>CM057450.1:1731375966-1736348466 GCA_016271365.2 Neoceratodus forsteri | reverse complement strand
CAAACCAATCAATTTATCATCTACTAATAACTTTATTTATTACTCACCCTTCTGGCAAAGGCCACCCAAAGCACTAAACTAAAACGTTCAAACAAGGACATAAAATACCAATATTTAAAAAATAGATACCATTGTCAGGTTAGAGACCTGTATTTATCAAACTTTTTATCACTATGGATTGAACTGTGTACATGTACAGTATTGGTAACTATGGTATATTCCTTTTTTATTATTAATAAGTCAACTATTTGGAGTTTGCAAAAGTAGATGTGCACACTTCAGCCCTAATCTGATTTCATGAAGAAATCTCTGGTGCATACCTTGGTCGTAGAAAACAGAGCAGTGGTTCACAATACCATGCCATAAAGTTTCCAAAACAAATGCTATATGTTGTTATAAAGAATGCCAGGGTGGTAGCCTGGGTAAAAAATGGGCTGGACAACAGGATGCACAGGGTAATAGTAAATGGAGTCCACTCTGAAGAAAGGGGGGTTACTTGCGGGGTACCACCGGGTTCAGTACTGGGACCAGTCCACTTTAATGTCTTTATAGGTGACATTGTGGAGGGCCTAGAAGGAAAACTATGCCTCTTTGCAGATGACACAGAGATCTGCAATGGGTTGATACACAAGGGGGGTGGAAAAGATGAGAAGGGACTTGGAAAGGTTGGAGGAATGCTCAAATGTGTGGCAGCTTAGATTCAATGCAAAGAAGTGCAAAGTAATGCACCTGGGAAACAAAAATCCAGGGGAAGAGTATACAACGGGGGGGGGGAGGTACTAACAACAACAAAAATGGAAAGGGTCTTAGGGGAAGTCTTATCAGATAACCTACTGTAAAGGTAGGCAAGCAATGTGAGAAGGCAGTAAGGAAGGCTGGGGGAATACTGGGCTGCACAGGGAGAGGCATCACCAGTAGAAAATTGGAAGTTGACATCCCTCCATACAGATAGTTGGTGAGACCCCATCTGGAGTACTGTGTGCAGTTCTGGAGACCTCATCTCCTCCGCGAGGACATAGACAGGATAGAGGCGGTCCAGAGGACAGCAACTAGAATAGTTCAGGGTCTGCACCAGAATCCATAAGAAGAGAGACTAAAGGATCTTAATATGTATACCCTCAAGGAAAGGAGGGAATGGGTGACATGACAGAAACTTTCAAGTACCTCAAGGGACTCAACAGAGCCCAAGAGGGTGGCATCTTTCAGAAAAAGAGATGTGCAAGAACAAGGGGGCACAATATGAAGATGGGAGAGAACAGCTCATGGGCAACATGAGGAAGCATTTTTTCACAGAAAGGGTGGTGGACACATAGAATGGCCTTTCTGAGGAGGTAGTGGGGTCAAAAACAGTTGGGGAATTCAAGAATGCATGGGACAGACACAAGGCAATTCTAGTGGGGGGTAGGATGAAGTAGGCTGTTGGTTAACTAGGATCTGCAGCATATCCAATAGGTAGGGAAATAGGCAGACTGGTGGGCCAAGCGGTCCTTATCTGCTGTCAAAGTCTATGTTTCTATGTAATGCTCCCAAAACAATGTAAAGTGCTCAAAAATAATTTATTGAGTGGGCTAGCTGTACAAACAGAGTAAACAAACACTGGCAAAAAGCAGAGGATGAACTTTTGTAGTTCAAAGTTGATTTATTTATTTATTTCAGTTTCGGATTCAGACCTTTGAACCATGGACTCATTTACAAAGGTTCCAAGTCATACAAGAATAGGAGACATGACATGAACAATTCAGTGCAAAAACACTACAATACATAGGTTACAGTGCAGATTGAATGAGAGAAATGATAGATATTGAATTGAACATAAAGGCAAACCAGGATTACGTTAGGTAAACATATCAATGACAACATTACTAGAGTGTGGTGCAGCGCTTGAGTAAGTACAGGGTACAGTCAGGGAACAGAGTCCAGGTCACAGTTTTTTAGGGAAAAAGCAGCCAGGGTTAGGCATTGTCAAGGGTGGGGGGTGGAGGGGCGAGGGGAGGAGAAATGTAAAGGTGTGGAGGGTGGAGAGTGGAGGGGGGAAGAGGGGGAAGGGGAGAGGAGGGTGGGAAGGTGGTGGAGGCTAGGGAAAGGGGCATGGAGAGAGGGATGGAGGGGGCATTGGCAGTGGGAAGGTGAAGAGGGCATGCCGGGTATTAGGTGGTGCAACCACAGACACTGATGAGGGCTAAGCGAGAGCACAGACCAGTTTTGAACTGGGCAATCTTACCACACTCTATAGGGTGGTAGGTAGGTCATTTATCCACTTTGACCCCTGGAAGGAGAGGGATCTCTGAGCTATCTTTGTCTGCTTAAAGGGCACAAGTTACCCTCCCATCGCTGCCCTTCTGCTGTTTTTTTTTTCCAATTGTTTAACCAGGTGAGACACACTAAGCTGAAAGGTTGTTTACAGGTGCAACCTGGGAGCACAGGGAAGTCAAGTGACTTGCTCATGGTCACACAGTATGCAAGTGGGATCTGTGGGATTCAAACTCAGATCTCCAGATTTGCGGCTAAGAGCCTTAAACCACTGCGCTATACTGCCTCCTCAATTATTGATGTTTGGTTGTGAGAATTGGAAAAGCTTGGAAGTTGAAACAGGGGTGAGCCCAAGTATGGATTTCTTAACCAGGAGGCAAGTTTGATATTGTGTCATGAGGTGGAGAGGGAGCCAACCTGTCCCAGAGTAAAGGGCGCAGGCATGGGTAGGGTGGTCAGCCCCCAGGACCAGATGGCAAGCCTCGTTGAGTAGGGTTTTCACTCTTTTCAGAGTGGTATCTGTGCCAGCCCATAGATCACAAGGCCATAATCTACAGAGGATAAGATTGAGCAATTCTTAACAAGCTTCAGTTCATCTGGGGTCATTTAGTGTCGGTGCTGATAGAAGACACCCAATTTTGCATTTGCTGTTTTGACAACATGGCTGACATGAGCAGCAAAGGTAAGTGTGTCATCCAGGTGCACACCTAGATATTTAAAGGTGGTGACTTGATCTAATGTGTCTCCTTTATGGCTCTGCACCTGAAGCGGACCAAACTTTATCCTGTTTTGTGGGACCATGAAGAGCATGCTCTTAGTCTTTTTATAGTTGAGCAGAAGCTTATTCATAGTGAACCAGGATTCAATCATATGGAAATTGGCTTGCAACTCAGAAGTGATTGTGGACTGTTTACTATCCGCAACTGAAATGACTGTGTCATCTGCATATAGTACAATGTCTTCCTGGCAGGCAGATGGTAAGGGATTAATGACAAGGCTAAAAAGCAGTGGCCCCAGTACTGACCGTTTGGGGACTCTGAGATTCACCTCCTTGGGTTCAGAGAGCTTGCCACTGATTTTGACTCGTGACCTGTGTGAGAGATAACTGTCAAACCAGGCTAACATATTCAGAGGACATCTGTTGGTTTAAGACAGTTTAGGAGCAGAGGATGGTTGACAGTATCAAATGCCTTGCTGAGGTCTACAAAGATAGACCCCACCACCAGCCCATTGTCTAAGGCATCGCAGAGTTGAAAGGTGTAGTCAATCAAGGCTGTGATGGTACAGTTGTCTTTCTGGAAGCCATGTCGCTGGGCAGAAAGTAGATTATACTTTGCCAGGTAGTTAGTGAGTTGATCGGACACCACTCATTCTAAGACTTTAGGAAGGGGGGAAGGATGGAGATGGGCCTATAATTGGACAGGTTGATAGTATCACCAGCTCTAAAGACAGGGGTGACAAGTGTCAGCACTGGAGTGTTTGTTTATGCCATTTGTACAACTAGCCCATTCAATAACTTATTTTTGAGCACTTTACATCGTTTTGGGAGCATTCTTTACAATAACGGATAGCGCATTTTTTCTGGAAACCCTAATCTGATTGCAGGCTGTGCCGACACATGGAAATTATGCAGGTCTTGTTTAAAAATGTTCCTGTGGTGCTGCATTTCACTGATTAAATCTTCTTACTGCAAAGTTTTTTTTTTTGCAAGACACGTTTACTTTATGAAAGCAGACTGGCAGCAAAAAGCATAATTTTCTCTCCAGCTATGATTTGATGTAACACATTTCAGAACACAAACAGAGGCGCAAGATCAATTTCAATGCCATAAGTAAAAATAATCCTTATTAAGTGAAACTAAAGGAATAATGCATGACAGGGGGTGTGTGTGTCTCGGGCTGGGATAATGTCATGCCTCAGGTGGTTGGGCATGAGGCCACAGGCTGAGTGTGTCCAACACCAGAGAAGTGACATTATCCCAGTATGACACACAGCCTGGAGTACATTATTCCTAATATACAATGACTTGTTTGTGTGAAAAGCAAAACAAGATTAAAAAAATGCAATTAAAAATAGATTTTTAGTAGTTTATTTAAAATGGGTAGGTATACATAAGAAAAAAATAGTACACATTTACTGTTTTGGCCTGTAGATGTGGCTGCCGCTTCAAAATGCCTTCCCCAGTGTCACAATCTTTCACCTAGCTTTTACTGTGTAACTTTCGTGTCCCCCCCGACTGTCTTCTCATTTAGGTAAGGCAAGGCAAATTTTATTTTTCCAGGTGCCCAATCCCAGAGGCTCCAGGCATCGTACAATAAAAACACACTATCAATACAAAAATTTAATTAATATCGAATAAATAACAATAATAAAAACAGCATAAAAATAAATATGGTCTGTGATAACACAGAACCCTATTAAAACAGGTACTCAGAAAGGAGCGGGAGCTCCCAGGGAGCACTAATGTATAAGGTACAGGAAGGCCTGATTAAACAGGAAGGCCTTGAGGTGGGCCTTAAAAACCTCAACTGAAGGGGCCTTCTGAATAGATGGGGGAAACGAATTCCACAGGACAGGGAAGATGACACTAAATGCTCTGTCGCCGGTAGTTTTAAGCCTCATCCTGGGAATCACTAGGAGGCATCTATAGGAGGACCGGAGGGAGCAGACCAAGACAGCGGGTGTAAGAAGGTCCAACAGATAGCCAGATCCCAGCCTGTGTAGGGCCTTAAAGGTGAGCAAGCCCACCTTAAATAACCCGCCAATGTAAAGACACTGTGCTGTGTGACCTATGTATAATATGCTTAAATGTAATGTTTGTGCTTTTTGTACTGATGTGGAGCCTTTGCAAAGGAGTCTATGACTCAAAGGATTGTAATTCCTATTATTTCAATAAATAAATAAAATAGGATCCTCCACCTCACTGGCACCCAGTGCAGATCACACAGTATTAGGGTGACGTGACAGAATTTCGACTGCCCAGTCAGCAGCCTGGCAGCCGCATTCTGCACTAGCTGCAGCCAGCGGAGGTTACCCCCCCCCCCAAAACCCCGAGGTAGAGCGCATTACAGAAATCAAGTTTGGATGCCATGAAGGTGTGCACTAAGGTGGGTAGGTCCATAAACAGAACTAGGGGCTTAACTCTGGCGATATTCCTAAGATGGTAAAAGCTGGTCTGGACAGCGGACAACACTTGAAAATCAAATAACAATCCACTGTCAAAGGTCATGGCAACATTTCGCACCCCTAGAGGAAGCCTTCAATGGCACAGATCCCAGAAATGAATCGTTGTCAGTGTCAGAGGCCATCCTGTTCTGCCTTCTGTTCGACTCCACCACCAGTACCTCCATCTTGTCAGGGTTTAGTCACAATCAGCTGGAGGCCACCCAAACACTGATCTCTGCAAGGCAGCTATTTAGGACTTCCACCACACTGGATGTTCCAGGAGCAAAGGAAAAATACAGCTGGGTATCATCGGCATAGCAATGAAAACACGGACCATACTTCCTAATGAGCTCACCCAGGGGTAGCAGGTACCTGGCAAACAACATTGGTGACAAGACCGACCCCTGAGTTACTCTGCATGACAGGAGACTAGAGGAGGAGGAGAAATTCCCCATATCCACCCATTGCCTCCTGTTTGTGAGGTAGGACTCGAACCAGCAGAAGTCCAAAAAATTCCCTCAGGCGGTCAAGCAACACACAATGCTTTACCACCCCCCCATCTCTGGAAGGAAATTTCCACTGAAACTGTTCACTGTCACTGAAACTGTGTGTTTCAGGGCTGTTGAACTGTTATGCTGACTCTGTGTGGGGAAAGGGAAACAGAGCCAAGGATCAGTAAGGTGTGATGCTTTAAACAGCACATGTGCTCAGGGTCCGTTTAGTGTCAAAGCTTCCTCCTGGTACTGTCAATAGGTGTTTGTACCAAAAAGAAATGATTTATTGGGATTTGCAGACATGGCAGTACTAGTTTCTAACTAGGAGGTTATGGGCAGCCTAGCGGGGTTACTATAGCTGGCTGGTGAGTGGGAAATCTGAAACTAGTGAGGATTGCCAGTGCAGTGGGGGTGAGGAGGTATTGTGAATCCAATCGGAAACACAGCTTTCACTTGACTCTTTTTTTAAGTAAGGAAATGAAATTTGGGGGGAATGTTTAAGGGCTTCTGGGAATTATTTGTGTTGTTTTTCTGTGCTGTGGAAGGAAGGGATTTAAATGAAGTTCTATGTGGGCCCCCCTCCCCTGGATAGCTTATACTGCATCCCTACTGTGTGGCCTCAGACCCTTTGTATATGTCACCCTCATGGCAGTTGCACTAAGACAATGCTGGGAGGTGGGTATTGTGAGGAGGCTGAAGGTCGGGTGGTGGGGCATTGCTAGCACAGCAAGGGGAAATAGCACTAGGGTGATCTGAAATAGGATGCCCCCTGGAGTTAGACAGAGCCTAGAGAGGTGCCCAGTTTGTCTGACTTCTGTCCCCAGGGCTCTGACCAGACTGCATGGGCAGGTAGCTAGAGGTCTGGCAATCTCTGCTAGTCCCCTTTGGGTGGTGCTCTGCAATGCCATGCTGATGAGAAACAAGACCACTTTATGGCAGACTTGATTTCTTCAGTTGACCTGGCTTGCATTACCAAGATCTGGCTTGGGGATGACGTTGGGCCAGTTTTGGGGGCGTCAGTCCCCGCCGAGTACTCAGTCGTGCACTGTCTAAAGAGGGAACACAGGGGTGGGGGAGTGGCCATCTGTTTTAGATCATGCCTGAGCTTCTCAGTGCTCCCAGTGGGTTCTACCACGTTATTTGAATGTGTGACTGTACATGGGGGTCCAGGTGCAGACTGCAGGATTCTCCTTATTTATTGTCCTCTGGGACTGGGGGGGGATTTCTTGCAGGGTGTAGCAGACTTTGTCGCCAACAGGGTGTTGGAGTCCTCCAGGTGATTAATCCTGGGGGACTTCCATGCCTGGATCGATGATGAATCCTCACTTTTCGGTTCCAAACTCCTCCAGACAATGACATCTCTGGGCCTGACATGGGTAATTAACTCTGCAACCCATCAACATGGCCACACCTTGGACCTGGTATTCTCACTGAGGCTTGATGTTTCTGACATCAAGACTGATCGGGCCATCGAGTCCAATCACTGCACGGTGGAGTTCATGTTTGGGGCCCCACCCAAGAATCGCACCCCATCCCCGAGATGATCCACTACCACCTGTTAAGAAGCCTGTACTCAGATGGACTTTTAGCGGTAGTGGATTTTTCTGGCATAAGTACTGCCTGTGCAATGACACAAGTGAGGCGGTGGCAGCGTATTATGGGGCTGTTATCAAGGCAATCAATGCCTTCGCACCAGTCCATATACAACCCATTGGCTGGTTTGGCTAAATAGGTAGCACACTCACCTCTGAGGCCGGGAGATCAGAGGGCTGTGGGTTCAGTTCCCACATCCGGCACTTGGGTTAATATCCCAGTATTGACACTGTAGTGCAGCATGAGAAGGGTTCTGCACTTCTGAGGTGCCGTATTTCAGATGAGAAGTTAAACCGAGGTCCCATCTTCCTGGATTGATGGTAGTTCAGGTGGATGTTAAAGATCCCATGGCACTTGTTGAAAAGAGTAGGGGAAGATTTTATTAAAGAAATCATACAATACAAAATGCATGATTATACAGAAATGAAAACAAAACCATCCCATAGGAACAATAATAGAAACAATTAAGAAAGAAAAACAAAAGGAAATATGTAAACAAAACCGAAAAAAAAAAGAACAAGCCATATCAAACTAAAAGTCCCTATGTAACTGGAAAATCATTATCATTAATCCAGGGTAAATTCCTCCACATAGCTTGTAAATGTACCCTGTTTAAACTTCTGGATTCTTGAAGATAAATATCATGTAGAGTCTTTAAAATATTTCCGTACAATTCATAATAAGTAAGTTTGTGTTGTTGGAGAGTAAATAAACATCTCAAATGCCATACATACCGTTTGATTACTACAAAAATTACAGTCAGAGTACTTGCTTCCCAATTACCCCAGGTCCGAGGATAACTGCCATACATGAGCACAGGATATGTAACTTGGAAAAAAAAGGAAAGATGAGATTTGTCATAAAGAAATTTCCAAAAATCAATAATATATGAACTAGTAAAATACAAATGCAGAAGAGTTTCCGGTTGATTAATACACCGAGGTCTAGAGCAGATTCATTCCTGTACCCATTTATGCTTTTGATTAGCTTTCACATTCAATTTTTCATGACAGTTAAGCCAGTGATGATCTTTAAATTTAATTGGGACCCTTTTCTCATTCAAAAAAAACAGTAAAGCTGTCCTGTAGCCCTCTGGACACTTGGGAAAGGGTTCTAACTCACTAAAATTATTCTCTATTACAAAAGCGTACAACTGTTTTTTAGTTTTAGAAATCACTAGCCTACTATTTATCCCCCAGGAACAAAGCTTAACAAATTCCTCGTGTAAATACATCGGAGAAGTGACTACTTGCCTAACTTGGCGCAAATGTCCCATATCCCATGCTACAAACCAAGGTGATAGTGTGTGAATAAAAAAAAATCACACCAGTATTTATCAGGAGATATAAACAAAGGCTTTAGATTAGCATGCAAAAACTGGCAGAAAAAAAATAACACAGGGTTAATAATTTGTTGCCCACCTAGATTGCAGGGCAAATACAATGCATTCCTTTTAATGGGATTAAGTCTACTCCCCCAAAAGGACTGAAAAAAAAGGCCATAAAGTTTAACCTCCCTTGTCTTGGACACAAGAAAACAGAACTAAGTAACAGGAAAAGAGGCACAAGGTAAGTCTTACTCAAATAAACACGTTTAAAGTAACTCATTTTAGTCTTATTCCAATGCTGTACCATTTGAGTACCAAGCAATAATTTCCTGTCCCAGTTTTCAATATCCATTTGAGATGACCCATATTCAATGCCTCAAATTTTTAAAGAACCAGATGTGAGAGAAAGACCAGCTATTTGGTCTGTGGGAACAACTTGACCACCCAGAGGCTTCCCAATACTTTTAGACATGTTCAACTGGGTACCTGAGAAAGTGCCATAAGTCCTACAGACAGTCATAGCCATTTCAGCAGACTGGGTGTTCCCAACCAGGAGAACCACATCATCTGCATAGGCCAAGGCAGTATAAGGTACCGTAGAATTCGACACCTGAATTGGGGCAATACTAGTTGTAGAACTGAGAAGCCTTAATAGGGGATCTATACTAAATACATATAAAAGGGGACTGATCAGATGCCCTTGTCGAACACCTTTTTGAATATGGACATAAAGACCAAGAAACCCATTAATACAAGGGCGAACAGTGGCCGTACAATAAAGGGTCTGCAGCCATTCTACAAAAGTGGTAGGGATACCATAATGACGTAGCACCTGCCATAAAAAGACATGTGCCACGTTGTCAAAGGCCTGCCTCTGGTCCAGGGAAAATATATAACCTTCTAATGGAGAAATAGAATTATGAAAAAAAAGTTCCCTTAATAAAATCAGTTGGTCCATTATAGAGTTCCCAGGTACAGTACAAGATTGTGCTGGGGAAATCAAAAACTTTGCCACTGACAACAACCTAGTATTCAACAGTTTAGAAATAATTTTAAAATCATTATTCAATAGGCTATTAGGCCTCCAATTAGTGAGATCCAATCTATCACCTTTTTTAAAAAGAAAGATACTGATTCCCGTAGCCATGTCAAAGGGTACATTTCGAGTACTCAAAATAGAATTATAGACTGAGGTAAGTTCCTCCAGGAGTACACCATGTAAAACATGATAAAGTTTGGAAGTAAGGCCATCCAGACCAGGGGCTTTACCTTTAGACAGAGCTAGTATAGCAGTTGCAACTTCCTAAGCCTGAAAAGGAGCAGTCAATCCTAAGAGCAGATCCTGAGGTGCCTGGGGAACCTGAATTTTATCAAAAAAGGAATGAAATCTTGAATCTCAACAGTTTGAGTATTAAACAAAGAAGCAGCATAGGCATTGGCTATGCGAAGAACACTACCCTGCTCAGTTTGGACCACTCCCTGTTGCTCATAAAGAGCAGAAATATTTTTTGCCTGAAGTCTCTCTTGATGTCTGGGTAAGGGACAAGTGGTAGTAAATGGCCCTTGTATACCATGCCGCTGCTGCAACTTAAGACCTTCAGTCAATTTCAGATGAAATTGCATCATCTTTTTCTGAAAATAAGTAATCTGATCTGAAAAATCATGTCTGGTATCTTGAGAGAGAGAATACAAGCATTGGAACTGTTTCCTATCCTGTAAATACAAAAATAAGCTCCCTTCCTAAAGTGTCTGCCTTGGGAAATGAGTAATGTCCTCAGTTCTGATTTCGCTTCCAGCCACCAAGTAACTGGATCTCCATATAAAGCAAACAAAGATTTCTGACAGGACAAAAAAGAGGAGATGAGCTGCAGAATCCTGTTTGCGCCAAAAGACTGGAGTTTAATTTCCAGTATCCCGGTCCCACAGGGGCAACAGCCTTACCTAACGAAACCGTTAGAAGTCTATGATCTGAATATGCAGTAGGTTCCACAGAAACAGTTTGGAGAAGCAAAGAAATGGACAGGAATAGAAAATCAATATGAGTAGATAGTGCCCCTTTAAAAAAGTTTTCTCCGTAACACCAGTATGAGAAAAAATTACATCCTTTAGACGAGCACCACGAACTGCCTTATTCAATGCAGCCATGTCTCCAAATATTTTATCTGTCGTTGTGGCTGAAACCCTATCCAATTTACTTAATCCACAATTAAAATCTCCTCCCCAAATGACATAATGAGCAGTGTGCAAGAAGGGACTAATTTGCTGGAAAAGGAGTGTACACTCAGCCTTAGTTTGAGGTGCATATGTGTTAATAATTCGAAAAAAGGACATTATCCAAAAGGAAGTAAAGTAACAGTACTCTACCAGGTACAAGGTCTAAAACCCTAACAATAGTGGGCTGTATGTGATGAAAAAGGATCCCAACTCCCATGCAACATTCTGGGCCAATTGATCAAAAGGAAATCCCCAAGAGCCATGCCTTAGTTGAAACGGTCAATTCCAGAGTAGTGTGTAGCCTGATATCCTGCAAAAGAAAAACTCCAGGAGGATAAGTTTGTAAAATATTACACACTACACTCCGTTTAAGAGCATTCTTAATACTATTGACGTTAGACGTCAAAATTAAGAAAGGAGGGGAAAAGGACATCTGAAAACTCAGAGGGGACTAATCATTGCTTCTTTTTCCTGGGTTTCCCTTTCTGATGCAGAGGTTGAGAAGGGGACTCACCCCCTTCAGTCACTAACAATTCAGAAACATCCTTGGGTAGGATGGAATCTACAGAGGAACACACCAAGTCAGTATCGGAGTGATCAGCATCCAAAAATACAGAAAATCTATTTGAAGAATCCTGCATTGTAGTTTTAGACATCTTAGGGGTTGGTTGAGCCCTAGTAGACCTCTTTCTAGTCGACAGTCCCTGTTCAGTAGGTCCCTCTACCCCGGGGGGGGCATGGAGCCAGGTAGAACCTTGTCCAAACTAGTAGGCACAGAACCATCTTGCAAAGCAGGGGAGTGCACCTTAGATACTACAAGTGGAGAAGAAGAAGTCTCCTGCAGAGTTCGGTCCAGCCGGGTCTCAGACACAATAGGGGGTGAAGGGTCCAAATCAGCAGGAACAGGTAGCTTAGAAATAGGAACATCCTCTTCCAACTGAGGTGTGGAAGTTTTATTAAATTCTTTCTCGGCCAAGGTAACCAGGAGACGTTGCTCCTCCCCATCAGCAGAAGAGGATTTCCTATGAGCAGCCTCAAGACATGCAACATAAACATGTCCTTCTTTCCCAAAGAGGTTACAATGTACTGAGTTGGAACATTGACTGCTGAGATGACCTGTCTTGTGACAAAGGGTACATTTAATCTGATCACAAGCACTGCTAATGTGACCGGGAAGCCCACACTTATAACAGGTCCTGGGCTGACCAGGGTAAAATAGAACACCTCTATCCCTACCTAAAAAAGAAACAATTAGGTAAATGTTAGAAACCCCTTCCTCTGAGAGCAAAATCACCTTTATTCTCCACCCACCAGTCCAAATCCCTTCAGAATCAAAAATGGCCTCTGGATGGCCAGTTACAGTACAGCATTGCTTAAGCCAAAACAGCAAATCAGTAACACTGGCACCCTCATTTCAGAAGAGAACAGTGATAGTTTTGTGAACAGACCTTGTAAGAGGAAGCACCTCAAATGTGGCCCACAAAGGTGTATTCTTTACCCGATGATATCTCATCCAGAACTTATCAAAGCCATTCCCTAGCTTAAAGCTAACATCAAACACATTCTCTCCTGAAACATGAATCAGTGCATACAATTCAGAAACATTAAATTGTAAACTGTTTTCAGTAAAGTACGTCCCACATAAACCCTGTCAGGAAAGGTATCCAAACCCCCTTTAAATACAAGCCACACAGCATTATGGCGTTTAGCCGGAGGAGCAGTATTATGAAAAAGGGAGGCATAAGGCCTAGGGTCCTTAGGAGGGTGAGGAGGGGAAGGTTGTTCATCTACTTTATGTAATACAGTTGGACAATTCTGCAGAGCTGCTGGAATATTTTTCAGAATATCAGAAAAGTCAGAAATGTCACAAAGACCATCCTCCATAACATCATGTGGAGGAGAACTAGTCCTTGGCGTACAATTTGGTTGTAAGATAGGAGCCTGTGTAAGTTCAAGATCCAAAGGCAAGTGAAGAGGGGAAGTCTGTAAACCTTCCACAGCGGGAAGAGGATCCTCCACAGGAGCGTTCAAAGGTAAAGCAGGTAAAGAAAAACCATCAGTTAAAGGAGTGTCAACAGTCTCAGGCTCAATACTTACAGGAGTAGAAGCTGACGTCTTAAACCCCAGTATTTTAATAGGCGCAAAGCCTGAAATCCAGTTCCTAGTATCAGGGGAGCGAACCCAACCTGCAGCTTTCAAGGAGTCTTCTACTGACCAAGGACCCCCATCCATAGCAGGAACATCAGTCCAGATCATTTTGCTGGGGCACCCTTTACGAATAATCTGCTCCAAGAGTCATTTGTACGAAGCAGCAGTGAAGGAAAAAAACATAACAGCAGCTTGGTTTTATCCCGGGTGGTGAAAAACCACGCTTCGTACCCTCTGAACCTCCTTCTGGTCCGTGACCATAGTAACGCTCTGTTCACTGTCACTACTGACTCCTTGAGTCTCCGCCAGTTTCTCCAAGCTTTTGGACTGGAACTGCTCCACGAGTTCCCGTTTCTTCTTCAAATAGTGTAGTTCTTCAAGAAGCAATAACTGTTACAATGTAATATCATCGGACTCACCATCAGGTATTTTAGAAATAGTAGAATCTTCAGAGAGATCCAAATGGTCTGCAGAATGCAAAACAGCCAAACAGGCAGCCTCCATAGCCACAGCAGAAGTAGTATTTTCGGAAAAGACATCCGTCTCTGACAGCTCATGAGCCAAGGAGGAGACAGACTCCCTGACCTGCTGCACATCCACCTCCACAGTCGGCAACACAGCAACTGACTTGGCCATCCTCTGACGGCCAAAGGATCCCCCTACCGTTGAGTAGGGGAATTTCCCCAGTGTCCTGGCCAAATTTTCCTCATTCACTAAAAATACCACCAACAGCTTAATCTGGTTCAAGGTCAGTTGGCATTCATCTGTATCCCCTTCCCCTGGGTCATGCCTGAAAATAGGCAGGATTTGTCTAGTGCACTTACCCGGTCAACAAAAACTAAATAAATAAAATAATGGTTATATTTAACTGCCACTAGGGGGAATTGTAACTCTGACTGATAACTTCTACTTCTGTGCTAGGCTCACTCTCTGCCCTAAGCACTCATCACTCAAACAGCTTCTCTGGGCCTATTACTCTGCCCAGGTTTACCAATTTCCTTATTTACTTCCTTCACCTGGCTCTCTCTCTCAGCTCTCAGCCCCCTCTCACTAACAACTGGTTAGCTACTCTGGACACACTACCCTGCCCTTAGGTTCCCAAACTCCTTCATAATTAAACTATTCTGGCTCTAGGGATCTTTCCTACAGGAAGGTGTACTCCCTACTCTCCATAACTCAACTGGTGTTACTATCAGTAATCCTAAGCAGTGGTTCAATACACCTGGCAAGGAAACATCTCTCCAAGCAAGCTGAAATCATTATGCATATGTACTACAACCAAAGTTTAACTACTGGAAACTTCTTCCTCCTAACAAATGATGCCTGGTCGCTTTTATGGCTACTGCCCTGATGTAACATGGGGCTGGATAATGTCAGTATCCTCAATTCTAGCAGCCCAGCCATCTCCACTGGTCACTCCCTCTTGATCATCGATAAAAAAATGAGACGGGTAAAAAAGTATGCAGTACAATTGTTGCCAAAGCTTTTAAAAATATCCCCCTCATTCTCATTTTCCTGTTGCTACTTCTTTCTGGCAATACACATCCAAAACCAGGCCCTGCCTGAAACAAACTTAACCATTCCATCAGAAGGATGGGGACTATCTCTTTGGCATTGATAAATGTCTGCAGCCTACTCTCGAACCTTAACACTCTGTAGGCTGGGGTTTCTCTACATGAACCAGATGTTTTGTCGGTTGTTGAAACTTGGTTATCCTCTTCTGTTCCTGACACTGCTGTCACACTCCCTGGATAAACCATTTTCAGGTTGGACAGGAAGGTCAAAAGAGGTGGAAGCTGTGTTATCTATCTAGAAGACAAAATAATGGGACATGCTCTACCTGTGCCCAGCCTGCAGCATCTTGCTCAGACGCTTGCCATTAAAATACTCCTTGGGGCCCATAACAAATCTTTGATAGTGTTTTCAGCCTGTGTGCCATGTACTAGACACGAAGAAGGCATTCTTAGCCTCTTGGACCACATCCAAAAGAACCCTTTCTCTTCTAAGAGAATTCTTCTGAATGATTTTAACCATAACTGGCTCTCACCTGGACTCAGCCCAATCAAAGATGCCCTATCAACTCTCCCCCTCACGCAACTGGTAAACCCTCCAACCAGACACAACTATAGAATGGGGACTAGCACATTATTAGACTGGATACTAACAAACCGCCCTGAGCATATTACAAATGTGGTAGTGCATTCTGACTCCCATAATGACCACTCCCCTGACTCTTGCTCCTGGACAAATAAATTCACTAAGCTGCCACCACAAATTGTCAAAAACCAAGTTCTAAAACACAGGCACCTCAAACTCCTAGGGATACACCTGCGCTCTGTCGATTGTTCAGCCATTGAAACCTCCACAGATGTAAATCATGCTCTTCAGCACTTTATCTCATGCTTCAACAAGGCCTGTGACATCCATGCCCCTATGAAAATGAGGAAAGTTCATGGCACGTCTAACTCCTGAATTACCGGGGATATTCTATGCAAGATGAGGCTTCGGGATCATCTGTGGCACTGAAAAAAAGACTCAGGGAGCCCAGCCAATATCCAGGTATATAAGACTGCTAGGAACTCATGTAACCAGGACATTCGGCAAGCGAAGAACAACTATCACAGAGAAATACATGCCAGATCATGGGA
Organism: Neoceratodus forsteri; assembly: GCA_016271365.2. Classification (NCBI taxonomy): domain Eukaryota; kingdom Metazoa; phylum Chordata; order Ceratodontiformes; family Ceratodontidae; genus Neoceratodus; species Neoceratodus forsteri. The sequence goes on along the minus strand of CM057450.1, from coordinate 1,736,332,627 downwards.
TGACAGCAGAAAATTTTGGTCCAACATTAAAGATGTCACTGGCAAGGTACCAAAGGTTGCACCCACAATGATCAATATCGATGGAGCCCCTTCTATGGACCCTCTCACGATTACTAATATATTCAACAATGCCTTCTCCGACCTGAGTGGTGTCCTCCCTCAGGACTTCTTTAATCAATCACCTCCTGCCTCTGACCCATCTGCAGGTGCTGCCTCTCATAATCATTTGGAAAGCTGTAACCCCATCCATCCCTTCTACTCTAAGAAGGTAAATGTTTCCCTTGTTAGGAGACACATGTGCAAGATCCTAGGTAAGACACGGCATAGCAGTGACTCCCTGGACTTAAAACTCCTTGCTCTTACTCTGGATGAAGTAATAATTCCTATCACAAGGATCTTTAACCTTTCACTAAGGCTCTCCAAATTCTCTCTTCTCTGGAAGTCAGCACAAGTTACCCTAGTCCACAAATCCAGCAATCGTACCTCACATACCAACTATAGACCATCTCTATCCTCCCACCACAGTCCAAAATTCTGGAGCACATAGTTGCAGATCAATTAATCAATTACCTGGAAAAATACTCCTTATGAAGTACTGAACAGCACGGTTTTCAGAAAGGACATAGCACCACCACTGCCCTCCTAGAATTTTCTGGGTTCATTCATCAGGCACGTGATCAAGGGAATCTTGTTGGTGCAGCTTTCATAGACTTAACAAAGGCATTTGATACTGTCACCCACTGCTATTACAACAACTTACAAACACTGGCCTGTCTAATGAGGCGATGCTGTGGTTCAAAAATTATCTGGAGGATCGCTCTCCATGTGTAAAAATCACAAATGTCTTTGACTGGCGTGTTCGCTCTGGTGTGCCACAAAGATCCATCCTTGTCCCACTTCTTTTCAGTATCTTTGTAAACAACCTCCCCCTCCACTGTCACCAGTGTGTGCTATTGTATGCAGATGATGCTGTCATCTTTTCAAGCCAGCCCAACTCCATTCTTCTTGAGCAACATCTCGAAAGTGGTTTTGAAGACATAGAAAAATGGTTCTTTAGCCAGAAGCTAGTTCTGAATTATAAAAAAAAAAAAAAGTAAAGATGTTCAGCACCAATCGCAGCAAGTTTAAAACATGTGCCTTCATATCAAAAACCAACTGGGGGTCTCTCTTGAAGTGGTGGATCATTTCAAGTATTTAGGTGTGACCCTGGATAATCACCTTTCATATTCACAGCACACAGTCTGTGGCTAAGGCCATAAATATAAAACTGAGGCTGCTATATTGGTGAAGGCATAACTTAACTGCAGAAGCACTCAAACTTGCTGTACACAATTCCATTCTCTCAGCCATTGATTATGATCTTGCAATCTATGGATCAGCACCGCACTCCTCACTGTGAAGGTTAACGGTGGCTCTAAATAAGGCATGCAGACTCCTTACAGGCTCTGATCACCTCACCTACACTTGTGAACTATATGAATAGATGGGATGGCTACATCTTGGAAACGGGATCAAGTACCAGACCTGCCTAATTGCCAAAAAAGCCCTCCTGGGCTTACTACCACCAGGGACTATGGCATTACTGAGCCCTTCCTGCACCCCTAAGCTCACTCGTGCATCTGTTAACCAGCATGTCTTTGTCTCCAGATGCCGAATAACTCAAAGCCAGTGATCTTTTGCCTACAGAGCTTCTTCATGGTACAATTCCCTGGTCTTTAATGGCTCAACCTCACTAAAATTAGGCCTCTTCAAGACTCAGCTCAGACAGTATCTTGTTGCTAACAGCACCTGTGACTGCTTTGTATAACATCTGCTATGCATACCCCCATCAGATTTCTCAGTTGACTGGCAATGTCTGCCTGATATCTTGTATCTACTCCCCATCTTCTCTTATGTACTATTGCCCTATTCTTACCTAGCTGTTACCCTTGCAAACTTTCCTGTGCTCCCTCCCATCCTCCCCTACTCCCAACCCCCTTTTCTTTTTCTCTCTACTCTCCTTTCCTTCTACCCTTCTCTACCACACCTTAGCATAGCACTACATTATGCCATGGTTAAGCCCCCACCTTCATCACTTGCGCCAGTAGGTTGCTCATCAAGGCCTTGACTGTCACACCTTTACTTATCCTCCCCTAGTCCCTCTGCCTACTTTCCCTCTCCTGGAGCTTAATTTGACATGGCCTTTGGCTGCTCCCCTCTACCTCCCTTCTTATCTCTCCCTGCTCCACCCTTACTGCCCCTTAAACCTATCACCTCCCTTTGCAATGTTAATAGTGTATATCTAAACATGACTGAATCTGTATATAGAGTTAACGTTGCTTCGTGCATATTAGAATTCATCTGTTAGTCTTCCCTCAATGTATGTAATCCCTTCCCACTGACGTGGAACCTTTGTAAATGAGTGCCTGCACTCAAAGTTGTTAATCCGAGACCTTGATAGATAAAATAAAATAAAAACTTAACTATAAGAAAGCAGAATTTCTGTCCAGAGAGATTGCTGCTGGGAGAAATACACCAGTTCAGCTATTTTGGACTGTATACAGGCTGCTCTGTCCAGCCTGTCTACAGCTGAAAAGAGCATTTTCGATCACTCTGTGTGAAGAGTTTGCTCTATGTTTCTTGGACAGGGTGTCCTCCATTTGGGCAGGGATCTCCCCAGTGGGACAAAACTTGTCCCACAGTGGTCAGTCTGGTTCAAACAGAGGCATTTCTATTGTCTGGGGGGGGTTTGCTTGGTTGAGGTGGCTGAGGTCGTTGAGGTGATTTTGAAGCTGTGGCCCACATACTGTGAACTGGCCCCTGGCCTGACCCATCTCCTAGTGGGAGGGGCTGAGGCCATTTGTCCAGTGTTAGCCAAGATAGTTCAGTGCTTACTTTCAGGGGGTTGTGCTTCCCTGGCATCTTGAAAGAGGCATCCTGAAGAAACCATCACTCGACCCAGACGTCCTGGTGAATTATAGACCTATCTCCAACATCCTATTGGTAGGGAATGTTGTTAAGAAAGTAGTGGAAGGTGCACCTCACAGCTTTTGAGATATATGAGCCATTCCAGTCTGGTTTCAGAGCCAGGCATATCACTGAAATGGCATTAGTTTGGGTGCAGAATGACCTCCTCAGGGTGAGGGATAGAGGAGAATGGTCAGTTCTCATTCTTCTTGATCTCTCCTTAGCATTGGGCACCATGGACACAAACCTGGACATTGTGGCTATTACAGAGACATGGTACACAGAGAACCATGAGTGGGATGCAGTCATACCAGGGTATACACTTTTTAGAAAGGATAGGAAGGGGAAGAGGGAAGGGAGGGGTTGCTATATATGTAAAGGAAAGGATTAAAGCTATTTAGGCTCAAGGATCCAGGAAAGAAGCAGAAGCACTGTGGGACACTCTGGAGCTGGGGAACAAAACAACCATCCATGCTGGAGTAGTTTACAGGCCTCCCACGCAGGAGGAGGATGTAGATCTAGTATTGGTGGAAGCCATCCATAATATGGCAGCCAAAGAGGAAGTACTACTAATGGGCGACTTCAATATGCTGGATGCAAATTGGAATACCCAGACTGCAAGCACATCAAGGAGCAGGGACCTCATGTCTGCCATGTACGGGGCAAACCTAAGGCAGCTTGTGGTTGAGCCTACCAGGAAGGGGGCTGTACTTGACTTAGTGCTGACAAATGGGGACAGAATCATGGATGTTGAGTTGGGCAGGCTCCTTGGTACCAGTGATCACAGAACTGAGTGGTTTAGAGTCAACACGTTGACAGAAGAAGGCCATTCAAAGATTAAGATCCTAGATTTCCGAAATGCCAACTTCATGCAGATGGAGGAACAGCTCAAAATTTCCCTGGCAGCAGAAGATATGTCGGAAGGGGTAGGAGAACAGTGGCTTAGGCTCAAGAGATCTATAGCAGGAGTGACAAGTCAATGTGTCAGACTGCTTAGCAAAAGCAAAAGAAGTAGCCAAGAAAGTGCAAGAAAAAAGTAAGCCATTCAGGAAATACAAAGAGAAACAGAAAGAAGAAGACAGACTGAAATATCTGGAGAAGCAGAGAAAAGCTGGGAAAGCTGTCAGAGGGGCTAAGGCAAGAATGGAGGAAGGAATAGCACAGGTTGGTAAGAAGGGGGACAAGACCTTCTTCCATTATATTAGTGAGAGGAAGAAGACCAGAAATGGTATTGTTAGGCTAAAGAAGGGAGCGTGTGGGTGGGTGGAGGATGACCTTGAAAAATCTGAGATGCTAAACAAGTTATTTTGCTCAGTATTTACCAAGGAAGAAGCAGGGGAGGGGTCAAGACTCACGAGGAAAGATGTACAGGGGGGAGAGGTGGACACCAGCCCATTTATGGTGGATAGAGTCTTGGAGGAACTAAGAAAAGTAAAGACAGACAAGGCAATGGGGCCAGATGGGATTCACCTGCGAGTGTTGAAGGAACTCAGGGAAGTCCTATCAAGTCCACTGACAACCCTCTTCAACCAATCACTAAAGATGGGGGAGGTACCTGGGGACTGAAGGAGGACAGAGGTGCCCCCCCTGCATAAGACTGGAAGTAAGGAGGAGATAGGCAATTACAGACCTGTAAGCCTGACCTCAATGGTGGGGAAGCTGATGGAGTCCCTGCTAAAGGAGAGGGTAGTGAAGTTCCTAGAGTCAAGTGGTGCAAAAGACCCAAGGCAGCATGGATTCACTAAGGGTAGGTCCTGTCAAACTAAACTTATCAATTTCTTTGACTGGTTGATCAGGGTGGTGGATCAAGGAGGGGCGGTGGATGTGGCCTACCTGGATTTCAGTAAGACTTTCAACGCCATTCCACATAGAAGGTTGCTTAACAAATTGGGGAATCTGGGTGTGGGCTCTAAAGTGGTAAAATGGGTAGGAAACTGGATAAAATGTAGGACCCAGAGGGTGGTAGGGAGAGGTGACCAGCAGGATTCCACAGGGAATCGGTGCTGGGTCCAGTTCTATTCAATGTCTTCATAAGCGACATTGCAGAGGGACTGGAGGGAAAAATGTGCCTGTTCACAGATGGCACCAAGATCTGTAACAGAGCCAACATACAGGAGGGGCTAACGGAGTTAAAAACTTATTTATTTAGTTTAGCTTTCCATTGCTACGGATGATTTGTTTCAATGTTTTTGTTTTAAAATTTTATATTTATGTATATTGTTTTTATGTACAGCGCCTTGGTTTTGAAAGGCACTATAAAAATAAAGATGATTTGATTTGATTTGATAAAATGAGAAATGACCTAAGACTACTTGTGGAATGGTCAAGGATTTGGCAGTTGGGGTTCAACACTAAGAAGTGCAAGATAATGCACCTAGGGCACAGAAACCCAAGAGACGAATACAGGATCTAGCCACCACAAGTCAGGAGAGAGACCTGGGGGTTACCATATCCGATGACCTGAAGTCACCCAAACAATGTGAAAAAGCAGTGGAGAAAGCAAACAGAATGCTGGCTGCATAGGAAGGGGCAGTAGGAGTGAAGTGGTGATGCCACTGTATAGATCACTGGTGAGGCCTCATCTGTGATACTGTGTCCAATTCTGGAGACTGCATCTCAGGAAGGACATAGACAGAATGGAAACAGTCCAGAGAAGAGCAACAAAAATGATACATGGTCTGCACCACAAGCCTTATGAGGAAAGACTGAAGGAACTAAATATCTATTCACTGGAAGAGAGAAGAGAGAGAGGAGATATGATACAGACTTTCAAATACCTTAGAGGAATAAACAGGGTACAGGAGGGGAGCATATTTCAGAGAAGAGAGTGCACAAGGACAAGGGGACATAACATGAGGCTGGATGGAGGGAGGCCTAGGGGGAATGCTAGGAAGTATTTTTTCACAGAGAGGGTGGTGGATCCATAGAACAGCCTACCAGAGGAGGTGGTGGAAGCAAAAACAGTATGGGGATTCAAGAGTGCATGGGATAAACATAAAGGCACCCTACTGTACAGCAGAGTGGTGTAAAGGTAGTCCAGTTAAGAGTAGGGATTGCCAAACCAAGTAGGAAAACGGGCAGACTAGGTGGGCTGTATGGTCCTTATCTGCCAACAGATTCTATGTTTCTATGGACCACATTGCGCTATTGGATCACCTTGGAGAGTATTGTGGACTCACCAGAATTGTTATCAAATAGTTTGAGTCCTATGTTTTCTACAGGAGGCAAAGAGTAGTGATGGGGAATTTCTCCTCCTCCACAAAACCCCTGTTGTGTGGAGTGCCTCAAGGCTCAATCCTTTCACCAATGCTGTTCATGGTGTACATGCTGCCCCTGGGTGAGCTCATTAGACAATACAGTCTGGGGTTTCACTGTTATGCAGATGACACCCAGCTGCATTTGTCATTTGCTAGTGCAGAAGGTGGCAGACAGGCTGCTGGTGGGTCTACCAAAGTCTTGCATTTGACCTTGGTCCTGCGGGATCTGCACTGGCTGCCTGTCAGGAGGAGGATTATCTTCAAGGTGGGTTTGCTCACCTATAAGGCCCTATACAGCCTGGGCCCTGGTTATCTGTCTGGCCTCCTAGCTCCAGCTGTCCTGGTATACTTCCTATGCTTCTCCATCAAGGGCCTCCTGGCGATTCCAAGGGCCAGGCTGAAAACCTTGGTGGATCGCTCCTTCAAGGTGGCTGACCAGGCCCTCTGGAATTCACTGCCAAGATCTTTAAGGGAGAACCCAATGGTGGAGGCATTTGAAGGGGGCCTAAAGACCTATCTTTTTAAGAAGGCATTTTATGATACCTGATGCTATTTTTATATTTATTTATTTATTTCGATTTTGGTAACCGGGTAAGCCCACTGAGACCAAAGGTCCCTTTTTCAGGGGCAACCCAGGATTAGTTACAGCAGAAGTTACATACATTGGATTACAGTCAAAACATACACTGGAATGGGCACTGAGCATAGTACAGAGTAATAGATCAAGCTCACAAAATGTTAAACAGGTGCACAGTACATTAGACAATATTACACAAGAGTTTTGTGGGAGATATAGTGAAGGCAATAGGGCTATGGGCAAGGTGATCACACCACCTAATCGAGACAGAGGGCTAGCGATTACAGCCACAGAGACTGAGTTCTAGGAGGTACACTTTGAGGCCTGACTTAAAACCATGGAGAGTGGGCCTTCCAACCAGACTTGCTGGGAGAGTGTTCCATAAGTGCAGAGCAGCATACCGAAAAGATCACTGACCTTGGTTAGTGCGTACTCACGGGATATTGAGAGGATGGCCTACCGAGGATCTTGTGTCTCTGCAGCATGTTTTAGGATTGAGCAGACCACGTAGGTGAGGAGGTGAGCCTGTAGTAGTGAATTTAAAGATTAGGCAAATAGATGAGTAGGCCAACTTGTACAGTAAAGTGGGCCAGTGGAGGTCCTCAAGGACTTCGCAGTGGTGCCTCCTGGTGGGGGGAGTTGGTAGCGAAGCATGCCACTCTGTGGTAGAGCACAGTAAGTTTTCTTAGTTCCCACTCCCTGAGGAAATGTAGCAGGGGGGCCCCATAGAGGAGGGTGGGGAGTAGGGTGCAGTTGGTTATGGCTCGCCAAGCCTCAACAGAAAGAGAGTTGCCCAGCCAATAGAGGAATCCAATCTTCTGGTGGATGGACTTTGTTAAAGAGTTGATGTAAGGTTTGTAGGATAGCTCCTTGTCAAAGAGGATCCCAAGGTACTTAATCCTGTCAGTGACCTCAATTTTCTTCCCTTGGGATGTGTGGAGCTGGAGCAAGTCACACCTGTCTGCACCAAGACGTCTGGTCCCAGATAGGACAACCTTCATCTTCTCTTCGTTCAGCATGAGTGAGTTGGTGGAGAACCAGGCTTCAAGTGCAGTGGCACTGGTCTGCAATTTGGCAGAGATAACACTGGGTAGTGAGTCGCTGCAGTAGACGACGGTGTCATCCACACAAAGGATGAGGTTGCTCAGCCCACAAACCCCCTCAATGTCATTGACAAAGAGGGTGAATAACAGGGGGCCCAGGATTGAGCCCTGGGGTACTTCAGAGACCACAGGTCTGGTGCTGGATTGGGTCCCTCTCCAATGGACCTTTTGGGTTCGGTTGAGCAATTAGCTCTCAAACCATAAGAGTGATAGCCCATCCAGTCCTAGCATGTGGAGTTTGGAAAGAAGTAACATGGCTGACCAAGTCAAATGCCTTGGACAGATCGATGAATAGAGCCCCCATCGGGGAGCCCCACTCCATGGCATCGAAGGCTTCAGATGTGAGCTGAATAAGGGCCATGTTATTGCCATGGCCTTTCCTAAAGCCATGCTGAATGTTGGCTAGGAGAAGGTGCTGCTCAAGATAGTCTTGAAATTGGTTGTAGACCAATCTCTCCTGCACCTTCCCGAGGGGCAGAGGACAGAGATTGGCCTGTAGTTCTCCACTTTGTCCCTGGGCCCTTTTTTATGGACAGGGACTATGGTCGCTACCTTCCATTTACTTGTGACTGCTCCTTCAAGGAGGGACCTGTAGATGAGAGTAGTGACAGGACTGGTGATAGCAGGGACAGTGGCCCTCAGCAGTCTCAGTTCGAGCAGGTCATGCCCCGGGGAAGAGTCAGGATTTATTTTAAACAGAAGGGGAAGCACATCTGAAAGACTGATCAGTTTTAGGCGAAACTGAGGCAGAGTTTGTTCCCATTCAGCGTTGCTATTATGGCGAACACCAGAAAGGGCAGGGGTGTGAGTCCACTTTGATTGGAGAAGGAGGCATTGAATGCTTCGGCAACGCTCCCTCCTGGGCATTAGGGGCGCTCTTGAGAAGCAAATTTACTTGGCCCCAAAATGTCTTAGGATCCCGTAGGTGAGTAGTCTGGAGATCTCACAGGTATTTGGACGTCACCTGTTTTTAGGCTTTCTTACATTGATTCCTCAGCTCCCTGTACTTCTCCCAGTCAGGTCTATGGCCTGAGGATTTATTTAGTCCCCAGGCCCTATCTCCTATATATAGTTTTAGTAACTTTGAATATTGTTTTTGTACTGTCCAACCTTGCCTTAATTGTAATGGCGCCCAGAGTCTCGGGATTGGGTGCCAAAATATAAATAAAATATAACTTACTTAATTAGTTACTTACAGACAAGTTGGACTTGCCATGTGTAGTGATTTTTTTCTCGTATGATTTGGTCATGTGTGTGCTGGGTCTAGATCTGTGATGTTATGCTGGGATAACATCATAGATCCAGCCCCAGACTGCCCAGTCAGAGCTCAGCATTCTTTCTTGCCATTGTATAATATGAATTATGCACTGCACAGGAAAAATCTGGAAAGCTGATTGGTCGGCAGTGTTTCATGGCTGTACTTATATTTCCTCATAACGGAATGGCTAAAAACAAGACCCCTGAGCAAACACTGTTTATCTACAGCAATATCCCTACACCCTCTCAAAACTCTTCATTGCAGAAAACCCTCACCTTATTTTTAGTCATGCATGACCAGTTTACCTAGCAACAGAATTGAAAAAAAAAAGCTAACTGCTGTGAATGCCCAAGAAGGCATAATAATACATTATAATACCTTTTATGCCACTTCAATTAATTATTCTGGGATGACGTCTGTCGAAGAAACTCCAGGCACCGAAGGCAACTCTACATCGCAAAGGTGAATCTGTAATGTCGCCAACCAAAATCCTAAACTCGTGCATGGCCATTTTTGTTTGTGTGAAGCTGATAAAAATGAAGACTGTATTCCAAAAGTCTGTGCTATTCTAAACTTGTAGATGTCTGTCTCAACTGAAAACACACATCGAAAGTCATTACAACCATGCCTGAAAAAACTCAGAGATCCCGAGCATGCACATTAGTGTTCCCACTGATGCGCAGGCTTGAAATTTCAGCGGAATTTTTACAGACGTGGTCTTAATTTATATCAGCTTCAGACAAACAAAAACGCCCATGCACGACTTTAGGATTTGAGTCGGTGGCATTACAGAGATGTCTCCCCAATGTAGAGATGCTTCTGGTGCCTGAAGTTTCACAGAAAGAACTCCTCCCAAAGTAATTAATTAAAATGGCTTAAAAGGTATTAAAATGTATTATTATACCTAATGGGGCATTCACAGCAGTTAATTTTTTTTTTATTTAATTTTGTTACTAAAAGGAAACTGCTATTGATGTTACACTAAACTGACTGCTTCTAATTTGTTAATTATCACCAAAGTCACTATAGTTACCTAATAATTGATTCCAACATTCGACTATTTTATGTACTAATGTACTTCCACAGTTTAAAAACACTAAAACATTAATTGTTAGACTTATGTTTGTGTCTTTTTTTACTTTACTTTGGGCATTCAGTGCATAATCACAATAATACACTCCAGGGCTTACTTCATCATAGGATATCTGCACTTCTCAGGTGTGTAAGGCACTTGGCTTTGCTTTGTGCCTCACAATGCACCCAAGGCATGCCAGTATCCTATAATAAAGCACGCTCTGTAGTGTATTATTGCTTAATTATATGGTGGTGCTGCTGGTGTCTTTAATCAGAATTCTAGAGTTATGCCTCCAACGCATGTACCACACCACCAAGCAACTGATCACTGAACTGCAGAGTAATTACATGTATTGCAGAATAATCCATTAAACTGCAGAGTAAAATTCTTCAGAATTGTTATTCTGCAGTTCATGTCTAACATTCCATTGTTCAGCCAAAAATTCCATGGAACAGGGTGAAAATCTGCCAAACACATTCAGAAGATTCCAATCTTGCCAATGGTGGAAGTTCAGAAAATTTCACGAAATGTACGAAATTTTGTGAAAGTTCCACACAAACAGAATTTTCAACTTTCACCCAGGTCTAGATGGTGGATAAGAGCAGTGGTGGTTATTAAAGAGGATGTCCTTGTCCTGGTGGTACTGGTGGCAGTGGCAAGGCATGAACAGGGCATATTCACATTGGTAGTATCAGAGGTAGTTAATGACAATGTCCTGCTAGCAGCACTACTAGTACTTTGAATGCTACATTTGCTTTGTTCCCCTGGTGTTAGCTGATGCCATAGTGGTACTGGTGAAGACTGTAGGCTTTGATGGGATAAAACAAAATTTTGTATGGTGAATGCACCGTGAGCATCACTCTGCGATATGCTCACCATCTCTTGTTGCTTGCTGTTCTACACCTGCTGCAGCTTTGCTGGGGCTGCTGGACCAACTGCTTTTCTGGTACTATGTCCTCCATCTGCCATCACTGTATTCCTCACAAAAAGATGCATTAAATTTAAATTATATTATTATGAAATATAGTCACTCAAGCCACTGCAACAATACTGAGCTGACAAGTCTTACTGACTAATAGTCAAGCTTGACTAAATTCTGAGAAAAAATATTATTCTTGGGCACACAGTCACAAACTTATAAAAATGTCTTGAGTACACAGATGTGCACACACACACACACACACACACACACACACACACACAGAAAAGCAGCTAACTGAAGCAGTGGGAGTCATCTGATTAGTTCCATCCTACTAGTTTCAGTGCACTCAAATTTGCTTAATTGGCTGTTGAGTTACCCAAACCCGGATCTAGGCCAAAGGAGTGAAAAGATAATAGCATGGCCAAAAACCACATATGGAAAATATTGGGACATAAAACAGCGCAGAGGGAAAACAGCTAGTGGTACAGACAGTGCTGTCACTTGGGGTGGGTGAACATCAGAGGTGGGCAGATTAAATAATGCTACTCAGAGGTGCATGGAACTTGGAGGGGGGCATATTCTATAATGAAGCTCCACGCTGCATGCAAGATATGTGGGAGGGAGAAATTCAGGTGGGTGGACACAATAAATAAACTCCGTGGGGCATGCTACTTGAGCGGGGGGGCAGTGTGTTGGACAATTTTATGTGGGGGATTCACCCCCTGCACTCCCTTTCAAATATGTAAACATCCTTGATAATGCACAAACCACCACACCAATACCACTGGGGGGGCAATGTTGGGGGGGTGATGGCAAAAAAAAAACAAGTAAAAGGACAGAGGAGGACTTGAAGAACATGTGTCAGGTGGGTGTACCAATGACATCCTGAGCCTGTTACACTAACCTCTAAGCCACACAACTAGCATGCTTGACCATCAATCAGTCAGGAAGTTACACTGCTCTGTCTAACTGACGAACAGCAACACATACAATATAAAAGCCACACACTATTACGCTTTAACTTCATATACTGCTCATGCTCCCTTTTCATCAGACGATATTGCACATGCCTTTTGGCTGGATACTCCCAAGCCTGGGTTCCTCACAGGAAGACTTCTTTTTTTCATTTGTAGTTTATCCTCCTCCTCCGGAGAGGCTCTCCAACCAGCAGCTCCGGCCCTTCCACCAGAGGGACACTCTCTCTCCAGACCTGACTGCACTCACACCTGCTGACCCCAGAGTTTTCCCCATGGATTTCCTCCCATGGCAGGGCCAGAAAGGAGGCAGCATACTGAAGACCCAATCCAGAAACCAAAGTTGCCCTCTGGCACAGCAGCCATCATTGAGTGCCAGCCAGGGCTCTCCTCCTTTTCTGTTTTTCTCCCTCCCACTCCCCACTGATGTAGGCACATCAGAAATTTGCTTCCCAACTAGTACTTCCCTCTGGCCATCATTGGGGGCAGTTAGCGAGCAGGATGACATGCCACCCCCGAGAGAGGAGATCAGTCCTCCAGATGCTCAATCTTCTTTCTCCCCACTGCCGACCCCTGCTGGCCCAAGCTCATTCCCGAACCCGGGTCACCAGTGTGGAGCGAGCTGTAGCATCCAGCACCTTAACCATCCTCACCACCAGGTCAGCCTCACAGGAAGACTTCTGATATTAAATTTGAATTATATTTATTATTAAATCAAGCCACTCAGGTCACTGCAACAATACTGAGCTGACAAGTCTCACTGTCAACTAATAGTCAAATGAAGCCAAAACAGGTGCTCCACTAGTCTAACATCTTTAATGTGTTGGTGCACCAGTCAAAACAAGAACCTGACAACAGAGAACAGTGCACCCAGCACAGACTAGTTTTGTTTTGCAGTATGTGCAATACCAAATTACTAATACAGCACACCAAAGCCACTTAAAATAAATAGTACTTACAGTTTATTTTCCTGACATTTCTTGCTCATACGTGGCATACAAAAACCAGTGTAATATATAACAAGCATTTATAGTGTATGGTGGAACATCGTTCTCCACCGAAATCGATCATTTTCGAAACCTTGTAGTCACACACTAGTGATGTTCGCAGTACAACAGAATGATGTTTTCTACTGTACTGCGAACATCACACTGTGTCCTCGAGCAGCATTTGACAGTTAGGGCTCACTCCATAGACAGGACACATGGCAAAAGCAGCAATATCGGGGGCAGTATTAATGGTTAGTTGATGACGTTCTGATGTAAATTCTTTCTCCTTCTAGTAACTGTTTTTTTTCCCCCCAAAAAGCGGCGTTCCACCATACACTATAAAGAAAAGTGCATGGGAATGAGTTGACAACAGGGCATCTTTCACCTCGTTGGCACTATGATAACAGATTACCTCTCGAGCTGTGCTCTCGAGGTAATCTGTCGTCATAGTGCCAACTCGGTGAAAGAATAGCCCTGTTGTCAACCGTTCCCCATGCACTATCCTATATGTCAATGCCGAATGTTTGTTTGCTGGCATTGGCAGTGGTAGTGTAGAAGTTACAGAGCTGCGTAATAGGAATGGCAGTGAAGTATTGAACTGAAGCCAACCCCACCACCACCCTGCAGAGAGTGGCAGGCATTGGGGTATGCCTTTGGGCATAACGGCCATGCCATTTCACCACACCCCACCCTGCAGACACTGACAAGTGTCACGGTGTTCCTTGGGGTCTTTGGCCCTTATGTGCACCCCATTCCATTAGGAAACACGGTCAGATGGGTGCAATATAGGAGAATGGGGTGAACTTTGGGGCTGAAGAGTCCAAGGCACACCTCGATGCCTCTCACTGGCTGCAGGGTGTGGAATGGTATGAGCATTACAGGCAAGAATTCCAAGTCACACCCCTGATGCCTGTCATTCTCTACAGGGTTGGGCGTTAGGGTTGGAAACCCTAATACCTCAGGCATTCATTGGTATTTTCACTCCAAATTTTCAACATGTTTTTTTGTGATCCCCTCCTCATGAACAGGGGGAATATCAGTTTGTTAGCCAAAAGCTGCTTATGCACAGCGACTACGGCATTTAGCACCACAGGTGCAAAAACATTCGAACAGGATGTAAAAAATGACAGCTGTACTGTTCATGGGGAGGTGTAAAAAATGGCAATGTTGCAAATCTGCAGTAAAAATATTAAAAAAAATGGTGAAGTCACGAGCGTACATAGAAACTGTGCAACGCACACCCGTAATATAATTAGGTTGGGAATTTTTTACAGCAGATTGTCAACTCAGGCATTTTGGTGCCTCCGATCTTAAACAGTGTCACTGTGATTTTCTTTATCTGTCCCGAACAATGATTTCCCACAGCGACCACGCATCTCTGTGCTGAAAGTGTGAAAACACACTTCAGCCATGTTGTGAAAAATGACAGCAGTACTGTTCATAAGGAAGTGTGGAAAAATGCCACTGGTGAAAATCTGGACTGAAAATATTACAAAGTCATGAACTTACGAGGGTGCGTGGAAACTGTGCAATGCTCACTCGTAACACAGTCATTTTATGGACTTTTGTCACTAAATTTTCAACATAGCCATTTTAAGACCTCTGCTCATGAACAGTGTAACTGTGAGTTTCTTAATCTGTCCCAAACATTGCTTTCGCACACCAACAGCACCATTGTGCACTACATGTGCGAAATCACATTTTGGATGACATATGAAAATGGCAGCTGTACTAGTCATAAGGAAGTGTAATAAAATGGCAATGTTGAAAATCTGGAGTGAAAATATTAAATTCGCAAACTTACGAGCATCTATAGGAACTGTGCAACGCACACTCGTAAAACAGTCATTTTTAGGAATTTTTTTCACCAGATTTTCAGTATAGCCATTTTAAGACCTCTGCTCATGAACAGTGTCACTATGATTTTCTTAATGTGTCCCATACATTGATTTCGCACATCGACTGCGCCATTATGCACTACATGGGCGGAAACACATTTTGGGCAAGATGTGAAAAATGACAGCTGTAATGCTCATAAGGAGGTGTGGTAAAATGACAATGTTGAAAATCTGGAGTGAAAATATTGCCAAGTCGCGAACTTACAAGCGTCTTTGTAGGAACTATCAGCAATGCAGCTAAGTAAAACAGTCATTTTAGGAATTTTTCACCAAATTTTCAACATAGCCATTTTAAGACCTCTGCTCATGAACAGTGTCACTGTGATTTTCTTAATTGTCCGTACATTGATTTAGCACCGACTGTGCCATTGTGCGCCACATGGCTGAAACACATTTTGGGTGAGATGTGAAAAATGACAGCTGTACTACTCATAAGAAGGTGTGGTAAAATTGCAATGTTGAAAATCTGGAGTAAAATATTGAAAATTCATGAGCGTCGACAGGTGTAGAACTGCATAGCCATGCGCTTGTAAAACAGTCATTTTGGAATTATTCCACCAAATTTTTCAAAATAGGCTGAGAGCCCACCTTATGAACGCTGGCAGTGTCATTTCGTTAATCGGGCCTGAAAGGTGATTTTGCGCAGTGACTGCGAAATCACCCTTCAGGCCCGAATAACGCCATGACAGTGACATCATTCATGAGAAGGGGTCCCAAAAACCCCATGTTGAAAATTTGGTGCAAAAATTCCAAAAAATGCCTGAGATATGCAACAAAGTTGAAAAACCTCTCTATCCCATTATACAGCTTACCGGCATTTCCTCAGTTCGCGGTCGGCTTTGAAGAGTGCAGACGTGTTCCTGGTCCACCGAAGATCGTCGCGCCGAGCTCTGGAGTTAAGTATGAGGTGAGGGGGGTGTGGGGAGGCAGGATGCACAGTGGGTGGGTGCGGGTTGTGGGGAGGGGGCCAGGAAGACTGCATGGGACCATTTTTTCTTTACAGGTATTTGAAAAAAAAAAGACAATGCAATACATTTGCCACACTGGGGTGGGCTCCCAATGTGGCAGAAGGATGGCTTGGGGGACGTGGAGCTAACAGGGGATTGGGCACCCCCATCAGCCATGGCATCTGTTGCCACACTGGGGTGGCTCCCAGCGTGGCACCTGTACTCGGGGGGGAGACAGTGAAGCCAACGGGGATTGGGCACCCTGTTGGTGACAGCATGGGGGGTGGGGAGAGACAGTGGAGCCACGGACAGTTGGGCACCCCGTCGCTATACTCTTGAGTTGTCACCTGGGGTGGGCACCAGCATGGCATTGGAAGGCTTGGGGGCGCAGCACAGCCGACGGGGGATTGGGCACCCCCATTGGCTATAGAGTGTGTGCATGGGGGGGAGCATGCAGTATGCGTGCGCATGCGTGCAGTATGTGTGTGTGTGTGTGTGTAGGGGGAGCTGCGCATGAGCAGGTGATATCTGATCGCTGCTCACTGAAACGTAGCTCCCTCTTTCAACTGTATGCCACTGCATTTTGGAGCTGTCATAGACAGCTCCAACATGCATTGGTGGACAGGGGCTGCGCCTGCCAACACACTGAATTGGAAGAGAGGGTGACACACCTCAGAAAACTCGGATGATGGCACTGTGTTTCTTGCACATGCGTGCAAGCAAACATAAAAACCAAGTACTGTACAAGATGCTTCAAACAGCTATAGTAAGAAAAGGGAGGCAGTCCCACTACCAGCAGCAGTTATACCAAAAAACCTAATGACTGGACCTTACATTTCTCCCAGAACAGGTGGGGCTTCACCAGAGGTGACATCATAGGTGCAAAAAGACATATAATGCTAACAGTTAAAAGGAGTAAGTGCTCGTGCAAATTTAAACATTAAAATGAATGACATAAGTGGCCCATGGATCTCCTTAAATAGATTTATTCACAGTAATACTAATGATTACTTTGCTCTAATTCTACTGCTTACCTACGGCACTTGCATTTACATTGTGCAATTAAGGAAAATAAACATAAACAACATTGTCTCTTGCTTAATATTGTGGTAAATATAAAGAATCACAGGTTGTGCTTAAAATATTCTGCACTATTCCTAACCTATATAAGTACAACTGCAGGCAAGGTAAAACACAAGCTGTTCATATAAATACTCAGCTCTGCCTCATGCCTCTAATATATTATGGTAAACATAAAGAAACACAGATGCAAAGCAAAAAAATAGGTCAGCACAGCAACAGGAGAAAAGACCACATGCATGATTTTGATAAAATTCTGTTTAATAAAAAAACTAACCATGTATAAAACGCTGCAGAACCCCTCCCTCTTGTACACAGTGTACATGAGGGAGGGGTGCTGCAGTGTTTTATACACAGTCTTGTTTTTTCTATTAAATAGACTTTTATCAAGACCAAGTGTGTGGTCTTTTCTCCTGTTGCTGTGCTGCCCTAATTTTTTGATTTGCATCTGTCGTTTTGATAGAGGCAGCGGTATTTGTTGATAGCAGCCACCTTTTTTGGATTGTTAGTATTTTCTTAACCTTTATAAGTACAACCGCAGGCAAGGCAAAACACAAGATGCTCATATAAATACTCAGCTTTGCCTCATGCCTGAAAGGGTTATATCATATGGCAGCAAAAATTAAATAAATGTACATAACTAATACATTCACTCAAACACTGGAATAAAGTCCACTTTTCTTTTCACAGTATCTTCTAATTGCAATTCCATCACCTTATGATGTGTTCATGAAGCAATGTCTTCCAAAGCAGACTTTAAAACTTCTGAAAGCTGCCATTCTGAGCTGTTAGAGTCGACCATCATAATTACAAGCCAGATCTTTTCAGTTGATGCACAAACTGTGAAATAAACAAAATAAAGACTTTTAAGGCATGTACTACAACATTCACAACCTAATATATGCAATAAACAATGAAAAAAGTGCAGTGTCAGTGTTTCAGCAGGCAGCACACTCGCCTCTGAGGCTGGGAGATCAGTATGCTGTGGGTTCTATCCCCACACCAGGCATTTGGGTTAATATCCCAATACTGACACTATAATGTAGCATGAGGGGGGTGCTGAACTTCTGAGGTGCCGTCTTTTGGATTAGATGTTAAACCGAGGTTCTGTCTGTTCTGGTGGTAGTTCAGGTGGATGTTAGAGATCCCATGGCACTTCTCAAAAAGAGCAGGGGAATTTCCCCTGTGCAATGGCCACATTTCCTCCATTCATGAAAAATACTACCAACAGCTTAATCTGGTTCAAGGTCAGTTGGCATTCATCTGTAACCCGCTCCCCCGGGTCATGCCTGAAAATAGGCAGGAATTGTCTAGTGCAGTTACCCAGTCAACAAAAACTAAATAAAATAAAAAAAAAAAAGCACTGACATTTCTCTACTAAGAAATTACAGGAATACAAATGCACATACAGTAGTTAACCAAACACATATATAAAATCTAGTCCTACACATTTTTCCATCACAGTGAAACCATTATAAATGTATATCATAATGTGATTTAGGAAGGAAATGGGGTGGGCACCTCTAATCACAAAAGATAATTTTTAAAATTGGTCATATAACATATTTACAGTGGTAATACACATAATCTCTGCATGTTCAGTTGGTAAATTGTATATAATCTATAAGGTATGTCATGCCTCAGTCTTCTATCATCATTAACAAGAACTTGAAAAAAGGGGGGGATTGAGGAGGAAAAAGACATCATAAACAATAAACTTCATCAGTCTTATTAATTATCCCTTCATAATAAATGTACTAGTTCAATAGAGTCATTCAGACCAGGAGGGTAACTTGCACAAGTGCAAAAATCCACTTGGTCTCATACGCATTAACCTTTCCCCCAGTCCCTCCCTCTAGTATTTCTACCAATTTTTTGAATACTATAAAATCCAATCTTGTGTTCATTTTTATTTTTCCCAGATACAAGACATCCTATAGCATATTTGATGTTGCATTCCCTCCATGCCCTAACATGCTCTCCAACATGCATTTAAAAATTCTGAATTGTGCACCCAATGTAAAATGCCTGACATTGACGTTGAAACATGTACACCACTTCTACAGAGTTGCAATTAATAAAGGTATCACAATAAATGTCCTTCATTCTCCTAGGGTGCTCAATAGATGCACCTTGTATCAGGTGATCACAACACACACACTGATCACATTTTTGTTAATTTTAGGTACTTTCCAAAAATACTTGTAACAGTTTGTGGTCTATATGTAGCAGCTACCACCATGTCTCTAATATTCCTAGCCCTCCGATACACAATATTTGGACTTTCTGGTACAGTGTTCTTAAGTATAATATCATTTTTTAAAGCTGACCATCTTTTCTGTACAATTTCCCTTAACGTACCCACACCATGTGTAAATGTGGTTATAAGTCTGGGATACTCCTAGTTGGAAACCTGTGATGCCCATTCTGAATAAGTGTTTGCTAGCAATGACATCCTATCTAAGGAGGCCACCACTGCTACTGTTGCATTTACAGTTTCATTTCTGTAACCCCTGGAAATACATTTCTGCACGTGCTGTTTTTCCCTTTCTTTGTAAACAACTGGATTTGTACAGTTACATTTTACCCTACTAAGCTGGCCTTTAGGTATAGCCCTTTTCATGTGCTGGAACTCACAACTGCTGCTAATAACAGCATATTCCTGTCTGTCTCTTTGGTGTACAAATCTGACAAAATATTACCCTTTTCATCCTTACATAAGGTAACATCCAGAATGTTTACACTGTCCTTTCCAATGCTTAATTTAAATTTTAATGCAGAATTTATTGTTTCTAAAAAAACATAAATTGTTCCAGTTGTAAATCAGTGCCCTTCCAGATAATCAGAGTATCATCAATAAAGCACCTCCACAAATCCAGATATTGTAAATATTGATTTGTGTAGTTGCTATGGATGATGTTGTCCTCCAACTTAGTCAAGTAAAATTTTGCAAAACTGAGAGCAAAGATTGCACCCACTACAGTGCCTCTTATCTGCAAATAATATTTGCCCCTAAAAGTGAACACATTAAACTTCAAGACCATTTCAGCAAGGTCTACCAACAACTCTGTAGGTAGTTCTTGTGGCTCTGACCTTTGATTTAAATAGTAACGTACAGCTTCCAATCCTTCACTGTGTAGTACTTAAGTATACAGGGACTGGACATCAAGTGTAGCAAACATCCACTCTGACTGCATATCAACATCATAAACTGTAGTTAAAATATCAGCAGTGTCTCTGATGTAGGAGGGTACTGTCTGAAGTATTGGTTTTAAGTAAGCATCAACGAACTTAGACAGGGGTACTGTTATCCATCCAATGCTAGATACAATGCAACAACCTTGTGTTTTTTCTAAACTTTTGTGCGTCTTTGGCAACACATATATGGTGGGTATAACTGGATGATACACAGTTACAATATATTTCTCTTCCTTACTTTTCCACCCCGCACCAGGTGCTCATGGTATTTAATCATCTATTTATTTTTGGAAAACCTTGGTTAAATTACCAGTTAATTTTTGATAAAATATAATATCCCCTAGTTGGCTTAAAGTCTCATTTTCATAGTAAATGCTATTCAGAACCACAATGGCTCCCCGTTATCAGTGAGCTTAATTATTATTTATTTATTACTGACCAGTTATATCAAAGCATCTTATTCTAGTTTAAATAAATTGTGTGGTATTACACTTTCCTTTCTGCTTCTTGCTGTATGTCAAAATTCAAGAAGTCCAGTTCATGCATCCTCAGAAATGTAGAAACAGCTGATCCATGCTTTGGTAATATCTTGATTTTGCTCTGAAATTACTCTGGATGGATGGCCCTTGCTCCACTGGTTCCACGTCACCTGTTTGTTCAGGGGCATTTCTCTGAAAAATAGTCTTTAAAGTCAGCTTTCATACAAATAAGTTTAAATCAATCATGGTTTGACTGACATCTAATGTTGTAGTGGGAACAAATGTTAAGCATCTACTTAATGCTGTAATTTCATTTTTGCTCAGTGTTCTTGAAAGATTAACCACATTATTCTGCTCTGGATTTTTGCTTTTTTCCATACCTCTTACTGTCCTCTTCCAATATTGCTCACCCCCCTGGTCCTCTGCTTTGTCACTAAGGGAACCTGAACTGGGTCATCCCATTTCTCCTCCTGGGCTCCTAATATGCTGAGCTGGGGGGGGGGGGGTTAAAAATATAAACCTGTGCTTGAGGTATCTGAGTCTGGACATGAGGTATAACCTAATACTGTGGTCACTTCACTTTGCCAAAGCTTTTAAAGTAATTTGGGACTGCTTTCATGTCTTTTCACTGTCCAGTCAAAAACTGTACCATTTTTATAGTCATTAGAATCCCTTTTTAACTTCTTTTCATTTGCAGTTTTTAATTTGGCATCATAGTGAACCATTTCTCACCAAGTTCCTTTCTAGGCTCATTTAGTTGAGCTTCTGATGTTTTTTTCTGCAAGTTGCTGTTCTAATTGCTTTATCTCTTCAGACACTTGGGGTCAGATTCACAAAATATCGCAAAAGCAATGCAAAATTTTGCATTCTGCTTTGCGATTGCCCAGGTGGTAAAAAATGCTATTCACAGATGGATAGCATACTACGCTATCCAACTATGAATAGGGCTAGGTAGAGTCAGCAGTATGCCCATTACTGCTAACTCTGAACACACTAGTGCCACCAGACCTGCAACCGGGGAATGGCCTCACAACGAATAGTGCAGGTGCGCTATTTGATATTCACAAAAGCAGCCATCCAAATGAGCCCCTTGGTCATGCAAGGCACTAGGTAATCATTTGCATGCCCATTATGGAACCATTTACATGGGCCACAACAGAGTGTAGCATGTCCCCTCTCGCCAATTGCCAGTCCATTATGAATGTATTTGTTTATAGGACAGTGACACATTTCCCTGGACGTCTAGTGACCCCCTTCTTTATCCTTAATCCCCTGTATAGTGAAAGTAAACCTTTCCCTCATGATCTAGTGGACCCCCACACTGGCAGGTAGTGACTCTCTACCCTGCTCCCCCATCCCAAACCTGAGCTGGCAACCAGCACAGCCCTACTCTCCCAACCACAACAGGCTGCTGACTGAGCTGTTACTGATCAAGTACTGTGAACAGTATACGCTCCATGACAGCTCAGTTGGTGGCCAGACATCATAGAGGGAAGAGGACTATGCTGGTCACTGGCTCGGTTTAGGGATGGGGACAGCAGGGTGGTGTGTCACTACCTGCCAGGGTGGGGGGTCCACTAGTCCACCAGGAAAATGTTTACTTTCACTACAGAGGGGATTTGTGGATAGGGAGGGTCCTATACACCACCAGGGAAATGGATCACTCTCCTATACAGAGGATCTGGATGGGGGGCATACACATACACTGGGCACCAGGGAAACACTATTTATGGATTGGGTGGGTGATCAGGCAAGGGGGGGGACCACTGGACACCAGGGAAACTATATTTATGGATCAGGTGGGTGAACAGGTGGGGGGATGGACCACTAGCCACCAGGGAATATTTATTTTTCTAGCAGGAAAGTGATCGGGTGGGGAGATGGACTTCCAGCCACCAGGAAACATTTATTTTTCTATCAGGCAAGGGATCAGGTGGAGGAGGGACTTCTAGACACCAAGGAACATGTATTTTTCTATTAGGCAAGGGTCAAGTGGGGGGAGAGACCACTTGCCAGCTGGGAATTTTTTTATATCGGGCAAGGGATCTGGCTATGGGAGGAACTGCTAGCCACTAAGTAGATACTTTCTTTTCTAAACAGGACAGCAATTGGCAGGGGGAGGGACCGCTAGTTACCAGGGAAACTTTTTCATTTTATTCCAGCCGGCAGTTGTCAGCCATGGGGAAGGGGGGGAGAAACCACTGGCACAAGGGACTATTCTTTTTTGGTCTCAGACCAGTGATCGACAGGAGACAGGGGGAAGCCACTGCAGTACCTCTACAAACCACTAGGGTTGCATGGGATTAAAACATGGCCTCAGTCAGCTGTGTTTGCTCCACGCAAGGGAGCCCACAAACAACCCTTGCACAGAGCAAATACTTTGTGATTCAGACAACGCCGATATTCACGTCCCCAGACCCTCATTTGCATTGCAGACCCCTCCACACATTGCCCCAATGCAAACCCAGTTTCTGTACACAACCCAGGCTTTTGTGAACACTGACTTGGCGAAAAACCCAGTTTGCGATGTGCAAACCAGGTTTGACCAGGACAAAGTTTTGCGAATCTGGCCCCTGTTCTCTAATTGGTGCTGCATTTGGCAAAATCATTTCAATCCATTTAAGAGAGGCCTCCTGTTCTGTACCAAAGGCAGGCACTTCAGTTATTCTCAAACCCCTTGGTACTTGTTTAAGTGACAAATAAGCTATGAGTGAATTCTTATGCCAGTACATCCTTCTTGCTTTCTTAATTGTTTCCTGTAATTGATAATAAACTGTTGGTGCATCATTCCCTTCAGTAGTTATAGTTTGGCTGTCGTGCAACAAAGGATTACTTTGGCCATTATGTGAAAACATCTTCTCTGCATAGTGGAACTGCCTGCAATTCCCTCCTGTGTTTATGGCTTTGTTTGTATCTGTATTGTTGGTAGCCATAGTGCAACTGCATTTTCTTTTTATTACTTATATACACAGGCGTATATACACAGGCACTGAATAACATGCCTTTACTTATTCTAAAATGAAGTGTACTTAATATTTCAACTTCAAAATTGTTTTTCTTGACAATCAAAAACATTTCTCCATGGTGAGTGCACTTAACAAATTATCAAATAAAGCCCAAACAGGTGCTCCACTATCCTGGGAGTAATCATATCTGATGATCTAAAGGTTACCAAACAATGTGAGAAGGCTGTGAGAAGAGCCAGTGGAATGCTAGGGTGCATAGGGAGAGGTATCTCCAGCAGAAGAAAAGAAGTGGTGATGCCACTGTATAGAACATTGGTGAGTCCTCATCTAGAGTTCTGTGTCCAGTTCTGGAGGCCACATCTCCTGAAGGAATAGACAGAGTAGAAGCAGTTCAGAGAAACGTGACAAAAATGGTGCAGGGCCTGCACCAAATGTCATATGAGGGGAGACTGGAGGATCTCAATATGTATTCCCTGGAGAAGAAGAGACAGAGGGAGATATGGTAGTCTTTCAAATACCTCAAGGGTGTAAATAAGGTACAAGAGGGTAGCATCTTTCAAAAAAAAGATGCTCAAGAACAAGGGGTCAAAATATGAAAATAGAGGGATGTAGACTTAGGGGTAATGTGAGAAAGTATTTTTTCATGGAAAGAGTGGTGGATCCATGGAACAGCCTCCCAGCAGAGGTTGTAGGGTCAGAAATAGCAGGAGAATTCAAAACTGCATGGGACAGGCATAAAGGACCTCTTGCGATAGGAAAGAGAGGGTAAGCCAAAGATCATTTAGGATCTGTGGTATATGAAACAGGTAGGGAAAATGGGCAGACTTGGTGGGCCAAGCGGTCCTTATCTGCCGTCAAATTCTATGTTTCTATGTTTCTATGTTTCTAATGTCTTTAATGTGGTGGTTTACCAGTCAAAATAAGAACCTGAGCGCAGAGAACAGTGCACCCACCACAGACTAGTTTTGTTTTGCACTATGTGTAATACCAAATAAGAAATACAGCACACCAAAGCCACTTAAGATAAATAGTGCCTACAGTTTATTTTCCCGACATTTCTTGCTCATAGGTGGCATACAAAAAACAGTGCAATATCATCAGTATTTTCATGAATGATTCTAATTAAGGGGCTCCACGGGCCACTTATGTCAGTCATTTTAATGTTTAAATTTGCATGAGCACTTTTTAGTCTTTTTAATTGTTAGCACCATATTAGATGGCTTTTAGCATCTGTGAGTCACCTCTGAAGAAGCCCTACTTAGAGTAGGCAAAACGTAAGTTTCAGTGACCAGATTTTCTGGTATAACTGCTGCCGGTAGTGGGACTGCCTCCCTGCTGTTACTATACCTATTTAAAGCGCCTTGCACTTGTTTTTTATATATTGCTGTTTATATGTTGTATGCCACCTATGAGCAAGAAATATCAGGAAAACAAGGCTGGCCCACCAGTGCAGTGGTCACGCTACTGTTCACAATGCTAGTGGTCTAGGTTTGGAAGCAGACTTGGATGGCTGGGGGTGCATGTGCGGATCAAGTTGCCTTTGCACGCTCTCTGCATGCTGGGGTGGTGGTGATAATGGTATACGAAATCCAGGGTGACCACAGACTGTCCAGTTCCCGATGGCACATGCATTGGACTCAGGGTTTCATGTCAAATGCCTGGCAGGATGCCGTTGTGTCATTGCACACTGCGTCTCCCTCAGCTTTGCAGAAAATGTCTCACCAGATGGACTGCATGACATCCCAATTGCATTGTCACCCCACATGGTGGACCTGGGGGCTCCCTGCCTGGACTTCAGACGAGGTTTCTGAAGGGGCAAGGGGAGACCCCCACCCTGGGGAGGTAAGCCAGGGGGGAACACCAGGTAGTGGCTAGCCCCCAGTGAAGTGGTGGCAGTGGTCATGGTATGATGTCAGGCTACTGGGGGATGCCATACTGGTCCCAAAAAGCATACTAAATAGCAAAAAAAAAGAAATGTCAAGGAAATAACCTGTAAGTACTGTTTAGCTGAAGTGGCTTCGGTGTGCTGTATTAGTAATTTGATATTGCACATAGTGCAAACCAAAACTAGTCCGTAGTGGATGCACAGTTCTCTGCCCTCAACTAATAGTCAAGCTGGACCAATTACTCAGAACAATTTTTTTTTTTCGTATTTGTACTTGAGCACACATTCACAGACTTAGAAGAATGCTTTGAGTGTACAGATGTGCACACACAGAGAACAGAGAAGCAGCTAACTGAAGTGGTGGGAGTCAGCTGACTAGTCCCACACTACCAGCTATAGTGCACTTGCACTTGCTTAACTGGTCATGGAGGAACCCAAGCCTGGGTTCCTCATAGGAAGATTTCTAAACCTAAACTTAAATTATGTTTATTATAAAATCAAGTCATCAAGTCACTGCAGCAATGCTCAGTTGACAAGTCTCACTGTCAACTAGTAGTGAAGCCTGACTCATTTCTCAGAAGAAAACATTTTTTTTTTTATTTCTTCTTGGGCATGATGCCAAGCCACCAACAGCAACAGAAAAACATGTCCCTAAGCTAATGGCATTTCAGCTAGACTACTCATCCTGGTCTTTGTTTCTGACATCTAAGTTACAAAAACCTTAAATTTCTAATCAAAATAAACCCCGTACAAAACCTTCCTTACTACCAAAAGCTGTTAGTCTTTAATTAAACTGACTACACTGCAGGTGTAAATCTTGTTTGATTAGTACAGTACAAACACATGCACTGCCCCACACATGCGCTCATACACAGTGTGTCTGTTTGTGTGTGCACGCACGTGTGTGCTGTTGGGGCCTGCCTCTCTGCCTCTCTCTGAGAAAACAGTAAATATCCTAGCTAAAGTATTTTCCCTTTCTTAAAAGCCTAATTTTCACCATACAGTGTCAACATTGACCCTCTTTAGCTTGGGATCTAGAGAAGGAACAAAAAATGTCAAGATTTGTAATTTTTGACTAGTTTTGATAAGTGGATGGAAGTAGGTTCTTGCTCTGCAGCATCCCAAGTCATCCATCTCTCCTGCCTGAGGCTTCTGTGAGTGCTGGGTCACATGACCTTCTGTCAGTGAAACATAGAAACATAGAATTTGCCAGCAGATAAGGACTGCTTGGCCCACCTAGTCTGCCCATTTCCCTATCTGTTTCAGTGAACTTCCAAAATGGCCTCTGATTGGACAGGAAGTATCAGGAGATCTTAAAGTCAAGCCAAATAACAAAATGCTGAATATATTAGAATAGTGCTGGCTCTTTGTTTTTCTTCCAGAGTAACAAATGGCATATTATTATTATTGGTATTCAGGAAATGCTGTTCGTTACTTGCACATCCCTATCCATATGTCTTATTTATTTATTTTTATTGTTATTTACTGAAATTTCAGAGAATACCTCTGAGCACAAGTGTTCTTTTACAAAGGTTTCATGACAGTGACAGAGATTACAGGGAAATATAAATACAAAAAGCAAATTCCGATGGAATGTAGTCAAACAAGTACATGATAAAATGCCTAGATCAGCTACATACAATCTTACAATAAGGCAGCTAAACGAGCCAGAGCCTGACACAGTTCAAAGCGTACACTGGGAGGAATGTAGTTAGGATATTTAGTGGTTACAGTTGCATTGAACTTTCACAGTTGCCCATAGTGCTTTCTTAAACTGGTCAAACTTAGGAAGATTAATTAAGGTTGGCCCTAACAGCAGATGATCGCTTGCCCAGCTGAGTATGACAAAAAGGCATTTCAAGGGCATTCTAAGCCATGCCCCTGGTATTGCAAAAATTGGAGAAAGGGCAGATGATGTGAGTTAGCATTGGGTGGTTAGGCCCAGTAGTCCCTTCTTGGCTAGCAGACATGTTTGGAGTTTAATTCTGCTAGGTAGGGGTAGCCACCCAATCTTCTGTTTACTACTGGCACAAGGTGGTCAGCATAGAGAGCAAAAGATAAGACATTACCCAGGAGCACCTTAAGGTATTTAAAGGTTCCACCTGTTCAAGTATGCATCCCAGGGTCTTCCTTTGTGGGCTTGTGAAGAGCCTGATCTTAGCTTTTTTCATCAATTAGAACTAGTATGTATGCATGAATTTATGTGCACAGCAATATATTAAGACTATTGTTACTGTATTAACTGTAAGGTCCATCCAGACTCCCAGTAGTCGGGCACAACTGTCTACTTGGCCCACCTCTTCCTGGTCTGGTTTCAACCCTATGAGAAAGAGCACCCTGGGTGGGGCGGCCCTTCCCCGGAGGGTAGACCCGGGGATTCCCAGTGCTGGGGGAGAGGAGATAGGTCAGTGTGTCACGCAGGGAGGTAGAGTCCTGGAATGGGCAGTCGCCAGAGAGGGTTTGGTGGGGTTAAGTAGGGAAGGAAAAAATAGAGTTAAAAATAAAACCAAAAAAAGACGTGTAAGGTCCATGTCACTTGGACCCTTTGTAAAAATGAGGAACCTCTCAACATGTTAAAAATGGTCTTACAATGTATTGCCTGGATTTTCAATGTTTAAGTACAATGTTACTTGATTTCTCTGTATTCTAATGTGTTAAATATTTGCTCTGTATTGTTGTCTGTCTTTACATCTCTGGGTCCCCCTCAAAAGTAGGCATCTAATGCTCTAGGGATCTACATAATTAAGACATTTCAAATATATAGTAAAATAAAATTAAAAAAAGAGGCTAAGCAAAATAAATAAATAAATACATAAAAACTACTGACTGCTATAAGATTCCATTTTCAGGACACTTTGGCCCAGATATTCAAAAGGGTTGCAAGTGGCACAACAGTGTTGCACCATGCGCAACCCACTGATGCGCCCCAGCGTGATATTCAAATGGGAATTGTGCCTGGCACAAATCCCGATGTGCCAGAGCGTATCAATAATGTATGCGGCACAGGTGGGGGGGCATGCCCATGCATACTCTGCACATCCTGATATTCAACCCAGGATGTGCTGAGTCCATGCATGCGCAACCCCTACTTGAGCCACACAAAGTTGATCCAAAAAAAAAAGGAACAACGGCTGGCCACCCACAGGTGAGCTGCCGTATTGCATGGCACAACACGGCAGCTGCCACCTGTGGGTGGCCATCCAAGCTCCGGCTGCACCTCTGTGGCAGTAACCCCCCATGCCCGATCGAGGGCATCTGTTCAAATAATCACATCCAATATCCCTGTTGGTCCAGTGGACTGCTGCCAGCCTGATCACGGGCTTAAGTATAAATAATATGATATCCTACATCCCTGGTGGTCCAGTGGACCACTGTCACTCCGATTGCAGGCTTAAGTATGAATAGTATGATTTCCAATAGGTAGGGCTCTACACCCATTGGTCCACAGTGTGAGCCAATGGGCATGCAGCCTGTACCGTACTACACATTCCAGATATGTGAATGGATCCATTCACATATCTGGATATGTAAAACAATGCTGCATGCCATAACTCACACTGTAGAACCAATGGCGCGTGTCCCCACCTACGGTGTTAGTCGGCGGGCAGCGGGGCGGCAGGCAGATGGGGTGCAACCGCCCATCGCTGACTGGGGAGAGCGCCTGATGGGACTCAGTGGGTAGGTGGGGAGGGGGGTACTGCTAGACCACCAGGGATATTGGATGTAATTCTTTTTTTATTACAAAAGCCCACGATTGGGCTGACAGCAGTCCACTGGACCACCAAGTATATTGGAAATCATATTATTCATACTTAAGCCTGCGATCGGGCTGACAGTGGTCCACTGGACCACCAGGGATATAGGAAATCATATTATTTATACTTAAGCCCATGATCGGGCTGACAGCGGTCCACTGGACCACCAGGGATATAGTAAATCATTTTATTTATACTGAAGCCCGTGATCGGGCTGACATTGGTCCACTGGACCACCAGGGATATTAGAAATCATTTTATTTATACTGAAGCCCGCAATCGGGCTGTGGGGCACATTGCCATGCTGGGCAGGGGGCGTCAGTCCTTGATGGCTGCTGCCTGGCAGGGCACCAGTTGCAAGTCAGCAGGGATCAGCACACCTACATGTAAATGGGCCCCATTTGCATGTGCACTTTTGAATATCGTGGTTGCTGCACATAGCACAATGGAACTTGCACTAGCACATCCCACTGCTCCACTCTGGCCACTTGCGCTGGTGCAGTGCCACTGCACCATGCACACTGCGGGTGGCCAGGGTGTGATATTCAACAATGCTGTGCCATGGCACAGCTCCGTTGAATATCACCCAGTCAACGCCCCTGCGCAACCAAGTTGTGCTGCACCAAGCTTGCGCCACAGCCAGACACAGTTTGAAAATCTGGGCCTCTTGCTTTAAAAATGAGCCTATGTGGCCAGTATTAGAGTTTGTGATAATAAATCCAGCAATCACTTAGTAACTTTTAAAATACCCCATGCTATCAAAGATGCAACTTTCAAAAGCTTTTGCTACAATTTTTCCTTCACAGTTTCTAGATGCTTCTAACAATCTGCCCTCAAAGTTCTGCTCTGTTTAGTTTTGGTAAAACATCCATTGCTTGTTCCTGTTTTCACAATTAAATACCATTTGTTTTCTGAGGTGGGCTTGATGAACCAATGACGGTATTCTTGGATCACTCCACCTACATACCTATCTGTTGTATATTTACTAGTGCTTCTGCAAGCATTCTATTTTCATGGAATTCTACTTGAGGTGCAATAGGCATTTTCCACTGTGAAAAATCACAGAAAGTGTGGAATTTTCCAAACTGATGTGGAATTTTGTTAATGTTGCTCAAAAAGTGTTTACATACAAGGATCATTGAGAAAGCACACTTATGTATGTGCAAAATGTCAGAGGCTGGGGCAGCATGGCACTAAATGTGTGAGCTGAAATTGTGAGTAAACACTTTTTTTTGTACAACATGAACTGACTTGAGTGACTTCTTTGTTTGAAACCACCTTGTAGATGTGTAGCCAAGCTACCATGATTTCATATAGTGACAGAAACACTGCAGCAGCGTTGCTTGCTCAAAGTAACTCTGTGTATAAGGACCGGGATGTGGAATTCCATAGGAAATGGCAGAATTTTGCAGTTTCTGCAGAACATGTCTCTGCACTCAAAAAAAAAAGTGGTTCACATGAAAAAAAGTTTACTTCAAAAAATTGCAGTTCACTTGGAAGAATTCAACATAATTCACCATAAAATTTAACCAAGCTTAGTGGAAGCAAACTTATCACTCTGGAGGTGAAACGCCACACTCCCTTCAGCACTACGATGTACACCAAGTCTCCTAGTATTGTCATTCTAATCATAACCTGTACATCACCAGGGTCCAGTTGCATTAGAGTATGCATGCTGAATAGGATTGCTCAGATTCTGCCAAACAGAATTCAACAGATTCCAGTCCTATTTTAGGACTGAGAGAATTTTCGGAATTGCAGCCCTGAAATCCTAATTCCTAAATTGATTTTTTAACATAGAAACTTTGGATTTCAGATTTAGAATTCTATATCCAAATCTGACTAGAATTTTAATGTCATTTTAGGATTTAAATCTGAACTGGATTAGGAATCTGGATCTCTTAATGCCCAAAACAATCAAATTGGACTTGAACAGACAGATTCAGAGCAGCCATAATGCAGATTGTGCTAGTCTGTGCAGTGTAAGCAAGTCATAAGCCAATGACAGGGTGTGCATTACAGGATTTTAATACACATACCAGGGGTGGGTTCCACCCTCATAATGTGCCAGCATTATGGCACCATGCCATTAGGGTGCCAGTCAGCAACGTCACTGGCCACTGTTTTTGTGGGGGGCTGCACCCCTTACCATCCCTTGTGGGGAGTTCAGCCCCCAACCCCCCAACTATTGATACCAACTCTGGGGGTCAGACCTCAGGGAGGGGCGGTGAATCCCAATTATGGTGTCCTGATGGCATGGTGCCCTAATGCCAGTGCCCTGAATGCCTGCAGTGCCAAGGGTGTAGTAAGGCATAAGGCAAAAGGCCGCATGTCCTTATGTCCCTGGGAAGTGAATTAAACTCCTATGATGTACACCCTGGAGAGGCTTTTCACACTTACAAAATGGCTGTAAGTAGGTTTTCTGGGGAGAAATTTAATTTGGCACCTGACCATGTATTTATAGAGATTTAATGCACAGTCAGGTGACATCTCTTGCCCAATTAAATTTTTAGATTTTTCCCTGCCATTTTATAAACAGCTTTCATAAATAAACTTTCTTCATTATAATATGCAGAATGCTTGTTTCAAAACAGTTTTATAAATGGTTTCCATGTACAGTGTGCATAGCTTTCATACTCCCTAATATCTATATCTATGCTTTGAGCAGAAATTTAAATAAAAATGTTTATTTTCTTAACTAAACTGCCCATTTGCAATTTGCCTTATTTACCAATAGCCTCAATGATTCAGACGTCAAATCCAAAGTAAATTTTATTAATACTGTTACACTGTTTCAGAGGCCTAAATAAAATCTACATAAAAAAACTATAGCTACTGCTATAGCATGCATTTGAAACAGTCAAAACGTATCATGTTGTTGACTAAGCTTTTGCTTCAGAAGAACAGATATGCTTTTCTCTGGAAAGTACAGCATTGTATTGATGCAAAAAAATATTCTACAATGAACAATGTAAAGGAGGTGAATTGCAATTGCAGTGGAGATCCCACTTTTAAGAAAACCTCATTTGGTTTCCTAGAATGTCTCATCTGTCTGATTTCTGGGACATGAGCCCAGTTCATCCACCCTTGTCTCATATGGGTGACATTAAAAAGTTCCAGAGATGTCTGTCAGCTCCTTCCATTGTCTCCATGTTAAAAATAGATCCATGAGTTCTCTGACTCACAAGTGGTTGTTTTTCGAAAGGTAGGCTATGAGAGCCACAGCAACACCTACATAAATCCCAGTTCCAATGGTGACTGAGAGGACAGCAAGGAACAATGCCCTTCTGGAGCTGGAACTTGCTTGATGAAAGTCTCCTTTGGCCACAGCCTTGTTGGTCTGTAAATTAAAAGAAAAATACATGTTAATATATATATATATATATATATATATATATATATATATACAGTATATAAAGCTTATTAAAAGACAGATAGTGTTTGTTAGGACATTGAGCATAATTCACATCTTTAAATGAAAGATCATTCAACATTTAAATACATTTCACTATGAAACTCAGTTTAGTGAGCTACAGTGTAAATAAGTGCTACATGCTGTACCTTTGGCAGGTGCTATGTCAAAACAGCAAAAAAAGAATTTGTGAAGACAACAATAGCTCATGAAAATCAGCACCAATAAAAGTAGCAAGAAACAACAATAGCAAGCAGTTAAAACTGCAAAAATCCCTTCAAAAGAAAGAAAGGAACTAACTTACACAACTGGCGCATGGAGGGGAATGGCACTTTGGGGGGGCTTGGAAAGGGGAAATGATTCTCACTCTGAGGGGACACAATTCAGGGAGGGGACAAAGTGGGTAGGGGGTCGGAATAATTATTCTTACTATGAGGTGGATGCAACTCGGGGAGGGGGACAAAGTGGGGGATTTATTATCATAATTCCAGGGGTAGGGAAGGCAAGGGGGGGGCATGCTGGCAAACGGAAAAAAAAGGAACATGACGGACGAGAGTCAAACCCAAGTTAGCTGGACATACCAACACCAGTCACAGCTTGTCACTCTAACCTCTTAGCCATACTGCCAGGATGGTGAAACAGCACACAGTAACAAACTTACAGTGCTGGGCCTCACTGACGGATACTATTGACATTGCTGAAGTAACCATGCATGTAATGACCACTTTGCCAATATTACATTAGTTGTTTTTCATTCGCTGTCATTCATTCACTGTTATTCATTCATTGTTTTGACCAGACACCCCTTTGCCACTATTTGACAGAAATATAGAAACATAAAAATTGTTGGCAAAAAATGCCCTGCAGCCCATCACATCTGACCAGCCCTACCTATTTAAATGTGTAATCTAACGTAGATTCTGAGGGCCTTAATGGCTCTTTACTTATCCTTATCCCCCTTCTCTAGTGCCACCATCCTTACCAACTCCATGTGTTTGTCCCACCCATGTTTGGACCTCCTTACTGACTTTGCACAGGCATACTTTTTTACTGATACAATCAGACTTTAGCATGGTGCATATTTCAAGGATGCTGACCTAGTTTATCTCCATGGTGGGAGACTCTGTGTACCTTGTATTATGGGGAAGCTTAGAGCTGCTAATGCTATAGGTGCAGTACCACAGTCAAAACCATCACAGTAGAATGGATGCTACAGATTTGAAATTCTCAGTTAGGCTGGGATAAACAGAGGAAGTATCCTAATACAACCATCCTAATATAAACAGCTCTGGCAAGCTATAAAGAGGATAAAGTGTGCGGCCAGAGAACAGTAGCAGTAACAGTATATCATTGTAAACTCCCATTAAAATGAAAGGGGTTTTCCTGTGATATACCTCATTATAGCACTCTTTATCGCTGGTTGTTTTATGAAAGCACAGCAGACCTATACAGAGATCACAGACTCAATTCTTCTCAGGAATATAAGTATTATTGTCCACAGTAATCCAAGCTGCAGTAAACATTTTTATAGCAAGCTACTGCAGCTGGGGAAAGCTGAGGCTGAAGCTTAGACTAAAGGAAACAGTTTATCCTTTTCCTATAACCTTCAAGTGCCAAAGGGAAGGCAAATGTTATTTTCCTTTTTTTTGAAATTATAGTTCTTTTATTATTTTATATAAAGGTAAAGCACCTGAGAAAACAGTACAGGGATTACACATTATGACCAATGACAAAAACTGTATAGCAGCTGAAAAGTGACAATATACAGCATTTTACCGAAATCCCTGAATTTGAAAAGAAATGTTATTTTTCTGTCGCTCAATCCCGGAGGCTCTGGGTGCTGTACAGTAAAAACACACTATCAATACAGTAATTTAAATTAATATAAATAGAACAGTAAAAATAGCAACATAGATATAGTTAGTCAGCATATATATTAAAACTGAAACTCAGAGGAAAAGGAGCAGGGCTCCCAGGGAGGACTAATACATAAGGTCTGGGAAGGCCTGATTAAACAGGAAGGCCTTGAGGTGGGCCTTAAAAACCTCAACCGAAGGGGCCTCGTGAATAGATAGAGGAAGCAAATTCCACAGGATGGGGCCGGTGACACTGAATGCTCTGTCGCTGGCAGTTTTAAGCCTCATCCTGGGAATCGCCAGGAGGCCCCTAGAGGAGGACCGGAGGGAACAGATTGAGACAGCAGGTATAAGAAGATCCCACAGATAACCAAGACCCTGCTTGTGTACAGCCTTAAAGATGAGCAAGCCCACCTTAAAGAGGATCCTCCAGCTCACTGGCAGCCAGTGCAGATCACGCAGAACTGGGGTAATGACAGAATTTAGGCTGCCCAGTCAGCAGCATAGCAGCCATGTTCTGCACTAGTTGCAGCTGGCAGAGGTTGCCCCCCAAGACCCCAAGGTAGAGCACATTACAGTAATCAAGTCTGGACACCATGAAGGCATGCACTAAGATGGGGAGGTCCATAGACGGAGCTAGGGGCTTAACCCTGGTGATATTCCTAAGATGGTAAAAGCTGGTCCGGACAACTGATGACACCTGAAAATCAAATGACAATCCACTGTTGAAGGTCACACCAAGGTTTTGCACCCTGGAGGAGGCCTTCAATGGCACAGATCCCAGGAATAAACCAGTTTCAGTGCCAGAGACCATCCTGTTCCACCTTCTGTTTGACTCCACCATCAGTACCTCCATCTTGTTGGGGTTCAGTCACAACCAACTGGAGACCATCCAATTACTGATCTCTGCAAGGCAGCTATTTAGTACTTCCACTGCACTAAAAGCTCCAGGGGCAAAGGAAAAATACAGCTGGGTATCATCGGCATAGCAATGAAAACCCAAGCCGTATTTCCTAATGAGTTTACTAAGGGAGAGCAAGTACATGGCAAACGACATTGGTGGCAAGACCAACCCCTGAGGTACTCCACACAACAGAAGGCAATAGGAGGAAGAGGAGGAGAAATTCCCATCACTACTCATTGTCTTCTGATTGTGAGGTATGACTCAAACTAGCAGATGACAGAGCCAGTGAGCCCACAGAATTCCCTCAGGCAGTCAAGCAACACACAATGGCCTACCATGCCAAAGGCTGAGGAGAGATCAAGGAGGATTAGAATTGTCCCCATCCCCCAATCTCTAGCCCTGAGGAGGTCATTGTGCACTCGAAGTAATGCAGTTTCTGTGCTATGCCTCACAAGGAAACCAGACTGGAATGGCTCATAGAGATCGAAAGCCATGAGGCGCTCCGCAAGTTGCTGCACCACAACTTTCTCAACAACTTTTCCCAAAAATGGGAGGTTGGAGATCCGACGGTACTTCTCTTTGGCTTCAGGATCTAACAATGTTTTTTTCAGGAGTGGATGAACTAGCACCTCCCTCTTCTGGAAAGAACCCCTCTGTCAGAGAACACAGGACAATCAAGGTGAACACCGGGCCAACAGTGTCAATGCATCTCATCAAGAAACGTGTCAGCACTGGGTCCAGTTCACAATATGTGTGCTTTAATCTGGAGGCAATCTCAATGACCTCCGACACCTCTACTAGTTTAAACTCCCCACAACTAGGAGGAGCACTCTCTAGGAGATCTAGACAATCACTGTAGACTTGTCTAAGGCTCACTGGCAGAATGCCCTGCCAGATGGCAGACACCCTGTCCAAGAAGAATTGAGCAAACTCTTCGCACAGAGCATCAGAAAAAGTATTTTTTGGCTGGAGACAGGCTGGGTTTAGGAGCCTGTCCACAGTCTGGAAAAGCACTGTTGGCAGATTCTTCCTGGCAGCAAATCTTTCTGGACATAATAATAATAATAATAATAAACTTTATTTATCTATGCCTTTCTTAAAACCAAGGCACATTACAATAAAATACAGAATAAAAACATACTAAAACATAATAAAACAGAGTTAACAGCGGACATGAGTGATTTCCCCCTGATACTCTCTACAGTGTGAATGCAGGGCCGGTATATCTGCTTCCAGGCCAGACCTCCACCAGCAGTACTCCAGCTTTTGACCCACAATCTTCATCACCTTGAGCTCTCCATCAAACCAGGGGGACCTCAAGTGAGAAGATCTGGGTCCTATATGGGCTGGTGCGAGGGAGGCGAGCACTGCCACCATCACCCTATTATAGGTGGCGACCACCATGCCCAAACCCCCTAAACATGCACTATCCACACTAGATAGATAAGCCACTGCCAGAAATCCCTCTAGAGTCAAACACCTCAAAAGGTGGTAGCTGACCATCTCTGCAGGGGGAGGGCTCTTGGGGTGGGCCCCCCAAGCAATAACCCGGCCTTGTAGTGACTGGACCAAATGACCTGGTCAGTCTTGATATTGCTAACCTCAAGCCACAGTGAGAAGATCAGGTCCAACATGTGGCTGTCCTGGAGGGTTGCAGTGGAAGATTCCTGCGACAGGGCCAGAGATGACATAGTTGGAAAGAGGATATAACCTAGCCTGGATGATTCGTCATTAGCCCATGCATTGAAGTCCCCCAGGACCAAGCACGGGGGACTCCAATGTCTCACCAGCAACGAAATTGGCTACCTCCTGTAGAAATTCACCTGCCGCCCTTGGGGGGGGGGGTGGTAGATCAGGAGAATCTTACAACCTATGCCCGGACCTCCTCATACGGCCACACATTCAAATGAACCCAGTCTTCCCACTGAGTGCATGGAGAAGCCAAGCTCAAATCTAAAACAGATGGCCACTCCCCACCCCTGCGTTCCACTCTGGAGCAGTGCACCACCGAGTACCTGAGGAAACAGTGGCCTCCAAAACTGGGTCTGCATCATCACCCACCCAGGTCTTGGTAATGCAAGCCAGATTGACCAAGGAAATCAAGTCCGTGATAATAGCGGTCTTGTTCCTTATTGATCTGGCATTGCATAGCACTGCTCTCAGGGGATTGGTGGACAGTGTAGTCCTTCTGGCTACCTGCCCAATCAGTCTGTTGAGAGCCCTTGAAATGGGAAACAAATATCTTTCATCTCTCTCAAGGCCCCATTGATATCCAGGGTGCCTTCTACACCCATCCACCTCAATCCTGCCCCCGCCTATAGTGCATGGGGCACCTCACCATACACGGCCAGTGCAACCCCTCTTTATCTCAACCTCCTGACAGCAACATGCTGTAGTGGTAGAAATTTGAAGGTCAGTAAAAGGCCACAGATCGTGCAGCTGAGCTGCCCCATACACTATCCGGACCTGCCCCAGGTCCCCCAGTCCTCCTAGACACATAGAGTCCAACCACAAAAGACCCCTAACAACTAACTAATACACTTACTCAGATCCAATCACACCACTAATACAAACAAAAATCCTAACCACTTATACACCATCCACAGTAACTAAAATAATAAACTCCAATACCCAACCCCACACCCACCCAACCACCAAAAGAAAGTGAAAAGTAAAGAGAAAGCCTTGACGTTTAAAGGAGCAGTATATCCCCTAGATCCCATTAAATTCGTAGCATTAATGTTGGCCAAATATAAACAAATTTTGTATAGTGCTGGGGGGTGGGCCCACAACAGAAGAGTCACCAAACAGCTGCGGTCCAGGCAGTCCATGAAGTACCAGCTGGCTAAAGTCCTAGTAGTCCACATTCAACACAATCCAATTCCCCTTTATGATAATCCAGCGGGGGACCAGGAGAATCACAGCAGAACATCACACAACAGACAGCACCAGGCACCAGCTGACCCAGAGAGCCAGGTGTTAAATGGTCCACCCTTGCAAAAGCACTGACCAAACAGGCAATCAATCTTCCTCCAGGAAAATGAGCACAGGAATGCCCTATATGCCCGCACTTTCCTAGGGAGGTCCACAACACAACAGCAGCCCAACATGCTCGTGGTGACCCCTATTTATGAAGGCAAACAGGGCGCTACCACAAACCAATGAGCTGTGATGTGCAGAGTCATCCAGAAGGCAGGAGTGGATATGTGGTCCCGGGGCAAATCCTGGATGCCAGCCCCTCCATGTTAAAGAGCACCAGCATCAATCTCAGTGCTAGATAGAAAAACCAAAAGGTTGCCACCAGCCCACGATGGTCGGAAGCAATACTGTACACAAGGACCGAGGCCAAAAAACATGGGAGCTGGGACTCTGCAAAAGTCTGGAGGCTCTTTATAGATGGCACTCCACTGGCAGCACTCCAACAGGAAGGGATCAGGGGAAAGCAACTAAAAATAAAACAGCTAGCTCCTGTGACTTACTCACTTCAACACCCTGCCTCATGCTAAAAAAGCCCTAAAAGATTTTTTTTTTTATCTCCGGTCAAAAGTGAACCAGAGGTCAAGCTGAATCAAATTTTGCTCTCCAAGGGGATAGTACATGAAAAAAGCAAAGGAGTTGCTTTCAGATTCAGAGATCTGCAAGTGGAAGGCACAGCTCCACCACCTGCAAAGGCATAATTTCTTTCAAAACTTTCCCTACTACAGTATTTGAGTTCAAGGACAGAAGCCCTAGGATTTTACATGCTTTAAAATGACAGGCGCATTAGGGTTAGAGGTAGGCAAGCCAGAGCAGACTTGTGCCTGGCTTGAACCTAGTGCCTGGCCCTGGGTGGCTCAATCTGTTAGGGCAACTGAGGACCAAAATCAAGGCAAGCAAGTTATGGTCAAAGCTAGCATATAAGGGCTCAAAGTCTGTCAATTTACTGTTTTTATAAAAATTACTGAAAAGAAAATTCTGAGTACAACTCAATCACCTTTGGATCTAGATAACTGAAAATTTGTACACATACTTTTTTGGAAGAGTCTTAGATACTACTAAATAGCTAAATAGGGAGGTAGTTGGTTAAATAAATTGTAAGTTACAGCAGTTCATGATTTCACAATTTAAGTATTTGTTGAATTGTTTAAAAGTTTTCCAAATATTTGGGTGTTTGTTGCACCACGGCTATTGTAGGCATACACCCATGATTTTGCATGCAAACCAAATTTAAATAGGTCCTTGAATCTAATAAAGCTGGATAAATGTGGTTTAGTAGGTTACAATTTACCATGGAAATTTCAAAAATTATTAATTGGAAAAATGTGTTCAACAATTCATGGACACATGCTAGGTAATGACACTAGAATTCCATTGCGGAATTTAACTTTCACAAAGCACTTATCACTAGTGACGCCATGTAGCTGTGCTGAACTGTTCACATTCCTGTACTTCCTTCTTTGCTGAGTGATTATTTTGTCCTCCCTTCTTCTTCTCTGACCATGGCCAGATGAACTATGTGTACCTACTTGTCACCCTGATTTCCTCCTAGCTTTTTCTTTTTACAGACAAGTTCATTTCAAAGGAGAACCACCTACTCCCTTTCTTGTATGACCTATCCCTCTGGAATAGCTAGGATTTCTTCTTCCTGATTCTCTAGTTATTTTCTTCCCCTAGCAGGTCTCTGTGAGTTTCTCTGAGTTCTGAACTTCCAAGTGTATTTGGTGCTTAAACCAATCAATTTTGTGGGGAGTGAGTCTCATTCATCTAGCTTTCAAGTGAGAATTGTCCCTGTACACTTTGTTTCTCAATTTGGCAGTCTACTACTATTCTTTGGCTACTTAGCCCAGCTGCCCTTCCTTTGGTGAGCCCATGCATCTAACTCCTGCCACAGGCAAGCACTGCACTAGCTTCATCCCATATCCTAAAGTTCAAATTTCCTTGACATCCCATTCCATTGACATGATCATACCCCCTCCCTCAATGCAGAATTCAGACTATCTGGTGTTGGCTATTGATCACATTTATTTAAGCTGTACTGCAGGCAGGCAAATCACCTTATCTGCTCTGGCATCATGGCCATGCAATGTCCCACCAACATTCCCGTGACAGTGATGGCGAGCATCATGCCGCATCATGAACAATGACACCCAGATACCTCTGTCACAATTGTGTCAGTGACAACAAGTTGTAATGCTTGGTCTCACTTAGTGCCACTGTATTCAAACGCTAATAATGTACATTGTTACTTACAGGATTGTTACTTACAGGGTGGTTAAAGGCTCAGAAGGTGGAATTGTACAAAAACAATGCTGTGCATGCATGTGAATTCCACAAATCATATAGTCAGCAAACTCTAATGGTTAGAGGGCATATTGCAAGGATTCAGGCTACTGCACAATGATGTCCATGACTATTCTTCTTGGTTACTCACTCAGGATACTGACCTGA
Organism: Neoceratodus forsteri; assembly: GCA_016271365.2. Classification (NCBI taxonomy): domain Eukaryota; kingdom Metazoa; phylum Chordata; order Ceratodontiformes; family Ceratodontidae; genus Neoceratodus; species Neoceratodus forsteri. The sequence continues at coordinate 1,736,291,719 of CM057450.1, read as the reverse complement.
TGCTTGACACCACTATTCTTTTAATATGGAGCCTCCTATGAATGCTGCCTTATTGCCACTCTTTCCAACCATTTCCTTCCTCCACAACAGCAGTTAAAGTGTGTGGCTGGGCAAAATCTATGTGCTGTCTATGGCCCCAATTCTAGAAACATTATGCCTGGCATATCAGCGCTTGCACCAAGTAGAATGGTGCAAGTAGCAACTTACACCAGCAGTTGCGACATGCACGATTCTACAAAGTGGCCTGCAACATGTCACAGTCCACTTGCACCGAAGAACTGTTACGCCGGCAGTTGCGTCATAAACCCCCTGCGACATGGCATTAGGGTGTTTATGGCAGCAGTTGCGCCCCATTCCAGAAGGGCAGCAACAAAGTCTCTAATGTCTGGATTCTATAAGAACCCCCAGAAGAGAACCAGCAACGTATGTTACACCTGCATTTAGCTGGTATAACTTACATATATCCTCCGAGGGTCCTGTAGAACCTGGTCCATGAGCCCTCCTCCCATGCCCAGACCACTGCAGTTGGTGCCCCAATGGGCATCTCATACCCCCACCGCATCCCCCGTACTGTACATGCCCCCATACCCCCACACAGTAACAGCCCCACAGGGCTGCCCACACCTCCACAGTAATTTCTGAGTGCATCTTTACATTAGCACTCCTACAGCACTCAGTCGGCGGCTGGCCATGGAAGTGTGAGGTGGACTGTGCCGATCGCCAGCCGGGGATGGGTGGGGTGGTGCTGGGTGGACTGGCATGGCTGGGTGGAGAGGTGGAGGGTGACTAGACTACCAGAGCTTGTCTGGGTGTATGCCACATTTGTAGCGGGCGACTCGGGGTTGGGGCATGGGGGGGGTTGACTGCTCCACCCTGCAGGGAAATTCTATGGTGGATTTGGGGGCCAGTTAGTGTGGCCAGCCCTGTGGGGCACTTACTGGAGACTTCAGGGGACAGGGGGTGTGGGCAGCCCTGCAAGGCTCTACTTGCATAATTCAGGGGGGCTGGGGGTGTGGGCAGCCCTGCAGGGCTCTATTTGTACACCTCAGGGAGTCAGGAGGTGTGGCAGCCCTACGGGGCTCTAATTATTCACCGGGGGCTGGGGGTGTGGGCAGCCCTGTGGTACCTCGTGGCTTGGCTTGTGGGGCATGGGGGGCACTGCAGTCTGTGGTTGCAGCTTGCGCGACATGCTGCGTAGGTATGCCCTCTGTTGGGCATACCTGGCACATGTCATAAGTCCTGAGACTTTCTTCCAATAGGACCCGCCCCTTCTAGAATAAGGTGCAGGGTCAGTAATGTGCTGTTGCAGTTGGTGCAAGCGCTTAGGTGACTTCGCAACCTTGTAGAATCGGGCCCCATGACCTCAACAAAAGTATCACAAAATTCCACAATTTTCACACAAGCTCATAAAATTCCACTTTAATTACTGACCTTTTTTAACAGTCTTTGGCTGCTTATAACTTGGCTAGCCTATGAGTAAGTGATTAGAATAGTGACATTCACACAGCCTCCTTTTTAGGCTCCATGAACCTAACAAAATTAGTGATATTCCATCCTCAGTTTTGAAGTTATAGAGGCTTAAAATTCTGCAGTTTACATATTTGTAAAATATAATTTTAGAATTTCTTAAAGTTTTTAGGCTTATACCTCAGTCACATTTAAAGAATGAGATGTAAAATTGTGTGCACATCTCCATGGGGGTTAGTACATTTCCCATAGCACATGTGGTGCAAATTGGGTGACTACGTTTTAAATGGAAATAACTGAAATTAAAACTTTTTGTCAAATTTCATAAAACTTTCATTGAAATTACATTACATTACATTTCACAGAAGCAAAATTGGAATTTCACCAGAATTGTACTAGTAGAAGAGAAATTTCACCCAGTCATTAGAACTAGGGGTCCGATTCCAGAAGGAGCCCTTGCAGTGATGCAAGTTGCACTGCTCCAAGGGATAGAGGCAATGTGGGGTGCATCAGGCATCCTGCACCATATTCTGAAAGAAAGCAGGGTTCCTGCACCAAAAGCCCCATGATTGCCGCATGTGTGGGACTGTGCCTGACCATTAGCGCACCGGCAGCGTATGCCACAAGGCTGTGGCACCCCTTGCACCGGGGCAGTGAGGTGTGGCCAGCACTGGTTGTCATGGTGTGGGGGGACAAAGGTGCCCAGTGGGTGTGTGGGGGTGGGTAGGGTCATAGGGACAGTCAGTGTGCCAGCATGGTGGTCAGGCATTGCTATGGCACCTGGCGTAGTACAAATTCCCATGAGCAATACAATCAGGGGCATTTGCACCCTTCAGGTGCTATAGCATTCCCGTACATCCTGGCTGCCACACAGACTCTCCTTATAGCCCTCTGTGTCCCTCCTGCCCACAGACCCCATCTGTAGCCCTCACTTTAGGGGGTGCCAGTTGGTCGCAAGGGGCTTAGACCATCTCCTGGCAGGTCTAAGTGGAGCCCCTTGCAACGTCCATGGCAGGACACTTGGAATCGGAATTGTGAGCCTCGCCATGGCACAAGTCCCCCTTGCGACCTTGTGTACCCTGTCACAGGTTGCAAGGGTGGCACAGTGCCCGCTCAGTGCAGCAGATTCCATGTTTGGTGCAGGCAGCGTTCTGGAATGGGGAATGCCACAATGGGGAATAGAAGGTGCGGCTTGCGACATTGCTCTTTGTCGCAAGCACCTTGTGTCCGCAGTACCAGCTTCTGGAATCAGGCCCTAGGAATCAATTATTAGAAACAGTAGTTATCAGTCTTACAACTTTGATCTTCAAGAAAGATTAGATAACTACCTGAAAAATAAGGGCATTCATGGCTACAACTGCTGCTAGTGGTGGACAAACATGTTGTGCTCAAAGCCTGTATCTCTCAGTAGAATCCTATGTTGCTATGTTCCTAGACTGCAGTGTTGGATTAGCTCTGTAATAAACAGAACTAAACTTGGTGGTACTGGGGTGCTGGGGGCAAAACCATCTGGATAATACATTGGGAAAACAAATTCCACAAAGGGGGAGAGGACAAAACCACCTGAGTAATCCTTAAACTACTGAGCAACATGGAAAATTGCACAAGCTAGTTGGGGCTCAGACACTCCATTACCATGGGGACTGAAGCCCGAGTCTTGTGGAAAGCTATCCAGCTATTTCCAGGTGGGGATAAACTTCAACTGCTCCATAGCATTTTTGTCCACCTGCGCAGGGGTTGGAATGTTCAGCTTCTCTTGTGCTACTCATGAGGGATACTGTAAGCACTGTAGAGGACAGCCTGCAGACGTCATAGCTTAGCTCATGCTTTGGCTCATAGAGTCAAGCCCAACCCTTGGCTTGGCTCTGGCTTGATTCTTGGTTAAAAATTTCTGGCATGCCCACCTCTAAAGTAGAATTACATAGTAGCACAGAATTGTGGTGGTAGAAAGGGCTTAGAAGTTATAAACGGTATACTAAGTAATGCATTCATTTATTGGATTAACTGAGGTTATTGCCCATCTTGTCTGCCTCTCCTGATACATAGCATGGAATTGCCCACTTACAGTGTAGGAATATTAAAGCAGTCTGGATGGGCTCATTTTCTTTTTCTGTCCTTAACCATCTATGTATCTATGACAGTGACTTTACTCCAGTTTGAGTAATGAGAAACACCCATGCTTAGCTTATAGAATGTTACCCCTACTTATGCTGTGTAATCCTAAATGTTGTTCTGTCTCAGGAATTTGTCTAATCCTGTTTAATAGTGCTGGGCAGAATTATAAAATTCACTTGTGTGCAATTTACATGAATTGTGCTTAATTTTTATGCAAATGTGCACCTTTTTCAAAAACTTCATACTGCTCAGGTTTATACCAAGGTATAAGGAGCTGAAGAGGCTGTGAGCCCATGTCATTCACCCATAATATGACAGACTGTTTCCAGCCAAGATATACAAATCCAGTCTACTCTTGAATTGGGTTTTGTTACTGCTGAGTATAATCTCCAAAGGCAGACCATTCCAGGGATACACCACCCTTTGGACATAAAATGCCTTCCTCTTATTTGTGTTAAACTTCTTAGGTCTTAGTTCAAGAGGGTGCTCCTGGTGCACATTCTATCATTTTTGAAATCTAGATTTAGTTCAACAAGTACTGTAGTTGTCTTGCATTATTTTATAGTAAAGAAGTAGATTGCCCCGTATTCTTCTAGTTTCGAGTGTCATCAGGTTTAGTTTCTTTTTTTTGCAATTCAGATTTTATTAAAGTTTCCATGACAGAGAACGAGTCATGGTGGAGTACATCATAAACCCCAAAGGGCAGACACAAAATACAAAATGATTCGCTCTCCCCACCCCCATACCATAACCCTACCGCTTGAACAATCAGCGCATCGGTACTCTTTGGCACAACACCAGAGAATATAACCTGGTAGTATTTAGGCCTGTAATGCATAAAGAGTCTGCAGTGGGCCCCAGATCTTGTCAAACTTTTCCATTTTGTTGTATAGACTGTCAATTGTCCTCTCTGTTCTGAGGTTCACTAGCAATTCCTGAAGCCATTCAACATAAGATGGTACCTCCGTGTCCTTCCAGTGCCTCAACACCACCTTTTTAACAGACATCGACATCAATGCTATGTGATACCTCCTGTTCACCACTGAAATAGAGGAGAAATCTCAGAGGAGACATATTTCGGGGATGAACAATTCTGAGAGCCCTAAAAGAGGATCAGCATGCTGATTAATCATGGTCCAAAGTGGGTCGATTTTAGGACAACTCCAGAAAATATGAAGGAGGTCACCTTCTTGAGACTAGCATCTTGTGCAAAGGGGGGAAGACAACAGACCCAGTCTAGCAAGCCTCTGCGGAGAATAATAAATGTTATGCAAAATTTTGAATTGTGTTAATCTAAGTCTGTCCTGCTTAAGGAACTTATGACAACTTTGCCACATGACAGACCAATCAATATCTCTACCCTGAAAGAGAGAGGCCCAAAAAGAGATGGGAGCGTAATTATCAGGGTAAGCACAGGTAAACAGAGCAGTATATATTGTAGATATAGCATGAGGCAAACCCGCCAACTCCATAAGGGTAGCCTGAAAACTGATATTGGGAGCAGGAGGGGAGACCGGACCCATTGTCTTAACCAGTAAGTGGCAAAATTGAAAAATCTTAAAAATTGCTGTGTGAGGTAACATAAACTTATGCATAATGCCAGCAGAAGAGCACCATTGACTATCGGATAACATGAAGTCATCTAGATGGCAGTTACTTATCTGAGGGATCCAACTAGGTGACAGAAGCTTACCATCCAGCAAAAAATTAGGATTGCCTATAACAGGTTGAGATAAATCCTTAAGATTGTCATACTTCAGAAAAGCGCACAATTGAGTATGAACCCTGATTGAGACTGCAATAGGAGAACTACGTAGAGATTCAGGTAAAGAACTAACCTTGGTATATAGCAACGCCACCGGAGAAAGGCCATGTTTTCTAATGGCAGCAGACTCTATGGCAAACCAAGTCGGGATATAAGTTGTGGCCATGGCTTGTTGATCCACGGTCAGCCATCTGAGATACTTATTGGCCTGACTGGCCCAGTAATAGAGCCCAATATGGGGAAATCTTAACCCTCCTTTAGCCATCGGAGCTACTAACTTATGAAAAGCTATCCTAGCCTTCTTGTCGCCCCATATAAAGGTAGAGATCTTGCTATGCACTTTTTAACCCAGGCCGGGGGCCATATGTTTAGCATGTTAACGGGGTAGAATAAATGAGGAAATAGGTTCATTTTGATTAAGTTAATTCTGCCCCAAAGGGAGAGGAGAAGTAGAGTCCACCAGCTGAGGTCTAGATCTATTTTATGTACCAATGCATCAATATTGAGCTGTCTGAGCCATGCCGTGTTCCAAGTGAGAAGGAGCCCCAGATATTTAATACAATCGGACTTCCAGGTGAGCCCAAACTCAATAATATCCTGTTTGTATACCCTGTGGTTAAGAGGAAAAACCACAGTCTTACCTACATTGAGTTTATAACTCGAGACCTTACTGAAGTCATCTATTAACTTCAGAATAACAGGAATAGATGTGAGTGGATGGGTTACCTGCAGCAGAAGATCATCTGTATAGGCCACCACTTTAACCACCTGCTCCCCAAGAGAGATAGATGCCCTGGGCAGCAGACAGTCTCCTGATTAGAGGATCTAGGTAGATATTAAAGAGAAGGGGGGGATAAGGGACACTCCTGTCTGGTTCCTGCATGTAATTTGAAGGGGGTGGAGATAATCCCATTACATAAAATTATAGCAGAAGGGAACTTGTATAGAGCGCTAACCCAATTCTGGAATTTCATAGGAAAACCAAAAACTTCCATTGTAGCAAACAGGTAATCCCAATGGACTCTGTCGAATGCCTTCTCAGCATCCAACGAAATCAGGACCATTGGATGCAGAGCATCCTTGGATACTGAGAAGACGTGAGACAGGGCCCTCAGATGATCCACAGAGGATTTACCTTTCATAAAGCCAACCTGATCTGCCCCTATTAAAAAGGGAAGTACTGCCTGCAAACGGTTGGCTAATAGTCTTGCCAGGATTTTAATGTCATGGTTAAGAAGGGAGATCGACCTGTAACTGGAGACCAGATCGGATGGCCTATCTGGCTTAGGCAACAAAACAATCAGCACCTCAAAAAGGGAGGGATCGGATACTTGACCAGAGAGAATAGCCTGAAAAAGTGGCAGCAAAATGGGAATCAATTGCTTAGAGAAAGCTTTGTAAAAGTTGGAGGTAAACCCGTCAGGGCCCGGAGATTTGTCGGATGGGAGAGATTTAATTACCCTTTCAATCTCACCTTCAGAAATAGGAGACTCCAAAATGTTCTGCTGGGATTGTGAGAGAGCTGGCAATTGTAAATCACTCAGATATTCAAAAAGGCTCTCCTTAGATGGGGAATTAACCATAGGGCCATATAAATCCTGGAAATAATTTGTAAACTCCTCTGCTATCTCCGAGGGCGAGACCCTAAGGGAGTTATCTTTGGAGGAATGGACTGCAGGAATAAATCTAGCGGATTCCTGTTGCTTAATATGCAGCACCAACATTTTGCCGGCCTTCTCACCCTGATCAGTGTATACCGCTTTTGTTTTCAAAATAGCAAATTCGGCTTGCTCCGATAACATTGCTAGGTAAGCTTCTCTCAATTTCGTTAATTCTTATTTAAATATCTCAGAAGAGGATGGAGAGAGAACCTTCTCCATGCCCCTAATCTGAGAAAGAAAGTCAGAGATCCGAGATGCCATCTCTTTTTTCCTTGTCGATGTTAGGCCAATTATAAGCCCCCTTAAATACACTTTACAAGCACCCCATATCATATCAGGCTTCTCCACGGAGTTAGAATTGAAGGCAACAAACTGCTCTATTTGGGATATTATATATTGAACCATCTTTGGCTCCTTCAAAATTTGATTATTCAGCTTCAACCTGCCCCCTTTATTGGGCAGCAATGCTAGGGTTATTTGGCAAGTGACCACAGAGTGATCCGACAGAGGCCCTGAAACAATACTAGAACCTATGACCCCAGGTAATAAGGATTGAGAAATGAGAATATAATCAATCCTTGAAGAAGTTGCATGGACTGGAGAAACATAGGTATATTCCCTTGTACTAGGATGTAATACACGCCATATATCACAAAGACCTATAGAGTCTAACAGGTCCTTAAAAGTTGTTTATGCTGGGGAAAGACCTTGACGGGATTGCCCTGACCTGTCAAGAGCCTGGTCAAAAACAAGATTGAAGTCACCCCCTATAACCATAGGGATATCCAAAAATAGAGTTAGGGCTTCTATTATTGGGACAAAAAACTGGGGGAATCTACATTAGGGCTATAAATAACACTCAAAACAATATCCAAGGTATGCAATCTGTCTTTTGCAAACAAAAATCTGCCAGAAGTATCCGGTATAACTTGGAGAGGTTTGAACGGAACCGACCTATGCAAAAGGATCATAACCTCTCTGCTATGGGTGGTGCCCTCCGCAGCAAACAGCTGCCCAATTTGCTGCCATCTCATTTTGTCAGCCTCCCTCATAAGCAAATGTGTCTCCTGCAAAAACATAATTTCTGCCTTCAGATGGTTTATATGTTTCAGGATTTTATATTGCTTAGTCCTATGCCTTGCCCCTTTAATGTTCCAACTGATAAAGTGGATATTTCTAACCATCACTCAAGATGCCAGTCAGAAATCCCCCGAAAATACCACATGTATTTATGTTTCCCCTCAATACTGCTCCAAACGAGATATGCGCTGGGTTGTTCGACCTCGCCCCCACCCCTACCATCACTAGATCCATCCCCCCAATCACCCCTCTGAACCACCCCAGGCACCCCATAAACCCTGACCCCCCTTTCTCCCGTACCCACCTGCCTTTTGCATGGTACATGATGATCGGCTAACTGAAAAGAACCTCTCCCTCCAACCTCCCAGCCCTCATGAACCAGAAAACCAGAACACTACCCCTTTATAATCAGAACACTCCATAGAGAGTAGTACCTCTATCGTTCTTATAAATTGTCATCAATGCCAACTAGTGTAAAGAAGTTGTCTGCACAAACCCGTAAAAAAAATACATAAATAATTCTTCCTACAGAGTCCCCATGAACCATGCTACTACCTAATTCACAGAGGATAAAGTGTGTATAGTATTTGCATCAGACATGAAAATAGTAAAAACAGACACCCTCTTGTGGCGTAACCCTTGAATAATGGAGGTGAACAGCCGAAAAAGCGGGCCATTACTGCCTGCTTTAGTATAGGAGAAACTTAAGACTTCCTGGGCCACTGTCCGGATCATGTTTCTGAGACTGGAGCCAGTAACATCTCGCTTCAATAGTGGAAATTTGAAAAGGTAGATGAGGAGTCCTCCATAAACAGCACTCGAGGAAGGATGTTCAGAAGGGGCAGACCAAAGCCCCATACAGCGTACTATAAACCGGATAACGCCATCTGTCTATGGCTGCAGAATCTCCTCCTAATATACAGGCTAGCCATTTCTATCACCTAATGGCAATAGTAAATGAGAAAGAGAGGAAACCTAGAGAAACCAGACCATGAAAATGAAACCAGAAAGGGGCTGCAGCCACAGAGAGATTTGCATTGCAAACACAGAACTGAGTGTTGCCCCCCCCCCCCAAACCTTGGGATCAAGACATCGCCCTTGAGAAAGTGAATTGCCAGATCTGACATAGTAAAATTTAACTTGAACATAGTAACCACAGATGAATACGAAATGAGACTAGAAAAAACCAGAGTCAATATTCTGAGAGTCCACAGAATTAAACAGTCCTGAGAGAGAAACCAGATCGGAAACATGATGTCCGTTAATCTGTCAGCACGAAGACCCTTCTCAAGAGCTGGAGCTTGGAATTGAATAGCCAGATAATTAGTTTATGACCAACATAGTCCCGGAGACAAAGTAGAGAGATATAATTTGCATCAGCTGAATTACACCACCACTGAAAAACTTAGCATGGCTCCCCACACCAGGCCGACTCTCAAGCAGGCTTAAAAAGATCAGGAAGCACTTTCTTGAGCCCTGCGGTAGCCAACTCCACTTCCTCGTAGGTCTCCCAGGAACCATTCAGGCAAACTTGAAATCTTGCAGGAAAACCCATACGAAACTTGATTCCTGCAGCAAGCAACTTGAGGACAAGCTTGTGAAATGTGGCTCATTTCTGGTGTACAGATAAAGGCAAATCTTGTGCCACTCTCAGCTTTTTACCTTCCCATTGCAAATCTTGTGTTTCCTTGACCTTATATAGAAAATGCTGTCACTCCTGGAAGTGTAAGAAGTGAAATATAAATGACCTAGGGGGGGGCTCCAGCCGGAGGAGGGGGGCATAGTGGCCTGTGAGCTCTTTCTATTGTGTAGCTCACACCAAAGGGGGAAGGGCCTGCCACCTTCTCCACAAACTTTCTGATAAACTTAATGGGTTCTGAGCCCTCTTCACCTTTGGGCAAACCAATGATAACCGCATTATTGCGGTGACTGTGCCCCTCCAAATCTTCCACCTTGTTCTCCATTTTCACTAGCCTTTGCCTCAGGGCCACAAGCTCCAGTTCTGCTTTATCCTGTTTCCTTTCAATGGAACGTATGCAAGCTTCATTATCAGCAATCTTCTTAGAGAGCTCCTCAGGGGTGCTGGAGATACCTTTTATTTCTCCTGCCATATTCTGCATTTCAGCCTTGAAAGGCTGAAACTCCTCTAGAAATCTCAAAAGGGTGAGAAGATCAGTGTCAGGGCTGTCCTGGTAGTAGCAGGCAGTGAGGATTGCAGGGAGGAGGCCCTGGCTTTCTTAGAGGCCTTCTCAGGCGTAGCGGGAGGTGTGTGTTTGGAAGCAATTTTCCGCATCTCTTCATCCATCGACTTCTTTTATCGAGGGCACAATTTGTTCAGGAAGATAACAGACAGACGATCTGTGGTGGAAAACACAGTGAAATGGGGTTTTTAGCAATAATTAACAGGCGATAGATCAGAGCAAGCATAGAGGTGTCCTATCCAGCACAACGCATCACGTGACTCATCAGGTTTAGTTTCTGTAGGAGTTCATTGTATGGTGTTGTTTTTATGTTATGAATAAGTTTAATAGTGTATCTTTGAATTATTTCAATTTTTTTGATTTCACCTCTATTGATGGGACCTCACACTGGGCTACCACAGTCTAGTAGTAGTCTAATGTATGACCTGTACAGATACATTATAACCTCCTCACTTCAGCTATGAAAATTTTGTTTTCTGGCCCATAATACCTTTTTAGCCTTAGCTATTTGGTTATTATTGTGAGAGTCCTAGGTTAGATTATCATTAATTGTTATTCCTAGGTCTTTCTCCTCATTAGATTCTGTAAGTGGAGGTCCATTTAAGAAATATGTTCTTTTTTTGTTGTGTTTCCCCAGGTGTATAGCACAACATTTACTCTCATCAAAACTCATTCTTCTTTGTTTAGCCCAATTCTGGATATTGTCTAAATCTATTTGGATGGTGGATATATTTCCATTAGCTATTGCTATACAGTAGCTGCAAGTATGGTGTCATCCACATATTTACTTAGCCAATTATTTGCATCCTTACCCATACTCAGAATAAATATCTGAAACAGTACAGGTCCCAGGACCGACCGCTGTGGCACCTCACTCATGACTGGTACTGGAGATGAGTAATAACCATTTATACACACCCTCTGCATTCTATCCCCCAACCAGCTTGCAACCCAGCACAAGACTTTGTGGTCTAATTTTATCTCTATTAGACTTTGGACAATCTCATAGTGAGAGACTTTATCGAATACCTTAAGTGAAATCCAAGTATTTGCAGTCCACAGGTGCTCCCCCATCCAGGGTTGCTGATATGTTTTCATAAAAACACAGCAAGTTTGTTATTTATGATCTACCTGACACAAACCTATGCTGATCTTGATCTCTTTGGTTGTTGCGTTCCATGTGAGAATTTATTATATCTTTTAGTATTGCATCCAGTAGTTTCCCAGGAATGGATGTCAAGCTAATGAGCTTATAGTTCATGTGGTCAGCCTTGCTACCCTTTTTATGAATAGGCACCATGATTGCGGTTAACCAATCAGTTGGGACTTCATTGTCCTTTAATGTTTTTTGGAATATCATTTGTAATGGGTGGCAATATAAGGTGCTAGAAGCTTTAGCATTTTATTTGCTATATTATCTAGTCCTGCAGAGTGTGTATTTTTTAATTTATTGATAATATCTTCTGCGGTTATAATAATTTCTGGTGCATCAGTGACTGGGATTTCCCCTGAGTATACTGTTTTATTTGAAAAAATGGAGCTAAAATATGCATTAAATTTGTTGCCCATATCTTTTGTATTGACAATTTGTTGGTTATCAACCATGATGGAGCTTAGGCTAGAGTTTGATTTATGTAATGAGTTAACATCACTAAAAAATTGTTGTATATTATCTTTTCTCAGAGTACTAGCATTTCTTTTTTCCATCCTTTGCTTATTCTTTTTTTAATCATATTTTTAATTTTTTTTCTGCATACTCTTGAAATGTGTCAATATGTCTAGTGATCCTGACTTTTTGTATTTTACATAAAGCAAGTGTTATTTACTGATAAGTTCAGTTAGAGATTTAGTTAGCCATTTTGGTTTGATGCCTCTGTTATTACCCTTTTGTTATTTTCTTTATGTGGTTGTCACATATTGTGAAAATCTGATTTTTTATGGTTTCCCACATTTCAGTTACTATTTTATTGTGTATTAAGATCTCCCAGTAAACTTCCTTAGATCTTCTTGAATAAGGATTTTGTTAGCAGTACTAAAATTATAGATCTCTCTACAACCTTTGATTATGGGGAGATATTCTTGAACGGGCACTGTCATGGTTGCTATTCCCCAATGGCTCAGCTAATTTACAGCTTTTGATATTTATCTCCTTAGTGGTTAAAACTATGTCTACTATGTTTCCACCTCTGGTGGGTTCCATTACATATCATATAAGTCCTAGTTGATCAATTAACCATAAGAAAGCTATGCTATGTTGTTTAGTTGCTTCCACTGTGTCCCAGTTAATACCACCAGAATTTATGTTTCCCATAAACACAACTCTACTCATCTCACAGACTTTCTCAAGCTCATCATATAATTTTATGGAAATCTCACTGTCTAAGCCAGGGGGCCTGTAGCATAGGCCAATAAGGGTGTTCTAAATTTTTTTTTCCAGTGTCTACTCTGATCCACATTGATTCTGGTCCATTTCCCTCTTTTTTAATTTCCTTGGAATTATTGGTAGATTTTATAGTATTTGATATATATGTTATCACTGCCCCCCCTTTCCCCTTCCTGTCAAGGTGATAGAAAGTATACCAGGGTATTTCTCTGCTCAAGTCATCTTCTCCTGTCCACCAGGTCTCATTTATAGAGGCCATATCAATATTTTTGTGGACTTCTAGTATTGTCTCTAGTTTGTCTTTTTTGTTATGGAAACTTCTTGAGTTTGCTAAGTAGCTTTCATCTGGTTTACTTTTTAGAGGATTTTTTTTTTTTTACCTTAGACCTGTTAGATTTAGGTGTGGACACTGTTTCGTACCCTTCCCCCCTGCAATTAGTTTAAATCATCCACTGGGAGTTCATTTGTTACATCAGGCTGTGTTTGTGAAGGCATACCAGTGTTGCCTAGGTGCAGCCTATCTCTGGCGTAAGGTTTTTCCTTTAGGTGGAAGGCATCCCAAGTATCAATGAAAACAATTTCCTCCCAAAGCATCTATTTTTTAGTCTTGCATTTATTCTCTGTATCCTGTTATTTTTCTCCTTGTTACAGTTTAGGATAGGTAACAGCCCAGATACTATTGGTTGCTGCCCTTTATCTTTTATTTTTTCTGCCAGGTCCATTATTTCTTAGACAATATCTTTTTCATGGTCCTTTCCACATTGTTTATGCCAACATGGAAAAACAATATTTGGCTGTTTTATTCATTATACACCACTCGAGGGAGAACCCTGTTGATGTCTTCTTTAGTACTAGCACCAGGTAGACAGTTTACCACAATATTTGTTTTATTTGTTCCACCTATTATGGAGTTTGTTTTTCATAGGCTTGAGTCTCTAATTACTGATATTTGTTTCTGTTTTACAGTGATGTTAGGTGTTTCAGGAGCTTCAGCATCATTGGGGTTTAGGGGTGCAAATTTATTAAACAATACTACCTCTGTCCTCCCAAGTGCCCTCCTCCTTTTATTTCTTGGCATTTATTGAATTGTTGCCCAATCTGATTGATCTGTGTCCCCTGTATCCATATCTGTACTATTCAGTTCACATTCAGCTTCCATCTCAGATGTATATGCAGCCTCTGTTTTTTCTCTTTTCCTCTTGTCCAAGTTAGCAGGTTTTAATATTTCAGTAACACTGATTTGGGCATGTTCCCTTAGGTTATGTAATTCTGTTTTGAGGTGGCCCATTTCCTCACAACTGTTACATACTTCTGTTCCAGTTTTAGGAGTCACTACTTGTGTTGAATACATGTGGCAGCCACAAGATCTAAATATGGTGCCCCTGTTAAATAACATATTTAGAACCTCATATGTATCATTCTTTGTATCTGTTCTCTCCATATTGTCATTAATATTGTTATATTCTCTATTTTATGGGTTTTGGATAGCTTTTATACTACTATAGTCAGTCAGCTCCCTACTATGTATGGATTCTATAAAACACTTACTTGTGTGGGCACTTGATCATGTCCTGCCTCTATCCCTTTGTCCACACCAGACACGCAAGACACATGCTGATGCAGGGGTCTCTGTGTGTGTCTCCATGCATGGCGCCATACTCTCACCTCACTCTAGCTCAGCCCACTCACTTGGGTAATGAGCTAAAATTGTCTTGGACTCAGAGGTCATGTGACCTGCCAAGAACAGCTTACAGAGACCCCCCCAAAAATAATTTATTTATTAATTAAATGCTCAGTCCTCCTCTGATGGTGTAAGAAAAGCTCCTAAAGTGCCCCAATGTAAAAAACAGATCTTTTTCTGCTTTTTGTAGTCCCTGCAGATGCTAAGGACTACAAACCCCTCCTCCTTCCTGTCAGCTTCTTTCTGGTTTTACCCCAGAGACGCGGTCTCCCAAATTAGGTTTTAAATGTAGCACAAGTCACTTTGTTCTGCTGCTTGCAGCTTATTTGCCGCCCCACAGCCTTCACAGAGTGTTTGTTTTAAAGTGGACTCCAAAAAGTAGCAAACGTTTATATATTTAGTTGTTTTTTTTTACATAGAGCATTTTCTCCAGCCGTTGATCTGGATACCTTCTGATTGCACTCCCATCCCTGTTACAAACCTTCTTATTTACTTAGAGGTTATCCACTGCATACCAGAACCACAGATGTGGGCCTCAGGGCACAATTATTGAACTCATGATTAGGAATTTTTGGAGTCCTACTGGTTCTTGGTGCCATGATTCCACTACAGTCCTGGAACTTGCACTGGAAAGTTAAACCACTTTTGTGTTTTAACTGTTGGGTGCAAGTGCCCCTCATTACATCATCAATGTGACCTGTGAGTCACTTCTGTGATGCATGCTGTTGTAAAGCAGGGAAATTGTCACAGTTTGACCAGACTGTTTGCAAATCATATTCAAATGTGTTGGCACATCTGGCATGATACAAGCTGTGTCAAAAAATCAAGACTTGGGCCATGTATCTTGCTATCTGAAAACCCCACCCATAGTCTTTTTCATCATGTATATATCTATGTACAATACTTGCATCCCCTTGCTCTCAGTATCTATGTTCCATAACTTAATCTTTTGGAGCCTAACAATGGATAAGTGCATTGTTTCTCCTAGTATAGCGATATCTGTCTGGGCCCCAAAAGGTTAAATGGTGGCATATAAAGTACTATTAGATACTTCAGGTGGCACATTTGAGAATTCATTTCATTTTATTTATTACAAGGATGTCACATGAGCATTAACTCATTTTCAATGTGGTCCTGTGGATATAAGAAAATCAAATGCAAAAAAAAAGTATTAACAAATATAAAATATGTATGAAAACATCCAAATCATACACATATTTAACTGGGTCGATTACCAGGCAACAGGGTTAATGCATTAGGTCTGTCTCAAAAAAACACCTCATCAGATTACCAAGATACTAAGTGGTGATTACTTTCAAAGATGCCTGAGATTTATTAGTAATACATTCCACACCTGTGGACTAGCAAATAGAGATGCAGCAAAGTTTTATTTCTCCAGTGAAATTATGGCGAAATTGCCAGTTTTGCCCAGTGAAACATTTCATGTAATTATGGTCTTTTGGTGAAATGTCACCACCCAATTTCACTTTGAATTTTGCCTTGCACTTCTATAAGGCAAAATTAGGTGAAATTGGGCTTTTCACTCTGCTGGTGGTCACTTGGTTGAGTCTAAACAGACAGAAAATGAGTGGCTTATTTTCTGCTCTACATATCTTGAGGAAGCAGGCAGCATCTAGACTTCCTGTGGCTGCAGAGTGCACTTTTCTACATAAACTACTTAATTTGTGCTATTGTTTTCTTAAATTTTTCTTATTTGTCTTTGTCCTATTTCATATTTTAGTACCTATGGACTGTGCATGTGTGTGTGATTCCCCCCTCCCGGCTCTCTCTCTCTACAGTCTCTATCTCTGTTTCTTTTTGTTTGGTTTTATTTGAATTGGTGGTGTTGGTGGGCATAATGGAAAAGGGAAGAGGCCATGGGCACCTGTACGCACATTTCAGATGTCCATTAAAAATGGAACACCACAGCAGCAGGAGGATGTTGGCCCCAGCATCAGCACCCAGCAGCAAACAACTGTGCCCCCTCTCCAGCAGCAGGAGGTGACCGTGGTCCCTCCACTGCAGCAGGAGACAGTGCCCACTCCTCAACATTGGAATACTGTTCCTCCACCCTGGCAGCAGGGTTTGTGCCTCCTCCTGAGCAGCCAGAGGAGTCAATGTCTGTGGCATCATCTACTGCCCCCCCATGGCCCTGTCATCCCCGAAGTTCTCCTGTCTGGGATTTTTTTATGTAAGTTCAGCAGGCAACCCAGTGGTCACCTGCAATCTACGTGGGCAGGAAGTTCAGTGCAGAAAGTCTGGTTCCCACTTCTAGACAAGCAGTCAGCAGAGTCACATGGTGCACCACCACCCACTTCAATGGGACCTCAAACTGCAGGAGGTGACGGCAGTTTCAACTGCAGCTGTGGAGAGCAGTGTGAGTGTGAGCACTGAAGGGGGTGAGCAGAAGGGAGGGAGGCATAGCTGAACCTGTTAAGCATCCTCACTGTGCTCACTGGACCAGACCACAGCAGCAGTCTGCAGTAGCATCAAGACCCCACCAGGGCCCCCCCCACGTCCAAAGCCAGCAGCATACACAGCCCCTGCCCAACCAGCAATGACACATGCAGACTTATCAGCTGTCCTGTCAGAAGTACACCGTCTTCTACAAGAGTTAAATGATTTCAGACAGGAATTTAATGATGCCTGGGGGAAGATTGCTAAACTCTTGGGTGATGTCTACAAAATCATGGACATCCTGTCTGACCTGCATGACAGCCACACTGGCAGTTAATGTGGCAGCACAAATTAATTTGTCTTTTTTGTTTTAATTTTTTCTATCCTCTATTCTGCTGTTTGTATGTTCCCCCTAAAAATTAAAAAAAAAAATATTTTCTGTCCTCTTTAATCTACGTCCTTAAGTCCTCTTGTTTCTTTATTTTGTATGTCAAATAATTTGTTTGACCACTGTTGTTGTGTTTGTTACTGTCTTTATTTATTTAGTTATGTCTTTGATTAAGTGAACTTATCCAATGGACCATTTTCAGGTATGACCCAGGCCATAAAAGATGGCACAGAAACAGAAGTACAATCTTGGAACAATAGGGTGTACAAGAACACCAAAAAACAGCTGATTACAGTACAGAAATATTGGTATACAGAGCAGTAGAGTCAACAGATTTACCACATAGAAGATTGCAAGCAGATATACAGATGGAGGCTGAATAATATTCCTGGTAGATGTTATACTTACCCCATTCCATAAGGAAATATGCTGAGATAGGTGCAGTAGAGGAGAATGGGGTGAACTTTGTGGCCAAACAGTGCAAGGCACACCACAATGCCTGTCACTGTCTGCAGGGTGGGGGTGGGGGTGGAATGGCATGAGCATTACAGCCGATGATTCCATGTCACACCCTTGACACCTGTCAGTCTCTACAGGGTGGGGTGCTACAGTCGGAAACCCTAACACCATAGGCATGTGTTGGTATTTTCACTCCAAAGTTTCAACATGGGCTGTTTGTGAGCCCACCTCATGAAAAGCAGCACTATCAGTTTGTTAGCTGAAAGGTGGTTTTGCACAGTGGCTATGCCATTTGGCGACACAGGGATGAAAACACATTTTGGGCAGAATGTGGAAAATGACAACTGTATTGTTCATGAGGAGATGTAAAAAAATGGCAACGTTGAAAATCTGGAGTGGAAATATAAAAAATTAGTGAAGTGATGAGCATAGAAACTGTGCAACACACATCTGTAACCCAATTATCTGGGGGATTTTTTTAACCACATGTTTAACTTAGGCATTTTGGGACCACCCCTCATGGACAGTGGCACTGTGATTTTGTTAATTTGTCCAAAACGTTAATTTTGCACAATGACCACACCATTGAGCGTCACAGGTGCAAAAACACATTTAGGGCAGGATGTAAAAAATGACAGCTGTACTGTTCATAAGGAGGTGTGAAAAAATACCGGTGTTAAAAATCTGGCATGAAAATATTGCAAATTTTCGAAGTTACAAGGGTGTGTGAAAACTGCACAATGCACACTTGTAACACAGTCATTTTATGGAATTTCGTCACCAAATTCCCAACATAGGCATATTAGGACTTCTGCTCATGAACAGTGTCACCGTCATTTCCTCAAACTGTCCCGAAAACTGATTTCACACTATTCTGCACCAGACGTGCAAAACACATTTTGGCCAGGATATGTAAAATGACAGCTGTACTGTTCATAAGGAGGTGTGGAAAAATGCCAATTTTGAAAATCTGGAGTGAAAATACAAATTCACGGTTACAGCGTGCATAAGCTACATAATGCACACGTAAGACAGCCATTTAAGATTTTTCCCACTAAATTTGCAACATAGGCTTTTTGAGAGCCCCCCTCATGAACAGTGGCACTGTCATTTCATTACTTGGTCCCAAAAGGTGATTCCGTGCAGTGACCACGAAATCACCTTTTGAGACTGAATAACGCCACGACAGGAGGGATCCCAATAACCCCATGTTGTAAATTGGGTGCCAAAATTCTCAGAAATGGCTGAGATATGCATCAAAGTTGAAAAAACCCTATTTATGCCATTATACAGCTTACCAGCATTTTTTCAGTTCGTGGTTGGCTTTGAAGAGTGCAGACATGTTCCCAGTCCACCGGAGATCATTGCGCCAGACTCCAGAGGAATGTATGAGGTAAGGGGGGTGTGGGGAGGCAGGGTTTACAGAGGGTGGGCACAGGTTGTGGGAGGGGGCAGGGAGACTGTGAGGGACCGTTTCCTTTTATACTAGTTTAAAAAAAAAATTGCAGGACGTTTTTTCTTTTGCAGGGGGATTTGGCATGCTGGGGTGAGCTTCCAGCATGCCACCTAAGTGTTTTTGGGGAGGATGCTGTAGCCAGCGGGGGATTGGGCACCCTCGTTGGCACATACTGAAGGGGGGGCACAGCGACGGGGGACTGGGCACCCCCTCAGCACACAACAAAAGCGGGGGGAGACATTATGCCGATGGAGGGATCCCCATCAGCAAAATAAATGGGGATGGGGATAAAGGCGATTGAGGTCTCCCTTCAGCAAAGAAAAAACATTGGGGGGTGCATGATGCTGAGGGGGATTGGGCACCCCCTCGGCATACATTTTAAATGGGAGGGGGGTCATTATGCCAACAGGGAGTGGGCTCCCCCATCAGCATTGTGACAGGAAGTGGCGGCAGTCACTGCCGCCATGTTGAGTGCACGTTGGGAGGTGTGTTGTGGTCCTGCTGCATGAGAGCTTCACTGTCATTGCAATGTACCTTTTCTTAGATCTGGTGGCCACATTAGGGATGTGTGATATCACCACTTGCTGCTGGCTGATTGGGGAATGAGGGATGCACCTACTGATGCATGCCCTGCATTCGCTTAACAGTGGCCGTGCCTCCAAATCTGCTACTACCACAATATGTTGACTGAACATGCACGAGCCAACATAAAATTTAAAAAAAAAACAGAGGTTCACCATCCTTCACTTTCTAACAACTTCCCTTATGCAACATAAATTGTACTGAGAAAGAAATAATGTGACCTACTGGGAATTAAACCTAAGTTCACAAATTCTGTCCCTCTGCTCTACCACTAAGCTGTAGGCTCACATACTGTTGTTGGACAAATGGTTTCCGGACTGATTTCCATTCTTGGGTATTATATGTCCTGCAGCTAGGAATAATCAAGAAGACAATTAGATGTTTACTACATTATTAGCCACTGTTTAGTAATTGAATCACAAATTATAGTGGGAAAGAAGAAAGAAAAAATATACAAAATGAATAAAACATTAAAGCATTCACCAGTGCCTGTCTCTTGTGTGTGTCAATTTGTCTATGAATTTCAGTGTTTGTCTCTGCCTTCCAGGTCAATATGTTGTGTGCTCTACAGCATGCTACATGACTGTGAGGTAGGAACAGCGCAACAGGAAAGAGCGAGTGGGTGAAAAAATGCAAAAGGAATTATACTCGGTAGTGCACCCTCTCACTCTTCCCAGTGCAGGATAATAATCCTGCTGGGACAGGGGTCCACCGAGCAGCTGGGTGACTTGACAGGATGAGCCACTGGCAGCAAGGGAGGCAAGCAATGTCTTTGGGACCGGGTTTCGATTCCCAGTCCCAGACGCATGGAATTTTACTTTTTTTGCACTGTGCAATATTTACTGTTGGGGGGGTTCGGAGGCACAGCCCCCATAAGGGGGTGTGTAGGTGGCAGAGCCCCCAGGAAAAAACAAGACTTATGTTGTTTGAAATAAATCACATAGTATTGGCAGTGCGGTATATTACTGCGGCACAATGTCTTGCGACATTATGACCCTGTGCCTTGTCTCTGGTGTGTCTCAGTCTGTATAGAATTTTTTAGTGCAGACCTCCCCCCAATAAGCAGCTGCAGTTGGCTTGCTTCCTACTCAAGTTGCATTCAAAACAGTAGCCTTAGCTGAAACTAATTAAGCTGACTGTCTGTAACATAGAACAGACAGCTCTATGGTCTGCAAACCTACTCCAAGCTAGCCCTCTCACTGACATTGGCAATGACATCAGCAACCCAGTCACTCAGAGTGAATGCAGCCCCAATCATTAGCAAATGCATAAAACAGTATGCATGATTACATGAGGTGCTAAAATCTACACTTGTTGACACTTAGAAAGAACCCTCTGTGGAAGGTCTTCACCCCTTCCCCCCGGGAACCACAGAACTTAAAAAGCAGAGGTAAGCTCAAACTGGCTGAGCCTTTACTAGTACCCTCACTCCTGACCCATGTGCTGCACTCACAGAAACTGAGAAGGAAGCTGGGGGAATTACTGTTTGTTATCACACTTGAATATAAACACTAGCATAAACAGTAGTAAACAGTCAGAGCTCACTGATATATAGATCAATGTGCTCCAATTGATTACCACTGTGGGTGCAAGCCAATGGGTAAGAAAAATGAAGCCACCTGATTGGGTACCAGATGTCTAAGGTGTGCAATTATGTCACCAAAATTTCACACTTTAGGACTGGGATTTGCTACCACATCACACAATTAGCAAATCAATCCTTCTACACCCATAACTAACTTGCTATAACATTGGCTGCCACCTTTACTCATGAAAATCATTCATCTAGGCCCTAAAAACAAAACTCCCTTAAAGAAGAACCGCTACAAGTCTGTTGATCTGATATGACATTTGGTGTTCATTATTAAGTATTATTAATATATATGTGTTTTATTTACTATTAAGAATTGTTTTTATTTTCACTGGATTACTATGCCATTTTGCTGCTCAATGAGTAGCCATCTGTACAGTGATACAAAATGAAAATGACGTACATTACATCCCACTGCAGTAAACACAGAGCAGAAGTAATGGCACCTGTATCCACAGGGTGCAGGTTTTGAAACTACTGTTGTTGAGACCCATGGTTCTTATGTCATTGCAATACCATACAACAGATTCACAGCAGTTCTTCATTAGGGGAGTTTTACTTTTAGGACTTACTGTAGATGAAGGTTTTAAGGGAATAAATTGATGTTCTGTATAATAGACTTGCTAGTTGATTTTGGACTGCCCTAAAAGAACTCATCTCTGGGAGTTATATAACAAACTGGGCAGGTTGTCACTAGGTAGTTAAAGAAAGTGGCATAAACCTGTTTTTGTAATGAAAACTATCTTAAAGGAGTGATTTTCAGGTAGGGCCAAAACAGAGTCACTATGAACAGGCTCAAAGCTCAAGGTTCAGTTTAATTTTTTAAATGAACTAAAATACCAAGATATATCACATTTTACAAAAGATCATAAATACAAACAATAAAATATTGCACCACAGACATACAGGAAGAAAATACATATACAGTAATGTATGGGGGTGAGTGTATAATGAGAAATAATGTGCACCCGAGGTGTGGGATGCTACATAAACCCCGAGGGTGAAGCCCAAGGGGTTTCTATGAGCATCCCACACCAAGGATGCACTTCTCATTTATCCACTCGCCCCCATGCATTGTTTTATGTAATTGCTGGGGAGTGTTTTCCCAGCATCACTTTGTTAAAAGAAGGAATGTGACTTGTGTGCAGCTGCTGTTTAAAAAAAATCAATTTGCTGTTTTGAGCGTCTGGGGTTAGATGCATTTTATTTATTTTTTCACTTTCACCAATACAACAAAAGGAAAAAATAAACAGCTTTCACGTTTTGCTACCTGATGTGAGGGATCGGGAATAAGAGTGCCATGTCAGAGCTGTTGCGATGATCATTGCTCATTTTTTGAAGATGACTGGGGAATGCAGCTATCTTTGAAATTCACTCCTGATGGCAAATGTTAGTGTATGACTGGGAATTTGCTACAAATTGAACTGTTTAATCCATGCTGATTTTGCTGTGTTGTGCATCTCAGTTGTAGTTCATGAAGTGGCAGTTCCGGGATCAATGAACGAGGAAAAAGAACGTAGGCATGCGCAGTATGTGAGAAACCCAGTGCATGTTCGCCGTCATAACTCGCGGGTTATAACAGCGAATTATAACCTGGTTTCTCAATGGGAGAAAACACTCCCCAGTTATTATAGTATATTAATATCTCAAGATTCTATTCATAATCCTATCTTCAAATATTGCAATGGCATGTATCATATCTGTACTGTGCAATGATAGCAAAAATTCCATGTTTCTTGCATCTCATGGAAAATGTTTGTTTTGTAACAACAGTATATTTATATATCATATGTACTGTATGCATCATTATGAACAGATGTGTATTATGAGTTGACAGTCTTGAGAGTTAAAACTTCATGGCCAGCTAATTTTTATGTTGGTGAGTTTGCGCAGCCAACATCTTGTGGTAGTGCAGATTTGGAGGCGCAGTCACTGTTGGGCGAATGCAGGGCACGCATCAGTAGGTGCGTCCCTCATTCCCTGATCAGCCTGCATGCTGGCGCTACACCATGCATATGTAATGTGGTGAGCACATCTAAGGAAAGGTCCACTGCAATCTGAGCAAAGCTCATCAGATGCAGCGGACCTCCCGATGTGCTCGACCAGATTGTTAGCAAGGCGGCTGCCCAACTGCCGACTTTGGGGTACCTAATCCTCTGCTGGCTTACCGCACTCCGATGGATGAGCCAATGGGGAGCCACTCTCCATCGGCATAAAGCACTCCCCATTTGTTATATGCTGAGGGGGCCCAATCCCCGGCTCTTGCCACCCCTGCTTTTCTTGCCAACGGGGGTGCCCAATCCCCGTTGGCATTAATTAACCCCCCCCTTTATTGGTGTGCTAATGAGGGTGCCCAATCCCCCGTTGACTGCAGCACACTGCCACAAACAGTTAGGTGGCATGCTGGTAGTCCACCCTAGCATGCCAAATCCCCTGAGGAAAAAAAAAACTGTCCTGCAATGTTTTGTTTTTTTAACCCTGTAACACAAAAACGGTCCCTCGTAGTCTCCCTCACACAACACCACCACCCTCTGCTCACCCTGCCATCCCACAGTCCCCCTGCTCCATACTTACCTCACGTAAGTCTGATGGATGATCTTCCGTGGACCGGAACATGTCTGCACTCTTTAAAGCCGACCGCGAACTGAGGAAATGCCGGTAAGCTGTATAATGGAATAAATCAGGGTTTTTCAACTTTGATGCATATCTCAGGCATGTTTTGGAATTTTGGCACCAAATTTTCAACATGTGGTTTTTGGGACCCCTCCCCATGAATTCTTGCACTGTCATGGCGTTATTTGGTCCTGAAAGGTGATTTTGCAGTCACTGCATGGAATCACCTTTCGGGAGAGAGGAATGAAACAACAGTGTCAGTGTTCATGAGGGGGGCTGTCAAAAAGCCTATGTTGCAATTTGATCGAGCATCAAAAATGACTGTTTTACAAGCGTGCATTGCACAATTGCTATGTACTCTCATAACTTAGCAGATTTACAATATTTTCACACCACATGTTCAGCATTGGCGTTTTTCCACACCTTCTTGTGAACCGTACAGCTGTCATTTTTCACATGCTGCCCAAAATGTGTTTTCGCACTTCCGGCGCAGAATAGTGTGGTCGATGTGGGAAATCAGTGTTTGGAACAAATTATGAAAATGGCAGTTGCACCGTTCATGAGCAGAAGTCCTAAAATGCCTATGCTGAAAATTTGGTGATGATACTCCATAACATGACTGTGTTACTAGCGTGCATTGCACAGTTTGCACGCATGCTCATAAGTTCACAAATTTATAATATTTTCACTCCAGATTTTCAACATTGCCATTGTTCTGCACCTCCTTATGAACAGTACAGCTGTCATTTTTCACATCCTGACCAAAATGTGTTTTCGCAGTTCCAGCGCAGAATAGCATGGTCGCTGTGGAAAGTCCATGTTTGAGACACATTATGAAAATGACAGTGACACTGTTCATTAGCAGAGGTCCTAAAATGCCTATGTTGAAAATTAGGGTCCAAAAGTCCATAAAATTATTGTTTTACGAGCATGCATTGCTCAGTTTGCATGCACACTCGTGACTTTGTGCATTTGTAATATTTTCACTCCAGATGTTCAAAATTGGCATTTTTCCACACCTCCTTATGAATAGTAAAGCTGTCATTTTACATATCCTAGCTGAAATGTGTTTTCTCACATCCAGCGCAGAGCTGCACGGTCGATGTACAAAATCAGATTTCAGGGCAGTTTGAGGGAATGATGATGACACTGTTCATGAACAGAGGTCCTAAAATGCCTATGTTGAAAATTTGGTTCCGAAAGTCAAAAAAATGACTGTGCTGCAAGCGTACATTGCACAGTTTCCATGCAGCCTTGTAACTTCATAAATTTGCAATATTTTCATGCCAGATTTTCACCACTGGCATTTGTGCACACTTCCTTATCAACGGTACAGCTGCAATTTTCAGAGCCTGCCCAAAACGCATTTCTGCAACTGTGGCACAAAATGACTTGCTCGCTGTGGGAAATCACCTTTTGGGACACATTAACAAAATCACAGCACCACTGTTCATGAGGGGAGGTCCCAAAATACCTATGTTGAAAATGTTCCTAAAAAACTCCCACAAATAATTGGTTTGCAGATGTCTGTTGCGCAGTTTGTATGTATGTTCATTGCTTCACCAATATTTCATATTGCCACTCCAGATTTTCAGTGTTGCCATTTTTTACGTCTCCTCATGAACAATACAATTGTCATTCTATACATCCTGCCCAAAACTGTGTTTTCATCCCTCTGTCACTAAATGGCACAGCCGCTGTGCAAAACCACATTTTAGCTAACAAAGTGATTGTGCCACTTTGCATGAGGTGGCCTAACAAGCAGCCCATGTTGAAAGTGTAGAGTGAAACTGCCACTACACATCTACAAGGTTAGGGTTTCCAGCTGTAGCAACCCACCCGGTATGGACTGACAGGCGTCAGGGCTGTGACTTGGGATCACCAGATGTAATGCTCACGCCATTCCACCCCCCACCCCCACCCTGCAGCCACTGACAGGCATCGTGCTGAGTCTTGCACTGTTCGGCCACAGACTTCACCCCACATTCCTATACTGCACCCACATCAGCGTATTTCCTTATGGAATGGGGTAAGTATAATGCCCAAAGACCCCAAAGCACACCACCACACTTGTCAGTGTCTATAGGGTAGGGTGAGGTACAATGGCATGAGCATTATAGCTGATGACCCAAAGGCACACCCCAATGCCTGTCACTCTCTACAGGGTGGGGGTGGGGTTGACATCACTTCAATACTTCACTGCCATTCCTCTTATGTATCTCTAGCTCCACCACTGCCAATGCCAGTGCGACAACATTCGGCATTGACAAATGCTTGTTGTAGTTACTATGTCCACTATCTTTGGGATTCCCTACCAGCTAGTTTTAGGGTGATTCAGAGTAGGTAACTCCAACAACAGCCCTACTAAACTGGTTTAAAAGTACCAGCCCCCTAATTGGTTCTTGTTGTCCAGGGATTGTGGAATAACATAGAATACTGTGATTTGCAGTGTAAGTTAACAGTGCGTCAAAGTTACTCTATTGTTGGGGGGCACTGTGGAGCACACCCACTGAAAAATTGTGTCTGAGATCGGCTCCTCACCTTGCAGCAATATAGTACCAAAATTCAACTATATTTTGTGGAAAAAACATATTTTTCTTGGCAGAGTTGTGATCTTTTGGCTCTCCTGCTTCAATAGATATCCTGTTCAAGCAATGGGACATACAAATAAAGGTCCTGTGGGAGGCTCCAAGAATAGGCCTATGGAGGAGGAGAAACAGCAAGAAGTAGTAGCTGAATCAGTCCTGAGGAAGGAGCCCCCATGTACAGCTCTACAGAAGTTGATGAAGGCTATCGATGACAAAGTTGAATCCATTCTGACCAGATTCATGGAGCAGGATACTAAAATTGATACAGCAGTTAAAACTGCATTGATGGCAGAATCTCTGGCAACTAAAGCACTAGCTACAACATCAAAGCTGACACAAGAAAATTCTCAGTTGCGCTACTGCTTAGAAGCACTGGAAAATTCTCAAAGGGCTTCCAACATGCGCATTGTGGGCCTACCAGAAAATTGCGAAGGGGATGGCTTACTATACTTCCTTCAGGGCTGGCTACTGGGAGTTTGGGACTGACTATGGAGATTAAGAAAGAGAATTCATTCAGGCATATCGAATTTCTCCAAAATCTGTGGCAGCTAATACTGACTTGCCCCACACGGATCTGTTGGTTACTTCGGGCCCTAGTATTTGGGATAGGAATCATGCAAGCAGCAAGGGACTCAGAATCGCTATGCTTTCAGGGAACTACCATCCATCTTTTCCCAACTTTTCTTATGACACCAGGATTTGCCACAAGAGATTTGATGGAGTCTGAGCAAAGTTACGGAGCTTAGGAGTAGCTAACTCCTTGTTGATGTCGACAAGGCTCTGGGTGCAGTACGAGGGTCATATGTTTCAATATATGGATCCGGAGGAGGCTGGCAAGAAAGCAGAGGCCATCATGAAGGAATTTAACTGGGCTGAACAACAGGAGCAATCTGATTCAGAAGACGAATCCACTTGAAAATGAGCTACTCTATTTATTTTTTCTTATTATTGTTCCTTAATGGATCCAATGATGAACATGAACCAAAATATATGGTTAATATAACACTGTAAGGCTGATTAACATTGGTGTGATAATAAGTTAAGAAATATTAAATAATACTTTAAAGTACTGGCTTATCAGGATCTAGTATGCAATGTTATGCATATATAAATGCTAAAAATTATTTTAATTTAGAAATAGCTAGTTCTAGATTAGTAAACTATTATTCTGACTGCCATGTGAAGAGCCTGTGTGTTTTACAGGATCCAGATTTCTGTAGTTTTACATAAAGGAGATTGTTTCTGTTTTATTTTGGGTTTGTATTGCTGTATGGGGGGGGGGCTGAATCTAAAACACTCACCACATGTTAAGGTATCATGTTTGGATAGGGGATCATAACAACAAAGGTTGTTGTGTTATGCGGTCTGGGGGAATTTTACCTATTGAAAACGATCACCCAAAATCTTGTGGGGTGCAGTTAATCTTGGATATTACTTTAATATTTAGATTCAGATTTATAGTAATACCTCTATATCCGAAAGCAAGATTGTTTAGATTAAAACAAACTGGTACATTGAATGCATATTTTGGATTGTATTGCGAACTCTGACATGAGTGTATTGTATGCTGTTGTTTTATAATGTGAAACAATAAAATATAATTACAAAAAAAAGTTACTCTATTGTTTATAACGTCATTACCTTGTATCATAATATTTTTATATTGTAATGTTGGTATTTTATTTTTCTTATTGTATTGTATTAATGAAAATGGAAACTGTTTGAACAGTCTGAAGGGACACCATTGCGAATGACCTTGTCGCAATGGATAATTCCTTAAATAAAATAGAACTGAATTGAATTGGATACAGATTTGAACCATGTCTGAAGACTAAAACTAATCAAGAAGTATATCAAAATGGAAGTGAGCATTAACAAGAAGTTGAGAAATTTTTTATAACAACCTGGAGAATGTATTTTGCAAAGGTACAGTATAGATATTAACTCTTGTGTCCTGACCACCTCAGAACATTTTATCCAAAACAAATAAACAGATATAAGGCACTGACCAGCGTGTGTAATTCTTCAGTTGTTTTGGTTTCTGAACACACAGCACTATGATTAAGCATTTGTCATGATGATGCATGATTTTGTCAGTTTTGATGGTGTTTTTATACATTCAGTTTGGTGATTAATTGACCAAAACCATGACAGAAAAAACAATTCAGTTTTTATGCTATGCATATTATTAATGTGACCTGTTACCAACTTCGTGATAATAGCCTGTATGACAAGATGGAGAGCTAGGCATCAGCTAGCTTCAATCTGAGTGGAAACATCTTGTCTCATGTAATGCTCTTGAGGGAGGGGAGCTACTGTATAAGGTTTCAAGTAAAACATTTTTTTTTTATTTACCAACATTTGCTTTCTACAACACTTTTTTGTATCAAAATTCTCCTCATCTGATATGCTGTTTCTAGTCTTCTTTTTTTTACTACATAGTGGAAAATAATGGTCACTGTTCAGATTTCTTCTTATAGAACTGGAGCATCTAGCATGAAATTAAACATAATCACTGTTCACACATTGCAGTTACAAAACTGTGATTTTAATGTTCCCACATTCATAATATCTGCCCAACAATAAACACAATATTCATGTTCAGATAGCTTATTAAATTTTTGTTTGTTTGTTTGTTTTGTTTGTTCATGGCATTAAGATGACTGGAAGAGGACAAATTTGAGAAAAACCCTATTTATAGCTTAGTTCTTATAAATCATTTGTGTAGTTCACAGGATAGCAAATTACTTTTTATTAGAACCACGGTCAATAACTGAATATATACAGTAAATGGGAAAAGTTCAGGGGGAGGATATGGTGACTGGCAAATACAGTACCCTCCTCTCACCACCTCAAGAAGTCACCCTCTGAATGACAGACACCATGTGCATGTACTATAGAAACAGATGTTTCTACTGTACTTGCATGCTTGGTGCCTGTCAATCAGATGGTGGCCAGCAGAGGTAGTAAGAGGAAGGTCTGTGCTACTCATTATTTCCAGCTCTGCATGTGGTCTTAGATGGGCTGTTGCTGGATGAGTTGGTGACAGAGAGGGATAATGGATGCTGAGTGGGTGGGCCAGGGAGTGAGGTACGCATGTTTTGCTGAGTATAATAGGGTTTGGTGGGAGAGGGTACAACTAGAATACCAGTGAACAGGATTACATCAGTGACTGGGCAGGATGGGGGCACTGCTGCACTGGGATGTCATTTGTTTAATCAGGGATCATATGAGAGTGGTGGAAATGTCTGAGGCTCCACACAACATTTCAATGCATCTGTGTGTAGAGGCATTGTACAGAGCTGCTAATGGCCACATCATTGCATGCAAGAGCCACTGTGCATGCCATATGTGGTCACTGGCATGCTGGCCTCTGAATATGGCACCCACGAGCAAAGGTGCTATCCCATTTGGGACGGGCTATCCCCATTTTCTTCTCGGAGTCTGTCTGAAGCAGGGGCCTATGCCAGTCCTGCCCATATGCATTCTGCAAGGTGCTGACACAGCCCAATATTCATGCCAGCAGCATGCCACAGACAGGGTGCACTGCCTGTATAAATATGACTCCATGACTGCTGCTCACCATATTTTGTGTGGCACTATGTTTGCATGGTACAAATGGATGTGGCTGAATATGGGGCTCATAGAAACATATAAACATATGTAAACTGATGACATAAGAAGATCTAATGGTACTTATGAATGTTTACCTACCTATCATTAATAGGTTCTGTGGACTCTATTGGTCTTGGGCTAGTCTGTCTCATAAGCATCTCTCTGTCTGTCTGTCTGTCTCTCTCTCTCTCTCTCCCTCCCTCCCAGTGCTCCTTCCCAAACCCTTGAGCCAATCCTGACCATTTTGGAAGCTACATGCCCACCACCCAGTTTGCATAGAAGCACTAATATTTTTTTAACATCTATCCCACACCAATTTACTCATGTTGCCACTAGAGCAGCTGTTGCCACTTTTGGTGAACAAAACAATACTATCTGCTTTATTCCCTGCACATAATTGTTTATCTCATTTCCTTTCTCCCTTCTGATCTCCTATGTTTACATATTCAGAGTTCCCTCTGTTTCCCCCTACCACCTACTCTACTGCCCCTGAATCATCTTCCTTGCCCATCTCTGAATCTATTCTAACCTGTTCTTGTCATTTTTGTGGTGCTGGCTCAAGAACTTCATGCAGTGCTCCAGGTGCAACATCACTGGGGATCTGTACAAGGGTTGTAAAAAACTTCTTGCTTCAGTTTCGACCATCAAGCCTAGCTGGCATCTGCCACCATAGCCTTGCGATCACATTTTGTTTTCCATTCCTTCAGTCATAGAAAGGTATTGCTACTTACTATATTTGTGGTGAAAATGTAAATATAACAATAAATTCCATTTTGCCCATCAGATGAAAACAACATATACAAACATATATACGAACATATGAAGAATGCCAGTAGATACAGGCCTAATGGTCTATCTAGTCTGCTAGAGTGTGCAGCTAGTAGTCTGTTATACTGCAGCTGCTCCCCCTCTCCTACCCACATATTCAGGTTCATGCCCATACTAGCAATTACCCCTCCCCCTCAGTTCCTCACTGGTGACCTTCCCACTGACTTTGACCCATCCACTCTTAAAAATGCCCACCATCTTCAAGGATACCACCTCCTCAGCCAGTGCATTCCACTCTGTCACCACTCTCTCTGTGAAATAGTACCTTCTCATTTCCCTTCTGAATCTACCACTCTCCAACTTTAGATTGTGCCCCTAGTGTCCCTCCCGCTCCTTAATATTAAAATTCCATCTGTACCATCTTTATTTATGCCTTTTCTATATTTGAAGGTTTCTATCCTGTGCTCTGTATCCCTCCATTCCTCTAGGAAGTACATGCTGAGATCCCTCAGTCTCTCCTCATAGTGTTTGTCC
The DNA here is from genome assembly GCA_016271365.2 of Neoceratodus forsteri. NCBI lineage: Eukaryota > Metazoa > Chordata > Ceratodontiformes > Ceratodontidae > Neoceratodus > Neoceratodus forsteri. The sequence goes on along the minus strand of CM057450.1, from coordinate 1,736,260,375 downwards.
TCCATACCGAGGATCATCCTGGTTGCTCTGTGTTGGACCCCCTCCAGCAATTTCACATCTTTCTTTAAGTAGGATCACCAGAACTGCACGGTACTCTAGGTATGGCCTCACCAATGACCTGTACAGTGGCAGGATGACCTCCCCTCTCCTGGACGTGATTCTTCCGGCAATGCACCCCAGCAACTTATAAGCCTTAGCTGCCACTTTTCTGCACTGTGCTGAATGGTTCATTTGCCATGTTACTATCAGCCCACAGATATATCATATATATTCATATATCATATGAATTGTTATACAGATAACACAAGCAGTATTCATCTCAACAAACCATTATGTCAAATGTCACACTTTGGCTAGTAATGATTATTTTTCACTCTTTGTTATGAAAGATGCAGATCCATAGTTCAATGATTTAAAAAAGCTGTAATGTGAATATGGGTTAAGTTGAATAGTATTACAGTATCCATTTAAGCAATAATGCACAACAGGATATGTATCGTGCTGGGATAATGTCACGCCTCAGGTGGTTGGGCAAGGCTGCAACTTGAATGTGTCCAACATCTGATAAGTGACATTATCTCACACAACACATATTTCTGAAGTGCATTCTTGCTACTATACAATGACTCACTTGTGTAAAAAAATGCAAAATACACGTTTGAATTTGTTTAGCTTATTTTTACATGAGTAAGAATGCATACCTGCATAAAAAAAGTTCTGATATGCTGTTTTTGGCAAGCTGGTGGTGCTCTGTATGCAAGTCCTGGTTCCCTCCCCCCCCCCTTTGTATCTCATTCACCACTCACTCTATCTTTAGGGTACAGTGTGTGCTGCCCCTATCCCTGTTCTGTCTGCAGGTCAGTCATGGTTTGTTCCCTCACTGCCCTTCTCCCATTACAGTTTGCTGCATACCAGGAGAAGAAGTTTGAAAACTAAAGTCATGGATTGGTAAGTGGTATGCACTCTGCCTTTAGAAAGGAAACATGCTGAAAAGAGACACACTGTTGGATCGAGGAGGGGGGACTGAAGCCAATCTAAATGATGGCTTATTATATTTGAATTTATTTATTTTTTTTTTAGTTTTTGTTGACCGGGTAAGTGCACTAGAAAAATCCTGCCTATTTTCAGGCAAAACTCAGGGAAGGGGGATACAGATGAAAGCCAACTAACCTTGAACCAGATTAAGCTGTTGGTGGTATTTTTAGTGAATGAGGGAAATTTGGCCAGGACACTGGGGAAATTCCCCTGCTCTTTTCGATAAGTGCAATGGGATCTTTAACATCCACCTGAACTACCACCAATCCAAGCAGGTGGGACCTCGGTTTAACATCTCATCCAAAAGACGGCACCTCAGAAGTACAGCACCCCTCTCATGCTGCATTACAGTGTAAATACTGGGATATTAACCCAAGTGCCAGATGTGGGAACTGAACCCACAGCCCACTGATCTCCCGGCCTCAGAGGCGAGTGTGCAACCTACTGAGCCACTGAGCACTGACACTGACAATTTAGTATATTAGTTGGGTAAGGATGGCTGAGGAGTGGGTGAGTGAGCAGGGTGAGTGAGCAGGGCACTGTTAAGCCCACGACAGCTTCAACATTTGGGGGAGGGAGTGATTTTTGTGCATGTTTTTGTGGTCATGTTGGCATGTTTCATATAGTTACACTATGTTGTGCTGGGGTAACATAACTGTTGAAGGACAGCACCAACCAATCAACCACCAGGACATTTTCTTGCCATTATATAATATTTATTAACCATTTATACTTTGATTTTAAAACCTAGTCGAAAAGATTCTTATATGAACATTTATCGAACTGAACAATCTTTAACCATACAAAAGTAAAATTATATTGATGGTTTTCTTACAAATTAAATTTTCAACTCACTTTAACTATTCTGACCTATAGTTCATTATTTATTCTATGACAATGTTATCCAAATGTATATTCCATTTTTAATTTAAGCTATTAATGCATTACTTATAAATATTGCTGATAATATATTTGTATAGACTTATGAACATAAGAATAAATATACGTATGATACTGATTGACTGAATATGTTCATAAAGACTATGTAATGTATAGTTTTTGTCATGCCTATTTTTCTATTACAATCCATAATCTATTCTAGATATTAAAAGTCTTCACTTTCTGGATTTGTTTCTGAATCTGAATGTACGCTGTTTAAAACTATTGTGCTAATGTTGGTATAGTCCGTACTGTATTCACCACATATGGAAACATGACTTTTAACCAGTTTATTTTTATTCCAAGGGAACTTTGCAATGTTTATTTGGTAAATCTACCAACAGCCTCTTCTTTTTATTGGTTTCTTATGCAGGTGTCCCTGTTGCTGATATTACTGACTGACACATGCTGGCTTCAAATTTTCTAACCTGGTCTTATTTATCTCAATTGCTAAAATTAAATTTTTTTCTGAGACCTGTCATTCTGATAGAGTTTTGGTCCTCAACTCATACTGGACCACGGTGAGAGGAGCAAACATGAATAATTCCATTCATATAGCTCCTGTGTTTTCTGACACACTGTGGGCTAGAATTTCAAGAACTGTGCCATGTTTGTAGCACAGTTTTGCTACATGTGACATAACTGTAACTGTTAGACCACATAGTAAGGTGATCTAGAGTTTTGCCACAAATGTTGCATGTTGTACAAATGGTCAAAAGAGTGCTGCATGCATCTTTTTTCTGTTAAGTGCAAAAATTTCTACAAATGTGTCTAAATGCAAGACAATCAAAAGTACATAAATGATAAAATAAAGCATAAAATCATGTTGGCACATTTGGCATAATACAGACTGCATCCAAAATTGGGAGGTGCACCATGTGCCACGTGTAGTGCTGTGGGGAATGTGGAATTCTACTGGAGGAATTAGTGCAGAATGGCCATTCTACTAGTGGAATTTTTTCCAGAATTTTGCTGGTTCTTTGGAAGAATTCCACGTACTGTGATTCGCAGAATATTATTCTGTGGAAAAGCAATTTTTCTGCAGAAAATTATTCTTCAACAATTTCTGCTGAAAATATTGAGATACAAGGAATAATATTCTGCAGTACAGCAATTTTTCTGCAGTTAATAATTCTGCAGCTGTTTTCTTCCATGGAATTTCGCCATTATGTTTGGGGTAGAATTTGGCAGAATTTTTGAAAATTCAGCAGAATTTCATTCAGCCAGAATTTGAAAATTTGCACAGCACTAGTCATGTGTTTTGAAAATCCAGCCCCATATCTGTAAATGAGAATTCACACAAGCCCAACAACCTCACATCCCCATTGGTAGATGTTAGCAATGGTCTTGGATACATGGAACATTACATAAAGTTGGGTGTTTGTAGCAAAAAGTTAGTATAATAAGATTCCTAAAACTGATCATTTGGCTAGTTGGGACCAAAGAGCCCCATTATATTCAATAAGGACAATATTTCCTTCCTGTGTTATGCTTTTTTCTATAGTACAAAATTTTTTTTATTAATGATCCACTTTGACTACTAATAAATAATCTTAATATTCAGACTAGATTTTTGGTGATTTATACATACATTACTCTTTATTTACTCTACCATCCAAAGAAGAGCCTATTTACCATGCCTTAACACCCTCATCCCCTTTCAAGCAATATAGTCAGTGTTGGGTGTTATTACAAGTTATTTTTTATTGGACATGCAGCCTACAACTAGCAAGTCTTTTTCAAACCAAAGCTGAGAGTGTTACATTAGCAGAATAAATGGTGATATACCCATCTGCATGGACACCACAAATCTGCTGACAATATCCTATCCCAGAATGATTAATACCCTAATTTCTACAACAACATTCACATCTAAACATGTATAATATAAGCCCAGCACCATCAGGAATCAAACCCCTCTTTTACCTTTACATTTTTGATTGGATCAGCCTTGGTTCTGATGGTTATGGACAATCAAGGCATACTTATAACATGGCCTATTGCTTCCACCTGGAGTATGAATAGAGGAACCTGGATCCTCTGCTGATTACCCTTGGGAGTCAAGTAGTTCCTCCCGTTACTTTGCAGCTTCCTGCTGACTCCTTCATGCCCCTCAAGACTATATTTTCACATCGCCCAACTGTGGTGCCTGCCCTAGAGCCAGCACTGATGCTGAAGTGGGAGGGATGGTTAGAGATTTTGCTTCATTTTTCCATTGTGATGTATGAGTTCTGAGGTTAATGGCACTCATTGTCATGGTTCCATAAATACTGACCCCACTGTACACTCTGGGGGCCAGTAAGCTCCAATTTACTCCCAACAATGCTTCATGAGGTTAACATTTGGCTGCCTGTCCTGGAGTCTAGGAACCAATGTCAAAGCAGGGATGCTTCCTGACTCTGAATCAGAACTCTGGCTCGATGCTGCCATGCATGCATGGTACAGCAACGGTACTCCTATGATGATGGATTTTTATCTTCCAACTCCACTGTCTTCCCTAGGATTGTGAAGCAGATTGTCTTTTGCCTGATGCCACTCTTTGCCCAGTCCTGCTCCCCTGCAATCCTGTCTGGGGCTGGAATCTTGGGACCAATGATGTAGCACTTAGCCACTTAGATTTTTCCACTGGGACTGCTGGTGCCAGAGAGACTGAAGATATGCCAAAATGTTTTGGGGGGGGGGCTTACAGTAATCTCCACACCTCTACCTGCTGGTACTGTACTCTTCTATCATAATGCATACACTCCTACTCCTTCACATCTTCAAAATAAAACTAAAATATAACAAACCTAATTTCATAACTAGTGATGTTTAATTCCCCAGCTACAATAATTGTATATCAATCCACACACCATAGCAACTTTTCGTTACAAAGAGTGTGCAGATGAAGGTACTGATGCCCATTTAATTTGCAATAGCAGAATTACCATCCCCAAACATTCTTGTCTTGTTTCCAGATTAAATGCAGTGTTTTCGCCAAGTAAGACTCTTCCAAATGGGATGCCACTCCTCAGTCACATGCTCTACTATTGATTAAAAAAAAGAGAAACACAAAGTACAGTTTTTGTTCTAAATGCTTTTTTTGCTCCAATGCAACATTTACATGTCCATTGTGCAACCACTGTGCTATCACTGAAAATGTCCCTCAAAGAGACATGCTACTTTCCTGTTTATAGCAACACAAAGATATATGCTGCTTCTGTATGAATTCCCTGCCAGTCTCCTCTGATGTAAGTACAGAGGTCACACATATTGTCTGATTTTTCCTGTTTGCAAAGTACCTCTTATTTATCCAACTATCAAAACTGAGACATGCCAAGAGTGATCCAGAAGAAAACCAGTCCCACACTCCTATCAATGTTTAGCTTTTCTTAGTGAGCAAAAGAGCCAGTGGAGGGCAGGGTGGGGTGTGATGGAAAGGAGATCATATAACTGCATTGCAAGTTACTGACTCTACCAGCACATATGGGGTGACAGTGTTCTCCTCTGTCATTTGTTCTGAATGAGCAGTGTCAGGTAGGTGGGGACACTGTATCTGAATAAGGAAGAGCTACAGATGCTTATGCATTAGCAGTCAGTCATCAGCAGAAGAAAGGTAACAGACAACTGATTGCTAGAGCAGTACAGCATTAGAATGGGGTGATACTTGAATTCAAAACAAAAATGGTAACATTTTCAATGAATAAGTGAGCACTGGGAGGGGTAAGGGTGATGAAAATCTGCAGATATTACCAGAATAAGTGAGCAATGTACTATACAGTGCAGTACAGTCCAGAAAAAGAAAATTATTTGATTTGATTGTATTTTTTTATACTGGAAAGGCATGTCAACAATAACTGCCCATTTTCACAAGCATCCAGTTAAAGATTTATAGTCATGCAGAGATACATAGGGGGCACGTAGTACATAGGACAATGCTGTGTACAATACATATTATAGTGTATTACAGTGGTCATGGTACATATATGATACATAATACAGAAAATAATGCAGCATACAATAAATCTTACAATGTTTAACAGTGGTCAGGAGGACCAGCTGAGGCTTGGGAAAGAATGTATGATTAGACAATAGATTAAGAACTGGAGGTGTGAGGAGTCAAAAAAAGATAGGAGGCTTGAGTGGAGTATGCAAATTCAAGGAAGGCAGAGGTGTAGCCAGACATATGTGTGATGTACACACATTCTCCAACAGCTACCCATCTCCCCTTAACAAATATACACATCCTCTCCAAATGCCAGCCCTTTCAAACAAATCAGACTATTGTCAGATGATTCCTCTGTACTCCGTAACAGTTTATACATATATCTGTCTCCTAGGCAGTAGACGTTTGAACAACACTTCTCAGTGGCCTGCACTAACTCAGACACTGCAGATTAGAATGATTATGGCAACAGAAAGGCATGTGGTTTGTGACAGGCATGCAACACAACTGTACACACATGTGTACAGTGAGTATGCCTGCCTACACCCTTGAAGGGAAGGGGTGCCATTGTGTAGCAGCTGTGCTAAAAGGGAGGGAAGTGTTGAAATAGATGCAAGTGCAGGGTGACTCAGTAGGTAGAGAGGGATGGGTGACTAGTTATCTGCAGGAGCAGGCAGAATTAGTCATGAGGGTTATGTTTGAGGTAGGATTTGGAAATTTTCAGAAAAGATGACATTGTAAGGTGGGAGGGCTGTTAAAGAGCCTCGTGCCCCTGGTGGTGAGGAAATAAAAATCAAGGTAAGCTTTTTGTAAACATTTTGAATTGCTGCAAAAAGTTTATAGCTCAATGGGCACAATTTATAATGCTACCGCCCCCACCACAGCAGCAGGGATTGCATGGGCCAAAGGCTGTGTGTTTGTGCGTGTGTGTGTGTGTGTCTCTCTCTCTCTCTCTCTTTCTCTCCATTCACAGTTCTGCATTGTCTGTCTATGCATTTAGATCTCAACTCCTGATCTAGTTGTACTGTCACTAGCACAAACACAGGTACCAGAGACCTTAATGCCTCAACATCGACCTCCTTCCCTGACATAATAAACACAATACCGATGATCTCACTCTCCCTATACCACCATATATGATTTTTGAATGAATCTTTTTTCCCATATTTACTGCACAGCAACTTCAGTACACACTGTTGTGAGTAACAGCAGGTGAACATGGAGAAAATGCATAACTGAGTTTAATGCAAAAAAGAAAAATCATACTCTATTTAATCTTACAAAAAATATCAAGTAACACACTGATAATAACTAAAGGAATGTAAATCATTATGTTTAAAAATATCAGACTAGTTGTAAAATACTGAGTGAAAACAATAGAATTAATAAATTTAGTTTCAATCAACATACCTCAACTGACACTTTATATAACATTTCATCTTGTTAACAAGCCTAGTTCATGTAACTATTAAATTCCAGAATTTGCAGGCAGCCAAGAAAATAAAATGATTCAACAAATACATTTGATCAATCAAAGGTAAAGTCATCGTCGTATAACACTGTACAATTAAATTCTGAATCAATTCTACTTTATGTTTCATTCAAACAGACTGATTACCATGCAGCATACAAAAAAATTACTCATTCTGTCATGTCCAGACAGGGTCATAATATACATCACTGTCAACATAGTCTGAATCTAAATGAATGTTGACAGTATGCTCAACACAGAACTGCAATCACTAAAAAAAGAACAAGTTACTTTCTGTAATAGTAGATCTTTGAGAGACTCTCCTTCATTAGGCCATACCTTTTGAACTGTAAACCATCAGTGGTAGGACTCCTCAGAAACTTTTGCTAGCTGGGGACCTCCAACAGTGATGTACAAAGTCGGTTCCAATGACATGTGGGTGGCCTGATCGCACTTCAGCTCCCCACCAGAGACAAGCTCAGAAGGCCTCTTACCATGAGGAACCAGGAGACCAAACCAGGACCAGGCACATAGGATGAGGCATGGGATTGGGAAGGACTACACATAAGACACTCATGGACATCTCCAGTCAATGCAATGGACAACCTGCCAGCAAATACCTCAGAAGAAAAGAGGAAAGGAGAGTGGGTGTGCTGTGGCCCAGTGGGGAGAGTATCTTGAAGATCTATTGTTATGGTAAGTAGCTGTTCTATCATTGTTGAGGATATCTCGTCCATTGGGCCACACCTTTGGAATGATTTTCAAGTTGTACATAAGGTACTCAAGGAAGATGGCAGAGCCTGTCATGGAATCAGGACAGAAGATCTTGTAATACCACAAGGCCAAAACTAGCACATCTACGAGGGACAATGTCTGGACTTTAGTGCTTATTGAAAGTGTGCACAATGATCTGTATAGCAGCAGCACATGTCAGCTGCAGAAACATTCTGAAAGCAAGCAACAGAAATGTCCATACCATGTGTGGAGTGGTCAGGCACAGCACAAGGAAGTTATTTACTGTACTTCCTATAACAAAACTCAGTACAGTGAACCAAGCATTTTTACAGGCACTGTTTAATCACAGGGGCATCCTCATTTCTAGTGGCAAATGAAACAATGAGCTGAGAGGACTTTCTGCACTCTTTAGTGTGATCAAGACTGAACTAGAGTGTTCTATGTACATTAAGTGTAAGGAGCAATGCTTTACCTTTGTTAGCATATTTAGGATGATGTGTGCATTCGTTCACAAAGACAGTAACTTTTTGTGGAAAAGTAAGTAAAAGGCTCATGTATTAGAGCTATGAAATTCTATGAGCAGAAGTTATGATGGCCAAAAATAGCATTTTCCAAGAAAGGAAAAGTAACGTACAGTTCATGGCAGGCTCAAACAGAGCCAGAGTCAATTTGTCAAGCATGAAATTTAGGTCACAAGGCAGAACCAGTTTTCAAGTTGAGGGATGGATGTGCAGAATACCATTTAGGAACATATGGAACACTTCTGGTTGTGCCACTATGTGCCCATTATCAATAGGGGCAAGGAAGCAGCTGCCAAGTGCATCTTTATGGACGAGTACCGAAGACCAGAATCTGATAGAGACAGAAGGCAGGCCAGTACAGTATTGACAGAACATGTGAATGGGTCCTTTGAACAGAAAACACACCATATGGAGTGCTTTAATTTTAAAGAATAGATGTGTCTCATGAAAAGCTGTCCAGCTTCAAGCAACACATCAGCTTCCTGGGGGAACCCCAAAACAGGTGATGGCTATGTCTTCAGAAACCATGCATGCAGGTGCAGGGACTACAGGCCTAGATGGATGAAAGAACCCTTGATCTTAGGCTGTTTACCATGGAGGTCAGCAGTTCCCATTCATGTACGATGGACCAGAATTGGCTTAGCCTATTTGCTAAGATGTTCTGGATAGCTGAGAGAAACACTGCCGATAGCTGAAGACCATGAGACATCACCCAGTACCTCACTCTCATCACTTCCCTGCATGGCGGTAAGAGTGGGTGCTCCTTTGTTGCTTTATGCAATGCATGCAAGTGACATTATTTGCTTGAATCAGCAAGGGACCACAGCTGAGGTACTTCTGAAATGCCTGGCGGCCAAGTAGAACAGCTCGCATCTCCTGCACATTGATACTGAAATGAGAGTCTAGATCTGTCTATGACAGGACCCTTGGGTCTGAATGAGACCAAGATGGGAACCCCAGTCTGACCCTGAGGCATCCATTATGAAGATACATTCTGGGGTCTTGGAGAGGAATGGAATGCCCTGCAATAGGTGCTGGAAGTCCATCCACCAGTCCAGAGCACTGAGAAGAGGAGAACTGACGAGTACCATCTATTTCAGCTCATCCATCTATTGACCCCAAATCTCTGAACCCCCAACCTGCCAGGGGGGCATGATAAAGGCTCATTTAATAGGCCTGCAACCAATAGCGTCCAGGCAGTGACAGTGTAGTACTGGGCATTGTCTCACTGCCTTCAGCTTATCTGACCATCAGAGAAACAAGGCTGTTGTTTCTTAGATATTTATTATTTTTCTTATACCCTTTAAGCTGCTCCCAACACCCCTTGCTGACACACCAATTGGAGTCTCAGTAAGGATCCATAATCAGATGTGTGCCTCCCTGTCCTACAAGAACATTCAATACCCTAACCAGCCCTTAGTTGGTAATCCATACTTAAAAATAGGGGGAAAAATTATTTTGGCCTCCTAGATTCCCCAACTCGCAGCAATCTCTCTTGCTGACTTATGGAATGAGGGGCAGGTAAGGACTTCGGAGGATATCATTCACAGATATAGTCTTAGACACCATGTTGGTTTCAAAGTGTTCCAGCTCAGACATATGTTGGTCAATTCCCAGCTTAAACAGGAGGCAGGGAATGAGGGAAGGTTCCTGCAGCTACTTAGTCTTACAACCACACAACCTCATGCGGTCTCTGGTATATACTCCACTTTACTAGAAAGGGCTTTTCCACAACAAGATGGGTCTTCCAGGCACTAGAATGCTCAATTCTCAGAGAAAACATATTATTGGGGGAAGATCTGGCAAGATACGTATAGGTTTATTTCTCAAGACAGATTAAGGTTAATGCAGTATCAGATTATTAATAACATGTATTATACCCCGGCCAAGATGGCTAAGATGAGTAGTTCTCTCTCCTCAATATGCCAGCACTGTATGCAAACAACGGGGTCACTATATCATATTTTTTGGGAATGCCCTAAAGTGGCTTCACTGTAGGAACTCATTAAACAGAGAGCAGATCCCTTATTAGGTATTGCAGAATATATAGAACCAGCTGCTCATCTGTTGGGTGACTTCTCAATTATACTGGTCAAGGAGAGGAAGTACCATCTAACCATTATGGCAGTGTTGGTCAAAAACTTATCCTAAGACTGGTTGGACAGCAAAACCATTACATATTCAGAATGGCTGCAGGAACTTTTGCTCAATCTTTCCATGGAGAAAATCATAGTTAGTGTGAATAATAGACTGCCTAAGTTTGAAAAATACTGGAGTAAATTACACACACTATACTCCCTTTAGCTGATATTTATACATTGTGCATGCACATCAGCCTTAGTGTTTTTACTTGGTCTTTTTCTTTCTTCAATTATGCTTTCTTTTTGAACTGCTGATACCATGAGGGGGGTTCGGGGGGGCATTCTGTTGTATACTGTATTGTCTACTGTTATCCTATGTATAAAAGCAGCCTTGTTGGGCCGAGTGAAAAGAAAATAAAGTACATTGAATTTCCAAAAAAAAAGATATTTATTATTTTTCTAAGTTAACTTTATCAACATTGTTCCTCTATGCCGTTGTCCAATGGACCTTTATTTAGGTTTTGTACCTGCAGTTACAAGATCTACAAAGGTGAGGCTCACACTGCTTGTGTTTGCTGTTTGGGCCTGTCCCACAGTCTAAAGGCTTGAAACCTTTGCCCTCTGCTTTTGTCCATATTTGAATATCAGGCCCCTGATTTTTAAAATAAAAATTGTGTTTTTGATGTTTGTGCATTTATAACATTTTTACTCACTCTAAATCAATCCCAATAAAGTAACATCTTGTATAATGTGAACTGACTGTGCTTCATCATTGAATTCTAACAGTGCACTAACTTGCTGGTTAAATGCATAGCCCGCTTTAGTGCACAACATTGCACCACTCTGAGAGTGTGCATTTTTGTAGACTTCACCATACCATCGTATTCAGTGAAAATGTTTGATTTGGTGCACGACCAAAGCTGAATGTCTAATGGAACCACCAATATGTCACACTGAAAACTCTTTATGGTATTGGTTATACAGTAAAAAAAGAAATGTGGCATTAGATCACCTAAGCTGCTCTTCCATGCACCCACTAGTGTGTACTTGCAAATTAAAATAATTTGAAGTGATGCTGGCAGTGTTTTGTTTTTTCCACATAGTCTTTTAAAATCCTTGGCAGGATGGGTGGCTTCTCAGCCCTGTTCCCACTCATTACAGATGCCCCTTATCTCTTCCTAGGTTGGGGCACTTCTCCTCTGTGGGTACCCCCCCACACAGTAGGGCTGCAGTGCAATGGGCAGGGATTGATAGAGCCCATCCTCCATTTTTCCTCCTTTTTCTACCCTGGACCCATGAACATGCAATGAGCACAATGTGCAAGCTCCACTTACACAGATATACCCCCGGCACTCTGAACATGGGGTCCCTTCCACACAGTGCAACTCATCTGAACTGCCACCTGGATACCTCCAGGTGGCAACAAAGCAGTAAGCTATGACAATCCACTCCCTGAGGGAGGAGAGCAGTCTTACAGATGCTCAATCCTCCCTCTCCCGGCCAGTCTCCAAGCGAGCCACACCTGTTTGTGAACCTGGGTCACTGATATGGTAGGAGATAAGGTGATCAGCTCAGATTCCTCCAGGTGGCAGTAAAGCAGCAAGCCATGATAACCCCCCACCCTGAGGAATGAGAACAGTGCTACAAATGCTCAATCCTCCCTCCTCCAGCCGGTCACCAAGCGACCCACATCCATTTTTAAACCCAGGTCACCAGTGATGTAGAAGGTAAGGCACTCAGCACCTCAGCACCTCAGCCCTCCATGGCTCTGGGCTGGCTGATGCTGGCTGTGTTGTTAGAGAACTAAGAACCAACTTTTGACATAAGAATGTTGAACTGCTGGCATTTTTCAATGTCAACATTCCATTGTTTAAAATCAGAAGATGGACAGTCACTTGATTAAGTTAATGTAGAGTACAAGTACCGTTGGACACTAGTACTAGTCTCCCTGCTCTGTACATGTTCTCCTCCCCCCTCTCTCCTTCTTCTCTCTCTCTTTCTCCCATTCTCCTCTCCCTCTCTCTCTCTCTCTCTCCTCCCTTCTCCTCACTCTTTCTCTCTCTCTCTCTCTCTCGCACACACCTCTCTCTCTCTCTCTCTCTCTCTCACACACACTCATCGCGCTCTCTCTCTCTCTGTCTGCAGTACAGGGCAGCACTCAGCATCACACAAGTGTTGGATTCACAGTCACTATATGTGGAGTTACAAAATGTGGTGTGGACTGGCTCCTCTGGTGCAACCACACACCTATTGGCTATGCTGAACAAGTTGACTTAGTCATTGGTTGGAGGTGTTCCCTGTGTGATTAAGTTGTGGTGTAAATTAGGTAAATCAGATGTTAAAGTGCACAGTGTTAGTGGAAACCAACACCTGAATAAGCACAACCATTGCCTTCTCTGGATGGCACAGCACCAGGCATGGGATAGGCTCTATCACCTACATCATCCCCCTACTCTCTAACCTTAGAACTCCAGACCTGCTTGTGAGCCAAAATGTGCTGTATTCTCTTGTGCATTTTCTGGCATGCCTTGTTGTCCAGTGGCTCCATCCTTTTCCCTTGCCAGCTTGTAGTCCCTGGAGCTCAGTGGAGCCTCGTTCCTCACCCCATTCCCCTCCAAACAGTGTCTGCATTATAGGTCCTCACTTATCTCCACTCCCTGTCTTCTTCTGTACATAGTGCCACATCATTAGCAATAGCTTATTTCTGGCCTGTAGAAGTTCAACAGGTGGGGGTTACTAAAGATGAGATCAAACAATTGAGGGTCACCATGTTTTAATGGCACTGCATATTATTTGCATAGCAATTACCACCCCTTCCCAACATGTTTGCAGTTCAGTTCATGAACACAAAATAAGAAAGGCTGTGACTCACTAAAATGCTAGCTTGGGGTGGGGAGGGGTTATAATGGGTGGGTTGGGGGTTATAGACCTGAGACTGTCATTAGCACAATGATTTTTGAAATAGTCATTTGCAATTGTGAATCAATCCCAAAACATCTAAACAGCTAAGCATACTAAATAACTTGGTACACACTGTAGTAGGCTTGCGATGACCTTGGTACCTTGTTCTTACAACACTAGGTGAAAGGTAGCAGAGTCTCAGAATGCAACATTAACTCTGCCCATGCTCTGGTTACAAAACCTTTACCAATCCTAGAATGTGTAACATCAGTGTAGGGCTCTGTGAACCTCTACAAGTTCTACCTTTTGAATTTTATGGATCAATCCTGAAAATGTTTTACCAGGTTCTACCTGATTTAAATCACACTAAAATAAAAATAAATAAATAAATATTGTGTGCTGCTGGGCAACCAAATGAATAACGGCTTTTACCATGCCACCTCACTCAAGCAGCGTTTTAAATGATAGCATGCACAGCTCCTCCTCTCCACCCACCCCAAACCAAGGTGGACACTTTTAAGTAACTTTTTTGCTCTGACTCAATGGAGACAGTTTGATGGTTTGGTTTAGGGACAGAGGTATGAACCTGGAGATCAAAATTTGAATCTAGCTACAACATTTTCATTGTCCATGTGCACCCCACCAGAGCAAGTCACATAAAATAAATTAGTTGAAAATGACTACCCACTGAGATCTACTCAAAATGCTCTACTGACTGTCCCTAGAATTGAGCTGGTGAAGTGTGCTTTGCCTACTTTTCCCCAAAACTATGGAACTCTATTCCTCCTGAAATCCAGCACTGCCCCTCTACTCTTTCCTTCTGTATTAAATATCATGAAGATCTCCTTAGCCAGACACTCTGGTCCTGTCTTGGCACTTGAGCGTCTTCCCTACTTGCACGCTTTCCAAGTGAAACTTTGTTGACTTAAAAGCTCCAACCAATACCTCACTGAAGTAATTACTATGAATATACCTATCTCCCATCTCTCTGATGAGTTCTGTCTCTCTACACTAAATGTGTTATTATTATTATGGTTTTTATTACAGAGACATTGACATGGAATTTACCTTTCTGCTCTCTCTCTCTCTCTCTCCCTACCATACAAATTGTACTGTAAACTACATATGTCCCTATTTGATACAATTGTAACGTCCTTGCCAACGTAAGTCTTGATATATTCTATTTTCGCTATCTGTATTCTTGTTGTACTGTCCTGGGTCGCACCTGACAATAGGAATTAATTTGCGTAGTGTGCCTACCTGGTAAACAAAAGCTAAATAAATAACCTTTCTGGGTCTACCACTTCTGACACTCTAATCAACCTCTGTTCTGTTTGACTATACCTACACAATATGCTTAATGGGACTCACACAGTTTAGCAGCAATAGTCTCTTCCTCCTCTCCCAGACTAAAAAGAACTTTGTGATATTTAAAATGAAAGCAAAGAGCCACTGGAGTGCAGTAAGTATAGTTGCACAATACACCCATAGTAAAACAATTCATACTGTATATTAAACAAACGAGCAGCACTGGAGATGAATTGGTGTCAAGACACCTAATGATTCAGTCAGACAGATAGCTATCTCACACAGTAGTAGATATTAATGTGTGGTCATGTACGAACACAGCATGATATACAGTGTATCACTGTTGTTTTTCTGCAATTGATCAATATACCAGTATGTCACCCTTGGCACCCACCGTGAATCAAATAATACACAATGTCCCAATGCTCAGTGCCCCATAAAGAGTCTATTTTCCACATATGTTTCCAATAGATAACATACCAAATCTGCATTAATGTGCACAATTATAAAAGGGCAATACATAGCACAGGTGTGTGGCTTACAAAGTGTTGTCTTCCATAATTATTGCTTGTATTACTAAATAATAATTGCACATATTCCAAATGGTACAATATTTCAAAAGTACCAATTTTTTTGGGCCCTATTTCACATACACTCACTGTTCCAGAATTTTTGAGCCCATTAAAGTACATGATAGTAAAGTGAAATACAACTGTGGAATAGGTTGATGATATACAGAATGGCCCATTGCTGTTATCATATAATACGTTTTTAAGTTGTACTATCAGAATGACAGTGATAAAGTGAGTTATACTGCCAGCATTTCAAAGAGCAATAAATCATGTCACTGCCAGGCAGTAGCTCTTAGGATCAGCTTTAACCGATAACATTAAATAGTTAGTGTCTCATTAATAACTATTAGATGGATAGGCACCTACTGTCAGTAGTGTGTACCTGTCAGCCTAACTAAGGGAAGAACAACAGGGTTTTCAAAGAACGACAGTTCTGATACACAAAATAAAGCCTTTGGAAAATGTACTCTCTTCTGAGTTTCTTCATGGCACTGTGTTCTTCAAAATGGAGGTGAAGACACTAGCTAGGCCCTTCATGTGACATACAGAGGGGAAAGTAATGAATAAATAGAATACTAGATTGGAAACCATTAGTAACAAGCTTGTAATTTTGAGAGATTCTGGTGACATCATAAACCACAAACGTGCAGCTTGAGTGGTTTAGGATATCACCAGAATCCTGAGATGGAATGACAAGCTGAGGTACTGATGGTTCCTTGTTTTTTTTTCATAATATATGGAATTCTCCAAACATTCTGTTCCATAATACCACTTACTATAAGAACTATGATATTATGATTTTTTTGATGTCATAACTATGGTTATGAGTTTGGAAGTAACTGATTCCCAATGGGAAACAAAAAACACCATGGAGTATAGTACAATACATGATGATGATGCAGGGTATGTTTAAAACAGAGCCTACAGATAAAATTTAAGTTTAAGTCTATGAAGACTCTTGGGGCATTCAAGGAGTACACATGTCTGAGAAGTAAATGTAAATCAGCAGTCAGGTTGGCAAAAAATGCATTTTGTAAGTAAAAACAACTGAATGATATTGGTGATTCCAAGAAGACCAGGCAGACCTGGAACTTACTACTACTTAAGGGGGAGAAGGAAAAAGAGTAAGGGGGAGGGAGAAAGAGCTGTAGATTGGGCATGGTTTGTAATAATAGGGTAGATAGAGAGAAATGGGCAGACTGGGTGGACCGAGCACTCCTTATCTGCTGTCAAATTCTATGTTTCCATGTTTACCAGGCAAAGCGGGGAAATCTGGTTCAACTGCTTTTCATTGTGAGTCAGGATTGATAAAGGACCCAAAAGAGGGTAGCAAAAGAGTTCACTGTACACTTTAGTGACCTTAAAAGGTATAGGGTAAATACTGACTGCTCTTCTGACTGGGTAAAACCAGAGGTCTCACTCAGATTAAAATAACCCTAGGGTTTATTTCTGTCATGTTAGCCCTGAATTGGTATGGAATTATATCCTTAAGTACAATCCACACTCTAACATTGGTCCAGATAATGTTGATTACAGAATTCTGAAACTTGTAAATGATGTACCTGCAAGACCCGTGGCCTCCATTTTCTGCTTCTCCCTTTGTAATGGGGTATTTCCTAAATCATGAAAGATGGCAACCATTAGGCTTATCCATAAATCTGGGAGTAGGAAAGTTGTCTCTAATTACCATCTATTCTCCCTCCTGCCAGCTCTTTTAAAAAATCTTGAAATAATTATTTTTGATCAGGTTCCTTCATATCTTGCTCAGTACTACTGTATGTATTAACAATGGTTTTCTAGACTTCAGAAATACCGAGACAGACTTGGTGAGATTCACCAGCTGTATGCACAGTGTCACTGATAGTAGGCACTGTGCCACAGCAACATTTATAGACCTCATCAAGGCTTTGGATCTTGTGGATAATAGACTATTATTGGATTCTCTGGCTGATAAAAATTTCTATGCAGATGTTACCAATTGGTTTACCAACTATCTTGATCACATGATGCAGAGAAAGTTAATTTCTGGTTGTCTTTCATACTACCATCCTATTCGGTGTGGGGTGCTGCAGGGCAGTCATGGGCCCCCTATTATTCTTTTTATTCTTGAACTCAGTCCCCCAATCCTGTAAGTGTGTGGAAGTCATCCTATATGCAGATGATGTGGTTATCTTCAGCTCTGGTCCAATGTTAGGTGAGGTTGCGAAAAGATGAATTTAACTACTTTCAGAATTATCTTATATCCAGGGAACTGGTATTACAGTCTAAAAAGAATAAGCTGATGTTCTTCTTAGGCCCCAGGAAAGATAGAGAGGGAGATTTGGTTGTAGCAGATTTACACGTAAACCAATTGAATGTGTTGAGCATTTCATTTAACTAGGAATGATCCTAGATAGCACCTGCTATTTCAAACTTCCCATTTCTCATATTATTAAGCTAATACAATAGAGGCTGAGTTTGCTGTTTAGGGTTCAGACTTTCTAGTACTGAGTCCTGCAATCTATTGGCCCATACACCACTTTCTCAATTGTGGACTATGGACTACCATTGTACATAGACGCTAGTGAAAGAGTTCAATCCAGGTTAAGGGTCACATTCAGTAGTGTCTGCTGTTTTTTATGAATCTTCCCAGTTCTACACTCCACTGTTCATTGTACCAGGCAGCAGGCAGCCTGCCTCTTGAGAATAGGCACAACTTCCATCTGGGAGTCCTCCTGCACAAAGATTCTCTGGGGCAACTCCCACATACTATTTTTTCAATTCATACATTCTGTTAATATGCAGGGTACTCGATTCCAGAGTAGAACCTCATTCAAAATCTCTTTCTTCAAAAGATCTTTTGGGCAAAGATCCCTTTTGTTTAAAGTTCCAACCTTTTACAACTCACTGCCTAGTGACATTACAAATGGTTCCAGATTGAGTTCCTTTAATATAAGACTCATAAAATGGTTATGGCCAGAAATGCTTGCACATGTCACAGAGTTTTACTGTTCCTTGTTTGTTTTGTTTTCTGTATTGTTATGTATTTTATCAGTTCTGTATTATGTTTCTACTTGTCGCATGTGAAAATGGGCATATTGCTCATCTGCTAACAAGTATAAATAATGACAATAATAGTTAAATGAAATTTCCTGAACATAATGCCTTTTGAAATACATATACTTTGAGAGGAGATTTCTCTCTACAAAGTAGCTGCATTTTTAAAGGCATCCCAGTCAGAAAATTCACGTACTAGTTCTGTGTTAACTGCCTCCCCCTCTGAATATTCATACATGGTTCGTGACTTTTAGTCCACCACCACACACCTTTATTTTGTGCCCCATACTGTACCATCTTTTATGTCTTCTATGTTCCCCAGTACCCTTCTGCCTGGATACAGCATGAAATGAGCTGTTCACCACTCAGTATGGTGATCTAGTCAAAAATCTTAAATAAATGAATATTTTTTAATCATTTTTTTCCCTTAGTCCAGACTAAGCAGTGTGCATATAGACCAATTATCAAAGTGCTTAAGGATAAGAAAACCAGCTTTCAAGCTTCTTTCCTCAGCCCTGAAAATGTATGTTCCTTAGTGCTGTCAATCATGTTAGCACTCCTGTAAATGCCTTTCAAGAGCCTTCCCTGCAGGAGATTTAGGTACCACAATCAAGTACCCCATGACAGTTGATGACCTCAGATGCCTCAACATCTGACATTACGATGGCTATTTCTGCACAGAGCAAGCAGCAAATTGAAATACTATGAAGGACATAAAGGTCCTAACTGAGACATTCTGACATCTGTCACCTACCTGATCCTAGATCTACAGACTACTATTACAGATCCTTGTTTGGCTTTGCCCTCTCCATGTCTGTTATTGCACCTATTTTCTGTGCCTAAGGGACAGGTGGGATTAACAAATGTTGCCACTGGAACTGAGAAGATTGGTGAATGGGACATCATCAGCTCTTAACTGATACTTGGGAAGATGGAGAGCCACTTTAACATACCCCAGGTGGAGTATGCCCAACATTGCACCAATTTTGCAACATCTATAGCTTGGAGGAGCTTTGCCAAGTCCTAACAAGTTAAGGAATGTCTTGGACCTGCTGGTTACCCATGAGAGTTTTATATGAAGTTTAAATCTCTTTTTCCCCTGGTTAATGCTAATACGTTTACTTCAATTTTTTATATCTCACAAAATCCATTTGTCTTGGAATTGTTTGACCATTTCTGTGATTCTTTTTTTTTACTTACTTACTTACTTTGCTTTTTGTGGCCAGGATGGCGCCCTACATCAACTCTACCCTTCTTAAGGCATACAATCTGAACAATTAATATTGACTATAAGTTTGTAGCTCCTGTGCATAAAGAGGGAACTAAAACTGCCATCTTAAACTACAGACCCATTTCAATTCTATCCCACTATCCAAAGCCCTTAAGAATATAGTCACTGAGCAGCTAGTAACATACCTTTGCCAGTATAACATACATTGCCAGCAGCAGCACGGCTTCTGGAACAACATAGTGCAATACCATCTCTGCTTTATTAGAGTATATCTACTTCGTGCATCAGGCCCTCGATAATAGCCAACTAGTGGGCTCCATCTTTATAGAGATAATGAAGGCCTTTCACCTTATTAACCATTCCCTTCTCCTTAATAAACTCTCCAGGTTGGGACTGTCCACTGACACTGTTACCTGGTTCAAAGACTACCTGACTGGACACTCCCAAACTGTAAAAATAAATGGGTCCATGTGCAACTCATGCCCTGTCACTGTGGGGATACCGTAGGGCTCAATACCTGGACCCCTACATTTTAGTATGTTCATCAATGACCTTCCTATAACTTGCCTGAACTCACAGGTCTTTCTTTATGGAGATGAAACAGTGATCTACACAATAAGCAAAAACTAACAAGAAATAATGCACAACCTTCAGAGCAGCTTCTTGGCCCTGGAGCAATGTTTTACCCACAATATGTTACTCCTAAATAACCATGCTGATCACATGCCCCCCCAAAAATGAACAAGCTTCAACCCCTTGCTATCATTGACTGGGAAGGCAAAGACCTGGAACAGGTCAACACCCTCAAATATCTAGGTGTCTACCTAGATGAAAATCTCTCTTTTGCACACCATGTTGACCAAGTCATAAAAACAGTAAATAAAAAAATGGGTGCCCCATATAGACTCAAACTGTACATGACCGTACATGACCAAGGAGACTAGACAACTAAAAGTTGCCTCCACAGTCCTCCTTGTGATAGACTGCAGGCTAGTGGTCTACCTTGCAGCCACAGACTCAATGTCACACAGAGTAAAGGTCACCCTGAACAAAGCATGTTGCCTAGTCCTAGGAGCTGACAGATTGACAAACTCCTGTGACCTCTACATCAATACAGGATGGCTACCTCTTGACCTTGGTATCAAGTACAAAATTAGCCTACTTGCAAAAAAGATCCTCCTTGATCTCTCCTCCCCCTCTCTTAACTTGCTTATCTTCCCAGCTCATCATGAACACCTCACCTGGAGTGCCCCTACAAATACCTTTTTGTAGGACTAACGTGGCCCACTGGCACATTCCCTGTTAGATCACCAACTTGACTGAATGAGCTATCAGCTGCTATACCAGACTTGGCCACCCCTAGTTGTTTTAAATCTGCCTTGAGAAAATACGTTGCATCAAAAATGACCTTCAACTGTGCTTAAATACCTAACTTAACCCCCCTGAGGGACTACATCATCCAATTAACCCTCCCTCCTCTCTTTCTCATCCCCCCTGCACCTGCCCCTTTCTCACCCCCATTCTCTTCTATGATCATGCCTACCCTGACAATGCTACCATGTAGCAGGTGTAGATTTGTTTCCAGATTGATAAATGTCATGTCATAGGAATGCTTGTCCTATTTCTTTCCATTGCTTATTCTCATCCAATTATTGCTAGTCCAAAGCATTGTAGTGCTTGTATAGAGTGTAATGTATGATGTGGAACCTTTGTAAATGAGCCCTGGTTCAAAGATATATCTCCAAAATATTAATAAACATATGAATAAAATAAAAAAATAAATACTTCCATTTTAGCCTCTCACCTTAGCATTTTATTGTACTCAGTTATCTTGGTAGACCAAACAGATTTGTCTCTAAAACAAAAACTAGTAATAATATCAAAAAAAACATTACACATAATTCCTCTTTTCTTCTTTCTCCAAGGAACCCAATTTATTCGTGACTGTTGAGGATGAAAAGGTTTTTGACCTGGTATTCTGGAACAATCTATTTTATGCTCTTTTTCAGAGTTGTCGTTTCCCCTCATTTTATTTTGTTAATAAAATCCTTTTTGCACATCCACAAGCCTATGTGTTGTCTAATCAACATTTTTACTCCAGCAACATAAACAAGCCTAAGCCCAGCAACACATGGCATTGCATGAAAACACAGCAGCTTGAGTGAAGCTTCAGTGGGGACAGAAGCAGAAGTGTGAGCCAGGATTTGGCTCCCTCTTCCCCACCACTGATCACGGCACAGATAGACACTGATGACAGGGAGGACTCAGTCATATGACTCCCAACTCCTGTCAAATAATCAAATAATCAGGCTGTGGTGAAGCCAGAGGTGAGCTTATACCATAAAAAAGCCACAGCTCATCATCACAGGGTATGACAAGAAAACATTGCAGACTGCATCAAACCTCAGTGGAGATGGCAGAGGGCTGAACACAGGATAAGGCTTCCCACTCCTATCATTGATTGCAGCACAGATAGTCAGCAGTGATTGGGAGGGGCCCATCCACATAAAACCCAACCCCATCAGCCAATCAGATGGTGGTAGAGCCAGAGAAAAGCTTGCAATACAAAGAAAAGACTTGGTTCTGCAACACAGGGCATCACAAAAAGATGCCACAGATTACTTGGCATCTCAGTGGGGATGGCAATAGGGGTGCAAGTGTAACCACCCCCCCCCGCTACTTTACACAGTTAGCTACCCCTGGCACCCATACTGGGCACAGACTTCAGAAACATTTAAACAATTAGTACCACCCCAAGCTTTGGGAATGTATATGAGGCTCATTACTTTAGACATACAAGGCGGTGTACAAAAGCAATATAACCTATTTGGTATTTACAAAACCAGATCCTGGGGAGAGAGCTTTTTGCTAGAGCTATGCTAGACCCATCTTCTGGAGGAGTACTCAGTAACTCCACACAGGAAGCAATAACGTAATTGTCCAGATCATAGTTGGGGTTCTAGAGTGTGACTTTATTCCAAAAGATGTTCTCTAAAGCAAGGGTGGACCCCCAAGGTTTACACATCGTGGCACTAGGAACTTGCAGAACAACAATTCAACTGTATCTGACAGAAACTTTTTGTATTCCCACCTCTGTAGAACATAGAACATTTTGCACTTGTTTCCCATATGTCATAGGACATTGAACAACTTCGACTTGAATTTCCATATTTTGTAGGACATTGAACACTGCTTCTAGTGGCACTGGCCACAACTGAACACACATTTTTGCTAGGACTAGCACCATTCTTCATAACCAGAGAATAAACCGTAACCCACTTCAGGGGGTAAAATTCTCTTCAGACATTGGCCCTTTGTCTAAAGTTACCAGGCGCCCTTACTGAACCTGTAGTCCTGAACTGGTTACTCCAGATGAGGATCTGCCCAGTCTTTGCTCCCAAATCCATATTCAGCCATTCTTTCAGAGTTATACCTTAAACATTTGGAAAACACACTTTGGAAATGCTTATTGAATGAAACTTTGGCATCCAGCATTCAAGTCACTACACTGGCAGTGGAAAAACTAAAGTCCCAAACAATGTAATATAGTCATACCTCTGGACATGACACATTTCAGCCAACTTTAAATTAGAACAGTCTCACATTTCTGAATTCACAGAAAAGTTGTGCCTTCCCTTTTAGCCAGAGAACGCAACATCACAGGTTCTTGCTTTCTGCAGCAAAAGTCAGGTCCTACTCACTGTTAGACATTTCAGGCAGCTTCAAAACAACTTGGATCAAAAAGGGGGATTGCCCCTTGGATCCATCCACTAGCAGTCCTTTTCACCCCTCCAGGGATGAAAATCAAGAAATCCTGCTATAGACAACGGTTTCCACCACTTCTATTGGCAAACTGGAGAATTATCAGGACAAGGGTGAGAATGCAGGGCCCTCAACTCAGAGCCTTCAGCTGAGCAGTTCTCACTTCTCCAACTTCAAGCTGCTACTTCCAACTACTGACGCACACACTCTCATCTCAATATTCTAAAACTCCTTCTTACAACTTGCCAAGGCTTATGCTGCTGCGATAGTTCCAAATGAGCTCATCACTTCCATCTCAGCTGAAGCCAAGTAAACAGAAGAGTGAGCAGTTAAAAAACCCATTTAACTAGTTAGTCACCAGCTGTCTCTCCCTGCCTAGCTGAGGGGATTCTAGTAACCCCAGGGGACTGGGTGGTTACACAAGCAATTATCAGTGTCCACTCTACACCACTGATCACCACACAGATAAGTCACCAGTGATCAGGTCAATAAAGTTACATGGCACCCTGATCCTCAACAGCCAATTAAGCATAGGTAGAGCCAGAGGTGGGCTTGCAAGCCCTTCCCTTAAACTCCAGTCAGCTCCAATCAGTTGCCCACATACGTAGCCACCAAGTATGAGGGTAAATTAGCAGAGAGCATTGTCAGATTGTCATCAGGATGACTGCAGATGTGTCATCAGGAAGCCAGCCTACCATGAATGTTTAGAAAGTACTGTATGATACACTTCACAAGCTAATATCACTAGCTGCATAGTACCACAGCCCCAAGTGATGCCTACTACTTCACTTTTCTCAGACCTTCATATTGCCCCTTTAAGCCTTAAAATGTGTAAGGACTAATGTAAATCAGTTGTTAACTATCACAATGTACTCCTGCTCTCACAGACATTTCTCCTTCTTCAGCATGGATCATTAATCAAAAATGAAACATCTGATGCTAAAACTCAGCAACATCTGTCCAGTGCCTTCTACATTCACCTTACCTATGCATTGACTTTATCATTATATTTCTGCTAGTTTGGCATCAAATATTGTAAGTCAAAATATTGGCTGTCCTGTGCAGGCCTATATGCAAAAAATATGCTGTCATGAATATCTTGCAGCCCCTGCTGCCAGATTTAAAATTAATTGATAAATGACCAGCCCGGTGGTGCTGAGGGTTGAGGTGCTGGACACCACACCTCTCACCATGCCGGTGACCCAGATTTGGAAATGGACTCGGGCTGCCAGGAGCTGGCAGGGGACAGGAAGAATTCAGTGTCCAATGACTGCTCTCCTTCCTCTGGAGTGGGTAGTGGGACTCGTATCACCCTGCAGCGGTGACTAGCGGAGACCAGTTGCACTACAGTGGCATATGCAAAGAAGGGGGGAGTGTGGCAGGCGTCAGCACTATGTGCTCTGATGCCATTGTATGTCCAACTCTCTGAAGGGGAGAAAATGAGGAAATCGGGGGGCGATCTCTGTGGCTGATGGCCGCACTTTGCACCCCAGTAAGGAACCTGAGAGAGACTCTTACCTAGGGATGCAGAGTGATGAAAGGCCAGCCCCTGGTGGTGTGGGTTTGTGTGGCCCGCAAGCACGACCAGGTCCAGGGTGCAGGTGCCGGCATCCAGAGATTGTGGGGGCCACTCTGCCAAGGAGGTAAAAATGTTAAATGATAAAAAAATTAATCGATAAATGACTGGCAAAATACATTCCCATTTGTAAAAAGCCTGATCTCTCAATGTACCCTAAACATAAGCCCTTAAGCTTAAATCATATATATATATATATATATATATATATATATATTCTATTTCTCCTGATCCTGCACTATGGTGATATACAACTAGACTCTGGCCCTCCCTTAGATCTACCTGTAATGAAGTTGTCTAATGGTAAAGGAGTGCCTAAGGAGGCCGAGAGAGCATCGTCTGTACTGCCCACCTCCAAGCCGGATCCCCGCAGTGAAATTCAGTGCCCAAGGAGGTTAAGAGGGCCTCGTCTGTACTGCCCTCCCTCAAGCCGGATCCCCGGGGTGAAATTCAGTGCCCAAGGAGGTCGAGAGGACGTTGTCTGTACTGCCTTCCCCCAAGCTGGATCCCCGTGGTGAAATTCTGTGCCCAAGGAGGTCGAGAGGGCCTCATCTGTACTGCCCTCCCCCATGCCAGATCCCCGCAGTGAAATTCAGGTACGAAGGATATGCCACGCTGCCACCGGCATTTCTGTTGGTTACACTAGAGGACAAAGGACTGTTTGAATTTGGTGCCTTTTGAGTCCGGACAATTTTCTGTTGGCAGAGATATACCAGTCTTTGGGCTTCTAAATATTGTAAAAGCATGGGGTGCTGTGCACTCTATGTTGGAAGCCTTAACTGATTAACTGATTATAGTGCCAGATTTAAGCTTATTCTGCAGGTGCTTTAAGTGATCTAAGTACCTTTTTACTCCTGGGAGCCTTATAATCTGTCTGCATGCCTTGCTTACTTGTAGACAATCTCAGTAGTTATACACTCTGCCAGGTTACTTAGCTCGCTTGCACAGGACATTTAAAAACAACAAAAAACTTACTGATTTGCAATTAAATGGTAAACTAAACATAGCAGCCTAGCTTGTAACTGCCTGCGCCTCAGCTTTAATTAAGTGCAGTAAAAAAAAAAGTTACTGCTGTGCATTTTAAAACAGGCTGTCCCTGGAAATTTAATTAGAGTTTATGCCATGCTGAAACTGTAACCCGAGCAGGTTAAAAAAGATTTAAGGCTAGTTGTTGTAAACTCCTCCTCCTCCTGCTGACTTACCTGTTCAATAAATCTTCTCCTTTCTCTTTTCCCCAGTGTCCAAGGAGGTCAAGAGGGCCTCATCTGTGCTGCCCTCCCCAAGCCGGATCCCCGTGGTGAAATTCAGGTACGAAGGCCATGCCACGCTGCCGCAGGCATTTTTGTTGGTTCTCCCCGCCAATCCTGCCACCACCCTTTGTGGACTTAGGTTTATATAGGCTGGGAATCACGTGAGCTCACACGATAATTCCTAACAGCCAACTTTTTCCTTAGCAGATAATCTTTTATCACCACTAGAGGCCGCCCTTAATACAAGCATCTGCAATATGCTGCCACTGTACATCACTATGTTGTGCTTGTTCCCACCACTTACATCCCTTCCACCTTCCTCCTTTCCTGACCCTCAGCCAAACACCAACTTAATAGTTAACAGGACAGCTCCCCTATCTTGCCACACCACCGCTTCCACAGGCCCTCTGCTCCTAATTCTCTCGAGCAGTTGGGTACCAGGCCCATTCATACTGTCACCATCCTTCTACCCTGCGCGCTCAGCACTAAGATTTTCTCACTCTCCCAGAATGCCTAAACCTGCCTAGTGACATTCTGCCCTAAGCAAGATGCCAGGGTTTATGCCTAAAACTAAACAGCTGCTTACTCTGCTGCTTCTACTGGCAGGTGATGTGCAGCCTAAGCCATGCCCAACACCCCAAATGCCTCCACTCCTATAAAGCTTCCATGGGGCCTTAAAATAATTCACTTAAACATTTTTAGCATGCTGAACAAGCTTACCATCCTACAACCTAGTGCCCTTACACTGCGCCCAGACATACTAATCATAACCAAAACATGGCTGAAGCCCCTCAATATGGATGCTGAATTTTCTATCCCTAGCTACTCCCTCATCCAGCATGACCGGCACAATAGTAAAAAGGGTGGAGGAGTTGCCATGTGCATTGCTGCTCACCGCCATTACACCCCTGTCTGGCTCTCCTTGCCCACCCTGTCCATTGACTCCTTGCTAAAAAAGCTCTCTCTCTCTCTCTCTCTCCTACTCAGTGCCACTATACTTAGCTGGGTCCTACTGTGCCCCCGACACCCCCACATCACTCATAATGGACCACTTGAGCATACTTAAACTGCTAGGCTCAGTGGGTGAGCTGATTATCTTTGGTGATCTCAACTCCAACTGGCTCTCCAGCACTCATTCTAAGTTACGGAGCCACGTAGTATCCTTAAATCTCTCCCAACAAATTACCAAACCTGCTCATTTGAATCTTAAGTCCCAGAACCACTCCCTGCTAGACTGGGCCCTTACCTCGCACCCTCACCGTATCCTAGAGTCAGGTCTTCTTCTGGACTCGCTAATCGAACATCACATGATCTACGTGGTAAGAAGAATATTCAGACCCAAAGCTCTACCCCCATATACTGCTCATCAGGTCATATAAATCCCATGACCTCCCAGCACTATTTTACAACCTATCTACTTTGGACTGGTCTTTCATCCCTCAGGCATTCTCCATCAACTCTGCCCTGGACCTTTTCAAATCTAAATTCCTTGCCATATGGAACTACCATGCGCAGCTGAAAAGGACCCATGTAAGAGGTGCCCACCTGGGTCACCGCCAATGTTATCGATCAACTCCATGCAAGGGACCAGGCATGGAAAGCATATAAGGCAACCAGTTCCCTGGAGGCACTCCAACTCTACCACACACTCCGGGAACTACTGCACCAGGCTTCTACGCCAGACCAAGACTAACTACTTCAAGGCTTTTTTCCATTCTAACCTTAATCACCCTGTGAAATTCTGGAAAACATTAAAATCGTCACTCTCCCCCCAGTCAGCCCCCCACCCCCACTCTTAATGTAAATGGTGCCACCATCACCAAACCAGGTGCAGTGGCCTCAGCCTTTAACAACTTTTTCACAAGTTGTGTGGCTTCTCTCCTTTCCACACTCCTCCAATCCCACCCATACCCATCCACGCCTAATTCACCCTCCTCCATGTCATTCGCCTTTTATCTGGTCACCCCGACCAAAGTACTAAAACAGCTGTGGGCACTAAACACCTCTAAAGGTAAATGCCCCTTGGGTCTGGACTCCAAAATGCTTTACTTGTCTGCTCCAGCCATTGCCACCCCTCTGGCTGAGCTCTACAATCTCTTGCTCTAACTCGCCTCAGTCCCAGCTGATTGGAAGCATTCCACAGTCATTCCCCTCCTGAAAGGGGGTGATCTCTCCTCACTGGGGAACTTCTTCCCTATTTCACTACTCCCCATCCTAGCCAAAATTCAGGAGTGCCTTGTGCCAGCCCAACTCTACATCTTTCTCTACTCCTCCTCTTACTTCACACTTTACCAATCTGGCTTCAGGAAGTCACACTCCACCATCACCTCTTTGCTACGTCTCACAGACACCGTCCTCACAGGAATGAATCATGGGCACATCACCTCAGCTATCTTTATTGACCTTGCCAAGGCATTTGACACTGTTTCCCACACCCTCTTACTATCCAAACTTGCGCAGACAGGTCTCTCTGTAACCAGCTTCAATTGGTTCCAATCCTACCTAGCTGGTAGGTCTCAAGCTGCAAAATTTGGTCAACATAATTCTTTCCCCTCTCCCTGTTATCATGGGCATCCCCTAAGGCTCTGTCCTTGGCCTGATCCTGTTCTCCATATTCTTGAATGACCTGCCCTCGGTATGCAAACATTCATCCATACACATGTATGCAGACAACACGACACTGTATGTGTCAGGGCCTTCCCACGCTGAAGTGGCCTCCAGACTTCCGGACTTTGCTGCTGTCCAGCAATGGTTTCACTCAAACCATCTCTTCCTAAATCCCCAAAAAACCATCTCCCTAACATTCAGAACCAGGCAGAGTCTCACCCACCTCCCTGTCACCCCCCTTTTTCCACACCTTAGATGGGACACCATTGGAGGCCTGCACCTCCTTCCGGTACCTTGGGATCTGGCTTGACCAGCACCTCGACTTCTCAGTACACATCGATTCAATCCACAAGAAACTGTATCCCAAGCTTGGTGCCTTATATCGAAACAGGGGCTGCATCCGTTTGGAAACCCACAAGGCTATCCTCCAGAAAATGATCCTATCGATACTGGACTATGGTGACATAGTATACAGCGCTTCCCCCAAATCCACCCTAGCAAGACTCAATCCTCTCTTCCACTCCTTCTGCCAGTTCACCCTAGACTGCCCTCTCACTATGTACCACTGTGACCTCTACAAGGCTCTAGACCTGCCTTCGCTCCTAGATCAGAGACAGCTCCACGGCACGAGGCTAACTGCAAAATTCTGGGCACAGACCCTCCCCTACCTAGAGTCCGCTCTCCAAGCTCAACCCCCATCAGTCTACTCCCTCAGGAACACTGACTCACAGCTTCTACATGTCCCACACATGGCTACAGCCAAAGGGCAAGCCACCTTCAATTATCGCATGCCTAAACTATGGAACTCCCTCCCAGTGGGCATTAGGCATACAGAGAACTCACAACACTGAAACACGCTCCTCAAGGCACTCCCCCCCCACCTGCTCCTGCAAGACAATCCCGCCGCGATACCATATATCCCACTTCTCACACTTGGCACCCTAAGTGCCTTCCCAGGCCTCCAATGTACCCCGGTATAGTAGGCCTACACTCACTACAGCACCATTGTAATTCTTTCTGTTTCTAAAGTTGTGACTATCATGTTCATATAGGCACTTATACAACATTGCTGAATTTCTGAATGCTAAACTTATTAGCTAGTTAACTTACTACCGCACTCTGGGTGCAAACTGCTTTCCACATCACCGATGTCATTGTACTTGTATGTAATCTTGTTCCTCTATAATTCCTTTATTGTTGTTGTAATGTACTGTAGTTACTATGAACCATTTGTTACTGAATACATCCTCTCCCCTCCACCCCAGGACGCATCTGGAATCAAGCAGTACTCTGCTCAGTATGCCCTCCTGGTGAAACTCTTAAATAAATAAATAAATACATAAACAAACAAAAGACATGCCATTTGTCCATTTTAGTGGTGGTAATCTCTTACCAAAATGGATGCAGTAAGATAAAAATCAGAATGCAAGGTTAGAACCGAAAACTAGTTAAACCCCATGTAAAAGTTAAGAGGTGGGTGTTAATATTCTGCTGCAGTGTCTATAGTATTAAACTGTTAGCTAAAATCAAGGTGGCAGTAGGGCTAGAAGGAATCTTTCTAAATGTTTTACTATGTCAAAATCTATTTTCATACTACAGTAGGTTGCCATTGCTCTCCAAAATCTGACCATACAAAAAGTTGCTGAAACTAAATAACCTCTCAGAATTCTAATGAACTTATCATCCTAGGCAATCTTAACTGTAATTGGCATGCAAATACTACTTCATGTCATCTGCATGAATTGACACAATAATTTGCTGTCTCACAATTTCATGAACCTACTAAAATTAATCCAAAGAGCCCCTTAGCTTCACATGTCCTAGAATATATTCCCACCATCAGACCTAATTATTGGACAAAGAATTGACTTCTTCATGCAGCATTTGGTAACCATCAAGTCACCTACTGTACTATCTTAGAAACAAGCATTTGTCAATGCTGAATGTTTGCTTGCTGGCATTGGCAGTGGTAGTGTAGAAGTTACAGAGCTGCGTAATAGAAATGGCAGTGAAGTATTGAACTGAAGCCAACCCCACCACCACCCTGCAGAGAGTGACAGGCATTGGGGTGTGCGTTTGGGTCATCAGGTATAACGGCCACGCCATTTCACCACACCCCACCCTGCAGACACTGACAAGTGTCACGGTGTTCCTTGGGGTCTTTGGCCCTTATGCGCACTCCAGTTCATTAGGAAATATGGTGAGGTGGGTGCGATATAGGAGAATGGGGTGAACTTTGGGGCCGAAGAGTCCAAGGCATACCTCGATGCCTCTCACTGGCTGCAGGGTGTGGAATGGTATGAGCATTACAGGCAAGAACTCCAAGTCACACCCCTGATGCCTGTCATTCTCTACAGGGTTGGGCGTTATGGTTGGAAACCCTAATGCCTCAGGCATTCGTTAGTATTTTCACCCAAATTTTCAACATGTTTTTTGTGACCCCACCTCATGAACAGGGGGAATATCAGTTTGTTAGCCGAAAGCTGCTTATGCACAGCGACTATGGCATTTAACACCACAGGTGCAAAAACATTCCGAACAGGATGTAAAAAATGACAGCTGTACTGTTCATGGGGAGGTGTAAAAAATGGCAATGTTGCAAATCTGCAGTAAAAATATTTAAAAAAATGGTGAAGTCACGAGGGTACATAGAAACTGTGCAACGCACACCCATAATATAATTAGGTTGGGGATTTTTTACAGCAGATTGTCAACTCAGGCATTTTGGTGCCTCCGATCATGAACAGTGTCACTGTGATTTTCTTTATCTGTGCCGAACAATGATTTCCCACAGTGACCACGCATCTCTGCGCTGAAAGTGTGAAAACACACTTCAGCCATGTTGTGAAAAATGACAGCTGTACTGTTCATAAGGAAGTGTGGAAAAATGCCACTGGTGAAAATCTGGACTGAAAATATTACAAAGTCATGAACTTACGAGGATGCGTGGAAACTGCGCAATGCTCACTCGTAACACAGTCATTTTAAGGACTTTCGTCACTAAATTTTCAACATAGCCATTTTAAGACCTCTGCTCATGAACAGTGTAACTGTGATTTTCTTAATCTGTCCTAAACATTGCTTTCGCACACCAACAGCACCATTGTGCGCTACATGTGCAAAAACACATTTTGGGCAACATATGAAAAATGGCAGCTGTACTGTTCATAAGGAAGTGTGATAAAATGGCAATGTTGAAAACCTGGAGTGAAAATATTAAATTCACAAACTTACAAGCATGCATAGGAACTGTGCAACTCACGCTCGTAAAACAGTCATTTTTAGGAATTTTTTCACCAAATTTTCAACATAGCCATTTTAAGACCTCTGCTCATGAACAGTGTCACTGTGATTTTCTTACTTTGTCCTGTACATTGATTTTGCACACCGATTGCGCCATTGTGCGCTACATGGGCGGAAACACATTTTGGGTGAGATGTGAAAAATGACAGCTGTACTACTCATAAGAAGGTGTGGTAAAATGGCAATGTTGAAAATCTGGAGTGAAAATATTGAAAATTCGCGAACTTACGAGCCTGCGTAAAATGTACAGCATACGCTCATAAAACAATCATTTTTGGAATTTTGCACCAATTTTCAACATAGGGTTTTAGGACCCCTTCTCATGAATAATGTCACTGTCATGGCGTTATTCGGGCCCAAAGGTGATTTCACACAGTGATCATGAAATCACCTTCAGGCCCGAATAATGCCATGACAGTGACATCATTCATGAGAAGGGTCCCAAAACCCCATGTTGAAAATTTGGTGCAAAATTCCAAAAATGCCTGAGATATGCAATAAAGTTGAAAAACCTCTATCTAGCCCATTATACAGCTTACTGGCATTTCCTCAGTTCGCAGTCGGCTTTGAAGAGTGCAGACGGTTCCATCAAGATCGCCGCCCAAGCTCCGGAGGTATGGGGTGAGGGGGTGGGGAGGCAGGTGCGAGTGGGTTGGTGCTGGTTGTGGGGGTGCTGGAGAAGCACCGTGGACTGTTTTTATTTTGCAGGAAAAAAAAGAAGACGACGGGGACATTTGCCACGCTGGGGTGGGCTCCCAGCATAGCACAAGGATGGCTGGGGGGGCCGTGGAGCCGACGGAGGATTGGGCACCCCCGTCGGCCATATGATCAGTTGCCACGCTGGGGTGGGCTCCCAGCGTGGTCCCAGTACTAGTGGGGGGGTGAGGATAGTGTAGCCGACGGGGGATTGGGCACCCCCGTCGACTATTCTATGAGTTGCCTCGCTGGGGTGGGCACCCAGCGTGGCATGTGAAAGGCTTTGGGGAAGCACAGAAGCCGATGGATTGGGCACCCCTCACGGCTACATGCAAAGGGGGGGGCAGCACATGCATGCATGCATTTCTGTGTGTGTGTGTGTGTGTGTAGGTGAGCTGCACATGAGCAGGCGATATCTTATCACTGCTCACTGACGCGTAGCTCCCCCTTTCAACTGTATGCCACTGCATTTTGGAGCTTGTCATAGACAGCTCCAGCATGCATTGGCTTACAGGGGCCACGCCTGCCAACACACTGACTGAACTGGAGGAGGAGGTGACACACCTCCGAAATCTCGGATGATGGCACTATGTTTCTTGCACATGCGTGCAAGCAAACATAAAAAGGTTAAAATAGTGGACCCAAGCAAGACTGTTAAATACAGATCATTTAAACAAGTTCATTCTCTGAATTTTAAGTGTGATTTAGATAGTTAACTGGGAGAGGCTGGAAATAATACCCTTAATTAAAGAAGCATGGTCTTTCTTTTACCAAGAGTTTAAATCCCTATGTGATTAACAATCCTTTATGATGACACAGAAAATAAAAACCTCAAATGCTCCATGGTATACTGTTTCCCCCTGTAAACAACAAACATTAACAGATCCTGATTTGTTAAAAGTCAAAAGCAACAGTAGCTCAACTGATTGGGATGTATATGGAGACCTCAGATATACGGTACTTATATTTCCACTATTTGTTTAACTACAGAAAATATTTCGGGCACCACTTAGAGCTAAATCGGAAAACGTACCCTTGGCTAAAAGATAAAGGGAAGCCATTGGGGGGGGGGGTAGTGATAAGAGGAGCCTAAAGGCAAGGGAAAGGCAGGGAAGTAAGACATCAGGAGGATAAACAAATCATCAGGCATGAAAATGTTGCAGTGTAATGGGAGGGGGGCATCAAACTTCAGACACATGTTCTGAAGACACAGGCTCCTCTTTTGGCAGAGAACAGGGTTGCTAGACTCCAGACAGAACTGGCAAGAGTACAGGGCACTATCTGCCTCACTGAGTGGCCTTCCAGTTTGCCATCTCTCCCTCAAAGGATGCCAACAAGGAGGCAGAGTGGCTGGAAATTGCTGAGCACAGGGAGGGTTAGGGGAGGAAAGAGAGAGAAAGAACCTCAAAGACCTTCTCACTGAACAATTCCTTCACCGTTTTGGTGGAACAGGGAAGCCAAGAGGCGAAAACTGAGGCAGGTGTAAGATAGGAGGTGGGAGTCCTCATGGGAGCAGGCCCCAAGGAGGGTTGGGGTATACAGTGAAGACGGCAACTGCAGGATGGTGATGCAGGAAAATGGTGACTGAAGCACAGCACTGACACTTCTGGGTGACCACCAGTTCCTTCCCATACCTGACTTTGTCCTCCCCAGGAGTTAGTATCTATAATAAGAGGAGAGCAGGGGTGAAGCCCTCTGCAAGAAAACACTTTGCCAGATGTGGTCATGATGTGGGTTTGGCGCCGTTATCAAGTGTCACCAGTCCACAGTCACCATTATGTCATGGAACCAGGGTGGGAGAATCCATTGGCCAAGGAGTAAGAAGTTGCTTGTGGGAAATTCCATAATCAGGGGGACTGAGTTAGAGGCAGGGGAACTGAGGAACAGGGTAGTACAGTGCATTCCAAGCAATTTGACAGGGAGGACTGGAAGGTGGATCCTAGAGATCACCAGAGGAGGTAGGTAGAGAGGGAGCTGGACATTGTTGTCCACTTAGGAATGAACAATCTGGCAAGAGAAACTGTAGGGATAGTGCAGGGTAGGTTTAGGGAGCTGGAAGGGGCCTGAAGCAAGTAACTCCCTCAGAGGCCTTCGCTGAAGTGCTAGCTGTTCATGGTTGGGGGAAGGCTAGGGATCTCCACACCAGGACCGTCAATAAGTTGTTGATGGCATGGTGCATGGAGCAGGGCTTTGGCTACATCTGGGACAGGGGTCACACCCCAGGGGATGGAGGCCTGTTCAAGGGACATGGACTCCATCCATCCAGAAGGGAAAGGCAGTCCTGGGTGGAAAGTTGAAACGATACTTTGACAAGCATTTTACCTAGCCAAGGGGGGGGGGGGGGGAAGAAAAAAGACAGAGGGAGGAAGAGAATGCCCCCCTTCTGAGACTAGTGCAACAGGGAAGGTTGATCCAGGGAGAAGAAATTCCCCAGAGGTTGATAGAAGCAAAGCAAAGGGCAGGGTGGGTAAGTCTGGATGAGGAACTTCAGAACAACAATTGGAAGACAGGGGAAGGAGGGAAGGCAGGAAGACAATGTAACAGGGGAGGGCAGGACTGGGCTAACTGAGGGACAAGGGACAAGGGGGAAGCGGAAAGGGGAGGTAGGTTAGAGAGAGAAGGGCTGAAGAGAAAGGAGAGCCATGTACATCAATGCAAGGAGTCTGGGAAACAAAATTCCCTGACCTTGAGGTAATCATTACAGAGGCAGACTTGGATCTGGTGGTCATAATGGAATCATGGTGCATGGACAACCACAGCTGGGAAGTGGCCATGCCAGGCTGTGCCATGCTGTGGAAGGACAGCTCAGGAAAGGCAAAAGGGATGTTTTATATGTGAAAGAGGGTATAAGGGCCACTGAGATACAGGGGAAACAGGAGGATAATGAAGGGCTGGAGGTACTATGGGTCAGCTTAGAGACAAAGGCCTTTGACACAGGGGGAGGATTTAGACAGAGCCCAAGGGAAGCCATTAAGAAAATGGCCAGCAAGGGAAAAGTTTTGATTATGGGGGAATTTAATCTGCTAGATGTAGACTGGGCAAACCAAAATATTGTAGCATTCCTGGTCCCAAAAAGAAAGCTAAGCAGCAGTCAAGGTTCAAATATGCATTTTAATTAATGGTAGAAACATAGAAACAGCATTTGACGGCAGATAAGGACCACTTGGCCCACCCAGTCTGCCCATTTCCCTACTTTTAATGGATAAGCTGCAGATCCTAGTTAACCAGCAGGCTACTTCTTCCTACCCCCACCCCCTAGAATTCCTTATGACTGTCTCATGCATGCTTGAATTCCACCACTGTTTTTGACTCCACAACCTTATCCGGAAGGCTGTTCCATGCATCCACAACCCTCTCTGTGAAAAAATACTTCCTTAAATTACCTCTGAGCCGCCCCCCCTCTATCTTCATATTGTGCCCCCTTGTTCTTACACACCTCTTTTTTTGAAAGATGCTACCCTCTTGGTCTTTGTTGATTCCCTTGAGGTAGTTGAAAGTTTCTATCATGTCCCCCCTCTCCCTCCTTTCCTCGAGGCTATACATATTAAGCTCCTTAAGTCTCTCTTCATATGTCTTTGGGTGCAGACCCTGCACCATTTTAGTTGCCCTCCTCTGGACAGCTTCCATCCTGTCTATGTCTTTACGGAGATTGGGTCTCCAGAACTGCACGCAGTACTCCAGATGGGGTCTCACCAGCTATCTGTACAGAGGGATAATAACTTCCTGTTTTCTACTGGTGATGCCTCTCCCTATGCATCCCAGTATCCCCCAGCCCTCCTTGCTGCCCTCTCACATTGCTTGCCCACCTTTAGGTAATCTGATATGACTACCCCAACCTTTCCATTTTTGTTGTTGTTAGTATCTCACCCCTCTATTGTGTACTTTCCCCTGGTTTTGTTTCCCAGGTGCATTACCTTGCACTTCTTAGCATTGAATCTAAGCTGCCATACATTTGACCATTCCTCTAACCTTGCCAAGTCCCTTCTCATCCTTTCCACCACCTTGTGCATCAACTCTGTTGCAGATCTTTGTGTCACCTGCAAAGAGACATACTTTTCCTTCCAGTCCCTCTGCAATGTCGCTTATAAAGACATTGAAGAGGACCTGTCCTAATACTGAACCCTGCGGTACCCCACTAGTAACCCCCCTTTCTTCAGAGTGGACTCCATTTATTATTGCTCTCTGTGTCCTATTCTCCAGCCAATTCTTTACCCAGGCTGACATCTTGGGACCCACTCCCAGGCTGGCTAACTTGTATATTAATCTTTTGTGTGGGACTGTGTCAAATGCCTTGCTAAAGTCTAGGTAGGCCATGTCCACAGCCCCTCCCTGATCTACTACTTTGGTCACCCAGTCAAAGAAATTTATCAGATTCATCTGGCATGACCTTCCTGCTGTGAATCCATGCTGCCTTGGGTCCTGTGCCCCTCTGGCCTCTAGATACTCCACAATTCTTTCCTTCAGAAGTGATTCCATCATTTTCCCTATCACTGAGGTTAAACTAACAGGTCTGTAGTTTCCTGCTTCTGCCTTGCTCTCACTTTTATGAAGGGGAATCACATCTGCCCTCCTCCAGTCCTCGAGTACCACCCCACCTCCCATGATTTGTTAAAGAGGGTAGTCAGTGGTGTCACTAGTTCTACCCTTAGTTCTTTTAGAATTCTGGGATGAATCCCATCAGGCCCCATTGCTTCGTCCACTTTCAGTTTTAAGAGTTCTTTCAGAACCCTTTCTTCTGTAAATGTGCTGGTATCAACTTCTGTATCCAGAGTGTTTCTATTATTTGTTTTAGGTACCTCCCCCTCTTCATTTGTAAATACTGAGCAAAAATATTTGTTTAGTATCTCAGCCTTTTCACAGTCACCATCTGCCCACCCCCTTCCCTTTATTAAGCCTCACTATCCCTCCCTTGGTCTTCCTTCACTCCCTGATGTACCTATGAAAGGTTTTATCCCCCTTCTTAACTGAGTTGGCTATCTTTTCCTCGGTTTGCTCTGGATTAGTGCTTTAGCTGCCCTCACCCTCTGTTCTGCCTGTCTTTGCTTTGCCAGATATACCTCTGCCTTCATTCTTTTGGGTCTCCTTGTACTTTGTACTGTAAATACTGTTTTCTTCTTAGAAACCCATGATGCAGAATTAAACTGTATTTCTGAACCTTGACTGCTGCCTGTCTCTCTATTTTTGGGACCAGGAATGCTACAATATTTTGTTTTGCTTATGTACTTTGGGAGATGCCATCCCATTTTGGTTTAAGCACCCAGAAAGAATTGTTAGATGCACCTGTAACTTTTGTTTTCAGATGTAGATTGGGCCATTTTTGCTGCAGCTACATCAAGAGGTAGGTTTTCCCCGACTGCATACAAGGGACATTTCTCAGGCAGCTAGTTTTGGTAAGTCAAGTCAAGTCAAGTCATGTTTATTTATAAAGCGCCTTTCGAAATCAAGGCGCTGAGGTGGTACTCACTAGTGGTACTCACTAGGGTCAGGGCAGTGCTGGACCTGGTACTTACAAACAGAGACAGCATTGCTAACATCACAGTGGTTAGTCCCTTGGATACAGCTGATCACTGTACTGTTTAGTTTGGCATATGGATAGGCCAGAAAAAAAAACACACACACAAAGACGAGGGTCCTGGAGTTCAGGAGGGCAGACTTAAAAGAAATGGGAAACTGCCTCACAGAATGCCTCAGTGAGGGGAAGGGGTGGCAGAGGGGGAGTGGAGAAAAAATTAAGGAGGGTATTGGCCAGGCAAGAAAATGCTGTTTGAAGGAGAGAGCAAGGGAAAGAGGAGGAAGAGGTAGCTATGGATTTCTAAGGAGGTGGCAGAGGCAATGAAGGAGAAGAAAACAGTATTTACAGTACAAAGTACAAGGAGACCCAGAAAAATGAAGGAGAGATATATCTGGCAAAGCAAAGGGAGGCAGAACAGAAGGTGGGGGCAGCTAAAGCACTAATAGAGGAGAGGATAGCTAAGAAGGTCAAGAAAGGGACCAAGACCCTTGGAACGAGCACAGGCCGTCAGGGGTCGGCAGGGGAGGAGAAGGATTGAGCATCCGATGGACTGCTCTCCATCTCCGAGGAGGGGGGTTCTCGATGGTCGGCACTTGCTTTCCCCCCGGCAGAGGCTGGAGGGCAGGGCTCTGCACCACAAGTAGGGGAGGAGTTGGGCCAGATGTCTGGAGGGAGCGCATGTGGATGCGTGCGTGCTCCACTCTACTGATGTCATGTCCCGGTTTCGACTCCTGGGAGAACAGGAGGAAAAAGTACACTGCCGAGCAGGATGGTGGAGGGTGCCTCACAGGCTCCGCCCCTGGTTAGCCACAGTGCTGGCCACCTAATCTGGTCCTTGGTGGGGGAGTTTGACTCCTCGCCCACCCCATCAGGGGGGTACGCCCTGGGCCAGGCCAGCGTTGGTTGGTGGACGCCGAGGGATGGGGCTGGGGACGCCCTCCAGATGTAAGATGGTGGCAGGAGGAGAAAAAGAAATAACTGCAAAAAAAAAAAAAAGGAAAGGGACCAAGACAAATCGTCTATGCTTCTTCAAACCATTTACTAGTGATTTAGAAAATAGTATCCCTGTTGATGATATTTTCCTGAACTTTTCAAAGGCCTTTGATACAGTATCCCATTTTGAACTGATAAAAACTATGGAGGAAATAGGCCTAATTATACAATGGCAAGAGAAAATCCTGCTCCTTGATTGGTCAGACTAGAACTGGATCCGGGATGTTATCAGCATAACATCCCAAGCCTAGTCCCAGCATAGTAATGACCATATGAAATCTTTAAAAAAAAAATCACTCCACAAATCCCTATGGTCATCTTCAACACTGCTCGTTCCATTAAGAATCAGCACTGCCGCCCCGCTCAGAACCGCTGCTGCATGCACAGGCCGCGAGGTTCACATGCTGAAGCAAGTATTCTACTAACTTTGAATCTCCTGGTACAACACACAAGCAGGAGTGGAGCGCTGAGAGACGGACACATGACAGAGTGACATCGTAGTGGAAAAGAGCCGCAAACAAGTGAGGCAAACAGCTGGCCCTGAGCCTTTCCAACACAAAAAAAAATAAGAGTTACTCACTTTTTTTCTCATCATGGTCTCATTTTTCTTCTGCCTGAAAACTTATGCCAGGAAGAACGATGGGGGGCAGGGAGGTAGTTTTGTTATTTCTGGTTTTCATGAACAAATATACAGCACAACAAATTCCCTTTTACCAGATAAAAAGTACAGAACAGATTATCTCCCATTTATTCTACCAACTGTACAGAAGAACAGGGTGGGGGTGAAAAGCACAGCCACAGACTGGCACACAGCAACTCCACCTATTGGCTGAAACAAATAGGCACTATTGTTTCACTAAGTGTTCCTACCCCTTCTAAAAATGACACAAAAATCAACCTTTAATAAACATTTTAGTACTTTTCCTTTTTTCTTTCAATCTGAGCCATTGTATAATAGGAATAATGCCTTCCAGGGTGGGTGTTATGCTGGGGTAACATCCCTTCTCGGGTGTTGGATGTCCTCAGCCATTGGCCTTGGGCCCAATCACCTGAGGTGGGATGTTATCACAGTTAACACCCACCCTGTTGGGCATAATTCCTTTAATGACACATTGGTAAAACAGGTATTTTCCTGGCTGAACAACAGAAGACAGAGAATGTGTGTAAAAGGCCATTACTCAAGTTGAACCATGGCTACTAGTGGGGTCCCGCAGGGTTCTGTGCTGGGACCAATATTGTTTAACATCTTTGTGGCATCAATGAAATGGGCAAATAACATGTGGATGTGTATGTTTGCAGACAATTCCAAAATGGGAGCTATTGTCAACAGCAAAGAAAATACAAAATGATTTCAACAAGAAATAGATAACATAACAGATTGGGCAAAACAAAATTAATTGAGATTTAATGTGGAAAAATGTAAAATCATGCATTTTGGGGCCAAGAATATACAAGCAAGCTACAGTTTACAAGGGAAGGAAATAACATCAACAGAGATAGAAAAAGATTTGGGAATGCTGCTTTCTAGTATATTATCCTTCAAACCACAGATTAAGAGTGTTGTCGGTAAAGAAAATATGATTCTGGGATGCATAGGTAGACTCATCAGGAGTGTGCAGAGAGGCAGGTGTCGGTGCCTTTTTATGCAGTGTTGGTGAGTCTGCACATGGGATATTGTGTCCAGTTCTGGGCTCCGTATAAGAGAGGAGATATAACGAGGCTGGAGGGGTGCAGAAGAGGTCAACCAGGCTGGTTGCAAATGTCAAACATATGGCATATGATGAGAGGATTAGAGGAACTGGGATTGTACTCTTTGGAGTATAGAAGGATGAGAGGTGATCTATGCTTTGTATACAATGCTCATAATGACTTGTGGGAGTGCATTGGGCTGGAAAAGAGGAAGCATTCTTGGTGGTGAGGGTCCAGAAAGGGATTGGAAGCCTTGAAGGAGAATAAGGCAAAGGGGCCAGATGGGATTCATCCAAAGATCCTAATGAAACTGAGCATGGTGCTGGCTGCCACTCTGGCTGAGATTTTTAGCACCTCAGTGTAGATGTGGCAAGTTCCAGAAGATGGGAAGAGGGCTGAAGTGGTCACTGTGCATGAAAGCAGCATTAGGGAGTGTGACGTAGACAGTCAGCTCTGAGTGCTGTATCTAATTTTTTTTATTACATATAAAATATGTGATGGGAAGGGCAGTCAGAAGACTCACAGTATTGTTGAACTGACACATCCAAAAAACCCCAAGGATAAGTTCAAAGGATAGGAAGTATTTAAACTATAGAGATCTGAGGTTCAATTAGCATGTTAAATTTGCTTCGATCCCA
The DNA here is from genome assembly GCA_016271365.2 of Neoceratodus forsteri. Classification (NCBI taxonomy): domain Eukaryota; kingdom Metazoa; phylum Chordata; order Ceratodontiformes; family Ceratodontidae; genus Neoceratodus; species Neoceratodus forsteri. The sequence goes on along the minus strand of CM057450.1, from coordinate 1,736,218,594 downwards.
GGAAATGAAATTAGCCATTAATGGCATCCCCAGGGGAATCCTTTGATTTTGCTCTAGGTGTCATATGGAAAGAGCATGCATGGGTTATGAATAACCTTCCTGGAACCAGCTCATTTCATCAAAGAGGTTGATGGCTGGGCAAAACAGGACCCAGATGAATTTGGAAGGCCAAATATACATTCCTGGGGAACCCTTGAATTACATCAGAGAGACCTTTGAGGAGTTTCCAAGGACCAGACAGGATTAAAGAGGCAAATACACTTTTGCTTTGAATACAGTGACTTAGATCAAAGAAACTTTTGAGATGTATGTGTAGCAGAGCACAGACCAGTTTTGTCTGGTTAACCTGAGGAGAGGAAAGTCAGTGAGGTCACCTATTATGTTTTTTTTTTAAATATTTTATTTGGACATCTTGTATTGAAAAATATAGATTTTGATACACCAAGGTGGAGTTAGTGACCTCATGAGAAGGCCGGTTCAGAACTGTGTTTAATTGCTGAGAGAATCTTGAAAGAGACATAAAAAACAATATTTCTGACCGAGAGAAGAAGGACAGCATCAGCACTGTAGGACAGAAGTATTATGTGGATAAGAGAGCTTAGTTTGTACCTTTAAAAAACTGTTTTGTTTTTAAGATTGTATGTGTTGAGATATATATTTGTTCTATATTTATTGTTCTGTTTTGATATTTTAAAGTAAAGAGATATTTTTACAATGGAAACTGTCTGGAGTGCCTTGACATTTCTTTTTATTTTTAGTGGAGCTTTTAAAGGTTATAAGTAACACTGTGTATGAGCTTATTGTATACCAAACTGGGAAACGGATTGCGTTCTCTAAAGTCTTGCATAGAATTCTAAGGGTTCATTTGAAAGACCTGGTTGGGTGCCCATAGGCAAAGATATCTGGCCCCCTGAAGACAGAATTATCAGAGCCTGATAATTGGGTACGCTAACAAGAGGTTATCAGTTTGAATCCCTCCAGAGCTTGAGACTAAGGTGACTTGAACCCACAAAACAGACAAGAGGTTTACCTTGTTCTGTTCACTGTACACAAATCATATGCTCAGAGATTGGCACTTTGGGAGTAGAGGGCTGACCGGCTGAGCAAGTTTGTGACAGGGAGGAAGTCAGCAACTAGAGGACAGTCAGTCTCACATCAGTGGTGGGAAAGTTAATGGAGACACTACTGAAGGAGAGGCTCATGGAGCACCTGGAGGCAAAACAGCTGCAGAACCACCAGCAGCATGGTTTCACGGTGGGAAGTCATGTCAAACCAATCTCACAGATTTCCTCGACTGGGTTACCAGGGAGGAAGATCAAGGGAGAGCAGTGGACGGGGCCTATCTGGACTTCAGTTAAACTTTCAACACTGTGCTGCACAGGAGGCTAGTTAAGAAACTAAGCAGCCTGGAGATGGGGAGAAGTAATAAACTGGGTATCAATCTGGTTAAGGGACAGGAAGAAAAAGGTGATGGTAAATGGTAGCCACTCAGGTGATAGAAGAGTGACTAGTGGGATGTCACAGGGTTTAGTGCTGGGACAGGTCCTCTTCAACGTCTTCATAAGCGACATTGCAGAGGAGCTTGAGGGTAAAGTGTGTCACTTTGCAGAAGATACAAAAATTGGCATCAGGGGCTGACACTCAGGAAAGGGTGGAGAGAATACAATGGGAAACTAGATGTATGGTCCAGGGGTAGCAACTGGTTATGCACTTAGGGCTGTGTATAATATGGGATGAGTGGTGCTTACAGTCATCAAGCAAGAAAGATACCTAGGGATCATCACATCTGACGACCTCAAGGTAGCTGGGCAGTGTTACAGAGCAGTGGGAAGGGCTAGCAAGATGCTGGAGTGCATTGGGAGAGGGATTTCTAGTGGCTGGAGGAGGTGATGTTTCCATTGTATTGCTCACTGGTGAGTCTCCACTTGAAGTACTGTATCCAGTTCTGGAGGCCACACCTCTGCAAGGTCATTAAAAGGGTGGAGGTGGTACAGAGAAGCTGAGGAGGGCAATCAAAATGGTGAGGGGGCTGCACAAGAAGCCATATGAGGAAAAACTGCAGAAACTTAACAGGTACCTCCTGGAAGAGAGGACAGTGAGAGAGGTCATGATTGAAACCTACAAGTAACTCACAGGAATGAACAAGGTGCATGTGCATGGTCTATTTCAGAGGAAGGAAAGCACTAGAACAAAGAGTCATGCAATGAAGCTAAGAGAGGGAAAATTTAGGAGAGGTGTGGAAATATTTTTTCATGGAAAGGGTGGTGGTTGACTGGAACAGCCTGCCGGAAGAGGTAGAGGGGACAATGACTGTGGGAAGCTTCAGACATACATGGGACAGGCAAAGGGGCATCTTAGGTTAGGAACAGGGTGGGGGGAGTGACACCTATGACCAATTAAGGCCAGTGGTGATGGAATACGAAGGGACAAGGGGCCGGCTGTATGGGCCTAAAGGTCCTGTTCTGTCATCAAGATATATGTTTCAATGTTTTTAACTCAGAATACTGTAGATAGGTGTCAAATTCATGACCCTACAAATATAATGTATTGAACAAACTTAATAGATTATTCATTAATTTTGGCTAATTCCCCCATACTGAAGATTCAGACACTCATCACAACCTCCTTCCAAGGACATCAACAACACAGAATCATCCCAGTTTCAAATTTCAGACTACATAAGATGAGGTTTTGAAAGAACCCCCCCCCCCCGTATTAGTGTTACTGCACTGACATGCTCAGAAATTAATTTCTGAGCGTGTCTGTGCTGTAGCACTAATACAGCACTCAGTCAACTTCTGGCCATGGAGGTGAGAGGTGGGCTGTGCCAGTCACTGGCTGGAGATGGGTAGGGGGGGTGCTGGGTGGGCTGGCATGGCTGGGTGGGTGGCCACTAGGCAACCAGAGAATTGGGAATTAATTTATTTTATGGACATGTACAGTTTGGGGAAGGAGACCACTAGACTACCAGGAAATTGGGAATTAATTTATTTTATGGACATGTACAGATTGGGGAGGGGCCACTAGACTACCAGGGAATTGGGAATTAATTTCTTTTGTGGACATGTACAGTTCGGGAAGGGGGGCCACTAGACTACCGGGGTATCAGGAATTATTTTATTTTATGGACATGTACAGTTCAGGGAGGGGGGACACTGGACTACCAGGGCTGGTGATGTGCCTCATTCATGGCGGGTGACCTGGGGGTCAGGGCATAGGTGGGGGGGTGCACTTACAACCTGCTGCAGTGGGTTGCGACATGCTGGCCAGGTACGCCCTCTGTGCAGCGTACCTTGCCGCATGTTGCAACTCACAGGACTTTGTTGCAGAGACCCTGTCCCTTCTAGAATAGGTGCAGGGTCTATGTTGCAGTTATGGGTGGTGCAGGTTGCGTTCAGTGGCAACCTGCATCACCCTTGTACAATTGGGCCCAAAATGTCCAAAATGTGCTGTGTGTTAAGATTCCATGAGCAGCATGGTTTTAATCCATGTAATAGTCCAATATAGTTTCCACAAGCGACTCTCCTCCCTAATGGTGGACAAACCATTTATCTGTTTTATAAGTAATCTGAATGATTGAGGTAAGTGGTTAGTATTATTAGCCAAGTTTCAAGAAAATACAAAATCAGGGGTAGCTGGTCCATTCCACTGGGGTGTCAAACAGATGAGGCATTCTGTGGTGATTTGCATATGCAGCCCATGATGCTTTGCATTGTGGGGGCATGTGTGATTTTGTATTTTCTTGAAACTTGGCTTCCCAGCCAAATGCCCTTGGGGTAACCCTTGCCTCAGTGTTTACTCACAGAGGTTCTTTGTCTTTTAAATGTTTTTTTATTTTAATGGGTTCACCACAATATATCCCAGGCCTACTGCCTTAGGGGTAGCTGGTCCATTCCACTGGGGTGTCAAACAGATGAGGCATACTGCTGAGTCCTGGTAGGACGAAACACGTGTCTATGTCTCTCTGTTAGCACCCTTTGCAAACTGTGTGAGAGGCCTTTCGGCACCATGCAATTCTGCTTAAAGTTGGACCAGCATAACATTCTGTGGTGATTTTCATATGCAGCCCATGATGCTTTGCATTGTGGGGGCATGTGTGATTTTGTAATTTTATAAAAGCTGAGTAACAGACAATTTTGAGTACTATGACACACTTACAACCAAAACTGTCAGATAACAACTTCAGTATTGAAGATCTGCATTGTATATTTTCAATACTAAAGTAGATTTTTAAATGAATCCTGAGTACCCACTACATACATTATTATAACAACTGTGTGAGGTGCATCCATGTTGTCTTGTCTGCCAGGTGGAGTGACCCTATAAGCCTTCTGGATGTTGATGGGCCTGGCTGTAATGGCTTCCCCTAGTTGCTGCTGCAATGAATCCTGGTGAAATAAGGATAAGTGATCTCCCTCATTACCCTCCGGCATACCAATTAACCTTAGATTCACTGCCTGGGCATGATTCTTGAGTGACTCCAGAGGTGCACAGAGGTGCATATTTTCATTAATAAGGTTTGCAGCAATCCCCAATGGGGTATCAGAATGTTTTATAGCCTCCACTGTCGCAGCATTAACTGAGTCAATAGCAGCTTCCAGGCATACCACTCTATTGGTAAGGCCATCGATTTTATTGGCTAATCCAGCCACTGTCTGAATCAAGCAGGTGATCTTCATTCCCAGTGTCTGCAGGATCTCCGCAGCCTGTTCCTCTATGTTGTTAGGGGCTTGGCTCTGGGTCAACCTTGTGGTGGGAGCTCCGACTGGACCCTCACTTTTTGCATCATCGGGTGCCAACTTATGCTTATGAAGATTCCCATCCCAGTAAGCAATTATTCAGCCAAAGTTCTGTATAAGTAAAAATATATTTCGCCAATACAAAAACATTGTTGTAGTGGTTTAATATCACATGTAGCTCTGTGCTCAGTATCTAGATGCCAATCTTGCTTGGGTTCTACAGTGCCCCAGGGTAATCCTTTTCCTTAAACCACTTGTGTTACATAGAACATAGAAGCATAGAGAAATAAAAATTGTCAGCAGATAAGGACTGCCAGGCCCATGTAGTCTGCCCTAGAATCCTACACTACTCTGTGGCCTTTGGCTCTACTTGGTCACTGGTTTCTCTCCACTTCTTCCCACCTCTAAGGTTCCCATATGCCTCTCCCAGGCATGCTTAAAACCCCTTACTGTGCTTGCTCCCACCACTGTCTGTCAGCCTGTTCCCTGGGTCCACCACCCTTTCTGTGAAGAATAACTTTCTCACATTTCCCCTTAACCTGCCTCTTTCCAGTTTCATGTCATGCCCCCTTGTTCTTGTGCAACACTTATACTGGAAAATGTATCCTCCCTGCACCCAGTTTATACCCTTAAGGTACTTGAATGTCTGTATCATACCCCCACTCCCCCGGACTCTTCTCTGCTCCAGCAAGTACATATTGATGTCCTTGAGTCTCTCCTTACGTTTTTTTTTGCAGTCCATGTACCATCTTAGTCACTCTCCTCTGGACTGTCTCCAACCGACCAATGTCCTTATGATGGTGTGGCCTCCAAAATTGCACACAGTACTCCAGGTGAGGCCTCACCAGCATTTCATACTAAGGCATTACTACCTCCTGCCTTCTGCTAGTGATACCTCTGCCTATACACCCCAGCGTGCCAAATGGCCCTCCCTGTAGCCTTTGTACTCTGTTTTGACTTCTTAAGTTCATCAGAAATTATAACTCCCAGGTCCCTTTCTTCCTTGGTGATCATCAGCAACTCCCCTCATATTGTAGCTTTCCCAGGGGTTTCCTCTTCCCAGGTGCATTATTGTGAACTTCTTGTAATTGAACCTCAGTTGCCACACCATCTTTCAAGTTCTTCCAGGTCCGTAATCATCCTCTCCACACCTTCTGGAGTATCCACCCTGTTGCAGATCTTGATGTCATCTGAAAACAGGCAGACCTTTCCCTCCAGCTCTACTGCAATGTCGCTAATGAAGACATTAAACAAAACTGGTCCTAGGACTGATCACTGAGGTACCCCACTGGTCACCCCCCTCTCCCCAGATTGGATCCCATTTACCACCACGCTTTGCGTTCTCCCTGTCAGTCAGTTCCTAACCCAGCTTACCACCTTGTGACCCATTCCCAGACTACCCATCTTGCTAACGCATCTTCTGTGTGGGGCGGTGTTGAAGACTTTCCTAAAATCAAGATAGGCAATGTCTACGGCCCCACCTTGATTAACTTCCCCTGTCACCCAGTCAAAAATATCTATCAGATTTGTCTGACATGACCTTCTTGCCATGAATCCATGTTGTCTTGGAACCTGGGCCCCACTGGCTTCCAAGTGTGTCACTATTAAGCAGTGCCTCCATGATCTTATCCACTACTGAGATGAGCCTGACTGGCCTATGGTTCTCTGCCTCTTCTTTACTACTACTTTTGTGTAGAGGCATCACATGTGCCCTCTTCCAGTCCTTCAGAACCACTCCTGTGTTGAGTGACTCCGTGAACATGGCTGCCAGATGTGCTGCAAGCTCTCTTCACAGCTCCTTCAATATCCTTGGCTGTATGTCATCCAGTTCCATTGCTTTGTCCACCTTCAGTTTTGTGAGCTACTTCAGGACTCTCTACACTGTGAATGGACTTGTGTCTACCCCCCCCGCCATCTATTACCAAAATTTGGGCCCTGTTCTTCCCTTTCTTCAGCGAACACTGATCAGAAGTATTTGTTCAGTATTTCTGCCTTTTCCATGCCCCCTCCATACACTGTCCTGTATCTCCTTTCAGCCTTACAACCCCCGGTCTTTCTCCTTTCACTGATGTACCTATAGAATGTCTTATCCCCTTTATTTACTGTCTGTGCTAGCCTTTCTACAGTCTGCACTTTTATTCTCCTCATAGCCTTTCCTGCCTCCTTAAAATTCCTTAGGTATACCTCTCTGTCTTCCTCCCATTGATTCTCCTTATATTTCCTGAACCCTACCCTTTCGGCTCTTACTTTGTCTGCCACATCTCTTGAGAACCAAAGTGGCCTCTTCCTTGTCTTTCCCTTGCTTACCACCCTGATTCATTGGCTTGTCACCTCCCCAATGGCTCTCTTCAGGTGTTCCCAGTGCTCTTGCATCCCCTTCCTACTGCCCTCCTTGCCAGTGCCTCCCTGATGTAATTTCACATTTTAGCAAAATCTGCCCTCCTAAAATCTAAGATCTTTGCCTTGGTGTGACTAGACCAAGTCTCTGTCTCTATGTTGAACCACACCATGTGATGGTCACTTGAACGCAGTTGACCTTCCACCTGGACATCTGTGATTTTGTCACCATTGGTAAGTACCCAGTCCAGAATGTCTCTGTCTCTGGTGGGATCAGTCACCAGTTGTCTCAGGCCTTCTCCCTGCAGGGCATTCAGGATGTCTCAGCTCCTGGCTGAAGCAGCTGCTGGGATAGTCCAATCCACATCTGGTATATTGAAATTCCCCAGCAGTAATACTTACCCTTTTGCTGTCATTGTGTGAATTTGATCACCTAGGTCCCTGTCCAATTCTTCACCCTGTGCTGGAAACCTGTAGATCACCCCTGTGCAGATTGCTGTGCCATTGTCTGGCTCAAGTGTGACCCACAGTGCTTTGGCCTCCCCCTGTCTACCTCGTACCTCTGTTGCTTTTATGTCCTTTCTGACATACATGGCTACTCCCCTTCCCTGTCCCTCCTGAAAAGAGTATACCCTGGTACTCTCACATCCCAGTCATGGTTTGCAGTGTACCAGGTCTCTGTTATTGCTGCAATGTCCAGGCCTGCTTCTACTAATAATGCCTTCAGGTCTGCGATTTTATTCTCCAGACTGTGAGCATTTGTAACCATGGCCTTCCATGGTCTACTGTCTTCCTGCTCTGCCTGCAACTGTGCTGCACTGCCACCTTCCCTGCCCCTGTTTCTCCTTTTTATGTTTCCTACCCTCCTCCATCCTCACTTCTATGTCCAATGTAGGTGATACAGTCATCCTTTTTCTTTCCTGTTTCTCCTGCCTGCATTTTCTATCTTGTGGGGGTGGGCTGCTAGGGTGTTCCTATTCCTGCACCCCCCCAGCTAGTTTAAATGCTCAGCAACAAAGCAATTAAACCTTTCATTGGACAGATGCAACCCGTCAGCTGAGTACATGATCACATCATACCAGGTGGCACCCCAGTCCCCAATGAAGCCATACCCTTTCCTGCTGCACCAGCCCTTCAACCATTTTTGAAGCTTCTGATATGGAGATGCCCATTCTCCCCCTCCTCTTAAAATGTCACAGAGCTTGCCACCCTCCTCAGCTGCCCTCCTGACTCCCTGAAATTCTCTTACACCTGTTCCAATGGTTCCCCTACCCCTGATTACCCAGTACCTCCTTTTTCTTTAAAGTGATTTTTTGAGGTTTTCCACAGCAAATTGGAGTAGTAACCTGTAGGAGCTGTGAATCAATCTCCTACCATTCAAACTGCCAACAAGTGCTGTTTTCCATGGACAAAAATGCCTTTATTTCTGAGCTCTGCTTCATTTGCATAACCCTGCTCTTTTTACGGCTGCAGTAGGTGGAGCCTGCAGATGTTTTGCATATACAAAAGGAGTGATGTCATGTTTTCTGTCCTTGGAACTGACTGAAGGTGTAAATAGTCTCTTCCACCTTACCCTCATCCAAGCAATGTTTTCCGCCCTCAAATAAATATGCTTTCATGTTAGTCAATGGTTTGAGGGTACTATTTTCTTTCTTAAATGGGTGATACAAGAACGGGAACCTGAGTAGTGGGAGGCAACACTAGTTTTTTTTTTTTTTTGATTCAGATCCACCCCCACCTCCACCCGAGAAGCTCCTAAAGATCCACTCCAACTTTTTTAATTCATGTGGGAGGGGCATGAAGTGGCGCTATCATGCTTTGTACAAGACACACTAGTTTGGGACCTGTATCAAGCAATAGAACAAGTCTGTCAAGTTGCGGAGCCCCTGCAGTTTATTAAGGACTAGGACAACAGAAGATACTTAATGCCTCTATTAAGGTATAGGAGAACAGAATATATTTAATGCATTCAAATTGACTTAAAAAACCTTTGGAGCAAATGATTATCAGAGCCACCCGAGACCACAGAAGGAGACAGCAAGTGAAACTACAGTTCCCAAGGAAAACATAGACACAGCATTCTAATTTACAGTAAGAGCCACATAACATTGATATACTAAAAACAAAAAGTTCAGCTTTTGGGATTAACAATATTTGTTTATCATATTCATATATATATATATATATATATATATATAATGTGTCTTTTAGTAGTTTCAAACTTTGAAAGCATGAGTGTTAGTAATGCATTTAGAAATATATTTTTTAATTGTCTTTACAGTTAAACATGCAGTTTCTTGTCAGGGCACATTTTTGGGGGGAGGGGTTCAAATTATTTTAATCCTGGGCACAGTACTTGATAAACACAGACTGATGAAAAATTTTGTTTTTTACGTTTGCTTGCGCGCATGCGCAAGGAACGTTTTGGGAGAGTAGCTCACTTGGAGGTGTGCCTCTCCCACCCAATGCATTGCTCCCTTGAGCAGGCGTGGGGGTCCTGCACCAATGGGTGTAGGAGCTCAGTATGACAGCAGTGTTCCTCTGCTTCAAAGGAAAGCACCGCTGCCATACAGGCGCCGCCCCCCCCGTCACAGCTACCTCCCTGCACGCGCTTAGTCCCCAAAGTGGTGCCACGCTGGGAGCCCACCCCAGCGTGGCAATGTTGTGCCAATGGGGTGCTCAATCCCCTGTCGGTTCCATGGCCCCCCAAGTTATCCTGCTGTCACGCCAGAGCTCCACTCCAGCGTGGCAAACTGTCGCTTACTTTGCCTCAGCCCCCAGCGGTTTGGCGCAATGGGTGCCCAATCCTGCACAGCTCCTCGGCCCCCAGCCATTCTATGCTATGCTGGGAGCCCACCCCAGCGTGGCAAAGGTCCCACGCCTTTTTTTTATAACCTGAAAACAAAACGGTCCCCGGTGCATCTCCCAGCCCCTCCCACAACCCGCACCCACCCACTGCGCACCCAGCTCCCCACACACCCCCACCCATACTTACCTCCGACTCTGCATGATGATCTTCGTGGACCGGGAACACGTCTGCACTCTTCAAAGTCGATCGCCAACTGAGGAAATGCCAGTAAGCTGTATAATGGGTTACATAGGGGGTTTCAACTTTATTGCATATCTCAGTCATTTTGTTTTGCACCAAATTTCAACATGGGTTTTGGGACCCCTTCTCATGAATGATTCACTGTCATGCGTTATTCGGGCGGATGGGTGATTTTTCAGTCACTGTGTGAAATCACCCTTTGGCCTCAAATAACACCATGACAGTGACATCATTCATGAGAAGGGTCCAAAACCCCATGTTGAAAATTTGCGCAAAATTCCAAAAAAATGACTGTTTTACGAGCGTGCGTTGCGCAGTTCCTACGCAGGCTCATAAGTTCACGAATTTTCAATATTTTCACTCCAGATTTTCAACATTGCCATTTTATCACACTTTCTTATGAGCTGTACAGCTGTCATTTTTCACATCTCACCCAAAACGTGTTTCCGCTCATGTAGCGCCCAATGGTGCAGTCGGTGTGCGAAATCAATGTATGGAACACATTAAGAAAATCACAGTGACACCATTCATGAGCATAGGCCTTGAAATGGCTATGTTGAAAATTTGGTGAAAAAATTCCTAAAAATGACTGTTTTACGAGCATGTGTTGCGCAGTTCCTACGCACGCTCGTACGTTTGCGAACTTTCAATATTTGCACTCCAGATTTTCAACATTGCCATTTTACCACACCTCCTCATGAGCAGTACAGCTGTCATTTTTCACATCTCACCCAAAACGTGTTTCCGCTTCCATGTAGCTTACATTACGAGTCGTGCTAACCTCAATGTATGAGACACATTAAGACAATCACAGTGACACTGATCATGAGCAGAGGTCTTAAAATGGCTGTGCTGAAAATTTGGTGAAAAATTCTAACAATGACTGTTTTATGACTCTGCGCTATGCAGTTCCTACGCACCTGTAAGTTTGCAAATTTCAATATTTTCACTCCAGATTTTCAACATTGCCATTTTACCACACCTCCTTATGAGCAATACAGCTGTCATTTTCACATCCTCCCAAAACATGTTTCCGCCTATGTAGCGCATAATGGGGTAATAACAAGGTCATGCTGATAATTTATGAGTAAATACCAGCAATCGCACAGGGCATTAGGGTAAAGCACCATACATGCCAAACACCACTGCAAATACCTGCAAGCAAACATTCGCATTGACAAATGCTTGTTTTTTAAGTTTGAGAAGTATGTATTAGAAAACATTAAACAAGAAAACAATTGGTGATTTTAAGCTATTCTGGTCAGAACTGACATAAATAAAAAATCTCAACTGTATTTTTTATTTCATTTTATCAGGGACACTAGAAACAGGATGTTAACATTTACTCCCAGGAATCTGCTATTCAGGTTTTTTTATTGCATCTTGTCTCAGGCAATCTTCCCAGAGTGCAGTTTGTCAGGGCACGTTTTTTGGGGGAGAGGGTTCAAATTATTTTAATCATGAAGCATTGGGTTTAGTAATGCATTTAGAAATACATTTTTAATTGTCTTTACAGATAAACATGCAGTTTCATGTCAGAACACATTTTTGGGGGAAGGGTTAAAATTATTTTAATCATAAGCACAGTACTCGGTAAACACAAACTTTGATGATGAAGTGTGTTTTTAATTTTTTGTTCTTGAAGATATAGAGCACTCCCTGCTGTGGTGGTGCCAAGTTCAAAATTAGAAATGATACTGTGACACAAAATGGGACAACACACATCTCATTCCAATGGAGTAAGCAGACCTCCTTCATTTTCCATTTATGTGGTTCAATGATTACCATTGGCACATCTTGTGATACTAGTGCTAAGACAGCTCTTTATTGAAAATATAGGTGTCTCAATACAAGATGATAAAGAGCAGCTAGAAAAAATAACATCCATGTAGAATTCTTACATATTTGTTTAAGATACCAGCTCAGCATCCAGCTGTTAAAATTCCCAGCTGATGCTTTACACTTTGCACATCCTCATAGTACTGTGCAGCAATTTGTTAGCTATAATTTAAGTTCTGCCAGTGTGTATTATAACCTGGCAATGGCCTTCCATTGATCCAGTTCATAATGACATACCTACATTGCATTGGCATACAATTGCTAGGTAACCATAATGTCACCTGTTATACATTCATTCTTTGGCTCCTCAATGGCAAAACAGTCCATTATACACACTTAAAACAGGCATTTAAAATATGTTCTTTTCAGGCTAGAACAGGAGACAAGATCAGCATGAATGTTTTTCTGTTTCAAAAATGGAAGCTGCAGTCCCAAATAACCCTTGCTCCCCCATTGTTGTACCTCTGCATGGCTCATTGGTAGAATGACTGATCTGTGTGTTTTTTTCATTTTTTTTTGTTTATAACAGCCTACACTCTAGCCAGCGAAGGAGCTCACCTTGCTTCTGGGGACACTTAGCATATCCCAAACTACTGACTGTCATCATTTACATTAGTCCGGTCAGAAGAAAGGTGCTACTTCTTTTTATCATTACATTAAAAAAAAAAGAGGAAAGGCCTAATTCTGCACTCACTTTGAGACACATTTTTCCGCTCTCCTCTTTATAATCAGAGCTGCTGATGCCACAGTGAAAACTTTGAAAAAATTCATAACTTGGTACACCTCAGCTTACATTTTAAATATATTCGGTAGATTTCTCCTGCCATATTTTATTACAGAGGAACTTTGGATGAATATATGGTCTTTATCTGTTAGAGTTCATCTGCCTCATAGCTTACTCCCTATTTCAAATCATAATGCTATGTTGTGACATCACAGTCTGCTGTTATGGGAGTAACTGTGATGTCACAAGCCATGCATTATGACCTCAGGTAGGGAGAAAGCACCAGGAATACATGAACACTTCAGGAGCAGCAGTCTTCTCTTCATGCAAATGGCCTCAGTAAAAAATAATTGGGAAGAAATAAAAAAACTAATGTGAAATATATTTGGCTGGCCATATAGCCTAGAGGTTAGAGTAATGAGCTGTGAATGAGCTTGGAACATCCAGCAGACCAGACTGTGTTTTGATTCTTGCAACCTTCACTTGCATACTGTGTGACTCTGAGCAAGTCACTTAACCACCCAGTGCTCCCAGGTCACACCTGAAAATAGGCACATGTGCCTAGAGGGCCTTGTCACAAACCGCTGAGCAGGTCAGGCCCTCTGCCTCCACAGATCCAACCTCCGAGTGCAGTATTGTGAACAGGTACCAGACAGGGTAACCCTCCTGTCTGCTTGTGGGTCTGAATCACCTTTTAGTATCAAGTTCTGGGGGGATTCAAACAGTGAACCTTATGCTAGCATACCCAAATGTACAGGCTCAGATAATTTGCTCTTTGGAGGATGCCAGATATCTTTTGCCCAATTCACCTAACCAGGTATCCAAAATGAATCCTTGAAACTCTATGAAAGACCTTAGGTATAGCCTTACCTTTTCTCAGTTTGGGTAACACCATTCAAGCTTCTGAACAGTTTTGTCAAATGTTAACCCTCAATATTTCACATGCAAAAGAAAGAACTTGGAAGACCCAGGCAGTACTTGGAATAAAAGGTTTACTTAAATGGATAAAAATATGTAAAATGTAAACACAGAACACTATATCACAAAGCATACAATCACTTAAAACAAAACAAGGAAATGTACAAACTCCTACCAACGTGCAATTAGACTTTTTCTATCTAATGTATACCTCTACAAGTGCCTTAGTTAGATCTGAGATCTTGTTTCTTAGGAGTCCAAAAAGGAATGTGTCTCTTCAAACACAGTATACAGTTTAAAAGTCTGGGTTTCCACACCTCTTCTATGATATCATCTAGCTCCTCCTTGTTAAATATAATAAATATAGAACATAGAAACAGGATATCCTATCAGGAGGTATATTAAATAAGGGAACATCTGCAAAAACAAATTTCCCCAAATAACATTTTCTCTTTGATCTCAAGCATTTCCTCTTCCCATGGCACATCTAAATGGCACCAACCATCTTGTCAAATACAATCTATTGTGTGATCAACAGCATGGACATCAAAGATAGATTTGTGGCATCAACACTTAATTCTAACTCACTGGTAGCAGGATTTGAGTGCCTGGACATAAAAATCAACCTATCCCCATTGTTAGCACTCCGAGTCATAGGATGCTATAGACCACCATCTGCCGGTACTCAGCTCTTGTCCTATCTTACAACTATCTTGGACACTAGCACCCATAAACAATTATCCTTGGGGATCTAAACTACGATTGGATGTTGGAAGCTGGTCATCCACTTAAATCTTTCTGCGACTCCCTTGGTTTCACCCTACTCAATGAAGAGCCCACCCGTATCAACAAAAAGAATACAGACAAAAGTACCCTTCTGGATGTCCTGCTTGTGAATAAATCCCATTCCTTCTCCCACATTGGAACCTTTGACATGGATATTAGTGACCATTGCCTAATAGCTGGAGCTTGGGCAGCCAACAAAGTGCCAACTATGGCCATATTCTCCACCAAAAGGTCAACCAGGTCATTTGACCCAAAGGCATACCTACTTGACCTAAAAAACTCCCCCTTATGGCAGAGTTTTTACCTTGCTAAAACAGTGGAATCTGCATATTCAATACTACATGAAATCATTACCTACACCATGAATCTACATGTGCCTCTGTCAAAAATATGCATAAAGGCTAGGAAATGCCATTGGTTCACTCAAGATCTCAAGGTTGCACTACTGTCCAGGGATAAACTCTGGAAAACTGCCCTCAAATCCCAAAAAGAGGAAGACTGGCACCTCTTGAGAACAGCCAGAAATTGCTGCACCAAACTGATTAGGGAAGCTAAAGCCTGCTATTACCAAGCAGAACTAGATACTGCAGCCAATTGTCCCTCCAAATTCTGGGTCACAATCAAAGAACTGACGGGAGCCACGTCACAAACTATGCTCCCTACAAAAGTTACCTCTGACAATACAGTAATCAATGACAAAAAAGAGATACTGCAGGCATTCAACACGCACTTTGCCACAGTATGCTTAGCCTTCAATAACTTTCCTGCATGTACCCTGCACACCTAACTTGGCATGACCCCACCAAATGTTGGTTCCGTTAGTCAACATTTCTCATTCTCATCGGTTTCCCTCAAGGAAGAGGAAGACTTGATTCTCCACCTGGATACTAAGAAAAGTGCCGGCGCAGATGCACTTGAACCATACTTCCTAAAGATAGCATGCCAGGTATTGGCAGTGCCTATTACTCATTTATTCAACCTGTCCCTAACACAAGGTTGCCCCCTCAAATATGGAAGATCGCTCACGTTATCCCGCTATTTAAATCTGGAGACCCTTGCGACCTTAATAACTATAGGCCAATTTCTCTCCTACCCACACTCTCGAAGCTACTGGAAAAAATAGTAAATGGCCAATTAAGATCCTTCATTGACAGAGAAAAATTACTAAACCCCCTTCAATCCGGATTCAGAGCCAACCACAGTACAGTCTCTGCATTGGCTAAAGTAACCAATGACTGGCAACTGGATTTGGAGCATAAAAAGTCAGAATGTGCTATGTTTCCTGACCTCAGCAAAGCATTCCACACAGTTGACCACAACCTGCTCCTTGACTCGCTAAAAACACTAGGACTGGATGCTACTTCTCTAAACTGGTTCTCTGAATTTCTGACAGACAGATACCAGCAGGTGAAAGTGGATGGCGAACTATCTGCCCAAAAACTCTTACAAAGAGGTGCCCCTCAGGAATCCATATTAGGTCCCCTCCTCTTCTCAGTGTATATCAACAACATTGATGAGGGCATCAAGGATGCAATTATTCACTTATTCGTGGATGACATAGTGTTGTACCTGAGTCATCCCACACCAAAAGAAGCTTGTTAGTGACCTACAAAAAGATTTCAACCTCCTGCAACTCCAACTAATCAATAAAAAACTGCTATTAAATGCTAAGAAAACTAAAGCCATGTTATCCCCTGCAAACTATACAAGCACTACTGACTCCCTTCCTCCAGTAACCGCGATGCTGGGAGACTGCTTAGAGTACGTTCCAAAATTCAGATATCTTGGGATCTGGATTGACTGTAAACTCTCCTTCACTGACCACCTGGAAGACTTGCTGAAAAAATTAAGGCAAAGACTTGGCCTTTTTTTTACAGAATAAGAAGACTTCTTACAGCAGACACAAAGAAACGACTAGTCCAAGCCACGTTCCTTTCCTTAATTGACTACACAGACTTCATATACAGTAGCTGTGTGACTTCCTATCTTGGAAAATTGGATATGCTCTACCACAGAGCTATATGCTTCATCACTGACCTCCCTTTCTCTACCCATCATTGCGCACTATATGCCGCCATGGGCTGGACCTCACTTCACTATAGGAGCAACTTTAATGCAGCACTCTGGATACTTAGAGCCCTCAGTGGCAACCTCCTTCAATACATAGTTGACTGTCTGTCTCCAATTGTGCCCAGGAATTATTCCCTTAGAAGCTGCTCACAACTCCTGCTAAATATACCCAGGACACTCACATGAGTCAGGAGAGCCGTCTTTGGATTCTCACTCCCATCAATATGGAATAAAACCCCAAAAATACTTAAGCTGAAAACCCCAGTAAGTACCCTTTTGTTCAAAAGGCTTTACCGTGATAGCATTATGGAAATTTGCAACTGCTTTACTAGACACTAACTAACCTCCCTCCCTCAAACAGCAGCCCACAAATGGCAGCCCCCAGCTGAAATGTGTGCCTCTGCCTCTAGCATGCCCACCAACAGATCCACAGGATTTATTGCCAAACTCCCATATCTTATTCTTTGACACTCTGAACAGCTGCAGCCTGATTCTAGCACATGCTACTGCACTTGGGGATAATTATCGTCTTTCACCCCCCAAAAATTTGGTCCCTCGTCCATCCAACACCTCCATCTGCCACAACCTCCAAGACCCTTCCAGTTATACCCCTGCTACTATATTCCTCCTCTTGCATTTAGTACAACGGCAGCTTTTCTCCTTCATATGCTGCCACATTTTGGGGCAAAAATCACTTTGTCACCTTTCGTACAGTCCTCCGCCCTCCCAATCCCTCACTCTGCTCTAACAATTGGGTCCTCTGTGCTTGCACCCCTATTTCCCACCTCTCCCTACATTATGCGCTTGATATCTTCTGTCTGGTATGCCTAGCTTCTCCATAACATTTCCCACTACAAAATGCACAGTTTTTGGGCTTGGATCCAGCACAAGTTCATTATCCACGACTCCTTGTAGTTCTATGTTCAATGTATATTACCTGTAAATGTGCAGTTTTACTATAATATCAGCTATTTTTACTGTTTGTACTATTGTAACTTGTCTTTCTGTATTATTACTATAGGACTGCAGGTCCACCTCGTAAATGAGCTTGCTCAATGGTGCCTGCCTGGATAAATAAAGATATTGATTGATTGATGGATTCAGAAAGGGACACAGTACCTCCACTGCCCTTCTTGAATTCACTGGTGCTGTACATAGTTCCCTAGACAAGGGTCTCCCTACTGGCACAGTTTTCATCGACCTCTCTAAGGCACAAGGGTCTCTCTACTAGTGCAGTTTTCATCGACCTCTCTAAGGCTTTTGATACCATTCACCATCGGCTACTGGTCAACCAGCTCCTAAACATTGGACTCTCCCCAGACTCAGCACAGTGGTTCAAAAGCTACCTTGAAAACTGGACCTAAAGGGTAAACATTTCCACTACTTTCTCTGATGCCTTACCAGTTTGCTCTGGAGTTCCCCAAGGATCCATAATTGGCCCGCTACTTTTCAGCCTATTTCTTAATTCCCTCCCACAATCTTCCATGGAGAAAAGCATCCTCTATGCTGACGATGCAGTCATCTTCTCATCCCACAGAGACTCCGTATCGCTATAACAAAATCTCCAGACTGGTTTTAGTACCATTGAGAAGTGGTTCTCTACCCACAAGCTCATCCTTAACCAAAAGAAAATGAAGTCTATGCTCTTCTGCAGCTCTCAAAATAGACACAAGCTTCATAGCCTAACTATCTCCACTGCACAAGGGTCTGTCCTGGAGCAGGTCCATTCCTTTAAATACCTCGGGATACTGCTCAGCTCCAACCTCTCCTACAAGGCTCATGTCAAAAGTGTGGCCAAAGCAGCAAATATTCACCTTGACCTCCTCTACAGGCACAGACATCTCACACCCCTAGCTCTTAGGCTTGCCGTTCAGAGTTCAGTGGTCTTGATTATTGATTACGGCCTTCTCTTCTATGGCTCTGCCACTAGGTCTACCCTCAGGCGTGTCTCAACAGCCCTCAATAAGGCATGTTGGCTAGCCTCTGGGGCACACCGACTTACACATTTCTGTGATCTGTATGCTTAAACCCACTGGCTCCAACTCTCTAATAGCATAAAGTTCCTAACCTGCATAATGGCAAAGAAAATCAGCCTTGGCCTTGCACCACCGGGAGTCATGGCCCTGCTCCAAAACAGCAGAAACAACCTGTAGATTACCAGGGGGGCTAAAACTCAACTCCTTCAAATCCCCTGCTGCTGCACTGCTCAGGGTCAATGAGCATTTGCATACATGGCTCCATTATGGCTGAATAACCTTAGCCCTGACATCACCTCAGCTCCTGCAATTGGTACCTTTAAAACTAGCCTACGGCTTCATCTTATTGCCTCTAGCTCCTGCGACTGCTACACTTATGCTTGAGTTAACTTGTCCAGCCACTGACACCTCCTCAACTTCCCCCACCCTCCCTGCAGCTTGTACCTCAATTGCAGTTACTATCCTTCTCCCCTCCACCTAACTTCACCCATCACCTATCCACTCTCTCCGCCTTCCCCCGCCCCTCCTCCTCTTCACCCACCTTCTCCTTTTATCCCCTCTCCCCTCATCTGACAACTGCCTCTTGCTGCATCTTTCTGTTCCCTTCCCTTTGCTTCCGCCTTTTTCTCTGTGCTGCCTGCCTCCCCACTGAGGCATTACTGTCTCTCCATAGGTCTATCTCCATCTTGAACTGTCTATGTATCATGTCATTATTTGTTCCTGTCTCAAATCATTATATATTGTTGTACTAAGACTACTGTTTTTAATGTGTATCAACCCTGTTTTGTACTTGCCTCTGACGTGGAACCTTTGTAAAAGATACTTGGCTCAAAAGTATCTGTAATCCTGGATTTCAATAAACAGCAGTAAAGATTTTTATGACTTTTCACACCATGGTATAAAAATGTTTTTTTCTCTGAAACATCATAAAAGTTTACGATCCCTATAAGCTGGTCAGCTCCAATTAAGTCAGATAAACAGGAGACCCTTAATTAAGGCTCTCTAGTCTTTTTAATTACCTCCTGGTTTCAGGTTAATATATCCGGTTATTTCCACTGAAACCTGACCCATGGCACAGCTGCCTTAAGGACACAAATCACACACTACATTTATTTATTTTACAAATATCAAAGAACAATCATAACCAGCTGGTCAAGCGTCACAATCCTCCCCACCTAGACTGAATTTGGGGGCTCTATCCCCTGCATGGGATGAGCTTCGCAAATCAGTTCACTCCTCATAAACACGCAAAAGGCCATCGCTGTTCTGATTGGTCGCTCCAGCCCTATGTAAGATTGTCATGTCATACTCTTGCAAGGCAAGACTTCATATTAACAGTCTACCATTAGTTTTTCCCATTTGGGTCAGCCAAACCAGGGGGTTGTCATCCATTTGTACCTCAAAATCCTGCCCGTATAAATATGGCTCCAACTTCTTTAGGCCCACACTATAGCAAGGCACTTTTTTTCCACAGTCGAGTATGCCTGATCCCTGGGAAGTAACTTTTTACTCAGGTACACTACAGGGTGATCTTTCCCTTGGTTGGATGTCTGACTCAGTACTGTCCCAATACCCACATCTGAAGCATCAGTCTGAACTATAAAGGGTCTGCTATAGTCAGGACTTGTCAATACAGGAGCACTGCACAGTGCCTCCTTCAGTTTGGTAAAGGCTTTTTCACAGGCTGGTTCCCAGGTACTTTTCTTAGGCATCCTTTTCCTTACCAAGTCAGATAGGGGAGCAGCCATGGCACTGTAATTGGGTAGAAATTTCCTATAGCACCCTGCTGTCCCTATAAAACTCCTGACCTGCTTCTGCATTTCTGGTCTGGGCCATGCCTTGATCACCTCTATTTTTACTTGGTTAGGACAGAGCTGTCCCCGGTCTACCACATGCCCAAGGTATGTCACTTCTCCAATGGCCAGCTGGCACTTCTCAGCTTTGATAGTGAGCCCAGCCCTCTGTATCCTTCCCAGCACTTCTTTAAATTGGACAGGTATTCCTGCCAGCTGGCACTAAAGATGGCAATGTCATCCAGGTATGACATAGCGTACTCTTCAGCACCATTTAACACCTGGTTCACCAACCTTTGTAAAGTGGCCAGGGCGTTCTTCATTCCGAAAGGCATTACTTTAAATTCAAATAAGCCTATTGGAGTGATGAAGGCTAACCTCTCCCTAGCTCTGTCCATTAACTCTACCTGCCAATACCCCTTGGGCAGGTCAATAGTCATAAGGTAGGTCACCCCTTCCAACTTGTCCAGGAGTTCATCTGTCTGAGACATCGGGTGGGCATCTTTCTGACTTTGTGACTGCATTCAGTCCACGATAGTCTACACAGAAATGAGTAGAGCCATCTGGCTTGGGCACAAGGACTATGGGTGAGGCCCAGGTGCTGTGAGAGCTCTGGATTACCCCTAAATCCAGCATTTCCTCCACCGCCTCCTAATGTCCTTTTGGATAGCCACTGACATGCGATATGCTGTCCATCATATGGGCGTCTGTGTGCCTGTCTCCACATTGTGTGTTGCTAAGGGGGTTAGTCCAGGCTTGACGCTAAACAGTGGGGCAAAGTCTGCTAGAACCTCCCTTACTTCCTGGATCTTCTCCGGGGCCAGCTTGGGAGACAATTTTACTGCCTCCACAGAGGACTCCCACTTGCTTTCTTCCAGCAAGTCCAGAAGGGGATCTCCTTCTTCCCCTCCCCAGGACTACATAATGCAAACACCATGTCAGCCCTATTAGCATATGGCATCATCATGTTGACATGGTACATTCTTTCTGTCTGTCTTCTCTCAGGTAACTCTATGATATAGTTCACATCATTTACCTTTCTAGCTACTTTGTATGGTCCTGCCCACTCAGCCTGCAGCATGTCTTTCCATACCGGAATAAGGACCATGACTTCCTGACTCAGCATATACGAGCACGCTCTGGCTTTGTGGTCATACCTCACTTTTTCTTTCTGTTGGGCAGCTGCCAGGTTGCTCTGGGCTGTCCCCATAAGCTCCTTCAGCCTTTTCCTAAACCTAAGGATGTAATCTACTAGAGGAGTACCCTGGGTGGTGTGCTTGTCTTCCTGGTCCTCCCAGATCAAGTCTAGGGGCCCACATACACGTCGTCCATATAAGAGTTTTAAGGGGAAAATCCTGACGACTCTTGGGGCACCTCAATGTACACAAACAAGAGGTGGGGAAGGTATTTCTCCCAGTCCCTCCCAAGCTGTTCTGAAAACGTTTGGAGCATTGACTTCAGGGTACCATTAAATCTTTCCACAAGCCCATTATCTTGTGGGTGATAAGATGTCATGCTTCTCTGCTCCACCCACACTTCTCCCACAAACATTTCATCATGTCTGACATGAAGGAACCCCCTCAATTGGTGATAACCTCCTGTGAAAACCTAACATGGGAGAAAATCCCAAGTAAGGCATCTGCCGCTTTGTCTGTCCTCAATGAGGATAGGGCGACTACCTCAGGGTACCAGGTGGCATAATCCACCACAGTTAGGATGGACCTCTTACTGGAGGATCTGGGGGTATTTAAAGGCCCCACAATATCCATTTGCACCCTCTGGAATGGCTCTTTCACTATAGGCAATGGAATTAGGGTGGCTTGGGTTTTCTTGCCCACCTTCCCTATTTCTTGGCACCAGTGACAAGACCTGCAATACTCCTTCACCTGCTGGGTGAAGCTGGGCCAATAAAAAAATTCTGGGTCAATCGTTACATAGTGCTTGCGATTCCCAGATGACCAGACAAGGGAATATCATGTGCAATCTTGATCAACTGCTCACGATACCCCTGGGGAATGACAAGCTGCCTGCTTATCACCCCTCCCTCTAACTGCACAGTCTGAGTATACATCAGTCCATTCTCCCAACAAACTTTATGTTTACCGTCACCTCCCAGTGCTCCGTCAGAGTCTGCCCAAGCCCTCAGCTTCTGTAAATTAGGGTCACTTTTCTGAGAATCTGCAAACTCCTTACACATTCCAAAGGTATGGTACAGGTCCCCTTCAATCTTTAAACTAGGGTCCCTAGCACTAGCGTCAGGGTACTCAGGATCACTGTCATACCTAACACTCGGACAATGGGTCACACCACCCTCTTTGGAGTAATCCTTCATAGCTGTGTGGTTAACTGCTACTGGGGAAATTTTGACCCCCATTTCATTAGTCTTCATATCAGGAGACACAGGCTAGGGAATCAGCCTCCCAGTGATATCCATACTGGCTTCTGTGAGGTCCAGGGAACTATAATTTTCCCTTGCTTCTTGGCTACAGGTAACCACACACACCATCCCTTGTGTGAGATTGTTGCCAAGGATGATGCCAACTGCTAAAATTTTGGCTACAGCCACCTGTTGCACAGTTCCCCCTGTTTCAACCTAGTCCAGGAGAACACTAGCGGGGGGGGCAATGTTTTCTCCTCACCAGTAAAGTCTTGTACAGTGCCATAATTATGGGGTATAAGCTGACCAGGCTCTACCAGATCCCCTTTTACCAATGTCAGGGATGTTGCTGTGTCCCTTAACCCTTGTGTCTGTACACCATTCACCATGACTGGGTGCATGTGTTCCTTCATGTTCATAGGCATGCTTCCAGGGACACACAAACAACCCACTTCTTTCCTAGCCCCACGTTTTGTATTGCTCATCCTTTTTGGATGCTGTCTGGCAATATGCCCAGTTTCTTTACAAACCTAACATTCATTTCTTTTCTCTGTGAAATCTTTTCTCTGAAACCTTTGGGTAGCTGGTTTCTGTGGAGGCAGTGAAGGTTTTAGCTGCCCTGAAGGTGCACTTTTCCCTTTCTGCACTGCCATGCCCACCCCATTCACTCTCAGAGCAGGTCTGCTCTTGGCATAGCAGTACGAGAATTCAGCAGCCTCTTGCACTGTTTTGGGATCTCAGTCCTCCACCCAGGTTTTCAGCTCTACTGGGCATGCCCAAAAAAATGTTCTAATAAAATAGCATTTTCAACTTTATCTACAGAGTTTGCTTCAATTCCTTCCCACCAACATTTTAAAAACTGACATTGTTTAGTGGCTAGCTCCTCGTAGCTCATGTCAGGGCTTCTCCTGAGCTTATGGAATTTAGCTCTGTATGATTTAGCAGTTAAATCAAACTTTTTTAAAAGTGCAGCTTTAAGTTTGCTGTAGTCATTACTGTCCTCATTATCCATTTGACCCAATGCATCCCGAGCTTTCCTGGTAAGTAGCTGGGATAGCTGGAGGCTCCAGGACCCTCTAGGAATTTTAGCCTGAATACAAACTTTTTCAAAGGAATTTAAAAAGGCATCCATATCCTTCCCCTCTTTAAATTCAGCTATCAATTTGGAATTCAACTTGTAACCCAGTCCTGTAGTTCCAGTTAAACCCAAGCCACTTACCTGCTCTGGTACTGGTGGTTGGAGTCATAACTTCTCCAGTTCATGTTGCCTCTGGCGCTCTCACTCCTCTTGGTCCACCTCTCACTGTTCCTGGTCAGCCTCTTACTGTTCTTGCTCCCTCTTTTCCTCTGTGGCTCGCTTCTCTCACTCCACTTCTCTCTGTTCTTGCTCCACTTCTCAGCATTCTTTCTCACTCTTCTCCTCTCTGGCTCACTTCTCTTGCTCCACTTCTCTCTGTTCTCACTCTGCTTCTCGGCATTCTCTCAGCCTCCCTCTGGAACTCCAGCTCCATTCTGCATAACTCAATCTGCAGTCTGAGTGCTTCTGGCTTCATAATGCTGGTGACCTTCCCCTGCTGCTGTGGCCCTTCACTGGCACTGGCACTGCTGTCATCCTCACTGGATCTGGATACTGCACTGGCCACTGGCCAATCCATGCTCAAGGTTTGGTCTTTTACAGTCACAGTCAGTGACTCAATGCTCTGGGTATCTGCTGCCATTAGGGCATCCACAAGGTTCTGCTTGGTGGCTCTCACCTCATACAGGACTACTCTGTCCTTGCACAACTGCCTCAAGTAGTCTATAGTGTGCCCGCTGTAGTTGGAAGCCATCTTCTTCCCTAACTATGGCTACTCTAACTTGCACTTTAGAAAAAAAAATAAAACAGGTAGGGGCTTGACTGTGAGCCAAATGATATAGTTCTGTTTCCTTTTGGAAAAATAAATTACTGCCTTTTTTTTTTACAAGTGAGCTGTACAGTATTAAGCTGATACACTTAATAGTTTAAATCTTATGTTACCAAAATTATCAGCACATCTGCCAACTAATCTGTCACAAACTGCTCAGCAGGTCAGGCCCTCTGCTCCCACAGTGCCAACCTCTGAGCGAAGTATTGTGAGCAGGTAAAAGACAGGATAACCCTCCTGTCTACTTGTGGGTCCAAATCACCTTTTAGTCTCATGTTCTGAGGAGATTCAAACTGTGAACCTTATGCTAGCATACCCAAATGTACAGGCTCAGTTAATCTGCTCTTTGGGGATGACATATATCTTTTGCCTAAGGGCACCTAACCAGGTATCCAAAATTAACCCTTAAAACTCTATGAAAGACCTTAGGTATATTCTTACCTTTTCCCAGTTTGGGTAACACCATTCAAGCTTCTGAACAGTTTTGTCAAATGTTAACCCTCAATACATCACATGCAAAAGAAGGAACTTGGAAAGCCCAGGCAGTATTTGGAATAAAAGGTTTACTTAAATGGATAAAAATATGTAAAATGTAAACACAGAACACTATATCACAAACAATACAATCACTTAAAAGAAAACAAGGAAAAGTACAAACTCCTACCAACATACAGTTAGACTTTTTCTATCTAATGTATACCTCTACAAGTGCCTTAGTTAGATGTGAGATCTTGTTTCTTAGGAGTCCAAAAAGGAATATGTCTCCTCAAACACAGTATTCAGTTTAAAGTCTGGGTTTCCACACCCCTTCTATGATGTCATCTAGCTTCTCCTTGTTAAATATAAAAAAATATACAAACAGGATGTCCCATCTAGAGGTATATTAAGTAAGGTGACATCAGCAAAAACACTTTTCCCAATATGACTCCTTAATTAACATCCCCTCTTTGATCTCAAGCATTTCCTCTTCCCATGCCCCATCTAAGGATTTTTATGACTTTTCACACCATGGTATAAAAATGTTTTCTTCTCTAAAACATCATAAAAGTTTACGATCCCTATATCCTGGCAGCTGATCAGCTCCAATTAAGTCAGATAAACAGGAGACCCTTAATTAAGGCTCTCTAGTCTTTTTAATTACCTCCTGGTTTCAGGTTACTATATCCTGTTATTTCCACTAAAACCTGACCCATGGCGCAGCTGCCTTATGGACACAAATCACACACTATATTTTTTTATTTTACAAATATCAAAGAACAATCATAAGCAGCTGGCCAAGCATCACAGGCCTTACCCAGTTACCAAAGACTAAAATTAAATTTAATTAAAATTAAATATCAACTGAACTGTGTCTAAATATTATGTTTTCTTCCACTTATCCTGAAGGCATCAGATGCTCTTTAAGACTGGCACTCTGCTTGGGGAAGGGTGCTCATTGGAGCAAGGTGGCAACATGTATGTCACATGTATGTTTCAGAGCTAAACTGTAAAACAATTGCTTTCATTGTTTTTCCTGCACTATAACTGTTTTAAGACATTCCAATACATGCTCAAACCCATAGGCCATTACTGACAGCAAAATAGTGCTGCTTGAAAAGTTTTTCAACCCAAATTAGTGAACATGACTGTGACTCTAGGGTCAGTTGCCTCTACAAAGACTGTCATGACTATAACTTCGACCTCTGTCTGTCTGTCTATCTGTATGTCTATCTATGTAATTATCTATATTTCTATCAATTGCAGCTATCCCTATTTTTACCTACTGTATATGTAAAATAAACCTGCATATCACATTTCCTGCACTCTGAACACATACTTATGATACAGTGCATATTTGTACTCCACTCCTGTATAGACCTCATACTTTCCTGATATTCCCATTAATACAGGCATAACTACCTTAACCTTATCAACAGCAACATAGAAACATAGAAGATGGTGGCAGATGAGGACCACCAGGTCCATCCAGTCTGCTCATTTCTTTTTCTACCTTATGGATGTGCCATCGGCCTTTGCTCTGTCAATGGCCTATCTATTCATACTCATCTGTATTGCTCCCTTATGCCTATCCCAATCCTGTCTGAAGCCCTGCACTGTATTCATATCCCCCACTTCTTGAGATAGGCCGTTCCATGCAACCACTACTCTTCCTGTGAAAAAGAACTTCCTCACATTACCCCTTAATCGGCCTCCCTCTAACCTCATGCTGTGTCCTCTTGTCCTGCTATTTTTCTTATATTGAAACATGCTAAACTCTTTCACCTTGTTAATGCCCTTAAGGTGTTTGAATGTTTCAATCATATCACCTCTCTCTCCCTCCTTTGCTCTAGGGTATACATGTTGAGCTCTGTTAATCTGTCCTCATATGTTTTCTGTTGCAGTCCCTGCACCATTTTGGTTGCCCTTCTCTGGACTGCCTCAATTTGGTTAATGTCCTTGTGAAGGTGTGGCCTCCAGTACTGCATACAGTACTCCAGATGGGACCTAACCAGTCTCTTGTAAGGAGGGATTATTGCCTCCCTCTTAGGACTTGTGATACCCCTATTAATACACCCCAACGTCCCCCTAGCCTTACGTACTGCTTTAATGACCTGCTTGGATGATTTCAGGTCGACTCCTTATAAAAGTTACTATCACGTTTTCTCTCCTAATGAAGTCCATCATTACACCTGATTGCCTGACAACAACACATTGCTTAAATATAACCTATATCACCACATGGACAACCACCATTTTTCTTTATAAAACTGTGTAAATAATCCCAAGACTGAACAAATGCCAGCCATTACTTTTTTATGTACTGCCACCTTTTCTACCTGTCAAACCTATATTGCTTACTATTCCTTCCATTGAAATCTACACCTCCATATCTTTTCCTAATAATGTCTCTGCCTTCCTTAGAATGCAAAATACAAATCTTACTAGTTAAAAATCATTGTGTTGTCTCTCCATGTCTCCTTAACAGTTCCGCACAACCTCACTAACGTCATTATGTAGCCGTGGTGGATCTGACCAGAACTTGTTTCTCAGTGCTGTAGCCTCCAACTATGACATCATGCAAGGGGAAACAAAGTTTTTAAAGGGACACTGTCAGTTTTTAGCTGACTCTTTTCACTGTTTGCAAGTAGCAGTATCTAGCATCATAATATGTGTAGAAACATTCTGATGATTTGGTTGGCTAAAAACAGCTAAGAGCCATGTAATCTTTGCCCCATAATTACACTCCTGAAATACTTAGAGTCATTCAGGCCCTATAACATAAACATAGAAAAGTATTATCACACTCCCACATTCTGACAGGAACTGTCATTTCAGACCTGCCACTTCACCAGCAGGCAGTAAAAGTGAAACAACATCTACACTAGTGGCAGGGGTGTCGGCAGGCATATGCACTGTACTCAGCAGAGTACAGTAAAAAAAAATCAGGTAGGGGCAACAAAAAAAGGGAAGCAAGGACATTGTGACCTTTTGCCTTTGTTCGCTATAGGGCACTGATGCCACCAGTCAAATACAAAAACAAGAACAACTTACCAGGCAGGCAGAAAAACAAAGGAAGGAGGATTACAGGAAGAAACTGATTACTTGAACTCAGACAATGCAAATGGGGAGGGGGGGCTATTGCTGGTGTGGCGTGGCAGTGCGTATTGTTCATATTGGTTTATGTTTACATCCGGGGGGCAACAGTGCATCAGTCTTGAGTACAAGTTTAAAATTCCTGGCTACACCCCTGACTAGTGGTGAGCAAAGTGAGCTAAATCCACTCTGCAAAGTGATATGTGGAGTAACATGGAATTCTACAAAGTGCTCCACAATGTGAAACTGAGTACTTCACGTTATAATGGGGAACACAAAGTCCATTGAAAACAATGACTTTGAGTTACTCCTTCTCCAAACCACTTCACCAATTGTAAGGTGAAGTAACACTGAAATTAATGTACTTCACATCACTTCACCTTGTTATTGAGTTCCAAAGTGAATTTGCAGTGCTTCATGGAATTGCAGGTCACATGGGCTCTAGATTGTTCTGCACAGCCAGTATGTCCTTTTTCTTTAAATCCCTGGTGTTCCAGTAGTTTCCTCCACCTCTGATCATGAAGTACATCCATTTTCTTTAAAACCCTAATGGTCCAGTGGTTCTCCTAACCCTCAATTACTCAGTAAGTCATTTTTCTTTAAAACCCTGATGGTCCAGTGGTTACCCCTACCACAGATTGCCCAGTACATCTGTTTTCTTTAAATCCCTGGTAGTCCAGTGGTTCCCCCACACCTTGTCACCCAGTACATCCTTTTTCTTTATATACCTAGTGGTCCAAAACCAGCCTGGTGGCATTAAGGGTTGAGGCCCTGGATGCCACACCTCACACCATGCCAGCAACCTGTGTTCAGAGGTAAGCTTCAGCTGCCAGGAGTCAGCAGGAGAGGGGCTGGGAGAGGATTGTAGTGGCTGCTGGGCTGCTTTCCTCTCCTGGATCAGGGAGGTTAGCCACCTTACTCTTGACTGACAGCCAATGGAGGCTGGATGCTGGATCAAGGGAGATTTGGGGGACTTATGTCAGAGGGTGGAAGGAGAATGGTTTCCTGGAGCATGCACGTGCCTCCATGTACGTGCACTCACCTGTGTTCACCACTTCTCTGGGAGGGATGGGAGGAAACAGAAAATGGGACTCCATGGCAGAGTTAATGAAGCCCTGAAGCCAATACAGGGTGGACTGAAATCCTCTGAGACAGGACCACAGTCTGCCTGCCCAGAAGCCCTGATGGGAGAGAAACATATATATATATATATATACAGTATATATATATATATATATGTGTGTGCAATAGGGGTGGACATATATTCAGTGTGATAAATGCGTTTATCTTAGTCACTGTATGTATAAATAAATTTATACATACAGTGACCATTTATACATACAATGCTGGACTACTTTCTAAACCCACAGCCACACAAAATAAAGGAGCTAGCCAGATTCAGTTCCACCCACCACACTCACCTTGGATGCCACCTGAAACATGGCAACACATCCAGACACCAGCACCCCCAAGCAACCATTTATTAATTACAAACACCCAAAGTGCAAAAAAGCATTTTCCTACTTTCTTTTTTTTTTAAAGGTTGCCTTTACAGTACATTTCTCTTCCTATGTTCACACAACTACCTACCCTGCATTTCTACACCAGCCCACTACCCGATTGCACTGGCTCCCTGATACTCAACAATCTCATCCCTGTTCAAAAACTCTTATATAAAAAAAATCACTACTGGATAAACATTTTAAATAAGCCACCGCTCTCTCCTCCATGTCCCCAAAATCATACACCACAATGACAGAGCCATATAAGGCATGAGGCACCTTGCAGTTCTGACAGACATAAAAAAAAAACAAATTACTACTTTTGCCCCCAACCTGACCAAATGTTTAAAAATAACACAGCACATATAATTTCATTAATTTTAGCATAAATTTTTAACACACCATCACGAGCACAATACCCAGCACGAGCTCAAAATAAGCTTGTTTTCTCGAGCCAACATGCCACCGCAAACCAAACTGAAACAATCGCAGCATCACAGAAGCTAATACAAAAATCAAACTGGAAGCCACCGTTGCATTCCATATTTTGTTTTTTCTTCCTAAAGGCTCACAAAAATACAAGAAAAATGAAATTAAGCCATGAACATCACAACGCAGAACACACAATTTGACCTTGAAGTAAGTCAGATAATGACTCAACTAGAAAACGACATGGAGCCACTTCTAGATACCAGTCAACCTTCTACTTCAGCATTACCTCAAGACACAGCCACGGACAGCACAAAAACGTCTGCCACAACTGAAAACATGCAACAAGACACCACAATATATGAAAACCCCATAAACTTGGAAGAAATAGAAAACTTCATTGATAAGGGAAAAATTATAAACACTGCCAGAAAAACACAAACAGATGTTGCCATGTTCTCCAGACTCCTCACAGAACATTTCGGCCTACAGGAGCCACTACATAAAATCGACCCTCCAGAAATGAACCAGTATTTATGCCACTACTTCATGTCATGTAAAAAAAAAAGATAGTACCCTATATTAACCCCTAACGCTGTGTTTGACTTTCCAAAGTTTAGAGTGTTACTTAAAAAATAAAAATTATGCTCATTCTCTCTCAACTTCCCCTATATTCGAAAAAGCCAGGCAAGTCTTACAGTGTAGACAAAAAAAACCTTAAAAGTGAAGGTAAGGGTGCTAAACCAATGGCAGCTGATGAACTCACAGACAAGGCAATAGAAACCCTATATGCTGAAAGACTCCTTGGACCCGACTCACCAGAATCACTCCTAAACACAATGTGGCTAACAATCAGCATGTACTTTGCAGTTAGAGGAAATACTGAAATGCGAAATGTTAAATGGGGTGACATAACTTTAAAGACAGATGGCAATGGCAATAGATTTTTACAATACTGTCTGGAAAGACAAACAAAAACTTGTTCTGGTGCAAATCCAAAAGACACTCGTAAAATAAAGCCACGAGCATATGAGCTCTCAGAAAATCCCAAGAAATGTCCATTGGAAAACTACATAGCCTACAAAAAAGCAAGACCCCAGCAAACACTGTCAGAAGAGACTCCATTTTTTCTAGCTACAAACTACCATTCATCACTTAACACAGACAGTCCCTGGTTCAAGAATCAGCCAGTAGATGTGAACAAGCTTGCAAAAATAGTAAAAAACATGGTAAACAAATCCTCCCTCAACACTGACAAGCGTTTGACATACCACTCTGTCGGCAAACATCTAATCCAAAAATTAACAGACTCAGGTGTTGCCCCCACAGAAATCATCCAAATCTCAGGCATAAGTAACTCCAAAGCTTAAATGACTATGCAAAACTAAATGAGGACAAACAAAAGAAGATTTCTGGAATCCTAAGCTCAGCATCTATAACAGCAACACAACAAGATTCTCAACCACTATCTACCATCTCCAGCAAATATTCAGAAATCCTAGGTTCCTGTTTCAATAGACCAAATATCACATCAAAAAACATCACCTTTAACATTGTTCAAGGTAACCTTTTTATACATCACAAAACCTTCAACTAAACCTATAACATAGAACACCATAGTATTACATCACCAACAACTAACTTGTAACACATCCAATGTAACACACTTTCCTATAGCTCCCTGTGAAAAGATTTACCAGCACAAAGGGACTGGGGAGATTTGAATAGAAGACGCAGTAGTCTTGGTCTCACCTTTCACTAAATTAGTATGTGCTTCCATCATTAAAAAATGTCTTGTCAGTTCAGCAGCCTACAACAATTGTAAGGAAATGCAGAAAAAATGCTGAGATATATATGTAGATCATATGTATTCCCAACTTCAAAAAACCAAAAAATGCAACATCTAAAATGCAAATATAAAAAATGCTGTAGATAATATGTACAAACAAGAAATGCTAACAAATGAAAAAAATGTTAAAACCTTCAAGTACCACATGACAGCTAAACAACATACTAAATACCATTTTTTCCCCTTTCTTCAACAGGAAACAGCTATGGTACCCCCAAAAAGAAACAGACCACAACAAATTGCTTCTGACAGCGACAGTGACTAAAGGTACAGTACCATTTCTAAACATTTCTTAAATGCAATTCTAGCTACCAGGTAAAGATTGATTGTGTATGAGTTACCCAATGGCACATAAACTCTCTCCATAATGAACCAGGAATGTGAAGACTGATACAAGCATCACTTTTTTTCTGAGATCACGTAACAACATAATATTAACCCCCCCCCCAGATATAATTCAATGCTCACATGCCCAACACTTATAATATGTAACTTCTTCAACACTCTTACTAGGCCACATACCCATTTTGCATACTTAATATGCCACATAGAACCACAATAAAACAAACAAAACTATTTTATATGTACACTTCAGAACTCTAACACATATTCTTTATTTCAGTCTCACTCCAGGACACAGCAACTACCTGCCCAAGAAAGAAGAACAACAAAAAGCCAATAGAGCTCTTCCACCTGTCTCACACCATAATAATGTAACCAGCTGCAAAAATGGATATTCCATGCAAAGCACTTAGCAGGAAAAACAGTTATCTAACAGTTGAAAAAGTTCAAGACTTTTCCTTTTGCTCCATTGACTTCTACATCAAGACATCAGATGACACACAACATCAGAAAAAATGAACAAGAAGAATGATATTGTCTTTTTCTTTAGCAAGCATAAACCTCTGCTATACATTAAAGAAACACAGAATACATAATGCTATAAAACTGCTGAAATGAAAATGTCTTTCTTTTCTAGCATACATTCTAGTTTACTATATTGTTCAACATGTTCCTTAGAAACTCAAAAAAAATGTTTCATTTAAATGTAAGAATATGTAACTTATGAAGTGCTAAGCATAGACACAACTTTCAGACACAGTCAAAACAAAAAAATATATGGCAGCCTCTTCTAGTTACTTGGTTTGCATCAGAAAAAACATCACCTCGCAGAGTTGTGCTATTAAAATAAACTATTGCATAGATACTTATCAGATGTATAAGGGCAGTGAACAACACCAGCTTTTTTTCATGTACTACCTTACTGTCCCACAAGTTAAATATACATATTTCAGATTCTACTAACTGTCGTTGCTTACTTAACAGCCTCTTTTCTAAGTAAAACTGTATTTAACAAATGTGTAACTCTCTTCGTATATGTGAAGCAACTGTTCTAAAAAAAGACAATGTTTTGTGCATTAAAGTTTGTTTGCATTTTACTTACCTAGTCTGTCCTCGTACTTGGGAAATTCATATTCTTCTCAACATGCACCCCCTCTTCACCCATTGCGGAAAAATTAACTCCATCGTACAAAAACGCCATAAAAACATTAAAATTAGACTTCCACTCCAAATTACCAAAAAGAGTAAAAAAAACACACCCCGATGCCAAAATGCTACAAATCATTTCTCACACCTTCAAAAATCATCATCACTATATGTAACGTCCATTTCTGCAACACGAACACTCCCTCCCATCGATAGGCCAAGCACACCACTACTGCCCTCCACCTGCCCCAATTTCAGCACCGCTACTCCGGCT
Source organism: Neoceratodus forsteri (assembly GCA_016271365.2). Classification (NCBI taxonomy): domain Eukaryota; kingdom Metazoa; phylum Chordata; order Ceratodontiformes; family Ceratodontidae; genus Neoceratodus; species Neoceratodus forsteri. Next base: position 1,736,184,967 of record CM057450.1, on the reverse strand, counting down.
TCCTTCCATGCCACCGACGCTACTACAAGACGAGACCTCTGCAAGCATCCTTCCCGTTCACAACTATGCCCAAACTGACAAAAAATTCCTCCTCTACAGACATCCCCGCCCCTCAACCAATCCCAATGCAACTCCACAATCTTGACTCTACCCCTTAACCAATCACCACAAACCAAAACCACGCCCACAACCAAATCTTAACCAATCAAAACCTACAACATCAAACCCATTCAAATAGACAACCAAAGCACCAAAAACTGATATTGCTATTTCATTACAACAGCAAGTAGTCCAAACCCCACAACAAAATAATACAAATCCTAATCAAAATACAAACACCCATGACACCCCTATTGCATAAATTGAAAATGCGTAGGGTGACAGTGTGATAATGGATTTATCTAGTGTAGTTGATAGGGACCTCAGAACCATCACCATGACTACGCCACTTGTGAGGTTACTTAAGGTCACTGTCAACTACACTAGATAAATCCATTATCACACTGTCACCCTACGTATATTCCTTATATATGTATATATATATATATATATATATATATATATATATATATATATATATATAGTGGTCCAGTGGCTCCCTCCACCTCAGATCACCCAGTACATCATTTTTCTTTAAATCCTCATGGTCCAATGGTCCCCCCATTCCAGATCACCCAACATATCCTTTTTCTTCAAATCCTTGGTGGTCCAGTGGTTCCAGTCACCCCTGGTCTGTCACTCCAGTTCTGTTAAAGATGTCCATGTTGTCTATTGGTGCCCCAAATTCCATGCCCCCCACCCAGCCTAGCAGCTACTAGCATCCAACTACCTACTTACATCCAACTTCCTACTTACATCCAATACCCCCTGCACCACACTCATCCTGCTGTGCAGTGCCCATTGACGCTGGAGTACAGTGAGTGGCACAGGACCCCTGGCACCTCTGTGTTGGACCACCATATGAGTTGTCAGTGAACATGCATACTGAAGAAACAGCTGTTTCTGTAGTATGCCTACTCACCGACAGATCATATGGCAGCAGACCATGGAGATGAGATGAGGGCATTGCCGGTCACCATACTCAGGTATCAGTGAACACTGGATACTGGGGTGAGGGTGTGTGTGGGAGGTTGAACATGAGTGGGCAGGTTGGGTGACTGGTAAGACTGTTCAAGGGGTGACCACTAGACACCAGGGACATCGTTTTTACAAGACCGGAGGGATGGATTGGGTGGAATCACTGGACCACCAGGGATTTAAATGAAATGATGTACTGGGTGACTGGGGCGGGGAATCACTGGATCACCAGGAATATAAAGAAAAGGATGAACCGGGTGATTAGGGGGGACTCCTGGACCATGAGGTATTTGTAATAACAGGTGTTCCACGTGATAATGGGAGAACCACTGGACCACCAGGGCTGTCATTTTACTGTGACGGGCACTAAGGGGCTGCTGCTCCCATGCATGTGAGTCCATAATGGGCATGCAAATGGTCTTTTATTGCTACACATGCCCAATAGGCTCATTTATATGCTCAGGCTGAATATGGCCCACAGGGGACTTGTCGCTATCCCATTTCTGGCAGCACTATCCCCTGTGAGCCACATGCAGACCTGGTCCATGTCAGGACAGCACAGATTCACTTAGTGCTGTGTCAGCATGGAACGATATCCAGTCATTTAGTCAGATAGCACCTTTCCATTGGCAAGCACTGTCTGTCTGAATATTGTCATGGCTGGGGGGAAGTACAGGGGCAAGCACAGAGTAAATGGCTGTGCTGCACTTGCCCCATTTTTTTTTCAGTATTAGGGCCCATGTCACTAAAAGTAGACAAAACCTAAGCAATGATATTCTGTTCTGCACAAAAGCAAAAATGGTGAATAGCCAACTGTGTATTTAGTCCTTTGACTGGAGCACCCTAACAAAGGATTTTTCTACAAATATCTTAGCCTATAACTAGATGCTGATGTGAAGTGAAGAACACATATAAAACTGCCATAATCAAAAACATGGGGCACAGACTGGCTTCCTTTACAGATTCTGTCACCTGGCCATTTGAAGGAATTCCAGGCCCCAGGGACAGTTCAGACTCTGAGGCCCCTACCAGCTCACAGCCCCTTCCCTGCATACAGTATGCTGGGAGGCCTGGGCCCCTCTTGGTGCAGGACCCTGGGAATTACCCCCTGCTCCCCACCCTCTCAAGGTCCCTGTCCGTCACTGCCTACAATTAGGAATTGAGAGCACAACTGCTCACTGCATTTATCATTCCACATTTAGAGTATGTACAGTAGATAATATCTGTTTCAATGTGCTGGATTGTCAGTTATGAAAACTTGATGTACATTATGACAGGATTGACAGATTTGCCTTAAATGCCATTCAAGATACTCATAATTTTCTCCAGTATTGTAGACTGGGATTGTAGTCCCTAAGGAACAGTCATCAATGGCACCTTATGTTATTAATGATCAAACATGCCAATGGTAAGACTCTTTACCTATGTTAACTTATCTCTATGGGTCACCACTGCTCACGCTTTCAAACTGCTGCCGATGTCACATGTTCCTTGCTTAACCTAATAAGTAGCACTGACAGGAATCTTTTTGACAATTCTTCACCCTCTATCTGGAAGTCCCTCCCTTTACACGTTTAATAGTACTACGTATCAAGCAGATAAAATGACTTTAACAATCACAATTTTGCATACTGCTGATGTTCTAAATATAGAGAGATTAGGACATTTTTTAATTCAATTGGTAAAGTGAAAAAAAGAATGTCTGTACCTGTATGAGTTTCTGATGACATCTCAGTTTCTGGTGCACTATTTAATTTTGTTCTCTGTGCAATATCATCTTTGATTGTCACTGTGTCTCTTTTTCCTCTGTATACTATAACTTATATTTGTATTTTATTATTTTTAAATTGTAATAGCCTATGGGCTGCACAGTAAACTTGCTTACTTACTTAACTTATCTCTATGAGTCACCATTGCTCAGGCTTTTAGACTTCTGCTTATTTCACATGTTGCTTGCTTAACCTAATAAATAGCACTGACAGGAATTCTTTTGACAATTCTTCACCCTCTATCTGTAAGTCCCTTACTTTACATGTTTGATCAGTTGATGGTAAATTATCCTCCTGGCATACCTGAGACTTGATTTGTGCAACAGTAAACTAAGCTTCTCCCCTGTTGTCACCCTGTATAAATATACAATTGTCTACAGAAGAGACATTTAATATACATCCTATATTTTACTGTAAATGTCTAAATATGTAACTATTGAATATGTAGGAAATACTTTGGATACCACTGCCGTAATGTCTATAAGTCATAATTCTTTATACTGAACCTCCTTATAACTATTACTTGTACGTACTATACATGAACACATGATCTTTAAATGGAAATCATTGAACCTGAGCTATTGTCTCAGTTGCCCTGGTCTCCACATAAATATACAGTGTGTAGTACTACTACTACTTCCACACTGCAAGTGAGGCACTAGACAAGATTGCCTACTATTGTTATTATTTACTCTCTATATTGAGCTTCTTAAACAGGCAGTTCACTCCCAGAAAAAAAGGTACATTTGTTCACAATAACAAGCCCAAAATGGCTCGTTATGCTAATGAAATCTTATTCCTCTTAAAGAGAAAGAAGAAAATCAGCCGCACGATATCAGTTTCATCATATCTTCAAATAGTTGTTACAGTGCAGTCTGGGGCCACCCACTCCAAGCCCAATGTTTTACCCTAATGGGCTTCTTCAGGGCAAGATGGCTATCTAACAAAAGTTAAACGGCAAATCTTAGCTATGTACAGTAACTCTAACACAGAATATTATAATAAAGATATTCTCTGGTGTTTCAAATGAACATTTTTCTGATGCATTTTCAAAATATTTTCATATCTATTTACTGGCACAAGTGCATCCTTAAATATAGGAAGCATTATTAGAACAATGATTATCCTATTATGTCATGTCCAGCTAAGAATATACATACAGGATGGCAGCAAGGAAATTAGCTTCCACAATTACAGCTGCTGTAATTAAGGTGCTTTATCTACATGTATGTCCGTCTTTGATTGCTTTGTTTGTTTTACATTAAAGTCCTTGCCATTTAGTATGTACTTTACAACTATTTGAATTCCTTTCTTGCAAGATTAATTTTTTTATTAGGATTTTTCAATTACTTTTGCCTGGAAATGACCACCTCTGAAACTGCAACTCTGAAAGCAGATATAACCAAGAGAAGCAAGGCAACCCATATATTTCTTTCTTTTTCTATATTCACAATTATATTATACATCTGTCAGAAACTTTTTTTTTGAAAATGGCATGGGTTTGAAATGATGTTATGCATATATCATAGTGTTGGTAATTTACTCATTAATTTTGCATTTGCGAAAAAAAATAAGCAAATATCATTACAAATGATGTGACCTTGTTTCATTTTTTCTCACACACTCATGTTGACACCTGTAACATTGATTTTATAACCACACAAAGCAATCTGACACCTCACAGATTTTTCCATAAAGAGGGACTAAGTCTTACTACGTGACTTAAAACAACTACGGCAGTCCATGTTTTTGTTGTGGAGTTTATATATTTAGATGAGCACCACGCACTGGGTAAACAAATCATGAGTTTAACACAGGTCTGTTGAAACACCAGGGAATGTCCATAAGTGCACATCAAACCAAGCTATTATTCTTTATAATTAGACAGCATCTTTTTGACTAATTTTTCTGCTAAAACACTTCCTCTAACAATGCTTTGTGGAACAATATAGACTTCATCTTTTCTTTTTTGCTTCCACATATTGCAGAAAGTTCTTTGCATTGTTAAACTAACTGGTTTGTTTCCACTGGGAACATCCAACTCCTGGAGGTGGTGCTCTAGATAACTGAACTCTTCAGGGTGATACATAGAGCTGAATTCTCAAAGGATGGTGCAGGGCTTACAACAAGCCCTGCATCAAATCCTTTGATTGCTGCAGCTGCGCTAGTCCCATTAGCCAAAACCGCACCTGATTTTACAATCTGGAGTGTGGTTACGGCAGCTTAGCTGCTTTACAACAGCTTGCACCAAATCTTGGGTGCAAGCTCTGTTAAAACAGTCCCCTTTATTGACACAAGCTAAACCATCAAAAGATGGTCTAGCAATCGTCAGTTGCTGCAAGAGATAGAAAATCCTCTTACAGTGCCACCAGCCAGGTGCGACATATCTTTGGTATAACTGGGGCTTGCCGCAATCTTGGTTGTCTGAAAATCCAGCCCAAGATCTCCTCATATTGAGGGATCGATGACTATGTTCTATCCTGGTCCTCTTGAATATCTCATCCGCATTTGACACAGTTGACCACGGGGTGCTTTTGAACCACCTGAGCAATTATATTGGTCACTTCAGCACAGTTTTGTGCTGGTTTAAGTCCTACATAACTTGAAGAATACATTGGGTTGCTCTAAGAAACTTCATCTCTGGAGCACCTGTTCTCTCCTATGGTGTTCCTCAAGGCTCAATCATTGCCACAGTGTTGTTTTCCAGGTACATGTTGCCTTTGGGTGAGATCATTGGATGGCATGGTATTCAGTTTCACTGTTATGCAAATGGTAGTCAGCTATACCTGTCTTGCACTCCTGATGGGGCTTAAGTTGCATCTGTGTTAGGGGGGTGCCTTGGGAAGGTCAATGATTGCATGCCCTTCAATTGGCTCTAGCTTAAGTCAAGGAAGACAGAGGTTATGACTGTCTAACCAGGTCATTGTATGGGTCAGCAATTACAGGTAGATTGGTGACATTTTCAGCCTCACCCTGGTCTCTACGTTGATTCTCTACCATATTGTTATCTCACCTCTCATGTTGCTTTTTGCTACTTAGTTTGTGCATTGTAGGCCATTGGTTCACGATTTTAATTCTTTATCTAATATCTGCATCACTTCAAGCTCACTCTGCAGGATTAAACTATCCTACCATGTAATATTTGCTTTTCATGCTATTGTGTAAATAGTTGGAATCTATGCTTTTTATACTATTGTGTAAACTGTGTGCACTCTCTGATACTATATAACTCCCATCACCCTGTCCCCCAGGTCGTACCGGGAGACAAGCAACTTGTTGCTCAGTGTACCTTACCTGGTGAAACTTTTCAATAAATAAATACATTTTCTTGCTGGGCAGCCAGCTACTCAGAACTGTGAATGTGGTAAAGAATCTGGGTGTCATTTTGGATTGCAAGCTGATGCTAGAATGGTAGGTATCATTGGTAGTCTGAAATGGCTTTTGCCATTGGTGCAACATCACCCAGATGAAACAACATCTGCTGCCAGCTAATCTTTTGACAATAGTCCATGCCTTTGTCACCTCTAGGCTTGACTATTGCAATGCTCTGCACTTTGGGTTGTCTGTAGGTTTGATGTGACTCCTACATCTGGTCCAGAATGCTACAGCATGGTTGATTATGGAAAATTCTCAGAAGGACCATATCATGCCAGTCCTACATGCTCTTCACTGGCTGCTTGTGTGGTGTACTATCTTTAAGATATATTTGATAATATTCAAGGGCTTATGTGGTTTGGGTCCTAACTACTTGAAAGATATCCTGGTTGTTTAACATCCAAATTGACTCCTCTGATGTGGGTCTGCTTGTTGTCCCTGACAAGCTTTCATTTGAAACAGTCTGGGGAAAAAGCATTTGGTGTGGCAGCTCCATTGTTGTGGAATATGTTACATGGAAGCATCCATTCAACCCACTTGATGGAGGCCTTTAATGTCTCGTTAAAAACCTACTTGCTCTTACTAGCATTAATTGAATTGAAAGGCATTATTAGGCAGTATTGCTTTATTTAAATATTTTTAAATTATTTTTACATGATTTTTGTTTAATTTTGTATTAAGTGAACAGTGCCCTGAGCCCCAGGGATAAGGCATTTTAGAAATGGGCTTTGCCTTGCCTTGCCAATCTTGAGCTGAAGGTAAGAATGAAGTGTTGATTGTTGAACCAGGATTCTATGGTTCAACTATGAGAGGTAGCAATGCCCTGTTACCATCTCTGGATGACATCAAACTTCCATGTGTGAAACATCTCCTGGATCAAACAGTACCTTGCAACCAGGAACCTAGTTACAATAGTCCATACTTTTGTCACATCCAGGCTGGACTACTACAAGGCACTTTACTCTGGTTATCTTGGAGCTTGATACACCCCCTGCAGTTGGTCCAAAACACAGTGGCACTGTTGAATACTGGAAAATCTTGGAGGAAATATCTAAACTCAATGATGCACAATCTGAATGGGCTGCCTGTTGGGTGGTGCATTATTTTACAAATAGGCTTGCTAACTTACAAGGCCATATACTGTTTGGGTGCTGATCACCTAAAAAATCTCCTGTGTCCCCACACCTCTGCTCACCCACTTAGCTCCACCAGTGTGGCTCTCCTGTCTGTTTCCCAGTCTAGGCTGAAGTCATCCAGTGATAGAGCTTTTACGGTGGCCATTCCCATTCTCTGCAATTTTGTGACACCCCATTTTTGCTTAACCTGCTCAGTGGAGGCCTTCAAGAGTGGCCTGAAATTTGATTTATTTCAATAGGCCCACTCTCTCTATTAATTATTTATTTGATTTTCTGACTAAAGTATTTGCATTTATGTATTTATTCTATTTATTGCTCCTGTTGTTGTCTTTGCATGATGCCTTGTGCCCTGGGGAAAGGGTGCTAAATAAATAAACTTGTCTTGCCTTGCCTTGCCTGAACTGCAAGAAGACATCCTTGTAGACACTTTGTCAATAATGATACTAAAAGAATGAAGGAATGAGCTTATTGGATATTGTGTAAAGATCTTTGCCATTTTACATTTTACAGTGAGCAACATATTGCTACATATAGTAATTCTGAACCTCATTCCATAGATGTTGACATCAGCCTCATCCAAAGCCAGATCCCCAACCAGGACTGAGTGAAGTACCCTCTGTCAGGTTATCCAATGAGTAAACATGCACCCTCCTTGGTCAAAGCACCCACAGAGCCACAGGCAACATAGTAACAGATGTTTCCCATCAAAGGTCCATCTGATGAGTGCCCAATGATTCACAGGGAAGCACAGACCAGCAGCAGCAGCAGCATACAGCAAGACACCCCAGGGGAGGACAGTGGCACTGAGACCATGCCCTGCAAAACAGGGATGAACACAATGCAGAGGGTTGAAACTGGCATGCAGAAAACCTTTGAGTACTGCTTTTAGTATTAACAAGACCCACTGATGTTTGTTATGTTTTGCTATGTTTTACACAAATTACACTATGAACAATAAAAGGTACTTTGATTGCAGCTGGGTGTTAATAGTCATGTTAGTTGGGAAGCAAGTGCTGCCATTTGTTCTTTATTGTGGACTCGGTTTTTAAGCCTTGGCACCACTACAGCATTTGATGTACTCTTATTGGTTGGCCTTAATCACTTGCAGACTCCATCAAACCACTACAAGCGCAATAATGACTAGCACTGCCATACTAACCCCACCTACCACAAGAAAGCTAGAGTAATACTGCTTACCTAAAAGGATTTTTGGTTTCTTTCCTATTTGTAATCTCATTTGCCCCATGTCAGCCACTGAACTGGACCTGCAGTTTTGCAGTAAAATATTCAAAACTGAACTTAATAAATGAAGCCAGAAGTAAAGCAGAATGGAATTTGCCAAAGACCATTTTCTCTTAACCGTACGTAGTATCATAGCCCTGTTTATATATCATAAATGGCTATTGTGGAAATGATTATAATGTAGCAAGTAGGAGGTTATAACATCTCATGAAGACAAGCAGCGAGCATAGACGAATTTCAAAAAGTAAGGTTCCTGCTTCCCCCCAAAAAATCCTTAGTATCAGAGAATAAGGGGAAGAAGAAATACAGACAATCTAGGAAATGCAACTGAAGCAATGTGTAGTTGTCAAAGGTTTCCCACTGGTGTCACAGAATCTAAAATTTCATGTTCACAATAAAAATAATTTTTGACCAAACAATGTGTAGCCCAACTAAGCTCCCATTCTGGGGTCTCAGGTAGGCTATGCCCATATTTCTGTCAGCTAAGGGAGTGTTGGGAAGAACTGCTATGCTCCATGCCAGGGAATAAGATGGACATGACAGTTTGTGATATGGGGCAGTTAGTAGAGAGGCAGATATTAAGGTCTGAGGAACAGGGCTCTTGCTTAGCTCACTAGCAGCCCCTTAGTTGTGTCCTGGGTTTCCAGAGTCAGACCCAGACCATGGAGCTTCTACATTTGGGGAAGCTGGGAGCCCAGAATGGATCTAAGGATCCAGTCTAGATCAAGGGGTGCCTGTACATGGTCTCTACATGAAAACAGTAAGGAACTACAGCTATGTGTAGCTAGCAGTTCAGTAACATGAATACCAAATGTAAGAAAAAATGATAACAAAGACTCTCTCCAGGATCTCAGACAGAATTTCTGAATGAGTGGACATCAATTCAGTAACTGTGAAGGGTGACGTGTTCATTTGGCAGAGAGCTCCTAATGCCAATGGTGGGTTTTTTTTCAACTGTTTAACAAGGAGTACTGTAGCACACTAAGCTGAAAGCTTGTTTACAAGTGTGACCTGGGAGCACAGCGAAGTTAAGTGACTTGCTCAGGGTCACACAGTATGCAAGTTGGGGCTGTGGGATTCAAACCCAGGTCTCCAGATTTGCACCTCAGAGCCTTAAACCACTGTGCTATGCTGCCTTCCTGGTGGCCCCACAGACAGCAGTGCATTGAGTTGCCCAGGATCTTACACCTTTTTGTTGGCTGTGAATGGAATACAGATGAAATACACTTCACTTAAGCAATAATCCACGACAGGTGCAGAATGGAATTTGCCAAAGTCCACTTTCTCTTAACCTGTATGTAGTATCATAACTCTGATTATATATCATAATTGTCTATTGTGGAAATGGTTATAATGTAACAAGTGGAGATTATAACATCTTGTGAAGACAAGCAGCGAGCACAGATGAATTTCAAAAAGTAAGGTTCCTGCATCCCCCCAAAAAATCCTTAGTATCAGAGAATAAGGAGAAGAAGAAATACAGACAATCTAGGAAATGCAACTGAAGCAATGTGTAGTTGTCAAAGGTTTCCCACTGGTGTCACAGAATCTAAAATTTCATGTTCACAATAAAAATAATTTTTGGCCAAACAATGTGTAGCCCAACTAAGCCTCCATGCTGGGGTCTCAGGTAGGCTATGCCCATGTTTCTCTCAGCTAAGGGAGTGTTGGGAAGAACTGCTATGCTCCATGCCAGAGAATAAGATGGACATGACAGTTTGTGATATGGGGCAGCTAGTGGAGAGGCAGATATTGAGGTCTGAGGAACAGGGCTCTGGCTTAGCTCACTAGCAGCCCCTTAGTTGTGTCCTGGGTTTCCAGAGTCAGACCCAGACCATGGAGCTTCTACATTTGGGGAAGTTGGGAGCCCAGAATGGATCTAAGGATCCAGTCTGGATCAGGGGGTGCCTGTTCATGGTCTCTACATGAAAACAGTAACAAACTACAGCTATGTGTAGCTAGCGGTTCAGTAAGATGAATACCAAATGTAAGAAAAAATGGAAAAGACTCACACCTGGGTCTCAGACAGAATCTCTGAATGAGTGGACATCAGTTCAATAGCTGTGGTGGGTGACATGTTCATTTGGCAGAGAGCTCCTAAAGCCGCTGTTGTAGGCACCACAGACAGCAGTGCAGGGAGTTGCCCAGGATCTTACATCTTTTTGTTTTCTGTGAATGGAATACAGATGGAATACTCTTCACTTAAGCAATAATCCACAACAGGCTGCTGTGGAATTTGCCTACACCTGGCGTGGTATGTCATGAAGTCACAGATCAAGTCACAAAATACACACCAGAAGTGGATAAATCCCATCATAACTCACACCTGGGAGTGGATTATTATGATTATGCAATGATCTAGGAAGAAAAAGAATGAGCTGAAAGGCAAAATAGGTTTAGCATTTTTATTTTTATGCTGCAATTGCCAATTGTGTTATGCTGAGTAAAGTAGTCCTCATACTAAAATAGAGAACATAGTGTGCAGTTATTGGGCTATGCAATCTCTGTACATGTGCACATTTATTCAGTGGATTAACATTTTTACTCTTGAAATTTATTTGTTATGAGAATGTCTTAAAAAGCAACAATTGAATTTGAAGCGGTTCCCAGCATATCACATTGTGAGTGCAGCAGGAGTTCCTAGCTGGTGAAAAGTTCAGGCAGCAGTGTGAATTGTAGCACAACTGCGACCGGCAATGTACAAAAACCGTAGAGTACTTTTGAGTGTGTGATAGCGGGAGGGAGGGAAGGAGAGAAAGCAGTGTTGGCATCTGTACCTGAGTACTGGGCTAGTGAGTGAGTGACTTTAAAGGGGATGATTGTTTTTTTTCATTATAATTATTATTGTTTTATGTGTTTTGACATTGTCTTGCTTTGGGAAGTTTTGTTTCTTGAGTAGGGAGGGAGCAGTCAATAATTAAACAGCCAAAAGTGGTTGTACACAAGTATTTTTTTTGTGCAGAGTTGCCGTTAGCGTTAGCAAGGGAAACAATCCTGGCAGGCTTGTTTTAAAAAAACTTTTCTTGGGGGGGGGGGTATATGGAAACTACTGTATCTGTTGTGCTGCTGCTACCCTAACTGATTGGCACTTCTAGCATGGGTTGTAGTAAAATTTACTCACACTCAAAAGTGCCAGTTAGCCAAACCGGATTCTCTATTCTCAGACCCCATTGTATAATATTAGACATTCTCTGCCTATCTATTTCAGTAGACAATTGAATCAAGACTAACTCTAGGTACACACAAACTGGGGAATATGCATTGAGTATCAATGGATCTGAACAAGAACTGGCTAAATTAGATCTGATAAGTGGTTTGTTAAAGGAAGCCTGTTTGTGTCCTTTGCCAGAGGATAGCCATGCTAAAGAGAAAATCCCCCTCTGTTCCGGGTGAGACTGGAAAGCATTTCTGGTGGTGATAATAAACATATAGTGGGACTGTTTCTGCAGGCAATTCTGTGTGTATATTTATTTTTAAAGATAGACAGCTATTTGAAAGACAATGAATCATAGGTGAGTGGTCCGAACCTTACACACTTGAGGGAACATACTATATATGGTTAGAGACAATAAAGTTAATGGTTGCACCAGAGAATTCTCCAGTGCCTAAGGCCACCCATGACTGCTTCTGGCTGCAACATGAATGTCCTGAGACAGCAACCCTTGACATTAGGAGTGCCCCCCCCCCCCAAAGGGGCTGGATTTACAAATGTAATCAAACCACGTTTTTTTCAGAAAGTCCATTTTATCTGAAAAAATGATAGCTCAGAACAAAATCAAATCCCTTCTGGTTAAATACCTTTAGCTTGCCTTTCCAGAACATACAGTAGTCCATTCATCTGATTATAAATAACATGTTTAATATCAATCAGCATCTGAACACAAAAAATTATCATTGCCACTGTAAGTACACCATTACATCAAGCTGAGAAACTTATAAAAATGATCTCCACTGGGCAAAGAGAGGAACAATTAAACAAATAATTATGAAAATGAAGAAAGCTATAATATCTCCTTACTTTTTAATATTTTTAACCTGCACATACAGCATTTTTTTTACATTTTAGATACATTATGCAGACTTGGAACGGAAGGTCAGACATATCTTTCTCCTTCTAAGGTTTATTCTTTATGTTTGTAGAGCAGCACGTGCAGCTGCTGTAATTGATTTTTGTACAAGGAGGATATAAAGGCCCCTTCACATTCAAAGTTTCTTTAGATCTTTATATTTACTGAAGGTCATATAGGAGGCATCTTTGCCCTCTGAATGTACTGTATGTCTTTTGCAATTGCATATTGATTTACTTTAAGACTGATGGCGCTACCTTTTTTTCTTCAGTTTGGATAAAGTGCTGTATCCTTTTCTCCTATTGTGCAATGTATAAAATATGAAGGCCAGTAATCTAAACAACAATCACCGTCAGCTATTTCTTTAAAATAATAGTTCATTTTCAAACTCTGTTGTATAGAAGGTACATTCCGGACAGCAAGTCACTTCATTTATGTTCATTTAGATCATAGCTTTTATCAGATTATCAAACCCAGCACAACTACAGTCTGGAAACTCTGTACCGGACATGCAAGTGCAAGCTTGATAGGGACCTACAGCAGCACCAGCCAGGACACAATGCACTAATACCGCAGTATATCACAAAATGTTGCAGTGTGCTACAGGGAACAATGTAATTCAATGGCAATTAAGCCTCTTTGACTGCAGTATTTTGTAGCATGTCATTTACTGCAAGTTGTTGCACTGCATTGTGACTGGCTCCACAGTAGGTAGTAACTGGAAAGGCAAGATGGACCATGACACTTTTTCTGTCTGTAAATACTTTGTACAATTTATACAGTACAGCACATTACAAACATGAGCTGACCACAGCCAACAGATGTGCTTTGCAAATAGTAATACAATAAGAATAGAAGATATAGAGTAGATGGACAGGAGGAGACACATATGATGTTTCATTGAGTGGTAAAGGACAAGGATTTGCTTTATTAATTAAATTGCAGTAGTTGGATTAAAGACTGGGTATATAGGTTCACAGGTCTGTGATGAAGTATTAGAGCAAACTGCTTGCCCTACTACCCCCTTCCAAGGTCACAAAGCATTTCAAATTAGACACAATGGGCCGGATATTCAAACTGTGCCCGAAAAGTGCGCAACAGCAAGAGCAAGCGCAAGTCACTTGCGCACATGCACAATCGTCATGATATTCAAACATGGAGCAAGGCCAATTGCTCAAGCAGCCAACGTCTGAATATCGCACAAACTGTGCCATAGTGCAACCAGGGAGGGGAAGCTGAGCAGATATGATGCACCATAGCGCAACCAGGAAGGGGAAGCTGAGCAGATACGATGTGCCATAGCTCAACAAGGCCAGCCCAGCTGAGCAGTTCAGAGGTCCATAGGGCAAGCAATGACACCCCCAGAAGCATAGCAATGGAACAGCACAACCAGGGAGGTAGGCAGAGGCCCACCACCCATGCCACAGATGGGCACAGGGACACACTGCAGAACTAACAATGCACCCCCACACCCCAAGAACAGCATAACTGGGGGAGGGACGGAATATCAACTGGCCCATGGGGACAAGCAAAGAAAGCACATCCCAGCTGTGTTACTGCAGCACACCCACTGGCAACCTGAGACTGCCACACAAAGGGGGCAGACCACCCCAGTGTCCAGCAGCCCCCCCTGTGCACAGGACACCCTGCACTGTGACCCCAAGACACCACCCATGAGCAGTGACTGTGACTGTCACTGCAGGACTCCCCAGGCCCCCCCTGGCACAATGTAACCATGTGTACCCACTGAACCATACAAGCCAGACCCACCAGGAGCACCCAGCGGTGTGGCAGCACATGGTCAGTCCGCTGAAAGCCACCACCACACCAGGGACACCCCATGCACACACACACACAATCCCACGACAATACTCACACCAGATGCCAGTGCACACCACTGCAACTGAGTACCTATAGCCAGCTGCAAATCAGAGACCACTACAGTATTCATACAAAATAGATTTATAAAAGAATATCAACACGACACACAACAATAAACTATGTACAGAGAGATATATACAATAAAGGGGTGGGGTACGGGTACAAGGTAGGGGTGGCAGGGGCAGGGGTGAAGAAACTTGGTGAGGGAAGGCAGGTGTGGGGAAGGGTAAAGGGGGTAGGTGTGGGACAGCTACTGTCCTCCAGGCTGCACAGCAGCAGGTTGCCCCTGGTCTCGTGGCCTCCTCCGTCGTCTGACACCCCTCCGGTGCATCTCCTGCAGAATGGATAGAGACGCCGTGGACACCTCCAGCAGGCGGTGGACAGCCCGCTCAATCCTGTGCAGGACCTGGACACCTAGGGCAAGGGAACAGAATCAATGTCTGTGACTGTCCACAATCCTGAAGCCCACCCAACATGCATGGCATACAGCCAAGTGCCCCACCTCTGTGATGGACTGAACCCACTCACAGTGACCGTGCACAAGACAAGCCCAACCAGGCAGCAACAGCCATGTGTGCCACTGCACACACACCCCACCCATGCCCAGCACAGCACAACCAAGGCTGTCCAGTGACGTGGCTATGTCGTGGGAAGGTAGTGCCACAGCCATGTGCCCAGTGCATGCATGGACCACCAGTGATGCACTCACAGACATGCAGTGCCACTGGACAATGCTGACTGTCACACGTCACATGCATGGCAGTGTTGTCCATGGAAGGTGGCCGTGCCCCCCCACAGCATGCAATAGCATCCATGTTGTAATGACACTCACCCTCATCAAGCCACTGCATCAGGTGCTGCGGCTGCGGCTGCTGCTGTTGCTGCTGCTGTGGCTATTGCACTCCTCCTCCGCCAGCCACCCTGGCACCACCATCCCATGCCTCAGCCCGTGCCTGCCTCCGCTCATCCACGCCTGTGGGAGACAAAGGAAGAGAAAAACATCAGTGAGATCCCAAAGTAGACAGCCCCTTGCCCCATTGAGTGTGTCTGCCCACACATCCAGACCCAAACAGCACACACCTGCAATCACCCTCACAGCAAACCACAGCCACAGCCCAACCCACCCCCATGCACAGATTACATTACACAGTCACCCATGCAGACAATACCAGTGCATACACAGCACATCCACCTGGCCTGGGCACAATGCCCCTCCTGGCATGTGACCTGAGGCACGCAAGCAGAGCACACTCCCTCCTCTGCAGGTCACCATAGCGGTGCCTGCACTGTTATGGGGTCCTCCTCTGCCCAGTGGCCTGCTCTTGGGCAGCAGTGACCTGCTGCCACACATGGGTGCGTGGCACCTGCAGGGGCACACCCTTGAACAGTGAGCCATAGTGGGGCTCCACCACAGCTACTAGGTTAGCTAACTCCAAAGTCCCCCATTGTGGTGCTGTCCTGCGTGCCATTGTCAAACTGTACAGTGGCAATATGACGCTCAGCAGCGCGGCAACCCCACGTGGAAATGTTGCACAATACAACTCCATCATTGCTTATCGCACTGTTCGGACAGCGCCGTCGGTCCACATCGCGCTGTCACTGAACAGCACGATAGAGCCGTACACATGGCAGACGTACAGTGCCAGGGGGCAAAGGTCATGCACAAGGTCATGGGTCAGTGGTGCAAGGCCACGCGCAGCGCCATCGGACGTCCACACATCCTGCGCGATTGGACACCTGCGTGCCAGTGCCACAGTGGACTATTGCGCAGTACTGCCACTGCGCCATGTGGTGACCAGCGCTGTAGCGCCATTGGCACAATGGTGGCCATGGCCTGAATTGCCGATCGTGCACAGCATGTCATCAGTGTGGCAGATGCCCGCGAAGCTACCTGGGCATGCACAATGCAGTGTACCACACAGTCACAGATATGCGCCATTGGCTCAGCCGCTCAACCGTATTGATGCAGTACAACGGCACGATATTCAGCCGACATGCAAATCATCTGATCAGCCATTCAAAGGTGCAATGGCATGATTTGCATCTCATTACAGTTGCTCCACTCCTAATTTGCATGCATTGCGCTATAAATGTGCGACATTGGGCTGCGCTGGCCAGATTCGGTTACTGCAGGTGAGAAGTGGGTTGCATGCTGTGTGATGTTCTGGACAATGGTCATGGGATAACGCTGTAGACTGCACAGTGACAGGTGTTCACTTTTACCCATACAGATCGACATGACCGAGCAGAGCCAAGGTGAGGGTGAGGATGGTGGCCGGAGGAGGAGGCCCAACTTCACCACGGGCGGAGACAGAGGCCCCTTCCAGGCCTACCTGGAGGAGGAGCCACTACTGAGTGGACGGCGGGCACCCTCAGGCCCATGTGGCTGCATGGGAGGGGGTAGCTTGGGCAGTGAACCTGCACAGAAGCCACCAGTGCTCCGTGCAGGAATGCAAAAAGAAGATGGGGACAGACCGCAGGAGGGTGAAGGAGAATGTGGCAGCCCTCAGGGCAGCACGTGCTGGCACAGGCGGGGGCCAGCCAGCGGTGGTGGAACTGACCCCAGCTGAGGACCGACTGGCTGCATCAATGCAGCAGAGTGCTATTGAGGGTGTACCAGGAGGTGGATTCCAGACAGGTGGAAGCCCATCACTGCACGGTATGACATGGTGGTGGTGTTGGGGGGGAGGTTGTTCACATGCACTCACATGTCCTCACTTTCTGTTACAGATCCTGTTCATCTTCAGGGGATGGTGGTGGTGGTCCAGGCAGTGAGGAAGACCTGCTGGACATGGAGAAGGGTCCATCCACCTCTGTCACAAGCCAGCATGCACTGCACCAGCATGCACGCCGGGCTGCCAACTCTGGTGTCGGTGAGTCAGGTGTGGGGGGTGCACAGCCTGTGTCTCAGCAGTCTGGCATGCAAGCATGCCAGCACGCTGTGACTGTGGCTGTAGCATGTACCTGCACCATTGATGATGCAAGGACTGCAATGGGCAGTGACATGTGTGTGTCCCATGACAGACACACAGCAGGCCAGCACATGCCCCTGGGCCTAGCTGGTTCCAATGTGTGTGCCAGCATGTCGGCACAGTCCCAGGCTGTGCCTATCAGCACCAGTGGGGCAGCACCGGTGGCTGTGCAGGTGTCTGGCACTGTTGTGGCCACAGCAGTGGAACGAGTGGTCCCTGGGGCACAGCGGTTGGAGGGGCAGCAGCAGCAGTCACCCACCAGGTCTGGGGGTACAGTGTCCAGTGGTGGCACATGCCCACCGCCCTTTGATATGCCCATTCCTGGTCCTGGTGAACAGCGCCCACCCTCAAGGGGTGTTGAGCATCAGGACCTTCCATACCCTGGGGGACAGGATGCAGTTGTGGCAGAGTACCCATTTGAAGAGCACACCCACCTGCTGTGGGAATCAGTACAGCAGCAAAGGCGGGTTGCAATATCCGTGGAGGCACTGTGCGTGGCTGTGGAGTGGCACAGCAGGGCCTGTGCTCTGATCCTTGCAGAGATGGTCCATATGTGGATGGATGTGACCGCCGCCATTGACAGGCAGACCCAGGCATTGGTCACTGTCGTGGCTGCATTGGGCACACAAGCAGGTGCCCCTTTACTGTGCACCTCACACAGTACGCTCTCCACTCCCCATTCCAGGCATTGTGCGACACCCAGCCTGTCGACGCCGGGTTCTGCTGTGGGCATCCCGAGCACCCCTGGTGCAGGTATGTCTGGCATACTACAGACCCCAGTGCAGACAAGGTCGCGATCGTGCATTGGGACCCCTGGTGGTCCATCGGTGCCACCCCATGTGACCCCTGCTCAGCCTGCCAGTGCTGTTGGGTCACGGCGGGGCCGCCCACGTGTCTGCGGTGGCCTTGGAACAGTGCAACATGACTGACCTGTCTCCCAGTGCGGGCCCTGTCTGGTGCTGCCCTGTGTGCACTGTGCGTCATGGTGGGCAGTGCACTGGTGGGTGCCCTGCACATCACGCCGACATACGGACCACCTGCACACCATTCCAACTGCTGTCCACAGGTGCATGTGCATGATGATGCCTGCATTGTACTGTACACCAAGGTGCAAGGGTGCCCAGCATCTGACACATGTACTTGGACAGTACAGGTGGTGGTTGTGGTCTGTGGATCTGTGTGTTGCCATGTTTGTTCCTGCTCTGCTGTGCACCTGCCCATGTACGCTTTGTGCCTGGTGTGTGTATGTGTGTGTGTGTCCATATGACTGTTCACCCCTCCCTGATGGTGTGTTTGTGTGCCTGGTCCATTCCACTCCTCTTGCTGTCATGCACCCCTGGTGTGTTACTCTGTGTGCCTGTGGGTTGTGCCAGGACAGTGTTGGTTGCACATGGCCCCTTGACTTACCTGTGTCAGCGCATAATGCTCCTCCGTGATGGTGTCCCGTGCAGCTGGGCCTGCCGGATCAGTCGGGGTCCCGCCCGTCCAAGGGGCTTCTCATCACCATCATCACCGGCGCTGCTGGCGTCCCCATCGCTGTCCCCCTCCTCGACCTGAATGGCTATCCCACAGTCTTTGGCCATGTTGTGCAGAATACAACACGCCAGGAATATCCCACAGGCCTTTGAGGGGCTGTACTGAAGGGCACCGCCGGAGGTGTCTAGGCATCGGAAGCGTGCCTTGAGTATCCCAAACACCCGCTCGATGATGTTGCGTGTGGCGGCATGCACCTCATTATAGCATTGCTGCGATAGGGTCATGGGGCGCCGGTATGGTGTGAGCAGCCAGGGACGGAGTGAGTATCCGCTGTCACCTGTGTGGAGATGGTGGAGATGAGTATCACGTTCAGGTCCATATTGCCAATATCCCTGTGTGCCACTACCATAGCACCTGTGGCATTCCCACCCTTGCCCCACGTTTGCAATACCCACATGCGTACTCACCCACTAGATGGCCTGTGGGGATGTCCCCACTCTCGAATCAATGGCACAGTGTGGACTGATACCATATAAAGGCATCATGTGCTCCGCCAGGGTGTGTGGCACAGACATTGATTATCGCCCAGTGGCATCACACCACCTGGCAGTTGACACTGGAATAGCCCTTCCTGTTCCTATATGCAGCCCTATCAGGGCCAGGTGGTGTGCGAATGGCCACATGGGTGCAGTCTATGGCCCCTAGCATGCCAGGCATACGTACTACCCTGTGGAACTCCTGCATGTTTGCTGTACGCCTGCCGCGGTGCTGGGGAACTGGATGTGCTCCGCAGCATGTGGCAGCAGTGCGCTGAGGAATTGGGTGAGGATGCGTGATGTGGCCAACTGTGTGATGCCTGTGGTGTCCCCTGTCAGCCTCTGGAAGGTGCCCCTGGTGAGCAGGCACATGCAGGCTGTCACCTTGGTCTCCACTGACAGAGCGTGACTCCGTCGTGAGGGTGCCTGCATCACATCACTGCACAGCTCACAGAGCCGTCTCAGTATTGCCCTGTTCAGGCAGTACCAGCCCACGATCTCTACATCTGTGTACAGCTCAAAGCTGATGCGGGCATGGTACTGCCTGTTGGGGGCGTGCAGCCGACGGGCCCTTCCACGGCCACGTCCCACTGCAGCATGCATTCTCACCCCCCTCATTACAGCTTCCATGTGGAAGCTGGCACTGTCCATCTCCCTGGCGTGTGACCCCCCCTGGCTGATGTTGCTCTGTTACCCCCACTGTCCTGACTGCTACCTCCACTGCACAGGGTACCCCCGCTGGCCTCTGCAGCCTATGGCCCACACAACTTCCCTTGCCTGCCCTGTTCTGGACTGTCACTGTCTGTCTCTCTCTGTCTGTCTCACTTGGCATCTCTGTAGCATTCTTGCACCTCTTCCTTGAGCCTTTTTATTTTGGCTCATTTCCGCTGTGACGCAAATTCCGGCTGTTCCGCTGTTGCACATTGCGCAACCCTTTGAATATCGCATTGCGCTCTTTATGCAGGGATCCACCCCCTTCGGTTGCGCATGCCGTCATTTGCATTGCGCTGTTGCTCATCCTGTTTTCGGTTGTGCAACTGCCTCCTGCTGAATATCGCAGAATGGCGCACTTTCGGACTTGCGCATGCGCAACCCTATTGCGCATGGCGCAACCCTTTTGAATATCCAGCCCAATCACTTTAAAGCCAATGCAGATTGTTATTTGAGTGACTCAGCATTACCTCAGAATTACCATGAGGTAGTAAACCTTTAGATAACTACTACTATGGGTGTACAGTTTCACAACTTTGCATTCTAACCACAAAGTAAAATTGCAGGCTTCCTATTGCCCCTTCTCAAAGGGTCACAATGGCAGCCATGTACTATTGTGGGCTGTGTACTCTCGATTTGCATGTACCAACCTGCATAGCTCTGCACCTGCGGACAGGCGTTGGGTGCATGTTATGCACAATTGCACACCTCCACAGGGTGCCTGTCCATGGCCCTACCCCCTGGCGTGCAGCTGCATGGGGAGCCCATTGAGGATGCAGGCAGACATCTAATTGCATGCCTGTCCTGGGTCCCAAAGTGGATTCCCTGCTCTGCGGAAGCAGGGGATTCTAGGAAGGCTTGGGACTTGACAATTTTCAAAGTATGGGTGAGATTCAAATGGCAGCCTTCCCCCCACCTCTATCTCAGCTTGGTGGACTGGAGCAGCATGGTGGGGGATTACCTGTCCTGCTGTAGTCAGTGAGTGTCATGGGGGGCACACAAAAGATACAGCAGGGTCCCCACTGCTGTATCCTTTGCACCTCTTGCTTAGCACGCTGTACCTTTGTGAATGGCACAGAGTGCAGGCATGCCCACATACACATTCCTGGGCTGGCTGCATGTGTAGCTGCATGATTGGCAGGGGAATGGAATGTGCAATGGGCATGGACCTCTTCTGCAAATGCTGCTGGCAGTCCACTGGATATCTGGCTTGTGACATTCTGACTTTGGGTTGCCTATGTGCCATGGATATGCAGCACATAGGCAAATAACCCACTAGTCCGCACAGGGGTTATATACAGACCACTTTCTCACGAGGAGGAAATGGACAAGGAAATGATAGAAAGTATACTTAGAATGGCAGAAAAAGGGGAGATATTGCTGATGGGTGATCAAAATATGCCAGATGTTAACTGGAGTGCAGTTGCAGCAGCCACTCCGAAGAGTGGGGTTATTCTAGATGCCCTACAGGGGCATGCCTTAGACAACTAGTATTGGAGCCCACTTGAGAGGAGAAATCTTGACCTGGTTCTCTCAAATGGAGATGAAGAGAGGATCACAGATGTAGAAGTGGGTAGCCATCTGGGAACTAGCGACCTTCGAACAGTATGGTTCACAATAAACATAGCAATAGAGTCAAGCCATACAAAGGCAAAAGTACTGGACTTTAGGAGGGCTGACTTTGCCAAAGTGGGTGAGTGCCTAAGGCAGCACTAGCAAATGGGCAGGAGAAGGATGGAAGAACAATGGGGAATAATAAAAACTGCCATCACAGAGGTAACAAGCATTTGTGTGAAGCAAATAAACAAAACGAAAAGATGTAAGAAACCACTATGGTTCTCAAAGAAAGTGGCAGTGAAGGTTCAAGAGAAAAAGAGAGCATTCAGGAAGTACAAGGAATCACAGAAGGAGCAGGACAGAGAACTGTATCAGTTAAAGCAAAAGGAAGGCAGGCAGTCAGAACAGCAAAGGCCCAAACCGAAGAAAAGATAGCCAACTCAGTTAAGAACGGGTATAAAACCTTTTATAGGTACATCAGGGAGTGAAGGAAGACCAAGGAAGGGATAGTGAGGCTTAATAAAGGGAGGGAGGGTGGGCAGATGGTGACTTAGAAAAGGCAGAGATACTAAACAAATATTTTGCTCAGTATTTACAAAGGAAGAGGGAGGTACCTAAACAAACTGTAGAAACACTCTGGATACAGAAGTTGATACCAGCCCACTTACAGAAGAAAGGGTTCTGAAAAACTCTTGAAACTGAAGGTGGACAAAGCAATGGGGGCCTGATGGGATTCATCCCAGAATTCTTGAAAGAACTAAGGGTAGAACTAGTGACACCACTGACTACCCTCTTTAACAAATCATGGGAGGATGGGGTGGTACCCGAGGACTGGAGGAGGGCAGATGTGATTCCCCTTCACAAAGTGGGAGCAAGGCAGAAGCAGGAAACTACAGACCTGTTAGTTTAACCTCAGTGGTAGGAAAATGATGGAATCACTTTGAAGGAAAGAATTGTGGAGTATCTAGAGGCCAGAGGGGCACAGGACCCAAGGCAGCATGGATTCACAGCGGGAAGGTCATGCCAGACGAATCTGATAGATTTCTTTGACTGGGTGACCAAAGTAGTAGATCAGGGAGGGGCAGTGGACATGGCCTACCTAGACTTTAGCAAGGCATTTGACACAGTCCCACACAAAAGATTAATATACAAGTTAGCCAGCCTGGGAGTGGGTCCCAAGAAGACAGCCTGGGTAAAGAATTGGCTGGAGAATAGGACACAGAGAGTAATAGTAAATGGAATCCACTCTGAAGAAAGGGGGTTATGGAGTGGGGCACCACAGGGTTCAGTATTAGGACCAGTCCTTTCATCTTTATAAGCGACATTGCAGAGGACTGGAAGAAAACTATGTCTCTTTGCAGATGACACAAAGATCTGCAACAGAGTTGATGCACAAGGTGGGGTGGAAAGGATGAGAAGGACTTGGCAAGGTTAGAGGAATGGTCAAATGTATGGCAGCTTAGATTCAATGCTAAGAAGTGCAGGTAATGCACCTGGGAAACAAAACCCAGGGAAGAGTACACAATGGGGGTGAGATACTAACAACAACAAAATGGAAAGGGACCTGGGGTAGTCATATCAGATGACCTAAAGGTGGGCAAGCAATGTGAGAAGGCAGCAAGGAGGGCTGGGGGATACTGGGATGCATAGGGAGAGGCATCACCAGTAGAAAACAGGAAGTTGTTATCTCTCTGTACAGACAGCTGGTGAGACCCCATCTGGAGTACTGCGTGCAGTTCTGGAGACCCAATCTCTGCAAAGACATAGACAGGATGGAAGCTGTCCAGAGGAGGGCAACTAAAATGGTGCAGGGTCTGCACCAGAAGACGTATGAAGAGAGACTTCAGGAGCTTAATATGTATAGCCTCGAACAAAGGAGGGAGAGGGGGGACATGATAGAAACTTTCAAGTACCTCAAGGGAATCAACAAAGTCCAAGAGGGTAGCATCTTTCAAAAAAAGAGGTGTGCAAGACCAGGGGGACACAATTTGAAGATAGAGGGGGGGCGGCTCAGAGGTAATTTAAGGAAGTATTTTTTCACAGAGAGAGTTGTGGATGCATGGAGCGGCCTTCGGAGGAGGTTGTGAGTCAAAACAGTGGTGGAATTCAAGCATGCATGGGACAGTCATAAGGCAATTCTAGGGGGTGGGGGTAGGAAGAAGTAGGCTGCTGGTTAACTTGGATCTGCATCTTATCCATTAGGTAGGGAAATGGGCAGACTGGGTTGGCCAAGCAGTCCTTATCTGCCATCAAATTCTATGTTTCTATGTTTCTACATAGTGCACAAATTCCAATGTGAGTAGGTGGCAGTAGTTGGAGTAAAACTTGGAATGTGTGCTTTTACCAGTCAGCTAAACATAGACCCACAGACAGATACAACATATCTTCCCATATCCCAACAAAGGAGTGTGGTGCAGTAGCCATAGTACAAACTTGGGAACCAGGGGAGCCAGCTTAGAATCCAACCATAGCCACTTACTCACAGTGTGATGAATAGCAAGTCAATGAACCCTTATGTGCTTTAGTTCATTCAGGTGTAAAAATGGATAAAAGCAGGACCCCACAGAAAATGAAGTTTTGCTTCTCAGCTAATCTACCTATATAATTAAACTGTTTAAAAATGAAGGGCCCAGTTGCCAGTTACAAAATGGGGAAATAACAGATTTGGGAAAACACCCTCCACAGTGTGATGTCCCATGTTACTATACATGGGTACTATACTTAGTCTGTATAGGGAAAGAGGCTCATTAGCCTACTATATCATGACCAGTCCCAGCTTCTCAGAAGTTGCTTGACCACAGATTCCAATGCTTATATATTTGTTAAGGCTGCCTTTAAAGGAGTTCAAATATTTTGACTTCACAACCTCTTGGTGCAAAGCATTCAAGATACCCACAATCTTCTGGGCATAAAGATACTTTCTCATGCCCATCCAAAAAGATTTACCTTTGATTTGATATTTGGGCCATCACATATAGTGGTGAGTTAGCTTATATTCATGATTTAATTTGTGAACAGTCCTAGATCCTTATTATTTTTGAACAAATTCATCACACTGCAGCTATACAAAAAAGTTGGACTTTGTCTCAACGGCGAAATTCCACCTGTGACTAAGACAGAATACAGCATAGACATGCCAGATGTTAATGTGTGCAAACTGGGTTTTATGTGCTTTACCAGAAATGTACTTATTGATGGCAAACTTTTAGATTATTATTTTTTTATTATTGTTATTTATTTCCAAAGTTTTACAATGAAGGACCTACTGAGCTGTTAGCAGCTCATTTCTAGATGCCTCCTGGGGGATCTATGTCTTCTTCCTCCATTACTTTCCTAAAATTTCCCCTAGATTGAGAATAGTACTTGTCTGTTTTTCTTACCGAGGTGCATATCCAAGCCCTTGTTGGCACTGAATGCCCTACCCATTTTCATGCCCATTCAGCTATTTAGTTTAAATTATTCTGTACGCTTAGGGATTTAAAGTTAGTCTCTTCTTGGCCACCCAGCTTAGAACCATCTGCCAATTTATCCATCCAGTTATCACTATCAGGGGTGTCGGCAGGCATATGCACTGTACTCAGCCAAGTGCAGTAAAAGAAATCAGGCAAGGGCAACAAATCAGGCAAGGGCAACAAAAAGAGGAAAGCAAGGACATTTTGAGTCACATTACGTCTGTGTCACACTGAGCCCTTTTGCCTTTGTTGTTCATTATGGGGTGCTGATGCCACCAGTCAAATACACAAACAAGAACACCTTACCAAGCAGGCAGAAAAACAAATGAAGGAGGATTACAGGAGGAAACTGATTACTTGAACTCAGTCCTGGCAAAGGGGGTGGGGACTATTGTTGGTGTGGCATGGCAGCGCATATTTTGGTTTATGTTTACTTAATGGGGGGCAACAGTGCATCAGTTTTGAGTACAAGTTTAAAATTCCTGGCTACACCCCTGATCACTATTACGGTGTATCTATTGGGCCACCCAGCCTAGAATCCTCTTCGTATTTAACTATCCAATTATCAATGTTATGGTTTATCTACTGTATCACCCAGTATAGAATAGTTCACATATTTAAAAATTCAACTATCAATATTAAAGTTATCTGACTCACAAACAAAGAACTGTACTGGACCCATGACCAAGCCTTACCTTTCAAAACAGTGAGTCACATTATTTATTTTTGTAATTATATAGTAGAAACATTATACAAGCGATGCATTTATTATTAGAAACACTTTCTTATACACTTTATAATCCTGGATTTTGTTGTTCATGCAAGGTGCAGCATTTCACAGTTGATATTGTTTCTTCAACTTTTTAGAAATATATGTTTTGATAGGAGACCTTGATTTATTCACAAAATGTGTTTTTACTCCTTATCTTTAGTTTGGGCAGCTGTGGATTTTTCTGTTTCAATAAATAAAAACATTTCAGGTTCACACTTTAGTTTCCTAGGCCCCATAACCATTGGCTGCTATAAAAGCAGCCCCTGCATAGCCAAACTCTTCCCCTAAGGAGGAGCTGTGCTCAAAGCATTGAGGTATTTGGTCACTACTGTTTTGGTTGATACTTATTTTTGACACTGGCACTGTAGTTTGTGGCATAATATACTGAAACAAAAAATGTTTTTAACCAAGCAGGATGGAAAGTTACTGTTTGTTTATTCTGTAATAACTGGACAGTAGACTAAATAATGTGACAGTGGCTCTATATGCTGACTGGCTAAGAACAATAATGGGACAGCAGCTCTGCATTCTGATTGGCTCCTGCATGTGTACTTAGACAGCAAGCCCAGTTTACCCACCCAATTTAACAAGCAGCAGCCAATCAGAGATGTCAGGCAATGCTAGAGTGCATCTGTAAGAAATACTTCTTGCTTTTTCACAGGCACACTGAAGCGCGAAAAACAGATTTCAGCAATTGCTAATTTTTTCAGTATAATAGTGATAGTACCAGTAGTGGTCTGAATTTCCTTGGTGATAACTGGACTGTGGAATTCATAAACACCTCGGCTCTCAGTCCCAGTGTTTATCACCCCAAGTAGAGTTAGTACCTCATAAACCCAGACCACTATGGTGTTACTGCTGTATTAAAGCTATTTCAGCAGTATTCCTTGTGTCAGTGTAATGTTTCTTTTGCGTTTCTTCCTTTTTGTTCTTTTGACTTTATTGGGGCTGAACACTTCTTGGAGAAGTATAACCTGCTTCACCATGCACATCCTCTTTCCTGTGAGTTTTGAGAGGCATTTCAAGAACCAGTATTGTATTTGGACCAAATAAATGGTTTAGTATGTAAGTGAAGTAAGCAACATTTAATTTGTATTTGGTGCCCAATCCTGGATGCTCTGGGAAGCATTACAGGAAAAAGCAGGGTTATATGCAGCATAAAACAAACCATACAATTATAATAAATTCATTAACTTATTACAATCAGTTAAAACTATCTAAAGAAGCTTTATTAAAAAGGTAGGTCTTCATGCCCCCTTTTAAATGCCTTCACCAGTGTTTTGGTGCCACTTTTTTGAAATCATATACAATTATTTACTTTGTTTTTACCTTTACTTTCAGTTACTCTTGAAAATGTATTTTCCAGTTTGTTTATAGCAGTGTGTTTCTCTCATCTCCATACTTTTCTTTGCCAACCTAGGCCTGTGTCATTCTCGAAAAAGGTTGTTTGGACCAATGAACTTATGCAGTCAACAAATAAATACATTAAATAAATAAATGAATAAATTGGCCTCAAGGATTTGCAGCTCAGGTGCCATTCTGGCAATGTGCAGTTCATAAGGATGTGAAGCTTGGTGATGAGTCATCATGCTCACCCTGTCATCATGCTCACCCTGTCACCATGCTCACGCTGTCATCATGCTCACCCTGTCACCATGCTCACCCTGTCACCACGCTCACCCTGTCACCATGTTCACCCTGTCATCATGCTCACCCTGTCACCATGCTCACCCTGTCATCACGCTCACCATGTCACCACACTCAGCCTGTCATCATGCTCAGCCTGTTGTCATGCTCACGCTGTCATCATGCTCACCCTGTCACCATGATCACCCTGTCACCACGCTCAGCCTGTCACCATGCTCACCCTGTCATCATGCTCACCCTGTCACCATGCTCACCCTGTCACCATGCTCAGCCTGTCGTCATGCTCACCCAGTCACCATGCTCAGCCTGTCGTCATGTTCACCCTGTCATCATGCTCAGCCTGTCACCATGCTCACCCTGTCATCATGCTCAGCCTGTCGTCATGCTCACCCTGTCACCATGCTCACCCTGTCACCATGCTCAGCCTGTCATCATGCTCACCCTGTCACCATGCTCAGCCTGTCGTCATGCTTACCCTGTCACCATGCTCACCCTGTCATCATGCTCAGCCTGTCACCATGCTCACCCTGTCATCATGCTCAGCCTGTCGTCATGCTCACCCTGTCACCATGCTCACCCTGTCACCATGCTCAGCCTGTCACCATGCTCAGCCTGTCATCATGGTGACAAGGTGAGCATGCAGCTTTTCTAATTTTCTTCATGGTATATTCAGGATGAGTATGAATACAGAAATTACATCTGGAACCTAAGCACCAACACTGTTCAGTTTGAAGACTACCACTGAGGCTGTGTCCAGGATGGACAGAGTAAGGTATTTTTTACAGCAGCAATATTACAGTTCAAGAGGACTTAACAGATTTAAAATACTTTTTATCAAGCTTGAAATATTCAGCTTTATTGAACAAAACGTACGGCTAGATAAAGAAATGTTATAATGCTGTTTGGAACTTGGTAGAGTGTCAAGAAGGCACTGCATACAAAATACCCCCATCCCCATCTCCGTGGGTTAGATAATTTTAGTCCGCAAAATGAATGGAATGCAGTTCTAACTATGCACCACCAAATGAATGGAAATAGTCAGAAGAGAAGATAGCATTAAACATGAGAATGTTTTCCAAAACATCAAAGAAGTGCAGAATGAATTCGGAATCTATATACCTGTAGATAAACCAGAGCATTTGAAACTGGACAGTGCATTAAAACAAAAGATTGACAAGCACAAAAATAGCTGATAGAAAGAAAAAGGCACAGACTGTTGTGAAATGAGACTCATTATCTGCAAGGAGTTGTGTTTAAGAGGAGCAGGAGTGCAAGGTCAAATAGCAGAGAGAGATCACATAATAGGCACTATCTCAAAAGTTGCTCTCATAGAAGTCATAAAAGTTACAAAAACTCAGAAGCTGAATCAAAATCTCCAGGCTCATGACAGAAACAGCCTGAGGAGTCTCTTTTTTTTTAGAGATAACCTGAACGGCAAGAATCAGAAATATTGAAAAACATAAAAATTAAAAAAAGCAAGGAGAAGGCAGAGGAAACTGGAGCAGTATTCAAACCAGAAAATAATGACATGAAAACAAGCCAAACATTAAATTTATCATCACTGAGTTTCACACCTGCACAAAATGAGCTCCTGCAAAGGAGCCTGTCTTTCATACCACACCAGAG
Organism: Neoceratodus forsteri; assembly: GCA_016271365.2. Lineage (NCBI taxonomy): Eukaryota > Metazoa > Chordata > Ceratodontiformes > Ceratodontidae > Neoceratodus > Neoceratodus forsteri. Next base: position 1,736,155,671 of record CM057450.1, on the reverse strand, counting down.
GTGGGTACGTGTTATATCTGTGTGGATTTATTCAAGTTATTTCTCAAATTAAACCTAAGGAATTTTTTAAAGCTGCAGTGACAGAACTAGTGGGACTCTTGGAAACATGGGGTTTCCAAATATTTCTGTAATTGAAGAGAGACACAGAAACATCAGAAAGAGAAGACTGAATTTATCTGTTTTGATACAAGCAATGGGATATATAATATGAATGAATACCTTAATGTAAAAGCAACAGTGAACTTCAAGACAGAATTAATGGCCAATTATATGGAAGAAAATTGCATTGCTGATAGTAATAATGAAAGGCAAATGTGAGTCCAGATCAGATTCAAACATTAAAAGACAATGGTCAAAGCTCAAAAGCCTCATATTCATACATTTTTTATGGCTACAGGGGCAGAGCCCTGCAGACGTCTTTCTATCACTTGGGAAGAAAAGGCACTTCAGACTCCTTCCGCAGCACAATTTCAGAGTGAAACCACAATCGTTCCACTACCTAAACTCACTACACTGGGGTGTGGGGGGCAAAGAGTTCAGTTCCTACATGTAGCATCCTCCTGCCAGCTCAAATTACAGTCAGTGGAGAGTAAACTGCACAGGCAGCTTGTTTTAGTCTTAAAGAACACCTAAACCCTCTTTTTACACATGTTTATCTAAGCAATGCCATGTTGGCAGGGGTGTAGTGCTCCCATTCTTCTTAAAGTCTTTAATTACATTTTTTTATGTAGTTCTCCAGGCAGCAGTCTTAAATTAGCAACCAAACAGACTTGAAGCACAGCTGTAAAGGAACTTTGTTTTATACGAACACACTGTATGATGAAGCCAGCAGATAAAGGCCTTATGGTCTATCGAGTCTTCGAGAGTATGCAGCTGTCAGTGTCGTGCACTGATGCTGCACCCCACACCTCTCTCCCCCTCCCCATCAAAGGATCCCAATATTTTACCATCTCCCCTTCCCCATTTTGATTTTGTCCTTAAGTTTATCCCACCCCCTTACATCCCTCACGGATGCCCTCAAAACCAACTCCTCAGGAAGAGCATTCCATGCTCTCTGCACCCTCTCAGGGAGAAAATGCCTCCTCATCTCTCTCTTCTGAACCCCCCCCTAGGTTTAGACTAGGCCCCCTTGTTATCCCTTGCCTTCTAATTTTGAACAGACCCTCATGGGTTACTTTATTATTGCCCTTCAAGCATTTGAAGGTCTCAATCATATCCCCCTTGTCCCTTCTGTCCTCAAGCGAGTACATATTGAGCATCTGTAACCTATCCTCATAGTTCTTTTCCGTCATCCCACTCAGCATCTTGATTGCTCTTCTCTGTACCCCCTCCAACAGTCTGATGTCCCTTTTTTAAGTAGGGATGCCAGAACTGCATGCAATACCCCAAGTGAGGCCACACCAATGCCCTGTGCAGCAGCAGGATCACCTCCTCACTAAATGAGGTGATTCCCCTTGTTGTAAACCCCAGCATCCTATTAGCTTTTGCTGCTGCTTCCCTACATTGTGCTGAGTGATTCATATGGCCTGTGACTAGCACACCCAGATCTTGTACCTCAATGGATACCAATAACAGCACCCCTCCCGGCTTATAACTGGATCCAGGGTTCCTAATCCCAAAGTGCATAATCCTGCACTTCTTAGCATTGAAGCCCAACTGCCAAGTACTTGACCACCTCGTCAAGGTTTCTAGGTCCTTCTGCAGCACCCCGCCCCATCCACCACTACTCCCAATTTGATATCATCAGCAAACATACTTATCTGACTCTGAACTCAGTTACAGGACAGGATAGCGTCTCTGCTGAATTTCTGCCAGCTAAAATTACAATCTGTGGAGTGTAAACAGCATAGGCAGCTTGTTTTAGCTTTAAAGAACACCTAAACCCTCTTTTTACACATTTTTATCTAAACAATGTGTTGATGGCAGGGGTGTGGTGCTCCCATACTTCTTAAAGTCTTCATTGATGTTTTTTTTATGTAGTTCTCTTGGCAGCAGTCATAAATCAGCAACTGAAGAGTCTTGAAGCACAGCTGTAAGGGGACATTGTTTTTCAGCTTCTCTGTTGAATTCCTTCACAGAGGAGCACAAGGTGATTTGAGATCAGGTTTCCTCTTGTGGCATTGGGGTTACTGGGCTGGGACAGGCAGACAGTCATTGTGATGAGCCTCCAATTTAGTAAAACAGGTAGCCTCATTATTTAGTAAATCTGTCTGTTTCCTACTGTAAGTTAAATTTCCTTTCCCTAGTATGGTAAGTAAAGGCCATGTAACACTCTGTCCAGGTTTGTATTGACAATCCTGTGGAATAATGTGGGTGGTTACACTTTATTTGCATTTGTAAGGAGTTTATTTTGAAATACTGCTTGACTGATAATAAAGTAACAGTTTTACTGGTGTCTGTGTCTAATGGCTAGCTTCCCTCTGGGACTTGCAAGGTACTGTAAGCAAGAGTCTCCTCTAGTTAGTATTATAATCAAACACATAAATAGTAAGGTAAAGTAACTATGGCATTAAAATAGGATTACACTTAGCTGATATCTGCCCTATGGTGGTGCCTAATTATGCACTTGTGATTGCATGGAGCCTGGAGTTGAATGCACTGCTCTGCTTTGACTTGTCATATTGCCTACTATGTATCTACTTGTGTGATATTTTTCTGTTTGTATTAAATGAAGCATTTGGCTGATGTGGTAATGCTATGTATGTTTTGCCGTCCAAACAAATAAGCATAAGTCAGTACCAAACATATTTGCTTTCATGCTGTTACAAGTTAGTACAGTATCTTGAGGGTATAGGCAAGCCTTTCTTATCCCCATGAGTCATTGTTTCATGGACTTTGGGTTCCACATGGCTAAGGAGTAGAGGCCCCCATGCTCAGGGCGGGCCATGTGCAGTCTGTGGCAGTTTGCTCACAGCCTGCCTGGAGGGGCAATATTCAGACAATTAGCTCACTGCAACTGGAACATGCAAACTGTCTAAATATGGGGCCATTTCAGTACAGTGCATGGTGACTTTGCACTATACTGACAAAGGCCCAGACAGAATATGGCTAACAGAAGAGCGATGGAGGTAGTACGGATCAAATGAGATAACGGCAGCACTCCTGTGGCCCATATTTAGCCCTAACATGCTAATGATCCCTTTGGGCATGGATGGTGCTATGGCCCATTTGCATGCCCATTGCAGGCCCATTAACATGTGTGTGTGTGTGGTCTCCTGTATTCTGTAGCTGTCTTACACATTCCTTGTGGTTTATTTGTCCCCCCTACCCCCACTATTCACTTGTCCTGTAGCTGTGTCAAATATTCCTGTGGTGTATTGGTTCCTGTACCCCCTGATTGACTGCCCTGTAGCTGTTTTGAATATTGTTGGTAGTCTAGTGGCCTCCCACCTCGATCACCTGTCCTGTAGCTGTCTCAAATATTCCAGGTGGTGTAGTGGCAACTGCAGCCCCGATTGACTGTCCTGTAGCTGTCTTGAATATTTCTGGTAGTCTATGGTCTCCCACCCTCGATCGCCTGTCTTGTAGCTGTCTCGAATATTCCTGGTAATGTACTGGTTTCTGCACCCCTAATCGACCATCCTGTAGCAATCCTGAATATTTCTGGTAGCCTAGTGGTCCCTCCCATAAGGGCATCTATTCCTCTGTCAACCTGCCTGCTCAGGAACCTCATCTCCACAGCCATCCCCTGCTCAGGTCACCTAAACCAAAGTATGGCAATAGTGACAGTGGCCTACGCAGCCCTCTGCTCACAACTTGGCCAGCCACCATCTGATTGCCTTTGAGTGATCATGAGTACAGTAGACACAGGTGTTTGTATAATACTTGTGATTGCTCAGAGATAGAAGACTTGGTTTGCTGGCCAAGGCACCTAGCTTCACCTGAGCTCTTTCCTTCTAAGACTGCTTGAAAGGAAGAGTAGAGAAACTTACCAGAGCAAGGGAAAAGGATTAAGACTTATTTTGGCTAAGCAGATTTACTGTGTAGTGTTGTTTTTATTTTTTTCTCACAGGGATTGCTACTGTTTGTTGCTAACATTTCATTGTTTTATTTTTCTCTGTAGCAAAGTGTTTCTTGCAGCATATATCTTCTCTGAAATTATTACAGGTGGTGCTTTACAGGTTTTACAGTTTTATCTAACATTAGGATAAGCTTTCAGGGTTACTGCATTTGTTGTTGACTGATTGTTTCTGCTCTTGTCTCCTTGTTCTTTCGTCCGTGGTTCTTCTTTTTCGGCAGGGGAAGGGCCCAGCCACCCACCCCCATCCCCAACCACCCCACACTACATTCCTTTTATAGGGTACCACAGTTGTGACATTTCCTGTAGCAGAGCAGGAAGGGGTGGATCAGTGGGGCCTCCACAAGGTGAGCTCATTTACAGGGGCACTAGTAATTTAACTTGTTATAACAAGTTAAACAAAACACAATCAAACCATTACTTACATTTTTTTCCCTTTTTTTTCCTTGTAATTACTCTGACTAGGTTATAAACCCAGCAACTTATCTGGAATGGATATCATTAACTGCAGGTACTGTGGAACAATTTTCAGAAGGACAGTCTTACAGTATTTAGGACACTGTCCTACATGCTGGGCCTTGGAGATCTTGGGGGCTCAGCTCCGGGCAGCATGGGCAGAGATTACCTCAAATTTCATATTCAGAGGAAATACATTATAAGAACCACCAGCCATTTCCCCAGCATCCAACAGAAAAACCTCGACCAGAAGGTAGTTGGTCCAGGAGGTTGGCAGGTGGTTAGGAGGGGCAAATCGGTGACCCATCACTCTGCTCTCCAACATATTACCTCCAAAACCATATAAACACTACAACAGGTATCTGCCTCTATCTCTGAAATCAAACAAAGAGGCAGAAGACACTGCAGAGCTGGACACTGCAGCACAGGAGCTAGCACAACAAAACTCACCCAAATCAGGAACCAAAACAAAAAAATCAAAAAGGAAATCAAAAAAACTTCTGATCATAGGAGACTCCATGATTAGGGGAGTTGATACCCATCTCCAGCCAGGGGTAATGGTCAGATGTCTCCCAGGTACATCAGCATGGACAACCACTGACCGCATTGCTAAAATGTTCACAAAGCAGGAGAAAACATTGATGTCCTAGTACACATAGGGACTAATGATCTCGCCAGCTGGTCAGTTGTGGAGACCAAGGAACACCTGACCAGGCTGGGTGACAAACTATCATCTGTTTCGTCCAACATCTCCTTCTCTGAGATCCTGCCAGTCTGGGAGAGGGGAGCAGATGGATGGAAGGTCAGAGAAGGGGAGATAGGGGAGCTAAACATGTGGCTCAAGAGCTGGTGCCAGGGAAAAGGACACAGATTTGTAGGGAACTGGCAACAGTTCTGGGAGCGAAAGTTCTTTAAATTTGATGGACTGCATCTGACTAAGGAGGGAGTCAGTGCATTGGGGCAGAAGTTTGACATCTTTGCAGAATATTTAAACTAGCAAATGGGGAGAGGGGTGCAGCACCCCATACGTCGAATGGGAAGAACACCCTTCCCCCCTCAGCTAGTGGTCAAACAGGGATTCAGCATGTTTGCAGTTCATTTGCATCACCAGGTAAGGAAAAAAGGTTTGTCTCCCCATATGATGCACAGGGGTAATGTCCAACCTCACCCAACAACTAACACACTAAAATCTGGCCAATGGAAAATCATGTACACAAATGCTCATAGCCTGGGAAATAAGATCCCAGACCTGCAGGCAATAATGTCAGAGGCTAAACTGGACATAGTAGCAATTAGTGAGATGTGGTTTACCAGTAACCACACTTGGGAGACTTCAGTACCTGGCTATGTATTGTTCTGAAGAGACCGAGGTGCAAAAGGGGAGAGTGGCCCTGTATGTCAATGAAAATATCAAAGCAACAGAAATTCAGAATACATAGGAGCCAGAAGAAATGTGGGTCACCCTGGAAACAGGAACTGGGACAGCCATAAGAACTGGGGATGTCTACAGGCCCCCAGACCAGGGGGAGGACATAGACACATTGCTGTTAGAAGATATACAAAACATGACAGCTAAAGGGGAGGTTCTGATAATGGGAGACTTCAACATGCTGGATACAGATTGGTCAATACCAGCAGGAACATCTGCCAGAACTAGACTCATAGTGGATTCCCTGCAGGGGGAGGGCCTCAAACAACTGGTACAGAAACCCACAAGAGACAGGGCTATCCTAGATCTAGTACTGACTAACAAAGAAGGGATCACAGATCTCCAGGTAGAAGGTCACCTGGGGCCAGTGACCATCACATGGTATGGTTCAATTTGGCTACTACATCTAAATCATCCCATTCCAAGGCAAAATATGGGACTTCAGAGGAGCTGACTTTGATAAGATGGGCAACAGAGTTAAGCTAGCCCTGGCAAAAGAAACACAGGTAAGGGCTACAGGCAAAGTGAGCAAGCATTAAGATGCAATACTTGAAGCAACATCCCATTGTGTTAGACAGAAAAGGAAGTAAAAAGAAGAAGGAAACCACTTTGATTCTCAAATACAGTAGCAGAAAAGGTCAGAGCCAAAAGGCTGGCCTTCAGGAAATATAAGGAACACAGCGGGATGAAGATAGGGAGGCATACCAACTGCCGTAAGGGAAGCAGGGAAGGCAGTAAGGCAGGCAAAGTCCCAAACTGAGGAAACACTAGCACGAACAGTAAAAGAAGGTGACAAGACTTTCTATAGATACATTAGTGAAAGAAGAAAGTCCAGAGAGGGTATTGCTAAGCTTAATGGAGAAAAGGGAGCATGTGAGGAGGAGGAGGACCCTGTAAAGGCATCTTTCCTAAATAGATATTTTTGCTCAGTATTTACTGAAGAGAAGGTAGGGCAGGGCCCGCAGCTCAGCATCATAGACACAGGGGGGGAGGGAGGTGAGCACTACTCCCTTCACAAAAGAAAGGGTCCTACAAGAGCTTGCTAAGCTCAGGGTGGATAAGGCAATGGGACCTGATGGCATACATCCCAGGGTACTTAAGGAGCTAAAGGTGGAACTAGCAGAGCCATTAGCAGAACTGTTTAGTGAGTCTCTGAGCACAGGAGAGTCCCAGAAAACTGGAGAAGGGCTCATGTGATCCCAGTCCACAAGAGTGGTAGCAGGAGGAGGCGGAAACTACAGACCTGTCAGTCTTACCTCAGTAGTGGGCAAGATTATGGAGGCACTCCTTAAGGAAAGGATAGAGCAACACCTGGAATCCATAGAGGGCAAAGGATCCAAGACAGCATGGGTTTACAAAGGAAGGTCCTGTCAAACTAATCTCATAGATTTCTTTGACTGTGTAACCAGAGTGGTGGACCAAGGGGGAGCAGTTGATGTCGTCTACCTTGACTTCAGCAAAGCTTTTGACACTGTTCCACATAGCAGATTGATAAATAAGCTGGGTAGGCTCGTGGTGGGTCAGAAGTTGGTCAACTGGGTGTCAAACTGGTTGAGGGGCAGAAAACAGAGAGTGCTGGTAAATGGTATACAGTCAGAAGAGATGCGAGTCACAAGTGGGGTACCTCAGGGATCAGTCCTGGGGCCAGTCCTCTTCAACATCTTCATTAGCGACCTTGCAGATGGACTAGAGGGTAAGGCTTGCCTGTTTCCAGATGACACCAAGATCTGCAACAGAGTAGATGATCCAGATGGGGTGGGCATAATGAGAAGAGATCTAGATAAACTAGCAAAATGGTCAGAAGATTGGCAACTGGGATTTAATGCAAAGAAGTGCAAAATCATGCACGTAGGGAAGAGAAACCCTGAAGCAACCTATAGGCTGGGAGGGGAGTTGCTGGCAGTCACAAGGGAAGAAAGAGACTTGGGTGTCATCATCACCGATGACCTGAAATCATCCAAGCAGTCATCTAAAGCAGTAGGTAAGGTTAGAGGGATGTTGTGGTGTATTAGTAGGGGTATCATAAGTTGGAAGAGGGAGGTAATAATCCCTCTTTACAAGACACTGGTTAGGCCCCATCTGGAGTACTGTGTGCAGTACTGGAGGCCACACCTTCACAAGGACATTAACCAAACTGTGGCAGTCCAGAGAAGGGCAACCAAAATGGTGCAGGGACTGCATCAGAAAACATATGAGGACAAATTAACTGAACTAGAGCAAAGGAGGGAGAGAGGTGATATGACTGAAACATTCAAACACCTTAAGGGCATTAACAAGGTGAAAGAATCTAACATGTTTCAATATAAGAAAAATAGCAGGACAAGAGGACACAGCATGAGATTAGAAGGACGCCAATTAAGGGGTAATGTGAGGAAGTTCTTTTTCATAGAAAGCGTGGTGGATGCATGGGAACGCTACCTCAGAAAGTGGCGGATATGAATACAGTGCAGGGCTTCAAACAGTCATGGGATAGGCATAAAGGAGCAATACAGATGAGTATGAATAGATAGGCCATTGACAGATCAAAGGCCTATGGCACATTCATAATTAGAAAAAGAATGGGTAGACTGGATGGGCCTTGCGGTCCTTACCTGCCGTCAACTTCTATGTTTCTAACATCAACCTGCTATAGCACAGTGATAATTAAGCAATAAGCCACAAGGGGGTATGGGTTGTCAGGGATTTACCACAGCTGGGGTGGGTAAATCCTCACCAGCCATGGTAAATCCCCCGATAACCCACATCCTCCGAGTGGCTTATTTCGATTATACTATGGTTCATTTTTTTTACTATAATGAAATACAAATATTAAAGAGGTTGATTTGTTTTTTTTTTATTTTTATTGTATTTATTCCTATGCTGCAGATGATTAAATGGATAGTCTCATCAACAGCCATTGGTTATCAGAGGATTTACACTGGTGGTAAACTGACAGTCTGATGATTTCATTGGCTGTTCACTTATGTCCATGGTATAATTATGATCATGCCATTGTCTGAGGTGTCACACAAGTTGTAGAACCTTTGCTGCATGTCAAGTCTGTGTACTATGATGTCACTGTATTTCATGCAGCTGTCCCTGCTGAGCCTTACACTCCCTGCTCCAACTGTCTCAGTTCAGGGTACATGCAGATAAAGCATTCATGATCTGGTGTACATCCTGTGCCAAAGTTGAGCCATGAGGAACCCTCCAGTTGGTCCTGTGGTATCAGTTCCATTCTCTGGCATGGATGGTCTGTGTATATGTCTGCTGTATGACAGACACATGCACCTTCAGGCGGTGTTTTGTGTGCCCTTCTCACTGGGCGGGGGGTCTGTTCAGATTGCAAGGTAACTAGTGCAATGCCTGCTGCAGTGATAGCTGACTGTACTCAGGAGAAGTGGTATATAATTGGATGTTTGAAAGATGTTTGGAGAGGAATTTCTTTGCTCTAGTTTTGACAATTTTTTTAAGGAAATAAAAAATACAGTAGTTATTTTGATAGTGATATTGGTTGTTTGTAACAAGTCAAAGAAGGCTTTAAAAGTAGCTATATAGTCTCAAAATGACCCACAAAATGCACCAGAATGCATCTAAAACCTGATTGCTTCTGGGGGCCTGTAGGCATGGAATAAATGACAGACAGTAGGCAGAGGCATAAAAAAACACAAATAAATGTGTTTATCATTTTATTATATAATCCAAAGGAAAATTAAAAAAAAGTCACTATTTACAGAAAGGAAAAATGCTGGTGTTAACTTCACACACTTCACAGGAAAAATGCTTCTTAGCCTCCTGTCTTTCCTCTGTACATCAATAGTTTTTCTGGTATGTGCACACTCCCACATACACCTCCTACACTTCCTGCACCTCCTTCTCCTTCTTCTCCTTTTCCTTCTTCTTCTCCTTTGCCTTCAGTGGTCAGGCACTTACTGACCCATGTCTCTCTTTTCAAGTTCTAGGAGGAGTTTTATATACTCTCAGTCATGCAGTTTGGCTCCTCCCCTTTTTTTGACATCACCACCACTGTTTCCTCTGAAACCTGCCAGTAGGGGGGCTGCCAGCCCTATAGAAGGAGGCTGCAAAAATAACTGAGGCATCAGGTAAAAACATTTATTTTTATAGTTTAGAAACAGGAATACTCAGCCTGAACAGGGAAACAGCGAAGGAGGGGCACACACCCTTTTTGCATTCCCCTGACAGCCAGAGAAACCTGCTAATTGTTCAAAAAAAGAAAAACTTAAAACAAGGCAAACAGTAAATATTCTTCTGAAAGGGACTTTATATCTAACATGTTTATTTTGGCTGCTTTCTTTTTAAACTGACAGAATGATGCATCCTCAAATGCAATACTTTATAAATGTATGTTTCTTTTCAACAACTCAAAGTCAGCAAATATTTAATTTCACCCTTTTCAATAACTTTAAGCCTATTTTCAATAAAGCTGTAGTTTCAACACCACTTCTACAGTCTTGTAATGGTACATGACACTATGGGCTTTCCCTTTTCCCCGGAGCTCTTTATAAGGAAGCTCCTTTCTTCACTTTCCTTGCCCTGTGTGTTACTTTCACTTTTTACTTGCCTGAAGCAACCTGCTTCAGAGAACACACAGTGCTGCACTGTCCTGCAGACATTTGGGGCATTTCCCCACTCCGATAAACAAAGCTGCAAAGGGGCTTCTTTTTTTCGCTGCTGAAGGCAGCTTTTCCAAATTATAAGCTCTTACAGAAAGCTTTCAATACAGGGTTTAATTTAACATATAGCCTTTCAGCATTGCAGCACAAAGCGCTTTATCTAGTTAAAATAGGGGCACCTTTTATGTATAGACACTAATGTTACCACTGTACTACTAGTAGTCTTTAATATGTGCTGTTTCAAATGGGGATTTTGGTCAAACAGGGATAGTAACTGGTTTAAGGAATGCCAGGTTGGCCACTCCGACATGAAAAGATAGATGAAGAAGAAAAAGATAGATAAGCCAGAAAGGAATAAGGACAAGGAAGCACACATCTTTTTTTTGACTATTTACATCTGTAACAGGGCAACATGTTACAGGGCTAAAGTGGCCCCAGATCCCCAGCCTGTGAGGGGTTGAGGACATTGTAGTTAAAGAAGACCCCCACACCTCTAAATTTAGCAGTACATCACTTCCTTTTGGTCAAAACTGATTTTGTAATGAGACTGCATTGTCCCAGCAGAGATTCAGATTACACTTCTCTCTCTCCCAACTGTGTGTGTGTCTAGCACTGTACAATGACTTAATGTTGTCTGTAGGGTTTGTTAGCTTTTTCAGGACCAATCTAAGACTAAATGATAAACAGAGCTCCTCCATTAATCCTCTCTCTCTCTCTCTTTCTCTTTCTCTCTCTCTCTTTGAACCAGACTTATATAGGGAAATGATGAAAGGTGAAGCTGACCAAATGTGATAACTTACTTGACTTTTTTGTCAACCTAAACTTTTAAATGATTTCCTAGCCTGTTACAAATTAAGCTTACTATGTGCACTGAATGGAGGGCGATGGCTTGGATAAAAATATTATGTATTTCTGAAATCCCTCAATGTAACCTGAAGAATATGTATGTAATGTTCATCACTGCTGGACTTGATGGAGAGCATAGTATTATATGGCACAAGTATTTCATTTGTTTTTAGTTTCATTTAATCCTAAAGCCCACATCTCCTTACTCTGCCCCCCTAACAACCACCACACACATTTGTACCTAAACTTTCTCTGTAAAACAACTGCACGAGTGCAAAACTGTAACAGCTGTGTGCCTTATCCATTTGAATCGCATAACCTATCATACATAGAAATGTAGCCCTCTATCCTCATGTCTAGGGGTATGGATGAAATATGTCCTTGGGAAGGGGGTGCTCACAGGATGAGAAACACTTCCAGTGGCCATGTTACCCAGGCCCACATGCCACACACAGGGTCTCTTTTTCTTGCTGGTGCTGGATGAAAACAACAGGTTAATTCATATTAAAGGAGAACTGCACTGAACCTGTAAGTTATTTTTCCCAGTAGATGCGTTTTCATATATTTAATCCATTTCTTTTTTTTTTTGTCAACTTTATTTCCCTCCTGGTCACTGACTGCTGAGGCATCTCTCAGGTGGGGACCCACTTGACCAGCCTTTTACCAGCTACCTGAGCCCCTTCCCTGACTGAGGATTCAGGTGCTGGATCCCCCCCTCTGCCACCGGGCCCATTCAGGAGGAGGAGGTGGGGACCATGGAGAGTCAAGTTGGGCCGGGGCAGGCACTGATGTGTGGGCTAGACACTCGAGCCCCACCATCACCTCCCCAGCAGTCAGGGTTTTTCAAATTTAGTTACAAACCATGAGACATGGATGTGCAATAATGTCTGCACATAGAGGATGCCACTGCTGCTTCCCATTGACGTCCACCATCGTTTTACCCCATCTATAGCCCTGCTCCTTGTGGTGCATTCAGTGTCCACTGGGAGCCACTACAGAGTGGGTAACCCTCAGCCACCCCCCCAGGAGAGGAGAGCAGTCCTCTGGATGCTTGATCCTTTCCTCCCCCCACCAACCCCTGATGCCCAAGTCCACTCCCAAACTTCGGTTGCCAGCTTGGGTCAAGGAATGGTATCCAGCACCTCAACCCTCAGCACCACAGGACCAGCTATTTGATCCATTTCTAATGTTGTTCCATCTGTACTGGCCTTTTAGCAAACACGGTGAGTGTTTCTGATGTACACTCTGCTGGTAAGTGCCATTTTAGAACTGTATAAGGTAGCTTATGTTTCCTTTCGGTCTCAGAGTTCCAGAGCAGAACATACAAACATACGAACATACAAAATTTGCCAGCAGATAAAGGCCTAGAGGTCTATCAAGTCTGCTCGAATGTGCAGCTAGCACCCCTTATTCTGCAGCTGCCCCTCCCTTCCACCCTTCCCCTTCATTAACCCTCCCCCTTGTCCTGTCCCATCCTCGTTTGAAGCAGTCCACTGTTCTACTGCATACCACTTCAGCAGGTAACGCAGTCTATCCAGCCACCACCCTCTCTCTAAAAAAGTGTCTCCTCATCTCCCTCCTGAACCTTCCTCACTCCAGTCTCATATCATGGCCCCTGGTGGCCCTCCCCTACCTTACTCTGAACAGCCTCTCTGTACCCGTCTTGTTTATTCCTTTCATGTATTTAAAGGTTTCAGTCATGTCACCCCTGTCTCTCCTCTCCTCCAGTGAGTACATGTTCAACTCCTTCAACCTCCACTCGTATGATAACTTCCCCAGCGCCTTGATCATCTTTGTCACTCTGCACTGCACCCCCTCCAGTAACTTAATGTCCCTCTTCAGATATGGATGCCAGTACTGCACACAGTACTCCAGGTGTGGTCTAACTAATGACCTATACAGTGGCAGAATCACCTCCTCCCTCTTCGAGGATATACCCCTTGCAATACAAGCCAGCATTTTGTTGGCCATTGCAGCTGCCTTCCTACATTGTGCCGAGTTGTTCATTGACCCTGTAATGAGCACACCCAGATCCTTCTCCTCCTCTGTCTGGGCTAGCTGCACTCCCCCTAGCTGGTAACTCCTCCTTGGGTTCTTCATCCCAAAATGCAGCACCTTGCACTTTTTGGCATTAAAGCCCAGCTGCCAGGTATCTGACCATGTTTCAAGCTTTGCCAGATCATCCTGCAACCCCTGCCATCCCCCTAGGTCATCCACCACCGCGCCTACCTTGGTATCATCAGCAAACAGACTGATCTTGCTCTTGATGTCCCATGATATGTCTGCAATGAATATCCCAAACAACACTGCTCCCAACACTGAGCCCTGTGGAACACTGCTTATCACTGCCCTTGGGTGTGAGAGCTCCCCACCCACCACCACCCTCTGTTGCCTTCCCTGCAGACAGTTTCCTACCCATCTCACCAGCTTTGCACCTACCCCTGTGCCTACTAACTTCCTTCCCAGCCTTCCATGTGGCACTGAGTCAAATGCCTTACTGAAGTCCAGATACAGGACATCCACTGCATGGCCCCTGTCCAGTTGCCTAGTTACCCAGTCATAGAACTCGACCAGGTTGGTTTGGCAGGATCTGCCACATATGAAGCCATGCTGTCTGCTGTCCTGTAGTCCTTTGGCCTCTAGGAGGGCCACCAGCCTCTTCTTCAGGATAGTCTCCATTAGCTTACCCACGATGGATGTGAGGCTCACTGGTCTGTAGTTTCCCCGGTTCATCCTTGGGACCACTCTTGAGGAGGGGCACCACATGAGCCATCCTCCAGTCCTGAGGTACACACCCCGAATGTAGTGAGGCATTAAATAGGTCTGCCAAAGGTCCTGCAAGGACAGCAACATGAATGCATTGAGAAAATAATGTAAGTTCTGTAACAAGGAATTAAAGTACATCATACAGTTCTGAAATGGTACTGCCCACCAGATTGTAAAGCAGAAACACCCAGTGAATGTATTAAAAGGCCAGTACTGTTGGAACAAAAAACCGAATCAGAACCAGCTTTAATAAATGCAGCTTCTACAGAAAACATTGGCTTGCAGATTCAAGGCAGTTCTCCTTTAAACAGTTCCTTTCAGTAACAGAATGTTAACATGAAACTTGAAGAATCAACATGGATCTGAAATTTATTAAACATAGTCACACATACTATAGCTATGGGTAGCATCATTTAATTTATGGGGAACACATTCAGCTTTCACATGGCCGGTATGGCCTTAATAGCAGCTTTTACCTGGACTGAGGAGGTCACACAGTCTTTAAGGCAGCATTAATGCAGGACCACTATGGTAACAAAGATTTGAAGGCAGCACAAGTCCCAAAACAGTTCATAGTGCCTAACAGCCCATTTTTCTTCACAGGCACCCAAACTCTCAATGATACCCATCTCTCTCTCTCTCTCTCTCTCTCTTCCTTCCTTCCTCCTAGGATTCCTTTGTGTCTCTCCCACGCATTTTTGAAACCCATCACTGGTTTCACACCCACTGCCTCCCATGAAAGGCTGTTCCAGGAATCTACCACCCTTTCTGTGAAGACTTACTTGCTCACATCTCTCCTGAATCTACTTCTTTCCAGCTTCATATCATGACCCCTTGTTATACAGCATCTTTTTCTCTGAAACATATCTCCCTCCTGTACCTTATTACCCCCAACAGGTATTTAAAGGTCTCCATAACATCTCCACTCTCCCTCCTCTCCTCCAGTGTGTACATATTGAACTCTTTCAGTCTCTCTTCATAGAGTTTCTGATACAGACAGTGCACCATTTTGACAGCCCTCAACTGCCTTATTGATGCTTTCTCCTTTTTCCAATTGTTCCCCCTTCCACACCTTTCTCCTTTGACTGATCCTTTTCTCCCTTCTTCTGTTGCTTCCCCTCTGCTTCCCTGAATGACTTGCATCCTAGTGGGACTCTCTTCTCTTGGGATCTCCCTACTCTCTATTACAATGTGTAGTGGCCTACTTTCTGCCTCCCCTATTTTTTCTATCGTTCCCCCTGGGCTACTTTAGACGTCTATCAAAGTAACGTTTGAATTGTCCACTGAGGACCCTGGTTGCCTCTTAGAAGAAAGCAGACCATCACCTCAGCATAGGTTCTTATACTTCTAGCTTGGCCCACAGTCCCCAATATAGAAATATCTCTTCTACCTGTACTATTCCTTCTACTATTACTTGAAGGTCTTGGTGTGGAGTGCCATCTCCTTCCACATATAGTACAACCCACCTTACCACTCACATTTAAACACATGGGAAACACAGAATCAAACCGGTAAATGATCTGCTTCTACCAAAAATGAAATTTTCACACAGAGCTGACTACAGCAATTCATCTTTATGTTTAAGGCCACGAAACCCCCTCATCAGATTAATGTATTAGCAGCCATAGTGGCTCTGACCAGAGATCGTTTTCTATTTGGAGCTGGCTCAATGCTGGGGAAGTTTAAACGCATCTTTCAATTGGTCCTGCTTGGCCTGTGGATGAGTATTTCTGTGTATTTCTGCCTATCCTTTTAGATTCCATCTGACACTGTTCCTTGGCATTTGACTTGAACAGTGCAGTCAGTGTAATTAATTCATGTGTTCAGTTTTGATCAATCAATCAGGAGTAATATAAATATGCTCCTGTTTGAATCAAAGGGTTTACTGAGCTAACAATCCTTTGAACATTTAGAGTGTACAAATTGTATTTAAATGCCATTTTATTACAGTTAAAATAATTTAAGTGCTTTTGGCTGTCACAGGTTTCATATAGCCATGATTTCATGCAAAAGTACTTAACACATACATTGTTAAGGGGCACTGCTAACCCTGTTTGCCTTATATTATTTCGAGCTGAAACCCAATATTTTATGATTGTTTCGCTTATCTAAAATTCATTGCTGTTGCTTGTTCTATATCTGCATCCATTCTTGGTAGAACTTAAATGTGTGCTAAACGTATAATTATACTCTGCCTTATTTTGTTTCAATTCCTTGATTAATCTTATTGCATACTTCCTGAACATTAGCAACACCCCCAAACAATGAGGCCACTCATGATGCAGTAGTCTTGCCTCCTCTCATTGTATCATGAGTAGCTATACTGTGTCAGGGGGTGTTCTTTCACAGGCAATATTGTTTTCTGCAAGTTTTGAATAATGTATGTTTTGATTGGGGATCTTGATTAAACACTAAGTGTGTTTTACTGCTTACCATACTATAGGTATGCTCATGTATGGATTTTTCTATATTTATTATTAAAAAAAACATTCAGGGTTCACACTTTACTTACCTGTGCCACTTAAGCACTGATTACTATAAAAGCAGCCTCCTGCATAGCCAAACCCACACTTTGAGGAAGACTTGTGTTCAAAGTGCTGGGATGTTTGCAGATTACTAAAACTGAGAGTAAAAAAAGTAAATGCTACTCTGGGACCAGGTGCCTCCTGATATTGAAGCTGCTTAGCCTTAGAACTAACTTTGAGAACTGCGCCACTAGTTTATGGACTCCCTGGAAAATTAAAAACTGTTTTATTAGTAAATAGTTTTGGGTTGGTTGGGGAGCTTTTTTGGGGTTGTGATGTAAGTGTATGAGTGAGTGTGAGTGATTTATGTGTGGGACTAAATGCTAAATAAGATTAATTATTGGTTTAAATTGATTAAAAGGTTATGTATTGGTTTTAATTTATAGCTGTGATTGTATGGTTAATAAGATGTTAAGCTGTGTTGGTCAACAGCTGCCAGGGGGAGGTATTATTCTGCCTCCAGGCTCCACAATCTCCAACCTTTTTAGTGACCCCCATTACCAGCTGATGTATACAGGCACTGTAGAGCGCTGGGGACAGTGCATAGGGGAAGGAAATGGAGATTTGAGGAGTCTGGTGGGGGGAACAAAGTAGTGGGGATAGATTGGGGTTGTGGGGACTAGGAGGCACCCTGGGGTGAAATGGGCCCAGGAAAGGGGACCTCCTTCATCTGGTGCCCATACCTAAGGGCTCCACAGTTAGCGGTCAGGCTGCTGAATCAGCCTAATCTAGCTATATTTCTTGGGCAGTGTTGTGCAATGCCAGATCTATTAAGAACAACATGGCAATTATTGCCAATCTTGTTGCAGTATCTTATCGGCTTGCATCACCGAGACCTGGCTCAATGAAAGTGCAAGCCCTATATTGGAAATGGCTGCCCTGGCTGGGTACTCAGTGGTACACCACCTGAAAAAGTATCATAGGGGTGGGATTGTAGCAGTTTGTTTTAAGTTGGACCTGAACCTACAGCCTTCCTGGTGGGAACAACAAGGTCCTTCAAATGTGTGGCCATTCAAGGCTGTGCAGGTGTTGGTTGCAGGATCCTTCATATCTACTATCCTCCAGGGGATGGGAAGGAATTCCTGCAGTAAATTGTGGACTTTGTTGTCGAACTAGTGTTGGAGTCTCCCAGATGGATTATTCTGGGGTACTTCAATGCCTGGGTCGATGACGAACTCTCACAGTTTGGTCAAGGTTTCCTCCAATTATTGTGTTCATTGGGCCTGACACAGGTTGTTACCTCTGCAACCTATATACATGGCCATTTGTTGAACTTTATCTTCCTGCTTGGAATGGAGGTCTGTGACCTTATTGTGGATCCAGTTGTTTGGTTGGATCATTTTACTGTGAGGTTCTCATTTGAGGCCCCCCCCCCAGTAGATCTTCTCCTATGAAGATGGGCAAGTACCACCTTTTAAGGGGTCAGATCCCATAAGGTCTGATGGCCATGCTGGATCTATAAGGTTTGACGAGTGCATGTGAGGAGCCGGGGGAATTGGTTCTGACCTATAATAGGGTTATTATTGAGGCCATCGACTCTATCACACCTGTCTGTGTTCGATCCCTTACCTCACACTAGAAGTACCCCTGGTGTGCTGGGACTATCAGGGAGATGAGGATGAGAGATCAAAGGTTGGAGCGGTGCTGGTGAAGGACTGATTTAGAGGAGGACAAACTTATACTGATGGTTCATTTTAGAGACTATCAATCAGGTCAGCAATCTCCTGTAAGAAGGCAGAGTTCCTGTCCAAGGAGATTGCTGCAGTAACTAACAGACTGGCTCAGCTCTTCTGCTTCTTGATAGGTTGTGCAATCCAACATGTCTTCAGTCCAGGGGAGCTTTTTCACAATCAAGGTGTGATGAGTTTGCTCTGTTCATTGCTGAAAAGACTGCCTCCATCAGATCAGAAATCCAGTCAGTGCCCTCTAACGGGCCTTGTAGTAATGGTCCTGAGGTCACAGGCAATCAGTTTGTCTGGCCTGACTTCAACCAGTTGGTTATCGTAGATGTGGTGAAGGTCATCCAGAAGTTATAGCCAACCTACTGTAGTTTGGATTTGGGACCAATGTGTCTCCTAGCGGGGTACATTGATGACATCAGCCTTGTCCTTGCTAGAATAGTCCCATGCTCTTTAGTGATAGGAGTCTTTCCAGGGACCCTGAAAGAGGTGGTTGTAAGGCTACTCCTTAAAAAACCTTCTCTGGGTTTGGTATGCCTGGCGAACTACAGACCAGTCTCTAACCTTCCCTTTGTGGGTAAGGTTATTGAAAAGGTGGTGGTCATTCAATTGGAGACACACTTAATAGCTTATGGCATCTATGACCCTCTCCAGTAACAAAAGGCATAGTACTGAGACTGCCCTGGTTCTGATGCTAAATGATCTCCTAGCAGCTAGAGATTGGAGAGATGTTCCATCATTATTCTTCTTGATCTCTCAGCAGCATTTGACACTGTGGACCATGGGGTACTGATGGAGTGCCTGTGGGTCTGTTGTGGACTGGTTGGTACAGTCCTCAACTGATTTGAGCTTTACTCACTGGCGGGTCACAGAGGGTGGCATCATGGATTTTTTCTTTGGCACCTCTACCTCTGCCATGTGGGGTCTCACAGGGCTCCATTTTGTCCCCATGTTGTTTGCAGTGTATATGCTACTGCTGGGGGGACATTATAAGATGGTTTGGGCTAAGTTTTCACTGCTATGTGGATGATACTTGGCTATACTTGTCTTTTGCACCCGAGCAGCAGGAGATGGTCTTGGTATTTAACAGCTGCCTTGCTGACATCCAAGATTGAATGAGGGCCAACTGGTTGAAGTTAAATCTGGACAAGACTGAAGTAATGGTGCTGGAACCTGGTCACCAGGGGGTGAGAGTGCAATCTGGTCAAGTGTATGGGCTGCAACTTGGAAAGTTCCAGTTGCTCACTTCTGATTGGGTAAAGAATCTTGGCGTTGCTTTGGACTGCGGTCTGATACCTAAGTCACAGGTGTTAGTGGTGGTCCAGACCTCATTTTACCACCTTAGAAACATCACCAGGATTAATCATCTGATTCCCCCGGTGATCTGCCAGCACTGGTCCATGCCTTTGTGACCTTGTGCCTTGATTATTGAAATGCCCTATACCTATGGCTATTGGGGGTAGATTTTCATCATCTGCAGCTAGTGCAGAATGTGGTGGCCAGGTTGTTGATCGGCCTGTTTAGGTCATGACATATTACACCTGTGCTGCGCTATCTGCACTGGCTGCCAGTTAAGTGTCAGATCTCCTTCAAGGTCGGTTTGCTGACCTATAAGACCCTACACAGTCAGGGACCCAGCTAAGACCTCCTATGTCCCTATCACCCATTTCACTCCCTTAGCTCTGCAGATGGGGGATTGCTAAAGGTTCCTAGGGTTCTTTTGAAAACATCAGGTGCCCTGACTTTTTCATTTGCAGCCCCTATCCTATGGAACTCTCTACCTTGCCATATTCTAGACAATCCTGCAGTTGATGTATTTAAACAGGAGCTAAAAGCTCATTTATTCAGACATGCTTTCTCTACACTAGGTTAATGTTTTATTATTTAAAAAGAGTGATTTATTTATGTGTCTGTGTTCTATTCATACTATATGTTAAATGTTTAGATATTTTGGTTAAATACTTTGAATCATAATGAGAAATGCGCTATATCAAATAAAATTTGAATGAATGAATAAATAACTAAAAAATGTACTACATCAGAACATCACCTAATGCATTTAATCATCCATAAGTCTTTGTCAAAGGTTGCTAGCTGGGAACAAAGTGTTCTATTACTGTAAATACAGAGTCTCTTGTAGGACAAATGTCCCTTGAAGGGCAAATATCCATTAGTGTCTCATCACTGTGCTATCACCAGCCTGCATGTGCAAACTACTGTAAAGATCAAAGCAGCAATGGCATGGCAGCCCACGCAATTTGATTGTAACCAAATAGGTGTACCTCTGCTCACCTGCCTAATGTTAACTAACTTTTCTCTTATGGTTTGCAGCCTCCTACAATATATGCCATTCTGGGTGGTATGTCGACTTTATTTTCACTACCCAGGACATGCCTATTTGGCTACAATCGAATTGTGTGGGCTACCATGCAATTAAAAGATGGTTAACATGTAAAGTAATATCTTCAGGCAACAGTTTCCAAAACCCACAAAACTGACAAGAAATCCAAGTCACACAACCTATAACTTGTGATACCTCAGGAGTCATATATTTGGCATTATGGTCTTGTGGGTTCTTTTGTATGAGCAAAACAACAAGATTGAAAGATAGGGTAAATGAGCATTGCAGAGTCACATGAAACAAACATATGGCTTTACTACAGCCCAACATGTCTGGCATGCTTCTGTACCCACTGACCATATTCTCAGGTTCTGAGTATTGGCAAGGTGACCCTGATCCCTTAGGCGGGGGAATAGTGCACTAAGTTTGAGATGGGAGGGGTGCTAGATATTCAGTCTTGGGGGGCTATAAAACAGCATGGCTGGAACAGTGTTTGCAATCTAATCAAGTTTTTTTTAGGACAAAATGTGGATTTTGCTATTCATTTTCTTAGCTTCTCTGCTGTCTCCTCTTTAGAGAACACCTGCACTCTTGCTTAGAAGAAAAGGTAGGGCCCAGTGATAAGAGAAACCCTAATTCACTTTACTCATTAAGGATGTTTCCTGTTTTTTTACACTTGTAGCAATGTACATGATCAGATGTTTCCAGATATTTTGCAGTACTACTAAAGAGATTTTTCTCTGGTGGCCCTACAGTGGTACTACAGGTAGCCAAGGACTTTCTCTGAAGAGTTCACAGAAATCTCAGAAAACACAGTATCTGACCATGTCAGTTGCTGAAACTGTAATATTAAAGTTCACTGTAAAGGCAGATGTGATATTAAAGTGTAATTAGGCAAACTATGATGTAAGAAAGACATTTTAATTAATTGTTTTATATATAGACAGTTGGTTATAAAGTGCATATTTATCTCTCTCTATGCACTGTTTGCAACTTGAGCACCTTGTACTTTTGGTCATTACAGTAGTTTTGCACATGCAGGAGGATTTTAGATCAGTGATAAGACACAAATGGACATTTTCCCTTAAGGACAATTCCCCTTTAAGAGACTCTATATTTAAAGAAGAACAGCACTGAACCTAGAAATCATTGTTCCCTGTAGAAGCAGATGTTTAAGTACTTGTTCAAATTCTGTTAGCCATTTCATCTCTACAGATTTTTTATTTATCTTACTGGGTGTTTCTGATTTACACGTAGATAGTAAGTGCCATTTTGGAACAGTGTGATGTAGTTTATGTCCCTTTCTCAGCTCTTCCATTGTTTGAACAATGCATTCATGTTCTGCTATAGAACTCTGTGGTAGGAGATGGCCATAAACTACATCATACAATTCTAAAATGGCTATTAACTACAGACTGTCAATCAGAAACAATCACCAAGGTCACCTACAGGCAAGTATAGATGGAACAATAACATAATTTGAACCAGTGTCTAAAAAATGCTTCTAGTGGGAAAATTACCTTCAGGTTCAGCACAGTTCTCCTTTTTGGAAACACTGCTCCCAGCTAGTAGCCTTTGACAAAACATGGAAAGTAAATCACTTCAGGTAATGTGCTGATGAATCTATTTTACCCCAAATTTCTTAAATAAAAGTATGTTTCTGCACATTAACTGATGTCTGTGCAGTCAAGTTTCATATTTATTACAAGTTAAGACATTATGGCCTGGATATTCAAAGGGATTGCACCTGGAGCAATGGAGTTGCATTGGCACAACCCTGCATTGCACCCCAGTGGGATATTGAAAAAGCTGCCTGGTGCATTGCAAACCCTGATGCTCCAGGGTGCAATGATAATGTATGCGGTGCAGATGCAGGGAGCACGCCCTGTGCATATCGGCTCATTCTGATATTCAGCCCGGATGTGCAGTGCATATGCTGGCGCATTCCCTGCACTGCGCCGCATGGGGACTGTGCTGAGCCCGCAGAGTAGAAACAAATCCCAGCCAACCACAGGCAGGCAGCTGTATTGCAGGGTGCAACACAGCAGCCCAGCCATGGATAGCCACCCACCCACCCAGAACACCATCCGCAAGCACTCTCAACCCTGGTGGTCTAGTGGAAACCCCCGCCCATAGCTGTGATCACATGAAACATGGATGACAGGAAATCCCTGGTGGTCTAGTGGCTCCCAGTCCCTGATTCCCTGATTGATATGATACATGACTATCCCTGGTGGTCTAGTGGTCCATTCCCTAATAAATGACAATATGACCATCGCTGGTGATCTAGTGGAACTCCCCCCCACCCGTTGCTGTGATCGTGGTACAACCCGTAATGAAATGGCCTAGTGATCCAGTGGCACCCCCACCTCTTCCACCCACACAGAATCCTTGCCCACTCCACCCCCCCATCACTGGTGGGCAGCTGCATTCCACCCGCACACCACCTGGCCACCCGCTGAATGACAGGTACAGTATGGACTGTAAGCCTATTTGTCCCCAGTGTGGACCAATGGGCTTGCAGGGCATACAGTACTAGACAGTCCCAAATCTGTGAACGGAGTCATTCACATATTTGGGACTCTCTAATACAATATGTCCTGCAAGCCCATTGGGCCACATTGGGGACTTATGGGCTTACAGCCCATACTGTACCTGTCATTCGACGGGCAGCCAGGTGGTGTGTGGGTGGGATGCAGATGCCCACTGATTACGGGGGAAGTGGGTTGGGTAAGGGTTCTGTGTGGTTGGGAAGAGTGGGGGGTTGCCACTGGATCACCAGAGCATTTCATTATGGGATTGCATGGTGATTGCAGCAATGGGTGGGATGGTTCCACTAGACTACCAGGGATGATCATATTGTCATTTATCAGGGAATTGGGGACTCGGGTGGGAGAGGGGAACACTAGACTACCAGGGATGGTCATGTATCATACCAGTCGGGGAATCGGGGACTGCGGGGCCACTAGACTACCAAGGTTTTCTTTATAAACATATACCGCGTGATCACAGCTATGGGGCAGTGGATGCCCCGGGATCCCCACAGCACACACCATGCTGTGCAGGGCATGCAAATGGGGCCATAATGACATGCAAATTGCCCCATTTGTGCCTTGCATATATTATGGCCTCATTTGCATACCCCCTGCTGAATGTCGCAGGTGATGCACCTAGCACAACTGCACTTGCGCTAGTGCTTCCCCGTGTTCCCTATCTGTGGCTTGTGCCAGCGTAGTGTCACTGCACCATACGCAGTTTGTGCACTGACCATGCCATATTCAACAGTGCTGCACCATGCCACATCCTTGTTGAATATCACCTGGACCTGGCCCCGGTGCAACACAGTTGCACTGAACCCAGGGTTGCACCACTGCCTGGTGCAGTCTGAATATCCTGGATAATGTCATTACAGGTTAAGAACATCATATAAAGAAGACATTACATAAAGCATTATACAAAGACAAACCACGTGAACCAGAGGTGGTCATAGGGAGAATAGATTAGAAGGTGACTCTGAACCTGCTTGGTTAGTTAAAGGAACCTAGATTGATGAGACCCCGCCCCTCGCAGCTGAACTCTTAAATTCTACATCAAGAGGTGCTGCCAATGAGTTAGATGACAGAAGCTCTGCCCAGAGTGAGGACATTTCTACTATGAGCCAGATGAGAAGGACCCTGCCCTGAGTTTCACATGCCCAAGTTGCAAATTTTGTGTGTGCAGAGTGACATCATCAGCTGCAGGGCAAGTCCTGATCCAGAAAAGGTAATGGTCATGGTTGGCATGCCTCTGATTAATGAGTGAGAGCATGAATCAACTTTGATGTGTCAGAATAGAGGAGGCCAGGGTGAAGAGGGTGGCTGTATATTAGGTAACAGGTTATTGATGAGGAGGCCAGGTGAAGTCAGTGGCCTGGGAGAGGTAGGAGGCTGCAGTGCAGGCAATTTGATAGTAGTAGCAGCCAGTAGAAATCAAGCCAACCAATTCCATTAAGAAAGCCAAATTAGTGGTGACGTAGAATGTAGGGGTTTAGGTGGTGAGCTACTGTGATGCCAGCGATTGATTCAATGAGGTTTAACGTAAATTAATCAATGAGATTTAGCAGATTATTGCTATGGTTTCAGGATGAGTAATAAATTGATATGACTGGCATGAATACCTTAAAGGCATTAAGGCTAAGTTAGGTTATTCCACTAAGGAGCATTTGCAAGGCAGTAAGTATTTGCAACAAAGTAAGTAAATGCAATTAATATCATGAAAGCCATGTAGGCTGCTAGGTAAGTGAATTTATGCATGGATAATTGAAAAGCCATGTAGGTAAAGGAGCAGGGCAAAATAATATGGCTTATATAAAAGCATGGCCCTGCTACTTGGAGCCAAGATGCCCCACTGTGATATCACAGTCATTGGTCATGGGAATAACAGAGAAGCCACAAGCTGAACACTCTGAGATCAAGCAGCAACTATAATGTTGGTGGGGTAGGACCCACAAAAATAGAGACACTTTTACAAGCAAGGTCCTAGTTAAGGACAGAGCCATACAATAGTAAGCTGCTAGAGTAATATGAACAAGGAGAATCAAAATAATGACTGAAAGGTTCAAAAGAATTAAATTCAGAAACATGGTGCTAAAATGACTGCTGCTGTAAGCTGTGTCAGTATAGTAATACAGCAACATGAAAATACTACAGCAGTGCAAACATTGAAAGTTGGGAGTAGTAGCTGCCTGACTGAGCAAACAGTGAATGAATTGAGCAGCGCACACTGAATACCAATACTGAATGAATTGAGCAGAGCTCTCTAGATGAGGCCGGCACTGAGTTAAGTCAGTCCAGGTACAAACAACTAAGGTGGATGTGCACACTTTTAGAGGCACGGAGAACATGAGAGCTGAACAGCACACAGATAACAATTGCAGTTGAACAGAGAGATGTGCTAAAGGTATAATAAAGCAAACGGGAGCTGGAACAGCACAAGGCAAACAAAAGGACAGCAAAACACTAGAAAAATGGTAAAGGCCTCACAATGAAAGCAAAGGGAAGCATCAGGATGCAGCAGGATGCAAGGAAAACCAGACCCCCCCAAAAAAGAAAGAAAACAGAATAAACTCAAACACACCAGAACAGCAAAGCAGACACAGACAACAGAGGGAAGCAAGCAGCAGATGGAGGCAAAAGCAAAAGACAGACAAAGAAAGGTAGGATAAACACAAACCAGTAGAACGGCAATGGTTCCATGTCATAATAGTGATCACAAAACAGCAATTGCTATTATCGTGAGTATATATCACCGAAAGACAAATTGGCAATATGTACTCCCAGGCGAGCCGACATCCAGAAATCAAAAAAGTGTTTTTACAGGAGGGGCTGTGCCCCCCCTTGTGGGTGGCTTTGCCCCCTGCACTCCTCTGAATATAGATTCTGAACTCCATGGGGGATCCATGTCAGGAAGGGGACAAAATCTGGATTCTGCAAAAATGCAAGTCCCACAGCTGTTGGCAGTGGCAAAATGTAAATGCTCCCAGCCCCAAACCCAGTACCTCCTGCACCAGAGCTAGCCACCTACACCACCACCACCACATGGCTAACTCAACAACAGCAAGCACACCAGTCCCCTAAAACACCTTCATTGTCTGTCCCTTTCCCCTTGCTATCCCCCCTTCTGATCACTTTTCCCTATGCTCACTTTCATGTAGGGTTGCTACCCTTTCAGGGTAGCCCATGGGGAAAGCATTGAATATCAGTCACCGTTTTGATGGTTACCCATATTCAGATGCTATCCTCACTGGATACCAACCAATGGCAACACTGACTAAACAGAAATTTCAAACATGCAAAAGGAGAGTGGAGTCCAACAGAGCCTCCTGCAGCAAAGAAAAAATGCTTCAGAAGGAGGCTGGGAAGAACTGATTATATAGCTCAGGAAGGGGGCATGGCTGGTTGCTCACCCCACTGAACTATAGCCATAGCCTTTCAATTAAATAAGTTAACTTGTAAACAGTTAGTGTTTCATCAACATTGTCCAGCCACAACTTACGGTTTCTAATTTGATTCAACAGTCTTACTTTTTCCACCATACATTTTGATAATATGGAATTTTCTGTTGTTTTAAGTCATAGTCAAAACTGTACCAGAATGATATTAACTCTGTGATGTATATTTATGTAACCTACCTCAGCTCTCACTGTGGCAGTTGCAGTGCCCCTCTGCAAGTTTAATATTGATTTATAATGGTTGTTTATACTCCACATCCCCCAAACATCTGCATTATATAGTGCAAGTGTTAAAAGATTCATATTGGTAGCTCAAACGATGGAGAGAATTATTGAGCCTCCATTGTTCCTACTAAATCTTAGTAATGCTTTAGCTGTCATTCCTTCCTATGTTGTTCTTGACATACTTTATGTGTTAATTCCAATTTAATTTATGGCTACATTTTACTCCCAAATATGTGAAATCTCTGACATATTCCAATGGCTTGTCTGACAGGAAAACCTTTCTAGGTATTTTTCCAGACCCAAAGATCATAACTATTGTTTTTTTCTGTGTTTGGTATTAATTTTATTATAAATACTGGTGACCCCCTTCATTACATGGTTAAAAGATCTCTTTCAAATGCTGTAATAACCAGAAAACTGGTTATTATGGAGTTAGTAAAACTTTTCTTTCACTAGCCATGTCCTTAAGTGCCAGTCATTTGTAGCATGCCACCTCATTGGCTACAACTCTGTGTGTGGGTTGGCCAAACAGCTGAAGGAACATGGTGACTCCGTTTTCCAGTAACCGACAAACTGCCTTGATCCTTCGTCATTCGGTGTCATGTAGGTACATTTTTTATTGTTTTGCATTATTTATCTGGTTGATCCTGCCTTGATAAGTTAAAAAATCTATATGGTTGATCCTTCCTTTCATACACTTTGAGTGAGGCAAGACAGCAGCTGCATTGGAAATGAACTGTGGCTGACTGTGGTTCTCCACATAATTTACAACAAAAAAAATTAAAGTAAAGAAACAAAAATATCCATACCGAAAGGGAGACAGGCAGAGTGTGTGTGTGTGTGTGTGAGGGACACAGGCAGAGTGTGTGTGTGTGTGTGTGAGACAGAACTGCCCAGTACCTGTGGCAATCATTCCCTTGCACCAGTATTTATAAAAAAATAATGCTTGTGAAAAGTTTGTGTAATGAGGATTTTTCACACACCCTCAGTGTGTGACATAAAGAATGTTGGCTAGGTAGGAGGTTATAACAAGAATTTTACACACACCCAAGATGTGGGGTGCCACATAAATCCCAAGAGTGAAGCCTGAGGGGTTTATAATGGCATCACACATTGAGGGTGTGTGTAAAATTCGAGTTTTAGGCACCTACCCAGCCTTTATTTTATATAATGGCAGGGGAGCATTTTTTCCACCACAGCAACTGTATAACATAAAGATACATCTGTTGTCAGCCTCAGTCCAATCAGGAAGAAGCACAGCAGGCAGTCAGAAACTTTCCCTTTTTTTCTTTAATTTTTAAATGCAGTTATTTAGTAGAGGCAGTCCATGAAACAGACAGTTACTTTTTTTTTCATTTAACTTACTGTCAAGTGCAAGTTGCAGTGAAGTGTCTGGCAGTAAGTTATGGTGGCTGGCAGCTGAGGAAGGAAAGACCAGAGGATGGCGCATACGTGGAGTGTGGGAAACCTGGCGTGTGTTTGCTGTTATAACCAGCTAGCTATAATGGCAAATTATAACTGTGTTTCCCTTAAGAAAAAATGCTAACCAGTAATTATGATATCATAATCCACACCTGCACAGGCATTATTCTCTATTTTTTTTTGCATAAATAACCAAGTTGATCCAATATTCTCCTGAGACCCAGTCTACTTAAGGAAATGACAGCTACGTCGTTGGCATTTGCTAATACTGGAGTGGGAACATTTAACATTTTTGGTGTATGAAAGTTGTCTAAAACCATATTTTCAATAATTTCATTTAAACATGGGTTGAACAGAGTGGCAGCTAAGACACATCATCCCTGACACACTTCAATACACATTTCAGCCTGTCTTGTCAGGTTGCCCTGTGTATTATATTCAATTTTTAACCATGCGTTTGAATACAGACCTCTAAATAAGCCTAATAGATTATTATCAATCTCTAAGGAAAGACATTTTAACCACAGATCAGAGCAAGAAACTGAGTTAAAGGCTGCATTGAAATCAATGAATGCAAATATAGTGGTTGTTTTCTCATTTTACAATACTGTATGTTTTAATTGTGTGTCTTAGAAAAAAAGCATTGTGTTACAGTTTCCATACAGGATTTAAAATCTGCTTGTAAAAGTGAAATACTTCATGAGTTTCCAATCTACTTTAACATATGTTATAGAAGAATGTTGGCAAAAATTTTAGACAACTTATTAGTAAAACTAATTGGTCTACATTTACTAGATTCTCTTCTTTCCCCTTTCTTCAAGATTGGTATGCTATTCCTTTCCATGAAATCGGGATGAATCTAAACATGATGCACGTCCTAAAGAAATTAGCCAAAATATGAGACCACCAGGAGATACCAGATTTGTATGGATCAGTTGGAATTTCATCCGGGCCAGGTGCTTTGCCAGATTTTAATGAACTGACTACATGATACACTTCTTTTTCAGTTTCCAGTTCAAATGGTTCAGAAATTTTCCAACTGTCATACTCCGTAACCCAGATACATTCCATGATAACATTCCTATAGTCTTATTGTTTATTTCAATAACATTTCTATTCAGATAGTCCATCACAGTACATTCAGGCAAATGTGCTAGTCAACCATCAGTTTCACTTAATACCATAAAAGGATTTGAAGTGGGTATATCTGCAAAAGTATACCTTACATCCAATAGAATGGGTTGGATATTTGAAGCCTTGCCTTTATTACCTTCCAGCATCTCCCAGTCATCAAAATTAATAATTAATATACAAATGGAATCTAATTTAGTAGCTTTCTCAATGATTATTTGTGCCAAATCGGGAGTTTTTAAGATTAGCTGAATTGTATCTCCCTCCGTTGGACCAGGGGAACATCCTGAAGACATCAGCAAAGTCACCTTTTGTAAAATTTACTCCCCAAATATTTCCAATAGTCAGGGAAATTATGTTTTTATGATCTGTTTCTGTTCCATACCCTGTTTTTTTAATACCAAAGACAGAACATGTGGTGACATCTGAGTACTGTTTCTCTCTATGTCTAAACTGAATCTGTAACACCTACTACTTCCTTTTTCAGCTGAGATTCAGTTACCTTTATAACTTGTTTGCTTTATTTTGGTAGATCATGACAGGATAATCTAAGTAAAGTCCTATTTTTTCCAGTGGATCTGCATTACGCCAAATATAATGTAATATTCTTGAATGTGCAATAAACGGCATCAGGTTGTAAGTCTTTAGTATGTCATTTAGTGAATAACTTAGACAATATCATCATATACAACATAAGAACATGATGGCAGATGGGGATGTGATCCATCTAGTCTGACCATTATTTGACCTATCCCCCCCCCCAGTATATTCCCTTATTTCAAAATTCCGCTGTGTCTGTCCCGATATTTTGAACTCCTTATCTGTCTTGGCATCCATGACCTCCTGTGGTAGCCTGTTCCATGATTTCACCATCCTTTCAGCGAAGAAAAGCTTCCTAATGTTGCTCCAAAATCTCCCTCCCATTAGACTTCTGTTGTGGCCTCTGATACTTGCTTCCTTATTTTATTGGAAGAGGTTCTGATTCTGTGCTGAGTTGATAACTGTTAGGTATTTAAAGGTTTCTATCATGTCTCCTCTGTTTCTCCTCTGTTCAAGGGACTATATGTTTAATTCTTTAAGTCTTGTCTCATAGGGTTTGTGGTGGAGGTCCTGAACCAAGATTTTAGCTCTTCTTTGCACAGTTTCCTGATGGTCTATATCATTTTTAAGGTGGGGTCTCCAGAATTGGATGCAGTATTCCAGGTGTGGCTTCACCAAGGATCTGGGAAGTGGGATTATCACTTTGTGCTTTCCGCTTGTGACCCCTCTTCCGATGCAATTGAGGAGGTTACTGTCTTTCTGTACCACTTTCTTACATTCTCTCCCTACCTTTAGGTCACTGGATACCATGATCCCAACGTCCCATTCTAGGTTCATGATGGCTAATTGTTCACTCCTTAGATAGTACTTTTTTTCTGAGTTTATTTCCCAAGGTGCATGATCTAACACTTCTTGGCACTGAACTTCAACTGCCAAGTTCTTGACCATTCTCCCAGTTTTGTTAGGTCTGATTCCATCGCTATGGCCCATTCCTGTGTGTCCACCCTGTTGCAGAGCTTGGTCTCATCTGCAAACAGGCACACTTTCCCTTCCAATCCATCTGCGATGTCACTGATGAATGTGTTGAAAAGAATTGGTCCAAGCATCAAACCCTGCAGAATCCCACTGGTCACCATCCCCTCTCTCAACAGGGTGCCGTTCATTGCAAAACAATCCGGGTTCTCCCCTGAAGCCAGTTTCTCACACAATTAACAATTTTCTCTCCTATACCTACATTTCCCAGTGTGTTAATAAGCCTCCTGTGGGGGACAGAATCAAAGGCTTACTAAAGTATAGATATACATTATCTACTGCCCTGCCTTGGTCTACCACTTTTGTCACCCACTCAATTAATTCTATCATGTTTGTCTGGCATGACCTACCAGTTGTGAAGCCATGCTGCTTAGAGTCTAACCTCCTACTACTTTTCAGATATGCCACTATTCTTTCCCTTAATAATTCATGCGCATCGAAGAATGGTTCAAGTCACACAAACTGGTCATGAACTAAAGCAAAACAAAGGTTATGACCTTCTACAATGCCAGGAGCAAGTACAAATCCCATGACCTCACCATCCTAAACCAAACAGTGACCTTACTTGAACACGTTCCTGATTTTAAATACCTAGGTGTCACATTGGACAGCTCACTCTCCTTCCATCGGCACATAGATTCTGTCGCCAAAGCCACCAACATCCGTATAGGCCTGCTCTACAGGCACAAACACTGCATGACTCCTGACACTCTCCGGTTGGCTATCAACAGCTCTGTCACCTCCATCATCAATTACGGGCTAGCAATTTATGGCTCTGCCTCCACCTCTGCCATCCACAGAATTACAGTTGCACTCAACAAAGCATGCAGGCTGCTAACTGGGGCTGACCGAATTATACACACTCGTGACCTGTACACTCGGGCAGGATGGCTTCCTTTCATCAGCCGGATACAGTATCAAACCTGCCTCTTAGCCCAAAAAGTCCTCCCCGGGGTCATGCCCTCGGGCATTGAAAAGCTCCTCATTGACCACCACAGCACCCAGCAAACTAGAAGTTCACAACAACTAACCTTCCTTGTCCCCAGATACCGGACTACCATGGGCCAGAGGGCCTTTGCCCACAGAGCACCATGGTGGTACAATACTCTCAACAAAGAAACTGTTACTGCTGCTGCTCTTGGCCCTTTTAAGAGACAACTCTGACGTCATCTCATTTCAACTAGTCATTGTGACTGCCTCGCCTAATCAGGGGCCCACCGCTCACTGCCCTCCACTTCAGTCTTGACAGCTACCTCTCCCCGCCTTGCCCCCGTCTACCTTCCTACCCCCTTGCCCCCTCTCCCTTTCCTCCCCTGGGCATTTCCTGACTTTATGCCCCCTCCCTCCCTTTTAGAGCTCTTACCCTCACCCTCTAGCCTCTGACAATGGTCTTTCTGCTTGCATACCCCCTTCCATCTCACCTGCAGTGCTTACTTCTAAGATTGCCCTTGGCTGGTATGTCATGCTACCTAACATTTGGCACATTTTGAATTACTGGAATTCCCTATGCCTCAGTCTCTTACTTCTTTTTATTGTGTAAAGATGTATTATTATGTTGACCTTTGTATGTATAACACCCATTCCTTCTACGTGGAACCTTTGTAAACATGCAGTTCCTGCTCAAAGGTATCTGTAATCCTAGATTTCAATAAAATAAAATAAAAAATAAAAACAGTTCCATCATTTTCCTAACAATTGAGGTGAGGCTGACAAAGAGGTAGTTCCCTGCCTCTTCCTTGCTTCCACTC
The DNA here is from genome assembly GCA_016271365.2 of Neoceratodus forsteri. NCBI lineage: Eukaryota > Metazoa > Chordata > Ceratodontiformes > Ceratodontidae > Neoceratodus > Neoceratodus forsteri. Next base: position 1,736,122,911 of record CM057450.1, on the reverse strand, counting down.
TTGTGTAGGGGTACCACAGTGTCCTTTTTCCAGTCATCTGGTGCGTGTGCACTCTCCAGTGATTTATTAAAGAGTTTGGTCAATGGAGCGGCAAGTTCCTCTTGAAGCTTTTTCAATACCTGAGGATGAATTCCATCTGGTCCCATAGCTTTGTCTGTTTTCAATATATTTAAATATTCTAGGACCCTCTATTTTGTAAAGGGGATTGTGCATGCTTCTTGGATATGGAGACCCATAGCTAGTGTTTGACCATTATCATTCTGTTCTCATGTAAAATTGGAGAAGTATTTATTTAATATTTCTGCTTTCTGTACATCATCCTACACCTGCTGTCCTTCCTTGTTTCTTAGTCTGACTATTCCCCACCCTGGTCTTTCTTTTTTCCCAGATACATCTATAGAAGATTTTGTCACCCCTTTTAATTTCTGATGCAATTTATACTTCGGTTTGTGCTTTGGCTACCCTGATTGCCATCCCAGCCTCTTTGAGCTTGGTCCTGTAGTCTTCCCCATCACAGTCTTTCTTTGTTTCTTTATACAAAGTTTGTTAATACTGTACATATCATGTATATCACATTTTTCAAGACCTCCGATAATAAATACACCAACTGCTCATGGTTTTCATCTTGAGATCAAGGAACATCCCTAAGTCATAGAAAAGCTTGAACCCCCTATAATGTATCCTCCAGTTACTCTTTCCTTTGATTTCATTTTTGTTTGTTATTGTAATGATGTCCATTTTTAGAAGAGACTTTAGTGCTCACTTCACTAACATTACCTGGAGGTGAGATGTCTGTGCAGTCTCTATGGTTGTGTGTGACAACTGTCACTGGCTCTGTAGATTATTTAAGCTTTATTTCTTTTTGCAAGTGTAATTTTTCCATTGAGTGCCTTCCTTTTCATTTTTTGTCCTAGTCCAAAGGGATCCTGGCGATTACCATGCCCTCCTCAGAGAGAAATCCTTTTTTTTTCCTGCTTTCTTTATCCCACCCACTGACCAGCCCCCTTCCACCGCCCCCCAGCCCTGTCACCCTGGCATCCACTGACTCTTACCTCTTGGATTAGAGGTGTCAGATGGCTGAGTGTGACACCTGCGGGGAGACGGCATTATCTGCCAGTCAGTGGCATTATTGGCCTCCATGTTTCTTTAAGTCCTGAATGTGGGGGTACAGTGTGCAATGACACCAATGGCTGAGCCATGCACACTTCTACACGCGGCATGCTGAGCGTCTGCTCTGCCTTCACTCCCATTCACTGTAGAGCTGGTGTGCCAGCCTCCAGCCACCAGTAGGGGCCAGTCAAGCACTAGCTCTAGTCTCACTGCTCCATGGGAGAAGAGAGTTTTCCTCCAGATGCTTGATCCTCTCCCTCTCAGGTTGACGCCCGGCACCCAGCTTGCACCACTAACACGGGTCACCAACATGGCAGGAGCTAAGGCAGTGATGCCTCAGCCCTCCATGCCACTGGGCCAGCAGAGAGAAATCCTTTTACCTAAACACTTTGTATTCTCCTAGCTAACTAACTACTGACTCATTTGATTATAGTTTTCATGTGTTCCATATCTCTTAATTTAGTAATAATGCCCTCATAGGGTACAGAATCAAAGGCATTGCCGAAGCCTTAAAACAATGGACCCATTTCATAAAGCCCAGGGTATGATGCAAGATGCTTGTGTCAAAGAAATATGATGCAAGGGATTCATTGATCCACACCTTGTGTCATTCCCAATTCAGGAACGCATGCTGTGCCAGTCAGAGGACTGTCTGCACCAGCTGGGCTTGCATCATCCTTGCGATGGATGCACCAGTGTGCCATGGTGGATGGGGGCTTACATCAGTGCAGTGCTGCAGCACACACATAAATGGGATTCACTAATTCCCCCAACAGGGTCCATGGTCTTTGACAGTTAGACCAACCCGGGGCTGGTCTAAAGGCCCATGCGCCACCCCCAGAGCCATCACCGGGTGTGAGGGAACCTTTTTCCCCAGGTACCACCACTCACCTACACTATTCTGTGTCCTCAAAGCACCAGGAGACAACAGTGGAGAGGTGCCCCAGGGTATCCCTATGGTGCCAGGCATGTCACTGCCCTGTGTCACAGACTGCACTGTTCTGATGGCAGCCATGCACTGTCTCTGTCTGGGTCTGTTATCACCCCCTCCCTCCATCCTGACCTGACCTGCCCTCCATGTCTCCTGTTCTTGCCCCCAGGACCCTGCCAGCCTCCAGGGTGACTGGCCAGCGGGTCTCCATCCAAGGGCATTGATGCCACATGACCTCCCCATAACTTGTGGCATTCCCCTTCCATGTGCCTTGACTTTGCTGCACAGCAGTGGTTGCCACAAACTGCTGGACTTTCGTCCTTGGACCCTTTCCAATAGGGAATCAGATGCAGGGTCCCTGGCACACTGGAGGTCAATGCTTTAAAAGATAGAGCCACTTCACGAATCTTGCCCAATACATACATGGCTTTATTACAGTCTAGTGCCTCCCTGACAGGTTAGTAGAAACTGAGTGAATTTGTGATGCAAAATTTTTTGCCCTAAAACTGGTCTGCTTTGAATTTAATTTACCTTTAGATCATTAGATCAGAATTGAAAATCTATGTAATCTTTAACGAAGGTCTCCTGCACTGTATCCAATGTAGTAGTAAGTGTTATTGGCTGGTAATGTCCAGCATCTGCCCTACTGCCCTTCTTGTGTATAGGGATCACTAAAGCCTTCCTCTAGCACATCCAGAGATCACATATTTCTCTCAGTGATTTTATCAGAACTACAGTTTGCAACATCACTTACACAAGAGCTCTAAGCTGATTTTGTCAGTAGCTACTAATTTATTGGTACTAATTTATGTTCATACCTTTTAAACTCCACTACCTGGATTTCTGATATGCATCTGGTTGCACTTCCTTTTCTTCATGGCTAGTGACATATTAAACACTGACAAAAAGAAGGGGTTACGAATGTTTGCCATGTCTTTTTCCTTTGCTGTACTTCGTAGCTCCCTGTTCCAGTGGGTCAACATGTCCACTTATAGTATATTGATGCAGGAATTGACATATCTAAAGAATTCTTTAGCATCTCCCTAGTATACTGTTGGCTAACCTACATTCAATTTACCATTTACCATTGTATATTTCTTTTAATTTTACTAATAACATGTCATTTTGTTTATTACTTTCTGATTCTGTAATTTTATTATTTTTATATGCCTGTTTATTCACTCTTATAAGTCTATTATGTTGGTTAGCCATACAAAACAAATAATGATTCAGTGCTAGATAGGGTTTGTGTTACAAAACGAGTAAGAATTTAATGTTCTGGCATATTGTCAGATTCCCTTAGTGACTATTCACCCACATTTTGGGAGTGGAGTAATAAGATTTATAAAACTAGACCAATTATTTTTGAAGTCCATAGCATTTCTAGGATCGACAAGCTTGCATTTAAGGATAATGTGCTAACATTGATTGATATCTGTATTAAATTCCTAACACAAACATAGGTTTAGACTTTTTCCTCACAGTTTGGATGAGTTTGCAAAAAATGTGAACCCGAAAGAACAATGTATGTACAAGCTAGCAAATAGATGTGGGTAATTCTGATGCTTTGGATCTCATGAAGGATAAGGACAAAACTTGGTATAATTGTAAGAAAATGGGAGACATAAGTATTTTTTGTCAGCACAGAGAAATGAAATATCTATCTACTGTATAACTGATTTATTTCACTTTAAAACAAAATCTTGCTATGTTTGCTGTAAAAGAGACCCTCTAAATTAATTGAACAGCTAAGTTAGTTATCTATGTCAGACTCATTATATGCAAGTACTGGACAGTGAACTTAACTTGAGTTAGCAAGTCGCATAGCCTTGGACTGCTAAATTAAACGTAAGTGTGATTTTTTCAATTCCACAGTATCTGTCTATCTACAGTATCTATTGATCTATCTATCTATCTATCTATCTATCTATCTATCTATCTATCTATCTATCTATCTATCTATCTTGCAAAAAACATCATCAATGCACCAGTTAGCGTTAAAGTGGCAAAAGTAGTGAACTGTGGTGTTAGGATTCCCAACGCTAACACCCCTCCCCCACACTACAGTCAGAAACAGGAAAAACCATTACACTTGCACCTCCCCTCAGTTTTTACAAATCAAGTGTGGTGTGTATTTTAGGGTTGTCAGCCATAACACTAATCCCATTCCATCAGTAAACAAGCTGAGATGTGTAGAGTATATGAGAATGGGGTGAGCAATAGGGTTGACAACCCCAAGGTACACCTCACGCCTGATTTGTGAAGACTCAGGAGAGGTGAAACTGTAATGATTTTTCCTGTTGCTGCCTGTAGTGTGGTGGTGGGGTGTTAGAGTTGGGAACCCTAACCCCACATTTCACTACTTCTGTCACTTTAACCTTACCTGGTGCACTAACAATGTTTTTGCAATGAATGTCCTTACTTTTTAAGATAGTATAAACATATCCTCAGTCATGCAGGTCCCCTCAGGACTTGCATGAGCACATCCATTTGCCTGTGGAACTACAGGGCCCTATTCTGTATTTTCATTACTGCATGGACGATGCATCCATATTGGTGTGGAAGTGCAGGATGGATATAAAGGGCCCTCTGATGCATCAATCTGTGCCCCCCCCCCAAAAAAAAACACTGCGTTTGCTTGGCTGTATGGATTAAATTCCAGTGTTATCCTAGGAGAATTTTCATGTTTGAGATTTTTTTTATATGCTCCCTAAATTGTTGGGGGTTATTATGTGTTAGTCTAGTAGTACTCACTGGCCTTTGTTTTGATATACAGATTGTCCCTGAACTCCAACAATTTAAAGAGTTATGACTTGTTGAAGCTGAAATGTGGTAAAAAAACTAAGTCCAAAACATTTTTTTGTAGGAAGGAATCCTCTGTTGTATCAAATGAAAGACTCATACAAAAAAAGGATTCCTTTTTATGAAAAAAGAATCAGCAAAGAAACTAAGTCCAAACTTTGAAACAGATTAATATTTTTTCATCAAACCAGTGAAAGGTGCCACTGTGCCTCAAAGCCTTTCTACCCTGAAAATTTCAGACCAAAATTCCAAACTGTCTGTGTGCTAGCATAGAAACATAAAAACATGGAAATGGATTGATGATAAGAACCACTAGGCCCATCTAGTCTGCCCATTTTCCCTGCCTACTGTAAAAGCCACAGACCCTACTTGATCTCCGGTTTTACCTCCTTGTTCATATTGCTAGAGTTCCCCTATGGTTGTTCCATGCTTGCTTGAATCCCCAAACTGTGTTTTCCCACACCACTTCCTCTGGGAGTCTATTCCATGCATCCACCACCCTTTCTGTGAAGAAATACTCCTTCATGCTTCCCGTTAGTCTACCCTTCCAACCTCATGTCATGCCCCTTCGTTCCTGGACATTAACTTTTCTAGATGATGCTGCCCTCTCATACCCAATTTATGCCTTTTAGACATTTTTAGGTTTTTATCATATCTCTCTGTCTCTTTTCTCCTCCAGGATATACATGTTGAGGTGTGCCAGTCTCTCCTCATATGACGTTTTGTGCAGGCCCTGCACCATATTTGTTGCCATTCTTTGAACTGCCTCTACCCAGTCTACGTCCTTATGGAGATGCAGCCTCCAGAACTGGACACTGTATTCCAAATGAGTCCTCACTAATAATCTTTAGAGTGGCATTACCACCTCCTTCCTTTTGCTGGCTATACCTCTCCCTATTCACCCCAGCATCCCACTGGCTCTCCCCAAAGCCTTGGTACATTGTTTGACCACCTTTAGGTCATCAGATATGATTACCCCCAAATCTCTTTCCTGTTTGGTGACCCATCATGTAAGCCTCCCCTGGGGTCTTGTGCCCCAAATGCATAATTTTGCACTTTTTAACATTAGCCACAGCTGCCACAGTCTGGACAATTTCTCCAGTTTATCTAGCTCTCTCATCATTTTATGCACCCCTCCCACTGATGAACAAACACAGCAAAAAAATGTTTTCATTTTTTTTGCTATCCACATGTTGGAATCTGCACATCCAACCAGAGCAAAACTCAGCACATAAAGAGATCTACCGCCCCCATCACCAACTGGGCTTGCAAAATTTCATGCAAATCCATTAAATGGCTATGAAGCCATTAAAGTGCAATGTTTGAAGCTTAGCATTGAAATCCCTGCTTAACCCTAACTATAGTGATGCTACCACGCCACTATAATATCAGTGACTAGACAGTTAAACATTGTACTTTTATTAATAAATAGATCTAGTTACTGACACATTCATCCAAACTCTGGCAAACTTTGAATACCTTGGTGGATGGCTCCAATACAACTCCTTCTAATTGGCTAAATATAAATGATGATTCATTTATAACTCTTGGTCACATAGGTAATGGTTTTAATATTCTATTTGGAAATCTAGAACAGTTATGTTTCCTCTGTTGCCTTGTGCGAGCAACCACATACTGACTCCATTCTTTCTAATCCTCATTTTTCATTTAAGATGGCAACCTTTCATACTGTTTTGAAGTATTTAAAACTATTGAATTCAAACACTGGAGAGATAGAAAGCCTGGATGGTTTCAGCATTTAATTGGTTAACCAAGTGCTGGAAGAACAGACTTTTCCAATCACCAAAATCTTAAAATTAAGGTCCTGTCTACTTTTTTGGTGGTTGTTCAGGTGGCTGTTAAAGGTCCCATGGCAGTTGTACAAAAAAGTAGGGGAATGTTAGTGCAGTACTAGATAAATTTACAACACACTAAAATATCACAAACAGCCAATGACCTTTTTCAATTTCAGATGGTGTCTGCTTATGCCCACCCCCCCTCTGATGAGGCTGAAAATAGCCAGTGGAGTAGACCTCGGAGCAGTTGTCAGCAGTTGAAATAGTCAGTTGCAATTCAATACAATTGCAATCAGTTGCAATTGCATTGGATTGCAGTCATAAAATAGTGGAGTTGAAATCCACTGCAGTTGACGGTTCTGTGAACCATCCAGGTTTGTTTTTGTGGTACACTGCAGTGTTTTCTCTTTTTTTTTCCTATCCTGGGGGGTGGAGGGGAAGCCAGGGGACCCGCGAATATATAATGGTCCTCAACCGCTGGCAGCAAGCCTTACAGCCAGTAAAATTCACCCCTGGCTCCTGGACATGAAACATCCACCAATTAGGAAAGCAAGGAGGAGGAGGAGCCAGGAGCTTGAGAGTGTCTGTGACTGGATGCAAATGGTGGTGGGGAGAGCGTGCCTAGATAGGAGAGGAGACTGTCAGGAGAGGAGGCATCTGAGTTGTTGTGTGGGCAATGGAGCGGGCAGCATTTTTCTGCAGGGACAAAGTTTGGTGGTTCGGCCTTTAATTTATAAAAATGTTAACTGTGTCCACTGTCTTGACATGTCCGGTGCCTGGAGAGAGACTAGTGTATGGTTGTACAGGTCCTAGTCAGTCCTACAGCAAAGTCAGGCAGCAATCGTGTGAAGGCAGCAAGTCAGTGGTCTGGTCATGGTTGGGATCAGCCTGTGACCCAGTCGGCCAGGCCCGTCGGGGGACTCTTACTAAGTCTCAGTCAGGTCTTCAGAGTCAGCGAGGAGAAGGAATGGTAGGTGCACTAGTTCCACTGCATCATGTACCAGATTGGGGACGTGGGTCTGGGTTGGGGACCAACTGTGTGGGTTGGGAGGAGGGAGCACACTGCTCCAAAAAACACTGGCACCACCACCGAGTGGAGTTGCAGTGGCAGCCTGAGCCATGGAGTCACCCGCCGACACCGACTGAATCATCACCCAACACCTGACTGAACTGGCAACAGGCTACTACTGTGAGCAAGGTACTGTATGGGATGTGAATGTAAGGCCAGCCAGGGCTGGGCAGTGGGCAGTGGGCAGTAGGAAGGAGGATGAGGATGGTTTCTCACAGACTACTCAGTCTGTCTGTGTGTCTGCTGCGTGCTGGACTGTCTTGTCTGGCTGGTTGAGGGCTTGGAGGCTGTGGGGTCTGGGGTGCCGAACTTGAAAAGCCAAGGCTTTTCATTGATCTATTGCTGGTGGCCTGGCTGGGCTCTCTTTGACTGTGGTAGCATTGTGAGTAAGTCAGACTCCCCACGAGGTCATGAAGCAGGCCAGGCACAGGTGGTCGGTTGGTGAGTTCCTGGACCCATAAAAGGCCAGAGCGTGGAGTATGGTCTTTCAGGTCCAAAGGACAAAATGTTTGGTGTTTGCCATTGTAGGAATCGGATAGACTAAATATTAATGTCCTCATGGCAAGATGAATACAATTTTGAAAAACATATTAGTGTAAATGATAAAATCCGAAACAAGTTCAGAAACTGTGTCAGAAAATGTTTTTTTTTTATATATGCGTGAGGTTTTTTTAGCTTTAAACTATGGATACATCTCAGTTCTGGTATACCATACAGGAGTATTTCTATGGGTCTTCCCTTAAACTGTTTTTAGTCTCACAGATTCTACGACTACTAGTAAACTAACATATATTGATGGTTATCTCTGTTTGCAAAGGGTACTTTCTAGCTTCTGTGGGGTATTTAAGAGGCCCTACCTGTACTGTATTTTAGACTCACAGTTCTCTTCTAAGTAGCTAGTATTACTGCTGCTTATTTTTCTGTACTGTATGCTGTTTTATTGCCCTGCTTCAACTTGTTACTTTCAGGGTCTTAGTATAGTTTTTTGTTCTTTTGACTGGTTATTGTGCTTCAGTGGGTTCCTGCTGTGTATAGATTTGTTTCACTGCACTTTGTATTTGCATTTTAAAGAGCAGCCAGCTTCTTAGCTACTGCTGTCTAGTTGCTGCTCCCTCCAACATATGTAATACCTCACCTGCCTCAGAGTTGAGCGGCATAAATATTTCCTTTAGTTTTTGTCCATTTATGAAGTTATAATGCTGCTAAATCCCAAATGCTAAAAATGGAGTTGCTTCCCAAACTTAACCCACCAACATGCCCCCACGTAGGCACATGCAGCCCTATTTTGTGATATCAGAAGGCGAAGGCTGTGTGTGGGTGCACCCCATTGATTTCAAGGGGGGCTTTTCCATACATTTTATTAACTTTCATAGTCAAAATTTTAATTAAAAAAAGATACTAAGTTAAAAAAGTATGACAAACTACAACATAATAAAATTCAACGACGGTGAAAGTTTGAAAAAATTGGTTGCGTTTTCTTCAGTTAGTTGAAGTCAGAAATTTCAAACTAGTTGAAAAAAATCAATCATAATGTGTGGTAAGTCAGTCATAATTGGTTTTTCAACTGATTCCGGGGTCTACAGTGGAGTATATCCCTACTTTCCTGGCAAACAAAACATAACTAAATTTATTTCATTTATTTAAAATTTGGATGAATGGGAAAGGCATACTGAGCCAAGGCTCATTTCCAGGTGCGACATGGGTACAGTTTATACAGGGAGTTTCAAGAGTAACAGTAAGTACAGGCAATAATCACAATCGGTTATTATATAATTCAGTACACATTATCGAAGATGTAACATTTGGTCATTTAAGAGTGTAAGAGAGATGAGGAGAGGACTACTATGGGTGGCATCATAAGTGAGTTGGAAAGGACAGAGTGGTGCCTCTGTAGTTCATTTAGACCATTTGAGCACGTAGGACAGTGCGGGTTAGGTAGGAGCCTGAGGAGCTGGGTAACACCGGAACAAGAAGGAGCCTTGTGAAGGTCAGAGGGGAAAGAGTTCCAGAGAAGGGGGAGGTGGTATGAGAAGGCAAGTTGGACAGAGAGGGTGCAAGGGCAGGGGAGGTGGAAAATGTGAGGGTCCCTGTGGCGAAGAGAGTAGTAAGGGGGTTTGGCTGAGTAGGGATGCGAGGTATGGGGGGAGGAGACCAAGCCAGAATTTCGCTAAGAGGGAGGTGCAATGGATGGCACACTTGTGGGACAGCGGGACAATGGAGAATGGGGAGTAGAGCAGGCAGTGGTGAGTGAGACGGGGGAGGCTGTGGCAAAACGGCAGAAGGTGTTGGGCAGGATCATTTACTAACAAGGTTCCTAACAATTGGCAATGATCAGCTAATCCAATTTTCAAAATGGTTATAAATAAACAGTTGATACTTATAGACCTATTTCCTTGGTTTCTCCACAGCCTAAATTTCTTAAGCATGTCATTTTTAATCAGTTGTTAAGGTATTTTCATCAGTATCCCATCCTAGTATCTACACAACACTTTTCCTCCTTTCTAGCTTATACACTGCTTTGTTAGAGCTTACTGATTTTGTTCTTCATTCACTTCAGTCTGGATTTTCAGTTGCTTTGCATTTCATTGATTTAATAAAGGCTTTTAATTTAGTTATTCACCAGTTTCTTTTAAATAAGATTATCCAAACTGGGTCATTCAGATTCTGGTTTGTAATTTGGAGATTATTTACTGAGGAGAGAGCAGAGGCTAAAACTGGGAAAAGTGTTTTGTTCAGTAAAAACTATAAATATTGACATTTCGTAAGGGTCCATTTGGGCCATTTTCTTATTTGGTTTGTTTAATAATGATTTGCTTATTGTTATTAAAAAGTCTAATTTGATTTTATATGCAGATGATGCAGTTCTTCATATAGTATTAGGAAAATACTCGATCATGTTTTAAAAAAATCATAATCAGACATCACTGATTTCCAGCATTGGTTTCTAAATGATCATTTAATTTTAAATTATTAAAACAAAAACTAATCCAACTCCCTATCTACTAGGAACATTGCAAACTATTGTTATTTTTGATGGCACAATAGTTAATTTTGTGTCTAATTTTAATATTAACCTTGTCAATGGGCTGACATACAAAGAGCACATTGATTCGGTACTTAACACAGTTAACAAGCATTTGGGTGTGCTGTAAAGTATTGGAAGTTGCCTTCCAGTAGATACAATGACATTAGTTGCACAGTCTCTTTTGCTTTTTGTTTTGGATCATGGCACTCTTATATATCAGAAAAGAAAAGTCATGGCACTCACCACCCAAAATGCTGGCGTCAAGGTACAGTAGTATATATTCTATCACTACCTTATTGCATTACCAGATACAAGACATTAAATAAGCTCCACAAGGAAACAAACACCTGACACATTTCACACAATATGCTCCACTTTATCAAAGGTGTAGGGACATGCTTAAGAAATTTAGATGGTGGAGAAACCAAGGAAATAACATGTTTTCATACTACCTCACTTAAAGTAACATACCCATAATTCTATAATAATTTAAAAAATTGCTACTTTACTAGTCATTAGTCATTATGTAATGTACTGATTGATTGTGTTATTTATATAGTGACTAATGACTATACAGTAGTCATTTTTTCAAATTGTTATAGAATTTGACCTTCCTATGTAGCAGTCATTTAGAATAAAACTAGACTTACTCCAAGCAACCCTAGTGGCTGTTTGAGGTAATTCAATCACCTAGCCAGTTGGCTACTGGGGAAGCACACCTGCCATCTGTGGTCTGTGGCACCACCCCACCAATCGCCAGCCCACAGTACCAGTACAACCCTTCCTGGTGCTAGTGGTTCCCCATCCTTCTGATTGCCAGCCCATTGTAAGAAAACTCTTTCCTTGGTGCTAGTGGTCCTCCCTCTCCAATCACCAGCGCATTGTGAAAAATTGCCTCATTGGTGCTTCGATTGCCAGCCTGTTGTAAAACATTTAACTTTCCCTGGCATCCAGTAGTCCCCCCCAAGCACCAATTCATGATACCACCAGTCACAAAATGATAATCTCAAGTGTGTAGTGGCCACCCCACCATGAAATCAAACATCTCCCCAGTCACCTTACCAGTTTTCTCAGTGCCACGGGTGCACATATGATGACTGGCACAACCCTCCTCACACCTCCTTAGCTGGTTGTCCATTGTCCAGGCAGGGTGCAGATGTCTTATTTATAGGACAAGGTGATGCACACTAGCACCAGGGATGGTGTTTTTAAAAAGGCTGGTGGTCAGAGGGAGGGAGGGAGGATAACTAGCACCAGGGAGGCTGTTTTTTTACAATGTACTGATGATCAGAGGGAGGGGAGACCACTAGCACCAGGGTGGGTGTTTTTTAACATGGGCTGGTGATCAGAGGGAGGGGGACCACTAGCACCAGGGACAGTTGTACTGGTACTACAGGCTAGCGATCAGAGGGAGAGGTAACTACTACGCACCAGAGATATTTACACATATTTGGGTCTGAGCAACTGAGGGGGCAGCACCACATTAACCCGCCTTACTACCAATGCAAATAAGCCCAGAATGGGCATGCAAATGGCCCCTTAGCACCTTGAATGCCCAATGGACACATTTCCATGGATCCATTTGAATATTGCATATCCAACACTATCCACTCTGGTGGAGTACATCGGGATCCATGTTGGGAAAGTGCTACTTGACTTTGCATTACACTGCCATGACCCTACTGTATATTCAGTTGAACAGTGCCAGTGTGCTATTCTGCTGATTATAGCATCTTCAAGCTCCCAGGCAATGTCATGGTGCAGCTCTAGGTTTTGCGCCAAGCTTTGCACTATTTTGAATACTGTGCTCCTGATTTTTTGACACTCATTTCTGCAATTTATATTCCTCTTCAGGATATATGTCCTTGTTTTGACATAGTTCATATTTTAGAGGGACTATGGTTGGGAAAACTTTAAATCTAGCAGCCCTCCCTACAGTTTTTAGGAATATCTTTGAATCCACTGTTTGTAAACAGTAGTAGATCATCATCTAATCTTAACGTGAGAATGCCTTCTCAAAGGTCTAGACATGCTCAATATGTATTTTCGTTCCTATCAGTAAAATGTTGGAACTCATTGCCAGTTTTTATACCCAGAGCTACAGTAAGTCTTTGCTCAATTTGAAGTATCTTTTAATTGCATTTTATCTATAATTACAGTTGTGACTGTTTTTAATTATGGGCATTTTTATCTACATAAAATATTGATGAAGTAAAAGGTTTTTATTTTCTGTGAAAATTGTTTATTTTTAAAGCCTGTTTCAGCATCCAGGCCATTATTGTAAAGAGGCAATGATGCCCCATGAATCAACCCAGTTACACACATACATACTGTACATACATACATAAATACATAAATTCAATCAATCGATCAAAATATAGGTTAGTTTCCCTTACTGTTCTATCTGCCTACAATTGTAATAAATTGTTTTTCAGAGAATGGGTGGTGAATGGGTGGAGTAGTCTATCAAGCAATGACTTCAATGCAGGGACTATAGCTGGGTTCAGAACACAAGGGGACACCTCTAAGGGGGTTATGAGGAAGTAAACATGAGGAAGTGTACCTGTTGCTTGTAGCAAAATCTAACAACCTAATTAGCTTTGCTCTGTCCTCTCTAGCACTTACATCCTCCTAAGCTTTTGCAATCTAGCACTTGAACATCCTCCTCCCGGGTAGGCTGGACATTCCAAGCTCTTTAATTCTCTTGCCACCCTGCCCTAATCCTCAGCTCTTCGACTACACATCTCCTCCCAACTCATAACCCAATTTTCTTTTCCTCACTCACTCCTATCTCCCCAACCCCCCAAATATGGGTATCTAGTCTCTTAATAGCACTATACATTTACTTCCCACCTCCATGACAATGGGAACAGGCTCTAACTGTTCCCTGCTTTTTCGCATACTAACTCCTTTTGTTATTCTTCTCCTGCCACCAACTAAAACTTTATCAGATTTGTCATTATAATTGTAATTAGGTAATTCTTTCCTCCTGATGTTCTCTGTCCATTTTATGTACTCATGTTTAATTCCCATTGATATCACCTGCATTTTTCTACATGAATTTTGTATTGACATGGAACTTCTGTAAATGAGCTCTGAGCTCAAAGGTTGTAATCTAAGACTTGAATAAAATAACTACAAATAAATACAAATAATAAATCATAGAGCTGCAGGACAGACTTGATGGACTTGTGGTCCTTTTCTGTCCTTATTTTTCTATGTTTCTAAGATTAGGTCAAGCATGTGACTTCATTGGTGTATAACAATGGGATTGTTTTGCTTGAGTCCTGGCTCCTTTGTGAGCTGGAGAAGTTTGCATGCATAGCAATTCAAGGTGTTATCCACCCTTGCCCTGAAGTTATGAACTACAATTACAGTAGTCTCAATGACTCCAGCACCACAGTGGACAGCTTTTCAGTAACCTCTTGCAAGAAATCCCCCTTACTTCATGATGCAGACCAGATTGGCAGATAAATCAGAGATAACATCTCTGATGATTGCAGTTTTACTTACCACCAACATGAAGGAGCCACGTTACCTTGTATTTACACCACCACCTATGCATCTCATTGATCTTGTCCATTATCTCAGGCACCTGTCTCCTAGTCCATTCATACCTATTGTACCTAGCCTGTCTCCGTCTGCTGGATGAACTCTACCCATCCAACAGATGCCAAATGCATGGTTTGCTGTTGGATTCTGTAACTCACATGGAGTAAATACTTCTTAAAGGGACATAACTGCCTCAGCCGATGTAAGAATGTTATACATTTTTCCCCAGGACATTAAACCCTCAACCGTACAAACAGAAGATCCATCCATCATCCCAGGAAATGCTTCTCAATCTTACCTCTGGCCCTTCTATATACAGTTTAATGTCCAGGTGCTTATATTGTGATGTACAATATTGGCTTGTATCTAGGACATTGTGGCCTCAATGAAGGAGATGACCCAGATTGCACTGGTCACATTTAAAAGTGCTGTTGGTTTATAGATATTTGGATGGAAATCTGATTGGACTTTGGTGGGCAGATTGCTCCAAATTGCTAGAGATTTGTACCTCTGTAGTATCTTTAGGAGCAATAAGAGAACAGCAGTGGGCATGTACCTTTTGGAGACTTGTTGAAGTTTGTTTATTCTTCCCTTGGGGTGGTAGCTTATGCACATTTCCAGATTGTGGGTAGACAGTCAGATGAGATAGACATGTTTAATAGGTTGGTGATGGGGCAGGTGGAGGGTAATAACAGAGAAGGCTTTCTCACAAAGCTTAGGTAATAGGCTGTCATCATACTTACAAATAGGTCAGTTTGCTGAAGCACTGTAAGAACCTCCTTCAGGTTGAAAAGCATGGTTGCATACAGTACACACAAATATACAAAGAAGTCAGCAGAGGAAGGCCATTTGGTCTATCTAGACTGCTCATATTGCAGGGTCCACAGCTTGAGCTAATGTCCCTGCCTCCCATGCACTGCTTCCATCCTCCCTACCACTGACATGGACATCATTACAATAACAAACAAAAATGAAATCAAAGGAAAGAGTAACTGGAGGATACATTATAGGGGGTTCAAGCTTTTATATGACTTAGGAATGTTCCTTGATCTCAAGCTGCCCACTGACTTTAACAAGACCTCCTCTTCTGGTAGCGCATCCCAAGTGTCCACCACCCTCTCCATGAAGAAGTGCTTCCTGACCTCCCTCCTAAACCTCCCTCACCTCCAGCTTAAGACTGTTCCCCCTTGTCTAATGGTTGCCACTCAGCTTAAAAATACCCTCCTTAGCCACTTTATTTATCCCTTTCAAGTACTTGAAAGTCATTAGTTAGTTATGTAATTAATTAATTAATTTGAAATTAGCTTTCCTGGTTAGGAGTAGCATCAGTTGGGGTGGTGGCTCAGACAAGGCATGGTGCTCAGTTAGTGGCCATAGACAAGGGGCATTGTAAAGTGTGAGTTGAAGGTGTTTGTCATGTCCACTGGATTGCTCAGCTGTGCATCCTGGTGGAAGAAGATTAGAGTTATGTGGTCATGGTATGCTAAATCCCATAGATTATGATATCTGACCAGAAGCCTTGCATATTACAAACATTCTTGTCCCACTAGTGAAGGAAATGTCTTGCCTTGGCAATCCTGATTTAAGTCTTTCATTTGTTTCAGAGATGTCTATAGGCAGTGCCATCAATGAGATCATCAGTTTCATTGTACCATGGGCCATATATACAAGCACAGCGCAAATGTTTGTGCTGTGCTTGCGAGTGCACCTGACCTGTTTGCTGCTATATTCAGTCAGATAGCGAATGGCACTATCTGACTTAATATCAGGCTGCATTGACACAATGTAAGTGCAACTGCAATGCCCTGAAATGGAGCTGGCTTGTATACTAGGGTATAGTGCTGCAAAACATGGGCTAACACCAAGACCCCTGTGGGCTATATTCAGCCCAAGCTGTCAGTGAGTGTACATACTGTATTTGCACTCACTGACAGTTCATACAGCAATCAGCTGAGGAGGTGAGAAGTGGGATATGTCAGTTGCCATGTCAATCTTAGAGGAGCACCGGCCAACCGGGTAAGGGTGTGGGGGAGGTGGGATGTGAGTGGGAAGGTCGGTGGGGAGATACTGGACCACCAGTGATTAGCTGTAATTTTGTAAATGGGAGCTTCTGTGGTGGGGGAACTGCTGGACACCAGGGCATTTTGCAATAAACTCAGCTGAGTGATCATGGGGGTAGAGGAAACACTGGAGACAAGTTTATTTTGCAAGACACTCAGTTGAGTGATTGGGGGTGGAGGGAACCACTGGGCACAGGGGTATTTTGCAATTTACTCAGTTGAGCGATCAGGGGTGGGGGGGTGACACTAGACCACCAGGGTATTTAGGTATATACTCAGTGGAGCAATCAGGGGGTCTCACTAGACCACCAAGGTATTTTACAATATGCTTGGAGGAGCAATTGGTGGGGGGGGGGGTCACACTAGACCACCAGGGAATGTTTCAGTGCTTGAATGGGAATTCTGGTGCAGGTGGCTGCAGTACAGCCACTCTGCCTTCGGGGAGGGTGGCATGGGCTTAGCACCCAGTTAAGAGGTGGTTTCAGCAGCAGTAGACAGCACTGCTTGGGGGCTGTTTACCTCTGCCATATACCTTTGAATCTATTGCTTCATCAGTATGCATGATGGGACCACTTCATTTGCATAGCTAGAGCAGTATTTTAGTGTGTTGGTACTCCCAGGTTTGCAGGGTGCTCCTGGGGCTTCTGAATATGGGTCAACCAAGAGCGCTTGTGCAAACGCGGGTTAGTGCATGCATTAACCCTGTTAGTGGGTGTGCTAACCTTTCAGTATTGGGCCCCTAGTCTGTACTACATCACTCAGATTGTGGAGCTCAAGGAATTTGGAAGAGATCCGTGAGTAATGGTAACTCTAAGTTCGGTCAAGGGAGTAGGGCATGTCTTTCAGAAACTGAAGTAAATTCACCCCTGAAGTATTCCAGGCTGTTTGATGTCAAGGATTAGTTTCTGGAGGCCCCCTTTGACACTGTGAAGGTCTTGAATTAAGCCATGTTGGTTATGCCTTCAATAGAACTGAGATATTATTAATTTAGAAGTTAATTTGGCATTGGCAGTATAGCCTAGAGATTAGAGTAATGAGCTGCGAATGAGTTTAGTACATCCAGCAGACCTTGATCTGATTCCCACAACCTCCACTTGCATACTATGTGACTCTGAGTGAGTCACTTAATCTCCCCAGTGCTTCTGGGTCACCCCTGAAAACAGGCACCTGTGCCTAGTGGGCCTTACCTGGTTATCAATGAAAAAAATAAATAAATGAATAAATAAATATTTTTGTTGTAGGTTTTAAATGTAGTGTAGTAGACAGGTTAGTGGTCTATGAGGTAGTTTGGAAGAGTTCTGCTTTCAGGTGCCCTGGCAAATCTACTGTCTAGTAACCAATCCCACAAGCTGTGTCTTTCAGCATTGTAAGTGTGGTCGGTACCATAGGGATCCCATGACTTTCATCTGGTTTGTTCCATCAAGAGCGTTTATGTGACCACACAAAACTAGACACTCCTAGGCCAGTCACAGTATGCACAATTGTGGGGAGGAGGTGTGGGAGAAAAGTAACCAAAATGCTGCAGCTGCATAGCAGAGGATGTCTCTCATCCCCTTCCCCATGCCAGCAGCCCTGCACTGCACCATCAGGACCCTACCAGCTAACATCAAAGTTATTAGATACTCTCTTCTAGGCAAAGAGTGGCACAAGTTTGCCATGGAGAAAGTCAGGTGAGGTGCTTAATATCGTCACTGAGCTGGAGGAGGCCCCAGCAGGGACAAGCCAGCTCTGTAGGATGCCAGAGACACTGGAGGTCAGACTGGTGCCTGACAACAGTAACAAGTGGTGTGGCACACTGAAGGGCAGTTGTGGGGCCAGACGGAGTTGGGTGCCAGTGGGAAAGTGAAGTTACAAACTAAAATGTTTCTTTTTCATGCTGTTACAATCAATTTTCTTAACTACTGGCACATTTATTTGTATTTTTGCCTAGACTGTTTAAAAAGCAGAAAGGTGATTGCATTTACTTTTTGCCTTCACTTGTTTTGTGATTAGTTATGAAGTAACTGTTAACAAGGTTAAATTGCTATATAATGCATTTAAAATAGAGAATTCTGAAACTGGGATCAGAAATTAATCATGTGTATTGTTGCTAGGGCAGCAGGTTGAAATTAATGCTACTGCAACCCTTAAATACCATTTGTCTTTTGATTTATGCAGGATCACTGGGGAAGACTAGTGCTATGCTCACATCTGTGTCTCTGACTGAACATGTACTCTGGTTTTCAATAAACATAAAAGCACTAAATTTAGTTATGTCAGTGCTCTTTTGTTGTTATTCTGTGAGTGTAGGTTCTTTATTTCATTTTATTAATTGATTCTTACACAGCCAACACAAATCAATACAGAATGGGGAATAAGCAGTAAGAGAATGATCACTGGGTTTATCCTATCTTGTTTATACCAGAATACAATCCCAAGGGGTTAAAAGTAGTTCCTTTTTATAGGGAATGTGGGGACTATTTATTTAGCATTTATTTAACCAGGTAGGTATACTAAATAAATAAATGCCTAGTTTCAGGTACGCCACATGAAAGTACAAAAGAAATAACATTAAAATTGAATTAGGAATTATGGATAATGCAAGGCAGGATAAAAAAAACAAGGACAGTAGAGCAGAATCAGACAACCAGTGCTGTAGGATAGAAGTTCTCCCAGAAAGTGAACTATTTCTCCTATAAGGAGACCGGTATCCTTGACGTTTTATGCCCATTTTCATACTTAATTCCTTTTTTCCTCCAGGAACAAAATAAGAATTCTGTCAGTAAGAAGGCTTTATTAAATGCTGAAAAATATATTGAACCCTAACCTAGAATTCCTATTTATAGTCTGTAGGTCTTAATTCACTATGTACTTTACTTGTAATTGTTCATTTTCTCCTCATTTAATTGCATGTTTAACCACAAAATAGGGGTGTACAAAATGGGCTCTTAGTAAAATGAGATATTTCAAATTTGAGCGGCCCTGCAGGAGCTGAGTCCAAGCTGAACCTCCTCAGTTTAGCTCAGAAAAGTCACAGATCTTTTTCTCTCTCTGATTTTTTTTCTTTTAATTCCTCAACCATGCCTCACCAACCACTCTAAATAAATGGACTCCTGCCAGTCCCCTCCCTTGAGCCACACATTTGAGACCCTCCCCCACCCACCTGTACCTTTTGGGGAATAAGCCCCTGAAATGTATTTACCTCACAGCCTATTATTGATGAGCTCCTATTGCTTTCTAATGTCTACACTAATGCATGTATGTAGTGTGGAACTCTCCCTGTTGACCACTTAGCTGCCGACACATTGGTGCGCTGCAGGAAAAAGGGGGAAACTGAGCTAAAGGAGTGACTATTCAGCTGGATACTCATTTTATGGCTCCCACTCAGATTAAACACTAAAGCGTGGAGATCGGCAGGAAGGGTGAGGAGCCCCCACATGGCTGGTCTCCTCCTAAGGGAGAGGGATCACAGCATACCCCCAGGTGATGGTTTGGTGGCATAGGTGATTACACTGTGCCAAATGCACCCCCAACCCCCATCAGACATTGCAACATACATGTCCACCAATGAAGGAAGGGAGAGAAGGGATCAAAAGCCATCAAAATTCCTAGTATGTGTACTATGAATGCCAGCACACTTGTGCCCTGCTCCCTGCCACCCACTTCTCCACTCTGCTGAGAATTTCACTCAGTGCTCCAGAAGGTGGGTGATACTGCCTGGCCAGGCTAGGTCAGCACCCCCCTCCACATGAGGGGGGATAAGCCATGGAGTTGAGCAGTAGAAGTAAGAGCTTGGGACGTGGGCTGGAGGTGGATCTGGACCTGAACTGTGGGAAGGGAGCAGCAGCTGAGATGAGGAAAGAATAATTAGTAATATAAAATGTCTCTTATTTTCAAGTCAAGTAGACAACATGAATTCCTTTAGTTCATATGATTATTAAGACCTGTAGGAATCAGTTCACCTGGGTGTCTTGCTCCTACAGGTTCCATTCCCCTGAACTGATGTGTTCTGAGACTTGTCTCACAATGAGCTTTATCCCCTGCTGTCTATCTGAAACCGTGATACAACTTTGCAGCCTCCTTACCACCAGTCTGTAGTAGTTCAAGCTACAAGTTTCATGCAGGGAGCATAACAAAACTCTGAGATGAAGTTTGTGAAGGTCTCCATGATTCAGACATGGTGCTACAGACAATTTGGAGGGTGACTCCTTCCCTGCAGGGTAGCAAATTGTTTTGTGACATTACATGTAAGGGCTATGACCCCATTTGTGCATTGCATAAAGGGATCGCACTACAAATAAATGGATGCTAATCTGCATTTGGTGAACATGCCAAAATCCTACAGTTCTGACACTGTCAACACTTTTCCAGAGGGACTTGGTTTTCATTCGACTCTACGACACTTCATTGTCATGACACAGCATTTTGTACAGGGAGCACACACTGTGAATGTGCAAGTCACTGGTAAGACAGATAATAGAAGCAACAGCGACTAGAACAGTGATCATGTAGGTAAATCTACACGATCGTTATTCTGACGCTGGTAGGTATAATAATAATAATAATTATAATAATAAAAAACTTTATTTATACAGTGCCTTTCAAAAACCAAGGTGCCTTAACAATATTAAAACCACACAATAAATAAAACAAACATCTCAATAACAAAAATCAAACTAATAACATCCAAATAATTAGTTACCAAAAGCTTGGCACCATAGAAAGGTCTTCAGTAACTGCTTAAATCCTTCCACGGTTATGCAGTCCCATAACCGACAGGGTAGAGAATTTCAGATGGTAGGGGCAGCATAGACAAATGCTCTAGACCCCAAAGATTTCAAGCACACCCTCGGAATCTCTAGCAACCCCTCATCAGCTGAGCGGAGCAATCACCCAGGGCAGTGAGGGACCAGAAGCTCTTTCAGATAGTCCGGGCCAAGTCCTTGTAGGGCTTTCAAAGTCAGAAGGCCAACCTTAAAGGTGATCAGCCACTGAACTGCCAGCCAGTGCAGTCCACGCAGCACCAGCAAAATATGACAGGACCGAGATGACCCCCGTCAAAAGCCGGGCTGCTGAGTTCTGCACTAGCTGCAAGTGGTGGATTTCCAACCCTGGTAGCCCTAGATACAGGGAGTTGTAGTAATCTATCCATGAGGTCACAAAGGCGTGGATCAGAGTAGGAAGATCATCGGACAGAACAAGGTATGATGATTTCTGCTTAGTACTGTGCTTATTTGTGCCACACTACCACCACTACCACCACGGCTGTCTTCATGGCCAAATGCACAGCACTAGATCAATGTTTCTCTACATCATATTGCATTCAACTACAAAAAAAGGCCAACTTACACAAAAACAGCTGAAAAATTCTTTATTTTTGTATTTTACTGGTAAGCCTCAATCGCCGATATCACCATCACACTACGATTGGGTGACCAGGGAACTGGACAGGGGTCATGCAGTCGATGTCCTGTACTTGAACTTCAGCAAGGCCTTTGATTCTGTGCCACATGGGAGGCTAGAGGGGAAGCTGGAATATATTGGGGTGGGTACTAAGATGGTCAAATGGATCACTAATTGGCTCAGGGCAAGCAGCAAAGAGTGATGGTGGAGGGGAAACTCTCATCACTAGGGTGGTAACAAGTTGGGGTGCCACAGGGATCGGTACTGGGACCAGTGCTGTTTGAGATATTCATAGCAGATATCCCACTTTGGACCCAGAGTAAGATCAGTCTGTTCGCAGATGATACCAAGATGGGAGCTGTGGTGGATGACATAGAGAGGTGGGGGGGGCCTACAGGGAGACCTGAATAAACTACAGGAGTGGTCAGAAACATGGCAGTTGGGGTTCAATGCCAAGAAGTACAAAGTACTACACTTCGGAGCTAAGAACCAGAGGAGGAGCTACCAGCTGGGAGGGGTACAGTTGGGGAACACTGAGGAGAAAAAGGACCTGGGGGTGATTATAACAGGGAATATGAACAACTCTGCTCAGTGCAGGAGAGCAGCAGCCAAAGCCAACAAGATGCTGGGCTATATAGCAAGGGGGATCTCCTCTAGAAGGAGGGAGGTGATCCTTCCCTTATACAGATCACTGATCAGACCTCACCTGGAATACTGCAAGCAGTACTGGTGCTCATTCTAAAAGAAAGACGACAGGCCCTCGCAAGGGATGCTGCGCAGAGTGACTAAGATGATCCAGGGTTTGGAGGGGAATTCCTAGGAACAAAGGTTGAACAGGCTTAATATGTATTCCTTAGAGGAGAGGAAGGACAGGGGTGACATGGTTGAGACCTTTAAGTATCTGAAGGGGAAAAACAAGGCAAATGCAGGAGAGATATTCCATATCAGAAGGGGAAGGGATACTGGAGGGCACTGACTGAAGATTGAGGGGGAAAATTCAGGAGGGACATCAGGAGACATTATTTCATGGAGAGGGTGGTGGCCAAGTGGCACACTCTTCCTGAGGAGGTGGTTTCCTGTAGGACGGTGGGCTGCTTCAAGAAAGGTAGGGATGCAGTGAGGGGGGAATGGCTGTATGGAGGGGGAGGAAGGGTGGGGCAGTTCCAAGTTGAGGGGCTAGTTGCACAATCCAGCAGACTCGATAAGACCCTGTGGCCTGTTTCTGCTGGCATTTTGTATGTTCATATGTACACCAAAAACAGACAGCCTGTTAAACAAGCACACTGCTGTTACTGCGACTGGAAAAAGCAGAGTCCCCCCCCCCCAGTGTAAGACAATAGCATGATGTGTTTGGACCAGTACCATACGACATCTTCTACCATTTTAGTGTAAATAGTTCTATGAGCCCGATAACCTGCAGCAGCCTATTAGTGATGCTGCACACATTTAAATGCCATTTCAAGCTCCTTATTACAGGGGAAGGACTTGACTGCTTAAGCTGATTGATGTTAAAGAGCATGATTATTGGATCAGAAAAGCTTAGGAAAATTCAAAGAATCATGCATTATCATTCTAGTTAGGTAAATTGCAACATTTAACTGTAGTTGCAGGAAGAAAAAACAGTGAAATCATGTGCTGCTGCAAAGAAGCGAAGAGTGTGGTGCGTGCCTGCACTGGCAGCTACGGACTCTGCAGCAGGAGCAAGGCAGAGTGCATGCATTTAGTAAACTAAGAAGGCTGCACAGGGTAGTTTTAAAGGATTTATTTGACACATTTTTTTTCTTATTGTTGGTGGAGCAGAGCATAGAACTGAATCTTTATTTTATTATTTTATATTTATTTTTTGCTTGTGAGTGAGTAAAGCTAATCGACATAGGCTGCTGCAGTCAGACACTATGCCTTTCAGTGAGAGGGGGTCAGTAGGCATATGTGGGCATCTGGGCAAATGTGTAGTGTCAGTTTCAGTAATCTTAAGTCACTGTGTGTCACTGCAGCAAGTGGTTATGTCAGCACACACATCATATGTGCATCAAAAATGAGTTGCTGACTACCTATTGTGAGTCATCATAGCTAGCGTATGACAGTGATTGTGTCATGATTTGTATCATCATCTATTAGGTGTGTGTCATTGAAGAATGAAGAAAATATGTGGAAAAGAACTGTGGGAGTATGGGATACAAGAGGAAGGAAAGAAGCAGGGAAAGACTCCACCATGCACCACTTTAACAAGCGGAGGTGTTGGGGAAGGACTTAGACATGGTAGTGGTGAGCGACTGAAAGTTATGGTGGTGGGGATTAAAGAAGGATTAGGGCTGGACACACTATAGTGGAGCCAACCAAACCATGGGTCATTAGTCCCAAAATGTTCTCTGGATTCCCCTGCAAACATACTTCTGAGCTGGTTGTCCACTGCACCTTGCAATGAAACCAGCCTGAGCAAACCATACTGGTCTCCCCCTCTTCCTCCTTTATAGTGCCTTCAGTTTCACTGCCAGGGATAGATGAGATCCATCCAAAATTCTAAAGGCATGCCTTCCCTTGTTCACCTCATTCCAACAAGACAAGACCTGCAACCACTGCCCCACACGTGTGTGTGTGTGTGTGTGTGTGTGTGTGTGTGTGTATATATAATTGACACTCACTATAAGATGGCCCCAGCCACAAAATCAGGCAGAAACAGAACCCAGCTCACTGCTTCTTCTCAGTCATCATGGAAGAAAGGTGACACAGAGTCTGTGTCTTGCACTGAAACTACTGTTACATTGTCACCAGAGGAAAAAGTGCAGAAGGTTATGGGAATAGGGGTAGGGGTAGAGTGTGGTATACCACCTTCACAATTCTAAGGATGCAAGTGAGTATCACTGCCATCAAAGTAAGTTGTAATGGGGATTGCCAGTGAAGAGGATATGGAAGTGGACTTGTCAGAGCAGGGGCCTGAGACTGAGGTGGTAGAGGAGGAGGAAGCACAACAGGTGGAGGCAAAAAAAACAGCAGAAAGCACATGCCCAATGCCAGAAGAATTAGTATAAGTGGTAAGAAGCAGCACAAGAGGAGGACAGGGAAGAAGTAAAAGAATAGGAGCAGGGTGCAAGCCTGCTAGTGGAGTGGTAGGGATTCCACCTGCGATGCCGATGTCCCAGATTCATGAACAGACTTGGGAGTTGGAGGGCTCATTGGAGGGAGAAGGATG
Organism: Neoceratodus forsteri; assembly: GCA_016271365.2. Taxonomy (NCBI): domain Eukaryota; kingdom Metazoa; phylum Chordata; order Ceratodontiformes; family Ceratodontidae; genus Neoceratodus; species Neoceratodus forsteri. The sequence continues at coordinate 1,736,097,994 of CM057450.1, read as the reverse complement.
GAGCATACCAGGGACAGCTCTCCTTCTCCGGGGGGGGAGTGTCCAGTGCAGGTCTGACCACTGGCAGAGGCCAGGGGATCAGCACCACCTAGCGCATGCATTTATGGGAGGCAGGACAGATGTTGGGTTTGTCCAATGGACATCATTGCACATCCCACCTCTGGGGAGCAGCAGCAAAAAGTGGTCTCAGCCACCATAGGTCATGCCTCACACTGGATTCCACACCACCGACTGGACTCCCATTACTGAGCCACCTATTCATGTCTGCTAGGGAAAGGGGCCATCCCAATGGCCCTGCCCCTGGGGGGGGGTATGCCAGGGGTGTTCAGAGAGCTGGGTGCCCCGGGGTGAGTTGGGGGGCAAAGCTGTGGCTGATGGGGTTGGCAGTGGGGCCACATAAAAAAAAAGAGTAGGAGCAGGGCATGAAGCAGGAGAGAAAAGGGATGCACAAGAGGATGAGGGGCATGAGAAAATTGATTTGGGAGAGAATAAAGAATGAGAGGAGCTTGAAAATGTTATGTAATTTACACCAAAAGCTAGCGATGATGATGAATATGCGATACTAAGGAGCTGAGGCTATTATGGGTGGAGGTATCTCAGTGTTTCTCAGCAAGGTCACAGTGAGCTCAGTTCCCTTTCTGTTTCCTCTAGCTTCAGAAAACAACATAGCTACATCATCTAAAACCTTGTTTTCTCATCATATATAAATAAATATAAAAAAATAGTAAGTAATAATGACATTGAAATAATAATCACAGAAGTCGACTTCCATCACCAATATAATTTCTCATCATATGTGAATAAAACTGTTTCAGAAATGTGTGATATATTGCTCTTGTCCTGATAGTACTGTATTATGTAATTCAACCTGTTACTTATGTCTTTATTTCATTTGTAATCTTTGTAACCTCCCGAGTTGTGCCTGAAAAAAGGCAACTCCTTGCTAAGTGCACCTACCTGGTAAACAAAAGTAGATAAGACTTCCAGCATGAATCACATTTTATCATCATATATCAATAAAAATAAACAGCTATAATATCATTTATAAAGAAAAACAATTAATAAAGACATTAACATAATCACAGAATCTGACTTTCATGATGAAATATGTTATCTTATATGAATAAATAACATTTCCATCATGAATCACATTTTCTCATCATACATAAATACATAAAAATAAATAAATAATAATAATGAATGGCTTTAAAGTAACAACCACAAAACTTGTCTTCCATCACAAATTACATTTTTCATCACATGTAAAGGAACATCACTTCCATCATGAATCATGTTTTTTCATCATATATAAATCCATAATAATAAATAATTATAATATTGGCTGCTGGCCTGGTGTTGCTGAGGATTGAGCTGCTGGATGCCACACCTTGCACCACGCCAGCAACCCAGGTTTGAGAATGGACTTGGGTTGCTCAGGGGTCGGCAGGGGTGAGCAAGGATTGAGCATCCATAGACAGCTCTCCTTCCTAGAGGAGGTGGGATAGTGCTGTGCGCTGTAAACTGGCACCCAGTGGTAGCTGGATGTCGACACAGCCATGCAGTCACATATGGGGAGGGTCCACATCCAGGGCACAAGGCTGCTTCTGTGGAGGTGAAGTCAGCCACTCTGCCCACTGCATGTTCATGGGCTCTGGGGACAAACAGGAAGAAAATATCATGAGCCAACAGGGCCCATGATGACCCAATGCGTCTCTCCGCAATGCCCCCCCCAACTTCTAGATTTGTGCTTGGGGGAGAGTAAGCCTGCATTCCTCACCCTGGCCCCACTGTGGGGGCCAATTCACTGAGGAATCATGGGGGGTCTTGTGGAGTGGGGAATGATTGGGGGCAGAGGATGAGTACCTCTGAAGGAAATACAGATGTTAATGTAAGCAGATGATGCTATTATTACAGTATATCTCAAACTCCACTTGGCCTGAAAAGAAGCATGACTAGTATTATGAATTCATTAGAAACATAAGATCTGGAATTAAACATTGAAAAGTCTAAAATAATGGTGTTTGGAAGCAATAATAACAAGCATTTGTCAATGCCAAATGTTTACTTGCAGGTATTAGCATTGGAAGTCTAGGAGTTAGACAGATGCAGAATAGGAATGGCAGTGAAGTATTGAAGTGATGCCAACCCCACACCCACCCTGCAGAGATGGACAGGCATTGGGGTGTGCCTTTGGGTCATCACCCATAACTTTCATGCCATTTCACCTCACCTTACCCTGTAGATACCGACAAGTGTTGAGGTGTGCCTTGGGGGGGGTCAGCTTTACAGTCACCCCATTCCGTAAGAAGATATGCTGAAATGGGTGCAGTATAGGAGAATGGGGTGAACTTTGGGGTTGAAGAGTCCAAGGCACACCTCGATGCCTGTCACTGGCTGCAGGGTGGGGGGTTGAAATGGATTGAGCATTACTGTCGACAGTCCAAGTCACACCCTTGATGCCTGTCAGTCCCAACAGGGCAGGACATTATAGTCAGAAACCCTAATGACCTGGGCATTTCTTGGTATTTTCACTGCAAGTTTTCAACATGGGCTTTTTGTGACCCTACCACATGAACCGTAACACTATCAGTTTGTTAGCCAAAAGGTGATTTTGCATAGCAACTGTGCCATTTGGTGCCACACATGTGAAAACACATTTTGAACAGGATGTAAAAAAATGACAGCTGTACTGTTCATGAGGAGGTGTAAAAATGGTAATGTTGAAAATCTGGAGTGAAAAGATAAAAAAATTAGTGAAGTCATGAGCGTGCGTAGAAACTGCACAACACACACACACCTAATGCAATTATGTTGGGAATTTTTTACACCAGATTTTCAACATAGGCATTTTGGGACCTCTGCTCATGAACAGTGGCACTGTGATTTTCTTAATCTGTCCCGAACATTGATTTTGCTCAGCGACCGTGCCCATTGTGCGCCAGATGCATGAAACCACATTTTGGGAAGGATGTGAAAAATGACAGCTTTAGTGTTCATAAGGAGGTGTGCAAAAAAGGCAATGTTGAAAATCTTGACTGAAAATATGAAAAATTCTCGAAGTTATGAGTGTGTGTGGAAACTATGCAATGCAAGCTCATAATATAGTCATTTTGTGGAATTTTGTCACCAAATTTTCAACATAGGCATTTTGGGACCTCCGCTCATGAAGAGTGTCACTGTGATTTTCTTAATCTGTCCTGAACATTAATTTCACACAGCGACCGCGCCACTGTGCGCCGGATGTGTGAAAACACATTTTGGGCAAGATGTGAAAAATGACAGCTGTACTGTTCATAAGGAGGTGTGAAAAATGGCAATGTTGAAAATCTGGAGTGAAAATATTAGAAATTCTTGAAGCTACGAGCGTGCGTTGAAACTGCGCAATGCACACTCGTAACACAATCATTTTTTGGAATTTTTCCACCAAATTTGCAACATAGGCTTTTACGGAGCCCACCTCATGAACAGTGCCACTGTTATTTCATCAATCAGTCCCAAAAGGTGAAATCACCCACAGTGACTGCAAAATCACCTTTTGGGACCGAATAACAACATGACAGTGACTGAATTCATGAGGTGGGGTCCCAAGAACCCCATGTTGAAAATTTGATGCCAAAAGTTGCAAAAATGTCCAAGATATCTGCCAACATTGAAAAAAAAAACATTTATGCAATTATACAGCTTACTGGAATTTCTTCAGTTCGCAGTCAGTTTTTGAAGAATGCAGACGTGTTCCCGCTCCACCAAAGATTGTTGGGCCAGGCTCCAGAGGTAAATATGGGGTGAGGGGGGGTGTATGGAGGTGGGGTGTGCAGAAGGTGGGTGCGGGTTAGGGGAGGGGACCACATCAGACAATGAGGGACTATTTTTTTCTTTTATATGTAAAAATAAAATTAGAAAAACAGGTCGTGGGAAGTTTTCTGAATTACAGGGACATTTGGCATGTTGGGGTGGACTCCCAGCATGCCACCTTGGTGTTTTTTTTTGGGGGGGACTGGAGCTGACAGGGATTGGGCACCCCATTGGCAAAAAAGAAAACCTGACCAGCTGGAGGGTGAGCTGATAAATGAGGGAGTGGGGAGGACAGCACTAGAGGGAGGAAGTGGGAGGTATTTCACTGGCAGCAATGTGCAGGAGGGCTGGAGAAATTGCGTGATGTCAATATGCTAAATACACACACGTTACCACCGCTGATTGCAATAGTGGTTTTCTTTGAACTGAAGACTGCTGCAGCCGAACTGCTATCATAGATAGCTCGCACATCCATTGGTGTGGTACGGTCATGCTTGCAAAATGGAGCACTGCATTAGACAGGAGGGTCACACACCTTCAAAAAGTTGTACGGTCACAATATATTTCTTGTGCATGTGTGCCAGCAAACATAAAAAAAGTAAAAAAGAACTGGACAATCAAGGGAAAAAATGTCAAGGTGTTTAATGAATATAAGTATCTAGGCATTATTTTTGACACTAAGGGCACCTGAAAACAACAGTTGTCTGAAATAAAGAACAAATCTCTGAGGACAGTTGGTGCCATAATATTTTTTGCAAATAAATTTGCAAACAATTCATTTGTGGCTATGAAAATTGCATCAGAAGCAAAAACAATGGGGCAAACACTGTATGGGAGTGAAATATGGTTTTGGGCCTAGCATAATCTGTCATACATAATGTGGAAGTAATCCAGAATGCATTTATAAGAAGTACATTACATCTTCCAAGAGACTGCCCAAATAGTTTTCTAAGACTCGAAGCAGGGATGCTTCCAATCAGCACAATAATATACATTAGATCTATTAATCTATGGAACAGAATAATTAAAATGAACGATCAGGGATTACTGAAAATGTGCTGGTTAGAAATCTTAATGACTTTAGAAGCAGGTAAAAAAACTGAAAACGGGTTTACTAAATTGAATAATACACTTAAATGTGTTGGTCTTGAAGGTTTATTTTTGGTGAAAACCATATACAGTGTTGATTTCTTTGTTAGTGAAGCCATCATATGGTTACATTATAATGCTTTGCATTAGGATATGGGAAAAATTCATGATGCAGATATAGGTGGAATATATACTAGAATGAAAAAGGAATAGGGTGTAGAAAAATACTTAATGGGATGTGAGAATGCTTGGCACAGATACATACTAAGTGCTGTGAGGCTAGCTTGCTTAAGCAACATATATTTTAATGTAAATAAACATTTGGGCAATAAGGCTATGGAACAGTGCAATTGTAGCCATAAATCTATTAATATTACACACTATATTTGCGTGTGACTGCTGGAAGGCAAAAAGAAACCATTGGTTAGCTCCCTTAGTATCAAAGTATAACACAGAGGTGGGCATGGAGGTGGTAATTCATTTTTTAAAATTATATAAAAGTAAGAAAATGTACGCACTAGCAACGTTTTTTATGGCACTAAGACCTTATAATGCTATATACTGTATTTGATAAATGTATTTAATTATGTGATTCCTTTGAGTGTGATTAATTTATGATCTTTGAAAATTGCTTTGAAATATTGTTATGCAACTAGGATATTTTATATTTTTTTATATATTTTGTATGTGTCAAATAATGAATGTAACAAATTGTCATGATTTTTTTACATTCCTCAAATAAAGAACTCTGTACTCTGAGGGAGGGCAGGAACCACCTGTCAGCTATGCAGAGGTGGAGTAAATTGCAAATAAAAAAAAAATAATAATGACATTAAAGAAAAAACACAAAACTGAACTTCAATCACAAATCATATTTTCTCATAATCTATAAATAAATAAAAAATAATAATTTATAATAGCATTAAAGTAGCAACCATAGAAGTCAAATAGTTCTGAAAATATTTCCATCACAAATCATGTTTTTGTGGCATATAAATAATAAATAACAATAACGTTATATGAAATATTCATAATGCTATCATTGTACTGTCTTATATTTTTATCATAATACTATTTATTATAATGTCATGGTCACATACTGTACATCATCCTCTAATGTATTTTATTTATTAAATGCAATGTCAAAGTAAGAATCTGCATACGTAATTTCCTGGTTGTACTCTTCCTCCTCTTTTGTTGTCTTCTCATGGTGCCAGTGCCAGACATGGCATTGTCATCAAAATATTGCTTGACGCAGTGCTTCAAGTTTTATATGAATTAGAGAAAGATGCAGAATTGGTAATAAAACCAGCAGACAAGGTTGGGGCTATAGTTGTAATGGATTTAGATAAATACAGAGATATGTGTTTGCTATTGCTAAATGTGGAAAAGAATTACCAGAAACTCTCTGGAAATCCAGTGAATGAAATACAGCAGAGAATTAAAGAATTTTTAGAGGAATTTGAAGTGTTGGGTTGGCTTTATTCATGGGAAAGAGAGTTACTAATATGTGAAAATCCTAGAGTCCCAGTATTCTATGCCTTACCAAAGGTCCATAAAGCTGCTTCAAACCCACCTGGTAGACCTATAGTATCAGGGATAGGCTCTATATTAGAACGTATTTCTAAATATATAGATTTTCACATTCAGGATATCATTCAAAATACAAGTGCATATATAAAGGACACTACACATGTCCTACGATTACTATAGGAGATTAATTTACTGAATATAATTGATAAAAATACAATTTTGGTTATGATAGATGTAAAAGATCTATATACTTCGATTCCACACCAGGAGGGAGTGCAAGCACTTTATGAACTCTTGGAGAAGAGGCCGGTAGACTTCAGACATAAATCTAGATTACTCACAGAACTAGCCTCCTTTGTTCTAAATAATAATTATTTTCAATTTGAAGAGTGTTTTTACGGTCATAAAAAGGGAACAGCTATGGGAAGTAGCATGGCCCCAGGCTATGCCAACTCCTATATGTATAATTTTGAATTTAAGTATGTGCTTAATACAGATTTAATTCACTTTAAAGATATCATACTGTGAGGTGTTTTATTGATGATGTGTTGTTACTATGGAATGGTGGAGAAAGATCCTTAAAATAATTTCTAATTTATTTAAATAACTGTGACACAAATTTAAAATTTACATCAGAGTTCAGTACAAAAAGTGTAAACTTTTTTGATATTACCATTTTCAAAAATGAAAATATTTTGGAGACAACAATGTACAAAAAACAAACAGATAGGAACACAACATTACATGGAAATAGTTTCCACCCAATAAATTTGAAAGAAAGTATTACTTATTCACAGTTATTAAGAACAAGACGAAATTGCAGCAGACCAACTGATTATGAATAAGAGGAGAAAGTCGCTTTACAAAGATTTCAAGAGAGAAGATACTCCACCAAAACTATTAAAATAAATAAATCTAAAATGTCTAACATCAATAGAGAAGAATTAATAAAGGATGCATCACAGAAAACATCCCCAGAAAGTCATAGGAAGCTCACATTCAGTACAACGCACTTCACACAAATAGCTAAGATCAGGAAAATTATCTTTAAACATTGGGGTATTTTACAGAATGATCCTAACATTTGCTCTTTGTTTACGCAAAGACCATATGTCACTTCTAAAAAGGCATCCAATATAAGAGACAAATTGGTGAAAGCGGTTCACTATCAGAAAGAAAATAGAAAAGGACAATTGTTGCTTGGCCTCCTGAAGAATGGCATGTTCCCATGTGTGAAATGTGTGGCATGAGACAATACATCAAAAAAAGAAATGATTAAACATCCATATACAGAAAAAAAGTATTATATTAAACAACATATTGACTGTAATACATCAGGGATAATTTAGGTATTACAATGTCCATGAGACAGTCTTTATGTCGGGCAGACCTCTACAGAACTTAAAAAATGCATCTCAGAACACAAAAGTAGAATTTGATCAAAGGACGAATGTTCTCCAGTAGCTTGGCATTTTAATGAGAGAGGTCATACAGTAGTGCAGCTCAGATTTTGGGGGCTGGAAAAAAATCCATGACTCTGATAGAGTGGGTGATTATCAAAAAATATTAGATAGCAAGGAAACAAATTGGATATACGAGTTAGGAATCTATTATAAAGAATGGGGTTTGAATGAAGAGATAAAATGGCAACCGCGCTAGTGATGAACCATAAAAGTAAAGTGATACTTAGAGCTTTCTTACTCTAATAGCCATCTAATGTCTTTAAACGCTCCCCCCCCCACCATATTTTGGGAGTGGAATAAAATCTAAGAATTGGTTAGAGGGGGTAACTTTTATCATTAAAAAATGCAAAATAGCATAAAAACAAAGCAGGATTATAAGTTAAGAGCCTATTATAAAGAAAGGGATTAGAATGAAGAAATAAAATGACAACCATGCTAGTGATGAATAGCACTTTGAGCATTCCCTTTAACTGCTTCGAAACATCTTTTAAAATCCCCCGGTTCTCTGAGCTTTTCCCCTCCCCCCTCCACCTCTGTGAATAGAAGTTCTAACTGGTCATAAAATAGAATAGAGTAAAAATCATCATTTGCATTGCAGAGATAGTAATTGCAGGCAGAATAAAAACATAGGAGAAATTCAACAGAAAGTTTATGGTAAAACAACCAATGCTTTCCCTCAACTCTGCTCTATAATACCCATGTAGGAAAAGCTTCCCAGGCAATCTACATTGGCAGGTTACAGCGCCAGAGAGACACTGAGTAATGACATCATTGCTCTTCCCACGAGGGTATAAGAGGAACAGGCCAACGTCAAGCCTCTTGCTGCCACTTTGAAATTGAGGAAGCCATGTCCACATGGATAAACAGTAAGTTTCAGCATTTAACAAAGAACTAAACTAATATTATGGACAAACTTTGATTTACTGTTTTGGTTTACCTGTCTCTAGTCCTAGGAGAAAGAAAATAAAATGACACAGTGAATTATAATACAGCGAGTAGTGCTTATAAATTTTCATATCAGCTTATGGAAGTCCTTTATGTTGTTGTTTCCCTGTTTAGATATCGGAGAAAGTAAATGGCATTGTATTGCAAGTAGCACTAATTAATAGACATATACTCCAAAGGTAACATTTTGGTATTAAATGAGGAGATGTTTTTTAAAACATTTGAAAGATTTGTTATGAAGTTAGAGACTATTTTTTCACATCCTGTAGAGCACAGACTCATTACTGCGGACGAGTGGTCATTATATAATAGAATGAGAACTATAACTAGCTAAATACCACACATTACAAAGATTGTATTTAGAACCTTAGAGGACATTAGTAAATAATAAGTTTTTTTATTTATTTTAGGTGGTATTTGTAAATAGCTGGAAACAAGGTGGCCGGTTTTGAAGCTACGAGTAAACCAATGAAAGGTGAATATTATGATTGTTTAAGAATTCTAGTTATGCTTTTTAAGCATCATAGAAGTTTGAAAGTTTAGGCTTTGTAAAAACTAAAATGAGTATATACAACTCTTAGAGAAACTAGGGGCAACAATAACGCTTGTACAAGGGCCAGTGTTAGAAGGTTTTTAAACCGTGAAGGTGAATCTGAGAACTGTTGGGCAGTAGTTAGTAAAGGAGGCAATGATTTGTGGAAACAATATGGATAGATTTTCATATGTAAAGATTAAATAGTAAAAAATGTTGTGGAAATGGTTATTAAGGACACCCAAAATAATGATGATGTATTTTGTATTGTAAACCTTATGAATATCTAATATAAAAACACTAATTAAAATGTTTTTAATACATTTAACAGTCACCCAGAAGAAGCCAAGTTGGCAAAACATTAGGGCACAGATGAAAAACTTAAAATAAAAAAGAAATGAAATTAGGAAAACTGCAGCGTATGGTTTTTCCCAGAGTTGGTACTTTTGGTAATTCTTGAAGTATATTTCGCACACGGCACCATCTCCGCACCTTACAAACTAAAGAATTAAGCAGCAGATTTCCCTTGGAAACTTTTATTTTTTGGAAGTGGTCTTTTTCAACCATTTAATGATGGCCCCTTGTGAGTATGTACTGGGTCCCTAATATCTATAAGATGTGCACTCTTCTAAAAGGGTATACAATGAACAAATTCTTTTTTTTTTCATTTTATTTTATTAACTAGGACAAACTCATTAAGCTTGAACTCATTCTAAAAGAGGTCTTGGGACATTAGGAATACAGTGCAAATAAAAAAACACAATATCCAATCATACAAAATACTACTGAATACTAAAAGAGGTTTTATGAAAGTTGCAAGAAGAGTGTGCTGAACACAATGCAGATAAGGGGGTAAAGTAAACAAATACAAGATATAAACAGGATCACCATAGTCAGAACCTATAGCAATATGTAAATGAGGGATCCATGTAATATGAGAAAGGATTAGCTAAACATCAGTCATAGCCAAATAATGGGCAACAGTCAAAAATTATAAAGCCTAATCATGGCAGCAGTGTTTTTGGTTTTAGTCTTCAGTTTTCTTTTTTGACCAAAAGTATGTTTAAAAGATGACCAGTCATCATTTTCATATTATGTGCATCTTGGACTCCAGAATCCCAATTATACATACACGTTTGCAGGAGCTTTATTGAACACTACTACTGATGAAAAAGATCTAGGTATTGTTATATCACATGATTTGTCACATTCTAAACATATACATGAGGTGATTAATAAAACAAACAAGGTAGTATGGTCTATATTACGTAATATTAAATCCAGTGACCCCAAGGTTACAATGTCACTTTTCAGGGCATATGCTAGGCCACTTTTGGAATATGCATCACAGCTGTGGTGCCCTTACAGGAAAAATGATTGCAACTTATTAGAAAAACTGCAAAGAAAGTTTACAAAACATATACTGTATATGGTCTTCAACATGAACCTTATGAAATCAGACTTTGATCTCTTAATCTTATAACCCTAGCTACCCATCGCATTAGGAGGGACCTTCTATTCTTGCTTGACTTAATCCAGAACCCTTATCTCATGACAGAGCTTGTTCTTAAATTTAAGAATGATACTTACAATACCAGAGGGCACCCCCTACAGCTTGCCTGGAAACCATTTCATTATATAAGTAGAAACTTCTTTTTTACACTTAGAACTGTCAGCCCTTGGAATAGATTACCTCTTGAGGTAGTCATTAATGAAATTAAAAGAATATTTCAATACTGCCTCGATAAACTGATTAATTCAGGGTATACTCCCTCTTATTATACTTTATAACAGCATAAGAGCTACATGGGCCATCGGCCTCCTTGCTCTTTAACAATCTTAGTATGAACCTTAGTACACTCGTCAAATTATTCAGAAGTGATGACAGATATTCAGAAGACATGCTGTTCTTACATTTAAAAATAAAACAATGCCACTGCCTTCTTTTATATAAGAAAAAGAAAATCTTCTGCTGGCTACTCACACGGTGACTGGTGTGATCTGATTAGCATTAGAGCAAACTAATATGCCATTAAATGCAAAAACTACTAGTAGTGCACACTTCAGTTTTACAGGATTTTGAATATTTGGGACTCACTCTAATTTCAAAGTCATCCTGTCACATGATTACAGATTGCATTTCGATGAACACAAACTATAAATATATATATATATAAAAAACACAATTTCACAGGTACTGTATACAACAAAGAGACAATAGCTGAATGTATGCATATGAGACAACATAAGTAATGAATTTATATAATAAATAAGCAGCGTGTTTGCAGTTCCTATTTTAATGCCGTAAAAAAACAAAAATGTTGCCAAAGACATGATGTTTCCAATATACAGTAATAAACAACAGCCTCATACCCTGTTGTTGGGAAAGTCTGTTTCACATATTCTAACTCAACAGCAGGGCTGAGTTTTTTATTCCTAGGAAGAATGCCAAGCTGTGTTTATGGGTGCAACTTCAATTATAAATCAAAAGATCTATTTTTACTAGTGAGACAAGTGTACATCTCAGCATTCTTAAATCTCTTATTTTGCTAAGAGTCACTCCTGCTAGCAGCTTTAACCATTTCAGTGCAGGAGCAAAGAATATTCAGTTTATTAGGTTGGGGCTGAGTGGTATGTACAGTACAGGAACACAGAAGTAAAGGGGCTGCAATTCTAACAGTCTAAGGGCTAGATTTTCAAAGACTTGTGTTACTATTGCACTGCAGTTGTGCTTATTGTGTCAAGAGTGTTAAACCACAAAAAGGTTATCTAAGTTCCAGATGCAGTTACCAAAAGATGCACATCAAAAATGACACATGTGTCAAATATCTGAAGCATGCATAATTGTTGTGCCATAAAGAGAGTAAAGTGTCATAAATACATCAGAATGTTCAAACATAAGGCATAAACATTATGACGCATTTAAAGGGATGCAGCTTCAACAGAAAAAGATAATGCAAGTGCTGTGTCAGACTTCTGAAAATCCATCCCTAGGGGCACCATACACATTGCAATTAGTGGCAGCACACATTTGGGGTGCTTTGAAGGCTAATGATGACACAAAGCTAAAACACAGAGTACATTAAAATTCAAAGCTATTGCTGCTTGCCCAGTAGCATGGCAGCAGCAATCTTGCCTGCCACACTGGTGAACTGCATTTGTGAGCAGCCCAAAGTCACCATGGGCCAGCAGGAGGGAGAGGATCATATATCTGAAGAACTGCTCTCCAAGTGTTTATGGGAGGTTTTGCCTCCCACAGTCCACCTGGCACCTAGTGGAGGCTGGGTGTTAAGGCAGACGAGGGGCCCAGAAGAGTGTGGGACATCAACAGTCATTGCATGTTGATGTCCCAGGTGCTGCAAGAAAAACTGGAGGAAAAAATTCTCCCAGTACTGGAAGATGGAAGACTGTCTTGCAGGCTTGGCACCACTGACCAAGCACCAACCGTGTCCTGTTTTGCAGAGGCAAGAGCAAGCTCATCTGACCCTACCATAAGGGGTAGATTTTGGGGGAACATGGCCAGACCCTGGCATGGTGGTGGTGGTGCTGGCAGGGGAGCCATCCAGACAGGGACAGGCAGTAGACTAGGAGATAAATCTAAGTGGGGAAAAAAAAGATTCATGCAATTGCTACATTTTTTAAACATTTTATTTTAGTAGATTCTTTTAAGTAGCAGATGCTCCCTAGCTGGTGGCTTTTCTTAAGAGGGAATGTATTTCAATAAAATATGTAAGGCCCAATATTCAAAAATACACAAAGTGGAGCACCAAAAGGTGCGATCTTCCTTGTGATAGCCCGGGTGCCTGAAGATGCTATATTCAGTGGAATAGCACACTAGAGCAATGCAACTGAATATAGGACCATGTTGGCCCAGCATTAAGCCTCTTAGTGCTGTGCCAACATGGCACCCAAAATAGGGAGTCACAATGGATAACGCCCAAGTGCAATTTCCAATATTCAAAAGGACCCATGCAAGTGAACCCATTGGGCATGCAAGGTGCTAAGGAGCCATTTGAATGCCCATTATGAGCTGATTTGGATGGGAAGTGAGGCTGGTTTGCACTGTGCCATCCCCAATCACCCAGACCCAGAGAGCTATTCCTGGTGCTACTGGTGTCCCCCTCCCTCTGATCCACCACCCATAAAGTGCAAACAGTCCCCTAGTACTAGTGGTCCCTCCCCCCACCTGCACCCATGCTCAATCTTGTAAGTATTATTCCCTGGTGTCCAGTGGTCCCTCCCCCCACCCACACCCATGCCTGATGTCATAGGTATTATTCCCTGGTGTTTAGTAGTCCCTCCCCCACCTGATCCCTGACCCTGTACAGATGAAAGTCCCCCTAGTTTGTCAAGTCCCCCCATGGCAACAGCCATCCCACCACAGCCATGTGGGAAGCCATTTGCAAGGAAGTCCTCCACACAAAAAACCCTGGCCCCGTACCACAACAGTGATTTGTGCTCCCACTGGTTCTATGTGATAATGGCAATCACAGAATAGCGATTGCCATTTGGGTGAGTGTACATTGCTGAAAATGAATTTTGGGGATGCAAACTCACAGAGAACAGCAAGAGGGCACCCAAGATCTATGGGTTTCTATTTAAAGTGGGGGACTTCATCATCTGCACTCCCCTACTAAAGGATTCTCAACTCCAGGTGGATGCATGTCTGGGGGGGTGAAATACTTAAACAAAAAAAAGCCATCTGCCGGCAAAAAACAAAACTTGCCACACCAGACCCAAACCCTGCACCCTGCACCTCCCAACTGACCACCCTCCCCACCATACTAGCAGACTAGCTCAGCAGCTGCCCAGCACACCCTCCCACATACCTTCCTTCCCCTTCCTCTCCCACCCGTGTATGTGCATGCGTGTATTCACACGTACGCTTCCCATTGCCCTACCTCACCCACTCAGGTATCCGGTCACTACCCTGCCAGGTAGCCCTGAACACAGGTGCCATAACTGAGTCACCATTTTTGTAGGCGCTCAATTGTGGTTGCTGTATTCACTGGACACCATCCCCATACCATCCCTCAGTGATGGTTAGTGTTCCCCCTCCCACCCATTGCACCGACAACCCACTCCCTTGGTCCCCCTTACCTGATTGTTGGTGCTGAGGTGAATTAATGGCGAGCAACGCAGCCCTCGACGCACACCTCAGCCACCCATCATCTAACAGTAGCAGGGTGCAGAGCTTATTTATGGGGCATAGGTGATTTGCCTTGCCCTATAAATAAGCCATGCTTCCTGCTACTGTTAGACAGTAGGCAGCAGAGGTGGTATGTGGAGGGCTGTGTTGCTTGCTGTTAATTCACCCTGGCACTGACAGTCAAGTAAGGGGGACTGGGGGTGTGGGTTATTGGTACCATGGGTGGGAGGATGGAACACTAACCACCACCAAGAGATGGGCTGAAGGGGCATAGATCACTGTTGGGGTATGGGCCGGGGCTTTGTAGTGGGAAGGGACTTCCATACAAATGGCTTCCTGGATGGCTGTGGTGGGATGGCTGTCACTGTGAGAGAGATTTGGCAAACTGGGGAGTCTTTCATTCATACAGAGATAAGGACTGGGTAGTGGCAGAGGAAATGCTAGACACCAGGGAATAATACTTATGTTATTGAGCATGGGTGCAGGTGGGGGGAAGGACCACTAGAAACCAGGGACTAAGACTTAAAACATCAAACATGGGTGCAGGTGGAGTGTAGGACTGCTAGAAACCAAGGAATAATACTTACAACATTGAGCATGGGTGTGAGTGGGGGGAGGGACCACTAGCACCATGGAACTGTTTGCACTTCAGAGGTGGCGGATTGGAGGGAGGGGGAAACACTATACATCAAGAACATCATATTTTCTATATGGGAGGTGGGATTGGAGGGATGGGGGCACCACTAGACACCAGGGACATGATATTTTCTATACAAGGGTGGGATCAGAGGAAGGGGACATCACTAGACACCAGGGACTACTGTGTTGGGGTTCAGGAGGGGGCCGATGCACTTCCTCCAACAACAGCTAAGGCTGCATGGGAGTAAGTCGTGGTTTAGGATGGCGGTATTTGCACCACTCAAGGGGAACACACAAAATGCCCTTGCATGGCACAAGTACTCTCTTTATCAGACTGTGCTAATATTCATGTCCATGCCCCTCAATTTGCATTGTGCCCGCTCCACAGTTCGCTTGGGTGCAAATCCTGTTTGCCCACACAATCCAGGTTTTGAATATGGTGAAATTTGTGCAAAGCCCGGTTTGCACATGCAAACTAGTATTTGCATCCATGCCAACTTTTGAATATTTGGCTCATAGTATTTATAGACATATTCTCTCTTTTCACTCAACCACTATCCCCCATTTCCTTCCCCCTCTACATACTTAACATCATGGATGGTATAGTGTGTGCCACAGTTACAAGTTAACCTGGAACAGCTATGTGTTTCTTTCAACTAGTGGCTCTCACCTAAACTTGATACAGTACAATGATTACATAATCCCATAGCAATTTCAGTTGAGAATTAAGACATGGAAGAAAAGCATCACTGCACAGGGCAATCTGTTAATGTGACACCCACTAGACCACCTGGAACATAAGGTAGGGTAGTTGGGTGGGGTGGGATCTGAGGATATGTTAAAAAATGCTGCATATTTTCTTGGAATACATGTCCATGAACCAGAAATAGTGGCCGGTGGTGAATGTAAGGTACTTAACCTACTTTATTCTGAGATCTGAGAAGAGCAGATTGGAGGAAACTGGTGGCTAGTGATTGGGGCCAAAACGGGTAGCATAATGTAGCATTTTTTTAATGCAAGGTTTCTCTTTGCAGAGTCACCAGAGAATGTTTTTGAGAAAAGAAATACTGTGAACTATTTCCAGAATTTTGGACAAAGTATTCCTTGTGAACATCTTGTGAAATTTCATTAAAAAAATTCAGTGGAGATAAGTAGCTACCTTGTAGTGACTGCTGTCAAAATGTCATTTTTAACTTCTCTACCTAGCTGTAAAAGTGGGTGAAAGCAGGTTGCTGCTGAAAAGAACATACTGCACTGCAGTATAGTTACAGTATCCTAGGTACATCATTTGTGGCAGCTTGTGGCTGAGTTTTTGGCACAGCTGCGGGGGAAAGCTACGCCTGGTGGAACCCCGCATAACATCCCCTGCAGCTGCACCAGCTGAAAATGTCAAACTCCACAGGTGCGGAGATTTCGTCCCACAGCATCAGCTGTGGAGTGGAATTTAATCCCTGGGGCTTTGAAAATCTAGCACTAGATCTCTAAGTTTCTTTGTTTAAAAGTTACAAACCGTTTTGTAAGCCTGATTTCACTCCTGTTCAAAATGCTAGTTTCAATGAAGAGCTACTGATGATGTCATAACTAGAACACACTGTCTAGTCCTCCATGTTAGAGAACTTAAAGTATTCCTTTTTCTGATGTTTAAGAAATTGTAGTTGAAGTATTCATTAAAAAAATAAAAACCTGTGACTGGGTTGGGTGCTTTGATGCATTTTCAGAATGTTCAGATGCTGGTATTGTACTTTCAAATGCGTTAGGAGGTGGTTCTGGAATGCAGTGCTGGACAAAGATATGGAATGTCAAGATGGTGCACAATTTCAGAATGTTGTGGGGCCATGAACTCTTGGAATGTGGCAGGGATGCACAGTCTTGAAATGAGATAGGTACACGATCTTGGAATGTGACAGGGACACATATCTAGGGATTTGGTAGGGACTGACAATTTCAGACTATAGTAGGGATGCACACTGCTGGAATGTGACAGGATACACCATTTTATTCTGAAATTTTTGTCCCTGCAACATCCCAGAATTGTACACACCCACCTCATTTCAAAATTGCATGTCATATCGCAACCACATTCTGACATTATGCATTCCTGCCACATTTTTACATTGAGTTCCTGCTACATTCCAAAATTGCATGTCCCTGCCACGTTCCAAAGTTGCATGTCAATTCTACACTCTAAAATTTTGTCACCACCACATACTAAAATGTCACTATTAGATTCCAAAATTGTGCATCCTGTCACATTTCAAAATTGTAAGTCACCACCACATTTCAAAATTTCATGTCCCCACCACATTCTGAAATTGTACATCCCAGCCACATTTCGAAATTCTTCATTTCTGATGCATTCTGAAATTTAACCACCACTACATTCCAAAATTGTGTATTACTGTTGCATTCTGAAACTGTTAATTCTCACCACATTACAAAACGTTTCTGCCACATTCCAAAATTTCATTTCTTAACCACATTCCTTAACTGGGGTCCAACCACATTCTAAAATTGTGTGTGTGTGTCCCCCATTCTGAAATTGTATCTTCCTGCCGCATTCCAAAAGTGTCCATCTTTATCACATTCAGAAAATGCACATCCCCACCATATTCCAATATTGCACATCCCTGCCACATTCTGACAATGAATGTTCTTGCCACGTTCCCAAATTTGACAGCCCCGCCACATTCCAAAATTGGGTATACTAGTTAAATCCTGAAAATTGGCTCACCGATGCCGGTTTGTAACACTTTTATCCGGCGGCATTTCCTTCATTTCAAGGAATTATATGACCACAAGTTGTGGTTAAACATAATTCCGTTTGTCTCCGGTTCACTGCTTTCATCGGGGCTTCATCCCCTCAAACCCCATGCAGAGGGTTCTGCCCCCCTTTAGGATTATCAACTCCAGTCAGAGTTGATTCAGGCGCGGATGCAGGACCTGGAGACAGTGTGCCCCTGTATCAGGCGCACCAGCACAGCGACTTGTCGGTAACCTGTCGATGGGTTGGTAGGTTGCTGTGTTGGTGTCACTGTCAAGGAGGGGGTACCCTGAAAATTAATTTCCCTGCCATGCTCCAAAATTAATCATTTCACTCCATTTCAACTATGTGCGTCCCTGCCACATTCTATTATTGCATGTGACAAACCACCTTCTGAAACTCTGCATCCTCACCACATTCTGAGACTGTGTCCATGCAACATTGTGAAATTGCATGCTGCCACCACAATCTGAAAATATGCATCACCACCAGGTGCTGAAATTATGCATCCATGACACATTGTGAAATTGCATATCCCTGCCATATTCTGCAGCTATATGTCATCCACAATTCAAAATTGTGCAACTGCCACATTCAAAAAATGTATGACACTGCCACATTCTGAACTGCAGCATCCCTGCCATATTCCAAAATTGTGTGTTCCAGCTACAGGTACTTTCTGAGACTGTGTTATTGCTGCATTCCAGAACTGATAATGTACCTGGTGGCATTCTGAAATCTCATCCCAGCAGTATTCTAAAAATTGCACACAACTTTGACATTGTAAAGCCATGTGTCCACTGTATTCCAACCACTCCCCATCACATTCTTCAGTACCTTGCACACCACCACCATCCCAGCAGATTATGAAATGCATACCCTGTACCCACCCAGTGTCGGCTTTTCTTTTTAAAATGTTAACTACACCTGCAGTTTTATATAACATGAGAGAAATTAGTCCTATAAGATAGCTTGCAGGGAGGACTAGGCTATGAGTTTTGGTTAGGACATCATCAGTAGCTCTTTACTATAACTGGCCTTTTGAACGGGCAGTGACATTAGGGTTACAGAAGGACTTGTAACTTTTAAACAAAGTAACTTAGAGATCTCATTTTTGGCATGATGCTGATTGGGGATATGCTGATCCAAAGTCCTGAATTTATTGCTGTTAGAAATTTTGGCTGGATTCCCTCTTTAATACCTTTGATCCAAAACACACTATATTTGAGGAGATTGATTGGATATGGGTTATTTAAATATTCTAGAACATAGCTGTACCCAGTTGTTTTAATTTCCATTAATTTCTTAGACCGACTGGGCCTGTGGCAAATCCTACTCACTTTCTATTGTGCAACCACCCTTAAACTGTTCCCCTGTGAACATAATATTCCATGAGATTTAGAACTCACGAGGATACATTATAGTAAAATTTAAATGTAATTTTTTTCCTGGGCCTTTCAGCTACTCTTGCCATATTTATGCTTGCCAATCAATAATAAGTTTCATTATTTGAATATTGTAATCCCTACAGCCCATACCCATGTTTCTTCCCCCCAATGCTGTACCATCTAATGACCTGCCCAAGGGGCAAAATGTACAGTACACACTGCAAAAAGCAGGAGAGATAGAATCAAGCCATGAGGAACAATGTAATAACCATCAACAAGTTATGAAAAGAAACAAGACCCGTCATAACCTGCTGTGTCCTGTTGGATAGATATGACTGAAACCACTTCAAGACTCTTCTGGTAAGTTCTCCATATTCCTCAAGGTGTTCTGTCGATACCACATGATCCATGGTGTCAAATACCATTAAGAGATCAAGGAAAATGTCACTTAAGTGCTCACCTCTATCTCTTGTAAGAAGTAGGTCATTAAATACTTTAACAAGGGCTGGCTCCATGGTGCCGAGTGGTGGGGCACCTGTTTGGCACACTGGCAACCTTGGTTTGAACCCTGAGAAGGAAACGTCAGGAGCAGAGGCAACCAGGAAGAATGATAGTGCATCCACGTGGATGCTCTCCTCCTGAGGGAGGGTGCTAAAGAGCACCACTTGGAGAGTGACTCCCGGTGGTGTGCATAGCTTTGCTGGCATGGGTGACAACACTTTGGCTGGCTTGGCCTCTAGGGATTTGCTGCAGTGCATGCAGTTGGGGTGTGGGCAGGGGTCCAGACAATGGTAAAACTAGCACCAGTCTCAGCCTGCCAGATGACAGTTGCCGAGCCCCCCATGTGACAGTCCGCCAGCACACTGTTCCTGCTCCTCCATCCCTGTGTAACTCAGAGGACCCCCTCAGGAATGGTAATCCCATCCTCTCCCCCAGGGAGAAGGTCCCCCAGCAGGGATAAGCTGGGCCCTTCAAGGATATAGGGACAGCCTGGGTGGCAGGTGACAGGAAGCAGCAGTGAAGGATGAGACTGGTAGGTAGACAGGAACATTAAGCAGCCAGAAGGAATGGGAGATTTGAGGGTGCAGGCAATGGCACAAAAAAGCCCCACCTTGACAGGTGCAGTTTCCATACTGTGGCAAGGCCAGAAACCCGACTGGAAGAGTTCATAGATATTAAAGTTCTCAAGGTAAACTTTAAGCTCTACCACCAAGATAACCTTTGGAAAAGGGAATATTCAAGATATGCCTGTAGTTTGCCAACAGATCCAGGCCTAAAAATGACTTCATCAACAGGGGCTTTAACAAAGCTTTTTTATGAGCTGCCAAGAAACCCTAAGTTGAGCAAAATGTAATATTTCATTATTGACCCAAGCAGTTAAATACCCCAGTATAATCAAATTGTGATGTCCAATGAATGTTCAGGAATGAAATTTGAAAATTCCTTTGGGGACTTCTGTTTCTGCCCAGGAGGGTGGTGCACCAGGAGCATTCTACACCTCATACCTGCATTCCCCTTCACAGCCTCACATTCAAATGACCCCATCCCCTTCATTGAATATGCTGTAAGCCTCAAGCAGGATCTAAAGCAGACAGCCACCCTGTCTCCCTTCCCTTCAGCCACAGGCAGTGCACCATCGAGAACCCAGCCAAGGACTTGCTCAGAGTGGTACCAGGTCAATATAGCACTACAAGAATAGAACTGCAAGAACCACACTGTGTAAAGCATGACTGCATTTAGAGTGACAGGTGTATAATAGCACTAGGGAATTACTACTACCCCAGTCACTCTGCGCTTACACTCAGAAGAGAAGAAGTAGCCATGTGTGTGTGTGTGCCTGGTTGAGCTGCTCCCATGGTGGAGTGGCTAAGGCACCGGCACACAGCAGCTTGGAGACCTGGGACCACGGTTCAGTTCCCCCCAGGTCTCATGGTGTTGCTATTCTTTTATGGCAAAAAAAATAATTTTCCCCGCTCCTGAGTTTCTCCCCATCCCCTAAGCCCACATCCCCTCAGAGTTGAATATTTTTAGTCCGGGGTATGGGTAGTGAAGACCCCCCCATGTCAGTGCATGTGGGGTGTGGAGCCCCCCCACAAAAAAGTAAAAGTCCTATTGTTTTCTATGGCAGTTCACTGTTTTTGTAAGGTCAGTGTTTTACCTGACCTTATTTTGGAGGATGCAGTATTGCTTGTAGCATTTATTGTTGCACTGTTTTTGTTTGCAGTAATGTGACCCCGTGCCCTCAGAGTCATCTCCAAGTTATTAGCTGGTGATATACACCAGATTCCTGGAGGAAGCAGCACTAAAATCCAATATTTCCACTATTTTATTCCTAAGGGATCTGGTCTGGCACAAGAGACCACAAAGGGAAAAAGAAGGGTCAGTTTGTCTTTTCCCTATCTGCCCTCTATTACCAGGGTCTCCCATGGGATTAGGGTGAAAAGTATAGTGCCATTCAGATTAGATTTATTAATGTTACATGAAGCTTTTTCAACCAAGTTCCATGTAGGAAAGTTTAGTATTTATTTGGCTTTTGTTTCTCAGGTAGGCACACTAGGCAATCAAATGCCTATTTTCAGGTGCGACCCGGAAGAGTACAACCACAAAATTACAGACATTGAATAATACAGTACAGTAAGAGCACACATAGTGAGAAAATATAACAAGGTACACATTGGTAAGAAGGTACAAGCATGATACAACAGGACAGGACATAATATGGCAAAATTGTACATGACATATAGTGCATCTAAGTTCAATTTTGGCAAATGTAGTCATTCATAGTGCACATTTAGACAGGGTGGTAGGGAGAAAGAAAGAAGGTCAATTATGAGCCAAATGAGTCCGTAGTGCAGACCATAATTATGGCACAGCAAGCGCAGAGAGATAGAAAGGTCCTCAAGGGAATAGTGATACAAATAACAGTGTGAGGTGGAGTCACTGAGTAAAAAAAAACTTTTCTTTGTAACTTTTATGACACAAAACATTGGTGTCATATTAGGGTCTGAAATTTTACAAAATGTACTGTAATAAAATAAGACTTTTCAATCTGAATTTGGGTGAGTCATAGTGTCAAAACTCTTGCTATTCTGATCAAACACCCTTAGTCTGAACAGACTCCCCCAGCTGTGGTTTTTATCCAACGTGGTCCTGGCGGGCCACACTGCCACTCTAGCAGTTGTTAAGTTGGTGAATTTTCCTCCTGCCAGTTTTAGTTTAAGACTCCAGGGGCCCCATATTCAAAAGTTAGTGTAGGCACAAATGGGTTTTAGCTCATACAAACCAGGGTTTGCACCCATTGTGTGGGTGGGGTCTATTTTCAGACACCTCAGAGCATGGGCAAATCCCATTACCACCAGACTGCTAAGGTAGCACTGTGCCTATGTAAAAGTGTGTAGCCCTCCCAGCATATGGGCACAGCAATATATTCAGAGGTTTGTACCAGTGATAATTCCCACTGAAAGGGATGCAAATTACTGCTGTTGCAAACCCACTTTTAATGGGTGCAAGGCCATGGTAGCAGCCAAAGGTATTGCAGTCACCTGGCCCAGCCATCCAAAGACTTCCCTGGTTCCCAGTGGTCCCCTTCCCTCCATTTCTTATTCCACCTGTAGCAAATAGTATCCCTGGTGCTCAGTGGTTCCCCTCCCGCTGACCACTGGCCTAATAGGTGTCACAAACTTCCTGACTGTTGGCCCAAGATGTGTCACAAACTTCCCAGGTGTTCTGTGATCTCTCCACGCTCCAATCACCATCCTGTGAAGGGAAGAGACATCCCTGGTGTCCAGTGGTCCCTCCCAGTCAGCAAGCCCCTGCCACAGAATGTAAAACTAACTCCCTGGTGTCAAGTGGAACCCCTCCAGTCCTGATCCCTGTCCCCAATATGGAACTCAGAAGCTCTGGCAGTTAGTGGTCCCCCCTTTCACCCTACCCCAGTCCCTGAACCCAGTCCACATAGCAAATACAGGGGTCTGTCTTGTGCAGAAAATCTGTGGTGCATGAATCAAACTTGCACTGTAAAACATCACTCCACAGTACTCCCTGGTATCCAGTTGCACTCCCCATCCTCTAAATACCCTTCCCCCTTGCACATCCATAATTCCTGATGTTTGGCAGTCCCTCCATGACACTGACCACCCACCCTGAATGCCGCATTACCTGCATCGTCAGTGCTGCAGGACCCCATATGGCAACCTGCACAGCTCTCCTCACACCTCTTTGACTGGCCGCTGTATGTACATCCAGAGAGTGCACATCCCATGTAATGTACACACAGCACAGCACTAGTCATACATTTTTAACACTTATGGCTGACTTACACTGCCTACTATTGGCTGTTTCCCCACTTTTCAGATCACTGTCATTAGGCTCACTTGTCTTTGATTTTTTCCACATTACAGGCAAGATGAGATACAATTATTACAGGCCTGGCTACAGCTTTAAAAAGGAAGCCTCACATCTGTCTGAATGCTCGTTCACACGACCAATTCTGTGGCATTATTGGAGGTGCATAGCAGCAAGATCATTGCTGCTGTGCATGTCTGACTGCCGCAGTTTGGCTGTTTTGGGTTCCGTTTCATTATGGCCGTGATCCCTCTTTTCCTGGGATCTCATAGTGGTGCGGGGGGGGGGTTGTGGTGTTTTACTTTGCCATGTGAACTGCCCACACCACCCACAGTGCTGTGACAGGCTTTTCGCAGCCTGCACCTGTGGTTATCATGGCGGCATTTACCAAATTATTTTGGACCCTTGTTTAGCTAAACTTTTTTTCTGTGTTTGTCAACAAAGCTGAACTCGGGAACTGTTTTTATTGTAAACCAAGGACTAAATAGTGAAAGAAATGCAGGCTCAGAGTCGAGCCATAACACTGGGCACGCATTTATGCATACGCATACGTGCATGCCCAGCGTCACAGCTCAATTCTGAGACTGTGTTTCCTTCACTTTTTAACCCTTGGTTTACAATAAAAAAACACTTCCCCTAGTTCAGCTTTGTTGACAGACACAGAAAAAAATTTAACTGAACTCGGGTTGGAAAACCCATCCCCGATCGATGGCACTGTCATGGGGAGCCTGACCCCCACCCAAGCCCCCGTCCTAGCCAGAACACTCCTCGAACCACCAGAACTTTGATGGGAGCCTATACAGTGCTCCTCTGGCCAAGCTGTCTGAATGATGATCCACAGCATTTCAGTGAGCATGGCCACATAAATCTACACGGCACAGATGCTGTGTGGACATACCTTGAGACTGGTTCTAGCACAGCATCTTGGAAAAGCGACCCTTACCATTTTAGGATGAATACAGTGACATATTCAGAGCTCCTAGCTCTATAGGAATTCCTGTATTTTATAGGGAAAGGCATCCATCTACAGGGAAATTGTTCTCATAGATTAGCATTGGTTATATGGGAAAACAGAAATTTGGTTTCCATAGGAATTTATGTAATCTACAGGAAAACACAGGAAAAGCACTCTGAAGTTACAGGGGTAATGCCAAATCAATGTGGGAGCACTGCATTTTCTACACTATAAGAAGAAGAAGAAGAATCAGCATTTATATAGCGCTTTTCATACACAGTATCCCAAAGCGCTTTACAAGCAATGCTAGACTGGTAGTGAAGTGACTGAATGTGTGGTGGCAGCCATATCGCACATCATCACCCACACACAGCCTGGATAATTGCATGAACCGGTTTATGGGAAGGGGAATGTTGGCCAGGACACCGGGAATGTTCCCTGCCCTTTGCTAAGAGTGCCCTAAGTTCTTTATTTCCACCTGACACCCACCAGGACAACACCAGGATGGGCAGAAGGGACCTCGGTTTAACATCTCATCCGAAGGACGGCAACACCCCAGCAGTACAGCACCCCCTAATACTGCACTCGGATGCCAGCGATTTTTAGGTGCAAGTCCAATCCCGGTGTAGGATGAGAACCCAAGACCTTCTGGTCCAGAAGCGGATGTGCTACCAACTGAGCCACACTGACAGAAGCAGTGCAAGTGGCAGAATCACTAATTCAAAGAGACTTTTACATTTTCTGAACAAACAGCATATATTGATAAGAAGCCTCTTAACTGTAAAATAAAGTGAACAGAAGGGTGGGGGGGGTACTTTTAACAATCTAAACTCCCCAAGGATGGCCCTGCACTGCCAGCTCACTGGGAGCTGCTATATATGACACATTTTAAGTAATTTATACTGCCTCTCAACCATTTTGATCACAGCCGTTTTACAGAAAAGCTCTCTGGGAACAGATAAGCAGTAAATATTTCTAGCTACAGGCTTTAAATATTAATGCATGCTCCTGTAAGCCATCTCATGTAACAAAATATGTTGTCACTGCCATTAAAACTGTGTGAAAGGACCAGAAACCTAACTCTTTAAAACTAGCAAGCTAATTAATATTCAGAAATAGTCTAAGTATTAATGAAAGTCTCACATCTAGAAAATCGTTTGTAGAATTCAAAAGACTTATTATGCTTAATTAGGCAATAAGGTATTATTAGAAGCACTTCTGTTGAAATATGTTGTTCAGTCTGGTAAGGCTGATACTTGCCAAGGTCATGCATGCCAGTACAAATGCCTACTGCTGGGGATTTTTAGTTCCTGCCTCTTGTCACTTTAAGTCATGGCCTCCAGATGTGTTAGGGCCTCCAGATGTGCTAACATATGGTTAACATAAAGAATGCTATTGTTTAATGTTTTATGATTAGTTTGTTTTATTGTACTGCATTGTTTCAGTCTTTAGTAACCAGATAAGGCCCACTAGGCACAAGTGTCTGTTTTCAGGGGCAACCCGCAAGCACTTGGTGGTAAAGTGACTTGCTCAGAGTTACACAGTGCGTACAGTAAGTAGAGGTTGTGGGTATCAAACACAGGCATGCTGGATGTGCCAAGCTCATTCACAGCTCATTACTCTAACCTTGTATTGTGTTGTATTGTATTGTATTAACTTTTTTTTTTTGTTATTGTGAAGTACCTTGAGGTTTTGTGGATAGGGCGATGTAGAAATAAAATTTGCCTTGCCTTGCTTCAGTGTTACATTTATTCATTCAGCTTTTTTCACGTCGTAAGTGCACTAGGTATAAAGATATAGATTTTCAGGCATGACCTAGAAAAGTACAGTACAATAACAGCAGTGAAAAGACGATAATATAAAACATTAGTAATATGATAATACAAGACAGAACAGCATTAACACAGCATAAACACAGCTGACAAAATGGACCATTGCAACAAAAAGTGGAGCACAATACACATAGCAGCAACTGCAGGATAACCAAGACAACCCTAGATATGATAGATAGCAAATGTGGTGGCAATCTTAGTTGCAAGAGGTAGTGGAAAGTAGCAGTGTATAAAGTTGACAGTGTAATATAAGTTCATTCCACAAATGGTATCAGTTATTTCACAAACTGGTCCTTTCCAAGAATGCAGCCTGTGTCTCTCAACAGGTTTCTCAACCCTTCAGATGCTTGCAAGGTTACATGGATATGCCAAAACTATGGAATGTGACCCACACTCGGGATATCTCTAGGTCTGAATCCCTTCAGTGCTCTTTACCAAAGGACAAATGACCCACTCCTTTTGTCACCACTGAGAACATCTCACTTAAAAATATGGTAACTGTAGGCTTACTCTCTGAAGATGGATCACAACTTTTGTCAATTACTCTGGCTATCTGTACCAGAAATGATTTAGTCACAGAAAGCTTCATTAATACTCCAAGATATTTACATATGTTATAGGATAATACACACTAAGACTAGGGTGAATACAATATATTTACAAACATTAAAAAAAGGTCTTTGGTAACAAAACAAACACAAAATAACCTAAATCACTTCTATCTAAATACTAAGCAAAGTAGACTCTTACCCCAACTGGGAACTCGATGAGTAAAGGCAGACTCAAACCCTTGATGTTGCTTACTCAGAATCTCGATCCTTACTGCCTTGTCAGGTCTAACAGCAAACTCCAAATGCCCCTCAATGATCAGCCACCATGCCACATCATCCTGTTGTCACTCTGACATCACAGGTTCAGCCATCTCTTTGATCTCCACTGAACCACCTCTGTGGAAAACTGGTCCCAAACAGATTTGCCATTTCCCAGTTTGCCTATAGTATGCTTTCTCATCAAGTATGGGATGAGGTAAGTCCTTGGAGTGCTAGAAGTTGGGGCTGGGGGGTGGGGGCATGGGAAAACTAAGGTGCACCTCGGCAGGGAGGAAAAACAGATTAAGAAAAAAATATATCATGACTGAGAAAAACAACATTGTCTAGCAATGACCAGGATGACTAGATTAGCTTATTTTGTTTTCTATCACCCCTCTCACATTACAGAGCACTGTATATTATAAATAAACATACAGTGCATTAAAATCACATACTATGAATGCAAAAAGGAACACAGCTTAACTAATCATAAACAAAACACAAATAATCCCAGAGCAAATATCCAGTTAGTAGTAATACTGTATAGAGCAAGTGCTCATGAAAATCATGAGCACGTACACTACAGTTGCCGCTTAATGACTGTTCAGTCCAGCAGCCAGCTGCAGTGGGATGAAGTGGGCTGTGCCAGATGCCAGCTGCATTCCAGGATTGGCAGGAGGAGGAGCAGTGTGGTGGGCACTACCTGCTGGGGGGGTGGGGTACCACTAGACCACCAGGATGGGGAGAAATATTTATAATATGCTAATGGGTGCTATCGGGGAGGGGGAACCACTAGACTACCAGGTCAGGCAGAATTAATTTATAATAGATATTAACAGTTGAGGGTGGGGGGACCATTAGATCACCAGGCCAGGGGTACTTAATTTATAATGTAATAATGGGCACTATCAGGGATCTGGAAGGGAGTCAGCTTGTGTTTGGGGCAAGGAGCCTGTGGCAGACTGTTCCCATGTGCCATGTGTTTGCTGCATGGGAGAAGGTGCTGCACATGTGGGAACTTAGGCACCAGGACCCCTCCTGTACCTGAATCTGGTGCAGGGTCCCTGGCACACTGGGCTTCGGCACCAGGTGCTGTTTGCCTCTGCTTGTGTCACTTTATGCCCACTTTGTGAATCAGGCCCAATGGCTTTTGCATCCCAAAAATGATGCATGCATCCATTTTCAATGCAAGCTGTCACAAATCATGGAGATTTTCAAAATAATTCTCCCAAGTTTTGACATAAGCAAATATACACTGATGTTGATGAAAAAAAGCCTTTGTCAGAATCAGTCTGGTCAAAAAATCCTGTTCAAGGTGTTCTACATGGCAATGGCTGACACAATGAAAGCCCCACCTTGAGCAGATGTTGATACAAGAATGGGATGCTAAGCAGCAGAAAGAAGAACACTGAGAACAAAAGGACTTCTTTCTTTCATAGTTTCATATATTTGTAATTAGGCTTGGAATGAGAATCAATTAGAAGTAATCAAGAATCTGACCTGGATCCTGTTCCTGATAATAAGGGTCAGGGTCTTTCGGGGTCTGCTATTCAACAGGGATGCTATGCCAAGGCTAACAGGGAGCCATGCAGGCTAAACCAGGGTGTGGCATGTCTCAGTTAGTGGGACAAATTCCAATGTGTCCAGTTTCAGCCAGCAATAAAAAAATATGTTTATATATTTTTAAATGACTGCTACTGCGTCTGAAGTTTGTTATTGTTTTTTTGCATGTGTGTTCTTTTTTTGTGCGTGTGTGTGTGTGTGTGTGTGTGTGTGCTGTTGTGTACACAGAGGTATCTTCTGTGCAGTGTCTGACGTGCAGATGTGTGCTAGTGCTTTATCTTTCCAGACTAAGCCATAATGTCTGCTATTTCTATCATATGCTTTCAATTCATGTGTAATGCATTATTATACAATGGCAAAGAAAAATCCTGGGCTCCCATTGGTCACTCTGGGACTGGACCTGTGATGTTATCCCAGCACAACATCATGGCTCTAGTCCCAGCACACAGATGACCGCATGAACCTATTTTAAATCACTACACACTGCCCACAATCAGTGACCCCTCTTTCTGTAGGGAGCCCGCTTCCCCTGCTCGCAACCCACCTTCCTTACTCCCGGCTCCTTCATTCTAAAACTAAAAATCTCCAAAACAGAAAAAGATTTCCAATCCCGAAATGTACCATTTTATATTGTTACAGCTGTTTCCCGAGTGGCTTTAAGTGCCATTCAAATTCCGCCTTCACATCAGCGCTCTCCCACTCACAGCGCACACAGTCTCTCATAGTAACGGTGAGACCTGAGCTTCACAGCACACATTTTTTCCCCCGGAAACTCTGGCTCCCATATACAAATTAAAATATTTACAGAAGCCCTCAGTTCAATCTGCTACCCCCCCCCCCCAAGTCTAACCACACCGCTCGTGGCATTTTTTGCTGACAACCCTACACACACTAATGGCAAGTGTGACAGCATGCCTCAGTGTGTCTTACCTGATCATTGCCACTCACTGTTTTTAACACCACAGGACCGACAGGTGGGGAAAGACTTAAAGTAAAAAAATGAAAGCTGAAAAAAAAAACTCTGGGCTTAACACTACACCTGAGCAAAGCAATGGCACAAAAGGAACAAACACCACATAAAGATTGATGTGCAGACTCAGGACTGCAAAGCCACAGATAAACAGGGCAGTTCCACCTACTGGCAAATCAGCACTATTTTTTTTAAACAGTACAATTCCTCATTAAAATAAAAACAGCAAACAAACTCGTTTTAAACATATTTCTTCATCTTTTTTTTTTTTTTGACACAAGCCACTGTATGATAGCAATAATGCACTCCAGGGTGTATGTTGTGCTGGGATAACATCACTTCTGGGGTGATTAGTTGCACTCGGCCTGCAGCCTTGTGCCTAATCACCCCAGGCATGATGTTATCCCAGCACAACACACACCTTGTCATGCATTATTGCTTAATAGTTAAAGGGATGCCCCAACACTACTTTATCCTATGTGGTCGTGTTGTCTTGAGGCCCAGGATCTGTACATGCAGACACCCAGTCAAGTGGTTCAGCATTTAGTAGCATGAGCCATGCTTATGTCCTGCCACAGACCTGAATGTCACTCCAAATATACAGTGTGCAGATGTGTGTGAAAAGCACTTCAGCACAACATGTTCATTTAGTTTCTGTTGACTGAGAAAAGAGGGCTGGGCAATTCTGCATATTTTGAACTTTGTCCCGGGGATGGGGAGGGATACAGATGGAAACGAACTGAAATTAAACCAGATTAAGTTGTTGGTGGTATTTTTAGTGACTAGAGGGAGTTTGGCCAGAATAACGGAGACATTCCCCTACTCTGTCAGTAGGTGGCTCTGGTGGCCACTACTGATGGAGAATTCAATGTGGGAGCAGGAATGGAGTGGAGTGCAGCAGACTGGGACCCTGTCCTCTGACCCAGCCATGGAGCAAGTGGAGGATGTCGTAGTTGGAATACCAGTAGGTATGCAGCAGGTACCTCACAAAGAGGAAGGCAGCATGGTAGAGGAAACAAGTGAGTGAGAGAGCAGTGAAGAGGAAGGGAACGAGAGAGAGCAAGTCTCTCAAAGTG
The DNA here is from genome assembly GCA_016271365.2 of Neoceratodus forsteri. Lineage (NCBI taxonomy): Eukaryota > Metazoa > Chordata > Ceratodontiformes > Ceratodontidae > Neoceratodus > Neoceratodus forsteri. The sequence goes on along the minus strand of CM057450.1, from coordinate 1,736,067,154 downwards.
ATGTGGAGGCAGCATCATTGCAGTTGGATCACGAAATTGAGGACAGGAGATGCCGTATATTGGAGCAGCTGGCGGAGGACGAAGAGCTCTGTGAGAAGTACAAGGTGGCATTAAATAGGAGAAAAAAACAGAGTTCCCTGAGGTAGGGACAGAGGTGACCACATCGCATTGAAACATACTCAGATCTGGAAGTGGCTGATAGAGGGCAATCCGAGGATTGCTTGGTGGAGAAGTCTATTACAGAGAATGAAGAAGGGGATACATCATAGCAGCTATGGCACAGGGAGCAGAATCTGTCACCAAAAACCACAGTGGAAGCAATTCAAAAAGTGTTTGGACTTAGGGGTGTTGCTAGTTCTTTTCTGGAGGATGTGCAATGGTCCCCAGAATCTGCTTTAAAGGGAACAGGATGGTCACAGCTAGACGCCGGGAGATGGATTCCGGATCCTGAATGGGAGCTTACACAATCGGGTGAGCATATTAATATGGTTATTCCTGGTACTAATGTTCAGCTTGAGGTTTCTAATAAACAGGATGTACCTGAAACCACTCAAAATAGTACTGAAGAGGTAGATTTATCTAGTACTATGCCTGTTACTATCACAACAAATGAGCTGGCTAGTCCTACTGATTGTAGGAAGGGAGGGAATGTAGGAAATGAGGGCACTACTGTTTCCCCAGGAACTACCAATGCACAACAGGGTGCAGAAGAGGTTCATACAGTGCTTCCGGATACTAGCCAGAAGCAGTTCAATGCAACAAAGGGCAGAATGTTGTACCGGTCCCCAGTACTACCACACCCCTTTAAACCCAGGACCCCCCTTCCTCAGCACAAAGGCCTAGATTTTCAGATTTCTAGAAGAGCTTGCCAGACGAATGCATGAGGTCAGGTATAAAGGGCCTTGATCCTAGGTCAGACAGACTGTATGTGGGCAGACAGCTTTTGAAACACAGCATGAATTTTACAGCTTCTGACATTTATGCCTTGATTCACATATCGGGAGAGGGAACAATTGATGTCTGCTTCTGGCATCTACATGGTTTAGAGAGGTTTTGGGCAGTCTATAATCAGATGAAATTATCACCATTATGGTCCCCTTTTTTGCCATCCCCTTATCTAAATCCCTGGTGAAGACTGCCAGTGATGTTTCGTAATGAAACTGTACATGTGCGAGATATCCATTTTCGGTTACAACAAAAATGTGAGGTTTTAAGTTCACCACAAGCTATCATAGATAGTGAATAACATTGGACTGGAGATGGAAATTTACAGTGAAACTGAGGCAAACATCAGAAGGAATTGCCCATATTCCAAATTGTTTTTTTCTGGGGAAAGTCAGAGGTGTGTGTTTCTATTCAGAACAGCCTAAGGAATGATACAAGTGTGGAGTAAGAATGCACTTGTCAAATAGTTGTGAGCAGACCAGATGTGGGATTTGTAGTGAGTTTGGCCATATCTGTATGCAGTGTGTGAACCATACCAAGTGTAGTTTATGTGAGGAGTCTGGTCATGTATATCACAATTGCCTTTCAGCAGCCCATAATCAAAGGAATCCCATTAATCCTGAAGTTCTCATCATTTCAGCTCAGAAACAGGAAACTAGAGAAGTTGTGGTAACAGCCAGACCCAGGACTTTTTTAGAACATACAGATATCACTGAGACAGTAGCAGCACATGAGGACATTCGGTCTGATACTAGAGATCTATCCAGATATCAGGAAAAAATACAGGACTCATCCATTGACTGTGTGGGAAAGGTCTCGAGGAAAGCCGGGGTTCTAAAGAAGTCAGTGGCAGTACTGCTGGCCACGAGATGCCCCTCTCCCCAAAAAATGGACAGTACTCCCTTTAAGGAAGCGAAGTTCCAGGAATTTAAAAGCTAGTTCGGTTCCAGATGTTATTGAAGTTTGGAACATATACACAGCTTTGGGGGCTGAGGCAGATGGGGTTGTGGAGGATGATGATATGATTTCAGACACTTCCTCTCAGTCCAAGCGGCTTGATCTAGATGACCCCCCCACCAAGTGCAAGGACTGGGGAAGTGAAGAAGAAAAAAAGAAAAAGTCATGAAGTTTTGATCTGTCAAGATGAATAACTTTGTAGTTGCTTCCCTCAACATCTGTAGCATTAAAAATGCTGGGAGAAGGGCTGCACTTTTTTTCATTATTGCATGATTTAAATCTTAACATTATTTTCTGACTGGAAACATGGATGGACACTTTAGCACTCCTGCACATAACTAAGCATGATTGAATTTGGGGTCCATCATTTTGTTTTTTTGGGGAACAAAGAACTGATGGGATTGGTATATTGTTTTCAGCCTATAGTTTTAAAATGCAGAAACTGATAGATTTAATTCCAGGTAGGGTGCTGATTCTTGATGGTATTTGGCAAAAGAGATCTAGTCACTTTATTGCAGTGTATGGTCCACAACAAAAGGCTGAAAGGGTGGCACTATTTGAAAAATTACAGCCCTATTTGGCTACAGCTAAGGATATTTATCTGGTAGGAGATTTTAAATGTTCATTAGATGTGGCAGACAGATGATTACAACAAAAGAAGGTACAGTATATTGTGATTCACATGCATTCAAGAAATTTGTGGACATAGCAGATATACAGCATAGTTTTAAACAGGCTATTCCCAAAGTAACATACACATATAACAGAAGTACTTTTTATTCAAAATGAGATTATATTTTTGTTTCCAAACACATTAATTTATCAAATACCGTAGTTATTCCTATAGAATTCACAGACCATTTATTAGTGAAAACTTGTTTCAGCATTGACGTGACTGCTGTTAAACCACAAACAAGTTGGGAAATGAATACAGCAATTTTGACAGAGCCTGAAATCCAGTTAAATATTCATGCCATCCTTCTAGCCAGAACTTCAGTATTAGGTTTATATGACAACATGGGGTTTTGGTGGAGTGAAACAAAACAGGACATAAAGGATTGGATGATTACTTTTGGGAAAACTAAAGCACAAGACAATTTTAGACGTTACTTGAATTCCAGGCACCAGTTGTATGCATTGTTTTTCCTAGTTCGGAGTGGTAGTGGAGATTATGCAGAACAAATACAAAATATTAAACTTAAAACTAAGAAGTTTCTATATGATAGGGCTACTACATTGTAGGCAGAAATGGCTTCTGGGACACAAAAATCCCCTCATGTTGATCCACGTGTGGCCTGTAAAGAAAAAAGAAAGAATACACATTTGATTGGATTACGGAATAAGGAGGGTGTAGTAGTTACTTCAACTAAAGCTATTTTAGCAGTAGTAGAAAAGCAGGCTGGCAGTACAGCCTAGAGGTTAGAGTAACAAGCTGTGAACGAGCTTGGTACATCCAGCAGACCAGACCTTGGTTTGATTCGCACAACCTTCACTTGCATACTGTGTGACTCTGAACAAGTCACTTAACAGCCCAGTGCTCCCAGGTCGCCCCTGAAAACAGGCACTTGGGCTTAGAGGGCCTTACCCGGTTACCAAAGACTAAAAAAAAAAATGTATAGTCACTTCATAAAGACGGAGATACACAGACTTTAGGTCAGTTGAGTTTTTTACAAACTATTCAGGTTTACTATATATCACAGGATTTACAAATTGCCTTATTGAGACCAATTACCCAACATGAAATTTATGACACTATTGGTAAATTGAGACTTGGTACATCCTCAGGTACAGATGGTATACTGAACGATTTCTATAAAGCCTATAAGGAGATATTAGTGCCTTGTTTAATTAAACTGTATAATGCTCCATTGATGTATCCAGGAGAATCACCTGTTCATTTTTCTAACGGAATAGTGACCTTTTTATATAAGCATGGTGATAAATATGATGTTAGTAATTGGAGGCCTATTACTTTTCTGAAAATTTCAACTGCCATTTTATAGCATCATTTAAGGCAAGTGGCTGGAGACCTAATACACCTGGTACAGACTAGTTCTATTCCAGGGAGGAGTATACAAGAACATCTGGTGGTTATTAGGGATGCTATTGAATACTGCAATAAATAAAGGGTTAACAACTATTTGGTAGTGCTGGATCAAAGTAAAGCCTTTGATAGAGTGAATCATCATTATTTGTTTTCGGTTCCACAGCATTATGGAATTCCTCAGGTATTTATTAATTGGTTGCAGTCCTTGTATAAATGGGCAACAGTTACACCAATGGTTCATAGACATGAAGGATGCAGCATTAGAGTGAGGTCAGGAGTGAGACTGGGGTGTCCATTAAGTCAATTGTTATATGTGTTTGCTTTGGATCCATGTGTACAATGGATTATACAGAATTTCGTTATTCAAGGCTTATGTGAATTACAGATGAAGGAGGAATTGAAAATGCTTGCTTATGCAGATGATTTATGTTTATTGGTGAAAAACGAACAGAGTTTGGAGTAAGCTTTTATGGAGTTGGACAACTATTCTGAAGCTTCATGTGCACAATTGAATAGAAATAAGACAAAATGTATGGGACTGGATCCAAACTTGGATGATCAGCAACACATATTAGGGTTATCTGTGTCTGATGATCCAGTTAAATTGTTGGGACTATATTTTGGGTCTGAAGACTCAGCAAAATTGAATTGGGACAAAAGTTTGCAACAATGTGATATTAATAATAAATAATAATATCTTTATTTTTATGGTGCCTTTCAAATATCAAGGCGTCTAACAACATTTAAAATCACATGTCAGACATCCCAGCAACATTAATTATACAAAACAACTATTACCATTCCACAGTCATTTGCCAAATGCTTGGTGCCATAAGTATGTTTTTAAAGATTGCTCAAATCCCTCCATGGTCGGGCACCGCTGTAACTAACAGGGTAGAGAATTCCAAAGGGTTGGGGCCACATGCATTAATGTTCGTGCCCCAGAAGATTTCAAGCACACCCTTGGAATCTCTAGCAACCTCTCATCGGCTGAGTGGAGTAATTGCCCAGGGCAGTATGAAACCAGAAGCTCTTTCAGGTAGTCTGGCCCCAGTCAATGTAGGGCTTTGAAAGTCAGAAGACCGACTTTAAAGGTGATCTGCCACCATACCGACAGCCAGTGCAGTCCGCACAGCACTGGTGAAATATGACAGGACCGGGGAGTTCCTGTCAAAAGCCAGGCTGCTGCATTCTGCACTAGCTGCAGGCAACAGATTTCCACCCCCAGTAGCCCCAAGTAAAGGGAGTTGCAGTAATCTAAGCGTGAGGACACAAAGGCGTGGACTAGTGTAGGAAGGTCACCAGATGGAACAAGGTGCTTAATCCTGGAGATATTCCTCAGATGATACAGAGAGGATTTGACGATGGCCGACACCTGCGAATGCAGGGTCAGCCCTTCATCAAACAAATTACCCCCAGGTTTCACACCCGTTCAGAGGTCGAGAGTGATAAGCCCCCAAGAAAGAGTCCTGAGGGTGATCCAGCCCCCAACCCCCCTATCCAGCATGCTGGATCCACAACCAGCACCTCAGTCTTTTCCAAGTTCAACTTCAGCCAACTGGAATCCATCCACTCCTGGATTTCTGTGAGACAGCTATTAGAGACTGAGAGAGCTCCATCCTGGTCAGATGCAAAAGAAAGGTAGAGCTGGGTATCATCAGCATAGCAGTGAAACCTCAGCTCATACCTTCTTACAATGTCTCTGAGGGGCAGCATATACACTACGAACAACATGGGGGACAACACTAAGGCCTGAGGAACCCCACATGACAGAGAAACTGGGTCTGAGGAATGAACCCCCAGATACCACTTTCTGAGTTCTTCCTGTGAGGAACAATGTAAACCACCTGAGAACTGTACCTGACAGTCCACAGATGAACCTCAGGTGACCAAATAGAACCCCGTGGTCCACATTGTCAAATGCTGATGAAAGATCCAGAAGAACCAAGATGGAATGGCTCTTCCAACCTCTAGCCATCAGGAGATCATTGAGCACCCGAACCAGCCCTGTCTCAGTACTATGTCTCTTTTGAAATCTGGACCGGAGGGGTTCATAATTGTCATGGATGGTCAAATGATTTTCCAGCATACAGCCACTACTTTCTCAATCACCTTCCCTAAAAAGGGAAGGTTAGAGATTGGTCTGTAGTTTGCATGGCAGTCTGGGTCCAAAGAAGCTTTCTTCAAAAGGGGTGTTACCACCACCTCTTTTAGGGATCTGGGAAACTCACCTGTTTCCGAGAAGCACCAGACTATCCATGCTAGGACCGGACTGATGGAATCAATACAACCCAGAATCAAAGAGATTAGTCCTGGATCCAAACTACAGCACATAAGGTGCACACCCTGAACAATCCGTATGACATCCATGAACTCCGAACAGTCAAAGGTACTCCAGGAAAGCTGAGAGGCAGTGGCCTCATGGTGATCCAGAGCAATGCCCATAGTGTGTGCAGGTTGGAGTAACGCCCTGATGTCAGCCACCTTAGTCACAAAGAATCGAGCAAGTTCATCGCAGTCTACTTGTGAAAAGGATTTTTGGACTTGTAGACAGGCTGGGTTCCACAGTCTGTCTACAGTTTGGAGCTGGTCAATTCTGAGCAGCCACAATCTCCCCAGACAGGAACTCTGTCTTCTTATGGATAATTGCAGCTTGATAGACTTCTTATTGGTCCATCAATCTAAGGTGGTTGGCATCAAGGGCGGATTTCCTCCAGCAATGTTCTAACCTTCGTTCTAGTCGCTGCATCTCCCTCAAAGTCCCATCGAACTATGGGGATCAAGGATGAAGGGAGAGAGGACAAACACAGATGGGAGCAATGACATCCAGGGCTGCTGAAATGGCTGAGTTATAAGCCATCACGAGGGACTCTGGGTCACTGTTTTCCATTGGGAGGGATGATAGGTCAAGTATCACCACCAGGCCTTGAGAGCTTACATCTCATAAAGGGCGATACCTGACCATCTCTACAGGGGTAGACCTATGAAGAGGGGCACTAAAACTGAACCCCACGGCTTAGAGATTGGACCATCCAACTGGTTCTACCCCCAAATCAGAGGCTTTGATCCCCAGGAGGAAGACAAAGTCAAGAGAGTGACTCTGTTCATGAGTAGCAGTGTTAACTATCTGTGTGAGGCCCAGAGATATCATCAACTGGAGGAAGTGCTATCCAAATTCCGAGAGTGCATCATTGACCCAGGCATTGAAGTCTCCCAGGATCATCAGCCAGAGTGACTCAAATGCCATGTCGATGATGAAGTCTGCAACTTCCTGAAGGAATCGCTTCTCATCTCTGGGTGGACGGTAGATGAGGGTGATCTGACAACTACATCTGCTACTATGGTACACTCAAATGACTCAGTCTCCTCCACTGGTACACTCATGAGGTTAAGTTTGGTCTTGAAGCAGATCACAACCCCCCCCCCCCCCCCACGATCCAATCTCAGGCGGTGTATCACAGAGTACCGGCTGGAGTTAAAGCCTCCAATATTAGGACAAAGTTCTCATCCAGCCAGGTCTCGGTGATGCAGGCCAGGTTCCACAGCTCCAACAATATCTGCAATAATTGCAGTCTTGTTTTTAATGGACTTGGCATTGCATAACACTGCCCAAGTTGAACAAAGATGGAAAGGGTGGCAGCTGTCCAAACTTAAGAGGGTTTTCATTATTAAGTAGTTTTTAATCCCAGTTTTATTATATGTGGGGGGCAGTTTTTCCAGTTTCAGTCCAGTTAGAAGTAGCGCTAATAAGTATTTTCTTCCAAATGCTGTAGAGGAGTAGATTGAACCCTGTGAAACAGGTTTATACATATTTACCTGGACAGAAGGGGGGCCTCAACATGATACATCCGATTATATTTTCTCATACTTTATTTTGGGCTAAATCTTTGATTTTAGTTTTTCGAGATGGGATGTCACTTGCACAAATTTGGAGGAGGGCAGTTTTATGGAAATATACTGTATGCAGGAGTGGTAAGATTTGGTATCCCAATTGGCTAGACAATTAAAAGTCCCAGAATATTTGAAATCAATGATACAAAAGTTAGCCAAATAGAATACAGAAAAATCCTTTTTGATGCAAAAGGATAGGAAAACTATATAGCAGACAGTTTTGGAACAAGTGGTGGTGAGGCAGCCTGAATTTAAGAATTGTAGATCATCTAAAATGCTTCAGGGTTGTAATCAGTTGGTTAACAAAAGAATACCACTACCAATGTGGGATGTTTTGTGGTTGAGTTCTTATTGCAAATTACAGGTTGGAGGTAATCAGAAGCATAAAGTTTTAGCTGAAAGAATGTGTTCATATCCAGAGTGTGTGCTACAGGAAGAAACTATGGACCATGTTTTGTTTACTTGTACGTATAGTAAGCAGTTTTGGAATTTTGCAGCTAAAAGGTGGAAATTAGATTGGCTACTTAACCTTACGTATGAGCAAGTGATTTGAGGAGAATTCTATCACACATGTTATGTTTATCACAGTGGTACAGTGAGTGTTTGTTTTTTTTGCTACATTAAAAGTCTATCTTTGGCAGGCATGTAGTCAATTTGTTCTGCAGCAGAGAAAAATGTCATATGATCAGTCATGTACTTTTTGTGTCAATGCACTTTAGGAGGTATATACTAAAGATAAAAAGTCATATAAAAAATCGAAAGTCACAATGTGGTAGAAAGGTTTCATTTTTTTTCTGAAATATAAATAAATAAGTCATATATGTCTGTATATAGAATGTTTAGGTTATATGCTTTCATTGTATAACATTTTGTTGGGTATTATAATCTATTCCCCTTTTTAGTGCAGGGAAAGAGGCAAAGAGGTGAGTGAATTAAAAAAAAATATTCAAATGAAGGTCAGCCAGATTTACTGGAATGTATAACCACATAAAAGTAGGTAAACTATTTAGTTATTGATACATTTGGTAAACAAGATGTTTTACAGTGAGGTTTTTGGGAAATTTTGTGTAGCGTAGTTTCTTCTATTTTTTTTCTTTCAGGTACACAGGACACTTTTGTCATTCATGGGAATACTGTGTGTCTGGGGGAATTTAAATGTTTTGGGTTTTTTTAATAATAAAACTGTGTTTTCTGATTTGGGTTGCGGATTTTGGTTTTGATTTTAGTTTTAGTTTTTTAGTGGGGATTTACATGACAGAAATGTAATTTCTTTCCTTCTTTGATTTTTGATTTGGACATATTATATTAATGAAGGAGTTCTTGTGAATGAACAATATATGGTTTTCTGTTTATGATTTTGTTGGATCAACAAAAAATTCCCCTACTCTTGCCAGTAGGGTGAACCTATGGCTGTGTTGGCAAGCTGCCAGGATAGCAGACCCTGTAAGAGAGAGGATTGACATTTCTGAGGCAGGGGAGCTGGTCTCCTCACCTGCTTTTATACCCCTAGTGATCAACTCTGAAGATGACATGAAACTGGTAATGGCAATGGATGAACTGGAGACCAGGTTACCAGAGGCTGGTAGCCCCAGTGATGCAGAACTATCAGGAATACAGCAAGGTACAGTAACAGCAGAAGAAAAATTAAATGCAGCATTGACAAAGAAAACAATATTATTGTATGCTATCATGGCTGAAGAAGTAAAATACAGAGGACAAAAGAGCAATTGGCTGCAGAATAGGTTCAAGTAAAAAAAACTAATTCCTGTAATGGCGGGAAGTTCTTTAGCTTTTGACAAAGTTGTTCTGCTGTGTCAGTCGGCTCAGAGTGATGCAACAACATCAAAGAGAGAAGCAGTCAAATAGAATGACAGTTTAGATTCACAAGTGGGAACTAGCAGAGAGAATTTTAAAATGTCAGCCTCTAAAACTAATGCCAGCCCAGAGCTTTCACAACATGGTGAACTCCCTCAAAAAATTATTGCCACTACCCTGTTCCAAAATGCTGTGTCATATCCAATAGTTGCAGAACATCTGCACAGCTTGAAAATGGCAGATGATCAAAACCAACAGTCCATGGAGAATGATAACAATGTTTTAGCAGCAGCAGCAGGGGGGGCATGCTAATGTGTCGGGAATGGCAAGTACAAGCAGAAGACTCGGCCTAAGATACGTGCACCTAACTTCTTCAAAGAAAACACTGGAATAGAGGTGGGAGAAAGTTGTGAATTCCACTTTCATGGAACTTCCACAAAATTTCAGAAATTTCATGGAAATTTCAGAACTTTTGCCACCAGTGAAACTGGGATTTTCCACAGATTTGTGCCGGGTTCTGCAGACTTTTTTGTGAAATGCAAAAAATGCATATAAACTGCAGGATTTATCCACCATTTAATGAACTGTCAGTGAATGAGAGCCTTCTTGTTCGCTCAGAAGTACCTGGATCTGGAAAGACGAATTTTCCAGGAGGACTTATGTGTTGGTTAGATTTTTTTTTTTTTTTTAAATCTATATCTCCGTGTTGGGAACAGGAGTTAAGTCAATGCTGATTTAAAATTTCATTTGGTAGACTTTCAAAGGGTGCATCATTTAAGGAAGTTGTGTTTATAGGATTTGGGGTGGAACTAGGTCGTTGATGTGCAGTATAAGCTTACTCTCGAAGAAGGCTTCTAACAGGAGTAAACAAAAGCAGTGTAATTAGGTTAAAGTCATTATTGCACAGGTTTTTTTTTTTTTTTAGTGTAATAGAAAGGGAGAGCATAACGTAGGGCTGTGCAAAGCAGAATCCCAAGTTAACAAAAGCTTATAAGTTACGTAACGGTTAAGAAAGAATGATGAAGTGGCAGTCCCTAGTAAAAAACATGTACTTGCTCCCATTTTTTAATGGTTTCCCGCTCTACGTCTTTGGTATGTTTATTGTAATACTGTAGTCTCTGGGATAAGATGTAGTAGTGGGGCGTTGCCACAGAAGGGAGATATTGCCTGTGTTTTTCTCTCTGCTAATTCACCTAACTGAGCTGAGCGCTAAAGTTATCAAAGCTACAGGCTTATTAATGTAGTAGTTCTTGTATTCATGTTTCTCCTCGAAAAGCGGATTTGTAGATCGGGCTGCTGCAGTGCTCAACCTCAGAGAAACTTCCTTATCTTAAGGTGCTTACAAATTCAATAAAGCGAGTAGCTCATAGTTCTAGCTGGAAGGAGAGATTTTGGTAGTGTAGGGAGCGAGTTTAGTATAGGAGATAGTTTTATAGGTTGAAATAGTGCAGTTCCCCTCTGTCTCTTCAGTTTTTGAATCTGGATTTGGTGTTAAGGAATATTTAAGTAGTGGGAATGAGAAAAGGGGTTATGTCCACTCTATGGGAACCCTCTTATGCCTCGCATCTGATTACAGGGGTCAAATCCTGACTTTTAAGTCTCACTTTCTAGTTTCTATGACTCAAAAGACTCTTTAGTTATCAGGCACTGAGACAGATGGGAGTATACATCTTATGGGGCATTTGGGGGAAAACAAGGTGAGTGGGTGGGAGAGGGAAGGTGAGGATGCGGTGTGCTGCAAAACGATTCACAGGATAAAAAGGGGGGAAGGATGGGCTGGGTATATCCTAGGGCTTGAGGGTTTTGGGGGTTTTGGGTCTTTTCTATTTTTTTTCCTTTATGTACATAATAGGTTATAGGGAGGGTGGGGGGGGGGTCCCACAGTTCATCACCATCAATCATATTCAGAGTTTAAAAATAACTGGGCTCAATATTAGAGAAGTGCTATTGATGATGAGGTAGGATGGCTAATGATTTGTATATTTCCACGTGGAATGTCAAAGGGGTTTGACAGAGAATGAAACAATATAAAGTGTTGAAACATTTAAAGGTTTTAAATTGTAACATTTCCTTTATTCAAGAAATGCACCTATCAGACTCCAAAGCCATTCAGATGAGGAGACTTCAAATAGGGCAGGTTTTCTCTGCTCAAGGTACTTCCAATAGTTGTGGAGTCTCGATCCTCCTGAACAGGAACGTCCCATTTATTCCTGCTCAGGTGATCAAGGACCCACAGGGAAGATTCGTATTGGTGAGAGGCACTCTTTATACCAAAGAAATATTGCTAGGGAGCATTTATGGTCCCAACAGGGAAGATCCCCTTTTTTATATATGCAATTGTTAAACACTATTCTTCCTTTAGTACCTGCATCCATAATTCTGGGGGGTGATCTAAATTTGGTGTTGGACTCAGGTAAAGACCGTACTAGTTATAATCCAGGAAGATCTTCCCCAGCCCAACGGGCTGTACACGATCTAATGGATAGATTGGGGCTTTGTGATGTATGGAGAGTATTACATCCAGAAGCTAGAGAGTACACCTTCACATCCCCGGTTCATGGTTCCTCATCTCGTATTGATTACTTATTGCTCTCACAATTACTCCCTGGGGTAATATCCTCCGATATTCAAGCAGGTCCCCCCTCAGACCATTCAATGGTGCAGGTTAGGGTGTCACTCCCTTTCATTCCCAAATGCCAAACTCATTGGAAGTTGAATGACCAATTACTCAAAGATCCTAAAATAGCGGAATGCATTGAGGAACACATCACACAATATTTTGAAACTAATTTGACACAAGATGTTAAACCTGATATTGTGTAGTGTGCTTTCAAAGCCTACCTACGGGGTATCCTAATTGGGTTAGCATCCAATAGAAAAAAGAAACAGGAGTTAAATCAGAAGACCTTGTTATCCCAGATTAGAGCATTAGAAGCAGATATGCAACCACAATCAGAAGAGGTCAAACAGAAATTAGCAAAACTGAAGGATGAGTACATGGGTATTCTCAACGAGAAGGCGGAGTTCACAATCTTATGTGCAAAAGCCTTATATGTAAATCACGGAGAAAAACCGGGGAAGTTACTGGCACAGCGAATTAAACAGCAGGAATCATCCCACTTTATTCCCCCAATTCATTTTAGGTCGGATGGGTCCTTAAAATCCACGCCGAAGGACATAATCTAGGAATTTTCTGGGTATTACAAGCAATTATACTCTGCTATGGAAAATCCTCCCTCTAATTCGGATCTTCTTCTTTATTTACAAGAAGCGCAATTGCCTGTCCTTTCCGAAAGTCAGAAAACAAAAGTAGTGGCACCAATCTCAGCATTAGAAATAGGGGAAGTAATTCAGGGATTACCATCGGATAAAACCCTGGGACCTGATGGGTTATCACCTAATTTTTATAAACACTTTAAGGAACTGATCATCCCACACTTACTTTACTATATCAGATTGTACTGTCTGGGGTGCAAACTGACCCTACATTATTTGAGGCTCTCATAGTTCTTCTTCCAAAACCCAGTAAAAACTTAGAATTAGTGGAAAACTATAGACCCATTTCGTTATTAAATCAGGACATTAAGATACTATCCAAGATTCTCGCGGAGAGGCTTAGTCTAATACTCCCAAATCTAATAGGCCCTCAGCAGGTTGGATTTATGAGGGGCAGATCTTCTATAGATCACTTGCGTACCCTCTCTCATGTTATCTCTGTGTCGAGGGATGCTTCTTTCCCAGCAGTGTTGGTTTCACTGGATGCAGAAAAAGCCTTTGACAAAGTTAACTGGAACTTCTTGATTCAGACTCTGGGTGCCTTCGGCTTTCCACAACAATTTTTAGAATGGATCAAGGCGCTCTATCAAACCCCTACTGCTAGGATCTTGGGGAATGGGGCTATTTCGGATTTGTTTTCCTTACACTCGGGTACTAGACAGGGTTGCCCTCTTTCCCCCTTACTCTTTAATCTTTACTTAGAGCCATTAATCCGTAAACTGTCTTTAAGTCAGATGATGCAAGGTATCACAATTCTAGACACCGACATTAAAGTTTCTGCTTATGCCGATGATTTACTCTTGCAACTCTCATATCCAGAGTCCTCTATTCCTGTCATGTTAAACCTCATAGCGGAATACAGCAGGCTATCTAACTATAAGCTCAATATTGGTAAGTCCATTGTATTCCCCTTGAACCATAGAGTTTTTAAGCATAACATCACTGCTTTGGGCCTGTCATGGGCAAAAGAATCCTTATGTTATCTAGGCATTGAAATTACCAGAACTACTCAGCTTTCCATAAAAAAGAACCTGGACGCATTGTTAACGATAGTTTCGCAGGATTTACAATGATGGGCGGCTCTTCCTATCTCTTTGTGGGGAAGAATAAACTTAATTAAAATGAACGTACTCCCTAGATTGCTTTACCCTCTTCAATTACTGAATATTTACTTACCTGGAGTGTGGTTTAAAAAAGTGCAGACCCTAAGAATGAAATTTATCTGGGCCAAAAAGCAACCAAGATTAGCATATCACAAACTTACGGCTTCTAAACTCAAAGGGGGACTAAAACTACCCCATTTCAATTTGTATTATTGGGCTAGCCAAGTATCCAAATATCTTCAATGGTTGGTTCCTAAGGCACCAATGGCTCTTTCTTCATGGTTGAAAATCGAATTGGAAATGATTCGTTCATGTAACATGGATCCCTCCACTTTACTGTTCCTAAAGGTATCGGATTTACCAAAAAAGTTAAAAGGAACTACCATCGAAACGTCCATCAGAATTCATTCACAGCTATGTGGTTTTTCAAAATATAAGCAATATGCAGACCTTTCACAATCAATTTGGAATTCCCCGGCCTTTAGAATAGGTGATAAACCTTTAGTAGCTTCATGGTTACCTCAACTAGGGGAAGGGAAGCTATCCTTGTTAGTGAAGGATGATGGAACATGGTTATCCTTAGATGAACTTGTAGTAAAATTCGGATTACAGTCACAGGAACACTTTCGACTATATCAACTAAGACATCTTTTGGTTAAAAAATTTAAAGGGTCAGTTCCTATAAAGTCCAAGTATTCCTTTCACAATGACCTAAGTCCCCTAACTATATCCACAAAGACAATTTCCAAAGTATACACATTTTTATATGATTGGCGATTTCCGGAGGCCTTTGGACCTTCAGGTTACTGGTCTGAACTTTTTCCACAAAGGAAGATAGATTGGCAGGCCTTATGGACCAATTGTCATTGTTTTGTATCTCAAGATAGGTTGCGGTTGATGCAATTTAATATATTGCATAATCTTTATTATTCCCCACAAAAACTGGTGGCCTGGGGGGTAATTACCTCCAGTCTATGTACCAGGTGTGCACAGAGTGAAGGTAATCTGTTACACATTTTCTGGGAATGCCCCAAGATAGCTCCTCTTTGGAGAATGATACAGGACAGAGTTGACCGTTATTGGGGTTGTCTGACTTATTCTCTCCCGAGATTTGTCTCCTCGGGGACTACTCTCAGATATCTGTGAATACTCGTAAATACCACATAGCTAAGATTTCCATGACTGTGAAAAAGTTGGTTCTTAAATATTGGAAGAATGCTCAGTCGTGCCTCTATTCTGAATGGCTTAATGAGCTTTTAGCAAATCTTAGAACAGAAAAGACTATTTCTAGTTTAATTAATAACAAGGTGAAATTTCAAAAGATCTGGGCTCCTTTACATACGCTATATTCTACCTAACATGTAAGTTGTGTTTTAAATATGGACTCTTACACTTTTGTACACTGGGACTGTGGGGAAGGGGAGAGAGGGAGGCAAGGGGGGAGGGAGGGGGGACTGGATCATGTATGTGGTTACGTTTCTGTCTACATGTATTATTGTACAAACGTGGTCCTGTCCTTTGTAAAATGTAAAACCCAATAAACTTTATATTGAAAAAAAAAAAAAGCATTAGAACTGACCACTGGCAGTGATCCATTCTGCTGATTTTTTTCTCCCACAGTTTAATAAATTAACCTGCAGTCTGTATATTCATTCTGCAGTTTTAAGGTGTAATTTCCGTGAAAGTTGCAAAAATTATTTCTGAAGCTTCATGGAAGTGAAATTCATACTTTCATAGAAATTCCACCAGTGGAATGTTTTTGTCGCACAACCCTACACTGGAAGAATCATCTGCAGAAGCTGCACTGCTTGCAGCCTGGTGGATGAAGGCTACAGATGGAGTACCAAGTTTATCAGATGATAAGGAGTGCTACTCGGGGGCAGAGGTAAGACATAAGGAAAATGCAAACTCGGAGGGGCTGACAAGGGAATGAAAATGATAAGGACAGTATGCAGTTGCCTGTATTAAATAAGACTGCATCTCACAAGGGGGAAACTGTGCATAGGAACTGATGCACAACCTATGAAAGAGGCTCTGAAAATAAGTGAAATGCATGCATCTAATACAAATTTAAATAATGAAATGAATCGGGAATCAGGAAGTTGAAGAAGGAACTTCAAGGTTATTAAGGGACAATGCAAGCACCTCTGTCCCCCCATGCCTCAGCAACAAGAGTCACAGGGGAATACTCATAGAACATTTGCTGATCCATTTACAACACAAAGGGAACCAGCACCCAGAAGAAATGCCTTTAAACTGAAATATAAGGGTGGACTGGATCCGCATCTTGATAGGGTATATGTCATAAGAAAACTCATGACAAACTAAATGTATTAATTCATGTGTCTGGAGAAAGTACCTCTGACATTAGTTTCAAGACTGTAAAAGCATATGATAGGTTTTGGGAAAAAAATGATGTACTTAATGATATAGCAGTATGGGCCCCATTGATTGCAATTCCTTTGTATAAGTCAGCTACAAAAACTATCACCATTTTGTTTAGAAATGAAGGAGTACATGTCTCAGACATATACTGGTTGAAACGATGTTGAGAGATATTTGCGGTGCCTATGCTTATCATTGATAGTGAACAAGTTTGGATGGGGGGTGGAAATGTAAAGTTAAATTATGGCAAATACTGGGGTAAGGCATCTCCTGAACAGTTTCTTACTAGGAAGGTACTGGGAAAAGTGGTTTTACCCAGGACAGCCTCTGTCATGTCACAAAAGTGGGGCCAGAACCCATCTGAGTTCAGCATGTGACACTAACCGTTGTAATGATTCCATGGAATATGGTCATGTGAATAACTACCCAAACCCTTTTAGATGTAACCTGTGTGGCAAACAAAGCCATTCCTACAGAAGGTTCCCATGGGCTACATATAATAAAGGGGGGGTGAATCAGGACAATTTAATAGCAAAAGGGCAGTCTATAAGTGTGGCTAACACTAGAGGGCAAGATCAGATGGATACTCCACAGTCTGTAGAGGCCCCAGGCCCATCTGACAATAATACAAGCACAGGGAATGTAGCCACTGCAACAGTAGAGGTTGCAACACAAAGTGAAAGGGTAGAAACAGACTCAAACACATTCTGACAGATGGAAAAGGAAAACTCAGAGCAAGCAATTCCCCCTACTTCACACATGCTCCCCCCTCAGAAGGAAGACATTATTCTAGTCACAGATAGAACAAGCATTTGTCAATGCTGGATGTTCGCTACTAGTACAGAAAGTCGGGGGTAGTAGATGCTTTGTGGTGCGTGTTGTGACTTGTACTGAAGCTAAATAACTTCTCTGTGTACTCATGATGGAGGGGATGCTTGTGTTCCAGTTCTTACTCATTCACGGAGTATTAATCTTTAACATCACTTTACAAATAATGACCCACCAAGCCTACAAATATTGTCAGAAAAGATGTTCATAATATATGTTGCAGTTGCAACCCTGTCTCAGTACTTGCATCTGTACATACACACTGAACCTTTGACTTGCAACTATTACTGGGTCTTGCTTGCACACATTTGTACTATACATCTACCCAGGGTACAGCAGATAAGTTGCAATATCTCATTTTCAGTAGTGTCCTGCTTTGACTCATTGTTAGATTGTAATTACACAGGATAGGGCAAATGAGAGGAAATATCTACTTTTAAGTGGACATTTTCACCCCAAATGTCCAACAATCTTTAACAACATTTAAAATCGCCCTCTGTGCCCACCTGTTCAACACACACTGCTGTAACTGCAAGTAACTACTCCCCATGCCCCATGAGCACCTGCACTCTTTGTTCACCCCAGCCTCAACAAAGTCCTCTGGACTGCACCCCCCCACTTCTTTTTCCCTCAGTCTCCCCATAGCTAAAATACTCCACTGCCATCCTTGATTCTGCACTACAGGGTTTATTACAATGTAACTATAAAAATGACTGTACATAATGAAATGCATCTCTGTACTAATTTGTCTCATCACTGTAATCATTTTCTTTTATGTATCACTGCCTGTATTAAGTATGTTGTACTACTGTTTTGTTATTATACCTTGACAAGGTGCATTTGTAAACAAGTCTCTGACTCAAAGGTTGTAAATCCGAGTTCACCAATAAAATAAAAAAAATTAAATATTTTTATGATCTGACGTTCTGATCAAGACAGGAGGAATTTTAAAAAAAAAATACCATTTGAAAGGTGATTTCACTGTGAGACTGTGGCAACAAGTTTGGAGGTGATTTGAAAAAATGACACCTGCCATGTTCATAAGGTGGGGTAACACAGAGGATATGTTGAACATTAGGGACTAAAATCTGCAAATAATAAAGTTATGGGTAAATTTTGAAATGATTTGTTTCCTCATAATCTAGTTGTTCTTTTACTTTTGTACCCCAGATTTTCAACATAATCATTTTATGACCAATCCTTCTGAGAATGGCAGGTGTCATTTATAAAACAATGGCCAAAATGTAATTAAAAACAAGTGTTAGAACAAATTTTGGGTAGGATTTCTGAAATGACAGCTGTCACATTGACGAGGTGGTGTCAAAAAATGGCTATGTGCAAAAACTGGGATCAAAATGGCTATGTGTAAAAACTGGGATCAAAATATTAAACATTAACACAGTTATGAGTGTACATTGAAAAACTGCAACATAGACGCATAACTTTGTTGTTTTCTCACATTTTTACCTTAAATTTTATACATAGCATTCTTGTGAGCCACGTAGCCTTCTTTTGAACACACACCATGAACAATGATGGAGAACATTTTCAGATCCAGCCCAAAAGGTGATTTTGTGCCAAAAGTGCAAAAGTACATTTTGTACAGGATTTGAAAAATGACAGTTGTCACATTCATGAAGTGCTGTGAAGAAATGGTTATGTTGAAAATTTGGGGTCAAAATATTGAAAATTACCAGTTATGAGCCTGCATTCGTAAATTTCAATGTAGGTTCATAACTGTTGTTTTTTTTTAATATTTTTTCCTCAAAGTTTCAACATAGCCTTCTTATGACACCACCTCATGAGCAAGTGCAGAGAAAATTTTCAACTCCTGCCTGTAAGGTGATTTCGCGCAGGGACTGCAAATTCACCTTTTGGAATACAAAAACACATTTTTGGCCAGGGTTTAAAAAATGGCAGCTGTCACATTCATGAGGTGCTGTGAAGAAATGGCTATGTTGAAATGGGGTCAAAATACTGACAAGCCCAACAGTGGAGTGGAGGAGTGTGCGTGCGTGAGAGTGCGTGTGTGTGTGTGTGTGTGTGTGTGTGTGTGTGTGCATGCATGCATGTTGGGGAAGGGAGAATCCAGGTGTGATAAAATAACTACGTTGCTTTCTGATCTGACAGAAACCTTCTGTTGTTGCTGTTGGGAGGTCAGCAAGATTACTAATGATGCAGTTGGGATCAGTGAAAATGAAATCAAGCATTCATAAAAATCAACATGTTGGCTGATTTTGATGCTGGGCTGTAGTATGTGTAGTGTAAATACACACTACAGCACAACATCAGCCAGCATGATCTTGATATTAAGGAGAAGAATGATTTATTTTTCATTAATCACAATCACATCATGAGTCATCTGGATGTCTGACCCCCTCCACAAGCAACGACAGAAGAGAAATCTCAGAAAGCAGCTTTTTTATTTTAATTAGATCACACTGGACCTCCCCCCCATACATACACACACACCTACTGAGCTGAACAACAGAAAGCATTTTGCCCAAATTGTGTAGCAGGCACCAATGCACAGCATGAGAGACTTCTCAAGGTCTCTGTTCTCCTCACCTCTTCATTTTCCTCCAGAGTCCACTTACCCTACAGTAGGACATACACAGCAAGGTGCCAGCACTGCTCTCCATCACCATCCTGGCACCCACCAAACACTGTCAGCAATTGGAATTGACATTACCACCATTCTGCATCAGTTTATCAGGAATGTTACATAACAGATAATGACTAGACATTAACCCTTGCAGTGACGCAGACTGATGCATCTGTCCAGAATCCCAGTGTGTTGTAACTCTGTTGGCAGTCAAGGGTTAAAGAAATGCAAGGAGGCAAGTGAAGGCAATGCAGAGTCAGCAATATCGGGAGGGTGAAACAGGACTCCAAAGTGAATCACACAGTGTGAGAGACTTCTGCAAGTAGACATTGCTGTGGCAACATAGTAAATATGTGTTAAGGATTGGGGGGTGAAACAGGACACAGGAGTAGGACAGAACACATATGCTGCTGGGTAAGTCTTTCATTTTGGGATAATAAAGGTGGGGACTGGGACAGGAGTTGAAAAAAACATACTAGCTGGCTTCTCCATTAGAGATGCTGCAGAATTAAATTTAGCCTGCAAAATTGCTGTGAAATCTGCAATTTCACTGCATGAAACATTTTGTGAAATTCCACCACTCTGCAAAATGTTTTGTCGGGTGCGAAATTGTAAACATTTCACCTGTAAAATGTGAAATTTTGTCATGAAATGCACAAGTTCACCAAATTTCACCCACGTTTTGATAAATTTTGCCCAAATTTCACCATTTTGCAGACACAATTTTACATTTTGCAGTGAAATTTCACATTTTGCAGATGGAATTTTGCAATTCACGCCTACAAAATATTTTGCAAACTACACAAATTTTGCAAAATATTTTGCAGAATGAAATTTTCTAATTTTGCACATCTCTATTTTCCATCATGAATATTAAGTAAGGGCAATAATGACTAAAAAAAAATACTGATTTCTTTGTCACACACCTTAGTTAAGGAAAATGCAAAGCCAGTCAGGAAGCGATAGGAGAGGGAAGACAATTGTCAGCAGCTTCCCCCTCCCCAGCCACCCGTTATGGACAAAACAACAAAGACTAGGTGGGCCAAGCGGTTCTTATCTGCCGTCAAATTCTATGTTTCTATGTTTCTAGATCATTAAGCATGCCTTAATTTAAAATAATACCTCAGTCAATGAAAAACACTGAGATACGCATCAGTGATATGCCTATAAAAAAACACCCCTTTTCCTTGTTTTGGTGGATGTACACCTCACTGACTACAGAGTGCCACCACTGGGGCCATGGTACAGGGGAAAACTTGCTTTTCTCAAACTTGTGATACATTCTGCAGTTTAACTCAGGCTAGGGCTTTACAAATTTCTGTTTGTGACTGAGCAAAACAAACCAGAGGACAGCTGGAGAGGGGAAGCAGAAAATGTGATGAAGAGCTTCTGAGGAAGTATCAGGTAGTGGAAGAGGAAAACATTAAGCTCAGGCAGTCTTCGTTTTACACTACAGTGAAACAGACACAGATTTTGTACAGCACCTATGTCTGCTTCACAGACTGATCAGTTGATATGGGGACCCTTTGTCTTCCTGGATGTTTGAAAGTCCTCAGCAGGCTGATCATGACAGATCAGCTTGCTGGACCAGTGCAGATTAAAGGAAAGAGCTGATCCATGATTGGGTCAGCTTTTTCTTTTTTTTTTTACTTGTCTCTAGCCTCAACCCTGGGGATACCTCCACTGCCTTCCCTGATATTCAGCTGGGTCCTGGCATACTGGGATCTTGGCATCACGGCGCTCAATGCCAGGGAGTTTTCTTGTTTTTCTCCCTTTTTTTCTGTGTGGTCCCAACCTCTAGAGGGTACTGGCATGAAGGACATTTTGTCCAGATTGACAACGTGCTGATGCACATCATCATCAAGCACCTGACAGTGCCCTACCCTCCCCTGACTCATGAAAGCCATTCACCCCACTGCCCATGCTTTCACCAGTGGTAGGACAATGGGCTAGCACAGCCTAAATTGTCCCTCCCACCCAGAGGAGGAGAGCATCCATTGGGATGCTCTATCCTCCCCCCCGGCCTTCCTCCAGAGACTCAGGCTTGTTCCTGAAACCGGGTCACTGGTATGGTGCCAGGAGAGGCATCCAGTGCCTCAACTCTCAGCATTAGCAGGCCAGCCAGCTTTTTCTTTTCAAGTAAAGGAAGGTTTCCACCCAGCAAGCCAAAGCTATGTCATGATCAGCCTGACTGATGATTGGTGTGACACTGACACACCCCTTGCAGACCACTCTGCACTGGATTGACAGTGTCACACCCTTCAGAAAGCACTCTCATATCAAGATGTTTGCCCTGCATATGCACACAGGGTGAACATAAAAACAGACAGAAACAATAAATCAAAAGTGAAAGAAAACTGATAGCATATCTATACAAAACAGGTATGCAGCATTAGCAAAAGTGAGACAGTGGGGAGGTACAGAAGGGGATGAAGAAGATTCTGAAGCTTCATTCTTCTGAGATCAGTCTTCTGATCTAGAGGATTCCCAATCTGAAAGTTCAGCAAGAAATAAAATAAAGTGTAGAATGAGATCTTAGACTAGAAAGAAACTGACCCACCCCCAACAAATCATATAAATGTAGTGTGGACATTCTATATCCACATGAACATTTAATGTAAGCAGTATTAAAACATTTAAGAAAAGAGAAACCACTTTAACATTATTGTAATCTTTACCAGTAACATACTTTTTCTTTTGCAAAATACAAGGTTAAAAACCCTACATGAAATATCTGCTGCAAAAAATGAATGGCTGGGCAGTCCCTCTTTCTGGTCACAAGGACCAGACTTATGTGATTGAATTAGAATTATTCTTAGAAGTTTCTCTTTTCTAGGCCACCATTTAAAAGAAATATCTCCTGGAAGAGCCTTATTGTTTGACATTAAACAGGGAACCAGACTATTAAGGTTGATAAATAGCTACACTCCACACACAAAAGCGGGTGAGTAGCATTGTTTGAAGAAATAAAGCCTTCTTTTTAAACACCTCTAAAATAGTGATTCTAGGAGAGGACTTTAATTGTAGTTTATCTAAAACAGAGAGTCAAAAGGGAAACAAAAAATATATTATGATACTATATACTTAACTAACATAGTAAAGGTAGCAGATTTAGTGCATTGTTTACACTGTCAAAGTGGACAGAAGGCTAATTTTATGAAAGGGACCTTGGCTACAAAAATAGACTACTTCTTTATGTCAAAAAAGTGTGCATGTTAAAAAAAGCAGTGCATGTAGAAACTTCTGAATCATTTAGCTATAATATGTTTTTGTGATATCAGACCTCAAGATACAACTAACACCTTTATGTGGAGACTGAATAATACCTTGTTAAATGAGGAGAAAGTGTTAGAAAAGTGGGAGCAGCTATTTGTAGATAGATGGTCTGTCCTAGGGGCTATCAGGATGTAGGTTTATAGTAGGAGTATACTAAGAATTATTTTAAACAACTCTTTCCAAAATATGCATATAATTCAAAAGCAGAATAATATGTTAAAGGGTTTGGAATTGAGGGGACAATTATATCATCTCATAGTTATAATGTATGAGCAAGGAGCAGATATGTGCCGAAGGCACATTTATAAGGTAGAAAAAGAAATGGGCAGACTGGATGGGCCTTGCGGTCCTTATCTGCCGTCAACTTCTATGTTTCTATGTTTCTATGATGGAACAAATTAATAATGTAAAAGCAGAAATGAAAAAACACCAGTAAAACAGAACAACTTCATTAGTTCAGGAAATTAAATTGGGGATTCAGGGAATGCATCAAGCCTTGGATAGTTTTAAAACTTGCCAAAATTGAATGCAACAATGAATTATGTTCAATCTTAGTTATTCCAAATCTACCTCAGCATGTTCAGAAAAAAAATGTTATGATGGACATAGTACAATCATTTATCAGCAATAGTTTTGACAATACCTCCTCTATGCCGCATGATACAGTACTTCTATACTAGATAATCAGGTTATGCCACTTTTACCTAGTGAATTATGTATCTCCTTAAAAGGACCTACACAAATAACTAATGTAGAAACAGCTATTAAGAGTTTTCAGAATAATATTGCCCCAGGTAATGATGATTTAACATCTGAATTTTATTTAAAAATTTCAAGATTATTTAGCTCCTACTTTACAATTTTTGTATAAATATTTTGAGCAAAGTAATTCTCTGCCACCTTTCATGCTTAAAGCTGTGTTGATCTTTTTGTACAAGAAACAAAATATGAACTTACTGAAAAATTGGAAGACATTATGTCTTGAACACAGATATGAAGATTGTGGGAAAAATAATAGGTAAGATACTATCTGACATTACCCCCAATTCTCATATCGCCTTTACAAACATGTACTATTCCAGGAAAGAATTTGGAGGACAACATAATATTAAGCAGGGAAATATTATAAAGAGGAAGGAGCAATTTAGTTGAATGCTTTTTTGTTGTTGTTTTGCTCTCAGTAGATCAAGCTATGGCATTTGACAGGGATAATCATGAACATTTCTTTTTTTATATGACAGAAATATCAGATCCCTTCTACTTTCATAACATGGTTAAAACTTTTATATAATAACTGGGTCTTCCTTTTTCCCATAGGGAAATCATGGCACAGTTTGCCATTATAAGGAGTGTTTATAATGGCAAACAGATGCACAGTTTCCCTTGCCCTTCACATGTGGTAGTTGCAGCTCTTCCTTTCTGACCACTAACCACCTTGTCTTCCCCTGGAAACTGAACTGCCACTCGGACTTGGTGGTAAGTGACTGTGCAAAACAAAATCAGGAACCAAGAAATAAAAAACTAAATTTTGGCTGCCAACTGAAAGAAATGAATAAAAAAAAGTTTAAATAAATAAATAAAGGTGACTGCAGACTATGCTCTCAAACCTGACTGGAGCGCAGCAGCACAGTAACATCTTTTTATTTTATGTAATTGCTGTGTCGAAAAAGGAAAACCCAGCAATTATACAAAATTAAACATGGGGTGGTGTTTAAACTCAAAGTTTACACACAACACCCCATACTTTATTCTATATATAATAAAGCTGTTATGATACCACATATAAATATGTGGGCTGGTAATGAACTGGTAATAGAAAAGTGGCAAAACAAGGGTGCCCATTAAGTCCATGTTTGTACATATTCCATCAATACAACTGACTCAGAACATTGGAGGTATTTGTTTAACAAAGGATTTTATGGAAATCAAAGCACTAGCTTATGCAGATGATTTATGCATTGTATTCAGCAACAGACAGAACGAACAGTAAGGGATACAATTTCTATGTACTCTGAAAGACCTGATTCCTGTATTAATAATGATAACAATAAAGCAATAAGAATATGTAATGTAGAAGATCAAACCGTATGAGATCAAATTATGGGCATACAAAATGTTACAGAACTAGTAAAATACTAACAATATTATTTAATCACCCACATGAAGCACTATTAAATTGGTTTATAGACATTCTGCAAATGCCTTTTTCACATAATATGCCATTGCCACTCAGGGTTTAGATGTTGAAGCTGCAATTTGTTTTGTAAAAAAATCTGTTATAGTCAATTTTATTTATGTTTTATCAGTATTTTGTTTCTGCCTGCCTTCCAAAACTCTTTGTGTGGCCACACCCCCAGAATGATGTCATGCAAGAGATCTGTCAATGTTTTACATACAGCAACAAAGAATTTTGGGTAAACAATACAGTTGACTTAAATGCCTGTTACTCAGATGTGCAGTCCCTTATTTTGGTGGTGGTGACTGCAGTATAGCACCTAGTATGTAGATGTAAATAGCAAGGCATTGTGGGTACAATAAGAAGTTGTTTTTTAAATTTCCTTACTGTGAGGTGCAGTCTCATATTTCTGTAGTGGCTTCAACAAAAAAAACTTTCATATGTTTATTTTCAAAATAAGGCATTGTGCATATATATTATCTCAAGTACTGTCTGACATGATCTGTATTCTAACCTACTTGTACTATATGCTATGTATTGTATAATCTCATCTCATTTTATGTATATATTCTCCTGGGTCATGCCTGAAAATAGTCAATTTTGGCTAGCGCACCTAACCCAGTTAACAAAAACTAAATAAAATAAATATAGTATCTGGCTGACAAGATTTCTTTACTGAGAGAAGTAGTCTCTTAGTCTCCTATTTCTGTAGTGACCCCAGAAATATAATATCACGTATACTAATTTACATAGTGAGGCACTGTGGATACAGTAAATAGCAGATTTTTCTGCCTCCCTAATCAAAGTGCAGCCTCCTATTTCTGTAGTGTTTACAACACTACAGTCTGTAGAAAAGTTTCTAGAAAATGTTTGTGATGCAGGGAGGCCAAAAAGATAATTTTCTATTCTGTGTAGATGTTGTTTCACTTTCAATGCTTGCTGGTGAAGTGCTAGGTCTAAAACGATGGCTCCTGTCAAAATGTGGGAGCATGATAATATTTTGCTATGTTTATGTTATAAAGCCTGAATGACTGTAAATAGTTCAGGACTGTAATTATGGGTCAGTGATTACATGGCTCTGAGCTGCTTGCAAACAATGTAAAGAGTCAGCTAAAAACTGGCAGTGTCCCTTTAAAAACTTTGTTTCCCTTGCATGATGTCATAGTTGGGGGTTGCAGCACTGAGAAAAAAAAGGGGGCAGGGTTACATAAATGAAGCAGAGCACAGAAATAAAAGCATTTTGTTCATGGAAAACAGCACTTTTTGGTTATTTGAATGACAGGAGACTGATTCACAGCTCCTACAGGTTACTACTCCCATTTGGTATAGCAAACCTCAGAAAAGCACTTTAAAGCTGGACTGGTGGTATAGAGGGCTGAGGTGCTAAATGCCTTACCTTTTGCCATGCCAGTGACCCATGTTCGGGAATGAGCACAGGTCATTGGAGGTCAGTATGGGAGGGGAGGGAGTGGTGCAGGATTGAGCTGCCAGCTGGCAGCTCTCCTCTCTGGGGATGGAGCTGTGCTTCCCTCAGCTCTTGACTGCTTCATGGTGGAGGAAAAGGGGTAGTGCAATCTGAGGGAGCCAGACCACTAGACCAATAGGGTGGGAGGAAGGGGCCATCACCAGAGCAGGAGGGTGCATGCTTGCCTCTACGCACATGCACTTCTCTGTCTGGGGGGCCGGGTAACTGGGGAAAGGAGAAAATGTGGAAAAATCAGGGACTGCAGCTGGATGATGCCTCCGAGCTGGCTCTGGGGGTCTGCCAGGACATGCATCACATCCAGGATCCTGAATGACCCCAGAGTCTGGTCGGTTTTCGCTGACACGTAGCTGTGGCCTGCTGCAGTAGGATAAACACCTATATGGAAAAATAAAAGAAAATCACTTTAAACAGGTAAGCATGTATACAATTGGCAGAACATAAGTTATCTGTTTGGAAAAATTACACCTCTATCAAAATGTAAGAGTTTATCTAATAAAGTCGCTACTTCTTCCATGTTTTATATTTTTAAGTTATGTATTCCCACCATGCACAGAACTGAACACAAAGCTTTGTAGTTCATTTTTTTAAGGGCTATGGGGGTCTAGGATAACCCAATAAAAAGGGGAATTGCAAATAAATCTCCTGCACAAGGTGAAGTAAAAATGGTACATCCAATAGAATTTCTTGTTAGTATCTTTCTTTCCTTTAATTTCACTCCAGTCTTTCTAGAAGCTGATACATTCTGGACACTGCTTATAGCAGACTGAATATAGGATTAATCCCAGATTGGACTATTAAAACATTTCTATATTTATGAACAGATTATATACACGTAATACCTACATATACAAGAATATTGGAGAGACTATGCTGAGGTCCCAGATGCTCTGCTTGAGGTTGGAGACATGTGTGCTCTGAATGTTGTGGAGTAGAATTTAGATGCAGGACTGCTAAGTGCATTTTATATGAAATAAAAGGTAAGCCACCATTGTCTACCACGCAGTCTTATCAGTTATGCTCAAGTCGAATCCTCATGTGGTGTGGTTTGCTCTCTGTGTCTCATTTGTTTTATTAGGGAGGAAAGTCGGCAGTGGTGGTGTTTGACTGGACTTTTGAAGTGAAGAGGGGGCCCTCAGAAAGCCTCAGAGAAGATCAGATTCAGGAGCATTCTTTCGCCAGACTGTAAATACTGTAACCAGGTCCAGTGAGCCAGTGAGCTAGTGGAGAAATGGAAACAGTATGATGTCTGGAGCTCTGATTGCCCGCTGGACTGTTGACTACCTGAATACCCTTTGATTCAGTGAATCAGTGAATTGTACGTGTGACACACGAAAGGAGAGTCCTCAGAGGATTTTTATTCTTTGCTCTTTTTTATTTTTATCTGTTGAATTTGCTAAGCCTGCTAAACTTGTTAATCTGCCTAAAACCTTGAACTTGAAACTCCCCCATGATTTTACACTTTGCCTACTGCTGCTTAGAACATATATCTCTCTCTTGTTGTTTTACTTGTTTTTGGTAGCCATTTTAGCACTTTTAGATCAGGAGAATGTATTTGAGAATTTGTGAATAGCTCTGATTGATTGACATTTTTTCTCCCTTTTGAATTTTGCATGCCACATGTGATTACATGGTACCTGCTGCTTAGATATAAAAGGCACATGCACCAGCTGGCATTGAGCATTCAGTCTCAGAGCCACTCAGTCACCATTCCTCCCAGCATAAGTGTGAGCCGTCTACTCATTTTTTGTTGGCATTTCTCCCATTTACAGAATGTTTATAGTATTTATAGCATCACTTTTGCTGCTTTTTCCTGCTGCTATCATTTTTATTTCATCTCAGGTGTACACATTGTTAACTAGCGAAATCTGGAGTCTAGAGCTATCTGGAGATTTAATTAGAATAGCTGAGGCTGATAGGGCCGCACAAAATGATATGAGCTCTGTGAGCATCTCCCCCTGTTTTTTATCCTTCTGAGACATTGCTATTTCAACATTCTGCAGCTGCTGCCGCTGTCATTGCAGCTACCAGCATAGCCTTTTGTGTGCTGTGCAGTGAAATCTCAAAGGTAACATAGAAACATAGAAACATAGACTTTGATGGCAGATAAGGACTGCTTGGCCCACCTAGTCTTCCCATTTCCCTACCTACAGGATAAGCTGCAGATCCTAGTTAACCAACAGCCTATTTCTTCTTTCCCCCACAAGAATTGCCTTATGTCTGTCCCATGTATTCTTCAATTCTCCCACAGTTTTAAACCCCACAACCTCCTCAGCAAGGCTGTTTCATATGTCCACCACCCTCTCTGTGAAAAAATACTTTCTCACATTGCCCCTGAACCACCCCCCCTCTGCCTTTAAATTGTGTCCCTTTGATCTTGCACATCTCCTTTTCTGAAAGATGCTACCCTCTTGGACTTTGTTGATCCCACTGAGGTACTTAAAAGTTTCTATCATGTCTCCCTTCCCTCCTTTCCTCAAGGGTATACATATTAAGCTCCTTTAGTCTCTCCTCGTATGGCTTCTCTTGCAGACCCCGCACCATTTTAGTTGCCCTCCTCTGGACTGCCTCTATCCTGTCTATGCCCTTGCAGAGATGGGGTCTCCAGAACTGGATGCAATACTCCAGATGGGGTCTCACCAACTGTCTGTACAGAGGGATAACAACTTCCTGTTTCCTGCTGGTGATGCCTCTCCCTATACATCCCAGTACACCCCAGTCCTGCCTACTGCCTTCTCACATAGCTTGCTAGCCTTATGGTCATCTGATATGATTACCCCCAGGTCCCTTTCCATTTTTGTTGTTGTTACTACCCTCCCCCCATTGTGTAATTTTCCCCCGGGTTTTAGTTTCCCAGGAGCTTTATTTTACACTTCTTTACATTGAATCCAAGCTGCCATACTTCTGACCATTCCTCCAACCTTGCCAAGTCCCTTCTCATTCTTTCCACACCTCCTTGTGTATCAACCCTGTTGCAGATCTTTGTGTCATCTGCAAAGAGGCATACTTTTCCTTCCAGTCCCTCTGCATGTCACTTATAAAGACATTAAAAAGGACAGAACCCAGAACTGAACCCTGTGGTACCCCACTAATAACTCCTCTTTCTTCAGAGTGGACTCCATTTACAATTACCTTCTGCGTCCTGTTGTCCAGCCAATGTTTTACCCAGGCTACCACCTTGGGACCCACTCCCAGGCTGGTTAATTTGACTATTAATCTTTTGTGTGGGACTGTGTCAAATGCCTTGCTAAAGTCTAGGTAGGCCATGTCCACAGCCCCTCCCTGGTCTATTACTTTGGTCACCCAGTCAAAGAAATCTATTAGATTCATCTGACATGACCTTCCCGCTGTGAACCCATGCTGCCTTGGGTCCTGTGCCCCGCTGGCCTCTAGGTACTCGACTGTTCTTTCCTTCAGAAGTGACTCCATCACTTTCCCTACCACAGAGGTCAAACTGACAGGTCTGTAGTTTCCTGCCTCTGTCTTGGTCCCACTTTTGTGAAGGGGAATCACATCTGCCTTCCTCCAGTCCTCAGGTACCACACCATCCTCCCATGATTTGTTAAAAAGGGTAGTCAGTGGTTTCACTAGTTCTCCCCTAAATTCTTTTAGAATTCTGGGGTGAATTCCATCAGGCCCCATTGCTTTGCCCACCTTCAGTTTTAAGAGTTCTTTCAGAACCCTTTCTTCTGTGAAAGGACTGGGATCAACCCCCCCATCAAGAGTGCATCTGTTAATTGGATTAGGCACCTCCCCCTCCTCCTCTTTTGTGAATACTGAGCAGAAATATTCATTCAGTATCCCTGCTTTTTCACTGTCCCTCTCTGTCCACCCACCGTCCATTCTATTCAGCCTCACTATCCTTCTCTTTGTCTTTCTATGTTCCCTGATGTACCTATAAAAGGTTTTATCCTTCTTAACTGAGTTGGCTATCTTTTCCTCAGTTTGGGCCTTTGCTTTTCTGACTTCCCTCCCTGCTTCCTTCTGCCTAAACTGGTACAGTTCTCTGTCCTGCCGCTTCTGTTTCCTTATACTTCCTGAATGCTATCTTTTTCCCCGTGACTTTCCCCGCCACCTCTTTTGAGAACCATAGTGGCTTTTTCTTTCATTTTGATTTGTTTATTTGCTTGACACAAAGGCTTGTTGCCTCTGTGATGGCAGTTTTGATATTTCCCCATTGTTGCTCCACCCCTCCTTCTAGCCTGTTTGCTAGTGCTTTTCTAAGGCACTCTCCCATCTTGCCAAAGTCAGCCCTCCTGAATTCCACTACCCTCACTTTTGTATGGCTTGATTCTGTAGCTGAGTTTATCACAAACCACACTGTTTGATGGTCACTTGTTCCCAGATGGCAACCCGCTTCTAGAACTGAGATCCTCTCACTGACCCCATTTGAGAGTATGAGGTCTAAGATTGCTCCCTCATGAGTGGGTTCTGAAACTAGCTGTCTGAGGCATGCCTCCTGTAGGGCATCAAGAATGGCCCTGCTCTTGGATGTGGCTGCAGCAAGTGTGCTCCAGTTAACATCTGGCATATTCAGGTCCCCCACCAACAGTATCTCCCCTTTCTCTGCCATCCTAAGGATGCTTCCTATCATATCCTTGTCCATTCCCTCCACCAGACATGGGGGTCTGTATACAACCCCTGTGAGGATTGTGGTGCCATTTCCAGTCTCTAAGGTGACCCACAGTGCCTCCTCTCCTCCCCTCCCTGTTTACTGTTTTGTTCAGTTGCTTTTATCCCTTCCTTTACATAGAGAGATACTCCTCCCCCTCTTCTCCCCTCCCTGTCTCTCCTGTAGGTTATGTACCCTGGTATGTTAACATCCCAGTCATGGTTCTCTGTGTACCATGTTTCTGTGACTGCTACGATATCCCAGCATCCCTCTTCCATCAAGGCCACCTGTTCAGGGCATTGATACTCATTACCCTCCATTTCCTGATGGCCTTACTCTTTTTCACCCCATCTCTGTCCTTATTGCCTTTGTCACTTTCTCCATTTTCCCCTGCCTTCTCCCTATCGACATCTCTGTCTTGGTGTTTACCTCACTTACTACCCTGACTTTTTTTGGGGGGCTAGGCTTTCCCTGTTCCTTTCCAGTGCCTCCCCCTTGGCTAGTTTAAATGCTTGCCAATGAATTTAAACCTATCACTTAGGATCCTGGTTCCCCTCCTGGACAGATGCAGCCCATCATGCCAGTATAGGCCTGCATCACTCAAGGTGGACCCCCAGTCCACAAATGAAACCAAATCCCTGAGCTCTGCATCAGTTTTTCAACCACTGATTTAATCCCATGGTGTGGAGCACCCTGGCCTCACCTGTGCCATAGACAGGCAGCACCTCTGAGAAGGTTACCGTGCATGCTATTTGTCTAAGGCCCATCCCCATCTCCACAAATGCTTCTTGCACTGCTCTGATCCCTTTCTTAGCCAAGTCATTTGTCCCTAGGTGGACAATGACATCCAACTCCCTCCCCTGTGCAGTTGCTCCTGCAATCCTGAGGATTCACTTCCTGTCCCTACAAGCCATGGATATATGGTTCTTGTGTAGCAAAGTGCCAAAAATCTTATTTTTGGCACTCCTGCACAGTTTTCCTTGCATGTCGCTGTGCAACTGTTGAACAGATTCAGATAACATTTGTTATACATGTTGTGGTATGGTACATGTTTTCATTTACCAGTTTTCATTTCAGTCAGTCATACAGTTTTTGCACAGCAAAGAGACAAAAATTAACATGGTTCGGGCCCCTCACTCCCACCACATTTTATTCACTATTTCTAGCGCACATTCTCAAAAAGAAGGGAAATGCATGGCAAAAAGCTCTGTTTAATGCATCAGTTAGGGTTGTTTCACAGCAACAAAAGCAAGGAAATTCAGTGTTAGGGTTGCTATCATTTGCACCCCACGTCGACCCTGCCCCCACCAACAGGCATTGGGGTGTGCGTTGGTATCATCGGTCCTAACTCTCACCCCATTCTCCTATACTGCACCACCTCAGCTTATTTACACAAGGAATGGGGTGAGAGTTAGGGCTGATGACCCCAACACACACCCCAATGCCTATTGGTGGGGGCGAAGTGGGCATGGGGTGTAAGTGATGGCAACCCTAACAACGAATTTCCTCACTTTTGTCGCTGTGGAACAACCCTAACTGGTGCATTAAACTGAGTTTTTTGTCATGAATATATATATATATATATATATATATATATATATATATATATATTTTATAGTGGCATGGTAGTGCCACTACAGTTAGGGTTGAGTACCCCATTTAAGGTTAAAGTGTGCAATTTGCAGCTTAATAACTTTGCCACCATACGAAGGATTTGCCTGAAATTTGGCAGGCACAGAGTGGTACCATAGATCTCAGGATCTGCCAAGTTTTGTAACAGTCAGATATGCAGTTGCAGCGCTATAAAGCACAATAGAAAGTCACATTTATGCTTTTTTGTGCATTCTTTGCTCGTGCCTACATGTCACATGGTTTATGCGACTGGTCTGAAAACTTCCGAGAATATGTGGCCCGGGTGCCCGATGTGCCTTTCAAAGATTTTGTGAAAAAATATTAAATGGTTGAAAAGTTATTCAAAAAACAATTTTCCCATTATAGTCAATGGGAAAAGTTAAAAAGTTAGACAGTGTCACTTATACAGTTTTTAGTGTCGCAAATTACCCTTGTTGTGTCATGAGTAATCCATTTTTTTTTCATTTAATGGTCACAGAAATGCTTGAAATTTACATTTGGGACCCTCTAGGGACACAATTCTTTTTGTGTTCACCTAGTCAAGCCCTGAGGATGCTAGTCATGTCTTTTTTGAGGGGTTAAACACCCCAGAAATATATTTTTCAAATCTTTGTAAACTGTAGTGTCACAAAGTAGTGTCGCACTTGCAACACTTTTGTGATTATTTTTGCAAAAGTCTCATGATTTGTGACATTACTTTGCGACACTATGCCCATATAAAGCATAATGTATGTGGGTGAGCAAGGGGAGGGGCATGGCTATGAATAGCCATGCCATCCCATATTCAGTGACATTGTGCTGCGTAAAAAGGTTTTCAAGGTCCTTTTGCACTGTGCAAATACCATTGAAGAAAACCCTGACCTACTCTGGGCAACCCATGCAGCTGCTGGAGGTAATGCAGCTACCTAGCAGGTTGGCCGCTGGGGGAGCACACCCACCCACCCCTGTGGTTCATGACACCCCCGATCGCCAGCCCATATGTCATGAAACAATCCCTTGTGATAGTGGCCCCCACCAATCACTGTCCCATACTGTATTACACAGAACCCCTGGTGATAGTGCCCCCCTCCAGTCACTGGCCCTTACTGTAATAAACAAAATCCCTGGTGCTAGTGGTCTCACCCCCGATAGCCAGCCTATAATAAAAGTTTCAACACTCCCTGGTGTCCAGTGGTCCCCAGCACTGATTAATGGTACCACTGGTCACAAGTCCCTACTCCCTGGCATGTAGTGGCTGTCCAACCCTGGAACTGAGCACCCACCCCACCCCAGTCATGGTACCTGATTCCTTGGTGTCACAGATGCATACAGTGACTGGTCCTACCCTCCTCACACTTCCAAGGCTGGCTGCTGTTTGTCCAGGCATGGAGGGCACCCCTTATTTATACGACTGGGTGATGCACCCTGTAACATAGAAACATAGAAAGATAGAATTTGATGCCACATAATGACTGCTTGGCCCACCTAGTCTGCCCATTTAGCTACCTAATGGATAAGCTGCAGATCCTAGTTAACCAACAACCTACTTCCTCCTACCCCCACTAGAATTGCCTTATATCTGTCCCATGCATTCTTGAATTCCCCCACTGTTTTTGACTCCACGACCTCCTCAGAAAGGCTGTTCCATGCATCCACAACCATCTCCATGAAAAAATACTTCCTCGCATTACCTCTGAGTCGTCCCCCCTCTATATTCAAATTGTGACCCCTTGTTCTTGCACATCTCTTTTTCTGAAAGATGCTCCCCTCTTGGACATTGTTGATTCCCTTGAGGTACTTGAAAGTTTCTGTCATGTCCCCCTCTCCCTCCTTTACTTAAGGGTATACATATTAAGCTCCTTTAGTCTCTCTTCATATGTTTTCTGGTGCAGAGCCTGCACCATTTTGGTTGCCGTCCTCCGGACAGCCTCCACCCTGTCTACGTCTTTGCAGAGATGGGGTCTCCAGAACTGCACACAGTACTCCAGATGGGGTCTCACCAACTGTCCATGCAAAGGGATAATAACTTCTCATTTTCTACTGGTGATGCCTCTCCGTATGCATCCGAGTATCCCCCCAGCCCTCCTTACTGCCTTCTCACATTGCTTACCCACGTTTAGGTCATCTGATATAACCACCCCCAGGTCCCTTTCCATTTTTGTTGTTGTCAGTATCTCACTCACAATTGTGCACTCTTCCTCTGGGTTTCTGTTTCCCAGGTGCATTACTTTGCACTTCTTTGCATTGACTCTAAGCTGACATATATTTGACCATTCCTCCAACCTTGCCAAGTCCCTTCTCATCCTTTCCACTCCACCTTGTGTATCAACCCTGTTGCAGATCTTTGTGTCGTCTGCAACATACTTTTCCTTCCAGTCCCTCATCAATGTCACTTATAAAGACATTAAAAAGGACCGGATCCAGTACTGAACCATGGGGTACCCCACTAACATAGAAACATAGAAGCTGACGGCAGATAAGGACCTCAAGGCCCATCCAGTCTGCCCATTTCTTTTTCTACCTTATAAATGTGCCATCGGCCTTTGCTCTGTCAGTGGCCTATCTATTCATAGTCATTTGTATTGCTCCCTTATGCCTATCCCATGCCTGTTTGAAGCCCTGCACTGTATTCATAGCCACCACTTCTTGTGGTAAGCCATTCCATGCATCCACCCTTTCTGTGAAAAAGAATTTCCTCACATTCCCCCTTAATCGGCCTCCCTCTAATCTCATGCTGTGTCCTCTTGTCCTGCTATTTTTCTTATATTTAAACATGTTAGACTCTTTCACCTTGTTTATGCCCTTAAGGTGTTTGAATGCCTCGATCATATCACCTCTCTCCTCCTTTGCTCAAGGGTATACATATTGAGCTCCGTTAATCTGTTCTCATATGTCTTCTGATGCAGTCCCTGCACCATTTTGGTTGCCCTTCTCTGGACTGCCTCAATTTGGTTAATGTCCTTGTGAAGGTGTGGCCTCCAATACTGCACGCAGTACTCCAGATGGGGCCTAACCAGTGTCTTGTACAGAGGGATTATTACCTCCCTCTTACGACTTGTGATACCCCTACTAATACACCCTAACACCCCCCTAGCCTTACCTACTGCTTTAGAGGTCTGCTTGGATGATTTTAGGTCATCAGTGATGATGATGCCCAAGTCTCTTTCTTCCTTTGTGACTGCTAGAACTCCCTCCCAGCCTATAGGTGGCTTCAGGTTTCTCTTCCCTATGTGCATGATTTTGCACTTCTTTGCATTAAATGCCAGTTGCCACTCTTCTGACCATTCTGCTAGTTTATCCAGATCTCTTCTCATTCTGCCTACCCCATCTGGATCATCTACTCTGTTGCAGATCTTGGTGTCATCTGCAAACAGACAAGCCTTACCCTCTAGTCCATCTGCAAGGTCACTAATGAAGATGTTGAAGAGGACTGGCCCCAGGACTGATCCCTGAGGTATCCCACTTGTGACTTGCATCTCTTCTGACTGTATACCATTTACCACCACTCTCTGTTTTCTGCCCGTCAACCAGTTTGCCACCCAGTTGACCAACTTCTGACCCACCCCGAGCCTACCCAGCTTATTTATCAATCTTCTATGTGGAACAGTGTCAAAAGCTTTGCTGAAGTCAAGGTAGGCGACATCAACTGCTCCCCCTTGGTCCACCACTCTGGTTACTCAGTCAAAGAAATCTATGAGATTAGTTTGACAGGACCTTCCTTTTAAACCCATGCTGTCTTGGATCCTGTGCCCTATGGATTCCAGGTGTTGCACTATCCTTTCCTTAAGGAGTGCCTCCATAATCTTGCCCACTACTGAGGTAAGACTGACCGGTCTGTAGTTCCCGCCTCCTCCTGCTACCACTCTTGTGGAGCGGGATCACATGAACCCTTCTCCAGTCTTCTGGGACCTCTCCTGTGCTCAGAGGCTCACTAAACAATTCTGCTAATGGCTCTGCTAGTTCCTCCTTTAGCTCCTTAAGTACCCTGGGATGTATGCCATCAGGTCCCATTGCCTTATCCACCCTGAGCTTAGCAAGCTCTTGTAGGACCCTTTCTTTTGTGAAGGGAGTAGTGCCCACCTCCCTCCCCCCTGTGTCCATGATGCTGAGCTGTGGGCCCTGCCCTACCTTCTCTTCAGTAAATACTGAGCAAAAGTATCTATTTAGGATAGATGCCTTTACAGGGTCCTCCTCCTCACATGCTCTCTTTTCTCCATTAAGCTTAGCAATACCCCCTCTGGACTTTCTCCTTTCACTAATGTATCTATAGAAAGTCTTGTCACCTTCTTTTACTGTTCGTGCTAGTTTTCCTCAGTTTGGGACTTTGCCTGCCTTACTGCCTTACCTGCTTCCCTTAGGGCAGTTTGGTATGCCTCCCTATCTTCATCCGCTGTGTTCCCTTATATTTCCTGAAGGCCAGCCTTTTGGCTCTGACCTTTTCTGCTACTGTATTTGAGAACCAAAGTGGTTTCCTTCTTCTTTGCACTTCCTTTTCTGTCTAACACAATGGGATGTTGCTTCAAGTATTGCATCCTTAATGCTTGCCCACTTTGCCTGTACCCCCTTACCTGTGTTTCTTTTTGCCAGGGCTAGCTTAACTCTGTTGGCCATCTTATCAAAGTCAGCTCCTCTGAAGTCCCATATTTTTGCCTTGGAATGGGATGATTTAGATGTAGTAGCCAAATTGAACCCTATCATGTGATGGTCTCTGGCCCCCAGGTGACCTTCTACCTGGAGATCTGTGATCCCTTCTTTGTTAGTCAGTACTAGATCTAGGATAGCCCTGTCTCTTGTGGGTTGCTGTACCAGTTGTTTGAGGCCCTCCTGCAGGGAATCCACTATGAGTCTAGTTCTGGCAGATGTTCCTGCTGGTATTGACCAATCTGTATCCGAATGTTGAAGTCTCCCATTATCAGAACCTCCCTTTAGCTGTCATGTTTTGTATATCTTCTAACAGTAATGTGTCTATGTCCTCCTCTGGTCTGGGGCCTGTAGACAACCCCAGTTCTTATGGCTGTCCCATTTCCTGTTTCAGGGTGACCCACAGTTCTTCTGGCTCCTTATGTGTATTCTGAATTTCTGTAGCTTTGATATTTTCATTAACATACAGGGCCACTCCTCCCCTTTTGCACCTCGGTCTCTTCTGAACAATACATAGCCAGGTACTGAAGTCTCCCAAGTGTGGTTACTGGTAAACCACGTCTCACTAATTGCTACTATGTCCAGTTTAGCCTCTGACATTATTGCCTGCAGGTCTGGGATCTTATTTCCCAGACTGTGAGCATTGTGTACATGATTTTCCATTGGCCAGATTTTGGTGTGTTAGTTGTTGGGTGAAGTTTGGCATTACCCTGTGCATCGTGTGGGAGACAAACCTTTTCTTACCTGGTGATGCAAATGAACGGCAAACATGCTGAATTCCTGTTTGACCACTAGCTGAGGGGGGAGGGGTGTTCTTCCCATTCGACCCATGGGGTGCTGCACCCCTCTCCCCATTTGCTAGTTTAAATATTCTGCAAAGACGTCAAACTTCTGCCCAATGCACTGACTCCCTCTTTAGTCAGATGCAGTCCATCAAATTTAAAGAACTTTCGCTCCCAGAACTGTTGCCAGTTCCCTACAAATCTGTGTCCTTTTTCCTGGCACCAGCCCTTGAGCCACGTGTTTAGCTCCCCTATCTCCCCTTCTCTGACCTTCCGTCCATCTGCTCCCCTCTCCCAGACTGGCAGGATCTCAGAGAAGGAAATGCCGGACGAAATAGATGATAGTTTGTCACTCAGCCTAGTCAGGTGTTCCTTGGTCTCCACAACTGACCGGCTGGCGAGATCATTAGTCCCTATGTGTACTAGGACATCAATGTTTTCTCCTGCTTTGTGAACAATTTTAGCTAATGCGGTCAGTGTCTCTCCATGCTGATGTACCTGGGAGACATCTGACCATCACCCCTGGCTGGAGATGGGTATCAACTCCCAAATCATGGAGTCTCCTATGATCAGAAGTTTTGGATTTCCTTTGTGCTTGTTTTGTTTTGGTTCCTGATTTGGGTGAGTATTGTTGTGCTAGCTCCTGTGCCGCAGTGTCCTGCTCTGCAGTGTCTTCTGCCTCTTTATTTGATTTCAGAGATAGAGGCAGATACCTGTTTGTAGTGTTTATATGGTTTTGGAGGTAATGTGTTGGAGAGCAGAGAGTGATGGGGCACCTGATTTGCTCCTCCTAACCACCTGCCAACCTCCTGGACCAACTACCCTCTGCAGTCAGGTTTTTCTGTTGGATGCTGGGGAAATGGTGGGTGGTTCTTATAATGTATTTCCTCTTCAATATGAAATTTGAGGCGTGCAATCTCTGCCCATGCTGCCGGAGCTGAGCCCTAAGATCTCCAAGGCCCAGCATGTAGGACAGTGTCCTAAATCCTGTAAGACTGTCCTTCTGAAAATTGTTCCACAATACCTGCAGTTAATGAAATCCATTCCAAATAAGTTGCTGGGTTTGTAACCTAGTCAGAGTAATTAGAAGGAGAAAAAAAAGGAAAAAAAAAATGCAAGTAATGGTTTAATTGTACTTTGTGTAACTTGTTATAACAAGTTAAATTACTAGTGCCCCTGTTAATTAGATCACCTTGTGGAGGCCCCACTGATCCGCCCCTTCCTGCTCTGCCACAGGAAATGTCACAACTGTGGTACCCTATAAAGGAGTGTAGCGTGGGGTGGTTGGGGATGGGGTGGGTGGCTGGGCCCTTCCCTGCCTAAAGAAGAACCACGACGAAAGAACAAGGAGGTAAGAGCAGAAACAATCAGTCAACAACAAATGCAGTAACCCTGAAAGCTTATCCTAATGTTAGATAAAACTGAAAACCTGTAAAGCACCACCTGTAATAATTTCAGAGAAGATATACGCTGTAGAAACACTTTGCTCCAGAGAAAAATAAAGCAGTAACAGAAGATATACCTTGCAAAAGACAATTTGAATCAGAAGATTACAGGAGTAATCTGTTAGCACACACCTGTAGGCACACCTTGTAATAATGCAGAAGAAGGTATACCAGCAACAATAATTTGAATCAGAGAATAAATAAAGCAATGAAATGTTAGCAACAAACAGTAGCAATCCCGTGAGTAAAAATAACAACACCACCACACACAGTAAATCTGCTTAGCCAAACTAAGTCTTAATCCTTTCCCTTGCTCTGGTAAGTTTCTCTACTCTGCCTTTCAAGCAGTCTTAGAAGGAAAGAGCTCAGGTGAAGCTAGGTGCCTTGGCCAGCAAACCAAGTCTTCCCTCTTTCCCTCTTTCTTCACTGTGGACTCCATTTACTATTACCCTCTGTGTCTTGTTGTCTAGCCAATGTTTTACCCAGGCTATCACCCTGGGACCCACTCCCAGGCTGGCTAATTTGTTTATTACTCTTTTGTGTGGGACTGTGTCAAATGCCTTGCTAAAGTCTTGGTTAGTCCATGTCCATAGCCCCTGCCTTGTCTACTACTTTGGTCACCCAGTCAAAGAAATCGATTAGATTCATCTGACATGACCTTCCCCCTGTGAATCCATGCTGCCTTGGGTCCTGTATCCTGCTGGCCTCTAGGTACTCAACAATTCTTTCCTTCAGAAGTGATTCCATAATTTTCCCTACCACTGAGGTCAAACTGACAGGTCTGTAGTTTCCTGCCTCTGTCTTGTTCCCACTTTTGTGAAGGGAAATCACATCCACTCTCCTCCAGTCCTCAGGTACCACAGCATCCTTCCATGATTCGATAAAAAGGGTAGTCAGTGGTGTTACATAGAAATTGACAGCAGATAAGGACCGCAAGGCCCATCTAGTCTGCCCATTTCTTTTTCTACCTTATAAATGTGCCATCGTCCTTTGCTGTCAGTGGCCTATCTATTCATACTCATCTGTATTGCTCCCTTATGCCTATCCCATGCCTGTTTGAAGCCCTGCACTGTATTCATAGCCACCACTTCCTGAGGTAGGCCATTCCATGCATCCACCACCCTTTCTGTGAAAAACAACTTCCTCACATTACCCCTTAATTGGCCTCCCTCTACTCTCATGCTGTGTCCTCTTGTCCTGCTATTTTTCTTATATTGAAACATGTTAGACTCTTTCACCTTGTTAAAGCCCTTAAGGTGTTTGACCTGTTTCGATCATATCACCTCTCTCCCTCCTTTGCTCTAGGGTATACATATTGAACTCCGTTAATCTGTTCTCATATGTCTTCCGATGTAGTCCCTGCACCATTTTGGTTGCCCTTCTCTGGACTGCCTCAATTTGGTTAATGTCCTTGTGAAGGTGTGGCCTCCAGTACTGCATACAGTACTCCAGATGGGGGCCTAACCAGTGTCTTGTAAAGAGGGATTATTACCTCCCTCTTATGACTTGTGATACCCCTACTAATACACCCTAACATCCCCCTAGCCTTACCTACTGCTTTAGAGGTCTGCTTGGATGTTTTCAGGTAATTGGTGAGGATGATGCCCAAGTCTCTTTCTTCCTTTGTGACTGCCAGCAACTCCCCTCCCAGCCTATAGGTGGCTTCAGGGTTTCTCTTCCCTATGTGCATGATCTTGCACTTCATTGCACTAAATCCCAGTTGCCACTCTTCCGACCATTTTGCTAGTTTATCCAGAGCTCTTCTCATTCTGCCCACCCCATCTGGATCATCTAGTCTGTTGCAGATCTTGGTGTCATCTGCAAACAGACAAGCCTTACCCTTCAGTCCATCTGCAATGTCACTGATGAAGATATTGAAGAGGACTGGCCCCATGACTGATCCCTGAGGTACCCCAATTGTGACTTACATCTCTTCTGATTGCATATCATTTACCACCACTCTGTTTTCTGTCCATCAACCAGTTTGCCACCCAGTTGACCAACTTCTGACCCACCCCGAGCCTACCCAGCTTACTTAATCAATCTTCTATGTAGAACAGTATCGAAAGCTTTGCTGAAGTCAAGGAAGGCAACATCAACTGCTCCCCCTTGGTCCACCACTCTGGTCACCCAGTCAAAGAAATCTATGAGATTAGTTTGACAGGACCTTCCTTTTTTAAACCCATGCTGTCTTGGATCCTGTGCCCCTATGGATTCCAGGTGTTGCACTATCATTTCCTTAAGGAGTGCCTCCAGAATCTTGCCCACTATTAGGTAAGACTGACTGGTCTGTAGTTCCCTGCCTACTCCCAGCTACCACTCTTGTGAAGCAGGATCACATGAGCCCTTCTCCAGTCTTCTGGGACATCTCCTGTGCCCAGAGACTCACTAAACAGTTCTGCTAATGGCTCTGCTAGTTTCACCTTTTGCTCCTTTAGTACTCTGGGATGTATGCCATCAGGTCCCATTGCCTTGTCCACCCTGAGCTTAGCAAGTTCTTGTAGGACCCTTTCTTTTGTGAAGGGAGTAGTGCTCACCTCCTTCCCCCCCCCACGTCCATGGTGCTGAGCTGTGGGCCCTGCCCTACCTTCTCTTCAGTAAATACTGAGCAAAAGTATCTATTTAGGATAGATGCTTTTACAGGGTCCTCCTCCTCACACGCACCCTTTTCCCCTTTGAGCTTAGCAATACCCCCTCTGGACTTTCTCCTTTCACTAATGTATCTATAGAAAGTCTTATCACCTTCTTTTACTGTCTGTGCTAGTGTTTCCTCAGTTTGGACCTTTGCCTGCCTTACTGCCTTCCCTGCTTCCCTTAGGGAAGTTTGGTATGCCTCCCTATCTTCATCCCGCTGTGTTCCTTTATTTCCTGAAGGCCAGCCTTTTGGCTCTGACCTTTTCTGCTACTGTATTTGAGAACCAAAGTGGTTTCCTTCTTCTTTGCACTTCCTTTTCTGTCTAACACAACGGGATGTTGCTTCAAGTATTGCATCCTTAATGCTTGACCATTTTGCCTGTACCCCCTCACCTGTGTTTCTTTTTGCCAGGGCTAGCTTAACTCTGTTGGCC
Organism: Neoceratodus forsteri; assembly: GCA_016271365.2. Classification (NCBI taxonomy): domain Eukaryota; kingdom Metazoa; phylum Chordata; order Ceratodontiformes; family Ceratodontidae; genus Neoceratodus; species Neoceratodus forsteri. Next base: position 1,736,024,208 of record CM057450.1, on the reverse strand, counting down.
ATCTTATCAAAGTCAGCTCCTCTGAAGTCCCATATTTTTGCCTTGGAATGGGATGATTTAGTTATAGTGGCCAAATTGAACCTTACCATGTGATGGTCACTGGCCCCAAGGTGACCTTCTACCTGGAGATCTGTGATCCCTTCCCTGTTAGTTAGTACTAGATCTAGGATAGCCCTGTCTCTTGTGGGTTGTTGTACCAGTTGTTTGAGGCCCTCTCCCTGCAGGGAATCCACCATGTGTATAGTTCTGGCAGATGTTCCTACTTGTATTGACCAATCTGTATCTGGCATGTTGAAGTCTCCCATTATCAGAACCCCCTCTTTAGCTGTCATGTTTTGTATCTCTTCTAACAGTAATGTGTCTATGTCCTCCCCCAGTCTGGGGGCCTGTAGGCAACCCCAGTTCTTATGGCTGTCCCATTTCCTGATTCCAGAGTGACCCACAGTTCTTCTGGCTCCGTATATGTATTCAGAATTTCTGTAGCTTTGATATTTTCATTACAGGGCCCCTCCACCCTGCCTTTTTGCACCTCGGTCTCTTCTGAACAGTACATAGCCAGGTACTGAAGTCTCCCAAGTGTGGGTACTGGTTCACCATGTCTCACTAATTGCTACCATGTCCAGTTTGGCCTCGGACATTATTGCCTGCAGGTCTGGGATCTTATTTCCCAGGCTGTGAGCATTTGTGTACATGATTTTCCATTGGCCAGATTTCAGTGTGTTAGTTGTTGGGTGAGGTCTGGCATTTCCACTGTATGTTGTACGGGGAGACAGACCTTTTTTCTTACCTAGTGATGCAAATGAACTGCAAACATGCTGAATCCCTGTTTGACCACTAGCTGAGGGTGGAGGGGTGTTCTTCCCATTTGACATATGGGGTGCTGCACCCCTCTCCCCATTTACTAGTTTAAATATTCTGCAAAGATGTCAAACTTCTGCCCCAATGCACTGACTCCTTCCTTAATCAGATGCAGTCCATCAAATTTAAAGAACTTTCACTCCCAAAACTGTTGCCAGTTCCCTACAAATCTGTGTCCTTTTTCCTGGCACCAGCCCTTGAGCCACATGTTTAGCTCCCCTATCTCTCCTTCTCTGACCTTCCGTCCATCTGCCCCACTCTCCCAGACTGGCAGGATCTCAGAGAAGGAGATGCTGGATGAAATGGATGATAGTTTGTCACCCAGCCTGGTCAGGTGTTCCTTGGTCTCCACAACTGACTGGCTAGCAAGATCATTAGTCCCTATGTGTACCAGGAGGTCAATGTTTTCTCCTGCTTCCTGAACAGTTTTAGCAATGTGGTCAGTGTCTCTCCATGCTGATGTTCCTGGGAGACATCTGACCATTACTTCTGGCTGGAGATAGGCTTCAACTCCCCGAATCATGGAGTGTCCTATGAGCAAAAGTTTTTTGGATTTCCTTTTTGCTTTTTTTGTTTTGGTTCCTGATTTGGGCAAGTTTTGTTGTGGTAGCTCATGTGCTGCAGTGTCCTGCTCCGCAGTGTCCTCTGCCTCTTTATTTGATTTCAGAGATAGAGGCAGATACCTGTTTGTAGAGTTTATATGTTTTTTGGAGGTAATATGTTGGAGAGCACTGATTGATGGGGCACCCAATTTACCCCTCCTAACCACCTGACTACCTCCTAGACCAACTACCTTCTGTGGTCAAGGTTCTTCTGTTGGATGTTGGGGAAATGGCAGGTGGTTCTTATAATGTATTTCCTCTTGAATATGAAATCTGATGCGCACAATCTCTGCCCATGCTGCCAGATCTGAGCCCTAAGATCTCCAATGGCCCAGCATGTAGGACAGTGTACTAAATCCTGTAAGACTGTCCTTCTGAAAAGTGTTCCACAGTACCTGCAATTAATGATATCCATTCCAGATAAGGTGCTGGATTTGTAACCTGGTCAGAGTAATTAGAAGGAAGTAAATGCAAGTAAGGTTTGATTTTGTGTTTTGTTTTCATATAACTTGTTATAACAAGTTAAATTACTAGTGTCCCTGTAAATGAGCTTACCTTGTGGATGCCCCACTGATCTGCCCCTTCCTGCTTTGCTACAGGAAATGTCATGACTGTGATACCCTATAAAAGGAGTGTAGTGGGGGGTGGTTTGGGATGGGGGTGGGTGGCTGGGCCCTTCCCCTGCCAAATAAGAAGAACCATGGATGAAAGAACAAGGAGGTAAGAGCAGAAACAATCATTCAACAACACATGCAGTAACCCTGAAAGCTTATTCTAATGTTAGATAAAACTGTAAAACCTGTAAAGCACCACCTGTAATAATTTCAGAGAAGATACACCCTGTTAGAAACACTTTGCTACAGAGAAAATAAAGCAGTTACAGATGATATACCTTGCAAAAGACAATTTGAATCAGAAGACTACAGCAGTAATCTGTTAGCACACACCTGTAGGCACACCTTGTAATAATGCAGAAGAAGGTATATCAGCAACAACAATTTGAATCACAGAAAAATAAAGCAATGAAATGTTAGCAACAAACAGTAGCAATCCCTGTGAGTATAAAATAAAAATAACAACACACAGTAAATCTGCTTAGCCAAAAGAAGTCTTAATCCTTTCCCTTGCTCTTGTAACATTATCTGCTCTGTCCTTTCAAGCAATCTAGAAGGACAGAGCAGAGGTGAAACTAGGTGCTTTGACCAGCAAATCAAGTATCAAGTTCTTTTAGAATTCTGGGGTGAATCCCATCAGGCCCCATTGCTTTGTCCACCTTCAGTTTTAAGAGTTCTTTCAGAACCCTTTCTTCCGTGAAAAGACTGATATTGACCCACCCCCATCCAGAGTGCTTTTACTTGACTGGATTAGGTACTTCCCCCTCCTGTTCCTTTGTTAATACTGAGCAGAAGTATTTGTTCAGTATCCCTGCTTTTTCACTGTCCCTGTCTGCCCACCCACCATCCTCTTTATTCAGCCTCAGTATCCCTCCCCTTGTCTTTCTTCACTCCCTAATGTACCTATTAAAGATTTTATCCCCCTTCTTAACTGAGTTGGCTATCTTTTCCTTGGTTTGGGCCTTTGCTGTTCTGACTGCCTTCCCCGCTTCCTTCTGCTTTAACTGGTACTGTTTGTCCTGCTTCTTCTGTGTTTCCTTATACTTCCTGAATGCTTGCTTTTTCTTCCTAACCTTCCCCACTACCTCTTTTGAGAACCATAGTGTTTTTTCTTTCATTTTGATTTATTTGCTTCACACAAAGGCGTGATGCCTCTGTGATGGCAGATTTGATGTTTCCCCATTGTTACTCCACCCCTCCTTCTTGCCTGTTTGCTAGTGCTTTTTCTGAGGAACTCTCCCATTTTGACAAAATCAGCCCTCCTGAAGTCTGGTACCTTCACTTTTGTATGGCTTGACTCTACAGCTGAGTTTATCATGAACCACACTGTTTGGTGGTCACTTGTTCCCAGATGGCTACCCACTTCTAGATCTGAGATCCTCTCTCCATCCCCATTTGAGAGTACCAGGTCTAAGATTGCTCCCTCCTGAGTGGGTTCCAACACTAGCTGTCTGAGGCATGCCCCCTGTAGGGCATCGAGAATGGCCCGGCTCTTGGATGTGGCTGCAGTAAAGGTGCTTCAATTAACATCCGGCATATTCAGGTCCCCCATCAGCAATATCTCCCCTTTCTCTCCCATCCTAAGGATGCCTTCTATCATTTTCTTGTCCATTTCCTGTCCCTGAGATGGGGGTCTGTATACAACCCCTGTACGGATTGTGGTGTCATTTCCAGTCTCCAGGATGACCACAGTGCCTCCTCTCCTCCCTGTTTACCTTTTAGTTCCATTGCTTTGATCCCTTCCCTTACATAGAGAGCTACTCCTCCTCTTCTACTCTTCCTGTTACTCCTGTAGATTGTGTAGCCTGGTATGTTGACATCCCAGTTATGGTTCTCTGTGTGCCATGTTTCTGTGACTGTCACAATATCCAGGCAACCCTCTTCCATCAAGGCCACCAGTTCAGAGAGCTTGTTTCCTAGACTATGGGCATTGATATTCATTTGCCTCCATTTTTTCATGGCCTTACCCCTTTTTGCCCCATCCTCATCCTTACTGCCTTTGACTTTTTCTCCATTTACCCCTGCCCCTCTCCCTATTGACTTCTTTATCTTGGTGTTTGCAAGGAGGTCCTCGAGGGACATACAAAATACAGTACAATTGCAGTGATACAATGCAGATAAAGCTAAGATATTACATACAAGAAAAGTAGACATAAAGGAATTAACTAGATACAATACAGCATAGCAGAAATATTCTAACACGAGAGCAGATACCTATACAGGTGAAAAGAATAGAAAGAAAACTTAGTGCTAAAGAGAAGTAGGAATGAAAGACGAGGACATAAAATGCTAGATCAGGGAGAATTCTAGCAATAGAGGAGGGTCAAAGGCAGAAAAGACATACAGGGTACCAAAAAACAGGAATGGGAGAGGAGAGCAGGTATGAGGGAAGGGAATGGGTGGAGGATGCAGCAGATTAAGGAGTGACAAGTTGAGGGGCACAACAAGGGGGATGGAAGCTGCACAATTGCTTAATACTAGTGCAAGATGAAGATGAAGGGGTTTAAATGGGGATGAGGGAGAGTTAGGAGAGGAATGGGATGGAGGACAAGGGGAGGATTAAGTGCCAGAAGTCAAAGAGTCATTGCTTAATATTAGTGCAGGATGAAAAGGGTTTGAGGTGGAGGAAGTGAACCAGGCCAGAAAGGAAATGGTGGAGGATTAGGAGAGAGATGAGGTGGGTGAAGAGGGGAGGATTAAGTGCCATAAGTCATAGAGAATGTACATGATTACAGTATGCAAATTCAAGCATAGCAGTTACATTCATCCTTCAACAGATGTCCAGTCAAGGTTTTAAATGTACACAGGTCAATAGTAAGGTTAAGTTTAAGAGTTTTTCGTCTGGTGTTCCATAGGGTCGGCAGGGCATAACTTGTGGATGAAGCACCGAACCGAGTTCTGATCCGTGGAGTATCAAATATTACATATAAGGACTTCCTAAGAGTGTATGCACTGGGGGTACATGTAAACATGGAGCAGATATAGGGAGGGAGTTTCAGGGTTATCGCTCTGTAAACCCAGAGGGATGCATTGCGGCACCTCCTGACACTAAGGGATGGCCAACCAACCTGCAGATAAAGGGATCAATGATGGGTGTTGAAAGGGGCGTTTGTAATGAATCTTAAGGCCCTATGATTGAGTGTGTTCAGGGTAGTTAGGGCTGACTTAGGACTATGGCAGTAGAGAAAGTCTGCATAGTCGATTAATGGGAGAAACGTTGTTTGGACCAATGTTAATTTGGCATCTTGGATAAGCAGGTGGTTTATTCAATAAAGGAGACCAAGCCTTTGCCAAAGTTTTTTGGCAGTTTCTTCTATATGCATTATGAAGGATAATTTGCGATCTAGCCAGAAGCTGAGATATTTAAATTTCTCGACTGGTTCAAGTACTTCTCCCAGGATAGTCTTGATCTGAATATTTGTGTTCAAGGAGTTGGTAGGAACATCTTTGTTATTAGGGAACAGGTACATAACTTTTGTCTTTTTAACATTAAGGAGTGGTTTTAGACTTATTAGGTTTTGTTGAAGTAGGTCAAAGTCATGCTGTAATTCAAGGCAAGTGAGTTGGAGAGTAGGCCTAGCAACATATAACACACAGTATTGTCCGCAAATAAGTGAACGTTTGCTGTGCTGACATTGCTGTTAATATTATTAATGTAAATGGCAAATAATAATGAACCCAAGATGGAACCTTGTGGGACTCCTTTTAGGAAAGGTTTTAAAGGGGAAAGGGCGCCATTTGCTTTAACCTGTTGCCACCTGCCAGTAAGATACAGGAGAACCAATTTAGTGAGGTGTCATCTAGACCAACATTATATAACATGTCTGATAGAAGTTGGCGACTGACAATGTCAAATGCCTTTCTTAAATCTAAAAAAAGGGCGCAAACATGGTGCTTAGCAACAAAGGAGGTTAAACAATCATCTGTAACTTTTGCTAGAGCAGATACCGTACTATGTTTGGGGAAAAACCCAGATTGCAGGGGGGTTCAGTAAATTTCCTGCTTATAGATAGTTTCTAAATTGGACATTGACCAATTTTTCAAGGAGCTTAGATAGAATGGGCAGGAGTGAAATAGGTCAGTAATTATTAAGCTCACAATGGTCGCCAGATTTAAACAAGGGGATGACATGTGTGGTTTTCTAAATGGGAGGGATAGCACCTTGGGAAAGTGACACATTGAACAAATGAGTGGTAGGCAGGGCAAGGGTGTAGTGTCCTAGCTTTAAAAAGTAGGGTTCGAGCAGATCTGCTCCTGCACTTTTGTGGGGTCTAGGATGAGCAAGAGATCCTCAACTTATTTGAGCAAGACAGGGCTGAAGCTAAACTGTAGGGAGCAATGACGGGTTTTTGGGGAGGGTAAAGAACGGGTGCCAGCAAGAGGCTGGTATGCTAGCCTACTGACAGGGGAGGAATCAAAAGTTAGGCCAGACATGGCAAAATGATTGTTTAACTGGTCCAAAATATCATCACTATTTGTGTAGGTATTATTTTCTGAGACTAATTTAGTTGGGAGGGATGATGGCGTATTGTGCCCTTCAATTTCCCTAATAGTATTCCAGAATTTAGAGGCATTATTTTTGGAAGTCTCCAGAGCAGTCTGGTAATACTTAGCCTTTTCTACATGAATAAGTCTGGTGCACTGGTTTCTTGCTGCTTCGAAGGCAGCCCAATCAGTGTCATATTTTGACTTGCGGGCCTTTTTCCACAGGTGATCTCTATGTCACAAGATGGTTTTTAAAGAATTGGAGAACCAAGGACAGACCTTTTTTCTAGCCCTGAGTTTTGTCATTGTGGCATGTTTATTAATGTCCTCCATTACTTGGGTGAGGAAGTGGGTATATGCCTCAGCCACTGTTGGGGCCATGTAAAAATCTTGCCATCTGATCACATTCAGATCCGACAGAACTCAAGGATATTGAATTGGCAGAAATTCCTCTTGCAGATAAACTTAGATAGACTGGTAGATTTTGGGGAGTGCCTCATGCAGGCAATGATGCTGTGGTTGCTAATATCCTTATAGAATACCCCAATGTAGGCAATTTTGTGGGGCCTGATGGTAAGGATTAGGTAGAAGAGAATGCTATGCTTCGGTTTTTTAGTATTAGGATATGTGGAGTCACAGATTAGTTGTATAAGTCCATATACATCACAGAAATTTTTTAAGGGTTATGAACAATGAGAGTTCCGATCCAGGTTAAAACCCCCATGCAAATAAATTCAGAGTCAATGGTACATAGGATCTTTTGAAGGTGGACAATAATCCCATGACCACCGGGGGGATCTATAACAGACAGAAATGTAGATAGATTCACTGACTGATAGAGAAAGTTTTAGGGTAAGACTTTCGAAATCCTTGGGCAAGGTGGTGGAGTCAAGGACAGAGACTGCGTACTTGTCTTGTGCATAAATTGCAACCCTCCACCCCTAGATAACCTATCTGTTCTATAAACATTGTAGGACAGGATATTGGTAGCCTGATTGGGAGTAGAGGCTTTTAGCCAGGATTCTTAGACTACCAGTACACCTGGGGTGGTGTGGGATACCCAGGCTTGTGTTAAATCCAATTTCTTTAGCAGGCTGAAGGCATTAATATGGATAAAGCTGAGACCCTTTAGCTAAGGTAGATCCGAGGGAGCAGAACTAGGTAGAGGCAGTCCAGGATTTAATTAAATATTTCCTGAGCAGAATAGCAATAGTAGAAAAAGCTTCTTAAGTCCCATATACAAGAACTCGAGTAGCAAGTGGTGACCACATTTGTGGAGAGGATCCTGGAAGGGGATATGCATGGTTGGAAAAGAATCACTAAGAATCACTTAGAAATTAGGAGCTATAAAATGCCAAAGCCCATGAGTTAGCTCCTTTATGACAAAATAAAATAGTTCATATTTCCTCCCATATTAATAAGGTTATTTATATTTCTTTTAAAAGTTTACTTATTATTACTAATAATCACTCTTTCAGGCTATCTGTTCCACAAGTTTGTTGCTCTAATAGTATTTTTTTTTTCTTTTAGTGGATTTATACTTTTTAGATTTAACCTGTAGGGGGTGTCCCCTTACATCGAATCTATCCTGTTTATACTGAATATTTAACTCAGTCATTAATTTTGGATCATTCATTACATCAAAGTAAAATAACATGTCACCCCTCGTTCTTTGAAGTTCCAAGCTGTGAAGTCCCAGGGAGTCCAGCCACTCCTTATAAGTTTTATCTTTCAAATTTTTTATAAGTTTTGTGAATCGCCGCTGTATGTTCTCTATTCTGTTTACATCCCCTTTCTTATACGGGTTCCACAGCTGGCTTCAATAATCAAGGAGTGGTTTTACATATGAAATATATAATGGGAGGAGTGCAGTTTTGGATCAGTTTTTAATATTGTTATTTATCGCTCGAATAGTTCTATTAGCTTTGGAAATGACATATGTATGTTGTTTAAATTCCAACTTTCCATCTATTAATATACCAAAATACCTCTCGAACAATTTACTCTGCATATGTTTATTAAGTGTATACTTATGTTTTAGATTCTTGGTGCCCATGTGTAACACACAACATTTTTCAACATTCAATTGCATCTCCCAGTGTGCTGTCCACTTGGCAATGGTGTTTATATCATATTGTGATGCAGCTATGTCTTGATCAGTTCCACATGGTCTGCTAAGTTTGGTGTCATCAGCATATTTTATGATATTATTTATGACTCCTTTGTCAAGGTTTGCAATAAAAATGTGAAATATTATTGGCCCCAGTATAGATCCCTGGGGCACTCCACTTGTCACCGTACCCTCTCTTGACAGATGACCCCCAATAGACACTCTTTGTTTCCAATCAGCCAACCGGTTGTTTATCCATATGATAAGGCCCTTGTTAATACCATATTTAGTTAGTTTTTCTGTTATAGCCCAATGGGGAACCATATCAAATGCCTTGCTGTAATCAAATAAGATTATACCCATGGGTTTATTACTATCCAACTTTTCACTTATAGTTTCATAAAAATCAACTTGATTTGTTATACAGGAGTGATCCTTTCTGAAACCATGCTGTGTAGGGTCAAATGTGCTAGTGTTATTACGTTTATTCAGAATTTTATTCTTAATTATGGTTTCTAGAATTTTACGTATAACAAAGGTTAAGCTGATGGGTCTGTAGTTTGAAGTACTTGTTTTTGATCCTTTTTTATAAATGGGGAAATATTTGAAATTTTCCAGTCTGCTGGAATCGATCCTGTATTTAATGACTTCTCGAATAATATCTCTCATGGGACACATATATACTTTTTCATAATTTTAAGCATTTCATTTGTTATATTGTCTGCTTCAGGTGAGCTGTGGTCTTTTAAATTAGTAATTAACTCTGTTATTTCATCTATAGATGCCTCATATGTCTCATGTTCTAAGTCTGTAGTTTTGTTTACAACAGAAATATTAATAGAGTTAGTATATACCAAACAGAAATATTCATTGAATGTATTAACAATCTCTACTGGATTGGTAAGATGTTTTCCATCCCTTAATATTGAGGTTAATTCTTTGTTAGATTTTGTCATTGAGTTACTATAACCATAAAATTGTTTGCTGTTTGATTTTTTTTTGCATTTTTAGCCAAGTTAAGTTCGAACTGTTTCTTTGCCTTATTTATTTTATTTTTACATTTTCTTTGTAAATTTTTAAAGCTACTCCAAGTAGTATCTGTATTATATATTTTGTGTATTCTGTAAGCCGTATATTTCTTTTTTATCATTTTTCAAATTTTTTTGTAAACCATTTAGGAGATGTTCTGTTATTAGTATATTTTCTGATCATTTTCACATTTCTATTCATGATGTTCTGTATTGCGTTTTTTATGCATTTCCAGCATTCTTCTACCTGTTTGTTTTTGAGTAAATGATGCCAATTAATAATAGACAGTTCATTGTTAATTGCAGTGATATTAACTGTTTTATATAAGTATATTTCTGTGCTCCCTTTAACATGACTTACTGTGTTAACTACATTAAATACAATAGTAGAGTGATCACTTTTTTCAGTGGGTGCATAAACCTCACATTTATTAATATCAATGTCTTTGCTCATTATGACAAGATCCAGAATATTATTTAGTGTAATGGGATGACATACATGCTGAATTAAATTGTTTTCTTGACATAATTTTAGAAATCATGTACCAGAATTTGATGAACAAATGTTATTTACCCAATCTATATATGGGAAGTTAAAATATCCCTCTAATATTATATTACCCATGTCTGCAGCTATTTAAATTTCTTTGAATAATTCATCATTTATTTCTCTAGTAGAGTCAGGAGGTCAATAACAGATACCAATAATATAGTCTTCCATCTTACTAATATTAAGATTAATCCACACAGTGTCTGTTTGACTTGGTTGCATTTTGATTTGGGATGTTATTTCATGATGTTTTATATTATTTTTCAAATAACTTGCTATTCCTCCACCTTTTTTATTTATTTTATCAGCTCTAATTGTATTATATCCAGAGATATCTCTATTCCAGTTATCCTTACTCTCAAGCCAAGTTTCAGTGATCATAGCGATATATATGTTATATGTGTAAAGGAGGTGAGGAGACACCAAGCTGAGCACTGCAATATGGATGGGAATACTTAAAGGTGTGGGTGAGTCCAGGGCGGTCAAAAAGGTTTGATAGGGTTCAGAGTGATTCATGGGGTTGGTATTCATGGAGAGATGCCAGGGTACAGGCATACATAATTTGGGATAATTAAGAAGGCAGGCAGGCCGGAGCAGTAGGAGGCTGCATAAGTTAACCTCTGAAGATGCCCCAACCCAGGAATTGACCGGGTTGATAAGGTCCATTCAATTCAGTATTAAGAGAGGGGAGAGAAGGATGTGAATTAGCAGGATGTAGGCCATCCTATAGCTTGTTATGTGGTAATGCCATGGAGTGTCAAGCTTGGCAGGCTCTGGGCAAATGAATCCAGGCTTAGGAAGCCCCTTTAAGGTATGGGCTGGAAGAGGTATCCACCAGATATGTAGCAAGTTTAATATTCTAAACTAGTGCTATTATTCTGCACCACTTGTTATTAAAGTACAGCCCAGATGTTCAGCACAAAAAAACTTGCCCCTAGTAAGGAGCTGTAGTCCCTTGGAAAACTGCACCAGAATACAAACCCCTCCTTCTTCCTGTAAGATCCTTCCTCTTACTTAGAGCTAATTTCTACAGCCCCACAATAAGTTTTATTTTAGTATTTCAGAGGTGCTTTTCACTCTGCTGCTTGCAGCTTATGCACTGCTCCACAGACTTCACAAAAACACTATTCTGAAATAACTTCTCTACTAGAAGCCTGATGCAAGTCATTTGATAACAACATATTTTGCATGATGGGGACGAGGGTGGGCTTAGATTACTAAGAGGGGGTGGAAGGAGGGGCTGAATTTTTTACTGGGTTTTGAGCTGGGCTAGGAAGGTGGGAGCTGTTTTTTTTCTTTGTTTTTAGCAAGCTGACCCAAATACTGAATACCCAAATAGTCCCCTATTCGGGAAGGGCTTCCAAATATTTGGGAGACCTATTATTCGTGGTATTTGGAAATAATATTCAGCCCTTGCACAACCCTACCTCATACACATTTTAGGAGAAGATATCTTTGATATAAGTTTCAAAACAGCTCAGAGTCTAGAAAGATTCTAGACCAAATATCATCAAGTAAAAACATCTCCATTTTAGATATCACTCATGGCTATCACCCTGACTAAACCACTGTTTAAGAGTACTACGATTATGTTCTGTAATGATGGAGTCAATGAGAATGACATATACTATTGACTCAAAAGAGGTGCAAACATTTGGGACCCCCTGAAGCCATCCTGGGTGCAGAAAATATCTGGATGGGAGGATGGCTGTTTAAAGTAAAATTGACACAAACAGACTCTAGAATAGTACATCTCCCAAACAGTTTCTTTTTGGGAAAGGATAGAGGAGTTTGTTTTTAAAAATAGGTCTACCCAAAGCCTGCTAAAAATGTGCAACTCATACACACACCTAAGCAGTATGTGTGATCAGCTGTGGTGTGGACTTTGTGGAGAGTTTGGGAATGCTGGCTTGATGTACAGAAATCTGCAATGTTGCAGTCTCTGTGAGGAGACAGGGCATACATATCAGCAGTGCCACTGGACTGCCCAGAACAGATATGACAGGTTTGACCAGGAGCACCTGCTCTGCAAGGTCAAAATCTCCAGGAAAGTAACCCCTCAAAATTCTCAAGACCCCTTCAGGGCAACAGGATGACCAGGGGCAACTTCCTCTAATAGCAGCACTCTCAGAAGGCAAGGAGAAACAGCATTTGTGTCTTTTACTCATACAGAAGTGGTAAAGGGAGAGCCTCCTCTCTCCACCCACTCCTTCACCCCCCCCACAATATCTATGCCAACTGTGGATAAGCTTCTGGAGGACGGACAATGGGTGAAGTGTGATGCACCACTAGAGGAGCCTACCGTTATCCCAGAAACTCCTAGGGAAACAAATATGGAAATTGTTACAGTGCTCAGTTCACTGGTGGTTATGCCTCTGCCTTTGTAAGGTCCTCTTATAGTTTCCATGACAGTGATCACATCATCTTCAAGAAAATCTAAACAAGCACAACAACCCCCATGACCTTTACAGAATAAATATCAATTTCTACAGGAACAGAGAGACAGGGGAGATTCAGACATGGAGTCTGATGTGTCTTCCAAAATATCATGGACACCCTCAGAGACTGAAGAGGAGGGCAGTAAGACAGATCGGAAACCTGGGAAGAAATAAATCAACCCCCTCTATAAAAGGAGGGGCCACCCAAGATCTTCTTGCAGTTTGATGTTCCTTTGAGTTCTTTACCTGCAGAAACTGCATATAGCCTATTTTAATATCTGCAACATTAGGAACTGCAAGAAGATGATGGCACTGGCTATCTCATCTTCTTTTCAGCATTCCAACTTTAATATCATTTTATTGCAGGAAATGAGACTGGCATCTCTCTTTGAAGTAGCACAGATTAAAAGAAGTTAGGTCTGGGGGTCCTTTCTTTTGAACCTTTGGGGCAGATAAGGTGGATGGTTTGGGTATTTTGTTTCATGGGACAGCTTTCTCAGTCACACAGGTGGTAGATATTACCCCAGGGAGGGCACTATTACTGATTTCATATATGAAGGGGTATACTTCTACTTAATTAACACTTATGCTTCTCAGGCAAAGACTGAAAAGAGTGCCCTTTTTGAAAGCATTGGGTCTATGTCAATTCATTCCCGTCATTTCACTCTGTGACAATTCACTCCAGTCAATTTGCGCCAGTGACAATACACTCCCGTCTATTTTGCTCCTGTGAAATTCACTCCCATAACACCTTACAACCTTACAACCCAACTGTCCAGCCCACCTTAAGTGCAGTACTAAGTTAAATATTGGCAATACAGGTGCAACAGCAACAATCATCTGTGATTGAGGTAGATACAAATTAGGCATGATATAAAAGCCTATGTGAGCCTCTGACACACTGTTTGATCCTTTGTGCCACATCATGGCTTGCTTCATTCTTTCTGAGAGGCAGAAAAGAAAGTTGGTGGATGAGCAGAGTGTTATGTACACCCACCACAAAAGGGGTGTTGGTGGTAAAGCAATATGGCAGTTTGTATATGTGGTTAAAAAGGGAAAATAACCTGTAATGCCAGAGTACATACTGTTAGCTATGATGAGCCTGTCATAATAACCCATTTTAGCCAACATACCCATGCTCCTGACCCTGCAACTGTCAAAAGGGGTGAAGCTATGCAGAAAACTAAGGCGAGGGCAGCCGAAACTCAGGATACAACAGCACAAGTACTGCTACCTGCAAAAAGAAAATATATCTGTAGCAGCTCAGGGAGTAATGGTTGATAAAAATATGAAGCGCACCATCCAGCGGGTAAGAGTTCATGGCATACCACCAAACCCCAAGGATCTTACAGAGCTTGTGATTCCTCAGGATTGCTGAACATACTGTATGAACCAAGCTGTGATGGACCAGCAGTTAATTTTCTGCTTTATGATAGTGGTCCAGTGGATGACAGAAATCTCATGTTTGGAACTGAGGCAAACTTAACATTTTTAGAAAATTCAAAACATCGGTATGCTGATGGAACATTTAGTGTCACACCACCTCTGTTTCAGCAGATGTGCATAATCATTAGGGAAACAACAGAGCAACAATGGGGAATCATCAAAACTGCCATCACAGAGGCAACAAGCCTTTGCGTGAAGCAAATAAACAAATCAAAACGAAAGAAAAAGCCACTATGGTTCTCAAAAGAGGTGGCAGTGAAAGTCAGGAAGAAGAAGATAGCATTCCAGAAGTATAAGGAAACACAGAAGGAGCAGGACAGAGAGCTGTACCAGTTAAGGCAGAAGGAAGCAGGGAGGGAAGTCAGAATAGCAAAGGCCCAAACTGAGGAAAAGATAGCCAACTCAGTTAAGAAGGGGGACAAAACCTTTTATAGGTACATCAGTGAGCGTAGAAAGACAAAGGGAGGGATAGTGAGGCTGAATAGAATGAATGGTGGTTGGGAAGAGGGGGACAGTGAAAAAGCAGTGAAAAAGCAGGGATACTGAACGAATATTTCTGCTCAGTATTCACAAAAGAGGAGGGGGAAGTGCCTAATCCAATTAACAGAAGCACTCTTGATAGGGGGGTCGATCCCAGTCCTTTCACAGAAGAAAGGGTTCTGCAAGAACTCCTAAAACTAAAGGTGGACAAAGCAATGGGTCCTGATGGAATTCACCCTAGAATTCTAAACGAATTAAGGGGGGAACTAGTGAAACCACTGGCTACTCTTTTTAATAAATCATGGGAGGATGGTGTGGTACCCGAGGACTGGAAGAAGGCAGATGTGATTCCCCTTCACAAAAGTGGGACCAAGACAGAGGCAGGAAACTACAGACCTGTCAGTTTGACCTATGTGGTAGGGAAAGTGATGGAGTCACTTCTGAAGGAAAGAATAGTTGAGTACCTAGAGGCCAGTGGAGCACAGGACCCAAGGCAGCATGGGTTCATAGTGGGAAGGTCATGTCAAACGAATCTAATAGATTTCTTTGACTGGGTGACCAAAGTAGTAGACCAGGGAGGGGCTGTGGACATGGCCTACCTAGACTTTAGCAAGGCATTTGACACAGTCCCACAAAAAGATTAATAATCAAATTAACCAGCCTGGGAGTGGGTCCCAGGGTGGTAGCCTGAGTAAAACATTGGCTGCACAACAGGACACAGAAGGTAATTGTAAATGGAGTCCACTCTGAAGAAAGAGGGGTTACTAGTGGAGTACCGCAGGGTTCAGTATTGGGTCCAGTCCTTTTTAATGTCTTCATCAGTGACATTGCAGAGGGACTGGAAGGAAAAGTATGCCTTTTTGCAAATGACACAAAGATCTGCAACATGGTAGATATACAAGGAGGCGTGGAAAGGATGAAAAGGGACTTGGCAAGGTTGGAGGAATGGTCAGAAGTATGGCAGCTAGGATTCAATGCAAAGAAGTGCAAAATAATGCACCTGGGAAAGAAGAACCCAGGGGAAGAATACACAATGAGTGGGGAGGTAGTAACAACAACAAAAAAGGAAAGGGACCTGGGGGTAATCATATCAGATGACCTTAAGGTTAGCAAGCAATGTGAGAAGGCAGTAGGGAGGGCTGGGGGTATACTGGGATGTATAGGGAGAGGCATCAGCAGCAGAAAACAGGAAGTCATTATCCTCTGTACAGACAGTTGGTGAGACCCCATCTGGAGTACTGTGTTCAGTTCTGGAGACCCCATCTCGCAAGGACATAGACAGAATAGAGGTATTCAGAGGAGGCAACTAAAATGGTGCTGGGTCTGCAAGAGAAGCCGTATGAGGAGAGACTAAAGGAGCTTAATATGTATACCCTTGAGGAAAGAAGGGAGAGGGGGGACATGAAAGAAACTTTTAAGTACCTCAGTGGAATCAACAAAGTCCAAGAGGGTAGCATCTTTCAGAAAAAGAGACTTGCAAGAACAAGGGGACACAATTTAAAGATAGAAGGAGGGCGGTTCAGGGGCAATGTGAGGAAGTATTATTTCACAAAGAGGGTAGTGGATGGATGGAACAGCCTTCCTGAGGAGGTTGTGGGGTCTAAAACTGTGGGAGAATTCAAGAATGCACGGGACAGACATAAGGCAATTCTTGTGGGGGGTAGGAAGAAATAGGCTGTTGGTTAACTAGAATCTGCGGCCTATCCTGTAGGTAGGGAAATGGGCAGACTAGATGGGCCAAGCGGTCCTTATCTGCCGTCAAAGTCTATGTTTCTATGTTTCTATGTAAGGTTTAGTAACATGCAACCAGCTGTCTATGCCTTGCTTCCTTGTAAATGCAGAGAAGTATATGAGCGAATGCTTCAGAAGCTTAAAGAAATGAACCCAGCACTCAATCCAGATGTCATTAGGACAGATTTCGAGAGAGCTACAGTGCTTGCTTTTAATTCCATTTTTCTGAATGCTCGCCTCGTTGGGTGTTTTCTCACTTCACCCAGTGTATATATAGGAAGATTCAAAGTGGAGGTCTTGCCATGCCCTACTGTCAAGATGCTGAATTTGCATTAACATGTAAATATCTTCCTACACTTGTGTTCTATCTTCCTAACCAGGTAGTACCAGTTTTGAGGAGATCACAGATGAAAACCTAGGTGTCCTCTCTCCAGAGCTGGAGCCAGTAATAGACTATTTCAAAGATCAATTCCCCAAAGAGCGTGCACAAGGACGTGCTGCTAGGAAACTCACCAAACAGCGAACTGCATAAGGTTTCCTGCACACACTACACCTAAAAAGGGACACCACAGCAAAGTTGAAAAAACAACTACATTTAATATTTAAAAAGCAAGTACAGACAGACAACGCCTATTTCAAAGACACCTGAATTGGGATGAGGAACAGAAGGGGCACTGGCAGACACAATCCTCACTTTCCCATAGAGTTATGGAACCACTGTGAAATAGAGAAAAGCAGTCAAAAACAAATAATTCTGTGGAAGAATTCCACTGGGGAATGCAAAGCATTCTTAGCATGATCCACCCAACCATCTGGAAATTCATAGATGGTGCGTGCAATATACAGTGAAAGCGGGACTCTTGAATTGAACAACTAATCACAGATAATGCCCCCAAGTCATCAAAAAGAGTGTATAGAGACAATGCAGTAAGACTCGAATACCTACTACAGAAATGCACAGATCACACCACCGAGGAGTTTCTCAGAGCTGTGGCACACAGTTTTGATTATTGATCCTGTTCCCCTGCATCAAAAATGGAATAAACTCCATGCAAAGTTTTTAATTTGAAGAAATAAAGATTGACTGTTTTTAAGTGGGGTCATGGCACAATACAACACTCCTGGTGGTTGTAGGAGAATGACTGATTAAACTTTTAATTCTGCTCATTTGAGAAGAAACCAAGGATCTGAATTTACCTGAATCTGAAGAGGGTGGATGAGGGAGGAAATAATGTGCTGGTCATAATAGAATCATAGGTAAGAATATTATACTTCATGTATGCTGTTGTTGCTAGGAGTTCCTAGGTGTTGCTAATGCAGGGAATGCTGGGATTGGGTTGCCAAGAGCTGTTATTGCTAGGGGTTGCAAGTGGTTGCTGCTAAGGAGATCTGTGGATTTCTGGTGCCTGAGGAGGACTGAGGATTTCTGTGGCAAAGTGGTGAGTCAAAGGGATGAATTCACAGGGGCTGGTTGTCGGGGTGCGGACTGTCGGAGGAGCGTAATGTTGCCGGAGTAATTGTTGGGTGCTGAATGTCGAGGCGCAAATTGCTGGGAGAAAGTTGTCATGCTCCCAAAAGCATTAGACCATATTCATACACAGCAAAACAGGTGATGGGGGGGATTTGAATTGTGGGGGATGGGGAATACGTACCCAAGGAGAGTTGCAAAAAAAGATACAATGTGATACTCATGCTTTAAAAAATACTGTGACAAATTCAGGCGTAGCTGCTACATATTGGGCCATAAACGAAGATGGGGGTTATACACACTAGAAATAAATTTTCAACCAGGAGTGACTATTTTTTGTATCACAAAAAAACTGACATATGGTGACTTTTTTTTCCAAATTGTTTAACCAGGTGAGACACACTAAGCTGAAAGCTTGTTTCCAGGTGCAACCTGGGAGCACAGGGAAGTTAAGTGACTTGCTCAGGGTCACACAGTATGCAAGTAGGGGCTGTGGGATTCAAACCCAGGTCTCCAGATTTGCAGCTCAGAGCCTTAAACCACTGCACTATACTGCCTCCCACCTCTGTACTATATTGCCTCCCATACTGACTTTCACATTACTACAATCAGAGTTAGATGATCAGTGTAATTCTGGACTGCACGTTTTCTAATGTTTCATTGCAGCCCTCTCCAAGTAGTGGTAGATGGAGATTGAAAACTTCTCTATTAGATTATTTAGAAGTGTGCTCAGCTGGCCCAGTGGCGCAGAGGGCTGAGGCGCTTTACGCCACACCTCGAACCACGCCGGTGACCCGGGTTCGGAAATGGACTCAGGCGCCGGGGGCTGGCAGGGGAAGGGGTAGGATTGAGCATCCATAGGACTGCTCTCCTCCCCTGGGGAGGGTTAGGAGCACATGATCGCTCTGCATCAGCCCCCAGTGGAGACCAGGGGCACAACAGAGGAATTGCATGAAGGGGAACACCAGAAAAAGGAAATACCGCTTGCTGGCCGCTAGATGAAGGCTCTCTGTCCCTGGTTGCCTCCAGTGCCTTCCTGCTGCCTCCTTCTCCATGGCACCATCCCCGGGCCCTAAGAAGAGTGTGCTGGGATCATCCCTCTCCCCCCTGTGCCTTCCCCCTTGGACGGGGGGGGGCCTGCTCGGTCAAAGGAATATGCCGGGATATCCCGGGGATCGGCTGCGATATGAGGAGTAAGAGGAGGGCCGGGTTAGGACAGGAGGGGCTCTTGGGAGATGTGCAGAGCCTGAAGGAGTGGGGGCCTGAGAGCATGAGGAGGGTGAAAAAAGAATATACAAAAAAAAGAAGTGTGCTCAACAGTACTGGATTTATTAACAGTTCGGAAGTCATTACAGTATTTTATTTAAATGATGACCCATGAACATTGTGGGAAGATATGAAACTGGACATTAAAGAACTATTTTGTTGAAATATGGGAAACAGTAATGGCAGACCGAGTATTTACAATATTTGAAAAACAGAGATCATTTATATAAACTTCTATCTAAATCTGGGAAAGAGGCAGAGGTATACAAATGGCAAACTGAGATGTTAAAAACCAATATGTTCAAACTACAATATGATAGGGCTGCTTCTTTAGAGGCAGAGTTTAAATATGGGACACAGAAAAAATAATTTAGTGATCCACATGCTGCATGTAAAAGCCAGACAGATACTATGATTTTATAGGTAGTAGAAATACATACATACATATCAGACATCAGGGATGGTATAGGGTGTGAAATGAGTCTCTTCGCGGATGACTCCAAGATGGGAGCAGTAGTTGAGGGAGAAGAGGGGAGGTTGGCCCTGCAAGGGGACCTGGACACCCTGGAAAGCTGGGCTCACACATGGAAATTAAATTTCACTATCACCAAGTGCAAGGTGTTGCATCTTGGTCGGGGAAACCCTAAACACAGGTACACCCTGGGAGGGAGGTGCTGGAAGCCTCAACAGGGGAAAAAGACCTAGGGGTCATGGTGGATACATGTATGAATAACACTGAGCAGTGCAGGAGAGCAGCTAGCAAGGCAAACAGGATGTTGGGATGCATCGCAAGGGGATCACCTCTAGGAGCAAGGAAGTGATTCTGCCGCTGTACAATGGACTGGTTAGACCACACCTTGAGTACTGTGTACAGTACTGGAGACCACACTTGAAGAGGGACATACAGCTCCTGGAGAGGGTACAGAGGAGGGCAACAAAGATGATACGAGGGCTAGGGGATTTGACTTACGAGGACAGACTTGAGGAGCTCTGCCTGTTTTCATTGGAGGAGAGGAGAGACAGGGGGACATGATTGAGGTCTTCAAGTACCTCAAGGGAATAAATAGGGTAAACATGGAGGGGATCTTTAGACTAAAGCAGGGAGGCATCACCAGAGGGCATGGTTTGAAGTTGGAAGGTGGAAGGGTGAGGGGGGAAAAGAGGAGGAGGTTTTTCACTGAGAGGGTGGTGGACCCTTGGAATGCTCTGCCTGGTGAGCTGGTTCAGAGATCCACAGTGGAGAGCTTTAAGAGAGGGTGGGACAGATACAGAAAGTGGATGTATCAGATGGTGGCCTGTCCCGGGGTGGGGATGGATGATAGGGGTTTCTGGAGCACAAGGGATGGGAGTGTCTCGGCACCCAACTAAGGATCTAGGTTCGAGCAGACTTGATAGACCATAAGGCCTAATCTGCTGGCAAATAGTATGTTAGTATGTTAGAAATTGATACTGGGGAAATAGTAACCAAAAATAGAGACATTATGCAGGTGGTATATGATTTTGTGGCTCAGACTTTCAGTAAAGAGTTTATACCTAATGGTCAGTTACATATATTTTTAAGTGACCCATTCCGACTTTGACCACTGCACAATTGACGCAACTAACAAAAGACTTGCATAAAGAGGATATTTTTAAACACCATTTCTACCTTAAATAATGAATCTTCTCCAGGTATAGATGGCATACCTAATGAATTCTATAAAGCTTTTCTGGACCTTTTGAATGGCATGTTATCGGTATGTAAGTACCTATTTTGAACTTCATAGTAAATACCCTCTTTTGAGAAGGCCATTTTAATATTACTTTATAAAAAAGTAAACAAAACTAACCTGAAAAAAAACTGAGGCCAATTAACCCTTAAAATTCTGATTTTAAAATGTTATCTAAACTGCTTGGTGTAAGGTTGCAAGACACTGCAAAAGTACTGGTTGAGCCTGCACAGACTTGCTCAATCTCTGATAGAAATATTCACCATAACTTATATACTTTCAGAGACATTTTCAAACTAGGTAATATGAATAGATTGAATGGTTATGCCTTATCTCTAAACCAAGAGAAAGCTTTTGATGCAGTATCACACGTTTTTCTTTTTGAGATATTGGAAATGTATGGTATACCACTTTTATTTTGTAATTCGCTAAGGAAACTGTATGATGGAGCAGAGGTAATTAATTTCTAAAGGTGTACGTCAGGGCTGTCGTCCAAGCCCATTTTATATATACTTTTATTTTGGACCCATTAATCAGACAAACACAGTGGTCAAGAGAAGTGGTGGGAATGACCTCTCCTGGAGCAATAACTCAGTTAAAAATCTTTGCTTACACGGATATTTGCCTTTTTGTTAAGAGTGCACCTTCAGTGGCAGTTGCCATGAGAGTCGTGGGAGCTTTTTCCAAACTTTCAGGTGGTGAGATTAATACTAATAAAAGCCTTTATCGTGGTGATCCTACAGTAGAGGTGGACAGAGTGGCTGATGTAGCCATCTCTCCTACACCTATTAAAATTTCAGGCATACATTTTGGACCAGGAGACTTATCTACAATTAATAGGAAAGAAAAAATACAATTGTGTGGAAAAAAGTGCCGTTTTGAAAAGTGCTCAAAGCTGAAACGAATACAGATTAAGAAATGTTTCTTGCCCCTTTTTATATATCTTCATTTTGTTTATCCTCCCACAGCTTTGAAGATAAAAATTTATAGTGTTTTTATTTCAAATGTTATGGGGGGGGGTAGACTGAACCCAGTCAAATAGGACTTTACTATCTTTCACTTAAACAAGGAATACTTAACATGATTGAGCCAATTGTTTTTTTTCCATACAATTTGTTTTTTATTTCACTATAAAGTCTGGGTTGGAAACTGGTGCAGTCCCTTGGCAGGATTGGTTGTGGTGTTCACTGAGCCATTACTTAGCATGTTAGATAGCAGATCCTCCAGAACTGATTGCCTGATTATAGATTCCAGCAAATGCAGCTCCTAGTCTGTGTGAGCTAACATTATTTTTCCCTTCACCCAGATGGTCCTCCTTTGGGTTGGTGCACCATCCCTATCACTACAACTTCTGCTGAGACCACCACTCATCTTCCCCCAAGGCTTGCCCCCCATAGGGTCGGTGGGGGGGTCCCCAGTCCCCACCAAGGACCGGATCCAGTTCTGGCTGACGAGCCCAACTAGTCAGGTGCAGGACCTACAACCACCCGCCAGCATCCTGCCACTGGCATTTTCCATGTTCTTTTCCTCTGAGAGGAGTGGCATGCAAGGACGTTATTGTGCAAGCCATGCACTCCCACATGATGTGTGCTGATGCTTGCCACACCTCCTGACCTTCTGTTCAAGTCTGCTTTTCCCCAGCTACTGCCAGGGGTCAGGCAAGCATTGGACTCTATCCACCCTCCCCAGAGGAGGAGAGTTGTCTTACAGATGCTTGATCCTCCTCCCCCTAAATAGCCCTCTACTTCCAAACCCAGGTCATTGGCGTCGCAAGTGGTAGGACTACTACTGTGACTGTGGCTTGGTGGTAAATTAAAAACTTTGAAGGTTTGGGGGCTGAATCGGTGGAAGAATTCAAGAGGGCATGGGACAAGCATATGGGGCTGAGTATCGGGGGAAAGGCGGAGGGCTGGCAGGGAGTGGGACGTGTAGGGGTGAAAAGGACAGACTTGATGGGCTGGTATGGTCCTTTTCTGCCCTCAAGCTTCTAGGATTCTATGATTCTATGTTTCAAAGCAGTCTGTTATTACATTTTCCAGAAAACAATTGTACCAGAAAATCATAGGGAATATACATATTGGGATTTTAGAATTTCCCTTATGCAATCCAACTAAAACTAGCAAGGTAACCTCGGTACTTATAAATAACAGAGTCTTCCAAAAAGTTTAAGACATGTTATGGCTAAGTTGTCATGTGTGTTTAGTGGTAAAGAGGAACATGAAATGCAAGTATTTAGAAAAATGCATGTGTCCAAGGCCTGAATGTGTGCAGGTAGTGGAAGATATGAGAAACTCTTCTTTTTAGAATGTGCTTTTTTGGTTAATTTTTGGGGCATATCTAACTCATAGATGGAGATAGCCTGCTCTGACTAGACTTACATATGAGAACTTAATATTAGATGATAACCCCCTGCAGTGGAACAGGTACCATAATAACAGGTTAACAGTGATCTTCGCTTGTCTCAAATGTTATCTCTGGCAAGTAAGATGCCAGTAAGCAGGATGTCTGTAAATGTTTCAAAAACTGCAAACCACAAACATCTCTATTGCTTCTATGTTAGAGTCACTTTTACAAGATGTTCAATCTAAAGAATTTCAAACATGCTCTAGGGCATTGTACCATAAATACTGGGACAACACTGGGTGGCTGTGATTGTTTCTCTATTTGTTTAAATGGTTTGGTGTGACTCTTTTTTTGAATATTGCCAATAGAAATGCATTTTTCTTTTCATTATTTCTTTAAAACATGCGTCTAACTTTGCTGACGTTTCTGTTTGTATTGTTGAATCATTCATTTTTTCAATAAAAAGCTCCCCTACTCTTTTTGATAAGTGCCATGGGATCTTTAACATCCTTATGAACAACCACCAGAACTGGCAGTCGGGACCTCAGTTTAACATCTCATTCAAAAGATGGCACCTCAAAAGTGCAGCACCACTCTCATGCTGCAATACAGTTTCACTATTGGGTTTTACCCCCAAGTTCCTGGTGTGGGGCTAAAACCCAGAACATTCTGATCTTCCAGACTTAGAGAGGAGTGTGCAACCTGATGAGCTGCTGACACTAATATTTAGTGTGCCCTGTGGATATGCATCTGAGTGTCATCTGCAACTTCAGTACAGAACTACCTATGCTCTTTTGTTACTCAGCTGCTTAGTACTTCTGGACCCTTTGAGGATCTGACCCATACTGTTAAACCATGGTAGTCTCTGAGGAGAAAGGATGACTAAAAGAATATATTATACTGTATTATTAACACTAGGTCTGGTGCAGAGTAGTTAGATAGGGTTAGCAGACTGGATGGGCCAACAGTCCTTTCTCTGCCATCGTCTTTATATCTAACTGTACCTGTATTCTGTCTCCACTCTCCAAAGTACTGGAGAGAATCATAGCTGATCAACTCACTGGCCACCTGAATAAATATAAATATAAACTTCTCTGCTCCCAACAGCATGGCTTCCACAAGATGCATAGCACTAATACTGCCCTAATTGCCTTTACAGACTACGTGCATGAGGCACTTGACCAGGGCAAACTGGTCAGAGCAATCTTCATAGACCTAACCAAGGTTTTTGACTTTATGACTCATCAGCTACTACTGCATAGACCAAGCTGCCTTGGACTATCCTCTGACATGGTCAGTTGGTTCTCCAGCTACCTGTCTGGGCACTCTTAGCAGCTGAAAATCAACAAAGCCATCTCCGAGACCAGTGAAGTCACAGTGAGGGTCCTGCAGGGATCCATCCTGGGCTCACTCCTGTTCAGCCTCTTTGTGAACAATCTTCCAGAAATGTGTCCCTCCTCCAGGGTACTGCTCTATGCAAATGACACGGTGGTGTTCTCTCGAGGCTCTTGCCAAGATGCACTCACTAAGGACATGCAGTACAACTTTGACTCCTACAGGATTGGCTCAAAGATAGCCTGCTAGTGCTCAACAGCAAAGAAAAAAAATCAATACTCTTTGTCGGAAGCCAAAAGAGGAGGTATACCACTCCCTTCTCAATTTTGTGCAACTCCCACTCCACCCTTGAGCAGGTGCCCTCATTCCAGTACCTAGAGATTTCAATCGATGAGTCCCTCTCCTTCAGTGCACATATATGAAATGTTACCACTGCTGCCAGTAGGAAGTTAGAAGCCCTATATACAGCAGGCTTCAGTTCTGCCTCACACCTAAGGCTAGGGTCCAGGCAGTAAGAGGGACCGTTCTACCCATCCTGAACTATTGTAATGTGGTATATGGCACAACCTCTGAAACCAACCTGCACAGGGTCCATGCTACCCTCAACAAAGCATGCTACTTTGTTTTAGGTGCAGATCACCTTACACACATGTGCAACCTTTACACTGTAACACTATGGCTTCCTCTCATGGACCAAATGAAGCTCCACTCCTGACTTCTAGGGAAGAAGGCCCTTCTAGGTCTTGCACACCTTATTCCATCCAGTCCCAGCTGAGCTCTCCACGAGAAGTGTTTCAAGACACACCCTAGCAGTGCCTTTCAGAATAACTGCCTTGGGGAGGTGAGCCTTTGCAGTAAGGGCCCCCACCTGGCTAAATGAGCTCCCCCAGGCCACTACTAGCCTTACTCACTTTGGTCAGTTCAAATCTGAAATTTGAAAGACCATCTCCCCTCCAGTACAATGTTGCTGTAAAGAACACCCCAGCCATTTCTAGCCCTCCCAGTGCCCCCTGACACAATATTGCTTGGCTGCGGTGACCCGTGGCTCATAAGAATCTCCCGCTAATCCCCACCTACCCAACCCTTGGTCCCCCATTCCCCCCCTCGTCCACTTAGCCCTCCTGACTCTCCATACCGCCCACCTCCACACCCACTTAGCCCCACTGACCCTTAAGCTGTCACCCACTGTTGTGCTCTCCCCCTCACCCATCTAGCCTGTAGTCTGGTCTCCCTTATAAAATAAGCATTCAAAATAAACAAATCAGATTGGCTAATAGCCCTTCAGACTCATGTCCTTATCACACAGTATCATGGCCAACCGGCACTACTTGTGCCACCCAAACATAGCACATACAAAAATCAATCCGTGGCACAGCTCTCCCGATGCAGCCCAGCCTGTCACCTAGTAAGCGAGAGGACCACAGCAGCTGCACTGAGAGAGCAGTACCAGCATGTAACCACCAACAGAAAATAGCAAAACATCCAATTTCCTGCACCACCAAAAAAGTCTATAGACTTTGGGGGGTGTGGCTACCAGCCGAGCCGTATGGACACTTGATATCTGAGCTCCTGCCTAACCCCTAAAAAAATCTGCATTTTATCCACTGTTCCTCTACTTAAATGGCGAGGTTAACTAATATCTTGTCTCCGGGTAGATTATGCGCGGTGAGAAACGGATTTCTAGCCCTCAACTGATCCGATCCTGTTACTCTCTGCAGTGTGTGTCCGAATTGCAGGGCCTAACCTCTCACCATGATGGATTCGGTCTTGGATCTCAACCAGTGACAAGGTGACATGCCCAAAATTCGGCAAATGTTTTCTGAGATCTTGCAACATATGGAGAAGCTAGATGTGGCAGCTAAACAAAACTCAGCAGACATTATCGATCTGTCCCAACGGGCGTGTATCACTGAACATAGACTGGCTGAAGTGGAGGACAGGTGGCATAAAGCGAGCGCCTGGCTCCAAGAACAAGAACGTCTTATCCAGGTTCTCTGGGGTAGGGTGGAGGATTTAGAGAATCAGAGCTGCCGGAACAAATTGCAGCCTGTCAGCTTCCCAGAGGGGTGTGAGGGAACAGATGCAATCAGTTTTCTGCAGAAAGAACTACCCAGCTTGCTGGGTAGGCAAGGTAAGTCCCCAACTGAAATCGATAGGGCCTACAGAATTTTAGCTCCTCGCCTCGAAGCTGGGGCTCACCCACGCACAATTCTGGTCTGTTTTCTTCGATTCCAGGACCAGGAGATGATTACCAGGCTGGCACGTACGAAGAAGGATCTGCAATGGAAAGGGCACAAAATACAGATTTTAGCAGACTATTCTCAGGAGGTCACTAATAGGCATCGGGCCTTCACAGCTGCCTGCAAAGCCTGTGCAGAACTGGGATTAGAGTATTCTCTGAGATATCCAGCTTCACTTAGGATTATCTATAATGGGGCCCCCAGAGTTTTTGATAACCCTACTGCTGTGGAGAATTTTCTTTTGGCACAAGCTCCTAAATTGTCCTGGGGCCATCTACGTGAGCTCTCTGGCCCACAAGCATAACCTAGCAGGTCGACGCCGATGGAGACATCACTGCAAGGAACTGATCACTCCATTCAGAGCCCCCCTAAGATCCAGAGCACTCCTAACCGCCCATCCCCACAAAAAACCCCGGGTGGCAACAGTAAACGACGAAACAGGAGACGACAAAGTCTCGAGGGGCTACATATGGATAAAACCCCCCCGTCTCTGGTCAAGGAGCCGGAGTGGAAGCTCCGATTCATCTACATCACAAAACTCTTTCCAACCAGATATGAGTAATAATAAATACCAGGCTTTGCTGGACTTGCCAACTGAAGGCTCCCTGACTGTCTCTCCTTTGCCACCCCGATCTTCCCCTCCCAAGGATACTGGGACTAAAGGTGTCAGAAATACCGCATGGACAGAGGTACATGACCCTTCATAGGATGCTCTGCACTCTTCAAGCAACCTGCATGAACTAAAGCCAATGGACGATTCAGCTTCAGTCAAGGAGGCCACGGGCTGATGTCTCCTCTGTGTATTATGCTTGCTGCTTCCTGTATGGGCTGGTATATGACCTCCGTGATGCTTCCCTCTGTATAAGGGTCGTTACTAAGGTGTTTCCCTTGTCCCCCCATGGGGACCAATGGAGGTTGGATAAAGGGGGAATATACCCATCAACTATTATAATATCTCTCACCTCAGATCAAGGATTCGAGGGGTTTCACAGGGACCACTTGTGCACACCCCCCACATCTGGACTATATGGATATATGTATGGATTAACTGGCACACGTCCTTGGCTATCTAGCTGCCTAGCCCCCTTTTTGGGTTGCTGGGGTCTACTGTGTACTTTCAACAATGTTTTTTTTTCCTCCTGTAATGAAGATTTGGGTAGAAGGACTCGCTTGATGATAGGGGGTTGGGGACAGGAGATATCGGATTTTGAAGAGTCCTCCCTGTTTAGTGTAGTCTGTGCCTACACTACCCCCAGTGACCTCCGCTGGTATCTGGGCCTTTTTAATGGTTGGTATGCTCAGCAGTTGCTGGTCTGATAAAGGACTGTTTTGGGGTTTGGTTAGTGGGTGGGGTGGGTTCAGGTTATGGTTGTTTTCTGGTTACTTATAAGTAGTTGGTATTTTTTCTTGTTAGGGGCAGTTTTTGCCCTTGGATATACTGTTGTAAAATGTTCTGTGTCTTATCATGGCAATCTGGAATCTAGTGTCATATATGATAGTATGGATATAGGTAGGGAGTCTGGGTCTAGTGGGCATAGTGCACCTGAGTGGAGCTTGCTCATGTACCTCCTTTCTGCCATGCTAACTCAAGGGTCATATGGGGACTAAATTTATCTCTTGGAACGTGAGGGGGCTCAACTCACCAATTAAACATAAAAAGGTTTTGCTCCGCTTAAAGAAATTACAACCTATGGTGGTGTTTCTCCAAGAGACAAAGCTGTCCCCCTGTGAGGCCAAGAAGCTCAAGCGGGAATGGGTTGCCACAGAGCTTCATAGTGCAGCGAAGGCCCATAAAAGGGGAGTTTCCATTTTATTTCACAAAAACTTGGTGTGGAAAGTGAAGCGGCATAAACAGGACAAAGAAGGAAGATGGATCCTGGCAGAGGTAGAGACCCCTGAGGGTTCTCTGATTCTAGCCAATCTTTATGCCCCTAATCAGGACTGTCCTCAGTTCTTCTTCACCTTCAACCACGCCATTACTGACTTTAATGAAGTCAACGCCCCAGTGGATGTGGGTGGAGACTTTAACTTAGTTTTGGATTTCTCTATGGACAGAAGTAACAAAACCCCTGAACCCCATAGACAAGTGGTCAAAGCGGTCCAGACATTAATGTCAGAGCATACTTTTCTGGACGCCTGGAGAACTATGCACCTGGGTGTTTATGATTATTCCTGTTTTTCTCAGGTTCATGGTTCATCTAGTAGAATTGATTTCTGGCTTCTCTCATCTGGTCTATATGGAAAGGTAACCAGCACTGATATGCATTCAATTTATGTCTCGGACCATGCCCCTTTAGAGCTAGGGATTAAGTTGGGATCTGACCCCCCCCGGCCCTTACATGGTGGCTGGACCCCCTGTTACTGGAGGATGCTGACTTTTCCTGCTGGTTGGGGCCTGTGGTACAAGAATACTGGGAAATTAATGACAATGGGGAAGTGAATGATTCAATGCTTTGTGAGGCCTTTAAGGCCACCTTTTCGAGGTAGAGTCATTGCATATGCCTCTGCCAGACAGAAGCGGCGCCAAGCTGACCAAAGGACTCTAGAAAGGCAGCTAGCCTCCCTGGAAGCTCAGTATAAATCTTCAGTCCCCTCTCAGTCCTTATTAGCTCAGCTGACGAGTACCAGGATTTCTCTAAATGCCCACCTGACCCAGCTAGCAGAATTAAATCTCAGATGGCTGTGTCACTCCTACTGGAAAGGGGGGGGGGAGACAGCAAACTTATGGCTTATTGACTTAAGTAACAACAGGCATCCTGTACCATTCATGCATTGAAAGACAAACATGGGTTCCAAACCCACTCTCATAAAGGGATGAATGGGATTATCTCCCAGTTTTATGAGGCACTCTATTCAGCCCCTCACCCCCCCGATTCTTTGAGTATTCAAAAATTTCTGGATAAACTCCCGATCCCTGGCTTAATGGTTTCTGACACAAAATTGCTGGAGGTGCCTATTACTGTGGCGGAGGTGGAGAGGGCCATTACATCCTTAAGCTCTCGGAAAGTCTCAGGAAAGGACGGCCTCCCCATTGATTTTTATAAAATCAAGGGAACAAACCTGGCTCCATACTTGATTAGGATGTTCCGACACTCATTACAGGCTGGACTTCTCCCTCTGTCCCTGAGAGATGCTACTATTACAGTGCTTCCAAAAAAAGGGAAGGATCCTCTTTTCCCTGGTAGCTACCATCCCATTTCCCTCATTAACGCAGATGCTAAAATTCTGGCCAGACTTCTTGCAAGTAGGCTAGAATGTCTCATGGTAGATCTGATCCACCCTGCCCAAGCAGGCTTTATTCAAGGCCGATTAGGGTCAGATCACCATAGAGCACTGCTCTCACTTTTGCATCACACCACACTATCTAGTAAGCCCTCTGTAGCCTTAGCAATCGATTTTGAAAAGGCATTTGATTCTGTTCAGTGGCTCTTTTTGTTCCTTACTCTCTCTAAAATGGGTTTTGGACCTGGTTTAACTGCCTGGGTAAAATTGTTATATGCCTCTCCTATGGCCTCTGTCTTGACAAATGGTATTATTTCTCCATCATTCCCCTTACAAAAAGGAACTAGGCAAGGGTGCCCTCTCTCCCCTCTCCTTTTTGTTCTGGCCATAGAGCCACTAGCTATCGCCCTTAGAGAATCATATAAAATCCCCGGGCTAAAAGTGGGAAATAACACTTTCAAAACATTTTTATATGCAGAGTCCTCTCCTGAGGTGATGGATAGTATCCTCAAGATTTTGGCTACCTTTGCCGAGGTGTCAGGGCTTAAGATTAATCACTCCAAACCCGAGGTGCTTCCCTTGAACTCCAGGACTCCTGGTACTGACTTTATAAACAGAGGCCTTCACTGGTCCCCTAATGGTATAAAATATCTGAGTATTACTCTTCACTCAAATATAGGGAAAATGCTCTCTGCTAATTTCGTGTCTCTATTAGACTCCCTCAGACAGGACATGGGTAGGTGGAAGGCTTTAAGACTGTCGCTGGCTGGAAAGATTGACTCCATCAAAATGATGGCTGCCCCTAGGATATTATATTTACTACCTCACTTACCCACTGCTATCCCCCTAAGATGGTTTCAGAAGCTAGATGCATTAGTGGGTAACTTTCTATGGAAGGGGGCCCAGCCTCGGTACAATAAACTCAAACTATGTCAACACTGGAGAAAAGGAGGATGGGGCCTTCCTTGGTTTCAGAGATACCATATGGCCTTCATTACCTCACAAACTATTAGACGTTTACTAGAATTGGTTTGGTCTCTCCAACTTGGCTCCCCTTAGAGGCATCATTGGCTCAGGCTCCTTCACCAGTGGTGGTGCTTTATAGCAAGAAGAAACTACCCCAGGTTCTCTCTCCCCCTGTGCATGTCTCCATTTTGTACTGGAAGCAAGCCCTCTCTTTTCTGGGACAAGATCCAACCCCGTGGAGACATATTCCCCTGTGGAACAACCCAGCTTTACAGATAGGGAAGTCCCCAATACACTGGAAATACTGGGAGGCCCAAGGCATTTCCATGATCCAAGATCTGTTACTCCCCAATACTGTCACATTGGATACCTTTGAATCATTGAAAGACAGATATGGCCTCCCCCAATCTCACTTCTGGAGACACCTTCAGATTAGGAATGCTATACTTCACTTGCCTAATGCCCCACGGGATGGAGGGGGAGAGCACCTACCTCACCCGTTAGTTGTTTGGGGGAAGAAAAATAAGGGCAGGGCTAGTGTGATCTATTCGGCTCTTAGAGATGCCACTGCAGACCCTACCCAGTGGGCTAAAACACAATGGGAAAGGGACCTTCAGGTCTCATTCTCTGACCGGGCAGTGGCAACATGGCTGGATCAGACCACATATGGCTTGTCGGGATGGGTGCACCCATCTTATTATGAATAAGACCAGTCACAGATACTATAGGGATCTAACCAAACTTCAGAAGATGGGTCTTCTGTCAAAGGACACATGTTGGAGATGTGGCAAGGCTGGGGCACACTTGTTGCATGTCCTGTGGGACTGTCCTAACCTGCATTTCTTTTTGGACATCGATCCAGGGCATGTGTCAACAAATTTTCCCAGACATAAATCCAGATCCACCCCTGTTGCTTCTTGGATGTGCGCAGCCTAATATGTCTAAATGCAACCCTGGGGCTAAATGGGTCACTGCAGTAGGGGTGGTGGCCAAACGGTTCATTTTACTAAACTGGAAATCCTCAGTGACACCATCCTTTCAAGATTTTCTATTGGCACTAGCCCAGGGGGCTATTTTTGAAAGAATTTCCAGCTTTGCGGTTGGCTCTATAGTCCAATTTGAGGAATGTTGGCAACCCTTCCTGCAGTCTAAATTTTGTCATAATTTCTCCACTCGAATTACCCCATAGTTTGCTTTTATCTTTGGGTTAGGTATCTAATCTTCGCTGGAGGTGGTGCCTCCCTCCCCTCTTGGCCCCAGCCCGTCCCCTTGCATTGTTCTTTATCTAGTGAAAGATTGCCTATTTGTATAAAGTTGATATGGTCGCATGATTTAAGACAGGCACACACATGGTTAATAACTGGTATGGATTTGACCCAGTAGGATTATCTACTCTAATTTTGTTATGCTTCTTATTTAATGTAATCAAGTACTGTAAGCCCTAGAGGTGCATGGTACTCAGTCTGATCCTTTATTAATTACGCCTAACTAGGTGACTGTTTTGTCCTGTAATGTACATTTGCGGTCAATACCAATAGATATTTGTTTGTAATGTATAGCAATATATCTTATCCGCAATCTCCTGGCCTCTCCAAATGTTGTGGTTTGGCCTGGCATTGGTATACCACTCTGCAAAGTGTGTGTGTCATATCAAATAATAAAATTGTTTAACTAAAAAAAAAAAAGTCTATAGACTTTCTACCTATTCAAGGTTTTTTGTCACTCCCATTTCCCACTGGCCAGTGTAGAGCATCTCTCAATCCCTTACCCTCCCAGCATTTTAAAGCGAGCGAACGCTGACTTTATTGGTCCATCTTGAACAACCGCACTCTCACTTCTCACATCCACCCCTCAACTGTGACAGGACACAACTAAAAAAAATGCCACACAGCATCATGTATTTTTTATTATTTTACTGCGACTACGAAGCAGAAACAGCTTGCTACGGTGGCCAGAATAGGACATGCTTGCTCACAACCTGTGAGCCGGTGGCTCCAAATAAAAAAAAAATTAAAGAAAATGGAAGTACAGCAAACCTGGGACAGTAAAATAAAAAAAATAAATGTGTTGGACAAAAACAAAGACTACCAGGTGCACTCTAACCTTCATTTACACTGACACCCACCACATGAAAAACTCGCTATACAGCACCCAATAATGGGCACGGTACCTCACAGGAAAGCTACCCAGTACCTACAAAAAACTAAAACAAAAAGCCTCATTGAAAGGTAACTAAAATAAATAAAAAAGGAACTGTTACTTAAAGCAGAGACACATACCAGCTTCCTGTAGTGGCTAAATATTGCAGTGCAGATTGACTATTTTTCTGCCTTCTGCAGGTAAAACACTTTTAGCATACTTTTAATTTTTTTTTAAACTACAGGAGTTTATGAATGTGGGAATGGTGGGGCCCATTTTATAAGCACAATAACACACTCCAAGGTGTAGGTTATTGCCTGATAAGAGCACGCCAAGGGACATAAGACACTCGGCGCAAGCGCCTTGTGCCTTAGTACACCCCTGGATGTGCTCTTATCAGACGATAACCCACACCTCATCATATGTTATTGCTTGCTTAATGGCTGTACTTGTTGGTGGTCACATTAATTGTTCCCTCTGGGAACCTATCTAAGCTCCATAGCTGCATTATGGGAATTCTCATACTTTGTAAGTAGTGGGAATCTGCACTTTATTTACATAATCTGTTATAAGACTATTTTCCTCTGTATTATGTAATTAAGTGATGGCTTTTGCAATGTATTCTGTCTCTCCCCATCCTTCTATTTGTAATGCTGTATAGCCTTTTTAATGATGTGTAACTGACAATGCCTTCTAGCTGCTTCTGTTTTTCTCCACTGTCCATGTACTTGATGTTCCCTTACCCTCTCTTCAACGAGGATCCTTTGTACATGAGTTTTTAGCTCAAAGATTGTAATTCTGATTTTACAATAAATGAAATAAATAAATAAAAATAAATCTATATGTATCT
Organism: Neoceratodus forsteri; assembly: GCA_016271365.2. Lineage (NCBI taxonomy): Eukaryota > Metazoa > Chordata > Ceratodontiformes > Ceratodontidae > Neoceratodus > Neoceratodus forsteri. The sequence goes on along the minus strand of CM057450.1, from coordinate 1,735,990,328 downwards.
ATAATATTGTGACAGACAGGTCTCTCCCAGATTAAGACTGTGACTGTTACCAGTTTTGTCCACCATTCATACACCTAAAAGGGTCACTTTGGTATACAACCAAGACTGAGCTTCACTTAAGGTATCTGTAGGTCTGAATCTAACCAGAACCACTGCTCACACAGTGCAGTGCTCTACCAAAAGGGCAAGCAACCCACCTCTACTGCACCGCTGAGAATCACTTTGATTTTAGTATGTAACCATAACCTTTTCTTCAGAGATGGACCACCAGTTTTTGTCAGTTACAACCCAGTTATCTGGACCTCAGAAGACTCAGTCACAGAAACATGAAGTATATAAAAAATAATATTTTAATACTTCAAGATATTTATACATATAACAAGATACTACACTAAAACTATATGGAACAGTAATTCTACAGATATAGAAAGAAAATGTATCTCTCACAAAACTCAGGTTTAACAAGGTTCCCAAAAACCAGTCTCCACCCACCCTCAGCACACGTCCTACAACATCACTTCCAGGACAGTTTTTGTATCTTGAAGGCTAGATCCTCTTGGGAAACTGGTCTGATCTGGACTTCAGGAGGCTGTATATTCCAAAGTACAGTACAAGTCACTTTAAACTGTTTCACCAATGGGTTTAGCGTTGTTTTTTTTTACAGTTGGAAATGCATTGGCAACTCATATTGCATTCCTTTTCAATGTTTAACCAGCTCAAGAGCAATGTTTGTAAAATGTTTTTGTAGCTCATTTGGAATGCATCTGTAGTCCAGTCACAATGCAATGCAAAATTGAGTTTTAATTCTTAAGAAACAGTTTGCACAGGGCTTTTTGCTGGATCCAGCAACACTTATGCAACTCAGTCAGAAATGCTTTAACAACTCATTGGAGGAACAGTTTAATGTGACTTGTACTGTACATCTCCTTTGTTTTGCCTCCTGCATCAGACAGCAGGAGTGACTGCTCCAGTCATCAGTCAGAGCAACAACATAAAAGGGCTGTTTTGGCTTTGAAACATGATGGCCTGTTTTAGCTTTGAAGCACTCCCATTAACTTGCCAGTGGATCCTGTAGTACAGGGCAAAGAGATTTTAATCACTCTCCAGAGTCATCTGGCATGCCTTTGGCAACTAACATACTCGCATTTTCCCTTACAGATCTATTCAAACTTCTTTTTTTTTTTTACAGTTCTATTTTATCTCCTAGCTCTCAGGGCATCTCTCAGGTGAACTCACTCTGCAACTGCCCCTGCTCCTAACTCCCCACCTGAAACCTCCTGGTTGGGAACCCCACCTTCGCTAACTGACCACAGCTGGTCCCCTGGATCTATATCCCCAGGGGTGGGACCACCCAACCACTTACCAGGTATCCTCATCTGAAATCTAGACAGCCAGGCCAGGAGCAGGATGAGGCTGGGGAACCAGCCAGGAAAGTCTGGTGTTTGAGATGTGGGCTGAAGCCACTTGGGCTGCTGTCACTTCCTCTGACAGCCAGGGGTTTCAAGCTTTTTCATCCCTCCCCTTAGGCTCGGACATGCAATGCATCCAGTACAGGTGCACATGCTCCCGTGTGTGCCTACAGGATCACCGCAGCAGCCAATCCCCTTGGTTGTTAGATCATGAGCTGCTGTACTCCCCAGCCACTTCCAGGAGCCACCAGAGCATGAGATCAGATCCCTCCTCCCTCCCTCCCTCCCAGGACAGGAGAGCAGTCCTCTGGATGCTCAATCCTGCCTTCTCCTGCCAACCTCCAATGGGCCAGGCTGATTCCTGAACCCGGGTCACTGGTATGGAGTGAGGTGTGGTGTCCAGTGTCTCAAACCCTCAGCACCACCAGGCCGGCTATTCAAACTTCTTAATACAGCTAGATGGATCAAATTAATAAAAAAAAAGAACTACAGTACAAAATGATATGGCAAGTTGCTGCAGTTATGCTAATAGATGTCAAACCCTCTGGCTGGAAACCCCACCTTTGCTCACTGACCACAGCTGGCCCCCCGGATCTATATCCCTGGGGTGGGGCCACCCAATCACTTACCAGGTATCCTAGTAAGTAGGGGGAGTGGCTTAGCTAGAAGGAAGCTAAATTTAAAGACTGCCTTAGAAAGATTCTGTTAGTAGCTTGGCAGAAGACACCAGGAGGAAGGAGTGCTGTGTGACTAGACTTCTCTACTGGGACTAAAGAAGTAGAACTCTTGTACTTGGACCTTTAATTTAGGGTAAAAAACAAACTAACAAACAAAATAAAAAAAATGAGTGTGTTTGTCTGCGTTAACTGAACTGAATGGTTATCTGAACAGTTATCTAGGTGTAAATCTCCGGTGATTGAAAGGGATTGATAGCTGTGCAGTTTAAATTACTTGTAGAAAGATCTACTAAGTAGGGGAGTAGTTTAGCTAGAAGGAAGCTAAATTTAAAGACTGCCTTAGAAAGATTCTGTTAGTAGCTTGGCAGAAGACACCAGGAGCAAGGAGTGCTGTGTGACTAGACTTCTCTACTGGGACTATATTGCCCTCCTTCCCTCCCTTCACCCTCCCACCCAAAGCTAGTTATACTTTTATAGGCTCAGGATTTGACTGACAACAGGAACTTCCTGTTTGGGAGCAGGAAGTGAGTGATCACAGAGCCACCGAAGACCCACCATCCTAGAAGGGCAAGAGTAGCTCTCTGGCTCCCTCTAGTTGCTGGAGGCCTGCCTCTGAGCAAGTAAGGGGTCTACTGAGAAATATAGGATATTCTAGTCTCAGAACAGGACAATCAGGAGCTTAAAGAGCACAGAGGCAGAAAGTAAGTAGAGAGAGAAGAGGAAAAAAAAAACAGAGGAAAGGGTAAGGATTCCAAACAACAGTTAAGGGGCCAGAAATAAGACATGATGGGAGTAGTGCAGTGCAGCAGCTGTGGAACAGCAGTCTTCCAGGAGATGTTCTGGAGGATGCGGTGTTGTCCCATCTGCAGTCACCTCTCTGGGCTGAGGGAGGAGGTTGCTCATCTCCAGGCTGAGTTGGCCAGGATTTGTGGGACCTCCTCCTCCATCCAGGGACCACCAGTGCTACTGCCATTGCCTCAGAGGTTGCCAAGAAAGAGGAGCGGTTGGACCACAGTGGGCTCAGGGAGGGTGAGGGTGGTGGAACAGAGGTGCATCCCTCCAGTTGTACTTCATCACAATTCCTATGCCATTCTGGCAAAGTGTGGTTCCTCTATGGAGGCACCTGCAGTGGAAACCAAGGAGGATGCTGGGAACCTCCACAAAGGAGACCCACAGGAGGGTGGCATGGGACCCCACAGGGGAAGGAAACAACTCCTTGTGGGGGACTCCATTGTTAGGAAGGTAGAACTGGGGGAGGAAGGGGAGAGGGAGGCAAGGTGCCTGCCTGGTGGCATGGCTTGGAGGGACAGGGAGCCAATCCTCAGGATTGCCAGAGCAGCTGCACAGGGGAGGGAGCTGGATGTCATTGTCCACCTAGGAACAAATGACCTGGCTAAGAAAGGGATTAGAGCAGTGTAGGAAGAGTTTGTGGAATTGGGAAGGGGCCTTAGACAAGTAGTACGCACAGCAACCTTCTAGGAGGTGCTGCCCATCTATGACGTAGGAGAGGCTAGGGTGTTCTGCACCATGGAATTCAATCAGTGGTTGAAAAACTGGTGCAGAGCTCAGGGATTTGGCTTCATTGGGGACTGGGGGTCCACCTGGAGTGATGCAAGCCTATACTGGCATGATGGGCTGCATCTGTCCAGGAGGGGAACCAGGATCCTAGGTGATAGGTTTAAATGCTTCATTGGCAAGCATTTAAACTAGCCAAGGGGGGAGGCACTGGAAAGGAGCAGGGAAATCCTAGTCCCCCAAAAATCATGGTAGTAAGTGCGGTAAACACCAACATAGAGGTGGCAATAGGGAGAAGGGAAGGGGTAAATGGGGAAAGTGACAAAGGCAAGAAGGACAGGGATGGGGCAAAAAGGAGTAAGACCATCAGGAAATGGAGGGTAATGAGTACCAATGCCTGTAGTCTGGGCAACAAGCTCCCTGAGCTCGTGGCCTTGATGAAAGAGGGATGCCTGGATATCGTAGCAGCCACAGAAACATTGTACACTGAGAACCATGACTGGGATGTTAACATACCAGGGTATATAACCTACAGGAGAGACAGGCAGGAGAGAAGAGGGGGAGGAGTAGCTCTCTATGTAAAGGAAGGGATAAAAGCAACTGAACAAAAGAGTAAACAGGGAGGAGAGGAGGCACTGTGGGTCACCTTGGAGACTGGAAAGGGCACCACAATCTGCACAGGGGTTGTGTACAGACCCCCATGTCAGGGGGAGGGAATGGACAAGGATATAATTGAAGGCATTCTTAGGATGGCAGAGAATGGAGAGATACTGTTGATGGGAGACCTGAATATGCCAGATGTTAACTGGAGCACATTTGCTGCAGCCACATCCAAGAGCAGGGCCATTCTCAATGCCCTACAGGTGGCAGGCCTCAGACAGCTAGTTTTGGAAACCACTCATGAGGGAGCAATCTTAGACCTCATACTCTCAAATGGGGGCAGTGAGAGGATCTCAGATCTAGAAGTGGGTTGCCATCTGAGAACAAGTGACCATCAAACAGTGTGGTTCACGTAAAACTCAGCTACAGAGTCAAGCCATACAAAAGTGAGGGTACTGGACTTCAGGAGGGCTGACTTTGGCATGATGGGAGAGTGCCTCAGAAAAGAACTAGCAAACAGGCTAGAAGGAGGGGTGGAGCAACAATGGGGAATCATCAAAACTGCCATCACAGAGGCAACAAACCTTTGTGTGAAGCAAATAAACAAATCAAAACGAAAGAAAAAGCCACTATGGTTCTCAAAAGAGGTGGCTGGGAAAGTCAGGCAGAAAAGATAGCATTCAGGAAATATAAGGAAACACAGAAGGAGCAGGACAGAGAGCTAAAATTGCTAAGGCAGAAAGAAGCAGGGAGGGAAGTCAGAATAGCAAAGGCCCAAACTGAGGAAAAGATAGCCAACTCAGTTAAGAAGGGGGATAAAACCTTTTATAGGTACATCAGAGAGCGTAGATAGACAAAGGGAGGGATAGTGGGGCTGAATAGAATGAATGGAGGGTGGGCAGAGGGGGACAGTGATAAAGCAGGGATACTGAACGAATATTTCTGCTCGGTATTCACAAAAGAGGAGGGGGATGTGCCTAATCCAATTAACAGAAGCACTCTTGTTAGGGGGGTCGATCCCAGCCCTTTCACAGAAGAAAGGGTTCTGCAAGAACTCCTAAAACTGAAGGTGGACAAAGCAATGGGGCCTGATGGAATTCACCCCAGAATTCTAAAATAATTAAGGGGGGAACTAGTGAAGCCACTGACTACTCTTTTTAATAAATCATGGGAGGATGGTGTGGTACCCGAGGACTGGAGGAAGGTGGATGTGATTCCCCTTCACAAAAGTGGGACCAAGACAGAGGCAGGAAACTACAGACCTGTCAGTTTGACCTCTGTGGTAGGGAAAGTGATGGAGTCACTTCTGAAGGAAAGAATTGTTGAGTACCTTGAGGCCAGTGGGGCACAGGACCCCAGGCAGCATGGGTTCACAGCGGGAAGGTCATGTCAGATGAATCTAATAGATTTCTTTGATTGGGTGACCAAAGTAGTAGACCAGGGAGGGGCTGTGGACATGGCCTACCTAGACTTTAGCAAGGCATTTGACACAGTCCCACACAAAAGATTAATAGTCTAATTAACCAGCCTGGGAGTGGGTCCCAGGGTGGTAGCCTGGGTAAAATATTGGCTGGACAACAGGACACAGAAGGTAATTGTAAATGGAGTCTCACTCTGAAGAAAGAGGGGTTACTAGTGGGGTACCGCAGGTTCAGTACTGGATCCAGTCCTTTTTAATGTCTTTATAAGTGACATTGCAGAGGGACTGGAAGGAAAAGTATGCCTCTTTGCAGATGACACAAAGATCTGCAACACGGTTGATACACAAGGAGGCGTGGAAAGGATGAGAAGGGACTTGGCAAGGTTGGAGGAATGGTCAGAAGTATGGCAGGTAGGATTCAATGCAAAGAAGTGCAAAATAATGCACCTGGGAAACAAGAACCCAGGGGAAGATTACAAAATGGGGGGGAGGTAGTAACAACAACAAAAAAGGAAAGGGACCTGGGGGTAATCATATCAGATGACCTTAAGGTTAGCAAGCAATGTGAGAAGGCAGTAGGGAGGGCTGGGATATACTGGGATGCATAGGGAGAGGCATAACCAGCAGAACACAGGAAGTTGTTATCCCTCTGCACAGACAGTTGGTGAGACCCCATCTGGAGTACTGCGTCCAGTTCTGGAGACCCCATCTCCACAAGGACATAAACAGGATAGAGGCAGTCCAGAGAAGGGCAACTAAAATGGTGCAGGGTCTGCAAGAGAAGCCATATGAGGAGACACTAAAGGAGCTTAATTTGTATACCCTTGAGGAAAGAAGGGAGAGGGGGGACATGATAGAAACTTTTAAGTACCTCAGTGGAATCAACAAAGTCCAAGAGGGTAGCATCTTTCAGAAAAAGAGGCATGCAAGAACAAGGGGACCCAATTTAAAGATGGGGGGGCGGTTCCGGGGCAATGTGAGGAAGTATTTTTTCACAGAGAGGGTAGTGGATGCATGGAACAGCCTTCCTGAGGAGGTTGTGAGGTCTAAAACTGTGGGAGAATCCAAGAATGCATGCAACAGACATAAGGCAATTCTTTTGGGGGGTAGGAAGAAATAGTCTATTGGTTAACTAGGATCTGCGGCCTATCCTGTAGGTAGGGAAATGGGCAGACTAGGTGGGCCAAGAGGTCCTTATCTGCCATCAAAGTCTATGTTTCTATGTTTCAAACTGAGGACAAAGAATAACTCCATCTGATTAGATAAAATTGTTCATTACTATATAAGGCATATGTGAATATCTTCTCCAGAATATTCTCTAAGTGTTTATATTTAGGGCCTCCACATATTTGAATATTCATTATTCATATTCCCTATTTGGTCAAAATAAGTGTAAAAATAAATAGATGCTTTAGAAATCCCCTGTAGGTGATCAGGGCTAGTTCCATGGCCATCACCCCATCCTCCAGTCCCTCATGAATTAAAACCTGACATCCTGACACCAGTGGCACCAACCCCATTGTGATGTCACATGGAGTGAAGCTGTGCCTGACAATAATGTGGTTAGGCACAGTTTCACACTGCATGACATCACAAGGCTCTGAAAATGGTGACAATGTATTATCAACAGGGAAGACTTAGTCATCTATATTGCTGGCCTGCTGCCAGCTATAGGTAAGCCCATAGCTCATTTAAAAGAGCTTTGTATTAGATTTCAAATTCTGATAGGCACTGTTCATAAGTGTTCCCCTTTAAGTTTAGCTGCTGTAAGCAGAATGTTTCAGCATGGCAGATGGTGGAGGAAGGTCTGCCTAGTGTAATTCAGTCATGGTAGGGCAGCCTGTAATAGTGCACCTCTTTGTGCTCTTCAATGTACATAGACGAAAATTCCATTCAGAAAAAAAAACTCTAGTATGATTTATAATGTTTTCTCAATGTTTTAACATATTTATGTTTCACGAGAGCCTTCCTGTGTATAATTTTTGCATGGTAGAACCGGAGAGCTAGCATTGCAGTTTGTCACAAAAAACATCTCACTAAAAGACACATAGTAACTGCTCTTATAAACATTTCATACCTGTCAGGAATCTGTTGAATATTTAAACAATAAGCTCTGTTCCAGAGGATTTTTTTTCTGATATAATGTTTGCAACTGAATTAATGGCCCTAGTCGCAAGCAAAAGCACAAAATAACTAATAAGGGCTTTAGATCATGACAAAACCTAATGGATAAGTGATGTATTGTGACTATTAACTTGCAACCTTTTATAAATGTTTAACATTTTGCAAAGAATTCATGAAGAGACAGAGGAACTGTGATCAAACATATTATAGAGTGATATTATAAATCATGGTATGCTGTTACCTAACACTTTTGTGATACTTCACTGTGATTGGTCCACAAAACAATTTGAAGTATTATACATATTAGGTCTGTCATGTCTCAAACAGCTCAATGCAAGCATTAGATTTACAGATACTATGCAGTGACCTTTGATACCATCAGATAATTTTTTTATCGGAATGGGATAATCTCGACAACTGGCTATCTGATCCTGCACTATTCATGTGCCAGCCATCAGATCACTTCTTGTGTTCTCGTCTGATAACACTACACCTGGTATTGAGGTTGTGTTGCACTGTCAAGCATTACATGGTAGTGGAAGCAATAGCAAACATATAAGCCCTGTTTACACAGATGCTCGGCAGAGCGCAGGGGTTGATCTTAATATTCATTTACTAGCCCAGGTACTAGTGCAGTTTGCCATGGGCTAGTGCAGGATCTCTGTCACTTTCCCAATTAGGCAAGTGCAATTCCTCCAGTGGAAAGCTACAGTTCCATTCTCTGCCTGTTGTGCTGTGTGGCGCTTGTGCAGTCGCAAAGAGAAAAAAAACACCAGCATGAAGCGCGGTCGGAGCAGTGAGGCTTCAAAGAAGGAAAGCAAAAAAAGAAAATGGGATTGGACAACTGACTGAGACCACAAAGGAGCACCCCCCCCCAAGTCAAACTGAACAACACTCCAGCAGCAGCATTCAGGACACAGCGCGGTCAGAAAAGTGAGACTGCAAACTGTACATAATTAAAAGACAAGCAGCTCAGTATTTAAGTCAAGACTAGTGGTAGGGCAGCATTTGTGCCATAATGTTGAGTTGGAAGTAAATCAAGACAGACTGCTGAAGCTGAAATAAAGTTAGCTGAGCTAGTAATGCACTCCAACCTCATCTCCAATGTTCCATTTGTTTTAGCCTTGTCCCTGTCACCCTGTGCTGTGGTCACCATCTGAGAAGCTGCGAAGCAGCAGTAGCAGCAGATAATATGCAAGAGTGAGAAAATGGGCTCCTCCAAAGGAAAAATGCAACTGGAGCACCCCCCAAACTGAACAGTCAACACCCCACAGCATTCAGAAGTCAGGACATGGTGCATTTGGAACAGTAAGATGCCTTGTCCTGACCCTTTCACCCTGTGATCACCATCATTCTGAGAAGCTGCTTCCAAAACTCTGAAGCAGCAGCCGCAGCAAATATGCACCAGTGAGAAAATGGGCTCTTCCATCCTAACTGTAACAGCTGGTCTCTGTTTCCACAGGCAGTAATGGTATAAAGACAGACCCCCTGAGTCTGCCCCCTCTCAAAGTAAAACAACATTGCTAGATTAGCCAGCATTCACACCAGGGTGTGGTCAGAACAGTGAGAGACCGGGGCGCTAATCAAACAAGCGACTAACAGGCTGCAGCCCAGGAACACAGGGTGGTTAAACCAGCATTCCGACCACCATTGTTCTTTTCAGCCTTGTCCCCGTGGTCCGTCTGAGCGAGAGTGACTGTGATAGTGATACAAGTGTGCTTGAGCGTGAGCCACACTCCCCCGACACTACACAATCCAGCAACACTTAAGGATCATTTTACTTTTATATTAAGAACTTTAAGACAATGATATTAAGACACTGACTTCACTGAGTGTTATATATATATACGAAGTATTTTATTTCACAAAGTTCATTTGTAATTCAGGTTTCAAAGAAATTCAGACACGTGCTTGATACATTTCAATTTTATTTGCCTTTTAACAAATTACCATGAACCATACCGACTGGAGGTTAGTGCAAACTTCTGTGGGCTAGTACAATCTCTGGTTCACTAGCCCAGCTGGCTAGTGCAAAAAAAAGTTAAGGTAGACCCCTGTCATAGCATCTGGTCACTATTAGTGTTCTCCTGAGTTGATTACTGATTTGGTTTACGTGGCTTGTCCCTCTGCCAATGCAAGATGTGCTGTAGAGGGCCATGAACTGGGGAGGCACTGAGGAATGTTTGGAAGAACTATGAGATGGGGCGTTGCTATGTCAAAGTGAGCGATACAGCCGGTCCACATCGCTGATTACACCTCTTGCTCTGGAATGCACTCTCAGTTCTGCAGGGGCTCTTGGAGTGGTGCATAGCCTGATGACTTCCCATCCATGATCGGGTAAGTGTCCATATGCCCATATTTGCACTGCAGCAACCTGAGTGGTCAGTGTAAATGGCTCTTTAGACAAGAGTCTGCAGAAAACTCAGATATAAACAACAACTAATTCATTCCATTAGAGTATTATGCCAAACAAGAGCAAATGGTTTTGTAGGGGCCTGAAAGTTTCTATGCCATGCCCTGTGTGGGAAACATACAACACAAATTTTTTTTTGGATTCTTTTTTTAAGAGAGAGAAAATGTTGCCTTCTGAAAGCCTGCTCTCTAACAATTGTTTTCCATGGCTTCTGCAGCTCTGAAATGGGGTGCAGAGCTACAGTGCACCTCTTCATAAGCATTTTTATGAGGCAAGCTGCCTAAAATTAGAGACTGCATAGAAGAAGAACAGCACTGTGACTGTGAACATCATTTATTCAAACACCTATGATTTATCAGCTGCTAATTTTAATGCATTTGGAAAGAACACATCAGTTTAAATGTTTAACGAAGGACATTAAAGCTATGCATTTATTAACTGAAGATTGTGTCTACAGCATGACTAACATTTTTTTCAAGCAAACTGCAAACTCTGCAAATACTGTGCAAAATCAGTAGGTCTAAAATAGCTTTCATGACGTCAACTGACGCACTTCTTCATTATATTAAAATAGATGCTGGATTGTATAGCAAATTGCATTTTTTCAGTAAAAATCTTTAAGTATCATGCCCACTGGCATTTCATTTCTGCATGTAAGTCTATCACTATGCCTATAATTGAAAGGCTATGCCTCATGTTCAATTGGTGGGAGCAACCACCATGCACCCTTCCTGAGCTATTTAAGTCAGCTACCTCCAGTCCCATACTAAAGCATCATTTCTTTGCTGCAGCCAGAGGCTCTGCTGGGGCTCTACCCCCCCCCCCCCCCACTTTTCTGCCACGTTGGACCCCCACTTTCCCTTTGTGCTTATGGATTTTCTGCTTGGTTTATACTGGACTTTCTGCTTGGTTTGTGCTTCTCTTGCTTTTCTAGATCAGTATTTTGCTTCTCCCTCTCTGGTTGCAGTTAGTGCTTCTCTCAGTCATTTGTTTCTGCTGCAATCCTGTTTTCCTGTGCCTTGTGTTTCTTTCCATTTTGCTTCTTTTTGCACTTTTCTAGTTTTCCTAGCATCCTGCATCCGCACTGCTTTTTTTGTGCTATTCGGGGTCCTATTTTGCTGTTTTCTATACCATTACTAATCCCTAAGTTCATCTACAATTGTTAATTGTTTACACCTGACTCCTAGCCAGGCAGCCACTCTCCCTTCTGTGTTCTTTGTTCTCTGCAGCAGCTCTGCTCCCTAGTTTTGGTTTCCATTCCCTTGTATAAAGGGCAAGCCTCTAATGGGTCTTTGCCCTAAAATAGCTCATACATTACCTATGAGACCTATATCCTCCAGCTTTCCCTAGCAGTTTCATTTGTTATTGCAATTGCCTCAGCCTACCTAACTTGCAATGCATCGGTACTAATGCTAACATCCCTTACGGACTGGTTGGTATGCATCATCATTCAGTCCAAACTCGTATCATGTCTCATTCTCTGTCCTATTTGTTAATCAATGTCTCAATCAGCATTTAGCCTTACCTACATTTTGTTTCTCCATGTGCTCATAGCCATCAAGCTTTTCCATGGCCTCCTCCTCCTCCTACTACTCCTGCATTCAGATAAAAGTCAGCCACTCAGCCGTATCTATGTTTCAATTCTTCCCTAAGCTTGTGACCATCAGGCTCTGCCACAGCCTCCCACTACTCCTGCATTCAGATGCATGCCAGCCACAATCATAGCATGGCTTCCAGGGTTCATCCTGTAAGGTGATGGTCTTGCTCTGCCCCTTGAAGTCCGCATCTTGAGGGTGGGTCCCTCGACTGGGTGGGGTCCTTCTCTTTCTGCCCTTTAGTTGAGAATGGCCTATGTACTTTCTGGGGAAAGCTTTAGCCATGCAGATCGACTTGGCAGCACCTCTTGATGTAGCATTTTAGAATTCAGCTGTTGAAGGTTGAGGCCCTTAAGTCCAAAGGGACTCCTTTAGCTGTGCAGACTGAGTCAACAGCACCTTCAAAAGCTATTCTCCCTACAGCTGCCTCAGGTTTACCTGATCTCTAGGTTCTTCCCTTCCCCTCAAACATTCGTCTTCCTCTCTAGGCCTCCCTTTTGGAGGCCGGGCGAGTGCCTTTCGGTGGTTGCTGCTCTCCTCCTCCTGACTTCATGTTGGGGGGGGCAAGCCAGTGAAAGGGCTTCCCTTTAGCTGCAGAGTTCGCTTGTGGCACCCCCACGGCTTTCCCATTAGAGGGATAGAGTGAAAGCCTTCCCTCAAAAATCCTTCCCCTAAACTGTTTCTCTAAATTGCAGTAGTTGAGCCATCACTAAATTATCCTAAGCCTGGAGGGAAGGTGACCAAGGCATTGGATCCCCAGAGGTTTCCCCCAATAGGGGATTTTTCCTCTCCTCTGTGCTGAAGGTCATAAAATTAGGTAGTCTTAACAACAGGTAGGTTTCCACTTTGAGTTGAGGTTGGATGGTGGTCCTCCTTAATTTGCCATTCCCTCTCTCCTTACAGAAGTCATGCCCCTTCTACTATCAGTTCCAAAATCTGTCAGTTATTTCTCAATTCAATTCATGTCTGTCTCCAGTCCTCTCATTGCTGTCACTCTGTCTTCGCATAAGCACTGTGTCACTACCCGCTACTCAGTACTTTTTGGTGCTCCTTCCTAAGGTACCATTAGCTCAAAGGAATTTGTTCCCATGGCACCTCTAGGGGTGGAACACTTCTCAAGAGGGTTCCTTTGCCATCATAGTACCCCAACAAGGTGGTAGTTCCCCATGGAACAGGGAGTGCGAATAGCCAAACTATTCACCTACGACAATCAACAATACATTCATCCAAATACCTTCAGTCTAGCAACAATGTTGCACAAGCATAATTCCTCTCTAAATTGCATAATCCCATTAAATTGAAAGGCTATGCCTGCAGTTCAATGGGTGGGAGCAACTGTCACTTCCACTTCCTGAGCTGTTTAATCCAGCTACTTCTAGTTTCACACTGAAGCACTGTTTCTTTGCCCCACAGTCCTCCCCTCCTCCTCCACTGGCATGCCTCTCTCTCTCCCCTAGGGGGGCTCCTTCCAAAGGTACCTTTAGCCTAAATGAATTTGTTCCTGTGGCACCTCTAGGGGTGTAACCCTCTTCAAGAGGGTTCCTTTGCCTTCATGGTATCCCAGCAGAGAGGTAGTTCCCTGTGGAACAGAGAGTGTGAACAGCCAAACTATCCACCTACGACAATCAATAATACATTCATTTGAATACCTTCAATCCATCAACAAATTTGCACAAGAATAACTCCTCACTCAAGCCCTTTAAAAGTGCATCTGAACACCACTGAGGCTGATCCAGGACTTTCCTTGTAGGGGCTAAGGTGGCTTTGTCCTCCTATCAGGACCACCTCTCCTCCCACCAGAGCATCTGAAACTTTGGAAAGGGATCTGCCCACAAGATTGCTGGCCACCAGAGCTGATGAGCCCTCCAGTACAGCCAATCTGGTGCTGGAATTTCTTCTGGCACCAATTCGCATGCCCTCCCAAAAAGATAAACAAAAAGCTCAAGTCTATTAAAAGTGCATCTGAGCATCACTGAAACTGATCTTGGAGTTTCTTTGTAGGGACTGAGGTGGCTTTGTCCCCCTATCGGAACCCTTCTCCACCCACAGGAGCATCTGAAACTTTTGAATCAGGACCTGTCCAACAAGACCACTGGCTACCGGAGCCGGTGAGCTGCCGAACCCTCATGTGAAGCCATTCAGGTGCTAGAATTTCTTCTGGCACAATTTTCAAATAAAAGAACAAAAGGCTCAAGCCCTTTAAAAGCGCATCTGAGCACCACTGAAACTGATCCAGGACTTTCTTTCTAGATGTTGAGGTGGCTTTGCCCCCCTATCGGGACCCCTCTCCTCCCACCAGAGCATCTGAAACTTTGTCCTCCCCACCCCTCCCACCCATCCTTCTTAAACAGTTTTGCCAGTTAGTGATTGGAAGAAGGTGTGGTAACATGTACATTTAGGATGGGCCAGCGAAACTAAGCTGGATATAGAAACATAGAAACATAGACTTTGATGGTAGATAAGAACTGCTTGGCCCACCCAGTCTGCCCATTTCCTAACCTATTGGATAAGCTGCAGATCCTAGTTAACCAACAGCCTACTTCCCCATACCCCCCACTAGGACTGCCTTATGTCTGTCCCATGCATTCTTGAATTTCCTCACTGTTTTTGACCCAACGACCTCCTCAGGAAGGCCGTGCTATGTGTGTCCCCCACCCTCTATGTGAAAAATTACTTCCTCACGTTGCCCCTGAGTCATCCCCCCTCTATCTTCAAATTGTGCCACCTTTGTTCTTGCATATCCCTTTTTCTGAAAGATGCTACCCTCTTGGACTTTGTTGATTCCCTTGAGGTACTTGAAAGTTTCTATCATGTCCCCCCCCCTTTCCTCGAGGGTATACCTATTAAGCTTCTTTAGTCTCCCTTTGTATGGTTTCTGGTGCAGACCCTGCACCATTTTATTTGCCCTCCTCTGGACTGCCTCTTTCCTGTCTATGTCCTTGCGGAGATAGGATCTCCAGAACTGCACACGGTATTCCAGATGGGGTCTCACCAACTCTCTGTACAGAGGGATAACAATTTCCTGTTTTCTACTGATGATGCCTCTCCCTATGCATCCCAGTATCCCCCCAGACCTTCATGCTGCCTTCTCACATTGCTTGCCCACCTTTAGGCCATCTGATATAACTACTCCCAGGTCCCTTTCCATTTTTATCATCATCATCATCATCAACTTTATTTCTTTAAAAGCTCAAATGAAATTATCTAAGTGCTTGTACATAAGCAAGACACAGCTGGATGACACATATCACAAGTTAAAACATTTAAAACCAGAAAATTCATTACAAATATTATCTTGATTCTGCAAAAGCAAGTCTGAATAAATAAGTCTTCAATGCCGACTCAAAGCTTAAATTTCCCTTTAAGTTGGTATTTAAGCTTTAAGCATTTGTTGTTGTTGGTACCTCCTCCCATTGTGTACTCTTCCCCTGGGTTTTTGTTTCCCAGGTGAATTGTTTTGCACTTCTTTGCATTGAATCTATGCTGCCATACTTTTTACCATTCCTCCAACCCTGCCAAGTCCCTTCTCATCCTTTCCACCACCCCCCCTTGTGTATCAAGAGAGGGTGGAATCTAAAATTGTGATCATTTGTGACATCTTCGGACTGTCTTGCTGAACTATGTTAAGCTGCATCAGCAGATAGCACATGGCCAAGGAATAGAGTTAGGACTATTTCTCATAATAACAAATTGCTAAGAAGTGAAGTGGGGTGTGTCTAGCTGACCTCACCTCTCACCCCTGTCACCCCCCCAAATCACTATGCTTATGTAGGCCCCCTTGCACTTTATTCTCACTTTGTTCCCTGTCCCTATATTTCCTAGTAGCACTTTCTCCCCTCCTCCCTCATCCTCCTCTCTCTCCCCCCAGAAAACCTTGCTGATTAATGATGTTATTACTCCTCAGCTAGCCACATTACCTGTATTCTCTGCTACTATCCTTTTATTGTTTACCTAATTATTGTAATACCTTGCTTATTTACCCCTTGTATGTATTCTGTACAATCTGTTTCAACTTATGTAATGCAAACCTCCCATTTCCCTTCCCCCAGGTAGCACCTGGAAACAAGCCTTGACTCAGTGTGCCTCTCCCAGTCACCAACTTCAAATAAATAAATATTACAAATAAATTCATCTATAAGTCTTACATAGTCTGTTATTCTGATTATAACATTGTTTTTCAGGTAATGTGTTTTGCTTAGCTTTAAGTCACGTTTTTAGAGGAGGCTCTCATATTTTAGGTTTGTAGTATAGTGTGACCTCACCTGGCAGTTAACTGTATTTCAGAATAGTAGGTAAAGTGTCTGTGGAAAACTCACTGCCCAACCATCCTTCCTTTCTGGTTTCTGTCTCAACTTGGCCCTCTATCTAGGGTTTGATCTTAGTGTATAGGTGGACCTTTCTGTTCTCACCTCAGTAGCTATTAAGCTTACAGTACAAATAGAGAAACTGTGCTTCCCATTACGTGGGTTAGTTCATACAGATGCCTGCTATTGTTTGCTATTTACAACTCCCAATTCAGCGTTATACCTCTGACTGTGTTTTAGACATGGTTAAATTGTCTCTCCAATTACAATTCTAAATTTCTACTCTTAACTAATCTGTTAGCTTGCCTGAATTCTCTTAACTTTCTCTCCTGCATCTCTGTCACCCCCGTCTCTTCCCTCTATTTAAGCCAGTAACCATTATGATCCTTTCTACTGACCTGCCTCCCTTTTAAAAATGCATCCTCCACTTTATTTCTTTGCCTGTCTGACTTCCATCTATGCTATCATTGCCACAGACTCTCTAATCCCCTCCACAAGTCCCTCCCCTATCCCAATGGAGACATGACATGATGTTTTTACTTACTTAGACTTGCTGGCTGGGACTGTATTATCACCCACCCCCAGGCTGTATCACTATTCTAAGCTACTAGGCTTCCTTATTAGGAACCTTTCTAAGAATGATGTAGTTCTCTTACCAAAATACCCTTTTCTATCATGCATGCTTCCATCTGGTTAATTGCCCTCTCCATAGCCCTGTCAGGTGATACAGAGCTGAACTCTGGCCCCTTGGCCTCCCAGAACTTACCTAATCTAGCTAGCCCCCAATCATGGATCCAGGCCAAAAGGCCTAAAAGTTGCACACTTAAACATTTGAGATTTAATGGCCAGCCACTCTGAACTTCAAGCTTGGGCCCACCTTTATGAGCCAGGTATTTTGGGTGTCTCTGAATCATGGTCAAAACCTCCTATCCCAGATGCTATGTGCTCCCTTTCTGGGTACAGTATGCCATGCGTTGACTGTACCTCGTCAAAAAGTGGAGGTGGCCTTGCCCTATTCTTCAAGCCTCAACTAAACCTCACTCTGTTACCCACCATGTCCTTCAAATCATGGGCCCTATGCGTGAATGGAGTGGAGTGGCTAAGTGCACATATCTGGGGTGCATAGCCACTCCGCACCCATTGCACTCCCATGCATGCTCAGGGGGTGCACAGACCCGACGTAACCCGATCCCCATGTCCACAGACAGCACCTTGCTGGGGGCATTCCGGGTCATGCCAGCACTATGTGGTATTCATTAAACTGCATAGTGCTGGCCACATGGGTGTGGAGGATGGCACAGGTAATGCCAGGGTAGACTTTGCTGCTCTCATGGTCCCCATCCACCTGAATCTGATGGGCCTGGACAGTGCTGTCTGTGCTACCCCTGCTCACGTGACAGCTGGAGAAGGCAGGGGTGGAGGAATGGATGAGTGTCCGGACAGACATTTGCAGTGGCATTGATGTTGGGGGGTCCGGTCTTTGGGCTATGGCACATGCCCACCTACATGGACCCAGGGGCCAGAGGATACAGCTACAGTGTGGGGCTCTTCTGCCATTGTAGGCATGTGTGCTGGAGGTGGGTCCCAATGCCAGGATCCAGCAGTGCACCAGGATGGCACCATGTGCCGAGTGCTGGGCCGGTGCACTGACTGGCTGTAGGGGCCATGCAGCGTGGGTCCTGTTGCCTAGGCGGCATGCACAACCCTGGACCTGCACATCACAGTGTAAGGGATTCACTAGTGGACCTGGGATGGGCATCCCATTGGATGCCCGCCTGGGTCTGCGACTCCACCTCCAACCACCCTGCAGAGTCCTGCACACTGGGGGGGAGAGCAGCAGGGAGGAGGCCAGCATTGGTGAACGCTGGTATGGGCACACCTGTCCATGGGGCACAGGGTCGTGGGCAGGGTATGCAACTTTTCCACGTACCCCCACCCACGTACTGCATAGCACCCCATGTGAATTACTACACTCCCTACTGCTTTTCAGTGGAACAATAAAGCTGCATATAGCTTGTGTCTATATTCTTCCTAAAAATGGTAAACGAGGATTAATGGAACTTGTAGACTAGCTGCCATCGATTGTACTAAAAAATGAGGTCATCATCCTGGAGATTTTAATCTTGACTGGCTTGGGTCAAAGACAGATAACCTAGCAACTATCATTAGCAAGGCCCACCTCTCACAACTAATAATTGATCCTACTAGGCACTCAAAAAATGGGTCTAGCCATACCCTCATCGACTGGATCCTCACAAATAGGAAGGATAGGATCACACAGAAATCACTCTCCTGCTTTTTGTGTCTGGGATTCTTGCCCCTCTTCCTGCCCTCCAAAAGTTATTACCATCTCAGATTTTTCTGCTTTTAATCCTGAAGCTTTTCTTTATTATCTTAGATGCATTGTCTGGTCACCCCTTTTTTACACAAGTGATATAGACCATGCTACTGAATATTTCACCTCTACCATCAACTCCTTGCAAAAGAAACGCATACAGTACCTACTACTAATCTCTTTCTGTGCTGTGTTCTGGACTGAATTTTTCGCCCACCCCCTCCCCCACCTCCTCACAGTATTAAATAGACCCTTGCTCTGCCTCTCTCCTCAGCCTAGCAGCTGATTGGTCAATCCACTGCTGCACATTCTTATGGCTACTGGCCTCTCTGTCTTCAATACCTGACTTGACCCACTCTCTTATTGCCCCTTTTAAAAGCAATCTCGCCCACAGGGTTGCACAGAATGAGTACCTCCCTGGTCTTACTACTAGCTATATCACTGACTGAGCTATTAATTACCACAAATTTTTGTGCATCAATACTAGCTGCAGACCAGTCATGCCTAAACCAATTTTCGTCTACTTGTCCACCCCATCCCGCTAAACTCTGTAATTTCCCATGAGTTAATGTCCCATGACTTCACAATCCTTGTCATATTATCAAACTATGAGAAGCACTTACTGGGCCACTTCGTGCACTCCCTTTCCATATGGTGCCCTTTGTGGGTCCCTCCAAAAACTCCCCTCTTTTCCCTCCTCCTCCTTGAGGGAGATGTGGAAAGCAACCCAGGCCCCTGCTGACATGCATATCAACTCCTCTGATGTATCTTGGGCAAGAAATGAAGGCCTTAAAATTGCACACATGAATATATGTGGCCTCCCAGCAAAGTTCACTGAACTTGAGGTGTGGATGACCATGTAAACGCCTTACTCACTATCCGCTCCTGGCTAAAACCATGTAATTCGGACACATTGTATTCTCTTCCTGGCTATTCTCGTCTATGCCTAGACAGACTGGGCAAGAAGAGGGTTAGGAGTGTGACACTGTATGTGCAGGATCATATAGATGGCGGCCACGCTGTGCTAGCCATTGTACTGCTGTTTGCTGTGCTCTCCATTTTGCTGTTTCGTCATTTTTAGAGTACTATTTTGCCATTTTAGAGCATCATTCAGAGTTATTTCTTTTGCTTGCGCTCCTGCTGTTTCTTTTTTGAGTGTGTTCACTTGTCGAAGCTGAGTGTGTGGGCACTGCAAAGCTGTTAAGCTTTTAAGCCTCTGAGTTTTTTTGATGTTTTGTTTTACCTGTATTAACGCCAGGATTGCGATCTGTGGACTCGCTCGGTTTGGACTCACTCGGTTCAGACTTTCCGCACTGCTCAGCACCTTGTTGGGCGTTGTTTGGATTGCTGTGAGAAATCAGGTGGTCTAGTGGCTTGGCGGTTGCCTCTCAGTGTGGGGATTTGGCCGGTGTTTGCATCCCCTAAGCATGATCTCTATCAGCACTTTAGGAGGACTAGTTTGTGCCACGAATGGGATCGGGATGAGCAGGGGTTCACTGGGGATAAAGATCATTGAGGAGTTTGGATGTGCTATTCTTGGATTTAACAAGCCTGTGGAGATGGCAAAGAGGAATCTGTAGCCTTTATTTTTTAGAGTGTTAGGCTAAAAGTTGTGTACTGGTGATCCTTTTTGAACTGGGACCTGGACCTGTATAGGTGGGATCTGCGGGGTGTCTTAGGGTTAGCGACCCACACAGGGGTTGGGAGTGGGGCCTGCTGGAGGGCTGGCCCAGTGGCCCTTTTCCCCTAGACTCCCAGTGTAATTGGCTGGGGGGCTGATTTAACTTGGAGTCAAGGTGGTAGGCCGCTAGTATAGCCTGGGGTAGTCACCTTGTGAATTTCTGGCAGGAACTTGAACCTGGTGGATGGCTCTTCTGGGAGCTGGATTGGAACTCTGAGACTGGAATTTTTTGGAATTTTTTTGGCCTACTGAATGCTTTTGATGCTATTTGGGCCGGTATTTCGAGTTTTTTGGAACTTAAGTGTGTTAAAAGATGCCTGTCTGATGAGCCTAAGGCTGGGCTGGACTTCCTCTGACTGCAAGTACTCTGTGATTTTATTTTAACTTTTTGCAAATTTTGTTGGCAGTGAGAGTGCTTTTTAACAGCTGAGAGTTGGCTAATTTCAGATATATGTGAGAGATATTGTCTGGAGAGTGGTTTCTTCACAACATTTCCTCAAATCCCTCTCTTAGTTTTATTATTTTTTATTAATGTGTATTTATTGTTTGTGTTTAGCAGTGAGAGTGCTTAGATTAAGTAGGGCACCAGGTAGTGAGAGGACCTGTGTGCTGAATAAATGTTTTATGGCTTTAGTTAGTTATATTAGTTAGTTTAGGTTTTGTAGGGCCCCAGGTAGCGAGAGGACCTGTGGGCTAAATAAATGCTTTAAGGAATGTTTATGTATTTAGTTAGTTAATTTAGCTATTTTTAGTTGTTTGTTATTTTAAGTTTCAGGTGGGAATTGATGATCAATTTGTGTTATTTTCTTTGGATGTTTTTTTTTTCTTTTGGGGAAGTGAGTGGGGAATTTTAGGAAAGGGGCAAGATTTATGGGGTTGTATACTATTTACATTTGTTGTGAATTTGTATACATCATCTATATCTGAATTGCATTGGTTTTCCCTGCTCCATGTCTTGGGCCTGGGATATATTTCATTGTTCTACCCCCCCAGGTCATGTGCTATTCAGCCTCCGCACTTCACGCCCTCCGCCCCTCCCCCTCCCCACCATTGCTCTTTTCCACCTATCAGCACTGTCGGACTTTGGGTATTGCTTCGTGGAGGGGTGGGTTGGGGGGTGTGAACAGCGGAGGTTGGAAAAGTGGGGAGCTCACATCGGGGTTGTTAAGCCCAGAAGACACCCTGGGGTGAAATGGAGTCTAGAATGTGGGCCATCTTGTCTAGTCTCCATACCCAAGGGTACCACCACTGGTGGTGGGCAGGAGGTCAGGGCAACCCAGGAGTTCTGTCCAACTCAGGTGGTGTTATGTAACACCAGATCTATCAAGAACAAGACTGCAATTATTGCAGATCTTGTTGGGACAACAGATCTGGCATGCATCACCGAAACCTGGCTGATTGGTAATGCGGGCCCCATACTTGAGGCTGCAATTCCGTCCGGGTATTCGGTGATACATCGCCTAAGATTGGACCGCAGGGAAGGGGGGTTGCAGTCTGTTTCAAGACAGAATTGGATCTCACAAGTGTACCAGTTGAGGAAGCCAGGTCATTTGAATGTGCTGTAGTAGCAGGTGTGGGTTATAGGATGGCTCTCATCTACCGTCCACCCAGGGTTGGGAATCTATTCCTTAAGGAAGTGGTGGACTTTGTGGTCGACCGGGAATTTCAGTCACCTAGGCTGATGGTCCTGGGTGACTTCAATGCCTGGATCAATGACGAACTCTTGCAATTTGGACAACACTTTCTCCAGTTGATGAATTCACTGGGCCTTCACACAGGTGGTTACCTCTGCTACCCATAAACACAGCCATTCTCTTGACCTGGTCTTCCTCCTGGGGATCAAAGCCTGTGACGTTGGAGTGGAACCCATTGGATGGTCCGACCACTACACTGTGTGATTCAATTTTTGCACCTCACCTCGTAGGCCAACCCCTGTGGAGATGGTCTAGTACCGCCCTTTACAGTATGTGACTCCTGATGGCCTAGCAGTGGTACTTGATCGATCAGAATTTCCTATGGCAAGCATGGATCTGGAGGATTTGGTTTTGGCCTACAATAAGGCCATTGCCTTAGTGCTGGATTCCATTGCTCCAGTCTGCATACATCCTCTTTCCCTTCCCCCTCGGTCTCCGTGGTTTGATGGGACCTTGAGGGAGTTGCGGTGTCTAGGACGAAGCTTAGAATGGCGCTGGTGGAAATCCAACTTAGAAGCCAACCATCTTAGACTGCTGGAGCATTATCGACTCTATCAGTCAGCAATCTCTCTTAAGAAGGCAGAGTTCCTGTCTAGGGAGATTGCTGCCGCTCAGATCCGACCAGCTCAGCTCTTTCAAACTGTGGACAGGCTGTGCAACCTAGCCTGTCTGCAAGTTCGAAGAGCATATTCACAATTGCAGTGTAAAGAGCTTGCTCGGTTCTCTGGTGATAAGGTGTCCGACATCAGGTTGGAGACCCATGCAGCACACTTTATGGGAGTTGCTGATGATTGATGCCTGGCCACTATCCCTCCTTTTTCCTGGAGTTCTTTTGACTGGCCAGAAATCGTGAATGTTATGTGGATTGTCCAGGGTATGCGCCCTACATTCTGTAGTTTAGATCCGGGCCCTACAGCCCTGATTATGGGCTGTTGTGATGCTATCGGCCCAGTTCTGGCGCAGATAATCTGGTGCTCCCTTGGCTCTGGTGAGTACCCCTGATCCCTGAAGGAGGCAGTGGTGACACTTTTGTTGAAGAAAGCCTCATTGAACCCAGACTCTCTCGCAAACTACAGACCCATCTCTAACCTTCCCTTTGTGAGGAAGGTGATTGAGAAAGTAGTGGCTGTACAGCTGGAGAACCATTTGACCATCCATAGCATCTACGAACCTCTCCAGTCCGGTTTCCAAAAGAGGCACAGTACCGAGACTGCACTGGTTTGGTTGCTCAATGATCTCCTGATGGTGAGAGATCAGAAAAAATGGTCCATTTTGGTACTTTTTGATCTGTCATCAGCTTTGACACCGTGGACCATGCGGTACTGCTCGAGCACCTGAGATTCATCTGTGGGCTTTCTGGTTCGGTCCACAGATGGTTTACATCATTTCTCACAGGCAGAACTCAGAGGGTAGTGTCGGGGGTCTTTTCCTCTGAGCCTATCTCTCTGTCATGTGGGGTCCCTTAGGGCTCGGTGCTGTCCCCCATGTTGTTTGCTCTGTACATGCTGCCCCTCAGAGACATTGTAAGATGGTATGGGCTGAGGTTTCATTGCTATGCTGATAATACCCAGCTCTACCTGTCTTTTGCACCTGACCAGGATGGAGCACTCTCTGTATTTAATGACTGCCGCACTGAAATCCAGGATTGGATGAAGTCCAGCTGGCTGAAGTTGAACCCTGGGCAGACAGAGGTGATGGTTGTGGATCCAGGTTGCCAGATAGGGGGGTTGGGGACAGGTCAACCCACGGGATTATTCCTGGGGGATTCTGAGCTCCCTACCTCTGAACGAGTGCAAGACCTAGGGGTGAAACTTGACGAAGGGTTGACACTTCAATCTCAGGTGTCGGCTGTCGTTAAGTTATCCTTTTATCATCTGAGGAACATCTCTAGGATCAAGCACCTTGTTCTATCCGGTGACCTTCCTACATTGATCCACGCCTTTGTGACCTCACATCTGGATTATTGCAACTCCCTTTAATTTGGGCTGCCGGGGGTTGATATCTGCTGCCTGCAGATGGTGTAGAATTCTGTAGCCCGGTTGTTGTTGGGGACTCCCCGATCCTCCCACATCACACCAGTGCTGTGGGAACTGCACTGGCTGCCAGTTTAGTGGTGGATCACCTTCAAAGTCAGATTACTGACGTACAAAGCCCTACACGGACTGGGCCCTGACTACCTGAAAGAGCTTCTGGTCCCTTACCACCCTGAGTGACTGCTCCGCTCGACTGATGAGGGGTTGCTAGAGATTCCGAGGGTGTCTTTTAAATCTTCATGGGCACGGGCATTTATATTCGTGGCCCCAACCCCCTGGAATTCTCTACCCTGTCGATTAGGGAGTGCGTGACCGTGGGGGAATTTAAACAGGCGTTAAAGACGCATCTATGGAGCAGGGTATATGGTGATGAGGAAGATAGATTTAAACTGTATAGTATATTTATTACTGTGATTGCAGCATTGGTTTTAAATTGTTTTAATTTGTACTGCACCTTGATACCTGAAAGGTGCACTAAAACTAAAGATTATTATTATTATTATTATCCCACTCCCCAGAGATACCATAATAATTGGTGATTTTAATCTCAACTGGTCAGGTGACTCTGTGCCTGTATATGCCAGCTTACTGAAGGCACATAGCTTGGAGCCAGTAATCTCCTCCACTACTAGGCACAACCTTCACTCACCTAACCACTCCACTCTCAACTGGATCACCACTAATAGGTTAGAGCTGATCCTCCAGGCTTGTACGATGTCTGACTCCACACGTGACCATGCTCCCACGTTTATAATCATAACCAACAAGTACAAACCTTAACTCCCCAAATTACTGTCTCTCAGGAATTTCAACCACCAGGATCCTGATACAGTTATTAGGGATGCAATGACTGCTGACTGGACCGTCCTCTACCTGCAATATAACATCTCGACTGCAGTCACTTATCTCACTAATGTCCTCCGCAAATTACAGGACAAGTATTTCCCCCTCACTACCACAAGGGTCAGAGGAGGCTGAATGCGATGGGTATCAAAGGAACTTCTGATGCAAATGAAAGAAAGGGACCTCAAATAGAAAGCCTGCAAGGCATCCCCACCCCCAATCTTCGGAATGCCTATAGGCAACAATGCAATATATGTGAACAGGTAGCCCAATCATTAAAATGCAAGTACTACCTCTCGCAACAGAATAGCTCCCTCAGGAACCCTTGTAATTTCTGGGCTGCCATTGGGTCCATATTAAACCCTCGTACAACTAACCAGATTACCCAGATCAAAACCCCCTTGGGTAATATTTCAGATGCCTCTAAAATTGCGGACACATTCAACACCATGTTCACCGACCTATCCACCTAGCTCAGTAAACTCCCCCCCCCAACCACCCATTGCAGGGAACATCAGCCAAAACTGCCCCCCTTCTCATGCTAATCCTGCCTCCCCAACCTCCTTATATTTTAAGGCCATTAGCGAGAGAGTCACTATCAAACTCCTGAAGGCACTGCCGGGCAGAGGTAGCCCCTGCAGTGATGGTCTTAACCCGGCTTTCCTAAAACTGATTTCCTCCACCATTGTCAAACCCCTTACTTTCATCTTCAACCTTGCCCTCTTGTCTTCCACTGTGTCAGACTCCTGGAAGCTTGCACACGTTATTATTATTTTCAAAACCGGAGACCGACTTACGCCAGAAAACTACAGGCCCATCTTTCTCCTCCCTCATCTCAGCAAATTACTTGAAAAAATCATTCATTACCAGTTATCTGAACATCTGGCAAAGTACAACCTCCTATGCCCCCTCTAACACAGTTTTCGCAAACATCATAGTACCTCTTCTGCCTTGACACTTTTTACAAACTACATACTTAGAAATATGGACAAGGGGAAGGCCACAGGTTCAGTTTTTGTGCCTCTATCCAAGGTATTTGACCTAGCTGATCACCAACTTCTCAACTCCACTCTTCACAGTTTTGGTTGCTCATGTAACACTACATCCTGGTTCCACAGTTATCTAACTGGTAGATCACAGACTGTCATCATAGGCAAAGTACACTCTTCCACTTTACCTGTTGGTACTGGTGTCACCCAGAGCTCAATACTTGGCCATTTGCTATTTTCCATGTTTATAAATGTGCTCCCAGCAGATAGCCTCACCTGTAATTCACTTCTCTACACCGATGATTTGGTCCTCTACCATAGTGACAACTAGCTTGAATCTATCTCATCCACCCTCTCAGTCAACTACGGCTCTGCTCACAACTGGTTCCTCTCCAACAAACTTATAGTCAATAACAAGAAGACTAAGGCTATGCTCTTTGGCTCCAAACCCTTCCTGACTAAGGCCACCAAAGCCAACTTGTCCTTCCTGGTTCACACCCCTGTAGGTCCACCACTTGACATTGTCCCCACTTTCAAATACCTCGGTATTACCCTCGACCCCTCTCTTCTCTGCCCCCACCCTGTGGAATAAATTACCTGCATCCATCTGCTCCTCTGCCACCCATCTGTTCTTCAAAACCAATCTGTGCAACTGGCTTCTAGTTGGGTCAAGCTGTAACTACCCCCAAGACAATACCAGAGGGAGTGGGCTATCAAGAACTAGGACCTGGTGAGCTGTTGGGACAACTCCATTGCCCTACATTTCTGGTCTATCCCACTCTGTTTGTCCCTTAGCTTTCTTTGTCAACATCAATTGCCCCCAAGATAAGACCAGTGGGTGTGGGCCATAGTGGTGCCAGGACCTGCTGTGCCATCTTTTGGGACCCCTTCCCTTCCTCCAACTCACCTCCCTGTTGCCCCCTAGCCTTCTCTACCTGCATCGTACCTCATGGTACTCTCTGCTCTCCTTACCTCTTTGCAGTACTACTGATCCACTGTTTTGATATTTGTCTAGCAAGTCTAAGCTTCTATGCATCTAACTATCCTAGATCACTGACAGCTTGTATAGTTTATATGCTGTATGTAAACTTCCATGCACCTACTAATTTAACCTACTGCCCACTGTTACAGCAGGTAGGCATCTTAGACCTTGATGACTGAAACTATGCTTGCAGACCTGCTTTGTCTCCATTACATGTTAATTACCTCATCTGGAGGTAAGTTACCAAATCTTGTATTATATTGTATATATTGTATTATATGTGTTACTCTGTACTATTGCTATTTTTGTGCATCATATCTATTGATCATGTTATTTTGTGCCTCATTTGTGGCCCAGGTCGTGTCTGAAAATGGTCCAATGGATCAGTGCACTTGCCTGGTTACCAAAGACATAAATAAATAAATAAATAAATAAATACATACATACTAGGTGCAGTGTTAGAGGGTCACCCACTAAATGGTTACAATGCCCCCTTCTCTCAGTGTTAAAAACTCATGAAAAATATTGGGCCAAGTACAAATCCTCCTCCAAGCTCCCTGACTGATATGTGAATGAATGACTTCATTCACAGATTTGTGAATTACTATTACAGTATGTACTGCTAGCCCATTAGTCCAAAGTGTGTACCAATGGGCTTGCAGCTGATACTGTAAACTGTCACTCATCTGGCAGCCACAGAAGTATGTGGGTGGGTTTGCTGCCCGCCGATGGAGTGGTGGGGAGCTGGGTGGGCTGGGGTCCTGTGTGGGTGGGGTGCCCTGGACCTTAAAGGATATGTTTCATTCACCTGTACTGGTGATCAGGGTTACCAGCAGGGTGGGGGTAATACTAAACTACCAGGTGTTATTAATCACATTTACAAGTGATTGGAGGTGCAGGAGGGGTGAGATACTCACTAGACTACCAGGGACATATTTTGTGCATTGCAGTGGTGATTGGGGTTACAGGATGGGAAGGGGGTATCATTAGACTACCAGGGAATTCTACTGGCCGTTTCTACAGTGACCGGGGAGTTGGGGGGAGGGGGGAACCACTGGAACACCAAGGATGGGATAATGATATTTAGACGGTGATCGGGGATACAGGCAGGAAGGGGGGAACCACTGGATCAACAGGGACATTTGTGGGTGCTTGTGAATGGTGTTCTGGGGGGTTTGCCACCCACGGCTGGTGTCTGTTGTGTTGCGCATTGCAATACAGCAGTACGCCTGTGAGTAGCTAGCAGCTGAGCCTTTTTTTGGGCTCAATTTTGTGCCCAGGTATGCAGCACATCTCTGGATTGTGCCAGCAGATGCACCTTACATCCCGGACTGAATATCGGGATGTGCCACATATGCATGGGCACGCCTCCTGGAGATATGCCACATACATTATCTTTGTGCCCCGGTGCATCTGGAATTGCACTGCACAATTCCCCCTTTTAAATATTGCCCTGGGGTGCATTTCTGGGGTTGTGCTTGTGCAGTTCAGTTGCTCCAGGTGCAACCCCTTTGAATATCTCCATCTTGATGTCTTGATGGTTCCCTTGCTTGGGTGACCCTTTCGTTCAGACACCTTGGTGTCACACTTGACCCAACTCTAGATTTCACCCTACATATAAACAATATTTGTAAATTTGTTAATTACAAAATCAGGATTGCATATCGTGTCTGCAATGCCCTTACCCCAGCAGCCAGAATCGCAATAGCCCAGGATGTATTACTTCCAAGGCTGTGTTATGCACTCCCTATTTTTTTCCAGGCAAGTGCTAGTTGCTTTTCCAAATTGGACATTGCTTATAATAATGTATGGAGGTTTGTTTTGTCTGCCCCTCATCTCACCCACCACTGCACACTCTACTCAGATTTAAACTGGCTGGCAAGACTCAAGCAATACTCTTTGAGTCCCCCAAAAAGACTCGTACCTCTGCTTCTGAATTAGACATCTGATGTATTGATGGTTCCCTTGTTTCCACGACCCTTTCATTCAGATACCTTGGTGCCACACTTTGACCCAACTCTAGACTTCACCCTACACATAAACAATATTTGCAAATGTTAATTCCAAAATCAGAATTACATACCATGTCCGCCATGCCCTTACCCCAGCAGCCAGAACTGCAATAACCCAGGGTACAGTATATTACTTCTAAGGCTGTGTTGTGCACTCCATATTTTTTTCCAGGCCAATGCTAGTTGCTTTTCCAAATGGGACATTGCATATAATAATGTATGCAGGTTTTCTTTGTCTGCCCCTCATCTCACCCACCACTGCACACTCTGCTCAGACTTAAACTGGCTGTCACCCCCATCCTGTCAAACTTATATCTTTGGCTGCCTAATAGATAATATCATTAGATCCTCGCAACCAGCCTCGTTGGCTTCAATATTTATTCCTGCAGATAAACCTTGGCACTCTCTGCCTTATCACCTTGGGTCTTCAAGTCCTACACAATCTTCAAAAAAGACTTATTTTGTTACCTAAGATCCTCCGACGTATGTTCCTGCACAAAACCTTATCTAATCCATTTTGCTTAGTCTTGTTACTCTTGTTGTTTTGTACTGTTTCTTCCACATGCATCTTTGTTACTTGTAGAGCTGGCACTAGAAGTACTTATTATTTATCATTCTGCCTTACCTTTTTTGTATCATAATTGGTGGTTCGTCATGGCCTGTTGTGTAACAGCCTATCCCACTGCTTCTTGTTTTCTCAAGGTCTTTGTTCTTATGTTCCTCAGCCATTTCCCTCCCAGCCACTTAGTCCTGGGCTATTTTTATCTTTGTATTAGTAACACTGGAGTGTACCTATCTATCGACTGAAACTTGTACACTCTTTCTCCACTGTCCTCAATTATTGTATTTCTGATCACTAAAATTTGATGTTGCTTATTATATAATAATATCCAGGTCATGCCTGAAAATAGGCAGGCTTTTGTCTAGTGCACTTACCCAGTAAACAAAAGCTAAATAAATAAATAAAGTTGTGTGAGCCCATTGAACTATCTATATTGCAGTACTGTATTTTAAGCAAATAATTTCACAAATCCACAGAGCTAGCCATACAGCTCCTTCATGAGAACATGGCACACTGTATTGGTGTGTAGACATTATCCCATGACACAGCAGCTTCAAAATCAATGTGTGTCTCTAGTTGCATTTCACTCTGCATCCATAACTGAAACTGCTCAGTTTTATAAAATAATAATCAATGCTACTTTAAATAGTTACTTTAGATGGAAGCTATCTTTTCAACGATACATTCTGAATCTTTTGCTTTCCTTGGAAAATGAATACTGACAGCTAGGGAAACTTTGCTATGCTGAAATGAATGGCTTATACTTTTTCAACTCTAAAAAGGCCATGTCTGCCATCAGAGAAAAGTGTGCACTGGACATTGGTTACGACTACTATAGAACTGCTTATTTCCACTACAAAAGCATTTTTTTTTTGCTATTTCTGTGGAGCCAGATGGAACTGCAAAACTACTTCTTGTAGTAAAAATGATGCCTTGAAATACCCAGGAGATAAACAACATTCACAGCTATTTATTTTCTCAAGCCTAACCTTCGTCAGGTCTACAATTCAATTTCAAAACAAAATGAAGCAAGCATCTTTTTTTCTTGCAGAAAAAGCTAATTTAAGAAATTTACAAAAATATGTAAATTCTTGTAGGACTAGAACATGGTAACTGGAAGTAATATTGTAAGATGTCTGGAATTTTTTACATTTCTTTCACTAATTTATAAAGATTTCCCATCAACCCTATTACAGTACTAATCATGGTATCCTGTGATTTCCTTGGAATGCAGAAATGTGTCCAGGCTTACACTGAAGGACTGTACTATCTTTGTGTCCACTGTCTCCATTAGTAGGCTGTTCCATAGATTCACCACCCTCTTGGAGAAGAAGGGCCTCCAAACATTATCCCTAAATTTACCAAATCTGAGTTTCAGTGTGTATCCCTGCATTCTGCTGGAGCTCACTAGATCAAACATTTCTATCTGTTTGATATTGTCTATACCCTTCAGTATGTGGAAGATAGAGAGTATGTCCCCTTTAGCCTCCTTTTCTCCAGGATGAACATGTTAAGGGCCTCTAGTCTCTCTTCATAGCCTTTCTCTTCCATACTTGTGATCAATTTGGAGTTATTGCGTTGCACATGCCCTTCTGCCTCAATGTTCTTTTTTTGATGGGGAGCCCAGTACTCCAGGTTGGGCCTGACAAGGACCTTGTAAAGTGATAGGATTACTTTGCCTGGTCAACTGTTCACCCTCTTTTAATGCACCCTATGAGTTCTCCCGTCCTCTTGACAGCATCCATACACTGCATGTTAAGCTTTAGCACATTTGCCTATTATATACCCCAGGTCCATTTCCTTCTTTACTACAGCAAGAGGAGCCCTGCATTGTGTGAAGGTCACACCTCTCTTTCACCTCTCCAAGTGTAGCACCTGGTATTTGTCTACATTGACTCTAAGACTCCAGAAGTTCAACCAAAGGACTAGCTTACTCATTCATGTCTTCCTGAAGCTTGCCATTAAGGGTGTTCACCAACATGGTCATCTTAGCATTATCAGCAAACTTGAAGAGGAAGCCTGGCTAAAAGTTATGCATTGCAGAATTAGAATCAGCATATCCTCAATAAGCCTCATACCACAAATTAGGTCTCTAACTTACTACTAGAGATGGGCAAAGTTGATTAAATTTGCTCAGTGAATTAATCCACAAATTTAGCACAATTTACAAAGTGTGGCTCAATCCATGAAGTGTGGAATTGCACCTTCAAATGACAGAGTTTCAACTGTGAACTGCAGAATTTTGCCATTCACTGGCCAAATTCCAGTATTTGCAGGCAAAATTCTGCACTATATGGGTTGAATTCTCCCATTTGCATGAAAAACTTTGTGATTTCATGTGAAGTTGAAGTTGCTGAGCATAGGGAAAACTTCGTGAAACTCCATGGATGTGAATTTCAGCCACTTTGTGGCAACTTCACTGGTGCAGTAAAACTTTGCTGCAACTCTGCTTACTTCTTGTAAAGTTACAAGCCAGTTTGTAACCCTGATTTCACTTCCTGTTCAGAAAAGCCAGTTTCAATCAAAAGCCACTGCTGATGTCATAACCAGAACTCATGGCATAGTCCTCTCTGTTGGCAACCTTATAGGACTTATTTCTCCAAAGTTTAAGAAACTAGTTGTAGTAATCAATGGAAAAAGAAAAAAAAAACTGCCAGAGATTTGGTTGAGTGCATGCAATTCCAGAATGTTCAATTGCATGGTACTGTACTTTAGAATGTGGCAGGTGGTGGTTTTAGAATGCAGCACTGGACAAAGCTGTTGAATGACAAGGTGGTGCACAATTTCAGAATGTTGGGGGGCATGCAATCTCGGAATGTGGCAGGGATGTCCAATGATGAAATGTGGTGGTGACACTCAATCTTGGAATGTGACAGGGACACACATCCGGGATTTCAATCAATCAATCAATCAATCAATCAAAATCTTTATTTACCCAGGCGATCACCATTGAGCAAGCTCATTTACAAGGTGGACCTGCAGTTTGCAAGGACGAGGGTACAGAATAGAGTACAAGTAAAATATACAAAAAAACAACAGTAACAAGACATATACAACAAAATATATACAGTGTAGAAATAAAGGTAAATAATATATACAGAGATGCCTTTATAATCCTATCCATCAATAATATGTTCATAGCCTGTAAAGGAGTTCTTGGGATATGGAAAAGCACATGTGTAGGAGGCAGGGACACTGGCAGAAAGATTCTGGGATACCAAGCAGGTGGTATCAGGGCATAAGAGTGGGTGATGGGGGGTGTGTTGCAGTGAGTATGTAGTACTGGTGAGACTGGAATGGACTAAGGTGAACCGGTAGTACCAGTGGGACTAGAATGGACTGGGGGGGAGTAATCTTGGTAAGGGAACACTTAGTTTGAACGGGAAGGACTTAGATTGAACGGAAATGTCAGTTGGACAACTAGGAACAGTGGAAACAGTTACAGAGCTCCACAAATGTTTTGGCATACAGGGTCTTGAACATAGCAAGACTAACAGGGGAGCTAAGTCTCAGTGATTTCTGTATCCTATTCCAAAGCGTGAGCAGGACAAAGCTTATGGCTGCTCTTCCAAAGCCGGTACCGACCCTAGGTACTTTCAGGGAAACCAGCGAGTGACTTCTGAAGGCATAATTCCCAATCAGGCTTAGTGGGGGACAGTCAGCAATGTATTGCGGGAGTTTGTTGGTGATGGCTCGGAGCATCCAGAGGGCTGCATTTCTATACCGCCTGTGTTGAAGGGAGGGCCAACCCACAGTTGCATATAGTAAACAGTGGTGGGTGAAAAAGGGGAGGCCTGTTGTAAATCTCAGAGCTCTATGATACAGTACATCCAATTTAGCAAGGTGTGAGGCTGGGCACTGGCCATATGTGAAGTCAGCATAGTCAATTAGTGAGAGGAACGTGGATTGGACGAGCTGTCATTTGGCATCTGCGGTCAGGAGGCGATTTATTCTGAAGAAGAGTCCAAGCCTCTGCCTCAGCTTTTTCAGCAGTTCTTCTATATGTTCCACAAAGGAGAGTTTATCGTCTATCCAGGCACCCAAATACTTGAATTTTGGTACGTATTCAAGATGTTCACCTAGTAAGGTGGAGATAGAAGGTAATGGACCAGCAGTGGCAAAATATACCCCCTGGCCAGTTGGTGAACATAGCATTGCCTTGATTTTCTTGGCATTAAGTAGTAGTCTTTTACTGAGGAGCTGGTGCTGCAGGATGTTAAAGTCAGTTTGCAGGTCGCCACAGGCAGCTTCAGGAGATTCACAGCTTATGTAGAGCACCGTGTCATCAGCAAACAGGTGAATGCTTGCTTCCTTAATGCCTACATCCAGGCTGTTGATATAGATAGAAAACAGTAATGGTCCCAATATGGACCCTTGAGGGACACCTCTTTTTATCAGTTTAAGTGAAGAAAGCTCCCCTTCAGCCTTGATTTGTTGTTGCCTACCAGTAAGGTAGTCATGGAACCAATGCAAGGAGGTTCAGTCTAGGCCTATTGTTTGTAAAGTAGAGAGGAGCAAACAGTGGTCAATGGTGTCGAATGCCTTACTGAGATCCAGGAAAACTGCACAGATGAATTGTTTGTTGTCTAAGTCCCTTTGCCAGTCGTTAGTTTTGCCAGGGCTGTAATGGTACTGTACTTTGCTCTGAAGCCTGACTGCATAGGGTTTAGTAAGTTCAAATTGTCTATGAAAGATCTCAGCTGGGTATCCACAATTTTTTCTAGGAGCTTGGAGAGTATGGGGAGGAGGAAGATTGGCCTATAGTTATTTAGGTCACAGGGATCCCCTGATTTAAACAGGGGGATGACGTGAGCAACTTTCCATAACTGAGGAAGGGGACCTTGTGATATGGATAGGTTGAATAAGTGAGAAATAGGTGCAGCAAGGATGTGATAAGCAATATTCAAGTAATATGGGTCGAAGAAGTCAGCCTCAGCACTTTTTTTAGTGTCCAATTTTAGGAGAAGATCTTGAACTTCCTTTACGGAGGTGGGTAAGAATGAGAAGGTTACGATATTGTTACTCGGTTCCGGGAGCTTAGTGTTGATCTGTGGGTGTAGTCTGCTTACCGGTGTATTATCGAATGCTAGGTCTGCAGTGGCAAAATGATTGTTGAAGGCCTGCAGGATCTCGTTTCTGTCATTGATTATAGCATTGTCAGTGGTAATTT
Organism: Neoceratodus forsteri; assembly: GCA_016271365.2. Taxonomy (NCBI): domain Eukaryota; kingdom Metazoa; phylum Chordata; order Ceratodontiformes; family Ceratodontidae; genus Neoceratodus; species Neoceratodus forsteri. Next base: position 1,735,955,970 of record CM057450.1, on the reverse strand, counting down.
TGGAGGGAAGCACATTTCCTGGAGAATGACCAGTCAGTTCTTTTAGTGTGGACCAGAACTTGGTAGGGCATTTTGACGCAGAATCTAGCTCAGATCAGTAAAAAATTGCCCATTGGCCTCTCTGACCATCTTAGTGCAGGTATTTTTAGCTGTTCTGAAGAGACACCAGTCTTCGTCTGTGTGTGATTTGAGAGCCTTTTTCCAGAGTTGATCTCTTTTTAGTAAGGCAGCCTTGAGGTCCGCCGAGAACCAATGACATGTTCTAGCTTTTATACATACTTTTACCAGAGGAGCATGGTTATTTAGGGCACTGGTTATAATTTCATGGAAGATGTCGTAGGCATTACTCACCGATTTAGCAAGGTAAAAACTCTGCCAGTGCAAAGAGTGTTAGTTCCGTCTGGAACTTTTAGTGGAAAATTTAGATGTTGGTGAGGGTTTAGCGTCATTTCTTATACCAGCAATAAAGCAGTGGTCACTAACATCAGCTGAAAAAATTCTGGCATGGGAAAAGGAATATGGTTTGCTTACGAGGACATCCAATAGGGTGCTGTTCATTGGGTTTTTCTTGTTAATGAGAGTTGGCCCAGTAATAAATTGTGTGAACCCATGGGAGTCACAGAATTTCTTCAGGGGTAACGAGACCTTAGTCAACCAATCATAATTAAGGTCTTCTAGAATAATTGTTTCAATGAGGACAGAGCCCATAATAGATGACAGATGGGACAGGAGCTGAGGCCCCGCGGCTGGTGGTCTGTAACAGACTATGACACGGAAAGCCATTGATGGGGAAAGTTCAACTTTAAGGGACAAACATTTGAATCCACCTGCAACAGAGGTAGAGTCTAGGATGGACACTGAAAATTTGTTTTTGACGTTGATGACTACTCTGCCTCCCCTGATCTGCCTATCAGCTCTAAATAGGAGATAGTTAGGGATGTTAACCTCTCTATCTAGGGTGGATGCCCGAAGCCAGGATTCAGGGAGCACAAGTACGTCTGGTGCAGTATGAGTAATCCATGCCTGGACTGATGTAAATTTCTTTAAAAGACTGCAAACATTTGTGTGCATAAAGCTGACTCCTTTCAGTCTTGTAAGGTTGGATGGAGATGAGAGAGCTTTTGTGGGACCATGGTTGAGTTCAACATTACCTGCACACAAAAGTAGCAGGAACACAATTTTCCTTAGGGAAGTGAGGAGTAGTTTGAAAGCACAAATCTTTCTGCATCTAGTATAAGTTTGAGTACGGGGGTCCAGAGTCCAAAGTTTTGTGCTGACCTAGGAATGCGTAGCCTATGGTCCATCTAGTATAGCACCAAGACATGTAGGTTGTGGGTGGGTAGGGTGAGGGGCCACATATTGGAACAAGGTAGCAGTCCCACCTCGAGGAGATTACACAAAGTGAGAAGGGTGCGGAGTCATGTGGTGGCAGCATAAGTTATACGTAGTAGTAATATAAAGACAGTCTAGCAGTGGTAGGCATGACTCTATGTTGGGGTCAATTCTGCTCGAATGGTCTGTCACATGGGGTACCATACATAAGCAGGGAAGTCATTGAAACCACACGAGGACTGCCATGATTGCCCAATGTGTTAACAGGGTGCAAGTTGCACCAAGACTCACTAGCTAGGTTATATAAGTCTCAAGGATCACTGCTCAGTGTTAGACTAGCTAAAAGAGACAGGGATCGATGGTACACAAAGATACATGAAAACAGCCTGACGGCACAGATGTCTTAAGGATTTATCTTCAACAGGCAGGGGTATCCTACCGATTACACTTCATGAAGAATATCAGGGAATTGCTTAGAGGAGACAAGTGAGCTCAAGAGAGGATCACTCCTTTAAGAAGTTACAGAAAGGAGAGCCCCTTTAAGCAGTTGCTGTAATTGACTAGTGTGAGGCCTCAGGGACGTGGATCACTGGGGAAGTGTACTTAATAAAGGAAGGGGGTGGAGGGTGGGCGAAAAAATTGTCCAGAGAGTAGAACAGCAAGGCAGTGGCTGAGCTGTGTTTTGAAAAAGGTACCTTGTGTTCTTCCTTTCTCAGTGGGGATATGCAGCAGCCACAGTCCCCAGGAGCCAGTCCAATTACAGGGATTGAAGCCTGACAGCTCCAAGCTAGGAACTGACCAAACGTACCTGCTTTCCTTGGTCAGGAGGTGGCGAGCTGGATGCAGAGGTCCTGCCACCAGCAGGTAGCAGTGCCAGGGCCACTCAGCTGAAGTGGAGAGCCTTGTTTGGGCTTGTGTCTGCTTTTCTTGGTCAGGGGGTGGTGGGCTGGATGCAGAGGTCCTGCCACCAGCAGGTAGCAGTGCCAGGGCCACTCAGCTGAAGTGGAGAGCCTTGTTTGGGCTTGTGTCTGCTTTCCTTGGTCAGGGGTTGGCAGGCTGGATGCAGAGGTCCTGCCGCCAGCAGGTAGCAGTGCCAGGGCCACTCAGCTGAAATGGAGAGCCTTGTTTGGGCTTGTGTCTGCTTTTCTTGGTCAGGGGTGGGTGGCTGGATGCAGAGGTCCTGCCACCAGCAGGTAGCAGTGCCAGGGCCACTCAGCTGAAGTGGAGAGCCTTGTTTGGGCTTGTGTCTGCTTACCTTGGTCAGGGGGTGACGGGCTGGATGCAGAAGTCCTGCCACCAGCAGGTAGCAGAACCAGGGCCACTCAGCTGAAGTGGGGATTCATGTGGGGACAGACAATTTTGGGAATATAGTGGGGTTGCACACTGACGTCATGTAAGAGGGCACAATATTATATTGTGAAATTGCTTGTCACTACCACATTCTGGAGCTGAACTTACCCACTACATTTCAAAGTTGTGCATCACATCCCCACCACATTCTGTCATTGTGCATCTCTGCCACATTCTGACATTGAGCATTCCTGCCGCATTCCAAAATTCACATCCCAACCACATTCCAAAATTGTACATCCTCACCATATTCTGAAGTTGTGTGTCAATGCCACATTCTGAAATTGTGTCAACATCACATTCCAAAATTGTGTCAATGCCACATTCCACATTTATGCATTTCTACCACATTTTGAAATTGTGCAAGACTGCCACATTCCAAAATTGCATGTCCCCATCACATTCTGTTATTGTGTGACCCAATCACATTCTGAAATGTTGCATCCCTGATGCATTCTGAAGTTGTGTCACTACTACATTGAAACATAGAGCATCCTAGTCACATTCTGAAAATGCTCTTCCTCACTACATTCCAAAATTATGGGTTTCCATCACATTCTGAAATTGCATTTCCCAGCCACATTCCAAAACTGGACATTCCCACCACATTCTAAAATTGTGTGTCCCAGTCACATTCTGAAATTATTCCTTGCCACCAAATTCTGAAATTGTGCATCGCTGCCACATTCCAACATTGTCTGTCTTCGTCATATTCGAAAAATGTGTATCCCCATTATGTTCCAAAACTGTGCATATCAACCACATTCTGAAAATGAGTGTCTCTGCTACATTCCAAAACTACATGTCTAGGCCACATTCTAAAACTGCACATCCCTGCCATGTTCTGAAATTGTGCAACCTCATCATATTCCAGAACTGTGCATGCCCATCACATTTCAAAAATGCATTTCCCTGCCACCCTCCAAAATTACGCATCCCACCACATTCCAAAAATGTGCCTCCTACCACATTCTGAAATTGCACGTGACCACCACATTCTGAAACTGTGCATCCATACCACCCTCTTAAAGTAAACTTTTCATAATTTTTTTTTTTTTGGGACATCTGATTCAACAGCCTTCAGTAGCAGGAGAGGCCACTGTCTTTGTTTTCTCAGGAGGTGAGAGACTAACTGGTGGGGCCTGGGGTAAATTTACTCTTAGTGAGATTATTTTGCTTACATTTTAAATTAGTACTTTCAGTTTTGTTCTCTTAGGCAGTAGAATAGAAATACTGCATGGAACTCTTGACCCATGTTTGGAGATGTACTTCCCCAGCTGAAACCCCATTTCTGTTGAACACTATCAAGCATACACCATTTTTAATTTCTTATATATTTTTATTTCATTGTGTTTCTACTGGGTAGGTGTACTAGACAACAAAAGGCCTATTTTCAGGCAACTCAAGATAACATAGTCAAGGACTCAGTGATGATCAGAACAGCTATTGCACAAAAAAAATCATGAAGTGAAGCACAACATAATGATAAACAGTAAATATATGGTAAAGAGACATAATCAAGTACTATACAAGTTGGTTGCAAGTCAAGCTGATATGTTAAACAATTAGACTTGTGAGACCCTGGAAGCTTGTGTACTATACCATCTTAGTACAAGACATATGTTGGGCCAATAAAAGGTATTACACCTTCCAGTGACTCCTGTTTTCCAAGGATGAATATGGCAAAAATCTCTTTTTACTAAATAATGGAATTTACTGCAATGCGCCATCTGAAATTGCAACTCTGCAACTTGAAGAAAAAGGAACCTAAACTTGAATGTGACATCTGTAAATGCTCCTTATTTTGTTTAGTCCGCTATTTACCAGAAAAAGGGACATGGGGAGCCCAAAAGCTTGTGTACCATACCATCTATGCACAAGACATATGTTGGTCCAATAAAAGGTGTCAAACTTTCCAGCGAAACAAGTAATTTAAAGAAATGGATAAACAGGCATTTAATATTTAGCTATAATTAATGGTGACCCTATTTGTCAACTGGATTACTGGTCATTTCAAATGCAGTAACAACTGGTTTTCAGGTTATTACACTCCCAAAAACTGTAATGACCCAAAATCCAGTTATTATGGCATTCCAAACAACTTTCACTTTCTCTGCTGACTGTAGCATGACTGAGCGGTGTTTGGTGTTCTAAACAAAACTGTACATATTTTCCAGAAACAGCACTATTTAGTATAAGAAACATGTTAAGTTTGTTCTTCTACCTTAGTTTTTGTATTTTTCTGACAAGAGTTGCCACATGTACAGCGAGGGAGAGCAAAGTAACTTCGGTGGCTTCAGAAGACTCAATGCTAGAGTTAACAGCAGCTGAGCTTAGCAGCTTGCTAACACTTCGTCCGCAGTCTTCTGAAGCCGCCGAGTCACTCATTCTCCTCGCTCTACATGTGGAGGCTTCTTTGTCAGCAAAATATTAAAACTAAGGCAGAAGAACAAACTTAACATGTTTCTTATACTAAATAATGCTGTTTCGGGAAAATTTGTACAATTTTGTTTAGAACAACAAACACCGTTCGGTCACACTACAGTCAGCAGGTAAAGTACAGGCAACTAAAAATTAAAGAAATCCAGGCACCAGCAATTATAAAAAATAAAGAATAGGCAAGTGTGTATTGATGGATTATTTTTGTACACCCTTGGTGTGTGATGACCACATACCCCTCTCGAGCTTCCCTCTTGAGGTTTATGGGTCATCACACACCTTGATTGTGCAAAAAAATCCATAATACACACTTGCCTATCCATTATTGTGTATATAAAGGCAGGTAAATAGTTAGTATGAGGAAAGCCACAATAATGAATACTATTTACATCTGGCAGGGAGCACAAGGCAGGGCATCAGGTACAGTTTCATTTGTCAGAAGAACTTAACTATAGTGTGATGGTATTGCTCCTTTATGAAGTGGATGCAAGACTGGGAATTCTGGAGGAGTACTGGAAGGGAGATCCAAAATTTCAGAGCAAAGAAGGAAAACTTCTGTTACCAATAGTAGTTGAACATTTTGGAACTGCCAAGAGAGATAAGTTACCAAACCTGAAGGGATAAGGCCTGATCAGTTGGGTTGCAGCAGGGCAGCAAAGGAAGTGGGTGCAGTCATCCTGAGAATTTTGTCTGTAATAGAGCCAAGAGCAAACAGGTGATGAGCACATGAGAATAGCCAGAGAAGAGCAGGCAATTGTGGGTGAGTCAAGTAGATTCTAAGGCAAAACAACTTGGATCCAGTGGCCTACAGGATCCAAGGCAGCATAGAATCACAGTAGGTAGGTCATGTCAAACAAATCTGATAGATTTCTTTGAATGGGTGACCAGGGAATGAGATCAGGATGGAGCAGTAGATGTGGCCTACTTAGACTTCAGTAAGGCCTTTGACACTGTTCCACATAGGAGTGGGTCCTAAGGTGGTAAACTGTGTTAGAAATTGGTTGAGAGATAGGTGACAGAGTGTAGTGGTAAATGGAGTTCACTCCAAGGAGGGGAGGGTGACCAGTCCTCTTTAATGTCCTTATTAGTGACATTGCAGAGGGTTTAGAAGGGAAGGTATGCCTTTTTGCAGATGACACAAAGATCTGCAACAGGGTTGACACCCAAGGGGGAATGGAAAGGATGAAGAGTGATCTAAGTAAGCTGGAGAAGCAGTCAAGAGTGTGGCAACTAAGATTCAACATGAAGAAGTTGAAAATCATGCACTTAGGGCACAGAAACCAAGGGACAGAGTACATGATGGAAGGAGAGGTACTGACGGCAACCAAACAGGAAAAGAAACTGGGGTAATCATATCTGATGACCTAAAAGTGGCCAAGCAGTGTGACAAGGCAGTGGGGGAGAGTCAGTAGAATGTCGGGGTTCACAGGGAGGGATATCACCAGCAGAAAGAAGGAGGTGGTGATATCACTGTACAAATCATTGGTGAGAGCTCACCTTTAGTATTGTGTCCAGTTCTGCAGTCCACATCTCTGGAAAGACATAGAGTAGAGGTCGCCCAGAGGAGGGCAGCTAAAATGGTGCAGGGTCTGCACCAAAAGCCCATTGAGAAGAGGGTTAAGGACCTCAATATGTACACCCTGAAAGAGAAGGAGGAGAGGGGGGATATGATAGAGACTTTCAAATACCACAAGGGTATAAGGTGGAAGGGAGAAGCATTTTTCAGAAAAAAAAGATGCTCAAGAACAAGGGGTAGTGATATGAAGCAAGAGGGTGGTAGACTCAGGGGAGATGTGAGAAAGTACTTCTTCACAGAAAAAGTGGTGGATGCATGGAACAACCTCCCAGCCAAGATGGTAGGTGCAAAAATGGTAATGGAATTAAAAAATGGATGGGACAGGCATAAAGGGAACACTAGTGGTTGGGAATGGTAGGGTAAAAATGGAGATCAAGTAAGGTCTGCAGTATTACAATAGATAGGGAAAACAGGCAGACTAGGTGAGCCAGGCAGTCCTTCTCTGCTGACAGTTTCTATATTTTATTGTTTAACAATACATATTATTGTACATAATGTTCCATTTACACAGTTTTCCTTTGGAGGTGGTGGAGTAGATGACAAAAACGTAGGTATGGCTAAAAAGAAGAATGCCCTGTGGTATGACTAGCCAGGCAGAGGGTGCGAGCATGCCTTATCCCATTACCAAGACCTATTTTGTCATTGACAGCTCTGCAGGTGTTAGAGATATGCAGCATGTGATCAAGTGATGGGTCAAATGTAAGACCAATGTACTTGAAAGAGTCCCCTGATGAAGCCTACTTGATAAGGTGGTACAATAGTTCTCTGTTATTGTGAACATCTCTAGGGCCATCACATATGTTCATTATAGCAATGGTTCATTATAACAAGAGACTATATTAAATACAGTACCAGTTTTTTTTAATACGTTTACAGTTTAAAAACAATCGTTTGTCAATTCTGAATATGTGATGCCTCTTAAAAAATGTTTTTGTTTTTAATGTTTTGACCCTAACTTTTGAAGAAACCTGTTTCAGGATTTGCCTTTAGGCATGTCATGTACCATTTATAGTATATTGGCTGAAACTTCATTTTTCACCAGAGGTGTGAAAACACATTTTGTACAGGATTTTAAAAATGGCACATGTCATGTTTATGAGACAATATGCAAAAACTGATATGTTGAAAGTCTGGGGTCAAAATATTGAAAATGACCAAAGTCATGAGCCTGTGTTCATAAATTCCAACATAGGCTCATAACTTTATTGTTTTTTAACATTTTTGTCCCACATATTTCACATAGCCGTCTTATGAGTCCACCTCATGAACAAGTGCAGAGAAAATTTTCAACTCTTGCCTGAAAAGTGATTTCACACAGCGACTGTGAAATCACCTTTCAAGATGTGAAAACACATTTTCAGAAGGATTTAAAAAATGGCAACTGTCAAACTCATGAAGTACTGTGACAAAATGGCTATGTCGAAAATTTGGGGTCAAAATATTGAAAATCACGAGCCTGCATTCACAAACTTCAATGTAGGCTCATAATGTTGTTGTTTTTTAAATATTTTGACACCAAATTTTCAACATAGCCTTCTTATGACCCCACCTGATGAACAATAATGGGGAAAATTTTCATCTCCTGCCCAAAAGGTGATTTTGTGCAGTGACTGGGAAATCACCTTTCAGGATGCGGAAACACATTTTGGCCAGGATTTGAAAAATGACAGCTGTCCCATTCATGAGGTGCTATGAAGAAATGGCAATGTTAAAAGTTTGGGTTCAAAATATTGAAAATTCTGAGTTGCAAGCCTGCATTCGCACACTTTAATGTAGGCTCATAACTTTGTTTTGTAATATTTTTACCCCACATTTTCAACATAGTCTTCTTATGACCCCACCTCATGAACAATGGTGGAAAACATTTTTAACTCCTGCCCGAAAGGTGCTTTCACTCAGTGGCAGCAAAATCACCTTTCAGGACAGATTTACCTAATGTCACTTGCATTGTTTATGAGATGGTGTCCCAATAAAGTTATGTTGAAAATTGTGGGCAAAAGCACTGAAAAATGGCCAAGTTATGCTACTAAGTTCAAAATCCTATTGAAATACATTGAACCGCATATCCGATTTCCTCAGTTTGCAGTCCAGCACTGAAGAGTGAAGATGCGTCTGTGGTCCAGAGAAGATTACAGCATCAGACCCCCAGTGGGTAAGTAAGGGCTTGGGGGTGGGGTGGGTGCTGTGTGGGAGGGTCAGTTGGAGGGTAATAATGGCACAACAGACATTAATGGATGATTTTCTTTTTTTACAGGTTTAGAAAATCAAACAAAAAAAAGCCTGCTCTGTGGTGCTGAGTGAAGGGGTTTGCTCGGCAAGCTAGTGACCTGGCTTTGCACCTTGAGCCCTAGTGTCAGGAGCAGAGACCAGTCTGAGGATTCCAGAGCGTCCATTGCATGCTTCCCTCGTGGGGGGTGGGACAAGCCTTGGCATGTGGAGGTGGATTGGAGATGTGCAAGGCAGCATGCAGCCTCAGCACACCCCCGCATGTCCCCGCCTCAGGTCATCGTTTAACGTTGGACCAGTCAGAGTGGATGTGGGAAGGCAGTAACCAAAAATGGCCACCCAGCCAGCTGGATGATGGTGGCCTCGCCTCCCTGCCATGAAGCCGTGACAACCCCCGAGCTGTACTCTTGCCCTGTGCAGATTTGAGGAAGTGTCTTCAATCTCCCCTCCCAGTTGCCTCCATAGGTAAAGGGTCCCCTTCCCAATGAAGGGATACATTTGGTTAGCCAGTTGGTGGGGGCAACAGACAGCAAGAATGGGAAAGCAGCGGGGTGGGATGGCCACCTGGAGGAGTGGGTGGCTGGGTAGTAGGGGGATAAAAAAGAGCATGCAAAAAAAAAATGGACAAAAAATGATGAGGGACAGTTTTCTCTCTTACAGGTAGTGACACTGGGGGATTTGGCACCCACCAGTGTCACTGTTGTATTTGCCTGTACATGGGGTGGGCTCCATGGTCCTGCAGTGTTAAAAGAAGCAGGGCTGGGAGTGGCAGCTGGAACAGGGATTGGGTACCCTAATAATAACGTGGAATGGGCTGGGAGGGGTTATGGTGTGGGCAGCAACAGACATCAATGGATGTTTATTCTTTTTTTACAGGTTTAAAATAATAATAACAAAATAAAGAAACAATGAGGGACAGACACTGGGGGATTGGATACCCTCCAATGTCACTGTTACATCTGGTAGCACCAGGAGTCAGCTCTCTGGTGCTGTATAACTAGAATACACAGTTCGGGGGTAGCAGCTGCCATGGGGGAAGGAGGATTGGGCACTCCCATGCCGTTATAAAAATGTGGGTTGGGCTGGGGAGGGGCAACAGCAACAGACATTCATGGACATTTTTCCTTTTTTAGGTTTACAATAATAATTAAAAAAATAAAGAAACAATGGGGGATGCACTCTGGGGTACTGGGTACCCTACAAAGTCACTGTTGTATTTTGCAGCACAGAGAGTGGGCTCCCTGGTGCTGCATAACTATGACAGGCAGTTTGGGGGTAGCAGCTGGCATAGGGGATTGGGCAGTCCCATACCATTATAAAAACATGGGTTGGGCTGGGAAGGGGCAGTTGCAACAGACATTGATGGGGGGTGGGACAGGCCTCGGGACCTGGAGTCAGACTGGAGGTACCAGGTTTGGGCACCAGGGGATAAAGGTTTTATAACTACACTGGAAAAAATCCAGCAGAGAGCCACTAGAAATACTAATGAAGTAAAAGGCTTGTATTATAATGCTAGACTGAAGAAACAAGGACTTTATACACTGGAATATTGCAGAATGAGGGATGATTTATGTCTAGTATTTAAGGCATTACACGATGATCATCTATGGGAGTTGTTGGGCTTGAAACTAAGGGATACTGTCTACATCACCAGGGTGCATCCACTTCAATTAATAGTAGAACAATGTAAAACTAAAAAAAGAAGTAGCTGGTTCTCAATAAGAGCATGTAAAATTTGGAATAGCTTGCCATTGGATGTAGTAACATGTGAAAACATGGATACATTTAAAACACATTTAGATACTTATTTGCAACAAAACTTTATAATGGGATACAATTAACATTTGCGAGCATCATGGACTATGGTCTACTAGCTCTGTATTACCTATGATACTGAAAACAAAAACACCACAGTCAGCTCACGTACAGAGTCACTGAACGGAGCAAAAAGAACTGCATCTACATACAAAACCGGTTGCTTGGCTACCTGTGTAAGTGAACAGTCAATCCACTGCTAAGAGACATTAAAAAATGATTTATTAATGAACAAGGCAGTTGATTAATAAATAATTGTTTAATGTATCCTAGCAGTGGATTGCCTGTTTGCTGACATGGGTAGCTGAGTGACCAGCTTTTGGATTGGAGATGTGCAAGGCAGCGTGCAGCCTTGACACATTACCACCTCAGGTCGCCACTTAACATAGGCCCAATCGGGGTGGGTGTGGAAGGGCAGTAACATAAAATGCCCAACCAAGCCAGCTGGATGATGGCAGCCTCACCTCCTCACTGCAAAGCCGGGACAGCCAGCAAGCTGCACTCTTGCTTTGCACAGATGCGAGGAAGTGCCTTCAAGGCACTTCGATCTCCCTTCCCAGTCGCCCCCACAGGTAAGGGGGGGCCCCCCGATGAAGGGATACATTGGGTCAGTCAGTCAGTGATGGCAACAGACAGCAAGAATGGGAGAGCAGTGGGGTGGGATGGCTGCCCAAAGGACTGGGCAGCTGAGTGGTAGGGGGCTAAAAAAAGAGCATGCAAAAAAAAATGACAAGGGGGCGGTTTTCTCTCTTACAGGTAGTGACACTGGGGGATTTAGCACCCACCAGTGTCACCTTTATATTTGGCAGCACTGGGGGTGGGCTCTGAGGTGCTGCAGTACTAAAAGGAGCAGGGTGGGAAGTGGCAGCTGGAACGGGGGATTGGGCACCCCCGATCCCTAATAATAATGTGGAATAGGCATGAGGGGGTTACAGCATGGGCTGCAACAGACATTGATGGACTTTTTTTCTTTTCTACAGTTTTAAATTATTAATAAAAAAATGAAGAAACAACAGGGGATGGACACTGGGGGATTGGACACCCTTCAATATCACTGTTATATCTGGCAGCACCAGGAGTGGGCTCCCTGGTGCTGTGTAATTAAAACAGGCAGTTTAGGGGTAGCAGCTGGCATGGGGGAAGAGGGATTTGGCACCCCGTGCTGTTAAAAAAAAATGGGTTAGGCTGGGGAGGGGCAGCTGCAACAGACATCGATGGATGTTTTTCCTTTTTTAAAGGTTTAAAATAATAAATGAAATAAAGAAACAGTGGGGGACAGAAACTGGGGGTTTGGGTACCCTCCAGTGTCACTATTATATTTGGCAGTATCGGGAGTGGATTCCCTGGTGCTGTGCAACTAAAACAGGCAGTTTGGGGGGTAGCAGCTGGCATGGGGGATTGTGTATGCCTGTGCGATTATAAAAACATGGGTTGAGCTGGGGAGGAGCAACTGCAATAGACATCGATGGATGGTTTCCTTTTTTACAGGCTGACAGGCTCCTGCCGTGAAAAGCCACTCAGCTGTTTTCTGACCAGCTTCATGCAAATCAAAGGGCTGAAGCCATCTCTGATTAGAGTGGATTGGTCTTTTGAAGTACACAATGTTTCCACCCTCCAAACAGTGAGTGGTATCCAAACCACACAGCTGGTCATTGGTGTAGACTGCCAAGTCCTTGCTATTTTGAACTACAATGCCTAGTCACTCCTGACAAAACATTTGATGTGCAGGCATGCATCAAATGTAAAAGGTAGTTGATTATAATACAGCTCACCTGCCTGTGTCCATGTTTCTGCCAGCCATTCACACAGACTTGGAGCACAGCAGGGACAGGGACTGGAGAACGGTTTGTGGCAAAATGACAGGATTTTGAGTTAGTCTGAGGCAAACTGAAGCGGGATCCCTCCATGCCACTCAGACTATCTACGCAGACTTGGAGCACAATGGGGAGAGGGATCGGAGAGCAGTTTGCAGAAAAACAGCAGGAAATGACTTAGTTTCTGCTAGCAATATATGCTCAATATATGCAAGGCCCTTGGAATTCTGCAGTTCTGTGGTTGCGGAATTTGCCGCAGAATTTGCATCATGCCGCAGAATATATATAGTGCCGCAGAATTCATTGTTTTTGGTGAATTTTCATGTAAGTATACTGTTTTTCCATAGTGTAAGGCTTTCTTTCCCACCTCGTTTATCCTGAAGCCCCTCCTCTATGCTCAGCATACGATGTCATCGATGACATCACATCATATTTAGCCAATGACAGGACTGCATTCTTCCAGAGAAATGAATAAATCATGCCGCAGAAATCAGAAAATGCTGCTGCAGAAGTCAAGGAGCCCTGCCACAGAAATCAGAAAATTCTGCAGCAGAACACCAGGGGCCCTGAATATATGCCCAAAGGAAACATAAAGCTACTCTACACTTAAATTGTCCACACAGACTTGAAGCACAACATGGACCGGAGAACAGTTTGCGGCAGAACATCAAGAGTAGAGCTTTTTCTGACAGCAGTGCTCATATTTAGTACATAAAAAAAATAGCATACCTTGGGTTGCAGGCATCTATCAGGTAGCAGTAGGCACAAGAGTAGATTCCTTTTCCCACATCTCAGCAAGGACATAGACAGGATGGAGGCAGTCCAGAGGAGGGTAACTAAAATGGTGCAGGGTCTGCACCAGAAGCCATATGAAGAGAGACTAAAGTAGCTTAATATGTATACCCTCAAGGAAAGGAGGGAGAGGGGGCACATGACAAAAACTTTTAAGTACCTCAAGGGAATTGACAAAGTTCAAGAGGTTAGCATCTTTCAGAAAAAGAGATGTGCAAGAACAAGGGGGCACAATTTGAAAACAGAGGTGGGACCACTCAGGGGCAATGTGAAGAATTATTGTTTCACAGAGAGGGTGTCGGATGCATGGAACAGTCTTCCTGAGGAGGTGTGGGGTCAAAAATAGTAGGGGAATTCAAGAATGCATGGGACAGACATAAGACAATTCTGGTGGGGGTTAGGAAGGAGTAGGCTGTTGGTTAACTAGGATCTGCAGCTTATCCAATAGGTAGAGAAATTGGCAGACTGGGTGGGCCAAGCAGTTCTTATCTGCCATCAAAGTCTATGTTTTTATGTTTCAATGTTTCCTTTTATGTGATCCAGAGTGGAACCAGTCTTCATTTAGCATAAAAGAAGATCCTACAAAATTACTGTATTGATGGCATACAACCCTCCTAAGTACATATAGGGACAATACTGAAATAAGGCTGTCAAAAGGAGACAGCTGTGATGGTGCCCATTGTCTCCTGTCTAACCATTTAACACTCATTATCAGCTGTAGGTGGGTTAAGCTGAAAAAACAGGAGCTATCACAACTGTTTGTTATAACCGGGGTTTGTTAAATTGGGATTTGTTATAATGAGATTCGTTATAATGATTGACTAATGTACATGGAAACATAAAATGTGTCAGCAATAAAGGACCTCTAGGCTCATCTAGTTTGCCCTATTTTCCCTGGCCATCTCTACACCCTGGATGCTATTTGATCACAGGTGTTTCTCCTCCTCCTCCTTTACTTCTGTTTATTATACCTATGTGTCTATCCCATGCATGCTTGAAGCTCCTTACTACGGCTGGTTGAAACTTATCTTCCTCCAGTGAAATTCTGCTAAAATGCTGATTTCACTTTCACAAAATTTCACAAAATGTCCATAACAATTTTGCAAAATGTCACCAAAATTGTAATTCCAATTATTTCATTCTAATTTAAAAAAAGTATTTGTCTGAATTGTTCCAAATTTGGTATGACAAGTTTACCAACGTCCATACAGAAAATGTATAACCCTCCCAATGTTCATAAATTTTAAAATTACATTTGAAATTCTCTAAACTGGAGAATTTTAAGCCCTATAACTTTAAAACTAGAGAACAGAATATCACCAATTTTGTTCGGTTCATTGATCCTAAACTTTAGGCTTTAAGACTAACCCCATGGCCCGACAGCAGAGTGTCACACTGCCATGCTGATGATCTGGATTCAGAAGTGAGCCAAGAAAGTCACACTGTGAAGCAGGCTATGACTGAGACAGCTGCCACTCAGCAGTGCATCATGGTTGGAGAGGATTGGCAGTGTGTACCGCCAACACAGTGACCTCTGTTACTAGACCAGGGAGCTTTCTCCTGCTACAGGAAAGCTGTGGCTATGCAAGGCTGACAAAGGCACCACCCCCACAGGGGAGCTGGGAAGGAAAAAAGTTGGAGAAAACCCCAGTAGCCAACTGAATGATGGCTTGAGTTTGCCTCATCAGGGTATATACTGTGAACAGGGAGGGTAGATCCCTGACAGATGAGCTGCTGTCCAGGAGAAAAACAATATGGAAAAAAGAGTCTGTGTGTGTCAACTCTCTAATCTTTTGCTTAACGTCTGTCCCAGTTATAAGCAACTAAAGACTCCAAAATAAGTTCAGTGATTTAAGTTGATTGTCATGAACGTTTGTGAAACTGTGGAATGTTGTGATAATTTTATCAAAGCCATGGCTATATGTTTTACCCAGTCATACACCTGAGGTGCCTCTATAGAGGAAGGCAAAGGCTGGGTAAAGTGGTAATAAGGCAGCATTCATAGGAGGCTCCATTGTGAATGTACAGTGGTGCCAAGTGTCAGGTCACTATCTTGAGTGACACACCATGAAGAATAGTCATGGACAGCTGGCTGAGTGGTGCTGAGCGTTGAGGCACTGACGACCACACCTCACACTGCGGCAACGAACCAGGGTTTGGGAATGAGCCCAGGCCATCAGGGATCTGCAAGGGTGGGAGAGGATTGAGCTTCTGATGAACAGCTCTCCTTTCCCAGGAGAGAGAGGGGTCCTTGGTTGGCACTTGTCTGGCCTCTGGTGGAAGCCGGAGGCACAGTAAGCATAGAAGCTAACTCGAGGGGTTGGGGAGTGGCAACATTGGAGGTGATGCCATGATGCCAGGGTGCATGCCACTCCCCCAAGAACAGTGGAAATAACTGTGCCCAGTCTCCTAGATGATGGAGATCCAAACAGCAGAGACCCTGATTGCTCATGCTTGCTTGACATCTGGGTGAGTCTGACACATGCAAAATCCTCGGGGTGTCACTTCCCCACTCCGTACCCACCTGGAGGGTATAGCCATGGCTCCATGGAGACTCACCAGGATAGATCAGGCAGGTCATGAAGTGAGGAGACTGCAATATGTGTCCACCAAACAGTGTAGCTCACCATAAACACAGCCATACAATCAAGCCATACAAAAGCAAGAGTATTGGACTTTAGGAGGGCTGACTTTGGGAAAATGAAAGAGTGCCTCAGAAAAGCACTAGCAAACAGTTAAGAAGGAGGGGTGGAGGAACAATGGGGAGTAATAAAAACAGCCATCATAGAGGCAACAAGCCTTTGTGAACAGCAAATCAACAAAACACAACAAAGGAAAAAAACACTATGGTTCTCAAAAGAGGTGGCAGGGAAGGTTAAGGAGAAAAGGATAGCATTCAGGAAATATAAGGAAACACAGAAGGAGCAGGACAGAGAACTTTATCAGTTAAAGCAGAGAGAGGCAGGGAAGGCAGTCAAAATAGCAAAGGCCCAAACCGAGGAAAGGATAGCCAACTCTGTTAAGAAGGGAGATAAGACCTTTTATAGGTACATTAGGGAGTGAAGAAAGACCAAAGGAGGGATACTGAGGCTTAACAAAGGGGAGGGAATATGGGCAGAGGGTGACAGTGAAAAAGCAGGGATACTGAACAAATATTTCTGCTCAGCATTCGCATAAGGAAGAGGAGGGAGGTACTAAACCAAACAAGAGAAACACTCTGAAGACGGGGTCGATACCAGTCCATTTACAGAAGAAAGGGTTCTGAAAGAACTAATAAAATTGAATGTGGACAAAGCAATGGGGCCTGATGGGATTCACCCAAGAATTCTAAAAACTAAGGGTAGAACTAGTGACACCGCTGATCTACTCTTTAACAAATCATGGGAGGATGGGGTGGTACCTGAGGACTGGAGGAGGGTTGATGTGATTCCTCTTCACAAAATTGGGAGCAGCACAGAAGCAGCAAACTACAGACCAGTTAGTTTGACCTCAGTGGTAGGGAAAATGATGGAATCACTTCTGAAGGAAAGAACTGTTGAGTATCTAGAGGCCAGTGGGGCACAGGACCCAAGGCAGCATGGATTCACGATGGGAAGGTCGTGTCAGATGAATCTAATAGATTTCTTTGACTGGGTGACCAAAGTAGTAGACCAGGGAGGGGCTGTGGACATGGCCTATCTAGATTTTAGCAAGGTATTTGATACAGTCCCACACAAAAGATTAATACACAAGTTAGCCAGCCTTGGAGTGGGTCCCAAGGTGGTAGCCTGGTTAAAAAATTGGCTAGAAAACAGGATGCAAAGGGTAATAGTAAACAGAGTCCACAGTGAAGAAAGGAGGGTTACTAGTGGGGTACCGCAGGGTTCAGTACTGGGACCGGTCATTTTTAATGTCTTTATAAGTGACATTGCAGAGGAACTGGAAGGAAAATGATGTCTCTTTGCTGACGACACAAAGATCTACAACAGGGTTGATACACAAGATGGAGTGGAAAGGATGAGAAGAGACTTGACAAGATTGGAGGTATGGTCAAATGTATGGCAGCTCAGATTCAGTGCAAAGAAGTGCAAGGTAATGTACCCTGGAAACAAAAACCCAGGGGAAGGGTACACCATGGGGGGTGAGATACTGACAACAGTAAAAATGGAAAAGGACCTGGGGGTAATTATATCAGATGACCTAAAGGTGGGCACACAATGTGAGAAGGCAGTAAGGAAGGCTGGGGGGATACTGGGATGCATAGGGAGAGGCATCAATAGTAGAAAACAGGAAGAGGTTATCCCTCTGTACAGACAGTTGGTGAGACCCCATCTGGAGTACTGTGTGCAGTTCTGGAGACCCCATCTCTGCAAAGACATAGACAGAGTGGAAGCTGTCCAGAGGAGGGCAACCAAAATGGTGCAGGATCTGCAACAGAAGATATACGAAGAAAGACTAAAGGAGCTTAATATGTATACCCTTGAGGAAAGAAGGGAGAGAGGGGACATGATAGAAACTTTCAAGTATCTCAAGGGAATCAACAAAGTCCAAGAGGGTAGAATCTTTCAGAAAAAGGGATGTGCAAGAACAAGGGGGCACAATTTGAAGATAGGGGGGAATGGCTCAGAGGTAATGTGAGGAAGTATTTTTTATGGAGAGGGTTGTGGATGGATGGAACAGCCTCCTGAGAGGTCGGTAGTCAAGAACAGTGGGGAATTCAAGAATGCATGGGACAGACATAAGGCAGTCCTAGTGGGGGGTAGGAGGAAGTAAGCTGTTGGTTAACTAGGATCTGCAGCTTATCTGTTAGGTAGGAAAATGGGCAGACTAGGTGGGCCAAGCGGTCCTTATCTGCCGTCAAATTCTATGTTTCTATGGACTTCCGGTTGGGCTTCCAAGCAGCATGGCGGTGTAAACACAGAGCTCCGCTACACCCCCCACTAATTTTCCCGATTTGACATTCTTAACAACAAACAAATTAAAATAAACAAGATCCAGATATCGAGGACATACGTAAGAAGCAACTTAAAGAAAAAAAATAAAAGAAACAGTACAATTACGAGCAGCAGTGAGCAGAATTAAATCGAGCAGCAATGTCGGCCCAGGAGCCCTCTGATTCCGAAAACTCTCAAGCACCAGCAGAACGGCAGGACAAGATGACCATACTAAATAATTAAGCGAGACACAAACGCATAAAGCTAGATACTATATACAAGGAGCTATTATCGTTTCATGCACAAATTAAAGATCTTTACAGAGAGCTTCGCAGAGATGTAGTGAGCCTGGAGCAACGAGCTGATGCATCGGAGAGACAGATAACAGCAGTAGAGAACAGAGTAGATGACATGGAGAATACAATTCAACTCTTACAAGATCAATGTGTACAATTGCAAGAAAAACAAGAAGATCTAGAAAATAGAGCTCGTAGAAAGAATTTAAGATTATATTGCATTCCTGATGGCTCAGAAGGTCAGGACATTACTGAGTTTACTATTACTTTGCTCAAAACAGCTCTTGATTTGCCCTATGATATTCAATTATCATTGGAGAGAGTTCACCATGCACTGGGCCCACGGCCTACAGATCTGAATGCTAGGCCTCGATATATTATTATGCACTTTCCAAGCTACGCAGTCATGGAGACAGTATTAACAGCAGCATGGTGAAAAGGCAAGGTCTTTTATGGACAAACCTGTTTCTATGTAGATAATGACTATGCTCCACAAACTATGTGTAATCGCAGAGCATATGCAGATATCTTACCAGCTTTGAAGGAGGCAGCCCTCAGATTTACAACACCATACCCAGCCAGACTTGTGGTGCAACTGCCATTGGGAAGGAAGGAATTTCCATACTTCAGAGGAGGCCAGAGAGGTGCTCCTTATAGCAGGAATTCAAATAAAAACAAAATCCACATTGGGACTGCAGAGAGCTGACCCACCGTGCTGGTAAACGGTGAATTTGAGCACAGCACAGAATGGTGGAGAAATAACAAAGAGGGAGAACATTTCCAATCGTCTGACAAATTTTCACTGATCGGCAAGGGGAAGAACCTGGCTGATAGAAGATGAAGATTGGCTTGGGATTTCTCGAGAGTCCTCTGGATAGAGGTCTTTGAAAGAGCATAACTGATGAGAGGGACTGGGGAATTCAGTTATCTGAACTGGAATTTTTATTAGACGACAACTCTCTCACAGGAGGTTGGACAGAGAAAAGGAACACTTAATAAGTTTACTTGCAGAAAACTCTGCCATAACAAAGAAACAAGTAAAACTTTCGATCTGGCTGCTCAAACTGGCCCTGACGATTGCTCTGAAGGAAGCAATGGATATAACTCTAAAGAGCAGATTATTGAGGGCTGTTTGATTTGTTTTTCAGGGCTAAATTGATATAAGGGCCTAAGAAAAGCTGCCCTAGTTATATACTACAGAATTTAGTTAATAATAAAACAAACAATTTACTTGCAAGGGGGGGGGAGGAGGAGGCATTTCCAGGTCTAACAGGGAAGCCCATTTCAAATCAAAGACAGACAGGCAGGATATTTTGAGTTAACAGTTTTATTTTTATTCAGCTTGTCTGTACATTTTCCTTTTTATTTTTATTAGGGGGTAAGTATATCCCCAGGAGGCCTGGGCATTTGGTGTTACCAGATATCCTCCGGTGACCTCAGACTATCAGGAGGCACACTTAGGGAGTAAGTTTTTAGACTCCCCTACCTTGGAAGTGAATATTATTTGGAACACAATGTATGTACATAGTTATCAAGAAAAAGGTCAGACATAAACTGATAATTTGTTTCAGATTTCAAAAAGTTTGATAAGCTCGCAGCAGGAGATGTTTAAGAATAATCTAGATGGGAAAGGCATAAAATGTTTCAAAAAAAGTGACGTTCAGAAAGATGGCTCGGGGGGAACATCAGTATGGTGATCCTTCAGGAATTAGATCATTAAGATGGGGACAACAGGAGAGAATATGTTTCCATAAGGGAATAAGATGGCTACTCAGATAGTGAAAGCACTCTCGCTTAATATAAATGGGCTTAACAACTCCATCAAAAGGGCCAGACTGTTCCAATATATTAAGAAACACCCCAGTGATTTTTATTACCTCCAGGAAACACACTTAACAGATACCAAACATGCAAAATTGAATTGTGGGGGCAGGTTTTGGGTATATGCGTCATCCTTCCCTAAAGGGAAACGATGAGGAGTAGCCATTTTAATACCTAGGACCTCTCCTTTTCATTTAGAAACACAGTACAAAGATATATCTTCAGAGGGAAGATACAGTATATAATCTTAAAAGGTACCCTTTATGGGACAAAGGTCACGTTAGTGAATGTGTATTTTCCCCCTCTTACATCAGTTTGTCTTCTTAAAAGATTTTTTGCAAAGCTTCTAGACATTATGCATGTCTGTCTTATAATTGGGGGAGATATCAATTTAATTTTGACACCTCCGTTGGACTCCTCTGCACCTTCCAAATATAGGCTAACATCAGCTTAAAGATTATTTATCTCTCAACTTAGGGCATTAGGTCTAATCGATGTATGGAGACATTTTTATCCTCTTTCTGGGGGATACATGTTTTTCTCCCCTAGACACAATTCTTACTCAAGATTGGACTACTTTTTCATTTCAAAAGAACATTTGGACTGTTTACAAGATTTAACTATAGGACCAAGATTTCTTTCTGATCATTCTCCCCTATTTTTGAGGCTAGATTTTAAAATACCAAGGAAATTCACTGGGTGGTGCCTGAATACATCCTTTCTAAAGGATAAAGCTTTTAGGGACAGTTTAACTCAAAAATAGCTCAGGTTATTGCAGAAAATTCATCCCAGGAGACATCCAATACAATTGTTTGGGATACTCTGAAGGTTGTGATCAGGGGGGAGATAACTGCGTATTCAGCATACAAGAAGAGATATTGGAAAACACGATATGGTGAATTACATGAGAAATTAAGGGAAATACAAACAAAGTTTACACCTATTACTACAGAGGCCCAAACCCAGATTAATCAGACAGAGGCTGAGCTCCAGAAACTGTTAGACAAAAAAAACACAACAGACACTTTTTTATTTGAAAACATATAGGTATGAGGGAGGGCCAAAAGTGGTGAGAAATTTAGCCCAGAGGCTTAGGGAACATAGGACAGCCACAATCATTGCACATTTAGTGGATCTGGAGAGAAAAACAAGAGCTTTTAATTCACAGCAGATAATGCAATTGTTCCAGAAATATTATAGGCAGCTATATGAGAAACCACAAGATCCAGAATTTAACAAAATTAAGGAATTTGTTCCCCCCTTACATTAAGAAAGCTAAGTAGGGAATTGGAAATCAGATTAAAAGCCCCTATCAGATCGGAGGAAGTCAGACGTGCTATAAAGGAAAGTAAATCATTAAAAACCCCTGGCCCAGATGGATTTCTGTCTGAGTGGTACAAGACTTTTAGTAAACAACTGACCCCCTTACTACTAAAGGCCTTTTTAGAAATTCAACAGGAGAGTCCACCTCCTCCTTCATGGGATTACACTAATATTTCACCTATATTAAAAAAGGGCAAACCAGCAGATCTGCCTACTTCATATAGGCCAATATCCATATTAACCATGGACTACAAGTTATTTATGTCCATATGGGCACATAGACTGGAGGAATTGTTCCCGTTTGATTAATTCAGATGAATCTGGGTTCATTCGAGCCAGAGAAACCACAGATAATATACGTAGAACGATCCATTTGTTGGACCACTTAAATTAGAGACAGATACAGGCAGTGTTGCTCAGCCTTGATGCAGATAAAGCATTTGATTGCCTCAGATGGCCCTTTTTATGGGAAACTTTGGGTAAGTTTGGATTTCCTGGGGAATTCTCTAGCATGATACAAAGAATCTATACCTCTCCGAAGGCATATGTTAAAGTGAATGGACAGTTATCTTCAATGATACAGCTGGGAAGGGGAACTAGGCAGGGTTGCTCACTTTCCCCCTTACTGTTTGCCATATACATTGAGCCATTGGCTGAAGCCATAAGGCAACATCCTAATATTCAGGGGTTCCCTTTAGGAGGGAGGAATTTTAAGATCTCATTATATGTAGATGATGTATTATTAACACTGCTAGAACCAGAAAAGTCCATTCCTGCTACTTTACTAGTGATAGATAAGTTCTCAGAGATAGCTGGATACAAAATAAATATACAAAAAATAGAGTTATTATCTTTAAATTTCATCCTCTCTCAGTCTCTGAAGAACCAGATCCCTTTGAAATAGAGAAATAATAAGATTAAATATTAAGGTGTAAATATTCCCCAGAAATTGGAACATTTGGAACTGTTTAATTTAGAGCCCCTATCGACAGAGATGCAGAATTTAGTTGGGAATTGGGCACATCAGGTTTTTTTTTTCAGCTCGAATACAAGCTATTCGGATGACCTTATTTCCTAAGATATTATATTATTTCCAGACTTTGCCGATTTTTCCATCACAATTCTACTTTGCATCCTGGGCTAGAATCTTTTTGAGATTTGTGTGGTCAGATGGTCTCTATTACAGTTAACAATGGCAAAGGGGGGGTTGTAATCTTCCAAACCTTAGAGATTACCATAAGGCAGTAACATGTAAAATAGTGATTACATGGCTGAATCCTCAGGTAGAAAAACCATGGAAATGTATTGAATTTATATTAAATGATTTAGTAACTATTATCCCTATTATATTTGCTCTCAAAAATGCTTATCCACAGTTACAAAACATTACATTTGGAACCAGTTATACGTTAAAGGCTTCGTTGGAGCTAAGGGTGTCTACTACATTAACTGAAGTTTTTGGTTATTTTAAACTAATAGGTACAGAAAGTGTATTTTCAGAGATAGCAGCTGTTCGGGGTCCATCAAGAATGGCAGAAAAAAGGTCTGCTTTTGTTATATCAATACCTAGATGTAAATGGAGTATTGCCTTTTGCCACACTACAGGCAAAATATCAACTTCCCTGTACACACCATTATAGATATTTACAGAGTTGGTCATTTATACAGAAAGAATTAGCATTGAACACTCTGCCCTCTCTCATACCTATGTTGATGTCCATTTTAAGGGACGCTATAGAAGGCAGGGAACAAATTCATTTAATTGGACAAATATATAAAGCAATAAGAGATTTTTGGAAGGAATCCACTGAATATATCTTAGGGAGATGGAATAGAGAATTAGGGACTCAGATAACTTATGAGAAATGGTTGGAACCTATTCATCACTCGATGAAAGTATCACAGTCATCATACTGGTCAGAATATATATGGAAATGTTGCAGTACATATTTTTATACCCCTGACAAAATTGCTAAACTTGTATCTATGAGGTATGGCCTTTGTTGGAGAGAATGTGGAGAAAAAATGGCAAATATAACACATACTTTTTGTACCTGTCTGAAATTTACTCAATACTGGTTAGATATAGAGAAGAGTATACAAAATATTGTGGGACCAGAAATTAATTTATCCAACCAGATGATTTTGCTTTATATTGGGGAAGACGGAAAAGTTCCACCAGGTGGAAATAAGTTATACCTGTACCTGGCAGCAGCTAAAAAGGTTATAACTCACCTATGGCAAATGGCTAAAGTACCCACTCTCTCTGATTGGCATTCATTGATGACTGAGATACAGTATATTATCTAGAGAGAATAGTAGCTTCTAGAGCTGGAAGGATGTCATGATTTGAGCTCCAATGGAGACCATGGGTTTTCTATATCTCACCTCTAGATGAAACATTTGTTCTCTAATAGAGCCATTTGAAAGCGACCAATTTTTGCAAGATATGAATTTTGATCAAGTGTCATTTGATATATAACAAAATGATATTATAGAAACATGAATTGCCAACCCGAAGAACATTCCATGTTTTGTAAGACAAAAGAGCAATACTGTATAGATGAACACCTGCTGTTATATATATATGTATATATATATATATATATATATATATATATATATATATAAAACTAAATAAAAAACAATAAAAAAATAAAGAATATTAAAAAAAAAATTCTATGTTTCCATGTTTCCTGAAGGAGTGGGGACTGGGTACATGAAGAGGAGGAGGAGGTAAAAAGAGTTTAAAAAAAAAGAATAGTCTTGGACATCACTGCACTAGCCTAAATTCTTACAATATATACCAAATAAGCACTAGAGTTCACTGATTTAATGACTTGTGGAAGCACATGCATGTGCAGCAGCTTTTCTGGGCAATGAAATACAAAATCACACATGCCCCCACAATGCAAAACATCATGGGCTGCATATGCAAATTTCCACAGAATATTAAGCTGGTTCAACTTTAAGCAGAAATGCATGGTGCCAAAAGGCCTCTCACACAGTTTGCAAAGGGTGCCAACAGAAGACAGAGACACGTGTTTCATCCTACCAGGACTCATCAGTATGCCTCGTCTGTTTGACATCCCAGTGGAACGAACCAGCTACCCTAAGATGGTCTATCTGGGTTAAGTTGTGGTGAACCCAATTAAAGCAAAAAACAATTTAAAAGACAAAGAACCTCTGTGCGCAAGCACTGAGGCAATGGTTATCCCAAAGGGAATTTGTCTGGGAAGCCAAGTTACAAAGAAATACAAAATCACACATGCCCCCACAATGCAAAACACCACCACTCTTCTAGTTTCCCTAGAACCCTCTGCATTCACTACACCCCCTATTGAATGTCCACCCTGTTAACGATTTTTGTGTCATCTGCAAAGAGATACACTTTCCCTTCCCTTCCAGTTCCTCAGCAATGTTACTTATGAAGATATTGAAGAGGACTGGACCCCGTACCAATCCCAAGGGTACTCCATTAATTACTCTCTCATCTTCTGAGTGACTGCCATATACTACTACCATCTGCCTCCTATATGTCACCAGCTGACTCTTAAACAACCTGTAGATAACAATGTATATATTTTTATTTTTTAATTTAAGTTTGCAAGCAAAAACTTACAACACAAAAAATACATAGGAGGACAGCAATGTTGAACCTCGAGTCTGAGATTCATGTAAAAAGGATAATCTAAGTGGAATTCAAGTGGCATTACCAAATATGTGTCCATGAATGTTTGAGCAACATTTGCCAATTAACAATATATTTTAAGCTACTAAATCACATTTACCCAGCTTAACTTGACTCCATTACATATTCACTTTGGTATGCATGCCAAATCTTGAGTGTATACCTGCAATA
This sequence comes from Neoceratodus forsteri, assembly GCA_016271365.2. Taxonomy (NCBI): domain Eukaryota; kingdom Metazoa; phylum Chordata; order Ceratodontiformes; family Ceratodontidae; genus Neoceratodus; species Neoceratodus forsteri. The sequence goes on along the minus strand of CM057450.1, from coordinate 1,735,930,411 downwards.
GCAGTGAAGTTATAAACATCCTAATACTTTGAAAATTGTCACACGATTTAACAAATAATTAAACTGTAGAATTTTTAACTCCCATAACTTGCAATTTACATAACCAATTACCTCTCTATTTAGCAGTTTGTATGACTCTTCCAAGATAGTATTTATATAAATGTTCAATTGTTTAGCTCCAAAGGTGGCTAAATTGTAAGCACAGAACTTTTTCAGAAATGTTCACATGAATAATAAATTGACAGTTTTTGAGCCCCTATAGCTTCCACATCCGTAATCTAAATGTCATGAGATGTTACATCCAGTTAGGACCTCTATCAAACAATAAGCATACCAAATTGTAGAGCTCTAGCTATAATTCTGATGAAGTTAAGGCTAACTAAAGAAGTTCAGAAAATTCAAAGCATTTTACAAAAGTTTGTGACTTTTTGTGTCATTTTGCAAAAATTCTGCAAAATCTGAATTTGCTAATTATACCAAGCCCCACTCCCCACTGCCTTCACTCCTACCACCTCTTCTGACAGACTGTTCTAGGCATCCACCATTCTTTCTGTGAAGAAGTATTTCATCACATTCCTCTTAACTACTGAAATATCCCTCCCTATGCACCCCAGCATCTGGTTTACCTTGCCTTGTTGTACTTCCCTGTCACCTTGAGATCATCAGGTATGATTACCCCAAAGTCTTTCTCTTGCTTGGTAACTGTATGTACTTCACTCCATCTTGTATACAGGCCCTGGGTTTCCCCACCATAGTTGTTTGACTTTGTAGTTTTTGGCACTGAAATCTACATGTAGCTACCACTCTCTAGACCACTCCTCTAGTTTCCCTAGATCACTCTGCCTTCACTACACCCCCTACTGGGTGTCCACCCTGTTAACAATTTTTGTGTCATCTGCAAAAAGGCACACTTTTGCTTCCCTTCCATTTCCTCAGCAATGTCACTTATGAAGATATTGAAGAGGACTGGACCCCGTACAAATCCCAAGGGTACTCCATTGGTTACTCTCTCATCTTCTGAGTGACTGCCATATACCACTACCATTTGTCTCCTATATTTCAACCAGTTAGATACCCAGCTCACCACCTTCTCCCCCACCCTCAGGCTGCTAAGTTTAGTTATCAGCCTGCTGTGTGGCACAGTGTCAAAGCCTTACTAAAGTCCAGATAGGCCACATTCAATGCCCTCCCTTGTTCCATCTCTTTAGTTACCCAATTAGAGAACTCTATGAGATTTGTTTGATATGGCCTCCCCTCTGTGAAGCTGTGCTAGTGGTTGTCCTGCAACCCATATATCTCCAGGTACTTCGTCATTCTCTCTTTTATCAGGGATTCCATTAATTTTCCCACCAATGATGTGAGGCTGACTAGTGTATAATTAGTAGTCTCTTCCCTGCTGCTGCTCTTTTACATAGGGACCACATAAGTCTTCCTCCAGACTTCTGGAATTACCCCATGTCCAATGAGGTGTTGAATAGTGTTGCAAGAGGGGCAGCTAGCACCATGCTCAGTACCATTGTACCTTTAGTACCCATGGGTTGATCCTGTCTTTCCTCATCACCTTGCTTTCCTTTAGGGCTTTCAACCCCCAGTGGACTCTCTCTCTCTCTCTCTCTCTCTCTCTCTTCCTTAAATGGACTTGTGTCCACTCCACCCTCCCCACAGCATCTGCTAATGCATGTCAGTCCATCTCTCCCCCTTTCACTATGAAGATTGAGCAGAAGCATTTGTTTAGAATTTTACCTTTTTCATGGTCTTCCTCTGTGAAGTCCCCCCCCCGATCCTCACAAAATTCCTACCTTTGACCTCCTGTGCAATCCTTTCCTTAGTCTGAGCCTCTGCTGTCCTTACTCTCCTTCCTGTTTTCCTATGTTTCTCTAGATATACCTCCCTGTATGTCTCCATTTGGATCTCCTTGTACTTCCTGAAACCCATACCACTTTAGCCACCATGTTTGAGAACCCCAATGGCCTCTTTCTCCTCTCACCCTTGCTTACTACCTTTAAACAGCTTGATGTTGCCTTGGACATTCCCTCCTTTATTCTATTCTATTTTGCCTCCACACCCCCAACAAGTATCCTCTTTGAGGTATTTATTAGATCAGTCTCCCATTCCTTTAGAATGTACTTTCTTGAAGTCCAGGACCCTCATCCTAGTGTGTGTGTTTTTCTCCTGTCCAATCCATATGCCAAACCACACTATATGATGATCACTTTTTAGCCAGGAGGCTACCCACTGCAAGATCTGTAATGTTGTCCCTTTTTGCTAGTACCAGATCCAGTACTGCCCCATCTCTAATGGGATCTATAATAAGCTGTCTGAGAAATGCCCCTTGCAGGGACTCTGGGATGACCCTACTCCAAGTTGTAGTTTTGACCAGATGTTCCAGTCTACTTCTGGCAGATTAGTCATCTCTAATTACTATTTTCCCTTTGCTTGCCATTTTGCCTATGACCTCCCCCCAAACCCTATCCAATTCCTCTCCCCTGCTTTGGTGGACTGTATAACACCCCCACAAGTATAAATGGCACAGATCCAGTCTTTAAGCCAGCTCAATAACATCCACACCTTCTTTTCCCTGCTGTGTTCTAGTATTTCCATGGTCTTTATACCTTCCCTTACATAAAAACCTTCTTTCTCCATGCCCTATCCTTTCCAAATGTGTTGCAATCTCATATGGCCACCTCCCAGCTCTGGAGGTCAGTGTGCAGTGATTCTTTTATGACCTCCAGATACAGGTCTGCCTCTGTAATAGTAGCCTCAAGGCCAGGAACTTTGTTTCCTAGATTCCTTGCATTGACACGCATAAATCTCCACTTCTTTGGTCCCTCCCTGCTCCTACTTTGCTATCCCTTCCTGAGACCATCCTTCACCCATCTCATTTTTTCCTGGTACTGTGCTCCCCCTTTTAGTCTTCCCTCTGCTCACTCTCATTAGTATTTTTCTCAGCCTTAGAGCCATCTCTGTACCATCTCATTCCTTCATTCCTTTCCCTACTCCCCAATACTCCTGGGGAATTTATTTTACCCTGGCTTTTTTTCATTGCTGTTCCATTTTCTGGGGGGGTGGCATTCACTGCCTCTCTCATTTCTTCTGCCTCCCCCATTGGGAAGTTTAAATGCCCATCAAAGTAGCATTTAAACCTCCACCCAGGACTGCTGTTCTCCTCCTGGGCAGAAGCCATCCCATTTGTTCAGACCTTTAACCCTCCAGGTAGGACCCCAGTCCCCAAGGTAGCCAAACTGCTCCTCTCTGAACCATGCCTTCAACCAGCCTAAATAACCATGGTGCAGTGTTCTCTCTCCTCCCCTTGCTGTGCACAGTTTTCACCTCAGTGAAGGCCACCATGCATGCTTCCTGCTTCAAACCCCTCCCCAGCTTCCTAAACTTGTCCTGCACCATCCCTGCTGTGTCCTCTGTCAGGTCATTTGTCCACAGATGGACAATGATATCCAGTTCTCCCTCCTGTCCCACCGCCCCATCAATCCCAAGGATCTGCTCTCCTTTCATCCATGTTGAGGCAACAGGTAGGCATATCAACTCCCTCCTTCCCTCCCATAGTTTTCCCAAAACTACCCACCTAATGTTGAGTCCCTCACCAGACGTTGCTTCCCATCCACTGGTATCCTCTGCCTCTGACCTTGAGGCCTCCACTCTAAAGGACCCTCACATCCTCCTTGACCACTACCACAGATGCATCATCACAGCAATGGTTGTAAACTTGGTGGTACCTGGGTGGGGTAAGAGGTCTCCCAAATCCTAATCAACTCAGCCCAGGGTCTAGAAACCTCTTCCCTCAACCCAGAGAGGTGCACGCAGATGGAACAGTACCTCAGTCTCAAGAAGGTCTCCGTAAAGACTGTTTCTCCATTGTCAATGCACTGCACCACTACCACTATTCCCAAATGTACTCCCTCTATGACCTGAAAATGAACTGATGCCCTTACCCCAGATAGGGTGTTTCTTGATTCTCCCTTTGTTCAGATTAACCCTTTTTGGTATAACCTAGGTAGGTTACTAATTTGCTTTCCCCTTAAGCATTTAATTAGACTTTACTAGCTATCCATGTATACCCTTACCCAAGAGACGGTGTTTTTAATGTTCTCCTATTCCCGCTTAATCCCTTTGTATTCTTACCCTAAGTAGGGTGTTGCACTTATTCCCAGTTATGATACATCGTTATGATACATAAGGGTTGTAGCTCAGTGTTCCATAGCCAGTGTGATTTTTATTTGAATAAATATCTATTCAACTCACTGAGCTTTTGTGCATACACCATCCTGCTTATTTTGTTTTATATAGCCCTGACTGGCAGCACTTTTGAGGGTTAAAGAGTGCAATCAAAGGAGGTCTGTGCACCGAAATACTAAACATTTGCACAGATTTTCCCTAATATTTATTCTCCATTTGCAAATTTTGGAGATGAACTATTATTAGGAGGATCCTAAATTGGGGCTGGCGGTATAACCTAGAGGTTAGAGTAACGAGCTGTGAATGAGCATGGTACATCCAGTACACCTAGGTTTGATTCCCACAACCTCTACTTGTATACTGTGTGACTCTGAGCAAGTCACTTAACTACCCAGTGCTCCCGGGTTGCCCCTGAAGTGAAAACAGGCACTTGTGCCTAGTGGGCCTTACTCAGTTACCAAAAAAAAGAATAAAAAAAGAAGTTAGTCATTTAGCTGCCTCATCGTAGCTGTCATCGAGGAAGTGCATTTTTAATTTTGTAAAGTAAGTAAAGAGTTAGTAAAGTACAGACAGTTTATAGTCAGGTGCAGGTACAGTAGGGCAAACAATGAGTGTAGATTAGGAGTTAGCTTTCTTTATTTTTTAGATAGACTCCTCTTACTTGAAGTTCAGCGATTCCAGGAAATTTGGTCATTTTTTACAGTGCTGGTTGGCTGTTTGTTTGGGGCCTATTCAGCGCCATTCTCTTTCATCAGCTGGTTGGAAGGAAAGAGCTAAAAGGAGTTCAACTGAGGACTCAGTCCTGTTTGGAAAGGGGCCCTGATTTGTTGCCAGGTGCACTCCAGTGAGGAGCTTTGGAAGCTAGCCAAAGAGAGAGTGTTGAGAAGGGAGAGGAATTTGTGTTCGAAACAGTCTGTGGATTCATCCTGTGTATCAGGAGTCTTCATCTCGGTGTCAAGTCAAAGGATCATTGCTGAACTGTGGGTCCAGATTAAGGACGAATATGATCTGCTGAATTGTTTATAATCAAGGAGCCTGCTAACATCACAGGGCTTAGTGGGGCTTGAAGTTTCAGGCCTGAAGAATGATGGTGGGTGGCCGGTGAATGGTGGTACTGTGAACTGTCTGGGGGCCTGGCAGTTGTTTCAGGTGCCAGGCCCAGAGTTTGGCGGCTATTTTAGGATTGCTGCTGACCCTTTGTGGGTTTTCCCCATTTTACCCATTGGGCTGTTGGGACTGCTGGATGGCTTTGTTTCTGGATCTGTGCTGGGCTTTACGCTTTGGATTTGTGCTAAATTCTGATTCCCCCCTACTTAGATCCTGGACTGTCAGTAAGTACTTAGTACTGTGTTAGTGGTGGTGAGAAGACCACTCACAAAAGTTTTGCTTCAGGTTGGATTTCATCTGACTGTTGTGAGAAAACTGTTGAAACCTGAACTGAACTGCATCCCCTTCAGAGCAGTAGTGGGATCACTGTTAAAGGGGCTCCCCCAGTGACTCTCCTCCCTCTTGCACTTGCAAATGAAATTTCTCCTGGAGTAGCTTTTGCTGAACTTGAATAATTTGAGGATTCTCCTTATTTATTTAAAAATTCTAAATATTATGTAAGTTTTGGATGTGCCTGGTTGTGGGTGGAAATGGGATTAGATAGTGTATGATTGGCTGGTAGTGTTTGTGTTGGAAAATGTTATTTTATTTATAGTATGAATGGTGACTGAGTGATTAGTTTAGAATTTTATTATTAGTTCTGTTTATATTGTGTGTTTTGGTTCAGTTGGTTTAGTTATCTTAGTATTATTTTTATTTATTTTACTATTCTAGTCATTTAGGCATGTGTAGATGTCTTGCACCCCTCCAAATCAGCTATCCAGCAGCCCTGGTGCTTGACCGCCACCCCTTTTGTGATCTTCCCCTCCCTGCTGCTGCTATAAGGTGTTGCAAGGAGGTGGGTATTTGTAGGGGGCATGGGGATATGTGGTGGGGTGCTGGGGGCTGACTGGGGCTGAGGGAGATGAGGTTGGTAAGGAGCGGGAGGTGCCCTAGGAGAAAATGTAGCCTTGAGAGAGGCCCACTGTGTCTGGTCTCTGTTCCTAGAGTACCCACTGGACCATGTGGGCAGGTAGCTACAGGGCCCATAGCCTTCACTGATCCCCTCCAGGCAGCGTTATGCGACACCAGGTCGATGAGACACAAGACCACAATTATGTCAGACTTGGTTTCTTCGATCGACCTGGCATGTATCATGGAGACTGGTTGGGGGGACGATGCTGATCCAATTTTGAAGGCATTGGTCCTGGTCGAGTACTCTGTGGTACACTGCCCAAGAAAGGATCACAGGGGTGGGGATGTAGCCACCTGTTTTAGATTTAGCTTGAATTTCTCCGTACATCTGGTGGGCTCTACCTCATTGGTTGTATGTCTTGCAATGTGTAGGGGTCAAGATGCAAGATACAGAATTCTCCTGGTTTACCATCCTCTGGGATTGGGTGGAGAATTTCTGCAGGAGGATGTGGACTTCATCTCCGACAGGGTGTTGGAGTCACCCAGATGGCTTAAACTGGGGGACTTCAATGCCTGGGTCGATGATGAATTTTCACAACTTAGTTCTGACCTCCTCCAGCTGATGACATTGCTTGGCCTTGCACAGGCATTTGCCCCTGCAACCCACCACCTCAGCCACACCTTGAACTTGTTATTCTCACTGGGTCTCGAGGTCACTGACCTTAGGACCAATTGGATTGCTTGGTCTGATCACTGTATGGTGAAATTCTCATTTGGAGCTCCCCCCAATGATCCCTCCTCTGCTGAAATCATCAGCTATCATCCTTTAAGGGGACTGTCCCCAGCAGAACTGAGGGCGGTAGTTGATTTTCCAGTGTTAGTGCTGCTTGTGCAACTGGCTTGGGTGAGATGGTGGCAGCCTATAATAGGGCTGTCTCCAGGACACTTGATACCATTGCACTAGTCTGTATACAACCCAAATCCTCTCACCTGAGACCAGTGGCGGAGCCAGGTTTGGGAGCGTTCAGTCAATCACAGGCTCCACAAAGGGCGCTAAACAGTGAATAAAGATGGTAGCAGGGTACCACTACTAACACTTGGGCAGCCAGGAGGGACAACTGCCCTCCCAGCCCCCCCTCTAGCTTTCCGTTACTGCCTGAGACCCCCATTGTTTGATGGGGCTCTCAAGGTGATGAAGATCATGGGTTGGAGGTTAGAGCATTGCTGGCATAGAATTCGGTCAGAGGAGGATAAACTGGCTTTGAGGAATCACTATGTGGATTTTCAAAGGGCAAACAGCTGTAAGAAGGTAGCATTCCTGTCCAGGAAGATTGCTGCAGGGAAGAACAGATCAACTCACCTCTTTCGGACTATGCACAAGCTTCTTCATCCTGTCTGTCTACAGCTGAAAATAGCTTTTCAGTAGCGCTTTGTGAAGAGTTTGCTCTGTTCTTCTGTCACAGGGTATCCTCTATTTGGCCAAAATCTTGCCAGTGGGTCTCGATCAGTCCTGCAAGGTGGGATCTGGGTGGAGCAGGGGCACCCCTACTATCTCAGTTTTGGCCGGTGGAGATGGCCAAGGTCACCAAGGTGATTTTGAAGCTGCGGCCCACTTGCTGTGAACTGGACCATGGCCCAATGCATCTCCTAGTTAGAGATGTTGTGAAATTGTATCAGCAATTTTGCCATATAAAATATTTTGTGAAATTACGGCAAAATTTCGCTCATCAATTCTCATCTTTCATTTTAAATTTTTTAGATCTCCATGGTGTCTAGTGCCCCCCTCCCATGGGTTGATCACCAGCACAAATTAAGTAAAATTTCCCTGGTGTCTAGTGCCCCTCCCCATGATCACAAGCTGAGTTCAAGACCCCTCCCTGTTAATTTCTTCCATCCACTATAACCCCCAATCTTTGGGGAATCTTCCTCCCTCCTCCCTGCTGTCTAGTGATGTTTCTCACCCTGTCATCACACTGTTGAACAGTATTCCCCTGCTCCTCCAGTACCCTGATCAGAACACCAACACAGCCCTCCACTGCCAGCAGCCCGACTGAGTGCTTCAATGAATGAGCACATGCTTGTACAAGCATGCGCTCATTCATTTAAGGGCTTAGTCAGGCCACCAGCCATATAGGTGAGTGGAGGGTTGTGCCAGTGGCCCAATCGGGGAGGGTGCCGGGGGGAGCAGGATGGGCACTGTTTAGCAGTAGTGACAGGGTGGAGGGTCCACCAGATACCAGGGAGAGAGGAGGGTATTTTTCAAAAGATTTGGGGGTCATGGTGGCTGGGGAAACAACTCAGGGGGTCTTGAATTGAGACAGTGATCAACGGGGGGACTAATTTCAGCTGGTGATCGGCCTGTGAGGGGGCACTAGACATCAGGGATGTTATATGGGCCAGTAAGTGGCCTGGGGGGGCACTAGACACCAGATATATTGTATGGGCTGGAAACAGTTGGGGGGGTCCATTAAACACCAGGGAGCCTTAAAATCGGGCACAAAGTGCGAAATAAAGTGCAAAATTTCACCCACAGATGGCAACATTTCACTGGCAAGCAGAAAATTTCACTGATTGGCAGGCAAAATTTTGCTCGTCCCACGGGCAACATTTCGCATTTCGCCCAGCAAAATATTTTGCAAAATGTGCAGATTACATAAAATAATTTGCCTGGCGAAATTTTTTGTTTCATACAACACTGCTCCTAATGGGCTACATGGAGGCTATCAGCCCAGTGTCCACCAGGATAGCCATGTCCCCAATGCCTTGAAGGAGATGCTGGTGAAGCCCCTTCTGAAAAAAACATCTCTCGACCCCAACTTCCTGGCGAGTTATAGACCAATCTCCATCCTTCCATTTTTAGGGAAGGTTGCTGAGAAGATAATGGCTCTACAGCTCAAGAAACACCTAAAAACCTTTGACAACTGTGAGCCATTCCAGTCTGGGTTTAGGACGAGGCACAGCACAGAGACAGCACTAGTCCAGGTGCATAATCACCTCCTCAGGGCAAGAGATTGAGGGGAATGGTCAAATCTCATTCTCCTAAATCTGCCATCAGCATTTGATGCCATGGACCACATCATGTTGCTGGATCATCTTAAAGAGTATTGTGAACTCTCCAGTACTGTCTTCAACTAGTTTGAGTCCTTTCTCTCAAGCAGAAGGCAGAGGGTAATGATGGGGAATTTTATTTATTTATTTATTTATTTATTTATTTATTTATTAACTTTTGGTGACCAGGTAGGCCCACTGAACCCCGAAGGTCTCTTTTTCAGGGGCGACCCAGGATAACAGTACAATACAGGATATAATACAGAGGAGACAACATTTGATTGCATAAGTTGTGGAAGCATATGGTAGCTACAGACAGTGGTTTCAGAAGTATAAGGTGGTTACAGACAATGGTTTTCTAACATGGTTATCATCATGACACAGTTCTGCCTTGATAGTGTTTGGCATAGCAATTTGCATGAGGTTGCTTTGGCCCCTAGGTATCCTAAGACTACTAGGAGGTCCAGGGTAGTCCCAACTTTAGGGGGGTTTGATGTAGAGTTGAGAGGGGTACCTTGAGAGCCATGGCAGTGGCATGCACTAGTGTCCAGCATGTGGGCCTTGAGCCTAGTGTGGAAATTCATAAGTGTGGAGGCATCCTGGACCAGGGCAGAGAGCTTGTTCCATAGGCTAGGGGCTTGCCAAGAGAAGGATCTGCCGCCAGCGTTAGTCCGAACTCTGGGGACTTTGAGCACTGTTCGTTCTGAAGTCCTTAGGTTCCTAGGGTTGTGCTTAATAGCTATGATTCTTGATATACTTGGAGGAGCAGGGGGTTTGAGTAACTTGTAGGCTTGGGCGAGCAATGGTTGTTGTAGCCGGGCAGCCAGTGAGGGCCACCGGAGCTGGGCCAGGGTGTCACAGTGGTGTCATCTCGGGTGGTCTTGGGTATCAAACTGAGCTATTTTGTTGTAAAGCATTTGCATCCTGAATACTTCCCGCTTTGCCATGCTTTGTATAATTGGAGCCGCATAGGTCAGGGTAGGGAGCAGGACACTTGTCGCAATGGAGAGCCTAGCCTCAGGGATGAGCTGGTCCTTGAGACGGTACAAGGTTCAGAGTTTGCGGTGAAGTGTCCTGGTGACCTGGTCAATGTGGTCTTTGTAGGTGATTGACTGATCTAGAGTTAGGCCTAAGTATTTTAGGGAGGGGACTACTTTTATGCATTTGCCAGATATTGTGGAAAGTTGTAGGGATGAGGACCTGTCAGTTCCCAAGGATCTTGGTCGAATAGTATTGCCTTGGTTTTGTCCTCGTTAAGTACCATTCTGTTCTTGTACAGGCATGTCTCTAGGGATGTGAGGTCCTTTTGGAGTAGGGGACCGAGAGCAGCTACATCGCCCAAGGATCTGTAGATGACAGTGTCACCAGCGTACTGTACAACCGAGCTCTCCCCACAACAGGTACTTAGTTGATTTGTAAATAGGGAGAATAGGAGGGGGCCTAGTATTGAGCCTTGGGGAACTTCCTGTTTTAGTGGTAGCAGCCCAGACATGGCCCCCTTCCAGGTGACCCTCTGTGTCCGGCCTGATAAGTAGCTCGCAAACCACTTGAGGGCATGGGGGTCTAGTCCAATGTTGTGCAGCTTCAGTAGTAGTAGTAGGTTATGGTCTACAAGGTCAAAAGCCTTGGACAAGTCTATGAAGACTGCACCTGTGGGTATCCCTTTGTCCATAGCCCTGAGCACTTTGTCAAAGAAGTTAATGAGGGCAGTATCAGTACCGTGGTTTGGTCTGAATCCTTGTTGGGATGAGGCAAGGAGCTGGTGAGCTTCCGAGTAGTCCCGGAGTTGGTTGTAGATTAGACTTTCTTGAATTTTGGCTAATGTGCAGAGAAGAGACATAGGCCTGTAATTGGTTAGTTTGTTCCTGGGTACACCTTTGTGGATAGGGACTACATTGGCCTGTTTCCACTGATCAGGGACTGCTCCTTCCATTAGAGATCTGTTCAGGAGCATAGTTATAGGCCTGGATAAGGAGGTGGCTCCGGTCTTGAGTAGCCAAGGGTTGATCCCATCTGGTCCCCCTGACCCTTTTGGTTTCAGCGCCTTTAGGAGGGTTAGGATCTCAGTGCGCTTTACCAGTCACAGATGGAAGGGGGGTCATTTGAAGTGTGTCGCTTCAATTGTGATTGGGGCCGAGGTCAGGGGAGATTGGCCGGCCATGTAGGCCCCTAGATCAGTGAAGTGGTTGTTGAGGGCAGCCGATATTAGAGCAGAGTCACTAGCAAGCTGACCGTTGACCTCAATGGGGCTGGGCTCTGACTTTTTGGTGCCCTTGATCAGGTCAGTAACATGATTCTAGAATTGCTTAGGGTTGCCTAAGCTAGCTTTCTGGAGGTGTGTGATGTACTCTCTTTTAGCAGGTTTAATGGCTCTCTTTGCTTTGTTTCTTAGTACTTTGTATTCCAGTAGGTCTGCAGGGAGAGAGGAGAGCTTGAATTTCTTCCAGGCTTTGTCCCATGTTGTCATTTGGGATTTGAGGGATGGAAAGATCCAGTTGTAACAGCTTCCCTTCGCTCTCATGCTCTTCATAGGGGCAAAGAGATTGGCAGCAGTGCCTAGTACTCAGTCGGGCTGCTGGCAGTGGAGGGCTGTGTTGGTGTTCTGATCAGGGTACTGGAGGAGCAGGGGAGTACTGTTCAACAGTGGTGACAGGGTGGGGGGCATCCACTAGACAGCAGGGAGAGGGGAGGAGATTTTTTTTAAAGATTGGGGGTTATGGTGGATGAAGAAATTAGCAGGGGAGGGGGGTTCTTGAACTCAGCTTGTGATCATGGGGATGGGCACTAGACACCAGGAAATTTACTTAATTTGTGCTGGTGATCAACCCATGGGAGGGGGGCACTAGACACCATGGAAGTATTTCAAGGCTTCAGCCAGTGTTGGGAGGAGTGTTATGGGGCTCCAGTCCCGGCTGCCGAGATAGTGATTGAATTGCACTTCTGAGAAATTGGTGTAGTCTCGTGCAGTAAGTATTCCTGGCTGGACGTTGGGCTCTCTGTTCTTCCATGTACAGAATATCGGGGAATGGTCACTCAAGGAGTCTGCCATTATTCCTGCAAGGCTCTGGATGTTTGTAGGTTTGATACTCAGGCCCAGTCCAGGTGGTGTGATTCCCAGTTTTGTGATTCAGTCTGGTTGGTTCAGAGATGACCTGTGTCAGACCTGCTTCCTGGGTCAGAGACATCGAGGCGTGGCCAGGGTCCTGGGCCCGGTTGAGGTTGAAGTTGCCCAGTATGAGTAGCTCCGTAGCTACCTCTTGGGCCAGTGCAGTTGTGATGGCTTCAAGGGACTGGAGAGCAGACTTAGGTGGATGGTACACACAGCCTATGATTAGTTGCTTTGTGTGACCAAGGGTTAAACGGATAAATATAGCTTAGCCCTCAGCAGGGAGATTTCCTGCAGGGTTAGGAGTGACACAGTGAGGTCGATCTTTGTGTAGATTAGCACCCCTCCTCCTTTTTTGGATTCCGTGTCCTTGCGATAGATACTGTAACCCAGTGCTTGTATCTCATGATCAAGGATGTTGGCTTTTAGCCAGGTTTCTGAGATGGCTAGGACATCAGGTTTGTAGAGGTCCAGCCAGGCTTGTATTTCATGTATTTTGGGTCTGAGGCTACACACATTCATATGTGCGATCTTCAGTCCCTTTGCAGACACCCAGCGAGGATCCTGGGGGGATGCCACTGAGATATTGGTGGTATTGGAGCCGGGGTTGGGTTGAATATCACCTGCCAGGAGTAGTAGCACTGCAACTAGGCTGAGTAGTTTGGCACTAGGTAAGGTGATGAGGTTCCTTCGACGCATCCTACCCATAAAGTAGAACAGGTTGTAGCATACTCCCTTTTTCACCATCTCATGCGCAGTAGAGAGAGTAGTCCTGCTTGAGATGGGGTAACTGCTGTGGAAATGGTGAGGGGGCGGATCATTATGCAGATAGCCCCCTGGTTCAAGGTGGTCTGGGTCATTGAGCCTATCCACCCAAAGGAGGGTCAGTGAGTAGAATATGGCAAGAAGTGCCCGTCTGTTAGAGAGAGGGACGCCTAGGTTCCGTGCACTCTAGAGTGTCGGGGGGGGAAGCATGCACTTGGTGAGCCATGGTTGAATGGTCTCAGTTAGATCAGTTGGTGCCTACCTTTAGTGAGAGGTCTCAGCCTTTTTTGCTGGAGGGGGAGCAAAAGAAGGGAAAAAGAATAAAAAGTGATTTAACTAGACCAGGCTAGACTAGGTTGGAAAGTAGTTCAGTCAAGCTATTGACAGTTTGTTATTAGCATTAGTTGACTAGATATTTATAACATGTTAAGACAAATGCACAGTTTAGAAGCAGCTAGCACTGTCAGTTTCAGAGATTAGGTGAAGAGCCAAAGGTTTAGCAAAAGTTCAGTTAGTATCTTAGTAGAGCATGCAGGTTATTCACTTATGCTGACTGTATATTCTTGAACTTGTAAGGAGACACAGTTTTAAAAATAAGATTAACTTGGCTGGCTATACTGCTTAGGCAAACAGCTGACAGGGTGCTAAAGTCATTGACTGATTATTGTTTGATTACCCATACTGACCTAGCACAGTGTGGAGGCAGCTAGTGTTGTCACTTTCAGACAGCTAGAAGCTTATTCTTGTGTGTAATATTTTGGTAGGAGGAGGCAAGAGAGCATATGCAGTAGTCCTGTTGTATTTATGAGCAGAGGATTAAGTAGTCCAGGGTTCAGTTGCTTCTAAATTATATAGTGGGCCAGTGATCAGTGTAGTGTTGCTGTTGGGAAGAGGGGGGGTTTAGGACCTGCGCCTGGAAGAGGTGAGATTGGAATCACTAGCAGTTCCCTCCTTTCACTCTGCAGATTGGCTGGGGCATCCAGTGGGAGTGGCACTCCAGTATTTAATGGGAGGAAGGAAGGTGTAGGTGGGTGGGAGAAAATTAAAGAAGATTTCAGGTCTTCCACCTGCTCTGTGCAGGGGAGATAAGGGCTTCGGGAAGCATGGGAGGTCTGGCTGGTTCCTCAGCTCCGCAATGCCTCAGTCATTCAGGGTGCGTGGGGGGGGGGCCTCTTGCAGCGAGGTTTCCCTGGCCTCCCCAGCTGAAGGTTCTCCACAGAAGTAGTGGCTTGTGCTCCACAGGGCTCCGAGCAGGCGTTTAAGTCTAGCCTGGGTCGGTGCATCACCATAGGCAGGGAGTCCAATCAGACGCAAGTGTTGTTGTTTGAATTTGGCACCCAAAAATCTGAACTCGTAGTCGCTGCACTGCCTGGTCTCAGAATCAGCCTGCTTGCTGTCCTGCTGCAGTGTTTCCACAAGTCGGGGGGGGATAAGCTCCACCATCAGGTTTGCACACTGCAACACAGCAAAAGTTCATCTCCAAAAGGTGAGGCTAAATAAAATTGAAGAAGATTGCAGGTCTTCCGCCTGCTCCGGTGCAGGGGAGGTAAGGGCTTCAGGAAGCGTGGGAGGACTGGCCGGTTCCTCAGCTCTGCAACGCCTCAGTCATTCAGAGTGCATGGGGGGCCTCTTGCAGTGAGGTCTCCCTCACCTCCCCAGCTGAAGGTTCTCCACGGCAGTAGTGGCTTGTGCTGTACGGGGCTCTGAACAGGCATTTAACTCTAGCCTGGGTTGGTGCGTCACCGTGGGCAGGGTGTCCAATCAGGCGCAAGTGTTATTGTTCTAATTTGGCACCCAAAAATCTGAACTTGTAGTCACTGTGCTGCCTGGTCTCAGAATCAGCCTGCTTGATGACCTGCTGCAGCATTTCCACAAGTCGGGGGATAAGCTCTGCCATCAGGTTTGCACACCGCAACACAGTAAAATTTCAGCTCCAAAAGGAGAGGTTAAATAAAATTGAAGAAGACTGCAGGTCTTCCGCCTGCTCCAGTGCAGGGGAGGTAAGGTCTTTGGGAAGCATGGGAGGTCTGGCCGATTCCTCAGCTCTGCAATGCCTCAGTCATTCAGGGTGCATGGGGGGTCCCTCTTGCAGCGAGGTGTCCCTCGCCTCCCCCAGCTGAAGGTTCTCCATGGCAGTAGTGGCTCCACAATGTCCATGACCTGTGGAGTTCCTCAAGGCTCAATTCTTTCACCAATGTTCACGGTGTACATGCTGCTGCTGGGGGAGTATCATCAGACAGTCACAGTCTGGGTTTTCACTGTTATGCAGATTATACTCAGCTGTACATGTCTTATGCACCAGGGACAAGTGGTGCCATCGAAGTGCTGAATAAATGCCTTGCCGAGATCCAGGATTGGATGAACACTAGCTGGCTGAGACTTAACCCAAATAAGATGGAGGTACTGCTGATTGAGCCGGGTCATGGCCATCATGGGGATGCTTCTGGGATGACAACAGGTTTGATCCTGGAGTCAACACCGTTGATGGCATCTTCTAGGGTGAGAAATCTGGGTGTGATCCTCAATGACAAGATGACATTTGAAGCACAGGTGTTGGCTGTAGTGAAATGTTGTTTTTTTTGCCATCTGAGGAACATCACCCAGATTAAACTCCTAATTCTGCCCGAAGACCTGCCATCATTGCTGTATGCCTTTGTAACATCTAGACTCTACTAATGTAATGCTCTGTACCTCAGAGTCAGTGGAGGGAACCTCCACCACCTGCAACTAGTGCAGAGTGCAGTGACCAGGCTGCTGACAGGGCTGTCCAGGTCCTGTCATGTGACCTTGGTCCTGTGAGGTCTGCACTGGCTGCCAGTCAGATGGTGGGTTCTCTTCAAAGTGGACTTGCTCACCTATAAGGCCCTATACAGATCATGCCCTGGCTGCCTGTCAGACTTCCTTACTTCTGCCATCTTAGCTTGCTCCCTTTGCTCCTCCACCCAGGGCCTCCTGGCAGTTCTGAGGACTGGGCTGAAATCCTCGGGTGATCACTCAGTCATGGTGGCCAGCCCCGTCTTCTGGAACTCACCACCAATACCTTTGAGGGAGGCCCGTATGGTGGAGACATTTAGGAGGGACTGAAGGATTCATCTTTTTAACCTAGTCTTTCCAGAAAATTCTTTTAATTTATATAAAATCTTTTAAATAATGTTACTTGTTGTTGATTGTTTCTATAATATGATTGTTTTACAACCCAGTTATACTGATCTACTGTATGGCACCCAGAGCTCCTGGGATTGGGTGCCTAGTCAAATAAATTATTACTTACTAATCTTCTACTTCTTCCTTGCATTTACAAAAGTCAACAGGCATGAGGGAAATACATTAGCACAGGAAATAATCAGATTATCAGAACACTTTCTAAGCTTAGGAGCAGATCCAAAGAGCGTGGAGGGAGACTTAATTTGTTTTGGAAAAGCAAGAACTGCTGCACAAAAGGGCAGTCCAAATTTAGCAGTGAGTTAATGACAGTTAGATTTTTGGAGTTACTATAGATCACCTTAAAAGGAATGATAGCTGTTTGAGAGACAGATCATCAGGATCCACACTACCAGCAAATGTGATGTCTCTTTTTGTGGCTTTAGAATAATTTAGCCTTTGCATCAGCAACTTAGTGAGCAGCAAACCAACAAGTGGACAGAAGGCTGCAGAAACACAAGTGTGAATATGAGTTGGTAAAAGGCAGCCAAAGCTAAGGTATGGGCTTAGTTCATAGGGCGGTTACCTAGATAATTAGTGTATGAAGGAAAGAAAGAATTAGTAGTATGAAAACTACAGTAGGCCAGCTCAATGAGGTGGAAGGCTGTGGCATCAGTGCCTTACCTCCTGCCATGCCAGTGACCCATGTTCGCAGTGCAAGTTGGTCACTGAGGGTCAGCCAGGAAGGGGGAGAATTGAGCATCCCAAGGAAAGCTCTCCTCCTCCGAGAAGGAAGGGGATCAGAGGTCGGTGTTAGCCTGGCCCCTAGCAGAGGCTAGGGGTTGACATACTGATGCTGCACAATAGGAGCAGAGGCAGAGCAGATGTCCAGCATGCCACATGAGGGACCATGCACGGCATGGCCATTGGCATCATTGCATGCCCTTCCTCTGAGCCAGAGGAGAAAAAGGGAAAAACATCTTGGCTATGCACGATAATCACTGGCCCTCACAGGATCCGCATTCTGGTGACTTAGGTACCTTCCGTATCTGGATCCAGTCTGACGCATTGAGGGGACTCCCCACTCCCACTACAGAGGGCAAGCCATGGGGATAATGGGATAAGGTAAGTCCTGGGGGATGTCAGGTCAACGGTGCCGGGCAGATTTGTGGGAAGGAGGTGACAACCGGAATGGGAGGAGAAATAAATACAGACTCACACACAAAAAAAATATATACATATATGAAAACTACAGTAGGCATATTGTAATTATGAGTAATTATGAAATGAGTGCGAAAACAATTGCAATAGATACCCAAGTCAGTGAAACTACAGTTACTATACACTAACAGTTTGCCTGCTCTACAACCACAAAAATAAAACATTTTACAGCATCTACCTATCTTTGAACAAATTTTAAATACATAAATCATGTCTAACTTGTACCTGGCCAAGAATATAAAATGAGAACTTTAGCTTCCAACACCATTATCCCTTCAATGTTCAACACACAGAATCATACAAAATGTGAAAAGAACTGTAATGGTGAAAACATTTTAGGAAAGGCCAAAGCTCTTTAACACTCCCCTGAGAGGTTTGTGTGTTCAATTGATCTTCAGTCTGAGAAACGCTGCTGTGAAGAATTGCATGGCTTAATACTTAGCAGACACAAGCACTGGTTTACCTATTTCTTTTTATCATTTTCCATCCATCTAGTTATACATTGCAGACCCATGCAGTATGAATGGATGTCAAGACAACCTGATACAATCATATTAACCTCCACAGCAAAATCTCCTCATGTATCTGACATTTCATTACAGATATGAAACAACTCTAACCCATAATTGTACTGCAACACCACAACTATTGATTTAGATTGTTTAAAGAACCAATGTCACTTAATAACTGACCTCTTTAATCAAGCTTGTTATGTTTATATGTATGACTTTTGCACTTGACAGTGCACAAAGTAATTACAGCAAAGGGAAAGGTTTAATTTTTAGCCCATGTGGATTCAAAGGTCAAATTCAGCATTATTTCATTGCAGTTTCCTTAGAAACAGCATGATGCTGCACTGATTTTTTTCAACATTCACCGTTTTACATGTAGTGGTACCTAATGGCAAGTATTTTCTGTCATCTTAAGCTACAAGGACACACATTATTTATACTAAACAGGTAGTGATAGCCCTGCACCACACAGAGCAAGCAGGGCTTTCTTTGCACAGAATGCAAATAGGACGACATATTCAGAAGTTAAACAGCAGCGTAAGTCATAAATTGTGGCAACTGCCTTATATCGTTTGATGTATTTTAACTAACAGCACTGGTAGTTTGTTTCTACAAGAGTAAAGAGTAACCATATTGACTCATTTTCAGTTGTAGAAATGTGGTAAAAAAAATCAGTTGCTGGTGGTAGATATGGGTCAACCATGTAAAATATTTCAAAAAAGTGCCCATTTATTCTGGTGCAGGTACAAAATCAATGGAGTATAAGAGGGTTTTTAAACAAATATGTATAATAAAGAGAGATTTTGTATAGTTTGGAGCATAGAAGCTTGTGATTTGCACTGTTTTCAAATTAAATATATGCATGTTCTACCACTATATGCACTTTTTAAAATGATGTCACCAATGATGTCACTTATGATGTCACTATGACTAGTATAAAAGGCAACGGGCTTTTTAATTTAACATGCCTTTTGAAAAAGGATTCTGTTCCAAAACATGTCAAGGAGTGTTTGCTATTTTTGTACCTGCACCTGAATAAATGGGCACTTATTTGAAATGCTGAGAGCCGGGTATACATATGGTGGTGAGTGCATGATTTCTTGTTTTACTACTGTGGAGTTTTTTTATCATAGCACCCTAACCTAATGCACTACCTTACATGTTGCTGTACATGTCAAATATTTGTAATCATGCAAAACACAAGTCAATATAGATTTAGCCCCATCCCTTAAAAAGGCACTTTGGGCCTGATTCTTAAAGCCCTTCGACTGGCACAAGGTGCCTGCATCAAACATTTCTGCCACAATTGGCACCTTGCATCAAATGCTGTGGCTTTCCCGATTCTGAAATGCAGTCTTCATCAGAGTGGGAAGCTACTATGCCAAAGTGGGTCTGCCCCATCCTTGCAATCTATATCAGGGTGCGCCAGGTTACTGGGGAGCTTGCACCATGGTGGGTCTGCAACAACCCCTTTTTTGTGATTTTAAAGGCTCCACCATGAATGCAGCAAAGTGCACCATGTAGACCAGCCAGGAAGTGGTTTAAGTGGCTTGTGCCACTGGGAAGGAGATCTGAGTGTGGGCTGCCAACCATAGAAGGGAGATGGCATCTGTTAAGGTCTGCCTGCTGTGTACTGCATGTACAGTGTAGGTCTAGTACTGAACATGCAGTAGTTTAGTTATCAGCCCTGGTGGTCTAGCAGCTCCCCTGATCTCCTCCACAACATAAAAATGATTCCCTGGTGGTCTAGTGCCTCTCATCTCCTCCAGCATTGAAAAATGACTCCCTGGTACTCTAGCAGAAACCACCCAGTCCCCAATCTCCCCCAGACATATTAACAACTAGTCCCTGGTAGTCTAGTAGACCTCCGCCCCCTGATCCCTGATCTTCCAGCTCTCAAACCATGTATGTTTCATACCTGGCAGTCTAGTGGCCCCCCACCCCAGTGGGCACTACCCCATCACACCACTCCTCCCACTTGTCCTGAGCCGGCGACCAGCACAGCCCTCCTCTCACCTTCACAGCTGGTCACTGACTGAGCTGTCAATGAGCATGTACTGTACACAGTATGAGCTGATTTGATGACAGCTCACTCTGCCAGGTTTGTAACATATATGGTTTTGGGGCAGGGAGATCAGGGATTGGGGATCAGGGGTCAGTTAGATTACCACAGACTATTTGTTATTATGTCTGTGGGAGACTGGGGATCGGTGGGTGTCTGCTAGACCACCAGGGCTGATAACTGAACTACTTTATGTACAGTACTAGACCTACACTGTTCAAACAGTACACGGCAGTCGCACCTCAACAGGTGTCATAATGCCCTCTGATGACCGCTTGTCTCCTTGACTCTCCCACTCCCACCTCCTGTGACCCACATGCTCCTGGTCCCATCCTGGAGGGATGATTTCCCCTCCACCCAATATCTTGGCCCCTCCAGTTTTGCACTGGGCCAGGGGGGCCAGACTGGTTCCCTTTGGCAATGTTCCCAGGTGCACCATCTATATGGCACAGCTATAGACTTGTGACAGACATGAGGAGTTTGACACCGGGACCACATTTTTTTTACAGAATTGTGCCCAAGGTCCCTGGCACACCCAGGATTTGTCACAGCCTAGATCACTGCAAGTTGTTGTAATCTAAGGGTTTTTTGAGAATCGGGCCCTTATAGTCCCCATTTTCTTATGAACAATAAAACAAAGAAGCTATATTATTTTTAACAATTGTAAAATGTTATTGCCCGAAGGGATCAGAAAAATATCCAATGCAGCAGAAAAAGAACTGTAACTATTCTCTTCATAATTGCTCTACATTAAGTCAAAATTTACTCCTCTACTTGTCCTGAATCAGACACCAATCTCAAAAAAATCTAAGGGACTTATAAAATCTCTGCTGTATGTTTGTGGCACTGTGTACTGCGAATCTTGGCCTGAATGATCCAAAACAAACAAAAAAAACATTAATTGTGTAACATTTATACTGTGCTCTAATACCGTACACACAGCCCTTCACCAGTAAAACATACGTGCTGGCAAATTAATGAGGTTATGTTGCTGACAATGCATATTGATTTTATATAATATTTTTATATAACTGAAATTCATCTTCTTGCATTAAACCCTCTCAGCTGGCAGCAGGGAGACAAGTTAGAAAAGAAATGAAATAGCTCTGGTAACAACTGAAAATAAAATTAATTTGCACACTAGAACTGTGTGAAACAGGGCCATGTATTTGCTGAACTCTCATTACAGACTTTTCCAAACAATTTAGAAAAGTCTTAAACTTTAGAACCCAGCATTTCTACACAACATAGGAAAATCAGCAAGCTAATCTGGTAAGCAGCTAAAGAGAAAAAAAACGAAAGCTCATTGCAGTTGTCAGAAGGTTGGACGCCAGCAAAGAAAAATCTAAACGACTGGTTTGTTAGCACTATAAAAGGACAGGGAAATGTCGCAGATGATGATAAGGCAGCAGCAGCAACCAGTGCAGAAATGCTGCCTGTGGGTCAAGAGGCAATGGGAGACACCAACCACATGGCCACTTTGGGAACTCTGCAGTGTCTGATTACTGAGCCACCAGATCCCCAAAGGAGGTGCAGCCCCAATGTGAAGATGTCAAAACTTAACTCAAATAATTTAATCACATGATGCATGACTTGTTCACAGTGTTTCTATCAAAAGCTCAATTATTTTACATATCTAGCCAAAAAGCAGAAACGGAGTTGAGAATGACCTGCATGGAAGTGACAGACTTAAAAGAAAATCAGACTGAGAATTGAAAGGCAACAGTAACTGAGATACAAGAACGGTAGTCACCACTGATAATTTGACTTCAACCAATACATGCAACGCAGTCACACTGAATAGCTGCATTGAGCAACTAGAGAACTCTGCAGGCTTTCATTGTTTAAGGATTGTGGGTAGAGATGGGTGAAATTGCAGAATTTTATTACGCAAAATATTTTGTAAAATTCGCACATTTCTTGAAATTTTTCACATGTGCGAAATGTGAAATTTCACCCACGGAGTGCATAATTTTGCCAAAAAATGGTGATATTCACTGCTCGCGGGTGAAATTTTGCCATTCTCAGGTGAAATGTCACATTCTGTGGGTGAAATTTCGCAACTTCACACCCACAAAATATTTTGAGTAATGGCAAAATTTCACAAAATATTTTGTGTTGGGAAATTGCTGATTTCGTAGGAATTTCACAGGCGAAATTTCATTTCACCACATCTCTAACTGTGGGACTTCTGAATGCATTCAGTGCAGAATTGCTTAGTTTTTTTTTTTCTATGGTATTTATCCTCCTGTGGCCACCTTAACACATACCCGTAGCCTCACAGCCTGCCATTAGTGGGATCCGGCCGCCGTCCATCTCGACCGGGACTGCTGGCACCCAGTAACCCCTGCAGCTAACCCCCCACAGCGGGGCAGCAGGGAGCCCCCCAACTCCCCATCACAATGGATCCAGTTCAGGTGCCAGTGCCCAGCAAACACACGGGATGGCCATCAAGCTGTGGAAGGTGCCACCATTTTCCTTGTTTCTGTGCCTCCTGAGTCAGAAGCGTGCAATGACACCATCAGGCATGAGCGCGCATGCGTCCACATGCGTCCCCATCCAGGCATCTGCCCCAACTCAACCCCAGTGTGGGGCATGCATCCCCGACCCCCAGCCTTCACCAAGGGGCAGTCAGGCACTGACCGGAGAGGAAGAGCCATCCATGGGATGCTCAATTCCTCTCCTCCCCTGCCAACCCCCAGTGACCTATGCTCGCTCCCGAAAACAGGTCACTGGCGTGGCGCAAGGTGTGGCATCCAGCGCCTCAATCCTCAGTGCCACTGGGCTGGTAAGAATTGCTTATTTTAACAGAGTTGATTGAACAATCTTTTTGGAAGCTCTGTTGCTTCCTCAGAATCATTTAGCATCCTAGACCTGCCATCTTCCACTGAAGCCCTCTTGCAGGAAGGCTGAAAATATTGTACAGTATGCAGATCTTTTGCCCAGTTTCCAACAGTCAACTTTCATTGTACTAATTGTAATTGTTTTAAAATTTTGTTTTATACTAATTCTATGATGCAATTTCATATTACACAATGTATTTGTGTTCTTACATCCTTCTATGGATCTTTGATCCCTGGTTGCTCTAGGGAAAGGAACAAGTATTCCCATAAGCTAACCTGGTCAGAAAAATGAAATAAAACTGAAATCTCATGCTAAGCGAGAACACCCTGCACTGAATTTGGAGTTGCTAAAGGGTTTAGTGAAGTCCTGAGGATACTACCATTAGCAATAAGTTTCAGGGCACCTGGAAGGATGGTTGTGGTGACAGGACTGGTAAGTAGCCACAGGAGTTGAATAGGTGAGGGGTTTGTGACTAAGGAAATAATTGAAAGGCTATGCCTGTAGTTCAATGGGGTGAACAGCCAACCATGCCCCCTTCCTGAGCTATATAAGCAGTTCCTCCCAGCCTCCTGAAGCACTTTTCTTTGCCAGCTGGAGGCTCTGTTGGTCTATCTTCTCTCTTGGGGACAGCTGGGGCTTTGCCACCCCCACCACAGCACTGCTGTGCTCTTGGATCTGCTTGGTTTATGCTGGACTTCTGTTTTTTGTGTACTCCTGCTTTTGGTTTGTATTGCTTGCCTCCGACTGCTATGTGTTTCCTTGTGTGCTTGTTTTCTCCTACTCCTGTACTTGTGTTTGCTTTGTTTGTTTCTTTTGGGAGTTCTAGTTTTCTAGTGCCCTGTGTATTCATTGTTTACTTGTGCTTCAGGTTACATATTGTTATTTCCTTACCTTAAGCTGCCCTGTGCCTGTGATGTCAGGCTCCATTTACTCACCAGAGTTTGCAAGCCCTCCCTTCACTGCATTATCACCTGTATGGTTCAGCTCAGCCTGCTGCTTTCCTGCTTAATAATCCTCAGTTTTCATGCAATTGTTATTGAATGCTTCAGCTCCCTTTACTGTTTCTCTGCTGTCTCCTGTGCTTCCAGCTTAATTGTTTGCACCTGGTCCAGGCTCACTCTGCAAAGCTAGCTGCCAAACCCTGTTCTGTAGCTCTGCTGCAGTTTATTGTTGCTTTACTGCCTCAGTGGCTAGTTATCATTAGTCTGTGTCCTTAACTAGAACCGTGCCAGTAAAAGCACCTATATTGTGTAGGTTCCTACCCTATTAACAATACAGTGCTGTTTGGTTTCATGGCGCTCAGCTGTGGCTTCCTGTTATTCCCATCGTGGAGGACTGTGATGTCACGGTGGAGCATTGTGGATCCGAGTAGCAGGAGCATGCTTTATGTAAGCTATATGATTTTTCCCTGCCTTCTTGCATACATAGCTTTCAGTTATCCATGAGTAAATCAGTAACCTCACAGCCTACATGGCCTTCATATGTTAATTGCATTCCATTACTGCGCTGCATGCTCCTTACTGGAATAACTTATGTCTGCCTTATCGGCATTTAAGGTATTCATGCCAATCATATCAATTCACTATTTGTGCAATCATATCAGTTCACTATTCATGCTGAAACCATAGCATCAAATTCTTCTATGTAAATTATGATTTGATCTTTTATGGAACTGTCTGGCAAAGTACTGTATATATGTAATTCAGCTTACCTCATATGCGATGCATCATGCTTACCTGTGCCGCTGCCCATTTTATTGCTGTTGCATATGCTGTTGCAATTTCTGCTACATATCTCCTATCTGCTAAACCTCATAGATTAATTTACACTACACCTCATTGATTCAGTCACTAGCATCACAGCCTCTTACTGCCTAAACACCTATTTTCTATGTCACTGTCAATTCAGCTTCTATAATGGAATTGATTGGCTTGTTTTCCACTAGTTGCTACTACTATCAAACAAACAAACACTGGCTGACACTAGAAACATAGAAACATAGACTTTGACGGCAGATAAGGACCGCTAGGCCCATCTAGTCTGCCCATTTCCCTACCTACAGGATAGGCCGCAGATCCTAGTTAACCAACAGCCTATTTCTTCCTACCCCCCACAAGAATTGCCTTATGTCTGTCCCATGCATTCTTGAATTCTCCCACAGTTTTAGACCCACAACCTCCTCAGGAAGGCTGTTCCATGCATCCACTACCCTCTCTGTGAAATAATACTTCCTCACATTGCCCCTAGACGCCTTCCTTCTATCTTTAAATTGTTTCTTGTTCTTGCAAGTCTCTTTTCTGAAAATGCTACCCTCTTGGACTTTGTTGATTCCACTGAGGTACTTAAAAGTTTCTATCATGTCCCCCCTCTCCCTTCTTTCCTCAAGGGTATACATATTAAGCTCCTTTAGTCTCTCCTCATACAGCTTCTCTTGCAGGCCCTGCACCATTTTAGTTGCCCTCCTCTGGACTGCCTCTATCCTGTCTATGTCCTTGCGGAGATGGGGTCTCCAGAACTGGACACAGTACTCCAGATGGGGTCTCACCAACTGTCTGTACAGAGGGATAACAACTTCCTGTTTTCTGCTGCTGATGCCTCTCCCTATACATCCCAGTATACCCCCAGCCCTCCCTACTGCCTTCTCACATTGCTTGCTAACCTTAAGGTCATCTGATATGATTACCCCCAGGTCCCTTTCCTTTTTTGTTGTTGTTACTACCTCCCCACCCATTGTGTATTCTTCCCCTGGGTTCTTGGTTCCCAGGTGCATTATGTTGCACTTCTTTGCATTGAATCCTAGCTGCCATACTTCTGACCATTCCTCCAACCTTGCCAAGTCCCTTTTCATCCTTTCCATGCCTCCTTGTGTATCAACCCTGTTGCAGATTTTTGTGTCATCTGCAAAAAGGCATACTTTTCCTTCAGTCCCTCTGCAATGTCACTGATGAAGACATTAAAGGACTGGACCATACTGAACCCTGCGGTGCCCACTAGTAACCCCCTTTCTTCAGAATGGACTCCATTTACAATTACCTTCTGTGTCCTGTTGTCCAGCCAATGTTTTGCAGGCTACCACCCTGGGTCCCACTCCCAGGCTGGTTAATTTGACTGTTAATCTTTTGTGTGGGACTGTGTCAAATGCCTTGCTAAAGTCTAGGTAGGCTATGTCCACAGCCTCCCAGGTCTACTACTTTGGTCACCCAGTCAAAGAAATCTATTAGATTCGTCTGAGATGACCTTCCGCTGTGAACCCATGCTGCCTTGGGTCCTGTGCTCCACTGGCCTCTAGGTACTCAACTATTCTTTCCTTCAAGTGACTCCATCACTTTCCCTACCACAGAGGTCAGACTGACAGGTCTGTAGTTTCCTGCCTCTGTCTTGGACCCACTTTTGTGAAGGGAATCACATCCGCCTTCCTCCAGTCCTCGGGTACCACACTATCCTCCCATGATTTATTAAAAGAGTAGCCAGTGGTTTCACTAGTTCCTCCCTTAATTCTTTTAGAATTCTGAGGTGAATTCCATCAGGACCCATTGCTTGTCCACCTTCAGTTTTAGGAGTTCTTGAAGAACCCTTTCTTCTGTGAAAGGACTGGGATCGACCCCCCTATCAAGAGTGCTTCTGTTAATTGGATTAGGCACTTCCCCCCTCCTCTTTTGTGAATACTGAGCAGAAATATTCGTTCAGTATTCCTGCTTTTTCACTGTCCCCCTCTGCCCACCCACTGTTCTTTCTATTCAGCCTCACTATCCCTCCCTTTGTCTTTCTATGCTCGCTGATGTACCTATAAAAGGTTTTATCCCCCTTCTTAACTGAGTTGGCTATCTTTTCCTCAGTTTGGGCCTTTGCTATTCTGACTTCCCTCCCTGCTTCCTTCTGCCTTAACTGGTACAGCTCTCTGTCCTGCTCCTTCTGTGTTTCCTTATACTTCCGGAATGCTATCTTTTTCTTCCTGACTTTCACAGCCACCTCTTTTGAGAACCATAGTGGCTTTTTCTTTCGTTTTGATTTGTTCATTTGCTTCACACAAAGGCTTGTTGCCTCTGTGATGGCAGTTTTGATAATTCCCCATTGTTGCTCCACACCTCCTTCTACCCTGTTTGCTAGTGCTTTTCTGAGGCACTCTCCCATCTTGCCAAAGTCAGCCCTCCTAAAGTCCAGTACCCTCACTTTTGTATGGCTTGACTCTGTAGCTGAGTTTAGCGTGAACCACACTGTTTGATGGTCACTTGTCCCCAGATGGCAACCACTTCTAGATCTGAGATCCTCTCCTGCCCCATTTGAGGTACGAGGGTCTAAGATTGCTCCCTCACTAGTGGGTTCCGAAACTAGCTGTCTAATGCCTGCCACCTGTAGGGCATCAAGAATGGCCCTGCTCTTGGATGTGGCTGCAGCAAATGTGCTCCAGTTAACATCTGGCATATTCAAGTCTCCCATCAACAGTATCTCCCCTTTCTCTGCCATTCTAAGAATGCCTTCTATCATATCCTTGTCCATTCCTTCCCCCTGACATGCAGGTCTGTACACAACCCCTGTGCGGATTGTGGTGCCCTTTCCAGTCTCCAAGGTGACCCACAGTGCCTCCTCTCCTCCCTGTTTACTCTTTTGTTCAGTTGCTTTTATCCCTTCCTTTACATGAGAGCTACTCCTCCCCTCTTCTCCCTGCCTGTCTCTCCTGTAAGTTATGTACCCTGGTATGTTAACATCCCAGTCATGGTTCTCTGTGTACCATGTTTCTGTGACTGCTACAATATCCAGGCATCCCTCTTCCATTAAGACCATCAGCTCAGGGAGTTTGTTGCCCAGACTACGGGCATTGGTACTCATTACCCTCCATTTCCTGATGGCCTTACTCCCTTTTGCCCCATCCCTGTCCTTCTTGCCTTTGTCACTCTCTTCATTTACCCCTGCCCTTCTCCCTATCAACACCTCTATGTTGGTGTTTGCCACACTTACTACCGTGATTATTTGGGGGGGCTAGGATTTTCCTGCTCCTTTCCAGTGCCTCCCCCCTTGGCTAGTTTAAAAGCTTGCCAATGAAGCATTTAAACCTATCACCTAGGATCCTGGTTCCCCTCCCGGACAGATTCCCGGACAGATGCAGCCCATCATGCCAGTATAGGCTTGCATCACTCCAGGTGGACCCCCAGTCCCCAATGAAGCCAAATCCCTGAGCTCCACACCAGTTTTTCAACCACTGATTGAATCCCATGGTGCGGAACACCCTAGCCTCTCCTATGCCATAGATGGGTAGCACCTCCGAGAAGGTTACCGTGCGTGCTACTTGACTAAGGCCCCTCCCCAATTCCACAAACTACAGCCTTCCTCACTCAGACCCCAACTTGGTAGTTTTCATGGTTGCAGAGATCACTCGCAACCTTTCAATCCCATGGTAGCAGAGTTTTCTTGCAACCTTTCAAGACCTGTTGACAAACTTCTGACCCACCCCGAGCCTACCCAGCTTATTAATCAATCTTCTATGTGGAACAGTATCAGAAGCTTTGCTGAAGTCAAGCTAGTCAACATCAACTGCACCCCCTTGGTCCACTACTCTGGTTACCCAGTCAAAGAAATCTATGAGATTAGTTAGACAGGACCTTCCTGTTGTAAACCCATGCTGTCTTGGATCATGTGCTTCTATGGATTCCAGGTGTTACACTATCCTTTCCTTAAGGAGTGCCTCCATAATCTTGCCCACTACTGGGGTAAGACTGCCTGTAGTTCCCTGCCTCCTCCCAGCTACCACTCTTGTGGAGTGGGATCACATGAGCCCTTCTTCAGTCTTCTGGGACCTCTCCTGTGCTCAGAGACTTACTAAACAGTTCTGATAATGACTCTGCTAGTTTCACCCTTAGCTCCTTTAATACCCTGGGATGTATGCCATCAGGTCCCATTGTCTTGTCCACCCTGAGCTTAGCGAGCTGTTGTAGGAACCTTTCTTTTGTGAAGGGAATAGTGCACACCTCCCTCCCACCTGTGTCCATGGTGCTGAGCTGTGGGCCCTGCCCTACCTTCTCCTCACTAAATACTGATCAGAAGTATCTATTTAGGATAGATTGCTTTTCCTTGGTCCTCCACACAATCCCCCTTATCCCCTTTCATCTTAGTAATACCGCCTCTGGACTTTCTCCTTTCACTAATGTATCTATAAAAAGTCTTGTCCCCTTCTTTTACTTTTTGTGCTAGTGTTTCCTCGGTTTGGGCCTTTGCCTGCCTTACTGCCTTCCCTGCTTCCCTTTGGGAAGTTTGGTAAGCCTCCCTATCTTTGTTGCGCTGCATTCCGTTATATTTCCTAAAGGCCAGTCTTTTGTCTCTGACCTTTTCTACTGCTGTTTTTAAGAACCAAAGTGGTTTCCTCTTTCTTTTGCTCTTGCTTTTCTCTCTAACACAATGGGATGTTGCTTCAAGTATTGTATCCTTAAAGGGGACAGGACATGTGTGCTAATTGGCAGCAGTTAGTAATGTTCCTAGTAAGAGAAGTTATAAACTTGCCTCTAAAAGAGTCATATTCAACTGTACCTTAATAAACACTGATGTGAAAAACTGTGTTTTCAACTGTTTTCTTTTTATGGACAACATTCTGCACAGTTCTCTTCATGGAATCAGTAATTTGGAGTGTTTACTATGTCACGGTTTGAGTGCAGAATGCTAAATGTTAGCTATTGTCCTATCAGAACCATACTTAGAGTTCTTTGCTCAAACTGTGACATAGTTAAAACTCTGGATCACTGCTTCCATGAAGAGAACTGTAACAGAATGCTGCCCATAAAATCAAAACAAGGCAAAATACTGTTTTTCTAATCACTTTTTATTGAGGTACACTTATATACGGATCTTTCAGGCTGATGGATATTATTTCTGTAAGTGGTAACATTATAGACAGCTGCATATTAGAACTCATTTCCTGTCCTCTTTAATGCTTGCCCACTTTGCCTGTACCCCCTCACCTGTATTTCTTCTTGCCAGGGCTAGCTTAACTCTGCTGACCATCTTTTCAAAGTCAGCTCCTCTGAAGTCCTATATTTTGCCTTGGAATGGGATGATTTAGTTGTAGTGGCCAAATTGAACCATACCATGAGATGGTCACTGGCCCCCAGGTGACCTTCTACCTGGAGATCTGTGATCCTTTCCCCATTAGTACTAGATCTAGGATAGCCCTGTCTCTTGTGGGTTGTTGTACCAGTTGTTTGAGGCCCTCCCCCTGCAGGGAATCCACTATGTGTCTAGTTCTGGTGGATGTCCTGCTGGTATTGACCAATCTGTATCTGGCATGGTAAAGTCTCCCATTATCAGAACCTCCCCTTTAGCTGTCATGTTTTGTATATCTTCTAACAGTAATGTGTCTATGTCCTCCCCCTGGTCTGGAGGCCTGTAGACAACCCCAGTTCATATGGTGGTCCCATTTCCTGTTTCCAGGGTGACCCACAGTTCTTCTGGCTCCTTATGTGTATTCTGAATTTCTGTAGCTTTGATATTTTCATTGATATAAAGGGCCACTCCTCCCCCCCTTTTGCACCTCAGTCTCTTCTGAACAGTACATAACCAGGTACTGAAGTCTCTCAAGTGTGGTTACTGGGGAACCATGCCTCACTAATGGCTACTATGTCCAGTTTAGCCTCTGTCATTGTTGCCTGCAGGTCTGGGATCTTGGTTCCCAGACTGCGGGCATTTATGTACATTATTTTCCATTGGCCAGATTTTGGTGTGTTAGTTGTTTGATGAGGTCCATTGTTTCCCCTGCGCATCGTATGGGGAGCCTTTTTCCTTACCTGCTGATGCAAATGAACAACAAACATGCTGAACTTCTGTTTGATCACTAGCTGAGGGGGGGAGGTGTTCTTCTCATTCCATGTATCGGGTGCTGCACCCTTCTTCCCCTTTGCTAGTTTAAATATTCTGCAAAGACGTCAAACATCTGTCCCAATGCACTGACTCCCTCCTTAGTCAGATGCAGTCCATTGAATTTTAAAAAATTTCACTCCCAAAACTGTTGCCCGTTACCTACAAATTTGTGTCTTTTCCTGGCTCCAGCCCTTGAGCCACATGTTTAGCTCCCCTCTCTCCCCTTCTCTGACCTTCCATCCATCTGCCCCTTCTCCCAGACTGGCAGGATCTCAGAGAAGGAGATGCCAGATGAAATGGATGACAGTCTGTCTCCCAGCATGGTCAGGTGTTCCTTGGTCTCTACAACTGACTGGTTGCCAAGATCATTAGTCCCTATGTGTACCAAGATGTTGATGTTTTCTCCTGCTTCTTGCATGATTTTAGCAATGCGGTCAGTGTCTTTCCATGCTGATGTAGCTGGGAGACATCTGACCATTACCCATGGTTGGAGGTAGGTATCAACTCCCCAAATTATGGAATCTGCTATGATCAGAAGTGTTTTGGATTTACTTTTTTTTTTTGTTGTTCTGGTCCCTGTTTTGGGTGAGTTTTGTTGCACTTGCTCCTGTGCTGCAGTGTCTTGCTTTGTAGTGTCCTCTGCCCCTTTGTTTGATTTCGGAGATAGAAGCAGATAGTTTTTATATTGTTTGTGGAGGTGATATGTTGGAGAACACTGAGTGATGGGGCACCCAATTTGCCCCTCCTAACCACCTGCCAACCTCCCAGACCAACTACCCTCTGTGGTCGAGGTGCTTCAGTTGGATGTTGGAGAAATGTTGGGCAGTTCCTATAATATATTTCCTCCTGAATATGCGATTTGAGGCACATGTTCTTTTTGGGGCTCCTTTCTAAGGTGCCTTTAGCCAAGGGAATCTTTCCTGCAGCACCTCTAGGAGTGGAATCTTCTTCAAGGGTTCCTTGCCTTCAGTACCCCTACAGGGTAGTAATTCCCTGTGGAATAGAGGTTGCGAACGGCCAAACAGTTATCACAGTTGCACAAGCATAACACTACACTGGTTGTGCATGACCATTGAATTAAAAGGCTATGCCTGTAATTTAATGGGGTGGGCAACCAGCAACACCCCCTTCCTCAGTTATATAAGCAGTTCCTCCCAGCCTCCTTCTGAAGCACTTTTTCTTTGCCCCACCATCCTCCCTTCTTCCTCCAGCGGCACGCCTCTCTCCTCAGGGGGTTCCTTCCTAAGGTGCCTTTAGCCAAGGGAATCTTTTCTGTAGCACCTCTAGGAGTGAAACCCTCTTCAATGGTCCCTTGTCTTTGGTATCCTTACAGGGTGGTAATTCTTCATGGAATAGAGAGTGCGAATGGCCAAACAGTTATCACATTTGCACAAGGATAACACTACTCTGGTTGCATAGGCTCATTGAAATAACAATTATTAAACAAAAAGCAAGAAAGCCATGTGAAATCAAATGAAAACATCTCCTTACCTCATTCTGCTATAATATTTACTATGGTTTGTCAGACAAATAAGGGGAGACAGTAGTAATTCAAATTGCAATAATTCACATATACCTGGATATCTTACCTTTAGCTCTGGAAAGCAAGATGAGGTTTATGGCATTTCAAGAAGAGCTACTACAGACCAGGGCAGTGTTTTCATGGTCTTTCCTTCTATGTGCCTGATTGTATTTAAATCAGTTAAATATTTGTTATTTGAACCTAAATAAGTCAGATTTTTTCTGTAGGAAAACAAGTTCTAAATAAATTAAGAAAAGATAAAGAACATGGACACTGAACAAGAAGCTACTGAAATGCTGCTACTTGAAGAATGACTGGAAACATATAAAATCTCATTATATAAAACTTGCCTGGGTATATAATTTTGAACATCTCTGTAGGGGAGATAGAGTTTTTTTTTATTGGGAGAGGATTATAACTCATTATGTATATTGTCATAAAAATAATTTTCATAATGCTTCTATAAATACTGATACTTGTGGCACTATTTCCTGAATACTGAATTACTACTAAGTATTAGGGGTGTACCCCTATCTTTTCTCTAATATTAGGCCAAATATTCGTTATTCATCAGCCAAATATTTGTATGTTCAGTATCCATGCCAAGACACCCTTCCCTGCACACTTGCTTATTTTTCACTGTCTCACTCTCCTCACCTTACCGAAGCACAGTAAACACTCGATGTCTGCACCCTGATCCCACCCTCCTCCCCCCAGTACCTACAATGTGGTATATGCACTATTGCAGGCTGGATAGGTGAGATTCACATGTACCTGGTCCACATAACTATGCACCTTGGGACAGGGTGCATGGTATGCACAACTGTGCACCACCACAAGGTGCCTGTTCTGTGGCCCTACCACCCTAGCACACAGCTACATGGGGGCAGATCAAGGGGCGCAGGTGAGCATCCAATCAGATGCCTATCCTGGGTCCAGAAGTGAATCACCTGCAGTGTGTGGGAAGGGGATTCTGGGAAGGTGCAGGACTTAACACATGGAAATATATGAGCAAGTGCCGAAATGGTTCCCCTCAGCCCTCCCTGTCAGCCCAGTAGGCAGGATCAGCACGGTGAGGTGATTGCTTGTCCTGCCATAGATAGGTATGCACAAAATATACAGTAGGGTCCCTGCTGCTGTATCCTGTGCCCCCTTCACCCAGAACTCCATGCCTTAATGTATGGTGCGTAGTGCAGGCACACCTCCAGACATGCCCCGGACCACCCACAATGTACAGCTGTCATCCCTACTATGACTGAGGTTCTGTTTCACTGTCAGGGTCAGGTTGTAGTAAGGTGAGCAAGTTATCAAAGGTCCCCAAGCGGAAGAGTGTATCTGCTTTACCAGGTCTTTATTTATTTCAGTCATTTTTGTTGACCAGGAAAGGAGGGCTAAACAATATTGCCTATTTTCAATCATGTCTGGTGGGATACAGATGTAAACTAACTGAAACTGAACCAGATGGTGGTGTTTTAGTTAATGGGGGGAATTTGGCCAAGACACTCTGGAAATTCCCCTTTTCATTTTAAGAAGTTCCATGTCCACCTTAACTACCACCGGTAAAGGAAGACAGGACCTCAAGTTTAATGCCTCATCTGAAGGACAGCACACCTTGACATAATAGGTTCCCCTTAGTACTGTAATCTGGTGCCAGCATTTTTATGATTGCAGCTCAATACCAGTGTGAGATTAGAACCCACAACCTTCTGGACCAGAGGCAGATGTGCTGCCAACTGAGCCATGCTGTCACAAGGTATTCCCTGCCCGAAAGTTTATATGGAGTTGGGGGAAAGGCAGGACTGGTTGGTTTGTGCTCTCATTTTACTGTATGGCCAGGAAAAATATTATTTTGAAGACTGAAAAACACTGCCATTGTATTAAAAAAAAACATCAGAATAGTTTCTTATCAGCAAATTTATTACTGACTGCAAGTGAAGCTGGTATGTGAAAAATAAATAGATGTTCATGTTTGTCTCCACTACCTCATTTCATCTATTGTGATTTGTTACAATTATGTCTCGGGCTGAGTGCCATAGTTCTATAGCATAACTCACAATTAACATTAGATGGTTACTATGCCTATTTGTAATGTTCCATTTTAGTAGCAGTGTTAGGAATACATGCATTTCTTCTGTTTAAGATTACAAAGTAAAAAGTATAACAGCTGGTACATGATGTACTGAATCACACACAGCAACCACCATGTCTGATATTTGCTTCTATGTGAGCTGAAAATCCCATCATCTGACGCCATGCCATCTACATCACCCAGCCTCTGTAGAATAATCTCAACAGATGCGTCCAGCCTATGACATCTCACTTTCCTTGGTCAATGAATAACTGTACACACAGAGCATGCCTTATACTTCCGGATGCAGTCTAAAGCCCATTTATGTCCAGTACTATGCTCTTTGAAGGCACTCTGGGCTGTTTATCTCTGGACTGAAGAAAATGTGTCTGTGGAAGCAGCTTGCAGAAAAAAAAAGATCTCTCTTTTTAGTTGCACAGTTACGAGCAATGGAAGTATACAGTATTTACCGAAGAGGAAAGGCCATTCATTTCAGTTTCAACGTTCCCATAAAGAGTCCTCTTCTTGTCTCTCCTCAGTCACATACATAACTCTAATTGCATCCTTTTCAGTTGGTTTCTTGTTGTTGACTAGTAAGAACCAAGGCTGACATTCACTAATTTTCTTAGACATGCTGTTTAAAATCCAGATCTCTGTGCCCAGCCTACAGGGAAGCTCATTCCTCCCCAGGTATCATAAAATGTTATGATTCTTCCTCCAATTACCAGCCTGTCCCACCACTAAAAATGTTTTACCATTGAGCTGACACCTAGCACTTGATTATTAGGGCTGGGTGAAATTAAAAAATTCCACCTTTGCTGAATATTTGCAAAATTACATGAATTTTGTGAAATTTCACAAAAATTCAAGATGTTTTTTGAAATACTTTAACTGAGCATAATTCAGCCATTTGTATAGCTAAAGACCTGCAATTTGACAAGTGTATTTGTTGTAAGGGCCTCCTAATGGTTTGAAATGTTTCATATTGTTTGGATAAGGGGCATGGATCTTACAGAGGCTCAAAATCTGGAAATTTTATATTTTTGTGAAACTTTCTGAAAATAGTTCTCTGCTTACAATGTAGCCACCGTCGGATAAATATAATTGAAAATGTCTATGCATGCTTTATAGGAAGAGCCTTAGAAACTGCTAAATAGGAATGTAGTTTGTAACTTTCAGGAGATCATTAGTTCACAATTTAAAATGTGTTAAATTGTGCAAAAATTGTGCTGGCCCTGTGGAGAGGAGTGCTGAGGTACTGGACACCTTACCTCCTGCCACCTGGTAACCCAGATTCAGGAACAGACCAGGTTCTGTTGAGTGCAGGCCAGGTGAAGGAGGACTCAGCATACACTAATGGCTCTCCTTCTTCAAGGTGAGGGGACAGTATGTACCGATACTTGGTTGCCACCTAGTGGAGGATAGGTGGCACAGCAGCAGTCATATACCTACTGTAGTTTAATGAGAGCAGGTGTGCTGCATCAAAGTGCAGTGTGTGCACACTGTAGTATGTATTTCAGCCTGGGTCAGGGAGAAAAAGAAGGAAAAAAAAACACTGCCAGTGACAGGATGACACTGGCAACTCTGCAGGTTCTGAATCACCTTCCAAGGAAGCCCACTCAGCATGGTGGTAGGAAGCAGCAGATGGGGTAAATCCTAGGTTTGGTGGGCGATGAGACTGGGGATCTCCAGGTGGAAGGGGGTCAGTGGAGGAGAGGGAGATAAAAAAAAATGTGTGAATACTTTCAAAATACTATATTTGGATGTTTGTAGCTCCTCTGCTATTGCAGGTATATGCCCCAAATTTTACATGCACACCCAAAGCAAATAGGAGCTAGAATCTAATAAAACTGGATAAATGTGGTTTAGGAGCTAAAATTTACTGTGGAAATTTCAGAAATTACTAATTGGCAACATTTGCTCAAAAATTAATGGACACATAATAGGTAATGCCACTAGAATTCTACTTGTGAAATTTAACTTGCACAAATCACTTATCACCACTGACTCCACTTAGCTGTGCTGAGCTGTTTGCATTTCTGTAGGTAATTTCTGGAGGACTATTTTGTCCTCCCTGCTTTTTTCTCTGTACTTGATCCGATGGATTCTGTAGATCGGTAGTATTTTGAAAGACAGAAACTAGGTTCCCCGAGTTTCACTATCTCGACTCCAACAGCCAGAAATATGGTTGCCCGACATGCAAAGTTTGCCCGCTGCAGAGTTTATCAAAAATAAGAGTGGTGCGGGAGGCCAAACCCCCTCAAAACACACAAAAAAGGAAAACTTTGTGTCTTGGGCAACCATGTTTCTGGCTGTTGGGCTCAAGTTAGTGAAACTTGGGAACCAAGTTTCTGGATTTCATAATATGTCCCTGTAGACCTGCTTATCTCACTGATTTTCTCCTTGTCTTTCACAGACAAGCTCCCTTCAAAAGAGAGCCATCTACTTTTTTTCCTAAGGGACCTATCCCTTTGAAATAACCAGAATTTCTCCTTCTTGGTTCCCCATTCATATTCAAACCACCATGCCTCTGTGAGTTCCTCTAAGTTTTGGACTTCCAAGTGTATCTGGTGCTTAGGCCAGTCAATTTTGAGGGATGTGATCCTCATATGTCCTGCTTCCGATTGAGAATTCTCCCTGTATGCCTTCTTGCGCCAACTGGTGGGCTACTATTTTTTTTTGCTACTTAGTCCAGCTGCTATTTCCTTGGTGATTCCATGTATCTAAACCCTACCACTGGTGTCCCCTGAACTAGCTACCTCCCCATCCTATCATTCAAATCCCTTTTGAGTTTTCTTTCCACTAAAAATGATCTTTGCTGAATTACAGTCCATCTTTGGTTGGCTATTGACCACATTCATCTGACCTGCACTGCAGGCAGGCAAATCATCTTACCTGTAATAGTATCATGGTCCAGCAATGTCCCTCCAACACTCCTGCAGCTCTGATGGCAAACATCATGCTCCATCATAGCAAAATAGATCCACATGCATCTGTCACAATGACCTTAGTCAAAATTGGCAGTTTCTCATGTAGTTTCTGCCATAGAAACTGCCTCATGAAAGGGGGACCGACAGGGAGGGTAGAGGCACAGTGCGGAAAAATAAGGGAGGGCATAATTAAGGCAGCCAACCTCTGTGAAGCAAGTGAGTGAAAACAGAAGGAAAAGGAGACTGTTATGGTTCTCTAGGGAAGTGGCCCAGGTGGTGAGGGAAAGAAGGATGGCATTAAGGAGGTATAAAGAAGTGTAGAGGGGGGAAGACAGGGAAGTATACCAAGTAAAACAGAGGGAACCCTGAAAGGCAATGAGGAGAGCAATGGTGCACACAGAGAATGGATAGCCAAAGTGGTAGCTAAAAAGGGTAAGGCTTTCTTCAGGTACTTATGTTAGACGAGGAAATCAATGAGAGGGATAGTGAACATGAGGAGGGTGGTGAGGGAAGGTTGTGCAGAAGAAAATCAAGAAAAAGCAGACATCCTGAACAGGTACTTCTGCTTAGTCTTCACGGTGATGGGGGCACTAGGGAGTATCAGAAACAAAAGGGGGAGGAGGAGTGGAAACAAATCCATTTTTTAGAGAAAGAGTCCTGAAGGAACTTGCAGCTCTGAAGGAGGACAAGGCTATGGAAGCAGACAAGATACACAAAAGGGCACTCAAGAAGCTCAGGTAGGTGCTATCTGCCCCACTTACAGCCTTATTCAACAGCTCACTGGAAACAGGAATGGATTTTGGGGACTGGAGGAGAGCAGATATGGTCCTGCTCTATAATAACAGCAGGAAGGAGGCTAGCAACTATAGGTCAGTCAGTCTGTGTAGTGGGGAAATTAATGGAAACTCTGTTAAAGGAAAGGTTGCTAGAGTATCTTGAATCCAGTGGGCTACAAGACCAAGGCAACATGGATTTATGGGAGGGGAGTAGATCATGCCAGATGGATCTGATTGACTTCTTCAACTAAGTGATCAGGGAAACAGATTGGGGGAGAGCAGTGGACATGGTCTACCTCAATTTTAGCAAGGCATTCAACATTGTGCCTCACAGGTGACTTACAAAAAAATTGAGCAGACTAGGGGTGGGATCCAAAGTAATGAACTTGGTAAGAAACTGGTTAATTTATAGGCTACAGATGGTGGTGGCTAATTCCACTCACTCTAGTGAAGGAAGAGTGACCAGCAGGATGCTGCAGGGCTCAGTATTGGGACCGGTCCTCTTCAATATCTTCGTACATGACACTGCAGAAGAACTTGGAGGGAAGGTATGTCTTTTAGCAGATAACACCAAAATCTGTAATGGGGTGGACACTCAGAAGGATGTGGAGAGAATGTGTAGGGACCTTGGGAAACTTGAGGAATGGTCAAGTGCATGGCATTTGAAGTTCAATGCCAAAAAATGCAAAATCATGCACTTAGGGCATAGGAACCCAGGAGCCAAGTATAGGATGGGGATGGGGATGGGAGGAAATGGCAATCACTAAGCAGGAAAAGGACCATGGGGTTATCATATCTGATGACATTAAAGTGGTAGAGCAGTGTGGCAAAGTGGTGGATAGGGCCAGAGCGATGATGGGATGCATAGGGAAAGCTATTTCCAGCAGAAGATGGAGGTGGTGTTGCCACTGTATAACTCGCTTGTGAGACCTCGCCTTGAGTATTGTGTCAAGGTCTGAAGACCACGCCTCATAAAGGACATAGACAGTGTGGAGGTACAGTGGTACCCATAATATGGTCAGATAGTTCCAGAAATGTTGCAAAATATCTAAAGAGATTCTCTCTGGTGGCCCATAGTGGTAATGCAGGCAGGCAGGCAAGAAATTTCCAGATATGTCAGACATTTCAGGAAATATCTGACCATGTCTATGGCTGCCACTGTAGTCCAGAGTAGGGTGACTAAAATGGTACAGGGGTTGCATCGCCATATGAGGAGAGACTGAGGGATCACAGATGTTGTTGCATGTGATGAACCTGTGCACCAAACATCTTGGGATGAATGAAACAGGTTTTTGGGGATGTGTCACTGCCAAGCCTACTGCAGTTCAGAATAGTAAGGACTCAGCAGTCTACACCAATGTCCATGCACTGTAGTCCTGACGAAACTCTCTACTTTGTGGGTGTAAACGTT
Source organism: Neoceratodus forsteri (assembly GCA_016271365.2). NCBI lineage: Eukaryota > Metazoa > Chordata > Ceratodontiformes > Ceratodontidae > Neoceratodus > Neoceratodus forsteri. The sequence goes on along the minus strand of CM057450.1, from coordinate 1,735,890,971 downwards.
GTGTACTTCAGAGGACTGAAGCTGCTCCAGACAGAGAGGGCTTCAGTCCTTTGATCTGCATGATGCTGGGTCAGCAAACAGCTGATCAGCTTTCAAAACATGTTACCCGTCTTAGATAATCTACTGTCATTATTTCTGTGGGAAGGCAAAGCCCCGAGATGGAGATGGATGAAACTCCGAGCACTTTGGACCAGAGGCGGACTCTGGCTCCCCTGGTTCATGGGCTATCACCTTGCTTATAGACTGGCCCAGGCCACAGCTTGGTTCACTCCCCGCCCTACCCCCCTCCTCAATGGGTATCATTAGAGGCTACTCTATCAGTGGGTGCTCCCCTCTATTTCCTGTTATCTAACAAAAAACCCATGGGCGACCGACTTACCCCCATCATGACAGAGACATGCAGATCATGGTGAAGGGCGATGGATATCACTAGTGTTCCCAAGACAGGATACCTTCCCCCACTTCACTTTGTCCCTATATGGAATAACCACCTTATTACGGTCTACCATAAGCCAATCATGTGGACTATTTGGACCTCCAAGGGTATCCAAGTTGTAGGTGATCTCCTACTCCCGGCTACCCAAACACTAATGTCCTTTGAGCAGATCCGGGATAGGTACGGATTGGGATCCTCAGATTTCTGGAAATACCTGCAATTAAGAAGTGCTCTATCTCCTCTCCTCAAAGCCCTGCCAACTCAGAATACCTGGAGTTGTTTGAGTCACCTCCACTTACCTAGAAAGGGTCAGGGACTGGTGGATGTCCTTTACAAAACTCTCAGAGATGCATTGCCTGACACCACACAACCAGTAGAGCCGCCTGGGAACGAGAGCTCCCTCACCCCATATCCCAATAACAATGGTTGGGGTGCCTCAGAGCGGCTCACACAGCTTATGAAGATACTAAGAGCCAACTAATACAACTGAAAATCCTCCATAGGTGGTATAAAACCCCAACGGTTCTTCATAACCTCAGGATTATACCACAGGATCAATGCTGGAGATGTCATTCTAGCCCTGCCCATTTACTCCATGTTCTGTGGACTTGTCCTGCCCTACTGCACTTCTGGATGCAGGTCCTAGGGGACTGTTCCAGCATAATAGGTAAGCCACTCTCAATGCAACACTACTCCCTTCTGCTGGGAGATATCTCGATATTAAACCCACTTACCCTTCTAGTGCAGCCTGGGTCCTTGTGGCTGTCATGGAGGCAAAGAGGGCCATCCTTGTGAGATGGAGGCAGCCTGCACCCCCAGTACTTTCACAATTGAGAGCTGCTATGGCCAGGCTGGCCACCTTTGAGAGGCTCACGGTGGTAGCCAAGGGAAGGTTGGATAGATACTATAAGAAGTGGGGAGCATACTTGCACTCTCATATCTGCTCGGTTGTCCCCCCACCATTGCAAAACCCACCACCTCTACTTACAACATACCTCATTTAAGCTATAATAGGCTGTTGCTGTTGATTGGCTTTGCTACCTCTCTAGCTACACTGTATTCTTTTCTCTTCTCCCCCCCCATCCTATGCTGACAATATAGGGACTTGTATATTAGAATTTTTGACATATCTAACCTTTGTGAATCTATTGTACCTTGATTCATACCTGTACTAGTATTTAGTGGGTTGACCCAGTCTGACTTCTCAGGTAATTATTCTTAGTAGTTTTAATCAGATGCAGGAAGATTATGTTAGTTAACTTCCCTCCTGTATGAAGCTTAGTGCACCTTTTTTGAATGTGTAAGGACCATTACCCATATCAGATCAGATCTGTTTTACAAAACCCTGCTGGATAATTTGTTGAAAATTTTCTGAGATTAATTATCTTTGTTTTATATTGTATGGGTTTATTGTTCTGCCTGGTGTATGAGGGCTGTTTCTATGGCTTTTGTAATTAAAAAACCTCAATAAAATCTTAAATGATAAAAAAAAAAAAAAAAACATGTTACCCACTGCACAATGGAAGTTTGCTACAGATGTCACCGGTGTGCAGCTGCTGTATGAAGCCCTGTAACAAAAAAAAATCCATCGATTTCTGTTGCTGGTGCCCAGTAACTGTTCCCCCACCTGACCCTACCTCTCAGCACCCCTCCCACAAAAATAACACTGACACTGGAGGTGCCCAGTCCCTCAGTGTCTACCTCATACAGCTTTTTTTTAAATATACAGCCCACAAAAAAGACAAGCCCATCGACCTAGACAAGCAAATGTCAAACAACTAAAATCCTATTTTACAGGATCGCCCTGCTACTACTCCTTATCTCTGGAAATCTTCACCCAAACCCAGGTCCACTCCATATCCCCCCCAAATGGAACACACAAAAAATGGTGCCCTTAAGCAAGCATCCCTTAACATTCGGAGCCTTTTTCCAAAATTTGATGACCTCCAAGTCTGGGTGACTCAATACAACCTCGACGTGCTCATGCTAACTGAAACCTGGCTCTCAAAGAAAATTCTCAATTCAGCAATAACTCTCTCTGGCTATACATTTTACAGGAAAGATAGAATAGGGAAAAGGGGACAAGGCTGTGCCATTTACCTGAAAAACTCCCTAAAGGGTCAGGCACTACCCAGTACCTCACCATTAATCAATCTCAAATCCTTGGCATCAACATTTTCCTAGGGCAGCATAACAAAACCCTTTGCCTTCTCAGTTTACATCCCCCTCCCACCATGAAAATAAATTAGTCTTTAATCTGGTTATAGATCTCACAGAAAGCCTATGAAATCACTCTGAGGTTGTTGTTATGGATGATTTCAACATCAACTGGTTGACCCAGGAAGCAGCCAGTTGAAAGATGTGCTGGCGGCACACAATATCACCCAACTTATGACCTCCCCACGAGAGCAAACCTGAAATCAGGAAACAGCTCCCTACTGAATCTAAATCTCACCATGCACCCACAAAGACATATCAATACCCTGGTGCTTCTGGACTCAATGAGTGACCACTCGCCTATCGTTAGCCTCTGGAAAAATAAAGCCACTAAGCCCCCCCCAAAATCACATATCAACAGAGGCTAAAAAAGGGGAAGCTTGGTCAATTCAGGGCCTTCCTTGCCCAGTATGACTGGTTGCCACTGTGTGCTTTTCCCAATATTAATCTTGTGCTTGACTACCTCATCACCCACTTTAACCAAGTGTGTGATATCTTTACCCCTGCCTGTAAAGTTAAGTCCAAGGTGGTAATCAATCTATGAATCACTGTTGATCTGTAAACAAAATGAAAGACAGGGACAATCTGTGGTATCTTGCTCAGGCCACAGGTAACCTGGCTGATAAACAATGCTATAGAGCCACTAGAAATGCCTGCACACAGGAACTCTGCAGGGCCAAACAAAGCTACTATCAAAATGAACTCACAAACTTGTGGGGTAACAGCCAGAATTTTTGGCAGAAAATTAAGGACCTCACTGGTAAGCCAAACGAGGAGGCACCTACTATGCTGGTTGTAAATGGTACCCCATTGCAGGATCCTTGTTCCATAGCTGAAGCTTTCAACTCAGCATTTACAGATCTCAGTAAGGTCCTACCATTCACCTTTTCTGATCCCACCAGTGCTGACAACACCCCAGATACCGTTGCTCCCCCCCACATTCCCCCATTCTGCTTCAGCAGACTTACACTCACTGAGGCAAAGAGATATCTGCTCAGAGTACTAGGTAAAACCAGGTACAGAAGTGACTCCCTGGACATCAAACTACTCTACTTAACACTTGATGTCATGCTACAACCTCTCACCTCCATTCTTAACCTTTTCTTGTCCCTCAGGCAATTCCCCAAGCTGTGGAAGGCTGCAGTTGTCACGCCAGTTCAAAAATGTGGTGACAGATCACTGGTCTCAAACTATCATCCTATCTCTATCCTCACACCCCTCTCCAACATTCTTGAGAGAGTAGTAGCCGACCAACTACAACATTCAATGCCCCCAGCAGCATGGCTTCTGACCAGTGCACAGCACCACCACTGCTCTATTAGAATACACAAATTATATTCACAAAGCCTTCAACAGTTAAACAGTTTAAAAACACAGTGGATGATGTTTGGTAGAAAAGATTTTAAAGATTCAACTATAAAGGAGCTTAGATCTTTATTAGCAATTGACATAGAAAGAGTAAACTCCTATAAATATTTAGGAGTTATACTAGATAAAAATTTGACTTTTGAATTGCATATAATGTCTATGTCAATGAGACTGAAGAGACTTCTGAGTTTCTTTTATAGGGATAGAACTCTCTTTAGTTTAAAGATTCGGAAAGTATTGGTTTCTACCTTATTTTTACCAATATTAGATTATGGTGATATAATTTACAAAAATGCAAAAAATCATTGCTGTGTTCCTTGGATGTTCTCTTTAATAGTGCGTTGAGATTTATAACAAATCTTCCTTTTAGAACTCATTGTTGTGTGCTATATCAAAATTCGGGTCTTCTTTCATTATTTGATAGGAGAGATTATCATTGGAATTTACTTGTGTATAAGTTTGCACAATGGTCATTGCCTATTATTTTGTTAAATATATTGCAAGTAAGAATACAGAGTCAATATAATTTAAGATCTTCTGTTCGGAAAGGTTTTATTAGATCTAGAACCATAACAAAATTTGGTGATAAAACAATTTCAAATTTAGTGCCTAAAACTTGGGAACTAATATCCAAAAGGTGGAAATGCACAGTATTGTTACCATTTAATTGTTTTAAATCTTTTTTAATTACTTTATATAGCAAACACTGTAATTGTTATGGATAAATTATTGATATTTGGGTTTGTGTGTAACTAAAATTAATCAATATTATATTGAAACTGAAATTATGTATGTATGTCTGTTTATGTGATGTTATGTTAAATGTGGATTCAATTGCAAAAGAGATAATTTAATCTCAATTTGAAATCCAATAAAGTTTAAAGTTTGAAGTTTGAAGTTTGAACAGTGGTCATGTAGTTGGGTCAATCTATATTGATCTGACCAAAGCTTTTGATACTGTGAATCACATCCTCCTCCTTAACTCCCTCCCCTCCCTTGGTCTCTCCTCTCCCATCACAAACTGGATCAAAAGCTATCTTTCAGAAAGAACACAGCAGGTTAAAATAAATGGCTCCCTCTCAAGCTGCCAATCCACACTGATGTTCCCCAGGAGTCCATCCTTGGGCCATTGGTGTTTAACCTTACCTAAATACCCTTTCCAAAGCCTGTGACAACAACATTATGTTATATGTGGATGATGCTTTACTCTTCTCTAGCAACACTGACCCACTCCCCCCACTAGTGAACTACAGTTAAACTTCTCAAAAGTGGAAACTTGGTTTGCTAACCACAAACTGTTAATGAACTACAAAAAGACTAAGACAATGCTCTTTGCTAGTCCCCAAAATAAATACAAGTCCACACCCATTACCATCTACAATAACACCAATTAACTACTGGAAATGGTGCATGAATTTGAATATCTAGGCATCATGCCGGACAGCTCCCTCTCCTATGCCCAGCATGTGAATCACATCTCCAACATACAGTAATAAACAGCAGACTCAGAGTCCTCTACAAGCATAAACGCTGTTTTACCCCGGCGGCACTGAAGCTTACAGTCACCTGCTCTATACTGACCATTATAAACTATGGCCTACTAATCTACAGTGCTGCTACTGACACCATGCTTAAGTGGCTGGTGACCATGCTCAACAAAGCCTGTAGGCTGACAATGGGTGCTGATAAACTGACAAACATCTGTGAACTCTATAAGTAAGCTGAATGGCTAAACCTACAGGGTAGGATAAAATACCAAACCTGCCTATTTGCTAAAAAAAATAACCCTCGCCCTAACTCCCCCAACCACCCAGTCCCTACTTCTCCCCTCAACAAACCAACACAGCACTCGTAGCTCTGCTAAACTGGTTTTCCATGTTCCCCACTGCAGGACCTCACAGGCTCAGTGCACTTTAGCTGCAGAGCTCATACCTGGTTAAATGAGCTACCCTCTGAAGTCCCCTCTGAACCCAAACTAGGAACTTTCAAATCCAAGCTCCAGTCACCTTGTGACTCTTAGTAAGTGTAACTGTCTCCATTAGGTCCACTTGCTCTGCCCCTCCCTCTCTAAGTCTCTCCCCTCTACTCCCTTATGACCTCCCTTCTGCTGCTATACCATCTTCTTCTTCTTCACTCCTCCCCCCTCCATACACCCCACATCCCTACATCCCACATCTACCCTATCTCCCCTAAGCCCACTCTTTTCTATTTCCTTAGATCTGCAGTTTTATAGACAAAGTCTGTGTATTTTTGGACTGCATACTTACTTCACTTGTGTACGATGCTATTGGATTATTTATTGTCTAACTGTTCATTAGGACACAATTATAACTCATGATTTCCTAACCAGAATCATCTCTACAATTTGTTGCCACTGATTCTGTACCTTGTTTTGCTGTATATAGTGTTAAATCTGTTCTTCTGTTTTGCCTATTTTCTGTATTGTATTATATCACTTGACGGGGAACCTTTGTAAAATAACCCCTGATTCAAAGGTAATTGTAATCCAGTAATGAAATAAATAAATAAAATAAATAAATAAAAATATTATATATCTCCTGCAATAAAGAAAACTGTCCATCGATGTCTCTTGCTGAAGTCCTTGTAACTGTTCTCCATCCAGCCCTCCCTCTTGGCACCCACCACCTGCCCCCTTCCAACAAACATAACACTGACTCTGGGGGTGCCCAATCCTCCAGTGTCATTAACTTGTGTTTTTCTTAATTATTTTATTTATATATGAAACTGTTCCCCATCTGGCCCTCCCTCTCAGCTCCCACCACCCCACCCAACAAACATAACACTGACACTGAGGGTGCCCAGTCCCTCAGTATCATTTTTATTTTATTTATATAAGAAAACCATCCACTAATATCTGTTGTCTGCTGGCACTCTGTAACTGTTCTCCCCCCACCTGATGCTCCCTCTCAGCATCCATCCCCCCCCGTAAGTGCAACATTAACACTGGGGATGCCCAATCCCCCAGTGTCATCATTGAAATATAGAAAACCATCCCTCATAGTTTTTTTAATCCCATAAAATAGAAAAACATCCATCGATGTCTGTTGTTCCGTTACTCCCCCCACCCAACCCTCGCATTCAGCACACACCACCCCACCCCACTCCCCAAGCCCTTACTTACCCAACAGGGGTCTGACACCATAATCTTCTCTGGACTTCAGATACATCTTAAGTCTTCAAGGCTGGACCGCTAACTGAGGAAGTCAGGTTTGCGGTTCAATGTATTTCAATGGGGTTTTGAACTTAGTGCATAACATTGTTTTAACATTTTTGTTCCAAATTTTTAACATGCCTTATTTGGGACCTCACCTGATAAACAATTACAGTGAATTTAGGTAAATCTGTTCTGAAAGGTGATTTTGCAGATGCTGCACAAAATCACCTTTAGAGCAGGAGATGAAAATGTTTTCTGCTTTTCTTCACTTCCTCATGAGGTGGGGTCATAAGAAGGCTATGTTGAAAATGTTGTGTAAAAATATTAAAAAACAACAAATTTATAAGCCTACACTGAAATGTGCAAATGTAGGCTCATAACTTTGGTAATTTTCAATATTTTGACCTCAGATTTTCAACATAGCAATTTCTTTATAGCACCTCATGAATGTGACAGCTGTCATTTTTCAAATACTGGCCAAAATATGTTTTCATGCCATGAAAGGTGATTTCACAGTCAATGCCCCAAATCACATTTGACACAGGAGCTGGACATTTTCTCTGTACTTTTTCATGATGTGTGGTTATAAGAAAGCTATGTTGAAAATTTATGGCAAAAATATTAAAAAAACAACAAAGTTATCAACCTTTGTTGAAATTTACAAGTGCAGGCTTTTTGCTTTGGTAATTTTCAAATTTTGACCTCAAATTTTCAACATAGCCATTTCTTCACAGCACCTCATGAATGTTACAGCTGTCATTTTTCAAATCCTGGCCAAAATATGTTTTCATACCTGTGGCGTTGAATGATGTTTTGGTGGTGCAGAGTGAAGTTTTGGCCAGCATTTGAAAATTGTCACCTACTGGGTTAATTAGGTGGGATGATAAGAAGGTTATGCTGAAAATATGGTGTACAAATATGGTAAAATGCCCAGGTTATGACTGAACATTACACTGTTTCAGCGTTCACTCATAACTTTGCTAATTTTTAATACTTGGACCTCATCCTTTCAACATAGCCATTTTTCCACACTACCTCATAAACATGACATGTGCCATTTTTAAAATCCTGGATGAAAAGTGTTTTTGCACCTCTGGTGCAAAATGATATTTCGACCAATATACTAAAAATGTTACATGTCATGTCTACTAAGGTGAATCCTGAAACAAGTATCTTCAAAATTTGGGGTCAAAATTGCAAAAAAACAAATTATTTAAAAAACATTAAATGTTTGGCATTAACAAATGCTTGTTTTGCTATCTATGGCTGCTTTTAACTTGGCTAACCTTTGAGCATTAGAGAGTTGACATGCATACGGCCTCGTTTTTAGGGTCAATGAAACTAACAAAATTGGTTATATTCCTCAAGTTTTAACATTGTTTAATAGGATGTGGGATAACAGATGGACACAACAGTCAGCTATAAAGTTCAATGCACCATTGGAAAGGTGCAAAGTTTATTTATTCCAACACCAACAGAAAGGAAATTAAGTAAAAGGCTCAAACTGTGAGCAAAATAAAGGCTATTTAAAGTGCATAACATTCTGTACCATTGTGGCAAACTTAAACGTTCAGTTTCCGCTTGTGTGATAAGGTTCACAGCATCATCATGTTCATATAATTTTGTTTTTTAGAGCTCCATTTAATTTATATAATATAGTGAGTTCATATTAATATAGACTACATCGGGTCTGAACAAACAGAGCATATTTTTAGTTAGGGAGAGATTTAATTTCAAACAGAAAACATTTCATTCCAGTCTAAGGTAAGGTGTTGCAGTATAAAGGTAGACATTAAAGGCTGCTGCCACCCTATAATGTGAGCACACAGTAACTAGGCAAACAACAGAGCACACCCCCTGCTTGCGGAGTTTGTAAAGCTTTGCTTCTTTTGGGAGTACGTTTAACTTACTTTGATTTTCTTGACTCCCTGACTGGTTATTTATTATTTTAATACAAGAATGCCTTGCTACCAAGCAAAGGAGACTAGCTGAGCAACAGGAGAGCAGCTAAAAACTCCTTTTAAAGTACATTCATATTTAAAAATATTAGAGCTGTTCCTGTTGTGTTTAAACTTTTTCCTTGTGGGAGGCAAACTTTTATTTAGCCCCTTCTCAATGGCTTGTGTTTCAGCCAATGACTTGAGTGTTACTCTTACACTGTAATAGGGCTGTAACTCGGGATAGCCTCTCCTGTTTCATTTCAACAGGGGAATAGCATTATTTTTTTAAACAACCCACCACTAAATCAGCAGGAGCACAAGTGGGCTACTCAAGTCAAACAGTCACAGACTCGAGAGAGAGAGGAGGGAGGGAGGAGGAGAGACATGGCTGGAAGTGTCTGCCCTGCAGGAGAGTTTGCCACTCGCAGACTTGGGCAGGGCAAGGGTGGCCATGAGCCTGCAGCAGCACTACAGTCTCTTGGTGTTTCGAGGAAGAGCGGAGCTGCAGACAGGCAGCAAACACTTTCACAGGAGAGAACCAGGAACGCGCTGCAATATAAAGCAAAGTGACATGAAATACCGGACTTGCCAAGAAGGGGGGTAATTTTTTATTATTTTATGTCATTATTATACATGTCAGCAAAGTCCGGAAAACTGTGAGGGTGAGTACCAACACCCAGGCTTCCCATTTAAAGGCACAAGCAGTAATTCAAGGCACAAACAAGTGTCACAGTGCGTTAAAGTGTTTTAGGCAACCAGACAGGGAAGGAACATAGGAAAATAAAGCGGGGAAGTGCAGAGTACAGACTTGCGCTGTACATTTTCTAGCGTTTAGCTGTACAAAAGGGTCGTGCACCAGTCTATAGCAAGCAGGCATAATTCACTTGCTAAACGTGGCCCCAGACAGTCTTGTACAGGAGTTTTGTTTAGAAAACAAGTTGTATTCTATGTGGAGCACATATTTACTGGTTGATATGTGCTTTTACCTGTGCGCATGACAAGTACCTGTTTGAGGTTTGTTTGGTGCAAAGCCCAGAATATCAAAAGCTCAACACACTTAAAGGGATTCTTTCTCAAGACCCATTTCTGATAATATAGCACTAAATGTAGCTACTTCAAAGCTTTTAGCTACAGGTTAAATACCAGTCTGACTTTTAAATTACCGCACTTGCCTAATACTGAAAGGCAGCTTCTAAAAACAAACATTCAAATATGTAACAGTGCCAGACCTTTACTGTCACCATGTTCTGACTGCACCTAGCCTTATTTTTGGACCACAGGAAAATTGAAAGACAGCGGAGACAGAAAAGCTTTAAGAAGGGGGGACATCCAGTGGTGGCCAACCATCTGAACTGAGAGCATAAAGGACAGTATAAAGACAAAGGACAGAACTGTTGCAACAGTAGATTTAAAAGAATGAGAAGGTCCATCTCAAGGAACAGGCTTATCTTAACCAATAGAAATCTACTATCTACTAACTTCTTTTCAAAGGTTTTATAATGTAGACAGTACCATTCTATTTTTTTCCTGTAAGGCTCTGTGCTTAACCTCTGCATTTCTACGTGTTTTACTTAATAGGGCACTTTATGCACTTTAATCCCTCTGCACTCAGGCATTCCATAGCTGCCCATTTAATTACTAACTCTATATATTGAAAGTACAGTTGCACTAACTATTGCACCATTATACATCTGCACTTCAGTAATAATTAATACTTCCCTCTTGGGGTTGGGGGGTTATCAGGGGAAACAGAAAAGAAGAATTCAGCCTCCTACCTAGGGGCCGCCCTCTGACAGGGGTCACCCTCTGACAGTTGTATATGCTTAAAATTCTGCAGTTTACATACTTTTGATGTGTTCTTTTAAAATTTAAAAAAGTCTGGAGGCTTATATAGTACTTCAGCCACCTTTAATGATATGGATGAAAAACAAGTACACGTCTCCAGCGGGATTCGAATATTCAGCACACTACAGTACATATGGTAGCATTTGGACAAAAACATTTTAAATTAGATGCAAATAACTGAAATTACAATTCAGGTGAAATTTTGTGAAATTTGTACCTAACATTTTGTGACTTTTGCAGAAGCAAAACTTCAATATCGCTGGTATTCCACTGGTAAAAGATAAATTTCACCCAGCCCTGCATGGCATTGAAGAGAAAACTGGGTCCAATTGTTTCACATAGATTGCTGCATAACTAATACCAATTTATTGGGGTGCATGAGTACCTTTTGAAAATAATAATATCTTTATTTATTGAGCGCATTTCAAATTATCATGGCACTTCACAAGACCTTAAAAACAATTCATTAAAACACAGTATCAAAATCATAGCAAATCAGGAAAAGCCTTGTTCCACAGAAATGTTTTTAGTGCTTGCTTAAAGCTCCCCATGGTCCTACACTCCTAAAGCTGACAGGGCAGAGAATTCCAAAAGGTTGGGGCCACAAACATAAATGTGCGGGCCCCAGAAGAATTCAAAGTAACCCTCGGGATCTCCAGCAAACCCTCATCAACTGAGTGCAGCTGTCACACAGGGATGTAAGGAATCAGAAGCTCCTTCGAGTAGACTCAACAAGTAGGTATACTTGGTACACCCTGATACTTAGCATTCATTATTCACCCCTGACATCGAGGGTCGAAAACAACAAAGTAAAAAAGAAAACTCTAGCCCTCTCCAGGTGGCTAGGGTTGGTGCTGCAGCTACCCCCCAAACACGGCAGTCATCTTCTGCCCTCTACACCACATCTTCCAATGCAAAGCTTGTTGTTTAAAACATCAGGTGCTTGAAGCCCGACTTACAGTGTTTTCAAAGATTAGGGACTGCTCCTCCCCTCTTGGTTGTGGGATGTTACAGTAACATGTCTGTCTATCTAACTGATGAAAAGGGGAACTTCAGGTTTGGCAGGGGGACTGACTGGCTAAGCAGATTTTGAATACTATTCTTGATTAGGGGTTATACATAGCCCTTTGGGGCTATTGGGGAGGGGTCAGGTTAAGGGGGATTCTATCAAAAGACATTGCGATATCAAGAAACCATGCTAGGAGGAGGAGGTCAGCTCTTTAAAAACAAAACAAAAAAGTCAAGATCTGTCTTGTACAATTTAGGGGGTGTAGAGTGGAAGACAGGAGAGAACTAGTTTTGGAAGAGATGGTGGCCACAGAACTAGCTCTTGCTACTGGGACAAGTGTAGAAATTCTTATTTTTTTTTCATTGTTTTCCTTTGTGAGTCTGAATACCCACCAAAATGGAGCTTAGTATATGACCCAAGCACAAAATACTACATTATTTATGGTATTTATGAATCATTATTCCTTACTTGCACTAGAACACAGGTGGAAGCAGACCTGGCAGAGGTCAGTATGCGAGTATTGTCAGGAAAAACTGTCAGTCCCTTCACTATCTCTCAAATCCCTCTTATAAAAAATAGAAGAAAAGTCTGTATCCTTTTCTATATCTATCCTATCTATTACTATTAGAGAAAGGGGTGTGGGGAACTGTAGTTCTTTATCAATCAATCAATTAAATTTTATTTAATAAAGCACACTTTCTCATTAAGAATCAAGGCTCTTTACAAGTGAAACAGAAACAAATTAAATAGCACGTCATCAATAAAAACAACAGTAAAACTATCCTGGTGATTCATATAGTGCAGCTAGCTCTAATCATGCTGTAAAGCATGCCTAAATAAAAATGTTTTCAGCTCCTTCTTGAAGGCTTCTACAGTAGCAAGCTCTCTCATTGCATGATAAGTTCAAGTTTATTGCAAGAAAGACTCAGTTGAGCAAGCTCATTCACAAGGAGGTCCTGAGGCACATACACATACAATTCGCAGTTACTTAGACAGGAGATATAAAGTGTAGAACAACAAAGAAAAAATACATAATACAAGAGGTATACACAATAGAAGTCCTTATGCTATATATGCAGTACATTCCAGCTTTAACCTTGCCCTAAATTATGCAACACATTTCAGCTTAATAAGTAGAGGACCAGTTGGTACCTAGGAAGTTGTCTTGGCATTGGGGGCCTAGTAGCACCTATATATGTCTTAATTTAGAGATAGCTAGTGTTTTGTAGGAGTTAATTGATACAATGCTGGTTAGCTTCAGCATGGCTTGTAGTTAGTTCCAAATGTTTGGGAGGATGTATGAGACAGCTCTTTGGCCAGCTGTGGTATGTGTCCTGGGAACATCTAGTAGGATAAGGTCGTATTTCCTTAGGGAGTAGGCACTATGCAAGATGTGTATGAGAAACGTCAAATGGACAGGCAGTTTGTGGAGTAGTAATTTGGGGGTCCAAATGCCAGCATGCAGGAGGTGTCTGGTGGCAAGAGAGGTCCACCCAACTGCTGCATAAAGATCACAGTGGTGGGTCCTGTACGCAGAGTTAGTAATGAAGTGAAGAGCATGGTGATAGAGTACGTCCAGTTTAGATAGGCACAAGGTTGGGGAGGAGATAAAGATAATGTCTCCGTAGTCAAGCAAGGGAAGGAATGTTGCTTGGACAAGTCTTTTGTGGGACACGAGAGAAAAGAGGGTCCTATTTCTAAAGAAGAAACCCAAGTGTACTTTAAGTCTCTTTGATAGATCCTTGATGTGGTCATTGAAGGAAAGCTTGTTGTCTGTCCACATACCTAGATACTTTAGGTACGACTTCCAAGGGTTCACCTAGGGAGGTAACTATGAAGTTTTTAGGTGGGGTAGGTAGGTAGGGCACCAGACAAGGCAAGTCTCGAGATAATCATTGTCTTGGTTTTTTTGGCATTTAAGAGAAGCTTGGCATTGATAAGGTTGCTTTCTAACTGGATAAAGTCAGCTTGGAGTGCTTCCCTGACTTCAGTTAAGGATGAGCCTGATGCGTACAAAACCATATCGTCTGCAAAGAAATGTATGCTAGAGTTCTTTATGTGGGAGTCAAGGTTGTTGAAGTACAGGGAAAAATGGATTGATCGTAGGATGGAGCCTTGAGGGACTCCTCTGGCAACTGGAAGGGGGGCAGATAGTAGGCCATCAGCTTTGACTTTTTGTATCCTTCCCGTGAGTTAACTGTTAAACCACTGTAAGGTAAGTGGAGTGGCACCTATGTAGGCAAGACAGGTGATTAGGAGGTGATGGTCTACAGTGACAAAGGCCTTACTGAGGTCTAGAAAGACTGCACCAGTAACCTTCTTGGTGTCCATAGCATGGATCCAGTCATTAGAGACTTTGGCCAAGGCTGAGATGGTACCGTGCTTCGACCTGAAGCCAGATTGGGCCGGGTTTAGGAGTGAGTGTGCTTCAAGGTGATTTTTTAGTTGGTTGTATATAAGTTTTTCCAGCACTTTGGAGAGAACGGGCAAGACAGAGATAGGATGGTAGTTGTTTAAGTCACAAGGATCTCCTGACTTGAAGAGAGGAAGAACATGGGCAGATTTCCAGCATGATGGAACAGTGGCTGTGGTAATAGAGAGGTTGAAGATGTGAAGGATGGGGCTATCAGCTGGGCATAACCTAACCGCAAGAAGAATTATTCAAGGCCATCGTCTCCTGCACTTTTATTGGTGTCAAGGCTAAGAATTACGTCTTCGACTTCTTTGTAGCTAAACAGGCACAACTGGAAGGGATGAGGTGGAGTAGCATGTGTAGAATCTGGGCTAGTGTTGCTATTCACTCGGCTAGCGTATGGGGAGGAGTCGAATGCCAACCCAGCAGTGGCAAAGTGAAGGTTAAGTTCTTCGAGGATTCACAGTTTATTTTCAACCATCCCATCCTTGGCCAGAATCTTGGTGAGAAGGGAGGAAGCAGCAGGATGGCCTTCAATGGATCTCAGTGTCTTCCAGATTTTTTGGGAGTTCCCTTTGGCCTGCTTCAGAGTGGAGATTTAGAAGTTTGCTTTAGTAGCACGTACACTTTTAATACAGGCATTTCTGGCAGTTCTAAACGCCTGCCAGTCTGCTGGGTTCTTTGTGTGCCTGGCCCTAGCCCATAACTTGTCTCTATTGGTAAGTGCAGATTTGAGCTCTTGGATGAACCACGGATGTGAGATTTTCTGCACCCTCATTTTAATAAGAGGAACATGCTTGTTAATTAGGGTGGTGAGGTTGTCATTTAGGACAGAGACGGCAGCATCAGCTGATTTGGCAAGATATAGGTCTTGCCATCTGATCGTAGCTAGATTGGTTAGGAAGTTTACTGAGTTGAATTTACAGAACGAGCATTTGATTCTGAATTTAGGGTGCTGCTGGGTTTTATATTGGAATCTTGTACATACAACGATACTGTGGTCACTCATGTCGTTATGGAAAACTGCAGAATGTGAGATTTTATGGGATGAGTTAAGATGACATCTAAGAGTGAGCTGTTGGCGAGAGTAAGAAGCATTGATTCTTGTGGGTTCAGTTACTATCTTGTAAGACCCAGCTCATCACAGATGGCTTTTAGGAGTGGGATTTGCAGTGAGCCAATCCATATTGAAGTCCCTAAGATTATTGTTTCCGTGTTAGCAGCCAAAGTTATGGATTTCAACACGTTAAGAATTCCTGTGCCTCTTGATGGGGGTCTATAGCCACCAATGATTGTGATGCACTCTGAGGATGGAAGATGAAGTTTAAGTGAGACAATCTCATATTCCTTGGGCTTAGTTTTACAGGAAATGCTGCTAACATCAAATTTTGATTTGGCGTATACAACCACCCCACCGAATCCTTATCAGCCCTAAGGAGCTTGAAGCCCAGTATAGTAATTTGCGGATCAGTGTTGGTCTTTTTTAGCCATGACTCAGTAATTATAATCAGATCTGGGTCAGTGTGGGCCACCCAGACTTGAAGATGATCAAGTTTTTTAAGCAGGCTTAGAATATTGACCATCATCAGTTTCATCCCAGGAGCAGCTGCAAACTCCGACGGAGAAGTGATTTGAGTTGAGGGACCTGGATTTAGTTCGACATTGCCTGAACAGAAAAGGAGAATTAGAAACATTTTCTTGAGTGCATTTATCAGGTAGAAGTGGGCTCTTTTCATCTGGGTTCTTGTGTGGTGTTCAGGCATTGAGGTACGTCTAGCCAGGGCATAGGAGATGCTGACATGGCCGTTCAAGGCTAGCAGGAGAAGTGCACGGAAAGACATTGGTGAAGGGAGGAGGGCCAGAGGAGAGGGGTTAGAATTAAAATGAAAACCCGACAGATTAAGAGTAGGAAAGCAATATGAAGATGCAACAGGAACTATGATTGTGGGTTCCCAGGCTGGGATGACTTCTGACTTAGCATGGATCAGTACTTTATGAGTCATACTTTTTGCCAGGATTAGAAGTAGAATGATAATGGAGGCCATATTGCCCACGATGAGGGAAAGAGTTCCAGAGGGTTGGTGCCTATAGGAAAAAGCACGAGCACCAGACGTTGCCAAATGCACCCTTGGAACCTCTGAGAGTTCCTTATCAGCTGAGCACAGGGGATGAGTGTGACAGTAGGGCTGAAGGAGGTCTTACAGATAGCTTGGCCCCTGTCTGTGAAGGGCTTTATAGATCAACAAGCCGACCTTGAAGGTGATCTGCCATCTAACAGGCTGCTAATGCAGAGAGCGCAGCACAAGTGTAATGTGACATGATCTCAATGATCAGTAAGTCAGATAGAACTACTGGAAATGAGGATGTAGCAATGATTGAACTTACAGAGTTCCAAAACAGGCAGCAGACCTTTCTTTGTGTTTTTCTTGCTCCTCCATCTTCCTACCAGCACTCACAGCCCCATTACCCTGGCTTCTCCCATATCCCCCATGGCTTGGTGGGGAACCCTTCAACCTACCAGGACCAGATCCAGATTCTGGGAGACACCTGAGTAACTGGGTGCAGGGCCCGCAGAGGCCAACGGTCATCCTGCATGCCAGGAGACATTTTCCATTTTCTCTCCAGGAGACATGGTGTGCGCTTTATGTCAAGGCATACACATCCAACATTGGCCACAGCTCCTCCTTCCTTGTAGGCTGAGGCTGCCTTTCCTCTGGCTTCCACCATAGGCCAGTTGAGCACCATGCTCTTCCCCACCCACCTCCCCCAGCTGGCCCTCTGACACCTCAGGCTCTCTTCCAAACCCAGGTCAACGGCGTTGCAAGTGATAGTGCTACTGCTGCGCTGGTGGGCCAACAGGCAGCAAATATTTCTCATTTGACTAGAGTCTGTATAAGACTTGGGGCTAAACTTCTTAAGCATTTAAACAAAATGGGACAGGTTTCAGTTCAGTGACTGGTGTGACCTCAAGCTGAGGATTTCTGGGTCACCCACTGTAAGAAGTTGCCCTGCAAACCGTTGGCAAGCACAGGCTGAGGTGGATATGACAGAAGCATATGCCTGCCATGTTAGCCAGGGACTGTCATGCAGGAGGCATCACTCTGAATCTTGTTTAGTATTTTGGGATTACAAGCTGGTAGGAAAAAAACAAATTTATATACAACTTTAAGATTTTGTAAGGAGTGCTGTTTGTACTTGATTTTGAAATCAAATGGCAGACTGTCAGTGAAGTATCTTTTCACCTTACTCCCTTCATGTATCTTCAACTTTCCACTCTTTCCCATGTCCCCATACTGAATTACTTTGTGGGAGTTATAAGTAAAAGTAATGTAACAAGCAGTGAAATTAATAACACAGCAGACAGACCCAGTATTAAAAGTTTTCAATAAAGTTGTTCTGTCCAGTTTCAAAACAACTGTTAAACTTTTATTCCATGATAGTACACAGTAAAATTGAGACTGTTTGCATAACCTGTAAAAGGTTCATTTGGGATAAGGTGGGAGAAATAGTGCTTTTCTATGTGAAAATGTATTTATATTGAATCATTGGAGAAAGAAACATGTGGTTTAAGACACACAAAAAAATGGAAAGTGTATCCAAGCTGGAGGCTTTTATAGATAATATATTTGAAAACTTAGCAGGTGAAAATGAATGAATAAGCAGTGAAAACACTAATGTTGAGGCTGGAAATAGTATGGGGATGGTGATAAAATGAAGAGAGAGAAAAAAATATGCTGACATACAAGGGGATAACAAGAAGGGATATATTCCATCGTGGACTTTGGTAGAGGACAGAGGAAGGAGGAAAAGGGGAAGTGGCTAAAAGATAGAATGTAGATTGCCACTAGCAAATATATTTCAAGCATTCTATTAACAGCAAGTGATAGAGGCAAGAGAAAACAATAATAGGGAGTCTGAAATATTGGTAGTGGAGAGGCAGCAAGAAAATATAGAAGTCACAATGGCAGTAGGAAGGTCAGACAATAAAATGGAAACTATAAAGGGTTTATTACTTTTGTTTTTAATTATTTGACATACTTTATTAAGTATAACCCAGCACAAAATCATACAAAAAATACATACATTAATATCAGCACATGCTACATAATAGACTATAAGCATATTGATAACAGAGAGAAATGAGCTTTCAGAGAAAATAATAGCAACACTACCTTGAAAAACGAAATCAAAAGAAAAGAAACCAGCCCTCCCCCTACCCCCCAGGGTGCACTTTCCTGTAGCTTATTACCACAAAACTAAAAAGAAAACGAAAATGATAACCGTTGAAGTAAAACGTTTTGAAGGAAGAGAGGCTCGTAAACCCACCAAGACATCCTATCAAGACAAATAGAGGGCATAAAATTTCCCACATTTTTTATTAAAAGATGAATGGTGATGACGTACACTGGCAATTAAATATTCAAGATGGAGCGCAAATGATATTTCATGCAACCATTCTGTATAAGAAATGGTGACTTGATCCATCCAGTGTCTAAGCACTAGCTTTTTGACCGCCATTGAAATTAGGGCCATATGAAATCTTCTCTCCTTCACCAGAATTCTGGAGTAATCTCCCAGAACACATATGATGGGAGAGAAGAGGACCTGCAGTCCCAGCAGTGGGTCTAGAGCAGATTCAATTTGTTTCCAGAAAGGGGATATTTTCTCACATGACCACAATATATGAAAGAGCGAGCCTTCCTTCTTGTTACACCTAGAGCCGTGTTGGAGGGAAGCTTCTTCATCTGAGCCAATTTGATAGGAGTATAATACATGTTGTTTAAAATACAGTATTGCGTAAGCCTGTATCGTTCCTGGGTAAGGTATGTGTATGGGTCCTGTCCATACTGAAAGCCAGTTAATAACTCATGGGAACTGCCGACAAACCGAGAAACTGCAATCAAGGAGGTTGTGGGAATGCAGAACCAATTTATATATGGTAGAAATGCCATGGGATTTGCAAGCAAAGTCTTGATTTGCTGGAAAAAGGCTCCAATATGGAAGGTTGAAATCTTTCCCAAACTTGTAGCGAGTAAGCGTTTAAGCTGAAAATTTGAAAGGCAGCCGTGACGTTAATTCAAATTTAGTGAGAATCTCCTCAGTAGATAAAATAGCATCCTGTGAGTAAAAGTCAGCCACAGTGAGATCGGGAGGGAGAGATAACCAACACCGAGATATAGGAGCTCCACCTATTTTGAGATTCAAGTTGGCATAGATTGGCTGAGAGAAATCAGAGCTCGGGACTACCTTATAAAAACTGAACATTTGAGAGAGAACTCTTAATGAAATGCCAATCGGGAAAGACTGCAGAGCTTTTGGTAAATTTTTGAAGGGCGTGTAAAAAAGTGAGGAAGGAGCTAAATTATGTGCAGCAAAAATATCTGACTCAATATGCAACCAGATTGGGACATACTCATGATGAGTAAAGAATTCCGATAAAGAAAGCCACTTCCCACACTTATAGAGGTGACAAGCCCAGTAATAAAATAAGAAGTCAGGGAGAGCTTAAGATAAGATCTTCTAATAGCTTTATCCTGCCAGATAAAGGAGTTAACATCAGAATGGATGCGCTGAAAAAAAGACAAGGGTAACCAAACGTCCAACATGTTTAGTGGATAAAACTATCTGGGTAGAATGTTCATTTTGACGGTATTAATTCTGCCCCATAACGAAAGAGGAAGCTTTTTCCATCTTGATAAATCCTGCTGAATATTAAGCCACAAATCCTCCAGATTAAGTTTGTGGAGTAAAGATAAGTCCGAGGTAATATGGATACTCAGATACTTAATGGACCTGGGGGTCCATTTCATACCAAACTCCCTGAAAGCTGAGCTATATGTTAAACAATTGAGGGGGAAGATTTCTGTTTTGCTAATATTGAGTTTATAGTTTGAGAATTTCCCAAAAGTATCAATAATATGCAATGCTTCTGTTAAAGAAGAAACCAGATCTGAGAGATGAAGCAATATGTCGTCCTCATAAACTGAAAGCACAGGGACCCTACCGCCTATTGGAATACCAGAAATTAAAGGGGAAGATTTCAGCTGCCTAAGCAGGGGTTCGAGATACATGTTAACGAGAAAAGGAGAAAGCGGACAACCTTGTCGTGTACCCGAAAAGAGAGGGAAAACCTCGGAGAGTACACCATTGCAGTATATTCTAGCCTGAGGGGAGGAATATAAAGCCAGAATCCATTTAATAAAATTATTAGGGAAACCCATTGTCTGTAACGTAGCCCACAAGAAATTCCAATCCACCCTGTCAAATGCTTTTTCTGCATCAAGGGATATCAAGGCAATGGGGGAAGGGGAGGTTTTGGCCATCTGAACCAGATATGACAATTTACAAAGATGATCAGCAGGGGTTCTACCTGACACAAATCCAATTTGCTCTGGGCTGAGAAGCTGAGTCCCGACTTGTTCTATTCTATTAGCGAGTATCTTGGCTAAAATTTTAATATCACAATTTAACAGAGAGATAGGACGGTAACTCGCAGGAGATTGGGGTGGCTTGTCTGGTTTAAGGAGAAGGATAATAGAGGCTTCCAACAGTGATGGATCTTCAGTTTGCCCTGAAAGCATATATTGATACAGACGTAACAGATAGGGAGTGAGATCTTTGGCGAAAACCTTATAGAAATTAAAAGGGAAACCATCTGGACCGGGAACCTTGTCCAACGCAAGATTATATATAGCCGATAACACCTCTTGGAGGGATATTGGAGCAGATAAAAGGGATTGCTGTGTGAGAGAGAGAGTGGGTAAGGATGAGGCGGAGAGATACTCTAATAAATCAGCTTGTGACGGAGATGCGGGACGCTGACTATAGAGTGCGGAATAGAACTGTCTGAAAACAGCAGTTATGTCTCTTGGATGTGTTTTGGTAATTCCATCAGGATCATTGATGGAGGACTTGAATCTAGATGCCTCTAGTTTCCTCAGATGCAAGGCTAGGAGATGACTCGCCTTCTCACCCTGCTCTATATATTTTGCTTTGGTTCTTAGTATGAGAAATTCTGCTTTTTCCTGTACTAAACTAGAATACTGATTCCTTAAATTCAGTAATGATTTTAGCAAAACAGAAGAGGAAGAAGAGGTGAGAGATTGCTCGAGTGTACGGATCTGATCCAGAAATGAGATGATGGTAGCCTCTCTCTTTCGTTTATGGGTGGAGGAGAGCCTAATAAACTCGCCACGCAGAAAGCATTTCAAGGCACACCATTCATGATCCATTCTTGTGACAGAGCCCTGATTATTTACAATAAAAAGTTGAATCAAATCAGAAATCCTAGTAATAACATAGTCCTCCTTTAAAAGCTGCATATTTAAACGCCATACTGAATCCCTTTGGAGGTTTTGGTTTAACATAACAGTGATCCAGGCCACAACATGGTCCGATATAACAATTGACTCTATGGCAGAGTCATTAAGACTGTATATAAGAGTGCGGCTGAGTAAAATATAGTCCAGCCGGGACCAGGTGGAGTGTACCATAGAGTGAAATGAGAAGGCACAGGTCTTGGGATTTAGCAGGCGCCAAGGGTCGCACAGTCCAGCAGAATCGAGAAATTCAGTGAAAGCCCTCTGGACATTGGAGGGGGACTTGAGTGAGGAATTAGATCTATCTAAGTCCTGCGTGGGTGGTAGGTTCCAATCCCCAAAGAATTAAGAGAAGCGTGGAAAATTTTTGTAGTTCTTTCAGTAAATGCTGAAAAAATTCAAAATTCCCCCCACAGGCCCATACACACTCCCAAGGACTAAATCAGTGCAATCCAATAATCCTTGAACTAATACATACCTCCCTTGAGGATCAGCAATTATTATTTTGGGTTGAAAGGCGACTGACTTGTGAATTAGGATCGCGGTGCCTGCTGGAGGATAAGTGCGAGGCGGCTTGCCCAATCTCCAATCTACGCAAGCCCACCGCTTCCCCAGAGAGAAGATGGGTTTCTTGGATGAAGGAGAGATATGGGCATGCAGGAATGATAAATGTTTTAAGACCTGGATTCTTTTGTTAAGATCACAAGCCCCTCTTACATTCCAGGTTATAAACTTTTTCAGTCCATTAGCCATTGGAGTCTATAGTATCCCATACATAGTCAGACCATTGTAGTGTGGAAGTGCACCAATATCCCCCCCCAACCAATGCAGCAAGTAAACTATAAGATTGGTGTTCCCACGAGAACCAGAAAAAAAAAGCTTGAACATAAATCGACCCATTAAGACAATTGTAAAGTAAGGGGAAACCCCATCGTTAACAGTGGAGAGCAACGGAACACCAAGGTTATCTAGTACCACCCCCATAAATCCAACCCCCTTATAACTATTTACAAATATCCCTCTACCCAACTTCAAAATCGACTGAAAGGCCACATTGCTCCTGAATGGTAGAGAGCCCGTAAGTACCCTATTAAAACTACCCTCTAAAATTCTATCTAGGCATACAGAACTAAAGTTAACAGGCTCATGCATTAAATAAACCACTGACACTAGTTTAGGCATTAATGTGAACCGATATAAGAAACCAAAAATGATCCCCATAATGCCATATGATATAAAACAAAGGACAAGAGTAGTTAGGGTACATCCCCCCATACTCCAGGACGTGTGGTGGATTACTCCCAAGTCAATGTCTTCTCCCTCCGGCCCCCCACAAACCTCAAAGTAAAGATACTGAAGGTAGTTTAAATCCAAAAACAGAGATGCCCCATATAAACATTAAAACCCAGCACCCCTCATGAACAAAGCTGTATTCCTGTCAGCATAACAAGAGAGAAGCAAAATCAGCACCAGACACACTAAAAGAGATAACACAGAAAAAGAGAGGTACAGAACAAACGGGACTGCAGAGAGAGTTAGTTGCAAGCGTTGAGATAGAAATACGAGAGAGAGCGATGATAAAGTAAAAAAAGACATGAACAAAGGACATGGAAAGGAGGACAGGAGTCCAATAGGGAAGAATTGAGAAAAGCGAGACACTTTGTGTTGAGGTTAGGCATAGCCATCGCTCTGAATATAACAAAACCAGAAATGTATTATAGTCGAGAGGCAGCCAGAAGAGAAAGAATTAATAGTGAGCAGAGAAGGAGATATAGGGAGGTATTTCCAGACTTATTTGCATAAAGCAAGATAGCGAAATTGCAAAGAGGAGTAAATGAATCGAGCAGTTCCTTGAATATGTGACTGTTCCCAGGGGGAACCAGATTGGTAACGGGCCAAGCCACCCATGAAACAATCCCCATTGGAAACAGCTAGCTGCACAAAAAAAGTCCGCGGGAAAATGGTGCCTCAGTGCAGCGTGGGTTCACTCAGGCCTACAGGCCACTGCTCGCCTCCCTCTCAGTCCGTCGCCATCCTCTCCACAGCGGGAAAACTTCCCACACAAAGGCATCCCTTGGACCAGACACTTCAATGGTAAGCCAGCTAAAAAGAGATTAAGATGGTCAGAAACAGCAATGTTCCTTGGTAATTAGAAAACAGGACCACAGCCCTACGATTTAAATAATAAGGGCAGTTTCTTGCACAGATTAGCCTGGGCCTGGTCAGCAGAGTCAAAGAAAAGCCATACTCCATCCACAAAGACCTGCAAATGAGCTGGGTATGCTATACGAAACTTAATGCTGGCAGCTATCAGCTTGCTGACTGTTGAGTGAAAGGAGGCTCTCTTCTGCCTGGTTTCAAGGGGCAGGTCCTGAGTTATCCTTAGTCGCTTGCCCTCCCAGTGTATTGCTTGTAACTCTCTGACTTTTGCCAGGATATGTTGCTTTTCCAAATAGTTAAGGAAGTGAATAATTATCAGACGAGGGGAGGCAGACTCCTCTGGCTTCGGGCGTAAGGACCTGTGTGCCCTTTCTATTAAATAGGTAGAGTTATGTGGGGACGGGCCCACGATCTTGGAGAGAAATTTCTGCATAAACAGAATTGCAGAGGGACCCTCTGCCCCTTCGGGAAGCCCAAAGATCAGGATGTTGTTCCTCCTACTGCGCCCCTCTAGGTCTTGGTCTTAAGTTGTAATTTAGTGATTTGTTGCCTGAGTTTGTAATCTCTGGGTCAGTCCTCTCTCCAGGCCTCTAGGGAGTAGGTACGTGCCTCAGTATCTGCCGTTCAAGTTCTGAGGTCCGCCATCTCAGAACGGATGTTTTTAAGATCGGTGGCAATATCCTGAAGGGTCTCTTTGAACGGTTGCAGTTCTTGCAAGAAGCGCTCTTCTGAGAGCAGTGCAGAGGCTGACAGCGCACCCAGTTGCTTGGCAGAAGATTGCTGGAGAGGTTTTGCTTTCTTCACCTGTTTATCGGGCGAGACCGGGGGCGTGTGTCTGGGCAAGGCCGTCTTCATTTCGGCCTCCATCACAGCGTTCTAAAGTAGTAGAGACATCATAAAAATGGCCAGAAAGCTCCGTTAGGTATACAGGAACAGTATTATTGAGACAATCCCCAGTAGTATAAGCCATAAAACACCAGATTATAATAGATTTTCAGATGGGGGGCCGGGAGCCGAGAGAAACAGCAGCTAGCAAGCCCAGACCATCACGTGATCTCCCATAAAGGGTTTATTACGAGAGGCAGGGGTTAGCCCTACTGTAGTACTCCATGTTGGTGTTAACTATTTTGGCTTCAAGTTCAATGATGTTAAATAGGACATTGAATACACTGGCAAAAAGCTTAAAGAGAAAGCATGTAAAGTTATAATCTTAGAGATCTTGCTGATGCCTAAGGCGGGAGTTGGAAGGGCAAGAGCTATTACAAAAATAAATACTTAACATAATAAATGGACAAAAAAATTTGGGTTTTGAGTTCATAAATAAATGGAAAAAATTCCATAATTAAAGGAATCTTTACAGAAGGGATGCCCGTTTCCATGTGATAATGGCGATCGCGGAATGGCGATAGCATTTTGGGCTAGTGTACGTCGCTGAAAATAAATTTAGGTGACATACACTTGGGTGAACAGCAAGAGGGCACCTGAGACTTAGATTTCCTTCATTTAAGTGGGCTTCACCCACCCACACCCCCCTACTAAGGGATTCTCATCTCCAGGGGGATGCATGTTGGTGGGGAGAGTGTGCAAAAGTTAAAAAAAATCAAAAACCCCGACCCGGCACAAAAACCACAAGCTCGCCCAGAACTG
Source organism: Neoceratodus forsteri (assembly GCA_016271365.2). Classification (NCBI taxonomy): domain Eukaryota; kingdom Metazoa; phylum Chordata; order Ceratodontiformes; family Ceratodontidae; genus Neoceratodus; species Neoceratodus forsteri. Next base: position 1,735,865,442 of record CM057450.1, on the reverse strand, counting down.
AACCTGGCACCCTACCAATCCTAGCCTGCCACCAACCCACCATACCACACTGCCAGCTCAGCATCCCACCACCACACTACACCCCACAAACCCTCCCTCCCCTTCCGCCCGTCACACGGTGTGGTCCCTCCCCACTCACCCCAGCACGCATGTATACATAGTGACATCCTGTCACTATATTCACCAAACCCCCTATCCAGTTGACTCCCCCTCCCATTAGGTAGCCCTGAGCACAGGTGCCGTGACTGAGTCATCCTTTTTGAAAGAGCTCAATCACAGCCGCCATTATCACAGGCTACCGGATGCTCTGCATTTAAATGAACTTGGAGTAAGGGAACTGGAGGACAGATTGAACAAATACATTGAAAACTATTTAAACTAAGTACTGAGGAAAGTGGGGCAGTTTGTGCAACCTTCAGAAACACTTCAGTACCATAGACGTTTAGATTAACAGAGGACAATGGAGTATAGACAACATAAGAACAACTTAAGCTATTAACAATTATAAGGTACAGAGTGAGTGGAAATGTATAATGGCTAATTCAAGAAGCCTTAACAATAAATTTGGAGAACTAGAGACTATACTGAGTTCAGAAAACTTGGATATCATAGGTATCACAGAGACCTGGTGGTTTAGTGATAAAACATGGAGCAAAGAAACTGAATTATGTAAATTATTCAGCAGGGATAGAATACTTAAAAATGCTGGAGGTATTGCACTATATAGAAAAATAGATCATGGATGGAAGAGATATCCAGACAGACCATTGAAGAAACTGAAACTATTTGGGTTAGTGTGAGAACTAACAGTCAAAATTATATAATACTAGATTTATGTTATGTTACATTATACAATGGCAAGAAAAAAATAGAAGCTGATCGACTGCTACTCCATTGAGACAGTGATATTATTACACAATAACATCACTGCATCTAACTAAGCTTGATGTCTTACACCTGAAGTAGCAAAAGCTTACTTTCATATAAAAAAAACCTTATTTACTAATGTTGTGGGGATCAACATATTTGTTATGGCTGAAACATTTCATAGTTAGGCAGAGAACAAGTGACAGAACATCTCCTTTATAGTATGGGAAAATCTATTTTATAGTATCAGTTTTATAGTTTTATTTTTTATGAGGAAACACACCACATATGAATACACTGCATCATGGGTATGCAAATACCTAATAGCCTGGTATCGCACAACACACTACAGTGATACATGACAGTTGATTATTTGCATACCCATGATGCAGTGCTTTCACATGGGGAGTGTTTCCTCAAAAAAATTTGTTTTAAATAAAACTGTACAAGTACACAACCAAAATACATAATGAAATCTGTGTCTGTAACCTCACACAGCTAATATCGGGAACCCACCCACCCCAACCACAAGACACAAAATCTCTCCCTACTTGTCTGGGCTCTTACCTCCCGCCCCCACAGAGTCATCATCTCTGATATTCTTCCTGACACATTCAGCGACCATAATCCAGTATTCGCAGTAAGGAAAGTTGACAGACCCAAATCCCCACATAAAACCTTGCAACTACACTCTTTTAAATCCTTAGAATTTGAACCTCTCCTGCGCAACCTAACCCTCTCTGACTGGTCTCCCCTAGCCAACATCTCTTCAGTTGATAAGATTCTTGCTTATTTTACAAATATATTCCTAGAGAATTGGAATACCTTTGCCCCATTCAAACAAACCAGGGATAGGGGAAACCACTTACCTTAGATTACTCCAGAACTATTGGCCTGTCTCAGAGCTAGAGATTGCACCTGGAAACATCATAAAGCAACCCAGCTTCCTAGCGATCTCATGACTTACCGCAAGCTTCAGAATGCCTATAAAAGAGCCACAAAGCTACCAAAGTTTGAATACTTAAGCATTGCCTTCCTCACAAACATAAATTCACCTTCCAAGTTCTGGAAGGTGGTTCACACCCTCATTTCTCCCATGTCCCACCCCCCCGTGCCTAAAATAAATAACACCCTTGTGGCCAACTCGGGTGCCATAGCTGCTGAATTTAACTCCTACTATACCACCTGTACCACTGAGCTCCTGAAATCCCTCCCTTCCTACCTTTCCTCCTCTCCTCTCTCCAATGGTACCTCCCCTCTCCCCCCCACCCACACCCTTTTCTCCTTCAACACAGTCTCCTCAAATGACACTCTACAAGCCCTCTTCACTATCAACCCTTCAAAAGGCTCCTCCCCAGAAGGCCTAGACCACAAACTCTTCTCTCTCTCTCTCTTTCTCACTGCCTTGGCCATTGCCTACCCCCTTTCTCTAATTCTAAACCTCTCATTTTCTACTGCCTTGGTCCCTACCCCCATTGAAACATGCTGTGGTCCTCCCTCTTCCCAAAGACAGTGACCCATCTTCCCCTTGAAATCACTGCCCTATCTCTCTCCTCCCTACCCTAGCTAAATTACAAGAACACCTTGTCGTCTCCCAGCTTACCTCATTTCAGATACCTTCTACTTTACCCCTTTGCAATCTGGCTTCAGGAAAAATCACTCCACTGCTACCTCCCTACTTTGGTTCACTGAGTCTATCCTTACCGGGATGGACAATGGCCAAATCACCTCAGCCATCTTTGTTGACCTTACCAAGGCTTTCAACACTGTTTCCCACTCCCTTCTCCTTGACTACCTCTCAACAGCTGGCCTATCTCCTTCAGCCACTAGCTGGTTCAAGGCCTACCTCACTGGTAGAACCTAATCAGTCAGGATCTCTGATGTCATTTCCCTTCCCTTCCTGATTAATGCTGGAGTCCCTCAGGGCTCAGTTCTAGGGCTTCTATTATTCTCCATCTTCCTAAATGACCTTTCATCTGTCTGCTCCTCTGTCACCGCCATAAACATACATATATGCTGACGATACGGTCCTGTATGCATCTGGCTCTTGCCCAGCTGAGATTACATCCAACTTGCAGCAATACTTCGACAAGGTTTAGCTCTGGTTTGCTAACTATCAACTTTCTGTCAACACCAAAAAGACTGTCTTCGTGACCTTTGGCACTAGGCAGGGACTCTCTAGGCTTCCTTCCCTGCCCACTTACCACATCCTTGTTGTAACTTTACTTGAGGACAGATCCTCCTTCAGGTACAGTACCTAGGAGTTTGGCTGGATCAACACCTAAACTTCTCCAGACATATTGATGCCATCCCAAAAAAATTGTTCCCCAAACTTGGTGCCCTGTTCAGGAACCATAGTTGTATCTCTTCTACGGTTAGGTGTGAACTTGTTCAGAAGATGATCCTGCCCATCTTCGATGACTGTGATGTAGTCTATGGTGCTGCTCCCAAGTCCTCCCTGGCCAGATTGGATACCCTCTTCAATTCCTTCTGCTGTTTTGCCCTTGATGCTCCTTCTTGCATCCACCACTGTGATCTCTATCATGCCCTATCCTTCCCCTCTCTTACAAACAGACGACTCTCCCACTATGCTAAATTAAGCACTGGCTGGGTGAACTCCCTTCCTACCTCTCCCACTCATTTATAACACCCCCACTCCCTCAGATCATCCAACTCCCATACTCTGGCTGTCCTCCACAGAGCCACCCTCATCAGCCAATCCAGTTACTCTCATTTCCTCCCAAGAATGTGGAATTACCTCCCCCCTTAATTTGTCACTCATCCTCCTACTACTCCATCAGTTCTGCCCTCAAACACTTCCTTGCAACTTGCTGTTCCTGCTATGACCCTCCCTAACTCCCACCCTCTAAGACCTTGACAAACTCTACCCCTCTTCAGTACCCATGCAATGAACCTGCTGCAGCTCCACCTCCCACCCACCTAAAAACCAGCATTCCTATCCTTCCCCCGATTCCTTCCCTTCAGACCTTCCATTGTTCTCTTACTGTGATTTCTCCATCATCCAAAGTTGTGCCAAGGGCCTGTCCCTACTGTATCCTTACACCATTAACCCAACTCTTCCTTCCACTTCTCCACATCCTGAAGGGCTGGGATTCAGCCCCTCTTGTCTCTCACCTTCACCCTCTCTTCTGGTCTTCAGAAGCCTATTCCCCCTCTCTGCCTACAACCTGCTTCCCTCCTATCATACTCTACCTCTTGCTACCACAATCTGATCCCTTCCTGTTGTGTTTGACCCCTGCCTTGTGCAGGCAGGGTCCTCAGCATACTGGAGGGGTCAGACCCCAGCAGACATTTCTCCTCCTACCTCTTCTTTCGCCTCCTCCTTCCATCCCCTTCCACCTCCCTGCTACTTTGCCTACCGACATACCTACCTCTCACCTTCCCTTCTCCCCCTTATGAAGCCCTAGCTATGGCTGTCCCCTAATCTCTACTGTACTTGTAGATAACTTGCACTTCTGATATACCTTAGCCAACCTGTTCTGCCTGTGCTTACTCCTCATTAACTTCCCTAGATCAAACTACAATTCTATTCAGCCATTTTCTAGCTACACAGTTATGAGTCATTTAGTGCATGCCTAAATGTTATTTTGTATTGTTGTATCTATCTAGTCCAAAAGTGTTGGCGTAGTATCTATCCTGTTCAAAACTGTTAGCATCCGCTATTTCATTACTCCTGTACAGTCTGCTCAAATTATTTGAATGTAATCTACTATAAATTTATATTGTGTACCAAATCTCTGTAAACTATCCTCATGTTCCCCTACCCCCTCCCCCAGGCTGCACAGGGAGACAAGCAACTTGTTGCTCAGCGTGCCTTCCTGGTGAAACATTTCAATAAATAAAACATAAAAGGGATGCTCCAATACTTGTTCTCTGCTTAACTATGAAATGTTTCAGCCATCTACATGTGCTCATTTTTGTCCCCACAATTTTAATAAATAAGAGCCATTGTATAATAGCAATAAGGCACTCCAGAATGTATGTTATTATGTATTATACAATGGCAAGAAAGAATCTTGGGCTCTGATTGGTCAGTTGGCAATCACAGCAGGGATGTTATCCTGGCATAACATCCCTGCTGTTCACAAGTCTAGTGCCATCATTATAGACATTATGGCTGTCCTCTTTTTTGCATCTCCTCTTAAGAAACAAAAATATTTTTCCACAATAATAAAAACATTTTTTTAAATTATGTTTTTATTTTATACATAACAACAAGCCATTGTATAATAGTAATAATGCCCTCCAGGGTGGGTGTAATGCTGGGATAACATCCCTTCTCAGGTGTTGGATGCCCTCAGACAGTGGCCTCAGGCCCAATCACCCAAGGTGGGATGTTATCCCAGCATAACACCCACCCTGTCAGGCATTATTCCTTTAAAAACATCACTCCTTGGGTGGTGGAAGCATGAGGCGAACCGAGGAGTGATGTTATTACACAATATCACATACCCTGCCATGCCTTATTGCTTAATTACAGGCCACCAAATCAAGTAGAAATTGTAAATGAAGCCCTGGTTAAAGATTTAGATTTCCTTTGGGGAGAAAAATACATTGGCCCAGATATTTAATAGGGTTGCGCATGGCGCAACAGTGTTGCGCCATGCACAACCCACTGATAGCCCTGGCATGATATTCAAAGGAAAAGTGCGGCGCAAATCCTGATGTGCTTGCAGCACATCAGTAGTGTGCTCTGAGTACAGGTGGGGGAGGCGTGTCCATACATACTCTGCACAGCCCGATATTCAGCCGGGATGTGCAGAGCAGTCATGCACCTCCTACTGGCCAGCACAAAGCTGATCCAAAAAAAAAAGGAACAACTGATGGCCACCCACAGGTGAGCTGCCGCATTTCAGGGTGCAACATGGCAGCTTCCACCTGTGGTTGGCCACCCGAGTTCCGGCTGCACCTGGCGGCGCCCTCCCCATGCCCGATTGCAGGCATTTGTAATAAACCAAAAGAATTCATCCAATATTTCTGGTGGTCCAGTGGACTGCCATCTGCCCAATCACGGGCATCTGTAAAAAGAAAGGAATTCAGCCTTCCGATATCCCTGGTGGTCCAGTGGACCACTATCTGCCCAATCGCGGGCATCTGTAAAAAGAAAGGAATTCGGCCTTCCAATATCCCCTGGTGGTCCAGTGGACCACTATCTGCCCGATCGTGGGCATCTGTATAAATAAGTTCGGTATCCCTGGTGATCCAGTGGACCGCTATCTGCCTGATCGCGGGCATCTGTATAAAAAAAATCAATATCCTGGTGGTCTAGGGTACCCCTCCCACCTGCACTGAGCCCCTACCACCGCTCCGCATCAGCCGGCGGGTGGCAGCACCCTGCCTGCCGCCCACCACCCGCTGACTGACACCGTCAATCAGGGCTGCGCTCACTGGTTCTGGCGTGAACCAGTAGACGCTCACGGCGGTACCGTACTACATTCCAGATGTGTGAATGGTTCGTTCACATATCTGTGATGTCTATAGTACGGCTATGAACTGCACCCATTGGCTCACGCTGTGAACCAACAGGCATGCAGCCCCATCGCGGTGTCTGTCTGCGGCGGCAGGGCGGCAGGCGGTGGTGTGCCGCCCACCGCTGACGGGGAGCAGGTGGTAGGGTTCAGTGGGCGGTGGGGAGGGGTACTCCTAGACCACCAGGATATTGGATTTTTTTTTATACAGATGCCTGCGATTGGGCAGATAGCGGTCCACAGGACCACCAGGGATACTGAACTTATTTATACAGATGCCCACGATCAGGCAGATAGCGATCCACTGGACCACCAGGGATATTGGAAGGCTGAATTCCTTTCTTTTTACAGATGCCCACGATCGGGCAGATAGAGGTCCACTGGACCACCAGGGATATGGGAAGGATGAATTCTTTCCTTTTTACAGATGCCAGCAATCGGGCTGCAGGGGGCATCGATCCCCAACAGCTGCTGCCTGGCAGGGTGCCAGGTGCAAGTCGTCGAGGATCGGCGCACCTGCATGCAAATGGGGCCATAATGACATGCAAGTGGCCCCATGTGCATCTTGCATACATTATGGCCCCATTTGCATTTCAACTTTTGAATATCGTGGTTGCTGTGCATGGCACAATGGAACTTGTGCTAGCGGATCCCCATGCTCCACTCTGGCCACTTTTATGCTGGCGCAGTGCCACTGTGCCATGCACACTGGGGGTGGCCAGGTGCAATATTCAATGCTGCTGAGCCATGGCTGCTCTGTGAATGTCATGATCCACACCCTACTTCGCAAGATTGCGCTGTGCCCAAGCTTGCGTCACAGCCTGGCGCAGTTTGAATATCTGGGCCCTTATCTTTATGGTGATAAAATTATCTGGCATTAACTGAAGCACTTGGGAAGGGGAAGCCCCCAGCACAGAAACCGTTAAAAAAAAATATTAAACCTAAACCTAGCACAATATATTATGGAAACAACAAGGGACACTAACACTCTGGACATAGCGATCTTTGTGATGAAGCATTAAACTATAGAACTAGGGAGCCACAGGGAAACAGGGACCGTCTGATGATAACATTTGAAGTAAAGAGAACAGTTATGAAAGATAGAAGAAAGACTGTGTACAGATGCCAAAGAAGGGCAAACTTTGATGCAATGACACATGGAATGGGAAAGTAGAAGCAGGATATGGAAAATAAAAATGTAAATGAGATGTGGGAAGATTGTGAAGGGAAAACAGGATATGTTGAGAATCAGTATGTGCCATTTCTCAATAAGTATAACAAATATGGCAAAGTGCTGTTATGGTTAAATTAAATATTATTGAGGAAGATTAGATGCAAAAGGAAATTATTTAGGAAGACTAAAGAATCTAGTGAAAAAGAGTTATGGGAACATTATAAAGTGAGTGCAAGTGAATACACCTCAATGATAAGTTTAAATGCTACATTGACAAGCATTTAAACTAGCAAAGGGGTGTGGCAGGCCAGCAAGGAGGGTACCTACTTGCTCACCCCCCACAGCTAGCAGTGGAACCAGTGAACCAGAGGAGTGGCTATCTCTGCAAAGCAGTATGCAAAAGATGGAGATTAGTGCCCAAGAGGTGGATAAGCAGAAAAGGGCAAAATTCAGCAGAAGGGCAGACAGCAAGGAGAACCAGGGATAAATGACAACCAAGGAAGGGGCTGGAGTAGAACAGTGAAACAGTCTAGGGAGGTCAAATCATGGAAAGCCATGTGTGCAAATGCCGGAGCCTTAGCAACAAGATGGAAGATCTGGAGGCTGTCATGGTACAGTCAGACCTGGACATTGTGCCATCATTGAAACCTGGTGTAATGATAACCACGACTGGGAGATGGCCATACCTGGCTACAACATATTCAGAAGAGACAGAGCAGGCAGGAAGGGAGGAGGAGTGGCACTGTATGTGAAAAATGACATAAGGGCCACAGAGATCCAGGAGGAACAACATGGGGAGAGATACTGTGGGTTAGCTGGAAAGAAAATGGGGACAGCCATCCGCACAGGTGTGGTCTATAGACCACCAGCCCAGGAGGAAGAAACAGATAGGAGCTGGTGCTAGCCATCCAAGGATGGCAGACAAAGGTGAGGTAGTACTGGTTGGAGACTTCAAATATTCCAGACGTGGACTGGAGCATCCCAGCAGCAGCATCAACTAGAGCAGATTTATCCTGGACCCTTCAGGGTGCCTTCTTCAAACAACTGGTCATGGAACCAACTCGGCAGAAGGCAATACTGGACCTTGTGCTCACAAACAGGGACAGTGTGATGGGGGTAACAGTGGGGGCACCTGGAAACAGTGAGCACCAGTCATTGTGGTTTGAAATCACAGAAAGAGCAGAACCAAACCACACAAAACATGTATCCTGGATTTTAGAGGGCAGACTTTGGGAAAATGGGAGATACTTGAAAGAGGCATTAGGGGAATGGGACAGGAATCAGGGGTTGAGGAACAGTGGGCAGTATTTAAAATGGGGATTACAAGAACAACAGAATTATGCATTAAGCAGGTTAGCAAGAGGAAAAGGAAGAGAGATCATTATGGTTTTCCAAGAGGTAGCAAAGAAAGTGAAAGCCAAAAGATTGCATTCAGGCAATACAAAAGACACAGGCAGAAGGGATAGGGAGAAGTACCAGGAGAAGCAAAGGGAGGCCGGGAGGTCAGTAAGGAAGCCAAAGCTCAGACAGAAGAACACATTTGCAAAATCAGTGGGTAGAGGACAAAACCTTTACAGGTACATAAGTGAAAAAGAAAAGACAAAGGAGGGATAGTGAGACTGAAGGGGAGGATGGGGGCCACGTGGAGGATGACAACAGTAAAGCTGACATATTGAACAGGTATTTCTGCTCAGTCTTTACTGAGGAAGAGGAGGGTAATGGGTCTGAAGGAGTACAAGGGGTGAGAATGGTGCAGAAATGGACACAAGTCCCTTTACACGAGAAAGGGTCCTGAAGGAACTGGATGGTATAAGAGTTGATAAAGCAATGGGGCCAGATGGGCCCCAGGTCCTGTAAAGAACTAAGAGAGGTGGTGGCTGAACCTCTGGCTATCCTGTTTAGCCGATCACTGGAAACAGGGAGGTACCCAAAGACTGGAGGCAGCAGATGTAGTCCCCTTATACAAAGTGGAAACAAAGAGGAAGCAGGGAACTACAGACCAGTCAGCCTCACCTCAGTAGTGGGAAGATCATGGAAGCACTACTGAAGGAGAGATTGGTGGAACATCTGGTTGTCAATGGACTACAGGACCAAAGGCAGCATGGTTTCACCAGGGGAGGTCATGTCAGACCAACCTCATTGAATTTTTGACTGGGTGACTAGGGGAGTGGATCAGAGGAGGGCAGTGGACATGGCCTATCTGGACTTCAGCAAGGCCTTGACACTGTGCCACATAGAAGACTATTACACAAACTGGGGAATATGGGTGTGGGCAGGACAGTAGTGTGGTGGGTAGGTAACTGGCTGGGTGGCAGGACACAGAGGGTGGTGGTAAATGGCTGTCACTCCACAGAGGGAAGAGTGACCAGTGGGGTACCACAGGGATCAGTGCTGGGACGGTCCTATTCAACATCTTCATTAGTGACATTAGCATACGGGACCTAGAAGGCAGAATTTCCACTGTTGCCGATGACACAAAGCTCTGTAACAGAGTAGACACACCAGAGGGTGTAGACAGAATGAGAAGCGACCTGCAGAAACTTGAAGAATGGTCAGGGGTTTGGCAGTTGAAATTCAATGCAAAGAAGTGCAAGATAATGCATATGGGGCACAAAAACCTGGCACAATATATCAGTTGGGGGTGAGGATATAGCATGCACCAAGCAGGAAAGGGATCTTGGGGTTGTCATCTCTGATGACCTCAAGGTGAGAAACAGTGTGACAAGGCAGCAGGTAAAGCAAATAGGATGCTGGGATGTATAGGCAGGGTATCACCAGCAGGAAAGGGAGGTCATAATTCCGCTATACAAGACACTAGTGAGGCCCCACCTGGAGTACAGTGTACAGTTCTGGAGACCATACCTACGTAAGGACATAGACAGGGTAGAGAAGGTTCAGAGGAGGGCAACAAAGATGGTGCATGGATTGCATCACAAGTCCTATGAAGACAGGTTGAAGGAACTGAACATGTACTCCCTGGAGGAGAGGAGGGAGGGGATATGATAGAGACATACAAGTATCTTACAGGGAGGAACAGGGTGCAGGAAAACACTATTTTTAAGCGAAAACGATGTTCCAGGACAAGAGGGCATGGGATGAAGTTGGAGGGAGGACGATTCAGAGGAAACATGAGAAAGAATTTCTTCACAGAACAGGTGGTGGACAAGTGGAACACCCTGCCAGAGGAAGTGGTGGGGGCTGAAACAATCAAGGGATTTAAGAATGCATGGGATAGACATAAAGAAATTCTGGAGGTCAGGGGTAAGGGACAACAGACTTCTAGGAAAACAAACTGAACTTACAAGCTCAAATGGGCAGACTGGGTGGGCCATAGGCCCTTATCTGCCGACACTGTCTATGTATCTATGTATCTATGTAATAAGAAAAGCAAAAAGTAGGAAGAAAATGGAAATAGCTAAAAACTCTAAATTTATGTATTTATTTTTTTATTTATTTTAAAGTTAATAACCGGTTAAAGCACCATTGATCCAAGGCTTATTACCAGATATGACCAGGGGGCAGGGTACATAGCAGATGAAAACAAACAGTCAACAAACTAATAATAACGTAACAGTAAGCAGAAGCATGAGGTCAAGGTTACAAAACCCAAATAAACAGTGTGATAACAAAGACAAGATGGCAACGGACATATGCAGCATTAGCAAATTACATATTGCCAAAGGAAAACACCAAAATGTAGGGTCTATGAATAACATAGGCCCCAAAAAATAACAACATAAGCTAGACAACCTGGTGCAGGCGGGATAAAAGAAAATCGCAACAAAAAGGTTGAGAGGGATAGGGACACTGAGAGCAGGGTTGGTGGGGAAGTAGTCTGAAGAGTCTTTTGATTGAGAAGAGGGAGGAAGACTGATGGAGATTGGGGTAGTTTATTCGAATGAGAAAGGAAAAAGAGGGAGAAAGCAGATTGCCCAGAAACAGGGTGGGGGTGAGTGATAGAGAAGGTTTGAGAGACTCTATGATGAAGAGAGTAGTTAGGGGTAGCAGCTTGAGAGAGGCAGGAGGATAGCTAGGAGGGGAGGGTACCATCCCAGAATTTAGCTGTGAAAGAAGCACAGTGAACCAGTCTCCTAGTAGACAGGATGGTAAAGAGAAGAAGGAGGAGGAGCAGGGGTGGGAGAAACTTGCCTAAGACTAGGCCTCTTCAGGATGCTGAGAACCCTGCCAGAAGGCAGAGTCAGGTGAGGACGAGTTAGGTAGAAATAATGGAGGGGTAAGGGGAGGGAGGGAAGGAAGAGTCATTTCCCAGTGCTGGATTCCTCCAGGATGCTGAGAATCCAGCCGGGGGGCAGAACTAGGTGAGGACACATTGGGAAGAGAGAAAAGAGAAGATGAAGGGAAAGGAGGGAAGAGGAGGGAAAGAAGAAGTCTGCCTAAGACTAGGCCACTCCAGGATGCTGAGAACCCTGCCAGAGCGCAGAATCAGGTGAAGACTAGTTGGGTAGAAAGGATCCGAGATTGCACTAGCCCTGTGTTAACTTGCCCCTCACAACTGAATTTTTGCTCACTTTGCTCCGGTAATGTTCCCCCCATCTTTATCCTTTCCTCCCCCAAGCTGATTTCTCCTGTCTACCCCTCTACCCTCCATGATGTCCCCTCACCGCACCTCATTCATTCAATAATTGCTAAATGATCTGCCTCTTAATTGTGATCCATTCCTGCAAGGAGTTGTCTCCAAGGTTACATTAAATTTCTGAACTATGTTTCTCGGATATGACACTTGTAATTACATGCATATTCCACAGGTATGATATATTTAATTGTATGTTATGTCACAATTGCAATTGTATAATTATCTATGATATTTTTTTAACTGTATGTCTTGTTACAAATGTAATTGAATGTTTAATTTCTTGGACACGTTAAATGGTAAACTGTATGTCTAATTCTTCATCCAGTTGTAATCCCCCCAAGGTTGCACCGGGAGACGAGCAACTTGTTGTTCAGTGTGCCTTCCTGGTGAAACATTTCAATAAATAAAATAAATAATTAAAAAAAAAATGAGTGACTAACTCACGACAGGTGGTGAGGGTGAGGCAGCTTTTGTGCCTGTAGAGAGTACTTAATTTGGGGTGAAGCCTGGCACAGATGGCATCGATATGGGTGGAGAAGTCCAGTTGGGAGTCCAACCATACCCCTAGATACTTGAAAGCTGAGACTTTCTTAGGACATGATCCATCCAATGTAGAAAACGCTGGAGAGTACTGGAGGGTGGCCAGTTTTTGTCTGGTACCGAACGTTATAGACACTGTTTTCTTGACGTTGAGTTTGAGATTGTTATCTTTGAACCAGGTTTGGATCCTACTGAAGTCATCTTGGATGGGGGCCTGTACACTATCAACTGAGGGGCCAGAGAGGAAAAGGATAGTATCATCACCATACATACGTATTTCAGCAGCTCTACGGACTGAAGGGAGGTTATTTATAAATAGGTAGGAAGGGATGGGCCCAAGGATGGATCCTTGGGGGACACCGGAGATAATAGGGAGCAGGGGAATAAAGAGCATTACCTATTGGAACTGATTGAACCCTATCATGAAGATAGGATCTGAACCAGTTAACATCAGGATCAGCAAGGCCAACAGAGCTAGAAGACAGCTGCTGTAATATGACTTTTGTCCATCTCGGAGACTATTGAATCTGTGACTCACAGGAGAGAAAATATGGTCGAGTGGTGCTTCCTGAAACCAAACTGTGTGGGAGAGAGAGTGTAAGAGCAAGCAAGGAAGTCAGACAACCTAGAGTGGATGAGAGATTCTTGTAGTTTGGCAAGGGAGGGGAGAAGGGAGGAAGAAAGGCCTATAATATCCAGATACCGAGGGGTCCCCTCCCTTATGGAGAGGAATGACTTTAGCAAATTTCCAGGCCTTGGGGATGGGGGAAGAGCAGAGAGAAAGGTTTAGGATGTGGGTGAGTGGGACAGCAATAACAAAGACAAAGATGTGGAACAGCTTGGAGTGGAGACCATCAAGGCTGGACTAAATGGGGTTTAGTGCAAGAAGAGCATTATAGACTTCAAGAGGGGTGAACTGGAGGAATTGGTAACCAAAAGGTTGTCCAGATGAGACTGAATGGGCCTAGATGGGTATGATTGATGGGGGAGAGCCGGAGTCAGGGAGAGCACAGGTGGCAAAATATTTGTTGAAGATATCAGAGACTGATTCAAGGTCAGAGACAGGAGATCCATCATTGTGTAGAACTGGTGAGGAGTGTTGGGCAGAAGGGTCTAGGAGGGAGTGAAGAACCTTCTAAAATGATACAGGAGTGGGGTGAACATGCTGCAGGTGACTCTTAAGGTAATTTGCCTTCGAGAGGCGAATGGCCTTGGTACAGATATTCCTAAGGGATTTGTATTCCTGGAAGTCAGTCTGGAGAAGAGAGTCTTTACATTGGTGCCATGCTCTATCCCTAGCCCTGCACATGGCCAGTAGGTCAACAGTGACCCAGGGGTGATGGTGACTCCTCACTCTGGATTTCTTAAGGGAGGGCATGGTGATTCCAAATGCGTAGAAAGATGTTGGTGAAAAGAGACAGAGCAGAGTCAACATTACAAGATGAGTAGATGGGAGTCCAGTCAGCCTCATAAAGGTCATGTTGAAGGGCAGTGATGTCCAGATTGTATGGGGGGTGTGACCAAATGTACTTGGGGAGCATGAGGGATGTGAATCTTTCTAATACAGTAAATGATGCAGTGATCGCTGATAACATCGGGCAGGATACCAGCTGCAGTGATATGGTGGGGGTGAGAGGATAACACCCAGTCAAGCAGAGTGTGGTTTTTGATAAATATAGTAAATATATATTTAGTAAATATACTGCCAAAGCTTTTGGGGCCTATGTAAGAACCAAGAAGACTGTCTGTAAGACAATAGGACCTATAAAGGATAATGATGAAATAATTGACAATGGCATAGATACAGCAAATGTTTCAAATTAGTTTTTTGGAACAATTTTTCAGTGTTCAGAATTAAGTGAGGTTGAAGTTCAGAACTATGGCATTCCACCACAAGTAACCCAGTGAAAAGTCTATAAGCTACTTATGAATCTAAATGTCACATTGCCAGATGGGTTGCAATCAAGGATCCTGAAGGAACTAGCATTTAGTAGGACCTGTGACTATGCTATTTAACAGGTCACTGGATAGTGGTAGGACCCCTGTGTCATGGAGAACAGCTATAGAGGGTTCAATTTATGGGACAGTGTAGGATTAGACATCAAAGATCATAGCCATAATACTAGATCTCATATATTGCAGCTGAAAGGAGATATTAACCATACTGCAAAAAGGGTGGCCTGGTTTAACCAAAGAGTGGTAGCCATGTGGCATGCCCTTCCACTTGAAGTAGTAGGAAGCAGGAATATGACAGAATTTGAAAACAAACTAGATAATTACTGTAAGAAAAACAATATAAATGGTTATTTTCCTTTGAGTTAAGGGCAAACTGTAAATGGGCATCTTCAGTACTTAGCTCGTAAATGACCTATGAAACTTATGAATTTATAAAAAGGATAGAAGGGCAGATAAGGGAGACTACAGACACGCAAGTATGTCACCAGTGTGTGACAGGGAGCTCCTGTCACTCTTGAGGATCAACCTTTTCTTAAATCTGTTGCAACAGCTCTTTTATTTCTTAGTCTATTCTATCCTTTACAATTTCTAGTCCATAAGGTTGACCACCTATGGGCACCCCACTCCCCTTTCTTGACTATGCTACAGTGTCCTCTTTAATTTTCCCTTTCCCTCTCAGGTCCTCGTACAGGGAAGTTATTGTGGTGACCTTCAAACATATGTAAAACAGGTTGCGTTTATCATTGTTGGATTTAGTATGTAATAGCACTATGCCATTAAATACCTAGATGTATATACCCTATGTTTATGAAACCTGTAAATGTTGAAAATACCATGGCACTAGGTGTTTTTGATAAGGGTAAAAGGTACTAGGTCACTATTATAGGAATTATGTTAGTTGTGCTATTTAAAATGCATGTAAATTACTGTATACCGAACAAACAATATTGGGAAAAGCGATCCACACAGAGCAATTGTTGAAAAAACATGATAATTTATTTAAACACACACATAACGGCTCCCCGGCATTTTGAGGGCATATGCCCTCTTCATCGGGGGGTGGAGTCAATTTGCATTACAATCACATTTATAGTCACATCAATAAAAAATCTATGCAAATTGACAAATGAGGTATTGACAGCATTACAAAGAGCTCACTCAGTATTTAACCAAATTTAACCAAATTAAAGTCCTTACAGTGGCAGCCACAGACATTGCCAGCTATTTCTCGAAATTTCTTTGATATTTCTGGAGAAATCTCCTGGCTTTCTCCATTTCCACAGTATGGGCAGCAGAGAGAAACTCTTTAGAAATTTTGCGAAATGTCTGCAAATAGCTGCCAATGTCTGTGGCTACTACTGTACTAAATTTGATACCATAATATCACTAATAAATACACCTAAAAAGCTAATATAATGATAAACATCACAGGCTAGTTCTAAGGGAAAGGGAAAAAGGAAGAGGGGGGAAGGGAGAGGGAAAATATGGGAAAGAAGGAATGGGAAGGGAAGGAAAGGAAGGAAAAGGGGAGTTATGGGGCATAAAAGGAAATGGGAGGGAAAAAGGAGAAGGGGAAGAGGGGGAAAGGGTGGGAGTGGAAATGAAAGGGAGAGGGGAAAAGATGAAGAGGAAAAAGGGGAAGGAAAAAAGGGGGAAGAGGGATACATACAAGTCAATTAGTGTCCTAATTATCTATAAATGCAACTATTATGTATCTCCTACAGTTATTATTATACTTATACTATTTATTATTGCACATGTCCAAAATTACATTGGTCATAAAAAGTGAAAGACAGCCTGTATAAAACTAATGTTTTGCTTCCCTGTGTCAAATAATATGGACAATAATATTAAATAGGCAGCATGGCGCAGTGGTTTAAGGCTCTGAGCTGCAAATCTGGAGACCTGGGTTTGAATCCCACAGCCCCCACTTGCATACTGTGTGACCCTGAGCAAGTCACTTAACATCCCTGTGCTCCCAGGTTGCACCTGTAAACAAGCTTTCAGCTTAGTGTGCTCACCTGGTTAAACAATTGGGAAAAAAATAAGAGTCCATATTAGCATTGTGAAAACCTCATTTCGGAGATCACTAGTGGTGAGCGAAGTGGCCAAAATTTGCTCCTCGAAGTGATTCATGGAGTAACATGGAGTCCCCAAAGTGCTCCACAACACGAAGCAGAGTACTTCGCGTTATAATGGGGAAGGCGAAGTCCATTGGAAACAATGGCTTTGCGTTATTCTGCCTTCCCCAAACCACTTCTTCACCAATTTAAAGGCAAAGTACATTGAAATCAATGTACTTGGCCTCACTTTGCCTTGTTCTTGACCTCCAAAGGAGAATTTTGCAGTGCTTTATGGGATTGCAGGTTACATGGGCTCTAGATTGCTCTGCACAGCCTCAGTTCTGTGTAGCATGTGTGTAGTGGAAGATGGAGACAATTTCCTCTCAGAGCTCTGCGATTCATATCCTCTAAAAGCTGTTAAAAAGTCTTTTTGAGCTATTGTTTTTTGCTCACAATTTACTACATAGAGTATAAGAAACCCTCCTGTGCTCATACTATTGAGTGTTTATTGTTTGTTTGTGGATTTTGAATGTTAATTTAGAACAGTCAGTCTGTGTACTGTGAAGTGCGCTTTGGGGGAGGGGCGTCTCTGTGGTGTAGGTAGATGAACTGGGAGAAAAAGGCAGTCTTTCTGTTTTGGTTATATTTTTCTTGTATAACTATGTTAATGTACGCGCAGTAATATTTTCAGTAATTCTTGACTTTTTTTTCTGATTGTTGTGATGCAGCAGTGTATAATTTCAGTTTGCTTAAAACATTTGGTTATATTACTAAAGGTTTTCAATTTGCTACACGTTACTTGTAGTGTGTGTGTGTGTGTGTGTGCGATGCTTGCCATTAAATAAGACACCTTTTATTGTGCCACAGAGTAACTGCAGCAGTGTGAACCTGCTATCCACCACACCTGCATGCCTTTTTTATACTGCTTTGTGGTATCTTTACTGGTAGTGGACTGTCTGTTACTGCTGTGCACTACCCCAACCCCAAACCTGCAAAATGTATTCTTTTCCATATTTGGATTTGTGACTTATGAGCACTGGTTAGGTGTTGTTGTGCCTTTGCATCTGCGTCTTGAGTGTGCAGCGCAATCTTAATCTGACTGTGTGTTTGTAGTACACCATTAATTCTGGGAGACTCTACATTTCTTGTTACGCTCTCATTTCACTTCATCAGCACTGGGGAATTTTCTGGACATAAGACAGTAGCATTTTTGGGATGCTCATTAATTCTAGTGACTGCGTGTGACCACTGCACTAATGACGGAGTGCACCATTAATTCTGGGAGACTTTGCATTTTTTGTTGCCCTCTCATTTCACGTTGTCAGCACTTGGTAATTTTCTGGACATAAGACAGTAGCATTTTGGGGAATGAAATTAATTCTGGTGACTGTGTGTGACCATTGCACACATGACAGAGTGCACCATTAATTCTCGGAGACTTCGCATTTCTTGTTACACTTTCAGTAGCATTTTGGGGATGCACATTAATTCTGGTGGCTGTGTGTGACCACTGTGCACATGACTGAGTGTGCCATTAATTCTGGGAGACTTCGCATTTCTTGTTATGCTCTCATTTCACTTCATCAGCACTGGAGAATTTTCTGAACACAAGACAGTAGCATTTTGGGGATGCACATTAATTTTGGTGACTGTGTGTGACTACTGAATGCATAACGTCTGAGTGCGCTATTAATTTTGGGAGACTTTGCATTTCTTGTGCTCTCATTACACTTCATCAGTACTGGGGAGTTTTCTGGACACAAGACATGAGCATTTTGGGGATGCACATTAATTTTGGTGGCTGTGTGCGTGAAGGGCTGCCAACTATTGTTGTCACTTCACCTTACTTTGAGTTAAGGCGGAATGACAACACGAAGCAATAATTTCTAGGCTAGGTGAGCTTTTGCATTGGCCACAGGCGACAGCGTTAAGTGCCCACTGGGCACTTAGCGGTGGGTGGAAGTCGCTGCATCTCTATTTGTGATACAGGTCATTGCCATCAGGGAACTACAGCCATAGGCATTCATGTTCTTGTACAGCATGCGAGTTACAGTACTGTAAGCCATATGATGTGTGGGGGCCTGGGGGCTGCCAATATTGTTGTCACTGTGCCTTACTTCAGGTTAAGGTGGAATGACAATGAGAAGTCTCAATCACAATAACGAGGCAAAGTGGGCATTTCATGCTGGCCACTCTGCATAGTGGAGTGGCAATGCAAAGTGCCCACTTCACGGGCACTTCACTGGCAGAATTTAAATTTGCTGCATCTCTAAGATGGGAGACTTTGCATGTCTTGTTACACTCTCATTTCACTTGGTCAGCACTGGGGAATTTTCTGGACACAAGGCAGTAGCATTTTGGCGATGAACATTAATTCTGGAGACTATGTCTGACCACTGCCCGGATGACTGAGTGTGCCATTAATTCGGGGAGACTTTGCATTTCTTGTTACGCTCTCATTTCACTTCATCAGCACTGGGGAATTTTCTGGAGACAAGACGACAGTAGCATTTTGGGGATGCACATTAATTCTAGTGACTGTGTGGGGGCTGCCAATATTGTTGTCACTCCACCTTACTTTGCGTTAAGGCAGAATGACAATGTGAGGTAATAATAACAAGGCGAAGTGGGCATTTCATGCTGCCACTCCGTGAAGTGCCCACTTTGCGTTCACTTCGCTGGCAAAATTTCAATTTGTTGCATCTCTAGAGATCACACTCATAGATGTTAAAATATAATAACACCCAAAAAGGCCTACTAGGTGCCTATGCAATATAATAAATTTTAAAGACATATGGAAGGAACACAAATGTTAGAACTCATCCTACTTCATCCAAAATACAACATGATATGAAAAAGGAGATATAATTATATGATAGGCAAAATACATGACATACAATCAAACAAGAATACAATTATATTATTACAGATATACTGCAAGATCCAAATCCTTATTTAAACCTTTTGGAAACAGTGATTCCAATGTAAAAATCCATTTAGATTCCTTCCGTAAAAGAATTTGTTTTCTGTTTCCTTTCCTTAATAGAGGCTTCACATGTTCAATTATAGTAAACCTTAAATATGAGAGGTTACTATCATGTTGATACAAATAATGCATTGCAAGTGAGGAATCCATGCCCTTATTTCTAATGTCCCTAATATGTTCCAGGAACTGTTCCTTTGCACATCTTATGGTTTTTCCAACATAAAGAAGTTTGCAGGGGCATTGTGCTACATAAACCACAAAGTTAGTTGAACAATTTACAAAATCAAAAATCTACACTGTTACATGCTTTGTTGTATGAACAAACTGTTTCTCCTGCACCAGAAATTTACAGGCCATCTAATGGCCACATTTAAAGCAGCCAACTGGTTTATCTGGTATCCATGTATTTCTAGCAAGTTTATCTGCTACATAATGACTGCTCGAAATTAGTTCCCTGGATTTTTAGATTTACTGTATGTAACCCCTGGTGCCTTGGAGAAAAGTCCAGGTACATTACAGTGCCCCAGCAAACTCCAATTTTTTAACAAAATTTCCCTGACTTTTGTAGAGACACCATTAAATTCCAGAACAAATGTCATCCTTTCATCCCTATCTTTTAATTTGACTTTTGATTTCAAAAATTTACTCTATCTTCTGATTGTGCCCTGCTAAGTGCTTGATTTAAAACATCCTCTTTCCATAACCCCTTTCATAGAATCTATGCCACATTTCCTCTGCCTGTATATTAAATGTCTGCTGAGAAGAACAATTTCTTCTCAGTCTTAAGAGTTGTCCATAAGGGACCGAATTTATCAAAGAAGGTGGATGTGCACTAGTAGCATGCAAAATCAAATTACCCGCTGTTTCTTTTCTGAAACAGGAACTTTCAATACTTCCACTCTCAGCAATGGACAAATTTAAGTCCCAAAAACTCAATTTGTTTTCCTTCTGTTTTATATGTGAATGTCAAGTTCATATCATTGTCTTTTATACCATTCAGCAAATGTTGGGCTTCTGCTTCTGTCCCCTGTCAAACAAATCATCTATGTATCAAGTCCAAAATACAATATTTCCCAAAAATGTTTTTGTTTCATTGAAATTAAATTTGGTTTCCCACCACCCTAAAAATAAATCAGTGTATGTTGGGGCCATCGTGGCCCCCATTGCTGTACCTCTGTTTTGTAAGTATATCTTATTGTTTAACAAAAAATAATTAAGTGTCAAAATAAACTCCAGGGAATCCAAAAAAACTGTATTGGTAAATCACTAAAATTCTGATTCTATCTAAGAAAGTACTCCAATGCCTCAATTCCTAGATGATGGGGGGAATACAGGTGTATAATTAACAAACATCCACTGAGAGCCAAAGATAGTCCTGTTTCCATTCAATCTTTTAAATTTTTTCCAAAACATGCATAAAATCCCGAGTGAAAGAGGGCAATTCTGAAATTAAGGGCTGCAGAAAAAAAATCACAACATTTAGATAAATTCTCAGATAATTAACCTATTCCTGAGATAATAGGGCAGCCAGGTGGCCGTTCTTAGTTTTTGTACAGCTTAGGAAGATAATAGAATGTAGCAATCACTGGATTCTCCATCTTAATTTTTTTTTTCTTGTTCAATAATAAAACCCCTCCTTGTAACTTCATCTACTAGAGAAAAAAGTTGAATCTGAAAATCTAAAGTTGGGTCCTGCTTTAGAACCATGTGTTTCTTTGTCAGAAAGCAATCTCATCGCTTCTGATTCATAATCACATTTGTTCAAAATAACCACATTCCCCCTTTGTCAGATTGCTTAAAGATTACTCTTTTTAAATTTTGAAGTTCTTGTAAAGCTACCTGTTCACATTTTGAAAGATTATTTCCACAATTATACCATCTGGAAAAAAGGGAATCTACTTCCTTAATTACTACAGTCTCATAAGTATGTATCGCAGGATCACACACCCTGGGACAGAAAACAGATTTTGGTCTAAACATCAATTTTCTTTCCTGATCTAGAACATCAAAAGCCTTTTCATTTACCTCATCTTCATTAATGTGTATGTTACCTTGTGCATCAAAACTATTATGGTCCAGCAAATCATCATGTAATTCATACTGATCATTCAGTTCATTTGTATTCACATTTGTTGATGTTACAGATTCTTCTGTCTGAGAAAGAGGTGACTAAATTGCTAAACTCCTGTCTAACATTTTGCTCTACACCACCCCTCACATTACATATTTCTAATGACTGTCCCCCCATTTTTTAGCAGCAAAAAAGTCTCAAATTAATTTTTGAAAAATCTTAAACAATTCTATCTGTAACTGAAACCTATTAATCCTCAGAGAGAGCACAAATGATAAACCTTTACTTAATATCTGTAACTCAGTTTGTGTAAAAGTATGTGAACTTAAATTTACAACTTCTTTGGGCCCTTCAAGTTGGACCTGGTGGTTCTTTTGTGGTTGTCCTCCTTTGTGTTTTTTATCCAGCTCTTTTCCCTTTCCATGTTTTTCTGTTTGTTCCACAGTTCTCTTCCATAAAAAAACAACTTTTTTGTTGCCAGATGTAACATTAGCATTTCTACTTGAACTTGAACCAGAAGCACAGTCTGTCATTCATTCCTCAGTATTTGTGGGATTTATATCATTATATTCTGGACCCTTGTTAACCACTTTCTTATTTTTATTTTGGTTTTTTCTCCAATTTTGAGAGTTGCTTCTGGATCTATTTGATTTCCGGATCCACCTCTATTAGTGTTCTGACCTCTGTTTTGTGTTATTCTGTCCCAGATAAACACTTGTCCCAAGTGTAATCCTTAAGGTCTTTGTCATGCTTTGTTTCCTTTTTATTAATTCTCTTTCAAAAATGTCAAGGTTTTTATGTAGCTCTTTTTCCTGAATTTTAAACAAAGGGTGGAACTGAAAAGGAGCCAGGTCTTGCTGTGCATCTGCAATTTGTTGTTTTATACTGTCATAATCTGCTTTGTCTTCCTTAATTAATAATTTAATCAGATCATCTGAGCAGGTGCCGAGTATTCTCTCCCAGTCCTGTTTATGCTTGAAATTATTAATGCCCACAGTTGGTTGTATGTCCAATCTTAAGCCTCTAGGGACCCTCTGATTTGCTGCATACTCCCCTTCCAAACTATCAATATTATAATAGAGGTGGCCACTAGGGCTGCTAAATAGGATGGCAGCTTAAAGATCAGCTCCACAACCCAGAGGGAAATATCCTTTAAAATCCTTTTTCTACCGGCTGGTATTATATCCTCACTCTACTGTAACTTGTGGGATAATACTCCAGCTACACTAATTAAGCTTCATTAATACAAAAAGCCTTCATTTGCTGTGTGGAAACTGCTATTTTACTGAAGAGCCTCCTGGACAAGGTAGGCCTGAAAATATGGCTGAAGGCAGCTTGCCACAAACCTGGGAGCAACCTTCAGTTGAGGCGATGGTCGGCCAACTTATGGCCCAAATGGCACAAGTCTCTGTTGGAACTAATCGAAATACCCAAGTGGTTCAAAATTTAGAAACCAGGATGCTGCATACCGAACAACGGGTCTTGGTGATGGAGAGGCATGTTCAGGACTTAAGGGCAGAATTAAGAGATCAACAACTGACCATACAGATGCTGCGCAGTAAGATAGATGACCTCGAGAATCAAGATCAACATAATAATCTTCACTTCCTGGGCTTCCCTGAGCATGTAGAAGGCAAAGATACCAAGAGATTTCTACAATTAGCCATCGCTGAAATGCTGCAGTTGGACCCATTGATACTGCTCCAGGTGGAACACGCACACCGTACGTTAGCCCCCATGTCTCAGGCCCAGGACAGACCATGACCTATCATACCCCGATTTATTGATTTTGGGGACAAACAGAAGGTCCTAACTAGAGCTCATGAGTTACAGCATGTAGTGTGGAGATCGAATAGGATCCACATCTTTCAGGACTTCTCTAAGGATCTGTCAGACAAACACCGAGCATACTCTGAGGCAAGGCATAAAATGCACAGTATTGGACTGTCCTTTTCCTTGTGTTACCCAGCCACGATGTGGGTTATACATAATGGGGTCCCAAACAGTTTTGAATCTCCTGATGCACTCATGGATTTTTTACAGTGCAACTGGCCACAAGAATTTACCACCACTACCCCGGGAGCCCCTTCAGCAAAAACTGCTACTGACAGGTTGGATTGCTGCTCCTCTCCATCAGTGAGCAGGCCTGCAGTTTGGCAAGACCTCAGGGAGCAACACTGGGAACGCCCCCCCAAAAGCACACCAAAAGAGGCAATCCTCAAAGAAACACGCCTGCCAGGAGCATCCTTCGGAGAGATGGCAAGATGACACAGAGAAGGCCACAAGCATGGACACTGTTGCTCCAGATCCATTACAGGCTTACCCCACTGCTAACAGATATGAAGCTTTACACCCCAGATCTCTAGATCATCACCCAGGCATTGTGGATTCAATTGTGGAAGGCAGGCCTACTCCTATGTTGCAGCCCAGCTACCTGTCCCCATCAGCAACTCCTCACCAGCTGCAGAACGGAGCTACAGATAGCGGAGGGCACATCCACCAAAGGCTACGAGGGAGACCTCCTCTACCAGCAGAGATCTTATCTTCAGTGTGGACCGTCCTGAGCACTCTACATCTCCAGGGCAATTGATCAGAGAAAACCCACCGGCGTGGTCAGATAAGTAGTCATCCTTCTATTTTCTTTCTATTCCTGTTCTTTTAATCTCCCTGGGAGCTGTAGGTATGGGGCAAGTTTGGGGTGTCTAAATTGATCATCAGTGGACAATCTCCTTGGCTGACCCATCTGCTACCCTTTCTCCATGTTACCCATGTAAGGGAACTTTCGAGCCCCTTTTCACCTCACCCTTGACCCCTGACTTGCACTGCCATATGGTAGAGAAGATGCCTCACTCCTATACCAGGAGGGATTCAATGAGGCCTACCAACAAGCTTTCAGTGGACATCCTGATCAAAGGTCCAGACATGTCTAGATGACAAAGAAGGCCTTTTCTGTGCCATCTGATTAAACAGCAGAACTTTTGTGGGTTCTACCTCGCTTACTTGTGTATGTGGGGGGGTGAGGTCCACTGGGAAGTTGTGACATATAATATGAAAGTATTTGTTGGCATGCGTAAACTGTTGTGCTGAATGGGTAAGGATGTGTTTTACGTGAGACCCTAAGTGGTGAATGGCACAGGCCTGTGCCCCTCTGGTATTTTTTTTTTTATTATTATTTTCTATCAAGGGGAGATCTCCCAGCCCCCGCATTGGGTTGCTTACAGTACACTCTTCATAGGTGTGATGAGCCTGACCTCACCAAGATTTTTGTTGTGAGAACACGTTTGCACCCATCAGCAATAACCCTAGGCTTGCCAAAATAGTGGGCAGTTCCCCCCCCACTTTCTTTCCTGCAAACCCCCACCTCATTAGAAGCTTTGTGTAGTCCCACTTTAACTACCACAGCTTCTGAGCTACAATGCTGGAGTAGCTCTCTCAACCCTCTGGGGTTGCAATGAGCCACGTGGTCCAATCTTCTTATTGGGTTGCTTGATTCTCTTGGGGGGAACCTCTCCCCCCTGCACTCACCATAGTGCTAAGGAAGGATGGATACCACTTGATAACACCCTGGGAATAGGGGCTGGCCTACAGCAGGGCTCTGCGGATGAAGAGAGGCCTCTGTATCCCCAAATTGCATGGTACACTGTGCACAATGTATATAGTTTGTTAATATGTTTATGTATGTTTGTTTCACAAGAGACACACACAGATGTTTCATTATTTGTTAGTATAAGGTCATCTGGTAGGTGCAGGGCATATGGTCTTTACCCACTCTCTCCATATCTGGTGGTGCTCTATAGAAATGTACCTCTTCTGGTTGGACTGCCCTCACCCCCTATCTGCTGGCTGTTCTTGATATATCTTTTAATTAAATATTTGCTCCCTGTTACTAACAGGTGATATCACTTGTCTGACATGGAACGTCAGAGGGCTTAACACCCCAAACAAGAGGAAGCAAGTTTTGGGCCACCTTAAGAGACTGGGAGTGAGGATCACCTTCCTGCAGGAGACCAAACTTACTGGGGGGGATCCTGAGAGACTGAAGAGGGAGTGGGTAGGTCAGGTCATTCATGCCTCGGCCTCCTCTAGAAAGAGAGGGGTGGTGATTCTGCTTCACAAGCAACCACAATGGAAATTGCAAAGACAAGTGAGAGACCCTGAGGGTAGGTGGGTGGTGGTACTCATGGATACTGGGGAGGGCCCTCTGATCCTGGGTAATGTATGCGCTCTGAATGAGGACTCGCCCTCCTTCTTTCACAAGTTGGCCCAGGTGCTGGGATCCATAGCTCCGGAAGACACCCCCATTTTATTAGGGGGTGATTTTAATCTTACTCTGGACCCTTTCCTGGATAGATCCCCTTCCAATACTGAGCCCCACTCCAGGGCTGTAATGACAGTGGCTCAATTACAACAAGATTTTGCCCTTACAGACATCTGGAGAATATTTCACCCTTCCCAGTGGGACTACACCTTTCATTCCCCAGTACATAGTTCTCTTAGTAGAATAGACTTCTGGCTCACCTCTTCTCCTATTACTAGTAACACTGTTAATACCCTTATTCATCCCTTAGTTATCTCAGATCATGCCCCTGTGCATCTTGCCTTCACATGGGGCCCCCCTCTCCCTAAGTCTCCGGCATGGAGGCTGGACCCTTAGCTACTTGGTGACCCAGACTTTCCCCCTTGGCTTCAAAAGGAAGCAATGAAATTTTTTCGGCATAACCTCATAGCAGATACCTCTGTGGGTACCACATGGGAGGCATTCAAAGCTACCCTAAGGGGGCGATAATAGGGTATGCGAGCTGGCACTGAAAGAGGAGGGAACAACATTTGAGGTGGCTTGAATGACAACTCCGAAAAAGCGGAGCTTGCTTTTAAGGCCCTTCGTGTCCCTTCCCTTAGGTTAGAGGCGGGTCACAAGGTCACCTCTCTGAAGATGCAAGTGAATGAGCTGGTCTCTAGAAAGGCAGAGATCTCAATCATTAGACTCAAGCATAAATATTGGGAAGGGGAGAAAAGGGGGGTAAGCTGCTGGCATACCGTCTCAAAAAGCAGCAAGCTGAAAGGCATATAGCAGCTTTAGAGGATGCAGGGGGGTAGGACCCAGACCTCAGCACAAGGTATTAATCAAATAATGATGGATTTTTACTCCTTGTTATATAAGTCCTCCAGAGCCCCAGACCCCCAGGGGGTCTGCCCATTTCTGGGGTCTCTACATCTCCCCAAAATCTCTGAAGCCCAAGCTAATGCCCTAGATGCTCTGATCTCAACCCATGAGGTGGCAGACACCATCCTCTCCCTTAAAAAAGGAAAGGCCCCAGGATGGGACAGTTTCCCTATTGAAGTGTGGCAGCTGTTGCATCCCATAATCTCTCCTGTATTGCAACAAGTATTTACTGAGTCATTGCAAAAAGGGTCTCTCCCTTCATCCCTTAGGGAGGCGACTATTACTATCCTACCAAAAAAAGGTAAAGACCCTCTTAAAGCGTCCAGCTATCGCCCTGTTTCATTATTGAATGCTGATAGCAAGGTGCTAGCTAAGATACTAGCTAATAGACTTAATCCTCTCCTTCCCAGTTTGATCCACCCATCCCAAGTAGGGTTTGTTAAGGTCCACTTTAGCATGGACCATATTAGATCGTTGGTAAATTTAATCCATAAGGACCAAACATTATCTTCCTCCACTACTGCCATTGCAATAGATTTCAAAAAGGCCTTTGATTCCCTGGAATGGGACTATGTCCAACAAGTACTTTGCACTATGGGCTTGAAGGTGGGGTTTCGGGCCTGGATTGGGGCAATATATTCATCCCCACCTGCGTGGATACTCACCAATACAACGCTGTCTCCCCCATTCATACTGTGTAGTGGTACCCATCAGGGCTGCCCACTTTCCCCACTACTTTTTGTATTGGCAGTAGAACCCCTGGCAGCCTCTATTAGGCAAAATCCTCTAATTTCTGGTGTCCAGGTGGGAACAAGGGCATACCCTACTCTTATGTATGCGGATGACCTGTTGCTCCCTTATAGCCAATATCGTCACCTCCCTCCCTCCCCTACTGTCCACCTTGTCAGAGTTCTGTACATTTTCAGGGCTCAAGATTAACCAGGCAAAGACAGAGGTCCTACCTTTAAACTCTAAGTGTACTTCTCAAATGGTTACTCAGCATGGGCTCCAATGGGCCCCGGAAGGGATTACCTACTTGGGCATTACTATCTCTCCTAAGCTGCATAAAATCTGGGACCTGAATATGAAACCACTTTTTGCGTTCATTCGTACAGAACTAGACAGATGGAAATCTCTTCGACTGTGCTTGTAGGTAAAATATCCACAATTAAAATGGTCACAGCACCAAAAATTATTTATCTTCTCTCCCACATTCCTTTGAAAATACCTCGTTATTGGTTTACTAAGTTAGACTCCCTGCTGGGATTCTTTTTGTGGGAGGGTAAGAAACCTAGGTACAGTAGAAATAAGCTCAGAGCTCATTGGTTGGAAGGGGGCTGAGTTCTTCCGTGGTTAGAGGGGTATAAATGGGCCTTTCAGCTGGCTCAGAAGTTAAAATGGTTCCTTTTCCCTGAACACAATGCTCCCCAGTGGCTGGATATGGAGAGAGAGGTATGTAAGTGTACTCACTTGGTACTATTGTTATTTAACCATCCCCCTAAGGGCACTCACCCTCATCCTAATATAGGTCCCTTTCTGGAATATTGGGCCAAGGTGCATAAGAAATTGGGCACCTCCCTATCTCCCCTAAGACTTACCCTACTATGGAGCAATAATGAGATTACCATCAATAAACAACCAATTGCATGGCCCTCATGGGAATGTGGTGGTATCTCATTGCTTAGAGATATGCTCATTCCTGGTGCAGATACCCTTAATTCCTTGGAGGGCCTGTGGAGCTCTTATGGGATCTCTCCCAAAGACTTCTGGTGATTCCTTCAAATAAGAAACGCCATCCTTATGTACAGGCATAAGCAGCACCAAGAGCAACAAATCTCCCAGGTAGAGTCATGGCTGGTCCTAGAAAGAGCACAGTCAAGCCGGGTATATGTGGCCATTAGGAGCACCATCCCATCCCAAGCACAGGAATCCAAGTATAAATGGGAGAAAGCACTGCATGCCCCTATTACGAACCTGGGGTGGAAGTCTTGTCTAAAACTAGCTCACGGGGCATATCTTGACACCAGTAGTCAATTAATACAGAACAAGATAATTCACTCCTGGTATAGGACTCCTGTAGTCCTCACCAAGGCAAAGCTGGCTCAGTCTGACCTGTGTTGGAGGTGTCAGGAACTCCCAGTTGACCTGTTCCATATACTTTGGTCCTGCAGGCTGATCCAGCCCCTATGGAAGGCTACCTGTGAGATGGGGTCCAAAATATCTAGGAAGCCTGTGCCTCAGTCCCCTGAGTTGCTGTTATTAGGACTCCGGACCCCGGACCCTCACCTTCATCTCTCCAAGTTGAAACTACTTCTGACACTCAGTATGCAGGTTAAAAGACTCCTACTGTGTAAATGGCGGTCCCAGATAATCTCCTCCCTGGGGAAGGTACTTACCTCCATGGCTCAAGTTGCCAACTGGGCAAGAATATCACATACTGTGACCAATACCCTCTTTAAATATACTGCTCTCTGGACTCCCTTCCTTCTGTTTTTGAAACCTAGGGAAGGAATCGGCTGAATAGGCACAACCATGCTACTATAATGGTCTCCTCTCATGGTGCATTTAGGGGCAAGTGTTGGAGAGATTATTACTGAGTTATAGGGGAACCTGCTCTACGGATGACATGCTATAATATCAGTAAAGGATAGTGTCTTATCTGACAATGAAGACCTGTTTGCTTTGTGTGTGTGATCTCTTGTATTTTGTAGGCGTAAAGTAGAGGACAGCGGCCTGGACCTCTCATGATTTCTGATGCTTTGTCAAATACTGCAGAAACTAGCAGGATGGGAACAGGTAAGATATGTTTTTATGAGTTAGCCATAATGCAATGCACCAACTGCTAATACTTTCAAAGTTAATCTCCAGCTGGATAGATGTTGTACATCCAGGCACAGAGTATTATCCTACTACTTACCTGACTAGTATATTCAGTTTGTTGCTATTTGGCCAGCATGTTCCGTTCTCTGCTTCTACAGACATATGTAACAGTCTGCAAGATCTTTGCAATGTATCTGACTGTTTTAATGTTTGTATCGTCTTAAGAAGTCAAATCAATAAAACTTACTAAACACAAAAAAAAATTATAATAGAGTAAAAGTTCAGTTTTCATAAATGTTTCCAGCTTTGTAAATGCACATTTCAGTTCATTGATATTATCAAATTGTTCACTTAGATTTGCTGTTGGGGAGATGGGGTCTTCTGGCTTGCCTTCTTTTAACTTGCTTTGTTAATGACTCCAAGCAGGACACTTCAGAATTGTTGGAGATTTCATCCTCTAAGCCTGTGTGCTCTTCTGGATCTTGCATTCCGATCAGCTGTTCAAATAATCAGCAGTTCCATTCCCAGCCTGGGTGCAAGAACCAGCAAATCTTCTTAATTCACCTCAAATCGCTTAAATCACATTTGGGATTGGAAGAGCATGAGCAGCTTGTATATGTGACATGACAGTTCACAACAATACACTTCCAAATCTTCTTATGCAGAAACAAAACTCTACATATACAAGTCCTGCAATATTTAGCCACAATGTGTGATAGTTCGAAACCCCCATGGGTATTTCTGTTGTTCAATGAGAAACATTCATCCCTCAGCCAGGCTTTTTGGAGACAATAAAAAAATGCCACACAAATGTTTTTCTCAAAAAGAAGCATTTTTCAGGCTTAGGCTAATTAGCTTACCCGTAGCCGTGACAAAAGGGCACCAACCCAAAATTCAGTAAAAATATAAAGAACAACATGCTAAATGGGTATGCTTTATAGATCTGCCTATATTTTGGCAAAAACATTCAAACAACATTGGAAAGAGTGATCCACACAGAGCAATTGTTTAAAAAACATGATAAATCATGTATTTAAACCCACACATAACAGCTCCCCGGCACTTCGAGGGCATGCGCCCTCTTCATCGAGGGGAGGGTGGAATCGACTTGCATTACAATCACATTCATAGTCACATCAATAAAAAATCAATTCAAATTGACCAATGAGGTATTGATAGCATTACATAAAGATCATTCAGTGTTTTACCACATTTAACCAAATTAAAGCCCTTACAAAATTTGATACCACAATATCACTAATAATATATGGTACCTAAAAGCTAATATAATACTAAACATCACAGGCTAGTTGTAAGGAAGGGAAGGAAAGGAAAAGATAGAGAAAGCAGGAATAGGAAGTGAAGAGAAAGGAGGAAGGAAAAGAAGGGGTTATAGAGAGGAAAGAAAGGAAGGGAGAAATAGGGAAGGGGAAGGAGGGAAAAGAAAGGAGGGAAAAGATGAAGAGGAAAAGGGAAGGGAAAAGGGAGAGAGGGATACATACAAATCAATTAGTATCCTAATTATCTATACATACAACTATTATGTATCTCCTATAGTTATTATTATACTTATACTATTTATTATTGCACATGTCCAAAATTACATTGGTCATAAAAAGTGAAAGACAGCCTGTATAAAACTAATGTGTTGCTTCCCTGTGTCAAATGATATGGACAATAATGTTAAATAAAAGTCCAAATTAGCATTGTGAAAACCTCATTTTGGAGATCACAGTCATAGATGTTAAAATATAATAACACCCAAAAAGGCCTACTTGGTGCCTATGCAATATAACAAATTTTAAAAATAAAGGGAAGGAACACAAATGTTAGAACTCATCCTACTTCGTCCAAAATACAACATAATATGAAAAAGGAGATAGAATTATAGGATAGGCAAAATACATGACATACAATCAAACAAGAATACAATTATATTATTACAGATATACCGAACAAGTCTGAAATTTCATGGTGATTTGTATATATGCCATGATGCTTTATATTATGGAAGTATGTATGATGTTGTATTTCTTTGAAACTTGATTAGCTGCCAATGCCCTTTGGGGTAATGCTTTTTTCAGTGATTCTGCATTGAGGTTATTTGTCTACAACTTGTTTTGTTTTGTTTTCTTTTTGAGCCCCCACTACCCAAGCAAACAAGGCCCACATAGGGATGAAGGGTTTTCACTGAAAAGTGTTTGGATCAGAGATCAGTGTCAGTAGGTGCTGGCTAAGTGCAGAAAAAGGACATTCATAGTCTGTTGCTGCAAACTGATGTACTGAAGAAGAAATAGGCTATTGCTGAAGCTTAGTTCCTGTATTCTGAATAAACATCACACAGAGATTGTGTGTTGAACCTGAAGTTTGGTGTCTGGTCCATCTGTTATCCCACAACCCCTCCGCACAGTGGTGGGGAAAATCATGAAAACTATATTAAGGGATAAAATTAATATGTTTCTTAATGAACAAAACCCTTGGGACAAAACCCAACATGTCTTCAGGAAAGTTCAATCTTCCCTGACAAACTTAATTGACTTTACTGAGACAGTAGGCCAGGTTTTGGATTACAGAAAACTGTGGATGTGGTTTATTTGGATTTTAGTAATGCATTTGACACTGTGCCCCATGCATAATTAATAAAAGGTCTAGTTAAAATCAGGTTAAAAATTAAAATCATAAATTGGATAAACTCTTGGTTACATGAAAAATCACAAATAGCTAGAGTAAATGGATATGACTCTGATAAAGTGCAACCAGTGGTGTTCCCCATGGATCAGTTCATGGGCCTACCTTATTTAATATTAATATTTCAAGTATTTTAATGATTAAAGAAGGATGGATTAACAAATTTGCTAATAGCACAAAAGTGGACATATAGTGGACACTAAAGATCAGATAGCATGGTTTCAGGCAGAGTTGGATGAACTTTATAGGTTGTCATAACTTAGCAAAAAGAAATTCAACCTGGTGAAATGTGTGGTAATGCATTTTGGACAGAGAAACCGGAACACAGAATATAACTAAGGAGGATCTAAATTAAGGGTATCAAACTATGAAAAAGACTTGGGTGTTTCTATAGCTAAAAATATGAAACAGTCCAAGCAGTGCGATGATGTGGTGTCCAAGTATAACAGGATTTTGGGGACATACTGTATTAAGAGAAATATCACCAGTAGGAGCAGAAATGTGATACTTCCTATGTACATAGCATTGATGAGGCTGCATTTGGAATACTGCATTCAGTTCTGGGAACTGCAGCATGCAGGTGATATGAAATTAGACAGGATGGCAAGAAGGACAACACAACTAATTAAGGGTATAGAAGGTTTGGATTATAATACAAGATTAGACAATTTGGGACTATATGGCTCTGAGATGAGAAGACTTAAGAAGGGATACAAAAAAGTAATCACAAATGAGGATGTGAGGAAATTCTATCATCTAGAATTTTGATATCTAGACAAAGAAATCAGGGGACATAAATATCAGATGAAAGGGAAACACTTCAAAACTGTGAAAAGAAGGAAATGGTTTACTCAGAGTGTGGTGCACATTTGGAACAGATTGCCAGTATCAGGTTTGAGTAGTGAAAGTTTGAAAAGAATAGTTAGGACAAATACCTCAAGGAGGGAAGGATAGATTGTTATTGCCATTGAAATAACAGTGGACAACTAGATGGGCATTTATACTCCATCTTGTCCATAACTCCTATGTTCTTACTGTATGTTCCTATGTATCTCCATCCATTAGGCAAGGCAAAACAAGGGCATTTTATTTTTACAGCACCCTATATAAAAATCTCATGGCACTTCTCACACAAATCAAACAATGCTAATTATATGATAAATACCAAAAAATAAATAATACAAAGCATAAATACAATCAGCAGTAAGTCTAAAAATGAAGGTACTACTTAATAAAATCAGGTATTGATACGAAAGACTTGGTCAAAAAGATAGCTTTTTAATCTGTTTTTAAATGCCTCCATTGATGGAAAACTCCTTTAACTCATTCAGGCCTAGATATGCCTGTAGGTGGCATCTGAAAGCATAGCCACTAAGGCCAATAACGACTATAGACATACTCAGCTGACTTTTACTCAGGCCTGGAAACATCTGAGGAAGCCAGCAGTTTTTGCCTAAATATTAAACAAACTGAAATGCTTAGAATTGATTGCATAGCACTGTTAGAAAGGTAATTTTGTGCTGAACAACTTTGCTGCTGATACTTTGAGTCTATCATGTATACTTTTGGAGTTATTCGCATTTGTTTGAGGTATGATGTGCATGGCTGATATTTATCTCTCAAGTCTCACACCTCACCTAAGCACCTTGAATAAATCTGAAAAAAACTTAAATGTTTTTTTGTATTTCAGCTAGTATAAAATAAAAACCAAATTGATTACAATTGATAGCATAGCACTGAATTCAAATTCAAGTTCAATTTTATGGTATAATAAAATTTAAAATTTGTTTTTACAATGATTTAAAAATTCACATTCTACACTTCATCATTTATGACATATTACATATTATAAATAATTCCTTCGTAAATCATTACAAAAATAATAAATACACAATTTAACACATTGCAAAATATGGTAAATTTTTGTTACTCAAATGTTTTTGCTTTCTTTCTATTATTCTACATAGTCTAGCCACTTTGTCTAACCATACAGCATTATTAGATTTTAACAAAGTTATATTGATATTGTGGTTCCATATCCAATTATTTAAGAACAGAAGTTAACATTTTATCTCTTTCATATCTATATAATGGACATAAAATAAGTAAATGTAATGGAGTGTCATCACCACCTTTACAGGCACTTAATCTTATTTGTATTTCTTTGTAGAATTTCTTTAACGTTTGGGTATTTACATATCCAAATCTAAATGTTGTTATTGCCTTTCTATTTTTGGGGTTTTGTACTTTATATAAATATTGCTCCAAACCCATTGTTCTTATATTACTTTCCCCCAACCATCAACTAATTTTACAATTCTTTGGCAAATTTATTTCCTGGTTAAAGTGGACATCCCGAACTCTCATTTTTATTTTATCTTCAAGAATCTTCAGTGATACCATATAGGAATCGGTGATAGACTCCAACAGCTTTCTTGGTTATTGTAAACTTTTAATCAATAGACATATTGTCTCTGTTCTATACCTTGTTGTAATGTTGGTTGACCCAATTCTAATCTCACTAAACAAGATGATGCTGATCCTGGGCAAGCCAATAATCTCTTACAGGCTCTGTTAAAAGTGACATCTAGACTATTTCCTTTTGGCAGACCCCAGATCTCTGCTCCATATAACAGTTGTGACCTTATTTTTGCATTTAAAACTGCTAAACACCCCTTCACCGACTGCCATCCAAACTTATATGAGAATCCTTTTACTGCTGAATAGAATCTTTTTATTTTTTCTTTAAGATATTTTATGTGCTCTAACCATTTCAAATTATAACTGAAAATAATCCCCAAATAACAGAATTTTTTGACTGTTTCTATTTTATGAATATCGTACTTTAGGGAGCTTATCTTCTCTCTCTTAACCAAGTGTTTATTGCAGATCATATATTTTGTCTTTTCAAAATTAATCTCCCATGATGCTTCCTTACATCCTTTAAAGAACCTTTGTAAGCTTCCTTGTATCCCCAGATAATTAATTGAGATTAAGACCATATCATCGGCATATGCCAGATGTGGGCATGGCCTGGAGCCCAGCCTGGGCATGTGCAACTCAGGATCATACAGGTCTTCAAAAACTTTATTTTAAAAAAATTAAACAGGATTGGAGAAAGGACACAGCCCTGTCTCAGTTCTACATTCAAGACAAATTTGTTAGTATACTCCCCTTCTTGGTTATATCTCACTTTTGTGTGATTATCATCATATAGTACTTTCAAAATATTGATTACAGCTACATGTAGCCCATGGTTTTCCAGAGCTTCCCATAATACTGTTTTGAAAACTTTATCAAAAGCTGCCTTTAGGTCTATAAAATGCAATATAGTTTTGGTTTTTTGATGTGAATATATTTATAAATCAGATGGGTCAGCATGAAGCATTGCTCTAAAGTAGAGTGTTTGGACAGAAAGCCCACATGTGCTTCATCTATCATACCATAATTATTTATCCAATCCATTATTCTTTGATGTATATGTGTTGTAAAACTTTTCTGAGAGGTATCTAAAAGGCTTATTGGCCTATAATTACATGGGTTAAGTTTATCTCCTTTTTAATATATAGGTATTATTATATTAGTTTTCCAAGTAGATGGAATGATTCCTTTTTTTAATATGATTTTAAATACCAGTGGCCGGATAATCAAAAGGGATGTGCCATGCACAACAGAGATGCGCCAGCGCAAGTACTGAAATGCGCCATTGTGTGATATTCATCGGGAGGCAGCTGCGCCGCACAAGTTGCAATGCACAAGAGCGCAATAGTAATGAATGCATGCACAACCGTAGGGGGAGGAACCATGAATAATATGTGCAGTGCGATATTCAATAGCATGCGCCATGTGCAATAGGGGAGCTAGCAGAAGTTGAGCGACTGCCAAAATGATCCAAAATAAAAAGGATCATGAGAGAGGTGCAAGAATACTACAGGGAAGCCACAGGTGGGAGCGAGCTGAAAGGCACAAGGCAGAGGCAGCAGTGAGCAGGACTGGGCAGGAGCAGGACAGGGCACACCTGGAGTAAACCAGGAACAGGAAAGGAATGGGGAGCCTGTTCCACTGTACAAGATTGCCAGGGTAGTGCCACAGTGGACTGAGGGCAGGGGCAGTAGGCAGGACAGCCACAGCCAAAGGCCAGAGGTCTACCCGGTGCAGGGGGAGCATCATAAATGGACATCAGGGGGAACGGGATAACAGCTGCCGGGGGGAAACAAGCCAGGGACATGGCCAGCGCCACCTTCCAGATGGAGGTGGTAATGAGGGATGTGAGAAGGCGGGGGGCGTGGCCATGGAAGGGCCCCTTTGAAGGTACACCAAGAACAGGTAGTACCGAGCCCACACCACCTTTGAACACTACTCTGACACAGAGATTGTGGGCTGGTACCGCCTGAACTGGGTGATCCTGAGGCAGCTGTCTGAGTTGTGCAATGATGAGATGCAGGCACCCACACGACAGAGCCATGCTCTGTCAGTGGAGATGAAGGTGACAGATGTCATGTGCCTGCTCACCATGGACACCTTCCAGAGACTAAAAGATGACACTACAGGCATAACCCAGTCAGCTGCATCACGCCTACTCACACAATTCCTCAGCGCACTGCTGCCACATGCTGCTGAGTACATCCATTTCCCCAGTACACTGGCGGAGCACACAGCACACATACAAGAGTTCCACAGGGTATCACAGATGCCTGGCATGCTCGGGGCCATTGACTGCACCCATGTGGCCATCTGCACACCACCTGGCCCTGACGGTGTGAGCTACATAAACCGGAAGGGGTATGCCAGTATCAACTGCCAGGTGGTGTGCGATGCCAGGGGGTGCATAACCAATGTCTGTGCCAGGCACCGTGGGGGAGCACATGATGCCTTCAGCTGGCACCAGTCAGCACTGTGCCACAGGTTTGAGAGTGGGGACATCCCCACTGGCCACCTAGTGGGTGAGTATGCACATCATGCAGGAAGACATGAGCAGATGTGGGGGGGTGCATAGTCAGAGGTGCCATGGGTACTGGCCTTGATGGCCCATGGCAAAGTGACACAGACCACCATACTAATGTCCACCCTCTACACACAGGTGACAGTGGCTACCCACTCCGTCCCTGGCTGCTCATACCATACCGGCGCTCCTTGACCCCATCGCAGCTATGGTACAATGAGGCACACACCACAACATGGAATGTCATTTAGTGGGTTTTCAGGATGCTGAAGGCACATTTCCAGTGCCTGGACACGTCTGGCGGTGCCCTACAGTACAGTCCATCTAAGGCCTGCAGGCTATTTCTGGCCTGCTGCATCCCACACAACATGGCCAATGACTGTGGGATAGCCGTAGAGGTCAGAGGGGGACAGTGGTGGGGATGATGAGAACACCGGTCCAGACAGTGATGGGCAGCTACCTCCTGGGCAAAGGGACCTCCACCTGATCCGGATGTCACAGCTGCACCGGGACACCATCACAGAAGAGCACTTTGGCCAACGCAGGTAGGTCACAGGGCTATGTGCAACCACCAATGGCAAGGGCACAGCCCACAGACAGGCATGGATGAACCCCAGGGGCAGATGGTGGCAAGGGAATGGGTGTGAGCATGGAACCGCACATGCCGTCAGGGATGGTCAGGGCCAAACATGACACGTGCTCACACACACACACCACAAGACATGCACAAGGGGTAGATGGCACGCCAACCCCGAAAGCAGGGCCCCGAGTTTTCCACGATTCCGCAGATGCAGCAAACCGCAGAAATATCCGCGGAATTTGCCTTCACCCGTGGAATTGACTGCCCATGGAACAAGCGTCTGCTTCATTTGCCGCGAAGTGCCCAATCCCCGTGCGACTCACTATCCCCTCCAAATGCTTATATGCCACGCTGAGGCCACCCAGCGTGGCAAACCTCTATTTTTTTTGCCGGCGGTGCCCAATCCCCATCGCTGAGACGCCTCCCCAAAGTCGTTGTGCCGCTGGGGAGCCCACCCTAGGTGGCAAACCTGCAGTATTTTTTTTTTTGCGGCCAGGGGTGCCCAAT
The DNA here is from genome assembly GCA_016271365.2 of Neoceratodus forsteri. Classification (NCBI taxonomy): domain Eukaryota; kingdom Metazoa; phylum Chordata; order Ceratodontiformes; family Ceratodontidae; genus Neoceratodus; species Neoceratodus forsteri. Next base: position 1,735,827,001 of record CM057450.1, on the reverse strand, counting down.
CCCCTGTCGGCTGAGCCCCAAAGTCATTGTGCACGCTGGGAGCCCACCCAGCATGGCAAGCGGTCCAGCGAGCGTCTTTTTTTTCCTGTAAAACAAAACTGTCCCCGGCGCATCTCGAACCCCACTCCCATCCCGCACCCACCACTCGCGCCCAGCCTCCCCACACCCCCATACTTACCTCGGACTCCGGTAGCTGATCTTAGGTGGACCGGGAACTGCGATCTACACTCTTCCATGCGACCGCTAACTGAGGAAATGCCGGTAAAGCTGTATAATGGGCTAGATAGGAGGGTTCAACTTTATCATATCTCAGGCATTTTGGAATTTTTGCACCAATTTTCAACATGGGGTTTAGGACCCCTTCTCATGAATGATGTCACTGTCATGGCATTATTCGGGCTCGAAGGTGATTTCAGCGCGGTGACTGCGCAGTGACTGAAATCACCCTTCGGGAACTGAATACTGCCATGACAGTGACATCATTCATGAGAGAGGCCCAAAACCCCCATGTTAAAATTTAGTGCCAAAATTCAAAAATGACTGTTTAACATGCGTCACGTTGCGCAGTTCCTCACAGAGCTCGTAAGTTCATAATTTCAATATTTTCACTCAAGAGTTTCAACATTGCCATTTCACCACACTGTCTTATGAGTAGTACAGCTGTCATTTTACATCTCACCCAAAATGTGTTTCCACCATGTGGCGCAGAATGGCACAGTCGTGTGCGAAATCAGTGTTCGGACAGATTAATAAAATCACAGTCATACTGTTCATGAGCAGAGGTCTTGAAATGGCTATGTTGAAAATTTGGTGAAAAAATTCCAAAAAAATGACTGTTTAATGAGCGTGCATTCGCGCAGTTCCTACGCAGGCTCGTAAGTTCGTGAAATTTCAATATTTTCACTCCAGAGTTTCAACATTGCCATTTCACCACACTGTCTTATGAGTAGTACAGCTGCCATTTTTCACATCTCACCCAAAATGTGTTTCCACCCTTGTAGCGCAGAATGGTGCAGTCGGTGTGCGAAATCAATGTTCCGGACAGATTAATAAAATCACAGTGATACTGTTCATGAGCAGAGGTCTTAAACTGGCTATGTTGAAAATTTGGTGACAAACACCCATAAAATGACTGTGTTACGAGTGTGCATTGTGTCAGATATGGCGAAAAAACAAAAAAGAAAAAATTAAGGGTAAAATGTGCATAGAATTGCTGCAAAATTGGTGTTGAGTGCATAAGAAGTTCTGCGGCAAATGAGACCCCTACACAGAACTTTGCTGACAAAGTGCAGAAAATGGGCCCTGCCCGAAGGCAACCCCTACCCCCACACAGGTCCACAAATGACGACACCCAGTGGCCGTCACTGTGCATGCCTCAGACGCTGGGCACCATTGCACATTGGTGGACAGTGCAACACAGGCATCATTATGCACACGGCACAGTGGCCAGCAGCTGGGAGGGTGTGCTCAGGGACTATGTGTGTGCAGGGCTGGGTACCCCACCCATGCATTGCACGATACACACCACACTGCACACAGGGCAGCGGCAGACAGTGGCCATGGTGGAAGACAGGTCAGTCACATGGCACAGTGCCACGGCCACCACGGATGCATGGGCGGCCCCGCTGAAACCTGCCAGCCATGCCAGGCTGACCATTGGCCTCATGGGGTGGCACCAACGGTCCCCCAGGGCTGATGCTGCAGGAAAGCAACCGTGTTCATGCAGGGGTCTGCAGCTCACTGAACATGACCCCACCAGGCATGCTCGGGATGACCACAGCTGAACCCAGTGTAGAAATGGAAGGTGTCGCACGGCACTGGGAACGTGGGTGGACATGACGCTGCACAGTGTCTGTGGTGCATGGGCACTGAACTGGGTGCCCAATGTGGCCATGACAGCTGTGAATGTATGTGTCTGCCTGTCAATGGCAGCGATCACATCCTTCCGCTGCTGGGCCATCTCTGCCAGGAGCAGACCATGGTCTCTGCTGCGCCGCTCCTCTGCCTGGTGCAGAACCGCACTGAGTGCATCCACCGCAGTCACAAGCTGCAACTGCTGATCCACTGAAGCCTGGAGTTGGTGGCTGTGCTCATCAAAGAGGTCATCCGCTGGCTTGACATGCTGTCCCTCGTTATGTTCCTGGCCCTGCTGGGCATCACCCCTTGACGATGGGTGCTGCACACCAGAGCCATGCCGGGGCACATCCACACGCGGTGCACTGCCGCCGCCCCCCGACACTGTCCCCCCATCACCATCGGTTGACTGCTGGCACTGCCCCTCTGGCCGTCGATCACCAGGGCTCACCAGTGCCACCGCAGTGGCCACAACAGCCCCACCAGCCTGTACGTACAACAGTGCTGCCTCACTGGGGCTTACAGGCACAGGCTGGGACTGTGATGTCAAGCAGGCCTCCACGGCAGTACTACCCATGGCTATGCCCATGCCATTTCCTGCTGTGGGACCATCTTGAGTCACACATGTATCACTGTCCAGGACACGTTATCCATCATCATCGGTGCTGGATCTGGCACCAGTCCATGTCCCAGCATGCTGGAGTCCATGGGTGCCATCATGCTGGGACACAGGCAGGGCCTTGTCTGCACCCACACCACCATCTTCAGTCCAGACAGACAGGCAGGTATGCAGTGGTCCTGTCCCTATGGAGGTGGATGGGCATTCCTCCGTGTCCAGGGCATCACCCTCGGTGAACACACCTACCATTGCTAACCCATGTAGATGCTCAGGAGCTGTAAGAGAACACAGTAGCCTTTTTTGTCTCTGCCCTACCCTGTGGCATTCCCCCCACCACCCACACAGTGACAGTACAGGACCTACCATGCAGTGATGGGCTGCCACCTGTCTGGAAGCCACCACCAGGAACACCCTCTATGGCACAAAGCAGCATGCTGCTGGCCACCCACTCCTCCTGTGGCATCAGGTGTGGCACATCTGGCTGTCCACCACTGGTGGCAGCATGTGCTGCCCTGATGGCAGCCACCTTGTCCTTTATCCTCCTGTTGTCCATGCCAACCTTCTTTTTACACTCCTGCATGGACTGCTGTTGGCTGCCATGCTGGTTCACAACAAGTGCAACCTCACCCCATGCCGCAGCATCGGGCCTGTGGCATTCCATGCTGTCTGCTGAGCAGTGGTTCCCTGTTGAGATAGGCCTCGAACAGGGCATCTGATTTGGCCTGGGTGAAGTTGGGCCTCCTCCTTCTCCCCCATCCCTGTTCCTCCTCTTCCACTCGTTCAGTCATGATAGAGCCTGTGGGAATGAGAGGTGTTACCTTTGAATGTGCAGTCCCATGCATCACTCACACAGCACAGTCCACACATCCAAACAGCATGCAACCCAAGACAATAGACTGCAATACCACACTGTGTCCTCTCCAGCCCCATGTTGCATTTATATAGCGCAATGCATGCAAATGAGGCAGGACACAACTTTAAGTGGATGCTAATGCAGTGATTGCACCATGGAATTGCTGATGAGCTGATTTGCATATGCTGGCTGAATATCATGCTGCTGCACCTTGCGCAATGTTGTTGAGTGGTCTCAGGCAATGGCACAGCTCTGTGACGTGTGCAGTAGGCACCGTACAGTGCATGTCCGGGGTGCTGACTCTGACGCCTGCCGCGCTGATGACATGCTGTGCGTGGAAGGCAGTGCAGGGCATGGCTACCACTGTGCCAGTGGAACTAGTGTGCTGTTCTCGCATATGGTGCTCATGCCCTGGTGCACCATAGGCACCATGGAGCCACACCGTGGTAGGCCACTGTGGGTGTCACACACATGCACCCTACTGCGCTACATGCAGGGAGTCCCAATAGTGCTGTGGCGGTCCATGCATGACAGACCCTTGACCCTGCGGTCAACCTTTGCCCCCTAGATGCCATGCATCCGCATGGGTGCACCCCATCATGCTGTTCGGTAACAGCATGATGGGGAATGGCAGCGCTGTACCGCGCAGCATCTACACGAGAGGGACGTGTGCTACAGAGCGCCATTTTGTTATCTGGACTGCCTGAGAGATGTCATGCAGGAGAGACCAGAAGTGGAGCGCGGTTGAGCTTTCCAACCTTGTGGCCATTGTTGAGCCCCATGCTGGGGTCCTGTTTGGACAGGACCCACTGAATAGGCCATGCAGCACCATGTGGGAGGAGGTAGCAGAGGGCATGGAGGACACCACAGGAATTGCCCGTACCAGTGAGCAGTGTCACCACCAGTAATGGGACCTCAGGCGGAGGGACCCAGATAGACTAGGGCATCTACAGGCACATGCCCGGCTAGGTGCCATGCCATGGCCAGGTAGGTGCTCCATCCATACACTGGTAGTGCCCGTCTGTCCGGGTATTGCAGTGTGCATGTGTTATCCCTGCAGGGAGGTGGGGGCCATCCAGCGTGGGCGGTGGTGGTGGTGTTGGTGGTGTTGGGGTTGTGGCATGGCTGGGCTGTGTGGGAACACACACACTGGGGGGGCTTTGCTACTGGTCTGTACTGATGTTCCCCTCTCTATGTTTGCACCCTAGGCCCGGAGGAGCAACATAGGGCAAGGGAAGCCCGAGCTGAACGGGAGAGGGCTGGCACACCACATCAGGGATGTGGAGGAGGAGCCATGGGCCAACAATGCCCAGCTGGAATGGATGCAGGTGAGTGCCTTTTTTCCCATCACATCTGTGCATGCTGTGTTGCAGGGTTGGCGGCGGGGCATGGCCACCAGCACTTGGCTCCACCGCCATGCACACTATGCAGTATGCTCAACACTGTCCTGTGGCACTGCATGTGTGGGTGGGCATCCCTGGTGGTCCGTGCATGCACTGGGTACATGGCTGTGCCACTACCTTTGCACCGCATAGCCATATCACTGTACGGCCACAGTGGTGCTGTACGGAATATAGGCAGTGGGTTCCTGGGTAGGTGTGTCTTATGGACGCAGTCACTGTGGGTGGTCACACACCATCACAGAGGCATGGCCCATGGCTGTATGTCGTGCACAATGGGTGGGCTGCAGGGGGCTGGGCTGGGCAGTCACGCATATTGACTCTGCTCCCTTGTCCTTGGTGGACAATGCTGGACAGCCATCGAGAGAGGGGTGCAGGAGCTGCTGCAGCTTGCAAGGGCAACACTTGAGATCCTTCAGCAGATGGAGTGCAATGGGGTCCAGCACCGCAGTGGACGGAGAAGGCATGGGAGTCAAGAGCGGGGCAGGTGATAGGACCTCTATGCCCCCTAGTTGAATCCCCTGGACTCACCCTCACACCCCTTCTTCCCTCTCCCATTTGTTCACCCCTGCCCCATACCTGCCCCCACCCCTGCCCCATACCTGCCCCCACCTGGTTTGTGGCCCATTCCCCCCACCCTTGTATATATTTGTAAATATGCTTTGTTGTTGATTTTGTTTAATACATATATTTTGTTATGACAACTGTGGTGGTCTCTGATTTGCAGCGGGCTACAGGTGGTTGGCTGTAGTGTTTTGCATGGCGCCGGGGGTGGTACAGGCCTGGGCGTGTGTGTGTGTGTGTGTCTGGCAGGGACCCGCCTATGGTGTGGGTGGGGGACTCGGTCACTGTCTGTGGTTTGTGTGCTGTTCTCTGTGCACTGGACGCCTGTGTGCAGTGGTCCATGGTGCATGCACTGTGTCCATGGTGCCCCTGTCATACTGTCCATGGCCTGTGCTGCTGACACCCTTGCATGTCTGTGCTATGCATGGTCTTCTGGCATGTCAGTGGTGGCTGTCCATGCTGGCCACCCCCTGTACCTGGAGCAATGGTGGATTGCCTCCTGTCACCGGTATGGTGCACGTCTGCCTCGGGTGGCACTGTGGCCTCCACTGTTGTTGTCCTCCTTCCATGCTGTTGCTTATGACTGTTGCAGGGAATGTGCTCTGATGTCTGTCACTTGTGCTCCAGCTGCATGCTGGTGGCGGACGTATTCATGGTGCATACGCAGGGCGGCTGGTACACCTGTGCCATGGAGGGCTGCTGGCCATGGGTACATGGCTGCTGTGGCCACACGCCAATGGGTTTTTTACCCTGCTATTGTGTCCCTGTGTTGGGGTGCCCTTGGGTATGGGTGGTGTTTGTACATGCCTTGTGTTGCATCCTGTGTGGCGTATGCTTCCATGCACCACTGTGGGTGTCTGTGTTCGCTGTTGGGGCCAGTGCTGGGACTGGGTGTGTGCTTGAGTGGGTGTGCAGGGTGCTGTCCTGCTGGTTCTGGGGTCCAGGGCAAGGTCTGTCACATGTGGGGTACCTCGGGTGCCAATGCAGGGTCGTTCTCTCAGCTGTGCCTTGGGGGGGGTCATGCAGGGTGGAACTGTGTCTGCAGTTCTTGCATCAGTGGCTGCTGTTGCCCACTGCAGGGTGCTCATGGTGGGGCTGCCGTGCATGGCTCCATGGTGCACAGGGTTGCATTGTCACAGTGGGGGTGGTGGCATGCATGAGAAGACATGCACTGTTGGGCGCTGCTCATGGGCAGGGTGTCTGGGCATCACTGTGCAGGGTGTGCTCTGCATTGGTGGGATGGTGTAGCACAGGGTGGCTGGACCTCCTTGTGTTCCAGTCACAGCTTGCTAGGGGGTGTGCTGGGGCACCATGCCCCGGCTGTGGAATTGTTGCTGGTGTCCATGGGCTGGTGGTTCTTCCAGCTCACCTCAGGTTGTGTGGTTCATGGGGTATGGGGGGCACTGTCAGGTCTGCTCTGTGTTCCTCTGCCCATGTCTTCCATGGGTGGTGCACCCCTGCATCTGTCCCTGCACATCCCTGGTTGTGCTACTGCACTGCTACCCTGCTCCACTGTGCATCCCTAGTTGTGCTAATGCACATCAGCCCTGCACCACTGCGCATCCCTGGTTTTGCCATGGCATGGTTGGTGCGATATTCAGTTGTGTTTCGCAAGTGCTTCTTGGTCTGCGCTGTGTTTGAATATCGCGCATGTTGCACATAGGCCACAATACTTGCACCTGCTCCTGCTATTGCGCTACTTTGTGTCGCAGTTTGAATATTTGGGCCTAGGTTTAAAATTGGAATCCATAGTTCAGGATCATCTTTTATTATGTCTTGGGGAACCCCATTGGGGCTAGGGGCTTTATGTCGCTTTAGATTTTGAATGACCTGAGATATCTCCTTTTCTGAGAAAAAAAAAGTTCTTTACGATTAATTTTTTCACTGGTTATTTTTTGATTGTAAAATACATTTTTGTAGTATAATTCCCAGTTTTCAGGATTAATATAATTTTCAATTTCTTCATTATAGTTTTCCCATCCATTTGTTACCAAGTTCCAAAACTTTCTATTATCTTTCTCTTTGACTGTTTTTTTTAAATTCCAGCCATAAACTTAATCTAGAGTTCTTCTTTTGTTCCATTATCTTTTTATATTCCTTTCTTAATCTAGTAAGTAACCTTTTCCTTCCTTGATTGTGTTTCTTTTGTAAGCTTCTTACTAGATTATTTATCCTATTTTTATACCATTTACATTCTTTATCATACAATCTACTACCTTTCCTAGGATTACTTATTGCCACTTTAAGAAGGTTTTTAGAAATGTTATTCATTATTTCCTCAACTGTCTTAATACATTGTTCTTCTTCTTTATTATTAATTAAATTTAAAAAAGTCTTGTCTTACTCCTATATCATGTAACATCTGTATGGACTTATATTGTTCTATTAGATCCCTCTTAACCCCCCTTTTTACTTTTATTACTTCTGAATTATTATTTTTCTTGTTAGTTATAAATATATAGATGTATCAATAAATAATTATATGGGCAATGCTCACTTTCAGCTCTACGCACAATTTTAAGATCTGGGATATAATATTCACCCTACACCAATATTGATCAATTATGGAAGAACCCCTTGGGCTCATATAAGTATAGGCCCCATTTAAATCTCCAATCATTCTGCCATTTATCACTAACATTATAGTGATTATTCATCTCCTTTAAAGTTGTTTCCCTCTGTCACAAACTTTTTTATCCACTGCTCATTTCTCCATCCTAAGCTGTATTACATCCTGAGCTGCACAGGCCCACACTATTTCATCTGTAGGCTCCAGGCCATGCCCAACCCTGGCATTCATATCACCCACTAAAATAATACCACATTCCAGTTCCCTAGTAGTATACTGTTTTATTAGTTTCCCTATTTTCTTTACTTCCTCTATTCCTGCATAATTAAATCCTTTGGGGGGAAAGTATGCATTTAAAACATATAATATCTGATCCTTCTTTCTTTATTTATTTAAGAGTTTTACCAGGAAGGCAGACTGAGTGGGGAGTCACTCGATTCCAGATGTGTCCTGGGGAGGGGAAGAGGGGAATAATACAATAACAATAAACAGAGGAAACTGCAATACAAAAGGCTACAGAGCCAATATCCCAAAAGGTTACATGGTAAATGGGAGATCAGAGTGATAAGCAGATTAGCACTTCAACTCTTACAAGAAACTAAGTGCCTTACATACATTAGGCCCATATAATACATTCTGGAGGTGCATAATGAGAGCATCATAAATTGCAGATGGATGTAAGCAGCTAGATGAGCCCAGTTGCGGAGGACCAAAACCTTCTGTTTTATTTTAACCAACAGAATATGTTCTGATTCTGCATTCCTTTCAAAGTATTCAGTATATTCCCTTATTCTACACCAAGTTGTTATCCCACCTGATAATTTACCATATTTCTTTATGCCTCTTGCATTCTTATTGAAAGTCTTATATCCGTTTATAAAAATTTCATAATTTACCCATGTTTCCTGCAAGCAAATACAATCAAATTTAGTTACATAGTCCAAGAATGAAGGATCAGGTAATCTTTCCCTTATACCAGTCACATTCCATGAAAGTAGCTTAGACCCCTGTTCATGCTTTATTCACCCCCTCACTATCACCCATACTCTGTCAATCATCATTGAGATCTTGTAACATTTAATATCTATTTACTGTTTTTAGCAGACTTAACCAATTATCGCTATGTACTTCTTCCTGCTCTGCATGGCTTCCTGGTTCTTCTCCCACCATGTAGATTTCCAGTTTATCTAGTGTGTTTGTAAATGTCAAAATTTGTAAGTATTCTTATTTGTTTGTCATCAAAATAGATAATTGTCCCTCCTTTTCCCATCTCCTGACCTTCGTGATCATTTTATTGAGATCATTAACTTTTAGCAAACTTTGCAAAAGATCCAAAGTTTTCTCTGTAATATTAGCTTTGGTCTCATTTATAAAATTTCCTATTCCACAGAATGATATCACATACTTTTTGTTTGTTTTGTTCCTGCTTATGTCACTTTCCTCATAGCACCATTAGAAAGGTAATTTTGTGCTGAACAACTTTGCCACTTATACTTTGTGTCTATCACATATACTTAAGGAGTTATTCGCATTTGTTTATGGTATGTGTGCATTGCTGACATTTGTGTCTCAAACCTCACCTAAGCACCTTGAAAAAATTCAAAAAAAACCACAGTTGTTTGGTGTTTAAGCTAGTATAAAATAAAAACCATTGGAAAGGTCATTTTGTGCTGAACAACTTTGCCATTTGTACCTTGTATGTAGCACTTATGGTTCATGAGGTATTCACATTTGTTTGTGGCATGCTGATTATGGTTTGATTTTGCTTTGAAAGGCCCAGGATGCAGTGCTAAGCATATACAGGACACAAATGGTGGAAGTCTCAAAGAGCTCTTGTGGTGTGAATGAGTTAATGGAAAGGTATGGCATTCCAAATGATCATGGCTGCCACCAAGAATGCTCTGTCCCCTGACTGCTTTAGGAGAGATCTCAGGAGAGTCAACAATAATTCCTCAGTGGAGTGGTGAGAGCTGTCGGGAATATACCAGACCAAGAGATCTTTCAGATAGGCAGGGCAGGATCCATACAGGGCTTTGTATGTTAACAAAGCAATCTTAAAGGTGGTGCACCACCTTAGTGGAAGTCAGTGCAGCTGACACAGCACAGGAGAGATGTGATCCATATAAGATACCCCTGACATCAACCTGGCTATGGCATTCTGATCTAGCTGTAGGTAGTGCATCAACCCTTCAGATAACCCTCAGTAAAGGGCATTATAATAGTCCAGCCTTGAGGTCATGAAATCATGCAACAGGGTAGCCATAACCTCTTGCCCAAGATATGGTGTCATCTAGACAATATTCCTTAACTGAAAAAGTCCACTGTGGACCATGACTGACATCTGATGTTTCAGTGTCGGCCTAGAGTCCACAATGACTCCCAGATTCTTCACCCTATCCACAGCTGTCAGAAGGATGCCATTCAGAGATGGCAAACTGACTGCACCCAGACGTCCAGCTGACATTTGAGGACCTGGTGCCACCAGCATAATCTCTGTCTTGGTTGGACTGAGACTGCCACCTGAGGCCATCCAGTCAGAAATTTGTTTGAGGCATTGCCCCAGCACAGGGACCATGTCCTGCCAAGCTGATGTAAAAGACAGGTACAGCTAAGTATAATCTGCATAGCAATGAAAATTCACACACTGTATCATCTGATGACCCATCCTAGTGGCAGCATATACATACAGAACAGCACTGGGGGACAGAATCAAACCCTCAAGAACCCCACAGCAAACTGGAGCTGGCTGCAACTAGTAGTAATTACCCATCACAACCCAGTGCAATCTGCTGGAGAGGAAGGACTCAAACCATTTCAAAGTTATGCCAGTAAGTCCCCCCATATTTCCCAAGTTGCTCTATCAAAACCTCATGGTCATAAGTGTCAAATGCTGAGGATTGGTCCAGGGAATGAGAATAGAAGGTTCCCCATCCTTTGCCAACAGCAGATCATCAAATACTTTGACGAGCATGATCTTTGTACTGTGCCAAATCCTGAAACTTGACTGGAATGGCTCATAGGTGTCATAACTCTGAAGGTTAGCCTCCAGCTGCATTGCCACCACATTCACAGTAACCTTCACTAAAAAAAAGGAAGGTTCAAGGCAGGCCTGTAATTAGCCAGCACATCCAGGACCAATGATTGTTTCTTCAGGAGGCATCTCACTATAGTTTTTTCTAGACCTGAGGGAAAACAACCCTCTAAAATGGAAAATGGGATAATGCTAGCAAACATTAGACTGAGGGCCTTGTGGCAGTCTGCCAACAGCTCCAAAGGCCCTGGATATAAAGTACAGTACGTGAGACACAACATCACAATCACTTCATGGCCCTGCTCCATAATAACTGTCTGGAACTCACTCCAGACCCATAGATTGCTGATGTGCCTATCATCTACACCAGTGTTGGTCCATGACAGGTCACCTGTAGAGATCCCAGTCTGAATGGCGGACACTCTGTCCAGAAAGAAAGATCCAGACTCCTCACACATTTCTTGTGATAACACTCTCTCAGACCGTGGACAAGGAGGAGAAATTAACCTGTCCACAGTGCAGAAGAGTTGAGCAGGCCTATTTCTTCTTGAGGCTATAATCCATGACAGGAACTCTGCCTTTTTTCAGGCTTATATACCTCTTATGGTCTCTGTAATATGACTTCAAAGCCATCCTTTCCTTCAGCGAATGTGTCCTCTTCCTGGAATGCTCCAGCCTCTGCTCAGTCACATTCAGCCACCTCAACTCATAAATACCACAGCTAACCGTAATGGAAGGTCAATTGGTTGACATGGATCAGATGGAGTCAAGTGCTGCTGTGGTAGCCAAATTATGCCCATCAAATGCTGCCTCCATTCTTACATTGCATGCTGCTTCCATACCTGAGTTGTCAAACACTATCAGAATTCTTTCCAGCTCCAAAGCACATCATGGATGGCACTGAACCACCTCCATAGGGGGAATGATATCTGGGGGGCAGTCCCTGCAAGAAAACTGTGTGATTATCCAACCACCCCACTGGATCCACCCTGACATCAAAGATACTCAGTTCCAAAGTGAAGCCCCAAAGATGTGGCCATGTTCATGGATTGTGGCGGAAACAATCTGTGTGAGGCCCAGTGAGTCCATTTACTGGAGGAACTGAATCACAGAATCATAGAAGACTGATAGCAGATAAGGGCCACTTGGCCCACCTAGTCTGCCTATTTTCCCTACCTACTGTAATATCGCAGACGCTACTTGGCCTCCTGCTTTAACCTTCCATTCCAAACAACAAGATCCCCTTATACCTATCCTATGCATTCTTTAAATCTACTACAGTTTATGCTCTGACTACCTCCACTGGGAGGTTGTTCCAGACATCCACCACTCTTTCTGTGAAAATGTTCTTCCTCATGTGTCCCCTAAATTTAGCCTCCTCCAGTTTCACAGCATGTCCCCTTGTAACTGAGCATCATTTTTTCAGGAAAATGCTTCCCTCTTGTAACCTATATATACCCACGAAATACTTGACAGTCTCTATCTATACCCCCCTTTCCTCCAGGGTGTACGCATTGAGGTCCTTTAGCCTGTCCTCATAGGGCTTCAGATGCAGGACCTGTACCATTTTATTTGCCCTCCTCTGGACTGTCTTTATTCTGTCTCTGTCCTTACAGAGTTATGGTTTCCAGAACTGAACAAAGTACTCTATGTGAGGTCTCACCAATGTTTTATACAGCAGCATAATTACCTCCTTCTTTCTGCTGGTGATATTCCTCCCTATTCACCCTAGCATCCCACTAGCTCTTCCCACCACCTTGTCATACTGTTTTGCCACCTTTAGGTTGTCAGATATGATTATCCCTAGATCTCTTTCCTGCTTGGTGGTCATCAGTACCACTCCCCCCATCTTGTACTCCACCCTGTATTTCTGTGCCCTAAGTGCATGATTTTACACTTCTTTGCATTAAATCTTAGTTGCCACACTTTTGACCACTCCTCAAGCTTCTTTTATATCCCTATTTATTTTTCCACACACCCCTGGAGCGTCTACCTATTGCAGATTTTTGTGTCACCTGCAAAAAGGCATACCTTCCCTTCTAGGCCCTCTGCAATGTCCCTAATAAAGACATTAAGGAGGACTGGTCCCAGTACTGATCCTTGCGGTACCCCACTGGTCACCCTCCCTCCCTCAGAGTAAACTCTGTTAACCACCTGCCTCTGTCTCCTATCACCCAACCAATTTTTCATCCAGTTTACCACCTTAGGACTGATTCTCAGGCTTCCCAGCTTGTTTACAAGTCTCCTATGTGGAACGGTGCCAAAGCCCTTACTGAAATCTTGGTAGGCCACATCCATGGCTCCACCTGTATCTACCTCCTTGTCACCCACTCAAAGAAATCTATCAGATTTGTCTGACATGACCTCCCTTTTGGGAATCCATGCTGCCTCAAACCCTATAGGCCCCTTATTTCAAGATATTCCACAATCCTTTCTTTCAGTAGTGATTCCATTAATAATTAATAACCACAGAAGTCAGGCTGACAGGCCTGTGATTTCCAGCCTCCTCCCTGCTGCTACTTTTGTGACATGTGACTAAATCTGCCCTCCTCCAGTCCTCCAGAGCCCTCCCAACTCCAGTGTGTGGTTGAACAGAAAAGTCAGAGGTGTAGCCAGCAGCTCTCTGAGCTCCTTCAGTATCCTTGTACATCTCCTGTCTGGCCCCGTTGCCTTGTCCACTTTCAGATTTGGGAGTCCTTTCAGGACTGTTTCCACTGTAAATGGGCTTATGTCCACCTCCATTCCCTTGATACTCCTTTCCTCTGTCTCTGTTCTTTCACCATCTCCTTCCTCTGTTAACACTGAATAGAAGCATTTGTTCAGAATGTCTACCTTTTCCTGATTTTCTTCCACACACTCTCCCTCTTCCCACCTTAATATTACAATCCCAGCCCTAGTCTTTCTCATTTCGCTAATAGACCTAAAAAATGTCTTATCCCCTTTCTTTACTGACTGGACTATTTTATCCTGTTTTCACCTTTGCGCTTCTGACTGCTTTCACTGCCTCCCTCCCTCTGTTTCTCCAAATATGCCTCCCTATCATCCTCTCTGTTTGTGTCTTTATACCTCTTGAATGCTAACTTTTTTGCCCTTACCTTTCCAGTCACCTCTTTTGAGAAGCACAATGGTCTCCCCTTTCCTTTTACTTTGAGATGAGCAAACTATGAAGATTCATTATTGATCAATACATCGAAGTCCTCCAACACAGTTGGATTGTGAGAGTTTAATGATAGGCCAACAATGAAGTCCACAAATCCCCATAAGAACCCTTGTTCCCACCCTGGAGGGCGGTAAACAAGGAGAATCCTACACCTCACACCCATATCTCCCTTCACAGTGACACATTCAAATGGCCCCATCTACTTCAATGGGTATGCTGTTAGTCTGAAGCAGGGTCTAAACCAGGTGGAAACCCCACCTGCCCTACGCTCCCTCCTTGGGTGATGTACCACCAAGTACCCAGCCTGGACTGCCACATCCAGGATGGCCCAGAGTCGTCCCCAAGCCAGGTCTTGGTGAAACAAACCAGATCGCCAGAGGAATCTGTGATGAAATCTGACACCACAGCAGTCTTATTCCTCAGGGATCTGGCACTGCACAACAAACCATGAACAAACCATGAAGGGGAGTGGATGGAGCTGGCAGCTGTTTTAGTATGTGCCCCTATTCCTAGGGGGCAGCCTTGGAATTGGAACATGGCAGGGAGGACCCTGCTGCATGACCCTCTTATACCCAGGGTGACTACTCAGTCTAATGCTTCCGATCCTACTCTACCAAGCTCCTGCCTCTGAACCCTGCATCCCCCTACTGTCCTGCCTTCTCAAAATCCCCATTTTCCAACAGTGAGTCAAAACCACCTCAGAACAATGGGGGAGGAAATGAATGAAGCTGGCGGACAAACTCCAGAGAGCAGGAGTGCAAAGGGGGCCCCATGACCATAGCACATTTTTGGACCTCCAACAACCTCAATACAAATACTGAAATCCAAAATATAATAACCACCAGCCTCACCCAGTAAATGAATAAACCCTCAGAACAACAACAATTAAACCCTCACATGTCACCCTTCAAACCAAACATCCATACACAACACACAATAAATACAAATAACTCAGCCTACCATTCACACTCCTGACTCATACTTAAACAAAACAACATTTCCAAATAAAATGAAAAAAGGGAAGAGAAGTAAATAAATAAAAACAAGTTGCCAACAGAGAGTACTTGAATAAGTTTAGTTATTGTCCAAAGGTAGCTATATAGCTCCCCACACACTGTCACTGTGCGAGAACAGAATATGACAGTATCTCAAGTCACAGTTTGAAGAAGGAAACACAGCAAAAGAAAACAGTAATCCTGAATTTAAAGGAAAGCGGTCTTCAAATGGGGCTCCCTCCCTCACAAAGCTTACCCCCTCTGGTTTAGCTTTTTATATGAAAAGCGGCATTTTTCTCACACCACAAAGTACTTTATTTTAACAAGGAAGAGTCCGCTACCTGGAAGTATGATGGAAGCAGGGGGAGCTCCATTTACTGTAAAGGTGCGGCACCAAACCGCTCGCTTCAATACATTTGTATTGAAATGAGTGGTGCGGTGCAGCACCTTTACAGTTAATGGAGCCCCCCCTGCTTCTGCCATACTTCCAGGTAGCAGACTTTTCCATTTTAAAATAAAGTACTTTGTGGCACAAGAAAAACACTGCTTTTCATATAAAAAGCTAAACCAGGGGAGGTAAGTCTTGCAGGGGCGGGAGCCCCATTTGAAGACCGCTTTCCTTTAAAGTATCATCACTGGCCCACTCACATGAGACCAGTGCTGTAGCATGAAACCAACAAGAACAGTTTGGGGGGGGTTGTAATATACCTTCACAGTGCAGGCTTTAGACCTCTGTTCACTCTGCCACAGTATACAAAGGCCAAATAGGGAGCAAACTCCAAGCAAGGAGTGGGAGTTCTGTGACACACAAAAGTAGACAACCAGATCTCTCACTATTGGGAAGCCAATTATAGTTGGATTCAAAACCAAGATACATTCCTGTTACATTGTCACAGAGACCACTCACAAACTGGGTCATTAATAGTCCTTTATCCAACACTCCTACCTACAGTATAGTCCTAGCAAAAATATTGCAAAACAGAACTTGCCTTGATGCACTGTCCAGTTTCCCTCTGTAATGCTGAGGGAGATGTTCTGTACATTTCGACCCTCAAACAAAAATTTCCATATCTTTAGCCTCCAACCAGGCCATGACTGCAACACCCAGTCACCCCATTATCGGGTGAGGCGGCAGGGAGTCTCTGTGCAATGAGGCTGTGTTTCCTGTGTTGAATAATGCTGTCTCAACAGCAGCCTTAAAGAGCTCTTGACACCATTAGAAAAACTTGAAAGAAATGTGAGATTTAGACCCAGTTCAGATTATATTTCATATATCTTCTATGAAGCTTCCCCTTTCTTCTTCATTACTGAGGATAGTTGTATGAAAAAGGATTACTGTCCCTTGGACTTTATCTGCTCTTTCTGCTTGCCTACACCTGACATCATAATCCTCTGTTTATGATATCATAGTAATCTCCACAGCAACAGATTGTGATGTCATAAACAGAACTGTGATGTCAAGTGTAGGCAAGCAGCCAAAAGAGATAGGGCAGCGATCCTGTTACATGCAAACATCCTTGGTACAGTAATAAAGAAGTAAGGGTGAGAATTACAGAAAAATGATTAAATATTAGCTGAATTGTGTCTAAATATTATACTTTTTCAAAGTTGTCACAACAGCATCAGAGGCTTTTTAAAGCAGCAGTGCAATGAAACTGGGCAAAAATTAGATCCTACCTTCTTTCACTGTAAAAGATTCTAGGCATCTTCCAGTTTTACCTGGTGGTAACATTTTCTAGTTTCACTAAAAGCTGAGTATTTTATTACGGTTTTAATTTATTTTTTCCTCAAGAAACAAGATGGCCACCACATTTGGCTTAAAACTGCATTGTAGACCTGGCAAGGACTAGGACTGAAAAAAATTAAAACAAACCATGGCACACACCATAAATGGTACAGTACCTATAAATGTAACTTTGATAGGTATGCTAATACTTTTTGTTGTAGCTGAATTTAGCTTTTTGGGAAAATGTTTTTCATTGTACTGCTGCTTTAAAATTTGAAATTCTGGAGCAGCACCCTCCTCACCAGCCAGACTCTAACAATGCCACTGCCTTCAGAAACCCCTCCCCCCTCCCCAGCTGAAACCATGGATCACCAGCCAAGTCTGCATCTGACTTAGAAACTGGGCTACCTGGTACAAAGGTGACTCTGGCAGTGGACTCCATTATGACAGGAGAGCTCAAATGTACAGTTGCTGCATGGGACAATATCACCAGTACTCTCTGCAGAACTCAACTCTCCGAACTACAACATAAAACCTATAAATACTCTGCCTAACTCACTACACAAAACCCTCACTAAACTAAAAGAAATGGCCTCTCTCTGTTTTTACATTTCTTTGTTCTGCTAGGCATCATAACAAAGATAAAAGTCTGCTTAAAAGCACACTATATTTTAAATATTTTGGCAAGTTCACTTGGAGGTAGCAGACAGTGCACCCAGCATGATGGCCGTATTATTCCTGAAGGGTCTGAATTTATTTAGATTCTTATACATTTCCACTGTCTGAACATGCAGTACAGTTCTAAACCCAATTCTGCCTTTACTGTATATTGACAGGAATGTCTGTTCATATTATAACAGTGCTGTGTATCGTGTTGCATCATCATACCAGTTTATGGGCATAATGCCTTATTAGAACCAAAATTAGATTTTCTTTTTAAATATATTTTGCAGTTACAGAACTTAGAACTACTGTGTATTACAATTTTTGAGATAACTCAATATAAACATTTATGTTACTGGAAAAAAATACTTAAAGAGCTGCTGAAGCCTAAAAGAAAAGTTTGAAAAACATTGTAATTAGGCGCAATTCAGTTTTGCCTCCATATATATCCTGTAACTTTCTTCCCCTGTTATTTATTACTGAGAAAATTTGCATGAATGCATGATCTTTGTCCCTTAGAGTTCATCTGCCTCTATAGCTTACTTCATACCTCAAGTCATAAATGCTGTCTTGTGACATCACAATCTGTTGCCATGGGAGTAACTGTGACATCACAAGCAGTGCATTATGACCTTAGGTAGGGAGAAAGCAACAGGAAAAGATTAACTCTTCTGGAGCAAAGATCTTGTTTTCATGCAAAAGACTTCAGTAATAAATAATGGGGTGGAGAAATACAGAACTAATGTGAAATACAAGCTGGACTGTGTCTAAATATTATGATATGTTAAAGTTCTCCGAAAGGCGTCAGCTGCTCTTTAAAAAAATAAGATTTTCCCTTTCAATTACAATAACAGAAATGGTTCTAAATGTGAAATTTAAATTAGCATATGTTTACAATACTTAAAGTGAGCATACTAATGAAGAGGTTTGAAGGGAGAGAAGTATATGGGATCTATAAAAGGATGCTCGAATGGAAGAAATATCCAGATTGCTTAGTTTTGTACATCTGTCCAATACAGCACTCTATGGGCCAGGTATTTAAAACTTTGCACCAGGCAAAAACGGTTTACACAGGTTTAGCGTGGGATTAGCGTGGGTTTGCTATATTCAAAAGGCCAAATAGCACGCAAACTGCATTAGCACTGGGCAAAATCATAATGTATGCAAGGGGCAAACTGAGGGGGATGTGTACATGAATAGAGGCGCAATGCTATATTCAGCAATTAGCACCACGCAAAGTGGTTTTGCCTGACTTAGCACAACACTTAGCGTGATGCACATGACCACCCAGGAAAAGGTAGTCTTAACCCTGGGCAATCAGCTTTGCATGATATTTTGGCTTTGCGCAGTGTTTGCGCAGCTTTTGTGTGGCTTTGCACGACCCTAACAAATAAATATGACACATAGACAAAGTCAGACATAGAGGAAACATGCTGCTCACTGGTGGCATCACAATGATGCCATCATCTGCCACCAGTCCCAGCCATTCCAGGCAGTAAGTGGTGACCCTGCTGCCAGTGGACAGCATGGCAGTGTGGCCATATACAGCACACACCTGTGGACCACTCTTCTGTGGACACCAACAGATGCCAGCACACACATGCAGGACTGTGGGCATGGAGGATGTTGAGGGGAGAGTGTACAGGTGGCCAGGCTGTACCACAGACCAGGTGTGGTCACAAGGCTGGGACACATCATGCAGTACACATTGGCCAGTATTGGGAATACCCCAACACCAGTGTGCCTTTCTGATAATCAAGGCCCCTAGAATTCTGCAGCCACAGAATTTTGCGCAGAACTTGCAATCTACTGCAGAACTTCTGCAATGCCGCAGAACTCACTGTTCTAGGTGATTTTTTATTAATAATTCTGTTTATCCATAGAACCTGGTTCCCTTCCCCTCTTTTTATATTCAAAATCCCTCTATGCTCAGAATGTGATGTTATCATTGCTATAACATCATAAATTAGCTAATGAAATGTCTGCATTCTGCAACAGAAATGAACAGTCACTTATCTACCACAGTTCCCACTGCCAGAGGTGGTAGTACAGCACATCAGGCATGGTGATATTTGCTCAACCTGCACTACAGCCTAATACAATTTTCAGTCTTACGTTATTGTACTTGGGCCAACTTAAACAAAACCTTGACAATAGCATAGACCTGTTAAGTCCATGCCTCACTTTGTGCAAACGTATTTGTGCCTTTAAGGTATAGCAATGCCATCTGAAATGAATAATTGGTAAAATGAATGTACCTGTCATTTTTAAGAAAAATAAATTAATTATGCCCAGAAAAGTGGAATATAATAATGCGAAAATCAAACAAAAGGGCTCACAAAAGGAAAAAATAGGACGTGCTCTTGGTAAAATCGGAAACTTTTTCAACATCATAACCAGACACTCACCCAAACCACCAAAAATAAAAGGCTCAAAACGGCTTAAGCCTTATTTTTCAGTGATTTAAATAATCTCTAATTATGATCTTAAAGAATATAATAATGTCTAGACACTGAAAAGAACAGACCTGTTAAATAATAACTGCGCTGCTGTACACATTTTTGCCAGGGTTATTGATTACATATTGTCACTGGTTGATAGAGTTGCCCAAAAGTTATGGAGAAATGTGTTCAGGGCCAGCTATTGGGCCAGAGGGTAGCATGTTATGTTTCTGTGCCGGCAACTCAGGTTCAGAGATTAGCTCTGGGATCTGGCTGGGCAGCACAAGGATTGGGAGAACACATCACTGCTCTGAGCCTGGGAAGGTATGGTGCAGTGTTCTGTCACACGGTGAACACATTGTGATGGGCTGGAGAGCTCTATCTCACAATCGGTTCACATGCATGGCATGGTCTGATGGTGTTACGTAGTGTCAGGGGAAGCAGGCTGGCATGAAAAATGAGTTTTGCAATAACTCCTCTATTCTGTTTATTCTATATCCAATGGGACTTGTATGAATGAGGATGCAATTTCATGGAAATTAAAAAAAAATACATATATATATATATATATATATATATATATATACACATACATATATATACACACACACATATACATACAGTATCTCTCTCTCTCTCTCTCACTATACACACACACACACTTGCATGTATGCTACAGATTGCGTATAAATATATAAGTGATGCACAGTGGAGACCTCATTAGTGGTATAGATACCATGCATATAGAAATACCTTATTTATCACATAAGGTCCCCTTCTACATATTTCATTTATGCAATAGGCTGAGATATTTGTTTTGCTTTTTTAGGCATACAATTATTTCTATAAGTCTGTTATTTTTTAAACTAGTGCTACTGTGCTTTCCCCCATCCTGATTGCTATAACCACTGCCATGAAAGTGAAGTCAGGATGACAAGCTGACACTGTGATATGGTAGTTTGTTAGTGCCGCAGAACTTCCACAGAAATTACAAACCACAGCCGCAGAAGTTCTGCGGCAAATGGTAGTCTTGCCGCAGAATTTGGTCCCACTGTGCCGCAGAAAAGTAGGGGCCTTGCTGATAATATATGCCCCCCCAGCCACATACTGCACAGCTGTACAACTGCCACAGCACACAAAGCCGGACATGTATATGTCACTGTAGCATCCCATGCCAGAGGTGCAACATCTGTGGTTCACACAAGAGCGTAACAGTAATGTCCACTGTCATTCAACAGCTGCATGTTGGGCATGTCACTGTGTATAGTGCAGTCATCAGCACTGCCCTACACACCATAGGCAGTGCTGTGTCCACACCCTACTGGCCCCCTTGCTATTGTAGTGTCTGCTGTGTACTGTAGCATGACCTACAGCGTGACAGTTGCATGCAGCACCACCACCATCTGTGCCTATGCTATGTTGTCCCTTGGGGTAAAATATTCTATGCTATGCTGTACTGTTTACATGTAGCCTACAGCTATCATCATGTACTGCCAGACTGACCTACAGGTGGAGCTGCAGTCGGACCTGGCTAGCCCCTATACTTCCAGACTGACCTACAGATGGAGCTATGGGACCCTGCAATAACGCTGGGCAAACTGCATGAAAATCAGGGCATACTGAGATGCTAATCTGGATGTTTGCTCAGAGACTACGTAAGTAGGCTCATTTGCATGTCACTTTTGAATATGGCAAAGTTTAGCGACGGGCAAACGTGTTTGCACCAGGCTAATGGTTTAGCTCCGCGCTAAACCTGTGCAAAGAAGTTAGCACTGTGCAAACAGTTCGGGGAATATTATACAGTTTTGAACACTGTACTTTCACATGTGCTGCTGCCTGCAGCAGTACTGGGTCCACACATTTGCTGGCACACACTTTGGCCACATAGTTCACCTCTACCTACCTTCATGTCGCTGTACACTGTGTTGCTGTTGTGGTTTGCACTTCCTGGTTGCTATATTCAGAGCTGTCTTATTCTAGGGCTAAGTCTGCCCTGCACTCCCAGCCCAGTTTGCCCAGCCTCATTCCCATGCTATATTCAGAAGCTGTTTGCCCCGGGCTATTCCTTTTGAATATAGCTTGCTTTGTGCTCCGGGCTACGTTTGCCTGCTGGGCAGTGTTAATTTAGCCCTGGGACAAAGTTTTGAATATCTGGTCCAATAGATTCAATCCCAGTGCAAGACATCTTGGGTATGCAAATCCTTATACATGTAAGACTGATCAGGTTTCTCCAAAACAGGCATTGCCTTTATGCTGATGTCTGTTTTGTTGTAGCCTTGTCAGCCTGACTTGCAAACGGATTTGCATATCCATGATGCCTTGCACTGGGATTGAGGCTTTAGAGTATGTGTGTGTGGTTTGGAGAGATAGATGCACAAACACTATGTAGTGTAAATGTAACATATATGGTACCAGGTTTTTACATACTGTACAACTAAAATGGCTCTCAGAGCGCAAAATATCAGAAACTTCTGAATGTTAGAAAGTTTACTATACCTGACCTGTCACTAAGCCTAGTTGGCTGAACAAATGTGCAGTGGCAAGGGTGTGAAATACATTTAGGAGACACATAGCAGTATACTGTAAGTATTTTAGAGTGCTGCAGAAACTGTTCAGTAAGTGATTCACTGATTGTTCCTGAATCAAGGACTAATAGTTTCAGACTGGAGAGCAACTGATGTCAAAGTGATGATTAACAAGGGCAATTTCACATATGTTTTACACACCTCCGAATCTCATGGGCAGGCACTTTCTTGCCAGATAAAGTGCTACACACACTAGTTAGCATATTTTTCAGCCTCAAAAATGTGTGGTTACTGACCACCATTAACCCTTAGGCTACCAAAAGAATTAGAATGGATAGGAATTCTAGACTGCTATATCAGTCCGCGGCACAGCAAGGGTTAAGGCAATAAAAAAAGACATCTGCAGTAGTGCAAATGCCTTTCTGAACATCAGCTGACATGGGACATGACCACCTTGAGGAATGCCCTACATTCAGAGAGGTTGGGACAGCAGCAATCAGCAGTGAATGAACATCTCAAGAAACACAACATTACCAGTGCAGGTATCCTTACTGTGAGCAGCTGAGATGTGATTAAATGTCTAGTCACTCTTTTTGAACCCTTTGAGGTGGCAACTCATGAGGCTAGAACAGACAGTGCATGTCTGAGCCAGACATTTCCTCACATTAAGTATCTCTGTCTCTCCCTTGAGGAAGGAGTCTGAATCAAGGAACATAAAGTAATGTACCAGAATATACAGTAGAAACACTGCTGTCAAAGGGCAAGTCACAGAAGCTGGCAACATATACCAAATTAAAGTTGCTTAAAGAAGAGCTCTTTGTCATTGGCTTGGTAGATAGGACACTTGCCTCTGGGACTGGAAAATTAGAAGGTGTGGGTTCTAACCCTACACTGGGTATTTGGGATAATACCTACAACTGACATTGTAGTGCAGTATAAGGGGGGTGCTGTACTTTTGAGGCACTGTCATTCAGATGAACCATTAAAACCAAACTCCCTTCTGCCCATCTCTGGTCACTGTCCAGGTGGAAGTAAAAGATACCATGGCACTTATAGATGAAGTGTAGAGGATTAAAAAAACAATAATGCAGACCAATTCAAAATATACAATGCATGTTATATTGCAAAGGTGATACATATATTCACAATAGTATCTAAATCTAAACTAAAGAGACATTGTGTCTTTACATATTAACTTTGTGAACCCAGGTTGTTGATTTCCATACAGTTTGTCATTTACAACAGGATAAAACATCTTCTTCTTGAAAGTAAATATGCAATATAGATCAAGAAATTATTTTTCTCCAATTCTAATGGAGATGTTTGCTTTAAAGAGCCGCTGATGTCAAAAGTGCTACATTGCAGAATCCAATAAGCAGACCCCCCAATAAATCTTGTGCCAAAAACTAGATTTCTACATTACTTCATTTTAAAGATATTATCCATTTTGCAACCCTGATTTCACTACCTGTAAAAAAAAGCCTGTTTCAGTGAAGAGCTACCGATGATGTCCTCTAGGGAACTTAGTCTAGTATTTCCTGTCAGCAAGCTTATAGGACCTGTTTTTCCAAAGTTGTAAAGATCACGTGCAATGGTTTTCACAAGTAAAACAAGCAGCACCATTCAAAAAACATTCCTATAAAAAATATAAGAGTGTCTTTTTGTAACAAAGTTAGTTCCACTGTAGAACCATGCTCTGGGGTGGTTTAATGTGCTTGTAACATAGCAAGTACAGAAACAGAGTTATGCTTTATAAGACATTGTAACACGATATCCTATATTTGCAAATAAAATAAAACATGGATACAGACACAGATAAAGTGGAATTGTCTCCATTTTTCTGCTGTGTTTGCTGTTTGGGATTTGGCTGCTGTGCATTGTGGGAAATGCATATATTTAACTGCATTTTGCATATTGTAGGTGCAGTGGTGAACAGTCATTCAATTACTGATTACATGCAGATGTGATCAACATTTCAGAATATGTGTTCATTTTGGATGACTTACTTTTGTGTACTGTAGAATCCTCTTCATTATTTTGCTGTGTTTGCTGTTTGGGATTTGACTGCTGTGCATTGTGGGAAATGCATATATTTAACTGCATTTTATATATTGTGGGTGCAATGGTGAACAGTTATTCAATTACTGAATACATGTAGATGTAATCAACATTTCAAAATATGTATTCATTTTGGCTGACTTACTTTTGTGAACTGAGGAATCATCTCCATTTTTCTGCTGTGTTTGCTGTTTGGGATTTGGTTGCTGTGCATCATAGGAAATGCATATACTAAAATGTACAGGAGATTTCAGCTCTGGTAGTTGTTCCTGCAATTCCCTTGGCAGGCCAGCAAATGGCTGTAAAATAATTCTAGCAGCACAGCACTGTTCTACAGCCATATTTAGATCGATTTCCAAATGTACTGAAATGAGTCACTTGGGAGAACACTTTCATAAACTAAGTAAAAATAAGAGCCCACATAGTTTACTAACTGATGCTGCCTGTTTTACTTGTAAAAACCATTGCACATGATATTTACAACTTTGGAGAAACAGGTCATATAAGCTTGCTGACAGGGAATACTACACTATGAGGTCCCTAGATGATATCAGCAGCAGCAGCTCTTCACTGACACAGTCTTTCGTTTTGAACCGGTAGTGAAATCAGGGTTACAAAATGGCTAATAACTTTAAAATAAAGTAACATAGACAATTAGTTTTTGGTGTACAGTTTACTGGGGGTATGCTTATTCTAATTCTGCAGTGCAGCACTTTGGTCAGATGATGTCAATTGCTCTTTAATTGTAAGACTAATTGGCATCTTATTTGTCAAATGAAATATTTATACATGCAAACTATACAGATATTGAACTAAAATGATATATTCCCAGAACTATGGCTAACATGATTATATACTGTACTAATGTATCATACTGTAAAGAAAGAAATATTGGTCCATTCCTTACAACAGCATAATGAGCCCAAAATTCCCATGTAAAAGGGTAGTCAAAAAATAAATGATTCTGTTTTTCCAAATGCCCTTCACACCCTACTTGTGGGCAATATCTCTCTTTGATTCCTTTATGTTTCCTGTTATTATGGACATTTAACTTTCTGTGACAGCTCAGCCACACTACATCCCATATATGAAGTGGGATTATTTTATCACTTGTTTCAACGATGCTTGTTGGTTCATTGCTGACCCCATACAAAATTGGTTCATTGCTGACCCCATACAAAATTAAATGCAGGGGCATTACCTGATGTCATGGCCAGCATTCCCCTTCAGTAAAACAGGTCCATGTACCCCCCCACCGACACACCTGGAAACAAGCTATCACAGATTACTGTGCCTTTCCTGGTCAAAAATTTCAAACACAGTAAATTATAAATAAATACATTTTAAATGCATGATTAGAGATGCAGCAAATTTAAATTTTACTGGTGAAGTGCCTGCAAAGCGGGCACTTTGCATTGTCACTCCACTACGTGGTGTGGCCAATATGAAAGGCTCACTTTGCCTTGTAATTATTACTTAGTGTTGTCATTCCACCTTAATGTGAAGTAAGGTGAAGTTACAACAATATTGGCAGCCCCCACACACATACTGTCACCAGAATTAGTGTGCATCACCAAAATGCTTCTGTCTTGCATCCAGAAAACTTCCCAGTGCTGATGAAGTGAAATGAGAGCACAACAAGAAATGCAATGTCTCCCAGAATTAATGGTGCACTTAGTCATGCGTGCAGTGGTCACACACATTTACCAGAATTAATGTGCACCCCCAAAATGCCACTGTCATGTCCTGAAAATTCCCCAGTGCTGATGAAGTGAAATGAGAGCATAACAAGAAATGCAAAGTCTCCCAGAATTAATGGCACACTCAGTTATGCCCGCAGTGGGCACACACAGTCACCAGAATTAATAAGCATCCCCAAAATGCTACTGTCTTGTGTCCAGAGAATTTCCCAGTGCTGACGAAGTGAAATGAGAGCGTAACAAGAAATGCAAAGTCTCCCAGAATTAATGGTGCACTGCAAACACACACAGACAGATTAAGATTGAGCTGTGCACTGAAGAGATGCAGAAGCAAAGGCACAACACCTAACTAGTGCTCACAAGTCACATATCCAAATCTGGAAAAGAATAGCTTTTGCCGGTTGTGGGGTGGGGGAGGGTAGTACACGGCAGTAACAGTCCACTACCAGTAAAGATACCACAAAGCAGTAAAAAAAAATTCATGCAGTGTGGTGGATAGCTGGTGAACACTGCTGCAATTACTCTGTGGCACAATAAAAGGAGTCTGATTTGATGGCACGCATCGCACACACACATGCACACACTATAAGTAAAGTGAAGCAATTGAAAACCTTTAGCAATATAACCAAATGTTTTAAACAAACTGAAATTATACACTGCTGCACCACAACAATCAGAAAAAAATGTCAAGAACTACTGAAAATATTACTGTGTGTACATTAACAGTTATACAAGAAAAATATAACCAAAACAGAAAGACTGCTTTTTTCTCCCAGTTAATCTACCTACACCACAGATACACCCTTCCCCTAAAGCACAGTTCAAGTGTCTGTCAATACATAAACTGAATGTTCTAAATTAACATTCCAAATTCCACACAGAAACAATAAACACTCGATGATATAAGCACAGGAGGGTTTCCTACAATCGATGTACTAAATTTTGAGCAAAAAATGACTCAAAAAGTATTTTTTTTAACAGTTTTTAGAGGTTTTGGATCACCGAGCACTGAAAGCAAACTGTCTCCAGCTACCACTACATACACACATACTACCCAGAACTGCTGCTGTGCAGAACAATCTAGATCCCATGTGACCTGCAATCCCATGAATCACTGCAGAATTTGCCTTGGAGCTCAATTATAAGGCAAAATGATGCAAAGTACATTAATTTCAATGTACTTCATTTTAAAATTGGTGGAGAAGTGGTTTTGGGAAGGCGAATAATGCAAAGCCATTGGTTTCATTGGACTTCACGTTCCTCATTATGACACAAAGTACTCCGCTTCACGTTGCGATTACTTTGCGGATTCCACATTACTCCGTGAATCACTTCATGGAGCAAATTTTGGCTACTTCGCCCACCTCTAGGCATGATGTAAAAGACATGTTTTCATCTGTCTCAAATGTGGGCCACTGGAAAATACTGACTGAAAAGATGACTGATACTGCTCACTCAGAGATCTTTGAAACATGGATATTTTTAATCTGGAGAGAGCATCTTCTGGGAAAGATACTCATGTGTGTGCATGATGAGTAAACCACCTCTTTTTGATCTGAGTCCCCTAACCTGTAACTAGAGCTGGGCAAACCTCTTACAGTTTGATTCATGACAGATTTGAAATGATGCACAAAATATTCCGAAACAACTTCATTTTCAAAATGCTAAATTGCATTGTAGTTTGCAAGTCACAAGCAGAGCTAGCCCACCGCTAGCAGTTATACATTAATCCCAAAGTCACACAGTCTCACCCAAGATACAGTTCCCAAGTTATTCATACCATCTTTCATAAATCATACAATTCTGCAAAGTCACAACCCCCTCACAATGCACACAATCGCCCTTAGTCATATGACCAAACCTCATCTCAATTTCCAAATGATATAACCTCCCCCTCCCCAAGCCTAACACCTTGCTGGGGTTTTATGATTTAAACTTCATAACCCACACTCAACTCCAGCAGCCAATTTTAAAATCCTAGCTAGTGATATGATCCGTTATTGGTTGATGGAGTCCTCAAAATTTGAACCTTGCTAATCAAGAACTTCCTTCATCTCTGCTCCCAAGCTTTCTGTTGAATACCAGAAGTAGTATTGGTGAAGCTGTGGAGCACAGAATAGGAAAACCTCAGGGCAGAGTGCATACTTCACATGACTTTGCAGTACCCCAGGGGCCTAGGGGTTGTGTACTGAGGAGCTGCAATTCTGTGGTCCACTGTAGACCAAACTCTGAATATGAGTGAACTCAAATTCTTCATCCGGAATTGCAAATGAAAATGGCACATAAGTTAGGGGAAAGATAGGGAGGACTCAGACCACCACACTTAACCAATTAAAGGAATTATTTTAATAAAAGTTCGATTTGCTATAACAACCTTGCAATATTTGTTTATTTATAAGAACCACTAAACTTGAAAAGTGGCAAGTTGACAAAATGTTGATAGTTAACAGTACTGTAGCTGGCTATCTAAACATAAATGGAAAGGTGTAATTCTACATTTTAAATAGTGACTAGGCATGCTTGTTATGTGTTTGGGAAGACTGGCAGAGATACAACATTCATAAAGTAAATGTTGAATGTTCCCATACAAATGGGAGTAGTAACCTGTAGGTGTTGTGAATCAGTCTCCTACCATTCAAGCTGCCAAATAGTGCTGTTTTCCATGAAAAAAAATCCTTTTATGCTGGAGTTCTGCTTCAGTTGCATAATCTGCCCCTGTGTTCTCAGTGCTGTGACATCATACCAGGGAAACAAAGTTACTGTATCCACAGTGCCTCAATATGTAAATTAGTATACAGGGTATTATATTTCTGTGCTCACTGATGAAATGGGTGACTACATCTCTCATTATAGAAGTCTTGTAGCTAGATACGGTATGTACAATACATTGTTGTGAAAATAAACAAACAAAATCTTATATTGTTGACACCACCACACAAATATGGGACAGCATCTCAGAGTAAGGAAACTGTAAAACAGGTTTGTATTTTATCCACAAGGTCTTGCTACAGTTATTTACATATTACTGCTCACCACCAGCAACATAAGGGACTGTAGGTCTGAATAAGGCACATTTGAGGCAACATTTGAAATTACCCAGAATTCCTTGTTGCTGTATGTAAAACAATGACAGCTCCCTGGTATGACATAATTTTGGGGGTGTGGCCACACACTGGAAACTGGAGGACAAAACCCTGATAAAGCAGTAAAAAAAATGACAATGACAGATTTCTTTACAAAACAAATTGCAGCTTCAACATTTGAAGCATGTCTGGCAATGGCATGCCATATGTATCAGGCATTTGGGGAACCTTCAACATTTACTTTAAGATAATCTCACTTGATTGTGTACTTAATGTGCCACTAATGGATATATAAACACAAATTCATGTTCTTCAGCTACAGAAAAGAAGATACACCATTGACTATGTGTTCTCTTAGCTATCATGCATCTAGTGCAGTGGTTCTCAATCCCCAAATCCTGGTGGCCTCCAAAACCTACTCGTGGCTTCACTCTATATTGTGCCACCCAAAGTCTCTGATATAATAACTCTCCTTTTTGGGGCCACCCAACGACCAGGTAGAAGTTCTAAGTGCTACTGCACCAATGACCAGGGTTTAGGATCAGACTCAGGCATGCAGGTCAGATGTCTGGAGATCTCTGATGGTGCTGCCACCTGACAGTACTTCCAGCTGGGCAGAAAGGTGCTGCTGGTTCCACCATCGTAGTGACCCCTGTGATGGGCCAAGGGAGCTCACCTTCATCTCCAAGGCATCATCACATGGATCTGGAGGCTCACTAGAGAATTTCTCCCAGGCATTAGGGGAGGAGGGAGGCACCAAGAATGGTAGGAAAACCAGCAATGGCTTGATGAAACCTGACCCACCACAGGCCCCACACCACTGACTGGGCAGGCTCTGGACTTCTGGATGTGAACATTGGTGGGGGGGAGTAGGGACCTAACCCACTGTGGCTCTGCCATTGTAGCAATATGTTGGGAATGCTACAGAGCAGATAAGCCTCAGAGAGGTGGGTGATGGGGCTGGGTAGATTGAAAGCAATGGGGGCCAAAGGCAGTAAGAGGATAAAAATATTGATAAAAAAATAAAGAAGAAATAAATCCCCTTTCCCACAGTACATCATAAATCAAGTTCCCAACATTGTTTTACTTGTAATTTATGTCCCATGCCTCTAGAAGGCTAGGATATTGCTATTTCCATTGTATTTTAACTGGGGCTCTGAAAAGATATCTGTAGCCACACAAAATTGTGTTGGTGGCTGCATGTGGCTATGATGGCCTCATTTAAGAAACACTGATCCTCGTGCTCCTCAGAAATTGTTAAGGGGTTATGCAATTTGTCTTCATAGCTAGCATGGACATATGACATCCTAAAACATTCACACTGCTCATACTGCAAAAACTGAACATTTACATTTTTTCACATTAGGAGTGGTCTTTGCCTGGTATTAGTATAACCAAATGCTGCTTGAAAAAATACTGTGCTACCTTTCATGGCCATTAGGAGACTGAATAACAAGGAAACATGATATCAGGAAACACACATGCCATGCAAAACATAGAAAGGTGTCGGGAGAAAGAGACCAATGGCCCATCTAGTCTGCCTGTTAGTTTACAGGGACCCCGTTGGGCCCGATACGCTATCATTTGGAATTCATATTTTAGGCAAGGCCTCTCCCCTGGTCTTGTGTTCCATGTATGACTTGTCCCAACTGAGTTTAAATGAGGTGACCATTTTGGCCTCCACCACTTCTGCGGGCAAGTCATTTCAAGGTACTACCACCCTCTCTGAAAAAAAGGATTTCCTGAGATTGTGCCTGAAATTCCCCACTTGAGTTTTCAGTTCTGCCCTCTCATAATCTTGTTGTTGGACCTAGTAAATAGTTCTGAGTAGGCTATTTTATTAATGCCTTTCAGGTACTTGGAATGTCTTGATCATGTCCCCCCTAAGTTGCTGCTAAAAAACAGCTGTAAATCACATCTTCCTTTTTTATCGGAAGTATTGCTTTCAAATTTTCACAGTGCAATGTGAATAACTTTCTTGTTTTTGTCTGGATCTCAGCACTGACAGATGCAATCACAGATTATAAACAAACATCATATTAAAAATAATAGTTTTGATGAAATCCATGAGATGCAAACATAGTTTCTAAATGAGTGCCTGCAGCACTTGTGTCAGTATTTCAGATGCCTGCTGCCTCCATGCAAATGGATCCAAATGGCACCTTATTCACAGACATTTGGATACATTTGTGAGTTTCTGCTGTTTACAGCAATTTCTGCCACAACTGTGGGAATCATGTCCATTTTTGGGACACAACTGCAGAGTTCCATCTCAGAAGTTAGACCAACTTTTTGTGCTTTAACTCCCAGGATGGATTTCGGCAACCATGTCAAAAAAATGGAAGCAGTTCTTTAAAAATGTAGCCCACAGTGGGTGGGATATTCAGAGTGCGCCAGGCAGGGGCACAAGCCTAGGTGCAGCACAACTGGGATGCACCAGGGAGTGTGCTGGCGATATTCAGCAGTGCTATGCCATGGCTCAGCACCGTTGAATATGGCCGTGGCCTCCGCATTGTGCATGGTGCAGTGGCACTGCGCCCAGTGCAGAAATGGCGAAGTGCAGGGGATGCGTAGCACAAGTGCAAGTTCACGCTAGGCACAGGAACCATGATATTCAGTGGTGGATATGCAAATGGGACCATAATGCATGCAAAAGCGTAACTGGGGCAATCAGCATGTCGTGTGGCCCCATTTGCATGCAGGTCGCTGATCCCCAGTGACTTGCACCTGGCGCTGCCGAGCTGCATCTGTCGAGGATTGACGCACAATATACACAGCAAAAGTGCCCCAATGCCCGATCGCGGGCATAAGTATAACTGTAAACACGTCCAATATCCCTAGTGGTCCAGTGGACCGCTTCCAGCCCGATCGTGGGCATAGGTATAATAAACAACATTATAAATTATCCCTGGTGGTCCAGCGGTACCCCCTTCCCCTCCTGCCCACTGAGCCCCGACACCTCACTCCCCCTCGGTCAGCGGTGGGTGGCAGCTCCCCACCCACAAGCCGTCCGGCTGCCTGCCGACTGACAACGCCACCGGTACAGCTGTCGCCCATTGGTCCACAAGCGTGGAGCCAATGGGCATCTGGTACCGATACCGTGCTACACAGTCGATATGGATGGATCCATTCACATATCTGAACTAACTAATAGTATGATGCGATCCACGCCAATAGCCTTTGTGGTGTCGGCGGCAACTGTATACACTGTCGGTGGCGGGCGGCGGACAACTCTGATGGGAAGCTGCCACCCTTACGCTGGCCGGGGGAGTAGGGTAAGCGGGGCTTGGTAGGCAGGTGTACGCTGGACCTAAGGGCATTATAATATTATTTATTATATGCCTGCGACTCGAGCTAGCAATCACTGGACCCACCAAGATAATGGATGTTCATTATACATATGCCCGGAAATCAAAAGGCGTCGAAGAGGTAATGGCATGGACAAACCCTGGCTCCGAGGCTGGGGTGGCCCGCACAGCTGGCGGCTGCCGTGCTGCACCCGTATTTGCCGTCGGCGACTCACCTATCAGATAGCCAGCCATTGCTCCTATTTCTGTTAGGCGCAACTTTGAGCACCAGTGTGCGGCGCATGTAGGGGTTGCACCAGCATATGCGCCACACATCCCAAGCTGAATATCGGGATGTGCAGAATATAGATGGGCACGCCCCCCACACTTGCGCCGCATATATTACTGGTGCACCCCGGCGCATCGGGATTTGGGCGGAGCATATTCCACTTTTGAATATCGCACCAGGGCTCAACTTCTTTGAATATCCCACCCCGTATCTCGAAAAGGAAGATTTTTAAAGCACCCCAGATTTTTATTTCTTAAGCACTCTTCTCACACCTAGAGTACTATACATTACAAAGAAACAAATTAATAAATATGCAATAATTACTGGTCAGCACCTGCTAAACATACATAACTGTGCTGTAATTAACTGTTACAACCAACCATGTTCAATCAGGAGATATCAATCAAATGTGTGACTCTTAAAATGGGTGACACAGACTCAAAGCTACTTTCCATAACTAGAATCACTTAAAACAGTTTCTATTCATAATTAAGTACTCTTATCACAGCCGTCTCCGTGGTGCTTAGCGAGGGGGTTCACTTGGCATGGCACCCAGGTTCATGCCTCGAGCCAGAATGTCCGGTGCGGAATCCAGCAGGGAAGGAGTCATGAGCATCCTATGGATGCTTCCCTCCGGGGCCAGGCTGATGGTCCTAGACCATTTGTTGGGTGGCTCCTGGTGGTGACTTATGGCTAGTGTTCATGGTGGTGTGAAGCCTCAAGACACTGTCAAAGTTCCCCCACAGGACATCGCCACAGTTGGACCATTATATGGGGGGGTGAGTCGGGGCAAAAAGCAGGAAAAATACAGCCGCTTGGCTGACCAGATGATGATGGCTGGTCCATGCTTGCCACAAAGCCCAGAAGTGTCCACGCCGACCCTTGTCATATGTTCAGCCTAGAAAGAGGCATTCAGGCAAGTCTCCTCTCACAGTACCCCTACCCTGAGAGGAGGGCCCCCCACCAAAGGGATACATTGAGTCAACTGGGTAACAGCAGTACTGGGGGCAGCATGATGGTGACAGAGACTGGCGGTGGGGCACCAGGCTGCCTGAAGGAGTGGCCAACCAAGGGCTTGGGGAAGCATAAAGAAATAACACACAAAAAGAGACTTATCAAAGTAAATTCAATATTAAGTGGTATTTTTTTATGCTGACTGTCCAATACCTTCTTCAGTTATTCATTTTTTCTCCCTTCCCGACTGGCTTCTTCTCTCTCTGACCCCCCCCCATCCCCATCACCAGGCATCACCATGATTTACTGTCTCCAGCTTCCTCCACATGGCATGGTGGTGGACAGCCACGTTCAACCTGCCATACAAGATCTGGTTGGGGCTATGCCAGGTCACTGATGCTGGACCTATGAGGGGTCAGAGAACCATACAATGTCAGCCAGGGTGATTTTCCATCTACCTCCCTTCCCCATGGTGTGGAGAAGCTGGTGTGCAATGATGTCAATATCTAAGCTGCACACTCTTCCGTACACAGCACACTGGATGTCTGTCCTGCCTTTTCTCCTTATTTGTGGTCCCAGTGGTCTGACCTCCAGATGCTGCTAGGGGCCAGGCTAATGCCGGGTGTTGCTCTCACCCCACCCCAAAGGAGGAGAGAAGTCCACCGGATGCTTGATCCTTCTCTCCCTTGGCTAGCCCTCTGATGACTCAGGTTCAGAACACAAACCCAGGTCGCCGGTGTCATAAGTGGTAGTCCTACTGCTGTGCCAACAAGCTGGCTCCATTCAATGCCTTCTTAGCAAAACTAACAGGCTAAAATTAAAGTAAAAATGCTACCTTTTCTTCAGTCAGTGAGACTAAAAACATGGGTGCAGTAAATCCAGAATTTTATGTACACCCTCTGTGGTGATGCTTTTATAAACCCCTCAAGCTTTGCTCTTGGGGTTTATGTAGCATCACACGCAGAGGGTTTGCAAAAAATATAGAATAACACATGGTTATCTGTAACCAGAGTTTTACACACACCCGAGGTGTGGAATGCTACATAAACCGTGAGAGTGAAGTCACACCTACCCTCCCATGTTTTATTTTATTTAATTACTGGTCCTCATTTTTTATTTAACTGAGGTGGAGGGGGGGCAGTTGCTGGCACTTCTGAGGTCAGCTGAGGTCCTCCTGGGGCCTCCTTGCTCTGCCCTGATGCTCTCTCTCTCTCTGTACATTTCACCACTGCGGCTCCACTCTTACTCACTGCTGCAGGTCTATTGCACTGCCACCAAGGGACTGGACTTAACTTTATAAAAAAAGAAACGGGGCAAACAGAGCCCACACTGTGGCCGCTGACTCACGCCAATGCCTGCCAGAACTGCCACTTCCTACTACCAGCACCACTGTCACTATACACCAACAAGGATGGAGTCACAGACCAGAGGAGAACTGGGACACAGATTTATTTTATTTTTTATTGAATTTTGTTGACCTGGTAAGCCCACTGGGCCTAGAAGTCCCTTTTTCAGGAGTGACCGGGGGAAGGAGATACAGATGGTAAGCAACTGAAATTGAACCAGATTAAGCTGTTGATGGTATTTTTAGTGAATGGGAGAAATTTGACCAGAACACCGGGGAAATTCCCCTACTCTTTTTCGATAAGCGCCATGGGATCTTTAGCATCCACCTGAACTACAACCAATCCAGGCAGATGGGACCTCAATTTAATGCCTCATCCGAAAGACGGCACCTCAGAAGTGCAGCACCCCCCTCATGCTGCACTACAGTGTCAGTATTGGGAAATTAACCCAAGTGCCAGATGTAGGAACAGAACCCATAGCCCTCTGATCTCCTGGCCTCAGAGGAGAGTGTGCTACTTACTGAACCACTGACACAGATGATCCAACAGGAAATACTGCTTCAACACCAGGTAAGTTCACAATGTCCCCAGTTGTTCTCTGCTCCCTCTCACGGCCACTGACACTCCTCACAGCCACACACTGACTACAAAGTTCAGTTTGCTCAAGCTTTCTGTAGCATGAGCTTGATTGTAATGCAAAATATCAACTGGGTAGTTGTAACACAATTTAAAAATCTGGTTGTCCAGACACACACACATACACACACACACACACACACACACACACACACACGCTTTGTCTCTCTACTTCTGTTTTTTTCTTTTGTATACTTTCAGATTTTTGTATTTTTTTAACTTACAGTCTCTGAAAGCTGTTGCAATTATTGTACCATTCCCGATCAGGCTCATGCTGAGTCTCTGTGTAGAGCGATGGGTCTGTTTTGTTTTAAGAGCAGGATCAACCAGATAACAGAAAAAAAAAGGAAACAGACAGGATCAATCTGATAGTTTCAATAGAGTAGAACTCTGCGGAGTTCAAAGATGGTGTGGTGGGTTCTGGCAGGTGCTTGTTAAGCAAGAGATGGAGCCACCATTTTTTTTGAGTGTTAAGCCCACCCATGGATGGCATATTAGCCAATGAGAGCACATCTTTCTTTTAACTGACTCAGCTCGTGCTCACCATTATAACACCTGGGTTATTACTATATTATATAATATTATACATATATATATATATATATATATATAGTATGTATATGTAATATATATATATATATATATATATATATTAGATATTAGATATTAGATATTGGAGCTACTGAAATTCCTCCCTTCCTACCCTAACTCCTCTCCTCTCTCCAATGGTACCTCTCCTCCCACCTTTTCCCACCACCTCTTCTCCTTCAATACAGTCTCCCCAAATGACACACTACAAGCCCTCCTCACTATCAACCCCTCAAAAAGCTCTTCCCCAGATGGCCTAGACCCCAAACTCCTCTCTCTCTCTCTCTCTCTGCCTGGGCCATTGCCTACCCCCTTTCTTTAATTATAAACCTCTCATCTTCTACTACCTCAGTCCCTACCCAATGGAAACATGATGTGGTCCTCCCTCTTCCCAAAGGCAGTGACCCATCTTCCCCTGGAAATCACCATCTTATCTCTCTCCTCCCTACCCTAGCTAAATTACAAGAACACCTTGTCCTCTCCCAGCTTACCTCATTTCTAACTAACACCTCCTACTTCACCCCTTTCCAATCGGGCTTCAGAAAAAATCACTCCATCACTACCTCCCTACTTCGGTTCATTGACTCTATCCTTACCTGGATGGACAACTGCCAAATCCCCTCAGCTATCTTTGTCGATCTCGCCAAGGCTTTCAACACTGTTTCCCACTCCCATCTCCTTGACTCCCTCTCAACAGTTGGCCTATCTCCTTCAGCCATTAGCTGGTTCAAGGTCTACCTCACTGGTAGAACCCAATCAGTCAGGATCACTGATGTCATTTCCCTCCCTCCCTCCCCCCCTCCCGATGAATACTGGAGTCCCTCAGGGCTCAGTGCTAGGGCCCCTATTATTCTCCATCTTCCTAAATGATCTTCCATCTGTCTGCTCCTCTGTCACCACCATACACATGTATGCCGATGATACGGTCCTGTGTGCACCTGGCTCTTGCCCAGCTGAGGTTACATCCAATTTGCAGCAAGATTTTGACAAGGTTCAGCTCTGGTTTGATAACCATCAACTTTTTCTTAATGCCAAGAAGACTGCCTCCATGACCTCTGGCACAAGGCAGAGACTCTCTAAGCTTCACTCCTTGCCCACTTTTCACACCCTTGATGAGACTTTACTTGAGGACACATCCTCCTTCAGGTACCTAGGAGTTTGGCTGGATCAACACCTAAACTTCTCCAGACATATTGACACCATCCCAAAAAAAATGCATCCCAAGCTTGGTTGTATCACCTCTATGGTTAGGCGTGAACTTGTTCAGAAGATGATCCTGCCCATCTTCGACTACTGTGATGTAGTATACAGTCCTAATCCCAAGTCCTCCCTGGCCAGACTGGATACCCTCTTCAAATCCTTCTGCCGTTTTTCCCTTAATGCTCCCTCTCACACCCACCACTGTGATCTCTATCATGCCCTGTCCTTCTTCTCTCTTACAAACAGATGACTCTTCCACTGTGCTAAATTCACTTCCAACCAGTGGCTGGGTGAACTCCTTTTCTGCCTCTCCCCCTCATTTATAAGACTCCCCACTTTCTTTCACTCCCTTAGATCATCTGACTCCCGTACTCTGGCGGTCACCCACAGAGCCATCCTCATCAGCCAATCCGGTTACTCTCACCGCCTCCCAAAAATGTGGAATTCCCTCCGCCCTCAAATTCGTCACTCATCCTCCTACTACTTCATTAGTTCTGCCCTCAAAACTTCCTTTCACCAAGCTGTTCCTGCTATGACCCTCCCTAACTCCCCCCTCTAAGCCCCTGACAAACCCTACCCCTCTTCAGTACCCATGCAATGCCCCTGCTGCAGCTCCACCTCCCAACCACCTAAAAAAACGCGTTCCTTCCCTTCCTTCAGACCTTCCATTGTTCTCTTACTGTGATTTCTCAGTCATCCAAAGTTGTACCAAGGGCCTGTCCCTACCCTATCCTTACACTATTAACCCAACTCTTCCCTTCACTTCTCCACATACTGAAGTACTGGGATTTGGCCTCTCTTTTGTTCTTCCGAAGCCTATTCCCTCTCACTGCCTAAAATCTGCTTCCCTCCTATTGTACTCTACCACTCACTGCCACAACCTTCTCACTTCCTGTCATGCAGGACCCCTGCCTTGTGCAGGCAGGGTCTTCAGCATACTGGAAGGGTTAGGCTCCAGCAGACCTATCTCCTCCTACCTTTTCCTTTGCCTCCTCCTTCCATCCCCTTCCACCCTCCCATTTCTCTGCCTACTGACATACCTACCTCTCACCTTCCCTTCTCCCCCTTATGTAGCCCTAGCTATGTCTGACCCCTAATCTCTGATGCACTTGTAGTTAACTTGCACTTCTGTTATGGCCGACCCCTAAAATCTACTGCACTTGTAGTTAACTGGCACTTCTGTTATACCTTAGTCAACCTGTTCTGCCTGTGTTTACTCCTCACTAACTTCCCTAGATCAAACTACAACAATTCTATTCAGCCATTTTCTAGCTACACAGTTATGTGTCATTTAGTGTATGCCTAAATATTATTTTGTGTTGTTGTATCTATCTAGTCCAAAAGTGTTGGTGTAGTATCTATCTAGTCTAAACTGTTAGCATCCCTCTGTTTCAATACTCCTGTACAGTCTGCTCAAATTATTTGAATGTAATCTACTGTAAATTTATATTGTGTACCAAATGTCTGTAAACTATCCTCATGTTCCCCTACCCCCAGGTTGCTCCAAGAGATGAGCAACTTGCTGCTCAGCGTGCCTTCCTGGTGAAACATTTCACTAAATGAATAAATAAATGATAATGCAAAAGTAATCCCATTGGTATCTATAGCTGGACTGTCAGTAAATGTCCCAGATAGTTTTCATCCAATCTGATAAAATAAACAGATATACCAAGTGCCAACATAAAAAGAAAAGGTTAGAAAGTAACAACCCCACTCTAAATACATAAACCCTGGCCCTCATTGACTTCCTGTGAGAAAAAGCTTCCCCATCACCCTGCCCCAACACACAGTGTACTAAGCAGATAGATCCTTTTCTGGGCCCTAGTTACTGTTAAAACCCTTCTCCATGGCTGGCCAAAAGGCACAGAAGCAGTGTATGGTGCTGACACTTGGAAGACTGGTGTCTGAGTGCAAGTCTCGGATTTCTACACTGTGCACTTAGATCCCAGGGAAGTAAACATAGAAACATAGACTTTGCAGCAGATAAGGACCACTTGGCCCACCCAGTCTGTCGATTTCCCTACCTATAGGATAAGCTGCAGATCCTAGTTAACCAACAACCTACTTCTTCCTACCTCCCACCAGAATTGCCTTATGTCTGTCCCATGCATTCTTGAATTCCTCCACTGTTTTTGACCCTACAACCTCCTCTGGAAGGCCGTTCCATGCATCTACCACCATCTCCATGAAAAAATATTTCCTCACGTTTGCCCCTGAGCCATCCCCCCTCTATCTTCAAGTTGTGCCCACTTGTTCTAAAACATCTCTTTTTCTGAATGATGCTACCCTCCTAGACTTTG
The DNA here is from genome assembly GCA_016271365.2 of Neoceratodus forsteri. Classification (NCBI taxonomy): domain Eukaryota; kingdom Metazoa; phylum Chordata; order Ceratodontiformes; family Ceratodontidae; genus Neoceratodus; species Neoceratodus forsteri. The sequence goes on along the minus strand of CM057450.1, from coordinate 1,735,787,160 downwards.
TTGATTCCCCTGAGGTACTTGATAGTTTCTATTATGTCCTCCCACTCCCTTCTTTCATCAAGGGTATACATGTTAAGTTCCTTTAGTCTCTATTCATATGGCTTCTGGTGCAGACCCTGAACCATTTTTTGTGCCCTCCTCTGGACTACCTCCATCCTGTCTATGTCCTTGTGGAGATGGGATTTCCATATCTGCATGCTGTACTCCAGATTGGGTCTCACCAACTGTCTGTACAGAGGGATAACAACTTCTTGTTTTCTACTGGTGATGCTTCTTCCTATACATCCCAGTATCCCCCTAGCCCTCCTCACTGTCTTTTCACATTGCTTGCTTACCTTTAGGTCATCTGATATGACTACCCCCAGGTCCCTTTCCATTTTTGCTGTTGTTAGTACCTCCCTTCCCCCATTGTGTACTCTTTCCATGGATTTTTGTTTCCCAGGGGCTTTACTTTGCATTTCTTTGCATTGAATCTAAGCTGCCATACTTTTGAACATTCCTCTAACCTTGCCAAGTCCCTTCTCATCCTTTCCACCCTCCCCTTGTGTATCAACCCTGTTGCAGATCTTTGTGTCATCTGCAAAGAGGCATACTTTTCATTTCAGTCCCTCTGAAATGTCACTTATGAAGTCATTAAAAAGGACCAGACCCTGTACTCAACCCTGCGGTACCCCGCCAGTAACCCCCTTTTTTCAGAGTGGACTCTGTTTACTATTACATTCTGTGTCCTGTTGTCCAGCCAATTTTTTACCCAGGCTACCACCCTGGGACCCACTCCCAGGCTGGCTAATTTGGTAATTAATCTTTTATGTGGGACTGTGTCAAATGCCTTGCTAATGTATAGGTAGGCTATGTCCACAGCCCTTCCCTGGTCTACTACTTTGGTCACCCAGTCAAAAAAATCTATTAGATTTGTCTAACATGACCCTCCTGCTGTGAATCCATGCTGCCTTGGGTTCTGTGCCTCACTGGCCTCTAGGTACTAAACAATTCTTTCTTTCAGAAGTGATTCCATCATTTTCCCTACCACTGAGGTCAAACTAATAGGTCTGTAGTTTCTTGCCTCTGCTTTGCTCCCACTTTTGTGAAGGGGAATCACATCCACCCTCTTCCAGTGCTTAGGTACCACATGATCCTCACATGATTTGTTAAAAAGGGTAGTCAGTGATGTCACTAGTTCTCCCCTTAGTTCTTTTAGAATTCTGGGGTGAATCCCATCAGGCCCCATTGCTTTGTCCACCTTCAGTTTTAAAAATTTTTTCAGAATCCTTTCTTCTGTGAATGGACTGGTATCGACCTCCCTATCCAGAGTGCTTCTATTCATTGATTTAGGTACCTTCTCCATCTCTTCTTTTGTGAATACTGAGCAGAGGTATTCATTCAGTATCTCTGCTTTTTCACTGTCACCCTCTGCCCACCCTCCTCCCCTTTATTAAGCCCTCACTATCCCTCCCTTGGTCTTTCTTCGCTCCCTAATGTACATGTAAAAGGTTTTGTTCCCCTTCTTAATCGAGTTGGCTATCTTTTCCTCAGTTTGGACCTTTGCTGTTCTGACTGCCTTCCCCACTTCCTTCTGCTTTAACTTGTACAGTTTTCTCTTCTGCTCCTTCTGTGTTTCCTTATACTTCCCGAATGCTGTCTTTTTCTCCCTAACCTTCCCCACCACCTCTTTTGAGAACTACAGTGACTTTTTCCTTCATTTTGATTTGTTTATTTGCTTCACACAAAGGCGTGTTGCCTCTGTGATGGCAGTTTTGATGTTTCCCCTTTGTTCCTCCACTCCTCCTTCTTGCCCATTTGCTAGTGCATTTCTGTGACACCCTCCCATTTTGACAAAGTCAGCCCTCCTAAAGTCCAGTACCCTCACTTTTGTATGACCTCACTCTACGGCTATGTTTATCGTAAACCACACTGTTTGGTGGACACTTGTTCCCAGATGGCTACCCACTTCTAAATTTGAGATCGTCTCTCAGTCCCTGTTTGAGAGTACCAAGTCTAAGATTGCTCCCTTCTGAGTGGGTTCCAACATTAGCTGTCTGAGGCATGCCCCCTGTAGAGCATTGAGAATGACCCTGCTCTTGGATGTGGCTGCAGCAAAGATGTTCCAGTTAACATCTGGCATATTCAGGTCCCCCATCAACAATATCTCCCCTTTTTCTGCCATACTAAGGATGCCTTCTACCATTTTCTTGTCCATTTTCTCCCCCTGAGATGGAGGTCTGTATACAACACCCATGCAGATGGTGGTGCCATTTCTTGTCTCCAGAGTGACCCACAGTGCCTCCTTTCTGCCCTGTTCAACCTTTAGTTCCATTGCTTTGATCCCTTCCTTTACGTAGAGAGCCACTCCTCCTCCTCTTCTACCCTCCCTGTCCCTCCTGTAGACTGTGTAACTGGGTATGCTGACCTCCCAGTCATTCTTCTCTGTGTACCATGTTTCTGTGACTGCCATGATATCCAGGCATCCCTCTTCCATCAAGGCCATTAGTTTAGGAAGCTTGTTACTCAAACTATGGGTGTTGGAACTCATTGCCCTCCATTCTTTTATGTCCTTACCCCTTTTAGCCCCATCCCTATCCTTACTGCCTTTGCCTATTTCTCCATTTACCCCTGCCCTTCTCCCTATCAACTTCTTTATCTTGGTGTTTATCTCACAAAGTACCCTGTTTTTTTTGGGGGCTGGGATTTCCTTGCTCCTTTTCAGTGCCTCCCCCCATGGCTATTTTAAATGCTTGCTAATGAAGAATTTAAACCTATCACATAAGATCCTAGTTCCCCTCCTGGACAGATGCAGCCCATCACACCAGTATATCCCTCCAGCTGGATCCCCAGTCCCCAATGAAGCCAAAACCCTGAGCTCTGCATCAGTTTTTCAACCATTGATTGAATACCATGGTGCAAAACACCCTAGCCTCACCCATGCCATAGACAGGCAGCACCTCCAAGAAGGTTACCATACATGCTGCTTGTCTAAGGCCCCCTCCCCAACTCCACAAACTCCTCTTGTACTGCTCTGATCTCATTCCCAGCCAGGTCATTTGTCCCTAGGTGGACAATGATGTCCAGCTACCTCCTCTGTGCAGCTGCTTCTGCGATCCTAAGGATTCACTCCCTGTCCCTCCAAGCCATGTCACATGTCAGGCATCTTACCTCTCTCTCCCCTACCTCCCCGAGTTCTACTCCCCTAACAACTGAGTCCCCCACCAGGAGTTGTTTCTTTCCCCTGTGGGATCCTGTGCCACCCTCCTGAGGGTCTCCTTTGTGGAGGTTCCCAGCATCCTCCTTGGTCTCCACTGTGGGTGCCTCCATAGAGGAACCAAACTCTGCTAGAATGGTGTATCAATCGTGGAGAGGTACAACTGGAGGGATGCACCTCTATTCCTCCACCCTCACCCTCCCAGAGCCAACCATTGTTCAACCACTCCTCTTTCTTGGCAACCTCTGAGGCAGTGACATCAGCCCTGGAGATCTCTGGGTGGGAGATGAAGCCTCCCAAATCCTGGTCAACTTAGCCTGGAGGCAAGAAACTTCCTCCCTCAGCACAGAGATGTGCCTGCAGATGGGACAATACCACATCCTCCAGAACGCCTCCTGGAAGACTGCCGCTCCACAGCCACTGCACCTCACCACTTCCATTATGTCTTGTTTGTGGCCCCTTGGCTGTTGTTTTGTATGCTTACTCTTTCCTCTTTCTGTTTACTTTTTTTTTCTTTTCTTCCTACTTTACTACTGCCTCTGTGCCTTTACCGTTCCTGTTCTGGGACAAGCAGTTCCTGTATTCCTCAGTAGTCTCCTTCTTACTTGCTCAGAGACAGACCTCCAGCAGCTAGGGGTGAGGGAGAGCTGTTCTTTTCCTTCTAGGATGGTGAGTCTTTTGTGCTTCTGTGATCACTCCCAGGCTATCATGCACTCCTTCCTGGCCCAGCAGAGAGCTGAAGCTGTAACAGCAGCTACCTGCCTGCCTTCCTGGGTAGAAGATTAGTCCAGCTATGGTGACATTGATCTCTGGGATGAGGGGAATAGGGGAAACAATTATGGGTAAAAATGGCAAAAATGAATAAGGAAAAAAGCCTTTTCCTCCATGAATTTGCAAACACCAGGCCCCCCAACACATGACCCAGTCCTTCAGATTCACTTCTAAAGACTTCAGAGCCCCAACCCATGGCTTAAGAATGAGAGGCTCCCTGACACCAGTGCTAGGTATGTAGCAGTGTACACAAGGTTACAATGTTGATCACATGCCAAACAACCAGCCTAGATATAAAACAGAATAAGATAAACTATGTTGGAAGTGTAAGTATGTAATGAATTGTTCCCAAACCTTTTCTTTTCCTTTCCTGTTGGGCTGCTGGTTGATGATATACTGAGTGTCCTTTATTGTACTGGGTCTGCTTAAAATGCTTGTTTTCTATGATACTGGTTGTCACAAATGCACTCTGCAGGTCAGGCCCTCTGATCCCACAATGCCAACCTCGAAGTGCAATAGTGTGAACAGGAGAAAGACAGGGTAACCCTCCTGTCTGTTTTGGGTCCAAATCACCTACTAGCCTCAAGCCCTGGGGGTCAAATGTGAACCTTACGCTAGTGCACTCAGTTAACAGGCTCAGATATGTATCTTCTTTGGGAATACAGTACAATCTTTCACCCAGTGGCACCCAGCCAGGTTTCCAAAATGTACCCCTACGACTCAATCTGAGACCTAGGTATATTCTTACCTTTAACAAGATTAGTAAAACATTCAAGCCCTTAACAGCTGACAGAATTAAACACTGTTTCAGCATTCACATGCAAAAGAAAACTGAGAAAAACAGGCAGAATTTCAAAGAAAATATTGTTTACTAAAAATTGTAAAATAATTAAAATATCAAACACAGAACAAATATATCAATAACTTACAGTCACATAAAATAAATGGGAAGTTACAGAACACAAATATGCCTACCACAAATACTCAAAAGTTCTTGCCTAGCTAGATGTTACCATAAAGAGCCTTGTTTTAGCTTAGAAGTGAAGTGTCTCTCTTTCTGAGTCCATAATTAAAAGGCACTGTTTCCCTCAGATGCCTGATCCTTTCAAAATCCATCTCCCAACCCCCTTTGGTGAGGTCAGAGTAAGATCCTCCTATAAGTTTAACTTCTTAACATAAATATCCACAATGGTGTATGTTATTACTGTGAAAATCAGCAACTAGCAATTTCCCAAAATATGAGTCTCTGATTAAAGTATTTCCTTTGACATTTCATAACCCCACAATCTGTCACTGGTTCTCTTCTAGGTGAGAAAACCATGAAGGATCAGCCAAATGGCTTCCCTTCCTGCTATGTCATAAAATGCATATTTAGTTTCCAACTTTAAAAGTAGTAGCAGGTTATAAGGGATAATAAACTCTCTCTCTCAAAGGACAATAAGTGGTTTCCCTGGTCTGTTTATCACATCCTGCTGCTTCAGCCACACTGACACCTCTGAGGTCAAAGATCAAGCTTCCTTACACTGACTACCATCTTTAAGCAGGCAGTCACATACCATACACATGTTATTTATGACACAAATACTATACTGTATAACAATAATCAGGGGCAGAGCATCACAGTCTTCCCAACCTAGACTGAATTTGGGGGCTCTATCCCATGCATGAGATGAGCTCCCCAAGTCAGTTCTTTTTTCAAACTGACACGACAGTCCATCTGCATTTTCATTGGCTGCCCCAGCCCTGTGTGAGACAGTCATGTCATACCCTTGCAAGGCAAGACCCCATCTTAATAGTCTACCATTTGATTTACCCATTTGTGTCAGCAAACCCAGGGGGTTGTGGTCAGTTTGTACCTCAAAAAGCTGCCCATATAGGTATGGCTCTAACTTCTTTAGTGCCCACACCATGGCAAGACACTATTTTACCACAGTAGAGTAAGCCTGCCCCTTGGGAAGTAACTTTTTACTGAGGTACACTATGGGGTAATCTTTCCCTTGGTTGGATGTCTGACTCAGCACTGCCCCAAATACCCACATTTGAGGCATCGGTCTGGACTACAAAGGGTCTGCTATAGTCTGGACTTGTCAATACAGGAGCACTGCACAGTGCCTCCTTCAGTCTGGTAAAGGCTTGTTCACAGGCTGGTTCCCAGGTAGTTTTCTTAGGCATCTTTTTCTTTAACAGGCCAGATACGGGAGTTGCCAGGACACTGTAATTTGGAACAAATTTCCTATAGTACCCTGCTGTCCCAAGAAAACTCCTGACCTGCTTCTGTGCTTCTGGTCTGGGCCATGCATTGATTACCTCTATTTTCACTTGATTAGGATGGAGCTGTCCCCAGCTTACAATGTGCCCAAGGTATGCCACCTCAGCCATGGCTACCTGGCACTTCTCAGCTTTTACAGTGAGTCCAGCCCTCTGTATCCTGCCCAGCTCTTTCCTAAGGTGGGATAGGTGTTCCTCCCAGCTGGCACTAAAGATGACAATGTCATCCAGGCATGCCACAGCATACTCCTCAGCACTGTTTAACACCTGGTTCACCAACCTTTGGAAAGTGGCAGGGGCGATCTTCATTCTGAAAGGCATTACTTTAAATTCAAATAAAGCTATCGGAGTGATGAAGGCCAACCTCTTCCTAGCTCTGGCAGTTAACTCTACCTGCCAATACCCCTTTGTCAGGTCAATAGTTGTAAGGTATGTTGCTCCTCCTAAATAGTCCAGGAGTTCATCCGTCCATGGCACTCGCAGGGCATCTGACTTCATGACAGCACTCAGTCCATGATAGTCCACACAAAAATGAGTAGAGCCATCTGGCTTGGGAACAAGGACTACAGGTGAGGTCTAGGGGCTGTGGGATTTCTGGATTACCCCTAAATCCAGCATTTCTTACACCTCCCTCCTAATGTCCTTTTAGACAGCCTTGGACACCCGATACAGTCCACTCCATATAACACAGATGCGCTTAACACGGACAATCGGCAAAGGTGGACATTTTTCAAAAACCCAAACCAAGCCCTATGTAAACTTAATTGTATCTGCCTTCTAATGTGGACCTTACATGCCGGCAACCACGGACAGCTGAGCGGGTAATTAAGAACATTGCCTGCAGCTGTTGACACCTCATTTAACACTCATAGCACTCGTTAATTAGATAATCACCTAGATAATCACCTGAACTTACTTTTAGGCAGTTTCAGAGGAACACTTGCAATTACATTACATTACATTACATTTGTGGTCTCTTATTTCACTGTGAGCTGTGTGACAGTATGGAGGAACCATAGTCACCTACCATTCGAGGAGTTAATTCCACCACCAAATGGCCCTGCTAACACTCAAACAGGCCATGGAGCAATGAGTGGACATTCAGATGGACTGGAGTCTTTTGGAGAGTATTGAGAGGGGGTTTCTGTCCATATACATCGAGCGTGGTATGGCCAATTACTCTGAACAGCTTCTTTGAATGAAGTTTATTGCTGTCATGAATTTATCAAAAATTGTAAAGCACTTACTGTGGTGTTCCATGACTAAGCGTGCTGCTGTTATGAATTTTTAGGTCACAGCGCCACCTGCCAGCAACTACGGACATCAGTTTTACTGGACAATATTACCTTACACCAAAGTGTCAGTGTAAAATGGCTTACACTGTATATGGTTCACTGTATGGGCACCTGCATCCCTGTCTCCACATCATGCATTGCTAAGGGGGTTAGTCCAGGCTTGGTTCTAAACAGTGGGGCAAAGTCTGCTAAAACCTCTCTTACTTCATGGATCTGGTCCAGGGTCAACTGGGACAACATTTTAATTGCCTCCACAGAGGACTCCCACTTACTTTCTTCCAGCAAGTCCAGAAGGGGGTCTCCTTCATCCATCCCCTCTCCAGGACTACACACTGAAAACACTATGTCAGCCCTATTAGCATATGGCTTCGCATGTTGACGTGGTACATTGTTTGTGTATGTCTCCCATCAGGTAGCTCTATAAGGTAGTTTACATCATTTACCCATCTGACTACTTTGTACGTTCCTGCTGACTCAGCCTGCAGCTTGTCTTTCCTGACTGGGATTAGGACCATGACTTCCTGACCCACAGTGTATGAGCGAGCTCTGGCTCTGCAGTCATACTACACCTTTTGTTTTTGTTGGGCAGCTGCCAGGTTGCACTGGGCTGTCCCTATAAGCTCCTTCAGCCTTTCCCTAAACCTAAAGACATAATCCACTATGGGAGTTCCCTGGGTGGCATGCTTGCCTTCCCAGTCCTCCCAGATCAAGTCTAGAGACCCACATACCCTGCATCCATATAAGAGCTCGAAGGGGGGAAAACCCTGTCGACTCTTGGGGCACCTCCCTGTATGCAAACAACAGGTGGGGAAGGTATTTGTCCCAGTCCCTCCCATGCTGTTCAGCAAACACTTGAGGCATTGACTTAAGGGTACCATTAAATCTTTTCACAAGCCCATTGGCTTGTGGGTGATAAGGAGTCATGCATCTCTGCACCACCCCACCCTTCTTTCACAAACATTTCATCAGGTCTAACATGAAGGAACCCCCTCGATTGGTGTCTCTCTCTTTGAGTCCAGAATTAAAAAGCACTGTTTCCCTCAGATGCCTGAACCTTTCAAAATCCATCTCCCACCCCCTTTGGTGAGGTCAGAGTTAAATTTTCCTTTAACTTTAACTTCTTAGCATAAATATCCACATGGATGTATGTTATTACTGTGAAAATCAGCAACTAGCAATTTCCCAAAATATGAGTCTTTCTGATCAAAGCATTTCCATTGACATTTCATAACCCCACAATCTGTCACTGGTTCTCTTCTAGGTGAGAAAACCGTAAAGGATCAGTCAAATGGCTTCCCTTCCTGCTATGTCATAAAATGCATATTTAGTTTCCAACTTCAAAAGCAGGAGCAGGTTATAAGGGGTTTCCCTGGTCTGTTTATCACATCCTGCTGCTTCAGCCACACTGACACCTCTGAGGTCAAAGCTTCCTTACATTGACTACCATCTTTAAGCAGGCAGTCACAAACCATACACATGTTCTTTATAACACAAATATTATACAGTATAACAATAAGTAGGAGGCAGAGTGTCATACTGGTCTCCTTGGCCTCATCATTTGCCTGTCTCTGTTATGTCAGTTTCACCAACTTAAACTTTAACCAACTTAAAGGGACATTGCCAAGTACAGTACCTTGAAACAGTTTATGACACATGTACCCGTCCTGTGCACTTACAGTCCCAAGATCCCTGGATGTAACAATCTGTCAAACATTCACATTAGTCCAAGGACCTGAGTAGGCACAAAGAGTGAAATGGGATGGTGCATTCATAAGAGTTGTTTAAACCCCTAAAAAACAAACACTGTATTCAATACAGACAGAGTGCACTAAGAGAGACTAACAACATAATCTAAAGGTACTGTAGCTGTAATTGCTCTGGCTAGTGGCTACTAGCTCCATAAACAAAGTCACACTACTGTATACTTCTGTATCAAAAGTTTATTTCATCCTTATCACATGTGAGACAGACTGCTGTGTTCATGGATTCACAGTTCAATCTTCAGACACAAATTGTATCATGCAATGTAATGCACCAGATAGGTGATGTGGAAAAGTGACAATAGTGCTTCTTTCAGTTGATGTACAGTAGCTCTTTTGAGGGACATTCCAGGGCAGGTAAGTCTGGCAGCTGGGTGGGAGGAGGGTTTGCTCACTATTTTTGCAATTGTATGCTCTTAAAATTCTTCTGTCTGAGCACACTCTGTCTGCATAGGATACAGTGTCCAGCATTCACATAATCCATCCTGGCCTATTGCAGAGCTTCAGTTGTGAAGGCAGTTGCTTGTCTGCCTTCCTGCATAGAGAATGGGTCCAGCTGTGGTGACCTTAATCACTGCCAAACTGAGATATTATGCTATTTCTTCTGACTATGATACCAGGTTGCCTGACTCCACCAGACCATCCTGAATGCCATTTGTATGACAATCTATCTCTCTTGTCTGGGATAGAATCCCTGCCTTACCATTGAAATGTGGATGTAGACAATATTGAGTTAGTAGCACTATCACCTCAGAGTGGACCTGCCACCTGACAAAGAGGTTGTCTGTACCCTCAAATTACCTGGGTTCCTGTTCCTGATCTCCAGTCTCCAATCTCCTGAAACACTGAAGTAAACAACATTTAAATAAATCTTGGCAGATGAACTGAGGTCTTGTGAGTGCTTTTTGCCTTTTATCTTCCCCTGTTCTACTGTAGCAACAAGATTTGCTGTTGCCATTACAGCTCACCCCTCAGCAAATTTCTTCCATGATAGAGAGTGGGTCCAACTGTGGTGATCTTGACAACTGCCAAACTGAGATATTACACTATCACTTCTGGCTATGATACCAGGTCTCTCTCTCTCTCTCTCTCTCTCTCCCTCTCTCTCTCTCTCTCTCTCCCCTCCTCCTTTTGGGATATAATCTCTGCCTCATCACTGAAATGTGTAAGTAGACAATATTAAGTTGGTAGCACTCTCATTTTGGAGCCAGAAATCTGTGGGTCAAAGTCACATACAGGTACAGAGATTTAGGCCCATACTCCACTAATCCTTCAGTGCAGTACTATGGAGTGCTACACTATCAAAAGTGCTGCCCTTTAGGTGCTGCCCTTTTGGAGCACAGGCAGAGGCAGTCACGTCAGATGCCAGTCTGCATATTGTATGTCTAATAGAATCTACTCTCAAACCTCTAAATCTAATCTATACTCTAAAACAAAAAAAGAAAAATGTACAAAAATTAATTCTATTCCTAATCTATCTCGTCTATTCTGGAAAAGATCTGGGGACATGGGTTGGTTGCCGGAAGTAGCATTTCATGCTATAGGTAGTGTGGACTACAGAAAATAGCAGTGACTTTCATGGTGGAACTCCTAGAGTTTCAAGGATTTTAGTGGTAAAATTGTATGCTATTGACCAGAGTCAGTTAGACTTGAGCATAGTTTCTAAACCTAAAAAAGATTTTAATACAGAATGGTATATTCAGTCCTGAATTCAGCACAAACCCTGCTACACCTTCCAGGTAAGACACTAAAAAGGGATGCTCTGTGAGCTGTCAGTGAGCAGAGGTAGAGGCAGTCATGGCAGAGGCATGTGTTTACTGTGTTAGCCAGGGAGGGGGGTTAGGTGGTGTTTCTTTACAAAAACAAGTAAAAGGAGTCAAGGTAGAAAAATATTTAAATCCAGAGAAATTTCAGCTGCTCTCAACTTACTATGGTAGTTATGTCGAAGTTTCCTACCTCGAAGTACCTTGAGGTACCACCGAGGTACCACTGTGGTAATTGGCATTGACTGTAATGTGAGTCTGCCTCATTCTGCCTCAGTATACCTAGGTATACCTCAGTACTGCAAAACATTTCTTTATATTTAAGAAAATGATGATGGCCGTTGGGCTGGGTGTGCCGTCAGTTGCTCCGTAGTAGCTCTGTGGTAGTTTTAAACTTTTTAAGTTCTACGTTTTTTTCTGCTGTTTTATTTTGCTTTTTTGTTTTGTTTTCCTATCCCCCCCATTTGTATTTGTGTATGTGTGTTGGTACTATTACACACTGATCGCAACTCTGTTCCGTATGCTGGACTGTTGTCTAGTGCCAGTTGGGTTCTGTTTATTGCCGGTGTCCCATTTACTGCCACCGCACTGTTTGCTGTGGTGTTTTCTCCTGATCCATTTGAGGGACCTAGCTGAGTACGCCGAGCCTGGGTGCGATATTGGGCGCTGCCTTGAACTTCCTCACAGTGTGCACTGGCACTGTCTTACTCGGCCCCTGCTACTGCCTTGGTATTTTCGGCTGCTGGGCCTGCGACTTCTCTCAATACTAGGACTGGGTTGCTTATACCACTGGGTGTCTTTGTGTGGGCTGGATGTGAATCAGAGAAGGAATACTGTAGAAAGAGGCTGAAGTGTGTTTGAAGCTTGGACAACATTTGGTTCGAAACAACACAGGAGTAGACTATGGATTACAACTCTGGGTTTTCTGCTGGGGAAGGAATTGACTGTCTGGACCTAAAGTGGTTGGTTGGTGGTAAGATGAATGGTTTGATTTGATGACGGGTGTTGTAAGCCCTGATCTTTTGGGTGGGCTAGGTGTGGGTTTGCCATTGTGTGGGGGCCTGGGCCCCTGTCTGCCGGGGAGATGGTGGTTGGGGCTGGTGGCCTCTAGGGATCACCCTGTGGGATTTACTAGTTGGTGGGTTTGGTTGGGGACCCGTGGCAGTTGTGATATACCAGGGTCAGCTACCTGTATAGATTTTTTGGGGTCCACTCCCAGACTAGAGTGATCCACTTACAGAAGAGGTCTCTGTTGGACTTCCTCCCCTGTTTTTTCAGTTACGGTCTGATTTTTATCTTTATTCATTTGATTGGCAGTGAGACTGCCATATGTTCATTTCCTAAACGCAGTCAGTGAGAGTGTCTGAAACTTGGGAAATTATCTGGTTTTATTTTTTGGGTGAAATTTTTCACAAGATACTTCCATCAGTCTGTTCAGGAGGTGGGAGCTCCTGAGACTTTGTCAGTCACTGTTGGTGGTGAGAGACTCAATGGGGCCTGGAAAACTGAATTTTTCCCCAAATACTCTGTTTCTTCAGTCACAGTGTTAAAGATTCATCTGCTGACTTTGACTGATTTTGTTCTATTCAAACTGCTGTTTCGGACTTTATGATTTGATGTTTTAATTTATTAGTTTTAGTTTAATATTGTTCTGCTTATCTCCTGAGGCTGTGGGGAGGGCCTGGGGAGGGGAAGATTTTGTTATTTTGTTTGGTTGTATATCGTGTTATGAAGGTTTAGTTTTATTTTATTTATTTTATTATGGGGTGGATGTTTGAGGGATATTCATCTTAGTAAGTAGTTTGTGTAACTTTATTTGGAGGTATTTTGTATGTTGTACTTAGGTATATAATTGATTTAGTTAAGAGAGTGCTGTCTTGATATTTTAGTCACCAGAATGTGTTGGAGGCCTGCCCCCATGGTTGTGTGCTATTCACCTTCTGCTCTCCGTGCCCTCTTCCCCTTCCCCCCTTTGCAGTTTACAGCTTACCAGCACTGTAGAGCACTGGGTATTGCCTGTAGGGGGAGGAAGAGGGTGGGGGGATTCGAACAGTGGAGGGTGAATTAGCGGAGCCATCATACCGGGCTTGTAGGATCCAGAAAACACCCTGGGGCAAAATAGAATCAGGATCGTGGTTCACCATGTCTGGTCTCCATACCCAAGGGCACTACCAACTTTGGTGGGTAGGTGATTTGGGTGGCCTGGGAGGTTCATTCAACTCGGGCAACACCAGGTCCACTAAAAACAAGACTGCAATTATTGCAGATCTTGTTGGAATGGTGGACCTGGCTTGCATCACCGAGCTCTGGTTGGACGAGAATTATGGCCCCATTTTGGAGACTTTAACTCCAGCTGGATACTCAGTGATCCACCACCTGAGAATGGATTGGGGGGGGGGGGTTGCGGTCTGTTTCAAGACTGAACTTAACCTCACGAATGTACCAGTTGAGGAGGCTGAGTCATTTGAGTGTACCATGATAGCAGGTGTAGGTTGTAGGATTGCCCCCATCTATCGTCTACCCAGCGATGAGAAACTGTTCCTTCAGGAAGTCACAGACTTCATCATCAACATGGCATTTGAGTTGCCCAGGCTGATGGTATTGGGTGACTTCAATGCCTGGGTCATTGATAAACTCTCACAATTTGGACAACACTTTCTCCATTTGATGACATCTCTGGGTCTCACACAGATACTTACCATTGCTTCCCATAAACATGGTCACTCTCTTGACTTATTCTTCCTCTTGGGGATCAAAGCCTCTGATTTGGGGGTTGAACCAGTCAGATGGTCCGATCACTATACCATGGGGATTAGTTTTAGCACCTCCTTTGTAGGCCTGCCCCTGTGGAGATGGTCAGAAATCCCCCTTTATGAGATAGATGTAAGCTCTGAAGGCCTGGCAGTGGTACTTGACCTATTGCCCTTCCTAGTGGCAAGCAGTGATCCAGAGACACTCATGATGGCCTATAACTCAGCCGTCATGGTGGCCCTGGATGTTATTCCTCCTGTCTGTGTTCATCCTAATTCCCTTCGCCCTTGGTCCCCATGATTTGACAGGACTTTGAGGGAGATGCATCAATTAGGATGAAGGTTAGAGCGTTGCTGGTGGAAATCCGCCCTTGATGCCGACCGCCTTCGATTGATTAATCATTATCAAGTTTATCAATCTGCAGTCACCCGTAAGAATGCAGAGTTCCTGTCTGGGGAGATTGAGGCCACTCAGAATCAACCAGCTCAGCTTTTTTGAACTGTAGACAAACTGTGTAACCCAGCCCATCTACAAGTTCGCAAAGCTTTTTGCAAATTGAGTGTGATGAACTTGCTTGATTCTTTGCATCTAAGGTGGGTGACATCGGGGTGGTACTCCAACCAGCACACTCTATGGGTGTTGCTGTGGATTGGCTCGAGGCCACTACCTCTCAGCTTTCCTGGAGCACCTTTGACTGACCGGAGTTCATGGATGTCATGTGGATTATCCAGGGTGCTCACCCTACGTGCTGTAATTTGGATCCAGGACCAACTTCCCCTTGGGTTATATTGACTCCATTGGTCCAGTTCTAGCATGCATAGTCTGGTGCTACTTGGAAACAGATGAGTTTCCTAGCTCCTTGAAGGAGGCGGTGGTAACACCCCTCTTGAAGAAAGCTTCTTTGGACCCAGACTGCCATTCAAACTACAGACCAATCTCTTACCTTCCCTTTTTAGGGAAGGTGAAAGTATTGTCTGTGCAGCTGGAGAACCATTTGACCATCCATGACATCTATGAACCCCTCCAGTCCGGATTTTGAAAGAGACATCGTACTGAGACAGCACTGGTTCTGGTGCTCAATAATCTCCTGATGGCTAGAGAACAGAAAAAACATTCCATCTTGGTTCTTCTGGATCAGCATTTGACACTGTGGACCATGGGGTTCTGCTTGACCACCTGAGGTTCATCTGTGGACTGTCAGATACAGTCCTCAGATGGTTTACATCTTTCCTCACTGAAAGAACTCAGAGTGTGGTGTCCGGAGTTTATTCCTCGAAACCAGTTTCTCTGTCTTGTGGGGTTCCTCAGGGCTCAGTGCTGTCCCCCATGTTGTTCACAGGGTAGATGCTGCCCCTCAGAGACATTGTAAGACTGTACAGGCTGAGGTTTCAATGCTATGCTGATTACACCCAGCTCTACCTTTCTTTTGCACCTGACCAAGATGAAGTTCTCTCAGTCTTTAAGAGCTGCCTCACAGAAATCTAGGAGTGGATGGATTCCAGTTGGCTAAGATTGAGCTCAGAAAAGACTGAGGTGTTGGCTGTAGACCCACGCACCGGATAGGTGGGCTGAGGGTGGGTTCGCCCTAAGGGCTTTTTCTTGGGGGTGTATCACTCCTGACCTCTAAATGGGTGTGAAACCTGGGAGTAATTTTTGATGAGGGGCTGACTCTGTGCTCACAGGTGTCAGCTGTCATCAAATCTTCTTTTTACCATCTGAGGAATATTTCTAGGATTAAGCACCTTGTTCCATCCAGTGATCTTTCTATGCTGGTCCATGCCTTTATGTTCTTGTGCCTAGATTACTGCAAATCCCTTTACCTAGGGCTACCTAGAGTGGAAATCTATTGCTTGCAGCTAGTGCAGAATGCTGCAGCCTGGCTTTTGGTGGGAACTCCTAGATCCTGTCATATTATGCCATTGCTGCATGGACTGCACTGGTTGCAGGTACAGTGGTGGATCACCTTCAAAGTCATTCTCCTCACTTTTGAAGCCCTACATGGACTAGGGTTGGATTACCTGAAAGAGCTTCTGGTCCCCTGCTGCCCTGGATGATTGCTCTGTTCAGCTGATGAGGGGTTGCTAGAGATTCTGAGGGTATGTTTGAAATCTTCTGGGGCCCGGGTATTTATGCATGCTGCCCCAACCCTCTGGAATACTCTACTCCATCAGTTGCAGGAGTGCATGACCATGGAGGATTCAACCAAGCTTTAAAAACACACCTGTGGGTTCAAGCTTTTGGTGAATGAATAATTTTGTACTGGATTATCTGTGCTATACTATTTTATGACCGGATATTTGATGTGTTATTTTAAATGTGTTAGGTGTCTTGATATTCTGAAGGGCACCATAAAAATAAAGTTATTATTATTATTTATTATTTCAAATATTTCTTAATCCAATATATCAATACAGCAAGTGATTGTGTGAGACAGGGGATCCAAATATAAGGTTTTCCTACTCCACTGTGTGAAAAATTAATTGTACATTTGTGTGCTGTGTGCTTCCTCTCTTAAATCTCCTGCAATTTCCTTCCTACACTAACACTAAAAAGGGAAACATGCATATTTCCCCCTTCCCCTTCTCTACATACAGTATTCTACCCAAGTAGTAGTAGTAATCAGAGGGGTTGGGTTGACTGCAAAAGATACAGGAAATAAAGCATTGATTTTAAGTTCCCAAACAGACCTCCTATTCTACCACCTAAATCAGCCTAAAGTCACCAAATACTCAATATGGAGGTACAACAGGAAAGATTGATATAAAATGTAGCCTATGTAAAAAATTTAGCCTTGAATCTATACGTGACCTTTCAGTTTTTAGCTGTGGACAGTGTGCTGAAATATAAGGACTTAAAAGTAATGCAGTTAGAGATGGGAACTGGAACATTAAAGTAAAACATCTTGATGGAAAAATTGACATTTATCAGGGTATTGATAAAATAAAGGAGGGAAAATTAATTGGAACTAAATAATGCCAAAGAAATAAAAGGCAAAGAGAGGCAGGAAAAGAAGAAGAGGATGATGATTTGGTGTTTAGAAAATAGAGAAAGGATGTGTAAAAAGGCCAGAAGGGCAATGAATTTTGAGATTGCAACATAAAATAGTTTCCTACTTCTGGAAGATATAAAAGGAGACTCACCATTAGAAAATGAAAGTAACACGGAGCAGAGGCAGGAGAAAATAGAAAATAGCCCACACCTCTCATTGCCAAAATAGGTTTATGTACTTGGAGACTATCCTAAAATATATAGACAGGTGTAAAGCATGTGACAACAACTTAAACACCACAATGTGTTGTTTTCTGGTAGCAAAAATTAGCAAAACTGTAAAATAATATTCTTCAAGATACTGCTTGTCCCAAGAGCAGTGAAACACAGAAATAACAAAATTAAAAGTTTAAATAACTGGTTACAAAAACTGAGTTTCCAAAACAATTGTAAATGCTTGAAGCATTGGGAGTGTACTGAAAATAATATGGACTTATACAGTACTGATGGTCTGCATATTAATGGAAGGAAAGTAAAATCCCGGGGAACTACATAAAAAAATAAATTCATAAGCATTTAAAATGATGAGAAAGGAGGATCAGGATACAGAAAAAAACAAAACAATTCTACAAAAATAACCTACCAACAAAAACACAGGACAATGGAAAACATCGGGAAATACAAAATAATAATGGTGAATGCCCGTAGTTTGAATATACTGAAAGAAAAACTAAATACAGCTACTGATGTACAATGAACATCTGGATGTTTTAGCAATTTCAGAAACCTGGTAGAATAAAGAAGTACTTTGGTGTAAAAGGGCAGCAGATTACAACATATACCATCAGGACAGAAGAAGGGGAGAGGAGGAGTAGTTACAGTATGTATACTGGGGATACAATTGATAGTTGTGAAACTCATCTCAATGAAAACATTACTGGAGTAAAAAGTCTATGGGTCCAGATAAATTACAACACAAATAATACACCTGTACTACTGTAGGTGTGTTACAGACCACCAAATAATGATACAAACTACAACAAACAGTTCATGATGAACATTGATAGCATGGCAGAAAAAGGGAATACCATTGTTACCGGAGACCTAAATCAACGTGACACCAGATGACATAGCATGACTAACATTAATGCCCAGGAGAGATTATATCTAAATACTTTCAACTAGTAGAAGAACCTACAAGCTGTAACAACATAATTTATGTTTTCTTAACAGACATACCAAATTCAATATAGAAGGTAAAAGAGAAACAGTAGGAAAAAATGACCATTCAGTTTTTAAAGTTTAAATAAAAAACAGAAAGGCAAAAAAAATGGTAAACACAATAATGAAAAAACTAGCTGATTTCAACAAAATAAGAGATGAATTAATAAGATGGAACTGGAGAGCTTTGTTCACTAGTCAGGATGCAAAGAACAATTGGGAATATCTCAAAAATAATGTACAAGAGCGTGAAAAGAAGTATATACCAACATCTCTCTCTCTCTCTCTCTCTCTCTCTATATATATATATATACAGTATATATATAAAACTTTGTAACCGTTCAATGGACTTGCACAAACGTTGCCATGCATGGTCTTATGGAGGTAGATCTCTTGATTTGCCAAGTTTCGTTCTGGTCTGATGTGCAGATTCCAAGCTGCACATAGAGAAAAAACATAAAAAAGCTCCTGTTTTTAATGTCTTTTTGCAATCTCCTAGTGCTCAGATGGTTTGAAATTTTGGTCTGAAATTTTATAGGTAGAAAGGGCTTGCCACAGAAGGATTTTCTTTGGTGGTTTGGTGAAAAAATATTAATCTGATCCAAGGTTATTACATTTTTAAATATCAGGTTATGAGCATGCTCTGTCAACCCCAAAAATTAGCTGTATGAAGTTTTTCTATAAGGAGTCCTTTTCATGAGATTTTTTCATGTACTGCCATCTTGTTTTTCATTTTTTAGCAATAAGTAAATAAATAAAACACACAAAAAATGGCATGGTAAGTGAAGACCAACAGGTGTATGTTGGTCATTGGGATTCCATTAGATCGATTCTGTAGTTGGCTGTTGATAAAATGATCCCCAAAGATGATTTATTTCATATTTAACTCCTTTTTTGTGACTCATTTTCTGTTTTTCGCATTCTATTCATACGAAATAACCACTGAACACTGTTTTTGCAGTTTTTTTCCATTGCCTTGCAGCTACATGGTTTGGAATTTTGGTCTGAAATTTTGAGGGTACGAATGACTTGGCCCACAGATGTTTCATTTGCTGGTTTGGCAAAAAATATTACTCAGTTCTAAAGTTGTGTAGTTTAGAGTTAAACTTTTGGGTTATTTAAAACTTTTTTCTTGACTCGCTTAGTGATTGTTCGTATTCTCTGACCATGCTTAGAACCAAAATTTTAAAACTATGTAACATTACTACATATTAATATGTTTCCTGCAAACTAGCAAAGAAAATATCTGTGGGCCAAGCCCTTGCTACCCTGAAAATTTCAGACCAGTATTCCAAACCATTTTACCACAAGCCAATGGCAAAAAAAAAAAAAAAAATACAATAAAACAATGGGCCCACTGAACTCCGACTGCCATCCCCAACTTCAAGTTAGAATTCCTTAGTGTCTAGTGGCACCCCATACTCTCCAATTGCTGTCCCCATAATAAATTTATTTTCCCCGGTGTCTACTGGCACCCCCACACACTCTACGATTGTGTCCCTAGGATTTTATTCACTTTTCTCTGGTGTCTAGTGCTGCCCTTCATCTTCTGATCATTGTCCCCATAATTTTTATTTCTCCCTGGTGTGTAGTGGTCCCCCCCACCCTTCCATTGCAACTGGTATATATTTCATTTAAATCACTGGTGTCTACTAGCACCCCCCACACACACACTCTATGATCATGTCCCTGGGATTTAATTCACTTTCCCCTGGTGTCTAGTGCTGCCCCTCGCCTTCTGATCATTGTTCCCATAATTTTTATTTCTCCCTGGTGTGTAGTGGTCCCCCCACCCTTACATTGCAACTGGTGTATATTTCATTTAAATCCCTGGTGTCTAGTGGCACCCCCTCCAGCCAATCTCATTCCTGTAATCTTGTTTCTTTTTCTTGGGTGTCTAGTGGCACCCCCACCCTAGCATCTCTGTCCCTTTTTTTAATTATCCCTGGTGTCTATTAGCATCCCCTGCCATCCCATTCTGCTACCCCAGTTCCCTTTACTTTGTCTGGTATCTAGAGCCCCCCCCAATCTTGTTTGATCCCTGAATTAAAGGAAACAGTCCCTCAATGTATTTTTTCTTTTTCTGAAAGTAAACAAAAGTCCATTGCTGATTGCACCTTTCTCCCCACCTGGACCTCACACTCAACACCCAACCCCCCGAGCCCCTACACAACTTCAGTCACCTGAACATGGCCTTGGCAGAAGATTCACTCTACTACAGGAGATGCATCTTGTTGCTTGAACTGACGACTGCAATTTGAGAAACTAATGAAAGTGCAGTTCAATGTGTTTCAGTGGGGTTTGGTTCATAACTTTGCCATTTTTGCATATTTTGATGCTAAATGTTCAACATTCTCTTTTTGTGATCCCTCCTCAAGAACAACATTGGTGTCATTTTGCAAATCCTGCCTGAAAGGCAATTTTTCAGTCAGTTGGTAAAATCACCTTTCAGGCCAGATTTCAACATTTTCACCATACTTGTTCATGAGGTGAGGTCATAAGAAGGGTATGTTGAAAGGCTTTGCAGAGAACACCAGGAAGAAGGAGTGCTGTGTGACTGGACTTCTCTACTGGGACTATATTGTCCTCCTTCCCTCCCCACCACCCTCACACTGAAAGCTAGTTCTACTTTTAGAGGCACAGGATTTGACTGACAACAGGAACTTCCTGTTTGGGATCAGGAAGTGAGTGATCACAGAGCCACCAAAGACTCACCATCCTAGAAGGGCAAAAGCAGCTCTCTGGACCCCCTAGCTACTGGAGGTCTGCCTCTGAGCAAGTAAGGGGTCTGCTGAGAAATATTGGATCTTCTGGTCTCAAAACAGGATGATCAGGAGCTTGAAGGGCACAGAGACAGTAAGTAAGCAGGGAGAGAAGAAAAAAGAGGAAAGAGTAAGGATTCCAAACAACAGTGAAGGGGCCAGAAATAAGACATGATGGGAGTGGTGCAGTGCAGTAGCTGTGGAGCAGCAGTCTTCCAGGAGATGTTCTGGAGTATGCAGTGTTGTCCCATCTGTAGGCATCTCTCTGGGCTGAGAGAGGAGGTTGCTCATCTCCAGGCTGAGTTGGCCAGGATTTGTGGGACCTACTCTTCCATCCAGGGACCAACAGGGCCACTGCTGTTGCCTCAGAAGTTGCCAAGAAAGAAGAGTGGTTGGACCACAGTGGGCTCAGGAAGGGTGAAGGTGGTGGTACAGAGGCACATCCCTCCAGTTGTACCTCTCCACAATTCCTATGCCATTCTGGCAAAGTGTGGTTCCTCTATGGAGACACCTGCAGTGGAGACCAAGGAGGATGCTGGGAACCTCCACAAGGGACACCCACAGGAGGGTGGCATGGGACCCCACAGGGGAAAGAAACAACTCCTTGTGGGGGATTTCATTGTTAGGAAGGTAGAACTGGGAAAGGAAGGGGAGAGGGAGGTAAGGTGCCTGCCTGGCACCATGGCTTGGAGGGACATGGAGCGAATCCTCAGGATTGCTGAAGCAGCTGCACCAGGGAGGGAGCTGGATGTCATTGTCCACCTAGGGACAAATGACCTGGCTAAAAAAGGGAACAGAGCAGTGCAGGAATAGTTTATGGAGTTGGGGAGGGGCCTTAGAAAAGTAGCAAGCACTGTAACCTTCTCGGAGGTGCTACCTGTCTATGGCGTAGGGGAGGCTAGGGTACTCCATACCATGGGATTCAATCAGTGATTGAAAAACTGGTGCAGAGGTCAAGGATTTGGCTTCATTGGGGACTGGGGGTCCACTTGGAGTGATGCAGGCCTATACTGGCATGATGGGCTGCATCTGTCCAGGAGGGGAACCATAATCCTAGGTGATAGGTTTAAATACTCCATTGGAAAGCATTTAAAACTAGCCAAGTGGGGCAGCACTGGAAAGGAGCAGGGAAATCCTAGCCCTCCCAAAAAGTCAGGGTAGTAAGTGAGGTAAACACCAAGACAGAGATGTTGATAGGGAGAAGGGCAGGGGTAAATGGAGAAAGTGACAAAGGCAATAAGGACAGGTATGGGGCAAAAAGGAGTAAGACCATCAGGAAATGGAGGGTAATAAGTACCAATGTCCATAGTCTGGGCAACAAGCTCCCTCAACTGGTGGCCTTGATGGAAGAGGGATACCTGGATATTGTAGCAGTCACAGAAACATGGAACACAGAAAACCATGACTGGGATGTTAACATACCAGGATACATAACCTAAAGTAGAGACAGGGAGGGGAGAAGAGGCAGAGGAGTAGCTCTCTATGTAGAGGAAGGGATAAAAGTAACTGAACAAAAGGTAAACAGGGAGGAGAGGAGGCACTGTGGGTCACCTTAGAGACTGGAAATGGCACCACAATCTGCACAGGGGTTATATGCAGACACCCATGTGAGGGAGAGGGAATGGACAAGGATATGATAGAAGGTATTCTTTGGATGTCAGAGAAAGGGGAGCTACTGTTGATGGGAGACCTGAATATGCCATATGTTAACTGGAGAACATTTGCTGTAGCCACATCCAAGAGCAGGGCCATTCTTGATGCCCTGCAGGTGGCATGCCTCAGACAGCTAGTTTCAGAACCCATTTGTGAGGGAACAACCTTATACGTTGTACTCTCAAATGGGGACAGTGAGAGGATCTCAGATCTAGAAGTGGGTTGCCATCTGGAACAAGTGACCATCAAGCAGTGTGGTTCATGATAAACTCAGCTACAGAGTTAAGCCATACAAAAGAGAGGGTACTAGACTTCAGGATGGCTGACTTTGGCAAGATGGGAGAGTGCCTAAGAAAGGCACTAGCAAACAGCCTAGAAGGAGGGGTGAAGCAACAATGGAGAAATATCAAAACTGCCATCACAGAGGCAACAAGCCTATGTGTGAAGCAAATAAACAAATCAAAATGAAAGAAAAAGACACTATGGTTCTCAAGAGAGGTGGCTGGGAAGTCAGGGAGAAAAAGATAGCATTCAGGAAGTATAAGGAAACACAGAAGGAGCAGGACAGACAGCTGTACCAGTTAAGGCAGAAGGAAGCAGGGAGGGAAGTCAGAATAGCAAAGGCCCAAACTGAGGAAAAGATAGCCAACTCGATTAAGAAGGGGGATAAAACCTTTTATAGGTACATCAGGGAGTGTAGAAAGACAAAGGGAGGGATAGTGAGGCTGAATAGAATGGACAGTGGATGGGCAGAGAGGGACAGTGAAAAAGCAGGGATATTGAATGAATATTTCTGCTTAGTATTCACAAAACATGAGGAGGGGGAGGTGACAAATTCAATTAACAGAAGCACTCTTGATAGGAGGGGTTGAGCCCAGTCCTTTCACAGAAGAAAGGGTTCTGAAAGAACTCCTAAAACTGAAGGTGGACAAAGGAATGGGGCCTGATGGAATTCACCCAAGAGTTCTAAAAGAATTAAGGGGATAACTAGTGAAACCACTGACTACCCTTTTTAACAAATCATAGAAGGGTGATGTGGTACCTGAGGACTAGAGAAAGGTGGATGTGATTCCCCTTCACAAAAGTGGGACCAAGACAGAGACAGGAAACTACAGACCTGTCAGTTTGACCTCTATGGTAGGGAAAGTGATGGAATCCCTTCTGAGGAAAAGAATTGTTGAGTACCTAGAGGCCAGTGGGGCACAGGACCCAATGCAGCATGGGTTCACAGCAGGAAGGTCATGTCAGATGACTCTAATTGATTTCTTTGACTGGGTGACCAAAGTAGTAGACCAGGGAGGGGCTGTGGACATGGTCTACCTAGACTTTAGCAAGGCATTTGACACAGTCCACACAAAAGATTAATAGTCAAATTAACCACCCTGGGAGTGGGTCCCAGGGAGGTAGCCTGGGTAAAACATCGGCTGAACAACAGGACACAGAAGGTGCTTGTAAATGGAGTCCACTCTGAAGAAAGAGGGGTTACCAGTGGGGTGCCACAGGGTTCAGTACTGGGTCCAGTCTTTTTTAATGTCTTTTTAAGTGACATTACGGAGGGACTGGAAGGAAAAGTATACCTCTTTGCAGATGACACAAAGCTCTGCAACCGGGTTGATACACAAGGAGGTATGGAAAGGATGAGAAGGGACTTGGCAAGGTTGGAGGAATGGCCAGAAGTATGGCAGCTTGGATTCAATGCAAAGAAGTGCAAAATAATGCACCTGGGAAACAAAAACCCAGGGGAAGATTACACAATGGGGGGGAGGTAGTAACAATAACAAAAATGGAAAGGGACCTGGGGGGTAATCATAACATATAACCTTAAGGTTAGCAACCAATGTGAGAAGGCAGTAGGGAGGGCTGGGGTATACTGGGATGTATAAGGAGAGGCATCACCAGCAGAAAACAGGAAGTTGTTATCCCTCTGTACAGACAGTTGGTGAGACTCCATCTGGAGTACTGCATCCAGTTCTGGAGACCCCATCTCTGCAAGGACATAGACAGGATAGAGGCAGTCCAGAGGAGGGCAACTAAAATGGTGCAGAGTCTGCAAGAGAAGCCATATGAGGAGAGGCTAAATGAGCTTTATATGTTTACCCTTGAGGAAAGGAGGGAGAGGGGGGACATGATATAAACTTTTAAGTGCCTCAGTGGAATCAACAAAGTCTAAGAGGGTAGCATCTTTCAGAAAAAGAGATGTGCAAGAACAAGGGGGCACAATTTAAAGATGAAGAAGGGGCAGTTCAGGGGCAATGTGAGGAAGTATTTTTTCACAGGGAAGGTAGTGGATGCATGGAAGAGCCTTTCTGAGGAGGTTGGGGGGTCTAAAACTGTGGGAGAATTCAAGAATACATGAGACAGACATAAGGCAATTCTTGTGGGGGGGTAAGAAGAAATAGGCTGTTGGTTAACTAGGATCTGAAGCTTATCCTGTAGGTAGGGAGATGGGCAGACTTGGTGGGTGAAGTGGTCCTTATCTGCTGTCAAAGTTTGTGTTTCTATGAAAATCTGGGGATGAAATATGCAAAAATGGCAAAGTTATATGTATATGTTATAATTTACATATGGTCCCTTGTAGCTTTCATAATTATCAAAATTTTCACCCCAAATTTTCAACATAGCCATTTCTTTACATCTCCTCATAAATGTGTCAGCTGTCATTTTTCAAATATTTGCCAAATTGTCTGTTCACGCCTGTGGCACAGAATGATACTACGCTGGTGCACAATTAAGTTTAGCAGGGATCTGATGATTTTCAGTACTGGATTCATGAGGTGGAGTAATCAGAAGGCTATGTTGACAATTTAGTTGATGTTGTCCTACAAGTCAAAGCACAGGACTGTCCGAGCCCTGTGCTTTCATAAAAACATACATATATGCATCTATGGAGGGATAGGAGTTCAGGGCCCAGAGGGCCCTGCACTTCATCAGAGAAATAAGGATACGATTACAGTATCTGAAAAACTATGCATGCATGGGCTGGGCCCTGCGCTCCCACAGGCAAATAAGGATACAATTATAGTATCTCAAAAAGTGAGGAAATCCTTTGCAAAAAACTGCATTAATGCAACATTTAGGGTTCAGACTATAGCAACAATAGTAGGGAAATGTGGCTTTAGGGTTTTCAACCCTAAAACCCCACACCCCTAAAAAAAAAAAATCAGGGGTCCTGCTTCCTTGGGGTTCTCAACCCTGAAGCTCACCCCATTAGGTATGCATGTTTCTGGAGTGTTGGAGCTAACAGAAAAAGAAATTATGGTAAGTATGAATTTAATTTCTTCTTTCTGTAGCACTCCACATTATCAATGTGTAACCAAAACAATTGCGTTCTAAGAAACAGTACCCAAAGAAAAAAAAGGGAGGGGGAGAAAATTATCCCATATGCCAGAAACATCACATAATTACTATCGAACTGCTGCCTGCAACACTCTGATACCAAAAGCTGCATCATCAGAACTCTGATCAACCAATTCGTAATGTTTTGTGAAAGTGTGGACTGAAGACCATGTACTGTAGCTGCATAGCATAGCTCTAAAACTGATGCTTCACCTATTTCCACCCAGGAAGCTGCCATTGCCCTGGTGGAGTAAACCTTGATGAGAGCTGGAGGCCTCTTCTTTTTTGTGACATAGGCCTCAGCAATGTAGGCTCATACCCAACTAGTAAGGGTGGCCTTAGAGGCTTTTTGACCATGCTTGACTGCTCCAAAAAAAAAATAGACTATCTGACTTTCGAAACTAAGCCGTTCATTTAAGTTACATCCTAACTGCCCACTGCAAATTCAGCTTGTGCAATTCCTTCTCCTTGGGGTGAGAAGGTTGAGGACAGAAGGATGGAAGGCATATTTACTGGTTCACTTTATGGATGAAAGATGGAACCACCCTGAGTACCACTTTGTCTTTATGCATAATAAGGTAGGCTCCTTGTGAGACAAGGACTGGAGTTCATCCACTCTCCTGGCTGAACACATGGCCACTAAGAAACACATCTTGTAGGACAATATTTCCAGTGATATGGATGATAGCAGCTCAAAAGGTTCCTTACAGAGAGCATTCAATACCAGATTAAGATCCCATGAGGGAACTGAGGATTGAAACACCGATTGGCTCCTGCCAACCGTGGACAAGAAATGAATAACCTCTCTATAAGTTCCTAGGAAGAACCCCAAGGAAGCTCTGAGAACAGAAACCTGGCCTCTCAGCATTCTCCATACCAGCCCCTTCTCCGCAACTTCCTGAAGGGAGTCTATAATTTGTGCAATTGAGGCCTTGAAAGGCTTAAAACCCTTCCCTCTGGTCTAAGATGAACAAATGGTCCATACTCAAGCATAAACTGCAGACGTAGAGGTTGTCCTGGCAGCAATCAAGGGTTTCAAAACTTTCTTGGAGAAACTTATTTCTAGAAGCCTCCTCTTTTCAGGAACCAGGCTGCAAGCTGCATTATGCCTGGGTTTGGGTGAGGAATGGGACCTTGCAACAGAAGGTCTCTTCAAACCAGAAGGCAGAAAGGTGCTTGCTGACCTTGGTTCACTAGGTGGAGAACTGCGGTCTTCTTGGCCACACCGCAGCTATTAGAAGAAAGTTTCCTCTTGAGTGTCTTATTTTTCATAAGACCTTCTGAAGAACAGGAAGTGGAGGAAAGGCGTACGCTCTGCTGAAGGACTACTGTTGAGTCAAAGCATCCACTGCTTCTGCCTGAGGACACCAAAAATGACTGAAGAACCTTTGGAACTGAGCACTGTGGCTGGATGCGAAGAGATTGACCTGTGGTTGACCAAACCAATTGCTCAGGTGTTCAAACAACTCCAGGTTAAACTGCTGCTCTCTGGGTGAACATTTTCATGACCTAACCAGTCTGTCTGAATGTTCAACTCGCCTGCAAGATGTACTACGAACAGAGAAAGAAAATTCTCCTTCACCCATCTCAGAAGTTCAGAGACCTCTCATAGCATCTCTCTACTTTTTGTGCCCCCTTGGTTGTTTATGCATGCTACTGTGATGGTGTTGTCTGACTGCACCTTTACTGCATTGTTTTGTATCACAGTCTGAAACCAAAGTATAGCTGAGTGGATTGTCTGCATCTTCAGAACATTTATGTGGAGACTCTGTTCCTGTACTGACCAAGTCACCTGAATGCAGAACGGCCCCCCAACTCATGCAGACTGCCATTTGTTGTGAGAATTAACTCTGGGGGAAGTTTCAGCATAATCCCCTTTGCTGAGATTCTGCACATTCACACACCAACTCAGGACATGATGAAGGTGAGGGGTGAGGGGAATTCTGGCCTGATAATCCTCTGATGATGGGTCCCAGGCCAGCAGCAAACTTATCTGAAGGGGGCCATATATTTAATCAAGCTCACTGGACTAAGTCTGCCACCATGAAGCCTATAGTTCACATCAGACTGTGGGCAGAGGCCAATGACTGATTCCTGAGCCACTAGACCTCTGAAAATAAGGTCACTTTCTTGGAGGGTGATAGAAAAATCCTCCCTAGTTTCATGTTGAAGACTGCCCCCTGATGTTCCAAGGTCTGAGATGACTCAAGAAAGCTCTTCTCCTGGTTCACCAAACAGTCATGTGACTCCAGGACCTCCAGAGTCCTGAGCACTGACCTCTTTGTTTGAGGCAACGTCAGTGTCTGAATGAGTAGGTTGTCCAGATAAGGGTAGACATGATGCCACGAAAACAATTAGATAGCACTCGCACTCCAGAGCCAGTAGTGTGTTTCAGTCCAGTGAAGACATAGAGACAAAGTGAGTAACAGAATTATTCCATTTATTAATGCACGTCAAAAAGTTGAGTACACAGACACTCCAACACTTTGCCGTATGAGGCTTCATCAGGGAGCCTTTCCTGTTGAAGCAGAGCTACCTGAGCAATCAACACCTTCGAGAAAACTTGAGGGGCTGATGCAAGGCCAAACAGAAACACCTTGTACTGAAACTGCTGGCCCAGTATCGAGAGCCTGAAATACTTCTGGTGGCACTGATGGATGGGGATGTGAAGGTAAGCATCTGTCAGATCTGTTGAGACTAAGAAGTCCCTCGACTGATCGGTCCTGGTTATCGACCTCAGAGACTCCATCTTCAATGTCTTGTGGAGGACAAACTCATTTAGATGCTTCAGATTCAGAATGGGGCTGAAACCCCCGATCTTCTTGGGAAGTATGAAATAGATAGAATAGAACCCTTGACCTTGCTCGTTTGGCTGGACCAGCACAATGGCCCCAGTCTGCATGAGGTGGGTCAGAGTGTTTGACACCACTTGGCATTTTACCAGGGATGTTAGAAAGCATCTGCTTGAAGCAACAGTTAAGAATTCTATGGCATAACCCAGGTGAAGGATTTCTAGAACCCAGATATCTGATGTTGATTGGTCCCATCTTGAGAAGAACCTCTGAAGTTTTCTACCAAGGAAAGGGGGAACGGATGGGCCCACATACCTTCATTGTTAGGCACCAGGATTTTGTGCTGATTCTCCTCCATGGAGCCTGGTAAAGCCTCCTCTGTTACCACAACCCTTGCTGCCTGAATAGGCTTCTCTAGTTCTTTGGTTAGCAAAGTTCCAAAAGGGATGAAACCCCCCTCAGGGCTGCCTGCACCAGCCATTGTCTTGACCCCTTTGGGGTGCTGTGGTCTTACATGGTTGTTTAGAAATTAAAAGGTGGCCCTTTTTGTCCTGAAGATCCTTCAAGGTAGAATCCAGGCCAGAACCAAACAACAAGCCTCCCTCAAAAGGAAGCTAAACAGTTTTGTTTTTGGAGCTTGAACAATGGACCAATGTCTGAGCCACACACCCCTCAAGGTTGACACAATGTGGTAGGCCAAACAGGCTGACATGCATAAGTTCTCCACTGTAGACTCACTAAGAAAGGTGGGGACCATGGCCACCAACTGCAAAATGCTCGCACCTTTCGAATCTGGCAGAACGAAGCTGGCCAGAGTATTGACCTAGATATTTAAGGCTGTGGTGATGATAAATGAAGCATAAGTTTTGCAAAGGTTCATGCCATTAGAGGTAAAAGCCCTCCTGCACATGGTATCCACTCACTGGTTAGGAGTATCCACCAGGGCCAGACAGCCTTCGCTAGGAAGGGTGGTGTGTTTTATTGAATTATAAACTGCATTGTCCACCAGAAAAAGGGAAATTCAGCCAGCCTGGTGGTGCTGAGGGCTGAGGCCCTGGATGCCACACCTCATGCCACACTGGTGACCCAGGTTTGGGAGTGATTTCAGGCTGCCATGTGTCGGCAGTCGAGGAGAAGATTGGAGCATCTGCAGGCAGCTCACCTTCTCCTGGGAAGGGAGGGATGCAGGGGTCTGCAACAGAGTGCCTCCCAGTGGTGGTTCGGCAGTACTGAGCCAGCTCCTGGCTAGCAATTGGGGAGGTGGAGCATGGCAGATGTCGGTTGAGCATGTACAAGACAGTGAGTGCCCCTACCCAGATGTCATTGCATGTTGGTGCTTGTGTGGGAGGGTAGGGGTGGATCTCACAATCATGAACAAGGAAACACCCCAAGTCTTGGGAGGGTGATGATGCCCTAAGCCCCACACCCACCATCAAACTACACCTACCAGGGTCCCACTCCTCCATGCCATAGTCCAACTTCTGCAGCAATTGGATTTCAAGGAGCACCATAGTAGTGGAGGTGGTCCCACCTTTGGGAGGGGTACAAGCTAGGGGGTTGTTCTCAGGCAAGGAGGGAGCAGCTGAGGGACATCTGAGAGTGTTCCCTGGGCTTGGTGACTGAAGGGAAAAAAAGTCGGGTGGAAATTCCGTGTTTTTGGTTTGAAAAGATTGTTTCTGTGATCCACACCTGCCCATTCTTGCTCAATAATTTGGTCACAGTGAATAAAACATGGGAAACATTGTGAAGCAGATGAGGATGCAGACAGGATTGGACTGACATCCACTGTCTCCATAGACTGCTCCTCATTAAGCTGTAGGGACCTACAAGCCTCAGCAATCAAAAAGGAGAAGGACTTATTGTCAAACGGGGGAAGAACTGGAATTCTTGATTTTGGTTCTGTCCAGTCCTGTTCCTCTTCTTCCTACTCAGAGGGGACATCTGCTCATCAGAGAGTAATTTGTTTTAGGTCAGGAGCTTCCCCAAAATTTTCAAAATCCTCATCTTGGCCTTCTAAGAAGTCAGGGTCAGGGTCTGCTTGCACATCTGATTCCGCAACCTTCTCTTTCTGCGACTCACCTGGACATGCCTGAATGGGCCCCCCCTGACCTGAGGGGCCCAGTTTGGGGTTGAGTGTATCTGCTGAGATGTCCTGCAGAACATCAGGCTCAACAGCTCACCCAGCAGCAATAAAAGTGATTTTCATAATTCTGCTTTGCCACTGCCAATAGACAGACTAAGTGGCCCCCTCCCAAGCTCAGAAGACGGGCTTAGGGGAACTGTGAGAGTAATATGCTTAGCAACACACTGAGGGCAATAGAAACCCATGTGGGAGGGCCTCATCACTTTTTTTGAGGTTTTACATTATGTCATAATTAAAGTGATTTTGTCAGGTTTCGCAGATACCCTTTGCACATTGTATACCATTGCTGCCCGTACTTCAGATGTTGAAACTGCAATTTGTTTCGTACAAAAATCTGTCATAGTCATTATATGTTATGTTTTATCATCACTTTGTCTTCCAGTTTTCTGTGTGCTGTCACACCCCCAGAATGATATCATGCAAGGGAACTGTCAATGTTTTATATACAGCACCAAGGAATTCTGGGTAAATTATAAAGGTGATTTAAATGTTAGTTACTCAGAGGTGCAGTCCCTTATTTTGCTGGTGGTGACTGCACCTAATATGTAGATATACATAACAAGGCATTGTGGATACAATAAGAAGTTGTTTTCCAATTTCCTTACTGTGAAGTGCAGTCTCATATTTCTGTAGTGGCTTCAACAATAAAAGCTCTCATATGTTTATTTTCAAAACAAGGCATTGTGCGTATAGTATCTAGCGTACAAGATTTCTTTACTGAGACATGAAGTCCCCTATTTTGTTAGTGTAGATTTCTGCAGTACCAAGACTGACCAGCAGAAGTCTCTGTTATCAAACCAGTGCTTATCATGGTTGGGGGGGTGCTGCAATGAGAAAAAGAAGGGGTGGGTTATGCAAATGAAGCAGAGCACAGAAATAAAAGCATTTTTTCATGGAAAGCAGCACTTTTTGGCAGTTTGAATGGTTGGAGATTAAATCACAACTCCTACAGGTTACTACAGATTACTACTCTTATTTCTTATGGCAAACCTGACAAAATCACTTTAATGGTCTCTGATAAGCCACGGTGTGAAGAATTGAAGTTACCACAGGAAAAAACCCAGGTTAAAATTTATAAAAATGGTAAGTATCAGCCCTATAGCTTGCGGGGCTAAAAATTTCACCAATGAGTTGTGAACTGTATTAGCACACCAAAAAGCACTAAAATGGGTGTGAGCATTCACTAGCAGGTGCTCGTAGGGGGTTAGCATACTAGCGCAGATGTCCACACACCAGTGAGTGCACAAATATAATTGTGCAATGTATTTAATAGGAATGGTGCTGCACAAACATTCCTAGCACTGCGCAAATTAATGTACCATGGATGCATGCTTAAACACTGGCAGGAAGAATGCTTGAAGAAGGAGTGCGCACCCAGCCCTAATGGCAGCCATGCAAATGGAAAAACAGAGTTTTGAGGTGAAAAATCTCCAAATAACCTCTAAAATGTACACAAATCACAAAATAACTGTATAAAAGTACCATGCAAAACACTTGAGGTGGGGGGTGGGGGATGCCAGAACTGAAGAACTCCCACAGAGACTCTATACTCCCAGAACAAATAACCAAATAAAAAATAAAATTTGTGCCTACCTCTGGCACCTTTTTCCTTTTTTTTAATGGAGACCATTAAAAAACACCCTAACAAAGCCGAAGTGGTTCCCAATCCACACAAGGAATGAGAAAAAAGGCAGGTTATTCCATTTGAAAGCTGCTGCTTAACAGGCACAATTTGAATTTAGGGGTGCTCCCTGGAACAGGCAGCCCCAACCTGCTATGCAGAATTGCAACCCCAAAATAAGTTTTGAAATCTTGATGCTTGAAAATCATGAGAGAAGATAAAAGTAGCTTTGTCCCCTTCAAATGGCACAGCTAAATTCGGGAGTTGCTGCTGCTTGGAATCCTCATATGCCCAACATTCTATTGTAAATACTGGGCTATGCCATTCCACTGGTAGGGGCGAACCATACCCAGTTGTTCTGATTATCCATTGACAATGTGGAGCACTACTGAAAGGAACTTTGTCAGATGAAAAGGGGGCAATGAGTAGGGTTCCCCAGGAATCAGTGTTGAAGCCAGACTCCCATTTTCTTCTTCATTTCCAGCTTACATAAAAATGTAAGGGGTATTATAATAAAGTTTACTAATGATACAAAACTGTGATGGAACGTGAACAATCAGGAAAAAAGAGACAGAACTAGACAAGACCTAAAACAAATAGAAAAATGCACACTGAAAAACAAGATGTAGTTTAATAATGAAAAGTGTGTTGTTATTCTGACGGGGAAAAATGATAATAGGAATACTTACTGAATGGAAAGAAAATTACATTTGAGTCTGAAAAGAAGAAATTACAGTTGAGTCTGAAAGGAGTCTGGGGATCATAGTAAATCAGATCCTTAAATTGGGGAAGCACTATAATACAATTACAGGCATAGCAAATAGACTGATAAAAAACATGCTTTTGTTAGTAATAATTAGCTATGTGTCATACCAGTGTACAACTCGTATATTACACCAAACCTGGATTATGGTTCACAGATATAGAACCCCTATAAATTGGGAGATATTAAACAACTTGAACAGGTACAACATAGAATAACTAAACTGGTACTGAGGCTAAAACTCCTCATTTATTTAGAGAGACTCAATCTTGACTTATTTTCCTTGGGAAAAATGAGAATGAGGGTGTGTGTGCTGGAGATGTTAAAAATACTAAGCAATGACAAAGTAAGGAGGTGCCTACAAATGCATATTAATAATGAGATTTGTAACTTAAGGTCCCATAATAAGCAGATTGTGCCAGATAACAATACAAGTAACAACAAATGAGGCTTCTTTACCCAGAGAATGGTAGAAATTGAAATATTCCACCTAGGGAAGTAGTGGAAACTGGAAACCATAATGCCTTCAGACTCGAACTAGATAAATACATTACTGAAAACAGATGGGAAATATGGACCCATTAATTTGGGGGAGGGGACACGTAGGCTATATCTGGCCTTCTACCATCCAAACCTAGTACAGTATGTAGCACTTATATACTGTATGTTTAAACAAAGACCATTTTACCCCTCTCTGGCTGTTGTGCTGGTAAAAGTTAAAGGTCTCATGGCACTTTTCATAAAGAGTAAATTTAATTGTTTAATTAGTATTTCGGAAAGACCTTTGAGAGTGAGCTGTTTTACAAAGGTTCCATGTCAGGGTGGACAATAAGACAATACACATATTCAGTGGTTACAGAGGCCTGAACATTATGCATTAAAGAGTGATTACATGACAATTAGACAAATAGGAGAAAAAAAAACTGAGCAGTTGTAATTGAATACTAAGCTATTTCTTATCGGTTGCCCTAGGTAGCACACCCCTGGAAACCTCCAAATCTGTTGATAGACTATGGCAGAGTAACTGCATAGGGTTTAACACTATCCCAGATGGCAAGAGGCTGGATGACAGTGAAACAAGGGGGACTGGGTTTGAAACCAACCGCAGAGAGCGAGAGGTGGGGGATAGTGAAATGGGGGTCTGGATGATGGGGAGCAGCTCCAGAGAGCTTTGTCGAGAATTGTGTGTGTGTGTGTGTGTGTGTGTGTGTGTGTGTGTATGTGGGAGGGTTGGGAGGGGCAGTACCAAGTGCATTTAAAGAGGACTGATAGCTTACTTAGGTCCTTGGCTAGGCTGGAATGGAGGTAGGGTTCTCTAGGTAGCCCTGCTGGGTGTTACCTTGGGGGTATGCCTGTCTATCAAGTGGGGCCTGAGAAGCAGGTACATTTTGAGTTAGACATTAGCTGCTGTTTGAGGCCTACTTTGAATTGAGACAGGCTGTTGTTTGTTTGTAATTTCATTGGGAGTTCATTTATCCAGAGGGGGGCCCGATAGGAGAAAGCACGCTGCCCTAGTGAGGCTTGGCGGAATGGTATGGATAGTGCTCCATTCTTCCCCCGTCTGGTGATGTGTGCTGAGAGAAGCCTCAAGCAGGTTTCCTATACATGGTGGTTTTCTCTGAGGAGTGCCTTCTTTCTAAGGAGGCAAGTTTGGTATTTGATCCTGTCTTTTAGGTTAAGCCAGTTTGTATGCTCATACAGGGTGCAAGTATGAGTGTAGTGATCTGCACACAGGGTGAGGCGGCATGCCTTATTAAGTGCTATTTGGACCCTTTGAGTACTGTATCAGTAGCAGCTCCATAGACCACCAGCCCGTAGTCTATTGTGGAGAGTATGGAGCTGGAGACTGAGATTTGGAGTGCTTCTGGGGTGAGGGATTTCTTATGCCTATAGAGGACCCCCGATTTTTGTGTTTGCCACTTTGACAAGGGAGTCTACGTGGTGCGTATAAGTGAGAGAGTCATCAATGGTGAATCCAAGGTACTTTAACAAGTGCACCTACTCAATCTGCTCACCAGCCTTGTTGGTGATTACGAGAGGAGCATGCTTATGTTTGTTGTAGGGGCTGGACTGTAGCATGGCCTTGGTTTTCTAGTAATTTAGTAGCAGCTTTTGCCTACTGAGCCAGTCCTCGAGTTTATTGAAAGAGTTCTGTAGTTCTGTTTGTAGGGCAACCTGAGAGGTGCTGCTGCTCAGCAGCACAGCATCATCCGCATACAGAATAAGTTTGGTGTCACAGGCTGTGGGTAGGTCATTTACAAAGAGGCTGAAAAGCAGGAGCCCTAGTATTGATCCTTGAGGGACTCCTAGGAGTACATCTCTGGAGCTGGATAACGTCTGCTGGATTTTGACTCGCTGGCTGCTATGTGTTAGGTAGTCATTGAACCAATT
This sequence comes from Neoceratodus forsteri, assembly GCA_016271365.2. Lineage (NCBI taxonomy): Eukaryota > Metazoa > Chordata > Ceratodontiformes > Ceratodontidae > Neoceratodus > Neoceratodus forsteri. Next base: position 1,735,751,686 of record CM057450.1, on the reverse strand, counting down.
CATGGCATTTGGTGCCACACCCAATCTTTGGAGCTGGAGTACTAGTAGAGAGTGGTTGATGGTGTTGAAGGCTTTGGTACGGTCAATGAAGATAGACCCAACCAATTTGCCTTCATCCAGCGCCTTGTGCGTATAGTCAGTGTATTCTAGCAGTGCCGTGGTGGTACTGTGTTTTTGCCTAAAGCCATGTTGGTTTGGGCAGAGCAGATTGTACTTATTGAGGCATTCTGTGAGTTGACTTGCCGTGATTTTTTCCAAAGCTTTGGATAGTGGGGGAAGGATAGATATTGGCCTGTAGTTTGACACCAGCGCCTTGTCACCATTCTTATGCACTGGAGTTACCAGAGCTTGTTTCCATACCTCTGGAAATTGAGCTAGGGCCAAGGATTTATTAAATAGCATTGTTATGGGCATAATAAGAATATCAAGGGTGAGAGATAGTAGCTTCATATCTAGCCCGTCACTCCCCAATCTGGTTTTGCCTAGGACTTTCCTGACCATCGTTAGGGCCTCCTTCACTGTCACCTTCTTAAAGTAGATGGCTTGGTGGTTAGTTATGAGCAGGTTGGTGCAACCTTGGTCCTCCACAGGCAGAAGGTAGTCTGGAGGCAGCACTGAGGACAGGCCTGTAAAGGCCTGGTTAAAGGCATCAGCAATGGCTAGCAGATCTGAGGAGAATGAGTTAGCAATGTTGAGCATCTATGGGTGCTGCTTTTGATCTTTACCAAGGATGTTATTGATGTTGTCCCAAAACCTCTTTCCATCTCCCCATGCATTGTTAAGCTGGGTCTTGTGGAAATTGGCTTTTGCGAACCTGATAAGTTTGGTGCACCAATTTCTAGCCATTTTTGTAGCACTGTAGGTCATGCTTGCTGCCTGAGTTTAACACTTTTTCCCAGAGGCAGTCCCTCTCTTTTAGGAGGGAGAGGAGCTTGCCATCAATCCAGCCATTAACCTCCTCCTGAATTTTCCATTTTGTGCGTGGTGCATAGATATCACAGATGGAATTGAAGCCTTCAGTGAAAAAACTAAAGGCCTGGTCCAGCGTAGGTGCCTTGTTGATGGGGGACCAGTTGAAGGCAGACAGGGCCAATATGAGGTATCCAAATTTGTCTTTCCACAGAACTCTGCTCTTGATGAGGCAGGGTGGGCTTTTGGCAAGTTTAGTGGTCCATATAAACGAGATTGGGGAGTGGTCACTTAGCACGTCCAGGAGAACCCTGAGTTCGGAGAATCGAGTCGGTGAGCTAGCTAAGACCCAGTCAATGAGGGTGCTGGTACCAGCCTTGTAGTTCTGCCGGGTGGGGTGAGTTACGAGTTGCGTGAGATTGTGGGAGGTGATTAGGTCTCTGGAGGGTGTTGCCTCCTAACATAACCAGTTAATATTAAAGTCACCGGTCAAGATGAGTTCTGAGCCCTTTTTTAGTGTGCTAATTTTTTCCATAACAAGAGGAAGGCCTTTCTTGGCTTTCTTGGGGGGCAGGTAGGTTGTGGCAATGGTAAGGGTCTTGCCTTTTAGTCTAACTTGTATTTTTACCACTAGTAGGTCATAATCTTCCACAACTTTGGAGATGGAGACGACGGAGCAACTCAGTGAGTTTCTGGCATATAGGAGGTAGCCGCCACCTTTCCTGCCTATTCTATCAAGTCAAAATGCTTGGAATCCTTTGATGGCCACCTCACCATCTTTGGTCCTACCCGACAGCCAGGTTATAGTTAGGCAGAGTATGTCAGGGGCATGGATGGTCATTCAGGCCTGGAGCTGGTCGAATTTGGCAGTTAGGCTGCAGATGTTTAGTGATGCTATCTTTTGGCCGTTCACTGTATGGACCCCCCTACTCCTTAGGGTTGTTGGTCCAGGGTTTAGGTGAACATTGCCAGAGAGTAGCAGTAGCAGAAAGATAACCTTTCTGGCAGATAAGGTGATGTTTGTCTTCCCCCATGTCTTCCATTGCCTGCGATTCTGCTGGGGGAGGTGTCTATACGCATGTGTTAAATTAGGGAGAAGCTAACCATTAAGGTTACGGTTTGCAAGGTTGAAATGGCGATAACTGTGTATGGGAGGTGCGGGAGGATAAACAGCCTATCGTTACCAGAAGTGGTAATGGCCATGTGCATGCTTTTCTTCCAGCTTGCACCCAGAGAGGATTCAGAGTGGGGAGGTAGGGGTCCGAATTTGTATATGGTACCAGCAATGCCAAAAAAGGTAGTGAAGAGTAGTAGTAGGTGGTTGCACCCCATGGTAGTTTGTTTGGTGTAGTTGGCCTGCTTAACTGCTAGTTGGTTTATAGTTGAAAGGGTATATAGTCAAATTAGGGTGAGGTCCCTAACAATAGGTCAGGTAGAGCAGTAATTGAGAGGAGTTAGATGGAGTGGCTGGAGAAAAAGTTGAGAGCATGTGTGTGATCCTGTGGGTGGGACTGCTTTAAAAAGGGCGGTGAGAAAGTGGATCAAGTCAGGTTTTGAAGACAGGGAGGCCAATAGTATGAAAATGTGCAGCAGCAGAGTGACCAATCAGCTGCTAGGCTGAGGAAAGGGGCAGAGTAAGGGTCTATTTAATACTGTGAGGAGGTGGGGAAGGGGGGTGGGTGAAAAAATTAAGTTCAGAACACAGCACAGAAAGAGATTTCCCTGAGATCAGAAAGTGCCAGGCATTGGAAAATCAGCCAAGGAGCAGAACTGCCAATCGGAGCCTAGCTCCTCCACTGGGCATCCAGTCAAAGCAGCGGCATTCAAAACCACGAGTTACGGAGGTCTGGTGTGTACCTGAATCTGTCCGGGGGTCAGTCGGGTGGTCTGTTAGCTGTGACCTGCTCAGAGAGAGCCAGGGCCACAGGAGCAGCTTGGGAAGCCCACAGATGGGCTGTCTGTGGAACAAGGAGAGAAACACAGAGGATTAAATACAGCTAGAGTGCAATAGCAAGCTCAGTGGGGAGCAGGCAACGGGATAGGACAAAGCATGAGGTAAAGAGGCGGTAAATGCAGGGCAATTATTTAGAGCTAGAACAGGAGTTAATGGGAGGGGTCTGTGCTTTGGCACCGGGACGTCTGAGGAGGACAGCAGCAGCAGGGAGGTGTAAGGGAAGGGTTTGTAGGTAAGGCAGAGAAGAAAGTAGGGTGTTTAGAGAGACAACATTACAAGTGGGGCAGTGAAATTAACAATTAGCAGGCTGACCAGTGTGGGAAGGGGCAGGGTTTGTCAGTAGGGCAGAAATGGAAAACTGCAGCTGTCTTGCTCAGTAGCTAGGTCCAGCAGTCAAACATCAGCTACTATACAATACAGTTTGTCCAGCACTAGATTGCACAGCACTAAGTATCACCGATAGACTAGACTAGTGGCTTATAATAGACTAGCTAAGCTGGCAGGTAAAGTAAGACCAATTGATGCATAACATATGTAAATTACATTAACAAAAAATTCAGTCCAGAACACAGCACAGAAAGGGATTTCCCTGAGATCAGGAAGTGCCAGGCATTGGAAAATCAGCCAAGGAGCAGAACTGCCAATCAGTGCCTGGCTCCTCCACTGGGCATCCAGTCAAAACAGTGGCATTCAGAACCATGAGTTTCAGAGGTCCGTTGCGTACCTGAAACTGTCCAGGAGCCAGTCGGGTGGTCTGTTAGCTGTGACCTGCTCAGAGAGAGCCAGGGCCACAGGAGCAGCTTGGGAAGCCCACAGATGGGCTGTCTGTGGAACAAGGAGGGAAACACAGAGGATTAAATACAGCTAAAGTGCAATAGCAAGCTCAGTGGGGAGCAGGCAACGGGATAGGACAAAGCATGAGGTAAAGAGGTGGTAAATGCAGGGCAATTATTTAGAGCTAGAAGAGGAGTTAATGGGGGGGTCTGTGCTTTGGCAGCAGGACGTCTGAGGAGGACAGCAGCAGCAGGGAGGTGTAAGGGAAGGGTTTGTAGGTAAGGCAGAGAAGAAAGTAAGGTATTTAGAGAGACAACATTACAAGTGGGGCAGAGAAATTAATAATTAGCAGGCTGACCAGTGTGGGAAGGGGCAGGGTTTGTCAGTAGGGCAGAAATGGAAAACTGCAGCTGTCTTGCTCAGTAGTTAGGTCCAGCAGTCAAACATCAGCTACTATACAATACAGTTTGTCCAGCACTAGATTGCACAGCACTCAAGTATCACCGAGACTAGACTAGTGGCTGTACAGACTAGTTGCTGACAGGTAAAGTAAGACCAATTGATGCATAACGTATGTAAATTACATTAACAAAAATTCAGTCCAGAACACAGCACAGAAAGAGATTTCCCTGAGATCAGGAAGCGCCAGGCATTGGAAAATCAGCCAAGGAACAAAGCTGCAAATCAGTGCCTGGCTGCTCCACTGGGCATCCAGTCAAAACAGCGGCATTCAAAACCATGAGTTTCGGAGGTCCGGTGCATACCTGAATCTGTCCGGGGGTCAGTCAGGTGATCAGTTAGCTGTGGCCTGCTCATAGAGAGCCAGGGCCACAGGAGCAGCTTGGAAAGCCCGCAGATGGACTGTCTGAATCTGTCCGGGGGTCAGTCAGGTGGTCTGTTAGCTGGCCTGCTCGAAGAGAGCCAGGGCCACAGGAGCAGCCTGGGAAGCCCACAGATGGGCTGTCTGAATCTGTCCAGGGGTCAGTTGGGTGGTCTGTTAGCTGTGGCCTGCTTGGAGAGAGCTAGAACCACCAGAGCAGCTTGGGAAGCCCGCAGATGGGCTGTCTCAATTTGTCCAGGGGTCAGTCGGGTGGTCTGTTATCTGTGGCCTGCTTGGAGAGAGCCAGGGCCACAATAGCAGCTTGGGAAGCCCGCAGAAGAAATAACCTTAGTGTACTGACTATCATTCTGTCTCTCATGAAAACAAGTTCAAATGCAATTATCTGTGTCTGAATGTGATGGTTGTGTATGCTTATTAGATGTTGCAATGTTTGTACATGGTCCACTGTCAGCATTTCATTAGGGTGATGGCAACTTCTGACTGTAGGAAGAAAGAAGAGTAAATCAGATGCCAATGGCTTTCCTCTAATTTTCTCACCTATATATGCTTAAAAATGTAAAAAAGGAAAAGGTGAACCCTTTGTACAATTAAAGATGTACTTTTTATTGTATAAAAGAAACTTTGAAGTTTGCTGACATGAGTTGCTTCTTCATTTCATAATTAGCTGGCAGTGCTGAGCAAGGGGAAATGGAGAGGTATCCATCAGGGATTTGCTTGCAAGACTACAGCTTTTTTTTTTTTAGTTGTTTAACCAGGAGTAGAACACTAGCTTTTTTACATGTGCGACCTGGGAGCACAGGGAAGTTAAGTGACTTGCTCAGGGTCAAACATTATGCAAGTGGAAGCTGTGGGATTCAAACCCAGGTCTCATCTGCAGAATGTCACCAAATTTGCAGTTCAGAGCCTTAAACCACTGAGCTATACTGCCTCCCAAAAAATGTCCAAACCTGATTCATGCATTGAGCATCTTTCCAAAAAAAAAAAAAAAAAATGTTCAAGAACAAGGGGCCGTGATATGAAAATAGAGGGTAGTAGACCTTGAGGTAATGTGAGAAAATATTTTTTTATGGAAAGGGTGGTGGATCCAAGGAACAGCTTCCTGGTGGGCAAAAACGGTAGGGGAATTTAAAAATACATAGGACATACATAAAGGAACTCTAGCGATATGAATGAGAGGGTAAGTCGCAGATCATTAGGGTCTGCGTATACGAAACAGGTAGAGAAAACGGGCAGACTAGGTGGGCCAAGCAGTCCTTATCTCCTGTCAAATTCTGTGTTTCTATATTTTTATGTTTCTATGAGACATCAGTAAACCTGACATCAGTCAGTCAGCATGATGAAAGATATAGGAAGGAGACAGATGCATTGAATATTTTAGAAAATCAGAGTGAGACACTGCAGGACGGAACAACCACAGTCACTAAAAATTCATGATTTAAAGTTGTACGGGAGGCAGAGAAGCAACAGAATCAAGGTAAAATCACCTCTTATGTTCTTACAACAAACAAAAGTGTTAAAAACGAGAAAGCAGAAGCTGGATCAGGTTTGGGAACTAGAACCGTTATAAAACAAAAGATCTAAGCACTGGAGTAAAAGAAAATTGTCTAAGTACTGAAAGCATTTAACAGATACATAATTTATCTAATACGATGGGGAACCAGTCATCAAACGCATTTTGAAAAAATTGCAGTTATTAAAAAAAACAGGTACCATAAATGAAAAGAAGGATGTATAATTATGATTAAGGGAACTTTACTTGAGAGAAGGATAATACTAGGTTCAATATATAGTATGCTACTATTGCAAACACTCAGTATCTTATAAATTTAACATAAGTCCTGGTGAAACTTAGAGGAGCTAAAATTATTTTAGGTGGGCATTTTAATTTGTTATAAGATCCATCTAGAGATAAATCATCTGTTCCTATAGAGCAAGACAAGCATACATCCTCCTTAGTAAGAAGTGTTGTGCTAAGTTATAATTTAGTTAACACATAGGGTGGGATATTCAAAGGGGTTGCACATGGCACAACAGTGTTGTGCCATGCGCAACCCACTGATGCACTCCGGCATGATATTCAAAAGGGGATGGTGCACTGCGCAGATCCCAATGCGCCGGGGTGCACCAGTAATGTATGTGGTGCAAGTGCAGGGGGCATATCCATCCATATTCCGCACATCCTGATATTCAGCCTGGGATGTGCGGTGCATATGCTGGTGCAACACCTACTTGCACCACACACTGGTGCGCAATGTTGTGCCAAAATGAAATAGGAGCAAGGGCTGGCCACCCACGGGTGAACTGCTGTATTGCAGGGTGCAACATGGCAGCCGCCAGCTGTGGGTAGTCACCCGAGGACTGGGGCCAGAGTTTGTCAGCATCGCACCCCCTCACGCCCGATCGCGGGCATTGTAATTTAAATGATAGCCCTGGTGGTCCAGTGGACCACTTGCAGCCCAATCGCAGGCAAATGAATTAGAAATGACATCTTGAACTATCCCTGGTGGTCCAGTGGACTGCTTGCTGCCTGATCGCGGGCATAAGTATTAGGAAAATAATCCTAAATTATCCCTGGTGGTCCAGTGGACTGCTCCCAGCCTGACCGCAGGCATAGGTATTAGACAATCCATTTTAAATTAACCCTGGTGGTCCAGCGGTACCCCCTCCCTACCTCCCCCCTGAGCCCCACCACCCTGCTCCCCCCCAGTCAGAAGTGGGTGGCAGCTCCCACCCATGCCGCTGGCTGCCCGCCAAATGATTGCGTGCATCAGTATGTCTGTGTCCATTGGTCCACAGTGTGGGCCAATGGGCATGTAGACCATACCATACTACATAGTCCTGATATGTGAATGGATCCATTCACATATTTGAACTGTGTAGTACAGTACAGTCTGCACACCCATTGGCCCATGCTATGGACCAATGGGCATACAGCTGTACTTTATGCAGTCAATTGATGGGCGGCTGGGTGGCTTGTGGGTGGGGAGCTGCCACACACCGCTGACTGGGGGGGAGTAGGGTGGTGGGGCTCAATGGGTGGGTAAGGATGGGGGTACCGCTGGACCATGAGGGCTAATTTGAAATGGATTGTCTAATACTTATGCCCACGACTGGGCTGGGAGCGGTCCACTCGACCACCAGGGATAGTCTAAAATGCTATTTCAAATACTTATGTCCACAATTGGGCTGCAAACGGTCCACTGGACCACCAGGGATATTGTAGGATGATTTTCCTAATACTTATGCCTGTGATTGGGCTGCAAGCGGTCCACTGGACCACCAGAGATATTGTAGAATGATTTTCCTAATACTGGTGCCACAATCAGGCTGCAAGCGGTCCACTGAACCACCTGGGATATTATAGTATGAATTTTCTAATACTGATGCCCGCGATTGGGCAGGAAGCGGTCCACTGGACCACCAGGGATATTGGATAATTTCTTTAATATACCTTTGCCCACGATTGGGCATTGGGGGCACTTTGCCACAATGTGCAGGGGGCATCGGTCCCCGATGGCTGCAGCCTGGCAGGGTGCCTGGAGCATGTCGCAGGGGATCAGTGCACCTGCATGCAAATGGGGCCATAATGATATTCTAATGGGCCCAGTTGTGCCCTGCATGCATTATGGCCCCATTTGCATATCCACCACTGAATATTGCAGTTCCTGTGCCTAGTGCAATCGCACTTGTGCTGGCGCATCCCCCTGCACCTCTTTTGCCACTTGCACTGGTGCAGGTCCACTGCACCATGCGCAGTGTGGGAGGCCATGTTGCCATATTCAACAGTGCTGACCCATGGTGCAGCACCATTGAATATCGCCCAGCACACTCCCTGGCACATCCCAGTTGCACTGCACCCAGGCTTGCGGCCCTGCCTGGTGCACTCTGACTCTGAATATCCCACCCATAATGTGTTTGGGCTCAAATGAGATACAACATCCGTACTACTCAAAACAATTTGCAATATCTTTTTGACTGGATTATTTCTATATCAGAAAAAAAATTAATAAAAAAAGAAATGTTGTGCTACAGGTAAGTAATAATTTGATTGCTATATAGTGTGTTTGGAACCCAAATGAGATACACTATACATACGACTCAAAATAATTTGCAATTTCTTCTTGATTGGATTGTTTCTGTATTAGAAAAATGTACTGTAAGAAGTCTGCTTAAGACACATTTAATAAAACAGATCATGCATTATTGTTTATGAATATGATACTGAAGATGGAAAGGAATAGACTATTATTTTGCTAACCATATTTTAGGGAAAAATTCATAGAACAAATTAAATGTTATGCCCTTTAATAATCCAATGAATATCCTAAGTAGACAATAAGGGATGCCTTTAAGGCATAGATATATATCTGAGATATATAGCTTCATATTAAATAAGGATTAAAAAAGGCAAAACTAGAACAGAAAGAGATTGATTCTGAACTATGTTAGAACACAATATGATACTAGAGATTACACTTTAGAAAACAGAAGGTAAGAACTGATTATAATTCAGCATTTAAGTCTAGCTAAAGAAATAGAAGTAAGTTATTTAAAATCAGAAATAAGCATTTCAACAATGTGGAAAAAAGTCAGGTAAACTATGTGCATACAGTATATATTAAAAATCAAAAGTAAAGAAATCTCTTTATGAAACTCAGAAATAAACAATGCCACATTCAAACAGGAGCAACACAGAAACTGCTAAAATTGTAACACATTTTATACAACTATATATTTCTGAACATGTAATCAAAACATAGATAAATACAAATGGTTCCATGTCAAAATAGCGATTTAAAACTCTGTGTGGGGAAATAGCCCACCGTCCATGCAGTCCAAACAAGCACAGTCCAAAATTACACAGATATAAATAAACCTTTGTGGTTCCTCTCTGTGCTTCGATGACAGCACGGTTTTCAATCACACTGTATCAACAACACAATCTTAATGTGATACGAAATACGACAATCCATTGACTCTATTATTTTGCTGGAGCAAAAGATTAATGGTATCACTTTTAACAGGAAGGAAGGAAGGAAGGAAGGACAGCGGCTTTATGGTCAAGTTTTATGTAGCCTTTAGTTCAATGTTAGCACCATAATGTCTGCTGTCCCACTGACTGCCTGTATGATTTCTATGACTGATACTGTTCTGTGTTTTATTATGTGTTTGGCAATTTATTTATATGTTATTAATACTTGCTATGAGCTATGTGTTCATGTGTTTGATCTGTATGGTACCCTGAGCATCTTGGGGAGAGTGCCATATAAATAAATATACTTCTACAGTACTACTACTATTGCTGCCATGGTTGTTAAAATTAGTATGTGAACTAGAATGAAATCTAGGCATCCTCTTATCATTTACAGATGCTAATATTATATGTTTTTTACCAAAGGAAAAAAAAGATATGTTAAATATTGACATTTTCTGACGAATAGGATTGCTCAACAATGGCATAAATATTGTAGCAAAAGTGATCATGGCAAGGGACATTAATGTGATCCTTTCAAGAGTTCATGAAAATCAGAATGGATTTGTTAAGGGGAAGACACTTAGAAACATATAATCTGATGGCAGATATGGACCGCTTGGTCCACCTAGTCTGCTATTGTTACCACAGACCCAACCTGACCTCCGGCTACTTCTCCTCCTTACTATTTAACCAAGATTCCCTTGTGCCTATCTCATGCATGCTTGAAGCCCACACTGTTTTCACCCCATCACCACTACTAGATGACTCTTCCAGGCATCCACCACTCCTTCAGTGAAGAAGCACTTCCTCACATCCCTCCTACATTCTCCCCTTTCAGCATCATTGTATGCCCTCTTGTTATCGTGCACCTTCTATTCTGAAAAATACTCCCTTCCTGTACCTCATACACTCCTGTGAGGTACTTACAGGTCTCCATCATGTACCCCTTTCCCTTCTGTCTTCCAGGGCATACATGCTGAGATCCCTCACTCTTTCTCCTCATAAGGCTTATGATGCAGCCCCTGCACCATTTTAATTGACCTCCTCTGGACAGCCTCTACCCCTCTACCCTGTCTATGCCTTTCTTGAGATGTGGTCTCCAGACCTGGACACAGTACTCCAGGTGGGGTCTCACCAACACTAAATACAGTGGTAACACCACCTCTCTCCTTCTGCTGGTGATTGCCCCACCTGTGCACCCCAGCATCTCACTGGGTCTGCCAACTGTTTTGTCACACTGCTCTGTCACCATGAAATCATCAGATATGATAACCCCATGGTCGTTTCCCTGTTTCATGGCTATCATACCTCTTCCCCCATTATATGCAACACCCCCAGATTTCTGTGCCCTAGGTGCATAATTTTGTATATTTTGCATTGAAACCCAACTACCATACCCTCTGCCACTCCACTAGTTTTCTCAGGTCTATACTCATTCTCTCCACCCCCTCCAGAGTATGTACCATATTGCAGATTTTGGTGTCATCTGCTAAGAGGCATACCTTCCCTTCCAGCTCTTCTGCAATGTCACTTATGAAGACACTGAAGAGGACTAGTCCTAGTACTCAGCCCTGAGGTACCCTGCTGATCACTCACCCCTCATTAGAGTTAGTGCCATTTACCAACACTCTCTGTCACTTATCTATCAACCATTTATGTACCCAGTTTACCACCTTGGGACCTACCCCATACTGCCCAGGTTCCTTATAAGCCTCCTATGTGTTATGGTGTTGAAGGCCTTGCTGAGGTCTAAGTAGGCCATGTCTATTGCTCCACCCATATCTATTTCCCTGATCACAAAGTTGAAGAAATTGATCAGGTTCATCTAACATGATCCCCCCCGCCATGAATCCATGCTGCCCCATGTCTGTAACTCTCTGGATTCAATATACTCCACCTAGCCTTTCTTTTAATAGTGTCTCCATTAACTTCCCCACCACTGATGTCAGACTGACTGGCCTGTACTTGCCTGCCTCATCCATGCTGTCACTTTTATGAAGCAGGACTACATCAGCCTTCCTCCAGTTCTTTGGAACTACTACTTTTTCCAGTGAGTTGTTGAATAAGGATGTCAGAGATGTATCCAGTACCTCCCTGAACTCCGTTAGCACCTTTGGGTGTACCCTATCTTGACCCATAGGCTTATCCACTTTCAGATTTGCAAGTCCTCTCAGTACTCTATCCTCTGTGAATGGACTTGTGCTCACCTCCCTACCCCAGTGTTCCTGCTGCTTGTATATGGTCCATTCCCTTCTCCCTCCACTGTGAAGACACAGAAACATAGAAACATTGATACTGGTGGCAGATAAGGAACACTTGGCCCACCTAATCTGCCCATTTTCTCTGCCTGCTATAACACCATACACCTTACTTGATCTCTGGCTTTACCCCCTCCACTTTTCCTACCTGTAAGGTTCCATTATCCCTATCCTATGCATTCTTGAAGCCTGCTACCATTTCCCCCCCCCCCACTCTGGGAGGCTGTTCCAGGCATCCACCACTCTTTCTGTAAAGAAATAATTCCTCACGTCTCCCCTGAGTCCCCCATCCAGCTTCATAGCACGTCCTCTTGTTCTTGAACATCTTTTTTTCTGAAAAATGCTTCCCTATTGAACTTTATTTACACCCATGAGGTATCTAAATGTTTCTAATATATCCCCCCTCTCCCTCCTTTCCTCCAGAGTGTACATTCTGATGTCCTTCAGTCTCTCCTCATAGGGTTTATGATGCAGACCCTGCACCATTTTGGTCGTCTTCCTCTGGACCACATCTACCCTGTCTATGTCCTTCTGAAGATGTGGGGCCAGATTCACAAAGGGTTGCCACAAGCTGTGAGAATGGCAGCTTGCAGCAATAGCCCCTGTGTCCTGGGCGATGCGCCCGATGCAGAAACAAACAGGGTCCAGGAGCCCGCATTCTGCGGCTTGTGGCATCTGTGCAAGGTAGGGCGCAGCCCCCATGTATGCTGCAAGCCACAGAATGGGGTAGGCAGCAGATGTGCCTGCAGAATGGAGCTGTGGTGCCCCCCATGCCCAAACCCGATCCCCATCAGGTGTGGACCCCAGCCCCAATCCTCCTTAATATGAAAAGTCCTCCACCACCATCCACTCCTGTAACTCCCTGGTAGTCTAGTGGCCCCCTCCCCACCCAACAGTGAGAGCCCCCACTCTCCCACATTACCCTGCCGGTGACTGGGTACAGTTTCTCCATCTCACCACCACGGCCAGCTGCCGACTGAGCTGTACCGTGAGCGCATATTGTGCATATATGAGTTCAGTGAATGACAGCAGCTATGGCACCCCATTTGTCACCCTCCCTACCTCAGAATGAACTCCATTTACCACCACCCTCTGTCTCCTATCCCCCAACCAATTTCTCACCCAGTGTACCACTTTAGGACATTTTCCTAGGCTTACCAGCTTGTTTACAAGGCTCCTATGTGGAACAGGGTTGAATGCCTTACTGAAATATAGACTGGCCACATCCACCACTCCACCCTGATCCAATTCCCTAGTCACCCAGTCAAAGAAATCTATCAGATTTGTTTGACATGATCTCCCCCAGTGAATCCATGCTGCTTCAGATCCTGAAGGCAACTGTATTCCAGATATTGTGCAATCCTCTCCTTCAGTAGTGATTCCATTACTTTCCCCACCACCAAAGTCAGGCTGACTGGACTGTAGTTGCTGTTACTAGCCTCCTCTTTGCTTCCACTTTTGTGAAGTGGGACTACATCTGCCCTCCTCCAGTCTTCTAGAACCACTCTCGTCTCCAGTGAATGGTTGAACAAGGCTTCCAGAGGTGCAGCCAGCACTTAATTGAGCTCCCTTAGTATCCTAGGATACATCCCATCTAGCCCCATTGCCTTGTCCACTTTCAGATTTGTGAGTTCCCTCAGAACCCTCTCCTCTGTAAATGGACTTGCATCTACCTCCATTCCTTCGATGCTTATGGCCCTTATCTGTGGTCCCTCTTCTTCCCCTTCCTCTGTGAACACTGAACAAAAGTAGCTGTTCAAGATGTACACTGTTTTCTGGTCCCCCTCCATTTCGTTTTTTTGTTGACCGGGTAAGTGCACTAGACAATTCCTGCCTATTTTCAGGCACGACCCGGGGGAGGGGGATACAGATGAATGCCAACTGACTTTGAACCAGATTAAGCTGTTGGTGGTATTTTTTAATGAATGAGAGAAATTTGGCCAGGACACCGGGGAAATTCCACTACTCTTTATCGATAAGTGCCATGGGATCTTTAACATCCACCTGAACTACCACCAATCCAGGCAGATGGGACCTCGGTTTAACGTCTCATCTGAAAGACGTCACCTCAGAAGTGCAGCACCCCTCTCATGCTGCACTACAGTGTCAGTATTGGGATAATCCATACACTCCCTTCTTTCCTTCCTAAGCCTTCTATCCCTCCCCTGATCTTTCTCTTCTTGCTTACATTCCTGAAAAATACCTTGTTCCCTTTCTGCACTGCCTGGGCTATTTTCTCCTCTGTCTGTGCCTTTATGCTCCTAATTGCTTTCCCTGCCTTCCTCTGTTTCTCTGACTGAGCAGAAGTATCTGTTAACGATATCAGCTTTTTCGTGATCCTCCTCTAAACAGTGTCTACCTGCTCATCTTAACCTCACAATCCCTCCCTTTGTCCTCTTTTTACTTATGTATCTGAGAAAGGTCTTGTCTCCTTTAGCTAGTCATTTGGTTATCCTTTCCTCTGTTTGCATCTTTCTGCCCCTCACCACCTTTCCTGCCTCCCTCTGCTTTTGATGGTACACCTCCCTATCCTCTTTTCTCTGCATATCCTTGTATCTCCTGAATTAGATCCCTATAACCTTTACCTTAGCAGTCACTTCTCTCAAGAACCACAGTGGTCTCTTTAGTGGTCTCTTTTTCCTTCTGTCTTTGCTCACTTCTTTTGCAGTGAGGTTTGTTGCCTTCACAATTGCATCCCTTAATTTGGCCCACTTTCCTCCGACCCATCCAGGCTGTACCCTGCTGCTTGGTTATTTACCCACTGTTTTAAATCCACCCTCCCGAAGATCAGGACCCTTTTGATTGTAAGGTTTGTCCCTGACACCACCCTTATGTTAAACCACACTGTACACTGATCGCTGGTGCCCAGGTGGCATCCCATCTTCACATCTGCATTACTGTCTCAGTTTGTGAGCACCAGATCAAGTATTGCCCATCTCAAGTGGGATCTCTGACTAACTGCCTGAAAAACATCCCCTGCAGGGAGTCTAGGATGGCCTTGCTCCAGTCTCCATCAGGCAGATTGAAATCCCCCATCAGCAGCACAATCCTCTTTTCTGCCATCATGCTGATGGCTCCCCCCAGTACTTTATCCAGTTCTTTCCCTTGTGTTCTAGGTCTATATATCACACCAGTGTGAATAGTGGCTTTGGGCCCTTTCTCCACTGTGACCCACAACACCTCCAACCCATCCTTTACCCCTAGGTTCCTTGCATTCCTGTGGCCCTGATACTATAGATGCAGCAAATTATAAATCTGCCCGTGAAGTGGACTCGAAGTGACCACTTCACGTCCGCAGAGCACAGCGTGAAGTGGACCCTATAACGTGCTCACTTTGCATTCTCATTACCACTTCATGTTCTCATTACGCCTTAACGCGAAGTAAGGCAAAGTGAGAAGAAAACAGGCACATCACATGGCCTGCAGTACTGTAAGTCACATGCCTTAGCCAGGCAGGAAGGAAGTGAATCAGAGAAGCAGTTTCACTTTCTCCTTTGCATTTGTACAGGGAGAAAGCAAAATTGTTTTGTGAGAGGAGTTTGCTTTGCTCTTGGAGTCGTTACTGCCAATCCAATTCAACCAGCTTTTTTAAAAGCTATTTTATTTAGTGTTTGTATTGTGTTAGTGTTTTTTTTGGTTAGTGAATTTTTTTGTATAAATTTTGCTTTTGTTTTGTGTGTGTGACTGACTCTGTGGTGGTGTGTGTGTGTGTGTGTGTGTGTGTGTCTTCCCGTGGACTCAGGAGGATGGAGGGTCAGGTTGGAGTCAGGGAAGGTGAGTCATTGGGACGTGGGAGTGTTAGGAGGGGAGGAGTGCGGACCCATGGGGGGGCGGGGTGGTCGTGTTATGTTGGACTGCTCCAGACTCCTGGCCAGTGTTGCTTCCCCTGCAGAAGCAACAGGAAGCAGCAGCAGCACCAATGCCACCGGTGGCTGTTGCTCATCCACCTTCTCCACCACCACCACTAGCAGAAGCTGTTGGGGCTCCAGCAGCACCCCGTCCACCACCTCCACAGCCACAGGAGGTGGCCCCGGCAATAGTGGGTGGTGGTGGAACTCATGCCTGCCAAATGCGTACTGTGTCTGGTCCCCCTCGCAGCTCCCCAGTGTGGGAGTTTTTTAATTGTATGGGGGGAGACAGCACAGTGGTGCGGATGCCATGTGTGTGGTGTGCTGGTGCCCTGTGGTCCCCCTGGGACACATTTGGGGACCAGTGGCCAGCGCACCCACATGATGAATCACCACAGGGCAGAGTGGAAGGCTGCCATTGAAGGTGCCAGGCATCCACCTGCTGGCCCTTCCATGGCAGTGGCCAAGGGTGCTGCTGGGGTGGGAGATGTGCCTCGCAGCAGTCACTGTCACAGCAGGAGGAGGAGGAGGGCTAAATCAGGTGCTCCACCACCACCACCACCAAAACCACAGCCACCAGCACCACCCTGTCCACCACCAACCCCACTACCTGGATTACCCACTGCAGTGGACCCCAGCACAGTCCCTGTTAGCTAGTCTGACCTCCTCCTGGTGTTGGCAGCACTGGAGGAAAACAACAAGCGTTTCAATAATTTGGAGCAGCAGGTTACCAGAGTGGAAGCACAGCAGCAGCAAATACTTTAAGTGCTGCACCTGCTGCTGGACCACCACGGCATCCCACGGCCATAGCAAGTCCAGGTATTGTTTTCTGCACCACCACCGCGTGACCCCCCACTACTGTGTTGTACTTTTGTTCAGTGTTTTTGATTGTTATTATTAAATCATACACATTTTCCTTCCAGGGAATCTTTCTTGCACCACATAGTGCAATACATTTTTGAAAACAATGTGTCAATGCATTACAGTGAGTCATCTGACAGAGGCAGTCCAATTCTGAAAATCTGCCCACATTCTGCCTCCTTCTCAGCAACATTAGGGCGTGATGGCAGGGAGAGCGTGTGTGCGTGCTCCTTACAGTGAATATCGGAATGTGCAGGTTTGCGAATGTTTCTTTATGTTAATGGTCAGTTTGTTGTGAAATTTGTGGCCACATTTCCAGTAAGAAGATCCTTGGTAGTGGAAGCATCCCACATTTCACCACTAAGTGATCCTTATAACATTAGGAAACATTGCTTGGGATAGCTGCTGGACATTCAGTATAGTGGAGCATGCACCTGCTCTCTCCCTGCCATCACGTCTTAACGTTGCTGAGGAAGTGTGGCACAAATGTGGGTTGCTTTTCAGATTGTTAATTCCTCTGTCATGTGACTCACTGTAATTAAATTATGGGTGGTTTTACAGACATATATTGCACTCTGTGAAGCAAGAAATATTCCAGTGGTAGTAATGCCCCCACATATTAGTTATTGTGCATCACAATAACTATGTAATGTGGTGACTGTAAAGCAGCAGCACAACAATCTGTTTATAACTCTGACCTATATTTTTTAATGCAATGTTACAACTTCCTTTACTTACATCCTGACTGACTGGAATGATATGATAATTTGCAGTAGTTGAGTGTGCTGTGCTACCTTTTTTCATGTGTGAAATAATGAAAGGAGCATTCCTTTTAAATTGGTGCTGCTGACAGTGAGTGTGACCAGGTCTTTGTCATTGTTTTCCTCTGCTTTTCTTCATCACATCAAGTAGTTGTCGTATATAACTTCTGTTGTTAACTAACAGTTATGCATCAGTCAGTGTTTTATATGACACCACGGAACAATAGTTATTGAAAAGCTGCTGCAAATAAATACAAAGCTGGTTGGAACAATATTGGAAGACGTGCTCATTTTGTTTTCATACATGAAAAAAGTAGGAGCAAGAGAAATTGACATAAATTGTGAGAAGAATTGTATCATTCAAGTCACTGATGACTCGCAGGTAAGCAGTGGTTGCTGTGGCAATTTAAAGTAGCATAAAAAAGTACAGTTCAGAACTGTGAGGACATTCTTGCAATGCTGCTTTAATTGTAAAAATGTCACTATGACATCGTGACTATGAGCTCACTGCAACAATCACAGAACACACAAAAGTGGCACAGAGTCCCCAGATTTTTTCTGAAGGCCCACAATGAGTCCTCCTTGTGTGCAAAAAATTGACAAGTGGTAACGAAGTGAAAAGAGACTGTTTCGGCACATACAAAGTCCCCCAGAATTAATGGCACACTCAGTCATGCGCGCAGTGTTGACACAGAGTCCCTAGATTTTTTCTGCAGGCCCACAATGCGTCCTCCTTGTGTGCAGAAAATTGACAAGTGATAACGAAGTAAAAAGAAACTGTTTCAGTACATACAATGCCCCCAGAATTAATGGCGCACTCAGTCATGTGCGCAGTGGTGGCTCAGAGTCCCCAGATTTTGTCTGCAGGCCCACAATGCGTCCTCCTTGTGTGCAGAAAATTGACGATTGGTAACGAAATGAAAAGAGACTGTTTCAGCACATACCCCATCCCCAGTATAAAATGATGACTGTGAGGTTCGTGTTGCTGGTCCAATGTGTTGAGCAAGATGATTCCACCAAATGAAATGTGATCATCTCAACTGGATTGAAAGGTGCCTTTGGATGTACACTAATAGTAGCCTTGGTGAGTACAGATATGTATAGATATATGGTTGTGTATTTCGTAGGTGATGATGAGGGGGTTGAACTTGACATGGGCATGTACTCATGCTATTGTTCTGCATCACACAGGTGACTCCAAACTGCTGCTGCGCAGATTCCAGTGCTTAATGAGAATTTTTTGCACTTTAATGGAAATGGATAACTCCTCGCTACATGAAGGTAAGTATTTCTTTTTTGGGGGGGATCATATATTTCAGTTTTGTCTGTAATGGTTTCTTATTTTTTTGCTCCTTCACAGATTTCATCAGCATCCTTCTGGAGTCTGGTTGTTAATGATGGTCATGGTCATCGAATGAAATGACTTCAGCGTGTTGCATGTGTGCACAAGCTCGGGTCGGGGGAGGGGTGTGCCTGATGTTGTAGAACTTTTTTGGATAAGGCCACTTTGAAAGAACAACAAAGTATCGTGAATGTTCCTGAAAAAATAAATGAATGACTTCTTAAAAGTTACAACTTCATTGTTATGTGTCCCTTCCTGGTTCTCAAATATCAATATCTATTGTCAAGTTACATTTCAGAGACACATTTTGTCAACTACTAAGACAACCTGTTGTGTGCAATATTTGCAGCAGTCTTTACAAAGCAATGAAATGGATGAAATAAAATCATCATACTTACCAGAATGGATTTCGCATGGACATTAAATCAGTTCCTCTCTGTATGGTATAGCCTCAGCATCTTTCCTAATGAGTAATAGCTATGGAACCTGTTTTTGTTCTCCTGTAAAAGAAACAAAAGAAGTGTACTGTATGTGTTTTGCCACTGCGGCTCTGACAAGCTACAGAAAACAAAACAGACAACTTAAGGAAGTGAATTAGCATAACAAACATGAGTGCACATACTCACTTTATGGTTTAAATATTAAGAAGCTGGTGGTGGTGGTGCACTGGTGGACTGGTGGTCCGTGGAGGGCAGCCAGACTCTTGGTGGCAGTCTTGCATAACATCAGTCCTGGTGGTGGTAGTGGTCCGTGGGGGGCAGACAGACTCATGGTGGCAGCAGAGGTCGATAACGTCAATCCCGGAGGGGGTGGTGGTCCATGAGGGGCAGACAGACTCTTGGTGGCAGACTTGCATAACATCAGTCCTGGTGGTTGTGGTGGTCTGTGGGGGGCAGACAGACTCATGGTGGCAGCAGACTTGGATAACATCAGTCCCAGTGGTTGTGGTGGTCTGTGGGGGGCAGACAGACTCATCGTGGCAGCAGAGTTGGACAACATCAGTCCTGGTGGTGGTGGTGGTCCGTGGGAGGCAGTCAGACTCTTGGTGGCAGACTTGCATAACATCAGTCTTGGTGGTGGTGGTGGTCCGTGGGGGCCAGACAGACTCATGGTGGCAGCAGACTTGGATAACACCAGTCCCGGTGGTGGTGGTGGTCCATGGGGGGCAGACAGACTCATGGTGGCAGCAGACTTGGATAACACCATTTCCGGAGGTGGTGGAGGTCCGTCGGGGGCAGACAGACTCATTGTGGCAGCAGAGTTGGATAACATCAGTCCTGGTGGTGGTGGTGGTCCATGGGGGCAGACAGACTCTTGGTGGCAGACTTGCATAACATCAGTCCCAGTGGTGTTGGTGGTCCGTGGGGGGCAGACAGACTCATGGTGGCAGCAGAGCTGGATAACATCTGTCCCGGTGGTGGTGGTGGTCCGTGGGGGGCAGTCAGACTCTTGGTGGCAGACTTGCACAACATCAGTCCTGGTGGTGGTGGTGGTGGTCCGTGGGGGGCAGATAGACTCATGGTGGCAGCAAACTTGGATAACACCAGTCCCGGTGATGGTGGTGGTCCATGGGGGGCAGACAGACTCATGGTGGCAGCAGAGTTGGATAACATCAGTCCCAGTGGTGGTGGTGGTCCGTGGGGGGCAGACAGACTCATGGTGCTAGCAGATTTGGATAACATCAG
The DNA here is from genome assembly GCA_016271365.2 of Neoceratodus forsteri. Lineage (NCBI taxonomy): Eukaryota > Metazoa > Chordata > Ceratodontiformes > Ceratodontidae > Neoceratodus > Neoceratodus forsteri. The sequence goes on along the minus strand of CM057450.1, from coordinate 1,735,731,478 downwards.
TCCCGGTGGTGGTGGTCCAGGGTGGGGGGGCACACCGCCTTTTAAATACTGCAGTTAAAACCTGCCAACATTAATCACATCATCATCCTCATAAAGAAAACTGCCCTCACAGTCATTGATGTCTGAAGTCTGACCACTGGGAAATTCTTTCTCCATTGTGTCATCATCCATGTCAGTGGTGAGCCGTTTCAGGCAGCCACTGCCAGTGCCACCAGGATGCTCCATTTCCACATCAGCAAGACCACCATGACTAGGCCAGGGTACAAATACCGAGGTTGCAGTCTGTGTTGGTATGTGCCTCTCATTCATTTTAATGAATGTTAGCAAACTAACATTTGCATGAGACAGTTTGTCCGACGATCCCTGACTATTGCACCTGCTGAGCTGAATACCCTCTCAACACTTACACTGGAGGGTGGGCATGTGAGGTACTTCAGTGCCACTGCAGTCAGCTCTGGCCATTCACTGACCTTTCCACTCCAGTACAAAAGAGAATCTTCACCTATTGTCAGATGCCTGTTTTCAGACAAATATAACTCAACCATTCTCTGTGCCACACTAAGTTCAATTGTTGATGCCTCAGCCTGTTCCCCGGAATCACTGATTTCACAAATGCCCACTTGGGACAAAACCTCCCAAACTGGGTTGATGCCAACCACTTTGGATGACAGACCACCAGGAACTACATGCCCCTTACCCTTGCATTATATGCTTGCTGGTCCTCCAGCTACACCTTCAGCTGGATTATGCTGCTGAGGTTTGGTGACCTTGGCACGTGACTTCTGTGCCCCATGAACCAAGCGAACCAGTTGACCACTGATATTTTTTACCTGTTCAGGCCCTCCCTCCAGTACTGATGCAATTTCACATTTGTATCGTGGGTCCAGCATTGTTGCCATGTCAAAGTTGACACTACGCTGAATGCTCACAATGTGATGATTCTGATCGAATACTGTCAGCATGTGTTGCAGCAACATGCTGCTACCACCGTCTATGGCAACATCAAGGCTATGCTGTACATTTACCAATGTCTGCCTCAGCACCCGCAGCAGTGGAATTGATTGGCTAATGAAGGCAGACTCGCCACTCACTGCCTGTGTGGCATGTTCAAAAGGCCGCAAAATTGTTATTACAGAGTCCATGAAGTGCCACTGTTTAGTCGTCATAGACATGGAGGCCCCGGAACTGTCACGGCTAGTGTGCATAACAAGATATTCTGAGATGGCTTTGTATTGTTCATACAACCTCTCTGCCAAGCATAAAGTGGAGTTCCGTCGGGTGACAACTTCCAGCTTCAAGCGGTGCTGAGGCAGACTGTTTTGTATCTGCAACTGCCGCAGTTGGTCACGGGCCTTTCCAGATCTTGAAAAGTGAGAACAGATATGTCGTGCAATGGTCAGCATTTCCTTTATGTCAGGGTGCTGCAGAAACTCCTGAACCACAAGATTTAAACAGTGGGCCATGCATGTAACATGAGAAAAAAACACCATCCATGATGCATTTCACCACATTTGACCCATTGTCTCTGGCTTTGAACCCAGCTCTCAGGGACAGAGGGTTTAACCATCTGTCAGTTTCAGTCAGTACTATGTCCAACATGTTCTCACCAGTTTGTGAACAGGTCACACTGCGCATAGCAATTGTTGCATGCTGGCGAATTCCAGGAAGATTCCTACTGTGACAATCCACCTTCCTGCACTGATTATTCACACTACCAGCATCACAAACAACCCCTGGCACCTGCGCCCAGTGTGCAGTTATACACAGATATGAACTCCCCGCTGTTTTGCCACTTGTCCACATATCCATACTTAAATGGGTGAATGGAGAAAAGGAATGTTGAAGGGCATGTCTTACTGAGTCTGAGACAGTGCGAAACAACTCAGGAACAGCACAGGTAGAAAAGTATGTCCTGGATGGGACTTTCCATTTTGGACAGGCACGGGCAGCAAACTGCCGGAACCCAGAATTCTCCACAAAGGAGAAGGGCAAAAGATTGATTGCCAGCATTTTGGCTACAGCAGCATTAAGTTCATGTGACACTGTATGATTGGGGAGGTACTTCAGCTTATGCGCAAAAACACTCTGTAATGTGGGCTGACAAACATTTTACCTGGGGTGTGTTGTTGGTCACAAATGGTTGTGATCTGTGACGAATGGCATTGGCAGGGTGTGGAGTGTGGACATTTGATGAAGACAGTTGCACAGGTGATGATGACAAACCCAGAAATTATGTTATTTTTCCAGATTTGCCAACCGGGGTTGATGTACCACTTGCACTAGACATGCTGCATTCACCACCACCACCACAAAAACTGCTACTCTCACCAGCACTGGACAACATTTCAAAGTCATTATGGTCCTCCACCTCATCATGCCTGTAGTAATCCTGTGCTCTTATTTCCTCACTACTGCACACGTTTAATTTCCTACTGGGCTTAACAGTCATGGAAGGGGATAACATGCTGGCTATGGTTGCCAGTGACACAGGTGAATGCCCCAGTCTGGTATTAGCTGCCAGCTTGTGCTGGGTCCACAGAGCCAAGTGCCTATTCTTAAGATGCGTATGCTGTCCTCCTGTCCCAAGATGGTTCCCCTTTTTACCTCGACTCACACGCACATGGAAAATCTAGCGGATTGCAACTGAATCATCATTTGCATCTTAAACAAAAAAATCCCAAACAAGGGAGTGTGATGCCCTGCTTTTAACATGTTCATGATGATGTGGCTTATTTAAGTTTGTTGTTTTAAGCACTGAAGTGGGGGGACACACAATGTTTCTGGCACTGCACACCTGGACTGCAACTGACCACCACGACTACCTATCATATTGAGTACTGGGTCATCATCATCATCATCAACTAAAACCGGTAAATCACAAGTTTTTACAGGGGGGGATTCCTGCAAACAGATTCAGACACAGACACTTTTAATTTCTTTTTCTCTGGTTCCCAACTGGGGTCAATTACAGCATCATCATATTCATCAACACCACTGTCACACACATCCACATCTTCTGCTTGGATGCTAACATGTGGACTGCATGTTGCAACAACAGCAACATTATCATCATCATCATCACGTTCATCATCAGCATCTACACCACCATCACCTAATATTTTTTCACCACACTATGAATCAGTGCATGGAAAATGTGTGCAGTTAAGTGCCACGGTGGATGGAATATCACATTGTATGCTATTGTTGACATGATCATCAGAATCAGGTTCAGTTCATGGGATGTTATTGGGAAGTATGACATCATCTACGCTGTCACTCACTTGCACTGCTTCACACTCAATATGTTTGGATATGGTACACTGGTTGGAATTAGAACTTCATGCAACAATGCTAATACTACCTCCACCACCACTAACACCAGTAACACTAACCCCACTGGCTGGGAAAAGATAATCTCCTCCAACTATCAGTGAAGCTACTGACTGGGCTGTAAAAAACATTGCAGGAGAAATACCTTTCCTCACATCAGCAGTGCACTTCTCCGTCCACGTACTACTACCACACTCACTGACCCTCTTACTGCCAACATTGCCATGGCCAGAAACAGCTTTACTTGAGTGTCTCTTTGCAGGCATTTTGGGGGATGAACCACAAATATTATTACCAAATTCAGATTTTGATACGTTCACTTTCTGATTGGAGGGATGCTGGCTGGATGTGAAGCAAAATAAACAACTGTGGCTTCAGCAACAGATAAGAGACTACTGTGTTGTGACACTGTCATGGAATTAAAACAACTTCAGTAATCAGTGGTGCTGATGGGGTCACAAAAACAATCCAGTCTGGTAAAAAATACCTTTTCAATGTGGGGGTGGGGGGGCACTGAATACAGACAGTGCTGATTTTTACGGCACTACAAGCAGCAAAACTAACAAAAGAGAACATGGTCGCAGTACAAAATCAGGCAGCTGCAGTGGATTGCAAGTTCACACTGCTGCGCTTAGTTGCACTTACACAGTCTGTGTCACAAATTTTAAAAGGTGTATTATATTTGATGCACACAACACAGAACACTTTGGGCCAGATATTCAAACTGCGCTATTTTGTGGAGCAAGCCCTTGCGCTGCACAAAATAGTTGCGCAGTAGTGTGTGAAAGCGATATTCAAGGAGATGAGCCCTTAAAACAACTCCTTTGAATTTCACCCCACGGCCACAGCCACTGTGCATGGCGCAGAGGAACTTGCACCACCGCAAGTGGTCAGAGTGGAGCATTCAACTTGCGGTGGCGCAAGTACCATTGCGCCATGCGCAAAATCCCGATATTCAAAAGGTGACATGCAAATGGGGCCATAATTCATGCAAGGCGCAGGGGGAGCCATCTGCATCTAATTATGACCTCATTTGCATGCCATTAGCATACAGGTGCGCTGATGCCTGAGGACTTGCGCCTGGCACCATGCCAGGCAGCAGCCGTCGGGGACCGACGCCCCCTGCAGCCCGATCGCGGGCAAAAGAGTGTAAAGTCCCCCCCACCAACCTCCACTGGCCCGATCGCGGGCATAGCTAATCCCCCCCCACCAGCCTGATCGAGGGCAGCAATGTATCTCCCCAACACATCCCTGGTGGTCAGTGGACCGATAAGCCCGATCGTGGGCTGATAATTAAACACACACCCAGACATATCCCTGGTGACCTAGTGTCCCCACCCCACCACCCACAAAGCCCCACCACCCTGCTCCCTCCCGCAGCTGGCGGGTGGCAGCATCCCATCCCACAAATCTGGACTGTCTTGTATGGTATGGACTGCACGCCCATTGGCTCTTGCTCTGCACCAATGGGTGTGCAGTCCTACGGCAGTCAGTCAGCGGGCGCGGGCGGCAGGCGGGTGGGATGCTGCCGCCCGTCGGCTGCTGGGGAGCGGGTGGTGGGGCTTTATGGGTGGGTGGGGTGGGGGACACTAGGTCACCAGGGATATGTTCGGGGGTGTTTAATTACTCCAGCCCGCGATTGGGCTTTCGGTCCACTGGACCACCAGGGATATGTTCGGGGAGGGGGTGTGTTTATTACTCCAGCCCGCGATCAGGCTTATCGGTCCACTTGACCACCAGGGATATGTTCGGGAGGCGGGTTTACAACTCCATCCCGCGATCGATTATCGGTCCACTGGACCACCAGGGATATATTCGGGAGGTGGGGGTTTACAACTCCATCCAGCGATTGGGATTATCGGTCCACTGGACCACCAGGGATATGTTGGGGGGACACATTGCTGCCCGTGGTGGGCTGGTGGGGGATTTAAGCTATGCCCACGATTGGGCCAGTGGGGGTGGTGGTGGGGATTTACACTCTTTTGCCTGTGATCGGGCTGCAGGGGGCACAGGGAGTGGGTTGAGGGCCAGCCACAGGTGGCAACTGCTGTGTTGCGCCCTGCAATGCAGCAGCTCACCTGTGGGTGGCCCTCGACTTGATCCTTTTTTGGCTCAAGTTGTGCAGGCGCAGGTTGGGGTTGCGCCTGCATGGCTCTCTGTCAGCCCGCTGAATATTGGGCTGTGCAGTTTATGCATGGTTCCTCCCCTCAGTTCAGCATGCATTCATTTGCATTGCGCTGTTGCTCAGCATGTTTTCTGTGGCACAACTGCCTCCTGCTGAATATAGCAGAATGGAGCAAGTTCGGACTTGCGAGCAGGCACAAGCCTATTGCGCATGGCGCAACCCTTTTGAATATCTGGCCCCTTGTGTACAATGCTGAATGAGGAATGCGCTGCAAATGCAAAAGTTCAGTGTACTGCCACGTAATGTAAATTTGTAATTTAAACAACCTGACCTTATGAAATGCTGCACCACATTCACACAACAAACAGCAAGAAAAGTTGTACTATTACTGACAATTTTACTATGTGTACAGTAACACAGTCAGTTATATAACAAAAATATAACCAAACCACAAAGAAATCACTAGTTGTCCAACTTAAATCTACCTACACACAGATACGCCCCTCCCCCACACAGCACACTTCACTGTCTTTCACCACACACTCAGTGTTGTAAATTTACATTCAAAATCCACACAGAAACAAAAAATTCAATGATGTGAGCACAGGATGGTTTCCTACAATCAATGAACTACAGTTGGATCCCCCCCAAAAAATGCAAAAATGCTTTTTGAACAGCTTTTAAAAGATTCTTACAGACAGCTATCAGAGCACACTGTCTCCTACTCCTTCCTACTCATACTACCCCGAACTGAGGCTGTGCAGATCAATATAGAGCCCATGTGACCTGAACTCCCATGAACCACTGCAAAATCTGCCATTGGAGCTCAAAAACAAGGCGAAGTGAGGTGAAGTGAACTGCCACCAATGTACTTCGCCTTAAAATTGAAAGAGTAGTGACCAGTGGAGGAGGAGCAATGCGAAGTCGCTGTTTTCAATACACTTTGTGTTCCTCATTATAATATGAAGTACTCCACTTCACAATGCGGAGCACTCTGTGAGTCCACCTGTGCTCCATGAAAAACTTCGAGATTCGGCCCACTTTACCCACCACTACCTGATACCCTTCCTCATATACAGCACAAGCCCCCCACCATTCCTCTGCTTCTTTTCCTTCCTGAACTGAGTGTACCCAGGAATGACCATGTCACAGTCATGGATCCCTGTACACCATGATTCAGTAATGGCCACAAAATCTGCAGCCACGGTTCGCCTCCTGAAAGCCACTCTGTGCCTCTCTCAGCACCAATGAGCCTGCTGCCACCAGCCCCCTGGAATCAAGCATCAGGTATGGCCTATACACAGCCCCAGCCTCACTGTCTACTGCTCCTGCTGCCAAATGTTTTGAAAACTGGTGCTTTTCCCTGGAAAAGTTCTCATTGGCTGCTCCTGAGCAGGAGCATTCAGACTGTCTGCACAATGGACTGGCTTTTTGCTCTCCCGGTACCAGACTTAGCTCTTAGATAGTAAGCCAGTGAATTAATTTGGGTTGCCTCTGTTAAAACACTCTGGAACTAGTAAATAAATAGATTTGTTCTTTTCTCCCTCCTGCAGCTGAAACCCTGCACTAACAGGGTTCCTGTATCCCTGCAAGTGCAGTCTTCAGTTTCAGTGCACCGAGCTGTCCTTTACAGCTTCCCCTCAACTGATTTTTCCCTGTGCCTCTACCTGCAGTCATTTTTTTTGTATTGTATTTGTTTGTATTTAACATGTCACCTCAGTTGCTGTGTCTATGATTATTATTTTCTTGAAAGTCTGCATAGCATACTGAATTGTTGTGTTTTAATCCAGTGCAGCTACCATTTTAATTTCTCCCTTAGTCTCCCCCCACTGTGTCGCAAATCTCAAGTTACAGGGCTAGTGCCTATCTGTCTGCTTCTTGACCCATTATTCATCCCTCTTTTAGTAAATTGCAGCTCTTTTGTCTCTGTGCTAATCTTAGTTTCACCCCCACCCCTTTGGAGGGCTATAAATCCCTGTTCTGTCCCTTTTCCAACAGGTGTCCTTGTAGCCCACTGGGCTACCTAATGCACATAGAGTTCACCTCCTGCATGTCTAGACACCACTATGTGCCTCTCTCAGTGGCAAGGAGTCTGCTGCCACCAGCCCCCTGGAATCAAGCATCAGATACGGCCTATACACAGCCCCAGCCTCTCTGTCTGCTGCTCCTGCTGCCAAATATTTTGCCCACCCACTTCCCCTTCTAGGCCACCCTTAAATACATTTAAACTCCTCCATCCCTCCCCTACCCCATCCTGACCCATTGGCTCCCAGTACTAGCACTCTGAGCTTAAAGCTTTCTGTCTCCCAACCCCCTTGCTGATCTTTGCTGATCCTGCCCTCCTCTTAAAGGCATGCTCACTATAAGACACTTTCTCCTTAAAGGCCTGCTCTCTGTTTCCCTGGCTGTGGTTTTACAGCTCTAGATAGTACTGTTTCATTAGCTATTGTAAAAAATCCAAGAGATGGCTTCCGCAGCCCCCCTTCTCCTCATTGGCTAAATCCTCCTTCTGACAGTGGAGACAATTTTGGACCCCAGGAAAGACTCATCCTGCCCAAATACTCCTATAGGACTGGAAATAAGCCCAATGGTGTCTGCCAACCAGTTAACTTCCTCCAAAGGCAGTAATCCTTGCACATTTTCAACCCTTCACACCTCCTACCGCCTAACATTCTCTAAGCAGACCCCCCTTACCCTCTCTGTTAGGGTAGTATTATCTGCTCTGATCAACTTCCACTTCCCAACAAACTCCCGCTCTGCTGCCCTTGATAGTGCCCAGGGCAAACAACCAAACAAAGCCTTCCTAATATTCCTAGTAAAATGTCTCAGGAAATTATTAGTACTACTGCCACTCTGTACAGGCAGTGTGGATTTAAACCCGGGCCCCCCCCCACTGCTAACTGCCCCAGGGGAACTCCCACAGCTAAAGGGTCTTAGGTTCTTGCATATGAATGTATGCAGCCTTGCCAACAAACTTGACCAGGTCCATGCCTGGGTACTACATGCCAAGCCTGATGTAGCAATGCTCTTGGAAACCTGGCTGAAAAATACTTCACCTGACAAAGTGTTTAACATACCAGGATACAACTTGATCAGGTATGACAGGTTGACCAGAGGTGGTGGTGTTGCCATATATATTAAAGATAAATTCCTAATCACCGATACTGTCCGCATATCGATGCCCAAAGAATTTGAATGTCTTGCCTTCAAAATTACCTTCTCGCCTGGTATAGCCTTATTAGTTGCTGCATGCTATAGACCCCCTGCAGCGGGCCTGTGTATACCGCCATATATTCACTCTCTCCAGGAAAAAGTAAACACAGAATGCATTATAATGGGTGACCTTAACCTTAATTGGAACGATGCCAGCGCAAACAAGCTTAAGGACTTCTTCGACGAGCAAAGGCTCACTCAGATTATCTCTGACGTTACATGACCTAACAAGAAAAATCCCAACTGAAGTTCACTTCTGGACTTTGTACTTGTCAACAAGCCACATAATATCTCTCATGCAGGCATCTTCCACAATGATCTGAGTGATCACTGCGCAGTCACCTGTGTTAGGTGTGCCCCACACCTCCCCTCCACCTCTACTTTCAAGCTTAAGTGCAACCTAAAATACTTCAGTCTCCTGGTGTTCCTGACAGATCTTGGGAACATAAAGTGGCAGGATTTCTACCTTATACCCTCTGTGTCTGAAGCATTCTGTATCTTCCAGGATCTGCTAGTAAACGTTATCAACCAAAACGCACCCTTAAGGAAAATCAAATCCAGGAAACGTGCAGCTGAGTGGTTTAGCCCACTACTTAAGAGGGCCTTATGGCATAGAGACACCCTTTGGAAAAGGGCAAGGAAATCACAGTCTGACTCAGACTGGCTCTCCCTCCAGGTAGCCAGAAATGCTTGCACCAAGCTGGTAAGGTTGGAAAAAACAATGGTTCTTCCAGTCAGCACTGGAGGCAAACAAAAACTGTTCCACCAATTTTTGGCAGATACTGAGAGAGGTTGACGGACATTCCACTGCCACCCTGCTGCCAGCTATAATTGTGGCAAATAACATCTCCTACATTGGTCCAAGATCCTCTATCAGCTCAATAACCACTTTGTCACTGCAGGCCTCGCATTCAACACGTCACCTGTTAGTAAACTGAGCACCACAAGCACTGCCAGCATAGCTACTAGATCAACCATAGTCCCCCCCATTGACCGCCCACTCTCCAAGTTCCAGCCAGTCTCCTACAAACAGGTGGAGGTTCTGCTCATCTCACTGGACACCAAATAAAATGCTGGTGCAGATTTGCTTGAACCCTTCTTCTTAAAAGCAGGCTCTTATTATCTGGCAGCTCCAATTGCCCATCTCTTTAACATCTCATTATCCCAAGGGGAATTGCTGCCTAGTTGGAAAACCGCACACATTATCCCACTGTTCAAGTCAGGAGACCCCACTAACTTAAACAACTATAGGCCTATTTCATTGCTTCATGTTTTATCCAAGCTACTTGAAAAAATTGTAAACTCTCAATTAAGGGAGTACTTGGATCGTGAGAAAATCCTCAATCCAGTCCAATCAGGTTTCAGATCCAAGCACAGTACCATGTCTGCTTTTGCCAAAGTGTGAAATGACTGGCTAAAAGCCCTGGACAGTAAACAGCACATCTATGCACTCTTCTTTGACCTCAGCAAGGCATTTGATATGGTCGATCATTCCATACTTCTTGATTCCCTGAGTAGCATTGGTCTAACCTCTGCTGCAGTAAAGTGGTTCTGTTGCTACCTTACAAATTGTAAACAGCAAATTAAAGTCCAAGGGGAATTCTCCCCACTAAAACTACTGCCATTTTGGGACCTATCCTCTTTGCCCCTTACATCAACTGCATCGACTCTGGCCTAGTTGCTGGAAACATTCACCTTTTCGCAGATGACATAGTCCTCTACACGACCAACCCCTCCTTGGACATTGCATACAAGGAGCTACAGCAGGATTTTATCATCCTCCAGCACAACCTGCTGAATCTAAAGCTTTTGTTAAATGCAAAAAAAAAAAACCCCAAAAGCTATGATTATCTCTCCATCCCACAATACGGGGATGCCTGGGACCCCACATATTATTCCCTTCCTTAATGAACCACTACAGCTACAGGATAAAATTAAATATCTGGGAGTCTGGTTTGGATAACAAACTCACCTTCGGTATCCATCTAAGTGAGTTAACAAAAAAGCTAAGGCAGCGACTTGGTATTTTCTACCGCATAAGATGCCTACTTACCCTGGAAGCTAGAAAGCGGCTGGTTCAAACAACATTTCTTCCCCCGATTGACTACGCTGACTTACTATACAGCTATTGCCCCCAGTATTCGCTCTAAAAGCTGGATACACTCTATCATTGTGCCTTGAGATTTGTTCTTGACTTGCCCTTGTAGATTCATCACTGCTCATTGTACCAAGCATTAGATTGGACATCCCTCTCCATGAGGAGGCAAATAAACGCTCTCATGTGGCTATTCCGAGCTTTGTCCAACAAACTACTACCCTATATCTGTGATCTGTTTGAATGTTCAAAGTGTGCCTACGGACTAAGGAACTCCTCCTTAAGCTACCACGAACAAGGACATGTCTTGGCTCAACTGCCATTAGCTCCTTTTTACCAGCACTTTGGAATAACATGCAAACATTACTTAAAGTTTCCCTGCTGCTCAGCCATTTTATATTTAGGGGGCTGCTCTATAGAGGCCTCAAAATGGCATGTGATTGTTTCAGGTAAAGCCTTACCCCACTCAACTGAATCCCTTAACCTCTGTAATCCTGGGCCGCCTATTTCCTATGTTGGCCAGCATCCCTTTAGGGCAACCATCTCCCCCCCCCCCTCTCATCAATTAGCTTCACAGGGGGCCTCTTTCTATCAGGCTGCCCTAATTTCCATTTCTACTATGTGTCTGATACCCTTTCTTCCCACTGCCCTTCTCTATGTCCTTCCTTCCTCTCCTCACTTGTACTCAATAAGCTACAACCTGTATACACTGCACTTTAAATGCTTATATTTGCACTTGCTTTACATGTCTGTTTCATCCAAGTATTGAGTTTGTGTATTGTAACTGCCTGTACCAATGTCTACTTTTGTAGGAAGCGTTGTCTACTGTAAGCAAAAGTGTCCTCTGTATCCAGGACTATCTTGAAAATGAGCTTGCTCAATGATGTAACTGCCTGGTTAAATAAAGTTTGATTGATTGATTGATTGGTTGATTGCCATGGTAGCCTCCAGACCTGGAATTTTATTTCCAGGGATCCTTGTATTAGCACACATGGCTCTACATACATTGCTGCCACTCTGTCTGCAACCCTCTTCCCACCTTTGTTGCCACTTGAAATTTCTCCCCCTCCTCCTCCCTTCTCACTGCCATCTTTGTGCCTTGCCTCTTTAACACCTCCCTTTCCACCTCTACTGTTTTTGTCCCCCTTGTCCCCTACTATGTTACTGCTTCCTTTAATGTGTACCCTGGGGAGTTTCCATACTGTAGGCCCCCTCTTACTGTTGCTTCAATCTGTGGATGGTGCAGTTTATGCCTCTCTTAGTATTACCACTTCCCCACTTGACTTGTTTAAATGTTCATCAAAGTAAAATTCAAACCTTCCACTGAGGACTGCGGTCCCCTTCTCAGATGGATGCAGACCATTACTTCTGTATATACCCACATCCTTCTAGGTCAGCCTCCAGTCCCCATTGAAGCTGTCCTCCCTGCACCATTCTTTCAAGCAAGTGTTAAAGATCCTGGTGCAGAGTACCCTATCCTCCCCTTGGCCATAGCACCTCAGCAGATGCCACCATTCATGCTACTTCTCTTCATTCACTTTTTAGTTCCCTGAACTCTTCCTTATTACCCTAGCCCCATCCCTCACTAGGTAATTTGTACCCATGTCACAGGTACATCAGTATACAGATAACACTGGACACAGTAAAAGGTTACAACACACCCGCAGTGTGTTTTATTTTATACAAAAGTAGAAAAAAATAGATAGAAATAAAACAGTTCAAACAGAACAAGAAAATAAACACTAGCTCAAGGCTATTTCATCTTACATTAGGTATCTCAAAACAATTCTTCAGCTTTCCTGCTGTTAGAGATAAATTCCTGTTCAGGCACAGGTCCTTCTGCTTACCTTACTCCAGGTAAGTGAGACTGGCTATGCAGCTAATCTAACTGTTGATGTTTGAGAAGTCTTATATAACCCTCCCACTTATAGGAAAGTCCCGCCTATAACAGCCAATTAGTTCTGGAATGGTCTCTACATTGAGAAACTCCTCCTCTATTACATAATGAGGTTTTACTTATGGGAAGTCCCTTTATAGGAAATCTCCTTCCTGAGGTCTTGCTAGCAGGTCAGCACTTTAATTTCTATATATGAAAATACTGCACACATTTATTTCATTTATACATGTGCTGTAATCTTATAGTATATTACCACTAGCCCTTTCATTTATATCTCAGGGCTCTATACATAATGGGGCTCCTTTAGAGACCTGCAGTGTCTCTTTATTCTTTAATTTGTGTAATTTCTTCATTGTGTTTAGTTTATTTTGCAGCCCTCTCCTTATTCTGAGGGCTAATCTCTCTGTAAAGCATTTCCATACAATTCTGTCCCTTTAAATAATTTGATTTCCATGTTGCAGTACAGCTGCAGACTGTTAGAGAATTATTCTCTAGCAGTTGTGCATTGGGGCTCTGCATAGCTTTTATGTCCAAGGACAGCATAGTCCCTTTTTATTTTCAAGCGCTTGCTTTTCAGAGTGTACTGCATACTCGGGGAAGCGGGGCGGCTGAAAGTGAAAGTTTGCTGCTGTGTGGAAGCCTGCCCCTCTAGCAGCCTAGACTGGCTGCACACATGCCATGGACTTATCCACAGCTAGCTGGCACAATTCTACAGCATATTTTATACAAAGCCAGCATCTGGTAGTCCTAATAATACAGGGGCATCAGTAATTATTTACACAGATACCAAGCAGCAGCAAAGGTAAAAGTTTGCCGCTCAGTTCAAACAGTTCCTGCTTCAAGGCAGAATTTTTTTGGCATAGCAATCTATGTAACAACAGAGCAGCAGCAAAATAATCTAAACAAGGGGTACATAATGCTGCTCCATTATACTCATATTCCACCTAACAGAGTGGATGTTATTTTGTATTTAACTGCCATTTTAAACATTTCTACACATTCCTGCACCATATGCATGAAATGGCTTAACCATTAACTGCAGCACTTCAGACTCATAATATGGCACAAAATGCACTCCATGCACTTTATTTAACCAGCATCGTATATACTTAAAGGCACTTTATATCTTTGGTATTAAATGCCGTAAATGCACCTTATTTCATCCTGCCAGCTGGCCTTAGCCTGGTGCATTATTTGGGGGAGTTCTTGGTGAGGGATGGAAATATGGAAATTAGAAATAAAAGTAGTAGGGAAAATCTTTAGTGATAGATAGAAAAGACTGACATAGGTGGCCAACCTACACCAGGGGTGGAAAAAGGTAAAGTATAGTATAGGAAGATACTATTGCACAACAGATTTCGGTAAGAAGAAGAAGAAGAAGATAGGAAGGCATCCCTCCATCGGGGGTTATTGGACTACAACACAGGTGGACAAATGATCACAGAAAAATAAAAAAAAAAAAGTTCTGTAGTCGTGAAGTCAGGAAGAAATATGGCCACAGGTTTCATGCCATAGAAATGTAATCATTCAAGGCACCAAGTGGAAGATAGCCAGAATGGAAGGCACTGGTGCTTCAACCAACACTCAGGGTCTTCATCAGGAGGTGGCATCTGCACTGCTTCCAGACTCCAGAGTGTATCTTCATAGTTTGGAGCAGGACAAATGACTATAGAAAGGTGTAGTGTATGCCAGGGATGACTGTGAGAAGAGTGGATCCATGGATAGCTGAGAACACCGGAAAGGAGTGGGGAGCCTCATATCATCATCCACCTGGGAATGATAACTTGGCCAAATGTGAGGTAGGCATGGTTCAGGAGAGGTTCAGAAAGGTGGGAAAGCTCTGAAGTGGGGTGGGGATGTCAGTAGTCTTCTCAGCGATGCTACCAGAATGAGGGCTAGCACTAAAGAAAATAGCTACAGGGATTTAATTTCTGGCTCAGAGGGTGGTGTGGGGAGGAGGACTACGGCTGATTGGAATTTGGAGGGTACCTAGGAGAATAAGGTCCTTTAAGCTCCAGATAGGCAGTAGCCAATGAAGTGGGCACTAGGGTGATAAAAACAGATTTGAGAATTGTATGGGTAAAGATATGCATTTAAACTGATGGGGGGTAGCAGAGTTCACAATAGCCATAGTCATATGGTTGAGTAGGTGAATAGCCTACCCCAGTTCAGGCAGAAGGAAGAGGGTTCTGACCTCGGGCAGACTGTATATCCAAAAACAGGAAAGAAAATTATTATAGGATTAGCAAAAAGGCCACCAGCTCAAGATGCTATAGTGGACAAGGAACTTTATAATTTTCTAGGTAAACTTGACCCAGACAACAACATTATCCTTATTGGTCACTTTAACATGCCAGGTGTAACTAGGAGCTGTTGGAAGGGAAACCTTTTTCTGAGTGTAACTTCCTGGAAACAAACAATAAAGTGGGTTTAGACCAATATGTGACAACAGGTACATGAGGTGGGAATATCCTTGATCTGGTACTTAGAAATATGGAAACACAATTAATTGACTGCAATACAATCCCACCACTAAGAAATAGTGATCATGACATGGTCAGATTTGACATCAGGGAAGACATTACCCAAATTAATGGCAGAACAAAAATAAAATGATTTAACAAGGCAGACATTCATAAAATGAAGCATGAACTGAGAACTTGGAACTGGAAAGCAGAATTTAAGCAAATTGACCATAATGGGATGTGAGAAATCCTAATAAACAAAGTTAACTACCTTAATGCAAATTATGCACCAGAACTAGAAAATACACAAAGACTGGCAGATCCTCCAAATGGTTTAACAAGACAGTAAGAAGAAGAAGATTGGATCCAGACAGAGGAAAAAGCTGTCCACTGAATAGAGGAGTGTGTGCTGTTCCTAATAAAAACAAGCATTTGTCAATGCTGAACGTTCGCTTGCAGGTATTTGCAGTGGTGTTTGGCATGTATGGTGCTTTACCCTAATGCCCTGTGTGATTGCTGGTATTTGCACAATAAATTGCCAGCATGACCTTTTTGTTACCCCCATTGTGCGCTACATAGGCGGAAACACGTTTTGGGCAGGATGTGAAAAATGACAGCTGTACTGCTCATAAGGAAGTGTGGTAAAATGCCAATGTTGAAAATCTGGAGTGGAAATATTGAAAATTCGCAAACCTACAAGTGTGCATGGGAACTGTGCAACGCACGCTCGTAAAACAGTCATTTTTAGGAATTTTTTCACCAAATTTTCAACAGTGCCATTTTAAAACCTCTGCTAATGAACAGTGTCACTGTGATTTTCTTAATGTGTCCCATACATTGATTTCGCACACCGACTGCGCCATTGTGCACTACATGGGCAGAAAGACATTTTGGGCAGGATGTGAAAAATGACAGCTGTACTGCTCATAAGGAGGTGTGGTAAAATGGCAATGTTGAAAATCTGGAGTGAAAATATTGGAAATTCGCAAACTTACGAGCGTGCATAGGAACTGCACAACGCACGCTCGTAAAACAGTTATTTGTAGGAATTTTTTCACCAAATTTTCAACATAGCCATTTTAAGATCTCTGCTCATGAACAGTGACACTGTGATTGTCTTAATGTGTCCCATACACTGAGTTCGCACACCGACTGTGCCATTGTGCGCTACATGGACGGAAACACGTTTTGGGCAAGAGGTGATAAATGACAGCTGCAGTGCTCATAAGGAGGTGTGGTAAAATGGCAATGTTGAAAATCTGGAGTGAAAATATTAGAAATTCGCAAACTTACGAGCGTGCGTAGGAACTGTGCAACGCAGACTCATAAAACAGTCATTTTAGGAATTTTTCACCAAATTTTCAGCACAGCCATTTTGAACCTCTGCTCATGATCAGTGTCACTGTGATTTTCTTAATGTGTCCCATACATTGAGTTACATTTTCCGACTGCGCCAATTGTGCGCTACATGGGCAGAAACACATTTTGGGCAGGATGTGAAAATGACAGCTGTACTGCTCATGAGGAGGTGTGGTAAAATGGCAATGTTGAAAATCTGGAGTGCAAATATTGAAAATTACGATAACGCGTATGGAATAGCACACCGCATCGGTCGAAACAGTCATTTTAGAATTTTTTCACCATTTTCAACATAGCCATTTAAGACCTCTGCTCATGAACAGTGTCATGCTAATTTTCTTAATGTGTTCCATACATTGATTTCGTACTCCGACTGCACCATTGTGCGCTACATGGGCGGAAACACATTTTGGGTGAGATGTGAAAAATGACAGCTGTACAGCTCATAAGAAGGTGAGATAAAATGGCAATGTTGAAAATCTGGAGTGTAAATATTGAAAGTTCGCGAACTTATGAGCCTGCATAGGAACTGCACAACGCACGCTCATAAAACAGTCATTCTTTGGAATTTTTGCACCAAATTTTCAACATGGGGTTTTTGGGACCCTTTCTCATGAATGATGTCACTGTCATGGTGTTATTCAAGGCCGAAGGGTGATTTCATGCAGTGACTGCGCAGTGCCTGTGAAATCACCCTTCAGGCCCGAATAACGCCATGACAGTGACATCATTCATGAGAAGGGGTCCCAAAAACCCCATGTTGAAAATTTGGTGCAAAAATTCCAAAAAATGACTGAGATATGCAATAAAGTTGAAACCCCTATCTAGCCCATTATACAGCTTACTGGCATTTCCTCAGTTCGCGGTCGCCTTTGAAGAGTGCAGACGTGTTCCCGTCCACCGAAGATCTTCGTCGCCGGAGTCCGGAGGTAAGTGTGGGTGGGGAGGTGGGGAGGCTGGGTGCGTGGGTGGGTCGGGGTTTTGGGAGGGGGGGAGATGTGCCATGGGACCATTTTATTTTACAGGTGTAAAAAAAAAAAAACAACATGGGATCGTTTGCCATGCTGGGGTGGGCTCCCAGCATGGCACAAGATGACTGGAGGTTGAGGAGCCAACGGGGAATTGGGCACCCCTGTCGGCAAACTACGCCGGGAGGGGCCGAGGAGCTGATGGGGATTGGACACCCCATCAGCAAAACAAAGCGCAACATTGCCGTGCTGGGGTGGGCTCCCAGCGTGGCAGCAGGATGGTTTGGGGGCCGTGGAGCCGGGGATTGGGCACTTCGTCTAAAACAAAGTCTGCAAGCCGGGGGCGGCGTGACGCGCGGGGGCAGCGATGATGCAAGGGGGACGCCATGACGGGCGGTGCTCAGTATGGCAGCAGTGCTTTCCTTTGAAGCAGAGGAACACTGTTGTCATACTGAGCTCCTGCACCCATTGGTGCAGGACCGCCACACCTGCTCAAGGGAGCAGTGCAGTGGATCGGAGAGGCACACCTCCAAGTGTGCTACTCTCCCAAAACGTTCCTTGCGCATGTGCGCAAGTGAATGTACAAACAGGTTGGAGTTCTAAAAACGTTACCAGTACTGCCTTTCTGTGAACCCAAATAAAAGACGAGCACTAAAGCAGGTCTGAGCTTGAGGACTGAGTGACCAAAATTGAGACGTTACTTCCTCTCTTAATCTCAAACAATGTTTTATTTGAATATATTTTTGCTTATAAAAGTCACATTCGTTCATGCAAATTGAGCAAAAACTCACATACAGACCTGTACAGGGAGACAACAACTGACCAGCCAGCCACCCACTAACGCCAACTCTTTCGTGTAAGCCTTCCTTCCATACCCACTGAGGAAGGCTTACGCCAAAGTGCTAGGGTTAATGAGTGGCTGGATGGTCAGTTGTTGTCTCCCTGTGCAGGTCTACATGTAATTTTTTGCTTGTTTTATGCTCAAACCTGCTCTAGTGCTCATCTTCTATTTGTGTTCTCACAAAGGCAGTACCAATAAGAAGGAAAAAGAGTGTATAAAAGGGCAAAGAAGGTCAATAGGAGTGATGCTTGGTCGAACTGTAAATCTGAGGTAAAGTAGTGTAAGAAAAAAACCATGAGGAACAAACATGACTTTGAACTAAGACTGGCAACATCAGTAAAAGGGAACAGCTCTACTAATTTTGAGGAAAGTGAGACTGAGCCTGATCTGGTTTTAGGGGTGACTCCTCCTGGGCAGAAGCAGCCCAGGAGGAGTGATCGAAGAACCAGATTCAGGTTCAGCCTGGAAGAAGAAAACAGAGGAAGATACAGCGGTGGCAAGGTACAAGTATGAAAGATAGGGAGAGGCAGAGGTGGAATGCTGAAGAGAACTCTGAACTACAGATGCTAAATGTGATTACTTTATCTACACTGAAATGAAGGTACTGAAAAAAAGTTTATATTTTGTGCCTTTCTTTTCTGTCAACAAATTTTCAGCCTTTCTAGATATTCAGAATTTTGCAAGGAAGTTAAACTTGCAGGTATTCTTTACAAAATATTATGGGGTGTGTGTGTGTGTGTGAACCAGAGCAATGTTTGTGAGGGTTCTGGGTGAACCAGAGCAATGTTTGTGAGAGTTCTGGATTGAATGGGTCTAGTGAGCAACACAAGGTGACAGAGTCTATACCTGTGTTTAAACCAGTATCTACATTCTGCTCCCTCCCCCGTTCCATACAGTAGAAACTTCCCTGTAGTGCTGTTTACACAATTTGGACATAATATATAATGATAGCTTACATATTCCACATTGTAACATGACCAGAACTGAAAAGGAAGCACTACAAAGCTTAGCTGCAAATACAGACATAGTGATAAAACCTGCCGATAAAGGTGGAAGTATAGTAGTGCAGGACAGTGCTAAATACAGCAGGGAGGTGTACAATCAGTTGTCCAACACTGCGTTTTACCAGTTGTTAACCTTTGACACTACGAGTAAGATTAAGGTAGAAATCAAGAGCATCTTATTTGAATTCTTAGAATCTGGTCTCATAACCATGGATGAGCTGTTTAACATGTCAGTCCAGATGCCCAAAAATCCTGCTTTTTGCACAATTCCAAAACTCCACAAGGACCCCGCCTCTCTCCCTGGTAGACCTATAGTGTTGGGAATAGGCTGGATTACTGAGCCTATTGCCAAATTCATGGATGGTTATTTAAACCCCCTAGTGGAAAAAGCACGTAACCACATTAGGGACATGGGATACATTTTAACAATCCTGGATGACATACTGGTTCAGGAGGACTGGCTTTTGGTGACGTTAGATGTCGATTCCCTGTATATTAATTTTCCGAAGCTGGATGGAATTCAGGCGATAGAACAATCCCTTCTGAAATATACATCTTTTTCACAGAAAAAAATCAACATGATTACTTCTCTAAGAGATTTGGTTTTGATTAATAATATCTTTATGTATGAAGAAAAGTTGTACAAACAGACCAAAGGAACGGACATGGGGGCAGCTTTTGCCCCCAGTTTGGCAAATTTATATGTGGCTGATTGGGAGGAATGTGTTGAGTATGATGCAAGTAACAAGAAGTTTTTTAACAAAATTGATGTATGCAAAAGGTACATAGTTGATTTATTCATTATATGGAAAGGGATTGAGGCAGAACTATATGAGTTTATTACATTTTTAGAGAGCAGCAATAGGAATTTAAAATTTGAAGCTACGTTTGGCTTGGAAACAGTTAATTTCTTGGACATCTCTATTAGGAAGGAACAGGATGGTTCACTTTCACCCAACTTGTATACCAAACCAACAGATAGAAACAGCTTGCTGCATGCCACGCGCTGCCACCCTCCACATCTGATTAGACATTTACACAAGGGGCAGCTTACAAGGGCAAAAAGGAATTGTTCTAAAGCAGAGTTCTGTGCAGCAAGAACTGAGGAACTGTCTGATAAGTTCAGGTTAAGGGGTACAGTGAGTGTTTGTTACAAGAAGCGATACAGAATGTGAGGGATCAATCAAGGGAGTCTCTACTTCTTCCCAAAAACAAAAACACACAAAAGAAACAAGAGCAAATGATCATGTTTGTGACCACTTATGGGGGTGGCACCAAGAGAATTGTTAACATGGTTAAATCCAATTTGTCCATTTTGGGGGGGTGCCAGAACTTAAAACAACATTGGAAAGGCCAATTAGGATGGCTTACAAAATGGGCAGAAATTTGAGGGACAGGTTGGTAAGAAGTTACCAACCTGCCCCACATGCAATGGTACACACATTGAAATGGGGAATGAAACTCTGTGGCCTCTGCAAAATGTGTGGGCACATGATAAAACAAGACACATTCAGAAGTCCTAGCTCTGGAAAGATGGAAACCATTAGAGACAGGATTTCTTGCAATTCTGAATGTGTTATTTACCTGCTGCAATGTTCTTGTGGGGGTTATTATGTTGGCAGGACCAAATAAAAATTGAGGTTCAAGGTATATGATCATTTACAGGCAATTAAGAATAAGAACCTCACTTATGCCATTGACAATCATGTTGTGAAAAATCCGAATGTAAAACACATAATTACTGCAATAGGCATAGAATTGATTGCCAGGAATGTCAGAGGGGGAGATCTTAAAAATGAATTAGACAGTGTGGAACAGGAATGGATTTTTAAATTAAATGCCCTCAGATAGCCAGGATTGAATTGCAAGTTTGAACTGGTGCCATTTATAGAAAAAGGAGAGGCAAGAAATGAACTCATCTACTTGTGTAAACTGAAAACGTCCCATTTTATCCCCCCCATCTTTGTATTTGGCATTTAATAGTGGTATCTTTATACAGAGAAATACACATAAGAGATGACTAAACATTGTGTTCTGCTGTTTTCTCATCATCTTTTTGGTGTCTGCTCTTTCCAGGTTCACATATGTAGAAATAAAGGCATCATGGAGGGAATTTGGTGGTTATTTTTATATGGTATTCTGGCATCATATAAGTGAAATGAATATGTAAATGCGAAAATGTAAATGCAAGTGAAATGAATATGTAAATGTGAAAATGTAAATGCAAGTTCAAGGAATGTACACCTTAAAAATGTTGTTAAGAATTGTTTTTCATTATCACTGTGGTGAGTACAATGGTTAGATTGTTTAAATTGCTTTCTTAACAAGCACATACATTATAGAAACAGTGCAATCTTTTTTTTATTGAACTTGCTGTTTTTTCCACCTTCCCCCCCCTACGCTCTGCTTCTTCTGGAGCGCCTGGCATCTGCCTCGGTTCCTTCCAAGCTTGGAGCCCCACGGCAGACCCCCCCATGTAGCCTAGGATCTACCCCCCAGGCGTGGACAAGGTGGGGGCCAAGTACCCCTAACTAACTTTACTTCGCAAGGGCTGCCGTGGGGGACAGGCAGGGGACCATTGAGGTCTGTGCTGGTGCTCTGTCTACCTGGAATGATGGAGGTGTTTTTCCCCTGTTCTCTGGGCATGCCATGTGCCCTGACATCAAGGCGGATCTCCGCCGATGTCTGGCAGGCCCAATCCTCTTGGATTGGTCCGGCTCTTGCTGTACCCCAGGCCTCTGTCTGGGGTCAGTCAAGCTCCGAACCTTGTCCCCCCTCCCTCCCTGGAGAAGGCGAGCAGTCCCACGGATGCTCAGCCTTCTCCCCCCGGCCGGCCATCCGGCTCCCCAGGCTCGTTCCCGAACCCAGGTCACCAGAGTCACGAGCGATAGCGCTACCGCTGCGCTGACGGGCTGGCTGAAATAGTGCAATCTTTGTTCTTATTTTTTATTGGTTGAAATTCTAATTGGATGATTGGCTGTTAAGTATATATGCACTTCTGTAACCCTTCACATTTATCTCTGATAAAGCCCTGAAGGCAGGATGGAACGTATGATCATCCTGTTAGCAAGTGCTATGACACTGTTACTTTAACACTGTTTCTTGTGTGCTGGAATGGAATAAATCTGTTTTATTTGCATCCTTAAGAGTTTGGTCTACGCTGTCTTGATTGAGTGGTGAGGATCCTACAACATTTTATTTTTGTCAGTAAAGGATAATTGTAAGTCCTTTTATAATTACGTGAACCAGAAAAGAGGGGGTGACATTCAGGTAGGCTCACTACAGGATGAGCAAGGAAATCTAGTCAGAGAGGACAAACACATGGTCTAGCTACTGAGCCAGTATTTCAGTTCAGTATTCAATACTAAGACTGACAGAGCTGTACCAATCCCTGTGGATCCAAATACGTAAATAATTAAATTAAATGAGAATGACATAAAAAACAAATGTGCATAATATTAACCCTAATAAAGCACCCACATGGTCCTGATGGGATCCACCCTAGAATAATTAAAGAATTAGCAGATGGATTTTCTGGACCAGTTGTTTGTCTCTTTCAGACCTCAATGAACAATGGGTGTGTGTTGGAGTACTGGAGATCAGCAACTGTAGTTTCAATACATAAGAAAGGAAAAAGAACCCTGTTGAAAAATTACCGCTCTATAAGTCTGATATCAGTCTTAGGGAAAGTGTTAGAGGGTGTTATTTAAGCAATAAGGCACAACAAGGTGTGTGTTATTGTGTAATAATGTCACTCCTGGGGTGGGTTGAAGCACGAGGTGAAGCTGAGTGCTTCCACCACCCCAAGAGTGATGTTATTATACAATAATACAAATCATGGTGTGCCCTATTGCTATTATTCAATGAATCATTTGTAAATGAAAAAGAAAAAAGAAAACATTATTTTTTGTAAATTTTTTTAATTGTTATGTGTGGATGTGTACCTGTAAAAAAATATTTTTTTCCTTTTTGCCAGTAGGTGGTGCTGCTATGTGAATTATGCTGTCTGCTGCCTGAGATGGATAGCTTTTCTCTGACTCCAGTTTGCTGCAGTGGCTCTCTGTTGCACCCCCCCCCACCTTGTCCCGTTCCAGTCACCCTGGGTTCAACCACAGTTGTGATTGTTTAGTGATTTTCTCGGTACTGTTCACCGAGATAAACATTTTGTACTGGAAGAAGAATGCTCATAAAGCCACCATGTTTTTAAGAGGCAATCAGTACTGAGTGCAAAGGATTATGTGATGCGCAGAATTGGAGGATATCTGTACTTGTGGAGAGGTACAGTTTATTTTAATCCTGTAAAGAAACAGTTTTTTTTCCTTTTTATTGTTAAAAATGTTGATCTGTATAAATATAGTAAGCAATCAGAAGACAAGACTGCTACTATAAGTGGTTGGTGAAACAGACAGCCATGTGCTGTCCTTTTTATGTTTGCTTGCATGCATGTGCAAGAAACATAGTGCCATGAACGGAGATTTCGGAGGTGTGTCACCTCCTCCTTCAATTCAGGCACTGGGCTGGCAGGCGCGGCCCCTGTAAGCCAATGCATTTTGGAGCTGTCTATGACATGCTCCAAAATGCAGTGGCATCAGTTGAAAGGGGAGTTACGCTTGAGTGAGCACCGATAAGATATCGGCTGCTCACGCGCAGCCTCCATGCACAGACAGACAGCGCACTCAGACTGAATAGCTGACGGGTGCCCAATCCCGTGGCTGAACGCCCCCTGTACCCTTGTGCCACGCTGGGAGCCCACCCCAGCGTGGGCAAACGGTGCTGAGATTTTTTATTTTGCCGACGGGGTGCCCAATCCCCGCCGGCTGAACGCCTCCAAGTCCTTGTGCCATGCTGGGAGCCCACCCCAGCGTGGCAAACTGTGCGCTTTTTGTTTTTATTTTAGTCGACGGGGTGCCTAACTCGCCGGGCTGAACGCCCCCCAGCCTTTTGCCACGCTGGGAGCCCACCCAGCATGGCAAACGCCCCACGATGTCTTTTTTATTTTAAGACCTGTAAATAAAACTGTCCCGCTGCCTCCCACGCCCCTCCCACAACCCGCACCCACCCACTGCGCACCCAGCCTCCCCGCACCCCCCACCTTCATACTTACCTGCAGACTCCGCACGATGATCTTCGTGGACTGGGAACACGCTGCACTCTTCAAACCGACCATGAACTGAGGAAATGCCGGTAAGCTGTATAATGGGTTACTATAGGGGTTTCAACTTTATTGCATATCTCGGGCATTTTGGAATTTTGCACCAAATTTTCAACATGGGTTTGGATTCTCATGATTATAGTCATGGAGTAGAGTTTCATGCCCGAAGGATGATTTCACGCAGTGACTGTGCAGTGACTGAAATCACCCTTCGGCCTGAATACCACCATGACAGTGACATCATTCATGAGAAGGGGTCCCAAAAACACCATGTTGAAAATTTGGTGCCAAAATTCCAAAAAATGACTGTTTTACGAGGGTGCGTTGCGCAGTTCCTACGCAGGCTCGTAAGTTCACGAAATTTCAATATTTTCACTCCAGATTTTCAACATTGCCATTTTACCACACCTTCTTATGAGTAGTACAGCTGTCATTTTTCACATCTCACCCAAAATGTGTTTCCACCCATGTAGTGCAGAATGGCGCAGTCGGTGTGCGAAATCAATGTACGGGACAAATTAAGAAAATCACAGTGACACTGTTCATGAGCAGAGGTCTTAAAATGGCTATGTTGAAAATTTGGTGAAAAAATTCCTAAAAATGACTGTTTTACGAGCGTGCGTTGCGCAGTTCCTATGCATGCTCGTAAGTTTGCAACTTTAATATTTTCACTCCAGATTTTCAACATTGTCATTTTATTGCACTTCCTTATGAACAGTACAGCTGCCATTTTTCATATGTCACTCAAAACGTGTTTTCGCACATGTAGCGCACAATGGTGCTGTTGGTGTGCGAAAGCAATGTTTAGGACAGATTAAGAAAATCCCAGTTACACTGTTCATGAGCAGAGGTCTTAAAATGGCTATGTTGAAAATTTGGTGACAAAAGTCCATAAAATGACTGTGTTATGAGTGAGCAATGCACAGTTTCCACGCACCATCGTAATTTCATGACTTTGTAATATTTACAGTCAAGATTTTCACCAGTGGCATTTTTTCACACTTCCTTATGAACAGTACAGCTGTCATTTTTCACAACATGGCTGAAGTGTGTTTTCACACTTTCAGCGCTGAGATGCATGGTCGCTGTGGGGAATCATTGTTCGGCACAGATAAAGAAAATCACAGTGACACTGTTCATGATCGGAGGCACCAAAATGCCTGAGTTGACAATCTGCTGTAAAATATCCCCAACCTAATTATATTACGGTGTGCGCTTAATAGTTTCTATGTACGCTCATGACTTCACCATTTTTTAAATATTTGTACTGCAGATTTGCAACATTGCCATTTTTACACCTCCCCATGAACAGTACAGCTGTCATTTTTTACATCCTGTTCGAATGTTTTTGCACCTGTGGTGCTAAATGCCGTACTCACTGTGCATAAGCAGCTTTCAGCTAACAAACTGATATTCCCCCTGTTCATGAGGTGGGGTCACAAAAAAAACATGTTGAAAATTTGGAGTGAAAATACCAACGAATGCCTGAGGTATTAGGGTTTCCAACCGTAACGCCCAACCCTGTAGAGAATGACAGGCATCAGGGGTGTGACTTGGGATTCTTGCCTGTAATGCTCATACCATTCCACACCCTGCAGCCAGTGAGAGGTATCGAGGTATGCCTTGGACTCTTCAGCCCCAAAGTTCACCCCATTCTCCTATATCGCACCCATCTCACCGCATTTCCTAATGAAATGGGGTGCGCATAAGGGCCAAACACCCCAAGGAACACCGTGACACTTGTCATTGTCTGCAGGGTGGGGTGTGGTGAAATGGCAAGGCCATTATGCCTGATGACCCAAATGCACACCCCAATGCCTGTCACTCTCTGCAGGGCGGTGGTGGGGTTGGCTTCAGTTCAGTACTTCACTGCCATTCCTATTACGCAGCTCTGTAACTTCTACATTACCACTGCCAATGCCAGCAAGCAAACATTCGGCATTGACAAATGCTTGTTTCCAATGAGATGCTGTCACACTTCAGAATGGCATCTGTCTGGGGCATCTGGTGTTTGTTTGAGGTGGCAATAAGCTAGCTGTATTGAACTCTGCATTGGGGTACTGGAAAACGGAGCAGAGCAGTGAACTGTGAGGGAATGCACGCACTCAGGTCAGTCTAGTGAGCTGCAACTGTGAAGCTGCTCATACAGTAGCAGCAGTTTGAAAAAAAGATATTGCGGTTTCATTTGCTTCAGTAGCAGTTTTCTCCAGGGAGTTGTAGTAGGGTCATATTACAGGATGGGATCTTGGCAGGGAAGTGTGAGGAGTGATATTTGGCAGCAGTTGGTGTTTCGGGGAGGGTGAAGTCCTTAAGAAGGTGAAGTCCTGGATGGAAGGGTACTGAAGCTGAAGCCATTTGCAGTGCTGGGTACTGGGCTACTTGTAAAGCCATGTCATTATTTCTACCTCTGTTATGTGGTCATCTGTGTGCCTGGACTTCATACAGTGATGTTTTTGTGAAATAACATCACTGTTCCAGGCACCAACTGACCAATAAGTGTACAGGAAATTTCCTTGCCATTGTATAATAAAGAGCATATTGAGAGGTTTGTCAGGTTCTCAAATGCAATTAATGATACACAACACGGTTTCCCGAAGGGTTGATCATATCAAACCAATCTCCTGCAGTCCTACGATGAGGTCAATAGGGCCCTAGACCAGGGGAATTTGATCTATGTGATATAGTTAGACTATAGTAAAGCTTTGGACATGGTCCCACACTATGAAATGGTTGAGGCATTGCTAAAAGCAGGCATTGATAACAATCTCATAGCCTGGATAAATTCTTTGTAAAGTAATAGGAAACGGCAGGTCTCTATCCCTGGTGTAACATCAGATTGGGCTAGTGGTATGAGTGGGATACCACAGGGCTCAGTCTTCACCCTGATTCTGTTTAATCTTTATGTAACATCAATGAAGTGTGGAGAGAAGGCCTGGACATCTAAGTTCGCAGACGATACCAACATTGCTACAATAATAAACAGCCGACAAGAAGTGGATAAATTGCAGGAAGGGCTGCACAAATTGGAGGAATGGGCCAGCACACATAAATTTAGATTCAACCTTGAAAAATGTGCAGTTACGCACTTTGGAAGCATAACTTAAAGGTGCAATATGTCCTAAATGATCGACTACTCAATGAAATAACTGAGGAAAAGGACTTGGGTGTGCTTGTGAGTAATGATCTAAAATTCAAGAGCCAATGTCACTCTAATGATAGGACTGCAATGAATATTCTAAATTGCATTAGAAAGCATATTACTAGCAGGGACAGAAGGGTGGTGATGCCTTTGTATACATCTCTCGTAAGGCACCACTCTGAATATTGCCTCCAATTGGTTGCCCAGCTCTAAAGGAGAAATTAAAACCCTAGAATGGGTTCAGAGAAATACAACCAGAATGGTGACTGGTCTTGAAAACCTGACATATGAGGAAAGGTTGACTAACCTAGGACAGTACCCCTTGGAATATAGAAGGCTTCAGGATGACCTTTGTCTGCTGTTTAGATCCCTTACAAGCAAAGACCTCTGGGAGTGCCTAGATTTACAACTGAAAGACCAGATTTATTTATTTAGTTTTTTTTATTCTTTGGTAACCGGGGTAAGTCCCACTTGGAACAGGTGCCTGTTTTCAGGGGTGAGCACTGGGGAGGTTACGTGACTTGCTCAGAGTCACACAGTATGCAAGTGAAGGTTGCGGGAATCACACCCAGATCTTTCTGCTGGATGTACCAAGCTCCTTCACAGCTCATTACTCTAACATCTAGGCTATATTGCCAGCCCTAGAGCTCATGGACTACAGCTACAAGGGGAAATGAACTCTAAAAAGCGTACGGCACAGTGGTTTAACAAAAGGGTGATTTCTGTTTGGAACAGTCTCCCTTTGGAGGTAGTGGGCAGTAAAGACATGTCACAGTTCAAAGTTATGGTAGACAACTATTTTGTTGGAAGGCTTTATAATGGAACCCCCCCATATGTAAAATGGGGCGAGCTGTCAATGGGTCTTTAGGCCTTTCTTGCTTGTACAGTACTATCAGGACTATGAGAGAGATTGGATCGGTGGGAGGGACTGGGAGCAGAGGGGGCAAGCAGGACAAAGGGGACTTCAGTCATGGTGGAAGGTAGTCTATCTGTATGCAAGGAGCTTTGGTAACAAAATGACTGAGTTTAGTTTGGCTCACGGGATGGTGTGGGGAGGAGGGCTACAGGCTGATTGCAAGCTGAAGGGTAACTGGGAGAATAAGGCCCTTTATGCACTGGATAGGCTGCGCCCCTAATAAAGTGGTCAATAGGTGCTAAACTGATGGGGGCAGCAGGGTTTACAATAGCCTTAGTCATCTGGTGGAGGAGGCTGAACAGCCTTCCCCTAATCAGGGCAGAGGAATGAGGGTTCAGATGAGTGGCAGAGCGATGGGGTGGGTGAGAGGGACTGGGAGCAGAGGAAGCAAGCATACTGGGAGGCAGCAGACTTGAGTCATGGTGGAAGTTAGTGTACCTGAATGCAAAGAGGTTTGTTAACCAAATGGCTGAATTGTTACTGCTGGTGACAGAGAGATAGACACAGCTGCCATTACAGAGACATGGATCACACTGAATCATGACTGGGTCCTCTCTGTCCCTGGGTAGTTGGGGAGTAGGAAGAGGAGGGGGAGTGGCTCTGTAGGTTAGGGAAGAGATAACCTGTACTAGGGAGGAGGAGGCAGATGGAAGGACAGAGGCACTGTGGGTACAGGCACAATCCACAAAAGGCAGAAAACTTAGGATGGGAGTTGTGTACAGGCCACCAAACCAGGAGGAGAAATCAGACAAGAAACTGAGGTCCAAAATTGTGGAGAGGCCAGCAAGGGGGAGGAGTAGTGATATGGGGGACTTCAATCTGTTTGGGGTAAGTCGGAAGATCCCAGCTACCGCCTGTACCAGGACCCAGGAACTGCTGGATGCATTCTAGAGTGGGTTCCTGACACAATGTGCCCTAGAGCCCACCAGGGAGGGGATCATATGGGCCTGGTTCTGTCTAATGGTGTGCATGTCCAAGAAGTAAACATGGAGGCACCTCTTGTAGGACATGACCTTCACACCATGTGATTCCACCTAGACATGGTCAGGAAGAACATTATGACAAAAACAAGGGCTCTAGACTTCAGAAGGGAAGTCTACAGTAGGATGGTAGAGATTCTGGGGAGGCACCTTGCTGGGATCCGGAAGGAAATGGAGGTGGATCAGAAATGGGTCATAATGAAGGAGGGGCTGTTGGCAGCCAATTACATGTGCCAAACTCAAGAGCAAAAACTCTAAAGCCAAAAAGTCCAGCTGGTATGCTAGGGAGGTAGCCCAGGTGGTAAAGGGTAAGAAGTTGTAGGAAAGCAGCAGTGGCTAACACGATGCTGGGTTGTATTGTAACCTGTAGGAGGAGGGAGGTGATTCTGCCATTATACAGATCACTTGTCAGACCCCACCTGGAGTACTGCATTCAGTTTTGGCACCCTTGTCTAAAGAGGGACATTAGATTGCTGGAAGGGGTGCAACACAGAGCAACAAAGAAAACGCGAGCCATGCTGTTCGGCTCTACAAAAAAACTACCCCCTATGGCCCCAAAGCTTCTGGTTCAGTGCCAGGGTGGCTCTTCGGTCACCAACACATCCTCCTTCAAGTACCTGGGGGTCACTCTTGATCCCTCCCTCGACTTTGCTACACACATCAACACAGTCTGTCGTGCTGTTAATGCGAAAATTGGTGGAGCCTACCGGGTGCGACACTCCCTCACCCCTTCTGCTAGACTATCAGTAGCAAGGGGGGTGCTTCTCCCCCAGCTCCAATATGGTCTTCCTCTTCTATACTCTGCTAACTCCAGCGTGCTCAGCAGATGGGACACTTCTTATAATAATATCTGCAGATTTGCCTTATCCGCCCCACACCTCACTCATCACTGCCGCCTTTACTCCGGGTTAAACTGGCTGTCACCCAAGGAGCTCCGGGCTTTCTCTCTGGGTTGCTTTATAGACTCCCTAACTAGACCCCCTAGACCAGACTCCCTGGCTCTACTGCTGACCCCGGCATTTCAAATTCGCTCACTCAGATCCTCCTCCTCACCCCTGCTCTCATGTAAACCTTGCGCCACAAAAATGGGCGAACAGGCTTTCTCGTACTTCGCTCCTCGGTTCTGGAACTCTCTCCCCCTTCAGGTCAAAAATGCCACTTCCCACCAGGTTTTCAAAAACTCATTGTTCTCTGACCTTATCACACTTGGTCACTGTCGATGCTCATAACATAACCGCTGAACACCGGCCTGTTGCCCGGACCCCCTCCCAGTTGTTGCAACATTAAAGCTTTGTTATGAGTATCCTGGAGTACTAAATTGTTGTCCTTCCACTATGTATACCGGTTATATTTTGCCTGCAATCTATTGTTTACTTTAATGTCATTACGTCATGATGTATCACTCTAATTTGTGGCACCTTTGTCTTGTACTCCATCGGATTGTGCCTGAAAATGTTTATATTTCTGCTTGCAATCTGTCTTTTTTTTTTTCTTTATTGTTATCATGTCTTGATGTATCACTGTAATTTGTGGCTCCTTTGTCTTGTACTTTCCCGGGTCGTGCCTGAAAATAGGCAGGATTGTTTGCCTAGCGCACTTACCTGGTTACCAAAAGCTAATAAATATATAAATAAATGGGTCTGGGAGAGTTACCACATGAGGTTAGACTGAGGGAGATGAACATGTACTCTGTGGAGGAGAGGAGGGACAGGGAGGATATGACTGAGACTTTTAAGTACATGAGAGGAATAAACAGGACAGGCACGGAAGGACTGTCCAACAGGAGGGTGGGGAGAGACACTTGGGGTTATGACATGAGATTGAAGGGTGGAAGGTTTAGGAGGGAGATGAGGAGGCATTTCTTTTCCAAAATGGTGGTAGCAGAGTGGAATGCACTACGGGCAGAGGTGGTGGCCTGTAAAACAGTGGGATGCTTCAAGAGGAGCTGGGATAGGGAAAAGGGGAGGGTCATGGGAGGGGGATAGGGTGGGAAGGGCAGCTGCAGAGTAGGGGTGCTAGCTGCAAAATCGAGCAGACTCGATAGACCAAATGGCCTTTTTCTGCTGGCAGTTTCACATGTTCATATGTAAGTTAGCCTTCAGGAAGTACAAGCCCACCCAGAATGATGAGGACAGAGAGGAGTACTGTACTAAGGCAAGAGAGGCAGGCAGAACAGTCAGAATGGCCAAGGTCGAGAGACAGCTGCATCTGGTAGAGGGGACAAAAACTGGAGAGAATGCGTTCTTCCATTGTATCCAGGAGAAGAGGGATACAAAGGATGGGATAGTCAAGTTGAGAGGTGAAGGGGTGGGTGGAGGGAAGTGCAGAGAAAGCAGAAGTGCTTGACAAGTGCTTCTGTTCGGTCTCCACTAAGGAGAATGATGGCCCAGTACCTCAGGCAGGGGGAAACAAGGTGGCTGGGATTACAGACAGGGAGATTGAAGCTGACAGGTAAGAAACAGCTTAAAGGCCCTGAAGGTAGCCAAATCCCTGGGACTGGATGGCATACTTCTGAAGTTGTTTAGGGAGTTGGTGGATGTGCTGGCAGGTCCCCTAGCCGTACTGTTTAACACCTCACTGGAGTTAGGGAGAGTACTCCATTGACTGGAGGACAGTGCATGTGGTGACGCTACACAAAAGCATGTCAATGGATGACCTTGGTAGCTACGGACCAGCTAGTCTGACCTTGATAGTAAGGAAAGTCATGGAAACCATACTGAAAGAAAGAATAGTAAGCTCTCTGTAAACAATGGATTCCAGGATGAGAGACAGCATGGGTTTGTGTCAGGGTGATCCTACCAAACTAATCTGATTGATATCTTTGACTGGGTAACCACAACAGTGGACAGGAGGCAAGTGGCAGATACAGTGTATCTGGATTTCAGTAAGGTCTTTGACTTTGTTTCCCACAGGAGATTATTCAGGAAGCTGGAGGAAATGGGGGGAGGGACAAAACTGGTTATGTGTGTTAGAAACTGGCTGCAGGGTAGAAGTCAGAGGGTGGTGGTCAGACAGAGTTCTCAGAGGCTGGGTCAGTCACTAGTGAGATCCCACAGGGCTCAGTGTTCAGTCTGGTGTTGTTTAACATCTTCATTAGTGATACTGCAGATGGGATAAAAGGTAAAATATGCCTGTTTGTGGAAGACACAAAGCTCTGTGGGAGAGTAGACATGGAGAAGAGGAGAGAGGACCTCAGGAAAGACCTAGCCAAACTAGCAAAATGCTCAGGTATTTGGCAACTGGCATTCAGTGCCAAAAAGTGTAAGACAATATACTTGGGGGTGAAGAACTCAAGAGACCAAATACTTGCTGGGTGGTGTGCAAGTTACCAGGTAAGAAGAGGAGAAAGACCTGGGAGTGAGCATCATGAGTGACCTGAAGTACTCAGCACACTGTGGAAAGCAGCAGCCAAAGCAAATAGGATGCTTGGCTACATAGCCATGTGTTTAACCAGCAGGAAAGCGAAGGTCATTCTACAACTGTACATATCCTTAGTTCAGCCACTTTTTGAGTACAGTATGTACCATTGGTGCCCTTACCTAAAGAAAGACATCAACCAGTTGGAAATGGTTCAGAGAAGGGCAACCAAAATGATCCAGGGAAAGCAAGGCAGGACATAGAAGAAGATACTCTGAGATCTCAACATGTACTCCCTGGAGGCTAGATGGGAGAGGGATGACATGATCAATACCTTCAGGCACCTTAAATGTTTCAAGGGTGAGGTCTGTGGGTCTCTTCAACCTTAGTGGGAACAGAACCACTAGGGGCACTGCCTTAAGCTGGTGGTGGGTAGATTTAGGAGGGAAATTAGGAGGCACTTTTTCACAGACAGAATGCTAACTGAGTGAAATGAGTTGACAGAGGAAGTAGTCTCCCTGAAGACAGTGGACAGCTTAAAGAGAGGTTGGGACAGAATAATGGGGAAGTTACATATAGCAGAGGGGGACATCAGTGAGAAGGAAAGAGTAGATAATGGGGAGAGGGGCAGATCCCTCAGTAGACACTGAAGGGTTTGTAAATTCAAGCAGACATGATACAATGCAAGGTCTTTTTCTGCTGGCTTGTGTTCAAATGTTTGTATGAATATGACATCCAGCTCTGCACCCTGTCCTGCTGCCTTAGTGACCCTTAGAATCTGTTGTCCATCCTTCCAAGCTAAGGCACAAGGTAGAAACCTAACCTCCCTCTCTCCGCTCCTTCCTGCTCCCAAATCTAACCCCATGTGAAGTCCCCCACCGGAAGCTGCTTTCTCCTCTGCTGGGGTCCTCTACCTTCCATCTGCTGGCCTCCACTTCAGAGGATCCCACATCCTCCCATGCCACCACTACAGATGTCTCCTCATGGCTGTCCTATCTCGACAGAATGGCAAAGAAATTCTTTAATGGCACAGGATGAAAAATGTGCCCCTGATCCGTTATTTCCATCTTCTCGGAGCTCACCTATTTAAGCTTGCTTTTCCAGACTAACCAGAGCTGTTTTATGATTTTAGACTGTATTTATTTATTATGCAAATGATATAATCTGTTATTTTTAAACTGTATTTATGCTTTTTAGTTTGTTGATTATTTTGCTTTTCTCTGTTTATTGTGTAAGGCGCCCAAAGCCTCCGTGATTGGGACCATATAAATAAATGCTACCTGCCTATCTACCTACCAAAATCCAACTGGCCCTCTTCTGTCTAGGCAACCTCTGGGGCAATGGAGGCAGGCTCAGTGTCCTGGGTGGGGCAAGATGTCTCTGGGTCCTAGCCAGCTTGGTACAGAGACCAGTGACTTCCATCCTCAGTCAAAAGAGGTACATGCAGAAGGAGCAGTATCTCAACTACCAGAATGTCTCCCAGGAAACTGCAGCTCCACAACTGCTGTACTGCACCACTCCCATGACTGCTGACATTAGTCACTTCCTTCTGTTTTCTGAACGTGGCTTGCCCTTACTATCCTTTCCCTTTGCTTATTCTTTTCCCAGTTACACCTTCTATCAGGATTTACTTTAAAACCTTAAGATTGATAGGGAGTTATCTGTTTTCCCCTTTTAACAGTTGCTACAGTATTTCATAGTAAAGCTCTTCCTGTACCCTCCTGCCTTTTCACTCTCTCTTTTGCTAACTTTCCTCTATTGTCCTTCCTGAGCTACTCCTATGTATTACCCCAGACAGGATGCCTCCTATAGTCCTTCAGACAGCTGAGAAAGTACAATTACAGTCATCCCTTTTCTATCTACCAACCACCATGCAGCCTAAGCTTTGGCGGATAAAAGAGGGTGGCAGATAATAGAGGGTGGTGGTTAAAGGGGGAGATAGCATTTCTGAAAATTGGTACAGACCTCACATTGGAGGTAAGTGAATGTGGAGGATAAAAGAGGGGTGGATAGTTGAGGAAGCACTGCATTTCACCAATTATTTATTAATTTAATAAATAACAAATGTGTAGAAATTGTGTTTTTGACACTTGATGCTGCTAAAGCTTTTGATCTCCTGAATTTGATTTACAAGTTCCCCATCTAGAAAAATGGGGTTTCCCATTTAGTTTATATGCTGATGATATTAGGGAAAGGGGCACTTCTTTAAGCAGGAAAGGCACACTAAACTGGGGATTGTTTCCAGGTGCGACCTGGGAGCACAAGGAAGTTAAGTGACTTGCTCAGGGTAACACATTATGCAAGTGAGGGCTGATGGGATTCAGACCCAGGACTCCAGGTTTGCAGCTCAGTGCCCTTAACCACTACACTAGCCTGCCTCCTTGCCATTTTGCCAAAGAGTGAAACATCCTTTCTAATCTGATGACTGAAATGGAATTATTCCGGGAAATATTGGGCTATGGAATAAATGAGATTACAACATCAAATCTGGCTATTAATAATTTGACTTTGGCTAATCACTGTTTATTGAATGAAATGGATATTTAAGACAAAATAAAATATTTGGGGACATTTCTATTCCCTACACAAGAGAACATTGTGCAATACAACCTCACTACATTAAAAGTTTAAGATTGAGGGCCAGTGACATACTGTATATACTGACTTATACCATTAATAAACAAGAGTTTTATGTATGGCCACTCTTTTCCTTCTATGCTTGGTAATAAAGGAATAATGCATGACAGGGTGTGTGTCGTGCTGCGATAAAGCCACGCCTTGGGTGGTTGGGCACGAGGCCGCAGGCCGAGTGCGTCCAACATGCAAGGCGTGGCATTATCCCAGCATGACACACACCCTGGAGTGCATTATTCCTATTATACAATGGCTCTCCTGTAATAAAATACAAAGAAAAAAAGATGAAAATATGTTTAAAAGTATTTTTATATCTTTTTTACTGAGTAGGAACACATAGAGGAAAAATAGTGCTACGAGTTGCTTGTATGACTAGCCCACACACACACACACACACACACACACACACACACACACACACACAGTCACATTTTGAGTTGCTTGTATGAGTACCCCTCCCACACACACACACACACACACACACACACACCCCTCACATTTTTAACCAGTCCTG
Organism: Neoceratodus forsteri; assembly: GCA_016271365.2. Taxonomy (NCBI): domain Eukaryota; kingdom Metazoa; phylum Chordata; order Ceratodontiformes; family Ceratodontidae; genus Neoceratodus; species Neoceratodus forsteri. The sequence goes on along the minus strand of CM057450.1, from coordinate 1,735,695,489 downwards.
CTGCTTGCTCTGCTACAGGGAGAAAGGTGTTTGATTTTTCATTTTATAGAACAGTCCTGCATGCTGATGAGTGAGCAACATAGTGAAAGTAAAGCCGTTACACTGCCTGCATCCCCCAAGCACAAAAGAATACAAAATGTGGAACGAAATGGCACACAAGAAAACGTGGTGTTGTGAGTTACTGGTCTGTTGTAATTTTTTAAAATAAAGAAAAACGTTTCCACAAAGCCATGCACGTGATCTGTTTCAGCGCTTCACGCTTGCCGCGAACATAGACAGTGCATGTCCTTAAAAAAAAAAACAGACCAGTAAACGTGTGGTTCTCCCAGTACAGTTTACTTCTCTTTGTACTGGGAGAAGAATACAAAATGTGGAACGAAACGGCACACAAGAAAACTTGGTGTTGGGAGTTACTGGTCTTTTTTTTTTAAGGACATGCACTGTCTATGTTCACGGCGAGTGGGGAGCGCTGAAACAGATCACGTGCATGACTTTGTGGTAACATTTTTCTTTATTTTAAAAAATTACAACTTTGGCGATTTGGAAGCATCTGACAGGGTTATGGGTTTAATTACAGTTGTTGCTGTTGTATGGGAGGGAGTTCTTTTAGGGTAATGTGCTCAGTGTTTTGGGGGCGGGTTCAGGTTTTCCAGGAGAGCGATAAACCGGGATGGGTAAAGCTGCTTGTAGGGAGCGGAGAGATGCCGTTTTTTTTTTTTACATGCGGTCACTTGTGTAATGGGACTAGATCCTTGGTGTTATGCCAGGATAACACCACGGGTCCAGTGCTATACTGACCAATCAGATCCCTGCATTCTTTCTTGCCATTGTATAATCACAATTAAATACTGAGCTAAATTTGTAAGCGTTTCTATATTTTCTGAATTATATAATAGATCAAGCATATATTTGTCTGGGATGTTGCAGGTATCCAAATACTGCTTCAGGAAAATAACTCTTTGTTTATCATACCATGGGCACCTCAATGTTACGTGCTTTAGATCTTCAGTTTCCTGTAAATTGCAGTAGCAAAGATTGGAAATATTGTGTTTCTTATTATATCTAGCTTCTAATACCATGCTACCAAAAGCTTCAAATCTAAATCTAGTCAATATAGCCCTATGTTCACCTGTTTTTACTATATTTAAGTATGGTTTTAAATTATGTTCTGTAGTATTGCCCACAAGCCAGTTTGGAATTTTCATTTTTTTTTAATGTAATAGATCTTTTTGCCTAGATGTCTAATTGTTTCTTTGTGATATATTTATTTTAATTAATTTTTTTATTTAGTTTTTGTTGACCGGGTAAGTGCACTAGACAAATCCTGCCTATTTTCAGGCACAACCCAGGGGAGGGGGATACAGATGAATGCCAACTGACCTTGAACCAGATTAAGCTGTCGGTGGTATTTTTAGAGAATGAGGGAAATTTGGCCAGGACACGGGGGAAATTCCCCTACTCTTTTCGATAAGTACCATGGGATCTTTAACATCCACCTGAACTACCACCAATCCAGGTAGATGGGACCGCAGTTTAACATCTCATTTGAAAGACGGCACCTCAGAAGTGCAGCACCCCTCTCATGCTGCACTACAGTGTCAGTACAGGGATATTAACCCAAGTGACAGATGTGGGAACTGAACTCACAGCCCTCTGATCTCCCGGCCTCAGAGGCGAATGTGCTACCTACTGAGCCACTGACACTGACAAATGATATACCCCATGTATGTTCTACTTAAGTTAATATTTCATTTTTCCCATGCATTTAAGTATGTTAATCCATTGTTAGCTAATAATCTCTCTATCCTATTTAGCTAACCAGCCTTATTGAACCTCAGTAAGTTTTCTTTTTTCTTTCATGCATACTTTAATGAGGTTATCAGTTTGTTTGTGACTTCATTTTTACTCAAAGGTTAATTTGTTTTGCTTGTATCATAAAACTGAGACTCGGCTGACCCAATTGTGATCTAATCAACTCAGCAGGAGTACCCAAGGGAAGTCTGTGAAGTTTTTTATACACAGTATTTAACATTGACTCAATGGAGGAGGCATTAACACCTCCCCAAACTTCAGATGAATATAATATCTGCGGGATAACTTTAGTGTTCATGGTTTTTATAAATGGAACTACCATACAACCCCCGTATAGATAGTTAAACCTATTCAACGCTTTTATTGTGTTATTAGCTTTATTGAGAAGATACTTTGTATGTTTATTCCATAGTAAGTTACTGGAAAACCACACCCCCAGATACTGATATTCATTAATGTATTTAAGTCTCTTATTACCTATATGTAAGCATCTATATTTTTTTCTACTGCCAAATAGCATAACTTGCATTTTTGAAGCATTGGGCTTTAGATTGTGTGAGGTACTCAGTTTATCCATTAAATTCAAAGCCTTCTGTAGGCCCAATCTACTAGCTGAAATTATTGCAAGATTGTCTGAGTAAGCAAGAACTGAAATCTCATAACTTCCAATTTTAGGTGCATACTGGTCACTGTTTAGGAGCGCAAGTATTATGTCATTTATGTAGATGTTGAAAAGTGTGGGAGCCAGAACACAGCCCTGGTGAACACCAAGGCTTGTTCTGATTTTACCTGTTAAGTCCCCTGCTTCTCTACATATAACCTGTACCTAGGTATCAGTATAGAGTCTGTGGATTAATCTGATCAAGTTACAATCTATATCCAATTTATGCATTTTGTCCTAAAGTAATGTCCTTAGTAGAAAATCAAAAGCAGATGAAAAATCTACGAAAGCAACAAAAAGCGGGTGTTTTCTAATAGTGCAGTATTTTTCTCATAAATGGTCTAGTAGAAATAGAGGTTCTTTGTCTTTAAACTTGTTTTTTATTTTAACTGGGTTCACCACAACATAACCCAGATAGACCATCTTAGGGTAGCTGGTTCATTCCACTGGGGTGTCAAACAGATGAGGCATGCTGATGAGTCCTGGTAGGACAAAACACATGTCTATGTCTTTTGTTGGCATCCTTTGCAAACAGTGTGGGAGGCCTTTCAGCACCATGCATTTTTGCTTAAAGTTGAACCAGCATAATATTCTGTGGTGATTTTCATATGCAGTCCATGATGCTTTGCATTATGGGGGCATGTGTGATTTTGTATTTCTTTGAAACTTGGCTTCCCAACCAATGCCCTTTGGGGTAACTATTGCCTTAGTGCTTACGCATAGAGGTTTTTTGTCTTTTAACTTGTTTTTTATTTTAATTGGGTTCACCACAACATAACCACATAGACCATCTTAGGGCAACTGGTTCATTCCACTGGGGTGTCAAACAGACAAGGCATACTGATGAGTCCTGGTAGGATGAAACATGTGTCTATGTCTTTTGTTGGCACCCTTTGCAAACTGTGTGAGAGGTTTTTCAGCATCATGCATTTTTGTTTAAAGTTGAACCAGCATAATATTCTGTGGTGATTTGTATATGCAGTCCATAATGCTTTGCATTAAGGGGGCATGTGTGATTTTGTATATCTGAGTATAAGTTCCTTTATTTCTGGTACTGTAAATCCAGCTTGCAAGTGGAATAATATTTTATTTTGTTCTAACCATTCAATCAGTCTATTTAGAACTACTTTTGCAAAACAATTTGCAAGATTATCAAGAAGACTAATTGCCTTGGCCTATAATTATCAGGTTCAGTTTTAGCTCCTTTTTTATGACTAGGTATAATTTAACTATAAAACCAAAAGTAGCTTGCACTAGGATGGGGTGTCGTGGAGAATATCCGAAGTAAAAAACACAAATCCAGGCACTCGCCACCACAAAATCACTGGCCAACAAGAGAAAATCATTTTAAAATTTATCAAATCACCTGACATGTTTCTGGTCCCACTGGACCCTTTATCAAAGGCTGAATTGAATGAAAAAACATACATACATATATATAACAGAGCAATAAAGCACATGCCAAATTGAATCAATTAAAAATCGTCAATAAGGTTTCACTAATAATGAAGAAATACAAAATTCCTGCATGGATTTTAAATGCCTAACAAGCAGAATCTGTCACTTTAAAACACCACAGAAATGAAGAATGAATAAATAAATAAAAAACAGGCAGTAATAATAAAAAGACAATTAGAAAATGAGCAGCAATCATGAACAGTACTAAACCAAATGCAGGCTATATACATATCACATAGATAATGAAAATTGGGGGTAAACTAAATACTCTCAATAACTAACATATTTCTTCTAAGAAAGGTTTTAAATCAAAATTGCTATTTAGGCCAGGAAAATATTTGCTTTCCACTGTAAAATCCAGAAAGCTTCTCACTTTAAAATAAGATTTCTGTAGTTACCCCCTCTAGGTTTTCGAGACACTTTATCAATGGCCATATACTTAAACTGATGTAAACAACTGTAATTTTTACATGCTGAAATATGTGCTGCTGTAGAATAGAGTAGATCTTCCCTTGCTATAGCTCATTGATGTTCACCACCTCTAACCTTAAAGTTTCTTTCAGTCCTGCCTACATAAAAAACATTACACAAACAAGTTGCCACATAAATCACACCATTTGTATTACATGATGTAAATTGTCTAATGGTAAATTCCCGCATATTGTTTACTATTGAAAAGGTTTTACTGTTAGTAATAACATCACAATAAATACAATTATTGCATTTAAAGCAACCCAAAAGTTTTGATAACTAAGTATTTGTTGTTTTCTTATCTACAAAGTGACTATGTACTAAACTATCTTTAAGACTAGCAGCTTTTCTAAATGTTATTCTTGGCAACTGTGCAGCTGCATTTTCCAAGTTTTTATCAGCTGATAAAACCTCCCAATTTTGATTTATAACATCAGAAAAGAGATTTGCATGCACTGAAAAAGTAGTTACCACACTTAATCATGTCTCATGTTTTTTATTTACATTTGATGGCCGTAACAAAGTATTTCTATTAGTGTTCATAGCCATTTCTCTTGCTTGCAAAATATTTCTAATACCATGACCCCTCTCCTTAAATCTAGTTTCCGTAATATCTGCAGTAATTTTAAAACTATTTTCAGTACTACAATTTCTTTTTGCTCGTAAAAATTCTCCCTTAGGGACATTCTTAATTGTATGAACTGGGTGGCAGCTAGAAGCCATAAGGACCATGTTACCATAAACTTCTTTGTAAAAGATTTCTGTTTCAAAATTACCAGTAGCCGTATTTGTTATGGAAATGTCCAAATATGGAAGTTGATCATTGCCACATTAGAAATAAAATGCAAATGGTCATTAGTGGAGTAGAGAAAGATAATAAAATCTTGAAACTCTGATAGGGTTCCCCGCCATAATAAAATCACATCATCTATAAAGCATTTTCACAAGATGATTTTGTCAAAAAATGGATTATTAGCTGAGAAAATAGCATTCTTTTCCCACAATCCAACATATAGATTTGCTATCAAAGTGGCACAAGTGACTCCCATGGCTGTCCCCTTAATTTGCTTATAGATAGCTTGATTAAACAAAAAAACATTAAATGTCAAAACATACTCCATTAATTTTAAAAGAAAATCTACAGGTGGTCCATCATAACTAGAATCGTTATTTAGAAAAAATGCCATTGCATCCAAAGCACCACAGTGAGGGACATAAGAATACAAAGATTCTATATCTAAAGTAATAAGTAAAATATCACTATCCACATGTAATGAACTTAAAAGATTTAAACCATCCCTAGTATCTTTTAAATAAGAAGGTAAATTCTCCACATAAATGTGTAAAAAGGAATCCAAATAATAAGAAAGGGGCTCAGTCAAAGACCCCACTCCACTAATGATCGGACATCCAGGAAGATCTATCAATGTTTTATGCACTTTGGGTAATAAGTAAAATGTAGCCATGACAAGACAATCCTTAATTAAAAAATCCCTAACATGTTTTGAAATATGTCCTTCCATGAACACATTATTTACTCTTTCATCAATAATACTTTTAAATTCCTAGAAAAGCTGCTAGTCTTAAAGATAGTTTAGTACATAGTCACTTTGTAGATAACAAAACAACAGATACTTGGTTATCAAAACTTTTGAGTTGCTTTAAAGAGAGAAGCTTTCCAGATTTTACAGCTGAAAGCAACTATCTTTCCTGGCTTAAATGGCAATTTTGATTTAAAACCTTTCTTAGAAGAAAGACGTTAGTTATTGAGAGTATTTAGTTTACCCCCCCCCCCCATTTTCATTATCTATGTGGTATGTATATAGTCTGCATTTGGTTTAGTACTGTTCATGATTGCTGCTCATTTTCTAATTGTCTTTTTGTTATTACTGCCTGTTTTTATTTATTTATTCATTCTTCATTATTGTGGTGTTTTAAAGTGACATATTCTGCTTGTTAGGCATTTAAAATCCATGCAGGAATTTTGTATTGCTTCATTATTAGTGAAACCTTATTGATGATTTTTAATTGATTCAATTTGTCATGTGTTTTATTGCTCTGTTATATATATGTATGTGTTTTTTCATTCAATTCAGCCTTTGATAAAGGGTCCAGTGGGACCAGAAATGCGACAGGCGATTTAATAAATTTTAAAATGATTTTCTCTAGTTGGTCAGTGATTTTATGGTGGTGAGTTCCTGGATTTGTGTTTTTTACTGTACAATGTAACTACCATACCAAGTCATTGGAAAGTAATCATACATTATCATTTTGTTAAATAAATCCGAAAGAACCTGAGACCACCAGTCTCTTTTCTGCTTACAAAAATTGATTGAGAAATTGTCCGGCCCTGGAGATTTATTTCTTATAAAGCTATCAATAGCCAGCCCAATTTCTTGGGCAAAAAAACAATTAAAATCTCCAGTGATTTGATTACTGACAGACTCATTTTGAATTCTATTATCATAAAATATTCTGGTAAAGTAATCATCCCATATGTCAGGGGTAATGTATATATCCAACCTGGCTTTGATAAATGTTGTACCACTGGCAACTAATGTCCAAAATGTTTTATCATATCTGTTTACTATTGCATTGTACATTATATCCCAAAGGTGCTATTGATGTTCTAATTTTTTCTTAATAACATTAATTTTGTAATTTTTCCTGACTAAATTAAAGGGGAAATCTACCATAGTTTCACACCAATATTTTCCCAGCTCCTTATGTGTAACTGCTGTGTGCCTCCTCCAGTTGCGAGCAGTCATATAGTTGTCCAAATCTAGATTATAAATAAAAATATATAGCCCCCAGAAGTTATCAATGCGCTTGTCCTCCATTTTACCATCAATGTTGCTAGAGGATGATGTCATCAGAGCAACAGATAATGGTGCTGCACTAAATGTAGTTCCACTAGTAAACCAAACCCACAATGTTTGGTTCCCAGCTTAAGTAATGGAGGAACCCTTTAAGTGTTGTGCACATCCTGAAGTGCAGATCTAATAGGGACTAGGACCATGTGAGTGTGATGCAGCACTGATTTGAGGTATATACAGTATTCATATAAGGAAGTGCCTGTATGTATTATGTTACTGTTTCTGTTAGCAAAAACAGTTTACCCAATAAATGACTCTGGGTGCAACAACAGTTTTAAGTTGTATGATACAGCTGTTGTATTATGTTGTGTGTGTGTGTGTGTGTGTGTGTGTGTGTGTTAGCATTCTCTGTTTTGATTGACACCAGCAGTGAGAAACAATTTTGCAAATATGCCCCTTTCCCTTTGTAACTAGGCAGTCAGTGATTGGATGGCTGCTGTAAGACAATAAAGAATTCAGCTATAACAAGGAATAGGTTACCAGTAAAGCATCAGCTGCAGCATATGGAAGAAGGATAATCTAGTGGTTAAAGCACAGGCACGATCACTGGAGGACTATGGATAAAATCCTACTAGAGTCCCTTACTCTCTAACCCTTAAGAAGTTCCCCTAACCTCCTTGGAAACTGTGATGGTCCCTCAGATCCATGACTTTAAAAGTGCCCCAATTCCCATTATAAATCATTAGTAGTGGTGTGAGAGCTACAGCACTTCACTTTCAAGGTACTAAGGATAAGCTGTGGCAGCCCCCCCCACTTTGTAATGCCAGCATTTGAAGTAGGATGTCCCTCACTAATCAGATGCTACACCTCAGCTATTGTAGGTAAAGAAACTAATCAGTCTCAGTGTTTGTAGTGCTCTGTATTTGCTTAACTCATTCCTCCCATATCATATGCATTCTGTGTCTTGGTATGTCCAGTCAGAAACTCAGATATAAGAAGCATTTGAAATGTAAAACAATACACTTTATAAAGTAAATGATCTAGCTCTCCACTTTCAGGCTGCTAAAAGGGAATGTGTATAATTCAGTCTTTTGAGATCCTTTGGTAAACTGCCCAGGCTTACCTTGTAATGAATCTTCTCAACGGTGTTCACCTGGTTCAATACAGAGTGACTGATTGACTGCTCGATTGATTGATTGGTTGACTGACTGATTCAGTCTACAGCTCTCTACAACATGTTACAACTGTCTCACAGAGAGAAATGAGCAGTATATGGAAACAGATTTTGATTCCTGTGAATGAAATACTATTAGATGTATTATTTGCTCTACACATACAGTATTAAGGTTACAAGTACTACACCCTGTGTGAGTTGTATGGCAGAACTGCCTTAAGCCATTGCAAACTTAAACTAAAATCAGGCTAGACAGGAAATGGTACCCTTATGTTTTATTCTGCACTGTTGCTGCAGTGACATCAATAAATGGGAGGGGCTGTATTACAAGTGACTCATTTGCATATAAATGGAGGCTTGATTGATATTTTACTACCTTGTGTCAGAGCCTCAAACTCTAGATATGTGTTGCAACAGAAGAAATGGCTGATATCTTATTGACATATGTACAGTACTTGATGCAATGTATAATAAATATATCAGACATATCCAAATCATAAATATACAGGATTCTTCTCCTTTAAGCTCTTTTATGTTTTTCCTGTTAGGATTTCTTTTAGTAATTTTTAACTGTTTGTTTAAATTCCTTTTTTCTTGCCTACAGAATATATAGAACCAATTTTCATATTTAGTAGCTATCCCAGGTTTCCCGGCATCTACTATTAATGTATCCATGCAAGCAAAATATGTTTGCAGAATTAGGTTATATAACTGCTCTGGTTCCATGTCAATTTTGAGATTTGCTGATAAGCTCTCCCTAAAGTAATCAGATGTAGCATTTAATTTATCAGTGGGCACTTTATCCCACCTGACTGTATTGTTTCTAATATGTATTACTTCTTCCTCTGGGCGAACATTATGTTGACTAGTTATCCTATATAACAATAAAGGCATGTGATTACGTCCTACCCTTTGTAGTATTTTTAATCTGAGTACCTCAAATAATCATATATTGTAATAAAGCAAAATCTATTGTTGAAGTTCCCCTTTTATTTAAGTAAGAAGTCTTTCCCTCGATGTCAGAGGGAAATTTTCCATTTATTATAATTAATTATACTGTATCTATTAACTTTGCCATATGATGGTACTTATCTGTATTTTTCTTATCCTTAGATTTCCTATCTGGCATTTCTAGATTTAAATATATTGACTAGGGGGTAATTTGATATTACACAGCATGGTTTTCAACCACGACTATCTTGCCATATGAATCTGATCAACTTCTTTGAACCAATTAGTGAAGCACTGAATCAAGATTTCCCTGAAGATGTCATTTTTTTGGACTTTGAAAAAGCCTTTGATTCTGTGTCACATAACATTTTAATTGATTGTTTATCCAAAATGGAATTAAATATGCATATAATAACCTGGATAACTTTGTGGTTATCTGATAGAAGACAACAGGTTACTCTTAGAGGATATAAATCTCCCTGGACCAAAATTACTAGTGAAGTGCCACAGGGTTCTGTTCTGGGCCTGATCCTATTCAACATTTTATTAGCTAGAATGAATATCATGGATGGAATATGGCTAAGTAAATATGCTGATGATGCTAAGATAGGAGGACTTGTCAATAACGTTATCTGCTCAAAAATTACAGGCAAATTTGAACTTAGTCTCTGATTGGGACATTGAGTATGAATTAACATTTAACTATTCCAAATGTAAAGTAATGCATTTTAGGAAAAATAATAATTGTTTTAAATATGTCATTAATGATAATTTATTAAGTGAAGTAAGTTCAGAGAGGGATTTAGGAATCTTTATCACTAATGATTTAAAATTTTCTGAACATATAAATCGTACAGTTAAAAAACGCAATAATTTAATTAATTGTATATTGAAAAATATAAAAAGCAGAGAGCCAGAGTTATTAATTCCCTTGTGTTGCAGTATAGTGGGATCTAACTTTGATTACTGTTCTTCTTTCTGTTCTACAATATTAGTGCAAGATAAACAATCTGGAGAAAAGGTACAAAGGAGATTTACTAAACATATTGCGAACATGAGCTCTCTTCCGTATAAAGATAGACTGAAAAAACTAAATCTCTACTCACTTGACTATCGTACTTTGAGAGGAGATCTATGTTTAGTAAATAAGGCTACAAAAGATACAGTGCTATTTGAATCACTTTATTTGGACTGGCACCCTTCTGCGTGTATAACCAGATCTCATGATCTGAAATTAAGGGCTAATATTAATAAGACCTCAAAGAGAAATAACTTTTTCACTCAGAGAATAACCCCTGCTTGGAACTCTCTTCCATTTGAGGTTGTCCATAAAGTTAATTTAATTCAATTTAAACAAAAACTAGACTCCTATATGGATGGATCAAAATATGATTACCACCTATGGTAGGTGGCGAGGTCATAATGGGCTAGACCCTTGATCTCATACTTCTCCTATGAACCTATGAACCTATTAAAGCTACTTATTTTAAAGCGCCATTTTGTTTATCATTTGGAAACCTAATAAAATCACCCAATACCAAAAGTTCAGTGCAGGAATTAGTCTGTATTGTGGATATTATATCTTGTACCATTACATCTAATACATTTTTATTATATTGAGATGACTTAGGAGGAGGATTGTAGCAGTTAACCAGTAGAAATATATCATCCCTGGATCTGAGAACTACAAACAAATAATTTGGTTTTATTTTAGTGGTAATAACTTTTGTATAATCTGTAATCCTAACATATGTAATCAGACCACCTATATAATGACCTATCTTTTTTTTTGTTTTAACCCTGGACTTTGTACAAGAATGTAACCAGTAAGTTCAATTTTCCCCACATTTTCTTTACAATGCCAAGTTTCCTGAAGTGATATAATATCACATTGCTTTAGAAAATACATAAATTCGGTATCTACATATTTAGGAATGATACCTGCAATATTCCAAGAAAATACTCCAGTTAGTTGTTTATTTTGTTCCATATATACCCATTGGAGGTATCCCACAGTTCATACTCCCAGTGAGGGCAGTTGTCACTTGGTCCTACCGACCCCAATTTCAGAGAAAGTCAATCATTGTCCTCACACAAGGCCTCATATCTGTTGGCCACCTCCACACTATATAGAGTATTGAGATCCACAGAATGATGCTCTTCCTGACTTACAAGCCTATTTTCCAAAGAACTAAAATTGACAATATAGATACCCAGACTATCCAATTTGTGACTAATGTGCAACATTTTCTCTATCAAAAAATAGTTATTTACTGTTAAAACAATTTGATTGCCATCTTCCCAGTTTGTATATATTCTATAAAGATCTACAATGTCATCTGTAAAAAATCCAAGTCCCAGAAAATTAACCATCATTTGCTGTATAATCATAGTACAATTTTCATATATTTTTAAACCGCTCAAATTTAAACCAAAAATAGAGACTGTGGTATTAGAACAAACAGCGGTTACATGATTAGAAAACACAATATCTTGTAATTTGCATACATTTACAAGTTTTTCAGTAAGATCTAATTCTGTTCATATTCCCTTATTTAATAGGGAAGAGGCAGGAACTGGGTAATTCATTTTCAGATTCATTTTATGTACTAAGATTGAATTTCTCCATATATAATCAGCCACTCTAGAGTGCTGAATAAACATCATCACTAATTCTTCACCCATACAATCATAGGCCCTAGTGACTTTCATAATGTCCTCATAATATCCATCACTGATAAGCAGCAGGAAAATCCCAGCCTCCCCCTACAAAACAGGGTACTAAATGAGACAAAGACCAAGGTAGAAAGGTCAGTGGGGGATGCTGCTACAGAAGGTAAAGCCATCAAAAAATGGAGAGCAATGAGTGCCAGTGCCTGTAGTCTGAGTAACAAGCTTCCTGAATTAGTGACCTTGATGGAGGAGGAACATCTGGATATCGTGGCAGTCACAGAAACATGGTACACACAGAACCATGACTGGGACATAAACATACCAGGATACACTGTCTACAGGAGGGACAGGGAGGGCAAAAGAGGAGGAGGAGGAGTAGCTCTCTACATAAGAGAAAGAATCAAAGCAACAGAACAAAAGGGTAAACAGGAAGAAGAAGCACTGTGGGTCAATTTGGAGGCAGGCAATGGCACCACAATCTGCACAGGGGTTGTATACAGACCCCCCTCTCAGGGGGGAGGAAATGAACAAGGAAATGATAGAAAGTATACTTAGAATGGCAGATAAAGGGAAGATATTGCTGATGGGTGATCTGAATGTGCCATATGTTAACTGGAGTGCAGTTGCAGCACTTCTAAGAGTGGGGTCATTCTAGAAGCCCTACAGGGGGCATGCCTTAGACAACTAGTATTGGAACCCACTAGAGAGGGAGCAATCTTAGACTTGGTCCTCTCAAATGGAGATTGAGAGAGGATCACAGATGTAGAAGTGGGTAGCCATCTGGGAACTAGCGACCATCAAACAGTATGGTTCACAATCAACATAGCAATAGAGTCAAGCCATACTGGAATTCAGGAGGGCTGACTTTGCCAAAATGGGTGAGTGCCTAAGGAATGCACTAGCAAATGGGCAGGAAGGAGGGGTGGAAGAACAATGGGGAATAATAAAAACTGCCATCAAGGAGGTAACAAGCCTTTGTGTGAAGCAAATAAACAAAACAAAATGATGTAAGAAACCAGTATGGTTCTCAAAGGAGGTGGCAATGAAGGTTCAAGAGAAAAAGAAAGCATTCAGAAAATACAAGGAATCACAGAAGGAGCAGGAGAGAGAATTGTATCAGTTAAAGCAAAAGGAAGCTGGGATGGAAGACAGAACAGTAAAGGCCTGAACTGAGGAAAAGATAGCCAACTCAGTTAAGAAGGGGGATGAAACCTTTTTTAGGCACATCAAGGAGCGAAGGAAGACTAAGGGAGGGATAGTGAGGCTTAATAAAGGGAGGGTGGGTGGGCAGGGTGACTATGAAAAGGCAGATACTAAACAAGTATTTTTGCTCAGTACTTACAAACAAAGAAGGGGAGGTACCTAAAACAAACAATAGAAACACTCTGGATACAGAAGTTGATACCAGTCCATTTACAGAAGAAAGGGTTTTGAAAGAACTCTTAAAACTGAAGGTGGACAAAGCAATGGGGCCTGATGGGATTCATCCTAGAATTCTAAAAGAACTAAGGGTAGAACTAGTGACACCACTGACTAGCCTCTTTAACAAATTATGGGAGGATGGGGTGGTACCTGAGGACTGGAGGAGGGCAGATGTGATTCCCCTTTACAAAAGTGGGAGCAGGGCAGAAGCAGGGAACTACAGACCTGTTAGTTTAACCTCAGTGATAGGGAAAATGATGGAATCACTTCTGAAGGAAAGAATTGTCGAGTACCTAGAGGCCAGAGGGGCACAGGACCCAAGGCAGCATGGATTCACAGTGGGAAGGTCATGCCAGATGAATCTAATAGATTTCTTTGACTGGGTGACCAAAGTAGTAGATCAGGGAGGGGCTGTGGACATGGCCTACCTAGACTTTAGCAAGGCATTTGACTCAGTCCCACAAAAAATATTAATATACAAGTTAGCCAGCCTGGGAGTGGGTCCCAAGATGATAGCCTGGGTAAAGAATTAGCTGGAGAACAGGACACAGATGGTAATAGTAAATGGAGTCCACTCTGAAGAAGGGGTTACTAGTTGGGTGCCGCAGGGTTCAGTATTAGGATCGGTCCTCTTCAATGTCTTTGTAAGTGACATTGCAGAGGGACTGGAAGGAAAAGTATGTCTCTTTGCAGATGACACAAAGATCTGCAACAGAGTTGATGCCAAGGTGGAGTGGAAAGGATGAGAAGGGACTTGGCAAGGTTAGAGGAATGGTCAAATGTATGGCAGCTTAGATTTAATGCTAAGAAGTGCAAGGTAATGCACCTGGGAAACAAAAGCCAGGGGAAGAGTACACAATGGGGGTTGAGATACTAACAACAACAAAAATGGAAAGGGACCTGGGGGTAGTCATATCAGATGACTTAACGGTGGGAAAGCCATGTGAAAGGGCAGTAAGGAGGGCTGGGGGGGATACTGGGATGCATAGGGAGAGGCATCACCAGTAGAAAACAGGAAGTTGTTATCCCTCTGTACAGACAGCTGGTGAGACCCCATCTGGAGTTCTGTGTGCAGTTCTGGAGACCCAGTCTCCGCAAGGACATAGACAAGATGGAAGCTGTCCAGAGGAGGGCACTAAAATGGTGCAGGGTCTGCACTGGAAGACATATGAAGAGAGACTAAAGGAGCTTAATATGTATAGCCTTGAGGAAAGGAGGAGAGGGGGACATGATAGAAACTTTGAAGTACCTCAAGGAATCAACAAAGTCCAAGAGGGTAGCATCTTTCAAAAAGGAGGTGTGCAAGAACAAGGGGCACAATTCAAAGATGGGGGCGGCTCAGAGGTAATGTAAGGAAGTATTTTTTCACAGAGGGGGTGGGATGCATGAAACAGCCTTCTGGAGGAGGTTGTGGAGTCAAAACAGTGGCTGAATTCAAGCATGAATGGGACAGCCATAAGGCAATTCTAGGGGTGGGGTAGAAAGAAGTAGGCTGTTGGTTAATTAGGATCTGCAGCTTATCCATTAGGTAGGGAAATGGGCAGACTGGGTGGGCCAAGTGGTCCTTATCTGCTGTCAAATCCTATGGCTCAGAAATTCAAAAGGGTTGCACCATGCGCAATAGGGTTGTGCCTGCGCAAGTCCGAAATTGCGCCATTCTGTGATATTCAGCAGGAGGCAGTTGCGCCACTGAAAACATGCTGAGCAACAGCGCAATGCAAATGAATGCGTGCTGAACTGGAGGATGAGGAACCATGCATAAACTGCACAGCCTGATATCCAGCCATGCTGTGCAGAGTTGTGCAGGCGCAACCCCCAACCTGCACCTGCACAACTTTGAGCCAAAAAACAAAGGATCAAGTCGAGGGCCACCCACAGGTGAGCTGCCGCATTGCAGGGCGCAACACAGCAGCTGCCACCTGTGGATAGTCCTCAACCTACTCCCTGTGCCCCCCGCAGCCTGATCACGGGCAAAAGTGAAAGTCCCCACTCCCTGCCCGACTGGCCGATCGAGGCAAAAGAGAAGTTGCAGAACGATAACAGACAGAAGTCCAGATTTGTGAATGAATTCATTCATTCACAAATCTGGACTGCTCTTACAGTATGGGCTGCACGCCACTGGCTTTGCTCTGCACCAGGGGGCATGCAGCCCTACTGGCAGTCAGTCGGCGGGCGGGGCGGCAGGCGGTGGGATGCTGCCGCCCGCCGCCGCAGGGGAGCGGGTGGTGGCTTTGTGGGTGGTGGGTGGGGGACACCAGATCACAAGGGATGTGTTCTTGGGGGTGTCGTAAGTAATGCAGCCAGCGATCGGGCTTTATCGGTCCACTGACCACCAGAGATATGTTCGGGGGTGTGTTTATACATTTGCTGGCCGCGATCCGGCTTATCGTCCACTGACCACCAGGGATAGTTCGGGGACACTTTTATGCCCGCGATCGGGCTGGTGGGGGTTATTTCAGCTTTTGCCCGCAATCGAAGCCATTCGGGGAGGGGAGTTTAATGCTTTTGCCCGCCGATCAGGCCAGTGGGGGTGGGATTTTTTACTCTTTTGCTCCTATCTGGCTGCAGGGGCATCAGTCCCAGACGGCTGCTGCCTGGCAGGGTGCCAGTGCAAGTCCTTGGGATCAGCACACTCAGAGTTGCATGTAGAGTTGCAAATGAAGCTATAAACATATGCAAATGGCCCCCTCGTGCCTTGCATGAATTATGGCCCCATTTGCATGTCACCTTTTGAATATCGGAAATTTGTGCATGGTACTTGCGCCACCGTAAGTTGAATGCTGCACTCTGACCACCTGCGGTGGAGCAAGTTCCACTGCGCCATGCACAGTGGCTGTGGCCGGGGGGTGATATTCAAAGGGGAGTTGCTCAATAACGCATCTCCTTTGAATATCGCTCTGGCCACACCCCTGCGCAACTATTTTGTGCAGCGCAAGGGCTTGCACCACAAAATAGCGCAGTTTGAATATCCGGCCCAATGTTTCTATGTTTCATAGGCAGCATCAAGCTGTAACCATTCATCACATACCATTTGATAAAGTATCAGCAAGACTTGGTCGTTTTCCATTTCACTTCTGGGTATTCCTCTAACTACCAAGATGGTCTGTTTCTGATCCAGTTCAGAATCCTCTAATATAGACATTTGTACCTGTTCTTGTATTTTTGTATGCCTAACACTATCCCATGTGTCTTGTTTCTTTCCTGTTTTTAACTACATTTCCAGCAGTTTCATGATCTTTCTTCTGTATGCTATTCTCTTTCTATCTTTTCATTTTGTTTTTGGTAATAATTTTATTTTTATTACCTTGTGTCATTACCAAATTATTAGAAAGTGAAGATTTTTTTTTATTTGTGTGCTGTGGTTTACTGTTTCCCCTTTAATAGCTTTCTGTTGTCCCTTATTTGTTTTTTTTTTTTTTGCCAGTCAGTACAACCTGTTTTTCCCCTTTTGCACTGGCCCCTTGTTTAATTTCAAATGTCTCTGTATCTCTTACATCAGTTTCATTATTTAATTGTTTTAGAAGATAGTTACTATCCTGTTTCTTCAGGGTCTCAATGAGAGCTGTCTGAATTTCATGCATCTCTTTATTCCTAGCAATCTCCCCCCTTAAATGCAGCATCTCATTTTTCATCAAGATAATTTGTTCCATGATTGCAATACTTGCTACTATATATGGGGGTCTTTCAATACCTTAATCAAGTCAGTATCCAAAAAAAGGATACTAGGCATGGTCTGAACAACTAGGTAACTGGTTTTCCTTAGTATCTGTTAGTCTTTTATTTTGTTCTTGATCTATATACTTTTTCTTACCAGTAATAGTGTCTTGCAGGTCCTGTCTAATTTCAGCCAGTTCATCATCCCAAACCAAAACCTTAAAAGTTAAAGTCTCAGTTAAACTAGAGACAGGTTCTGGCAGGCATTGGAAGCTGTCTCTGGAGTCCACAGAAACAATTTCTATGGGCCCCAGACCCAGCCCCCAGGTTCAGGGACACCCAGATCCACTTCATTGCCATAGTCCCCATCTTTATGTTGAAACTCATCTCATTCCATGTTAAAGTTAAATTAGGGGATTTTTCTAGAGACAGATCACTACAAAATTGTTGTCGTAAAGCCACTTCTGCAGTGTTAACAGCTGTATCTCGTATCAATATTGGTGTAGACGTGTCCCATATATTTACATCTTTTAACTTGTTTGTGTGAGCTGTAATCAAGGTCTGTCCATTCTTATTATTACCTGCTTTGTCCTTCATCCTCTTTCTAGTCTGTCAGGGGGAGGGGAGAGAGATAGAACCATCTTCTATTTGCTGCCCTTCCTTTTTGTTTAAGTTTTTTCCACTCTTTTGTTTAGATTGCGTTAAACCTTTACTTCAACCTTTCTTTACACTTCGGATATTCATTTTACTACCTGTTGTATTTGATTCCTCAGTAATCTGATTTAAAACCACTTCTGATTTCTTATTTTTTCTAGTCTTCATACTTAAAATGCAGTTTTTAAAAGCTACCCCAACAGTCAATCTAAGAGTGCACTGAGTGCACTAAGTGCTCAAAGGGTGTATACAATTATAAATGCAAATGGTGTAAAATCAAAACAAGTTTAGTCCACTACAATGAGGACCTATTGCACTATACACAAAATATGTTACAGATTGAAATATCCAGTACTGGGCAATGTAAAATATAGAAATATATAAAAAGAAAAATAGTACTCATAAAAGTCCCATCATAGTTTCTTTACAGAGCAGTCTTAAATATGAATTGCACCGCAAGTTGTTGGGATATGAAGAATACTTATCTCACCCAACATATCTTCAGGAACCTAAAAGTCCCTTTAAACTTCTTTTTTTTTTTCAATTCAAGCTTTATTAATACATTTCCATTATAAAGAGCAGTTACAGTAAGTTGGGACATGACATAGCGCTTGAACAGTAAGAACTGCCCGGCCCACCCCTCTCACCCCATCCCCCCTTACAGCAGCAACAAAATCTACTCACCCTAATGTGCAGTGCGTGATTCAGTGGTACGTATGGGTAGAATCAGAATGTGAAAAAATTTCAGTGAGGTAACAAGAGTAAGGAATGAAGGGGATCCCATATCCTACTGTATGCCTCTAGTCTGTTATGAAGACTTGCAATTGCCTTCTCTGTTCAAAGGTTAGCAATAATTTCATGTAACCATTCCTGGAAGGAAAGAGCCGATTGTTCCTTCCAATGACGTAGTATAAGTTTTTTAACTGAGAGCGCAACCATAGAAATGTGGTATTTCCTAGTTCTAACACTGACCAGGGACATATCCCCTAGAAGATACACCTCCGGAGTAAAGTACTCCTGTAGGCCCAGTAGAGGATCAAGAGACATCTTAATTGAATTCCATAAAGAAGAAACTTTGGGACAGGACCAGAACATATGCAAGACAGTACCCTCTTCTTGCAGGCACTTAGTACATGTACTGGAGTTCGAGAAGCCCCATTTTTTTAATTTGGTAGGGGTACAATACATGTTGTGTAGAATGTGGTATTGCATGAGACGCAGCCTATCTTGGGGAAATATACTTATGATAGGATCTCCATAGGGAATGCCAGTCCAACTGGTATTGAGGAAGGAGTGAGTTCCAGAAAATAGTAGGTCCAAAGGTGTCCCCATACTTTTTATAGTACAAGACCCTGTATAGCTTAGATACTATGCCTGAAGATCCAGACAACAGGGAGATTTCAGGAATCAGAGCTGATACCTTCTGGGAGGGGGAAGAATTCCCCAGGTCTACAGTGAGAAGGTGTCTTAACTGCATAACTTTAAAATGAGACGAGACCAGAATAAGGAACTTGTCAATGATTCCATGTGAGGACAACCAGTGCCCTTCCCCATCTACCAGGGAAAGAAGTTTTCCATTGCCTAGTTGAGGCAACCAGTTAGAAGGAATCCACCTTCCGCTAAAAGTGAAAGATGGGAAATTCCAAATAGACTGAGCTAAATCAGTCTGAGGGGAATAGTGAAGAAATAAATATAACTGTGTGTAAACTCTCAAAGAGGTTCTTATTGTGGAGCAGTCGACCATCTTTACATGAGACAACTTGAGGTAAAATAAGTTTGAGGGATCCAGGTGTTTAGTTTTAATTACGTCTAACTCAATCTTAAGCCACACTGGTTGTGCCGTTTCAGTGCCTGGGGAGATCCATCTCAGGCAATTTGCTAGATGACTAGCCCAGTAGTATAGTGCCATATGTGGACTCCTCAGCCCCCCCCCCAGATTTGGGGGCAGCTAGTTTATGATAGGCCAACCAAGGATGTTTATCTGCCCAGATAAATCTGGTAAATATACTGTGCAGTTTCTTAAACTAGCATATGGGAATAAAAGAGTTGAGAAGGGATAAGGGATAATAAATTCTAGGAAATGCATTCATCTTAATAATGTTAATCCTGCCCCATAATGATATAGGAAGTTTAGACCATCTGTCAAGGTCATGGATAATAACCTGTGAGAGAGAATTCAGATTGTCTTTGACCCACGTTAAGGGGGTATGGGATTGCTTTATACCCAGATATTTGAATACTCTAGGAGTCCAACCTAAACCTAGGGGGCAAATGTCATCCTTAAATACCTTGTGGTTTAATGGGAAAAATAAGAATTTACTAGCATTCAACTTGTAGTTGGATAGCACACTGAACCTGGCTATTTCGTTCAGTAAGGGTGGTGTTGAAGAAACCGGATGGGAGAGATATATCAGCAAATCATTTGCATACGCAGTGAGTTTAATCTCATGACGCCTAACTCTGATACCTTGTATAGAGCTATTTTGGAGAATGTTTTGGATAAGGGGTTCCAGATATAGGTTAAACAAAAGAGGGGGGCCGACCCGCCGGCACAGCGGTTGGATTTCCGCTTGCGACATTGGCGACCCGGGTTCAGGAATGGACTCAGGTCGCCGGAGGGTCCGCCGGGGGGAGAAGGATCGAGCGTCTCACGACTGCTCTCCTTATCCGGGGGGAGGGTGTGGTGAGTCGCCAGTGCACGGTGGACTCCTGGTGGAGACCGGGAGAACCCCAAGCACTCGGGGCCTGACGTCAGATGGGGGTGGGGCAGACGCTGGTGTCATTGCACGCTCCTGCCCCCCCTTAAAGGGGAAACACTCCACCCACCTCTGACGCCTCTATGATGCCAGTCCCTCGGGCTGCAATGGGCTCCCCCAAAGAGCATGGCTTCCAGCCTATTACGATGTTTGTGGCACCCTAAGGGCTGAGGGTGCCATGTCCCCACCTTGGGGGGCAAGCAAGGGGGTACTGGGAGCACGGCTCACGAGGAGGGGATGCCGCAGCAGGGGGGATCCGTGACCGGGCGGAAAATCTGGCGCGGAGGAGGGGGCACAAAAAAAAAAAAATAAAAGAGGCGATGGGGGCAACCCTGCCTAGTGCCTGAATGGAGTGAGAAGTAGTTTGAGAAGGCCCCATTAGCTGAGATTCTTGCTGTAGGGGATTTATAAAATGCAGCAACCCAAGAAATGAATACCGGAGGAAATTTAAAGGCACTTAATACATTGAAGAGGAAACTCCACTTCACCCGGTCAAACACCTTCTCGGCGTCCAAAGAGACCAAGCCTGCTGCGAAGTCAGCATCTCTGGAAGCCGAGAAGACATGGGATAACATACGCAAATGATCCGCTGAAGAGTGTCCCTTCATGAAACCTACCTGATTCATACCTATTAACTCGGGGAGCACCACGGATAACCTGTTGGCTAAAATCTTTGAGAGGATCTTGATATCCTGATTTAGGAGGGATATGGGCCTGTAGCTCTGGATGAGCTCAGGGTCTTTATCTGGCTTAGGGAGGAGCACTATCAAGGCTTCAAAGAGATGGCAATCAACCTCTGTCCCGGATAAGATGTGTTGAAATAAACTATTAAGTATTGGCAATAGAAGTTCCCGAAATGTTTTATAGAAAAGGGAGGAAAATCCATCAGGTCCTTGGGTTTTTTCCTAGGGTAAACCACTAATAACCTCGGAGATTTCCCCTTGAGTTATGGGAGAGACCAGGCAGTCTATGTTATGTACTGGGAGGGAGGGTAAGTGTGAGTCCATCAGATACTTCTCCACGCTTACTGGGATGGGAGGGTGTTCCATGTCCCTGTAAAGTGATTTGTAGTATGCTGCGAACTCTTGAACTATCTCAGTGCGGGATGTTTTCAGTGACCCATCTACAGAAGCCTTGATTGAAGGGATAAATCTCGCTGACTCTTGTTGTTTGATGCGAAGGGCCAAAAGGCACCCTGCCTTCTCACCTTGGTCAGTATAACTAGCTTTGGTGTGTAAGATAGCTAGCTCCACCTTTTCCCAGAGTAGTTCTAAGTATTTGTCTCTCAACCCTAGAAGCCTCACCTTGTCCTCTTCGGAGGAGTTAACCGAGACATTGGATTCCAGAACCCGAATTTGGGATAACAAGGAGAGTAATTCTCTCTCCCAAACTCTTTTCCTAGCCACCAAGAGGCTAATAAGAACTCCTCTCATGTAAGCCTTGAAGGCCTCCCATATAATATCTGGTTTTGCACTGTTTAGAGAGTTGGACAGGAAAAAGACGTCAATGTGCTCCCTTATGGTATTGCAATAATCTGAATCTTTAAGCAGTTGACCATTAAGCTTCCATCATGTTTCTCTCTTTAACACATCCTGAATTGAGAGATCACACACAACAGAGCATGATCGGAGACAGGGCCAGGCTGTATCGGAGAGGACCTAACCCCGGGTAGAAGAGTCTGAGAAATGAGTATGTAGTCAATACGGGACTGTGAACCATGTGCCAAAGACCTGAATGTGAACTCCTTAGAATCAGGATTTAGGACACACCAGACATCACAGAGCCCGCATTGATCCATTAATTCTCTAAAAGCCCTTTGACCTGGGGATATCCCCCCCGATGCACCTCCCGACCTGTCAAGGTTTGAGTCTGAAACTTGGTTGAAGTTGCCCCCCAGGATAATCCTTATGGGAAGGAAAGGCAGGATTACATTTATGAGTCTCATGAAGTAAGTGGGGTCATCAGCATTGGGACCATATATACTACCCAATAGCAGAGGAATTGACCAGAGAGTACCTATCACTAAAACGGACCTACCCTCGGGATCCCTGATAGTGTGAGTTGATACGAAGGGAATGCCCCTGTTAATAATGATCATAACCCCACAACTGTTTACAACTGTTTGAAGAGCCTTGCACCTCATACACCTTCCCCACCTGTTGCCTCCTCACTTGTGAGGCTTCAGTTTCTAGTAGGTGCAATTCCTGTAGAAAAGTAACCTGGGTACGTAAAAGACTTAAGTGTTTGAGAACCTGGTATTGTTTAGATTTTTTCCTGATCCCCTTGACGTTCCACGTTGCAAAAGTCACCTCCTTGGCCATCTACTAAAGACTTCTAAGGGTGCTAGATTCGCCTTACACTCTGGGTGTGTAACACAAACAATCTAACCCCCATTGCTGCTGTAAGGCCCTCCCACCTCCCCAGCCCCCCCTCAAGAAGCCCCAATTTAAACCCACCAATACACCCCCAACAAAACCACGTAACCCTCCTCCTCCCAGCCCCCACATTGTCACAAGCAATGTTAGGCACTGTACTGATCTTATCCTCCCCACCCCCAAACATATCCCTGCAACTGATCACCCTCATAACTCAAAATACAAGGCACTCAATAAGCTGCATTAATGAGGGCTTAGTATCAATGAGCGGTCTCGGGTTTCCAGGGCCTGCGAAGATCTATTAGTGAATCCACTAATGAACGAGAGAGAAAAATAGAGCTAAATGCCATAAATGTAAATGTGAAAAAACGTCACACGAGTCTTGGGAGAAAGTTGAAAAATATTTGTTCCCCATAGGGAACTACCTCGTGAACCAGAACCAGATCGAGAATTAACATGGAGGGGTGAGCCCATCATTGAGATAAGAACATGGAAAAATAGATCCGGATGAGAAGTGAAACAAAATCCAGAGATGAGAAACCCATGGGAGTAACTACCTATTGGTTGCAGACCCCTAGGTCCGAGAAGCCCCCACTGGAAAACCAGGACAACATAATAAATGAAAGCAGTCCCTCTCAAGGCTGGATGACTGGACGTGCATTAAATGGGCGAGGCGCGACCTCTTGTGGTCATAACCTGATCCAGCCCAACAGGCAAGGTGCCCTGAAAGCCCGGAATCACTCAAAAATCTGAATTCCCATCCTAAAAAGTCTAAATAGGAGGCATAACCCAAGACCTAGCCCTGTATGTTCCCCCTGGAAACTAAGCAGGTGATATTATATCAGATGTAGTCCAAAACAAACCCTACAGGAGCCCCCCCCCAGGACTCTCCCTGCAAGCTATTCCCGCCAACAGGCCAGGGCCTGTTAAAAGTAAAGTTGAGCCTTTGCTAGTAGCCCAGTTATTTTAGAGAGCATAAACTTGAGTGAAATCTGTCTTTAGAAAGAACATTGTCCACACAAAGATCCAAACAACAGTTTGTTCTGAAGTTCCCAGTGATTCCCGAAGATCAGGAGGTCCTCTCAGGTCGTCCAAAACAAATCTGGCAATGCCGACTTAAGGCTTAGTAATGCAGCTTCAGGATCCTCGAAATTGAGCCATGAGCCATTAACAGAGACTTGTAATTTCATTGGGTACCCCATCCTGAACTTTAATCCCACCGCTATAATCTTGGACACAATCGGGTGGAAGGCTTTCCATTTCAATCGAACTGAGCCAGGGATATCCTCAGCAATTCTCAGCTTCACCTTCTCCCATCTGACTTCTTGCAGAGCCTTGACTTTCTGTAGGAAATGCTGCCTTTCCAGATAGTTCAGAAAGTGGCAAATGATGGGGCAAGGAGGTGCATCAGATGGGGGTTTTGGTCGCAAAGATCGATGGGCCCATTCTATTATATAATTTGGGCCAAAGGGAGAGGGACCAACAACTTTTTCTACCAACTTCTGGATAAAGACTACGGTATTCTGGCCTTCTTTCCCTTCGGGGAGCCTGAGAAATACCACATTATTTTTCCGGGTACGGCCTTCCAGATCTTCGAGTTTTGCTTCTAGTCGAGACAGCCTTTGTTTTGTTAATAGGAGCTCAGGATCCAGACTTTCCAATTTTCTCTCAATCGAAAATATTCGGGCAGTGTTATCCGATACTGTCATGGAGATTTCCTCTATCTTTCTGGAGAGGGATTTCAGGTCGATTGCCATATCTTTCATCTCTTCCTGGAATGGCTTAAATTCCTCTAAGAATCTATTAAGTGTTAGGGGTTCTTGGTCCCCAGCTTGACATGCAGGTTCCGGTTTGTCTGGGCCACTCGAGGCTTGGATTTCTTCTAGGCCTTCTCAGGGGTGGCGGGGGGGTATGTTTCTGCGGGGCTTTCTTCATGTAAGCCTCCATTTACCACACAGGAACCCAAAACAGGAGCATACACTGTTCAGAAACAAGGAAAGCTCTTAGGCAGAGGAGTTAGATGAAATTTAGCGATAATAAAAGGCAATTTTATATTCGGGAGGCAGGAGCTTAGTGGAGGAGCATCTACTCAGCACTCTGCATCACGTGATCTCCTAAACTTCTAATATTCCCGTATATAGTCATTCATTGGTGTATTTATCGTTAGTTCAAAACGGTTCAGGACAGATGGTATTGAATACTCCAAGGATACTAAAAGGATATCAGAGATGACAGATGTAACCTTAAATTGGTGAATTTGCAGGTAGCACTCAGTGACCTAAATGACCACAGGAGTCCAATCCTTAGTCCCTGATAAGAACATCCAGTTAGTAACAGCTGTGTCCAACTAATAGCTCCAGACACTAAAACATAAATAAAATGCCACTGTAAGTTTCATAGAAAAAAATCATTTAGGTATAGAAGAAAGAAAGAGCAAAAGGAAAGTAGTTACAAATGCCCATAAATGTCTATGGTGCTTAGCAATATATACTCACTTGTATGCTGTGTGCCACAGTGACACATGAACACATAAGGTCGAAGACCCCAAAAAGATCAAGTTTACTCAAATTTATTCGGATTTAGCTACAAAATTTACCCAAAACCTTATTTTGCACCCTAATAACCTTTAGAAACCTCAAGATATTATATTTTGCATAAACTAAAATAAGTATATCCAGTGTAGCACAAACTCATATACTTTCAGTGTGCTTTCAGTTTCTAGCTTCAGACTAAGAAATAAAAAAAGCTTACTTTCTGTAGGTGTATTTTGCAGTTTACAGCATTCCGCCTTGCTGGTTAAGCTCAAATGCACCTAAACAAGCTGGCAAGATGATTAGCAAACTCCTCCATCTGGTTGCTGAAACCATTTGGATTCTACACATACCAGTGGAACTATTCAGCATCTTTAATTACTAGAATATTATCTGCTAGCTCAGCCACTCGTCCAACTGCTGAGAGAAAACCCCCAGCACAAAAACTTTATTTGACACAGGAGCTGCCCAAAAAGTGCTTCAAATGCCAAAAAAACACTAAAACTGCCAAAACAGACTGTCCGCAGCTGTCTACTCCTTCCACTTAGCTACTCAGTGGCTCTGAAGTATAAACTATGTGAGATTACATGCTTATATATGCAACTGGTCATTCAACCTAATTAACATATGGTGGGATAATTCTTTTGAATTTAAAAAAGGTGTTTAGTTTATTTTAATTATAGTCTCCCAATACTAAATATAAGTATAAATATTCATTTGTCGTATACACTCTTAAGAATTTCTAAACCCTTAGCCTCTCATAACTCCATAGTATCATACAAATATAACACACTCATCAGAAGGTCAAAAAATTAAAAAAATAAAGCATAAAATATTATCCCAGTAGAAAGAAAGATGAAAACAAGGCAGCGACTATTTTTTGTCCAATTACAGCCCCTTTTTTAATTCAAAATCTTCAGTATGAGAACACAAGAAGAGTAAAAGTTCAGTTCTGTTTGTACAGTCACTTCTTGGCATGTTTTGCCATCCCAACTGGCCTTCTGAACCCTTCAGGTCTCGCATTGCCTTGGACCACCTCAGCACCACTGCTCTCAACTCCAAATTCTTATCTCAGATCAGGATCTAGTGCTCCAAGCTCTAGATTCCCACTGTGTTGCAGGGCCTTCCTCCACCTGAAGGGAACAAAACACACACCGGGAAGGAAACAGCATGACTGGGGCACACAATAAGATGGTCTGGTAAGACAGCAATTAACCAGGTAACGGTGGCATACCTTTTGTAGATAAAATAAAGCTTTTTGCTCTCCTGCTTCTCTGTTCTAAACAGAGAGCATGTAGTGTGGTCCCGTCTCGTATCCTCTCCCTCACCACTCGAACTCTTAAAAAAAAAAATGTTTGTTATGCAATGCATAATTTTTAGTATCCAACCATTGTTAGGACACATACTTGTCAGGTGGTTTGATGTTGTTAGAAGAGCTTTTAAATGCAGAATAATAGCTATGCGAGTGTGCGTTATGTTTTTTTTTACACACCCACTTTGTGTGATGATGACCATAAACCTTGAGAGTGAAGCTTGAGAGGTTTGTTGAGTCATCACACAATGAGGGTGTATTAAAAAAAAAACATAGCGCACACTCGGCATAGCCAGTATTTTTTATAATTGCTAGTGCAAGGAGTTTAGACAAGAGTAGAAGAGAAAACAAGAGTCTCTGGGTCAGGTTGCACAGTGCATTTACTGAGACAATCAAAGCACCACATCAACATGCAAGATGAAAAGGTTTCAGGACAACATTTGCGGATTTAAACCTTACAAGATTTAATGATTTTAAACAGTTCAAACAGTAAAGACTCAAGTCCTTTCAAATACTTATTGTGCTGTGACTTCATTGGAGATGGCGATATCGATTGGCTGGTGAAGAGTGGAATCTGGTGTTTTTTTTAATGAACTAATAAAACAACTAAAAGTTCATAGGATCATAACTGATTTAAAAGCCACCTTCCTAGTACCCAGGGCAAGGACCTCTCTCTGCCAAAGATCCTTCCATCATAAAGCCCCGGCCTGGTTTAACTACCTTCCTGAGGGAATAACAAAGATCCCCGGGATTGGACGGTTCAAAATAGCCCTCCGAAAACATATCATCGACAGCCGGTGCTGTAAATGCCTGTAGTGGAACACAACCCTGTCTCGAACAGCCCCCCAAGTCCTCTGGGTTCCATGGACGATTGGGCAACTGTAGCAACTGCAACTGTAATAATTTGTGTGTATATAATGATCGTGTAACTCAACGTATGTATGTATTCTCATCTGTATGTAACCTCTGTCTATAACCACACTTATTGTTGTCTCCCCCACCCCCATGACAAGGTACCTTTGTAAACGAGTCTCTGACTCAAAGGTTGTAAACTGATTACTTCAATAAATAAATAAATAAAAATTCTTTATCTGAACCCTTTCCATTTTACGTTTGAAGCTGCCATCAAGTCAAGAGACAGTGACACTCATAATGCTTGCAGAATGCTCTGTTACGCTAATGCTAATGGCAGTTTCACTGCAGCTGTGAGCTCGAGATGATAGAATGCTAGTAAGAATTCAGATCTAGCACAGAATGTAAACAGAACACTATAATAACCTGGCTGTCCAGTTATTACAGCATTTGAAACAAGAGCTGAAAATAGTCATTAAATGGGGTCACCAGTAATTATAAATGTTTTGCAGTCAGAAGCTTTGGTATATCACAGGTCAAATGGAATTAGGTTGTCCTAATCTTTTTTACATTATGTGGTAGATGGGAACAAAGTCATTTTGAAGTTTTCAAATCCTTTAGAGAAGGTAATTCATTTTAAAAGTAGATTTTCTCAGTTAGTACAATTTCACTAGATTTGGATGGGAAAGACTGAGCTGTACAAAATGTGCCCGTATTTTCAGATAATTTCAGTAAAATAAAACTCCTGTTTTGTTTTTTTAACAAAAACATTACAACAATAGATAACCTTTAAAAAACACTAGTATATGGTGGAATAAGAAACTCTGGGATTATGATATTACCTCAATTATTAAACTGTACAGTTTATTGGCACTTAAGTGCCCCAATTTGACATACTGTATGTTAGAAAAAGGGAATAATGTATATGTACTAGTGCAATATCGGCAAGTAATACAATTGAGAGGTTCTGGACACGTAGGAACCTTGACAGCAAAGTTCGAGAGGTTCTCGTGTCCAGAACTTTGAAATGGTATCACTTGCTAGTAATGTACCAGTACATATATATATATATATATATATTTTTAATATATGGATCAGGTATGGAAATTTTCGGAGCTGTATGACAGCAGTTTAAAACTTAAGAGCACTGACCGTGATGTAGGTGAGGCGGTTTCAGCTCAGGGTGCTAGGCGACGAGTTGGGAGAAGGCAGTTGCAGCACAGTGCTCCAGATAGTGATGTCAGTGGTCAAAAACAGCGAAATGTGGGCCACCAAGATGTCCATGGAGGAAGACGGGACTGCAGTATGCAGTACAGAAAAAAGAAATGCCTCAACAAGGTCTGAGAATTTCTTTTGCTAAGCGAGTGATAGAGATGCCATGTTTTCTGCTTTGTTGTGCCCGCCCACACACAAAAAGGGGCCAATTGGAGGGCGTGCTTTAGAGACATTAGGAGGGAAACTAGCACTTGCTCTGTTCTGTTTTGTTGGTAATACTATCATTCAGTTCCCGAATGACAGTATTACTGGACCTGAACAATAGTATTATCACTCCTTAAGTGTACTATTATCACTCTGGGAGTGATAGTATTATCAAATTTTTTTGTATGCTTTAGTAGCATATTAAATCACAAATTCATATATTAAAGAATATACAAAATCACACATGCCCCCACAATGCAAAGCATCATGGGCTGCATATGCAAATCACCACAGAATGTTATGCTGGTCCAACTTTAAGCAATATTGCATGGTGCCAAAAGGCCTCTCACACAGTTTGCAAAGGGTGCTAACAGAAGACATAGACACGTGTTTCGTCCTACCAGGACTCATCAGTATGCCTCAGTCTGTTTGACACCCCAGTGGAATGGACCAGCTACCCTTAAGGCAGTGTGCCTTGGATATATTATGGTGAACCCATTAAAATAAAAACATATTTAAAAGACAAAAGAACCTCTGTCGCAAACACACAGAGGCAAGGTTACCCAAAGGGCATTTGGCTGGGAAGCCAAGTTTCAAGAAAATACAAAATCATACATGCCCCCACAATGCAAAGCATCATGGGCTGCATATGCAAATCACCACAGAATGTTATGCTGGTCCAACTTTAAGCAATATTGCATGGTGCCAAAAAGGCCTCTCACACAGTTTACAAAGAGTGCTAACAGAAGACATAGACACGTGTTTCATCCTACCAGGACTCATCAGTATGTCTTGTCTGTTTGACACCCCAGTGGAATGGACCAGCTACCCTTTAAGGCAGTGTGCCTTGGATATATTGTGGTGAACCCATTAAAATAAAAAACTATTTACCAGCATAACATTCTGTGGTGATTTGCATATGTAGCGCATGATGCTTTGCATTGTGGGGGCATGTGTGATTTTGTATTTTCTTGAAACTTGGCTTCCCAGCCAAATGCCCTTTGGGGTAACCCTTGCCTCCGTGTTTGCGCACAGAGGTTCTTTTGTCTTTAAATAGTTTTTATTTTAATGGGCTCACCATAATATATCCAAGGCACACTGCCCATGGGTAGCTGGTCCATTCCACTGGGGTGTCAAAACAGATGAGGCATACTGATGAGTCCTGGTAGGACGTAAACACGTGTCTATGTCTTCTGTTAGCACTCTTAGCAAACTGTGTGAGAGGCCTTTGGCACCATGCAATATTGCTTAAAGTTGGACCAGCATAACATTCTGTGGTGATTTGCATATGCAGCCCATGATGCTTTTGCATTGTGGGGCATGTGTGATTTTGTATTTTCTGAAACTTGGCTTCCCAGCCAAATGCCCTTTGGGTAACCCTTGCCTCGGTGTTTGTCATTAGAGGTTCTTTGTCTTTAAATAGTTTTTTATTTTAATGGGTTCACTACAATATATCCAAGGCACACTGCCTTAAGGGTAGCTTGGTCCATTCCACTGGGGTGTCAAACAGAGGAGGCATACTGATGAGTCCTGGTAGGACGAACACGTGTCTATGTCTTCTGTTAGCACCCTTGCAAACTGTGTGAGAGGCCTTTTGGCACCATGCAATATTGCTTAATGTTGGACCAGCATAACATTCTGTGGTGATTTGCATATGCAGCCCATGATGCTTTGCATTGTGGGGGCATGTGATTTTTTGTATTTTCTTGAAACTTGGCTTCCCGCCAAATGCCCTTTGGGTAACCCTTGCCTCGGGTGTTTACACAGAGGTTCTTTGTCTTTAAATAGTTTTTTATTTTAATGGGTTCACCACAATATATCCAAGGCACACTGCCTTAAGGGTAGCTGGTCCATTCCACTGGGGTGTCAAACAGACGAGGCATACTGATGAGTCCTGGTAGAACGAAACACGTGTCTATGTCTTCTGTTAGCACCCTTTGCAAACTGTGTGAGAGGCCTTTTGGCACCATGCAATATTGCTTAAAGTTGGACCAGCATAACATTCTGTGGTGATTTGCATATGCAGCCCATGATGCTTTGCATTGTGGGGGCATGTGTGATTTTGTATTTTCTTGAAACTTGGCTTCCCAGCCAAATGCCCTTTGGGGTAACCCTTGCCTCGGTGTTTGCGCACAGATGTTCTTTGTCTATTAAAGAATAATAACTTTAATAGATTTAATGATATTATGCATCTATGTAATACTCAAGGTTAACCTGAAACAATAATGTGCTATAATGAGAGTAAAGGAAAACTGCGTGCATACACATGCCAGCTGATTTTGCTAGTCAAAGAGCTACCATAAAACAAACACTGATGTACTATGGTTAATTTATTAACATCCATTGTGGTACAGCAAGTTGGCAGAAACAACTTGTAGCGCAGGAAAATCAAACCAAAATTTCACAATTGCATACTTTCTCAAGTGACTGCCATGACATCTGAAGTCACTTTTTAATAAGGCAGTTCTCTTATAGGGACAGTAACATCATGGAACATATGTGCAGTGAGTTTAATAGTTCTTAAAGTAAGTGTTGGTGCACAAACAATGAAAAAATAGGTGCAAATATAATAGACAAACTCTGGTCAGAGCCAGTATGGCTGTGGAGAAATTTTGGAATGTTTTTACCCATTATTTCTAATGAATTTGCACAGTGCAGATCTGCTGAGAGGCAGTTTCAATGTGGTCTTCCTTTTACACATTTGTACAGTGTGTTTTCCTAGAATATGCATGCTGATTGCTACAGTATATAGCTAGGCTAGGTAGTTCACAGAAGACATGGCAACTTATTTTCCATGGGGCTCTATATCTACACAATATTATGCTGCATTGCATAAAATCAGAACACATTGAAAACAATATTTTACATCTTGACTAGGCTAGCCTAAATAAATGATACATATATATCAATCAATCAATCAGCCAATCTTTATTTAACCAGGTGAGCGTCATTGAGAAGAATTCATTTACAAGATGAGCCTGGGCATTCACATATACAAGTACAGGCAACAGTATATACAATGTTACAACAACTGAGAGTCCAACAACACAGTAATTCAAAAACAAAGAAAAAAAAGAAAGTAAATAAACAATAGGTACGGAGCAGGGATATATACAGTGTTACAACAAATCAGTGTTCATACCATGCAGTAATGCTAGCGTAATATATGTATGTGTGTGTATATATATATATATATATATTTACATTATAAAAAGGGTAAAATCATGACCCCACTGAAAACAAGATATTGCATCTAATCTGGGACATCCTGAGTAAATACGGTGAAAAAATGTGTAAAATGAAGATCCCTATGACAATGAGATGTAGCATCTCCCCTGCAATATCCAGGATATAAAATACAGGATAAGACATATTTAAAGGAAATCTACTGTAAACTGAACTTCACTGTGATCACTGACATAAACAGTTTCTTTATTGTTTTTTAACATATTAGATTGCAGTATTTATTTTGAATGTTGTGGCCATGATGATTGTGTGTACAGTGTGTGTGTGGTTGCTGTAGCTCAATACATTTTCCCCAAAAAGCATAGTAAAAAATGCCTGCTGACTGCTATATATTTAGGCTTGGATAGTTCACAGAAGACCTGGCATATGTCTGAGACAGTTCTTATCAGATAGTGGGACAGATATTCAAAACTTTGCCCTGGGGCTAAAGTAGCACTGCCCGGCAGGCAAACTTAGCCCAGAGCACAAAGTAAGCTATATTCAAAAGGAATAGCCCGAGGCAAACAGCTTCTGAGTATAGCATGGGAATGAGGCCGGGCAAACTGGGCTGGGAGTGAAGGGCAAACTTAGCCCTGGAATAAGACAGCTCTGAATATAGCAACCAGGAAGTGCAAACCACAGCAGCAACACAGTGCACAGCGACGTGAAGGTAGGTAGAGGTGAACTATGTGGCCAATGTGTGTGCCAGCAAATGTGTGGACCCAGTACTGCTGCAGGCAGCAGCACATGTGAAAGTACAGTGTTCAAGACTGTATAATATTACCCAAACTGTTTGTACAGTGCTAACACATTTGCATGGGTTTAGCACAGGGCTAAATCATTAGCCCGGTGCAAACACGTTTGCCCGGCACTAAACTTTGCCATATTCAAAAGTGACATGCAAATGAGCCTACTTAGGTAGTCTCTGGGCAAACATCCAGATTAGCATCTCATTATGCCCTGATTTGCATGCAGTTTGCCCAGCATTACTGCAGGGTCCCACAGCTCCATCTGTAGTTCAGTCTGGAAGTACAGGGGCTGGCCAGGTCCAACCACAGCTCCACCTGTAGGTCAGTCTGGCAGTGCATGATGACAGCATTAGGCGACATGTAAACAGTACAGCATAGCATAGAATATTGTACTCCAGGGGACAACACAGCATAGGTACAGATGGTGGTGGTGGTGCTGCGTGCAACTGTCACATAGTAGGTCATGCTACAGTGCACAGGAGAAACTACAGTAGCAAGGGGGCCAGTAGTGTGTGGACACAGCAATGCTTATGGTGTGTAGGGCAGTGATGATGACTGCACTGTACACAGTGACAGGCCCAACATGCAGGTGTTTACTGACAGTGGATATTACAGTTATGCTGTTGTGTGACCCACAGATGCTGCACCTCTGGCATGGGATGCTCACAGTGACATAAACATGTCTGGCTTTGTGTGGCAGTTGTACAGCTATGCAATATGTGGCTGGGGGGACATATATTATCAGAAAGGCACACTGGTGTTGGGGTATTCCCAATTCTGGCCAATGTGCACTGCGTGATGTGTCCCAGCCTTGTGGCCACACCTGGTCTATAGCACAGCCTGGCCACCCAAACACTCTCCCCTCAACATTCTCCATGCCCACAGTGCTGCATGTGTGTGCTGGCATCTATTGGTGTCCACAGAAGAGCAGTCCACAGGTGTGTGTGCTGTGTGGCCACACTGCCATGATGTCCACTGGTGGCAGGGTCACCACTTACTGCCTGGCATGGCTGGGACTGGTGACAGATGATGGCATCATTGTGATGCCATCAGTGAGCAGCATGTTTCCTCTATGTCTGGCTTTGCCTATGTGTCATATTTTTTTGTTAGGGTCACACAAAGCCATGCAAACACCCGTGCAAACACCGCACAAAGTCAAAATGTCACGCAAAGCTGATTGCCCAGGGTTAATACTACCTTTTCCTCGACTGTAATGTCGCTGAATATAGCATTACACCTGTATCCATGTACACACACACTCAGTTTGTCCATTGCATACATTATAATTTTGTCCAGCTCTAATGCAGTTTGCGCATACTGTTTGGCCTTTTGAATATAGTAAACCCGCGCTAAACCTGCGCAAATGGTTTTTGCCCGGCACAAAGTTTTGAATATCTGGTCCAGTGTCTTAAGAGGTTAAGAAAGCAGTGTAAATAGTTTTAGATTGCCGGGAAAAGATGACATTTATGAGGTATGAATCTTTCTTGAAAGACAATACCTTCCCAACTGAAGCTAGTAACAAGAAAATGTTTAAATGTTAAGGGCCAGATATTCAAAACTTTGCCCCTGGGCTAAGATAACACTGCCTGGTGGGCAAACGTAGCCTGAAGCACAAAGCAAGCTATATTCAAAAGAAATAGCCCGGGGCAAACAGCCTCTGAATATAGCATGGGAAAGAGGCTTTGCAAACTGGGCTGGGAATGCAGGGCAACCGTAGCCCTAGAATATGACAGCACTGAATATGGCAACCAGGAAGTGAAAACCACAACAACAACACAGTGGACAGTGACATGAGGGTAGGTAGAGAGGAACTATGTGGCCAATGTGTGTGCCAGCAAATGCGTGGACTCAGTACAGCTGCAGGTGGCAGCAGATGTGAAAGAACAGTGATCAGAACTGTAAAATATTCCCTGAACCGTTAGCACCATGCTACATAGATACATACATAGATACATGCTGACACGTTAGCGTAGCTTTAGCACGGAGCTAAGCGGTTTGCCCAGTGCAAACATGTTAGCCCGGTGCTAAACTTTGCCATATTCAAAACTAACATGCAGATGAGCCTACTTAGATAGTCTCTGAGCAAACAGCCACAATAGCATCTCATCACGCCCTGATTTGCATGTGGTTTGCCCAGTGTTAATGCAGGGTCCCACAACTCCACCTGTAGGTCAGTCAGGCAGTGCATGATGATAGCTGCAGGCTACATGTGAACAGTGCAGCATACCATAGCATATCGTACCCCAGGGGACAACACACTATAGGCACAGGTGGTGGTGGTGCTGCATGTCACCATCGCACTGTAGGTCATGCTACAGTGTACAGCAGACACTACAGTAGCAAGGGGGCTGGTAGTGTGAGGGACACAGTAATTCCTATGGTACTTAGGGAAGTGTTGACCACTGCACTGTACACAGTGACATGCCCAGCTTGCAGGTAATTACTGACAGTGAACAGTACTATTATGCTGTTGTGTGATCCACAGATGCTGCACCTGTGGCATGGGATGCACACAGTGTCATGTACATGGCCAGCTGTGTGTGCTGTGGCATCTGTACAGTTGTGTGGTAGGTGACAGGAGGGGCATGTAAGATCTGACAGGCACACAGGTGGTAGCATATTCCCACTACTGGCCCATGTGCACTGTGTGGTGTGTCCCAGGCTTGTGGCCACACCTGGGCTGTGGTGAGATATGGCCACCTGTACACCCTCCCTCACTGGCCACCATGGCCATCTGATAATCAGTTTGGAGTTCTGTCTCCAACATTATAAACAGAAAGAAGAGAGTAATTTATTTCAACTGGCATAGTGATTTATAATCATGGGAGGATACATTAAAAACTCCAAAAATGTGTTTCACGATCTTCCATTTTCCAGCTACAGACAGCAAGATAGCTGTAGGCTCTGCCCTCAGCCATAATAAAAAAAATGCTGACCTAACAACTCCTGGGCAAATGGCTAACAATAGCAATATTAGTAGCTAAAATGTGATATTTAAACAAAATATTGTATTAGCTAAAGAATACACAGACAATCCAGACTAAAATTGATAAAATAGACAGGGAAGCCATAATAGGAATCATGATCTAGAAATCAGGAAAACAGGAGAAACCAAAAGCATAGCAAAAAAAGTTACAAAAAAAAATTAGATTGCTTAAGGTGCAAAATATACAATAGGTCAGAGATATATAAACACAATCTTCATAAAAACAAGACTTTTGTCTCTTTCATTTAGGCCTGGGGGACCGTAGTATGTAATTTAAAAGTCCAAAAGGATTTATAAACCCTGGGACAGCTTGCTCTCAACTGGAAGTGATCATAACTCCCTTTTCCACATTGCCTCACATAATGTACGCAATATGTCCTCTTAATAATAGTATATCCCTTATATCATCTACTATTTCTCCAATTCAAACCTGGACTAAAGCCCATAAAATGACTAACTGGAAGAAAAATACATCTACAATATGTACTCCCCAGTCTCAGGTAATCTTAACTTTCCTCCTCCCTCTACAATGTCAGGACACTTTTAAAAATGGGAGGAACTGGGTTTAACTGGTATTGCAATTTGCTGTGAACATGGAACACTTGTAACCTTTTTACAACTCCATGCTAAATTCAGAATTCTTAAATAACACTTCTTTAAATATCTGCAGGTTTGGGATTTTATTATAAAAAATAATAACAACCTTAATGCACCAGACAGTTCACTTATTCTAGATCTTATGGTCCCTGAATGAGTTTTGGAAACAGTGCAAATAAAGTAGAATATCATATTACTATTGGAATATTTACTGAAGTTATATTTGAAACATTAAGTAAAGTAGAAAAGAGTTGGGCTACAGAAACCACCGCACCAGACAGTATACTGAATTTGCAGTCACTGTAAGATACAAGGATGCTAAGGATAATTATGTAAATGCAGCAAATAAGGCCATACAGTTAAACATACTGTCAAAAGCTTATTTGAGCCCTGACAAAATCTTCAACATGATTATGCTGCATCATCACCATAGTTGGCATAAATGTGAGTCTGGTGACAAGTTAGTCCATTTATTATGGTTATGTGACCCAGCAAAAGAATGGTGGCATGACTTGATTGAATGTCTCTCCATGGCACTTCAAGAAGGTATTCCCAAGACAATGGAAATATGTGTCATCAACAATTTTCATTCTCTATCATTGACAGTAACACAACAGAAAATATGTGCAAAACAACAAATCCTTACAAATTGGAATGCACCAATGTTAACACAATTTAATGACGAACAACAGATTAATAGTTTCAAAAATGCTTTAATATATTCATGCCTGATTAACCATATCTATCTATCTATCTATCTATCTATCTATCTATCTATCTATCTATCTATCTATCTATCTATCTCTCTCTACATATATATATGTGTGTATATATATATATATATATTCATTACAAAAAACTCTGTTATTGATTCAGTTAGGGTTCATAGCACAGTGACAAAAGTAAGGAAATGCAATGTTAGGGTTACCCCCCAAACACCCTACCCCAACCCTCCACTCACCAACAGATGTCGAGGTGTGCCATGGGGTCATCAGGCCCAACTCTCACCCCATTCCATGTGTACAGAACAGAAAACCAGGAGGAAGGAGCTACTGGTATAACTAAAACTTTTCTACTGGGACTAAGAACTAGAAATCTTGTACTGAGACCTTCAATTTATGGTAAAAAAGAAAGAGTTAGTGTGTTTGTCAAAGGTAGTTGAACTAAATTGTTATCTGTTATCTGCGTTATCTGTGTACTTATCTAGGTGCTTGTCACAGGTGTCAGAAGGGAATTGTTATCTGTGAAATTAACTAAGTGTAGAAAGGTTTGCAAAGCAGGGGGAGTGGCTTAGCTAGATGGAGCCAGGTTAAAACCAGATTTAAGCACTGCCCTAGATAGCTTCTGCCAGAGAACAGACAGAACACCAGGAGGAGGGAGCTACTGGTATAACTAAAACTTCTCTACTGGGACTAAGAACTAGAAATCTTGTACTGGGACCTTCAACTTAGGGTAAAAAAAGAGTTAGTGTGTTTGTCAGAGGTAGTTGAAGTAAATTGTTATCTGTTATCTGTGTTATCTGAGTACTAATCTAGGTGCTTGTCACAGGTGTCAGAAGGGAATTGTTATCTGTGAAATTTACTAAGTGTAGAAAGATTAGGGGGAGTGGCTTAGCTAGAAGGAGCCAGGTTAAAACCAGATTTAAGCACTGCCCTAGATAGCTTCTGCCAGAGAACAGACAAAACACCAGGAGGAAGGAGCTACTGGTATAACTAAAATTTCTCTGCTGGGACTATTTTGCCCTCCTTCCCTCCCCTCCATGCCCCCCACCTTAAACCAGTTCTACTTTTATAGGCACAGGATTTAACTGACAACAGGAACTTCCTGTTTGGGAGCAGGAAGTGAGTGATCACAGAGCCACCAAAGACTCACCATCCTAGAAGGGCAAGAGTAGCTCTCTGTCCCCCCCAGCTGCTGGAGGTCTGACTCTGAGCAAGTAAGGAGACTACTGAGAAATATAGGAACTTCTTGTCTTAGAACAGGAAGATCAGGAGCTAAGAGGGCACAGAGGTAGTAAGTAAGTAGGGAAAAAAAAAGAAAATAAACAAACAGAGGAAAGAGTAAGTATTCCAAACAACAGTTAGGAGGCCAGAAAATAGACATGATGGGAGTGCTGCAGTGCAGTGGCTGTGGAGCAGCAGTCTTCTTGCAGATGTTGTGGAGGATGTAGTGCTGTCCCATCTGCAGACACCTCTCTGGGCTGAGGGAGGAGGTTGCTCATCTCCAGGCTGAGTTGGCCAGGAATTGTGGGACCTCCTCTCCCACCCAGGGACCACCAGGGTCACTGCCGTTGCCTCAGAGGTTGCAAAGAAAGAGGAGTGGTTGGACCACAGTGGGCTCAGGGATGGTGAGGGTGGTGGAACAGAGACGCATCCCTCCAGTTGTACCTCTCCACAATTTCTATGCCATTCTGGAAAAGTGTGGTTCCTCTATGGAGGCACCCACAGTGGAGGCCAAGGAGGATGCTGGGAACCTCCATAAAGGATACCCACAGGAGGGTGGCATGGGACCCTACAGGGGAAGAAAACAACTCCTGGTGGGGGACTCCATTGTTAGGAAAGTAGAACTGGGGGAGGAAGGAGAGAGGGAGGTTAGATGCCTGCCTGGAGCCATGGCTTGGAGGGACAAGGAGCGAATCCTCAGGATCACAGGAGCAGCTACACAAGGGAGGGAGCTGGATGTCATTGTCCACCTAGGGACAAATGACCTGGCTAAGAAAGGGATCAGAGAAGTGCAAGAAGTGTTTATGGAGATGGGGAGGGGCCTTAGACAAATAGCACACAAGGTAACCTTCTCGGAGGTACTGCCTGTCTATGGTACGGATGAGGCTAGGGTGCTCCACACCATGGGATTCAATCAGTGGTTGAAAAACTGGTGCAGATCTCAGGGATTTGGCTTCCTTGGGGACTGGGGGTCCACCTGGATGGATGCAGGCCTATACTGGTGTGATGGTCTGCATCTGTCCAGGAGGGGAACCAGGATCCTAGGTGATAGGTTTAAATACCTCATTGGCAAGCATATAAACTAGCCAAGGGGGGAGGCACTGGAAAGGAGCAGGGAAATCCTAGCCCCCCCAAATAATCAGGGTACTAAGTGAAGTAGACACCAACATAGAGATTTCAATAGGGAGAAGCACAGGGATAAATGGAGAAAGTGACAAGTGCATTAAGGACAGGGATGGGGCAAAAATGGGTAAGGCCATCAAGAAATGGAGGGTAATGAGTACCAACACACATAGTCTGGGCAATAAGCTCCCTGAACTGGTGGCCTTGATGGAAGAGGGATGCCTGGATATCATAGCAGTCACATAAACATGGTACACAGAGAACCATGACTGGGATATTAACATACCAGGGTACACAACCTACAGGAGAGACAGGGAGGGTAGAAGGGGGGAGTAGCTCTCTATGTAAGGGAAGGGATAAAAGCAACTGAACAAAAGAGTAAACAGGGAAGAGAGGAGGCACTGTGGGTCACCTTAGAGACTGAAAAAGTCACCACAATCCGCACAGGGTTGTATACAGTCCCCCATGTCAGGGGAGGGAATGGACAATGATATGATAGAAGGCATACTTAGGATGACAGAGAAAGGGGAGATACTGTTGATGGGGGACCTTAATATACCAGATGTTAACTGGAGCACCCTTGCTGCAGCCACATCCAAAAGCAGGGCCATTCTTGATGCCCTTCAGGTGGCATGCCTCAGACAGCTACTTTTGGAACCTACTCATGAGGGAGCAATGTTAGACCCCATACTCTCAAATGGGGACAGTGAGAGGATCTCAGATCTAGAAGTGGGTAGCCATTTAGGAACAAGTGAGCACCAAACAGTGTGGTTCATGATAAACTCAGCTACAGAGTCAAATCATACAAAAGTGAGGGTTCTGGACTTCAGGAGGCCTGACTTCGGCAAAATGGGAGAGTGCCTTAGAAAAGCACTAGCAAACAGGCTAGAAGAAGGGGTGGAGCAACAATGGGGAAATATCAAAACTGCCATCACAGAGGCAACAAGCCTTTGTGTGAAGCAAATAAATCAAAATGAAAGAAAAAGCCACGATGGTTCTCAAAAGAAGTGGCGGTGAAGGTTAGGGAGAAAAAGATAGCATTTAAGAAGTATAAGGAAACACAGAAGGAGCAGGACAGAGAACTGTACCAGTTAAGGCAGAAGGAAGCAGGGAGGGAAGTCAGAATAGCAAAGGCACAAACTGAGGAAAAGATAGCCAACTCGGTTAAGAAGGGGGATAAAACCTTTTATAGGTATATCAGGGAGGGTAGAAAGACAAAGGGAGGGATAGTAAGGCTGAATAGAATGGATGGTCGATGGGCAGAGAGTGACAGTGAAAAAGCAGGGATACTGAATAAATACTTCTGTTCAGTATTCACAAAAGAGGAAGTGGGGGAGGTGCCTAATCCAATTAACTGAAGCACTGTGGAAGGGGGGGGTCGATCCCAGTCCTTTCACAGAAGAAAAGGCTCTGACAGAACTCCTAAAACTGAAGGTGGACAAAGCAATGGGGCCTGATGGAATTCACCCCAGAATTCTAAAAGAATTAAGCAGAGAACTAGTAACACCATTGATTACCCTTTATAACAAATCATGGGAGGATGGTGTGGTACCTGAGGACTGGAAGAAGGCTGATGTTATTCCCCTTCAGAAAAGTGGGAGCAAGACAGAGGCAGGAAACTACAGACCTGTCAGTTTGAATCACTTCTGATGGAAAGAATTGTTGAGTACCTAGAGGTCAGTGGGGCATAGGACCCAAGGCAGCATGGGTTCACAGCGGGAAGGTCATGTCAGATGAACCTAATTGATTTCTTTGACTGGGTGACCAAAGTAGTAGACCAGGGAGGGGCTGTGGACATGGCCTACCTAGACTTTAGCAAGGCATTTAACACAGTCCCACACAAAAGATTAGTAGACAAATTAACCAGCCTTGGAGTGGGTCCCAGGGTGGTAGCCTGGGTAAAACATTGGCTGAACAACAGGACACAGAAGGTAATTGTAAATGGAGTCCACTCTGAAGAAAGAGGGGTTAGTAGTGGGGAACCGCAGGGTTCAGTACTGGGTCCAGTCCTTTTTAATGTCTTTATAAGTGACATTGCAGAGGGACTGGAAACAAAAGTATGCCTCTTTGCAGATGACACAGAGATCTGCAAGGCTGAAGGAATGGTTAGAAGTATGGCAGCTTGGATTCAATGCAAAGAAGTGCAAAGTAATGCACCTGGGGAACAAAAACCCAGGGGAAGATTACACAATGGGGGGGAGGTAGTAACAACAACAAAAATGGAAAGGGACCTGGGGATAATCATATCAGAGGACCTTAAGGTTGGCAAGCAATGTGAGAAGGCAGTATGGAGGGCTGGGGGGATACTGGGATGTATAGGGAGAGGCATCACCAGCAGAAAACAGGAAGTTGTTATCCTCCTGTACAGATAGTTGGTGAGACCCCATATGGAGTACTGTGTCCAGTTCTGGAGAACCTATCTCCACAAGGACATAGACAGGATGGAGGCAGTTCAGAGGAGGGCAAATAACATGGTGCAGGGTGTGCAAGAGAAGCCATATGAGGAGAGGCTAAAGAAGCTTAATATATATACCCTTGAGGAAAGGAGGGAGGTAGGGAGACATGATAGAACTGTTTAAGTACCTTAGTGGAATCAACAAAGTCCAAGAGGATAGCATCTTTCAGAAAAAGAGATGTGTAAGAACAAGGGGACACAATTTGAAGACGGGGGGGCAGCTCAGGGGAAATGTGAGGAAGTATTTTTTCACAGAGAGGGAGGTGGACACATGGAACTGCCTTCCTGAGGAGGTTGTGGGGTCTAAAACTGTGGGAGAATTCAAGAAGGCATGGGACAGACATAAGGCAATTTTTTGTGGGGGGTAGGAAGAAATAGGCTGTTGGTTAAATAGGATATGCAGCTTATCTTCTAGGTAGGGAAATGGGCAGACTAGGTGGGCCAAGTGGTCCTTATCTGTTGTCAAAGTTTATGTTTCTATGTAAACAAGCTGACATGCTACAACATAGGAGAACAGGGTGAGAGTTAGGCCTGATGACCCCATGGCACACCCCAACGTCTGTTGGAGAGTGGAGGGTGGGGTGGGGTATGGGGGTGGGGTGGTAGGAGGTAACCCTAACATCACATTTCCATACTTTTGTCGTTATGCTATCAATCCTAGCTGCTGCATTAATGAAGTTTTTTCAATGCATTTCCCTATTTTTTGAGAAAGGGTAATCTAACAAGTAACTGGTATGTGGTAGTGGGAGCGCGGGCCCTCAGAGCCGTGTGCTCCCTTCACACTGCCCATTTTTTCATAATGGTATGTGTATGTGGGAGCATGAGCCCTCTGGGCCCTGCACCCCCACTTATACATAAGTACGGAGCCATATAACAGACCCATAGTATTCAAAAGGTACCCTTGTAACACATATTTGGCAATATCTCAGTAACCGTAGCAAGTATGAAAAAAATTCCACTGCACTGGTATTCATGACTTAGAAACTGTGGACTAAGATGTGGAGATCAAAAAATCCATATTGTGCATTGTTAATGAGATACGGGTGCCAAAAGTCACTGCTGGCGCTGCAGTGTTAGTCTATGGGAAATTTCTCAACTTTGGAGCACTGTAACTATGGCCCTGTTGAATGTTTTGGGACCAAATCACCAAACGGCACATTTGTGGGACCTGAGCTAGCAACCCTGCAAATTTCAGACCAAATGTTTCAACCGTTTTGCTGCATTGGGATGGCAAAATTTTTAATTTTTTTGGCAAAGTACTGTACTGTCGCATATTGTGACAGTTTCACAAAAGTAGGCACGACACTTTCAGGATTTGTAAAGTATTGCAGTCATTTCTGTTGCAATTTGCAACACTACGGGGGGTTCAATCTTTAAGAAGGCATTTCTGGGGTGGGGTTCCCCCCAAAAAAGATAGTGCTGTGATCCTCAGGACCCAGCTAGATAAACACAACAGTCAGTGTTTATCTAGGGGGTCCCAAATTTAAAAGCCAGGCATTTTTGTCTCTCACTAACTGAAAACAAGATGGCCACTGCGCATCAGTAAAAGGGCCATTTGTGACAGTAAAATGCAGTGGTGGAAGCTTTCGAGAGACACTATACTTTTTTCCCATTGACTATAATGGGAAACCTGTTTTTTGAATAACTTTTGAACAGTTTAATATTTTTTCACCAAATCTTCAAAAGGCACATCAGTGATGCAGACTGCATCTTCCCTGATGATTTCAGACCAAACTGAAAACTGTGCAGGCTGTAGCCATGAGCAAAGAAACACACACAAATACATTTTTTTTAAGTTTTGGGGCACTCTGCAGTTCTGCAACTGCCCATATGACTGTAATGCCACTTACCAGATCCAGAGATCTATGGTACCAGACTGCACATGCAAGGTTTCAGTCAAATCTGTCATACGGTGACAGAATTATTGAAGTGCAAAATTTGGGGTTTAACATAGAAGTTGTCACTTCTATGTTAAACTCAAAATGTTGCAGAAAGAAAGAAAGAAAAAGAAAGAAAGAAGAAAGCGAGGAAATTCATTTTAGGCTTCCCACCCATTGCACCCCACCCCACCAACAGGCATCAGGGTGTGCGTTGAGGT
This sequence comes from Neoceratodus forsteri, assembly GCA_016271365.2. Lineage (NCBI taxonomy): Eukaryota > Metazoa > Chordata > Ceratodontiformes > Ceratodontidae > Neoceratodus > Neoceratodus forsteri. The sequence continues at coordinate 1,735,651,323 of CM057450.1, read as the reverse complement.
CATTGGCCTAACTATCACCCATTCTCTACACTGCACCACCTCGTTTGTTTACATGGGATTGGGTGAGAGTTGGGGCTGGCGACCTAACGCACCCCAGTACCTGTTGGTGAGGTGGGGTGCAATTGAAACCCTAAAATCGAATTTCCTCACTTTTGTCACTGTAGAAGAACCTAACTGATGCATTAACAGAGTTTTTTTGCATGGAATATATATATATATATATATACACATGTATATATATATATATATATATATATATACATATATATATATATATATATCTGTGTATAAAATCTAATTCCAAAAACTGCATTAATGCACCAGTAGGGAAATGTAGTGTTAGGATTTCCAACCCTAACTCCCCCTAGCAGCAAAAGAACAATACCACACAAGCAACCAAAGACAGCCGTCATCAGGTAAGACAAACTACATGCAGCTGTTTCCAGATGACACAAATGCAGCAGCACTGATGTACTACCTTTGTGGATTTATATGTGTAGCATGCACATTGCATGACATACAGTACACACTCACTTCTGGCTACAGATAGAAATCCACATTACTCAAATCACAACACTACTATGTGTGGGGCCATCACATTGCGGTATTGTGACCCAGAAGATGCCCTGGGATGAAATGAAATCTGGAGCATGGTCCACCATGCCTGGTTTCCATACCCATGGTCACCACCAATATTGGAGGGCAGGCAACCCGGGCAGCCTCAGAAGCCCGTCCAACTCAAGTGGTGTTGTGCAACGCCAGATCCATCAAAAACAAGACTGCAGTTATTGCAGATCTTGTTGGGTCGGTCGCTCTGGCATGCATTACCAAGACCTGGCTGGATGAGAATGCAGGCCCTATATTAGAGGCCACAATTCCGGCTGGGTACTCGGTGTTTCACTGCTAGAGAATGAACCATGGGGGGGTTGCAATCTATTTCAAGACTGAACTGGGCCTCATGAGTGTACCAGTTGAGAAGGCTGAGTCATTCAAGTGTACTGTAGTGGCAGGTGTAAGTTGTAGGATCGCCCTCATTTACTGTCCTCTCGGTGATGAGAGGCGTCCCCTGCAGGAAATAGTGGACTTTGTGATTGACATGGTGTTCGAGTCACCCAAGCTGATGGTCCTGGGAGACATCAATGCCTGGGTCAATGATGAACTCTCATAGTTTGGACAACACTTTCTCCAATTAATGACATCTTTGGGCCTTACACAAGTTGTTACTTCTGCCACTCATAAAGGTGGTCACTCCCTTGACTTAGTCTTCCTCCTGGGGATCGAAGCCTTCAGTTTGGGGGTGGAACCAGTTGGATGGTCTGATCATTACACCATGGGGTTCAGTTTCTGTGCCCCCTTTCATAGGCCTACCCCTGTGAAGATGGTCAGGTACTGCTCTTTGCGAGATGCAAGCTCTGAAGGCCTGAGAGCGGCGCTTGACCTATCAGATCTTCCTGGAGCAAGCAATGACCCAGGTGCCTTGGTTCTGGCTTATAATAAGGCCATCTCTTCCACTGTGAATTGTCATTGCTCCTGTCTGTGTTTGTCCTCTCCCCCTTCATCCTCAGTCCCCTTGGTTTGATGGGACCTTGAGGGAGATGCCGTGACAAGGATGAAGATTACAGTGTTGCTGGTGGAGATCCACCCTAGATGCTGACCACCTTAGATTGATGGAACATTACCAAGTCTATCACTCTACAATCACCCATAAAAAGGCAGAGTTCCTGTCTGGGGAGATTGCGATTGCTCAGAACTGACCAGCTCAACTCTTTTGAATTGTAGACAGACTGTGCAACTCAGCCTGCCTGCAGGTTTGAAGAGCCTTTTCACAAGTGGAGTGTTAAGGGTTGCTCATTTCTTTGCAGCTAAGGTGGTTGACATCAGGGTGGCACTCCAACCAGCACACTCTATGGGAGATGTTGTGGATCGGTGCTCAGTCACAGTCCCTCAGTTATCGTGGAGTTCCCCTGACCAGCCAGAGTTCAATAATGTCATGCAGATTGTCCAGTGTATGTGCCGTACATGCTGTAGTTTGGATCCAGGCCCAACTTCCCTAATTAAGAGTTGTTATGATACTATAAGCCCAGTCCTAGCATGAATAGTCTGGTGCTCCTTGGAGACAGGTGAGTTTCCTAGTTCCTAGTTCCATGATGGGGGCTGTGGTAGCACCCTTCCTGAAGAAAGCTTCTTTGGACCCAGACTGCTATGCCAACTACAGACCGATCTCTAACCTTCCCTTTGTGGGGAAGGTGACTGAGAAAGAAGTGGCACTACAACTGGGTGCTCAATGATCTCCTAATGGTGAGAGATTGGAAGAGCTACTCCATCTTGGTTCTTCTTGATCCCTCTTCAGCGTTTGACATTGTGGACCATGGAATTCTTCTCAAACACCTGAGATTCATCTGTGGTCTGCCTAGTATGGTCCTCAGGTGGTATAGATCTTTTTTTCACCAGCAGAACACAGAGAGTGGTGTCGGGGATTTATTCCAATGACCCAGTCTCTCTGTCAAGTGGGGTACCTCAGGACTTCGTGTTGTGCCCTATGTTGTTTGCAGTGTATAAGCTACCCTTCAGAGACATTGTAAGAAGGTATGGGCTGAGGTTTCACTGCTATGCTGATGATACCCAGCTCTATCTATCTTTTGCACCTGACCAGGATAGAGCTCTCTCAACATTTAACAACTGCCTCGCTGAAATCTAGGATTGGATGAATTTGAGCTGGCTGTGGTTGAACTCAGAGAAGACTGAGGTGATGGTTGTGGACCCAGGTCACCAGATAGAGGGCATGGGAGCTGGTTTACCTTTGGGACTTTTTCTTGGTGGTTCCCAGCTCCTTACCTCTGAATGTGTGCGAAACCTGGGGGTGATTTTTGACGATGGGTTGACACTGCGATCGCAGATGTTGGCGGTCATCAAATCATCCTTTTACCATCTGAGGAACGTCTCCAGGATTAAGCACCCCAGTTCCAGCCAGTGATCTGCCTACATTGGTCCACGCCTTTGTGACCTCATGCCTTGATTACTGCAACTCCCTTTATCTAAGGCTACCTGGGGTTGATATCCACACCTTGCAGTTAGTGTAGAATGCTGCAGCCTGGTTATTGATGGGTACTCCTCGAGCCTGTCATATTTCTCCAGTGCTGTGTGAGCTGCACTGGCTGCAGGTACAGTGGTGGATCACCTTTAAAGTCAGACTTCTGACTTATAAAGCCCTACATGGACTTGGCCCTGACTATCTGAAAGAGCTTCTGGTGCCTTATTGCCCTGGGCAATCGCTCCACTTGGCTGATGAGGGGTTGCTAGAGATTCTAAGGGTTTTCTTAAAATCTTCAGGGGCCCGTTCATTCATGTATGCGGCCCCAGCCCTTTGGAATTCTCTACCCCATCAGCTTCGGGAGTGTGCAAATGTGGAGGGATTTAAATGGGTCCTAAAGACCCACCTGTGGCATCAAGCCTACATTACCTGATGTTATTTTATTGGTCCACTGAAACCTGATATTTATTGTATTTATGTTTATTGCATCCTGTTTTTTTCTTGTATTTTACTGTTAAGGCACCTTGGTTTTAGAAAGACGCGGTAAAAATAATGATTATTATTATTATTACTTCTGTCTGCAGAAGCACAGGCCCCTGCAGCCACAGATACAAATCCACAAGACCCAAATTACTGCAGTACATATGTCTGCAGAAGTGCAGGCCCCTGTGGGGCCAGTGCTTCTGTAACCACAAGTAGTCATTCACACTGTAAGACATACACTTCTGGTTGCAAAAGTGCAGGCCCCTGAGGGGCCTGCAATTCTGCAGTTGGAGGTGTAAGACACAGGCACAGACTTCTAGCTGCAAAAGTGAAGGCACTGTGGGGCCTGCACTTCTGCAGCAACTGACAGAAATCAATGATACCCAAATTGCAACACTACTTCTGCCTGCAGAAATGCAGGCCCCATGTGGGTCCAGCTCATAGGTACCTAGGTATTCATGCACACTGTAAGACATACACATGCTTCTTGCAGCAAAAGCACAGGCCCCTTAGTGGCTTACACTTCTGTAGTGACAGCTGTAGGTGGGGTCTGTACTTCTTCAGTCACATGTACAAATCCATGATACCCAAACTGCAGCACTACTGCAGTGCAGCCAGACTCATGGACTTCTGTATGTAGCAGTGCAGGTCCTTGTGGGGTCACTGCTTCTGTAGCCACTGATTCTGTAGCCACAGGCAGTGATGCACACTGTAAGACATACATACACTTCTAGGTACAGAGGCAGCCACAGGTGCAAAACATACTCACTGACTTCTGGCTGCAACAATGCAGGCCCTTGTGAGGTCTGTATTTCTGCAGCCACATATAGAAATCCATGATATGTGGATGTGGCTTCAGATGCAAAGGATTCATGAGGCTGTCTGGGGGGCTGCAGAAGTGCAGGGTCCTGTAGGCCCTGTATTTCCATGTGGCAACAGATGCAGATACACAGAACCAAGAGTCAATCTGGCAGCAGAAGTGCAGGGCCTCCATGACTCTGACTTTCTGTGTAGCTATAGGTACAAACGTGCTGGGCCCTCTGGGCTGTATACAAAGAAAGGACTTCTCTTCACTATGTGGTAACTCATTGACCATAAGGCCAACACTGCACCATCCCTCCCCAGGATGGGGTGGTGCCACATGGCAGTGCTATCCTCCCAGCCTTGGCCCATCCAGCTAGCTTACTGAGTTTGCCCCAGAACTCTGCTTACTTGTACAGGATCACAACACATTACCCATTGGGCCAAAGGCTGGTCTTGCTCATTATGTTTCATCATAGCTTTGTTTTTTATTTCACATTTTGACCCCATATCAATAACATGGTTGCTAGAATGGTTTAATTCCCACCCAAATGGTTCTTTCACAAAGCAAATATGAAATCACCTTTCAACCTGTATTTGAAAATTCCACCATCCTTATTCATGAGGTAGGGTCATGTAAACAATATATTCAAAATATTGGGTCTAAAATATTGTAAAACAGCCAAGTTATGAGTAAACATATGTTAGAGAAGAAAAAAAAACTTTTTTTTTTGTCATGTGCCAGCATTTAATGTGCACTTAATGCGTGACCCGAGAATTAAATTTTTAAGTATGAACACAAAATTCTTTGGTCATACATAATGTGTAACACAAGAATTATTTTTTTGGTACACACAGAAAATTATTTGGTCCCACTTAATGTGCAACCTAAGAATTCCACTTTTTGGTGTGCATGGAAAATTTGTGGATTGCACTTAAATGTGCAATCCAAGAATTCATGGCTTGCAACCTAAGAATCATCCATCTTGGTAAGCTGACAGCCAAAGAACTTAAACTCCAAAAAAGGTATTTCTGACCCCTTTTTTAAATAAACACCAGAATATAGCTTAATAGGTCCTGTTTAGCAAGATTTATGTTTTTGATTTTTCCAAATTACTTGTTTTTATGAATTTTTAATTTTTTTCCTAGAAAACAACAGGATGGTGGCCATTACAACCTAAACATTTTTTTCTTGTGTCCCGAAAACACAATTAGTCATAAACTGGAAATGGCTTGTGAAGGAAGAATTTATGGGTTGTATCAGAGGGTTATTCTGAAAACCCTTCTGAGCATGCTCAGATGCAACATTTTAAAACTTTATAATTCTGGAACCGATTAATATGGTTTTGTGAAACCTTTAAATGGCACACCCTTAACACAACCTGCTTCAGCCCTGAATGTTTTATAACAAAATTCCATACCATCTTGGATGTAGGTGAGAGCAAAGAAATTGCCCCAAAATTGCTTTTTTATGTATTTTTGACATTGACAGACATCAGAATCCATATAAGCGCCCATCAAGAATCTTCCAACATCTCAAGAACTTGCTACCAGACTGTGATTGTCAAATGTTGTACAATATTCCTGAATGCCACCAATGTTATTAGAGATTGTAGTTTAACACTGAGCACTCAGCTCAACCCTAACTATGAGGCCTATGCTTGATTGTGTGGAGTAGCTACATGGCACGCATCCCTGACACACAGCTATGCCACACGCATTGTGCCCCCCCACACAGAATGCACAAAATGGGGTGAGCAGCCCCTTTGCACCTGATTGCCCACCAGTGCAGACCACAGTGCACAGGGGGTGGGTGAGGGGGCATGCCAGCACTACATGTGATGCACCATGGTGCATATTGCTAGCCATGGGGGTCCAGAGGTGAACATGGGTTACACCAGGAAGAACCCTGCCATAAGCCCACTACGCACCTCATGCCTCCATCCCTCAACAATGGGACCCAACCAGAAATCAAAGTGACAGGCCACCTACGGCCACCCACCCCTGCATCCAGCCCCACCTTCCCCATGCATGCAACCCCCCACACACACACATATGGGGCACTGTCCCTTGGACTGCAGACCTCCCTGCAAAAGAAATGCTAGCCCATCTCTGTGTCCCCTCGCTCTGCATCCCAGCCCTGCTGGTGTGGTGGGCAGTGTGAACCCCCCAACACATACCCTCATGACACTGCCCCCTCTGACCCCCACACCTCCCCATCTGTTCGAGGGCTAGGCACAGCCAGTGACACATCCCACCTCTCACCTCCATGGCTGTTGGCCATGTGGACATCCATGGGGGTGCACAGTCAATGTGCCCCCCACTGCATAAGGGATCTACTGAGGGACCTGGGATGGTCATTCCATTGCATGTACCCACATGCCAGGGGGATGGGTCCATGGACAGGTGGCCGGCAGTCGTGAATGCCGCTGGTGCACACCTGTCCACAGGTGCAGAGCTTCATGGATGGGATACATGCCTTTGGCACATAATTCCTGCCCGTTGAAGCATAGGCCCCTAAATACTTGTACTACTGCACCTCAGCTGTACTTGGTAGCCTGAACTGGAAACTGAGATCGCTGTGGTACAGAATGTAAAGTCTCAGCTGCTGGCTTGCACACATGCTGTGTCACACCAGCCAACATCTGTGACCTCCCTTACTGCATCCACAGATTATGGGTATGGGGAGAGTACTGTGACTGGCATTACCTGTCCCTGTCACATACCAAGACCTTTTAAATAATAGCACTGTTGATGGCTGTAGTCATTTCCATTTTTATGGTACTGGACAGTTCTCAGCTTCAGTCCTACAGTCATGAAGCCAAGCCAGACAGGAGGCAGCACAATACCTTGCAGTATTACTGCAGAGTGTTGCAGCACACAACAGGGAACAATGTAATAAAAAGGCACTTAAGCCCTTTTGTACTGTGTGACATGTCTTTTACTGCAAGATACTATATTGCATCCTGGCTGGTCCACTGTACATTGTATGTGGCATGGTTCACAAACGTCAAACAAGTGACCGTTAATACACACTATAAATGGACAACTAACATAGGCTAAGAAACAAGTATCCTCAAATTAATGCATAGAAATATAGAAACATAGACTTTGTCGGCAGATAAGGACCACTTGGCCCACCTAGTCTGCCCATTTCCCTACCTAGAGGATAAGCTGCAGATCCTATTTAACCAACAGCCTAGTTCTTCCTACCTCCCACAAAAATTGCCTTATGTCTGTCCCATGCATTCTTGAATTCTTCCACAGTTTTAGACCGCACAACCTCCTCAGGAAGGCTGTTCCATGCGTACACCACCCTCTCTGTGAAAAAAATACTTCCTCACATTGACCCTGGGCTGTCCCCCTTCTATCTTCAAATTTTGTCCCCTTGTTCTTCCACATCTCTTTTTCTGAAAGATAATACCCTCTTGGACTTTGTTGATTCCACTGAATTACTTAAACATTTCTATCATGTCCCCCCTCTCCCTCCTTTCCTCAAGGGTATACATATTAAGCTCCTTTAGCCTCTCCTCGTATGGCTTCTTTTGCACACCCTGCACCATTTCAGTTGCCCTCCTCTGAACTGCCTCCATCCTGTCTATGTCCTTGCAGAGATGGGGTCTCCAGAACTGGACGCAGTACTCCAGATGGGGTCTCACCAACTGTGTGTACAAGGGGATAACAACTTCCTGTTTTCTGCATGTCACATTTACAGTATCAAAGCACTGTGAGATCTGGCTATGACTGTAAATACTACTGCTCTTAAAATGGAGATTCACAAATATTTAAGACAGTTAACTGCAGTACCTCCCAGTATCATGGGTCTTACTGTGTTGCACATAACAAAAGGACAGAAATGGCAACAATGCAGTTCCAGCAATACCTTTCATTATCCAGTCAATGTCTTAATTTTTTTGAACTGATAAAACAGTATTTATAAGTATATATTCATTGCAAAATCCTTCTTTAATGCACTATTTAGAGTTAAAGAGAAAAAAGCAGGGAAATGCGGCATTAAGGTTTCCAACCTTAACACCCCACCTCCACTCTACAGGCAGCAAACCAAGTGTGGGGTGTGCTTTGGGGTTCTCAAGTCCAATGTTCACCCCATTCCATCAGTAAAGCAGCTGAGATGTGTACAGTGTATAAGAATGGGGTGAGAGTTAGGCTTGAGAACCCCAAGGCACACTCCATTCCTGGTTTTCTGCCTGCAGGGTGGGGGTGGGGTGTTAAGGTTGGAAACCCTAATGCCATATTTCCTTACTTTTTTTGCTTTGACACTAATGAGTGCATAAACAAAGTTTTTTTTGCAAGTAATGTCCTTAGTTTTTAAGACAGCATAATCATGTCCTTATTTCCCTATGGGAGCACAGGGCCCATCCATTCTTAATTATTCACATAGTTTGACCGTATCCTTATTTGTCTGTAAGAGCACAGGGCCCTCAGAGCACTGCATTCCCATCCTTTCATAAATGCATTTATGTATGTAGCTGTGGCCCTGCACTTCCATGTGTAAGATGACAACAACCAAATCATCAGCATAGCCTTCTTATTACCCCACCTCATGTACGCATTACTGAACCTTTCAAAATCAGTGGCAAAATATGAACCCACACCACTGCAATGTCACTCCATGCCACGGGTGAGAAAAGACATCTTTAGCAGGTTTTAAAGAACGACAGCTGTTGCGTTCATCAGGTGGTGTAATAAAAAAGGCTATGTTGAAAGTTTGGGGTCCAAATATTTAAAATTACAAAAGTTATGAGTGTGCATAGCAAAATTTCAATGTATGTGCATAACTTTGCCATTTTTGCATTGTTTGAGTAGAAATTTTCAAAATACCCTTTTTGTGACCCTATCTCATTAACAAGATCAGTGAAAATGTTGAAATCATGACTGAAAGGTAATGTCACCAAGCGACCGCGAATCACCTTTCAGGCTGGATTTGTGTAATTCCACCAACATTGTTCATGAGGTGGGGTCTCAAAAGGGCAATGTTGAATATTTGGCATCACAATATGCAAAAATGATGAAGTTATGTATCAAAGTTGAAATTGCCATTGAAATACATTGAGCAGCACATTGTCCCGGATTCCCCCCTTTCCCTCTACAAAAGACAGACCACTTGTGTGTTGTTGTGCTCAGATTATCAATTCATTTATTATATTTCACATTTATATTTACAACTGCCATCACCATTTGTCATTATTGTCTTTTCCACAATTCTTTGTTTAAATTGCATTAAAATATCAATCTCTGATCACCCCTCCTCCTTCTTCCTCTTCTTCTCGCCTCCCCAGGTGAAAAGCTGGGTGCCTTCTTCTCCTTTTCTTGTAGATAACGGTGAAAACCAAGACTGCTTTTCTCTCCTTCTGTTGCTTCTTCTTCTCCTCCTCATAGTCCTTTATCATTCCCCCCTCACCCTTCCCCCAGATAGCCTGTCTCCAGCTTGCGTTAGATAACTGGCCTTGCCCCCTTTTGGGCCCCTCTCCCTCCCCTCTATCTTCCTTCTTTTCTCTCCAAGCTTCAATAAAACCCATTATTTCTGTATTAAACATGTCTATCACTATGTCTGACAAATGAACCCCACCTGATCTATAAAAATCCTCTACCCACTCTTCCACCCCTCTCAATATTAGATACCCTCCCATGCTCTTTATCAACGTCCCCACCCTTCTATTCATCTTCCTTCTGGCCCTATCAACTGCTACATGGCTGTGTTCGTGACTCCACACCCTCCTTAGAATCATATCTGACCATGCCATGCTCACCCCGGCCACCATTGCTTTATTTTCTCCAGATTCTGCTTAACTCACAAATACGTGACAACCCATGGCTTCCCCCCAATATCATCACCCCCAAGTTGTACAATGATTAAATCTGGGGTGGGTCGCTACTCTCTCATCTCTTTCAGGATCGGGGGCAACTGTGCCCATTTCATCCCTTGAATACCACGCCATATTAGCCTATATTGTCCAACATCTTGGTACAGCTGTTTTCCCCCAGCCTTCTTTTCCACTCTCCTTTCCGCCAAGTAAATGCAGGAGTGCCCGCAGATCCATGCTTCTGTGATCCTCCCTATACCTATTAAATCAAGCAAAATATATTTTAATCTCTCAAACCATCTTAACTTGTTCATTCTGATTCTGTTCTGTTTTTTCCCCAAGCCCCTTCCCCCTCCCCCGACTCTCAGGTTCTGTTCCTGTAAGACAAAACAACAGATGACATGTTAATCTCAGTCCTTTAAAGCCTGAATGTACTGGTCACTGGCTCCCCTTCCGCTGCCCATTTTGAAGCAGCCCCTATTCAAAAAGAATTGGAAGAATAACTAGCTGGGTCCTCACCCAGGAACTCCATGTCTTTTTTGAGTATGGTTGTTACCTGGTAACTTGTCACCTTCTTTCCATCTCTGTGCACAAATAGTTTCCCTTCTTTATTACAGCGCTTTGTGGCATAAGCCCACAAAGCCTTTACTGGGCACAAGGTCCCGTCAGGGTGAGCCTTAATGGCTATGACACACCCCTTCCATTCCTGATCCATCTTGGACCTCCTAATTATGAGTTGTGTTTCCCTTGGCCACCAGGTTATATCTCCCGATTCCAAACCTCCCTCTTCGTCCTTTCTGCCATGTCCCACTGCCTTGCTCACTCTCAAGGCCCCTGCAAACATCACTAAATAAATCATATGAACAGCTGCACCTCATCCTTGGACTTACAAATTGCAGGCAATATCTGCCCTAATCTGGCTAACCACTGATCTGCTATCTAATGCCAAACATCATTGGTCCTTTGTGTCAACCTACTCTAACCTTGCATCATCCTCCGTATCAGCATTGACTTCATAGGATCCTTCCATTTTTTTCAAACTACAAACTAAGCTGATCCCTGCTAGGTACACCCCCATTGTGGTGTGAGCCATCCCTTTTTGCCACTGATCTACCGTAAATTTTCCAAACTGCTCTTCCGTAACTGGCCCACTTACCTCCATGCGGTGTGCTTTCCTGAATGTTTGCAATGCCCACCATGCCCCTTCTTATGCCCTCAAGGTTTGTGGTGCCCATGAATGATGAAACAGCATTTTGGCTTCCTCTTCCCAGTGTCCTAGATGTTCACTGGAATGGGCATTTTCCACTCCTCTGCTGTTGGTACCAGTGTCCGGGAAACTGATCCAGCTGCAGACGGGAAAGGCTGTCATCTAGGATATTTCTCACCCCATCTATGTGCCTGGCTCTGAATGACATATTCAATTGCAAGCCTCTTAATACTAGCTGTCTCAACACTTGCATAACTGTCTTGGACCTAGCTCCCCTGTTGTTCAGAACATCCACCACTGCCTTGTTGTCACACCAGCAATTCTTCTCCCCATACTAGGGTGCATCCCAAATTGGCATGATTTCCAACAATGTGATGTCTTTTACCCTTCTGTCTCTTACCCAGTCTGCAGGCCATGATTCTGAAAACCATTTTCCTCTCAAATAGCCTCATTCCTTACCCCTTACTACATTTGTATACAATTCCAAGTCCGCGTTATAACCCACTCTTCCTGCCAAAAAGAATGGCCATTATAGTTGCTGAGGAATTCCTCCCATACCTTGAAATATTCCTTTACCCCCTTTTGTTATATCCACCCAGTGGTGTGGTCTTGCTACTCCTGCCATGGCCCTTGCTAGTTGCCTTGTAAATGTCCTTCCTGGCCCAACTGCTCTGCAAGCGAAATTCAAATGTCCCATTACTTGTTGCACCTGCCTTAATTGTACCAGCCTCCTGAATCAGCTCCCTTAGCTTCTGCACTTTGCTGTCTGGAAACCTAAATACTTTCTCCAGTGCATCTATCTCAATCCCTAGAAATCCCAGTACCTTGCTGGGGCCTTCTGTTTTGTCCGGTGCCAAAGACACCCCTAGCTCTCTACATAGTTCTTGAAAACTAGCCAGCATCCTCTTTGTCTCCAAGTGTCCACTGCCTACTAACAAGAAATCATCCAAATAGTGTATGACTGTCTTGTAACCTGTTTTTGCTGGAATATCCATTGCAGGCAGGTGCTAAATGTGTCAAATGTAGCACAAACTATGGAACAACCCATAGGCATAGCCTTGTCAAAATAATACTGGTCCCCTACTTTAAAACCCAATAGGTCCCAGTCCTCCCTCCTAACTGGGAGCAACCAAAAGGCTGATTCAATATCTGTCTTGGCCGTCCATGCATAGGGGGTTGCCTGCATAATCTGTACTGCCTCTTCCAATGTGACATAGGTGACCATGCTGTGCTCTTCCCCTATAAAATCATTAACTGAGTTTCCCTCTGGGAATGACAGATGGTGAATCACCCTGTATACCCCCTTTTGTTTTTTAGGGACCAAGCCCAATGGGGAAATTCTCATGTTGCATAAAGGGGGACCTGGATATGGCCCTTCCACCCTCCCTGCATCTTTTTCCTTTTCTATTTTTTGTCTCAAAATGTCTTCATTTCTCCTGACTGACCCCAAGTTATTAGCCTCCCTTGCCTTTCTTGGACCTGTGCACTACAGGGAAAACCTGTTCTAAACCCCTTCTTTATGGTTTCTACCACCCTGCCATCTGGGTACTGTTTGAGCCACTTTTCCCAAACCTCCATCTTGATGGGGGTTTTTGCAACTTGGAATTGTTCTCTCCCTCCCCATACCCTCCTCTTTCTGAAACCCCCTCCACCACTGGCTGATTTTTGTTTGTCCTTCTCCTCAAAAAGATTGGTACCCCACCCCGATAACCTCTGCCTCTTGAGCCTCTACTCCATGTCTGCCCTCTACAACCCAGCCCTTCTTGAAACCCCTGCCCCCCTCCCACCTGGGTGCCCTATGTCCATATGGTCCTGCATCTTGTCACCGGGTGGGCCCCCCCGCATCTTAAACATGCATGCTGGAACCGACATTGGGGCCATGAACAAAATGCCCTGTTATATCCCCAACAACACTTCTGGGGTATCCCTCCCTTTTTCCTATTTCCCCCTCTGGTGTGGATTGATTGGTAACATTGTCCATCCACAAATCCAGCTGTTTTGTGTCCCATCTCACATCCCCATATGTTGCCATCCATTGGCGGAAAAACTCATCATAATATATCCACCCCACCCCCCCCCTTTTGCCTTTGTCCACTGTATGATCAGGGAATACGTAATAAGTGGGATGCCCAGTTCTGGTTTCTTTTCCATCACTATGGCTGAGTATGTGGTGAACCCCACGAACCACCCATCCCACATCTTTGTAAACTTATCTTCTTTCTTACCCAATAAAATCACAGCTGCTGCCATTTCACTCTTCACTATATTCTCTGTCTCCTCATATTTGGCTGCCACCTCTCTACTCACTAGAGCAAATATGTCCACATACTCCCCTTTCCATATTTTCTCCTTTGTGGTCAGCGGCACATGTTCCCCTATTCTCACACCTGGGACTTCTATCTCCCTTGTTCCTTTTTCTGCCCCTTCTGTCACTTTTTCCACCTCTCCTATCATTTCTTTATCTGACCTAATCTCTGTCAGTGCAGTTTCCATCTTTCCTAACCCACCTGTCCTGAGGGCTGCTATAATTTGCCCAATGTACTCTTTTATACTCTCCCCCACGGAACCTGATACACTACCTGTGGGCCTGTCCTCTCCATGTGGCCTGCTGTCATCAGGCTGCGTTGATCCAGATTCCTGTGGTGGGGCACTTGACTGAGGCATTGGGCACAGTGGGACCACTATGGTCAGAGGGTCTGGTCTGGGTTCTGGTAACGGCACCACAACTGGCTCAAGGGGGGGTACTAAAGGTTCTGGTACACAGGGTTGCGGTGGTACTGGACTGATCACTCGAGGAGTAACCACTGGTGGTGGCTGCGGCCTTTTTGGACTACGTGGCCTCCCCGTCGGTTGTTTCCCATCGCCCCCTTTTCCTTTCTCGGCTTTCTGTTTCTCCCCAGACCTCTCCAGTTCTGCCCCTTCAACCAGCTGTCACATCATGTTGGCCTTCTCTGCCAACTCTACGATTGCCTTGCAAGCCTCCTCATCCTTTGATGGCTTGTTCCTCTTCGGTACCATCTTTTCTTGAAATTTCCTACATAAAAGCTGTGAATAAAAACTGACAAGGTGCCCCTGTTAGTGACCAACCATACCTTCATACCATTCCCTGGTTTTGACTTCTTGCTAGCAACCCAAATGCACCCCACTCCCTTCGACATCTTGGATCATTTCACCAGACCCTTAAATTTGCTCCTGTCTGGAGCTTGGGGCCCCTACTCCCTTAGGCCAAAAACCCCAGCCTCGTGGACACCTACTTCAACAGCCATGCTCTCCTGTGTGCAAAAAGCAGGCTCTGCCTCTATGCTGTGCCATCACCTGCTCTGGGCCCAGCCACATGCTTCCACTCACCCCCCATTATCACATGATGCAGCTTCTCATAATGCTCTAGGCCGACGCCAACCAGCACCAACCTCTTCTCTGTCCCATATTCCCCCCCATCATTTGCAGCAACAAATGGTTCAAAACATTCAAAATTCGGCTGTCCCTGCCCCTTGTAACTTGCCAGTCCCTATGCAGACCACCACCTTGCAAGCCCCTGTTCTGCTTTTCTTTAGGCTCTGCTTCCAGCATTCACCTCCCCATGACCGCGTAGCCCCCATACCAGACTTTGCCCTCATTAAAGCCAGCATGCTAAGTTCGATGCCATCGTGCTGCTTGCAAAACCTTTTAATTATGTGCAAGCTAGCCTAGCAAACAGTATTCTTTGTTGACCCATCACTGGACTAGGCCTCTCCCTACAGGAGACACCTCACTTTTGGCAAGGCCATGCAGTGTGATGTCAGATGCCATTTCTTCCCCTGACCACCTGGCCTCGCTCATTAGGCCCTTTCTGCAGGATAACCCCCCTCAATTTCTCAGTGCCTTCCATTAAACTTCCCCCCCACCCTGAAGTGCATTTTTTGGTGCAGCTTGTTGCCCTACCACCTGCGTTTTAAACTCTCCACTCTTCTCCTCCATGGATAAGCAGTGCAATTGCTTATAGGGCTGGGCCTGCGATTGGCCCTCTCCTCGCCCTTCAATCACTTCCAAATGACCAACTGCACCAAATCACCCCAACTGCTACTCACTTCACCCTCCTCACCTCCCCAGGCTTTGCTTTTCTTTCTTCAGGATGGACTAACTGCGTGGGTGCAGCCCACTCTCTCTCTCCCTGATTTCAACTCACAACATACCTCCTACTCGCCTAACACAGCCCAATTCTGTGGATATGGCCACTCTGTCGCCTACCGCTCCTTGCTCCCATCCCCTCAATCAGTCCCAATTCAGTCACTGCTTTATCCCGTGGCTCTCAACGAATTCTGTTCATTATAACACTCTCTCTCCAACTCCAGTACTGTGAGGACAACTCTCCAAACAAACCACCAGCTTCTTCTTCTTTTTTTTTTTAATTCTGCATTTGTTCTAAGGTCAAAATATATTGCACTTACCCACACACTTCTTGCCTTATACATACCCCACACACATTTTTTTTCTTACCTTCCCAAAGAACTCCTGATGCACAAACCTTAGCCCAGCTGACGCCTCAAACAAAAAATGCCAACTAGATCCCAAAAAAGAAAGCCAGTCTGAAGTGCTGTAGATCTATTGATGTTAACACCAACAAAATTTCAGCAAAAGAGGCTGAAAACCTCTGTGCTGGCCATTATGTACCCTGTAATTTTGGCCCCTCCTATTTTCCTTTTTCCCTATCCCCGTCTCTTTCCTTTCTTTGTTTCCTCCCCTTCAAGTCTGCCTGCCTCTTATCCTGGCTCTCTGTCCCTCCTCCTACCTCCTCCCCCTTCTGAGCAAACCATCTGTTAACAAGGAAGGGGTCCATCAGGACAACATGGTCTGCCCCTTAAAGGGCAAACTTCATTAGATAAGCTTTTGTGCTTAAAGTCTCGGGTACTACTTTAATGACAAAAAACTAACTTTTTTAACAGCTAATTATTAGTAGTAAACCCTAAGGTCATTTAATTGGTTTACTGCTCACTTAGATTGATTAGTTGCTTTGAAATTTAAGTAGTCTATTTCCTCTTTGCTTGAGCCGCTCAGTAGACTAAAGAAGCTGAGATCTTTAACAGATGCAGAATGCAGTGCTATATACCTCTTGAATATAACTAGCTTTTCTGTCTAAATATGGCTGGATTCCAGCACTAGACAAAAATCACTTTTTCTGCTGCTGGATTTTTCTCATCACAGATGTTGCCAACCAAACTCTTGGCAGATACCACTCTATATACTCATCTAGATGATGTTAAAATGACATCACTTGTTATTAGTGATGTGAAAAGTCTAGCTAATATGAATCCCTGATGCTGGGTTTAAAACTATTTTAAAAATTTGTCAAATGTATTTTTCTTTTTTATAAATTTATACTTTGGTATGTAAAATCAAATGTGTGAGCTTATATATGTACCTTAAGCACCATAATCACAAGGAGGTAAAATGAGTATGATAACACAAAAACAAGCACCAGCATTTTTAAGGTTTTACTTGTATGGTTTAACCCAAAGCCCCAATTTTTCTGTGGCACTTTGGGCCCATATTCTGTGGCACTGTTACCATTTGCCACAGAACTGCGGCAACAATGAACTGCCACATTGCAGTGTCAGCTCATCATTTGGACACTGCGTCCATGGCAATGGTTATGAAATCTGTCACATTATGTCATGCTTTACCTATTGTAATGCCACCTATGCTGTCACAAAAAAGGTCAGGAGCCCCATATACAGATGCAATTTATGGTGGCCCAAAAACAGGGTACACATAGACTCCTGACCAAGTCCATACACAGACACTGGAATTGGTTGCTGAGGGAGGAGTTTTCCCTGTGATTAGACTGTAATGCAAAATGGGCACCCAGGCATTGTATGCTGATGGGGTTGACAGCCAACAACATGCTGGTTGGTGATATCCATGGAGGTCTGGGCATTGCATAGCACCAGTTGCATGCCCCCAAGCCATGTCATAAAATTGCAGGAACCCACATTATCACTGTAGTGCTTCCCCACCCAACGTTCACATTCAGACCCACTTTTAGGCTATTACAGAGAATATTTTCCCTGTACATGATTGTATTACTGTATGTTATTGGGAGTGATAAAATATAAACAGAGCTGGGGTAATTGACATAATACAGAGTCTGGCACATCAGACAATCACAGCTGTGTTTTGTTTTAGCAGTGTGGTTTATGTTGTGGGTGGGAAATCAACAAACTGTAACAGCTGTAAGCTGAAAGCTGTAACAGGGCTGCTGTGCTGGTATCCACTAGAAGTGGGCTCTTACACTCCTTACAGCACCCCCCAATCCACTCCCCAGTTAGACAGGAGAATGCTGTAGCCTGGCTTGTTTAGTAACCACTTCTGGGCTTGGAGATGCTTTGAGTGTGGATTTTAAGTAAAAGGAGAAATGATAAGCACCCCCCAAGCTAAGACCCTCTACAAGCAGGACTACTACAATAAATTAAAAAAGAGGCCATCCTAGGCTGAATGATCCCATTGACCCCCCCACTGCAAAAATATGTACCTTGTTAAAAAAGCATGACTGATGTGATCGCAAATTCTCTCACTGTAAGTATTACCTGAGCAACCACTCCCTTCGTCACGGGGCAAAAACCACACCACTGGGTTTTGTCTTAACGTCGCTTTATTTGATCAAACACACATGCATGTGGGACTTCTACAATGGAGAAGTTCTCCAATTACAATTTACAGCAGCTTTTTATAAGCTAGATTTTGCACTTCTTATCTTGAAAAATACCAACATTTCAGTATAAGCCAATCATAAGACAGCATAACAAGTTTTCAGCAATGTAACAGAAAAAGAAAACAAGTTTATGTATGAGGTACTTTTCCACTACTTATTCCATTTCTTTCCCAACACTGCTTGATACATATGCCTGGGTCAAGCTGACCTGAGAGAGACAATGAGTTTCACTCACACCATAGCAATGTTTCTACATGCTGTTATCTTTATATTTTGTCCGAGCCTGTTATACAGGCTGGTACAACCAGTTCTGCTCAGTTTTATGTAGCTTTCTGTTTTTACAAATATACCTCAAGTAACCTCAGTATCATTCTATAACCCTGTAAAAAGGAAAACATGAACTCAGAAATTTCTACTACATTCATTATGACTTTGTTACAGCATGACTTTCAAAGCAAGCATAGCTTCAAGGCATATATAAAAATTCCCTCACACTGAACAATTACCTACATGCAACAAAAAATAGATCAGTTGGAAAGCCAGAGTTGGATGGAGAATTTTCAAATACTGGGGCTACTGGACGACACAGAAGAGAAAACACCTAAAGACTTCTTTAGTCAACTTTTTACTATGTTTCTTGTTCCTGAGAGATATAAAGGACCAATTTAAATAAACATGGCTCATGGATTATTAAGCAGCCACCTGGCACCAGGAGAAAAAACATGTTTCATGCTGATGACATTTCACAGATTTTCAATAAAGAAAAAGTCATTAACAGAGCAAGGAAAGAAGGCGGAGTCCCTTACAAAAATCTGATGCTTCAGATAAACCTCAGCATCAGTGCAAAGCTCTTTGCCAGGTAGATGGAGTTCTTGGGAGCAAATGATCAGCTAAAGAAGAAAAGGATTCTGTTCACACTTGTGATGCTGGCAAAGCTAAGAATTATGCATAATGGTAAACCTGTGTTCTTCACTGACCCCCAAAAAGCACTGGAATTTGTGGAATCCATAAAATGAAGTATTTTTTGGTATAGCCCAAGTCATGCAGGGTTATATAAGGAGGGATAAGTGAGATACAGCACTATGTTTCATTATGTAAAATACCTGACAAGCAATTTCTGTGGTGTTCGTACAGAGGAATAGATGTTCCCCTTTTATTTTCTGCTTAAAACAATTTGTTTTTTTTTAACCCAAACTGTTCATTGTGGTAAGGGTGCTATTATAAGCTCTAACAGCAGAAGGAAGAGATGCCTAATAGCTTTTCATTTTCCCACTCTCTACCTATTGCTGCTCAATTACTTTTAGTGTGCAAATATGTCAGACTATGGGCAGACTAGGTGGGCCAAAAGGTCCTTACCTGCCATCAAAGTCTATGTTTTCTATGTTTTTCTATGTCAGCTAGCCACAAGGATACAAGATGTGCATGATGAAGGTGTCCACCCAAGTTGAACATGGGGAAAAAGACTGAGGAATTTGAAATCAGGATTATGAACTAAAGGAAAAAAACTAGGGAAGGACTGTTGCTAATCCCCATCTCTCTTTATGAATAAAACAAGAATGACTATACTGAAAATAAAGGAGCTGGAGAATAATTTCAATGTTAAGTTCACCCTGCAGTTTAATGAACTTGACAAATCAGACAGGAATGGGTTCCACAGGCACCTTTCATACAGGCAGCTCTTGCAACTCAATGTTCTCCCATTCCTAATACCAAGAGCAGTGTAACTACTATGGGAACAAAGCATGACATGCACAGTGTTTGCTCAGTGTAAATTACAGATCTTTTGATTGTATTGATACTAGAGGTACCTAAGCAGTTCATACAAGACATATTTGATTAGAACCATTTGGATAAGATCAAGTACCCTATGCACTGTTAATACAGGCTAAACTGGTGACCCCTCATTTTCCCATCTGCCAATTGCCATACAGCACAGACACTGCCACAAGAACTGAAGAAAATGAGGCACTGCTGAGTAGCAGGAAAGCAGATCATGGATACAGAACACAAGTGCACAATAGTACTGTTTGCCCACTGTAAATTTGCATTGTGTTGACTGTGATATTATATCTGCCCTGAATTGCACCCATACATACATATTTGAATGCTTACATGTAATGTGTCACAGGCTGTGTGGGGTGAGAAAGACGAGATGAGGAATGGCCACCTATTCTGAAGGCAGCAATTATCCCCCCCCCACAGTGAGCTCAACAAATAAGGTGCAGAGCTAGGAATGAATTCCCCTTTTATATATTTTATTCTATTATTTCTTAGCATAGTATTGTTAATTTAGAGGGAAACATTCCCACTCTTGGCACGGACCACAAGCTGTGTACTTGATACATACAGTAGTCCTACTTGGAGTGGGTTTCAGCTCATGGTGGCATATCTTTTTTTTGTTACTCCCCACTCAAAGTGCATCTGAGCCCAGAAGCGGTTACTAAACAAGCCCACCTGTAGCATGTCTCCTGGCTAGTTGGGGAGTATCCTTGCTAAGTCTGATGCTGGCAAATGAAAAAAGGATTTTCCTTTCATGAAAAAGGATCTTTTTCCGTGACTCATGATACAAAGAAATAATCTCTTTTTGTATCATGAGTCAAGAAAGAAGAATTATAATCTTGAAAAAACAACATTTCAAGGGCATTACTCCAACAGTTACAGTATGTACAGAATTCAGCTAAGGAGGTCTCGATAAGCAAGCTACATGTGTTGGTCATTCTCCAGAATGCCACTTTTGTGGTTTTCCAAGTTAGAATTTTTAGGAAAAAATGGAAAACAAGATGACAGCATAAGTATGAAAACCTCACAAAAAAGATTTCCATAAGTAAACTTCATACAGATATTTTTAAGTGCTGACTGAGTATATGCAGAACCTGAATTTGTAAAATGTAATAACTTTGGAACAGAGGAATATTTTTTCACCGAACCAGTGACAGGCATTTCTGTGGGCCAAGCCCCTTCTACACTAAAAACTTCATACCACAATTCCTAACCATCTGGGCACTACATAATGGCAAAAAAATGGCAAAAATCAGCAATTTTCTGTGATCTTTCGCTATCCACATCTCAGAACTCAAACATTCAACTGGAACAAAACATTGCACATCAAGACACCTAACCCATGAGACTGTGCACACAAAATGTTATAAAAATTCATTTATCAGCTGAAAACTTAACAAAGTACAAAATTTAGGGTTTAACATTAAAGTGCCTATGCAACCCTAACTATAGTGGTGCTACTGTGCCACTATCATATATTATAGTGGCTCAATGGTACCACTATAGTTAGGGTTGAGTGGCTTGTTCAATGTTAAACCCCATATTTTGTACATTAATATCTTTGGCACAGTTTGATGAAATTAGCTGAAAGTTTGTGAGTATAGTGTAGCAGGCAAGGTCTTGCTCTGTGGGAAGTTTTGTGATTGCAGCTTATATGGTTTCTTTGTTTATTAGATTTCAGATACACCTTTGAGCCAGAGGCTAATTTACAGGGGCTCCACGTCATACATTACATACATTGTAGAAAAGTCTTGGAATTACTACATTTACAACAGATTGAAACTCTTGGTAAAGAGTACAATTAAAGTAAAAGTCAAGTTAATACAATATACAGTGAGGTAGGTATAAATGGAGTGTTAAGGGAGGATATGAAATATATACAGTATACAATTTATACATTGAAGTACACACATGGATTACAAATTGTTCAAGTTGCAGGAGTAGTGTTTAGTCAAAGCATGTTATAACAAGCAATTATTTCATCCAAGTGTAAGACAGTAAGGCTTCCTAGTGTCCCTAATAGTAGCGAGGAGGAAGGTGCAAGGCAGTATCGAGTGTTAAGAGCCAATAGAGGGGATAGGCCATGCATAGGGGGAGAGGAGGGGGAAGTGCAGTGGGGAGAGGTATTCAGGTAGAACAGGCAAGCTAAGGGCAGGTATACAGTGGAAGGTAGGGTTGGAAGCAGGCTGGGGGAGGCCAGGGGCAGAAGGAGAGCTGGAATGGTTGGCAGGTAGGGGTGACAAGGGAGAGGATGGGGTACCAGAGAGACATAGGGTAGGCTAGTGAGGTATAGGGAGGGAAGGAAGGGTAGGCAGGAGGCCTAGGTCCCACAGTCACATTCACTGGGAGATGCGAGTAGGGTATGAAGCTTAGACTTAAACATACCAAGCCTAACATCCTTCTGTAAGTCTTCCCCAAGAAAGTTGTGCCTGGTGGGTGCACAGTATTCAAAGGACTGCTGGCCTTGTGTGGTGCAGCAGAAGGCAACTTTGAGAGAGTAGATATTTACGCTCCTAGTACTTCTAGCAGAGTCAGGTAGGCTGATGAGGTTCTTAACACCCATCATGGTAAGCCCAAGGGTAGACTCCTTTGCCAGCAGACAGACATGATACTATATCCTGCTATCCAAGTTAAGCCAACCTGTTTGAGTATATAGTCCTCACGTACTGTATGGGTCATCCAGTTTGCATCCAAGATGAGCCTACAAGCCTTGTTAAGTGAAGTCTTTACCCTTCTGAGTGCCGTGGAGGTTGCAGAACCATAGACTACAAGGCCATATTCGATGACCGATAGCATTGAGCTAGTGACCGCCATTTTCAGGGCTTTATTGGTTAAGCATTGTTTGTTTTTATAGAGCAGTCCTAATCTAGCATTTGCTGTCCTTGCAACTTGGTTGATATGCTGTGAGTATGATAGTGGGCTGTCCAATGTTACTCCAAGATATTTGAAACAGTGTACCATTTCAAGGGGAGAATTATGCTTGCTGTGGATTTGTAGTTGGAATGATTTGTGCCTGCTATGAGGTGACGCGAATAACATGGTCTTCATCTTTTTGTAGTTTAACAGGAGCCTGGAGTTGAGGAACCATTGCTGAGCTGCAGAGAAGCTGGATTGCATTTGTTGTTCTAGTAAGCTAGAGTCGCAGTGGCTTGAAAAAAGTGCCACATTGCCTGCGTACAGTACTAAGTTGTCTTTAACAGCCAATGGGAGTTGGTTAACAAACAAACTAAAAGGAAGAGGGCCAAGGATGAAGCCTTGGGGCACTCCTGTTAGTACTGGCCTGCTGTCAGAGAGGATATTTTGGATGTTGACTCTTTGCTGTCTCCCAGAGAGGTAGCTCCTGAACCAGGCAACTGAGACAGAAAAGAGACCAATATGGGTTAAGTGATTCAGCAACAGTTCATGGATAATGGTGTTGAAGGCCTTAGTGAGGTCAATATAGGTTGCCCCCACCAAGAGCCCTATGTCTAAGGCATTGTGAATGAACCCAGTGAACTCAACTAAAGCAGTAGTGGTACTGTACTGCTTCCAAAAACCATGCTGCTGCCGGCACTGCAGTTGGTATGTGTCAAGGTAGTCTATCAATTGATCCTCAACGATGTGTTCAAGCACTTTCGAGGAAGGGGAAGGATAGAAATAGGTCTGTAGTTAGAGTGGCTTGTTTGGTACCCACTTTTATGAATAGGCATGGTTTTCCAGAGTTAGGGAAATTTTTCTGAAGTAAGGGATAAGTTTATTATTTTGTCTAGTGGAACGAGAAGAATATCAAGGGCTAGCCCAATGATCTTGAGGTCAAGGGAATCACTGCTTGCCCTAGATTTGTCAAGTGCTTTTGACATATATTTTTTTGCCTTGGCCGGGGTGATAGTTTCTGAGATCTGCATATGTTAATTTCTGATCATATCTAACTTTTTCCTATACTTAGCAAGTTTTTTTTTTGTTCTCATCTACAGCCTACATGGAATGGAATGTTTCCCCAAAACTTGAGGGACACATGTGAGATGTCTTAAGGTAATGTCTTTGAAAGATCTGGTGAAAAAATAATAAATGGTTGCAGAGTTATAAGGCTTTAAAGTTTCATTTTTCTATTATGCACATGTGCAGTAAGGTTTTTCAGATAACGTATTGGTGCAAAATGAAAAATTTGATGTTACGGGACCCTTTTTGGTTTCTTACCACTTGCTTGACATGGTACCAAACATTTCTTTGTGCCCTGACAACCACCTTCTTGTTAATTTTTTCCATGAACTAACAAGCTTGGAAAATACATATGCAATGCTGACATTTTAAGAAATAAACAGAACTTAGCTAAATGGGTTCTGTTTTGCTAGTTTCTGTTGTTTGTTTTTTTAAAATAAGGGCCAGAAATACTTTTCTGGCCACCTAAATCCCTGGGTTCCCAGCTTAGTGAGAGGAACCTTTTACCCGCATTCCCTGTAAGAGAACATAGGGACTTTCTTATCTTCTGCAGTCGCACCTGGAACTTGTGCTGAGGGCTGCAGTGAGAGAAGTAAGCCACCCTTTCCCTGGTGTCTAGTGGCACCCCTCACCCTCCGATAACTGTCCCTATACTTACTTACTGTTTTCCTGGTGTCTAGTGGCAACCCTCCACCCTCCAATTGCCATCCCCTTCAAAATTGTTGGCAAATGTTTTACTGGTTTTTAGTTAACTGAACCTCACTTCAAGTTGTTTGATCTCAATAAAAAACCTATAAATTAAATATGTATTTGTGATCTTTGTGTTTTCCAAAATCCATGTTTCTATGCAGAGATGTGCAGAAAAACTGGCAGCCTCATGCTCATTGTATTGGCAGTCAGCCAAAACAAGCCGTTCTAGTCACATAACATAGGAGTTGTTGACAGTCAGTCAAAACTATATGTTTACCACTCCAGCTGTTGCTTCTTCAGGAATCCTGGAGTGCTCTTGTGTATCAGCAACAGGATCATGCTTGATTTTAGGGCAGTTAAAAAAATATATACCATGGCCCAGATATTCAAAAGAGTTGAGTCATGCGCAATAGGGTTGCGCCTGCACAAGTCCAAAATTGCACCATTCTGCGATATTCAGCAGGAGGCAGTTGCACCCCCAAAATCATGCTGAGCAACAGCACAATGATAATGAAGGCATGCGCAACTGAAGGGTGAGGAACCATGCATAAATGGTGCAATGCGATATTCAACAACTTGCGCCATGCGCAATAGAGGAGCAAGCGGAAGTTGTGCCATAGTGGAAATGAGCCAAAATAAAAAGGAGCAAGGGAGAGGTGCAAGAACATTACAGGGAATCCACGTGAGGCAGAAATCTAGCCACACAGACAGGGCAGGAGGGACACACAGGGCAGGCCAGGGAAAGGGCATCCTGAACACACAGGCACAGGGAAGGTGTGGGGAGCCACAGCCAGAGCAGAAGGGGGAAGTGCCACACAGCACAGAGGCGACCACAGGCAGGTGTTCCCAGTGCAGGGGAAGTAGCAGGGAGGACAGTGGGGGGAATACAGTAACAGCTGTTGGGGGGTGAACACAAGCCAGGGACATGGCTAGTGCCACCTTCCAGATGGAGGCTATTATGAGAGGGGTGAGAAGGTGGGCAGCAGGGGAGCATGGCTGTGGAAGGACCCATCAGCGGTATGCCCCCAACAGGCAGTACTGAGCTCACACCAGCTTTGAGCTGTACAGTGATACTGAGATTGTGGGCGGATACCACCTGAATAGGGCAATTCTGAGGCAACTCTGTGAGCTGTGCAGTGATGTGATGCAGGCACCCACACGACGGAGCCATGCCCTGTCAGTGGAGACTAAAGTAACAGCTTGCATGTGCTTGCTCACCATGGGTACCTTCCAGAGACCAACTGGGGACACCACAGGCATAACCCAGTTGGCCACATCATGCCACCTCACCCAATTCCTCAGCGCACTGCTGTCACATGCTGCGGAGCACATCCATTTCCCCAGCACACCGGCGGAGCACACAGTAAACATACAGGAGTTCCACAGGGTAGCACGTATGCCTGGCATGCTAGGGGCAATAGACTGCACCCATGTGGCCATGCTCACACCACCTGGCCCCGAGGGGGTGGCATACATCAATTGCAAGGGCTATGCCAGCATCAACTGCCAGGTGGTGTGTGATGCCAGGGGGTGCATAATCATTGTCTGTGCCATGCACCCTGGGAGAGCACACGATTCCTTCATCTGGCACCAGTCAACACTGTGCCACAGATTTGAGAATGGGGACATCCCCACTGGCCACCTAGTGGGTAAGTATGCAAACCACATGGACAATCATAGGGCCTGGTGGGGTATGGCCAGAAGTGACATGGGTAGTGGCCGACATGGCCCAGGGCAGGGCGATGTTGATCACCAAACTAACCTCCACCCTCTACACACAGGTGACAGTGGATACCCACTCTGTCCCTGGCTGCTCACACCCTACCAGTAGTCTGCGACCCCATCTCAGCAATGCTACAATGAGGCACATGCCACCACATGTAATGTCATCAAGCAGGTGTTCAGGATGCTGAAGGCACGTTTACGTTGCCTGGACACCTTTGGCAGTGCCCTACAGTACAGCCCCTCAAAAGCCTGCGGTTATTCCTGGTCTGTTGCATCCTGCACAACATGGCCAACAAATGTGGGATAGCCATACAGGTCAAAGAAGGGGACAGCAATGGGAATGATAAGGACACTGCTGATGATGGTGATGGGCAGCCCACCCCTTGGGCGATGGGACCCTCGACTGATCCAGCTGGCACAGCTGCACTGGGACACCATCATGGAGGAGCACTTCAGCCAACCCAGGTAAGTCATGTGGCCATGTGCAACCACCAGTGGCTAAGGCACAACCCACAAACATGCATGGACACACACCATGGGTGTATGCCGTCAAGGGATGTGGCAGGGCACAGAAGCACACACACAACCAGGGATGGGTGAGGATTAACATGCCATGCAGATGGACACACACACACGCACACACACAATGCACCAAATGTGCACAGAGGGCAGGAGGCACAATGACCCAGAATGCCAACCCTAGCCACACACATGTCCACAGGCCACCATGCCCACTGCCTGTCCATGTGCATGTGTCAGATGCTGAGCACCATTGCACACTGGTGTACAGCACAATGCAGGCATCATCATGCACACGCAACTGTGGACAGCAGCCGGGAGGGTGTGCAGGTGCAATGTGTGTCCACGTGCAGGGCCGGGTACCAACCCGTGCACTGCCCACTGAAACATACAATGCACACAGGGCAGCACCAGACAGTAGCTGCACTGGGAGACAGGTCAGCCATGCGACACAGTGCCTCGGCCGCCACGGAAGCGTGGGCATCCCCACTGAGACCCGCCAGCACTGACAGGCTGACCACTGGCCTCATGGGGTGGCACCGATGGTCTTCCAGGGGTTCCACTGCATGAACATGACTGTGCTCATGCAGGGGTCTGCAGCACACCCAACATGCCTGCACCAGGAGTGCTCAGGATGCCCACAGCTGAACCCGGTGTCGACAGGGACGGAGTCGCATGACGCCAGGAATGGGGGGTGGACAGTGCACTGTGTGGTGTCCGAGATGCATGAGCACCTGACTGTTTGCCCATTGTGGCCATGACCGCAGTGAATGCCTGTGCATGCCTGTCAATGGCAGTGGTCACATCATCCCGCAAATGGTCAATCCCTGCCAGGATCAGAGCAGTGTCCCTGCTGTGATGCTCCTCTGCCCACTCCAGAGCCACACGCAGTGGATCCACTGATGTTGCAAGCCGCATCTGCTGCTGGACTGATGCTTGCAGTAGGCGGGTGTGCTCATCCAAGAGGTTATCTGCCTCCTCAGCATCCTGTACCTCAGGGTGTGCATGGCTCTGATGCTCAGCACCCCTTGAGGGTGGGCGCTGCGCATCAGGACCAGGTCTGGGCATGTCCACAGGTGGTGCACAAATGCCGCCGCTGAACCCTGCACCCCCAAGCCCATTGGCCGACTGCTGATGCTGCCCCTCAGGCTGCCACTCCCCAGGGCACAGTGGTGCTGCTGCAGTGGCCGCAACAGTCCCACTGTCCTGAACAAACATCAGTGCTTCCCCACTGGTGCTGACAGGCACAGGCTGGGACTGTGCTGACATGCAGGCCTCCACACCAGCACCACCCACAGCCATGGGCATGATGTGTCCTGCTGTGTGGCCATCCCATGGCACACATGTGTCACTGCCCATGACGTTAGCGACATCATCATCTGTGACGGACTGTGCACCGGCCCCAGTCACAGCATGCTGGCATCCATGGACGCTGGCACACTGGGACACAGGCAGGACTTCCTCTGCACCTGTTACAACAATATCAGTGTGGACAGCCAGGCGGCCTCACTGTCGCACTGATCCACGTATATCTGTGGAGGTCGATGGGCCCTCCTCCAACTCAAGCTGAATGTCCTCAGTGGACAGGCCCACCACCGCTGACCCATGCAGATGCTCAGGATCTGTAAGGGAAAGCAAAGTCGCATTACTACATGTGACCTACCCTGCCCCCCCAGACAGACCATGACTTACCATGCAGTGATGGGCCACCACCCGTCTGGAAGCCACCACCTGGAACATCCTCAATGGCACTACACTGCATGCTTCCAGCAAGCCTCTCCTCCTGTGGGATCAGCTGTACCACCTCCGGCTGTCCCCCACCTGTTGCAGCTCATGCTGCCCTGATGGCAGCCACCTTCTCCTTTATCCTCCTCCTCCTGTCCATGCCCATCTTTTTCTTACACTCCTGCATGGAGCACTGGTGGCTGCCATGCAGGTTCACAGCATGTGCCACCTCCTCCCATGCAGCAACACGGGCTTGAGGTGTTCCCCACCGTCCGCTGAGAAGCAGCTCCTGATCCAGGTAGGCCTCAAACAGGGCTTCGGTCTCGACCTTGGTAAAGTTAGGCCTCCTCCTCCTCCTCCTCCCACCACTGTGTTCCTCCTCTCCCACAACTTGCTTGGTCTTTATGTTGCATGTAAGAATGGCAGTTGCTACCTGTGACTGTGCAGTCCCATGCATGTCCCTAAATCCACAGTCCACACTCCCAAACAGCATGCAACTCACCAATAGACTGCAGTAACTGAGTATGGCCACTGCAGCCCAATGTCGCACTTTTATAGCGCAACCCATGCACATGAGGCGAGGCGCAACTTTAAGTGGATGCAAATTGCAGTGCTGCACAATTGAATAGCAGATTAGATGATTTGCATATGACGGCTGAATATCGCACTGTTGCGCTTTGTGCAATTGTGTTGAACGTACAGAGCCAATGGTGCAGTTCTGTGACATGCATAGTACACACCTCACTGTGCATGCCCGGGTTGCTGACGCAGGCGTCTGCTATGCTGATGATGTGCTGTGCACAGTAGGCAATGCAGGGCATGGCCACCATTGTGCCAGTGGTGCAATAGCGATGGTCACTACATGGTGCTGTGGCACTGGGCTATCATAGGTGCACTAGGCCAACTGCACGGTAGGCTGCTAATGGCAGTGGAACACAGGCAGCCAATCATGCTACATGCATTGGGTTCCAATTGGTGCTGTGTGTGTCCATGTGCCAAAGACCCATGACCCTGTGCCTGACCTTTGCCCCCTAGGCACCATGCGTCAGGCATGGGTGCACCTCTATCACGCTGTTCAGTGACAGCATGATAGAGAATGGCAGTGCTGTATTGAGCAGCATCTGCACGTGGGGAGGCACGCTGCAGAGCGCCATATTGCCAAATTGAGCAGAGAGCATGGCACGCAGGAGGGCAGCTCAGTGGTCAGGCACTAGAGCTGGCCAACCTAGTGGCCATTGTGGAGCCACACCATGGGCCACTGTTCAGGGAGGTGCCCCTGGACAGGTCCAGGACCCAGGT
Source organism: Neoceratodus forsteri (assembly GCA_016271365.2). NCBI lineage: Eukaryota > Metazoa > Chordata > Ceratodontiformes > Ceratodontidae > Neoceratodus > Neoceratodus forsteri. The sequence continues at coordinate 1,735,621,633 of CM057450.1, read as the reverse complement.
GTGGGAGGAGGTGGCCACTGCACTTGAGGAGGCCACAGAATGGGGGAGGAGCACTGAGAAGTACCTCCACAGGTACGGGGACCTGTGGTGGAGGGAGACAGAGCTGCTAGCATGCCTGTGGGTGCATGCCAGAAGGGGCATGGTGTCATGGCCAGGTAGGGGTTACGTCAACACACTTTTATCTTCCATATGGGTAACACTGTTGTATGTGTCCAGCACATGGGAGAGGGACTGTCCGGGGTTGGCTGTGGTGGTGTTATCAGGGTGTGGGGTGGGTGGGTCTGGCTGGGTGGAGGGCACACACCTGGGGGCAGGGGGACTTTGCTATGGGATTGTACTGATGTTCCTCTCTCCATGTTTGCACCACAGGCCCAGAGGAACACCGCCGTGCCCGTGAACCTCGGCTGCAGGAGGAGGGAGTGCAGCAAGGCGGGGCGAGGGCCCTCACCACCCACTGGACCGGCCTGATGAAGGTGAGTGCCATACCTCCATGATTACTATTGCATGCTGTGTAACAGGGTGGGCAGCAGGCCATGGCCACCATCCATCGACACTACTGCCATGCACATGACTTGTTACAGTCAGCACTGTCCAGTGGCAATGCATGTCTGGGAGTGCGTCAACGGTGGTCCATGCGTGCACCAGGTACATGGTTGTGCCACTGCCTTTGCACCACATAGCCATGTCACTAAACGGCCATGTTGGTGCTGTGCATGACTTGGCCAGTGGGTGTGTGCAGCATTCCGCATGGCTGTATGCACCTGGGTGGGCAGGTCATGTGGACGTGATCACTGCGGGTGGTCACACACCATCACAGAAGTATGTCCCACGGCCATATGCCATGCACAGTGGGCGGGCCGTATGGGGTTGTGCATTCACACCTATTGACAGTGCTCCCTTGTCCTAGGTACACACCATATCTGGAAAATAAGGGAGGTGCTGCGGGATATACTTCAGGTGGCGAGGGTTTTGCTGGACATCCTCCACAGGATTGACAACTCCGGGGTCCTGCGGAGGCACAGAGCATGATGGAGTCGGAGTGGGGAGAGGCGCTCCCACTAGGGATCCCTCAGTCCCTGTAATCCCCTACCCCCATGGACCCACCCTCACACCCATCCTTTCCCATCCCATTTGTCCACCCCTGCCCCCTACCCACCCCCACCTTGTTTGTGGCCCTCCCCAACCCTGTATATATTTTGAACCTAGTATTGTAAATAGTTGAATTTTATATGTTTGTTCAATACAGTTATTTCGATATGAATACTGTGGTGGTCTCTGATTTGCAGTGGGCTATAAGTGCTCAGCTGCAGTGGTGTGCATGGTATCGGGGTGGTGCGGTCATGGGTATGTGTGTGTGTCTATGTGGAGATGACTATGGTGTGGGGCTAGCCATCAGTCAGTGTCTGGTGTGTGTGTGTGTGTGTGTTGTGCCCTGTGCACTGGATGACTGTGTGCAGAGATCCATGTTGTGTGCTCTGTGTCCATGGTGCACCTATCAGCCTGTCCATGGCCTGTGACCTGCATGGTCCACTGGCATGTCAGTGGTGGCAGTCCCTGCAGGGCAGCCACTGTACCCATCACATTGCTGGGTTGCCGCCTGTCACTGGTGTGGTGCATGTCTGCCTCGGGTGACACTGTGGCCTCCACAGTTGTCCCACCTCCATGCTGTGCCTTGTGTGTGTTGCAGGGGATGTGCACCACTGTCTGTGACTTGTGCTCTGGGCAAATGATGGTGGTGTATGGGTCCACAGTGCCTGCGCAGGGTGGCTGGCACTCCAGTGCCATGGAGGACTGTGGGTTGTGTGTACACAGTTTACATGGGCCTACACTGGGGGCTTTGGTTGCCCCACCACTGCGTCCCTGTGTTATTGTGCCCTTGGGTATGGGTGGGTGTCTGTCCATACAATGTGTGGCATCCGGTGTGATGCATGATTCCACACACGACTGCGGGTGTCTGTTCTGGCTGTTGTGGCCAGTGGTGGGTCGGGGTGTGTCATTGGAATACTTTCAGGGTGCTGTACCACTGGTGGTGGTGTCCGGGGCGAGCCCTGTCCCATGTGGGGTACCTCATGTGCCGACGCATGGTTGATCTCTCAGCAGTACCTTGGGGGTAATGTGCATGGTAGCACTGTGTCTGCCATTGTTGCATTGCTGTGTGCTGCCACCCACTGATGGGTGCTTGTGGTGGGACTAGCTTGCATGGTTCTGTGGTGCACAGGGTTGCATTGTCACAGTGGGGGTGGTGGCATGCATGGGGTTTCCTGCAGTGGTGGTCACTGCTCATGGGGGGTGTCTGGGGGTCATGGTGCAGGGTGTGCTCTGCATTGGGGGATGGTGTGGCATGGGGTGGTCAGCCCTCCTTGTGTGCCAGTCACAGCTTGCTGGGAGGTGTGATGGGGCACCATGGCCTGGCTGTGGGTTGTTTGCTTGTCTCCATGGGCCAGTGGTTATTCCAGCCTTCCCCCAGTTGTGCAGTGCATGGGGTGTGGGGTGATGATGTCTGTTCTGCTGTGCATTCCTGTGCCCATCTGTGGCATGGGTGGTAGGCCCCTACCTTCCTGGTTGTGCAGCTGCATTGCTCTGCTGCGGGGAGCATCCCTGGTTGCGTTTTGGTGCCTCTGGACTGCTCAGCTGCACATCCCTTGTTGCACTACGGTGCATCAGATCTGCTCAGCTTCCCCTCCCTAGTTGTGCTATGGTGCAGGTGGTGCAATATTCAGTCATCGGCTGTAGGCGCAGTTTGGCCTGCTCCATTTTTGAATATCGCGTCTCTTGCACATGGGCGCAATGGACTTGTGCTTGCTTCTACTATTGTGCACTTTTTGTGCACAGTTTGAATATCTGGGCCCATGTATATAACATAGATGAGAGCAAAGGTTCACTAAACAGAGTAATATGAAAAACTAATTGTTCCTTATTCTTAGGAACAACAGGTTCATAGAGTCAGAGCCTGAAACATACGTCGCAGAGGAAGAAGACGGTACTGACCATGTCAGTTCACTGTCTGATGAATGGTATTTTTTACCCATTTATGATATGCTTGTTGAATAAAAACAAAACAAAGGTGGTTGATTTATGTCATAGTTTTCATTCTGTGAATGAGCAAATGCATTTTTTTGCCTGTTGGCAGAGGAGGGGCTCATGGGTCATTCATTTAACAGCAGTTTTTTTTATTTTGTTTTTTGTTATAGATATAATTTCAATTCCTCTGCGCCCAGTGTCTTTGAAATGGGAAATCGCTGCAGATTATGTGAGTCCAGTCTTTTCATTTAGCCTAGTTTAAAAAAACGCATATGATTTGCTTAGGTTCGTGAGATGGGCACTTGTCATATGCTTGTAGATGATTGGATGCTGGGTGTCTGCTATTGCTAAATAATCTAGTGACACTTCATCAGCCTTGAACCTCTGTACTGTGGTTTTCATACTTTGAAATACTGCAAGTCTCTTTGTGTTATATCATCACTTGATTAGAATAAACAAATACACACTTTTTGTTTTTTTTACTTTCTAAATTGCTAACTACTTCATTGGATACCATGTAAGAGTATAGTGGGTTATCATATTAAGGATTAAATGAAATGTTTAGGCATGGATTTTATATCAATAGTTCTGCATTCCAAATGTAATCATTTCAGCATGATGAGAATATCTAAAATGAACACACACGCACGCACACACACACACACACCTCAGATATATGGAGTGGAGATTCAGTATTAGTTTGTTGCCACTAATAATAGAGAAAAGATAAATTGAGTTCTGAACAATATTGCAGTAATTTTTATTCTGTTGAATGAACTCTGTCTGTCTGTTTATCTATCTATCTATCTATCTATCTATCTATCTATCTATCTATCAGTAGATATTATTGAAAGACTTGCTACTTTACAAAGTGACAGCTCTGTAATCTCAAAGTAACAGCTGTCAGTCCACTGTCATCATTAAGACAGAACAAAATTTCACAAAATTGTATTGGAAAGGGTGTTATTTGGGAATCCATACTGGATATCCAAATAACATCCTAATCCAGATCATAAACTTATAAACAATCACACTTGGGAAACGTGGGACAAAGAAAGTGACATAAAAAAGACAAATGCTGGAAAGCAACATATATGGAAATTAAATTTGACTTTTATACGCCCTACTAGACAAGAAAGACTGGTTGTGCATTTTGTTACTACTTTTACCATGGAATGGCACTATAAAAAGTGTTGTGGTAAACAGTACTATTTAGACAGTATATACTATTTAGACAGCATATCTCAGACACTGAAGACCAAGTTTCTTGAGCTGTATAAGCCTCACTATAATGAGTACAGCAGTGTGACAACAGGATATATGTAAACTGATGTTGCCAAGATAAACTGAAAAATTCACGAGCTGTTACCATCCAATGAAACTGGATGGTAATGGCATATGCAGTTCATTGACAGATTTGATAACTAAAGGAAAAGCACCTTTGCTGTTGTGCTTCTTCTGTGGCACAGAGAACAAGGCACAGGCATAGGACATTCAAGAGTCCTGGGTTCAAGGCCAGTCTCTCTCTATTTTTTTCCACCTACTGTACAATGAAGGGGAAAAATATAGGCAGGCTAGGCTCAAACCCAAGACCCTCAGATGTTTCATGCCCATGCCTTGTCCTTTGCACCACTGGAAAAGCACAACTACAAATGCACTTTTCCTTTAGTTAAGAAATCTGTCAATGATATGCATGTTTGGCCCCAGTGGATGGTTAATGTGTGAAAATCTGGTAAGTGCAAAAATCGTATTGGATTTTGGTGCACTTACCATCCCCTTGGTGCCAAACATGCATACTGTTGCAGCCCCAAAGACCGCTCTGTATCTTGCTGACATTAGGGGACCCAATCCCCATGTTTGCAGTAGAAGATGGCCCCTTTTCCCAATCAGTGTGAGACACTGGGGAGCTCACTTCCAGTGACCCTAGACATGTATCCCTCCAGCAGTGTGGGACACTGGGGGACCCACTCCCAAAGTCCCAAGTCATGTATCCCCCAACAGCAGTTTCAGACACCAGGGAGCCCACTCCCAGTGTCCTGATACATGTGTCACCCCCCCACAGTAGTGTGGGACACTGGGGAGCCAACTCCCAGAGACCCCAAACATGGGTTTTCTTTACCTGTGGAAAAACAATTACCCAACTTCTTTTTTATACCTGAAAAAAAGAAAATGGTCCCTTGTCATCTCCTACATCATCCTCCCACATCCTGACTCTCCCACTGAGCACCCCCCTTGCCCTATACTTGCCACCTGAGGCCATCTGCTGTTATCTTTAGTGGACTGGGATATGTCTGCACTCTTCAAAGCCGAACCTCAAAGTGAGAAATCAAGGTAAGTGCCGTATAATGTATTTCAATGGTGTTTTGAACTTATGTAGATATCTTAGCCATTGTTTGGTATTTTTTCACCAAATTTTCAACCTGGGCTTTTTGGGACCTCACCTCATGAACACTGCCACTTTCATTTCATTAATCAGGAATGAAAGGTGATTTTGCGGTCACTTCGCAAAATCACCTTTTGGGACTGATTAACGAAATAATAGTGCCAATGTTCATGAAGTGTGGTCCCAAAAAGCCCTTAAAAATTTACTGAAAAAATTCCTAAAAATGGCAAAGTTACGCATGGTCATTGACATTTTTCTATGCACATGCATAACTTTGATAATTTTTTATATTTTCACTCCAAATTTTCAACATAGCCATTTTTTCACACCACCTCATGAACAGTACAGTGGCCATTTTTTACATCCTGGCTGAAAGTGTTTTTGCACCTGTGGCAAGGATGGCATTTTGACATGGATTTTAACATTTTCACCTACAGCGTTATGAGGTTGGGTGATAAGAAGACAATGTTCAAAATTTGAGGTCAAAATATGAAAAAAATGCCAAAGTTATGACCCTTTGTCTCAATTTTGGTTTGACCGCTCATAAATTCAGAAATGTTTAATATTTTGACCCCAGATTGTGTTTTCACACCTGCGGCAAATAATGGTCTTGTAGTTGTGCAGAATTAAGTTTTGGCAGGGATTTGAAATATCTGTCTATTGTGTACATGTGCTGGGGAAATAAGATGGCTATGCTGATAATTTGGTCATGCATTTAAGGAGGGATGAGTGTGCAGGGTCCAAAGGACCCTGTGCTCCCACAGTAAAACAAGGAAACTCATGGAGCATAGGGGCCCTGCACTCCCACAACCAAATAAGGCTAGAAGTAAACTATCTGAAAAAGTAAGGAAATTCATTCCAAAAAACTTAATTAACACATCAGTTAGGGTTGTTAGTAAAGCAACAAAAGTAGGAAAATATGGCGTTAGCATTTCCAACTCTAGCACCCCACCCCCACCCTGCAGATACTGACAGGCATTGGGGGTGTGCCTTGGGGTCATCTGCCTAATGCTCACCACATTCTCCTATACTGTACCCATCTTAGCTTATTTACTTATGGAATGGGGTGAGCATTAGGACTGACAACCCCAAGGCACACCCCATCACCTGTGAGTGTCTGTAGGATGGGGTTGGGGTGTTAGGTTTGGAAACTCAAATGCCATATTTCCCTGCTTTTGTCGCTTTACTAACAATCCTAACTGATACATTAGCAAAGTTTTTGCAATGAATACATGGGTTGAGTAAGCACTTCTATGTTAAACTCAAATCTTTGCACCTTAATAACTTTGCCCCCTTACAACTGATTTACATTGAATTTGGAAAGTGCAGCCTTTGTGCCAGAATCTCTTGATCTTGTAAATGTTATGTAGATCAGTTCAGTGTGGCTAAAGTTGTAAGTTAAATGTGCTCTTGCACCTGTGGCACAGAATGGTTTTTCAGCTTGGATTTGAAAATTTTCACCTATGCGGTTTATGAGGTGGTGCCATAAGAAGACTATGCTGAAAGTTTGAAGTAAAAATATTAAAAAACAAAGAATTTATTAACTAACATTGTTTGCAGGGATGTCCGTTACACCACTGGGGAACATGCTGCCATACTGTGCCAGTGAGCTTGTTTAAAGGGACAAGACTGATGGAGAAGTTTCTGCAGCATTCAGCACCAGCCCCAGCTTGGGTAGGGACAGAGCAGTGTTTTGGTGCAGATGCCACACCCTGTGATGGGTCAGGGAAAACCTTACCGACAAGGTATCGACACATGTGTCAAGACCTTCTGGGCTCATGCACTGGGTTACGACTGTCTCCAATATTGTATTTATCTCATTTTGCACAGTTCCCTAATGAGGATACAATTCCACTATCAGAATGAGAAGGGAAATTCTTGGTAAAAAACTATTAGAGTTGTAGAACGCAAAGTGCACAAAGATGGGAAATGAAAAACATTAAGGATTTGGGTCTTTGGAGTAATGGTGAATCAGTGGTGAGGTCATACTTGGGGTTGTCAACCTTCATGCTCACCCTTCCCCTGATCAGACAAGGTCAAATGTAATGTTTTCTCACGGGGCACATAGGGCGCTGTGTGAAGAAAGCTCTGACAGATTATATTGGCCATGCTGTATCACTATGAGGCACTAGGCTGGAGCTATATCTTGTGCATTAGACAGAAGGGTATGGACTTGGGGAGGGAGGAGTGGGCATTAGGAATGAAAACCCTGAGAAGGACCCCATCACCGATTCGTCAATACTCTGGAAACGCAAATCTGTAATGTTTTTAATTTCCCGTCTTTATGAGTTTTGCATTCTACAACTCTACAGTCTGTATTAACATAGTTTTTTAGTAAAGAATATATTTTAATGATGTGGTAGTGCCAGTATAGTTAGAGTTGACAGGGCAGTTTAATGTTAAATGTCACACTTTGCACTTAAATAACTTTGCAACCGCTTAATGTATTTATAAAACATTTTTCATACTTTGCTGGTAGGGGAAGGTCTCTGTATGTGCCAACTTTGGTGTATATCTGTTCAACATTTTGTGAGATATGGTGTGGTGGATAATGGGGAATTTCAATGGGTTTTTGTCATGTCATTCAACAGCTGTTTCTCAGAAATGGCTCTTGATTGTGGGCTAAAATGTCAGGGCTCATAGGATTTGGTTCACAGATGTGCCTTTTGAAGATTTGGTGAAAAAATATTAATCCGTTGAGAAGTTACTGAATTTTTAAATGTTCCTATTATTTGTTATTGGAAACAATAGATGTCTGGTATGAAAACACTTATCTGTTCAAACACAGGTATCGTTTGTTGTGTTCAGACACCTGGAATAAGGATGAGAAAAGTAGATATGCAAAGTATAATAGGACATACACACTGCTCCCATGGTGCAGAGGGTGGAAGACAGCATGGCAAAGAAAAGGTCCGAGGTGTAGTACAGGCCATTCATAATTTTACTTTCATGATTTATTATTTATTTATTTGCACATCAGTTTACAACCTTTGAGCCAGAGGCTCATTTCCAAAGGTACCTCATCACATTGAGGACAATACAGAACAGACTCTTCATTACAGCATACAAGTTACATAGTTTAGCAAACACATGTGATTATAAACATTTATACAGAGAACCAGTTTAGCTACAATGGTACATTCTTGCAAGAAGGAAAGAGCAAGAAAAGCAGGATGATAGCAGTTGCAATGGGCAACGGAGCGAGGTTGAGTGAAGTGAGGTGTGGTGCCACCCAGTGAGCTTTGTCAGTACAAAGTGAGCTATGTCTCATTTAGAGACAGGTGCAGCTATGCATATTAAATAGTTGGCTCCGAAGTGCGGTTTTGAAGTTGGAGATCGTGGGGGCATCAGAGATGGGGGCAGGGAGCGAGTTATACCAGGATGGAGCTCTATAGCAAAAGGACCTCTGTCCATGGGTGGTACTGGATCTTGGGACCAGTAGAGTGGCCTTGCAGGAGGTTCATGTAGAGGCCAAGGGTTGGGCATGGTGGATGGAGGCTGTCAGCCTGGGAGGGGATAGCCCGAGAAGAGTTTTTTCATTAAGAGGCAGGTTTGGTATCGTAGTCATTTGTCTAGATTAAGCAGTATTGTCTTGTCAAAGAGCTGGCATGTATGAGTGAGCCTGGGGGCCCCAGTAATTAGCCTGTATGCCTTATTTAGAGTGGGATGAATTTTATTGAGGGCAGTCATGTCAGCAGCACCCTATACTGGTAGGCCATAGTCAACAAGAGACAGTATTAAGGAAGTAACTGCTAGTCGGAGGGCATCGGGGGGGGAGACAGTTTCATAGTGGTAGAGGATACCTAGCTGCACATTAGTAGCTGAAGCAAGTGCATCAATGTGGGTGTGGTAGGTGAGGGCTGAGTCCAAAGAGACCCCAAGGTACTTGTAAGAGCGGACTTGTTCAAGTGGTTGTTTGGAGCTAGGGAGGATATGGAGTGGGAAGTTGCTGGCTTTGTTTTGGGAGTGGACAAAGAACATTGTTTTTGTTTTTTTGAGATTAATGACATGTCGGTGCTCTTGAAACCAGGTTTCGACATCATTATAGGATAGTTGTAGGGTGTCCTGGAGGGAGATGGGGTTACGGTGGGTGGCAAAAATGATGGTGTCATCTGCATACAGCAGAATTTTACCAGTGCATGCATTGGGCAGGGTGTTAAGGTAGAGCGAGAAGAGTAGGAGTCCCAGGATGGAGCCCTGAGAAACCCCTGAACAGATGGGACAAGTTTTGGAAAGTCTCCCATTGATTTTGACACATTGGGAGTGGTCAGATAGGTAGCTAGTGCACCAGGCGAGAGGCCCAGCAGAGAAGCCAGTGTGGCAGAGGGCATCCAGCAGAAGAGGGTGGGAGACAGTGTTGAAGGCCTTTGAGAGGTCAACGAACACTGCACTGGCTAGGAAGCCAGAGTCCAGGGATGAGTGTAGGAAATTTGAAAACTCAATTAGCGCAGTGCTGGTACTGTGCCCTGCATGGAAACCGTGCTGTTCTGGGCAGAGGATGTTGTGTTTGGTCAGGTATTCAGTGATTTCAGTATCCACCAGTTTTTCTAGGGCTTTGGAGAGGGGTGGGAGGATGGAGATAGGTCGGTAGTTCCCAGCAGAGGACCTGTCACCACCCTTGTGTATGGGTGTAACTATGGCAGTTTTCCATGCAGATGGGAATTGCCCCAGGCAGAGGGATTTGTTGAGAAGGCTGGTGAGCGGGGCAAGGACCTGATCCAGCATGAGTCAGAGAATGCTGGGGTCCAGGGAGTTGCCTCCAGGACTATTGCTCTTTAACACTTTGATCAGGTGAGGTCTGGCTTCCTGGTCAGTTACCCTATGTAGGTGGAAACTAGGGCATTGGAGGACTGGGGCAGATGGGGGGAGGGTCAAAGAAATAACTGGGGAGGACAGAGCTAAGATCAGTAAAGGATGTGTTAAGGTAGTAAGCAATGCAGGCAGGGTCGGTAGAGATAGTGCCATCGATGGTGATCTGGGATGGGGGAGGGTAGCACGCGCTCCCATTTAATTGTTTAACATTGTCCCAGAATGTTCAGGCACACCCCCTGGAGGAAGTGAGGGTGGCCTGGTAGTGGCCAGCCTTGGCTTTACGGATGGCCCAGGTGCACTTATTCTGCACAGCATTGTTTCTTGTTTCTGTGGTAAGGTGCCATAGGCTATCCCTAAGCCTGAGCATTTGTAGTAGGACAGGAGTAACCCAGGGCACATTATGTTTTTTGGTTTGGACTCCTGTGAGGGGTGCGAAGAGGTCACAGGCTTTGTTAAAGGTTTGGGAAAAAAAGGCAAGGGCAGTACCTATGTCAAGAGCGTGGTGTAGGGGGGACCAGTTTTCTGTGCAAAAAATTGCTTGAGGTTTTTCAGTCCACTCGGTCTGAGGCACTGGAGGAGTGTGGACTGGGCTGTGAGTTGGGGCGTGGGGGTCACCCAATGGAATAGGATAGGGGAATGGTCACTAAGTGAGTCAAGGAGGACCTGGATATCATGGAATTTTTTGGGGTGGTTGGTGATGATTACATCTAGAAGGGTGCTGGTACCTCTCTTTGTGTTTATTCTAGTGGATTTGGAAATGAGTTGTGTCAGATCTAGGGCTGCGAAAGAATCCTGGGTGGTGGAGGAGGAGGAGGTGCTGAGCCAGTTCACATTCAGGTCCCCCACAAGGATTTGTTCTGCCTTGTGATGGAGGGCGGCAAGATAATCTGTTAAGGATATCAGTGCCAGGTTCTGGTTCTTTGGGGGAATGTAGGCAGTGGGGAGATATAGGGGGCCCCTGGATGGGTCTGGAGCAAGTTTGAGGGTAAGGGCCTGCGTCCCGTTTACAAGAGCTGGAGCAGGGAGTGCTTGTTCAGTGAGTGTGTCCCTGTATAGACTGCACAGCCACCCCCACATTTGCCTACTCGATCCTCCCAGTATAGGGTGTAGCCTGGGAGAGAGACAAAGAAGTCAGGGGTGGACTTTGATAGCCAGGTTTCCACCAGTGCTATGACTTCTGGTTTATGCAGCATGACCCAAAATTGGAGGGTATCATATTTTTTCAATATGCTACATATAATCATGGAGGCTATGCGGAGACTGGAGGACCCAGCTGGTGGGCTAATATGGGCAGGGCCTGGGTCGGGATGTATATTGCCAGTTAAGAGTAATAGGAAGACCACGGCTCTGGCCAGAGGCCAGTGATGTACAAGCTTCCAATGGGTATGTAGGGATGGGGAGGTGACCTTCAGGGAACAGGGGATGGGCAAGGTTTGCCAGGTCAGGGGGGCAAGAATGATTAGCCACCAAAGTGAGCCAGGGTAGGCAGTGGGGAGGTAACCAGGGGATGGGGGCTGTGGGCCAGGGCACATGGTCAGTGTAGGGTGGGATCGTACTATGTCAGGGAGAATAGTGGGTGCTGGTACAAGTGTGCCAGGGGAGATGCCTGGTTGATGGGATGAGGGTACTGGAATGTAGATGAGGGGGAGGCATTTGAGGAGGAGGTGGACTAACATAGCGCTTGTGGTGGCAGCAGGGCAGAAAGGTAGAAGTATTTTGGTTGTCCTCCAGAAAGCGTAGATACCACTTTGGAGTAGTGGTAGTGACGTGGACAGGGTACAAGGTTCGAGACTCTGCCAGGACAGCTGGAAAAGGGACCTGGGTGAGAGCAGAGGTCCATGTTCTGGGGGCTTAAGGCAGGCTGAGTTAGAGCCAAAAAACAGGGTGAAAATAGTGACTCCTAGTGGTCACTGTGGGTTAGTGGCACACTGGGTGTAGGCTTGGTGGTGGGACTAAGAGTCAGAAAGTAAGGCTAGCTATGAGGTTGGTTGCTGGGGAGAGGTGTGGGAAGAGGCAGAGGTGAATTGTAGTGGAGAGAAGTGGCACAGGTAGTTAGAAGGGTTCCATGAAGTAGATGGAGGAGGAAGTCAGGTAGAAGAACCTGAGGTGAGAGTCTGTGGGTCCCTCTAGTGGCTGGCAGGTATAACCTGCAAATGGAAAAGTGAGGAAGTGATGTCATATGGGAAGGCCAATAAATTAAGGGACGCCCCTGGGTGGGTGGGTGTCTGCTTCATCTTTTTCTCATGCTGACAGCTGTTAAAATGGCAAACTGACAAGACAATAAACTTCATTTTCCACATTACAGATTGCATTATATTTACATACAATAATAATAATAATATTATAGTGGCGTGGTCGCGCCACTATAGTTAGGGTTCAGCAGTCACTTGCATACTAAAGTTAAATGTTTGAGTGTTAATAACTTTGGATTCATTAAACGGATTTGCCTGAAATTTGGAAAGTGTGGCGGGGCATGGCAGTTCTCTTGATCTGCCAAATTTTGTTTTGGTCAGACTTACGGTCTTTGTGTACAAAAATGCTGAAAAATGCAAAATTATCCATTTTACGAGGCAGCTTTTGGGATTTTGGACGTGGCCCTTCGCAGTCATCGTGTGGTGTACAGCTCTGTGAGATGGCTTATTTGAAAGGGCTTTGGTGGTCGAACATGCCGCTTTTATTTGGTGAAAAAATATTAAGGCATTCAAAAATAATGTCACTTTTAAGTTCCCATTATAAGTCAATGGGAAAATTTATATGTATGTTTTGCAAACAAGGCATGGGGTTCTGGCCATCTTGTCGCACCTGGCAATCAAAGAATTTGCAGCCTTGCAGTTCAAGAATCTTTGACCCTGAAAATTTTCAAAATTCTTTAATCGCGAGGTCCGCCATCTTGTTTTTTAATTTCCGATCGGAAAAACACAAATATCTTGGTTCAGGGGTCACTTCTGAAGTAAACTTGGTTGGGTTTTACTCAGGGGGCTCCGATCTATTCAGCCATGCCTTTAGTTTCATCCAAATCAGTCAAAAAATAGAGTTAGAAGCTTTTAAAATCTTAATTTGCATCTCGCTAGCGATCTTTGATCACGAGCTTGCAAATTCTTTGATCATGAGATTCTTTGATCGCGATCTTGCATTGCGACTTACAAAACACTAATGTCTCAGCTCAGGGGTGGGATTGGGACATAAATGAAGGTGGGTTTTGCTCAGGAGGGTCCGATCTATTGAGGCATGCCATTGGTTCAGTTCAAATCTGTGAAAAATTTGCGTTTCACCATTTTTTATTCTTTGATCATGAGATTCTTTGATTGTGATTGTGTATCACGAGTAAAGGACGAGATGACAGGATTAAAAAATCAATTTTCTCAGCCAAGGGGTGCCCCAGGAAGTCAAATGAGGGTGGATTTTACTCAGGGGACTTCATTCTGTCGAACCATGGTGGTGGTATACCGCAATTCCATCAATTTTTTGATTTATAAGATTTTTAATTCTTTGTTCATGAGCCTGAAAATTCTTTGATTGTGAGCCTGCAAATTCGTTGATCATGAGATTCTTTGATTACCATCTCTGATTGCAAGGGCAGGACAAGATGGCCAGATTTTTTATAATGGAATAGATAGGGAAATTTTACCAATCTTCAACATTGAGTATCTCAGAAACGGTTTGTTCTTTTTACTTGAAATTGGGAGGGTGTTTATGGCATGTCCTGTAAATGTGAATTATGGTATTTACGTGTCAGAGAAATTTTTTTTTTGGCTGAGATATTGTGTGATGCACTTTACGTGTTGTGGACAGTGTTTTGCTTGTAGTGATGGCTTGAAATTGATAGGATACCTAGCCTTATTGTCATGGATGTAGTTTTCAGTCATTCTGTGTGTTAAATGTCAACAGGTGCATAACTGTGCCAGTCTGACGAATGAAAATCTAATTCGTTAAAATGTTATATCTAGGACACGGTTTAGTCTTTTCAATTGCAATTTGGAGGGTGTTGACAGCATGTCCTGTGGATGTAAATTACAGTGTTTCCATGTCAGAAATTTTTTTTGGGCGGAGATATGGCTTAGCACAGTTTACGTTCTGCGGACAGCGTTTTGCTTGTGGTTGTGGCTTGAATTTGATAAGATACCTAGCCTTAGTGTCACGGCTGTAGTTTTTAGTTGTGTGTGTTAAATGTCAACAGGTGCAGAACTGTGCCACGCTGAAGAACGAAAATTTCAAGTTTTGAAATGTCATATCTTGGACACAGTTTGATCTTTTTTACTTGAAATTTGGAGGGTGTTGACGGCATGTCCTGTAGATGTTAACAGATGTGATTACGTGTCAAACAATATATTTTTTTGTGGAGATATTGTGTGGTGCAGTTTACATTTTTTAGACAGCATTTTCTGTTGTTCTTGTTGATTAACATTTGTTTGGTGGCTGGCTTTGCTGTTGTGAATGTCCTTTTTAGTCATTGGGTGTGTAATGTAGCCTGACTCTTACAAGTTGGTGGGAATGTGGGGCCCATAGGGCCCCATGCTCCCACCAACTTAGCAACTTTCTACTTTTCTATTCTTTCTTAAAAAAGTAAGGAAATTCTATGCAAAAAAAAAACTTTGTTAATGCATCAGTTAGGGTTCTTCTACAGTGAAAAAAGTGAGGAAATTCAATTTTAGGGTTCCACCCCTTTGCACCCCGCCCCCACCAACAGGCATGGGGTGTGCATTGGGATCATCAGCCCTAACTATCACCCCATTCTCCTACACTGCACCACTTCAACTTGTTTACATGGTATGGGGTGAGTTAGGGCCAATGACAACACACACCAATGCCTGTTGGTAGGAATGAGGGTGGGGTGGAAAAGGGTGGAACCCTACAATCAAATTTCACTTTTTCACTGTAGAAGTACCCTAACTGATGCTTTTAACAAAGTTTTTTTACATAGAATGTGTGTATATATAATATATATATATATATATAATATATATATATATATGTATATATAATGGCCCTTCTGACTGGTACTGTAGTGTCCCCCATCTCTGATTTCACCCATATGTATAAGAAATAATATGTCTCCATAATATGTCTAGTGGCCTCCAACCCCCCACCCACCACTGACCTATCATCCCACTCCCTCTCTGAACCTGTAATGGAGCCACTGCCTGGCACATGTTTTCCCTACTACTGTGGTGGCTACCTCCCCGAACTCTGATGAATCAAATATAAAACATTACTGTGGCATTTTGGCTGGTAGTGTAGTGGCCCCATCCCTGAACCCTGATGATTAAAATATTGACAAGTAGCAAGCCCCTGTTCCCTGGTAGTCTAGTGGCCCTCTGCTTCATCATGATAATCCCTGGAAGTAATCTTGGAAACAGCACCTAGTGATCTAGAGGGCCTGCCACTGCCCTAGCACCCCACTTGCCCTCTGACATTGTAAAGGAGCTGATTACTGTCACAACCCACCTCTCACCACCACATCCAGTTTTTGACTCATCTGTACATGAGCGCATACTGTATATATTGAAAAGTAGCAAGTCCCTGTTCCCTGGTAGTCTAGTGGCCCCCTGACCCAATGTCATAACCCTGGAAGAAATCTTCCAAACAGCACCTGGTGGTCTAGTGGGCCCCCACCCCCATCCACCACTGGCCTACCACCCCACTCCCCCTCTGAAGCCGTAAAGGAGCTGCCAGTTGGCACAACCCACCTCTCACCACTGTGTCCAACCACTGACTCATCTGTACATGAGTGCCTACTGTTTATATTGAAAAGTAGTGAGCCAGTGTGCCCTGGTAGTCTAGTGGACCTCTGCCCCATTGTGATAACCCCCGAAGTAATCTTCCAAGAAGCACCTGGTGGTCTGGTTGGCCCCCCACCCCCACTGACCGCTGCTCTACACCACCCCCTCCCTCAAGCTATAAAGGAGCCAGCAACTGACTCAACCCACCTCTTGACTCCACATCCTGCTGCTGACTAAGCAGTGAATGACTGCATACTGTAAACACTACGCCCTTAGTGAATGACAGCTGTATAGCTTGTAGTAGTATATACAGTATGCACTCATTTACAGATGAGTTGGTGGCTGAACACAGTAGCAAGAGATGGGTTGTGCCAGCCAGCAGCTCCCTTATGGTTTAAGGGGGTTGGGGGTGGTAGGGCATTGGTGAGTTGAGGGCCCACTAGACCACCAAGTGCTGTTTGAAAAAGATTTCTTCTGGGGTTATCATGATGGGGCAGGGGACCACTAGACTACCAGGGCAGATGGGTTTGTTTCTTTTCAATATATACAGTATGTGCTCATGTCAGATGAGTCAACAGCTGGTCATAGTGGTGAGAGGTGGGTTGTGCCAGCCATCGGCTCCTTTACTGCTTCATAGGGGAAGTGGGATGGTAGGGCAGTGGCAGGCAGTGGAGGGGACCCACTAGACCACCAGGTGCTATTTGGAACATTACTTCAGGGGTTATCACAATGGGACAGGGGCCCACTAAACTTCCAGGGAACACAGGCTTGCTACTTTTCAATATATACATTATACGCTTATGTACAGATGAGTCGGCATCTGGACGCAGTGGTGAGAGGTGGGTTGTGCCAGCCAGTGGCTCCTTTACAACTTCTGAAGGGGAGTGGGGTGGTAGGGCAGTGGCAGGCGGGGGGCTCACTAGACCACCAGGTGCTTTTTGCAAAATTTCTTTGCGGGGTTATCAGGATCAGGCAGGGGCCACTACACTACCAAGGAACAAGGGTTTGCAGCTTTTCAATATTTTAATCATTGGAGTTCAGGGAGAAGGCCACTATACTACCAGTGAAACGGCAATGATAATTTTTTATATTTGAATCATTGAAGTTTGGGGAGGGAGCGGGTTCAGAGGGGGAGTGGTGTGGCAAGGCAGTGGTGGATTGGGGGGCCACTAGACCACCAGTTGTTGATTGCAACATTTTGTTTGCTGGTTATTATGATCAGGCAGGGGCCACTAGACTACTAGAGAACAGGGCCTCGGTGATTTTCAGTATTGTAATCATTGGGGTTCAGAGAAGGGGCCACTACACTGCCAACAAAAAGACCACAGTGATTTTTTTTATATTTGAATCAGTGGAGTACGGGGATAAAGTTACCATGAGAATATGGAAAACAGCCAATTGATATTTCTTTTAAAGGCTATGGGGGACATCAGGGAGGCATATTATTTGTTATATAATAAGTGATATCAGGGACAGAGGGGGCAACACACAACCAGCTATGCTATGATTGGTTGGGAGGGCATGCTTGTCTTACACTGTTTCTTTTTATTGGAGGCAGGGTGTGGACTTCACTCACGGCATTCTTTAGTTGGAAGCAGCAATGAAGATCCTCTGCAGCCCTTCAAGACCTTGGTGTCTGTTTGGTGACTTTGTGGAGTGTGGCCTGGTTCATTTTTCTTTTTGGAAGAGGAGTCGTGGAACAATTGTAGATGCTGCCAAACTTATATTTCATGGTGGAAAAAGTATTTTTTACTTTTTGGGACACTGCGGAATAGGGCTACAAGAGCCCCCTAAAAGATTCCTTGTAATTTTTCTTTCTACTTGTGGATTAGGGCAGGAAGAGTACCAGCCTATGGCACATTCATAAGGTAGAAAAAATGGGCAGACTGGATGGGCCTTGCGGTCCTTATCTGCCGTCAACTTCTATGTTTCTATGAAGAGCCCAAATACTGATCATAGTTTTTTTACAGCATTTTTTTTTTATTATTATTATCTGGCCTGCATTTTCCTGTATGCATTCATTCTGAATTGACTTAGAAGAGTCCACTGGCTTGTCTATTGGATTACAACATCAAGAGTCACAATGTTTTGGGGCTACTTTCCATAGGACTTCTTTATTGCACACATTAGGAAAACAGATAAATAGCTTTTCTACATTTATCTGAAAGAAAGTGGAGTACTGTACTGTAATAATTGTAAACTGTAACTCAACTACTTCAGAACCACAGAGTAGGAATTTGTACTGCTATAAAACAACTGTAGGGATGCACAGTATGTGAAATGAGTTCCTAGGTGGAACAAATGTTGCTTTCATTTATAGGAAACTACAGGGAGAGGGCTGAATTTGTAGTATGAAAGAAAATTGAGATATTTCTGTTGCACTTCTTAAATATTTGTTTTCCTCTTACAGTTACGCATTTACAAATATTTTACTGAGACTCAGTCTGAGCCCTTATATAAGGTTTTTAGAATCACTCTTTCCAGTATGAAAGTTCTTTATAGAATGCATCTTCCTACATCCATATTGAAGAATCAATGTTTGCCATCTGCCATTTTTCAACATTTTCATTAAGCAGATAGTTGTCACCACTGCTGACGTATAGGAGGCATCTTAATATTTATGATACACAGCACTGATATCAGGAAGGAGGGGCACTACAATACCAGGGTAAATGGCCACAATGATCAGGGACATCGGGGAGGCATATAAATACTTATTACACATGGGTGGTATCGAGCATTGATGATGGAAGCATCCTAGCAAATGTTGTACTGCTTACATGCTTCCTGTGTGGTGCACTGAGGCAAGAACATGCAAACATTTAAAACATTGCTGGTTGGACACAGCCTGTTGAATCATCTCCATTTACTGGTGTGTGAAAATACCCTTGGTGTATTTCCGCAACTACCATATTTTCCACAGATGCCATAGATGTCATCATCTCATGGGCCACTTGCAGGAAACAAACCATTTCAGTGTCAATGCATCCTGATCGGTCTGTGCCCGCTGACATGCAACACCTACTTCTGAACTAAGAGGATGTTGTACTGCATGTCCCACAGAAACATTATTTGGTGTTCCATGACAGGCAGTTTGTTATCATGGACAAAAGTACTGCAAATGAAAATGTAGGCCAGCATTATGAAACTGCCACTGATACACATGTGTGAAAAGGGTTGTATTTTTTTTTTTTGTAACAGAAATGAAGAAGTTATGGAAAGACAACCAAATTCTGCACTTTGTAGAGGCTGTGAAATGTATAGCAGATCCTTTTATGATGATGAGAGGGACAAATCAGCCTCTCACAGATGTATGGGAAACTGTCAGTGAATACTTGTCGGAGAAACATAAATTCCAAAAAGATGCAATGCAATGCCACAGGAAGGGGAAACTGATATAGACATTTTTTTTAAATGAAGGACATTGGTAAAATACCAAAATGTCACTAAATATGGTTTTGTGTGGTTGAGGACATGTGGAGGAATGCCAGCAAACCCAAACTCAGAGATCGCTTTTATATGAGTAAGTGGAAAAAAAAAACAGATTTCCTCACAGGACCCAAAAACTCAACATGACCATTAAGGAACACAACACATGTTAAAATGCTGTTCTCTCACTATGCTGCAGAACACTCAAAAGGAATAGGTGTACTAGAATGTCATCCAAATTTACCCACAAAAGACTACTGACTCCTACGAGGACACATCAAATGAGGACTAGCAACGCCAAACACCAGAACATATCCATACCACTCCAAGTACTTAACCTTTGTACTCATACACTTATTGACAACGTACATACCACACCAGCTAACACGGACCTCGCTATGTGTTTATTACAGATAGAAGTCCGAGAGGTGAAAAAGATAGATCAACGAGAGAAGAATAAACTCCATACAGAGAACCACCAACAATAACAGACGAAGTGCTTGCACAGTTGCACGAAACAACTGAGGAACTGACTCAGAAAGATGGACAATGGCAAACACCATCACAATACAACAAGGACCCAATTACTACAGAGAAGGAGTCACAAACAGAGGACAAATGCCAGGATTCTGAGACATCAAGCTATAAGTACTACTAATAATCATTTGGAAGTATTTTCAAAATGTAAGACATATTACTAAACAACACATAATAAGAAACATTCTAAAAACTCAATACTTCTATTTTTTCCTCCCCTCTTAACAGATTCAACTTCTCACATTAAGAAAAGTCTTGAAGAACTGAAACAAATAATGAAAGAGGTATTTCAGTCCATCACTGAAGGTCTGTCGGTGTGCTCTGTGAAATGCATCTACAAACTCAAGCGGAGAACTCCAGAGTTGCACTGGACTGACAGAACCAATTTGTCTTGCATGAAATGTTGTCTGAGCTGACACAGATACAGTTGCTTTTACAAGATATGGCATCTCAGATGTCACCTTCCAAACAACTGCCAGATCAAAGAGAATAGAATGGATAACTGCCACCACCCATCCCTCCCACACATGAAACATTTTCCATGCTCCAGATTATTAGTAACGTTCACTGAACTGTTCTCATTTGAAGACTTTGTTCTACAGTTTGTTAGTGTTTCCAAGTAAAGTACCATGGTATGTTGAAGCTCACTGTAGAGTACATTCCACAAAATTTGTATTGTTGTTTGGAGTTTTAAAAAGTTTTTCTCGATGTATACATTCTGGTTTCTAATATAGGACATCATTATAATTATAGTACGGTCTCTGCAATATTGAAGTTCAGTTCATGCATGCTGGTATATAGAACATCACAGTATAATTTATGGAGTCTGTATTGCTGCTTGGCAATGAAAACAATTGTTGTTCATATGCACATTGTTTGAAATGTAACACATTGTTAGAATTATAACATTATACCATGGTGTCTCCAATATTAAACTTCAGTTAATGGATGTTGACAAACTAAAAAATAAAACTTTTCTCTTTGTCACATCAAGTGTCATTATTTTCATTTTTTTCATCTACACATGTAAACTGTTTTATACAGGGTTCAAAACATTTTGTGTTTAATGCTGTTGTCTTGGTGGTAAAATCAGTGAGACACTGCTGCAGGGGACTACGATTTGAGTCTAGGCTTAACTTTTTTTTAATTATGAATTTCACTTTTTCAACTACTCATAACCACCACACTTCACACAAAACATGACTAGTAGCACTGTGTGGACCCCAGCATATAATCTCAGATGGGAAACTAAGGGTAGTAATACACTTTCTAAAAATGTAAGGAAATTCATTGCAAAAAAAACTCTGTTAATGCATCAGTTAGGGTTGCTCCTGAAATGACAGAAGTTGGGAATTGTGCCACTAGGGTTTCCAACTCTAATGCCCAACCCCAACCCTAACCTGCAGAACTGACAGGTGTCCAGTGTCTCTCTTGGGGTCATCAGCCATAATGCTCACCCACCACCCACCCCATCCTGCAGACACTGATAGGCATTGGGGGGGGTGCCTTGGGGTCATCAGCCCTAATGCTCACCCCATTCTTCTAGACCATGCCCATCCCAGGTTACTTAGTTATGGAATGGGGTGAGCAGTATGGCAATGACTCCAAGGCACACCCAATACCTGTCAGTTTCTGAGATGGGGAGGGTGAAAGCGAATCATGTAGGAAATGAAAAAAATTAAGGGATTTGGGCCTCCAGAGTATTGTTGAATCAGTGGTGGGGTCTTGCTTGGGGTTCTCAACCCTAATGCCCATCCTCTCCCCCCAGCCCATAGCCTCCTTTCTGAATCACAAGATACAGCTTCATCCTAGTGCCTCATAGTGATACAGTATGGCCAACATAATCTGTCAGAGGTTTCTTCATGCAGGGCCTGTAGACATCATATTAGACCTCATCTGATCGGGGAGGGATGGACATAAGGGTTGATAATGCCAAGTAAGACCTCACCACTGATTCACCAATACATCAGAGACCCAAATCCATAATGTTTTTCATTTCCCATCTTTGTGCACTTTGCGTTCTACAACCCTAATGTCTGCATTAACATAGTTTTTACAAATAATTTCTCTTCTCTTC
Source organism: Neoceratodus forsteri (assembly GCA_016271365.2). NCBI lineage: Eukaryota > Metazoa > Chordata > Ceratodontiformes > Ceratodontidae > Neoceratodus > Neoceratodus forsteri. The sequence goes on along the minus strand of CM057450.1, from coordinate 1,735,599,654 downwards.
TTTTTCTGATAGTGGAATTGTATCCTCATGTGTGCAATTACCAAATGAGATAAATACAGTATTACAGACAGTCCTGACCCAGTGCATGGGCCCAGCAGGCCCCAGCACACATGTCAATACCTTGTGGGTGATGTACCCTGACCCACCACAGGGTGTAGCATTTGCACATAAACATTGCTCCATCCCAACCCAAGCTGGGGTTGGGTGCTGCATGCTGCAGCACCTTCCCCATCAGCCTTGTCCCATTAAACTGGCTCACTGAGTTCACACCTAAACTCAGCTCACTGGCATGGTAAGGCAGCGTGTTACCCAGTGGTGCAATGGACATTACTGCAAACAAGGTTAATTAATAAATTCTTTGTTTTTCAAAATTTTGATCTCTAATTTTCAACATAGTCTTCTTATGGCCACACCTCATAAACTCCACAGGTGAAAATGTTCAAATCTATGCTGGAACGTCATTCTGTGCCACAGGTACAAAAACACATTTCAGACATGATGTGGAAAATGACAGCTGTACTGTTCATGAGGTGGTGTGAAAAAATGGCTATATTGAAAATTTGGTGCCAAAATATTGAAAATTACCAAAGGTATGTGCGTGCGTAGAAAAAGTCCAACAAACACATGTAACTCAGCTATTCTTAGCAATTTTTTCACCAAAATTTTAAAATTGCCTCTTTAAGACCCACCTCATGAACAGTGGTGGTGAAATTTTGATATTTGGTCCTGAAAGGTGATTTTGTACAGCAACTGCAAAATCACCATCCAGGCCTGATTAATGAAATGACAGTGCCAGTGTTCATGAGGTAGGGTTCTAAAAAAAACATGTTGAAAATTTGGTGAACAAATTTCCAAAAATGACAAAGTTTTGAACATACGTTATAAGGCACTTACCTTTATTCCTCAGTTTACAGTTCAGCTTTGAAGAGTGCAGACGTGTCTCAGTCTACAGAAGGAAACAGTGTATGACCTCCAGTGGTAAGTATAGGGTGAAGTGGTAGTTGTGGGGTGGTGGGTGCTCAGTGGGAGGGTTGGGATGGGGAGGGGGACAACGGCGATGACAAGGACAGTTTTCTTTTTTCAGGTAAAACAAAACAAAAGACATCACAGGATGTTTTTTTTTTCAGAAAATAGTAAAGCTATTTCGGGACATTGGGGGTGGGCTTCCCAGTGTCCCACACTGCTGGAGGGGACTTGTGAATGGCGTCATGAGGACTGTGCCCCCTATGTCTGCAAACATCATTAAAGCAATGGGCTGTGTGTGTGTGGGGGTATCCAACACTGGGAGAGGGAATCCCAGTGTCAGATTCTGCAAAATTATTATTAAACTATTTGGGGACACTGGGGGTGAGCTTCCCAGTGTCCAATATTGCTAGGGGGTGGGACTTGTAAATGCTGACACAACGATTGGACCCCCAATGTCAGCAAGTGTACATTAAACAATGGGCTGCATGGGGCATCCAAACTAGGGGTGGGCATCCTGGTGTCAGATTATACAATTAAATTAATAAACTAATAAATAAATTAAAGTAAATGTGTAAAGTTCCCCAAATACCTTTTACACATAGTATACCATTGCCAGACATGCTTCAGATATTGAAGCTGCAATTTGTTTTGTAAAAAAATCTGTCATAGTTATTTTATATTATGTTTTATCAGCATTTTATCCTCCAGTTTCTTGTGTGTGGCCACACCCCCAAAATGATGTCATACCAGGAAGCTATCATTGTTTTACATACAGCAACATGGAATTCTGGGTAATTTATAATGTTGCCCTAAATGTGCCTTACTCAGACATACAGTCCCTTGTGTTGCTGGTGATGAGCAATAATATGTAAATAACTGTAGCAATGCACTGTGGGTAACATGCAAACCTGTTTACAGTTTCCTTACTCTGAGATGCTGTCCCATATTTGTGTGGTGGTGTCAACAATATAAGCTTTTGTTTGTTTATTTTCACAACAATGCATTGTACATACCGTATCTACATACAAGACTTCTATACTGAGAGATGTTGGCTCCTATTTCTTCAGTGAGCACAGAAATATAATACCCTATATACGAGTTAACATAGTGAGGCATTGTAGGTACAGTATTTTTGCTTCCCTGGTATGATGTCGCAGTTCTGAGAACAAAAGGGGCAGGTTATGCAAATGAAGCAGCGCACCAAACTAAAAGGATTGTTTTCATGGAAAACAGCACTATTTGTCAGTTTGAATGGTAGAAGACTGGCTCATAACACCTACAGGTTACTATTCCCATTTGCTATGGGAACCTTCAACATTTACTTCAAATAAATATACAGTCACTGGGAATTGGGGCACTAAGTGTGCAGATACAGTTGAAAGCACAGCACAGTCAGGATGGCAGGGCTATAATGACAGTAACCCCGTCCCTGACTTATGAGTCATGGCACAGCAGGGGTTGCACTATATGACACAGCTGTCGTTTAGTAAATGACAGCTGTCTTCTATGGTGCAGGCTGCTGTTGTAGCAAAAATTCAGTTATCCATAAAATGTTGATTTTTTGAAATGCACATGCTCAGAAATGGAACATTTTTATTTAAATAATTTAAAAATTACTTAACAGTTAGACCTTGAAAACACAAATGCACATACATTAGACCAAGATTTATCAAACCTGAAAGTTTCAGGTTTCAAAACCTCCTATATTGTTAGTAAGTCTTAACATTTTCATAAATGGAGACTTATATTTTTTGCATCTCTGTAACCTTGCCCACACGCGACCAATCTTCATGAAATTTACAGGATCAAGAGATTCTGGCACAGAAGCTTTAATCTCCAAAGATCCTGTAAATCAAATGAACAGAGGCAAAAAAATTAAGGTTCAAAAATGTGTTTTTAACATTGAAGTGCTTACTCAACCGTAGTATTCAAGCGTGGCCACGCCTGCATAATATATACTGTATATGTCTCTATGTATTCTTTGCAAAAACTACTGAAAATTTGGTTGCTGTTGTCCTACAAATACAGTAGAAGCACAGAGCCCTCTAGGCCCTGCCCTTCCACATCAACATACATACAGTATATGCATCTATGGTGGGATGGGAGTGCAGGGCCCTAAGGATATGATTACACTATCTGAAAAAGTATGGATGGATGAGAGCATAGGGCCCAGAGGGCCCTGAGTTTCCATAGGCAAATAAGGATAAGATTCTACTATCTCAAAATGATGAGTATATGTATGTTGATGTGGGAGGGCAGGGACCAGAGGGCCCTGTGCTTCTATTTGTAGGACAACAGCAACCAAATTGTCAGCATTGCCTTCTTATTATCCCATCTTATGAACCCAGTACTAAAAATGCTAAAATCCCTGCCGAAACATCATTCCGTGCCACTGCAAAGTCATTCAACGCCAGAGGCATGAAAAGGCATTTTGCAAAGATTTGTAAAATGACAGCTGTCACATTCTTGAGGTGGCATAAAGAAATGGCTATGTTGAACATTTGGGGCAACATATTTAAAATTATGACAGTTATGAGGGAGAATAGGTAAATGTCAATGGATGCACATCATTTTGCCATTTTAACCTATTTTGACCCCAGATTTTCATTTTCACCCTTCTTATGACACAACCTGATGAACAAGAATGGTGAAAATTTCCAAATCCTGACCAAAAGGTGATTTCACCAAACTAGTGGAAAATCATCTTTTGGGCTGGATTTGTATAAATCCTCTGACATTGTTCATGAGGTGTGGTCTCAGAAAGGCCATCTTTAAAACTTGGTGTAAACATATGCAAAAATGCCAAAGTTATCAACCAAAGTTGAAAACCCCATTGAAATACACTGAACCACATTTACCTTAGTTTCTCATATTGAAGTCACTGGTTCCAGCATGAAGATGTGTCTTCAAGAGTGGATCTTCACCCTGGGACCTGTTCAGGTGAGTGTCGATATGTGGGGGGTGGTAGGTGCTGAGTGGGAGCTTGAGGTGTGAGGGGTCGGATCAGCGAGGGACCGTTTCTTTTTTACAGGTTTAAAAAAAAAGATGTCAAGGGACTGTTTTTTTTTTTTATTTCAGCAAGGACAGCCATTGGATGGGGGGTGCCACTAGGCACCAGGGAGAAATAAAATAATAAGGGGGCAGCCGATTGGAGGGTGGGGGATGCCACTAGACACCAGGGAAATGTATAATTATTATGGAGATGGTGATTGGAAGGCAGGTGCCAATAGACACCAGGGAACTGTATACATTTTAGGGGGATGGCCATCAAATGGTGGGGGTGCCACTAGACAGCATATAAATGTATTCTATCTGGCCACAAAGCAATGACAAAAACAGCCACAAAACACAGTTCAGCCCACATTGTATCAAAATACAAAACAACCTTAGTGAATCATGAAAAACCATTAAAGAAGAAAATAAAAACACCTTTGGAGGTCCTTCTTCCAACAGTTAACTGCAGAATCCACCTAAGGGGGTCCTGATGTACAACATACATGGGTTGGTCTCCCCCCTTTTGATGCCACTGTTGTATCTTTAAAAATTTTTTTTTTGATAAGAACAAAAAAACAGGATGGCGGAATATGAAAAACCATACAAAATAAGATATGAAAATCCACAGGAAATTAGATGGCGGAATATGAAAACCATACAAAAAAAGATACAAAAATCCATATGAAATCAGATTTGGAATATAAACATCCATATGAAAACTTCATTCAACTATTTTGAAGTGGTTACTGAGCTTGCTCAGAACTAGGATTTTTACAATTTAATAACTCTGGAACAGATTAATATTTTTTCAGCAAACTAGCGGAAGGCACGTCTGTGGGCCACATCCTTTCTACACCAAAAATGTCAGATCAAAATTCCAAACCATCTGAGCGCAAGGTGATGACTAAAAAACAGCAAAAAACAGTGATTTTTTTTTTTTTTTGCTTTCCGCATCTTGGAATCTGCACATCTGAATAGAAGGAGGCTTGCCACTAAAGGACAGGCCAATTTGTCCTGGGCCCCAGCCAGGGGTATGGAGCTCGGGGGGGGCCAATGACCTCATCGTAGGGTCAGATGACAGGCATATGGAGCTCGCTGGCCAGGGGAGAGGGGCCGGGGGTCCAAAACAAAGGCCGCTAGGGGGTACTTTAGGGCATGCAACACAAGGTTTGCTCTCTTTCTCTTGCTGTAAAATTCCATGAGGATTACAGCACATTCACTGGCAATAGGGTAAGGCACAGCTATTCACTAATTTTGTGAGACTTATTTAAGCTAATTATATACATTGTATGTTTGCAATGCATGATAAGGTGGAAGTGAAGTATGCAGAAAGGTCTTTTTTGATATATGTGGAAGTGCTAGGTTAGTTGGTTGTTTATCTGGTTATGGTGTGGCAGCAAGCTGGGCTGTGTTGGGCCCAGGGAGGAAGCCTGGGGTTTTTAAACTTGCGTTACAAGCCTGTGGTCATAATTCAGCGTGGAGTGGAGTTTCGAGTGAAGCAGATATGATGAGGGCTAAGGGCCAGGCTGCAGCAAATGAAAAAAAAAGGAAAAGAAAATGATGAAGGAAAATGAGTTGGTGAGCTGTGGGGCACGTAGGAGCTTATGATCTGCTTGGAAGAGCCACAGTAAGCACTGGATGGGAGATGTACGGCAGGATAAGCAGCAGCGGAGCAAACTGTTTTATGCCAGGGGCCCTGCTAGGTGGCGGCATGTTGGTTGCTCCGTTTGCGAGCAGGAGGTTGGAAGCAAGAGTGATTAGTAGGAGGGAGGTGCTGGGGCTGGCAAGGCTAGCAGAGGGGGTGACAGAAAGGAAGGGGATGAGATCGAGAATTGGATAGCTGTGGGGGAGGCGTGGAGTGCCCACAGGGTTAGCAGAACCAGGGAGGCCTACTGGGCCACTGAGGTGTACCAGCGGTCCAGACACCAACCGTTCAGAGGAGGGAGAATCGCACCTCGAAACGATGGGGACAAGCCTGAAAGTGGATAGCATGCGGTGTGCTCTGGGGCCGACAGGGCTAGCAGAGCTGGTGAGGCCTACCGGGTCACTGAGGTGTGCCACATGGTCGTGGATGCCATTGTTCAGAAGAGGGGGGGACACTCAGGAGTGAGCTAGTGTGGTTCAGGGTCTGGCCCAAGGTGGGTGACATTTCAGGATAGACGTGAGGGCCAGCAGAAAAACCTCAATAGAGTAAGGGCTGGTAAGGACCAGTAAGGCCCGCTGAGGGCCTAGGCCACCACATGGTGGTGGGGGGTGTACGCATGGAGTACATTTCTTTTCAGTGCATAGGCAGGCCCACGGCAGGCGAGGGGCTGACCAGGGGATTTATGCGGTGATATTGGTGCCAAGGCGGAAAGTAAGGGAGATCTAAGTATATTGAAGTACATTTTGTGTTTAATGGGAAGGGCAAGAAGGTGTCCCAACATGGCTAGCAGGGTACAAGGGTGGGATGGCCAAGGATGGAAAGCAAAGCTGCGTAGGCAGCTCCCCCCCCAAAAAAAGGGGGTGGGTGGCCCGCTGGATCAAGGGTCTCAGCCGTGTGTGCGGCCGCCATTTCCAGTGGCAGGCCGAGAATGGGATTAAGGGATCAGGCCATAAGCATGTGAGCGGAGTCCATGGAAAAGAATATAACAAAAGGGCAGGTGATGGATCGGGGGGAGTATAATTTTTTTTTTTTTTTTATGAGGATGGTTTTGTGTTTCTCCTCAAGCCGGGTTGAGGTTTGCAGCATCAGGCAGTGTGGAGGACATATATCTCGGGAGCCAACAGTGCAAGGTTTGAGACCTAACAGGGAACATTCTCGGAACTGGTGGAGGGGGACACCAGCCCAGAGCAGGCTGCAGGCAGCGTGGTTGCCGGGTTTCACCTTCCAGGAAGGTCCTACAAGGGGGAAGATTGATGGGGGGCCGAATGGCTGAGGTGGGGACTGTATTCACATATGTCTTATTATGCAGCCTAGACGGAAGATATGGCACCAAAAAGAGTCCCAGCATCCAGTGTTACCTTGCTAGTTGAAGCTGCAAAACTGATGGCGCAGATGACTGAGCTGATGGAAGCGGCAAAGAGGAGGGAGGCCAAAGAGGAGGCTCAGAAGAAACAGAAAGGGCGGGATGAGTGGGACAACACTGGAAGAGGCAATAAACGACCGAGGAAGGAAGGACCCAGCCTCCCGGTAGCACCGAGGACAGGAGTCAAACCGGACTGGGTCCTGGCAGGGCCACAACCAGATGGGGGTAAGGATAAGGTGGGCATGAACAACACGGCAGACTTACAGGAGTATATCAAAGGGTTGTTTGGTGATATGGGTAGGGAGGGGAGTCCAAGATTGCAAGAGCATTGCAGGCCATCAAAGAGGGTGAAAAAGGGGACAAGGGGGTGGCGAGCACATCGGGGGGTGCGGAAGTTGTATGACAGCCTGCAAGGTTTCACGCTGGGTGACCATGTGCCAGCGTCAATCAAGGAAAAGATATGGAAAGGGGAGTACGTTGATATCTTTGGGCTGGTGGATGAGGAGACAGCCAAGAGATATAAGCAGAAGGAATCAGTGGGAAAGTCAGAGGTGGCAGTGGCACTGGCAGTGGTGGGGCACAAGGCGGAGGAGGCTAGGTTCAAGGGAAAAAGCATTGACATGTGGCAAGCATATTTAATGATCTATAACGCTTTGGTGCTGGAGAAGCAGCCTGATCCGGCAATCCCGTTGCTAACTTATATGGCAATCATCAGGGATGTGTGCCGAGCGAAGCTATGTTTCGGATGGCTTAAGTACGATGAGGCATTCCAAAGGCACATGGCAGTAAAAGGTGATCTGAGGTGAGATTGCACCCATGCCGAGCTGTGGGTCCAGACGTTGTCGGGACCAGTGGTTGGGCAGGGTGCGGAACAGGTGAAAAAGGGGGCTCAAGTTCAGGGTACCAAGGCCTGCTGGACTTACAATAGGGCCTCATGTAACTGGCCTAGTTGTAAGTTTAAGCACATCTTCTCATGGTGCATGGGGTCACACCCGACCACTAATTGCAGGGTAGGGGGTGACAAGGTGGGACCAGCCAGCCAGCAGGCCCAGGAGCAGCCCTTTTGGGGCAGCAGGGGGGGAGCCGGCAGGGGCCGTGGGGGCCCTGGGAGAGGAGAATACGCATCCAATTATGGATGGAACTAGACCGGAGCAACTGGAAGGGAGGTGGGGATATGCCCTAGCCTGCACACTCATCAAGCGGGCAGTGGTGGAGCTCTGGACCAGGGATTATCCTGATAAAGAGAGGGGCAAAGTTGTTGAGAATGGGATTTTGAGGTGATTTTACGCTGGGTTTTGGAGGGCGCGGTTCGGGATGTGGGCTAAGAACTTAGGGTCAGTGAAAGGTAAAGAGGACACAGTCCAGGTAAAGATCCAGAAGGAGGTGAAGGCAGGGTGGGTGGAGGGGCCACTGTTTGATCCCCCTGTAAGAGTTTCCTGGTGTCACCCCTGGGGGTGGTACCCAAGAAGCAGGCCGGGGAATTCCGGCTCATCCATCACCTGTCCTACCCGAAAGAAGGGTCAGTGAACAGAGGGATTCCGGAGGCTCTCAGCATGGTCTCTTATGTATTACTGGATCAGGCAGTGGTGCTGATCCGGGTGGCGTAAGAAGCATGGTTGGCCAAGATGAACATCGAGTCTGCATACTGACTGTTGCCAGTGCAGCCGCAGACTGAGACTTGCTCAGTTTTCACTTTGAGGGCAGGTTGTATTTCGACAAGGCAATGCCCAGGGGATGTTCCGTGACCTGTGCAATGTTCGAGGTTTTCAGCTCATGGGTACAGTGTGTGTTTGGGTTGCAGTACGGACACAAAAGTGTAGTCCATTACTTGGATGATTTTTATTGATAGGGACCAGACAGGGGGAGGCCTGCAAAATGTTAGCAGACTTCCAGGATATGTGCAGGTCCGTAGGGATCCCATTGGCAGCTGGGAAAACCGAGGGCCCAGCATGCAGGCTAGAGTTCGTGGGGGACGAGTTGGACATGGAGGAGGAGTGTTTTCACCTTCCAGGGGATAACGTGGCAAGGCTCAAGGGGCTACTCGCACTCATGGGGGGGGGAGGGTGCCGCTTGTACAGGTACAACAACTACTGGGGCATCTTAATTTCACCTGCAAGGCCATAAGCCCTGGCAGAGCTTTTACTAGGAGGTTGGATAGGGTCATGGGGAAAGCAAAACTACTGCATCACTGGGTAGATATCAACAGGGGGTGAAGGAGGTTTTATGGGTCTGGGAGACATTCCTGGATCCCTACAACAGGGTGGCGTTTTGGCAGGAGGAGTGGGCCTCTAGCACAGACCTGGAGCTGCAGATGGATGCAGCCGGGGGCCTGGCAATGGGGGCCTATTTCCAGGGTGAATGGATCTCAGAGGCTTGGCTGGTATGATGGCAGAAATGGGGATGGACGAAGGACATCACGTTCCTTGAGATTTTCCCAATACGGATAGCTTTGGCGGTATGGGGTACATGGATAGCAGGGCATCGCATTGTCTTCTGGTATGACAACAAGGGTGTGGTTGAAGTGATCAGTAGGCAGAGTGGCAGGACGAAATCTGTAGGGGGGTGTTGAGGGGCATGATCTTGTTAGGACTGCAGCTTAACCTGTCTTTTAGGGTGTGGCACATAGAGGAAACTTGAAACGAGGTAGCTGACTGTCTTTCTCACTTTCAGATGGAGCAGTTCCGAGATCTGGCACTACAGGCCACACCCACCTGGACCAGGGTCCCGGATTGGCTTTGGGAGGTTGGAGAGAGAAGGCCAGGGCTTTGTACAAAAGATCATGGATGGCCAGCACCCTAAGAGCCTATGAGAGGGCGTGGGCAGGTTTCCAGAATTTCAGGGCCAGAATGGGATGGGAGATGGGTGAACCAGTCTGAGAAGAGGAGGTAATGCAATACATGGTGAAAAAATGGGAAGAAGTGTTGGCCCACCCCACCATGGGGGTTCAGCTGGATTTCCATGGATAGGGGATGGGTGGATGCGATGGGTGGCAGGGCCATCAGATGGATGGTGGTGGGCTGGCAGAGGAGTCAGAGAAGATGGCAGGATGGGAGAAGGCCTTTGATTGGCCCTCTACCCTCAAAGGTCTGGCAGGTGGTGGGCTACACCTGCTACTTGGCAAATGAGGCCTGCCTTTTCAGGGCCATATTTGCCATCATGGCAAAGGGGCCTTTCCAGGTCAGTGAAATAGTGTCTCCCAGAAAGGGGGCAATCGATGCAGGTCTGCAGAAGAAGTGTGTGAGGATAGAAGATGAGAAGGTAATAATTCTGCTGCAGAGGTCAAAGACGGACCAGCAAGGAAAGGGGGCCTCCGTGGAGCTGCTGAGGGAAGCAGCGATGGAGGTCTGCACAGTCCAGGCTATGGGGGCCTATGCGAGGATTCAGGGATGAAGAGGGGGGCCCTGATTTATGCATGGGGATGGGTCCCTCGTGACAGGTATCCAGGTGGGTGCTGCCATAAAAAAAAGCATTGGCATTGTGGGTGAGAATCCCAATGAGTTCTCCCCCCACTCCTTCCAGATTGGGGCGGCTTCTGCGGTGGCCATTTCAGGAGCAGGGGAGAAGGAGGTCAAGATAATGGGGAGGTGGGCATCAAACTGTTATAAGAGATACGTAAGCTGTTGAAGGTGGCTAACTGGTATCCCCTTTTTCTCCCACTGCAGCAGACTCCAAGAGGCAGGTGTGGATCGTGGGGCACTCTTTTATCTACTGGGCAGAGAGATTTGAAGATGCCACAAGAATGGGTACGCAGCTGCACCTGGGAATTGAGCACACCAAAGTGAGATGGAGGGGCCTGAGGGGCATGAGGTGGCCGCAGCTGTTGCCCATGTTAGAAGAGTTGCGGGTGCGATGGGCCAGTCTGGACTGTATTATCATCCATCTAGGGGGTAATGACCTGGGGGCCATGCCTTGGGGATACTTGATGAAGGTCATTATAGTGGACCTCAAAAAGGTAAAGAGTTGGTGGCCCAGGATGGTAACTGGTTGGTCTGAGATTACATCTTGGAGGGTGTGGAGGGGAGCAAATGGCCCCAGGCAGTGGAGGTTGCAAGAAAATGCATGGACAGGAAGGTGGCCAGGGCAGTGATTGAGATGGGGGGGGGTCCATATACAACATAGGGACATTTCATTTGCTCAGGAAGCAGTGTACAGATCGGATAGCGTCCATCTCATTGAGTTTGGCATGGTCTTGTTCCTCTGGCCTTTTGGGGAGCTAGTCATAAATAGGAGGGGTCTAAAGGGCTAGCCCACAAGGGAGGGCCCATCTTACATCGCAAGCTGGAGGTGGGGCAGTGGAAAGGTTTTGTGGGGAGCAAGGGGAAAAACGGGAGGCAGATAGAGGGGGGGGGGAGGTACCACAGGCTGGGGACAAAGTAACCCAGGTGTCAAAGTAAGGGGGTGTGGGGTGAAGGACATAGAGCTAGGGGGTGGATCACAGTGTCCACACCTGGTGGGGGGGAGTGGTCTGGGTAACATGGTACCTGATGGTGGTGAGTGAAAAGGGGGCACTGGATCACGGTGTTCGGGCCCTGAGAAGCATGATGAACAGGAAGAGAGCAGGACTGAAAGAAGACAGGACTGTTACGTCCTGAAAGGGAATGGGGACTGTTATGTCCTAATTGTAAATATAAATTATTAAAATTATGATGATTTGGGATGTAACAAATTAACTGTGCATATGACATAATAAATGCTGCCAGTGAGCATCCAAAAGTGATAAAGCTGTGGCCTGAGTTTATTTCTGGTTGGAGATCTGGGAATAATGAAACATTGCACATCAAGTGACTTATCTCACAAAACTGTGCCTGCAGAATTTGAAACAAATCTGTTGAATGGCCACAAAGATATTAAAGCACAAAATATTAAGTTTAACATAAAAACCCTTGCTCAGCGTTAAATATCATGGTGTTACCACGCCACCATAATATATACTATATATATATATATATATATATAGAGCTGGCCTATCATTATAGAAACCATGATGTCCCTTAGTGGGGCCATGCTTGATCATACAAACATGGTTCACTCTTCACTGAAGAGGCAGCGAGACTATCCATACTGGGGCATGTAGCAGCCAACATTATATACAGAATAATGTATAGGTGGGTGTATACAACAAGAATTTTACACACCCAAGTTGTAGGATGCTACATAAACCCCAAGAGTGAAGCTCAGGGGGTTTATACAAGCATCCCACAGTGAGGGTATGTGTAAAATTCTGATTGCAACACACCCACTATAACATTATTTTATTTAATTACTTGTCATCATTTTTTATGACCTTGACCTTAAAAAAATCAAACAGTGAGAAGTGTTAAATTGCTGTAAAGTGTTTTTATTTCAGTAAAGCTTAACATGAAAGTAAAAGCTTCTCTTTGTTTTAAGTGAAGAACATTTATTTTTTGATTTTTTTAAAACATTAACTTGTTTTATAGGTAACTTAATTGAGCTAGATTGACAGCTACTGATTATAACCGTCCAGTTATAACCAAAAATATCAATCGGGCAGTTATAACTCAGGATAAAACTCTTGTTATTTGCGTATAAAAAAAATACCAGTAATTAAGTACATTTTTGAGAGCATATGTGAAAAAGGTAAAAGTCATATAGTGGAGACTGAATTATAAAACTGTAGTCTGACCCACTAATTCATGGATGGATCCTGATTAAACCCTTATTGACATGGTTAGAATCTCAATGGCAATCAGAGTAAAGTGGAAAAAGTGCAAATAACAGACGTGAGAGATGTCTAAACATTCTAAATGCATAGTTGTGCTTCACTATTAAGTTATGACACAAAATTGGAATGGGTAATGTATAGAGTTAAATTAAAAAGCAGTCCAATTTAAATGTTCATTCAGTCCAGATTTTGTGTTTACAACCTGGAGTATAAAAATCCACCAGGCTTCTCTCCTCAATAAATAACAAAAGGAATTGAACTCAAAAATACCATGTTAAAGCAATAGTTGATACAGTAAAATGCAGAAGTGCAAAATGTATTACTATAAAGCTAATGCCCGCAATGGGTCACATTCTCAGCAATTTGATATAGTAACAGTGAGTCCCCAAAAATTCTAATTAGTACCAAAAAGATGCAATGGCAGTGTACGGGTACAAAGTAGAATATACCAACCAGTCACCCTGGTGCTTCAGCTCCAAATGAGCCTTACTCAAGGGTTTGGGACTGGCTATCCCATAATACCTTTTATAGCCAGTGACTATATAATTCAATTAATCAATTACTTAACCACCAAAGTGTTTTCACATCCTGGTTGTAAGGTACAGGGTAAGGCTTCTCTGGGGGTGTAATAGTTATACTAAAAGGCAAACCACAAATATTTAGAAATGAACACAAGGTGGAGAACCAAGGGCAGGAGGTGGAGGATCCTGGAGGAGGAGGAAGTTACTCTTGGTGGGGGACTCAATTGTTCAGGGATTGGATCTGGGAAAGGACAGCAGGGAGAAAAGGGAGGTCAAGTGTCTTTCTGGAGGCACAGCTTGGAGGGAGGGCGAGCAGATCCAGGGGGAATCACTGAAGTGGTGGCAAGGAGGGGAGGACTGGAGGTCATTGTCCACCTGGGAACAAATGACCTATTCAGTAGCAAGACAAGCTTAGAACAGGTGAAAGAGGACTTCAGAGTGCTGGGAGGGTGCCTGGGGAAGGCAGCAAGCTCCATGACATTTTTGGAGGTGCTGCCAGTCCAAGGCAGTGAGGGGGATAGGAATCTCCACATCAGTATCTTTAATGTATGGTTGAAGGCTTGGTGCAGTGAGAAGGGGTATGGCTTCATTGGGGACTGGGGACCCACGTGGAACTATGTAGCCCTCTACACAGGCATTGGACTACATCTATCAAAGAAGGGGAAAGCAATTCTCAATGGACAGTTTAAATGCATCAATGATGAACCTTTAGACTAGCCTGGGAGTGGGGCAACAGGAGCAGGGTAACTCGAGCAGCCCACCCCGGCAAAATACAGCAGACAAGACAGATATGCAGAGAACAGAGTTCAGGAACAGAACAGTGGATACAGGAAGTAAAGGAGAAGCAGAGGAATCAAGGCCACAAAAGAAGGTAAATTGGGAAGGGGGCAGAAGGGCAGCAAAAGTAGGTACAGAGAAAAGAGGGGCATCAGAACATGGAAGGCCATGGTGACAAATGCCAGAAGCCTGGGAAATAAAATCCCAGACCTGGAGGCCTTGTTAGTGGAGGCAGACATGGACATAGCAGCAATAACTGAGACGTGGTACACCGCAAATCATGGGTGGGATATTAATGTACCAGGCTATGCTCAGTTCAGGAGGGATCAGGGGAGATAAAAAAGGAGGAGGGTGGCTCTGTATGTCAAGGAAGGTATTAAGGCAACAGAGGTGCAAGGTAGACAGGGGAGGCCGAGGCACTGTGGGTCACCCTTGAGCAGGGTAATGGCACAGCAATCTGCACAGGGGTGATTTACAGATACCCATGCAGGGAGAGGAAGGGGATGGGCATCTCATGGATCAGATTCATGAGATGGCATCAAAGAGTGAGGTATTACTGTTGGGGGATTTTAATATCCCAGACGTGGATTGGAAAATCCCAATAGTTACATCATCCAGGAGCTGTGACATCCTGGATTCATTACAGGGGGCAGGCCTCAGGTAGCTAGTGAGTGTTCCTACCAGAGGCACAGTGATTCTGGACCTCATACTAACGAATGGGAACAGAGTCACAGACATCCAGGTGGAAGGTCAGCTAGGACCCAGCAACCACCACATTGTGTGGTTTAACATAAGACACAAGCTAGTCACACAAAGGTGAAGGTATTAGGTTTCAGGAGGGCCAACTTCGCTGAAATGGGTAGGTGTATCAGAGTAGCCCTACAGAAGGGGGAGGTAAGGGGGGGTTGAGGAGGAGTGGGGGAAGCTAAAGGGCACCATAGTGTAAGTGATGTTCCAATGCATCAGGTTGGTGTCCAAAGGAAAGAAAAGGAGGAAACTGCTATGGTTCTCAAAAGAAGTAGCAGACAAAGTAAGAGCTAAAAAGGATGAGTTTCAGGAAGTATAAGGGGACCTAAAGAGAGGAAAACAGAAGGTGTACCATGAGTGTCTAAGAGAAGCAGGTAAGGCTGTTAGGAGTGCTAAGGCACGAACTGAGGAGGGACTAGCTCAGATAGTGAAGAAAGGGGACAAGACATTTTATAGGTACATCAATGAAAGAAGAAAAACTGGGGGGGGGATAGTAAAGCTCAAAGGGGATAAAGGAGAGTCTAAAGAGGGGGAGGGTCAGGGACCATAGCTGGGCAACAGATGCATAGGGGGAGGGAGAGGTGGACACCAGTTCATTCACAGTAGAGAGAGTGCTGGAGGAGCTCTCACGGCTGAAGGTGAATAAAGCTATGAGGCCAGATGGCATACACCCATGAACATTGAAGGAACTGAGTAGTGAACTAGCAGCACCTCTGGCAGCTTTGTTCACAGAGTCACTGAACACAGGAGTGATTCCAGAGGACTGGGAGAGGGCAAATGTAGTTCCTTTACACAAAGGTGGAAGTAGCGAGGAGTCAGAGAACTACAGGCTGGTCAGCCTAACCTCAGTGGTGGGGGAAGATCATGGAGGTACTGCTGAAAGAAAGAATTGTGGCTCACCTGGAAGCCAAGTGCCAGTATCCGAGGCAGCATGGATTCACAGCAAGAAGGTCATGCGAAACAAATCTTATAGATTTTTTGATTGGATGATGAAGGAATTACATTGGGGGGGGGTTGACGTCACCTACCTCGGTATCAGTAAAACCTTCGACACCATCCCACTTAAAAGGCTGCTTAACAAGATGGATAGTCTGGGCATGGGACACAGGGTGGTAGACTGGGTTAGAAACTGGCTAGCAAACAGGAGACAGAGGGTGGTGGTAAACGGGATCCAATCCAGTGAGAGTGTGGTGACCAGCAGGGTACCTTAGGGATCAGTCCTCGGGCCAGTCCTGTTCAATGTCTACAGCAGTGACATTACAGAAGAGCTGGAGGGGAAAGGTCTCCCTGGTTGTGGATTACACCAAGATCTGCAACAGGGTGGGTACTCTAGAAGGGGCAAAGAAAATGAAAAGGGACATGAGGAAGCTTGAAAAATAGTCTGAGGTGTGGCAGCTGGGGCTAAATGCAAAGAAGTGCAAAATAATGCACCTAGGAAAAGGGAACTCTGGGGAAACATACAGGATGGGGAGGAGGTGTTGTCAATCACCAAGGAAGAAAGGGATCTTGGGGTCATCATTTCAGATGACATAAAGGTGTCCAAGCAGAGCACAAAGGCTGCAAGGTGGCCATTGGCATGCTGGGATGCATAGGCAGAGGTATGACTAGCAGAAGGTGGGAGCTGGTAATGCTACTACGTAAAACACTAGTGAGGCTTCACTTACAGTACTGTGTGCAGTTCTGGAGGCCACACCTTTGCAAAGATATCAACGGGGTAGAAGCAGTCCAGAGAAGGGCAACCAAGATGGTACATGGCTTGCACCACAAAACATATGAAGACAGATTAAAGGACCTCAATATTTAGCAAAGGCCCAAACCGAGGAAAAGATAGCCAACTCGGTTAAGAAGGTGGATAAAACCTTTTATAGGTACATCAGCGAGCATAGAAAGACAAAGGGAGGGATAGTGAGGCTGAATAAAATGAACGGTGGTTGGGCAGAGGGGGACAGTGAAAAAGCAGGGATACTGAATGAATATTTCTGCTCAGGATTCACAAAACAGGAGGGGGAAGTGCCTAATCCAATTAACAGAAGCACTCTTGATAGGGGGGTCAATCCCAGTACTTTCACAGAAACATAGGAACACAGAAACATAGAATTTGAAAGCAGATAAGGACCGCTTGGCCCACCCAATCTGCCCATTTCCCTACCCATTGGATAAGCTGCAGATCCTAGTTAACCAGCAGCCTACTTCTTCCTACCCCACCCCCTAGAATGGCCTTATGACTGTCCCATGCATGCTTGAATTCCACCACTGTTTTTGACTCCACAAACTCCTCCGGAAGGCCGTTCCATGCATCCACAACCCTCTCTGTGAAAAAATACTTCCTTAAATTACCTCTGAGCCACCCCTCTATCTTCAAATTGTGCCACCTTGTTCTTGCACACCTCTTTTTTTGAAAGATGCTACCCTCTTGGACTTTGTTGATTCCCTTGAGGTACTTGAAAGTTTCTATCATGTCCCCCCTCTCCCTCCTTTCCTCGAGGCTATACATATTAAGCTCCTTTAGTCTCTCTTCATATGCTTCTGGTGCAGACCCTGCACCATTTTAGTTGCCCTCCTCTGGACAGCTTCCATCCTGTCTATGTCTTTGCGGAGATTGGGTCTCCAGAACTGTACGCAGTACTCCAGATGGGGTCTGACCAGCTGTCTGTACAAAGGGATAATAACTTCCTGTTTTCTACTGGTGATGCCTCTCCCTATGCATCCCAGTATCCCCCAGCCCTCCTTGCTGCCCTCTCACATTGCTTGCCCACCTTTAGGTCATCTGATATGACTACCCCAGGTCCCTTTCCATTTTAGTTGTTGTTAGTATCTCATCCCCATTGTGTACTCTTTCCCTGGTTTTTGTTTCCAGGTGCATTACCTTGCACTTCTTAGCATTGAATCTAAGCTGCCATACATTTGACCATTCCTCTAACCTTGCCAAGTCCTTCTCATCCTTTCCACCCCTTTGTGCATCAACCCTGTTGCAGATCTTTGTGTCATCTGCAAAGAGACATACTTTTCCTTCCAGTCCCTCTGCAATGTCACTTATAAAGACATTGAAGAGGACTGCTCCTAATACTGAACCCTGCGGTACTCCACCAGTAACCACCCTTTCTTCAGAGTGGACTCCATTTACTGTTACTCTCTGTGTCCTGTTCTCCAGTCAATTCTTTACCCAGGCTGTCATCTTGGGACCCACTCCCAGACTGGCTAACTTGTATATTAATCTTTCGTGTGGGACTGTGTCAAATGCCTTGCTAAAGTCTAGGTAGGCCATGTCCACAGCCCCTCCCTGATCTACTACTTTGGTCACCCAGTCAAAGAAATCTATTAGATTCATCTGGCATGACCTTCCACTGTGAATCCATGCTGCCTTGGGTCCTGTACCCCTCTGGCCTCTAGATACTGCGACAATTCTTTCCTTCAGAAGTGATTCCATCATTTTTCCTATCACTGAGGTTAAACTAACAGGTCTGTAGTTTCCTGCTTCTGCCTTGCTCCCACTTTTGTGAAGGGGAATCACATCTGCCCTCCTCCAGTCCTCGGGTACCACCCCATTCTCCCATGATTTGTTAAAGAGGATAGTTAGTGGTGTCACTAGTTCTACCCTTAGTTCTTTTAGAATTCTGGGATGAATCCCATCAGGCCCCATTGCTTTGTCCACCTTCAGTTTTAAGAGTTCTTTCAGAACCCTTTCTTCTGTAAATGGGCTGGTATCAACTTCTGTATCCAGAGTGTTTCTACTGTTTGTTTTAGGTACCCCCTTCATTTGTAAATACTGAGCAAAATATTTGTTTAGTATTTCTGCCTTTTCACAGTTTCCCTCTGCACCCTCCCTCCCCTTTATTAAGCCTCACTATCCCTCCCTTGGTCTTTCTTCGCTCCCTGATGTACCTATAAAAGGTTTTATCTCCCTTCTTAACTGAGTTGGCTATCTTTTCCTCGGTTTGGGCCTTTGCTGATCTGACTGCCTTCCCAGCTTCCTTTTGCTTTAACTAATACAGTTCTCTGTCCTGCTCCTTCTGTGATTCCTTGTACTTCCTGAATGCTTTCTTTTTCTCTTGAACCTTCACTGCCACTTCCTTTGAGAACCATAGTGGTTACTTACATCATTTTGTTTTGTTTATTTGCTTCACACAAAGGCTCGTTACCTCTGTGATGGCAGTTTTTATTATTCCCCATTGTTCTTCCACCCCTCCTTCCTGCCCATTTGCTAGTGCATTCCTTAGGCACTCACCCATTTTGGCAAAGTCAGCCCTCCTAAAGTCCAGTACTTTTGCCTTTGTATGGCTTGACTCTATTGCTGTGTTTATTGTGAACCATACTGTTGGATGGTCGCTAGTTCCCAGATGGCTACCCACTTCTACATCTGTGATCCTCTCTCCATCTTCATTTGAGAGAACCAGGTCTAAGATTGCTCCCTCTCGAGTGGGCTCCAATACTAGTTGTCTAAGGCATGCCCCCTGTAGGGCATCTAGAATAACCCCACTCTTCGAAGTGGCTGCTGCAACTGCACTCAAGTTAACATCTGGCATATTCAGATCACCCATCAGCAATATCTCCCCTTTTCCTGCCATTTTAAGTATACTTTCTATCATTTCCTTGTCCATTCCCTCCCCCTGAGAAGGGGGTCTGTATACAACCCTTGTGTGGATTGTGGTGCCATTGCCTGTCTCCAAATTTACCCACAGTGCTTGTTCTCCTCCCTGTTTACCCTTTTGTTCTGTTGCATTGATTCCTTCCCTTATGTAAAGAGCTACTCCTCTTCCTCTTTTACCCTCCCTGTCCCTCCTGTAGATAGTGTATCCTGGTATGTTTACATCCCAGTCATGGTTGTGTGTGTACCATGTTTCTGTGACTGCCATGATATCCAGATGTTCCTCCTCCATCAAGGCCACTAATTCAGGAAGCTTGTTACCCGGACTATGGGCATTTTTACTCATTGCTCTCCATTTTTTGATGGCTTTACCTTCTGTTGCAGCATCCTCACTGATCGTTCTACTCGGTCTTTCTCTCATTTAGTACCCTGTTTTGTAGGGAGAGGCTGGGATTTTCCTGCTGCTTATCAGTGCCTCCCCCTTTGACTAGTTTAAAAGCTTGCCAATGAAGCATTTAAACTGATTGCTCAAAAGACTTGTTCCCTTCCTGGACAGATGCAGACCATCCTGCCAGTATAGGCTGGTGTCCCTCCAGGTGGAACCCCAGTCCCCAATGAAGCCAAACCCCTGTGCTCCACACCAATTTTTCAACCATTCATTAAACTGCATGGTGCAAAGTACCCTCGCCTCCCATGCCATTGACAGGCAGCACCTCTGAGAAGGATACTGTGTGTGCTACTTGTCTTAGGCCCCTCTCCAACTCTACAAAGTCCTTCTGCACTGCTCTAATCTCATGATGAGCCAAGTCATTTGTCCCTAGGTGGACAATGATGTCCATCTCAGACTCCTGTGCAGCTGTTCTCGTGATCCTGAGGATGCGCTTCCTGTCCCTCCAAGCCATGGCACCAGGCAGGCACTTTACTTCAGTTTTCTCTGCTCCCCCCAGTTCTATCCCCCTAATAATTGAGTCCCCCACCAGGAGCTGCTTCCTTTCCCTGTGGTGTCCTCTGCCTCCTTCCTGTGGGCCTCCCTTGTGACAGTTGTCCTTAGCCTCCTTAGTCTCCTCTGTGGATGCATCCATAGGGGAGCTATGCTCCCCCAGAATGGTGTATGGATTGTGGAGTGGAACAACTGACTGGGTGTGCCTCTGTTCCACCATCCTCACCCTCCCTGAGCCCACTGTGGTCCATCTGCTGTGCTTTCTTCACAACCTCTGAGGTAGTGGTGGTGGCTCTGGTGCTCCCTGGATGGGGAATGTTCCCTTACTACTGTCCAGTGTGGTCTGAAGATTGGCAACTTCCTCCCTCAGGGCAGAGAGTTGTCTGCAAATAGGGCAGCATCTCAGCCTCCAGAAAGACTCCTGGAAGACTGCTGCCCCACAGCCATTACATTGCACTACTCCCCACATGTTTATCTACTTTTTTGTTTTGTGTGTGTGTGTGTGCATGTGATTGGTTTGTTATATAGAAATATATATATTATACAATGTGTATGCTTATATTGTCAGTGCAGTGTGCTAGAGAGTATATGACAGTGATATGCACCTTGCACTCTTGAGAAATGATGTCAACCCAGGTATAAAGGAACTATTTCTGGGGTGGGTGGGTGGGGTGAAGGGTGGGAAGGGTTGGGCCTAAACTGTGCCCTCACGAAACAATCAGCTAAAAGCTCTGACCCACCATTGCGATGAGTGCCTTCCTGTTAGCAAGATGCCCTACACAACAATTTGACTGAGAAAATACCCTGCTAATCAAACAGAAAAAAATCCAGACATCCAAGTCAGACACAGGTAAACCTCCCGAGCCCCAAAACAGCCTGGTGGTTTGTTAGCCACAAAGGAAAATCAAATATGCAGTTATTTCAACCCTTCTGAAGACGCTCACAAGATAAGCAGTTTTGAAAACCCCCTTCCTGAATTAAAAACTAAAATAATTAAACACAAAGCAATACCAGTGTAAGACTGTAAAGTAAGGAAAACTTCCCTCAGATGTAAGCAAGAGAGAGATTTGTTGTTGATACCTAGTCCAATATAGTATATCCCATGCAGCTTCTCAGTTGTTTCTAAGCACACCCTGTTAACACAACATGGAAGAAGATGGACTTCTGTCTGAAATAGGATCACACTAGTAGTTTATAGTAATTGATCAATGCTGGAATATTCTAGCTAGAACAATTGGCTGTGATGCAGGTCTCCCCAACTTGTCTGGCATCCAATTACAAACTGCAGCCTTTGCTATTTTAAAGTACACAGCCACCACCAGGAAATATTGCAAAATATATTGATGCAGATTGTCACAGAATACTAGTAGAAAGTCCAGTTAGTCACAAAGGAAAATCAAATATGCAGTTATTTCAACCCTTCTGAAGATGCTCACAAGATAAGCAGTTTTGAAAACCCCCTTCCTGAATTAAAAACTAAAATAATTAAACACAAAGCAAAACCAGTGTAAGATTGTAAAGTAAGGAAAACTTCCCTCAGATGTAAGCAAGAAAGAGATTTGTTGCTGATATCTAGTCCAATATAGTATATCCCATGCAGCTTCTCAGTTGTTTCTAAGCACACCCTGTTAACACAACTTGGAAGAAGATGGACTTCTGTCTGAAACAGGATCACACCAGTAGTTTATAGTAATTGATCAATGCTGGAATATTGGTTCTGCAAAAACTCCTAAAACTGAAGGTGGACAAAGCAATGGGTCTTGATGGAATTCACCCCAGAATTCTAAAAGAATTAAGGGGGGAACTAGTGAAACCACTGGCTACCTTTTTTAATAAATCATGGGAGGATGGTGTGGTACTCGAGGACTGGAGGAAGGTGGATGTGATTCCCTTTCACAAAAGTGGGACCAAGACAGAGGCAGGTAACTACAGACCTGTCAGTTTGACCTCTGTGGTAGGGAAAGTGATGGAGTCACTTCTGAAGGAAAGAATAGTTGAGTACCTAGAGGTCAGTGGGGCACAGGACCCAAGGCAGCATGGGTTCACAGCGGGAAGGTCATGTCAGACAAATCTAATAGATTTCTTTGACTCGGTGACCAAAGTAGTAGACCAGGGAGGGGCCGTGGACATGGCCTACCTAGACTTTAGCAAGGCATTTGACACAGTCACAAGCAAAAGATTAATAGTCAAATTAACCAGCCTGGGAGTGGGTCCCAGGGTGGTAGCCTGGGTAAAACATTGGCTGGACAACAGGACACAGAAGGTAATTGTAAATGGAGTCCACTCTGAAGAAAGAGGGGTTTCTAGTGGGGTACCGCAGGGTTCAGTATTGGGTCAAGTCCTTTTTAATATCTTCATAAGTGACATTGCAAAGGGACTGGAAGGAAAAGTATGCCTCTTTGCAGATGACACAAAGATGTGCAACAGGTTTGATACACAAGGAGGCGTGGAAAGGATGATAAGGGACTTGGCAAGGTTGGAGAAGTATGGCAGCTAGGATTCAATGCAAAGAAGTGCAAAATAATGTACCTGGGAAACAAGAACCCAGGGTAAGAATACGCAATGGGGGCAGAGGCAGTAACAACAACAAAAAAAGGAAAGGGACCTGGGGATAATCATATCAGATGACCTTAAGGTTAGCAAGCAATGTGAGAAGGCAGTAGGGAGGGCTGGAGGTATACTGGGATGCATAGAGAGAGGCATCAGCAGCAGAAAACAGGAAGCTGTTATCCCTCTGTACAGACAGTTGGTGAGACCCCATCCAGAGTACTGAGTCCAGTTCTGGAGACCCCATCTCCACAAGGACATAGACAGGACAGAGGCAATCCAGAGGAGGGCAACTAAAATGGTGCAGGGTCTGCAAAAGAAGCTCGTATGAGGAGAGACTAAAGGAGGTTAATATGTATACCCTTGAGGAAAGAAAGGAGAGGGGGGACATGATAGAAACTTTTAAGTACCTCAGTGGAATCACCAAAGTCCAAGAGGGTAGCATCTTTCAGAAAAAGAGATGTGCAAGAACAAGGGGACACAATTTAAAGATGGGGGGCAGTTCAGGGGCAATGTGAGGAAGTATTATTTTACAGAGAGAGTAGTGGATGCATGGAACAGCCTTCCTGAGGAGGTTGTAGGGTCTAAAACTGTGGGAGAATTCAAGAATGCATGGCACAGACATAAGGCAATTCTTGTGGGGGGTAGGAAGAAATAGGCTGTTGGATAACTAGGATCTGTGACCTATCCTGTAGGTAGGGAAATGGGCAGACTGGATGGGCCAAGCGGTCCTTATCTGCCATCAATGTCTACGTTTCTATATTTACTCACTGGAGGAAAGACGGGAATGAGGGGACATGATAGAAATATTCAAATACCTCAAGGGCATTAACACGGTATGGAAGGAGACATCTTCCAGTACAGAAGGAGTGCAAGAACAAGGGGGCATGATATGAAATTGAAGGGGGGCAGGTTAAGGGGAAATGTGAGAAAGCTTTTCTTCACAGAAAGGGTGGTTGATAAATGGAATAGCCTGCCACAGGAGGTGGTGGGAGCAAGCACAGTGGAAGGTTTTAAACATGGCTGGGATAGGCACAAGGGAACCTTGAGGAGGGAAGTACTGATGGGAACCACTGACCATTTAAGGTCAGAAGCCACAAACAAGTATAGGGCTTACGGGCAGACTAGATGAGCTTAGTGGTCCTTATCTGCTGACAGTTTCTATGTTTCTATGTAACTATGAATTTATTTTGATTTACTTATTTACATGGGTGTCTCTGAATGTTAACTGTGAACAAACTTAGTGTGGCAGCCCATAGAGATTCAGGATAAAAGGTCTGTTCCACCTATATAGATGATATATAATAATATAAAATTCTGAAATTATTTCTATATATATAATGAATTGGTGTATAATTTTTCTATTTTAAAACAATTTTACTGAAGACTGAACCTGGGTTCTGATACGTCAAAGTTTAAATAGTTTTGGTGGCTGTATCATGAAGTTATTGAGATTCACTGAAATGGAAGGATGATACAACAATTAATAAAACATGTTCTCAGATATACTGAGAGGTCTTTGAAATGAAATTATTGGATTAATGTCTTGAAAACGTTGACCTTGGATTGACCTTCACCACTGTTTTTTTTTTCCAATTAGGTATGGCTCTTGCAAATGTATGTTTAGAACTCCACAGTTAGAAAATTTTACCATATTAATTAGTAACAAAGGACCAGTATCAGTCTTGATACAGATTTTTTGTTGAGCCTGGACATGGGAGAAAAGGTTAGGGTAAGGGAACCTCTGGAAATGACTGATCACAACTCAATTTAGTTTACCTTGGACCTACAGATGAACAGAAGACAATGACTAAAATAAAGGTCTTAGATTTTATGAGGGCACATTTTAGAAGAATGGGGGAGACCCTCTGAGACAAACTGAAAGGAGCAGATAAGGTTGAAGAAATCGAGGGAAACATGATAACTTATAACAGATTGTCTTCTGGAGGCAAATAATACATGTCTGGAACAGGTCCTAAGACAAACAACACAAGGAAACCTCTCTGGTTCTGCAGGGAACTAAATGAAGCAGTCTGGGCAAAGACAGCTACCTTTGAAAAGTACAAGGTGGATCAATCAGAGGGCAATAGACAGACATAACTGGAGAAAATGAGTGAGGCTAGTAGAGTCATAGGGAGGAGAAAGGCTGAAATGATAGTGAGGATCACCAAGGGGGTAAAGGAAAATGAAATGTCCTTCTTTACATATATCTGAGAGAAGAGAAATACTGCACCAAGAAGGGTATTACAAGGCTAAAATCAGGTAAAGTACAGTATCTATAGAAGAACATAGGAAGAAGGTGGATGTTCTCATTAAGTATGTTTGCTCAGTATTCATGGTAGGGACAGGGGCCCTCTCCTTGACTGCCATAGGCAGGCTATGATGGAGGTTAGCGGGAACTCAAATTGGGACTGGTGTAATGAGGAGAAGGTACTTAAACTACTAAGGGCACTTAGGGTGGATAACTTGCTTGTGTAGGATGGATTACACTGTCAGAATGCTGAGGGATTTGGAGCAGAAGCTGGCAGTGCCCTTGACAATCTTGTTCAACCACTCACTGTCAACTGGAGTAGTTCCTACAGACTAGAGGGTGGAAGGAGCCCTCTGCACATTATTTGGAGCCAGAAGCACCCAGGAAACTATAGGCCATTTTGGTTTTTTACTTCTATAATAGGCAAGCTCCTGGAAACTATTTTCAAGGAGAGTCTGGTAGTTTTTCTTGAAGTGGATGAACTCAAAGATAGGAGACATCAGAGCTTTGTGAAAGGGTGGTCATGCCAGACAAACCTGATGGAGCTGTCCGACTGTGTAAAATTAGCAATAGACAAGGGTCAAGCAGTTGATGTACTGTTTCTAGATCTCATTAAGGTTGTTGACTTGATACGGCATAGAAGGTTTATAAAAAGAAACTGGGGGATCTTGAAGTAAAGGAAAAGCTAACAAGATGGTTGACAAATTGGCTAAGTGGAAAAACCTAGAGAGTGATGGTAGATGGGGAACATTCAAAGGTTAAAGAGGTCACACGTGGGGTGCCACAATGGTTGTTATTAGGACCAGTACTGTTTAATGTGTTCATCTGTGGCATGGGAGAAGGAATCAAAGGCAAATTGTGTCTCTTTTTAGATGACAATAAATTCTGTGGCAGAGTAGGGACATGAAGAAAGACCTATAAAGTCAAACGGGTGATCAAAAGTCTGACAACCAAATTTTAATGCAAAAGAGTACCATATTATGCATATAAGACAACAAACAACAATGTTGCACAAAAAAACAAACAAAGTAATGCAGTACGCTGAGAGGCTGTATTGTGAGAAACAGCAATGGAAAGACTGACGAAGAACCCACGGGGGTTCAAAGTGCTGAGGCTTTCTTGTCAGTCTGTCCATTGCTGTTTCTCACAATATAGCCACTCGGCATATTGCATTTCTTTGTTTAGTTTTAGCACACCATTGCTGTTTGTTGTCTTGTAGCTGTTTTTGGTGCTGCATGCTCCTTAACACCTCATGGTATTGCTGTATTGCTCTTTTGCAGATAAGCAAGGGTAACTCAAGGTCTAGTTGATCGTTGGGGGTGACAAAATCCATCTGACCAACGGGAAGGGATTTGAGAGTCATCATTAGTGAAATCCTAGGTTAAAAAATGGTCAGAGAAAAATGCAGTGTTTTGATTGGTTTTTACCTGTGCATCAAATCCATTCAATGTACAGGTAAAAACAAGTACCAAAAAGCAGGACCACTACGGAATAAAAGAAAATCAATGAGTCGTTGGAACACTCATTTTGTATTACCACCATTTTTTTCCTCACTAATGCTCCCTCTTTCCAGACTCTGTGGTGCCACTCACTCTTTACTTGATTTCCCGTTACAGCTGAAAAGCAAGAGTGTAAAAAAAGAAAAAAGTCAGACCTTCTGATTAGGTGCCTCTTACCATACCTGTGATGTCCCACTCAAAAATCATGGTGCCGATCTCACAGCATGCCACCTACTCCTTCTGTCTCTGCTGGCAACCGCACTTCTCTATCTCACAACAGTTCTTAATCCTGTACTGCTCCTGTCATTTTGTTTTTCCTGTTGAATGGCAGGATCACCTCTGGTAGTCAAGAAACAACGTTGGGGTCAAAAAGTGCTTCAGTTTGCTAAGGAAGCCATTTTGCTCGCTCATGGGAAGGGGAGCCACTCAGTCCCGTTTCCTAAAAGCACTCGACTTCTCGTATTTCTGGTATTACTGTTTTTTTATATAGTTTTACATGTGCCGACTGAGTTTTTGTGATGGTGAAGTGGGAGAAGTTCTCCTTTCGCTCGCATCTTGTAAAAAGCTTTCTCTTCTGGAACAAATACAGAGCTGCATCCCATGCTGTGGTCATGCTTGCTAACTGAATTAAAAAAATAAACATTTTCACCTTCAACAGCTAGTCACTTTCCCATCACACAGGCACAACACAATTACAGTGTCTTATCCACTCCAATATGGGGGGAGGGGGGCACCTAGCTGCATCTGCGTAAAAACAGTGCATTAGTAACAAGGTAGTACAGGAAAAATTATGTCATATTCAAGCTGGTGGAAGGACTAGTTTATGTGAGTCTGATTATAAATATATATACACACACACATATATATATATATATATATATATACACCCTATCTATAGATAGAGAGATATTTAGTTTCTCTTAGATTAAAAACTAAAAAAATAGCCCATTTTATGAGCACAATAAAACACTCGGGGGTGTGTGTGTGTATGTGCATGGAACAGATTTTACCGCATGCCCAGGGGCTGGAGGCACTCAGCCAGTGACCTTGTGCCTCACTATGCTCCTGGACATGCAGTAAAATCTGTTCCATGTATGCCCTGTTGTGTCTTATTGCTTGCTTTAAGACCCAGTACATTAAAGCAGAGTACTCAGAAAGGCAAACAGGATGCTGTAATGGAGACGGAAAGGGTTTGCTAGTAGATGAAAAAGAGGTACTTTTACACCTCCATGGATCAATGGTGAGGCCTCACTTGCAGTACTGTCTTCAGTTCTTGAGTCCATGCCTCAGAAAGCATAAAGACCGCATAATATCTGTCCAGATGCAAGCTACACAGATAATTCAGGGTCAGCAAGGTAAATCACAAGAGGAGCATCTTGACAATCTGTACATGTAATCACTGGAGACCAAAAAGGAGGGACATGATAGAAATCTCTGTATTTGAAAGGGATAAACAGGGTTGGATGTTATGACCAGTTTTTTTTTTCCAAGTTAAACTTTTTATTGAAATACAAAAGTGTGAGAACAATATGTACAATCAGGCAAATGAAGGCAGAAGAGATACAATAGGAATAACATAACAAGTAAAACTTCATAAACAAATACATAACAACAGTAACAACAAACAACCTAACTGCTTAAAAACACAGAGAAAAAAACCATAAACAAGGAGCAAAAGATCAAGCATATATCATGTGGAGCTGGTCTAACAAAGACAATCAACAATGCAATCCGTTCACCTTAATAGAAAGGAAGGAAAGTGAACCTTCTTAAAAAACAAAAGAAAAGTAGGGTGAGGCAAGGGTAATAAAAGGGGAAAGAAGGGGATAAAAGCAGGACAAAGGGTCAGACAAAGAGGTAAACTGGAAAAAAAGGAGGGGAGATAAGCTAAAAGCTATCAAACAGGTTAATTAACACCAGAAACTGTCCAGAGGGGGAAGGGAAAGGATGGGCGTCTAAGTAAGCAAAGAAGGGGGCCCAAATATCAGTATATAGTGACATTTGGAAAAGAGCTAAATGAGATTAAGCACTCAAATGTGGCAAGTTGGTCTAAGGCTAGCAGCCACTTTCTCAGGGAGGAAGTCTCAGAGGAATGCCAATGTCAAAGGGTAAGCCATTTGGTAGTGAGTACCGCAGCCAGGGCCCATCACACGTGAGAATCCCACTGAGGCATGTTAGAGGAAGTGAGGCCCATAATAATAAAGGGGGATCAAGACACATGTAGTTGCGAAGGATAATCTTACAAACTTGCAGGATATGATCCCAGAAGGGGCATATGAGAGGACAAAACCAGAGAAAGTGAGAGAGAGAGCCTTCCTGAGAGTCACAATGCCAGCACCAATTATGAGGAAGCATACCTCAAGCATGTAGCAATTGAGGGGTCCAATACCACTGATGGAGCACCTTCTTTTGAATGAACTGGGCCTTCAGGTCCTGGCAGGCCATGTGGGCAAGAAATCAACATGACTCCCAGTCCTGCTGTGAGACAGAAATGTGCAACTCTGCAGCCCATTTGTCTTTGAGAGGGATCATGGGATCAGGCCCAGAATCCTACAGGGAAGAATAGAATTTACTAGCCTTCCCCAAAGAAGAGAAATCCATTTAAAAATAAGGATGTCTGGAGAGGGGAAAGGGAGGGCACGAACTAAGGTCTGAAAGGCAGAGCAGAGATTAAGTAATGCCAATACTCCTGAGAAGGAAGGTGGAAGTTATCCTGAAGGACCTTGAAGGATGCTAAAACAGCTGAGTGAGGGTGACATGAGTGGAACAGCTGGAAAATGCCAGCTTGCTTCCATATGACCCAGTCAATGGGCTTATGGCCACTGAGAATATGTGGGCTGTTCCAAAGAGGAGTAAAGGTTGTTGGAAGAGGGTTCATATTGGTCAAGGTGAAAAAAGGTCACCAGTATCGGACAGAGATGGGGAGGGTGGGATGGTGCTAAGGTAGAAGTCCCACAGAGGGGAGGGATCATTGAGAGAGAAACCCTCCAAATCAACCCATAGGGGGCAAATGGGTGATCAAAGGAAAACCAGTGGAGAACCTGGGTGCAGACAAAGGACCGATGATAGTTCCTAAAATGAGGGAGACCCCAACCTCCCCGAGTCCAGTGCTGGTACAGTTTACTATGGCCAATTCTGGGAACCAACCCTTCCCAAAGGAAACGACCCATCAAACAGTCCAGTTTGACAAAGTATATCTCCAGGATAGGGATATTAAGGTGGGAAAGAAGGTGTAAAACCTTGGGGGCAAACATCATTTTCAGGGTACTGATTTTGCTGGAAAAAGAGAGATTAAGGGTTTTCCAACAGGCACATTCAACAGCCAGGGAGTCTAAGACAGGATCAAAATTGGCAGGGCAAATGTGGGTGAGAGAAGGAGTGATATGAAAGCCCAAATACATAATACCCTCTGCAGCCCATTTCAACTCAGTGTCGGCAAAGTGGAAGTGAAAGCAAAGGGGGATTAAGGGAACAATTTCAGATTTCTTATGATTAACTTGTAGGTCAGACATAGCAGAGAAAGAGGTTAAAATGGACTGGAATGGAGTAATGGACAAGGGCACATTCAACAAGAGAAGGAGCAAATCATCTGCATAAAGGAGGCACTTATGTTCAGAACGAGAAGTTTTGAAGCCCTCAATCTTAGGGACAGAACATAAGGTGAATGACAGGGGTTTGATGGACAAAAGAAAGAGTGAAGGGGAGAAAGGACAGCCTTGATGGGTGCCCTGAAAGAAGGAAAAGGGAGAGGAGAGAAGGCAATTAGTTAGAATATGAGCAAAGGGGTTATGATACAGAGTTTGGAAGATGGAGAGATAGTAAGGACTGAAACCCATATGTCTTAGGACTTCAAAAGGGAAGGGCCATTCTATAGAACTGAATGCCTTCTCAACTACAAAAGGTAAAGCCATCAAAAAATGGAGAGTAATGAGTACCAATACCCGTAGTCTGGGTAACAAGCTTCCTGAACTAGTGGCCTTGATGGAAGAGGAACATCGGGACATCATGGCAGTCACAGAAACATGGTACACACAGAACCATGACTGGGATGTAAACATAACGGGGTACACTATCTACAGGAGGCACAGGGAGGGAAAAAGAGGAGGAGGAGGAGGAGGAGGAGTAACTTTCTACATAAGGGAAGGAATCAAAGTAACAGAACAAAAGGGTAAACAGGGAGAAGAGGAGACACTGTGGGTCAACTTGAAGACAGGCAATGGCATCACAGTCTGCACAGGGGTTGTATACAGACCCCCGTCTTGGGGGGGGATGGACAAGAAAATGATAGAAGGTATCCTTAGAATGGCAGAAAAAGGGGAGATATTGATGGGGGACCTGAATATGCCAGATGTTAACTGGAGTGCATTTGCTGCAGCCACATCCAACAGCAGGGTCATTCTCGATGCCCTGCAGGAGGCATGCCTTAGATAACTAGTATTGGAACCTACTCAGGAGGGAGCAGTCTTAGACCTGGTACTCTCAAATGGAAATGGAAAAAGGATCACAGATTTAGAATTGGGTAGCCCTCTGTGAACTCACGACAACCGAACAGTACGGTTCACAATAAACATAGTAGTAGAGTCAAGCCCTACAAAGGCAAAGGTCCTGGAATTTAGGAGAGCTGACTTTGCCAAAATGGGTGAGTGACTAAGGAATACACTAGCAAATGGGCAGGAAGGAGGGGTGAAAAAACAATGTGGAATAATCAAAACTGCCATCACAGAAGCAACAAGCCTTTGTGTGAAGCAAATAAAACAAAATGAAGTAAAAAAACACTGATTCTCAAAGGAGGCAGCAGGGAAGGTTAGGGAGGAAAGAATAGCATTCAGGAAGTACAATGAATCACAGAAGGAGCAGGACAGAGAACTGTATCAGTTGAAGCAGAAGAAAGCAGGGAAGGCAGTCAGAATGGTGAAGGCCCAAATCGAGGAAAAGATAGCCAACTAAGTTAAGAAGGGGGATAAAACCTATTATAGTTACATCAGGGAGCGAAGGAGGACCAAGAGAGGGATACTGAGGTTTAAAAAAGGGGAGGGGGTGGACAGAGGGTGACTGTGAAAGGCAGAGATACTGAAAAAATATTTTTGGTCAGTATTCACAAAAGAAGAAGAGGAGGAGGTATCTAAACCAAACAATAAAAGCACTCTGGACAGGGGGGTCAATACCAGTCCATTCACAGAAGAAAGTGTCATGAAGGAACTCTTCAAAACTCAAAGTGGACAAAGCAATGCGGACTAATGAGATTCACCCCAGAATTCTGAAAGAACTAAGGGGAGAACTAGTGACACCAGTGACTACCCTTTTTAACAAATCATGGGAGGATGGTGTTGTACCAGAGGACTGGAGGAGGGAGGATGTGATTCATCTTCACAAATGTGGAGGCAAGGCAGAGGCAGGAAATTGCAGACCTGTTAGTGTGACCTCAGTGGTAGGGAAATTGATGGAATCACTTCTGAAAAAAAGAATGTTTGAGTACCTAGAAGTCAGCGGGGCACAGGACCCCAAGGCAGCATGGATTCACAGCAGGATGGTCATGTCAGATGAATCTAATAGATTTCTTTGATTGGGTAACCAAGGTAATAGACCAGGGAGGGGCTGTGGATATGGCCTACCTAGACTTTAGCAAGGCATTTGACACAGTCCCACACAAAAGATTAATAAACAAGTTAGCCAGCCTGGGAGTGAGCCCAAGGGTGGTAGCCTGTCTAACAAGCTGGCTGGACAACAAGACTCAGAGGGTAATAGTAAACAGAGTACACTGTGAAGAAAGGGGGGTTACTAGTGGGGTACCACAGGGTTCAGTATTGGAACCGGTCCTCTTTACTGTCTTTATAGGTGACATTGCAGAGGGGCTGGAAGGCAAAGTATGCCTCTTTTCTGATGACACAAAGATCTGCAACAGAGTTGATACACAAGAAGGTGTGCAAGGATGAGAAGGGATTTGGCAAGATTGGAGAAATGGTCAGAAATATGGCAGCTTAGATTAAATGCAAAAAAGTGCAAAATAATGTACCTGGGAAACAAAACCCCAGGGGAAGAGTACACAATGTGGGGGGGATATTAACAACAACACAAGTGGAAAGGAACCTGGGGGTAGTCATATCAGATGACCTTACGGTTTGTAAGCAATGTGAAAAGGTAGTAAGGAGGGCTGGAGGGATACTAGGATGTATAGGGAAAGGCATCACCAGTACAAAACAGGAAGTTGTTATCCCTCTCTACAGACAGCTGGTTGACATCTGGAGTACTGTGTACAGTTCTGGAGACCCTATCTCCACAGGGACATAGACGGGATGGAGGCAGTCCAGAGGAGGGCAACTAAAATGGTGCAGTGTCTGCAACAGAAGCCATATGAAGAGAGACTACATTTGCTTAATATGTACACCCTTGAGGAAAGGAGGGAGAGGGGGGACATGAGCTTTCGAGTACCTCAAGGGAATCAACAAAGCCCAAGATGGGAGCATCTTTAAGAAAGAGAGATGTACAAGAACAAGGGGTACAATTTGAAGATGGAGGGGGGATGACTAAGGGGCAACGTGAGGAAGTACGTTTTTACAGAGAGGGTGGTGGATGAATGGAAACACCTTCCTGAGGAGACTGTGGGGTAAAAATCAGTGGGGGTGAATTCAAGAATGCATGGGACAGACATAAGGCAATTTTAGTGAGGGGTAGGAAGAAGTACAGTGTTGGGTAACTGGAATATCCAATAGGTAGGAAATGGGCAGACTAGGTGGGCCAAGCAGTCCTTATCTGCCATCAAAGTCTATGTTTCTATATTTCTATGATCTGGAAGTCATGAAAATGGGTTTTGTCAGTTCGCAAAAGGGGATTGGCTTGCGAACAGGGATTCTGGCAGCTCACGAATGGTGATTTTGACAGCTCGCCAATGAGGAATGAAAAAATAAATCCCCTTTAGCAAGCTGGCAAAATCCCAGTTCACGAGCCAATTCCCTTTGGCGAGGTGTCCAAATCCCTGTTCGCAAGACAATCCTCATTCACAATAAGGGCCATCTGGTCGTGAAATGGCGAACAAGGAATTTGTCAACTCATGAAAGGGGATTAGCTTATGAAAGGGGGTTTTGTTGGCTCATGAAAGGGGATTCACAAATCCAATCCCCTTTTACAAGGTGACAAAAATCCCCATTCGTGAGCTGATCCTCTTTCGTGAGCTGACAAAATCCTTAATCGAGATCCAATTCTTGTTCGTAAGATAGGGCTATCTGTTCCCTATGTCATGATCAAGGATTTTGCTACCTCGCAAAAAGGGATCAGCTCATGAATGGGGATTTTGTCACCTCACGAATGAGGATCAGACACGAGTTGCGAACGAAGAATTTCAAAATCTAAAATAGCCATTTTTTGGCAAAAACAAAGGAAACCAAAGCATGGGTTTCTACAGGGTGTCATCCTGAACAAAACTCATGCCTTATTTGGGGTTGAAGTCACCCGTAGGGCAAGCTACAACATTTTACTTGGGTGAAAAAATGAAAACAAAATGGCGACTCGCGAACAAAGAATTTTTCCTCAAGAATGAGGATTTTATAAATCTCTGTTCATGAGCTACAAAATCCTTGATCGTGAGTTGAATCCCCTTTCACAAAACATACATATACATCTTGGGGTGAACTGAGCATGTTTAGAACCCAAAAATTCAAAATTAAATAACTTTGGAATGGATTAATATTTTGTCACCAAACCAGTGCTGGATTGTTCTTTGATCAACCCTCGTTGTACACTGAAAATTTTAGACCATAATACCAAACAGTGTGGTTGCAGCATGGAGGGCAAAAATCAGGGAAAAAGTGCCAAAAAAGGTGAAAAATGCATTTTTCAGTGCATTACTGCACAAAAACCGCAAGTCTGATCATAACACAACTTGGCAGATTTAGAGATCTACCATACAATACTGCACATTCCAAATTTCATGCAAATCCATTGAACATCTGCAAAGTTATTAAGGTGCAAAATTTGGGGTTTAACATTAAACTGCTTACTAAACCCTAACTATACTGGTGTGACCACGCCAGTATAATATATATTATGGGGGCATGATCGCGCCCTTATAGTTAGGGTTGAGTAAGCAGTTTAATGTTAACCCCACATTTTGCATGTTAATAATTTTTCAACGGATTTGCACATAATTCAGAATGTGCGGTTTAGGATTGTAGATCTCTTGATATGCTAAGTTGCTTTTCAATCGGATTTGAGTTTTTTGTGCAGCAAAGTGACAAAAAACACGTTTTTTGCTTTTTTCGCCCATGTTTTCTGATTTTTGCCCATTGCACTGCATCCACACAGTTTGGAATGTTGGTCTGAAATTTTTAGGGTAGAAAGAGGTGCCCCCAAAGAATAATCAAGCATTAGTTTGGTGAAAAAATATTAATCCAATTCCAAAGTTATTAAATTTTGCATTTTTGGGTTCTGAGCATGCTCAACTCAGTCTTTGGAATATATAAGTGTTTTGTGAAAGAGGATTTGCCTCATGATCAAGGATTTTGTCACTTCGCAAATGGGGATTCATAAAATCCCCATTCGAGAAGAAATCCCCATTCGTGAAAAAAACTTCCCATTTTGCAAGCCAACATCTTATGTTCAATTTTTCATACATTTAAAACATTTTTACTTGTCCCACATGTTCAGGGTGATGCCCTGTACAAACCCATGGCTTTGGCTTACTTTGGTTTTGTTAAAAAATGGCTGTTTTTAATTTAAAAAATCCTTGTTCATCACTCACTTCCAATCTTTGTTCGTGAAATGACAAAATCCCTTTTCGCAAGCTGACAAAACTTGATCTAATTTCCATACCAATTGACCCTATCTCACAAACAGGGATTGGCTCATGAACAGGGATTTTGTCAGCTCATCAGTGATCGGCGTTTGAAAGGATTTGACAGCCCGCGAAAGGGCATTGTTTTTGAATTCTTTCATGAGCTGTCAAAATCCCTTTTACGAGCTGTCAAAATCCTCACGAGCAGATCCTTTTTCGAGCTGACAAAAACTTTGATCATGATTGCACCAGATGGCCCTATCTGCCAAACAAGGATTGGCTTAGAACAGGATTCGTCAGCTCGTGACAGGGATTTTGACAGCTCGTGAAAGGA
Source organism: Neoceratodus forsteri (assembly GCA_016271365.2). Classification (NCBI taxonomy): domain Eukaryota; kingdom Metazoa; phylum Chordata; order Ceratodontiformes; family Ceratodontidae; genus Neoceratodus; species Neoceratodus forsteri. Next base: position 1,735,564,035 of record CM057450.1, on the reverse strand, counting down.
TTGGTTTTTAAATCCTCTTCGTCAGCTGTCAAAACTCTCCTTTCGCGAGCTGTTAAAATCTATTTTTGTGAGCCAATCCTCTTTTGTAAGCTGTCAAAATCCTTGTTCATGAGATGAGGACCAGATGGCCAAAATCTCACAAACAAGGAATTCTCACGAATGGGGATTTTGACAGCTCGTGAATGGGGATTGACCTCGCAAACAGGGATTTTGACACATCACAAACAAGGAATTTAAAAATGTTCCCAGTGTACTGCTAATAAATGGTTTGGTCTTTTGACTTGAAATCTGCAGGGTACAAAGGGGGTGTCCCACAGATGTGAGTTATGCTGTTTAGGTGCAAAAAGTTTCATAGTTTCCTTAGCTATGCCATTATGAATTTGAGACAGGATAACATTGCAGCTCCCATAGTGCCTATCGGTGCCCGTATCTCAGAAATGATTCGAGATACAGATTTTTTGCTCTGGGCAGCATGCATGGAGGTTTCAAAGTCATGATTACAACTGCAGTGGAATTTGTTTCATAGCTGCTATGGTTACTGAGATATTGGCAAATTAGTGTTACAAGATATTGGCAAATTAGTGTTACAAGGGTTCCTTTTCAGTCCTATAGGACTTCTGTATGGCTCTGTAGTTATGTGTAAGTGGGACCGCAGGGCCCAGAGGGTCTGCACTCCCCCATGTGCATATCATTATGCAAGAATGGGCAGCTTGAAGGGATTGCAGGGCTGAGGGCCCACACTCCCACAAACACATACCAGTTACATTGCACTTTCTCAAAAAGTAAGGAAATTCATTGCAAAAAAAACTTCATTAATGCATCAGTTAGAGTTGAAGTAACAAAAGTGGAGAAATTAGTAGTTACCCTCACTTACTCTCATCATTACAGACCAACAGGTGATGGTGTGTGTTTTGTCATAACTCTCACCCCATTCTTACATACTATATTCCTTGTACCTTTGTTACACATGGAATGGGGTTTGAGTTAGGGCTGATGACCCCAAGGCACACCCTGTCACCTGTTGGTCTGTGCTGGGTGGGGGTGGGGTGGTACAGTATGGGAGGTGCTGGGGTGTCAACCCTAATCCCTCATGTCCCTACTTTTCTCACTTCAACCCTAACTGACGCATTAATAAAGTTTTTTTCAATGAAAATATATATAGATAGATAGACAAATAGATAGATAGATGGATATACACATACAGTACAGTATACACATACATACACATACACATATGAAGTTGCAGCACTATTGACAAATACAGTTTATGACAATAGCAGGTAGAAGCCAAGATGTAATACAAATAAGGTGTGGTAGGTGATAGAGGAAGGAAAAACAGGTATCAAGGCTGTTTGGGTAAAGACCAAGAAGAGAAAGAAGGGTAGGGGAGTAGAAACATGTTAATCAGGCCAGAGGGCAGAAGTAAGGGGTACAGGACAGAAGATGAGATCTAAGGAGAGCATGGAAGAATTCAGGAGAACCAGTGGTTCTAAGCAGGGGGGCAAGTTATTCCAGAGGAAAGGGGCTGCAGATGAGAAAACCCATTTACCCATACAGGTGGACACTAGGGAGCACTCAAGCATGGAACCTGCAGCAAGGTAAAGCTCTCAGATTTGGCTGGAGGAGGTGGGAGACTGGAGAGGTGACTCAGTTTTAGATGGCCTTATTGACTGTGTTGGCCAGGAGATAGGTTTGCCAGGCTGATGGAGTGAGCCAGCACAGGGCCTGATAAAGCAAGCAGTGGTGAGTGAAGTGCAGGGCAAAAAGGGCAAACCAGCAGATGTTGCTGTAGGTGGTGTTTAGCCAAGCCAGGTTAGAGGAGGAGGAGGAGGAGGAGGTAAGAGTGAAGATAGGGGCACAGTATTCAAGTAATAGCAGGAGATTGGATTGGGCAATTGCAAGCCAGGCTTCAGGAGTGAGATACCTAATTAGGCAATAGCTGGCCCACAATTTTTGGTTGATGTGGTGTATGAGGATATCAATGTGATTAGTGAAGGTATGGGCAGGGTCCAGGGTAACACTCAGATATTTAAAGGAGTGAATTGTATCCAGGGGTGATCCATTGGGAGAATGTAGAGAGAGACTGCTATGGGATTGGTCAAGTTTTGATAACCTGGGTTTTGAGCCAAAGAGCATAGCTTTTGTTTTTTTTTAGTATTGACAAGCAATTTGTTGGCAGTGAACCATTTATGGGCTTGGAAGTAACTGGTGGTAAGAGATGAGGAACGGTTTGACAGGGATTTATCACTCAAGTAGAGGATAAGGTAATCTGCATATAGCAGGGAGTGGCAGGTTAGGCTGTCCTGGGGGAGAGAATTTATGAACAGAGTAGAGGATGGATCCCTGAGGACACCAGTGGAGACCGGTAGGACAGAAGAGGTAGCGTCAACCACACTGACCAACTGGCTGCATTCAGAGAGGTAGTTGATAAACCAGTCTGTGGTGTCAGGGGACAATCTGAGGCAGTGGAGATTGTTAAATAGATCTGGGTGGGGCAGTGAATGTGGCGTCTTTAGATTTAGTAAGGCATTCAACACCGTACCACATAGGCGACTCATAAGAATACTGGGCAGCTTAGGAGTGAGTCCAAATGTAGTAACTGGATAAGAAAATGGTTAATGGATAGATGACAGAGGGTGCTGTAAATGGAGTTCACTCTGAGGAAGGGAGGGTGACAAGTGGGGGGCCTCAGAGATCAGTACTAGGACCAGTCCTCTAATATCTTTATAAGTGACATTGCAGATGAACTGGAAGGTAAGGATTTGATTTTGATTTTTGATTTTTTGATTTTTAACCAGGAAGTGAACTGGGCACAGTCCTTTTTCAGTCACACCTGACATTAAACACTTAGCAATAATAAACATACAGTAATAAATAAGTACAAACACAGTCAAACAAAACAAAAACATATAGTATTCTCACTATACAGCTTCTTTAAAAGATATTTAAAATGTGAGACACTGTGTCTAGTTTTAATCAGATCTGACAGATCATTCAAGATCCAAAGACCAAAGCAGGAAAATGAGTTTTCCCCAAAGTTAATTTTGTAGGGTTTACTAAGAAAAGATTAGGTGAAATTACTCCTTGTAGTTTAAGGTATCGGATGCAGACTGAAGTAAGAAAACATAATGCCAGGTCCAAGATTTTTATAAACTTGAAAAGCAAATACTACCACATTACAATCTATTCTTATCTGAGGGGGAATAATTTTCATCCCTTTACTAAGGCTACAATGAAGTGTTCTAAATGGTCCTTTAAGAATAAAGTGACAAATATAGTTTAAAATAAGTTGATTCTTCTTTAAGAAAACATTATTGTGATACACAAACAAAACATTCCCAGAATTAAGGGTGGGAATTACCATTGGTTTTGCTATTAACATTCATGCTTCATCTGTCAGTTAATCAGTATTACAATACAAATATCCCAGCTTCTGGTTTATCTTTCTGGCAGTATTTTCAATATGCAGTACCATGCTAAAGCTTGAATCTAGCAGCACCCCTACTGTAAGTATTTAAAGCTGGAAACCACAGAAAGCATTTGCCCATTTCTCCCTACAACTTGTTAGTCCTACCTGACTAGGGCCAGTCTTTGAACAGAGACAAAAAACGTTACTTTGGTTTACTTTAATTCAGTTTCAATTTATTCATTGAAAACCACGAGGCCAAATTATAGTAACTTGCTTGCAAAGAAGCTTGCAAATCAACTATAGAAGGGCCAGAGTCAGGAACAACCATGACATCAGCTAATAATATACTACTAAATCTACATGGAATTCACAGGAGATTGTTAATGAATACAGAAAATAGCAGAGGACCCAATATTGAGCCTTGGGGTACCTCCGCCTTGACTTCCCTCAGCCCTGATAAAACACCCCCAATTTTAACACTCTTAATTTTGTGCCCAAGGTAGTTCACAAGCCATAATAGATTTGTACCCTATATTCCAGTATGCCTCTTGAAGATGGCACTAAAATCTGCAGTAGGGTAGACACTACAGAGGTTGTGGAAAGAATGTGCAGAAACCTGAGAAAACTATGAAGTAGTCAAGGGTGTGGCAGCTGGGTTTCAAAGTGAAAAAGTGCAAAATCATCCACCTAGGGCACAGAAATCTAGAAGCAGAGTACAAAATGAGAGAAGCAGTATTAATGGGCATCAAATAGGAAAGGGACCAAGCAGTAATCATATCTGATGACCTCAAGGTGGCAAGACAGTGCAACAAGGCAGTGGGAGAGGTATTGTCAGCAGAAAGATGGTTGCAGTGCTGCCACTGTAAAGATTGCTGGTGAGACTTCACCTGGAGTATTGTGTCCAGTTCTGGAGACCACATCTCAGGAAGGATATAGACAGGGTGGAGGCTGTCCAGAGGAGGACAACTAAAAATGGTGCAGTGGCTGTACCAGAATCCCTATGAGAAGAGACTAAAAGACATAAATATGTACACCCTGGAAGGGAGAGGGGGGATATGGTAGAGACCTATAAATTCCTCACAGGGTTAAATAAATTATAGGAGGGAAGTATCTGTCAGAGAAACAGATGCACAAGAACAATGAGACATGAAGTGAAGCTGGAAGAGGAAATTTAGGAGAGCTGTGAGGAAGTACGTCTTCACTGAAAGAGTGATAGATGTCTGGAACAATTGTCCAGCAGTGGTGGGTTCAAAAACTGTGGTGGACTTTAAGCATGCATGAGATAGACACAAGGTAATCTTAGTTGGGAATCAAATCGGGGCAGGGAGCCAGAGATTAAGCAGAGTCTGTGGTGACAGGATAGGATAGACAGAGAAAAATGGGCAGACTGGGTAGGACAAGCAGTCCTTATTTGATGTCTAATTCTATGGTTCTGTTTAATTTATTGGTTTCAAACTATTCCATTTTCATTACTGAAAGCATCAAGTTGTAGTGCTGTACATCAATACCTATGCAGGAGATACAACTTCCCCCCTTGTTGATACTGTACTGCAGATCTAACTTTTGAAACACTTTAAATTCACTGTTAAAATGCCTTACCTTCAGCAGGGACATACTGTATATAAACATCTCATCTGTACAGACTAGTATACTTTAAGAATTTGTAGTAGGTCGTAGTGCTGTGTCTTCCTTTAAAACACTGTGGAATCTTTAAAATGTATTTACCTCATGTGATAAATAGAAGGCAGCAATTCCCAGTGGCCAGAAACAGCAGAGCATGGAGAAGACACTGAGTCCTAGGTGATCCCTGGGTGGCATCATGAGAAAATTATCTTCACTTTCTGTGTCACTTGAATAGTCACTCTGCAAAACAAGAGAAACACATTGGAAAACAATGTCCAAAGCTTTTTGGTAGGGGGTGGGCCGGCAGCATTGGACAAAATATTACTGAAAATCTGCTTCCATTGCAAAATAAGTTTTTATTTGTCCACTGTAATTAAAGTACGCATTTTCAACGCGTTTACAACCTGAAACATGTTATGGTAGAGACTAACCTTTGCCACAGCTTTACACAGTGATTTCAAAGATCCTCTGTCTCTGATTTGATCTTTGTCAGTCGTGCCTCCAGAGACACCCTGGAGACAGCATGCTGTGATAGCAGCATGCTTTTCTATAGCTACAAACAATTCTGTAGTATTTAACAGTTCAGTAAGTATTTTTTTGTTAAATCAGCAATATAGCACCCTCTGAATCATGGTCTAAAATGATATCCATATTTGGTGGTTAGTTGGCAACTGGACTGTGTTTTAGTACCCAGTGCTGCTGTAATACTGGCTAATTCATGTAACTGAATAAGACAGTGACCCAAAACATAGTGAACATGAGGCCAGTGAAATACACTGAAGGGGTTTCTGGAGTTATTTAAGGTCATTGGCCACTGGTCCTTTATGCTTGTCTTTGAATGTCATCAACATAAATGTCCAGTAAAGCTGAATGGGCATGCTAATATAACGGGATAAAATGTAGTAAGTAATCAAGAACAATCACTGACACAGCTTTTAGTCGGAAAACATTGCTACTGACCTGTACGACTGAAAATGAGCTAGATTCAGGGAGCCTACCAACCAAGTGTCACACTGGTGACATATCATTGCCAGATGGTTAACACAATACATGAATGGCTTGAGCACCCTGTGCCAGGATGTAATTACAAATGGTAAGCAGCATACAATAAAGGGTGCCGATGTTTATGTGCTACATAAGGGGACCACCAGTCTTATCAGAATACAGAACAGGCTTGCTTTACTGCATGTGGGAAACAGAATGCAGGATAGATGGCTTGCAGTATTTGGACAAGCACTGGGAAAGCCAGTGTAGACCCATGAGGGTGCACTCTATAAAGGATGGCTAGCCTCACAGTCTAACAAAGCACAACTAGAGCACAGTCCAGCATCAAGGGACGAGGATGAAAAAACAGGCCAATAAATAGACACGTTTTAAATGATTTACTTGCCAAAGTGCGACGAGCTCAGTGCAGTCATGAAATACAGCACACCACTTTAGGAGTTTCCATAAACAAGCTGCATTAGACAGAGTATCTTAGTCCTGCTTTATAATAATACATGATATCAATTATCAAATGCCACAGTGTCCCTAGTCCATTGTTCAAAATTCAAAAGGATTAATTATCCATGCCCCTTGAGAAAGCTCTGGTGCAGTAAAGTGGCAGGCTGTGTGGGCAGTTGGATTCCCACTTACTGGATAATTTATCCTTTTGAATCTTAGACACTGGACTATGAACACTTTAACATTTTATAATGGATATCATGTACTATTATAAACCGGGGCTAAGGTACTCTGATGCAGCTTGTTTAAGCAAACTTCTGAAGTGGTACGCTGTATTTCATGACTGCACTGAGCACATTGCACGTTGGCAAGTAAAGGATTTAAAACTAACCTATTTTCTCAAACTGTTATATTTTGGGTCCTTGTCCTTTGATGCTGGAGTGTGCCCTAATTGTGCTTTGTTAGCATGCAGGATAGAATTGGCCTATAGAATGTCCAATGTCTTCCCATCTTCCCCGTTTCCCTTCGTATATGTCTACCACCACCCCAAACCCCAAGAAAACACCATCACACCAACAAACCACTGTGCAGTTCACCTGATAGAAGCAATGCCTGGAGTATGGCATGGACTACCACAAGCATTGACTGTTGTAATTAAGCCTACAATCCACCATGCAGCTAGGGGTATTCACAACAGCACTGGCCCTGGAGCAGCATGTCTATCACACTAGGCTTATTATTTATGTTTATTTATTTACTTATTTCTTTTTAATTTTACAAGGCAATCTGAACTGAATCTGGTTTTCAAGCACATCCTGTGAGCAGTGGGTGCTTAAGTGACTTGCTCAAGGTCATGCAGTACGCATGTGGAAGTTCTGGGAATTAAACACAGGTCTGCTGCATGTACCAGGCTCCTTCACAGTTCATTTCTCTCACCCCTAGGCTGTATTGCCAGCCCAATGTCGGACTTACTAGGCATGCCTGGGCTCATGAATATTTATGAGCTGTCACAAGGCATGATTCACATTAGAGTTAGTGCTGCATGTGCCATACTGTAGGGTACTGTGTACTTGTATCCCATGCTGTAGATGCAGCACTAGTTTCCATCAACAGTACATATTAGTACAAAGCCATTTAATTCTCTATCTAACCCAATGTCCCTTAACTTTAGCTGTCCCCAATTTATACACTGTATTCCTTACTAATTTTCTGCAGAAGGTACAGCTGCAGCATTGACAGTTATGTAATTTCAATTTTACACTATGCTGAAAAGGTAAACACAATGTCATAGAGATTGTCCCTGTCAGAGAAGAATTGTTTGTTATATACAGTTCATAGTGTATAGTAATATGTGAATGAAAGATAGTGTATGCTGCAGTCAGACTTCACATTTATAGATATATGCATGACTTCTTAGTGTGGATCAGACACTACAGACATATTTGCTAAGGACTTCAGAGATATGCAGTTCCCCTGGGCAAGAAAGAGCCCATACGCTGGAGGCAGTTTGATCTAATAGTTAGAACACATAGCTGTGAACCTAGGGACCCTATTTATATCCCACAACTTCCATGTACTACTACTTACTGTATGATCCCAAGCAAGTCACTCCCTTGTCCTCTCATTAATTGCTCTACTCAATTTCTGTACTCTAAATTCCTTGGTGCACTAACAATAGCAGAAAAAAATATATCTTCCTTCTTCCCTCTTCAGGATTCTAAAATGCTATGGGATACAGTTTTATAAGAGAGTGCTAAATAAAACCTCATGTGTTTCCTTTCTTGTGAATGATTGTGTAGTACATTTTAAAGGCACATGTACTACACTACTACTTACATATGTGTGTTCATTTTTTCCATTTGACCTGCTTTTATTAATCTAAAAACATGTCCCTTAAATGGTAAGGTACACTGGAGGGAGGTTACCACAACTTCAGCTTCTTTTACTGTATGTAAGCATTGGAAAAAAAACCCTGCAGTACTTGTCCAAGTCTACAGTAAGACTCGTTTGGTGTACTCCATCACATCAGGATTTCATTCATATATATATATATATATATATATATATATATATATATATATATATATATATATATATATATATATATATATATATATATATATATATATATATACATATATATATATATATATATATATATATATATATACACACACACACACATATATATATATATATATATATATATATATACACACACACACACACACACACCTGTACTCCTTTAATGTCCTTAAAAATTTTCTAAATAGTAACTCAAAAACTTCAGAGGATGAACTTATCCCAAATGAGAAACAGCTTAACTTGCCATATGATGCATTCAATGCTGCTAGGTCAATTTTCTCTTCAGTCAAAGGAATTTTCCAGGAAACTGAATTAGCGTCGGATGAAAACACACTAGTCCCATTTAGTTGACTGGCAATCTATCCATCAGTCATGTGACAGTATTCCATTTTCTTCCTCATTTAAGTCTTTTGAATCCAAGCACCCCCTTAGAAGTCCTTTAAACATGGCCACTCTGATGCATTTACACAGTCTGCAGCATTGCTATGCTGCTTGATTATCTTTTGTTTCAACATTATTTTAAAGTGACTTTACGAGCTTTTGTAGATGCCTTTTTCACATAGAATGCCATTGCCACCCATGCTTCAGATGTTGAAGCTACAATCTGTTTTGTAAAAAAAATCTGTCATAGTCATTTTATGTTTTATCAGCACTGTGTCCTCCAACTTTCTGTGTGTGTCCACACTGCCAGAATGATGTCAAGCAAAGGAACTGTCAATGTTTACATACAGCACCAAGGAATTCTGGGTAAATTCTAATATTGCTGTAAATGTTAGTTACAGAGAGAAGCAGTCCCTTATTTTGGTGGTGGTGACTGCACCTAATATGTAGATGTACATAGCAAGCCATTGTGGGTACAATAAGAAGTTGTTTTCGAATTCCCTTACTGTAAGGTGCAGCCTTATATTTCTGTAGTGGCTTCAACAGTAAAAACTCTCATATGTTTATTTGCAAAACAAGGCATTGTGCCTATAGTATCTAGTATCTAGAAGGTGTGGTGAAATGGCAATGTTGAAAATCTAGAGTGAAAATATTGAAATTTCGCGAACTTACGAGCCTGTGTAGGAACTGCGCAACACACGCTCGTTAAACAGTCATTTTTTGGAATTTTAGCACCAAATTTTCAACATGGGGGTTTTGGGCCCCCTTCTCATGAATGATGTCACTGTCATGGAGGTATTCAGGCCCAAAGGGTGATTTTGCAGTCACTGCGCCAAATCACCCTTTGGGCCTGAATAACGCCATGACAGTGACATCATTCATGAGAAGGCATCCCAAAAACCCCATGTTGAAAATTTGGTGCAAAAATTCCCAAAATGGCTGAGATATGCACAAGTTGAAACCCCTATCTAGCCCATTATACAGCTTACCGGCATTTCTCAGTTCGCGGTCGCTTTGAAGAGTGCAGACGTGTTCCCGGTCCACCGAAGATCGCGCACTGGAGTCCGGAGGTAAGTATGGGGTGGGGGTGTGGGGAGGTTGGGTCGCAGTGGGTGGGTGCGGGTTGTGGGAGGGGGTCGGAGATGCACCACTGGACTGTTTTTTTTACAGGTTAAAAAAAAAAGGCGTCGTGGGACCGTTTGCACGCTGGGAGCACAAGAACTTTGGGGGATTCAGCTGATGGGGGATTGGGCACCGTGAGGCAAAAACCAAAAAAAGCATGGGACGATTGCTGGACGCTGGGGTGGGCCCCCAGCGTGCACAAGGACTTTGGAGGGCGGGCATTCAGCCGACGGGGTTTGGGCCCCGTCTGGCAACATGATGGATTGCCATGCTGGGGTGGGCCCAGCATGGCATCAACTAGGGAGGGAGGGGAGGGAGACAGGCGCGGTTCAGCCCGGCGGGGATTGGGCACCCGTCGGCTATGCTCCACCTGACGTGCAGAAGTAGCGCTGCGCCTGTGGCTGGGGAGCTGCACGTGAGCAGCTTCTTATCGCTGCTCACTCAAGCATAGTTCCCCCTTTCAACTGTATGCCACTGCATTTTGGAGCGTGTCATGGACAGCTCCAAAATGCATTGGCTTACAGGGGCCACGCCTGCAAGCACACTGCCTGAATTGGAGGAGGAGGCGACACACCTCCGAAATCTCTGATGATGGCACTATGTTTCTTGCACATGCGTGCAAGCAAACATAAAAATGAAAACTCAGGGTTCATAGCTTGGTAGGGCCTTCGACTTTTGTAGTGCTTGTAGTTTTGGATGGGGAAACGTTCTGTTTTAGTATCTACTTTGTGGATTCTGAGCTTTATTTTGCTGGTATCTCAGGTGTTGCTGCCAGACCTTGTTTAGGTTTGTCTTTCACTGTTGTAGATCAGGTATGTTTGATTGTTTTCATCGGTTTTGACCTCTATGTCTCCCCACTGAACTGCTCTCATCTCAGCATTCCCCCCATACTTTAAAGTAAAGGCTGACTATTAATCACATGGTATTAAGCAGGCTGCATGGGTTGTATGGCCCAAGTTGTTTGTATTTGTAAAATGTGTCTATTATATAGTTGGTTAGTTCCTTTGCTGCTCTTGCTTTATCATTTTTTCCACTGCCACTTGAGGTCTTTCTGTTTTGTCACTTGTACCTGCCAAGTTCTCTGAAACATTGGCACAGAGGAAAGTGATGCTGGATAGTTATGAGACCTTAAATGTCTTTCTATACTTCAGAATGTGGCACTGGAGAGTGACAAGTTCATACGGTGAGTCATCTTTCTTTCTGGCATACATAAGGTAGTGACACAAGTATTTGTCCAAATCTGCAGGAGGAATGTCTTGCACTGCTGTAGTTATGTTGAAGGTGGTATTCAGGTGTGTGGAAATCATTTGAATGTTGGTGTGGATCTTCCTCACCATATTTTGTTTTTTGCTAGCTTCTAGTTATCTTTGTTTAGCAGTGTCACCTATTATGGAACCGGAGGTGGCACTGGCTTATAACTTGTTTTACTGCTGGTCTGGCTGTTGTGCAGGTTATTCTTAGATAGCTACTGTTGAGTCCTCAAGAGGTTTGGTATCTTGTTCAATTTGTGTTAGAATGTGGTCCATTTTGAGCTCAGATCTGTTGTCTGCAGTGGTTTCCATCATGTTTTTGTTAGTGCTTGCATTTTATAATGTTCCAAATCAGGAACATTTTTTTGTTTTTATATTTTATAGATTTCTGTGGCAATCAGTTGCTCTTTCTTATCAGTAGTCAGATTCATTGAGTGGGCCATTGCTAAAACATGTGCCGCACATGGTATGGTGGCACAGGTGGAAAAGGGTGGTACAAGGACAGCTGCTTTAAAATAATAAGAAACTTAGTGCATGTATAAATCATGGTGACGTACTTACTATATGTATAAAATTGGGCAGCAGGAATTATACATACAGTTGCTCTCATTAAAAAAAAATTATCAGAGTGAATTTAGCACCACTCCTATTGCATAAATGAATTTACCTAACTGGTGGTTAGTCGGAAAAAGTGTCACTAGCTTAGTCCACAATAAGTACCTTTCACATTGCTGGTGGTATGCACAGTGGTGCAGTGTGGGCGTTTTGTTTTTGTACTTGAATGTGTTGATATATTGGAATTATCCATAATAGAAACATAGAAACATAGAATTTGATGGCAGATAAGGACCGCTTGGCCCACCCAGTCTGCCCATTTCCCTACCTACTGGATAAGCTGCAGATCCTAGTGTTCATAAAAATGTTCATTATTATTTTTTAGTTGGATGTGCCATACTTGAAACTCTGATACGTATGACTCAAGAATAAGACTGATACTTGTAAGCATTCATTTGATATCTACATATAATACTATCATGACTGAAGAAGTGATATTTCAACCACAAAACATTGCTGATAGAGATGTGCAAAGCTGAGAATACTTAGCTTCTATAGAACTTCATGAAATTTTGGGGGATCACGTGATGCAGGGTACCGGATAGAAGCTCCTCTGTACAGCTCCAGCCTCCTAACTGTAAAGTTTTGTTATTTCAGGTTATTATGTTTGCCTAAAACCCGGAGAAGCAGCTCACTGCCGCCTTCTTAGAACCCTGTGCTCCTGCTGGCTTGATTCCGGTGAATATGGAGGTTTATATGAAAAAAGCTCCACAGAAGCACACCCCGCCGGTCACTCCCAAGAAGGCCCCGAAGAAATCAAGGGCCTCAAGTGCAGCAGATAAGCCAGACCCTGTGAACCTGATCTCCGAACAAGAGCCGCTAACACTGACTAGATTTTTGGAGGAGTTTAAACCCTTCTGTGAAGAAGTAAAAGAAATCTCAGCTGTAGTCAAATCCCTTTCTAAAAAGCTTGAGGAGGTCTCAATGAAAACTTCAGATAATGCAGCTCGAATCTCCTCCCTTGAGAAGCAAGTGGAAAAAATCGACCCCGGTCTTGTGGCTATGCGGCAGAAATTTTCTAGATTGGAAGCCAAGCTAGAAGATTTAGAGGGCTGGAGCCGAAGGAATAACAGTTATTTTGGGGCTCCCAGAAGGAGAAGAGGGCCTGAACACAGTTATCTTTGTGCAGAAATTGGTGGAAAAGATCACCGGTCCCTCTCCCTTCGGGTCAAGTATATCATAGAGAGGGCGCATAGGTCTTTGCGACCTAAACCTTCCCCAGGAGCAACACCATGTCCCATTATATGCTGCTTTCTAAATTACTTAGAGCGGCAACATTTTCTGGCAAAAGTGAGAGAACTGCAAGAACTCAAATGGGAGAGTGCAGGGCTCAGAATTGCATAGCATTTACTGGGGTCAGTCAGAGTAAAACGCACAGTGTTTCATCCCATTGTTTCAAAGATCATAGCAGCAGGCCTTCATTTTAAAATGGGCTACCCCTCTAGATTGCAGGTACTGGTGGCAGGTACCTGGTCAACCTAGGAGGACCCTGAAGCTGTTTCAGGACAGCTGACCTGTTTTTTTGGTCTCAGTCAAACCAGCGATGGAAGGGAGAAGTTCTTCTAGAGCTACTATCCAAAATGGGAAAAGAATGCTTGTCTGATTTTGTGTGTTCCTGAGAAGCTACGGCTTAAGGGACTATTCTCATCGGGATCATGTTATTCTCATTGCATACTTTATTGCTTAGTGTTATAGGGCAAGTGTATATCCCAGGAGACTGTTTCAATGGGGGTATATTTTGCCTGGGGGGAGTATCCTCTCTTTGCATGGATTGTATTTTATTAATTATTTACAGGGGCACCAGAGTATTTCCTTTTGCTCAAATGGCAGAGTGAAAGATTTCAGACTTGTTTTGGTCTGTTGTGACTGTGGTCAGGAGAGTGACCCCCTAGTTTCAACTTCGGATGCTCATGCGTCACCGAGTCTATAGCACCAGAGGGCTTCTTTGCTATTAATCTCACTTGGGATCAGCTCCATTACTTATTTGGAGAGCCTGCTTTCACTGATGGAGTTTCTTAGTGGGGGCCTGGGAACATACTGAGATTCTCTACTTGGGAGCATCTAGACCTACAGCTAGCTAGGAACAGTTTTAAAAGGTTTTTATTATTGCTGGTAGCAGTAGTTATGATAGCAAGCTCAGCTATCACATGTTATACTACCGTTTTCCCATTCAGACATTCGGGTTCTCTAGCTAGCTCCCAAATAGGGAATGCTCTCTCTTCTCTTTCTCGTCTCTTCTCTTCCCTTCCTTCTCTGGATTTCAGGAATTTAATGGCTGTGTGTTTTATTTACACCATTATTTTGCATAGATACTAACACTTATTAGTTTTAATAGGAGGTTTGCATATGGGGAGTAGGGTTTTGGGGCACATCGGGGAGGCTGGAGGGGAGGAAGAAAACGGTATTGTGCTGAAGCGTTGCTCATGATAGTTGGGGTGGGGTGGGTAGGGATAAGGTTATACTCAAGTCCTTCAATTTACTCAATTTACTCAATTTTGGGTTGTTGAGGGTACTTTAGTGGGGGGGGTTTGTGGGAGATCAGAATGGGGGAGGTGGATGTTGGGTTGGGAGGGGGATACAGCAGTAATCAGGGGTTCTGGACACTTAATTTTTGTTGTAGAAGCTTCCGAATGTTATATAGGAGACTTGTTTTTTCCTACTTAGATGGTCAGTAGTATCAATCTGGCTACTTGGAATGTGAAGGGGATAAGGAAAGGAGTTAAACAATATCAAGCATTAAAACATCTAAACTTGTCTTCTCAGATTACGTTCTTGCAAGAATCTCATTTACTTGAGAGTGAAACTCTGCAACTTAGGAAGCAACAGATTGGGCAGTTATTTAATGCCTCGGGGTCCACTAACAGTTGCTGGTTCTGGTTCTGGTCAATAGAGGCATTCCCTTTGTCTCTAAGCAAGTCCTGAGGAACCCGGGCGGTAGATATGTCCTGGTTCAAGGGAATCTTTGGTCCATATCAATTTTGCTGTGCAGTATATATGGGCCAAACACAGATGATCCGGGCTTCTTTATGAAGCTTATCTCCATCATCCTTCCCATGCTTCCCATTGTTATAATTATGGGCAGAGACTTTAACCTGGTTTTGGATCCTGAAGTGGACAGATCTGTAGTCGGTTGAGGGGGTTGTCTCCCGGGCAGAGGGCATTCAGGGATTTACTGGATCAGTGCAGACTGTGTGAAGTGTGGTGTGTATTACATCCCAAGGACAGGGAGTATACCTTCAACTCGCCTGTGCACAGAACCCAGTCTCGCATCGAGTATCTCTTAATTTCCCAAGCCCTCTTACTGGGGGTCTTAGCAGCCTCGATTCAACCAGTGTCTGATCACTCTCTGGTGATTTTCAATCTGGCTTTTCTTAATATTCCCCAAAAAAGAAACCCGATGAAAATTAAACGAACAATTATTGAAAGATGTTAAATATTGTAACCTAATAAAAGAACAGATCGATTTCTTTTTTTCCTACCAACTCCTCAGAGGGTATGGCACCTGATATGTTATGGGGCGCCTTCAAGGTCTATATGAGAGGGATTATTATTAGCCTAGCCACAAAGAGGAAAAGGGATCGAGAGGCTGAATTATTATCCTCATTATCACTAGTTAGGTCTCTGGAAACCAATTTATCCCCCAGCACCTCGGAAGAGGATATGAGGAGACTCTTGGTGGCTAAAGACAAATATTTAGATTTGTTGAGGGAAAAGGCAGAGATATCTATTATCTGCACTAAAGCGAGCTACACCGATCAGGGGGAAAAAGCAGGTCGCTTGCTTGCTCTAAGATTAAAAAAGCAGGAATCTGCTAGGTTTATTCCTTCAATATGGACCCAGGCAGATGGATCCCTGAAGGTATTCCCTTCAGAGATTGTGCAGGAATTTGCCTCTTACTATGAGTACTTATATAGGGATGTGGATAGTCCTCCTTCTTTGGAGGTGTTAGAGGCATACCTGAGGGATTCTTCCTTCCCTTCCCTGTCCGAGTCACAGAGGAAGTTGTTATCTTTCCCAATATCTCATGAGGAAATATCAGAGGTCATCATGGCTTTGCCCTCGGACAAAGTCCCAGTACCGGATGTTTTTTCTGCATTATTCTATAAAACTTTTCGAACACAACTATTACCGGTACTTCACCGGTTGTACCGTCACATTCTTTCTGGGGTAAGGGTAGATGCACATTTGTTTGAAACCCTGATTGTTGTTCTTCCAAAACCTGACAAAGACCCAGGGTCAGTTTTGAGTTACAGGCCCATTTCCCTATTGAATCAGGATGTTAAAATTCTTACAAAGATACTGGCTGACAGAATAACTTGGGTCCTCCCGGACCTGATTAGTATGTCCCAGGTGGGATACATGATGGGGCGTTCATCGTCAGACCATTTACACACTCTTTCACATGTCTTCTCGGTGTCCAGGGATGCCACCTTTCCCACGGGATTGGTTTCCCTGGACACCGAGAAGGCATTTGATCGGGATAACTGGAATTTCTTGTTTCAGGTTCTAAAAGTATTCGATTTTCCTACCATGTTCATAGACTGGATTCGGGCCTTATATCAGACCCCCTCTGCCAGAGTTTCTGGCAATGGAGCATTTTCCAAACCCTTTTCTTTATTTTCCAGTACCAGGCAGGGTTGTCCCTTTCCCCTCTTTTATTTAATTTATATTTAGAGCCCCTTATCCAAAATATTCTTAATAATCCGGAGATACGAGGCATCCCAATAGGGAATAACGTGGTGAAGATCACGGCTTATGCTGATGATCTTCTCCTCCATCTCTCTCACCCAATAACATCTATCCCTGTTATGTTAGGAGAAATAGCCAAGTTCATTACTTTCTCGAATTACAAACTGAACATCAACAACTTCCATTTTCCTTCTTAACCACAAGGTTTTTAAGAGTGATGATTCCCCTTTTGGTCTTGGTTGGTCTTCCCACATTCTTAGATATCTGGGTATCAACTTGACGCGTAACCCCTCTTCCTGGTTCAAAGAGAACTTGGAGCCCCTTTCCCAAGTGATAGTTCAGGACCTCAATAGATGGTCTAAGCTTCCTGTCTCTCTTTGGGGTCGCATTAATAAAATTAAAATGAATGTTTTTCCTTGCTTGTTCTATCCCCTCTCACTCCTTAATTCCTTTATTCCCTTATCATGGTTTCAGAGAATGCACAAAATTTTTATCAACTTCATCTAGTCCAATAAGCAATCCAGGTTGGCATATCATAAGCTGGCCGCTCAGAAAATGGATGGAGGATTGCGAATCCCACATCTGGCAATCTATTACTGGGCCAGTCACATTGCAAAATACATGCACTGGGTGAGTCCGGGTCCTGAGCACCTAAGACCGGTCTGGCTTAAAATTGAGTTAGACTTTATCCAGTCTGAGAACATAGATCCCTTGTCTATGCTCCATGTTAAAATTGCATCCCTTCAAGATGCTTGCAGATGTCCCACCCTTCGGACGTCCTTAAAAGTTCACGTACAGCTTTACTCTTTTTTGCGGTACACCCCGCATCTGGATTTGTCTCAGTCCATCTGGAACTCCCCGTCCTTCACAATAAATAAACAGAGGATCTCTCGTACATGGTTGCCCCAAATTGGGGATGGGATAATTTCCACTTTTCTGGATGATGAAGGGGAATGGCTCTCCGTTTCTAATATAATTCGTAAATTTGACATTCCGGTAGTTCATTGTTTCAGGGTGGTTCAGTTAAAACACCTGCTTTCTACAGTGCTTGGTAATACCCACCTCGCCCGCCTGCCTTTTCATTTGTATCCAAGTTCTCCTCCCTGATGGGTTTACCAGGTGTTATTTCTAAAATATACCGAGTTCTATTTCACTGGAAATATGGGAGACCTGAAGGTCTCACTAAGCTCTGGGTTTCTTTTTTTCCCCATTACACTCCCAATTGGTCTGTTTTATGTAAGTTCTGTCACAGATATGTCTCTCAGGACAGATTACGACTTATGCAATATCATATTATGCACAATATGTATTACACCCCAGTTAAGTTGAGAAAATGGGGCCTTATAGGGTCGGGGACTTGTACCAGAGGATGTCAGGAGGATGGCACACTTCTTCACATTTTTTGGTCATGCCCCAAGATAAGGTCATTGTAGGTGGCTATCCAGACTAACTTAGATCCTATTCTGGGTTTGCAGGATTGCTTCACCCCAGACATATGTTTGTTGGGAGATCTATCTTCTATCAAAGTTAAAATCGGGAGATTTCACATTTCCATGATTGCATTATCTGTTAAAAAAATTGTACTTCGGCATTGGAAGGATGCAGTAAGTCCAACATATCAAGAATCGGTTAATGAAATCCTAGCTAACCTTCGTACAGAGAAGGTGATAGCGAGCCTCCACAATAAGTTGCAGAGATACAAGAGTATTTGGGATCCCCTTCACACTCTAATTATGATCAGTATAGATAAATGAGTTATTGTAATGGTGAACCTTAATTTATGTCAGCATATTGTAATGTTCTTATACTACAACATGGATTTTTTTTTACTGCTGTACGGGGGTGGGGGAAGGGAGGGGGGATGGGGCAGATCATGTAACATTCTATACATATGCAGGGTATGTTGTAACTTTCTGCCTCCTGTATTGTGAAAATTTGTTAATATAGTTTGAATTGAAAAAAAAAAAGAACTTCATGAAATTTTCCAACTTTGCCATGTTTGCAATGCTGACTTCATGATTCTTCTTTTTTTCTATTATCTTTTTCTGTGCCCTGGAGCCTGGCAGATGACTATGGCCCACCCTCGGAGGCACTCATCCTCTGGCCCTGTGCATTCCCACTCAGCCAACCCGTTGTCAAAACGTTGTGCCAAGTCAATGGAAAACAACTATAATAACACAGATTTTTAAAAAAGGTGACAGGCAGCTGGTCACAAACTATAGACCAATATTGATATTACCTTTATTGGCTAAGATACTGGAAAAAGTAGTTCTTGGCCAGTTGACATCTCACCTGGAAAAAAAACACTTCCCTTCAAAAGATCAGTATGGATTTAGAGGTGGGTACAGCACAATGACAGCCTTTGTCAGGTTAATGGGAGGCATTTATAATGCTATGGATACTGGTTTGTTGGTAGGGGGTATCTTCATTCACCTGACCAAGGCCTTCGACCTGGTGGCCCACTCCATTTTGATCCAGAAACTAAACATTTTAAGAGTAGGTAACTATGCACTGGACTAGTTTAGAAACTATTTAATAGGTAGAAAACAAATAGTTAAGATTTGCTCAACTAGATCAACACTGAAATAAATTTATACAGGGGTTCCACAAAGGTCAGTGCTGGGACCACTCCTGTTTTCTGTTTTTATAAATCTTAGCTGCCCAGTGCTCCCAGGTCACCCCTGAAAATAGGCACTAGTGCCTAGTGGGCCTTACCCGGTTACCAAAGACTAAAATGAAAAAAAAAATTATAAATGACCTGCCAAAAGTTATAAATAATATCAACAGAGATATGTCAACAATAATGTACGTGGATGATACCATACTGTATTGTGCAGGTAAAACAGGGGCAAACCTAGTACTGAAAATACAGCCAGTCTATGATACCATACAGAAATGGTTTATATTAAATAAGTTACTGTTGAATGGAAAAAAAACAATGGTATTTGGCACAAAATTAAGACTGAAGACAATAACATGAAGATTGAAGGAAGTAACGGAGTAAGCCTGGATGAGGTGTGTACCTTTAACTACTTAGGGGTGACACTGGATGGTACTCTATCCTTAACTTATCACTTTACTAAAATTGCAAATGAGGTAAACAGAAAATTAGGATATTTGTACAGGAACAAAAATAGTTTATCTGAGAAAGCTAAAAGAACAATAACAAACCACATCTCGTTACTAGCTTTAGAGTGCAATTCATTGCTGTTGCTGAATATGCCTGAAACATTATTACACAAATATACAGTAACATTTAATAATAGAATGCGATTTGTAACCGGTAGTCAGAGACTTGAACACAATTGTACTTTGTACGATAACTATGGTACTCTGCCTCCAAAACAAAGGATTTTTACTTCAGTGCTAATGTTCATTCACAATATACTGAGAACTGAGACTTTTGAGAATTTTAAAAGGCTTACAAAAACAGAAACATTATGTGTTAATTCTTTACACTTGTTCCATGATCCTAGGATAAATACAAAAATTGCTGAAAGTTCTGTAACAAAATATGGTCCTAAACTGTTAGATAGACTAATAAAGAAGGGCTTGATGTGAATACAAAGAAAAATATTTTTAAAAGAGGGATACAGGACTTTTTAAAGACTTAGTCAGCATGGCATTGCTGTGACAACACTTGAGTTGTGTATACATACAGGTCAAGAAGATATTATAAATGTTATTCTGTACAAATATTTTTGATCTGTGACTTACACTTTGCATATAATGTTGATCTAATTTGTTCTGTTGAATTGTCTGCATAGCTGTATTGTGATCCTATTGTTTTACCCTTTCCCCCAGGCATGGCTGAAAATAGATTTTTGTTCAAGTCCACTTTCCTGGTTTATCAAATAAATAAATAAATAAATAAAACCCCAGTAGTTCCCCTGAGGCCCCCCTCCATGGTGGGGCCAGGGAAGAGATTGTCAGCTTTTCTCCCCCCCCAGCACAAATCCAGAAGAGGATGGCACAGGGATGTGGGGCCATCATGGAGTCTGCCATCTCCCTTTTTTCTCTTTTCTCCCATCCCTCCTCCCCTACTGACATAAGGATGTCAGTACGTGTCTACCGACCTGTACTGCCCTCCAGCTACCACTAGAGGGCAGTCAACAAGCAGGATGACAACCCCCCCCAAGAGAGGAGAGTAGTCCTCTGGATGTTCAATCCCATCTCACCCCTGCTGACCCCGGTGGCCCAGGCTCATTCCAGAACCCGGGTCACCAGCATTGTGGGAGATGCAACGACCAGCACCTCAACCTCCAGTGCCACTGGGCCAGCTTACTTCATGATTTTTCAATGAAGTGACTAAACATTGCAGAAAAAGTGCCACTGCACCTGAAAAAAGTGTTGTGAAGTTGCAAAGTCGAAGTTGGTGATGACAATAGGAACTTTGCGAAGCTTTGTGTAGTTGCAATGTTTCACAACTTCGTAGGAACTTTGCCACATCTCTAGCTGCTGATTTGCTGGAAGAAAACTAAATGTGTGCTTTGTTTGGAGTAGCATTTGTTGCTTTTGATTTTATTCTTTGCCTTGAAGAACTCCTCCCATTCTAAATGAAATATAGCCCTAGCTAGGGTTGTAGGCATGCTGGAATTTATTAGTTTGGTACAAAATGGCCTCAGGGAACCTCATGTTTCTCCTTCCTGAAGTTCCCAAAGTCTCTCAGTTTAACTTTGACACACTTTCCCAGTTTAAACTTCTCTGTAAGAACATTATCAATAAATTAACATCTTTCCCTTGTAACCTTAGACCACCCCCTATCTTTTGTAATTTCCTGTGCATTTCTCTGATTCCCTCATCATTATGCACTCTCCAACAGAGCCTAGCACCATCCATGAATAGACAACCTGCCCCAGATTACCTCACCAATGTTGCTGATGAACATATTAAAGAGGAGCGGAGCCAGGACAGATCCCTGTCGTACTCCACTTATGACCTCCCTCTCTTCTGAATTGACCCCTTTAAACACAACCGTCTGATACCTCCCCTTTATCCTGTTATCTACCCAGTTTATTATGATGTTAGCTACACCCAGATCCAAAATCTTCTTCAGTAAGCATCTGTGAGACATCGAGTCGAAAGCCTTGCTGAAGTCAAAGTAGAGCAAATCCACAGTGTGGCCTCTATCCAATTTCTTTGTCACTCAGTCAAAGAAAACTATCAAGTTAGTCTGACAAGGTCTCCCTGTCATGAATCTGTACTAGATGCATTTCAGGACTGCTTCCTGGTGCAACTGGTCTGTGAGCCGACTAGGAAGGGTAGGACTCTGGACCTGGTATTAACAAACGGGGAGGCTGTAAGCGAACTGGGAGTGGAGGACCCCCTAGCTGGAAGTGACCATCACATGGTGTGGTTCATGCTGAATATGGGAAGGTAACAGGAGGAACAGTTACCAGGGTGATCGATTTTAAGGGAGCAGACTTTAAAAGGATGGGGGAAATTTTGGTTGAACATCTGGTGGGAATTTAGAAATGCATGAGTGCCAGACAAAAATGGAATATCATTAAGAAAGAGCTAGCAGAGGCTACTGAGACCTGCATCAGGACATGGAGCAAGAAGGGGAGAGCAAAGAAGCTGAGCTGGCTGACTTGGGAGGTAATAGAAGGGGTGAGGGCCAAGAGAAAAACATTCTGGAGGCTTAGGAAATCAGGAGGGCAAGGGGACAAAGACAAGTACATGAAAAGGTCCAGGGAGGTTACCAGGCTAGTCTGAGTGGTCAAGGTGTCCAGAGAGCTGAGACTGGCACAAGGAATTAAAGATGGGGAAAAGGACTTTTTCCAATACATTTGCAAGAGAAGAAGAAATAAAGACTGGATTGTGAGGATTAAGAAAGATGGAGGGTGGGTGGAGAAGGGGGAGGACCAGGCAGAGGCACTGAATGAGTACTTCTGCTCTGTGTTCACAAAGGAAAGAGGGTGGCAGATACCCCATAGGAAGGGTGGAATGGGCGGGGGGGAGTCTGATCTTAGAATTACAGAGGACAGGGTGCTGGATGGATTAAAAGCACTGAAGGTGGACAAGGTGCAGGGGCCTGATGGCATTCACCATAGGGTACCGAGGGTACTAGTGGAGATCCTGGTAGGACCACTGGCAGACCTGTTCAGTACATTACTAGACACAGGATGCATGCCACAGGGCTGGAGGATGGCTCATATGGTGCCTATTCATAAAAGTGGCTGGAAGGATGATCCAGGAACTACAGAACAGTGAGTTTCACTTCAATCGTGGTAAAACTCATGGAGTCAGTCCTAAAAGAGATACTGGTGACCTTTCTGGAAGATAAAGGGCTCCAAGACAGCCATCAGCAGGGTTTTGTATCAGGCAGATCCTGAAAGACGAACCTATTTGAGCACTATGACTGGGTTACCATGGAACTGGATAGTGGTAATGCAGTGGCTGTCCTATATTTGGACTTCATCAAGGCCTTTGACTCGATGCTGCATGGGAAGCTAGTAGAAAACTGGAATACATTGGGGTGGGGACAAAAATGGTCAACTGGATCACCAACTGGCTGAGGGGTAGGCAGCAAAGGGTGGTAGTGGGGGGGCTCCCATCACCAAGGGATGTTATGAGTGGGGTGCCCCAGAGTTCAGTGCTGGGACTGGTGCTGTTCAGGATATTCATAACTGATATCTCAGACAGGATCCAGAGTAGGATCAGTCTGTTCATAGATGATACTAAGATCAGTGCTGTGGTAGATGACATAGAGGGGTGGAGGGAGCTGCAGGAAGACCTTACCAAATTATAGGAATGGTCAGAGACATGGTAGTTGGGGTTCAATGCCAAGAAGTGCAAAGTACTGCACTTCAGAGCAAGGAACCAGGGGAGGAAATATCAGTTGGGGGGTTACAGTTCGAAAGCATAGTGGAGGAAAAGGATTTAGAGGTACTAATAATGGGGAGTATGAACCACTCAGCTCAGTGCAGGAAAGCAGCTGCAAAGACAAACAAGATGTTGGAGTGCCTAGCAAGGAGAATTTCCTCCAGGCACAGGGAAGTGATCCTACCCCATACAGGTCACTGGTCAGGCCGCACCTGGAATACTGCATGCAGTGCTGGTGTCCATTCCTGAAGAGGGACATCTGATTGCTGGAAGGGGTACAGCATAGGGCAACAAAGATGATCCAGGGACTTGATGGAAAATCCTATGAGGAGA
The DNA here is from genome assembly GCA_016271365.2 of Neoceratodus forsteri. Lineage (NCBI taxonomy): Eukaryota > Metazoa > Chordata > Ceratodontiformes > Ceratodontidae > Neoceratodus > Neoceratodus forsteri. The sequence continues at coordinate 1,735,540,260 of CM057450.1, read as the reverse complement.
GGCTGGGAGAGCTGCAAATGTATTCCCAGGAAGGGAGGAGGGATAGGGGTGGTATGATTGAAACCTTTAAGTACCTAAAGGGTATTAACAGGGTTAATACAGAAGGGATTCTTCAGATCAGAATGGGGAGGGACACAAGAGGACATCGGCTGAGATTGGAGGGGGGAAATTCAGGAGGGAAATTAGGAGACACTTTTTCATGGAAAGGGTGGTAGACAAGTGGAAAACTCTGCCTGAGGAGGTGGTATCATGTACAATGGTGGGAAGATTTAAGAGAGGGTGGGACAGAGTGGGGGGTAGTTATGAGGAGGGGGTGGGGCAGCTGCAAGTTGAGGGGCTAGCTGCATAGTCAAGCAGACTCAATAGACTGTGAGGACCATTTCTGCTGGCATTTCATATGTTTGTATGTTCATATGCTTGTACTATTTACTACACTGGAGCCCGTTGGTCTCCAACTAATCCATGAGGTCCGCTTGGGCCAGTGGTTCCATCAGCTTCCCCACAATAGAGGCAAGACTGACAGGTCTGTAGTTCCCTGTTTGTTCTTTCTCCCCCTTGCGAAGCAGATCCACGTCTACCACCATCCAGTCCTTTGGAACCACCCCTGTCCCCAGAGAGCTGTTGAATACACCTACCAGTGTGTCAGCCATTCCATTGCCAATTTCCTGAGTAATCTTGGAAGTAACAAATCTGGTCTGGTGGCCTTATCTATCTTTAGGACTGCCACCCCTTTCTGGCCCCTTCACTTGTCAATGTTGGCTGCCTAATTTCCTGGAATCCCTTAGCGGTTGCCCTGATGCTACTCTCTGGCAAGGGTCTACTGTCTTCCCTAGTGAAAACTAAGTAAAAGTAATCATTGAGGATGGTGGCCTTTTGACCATCCTCCTCTATCAACCTACCCCATTTAGTTAGCTTAATGATTCCTCCTCCTTTCTTCCTTTTTCCCTAATATATCATTCAATGGCCTACACAGCCAGTATAGTGTTATTCTTGTGCAGCTGTGTTACTTTGGTTATGGCCATTCACACTCTCTATTCCAGAGGAATTACCACCCTGTAGGGGTATCAAAGGCAAGGAACCTTCAAAGAGGGTTCCACCCCTAGAGGTGCCGCAGGATGATTCCCTTGGCTAAAGGTACCTTAGGAAAGAACCCAAGAAGAGAGGCACTGCCACTGGAGGAGGAGGGGAGGATGGTGGGGCAAAGAAAACATGTTTCAGAAGGAGGCTGATAGGAACTGCTTATATAGGTCACAAAGTAGGAGTGGCTGGCTGCTTGTCCATTGAACTACAGGCCAAGCCTTCCAATTCAATGTCCTACACAGCCAGTACAGTGTTATGCTTGTGCAACTGTGTTACTTTGGATTTGGTCATTCGCACTCTCTATTCCAGAGGAATTACCACCCTGCAGGGGCACCAAAGGCAAGGAACCCTCAAAGAGGATTCCACCCCTAGAGGTGCCGCAGGATGATTTCCTTGACTAAAGGTGCCTTAGGAAGAAACCCCCAAAAGAATTGTAGTAGTATGATGCATGTTAGCAATCAATAGCTGTGAGGCATAGTAGTAGATAAGGCATCAGGCAGCTTGATAATGTAATGAGATGCACAGGTTAGCAATGGCATGGGTTCGATGGGTTGCACTAGAGAATGAGGGTACCTTCTAAGGAGAGAGGGAACAGCAGTAGGGACACCATCCACTTCCATCCAACAGCAGAACCTACCTAAAGGAACTAGGGAACACTAACTATGCTAACTAACTGTTATGACCTGAGGCACGGAGGAGAGAAAAAAAAAACTTTGAGGAGGAAATCTCTGGGGATCCAAGGCCTAGGTTGCCTTCCCTCCAGGACTGGGATGTTTATTTTGTGACGGCTCTACTGCTGCAATTTAGAAACCCAATAAAAATGGGGTGGAAAATATTCCAATTAAGAGGAAATCTCTCGCTCGATCCCTCTAATGGGAACACCATGGAAAGTTGCAAGAGTCCTTTGCAACATTGGGGACAACCAAGGTGAGAGGAGGAGAGCAACGACTGCTGAGGCACTCACCTAACCTACTCACCCTAAAAACAAACCAGGTGAACCAAAGGCAGTCATGGGGAGAATAGCTTTGAAGGTGGCCTCTGAACCCACTCGGGCAGCTAAAGGAGCCCTTAAGAGCCTCACCCCTTCACCGCTGAGTCATAGATTCTACAACTTGAGGTACCATCGGTACAGTTGATGACTGAAAGTCCACCCGGAGTGAGGACCTTCCCAGCTATGGGCCAGGTGAGAAGGATCCCTCCCCAAGCTTTGCATGCTCAAGCTGCGGACTCTGGGTGCAGAGTGAGACCATCAGCTGCAGAGAAGCCCTGCACCAGAATGGCATGGCTGGCATGCCCTAGAAACTGATGAGGAGCTGAATGATTGTTGAGTGCTGAGACCTTGCAGAGCTCAGATGGCAGTAAGTCAGCATTAAGCAATGATTGTGTAAGCAAGAGTGGACCTGCACATAGGTCAGTAAGGCAGTGTAGCAATAGTCATATCTGCACATAGGTCTGCAAACACTGTAGCAATAGTGGGACCTGCATGTAGGTCAGAGGAGCAGCACTATGAATAGTGGGGCAAGCCAGCCAGGCATTCAAGAAAGCCAGTGAAAGTGACAAATACTCTGAGGATTTCCAGTGGTGGACGCAGGATTAGAACATAACTAAGTAGCCACACAGGGCCACGACTCCCAAAACACCTCCAAGTCCCCACCATAGGAAAAACAAGAAAGTGATGGAAGGCACCAAGACCTACATGCAGATAATGAAACTAGTTTACAGCATCAGCAGTAGCTTAGGTGATCTCAGAATAATATAGCAGTATACAAACATAGAGAGCAGCATCTGTATTTAGTAACTATGAGTTGTAGAATTCGATAAACATAGAATAGAGGGAGGTGCCATACTGCAAAAGCAGCTATTACCAGGCAGTGCATTGAAACTGCAGCAATGAGGTAGGTAGAAAGAGTTGAGAAAGCATGATTGAGCTGCACTACTAGGGTTCAGAGTGAGCCTGAATCAGGTGAAAACAATTAAGTGTGTAGCATGGACAGCAGCTATGTGGTTTGAGTTGAAACACACAGATAATGATTGCAGTTGCATTGTGAGTAATTGAGAGCAAGGAGCATGAGATCTGGATTAACAATATACTAGGAGCTTAGAGGTAAAGCCCCCAAAAGGCAAAACCAAAGATACACAAAGACAGAGAAAAGGAAGAAACAACAGAAGAAGCACACAGCCGGAGGCAAAATACAAACCAGATACAGGAGAACAAACACAGAAGACAAGAGACAAGCAGAAGCCGAAGCAGCAAGGCGGGTGGGTAGGACCCAACCAGATGCAGAGGACAGAATGACAGAGCCTCTAGCTGGCAAAGGAAAAATGATTCAGAAGGAGGCTGAGAGGAACTGCTTATAGATGTCAGGAAGTGGGACTTGTTGGCTGGCTGCTTGTCCATTGAGCTACAGGCCCAGCCTTCCAAGAAGAACATTTCTCTGTTCTTGCCCCACCCTCTGCAATTTTCACCATTCTTAATCGCTCTGCTTTTCTTTATAGTTGTAGGTCTTTTTCTTGGGCCTCACCACTTTTCTGACCCTTACTAAGAACTAACGATCTCTTGAACCTGTTCCTTTTGGTTATCATTCTCATTCATAGGTTACATGCCTCAAGAATGGCCCTTTAATTGCCCCCATCTCTATTTAACCCCACTTCCATTGTCCACCCCAAATAATTTTCCCCTGACCATCTCCCTCAATCTACTAAAATCCACCCTTTGAAAGTCATGGACTTCAGCTCTTGACTGGGGTTTTCTGGACCCAAAAATCAGTTTGATCCAAATGGAGTTATGGTCGCTGTCCCCCAGTGGCGCCCCAATCTCCCAGCTCCTACCACCTCCAAGTTGGTGTGCATCCCATTAAGGATTGCAGTCTGCCTGGTGGGTTCCTTAACTAGCCAGTACTTTTAGGCAATCCTGAAAGGCATTCAGCAAGACTTGATTTCTGGTACTCCTGACCACTGGAGCCTCCCCAAAAAATGTATCACCATAATATGATTAAGGTTTCAGCCAAAATTTGTTTTTTGTTGAGATTTTCAGTCTGCTACTTTTTGTGCTCCCCCACAGTGTAGAAATGGATCAGCTGATGTCAGACACACTTGACGTTAGCTGATGTAGATATGTATGATGTTTTGGTGCAGTGTGGTGCGGCAGTGTGGAGGCCATAGGATACATGGCTCTAGTAAAGTTGCAAAACTTCATTTTTGGGGTATGTAATTTATTTTGGCTTTTTGTTATTGATCAGTGACTTTTAGCAGTGGTGCTGGTTTTGAGGCTGTAATGCTTAAGACTGTGAAATCAGAGACAAGGACATCTTATGCACAGTGCAAGGAGACTGTTATACAGATAGTAAGAGATACAACTGTTCTTCTCACTGATTTCCCAGTAATATTTCACTACATTTTAATCATTACGAACTACGTCACAACACTGCAAACATTCCCCAGCAGTAGCATACAGACCACACCTTCCACAAGTAAGCTATTGTAAATATTCACTGTCAACCTCAAGGATTCCTCCCCCTTTTATACAATATGTAGTCTAGTCCATTGTACACTATGTCAATTATTACACTGAGAGCCAAAGTGGTTTGGTCAAATTGACAGAACTAAACTGAATTTTCAGGCCAGAACTTAAAGCTGAACTGTAGATGGCTCTGGCCTGCTTCTCCTGAAATTAGTTGCTATGTGTGCAGATGCAAACAAGATGTAAACTGTTGCACCACCCCCCTCCCCACACACAATGACTATCCATAAAGTGTCTTCTTAGTCATTAGGGGAAGGATTTGCCCTGACAACTAAGACATAATGCAGATGAAGTATCCTACTGTTAACTGGCACAAAAGGCATTTGTGGTAAGTAACACCTGAGGCACAACACCCATGGCTGCTGTGGGTTGCACAGCACCACCTACAGCAGCCATGGGCAGAGTTACAATTGCTTAATGCATCCCCCACCTCCAGTCAGAACTGTAAAAAGCTGGCAGTGGGCCAGCATCATTTTGCAGATTAGGTCACATGATGTATTTTTCTGTGGTTCTCTGGCTTGCCTCCATAACTGCAGTGTAAATGCTATCCCTGACATTCAGAAGATCCCCCCTCCCTAATTCAATTCCTCACACTACATGCTTTGGTCTTCCATCCCTTGCTGATCTACATCCTCTTTGAGCTTCTCCTGTAAGTGGCATTCCTATGGTGCAAGCCTTAGAACTGATTTTCACAGTTTTTACTGAAAGCATGCCACAAAAAGATGCAGTCACAAAGTGTGAGGATCATCATGCTTTGTGGATAGCCCTTTGGGCTATTTGCAAGATGACCTCCACCCCCCTTACCAGCATACCTCTCAACCTTTTGTCCCCCAAATGTGGAACATTGCCTGTCAAAATGTGGAACAAACGGTCAAAATGTGGAACACTTGATCAAATCTTTACCTAAGAAGCTCAAAACACTGTTAAAATGTTGCTATTATGTTCAGAAAGTCTGTTATTAATTGAATAATGCATTTTGTTGCATCATTTATTATGGATTTTTTCTTTAAAATGTTGACTTTGAAAGTGGGACAAGTCCTCACAATGTGGAACAGGGAGTTTTTGTGAAGTAAAATGAGGAACGCTCCTCATAATGTGGTACAGTTGAGAGGTATGCTCACCAGTGTGGTAGATTGGCAGTTCTTTGAGTGTGTGGAGAAGGGCTGTGGTCCTCTTTGTGGATAGCTTGGTGGGTAATAGCCAATGGCCTATTGCAAAATCATTGCTGCAATTATTTTGCATTATTTTGTAATGGTCCCTTGAGACTACAGACTGGACACTCTTATTTTTCTCTTTTGCTAGCGAATTACTAACAAATGTACCAGCATACAAGGCAAATCCAAATCCTATTCAAAACCAGAATCAAGACTCAGCTAGGACTGGGCTAAACCAAACCCAAATCTCCCAAGTATTTGCCCACCCCTGGTCTGCAATGCAATGAACCTAGCTGATCATAACCCAGACTGTAGTTATCAACTTGAATGGTCTTGATATGTAAAGTAATTTACAGTAGCACCTAAATGAGGTTGGTCCCTGAACCCAACTTCCTCAAAGTGAAATGGTAAACAACTACTGTGTAGAAAGGTAAATAGCACTTTATAGCCACATGTTACTTAAAAGTTGCTCCCTCACCAGTGGAAAAACTTTGCAAAAAGATCAGTTTGAGACACAGTCCAGTTTACTTTTCATATTCAGTATATTCTGCAATGCTTTCTCCATGTTGTTCCTGAAATTTGTCCTGACCATTCTCAAGCCCAGGATCTCTAAAGCCTCATCTTTTGCTCAGGGTCAGTTTAGCAGTTTCTAAGTTCTTTAAGGTTGAAAACATAAATTATATGGTTTATAAGACCTTTTGTTTTCTTACAGTACAAATAGCTCAAAAACAAATAAGAGCTTTACTGTTTTTACAATACACACTCATTCAACTAGGGTACTGTATGTTGATACAGGACTTGAAGGACATAATGCAAAACTTGTATAGAAATATGTCACTTGCATGATAGTGTGTTGTTAATACACTGAGATTTGCATGGCAGGTAGCAGCTGGCCATGGAGGTGAGTAGAGGGTTGCACCAGCCACTGTATCCCTTTGGCAGCTTCTACTAATGTAAAGAATCTGGGCATCATCCTTGATGGATTGGCACTTGAGACTCAGGTGTCATTTGGCATGGTTCCTACCACTTAAGGAATGTCGCCTTAATTCTACCTGGGGATCTTCCCTCATTAGTGCATGCTTTTGTCACATCAAGACTCAACTACAGTAATGCTCTTTACACTTCAGGGTCAGTGGAGGGATTCTCCATCACCTGCAGCTGGTGAAGAACACAGTGGCCAGGCTTCTGATTGGACTTTCGAGGTCCTACCATGTGACCCCAGTTCTGCATGACCTGCACTGGCTGCCAATGAGATGGAGAATCACCTTCAGTGTGGACTTTTTCACCTAGAAGGCCCTATACTGTTTGGTGCTGTGCTATCTGAGTGACCTCCTGACACCTGTCTGCTAGAGCTGTGTGGAATGAGAAATTTCTGAATTTTCAGAATTTCAACAAAATTTCATATCCAGAACAAATGGTTTGAAACCTTTTATTGGACCAACGAGGATGTTACAAAACAACAAATAGCTTTAGCTTTTGGACCAACAAGTACTTCTTTGGAAGTTTAATGATAGTTATTTAGAAACTCCAATATTATTAACACTTAGAACATGCAGAAAAAAAATGAAATAATACTCATTGGTTTAAAACAGGCATTCAATACATAATTAAAATGACGTCAGAGAGCTTGAATATCTTCAGTGTGCTTTCAGCTGAACCAAACTTAAAAGTCAAAGGTTGTCCAGAGATAACAGCAGGCAGAGAGTTCAACCCATATATATTATACATTTATCAGTCTAATGAATAACAAAACACTAAGATTCTCTACTCACTAAATTATATGTCAAGTGAAAAAACTTCCCAAAGACACATACTTCAAGAGTGAGGTAAGATTACACCAGTAGAAGCCAGCCTGAACTCTGCTCAGAACTCTGTTAGTTTGTAAATATGACCAACAAAATTTCATGGAATTTTTAAAATGTATTAAATCAGTCATAACATGGCCATATATTGAGCTAGAGCTCTGTAGTTTGGCATGCTTGAAGCAGCAGTGTAAGGAAGAATGATTTTCCAAAAAAGCTTATTTTAGCAACAGTTAAAAAAAAATATTAGCATACCAGTCAAATGGACTTGTCTAGGTATCTCCTATGCTGTGCACCATGAAACTTTTTTTTCCTAACCCTTGCCAGGCCAACAATGCTATTTCTATGGAAAATGTGACAGTCCTAATTTTTTTTTTGAGAAAAAATAAATTAAAACATTTATAAAACACTCAAATTTTGGTGGAATTAGAAAATTGTACCACCAAATTAACCTGGAAGATACCTGGAGTCCTTTATAATGAAAAAGGGTAGGGTAAAATGTTTGCCCAATTTCATTGCACTGCTGCTTTAAGTTTTGAAAGGAGTCCCAAAGATGTAGAAACTATCATGACATTAACATTGATTGTTGCAAAGTTAAAGGTGCTCAAAATCTGCCATTTATTTTTTTGTGGAAAAATTCATGAACATTTTATCTGCATATACCTCAGCTGTCTATTGGGACAGAGATCTTAAATTTGGCATAGTTACTTGGTAGTAAGTGTTCTAATAATGTTCCAAATGTAATGGCATTAAGGTGGATAGTCTTAAAATTATTGGTGATCAAAATCTGTAATTTTATTTTTGGTTATACTATACTAGGAGGTATAGACTTACAGAAAGCTGAGGCCCATTTTGGTATGTCTCCAGCCAAGCTGGTGGTTTCCATGTTTATTTTAACAGGATTGAATCGAGTTTATGCTTAAAGATTTTGTGATCTCTATTATCAAACAAGAAATTAGGTTATGAGTTCCACAAGATTATTATTCTCTGCGTAAAAAAGGATCTTCTTTTATTATTTTTTGGGTATGTTAGAGATAATTGATATCTGTGGCTTCTTAAATTACAATTATGTTTATTATAAGATAGATTTAATAGTGTTAGTAACTCTTTCTCCCCACATAATTTATGCATAAAAAGTACATCTCCTCTTATTCTTCTCTGCTCCAGGGAATACATCTTTAATTCGTCCAATCTTTGTTCATAGCTCATGGTCGATATGTCTTCCACCATTTTGGTAACCCTCCGCTGCACCCCCTCCATTCTATTTACATCCCTTGTCAGGTATGGATTTCACAAGGGGAAGCAGTAATCCAAATGAGGCCTCACATAGGCTCTATAGAGTGGAATAATGCATTTTCTATTTCTGGATGTAAAGCTTCTTTTTATGCATCCTATTAGCCTGTTTGTTTTATTAATGATGTTATTGTAATGTGCATGAAATGTTAGATCCGAGTCTATCATAATACCTAAGTCATTTTGTTGATTTACAGGTTTTATTATTTGTCCTTTTAATGTGTAACCATGATGCAAGTTATTTTTTCCGAAATGCATAACAATACATTTCTCATTGCTGAATGTCATTTGGTTTTTTACAGCCCATAATTCTATTTTCTTTAAGTCATTTACGAATTCTTGGTAATCTTCCTTAGTATCTACCTGGGCTGTTAGTTTAGTGTCATCAGCAAATGTTATGGCTAAACTGTTTAAATTTGATGTCATATCTGATATAAATATGTTAAACAGAATCGGTCCCAAGATCGATCCCTGAGGCACCCCACTCGTCACCAATCTCGTGCCTGATACATGACCTTTTATACGAACACATTGAGTACGATTTTTTAGCCAGTTACCCAATTTGTGATCCGATTGTCAATATCAAGTTTTTCCATTTTATCTATTAGTAGTCCATATGGCACTTTATCAAATGCTTTACATAGGTCAATATAAATTACGTCTATAGCTTTATTATCTTCTATACATTTACTTATGTGTTCATAAAAAAACATGTTACTTGTTAGACAGGATCTGTTTTTTTGAAAACCATGTTGGGATTTGTCTTCTAATCCTTTTACTTTTAGGTAACTTTCAATCCTAGTTTTTAATATTGTTTCGAACATTTTACCTACTATACTTGTTAAACTAATGGGTCTATAATTTAAAATTTGTGATCGATTTCCCTTGTTTCCCTTTTTTGGTGGGAAATTTCATGAAACGTTGTTATCTGCATACATCTCAGCCACCTGCTGGGCCAGAGATCTTACATTTGGCATGATTACTTAATGATAAGTGTTCTAAAATATGCCAAATTTCATGACATTAGGATGCATTGTTTCAAAATTCTGTGTGCTTACTATCTGTCATTTTATATTTGTGGGAAATTTCATGAAACATTTTATTTGCATATAACTCAGGCAACTTTGAAGCTTGACATGTGTAAATTAGCATGAATAACCTTTTTAATGGTTATAGAATTGCTTAAATATAGAAAGAGTTGGATTAGATGATTTTATGTAAAAGGGATTAAATGTTTACTATGTAAATACTTGCAAAATGTTGTGGAAACTCTCAAAAATGTGAATATTTGTAACTTCTCTGCTCTTGCAGGCATACTCTTAACATTTGACATGCATATCCAAAGTCAGTGTATCCTGGAGTCTAACACAACTGAATAAACTGGTTTAGCAATTTTAAATTTACAGTGGAAAAAAAAACAAATATTGGTAACATTTTCTCAAATATTTATGGTAGCATACATAATTCTTGTGGAATTCAACATTCACCATGCATGAATCAATACTTGACTGGATAAGCTGGGCTGAGCTATGTGCAGTACTGCTGTTCCTCTGTGGGTGACTATTTTGCCTCCCTCATTTGCTCTTAGCATAGCCATATTGACTCAGTAAAACTACTGATCCCACTGATGTCCACTTTGTTCTTTACAATGGCAAAATTCCTTAAAATGAGAGTCACCTAATCCTTTTCCTATTAACCTAACATGTTGGAATAGTCAAGATTTGTCCATCCTTGTGCCCCAGACATTGTGTTCTCCTGCTACATCTTTGTGAGTAACTCTAAGTCCCAGACTTGAATGTATGTTGGGCTCCCTGGTTCATCAATTTACTGAGTGCGATTCTTATATAGCGTGCATTCAGGCTGGAATTGTTGACACACTGTGCTTCCTTTCTCCAATTGGGGAGGGGGTCAATCATTGGTGTGCTACCCAGCTCAGCTGTCTGTTGCTTGGGGAAGCTATGCATCTAGTGTGTGTAACTCCTGCAACTGTTAACCCCCTGCACTACCTGCCTCTCATACCCCTATCCTTTAATTTAATGTTTGAGATAATGCTGAGTGAAATTAGCAAATTCCAATTTTATGGAATTTTAATGAAATTCCACAATTTTCACAAAGACTCATGGAATTTGATTTTAAGTACAAATGTTATTTTGTAATTTTTGGCAGCAATAAGTTAACAAAATTGATAATCAGTCCCCTTTTAAGGTCTAAGAACCTGCCAAGTATAATGGCATTGCATTCTGTAGTTTTAAAGTTTCAGGGGTTTATAAATTTGCAGTTTACATTCTTACAAAATTTAACTTTAAGATTTTGTGAATGTTTGACTACTTCTAATTCAGTCCCATTTAAAGCTGTAAATAGGAACTATGTCAGAAATGACCATGTGGTATAGTAGTTTAAAGCAGCAGTGCAATGAAAAAAGTTATTCCAAAAAGCTAATTTTCTGCTATGGCTATAAAAAAACACTGGCAAAACTGTTGATTTGGGTTGTCTAGATGCTTCATATGCACTGCACTGCACTGCACATTTACATTTTTGTCTGGGCTCTTACACCCCTTGGGTCCTCTATATTATTTCTATGTAAAATTGAGGTGGCCATCTTTTTTCTTGAGAAATAATTACTTTAAAACTTTAATAAAATTCTTAATTGATAATGAAAACTGAAAATGTAACCTCTAAAATAAAGTGAAAGACATCTGGAATCAATTAGAAAGAAAAAAAGATGGGGTCAAATTTAGCCCATTTTTGTTGCACTGCTGCTTTAAATGTTTCAAATCTAGTTAAATGTTGATATGTTGTTTTAAAATTAGAGGGAAATAACTGAAACAATAATTTTGGCAACATGTTTGGCATGCTATAACTCAGTTCTATTTGAAGCTAGAAATCTGAAATGATGTGCATATATAAAGGTAGTGATAACCTGTATACCTGTAAAATTCTATAACATCTCAAAGAATACTATTAAAATTATAGCAAAATAAAATCTGTATTTTGGCAAAATGTTTGGCTACCTATAACTCAGCCTCCTTTAAAGCATGAAACCTAAGACATAGCATACATACTCATGATGTATGCTTCTCTAAATCCAGAAATTGTGGAGAACTTTGAATAAGAAATTTTAAAACTGAAAATTAAATGTTGATCAAATCGTTGGCCACCCATAACTCAGCCCTCTTTCAACTTACAACTCTGAAGATTAGTACACCTATGTACACTATATTTAACTGTTGTCGTGCCAAAAATGGTGTCATTTGGATATATACTTGTAATATTAGTGCAAAATAACAGGAATTAAAAATTTGGAAAAATTCCATTAATTTTTCAAGGAAATGCTACAAAATTCAGCAGAATCAGAATGGTAATTCCTTGGTCATTTTGCAAGCAGAAATGTATTTTCCACACAGCTCTGTTGTCTGCCTTGTGTGCTCCCTCTGTTCCTCCACTGAGGGCTTCCTAGCAGATCCAAGGACCTGGCTGAAAACCTCGGGAGATCAAGATCTTCACACATCTAAAACACATTCAATACAGATGATAAAATGACACAACTGTTGCCATATGCTAAAAGTGATGACTCACACGTGCTGATGATTCTTAAATTCCCACATGACATGCACAGTAATTGCCTGGTCCATGGACAAACAGCAGTGCCATATGACTCATGAGATAATAGAGAAGAGTGATACTACTAGACCACAGCCCTAGTGAGAAGCTTAGTAACCTTCAGCCTGTCCTGGGACCAAGTCCTGCTCCACAACGGCCTCTATGGACCAAAATCTCTGCACCTGTATAGTTCCATATTTTCAGCCATTGCAGCTGTGGGGGTGGGGGTGGGGTGTTATGCCAGGTCCTACCAGGCATAATTTTTCCCAACAGCTATCCTGAAAAATGAGCTGCAAACTACCTCAAAATGGGAGCTTTTTTCCTACCCATTGGCAAACGTTTGGATCAAAAATAAACAAAAAATACATCCGATTAACACTCTTATCACTCAGAAATGGACAAACAGATTTATAGAAAATGTTCCACATTAGTAGACAATAGAACTGAAATGATGCAGTCCAAACATCACAGTCCTTGGGTCTAAGATGTCCAACTTACAAGCATTTAAAAACAGGGGTTCAGTTAGACAAAAGGTAAAGTAACTCAAATATAGGGACACTACCATACCCCAATAACACAGATAGACAGACGGATGGAGGGACAGACAGACACAGATGTAAATAATGGGGTTTAAGAAACTGATCAAATCTAAATACGTTATTGGTTGAAACACATACAGTACCTGGCCATTGAGGAATTTCCTAGAAACCACACAGTTTGTAACTAACCCATGTTAAGTTATCTAGCCACAGCCTAAATAAAGCAAAATACTGTAAACCCTTTTTCTTCTAAAACAAAACTTATTCTACCTTTTAAAGCAATAACCCCTAACAGGGTACAGGTTTCTTCAAATTAAATGCACTTCTTGGAATCATTTAACATAATTTGTCTTCTGACCCACTGGCAGAGTGGTCAGGCTACCACTTATGATGCTGGCAACTCAGCTTCATGAACAAGCCTGGGTTATACTGGAGGGAAGAGAATCGAGAATCCTGGAGCATGCTCTCCTCCTGAGTGGGAGGGCAGTTGGTTCTGCCGTGATACTGCCACTGGGGTGACAGCAGGCAGCAGTGCAGTTGGAGCAGTTTTAAGAGGAGGGGGGCATACTGCCTTCTACTCATGCTTGCATGCATATGCATTAACTCTCTCACTGCCAGTATCATGAGGGCATTGGAGCCAGAAAGCATGGGAAAACCCTGACCAGAGCAGGGTGAACTCTGTCCTCCCACAGGCCCTGCTCCAGTGACTTGGACCTCCTCCTCCTCCAGACAGCATCCTGTCCTTAGCAGGAGATGGCAGCCCCACTACCTCTGCCATGGCGCCAAACCATGAGGGACAGGAGTGATGGTAAGGCAAAGAGAGCCTGGTGATGGTGAGGTTGGCATGATGGGGGCATGTTTGGAGATGAGGGTATAAAGAAACAAAAAGGTCATTCAGCCTTCATTAACAAACTCACATGTTTTACCTAGCAACAGCCAAATTACAGAGGGAAAAATGTTTCCCATTAAAAAAAAATTGTTTTCCATTTTAAAAGCACAATGACCCACTCCAGGGCATGGGTTTCTCTATGTAACAAGACATGCCAGAGTGTGCAATTATGAGTCAATAATCACATGCCTGAAGTATGTTGTTAAGCATGAGGGGCCATTAATCATACAATAGGAAAGTGTCATTATTGGCAATAATTACACATCAAGGCCCAGATATTCAAAAGAGTTGAGCCATGCGCAATAGGGTTGCGCCAGCACAAGTACAAAAATGTTCCATTCTGTGATATTCAGCAGGAGACAGTTGCGCCCCCCAAATCATGCTGAGCAACAGCGCAATGATAATGAAGGCATGCGCAACTGAAGGGGGAAGAACCATGCATAAATGGCGCAGTGCAATATTCAATAACTTGCGCCATGCGCAATAGGGGAGCAAGTGGAAGTTGCGCCATAGCGGAAATGAGCCAAAATAAAAGGGAGCAAGGGAGAGGTGCAAGAATGCTACAGGGAAGCCACATGAGAGCAAAATACAGCAGGACACACTGGGCAGCAGGGACACACAGGGCCAGGCAGGAAAGGGCACCTGGAAGCAATAGCCACAGGGGAAGGTGTGGGGAGACATTGTAGAAGGGAGAAACACCACACAGCAGTGATGCAAGCACAGGCAGGTGTTTCCGGTGCAGGGGAAGTAGCAGTGAGGACAGTGGGGGGAATACAGTAACAGCTGCCGGGGGGGTGAACACAAGCCAGGGACATGGCCAGTGCCACCTTCCAGATGGAGGCCATTATGAAGGGGGTTAGAAGGTGGGCAGCAGGGGGGCATGGCCGTGGAAGAGCCCGTTGGCGTTATGCCCCCAACAGGCAGTACCGAGCCCGCACCAGCTTCGAGCTGTACAGTGATACCGAGATTGTGGGCCGGTACCACCTGAATCAGGCAATTCTGAGGTGGATCTGTGAGCTGTGCAGTGATGTGATGCAAGCACCCACACGATGGAGCCATATCCTGTCAGTGTAGACCAAAGTGACAGTTTGCATGTGCTTGCTCACCACGGGTACCTTCCAGAGACCAACTTGGGACACCACAGGCATAACCCAGTCGGCCATGTCACGCCACCTTACCCAATTCCTCAGTGCACTGCTGCCACATGCTACGGAGTACATCCATTTCCCCAGCACACCGGCAGAGCACACAGCAAACATACAGGAGTTCCACAGGGTAGCACGTATGCCTGGCATGCTAGGGGAAATAGGCTGCACCCATGTGGCCATCCGCACACCACCTGGCCCCAAGGGGGCCACATGCATCAATCGCAAGGGCTTTGCCAGCATCAACTGCCAAGTGGTGTGCGATGCCAGGGGGCGCATAATCAATCTTTGTGCCATGCACCCTGGGGGAGCACATGATGCCTTCATCTGGCACCAATCAGCACTGTGCCACAGATTCAAGAGTGGGGACTTCCCCACTGGACACCTAGTGGGTGAGTATGCAGACCACATGGACAATCATAGGGCCTGGGGGAGCATGGTCAGAGGTGACATGGGTAGTGGCCTACATGGCCCGGGGCAGAGCGATGCTGATCACCAAACTAACCTCCACCCTCTACACACAGGTGACAGTGGATACTCACTCCATCCCTGGCTGCTCACACCCTACAGGCAGCCCATGATCCCATCGCAGCAATGCTACAATGAGACACACGCCACCACACATAATGCCATCGAGCGGGTGTTCGGGATGCTGATGGCACGTTTCCATTGCCTGGACACCTCCGGCGGTGCCCTACAGTACAGCCCCTCAAAGGCCTGTGGGCTATTCCTGGCCTGTTGCATCCTGCACAACATGGCCAATGAATGTGGGATAGCCGTACAGGTCAAAGAGGGGGACAGTGATGGGGACAATGAGGACACCGGTGACGATGGTGATGGGCAGTCCCCCCCCTTTGGCGACAGGACCCCCGACTGTTCCAGCTGGCCCAGCTGCACCGGGACACCATCATGGAGGAGCACTTCAGCCAACCCAGGTAAGTCATGGGGCCATGTGCAGCCAACAGTGGCTAAGGCACAA
Organism: Neoceratodus forsteri; assembly: GCA_016271365.2. Taxonomy (NCBI): domain Eukaryota; kingdom Metazoa; phylum Chordata; order Ceratodontiformes; family Ceratodontidae; genus Neoceratodus; species Neoceratodus forsteri. The sequence goes on along the minus strand of CM057450.1, from coordinate 1,735,524,259 downwards.
CCCACAAACACGCATGGACACACACCAGGGGTGCATGCCATCAAGGGAAGTGGCAGGGCATGGAACCACACACACAACCAGGGGATGGGTGAGGTCTAACATGCCATGCAGATGGACACACACACATGCACACACACACAACGCACCAAACATGCACAAAGGATAGGAGACACACTGACCCAGAATGCCACCCCTAGCCACACACATGTCCACAGACCACCACGCCCACTGCCTGTCCATGTGCGAGTGTCAGATGCTGAGCACCATTGCACATTGGTGTACAGCGCAATGCAGGCATCATCATACACATGCAACTGCGGACAGCAGCCGGGAGGGTGTGCAGATGGACTGTGTGTCCGCGTGCAGGGCCGGGTACCCACCCGTGCACTGTCCACTGAAAGACACAATGCACACAGGGCAGCACCAGACAGTAGCCATGTTGGGAGACAGGTCAGTCACATGACACAGTGTCCCGGCCACCACAGATGCTTGGGTGGCCCCGCCGAGACCCACCAGCACTGACAGGCTGACCACTGGCCTCATGGGGTGGCACCAGTGGTCACCCAGGGGTTCCACTGTGTGAACATGACTGTGCTCGTGCAGGGGTCTGCAGCACACCGAACATGCCTGCGCCAGGCATGCTCGGGATGCTCACAGCTGAACCTGGTGTCAACAGGGAGGGTGTCACATGATGCCGGGAACAGGGGAAGGACAGTGCACTGCGTGGTGTCCACGACGCATGGGCACATGACTGTGTGCCCAGTGTGGCCATGACAGCAGTGAATGCCTGTGCATGCCTGTCAGTGGCAGTGATCACATCCTCCCGCAACTGGTCATCCCTGCCAGGATCAGAGAGGTGTCTCTGCTGCGACGCTCCTCTGCCTGCTCCAGAGCCACACTTAGTGTATCCACCGACGTCGCAAGCCGCATCTGCTGCTGGACTGATGCTTGCAGTAGCCGAGTGTGCTCATCCAAGAGGTCATCTGCCTCCTCGGCATCCTGTCCCTCAGGGTGTGCATGGCCCTGATGCTCAGCACCCTTTGAGGGTGGGCGCTGTGCACCAGGACCAGGTCTGGGCATGTCCACAGGTGGTGCACAGATACCGCCACTGGACCCTGTACCCCCAAGCCCATTGGCCGACTGCTGATGCTGCCCCTCCAGCTGCCACTCCCCAGGGCTCAGTGGTGCCACCACAGTGGCCGCAACAGTCCCACTGTCCTGAACAAACACCAGTGCTGCCCCACTGGTGCTGACAGGCACAGGCTGGGACTGTGCTGACATGCAGGCCTCCATGGCAGTACCACCCACAGCAATGGCCGCAATGTTACCTGCTGTGTGGCCATCCCGTAGCACACACGTGTCACTGCCCATTCCGTTAGCGACATCATAATCGGTGATGGACTAGGCACCGGCCCGAGTCACAGCATGCTGGCATCCGTGGATGCTGGCACGCTGGGACACGGGCAGGGCTTCCTCCGCACCTGTTACAACAACATCAGTGTGGACAGCCAGGCGGGCCCACTGTCGCACTGAGCCATGTATACCTGTGGAGGTGGATGGGCCCTCCTCCTTCTCCAGCTGACCGTCCTCAGTGGACAGGCCCACCACCGCTGACCCATGCAGATGCTCAGGATCTGTAAGGGAAAACAAAGTCGCGTTACTGCATGTGACCTACCCTTCCCCCCATAGACAGACCATGACTTACCATGCAGTGATGGGCCACCACCCGTCTGGAAGCCACCACCCAGAACACCCTCAATGGCACAACACTGCATGCTTCCAGCAATCCTTTCCTCCTGTGGGGTCAGGTGTACCACCTCCGGCTGTCCCCCACCTGTCAGACCTCGTGCTGCCCTGATGGCAGCCACCTTCTCCTTTATCCTCCTCCTGTCTGTGCCCATCTTCTTCTTGCACTCCTGCACGGAGCACTGGTGGCTGCCAGGCAGGTTCACAGCACGTGCCACCTCCTCCCATGCAGCAGCACGGGCTTGAGGTGTTCCCTGCCGTCCGCTGCTAAGCGGCTCCTGATCCAAGTAGGCCTCAAACAGGGCATTGGTCTCGGCCTTGGTAAAATTAGGCTTCCTCCTCCCACCACTGTGTTTCTCCTCTCCCACAACTTGCTCGGTCATTTTTTAGCCTGTAAGAATGACAGTTGTTACCTGTGACTGTGCAGTCCCATGCATGTCTCTAAATCCACACTCCCAAACAGCATGCAACTCACCAATAGACTGCAGTAGCTGACTATGGCCACTGAAGCCCAATGTTGCACTTTTATAGCGCAACCCATGCAAATGAGGCAAGTCGCAACTTTAAGTGGATGCAAATTGCAGTACTGCACCATTGCATGGCTGAATAGCTGTTTTGCATATGACAACTGAATATCGCGCTGTTGCACTTTGCGCAATTGTGTTGAACGTGCTGAGCCAAGGGTGCAGTTCTGTGACATGCATAGTACACACCTCACTGCGCATGCCCGGGTTGCTGACACAGGCGTCTGCTGCACTGCTGACGTGCTGTGCACGGGAAGCAATGCAGGGCACAGCCACCATTGTGCCAGTGGCACTATAGCGATGTTCATCTACATGGTGCTGTGGCACTGGGCCATCATAGGCACACTGGGGCAACAGCGCAGTAGGCCGCTACTGGAGGTAGCACACAGGCAGCCAATCGCGCTACATGCATTGGGTTCCAACAGCACTGTGCGTGTCAGTGTGCCAGAGACCCTTGACCCTGTGCCCAAACTTTGCCCCCTAGGTGCCATGTGTCAGGTATGGGTGCACCGCTATTGCACTGTTCGGTGACAGCGCGATAGGGAATGGCAGCACTGTACCGCGCAGCATCTGCACGTGGGGAGCCGTGCTGCAGAATGCCATTTTTGCAGACCGAGCTGTGACAATGGCATGCAGGAGGGCTGCTCAATGGACACAGGTCGAACTGGCCAACCTAGTGGCCATAGTGGAGCTACACCATGGACCACTGTTTGGGGAGGCACCCCTGGACAGGTCCAGGAGCCAGGTGTGGGAGGAGGAGGTGGCCACTGCACTGGAGGAGGCCACTGGATGGGGGCGGACAGCAGATCAGTGCCGCCACAGGTATGGGGACCTGCAGTGGAGGGAGCCAGACCTGCTAGCCCACCTGCAGGCACATGCAAGGAGGGGCATCGTGCCACAACCAGGTAGGTGTTACGTCAACAGACTTTTATTTTCCATATGGGTATCACGGTTGTATGTGTCCAGCACATGGGGAGGGACCGTCCGAGTTGGTTGTGGTGGTGTTATCAGGGTGTGGGGTGGGTGGGTCTGGCTGGGTGGGAGGGCATACACCTGTGGGCAGGGGGACTTTGCTACAGGATTGTACTGATGTTCCTCTCTCCGTGTTTGCACCACAGGGCTGGAGGAGTGGTGCCTGGCACGTGAGCTGCACACACCGAAGAGGAGACGGAGGCAAGGCGGGGCGAGGGTCCACAGCACCCAAGGGACCAGCCCGATGATGGTGAGTGCCATACCTCCATGATTACTATTGCATGCTGTGTAACAGGGTGGGCAGCGGGGCATGGCCACCATCCATTGACACCACTGCCATGCACGCAACTTGTTACAGTCAGCACTGTCCAGTGGCAATGCATGTCTGGGAATGCGTCGATGGTGGTCCATGCGTGCATGGCTGTGCCACTGCCTTTGCACCATATAGCCATGTCACTAAACAGCCATGGTGGTGCTGTGTGCGACCTGGCCAGTAGGTGTGTGCAGCATTCCACATGGCTGTATGCGCCTGGGTGGGCAGGTCATGTGGACGTGATCAATGTGGGTGGTCACATACCGTCACAGAGGTATGTCCCATGGCCGTATGCCATGCACGGTGGTTGGGCTGTATGGGGCTGTGCATTCACACCTATTGACTGTACTCCCTTGTCCTAGGTGTCCGCCAGCTGAACGACATCTTGGAGGCATTACGGGAGATCCTGCAAGTGGCAAGGGCATCCCTGGAAATCCTTCACCGCATAGATCAGATTGGGGTCCACAGGAGGCACCAGCAGAGGAGAAACTAGAGCGGGGAGCGGGGCTCCCATTGAAAGTCCCTCTCCCTGATATCCCCTACCCCCAGACCCACCCTCACACCCCTCCTTTCCTGTCCCATTTGTCCACCCCTGCCCTTTATCCACCCCCACCTTGTTTGTGGCCCTCCCCCCCACCTTGTATATATTATTGTATATAGTTAACTTTTATATTTTGTTTTAATACAGATCTTTTGATATGAATGCTGTGGTGGTCTCTGATTTGCAGCGAGCTATAGGTGCTCAGCTGCAGTGGTGTGCATGGCGTCAGGGGTGGTGCAGTCATGGGTATGTGTGTGTGTCCGTGGGGAGGTGACTATGGTGTGGGGGTAGCTATCAGTCAGTGTCTGTGGTGTGTCTGCGTTGTGCCCTGTGCACTGGATGACTGTGTGCAGTGGTCCATGGTGCATGCTCTGTGTCCATGGCGCCCCTGTCAGACCATCCATGGTCTGTGCAGCTGACACCCATGCATGTCTGTGACCTGCACAGTCTGCTGGCATGTCAGTGGTGGCTATCCATGCAGGGCAGCCACTGTACCCATCACAATGCTGGGTTGCCTCCTGTCACTGGTGTGGTGCATGTCTGCCTCGGGTGACACTGTGGCCTCCACAGTTGTTGACCCACCTCCATGCTGTGGCTAGTGTGTGTTGCAGGGGATGTACACCACTGTCTGTGACTTGTGCTCTGGGCAAATGCTGGTGGTGTACAGGTCCACAGTGCCTGCGCAGGGTGGCTGTCACTCCTGTGCCATGGAGGACTGCAGGTTGTGTGTACACAGTTTACATGGGCCCACGCTGGGGGCTTGGTTACCCCACTACTGCGTCCCTGTGTTGTGCCCTTGGGTATGGGTGGGTGTCTGTCCATGCACTGTGTGGCATCCGGTGTGGTGCATGCTTTCCATGCACCACTGTGGGTGTCTGCACTGGCTGTTGTGGCCAGTGCTGGGTCAGGGTGTGTCATTGGGAGAGTGTTCAGAGTGCTGTACCACTGGTGGTGGGGTCCTGGGCATGCCCTGTCCCGTGTGTGGTTCCTCATGTGCTGACGCATGGTTGGTCTCTCAGCAGTACCTCGGGGGGGGCTGTGCATGGTGGCACTGTGTATGCCGTCGTTGCATCGCTGTGTGCTGCCACCCTCTGATGGGTGCTAGTGGTGGGGCTGCCTTACATGGTTCTGTGGTACACAGGGTTGCATTGTCACAGTGGGGGTGGTGGTATGCATGGGGTTTCCTGCAGTGGTGGACGCTGCTCCTGGGCAGGGTGTCTAGGGGTCATGGTGCAGGGTGTGCTCTGCATTGGGGGGATGGTATGGCATGGGGTGGTCAGCTCTCCTTGTGTGCCAGTCACAGCTTGCCGGGGGGGTGTGATGGGGCACCGTGGCCCGGCTGTGGGTTGGTTACTTGTCTCCATGGCCCAGTGGTTATTCCAGCCCTCCCCCAGTTGTGCAGTGCATGGAGTGTGGGGGGACGATGTCTGTTCTGCTGTGTGTTTCTCTGCCCATCTGTGGCATGGGTGGTGGGCCCCTACTTCCCTGGTTGTACAGTTGCATTGCCACCCTGCTGCTGGGGGGCATCCCTGATTGCACTATGGCGCCTCTGGACTGCTCAGCTGAACACCCCTTGTTGCACTGTGGCACATCTGATCTGCTCATCTTCCCCTCCCTAGTTGCGCTATGGCACAGGTGGTGTGATATTCAGTCATCGGCTGTAGGCGCAGTTTGGCCAGCTCAGTTTTTGAATATCCCGCCTCTTGCGCATGGGCACAATGGACTTGCGCTTCTCCTGCTATTGTGCACTTTTTGGTCGCGGGTTGAATATCTGGGCCCAAGTGTCTTACTGAACTTGTAACGTGGCTTTAACTTAAAAATGTTTTTAAGAGTTTATTTTCATGATTTTTAACAAGAAAGCTCAAGGTGTGTTATACAAAACAGTACTTCCTTTGATCAGCTTGTAAGTGTGGAAACAGACCCCTCTGTGGCTCCTAACAATTTCTTCAGTTCATCAGTTTCAGATTATATGGGAAAATATGTTATAATCACAAGATTTAAAAAATGTAAAAACATCATAAAAAGAATCATCAATCCATATTACAGTAATGACAAACTATATGAAAGTGCATCAAAGCAACACTAGGTCTCTTATCCAGGACTCAACATTCCAAAACACAGTCATGCAATAGTAATACTATGCATTTAACTAGCTACCCCAATAGACTACTTATTAATTTCCTTCCAAATTGTGCTACAGAAAAATTGAATGGTGTTTATATTCAGGGCTAAGAGATATTCAGTATTCTTATTGTCTGTGCAAAATAAGTTCTTATGCAGTACTCAGCCTATCCATTTATCTCTTTCTGCACTAAAGGTGAGGCAATAAAATATTAAATGTTCAACCTTTCTAAATTTTTCTTTTGCACATGCATTGAGATATACATTTTCCCATAATTATTACCGGTGTTTGGAAAACAGCCTAGTAAGATTCCATATCTACGGTTATATAAGATTTTTCTTTGGGCCTTATTTTCACAAGACATCAAATTATGTTTTTTCTGTATGAAATGTGCTTTTATTTAATCCGCCTAGCTATGTCAGGGGTTGGGGGAAGCAGTTTGTCAACTGCTTTTTCCTGAAGAAAAAGCCAAACAAGACCAAACCAGCTTCAAAGCTGAAAATTCATCTTTATTTATTCATGTCCGCCTTGCCCCAACATTTTGCCCAATGGGGCTTCATCAGGGAAATGTTTCTAAACAAATAAAAATGATACAATAATAACACATACATTTAAAACCATACATAGCACCCCTAAGTCAATCCTGTTGAGGATGTTTTGATTTAAACCACTATCAATGCATTTACAGTTCAAAGTCATTCCATAAATACTTTCAATGTAGCTTTAAATTGATTTTCCTCACATATGCTGTTTCTGCTGCTCTACTAAAGTGACAGCCAATACACAAAATCATAAGCCAAATCATACATGATCCTGTGAGTCTTCATATTACACCAGATGTGCACCAACAATGACAAACAGGCCCAAGAGTGCCTTTTCTCCTTATAACCACCCAGCACACTGACCACCATACCTGTCTGTACAGTGGTAAATTTGAACAGCTGATACATTTTCAAAATGTGGGCCAGCCCAGTGGCGCTGAGGGTTGAGGTGCTGGATGTCACACCTCACTCCACACCAGTGATCCAGGTTTGGGAATGAACTTGGGTTATCGGGGGCTGGCAGGGGAGGAGAGGATTGAGCATCTGGAGGACTGCTCTCCTCTCCTGGAGAGAGTTGGGGTATATGACCGCTGCACTAGTGACCCCAGTGGAATCTGGGGGAACAGTGAGAGGGCACCTCATGATGGGGTTGGGGAGTGGCAGACATCCTGGGGGTGAGCATGGGAATGTGCGCATCGCACACTGGACGTCATTGCACGTCTGTGCCCTAGGGGACCCAGTAAAGAAAAACCCTCTCGACATGCAGCATGGCACCACCGACAGATGACCATCCTCAAAAGACCAAGCAAAGCCCAGTGTAAGTCGGGGCAGAGGCTCAAGGGTGATGTGGTATCTCCCCCTGGTTCACCTCCCACCGGGGGGCCCTCTATGGGGGGGCAAGCCACAGTCTTCTCCATTCTGTAGCTGTGGTGGAGGCTGGCTGAGAGGAGTGTTGAGCATCCATGTAATTGGTTAATGGGGTAAGTACGCCCCCAAGCGATCCAGAGAGCAAAAATAGAATTTACAAAAAAGAAAATTCAAAATGTTAGCATGATCAATGAAAATGGTAATTAGCAAAGGCAAACACTCATACTATATCTGTGCTTATGCTTCTGGCTGGCAGACCGATGATGTCAGCAAGGGCACTTATAGATCCCTGAGATCATATGGGCAGGGTTACTGCAGTGGCCACCCTTATATCTGTTCATCTCCACCCTTATAAGCCAGGGCATGACCTGTACCTGTTCAATTCTGTATGCCAACATGACCTAGCTTATTAAGTAAGGATTAACTAAAATAAGAGGGTCACTTCAGAGACATGGCTCATATGATCTCAGGGGATACGTGAGCAACTGTGGTGATATTACCATGCCAATGCAGGACAGTCTGCAACAGGAAGCATAAGAGGGACTGCATGCTCTTGCCTCCTTGCTGTGCAGTTGGAAATGCTGACCTGAAACACACTGAATGTAAGCTTGCTCATCTTTCTGAATCTTGATTTGCTGGCTGAGACACTGTATATTATTGGACAGCTTATAACTTAACTGTCTTAGATTTTTAGCATGGTGAAATCTGGTATGCACCGTTACAGTGCTAGGGTCTAAATGTTTGGTAAAGTTTGTAAGAATCTGTTCAGCTGTTTTTTGAATTATAGATTGCCTGATTTATGGTAAAATCAAATTTTTTCCTGAATTGTTGCCATCGGAAAAAGAACAAACAGAAAGGGGCTTGTTCATGAAACTTACAGGTTCATTAGATTTGAATGAGGAATTGGTCCTTTGGGTAGTTTGGAATCGAAAGGCTAAATAATGCTAGTGCAATTAACAATTGTAGTTCATTCATTCTGAGTTTGTTAAAGTTACTGCCAACAAAAATTTATTAAAAAACTATGACAATTATCTACATGCTAATGTTCTTAACAAAAACTTTAAAGTAGTGAAACTTTAAAAATTCTTACTTGAGGTGAGCATCTAGCAAGAGACACGATATGTTTTCTTTAAAAAGAATTAGTAAATAATTACATATTATTATTAGTAAACATAAAACTGTCAAAAAGCACACAGAAAACCATCTGGGAAGATAACCTTTTAAAATGGCCTGTTGCATATGTGTGCTTTAAAAATAGTTGAGCTAAGCCGGCCCGGTGGTGCTGAGGGTTGGGGTGCTGGACACCACACCTTGCGCCATGCTGATAACCTGAGTTCGGGAATGGACTCGGGCTGCCGGGGGGTCAGCAGAGGAGGGAGAGGATCGAGTGTCCAGAGGATTGCTCTCCTCTCCCGGGGTGGGTAGTTGGCCTGCCATGGCTCCACAGTGGCCCCCAATGGAGATCGGGGGTACTGTAGGGAGTGATGCTCTAATGGTGTGGAGCTACAGTGGATGTTGTAACATTAGTACGCAGATGTCATTGCACATTCGAGCTCCAGGGGGCCATACAGCAGCAAGGAGAAAACCCTGCCCCCACAGATAGGTAAGGAAACTTTTAGTTTCTGCTGCCACATACCCATCGCTGAACTCACTGCGCTGGCTCTCCCAATCCCCTGCCTTGCCTTGGGTCTGGTTTGGGAGTCACTGGATCAAGATAGGGTGGGGAGTATTTGTCCTTAATTTCCCTGTGAACAAGGATCAGACTGGGTGGTAGAGCAGTTGCAATGAGTGGGATCTGCCTGAGAAATTTCTGTGGGTGGCAGTGAAGAAAGAAAGTCTACAATATACAAATAGTTAAGCAGTGTGACAGTTTTAAAACTATAGTTACTTCTTGAAGATTTTAAAACCATTATAAAGGTTTTAAAAGAATCGTGCAAATGTAGTGTCCGTGGGGAATGGCAACATTTGTTCCTTTCATGCAAAGCCACTGGAGGTACACATGTGCTGCAACTGGTTCACTAGATCATGGGTTCTCTCTAAAATGTTATCAGAAAACTGATTCCACTCAGTGAACACATTTTCATTGCTTTATTATTTCTACTACCCCAACGTTTTGCCTGTGTTTTGCAGGCTTTTTCAAGGGGATTATTTTCACATCTGTCATATACAGTATTTCAAAGATACACAGTGCTATATTGTATAATTCCATATATAACTATAATATCATGTCTTGTATAAATCTTAATAAACAAAACCACTACCTTTATACTAACTGCTTTTTCATTCAAGTTAGTTCATTTTCAAATTATTTTTTTAATGCACCTAAAGAATGAATGAAATTCATTTATTGCTCTTTAATGCATGTTATTTAACAATTCAAATCCTAGATATAGTTGCCTATCAGGACATGAACTCTGTGAACTACTGTATATATTCAAAAAGCACTCAAGTGCTAAACTACCCCATAGCCAGAAGCATCAATCATACAGTATGTGTGTTCGTGTTCTTTGCTTTCTTATCATCACTTTGAATGCTATTTAACATGTTGCTGTGTAGTAACTTTACTAGCATGTAGGGAATTAATGTTTGTATACATTGCTTTTACAATATTTGGTGTACTAAACATGCATAGACTTTTACATGCTAGAAATGCTCTATTGAACTATTCAGTTATTCTTGGTAACATACTGCACTTTCTCTCATATACTAACATACTAACACACTAAGATGCCAGCAGAGTAGGCCATGCAGTCTATCAATTCTGCTCGAGGGTCAGCACCCATACAGGGCACTGCTGCCACCTTTCCCTCCTCCCCCGATAACCTCCCCACCCCAACCCCCAACCGATCTACACTTCTAATTTTAGGCGTTACTCAGTTTCACCTTCCCCCTATACCTGTCCCATCCCCTCTTGAACCCCACCACCATATCTACAGCCACCAGTTCCACAGGCAGTGCATTCCAAGGCTCCACCACCCTTTCAGTAAAGTATCTTCTCCATGTCTCCCCCCTTAGCCTACTGCCCACCAGCCTCATTGCGTGCCCTCTGGTGGCCCTCTTCCCCCTCAGATGGAACACCCTATCCAGCTTAACCCTAGTCACCCCTTAAGGTATTTGAAGACCTCAATCATATCCCCTCTGTCACTCCTCTCCTCTGTGTAGTACAAGTTCGGGTTCTCCAATCTCTCCCGATAGGACCTGTCCCCCAGCCCCTGTATCATCCTGGTCGCCCTCCTCCTGACCCTCTCCAGAAGAACGATGTCCATTTTCAAGTATGGGCACTGATACCACATGCAATATTCAAGGTGTGATCTAACCAGGCAGTTATACAGAGGGAGAACCACTTCCATCCTTCTTGAGGTTATTCCTGTGGCTATGCTCCCCAGCATTTTATTGGCTTTGGCTGCAGCCCTTCTACACTCTTCCGAGTTGCTCATTCGGGTATTCACAACTACACCAAGGTCTTTTTCCCCATCAGAAACCTGCAGTATCTGGCCCCCCAAAAGGTACTCATACCTGAGGTTTCTAAGCCTTAGGTGGGGAATCCTACATTTCTTAGTATTAAACTTCAGTTTCCTTGTGTGTGCTCACCCCTCCAGGGTCTGCAGGTCCCAGCACAGCACAGTAGTTTTTTTTAATGTGCCATACATAGTCAAAAGCCTTTTCAATGTGCTTTCATTGAACTGTTACCTTGTTTAAGACCAAGCTTTTGACTTGAATTAGTTCTACTGGTTTCTTTTTAAGTTATTTATGTTGAGTAATTTGCACATTTTACATTATTTGTATTTTATGGCTGTGTGTTATGTGGTTCTATTTTATATTGCATGTTTTAATTATATGATGTACAGTACTCAGAAACCCCAGGATTGGGCACTAAATAAATAAAGTATTATTACATGTTTGCTCAAGCAGCTTGTTGATGCTATCATGTCTCAGTGTGTTTGTAACTGTGAAGACTATGGGCCTGATTCTCAAAGCCCTGCATCTGACGCAAGGTTCTTGCACCTAACAGATATGGTGCAAGGAGCACCTTGATTCCAGGGCTGCCTCCATGCAATTCACAAAGGTTGCCTGCGTTGACCGCAGGCTGCCTGCCCCAAACAGGGCTTGCGCCAGCCCTGCGCCATGCACTGCCCTGCAACATGGTGCTTGGTGGACTGCGCTGATGCAAGCTGCAGCTTGCTATTCACAGACAGCACCCAGTGGGAGAAATTCTAAGTGCCCTTAGACCAGCCAGGGCTGGCATCAGGGGACTTAGAAATCTCTCCCCTGGGTGAGCTGTGGTAGCACAGCTGCTGTGGGTCCCACCTCCACAACCCCAATGTACCCCACATGCACCCTATATGGAGCAGACCCCATCCATAAAGTGCCCCCTTGGCAATATAGGGCAGCTTCCCCCTCTGGATCCCTGTTGTGTCCCTCCCCAACTATGCACCAGACCCCTAGGTGTCACCACCATGCAGACGCACGGCATATGCACATGCACTGCAGGTCCTATACCCCCCACCCACACAGGTAGCACCCACCCCATCCCCAGACAGAGCAGGGGACCAGCACTGCCATCCACAGACCTCTGCAGCTGGTCCCCATATGAGCAGACTGTGCAGTGGACAGTCCAAGGGGCTTGCGGCGAACACTCCCATGTGCCATGCAGTTGCCGCATGGCTGGGGCTGCCGCAAGCATTGGGTCTTAGGTGCCAGGATCCCTCCTGTACCAGAATCTGGTGCAGGGTCCCTGGTGCATGGGGCTTTGGCGCAAGCTGCTGTTTGCCGCAGCTTGCGCCAAATGCAGTCCCATTCGAGAATCAGGCCTTATGTCAGCTACAACAATGCTGTAAGATAAAAAGATGAGCAGAAGTAAGACCATGTCTCAGCTGAAATTTTCAGAAGCTCACCAAGAAAGTACAAAACTCTTCTTTCTTTCAGTGGTGTACAAGCTCACCTCTCAGGATGGTTCTCCGTGCGTTGCTCAAAGAATACCGACCATGCAGTGAGCCCTGCCTGATGGTTTTAAAACAGACAAGCTACTCAGTGGCAATGAAACAATCGAGATGCTTGAGGGATTTAAAACAAGCCAGCTGCTCTTTGGTTTAACAAGTTTAGAACTGTCATGAGAAATGTACTAATGCCTGCCTGAACAAAATGATTAAAGCCTAAAACTGTGATGAAAAATGTGCTAAGTAATACATGAACAACTGTTTTAAAATTGAAACCATCACTAAGCATTTTCTAAATCCCATATGAACAAAATGTTTAAAGCATGAAAACATCACAAACATTTCACAAATCCCACATGAGCAACATTTTAAAAGCTGAAAACTGTTGCAAAGCATTTTCTAAGTCCTCTACGAACAAATCATTTAAAGCACAAAAAGTGTCACAAAATATGTTCCAAGGCCTACACAAACAAGACTAAAAAAAGCCCATTTCATGCATTCTGTACAACAAATAAAGTCATTCACAAGCAAAATGCAGCACTGCAGTTAGAAGATTAATCAGATTGGCTTTATTGTGGAGGTAAAAAGAGATTAAAAGCTTTTGCAAATTTAATCAAATTGGCTGGATTTAGAAAAAGAGTCAAGTGTGGTTTTAATTTATGTACTGCACAGGTGCTCAGATTGAGCTGTGCTAATCAGCTGTTTCAGCTGTAGCAGCTGAAGTGATGAGATGTATGTCTTGCCTTTCAAGGAAAGCTGGCCCAGTCTGTACTGCCTTGATGCTAATGACCGAATCTATCTAAAGGATGTCCTCAGTGAACACATTCTAAACTTTCAGCAGTGGGGGTATTCTACAGCCACTAAGAACCTTTGCCACAGTTTTAGAATCTATTAGCATTTCTGTGCCTGTATTTTTTTTATCAGTTTGAATCTAGGGACACTACTACAATTGAGCCTCTATCTGATCACTAGTGACATCCTAGAGCTTCAGCTGCAGCAGTCAGACAGTGCAGGCCAGGTGAGGTAATGTGCAAAGTGTAAAGGTCAACAGGCAAGTGTTTATTCATTTTAAGTTATTTTCACAGTTGGGACAAAACGATTGTTTGGGACTTTATGGGAGACATTAAAAACGTTCATTATAATCAGGATTTGTTATAACAGGGTTTATAACAGTGTTAATGTGCTGACTAGCGTTGTTTCTAGTCCTAATGCCATGCATAGCATGGCAATGTGCTGTTAGGACTGTGAACCCCACCCTTCCCCTATTTCCTACCCTCATGATCCAGGTCAAGCTACAGGTTCAGGGCCATGCATCAATGGTCTGTACCCTATGCAAGGCAAACATATTCAAAATGTGCAAATTTCAGATGGTGCCCCTATAATATAGTATTTTTTTGCAGTTAATTTATTTATTAAAGTTTTATCTTAACAAACAGTACAATGTAATTTGTTTGAGATAACAATATTACACATTGTATACTGGATAAAATAAATCATCAAATATTAAACAAAGTATCTTATATAATTTCCAGCATATTAAATTACTCAGTTGTACTGTAACAACATTTTAACATAAAAAAGAAAAAGATTATAAATAAAGGGTGCAAAAGTTTCATTTATTACTCATAACATACTACGTTAGTTTGAGAGCTGCATGTAAATGTATTATATTAGTTTAATTTTGAATATAGGTGTGTCTTCCTAAACAGAGAGAAAAAGATGTATACATATATACATCTTCTTCTCTCCACCCAATTATCTAGTATTTATCTTCTGGGATTCTGAAGAAAGGTTAAATAATCCTGCCAACATAAATGATACTCATTAATACGATCTGCTATTAAAAATGAAATTCTTTCCAAAGAGGCAGTGCAGGTTAAACCATTCAGGATATCCTTGAGGGTAGGTATATATTGGGTCTTCCAGTGGGTTAAGATCAGTCTTTTAGTTTGCATAAATAGGATCTGTAACCATCTGTGTTGATGTTTTGTTAGCTTTATACTATTATCTGTTATACCTAAAAGACACAGTTTAGGCTCGAGGGTAATGTTATAACTAACAATTTGTTTAACTAAATCCTGAATATTTTGCCATAAATTAAATATGGGTTGACAAGACCATAATATGTGTAAAAGATTACTGTTTACCGAGTTACATCGCCAACAATTGTTATTAGGTGCTAATCCTATATTGTAAAGATGAGATGGTGTTCTGTACCATAAGTGCAATATTTTAAATTGTATCAATCTACTGCGCATATCTTTAAAAGCATTATGACAAAGCTTCCAACAATTATGCCAATGAGAGTCTGTGATATTTGTGTTTAGAATTTGATTCCATTTATCTCTAACTAGAAGTGATTGATTTGGTAACATATCTCTAATCAACTTATATATTTTACTAACTAAACCATGAGAAGTATTAATCCATGACTTCATATATGCATACGGTAATGATGAATTATCAAAGTCCCAAATATAGGAAGATATAGCCTCATGAATTTGTAAATATTTCCAAAATTCCTTCTTAGGAATATTCCATTTTATTTGGATATCACTAAATGAATTTAATGTGTTGCCATTATCAGCTAGGATATCGCCTAGAAATAAGATATCCTTATGCATCCATGTTTTACCGTATATTGGCTTGTTATCTAGTAAAAATTTTGAATTTCCCCAGATAGGTATAAAGGGTAAAGGAGAGGGGTCAAATTTCAACCATTTATGCATTTTAAACCAGTAATATAATGATGCATTAATTATAGGATGTTTTTTGTGTTTGGTTGATAATGCAGAGTATATATTACTATTAGGAATAAATCCTTGTGATAAGGAAGCTTCCATATCATACCACAATGGTACATTATGGTTAGGTTTGATAAACCACTTGATAGTTTGTGATGCTCTAAAGGCCCAAAATAAGCCAGATACCATGGTAGACCAAACCACCTTGAGACCAATGTAGTCTTAACTTAGTACGATTAAACTAGGCACATGACCTCCCATAAGAAATTTCCTATTGCCTTATCAATATTTTCTAAAAGAGATGTAGAGATTTTAAGGGTATACAGGCAAACAAGAATAAAATTTTTGGTGTAACATTCATTTTAATTACAGAGATCTTACCCATTAAGGAAAGATTTAGATTTTTCCATTTATCTAGATCTCTTTTAATATTAGTCATTAATGGGCCTAGATTATGTTCCCATATTTTATCTAATTCCGTAAATATTTTGATTCCCAAATAGGTAATAAATTGCGGAGACCAACGAAAACCCAAATGTATATTCATTGTGGATACACAATATTTGTTTAAAGGTAATATCTCAGATTTCTGATGATTGATTGTGAGTCCAGAAAGTTTAGAAAAAGTATTAAGGGTATTTTTAAGTAATTCCCCAGATATTTTTAAATTCTCTAACAAAATTAACATATCATCTGCATATGATAATGTTGTATACTGTGCATGACCTATAGAGATGCCTTTTATGGCATTGCTTTGTCTGAGAAATGCAGTAAAAGTTTCCAGAGCTAGTATAAAGAGGGATGGTGAAAGAGGACAACTTGTCTGGTTCCTCTTTCTAATATAAAAGATTGTGATAATGTAAAGTTAGTTAACACTCTAGCATGAGGTCTCGTATAAAGAAGCTTAATCCAGGAACAAAATTGATTGCCAAATCCATAACGAGATAATACCAAAAATAAAGTTCCAATCTAAAGAATCAAATGCTTTTCAAAGTCTATGGCAATTGCTGCCACTGGAGAATTAAGGGTTTTAGCTTTATAAATAATGTTGATTAAGGAACGCAAATTATCGGAACCCATCCTCCCTTTAATAAAGCCCACCTGTGATTTATGAATTAATTTAGGAATATATAGTTCCAGCCGACTTGCCAATATCTTAGCAAAAATCTTGCCATCTGTATTCAAAAGCGAAATTGGGCGATAATTGGCAGGTATAGTATTGTCTTTATCCTTTTTTGGAAGAGTAGTGATTATTGCTTCCGTCATAGTATGTGGTAGATAACCTAGTTGAAATGATTCGTTAAATACTCTATATAGTAAAGGGCTTATTTGTTCCTCTTAGTGTTTATAAAATTCAGCTGGGAATCCTATCTCCTCCTGGGGAACGCCCTGATTTAAGTGAATGTATGGCCATCTTTATTTCTTCTATAGTAAGTGGGGAGTCTAAGAGGTCTATTGCCTCCTTCGAAAGTTGAGGAAGAGTTATTTTATCTAGAAAAGAGGATATATCTAAAGGTGAAGATGGGTGTGATGAGGAATAAAGTTTTTTACAATAGGATGCCATTATATTATTAATGTCTATTTCATTATTTTGAATCATTCCAGAGTGGTCTTTTAGAGCAGCAATATACATTTCTGTTTGCTGAACTCTTAATCTATATGCAAGGATCTTACTCCCTTTCTCTCCGCCTTCCCAAAATTTTTGCTTAATTCTAAGAAGAGCGATTTCTGTTTTTCTAGATATTAGTTCATTAATTTGCATACGTAATTGCAATATATCATGATGAAGACTTGAGGAAGGATTAGGCTGGGAGGTATTATAGTATAACTTCTTTTTTCTTTCAATAATTTTTCTAAATTATTAATTTGTTGTTCTTTAAGTTTCGCCTGTAAGTTGCATAACTAATTATTTTGCCCGGAGTGTGGTTTTAAGTGTTTCCCACATGGTGCCCATAGATATATCCTTGTGTCATTGAATTCTATAAATTCTTCAATCTGTTGTTTTATCCAGGGCAGGAAATCTGGATCTTAGAAATTAAGGGTCTAATTCCATGTAGTGGATTTTATGGGTGGGAACCCCATAAATAAAAGTTTGACAGGAGCATGGTCTGATATAATTATTGGGAGAATATCTGCTTCAATTACATTAGCAGTTATTAAAGGGAAGTTAACCAATAGTCTAACCTACTATAAGTTTGATGTCGTGGAGAATAGAAAGTATATTCCCGATTTCTAGGATGAAGAGTTCTCCATATGTCAGATAGACCTATGTCTGTCATTAACTTGGTATGATATTTGAGCTTTTAGGATGACATTCCTTCATGCTATTGTTCCTATCCATAAAAGCATCTAGGCTAAGTTTAAAGTCCCTCCAATTAGTAATGGGGAATTATTTAATTTTAAAGAAATTAGTATTTGAATCAGATTGTGAAAAAATTGAGGATCATCTGAATTTGGTGCATAAATATTAATTAACGTAATTGTCCCAGATGATGTGTTGAAAGTTACAATAAGCCATCTACCTTCAGTGTCTTTCAAAATTTTAGATGGCGTCCATTTGAGTTTTTTATGTATTAATATGGCAACACCTCTTTTTTTTGTAGCAGCAGATGCGTATACACCTGTCCAACCCAATCTTTTTTCAACCTATCACCGTCTATTTCTAGTAATTTAGTTTCTTGTAACATCACTATTTGTATTTTCTGTTTCTTGAGGTAACTTAAAACCTGTTTATGTTTATTTTGCGATAGTCCCTTGACATTCCAGGTACATAAAGTTAGATTAGCACTTATGTTAAGTTATTGGTATACTGTCAGATAGGTATAATGTCAAGGGACAATAATGCAAAACTAAATTGAGTGATGTCATACAGGTCAGGTTATATTGAGCCTCATCTATTACTGTCATATTGGTAGGTATTATTAAGATACTTAACTTGGAAAAATATGTCTCTCTATCTGATTTAACTCCATGCAGCTCTCTTTAATTCTAATATATCTAACCACTATAAACATTAACAAACAACAACAATAATGTAAATTGCCATCTAAGATGTACAGAGTGGAAAAGGTCGGTCTAGATCTGACAGAAAATAAATCACTAAGACCAAGACCACCTCTCTGTGCTCTAGGACGTAGCTATCAAATATTAACAAGGATAATCCTTATTAAAACAAAGAAAGATAAACAAATCATCAAATTACAGTCTAGCAAGTATCAACTAGACGTGAAATTTGTAATAACCCCAGAAAGGAGTTATGAATGTTCTAAATTCTAAGTTTTACTAACTTTTTGAGGTAAGTTCTAATCTAGATATTACCGCATCTAGTATCTCCTCTGATAAGGATGAAGAAAGAAAGAAAAAAGACAAAAAAAAAAAAAGATATATAGCCATAGCACATTCAGTTTCTGTTGCAAGGAAATAAGGAATTGTTATAGATTTTGTATGAATAAATATAATTCTCCTTGCATGATCCATAAAGAAAAAAAAAACATCTAATTATAATAGTTAGTGTAATCTATTCTACCAATAAATGTAAACATCTAACGAAAATAAGAACATATCATTGATTATTAATGGTATTATTGCTGAAACATGCTTATACCAGGTTAACATATTTTGTAGTATCTCTATGTTTAATGAACATTAAACCTATAGAGCTATACACCATATATATGTCATGATTCCCATTTCCAAAATAATTGATTCCTTTTATAATTATGAATAATTTGGATCTAATTTCTAGATCCATAATAAATTCTGATTACTTGTTATTTCTTAAACAAATGGCCAACTTGTCCTTCTTTATTACGGTTGGTGTAATTAAATACTATGTCAAAAGTCTTGAGTCAAATCCGAAGGAACGTTTGTTAAAATAACTTGCTTTCGTTGTCCAAACCCAATCCCTAGTTAGATGTAAAATTGTTTTCGTTGCAAAAGAACTGTAGGAAAGGCTCAAATATTTTAGAACATATCCGTGTTTTGTATATTCTCCCAATGTGATGTTGACTTGTCTATGAATCAGTAGACACTAGCAAATAATTGTATACAATTCAATTGCTGAATGAGTCTTCCATATTTGTAAATAAAGATTATTTATGCACAGCAGTTATTTCCCTTTTGGTAATCATGGCTAAATACGATCTTTTTTCTTTTCCTTCAAGTCCCACCACAGCCACTTGTTACAATATTATCATTTAACCTCCGAACTTAGATTATGATTTTATACCCTTAGACTGTATGAACAAATGAGAATATAGAATTTCTAAGTAGACATAATGAAACAGAGCCCAATACCTTTATATTGTATTCCTCAGACAGAGATTTATCCACCTTACAGTTGTTATAAATTTTCCATTAAAACCCAGTAGATCGCCTTCTCATATGATTTACGCCTAATGCAGAAACCCATTATTTAGATAAGTATTAACTTGCTGTATTCCAAAAGATCTTTAGAAGTATCACAAATATTTAAAGAGTGATTCGCTGTACACTATCTTCCGATAAAGAATTAACTTCTCCATAAAATTAGTAAAAAATATCAGGAAATTACAGACAATTTCACAGTTAAACAATTCTCTATATTTATGAGTTATGTTCATCTTTTGTAGCAATCTTTTTCTTATTGGCCACCATATTTCGAGTCCCACCACAACCCCTGATTACTATATCATTCTTGACATCTCAGATTAAACTGTAGATTTATATCTCAAGCTATATGTTCAAATGAGAATTCAAGTCTTTTGTTTCGAGCACAACAAAATAACGTTTATGATCTTGCATCCTATTGGATAGACTAAAATTAACTAAATTGTAGTCATTGTAATTTTTCAAATGGTGACGTGATGCGATATTAACTTGCAACAGATTCCATTCCGATCATTTCTTTTATGTACTTTCAAAATCAATAACTGAATCATCAAACAGAATGACTGTGAGGGTCTCTTTATTTATGAAGCGTAACATTTTATATTACTGCTCGTATTTTATTAATGTAGATCTATTTTAAATGTGCAGTGAAAGCGCAGTAGTCAGTCAACAGGAGACCACATTGCAGATCCAAGACAGAAATTCTATCACGACTCGCTTCCATGAGTCACTCCTTTGTTGTATATAATGAAAGGCATAAACTTCTATATTCTACAGACTCTGTTGTAATGTTATCCAGGTATTAAGTTAACGCCTTTATAAAGGAAGATCTTTAAAATGTTTAAAACATAAGAAAAAAGATCACATTTATAACAGCTCTCAGGAAGTACCTATTTGCCCTTGTGTTAACAAAGACGACAGAGGATTCAAGTTCCTGGATAAACGGATCCGATATTTAGGTGCTCCAGTTGACAGGCTGAGGGTCACTCTTCACTCTGTTATCTTAAGATCACTGAGTGGACTTGAGATCACCACATTTCACAACAGATCCACCTTTTAATATCACGTTTCCACCCTTTCAGAGCCACCAAACAGAGCATCAGGTAGGATGATCCAAAGGGACTCTTCCCACATTTCATGGCACGACATCTACTAACAGTGCAATTAGCCTTATTTTAAAATATATATACTGGATGTGTTACTATGGCAAGGCATTATAATGGTCATGTGCCATATAACAGAATGAAGACATTAATTTATCTGCTGTCTAATATTAATGGATTAATTTTCTCCCATTCTCATTTTCTTTCTTTTCTCCCTTTTATTCCTCTCACTATTTTTTTTTTCATTTAAATATTTGGTAGCACAATCATCTAGATCATTTTAAGGGGGTAGAGTCTCCTTTATGCTTATTCTTGCCACAACATTTTTTCTTTGGAGGTTCAATGGATTTAAGAGGGGAGCTTTGATTACTATGCAACCAAGATGCCTCTCTTCGTCTACGATCTCCTTCTTCCTCCAACTGGACTTCCGTCTCTGTATCCATTCCCTCGCCAGGAGAGGGTAAATTCTGAAGTATTGCATATTTATTATGCATGGCAACATTCACAAGAGTAAGAGGTTCATTGTCTAAATTAGTTGCCTTTCCGTTTTATGCATCCAAATTGCTGCTGTACGTCGTTGTCTGGGTTGAGGAAAAAGACGTTTCATTTTGCTCCTTATTGCTCTGTGCATTTGATAACTTCGTTGAGGTATCCGGAGCATTATCGTATTTAATTGTAGAAGATGTACCATTTGTGATATTAGGGACCATGTTTTCTATATTTTTGAAAGTGTGCTTTGTTTGTTTATGTGCAGACTCTTTACCTTCAGGGGCTGAATCTTTAGTAAGAAACAACATGAGGGATTCAGGATCATAAAAATCTTTAAACGAGTTTCCAATAAAGACTCTCATAATAGCTGGGTATCTTAGTGTAAAACACATATTTCTTTGATGCATTAGTTTTCTGGCAGATGTATAAGCCTTGCGTTTTAACGATAATTCTTTAGAGAAGTCTCGGTAAATGTAAATTCTGTGGTCATGCCATTTAAGTTGTTTAAATTCCCGAGCTTTTTGTAAAATAAGTTCTACGTTAGAGTAGTTAAGAAATTTTACAATTAAAGGTCTTGGTCTCTGCTCAGCTGAAGGTTTGGGGCCTAGTGCTCGATGACTGCATTCTATAATTAGCTCACTACCCGAACTGAGATGCAGGATGTGCGGCAGTTCTTGTTGCAAGAAAGCTGAAGAGTTATTGGCCTCAACTCCTTCGGAAATCCAAATATACGGAGGTTATTTCTTCTGGATCTATTTTCTAAGTCATCAATTTTAATTTGTAGCTTTTAATCTGACGGTCCTGGGACCTGATTATTGCTTGCAGATTTTGTGTAGATTCTTCAACGGCATTTGTTTTCGGTAAGAGCCAATCTGGAATCGATATTTTCATCATTTGTGTATTGGTTTGAGTAATAGATTTTAGATCCTTCATGTCTGCTGATAGTTTTTGGAACATTTCTTCTATTTTATCCATTGGATTCATTTGTTCTCCAGAAAAGGCCATTGTAGGGCCTTGCAGAATTTGCAGAGATCTCTATGCTTACCCAAAATTTAGATGTATCTTGCTGATAAAAAGAAATCTTAAAAAATCTATATTCACTCCTTATTTTATTTTCTTGTTTGATATATATGTTTTGAGCTTAGATGCCAGAGGATGATACCAGATGCAGTTTAATTATGCAGAGCTCTGAAATTAAGTCTCCATCTTCTTCTGTGCCAGGCCACGCCCCCCTATAATATAGTATTAACCTGAAATTAATTTATTGCACAACTACTATTGCTGTAACAGTACATTGGAACTTGCCTGTTTAGTACTTCTGTGGGACCAAAGACTTCCATTAAAAAAAAAAAACTGTGTTTAATGCTCAGGATGCACATTATTTAAGAAATTGCATTTGTGGCTATAATAAATGTCCTTAATATCATGATGTCCATAATAGTCAATGTCCTTAAGACAACCTTCACTGCCCTTGAATTGTGCCTTTTGAAGTCTGAACGTATTATGCGTCAATAAATAAATTATAATCCTCAAAGTTTACTATCCTTATTCTAGCTACCCTAAACTATATATACTCCTGCCCCTGATTTTCTCAATTCTTTAACTGTGCATGCACAAAAACATCTTTTTCATATTTTACTATGCTGTGGGGCTCTGTTGTCTATCCCCAAAATGTCACATTAACATGGGAAGTTTGCTTTTTCCTATTTCACATCCACCCTCTACAATTCCCTCCAATTTGGAATCTGTAGCACCTCTACCCAACAACAGTTCAAACCTGAATTAAGGAAACATTTATTACACAAAGGTTTTGCTCCTCTAATATATTTCCTACTAGGCCTCTCTAACTAAGCCAAACTGTTAGACTGATAACAGTATTTTGTATTTAATTTGTTTTATCAGGGGGGAGCACCACTAAGCAATCATATCAAGCACTGGAAACATAGAAATATAGAATTTACCAGTGGATAAGGACCATTTGACCCACCTAGACTGCCCATTTTTCCTTGTCTATGGTATCACCACAGGTTCTACTTGATCTCTGAGCCATTCACCTACCCCTCTTCTCTTTTCCTAAGATTCCTTTATACCTATCCCACGTATTATTGAATCCTACTACTGTTTTCACCTTTACCACCTGTGCTGGAAGGTTGTTCCAGGAATCTACCACTCTTTCTGTGAAGAAGTACTTCCTCTCATCTCTCCTGAATGTACCCCTCCAGCTTCTTATCGTGCCCCTTTCATTCTTAAAAATACTTACCTGCTGTACCTTATCTACCTCTGTAAGGTATTTAAAGGTCTCTATCTTATCCCCTCTCTCCCTCTTCTCTTTTAGGGTGTACATAGTTAGGTCCATAAGTCTATCCTGATAGGGCTTCTGATGCAGACCCTGAACCATTTTAGTTGCCCTCATCTGGACTGCCCCCACTCTGTCTATGTCCTTCCTGAGATGTGGTTTCCAAAACAGGCCATAGTACTCTAGGTAAGGTCTTACAAGCGATCTATATAGAGGTAATGCCACCTCCCTGTTTCTGCTCATGATACTTCTCCCTATGCACCCCAGTATCCCATTAGCCCTCCTAACTGCCTTTTCATAGTGCCTGGGAATTTTTAGGTCATTCAATATGATTACCCCAGATCTCTTTCCTGCTTGGTGGTTATCAGTACCACTCCATCCATTTTGTACTCTGCCTCTGGGTTTCTGTAACCCAAGTGCATTACTTTGCACTGTTTTTGCTTTAAACCCAGCTGCCATACCCTTGACCACATCTTGAATTTTCACAGGTCTCTACTGATCCTTTCCACACCCCCTGCAGATTTTCATGAAATCTGCAAAGAGGTACACTTTCCCTTTTGGCTCCTCTGCAATGTCACTTATAAAAATATTAGGTCCTCCTAGGGGAGCCGTAAAGGTGGTGGGTGAGGAATCACCAGATAAAGATATTGTTAGGTGCCTTCCAGGTGCCTTGGCAATCCAGGATCTCAGTCAAATAGGGAAGGAGGGTCTTGCAAGAGATCTATACTGAGTGAATGGTGGAGAAGGAACAGGGAGATCTGGGGGTGCTTGTAACATAGAAACATACAATTTGATGACAGATAAGGACTGCTTGGCCCACCTAGTCTGCCCATTTCCCTACCTAATGGATAAGCAGCAGATCTTGTTAACCAACAGCCTACTTCCTCCTACCCCCCACTAGAATTGCCTTATGTCTGTCTCATGAATTCTTGAATTACCCCACTGTTTTTGATTCCACTACCTCCTCAGGAAGGCTGTTCCATGTATCCACAACCCTCTCCATGAAAAAATACTTCCTCACATTACTTCTGAGCTGTCCCCCCATGTCTTCAAATTGTGGCCCCTTGTTCTTGTGCATCTCTTTTTCTGAAAGATGCTCCGCTCTTGGACTTTGTTGTTTCCCTTGAGGTACTTGAAAGTTTCTATCATGTCCTCCTTCTCCCTCCTCTCCTTGAGGATATACATATTAAGCTCCTTTAATCTCTCTTTGTATGTCTTCTGGTGCAAACCCTGCACCATTTTAGTTGCCCGTCTCTGGATAGCCTCCATTCTATCTATATCCTTGCTGAGATGAGGTCTCCAGAACTGCACACAGTACTCCAGATGGGGTCTCACCAACTGCCTGTACAGAGGGATAACAGCTTCTTGTTTTCTACTGGTGATGCCTCTCCCTATGTATCCCAGTATCCTGCCAGCCCTCCTTACTGCATGCACCTGGCTATCAATGATCTGGCAAACCAGTCCGTGAATGCAGTTAAGCCAAATTTCCAGAGACTGGGGGCCAAATTGGCAGTACACTCAGCCTTCCTTAGGCCAGATTGGCAGTACACTCAACCTTCCTGGCCTTCTTTCAGGTCCTTCCTGTGTGGGGCAAGGTGGGGGAGACAGAATAAGGAAACAGGAGATAGATGTGTTTAACAGGTGGCTTAAGAAATGGTGTCAGGGGAAGGTGTACCATTTTATAGATGATTGAGAGACTTCTGGGATTTCAGACTTTTTAAGGGGGATGGACTTCACCTGATGAAAGAAGGGTCCATTCCACTGGGGCAGACATTTAACATCTACATCAGACATTTAAACTGACTGAGGGAGAGACTGGGACTATGGGAACCAAACAGATAAGTGAAAGGAAGGGAATACTAGCTAGTTCTCCCCTATACCTGGGGGCTTGTAGCAGCACAACAGGCAAAAACTCAACTCAAGCCCCAAATTAGATTGACGATAAACTAATTGTAAGTGTGCACAAAAAGAGTGATGCAAACAACATGAAACCAAAAAGGCCAGGGAAGAAAATTAGTAAAATGTGTACAAATAACAAGTGTTCATGGAGTAGTTGGAAAGGAGTCTGCCTCAATGTCAGAAGTCTGAGTAATATAATCAAGTGAGCTCCAGGCAATGATGGCAGACTCTACGATGGAACTTGTAGCCATCAACGAAACATAGGCCACAGATAAAACAGTGCCTAGGTACTAACTGCTAGGGCATTGAGGTAATGGAAAATGGGAATATCAAGGATGGTATATAAGGGACCGAGTCTCTGTGGGTTTAGATTACAGTGGCAGCAGGCAAAAAAAAATATGCTTAGGGGTGTTTTATAGACCACCAAGGCAAGGAGAAGCTGAGGACAGAGAGCTCAGTGAGGAAATTAGATGAGGAGCTGCTAAAGGAGATGTGGTGGTGGTAGGCGATTTTAACTTACCATACATAGACTGGAATATTCCAGTGGCTAGGAGTACTAGAAGCCTGGCTATGCTGGATATCTTTCAGGACTGTCTACTGGTGCAACTGGTAAGGGAGCCCACCAGACATGGATTCATTTTGGAGGTGGTGCTCACCAACTCTGAAGTAGTAAATGCAATAAAAGTTGTGGAGTCACTTTCAAACAGTGTCCACAACTCAGTTTTGTTAAAATTTGCCCTTGGGACTGAAAAAACACACACAAGAAGAGAGGTCCTGGGCTTCAAAAGGACAGATTTCAGTAACTTCAGAGGGGTGGTTCAGGACAAGTTAGACGTTATAGGCAGCAGAGAAGGTGTGGAAGGGAGATGGAGGGTAATAAAAGGGGCCATCCTTGAAGTATTGCAGTTATACTTACATAAAGTAAACAAAAGAAATAAACTCAGGAGACCACTATGGTTCTCAGCGAGGGTCAAGGAAGTGATAAGGGCCAAAAGGAAAGCCTTTCACAGGTTTGAAGAGAAGCATGGAGAAGCAGAATGGGAGGAATACATTCAGAGAAATAGGGCAGCAAAGAAGGTGATTAGAGAGGCAAAAGCAGATATGGATCTGTGAATAGCAAAGAGGGTCAAGCATGGAGACAACAAATGTTTTCACTATAGCAGGGAAAAATGAAAGTGAGGTGAGGGAATAGTTAGATTATTAGATGGAGTTATTAGATGGGGTAGGTCAGTAGGGTAGGGTATAATGAGCAAAAGGCTGCAGTCCTGAATGACTACTTCTGCTCCATCTTCACCATGGAGGACAGCAGCCCCATCCCTGAGAGTGTAATCAAAGTGGCCATGGGAGGGATCCTGAAGATGGAGAAACCAGTATTTACCAGGGATAGGGTCTGGAAAGGGCTAGCAGCCCTTGAGACAGACAAGGTCCCAGGTCATAGGATACATCCAAGGGTGCTCAGAGAACTGGCAAATGAATTAGCTGAGCCTCTGACAGGCCTGTTCAATAGCTCACTTCAGATGGGATTGTCCCAAAGGATTAGAGGGTGGCAGATGTGGTTAGCTCCATAAAGGGCAGGGGCAAGGAATAAGCAGGAAACTACAAACCTGTCAACCTTACCTCTATCACAGGGAAGCTGATGGAGTCACTGCTTGAAACAGATCTTGTAAACTATCTAGAGGGTAATGGTCTCCAGGATAGTAGATAGCATGGCTTTGTGCCAGGGGAGGTCCTGTCAGACTGACTTAATGGTCATCTTTGACTATGTGACTAAGGAACTGGATAAAGGCCATGCAATGGATCTACTTTACTTCCACTTCAGGAAGGCTTTCAATTCTGTGCCTCATAGATGCTTGCTGAGGAAGTTGGAGCACCAGGGGGTGGCTAGGTATATAGTTAGATGTGTAGAAAACTGTCTAAAAGGGAGGCAGCAGTGGGTTGTGGTGAATAGAGTTAAATCAGGGGAAAAAGAGGTAATGAGTGGGGTACCAAAGGGATCTACCCTGGGCCCAGTCCTTTTTAACATGTTCATCAGTGACATCAGAGAAGGGGATCCAGGGTAGGATAAGCCCCTTTGCAGATGACACTAAACTCTGCAGAAGGGTGAATAGCACCAAGGTGATCTACAAAGGCTAGGGGAGGTGGCCAAATGTCTGGCAGCTGAAATTCAATACCATAAAGTGCAAGGTGCAAAAAGTGATGCACCTAGGAAAAAAGAACCCAAGGACAGAATACTGGATGGGAGGGGTTAAACCTAGTACCACAGATGAGGAACAGGACCCAAGAGTCATCATCAACAACAACCTTAACAGGCTAGTCAATGCAAAGAGGCTTGTAATTAAGCAAACCATATGCTGGGGTGTATAGAAACACAGAAACATAGAATTTGATGGCAGATAAGGACAGCTTGGCCCACCCAGTCTGCCCATTTCCCTACCTAATGGATAAGCTGCAGATCCTAGTTAACCAGCAGCCTACTTCTTCCTACCCAACCCCCTACAATTGCCTTATGACTGTCCCATACATGCTTGAATTCCACCACTGTTGAGCAGGGATATTGATAGTACAAAGCAAAAAGTGTTACTCCCCCTCTATAGATCCTTGGTGAAGCCACACCTAGAGTACCGCACTCAGTTCTTGAGCCCTTACCATAGAAAGAACAAGGATAGGTTACAGATGGTACAGTGTAGAGTGATGAAAATGATACAGGGCCAGCAGGGGAAGTCCTATGAGGAACGTCTTAAAGCATTGAATATGTACTTACTAAAGACCAGAAGGGAGAGGGTGGATGTGATAGGAACCTTCAAATTCTTGAAAGGAGTAAACAAAGTGAACTATGAGGAATTATTTAGCAGGAACACTGGTTCAATAACATGAGGACATGACTGTAAACTGACATGTGGAAGGTTCAGAAGGGATAGGAGAAATATTATTTTACTGAAAGGGTGGTAGAACCATGAAACAGCTTGCCAGCCAAGGTGGTGGGAACTAAAACCATGGAGGGCTACAAATGGGCTTGGGACAGAGCAAAGAGAATAGTGCTCACTTGTAGAGATGAAACCAGGAATTGGAAGACTGATGGGGAGGGTTAGAACCCTTTATCAACACTAGATCAAAGGGTTACATAGGGCCCAGTGGGCAGACTTGATGTACCTTTGGTCTTTTTCTGCCGTCACTGTTTGTTTCTATTAAGGAGGATTGATCCCAGCACTGATCACTGAGTCACTCTACTGGTTACCCTCCCTTCCTGAGAGTGAACTTCTCTGCCACCTCTCCCCTGATCAGTGTTTACTCAGTTTACCACCTTTGGACCTACAGAGCTGAAATCCTGCATGTGAGCATCAGCAGGCATGGTGATGTGCATGCATAAGATCTTAGCTCCAATTTCAAAATTAAATATTATCACTGTCTGTGCCCATTTTTCTTAGGGAACAACACATTGTTATTCAAAATTCAGAACTCTGTTGAATACTAGCTTTTGTTAGATATGCACCTGGAAATATATTTGTATTTATTATGCACAGGTTTGGCTCCATGATGGCACTATTTGAGACATGTGTTCATGGTGCTGTTATGCTATCAGGCAGCAGCTGAATTTGTCAGTCTGACAAAAGAAGAAAAAAGGCTGATCTATTTTACATGTTTTGGCATTCTATAGTCTTAGTTGGCCAGGTCTGGTCACAGATCACCAGAAATTGCACACCAACGCTGACAGTGTCCCTTTAATTCAAAAGTCTAAACTCTGCACTTGTACTCTTGCAAGTGTTACTATGTCCTCGTCTGACATATTTTTTTGAACCGCCATAAAGCATAGTAAATAAAAAAAAGAATCAAAGTATTCTAACTGGGCTTTGCTGATATTATGAGAATATAACAAATGATGGCAATAACTTAAATAATTTACTTAAGCATTAAGCATGTTATGGATCCAGCCAGTAACGTCGCGGAAAAAATATGGCACATATCAAAGCAGGCAAACCATCGCCGTCTGTAACGTCAGCATGTAAACACATTGCTGACCCAAACCTCATGGGTAGTGCAATGTTAGAATAGGCCTCATGACCACCGAGTCCCCCATCCCACCCACTGAACGATGGCTCCAGGAACAGTGACAGAAGCCAGCCCCAGTGTGATGGCCAGTCCCCCCCAACCCACCGCCACCGATTGCTTACCTGTGTTCCATGACACCGTGCAATTTACTATATACCTGGTGTCTAGTGGAACCTCCCCACCACAACAGGTAGATCCTCCCCACCACGTACCCCCCAAAACACACTCTGACAATGGGCGAGTGGCCAGCACAGCCCTCCACTCACCAACATGGCTGGTCGCCTGACTGAACTGAATGAATGAGCATGTGTACACTCATTCATTCGGTTCAGTCAGGTGTAACCAACTGGCAGGAGTGGAGAGCTGTGTTACGCTGCCACCCATTGTCGGGGTGTGTTGGGGGGTGTGTGGGGAGGATCTACCTGTCAGGGTAAGGGGTCCACTAGACACCAGGTATAATAAACTTTACTGTGTTATGGGGCGCGGAAATAGCGACAGTGGCGGCGAGCTGGTGTGACTGGTCATCACTGGGCAACTGACTACGTCTGTTCCTGGGGCCATCGTTGTGAAGTGATAGGGCGACAATGATGTTTTATTCTCAACATTTTTACTTAATGAGATTTGGGTGCATTGATGTGTTATACATATACAGGAGGCAATGGTGTGCCTGTTTTGATGTATGCCACAATATTTTTTTCCTCAGTGTTACTGGACAGATCCGCATGTTATTGTAAAGTTTAAAAATAGAGTTCTACAGCACAATTAAATTATTTTTACAGAAATTGCAGCTATTAAATTAATTGAGTTCAGGATAGAGTACTGTATATGTATATCAGACATTGGTAAGCTGTTTTATTTTGATTGCAACATGAACATTGAAAATTAAAAATAGCTTAGGAATTTTGTATAACATCTACTTTATTTTGTATCTGAGCAGCTGGGGCAGGCATGATAACCATTCCATGATGGTAACCATCAGATAATCTTAAAGAATCAGACTGTATTTACAGTATGTACCTTTCTATACAGAGTTTCCCACCATTCCACCCAGAGGAAGTGGAAATGACTCCATGAAACATATTCAGAAGACTTGGTTGCAAAAGCAAAACTGTCTGAAAAAAATCCATTTTTTTAACTAAACCTATAAATTGAAATGAATATTAAACCCATGTATTCAGCTCCCTGGTGTTAGCTGATAATTGGATATATTAAATACCTACTTGAAGGACAGGTACTTAAACAATTTCAAAGCCTCATGGAACAATACAAATGCCCAAGGACATACTGCTAGTGATATTTACAGGTGCATCACATACATTTATTACATTTACCATGGATTGAAATAAGTCAAGTGAACCCTCTTGATCACTGTTTTCTTGACACAGAAAAACCTCTGACCTCCAACTCTTGGAAATCATCCTCTTCATCCACACATCATATGAGAGAGTATGAATTTTGTTATCTTCGGCTGACAGGTCAGTGAACTTGCCATCAGGGTAGTCCAGGCCTTCTTTGATGGGTGACCTGTCTTCAATAAAGGTTGTTTCACAGCAGTCAGAGCTGAGATTCTCACTCCAGGACCGCAACATGTTTTCTGAGTACAGGATGATATTTGGGCGATAATTGGACTCCACAGTCTGCTGAAGTGTGCTGGGGTCAAGCAGCTGTTGCACAGGATCATTTTTACCATTTTCCACACAGCTCTTGGGTGAAAGATTTGCAACTATGTGCCCTTGGTACTGTGGAGCTGGGTAGACAGATACCAGACCATCCCTGCTGTCTGTCACAAGGTTCCTTGTGTTGATCAAGCCATTCTTTTTCCCAGCATCTG
The DNA here is from genome assembly GCA_016271365.2 of Neoceratodus forsteri. Classification (NCBI taxonomy): domain Eukaryota; kingdom Metazoa; phylum Chordata; order Ceratodontiformes; family Ceratodontidae; genus Neoceratodus; species Neoceratodus forsteri. Next base: position 1,735,492,918 of record CM057450.1, on the reverse strand, counting down.
TGACTTTAATGGGTGCCAAAATACTGTGCTGTTCAATTATAGACTCCATCATGTTTTCTTCAACACCGTTATTAACCAGCAACTTCAAAGTATGGGTCACATTTGCCTAATGGTCACCATTTCCCTGAGGATAAAGGAGAATAATATTGTTAAGAAACAAAATGACAGGACAGGTTATTATCAGACACTAGGGGAATAATGAGGGGATAATTTATGTATGCTGCACAACTGAATTACACATAAATTGGCATAAGAAAAGACTGTTAGGCAACTCTAAATTGTAATACTCACATGTTATACCTTCAACACTTGACTGTAAGTGGCACACTTTATTGTTATATCAAATCTACTACACTACTATTGTGTGGTACATTATGATTCTCATACTCAGAAAAATCAATAATTTTTATTCATGCACTTGGAACTACAAAAATAAGTCATTTTGAAGAACCACAATTAAATAAGAAAAACATGTATTTTTCTTTATTTTTTCTATCCTGCCTGCTCACTCTGTTGGGTAATTGGTGAACTATATAAACCACAATTTTATGACTTGGTGAGATGTTAAAAGTAGAAATTTTATTCAAAAATAGGATATCATATCATCATGAAGACATGTAGGGTGCTGTTCTATAAAGCATGTAACTTTGCAACTGGTATTCAATGAATGTCACCCAACAATAATGTCATAGACAAGTACTGTAGGAATTGACAGTTCTATTACCAAAAGATGAAAATCATCTGCCAGCTCTGACTCCCGTTGAAAACAAAGAGCCTCATTATGACTCAATACTGCAGCTTTGCCACTGATATTCAATAAAAGTCACAACAATAATGTTGTCATTGACAAGTTCTGTAGGAACCGTTTAACAGTTATATCATCAACAGATGAAAATCATCTGCCAACTCTGATTCCCACTGGAAACAAAAGAGCCTCAGTGTCTGGATCTTCTCTGTGGCTTTCACGGAGCAATGTAAAAATAAAAATAAGAGCAAGAAAGGACCATGGAGAGCAGAATGATAACAGAAAATAGAAAGTAATTGGGTGGCATGGGGGGGGGTAGTTTTATGTTCTTTAGTATAGTGAATGTGATTTGTAATAGTGTATGTATTTTATTTCTTCTTATTTTTTGATGGGTGTAGTCCTAGAACCTGCACCAGTTTGTCTGTATACCCATGATTTCTTTTTTTGTTATACTAATGACAATAAAGTTTATTGAATTACAAAAAAAAAAAAGAAAATGCAAAGTAACTGTACCCTTAACCTACTTTTCAGACATGTGGTCATTTTCTGATTTATGCTGGTAAGAGAATTAAATGCAACCTGGGTTACTAAACAATAGAGCATAAGATAAGTAACATAGTTTCAAAAGGCTTGGTGCACCCATTTCTTTTTAATATCCATGTTATAAACACCATGGATTTCTCTCCCCCAATGTGATATGCATAGGACTGCATTGTTGTAGTCTTTGGTAAGCAGGTAACCCTCTGGTAAGCAGGTAAGGCCCACTAAGGCACAAGTGCCTGTTTTGAGGGGCAACCTGGGAACACTGGAGAGGTTATATGACTTGATCAGAGTCACACAGTATGCAAGTGAAGGTTGTGGGAATCAAACCCTAGTCAGCTGGATGTACTAAGCTCATTCACAACTCATTACTCTAACCTCTAGACTACACTGCCATCTTGTCCTGCTTCTATGCAGTCTTTTGTTTGGTTCTTTTTTTTTATTAATTTACATTAAAAACTGTGCCTGGTGTTGTTTTCTGTGGAAAGTACCCTTTTTACCCTGATTCTAAGTCCTACTGCATTTTTATGTTCATGAAAGATTTTGTGGCAATGCAATATTTAATGTCCTTGAAAATTCTGTATGCCCCATTACTGCTTTCTCGCACATTCAGCTTTAAACTTATATACCCTTGTATTAGCAACACATTGGAAGACTTGGTGCTGGCCAACTTAAAATGGGATTGTTACCCCCTTTCTTATCATTGCAATCTGTTTGCCCTTGTAGATTTTGTATCTCAAGTCCCGGATGTATGTGCTCCACAGGGGGATGGGACCAGGTAAATGAGAACTCCTCGGGACTCTCAAACTGGTGTCAGTAGCAGGTGGATTTGGTTATCCTCTGCATCCAGCAATTGGCCAATTTGCACAGAGACTCATCGTACAAACATCTCCACTTCCACTACTCTACTGCTAGTGTGCTGTGCCACAGAGAAGTGGCTTAATGCATGCACCACGCTGTTTTCAGTGTCTTGAGGACCTGACAACATAGTAAACAAAATTTTCGGTTCTAGCATCAGTGAAACTACAAGGGAGTGATTTGCTAAGCAAAATATGGAGGTGGGGTATAGAGGTACAAAAACTTGAAGGAGGGTTTTGTAATTTTGTAAAGGAATTTTTGGGGCTGCCTATAGATGAAGGGGCGTGTCCTGATCCTGAGGATAAATTTAGGATATGTTAGGATTAAGAATATCTTGGGGACAAACATTGCCCTATGCAGGGGAGCATTTACTTTGGTAGGCTTAATCAGTTACATTTTTTAATGGGTTTTATTTTTAGATGTTTAAACTTTCCCTGTTTGGACCACATAGGGGCCCTACTTCCTCACCTCATCATTTAGAAAGCCTACCCCACCATAGAAAATACAGTATGTGCTTATTGATTAATAAGCAAATTGTTTTCCTTCAGGACTGGTCATTATCTTTGAGGAATCATGGTTTGCAGCAACCATGTGTACTGGGATCAGGTATATTGGGTCTAGTACAGTATAGGTAGGGCACATTTTTTTTTCTAAAATAAAGTGTAGTTTAGGGTTTGTTTAATTAACCATGTGGATTGGCATCTTGTATCTGTGATATGGTACAGGTACTGTAATTTTATTTAGTACAATTTGAGGGTGGATTAAATCAGAGCTGTTAGGGTTGCAGCATTACCTGCAGCTGGGCTTATAACTTTATTGTGGTTTGGGGGGTGGGGGATTGCTTTTTCAAAACTCTCAACAATCAATACAGGTTTGTTATTGACATGCGGTCAAGTACACCAGTGCTCTTATTGTTGGGAGCATTTATTTTAAATGCTGTGTGACTGAGGCTCTGGATACCATAATGTTTTCTTTTTCAGGTGTGTTTGGTCAGCCATTTTGAGTATGTGGGGGTAGTAGTGTGCTGGAAATACACACCTGGAAAAATCTGCTTCATTGTCACTCCAGGCAATACATTTGTCCAGGTGTGTTTGCTCACCAAAAGGAAGCTTTTGTAAGCACCATGCTTGGGAGGGTAGACAAACACACATGGAATGATGCATCATCAGAAGGACTTAAAATTTGTTTGGAGAGAGTGTGATCGTGTGTGTGTGTGGGGGGGGGCTGTGTTTAATTATGAGATTTTAAAAGGAGGGAGCCATTCAGGTGATGCATTTTCCTGTGTGTTTGTTCAGTAAGGGGCAGCCACTGTGCACACCATAATTTCTTTGTTTGTTGGGAGGCAAACATACCTAAAAAGATGCATCACCTGGGCTCTGGCTTTGGATTTGCTTCACATTTAATATTTTGGGGTGGGCAACAGGGTTGATTTCTTGTGGTTATGTTTAAAAGGAGGTGGTCATTCCATGCTAAGCATTTTCCAGGTGTGTTTGTTGACTGAGGGGCAACCACTATGAATGCTTTGCTTTCTTTATTTTGGGGGGATGGTGAAAATAAATTAAATGTGACCAGACCCTATTGACCATACCACACTTCTGCCCATCATTCTGCCACATTTGTGATCAAAAAATGGTGCCAAACCTTTGGTAAACTCATGCCTGCATTACTTAGGAATTATTTGAACAAGCTGAGTAAAACACCTTCTCTGAAAGTAGGCATTTAACAGATGTGGGCATGAGGAACTGAAAATGAGCATTCTAACAGATGAAACAGTGACTCCACAAAATCACGGCTTCCATTTCCTGACCTCTTACTTCATGTGTTAGTATGCTCATTTTCATCTACCACTAACTTTGCCCACTTCAGTCAAAAGCCTAAATTCAGAAAATGTGTTCCACACAACTTGTTAAAAAAAGCCTAACAGGTGTATGTATTTGTTTGCCCAAGGTTCAGCACCATTTTTCGATTGTGAATTGAGTGGATTGTGCAACAGAGCTGTGCTGTGAAGGTTAGGTTGCAGTCAACTTTTTAATGAAAAAAAAATGAACTATAGGTCTTAGGAACACTGGGGACCATAGCTGTTATCATAAGGCACAGATAAGGCAACATGCACCCTGGTCCTCCAGATAAAAAGAAAAAAAAATTAAGAGAAATCTGACGGTGTACCTTTAAGTTTGAGAGGTAGGCATGGGTGTAGTTCCATTTTGTTTACTGGAAGTGAGGGTATGTCACCATTTTGTTTACAGGCAAGTGAGAACGGGCCTCCATTTTGCTTACAAACAGGTGTGGGCATGCCTTCATTTTGTTTGCAAAGAGGTGAAGGTGTGCCTTCATTTTGTTAGTAGACAGGTGAGGGCATGCCTCCATTTTGTTGGCAGACAGGTGGGGACATGCCACCATTTTGTTTTCAGGCAAGGAAGAGTGCCTCCATTTTGTTTGCAAGCAAGTGAGGGCATGCCTCCATATTATTTGCAAATAGATGAGGGAATGCCTCTATTTTGTATGCATACAGGGACAGGCATGCCACCATTTTGTTTACAGGCAAGTGAGGGCATGCCTCCATTTTTTCAAACAGGTGAGGGCATGCCTACTTTTTGTTTGCAGAAAAGTATGGGTGTGCTTCTATTTTGTTTGCAGACAAGTGAAGACATGCCACCATTTTGTCTGCAAGCAAGTGAGAGTGTGCCTCCATTTTGTTTACAGACTAGTGAGGGCATCATGCCCTCATGTGCTCTCTCCTCCACTTTGTTGTCATTCTTGGAAACCACATTTGAATCTACAGCTGCTCTCATTTGGGCATCGTATCCTTGTGTGTTGCACTCTTCTCAATTTTCTTGTCATTTTTGGAAACCATGTTTGAATGTGCAGTCACTCCCCTTTGGACATTGTACACATATGTGCTGCTCTCTCCTCCAATTTGTTGTCATTTTTGGAAGCCAAACTTGAATGTCTGCTGCTCTTCTTCAGGTGTCATATCTATGTGTGCTGCTCTCCTTAACTTCTTTGTTGCTTATGGAAACCATGTTTGAATGTACTGCCACTTTCATTCAGCTGCCATTTCCACATGTGTTGCTCCCTCTCAATGTTGTTGTCAATTTTGGAAACCATGTTTGAATGTATAATCACTCTCCTTTGTGTGTCTCACCCATGTGTGTTGCTCTCTCCTCAACTTTTTTGTCATTTTTGAAAACCGTGTTTGAATGTGCAGCTGCTGTCTTTTGTGCGTTGTGTGTGTGCTGCTCTCTGTCTCCTCCATTTTGCGGTCATTTTTAAAACCCATGTTTGAATGTATAGCCACTCTTCTTCAGCTGTCATATCCATGTGTGCTGCTGTCTCCTCCCCTTTGTTGTAACTTTTGGAAGCCATGTTTAAATGTACAACAGATCTCCCTCAGCCATTGTCTGCATGTGTGCTGCTCTGCTCTCAACTTTGTTGTTTTGGGAAACCATGTTTGTGAATGGGCAGATGATCTCTATCAGGTCATTGTGTCAGTAATTGACTGCTCTCACCTCCGCTTTGTGTTTTTGTGGGTAATTATTATATTGCACAGTTTTTTGTTCAGTACTTCATATCATTTATATTCTCTATTCTGAGTTTTGCACTTCACTTTTGTTTTTCTTTCTTTTTAAGGGATGGTTCAGTGTCAAAGATCATATCATCTGCAGCTATCTTGCTCAGGGATACTCTGAAGAATTCTTCCCCCCAACACAGTGAAAGAAAGAAGTCAGCATTACCATGATAGCTTAAGAAAGGATCCTGAACACCTCCAGGAATATATATAGAAAAAGCCAAAGCATGTGCACAGAAGCATAGAGAGAATATGGATGATGAGAAGGGCCTAACTACTAAGGAGAAAAGACAAATTAGAATGCAGGAATTCAGTCAACTGCAGAAGAACATGGCTTCAGAGATGACAAAGGCTTCTGCAAAAGCTTTTGCAAGAAAATAAACAGATGAAAAAACACAGGGCATACTGGAGAGAGAGAAAGCATGAACAATGCAAAAATATGACATCCAAGAAACTGAGAAGGAGTAATGAAAAAAGACAACAATACAGTGGGTAAAGAAACAGACAACCCCTTCCATGACAACAACTACCACGCCACAATGGACCCACAAATGAACACAACTTCCCTGGCCACCACAATCATGGGTACTGTGCCCTTGGAGGATAGTATAACTCCAGTGATGGACCCAAGGTTAGCAAGCGCAATTAGCAAAGCTGTACAAACAGCCAGAGAAGGGTTGACAAAGCCTCCCAACTAGTTGGCCACAACCACGGATAAAGTGATGCCCTTGTCCTCATCCAAAAAACAGGATGCCCTATCAAGGTTCGGCTATCGCACCAACCTAGACACAAAATAGTGGAAGTCTTTCAACACAAAATGAATGAAATTAAACATCACAACAGGAAGGGAGAAACAGGACTGACAAATGACCTTTTCAGTGCTTTTCTGGTACTGGAAAGTACTGCCTGGTCAGAACAGCAAGCACATCCATGGGGGTCAGTTGGAGGAGGTTGATGAGGGCATTTAAGAAGGAACGAGTTAAAAGGATCACTAGACACAATTTGGCAGTATGTGACAAGATGGCAACAAAAATGCATGATTTTTTCAAGACATCAGCCACACGGCTTCCACACAATAAGGCTTTCTAGAAAAAACTGGAAAAACAAGCTCTTTGTGACATAAAAGTCTGCAAAGACTGTGCCAGAATTCCTGGGATCAAAACCCAGAAAAAAATAGGAACTAACTAAATGTTTTAATCTCAGATAAGACAACATTAAACTCACAAGGGAGGAAAAACTAGACCAATGTCTATATGACTGAGGATTGTATTAATGCAAAGTTAAAGCTGTGGGCAGTAAACAGACTTGCAGAACAAAAAAGAAGACTAGAGTGCAAAGTTGCCAATATTTATCAGCAGTCAAGATAACAGTGTGCCCAAAGAAGCAGGGAGAAACATTCTTTGACAAGGATTGCATTGACAAAATGTGTGAAAACAGTAGAATGCATGGTATTGTCAAAGCACTTGAAGAACATTTACATGAACATTGAGCAGAGGAGGTTAAATGGCTCCAGTGGGACAGTGTCAGCATTTCCAAAGTCATAAATTATGCTAGAACAAAATAAACTAGAAAAGTCATGAAATGAAAAGTGGCAACATTTCAAAGTCTAGTTGAAGTCCTTAGTATTCAGGGGGAGGGTGCTGGGGGAAGGGGGTAAAATTAGCAGTAAGAGATTGCGTGAGGAGTTTATATTTAATTCCTGGTGAGTCTATTTAGGGTAGCCCTAGGACCGTGTGAGGGGGGCTTGGGTGTACAGCTGTGGCAGGAAGGGGGAGGAAGAAGACTAAGGAGCTGTTTGAAGGTTGATATGGAGGGGGCCAGGTGAAGGTTGGGAGGGAGGTTGTTCCAAAGGAGATGGAGCCCGTAGGAAAAGGCAGCTTGCCCTGAGGCTGTCAGGGGGTATAGGAGGTGGAAAGTACGTGCATGTCTGTGGCGAAGAGGGTAGCCAGAGGGGTTGGCTTGAGAGAGGCGGGAGGCTAGGTAGAGGAGAAAGGTGCCTAGCCAATATTTCGCTATGAGTGAGGCACTGTGGGTGGTCCTATGTGAAAGTGGCGTTAGGATAGAGTTGTGAGCAGTTTGCAGTGATGAGTGAGTGGGGGGAGGCGGTGGCGAAACGCATGAAGGAGTTTAGCAGGACTTCGAGTTTTGCAAGGGAGGAGGAAGGAGCAATGCCATAAATGATGTCAGCATAGTTCAGTATTGGTAGTATGGTCTTACATATGAGTTTGCTCCGAGTTGGGAGGGGGAGGCAGTCTTTGTGGTGGTAGAAGATGGAAAGTTTGGGCCGGAGTTTGGTACAGACAGCGTCAACATGGGTGGAGAAGTTGAGGTTTGTGTCCAGCCAGACTCCCAGGTACTTGAAGGTGGGTACTGACTCTAGGGGAATTTCATCCAGGGTGGAGATCGGGGGCAGGCATGGAGGCGAATTTTTGTCTTGTGCCAAAAACCATGGAGACAGTTTTTTTTGCATTAAGTTTTAGCTGATTTTTATGGAGCCAGGCTTGTACTCGGTTGAAATCGGTTTGGAGGTTTGAATGGACGCTGGCTTGGGAGGGGCCTGAGGCATAGATAATGGTGTCATCCACGTATAGATGCACGTTTGAGGTGAGACAGGCTGAGGGGAGGTCATTTATGAAAAGGGAGAAAAGAATGGGACCAAGGATGGAGCCTTGGGGGACACCCATGAGGATGGGAAGGGGGTTGGAGATGGTGTCTCCGACTTGTACTTGTTGCATCCTGTTTTGGAGGTAGGAATGGAACCAGTTTATGGCCTGTTTAGAAAGGCCAAAGGAGCTCAATCTGTCTATCAATAGAGGGTGGGAGACCGAATCAAAAGCTTTGGCCAGGTCGAGGAAGATGGCGGTAGTGGTTTGCCCTGCATCCATGGCTGAGAAAATGGAGTCAGTAGCTTGTAGTAAGGCTGTGGTGGTAGAATGGGATTTTCTGAACCCTGATTGAAAAGGGGAGAGGGAGCTGTTTGAGGAGAGGAAAGGTGACAGTTTTGATAGCATGAGGGATTCTTGGATTTTGGCCAGGGAGGGGAGGAGAGAGATGGGTCTGTAATTTCCTGGGAGGGATGGGTCACCACCTTTGTGGAGCAGTAGGATTTTGGCAAGTTTCCAGGTGGAGGGTACAGTGGCTGTGTCACTCGAGAGATTTAGTATGTGGGTTATAGGTTCGACTATGGCTGCTGCGCAGATGCGGAGCAGGCTGGGATGCAAGCCATCTGGGCTGGATTTTGACAGGTTTAGGAGGTGAGGAAGTAAACTTCCGAGGGTGTGAATGGGGAAAGTGGAAGTCGTGGTGAGAGGGAGAGGTTTGTGTGAGGGTGGGGAGGTGTCGGGCTTGGTGCAGGAGATGAAGAAGGAGTTGAAGAGTTCAGAGACTATGGCAGGATCGGAGTCTATTTTGCCATCAATGTTTAGGCTGGGGCTAGCTTGCTTGGAGTGTGGGCTGATAAGAGAGTTTAACACCTTCCAGAAAGGTGCCGGGGAGGCTTGGAGAGAGGTAAGTTGGGCCTTGAAATACTGGGCCTTAGATAGCTGAATGGCTTTTGTGCAGTTGTTTCTAAGCGTTTTGTAGGACAGGAGGTCCCTGGATGCAAAGAGGTTTTGTAACGCCCAGGCCTTATCTCTGATTTGACCCAGGGAGATGAGGTCGGCAGTGATCCAGGGGTGGTGATTTTTCCTAACTCTGGCCTTCCTTAGTGGAGCGTGGCGGTCTCATACACCTAGGAAGGTTTTCCAGAAGTGGGAGAGGGCGGTGTCGACATCACGTGAGGCCGGGACAGGGTGCCAGTCTGTGTTTGACAGGTCATGTTGAAGGGCGGATACATCAAGAAGGTGTAAGGGGCGGGTTACAATGAATTTGGGGCCAGAGTGGAGTGAATTGATTTTATGGGTACAGTAGGTTATGCAGTGGTCGCTAAGGGCATCAGAAAGGATACCTGAGGCGGTAATCCTGTGGGGTTGGGAGGTTAAGATCCAGTCAAGTAGGGTGTGGTTTTGTGAGTGCTGGTTTAGAAGGGTGGGTTCCTGAATTAGCTGGGTGAGATTTAGGGCTTCGATCCTCAGAGCGGCTGGTTTTGTGGAGTGGGAGAGCCAGTTTAGGTTGAAGTCGCCTAATAGAATGAGTTCACCATTTGAGGTGGCAGAAGAAATAGAGGATATGATTTGGATGAGGGCATTGCGTGAAGGCTTTGGTGGGTTATATAGAACACCTATGTAAAGAGGGGTGGATGAGGGGAAGGATAGGTGAGCAACTAGGGATTTGTGGGAGGACGGGCATGATTCTTTGAAAATTACACTGCATTTAATGGTGTGTCTGATATACAGTGCTACCCCTCCACCTCACTTGCCATGGTCCTGGCGGAACAGGATGTAGTTTGGTATGTCGAGTGAGAGGTTGGAGATTTTGCCTGAGAGCCAGGTCTCTGTGATACAGAGTATGTCCGGTTTGTATTGTACTGACCAGACAGAGAGGGAGTCGAGTTTGGGGAGAAGGCTCCTGACGTTAATGTGGAAAATAAGGAGGCCCTTCGGGAGTGAGTTTGGTGAGACACTGAGTTGGGGGTCTGGTGACGCTTGGGGGGCTTTTGTTGATGTGGGGCCTGGGTTTGGATGAATATCCCCTGCCAGGAGTAGGAGTAGCAGGGGTAGGGAGAGGTGGGAGTGCATCTTGCGTCGGCTATGAGTGTGTCTTGTAGGTGGAGCTCGCAAGTTTAAGCACCGGAGAAATGCCTCTAGGTTAAGCATGTGAGTGGAGCAGGGACGGGTGAGTGGTTGTGGAGGGTTGGATACGAGGGGGGGGTGTATTGGATACAAGAGGGGAAGGGTGATCCAAATTTTGAGTTGAGGTGATGTACCGGTGTGAGGGGAGGGATTTCACTGGGGGGGGTTCGGGGCGGAGGGAAGGGGAGGTGTGAGGAGAAAGAGTTGTGGGGTGGTGATGTTGGAGCACAAGGGGAAGGAGTGAAATAGCACGCAAGAGTGCAGAGCGAGAACGAATAAGGCAGAGAGTGGCATGGTCAATACCCTCTAATTTTTTTTTTTTTAAATTTCAGCTTTTTTGTAAGATTTAAAGAGGCCTCTAGTGGTGAAGCCAGAAGTTTACAAGGTTGAAGGATTTTTAATTGCAGTGGCCACTAGTGGTGGGATTTGATAGCTTGCAGATGGAAAAGTGGACTGATTGGTTTTCGATTATCATGTGACACTAGCTACAAAAATAGAGTGACAACCAAGGGTGGGGGGTGGGGAGCTGGAGCGCTTAGCGGCTGTAGCAGTCCTTACAATGCTTGTGCACAGCACAGTGCAGTGAAGGTTCGCCCGTGCCTTTAGTTTCGGGGGGTGGGGGAGGGCGTCCTAAGCCCTCATGGACCCTCGTGGGGCTGGTTCGCTTTTCAATCCCTGCAGATTCTGATTTCTGTGTAGACATCTACATGTGGTGTGTGGCATCCTGGCAACATCAACAATTCACGTCACTGAAAGAGAAATTTCCCTAGCTGTCTGGGTACTGATGGTTTTGGACTTTGCTGAGAAATATCCATGTAAGTAGCAGAATGAAATCCAGACATGTCATTAGCACCATGCGCAGGCCACTGACCACCCTGTAGTAACTTACTACAGGTGTTAAAACTGCACAGAAACAGTCATGGAGTCACTTGTGTTCGTATCTAGTGACCTCAGACATGACCACCACACCGTTCAGCATTTTGTCACTGTGTGAAATTTCCACCTTAGGAATATTGGGCCACTCAGAACTGAAAAACAGGTGCACTTCACAGATGGATGTGCGAGTCAGTATAAACCAAAATGGGCCTTCTACAATATATTATTGGCTCCCACACAATACTGCTTTCCTAAAAAAATGGGCATTTTTTGGATCCAGGGATGGAAAATACCCCTCAGATGGTGAGAGTGCTGTGGTGAAGTCAATTGCAATCCAAGCCATGCAATCACAGCAGGCTGTGATTTCAAATGCTGATTAGCTGTTTTAATACTGCAAGAAGAATTTAGCCAGGGAACCTGCCAGTGAAGGATGCAGTTATTTCTGACAAACATTTTTCTGTGCTGGTGATGACAAAATTAAAAGAAATGCAAGACCAGAGCTAAAAACAATATCTGACACACAAAAGGTCCAGAGTGTATGGGGTCTACTATCAAATCCTGATAGTCAGTCTTCTGAACGCCATAAGCCTGAGTTTAGGAGACCAATTGTCGGAAGACTGACAAGGCGCTTAGTGCAATGTGGGAGGCTCTGCCCCAAGCATCCCCTGTAACTAACATAACCAACTCTGAGGGGGATCAAAAAGTTACGGAGGAAAAAGAGTGCTGCACAAAAAAGTTGCGTGCCGGGTTAGATCCCAGGTCTGAGCATACTGGTGACCAAGCTGCTAGTGGTTTAGCCCTCCATGCCATGGGAGCAGCTCAGACAACCACTGGATTTTCTCCTGTCTTGTGGTGCACGGCTAGAGGCAGGGTAGCAATTTGTCACATCCGCTACTTTACCCCTACCGGCACCAGCTTCCATCTGTTGGGCAGGCGTGTGTCGGGCAGCCGAACTCAGGATCCTGAATGTCGGGATTCCAAGTTTTGGCATTCAGTCAAACTCCCAGTGTATGATCTGTAGCTGAGGGTGTTGATACAGTCAGAGACTATAGCTGTTTATGCACACCATGCAGAAAGGTGGATGGCCTGTGTGACAATAAAAGCCACAGAGATGAATGGAAGACTAGGAAGCACCAGATTTCACTTGGATACTTGTCTTTATTGAAAGATACTAATTACCTGCAAACACTTCTGGCCATTCTACCCTGGAATTTCCCATCTCCCATGAAACCAGTCCCCCCACCCACCCACTCCTGCTTCTTGATATCAAGATTACTGCAATGACTGGTATGTCTGCTGTTGCCAACCCAACTAATGAGCCTTTTTCAGTTTTAGTTTATTTATTATACTAGAAAGGCATGTGAGCATAAGTTCCCCATTTTTACAAGTGGCCAGATTTGAACAAATACAAGGAGATCACAAAACAAGCAGTAAAGTAAAAGGATTATCAATGGTGAACAAGGGTCAAGATAAAGGACAATAGTGAACTAACATGTTACATAACAGTATGAGAAAACATTTGCAAGTGCATTGGTAGGATGGGTGCAAAACTAGACTTAAGGAAAATAAGCAAATAAGATACAAAACAGTGTAAAATAAACATTTACAAGAGCATTTATAGGAAAGTGCATAGTCAGACCACTGGAGCCTGCCTCCATTAGATATAGGCAGGGCCCATTTAATGAGGAGGAGGAGGAGAGTACCCAGTTAGAGCATCACATGGTGAAACACCTGCAGATGGCGGCCTGGGAAAGGTGAGACTGAAGGATATTCTTAAAGGTGGCTGGAGAGAGACATTCAGAGATGGAAGGGGGAAGTCTTTTTTTTATCATATCATATTTTCTTCACCCTTCCCATTGACAGCCCCATCTGACTGACCCCTCGACCCCTGTCCCTCAGAATTACCGAGGCTTACCTTATGCCCGGCCACAGTGCCTGGGGGGAGTCAGTCACCATCCTGCTGCTGGTGATGTTTTCTCCTCCAGTTTCATCCCAAGGGCCCTGGGAGTGGGTACTCATGTGTGTGGAGGCACGCATTAGTCTCATGGCCCCAGTAACAGCCCCTTTCCTCCCACCCCATTGGCCTAGCACCTGGCTCCTCCCTAGATCTGTGCTGTCCCCCAGCCTCCACCGGGCAGCAGCCATTAGCCAGGAGTCACCACCCCACCTCCCCAGAGAGGAGAGCTTACCTTTTGGCAGCTCCATCCAGCTCCACCCTCACCCCCTTGCTGCCAGCCTCCGACGGCCCAAGCTTATTCCCAAACCCGGGTCACCAATGTGCTGTGAGGTTAGGCATCCAGCATCTTAGCCCTCAGCACCACGGGCTGGCTAGGGGGAAGACTGTTGAACAACTTGGTGTCCTTGTAGGAGAGGGTGTTTTGGACATGTGTGGTAAGGTAGAACAGGATGGAGAAGGAGAGAGAGGACTGTCTGGTGTTCTGAGAATGGAAGGACTTAAGGAAGAGGGAGATAACACTGTCAGGAGGGAGGCCCAGGGATATTTTGTGGAAAAGAGTGAGTACTCTGCTGTCAAGTCTGTCCTCGAGGGAGGTCCATTTAGAGTTACTGTTGAGGTCACAGTGGTGCGGCCATTTGGGGAGACCAGTGACAAAGCAAATGATGCTTTGATAGGTGGAACAGAGTTTATGGAGGTTGCTTTGGGTGAGAGGTGGATAACTGACTAGGGCTCCATAGTCAAAGAGCGGGAGAAGGAAACTTGTGGCGTGCAGGGTCTTAGATTCTTTGGTAAGGAATGGCCTTACTCTGTGAAGTAGGCCTAACTGTTGGTTGGTTTTCTTTATCAGCTGAGTCACATGTGAATTAAAGTTGATGTGGCTGTCAAGGAGAAGACCTAGGTATTTGAATTCGCTGACTCTTTCAATTGTATTACCCTCATCGCCAAGTAGTGTGAACTCAAAAGCGAGTGGTTTCCTTGGGCTAGAGAAAACCATTGTTTTGGTTTTCTTAGCATTTAGCACAAGTCCCTTGGACATGAACCAGGAGGGAAGGCTACTTGTTGAGTAGAGTGGATGGGTCTTTGTCTTTACAAAACAGAGCAGCATCGTCCACATACAGGATAAGTTGTGTGTTAATGCAGATTTCAGGGAGGGAATTTACTACAAGGGAGAAAAGGAGGGCACCCAGAATAGACCCTTGGGGTACTCCAAACTTTATGGGGCAGGGGTTGGATAGGACACCATTTATGATGGTTCGGTGTGACCTGTGGCTGAGGTAGTTGCGGAACCAGTTTCTAACATCTGATGAAAAGTGAAGGTTGGAAAGGATGGATAGCAGGATGTTGTGGTCAACCAGATTAAAAGCTTTTGTGAGGTCAACAAAAACTGAATTGGCAGGAGTCCTTCATCTATTGCTCCATTAATAAAGCTGGTGAATTTGATAAGGGTTGTGGACAGGCCTAAACCCGTGTTGGGCTTCTGTCTGAAGGTTATGATGTTTGATAAATTAAGTGGTCTGATTTTGCACTATTTTCTCCAGGATTGTGGAGAGTAGGGCCATAAGGGAGATGGGTCTAAAGTTGGAGATGTCATCTTTGGGGACATATGTGTGGAGTGGTCTGAGTAAAGTGTATTTCCATTTAAGCGAGTAGGACCCAGTGCAGAGGGACTAATTGAGTATATTGGTGAGGGGAGTGGCAACTTATTTAACAGACCAATTTGAGGACCCTGTAGTCGATGCTGTTGGGCCCTAAGGAGGGCTTAGGATCCTGGGCTTTGATGAGTTTTACTACTCCGGAGGGGAAGGTACTGAAAAAAGAACCTAGGGTGGGGGGTTGGGGGGTGGGGAAAGGGGCCTTGGATGGACATGAATTTGACAAGATCCCCAAGCCCAGTGCAGATTTCACAAATTCAAAAGCCAACACAATGTCCAATACTTCATCTTCTGGTGCCAGCTCAACCCCCACCCCAAGAGAAAATAAATATGATCATATACAGGCCAACTAGATTTATGCCATTTATCATTCAAAAACATTTTACTTTAAACTAGTTACAACAGTTGAAGAAATAAAATCAATACAGTGGAGCCCTGTTATAAGCACACCCTAAATGCCAAGCAAACATGTTCTTATAACCAGGATATTCTTATAAGAGGGCTTAATTGAAAACAGTGAAAATACATGAACAATCTATAGTTAACATTATGAAACTGAGCTCAAACTAGTTTTTAGAGAACTCATTGTTAAAAGTAATAAAACATAGCTTTTTACAAGAGCTTGTGCTAAAATAATTAGAGTATTGTTGTAAAGACAATTCAGTGTCTCATCTAACTATGATGGAATACGTGTTGCCTTTTTCCTAGGACATGTTTCACACATCTATTCACTACTTAAAGAGCATGTATGCACTTGATGAAGATTTTTCTTACTTGGTGTCAAGGTCCATTTTTAATCAAAAGCTGCCTATGAAAAACTATTTTTTGATCTTTTTCTTTATGTGTTTTCTCCTGATATTAAATTATTTAATGCATACTGTTTTGTTAGTCATCCACTGCCATCTTTCATAAAAATGCCGATCATGGATACCATGCAAGCCCATGTCTGAATGACGTCAGTTCCAGAAATCAAATTCAGGCTTGCACAAGAGTGTCAAATTGCACATGTGCCAACTTCTGGGAGAGTGAGGAATGCATGCATTCATGTGTGAGAAGCCAGTGATTGACAGCTTCTCACAGCTCATCAGTCATGTGAAAGCTCAAAACTCAGTTTCTCTCTGTGGCTGACCAGCGCAAAGCTTATTATTTCAGTTTGACCCATTCCTTCTCCTGCTGTGACCATGGCATTTTTCTGTCTCTCTTGCTCTCTGCTATTTTTTGTCAATAATGAAATCGGAGTAACTAGCAGTTTTAGTTGGGTTTGTATATGTGTGTGTGTGTGTGTGTGTGTGTTTTAAGTTTCAGTCAGTGAATTAAACAGAAATTAAGATGTGACTGTGTAAGCCTGTCATGATTTAATTTCAGGCTGTCAGGTTGGTAGTATGTGCTATCCTTTATGGCAGCAGTCAAAAAGACTTATTAAAGGCTTGCCAGTCATGTATCTTGCTTTTTAAATCCATGTATAGTTTTCACAGTTACACTGGCAAACGCAGTGAAGACTTGTACTTGGCTACTGTTAATTACTGTCAGTGGTGTGATGTGTTTAGAAATGGGCTTGGGTTGGGGGGTGAGACATCATGATACATGAGACAGATACAAGACTGGCAAACCTTTTTATTTAATAAGACTTTTTTGACTGCTTCCCTAAAGGAGGGTACATACTGTATTACCAACCTGGCATCTTGAAAAAGAATCCTGACAGGAATACACAGTCAGATCTTGATTTCTGTTTAATTTACTGACTGGAATTTAAAAAAAAATACTCACACACATACACACAAAACCAACTAAAACAGTTGGTTACTCTGATCTCTTTATTGACAAAAATAATAAAATGAAAGAGAAAAACACAAAATGTTCACTGTCATGGCAAGACAAAGAATGGTCTAAACTGAAATAAGTAGCTTTGTACCAGTCAGCCATAGAGTGGAGCGAAATTTCAGGCTTTCAGTTGACTGAAGTGTGAGCTGTCAGAAGCCATCAATCACTGGCCTCTCACACATGAAGGCGCACATTCTTCATGCTCCCCAAAATTGGTGCATGTGCAATTTGACACTCACGCAAGCCTAAGTCCGTTTTTGGTATCCCGTGATAATAGTGAGGCAATAATCGCAAAGAAAATAATGCGCATCAAGTATCACTAAAACATAACCGGTGAATAGTAAATAAAAGCACTGTATTAGAATAGTGAATTTAAATTCATCAAAATAGTGATTGAGCTACCTATACCTATAGTACATAATATAGTACCTTCTCCACATGGCCGTAGATGAAGACAGATGCAGACAGTACTTCCTACAATATCCAATAGCTGTAGAGATACATAACCAACCTACTTCCTACATCCAATAGCTGTATAGAATGCTACAGACTTCCACCTTCTGCCTGGTAGACAAGTAAACATGGGAGATGGGATTCCTTATGTCTTCTTGTTGCTGTCAGACATCAAAATAGTGACTTGTAATAATAAAAAAAGCTGGCCAAAGCCAGAAATCTTATGTGGTCTGTATTTATTTAATTCAAAATAAAGGGTATATTCTTCTTCAGTCTTCACTCATCCTTTCTTGCATCAAATTCAGAAGGCAAATCAAATTTGAAATAGAAAATTATAGGCCAGCCTTCTCAGATACTCGTATCTAGTTCTAGTTTCATACTTAGACACAATAGAGGCTACCCGCTCATTGGAAGTATTTGCATTTTCGCTTCCTGCTCGCATTCCCTGCACCAGATATTAGCTGCTCCAACATAAGCTCTGTCATTCATTGCTCATTCTATGAACACTCAATCAACTTCCTAATACTGGGATGGCATGCCTCAAGGTGGGAATTAAAAACCCTGTGCCATCCCTCTAGAGCAGTGCATGCTAATCCCATACCAGTTGCCACATGGCAATTCCACTGATCAACCAGAAATGTTGCTCGTCTATATTTATTTATTTATTTATTTAGACAGCAGTTTGGAAAACCTTTGAGCCATAGGCTCATTTACAAAGGTACCTTGTCACAGTAAGACAAACGAAAATACACAGTATAACAGTATAACACAGTATAACAGTAACTTAAGACATAGATACAACAAGCTGGTACAGGTAGGATTGATGCAAACAATACCAGAGTTATGTTGTCCTTAGCAGCTTAGTAGTAAGCTTTGTCATAAGTATTGAGTACGGCTTTGACTAGTGGCAATTACAGCTTTGGGTGTTAACAAGGTGGTTCCGTAAGGAAGTTTTGAAGCACGATATAGTTGGAGCTTCGGAGATGGAGGGGGGCAGTGTGTTGAACCAGGAGGGGGCCCTAAAGCTGAAGGCTCTTTGGCCGTGAGAGGTCCTAGCTCTAGGGATAACAAGAGAGGTTTTCCCAGAGGTCCGAGATGGAACTGTGGGGAGTGAGTGGATGGTGGTGGTCAATCCTGGCGTGGACAGCCCAAGGAGGGTCTTTTGTAAGGGTACAGGTCAGATATTTGAGACGTTCATCAAGATCAAGTACCAGCACTTTAGCGTATAGTACAGGAGGGTGTATGTTAGCCTAGGTGCCCCAGTGCAATTAACCTGCAGGCCTTATTCAGAGTAGTGCTGTAATATTATGGAGTGCAGTCTGATCAGCAGCACCATACACCGGCAGTTCATAGTCCACTAGGGACAGGATAGAGGAGGTGATCATGGAGTCAAGAGCCTCTGGGGGGAGGCAGTGTTTATACCGATGTAAGATGCCCAATTGGATATTAGTGGCAGTGGCTAGGGCAGCGATGTGTCCATGGAAAGAGAGGGAGGGGTCAAAATGGATACCTAGATATTTATAGGAGCAAACTTGTTCGAGTGGGAAAGAGGACCCAGAGTGAATGAGGAGTTTGAAGTTGCAGGACTTGTTTTGAGGATGAGTGAAGAACATGGTTTTTTTTTTTAAGATTTATCACCAATCTATGTTCCTTGAACTAGCCCTTGGCCGGTCGAAGGACTTCTGCAGCGAGTCCTGAGGGCAATAGGGTTCTGACTTGAGGCAAAGATGACTGCATCATCAGCATACAATAGAATGTTCCTCGAGCAAGAGCGTGGAAGGGTGTTAAGGTAAAGGAGAATAGTAAGGGGCCCAGAATGGAGCCCTGTGGAACCCCAGAAAAGATGGTACAGATGTCTGAGTAGGTCCCATTAATTTTTACACGCTGTGAGCGGTCAGACAGATAACTGGTGCACCAGGAGATAGGCCCAGCAGCAAAACCAGAGAGACTAAGGGCATCAAGAAGGAGGGGGTGGGAGACAGTGTCGAAAGCTTTAGAGAGGTCAATGAAGACCGCACAAGCCAGAGAACCAGTGTCTAAGGAGGAGTGGAGAAAGTTGGAGAACTCTAGGAGGGCTGTGTTGGTACTGTGGCCTGCTCGGAAGCCATGCTGCTCAGGACATAAGACATAGTAGGTGGAGAGGTAGTCAGAGATTTGAGAGGCCACCACTTTTCCAAGGCCTTGGAGAGGAGAGAGAAGATGGATTGGCCGATAGTTTCCAGCCACAGTCCTATCACCACCTTTAAAGATAGGGGTGACAGTGGTGACTTTCCAGGCAGTTGGAACCTTCCCAGGCAAAGAGAGTGGTTGATGAGGCATGTGATCGGGTAAGGACTGTGTCTAAGACCAGCCATAGGATACACGGATCCAGGGTGTCACTGCCCGTACTATTACTCCTGAGGGCAGTGACAAGGTGCGGCCTAAGTTCTTGGGCAGAAACACGGTGGAGGAGAAAATAAGGGTGAGAAAGATTTACGGCAGGTTCTGGGGGAGGACGGTCAAAACAATTTGTAGGGAGGATAGGGCTAAGGTCAGTGAATGAGGTGTTGAGGTGGTTGGCTATGAGGGCTGGGTCTGAGGAGATCATGCCATTAATGTTGATCTGGTGGGTGGGGGATGTGCACTCCCATTTAACTGTTTAATGTTATCCCAGAAGGTTCTGGGGTTCCCCATGAGGCAGTGAGTGAGGACCAATAGTGCTCAGACTTGGCCTTTTCTGATGGCCGAGTGCACTTGTTTCAGGTGACAGCATATAACTGCCTGTCACTGGACCAGCCAGTCTCAATGGCATGGTGCCATAGGTTGTCCCTATGTTTGAGTTGGTGGATCAAAGCTGGGGCTACCCAGGGGGCATTCTGCCTTTTAGAACGGCGGGTCGACATTGGGGCAAAGATATCACAGGCATTATTAAAAGTTCGGGTAAAGAAAGAGAGAGCTGTGTCGATGTCAGGAGTTGCCTGTATAGGAGACCAGTCAATTAGGGACAGAAGTTCCTTAAGTTTTATCAGTCCACCAGGTATTAGACGCCGCCAGCATGTGGACTGTGCTATGGGTTTGGGGACTGAGGATGACCAGTGGAATAGAATGGGGGAGTGATCGCTGAGAGAGTCTGGGAGGACTTGTACATTGGGGATCCGATTAGGGTGGTTGGTGAGTACCACATCAAGCAGGGAACTGGAGCCTTTCTTGGGGTTAGTCCTGGTAGAGTGGATAACTAGTTGCGTTAGGTCTATTGCAGAAAAGGAGTCATGGGTAGAGGAGGAGGAGGGGCTGAGCCAGTTGACATTTAAGTCACCCACCAGAATTTGATCAGTGGAAGGAGGTAGTGAGGAAAGGTATTCTGTAAGAGAGGCAATGGCCTGTGTTTGGTCCCTGGGGGGGGCACGTATGCAGTAGTCAGATAAAGGGGTCCCTTTAAAGGGTCAGGGGTTAGTTTTAGCATAAGTGCCTGGGCCCTGGAGTCAAGGATGGGAGCAGGCAGGGCTAGTACTGGGAGAGATTCCTTGACATAAATAGCGCAGCTGCCACCCCGTCTCCCAACACGGTCAGACCGGAAGAGGGTGAAACCAGGAAGGGAGACTAGGGAGTCAAGGAAGGATTTCGACAGCCAAGTCTCAACCAGAGCGATGACATCAGGGTTAATTGATGTGACCAGGCATTGTAGTGAGTCAAACTTTTTTAGGAGGCTACAGATATTCATGGAGACCATTCATAGGCCTGTGGTGCTAGTCGGGGAGCTCCTGGGAACCGGGCCAGGGTTTGGATGAATGTTCCCTGACAGGAGTAGTAGCATGACTAACACCCTGGCTGGGAGATGGTGAGAGGTTTTCCTACGATTGACATGAGGGGGGGTAGGGGAGGCTAAGGGAGCAGGGGGTGGGCAGGGTGGTACAGGAAGGGAAGGCAAGAATAAGAAGACACCCAGATGTGCCTGAGGTGAGGAGGAAGCTAAGGGGAGGGCAGGGAGGACCGAGACACACAGAGGTCCCAAGGGGCAAGAGAGCAGGTTCAGGAGCAAGGGGAGGGAGGGGGTGCCAGGGCACAGTGCGGAGTAGCAGATGGGTAAGTGGGCAAGTGCACTGCTAGTGGGGATAGGCACAGGCAGAGTGTGAGGCAGGGCCAATACATTGTGGTGAGCAAGATCCAAGGGAAGTAGTACTGTACAGGTAGGAGTAGGAAGTTGCGAGGGAGCATAGGTCCCTCTAGTGGCCAGCAGGTATAACCTGCAAATGGGAAAGTGGGGAGATAGGTTCTGGGCAACAGGACGTGATGTCACCGGATGTGATGTCACGGACCAGACCGACTTCTTGGCCTCCCAAGCTAAGTATCCTCAAAATAATCAAGGACTGGCAGTAACAACTCATAATGTGTTACTAATAACTCCCATTCTTTCAGTTGTGCACTTATATTGTACTCAGTCATCGAAGCTGTGTTTGTCGTACTACTGTACCCCTCTTCTCCCTCCCCAACCGGGACACATCCGGACCAAGTCTTGGCTCAGTGTACCTTTCCCAGTTACCAATTTTCAAATAAAATCCATCTATTAGGTATTTTTGACTCTGGTGAAGAAAAAGGCTGTTTTCCATTCCACACTCTGAGTAGAACTAGCTGACCATTGAAGTACAGTGGCAAAATATCAAATATATCCCACTGCTGTTGAAGAACCAAAGCCAAGTGGGAACAAGCACATGGCATAGAATATTCTTGATACCTTCCCTGGATATGGCCGTACAAGAGTTTAAAGATTTGTTTTTATCTGTTTGTAATGAAGTGGCACCAGTGATAAAAATTTTACCAAAAACAAATCATGTCCCTTGGATAGAAACATAGAAACATAGACTTTGACGGCAGATAAGGACCGCTAGGCCCATCTAGTCTGCCCATTTCCCTACCTACAGGATAGGCCGCAGATCCTAGTTAACCAACAGCCTTTATCTTCCTGCCCCCCACAAGAATTGCCTTATGTCTGTCCCATGCATTCTTGAATTCTCCCACAGTTTTAGACCCCACAACTTCCTCAGGAAGGCTGTTCCATGCATCTACTACCCTCTCTGAGAAATAATACTTCCTCACATTTCCCTGAACCGCCCTCCTTCTATCTTTAAATTGTGTCCCTTGTTCTTGCAAGTCTCTTTTCTGAAAGATGCTACCCTCTTGGACTTTGTTGATTCCTTGAGGTACTTGAAAGTTTCTATCATGTCCCCCTCTCCTTCTTTCCTCAAGGGTATAAATATTAAGCTCCTTTAGTCTCTCCTCATACGGCTTCTCTTGCAGACCCTGCACCATTTTAGTTGCCCTCCTCTGGACTGCCTCTATCCTGTCTATGTCCTTGCAGTGATGGGGTCTCCAGAACTGGACGCAGTATTCCAGATGGGGTCTCACCAACTGTCTGTACAGAGGATAACAACTTCCTGTTTTCTGCTGCTGATGCCTCTCCTATACATCCCAGTATACCTCCGG
Organism: Neoceratodus forsteri; assembly: GCA_016271365.2. Taxonomy (NCBI): domain Eukaryota; kingdom Metazoa; phylum Chordata; order Ceratodontiformes; family Ceratodontidae; genus Neoceratodus; species Neoceratodus forsteri. Next base: position 1,735,470,258 of record CM057450.1, on the reverse strand, counting down.
CCCGCCCTATTGCCTTCTCACATTGCTTACTAACCTTAAGGTCATCTGATATGATTACCCCAGGTCCCTTTCCTGTTTTGTTGTTGTTACTACCTCCCCACCAATTGTGTATTCTTCCCTGGGTTCTTGTTTCCCAGGTGCATTATTTGCACTTTTTGCATTGAATCCTAGCTGCCATCGTCTAACCATTCCTCCAACCTTGCCAAGTCCCTTTTCATCCTTTCCATGCCTCCTTGTGTATCAACCCTGTTGCAGATCTTTGTGTCATCTGCAAAAAGGCATACTTTTCCTTCCAGTCCCTCTGCAATGTCACTGATGAAGACATTAAAAAGGACTGGACCCAATACTGAACCCTGCGGTACCCCACTAGTAACCGCCCTTTCTTCAGAGTGGACTCCATTTACAATTACCTTCTGTGTCCTGTTGTCCAGCCAATGTTTATCAGCAAAACTAAAAAGTAAAATTAGAGCAAAAAATCATCTATGGAAAATTGTAAATAAGAGTTTGAGACCCGAAGACTGGAAAAAATATTAACATAGCAGAAACGACATAAACACCAAAATCAGAAGGACCAAAACTTGTTATTATGACAAGAAAACTAAGGAGACTGCGTGTACAAAAAATTATTGGACATTGATATAAACATTAAACAAACAAGCTACAAAAGTTCCGCTTATATAAATGGAAACAAATGGTGTACTTCAGGAGCCAGGACACAAGATCTTCTGCAAAAATTCTTAATGAATATTTTGTACATTTACCTGATGTGCCCATACCACATATGAGTTCATCGAAACAAGAAAAGGTATATCAGAAAAAAGAAGACACATATTTCGAAGCTTTAAAAATTCCAAAATTTAGATTCAAAATTCTTCAGTGTAAACAAGTGAAGGATGTCCTAAATACTAAAAGGTAAATTGAAATAAAGCACATGGCATAGATGAAATTGAAGCATGTTTTTATTAAAGATGCAGTCAATATAATTGTCCCTGTCTTAACAAAGTTATTTAATTGGAGCCTACAAGATGGCCTATATCAAGAACTCTGCAAGAGGACCAAGGCCATTCCAATATTTAAAAACAGAAGTCCCTTCTACCTACAAACCTTTGACTGATAGCCCTGTTTCCAGTACTCTCAAAAGTTCTAGAGCGTTTGGTTCACAGTCAATTTGATCATTTGGAAAAGTATTCACTGTTGACCTGATACCAATTGGGCTTCACGAAGCAGCATTCCATGGGCACTGCACTCACCGATTTGATAGATCTTATAAGTACATCATTAAAGGATGGTATATCAGTGGGTGTGGTGTTCGTGGATTTATCAAAAGCATTTGAAAAGGTAGATTGCCAGATACTGTTAAATAGACTGCTGGAGGCGGGGGTATCTGTCCAAGTTTGGAGGTGGTTTGGGTATTACCTGGAGGAATGAAAACAACAAGTGCAAGTGGGAAACAAACTTTCAAAACGAGAAAATATTTAGAGGCATTCCCCGAGGTTCAGTTTTGGGGCCATTGCTATTCCTGATTTACACAACTACATTGCCTAATACACTGGAAACAACACAAGTCCGAATGTATGCAGATGATACTGCGTTACTTGCATCTGGTCAGAAATTTGTCTCAAGTCCAGCAAAATTTACAAAGACTTGTTACAAATCCAGGTGTGGTTTGAAAATTCAAAATTGATGTCAAACACTAAAACAAAAATCACAGGTCATGTTTTTCGATTCAAATGTAAAAAAATGGAATGTTAAAGAAGAAGAAGAAGAAGAATCAGCATTTATATAGCGCTTTTCATACACAGTGTATCCCAAAGCGCTTTACAAGCAATGGTAGACTGGTAGAACAAGAATGAAAGATTATAACTAGAACAGCAGCATGTCTAACCCAGGTGACACAATATAAATATCTTGGGTTGTGGATAGATCACAAGTTGAGATGTGATTTTCATATAACAGAATTGGTAACAAAATTGAGTGTTAAACTAGGGGCCATGAGAAGAACAGGGTACTGTTTAAATGTGGGTGTGAAAAAGAAGGTGATAAATCAGCTGCTTTTTCCAGTTATGGATTATGGAATACATATACATGGACTGGCAAATTCTACAAACTTGAGAAAGTTAGAAATAATATATAACAGACTAACACGATTCATTCTGAGAGCAGATTTAAGAACTCATCATTGTATATTGTATGATAAATTAGCATGGCTTAAAAGAGAAAATAGAGTTTTTGTAATAGCTTGGGGAAATATAGTACACAGAGTGAAAAGCTCAGCTAAATTCATACATCCCCCTCTGAGAAAGCCTTGAGCGAAACCAGTCAGGGGAAGGCTACTGGTCCCCACGTCTGCTATGCTGTGCTGTGCTACTTTTATGGATTCTTGAACTTGCAAGTTCTTTTTTGAATAAATTGTATTTGCAATAGCTGCTGGTGCCCAGCCTTCTCTGTCTGACTGGTGTTTGCTTGCTGGAGCACAGTTAGATAGATAGATAGATAGATAGATAGATAGATAGATAGATAGATAGATAGATAGAATCTTTATTTTTATGCAGGCATAAATCGTGTCATTAAAGTTATACAACCTTGAAAGCTTCTTCCAGAGAACAGGCAGAGAACACCCAAGAAGAAGGAGCTGCTATTATAACTATACTTCTCTACTGGGACGATCTTGCCCTCCTTCTCTCCACACCACCCTCCCGCAGTAAGCCAGTTCTACTTTTATAGGCACAGGATTTGACTAACAACAGGAACTTCCTGTTTGGGAGCAGGAAGTGAGTGATCACAGAGCCACAAAAGACTCACCATCCTAGAAGGAAAAGAGTAGCTCTCCATCCCCCACTACCTACTGGAGGTCTGACTCTGCACAAGTAAGAAGACTACCGAGGAAATATAAGAACTTCTTGTCTCAGAACAGGAAGATCAGGAGCTTAAAGGCAAGTAAGTAGGGAGAAAATAAATAAATAAATAAATAAATAAATAAATAAATAAACAGAGGAAAGAGTAAATATTACAAACAACAGTTAAGGGGCCAGAAATAAGACATGATGAGAGTAGTGCAGTGGCTGTGGAGCAGCAGTCTTCTGGAAGACGTTCTGGAGGATGTGGTGTCGTCCCTTCTGCAGGCACCTCTCTGGGCTGAGGAGGAGGCTGCTCATCTCCAGACTGAGTTTTCCAAGATTTGGGGGACCTCCTCTCCCACCCAGAGACCACCAGAGCCACTGCTGTTGCCTCAGATGTTGCCAAGAAAGAGGAGCGGTTGGACCATAGTGGGCTCAGGGAGAGTGAGGGTTGTGGAACAGAGGCACATCCCTCCAGTTGTACCTTTCCACAATTCATATGCCATTCTGGCAAAGTGTGGTTCCTCTATGGAGACACCTGCTGTGGAGACCAAGGAGAATGCTGGGAACCACCACAAAGGAGACCCACAGGAGGGTGGCATGGGACCCAGAGGTGAAGGAAACAACTCCTGGTGGGAGACTACAATGTTAGGAGGGTAGAACTGGAGGAGGAAGGGGGGAGGGAAGTAAGGTGCCTGCCTGGTGCCAAAGCTTGGAGGGACAGGGAGCCAATCCTCAGGATCGCTTGAGCAGCTGCACGAGGGAGGGAGCTGGATGTCACTGTCCACCTAGGGACAAATGACCTGGCTGAGAAAGGGATCAGAGCAGTGCAGAAAGAGTTTGTGGAGTTGGGGAAGCGCCTTAGACAAGTAGCATGCACAGTAACCTTCTCAGAGGTACTGACTGTCTATGGCATGGCTGAGGCTAGGGTGCTCCACACCATGGGATTCAATCAGTGGTTGAATAACTGGTGAAGAGCTCAGGGATTTGGCTTCATTGGGGACTGGGGGTCCACCTGGAGTGATGCAGGCCTATACTGGTGTGATGGTCTGCATCTGTCCAGGAGGGGAACCAGGATCTTAGGTGATAGGTTTAAATGTTTCATTGGCATGCATTTAAACTAGCCAAGGGGGAGGCACTGGAAATGAGCAGGGAAATCCTAGCCCCCTCCAAAAAAAAATCAGGGTAGTAAGTGAGGTAAACACCAAGATAGAGATATCAACAGGGAGAAGGCCAGGGGTAGATGGAGAAAATGACAAAGGCAATAACAGGGATGGGGCAAAAAGGGGTAAGGCCATCAAGAAATGGAGGTTAATGAGTACCAATGCCCATAGTCTGAGCAACAAGCTCCCTGAACTGGTGGCCTTGATGGAAAATGGATGCCTGGATATCGTAGCAGTCACAGAAACATGGTACACAGAGAACCATGACTGGGATGTTAACATACCAGGGTACACAACCTACAGGAGATACAGGGAGGGTAAAAATGGGGAGGAGTAGCTCTCTATGTAAGGGAAGGGATAAAAGCAACAGAACGAAAGAGTAAACAGGGAGGAGAGGAGGAACTGTGGGTCACCTTAGAGACTGGAAATGGCACCACAATCCGCTCAGGGGTTGTATACAAACACCCATGTCAGGTGGAGGGAATGGTCAATGATATGATAGAAGGCATCCTTAGGATGGCAGAGAAAGGGGAGATACTGTTGATGGGGGACCTGAATATGTCAGATGTTAACTGGAGCACCTTTGCTGCAGCCACATCCAGGAGCAGGACCATTCTAGATGCCCAACAGGTGGCATGCCTCAGACAGCTAATTTTGGAACCCACTCATGAGGGAGCAATCTTAGACCTCATACTCTCACATGGGGACAATGAGAGGATCTCAGATCTAGAAGTGGGTAGCCATCTGGGAACAAGTGATCACCAAACAGTGTGGTTCATGATAAACTCAACTACAGAGTCATGCCATGCAAAAGTGAGGGTACTGGACTTCAGGATGGCTGACTTTGGCAAGATGGGAGAGTGCCTTAGAAAAGCACTAGCAAACCGGCTAGAAGGAGGGGTGGAGCAACAATTAGGAAACATCAAAACTGACATCACAGAGGCAACAAGCCTTTGTGTCAAGCAAATAAACAAATCAAAATGAAAGAAAAAGCCACTATGGTTCTCAAAAGAGGTAGCGGTGAAGGTTAGGAAGGAAAATATAGCATTTAGAAATTATAAGGAAACACAGAAGGAGCAGGACAGAGAACTATACCAGTTAAGGCAGAAGGAAAGCCAACTTGGTTAAGAAGGGGGATAAAACCTTTTATAGATTCATCAGGGAGCATAGAAGGACAAAGGGAGGGATAGTGAGGCTGAATAGAAAGGATGGTGGGTGGGCAGAGAGGGACAGTGAAAAAGTAGGGATACTGAACAAATACTTCTACTCAGTATTCACAAAAGAGAAGGAGGGGGAGATGCCTAATCCAATTACCAGAAGCACTCTGGATAGGAGGGTCGATCCCAGTCCTTTCACCGAAGAATGGGTTCTGAAAGAACACCTAAAACTGGTAGGTGGACAAAGCAATGGGGCCTGACAGAATTCACCCCAGAATTCTAAAAGAATTAAGGGGAGAACAAGTGACACCACTGACTACCCTTTTTAACAAATCATGGGAGGATGGTGTGGTACCTGAGGACTAGAGGAAGGTGAATGTGATTCTCCTTCACAAAAGTGGGAGCAAGACAGAGGCAGGAAACTACAGAACTGTTAGTTTGACCTCTGTGGTAGGGAAAGTGATGGAATCACTTCTGAAGGAAAGAATTGTTGAGTATCTAGAGGCCAGTAGGGCACAGGACTGAAGGCAGCATGGGTTCACAGTGGGAAGGTCACGTCAGATGAATCTAATTGATTTCTTTGACTGGATGACCAAGTAGTAGACCAGGGAGAGGCTGTGGACATGGCCTACCTAGACTTTAGAAAGGCATTTGACACAGTCCCACAAAATAGATTAATAATCAAATTAACCAGCCTGGGAGTGGGTCCCAGGGTGGTAGCCTGGGTAAAACATTAGCTGGACAACAGGACACAGAAGGCAATTGTAAATGGAGTCCACATTGAAGAAAGGGGGGTTACTAGTGGGGTACCGCTGGCTTTGGTACTGGGTCCAGTCCTTTTTAATGTCTTTATAAGTGACATTGCAGCAGGACTGGAAGGAAAAGTATGCCTCTTTGCAGATGACACAAAGATCTGCAACAGGGTTGATACACAAGGAGGTGTGGAAATGATGAGAAGGGACTTGGCAAGGTTGGAGGAATGGTTAGAAGTATGGCAGCTTGGATTTAATGCAAAGAAGTGCAAAATAATGCACCTGGGAAACAAAAACTCAGGGGAAGATTGCACAATGTGGGGAGGGGGAGGTAGTAACAACAAGAATGGAAAGGGACCTGGAGGTAATTATATCAGATTATCTTAAGGTTAGCAAGCAATGTGAGAAGGCAGTAGGGAGTGCTTGGGGGGATACTGGGATGTATAGGGAGAGGCATCACCTGCAGAAAACAGGAAGTTGTTATTCCTCTGTACAGACAGTTGGTGAGACCCCATCTGGAGTACTGCGTCCAGTTCTGGAGACCCCATCTCTGCAACGACATAGACAGGAAGGAGGCAGTCCAGAGGAGGGCAACTAAAATGGTGCAGGGTCTGCAATAGAAGCCATACGAGGAGAGACTAGAGGAGCTTAATATGTATACCCTTTAGGAAAGGAGGGAGAGGGGGGACATGATAGAAACTTTTAAGTACCTCAGCGGAATCAACAAAGTCCAAGAAGGTAGCATCTTTCAGAAAAAGAGATGTGCAAGAACAAGGTGACACAACTTGAAGATAGAGGGGGGGATGGCTCAGGGGCAATGTGAGGAAGTATTTTTTCACAGAGAGGGTGGTGGACGCATGGAACAGCCTTCCTGAGGAGGCTGTGGGGTCTAAAACTGTGGGAGAATTCAAGAATGCATGGGACAGACATAAGGCAATTCTTTTGGGGGTAGGAAGAAATAGGCTGTTGGTTAACTAGGATCTGTGGTTTATCCTGTAGGTAGGGAAATGGGCAGACTACTTTGGCCAAGTGGTCCTTATCTGCTGTCAAAGTCTATGTTTCTATGTTTCTTGTTTTCAAGACAGTGCTGTCAGTGCTTTAAATTTCTAAGACAAAACAGATTTTACATTATATAATCATGATTATACTTACGACATCAAATTACATTTAGTTACATATGCTAATGTTTACAAAACTACACACAATAACAGAATATAAAAAGGGGGGACATACAATCAGATCTTTACTCAAAACATTGCATATAAAGTGCTGTGTAGTAAATTTACTAATTTATTACTACCTACAAGAACACTGGAACCTGTATAACCCATTTATCTCTTGGGTAATCAGTACTGGTGGAGAAACTGACTTGTTCTTCCCTTGCCCTGTCCTGGATATAGGGATGGTGAGAGCTGTGCACACTGTTTAATTTTCCCTCAGACAGTTATGGTTCAACCTGTGGATTAATTTATAAAGGGTCTCCCACCATGTGAGAGGTGGTGTTGGGGGTATACATTGTACTTTCTAAGTCTTTTGATACACTGGTGATTCTGCTGGATTTGCATGCACGTGAGAGGTGCTGCATTGAAGTCATAATACAGATTTCTTTTTTTATTCTAATTATCAGCTCTAGTTATTTTTAGTTTTTCTCCACTACTACTCTCTGTTGCGGTAGTGAGAGCATTACATTCTCTCAGTCAGGGTTTATTATTCAGCAACTTTCGAAGACACTGGACATTGCGTCCTGTTGGACAATAACTGATGCTTTAATTTGTTATTGTATTTTATTGTTATTCTGGGGTTATATTTTGGGTTGGGGTTTTATTTTATATTTTTTTATTTTTAAATTTGTAATTTTGTTTGTTTTATTTGTTCCCCCTCTGTGAGAGAGAGAGTGGAGGAGTGATTTTATTTATAGTTTTTGATATTGATAGGTTTATTTTTATTTTTATATTTTTGTTTTCTTTTAGTTAATTTGTTTAATTATAAATGTGTTGGAGAGGTTTAGTGATGGTTGGGCGTTATTCCCCCACCAGGCTCAGGGAATTACATCCCTTTGAATGTCCACCATTGTCATCTGACACCTATTTTAGGTGTCGCGCGTTCGACATCCTTAGGAAGCGTGGACGAAGGTGGAGAGCTAGGCCTAGTGGGGGACAGGAAAGGGGAGGGTGGATTGGGGTTCTGAGGTCCAGGAGACACCCTGGGGTGAAATGGGGTCAGGATAGAGGTTACTCCTGTCTTGTCCCCATACCCAAGGGTTCTAATGTTAATGGACAGGTGCCGAGGTCTTCTCCGACTGCTCATCCCACCTTGGCGGTGTTATGCAATGCCAGATCTATTAAAAACAAGATAGCTATTATAGCTGATCTTGTTGGATCAACTGATCTGGCTTGCATCACCGAGACCTGGCTGGATGAAAATCCAGGCCCTATACTGGCCTCGGCAACTCCAGCCGGGTTCTCGGTGATACACCGTCCAAGGTTGGATCGTAGGGTCGGGGGTGTGGCCATTATATTTAAGACTGGGCCTTATGGATGTGTCACTGGGAAGTACCAGATCCTTTGAATATATCCTGGGAGATGGTGTAGGCTCTGGATTCTCCTCATTTACCATCCACCAGGTGACGGTGGAGAATTCCTGCAGGAGATAGCAGACTTCATCGTCGACTTGGTGCTGAGGTTCCCCAGATTGATAGTTCTGGGGGACTTCAATGCCTGGGTCAATGATGAACTCTCTCATTTTGATCAAAATCTCCTCCAGCTGATGAATATGCTGGGCCTAACACAGGTGGTTACCTCCTCGACCCATATAGGGGGTCATTCACTGGATCTGGTCTTTCTTTTGGGTATGGAGATCGCTGACTTGGGGGTGGAACCTGTCAGCTGGTCTGACCATCACACCAAAAGGTTCAGTTTCAGGGCCCCCCCAATAGGTCTGCCCCTACGGAGATGGTTCAGTACCGCTCTTTAAGGGGTATTAACCCCAGTGACCTAACGGCGGTACTGGATCTATCGAGTTTGTCGGGTGAAAGCATGAGTCCAGATGATCTTGTATTAGCCTATAATAAGGCTGTGGGAGATGCTCTGGACAAAATTGCTCCTGTTCGTATTCGGCCTCTCACCCTTCGTCCAAGGAGCCCTTGGTTTGATGACTCCTTGAAGGAGTTAAGGCGAGTTGGCCAAAGGCTGGAGAGAGCCTGGCGGAAGTCAGGCCTTGATGCTGACAGGCTTAGGTTGATGGCACATTATGATAGCTATCAATCAGAAATCACTCGTAAGAAGGCAGAATTCCTGTCCAGAGAGATTTCTGCTGCACAAAATTGGCCGGCTCAGCTTTTCCGGACCCGATGGACAGATTGTGCAATCCAATCTGTCTTCAGCCCAGAGAAGCTTTTTCTCAGCTAAGATGCGAGGAGCTTGCTCGTTTTTTTGCAGATAAGGTTTCCAGCATCAGGTCCGGCATTGGTCCGACCTCTCCTATGGGGGACTGCAGTGGTAGGCGAGAAGTGGCATGTCCTCGGTCTGTCTGGTCAGATTTTCGCTGGCTGGAGTTCGGGGACATTGTAAAGATCATCCAAATGACCAACTAGTTGTAGTTTGGATCCGGGCCTTACACCTCTTTTAGTAAGATGTGTAGAAGCTATCTGCCCAATCCTTGCTGACATTGTCTGGAAGTCTTTGGAGAGGGGAGTCTTTCCTGACCCCCTTAAGGAGGTGGTCGTTCCACCACTCCTTAAAAAATCCTCCTTGGATCCAGATTGTCTAGCCAACTACTGGCCTATCTCTAACCTGCCATTTGTTGGTAAGGTTATTGAAAAGGCAGTTGTGTTGCAATTGGATGATCATCTTATAACTCACAATGTCTATGATACTCTCCAGTCTGGCTTTAGGAAAAGGCATAGCACAGAGACTGCCCTTGTCCGGGTATTGAGCGATCTCCTAATGGCCAGAGATCAAAAGGCATGTACCATTCTGGTCCTTCTCGATCTCTCTGCTGCATTTGACACTGTAGACCATGGAGTGTTGTTGGAGATCTTACGGGTTTTTTGTGGGCTGTCTGGTACAGTCCTCAAATGGTTTCATTCTTACCTCACGGACAGGTTTCAGAGAGTTGCCACTGGAATTTATTCCTCTGGCGCTCACTCCCTGCCTTGTGGGGTACCACAGGGCTCCATCTTAGCTCCCATGTTGTTTGCAGTGTATATGCTGCCATTGGGAGAAATCATCAGGCGATACAGTCTGGGTTTTCACTGCTATGCAGATGATACTCAGCTGTATCTGTCCTTTCTCCCCAATCAGGGTGATGCACTCTCTGTACTGAATAACTGCCTTGCGGAGATCAAACTTTGGATGAGTTTCAGCTGGTTGAGACTCAATCCGGATAAGACTGAGGTATTGGTAGTGGACCCAGGTCATCTGGGGGTGGGTTTGGGAGCTGGACAACCATCAGGTTTAATACTTGGTGGTATACCGCTCTCTACCTCCGATCAGGTGCGAAATCTGGGCGTTATTTTTGATGATGGTCTGACCCTGAAATCCCAGTGTCAGCTGTCATCAAATCCTCTTTTTACCATCTGAGGAATATCACCTGGGTGAAACATCTGGTTCCTCCAGGGAATCTTCCAACATTGGTCCATGCCTTTGTCACTACCCATCTGGACTACTGCAATTCCCTCTACCTAGGGCTACCAGGGGTTGATATCCGCCACCTCCAGCTGGTGCAGAACGCAGCAGCCAGGCTTTTGACTGGGACTTCTAGAACCAGTCATATTATGCCTGTGCTCCATGAAACTGCACTGGCTGCCTGTTTGGTGGCGGATCACCTTTAAGGTTGGTTTACTAACCTTCAAAGCCCTACATGATCAGGGACCTGGTTACCTGAAAGATCTCCTGATTCCCTACTTCCCCCTCCGTCCTCTCCGTTCCACCAATGAGGGATTGCTGGAGATTCCCAGGGTTCGATTAAAGACATCAGGATCTTGTGCTTTTGCTTTTTCAGCACCAACCCTGTGGAATTCTCTACCTCGTTGGTTGAGAGAATGCTCAACCGTCAATAGTTTTAAGGTTGCTTTAAAAACATATTTATTCAATTTAGCTTTTACTTTGTCATGCCTGACATATTTTGATGTATGGAAATTTTAATATTTTGTATATGTTTTATGTACAGCACCTTGGATTCGAAAGGCACTATATAAATAAAGTTGGATTGGATTGGATTGGGTAAATATCTCATAAAAAGATGACATTTGAGCTGAGTAAGGTAGTACATTCTAGGTGTTTGCCTCCTGTGCTTGCAAAGTTTTTCTACCATATTTGTTTTTGGTCTTTAGTATTGTTATTTTGTTTACATGAACCGTTCTCTTTGAGTCCTGGAAAAAGTTTCTATCCCTATCAAATATTACTTTAGTTAGATGATGTTCAGGGTAAAAGTTCTGGTATTTATATGTTATTTTTAATCAAGTTTTTGCGTAGTTTATGTGCAAAGTCTGCCAATTTAGTGCAGTCAACATTATACAATGATGCGTATTCATTTTGCATTTTAAAACTTACCTAGCAATTCTGCATTGGATTCTGCCTAATCTGTCCTACAATTTTTTATTTACTGTCCAATATATCAATTCTCCATACATCAAAGTTGGAATAATCAATTGCTCAGCCAATTTTTTCCTATTGTCCCTACTTAAAAAAGTTGTACGATGTAAAGCACCAAGCTTTTTATTCACTTTACCAATTATTGAGTTTATATGGTTTTCAAAAGTCATGTGTGTCTCAAAAATGACCCCCAGATAACAATAGTTATTTACTAATTCTTAAACGCTCATTTTGATTTATTTGCATCTTAATCTGAATGGTATTCTTTTTGGGAGCAAAATGCATCAAATTGTTTTTTTTTTGCTATTCATTTGGAGCTTTGACCTGGTGAACCACTCCCTCAAGCTGTCAAAATCAGATTGTAACTTTGCTTGGAGGTCCTGAACGCTATTTCCAAAGGCAATCAGGATGGTGAAGTTAAAGCAAAAGGAAGCTGGGAAGGCAGTCAGAACAGCAAAGGCTCAAACCAAGGAAAAGACAGCCAACTCAGTTAAGAAGGGGGATAAAACCTTTTATAGGTACATCAGGGAGCAAAGGAAGGCCAAGGGAGGGATAATGAGGCTTAATAAAGGGGAGGGAGGGTGGGCAGAGGGTGACTGTGAAAAGGCAGATATACTAAACAAATATTTTTGCTCAGTATTTACAAAGGAAGAGGGGGAGGTACCTAAAACAAACAGTAGAAACACTCTGGATACAGAAGTTGATACCAGCCCATTTACAGAAGAAAGGGTTCTGAAAGAACTCTTAAAACTGAAGGTGGACAAAGCAATGGAGCCTGATGGATTCATCCCAGAATTCTAAAAGAACTAAGGGTAGAACTAGTGACACCACTGACTACCCTCTTTAACAAATCATGGGAGGATGGGGTGGTACCCGAGGACTGGAGGAGGGCAGATGTGATCCCCTTCACAAAGTGGGAGCAAGGCAGAAGCAGGAAACTACAGACCTGTTAGTTTAACCTCAGTGGTAGGGAAAATGATGGAATCACTTCTGAAGGAAAGAATTGTCCATTTTCTAGAGGCCAGAGGGGCACAGGACCCAAGGCAGCATGGATTCACAGCGGGAAGGTCATGCCAGACAAATCTGATAGATTTCTTTGACTGGGTGACCAAAGTAGTAGATCAGGGAGGGGCTGTGGACATGGCCTACCTAGACTTTAGCAAGGCATTTGACACAGTCCCACACAAAAGATTAATATACAAGTTAGCCAGCCTGGTAGTGGGTCCAAGATGTCAGCCTGGGTAAAGGGTGGCTGGAGGATAGGACACAGAGGTAATAGTAGATGGAGTCCACTCTGAAGAAAGGGGGGTTACTAGTGGGGTACCGCAGGGTTCAGTATTAGGACCAGTCCTCTTCAATGTCTTTATAAGCGACATTGCAGAGGGACTGGAAGGAAAAGTATGTCTCTTTGCAGATGACACAAAGATCTGCAACAGAGTTGATGCACAAGGTGGGGTGGAAAGGATGAGAAGGGACTTGGCAAGGTTAGAGGAATGGTCAAATGTATGGCAGCTTAGATTCAATGCTAAGAAGTGCAAGGTAATGCACCTGGGAAACAGAAACCCAGGGGAAGAGTACACAATGGGGGGTGAGATACTAACAACAACAAAAATGGAAAGGGACCTGGGGTAGTCATATCAGATGACCTAAGGTGGGCAAGCAATGTGAGAGGGCAGCAAGGAGGGCTGGGGGGAATCCTGGGATGCATAGGGAGAGGCATCACCAGTAGAAAACAGGAAGTTATTATGCCTCTGTACAGACAGCTGGTCAGACCCCATCTGGAGTACTGCGTGCAGTTCTGGAGACCCAATCTCCGCAAAGACATAGAAAGGATAGAAGCTGTCCAGAGGAGGGCAACTAAAATGGTGCAGGGTCTGCGCCGGAAGATGTATGAAGAGAGACTTAAGGAGCTTAATATGTATAGCTTCGAGGAAAGGAGGGAGAGGGGGGACATGATAAAAACTTTCAAGTACCTCAAGGGAATCAACAAAGTCCAAGAGGGTAGCATCTTTCAAAAAAAGAGGTGTGCAAGAACAAGGGGGCACAATTTGAAGATAGAGGAGGGCGACTCAAAGGTAATTTAAGGAAGTATTTTTTCACAGAGAGGGTTGTGGACGCATGGAACGGCCTTCTGGAGGAGGTTGTGGAGTCAAAAACAGTGGTGGAATTCAAGCATGCATGGGACAGTCATAAGACAATTCTGTGGGGTGGGGGCAGGAAGAAGTAGGCTGCTGGTTAACTAGGATCTGCAGCTTATCCATTAAGTAGGGAAATGGGCAGACTGGGTGGGCCAAGCGGTCCTTATCTGCCGTCAAATTCTATGTTTCTATGTTTCTATGGTGTCATCCACATATAGCCTCACCTGGGAGTACAGCACTGATTTAGATAAATCGTTGGTTAGTTAATAGTTAATGCTGTGGATTGAAATTGGTAAATTTGTCTGAAAAGCTGATAGCTTTGGAGACTAAATACACCCTGAGAAGCTCAAAAAAGGATATCTTAAAGTTGCCATGCATAAAAAGTAAATTTGGTGAAAAAACATTTCTTATATAGCTGCTCAAATATGGAACAAAGTTGTTTCTACTTTTGACTAAGCTACAAAAGACTTAAAAATGTTGCATACTCTCTTAGTAGCTCTTAATCATTTTTAACTACTGTCTACAGCCCCTATATGTCAGGCTCTCTCTATTGCTACACCCTAGTGGCCATCTTAGAGTGGATTTACATAACCCTTTTTTTCACCATTTTCCTTTTTTTTTCTGTTTACTTCCTCTGTAGTGAGGGAAGGGGGGAGGTTATTTTTTTTCTTCAGGTGGGTGGGTTGTTGTTAATATTATAGTGAAACCAGTTTAATGTAAATCTTGATCATTATACAATCTTAGGATAATATCTTATGTAACTCCTATTTACTGTTAACTAATGTCATTTTACTGGCTTTGTTCTTTCTGGATGTTATTTTATATCCAAATAAAGCATATTTAATTTGAAAAAATGTTGAATGCTACCTTAAAACAAGAACTAGCAGTTCAATGCAATTGTAATGATTAAGTTATATGTATAAATGTGTGTATTTTTTAATGCTTTCTTATGTTAAATGTTTTAGTGACTCTGAAGTTAACAGGAACAAATTGAAAATGGGATTTATAATCCTAATGGTGTTATTGTACTACCTTCCTGTATAAAAATTAAAAACTTTTACTACTACTATTATTTGACTTTAGAATTCCAAAGGGTGCATGCTGGTACAGTGGTAAATATCTGATAGAAAAAAGTGTTGAGGTTGCAAATAATGGAGAGTCCCCCTCCCCCTCCACACACACACACACTCAAAACCAACCAAACAGACAAAAAAATATAATAGGTGGCGGCATGCACTGGTTGTTGAAGATACCTAAATGTGACATGTACAGTGGTAAATTGAGCTGAATGGAGTAGGTGGAGTTATAAGTAAAATGCCTAAAAAGAAAATTAAATTCCCTACCCCTTCATTCAGAAAATGAGCTAAATAAAAACGAGACCCACTCTCTAAAAAGTAAATATATAGCTAATTAAATGAATACATAAGTTTAAGGAAAAAATGGTCCCAGACAGATATTGGCCTTTTTGATATGAATCGCATCACCTGGTTTCTGAGTGCTGCAGTTAATTGTTTTCAAGAACCTTTTAAACATACTGTATTTCCTTACCACTTTTCACTGTGTACTGTACAAATGGAAAAAAGACTGTGGTTAAAGGGTGCCCTGTATAGGCCAATCACAAGCTCTGGCTCTGGGCTACTGCATACCATTTACCATATTTGCTATAACTTTGGAAGGCAATACAGTCTAGTGATTAGATCACCATCTTAGAAACTAGGAGATAGCAAGTTCAAATCCAACCCAGGAATAGCCAAACAATCAGTTTATGAACTTCAGGAAGTCAAGTCACCTCTCAGTGTTCCAGTCTACCCAGTTGTGGAAGTGAGTAGAAGGACACAGCTGGAAATGAGATGTTGCATATTAGCTGGGGTATCCTGGGTAAATAATCTGTTAAATTAAAAACAATGCATTTTTTAAATACCTATATTCAAACTTGACTATTGTAATCCCAGAGACAGTTTCTTTTAAATTGAAGAATACAAGATTAAAGTCAGCATTTAATTAATTTTTCAGTATGTGAAAAGGTGATATGGGGCCTGATTTCAAGTCGGCATACACCGACTCAAGCCAGAATACGCCAAACCCCTTGGCATAATCCATGACTTGTGTCATGCCTTACACCAGCCCCAATTCCAAGAGGCGCCTTGCACCATGTCGGCTATGGGCTATGCCAACCGTGGGTTATTCCACCCACTATGCCACAGCCTGCAACATGATACAAGGGTGGGATGCGCAGCAAGTGCACCCTATTCCAAGAGGGAGGCTGCCATAATCCACTGCCACAATTCCAGGTGCCACACAGGTGGAGTGAACTTATAGCAGCTCAAAATTGCTCTAAGGGGCATCTGACAGTGCCATCCATCAGATGCCCACTCCACAGTGCAGCGGCAATGGTACCGATGTGCTCCCCATGCCCCCACAATCACAACCATGCCACCTGCCCCCCTGAATGTTGGTGGACACCTGGGGATCCATTCTCCATTGCAACCCCTGACTTCTGTGCCACCTGTACTGTCCCCCATACCCTCTGGTGTGTGTTGTGGTGTTCTGGGGTGGGGGGCTCCTGGGGGTGCTGTCCGTAGTGGGCTGTGACTTATGACATGTGGCACTATTACTCCCTGCTTGTGGCGTTAGCCTCCACATGGCACAACCCACATGTCATAAGTGCCGGGACCCTGCCACTTTTGGAATGTGGTGCATGGTCCCCAGCGTAACGGGTAATGTTGCAAATTGCATACACTGGCGAGTTATGACATTTGTCCTGGAATCAGGACCACTGCCTTTTTCATTAGTGTTCTGTGAAAATAAAATTCTGTCAGTGGAATTTCCACAAATGTCAGAATTTCACTCCTGCAAAATTTCAGGATGCACTTTACTTTCATGAAATTCCAACCTAGAGTGGAAAAATGAAATGTCTGGACTGTAGATTGATGCATTACATTGTGGAATGGACTTCCACAGTACTGTCATTCTACAGTTTATGTGCCTCATTCTACAATTCAGCAAAAACATCTTGTAGAACAGGGCAAAAATTCATAGACTACATTTGGAGGATTTGGATTTTGTCAAAGTCACTGCAGAAAAGATAGTTGTTATAACCCCATTGCTTGAATATACTCCTGCTGCACCATCAGCACCGCCTCCATGCCTAAGAAAGATCCCAACCCACCCTCCTGGTCCTTCTTCCTGGAGCACTTGCTCAGATCTCTCCCGCACCCCGAGCAGCACCTCTGGACCCCGGCGGCGCCATCAGCGCCGCCTCCGCACATAAGGAAGATACCAACCTGCCCTCGTGGTCCTGCATCCCAGATCACTAGCTCAGGTACTACTGCTAAAACTCCCAGAGCCATCCAGTTTGTGGCGGCTCTCTGATTGCTGCACCTGCCAACTCAGCGGCTTCTGATTGGACCAGCGGGTAGCACAAAGCTTCCGACTGGTGCACCTCAAAGCTTGCTTTCTAGCTAAGCATAGAAGCTATTTTACAGCTTTTCTTTGGACTCAGCCTGCAGGGTTTTTCTCCCCCCCCACTCCCTCCCAGGCCTCCTATTAAATCCTCTTCTGCCCCCCTCCAAGGCCTGCTCAAACACTATTGGTGCCCACAGTCATTCCCCTGCACACTGCCTTCCTTGCCCTCCCAGCCTATAGTTGCCACCCAAGTGGTCCATGTGGCTGCTCCCCCTCCTATCCTACCTACTAGGGTAAAATATCCAGTTACTGCCTCCTGTGTACTCGCAATTATGGCGCAATCAGCCAGGAATCTACTCCTAATCTCCTCCATCAATTTCTGCCTACCCTCCCTAATACCTCTGCCACTTTTGAACCCCTACCCCCCTTCCCTCTTGGCCGAGCTATCTCATCCTGCTCATTCTACCCCCTCATTCGCTCTATATCTTCCAGCCACTACCTGGTCCCACTACCCTTTCTGCCCCTCCTCCTCACTTTACTCCTAGGCCCACCTTTGGTCTACCCTTTACCTATTTACCTCTGGCACACCTCATGCTTACTGCCCAAAAGCGTCTTCTAGGTGGTGCTCGCCCACAGCCAGGTGCTATCATATATTTTCTCACTACTTAACTTTCACCTTACTACTCCTTGCAGTGGGTGACATACACCCCAACCCTGGCCCAGCACTGGCCCACAACCTTTTAAGCTCTGTGATCAACTCCCCTGAAATGGCCACCACTGCTACGCTTATTGGCTCCTTCCCCCAGGGGCTACGCATCTTACACCTAAACATTCATAGCCTTGCCCCTAAGCTTGATCTGCTCCAGGTGCTAGCTGTACAGCATGCTCCTGACATTATCATCCTATCAGAAACCTGGCTAAACCCAAACTTCAAGGACCCATCCATTGCCATCCCAGGACTCAGTGTCACTCGTCAAGACTGCCCCACCAGAGGCAGAGGAGTTGCAATCTACACCGCTTCAAACTTACATTTCTCAGTTACACTTGCTAAATCTGAGCCCAAAGCCTTGAACTGCTCATGCTCCAACTGTCCCTCCCCTTCTCACTCCCTATTTATGTTGCTGGTGTATACTACTGCCCTAGACCCCCTGCCACAACTGTCACTGACCTTCTAAGCCACCTAGCCCACTTAGCCACATCTGGTGAATTTTATATTATGGGGGATTTTAATCACAACTGGCCAGCTCCCTCTTTTAACAAAGCTCACTCAGAGATAACAGCCCTTAATCTTACTTAGGTCATCTAGGAACCTACACGCACAAAAAACAAGTCTGGCAACCACTCCCTAATTGACTGGTCTCTTGCCTCCCACCGTCACTGAGTCATCAAAACCGGCTTACTCCCAGACTCTATAAGCAGCCACCACATTACTTACATAGTCCGTAAAATCCATGGCCTTAAATCCTCTCCCAAATTTCTACTGCAATGGTCATATAAATGCCAGAACATTACCCCCCTTCTGCATGATTTAGCTCATGCAAACTGGGGTCCTCTCCATAGTAAGTATAACATGGATGACACCCTTATACATTTCTGGAAAAACTTCCTCAGCGTCTGGGATGATCCTGTCCCCATGCGACGCATCAGGGTCCGAGGGGTACACCTTCCCTGGATTTCCCCCGAACTAATAGCATGCCAAAAGGCCCAAGACAATGCATGGAAAATATATAAGTCTACACTCCTCCCAGGGGACAACAACACCCATCGTATGCTCTGCCACAAGTGCACCAAGGCCACCTGGCTAGTCAAAGCTGAATATTTTAACTTCACCTTCAATGCCAATCTAAGTAGGCCATCTAAATTTTGGAAAGTTAACCACTCCCTTCCCCCCATAAACAAATCCCTCCCCTCTTCTGCTCTCAAATGGTACTCTTTTCTCAGACCAACTCCTGATTGCCTCAGAGTTCAATTTATACTTCACCACATGTGCGTCTACTCTCCTTGCCTCCCTGCCAGCTGTAGCACCATCTACCAACTTTGCTGAAGCTGCCAAACCCTCCGGACTAGACACCTCCAACTTCAGGAACATCTCCCTGATAGAAGCTCTTGATGTCCTACTCACCCTAAACCCCTCCAAGGGTAAGTCCCCTGATGGGATGGACCCCAAACTCCTCTACCTATCTTCTCCGCCATTGCAGCTCCACTAGTTGCCCTGCTAAACCTATCATTTGCCTCTAAATCAGTACCTGCGGAGTGGAATCATGCCACAGTTCTACCACTTTCCAAAGAAGACGCCATCACCGTGGCCAATGACCACCTCATCTCCCTCCTCCCTGCCCTAGCGAACCTCCTGGAACACCTTGTGCTCTGTCAGCTCTCTAATTTCCTCTTGGAATCCAATTTCTTCACCCCCTTCCAGTCTGGATTTAGAAAGAACCACTCCACCGTCACTTCCCTCCAAAGACTATCTGACATCATCCTCTTGGGGATGGACAAAGATCTTATTACCTCAGCCATCTTTGTTGACTTAGCCAAAGCTTTCAATACTGTCTCCCACCCCCTGTTGTTATCCTGCCTCTCTGATGCAGGTTTATCCATGCCTGCCACCAACTGGTTCAAAGCATATCTGGAAGGCAGAACTCAGTTCGTAAGAATTACTGATTCTACCTCTCCTCCACTCCAAATAGATACTGGTGTCCCACAGGGCTCGGTACTCAGCCCCATTCTCTTTTCCATCCTCCTAAATGACCTGCCTCAAACCTGTTCATCTACCTCAATTCACAGGTATGCAGATGACACAGTCCTCTTTACCTCTGGTTCAGCTCTGGTTTAGGTCCCATCAACTCTCCTTTAATGCCAAGAAGACAGTCTCCATGACCTTCGGCACTAGGCAGAGACTCTCCAGGCTCACCTCACTCCTGAACTTCCACACCCTTGACGGGACAGTCCTTGAGGATGTGACAACCATCAGGTACCTAGGTGTCTGGCTTGACCAGAAAAAGAGATGTGCAAGAACAAGAGGGCACAATTTGAAGATAGAGGGGGGACGGCTCAGAGGTAATATGAGGAAGTATTTTTTCACTGAGAGGGTTGTGGATGCATGGAACAGCCTCCCTGAGGAGGTCGTGGAGTCAAGAACAGTGGGGGACTTCAAGAATGCATGGGACAGGCATAAGGCAGTCCTAGTGGGGTGTAGGAGAAAGTAAGCTGTTGGTTAACTAGGATCTGCAGCTTATCTGTTAGGTAGGAAAATGGGCAGACTGGGTGGGCCAAGCGGTCCTTATCTGCCGTCAAATTCTATGTTTCTATGTTTCTATGACCAGCATCTATCCTTTGCTGCCCATGCGGACGCTATCCTGAAAAAACTGCACCCAAAGCTCGGCACTGTCTACAGGAACCGCAGTTGCTTCCCGCTACTAGTGAGATGTGAAATTGTGCAGAAAATGATATTACCTACTTTCAACTACTGTGACATAGTCTATAGTGCTGCTCCCAAATCTACTCTATCCAGCCCGGACCCCCTCTTCAATGCTTTCTGCCATTTTGCTCTCAATGCCCCCCTCACGCCGACCACTCCGACCTTTACCATTCGCTGGCCTTCCCTTCCCTTGACAGCCGGCGCCAAATCCACAGTGCAAAATTTGCTTCCAACCTTTGTTTTGGGTCACTTCCACCCTACCTCCCCTCTTCTCTATCTTCTCTCCCTACCCCCTTTCATACCCTTAGATCTACTGACTCCCGGCTGTTGGTAGTCCCTCACCACCAAACCACTGCAAGTCAATCGGCCTTCTCCTACTACCTCCCGAGGCTCTGGAATGACCTGCCAGTCCAAATCTGCCACTCCACCTCTAGGCATTCCTTATCCTCAGCTCTGACAAATTTCTATGCAGTAAACTGCTCATGTAGCTGACCTTCTCCTCCTCCTCCTCCTCCTCCCCTCCTCCACTTGCCACTGCCCCATCCTTGATCCCTTGTGGCTTGACCAGCAGTGTTAGCTATGGCTATAAATGTTGGCTTACATCCACCAACTTCTGCACTTACCCCCTCTGCACTTATAGCATTGTTTTCATTTCTCTGTCCTTTGTGTTAACCGTAGATTAGTAGCTGATATGTACTGTACAGTATGTAGTTACCTGTAGATTAGTAGCTGACATGTACAGTATGTATTTACACTTTCTGTATGTCATTTTAATTCCTTGTGCAATGCTACCCTCTTTCCACTGTAACAATATGTAAATTCCAAGTTGTAATGTATCCCATGTTATTCCTACTGCATGTTCTAATGTGTAACTTAATTCCATGTATCATTGTAATCAGTTGCTCTCCTCTGTACCGGGAGACAAGCATCTTTTTGCTCAGTGTGACTTTCCTGGTGAAACATTTCAATAAATAAATACTGTATCAATGTCTAAATATATTTATTAATTAATTGATTGATTGAGACATTGGTGTCTGAGAAAGGTACCCTGAGCCAAAGATTACTTCCATGTGTGAGCCAGAGCAGGCTACAAGAAGCATTATTACAGGCAGGGGCAAATCAGTGTGTGCTATAATATAGTGCAAATAAATACAAAGTAGTGCAGTAATTAAACAGTGCCAACTGAGAAGAAGAATATATACAATGCAATGCAACAAAATTAGCATTCATGAGTGCATATTGTATCAACAGAAGCAGGGCTCTAATTACATGTAAGAAGAGTGCAAATTAAAATTACAAAGTATCTGAAAACAATACAAGCAGTTATGAAGAACAAAGGATTAAATGCACAATGAACTGCAAATTTTCGGATTAAAATAAACTGCGGAAACCAAGTTTATTCCACAGAAGAATCAGTATGGCCACACTTATGCAATTAAGAAAGAAATGGGTGCAGCCTTCTCCAATAACCTAAGTCTATGAACCACACTGGAGGGAAAAAAAAAACACCCACCCAGAAATTTTGTTTAAATTAGAACATTGAAATTGTCAGCAGATAAGGACCACTAGGCCCATCCAGTCTGCCTGTAGGCCCTATACATTGTATGTGGCCATTGGCCCTATGTGATCAATGGCTTTTCATCACTCCCTCCCCTCTCAAGATTCCCTTATGCCTGTCCCAGGCACGCTTTAATCCCTCCACTGTTCTTGCCCCACTACCTCTTGTGGCAGACTATTCCAAGCCTTGACTACCATTTATGTGTAGAAAAAATATCCTCACATTACCTCTTAATCTACCCCCTTCCAATTTCATATTGTGCCCCCTTCTAGTACTTTTTCTACATTGGAAAAGATCCCCCACCTGCAAATTGTTTATGCTCTTGAGGTACTTGAAAGTTTCAATCATGCCCCTTCTCCCCGCTCTCTCTGGATAGTCTCCACCTTATCTATGTCCTTGCACAGCTGTGGCCTCCAGAACCACGTGCAGTACTCCAGGTGAGGCTTTACTGATGTTTTATACAATGGCATCACCACCTCCCACCTCCTGCTAGTGATACACTTGCCTATGCACCCCAGCATGCCACTGGCCCTCCCTACTGCCTTTGTGCACTTCTTTGATACCTTAACCCTTAGACTGACAACAGAACTAGAACGTATTGAAGTTCTGGACTGATATATCAGTCCACGGCCCTGCAAGGGTCAAGGTCATCAGAGATGATAACCCCTAGGTCCCTTTCCTCTTTGGTGACAGTCAGCTCCTCCCCCCAATAAATGCTTCCACCCAGTTTCAAACTGGGGACCTTTCACATGATAGGCACATGTGATAACCTCTACACTATGGTAGCATATTTTATTTCATATTGTAGACATATAAAAAAAGGCAAACAAATGTCCAATGCCAATCATGTTTGCGTGTATGTTTCAATAGTGAAATTATCATTCAGAAATGAAGTGGTTCATTTATAACTTTGCTGGGTTTTTTTTCTTATTGTGCTCCTGCATTTTAAACATAGTATTTTTCTTACCCCATCATGTGAACATGACAGGTGTCATTTATGAAATCCCACCTAAAAAGTTGTGGAATGACCAGAGAAACATATATAATGGTGTGTGTGTGAGTGTGTGTGTGTGTGTGTGTGTGAAAATGACACCTGCCATGCTCATGAGATGAGGACAAAAACAAGACTATGTTGAAAATTTATGGTCAAAATTTTAAAAAATGCAACACCAAAATTATGAGTAAACACTGAAAAATGTCACTGTTTCTTTATGATTTTGTTGTGTGTGTGTGTGTGTGTGTGTGTGTGTGTGTGTCTCAAAGACTTTGGATCCATGTTATTAACAATATATTTTTATTACCTCACCTTATGAAGATGGCAGACATCATTTTGTCAAATCCTGCCCAAAATGTCACCTTGCAAAACAACCTTGAAAACAAATTGTGGGTATATATTTAAAAAATGACACCTATCAATCTCATGAGGTGGGTTAAAAAATAGGCTATGTTAAAAATGTGGGGTTACACTCTAAAAAAATACCAAAAGGTATACGCAAATGCTGCAAAATGTAAATGATCCATCATGTCATTTTCTAAATGCTGTTTGAACAGTTATTCAGATGTACAGCTGCAAAAGCACATTTCATGGGGTAGGGAACTGAAAAATGACACCTGTCTTGTTGATGAGGTGGTGTGAAAAACATACTTAAACTCCGGATTCAAAGTCTTCAAAAACAATGACGTTATCAGTACAAGTTGAAAAATGTCTTAAAAACAGTAACTTACCTTGTTTTCAGTTTGTGGTCAAGCAGGGTAGAAAGTGTATCAGTGATCGTCTGAAGGAGTAAATCATGAGACTCTATGGAGGTAATATGAGGGATGGGGAGTTTTGTGTCGGTGGATGCTGTGAGAAATCACTCAATGGTTTTCTTTATTGCAGGTAACAAAAAACGAAAACAAAGATGGATGTTCTTCTTTTATTCAGGGATTATGTCATTTAGGGAGACAGACACCGAGCATTTGGGTACCCAGGATTTAGACTAAGGAGGGGATTGCTTAGTGATGCACCCAGGTGCTGGACTGTGGCAGAGGGGGTTGAATAGCAACAATGGGAATTGGGCAACCCAGTGCTGGACTATGGCAGAGAGGTTGGTAAGTGATACTGGGGACTGGGCATCCTAGTGTCAGACTGTGGTGGTGTTATTATCAGCAGTGGTAACTGGGCATTGGGGATAGGGCACCCAAGTGTCAGACTATGGTAGGGGGATCAGACACCTCAGTGTTGAACTTGGGGGGGGGGTCTGACATGGTGTAGAAAGCACATGGCCAGAAATAGGCCATTGACATAGTCACAAGTTCCGTTTTTAAATGAGCATGTGAAATGCAGAAATGGACAACACCAAGAGGAACAGTACATCCAAGAGAGGTTGCTGGTGTAGCCAAGGACAGCCATCTCTAGCCAAATACAAAGAATTCAGATAGGCTGCACTCAGTGGACCAAATATTCATAATAAAATCCACACTGCTATACTGTATATGCAGAAGAAAGATCATTTTTATCGAACAATGTAAGCACAAAAACAAAAGCCAGGAGCACTGACAGACAGCCCATGCACTTCAGGCTACATTAGGTCATCATCAGGGTTATGTCTGCTAGGAAGAAAGCAATGGGATTTAAAGTGTTTATTTAAAGTGATAAACACACATGAACTGCAATTCTTAAATGTAGCAGAAACATTAAAAACGCAGACAGCCAAAAAGAGCTAAGTATGCAGTGTTAATATATAAATATTATACCAGGAATTAAGAGGTATAGAACTAAAAAAAAATGCAAAAAAAGGCAATAAAGCAGTCACTCAAAGAGGGGAAAGAAACAAAACAAAGGAGTGGGAGATGTGGGATAGAATGGGATGCTGGGCAGAAAAAGTGTGGGGGCACAGTGCAGTGGAGGGTGAAGGAGAAAAGAAAAACAGGGAAACAGAAATGAACAAAGATCTTAATTCAATTGAACAGCAAAATATCAATATGTAATAAAACAGATAATATTAAGGAAATGGTGATGGGGCAGCACTAAGAACTTGAATTTACTTATGAATCTATACTAAAAGGGAACTGACTTTGCATACTCAGCTCTTTCTGGCTTACACGTTTTTAATGTTTATATTTGTACTTCAGCACTTCAAACAGACAATTATACAGAGAGGCAAGAAACAGCTGCACCAGGGCCATAAAGCTTGCCAAGGCAAACCACTACAATCAAGCCCTCACCTCAACCTGGGGCACGGTAGCAAATTCTGGAGCAATATCAAAGAACTCTGCGGGTAAACCATTAACCAACCACCCACCCAAATACTCTCAAATGGTGCCCTCTCTCAAAACCCCACTACAATAGCCAATGTCCTGAACAAGTCCTTCACAGACCTTAGCCAAATTCTCCCACCCACTTTCTTTGATCCACCCCCCAGTGTCCCACCGAACCCCATTCCCAGTCATAACCCCGCACCTTTTCAGTTCAAAACAATCTCCTGTAGCCAGGCCAAATGCTATCTGGCACATGCCCTGCAGAATAAAAGGTACAGCAGTGACTCTGTAGACCTAAAAATTATCCATCTAACACTAGACGTGACCCTCCCTCACATCACCAAGATTTTCAACCTCTCACTCCACCTAGGGCAATTCCCTGCTCTATGGAAAAGGGGAATTATTACACCTATCCTAAAAAAAGGTGACCCTACGGATCCAGGTAATTACAGGCCCATTACGTTACTCCCCCCTCTCTCTAAAGCCCTAGAAAGAATCGTATCAGACCAAATCACGGAGTACCTCACGGAGCACTCCCTGCTTTGCCAAGAACAACATGGTTTCAGACACGGATACAGTACCACCTCAGCACTCCTAGAATTCACATCTTACGTGCACGAGGCTCTTGATGGGGGTGATATTGCTGGAGCAATCTTCATCGACCTAACCAAAGCATTCGATACTGTCAGCCATGACCTCCTTCTATACCTACTCCCCTCCTTCAACCTTGCACCAGGCACATTATCCTGGTTCAAGAACTATCTAACTGGTCGAACTCAACAGGTTAAAATCAATACCTCCCTATCCACTAAAACCCCGGTCCTATCAGGTGTACCCCAAGGATCTATCCTAGGCCCCCTACTATTCACTCTCTTCCTGAATTCCATCCCCAAAGCTTGCAATGGGAAACTTCTGCTCTATGCAGACGATGCAGTAGTCTTCTGGAAAGACAATTCCTTTGACTCCTTCCAACACAAGCTGCAAACCTTCTTCCACGAACTAGAAGACTGGTTCACAAACCACAGGCTAATACTAAACCACACCAAAACAAAATCCATGATCTTTGCGAACCGTCAAAGCCCCCATGTAAGAGCCCACCTAAACATCTCCAACAACCAGGGCCTCCTAATTGAACAAGTCATGGATTTCAAATACTTAGGCATCATCTTAGACTCATCTCTCACCTACCACACACACATCAACCAACTGTCTTCCTCACTAAACACTAGACTAGGGATTCTCTATAGGCATAGACAATGCCTCCCACCGCACGCCCTTCGTCTGGCAGCGATCAGTTCAGTCATATCCTTGATAGATTACGGAATAATAATTTACGGGACGGCTGACCCAACTGCTTTGAAGCGCATCGACCTTGCCCTCAACAAAGCCAGCCGACTGATCACCAGAAGCCACCACCTAACCCACACCTGTGGCCTCTTCAAATCAGCGGACTGGCTGACCTTTAAAGGAAGGCTTAAATACCATACCTGTCTCCAGGCTAAGAAAATCCTGCTGAAAGTTGCACCCCTCGGCCTACACTCCTTAATACAAACTAACACCCGCAGGAGCACCCCAAGGCACCTAACAAATGTGCCCATCCATGTCCCCTACCGAGAACTGCGCTAGGCCAAAGATCCTTCAGCTACCGTGCACCCACCTGGCTCAACGAACTCCCATCTAATATAACCCTGGTGCCAACCCTAGGCCAATTTAAAACCCAAACCATGAGACACCTCTTAGCCTCAGAGAAATGCAGCTGCAATTGAGTATCTATACCCTCCTCGACGCAGGGTACTAATTAACCCCTAGTATTAACCCTTAACCTCAAATGTAGACTCTGAATGTGGAAAGACAGCCCACACACCATTTGGCGGATGCTTATCCTGCCCGGGGCTGTATACAACTAAGCATTGCAACTCACTTTGTAAAGGTCTGTTGTTAACTTGTAAAGCAACACCTTGTAACATTAAGCATTGATGCTTGTGCACATGATTCTGTAAACTGTTGTCTAGCATAACTGTTTGTTTGTCCTGACATGGAGCCTTTGCAAAGGAGTCCTTGACTCAAAGGTTGTAATTCCAAAAATTTAATAAATAAATAAATACAATTATGTGTCTATCATTTTGAATATACACTTTTAACCACACTGCTTTATACCTAGTTGGCATGCCCTCTGACAAAGATCTAGTGCAGGTCAAAGTGGCAGGGCTTTCTGTATGTGTTCCTGGTGTCTGTTTTCTGCTCACCACTGTTCAATGAAAATGCCCTCTTCTCTGCATATATTGCAGTATGGACGTTTTATGAATTCTTGGTTCCTCGAGTGCAGAAATTAGTTGATTGAAAAAAGAGAATCTACTTTCAATCCGCTCATTTCTAGCTTTCCTATGCTCATTTCAAAATGGGACTCAGTTTCCCTATACCATGCTGATAGCCACCTTAAGGCCTTGTGCTTTAACTACCATGTCAGAAAAATGTATGAAAGTGGCCCTTGCATATGGGGGGGGGCAGAGACAGAACGAGTGAAAGCCATATACAGGAATAAGCTCTGGTTGTTGTGTAGCATCCCAGCCTTTCTCAGAAGGCAGAGAAACAAACCACTCAACAGTGCCACATGAGCCACATGAGCTATACACATGGACAAGAAACATTGCTGCTGTCGTAGAAAAAAACATAAAATGTGCCAGCAGAAAAGGACTGAATGGCTTATTTAGTCTGCTGTATTTCAAGGCCCATTAAGTCTGCCATATTTTCTTCTTCTTCTTCTTTGGTAACTGGGTAAGACCAACTAAGCTCAAATGCCTGTTTTCAGGGGCGACTTAGGAGCACTGGGGAGGTTAAGTGGTTTGCTTAGAGTGACACAGTATTCAGGTGTAGGCTGTAGGAATCAAACTAAGGTCTGCCAGATGTAACAAGCTCATTACTCTAACCTCTAGGCTATGCTGCTAGACTGCCTTTTCCCTGTCTAACACTACACCCTGGACTCTCTTTGTTTACAGGTGTTCCTCCCTTCAACCTTACCCCTATTTATTATACCCATGTGCCAATCCCATGCATACTTGAAGCTTTCTATTGTCTTCGCCCTCACCACCTCCTCTGGCAGACTGTTCCAGGTATCCACCAGGTTTTCTGTGAAAAAGTATTTCATTACATCCCTCAAACTCCGCCCCCCCTCAAAGCTTCAAGACATGCCCCTGTGTACTGGTGCTCCTCCTATTTAAGAGACACCCCTCCTGCACCTTGTTCATCCCCTGAGGTATTTTTAGGTCTCAATCATGTCCCTTCTTGCTTTCCTTTCCTCTAGGGAGTACATGGTGAGCTCCCATAGCCTCTCCTCATATGGTTTCTTGTGCAACCCCTACACCATTTTAGTAGCCCTCCTCTGGACAGCTTCCACACTGTCAATGTCCTTGCAGAGATGCAGCCTCCAGAATTGGACACATTACTCATTCATTCATTCATTCATTCATTCATTCATTCATTCATTCATATATGATTTAATATAGTGTACTTTATCATTAGGACTCAAGGCACTTCACATACAAACACATTTCTGAAAAATTAAAATACCTAACAACAATTCAAAATTATTTACAATTAGCTAATCTGTAGATGGGGAAGTCTGTTTAAATAAGAATGTTTTCAGCTTCTGTTTAAAGGCTTCCAATGTGGGAGTCTCTCTCATATGTCAAGGGAAGGAATGCCATAGGGTTAGTGCTATAAAGGAGAAGGAACAAGCACCAGATGTTTTAAGATGGTCACTAGGAATTTCCAAGAATCCCTCAACAGCTGAGCGGAGTGGGAGGTAGGAGTGGTAGGGACATTGGAGGTCTTGCAGGTAGCTGGGCCCCGATAAAGCAGGTCCTTATAGGTCAGCAAACCAACATTGAAAGTGATCCACCACCTAACAGGCAGCCAGTGCAGAGAGCACAGCACAGGTGTCATGTGACATTATCTGATAGTCCAATCAACAACCTGGCTGCCCGTTCTGCACTAGCTGCAGCCGGTGGAGATCAACCCCCGTTAGCCCCAGGTAAAGGGCATTGCTGTAATCAAGCCATATGGTCACAAAGGCATAGATCGGTGATGGCAGATCTTGGTATCCTGTGACACAGGTGACCATGATTGGGTGCCAGCAAAAATGGTGACTCAATCACGGTGCCTGTCATTGGAATGACTCAGCGGGAAGAGTGACTGGATGGGTGGGTTCACACATATTGCAACAGGATGTCACTACATGCATACACACATGGGGGAGAGCAAGCATGCTCAGCAAGTGGCAGAAGGGGAGGAAGGGATTGTGAGGGGTGGTGCCATGGCGAGCTGCCGAGCTGCTCCCGTGGTGTGGTGGGTGGGTTCAGGGGTTGGGCTGCACAGGGTGCTTGGTTTGGGTCTGGGCATAGGTACCTTTGTTGTGCCTGGGCCAAAATGTTATTTTATTTTGATTTTGCACCCTCCCTTGACATGCACCCTCCTGGAGTTAAGAAACCTTCAGTAGGCGGTGCAGAGGGCAAAGCCCCACATGGGGGATGTGAGGACACAGCCCCCCACATGAACAAGTAATTTGTAAATCCCCAGCACCCTTTTGCTGTGTGATGAGTAGTACATTGCTGAAATTTATTTTTGGTGATTTATATTCACCCTAATGGTGATCTCTATTCTGCAGTCGCCGTTATCACATAAATCTGCAGATCTCCTGGGAGTATCAGGTGTTTGATCCTGTTGATGCTTCTCAGGTGGTAAAATGAGTTCTGGAGCACCACCGACAGCTGTGACTTAAGTTCCACAGTCCAAAACAATGCCAAGGTTCTTCACCCCGCTAGAGGTGAGCAACTAAGAATCCCCAAGAATCACCCTGGCGACTTGACCAGATTGCCCACTCATCCCCAGATGACCAGATTCCATTAGTACTTCAGTCTTATCCAGATTTAACTGTAACCAGTTGGCTCTCATTCAGTCTTGAATCTCATCACGGCACTGATTTAGCACCAACACCGCCTCCTGCTGCTTGGGTGCAAATGACATGTATAGCTTAGTGTCATCTGTATAGCAATGAAAACTCAGCACATACCATCTTATAATGTCCCCTAACGGTAACATATACATTGTGAACAACATGGTGATAAGATGGAGCCCTGCAGAACCCCACACAGCAGGGGCACAGGTGCAGCAGAAAAAATCTCAAACACCACCAGCTTTGTCCTGCCTGTGAGGAAAGATTGAAACCAGTTGAGGACTTTACCAGCCAGACCATAACAAACCTGCAGGTGCACGAGCAACACCCCACGGTCCACAGTGTCAAATACAGCCTACAGATTGAGAAGAACTAAAATGGAACATCTTCCTTGATCCCTTGCCACCAAGAGGTCATTTAGCACCCGAGCAATGGCAGTCTTGGTGCTGTGCTCTTTCCAGAAACCCAGCTGGAGAGGGTTGTATATGCCATGAGTTGACAAATAGGTCTCCAGTTGAAGGGCCACAATGTTCTCAATAACATTTTTTTTTATATATATATTTTTATTTTATTCCACAAAAAGAGTTATTTTATACATTACTGCAAATACTTGTGTTATTCTTACAATTCCTTATACATTAACACCCATAGTGTAAACATACTATAAATATTCAGGGTCCATAAATACAAACATGTAAATACATATATATTATATATACTTTCTTCTACCCTTTTGTACATCTCCTTATTTACACATCATTCCAACCTTAATATCGGGGGTAAGATATTCATAACTTCTCTCCAATCCATAATATTTAGTTCTTGCAAACAATCTAGTTGCTCTATAAAATTTGACAGTTTTTCCAAACGTAAAATGTGTGTGTCCTGTTGTTCTGATCAACTTTCCCCATATTTGGCCAATTCCATCTCTGAAGAATCTGTCTCTTTGTTGTCATTGTGGCTAAGGCACACGTTATTTTTTTTTTCTGTTTTTGATCATTCATATCCTTCAAAATTATTTAATATATAAAAAGTGGGATCTAAAAATACTTTCTTTCCCAAAATTTTTCCAAGCTCTTTCTGTATATACATCCACCATTCTTGGACTATTTTAGAACCCCATAACATGTGTACATGTGTATGAGATTCTCCTCTTCCCCACAAAGATGCCAACAAGATTTATTTATTTTTCTTGTGATATGCGAGAAAGATTCAAGGGTTATATAAGCACGATCAATGATTTTATATTGTATACTCTTGTTTTTTGCTTTGGAATATAGTTTATTGGCACTTATTCTTATATTCATCCAGCTGTTTTCAGCTAAGCCTGACGAAATGTCTTTTTACCCATTTTGCTTTAGTTGCACTCATTTTTTGCATCTGAAGATTATTTGAGTTCATTAATTGTTTATATAAGTGTGCTGTAATGCTCCTCTTTTTATTTTAAATCATTATTCAGATATATATTAGAGTTAAGTTTTATTATTAGAGTTTTTATTGTGGGGAGATTGTGGGGTCTAAAACTGTGGAAGAATTCAAGAATGCATGGGACAGACATAAGGCAATTCTTGTGGGGGTAGGAAGAAATATGCTGTTGGTTAACTAGTATCTGCAGCTTATCCTGTAGGTAGGGAAATGGGCAGACTAGATGGGCCAAGCGATCCTTATCTGCCTTCATAGTCTATGTTTCTATGTTTCTATTTGCCTTCTTAAAGCATTCTATTTATTTTTTAGAAAACTGTGTAAATGCCAGTTATCCTTTAACTGATTAATTTCTTCTTATGCTCTAAACTTTATGATGGATATGAAATTCCCATCTATTAAATCTAACCAGTTTATCAAATGGGTTTTAATCAAAGCAGCTTTCCATATAATGCTTCCATTTGTTTTTAAATTTTGTACCCATGGGAGGAGGCTAGCATGCATAATATAATTTGTAAAGTTAAGTTTTTGTTTCCATTTTTTGCAGGATTGTGCAATACATTTAACCATCTCATTGATTCCAGGTCCTAAAAAGGTTCTGTGCTCAAAAATAATATCTTTAATAGATAGATTTGCCCATGACACCTTCAACAGGGCTTGTGGAAGTGAAATACATTTACCTAACTCATTAACCTCATATTTTGCTTTATCTGACCAAGAAAATGCTATTTTGACCTTTAAAGCCATATAATAATAAAGAGGATCAGGAAAGCCCATTCCTCTGTTTGATCTAGGAGATCAATTTGGCCCAAGCAATTCTAGGAGATGCACCACTCCACATAAATTTCACAAAAGTTCTTTTAACTTTCTCAAACCTTTTTCAGAAATTTGGCCTGTTACCCCCTGGAAAAAATACATCAAAGGTGGCATAATTGACATTTTAAGTATTTCTATTCTGCCCCATAAAGAGAAGGATAGATTTGCCCAACTATCAAGTAATTGATAATTGAATAAACCATGCTGGTGGTCCAGTGAGGTTCAGGTAGCGGTCAGAGAAAAGAAGGTGGCCTACAAAAAATATAAAACAACAAGAAGGGATAGGGAAAAGGAAATATAC
Source organism: Neoceratodus forsteri (assembly GCA_016271365.2). Taxonomy (NCBI): domain Eukaryota; kingdom Metazoa; phylum Chordata; order Ceratodontiformes; family Ceratodontidae; genus Neoceratodus; species Neoceratodus forsteri. The sequence continues at coordinate 1,735,437,506 of CM057450.1, read as the reverse complement.
CATCTTGCATCTAGAAAAGTCACCTGGATGGTGAAGGGGGCAAAGTCCAGTAAAGAGCAGCAGCTGGCACAGAGGATACATGGAGGAGAAAAGGGGTTCTTCCAGTACATTGGGGAGCAGAGAAAAACTAAGGGCCATCTCGGCAGATTGAGATCAGAAGGAGGGTGGATGGAAGAGGCGAGGGACCAGGCAGAGGTGTTAAATGAGTACTTTGCCTCTGTGTTCACTAGGGAGGAGATGGGATATATACAAAGCAAGTCACAATGGGGATAGAAGTGGTAGTGAGTGGGATCAGGGGAGCAACAGAAATGGAGCAAGAGGGAGGGAGAGGTACCCCAGGGGTGTCACATCAGGATAAGGATAAAAAGGCAAGTAAGGTGGAGGGGACAGATGATGCTATCTCCACAGAAAGTATGTGGTTAACCCTCAAGGCCCTAAAGAAAGATAAATCTCCTGGGCCGGATGGCATTCATCTGAGAGTACTATGGGAATTGTCGGACATACTGGCTGCACCCCTGGTGGAGCTCTTCAACAGGTCACTTGAGACAGGGAGGGTACCTAGGGATTGGTGAGAGGCACATGTGGTGCCAATCCATAAAGGGGGGGTCGAGGGAAGTACCAGGTAACTATAGACCCATCAGTTTGACCTCGGTGGTGGGAAAATTAATTGAGGGTACACTAAAGGAATGATTGGGGGTGTACTTGGAGGAGATGGGAGGTCTGGATAGTCAGCAACATGCATTTGTGCCAGGTAGATCATGTCAAACCAATCTTGTGGAGTTCTACAAATGGGTAACATCAGAATTGGACAGGGGAAAGCCTGTGGATGTATTATTCCTGGACTTCAGCAAGGCGTTTGACTCTGTCCCCCACAATGGTCTGGTGGAGAAATTGGCCGGGTTGGGAGTAGGCCCTTTGATGTCAGATGGATTGAAAACTGGCTAGCTGGAAGTACCCAGAGAGTAGTGGTCAGTGGGGAGCTCTCAAACCCTAAAGAGGTTGGTAGTGGGGTACCACAGGGCTCGTCCTGGGTCCGATCCTGTTTAATGCATACATATTGGACATCAGGGAGGGTATAGGGTGTGAAATGAGTCTCTTTGCTGATGACTCCAAGATGGGAGCAGTAGTTGAGGGGAAAGAGGGGAGGTAGGTCCTGCAAGGGGACCTGGACACCCTGGAAAGCTGGGTTCATATATGGAAATTAAATTTCAATATCACCAAGTGTAAGGTGTTACATCTTGGTTGGGGAAACCTTAAACACAGGTACACCCTGGGAGGGGAGGCGCTGGAGGCCTCAACAGGGGAATAAGACCTAGGGGTCATGGTGGATGCATGTATGAATAACTCTAAGCAGTGCAGGAGAGCGGCTAGCAAGACAAACAGGATGTTGGGATGCATCATAAGGGGGATCACCTCTAGGAGCAGGGAAGTGATTCTGCCACTGTACAGTGGACTGGTTAGACCACACCTTGAGTACTGTGTACAGTACTGGAGACCACACTTGAAGAGGGACATACAGCTCCTGGAGAGGATACAGAGGAGGGCAACTAAGATGATACGAGGACTAGGGGAGTTGATGTATGAGGACAGACTTGAGGAGCTCTGCCTATTTTCATTGGAGGAGAGGAGAGACAGGGGGGACATAATTGAGGTCTTCAAGTACCTCAAGGGAATAAATAGGGTAAACATGGAGGGGATCTTTAGACTAAAGCAGGAGGTATCACCAGAGGGCATGGTTTGAAGTTGGAAGGTGGAAGGGTGAGGGGGGAAAAGAGGAGGAGGTTTTTCACTGAGAGGGTGGTGGACCCTTGGAATGCGCTGCCTGGTGAGCTGCTTCAGAGATCCACAGTGGAGGGCTTCAAGAGAAGGTGGGACAGACACAGAAAGTGGATGTATCAGATGATGGCCTGGCCCAGGGGGGTGGGGATGCAAGATAGTGGTTTCTGGAACACAAGGGGGCGGAGGGCCTCGACACCCAAGTAGGGATCTGAGGTTCGAGCAGACTCGACAGACCGTAAGGCTTAATCTGCTGGCAATTAGTATGTAAGTATGTTAAGTGTTTACGTTTATTAAACACCAATTTGATTAACCTCCACAATTTCTTGTATACTATTTGTAAGTAAAATACCCATATATTTCATTTTATTCATAATCACCACTGGATGTAACATACATTTCATTTCTTGCCTCAATGGAGTTAAAGGAAGTGCAAGTGATTTGGATTGATTTAATTCAAACCCTGACAGACCTGCATAAGTATCAATTTCTTTCAAAACTTCTGACCATGAGGTTTTTGGATTTGATAAAATCAGTAACACGTTGTCAGTATAAACATTTCTTTTTTTTCTCATATTCCCCAGTTTGAATCACTTGAATACATATATTCTGTCTAATATTGTTCAGTAATGGTTCTAAACATAATATAAAGACTAATGGGGAGAGGGGACATTCTTGACGAACCCCATATATGATCTCTACAGGGGCTGACAAATATGCACTTATTTTAAGTCTGGCAGTCGGGGTTTTATGCAATCTTTCCAATATTTTCAAAATAATCTCAGGGAAGCCCCATTGCCTCAAACAGGAAAACATGAATTATCTGGATAGTAAGTCAAAAGCCTTGGTGGCATCCAGCACCACCAAGGCTTTTTCCTCCTCCTCCTCCTCCTTCTCTTCCTTTAGTGTAGTTGTAAGATTAGATATATAAGATATTATTGCTTGTACTGTTTCTAATCCCTCAAAGATGTTACAATTTTTAATCAAACCTTTTTGATCTAAATGTATATGTTGTGTTACTTGTCCTTGTATTCTGAGCACTATTAATTTTATAATTATTTTATAATCTAAATTTAACAAAGATGTTGGGCAATAGTTTTCTACTCGCTTACTATCTTTATTTTCCTTTAACAGAAGAATAATAATAATGCTTTCCTGTATAGTTTCTGGCGTATTATCTATTAAGACTATCTCCTGTACCATTGTTTGCATCCAGTGAGGCTAATAAATCTCTAAACAGAGAATAGAATTCACCCGTATATCCTTCTGGGCCAGGGGAGGAACTTTTTTTTTTTTTTTTAATGTTTAATAGCCTCATAACTCTCTTCAGTTGAAAACATGTCTTGTTTGATTTTTAAAGTTAGAATATTAACTCTCAGCATATACTCCTTTAACTGAATCAGTTGTTCTATGTAAATTTCTATTATATATACACTACTAAAATATTTAACAAACTACTAAGATATCAATTTATCTGCATAAACTTCACCTTGATTTGTCATCACTAAAGTAATCGTGTTCCTTTCTCTTTGCTTTTTAAGAGCGTGTGCCAACAATTTTCCTGTTTTGTCCCCAAAGAAATAAATCTTATTCTTAATTTTCCATAAGTCCTTCTCTTTTTGTTTTAATAATATTTAGTTTTTTTATTTTGTTTATACAGTCTTGTAACTTTTGTTCCAATTCTGTAGTTTTCTCAGATAAAATTACTTGAGCACCTATTTCTTTAATTTCTTGTTCTATAGACATTTTCTGTCTCTGTGCTTTCTTGTTTCTATTGGAATATGAAATTATATTTCTTCTCAAATAAGCCTTCATGGCACCCTATTTAGTAGCCATATTCAAATCAATGGTATTATTATTATTTTTCCAATATTCCTCTATGGAATTTTTTATTACATTAAATAATCCGAATCTTGCAATAGAGAGTTATCAAATTTCCATTGTGGTGTTCTAGCCCTAACTAAAGTGGGTGTAAACAAAGAAGTAAGCATAGCATGGTCTGACAGTGAATACTATGTATATGTGTTTGTAAGATTTTATCTGACAAACTGTATTTCTATTTACTAGGGTGAAGTCTGTTCTACTACTCATGTTCAAATGTTTAGATTTGTATGTACATTCTTTTCTAATGTGGTTTCCATCCCACCAAATATCTGTGAAATAATTCCTATTAATAAACTCCTCTAAGGTTATGGAAGTGTATCTGTCATTATTTATTATAGAAGTTTTGTCCAACCAAGGATTTGGTAATGCATTCCAGTTTCCTGTAAGAATCAAATCTGCGCCATTCAACAAAATGAAATATTTTTCTAATTGTTCCAAAAATCCTCATATTGTATAAAAGGGCCATATATAGGTCCCAGTAAAATCCCTGAACCATAAGGATTCTCCTTAAGTATTACATATCTTCCATCTTTATTTTTAATTTGCTGTAAACACTTAAAATCCACATTATTTTTTTTTTCAACTCTCTTTTCTCCGGTCATGGTCCCAGGAGTCTCTCAGGCATCCAACCTTGCTCCTGCCCTGCCTGAAGTCTCCTCCAACTGTACCCTCCTCTCCCCACCGCGCCTCGCAGCTGGCACCCCCAGCTTAACCCCTCGAGGGTGGGGCTGCCCCTCCTACCTTGGGCACTCTCATACATAGACTCCAGCTGCAGATGTGGGCCCTGGGTGGAGGATCTGCAAAGGTTGGTAGAGTCGGACTCAGTCATGGGTATGGGGGATTGGTGACATCACCTACCCCTGGAACTGGGTTTTTCCATTTTTCTCCCTGCCCCCACTCCCTTGCATGGGCACCCCTGATGTCAAGTGCACAGCAACCCTCCAACATCAGCCATGCTAATTTGTGCTGTCTGCACACTGCAGTGCCCCCGATCTCCACTGGGAGCCACTGGTACACCGGACAAACCCTAACCCGTCCCCCCCGGAGAGGACAGCTGTCCATCAGATGCTCAATCCTCTCCCTCTCCTGCTGACCCCCATCGACCCGCACTCATTCCCAAACCCAGGTCACCAGCATGGCGCGAGGTGTGGCATCCAGCACCTCTACCCACAGCGCCACTGAGCCGGCTTAAAATCCACATTCCTGGAAATCAGAATGGGAGATCCTCTGCTATTGTTAGTGCCAACCGAGTAACAATATTGCCCCACACAGAATTTTTTTCAATCTTTTTATTTTTTTTCTATTAAATGGGTTTCCTGTAGGTACAGTATTCCTACCTCATGTAATTTGGCATACTGCAGGACATTATTGATCTTTTTAAAGTTATTTAATCCATTAACATTCAGGGATGCCAGTCTGATATCCAGGGTATTTTTATTGCTCATCCCCATAACCATATAAAAGTTAAATAGCTGAAGAAGGAAAGGAAGGCATTAATTCCAAGCATGATTGACTTTAGTGAAATTTTCCCTATCCCCACAAGACCCTCATACCTCCTTAAATAGGGCATGCGGTATCCTCTTTCCATAGATAGCAGATGCTCTCTTCCTTGGTGCTGAGTATTGCCTCCCCTCATCCCTCAGATAACCAATCACTATCTTTAATCTTCACCCTATAATTGTTATCCATTACCCATAATCTGTTATTCAGTTTCTTTCTTCCCCTTCTTTCAGCCTCCCAGACACACCACAGTTAAATATATGTAAATATTTGAAAAGTCTCCATCATTCAAATAAATCAGGAAGTAGTTTTCTCAGTTAATTTTCTGCTTGCTCTGATGTTTGATAAAAAAATTGTTTATCATTTATTGTTACCGGTACTCTTAATTTGGCAGGCAATAATATTGCTGTCTTATAACCTTTTTGCCACAGCCATTTTTTCGAGTGGTTATGTTTCTTCCTCTCCTCTGCAATTTCCTGGGATAAATCTTGGTAGATGGATATTTGAACCCCCTTTAAGATGATCCTTTTCTTCTGATATACTGCCTTCATAATGCAAAATTTATCTTCAGATTTGAATAATTTGATAATCACAGATCTTGGGGGGTTATCATCATCTGGTTTAGCTCTCAAAGCTCTATGAACTCTGTTCAATTCTATATAAGGATCAGTTGGTGAAGTGTCCAGAAAAAGTCCAAAAACCTGTAAAACCATTTCTTTTAAAATTTTATGTTGTTCCCATGCCTCGGGTATTCTAATTAATCTCAAATTCTTTCTTCATGCCCTTAACGCCATGTCTGTGATTTCCATATTTATATCCAAAATGGCTTTCCCCTGTGTGTGTAGTTGTCTGGAATTTAATATTGATTTGTCCTCTAATTCAGAAACCCTGGTATCAAGTTGAGTGATTTGTAATTTGACTTATTTTACTGTGTTGTCTGTAAAATTGAATGCTTTATTTCTTCTGTGTCTTCTATAATTTTATCTACCCCCACAGTTTTAATTTTAACAAAGTTCAAATCATTTTTAATTGCTTTTATGTCCTCTAAAAGTGCAATAGCCCATGTAGGTGGAAATTCATCTGTTTCAGTATCTTTTTTATGCACCTGTAAATTCTAATGGTGTGGGGGTGGCCTGTCCAACATCCTTCTCTGTTTCCTTTTTTGAAAAAGTAGTGTCGTCCTGTTCTATGGAAGGCTCAATGTCTGACTCTGCAGAAATATATTCTGGTTCTATATGTGGTACATTAAGCACATCCATTTCACATTTATTTGTTAGCTCAACCTCGTGTGGTGGAGTGCTCGAGTATTACAGTCTCTTTTGAACAATATATATTTGTTACTTTATTTTCTGTAAGTTCTGGTGTCCTCAAAAGGTTAACAGGATAGGCTAAGTTCAAAATAGGAATTCTCTCAAAAAAGTTATATAAATCTTGTTCTGATGTGGCCTTACTCTGTTGTTGTTTTAATTTAGTTTTGTTAGTGTATTTTATATTTTCCTGTCTTCTCTGCAAAGCCTCTACCTGTATAACTTTCTTTCTTTTTTCTCTCCAGGTAGCCATTTTGTTGAAGTGACTGTCTTTTGTCTGTTTAAACAGTAGGCTCAGTTCTGTGCTCAAGTAATAACTAAAATCCAGGAGTAGGAAATAATTATATTTACTCCATATTGTGCCTCTTTTCTTCTCTGTGTGAAAGAATCATTGCAGAGATATAGAGGTCTATTCTTTTTCTGGTCTATCCTCTCTCTGCACTTATTGCAACATAGTTTGTAAGACCACTGACCTTTGTACTTGTTTTACTTCACAAGACGGTCTCAGCTGGGAAAGAAATTAAAACAAATAGGCTCCCGCATTGTCTTTGACACGGCTTGTTTACAGTACTGATGCCACTGTAACAATAAGTTGCCTCCAACTTTTCCAAACAACAAAGCTTCCAAATGATTACTTGACTGTTGAACACCAAAAAAAGATTTATAGATTTGTTACTTGGGAAATAGGTGTGCAATCCCAATGTTCACAGTGCACCGAACTGGAGAGAAAGCAAATGTACTGTGCAAAGTTGAACTAGCCCATAAAAAACACAAACTTTTCTAAGCACACCACAGCATTTCTAGTCTGACAGATGCCAAGGAGAGGTGAGCTACTCAAGCACCACCAACCATCCATTGCACCTCACTGTGCATGTCTCTCTACCCAACAACCACATTCTCAATAACCTTATCCATAATGGGAAGGTTATAAACAGGTCTGTAGTTGACCAGGCAGTCTGGGTTTATACCCTCAAGGAAAAGAGGGAGAGGGAGAGAGAGGGACATGATAAAAACTTTCAAGTACCTCAAGGAAACCAACAAAGTCCAAGAGGGTAGCATCTTTCAGAAAAAGAGATGTGCAAGAACAAGGAGGTACAATTTGAAGATAGAGGGGAAACGGCTCAGGTGCAATGTGAAGAAGTATTTTTTCACAGAGAGGGTAGTGGATGCATGGAACAGCCTTCCTGAGGAGGTCATGAGGTCAAAAAGAGTGGGGGAGTTCAAGAATGCATGGGACAGACGTAAAACAATTCTAGTGGGGGGGTAGGAGGAAGTAGGATGTTGGTTAACTAGAATTTTCAGCTTATCCAATAGGTAGGGAAATGGGCAGACTGGGTGAGCCACGCGGTCCTTATCTGCCATCAAAGTCTATGTTTCTATGTTTCTATGTTTCTATATCCTATCCTGGTGCTGGTGGCCTGTACACCACCACTATACATATGAAGTCCCCTGACCCTGTCTCAGAGCTAACCCAAAAAAACTCCAGCCCCTCCTTCTCCCTGCTGTGACCTTGTATTTCCATGGCCTTAATACCTTCCTTCACAAATTAATCTACCCACCTTTGTCTCTGCCCTATATTTTGTAAACATGTTGCACTATGGTATGCCCACTTCCCAGCTGTCATTGTCAGTGCACCATGACTCTGCTATTATCACCAGATCCTGGTCCACCTCGACAATGGTAGCCTCAAGGTCAGGAATTTTGTTTCTTAGGCTCCTTGCATTGGTGCACATGGCTCTCAACTCCCTTTGTCCCTCCCTGCCCATCTTTTCCCTTCCTTCCTGAGCTCATTCTTCACCCTTCTTTTTGCACTGATATTGTCCTTCCCCTTTTATACAGCCTCTTCCCACCCTCCTTTGTAGTTTCCTCTCCCTAGTCCTAGCTATCAACTCTCTCACCCCTTCCTCCCTTTGCCCCTAATCCCCACTAACACTGAGGAATTAATTTTCTCATGGCTATCCATCACTGCTGCTTTATCATATCAGGGGGACATTCACTGTCTCTCTCATTTCTTCTGCCACCCCCCCTTGGCAGTTTAAATGCCCATCAAAGTAGCACTTAAACCTCCCACCCAGGACTGTCATTCCCAGCCTGGATGGAGGGAGGCAATCCCACTTGTACAGGCCTTCATATCTCCAAGTAGGACCCCAGTCTGCAATATAGCCAAACCCTCCTCCCTGCACCAGGCCTTCATACAGTTGTTGAAGCACAGGGTGTGGGATGTTGTCTCCTCCCCAGACTTGCACAGGCAGCACTTCAGTGAAGTCCACTGTGCATGCTACCTGCTTCAGGCCCCTCCCCAACAACCTAAATCTGTTCTGTAGCACCCCAGCTGCCTCCTCTTCCAGGTCATTTGTCCACAGACAGACAGACAGACAGTGATATGCAGCTACCCTTCTGTCCACCACCCTGGTGATCCTAAGAATCCAATCCCCATCCCTTTGTGTTGAGGTGATGGGCAGAAACCTCACCTCTCTCCTTTCCTACCATGGTGTTTCTCAAAACTATCCCCCTTGACAATTTAGTCCCCCACCAGAAGTTGCTTTCTGTTCCACTGGAATCCTCTTCATCCCACCTTGGGGCTTCCACTCTGAAGGACCCCCACATTCTCTCTTGCCACTACCACAGATGCCTTGTTCTGGCAGTCCTATCCAGTCAGAGTGGTGAAAAAGTTGTGTTGTAGCATAGGCTGAGGAATGTATTCACTATCCCCCCCACCACTTCCTGGAGCCAACCACCATCCAGATGGCCATCCTTCCAGGCACCATTTGAGGCAACAGCAGTGGGCATCTTGGCCTGTGCATGTGGGAAGAGGCCTCCTGAATCCTAGCTAACTCATCCAGGAGCTGAGATACTCCCCCCATCCCATAGAGAGGTTCACACAAATGGGATCAGCACCTCAGTTTCCAGAAGGTCTCTTTAAAGACTGCCACTCCACAGCCACTGCTCTGCACCACTCTACTCTTTAGGAACAAGAAACAGCATAAGAAAAAACAAATTCCATTGTGCATTTCCCAGCTTTCTGATTGGCTAAGTATTTCAAACTAAAAACAGAGGTTAGGCAAAATATAAGTGGAGATAAGGCATAACTGAGGTGAAGATTAATGATTCTGAAACTGTGATACGTGGAAGAGGGGCCAGCTCCCAAATGTCTTCTCACTGTTTGATAACAATATGTCTGTTATGCCTTTGGCAAGCAAACATAAAAATAACCAGCATTTCCTGAACTTCAAGGTCACCTCCTCAGGCCTAACAATTGGTTTAAATGTTTTCACCTCCTATCTCTTGCTGACTATCTATTTCCTTTGGCTTGGCTATAGAATCTTAGTGAGAACATTTAATTTTGTCAACTGGATCCTGCTCATTAAGGACAGGGGCATTACTTGACATCTGTCTAGACTGGCCATCACTTTGCTCAACAAGTTTCTGTAGTTCATGATGTAGAAGGAGTCCAATGTACCACCCAGTTTGTTTCTAAAATATGTCAGTGACCCAGCAACAGTTTTGACAGGGTTGTGTATAACTTCCCACTTCATGCCGCTCAGCTTCCCATTCTGATCCTCATAATTTCTTCCTTAACTAAATACATTTTGTAACTGGAGAACTGTGCATCAGTAACATAGTCATAGCTGGAACTGAGCTTTGCAGATGGCTGAGGAAAAAGCAGAATGTAATCTGCAGAGAGAGAAAGATTTTGAGAGGCTCCCCCTCCTGCCTTGGACATCAGAGACCGCTAATTAACAGCATACAGATTCTGCCAGTGGATTGAAGGCCAACACAAGCAGGACACTGTGCAGTGGGCTGCCCTATGCATCAATAAAGGCTGAACTCTAGAAACAGTCCCTCATTCACAAGTACCTTAGCCTTGGGATCCAGATAAAAGATGCAGATCCAAGTAAACTGTTTCTTCAATCCAAACCTATTAAGGACCTTAAAGAGATAATGTCACTCCTTCTACAGAAGTCTTTCTCAGTGTCCATAGACAGCACTTGGGCTACCCCAGGATGCCAAGCCCTCCACTGCATCACATTTCCTTTCATTTTTTTAATTTTTTTATTTGGTAACTGGGAAAGGCACATTGAGCTGAAGCTCATTTCCGGGTGTGACCTGGGACATTTAGGAAGAATCTCATATAATTATAGGAGAATATCCCCTTGACAAATCCAGGCTGGCCATGGTGGACTAGGACTGGGATCATCTCGTCAAGCCTACATGCAAGGATTTTGGCAAGTATCTTGGTGTCACAATTCAGGATCAAAGTTGACCTTAAGCTGTGCACACTACCATGTCCTTTCCTAATTTGGAGAGGACACAAATCCATGCCTGATAACATCCGTCTTTCGGATGAGACGTTAAACCGAGGTCCCATCTGCCTGGATTGGTGGTAGTTCAGGTGGATGTTAAAGATCCCATGGCACTCATCGAAAAGAGTAGGGGAAGTTTTTATTGAAAAGAACATAACATCACCAGTTAAACAGATTTACACAACAATACAAAATTGTACACAGAAATATATATGTCAAACAAAAAGATTTCCAAAAGAAGCAAATTTAACAGCAGAACATTTTGCTTATCTTTGACTTTAACAGAGGATAAACCAGTCTCCACTTGTGACAAAATTATAGAAATAGGAACTAATTGTTGCTGAAAATAAATTGACATCTGGCCTGCCAAAGATAAAATTGAATAAAGGCAAAAAAAATTCAAGGTGCTGGGATGATAAGACTGCCATATACCTGTATAATCCCTAAGACCAAAGCATTATATGTTATCTGCTGCAGCATCGAGCCCCCAATGATCAGATGCCTTACACCAAAATTCTTTTGAACTGACAATCAATAAGAAAGTGAGATAAACTTTCTTCAATAGAGTTACAAGAAGACCTTAAACAGTATCTTTCAGTTGTCGGTTTGTATTTAAGATTCCCCACTTTTAATTTCCCATGTAAAGATATCCACACAATGTCCCATATAGAAGATGGTATTCTATAGTCAGTTAATTTACGTAAAGCAAAGGACATTTTGGTTGGCACACAGTCTGGAAAAGCAAAATGGAGCCTTGTACAGTAAAAACAATATAGTTATAGAAAGATTTCCTAGTATGTGAAATAAGGTCATTAAATAATAAATTCCACTGCCTACATTTTTAAGAGAAGGCATTCCATACAGGGCAAATGATTTTGTTTTAACAATTTAGAATACGTTGTCCATTTCTGGAAGTAAGGACTCCATAGAAAATAAGACCGAATGCCAAAGGAACGGTGTGATTCCAAAGGAAACTAAAAGAATTAAACAAAAAAATGGAATGAAAAAAACAATTGGATTTATCATGGACAATCCACCTTTCTTAACTGGTAAGTAAAGAAATCCCTGCGAACTGGATTTAAACGATTCCCCAAATCATCTGAAAAAAGGCGGCTGTACAATCGTGTTTCTAATGAAACAGGTGGCGGTATAAATAACTAAGGTATAAAAATATGGGAATCAAAATTGTTAACAATAGAAACCCTTTTCCGTTTCCCAAATTTCCATTGTTTCCAGACATTCACTTTAGATTCCCCTATTTTAACTGCTTTTCCCAGTTAAAAGTAGCCATATCACTAACCTAAACCAAATTCCTAGAATTTTATTAGGTTGTGATGAGAATGGAATACCCCAGTATCAAAGAGAGTATCCTGTTCAGGATGTAAAGAAAAATAAAACTTTTGAAACGTTAAGTTCAGATCCAGAGATTTTCCCAAATCTGAAAACAATGTAAGGCTTTCTGAAGGAAGGCCTATCCTGAGCAGTAAAGTGTAATATCATCTGCATAAGCGGTTATTTTAACCCTTGGCAAGGATACATCAGGGTCAAACCCATAATCTCGGAATGCCCCTGAATATATGAATAATAGGGTCCAAAACAAACACATACAAAAGAGGCTCAGGGGACAACCCTGCCGAACTCCCTAACTACAGAAACCATGAGGCCCCATTCTTCCATTCACTAAAGGATGTATCACTGCTTCCGAATATAAAATCGAAATCCAGTATACAAAGAGTTTAGGAATTTTGTAGGTTAATAGTATATTAAATAAGTAAGAGTGACACACTTTGTCGAAGGCCTTAACCTGATCCAAAGCAGTAATAAAACCCGACCCTTTTCCCCTATCACTGTTGTCAAATAAGTCTCTTAACAAATATAAACTATGTTGTATCTTCCTATGTGGTACTGCACAGGATTGAGCGGGATGAATAAGGGACTCAGAAATTAAGGACAATCTATTTGTGAGGATTTTAGCAAAGATCTTATAGTCACTATTAAGGATACTTATCGGCCTCCAGTTAGTAAGTAAGGAGGAATCCCCTTTTTTAAAAATAAATTTCAATAAGGCCACATTAAATTCTGGAAACCTGGAGGTGGAGGTTAAGATAAAATTGAACACAAGAGGAAGAAAAAGACACATGTACGAAATGAAGGTTTTATAAAATTCATTTGGAATGCCATCAAACCAGGGATGTTTTAAGTTTAAGGGATAGGATAACTTTTCCACTTCCAATGGAGAAATGGGTTTCAATAATTGAGCTTGAAATGTGGTGTCCATCACTGGAAGATAAGGCAAAAGTCCTCAGGCAAATTCCACTAAGCTCAGGTTCTCCCCAAAGGTATCGAAACAAATTGCTGTACAACAGACATCATATCTTTCTCGGAGGTTACTATTTTACCTTGAAGAGGTTAATTTAGACTTTACAGTCCGGTCAAGGCGTTCACTTACACGCCAAATAGGGATCTGAAGTTGGTTGGGCTTGTACCCCAAATCTAAATTCCATGTCTAGTGATATAGCTCTACTGTACTGATATTCAACCATCTGTTTTTTTAATTCTGAGATTTGAGACAACAAAGGGAGTTTGTCACTCGATGGTAGTGACATCAGTTTGTAAAATTGATCCCGATAATGTAGGTATTGAAGATATCGTGAATTGGCCTTGTGTTTCCCTTAGAACTTAAAAGGGATTTAATCTCTATTTTAGTGTCTCTCCACCAGAAAAAAGGTTCTCATAACAACAAAGTGTAGAATGACGGGCAAAAACAGATTTTGTAATTCGAAATACAATCACTGTCCTCAAGGAGGACACATTTAAACGCCATCTGGGGCTAGCTGAATATAGTTTAGGGGAATATCTGCTAGACTAAAACCCCAATTAAAAGGTGATGGTCTGAGAACTCAGTTGGTGTAATATATGTAAGGAAGGTTTTAGAAACTTAGAGACAAAAGATAGTCAATCATTGAAGAAAATATGTTCCTGTGATATGAAGAACCACCTGTACTATGTAATGACCTATAAGCGTCCAATAGTCCAGCATTTTAATAATCTGTTTTAAAGCTAAAGAATCACAATATATTTTTTCTGGACTTCCCTTTAAATTTAGTATCTATATCACAGTTAAAATCCCTCCCAGATAACGTGTCTTTGAGTATATAGAAAGGGCTTAACATCCTCAAATAATTTAATACGTGCAGTTTTAACTTGAGGGGCATAAATGTTTAATAATCTATAATCAAAGTCATGCCAGGAAAATCTAGGAGCAGGGCACGTCCTGGACAGATGTCGACCAGTTTAGGAACTCTAAAGGCCGTGGAAGTAAAGAGACCCCAATCCCATCAGCTACGTCAGGCCCAAAAGTCCAAAAGGAAGGCCCCACACCCATCTTTTCTGTGTTTGTTTGATTTCAGCCAGGAGGATAACCTAGTTTCCTGTAAAAGAATAATGTCTACATTTAAAGTACCAAGAAAGGAAAGGACAGCAAGTCTCTTCTTAAAGTTCTTTATACTGCAGACATTATAGGAGGCTATTTTCAGGGTAGCCATGTTGCAGAGATAGTACCATTAAGTTCCAGACTTCTGGAATGGATAGTTTTCTCTTCTTCCCTTTCTTTCCCTTTTTTCTTTTGCTAAGTCTGTGGCTTTGCTATCTTCCTCTTCGAAATCAATTCCGATGGGTGGGAAGTATCAGATTCTAAATCTGAGTCCCTACCTTCCAGTTGCAAAGGGAAAAAAGTTTTCTACTGGAGTGGGAGTAGTAGAGGAAGCTTTATTAGAAGCTCTCGTAAACCTACGGGGTTTCACTATCTCAAGGGGGCATGGAAGAAGAGGCCTGTTGAGAGTCAGAGATATCAGGTGGAGAAGATGAAATAGATACATCTGCAACCAAAGGAGTCACCTCAGTCTCTGAGGAGGAAGGCTTGTCCACCAAGAGGGGTGAAGGATCAGCCTGACTACCTGATGTGTGAAGGGATCCAGGATCAATCACTGTTTTCCCCTGAGCCTTGTTAATTAGGGCATCAGATCCCAGCCCCCCAGCTTTGTTATAGGAGGCCCGTGGGCATTGGTGAAAGGCATGGCCATTATCACCACAAAGATTACACTGAAAGATGTTTTGACATCTTTCTGCTACATGCCAAACCCTCCACACAATGGACATTTTAAAGGTCACAGGAGCTACTTAAATGAGTACGGGCTCCACATTTATAACAGGCCGAGGCTGACACTATAAAAACAGACCCTCTATCTTTCCCTAGAAAGAAGCTGTTCGGTAAATGGATAATTCACCATTTATTTGGGGTAACTTCACTTTAAATTTCCAGCCCCTGTCCAAATACCTTCTAGGTCCAAGATAGCTTCAGGGGTCCCATCACCTCACATTTATTTTGCAACCATTGGTAAATATTACCTACGCTGACACCTTCATTCCTAAACATGATTGTAATGTAACGAAACACTGGTTTAGTAAGGGGATAGCAAAATGGAACCCACAAAGGGTATTTTTCAAAATGGAGTATCTATCCAAAATTTCTCTAAGCCCTTAAAGGATTTAAAACTAATATCATAAGAATCCTCCCCTGAGATGTGAATTAATGCAAAAATATCAACAGGAAGAAAATTCATGGAACCTTTCAAAAGCGAGTTAGCAATATAATATCTATCCGGGTGGGTTTGAAGGCCACCCCTATAACATAAACGGACAGCGTTTCTTCTAGGTGCCTGTTCTAATTTGTTTTTAAACAAGTCAGACATTACTGCTCTGGGTTTTTGCAAGCCAGCCTGTGCCCCTGTCTGAGCTAAATCCTGTACAAGTCCTATACCCCGAACTCGGCCCAGGTATGGCCGAAGGCCGAGTTTCAAACTCTGATTATCATTAATAGTTTCCACCCCAGAAGTCTGAATGTCCATACCTGAGCTCAGGTTTGTAGAAACGTTGGCATGCATGGTGGAAGACTGAGAACTGTCCGTCCATGTAGGGTCTGGGATCCATATGCCTGTTTGTGATTTTGTCCATCCAGCATCTTGTAAAACCTCCTCTGATGACCAGTCCATAGTAGGGTAGGATGATTTTCTATTATGCAAGCCAAATTGTTGCTTTAGAATCTATGAGGCCGTGGGTGTAGAACAAGGTCAAGCGGTAGTATTCCCAGGTCCAATGCAGCTTCCAATGTCTGGTGCTTCAAAATGAGTCCTTCCTGTATTTCCTCGTGCGCCTGCAAAGGCCCGACGGAATCAGTCACCCGGCCGGGCTGACATCGCGATTTCCACAGGTACAGAAAACTTGGATATCGAAAATAAATTAGTTGCAGCTCCCGATTCAGACCCGATTCAGTCTGAGGCTTCTCCTGGATATTAAGCACTTCTCCGGTTCTCGGGTAAGGGATTTTGCTCTGGTCTCTCCGTTCAGTAGGCTCCACTGAGCTAGACAACACAGCATCCCATTCCATGCCTGACCAAGAGCCTACTGAGCAACCCCTCCGGATTACCCAGCAGCACTCTCTCCACACAGAGTAGGGGAATTTCCCCGGTGTCCTGGCCAAATTTCCCTCATTCACTAAAAAAAAAAATACCACCAACAGCTTAATCTGGTTCAAGGTCAGTTGGCATTCATCTGTATCCCCTTCCCCTGGGTCGTGCCTGAAAATAGGCAGGATTTGTCTAGTGCACTTACTCGGTCAACAAAAGCTAAATAAAAAAATAAATAAGTCTGACTGGTAGTTTACCCTCCCTAAATACCCTCATAGTTTGTATGAAAGTTGCAGGCCTTCGATCATCCCCCAGGGATCTTAAAGAATTCAGTGGACAGGATATCTCGGCTAGCAGCTTTCCATCTCTGCAAGCCCATAATTGCCTGGTCTGAGTACTCCACTGTTATGAGCACCACACGTCTACCCACTTGTCCCTCAGCAGCACTGGGCAGTGGCAGGGAAATGGGACCACTTTATTTTCAGTCAGCTGGCATTCTGTTGTGTACATAGCAACATAGAAACATAGACTTTGATGGCAAATAAGGACC
Source organism: Neoceratodus forsteri (assembly GCA_016271365.2). Lineage (NCBI taxonomy): Eukaryota > Metazoa > Chordata > Ceratodontiformes > Ceratodontidae > Neoceratodus > Neoceratodus forsteri. Next base: position 1,735,420,720 of record CM057450.1, on the reverse strand, counting down.
GCTTGGCTCACCTAGTTTGCCCATTTCCCTACCTATTGGATAAGCTGCAGATCCTACTTAACCAACAGCCTACTTTTTCCTACCCCCACCAGAATTGCCTTATGTTTGTCCTATGCATTCTTGAATTCCCCCACTGTTTTTGACCCCACAACCTCCTCAGAAAGGCTGTTACATGCATCCACCACCCTCTCTGTGAAAAAATATCTCCTCACATTGCCCCAGAGCCGTCCCCCGTCTATCTTCAAATTGTGTCTCCTAGTTCTTGCACATCTCTTTTTCTGAAAGAGGCTACCCTATTGGATTTTGTTGATTCCCTTGAGGTACTTGAAAGTTTCTATCGTGTTACCCCTCTCGATCCTTTCCTCAAGGGTATACATATTCAGCTCCTTTAGTCTCTCTTCATGTGGCTTCTGTTGCAGAGCCTGCACCATTGTAGTTGCCCTCTTCTGGATTACCTCCATCCTGTCTATGTCCTTGTGGAGATGGGTTCTCCTGAACTGCATGCAGTACTCCAGCTGGGATCTCACCAACTGTCTGTAAAGAGGGATAACAACTTCCTGTTTTCTACTGGTGATGCCTCTCCCTACACATTCCAGTATCCCGCCAGCCATCCTTACTGCCGTCTCACATTGCTTGCTTACCTTTAGGGCATCTGATATGACTACATCAGGTCCATTTCCATTTTTGTTGTTGTTAATACCCCTTCCCCCCCATTGTGTACTCTTCCCTGGGTTTTGTTTCCCAGGAGCACTACTTTGCACTTCTTTGCATTGAATCTAAGCTGCTATACTTGTCACCATTGCTACAACCTTACCAAGTCCCTTCTCATCCTTTCCACCACCCCCTTGTGTGTCAACCCTGTTGCAGATCTTTTTGTCATCTGCAAAGAGGCATACTTTTCCTTCCAACCCCTCTGCAATGTCATTTATAAAGACATTAAAAATTACCAGACCCAGTACTGAACCCTGTGGTACCCCGCTAGTAACCCCCCTTTCTTCTGAGTGGACTCCATTTACTGTTACCCTCTGTGTCCTGTTGATCAGCCAATTTTTTACCGAGGCTGCCACCCTGGGACCCACTCCCAGGCTGGCTAATTTGTTTATCAGTCTTTTGTGTGGGACTGTGTCAAATGCCTTGCTAAAGTCTAGGTTGGCCATGTCCACTGCCCCTACCTGGTCTACTACTTTGGTCACCCAGTCAAAGAAATCTATTAGATACATCTGGCATGAACTTCCCGCTGTGAATCCATGCTGTCTTGGGTCCTGTGCCCTGCTGGCCTGTAGGTACTCAACAATTCTTTCTTTCAGAAGTGATTCCATCATTTTCCCTATCACTGAGGTCAAGCTAACAGATCTGTAGTTTCCTGCCTCTGCTTTGCTCCCACTTTTGTGATGGGGAATCACATCCACCCTTCTCCAGGTCTTAGATGCCACACCATTCTCCCATGATTTAGTAAAAAGGGTAGTCAGTAGTGTCACTAGTTCTCCCCTTGGTTCTTTTAGAATTCTGGGGTGAATCCCATCAGACCCTATTGCTTTGTTCGCCTTCAGTTTTAGGAGTTCTTTCAGAACCCTTTCTTCTGTGAAAGGACTGATATTGATCCCCTATCCAGATTGCTTCCATTGATTGGATTAGGTTCTTCCCCCTCCTCTTCTTTTGTGAATATTGAGCAGAAGTATTGGTTCAGTATCCCTGCTTTTTCACTGTTCCTCTCTGCCAACTCGTCCTCCCCTTTATTAAGCCTCACTATCCCTCCCTTGGTCTTTCTTTGCTCCCTAATGTACCTACTGTACAAAAGGTTTTATCCCCCTTCTTAACCAAGTTGGCTATCTTTTTCTTGGTTTGGGTCTTTGCTATTCTGACTTCCTTCCCCATTTCCTTCTGCTTCAACTGGTACAGTTCTCTGTCCTGCTCCTGTTGTGTTTCCTTATAATTCCTGAATGCTATCTTTTTCTCCCTAACCTTCCCCACCACCACCACTTGAGAACCATAGTGTTTTTTTCTTTCATTTTGATTTGTTTATTTGCTTCACACAATGGCTTTTTGCCTCTGTGATAGCAGTTTTGATGTTTCTCCATTGTTCCTCCACCCCTCCTCCTTGCCTGTTTGCTGGTGCTTTTCTGAGGCACTTTTCCATTGTAACAAAGTCAGCCCTCCTAATGTCCAGTACCCTCACTTTTGTATGGCTTGACTCTGCTGCTGTGTTTATCGTGAACCACCCTGTTTGGTGGTCATTAGTTCCCGGATGGCTACCCACTTCTAGATCTGAGATCCTCTCTCCATCCCCATTTGAGAGTACCAGGTCTAAGATTGCTCCCTTCTGAGTGGGTTCCAACACTAGTTGTTTGAGGCATGCCCCCTGTAGGGCATCGAGAATCACCCTGCTCTTGGATGTGGCTGCACCAAAGGTGTGCCAGTTAACATCTGGCATATTCTGGTCCCCCATCAACAATATCTCCCCTTTTTCTGCCATTCTAAGGATGCTGACTATCATTTCCTTGTCCATTTCCTCCCCCTGAGATGGGGGTCTGTATACAACCCCTGTGTGGATTGTGGTGCCATTTCCAGTCTCCAAGGTTACCCACAGTGCCTCCTCTCCTCCCTGTTTATCCTTTAGTTCAGTTGCTTTTATCCCTTCCCTTATGTAAAGAGCTCCTCGTTCTCCTCTTCTACCCTCCCTGTCCCTCCTGTAGATTGTGTACCCTGGTATGTTGACATCCCAGGCATGGTTATCAGTGTACCATGTTTCTGTGACTGCCATGATATCCAGGTATCCCTCTTCCATCAAGGCCACCAGTTCAGGAAGTTCGTTACCTAGACTATGGGCATTGGTACTCATCACCCTCCATTTTTTGATGGCCTTATCCCTTTTTGCCCCATCCCTGTACTTACTGCCTTTGCTTTTTTCTCCATTTACCCCTGCCCTTCTCCCTATCAACTTCTCTGTCTTGGTTTTTACCTCACTAACTACCCTCATTTTTTGGGAGGGTTAGGATTTTCCTGCTCCTTTTCAGTGCCTCCTCCCTTGGCTAGTTTAAATGTTTGCCAATGAATCATTAAACCTATCACCTAGGATCCTGGTTCCCCTCCTGGATTGATGAGGACCATAGCACCAGTATAGTCCTGCATCCCTCCAGGTGGACTCCCAGTCCCCAATGAAGCCAAATCCCTGAGCTCTGCACCAGTTTTTCAACCATTGATTGAATCCCATGGTGTGGCTCACCCTAGCCTCACCCATGCCATAGACAGGCAGCACTTCTGAGAAGGTTACCATGTGTGCTACTTGTCTAAGGCCCCTCCCCAACTCCACAAACTCCTCCTACACTGCTGTGATCCCTTTCCCAGCCAGGTCATTTGTCCCTAGGTGGACAATGACATCCAGCTCCCTCCCCCCTGTAGCTGCTCCCACGATCCTGAGGATTCATTCCCTGTTCCTCCAAGCCATATCAGCAGGCAGGCACCTTACCTCCCTCCCTCCCCCCAGTCCTACCCTCCTAACAATGGAGTCCCCACCAGGAGTTGTTTCCTTCCCCTCTGGGGTCCCATGCCACCCTCCTGTGGGTCTCCTTTTCTGGAGGTTCCCAGCATCCTCCTTGGTCTCCACTGCGGGTGCCTCCATAGAGGAACCACACTCTGCCAGAATGGCATACAAATTGTGGAGAGGTACAACTGGAGGGATGTGCCTCTGTTCCACCACCCTCACCCTCCCTGAGCCAACTGTGGTCCAACTGCTTCTCTTTCTTTGCAACCTCTGAGGCAAAGGCAGCAGACCTTTTGGTCCCTTGATGGGAGAGGAGGTCCCCTGAATCCTGGCCAACTCAGTCTGGAGACGAGTAAACTCCTCCCTCATCCCAGAGAGGTACCTACTGATGGGACAACACCACATCCTCCAGAATGTCTCCCAGAAGACTGCAGGTCCACAGCCACTGCACTGCATCCTGCCATCATGTCTTATTTGTGGCCCCTCAACTGTTCTTTTGTATGCTTACTCTTTCCTCAGTTTATTTTTTTTATTTTATTGTTTGTTTTTTTCTCCTTATTTTCCTACTGCCTCCATGCCCTTAAAGCTCCTGCTCTTCCAGTTCTCTGACAAGAAGTTCCTGTATTCCTCAGTAGTCTCCTTCTTACTTGCTCAGAGTCAGACCTCCAGCAGCTGGGGGGGGGTGGAGAGCTACTCTTTTACTCCTAGGATTGTGAGTCTTTTGTGCCTCTGTGATCACTCCCTTCCTGCTTTCAAATAGGAAGTTCCTGTTGTCAGTCAAATCCTGTGCCTATAAAAGTGGAACTGGCTAAGCAGTGAGGGTGTGGAGGGGAGGGAGGAAGGGCTATATAGTCCCAGTAAAGTTCTAACAGCACCTCCTTCCTCTTGCTGCTCTCTGCCAAAAGCTATCTAGGGCAGTTTTAAATCCAAACACCTGGCTTCCTACTGCCTAAGTCACTCCCCGTAATTCACAGTTTCCTTCTTCACCTAGATAACTGCACAGATAACAGTTCCCTTCACCCAACTCCGACAAACACACTAACTCTTGCTTTTTTTTTGTTTGTTTTTACCCTAAATTGAAGGTCCCAGTAATTGAGTTCTAGTTCTTAAGTCCTAGTAGAGAAGTAAAGTTGTAACAGCACTTCCTTCCTCTTGCTGTTTTCATGCAGAATACTGCAAAGGTTTTCCTAATCTGTTCTGCATCATTTCTGGGGTGTCCTGAACTGTCCTATCACAGGAGATAAGATTAAAATTGTGCCTGCCCTCCAAGAGCCATACTCATAATGGACTGGGTTTGTTGCCCCATCAGCATGAATGCTGGTATGCAAAGAAAGAGATAATTGGGCCCCACTGCTGCATAATAAATCAACAACTTTTCTAGCAGCCCTTAAGCTACAACTACACTCCTGGGATTGATCTTTAAAGGACATGTTCTCAGAGTCTTTTACTGTATGCTCTAATTCTGCAAAACATGCTTTTTTTATGTCTCATTTTGTCAGTCATATAGACAATGATAGCACCCCCATAAACACCTTTCCGGTCACCCATAAGATAGCGTTTGAGGACACAGTGGCCTTGTTGGTGTCCCAATAGAATCTCTTCTGTTCTTTTAAACAGCTGCAGAGTTCCTCTGAAGCGAGTAAATGTGCAGGAAACTTCCAGCTGCTCACATCTGCAAAGCAACACACTTTAATTTGGGCATGGGTATCAATTAATTCAAACATCCCAGTAAAAATAAGAAAATGTATATGTAGCAGAGAAAGGGAAGGATTCTACAGCTGCTTATCAACCATTTATTTGCTGTGTAAAATGTTTAATATTCTGTTTGCCATAAAGACTTTTATGACCACAAGCCACTAAGAATTTTAAGGTCAGAACTACCATTTCTTTTTTAGAACCCCTGTTTGCCTTTTTGATCTCATGTCCTACCTGCTCTCCCTCCTTTTCCCCACTACTGCTTGCTGCTATTTTGGTCAGTCATGAACTCCCAATGAGGGTCTCACAACTTGTTTATCCAGTGTAGACCAGCTAAGATATGGCATCTCATTTCCACTGCAGCCCTGCTTATACTGTTGTCCACAGTAGGGTGGACTGGGGCACTGGAAAGTTAAATGACTTGCTAAACACTATGTGTTTCTGGCTCTAGGGGTTTGAACCTGTGATCTGGTTCCAGAGCTAGTGCTGATAACCAAAGCCACTGATTTTCAGTGCTTCTGGAAGTGATAACATACCTACAATGTTTAATACTTTATGGACTGTTTTTCAATTTAAATACTTTCAATTGTGGCACTCTGGCTAACCTAACTCTGCTGTTATTTTCCTTGGCTGCCCCTGAATGATCCCACACCTCACTCCCTTCACTCTGTTGTTACTCGGTTGCTTTTTGAAAACAGCTGGTTCCCAGTCCACAGCCACTTATTGCTTATGGACCAGGCTATCTCCTTATATTAAACCCAGCTTCCCTAGAGCATGCACAGCCAAGCCTAACACACATTACTTGATATTACTTGGCAATTCTAGACAGTAGAAGGCTATATGCCCATCTTGATTGTCCCCCACTGCAACTGGGTGGATTAGGCCCTTGTTATAGTGTAATTCAGGTTTTTATCCAATCTAGTTTTAAAACTATTAAACATTTTCCCCACCTCCTTGGGTAACCTGTACCAGGCTACAGCTGCCCTCAATGTAAAGAAGTTATTCCCTTTGTTGGTATTGGCTTTGGGAATTAGTAATTGTTGGAGTACTACTGTTCATAATTGTGAAAACTTTTTATTTGTCTATGCAAAGAAAATGTACCACTAGTAATGTCACTGGCAGGCTGCAGACAATACCGATATTCTGTGCACTGGCCAGGCTTCCACCATATATTGTATTTATCCCAGGCCTCAGGAGCTTGTATGGCTTAGCCCGACACACTCACATGCTGTACTTTATTTTTTGTAACTGTAAAAACTTTAGTGTTATTTATTTTAGTTTAGAAAACAAATTCCACCTAGCAGTGGGCACTGGTAGGCTGCCAACCAACACCAACTTGCTGCCCACTGGCCGGGCTACCACATTACGTTTAATACCAAGCCTCAGAAGCTTGTATCGCACACACACACACACACACACACACACACACACACACACTCACACTTACTTCTAAATCTTAGGGGCTAATACAAAGAAAAGTGCTAGCTGCAGTATTAGGGAAACTGACAGGCTGCCAACCCCCCCCCACTTGGTTTGTAATTTTTTTTTATATATTTAGTTAGATAAATAAATAACTATCCCTATCTATTCATAATTTTAGACAGTAAAAGGTGCACTGTGCCAAGTTACACCATGCCATGGCTCATTTCCTGGTGTGACCTGGTGGAAAGGGTACGTGGGATATGTCACGGGGTCATAATGTCAGAAGACATTATGCCACATGCATAAAGCGCACTGCCAATACAGTGCGATTTCTTGCATATGGCATAAGTCTTGCCACCGCACCACCCGCTTTGGGGTTGCGCTTCTCTGAACCCCCTCAACTAAGATTACTAATTCTGGGGAAGGGGGTTTACAGTATACTGTATATCATACAAAGTGTGAAAAAAATAAAATTACCATGCATCTGGGAATCAAACCTGGTCCCAAATGCTCTGTCTCCATCCCTTGCTGCCAGAGGCTCATCTTGTCGAGCCACTGCAGCTGCTTGATGGAAGTCCATCCAAACAGAGGTCTTATCCTCTGCCTTCAACAGTGAGAGGGTGCAGTACTGTGCACAGAATCATTTTTGATATTGCACCCTCTCGCTGTCATGTACAGCGCTGTTTCTGTTTAGTGCTTGTGTCGTCCGCTATTAAGCATATGCCATATGGACCTGGTACCATAGGATACATGGTGCAGAAGTCTAGAATACAAGGGATACAATGGTAAAAAGAAAAGAGCACAATGCTTGAAAATTCAGGTAAGTAAACAGTAGGAGTCCAAAATGCCAATGGCGCAAAAGGAGTACTTATTGCAAATAACAGGCACATAACATAGAGCGCTAAATAAAATATGTTACAAACTCAAAAGTGCAGGTGACAAAAGGGGAAGGAAGACTGGGGATATAGGAAGTAGCAAGACGCCCTCCCGTAATTCAGCCTCATGCATCAGAAGCTTGCACAACTGAACTTGGCACACAAAAATAATGTCTTATTTTTAATTCGTGTGAAAACTTTTCAATTTTTTTTATGTGAAAAATTGTTAACTAGTACCAGACTGTCAGCCAACAACCACATGATGAGCACTCCCCATTCTCTGTCCTTATATTCAAACCCATACCAGAGAAGCTTGCATCTCTCTCACACACACACACACACACACACACACACACACACACACGAGCGCTGGTAATGGGGAACATGTTTTTTTCTTGTATTTCTTTCATCATGCAGAGAAAAAGTGTAAATTAGTACTGGGCACTGTAAGGTTGCCAGTCCAAACAAACTGGTTTCCCACTGTTCAGGATCCCTTTCTATACTCATCTACTTTTAGGCCTCAGGGACTTGCGGAGCTGAACCTGACACACACTGTAACTCCTCCTGTCCAAAAAAAAAAGTTGTTTATTAATTTCTTTTTGATAATGTTAAAAAAAATTGCCAGCTGGTACATTTGCAGTAATTAACGTTGTCAGGTACATCTTGAAATTTCTGTGACTTCTCCACAGAAATTCCCTGCCTGCCTGCAGTGCCACTGTAGGGCCACTAGAGAGAATCTCTTCAGAAATATCTGGAAATATCTGACTATATGAATTGCAGCAACTGGTATTGGGGACTGGCAGGCTGCCACCTCAGAGATCCACTTGCTGTCCTCTGAGCCCATTCCATTGCCCAAGCACACTCCCTCCCTTTGTTACCACATGTCCCAAAGGCCTGCATACTGCATAGTGAAATCCCCCACACAAAAAAGTTTCTTTAACATTCTTTTCTGCTTTAAGTGAGCAGGAAAACATGCAGTCTTCTTTGTTTAATACATTTTCAAAGTATATTTTGTTTCTGTTGAAAGTGTGAAAACAATGCTAAACTAGTTAATAATAATGGAGAGCACTATCTTATTTATTTAGTTTGATTTTGTTTATCAGGCAAGTGTACTCGGCAAGGAATTGTTTATTTTCAGGCATGATCCAGGAGTTTGCAAAGGCTATAAATGAGAGCAAAGCAATAAGTAACAAGCTGAATTATATAACATAGTAGCCACAGGAAATGTGCAATAAATATCCTACAGTTTCAGCAAATGGTACAGGGAATAGAGAAATTACAATACAGATATGATTATCAGTTGAAGTACAAAAATACTGCAGTGAAGTCCATTAAATTTGGACATGTACAGGATAATATGAGTCAAGAGGTGCAAATACTCGATGACATTGACATGTATAGAGTCACCTTCCAATACCCACAGAGCATGACACTATTAAGTACGAGAGCATGGATGGTTCAATAGCAGATGTTCCCTAAGATGAGATCTGAACATGCATTGTGTAAAACTAGAATGGATGTCTCAAGGGAGGGAGTTTAAGAGTTATGGCACATAGCAGAAGAAAGCAAGGTCATCCAAGTTAGTGTTACATTTAGCGGTAAATAACAGGGCTTGACCTTCAGTCCTTAAGGAATATGAACAAAAGGAACGCTACTGTCAAAAGCCAAGCTAAGGCGGAGGGAGTTTGGTAACAAAGCACATTTTGAATTAAGCACCTAAGGTTGAATATACATATGGATGTAGGGAAGAGCCATCCTCACAGCATATGGGATGAAATGGAATGTTAGTCATATTGTAGCCAATGCAGCTAGACATATTTTATTTATTTTTATTTATTTATTTGTACGATCAGTTTACAACCTTTGAGCCAGAGGCTAATTTCCAAAGGTACCTTGTCACATTGAGGACAGACAGAACAAATGTAGGTTATAGCATACAAGTCACTGACTTAGAGTTACACAGAATGATTTCATACAGTTTTACAATTTAGTAGCAATTACAGTGATACAGCTGTGCACAAGCTGGTAATTAACAGAGGAGGAGGATGCAATGGGAGAGAAGTGGGGGGGGGAGTGAGGTGGAGTGCCACCCAAGTTGGCGTTGTCAAGTGTGGAGCGATCGAGGCCACATTTAGAGACCGAAGCAGCTGTGAGTGTTAAACAGTTGACTCCAAAGGGCGGTTTTGAAGTTGGAGATTGTGGGGGCATTGGAGATGGAAGCAGGAAGAGAGTTCAACCAGGATGGGGCTCTGTAGCAGAAGGACCTCTGACCATGGGTGGTCCTGGTTCTGCGGACCAGGAGAGTGCTCTTGTTTGAGGTTCAGGTTGCGATAGTGGGTTGGGTGTGGCGGATGGAGGCTGTCACCTCGGGTAAGGAGAACCCGGGTAGAGTTTTTTTTTCGTGAGGAGGCAGGTTTGATAGCGTAGCCATTCATCCAGGTTAAGTAGTTTTGCCTCGTCATAGAGTTGACAAGTATGTGTGAGCCTGGGGGCACCAGTAATCAGCCTGCAGGCCTTATTTAGGGGGAGGCAAATTTTGCTGAGGGCGGTAGTGTCAGCAGTACCATAGACTGGCAGGCCATAGTCTACAAGGGACAGTACTGACGAAGTAACTGCAAGATGGAGAGCATCGGGGGGAGGCAGTTTTTATAGCGGTAGAGGATGCCAAGCCGTGTATTAGTGGCAGATACAAAGGCATCAATGTGGGAGTGGTAGGTGAGGGCTGAATCGAAAGTAATCCCAAGGTATTTGTAGGAGCAAACTTGTACAAGCGGTTGTTTGGTACTAGGGAGGATAGAGAGTGGGCAGTTGCAGGCTTTGTTTTGGGGGTGGGCAAAGAACATTGTTTTGTTTTTTTTGAGATTAATGATGAGTCTGTGCTCTTTAAACCAGGCTTCAGCTTCATTGTAGGATTGTTGTAGGGTATCCTGGAGGGAGATGGGATTGCGGTGGGTGGCAAAAATGATGGCCTTGTCTGGATACATAAGAATTTTGCCACAGCATGCCCTGGGCAGGGTGTTTAGATAGAGTGAAAGGAGTAGGGGGCCCAGGATGGAGCCCTGGGGTACCCCTGAGTGGATGGGACGAGTTTCAGAGAGTGTCCCATTGATTTTCACACACTGGGAGCGAGTGGATAGATAGCTTGTACACCATGAGAGTGGGCCAGCAGAGAAACCAGTGTGGCAGAGGGCATCCAGCAGAAGAGGGTGGGAGACAGTGTCGAAAGCCTTTGAGAGGTCAATGAACACTGCACCAGCTAGGGAGCTGGCATCCAGGGAGGAGTGTAGGAAATTGGAGAACTCAACTAGTGCAGTGCTGGTACTGTGACCAGCACGGAAGCCATGCTGCTCTGGGCATAAGATGTTATGCTTAGTCAGATATTCAGTGATTTTATTGGCCACCACTTTTTCTAGGGCTTTGGGGGAGGATGGAGATTGGTTGGTAGTTCTTGGCGAAGGACCTGTCACCCCCTTTATGAATGGGTGTGACTATTGCAGTTTTCCATGCAGTGGGGAATTGACCCAGGCAGAGGGATCGGTTAAGTAGGCTGGTGAGTGGGGCAAGGACATCATCCAACACCAGCCGCAGAATACTGGGGTCCAGGGAGTCGCTGCTGGGACTATTGCTATTTAATGCTTTAATTAGAAGAGGTCTGGCTTCCTGGGCAGATACCTTGCGTAGGTGGAAGCTGGGTGTTGGAGGACGGGGGGGGAGGTAGGGTGGGGGAAGGGTCAAATAAATTACTGGGGAGGACAGAGCTAAGGTCAGTAAAGGAGATGTTAAGGCAGTTAGTAATGCAGGCAGGGTTGGTAAATGTACAGCCATCAATAGTGAGCTGGGATGGGGAAGGGGAGTGTGATTTCCCATTTAGCTATTTAACATTGTCCCAGAAAGTTCATGCACACCCCCAGGAGGAGGTGAGGGTGGCCTGGTAATGGCCGGCCTCAGCTTTATGGATGACCCATTTGCACCTGTTCTGAGCAGCATTGTAGGCCTGTCTGTCTGTCTGCCACCTGGCCTGTTCCAGTGCCAAGGTGCCAGAGGTTATCCCTGTTTCTGAGCATTTGTAGTAGGGCAAGGGTAACCCAGGGTGCATTACATTTTTTGGATCGAATTCTGGAAGGGGTGCAAAGAGGTCACAGGCCTTGCTAAAGGTTTGGGAGAAAAAGGCGAGGACAGTGTGTATGTCGGGTGCATGATGAATGGGGGACCAATTAATCTGGGTGAGAAACTGTTTGAGTTTTGTCAGCCCACCAGATCAGAGGCACCTGCGGAGTGTGCTCTGGGCTATGGGTTTGGGAGTGGGGGCCTCCCAAAGGAATAGGATAGGGGAGTGGTTACTTAGGGAGTCTGGGAGGACCTCGATGTCATGAATTTTTTGGGGGCGATTGGTGATAATTACATCCAGAAGAATACTGGTTCCTCTCTTTGGGTTTACTCTAGTGGGCTGGGAGATGAGTTGTGTCAGGTCTAGGGCAGGGAAAGAATCTCGGGTAGTGGAAGAGGAGGCACTGAGCCAGTTCACGTTAAGGTCCCCCACTAGGATTTGTTCTGCCTCATGGTGGAGGGTGGTGAGATATTTTGTTATAGATATCAGCGCTGGGTTCTGGTTCTTTGGGGGGACATAGGCAGTAGTGAGATAGAGAGGGCCCTTGGAGGGGTCAGGAGTAAGTTTGAGGGTGAGGGCCTGGGCACCTTTTACAAGAACGGGGTCAGGGAGCACTTGTCCGAAGATTGTATCCCTGGTATAGATTGCACAACCACCCCCACGTTTGCCTACTCAGTCCTTCCGGTATAGGGTATAGCCTGGGAGGGAGACAAAGGAGTCAGGGGTAGATTTGGACAGCCAGGTTTCAACCAGGGCTATGATTTCTAGTTCATGTAACATGGCCCAGCACTGGAGGTTATCAGATTTTTTCAGTAGACTGCATATGTTCATGGAGGATATGCGGAGACCAGTGGACCCAGCAGGTGGGCTGGAGGGGGCAGGGCCTGGGTTTGGATGTATTTTACCAGATAGGAGTAGTAGGAAGACCAATGCTCCGACCAGTGGGTGGCAGTATGTCAACTTCTGGGGGGTACGCTGGGATGGGTAGGAGGCCATAGGGGAACAAGGAATGGGCAGGGTTTGAAGGGTCAGTAGGGTGAGGATGAGTTGCAACCATGGGGAGCCAGGGTAGGCAGTGGGGGGGCATCCAGGGGGTGGGTGCTGTGGGCCAGGGTACATGGACAGTGTAGGGTGGGATCGAGCTAAGTCAGGCAGAGTTGGGGGTGCTGGTATGAGTGGGCCAGGGGAGATGTCTGGCTGATGGGATGTGGGTACTAGCATGTAAATGAGGGGGAGACATTTGAGGAGGAGGTGTACAAACATAGTGCCTAAGGTAGTGGCAGGGCAGAAAAGTTCAAGAATCTTGACTGCCCCTCGGAAAGCGTGGCTACCACTTTGGAGTAGTGGTAGTGCCACAGACTCTGGTGGACAGCGTCCAAGGTTCGAGACCCTGGTAGGGAGGTTGAACTAGGACCTGGGTGAGGTTGGGGATCCAGGTTCTGGGGGATTCAGGGCAGGCTGGTTTGTGCCAAAATTCAGGGTGGAAATAGTGACTTCTAGTGATCACTGAGGATTAGTGGCAGGCTGGATGTGGGTCCAGTGGTAGGGCAGGGGGTCAGTATGTAGGGCTCTCTAGGAGGTTGGGTGTGAGGGTGAGTTGTGGGCAGAAATGAGAGTAAGGGAGAGAAGTAGTGTATGTAAGTAGAGGGGTTCCATTAAGTAGGAGAAAATTCAGGTGGAGAGGCAGAGGTGAATAGTCAGAGGGTCCCTCTAGTGGCTAGGAGGTATAACCTGCAAATGGAGAAGTGGTGACGACAGACAGGAAGTGATGTCACAAGACAGCGCCTCTATAGGTAGTGCTGAGCCTTGGGGTGGGCGGGGTAGTCGACATGTGTGTCACATCGATGGGCTAACCCTCCTCACAAGGGTGCTGCTCCTTGAGGTAGTTTATTACCTCTTTTGGCACCCGCGAAGGTCCCGCTCAAGGAGGGAACTCTGTGTGTGGGCTGGTTGCTGGCTGGCATGTGACATATTTATTTATTGATTGATTGACTGATTGACTGATTTCAAAAGATTAACCAGGAAAGCCTTACTGAGATGAAATAGCATGTGTCCAGATGCATTCTGGGAGGAGGGGAAAAGGAGGATAGTGCAGCAATAAGGCCCTGTCCACACTACATACCGAAAACCCCTCTGTAACGTTACAGAGAGACCAAACCATTACTGCAATGGTTTGCATTTACACCTGTAATGTTACAGGAGGCATTTTCATAACTGTTCTTGAAACCACATATAAGGTGGTTTCAACAACGGTTTCGAAACCGGGTCTACCCCTGTAATGTTACCGGTTGTAGTGTGGATGCATGAGCATGTTGCTCCAACCATCCCCCAGTGCAGCATAAACTGCATTTTGGGATAGGGTGCCTTCTGTAACAGTCCCACAGCACCCACAATGAGGATGCACCGTCACAGTGGCACTCCATTGCCAGGACTTTTCGCCGGCATTGTGGACACACTGTGGTAGTTACCATCCATGCTGATACCGCTACAGTGTGTTAGTGGTGTAGTGTGGATGGGGCCTAAGTTACAACAGTCAGATACACTAATCAAAACTAAAAAATGCAAGTTAAACAATCAACTAGCAGCAAAATGAACAAAATTAGCTAAACAGAGCATCTGAAGAGCAACAAGTAATGTAGGTACATACTAGAACACAACTGGAGTATGACAAAGGCACTGCTAGATATAATATTAAAGTACAGATGGCAGCAATAGAAAGGTAAATGAAGCACTGTTGGAGCTTCATTCAGCAGGGCAGTATGGAGGAAACTGGGGGCCAAGGGAAATTAATAAGGGCAGGAGCAGGACAGTGGAGGGGGGAATTGTAGGGTGGCAAAATACAGAAAGGGATCAGAAACAACTGCAGGAGGTGGTGAGTGCCTGAGTTTTATGTGAATGCTAGAGAGGAAGGAATAAAGACAGCAGTGGTGGGTTCTAGGGGGGCAATCTGGGCAAAGTGGCAGAAGGAGTGAAATAGTGGGTCCAGTCTGCTAAGAGTGGGTTTAGGGGAGGCACTGTGAAAAATGTCACCATAGTAAAATAAAGGGAAAATCATCTTTGAGGTGACCTCTCTGTGGGCAGGAAGTGGGATACTTATTTTATTCCTGTAAAGAACACCCAGTTTGGGGTGAAGCTTCCGATGGACATCATCCATATGAACTCAGAAATTGAGATGACAATCCAGCCAGACCCCAAGGTATTTAAAGGAGGAAACATTCTCAATTGCAACACCATCAATGGTATGGATGGAGGGAAGGGGATTAGCCTAGCTATTCTCTGCCTTGTGCCAAAAGTGAAGTAGACTGTTTTCTTGGTATTGAGGGATAGCTGATTAGGGCAGAACCAGTGCTGGGTGATGGTGAAGTCCAGTTGGAGTCAGACCATGAGGTCAGAGGCAGAGGATCCAGAAGCATGGAGGACTGCATCATCTGCAAACATATGAATGGATTCAGAAGAACAGGCAGAGGGTAGGTCATGTAGGAATATGGAGAATGGAATCCTTGGGGCATGCTAGAGCAGATTGGGGGGGGGTGTATTACTAATTAGGACAGCTTGAGACCTACTCTCAAGGTAGGAGCAGAAATGCTCAGCTGAATAAGCAGACAGCCCCACTGCCTCTAGCTTGTCCAGAACAATAGCATAGGTAACAGTGTCAAAGGCTTTGGCAAGGTTAACAAAAATGACTGAGTAGACCAAGTAATGATCCATATCAGATAGGATGGAGTCAATGAGTCACAGGAGTGAGGTATAAGTGGAATGAGACTTCCTAAAACCAGGCTGATGGGGGTGAAGAAATTGGAGGAATCAAGGAAAGGGGAGAGTTGGGAGAGAACAAAGGTATTTCTGGAGTTTGCCAGTGTAGGCAGGAGGGAGTTAGGACTTACTTACCAGGGCAGAAGGAGTCATCGCCTTTGGGGAAGCAGATGACTATACAGTAGCCTGCTTCCATGTGTCAAAGACTGAGCCTAGAGTGAAGAAGAGGTTTAGAAGGTACTGTATGTGTTGGGGAGAGCAACGTCGGGAGCACAGAGAGACAGGAGGTTAGGGTCAAGACCATCTGAGCACCCACCTTTGTGAGTGTTTAGAAGCAAGGAGGGTTTTGAGAGAAGCAGAGGGTGTGTGTGGGGGGGGGAGAAAAGATAGGACCAATAACAAAAGGAAACATAGGCATAACAGAAGGACAAACAATGGCAGAAACATTTAATAAGCCTTTTCTTAGCATCCTATAGTCAAAAGAATTAGATATAAGCAATATATCTAAAACAAATTATGATCAAAAAAGAAACCATTGTGTTTGAAGAAATAAATATTGCCAATAAACTAAAAGAACTGAAAGGGGATAAGTCACCAAGACCTGCTGGACTGCACTCCGAGTAGTGAGAGAACTAATGGTAGAACAGGCTGACCCTATAGCAATGATGTTCAGAGAATCCTTGAAAAGGGGAGCAGTACCAAAAGATTGGAACAAAGTCAATGTGACTCCAATTTTAAAAAAGGGAGTGAGAACTGGTTACACAACTACAAACCCATAAGTTTATGTTCCACCCTCGGAACACGCCCGTCGGGACATGCCTGGTCATTAGGGTGCCAAGTCCCGATTTCATCATCCCCTCTTTTTGCAGGGGGCTGCACCCCACACACCCCACTTTCTAATTATTCTAACTCCGGCGAGGGTGGACTTTGGGGAAGGGATGGTTAATTACCCTTTGTGGCGCCCAAATGATGGGCACATTCCAATGGGTGCACTGATGGCCAGGAGGGATAAGTTTAACTGCATATTGAGCAAGGTTGTGGAAGATTATATAAAAGAATATTTAAATAATCATGTGCAGGTAAAAGGACTGGTGGATATAACAGCATGGATTCACCCCCCGGAAGATCATGCCAAACAAATCTTATACAGTTCTTTGAACAGGTCAGTAGGGCACTAGAGGCTGGACTGGCAGTGGATGTCATATTCTTGGATTTTTTTCTAAAGCATTTGATTTAGTGCCTCATATGGGACTCAAAAGAATGCATGAATTTAAGGTAGATACAACTATAATTAGATGGATAACATCATGGCTTACAAATAGGAAACAATGTGTATTTATCAGGGGCTTTATGTCTGAATGGGGAGAGGTGATGAGTGGGGTACCCCAGGGCTCAGTTTTGGGCCGTACCTTGTTTAACCTGTCTGTAACACTTCAGACATCAAACAACTCATTAATGACAAAGTTTGCCTATGACAGCAACATTGGAGCAATTGTTGTCAGTAGTAAGCAAGACATCATAAATCTGCAAAATGGTTTAAACAATATACATAGGTGGGCAAATGAAAATGAAATGCATTTTAACATCAGCAAGTGCTGTGTCATACACTTTGGCAAAAACAAGCTTGCTAATTATATGTCAAATGACAATATACTAAAATGTGTTGAGGGTGAAAGGGATCTGGGAGTGTTTGTCACAAATAATCCATTATTCAAGCAGCACAGCACTAATGTCTCAAACAGAGCAAATAAAATGATGAACTGCATGTTGAGAAACATCAAGAATAGGGAAAGTTCAGTACTGATGCCACTATATGGCTCCTGAGTGAGACCATTG
The DNA here is from genome assembly GCA_016271365.2 of Neoceratodus forsteri. Taxonomy (NCBI): domain Eukaryota; kingdom Metazoa; phylum Chordata; order Ceratodontiformes; family Ceratodontidae; genus Neoceratodus; species Neoceratodus forsteri. The sequence continues at coordinate 1,735,403,550 of CM057450.1, read as the reverse complement.
GTAGAGTTTAGCGCCCAGGATTGGAGCCCCTACTGCAAGTGAGATACAGGGCTCCTGGAGGGGGTTCAGAGAAGGGCCACCAAAAGAACTGCCAGACTGAAACACCTGACGTACAATGATAGACAAAGACAAAAAAGTCACCCCACCCAGCCAAGTGTGCTAGTGAGAGCAAATACCAGTCATACACCAAAACTCCAGCACCACTCACTGCAGTGAAAAACAAATAAGACCCAAAAATATAAACCACTCAACAGGCACTTTGCATGTTGAAAAATAATTGAAGTTTTCATTCAGTAGTTTAGTACTTACACACATACAAAATAGTCAGAAAGACACAATGCCTTCTAAAAAAAGGGGGCTCAGATGAGACCCACAAGCCTCCTAGCAGTTTCGCTTCAGAGCATCATCAGGGAGTGTTGAAACAGGTGATGCACTCTACTTTTAAAGACCAATTCTTAAAGTAACAGTGTACCCTCCATAGATATATCTCACTATAGAGTGACATACAACCCTAATAAAATATTTACTATAATACACAAAAATACAAAAATATATATACATTAATAAACAAGATCCCTACAATATAGATGAAGCAAACAATTCATATAACTATATCATTATTTAAATATAACATTTTAAAAGACATTTGAATATGATCACACAATGATACTACATGTATATTCCCAAAGTTGATTTATGGCAAAAAGCAATCAGGGACAGGATCGTGACCAAACATGAAATCATAATATATATATATATATATATATAGATATATATATATATATATAGATATATATACGTAATGTAGTAGTATAATCATAACTATCCATGTCAATCTGATTGTGTAGCATGGAGGAAAGAAAAATGTATTAGCACCATAAAGCACACATAATTATTATTGCATATGCATATGATCAAAAATAGATCCATTTATCATTTTACTAACTTTAGCAATTCTCAATAATTTTTATGATCCTTAAAGTGGCTATTATTAGTAATGATAAGATATTTTAAATCTACCAATTACATCATATTGCTTTGAAAAAACAGTAAGATAAAACATCAAAAACATCAATGGTTCATTTATCAAAATAATTACTTTACTGTTTCAGGAATGTGTCAATTCAAAATCATCATTTAGTCCCAGGGGAGACAATGCATTTAATTTATGTATCCAAAATTGTTCTCCCCAAGATAGAAGTAAGTCAAGATCAATCCCCCCAGACCTAACCTTACCTTTCTATTCCACAATATAGAAAATGATGCTGTTGCAAGTCCTGTTGAGACACAACATGGCAAAACAAAGGCTTTCCATAGTCCCTAGTCCTGATATCACTAAGATGTTCACCCACCCTTATTTTAAATACTCTTGTAATTTTCCTATGTAAAGAGCACCAGAGCCACATGTAGCTAAATATACCACACAAGTGGTGCTGCAATTAATAAATCTACTAATATCAAATGTAGCTGTAACATTCGCACAAGTAAAATTTTTAATTTGTTGTATCTTATCACAATAGGTACATTTACCACACCAATAACATCCCAATGGTGGTCCTAGCGACCAAGTACATTTCTGTGGAACCAGCAAACAACTGTGGACTAAATAATCTGATAAATTCCTAGTCCTCCTAAAAGTAATTTGTGGTTTTTGTTTTACAATTAATTTTAAAGCTGGCTCAGTGTCAAGAATATGCCAAAACTTGTTAATTGTGTCCCTAATGCAATTACTCTTAGCACAATATTTTGTAATTAGCCTAACCTCCCGATCACCATCATTAGAGCTTTTTTATTTATATTGTAAAAGGTCTTCCCTGGGTACACAATTAAGTTCTCTAGCCTTGTTTTTAATCACAGCTGGAATATATCACCATTTAATAAATCTACTTTGTACTTCCTGACTTCTCTGCATACTGTATATGCCACTTCATCAGAACAAATGCGTTTCACTCTAATAAATTGAGGTTTAGGAATGCTGTCGATGATGTGGCGGGGGTGACAACTACTGGCCAACAGTAAACTGTTCTGATCAGTAGATTTCCTATATAAATCAGTGACAATAGTTCCATCCTCTTTTTTGTTGATTTTAATATCCAAAAAAGAAATCTGTTCTGTATTAAAACAGACCAAAAACCTGAGGTTAGGGTCGGACAACTCCAGATACTGTACAAATTTCATAAGGTAGTCATAATCCCCCATCACACCATCAACACTTCATCAATATAATGACACCACATATGTATAGCATCATAAAATAGATTTTGTCACATGTTATAAATAACCATCAAGTCCCATCTGCCAAGATATAAATTGGCATATGTGGGGGAAAATGTTGCCCCCATGTCAGTACCTTTTATTTGTAACTAGAATCGACTCTGAAAAAGAATAAAATTTTTTGTTAAAATAAACTCTGTTAATTGACACAAAAAATCAATAAACCTCGATGTATAGGATGTGCTATTTTCCAACCAAAAAAGTAGAACCAAAAAAATCGCCCTCATGAGGCACATTCAAATATAAGGCTTTCACATCTAAAGTTACTAAAGCCCATTCCATTTCCATCTGCAAATCTCCCAACACATTTAAAATTTGGGTAGAATCTCTAACATACGACCTTAATTTTGGCATTAGAAAATTGATGTGTTGATCTACAAATTTTGATTAAGGCTCTGTCAGAGAACCTATACCTGATACACTGGGGCATCCCGGGGGATCAATAATACTCTTATGAACCTTGGGCAGCACTTAGATACTTTGTCTAACAGGACATTCAACACTTAAGTACTTATAAGTTGGTAAATCAGTAAGCCCTTTATGTAAAGATTTGAGCAAAAAAGCATAAATTTCTTGTTTGTGATGCATCGTGGGATCCGATTTTAACTCTTCATAAAATTTGGTATTTGCTAGCTGCCTCATGATCTCTTTGACATATTTGTCTCTGTCCATTAGAATCAATGACCCCCCCTTATCAGCAGATTTTATAATTAACTCTGTATTCTTTTGTAACTGTTGTAACCCCATGCATTCTTCATTGCTGATGTTAATATAATTTAAACTATTCAATTCATCCTTACATAGTTCTAATTCCTTAAATACTGCTTTTTCAAATGTGATAACTGCAGGCAAGTAGCCAGGCAAAAAGGTAGATGGATGCTTAAATCTTTTTTTTACTCCCTCCTGGCTACACTATATTAACTCAGAATCAACTATCTGCGATGATTAAAATAAAATCTACTTACCCTGTTTAATGGAGAGTTTAGAAAAATGAACATGCACAGTTTTAACTTCCTTGTATATTTTTTTATGTCCAAAAACAGTTCAAAGTCATTGGTAGTACTTGCTGGGCAGAAACTTAGACCTTTAGATAGCAGCTGGCTTTGGAAAACAATCAAAAGGAAGGAAGATAAGTTTATTACATTTACTTGATTTTGTTTCTGTAAGACCATGCCCCACTGGTTTGTATAGTCTGGTTCCTTCATGGTTGTAGCTGAGTTTTCAGATTCACAGTCTGTTGTTGTTTCTGACCATTGTGCTGTAAGCCCACATCTTCTTCTATTCTTGCGGCCCCCATGTCGTGTGTATTTGTATCGACTTGAAAATGCACAACTCTGGGACTGCATTGGGTGGTTGAATGACGAAACTCCCTTCCCTTGCTGGATTCAATTATCTCATTAACTTCATCAACTGAATCAGTACTGTATTCAGAGTTAGATGTAAAATGGTCAGATGCTTGATCTGAAGGTTTTAGAATTGATTTCAATGAAGTGGCCACACCACGTTGTTGTCCATTATAATTTATTCTTCCTCTCTGATTATTTCTGCCTCTAGCAATGTTACTGTTTTGTGTTGCTTTCCAATTTAATACTCGATTATTGATGTAATCTTGATGGTCTCATTCAAACTTTGTCATTTTCCTAGTGTTAACCTGTTGGTCATGTTCCATAATGACTCGTTTAAGTTCATTTTCAAAATCTAAAAAACCTGGATGTTCTTTATAAATTCATATAGCTTCTTCTCTTTCTTTTAATTCTTGTTCCAACTCAGAAAGTTGTATAGCAAAATCATGAATGAGGCAGTGGACAAACAGCATTGAAGCAGCCTGCATTTATTTCCAATCAGAAAAAAACAAATCTCTATCTTTTCCATAACCCAGCCACTTAATTACTACCCCATGCGAAGTAATATTAATCTTAGTATATGCTTCCATAGTCTTATGTGCCAATAATTGCTTCTCACTTTGATCACAATCCTCTCTAATTGCTGAAATGCCACAACTATATTTTGAAGTTTGAATTTCGGGAGTAACTTGTTGAGTGGTTTATATTTTTGGGTCTTATTTGTTTTTCACTGCAGTGAGTGGTGCTGGAGTTTTGGTGTATGATATAATGATAGACGCTAGGAACTTGGGTTGTCATACATATGATATCTCCCTCTTTTCGCAGGAGACTCCTGGTGTTTTGACTGAACTCCACCCCACCCCCGGAAACAAAATCTCCTGCTTAAGTAAAATTTTGTCCAAAATATCCATTCATGTTTTTTTTTTGGCAGATAAAGAGACATAAAAAGTAAATTAGTGATGAACAATGTAAGTTATAACTTTGTACAACTAGTTGTTCATTCTTTTTAGTGCTTATTCTTGACAGAATGAAATATATTAAATGTTTTAAATGCTTTTTTCATTATTTGTTGATGCCATTTAAGGACAAACTCATGACGTTACAGCATCTCCCTACTAGCAGGCAAATCTCCCTACTAATTTGACCCAAATCTCCCTCTTAAGCAAGTTGGACATATCACGTGTATAACCGTTGTGCACACTTGAATATCGCAGACTAAGGGGGAATCTCTGCCTTGTCTTTGCAGCATATAGAAATCAGGATATATGGGAATGTTTGGGTTTGGAAAAAAAGATACCAACCAAAACAACAAGAACACATAGATACCAGCTCAAGGGAGGACTGTACAAAACAAACAGGATAGGGTCTTGGTTTAATCAAAGGGTGGTGACACCCTAGAATGGGCTCCAGAAAGAAACAATGGAAAGTGACACAATAAAAACATTCAAAAATAAAATGGATATACATTTAGGTAGTAGCTCTATCCATTGAAAAATGGCAAGTCCACCTGGCGCAAGCTATAGACTTGAAACCAAACCTATGAACAGGGTGGGGGATATAGGTTTGAAGCAGGAGGGGAAAGGGAGAGGGGGGAGGAGGAGGAGGAGGAGGAGGAGGAAGATAAAAACAGTGAAAGGGCACAGGCGATAAAAAAGGAGTTGAAAGATGAGGCAACAGTGGCAGGGTGGGAGACAGGGGTGTTGCCCACCTTGATGATGGGGGTGGGGTGGGGTAGGAGGGGAGAAAAGGCACAAATGACCATCTAGAACTTGCAGGGATGGTTAAGGTTCTTCTGGAGTGTGTGTGCAAAGTAATCAGCCTTTGCATGCCTAGTAGCTCTGGTACAGGCATTGCAAAGAGCCCTGTAACTTGAAAGGTTGAATGGGAACCAGTAGAACTGCAAGTCCACCAGACAAGATCACGAGGTCACTGACAAGCCAGCAACTCAGAGTAGTTGACAACCTCAGATCCTAGTTTTTCTCAGGGGGCATGATCCCAGACAGACAAGAACTTGGAGTTAAAGGGCCATGTTGATGTTACTAACAGCTGAAATGGGGGCAAAGCAAGGCAAGACAAAGCAAAGTTTATTTATACAGTGCCCAATCCACATGGGCTCTCAGTACTTTACAGAGTTACTGTAGGCAGCAATCATGACAAATCACATTAAAACATTAACCAGCTGAAAAAATCAAAGGAAGTAAAACTAATTATACTGTGTGAACTTGATCAAACAAAAAAGTTTTCAGCAAGGCTTTAAAGGCCTCCACCTTGCTAGCTGAGCCAAAGTAGAAGGGAAATGAGTTCCAGCGCATAGCAGCAGCCACTCCAAAAGCTCTGTCACCAGAGGATATAAGTCTGGCATGGGGGAAGACCAACAGACCAGCATTGGTGGGGCGGAGAGGGCAGTACCAGGTAAATATAGTGCAGACAGAACCATGCATGTAACACTTCAAGTAACATACAACACGGTGTAGTAGCACGACAGGGTACAAAACCTCACAAGGCACATATGTTGCAAGCAGTTTTGTGCCCTGTTATGCATGGGTGGAGGGGAGAAGTGACATGGGGTGAAGACCTGTGTTGGGGAGGTGGTCAGCCAAGCTGCCGCCATGGCTCAGTGGGATGAGCCGCTGCAGTGCAGGGTCGCTATGTGTCTGTCAACTGGTTCTCGAATCCTGGTCCCAGACTTTTGTGAAACCGCAGTGTGTGGTTATTATTGTATCTCCCCCATCTGTGTTCCCCCTTGTTCATGTGTTGAACCCCCTACCACAGAGTTGATTATATTAATGTGAGAGGGTTCAGAGGAGCCAGCCGTGCTGAAAATATTTGTTCTAAATATCCCTGGTAGTCTAGTGGTACCCCGCACCCTGCCCTGACCTGATTGCATTGTCATACAAATGTCCAAAGTATCCCTGGTGGTCCAGTGGACCCCACCACCCACTCAGGCACTCCCACACCACCCCGCTCCCCCATCCCAGCATGTGCAGAAAGTCAGTGGGCAGCTCAACCCACCTGTAAACCACCACAGCTGCCCCCCTGACTGAGCTGTTAGTGAATGACAGCGTACAGTACTCCTGTAAGCCCATTGGTAGACCTTGTCGACAAATGGGCTTACAGTGAATACTGCAGGCCCGTTAGTCAACAAGAAAGAGCTTCTTGGAGAATTTGTTGAAGAATGGGAATAAAAATTAGACAACAGCAGGGAATGCCCTCCCCCCGGACCACTTAATATTCAGACATCCCATTTGCAAGCTTCCCAAGCTGCTCCTGTGGCCCTGGCTCTCTCCGAGCAGGCTGCAGCTAACAGATCACCCGACTGACCACTGGACAGATTCAGACAGCCCATCTGCAGGCTTCCCAAGCTGCTCCTGGGGCTCTGGCTCTCTCCGAGCAGACTGCAGCTAACAGACCATCTGACTGACCCCCAGACAGATTCAGGTACACACCGGACCTCCGAAACGTGTGCATTTGAATGCAGCTGTTTTGACTGGACACCCAGTGGAGAAGTCAGGTACTAATTGGCAGTTTCTACTCCTTGGCTGATTTTCCAATGCCTGGTGTTTCCTGATCTCAAGGGAAATCTCTTTCTGTGCTGTGTTCTGGACTGAATTTTTTCACCCACCTCCTCACAGTATTAAATAGACCCTTGCTCCACCCCTTTCCTCAGCCTAGCAGCTGATTGGTCACTCCACTGCTGCACATTCTTATGCTATTGGCCTCCCTGTCTTCAATACCCGACTTGACCCACTTCCTTACCACCTCTTTTTAAAGCAGTCTCACCCACAGGGTCGCACATTTGCTCTCAACTTTTTCTCCAGCCACTCCTGTTAACTCCCCCTCAATTACTGCTCTAACCTGCCCTATTGTTAGGGACCTCACTCTAATTCGACTATATACCCTTTTAATTCTTACACTTTCACTGCCTACGGTGACATACCCAGTCACAGCCAAACCATCCCAGTAGCTAGCATCTTTGCCTTTGCGTAGGTTGCTAATTCAATCTATAGGCTGCAAGGACCAGACAGATCAACTGTGTCTGTATATGCAAGGCATCACCATGTGGGTACCCCACTGGCTCTGTTTTCTGTTCCTTCTTTTCCTTGTGCAATGCTCAGTACACAAGCTCTCCCAATTTTCTAGCCGGGGGGGACATAGCCTTCCGGTGGGCTGTCATGTGCATCGTAACTCATCCTATAATTATCTTTGTGCTCTTAGACTCCCCCAGCTGCAGCCCTTTGTTCGAACTACTATTAGCGGTGGGACTTGGGCTGAACTGCCCCTACAGGGCATATCCATCATTCTACCGTGCACTTACCTCTCTTTACATCTCACAGCCAGGGTCTTGGTAATTGCTGTCTTAGGACAGACAAGATCTAAATACAGGGTTCTATTTACTCTGCCTGATACCCCTTGTAGATGAACACTGGCAAGGGTTACAAAATGGCTATTGCTGCACTAAGGAAGCTCTTACTTTTCCATCTGTTGCACTCAGGAGACATTGAGCATAACCCTGGCCCAGCTAAAGTTCTTACTTCCTCATCAGATCCAGCAAAACTAAAAGGAATGTGCTTTATGCATATGAACGCATCTAGCCTGCTAAAAAAAGCTTACCTTGATTCAGGCCTGGGTCAATCATACCACATTGGACATTTTGGTGATCTCCGAATCATGGCTCGGACCCTCTACACCTGAGAGGGAAATTAACATCCCAGACTATTCATTATTTAGAGCTGACAGGCTCACTAGAGGTGGAGGAGTGGCCATCTACATCAAGGATAAATACTCAGTTTCACGCCTAGACTCATTATCTGTTGCAAACCAATTCGAATGCCTAGCACTAAAGGTTGAGATATTCTCCTCCACTGCACTTTGTGTCATAGGTTGCTATAGACCCCCATCTGCTGGCTCTCAAATCCTGACCCATCTAACTACTATTATGGGGTATGGCTCCCTTAAAACAGTTATCCTTGGGGATCTTAGCCTTGATTGGATGTCCAAGGCCGCTGCACCACTTAAGGAGTTCTGTGATGCCCATGGGCTGATGCAACTTATTGCTGAGCATACGTGCCCTAATAAGAAAAACCCTGCTAATAGTACACTGCCTGATGTCATCATAGTAAGTAAACCGCACCTGTTCTCACATGCAGGAACCTTCTTCTCTGATGTTAGTCACCATAACATCATCGCCAGCATAGGATTGGTCCAGAATCCACTATCCTTATCAAGGTTCTCTATTAAGAGGTCCACATGTAACTTCGATCAGTCTGCCTACCTTGATGAGCTAAAATACTCACTGCATTGGCAGGATTTTTACCTAGCTAACTCGGTCCACTTGGCATATGACATCTTTTCTGAAATTGGGACTGGGGCATTAAACAAGTATGCCCCTCTTGTAAAAGTAAGGGAAAGGAGTAGAACCTGTCACTGGTTCTCTTTAGAACTCAAAACAGCACTGCTGGACAGGGACAAGCTTTGGAAAAAAGCACGAACAACTAAGGTCCCGATGGACTGATGTCACTTCAGGAAAGCCAGGAATACATGCACCACGATGATAAGAGATGCTAAGGCCTCCTTTTATCATTCAGAACTGGATTCTGCTGCCAGAAGCTCCTCTAAATTTTGGAAGTCCATTAAGGATATGTCTGGACATACCCCAGGGAACTCCCTGCTTGCAAAGATTACCTCTGACAGTGCCACCATCGGCGACAAAATGGAGGTCCTGGATGCATTTAACAACCACTTTGCCACCGCAGGGCTGGCATTTGACAGCTCCCCTGCATGTTCTTTATGCTCCCAGTTGGGTGCACAAAACTCTGAACCTCTTCTTACCAACTCAGTCTTTTCTCTCCAGCCTACTTTGTTGACAGAGGTCGAAGAATTTCTATTACAGTTGGATACCAAAAAAAGTGCGGGTGCTGACTCTCTAGACCCATACTTTCTAAAGATCGCCTACCATGCTTTAGCTGTACCAATTACCCACCTATTCAATCTCTCACTGCCCCTCAGCATCCTCCCACCCTTATGGAAAACAGATCATGTTATCCCTCTGTTTAAATCTGGGGAACCCTGTGATCTTAACAACTACAGACCAATTTCTCTACTCCCTATACTATCCAAACTGTTAAAAAAAATTGTAAGCAAGCAGTTGAAAACCTATGTAGAAACTATGACTCTTCTAAACCCAATGCAATCTGGCTTTAGAGCACAGCATAGCACCATTACGGCCCTAGCCAAAGTGACCAGTGATTGGCAGCGAGACCTGGAGAATCGAAGCTTCTTCTGTGCAGTGTTCTTAGACTTAAGTAAGACTTTTGACCCCGTAGATCATGGCCTGTTCCTTTCCTCTCTGAGGATGATAGGACTGGACTCACTATCCTTGCATTGGTTTGCTGACTACCACTCTGACCAGTGGCAGCAAGTCAAGGCAGGAGGTGAACTTTCTCCCCTTAAACCTGTGCAAAGAGGTGTCCCCCAGGGATCGATTCTTGGCCCCTTACTGTTTGCAATTTACATAAACAACATTGACACCAGCATAACTAAGGCTAATATCCATCTGCTCGCAGATGACACGGTTCTTTATCTAAGTCGTCCTTCACCAGAAGCTGCCTGTGGAGAACTACAATCTGAATTCAATCTACTTCAGAGCCAACTCCTAAACAAAAAGCTCCTTTTAAATGCCAAAAAAACTAAGGCAATGCTATTTTCTCCACTTTTCCATACTGCAAACCCGGCCAGTGCTGGTTCCATTCCACAGATCACAACAATCCTGGGAGAAAACCTAGAATTTGTCAATAAATTCAAGTACTTGGGAGTGTGGCTCGACCATAGACTTTCCTTTACAGACCATATTGAAGATCTGCTAAAGAAACTGAGGCAGAGGCTTGGACTCTTTTTCAGGATTAATAACTTTCTTACTAGCGATGCCAAGCGGTGGCTGGTATAAACAACGTTTCTCTCTTTGGTCGACTATGCTGACTTTCTTTATAGTCACTGCCCTGTCTCTCATCTTGCTAAATTGGATATGTTGTATCACAGGGCTCTGAGATTCATTACTGGTCTACCTTTTTCCACTCATCATTATGCCCTTTATGCTACCGTGGGGTGGCCCTCCCTTCAGTACAGGAGGAACAGAAATGCTGTACTCTGGACATTCAGAGCTATTATCAAAAAACTACCCTAATATATCTCTGATTGTCTTCCGCTATGCAAGCTTGGGAACTATGCACTGAGAAGCTACTCCTTTATTTTCTTAAAGGTACCTAAGCTAAAAACATGCTTTGGGACAATGGCTATAAGCTTTGCACTGCCGTCTCTATGGAACAAAAATCGCTAAAGCTTAGTACCCCAGTTAGTCTATCCTCCTTCAAGACACTACATGACCATTCAGTCAAGGAAATTTGCAACAGCTTCCCCTGATCCTAAACTTCCCTGCACTTATAGCGTTCCATGATGGTGTTGTTCTCTCCGCTATGCCTGACCTTGTGGCCTCTCCTTCACATTTCTCTAATACCTAATTGTGCTTCTGCCCTCCTGTCCTATGCCCTCTCCAAGGCTTCATCTGTCGCTTGTCTAGCCCCTACCACCCTACCTGTACCCTATCTCACCTCACCTACCACACACCCCCTTCTACCCTGTTACACTGTCTGTTTTTTTTTTTTAACTCACTGTCTATCTTGTTACTTATGGCATTGTATGTAATATACCATTACCTAACAATTGTCCTCGTTAGTACTTCCAGCTACTGATATTAGACTCATTATACACCATGAAGGAATTGAACCACTGTTTCCAAACTGTTCTCCACTTATGACAATGTTTAACTATTGTATAATATTACTGAGATGTTATGTTGTGACTGTTCATATATTGTATATCCTGTGTTCCTGTGCTAGCCAGGTCCATCTTGTAAATGAGCTATGCTCAATGGTGTTTGCCTGGATAAAGATTTGATTGGTTGATTGAATATTTAGGTAGGGCTGGGCTAGTGTGAAAAAATATATCACTGAAAATGAAGGCAGCAACAGGGTTATCAACTCCCTAGACCTTCAGAAAGTGTTGATATATATTTCTAAAATGGGTAGGAAAAATCATGTCTGCTGATTGGTTGAAAAACATCACATGACCGTGCATACATCAGAGCACGACCGCACACCTGCACTTTCACCCCCTTCCAAAACAAGTTTGCCATTTTATAAGATAGATAACCCATTCTAGGGTGTGCGGTTGCACTCTGATATACGCACGCCTAGGGTGGTTGACACACTCGGCCGTATATCAGAGCACTAGATAAGCCACTCTTAGGTGTGCAGTGGCACTCTGATATACGCATGCCTTGGTGTGCATTGTATGAATGAGGCCACACCCAAGGTGTGCATATATCAGAGCGTGACCGCACACCATAGAGTGGGTTATCTATCTTATAAAATGGCAAAAAAAATTTTAGGGCGGTAAAAGTGCAGGTGTGCGGTCACGCTCCGATATACGCATGGTCATGTGATGTGTTTTATACAATCAGAAGTTTGGATTTGGAGCAACTAGATTTATCCATTTTATAAATATATATGTGTGTATATAAATATTTATTTATTTATTGTTATACAATAGGGGTTGGAGCTTCTAGAGTGTGATAAATGGAGATATCTTCACTTGAGTGTGATAAATGAGGATGACATCAGCATAGTGATGATAAATGCCATTTATCCACACTGTGATGATGTCATCACTCACTCACTATAACCTGCATTCTAAAATAAACTACTTTACAAAACAGTTTCTCTTTCTCACTGAGGCCTGCAAGTTACTCAATTAGCATTGCAAAGTACACTCACCTGTGTGCTACAGTGTTTCTGATACTCCCAGCTCATTAATGTGCTGATATCAGCTTCACTACAGCCTACATTCTAAATGAAACTGGTTAATGAAACAGTTTCTCTTTCTCACTGAGGCCTGCAAGTTACTCAGTTACCACTGCAAATGAAACTTGCCAGTGTGCCATGGCGTTTCTAAGACTCCCAGCCCCTTCAGAAAAACTCACACCACACACAGAAAAAGCAGAAAGCACACAGAAATAGAAAAAGACACAGAAAAAATATTTCTGAAGCTCCCACCCCTATTGCATAAATAGCTTGCATGATGTGAAGATCGTGTGCTATGGAAAATATTATCACTCCTGCAGAGTGAGCTCTGGATATTCTCAATCGTGCCTTCTGCATTCATGAGTATCCAGAGCTCATTCTGCAGGAGTGAGAATATTTAACATATCACACTCCTACCCATCATGTAATATATATATATATATATTATGGTAGCACGGTAGTGCTATCATAGTTAGGGTTGAGGAGCCATTTCTATGTTAAACCCCAAAACTTTGCACCTTAATAACTTTGCAACCGTTTTATGGATTTACCTGAAATGTTGAATACATAATCAAGAACCATAGGCCTTGGGATCTGCCAAGTTTTGTAGTGGTCGGATATACGGCTGCGGAGTTATTAAGTGTGATCTGTGCGCGCGTTTACGCTTTTTCTGGAATTCTACAGTCATGCCTACAGGTCATACGGTTTGCGTGACCAGTCCAAAATCTTCAGGGAACATGTGGCCAGGGTCCCCGATGTGCCTTCCAAAGATTTCGTGAAAAAATATTAAACGGTTCAAAAGTTATTCAAAAAACAGTTTCCCATTATAAGTCAATGGGAAAAGTTAACAAAAAGTTCAATACTTTCGCAAATGCATTTTTACTTTCCCAAATGGGCCTGTTACTTTCGCAAATCGGCCATTTTGTTTTCAGTTGGTGATCAGAAAAATGGTTGGCATTTAAATCTGGGACCCTCTAGCAACCTAATTCTTTTTGTATTCACCTAGTCGGACCCTGAGGATGCTTGCCATGTCTTTATTTTGTGGTAAAACACCCCAGAAATATGTTTTTCAAATTTCTGGAAAAAGTACTGTCACAAACTACTTTCGTGCTCACAAAAGTGTTGAACTTTTTTGCGAAAGCTTTCGCAAATTGCGACAGTAGTTTTCCATCTGTGGGACAGTGACAGCGATTCTTTGGCACTGCGCTGCAAAAGAACCGTTGAGAGTTATGGGCTGAAATTTGGAGGGAACGGAGCCAACATCTCACAGATGTGCCTTTCAGTGTTGTATTGAAAAAATATTACACGGCGGCAAAGTTACGGCACTCCAAAGTTGACAGTTTTTCCCATAAGATAACACTACGGCGCCCAACACATTACAGAAATCATTTGGCACCCTGCTGCAAAATAACGGTTTGGTCTTTGTTCCTGAAATTTGGAGGGAAGACAGCCAACAGCCCACAGATGTGCCTTTCAGTAGTTTGGTGAAAAAATATCACACGGCGGCAAAGTTACGACACTCCAAAGTTGACATTTTTTCCCATAGGATAACACTACGGCGTCCGACACATTACAGAAATCCTTTGGATCTCTGCTGCAAAATAACGGTTAGGTCTTTTTTCCTGAAATTTGGAGGGAAGACAGCCAACAGCCCACAGATGTGCCTTTCAGTGGTTTGGTGAAAAAACATTATAGGGAGGCAAAGTTATGGTGCTCCGAACTTTTCTTTTTTTCACATAGGATAACATTACGGCGTTCGCCGCGCCTTTCAGGGCCTGTATCTTGGAAACGATGTGAGATACGGACTTTTCATTGGAAAATTTATTAGCCCCCCAGTTGTAAATAATATGACTTTAAAATTTTTTTTCTATGTCGTACGGTTCCTGAGATATAATGTATTTAGTATTCCAAGATCTCATTTTCTGCTCCGATACTCATTATTATGCATACATTATTTGTATTCACTGTCTTTCTCTATGCAGGTTTTGGGGAAAACCAGCCTGTGCACCTACATTAGTGTTACTGTTGCCCTTTCCGCTTGTGGTTCCGTACCCATTTCACTTACCGTTGACGTCTGCGCCACCATGTGCATTATCCTTTGCGTTTTCATTTGCGCTTGCGTTTCTGTTATTTTTTGCCATTTCTGTCTACAGTACTGTTTATCTTTCTGTTTCACTTTATGTCACCATGCCCATTGACATTTCTGTTTGCAGGCACCATGTTACTATGTGACAACACATCACGTGGCAGACCATTCCCGTCTACGCCACCATGTGCGTTACCCTTTCTGTTCTCATTCGGCGTGTTGACCATATGCGCCACTGTTAGCATTTCTGTTTGCGTTACTGTCCCTGTCAGTATGCCACAAGACATTATAGGTGCCAGGAGCCTGGGCCCTCAAGGCCCCGCCGCTGCATTACATTCACTATTTCTTGTTATCATTCTCAAAAAGAAGGAAATTAGAGGCAAAACTCCATTTAATGCATTGGTAGGGTTGTTCCAAGCGACAAAGTGAGAAATCAGCTAGTAGGGTTGACTTACACCCACCACCCCAACTGGCATTGGGGTGTGCATTGGATAGAGGGTCCCAACTCTCACCCCATTCTCCCTCCTTCTGCTCTTCCACATGTCATGGGGTGAGAGTTAGGGCTGATAGTCCCAATACATGCCAATGCCACCACGTCACGTCATCCTTCGCGTTTTCATTTGCGCTTCGTTTCTGTTACACATGCCATTTGTGTGTACCGTACTGTTTCTATTTCTGTTTCGCACCGTCACCATGCCCATTGACATTTCATTTACAGGCACCATGTTACTATGTGACAAGACATCAAGTAGCACACGTTCCGTCTAAACCACTCTGTCGTTACCCTTTCTGTTCTCATTTGTGCTTGTGTTACCATGTGCCACTGTTAACTTTCTGTTTAGTTGCTGCTCTGTTACTATGCCACAAGACATCATGGCGGGGGCCCCCGCCACAACATTATATTCACTATTTTCCATTATCATTCTCAAAAGAAGGAAATTAAGAAAAACTCATTTAATAGTAGTTAGGTTGTTCCACCAACAAAAGTGAGGGGTCGTGATAGGGTTCAAACCCAACCCCAGTCCCCCAACACCACACACACACACACACATTAGTATGGGGAGACCAAGTCACAACCAATGACAGACATCCAGCAGCAGGTGACAGAAATAACAAACAATTGTCAAAATGTATAAAAGACATCACCCACCTGACCAGGTACTGCATGCTCAGTGGAGATCAACAGCAAAACTGAGGCCATATACAAACATACATCCTGATTGCAGCTACCACAACATACCACACTTAGTATTGCATGGCCTTACCTACCGTCCCCACACCACACCACACCTGAGGTGACACCTGAACAATAGAGTTCAGCAAACCAGGAGTTGTAGGTATATCTCTGATTATAACAAGGGTTTGAAATGCAGCTTTCTAATTGACTGTAAACATTATAACAGCCTTATGTTTGAACATTAACATACATGTGACCTAACCATATGATGAACATGGTTTAATGTTGTTTAAAAAACAGTTTATTATGATAGCAATAAGCCACTCAGGTATTATGTTAGTAAGTTTATCTGTCTAGCGACATGGCACTTAGCTATGCCTCATTCAACATTAAACCCCAGAATTAACCCAGACAATTTAAATAACTTTGGTCATCCCTTATTGTAGTGTTTTATAATGAATACTCTCCCTCTCCTAGCACTGCAACGCTTTGCAACACAGTGTCACCAGTTACCATACACTGTCTAGTTGGAGAATGGCTGTGAATATGAACTCACGAAGATGAACAGTGTAACAATCATTCAGTCATCAAAACCTAAGTAAGATTAAACGGCAGAGTCGATGAAAGATAAACCCTGCTGTCCTAGTACACTTACCCATTGTGAGTTAAATCAATACTAAAGACATTCTGTTTATATCACACCACACCTACTTGATTCCTGTTGTGACAATTAACATAGTTATCACTTTGATAGCATCAGTGACAGAAGTGTGCCAAACCCAAACAGTAGGCATACAGCCTGGTATGAAACAACTGTTAAAAACAATCACCATCCACATAAATGGCACAGATCACTCACTACAACAATAGTAAATGTATTACTATTTAAATAAGTTAGTCATGAAATACATGAAGTTGTCTTTATCGGGTACAACATACTCAGTAAAGTGATACAGGAAAATCACTATATACATCTCGATACAGGTACATCATTGTTGGCTCAGTAGTGCTATGATATTTAGAAGTTGTAGCTGACCATACAATTACAATGTTTCTTACAAAGAACACTTACTGCATCTTAGTATGAAACACACTGAAGGTCTATGTATGTACATCAACGTATACCTTCATCAGTAAGAATATATGATACAGGAACTGATTTCTGGCGGTGAACGGCAATGCACTCCATAAGTTTACATCAACCTCTCTATGTTGAGTAAACCATTACAGTAAATACACTACTAATAATCACCCCAAATGTATCACTACTTTTATCTTGAGCATGCTAGTGTCTTGTAGTTAATTTGTATGGCCTTCTCTTAATTAATGTATACTCACTAGTGTTAAACACCTACAACTGTCATCCTTCCTTCATTTATATTGAATAACGACACATATCAGTTGTGGTGTGGTGTAGAACATCAGTAGGAAGACCACAACTACTAAGTGTGGTATGTTGTGTACAGCTGCAATCGGGATGTGTCGTTTGGTGTACATGGCACCAGTTTTGCTGTTGATCACTGAGCATGCAGTACCTGGTCAAGTGGGTGGGATATCTCGTGCACATTTAGACAATTGTTTGTTCTGTCACCTGCTATGGATGTCTGTCATTGGTTGTGTTGACTTGATCATCCCCATGCACATATTGTGTATTGTCTGTGTGTGTGTGGTGCTGGGGGGTGAATTGAGTTAGGGTTTTCAACTAACAGGAGTTCCTCACTTTGTCATAAGGAACAACCTAACTAATGCATTAGAGATTTTGCCTCTAATATATATATATATATATATATATATATATATATATTTATGGTAGCAGTAGTGCTACCAATTAAAGAGGAGCCATCACATGTTAAACCCCAAATTTTGCAACTGTACTGCAACTACTTGACAGATTGCATTAAATTTGAATATGATTAAAACCCATATGCCTTAGGATCTAAGGTTTGTACTGGTCAGATACGGCTGCAGTTAATAGCATGATCTGCGTGCACTCGCTTTTATGAATTCTATAATCACACCTACCAGGTCCACAGTTTGTGACTACCCAAAGTCTTCAGAATGTGCAGCTGGGGTCCCTGATGTGCCCACTCAGATTTAGAAAAAATATTAAGCGGTTCAAAGTTATTCAAAAACAATTTCCATTATAAGTCAATGGAAAAGTTAGCAAAAGTTCGACAATATCATAGTACATTTACTTTCAAAATGGCCTCTTACTTTGTAAATCTGCCATTTTATTTTCAGTTAGTGATCAAAAAATGCAGCATTTAAAAATTGAGACATCTAGCAACCTAATTCTTTGGTATTCACCACAAAGACAGAGATGCTAGCCATGTCTTTTTGAATAAAACACCCCAAATAGTTTTCAAATTTCTGGAAAAGTACTTTACGGAAGAAATGTAGTGCTCATAAAAGTGTTTCAAATTTTGAAAGCTTTTACATAAATTGAAACAGTACTTTTTCTAGGCTGTGGGGAAATGACAGCAATTCTTTGGCACCCGCTGCAAAAGAAGCGGTTTGGGGTTTTGGGCTGAAATTTGGAGGAACGCAGCTGACATCTCATAGATGTGCCTTTCAGTGTTGTCTTGAAAGATATTGCAATGACAAAAATTCACGGAACTCAAATTTTAAACTTTTTCACTCAGATAACATTCACGGCAGCCCGCGCATTGCAGCAATCATTTGGCGCCCTGCTGCAAAAACAACGATTTGGTATTTTGGGCTGAAATTTGCAGGAATGCAGCCAACATCACAGAGATGTGCCTTTCAGTAGTTTGGTGAAAAATATTACAGAGAGGCAAAGATTATGGCAATCCGAATTTCTGTTTTCCCATAGGATAACATTACAGACGTCGCAGCCGTTGAGGCCACGTATCTCAAAAGCGGTAAGCGAGATGCAGAGTTTGTCGCAAAATTCTTTGTCCCATTGTGGGGGGCTAAGTACAAAACTATCCAGGAAAGTGATAATACATATTACTTTTAAATTTGTTTTCTACGTCGTATGGTTACTGAGATATAAGCAATTTACTATTCCAACTACTGATTTTGTGTTCCGAGTCATTATTTTGCATACATTCTTTCTACTCACTGTCTTTCTATACAGATTTGGGGAAAAACCAGCTCTGTGCTTGCTTACAGTATATTACCATTACCATTTTACTTCGGTTCCGTACCCATTTCACTTACGTTCACATTTACAACCATGGCCATTAACCGCTAGCGTTTTCATTTGTGCAGTTTGCCTTTCCGTTGTTTTAACATTTCTGTCTACAGTACTGTTTCTCTTTCTGTTTCACTGAACGTTACCATGCACTTACGATTTCCTTTGCAGGCACAATGTTACTATGTGACAAGGCGTCATGTGGTGTGGGCCTATCGGTCCCGCCGCTGCATTACATTCACTATTTCTCATTATCATTCTCAAAAAGAAGGAAAATTAGAGCCAAAAAACTCCATTTAATGCATCAGTTAGGGTTGTTCCACAGCGACAAAAGCGAGGAAATTCGATGTTAGGGTTGAAACCCCCTTTGCACCCCCAGCCCACCCCCAACAGAGAATAAGGTGTGCATTGGGGTCATCGGTCCTAACAATCACCCATTCTCCTATTCCTCAACTGCTTTCCACATGTGATGGGGTGACATTTAGGGGCTGATGACCCCACTCACTTCCCGATTCAATCGAGTGGGCTGGAGGTGCAAAGGCTTCAACCCCTAGTGAATCCTCACTTTCTGTCACTGTGGAACAACCTAACTGATGCATTAAACTGAATTTTGCTCTAATATATATATATATATATATATATGTGAGACCAAAAATTCCATTTAATGCATTAGTTAGACATTGTCCACAGCAACAAGTGGAGGAAATTCAGTGTTGGGGTTGAACCCCTTGACTCCCCCAGCCCCACCCCAACTGGAATCAGGTGCGCATTGGGGTCATCCGACCTCATCAAATGTGTAAATAAGCAGAGATATAGGAGAATGGGGTGACAATTAGGACTGATGACCCTCAACGCACACCCCAATGTCGGTTGGGGGTGGGCTGGGGGGTCCAAGGGGGGCTTCCAACCCTAACACCGAATTTCCTCACTTTTGTTGCTGTGGAACAACCCTAACTAATGCATTAAATGGAGTTTTTTGCCTCTAACTTCCCATCTTTTTGAGAATGATGAGGATAAATAGTGAATGTAATGAAATGGCAGGAAGGGCCCTGTGCTCCCACCACATGATGTCTTGTGACATAGTAACAGGAACAGCAATGCAAACAGAAGCGAGAACAGTGACGCACATGGTAACAAAAATGTAAATGGTAAAGGAAACGTTAATAGAAATGCAAGCACAAAGTGACGCCGAAGCGAACAGTGACTCAAGCAGACATTGAAGCACGTACGAATACGCAACTGGCAATGCAAACAGTGATGGCAGCGGTATTTTAAATGGTAATGTTGAGTGTCACAGCAAAAAGAACACGAAAGGGAACAGAAACAGAAACGCGAACACAAGCGCACACGTAAATGCAAACCGTAACACACACAGGCATGGTACCGCAATTGTAAATGCAAATGATAAAGTTAACATGAAGAATAACACCAAAGGAAAGAGAAATGGAAATAGGAACAGAAGCGCGTACGGAAACGCAAACTGAAACGTGCATGGGCACAGTACTGCAATTGTAAATGCAAATGGTAACGGTAACAGCAATAATAACAGCAAAGGAAACAGAAGCGCAAAAGGAAATGCAAGCACATATGGAAAAGCAAACCGTAATGTGCACGGGCACAGTAACGCAATTGCAAGTGCAAATGGTAACAGTAACAGCAAGGAAGACACAAAATGAAAGAGAAATGGAAATGCAAATGAAAGGGCTGCTGGAAACGCAAATGACAATGCGCACGGTGACACATACAAAAACGCAAACAGAAACAGTAGTGGAAATGCAAATGGTAATAGTAACGAAAATGCAAGCACGAATGACAGTGAAAAGGGTAACACTCATGGTGGCATACACAGGAACGGTAATGCAAATGGGGACATAAACGCAAGTGGAAACAGTAACTGCAATAGTAACGGAAGCACATACCCTGTTTTTGCCAAACAGGTGCATACAGAAACAGAGTGTGTACAAAGAATGTATGCATTGTAATGGGGATCGAAGCTTAAAACGAGCATTGGAAGTACTTAATTGCTAATATCTCAGCAACCGCACGACGTAGAAAAAACATTTGAATTTTACAAAAATCTTGATTTCCCTGGTTAGGTTTTTGTTGCTACATAGCCCATAGGGCTAGGCAACATTGTTTTCAAGATATGAGCCCCAAAACGCGTGGCGTATGCCACCATGTTAGTCTATGGGAAAAAATGCCAACTTCGGAGTACCGTAACTTTGCAGCCATGCAATATTTTTTCACCAAACTATCAGAAGGCACATCTGTGAGAAGTTGCCTACGTTCCCTCCAAATTTCAGGTCAGAAGACCTAACATAGAAACATAGAAACATAGAAACATAGAATTTGACAGCAGATAAGGACCGCTTGGCCCACCTAGTCTGCCCATTTCCCTACCTACTGGATAAGCTGCAGATCCTAGTTAACCAGCAGCCTACTTCTTCCTACCCTCACCCCCCAGAATTGCCTTATGACTATCCCATGCATGCTTGAATTCCCCCACTGATTTTGACTCCACAACCTCCTCCGGAAGGCCGTTCCATGCATCTGTTCTTTTGCAGCAGGGTGGCAAAGAACTCCTGTCATTTTGGCCATAGTGTTGCAAAGTACTTTCGTGATTTGAGAAAGCTTTTGCACAGATTTGCAAAAGTGTCATAAGCATGAAAGTACTTTGAGAAACTACTTTTTTCAGAACTTTGAAAAACATATTTCTGGGGTGTTTAACCCCAAAATAATGACATGGCTAGCATCCTCAGGCTCCCACTATGTGAACACAAAAAGAATTGTGTCCCTAGATGGTCCCAATTTTAAATGCCAAGCATTTTTCTGATCACCAACTGAAAACAAAATGGCAGATTTTCGAAATACTAGGGCCATTTGCGACAGTAAAAAGTGCATTTGCAAAAGTGTCAAACTTTTTGTTAATTTTTCCCATTCACTTATAATGGGAACTTGTTTTTTGAATAACATTTGAACCGTTCAATATTTTTTCACTAAATCTTCAAAAGGCACATCGGGCACCCCGGCCACAAGATTGCTGAAGTTTTTGGACTGCTTGCACAAACCATGCGACTTGTAGGCACGAGCAAAGAATTCACCATATAGAGTAAATGCACACGCAGATCATGCTTAATAACTCTGCAGCCATATATCTGACTGGTACATAACTTGGCAGATCCCAAGGTGTATGGTGCTTGAACATGCATTCTAAATTTCAGGTAAATCCATTGAACGGTCGCAAAGTTATTAAGGTGTAAAGTTTGACCCTTTAACCTTAAAAGGGATCCTCAACCCTAACTATGGTAGCACTGCTGTGCTACCATAATATATATATATATAAGCAAAAAACTCCATTAATACATCAGTTAGGGTTCTTCTACAGTGAAAAAAGTGAGGAAATTCGATTTTAGGGTTCCCATCCCTTGCACCCGGCCCCGCCCCCACCAACAGGCATCAGAGTGTGCATTGGGGTCATCGGCGCTAATACTCACCCCATCCCATGTGTAACCAAGCTGAGGTGGTGTAGTGTAGGAGAATGGGGTGAGAGTTAGGGTCGACGACCCCAACGCACACCCTGATGCCTAGTGGTGGGGGAGGGGTGGGGATGGGGTGCAAGCAGTAGGAACCCTAAAATTGAATTTCCTTGCTTTTTTTGCTGCAGAAGAACCCTAACTGATGCATTATCAAAGTGTTTTGTATAGAATTTCCTTACTTTTTAAGAAAGAATAGAAAAGCAGAAAGTTGCAAAGTTGGGAGCGCGGGCCCGCTCCCACCAACTTGTAAGTGTTGGGCCACATTACACACCCAATGACTAAAAAGTACATTGACAACAGAAAGCCCAGCCACCAAACAAATGTTAATCTAGTAGAACAATAGAAAACACTGTCCACAAAATGTAGACTGCGCCACACAACATCTCCGCAAAAAATATATTGTCCGACATGTAAACACTGCTATTAACATCTACAGGACATGCTGTCGTCACCCTCCAAATTTCAAGTAAAAAGACCAAACTGTGTCTGAGATATAACATGTCAAAGTTTTAAATTTTCATTCATCGGAGTGGCACAGTTCCACACCTGTTGACATTTAACACACACAATGACTGAAAACTACATCCATGACACTAAGGCTAGGCACCCTACAAATTTTAAGCCACCAGCACAATCCAAAACACTATCCACAACATGTAAAGTGCATCACGCAATATCTCCACAAAAAAATTTTTCCCCGACACATAAAAACCATAATTCACATCCACAGGACACGCTGTAAACACCCTCCAAATTTTAAGTAAAAAGACCAAACTGTTTCCGACATATTCAATGTTAAAGATTGGTAAAATGCCCCTATATATTTCATTATAAAAAATCTGGCCATCTTGTCCCCCCCTCGCGTTCAAACATGGTGATCAAAGAATCTCACGATCAAAGAATTTGCAGGCTCATGAATAAATAATAAAAACTGTTGTAATTTAAAAAAATACAAAGAACTGCAGTAAACCACCACCATGGTTCATCAGAACAAAGCCCCCTAAGTAAAACCCACCCTCATTTGTCTTACTAGGACACCCCTGTGATGAGAAAATAGATTTTTTAATCTGGCCATCTCATCCCTCGCTCACGATGCATGATCGAGATCAAAGAATTTGCAGGCTTGTAAACAAAGAAATCGTACGCTTATGAACAAAGAATAAAAAATAGTGAAACCCAATTTTTTGACCGATTTAAATGGAACCAACTGCATGCCTCAATAGAATGAATTCCCTGATCAAAATACACTCTCATTTGTGTCCATAGCCCACCCCAAGCCAAGATATTTGTATATTTATCTTGCAATGCAAGATCACGATCAAAGAATTTACATGCTTACGATAAAAGATTGCTTTTGAGCCTCGAACAAAGATTTTAAAAGCTTATAACTCTATTTTTTGACCGATTTGGATGAAACCAAAGGCATAGCTCGATAGATCAGAGCCCCTTGAGTAAAACCCATCCAAGTTTTACTTCAAGAGTGACCCCTGAGCCGAGATATTTGTGTTTTTCCAATCAGAAAACAAAAAACAAGATGACAGACCTCGTGATCAAAGAATTTTGTAAATTCTCGGATTCAAAGATTCTTGAACCACGAGGCTGCAAATTCTTTGATCGCCAGGCGGGACCAGATGGCCAGAATCCCATTTTTGTTCGCAAAACATACATATAATTTTTCCCATTGACATAATTGGAACTTAAAACTGCTATAACTTTTGAATGCCTCAATATTTTTTCACCAAATAAAAAGTGGCATGTTCATCCACCAAACTCTTTCAAATGAGTCATCCTGCAGAGTGGCACACCACACAGCAGCTGTGCAGGACCACATCCAAAATCCCCAAAGTTACCTCCAAAAATGGATAATTTTGCATTTTTCAACATTTTCGTACTTAAAGACCGTAAGTCTGACTGAAATGAAATTTGGCAAATCAAGAGATCTACCCACCCTATATTGCAGCTGCTCCACACCCCAACCCCCCATTCATCTCCTGGAGCTGCTCAGTGTCCTTTACCTGGCCCCCCTCCTTGCCCTATCCTATGCCCTTTGGAAACTCCCCACCATCCTGCATGTCACCACCTCCTCCGGCAGAGCGTTCCATTTCGACACTACCCTCTCCATGAAATAATGCCTCCTCATCTCCCTCCTTAACCTGCCCCCCTTCCAATCTTAGCCTGTGCCCTTTCATGTCCCTTCCCTTCCTCAGCTTAAACAGCCCATCTGAGCCAGATTTGTTGATCCCCCTCAAGTATTTGAAAGTTTCAGTCATGTCCCCCTGATCCCTTCTCTCCTCCAGGGTGAACAAACTCAAGTGACTCAGCCTTTCTTTGTAGGTTCTGCCTTCCATCCCCAGTATCATTTTCATCGCCCTATGCTGCACCACCTTGAGCAGCCTGATATCCTTCCTCAGGTACAGACGTCAATAATGTACACAGTATTCCAACTGTGGCCTGACCAAGGACCTGTACTGGGGCAGGATCACCTCCTTCTGCCTGGACAAGAATCCCCACACAATGCACCCCAGCATCCTAGTGGCCTTCCTGCACTGAGCAGAGTTCTTTATGCTCCCTGTTACTATGACCCCCTGATCCTTCTCCTCCTCAGAGACCCCTAACCGCACCCCACCCAACCAGTATTCCCTCCTCAGGTTCCTTGCTCCAAAGTGCATAAATTTGCACTCATTTGTGTTAAAACCCAATTGCCACCTCACTGACCACTCTGCAAGTCTGGTTAGGTCACCCTGTAGCCTCTGACACCCCTCTACATCATCCACAACAGCTCCCATCTTGGTGTCATCTGTGAACAGACTGATCCTGCTCCCATCCCCATGTGCAATATCCAGTATGAACAGTCCAAATAACAAAGGCCCCAGCATTCAGCCCTGCAACACACCACTGGTGACTGGCTTGGGAGATAAGTTTCCCCCCACAAACACCCATTGCATTCTATCCCCAAGTCAATTCCTGATACAGCTGTCCATATTAGCCCCCACCCCTATGTGTCCAGCTTTGCCCCCAGCTGACCATGAGGGACCGAATCAAAGGTCTTGCTGAAATCCAAATATGGGACATCAACTGCATGGCCCTTGTCCAACTCCCTTGTCACCCAGTCGTAGTCAAGGTAATGGATCAGGGCCTTGTTTTGGACTTATTTTCACAAACATCTTAATGGTCTTCAACTCTGGACACAAAACTATCAGTGGACGCATTATCTTCCAATGCGTACGGAAGTTTTTCAGCAAGACAAGAGGTGAGCTTAAATGTATTGATGCATGATTAAAGGTATATTAGATTTTCTAAATATGTTAATAAATATTTGTAAAAGTATTGCAGCACAAAAAGACTCACTTGTTAACTCACTTTTATGTATTAACATATACATAAAAGTGAGTCAGTACAAACGAGTGTGTTAGTACTCTCATCTGTAGAGGTGGGCCCTCCTGTAAATGAGAGGTTGCATGTCAGCTGGGCTATTCTGGGTACATGGGCTTCTGTATTAGCCCCATACATATATGCATGCCTGCAAAGATAACCTCAGTACATTTAGGCAGCCCCCCCTTTCTGATTCCATTACTAGCTCCATAGAGAGCCTGCAGCCCCGTTCCCTACCTCACGTCATCATTTCGCTATTTTTTGGGATGGGGCTGTAGCATTCAGTGATCACTCAGATCATATCATAAGCTAAAATACTTTTTATCATGTGGACCAAAAAATTATGTTTATGGCTAAAATAGCTCCTAGGACAGGCAACTACATAGTATGAGTTGCCCTCCTGGAGCATGTAAACTTGTCAGCTGTTCTTTAAAGACAGTCATTTGCAACAGTGTACAGGGACCAGATTTCTTAAATAGGTTGTATATTCCTTCTCATGTTCCATCAGTTCTACAAATGTGTTTAACTCAGTTTTCAAATCAGTTGAAGTCTTAACTTAAAGTAATTTATGGAAGGTAGTCATAGCAAATGGGAGTAGTGACCTGTAGGAGTTGTGAACCAGTCTCCTACCATTTAAAATGCCAAATAATGCTGTTTTACATGAAGAAATCCTTTTATTTCCATGCTCTGCTTCATTTGCATAACCTTGCCCACCTTTTGTTTCTCAGTGCTGCAACCCCCCAATCCTGACCGTGACATGATACAAGGGGACAAAGTTTTTAAAGGGACATTGTCAGTTTTTAACCGACTATTTACATTGTTTGCAAGTAGCTGTATCTAGCATTATAACATATGTAGAAAAATTCTAGTGATTTGATTGGCTAAAGGCTGTTCAGAGCCATGTAATTATTGATCCATAATTACACTCCTGAACTACTTACAGCCATTCAAGCCCTATCACATAAATATAGGAAAGTATCATCACAATCCCACATTCTGACAGGAGCTGACACTTCTGACCTGTCACGTCACCAGCAGGCACTAAAAGTGAAACAACATCTACACAGCAGGCCCGATTCCAAGTTGTGTTATGCCTGACGCAAGGTGAGTTACGCCAAATCCTATGGTGCAAATCACACCTTGCACCATGCATTATGCAAACTGCAATTACCAGATGTGGCTTGTGCCATGCCATATGTGGGTTGCGGCAAAGGTGGGATATGCCACCCACTATGCCTGCAACCCACTGCAGCATGGCACAAGTGTGAGTTATGGCAGTACCTGTGCCCTGTTCCAACAGGATGGCTTCCGTAACCTGCCTACACCATTCCAGGCCTGGATATGCCACTGCAGGGTTAGACCAGCACTTAGCTGGTTTAAGGGGCATCTATCCTGGCAAAATGATGGATGCCCCCCACAGCACCACATATGGCACATTGCCCTTCCCCATGTACCCCCCCAGCATAGTGATGCCCCAAATGGGGATCCCCCAGGTCCATTTTGTCCCATGCCCCTCATGCACCTGTGACACCCAGCTAGCCCCCCCAAGACCCCAGTGGATTGCGGGAGTGTTACAGGGCAATGGGCTCCAGTGGGGCACTTAAATGTGAGCTGTGACTTGCAGCACCCAGGTCCATTGCACCATTCCTGTGGTGCAAGCCAGCAGCTGCCGCAAGTCACAGGTCATAGATGCCGGGGACCCTGCCTGTCTTGGAATGGGTGCAAGGTCCCTGGTGTAGTACCACATGGTGCAACTTGCATATGCCCGCGAGTTGCACCATGTGACTTGGAATTGGGCCCAGAATGGCAAAAGTTCTTTTTGGCCTACCTGCATCACAAAATTATTTTTCTAGAAGCTTTTCTACAGACTGTACTGCTGTAAACACTACTAAAATAGAGGACTATTTTTTAGGAAGATAGAAAAATCAGCTATTTACTGTACCCACAATGCCTCACTATCTAAATGAGTATACAGGGTATTATATTTCTGTACCCACTATAGAAATAGGAGACTACATCTCTCAGTAAAGAAATCTTGTCAGCTAGATATTGTAAGAACAATGCCTTGTTTTGAAAATAAATATACGAGATCTTACATTGTTGAAGCCACTACAGAAATAAGAGACTGCACCTCACAGTAGCAAATTTGGAAAATAACTTTTTATTGTACCCACAATGTCTTGCTATGTACATCTACATATTAGGTGCTATACTGCTGTCTCCACTACCAAAATAAGAGACTGCACCTCTGAGTAAGGAACATTTAAGTCAACTTTATAATTTACCCAAAATTCCTTGTTGCATTATGTAAAACATTGACAGCTCCCTTGCATGGCATTCTTCTGTGGGTGTGGCTGCACAGAGAAAACTGGAAGGCAGTCAGAAAAAAGTGCTGATAAAACAAGGATTTGTCAATGCCAAACATTCACCATTGGTATTGCTACTGTACTGGGTGAGGCAGGACTACAGTCCCAGCAGCCTCGGCTGCTGGTTTATTTACATGTGCTTTTTAGTGGTTTTAAAAAAAAAACTACTTTTGTGGCCCTTCAGCTCCCTCCCTCATGTTTCTGGACCCTGATTAGGCAATTTGGGGGTCTAGGAGCATGGGTGGAAGACCTCCATTTTGCCGCAGGAGTGGCTTTAAAACAAACAGTGGATGTCCATTACCTGGAGTTCGGTAAGGCCAGTGATTCAGTACCACATGGGATGCTTGGAAATAAGCTGGAAGGCACAGGGGTGGGAGAGAAGATGGTGGGATGGGTAGTGAACTGGCTGCAAGGGAGACAGCAGAGGGTGGTGGTGGGAGGGGAGCTCTCATCTCCTAGGGTGGTGACAAGTGGGGTGCCACAGAGCTCTGTACTGGGACCAGTGTCATTTGGGATCTTCACAGCAGACATCTCAATAGGCATCAAGAGCAAGATTAGTGTGTTTGCAGATGACACAAAGATGGGAACAGAAGTGGATGACTTAGGAGGATGGCATGGGTTGCAAGATGATCTAGCAAAATTGGAGGCCTGGTCAGACACTTGGCAGCTGGGGTTCAATGTCAAGAAATGTAAGGTGTTGCAGTTCGGTGCAAAAACACCTAAGAAGGAGCTACCAGTTAGTGGGGATACAACTAGCCAAGACGAAGGAAGAGAAGGATCTGGGGTGATCATAACGGGAGCAATGAACGACTCAACACAGTGTAGAAAGGCAGCTGCAAATGCCAGCAGAATGCTCAGTTGTATTGCCAGAGGCATATCCTCCAGGAGGGGGAGGTTATCCTGCCACTAGATACAGTAGGTCACTGGTTAGACCACACCTAGAGTACCGCATGCAGTTCTGGTGACTGTACCTGAAGAAGGACATTAGGTTCTGGAGACGGTGCAGCACAAGGCAATAAAAATTATCCAGGGTCCAGGGGACTTACCACATGAGAGCAGGCTGAGGGAGTTGAACATGTACTCCCTGGAGGAAAGGAGGGATGGGGGAACATGATTGAAATCTTTAAGTACATGAAGGGAAAAAATAAGACTGGCATGGAAGGGATTTTCAAATTAAGGAGGAGGAGGGACACTCATGGGCACGATCTGAGACTGGAAGGGGGGAAGGCTCAAGAGGGAAATGAGGAGACTTTTTTTATGGAGAGGGTGGTGCCTCAGTGGAAGGCATTGCCAAAACGAGTGGTATCCTGTAGAACAGCGGGCTGCTTCAAAAGGGGATGAAACAGGGTAAGGAGGAGGGTCACTAGAGGGGGGGAGGGAGGGGCAGCTGCAGTATAACGGCTGCTAGCTGCACAATCATGCAGACTTGATACAGCATAAGGCCTTTATCGCCTGGCAATTTCGTATGTATGTTCAACATGGGCTCCTCTGGCCTTCTGCTGTCAGGGAAACACTGGGCGGGGTGGCAGGAGGTTTCATATGGTGGCTCAGGACCTGGGCTGGTGGTGGTGACCAGCAGGTGCATTCGAGTACAGGAGGTAGCCCACACTTTTGGGGGGGAGAAGAGTAAGACTGTCCTGCTCCCATTCTGGAGCAGAGACAATGAGGGAAGGGACCAATGGGGTGGCGAGGGCGGAGCACAAGCATACCAAAAGGAAATGACATCAGCCTGGTTGATCAGGACATCGAACAGCTCTTTGCTGGGTGGTGTCCTGCAGAGCAAAAGAAACAGCCACCATATGATTGGTTCAGCTTTGAATTTTTAAGTGGACAAAGTTTTCACCCATCAAGGGAAAACAGCGTCACAATCAGCCTGGCTGACGGTTGATGTGGCACTGTCTTGCCCCTTTCAAACCACCCTGCATTGGACAAACAGTGTCACACCCTTCAAAAGTCACTCTTACAGCAAGAAGTTTGCTGCGCATGCGTGCAAGGCGAACTTAAAAAAGGGTGTGCCTGGGCCTTTATAACTTGGTTCTAACAAAAGCAACAATAATGAACAACTTGATGTCCTTCTCTGCACAGCTTGATGGGATTTCCCTTACCCAAGTGAACACAACTCCAATTAAAGAAAAAGTTTGCTAAATAACTCGGATGATATAGTAGTCAATCCATGAAAAAAAAATCTCCATATGCTTTTTTGTGAAGGGAAACAGAGACCTGTAGCCTTTGCTCTGACTTCTGATAAATTCTGACAAGGGTCTTTAAGTTATTGTAAAGCAAATACAATGGTGTTTCTGTTAAACTGTTTTCATCCATTGTGGGACAAGATAACCTCTAAACAGAACTGCTCAATGTGACAGAGGCTCCCAGATTAACCCCCCCCCCATCAGACACAGACTACTCACTGTGGGACCTTGAGTGAGTTTGACTTCTTTGGGGTCCAGCTCTCCCAGGTGCTTAATCATATACATTAGAAGCTGCTTAATTGGGATGGCCTCATGGCAGCCTTTTCATCCCAATTAAGCGACCATCACCATTATCAGAAGTTCACTTTCTCTATGTAAAATAAACCCAAATAGACACTGGTTGTAGTTATCCTATTATTGTGTGTTGTATCCACGGCTTGTTGTGTACAAGGAGATACAGTATTTTTGTTTGTAAGCTTACCTGGTCAACAAATACACTGGTTGTACAGTAGTTATCAGAGTCGAAGTGGAGGGAAACAAGCACAGCAAGAATAGGAAGCGAGACAGAAATAGCTTTTTCCCCCAGGGAGCGAGTCAGTGAGAGCAACCGGCAGCGAGACAGACTGAGGGTTTTTTTTTTCTTTTTCCCTGGGAGCAAGTCAACGAGAGCAACCAGCAGCAAGAGAGACAGCATTTGTTTTTGTTTTCCAGTGAGCCAGTCAGTGAAAGCAACTTCCAGTGAGAGAAACAAGGTTTTTTGTTTTGGCAAGTTAGTCAGCGGATCAGCGAGAGCAACCTGGTGAGTGAGAAAAATAAATACAGCTGCCTCTCTCCCCTGTCACACTGCTTTAGCCCCACTGTCAAAACCACTCCTTTTACCTTACATTCTCCAGTGAGATTCTGGCAATCCTGAGTGTGGGGGGTATTGGAGGTCAGATGTTAAGGAGGGAGAAAGGAATGACAGATTAACATTGTAGTGAAAAGAAATTCATACATACTGATCTGTGTGAGATGGATGTGTGAAAAAGGATAAGAAGAGACTGTAAGGAATTAGTGATGGTTATTGCCCCAATTAGGCAGCAGGGGCCTTCCATTTAAGCAGCAATACCTCCTATACGATAGCACTGCCACTTAATCGGTGTCCGGTGGGACATCCCAATAAAGCGGACATCCCTATTATCTGCGTCCTGATTAAGTGGCTTCTACTGTAGAGGTAGGATCCTACTGGGGGGGATTGTTTAACCAGGAGAGGCACACTAAGCCAAAGCTTGATTCCAGGTGCAACCTGGGAGCACAAGGAAGTTAAGTGACTTGCTCAGGGTCACACAGTATGCAAGTGGGGGCTACGGGAGTCAAACTGAGGTCTCCAGGTTCACAGCTCAGAGCAGCTCAGAGCCTTAAACCCCTGTGCTATACTGCCTACCTTCCTGCCTACTAAAAATGAAATGCTTTGCCTCAGTCAGGCTAGCTTGGTAAATGTAACTGTAAGACGCTACTGTACATGTGTGTAATGGGTGGGATTATAGGGTGACATGTATATTACAGGTGTTTGCATTTCATTTAATTTCCAACATATCACTTACTCTGCAATATTCTCACACCACAGCAGAGCTCCTCATGGACTTAGCACCCACTGTAATTCAGTGTCCTGAGTGAGCAGATACTCAGTTCATGCAACAGGAGCTCACCTACATGGCCTTTCAGCTGACTGCTATCAATAACAACCATCCATCATTCTAATGCCATTTGCAGGAACATTGGATATCATCAATCACAGGGTATCCTTTGACGCACACAGCCTACCATAATGAGATTTTGTGCCCTGACGTTGTGAGCCTGAGGCTAGAAGAAAATGAGAGAAGACACAAATCACATAAAAAGACACACATCACGTAAAAGCAGTGCTATTCCATGGCGACTATGCCATTGACATTGCCATTGAACCAGTGGCTGAGTTCTATTAGGGCGATAGTGCAGAAATACAGATGTGAACACAGAATCAGCTGACTGACACGGACTAAGGAAACAAAGCATATCTATCCCCCTTGGGAAGTATCTGTCCATTCCTTGGAAGGGCTGGCCAGTAATCCACTCTAAGGGAGGTGTGTGCATCGGATTATAAATACAGTTGGGCTGAGATTCAGAAGTAACTACAAACTGGCAGGTGTTGGGGAGCAGGGGGAGCTACACTTGTTGTTGGGGAATGGGAGATGTAAAGAATCCAACCTGGGATACCGTGAGGAAGTGATCTCACATATCACCACTCTTGTCCTGGTGTACTCTTCTACCTCAGTAACAGGGCAAAGCATTAACTAACTCTTAAATTGGAAAGTGTTGCAGGGCAGGGCCAGGCAATGGTGCACCGGTCAGGGTGTAATTTATGCCTGTATTGGTCAGAATCAGTTTCGTTGGTTGGGCAACATCCATGACCTGTGCCACTTCTTGTGGTCCCATATGTGCAAACATTTGACCATAGGAATGACAGACAACTGATGCTGCATTACGTTCTCTGCCAGCACTGTGCAGCATTGCTCAATGGTGCAGCAAACCAGAGTTACCAAATGTAAAAGATAAAACACACAACTAAACAATAGCATGTAAAAGCATAAATCGTTGATCTAAGAGGCAGCTATATGGTGATACTCATTGTGGACTGTCATTTATTTATTTTTTATTTATTTAGGAAATTTGAATTACAACCCTTTGAATCATAGACTCATTTCCAAAGGCTCTACGT
Source organism: Neoceratodus forsteri (assembly GCA_016271365.2). NCBI lineage: Eukaryota > Metazoa > Chordata > Ceratodontiformes > Ceratodontidae > Neoceratodus > Neoceratodus forsteri. Next base: position 1,735,370,458 of record CM057450.1, on the reverse strand, counting down.
CAGAATAAAACAGACATTCGTACAGTACATACATAGAATAAATGTGGGTGAGCAATCATACAGAGTAAAAGTACAATGAGCACTGGTTAATGCCTATACATTTGGTAGCTAAAACAGGGCAGAGCTATCGACATATTTACCTAATGAGCAGCTAAGACCTATACAATTGGTAGCTAAAGCAATGCATGATATGAGTTGGTAGTAAGCCGCCTCAGGGAGGCTTTGTCTTATACATAATACAATGCATTCATAGTCCAGTGCAACTATATGGTAACCAAGGGAGGTGAGGAGCCTGTAGGCTAGAAATAGTGAGGGCTCTCCACTGCCTGGCCAAGGGCGGGGGTGTGGCCTAGCGTGGTGCAAGATCCACAGGTTACAGGTTACAATGGCATTGACATGAGGAGAGGATATGGGTCCTTAAGGCAACTTTAAGAGGACCTAGATTGGTGCTTGATGTGACGGCCAGTGGGAGGGCATTGTACCAGGATGGAGCTCTAAGGGTGAAGGATCGCTGGGCCAGGGTGGTCCTGATCCTAGGCACCTTCCAAATAGTTTTTGGGGTGGCCCATGTGGACGCTGAGATGGTGGCTGCCTGAAGAGAAGCCATGACACCTATTGGGGTTAAACCCAGGTGGATTTTTTGGTGAAGAGACAGGTCTGGTATAATAGTCTTTCCTCAAGGGAGCAGATATTGGTGAACACGTATAGGGTGCAGGTATGTGTATTTCTGTCGGCACCAGAGAGGAGCTGGCAGGCCTTATTGATGACTACTTGTATTTGATGAATCACTGTAGGGTCAGCGGCAGCATAGACTGTGAGGCCATAGTCCACCAGTGATAAGACTGAAGAGGTAATGGCTAGGTGAAGTGCTTCAGGTGGCAGGCAGTCTTTATGTCTGTAAAGGAAACCAATGCGGGTGTTGGTGGTGGAGGTGAGGATTTTTATATGTTTATGGAACGAGATGGAAGAGCCAAATGTAATACCTAGATACTTCTACTTTTGGACCTGTTCCAGTGGGATGACAGAGGCAGAGATTATTTCCAGGGGGAAATCCTTTGATCTGTTTTGGTGGTGAGCATAGAACACCATCATAGAGCCATCAGCCGACTAAGCTTACATTTGCCAAAGGCTGCTGTTGTCCCATCATGCACGTACATGGAGGTGACCAGTATCAAAGCGGACAAGAAATGAGGCAATAATTATACTGCGGCTGTTTTACAAGCAACCTACAGTGCCACATAGTGAATGGGGGGGGGTTACAGACAAGCAATGCCATGCAAGTTTACGGTGCCTGATTAAAGGATGTTAGTAGTAGTATTATTATTTTGTTTTATGCTGAGATGTTTTGTGTGTGTATTGTGATTTTAATTATTGTTAAGGCGCCGTGGTATTTTGAAAGGCACTATACAAATAAAATGCATTATTATTATTATATTATTATTGTAGTGCTACGTGGTGGTAATTACTGGAATAGCATGCACTTTTTACATTCAGTGTGAACTGATGGAATACACGGATGCCTTGTTTGCCCATAGCTCACTGTTGGGCCACTAATAGTCAGTTGGGTGGGTGGGGGGAGCACACTGAACAGCAAAAGAATGACTTGTGCTGAGAAGAGCAGCTAGGGTGAAATCCAGTAAATGAACTGGGACCTGCCCATCCCCTAAGTGGACTTGCATCACAGCAGGGCAGAATAAAGAGTGTTCTTTGCAATGGATGCTGTGTTTGACCGCAAAGCATTATTTGTCAGTGACACTGACAGTATGCAAATGTTGCTTTCCAGTGCACAGCACACTGATGGTAAACACCTGAAGAATGGTTTCCTACACCCCCCACCTGCCTGAGTGGCCCACACAGAGCAGCAAATTAGGCAGGAAATGGACTGTGATGTCAAAACGTACACATGCCCCCATTTCAAACATCCCCAGGCACCAGACCAAGCTCCATGTCATTTCAGCGAGGCAATAATAGCGCTTGTCAATTACAGTGACTTCGTTACAATGCATCACATTTCGGTGACTGTATTTTATAGTGCATGCCAATATCAGCAAAATATACTGTAGACAGTGATGTGGGTGTCCGCATTCACCTTGTACATACTGTGCCACAGTGATGTAGAGTGCGGTACTGTAAATGTCATTTAGCAGCTCCTGGGGAGTGTCTCAGCTCACTCGGTCTCCTCGCTGCTGTGTGTGCTGTCTGGTAGAGAGCTGTGCTTCTTCAATACTGACAGTAGACTCAGACTGACAGTGAGACACAGAGCGAGCAGAGGGCAGCATGAGAACTGTGCCCTGTATTTGCACCCAAGTCCAGTTGTTGTCAGCTGGTACCTTCAGGGAGAGCAAGCCGGTAACTGTACTTAACACGACCATCTAATTGTTGTTGTGGTGTACACAGGGGGGGGCTGCGTCCCACCTGTACCCCCCAGGGGGCTGCATCTCCCAGATCCCCCCATATTTAGGATACCAACTCTAAGGCGCACTTGGACACAGGGGGTATTTAGCAAGTTTATTCTCATTAAATAATCCAATCGCTGTTTTTACTCGGGCGCTGTAATGTGGCACTCACTATAAATGTATGCACTATTATTCATTTGCTGAAATTAGCTTCCTGTAATTGCATCGCCAAATTGGTTATTTAAACCGGATGGTCTGCACCTCAGCTTAGCAGGATCCAGGATTTTGGGTAGGAAACTGAATAAAGTGATTGATTTTCATTTAAACTGGTGCAAGGGGGGCAGCCCATACCAGTCTAAGTCATTCTAACACGAATACAGTATTAAACAATAATAATTATAAGGGTTGGAAAATGATACTTATAAACTCCAGAAGCCTTATAAATGAATATGATGAATTTAAAGATTTTGTGGTAACACATGATATACAAATAGCTTGCATAACAGAAACCTATTGGGATATTAATGATTCTTGGGAGAAATCAATACCAGGTTATAATTTATATCAAAAATCTAGATCTTACAGAAAAGGTGGGGGTATTGCAATATATGTACATAATTCCATTAACAGTATACAATTGCCTTATGATAACCTTGAAGCTGAAACTATGTGGCTTAAGCTAATACCATTTAATGGCCCCAAAATCATAATTGGGCTTTTTATAGGCCACCATCTAATACACCTGACAAAGATGCTATTTTTTTAATTTACTCAATAATTTGAATCCAGAAGACAATTTAATAGTGTTGGGTGACTTCAATCTCCCTAATATAGACTGAAAATTAATAAAGGCGGGCAACAATACTGAACAATTGTATTTAGATGCATTTGATCAGCTAGGTTTAGTGCAATTGGTACATGAGAATACCAGAGGAAATAAAATTCTGGACCTCATATTAACAAACATGAGTGATTTAGTAAATGAGGTACAGATTCTACCCCCTTTGGGTAATAGTGATCATTCTAAAGTCCATTGCATAGTGGGGGCAATGGAGAAAACTCATAATTCAAATTTATGTTGTAAATCTGAAGGAGTAACTAAACTAAATTTGGCGAAAGCAAATTTCTCTCACATTAGGCAAGACCTGGCATTGTAGGATTGGTTTAAGGCCCTTGAAGGAAAGAACACTGAGGTTATGTGGACTGCACTTCTTAACAAACTTAATAAATTAATTACCTTGCATACAAACAAACAAAATTTGCCAGCAGATAAAGGCCTAGAGGTCTATCAAGTCTGCTCAAATGTGCAGCTAGCATCCCTTATTCTGCAGCTGCCCCTCCCTTCTACCCTTCCCCTTCATTAACCCTCCCCCTTGTCCTGTCCCATCCTCATTTGAAGCAGTCCACTGTTCTACTGCATACCACTTCAGCATGTAACGCATTCCACCCAGCCACCACCCTCTCTGTAAAAAAGTGTCTCCTCATCTCCCTCCTGAACCTTTCTCGCTCCAGTCTCATATCATGGTCCCTGGTGGCCCTCCCCTCCCTTACTTTGAACAGCCCCTCTGTACTTGTCTCGTTTATTCCTTTCATATATTTAAAGGTTTCAATCATGTCACCCCTGTCTCTCCTTTCCTCCAGTGAGTACATGTTCAACTCTTTCAACCTCCTCTCGGATGATAAGTCCCCCAGCCCCTTGATCATCTTTGTCACTCTGCGCTGCACCCCCTCCAGTAACTTAATGTCCCTCTTCAGATACGAACGCCAGTACTGCATGCAGTACTCCAGGTGTGGTCTAACTAATGACCTATACAGTGGCAGAATCACCTCCTCCCTCCTCGAGGATATACCCCTTGCAGTACAACCCAGCATTTTGTTGGCCTTTGCAGCTGCTTTCCTACATTGTGCCGAGTTGTTCATTGACCCTGTAATGAGCACACCCAGATCCTTCTCCTCCTCTGTCTGGGCTAGCTGCACTCCCCTAGCTGGTAACTCCTCCTTGGGTTCTTCATCCCAAAATGCAGCACCTTGCACTTTTGGCATTAAAGCCAGTTGCCAGGTGTCTGACCAGGTTTCAAGCTTTGCCAGATCATCCTGCAACCTCTGCCATCCCCTAGGTCATCCACCACTGCGCCTACCTTGGTATCATCAGCAAACAGACTGATCTTGCTCTTGATGTCCCATGATATGTTTGCAATGAATATCCCAAACAACACTGGTCCCAACACTGAGCCTTGTGGAACACCGCCGTCACTGCCCTTGGGTGGAGAGCTCCCCACCCACCACCACCCTCTGTTGCCTTCCTGCAGCCAGTTTCCTACCCATCTCACCAGCTTTGCACCCACCCTGTGCCTAGTAACTTCCTTCCCAGCCTTCCATGTGGCACTGAGTCGATGCCTTACTGAAGTCCAGATACAGGACATCCATTGCATGGCCCCTGTCCAGTTGCCTAGTTACCCAGTCATAGAACTTGACCAGGTTGGTTTGGCAGGATCTGCCACATATGAAGCCATGCTGTCTGCTGTCTTGTAGTCCTTTGGCCTCTAGGAGGGCCACCAGCCTCTCCTTCAGGATAGTCTCCATTAGCTAACCCACGATGGATGTGAGGCTCACTGGTCTGTAGTTTCCCGGTTCATCCTTGGGGCCACTCTTGTGGAAGGGCACCACATGAGCCATCCTCCAGTCCTGAGGTACACACCCTGAATGTAGTGAGGCATTAAATAGGTCTGCCAAAGGTCCTGCAAGGACCTCTGCCAGCTCCTTCAGTACCCTGGGGTGGATGCCATCTGGGCCTGGCGCCTTGTCCACCCTCAGTGCCTTCAAACTCTCTTGAACTCTGCTCTCCATGATTTCCCCATCTGTCACCACTTCCCACCCGGTTTATGCCATTTCTCCCACCTTGGGTGTCACCCCCCTCTTCTCTTTAGTAAATACTGAGCAGAAGTACTCATTTAGTGCTTACGCCTTATCGCACCCTGCTTCCACCCAACCCTCCTCCTTCCTAATCCTTACTATGTGGTCCTTACAGCTCCTTTTCTCCCTGATGTACTTAAAGAAGTCCTTCTCCCCCTTCTTAATGCCTTGTGCCAGCCTGAGTTCCGTAGATGCTTTGGCTCCCCTTACTGCCCTTGTCACCTCCTTCGATTCTGTCAAGTACTCCTCCCTGTCCTCCCCCTTCCCTGTTTTCTTGTACTTCCTAAAGGCAGCTCTTTTCCTCCTTACCTTTTCCATGACCTCCTTGCTCAACCAGATCAGTTTTTTAGCCCTAGCCTTCTTGCTCTGGTCTTTGCAGCAGGTTTTGGTTGCTTCCACTATCCCCAGCTTTATGAGCTCCCACCTCTGGTTAGTGTCCATACTAGATTGAATTCTGGCCAGGTACCCTTTTACCACTTCCCCCATCCTCCCAAAGTCAGCCCTCCTGAAGTCCAGCACTATTGTGCCAGATTCCACTCCTTCCTTGCCCATATCCAATGTGAGCCATACTGAGCGGTGGTCACTCCCTGATAGCGGTTCCTCCACTGTAAGTTCTCTCACAAAGTCCCCATTTGCCAGCACAAGGTCAAGGGTATTTCCTAATCTGGTTGGTTCACTGACCATTTGCAGCAGGAAGCTGTCCTGGAAGGCATCCAGCAGTACCTGCTCCTTTTGTTCCTGGTTGTTGGGGTGCTCCAGTCCACTCCTGGCATGTTGAAGTCCCCACAATCACCACACTACCCTTCTCATGCAGGTCCTCCTGATCTGTCCCGCTAGTTCCCTGTCTAACTCCTCCATCTGAGATGGTGGCCTGTACACCACTCCCATTCTAAGAATCCTATTCTTGGAATCTGGATTTGCATCCAAAGTGACTCCGATACTACCCTCTCACCTTCCTCCCTTACACACTTCAGTCCTTCCTTCACATATAGTGCCACCCCCCTTTCCCAATCACTCTGTCCCTACAAAATAATCTGTACCCTGGTACAGACAGGTCCCAGTCATTGTATTGGGTGGCCCATGTTTCTGTGATGACTGCAATGTCCACCTCTCCCTCTGCCATGAGAACCTGTAACTCTGCAGTTTTCCTCCCAAGGCTCCTAGCATTAAGGGTAACCACCTTTCACCCTTTCCCCCCCTCCCATCCTGCCATTCTTTCCTAGCATCATCAACAGTACTTGCCATTTGTCCTTTGTCACTGTTTTGGGGGTTAAGCTCATATGATTTCCCAACCTGTGGTCTCTGCATATCTCTTCCCCAACTGCCACCCCCCACTCCTAGTTTAAATTCCCAACTTCCTCTATGTTCTCCTCCATCCTCTGTTTCAACACTTTCTTTCCCTCCTCACTCAAGTGTAGTCTGTCCTTGGCATAGTGACTACTGTCCTCCCAGGTCCCTCCCCACCCCCAACAGCCCATACCCTTTAGCACAACACCAGGTTCTTAGCCATCCGTTAAATTCCTCTATTCTCAGCTTTCTTGTTGTGCTTGCCTTTGGCAGAGGAAGTATCTCTGAAAAAGTTACTGATCTTCCTGCCCCCTCACATAATTGTGCTAGTTCCTCAAACCTCCTCTGGACTGTATCTACTGTCTTGTCAGCCAGGTTGTTTGTCCCAAGATGTATAATTAAATGAGACTTGTCCCTACCCCTTCTAGCATATTTCAGAACAGATTGTCCCACCCTTTCCGCTGTCATTCCTGGCATGGCCTCCACCCAAATGTGACTATGCCTCTCCCCCTTGCTAAACCACCTAACTCCTCTTAGTATTGAGTCCCCCAGCACTAAGATTCCATCCCTCTTACTCCCTGCTTGCTTCCATTCATCTCCCTCTCTCATTTCTAGCTCCTCTTCTTTCTTCTGCACATTATTTCCCCCTTTTACCCCTGTTGCAATTCTCCCAGCAGAACTTCCCCCCGCTCCAGTTTGGTCCAGGCATTTATCAATTACTCCTCTAATTTCATCATTTCCCTCCTCCACCTTCTTCCTCTCTAGCAGTGCACAACTACTTTCTGAAGGCTCTTTACAAATGCCCGCTCCCTCTCTCTTCATAGTAACCTGTTCTCTCTTTTCCACTCCATAACTTTTGCCACTTCTTCACCTCCCCTCATAAGTCCCTATCTCCTCCTTCCATTTGTCTTTTGTCTCCTGACCTGGTTTCCACGGCAATTGTTCTTCCTGGCCTGGGTCCCTTTGTCTCTGCTTCCCTTCTTCTGACCCTCTCCTCACCACTGTTGGCTTAAATCACCCTCCCTCATCTCCCCTTCTTCCTCCCTCCAGTATTGGGCTAAACCCACCCCAATCTGCCTTGCCTGTCTTAGTTCCTCCTGCAGACCCTCAATCTCCTTTCTAAGTTTTTCTATGTGGTTGCACACTAAACATCCTCCCACACTCCAGGCAATTTTTAGAAAGATTGGTGCACCGCACTTGTTGCAGCCTACCACCCTACCCATTGCTGTCGTTGCCCACCAGCGACCCCCCACCCTTCCAGATGCAGGATACCAAACACTCCCCCAAGTCTCCCCTCTCACTCCTCTATCAGTGCAAAACATTTTCTTTATTTCCCTTACCTTCTTTGTTGCACACATTTAGATATATTGAGTAATTCCTTTTTATATTCCTATCCTTCCTATCCACGCTCAAAAACAGACTTTAAGTAGCCATTGCACAACCTTCTTCAGACTCCTACTCCTCCTTTCCCCAATGCAATATCAATGTGAAGAAGTAATAATGAAAGCTCCTAGATTTGCATTTACTTCTCTTCCACTGAGAGAGCAGTCACCTCTTCACTTGCTGCTGTTCCTTTCCTGGATGTCTGCTTTTGCTGTGACAGGTGCATATCCTTTGCCTGTTTGAGGAAGTGATGTCAGAACCCCTGGTATAAAGGAAATAATGGACCAAGGGTGGAACCAGCCCAAGTCTTCCAGAAACAATCAGGTAGCTGAGGCCTCTGGTAAGACCATTAGCACCTTTCCCCCACTCTGCACTCAAACTTTGCAGCTAGTGAAGCCAGCAACAATGAATCACAATTCTACTCAAAGCCCCCAAAATAAGTTTGCTACCCAAAGAAACAGGACTCCAATTCAAACAGCTTCACCAACAACACATCAAAATAGGCTTGGAATTAGAAGATATTAGAAGATATATGTCTCCAATTCAAAGAAACAGACCCAGTTAAATCACACCAATTATGTTTTAAAACAGAAGAAATAGGTCTCTACAAATGCAGCCTGCCACACAGTGAATCAAACAAATGAGCCCACTTATAGCTACCAAAACAGGTTTCAAAATTCCAAGAGCCCCAAACAATACCCTGCTAGCCCCTTAGTAGTAAGAAAGAAAAGAAATAACCTTCTACCAAGTAGAATCCATAAGAAACAATGTAAAACATGAAGAAGCTACTGTACGGTAGAAGCATATTCCAACTAATAAGCCTAAACAAATGAGAGGTAAAAAATCCAATCCAATCTGGTTAAACAAACAAATCAAACATTTAATCAATAGTAAAGATAGATTATTTAAGAAATACATGAAAGAAAAAACTCAGAATTATTCAGCTTATAATGAATGTGTTAAATTGGTTAAGTCAACTATAAAAAAAAAGCAAAGGCTCAGCAGGAGATCACTTTGGCCAATAAGATTAAAAACAATAAAAAATCATTCTTTTCTTATATCAACAGCAAGAAGAATCAACACTCAATAATTGGACCCTTTAAAGATAATAATGGTGAAATGCTAAATGAACAAGAGTTAGTAAACATACACAATAATTACTTTTGTTCAGTTTTTAATCCTGGAAATACACCTGTTATTGTTGATAACTGGACATCTTTAGCAGGAAATATTAAAATAACACCTGCAGAGGTAATTAGACATCAACAAATCTCCAGGCCCAGATAACATTCATCCCAGAATTTTACAAGAACTTGCCAACCACTTGGTGGATCCATTGAGCTTTCTATATCAAACATCCCTGGATAGAGGTGAGGTTCCTCAAGCTTGGAGGAATGCTTTGGTTGTCCCTCTCCACAAAAAATGATCTAGATCTGAACCAGCCAATTTTAGGCCCATTAGCTTGACATCACTATTGGGTAAAGTTATGGAGGGTATCTTAAAGGATATTATGGTTGATTATATAACAACAAACAATTTATCTGATCCTGCGCAACATGGTTTTATTAAGTCTAGATCATGTCAAACTAACTTATTATCCTTTTATGAAAATGTCAACACAGAATTGGATAATGGCAAACCTGTGGATGTAGTTTTCATGGATTTTGCCAAGACTTTTGACAAACTACCCCACGAGGAATTAATACAAATTCTGATTAAAGTAGGAATCTATAGTAACATCATAAAATGGATAGCTAAATGGTTGACTGGTAGGAGGCAGAGAGTGGTGGTTAGGGGTGTGATGTCTGATTGGTCTGCAGTCACCAGCGGGGTACCGCAGGGTTCGGTATTGGGTCCTTGTCTTTTTAATATTTATATTTCCTTTCTACAACTAAGTAGTCCTTATATATGGATTTCAAAGTTTGCTGATGATTGCAGACTGGGTACAACTGTGACTTCTACAACCGAGGCACTTTCTTTACAACAGGCCATAAATGAAGTTTATGAGTGGACCAAAGCTAGCAAATTGGAACTCAACATCTCTAAATGCAAAATTATGCATTTGGGTAGGACTAATAGTAAACATATCTATTGTATCACAAATAACATTTTGTTATCAATATCTGAAGAGAGAGATTTGGGTATTAAAGTTACTTCAGATTGAAAGTTTAGTTCACATTGTAAACAACAGGTTAAAAGAGCTAACCAGAATTTAAATTGTATTTTGAGACATATTTCTAGCAGACAAGAGAATGTTATTATGCTATTGTATGGAGCTCTGGTGAGACCCCACCTGGAGTATTGCGACCAGCTGTGGTCCCCCCAGTATAGGGAAGATATTGTGAGAATGGAGAGTGTACAGTGCAGAGCAATAAGATCTGTGCCTGGACTAAAAAACCTGTCCTATAAGGAGAGACTAACTAAACTCAACTTATATTCGTTACACTATAGAAGATTAAGGGGAAATCTCTCTATGATGTTCAGAATATCTCAGGATACTACATTGAGGGAAGACCTTAAAATGTCCTATAGAACAGGATGGTCTAGTGCTAGAAAGCATACTATGCAACTTAATCTGCCTAAATAGAATACTAACTTAAGGAAGCACTGGCTCGCTGTAAGGGTGGTGTCAGCATGGAATGGCTTGCCAGAAAATGTGATGGAGAGTTCAAACATGGACATATTTAAGACAAGATTAGATAAATATTTGTATGATAAAACTACTATGTTTTAACATTAGAATATGGCAAGCATTATGGATGAAAGTCCCACAGCTTGAATTGACTTATGAGACTTATGAGATGTGCTACCCCAGACCACCGCCTAACTGTGACCACACATTGCCTGCATACTTATAAACAACCATTTGTCAATGCTGGACATTTGAAGAGTGTTAGACAATTTTTTTAATGCACCTTGGTTATGACATCATGCTGCACAACCCAAAAGAGGGGAGTAGAAAGTCAGAAAGGAAACACATGAGAAAATAAAAAAAAAATGGAAGAAGCAAATCCCCCCAAAAGAGCAGGATGAAATGAGGAAAATGATGGTACAAGAAAGGAAGGGGGTTGAGGATGAACGAGCCACGAGGCAACAAGAGAAACAGAGTGGGGAGGTTGCGGAGAAGAAAGGGGCAGTGAAGATAGAGGCATGCATAGGATGGGGGACAGGGAAGGAACCAGGAGCCAGAAAACATGGATGACAGAAAAAGAAAAGGAGGGGGAGATCACATGATGGCTATGTGAGACTAGCAGCTCTGGTGGATCGCTCCCGTCTCGACCCTCTGACAAAACCTACAAGACATGTTTTAGAAGAGGCTCTGACCACATCAAGACACAGATTAACTAACCTCTAACAGTTAAATAAGCTGCTTAGCGACTTGGAAACTTTCTGTTCTTTTTTCTTTAGAATTTGTAAAGAGCCTCACCCGACCTTCAGGCTCAGCTTACAATATGGAGGCCGAAATGCGCCAGGCTCTCCCACGGCACACACCCCCACAAACACCGGAGAAGGGACCAAAAAGACCTAAAGGGCAGACCGGAGGCATCGCAAAAACTCTTGTAACAACGACACCTCAACCAACGGCGATTCCTCTGTCAGAACAAAAGTTTTTGGAGGAATTTCAACATTTCAAAATAGCTCTGCAAGATATTACATCGGAGATAAAATCTCTTAGAGGGGAGTTGGTAGAAACCAACCAGGCTATTTCTGATGTCTCTGTACGAACTACTTCACTTGAGAGCTGGAAAACTAAATTGGATCCTGAAGTGGTGACTCTCTGACAGCGTCTGCATAAAATGGAAATTAAACTAGAAGATTTGGAAGGCCAAAGTAGGAGAAACGATATCATCATCTTCGGCCTTCCTGAAGAAGCTGAAGAAGTCTCCCCTATTACATTCTTCCAAAAATTACTAATTAAAATAGATGGTCCTTCCCCGAATAACTCATCATATGTTATAGAGAGGGCTCACCGGTCACTGCGCCCTAAACCAGCGAAGGGCAACCCTCCGAGACCAGTCATTATCAAACTATTGAACTATCTGGACAAATCACATATTTTAACCCAAGCCAGAAGTCTACAGCAGGTCCTTTGGGAGGGACAACAACTATGCATAACGCAGGACCTACCGGCTACAGTGAGACAGCGCAGGGCAGAAAATCATCCTCAGGTATCTAAATTAATTGCCGCGGGTATTAAGTACAGGGTCCAATACCCATCCAAGTTGATGGTGCAACATGCAGATGCTTGGCATTCATTCGAGACGGCACAAGCTGCAATTCCTGCACTTCATAAGATGTTCCCAGACCTGTTCCCTGCCAGCTGAAGAGGACTGGAATACAGCGCAAATATAAGTCTCTCCACGAGGAAAAGGAGGTTAATAATTCACATTTAAGTTGGACCATTAATGAAAAATAACATAACTGTCTGATAGTCGTCAAGTGCTATGCTTGTTTGTTTACTCGTATGGGCTGATTCAAGTTTTTTTCTCCTGAGTCACTGCTCACAGAGGACAATACACGAGGGCGGCATAGCGCCATGGTAATGGCTGAAAGCACCTCTGCGAATCATTTAGTAATCTAGCGTGAACATTTACAGCTGGCTGAATGTTACATCCTTTCTTGGAATGCCAGATGAAAATCGTCTATCAAGCAGCTCAGTGGACTGTGTGGGAGTAATTAATGTATATGTGTTTTGTTTTTTTTTCATGTTGGAAAAAGATATACAGCAGATCGCAAAGGGAGGGGCCTCAGATATGAAAGTGGAGGGTGGGGGCGGGAGACAGGGGCCACTAGTTAATCCTGCAGTTTGCACAGTACATCATGTACTGGCACAGGGAGGGATGGGTACCCACAGGGATGGTCAGGACCAAAATGGATAATTTATTATTAATAATGTCATTAAATTTGGTGCAGCAAAACATTTTGGCCCTTATCTTAGTTTCTTTTTTACGGGATAAAAATTGCCTGGAGATGGGTAGATGAAGAAGGCTGAAGGGGTATGGTAGAGGGAGAAAAGGGAACAGGTTACCAAGGGTATCTGAAGAATGGGGCAGTAACTTCCCATCTTATTTCTTTACAATTTTATTAAAATATGGGAAGGATTATAGGATTAGAGGGGGATGGTTGGGCTGGCAGGTAATGGTTGTTGTTGTTTGGAGGGGGGAAGGGAGTTTTGGATCGCCACGGGTAAAAGGGTTTTGCGTTATGGGTAAATCTCCTCAAGGAGAAAAGTCAAAGATACTGAATCATGACTGGGCTTTTACTATTACATGACAACAGCACTCAAGTTTTGTTCTTGGAATGTTAAGGGTGCTCAATCCCCCACCAAAAGAACTAAGATTTTGTTGCATCTTAACAAACTTAATATAGATGTAGCCTTTATCCAAGAGACTCATTTGCCCAACTCACAAATCCTCAGTTTAAGAAGGACGTGGGTGGGTCATGTACTCGGAACTGGATTAGATACTTGTAGAAATGGAGTTGTGGTACTGATTGCCCACCGTATCCCTTTTCGACTACTTCAGTCAATAAGTGATACCCAAAGCAGATATATATTACTGAGGGCCATTTTAGGTCACACTGAAATGGTAATAGGATCAATTTATGGTCCAGTCGGAGATGATCCTCAATTCTTTATTAATCTTATGTCTAGTCTGGCACTCTGGTCCAGACTTCCCATAATACTTGGAGGAGACTGGAACTTAGTTCTTAGTAATATCTTGGACAGGTCTAAAGCCAGACATACCCTCATACTCCCACAATTGGCACTAAAAATCTTATGAACACCATGGGCCTTATTGATCCATGGAGAACTCTTTTCCTTCCACCGAGACTACTCCTTTCACTCATTGCCTCATAACACATTTTCAAGAATTGATTTCTTTTTGTTGGGAGTTGAGCACCTAGCGAGGGTTCAAAATTGTGTCTATCTTTCTAAGGTGATCTCTGACCATCATCCAACCTTGCTACAGTGGTCTATACCTACCCCCGCTAATCAAATTAAAGTTTGGAGATTTAATTCCTAGCTATTAAGGTCTCAGAATATAGTGGATCTCATTCAAAGGTACATAGAAAATTTCCAGAAACTAAATGCACTGTCTATGCCAAAACTGGATGTATTATGGAGTGCCCTTAAATGTTCATTAAGGGGCGAAATTATTCGGTTGGCCTCTGTCAGAAAGAAGAAAATGTCATCTGAATCCTCCTTACTTTTACAACAGATCAGAACTTTAGAGTTATCCTTAACATCACAATCTCATCCTACAGAATTCGAACAGTTAGAAAGTCTTTGATTCAAATATAATACCCTTCTTGGTGACAAAGTAGAATATCTTCATCTTATATCAAAAGTTACTTATTTTGACCAAGGAGAAAAGCCGGGGAAACTTCTAGCTCTAAGACTTAGGAATCAAAGGACAGACAGGATAGTGGCCACAATTCAAGACCCAATAGGCCAATTCCATACTACCCCTACAGAGATAAACTCGTGTTTCAAGGCATATTACTAATCTCTCTACTCAGTTCCCCCTTCAATCCCTAAGGACAACACATTGAAACTGTTCTTGCAAGGCATAGACCTTCCATATCTATCCCAACAACAAATAGCTGTGCTGCAAGCCCCCTTTAATATAGCCGAAATTCACGAGGCTATAGAGGCTCTTTCCATTGACAAGGCCCCTGGTCCAGATGACTATACAACTAATTTTTATAAAGCTTTCAAGTCCCAATGGGTACAATCTTATTAGAAACGTATAATTATATATACAAACACGGCCTATCAGACCCGAACTTTACAGGCGCTATTATTGTAGTGCTTCTTAAACCGGATAGGGACCCTACATTATTACAGAACTATCGCCCAATATCACTTATTAATGTGGACATAAAGATTTTAGCTAAGATCTTAGCTAATAGGATGGCCAAAGTTTGGCACACATCAATCAGCCCTGAGCAGGTTGGATTCGTGGCTGGACGTCTGGCATCAGACCATTTACGTAAAATTTCTCACCTTATTTCTGCGTCCAGGGACTCCAACATTCCAGCTGCCTTGGTGTCCCTGGATGCAGAAAAGGCCTTTGATTGGGTTTCTTTGGAATATCTGTTTGAGTTACTTCCTAGATATCGAATCCAGAAATATTTCATACAGTGGATTAAAATACTTTATTCATAACCTTCCGCCCAGGTATTATGTAATGGAGTCCTGTCACAGTCCTTTCCTCTCCACAGGGTACAAGGCAGGGCTGTCCCCTCTCTCCTTACTTATTTAATTTATTTTTAGAACTGCTCATTAGGAGGATTAATTGATCCATGGCAATATCTGGCATCACAATCAATCAAGTTCAATACAAGCTTTCGGTATATGCTGATGATATCATGCTTCATGTTACAAACCCATCTACATCTATTCCAGCCACTCTTAGTATTATTCAAGAATTTGGGGAAATATCTAACTACAAATTAAATGTTGCTAAAACCGAAGTAATGCCGCTTAATAACTATACCCTAAAAACAGAGATCGACCAACTTGGACTAACCTGGATAAGGAATAAAATAAAGTACTTGGGCATATACCTGTCTCAATCTAACAACAAAATGAAGCAACTTAATCTGGACCAATTACTTGTAAATGTCAGGTCGGACTTGAAGCACTGGGCACTACTCCCCATTTCCTTGTGGGGACGTATTAGTATTATAAAATGAATATCTTACCCTTGCTATACCCCTTCAAATGTTAAATCACTCCTCCTAAATCATGGTTTCTCCAAGTGCATAGTATTATATCAAAATTCATTTGGAGAAATAAGCCTCCCAGAAGAGCACTTAATAAATTACAGAGACCTAAGGACCGGGGTGGGCTGCAGGCCCCAAATTTCTATTACTATTACCTGGCTATTAATTGTGCTATTATTTCAAGATGGCTCATACCCTCAGAAGATCCCCCACTGTGGTTACAAATAGAAAAAATGATATGTAATGCAGCTGGAGTAAATATTCAGAGTCTTCCTTATCTGAGTATCAATAAAGTCCCCAAACAGTGTAAGAACAGGCCTATTATGGCCTCTATTCGGATACAAGCACAGATGAACAAAACATTTGGGGCAACATTAACAAGGGATTTATCTCAGCCCCTTCATAAGAATCCTAACTTTCAAATAGGAGGCAGAGTTATTACCACGTCTACTTGGCCGGCAGATTGCGCAGCACTGTGTAGATTAGCTCGAGAATCATAAGTTACTTGCCTTTTCAGCTATCAGGGAAAAATATAATCTGCCTGCCTCCTTCTGTTTTAAATATCTGCAAATCTCCCACACTCTAATATAGCACTTTGGAAGTGGTCCTTGGGACAGGCATATGCAAGGTCCTATATTGAACTCACTTCCCTTGAGACCATCATCCCATTATGTTGCCTTCTATTACAAAGAAATTCAATTAATAGGTAGTGAACTAGAAGGGGCCCCGTGCTACTTATGGGACAGGTCTCTCCCCCTTCCACTTCCCTGGTACCCTGCCCATGGGAACAAATCTGGAAAAGATTATACAAAGACATTAGATGGGACCGGTATAGACTACTTCAATTCTATGTATTGCATGACCTATATTACACACCTGCTAAGCTTAACAAAATGGGGCATTGCTCAACTGATGTATGTACCAGATGTAGACTCAAGAGAGGTACACTTCTTCATATTCTCTGGGAGTGTGAGAAAGTTACACCATTCTGGACTGCCATTCAATCTAAATTAAGCTCCATATTGGGGCTACAAAATGCTTTCCAACCTGAAATATGTATCTTGGGAGATTCAAGAGGAACTTTGATAGGAAACCAAAGGAGACATATGTCCTTGATATCCCTCTGTGCCAAGAAGATCATATTACGCCACTGGTTGGATCAACAAATTCCCACGTATACAGAATGGCATAAGGAAATTCTTTTTGCTCTACAAGCAGAATATTTTATAGCAAGGATAGCCAAACAAAGTAATAACTATCAGAAGGTGTGGGCACCTCTAAAACCCTATTATCCATTTAGGAGAGTTTAATACAACTGTAGATATGGTATGGCCTAGTATAAGTTAATGATCAAATGTCTTTTATTTATTTTTTTTTATTTTTTTTTTATTTTTATTGATTTTCCTCCACTCGTCTGACTACTCTTTCTTCTAGGGAAGAAATTACCCACTAGTTATATAAGGTGGTGGTGAAGTGGGAGGGGCGAGCGGAGGGTGGGAAGGGAAATAATAGATCTTATTAATACTGCTATATTATAATAGGTGTTTTTAGTAGTAAGATAATCTTGTTGGATTACTTAATAATACCTTAACTCTGTTAATTAGGGTTGTTAAAGTTGAAGTTATCATAATTTGGGATCTTGAATGTTAATGGATGTACACAATGCCTTGATATATACCATAATTGTTTGACCAAGCAGTGATATAGGAGAACTATAGAGTATACCCTAAATGTACAATGTATCTTAACGAAATGTACAATAAAGCATATTAAATATTAAGAAAAAGAAAAGGAGGGTGGATAGCAATAGCAGGAGGAAACAGGCAGAAACATCAGACCAGTAGGAGCACAGAAGAGAGCAGAGGGGAGGGAGCATAAAGACAAGGATCAAAATGCTGCAAAATGATGAAGGGAGCAGGGGAAAATAAGCTTGAGCCACAGAGCGGCCACACAGGAAGAGACACAGAGGAGTGCACCACAAATGGCAGGATGGCATATAGAGATGGGCAAAATTGGAAAATTTCATTCTGCAAAATATTTCACAAAATTCACGCATTTCGTGAAATATTTCATTGGTGCGAAATGCAAAATTCTGTCAGCGAATGTGACTTTTGCCACCGGTGAATGAAATTCTGCTGTTTGCAGGCAAAATTCTGCATTTCGCTGGTGAAATTCTACATTTCACCAGTGAAATTCCGTATTTCTCGGGCAGAATTTTGCATTTCGCACCCATGAAATATTATATGAAATGCACAAATTTTGTGAAATATTTCATGAGGCAAAATTCCCAGTTTTGCCAGAATTTTGCTGATGAAATTTAATTTCTCTGCATCTCTAATGGCAAACACAGAATGGGGGAATGGGAGGGCAGACAAAGCAGGCAAGTGGAGGAGTAGAGAGGAGGTAAGAGGTACAGACCAGAGAAATGGAGCAAGGGCGAAGAGAAAGACAGCCTCATGGACCGATCAGCCGTGTCAGTGTCCCTCACATTGAAAGTCGATCAGCTGTTTGCTGACAAGACTTCATGCAAATCAAAGGACCAAAGCCTTAGACAACTAGTATTGGAGCCCACTCGAGAGGGAGCAATCTTAGACCTGGTTCTCTCAAATGGAGATGAAGAGAGGATCACAGATGTAGAAGTGGGTAGCCATCTGGGAACTAGCGACCATCGAATGGTATGGTTCACAATAAACACAGCAATAGAGTCAAGCCATACAAAGGCAAAGGTACTGGACTTTAGGAGGGCTGACTTTGCCAAAATGGGTAAGTGCCTAAGGAATGCACTAGCACATGGGCAGGAAGGAGGGGTCGAAGAACAATGGAGAATAATAAAAACTGCCATCACAGAGGCAACAAGCCTTTGTGTGAAGCAAATAAACAAAACTAAACGATGTAAGAAACCACTATGGTTCTCAAAGGAAGTGGCAGTGAAGGTTCAAGAGAAAAAGAAAGCTTTCAGGAAGTACAAGGAATCGCAGAAGGAGCAGGACAGAGAACTGTATCAGTTAAAGCAAAAGGAAGCTGGGAAGGCAGTCAGAACAGCAAAGGCCCAAACCGAGGAAAGATAGCCAACTCAGTTAAGAAGGGGATAAAACCTTTATAGGTACATCAGGGAGCGAAGGAAGACCAAGGGAGGGATAGTGAGGCTTACTAAAGGGGGAGGGGGGGAAGAGGGAGACTGTGAAAAGGCAGAGATACTAAACAAATATTTTGCTCAGTATTTACAAAGGAAGAGGGGGTACCTAGAACAAACAGTAGAAACACACTGGATACAGAAGCTGATACCAGCCCATTTACAGAAGAAAGGGTTCTGAAAGAACTTTAAAACTGAAGGTGGACAAAGCAATGGGCCTGATGGGATTCATCCCAGAATTCTAAAAGAACTAAGGGTAGAATTAGTGACACCACTGACTACCCTGTTTAACAAATCATGGGAGGATGGGGTGGTACCGAGGACTGGAGGAGGGCAGATGTGATTCCCCTGCACAAAAGTGGGAGCAAGGCAGAAGCAGGAAACTACAGACCTGTTAGTTTAACCTCAGTGGTAGGGAAAATGATGGAATCACTTCTGAAGGAAAGAATTGTCAAGTATCTAGAGGCCAGAGGGCACAGGACCCAAGGCAGCATGGATTCACAGCAGGAAGGTCATGCCAGACAAATCTGATAGATTTCTTTGACTGGGTGACCAAAGTAGTAGATCAGGGAGGGGCTGTGGACATGGCCTACCTAGACTTTTAGAAGGCATTTGACACAGTCCCAGACAAAGATTAATATACAAGTTAGTTAGCCTGGGAGTGGGTCCCAAGATGACAGCCTGGGTAAAAATTGGCTGGAAAATAGGACACGAGAGTAATAGTAAATGGAGTCACTCTGATGAAGGGGGGTTACTAGTGGGAATTCGAGGGTTCAGAGTAGGACTAGTCCTCTTCAATGTCTTTATAAGCGACATTGCAGAGGGACTGGAAGAAAAGTATGTCTCTTTGCAGATGACACAAAGATCTGCAACAGAGTTGATGCATAAGGTGGGGTGTAAAGGATGAAAAGGGACTTGGCAAGGTTAGAAGAATGGTCAAATGTATGGCAGCTTAGATTCAATGCTAAGAAGTGCAAGGTAATGCACCTGGGAAACAAAAACCCAGGGGAAGAGTACACAATGGGGGGTGAGATACTAACAACAACAAAAATGGAAAGGGACCAGGGGGTAGTCATATCAGATGACCTAAAGGTGGGCAAGCAATGTGAGAGGGCAGCAATGAGGGCTGGGAGGATATTGGGATGCATAGGAGAGGCATCACCAGTAGAAAACAGGAAGTTATTATCCCTCTGTACAGACAGCTGGTCAGACCCCATCTGGAGTACTCGCGTGCAGTTCTGGAGACCAGTCTTATAGCGACATAGACAGGATGGAAGCTGTCCAGAGGAGGGTCAACTAAAATGGTGCAGGGTCTGCACCGGAGACATATGAAGAGAGACTAAAGAAGCTTAATATGTATAGCCTCGAGGAAAGGAGGGAGAGGGGGGACATGATAGAAACTTTCAAGTACCTCAAGGGAATCAACAAAGTCCAAGAGGGTAGCATCTTTCAAAAAAAGAGGTGTGCAAGAACAAGGGGGCACAATTTGAAGATAGAGGGCGGCTCAGAGGTAATTTAAGGAAGTATTTTTTCACAGAGAGGGTTGTGGATGCATGGAACGGCCTTCCGGAGGAGGTCATGGAGTCAAAAACAGTGGTGGAATTCAAGCATGCATGGGACAGTCATAAGGCAATTGTAGGGGATGAGGGTAGGAAAAAGTAGTCTGCTGGTTAACTAGGATCTGCAGCTTATCCAGTAGGCAGGAAAATGGGCAGACTGGGTGGGCCAAGCGGTCCTTATCTGTCGTCAGATTCTATGTTTCTATGTTCCTATCTCTGATCGGAGTGGCTTTGGTCCTTTGAAATACACGAAGTTTCAGCCCACAAAGCAGAGGGAGAAGTCAGGACTGCAGCACATGGTCATTGGTGTAGACTGCTGAGCCCCTGTTATTTTCAGCTGCAATGGGCACCAGTTAGGGATCATCTGGGCAGACTGGGTGGGCCAAGCAGTCCTTTTTGGCTGACAAAAGTCTATGTTTTTCTCTGAAAAAAATTATTTTAGACAGTCCCTTACATCTGCAGAGCTGAGATGATACCCTTTGACTGGAAAAGGCATACCAAAGCTCTGTTTTGAGATGTGATCTGCAGGGTGTGTGTATGTGTGGGGGGCGGGGGTTCCAGGAGGTCAGCCTGAACAGAGATTGACCAGATGGTTCCTCCACCAACCTGTGACTCCAAACACCCCATCATGTAAGAAATATGGTAGTGCTGTGCAAAACACTGTCATTTTAAGAACTATACCATAAAAAGCAACACTTTGTGATCAGATAATTCTGAAAAAGGAGCACAATGTTTAAACTGTTCTTCCACCTTTTTTACCACTTGTAATTACACCAAAATATTAAAACACCTGCTTAAAGTTAAATACCTGCATCTTTCAAAACATCTAACTTTTTATAAAAACACGAGGTAGAATTAAGTGATACCATAATGTTAAAAAGATTACTTGAACTTTAAAGCATTTTGATGCACTAGGCACGGTTTTGTGAGGCATGAGGCATAGCCAAATGCCTTACACCAGGCTGCACTATATTTTTTCACTATACAAATAAGCTCTAACACCTGACTGTGCAGTAATGCTTGTCTATTGATGATAATGTGATGTGTTGTCCCCAGCCATATGGATTTCCTAGGCCATGTCAAACTTTTGCACAGTTCCAATTCAGTGAGTATTTTTAAATAAAATCAGGCACATTCCTTAAAAACTGGGGAGACTTGAAAGGCATGGAGCCACTATGACAGAGTAATCCTCATCACAAAGCCTACTCAAGTTTTGTTTGATGTAAAGCTTTATGATCCAATATATAACAGCTTGTCAATGTGACAACTTTAGACTGTCGCACAGTGCTCAGTATGAACTAGGCAGATCGTCACTTTTCCCCAAAATAACAGTCAATAGGCAGGCACCATTGGCAGTTCCTTGGTGGAACCATTCTGCTGCTATACAAATCATGCAGCGTGTTGCAACTGTCTCAGTAACTGCACAATTCTTTCTCTTCCTGCAGCCATAGTCCACCCTGATCAAACAGAAGAGCGCTGCTCAGGAATACTGGAGGAGTAAGGGGTTAAAAATTAAACACAGCATGCAATTACAAATTACATCCAAAGGGATACAAGCATTTTTCAATGCAGGACATTTGATGCATGTCAGACAATTCTTTTTATGCAGCTGAGTTATGACATCACGCTGCACAACCCAAAAGAGGGGAGTATGAAGTCAGAAAGGAAACGCAGGAGAGAAGGAAAACAATGGAAGAAGCAAAGCCCCCAAAAAGAGCAGGATGAAATGAGGAAAATGGAGGTACAAGAAGAGGGGGGGATCTAAGACAAATGAGTCATGAGGTGACAAGACAAAGGGAGCAGGGGGGCTGCAGACAAGAAAAGAGCAACGAAGATGGAGGCATGCAGAGGACAGGGGACAGGAAAGGAACCAGAAGTCAGAAAACACAGATGGCATGAAAGGAAAAGGGGGGATAACAATAGTAGGAGGAAGCAAACAGAAACATCTGACCTGCAGGAGCACACGATAGAGTGGAGAGCACAGAGAAAAGGAGCAAAATGCTGCAAAGTGGGAGGAATTTTGTTAACTATCTGATACACTATTACAAAAATCGAGTATGAAAAGGTGTTCACCAAAAAAGAATTATGCCACTCAAAAAGTTTAGCATGGATTTGGACCAAAAGTGGTGTCCTGTCAGCCTGGCTGACATCACCCAACAACTGTTTGTTGAGTGGTGTCCTGCAGATCAAATGAAAAAGCTGGCATTTAATTGGTTCAGCTTTTTCTTTTTAAGTTGACAAAGTTTCCATCCATCAATGGAAAACAGTGTCACAATCAGCCTGGCTGACAACTGGTATGGCACTGTCTCACCCCTTACAGACCACTGTGCATTGAACAGTGTCACACCCTTAAAAATTAAAAACCTTAAAAATTAAAAATATTGGGGTGCGAGATCTCATTTGCATGGGGGTTCTGGACAGATCTTTTTACATTAGTGTAATATTGTAGTGATTTGTGGAA
This sequence comes from Neoceratodus forsteri, assembly GCA_016271365.2. Lineage (NCBI taxonomy): Eukaryota > Metazoa > Chordata > Ceratodontiformes > Ceratodontidae > Neoceratodus > Neoceratodus forsteri. The sequence continues at coordinate 1,735,347,595 of CM057450.1, read as the reverse complement.
ATGTAGGTATGTTAGACCTCTGGTCTTACACACATACTTTATATTTACTTCTAGTTACCTTATCCTGGGGAAGACTGTAGTTTTATTTCATTGTAGTTCTATCCAGAATCCTTGGAAATGTTACTACACAGATAGGAGTACAGTTAAATAGTGTCACATTTTTGTTCTGTAGGTATTAGGATATATGAGCCCTTTTGCTTAGGATTTCATGACAAGTTGAATTCCTTTGGGGAACAATTGCAGTGACTGATGTGAATAAAGGTTCTTTAGGAGAGAGAGTGTGTGTGTGTGCGTGTGTGTGTGTGTGAAAGAGAGAGAGAGTATCTCCTTAAAGCTAGTCATCCCCCACATCCTCCACATTATGGGGATGTGGGGTGGGGTAGGGTGTATTGTTTGTGTGAAGAGGAGGAGAGAAATTAAAATTTTTATCACTTTTTCAGATTCCTTAGACACTTCTGGTACATCAAGTTGTTAAATTCTTAGTGTATATTGACATCAGTACATATCAGGCTACATGGTCTTAATTCCTTGGTGGTCCTCGACTAGAGTTTTTTGTTTGACACTAATACTGTCAATTTATATTTAAATTATCATTTATAAAGTCCTGTTACTATACTAGAGGTTTTTGAAGTTATGGGGCATGATATCTAGCTGGAGAGTACAGCTGGGTGATAGGTCCAGCTAAGTTTTACACATCATACAGTGTGCACTGATGTTTTTAAAACAACTTCACTGATAACTTCTTGTCTATAATGCATACATTGAAACTTCTTGGAGTCCTAAGACAATCTTAGTGTGTCTTTAATCTGGGTGGGGGTTGCTTTTCAGTAATCATATCCTTATATACACTGTTACACTCATAGCTTGATTTAAGAGTCATCTGCTCCAGCAGTGTTATCTTAAGTCAATTGAATTTATATGCAGTAGGATTCTTTGTATGTGTTTTGCACCAAGCACCTTTGACCCTGGGACTCTCTTGGCTGAAGATAATATGGTACTGTTAAACTTCTCTGACATAATCATCTGTATTTTTCAAATGAGTAGTTTAAACCAATGGGGATTTTTTCTGTTTTTTTCTCTGCATGATCTAGCTGTTAAAAGTATAGTTTTTTTCTAAACAACGGCCATTAGGCTTCTGAAGAAGGACTGGTTGGTCCGAAAGATAGAGCACTTTGTTCTTGTTGTTACATCTATGTTGGTCCATTAAAAGGTATCAAATCATTTGCTTCTGGATCTGATACACCCTTAAAAAGTCACTTTTACAACAAGAAGTTCACTACGCATGCACGCACAGCGAAATTAACAAAAAACAATGACTATGACAGATTTTTTTACAAAACAAATTGCAGCTTCAGCATCTGAAACATGGCTGACAATGGCATGCTATGTGTAAAAGGCATTTGGGAAACTTCTATAAATCACTTTAATGCTTTGCTACAAACAGAAAATGTCCTGAAACACATGTGACTTAAATTGTAAGAGAAAAACATCTTAATGACTATAAAACTGTGGATTTGGAGAAAGACCCAATTCAATTATGAGGAACAGTGAGCACCATTTGAGGAAAAAGCATAATGAGGATTAATGTACTAATGAAGGGCAGATATTTATTACATTTTGTTGCTGGTGGGGATATGCACATATATACTAGCACTTGGTCAACACTGGACAGAAAAATATGTTACAGGAGCAGAGAGATACAGTAAATATCGACACATCTAGATATGACACAGCACAAACCCATTAATTTCAATTGAATTTCACAGTGATATATACTATAGCTACAGTATGTCCCTACTTCTCTCTGGCTGTATATTTGCTTTGCCATTGGTTGATTCAGAGACCATTTCATCAATGAACATGGTTAAAGGTTAGGAAGAGCAGTGTATGAATGTTTATATTATAATTTAGTAGAAATACGTTTTTATGATCACCACCAACTTAACCCTTTTGCAGCCATTGGACTTACAATCTTATATAGAGATAAGGGAACACAGGCTTCAACATGCTGTGAGGGATGTACTGTATTGTAGGTAGCCAGGCCCAAAACTCACAGTGTCCAGTTTACAGTGTAGATTAATTATGGATTTAGCTAAGGTAACTTTGCTATGTCCATATAAGCATGAATATTTAACATCCTTTGCACTTTTTTGATTGTAACTTAAAAGAAATCAACCATCATATGCTGTTATTTATATGTGTATTTACCATAATATTTAATTTTTATATAACTGATGGTGTATTCTGCCCTTTTATATTATGTCTGTATATTGTGTCAATATTGTAATGTCCTTGTATGATTGATTACCTATAATACAATACAATGAACTTGGTTTATCTCCTTGATTGGACCACAGTCTGACTGGCAAAGTACTTCAAAAAGAAGCCCCTTAAGGAACACGTTTGGGACATATTCTGTTTACTGTATTCATTAAATTAATGTCTTCGTAGAAGTAATGGCTAGTTCAGCTGCTAATCTACAATATATGCTGATAATGCAGTTGTGTTATAGTGATATAATGACAGAACAGGTGCAGAGTGTATTACTGAAAGATTCATTATTACAGGAGTTTAGATGTTGCAGATTGTGCTTAGTACTAGAACAAGACACATCAGTTTAACTGCTTCTTCCTATAAATGGGCCATGTAGGATGATACCTGGGGGTGAACTGAAGATTTGTAGCTGTGAAGATTCTGTTCTTAACCTGGGGGAAGAGCATTAATAATCTGGTAGCGACTCAGTTTTCATCTTGTGCATATTGATATAATTGCAAATGAAGCAACAGCAATTGTTTCCTACTTGGTATTCCTTCAGCAGGCAAGACTGTAAGATTACTTGGTAACAATAAATGTTTTGCTGTATTTTAATTATACTGGATGTAACATTCACACCTCCATGCTTTTTGTACTTGCAAATGAGTCTATCTGGTTCAATAACCACTTCAGAATCCAGCTTTCAATAAAAATGCACTCTGGTCCTTTCTCATGTGATAACACTCTTTTGTACCTCAGTGTCCTTGTCAGTTCTCTAATGTAAGGGACAGGTGATGTGCAACATCACAATTATCCAAGCAAAACAAATATCCTCAGAGGTAAAAACCGTTGTAAAACTACTATTATTCAAAGACATACGTGGGCACTTTACCAATTTATTTTGAGGATTCACCAGCAGCTGGTCTTTTCACAATAGTTCATTTTATTGAGGTAGAGTAGTCCTAACACCTGCAGTTGGCTAGGCTGGGTATGCAGTACTACTGTGTTGTATCTGGTGTTTATACCTGTTACTGGAGATCTCATTTTATGCATCTGTCACCAGTAGGGTCTGCAGAAGTTTGTGTCTTGTGGATTAAGGCTGGGGACATTGACCCACATAGTCATGCTTATTTGACAGTTTCTGGAGGTGTACACATATGTATGTATAAGAGCTTACGCATATCATTTATGTGTCAAAAAATCTCAGTGCAAAAGTACTTAAACAAGAGTTAGCCTGGAATAGCATTGACAATAAAGTCTGAGGGAAAGAAAGCTTGCCCACTTAAAGTAGGAAAAGGCCTCTGAAACAATCTGAAATGTCTTAAACAGTAGACATTGACACATATGTCATCCTTGTTTGGACTAATCAGTGTGCCACATCTGTATCTCAGCCCAGGAGAAGGGGAGGAGCAAGTCTTATTTAATCTCATAGACTTGGGTCATGGTGAACCCAAAATTGAAAAGCAATTTAAAGACAAAGAGCCCTGGGTTGAGATACAGAAGTAGCCCTCTGATCCATCCAACCAAGGAGAAAACACTGGTCTGTGCCTGCTGTTTTCAAACATTGCAGATTGATTGAGAGGCCGTTTCACATCACTGTGTCATGTGAGCACACTTTCTGTCCTTCATGGTGACTTGCATACACTTCTCATAATGCTTTGAATTAGTAGGGTATGTGTGATGCTGTGTTTCTGCAATTTATATGACTACACAGCCTTATTACCTTGTGCTCCATGTACTGGTTTTCAGTGCAATTCCACAGGGAGTTGGGTGTTGGGGCTGTGTAGTAGGTTTGTGCATGTGGTTCCATCCCCAGCCACAGACTGTTCAGTGGCAACCTGTTGAGCAGTACATAAGAGCATCACATAGCACGGCAACTGAGTGTCATGCATACAGCACAAACAGCCATGTTGCTTCTTCGTAGAAGATGTAGAACTACAGGTTTACCTTAAATAAGGTTAGGAGCAAAGTTATAGGTTAGGGGAACCTTCTGCCATGAACAGTTGTTTAAAAACATATTTCTTTTAAACTGGAGACCATAAGTTATTACTGAGCAGCCAGCATGCAGGCAGATGTTTGAAGTGCTGCCACCAGCAATCCAGAGACCATGCATAACAAGAGCAATAATACAAGTTGTAGTGTTGTGTTTACTGTATGGAGTATTTCTTCATAAAATATATCATGCCCTCTGCTATTTCTGCTAAGTTTAAGCCCAACTTTCACTTTTATACTTTATCACAAATGTGGAAGTTGGGTTTAAACTTGGCAAACATAGCAGAGGGAATGATACAATGTGATATAAGGAAACTCACTACACTGTACATAAAGCATTGCATTATGAGCGGAATTACTACATCACACACTCAGGGGGTTACCACCAGTGCTTCAGATGAGTGGATTTTAGACATACTTAAGTCCAGAAATGTGTGCAAAAGATCCAACAACAGACAGCTTGGAGTAATTGATGTCCTTGTATAAGAACCCTGTTAAGGGCTGATGTCTGTTTTTTTCTACTGTGGATGTATTTTCCTTTTTTTAAATTTAACCCCTCACCTAACAAAAACACACTTTTGTAACTCAATTTGTATTGACGTCTGTATAATTCAGGTGTGATGTGAAGGGGGTTAAATAGAACTAACATTATTTGTAACCCTGCTAATTAGCTTCAGCAAGGAGGAGTATGTTTTATCAATGTTCTGTGGCAGTCTTCACTCAGAGAGCTGAAAGATTTATAGCCAGCCTTGAGGACATGTCTCTGTGCTGGTGGACCAATGTGTGTATCAGTTTATTTCTACAAAGAAGAGAAATGAGATGCCTGTTGTTTTGTGTGTATTCCTTGTTCTGCTGCTGACAAGTTCAACACTACTGAGCTTCCCATATTGCACTCAGCTGGCTGATCTCCATTACTAAGATTAATCAGTGTCTGAAAACAACAAAGTAATTTTTTTGTTAATTATTACAGAGCCAGGAAAAGTAAGAACTGCCTATATCTAGCATGGATAAGATAAGGCAGCAGCAGTTGTATAGTTGGGCTGGCCTGGCGCTGTCTAGCCTGGAGGTTACAGTAACAAGTTGGCCTGTGAATGAACTTGGTACATCCAGCAGACCTTGGTTTGATTCCCACAACCTACACTTGCATACTGTGTGACTCTGAGAAGGCACTTAATCTCCCCCTGCTCCCAGCTCACCTCTGAAAACAGGCACTTGTGCCTAGTAGGCTTTACCTGGTTATCAAAGAATAAAAAAATGTACTTGCTCCCTCCCAATCCAGGTATTGTCTGTGTTGGGGCTATGGGTATGAGAGCTGGGCGAGTTTGCTTGGGTGGGGTAGGGGCTTGCATGTTGGTTCCAATGCTGACTATGTTTGCTTGGGGGGGGACTGCCTGTACTGGTTCCAAGGGCATCAGCATTCACCTGGGTAGAGCAACTGGGTTGGCAGTGTTGGTAAAAGATGGGCTATTTGCTTGATGGGGTGGGTTGACTGGACATGTAGCCACTGGGTCCATCAGTGTTTGCTTGGATTTGCTGGGGGTGCTGGTAGTGTTGGTTCCTGGGTTGGTTGTATACTTGGGTGGGGTTGACAGTGTTGGTGCCAGGACTGTGTTCACTTGGGTGTGGGGTGGTCAAGGAGGGGGGGGACTGGCTGTATTTTTGTTCAGGGGCCGTTCATGTAGCTGAAGTGGCTAAGAGGACTGGCTGTGGTCATTTCAGGGGAGTGGGATGCTTGGATGGAGGGGGACTTACTGGAGAATGGAGACTCATTAGCCATATTCTTTCAGACAGAGAGAAAGAGACATAGCAAGAGAGAGAGAGAGAGTGTGTGTGTGTGTTTGTGTGTGTATTTATATTGGAAGGGTGGAGCAGTATGTGTGTGGGTTTGGGGAGCAGGCTGTGTGTGTCTTGGTGGGAAATGGTGGCTATTGTAGGGGAAGCTGGATGTATGCGTGGAAAACTGGCCAGGTTGGCAGTGGAAGGGACCAGGCATATGTGTAGGGAGCTGACCATGTTGAAGGAGGCAAGAATGTTGCAGGAGATGGCCATAGCATTGGCAGGTGAGGGTGCCAGACGTGGGGACCTGACCATGTTGGTGCCTTAAACTGGTGGTGAAAGGTTATTTTTGGCTTACAAAATATTACCAAAGCATGCCATACTTGGCTGCACTTTGGGAAGTATGTTTATAGATATATTTGTGTGTGTGTGTGTGTGTGTGTGTGTAAGCAGGTTGAAAGGCTTCAAGATGGCTGGTGTGTCTGGAGGGGGGGCCCTTGTGATCTTAGGCATCTACACATACTGCACTGTATTACAGAGGGTATGGGGATGTGTGTGTGTGTGTTCTGTGTGTGTGTGTGCATATGTGGCACAAAAGATCTGACTGTTTAGGTTAGTTGGCTATGAGGAATGAGGGTGGAATGGACTGTGTGGGTTTGGGGAGCAGGCTGTGTGTGTCTTGGTGGGGGATGGTGACTATTGTAGGAGAAGCCGGTTGTCTGTGTGGGGAACTGGCTGTGCTGGCAGTGGAAGGGACCAGGCATATGTGTGGGGAGCTGACCATGTTGGTGGGGGCAGACATGTCGCAGGAGCTGGCCATGGAATTCGGTGGTGAGGGTGCCAGACATGGGGACCTGACCATGCTGGTGCATTAAACTGGTAGGGAAAGGTCATTTTGTGGTGAATTTCCCTTTTAAGTGGGTGGTGATACTCCACAACATGGTGTTAGTTAAGCATGCGCAGCAAACAAAAACAAAACTGTAATACATTTGTTTGGCTTGATGTGTTGGTTGCCTCATTGCATTCATGCATTGTATCCTGCTTGCCATCATCAACATATAATAATACAACAAATGAGATCTGATATCAAATCATCTGTCAGCTTTAATAGGAAGGTGGTATCTGTGTGTTAGATCTCCAGACTTTGAATGTAGCAGACATCTCACTGCAAGCAACTTAACACAAAATTGATGGTGGTTACTGGAACTGCAAGAACAATTCATGAATAAACACGTACTGTAAGTAACTGATTTACTGTGCACATTTTCCTTTCCTAGACTTGTTCAGGAATGTATTTCTGTGGATGTGACATGGATAAGGTTACAGTGAGGTATTCAGAAGGCCTATGACTTCAAAAACTATAGGACTTGGAGTATTTAGACTTCAAAAATTTGTAGACTGGAATTATTTTGACTTCCGAAAGTTGACAGCTGGAAGTATTTTGACTCCAGTAAAACTGGAATGACTTCCAAATTTCAACCCATGTAAGTATTTGACTTCTACCAGAAAAATATCTGAAGCCCTAGTTACCACTCTCAACTGTGCACGATCTTGAGGCAGCTTGTGGCAGCACATCAAATATCCGCCTACATGCTTGCCACTCAATACATTCTCAATGTCTGTGTTTCAAAATAAATATATTTTCTTAAACTGTACTGTGTGGCAGGAGTTAATCTTACCTCTACCTAGGTACTGAACATTATTTATGGTAAGCCCAAGTACTGTATAAGGCACTCCAAAAAACAGATGAGCTAAAACAGTTATATCAACTCATATACTGTAGTAATAGACTGTGCAGTATTAGCTAGGGCAATTGCAAACCAATATGGGTGTCACTATAGAGTGCTGGGAATTTGTTCAAGGGGATATTAAATATACAGAGACAGCAGTCAATTCATAAAATTATTTCCCGAGTTTCTCTGGAGATACCTTGGCAAAAATCCCTGGGACTTCTGTGATGCAGGCAGCTTGAAAATATCTCCTTAGAGAGCTCCAGAGATCTTGTAAAATACCTTGCCAAATCAACTGCTACTGCTATATATATTATAAAATTAGTTGCAATTGACAAGAGTTAATTCAGTTTGTTGTTTTTACTAGGGGAGAAGACATTTGTTTATCTTGTATAACAATCAGAATGTTAATGCTTCACAATGTGAATATTTAAAAGGCTATGGCACCCTGTGACTTGATGGGTAGTGGTCTACTTACCCAATCCATAAGAGTAACCCAATGCCAGTGAAGTTTGGTGGACCCATTGAAAACTGATACTTTTGACTCTTGCAAAAGGGTGCTAAGTTTTGTGGCTTCCCTTCAGTTCTATGGCTGTTCAGTGTCATGATGTATCCTTTTTTTAGGGCTCAAGCACTAGTCTCCTTCAAGCAAATGACCTGCAGCAGTCAATCAATGACACTAAGCCTGCGATCACCTCACACTGCGCATGTCTCAGGCCATCTCCAGATTGCTCTTGGCAGAGTTTGAAATTATCAGAGAATCAGCCATTACTATAGGCAGCTAGCTAACTGCAGTTTCTCTGAAGGATAGGCAAGCATTAACCTGTGCTGCTGCAGACAGGATTGCACCCATGCGTACAGTAAGTGCTTGCAGCAACTGCAGTGTGCAGTAGAGCAGGGTTTAGGATCAGCCCAGCAGGAGACAGGGGCGGATGGGGGGATTTTTGCGGCTGTTAATTTGGAGGGATTTTTTTGAGGATACAGACTCTATTTTTTTTTTCCATGGGTTAGCTAGCCAGTCAGTCACTGGATTGAACAGTGAGTAAAAGAGAAGCATGCCGCTGTTTAAGACCTGCAAGTGTGTTAGTGCCCTCAAGTCAGTGTTTCTCAATATGCTGCCAGTGGCATTCAGGGGTGGTCTTGCTCTCACTCACTGTTTCCCTCTCACTTCTCATGAGTCATGTAATGTGACTACCATTTTATTGTCTAATTTTCTATGTAAACATTATTGTCTTCATAGTTTTCTTGGCATCCTGTTGTTGTCTTCATTGTACTATTACTTGTCATGCAGAAAACATGAAGAAAAACATGCTCGGTGGCCCCTTCCCTCACCTCACACATTGCATCAGACCAAGTGACCAACATGTGGTTGCCTGATCTTTGACATGCACATTCTTGTTATCATAGTTTGCACTGCTTCCTGCTACATGCTGCGTTATAGTGTTATCAGTTATGCAGCAAGTTAAAGTCAAGGAGAAAAAAGAGACAAAGGGTAAGAAAGGTAGAGACAATGATAGATAGATAGATAGATAGATAGATAGATAGATAGATAGATAGATAGATAGATAGATAGATCTTTTTTTTAACCCTTGCTGTGCAGCGGACTGATATGTCAGTCCAGAATTACTATGAGTTCTAATTCTGTCGGCAGCCTAAGGATTAATCGAGGCACAGTGCAAAAAGCAACATCAGAAGTTGTTTGCTAAAACAATATACAGTATATAATAAAGTTCAGAAAAGAGAAATACAACAAACTAATACAAATATATAAAAGCTACATTCAGCTAAAAAGTAGCAATTTGGAGAAAATGTTAACATTCTGGGATTCAGGAAATCCTAAATAATCATTTATGTTTTTAGACCATTTTTGAAACAAGACATTGAGGGGGTAGTCCTGATTTCCAACAGAAGCACATTCCAGATTCTTAGGTTAGTGACACTGAATGCTCGATGGACCACCTACTTCAGCCAAGAAACTGGAATATTTTGAAGAGGACTATTAGTAGAACACAACTCCCAACCAAAGATCAGGATATAAAAAGTTTACCAAGGCAGTGAGGTCCCAGTCCCTTAAGGGCTATATAGTCAAAATAAAATACTGAAATCTAGCCTCCATCTTAATGGCTGCCAATGCAGGGAGTGCAGAGCAAGAGTAATATGCTCTATTCTTCTTGTAGAATTAAGCAGACAGGTTGCAGCATTCTGCATTAACTGCAATGAGTGGATAAGATTCACAGGAAGGCCTAGGCAGAAGTGTATTGCAGCATTCAAAACAGGTCATTAATGCATGTATTAGCATAAAAATTCTTTGACCATGACTCGCTAATGATCCTAGCCCACGAGCTGTCAAAATCTTAGTCTGCGAGACGATCCTCGTTCGTGAGCCTACAAAATCCTTGTCTGTCAGTTTGTGACTAGATGGCCCATTTCCCGGACCAGGATCAAGCTAACGGTCAAGGATTTTGCAGCCTCATGAAAGAGGATCAGCGGCGAACTAGGATTTTGTCAGCTCAAAGAAAAGGATTTTTTTTTTCAATCCTCTTTCATGAGTTGACAAAATCGCAGTACACGAGCTGTCAAAATCCTAGTCCGCCAGCCAATCTTCTTTCGTGAGGCTGCAAAATCCTTGTCTATCACTTCATGACCAGTTGGCCCTTCTCGCGAACCAGGATCAAGCTGACGGACAGGATTTTGCTACCTCACAGATGGGGATTGATCTGACGGTCCAGGATTTTGCTACCTCACAGACTAGGAATTATTAAAGGTGTCAAAACCTTACCATTGCAAAAGCTCATGAACGGTTTGGTCTTTTTACTTGCAATTTACAGGGTATTGAAGGGATGCCCTACTGATGTGAATTATGCTACTTAGGTGTTGAATACTTAAGTGGCTCCATAGATATGCTGTCATGAAGTTAAGATTTCCTTCATAGGATAACACTGTGGCGCCCACTGCGCTTTTCGGTGCCCATAGCTCAGAAATGGAGTGAGATACAGACTTTTCGCCACTAGTGGTTTAGATCACCTTTAAGTGATCTAAGCCACTGGAACAAGATTGTAGACTGTATACTTCACTTGCAGAGGAATTTTTTTCGTAGGTTGCATGGTTAATGAGATATCGGCAAATTAGCATCAGAAGGGTTCCAAGGGTGCCTTTTCAGGGCTTTTCAGCAGCCATATCTCATAAACGATGCGAGATACGAATTCAATTGACTTATGTTGCATGGGAGTCTTGCTGTCATGATTACGACGACACTTGAGTTTTTTCTAGCTGCTACAGTTCCCCAGATATTGACAAATTGGTGTTACAAGGGTTCCTTTCTCTATAGGGCTGCTGTATGGCTCTGTAGCTATGTGCAGCACAGATTCACAGGCCCGCTACCCCACACTTGCATATTTTTTATGTGCACAAACGGGAAGCTTTCAGGCCCTGCGCTCCCACCAATACATGTTATTTAGTAGTTATATTACACTTTTTCAAAAAGTAAGGAAATCATGGCTAAAAACTACATTTAATGCATCAGTTAGGGTTAAACCACCAAAAGTGAGGAAATGAGATGTTAGGGTTGAGCCCCTAACCCCCCCAACATCCCCCCTCCACAGACTGACAGGCACTGGGATGTGCCATGGGGTCATGAGGCCTAACTCTCACCTCATTCTCCTTTACTGTAGCATGTCAACCTGTTTACACATGGAAAGGGGTGAGAGTTGGGCCACATGACCCCATGGCACACCGCCCCTGTCAGTCTGTAGAGGTGGGTTTTGGGAGGGTTTAGAAGCGCAACCCTAATGTCTCATTTCCTCATGTTTGTTGGTTTAACACTAACTGATGCATTAAGCATAGTTTTTTCTATGAAATATATATATACAGTATATATATATATATATATATATATATATATATATATATATATATATATAAAACACACACACACACACACACACACACACACATTTTCATTGCAAACAACTCCATTAATGCATCAGTTAGGGTTGATGTCACACCAACAAAAGTCTGGAAATGCAGTGTTATGGTTACCAACCCCAACACCCCCAACCCCTCCACCCACCCTCCACAGATCACCAGGTGATGGTTTGTGCCTTTGGGTCATCGTGCCTAACTCTCACCCCATTCTCCTATACTGTACTGTCTTGGCTTGTTTACACATGGAATAGGGTGAGAGTTAGGCCCAACAACCCCAAGGCACACCCCATCACCTGTTGGTCTGTGGAGGGTGGAGGGGGTGTTAGGTTTGGTAACCTAACTTCGAATTTCCAGACTTTTATTGGTGTGGAATCAACCCTAACTGATGCATTAACTGAGTTTTTTGCAGTGAATTTCCCTTCTTTTCGAGAAAGTGAAATGTTAGTCATATGGTATACATAGGTGGGAGCGCAGGTCCTCTGGGCCCTGTGTGTCCCACCCACCAATCAGTGTAGAGGCATAGCACAGGAAGGCACTGTGCTCCCAGTTTTGCATAATGGTATGCCTATTTAGGATCACAGGCCCTCTGGGCCCTGTGCTCCAACCAGCCATTAGTGTAGAAACATAGAGCCTGAGGGAACTGTGCTCCCAGTATTGGAAGATGGTATCCATGGGTGGGAGTACAGGCCCTCTGGGCCCATGTTCTCACCCACTTACAAGTATAGAGACATACTGCAGGAGTGCCCTGTGCTCCCTGTTCTGTATAATTGTATCCATAGGTGGGAATGCAGGACTTTCATGGAAACACCATTGGTTAGCATGGGACAGCTTTCGTGAAAGTACTGTGATACATTTACAAAACTAATATGGAATTTCATGAAAGTCCCACATGTAAATCAATGGTACTTTTGTGAAAGTATGTGGTACTTTCACAAAAGTAATGTGAAATTTCATGAACGTCCACCATGTGAACCATTGGTACTTTCACGAAAGTAATGAAAAATTTCATGAAAGCCCTCATGTTAACCAGTACTACTTTTGCAAAAGTTCTGTGGTACTTTCATGAAACCTTTTGTTGTGCACATCATTTTTTTTCCATAGGCTATAATGGGAAATGAAAACGTTTAAGAGCTTTTAAATGGATTAATATTTTTTCACCAGATCTTCCAAAGGCATTTCCCTGACCCAGTCACCATATACTCTGAAAATTTCATACCAGACGGACAAACCATTCGGGCTGTGGAAATGAGCAAAGAATTCCACTAAATTGAGGATTTTCTCACACATTTCACACTCCGCAGCTCCGCAACCGCAAATCCGACTGGAACAAAACTTTCCAAATCCACAGATCTATGCCACCACACTGCACAAGCAAAATCTCAGGGAAATTGGACAAATGCTTGCAAAGGTATTAAAGTGCAAAATTCTGAATTTAATATTAAAGTACCTACTTAACCCTAACTGTAGTGGCCCTACTGGACCCTAACTCTCACCCCATTCCATGTGTAAAGAAGCTGAGATGGTACAGTATAGCAGAATCGGGTGAGAGTTAGGCCTGACCGCTCCAAGGCACACCCTGAAGCCTGTCGGTCTGTGGAAGGTGGTAGAGGGTTGTGAGAGGGGTAGGTTTGGTAACCCTAACATAGAATTTCCAGACTTTTGTTGGTGTGGAATCAACCCTAACTGATGCAATAACAGTTTTTTGCAATGAATTTCCCTTGTTTTTGAGAAAGTGAAATGTTACTCATATAGTAGCATGGGCCCTCCAGGCCCTGCAGTCCCACTCATCCATAACTGTGTCCTCAAGTTAGCAAAATGGAGGGAGTGTATTTACAAAAGAATCCAGCACTCAGACAATTCAGTGAGAATATTTTATTATAAATTAATAATGAATTTTCAAAACAATTTACTTACAAAAAGTAAAATTCTGTGCAAAACATGCATAAACTTTCAGGCTTGTTCACCCATATCACAGACAAGAAAACTTCTGTGCTTCAGGGCTTCGCAAGCCCTTCCTTAGAAGGCATAGCTTGAAATAAAACATCTAAATAATATATACCTTTTCCATCATCCAAATTAGTACACAATCAACTAATACATTCTAAAACACTCAAACCTCATGAACTATGTTAGTTTAACCCAGGCAGTGCCATGGTAACTCAATACTCAAATCAGCTCCAATTAGAGGAAGGACCTGAAAACAATGTATTCAGCTATATTGCCACTTAGTTATATGTTCAAGTCCCAACTCTGCTGAAAGGAGGAGTGAGCTAGCATGTAAAGAAACAGGTTATTTAAAAAAAAAGTTATCATATAAACATTAACAACAATGAAAAAAGGAAAATAAAAATTATTTTAAGTAAATTCAAGACAGCTAGTTTTACTATTAGCTCCATGGTACTTCAGAGAAAAAAATGTTTTTATCATTTCACATCACAGCACATTTTCCCAATTTAGACAATATAATTTGTTCATATCCTTAAAACAAAAAACAAATAAAAAAAGGGCAAACAGAGAGGGGAGGATTGAAAAGGAAGGGGGAGAAGGAAAGGAAAAGGAGAAGAGTGAAAGAGAAAGGCAGAAATTGAGGTGGGGAAGGGGGAAGAAAAAGGAAAAAAAAACTGGGTTACAATCTCCTACACACAGCTATCAAAAAGATTAGAAAAGTCAAACAACCATTTTACACTTTTATATATGGTCCCCATTCCATCTGTTCATTTAAATCTGATGGTTTTAAAGTTTTCAGTTGGAAGATCCACATGAATTCCTTCCTATCCAACAATAAATTCCTATGTCCACCTCTCATTCAGCTTGGTACATGATCTATACCCACATAACAAATGTTATGTATTTCAATATTATGTACTTGTGCCAAGTGTTTACAGACCAGATGTTGTGGATCTTTTTTCTGGATGGCACAATAGCATTCTTGAATCCTCCAAAGTAAACCTTTCGGCATGTATACTATAAGGCATATACCACATATTTAGTCGTACACGTAATAAAATTATTTGCTTTTATTTCCCTAATGCCTAAAGGTCCTGGGTTGTAAAAAGTTTTACATTGCACAGTGGATTTACAAGTTTTGCATCGCTTACATGGGAAGAAATCTTTTATATTTTAAGCTAACCAATTATTTTGCTTTCGGTTGCCTAAAAACTCACTGCTCACCAACAGATCTTTCAAACTCCTGCCCTTCCTATACGATATTAAAGGAGGTTCCTTAATTTCTCCAAGGTTCCTATCAGTATGTAAAAGGTGCCAGTGTTTTTTTATTATTCCTGCCACCTGCACAGATACTGGGCCATATGTAGTAACAAAGACCATACTTTTCTCTTTATCTTGTTTTTTTTTTTTGTATTTTAACAGGTCTTTTCTCTCCACTCTTTCTACCCAATCTAGGGCCATTTGTAAAATCTCTTCTGTGTAACCTCTCATCCTTAATCGACAAAATAAATCATCTTTTGCTTCCAAAAAGTCTTTTAAGTCAGAGCAACTTCATTTTAAATGAATTAATTGCCCGTATGACAGTGCTTCTCTAGTGTGTTTTGGATGAAAACTAGAAAAATGTAAAACGATATTCCCTGCACTTGGTTTACGATATGTCTTTGTGGCCACAGTTCCCCCAACAATAGAAATTAATTCCAAATCTAGAAAGCTTATTTTATTTTCATGATAGTGAGCAGTGAATTCCAGACCCACTTCATTTTGATTAATATAAACCAAAAACTTCTGTATGTCTGTCTCAGCACCTTGCCAAATAATTAATAAATAGTCTATAAAACTTCTATAATACTTAATGTTATCAAAGTAAGAATTAAACTTGGGATCAAAAACTGTTCTTTCCTCCCACCACTCCATAAATAAATTTGCATATGACGGGGCTACTGGCGGCCCCATTGCCGTACCTCAAAGCTGTTTATAGAAATTGCCATCAAATAGGAAAACATTTGAATTTAAAATAAATTCCAAACCTGCTACTATAAATTCAGTGGGGTAAATAATAGACGTTTTCTCCAACATTTCTGTCACAGCTTGAATACCTAAACTATGTTCTATATTAGTATACAAAGATGTTACTTCTATTGTAATGCACCAATAATTGTCCTGTCATTCAAAGTGTTCCAAATCTTGTAATATTGTGGTTGAATCCCTAGTATAAGAGGACAAGTGAATTACCTCTTGTTGTAAATAGCCATCTATAAAAACAGCTAAAGGTTCAGTGAGTGATCCGCAAGCAGAGATAATTGGTCTCCCAGGGGGTTTACTAGCATTCTTATGCAGTTTCAGTATGTGGTAGAAGACAGGGATAACTGGATACTGATTATTCAAATAATCAAAATCTGACCCTGTAATCCATTGTTCCCACAAAGTCCATGATAAAAACAGATGCAATTCTTCTTTATATTCCTTCATCGGATTAATTTGTAGGGACATATATGTATCTGGGTCTGATAATTGTCTTACAGCTTCCCAAAACATAATATTCCCAGTCCATTACTACCTCATTGTTGCCCTTATTAGAGGGTTTGAGTATTATATCCTGCATGGATCTAAGCTCCCCAATTGCTTCCCTTTCTTCCTTTGATAAATTATCCCATTGAGAGACATATGTATGTTTCTCTAAACATTTTACTATATCCCTTACTACCACATCTTTGAACACCTTAATTGCTACACTTGCTGGACTTGGTGGTATAAAACTAGAAGATTTTTTATATCCAGGTTTCTGTGCTTGCTGAAATGCTGGTGAAAAAGGTGATGTAACATTTTCAACTAACTCTAATTGTCCCCCTTCTGACCCCTGTAAAGTAGTCAATAACAAATTTAATTCATGTTCTGTATTTAAGTCAATTAAACCCATTGTTACACTGCTCTGTTCCATTGACAATTCTGAAGCACTTAAATCCTCAGATGAACAGGTTTCATCATATAATAATTACTTAGTACCTGAAAACATTTTTTAAGGTTAATCTTCTTAATCAAATGGAACACATCACAAAAAGCTGAAAAATCATTTACAGCAGACATTGGTACAAACGATAAGCCCATAGATAGTAATTTAATTTGACTGTCTGTAAGTTGTCGTTTCGAAATATTAAATACTGTCAGGTTAGAGTCATTTAGCAAATCTTTCTGTGTTTTTTCTTTTATTTGTTTTCCATGTTGACGCCATTTGCCTCATCTCCCTTGTCCAGACTTTTCTTTATTTTTTTTTTTGAATGGGTACCCACTCGAATTATATTTTCTTCTGTTGCCGATGATTCAGAACTTGAAAATCATGCACTATGGTTAGATGCTACTGGAAATGTATAATCAGAGTCTTTTATTCCTATTCTTATTTCTAGTTCGAGATCTTGATTTTTTTGACCCCTTGATTGAGAGCTACCTTGACTGTCCCACTTGTAGACTCTGCCATTTGCATAATCTTTTTTATCCCTTAATAATTTGACACATTTTCATTCAGTCACCTCATGCTCCCATTTTTTGGCTTTGATGGTAAGCCTTGTATCCAGTTCCTTAATTAAAGGGATGTTTCCAAGTTGTTCTGATATCTTGTGCAATTCTTCTATTTCCTTTATGACAGAAGCAATATCATGTTCATCTTCTTCTAGCTGAATTTTTACAAATTCCGTAGAACATTGATCCAAATTATTTTCCCATTGCTTTCTATAAAACATCTTTTCTAGTCCACATGCTGGAAGTTTAGTTAATCTCAAGCCCCGGGGCACTTTTTTTCTCTAGGTACTTGTTCAAGGATACAATATTATAGTGGAGTGTTATTTCTCTTAATACCACTTTTTCTAGCAAAATGGAGGGCTCTGCACTCCCACCCACTCATATTTATGTCCTCAGGTTTGCAAAGTGTTATTCATAGATGGGAGCATGGGCCCTCTGGGCCTTGCACTCACACCTACCCATAACTATGTCCTCTGGTTTGCAAAATTGTTGCCATATCACACCCATACCTATGTCCTCAGGTTTGCAAAATGGCATCCATAGGTGAGAGCGTGGGCCCTCTGGGCCCAGCGCTCCCACCCACCCATCAAAGTAGAAGCATAACACAGGAGGGCCCTGTGCTCCAAGTTTTGCATAATGGGATACATATTTAGGAGCATGGGCCCTCTGGGCCCTGTGCTTCCACTCACCCATAAGTGTACAGACATAGTACAGGAGGGTCCTGTGCCCCCAATATTATAAGATGGTTTCCATGGGTGGAGCACAGGACCTCCTGGCCCTGTGCTCCCACCAGCCTGTAAGTATTTAAAACATAGTGCAGGAGGGCCCTAAGCTTTTACTTTTGCATAATCATATCCATAATCCTATCCCATGAGTGTAGAGGCATAGCATAGGAAGGCCCAGTGCTCCCACTTTAGCATAAATAGTATGCATAGGTGGGAGTGCAGGCACTCTGTACCCTGTGCTCCAACCTACCCATAAGTACAGACACATACTGCAGGCCTAGAGACATTCCAAGTAACCCTTGTACTGCAAATGTGGCAACATCTCAGTAACCATAGCAACTCTGAAAAAAAATCCTTCACATTTGTATTCATGACCTGGCCACCTCCATGTGTGCTTTAGTACACCTAAAGGTACCATGACCACCACAATGTTATCCTATGGGAATATTTCCAACTTCAGACTGTTGTAACTCTGGAACTGGTTTCAGTGTTTGCACCAAACCAGCATAAGGCACATCTGTGGAGCAAGGGCTTGCCACCCTGCAAATTACAGCCCCAAACTCCTAACCTTTGTCTTGCTATGAAGTGGCAAAGAAACTGGGCTTTTGGGGCTCTTTACCTGTGGTACTTTCATGAAATTCTGTGGACTTTCATGAAAGTACAATTGGATTACATGTGAGAGATTTTGCAGAAGTAGTGTGGTACTTACGTGAAAGTTCCACCATTATAGAACCGGGAAATTCATGAAAGTAACCGGGGAACTTCTGCGAAAGTCTGTTGATTTTGCATAAATGTTCTGCAGCTAAGATGGTGGAAAATTAAAAAAAAAACATTTCTGAACATTCTAGTGAAAAACTAATGCCAGGGTTGTGTTCCTAGGGCCCTGATTAGGTAAACCCAACTGTTGGTGTTCACCAAGGGCAGTATTTTTTGAACTACAACTTTTTTAAGCCTTGCTAACTGAAAACAAGATGGTGGCAGCATGAAAGTACCAAACCCATTTGCGAAATTAAAATGTGCTTTCGCGAAAATAAATAGTGCTTTTGAGAGGAACATATATTTTTTCCCCATAGGCTACAATGGGAAACTTTAAACTTTAATAACTTTTGAACAAATTAATATTATTTTCACCAAACCTTCAAAAGGCACTTCCCTGACCCTGTCCCCACACAGTATATCCTGAAGATTTAGGACCACACGGACAAACTGTTTGGGTTGTAGAGAAGAGAAAAGAATTTGCCAAAAATGGCCAAAAAAGTGGTGTTTTGCACTTTATTTGGCACTCTACAGCTCTGCAATCACACATCCGACTAGAACAAAACTTACCAGATTCAGAGATCTATAGTAGCAGATAGAGCATGCAAAGGTTCAGACAAATCGGTTGAATGGTTACGAAGTTATTAAAGTGCAAAAATTTAGGATTAACATAGAAGTGGCCATGCAACCCTAACTATAGCTGCACTACCATGTAGCTGTAATATATATTCTTGGCAAAAAACTTTGTTAATGCATCAATTAGGGTTCTAGCAACAAAAGTTTGGAAATGTGCTGTTAGGGTTTCCAACCCTAACACCCCACCATACAGGCAACAGCAGGCATAGGGGTTGAGCCTTGGGGTTGTCAACTCTAATGCTCACATTTCCTTATTTGTATGTGGGCGTGCAGGACCCTTTGGGCCCTGCGCTCCCATCCCTTCATAAATGCATATTTGTATGTAGCTGTGGAAGTGCTATCCTGGGGCTTCTGTCCCCAGGATTCCCATCAGACCAAGTGGGCAAGTAGCCCAAAGGGCTGCAGTGCCTCCAAATCCCCTTCAGGCAGTGTTATGCAATACCAGGTCAATAAGGAACAAGACCACAATTAGGACTTGATTTCTTCCATCGACCTGGCTTGCATCATGGAGACCTGGTTGGGTGATGATGTTGGACCAGTCCTGGAAGTGGCAGTCCCCACTGGGTACTCCATGGTTCACTGCCTGAGGAGGGACTGCAGGAGTGGGGGAGTAGCTGTCTGTTTTAGATCCAACTTGGGCTTCACCATGCACCCAGTGGGAGTAAGTTGCCAGGTCCTTTGAATGTGCCTGTACATGGGGGTTGAGGTGCAGGTTACAGGATTCTCCTCATATATCACCCTCCTGGGCCCAGAGATTTTCTGCAGGAGGTAGTTGACGTCTTCATTGGTGAACTTTTGGAATCCCCCAGATGTTTGATTTGGGGGGGGATTTCAATGCTTGGCTCGATGACAAATCCTCACAATTTGGTTATGACCTTCTCCAGTTGACATCATCACTGGGCCTGTCATAGGTTGTTACTACTGTGACCCATCAACGTGGTCACACATTGGACCTGGTGTTCTCACTGGGGCTTGATGTGACTAATCTTAAGAGTGATCAGATCTAAGCCGGCCCGGTGGCGCTGAGGGTTGAGGTGCTGGACGCCACACGTCACACCACGCCAGCAACCCGGGTTCAGGAACGAGCTCGGGCCATCGGGGGTCAGCCGGGGAGGGTTGAGGATGAGTACCCTTGTGGTGCTCTCTTCCCCGGGTAGAACGGGGTGGGTTGTCCGGCATGCTGGTACCCCCAGTGGAGACCAGATGTACTACAGCAAGCCAAGGCAAACATGTATCCAGCATGGATGAAGCCAGGAGGGTTGCTGTGTGCCAGGACGTTGACAGGCACCAGACAGGCACCACGCAGGGAGGGAGTGGGAGGGGGAAGCACACAGAACAAGGAAACCAATGGCACCATGGGCAGGTGACAGCACCTGTCCCCCATGCCCCACGCTGGGCCAACCCCGACTGACCTTCCTGGTCTTCCATCCCCAGCCCTACCCTGTAGCCAGAGTCTCACTAGTAAGTACACCCAACAGGAGGGGTGACCCACTTCGGGTGGGTCAAACCGGGGGTGCTGGCTATGGGAAGGGGGAGGAGAGAGGAGGTTCAGATCGGGCGGGGCAGGACAAAGTACTAGGCTGCCTGAGAGAGGCTCCATGGCGACGTGACCAGAGGGAAAGAAATTCAAAAAAAAAAAAGATTGATCAGGTCGTGTGGTCTGATCACTGCACAGTGGAGTTCTTGTTTGTGGCACCCTCTGAAAATCATTCACCTGTTGAGATGGCTAGCTATTGCCCTTTAAAAGGGATTTCCCAAGAGGGACTGCTGGCACTGGCTGACCTATCTAGAGTAGTTGCTGCATGTACGATTGGCATGAGCGAAGCAGTGGTCATCTATTATAGGGTGGTACCCGAGGCACTCGATGCCATCGCACCAGTCTGTGTATGATCCAGATCTTCTCACTTGAGATCCCCTTGGTTTGAATGGGATCTCAAGGCGATGAAGATCAGGGGTCAGAAGTTAGAGCATTGCTGGCAGAAGACTCGATCAGAGGAGAAAAAACTGGCCTTGCATTCTCTTTACCATGAGTACCAAGGGGCAATCAACCATAAGGAGGCATAGTTCCCATCCTGGGAGATTGCTCCAGGGAAGAACAGCCAACTTAGCTTTTTAGGATGGTCGACAGACTCCTTCATCCGGTCTGTCTGCAGCCGAAAAAAGCTTTTTCAGCCACTTTGTGTTATGAGTTTGCTCAGTTCTTCTCTGACAGGGTGTCCTCTATCGACCAGGGGATCCCATCAGTGAGGCATTCTATGCCTCACAATACTGAGCCTGGGGGAATCAGAAGCTCTCCACCAGTCAGGGATGAGTTTAAACTGGTGGAGGTGTCCGAGGTCACTGAGGTCATCTCAGAACTAAAGCACCCTTTTTGCAACCTGGACCCAGCCCTGATCCATTTCTTATTGAGATGCGTTGGTTCTGTTGGCCTGGTATTCACCATGATTGTCTGGTGCTTCTTGTCAGAAGAGGTATTTCCAGATGCCTTGAAAGAGGTTCTGGTTAGGACACTTCTGAAAAAGTCATCTCTTGACCCTGATGTCCTGGTGAATTACCATCCTATCGCCAACCTTCCTTTTTAGGAAAAGTTGTTGACAAGGCAATGGTGCAGCAGCTTGAGGAGCACCTTGTGACCTTTGAGATTTATGAACCATTCCAGTCAGGTTTCAGAGCTAAGCATAGAACAGAGACAGCTTTAGTCAAGGTGCAAAATGACTTACTCAGGGCTAGAGATAGAGAAGACAAGTCATTTCTTGTTCTCCTTGATCTCTCTCTCTTCAACCTTTGTCACCATAGATGAAATTGGGCTTCTTGATCACTTTAGAGAGTACTGCGGACTTGCTAGAACAGTCATCAGCTGGTTTGAGTCCTATCATTCCAGCAGAAAGCAGCGGGTGGCCGGCCCATCGCAGCGGTAGGATTTCTGTTTGCTACGCCAGTGGCCCGGGTTCAGGAACGGACCCAGGACACTGGAGGGTCAGCCCAGGGGAGAAGGATGGAACATCCCAAGGACTGCTCTCCATCTCTGGGGGTAGGGTGGGGGAGTGTGACTGGTGCTTGACGGACCCCTGGCAGAGGCTGGGGGTTGTGCAAGTGACCAGCATCAAGAACGTCCAGGGAATGGAGCAGATGCAGCACATCATTGCATGTCCCCACCCTCCAAGAAAACCAGAAAAAAGAGCAGCTGCTGGCTGCCCTAGATGAAGCCTGCCATGGCTTCAATTAGACTCCAGGCCAGCTCTCTGACATATCCCGTTTTCTGCAGCACTGGGGGAGTCTAGTGCCCTAACCCCGCCCTGGGGGGTAAGCCAGGCGATATTGGAGGGTCGCGGCCATTGTTGAGGTGGAAGTCATGGTCCACGACCAGGCTGAGGTACCGGGTGACTAGCGGCAGGGGAAGAAAAAATAGAAAATTAAAAAAAAGAAAGCAGTGGGTAGTGATGAATTTCTCCTCCCCAAGGCTGATGCCATGTGGGGTATCTCAGAGCTTGATCTTGTCAGTGATGTTATTTGCGGTGTACATGCTGCCCCTGGGTGAGCTCATTAAATGGTACAGTGTGGGTTTTCACTGATATGCAGATGATACCAAACTGTACATGTATTTTTCCCAGGGAACACACAACGCCTTGGACGTGCTTAATAGCTGCCTGGTCGAGATCAATGACTGGATTCCTCCAGCTGGCTGCAACTGAACCCGGACAAGATGGAGGTCGGTGGTTGAGCCAGGACACGGGTGTGATTGGAGTACTTCCAGCATGGTCACTGGTCTTTTCTTGGGATACATGCCATTGATTGCCACCTCTAGGGTGCGAGATCTTGGAGTGATTCTGGATGACAGTTTAACACTTGAATCTCAGGTGTCTTCTGCTGTCAAAGGTGGGTTTTACCACTTACAGAACATTGCCAGGATCAAACCCCTAATTCCACCCGAAGACCTACCAACACTTGTTAATGCTTTTGTGAAGCCCAGGCTGGATTACTTTAACACTCTTTACTCTGGGGTCACTCAAGGGACCCTCTACTGACTGTAGCTAGTGCAGAATGCAGCGGCTAGGTTGATGACCATCCTCTCTAGGTCGAATCATGGGACCCAGGTCCTGCAGGCTTTACACTGGTTGCCAGTCAGGTGGAAGATCATCTTCAAGGTGGGCTTGTTCACCTATAAGGCACTGCATGGATTTGGCCCTAGTTACTTGTTTGATCTCCTGCATCCTCAGTCCACTCCCTTCGCTCCTCGGCCAAGGGCCTCCTCACTGTTCTGAGGACTGGGTTGAAAGCCTCTGGCAACCGCACCTTTAGTGTCACTGGCCCTGCCATCTGGAACTCTTTTCCACCTTTAGTGAGAGAGACCCTAATGGTCGAGATGTTTAAGAGAAGTCTTAAGGCCCATCTCTATTCCCTGTCCTTCCCTGAAGTAGAAATTTTATCTTGTGTATTGCTTAGTTCAGAATTTGATTTTAATGTAGCATATTGGAATTTTAATACCTGTGTCTGTATTTATTGCATTAATTTATTGTTTGTGTCTATCTTTATCCCTTTCTGGTTCTATGTTGGAGCTGGAGACCTGTAGAAGCAGGCAGCAGGAACTGAATGTGAAGTACTTTCTTTGTGTTGTTTGTTTTATTTTAGTATTGTGGTAGCATTTACTGAGAGGGCAATGTGTGCTGTGTGATTTCAACTGTGCAACTGCAAAACAAATGATTTTGTCTTGGGCTGGGAGGAGGGCAGTATCTGACTAAGGGAGGGAGAGGCTGGGACTACACAGGAGGGGGAGGGGTGGTCACATGACTCAGACCAGCCAATAGTGGGGCTGGGATCCACTTATGTTACAAGGGGGACCAAGTGACCCCAAAGTGTGAGTGACACTGAAGCTCGAGTGCCACGATGCATCTCGAGTAGTGTCTGCAGGGTGTCAGCTGGGAGGACAGCAGGCAGCAGGCCACGCTGGGGAGGGGGGAGTAGGACAGAGGGGAGAGGAGTCTCAAAAGGGAGTGCTGACCAGGTATAGCTTAGAAACATATCATATGGCAGGAAGCCCAAGGAGGTTGGGGAGGGTCCCAGGGAGTGGGCCAGTAAGCAGGCATGGGAAGGGAGGGTGTTTGTGGCAGTCAAGAGAGACAGGTAGTAAGTTGTAATGGATGCAGGGCAGCCATATTCTTGGGGATTGCTTGGAGGGCAGGGGGTGCATGGTGTGTAGGCAGTTGGCACAACTTAGGGAGTAGCTTGGATGGATGAGAAGGGAGCTGGGTAGATGGGGGCAGGGGTGGGGGAGCACCAAGGAAAGGAGAACATGAGGAGGCCATCACCAGAGGTTGCAGCAGGCAAAAGAAAGGATATACAAGGTGGGGGAACAAGAGGGGCAGTCAATCAGGAGCAGCTGGAGGCAGACACCAGTGACTGGAGGGTGGACAGGCCCCAGGGGAAGATGAAACAGAGGCAGGGCAGGGGTATAAGTCACAGAGAGGAGTGGCTGGAGTAGCTCAGAGATAGGAAAATGGCAATAGAAACAGATTATCTGTTTTGGCTAGCCTTGGGGTGCAGGAAGGGGTTAGGAGAGAAACTGCAGAGAATGGAAGGGTGGAAAGCACAATGAAGGGTAAGGGATACAGCAGTGAGGTAGAAAGCAAAAGAGGTAGCCCAGGTGGCAGCAGATGAATGCAGGGCAGATTGAAGTTGGCGAAGCAGCAGGCACCAGAGGGAGGAGGAAGGGGCAGGTAGAGAACAGACAGGGGGATGCAGCAGGCAGCCCTGAAAAGGATAGCACAGGGGGGAGTTGGGGAAACAGGGAAGAGGAAGAGAACAGGTCAGTGGGGACACAGGGAACCAGTGGCGGGGGGGGGTAAAAAGGCAGGCACAGAAATGGTGGAGGTAGAGCAGGAGAGAGAGGGTACTAGGGTGCAATCAGATAGTCTTGGCACAAGTGGTACACGGGAAAGGATGGGGCAAAGAAAAGGGACAAACATAGCTCGAGGAAGGCACAGAGGTACTGAGGCAAGGGGGGAAGGAGGGGGAGATCAAGACTGGGGACAGAGGATTAGCAGGTAGCAGGAGGGTGAAAAGAATAAAAGGAAGGAAGGTCATTATTCTGGAGGACTCGATACTTAAGGGTATAAGATGGGGGGAAGGGGCGCAAGGAAAAGCAGCATTTGAGTGGCGTGCATGCCAGGCATGACAGCAGGTAGAGTGGGACAGCATATTAGCAGATGTGTGAGGAAGGTAGGGGAAAAATCACACATTGTGGTACACTTTGGCACAAATGACCTGGAGGGGAGAAGGATAGAAGAGGTGCAGGACAGTTTCAGAGAACTGGAGAAACTGCAGTATGGTGGGAAGGTCGGTAGCTTTTTCAGAAATTCTACCAGTGCCAAGAGCGAGTACAGCCAGGAAGCAGAGAATCACTGAATTCAATAGACAGCTGAAGGAATGGAGTGGGTCCATGGGGTATGGATTAGTGGGGGGGGGGGCAACAAGTGGGAGAACACAGATCTGTATGCAGAGGATATGATGCACCTTAGTAAGGAAGGCTCACAGGTACTAAAGCATATGTTTGGGGAGTTTATCAAAGAAAATTATAATTGAAACTAGGTAAGGGGTTGGGGGCTAAAGTGGTGGGAATTCACAAGAGAAGAGTCCTTTGGACACCCCCACAACAGGCAGGAGCCAAATTCAAATAGGAGGGGAAATGGAGGGGAGGGAAAAGGTGCAGAGCACAATAGATCAGAATGGAGTGTGGTATCACTGAATGCTAGGAGCCTGGGGAACAAGATGGCAGAGTTGCAGGCATTTATGGTGGAAAGGGAGGTGGACATAGTCACCATCACAGAGACAT
Source organism: Neoceratodus forsteri (assembly GCA_016271365.2). Lineage (NCBI taxonomy): Eukaryota > Metazoa > Chordata > Ceratodontiformes > Ceratodontidae > Neoceratodus > Neoceratodus forsteri. The sequence continues at coordinate 1,735,321,514 of CM057450.1, read as the reverse complement.
GGGCAACCTAATACCATGACTGGGACTTAGCCATCCCAGGTTTCAAGCTATACTGGAGGGATAGGGAAAAGGGGGTGGGGTGGCCATCAATGTTAAGGAAGGGATATGGTGTAATAGGGAGGAGAGGGAAGAAGGCAGGGCAGAGGCCATATGGGTACAACTATACAACCCAAGGGGTAGCAAGGTTAGATTGAGGGTTGTTTATAGGCCTCCGACATAGAATGAGGAAATTGATAGGGAGCTGGGGGAGCAGCTAAAGAGGCTTAGCAGCAAAGGGAGTACTGTAGTGGTGGGGGACTTTAATCTACAAGGGGTGGATTGAAGCATCCCGGCTACCTCATATGCCAGGGAGCAGATCCTTGTGGAAGCCTTCCAGGACAGCTTCCTGACACAGAAGGTAGCAGAACCAACTAGGGAGGGGAACATCCTAGACCTGGTGCTGGAGGATGGGAGCAAGTCAGGGATGTTGGAGTAGAGGAATCCCTGGTGGGAAGCAACCACCTTACAGTGTGGTTCTCAATTAATCTAGATAAGTAGGTAGCCACTACAAGGACTAAGGTCCTGGATTTCAAAGGGCAGACTTTGGCAGGATGAGTAGTATACTGGAAGGGAACATAGATAACATCCGCCTGAACATGGACATCAGGAGATGCCTGGCTGAGGTCACTAGCACATGTGTCTAGAGCTAGAACAAATAATCCAGGACCAAGAAGCCAAGCTGGATGAACAAGGAGTTATGAGAGAGGGTGAGGGAAAAGACAGCTGCATTTAGACCCTACAAAAGGTCCAACAGGGAATAGGAGAGGGAAGAATACGTGAGGAAATCCAGGGAAGTGAGTAGAACACTAAGGGCAGCCAAGGTGTCGAGAGAACTAAGACTGGCCCAGGGGATCAAAGAAGGGGTAAAAGATGTCTTCAGGTATATAAGGGAGAAGAGAAAGAGTAAGGATCAGATTGTAAGGATAAAGAATGGCAGTGAGTGGGTAGAAAAGAGGGCAGAGCAGGCAGGAGTACTCAAGCACTTCTGTATGGTATTCACCAAGGAAGAGAGACTGACCTGTACCTAAGGAGAAGGGAGGGGTGAGGGTGTGGGGGAGGAGAACACAGATGGGGAAATCAGACAGGGAAGGGCGTTGGAGAGCCTTAAGTCCCTGAGGGTTGATAAGGCCCTTGGGCCAGATGGAATTCATCCTACAGTGCTGAGAGAGTTGGCAGTAGTTCTGGTGGGGCCATTGGCGGATCTGTTCAACACCTCTCTGTAAATGGGATGCATACCCAGAGACTGGTGGGTGGCGCATGTGATGCCCCTCCATAACAGTGGGCCCAAGGATGAACCAGGGAACTATAGATCAGTCAGCCTAACCTCAATTATTGGAAAACTAAAGGAGACTATCCTCAAGGAAAGGCTGGTAAAATATCTGGAGGATAATGATCTCCAGGATAGAAGACAGCATGGGTTTTTCTCTGGCAGATCCTGCCAGATGAAACTGGTGGATTTTTTCAATTGGGTGACGTGGGCACTGGACAAGGGTCATGCAGTAGATGTCCTATACCTGGACTTCAACAAGGCGTTTGATTCAGTGTCACATGGTAGGCTGACCAGCAAACTGAGCAACCTGGGAGCAGAGAGGAAACGGTTAGCTGGGTCAGGAGCTGGTTGCAGGATAGACAGCAGAAGGTAGTAGTGAGGGGTGAGGTATCTGAGCCCAGGGTGGTAAAAAGTGGGGTCCCACAGGGCTCAGTACTGTTTAACATTTTCATTGCCGACATTGCAGAATGGATAAAGAGTAAGATCAGTCTCTTCGCTGATGACACCAAGATCTGTGCAGAGGTTGATGGAGGGGAAGGTGGTACAGTACTCCAGGAGGATTTGGCAAAACTGGAGGAATGATCTGACACATGGCAACTTGGGGTCAATGCAAAGAAGTGCAAAGTCATGCACTTGGGAGCCAGGAACCCTGGAAATAGTTACTGGTTGGGGGGAGTGCAGTTATCCAATTCAAAAGAGGAGAAGGATCTGGGTGCACTAGTGACAGGGGAAATGAACCTCTCAGCCCAGTGAAGGAAGGCAATGGCAAAGGCCAGCAGAATGCTGGGGTGCATTGCAAGGAGAATTACATCTAGGAGATAGGAAGTCATCCTGTTTCTGTACAGGTCCCTGATGAAGCTGCACTTGGAGTACTGCTTGCAGTCCTGGTGCCCCTACTTGAAAAAGGACATCAAGCTGTTGGAGGTGATACAGCTGTGGGTAACAAAAATGATCCTAGGGTTGGGAGATAAACCTTATGAGGAGAGACTGAGAGAGCTCAATATGTATTCCCTGGAGGATAGAAGGAAGAGAGGGGATATGACTGAGACCTTCAAGTACCTGAAGGGTATGAACAGAGTAAGCACTGGAAGTATTTTCAAATTAAAAGTAGGAAGGGAAACCAGGGGGCACAGTCTGAAGTTGAAAGGAGGCAGATTCAGGAGGGAAATGAGGAGGCACTATTTCACTGAAAGGGTGGTAGGAGGGTGGAACATGCTGCCTGAGGGGTCATATCACTGTGGATGGTGGGCAGCTTCAAAATGGGATGGGACAGGTTCAGAAGGAGGGTTCAAAACATGGGGGGACAGGGGGTGGGAATGAAGGATACATGGGCTAAATCAATGGGGGGAGGCAAGGGAAGGAGGCAGCTGTAGTCTGAAAAACTGAAGTGCTGCACACTCAAGCAGGCTAGATAGACTGATAGGCCTGTATCTGCCGGCAATTTCATGTGTTTATATGTGAGGTCCCCAGAGCCTCCGGGACTGGGCCCCATACAAATAAAAATTGCCTTGCCTTGTTTCTTCCATTTATAGGAGAACAGTGACCAAATTGTCAGCACAGGCATTTATTACCCCACCTCATGTACCTGGTACAGAAATTTTAGAATCCCCACCAAAACGTAATTCTGCACAACTGCAACACCATTCACAACACAATTGCAAAAACACATTTTGGCCAATATCTGAAAAATGCCAGCTGTGACATACATGAGGTGGGGCAATAAGAAGGCTATGTTGAAAAATTTGGTATCAAAATATTTAAAGTTTCCAATGTAATGAGAAAATTGCAATGAGTGGGCATAACTTTGACATTTTTAATTATTCTGACTCCAAATATTCAACATAGCCTTCTTATAACCCAACCTCATGAACAAGATCAGGAAAAAGTTATCAAATCCCACCTGAAAGGTAATTTCACCAGCTGACTGTGGAATCACCTTTTAGGTGGGAGTTGGATAATGACAGTCATATTGTTCATGAAGTGGGGTCCCCAAAAGGCCATGTTAAAAATTTGGTGTCAAAATTTAAGAAAATCGCTGAGTTATGCATCAAAGTTGAAGCCCCCTTTGAAATACATTGAACCATATTTCCTTTAGTTTCTTATATTACAGTCACTGGTTCCAGCAGCAAGATGTGTCTTCGATTGGGAAGTGGATCTTGAATCTGGGACCTGTTCAGGTGAGTAGTAGCGTGTGGGGGTGTATTGGGTGGTGTGGTGTGGTGGGTGCAGAGTGGAAGGTGAGGTGGGAATTGTCTGATCGGCAAGGGACTGTTTTCTTATTTTAGGGAAAAAAACATTGAGGACTGTTTTATTTTTTACAGGTGGGGAATGGAACCCGTGGGTGGGGGGTTGCCACTAGACATGAGGAAAAAAAGACAATGAAGGCGGGCATAAATCGGAGGGCGGGAGGTGCCACTGAACACCAGGGAACAAATAAAACTAAAGGGTGGGACATAAATCAGAGGGTGGAAGTGCCACTAAACACCAGGGCAAAACAGAAAAGTAAAGGTGGGGGCACAAATCAGGGGGTGGGGGATACCACTAGACACCAGAGAGAATAAAAAACTAAATGGGGGGCAGGAAACGAATGGGATGGTGATCAACAGGCAAATATGTTTTGGTCTATAGTAGCTGCAAAGCTTGATAGGAGAGAGGTGTTAAAGTAAGGTTCTTTTGGGGGGATGTAGGAAGACTGGGAGATATAAAGATTCAGTACAATTAAAATATAGTAGATGCTATTAAATAAAAAATATTCATGAGAAACAACAGTTTGATTCATGTTCTGAACCTCTTTCTTACTAGTTAGGAATATGGAAATGGACAGCACACTGAAATGGCAGATGAAAATATAAAGAGCCCAATTCTTGAAAGATGGTGCAAGTCACCGCCAAAGGAGACTTGCGCTAAATGAAGTTGCACAAGGGATCCTGTGCCCGATTCTCTATCAGGCAGGGTACCCATAGCAAAATCCCATGACTTGCACCAACTATACAGGTACGTCAAACAGAAGGACTACCTGGACAGTCTGCAGCAAGTCTGTGCCATGCTACAGTAAGGGCACAAGTGCCCCACCACCACCACAGTCACCAAGTAGGACAAGCCCTGCAGGGCTCACCATGCCCCCCAATCCCCGATCCCCATATTACAGGCTGCAAAGCCCCTCAGGGCTACACATGCCCTCCCAAGCCCAATCCCAAAAATAAGCCCCCCAAGCCCTGATCCCCAAAATAAGCACCACTGGACTAATCATGCCCCCTCAGTGCCAATCCCTGATTGCCAGACCACCCCCAAAATGCAAGTGTTGTAATGTCAACAGCCATATATAAAATCGGTATCCCTTATACCTGGTAGTCTAGTGGCCTCCCACCCCCATGCAGCAGTGCCAGACCACCTAGCTCTCCTCTTACCCAGCCAGCAACTGGCATAGCCCACCTTTCACTTCTGTGGCCAGCCACTGACTGAGCTCCATCTAAATGCCTACTACTGTAAATAGTAAGTGCTCAATGAATGAATGATACTTTATTCATTGAGCACATACTATTTACAGTAGTATGCGCTCATACGGAGCTCAGTCGGCTGCAGACCATGGTGGTGACAGGTTGGCTGAGTCAGTCGCTGACTGAGTATGGGTCAGGGGGTGCAGGGTGGACTGGAACTGCCAGGTGGGGGGGGCCGCTAGACTACCGGGGAGGTAGGGGGCTATTTTTATATTATGGCACAAAATGCAATTCCTGGAATTGGGGAGTGGGGGAGTGGGAGCACTAGCCCTGCTGGACTTTTACATTCCATGCGGGGGATCTAACATGGGGTGGGGCAAGCCCTGTGGGGTTTTATGTTTGGGGACTCAGGGCATTGGTGGAGAGGTTGGGGTCCACTAGCCCTGTGGGGCACACACATTTAATGCAGGGGATTGAGCATGGGGGTGCTGCAGCCCTCTTGAGGCAATATGTATTTGGGGATGGGGCATGGGATCTGCTTGCCCTGCTGGGCATTTATGTATCTGTGGGGGATGAAGCATCGGAGGTGGGCATGATTAGCCATGTGGGGCTTTCCTGCTAACAATATGTGGATGAGGGCTGGGGTGGGGGCACATGTCTTGGAAGCTGGCCTGGTGGCAGATCTGCACAACCCCCGGAGGACGCAAGTACACTGATACCAGCTAAAAGCTGGTGTAACTGTACTTTGGCAGATGCCCTCCAAGGGTTGTTTGAGAATAGCAACCTTGGGGACTTTGCTGCTGCCCTTCCAGAATAGGGTGCAACTGCTTCTGTAAACCCCCTAGTGCCATGTCATATGGGGTTTAGGGCGTAACTGGTGGTGTTTGTCCACTTTGGCACAAGCAGCCTGCGACATGTCACAGGCTGCTTTGCAGAATACCGTATGTCACAACTGCTGGCATAACATGCTACTTGCACCCATTTATTTTGGCGCAAGTCAAGTTATGCCAGGCGTGAGCTTTTGAGAATCAGGCCCAGAGTCTTTTGGATTTAGTCTGGTCCATTTTCTTACCATTTGTAAATTAAGCATAACTGGGTCAAATAGGAATGTACGACTCAGAAGGGAAACAATATTAAAGAAATGGAATTTTATAGAGATAGATGTGAATGATAGTTTGACTTTAAATTAAATAATAATTGGATAAAACAGGAATGCAGGACACAGAAGAGAAACAAGATTACAGAAATCGAATTTTATAGGGACAGATGTGGATGATAGCTTTGGCATCGCCACAGCAGCATGGCCAATGAACAATAGATTGAAAATGTTATACTTGGTCTTAGTGTTTATTTGCATTCTAAATCAGTGCATAATATGAGGAATCTGCACTGGGAGGATAGTAAAATATGGAATAAGCTGAACTGTTTGTTTCTGGACTGCTGATCCCCCCCGCACTCCCAGAAATAAACAGGACACTGCAAATCAATATGCAATTATAGCATTATTGGGACTTATTTCAGTCCATTTCCTTACTAATTATGGTATAGATAGAATAAATGGGTCAAACTGAAATTCAATTAAATAATATTTAATGGTGGATATTCATGGTATGGGAGGGGGGAGATGACATTATAAAAATCAACATGTTAAGGAGTAGATGTAAATGATAGCCGCAGAATTGTAACAGCAGCATAGCCAGTGAATAATGAATCAAGCTGCTACCCTCCACCCCTTCCCAGCACACCATACCTAAGTATAACCATGCCAGTGCCTGCTGTTTTATGGTAATAGACTGCTCAACATATGTGATCAACTTGTATAAGAACTATCTCAAATACCTGTACCCTGTAACTCAAATGTATTTTTGTTTGACCACAGTGTGTCGTGGCGCCTCTGATGAACGCCTATTTGAGAAAAAACCTGTACTGTGTAATCTAAAATGCTTTGTATGTCCTCAATGTGACGAGGTACCTTTGGAAACGAGCCCCTGGCTCAAAGGTTGTAAACTGATTTCTCACAAAATAAAAATAAATAAATAAAGAGCTCACACTTGGTCTACATATTGATTTTAATTAAGGATTTGTTCCTGGACAACTGATCTCCCCCTTACTTGCCTCCCCCCAAACAAACAAAGAATAGAAAGGTTCAAATCTGATTGATTGACTTGTAGCTGCTATATTGTCAAGTTCATGAGGAGAATGTCATTTATCAAAACACAGTACAATGTGAATAAAAAATGTTACTTTAATTAGTTATATAGCTATACGGAACATGTGTGTGTGGGGGGGACATGTAACTGCAAGGCTTGATAGAAGCTAGGTGTGAAAGTAAGTTTTTTTCAGAGGGGATGAGAGAGGACTGGAAATATAAAGATACAATAGAATTAAAATGCAGTAGATGCTATTAAATAAAAATATTTATGAGAAACCAAAAACTTTAATTCATGTTCTGAACCTCTTTCATATAAGTCTGGAATATGGAAATGGACCAGACACTGCAAGGGTAGATGAAAATATAGAGACTTTTGGATTTTGTTTTTGTAATTCAACTTAAGGGTTTTTTCTTTTACCAACAAGTACAAATGAAAAAATAAGGTAATAAACATTTTAAGACCAAATAACTGGAATAAAGGAGGAACAAAATAATAACTAAAGAGAAATTATCAGTTCCAAACCGAGACAGATTATGTGCAATAACGGGTCTGGATTTCCACGAAAGACACCCCTTCTCTTTCTGCTAGAAAATTAAAATAATGTAGTCAACGGCCCCAAAACTTATCTTGATGAAACCTAAGACAAACTGTAAGCTCTTCCATGATCAGAAAACTCTGATAATTTTTTACCCAAATGTCCACCCTGGGAATCGTCGACTAACCAAAACTGAGTAATCGTCTTCAGAGCCACCCCAACCAAAATGTAAAAAGATACCTAGAATTAGTGCTCCTAAGCTCTTGGGGTAAACCAAATATCCATACCGGTAGGAGAAAGGGTAAATCAACTCCCCAAATTTTCCCAGTCACTTCCCCTAACTGTATCCAGTAAGAACTTATGCCTGAGCAGGACCAAAAGATATGATTGTGGTCTCACCGACCCCCACAACCCCTCCAACATCTATGCAAACTATGCCTACTATAATGCTGGACCTGCACCGGGGTATAAAAATACCTCAAAACCACTTTCCACTGAAATTCTCTCCATCCAGGTGAAGCTGTGGTGGAGTGAATTCCCTTCCAAACTCTAACCCAGTCCTCATCTGTCATCTGAACCCCTACTTCCACCTCCCATTTCTGCTTGAGAGGGGCCAGCATGTCTGATTCCAATTGTTGAAACCATTGATAAAACTTGGAAATAAAACCCCTGTCTTCTGGCCTATCCACCAGAGACATTAAAAGGACCTCAAAGGATTCTCCATGGTCTGTAACACCCCCCCCCTGCTGGGCATCCATCACATAGTGCCTAATCTGAAGAAAGTGATAAAAATTCTGCCTCAGGAGACCATACTCTTCCCTCAATTGAGAGAAAGATTTTAAAACCATTCCCTCAAAAAGTTGTCCCACTAAGCAGAGGCCAAGGGAAATCCAACACCGAATACCTGAGTCTGCCTTGCCAACACAAGTGCTGAAACACAGACTAATGTGAGACTCTCTGTAGAGCCCCACTTAAAACCCATCCCTTTTAAATGTCCTTCCACGACCACCAAATGTGAGCAACCCATGGATTAGCAAATTTCAGGGAGCGAGAAAATTTCTGATCAATGAACAGCAAATCTGATAAACGAAGAGGGAATACAGAGGTTGATTCTAAGTCCACCCATTCAGGGGGATTGCTTAAAAAAAAAAGAGGTTAAAAATGGCCTCAGCTGAGCAGCCCAATAATACTTTTTAAAATTAGGTATGGCCAAACCCCCTCTCAACTCGAACATTGACAAATCTTCCCATCTCACCCGAGGTCTCCTCCCATTCCAAATAAACTGCGATAACATACATTTTAAAAGAGACCAAGAGGAGGAGGACAGAGAAACCAGGAGGGATGAGAATAAAAAGAGAAAACAGGAGGGATGAGAATAAAAAAAGAAAACAGGGCAAAATATTCATCCACACTACTTCAATCCTGCCACCTACTGATAAAGGAAAGAGAACATTGTTTAACCAGGAGTAGCATACTAAACTGAAGCTTGTTTCCAGATGTGACCTGGGAGCACAAAGAAGTTAAGTGACTGGCTCAGGATCACACAGTATCCCTGTGGGATTCAATCCCAGATCTCCAACTCTACAGCTCAGAGCCTTAACCCACTGCACTATACTGTCTCCTTGGAGTTCTTTCCACCTAGTACAAACTACTTGTACCTCCTTGAGCAATTTATCATAATTCAAACTATACAATTTTGATAAGTCCCAAGGAAACCAAATGTCTAAGTATTGGAACCCATCCCTCACCCAATGAAAACCCCATCCCGAAATAACCGCAACATCTGGCAGTCACCCCAAAACATTATTTCTGTCTTACTCTCATTAAGTTTAAAACCAGAGAAACACCTGTATTCCTCTAGTAAACTAATAGCCACAGGTATCACTTTTCAGAAATGAAAAGCAGGGTATCATTTGCATTTTGAGAAACACGTAAATATCTACCTCCAAGCTGTATACCCTGATAAACATCAGACTGTTGAATAAACACCGTTAGAAGCTAATGCTGAGGGAAAACAGCAGGGGTTAGAGAGAGAGAGAGCATCCTTGCCTAGTACTCCACTCAATAGGCAGCCTAGGAAATAAAATCCCATTTATCTTTATCCATGCATTAGGGGACGTATACATATTCCTAAGCCAGCTACAAAATTTCAGCCCAAACTGGAATTTGGACAAAGTACCCATCAAAAGGCCCAGTCCAGGCAGTAAAATGCCTTTTCAGTATCAATAGAAAGTATCGCTTCTAGCTCCTCCTCAGCCTAGATTTAGATGCTGACAAGACATTCAACAACCTCCTAATATTGTCTTGTAAATGTCTGCATGGAATGAAGCCTGTCTGATCGGTATGGATGAGAGTTGAGATTTTTTTTCTGTAACTGTAAACTAATAGCTTTAGTAAAAATTATGAAATCATAATTAAGAAGGGAGATTGGTCAAAAATTAGCATATTTATTTGGCTCGTTCCCAGGCTTTGGCAAAACAGTAATGACCACCTCATCCCAAGTTTCCAGTAGAGCCCCAGGTTCATGAGCTAAGTTACAAATCTTAGTTAATAAAGGAGTTAACTACTGGGCAAAGATCTTATAGAACTTGAATAAACCTGTCCAGGCACAGAGATTTCTCCAACTTCAAAGTTTGAATCACTGCCTCAATCTCTTCCGTAAATGGGAGATCCAGCCTAATCTGTTACGGTCGGGATAATGCCAGCAAGGTAAATTTGCCCAAGAAAGCCTCCACTTCCCTTCTGTGCTCCTGCACTCTCTCCCTGAAGTACAACGCAACATGATAATCATAAAAAATTTGAACTATGTGATGAGGTTACACATGGGTCACCTGTGGGAGAGTATCCGAAATAATAACCAGGACATAACGGTCTGCTCCTGTTTCCTTAGTCTTGTAGCTAACAATTTGCCCACCTTATCCCCACCCACAGAATATTTCTGCTCCATAAAATATATGGCATTCTCAACCCTTCGAAGCACTAACCCATTTAGCTCCTCCCTTAATTACAAAAGTTGAGGCAAAGGTTTAGGACTTGGGGTCCCTTTATGCTCTTATTCCACTAAAAGTAAATGCTCTTCTAACTAAGAGCAATGCCTCCAATATTCTCTATTCTTAAAGGAAGCATGAGCAATCAAATGGCCCCAGGGAACCACTTTATGCCCATACCAGACATACTTCAAAGCTGTGTCCCTCCCTTTGTTCTTTCTTAAATAACAGTGAATCACCTCCTTCAATGAATCCACAAGTGCGGTCATTCAACAAACCAGCATTTAAATGCCATAAACCCTCCTTATGAGCTGGTCTTAAATCCACCTTCCCCAAAACTAAAGTATGATCAGACATAGATAAGGAAAACATTTTAAAAACTCCAGAACGTGTAAGCCAGCGTCTTTTGCATATAGAACCTATCTAGTCTGGCACATAAGTTCATTCCCACAGAGTAAAATGTAAATTCTTTAAGCATCAGGTTTTGCAACCACCAGGGAGCTGCCCACCCCCCTTCTGAAACCAAAGTACACAGTAATTTCAAACCCACCTTACCCCCCTGGTGTATAGGCTGGTGTTACATCTAGCTCACTGCAGTCTACACAATTCCAGTTGCCCGCACATATGAGTTGTCCAGCCAGCAAAGAGGCCAAAAAAGAAAAAAAAAAAAACTCTGAAAAAACTTCTCCAGATGGGGGTGTCGGAGCGTATACCAAAATTAAATGAATGGATCTGCCCAAATATGTGCCCAAAACCCCAACATAGCAACCATCTGGGTCTGTATGTACCTCCTTCGGATGAAAAGGAAATCCCCGCCTAAGTATGATAGCCACCCCTGCTTTCTTTGATGAGGGGTGTACAGCCTCATACACCTTGCTTACCCATATGCATCTGAGCTTTAGATGTTCTGCAGCAGAAGTCCTCATTTCCTGTAAAATCCCCACATCACAGTGTGGCAGCATGCCTCCTCCCCCCCAATGCTGAGTGCACCACAGGACATATCCTCTGTCTACCCCTGTCTCTGAAGCCTACTGCAGTAGCACTACCTATCTGTGGCTCTATCTCAACCCGTTTCCACTTTCTACTACAATGGGGTGGCCTGCCCCCATAATATCTTTATCTATTCTTCCCTGCTACTTTTCATCCTTGCCGTCCCTGGTGGTGCTTAGATGGAGGCTATGATAAGCATCCTATTGGACGTATGGCCCTGGGCTAGTGGGCCATGAAAGTATATAAAAGCCCCACGGAGCCTTATGAAACAGGGACCATACCTGAAAAAAAATAACAGTATTGTGCCCCAGCAAATAAACTTAGGGCAATGTAAACTCTGGACAGAGCTATCTTTGGAGTCTAGCAGCTCTATATGTATAAGGACGCTAGTAATTTTATACTAAAATTTGATGCTTCTAAAAAAAATTAGACTGGCACACGAGGTGTGCAGAAAGGTACAAAGATGAAAGCACCCCTGTAGCTGCTCTTATCCATATTGCCGCTGCTGTGGCAATAAACTATGTAAGGAATGCAGTCGCTATGTGCAGCAATAATGTAAAAGGGTTGCCACCTTATGCAGCCAAAATAAAATAAAATGTTACTGAATCCTGCCCACTTCTCCATTGGCAGAAGGGAAGTTGCCAGAGAGGAGAGTGGCGAAAGGAAATACTACTCGCATCTCCACGTTTAGCAGTGGTGTGGAGAGTGAGGAGGGAAGCACCTACTCAAGTGCGCCTTCAAAATTAAATGTAGCAAGTATGCTCCAAATGAGAAAAAGCAAAGCCGCTCCACAGTGTAGCAGAGCAGAGAAAGCAGGCTTCATTACACAAACCAAACCATGCAGCCCAGGATACAAATGTGCACAAAGGCGCACATGTGTGGTGCTCAGTTCCTAGGCCGCACTTGGAAGCCGAGTGTCCAAAGAAGACCCCAGAAAAATTAACTAAAAGCCTGGGCTAGAGAAAAAGCCCTACAATTAAGGCCATGCCAAAAGGAAGAAGGAGGGCAATGATAAGCCCTCAGGCTTTTAACAAAAAAGGGACCCCAATGAAATGTTACACGTCGGCTGGAAATTTCAGCTGACTGTGAAACTGACAAAAAGAAAAGAAAGTATACAGTAACCAAACAAATAAACATAAAGGCGGTGTTCTGTAGTGAATAAATGTTATGAAATAGCATCAAATCCCTACAGTTACTTTAAGGACAGTACAAATGTACTAGTATGAATGCGCTTTACATTTAAATGGGTCAGGCAGTCTTTAAAGGGTAACTACACTGATTACATAAAACCTTATTTTATTTATTTATTTGGTATATCGGTTTACAACCTTTGAGCCAGAGGCTCATTTACAAAGGTACCTCATCACATGTAAGACACACGGTAATACAGAACATGGTATAACAACAATTACATTAAGCATGTGTTACAGACGTTTGCCACAGACATTCTTTACAACATTTGGATGCAGATATTTTCAGACATTATGAACAATGTAAGTAATAATACCCAACAGGGTGGGCGTTATTGGGATATAACGGACCGCCCAGGGGCGTAATGAGGCCCAACGCCGTAGGTGGAGGGCCTTATAGCCCCTGGAAGGTCTGTTATATCCCATAATGCCCACCCTGGAGGGTATTATGACACTTAGATAATGGGGTTACATTAGTGTTTTTTAATAATGTTTTTATTTAAAAAAAAATTCAAATATTATTAAAAGGAAAGAGAAATGTGGGCTTGTAAAATAGTCCCTTGCCACCAGAGGGTGCTGTCGTTTTTTTCATACGTAGGAAGGGACGCGACTGTGAGTGTGGTCAACCGAGTGACTAACATGGCACTTAGTAATCAGAAGAGGAGCGCAACTACAAGGTATTAGGAGCTGCAGTAAAGTTTTGTTTTTTATTTAACAGAGAAAAAAGAAAGGGAGTTAGGTGTTTGCGGATGAACGTTGTAATAATGAAGGCGAGCTGGGAAGTTAGTGGGTGGTGAAAGGACGTAATGTACATACAGTAAGTAAAAGCGGAGTCGGTGGACTACCCAAAATGCTGTTGGCAGTGAAAAACAGAGCAGAGCTGTGAGGCAGGAACGTTTTTGTTAAATATTTAATTATTTAGTTTTTGGTGCTGTGGAGCAGTTTGTGTTGAAGGCGAGCGAGTGGAATGAATGCGGTTCGGGTTAGGACTGCCGTCTCAGTCACTGGAGAATACAATGGCGGCTGGCAAGTTTCTGTTGCAAATGATCGAGCTGGCACTTTTTCTGAGCGGGCCGTTGTTAAGAAATAACAGCCCAGGTGCCAGGCTCTTTCAGCCAATCAGGAAGCGAGTTTGATATTACCCATTATCTAAATTTGGATGACGATATTTACAACGTAACAGCAGAAGGACATTATTAGCTTGAGAAAGCATCTAAACAGAGTAGTCAGTCCTATCCATGGGTTTGATATTGTTGACGGAGGTTGCAATCCATAATGGACTTTGTGAGAGAATTTGGATCAGAGTGGGTGAGAGAGTGAGATGTTAGTTGCAGTTACAGGAGCGGATATTGAAGAGGTGGTTGCGAAGAGTGGTTTTGAAGTGGGTGATCTTGGGTGCACTAGTGATGGTGCTTGGGAATGCATTAAACCATGTGGGCGCCCTGTGGTGGAAAGATCTCTGGGCAAGGGAGGTTTTTACCCTGGGCACAACCAGTGGTGCTTTCTCAGAGTTGTGGGTGAGGATGTGGGGGTTGCAGGATGAAGAGAGGCAGTGACCCCAGGGGGGGAGAGTCTGATCAGTATTTTCTTGGACAGTAAGCAGGTCTGGTAACGGAGTCTTTCATCAAGGTTGAGAAGATTGGTAGAGGTATAGAGGGAGCAGGTGTGAGTGAGCCTAGGTGTGCCAGTTAGGAGCCTGCAGGCCTTGTTTAGGGAGACCTGGATTTTCTGGAGTGCAGAGTTATCTGCTGCCCCGTATGCAGGGAGCCCAAAGTCCACTAGGGACACTATTGATGAGGTGATGGCAAGCCTAAGGATGTGGGAGGAGGCAGTCCCTGTGTCAGTAAAGGAGTCCAATCTGGGTGTTTGTTGTAGCAGCAAGGGTATTTATGCGGTCATGGAAGGTAAGGGCCAAGTCGAGGGTAAGTCCAAGATATTTGTAGTTGGATACCTGTTCAAGGGGGTCCTGGGTGCTGGAGATGATGCGAAGAGGTGCATTTTTTGCTTTGCTTTGGCAGTGAGAGAAGATCATTGATTTCGTCTTTTTAAGTTAATGACCAGTCTATGGTCCTTAAACCATGTTTTGGCCTGGGAGAAGGCATGTGGAGGGAGTCCTGAAGGGGCGTGAGTTTATGATGTGAAGTAAAGAGCACTGCATCATCTGCTTATAGTAAGATTTTTGTGGAGCAGGCCTTTGGTAAGGAGTTTAGGTAGAGAGAGAAAAGAAGTGGCCCCAGGATGGAGCCCTGGAGCACCCCGGAGCAGATGGGTAGTGTGTCGGATAGGGTTCCATTAATTTTGACGCATTGGGACCGGGCGGAAAGGTAACTGGAACACCAGGCCAGGGGGGCCTGTGGAGAAAGCAAGTTGGGGGAGTGAGTCGAGAAAGAGAGGGTGGCAGACCGTGTCGAAGGCCTTGGATAGGTCTATGAACACAGCTCCTGCAATGTTACTGGTGTCTAGGGAGGAGTGCAGGAAGTTGGTGAATTCTAGGAGGGCTGTAGTGGTGCTATGGCCTGAACAGAAGCCATGCTGCTCTGGGCATAGAATGTCATACTTGGCTAGGTATTCAGTAAGTTGGGTGGCAATCACTTTTTCAAACGCTTTAAAGTAAATAATTAGGGTTGTATAAAAAGAAATTAAGCAAAAGCAAAGTCCTTCTGTAGTCTTTGGTAAAGGATATTTAAAAAGGAGTTAGTAAAAGAGTGATTTGTGTTTCCAAGGTGCCTTTCCATTTGCAGTAAACTCTGTAAGAAGTGTTTGGAGGGCTGTTAATTGCAAATAAATAAAAATAAAGAGCCATTCTTTTACAAATAAGATAAAGGCCTGAAAGCTGCAGGGATATACATAAGCAGCCTAGCTCTTCGTATTAAAACAAGTAAGAGGTTAGTACCTTTGTTTCCAGGGGCCTTCTGTGTAGGTTTTGTTGGTAAACTGTAACTATCCCAGGAAGGAAACCAAAGGCCCATGTCTTACCTGACTGCAGGACTGCATGTGAGATTTTCTGTAAGAGAGCAGCGCCCTCTGCAGTCCTCCCTTTATGCACCAATACCTGTCTCTCAAAGTAATTAAGGAGAGAACTGATGTTCATTAATATGCAATTAAGCATGTTTTAGATTCATGCAGTCTTTGTAAAACATTTTAAATGTTTTTTATAATGCAATCAATGTGGAGTCTTGTGCAGTAATGTGTGGTGGATCACCATGGGTTAAAGCACCTAACTAAGCTAGATTTCTTCTATAAAATAGTTAAGGGTTCAGTTAGGTGACCTTGCCAAAGAGTATATAACCTTAGCACTGTGAGCAGAAAGTGAAGTTTAGCCTGGTGAGAGGAAGCTGAAGGACCTATGCTAGTGTATGGTCTGAGGAGAGCACAGAGGAAGGTGGACCCAGAAGCCTTGCTAGTGATCCACTCTGTGTGCCGTAGTAGCAGCTATAGTACAGTGTTTGCAAGAATTGTTACTGTTTTATTATTTTTAGTTTATTTTTGCTCTAACATTTAGCTGCCATAAGCTATGCCCTGCCCACTCTCTGGAATAGGTTACAAAAATCGTTGAGACTTAGCTCACCTGTTAGTCCTGCCTTCTTTAAGACCATCTATGACAAAATGTTTGCTGAAATCTGTAATTGCTTCTATTGCTCCTAGCAGCTTGACTATTGTTCCTCTGTTCTTCAACACTAGTCCCAGCTGCTTATCCAAATCAGCCCTTGCCACTACTACTCCCCCCCTCTGCCCCACTTGCCCTTAGCACCCTCTGCATCCCTCTTATTCACCACCCACCCTTCTGCCGCATTTACCTAAGGCTTACACGCTGTTATACGCACCTCCATAGCTTAGGAATTTCCATCCAGGCCTGTAACGTGTTTCTGCTGGACAGGAATATAAATAATCTTTCTTTTTTTCTTCTATGGTTTTTATATGACATCCATACACATCATGCTCCTGTGGGAACTGTATATATATATATATTACGTTCGGGTTGTGTTATGTATATCTTTCTTGTACATGTGACTTGGAAGGTAAATACTCTGCTCCTATCAGTATTGTAAACATGTTGTTCCTTTTGTATTATGTATATTTATATGTAACTGTACAATTTTCCCTGCCAACAGCAGGTCCACCTTGTAAATGAGCTTGCTCAATGGTGATCGCCTGGATGAATAAAGATTTGATTGAGTGATTGATTTTATGATGAAATAAAATGATAAATGCTTTCTAAGCATTTTTTATGCACCTGACATTATTGTCTGCCTGTTTCTGTTCTTGAAATCCCACACCCTTTGCTACCCGATTAAGTTCCTGCTGGATCCTGGCCTGATTCACAACCTCATTTAATCCTTTGACGTTTTAAGAACATATGGTAAACACTCCCGTAATACCACACCACAAAAAGGAAAAAGTTCCTCCTTTCAAAATAAAGAATATATAACTGCACAACACAACAAACCCTTGAAAATAAACTCGACCCAATCACACCTCTCCCCTCCCACTGCCCCTCCTCCCAACCCCCATGATAAACCAGAAAAGGCAAACACTCACCAATACTAAACCTATACACAAACCAGGACCTAATAAGGTCCCCCAGCAGGCCCCGGTGGAATGAGGCCTAGAGGAATAATCTAGTCCATCCCCAGAGGAAAAGGACCCCTACCAATTAGAGGTCCTGCACGTGAATATGACCTAGTTCCCCTAGGGGACTGTCACACTCTATCCCTTCCTCTGGAAATAAAGTCTCTGGGTAGGTACCAATGCAATCCTCCACATATACCCCCCTGAACACCACTACCTGTAGGGCAAACCACAATATACCAACTCCCACGCTTCCCCTCACACCCCCAGAAGTAATGTAGCCCAAAACATTCCCAGCCCAGATACGGACATACGAACATACAAAATTTGCCAGCAGATAAAGGCCTAGAGGTCTATCAAGTCTGCTTGAATGTGCAGTTAGCACCCCTTATTCTGCAGCTGCCCCTCCCTTCCACCCTTCACCTCCATTGACCCTCCCCCTTGTCCTGTCCCATCCCCTTTTGAAGCAGCCCAGATAAACCAGAATAATAACATCAACCACAAAAACAATACCTGTAAGATGCAGAGGGCTCGACTCAAGCAAAATATCACCAAACTAAAAGAATCCAGGCAGTACCCCTACAGTAAAATAAAGCAAGCAGCCCACCCTTCAAGTATCATCAGCTAAGAGAAGAGCTCCCTATCCAGTCCTTAGCTCCCAAAATAGAAACCCCAATCAAAACAGAAAATATGAATAGTCCAGATAATCCACCATCTGCTGTCTATCAAACTGGGATTCCACAACTCCTCTGTTCACCTTCTTGGGTATGCCCTCTGTACTCTTACCAAACTTTGAGGCCAGACAAGCTGCGGGCCCCAGGAACCTGCAGAGACCCAACAAAATGGAGAGAAGAAAAAAAGAAGGGGGGAGAGAGGGGAGGAAGGGAATAATACAGCAGGAAAAGGGAAATGTATTACAAGTCCAAAAATGCCCCCCCAAAAAATCTTTGCAGTTGACACTGCCTTAACCAGTCCATTTTATATTAAGTAATCATAATCCATCCGAATTCGGGTGCAGTTCCAAATTCAAAAATAAACAGAGGTTAAGTCACCGTGTTCAAAATTGTCCCACACCACTGGATCTGTAGCCTCGAGACACATCCACAAGTCAGAGTTCCTCAAAATCAAATATTCCAAACTCCCATTACCAAAGGGAAGTGGAGAGTTGTCATAATGCAGCTCCCCCTAAATCCATCATGCCAGATCCTCCTTCCTAAAGGTCTGCAGCAACAACTTCATCTCAGCCAAAGCTTGTTCTGCACGATGTTTTTTACCTGGGGGAAACCTGGGACCACTTGTCTTTCTAAAGTTCTCGCGTCTCCCTATGAACCAAAAGGTCCATCTCCTCTTCTTGGTCCCGGAGCTTGCGAGCTCGCAGTTCCTGAAGTGCCACATCTGGATCCTCAAAAACTCTACTCCCATCACAAAATTAATCCTGAGTCAGGCAGGATAGGGGGTGGAAAATTTAAACTGGTGCTGCTTCAGAACCTGGAGAATTGGGGCAAAGGCTTTGCATCTGGTGGCCAGATCTGGAGAGTAATCATTATCAAAATGGATCCTATGCCCCTTATACAGAATTTGTTTCTTCCCCCAGGCCTGAATTAAAATAGCCTGTTTAACTGCAACATTGAAAAAATGGTAGATTAGAGAGTGGGGAGGTTTAGTCGGGTTAGATGGAGGAGCAGGTAACACCCGATGCACCCTCTCAATCTGTAAGGGGTGTAGATCTTCAATATCAAGCACTTCAGACAACCAGCTCTTGAAGAAAAAAAACATGTCTCCTTTGTTCTCCTCACCCTCCAGCAGCCCGTATATGCATAAATTGTTCCAGCGTGATTGGTTTTCCAGATTGGAGCACTTCTCTTCCAGGCAGCTAGTATCTTGTAATAACTGAACGATGACCTACTTAGCATGCTCAAGCCTGGAATTAGTAGCTGTCTGGCGGAGTTCCATATCCTTGAACTTCAAGTCCAGCATGGCTAAGCTGCCGGTTAGGGTTTCCAGCATCTCCCTTGTCTCCAAACGAAATGGTGGCAGCCCCTCCAATAGAAGATCAGTTGAAGGAGATGCCATTGTTGCAGAGTGAGAGGCTGAAGGAGTTATCGCCATCATCACCGGCTGGAGTCCCAACTGCAGAGTATCCAAAAAAATTAACAGTTACAGTCAGTTCAATCTAAAAAAAAAAAAAAACATTGCCCAGGCACTCAAACACCTCCTACACACAATTGCAGACCAAAGTAAATTATATAGATCAAATGTAGGAGGAAAATTAGGGGGCAAAACAGCAGATCTACTGGTTCAAGCCGCCATCTCCAATGGTGACATCACCGGAAGTCCTGAGACTTTTAGATTTAGTCCGGTCCATTTTCTTACCATTTGTAAATTAAGAATAATTGGGTCATCCTCTAGAGGTCGTATAGGCAATATTTATGCCACTTGATGAGACGCTCAGGCTGAACCCACTGATCATTGCAGGGCTAAATGGGAAGCCGACGTGGGTACGGCTATTTCTGAGAACTCTTGGTCTCGTTGCCTTAAGGAAGCACACAAAGGGTATAGAGTCTCCAAGAGCTGATTCTTGCAGCTCAAAATTCTTTTGTGCTGGTACAGAACTCCAGCTGTCCTACACTCAGTGGGAATCCTACCCCCACTCCAATTGTTGGAGATGCCAGCAATCAGATGCCCATCTGCTCCACATATTATGGACCTGTCCTCAAATAGCACCCTTTTGGACTACCGCTGCTCATGAGTGCTCAAGGGTCCTTAACATTAGGGAGCTACCTTTAGACTCTAAACTGCTTTTAGGTGACTCATCCAGGTTAACCCCTTTGCTCAGGACACATAGAGAATGGATTATGCTAGCACTGCTAGCAGCTAAGAGGCTTACACTAATGCACTAGAGACAGATAAATAATCCAACTATAGCTATGTGGTCTGTTGCTATGGCTCAGTTGGCCCTCCTGGAGCGGCTGTCCTATGCAAATCGAGGTCAACTAGACTATTTATCCGAGAAATGGGGAGCTTACCTTCATTCGTCACTTTGTAAAACTCCTCCCCCCCCCCGGGAATCCCCTCTGCTAAGAGAGTTATAGGTTAATAATGACTCTACCTGTATTTACTGCCTATGGAAAGTTATAATTTGCACTGCTCTGCTACTCAGTTCCACCTAGTATTTTCTCTCCTCTGCTGTACTGGTCCTTTATTGTGGCCTAGATGATACTGATACATGAAATGTAAGCCTTATTGCTTTGTGTAATCCTTTTGTCTCACATGGGACTGTAGTGTAAGGTATATGATGTCAGAAGTGTACCATCAAAAATTGCAAAACCTTTAATAAAACTTTCTATGATAAAAAAGAATAATTGGGTCAAATAGGAATGTACGACACAGAAAGGAAACGATATTAAAGAAATGGAATTTTATAGAGACAGACGTGAATGATAGTTTTAACATCATCATAACAGCATGGCCAATGAACAATAGATCAAGAATGTTATACTTGCTCTTAGTGTTTATTCCCATTCTAAATCAGTGCATAATAAGACGAATCTGCACCAGGAGGATAGTAAAATATGAAATGAGCTGAACAGTTTGTTTATGGACTACCAACCCCCCATCCATCTTCCCAGAAATAAATTGGACACTAGCATTTGCACTTATTCCAGTCCATTTACTTACTAATTATAGTATAGAATGAATGGGTCAAATTTAAATTCAATTAAAAAATATTGAATGGTGGATATTAAAGTATGAGAGGGAAACAAAATTATGAAAATCAACATGTTATGGAGTTGATGTGAACGATAGTCTTGGTATTATAACAGCAGCATAGCCAATGAATAATGGATAGAGAGCTCACACTTGGTCTATGTATTCATTTCAATTAAGGATTTGTTCCTGGACTGCTGACCTTCCCCATCCCCTTTCCTCCCCCCCTCCCCCAACAAACAACAAGAAATAGAAAGGTTCAAATCTGATTGATTGACTTGCAGCTGCTATATTGTCAAGTTCATGAAAAGAATGTCATGTTTCAAAATACAGTACAATGTGTATGAAGAATGTTACTTCAATTTACTTAGTTGCATAGCTATACAAAACGCGTAGAGGGATTTTTCATGTAATCAATGGAGCATAGCATGTGTTATTATGTGGCCTACAATTCTGCCCCCTCCTCTTCCTCTCTTGCCAAAAGACCAGGAATATGATTTTGCGATCATGAGAAGGATCCTTTTCCATGACTCATGGTGTGAAAAAGAATCTTTTTTCATATTACAAGTCACAAAAAAAAATTATGATGTGAAGAAAAAAACACTGAAATCCATTTGCCACCAGTTAACTGCAGAATGCACCTGAGGGAGTCCCGATAAGCAAGCTACAGTACATGAGTCAGTTTCAAATGAAGACATCATTTTTATGTTGACTCGCGGGTGCGCACCATCAACATATTGCATTAGTAGCATATTTGGAGGTGTGGTCACTATGGGCAAATGCAGGGCATGCATCAGTAGGTGCGTCCCTCATTCCTCAATAAGGCAGCATGCAGGCGCTGACACCAGTTATATGTAAAGTGGCCACCAGATCTAAGGAAAGTGCCACTGCAATGAGAGGTAAGCTCGTCATGCAGCTGCACAATAACATGCCCACCTGACGTGCCTTTCCTGGTGAAGCAGTTCAATAAACATGGTGGCACTGACTGCTGCCACGCAGAGTGCCATAACCCACTTCATTTGCCGATGGGGAAGCCCACTCCCCATCGACATAATGCCCCCCTCCCATTTAAAGTGTATGCTGAGGGGGTGCCCAATTCGCTTCTGCATCATGCGCCCCCAAATAGTCTCACAATGGGTGGCCCAATCCCGGCGGCTTCAGTCCCCCTTCCTCAGTTTAATTTGCTGATGTGGAGCCCACTCCCATCAGCATATTGTCCCCCCTGCTTTTGTTGTGTGCTGAGGGGGTGCCCAGTCCCCTCAGCTCTTGTCCCCCCACTTCAGTATGTGCCAATGGGGTGCCCAATCCTCTGTTGGCTATAGAACCCCCAAAAACACTCAGGTGGCATGCTGGGTGCCCCCCAGCATGCCAAATGCCCTAATAAAACAAAACCGTCCGGCAATGTTTTTTTTAAACCTGCAAACAGAAAATGGTCCTCATGGGCTCCCTCCCCAACCTCGCTCACTCTCTAGCACCCCTGCCTCCCCACACCCCTCACTCCATACTTACCTCCGAGTCTGGCGCAATGATCTTTGGTGGACTGGGAACACGTCTGCACTCTTCAAAGCCAACTGCGAACTGAAGAAATGCCGGTAAGCTGTATAATCGCATAAATAGGGTTTTTTCAACTTTGGTGCATATCTTGGGCATTTTGGGGAATTTGGGAACCAAATTTTCTACATGGGGTTACTGGGACCTTTCCTCATGAATTCAGTCACTGTCATGGTGTTATTCAGTCCCAAAAGGTGATTTCATGGTCACTCGTGGGAATCACTTTGGGACAATAATGTGAAAACAACAGTGCCACTGTTCATCAGGGGGTTCTGAAAAAGCCTATGTTGCAAATTTGAGTAAAAAAAATCCAAAAAATGGCTGTTTTACAAGCGTGCATTGTGCAGTTTCCATGCACGCTCGTAACTTCATTAATTTTTTAATATTTTCACTCCAGATTTTCAAAATTGGCATTTTTCCACACCTCCTTATGAACAGTACCACTGTCATTCCACATATCCTGACTGAAATGTGCTTTCGCAAGTCCTGTGCAGAATAGCGCGGTCGCTGTGTGAAATTAGTTTTCAGGACAGTCTGAGAAAATGACCATGACAGTGTTCATGAGCAGAGGTCCTAAATGTCTATGTTGAAAATTTGGTGATGAAAGTCCATAAAATGACTATGTTACAAGCGTGCGTTGCCCAGTTTCCAAGCACCCTTGTCACTTCATGAATTTGCAATATTTTAATGCCAGATTTTCAACACTGGCATTTTTTCACACCTCCTTATGAACAGTACAGCTGTCATTTTTCACATCCTGCCAAAAATGTGTTTTTGACCTGTAGTACAATGATGGTCGCTGTGAGAAATCAACTTTTGGGACAGATTAACAAAATCACAGTGCCACTGTTCATGAGGAGGTCCCAAAATGCCTATGTTGAAAATGTGGTTAAAAAAAATCCCAAAAATAACTGGGTTACGGACGTGTGTTGCACAGTTTCTATGCATGCTCATGACCACCAATTTTTTATATTTTCAGTCCAGATTTTCAATGTTGCCATTTTTTTACACCTCATGAACAATACAGTTGTCATTTTTCACATCCTGCCCAAAATGTGTTTTCATCCCTGTGTTGTCAAATGGCATAGCCACTGTGCAAAACCACCTTTCAGCTAACAAACTGATAGTGCTGGTCTTCATGAGGTGGGGTCACAGAAAGCCTATGTTGAAAATCTGGAGTGAAAATACCAACAAAATCCTATGGCATTAAGGTTTCCAACTGTAACACCCCACTCTGTAGAGACTGAGAGGCATCAGGGGTGTGACTTGGGATCATTGGCTGTAATGCTCACGCCATTCCACCCCAACCCCACCCTGCAGCCAGTGACAGGGATTGAGGTCTGCCTTGAAGTGTTCGGCCCTAAAGTTCACCCCATTCTCCTATACTGCACCCATCTCAGTGTATGTCCTTATGGGATAGGGCAAGTATAAGGCCCAAAGACCCCAAAGCACACCACAACACTTGTCAATGTCTACAGGGTAGGGTGAGGTAAAATGGCATGAGCGTTATAGCTGATGACCCAAAGGCGCACCCCAATGCCTATCAGTCTCTGCAGGGGTGGGGGGGTTGACGTCAGTTCAATACTTCACTGCCATTCCTATTATGCATCTCTAACTCCTGCACTACCAATGCCAATGCCAGCGAGACAACATTTGGCATTGTTAAATGCTGGTTTTAAGATATTACATTTTGTTTTCCTCTCTAACTCTGAGACAAAATGATGGCTCACAAAATAGGAGTTCCCATTTGTGATAAAGGATTACCCATTTTTAGTTTTTTTTCACCTACACAGGTGATGGGGTAGCTGCTGGGACTGCCTTTTGCCCTCTGATACTATTTGTTAGGATGTCTTGCCTTTTGTATGGATGCACTTCCGGCACTTGATTTTTACTACAAGAATAAATGTCTGTAAGTACTACCTTTTTTGTGCTGTATTATTTATCTGCTTTGCACCTTGATTAATATCTAACAGTGTCTATGGCAGGTGCTCCTTTTTTTGCTTACACTTTACTTGTTTTGGTGAAGCACCGTTTATATAGACAGTTAGTGGAGCGCCAGGTCCTTTGTATTTTAGGATTACCCAATTGCAATAAAGGATTACTCATTTGCGATAAAGGATCCTTTTTTGCATGGGACATCTAACTGCTCCCATTTAAAATAATAGGGGAACTTTAAAATTTAATAACTTTTGAATGGATTAATATTTTTCTCCAAATCTTCAAAAGGCACATCTGTGATCCAAGACCTGTTTACTCTGAAATTTGCAGACCACAGCTCTACACCATTTCTGCACAGCAGCGTGACAAAGAATTTGACAAAACATGGTAATTTTCACATTTTTTGACACCCCGTACCTCCACGCCACACATCCAACCAGAATGAAACTAGTCACATGAAGAGATTGTTGTTCCCTGATGGAGAATGCAACATTTGTTGTTACTTGATTGAACAGCTGTGAAGTTCTTAAAGTGCAAAATGTTGAGTTTAACATAGATGTGACCATTGAACCCTAACTGTAGGGGTGCAACTGCACCTCTGAGATATCTATCTATCTAAATTATCTATCTATCTATCTATCTCTCTCTCTATCTATCTATCTATCTATCTATCTATCTGTATTTACACACACACACACTCTCCTTTCCCCCATCTCCACCTTGCTCTCAACTAATGCCTTAAACTTCCCATACCCTTTTCCTGCTGCTTCCTCCCTTTCCCATGCTTCTGCTTCCCCCTTCTGAATTACTGGAACCTCTCTCTTTGTGAGTACCCCACCTGCCATATTCCCATCACCTGTGACAGCCTTCTCCACTGCAACCAGCTGTGCTGGTCATGGACATGCTGCTGGCTTGCTTTTATAAAACAGGGGGCTTAGTATACCATAAGCAGCACCTCCGCCATTGACACAAACCATTTATTTTTCCTCAGGTGACAGGATTAACATTAGTGACAGACCACCCCCCCAGACTCACTCCCCGAATTGGAGCCTGTGGGTACACTCAAAGAAGGAGCATCATATAGTGCCTTAAGCCAGCAGCGGCTGACTGGAAATTGCTCGTGGTGCTCATCATGGTGCAGGTGTACGGGTTACTGAGTTGGCACCCCACCTGGCACTGGCAGCTGGTGTTGTGTGGTTCACACAAGATGCAAAGATGGAGGGCTTGTCTGTTCATCTTTGGAATGAGATGGAGGATCTGAGGCCATTACATCACCACCATGGCTAGTAGAAGAAAGCAAGGTACTTGGAGGAAGAGAAGAAGGAGGACCATGAGCAATGGAAGACCCGTGAATTTCTGCTTTGCTCCGTCTGGTTTCAGCACCACCAGATGCATCACTGGACACTTTCTTTGACTGCTTGGGAGAGCTCCTGCTTAAAGTGGGCATGTAACCATCTGACTTCTGTGGACTAACAAATCCCCATTTGTTTCTGAATGCACTATTACACTACTCACACTAGTATGCCTCTCAGTCTCGGATCTACCACCACCACAAGCAGCAGTAGCACCAACACCAACACCACTCCCTGTCTATCCTTCTCACTCTAGTAGTCATCCTCACCATGTACATCACCCCCACCATGAGCCACACGACTATGACTGCTACTTGCTGAGGAGACGGGTACCAGAGTGGAACCTTTTCCTGCAGTTCCTCCTCCTCCATCCTCTCCCTGTCCTCTTTGCTTTTCTTTCAGGACATCTTTGCTTTATCTTTATGGTAGGCCAGGCATGGCTCACACTGCTTGCCACAAAGACTAAGCTGAAACTAGATAAAGTGTTTCAAAAGATTTTTTTTTTTGGGGGTCAGCTCCCACAGGCAGGCCAGGCAGGTACACACAGCTTGTCATGAAGACTAAGCTATAATTAGATAAAGTGTTTCAAGATTTCTTTTTTGGGGGGCGGTTCCATCAGGCAGGCCACACTTGGCACTCACTGTCTGTCATGAAGACCAAGTGGCAACTGGATAAAGCATTTCACAAGATTTTTTTTTTTGGGGGGGAGGGGCCCGGTTCCATCAGGCAGGCCAGGCTTGGCACACACTGCCTGTCATGAAGACTAAGCTACAACTGGATAAAGTGTTTTCCAAGAGTTTGGGGGGATGGGGCTCTGACTCCCACAGGCAGGCCAGGTACAGCACTCACTGCCTGTCACAACAGGCTAAGATGCAACTAGATGAAGTATTTCACAAGATTTGTGAGTAATGGGTCAGACAAGCTGGAGCCTGGCAGCACCCTGTCTCTTACTCAGCAGCACAGCCACAAGCCACCCAAAGAACAATCACCAAAACTATGATTTGATCAGTTTAAGATTTGGGGCTTAGGTACCCATCCTGTTAAGAAAAGTACTAAAAACTTGGTTTGGAAGATTTGAGTACAACAGCAGCACTGGACTACTGCAGTAGGGCTGGCCCTGGGCCCTTCTTCCCTTCCCCCACTTGCCTTCACAATGCTCTTCTTTTCTTTTCTTTTCTTTTCTTTCTCTTTTCTTCTTTTCTCTTTTCTTTTCTTTCCCTGCCTAACAAAATCTGTGGAACTGCAATAGCAGCTCGCAAGTTAACTCCAAGAAACTGGTCTTTACAAATTGGTAGATTTTTGGCAACCTTTTTCTTTTTTTTGTATTATTTCTTTTCTTCCCTCGTGCCTCACGACCCGCCACTCCTTCAGGCTGCCTAGGTCCCATCTGCTCTGCCTGTCCTTCCTGAGCCTCCCAGCCTCATCCTTGGCCACCCTAAAGTGCTCCAGACATAACCCTTCACTGGGCAGGTCCCCCTTCTCCAACGGGGAAGGCACCAGGAGGGGCAGCCAGCACATACTTGGCCCCAGGGTGCTGCTGAGGTGGAGGAACTCCTTCAGGGCATCAGCGGCAGTGGTGGATTGGCAGTCATAATCTGGTCAGTCGCGAAGTGGATTTTCCGCTTTTCTATACTGTTCCCTCCTGTGTGCATCTGCAGAGCTCCTGGTCTCCACCAGAGGCCACTGCAGCACGACGTTGGCCCACTACCCACGCCAGGAGAGGAGACCAGTCTTACGGATGCTCAATCCTCTCCTTCCCCTGCCAGCCCCTGGTGTCCTGACTCTATTCCCTAACCCTGGTCGCCAGCATGGTTCGAGGTAAGGTGCCAGCACCTCAACCCTCTGCTGCCGTGCCAGCCCATTGGGGACCTTTGTCTGATAAAGTGTAAAGATAGCACAGCACACATAGCAAGGTCCTTCCTTCCTGATACCACAGCTGCAATGGTACACAGAGCTGCAGAATGCTTGGTTTTGCTGAGAATCTGCATCGCTGATTAGTTGCTGAACGTCAGGTGGCTACCAGAACATATTGCACATGTTCAGTGTAATATAGCTGCTTCATGAACACCGAAGAGCTGAAGTAAAGACAGCAATCTTCGGACCAGCTTTGGCTGGGTGGAAACAGCCAAAGTTCTATGGTTCATCAAATGTCCCTTCAGCTTTGTGCTCCTCCTTAGATGGAAGTTCCCAAACATCAATGGATGTTAAACTATTGTGAAGGGCTATATAATGCCCCAAATTGGTTTACTGTGAAAAGAGAGTGGAGACAATAGCGCAGTACAAAACCATGCAGGCAAAACAACGTGACAACACAGTGCCAGGGAAAAACAGTGACCCCACACAGAGTGCTAACAGCACAGGAAGTCAGGACACAGCATTGCGGGGAGCTTTACCCCCACGCCCCTGCACCCCAAAAAATATAAGTAAGCCTCCTCAAAAATACAGCAAACACCAAACCAAAAAAAAAACAAAAAAAAACACACATTTAAAGGGAGAGATAGATTCAAACCCAGGTCCACTGGCAGTCTAACACAGTCAGAGTATGTTACCTTAATCAGTAAGCCACAGGGCCAGCTTCTTTACCCAACATTGAATGGACAGTTAGCCGAGTCAGCCTTAGTGAAAACAACTATGGGTATAGCGCAATACTGTCCGCACTATATCTCCCTGTAGTTGTTTTCACGCACACTATTTTGACCACGTGGTTTTGAACTGTGGTATTATTTCTGTGGGATCATCATCGGATACCCCCCAAATTTAATTATTTTTTATTAGTTTTGTGTGTTACTTGATGCATCTTTCCTGGGGTGGGGGTATTATTATGTCATTTACAAATATATGATGCCAAGAAGAATATAGCAAATAGCAGGGAGCTAAAAGTGGAGACTGTGGAGGGGTATAAAGCCTTGACATCACCAATGAATATTAAGTATTAAAATACTGTAGCTCAGCACTGGGCAACATCAGTCTCAGTGGTGTGTAGACTGTCACAACATCAGAAACATACTAAAGCAATCCACACCAGTGGCATGACAATACCACTTTCTACAAGGAAGTTAATGTAATAAATATTCATGGCTGACCTCAAGGCTTTCACTAGCACCCCCAATTTGTAGTCTGCGCTACTGCATGTTGATCACCGAATTGAGACATGAACTGGTTTGTCCGTATTCTCAGAGTCAGAACTAATTCATCAAATAAATTGAAATTGAACCAAATTTCCTAAAGGGCAGCTTTTCTCACCCTTACAATCTGCCCCTTCAAGCACTACCTACATAATATAGATACATAGGTGGTGATAATAATAATAATAATAAAATTTATTTTTAAAGCGCCTTTCCATTATCAAGGCACTGTACAAAATAGGAAAATACAAGTCAAGCATAAAATTCAATATAAAACGCAAATAAAACTACATTATTATCCACAATTTCAGTATAATCAGTGCTCCAAGAAAGCCATTTGAAAAAAAATGGGTTTTTAAACCCCTCTTATATTCCTCCATGGAGGTGTACTCCCGTAACCAATGGGGTAGAGAATTCCAAAGAGTGGGAGCTGCATAGGAAAATGCTCTACAATCAGATGATTTCAAACTCACTCTTGGAATCTCTAGCAACCCCTCGTCGGCCGAGCGAAGCGATCGACCAGGGCAGTAGGGAACCAGTTCTTTTAGATAGGCCGGACCTTGATCGTGTAGGGCTTTAGAGGTCAGTAAACTGACTTTAAAGGTGATTCGCCACCGTATAGGAAGCCAGTGCAGTTCGCGCAGCACCGGGGTAATATGACAGGACCTACTTGTCCCAGTCAAAACCCGGGCTGCAGCGTTCTGCACTAGCTGAAGGCGGCAGATTTCAACCCTGGAAAGCCCAAAGTACAGGGAGTTGCAGTAGTCCAAACATGAGGACACAAAGGCGTGGACCAATGTTGGTAATATGTCAGATGGAACAAGGTGTTTAACTCTGGCAATATTCCTAAGATGGTAAAAGGAAGTCTTGACAACTTCTGACACTTGTGACTGTAGTGTCAGCCTGTCATCCAAGATGACCCCCAGGTCACACACCTGCTCAGAGGCCGGAAGTGAAACGCTGCCAAGAAAAATTCCTGAGGGCGCACCAACCAGCGACCCCTCTGTCTGACGACCCGGGTCCATGACCAAGACCTCTGTCTTTTCTGAGTTCAACTTCAGCCAACTAGAATCCATCCAGTCCTGGATTTCTTTCAGACAGTTGTTAAACACCGAGAGAGCTCCCTCCTGGTCAGGTGCAAAAGACAGGTATAGCTGGGTGTCATCTGCATAGCAGTGAAACCTCAGCTCATACCGTCTTATAATGTCTCCAAGGGGCAGCATATATACCGCGAATAACATGGGAGACAGCACTGAGCCCTGAGGCACCCCACATAACAAAGGAGTTGGGCTAGAGGAAAAAACCCAGACACAACTCTTTGTGATCTCTCAGTGAGGAATGAGGTGAACCATAACAGGACAATTCCCGATATTTCACAAAACTGCCTCAGGCGTGCTATCAACACCAAGTGATCCACTGTATCAAAGGCTGATGATAGATCGAGAAGGACCAAGATAGAATGTCTCTTCTGATCTCTTGCCCTCAGAAGATCGTTAAGCACCTGAACCAGTGCAGTCTTGGTGCTATGCCTTTTGTGAAAACCGGACTGGAAGGACTCGTAGCTGTCATGGATGGTTAAATGGTCTTCCAATTGGGCCGTCACTACCTTTTCAATCACCTTCCCAATAAAGGGAAGGTTTGAGATAGGTCTGTAGTTTGTGAAACAGTCCAGGTCCAAGGTAGCTTTCTTCAAGAGAGGTGTCACCACTGCCTCTTTCAGGGATCTAGCAAACTCACCCATCTGCAAGGAGCATCAGACTATTCGCACAAGGATTGGACCAGTGATATCACTACAACCCAACAATAGTGAGGTCGGTTCAGGATCCAAACTACAGCTAGTAGGGCATACACTGTGGATAATCCTCATGACATCTGCGAAATCAAGTCGACCGAAGGAACTCCAAGAAAACTGAGGTACTGTGAACTCACGTTGTTCAACAGCCTCCCCCTTAGAGTTTGCAG
The DNA here is from genome assembly GCA_016271365.2 of Neoceratodus forsteri. Classification (NCBI taxonomy): domain Eukaryota; kingdom Metazoa; phylum Chordata; order Ceratodontiformes; family Ceratodontidae; genus Neoceratodus; species Neoceratodus forsteri. The sequence goes on along the minus strand of CM057450.1, from coordinate 1,735,290,708 downwards.
GGTGCAGATCCACCCTGATGTTGGCCACCTTATTTGCGAAAAAACGAGCAAGCTCCTCGCACTCTAATTGTGAAAAAGCTTTCCAGACTTGCAGACAAGCTGGGTTGCACAGTCTGTCTACAGTTCGAAATAGCTGAGCTGGTCGGTTCCTAGCAGCTGCAATCTCCCTGGACAGGAATTCTGCCTTCTTACGGGTGATTGCAGATTGATAGATGGAAAAATGGTCGACCAATCAAAGGCAGTCAGCATCAAGGGCGGACCTGCGCCAGCAATGCTTCAACCCTCACCCCTGTCTACGCAACTCCCTCAATGTCCCATCAAACCAAGGGGACTTGGGGCAAAGGGATAAGGGGCATACACGAACAGGAGCAATAGAATCCAGAGCCACCGTGACAGCCTTGTTATAGGCTGCCACCAGAGTCTCTGGACTACTGCTCGTCAAACTGTTGGACGAGAGGTCAAAGACCATCGCAAGGCCTTGAGGAGTAATATCCCAAAAAGGACGGTACCTTACCATCTCCACAGGGGTCGGTATTCTCAAGGGGGTGCAAAAACTGAACTTCACGGTGTAGTGATCTGACCATATCACTGGTTCCACCCCCAGATCGAAAGTATCAATCCCTAGGAGAAAGACTAAGTCCAGAGAGTGCCCAGATTTATGGGTAGCAGAGGAAACCACCTGTGTCAGGCCCAAGGAAGTCATTAATTGGAGGACATGATTACCAAATTGTGAGAGTTCATCGTCGATCCAGGCATTAAAGTCACCCAGAATCATCAATCTGGGTGACTCAAATGACATGTCAATGATGAAGTCTGCCACTTCCTGTAAGAAACGTTTCCCATCCCCGGGTGGACGACAGAAGAGTACGATTCGAACACCTGCACCCGCTACCACTGTGCACTCAAAGGACTCAGTCTCCCCCACAGCAACACTCATGAGGCCCAGTTCAGTCTTGAAACAGACTGCACCCCCCCCCCCGCGATCCAATCTCGGGCGGTGTTTCACCGAGTACCCAGCTGGAGTCATGGCCTCCAATATGGGGCCTGAGTTTTCATCCAGCCAGGTCTCGGTGATGCAAGCCAAGTCCACAGAGCCAACAAGATCGGCAATAATATCAGCCTTGTTTATAATGGAACTAGCATTGCATAACACTGTCCGAGTTGGACGAATCTCGGAGGCTGTCCAGCCCATCTGCCTACTAAATTCCGTAGTGCCCTTGGGTATGGGCACCAGGCATGGTAAACCACGATCTGGATTCCATTTCACCCAGGGCGCCTTCTGGATCCAACTACCCCAATACAATAACCCCCCTCGTCCATCCTCCCTTGGTCCTGTTGGATCTGTCAGCAGCATTTGACACCGTAGACCATGGGGTGTTGCTTGAGTGCCTGAGATGCATCTGTGGGCTGTCAGGTTTGGTTCACAGATGGTTTACCTCTTTCCTGACAGGTAGAATTCAGAGGGTGGTGTCGGGGGTAATTTTCTCCGATCCTACCTCTCTGTCCTGTGGGGTACCTCAGGGCTCTGTGCTGTCTCCCATGTTGTTTCCGGTGTACATGCTTCCCCTAGAAGACATTGTAAGACAATATGGGCTGGAGTTTCATTGTTATGCCGATGATACCCAGCTCTATCTGTCTTTTGCACCTGACCAGAATGGAGCACTCTCTGTGTTTAACAACTGTCTCGGTGAGATCCAAGGCTGGATGAGGTCCAGCTGGCTGAAGTTGAATTCTGGGAAGACAGAGGTGATGGTCGTGGATCCTGGTTGTCGAATGGGGGGGCGGGGAGCAAATCATCCCTCAGGTTTATTCTTGGGGGGTGTCGAGCTCCCTATCTCTGAACAGGTGCGAGACCTAGGGGTGATTCTTGATGATCAGCTGACATTACGTGCTCAGCTGTCGGCTGTCGTTAAGGAATCCTTTTACCATCTGAACAACATCGCTAGGATCAAGCACCTTGTTCCGTCTGGTGACTTACCTACACTGATCCATGCCTTTGTGACCTCGCATTTGGATTATTGCAACTCCATCTACTTTGGGCTTCCAGGGGTTGATATCCGCCGCTTGCAGCTGGTGAATAACTCAGCAGCCCGGTTGTTAATGGGGATTCCTTGTTCTTCCCACATTACACCGGCGCTGCGGGATCTGCACTGGCTGCCAGTTCAGTGGTGGATCACCTTTAAAGTCGGTTTACTGACATATAAAGCCCTACACGGCTTGGGCCCTGACTACCTGAAAGAGCTTCTGGTTCCTTACCTTCTGGAGTGACCGCTCCGCTCAGCCAATGAGGGGTTGCTAGAGATTCCGTGGGTAGCTTTAAAATCTTCCGGCGCCCTAGCTTTTTTGTTCGTGGCACCGACCCTCTGAAATTCTCTACCCCGTTGGATTAAAGAGTGCATGACTGTGGGGGGTTTTAAACAAGCATTGAAGTCTTTCCTATGGAAGAAGGCATATGGGGATGGTACCGACATGGACTGATAGTATTGATTTTAGTGTTTTTATGATGTTTTATTATAATGTTATTTTAAATGTACTGTGCCTTGATTTTTGAAAGGCGCACTATAAATAAAGATTATTATTATTATTGTTCACAACCCCCCGCCCTCCTCCCTCTCCTTTGGACAATTCCCAGCGCCCTACAGCGCTGATAAGTATCATATTGGAGAGGGAGAGTGTAAAAAGGGTGGAGGGCACGAAGACAGGAGGATGAATAGCGCACCACAGTGGGGACACAGGGCAGACACATGCCACTGGAGACAATAAAAACCAAAACAATAATCAATATAATTAAATTTAAAAAAATAAAATAAACCCTCTTTAATATAACTTTAAACAAACAGATAATTCCTAAAATTTTAAACAAAACAATTCCAACCCCAAGGAAAATCAAGTCAAAACCAAGCGAGGGGACCCCCAAAAATAAATATAAATATATACCAGGGTTCTCTCACCACCCCAGCTCAAATCAAAACTTTAAATAAAATAAAATTACCCCCCCTTCCCACCAGCTCTCTCACAACCAAAGGAGAAGATATTTTGACACTCTCACTGCAAAATGCATGTTTCACAATCCTAAAACAATTCAAACATTACAATATAAAATAACACATCCCCCCCTCCCCCAACCAGTCCTCTCACGACCAGGAAAAGGAGGGAAACAATGAAATAATAAAATAAATGGCCCCGAGGTCCTCTCACCACCTCGATGTCCAAGTCAACTTAAAGCAAAAAAAAAAAGTAGGAAGTCCTCAATCCGCTTGGTGAAGTCAATTCTGTTCGTAACATCGAATCAAAACGAATAAACAGCAGACCAGATATCCACAGGATCAGGAAAAATCCAGGGCTCAGGACAATCAGGTGATGGCAGAAAAAGATTTGCAATCCATCCAGTCTGACCTTAAGATGTTAATATTTTTCCCATAGGCTTACCATGATACGGGTCTAGCTTACCTCCATCCTCACGTTCCCTTTCATGTTCACCAGACCCCTGAATCTGTCCCTCCCAACCTGGAAAATGATTACTGTCCCTGCCTCCAACATCCTATTAGGTATCCTATTCCACTCTCTTACTGAAGAAGAACTTCCTAACATCCTTCTTGAACCTCCCTCTCACCAGTCTCCAATCAAGCATCCTAGTTAGTGTATTCCTGTTCCTGCTGAACATGTCCTCACTTTCTGCTTTATTGCTCCATGAGTTTACCCACAATTGAGGAAACACTGACCGACACAGGGTCATAATGTCGCAAGACATTATGCTACATGGTAAAATCACGCTGCCAATACAGCGCGACATTGCCATGTGGCATAAGTCTTTTTACTGTGGTGGGCTTCACCCTCCCACACCCTTTTGTTACGGGGCTGTACTTCCCCCGGATCTCCCACTAAAGATTCTCAACCTGGGATCCAACTTGGGAGCGCAATATTCTGTCAAAAATAAAATGTCTCGGACTGGGAATCAAACCCAGTCCCAGACAGCAACCTGGGTTCCTGCTGCTGTGGCTCAGTCCAGTGAGGCACAGCAGCTGCTCAGTGGAACCTACTCCCAGCAAAGGTCTTATCCTCTACCTGGGAGATGTGAATGATGCAATACCTCATACAGCAGTATACATGTATTGCACCATTCGCTGTCACATGCAGCCAGGACAGAGCCAGCAATGTCATACGCTATTAAACGACAACATTATGACCCAATAGGACACTGACCCACCTGTAGTTCTTCATCTCCTTCCTGTCTCCACCCTTATGACATGGCAGTATAGCTGCTTTCCTCCAGTACCATGGCACCATCTCCGTCTCAAAAGGGTGCCCAAACAGATCTGTCAGGGGGCAACCAGTTCCAGATCCAGCTGTCTGAGAGTCATTGAGTGTAATCCATCAGGACCCAGAGCCTCTTCCACTCAGAGGGCTGCCAACCTCTTCCTTACCTTATCTTCTCTAATCTGAACTGGCCCTGACCCCTAATTACGAACATACGAACATATGAAATTGCCAGCAGAAACAGGCCTCACGGTCTATCAAGTCTGCTCAAGTGTGCAGCTAGCACCTCATCTCACAGCTGCCCCTCCCGTCCCCCTCTTCCAAGTATGCCTACCCTTTACTATGTCTCAACCCCTCTTGAAACTGCCCGCCATCTTACAGGACACTCTCTTGTCTGGTAAGGTGTTCCATTTGTCCACCACTTTTTCAGTGAAAAAATGTCTCCTCATTTCCCTCCTGACTCTTCCCCCCTCCAATCTCAGTCCATGCCTTCTAGTGTCCCTCCACTTTCTCATCTGGAAAATCCCTTCTGTGTTGGTTTTGTTTACCCCTTTAGATACTTAAAGGTCTTGATCATATCCCCCCCATCCTTCCTCTCCTCCAGTGAATACATATTCAACTGTCCCAGCCTGTCCTCGTAGGGCTTGTTCTCTAATCGCTGATCATGTTTGTGTCTCTTCACTGCACCCCCTCCAACAATTTGATGTCCTTCTTCAGGAATGGGTGCCAGTACTGCATGTAGTACTCCAGGTGGGGCTTGACTAATGGCCTATACAGGAGCAGGATAAACTCCCTCCTTCTGGAAGAGATCCATCTTGCAATACACACCAGCATTTTGTTAGCTTTTGCTGCCGCCTTCCTGCACTGAGCAGAGTTGTTCATGATCCCCGTAATGATCCCTCCTAAGTCCTTCTCCTCTGTGAAGCTCCCCAATTGTACCCCATTCAAGTGATAATCCCTCCCCTGGTTCTTGGCTCTGAAGTGCAGAACCTTGCACTTCTTGGCATTGAACCCCTACTGCCATGTTTCTGCCCACTCCTGCAGCTTAGTCAGGTCCTCCTGCAACCTCTTCCACCCCTCCACATCATCAACCACAGCTCCCATCATGGTATCGTCTGTGAACAGACTGATCTTTCTACTGATCCCATGTGTGATATCTGCAATAAAAATCCCAAACAGCACCAGTCCCAGTACCGATCCCTGTGGTGCTCTGCTTGTCACCACTCTCGGTGACGAGAGGTCTCCGCCACCACCACCACCCTTTGCTGCCTTCCCTTTAGCCAGTTTTGTGATCCATTTCACCATTATTGGTCCTGCCCCACATGTTCCAGTCCCCCCCCCCAACCTGCTATGTGGCTCTGAATCAAAGGCCTTGCTGAAGTCTAAATACAGGACAGCCACTGCATGGCCTTTGTCCAGTTCCCATGTCACCCAGTCTTAGTACTCTACAAGGTTTGTCTGGCAGGATATGCCCACTACAAACCCATGCTGTTGACCATCCTGGAGAACGTTTTCTTCCAAGAAGCTCACTAGCCTCTTTTTTAGGATGGCCTTCATGAGCTTCCTCATGATCAGTGTGAGGTTCACTGGTCTATAGTCTCCTGGTTCATCCTTTGGGCCACTTTTGTGGATGGGCACCACATGGGCCATTCTCCAGTCCTATGGTAAACATCCCATGTCCAGGGAGGTATTGAACAGGTCGGCCAGTGGCCCTGCCAGGACCTCTGCCAACTCCCTTAGTACCCTAGGGTGATAATGCCCTCAACCCATCTAGTACCCTACTCTCTGTAGCTCTACATCTGTCATCTCCTATCCCCTACCCACCGCCCCTCACCTGGGGCATCTGACCCCACTTCTCCTGCGTAGTACAGAGTAGAAGTATTCATTCAGTGCCTCTGCCTGCTCTGCCTCTTTCTCCATCCACCCTCCATCCTTCTTAATCCTCATCTGCTGATCCTTGCTCCTTCTTCTCTCGCATATGTAGGGTTAGAAGTCTTTTTCTCCACTTTTGATTCCCTGTGCCAGTCTCAGCTCCCTGGATGCCTTGGCTGCTCTGGCCAATCTGGTAACTTCCCTGGAAATGTACGTATCCTTATCTTCACCCCTCCCTGATTACCTGTACTTTTGAAATGCTGCCCTCTTGGCCCTCACCCCTTCCATAACCTCCTGTCAGCCAACTGGGTTTCTTTGCCCTCCCCTTCTTGCTTTTCTTCCTAGTGCAAGACTCCTTAGCTTCCGCCAGCCCTTTCTTTATGATGTCCCATTTCTAGTTTACATCCATGTGAGGTTGCATACCTGCTAGGTGTCTGCCCCAAATTTCCCCCATCTTTCTAAAGTCCGTTCCCCCTAAACTCAGTCACCTTCATACCCGTGCCCCCCAATTAAGCATAGCCACACTTTGCTATAGTGAACACCCAGCTGTTTCCCTCCCAATGTTGAGCGTGAACCACACTGAATAGTGGTCCCTCCGAGCCAGTGATTCCTGCACTTCCAGATTCCTTACAGCTTCCCTGTTATCCAGTACAAGGTCCAGAGTCCTTTCCTACTGAGTCAGCCCCTGGATCAGCTGTGTCAGGAAGCTGTCTCAAAATGCTTCTAACAGGATTCCCTCCCTTGCACTCATGATGGATGGGGTGCCCCACTCTACCCCTGGTAGACTGAAGTCTCCCACCACCACTGTGCTTCCCTTCCTGCAGACCCTCCTTAATTGTTTAGCTAATTCCCCTATCCAGGTCACTCCCCTGTGCTGGTGGCCTGTACACCACCCCCATCCTCAGTGTCCTATTCTTCGCATCTTGGAACTGCATCCATAGTGCTTCTGTCCTCCCCTCTTACCCTTCCTCCCTTATGCACTTTATCCCCTCCCTTACATAGATCGCAACCCCACCCATTCCTCTTAGCCCTATCCCTTCTGAGTAACCGGAACCCCAGAATCATCATATCCCAGTCTTGGTACTGGCTAGCCCATGATTCCATGTTGGCCACAATGTCCACCCCCTCCACTGCCAAGAGAGCCTGTAATTCAACAAGCTTACAAGCTTAATCTGGTTCAAGGTCAGTTGGCATGCATCTGTATCCCCTTCCCCCAGGTCATGCCTGAAAATAGGCAGGATTTGTCTAGTGCACTTACTCGGTCAACAAAAACTAAATAAATAAAAATAAATAAAATAAAATTCCACTGTTCTATTCCTTAGGCTTCTTGCATTCAGTGAGACCACCCTCCAGCCTGTCCCCTCCCTTTCCCTACCCCATTCTTCCTCCCTTTATCCCTCCCTGTGCCGCTTCACCACTGCCTTATCCATAACTGGGGGGGGGTGAGATCACTAGGCTCCCCTTTCCAGGCCCTTTTCCTATCAGTGTACCGTCACCACGGACCCCTAGTTAAAGTTAGAGGACATAGGGCATTTTGTGCCCCCCCCCCACACACACACAAATCTGACTATGCCTCCAATTTGGAAAAATCTATTATACTAAACAAGATATCTAACACAAATAAAGCAATATATAAAGAATTTTAACTAAGATCTTTACAAATGCAGCTCAGTTTAGCTGATGTCAGCTATTGTTGCTCACAATGAGGTATTTTTTCCATGATTGAGTTGTCTATCATTACAGAAGGAAGAGCTGGCAAGTTGCCATAGAAACAGGTGTTTATGAATACCAGCTGCTCAAAGATATTTTTAAAGAACTTGCTCCATGAATAAGTTCAACAAATGTAGGCGAATTCAGCAATCAGTTAAAAATATAAACAATATAACAAGCTTTGTCACTTGAAGTGTTGAAACTTTTATCTTCTACTCTACAAGAGCTTTTTATCCCATAGAAATTCAGTTTTTCTTTCAGTCAGACTTGTTTTGTGTCTCTTTTGAGCTTACAGAGATGCGGACACACCAAGGTGTTACCAGCCATTAGACCTAATTAAGGCAGTACTAGAATTTTTTACATAAAGCTCTAATTACAGTGCTCCTTCTCTATAACGAACCCCACTGTAACAAAATCCCTCTTAAAGTGAACACCTGTGATAGCTCCCATTGTTCCCTACTTAAGCATAGTCACTTCACTATAGTGAACACCAAGCTGTAGTGAACACATTAGCTGGCTCCAGAGGCATTCTCACTAGAAAGGGGCCACTGTATTTAGCTCACAAGGCCACAATTGACACTTCTGATACTGAGCCAGGTATCTGCCAAGCACTGCAGATTAGCCCCAACAAATTAACACTTTGATGACATGAAGAAGGGAATAAGGCTGCAGGTGCTTACTACACATACAGCAAGAACAGGGGAGGGGGGCTGTCTGAAGAAAAGGTTTACTAACTTTGTAGGTACCCTTGCATGTCTGACTGGTACAGCCCCCACACACACACACACTAAATAATCACCTCATTTGCAGTACTCCATCTAATTCCCATTGCTGCAAATGACATTTAATAATAAAGTAGAATGTCTGTAAACAGAGCCTCTCTAATGCATTACTAAACGCAATCTGTTTTTATAGGTAATAGATGGAAGCTGGCCAAGGAGGTCAGTGAAAGGTCTGTGCCAGTTGTCATCAAAGGGGGGTTAATGGAGCAGATCCTACTAGACACAAGGGGGTACTTTGGATGGGGAGCAAGTACGTATTTTTTTATTTAGATTTAGGAGGTACAATACATACTCCAAGACAGACTCCTTTAGGTGACGGCCCTTGTTTCCACAAGGTTCGAGGGGGCATTATAGCAACAGATTGAGTTGGTGCAGCAGCCCTATAGACAAATTTTTAGTTACTAGGATTGCAGTTAATGTACATTTTATACATAAAGAGTTGCATTATACACAAACTTAACATTTTGAAGCTGCTAACTTTGCAATATACAGGTGCAGTAGTCAATAATACAACTATACAAGTATAAAGTAGAGAAATAAGAAGTGGTTATTTAGAGTGGGGAGCTGTGAGTGAGGAGAGACATAAATGTTGGAAGGTAGTGGAATGATGAGAAAGGAAGTGCAAGTCAGTACTATGAGCAGGGATTGAACATGGCCTTCTTTAAGTATCTCATGTTCTTCAAGACCTTTTGAAGGCACTTTTGAAACAGAGGGTCAGCACCTACTGGACGTGCAGCACTTGTTAACTGAGAGAGTTGGGTTTCTCACTAAAACAAACTTCCTCTGCCTAAAGGTTACTTAAGGCAGGAATATGTACAAGAGCACCATTTTCACAGAGGTCAGAGTCGAATAATACATGACCAGCTCCACCGACTATGCTAAAGTGGGAAGAAGTAGTTCTGCTTAAAAAGGAGATAAGATTGTAAAGAGGATGTGCTTTTGAAACAGAGGGTCAGCACCTACCTGCCAGCACAACAAGCAGTGTTTGTTGGCTGAAGGAGCTATTTTTCTCACTAAAGCAAACTTTGTCTGCTTAAAGGTTACTCAAGGAAGGAAGGAAGTTCTAAAGCACTATTTTCACAGTGGCTGGAGTTGGGTACTCATGTGACCTACTCCACCAATCACACTAAAGGAGAAAGCAGTAATTCTTAAAAGGATCCACTCCCAACATGTCCCAATCCTGTTCAATCACATGAGTGGAACAGAGCAGGAGTGTTACAGGATTGATGTCTTAGACACTGGCAGGTGACCACAGGCAAAAGCAGGCATGGGGGGCACTCCGCCAGTCCACTGAGGTAAAGTATTGTACTTGTTTACATGTTGCTGCCTCTGAGAGAAAGTACTGGAAGAACGTACAGTAAGGGGATAACAGCTGGGAGGTAACTGTCCATGCAAACAGCAACTACCTGTTGTGTGGGAAAAGAGGGGAAACCCTGTCTAGGGAAAGGGTACAAATGGGTAAAAGTACAACAAAGAGGGGAAAGACAGAATCACCCTATTTAGGGTCAAGCTACAGAGGGGATAAGTAAAAGCAAAAAAAAGGGAAACTCGAAGAGCCTATCAAGAACAAGGTTACAGGTGGAAAAAGAAAAGCTCTGTCAGGGTGGATCAGTGAGTCAGGGCACATTCCTCAGCCTGTGCCAGAATGAAACTCATCTGCCACTCTGGCAGGATGGAACTATGGGGAGGGGCACCCATAGTAGTGGCCAGGGAGGATGTGGGGGTCCTCTGTAGGAGAGAACACAAGGTGGGAAGGACAGGACCACACCTGATAAGGAAGCAACTTCTGTTGGGGGACTCCGTTATTGGGGGGATAGATTTGGGAACAGGAAGGAAGGGGAAGAAAAGAGGGAAGTGAGGTACCTACCTGGTGCCATGGCTCAGAAGGATGGAAAGCGGATCCTAAGGATTGCTAGGGCAGTAGGGCAGGAGAGGGAGTTGAAATCAGTGTCTACCTGGGGACTAATGACCTGGTTAGGGATGGATTGGATGGTATAGGGAGATTTTAGGGAGTTGGAGAGGGGTCTTAGGCAGGTAGCGTTCCTATCACTTTCACTGAGAAGCGGTCTGTCTATGACCAGGGGGAAGACACAGTTCTTCACACCAGGAGCTTCAACTTGAGGTTGAAGGAATGGTGTAGAGATGAGGGGTTTGGCTAACACTACAGACTGGGGACCAACCTGGAGGGATATGGGCCTATACAGGGGTGATGGCCTACATTCATCAGGGAGGGGAACTGGAGTTCTCAGGGAATGGTTTAAATGTTAATTTGAAGCACATTTAAACTAGCTGAGGAGAGTGACAGAAGGAAAATAAGAGGCATAAACTGCCCCCCCACACACACACACGTACAGACAGAAGCAGAGAGGCGGGAAGACCCAAGGGGAGAAAAATCCCATAGGGTACAAAATAAAGAAAAAAGCAGTATAGTAGAAAACAATGGAGAATGAGAACAAGGGCTGTAAAAACAGGGGATAAAGAGGCAGGACAAAAGGGAAAAGAGGGATAGCAGGCAGAGTGGGAATAAAGTGTAGATTTCAAAGCGTGCAAATGCAAGAAGACTAGGAAATAACATTTCAGACTTAGAGGCCACCGTGGCAAAAGAAGACCTGGAAATTGTAGCTATTACTGAGTCATGGTGCACAGGAAACTATGACTGGTAATGGACATATCAGACTATACTCAGTATAGGAAAGATAGAGTGGACTGAAGGGAGGAGGGGGAGTGGTGTCTTATGTAAGGGAAGGTACAAAGCGGCAGAAACACAGGGAAACATGGGAAGAATGGAGTGAATGGAAGTACTGTGGTTCACCCTGGAGAAAGCAACTGGAGCCACTGTTCACATTGATGTGATCTACAGACCTCCAACACAGGGGGAGAAACTGCATAAAGCACTAGAGGAAACCATTAGTACAATGGTAGAAAAAGGGGAGGTGCTGCTGGTGGGGGGAATTTGGTCTATTGGATGTAGGTTGGAACCTCCCAGCAACTGCTTCAGCTAGAAGCAGTGGCATCCTAGATTACAAGGGGGCATTTCTCAGGCAGTAAGTCAGGGAGTCTACTTGAGATGGGGCAATACTGGACCTGGTACTCACTAACAGGGACAGAATTGCAGATGTCAAGGTGGGAGCCCACCGGGGGACCAATGATCATGGTATAGTGGGGTACAACATAAGTATGGCAGCGGAAGCAAACCACACAAGGGGGAGTGGCCTGATCATCAGGAGGGCAGATTCTTAAAAAATATGGGTGAGTGCCTCAGAGACAACTTGGTGAGGGGGGTGCCAAAGGGAGTGGAGAAACAGTGGGCTAGAAGTTTTTTTCAAATAGTAAGTTTTATTGAGTTTTCAACAGGAAAACAAACAGATAAAACATTACAGAACAACAACAGTACATCACATGGTACATTCCGTTAAAAAAGCAGGTTTTGATCTCTCCAATCTCCATCAACATTCAGGAGAGAGATGTTATTAAGTCAGACTTAGATGCACCTTGTAAGACTGGGCCGAGGCTCATTCAGATTGACATGAAGCTGAATGACTAGGATTTGTCCCAGACAGTGCTGGGAGAAGGTGGGGAGTATATGTATTAGAGGTTCAGCAAGAAGGCATCCAATGTGCCCTAACATGTTCTGTACAAGTTATGCTTGTTCCTCAGTGAACATACCACGTTTTCCCCATTCTGGGAGCCTCCTAGGTAGCATTATGCCACTCCTGAAATGAAGGTAGGGTCTCGTCCAGCCAGTAGTTTAGGATGAGTTTTTTGATCATGGCTGCAATTAGAGCAATATGAAATTTCTTCTGGCCAAAAACAGTATCTAGGTTTAGCCCAATTAGGCAGATTTGTGGTGTGAATCCTTGTTCAAGGCCTAGCAGAAGGTCTAGCTCATTTTTGATTTCCATCCATAGAGGTTGTGCCTTTGAACAGTCCCATAAAATGTGTTTGAGTGTACCCTGTGGAGTTTACGTCTGGAACAAATATCTGAGTTTAGATGTCCCGTTTTATACAGACTCACAGTGGTATAGTATACATTGTGATTGATTTTATATTGCATTAGTTTAAGACCACTGAACATGAGAAAGCTGTGATTGTTCAATTCCCATGCAGCCTTGATCTTTGGGTCTGTTAATTCAGGGAATTCCATATGCCAGTATGCAGAGGAGGCACTGCCCTCTGGGGTGGTTATCATCAGTAAGCTCCTGTAAAGTAATGACATAGCATGGCGTTAGGTGGCCAGCTCTGCCAAGTCGTCCCATCTGGTAAAGTGCTCAAACCCCCAGGGTTAAGGCCCAGTGCTCCTGGCAGTGCATGCTGCAGCTGGAGAAATGGGAAAATCTGGACTGTGGCTGGGGCCACAGCCTGTCATAGTTTGTTGCAGGTTATAAGACTGCCTCCATCAAGGTATTCACTGAGGGTACCCAGTTGCACTTGACCCAGGAGATTGGGTGGGATCAGCTTTTGATGTATTTTAAAATTGGGGTTTCCTGCCAATGGCTGGGTTGGATCAAGAATGAACCTGGTTCCTAGCAGCTTGTGTAATCACTTGCTCACTTGTATAGAGGACCCTACTGGAGTGAGTCTTAGTGTAGGTGGTACTTTAACAAAGGGGATACAGAGCAGGGCGTTGAGCTGGATTTTGCTTTGGGTGGTGAGCTCCATCTCAATGGTTTTCATTGTGGGAGGTATGTGCTTTGGGCCTACACTTCTGAATGGTTCCTCCAGAACAGAAACTGGGTGGGTCGGGCTGCTACGTAGTAGAGCCAGAAGTCTGGCAGTTTTAGCCCTCCTTGGTCCATTGAGTGTGTGAACTTGAAATAGGACCAGCAGGGTGGTGCACCATTCCACAGAAAGAAGGAGAGGGTAGCCTTCAACTGTGTGAAACATGTCTGAGGTAGGACACATGACAGCATTGAAATAGGGTATAATAATCTAGGGAGAATTTTAATTATGTTGATTTTCACCCATAAAGTCAGGGGGAGAGCTTGGCAGCATACCAGGTCTGGTTGATTTTGGTTAACAGGGTGTCTAGGATTTGCTGGCACGTCCAGCTGGGGCTTTGAGCTATGTATATCCCCAAATACTTAATGGAAGTAGGGTTCCAGGAGCCTCCCTGTTGTAGTAAAGGTAAACAAGCAATGTGAGAAGGCAATAAGGAGGGCTGGGGGGATACTGGGATGTATAGGGAGAGGCATCAATAGTAGAAAACAGGAAGTTGTTGTCCCTCTGTACAGACAGTTGGTGAGACCCCATCTGAAGTACTGCATGCAGAGCTGGAGACCTCATCTCTGCAAGGACATAGACAGGTTGGAGGCAGTCCAGAGGAGGGCAACTAAAATGGTGCAGGGTCTGCACCAGAAGCCATATGAAGTGAGACTAAAGGAGCTTAATATGTATACCCTCAAGGAAAGGAGGGAGAGGGGGGACATGACAGAAATGTTTAAGTACCTCAAGGAAATCAACAAAGTCCAAGAGGGTAGCATCTTTCAGAAAAAGAGATGTGCAAGAACAAGGTGGCACAATTTGAAGATAGAGGGGGGATGGCTCAGAGGCAACTTGAGGAAGTATTTTTTCACAGAGAGGGAGGTGGGCAGATGGAATGGCCTTCCTTAGGAGGTCATGAAGTCAAAAACAGTAGGGGAATTCAAGAATGCATGGGACAGACACAAGGCAGTTCTGGTGGGGATTAGAAAAAGTAAGCTGTTGGTTAACTAGGTTCTGCAACTTTTATCCAATAGGTAGGAAAATGGGCATACTTGGTTGGCCACTCGATCCTTATCTGCCATCAAAGTCTATGTTTCTATGTTCCATTTGTGACAGTTAAGGGGCATTATGCAGGTTTAAAAGAGGTTAACAGAAAAAAAAAGCGTGCACAAGCTTTGTGATGGTGCAGGAAATAAAGCAGCCAGCTTAATAAATACTTGAGAAAAAATCCGCACACAAACTCCTTTTTCAAAGTGCTCTAGTGCAAGTTTATTTTGGCAAGTTTCAGAAGCCACAACAGCCCTCAAGCAGGTCTTCCTTAGGGGCAGGTTCAGACCAGTACACAATTACCTTCTTATAAACTTAATTGCTAAAGAGACCACACCACCACCATAGTGAAACAGGTAACAGACTTAAACACCAGACTAAGGCCCCATCCACACTACACCGCTCAGGACCAGTAACGAATGCAAACCATTACAGCTGGGGAGCAGTGCAGTGTGTTCACACTGCAGCGGTGTTCGTTATGGGACCAGTACCACCAGTCCACACTGCGGGAGCCAGGCGATCATTACGACGGCACCCGATCCCACAATGCAGCTCATGCTGCGCTAGGGGATTGGCACCATGTGTCCACACTTTGCCAGTAATCTACCGAGGCTTAACTAGTTTCATAACCATTGTTGAAACCACCTCATATGTGCTTTCTACAATGGTTACGAAAATGCCTTCTGTAACATCATAGGTGTAAATGCAAACCATTGCGGTAATGGTTTGGGCCCTCCGTAACGTTACAGAGGCATAGTGTGGACAGGGCCTAAAAGAGAGGGGGTACCCTGAATCAGTATTAAATGAAGTATCCACTAAAGTGGATAATTTAAACAGATGTGACTTGTTTTATTTATTTATTTATTAGGTCATCAGTTTACAGACCTTTGAGTCATAGACTCATTTACAAAGGCACCTCGTCAAGAGAGCAATACATCACAGCAAACAAACAGTACAGTACATAACACTTAGATTAAAAAAGCAACCAGTGTTACAGGCATTCACTGGTGATACACGCTTGGTAATAGGTAGATCACAGTAGTCATAATATAGGTACATGAGACATAGACAGGATGGAAGCTGTCCAGAGGAGGGCCACTAAAATGGTGCAGGGTCTTCACCGGAAGACATATGAAGAGAGACTTAAGGAGCTTAATATGTATTGCCTCGAGGAAAGGAGGGAGGGACATAATAGAAACTTTCAAGTACCTCAAAGGAATCAACAAAGTCCAAGAGGGTAGCATCTTTCAAAAAGAGTGTGCAGAACAGGGGCACAATTTGAAGATGGGGTGAAGTGCTCAGAGGTAATTTAAGGAAGTATTTATTCACAGAGAGGCTTGTGGATGCATTGAACGGCCTTCCGGAGGAGGTTGTGGAGTCAAAATCAGTGGTGGAATTCAAGCATGCATGGGACAGTCATAAGGCGATTCTAGGGGTTGGGGGTAGGAAGAAGTAGGCTGCTGGTTAACTAGGATCTGCAGCTTATCCACTAGGTAAGGAAATGGGCAGACTGGGTGGGCCAAGCGATCCTTATCTGCTATCAGATTCTATGTTTCTATTAGTCAGCAGATGTTGCATGAGACCCCAGGTATATACAGCAAAAGTAGACAGGGCAGATCCAGCTTAGGGGTGAAGGTAAGGGGCAGGTGGGGGATTATGTGCAGTTGCAGCAGCGAGTGTTTGTAGAAAGTACCCAGATGTGGAATTGAGGATGATGATGATTTCCTTTATGGAGCTAGGAAGTGCTCATGGGTGGTAGAGGGAGCCACCAGATAAATATCCATGCTATATGGAAAAATGTCCAAGTGCTGGCTGGAGTGCCACACCAGGGAATCCAAGAGAGATAGAGAGAGAGTGAGAGTACCAGTTCGGGCTGAGGTCCCAGTGTGTTCAAAACCGGAGGGTAGAAGTGGTGATGATGATGAAGAGTATGTGTTCTGACCTCAATAGTTCTGTACAACCAGAAAGTGTAGCCCCGTGGGGGTCCATCCTGCTTTGTATTCCAGTGTGTGTGTGAATAAAAGCCCCACTTTAGAATCTCACTCCTGGTTTGGACATTCACAGTTTTTGCTTCCTGTGCCCAGAGTTACTTGGGTGCCCCTGTCCAGAAGTACAAACCTAGCCCTGATGCCAAGTGAATGTTTTCTCCCTGAACCCAGGCCCACCAGGTAATGGGTTACAAAAATGGAGGCACTGTGGCACTAAATAAAACAACATCAACCCAGGACCTGGGGGGTTACACAGAGTACAAAATGTGAGGTGAGGTGTTGACAGTCACCAAACAGGAAAGGGACCTGGAAGTAATCATGTCTGATAATCTCAAGGTGGTGAAACAGTTTGACAAGGCAATAGGTAGGTCTAGTGTGATGCAGGGATGCATAGGGAGGGGTAGCACACGCAGAAGGTGGGAGGTGGTGTTGCCACTACCCAGATCGCTGGTGAGACAACCTGGAATATTGTGTCTAGTTCTGGAAACTACATCTCAGGAAGGACATAGGGTGGAAGCAATCCAGAGGTGGTCAACTAAAATGTTGCAGTGTCTGCATCAGAAACCCTACCAGGAAAGACTGAAAGACCTCAATATACACACCCTGGAAGAGAGGATGGAGATGGAAGGAGGGCATGTTAGAAACCTTTAAACACCTCACAGGGTTAAATAAGGTAAATAGACAACTATTTATCAGAGTAAAAGATGCACAACAAGGGGTCATGCAATGAAGATGGAGGGGGTAAAATTTAGCAGATATGTAAGGAAGTACTTCCTCACTGAAAAAGTGGTGGATGCCTGGAACAGTATTCCAGCGGATGTACTGGGGCAAAACAGTGGTAGGCTTCAAGCATGCATGGGATAAGCACATGGGAATCTTAGTCAGAAAGTCTGTGTATATGTGTGTGTGTGTGTGTGTGTGTGTGTGTGTGAAGAGGAGAGCCAGAGATCAAATAGGGTCTCTGGTTACTGTATAGGCAGGGACAAGTGGTCAGACTGGGTGAGCCAAGAGGTCCTCACCTTCTGTCAAATTCTATGTGTTTCTATGTTTCTACCTTGATATTGCCTGGAAGAGAGTTCCAGCTAGATGGTGCAGCTACAGAGAACAAGCATTTGTCAATGCCGAATGTTGATTGCGTTGTTCTGTTGAACTCTTTCACTGCCCCTCTGTCACTCTCAGCCTGTTTCTCCCGGTGCTGCAGGATGCTCTTTTGTACTGGGCTCCTGTCTGCATTGGCAGCTTTTTCTGCCCACTAAGAAATCTTCAGCTGTCCCGACAGAGCTCTGTTGAGTTGGTTCACTCCCCCTCTCTCACTAGCTCATTCTGTTTCTCCTGGCGCTGCAGACTACTCTCCTGCCTCTGTTGGTGTCTTTTTCTGCCCACAAAGAAATCTGCAGCAGTCCTGACACAGGTCTGTTGAGCCTGCTCACTCTCCCTGTCTCACTCGCTCATTGTGTTTGTCCAGGCACTGCAGGCTGCCCTTTTGTACTGGGCTCCTGCCTGCATTGGCACCTTTTTCTGCCCACAAAGAAACCACAGCTGTCCCGACAGAACTCTGTTGAGGTCGCTCACCCCCCGCCTCACTCACTCATTCTGTTTCTCCTGCCGCTGCAGGCTGCCCTTTTGTACTGGGCTCCTGCCTTTGTTGGTGCATTTTTCTGGCCACAAAGAAATCTGCAGCAGTACCGACAAAGTTCCATTGAGCTTGCTCACTCCCCTTCTCTCACTCACTCATTCCATTTCTGCCGGCGCTGCAGGCTGCCCTTTTCTACTGGGCTCCTGCTTGCGTTGTCACCTTCTTCTGCCCACAAAGAAATTTGCAGCAGTTACAATAGAGCTCCGTTGAGCTCGCTCACTCCCCCTCTCTCTCACTAACTCATTCTGGTTTTCCTGCCACTGCTGGCTGCCCTTTTGTACTGGGGCCCTGCATGCATTGCTGCCCTTTTCTGCCCACAAACAAATCTGCAGCAGTCCCAACAGAGCTCCACTGAGCTTACTCCCCTCTCTCAGTCACTCATTCCGTTTCTGCCGGCGCTGCAAGCTGGCCTTTTGTACTGGGCTCCTGCCTGCGTTGCCGCCTTTTTCTGCCCACAAAGAAATCTGCAGCAGTCACAATAGAGCTCCGTTGAGCTTGCTCACTACTGCTCTGTCACTTGCTCATTCCGTTTCTCTTGGTGCTGCAGACTGCGCTTTTGTACGGGGCTCCTGGCTGCATTGGCACCTTTTTCTGTCCACAAAGAAATCCGCAGCTGTCCGGACAGAGTTCCGTTGAGGTCACTCAGTCTCTCTCTCTCTCTCTCTCACGTGCTCATTCTGTTTGTCCTGGCACTGCAAGCTGCCTTTTTGTACGGTGCTCCTGCCTGCATTGGCCCCTTTTCCTGTCCACAAAGAAATCCGCAGCAGTCCTGACAGCGTTTCGGTGAGTTCGCTCACTCTCCCTCCCTCACTCACTCTCGCGTTTTGTTTCTCCCAGTGCTGCAGGCTGCCTTTTTGTACTGGGCTCTTTCGCTGGGGCCTTTTTCTGCCCACAAACAAATCCACAGTAGTCCCGACAGAGCTCAGTTGAGCTCGGTCACACCCCCCTCACTCGCTCGATCTTAATCTGTCCCAAACACTGATTTCCCACAATGACCATGCTATTCTCCAGCAGGAGTGCAAAAACATATTTTAGCCAGGATGTGAAAAATGACAGCTGTACTGTTCACAAGGAGGTGTGAAAAAATGCCACTGTTGAAAATGTGGCGTGAAAATATTACAAATTTGTGAAGTTACAAGGGTGTGTGTAAACAGTTCGATTCATGCTTGTGACACAGTCATGTTATGGAGTTTCGTTACCAAATTTTCAACATAGGCATTTTAGTACCACTATCATGAACAGTGCCACTGTCATTTTCTTAATCTGTCCCGAACACTGATTTCCCACAGTGACCACGTTATTCTGCGCCGGAACTGTGAAAACACATTTCGGTCAGGGTATGAAAAATGACAGCTGTACTGCTCATAAGGAGGTGTGAAAAAATGCCAATGTTGAAAATCTGACATGACATTATTACCAATCTGCGAAGTTACAAGGGTGTGTGGAAAGTGCACAACGCACACTTGTAACACAGTCATTTGATGGGCTATCATCACCAAATTTTCAACATAAGCATTTTAGAACCTCTGCTCATGAACAGTATCACTGTCATTTTCTTAATCTTCCCTGACCAGTGATTTCCCACAACAGCCGCCCTATTCTGCGCCGGAAGTGTGAAAACACATTTCGGCCAGGATGGGAAAAATGACAGCTGCACTGTTCATAAGTAGGTGTGGGAAAATGGCAATGGTGAAAATCTGGAGTGAAAATATTACAAATTCGGGAAGTTACGAACGTGCATGCAAACTGTGCAACGCACACTCGTAACACAGTCATTTTATGGAGTATTATCACCAAATTTTCAATACAGACATTTTGAGACCTCTACCCATGAACAGTGTCACTGTCATTTTCTTAATCTGTCCTGAACACTAATTTCCCACAGCGACCAC
The DNA here is from genome assembly GCA_016271365.2 of Neoceratodus forsteri. Classification (NCBI taxonomy): domain Eukaryota; kingdom Metazoa; phylum Chordata; order Ceratodontiformes; family Ceratodontidae; genus Neoceratodus; species Neoceratodus forsteri. Next base: position 1,735,270,823 of record CM057450.1, on the reverse strand, counting down.
GCTATTCTGCACCGGAACTGTGAAAACACATTTCGGCCAGGATGTGAATAATGACATCTGTACTGTTCACGAGAAGGGGTGAAAAAATGCCAATGTTGAAAATCTGGTGTGAAAATATTGCAAATTCGTGAAGTTACAAGCGTGCATAGCAACTGCACAACACATGCTCTTAAAACAGTCTGTTTTTTGATTTTTTCCACCAAATTTGCAACATAGGCTTTTTGAGAGCCCACCATGAACATTGGCACTGTCATTTCGTTAATCAGCCCCGAAAGGTGATTCCGCGCAGTGACCGTGAAACCACCTTTTGGGGCCAATTAATGCCATGACAGTTCCAGAATTCATTAGGCGGGGTCCCAAAAAACCCAAGTTGAAAATGTGATGCCAAAACTCCAAAAAATGACTGAGATATGCATTAAAGTTGGAAAAAAAACATTTATTCCATTATACAGCTTACCAGCATTTTCTCAGTTCGTGGTCAGCTTTGAAGAGTGCAGACGTGTTCCCGTTCCACCGAAGATCATCGCACCGACTCCGGGAGGTAAGTATGGGGTGGGGGGTGGGAGGCATGGTGCGCAGTGGGTTGGTGCGGTTTGTGGGAGGGGGGGCAGGAGGCTGCCGAGGACAGTTTACTTTTTGCAGGTTAAAAAAAAACAAAAGACTTCACGGGACTGTTTTTTATTTTACAGGGGCATGTGGCACGTTGGGATGGGCTCCCAGCGTGCCACTAGAGTCTTACTTTTGGGGGAGGACAGCTGTAGCCGACGGGGGATTGGGCACCCCCATCGGCACACAACAAAAGGGGGTAGGGAGTATTACATTATGCCGATGGGGATTGGGCACCCCATCGGCAGACAATAAAAGCGGTTGGGGGTTACATACTGCCGACGAGGAGTTAGCTCCCCCATCGGCAAGATAAACATTGGGGCACTGAAGCCGACAGGGATTGGGGTCCATGTCGACAAATAAACATGGTGGGGGGTGTTAATATTGTTTGTGAACACGCCGGCAAGCCGTCGCCATTTTCACAAACAACATCAGGGCTTCTAGATCCTGCCCTGCAATGACAGGTTACTCCCTCATTGCAGCGAATGGCTGACACTGCAATGACGAGGCAGCCCCTGATTTCAGTGGCTGATTTTTTACAAGTTGGTGGCATGCTGGCTGAACTAGTGTCATCAGCAGTGTGCCACGGCATTGGGGGATGCTACACAAGCCTTTGAAGGCTGTGGAGGCATTGTCCACAACAGTGCCATGCCTCCACAACCTGCTTGTGGAGAAAGCTTGGGGAGGCAGTATAGCGCAGTGGTTAAAGGCTCTGAGCTGCAAATCTGGAGACCTGGGTTTGAATCCCACAGCCCCCACTTGCATACTGTGTGACCCTGAGCAAGTCACTTAACTTCCCTGTGCTCCCAGGTTGCACCTGTAAACAAGCTTTCAGCTTAGTGTGTCTCACCTGGTTAAACAATTGAAAAAAAAAAAAGCTGCCACAATATGTTTCTTGCGCATGCGCGCAATCAACATAAAAATGAAGTGGAAGATGTCCTGGTCACCCCAACCACTCCTGTATGAGAGAAAAACAAGTGTTGGTCATGGGGCTAGCTCCGATGGAATTCAAGTACGAGCTACTGTATGTGGATAAAGCAGACAACCACACGACAAATTCTGAAATGTATCTATTTATTCAGCCTCTCACCCTGATCCTGATGTTTCACTCCAGGGAAAGAGGGGCTACCTCAAGGATATGGTGCTGCTAAAGAAAAAATATTCTAAAGGATTTTCAATTAAACAATGTCAGCATTTGTCTGTATCAGCTTTGTTGAATTCAAATGAAACTTGGCTTCAATGGTCAAAACTTTAAGCTGATGCACATTGAGAGGAAGAACCCAAGAGTGCAATATGAAATGAATGGGACGGGGGGTGCAGGAAAGCACCAAGTAAGAAAAGTACCTATGTCATAATGTTTCTAAAAACAACAGCACACTGTTTTTTTGTTTTTTTTTACATTAATTTCTTTTCTCCCCTTGGGCCCTGGGCAGCCCACGTTCCTAACGGCCACCCCAGCCCCGACCCCCACCACTACAAGGCTTATCCCTTACTTCCCCCATGGTTAACCCTCCATGGCAGGGGGTGGCGACAATCCACCATAAGGATCCAGTTTCTGGAAGGTCAGCTACTGCAAGGGGGGAGCCAGAGAAGGTCAGTCTTCATCTGACCTGCCTGGTCCCTGAATTTCCTCCTTATTGTTGATTGGTCCCAGGGTGAAGCGCCCAGTTTTGGTAATGGCTGAGCTATGTGCACTTCCACCCACAGCATGCCAGCCGGTGTCTCAACCTCTCCCTTCTTGTGTAAGGGCTCTTGGCGTACTGCCATCCAGCCTCCACTAGGTATCAGGGAAACACCAGCCAATGAGTCCCCCCCTCCCCAGGAGAGGACAGTTGTTCTCCAGATGCTCGATCATCTCGCTCCCCTACCAGCCCCAGTGGCCCACTCGTGCTGCGAACATGGGTCACTGGTATGGCAGGAGGTAAGGCCCAGATGCCTCAGCCCTCCACACCACTGGGCTGGCCCAGCAACTGCACACTGTAACAGAGTTGTGGGTAGGGCAAACAGGATTCTGGGATACTGCTGTTTCTACATTTAATTTGCTTAGTTGTGGTGAGCTACTGGGATTACTGGAGCAAGATCGCTGCACAGAATTTTGCTCTGCCCTCCCCCCTGGTTCTACCTGAGTCTCACTGCTGCATTTAATATTAGACTGTGTATGCAACCCTTTACTCTGTTCTCTTGCTCAGTGGGAGTTCTGGGGCCATGTCCCTACCTGGTGGTTATCCTCCCTCCCCCCAAGCTCATGTTTCACCGCCCTCTGGACCCTGTATTTAACCTTGTTCCTTTCTGCTTCTTCCTCAGCTCCCTACCCAGCCACAGGACCAGCACCAGGCAGCCCTCTCTGGAGCTCTCCCACTCCCCACAACCAGCCTGCTACTTCAGCTCTGCACCACTGTCTGGCCAGGTGCCCACAGGCTCTTCCCACCCAACAGCGCTCCCACCCCATCCACCTGCCCCAACCAGGGTCCTCCTTTATTTCTGCCAGAACCTATCAGCCCACTTTTTCACCCCCATTTTCCCCAACACTTGGTCTCCCCCACCTCAGAGGAACAGTATAGTCACCCCCCCACCTTTGTTCATCTGACATTACCCCTAAACAATCTGCTCTCACCCTCCCCTGTTATAGACCACCTGCCCCTTGTCTCTCCTTTCCCCTTACTATTTCCACCTCCTCCTCCTCCTTGCACAAACTCCCCCCATAGCTCTCACTTGTCACAGCTCAGACAGGCTACATCTTTTGTGGGATTTGAACCTGCTCTGTCCCTGTCCTGTTGCTGCAGCCAGATGCTCTAACCATTAGACCAACACTGCCTTCTGCTGCTACTGGTGATCTACAGATATAGCATACAAGATGAAGCTAGTCATACTCCCTCTGCTGGCAGCCTCTCTGCTAGTCAGTCTGCTGGTTGTTGATTTCTGCACATCAGTACTTGCTTAAGACCAAGAGCACCTATCCTCTTACACACTTGCTTTCTGACCAGATGCCCCCTGTATATAACAGATAGGAACAAACTCCCATGGGCCCCCTATTCTAGGCTTTTCTGTCAAACCTTGAGCATCTCCAACTCGGCTTCGTCTTGTTCTCACTAATGCCCTGCTCACTGCCTGCCCCTACAGTCCAGTCTTTTCTCTGCTACTTTTAGCAGGGGACATAGAAAGCAACCTGGGCCTCGCAAATATCCCTATTGCCCACTCTAACAATATGTGGGCTAGCTCCCCAGGACTGAAAACTGTCCATATAAATTTATACAGCCTCCCATCCAAATTTCCTGATCTAGAAGCCTGGGCGGCCCTTTACAAGTCCCACATCCTAGGTCTCTCTGAAACTTGGCTAAAGCCACATGTCCCCAATACAACATACCACCTACTGGGATATTCCATGCTATGCCAGGATAGACCAGGCAAAAACAAGGGTGGTGGCATAGCACTCTATCTCAGGTAACCCCTCTCTGCCACCTCCGTTCTCAGCACCAACCCTGCTTTCCCCAGTGAGTGGCTTATAGCCAAGCTGACCCTGGGCTCTGCGAAAAAGTTCTATGTGGGTTGTTGCTACAACCCTCCAGCAGGAGGCACTCCAGATCTTATTAACCACCTGGTGGTCTGGTTAACCTATCCCCCTCAGGACACTATTCTCCTTGGAGATTTAAACCTTAATTGGTTAAGTGCCCTTGAATCTGACTATTCGAACCTGCTAAAGCAGCACAATTTGGTTCAAATCATCTCTGTCCCTCTCAGGCATAACACTTGCACAAAAAAACACTTTCTTCTAGATTGGGTGATCACCAACAGAGAGGACAAGGTACTCCAGGCAAGGACCTTATCTGACTCCATCAGTGATCACTCCCCCACGTACTGGACATCATCTGGTCCACCAAGACCAAGAGCCCCCCCCCATACGTATCCTTCCATAATTTTAACTGCCCTGACATCTCCACCCTCCTTGAAGATGTTAGGGCGGTAAACTGGTCTGTACTTCACTCCCTTTCAGATGTGACATTGGCAGTGGGTTTCTTCACGGATGCCCTCCTTCAGATCCAGGATCAACACTTCCCACCCATTACCCGGAGAGTGAGGAGTGGCTGTACCCACTGGGTCTTAAAGGAACTTCCAACCATGATGAAAGAAAGGGACAAAAGTGATCTGCCTATAAAACAGCCCTCTCTCCGCTCTCTGGAACAACTACAGGCACATGAGAAACCTGTGCAAGCTAACCACCCAGGTCCAGAAGCTAAACTTCTTCCACAACCAGCAAAGGGATCACCTTGGTGACCCCCACCGCTTCTGGAGTGCCATCAGTCCACTGCTTAACCCTCATACCCACAGCTCTACTATTCCTCTAAGCTCCCCCTCTGGTACTCTGACTGATCCTGCTGAGGTTGCTCACGCTTTCAACAAAAAGTTTACTGATCTCACTGCCCACCTTAATAAACTACCTACCTATCAACCCGTCCTGTACCTGGCCCTAATGGGCTGTCCTCCTCCTTCTCCTCCTCTCCCACTGGTGCCCACCCCCCCTTTCTATTTCAGGGCCATCTCCACCAAGGACACCACCGGACTCCTTAAGAGTCTCCCAAACCTGGGCAGCCCTGGCAGTGATGGTCTCTTCCTGTCAATGCTCAAGATCATTTCCCCTGCCATCTCCAAACCCCTCACCTTTATTCTTAATCTGGCATTGACCACCTCTACCAGGCCTGACTCCTGGAGGTTTGCCAAGGTGGTACCAATTTTCAAAGTAGGTGACCCCCTATACTCAGACAGCTACAGGTCAATCTCCTTGATTCCCCACCTGGTCAAACTCCTGAAGAAAACTGTTCACCACCAGCTATCTGATCACATCAGGAAATGTGACCTGCTGTGCAGCCAATAGCACTGGTTCTGCAAGTTCCACAGCACTACAGTACATCTGCCTTCACCCATTTTACTAACCATGTCCACTGGAACATGGACCTGGGGAAAGCCACAGGTGCTGTATTTGTGGAACTGACCAAGGCTTTCGACATGGCTGACCACCCCCTACTACATGCCACTCTCCACCAACTTGACTGCTCCATAGAGACCTCACTATGGTTCCGGAGCTGTTTTTCTGGGTGTTCCCAGTCAGTGAATATCAACCCCGCCACTTTCCCTGACTTACCTGTCTCAATGGGTGCCTCTCAGGGCTCTATCCTAGGTCCGCTATTGTTCTCCATCTTTATAAACTCCATCATCTTTGACTGCCTCACTTGTGATGCACTACTGTATGCTGATGATCTCATCCTCTTCCACAGTGACAAGTCCCTGACAAATATATCTTCAACCCTGTCCAATAACTACAGTTCAACCTATAAATAATTCCTGTCACACAGGCTCCTGGTAAGCAAAAAAAAACAAAAGCAATACTTACCTCATCAGCATCTCCAAGTCCAGCTCCTCCCTCTCTGTGATTACACCTGATGGCCCCTCACTACAGAATGTTCCCAACTTCAAATACCTGGGCATCACAGTTGACCCCTCCCTCTCTTATACGGAGCATGTTAACACCATAGTACGTTGGGTAAACCATAAGTTCAGGGCCACCTATCTGCTAAAGCTTTTTCTCACTACTGAGGTCCGCTTAGCTATTGCCCAAGGCAACCTGCTCCAAATCACTGACTACTGCTCCCTTATATATTCCCATGTGTCCTCTGCCCTGAAAATGCATCTTAACTCAGTCTACAACAACATATATCATATTACGCTCCTGGCACCCTACTCAACACATCACTGCAACCTCTACCATGTGCTAGGATGGCGCCCACTCTTAGGTCGATATGACTATGCTATGGACTGTATCATAGACAACACCCTTAGATGTTGCAATGCATCACCTTACACATCCTTCCTGAAGGCCATAGCTGCTCCTAGATGTTTATGTGTGTCCTCAGTCCCCCCTCCATGGATATCCCAAAAGTCTCCAAGGTAATGGGTGGTAAAGCACTGTCTGTCATTGCTCCCTTTCTCTGGAGCAGACTCCCAGCATCCCTCCATTCGGCTGATACACACAGCACTTTCAAACTTCACCTCAAAAATTGTATGTTGACAGTGGCCCATCGGCACTGAGGGCTGAGGCGCTGGATGTCTTACCTCGCGCTGTGCCAGCAACCCGGGTTTGGGAATGATCTCAGGTAGCTGGGGTGCCAGCATGGGGGGGTGGGAGCAGGATTGAGTGAGGGCTTTCCTCTCCCTGGAAGGGGGGGTCACCAGCCCATAGTCCCACCATCACCGAATGGAGGTCTGGTGATAGGTGCAGGCGTCAACGGTGCAACCGGTAGGGTGGGTGTGTGTCCCCCAATGCATGCATACGCGTGCCTCCACATGCATGCATCACATCAGGGACAAGTGGGAGTGGGACTAAAAGTACAGAAAAAAAAAAATAAATGTTTGTTGACTGAAGCCAAATGGTTGTGCTCACCAGTGTAATCTCTCATGACTATTTATTTTCCCACCTACCATATCTGTCAACTCTGCTCTTACAGTTATCATACCTCATATAGCACTTTGTGTCAGCTCTCTGAACCTGATATCCACTTTGTTATTGCTAGTTACCATGTGGATGTGAATCATTGTGGTATGTATCATTTACTTGCTCATTATGTACTATTATCCTCACTGTATGTTTTGTCACCCTACCCTCCAATTTACTGTAAATTGTATTGTAATTATTGAATTCCTTGTAATCTGTTTGTAATTCTTTTCTGCCAGATTTTGACCCGGGTCATGCCTGAAAATGGTCCTTTGGATCAGTGCACCTACCCGGTAATCAAAGTCTTAAATTAAGCAATAATGCACAACAGGGTGTAGGTTGTGCTGGGATAATCTCACACCTGGAGTGGTTGGGGACCGGGCCACAGGCCGAGTGTGTCCAACCCCCAGGAGTGAGGTTATCCCAGCACAACCCACACCGTGGAGTGCATTATTGCTATTATACAACGGCTCAATTCTAATCAAATTAAAAAAGTAGAAAAACTTGTTTTAAATACATTTTTCCTTTATTTTGTTTCTGTGGAGGAAGATGTTTTGGGGAAAAAAGTCCGCTGTTTGTGTTTTGTCCAGTAGATGGCATAGTCAGTATCTACTGTGTTGTGTTTATCAGGCCACAGTTTTTCTTTCTGTCCCCAGGGAGAGCTCTGTGTCTGTGCATGCATGTTGGGTTGTGTACACCCTTGTAATTTTTTTTAACTGTGTGATAAATTGAGGGTTTTGTTTTCTATGCTGACCTGAGGGGCCACGGAGCTGATGGCAAGCACTGTGGCAGCTGAGGTGGCTAGCGAGAGACATGATTATGGCTTTGTTCCTGTAAGCACAGAGATAAGAATGAGGGAATGAGGTATGGGTACAGTTTCTGTGGAGCAGAGGAAGAACTTGTGATTTGTGGCAGTTTAACAAGACAAAATATATTTAATTTTCATGGTACCGTTTGTCTCCCAAAGGGAGAGGTGTCAGTGAACGGCCTGACTGGTAGTTACAGTGTTGGAGGTCCACTGAACATCTGGGTTTGGGTGGAGAACAAAACAGACATTAGAATGAAATGTCTTTGCTGAATGTCTGGTTCTTGAATTTAAGAACTTAAATTACCACAAGAGGACTTTGCAGAGCTACTTGGCCATGCCAGTGACCGGGGAGGATGGAGCAGGAAACACTGACTTCTTCTGAGAGCAGGAACACAGAAGTGTTACTTCCAGGAGTTATGGGACTAAGATAGGCACTGTTTTGCTTTGTTTTACTGTGAGAGGTATTTCTTTTGTGTAACATAGGCAGTAGTGAAGAGAGCAGAACAGAAAGAGGACAAAGGAACTGTTACACCATCGGTGGAGGGGGACAGCGACGCAGCAGCTCAGATCATCCCTAACCTGTGGTGAGGAGGCATGATTTATGAGCCTCTCATGTGGTCATGTGTGTGCCTGGACTTCATACAGTGAGATTATACTCAGATAATCTCACTGTCCCAGGCACATACTGACCAGTCAGAGTCCAGGAAATATTCTTGCCATTGTATAATAAATAAATAAACAAATAAATAAAATAGGGAAAGGAATTAGCAGTCAGAACTGGGCAGTGATCTTCCCATCTAGTCACACCCCCTGAGGAAGACCTGGATTGTGGGTTGAAGCGCTGGGGAATTGGTTTTCTGCTGAACACCTTGTGAATAAAATGTGGCAAGTTTGTCTTTAAATCACATCTCTTGAGTGCTGAGCCATTTTCTTTTATTTTCTGTTGAGGAGTTGGAAAGCTCATGGCCCATTCACCACCGCTCCAGAGTGCACATCTAATCTTGACTGATTTCCTGTGTTGCCCATGGTGTGCTGCCAGAGAAAGACACGGCTTGTGTCAGGAGAAGTGAGGAGAATTTTCTTGTTCACAAGGAGCTTATTACCCTGTCACACATTCTGAGTGAGGCATTGACTGAGTCAATTTTCAGTAATTGTGAATACAAAGAATGACGAATTTGAGTGCCACACCTGTTCTTGATTTCCAGGATGAAGAAAAAGTTGAATTAAGTTCAGGCAATGAGGGAGGACCTGACTGTTTGGCAGACCCGGAGGATATCAATAGATGCAGGGAAAAGTTGCGTTTCAACATTTTTGGAGACACCGTAACAGGAGAAGATAATTCATCCCTGAAGGAGCTTTTCTTTGAATTGGAAAAGCTCCATATTAAAGAGCTTGATCAGACAGTAGAGGGCACTCTTTAACCAGGAAGACACAGTGGAGCAGATACCAGAAAAGAAACACTAGTAATAAAAAAAGCGTCTCTTTCCAAGATACTGAAAGGGGTGCAGCAAAAACACACAAAGCTGCAGTAGAGGCTGGCCCTTCAACTACATCAGCTCCAGGGTTTTTTTTAGTACAAGGACAAGTGGCAGATCCACAGAACAAAATTTTAAACCCCAAACTCACAGGAAAGGGAAGCAGAGTTACAAAAAAATGAGGAGGGGGAGGAAAGGCAGGAGGAAATCAAAGGGTACAGAAATCAATGAGGAACAAAGATGGAGAAGGATATGAGGTCATAAACCTCACAAATATAAAGTTATCTGACAACCAGCTTAAACTCCTTAGAAAGGGATTATCTTTTGTCCCCACTCCCAGTCCTGATTTCATTAAGACCAGGATTGACATCTTTAAACTTATAAGAAAGTTGAAGCTGAAATATTTTTTTGGTAAAAAAACAGGATTGACTTCAGAGACTGTAAACATGGGTGTCACTGAGGACTTGGAAATGAGTACTATAGAGGCATCTTGTGGCATCTCACCAATGGATTTACTGGACTTCTCCTCAATAAATCAGGACACCTGGGAGGCATCTGAGTGAGAACCAAATTTAATAGAAAACATTGACGTTTTAGCCCTGTTGAATGAAGCCAGGGGACCCCTTGCAAATGAGTCAGTTTTACAATGTAGAGGTGACTTCAAATCTAAATCAACCTTTTGCCCACAAGTTTTCCGTCCAACAATTACTGTATTTGAAAAATGTGTGGTAACTGAAGTTGTTAAGCTGTTTTCCCCTGCAGCTAGGAATTTTTCTAGTAATTTAAACTATGAGGAAACATTAGCTTTAAAAGAACTTGAGACTCTGGAGGAGGTTGTGATCAATAAATCAAATAAAGGGGGGTAATGTTGCACTGCTAGAAGAGGGGTTTTATATAGGAAAATTCATGGATTTGCTCTCTGATGAACACAATTATATCAAGTTAAAGGGGGACCCCACCAATAAATTTCAAACAGAACTGAGTGAGTTTCTTGAATGGGGCTTGAGCTGTGGTTGGCTTACCAAAAAATGAGGTAGATTATATAAAAACTGATTACCCGATTATTCCTACTTTTTATATTCTACCAAAAGGGCACAAAGATTTGACAGACCCACTCAGAAAGCCCATAGTATCCGGGATTGGTTTTCTCACATACAAGTTGTGCACCTTTAGAGACAGCTTTTTCCAGCCCACGGTACTAACAGTTGAATCTAATCTCAGGGACAGCATGGATCTTTTACAAAAACTGGAAGGCAAAGTTTGGGATGTTGATTTGTGTTGGGTTACTGTGGATGTCAGTAGCCTATACACATCCATACACCATGAGATAGGTCTGAATGCTGTTGACTTCTTTTGCAGAAATGACTAGCTAATTTCATCACAATTCCTAAGGTGGGCCATTGTTTCCACACTAACTTACAATTACTTTGTGTTTAACAAAGAGTTTTATGTCCAGATTTACAGTACAGCAATGGGGGTGGCATTTGAACCCTCTTACACAAACCTAGTAATGGGCCACTTTGAGCACTCAGTCATTAATGATGAAACAAAAAATGTATTCCTCCCCCAAATTGATACTTGGCACTGTTTTTTCGATGATATTACAGTATTATAATTTGGAGAGCAGACGTTCAACCATAATTGAGTTTGTTGAATACATGAATAATAATGACTTTGGTCTCCATTTTACATTTGAAAAAAGTGACACCAACATTAATGTTTTGGATTTAGAACTAATTGGTATACCTTCAGAACTGATTCAGACACAAAGTTTTAGGAAGTCAACAGCAGCTAATACAATCTTACATGCTTCCAGCTCATATCATAGAAAGTTAATTGTATCTATACCATATGGGGAGATGATCAGACTTTGTAGAAACTGTACTAAGGATGCAGATTTTGTTGAACAAGTTGCTAAGCTCAAGGTTGGACTTCAACAGAGAGGCCACAATGCCGCAGTCCTTGAAGAGACTCATTCTAAAGTGCTGAACTTGCAGAGAAAGGATCTTTTGATCCTTAGAAATAAAGGAGTGAGGGGGAGAGAAAAGGCAGTTCAAGATGGCACCTTAACAGATTCTAAGACAAGTACATTTATAACTGAGTTTAACCCACTTGCAGGAAAAGTGTGAGGGTTAGTTCACAAATACTGGTCTTTATTATTATCAGATCCAGTATTACAAAACCAGATAAACCAACAACCTCGAGTTACGTTCTCTAAAGGAAGAAATGTGGGGGACAGGAACACTAGAGCCAGTTTATGGCAAGAGTGAGGGCACAAACCACTACCTCCTGGCTTCCTAAATTGAGGGGAGCTCATAAATGTGGCTGATGCAACATCTGTCAACTCCTCAATACAGGGTGTAACTTTATTAAAAATGAGAGAGTGTATAAAACTGAAAAATGTGCCACATGTACTACCCCCTTTGTGGTCTATGTATGTTGGTGCAATTGCCCACAATATTATGTGGACCGTAACACAAGGCCAGCAAAGGAGAGAATCCAGGAGCACATTAGAGCCATCATTAATGGAAATATCTATAATGCCCTGAGAGAAAATTTCCTACACTCACATGCAGGTAAACCGGATTGTTTCAAGTTCACTATTCTTGAACATGTTGAAAGACACCCTAAAGGAGGCAATAGGGTAAATGTACTTTCACAGAAAGAACCCAATTGGATTCTTCTGTTGGATACTGTAACCCCTCTTGGTTTAAATGAGGATGTAGACTTGACACCATTTCTGGAATAATTAAGATGTGCAATATATTTAACATGGTAATATAATGTGCTGAACTGAGTTGTTTGCTTTTCTTTTTCTCCTTGTCTCTCTGCAGGTCCTTCCCGGTTTCTATCTGGCAACCCATATTACTGTACATGCAGATGTGAGAGCTGCAGTTCTTCTGTATGCCCACTTCACATGGAATATGTTCAGCACTACTGGACTTGGGTTGAATTCTTAATTCTCATATCTGGAGATTCTATCTTTTCAGTAGGAAGCTGCATTTTGGTTCGTATTTAATAATAATGTGAGAAAACCTATTTGGGCTAAACTGGAACTGATGCGTGTAACATCTCATTGTGAAGTTCACTGTATAACTGTGCTGGAAATAGGAAGCTAATCCAAGAGACATTATAAATATTATTTAGCCCTTATACCTAAGTCATCCCCCCCCCTCCAGTATCTTCCCCCATATGCTCCCCAATAATCAAAAAATTGATCCTTTCCAAGGTGTATTTGCATTGTCGCTTAGGAGTAAACAAAAATGATGAATGTGAAAACTGAAATTATTTCATGCTTTGTTATTTGGTATTTTTCAATATTCAGAACTATTGTTGTTCCAGGTCTGACCTAATGAACCCTATTCAGAATAGATTTAGGTTCTTTTGTTTCCATTTTTTGCCTTAAAATAAGCAATAACTTCTTCATTTTAAGTGACCGTGCCCCAATAGGACGTAAATGAATTTCTGGGTTCAGAAAGTAAATGTATTTAAAAGGGAAGTTTGTGCTCAAATGGATTTTTTTAAATTGCTTTTTTGAGGCTTGAATTTGTATCAGATTTGCACTTTTGTATTTTTTGCACTTTTTGTGTAAAGTTATAAGTGGGCTTGTCTCTTTAATTATGTTGAAATAAATAGCACCCCTGGTTGCTGTGTATCTAGTCATGCCTCCTGAGGGAGACCCGTACTATGGGTCGAAGTGCTGGGGAACTGGTTTTCTGCCGAACACCTTATGAATGAAATGTGGCAAGTTTGCCTTTAAATCACATCTCTTGAGTGCTGAGCCATTTTCTTTTGTCTTCCCATTGTGCAAGTCACTGGTGTGTCCACATATGGAATACTGTGTAAGGTACTGGAATCCACATCTGAGGAAAGACTGAAAAGGTGGAGGCAATACAAGAGAAAGCAAACAAAATGATCACTGGACTAAGTGGTAAGACATGCAAGGATAAGCTACAGGACTTAAACATGTGCATTCTCAAAAAGTGGAGGGCAGGAGGGGACATGATCCAAACACACAAGTATGTGCACAGCATAAATTGGCTGAATGCCGATATACTGTTCTTACTCTGAGTAACAGAGATGGGAGACGAAGGGTAGGGTAGAGGAGGAGGGAGGAGCAGTAACAGGAGGGGAGGCAGCAGGGAGGAATGATTCAAGGGGCACAAAAGTTGCAGATGAGGGATGTAAGGAGGGAGGGAGGCAGCAGGGTTCCTGGGGCAATGGACAGGGATCATAGTGTAAGGGGGGGGTGTTGATGCTGAGTGATTCCATACTGAAGGGGATCAGATGGGGAGGAAGGGGGGGAAGGCACAGTCGTATCTGGGTCGAGGCAATTCTGTGGTTGACCGCAGACAGGGCAGGGCAGGCACTTATCAAGTGCGAAAGCAGAGGGAGGATATAACCACACATGGTGGTGCATGTGGGAACAAATGACTTGGCTGGGGAAACAGTGGAGGTGGGAAAGAGGAGGTTCAAGAAATTGGGTAGGCAGTGTGAGGAGGTGGGGGTGCAGTGGCATTCTCTGATATGCTACTGGTACCATGTGCAAGTACAGGGAGAAAAAGAAGGACAGAGGAGTTCAATGGGTGGCTGTGGGATTGGTGCTGAACCAGGAAATACAGACTGGTGTCAGACTGGGGCAGGACCTGGGACAACAGTGACCTATACGCAGGGCACAGGTTACATTTGAGCAAGGAGGGGAAGAGCGTACCCAAACAGGGAATGAAGGGGTGTATTTCAACAAGGGTGGATTTAAACTAGGAAGGGAGGGCGGCGAGGGGACTGTTGTTATAAACAATGTCAGGAAAGGGGAGCATAGGGAGCTCACCCCCCTCAGTTAGAGGTGAAGGCAGTGAGGAGGGGGCACAGAGAGGACCAAAGTGGGGGAAGATGAATGGTAAGGTTGGGGAGGCAACAGGCTGGAAGGTGGTCTCACTAAATGCAAGAAGTCTATGGTACAGAACTGCAGAGTTACAGGTTCTCTTGGCAGTGGAATTGGTGGACATAGCGGCCATCATGGAATTATGGGCCACCCAGTACCAGGACTGGGATATGATGATCCCAGGGTACAGGCCAAGGGGAATGGGGGTAGCGATCTATGTGAGGGAGGGGATTAAGTGCATAAGGGAGGAAGGGGAGGACAGAAGCTTTGTGGATGCAGTTCCATGATGTGAGGAATAGGACACTGAGGATGGGGGTAGTGTACAGGCCACCATCACAGGGTTGTGACCTGGACCGGGAACTGGCAGATCAAATTTGAAGGGTAAGCAGGAAGGGAAGCACAGTGGTGGTGGGGGATTTCAACCTACTGGGGTGGAGTGGAGCACACCTGCCACCTTGAGTGCAAGAGAGGGGGTACTGTTGGAAACTTTTCAGGACAGCTTCTTGGCACAGCTGGTACAGGAGCCAGAACAGCTGGAAAGGACTTTTGACCTCATACTGAATAATGGGGAAGCTGTACGGAACCTAGAAGTGGGGAAACCACCTGCTGGGAGTGACCACTACTCGATGTGGTTCATGCTGAACATGGGGAGGGACACAAGGAGCACGGGTACAAGGGTGGTTGAGTTTAGGGGGGCAGATGTTTGGATGATGGGAGAAATTCTGAGCAAGCACCTGGCAGACATCCAGCAACACATGGATGCAGATCATTAACACCCTCTCTTGCACTCATGGTGGCACGTGTGCTCCACTACACCCCGGTAGGTTGAAATCCCCCAAAATAACAACTGGTAAAACAACCCACAAGAGACAGGGCTATCCTAGATCTAGTACTGACTAACAGGGAAGAGATCACAGATCTCCAAGTAGAAGGTCACCTGGGGGCCAGGGACCATCACATGGTATGGTTCAATTTGGCCACTACATCTAAATCATCCCATTCCAAGGCAAAAATATGGGACTTCAGAGGAGCTGACTTTGATAAGATGGCCAACAGAGTTAAGCTAGCCCTGGCAAAAAGAAACACAGGTGAGGGGGTACAGGCAAAGCGGCAGGCATTAAGGATGCAATATTTGAAGCAACATCCCATTGTGTTAGACAAAAAAGGAAGTGCAAAAGAAGGAAACCACTTTGGTTCTGAAATACAGTAGCAGAAAAGGTCAGAGCCAAAAGGCTGGCCTTCAGGAAATATAAGGGAACACAGTGAGATGAAGATAAGGAGGCATACCAAACTGCTCTAAGGGAAGCAGGGAAGGCAGTAAGGCAGGCAAAGTCCCAAACTGAGAAAACACTAGCATGAACAGTAAAAGACGGTGACAAGACTTTCTATAGATACATTAGGGAAAGGAGAAAGTCCAGAGGGGGTATCACTAAGCTCAAAGGAGAAAAGTGGGCATGTGAGGAGAAGGACCCTGTAAAAGCATCTATCCTAAATAGATACTTTTGCTCAGTATTTACTGAAGAGAAGGTAGGGCAGGGCCCACAGCTCAGCACCATGAACACAGGGTCGAGGAAGGTGAGCACTACGCCCTTCACAAAAGAAAGGGTCCTACAAGAGCTTGCTAAGGTCAGGGTGGACAAGGCAATGGGACCTGATGGAATGCATCCCAGGGTACTTAAGGAGCTAAGGGTGGAACTAGCAGAGCCATTATCAGAACTGTTTAGTGAGTCTTTGAGCACAGGAGAGGTCCCAGAAGACTGGATAAGGGCTCATGTGATCCCACTTCACAAGAGTGGTAGCAGGAAGGAGGCAGGGAACTACAGACCAGTCAGTCTTACCTCAGTAGGGGGCAAGATTATGGAGGCACTCCTTAAGAAAAGGATAGCAACACCTGAACCATAGGGTACAGGATCCAAGACAGCATGGGTTTATAAAAGGAAGGTCCTGTCAAACTAATCTCATAGATTTCTTTGACTGGGTAACCAGAGTGGTGGACCAAGGGGGAGCAGCTGATGTTGCCTACCTTGACTTCAGCAAAGCTTTCGACACATAGAATTTGATGGCAGATAAGGACCGCTTGGCCCACCCAGTCTGCCCATTTTCCTACCTAATGGATAGGCTGCAGATCCTAGTTAACCAGCAGCCTACTTCTTCCTACCCCCACCCCACAGAATTGCCTTTTTTTGCCTGTTCCACATAGAAGATTGATAAATAAGCTGGGAAGGCTTGGGGTGGGTCAGAAGTTGGTCAACTGGGTGGCAAACTGGTTGACGGGCAGAAAACAGAGAGTGGTGGTAGTGGTATACAGTCAGAAGAGGTGCAAGTCATAAGTGGGGTACTTCAGGGATCAGTCCTGGGGCCAGTCCTCTTCAATATCTTCATTAGTGACATTGCAGATGGACTAGAGGGTAAGGCTTGTCTGTTTGCAGATAACACCAAGATCTGCAACAGAGTAGATGATCCAGATGGGGTGGGCAGAATGAGAAGAGATCTGGATAAACTAGCAAAATGGTCAGAAGAGTGGCAACTGGGATTTAATGCAAAGAAGTGCAAGATCATGCACATAGGGAAGAGAAACCCTGAAGCCACCTATAGGCTGGGAGGGGAGTCGCTGGCAGTCACAAAGGAAGAAAGAGACTTCAGCATCATCATCACAGATGACCTGAAATCATCCAAGCAGACCTCTAAAACAGTAGGTAAGGCTAGGGGGATGTTAGGGTGTATTAGTAGGGGTATCACAAGTCACAAGAGGGAGATAATAATCCCTCTTTACAAGACACTGGTTAGGCCCCATCTGGAGTACTGCGTGCAGTACTGGAGGCCACACCTTCACAAGGACATTAACCAAATTGAGGCAATCCAGAGAAGGGCAACCAAAATGGTGCAGGGACTACATCAGAAGACATATGAGGACAGATTAACGGAGCTCAATATGTATACCCTTGAGCAAAGGAGGGAGAGAGGTGATATGATCGAAACATTCAAACACCTTAAGGGCATTAACAAGGTGAAAGAGTATAACATGTTTAAATATAAGAAAAATAGTAGGACAAGAGGACACAGCATGAGATTAGAGGGAGGCCGATTAAGGGGGAATGTGAGGAAATTCTTTTTCACAGAAAGGTTGGTGGGTGCATGGAACGGTCTACCCCAGGAAGTAATGGCTATGAATACAGTGCAGGGCTTCAAACTGGCATGGGATAGGCATAAGGGAGCAATACATATGAGTATGACTAGATAGGCCACTGACAGAGCAAAGGCCGATGCCACATTTATAAGGTAGAAAAAGAAATGGGCAGACTGGTTGGGCTTTGCAGTCCTTATCTGCCGTCAACTTCTATGTTTCTATGTTTCAATTATCAGAAATGGAATATAATAAGGGATGAGCTGGCAGAGGCAACAGAGACCTGCACTAGGAAAAAAAACAAGAAGGACAGGGCAAAGAAACCCAGTTGGCTGTCACCAGAGGTCAGTGATGGGGTGAGAGCCAAGAAGGTGACATTTCTGAAGTATAGGAAATTGGGGAGGGAAGAAGATAAAGATGTATATAGGGAAAAGTCTAGGGAAGTCACCAGACTGGTTAAGGGGCCAAAGCATCTAGAGAGCTGAGACTGGTACAGGGGATCAAAAGAGGAGAAAAAAACTTCTTCTGTTACATTGGCAAGAAAAGGAGAAGTAAAGACTAGCTTGTGAGGATCAAGAAAGATGGGGTTGGGTGGAGAAGGGGGCAGAGCACGCAGTGGCACTGAACGAGTACTTCTGCTCTGTGTTCATGCAGGAGAAGGGGGAGCAAATACCTCAGGTAAATGGGTGGGTGGGTAAGAGGGGGAGAAGATGACAGATGTGAGGATTGCAGAGGGCAGGGTGCTGGATGGGATGAGGGCATCAAGAGTGGACAAAGCACCTGGGCCGGATGGCATTCACCCTAGAGTACTGAGGGAGCTGGCAGAGGTCCTTGCGGGGCCACTGGCAGACCTGTTCAATACCTCTCTGAACACAGGATGTGTGCCACAGGACTGGAGGATGGCCCACGTGGTTCCCATCCATAAAAGTGGGCCAAAGGATGAACCAGGGAACTGCAGGCCAGTGAGCCTCACCTTGATCATGGGCAAACTCATGGAGACCATCCTAAACGAAAGGCTCATGAGCTTCTAGGAGGTAAACAGTATCCAGGATGATCAGCAACATGGGTTTTTCACAGGTAGATAGTGCCAGACAAACCTGGTAGAATTCTATGACTGAGTGACAAGGGCCATGCTGTGGACATCCTGTACTTGGACTTCGGTAAGACCTTTGTTTCAGTGCTGCATGGGAGATTGGGGGAAGCTGGAGTATGTGGGGGCAGGACCAAAAATGGTGACCTGGATCAGGAATTGGCAGAGGGGGCGACAGCAAAGAGTGGTGGTGGCAGAACTCTCATCACCTAGAGCAGTGACGAGAGGGGTACCACAGGGATCCATGCTGGGACCAGTACTGTTCAGGATTTTCATTGCAGATATCTTGAGTGAGATCCGAAGCAAAATTAGTCTGTTCGCAGATGATACCAAGATGGGAGCTGTGGTAAATGACAAAGTAGGGTAGAAGAGGTTGCAGGAGGACCTGAATAAGCTGCAGGAGTGGGCAGATAAATGGCAGCTGGGGTTCAACGCCAAGAAGTGCAAGGTTCTCCACTTCAGAGCCCCGAACCAAGTGAGAGATTATCACTTAAATGGGGTTCAGTTGGGTTGCTCCACAGAAGACAAGGACCTAGGGGTGATCATAACTGGGAGTATGAACAACACAACTCTGTTCAATGCAGAAGGGTGGTGGCAAAAGCTAACAAAATGCTGGGGTATATAGTTAGAAGGATCTCCTCCAGAAGTAGGGAGGTTATCCTGCCCCTATATAGGTCGCTAGTCAGGCCCTACCTGGAGTACTGCGTGCAATACTGGCACCTGTTCCTGAAGAAGAACATTAGATTGTTGGAGGGGGTACAGCGTAGAGCTACAAAAATGATCCAGGGATTGGAGGGCAAGCCATAAGAGGAAAGGCTGGGGGAGCTGAATATGTACTCTCTGGAAGAAAGGAAGGACAGGGGAGATATGATTGAAACCTTTAAGTGCCTGAAGGGAATAAACAAGACTAATACAGAGAGGATTTTCCAGAGGAGAAAGGGGAGGGACATGACAGGGCACCAACCGAGATTGAAGAGGGTAGATTCAGGAGAGAGATGAGGAGACATTTTTTCATGGAAGGAGTGGTGGACAAGTGGAACTTCTTGCCGGGTGAGGTAGTGGCCTGCAAGATGGCAGACAGCTTCAAGAGGGGTTGGGATAGGGTAAAGGTAAGGAGTAACAGGATGGGGGGAAGGGAGGGGCAGCAGCATCATTATAAGGTGCTAGCTATACACACGAGCAGACTCGCTAGACCGTGAGGGCTGTTTCTGCTGGCATTTTCATATGTTCATATGTTCGTATGAGTACTAATACAGGAATAAGGGGGCACTCACTTAAACTCACTGGAGGAAGATTCATGAGGTATGTTTTCAAGCACCTTTTGACAGAAAGATTGGTGGACAATCAGAACAAGTTGCTGGATAAAGTGTTACAGGCAGGATCAGTAAGCACCTTCAAGTAGGAGTGGGGCAGGCATATGGGATTAGTTAAAAAAGGTTGGCAACAATAAACAAGCATATGTCAATGCCGAATGTTCGCTGCTTACACTGCTGGTGTACTGGGTCCTGCTTGTATGCATTTTTACTATATATTTGATCTGCCATCAAAGTCTATGTTTCTATCCTCTAGGTAGGGGAATGGGCAGACTAGGTGGGCCAAGCGGTCCTTATCTGCCGTCAAAGTTTATGTTTCTAAGTTTCTATTTACCTATGATTGACCAGATGAGATGCAATATGTCATATTCAGTGATGTCCTGCTTTGACACATTTGTAGGCTGTATTTACCCAGGACAGAGAAGCTGAGACGCAATATTTAATTTTCAGTGGGCTCCCACATTTTAACCCCAAATTTCCAGCAGTCTTTTTATGATCTGACATTATGATCAAGACAGATGGAATTTTTTTGCAGTGCAACTGTGAAAACATGTTTCAGAGGGGATTTGAAACTGACACCTGTCATGTTCAGGAGGTGGGGTAACACAAGGGATATGTTAAACATAAGGAGCCAAAATCTGTGATAAAGTTATTAGTAAACATTGGAACAATTCAACATTTCTTTATACCTTAGTTGTTTTCTCACATTTTGACTCCGAATTTTCAACATGGTCTTTTTATGGCCACTCCTTCTGAACATGACAGATGCCATTTATAAAACAGTGGCTGAAATGTCATTTTGTGCCATAAGTGTGAAAACAGATTTTGGCTAGGATTTGAAAAATGACAGCTGTCACGTTCATGATGGGGTGTGAAAAAATTGCTATGTTAAAAATCTGGTGTCTAAATACTGACAGATACCAAAGTCACAAGTGTGTGTTGAAAAAATTACAATGTGCACTCATAACTTTCTTCTTTTTTTTTATATATTTTTTACCCCAAATTTTCAGTATAACCTTCTTATGACCCCACCTAATGAACAAGGGCAGAGAAAGTTTTCGAATCCTTCCTGAAAGGTAATTTCATACCACAAGTGTAAAACACATTTTGGCCAGGATTTGAAAAATGACAGCTGTCACGTTCATTAGGTGGAGTGAAAAAGGCTATGTTTAAAATCTGGGGTCAAAATATTGAAAATTACCAAAGTTATGAACATGTGTTGAAAAATGTCTATGTACGTTTATAACTTTGTTTGTTTTTAAATATTTTTACCCCACATTTTTAACATAGCCTTCATGTGACCCCCACGTAGCCTTCTTATGACCCACCTCATGAACAAGGGTGGAGAAAATGTTAACATCTTGCCTAAAAGGTAATTTCATGCTACAAGTGGGGAAACACATTCTGGCCAGGATCTGAAAAATGGCAGCTGGTGCATTCATTAGATGGCGTGAAAAAATGACTATGTTGAAAATTCGGGACAAAATATTGAAGAAGATGAAAGGTTTGATACCTTTTATTGGACAAACAGGTGTCTTGTACAAAGATGGAATTATACACAAGCTTTCGGGGCCACACAGGTCCCTTCTTCAGGTGAAAACATTGAACAAGGACAAAATATTGAAAATTACCAAAGTTACAAGCGTGCATTGAAAAATGTCATTGCACACTCCTGTCTTTGTTGTTTTTTAGTATTTTTTTCTCAAATTTTCAACATAGCCTTCCTATGCCCCATTTCATGTAGAAAGGCAGTGAAAATGATCAGATCCTGCCCTGAAGGTGATTTCATGCAGTGACTATGAAATCACCTATCAGAACATATTTGCATACATTCGCCCCCATTGTTCATGGGATGGGGACCCAAAAAGGCCATGTTTAAAATTTCAGGGAAAACTTTTTTAAAAATGATCAAGCTATGAGGACATGTTCAAAACCCATTGAAATTCATTGAACTGCACATCTGGTTTCCTCAGTTTGTAGTGCAGCATTGAAGAGTGAAGACATGTCTACAGTCCAGAGAGGATTATGGCATTGAACCCTAGCAGGTAAGTAAGAGGTAGAGGGGTGGTGGGTGCTGAGTGGGAGGATAATGGCGGTGGTGGGCTGGCAGTGACCACAGACATCGATGGATGGTTTTCTTTTTCACAGGATATATCAAAATAAAACAAACATTTGTCAATACCAAATGTTTGCTTGCTGGCATTGGCATTGGTAGTGTAGGAGTTAGAGAGATGCATAATAGGAATGGCAGTGAAGTATTGAACTGAAGCCAACCCCACTACCACCCTGCAGAGGCTGACAGGCATTGGGGAGTGTCTTTGGATCATCAGGCATAATGGCCATGCCATTTCACCACACCCTACCCTGCAGACACTGACAAGTGTCATGGTGTGCCTTGGGGTCTTTCGGCTTATGCTCACCCCATTCCATAAGGAAATATGGTGAGATGGGTGCAGTACAGGAGAACTGGGTGAACTTTGGGGCTGAAGAGTCCAAGGAACACCTTAATGCCTGTCACTAGCTACAGGGTGTGGGTGGGGGTGGAATGGTATTAACATTACAGGCAACAATCCCAAGTCACACTCCTGATGCCTGTTAGTCTCTACAGGGTGGAGCATTATGGCCGGAAACCCTAACACCCCTGGCGTTCCTTGGTATTTTCACTCCAATTTTTCAACATGGGTTTTTTATGACCTCCACCTCATGAACAGTGGCAATATCAGTTTGTTAGCTGAAAGACGATTTTGCACAGCGACTACGCCATTTGGCACCACAGGTGCGAAAACACATTTCGAACAGGATGTGAAAAATGACAGCTGTACTGTTCATGAGGAGGTGTAAAAATGGCAATGTGAAAATCTGGAGTGAAAATATAAAAAAAAACTGGTGAAGTCACAAGCGTGCATAGAAACTGTAATTAGTTTGGGGATTGTTTACAGCAGATTTTCAACACAGGCATTTTGGGACCTCCGCTCATGAACAGTGTCACTGTAATTTTCGTAATCTGTCCCGAACACTGATTTCCCACAGCGACCACACATTTCTGTGCTGGAAGTGCGAAAACACATTTCAGCCAGGGTGTGAAAAATTACAGCTGTACTATTAATAAGGAGGTATGGTAAAATGCAATGTTGAAAATCTGGAGTGAAAATATTAAACATTTGCGAAGTTACGAGCGTGTGTAGAAATTGCACAATGCCTGCTCATAAAACATTCATTTTTGAGAATTTTTTCACCAGATTTTCAATAGGGTTTTGGGAGGCCTACCTCATGAACTGTGACACTGT
This sequence comes from Neoceratodus forsteri, assembly GCA_016271365.2. Taxonomy (NCBI): domain Eukaryota; kingdom Metazoa; phylum Chordata; order Ceratodontiformes; family Ceratodontidae; genus Neoceratodus; species Neoceratodus forsteri. The sequence continues at coordinate 1,735,247,754 of CM057450.1, read as the reverse complement.
CATTTCATTACTCAGTCCCAAAAGGTGGTTCCACGCAGTGACCGCAAAATCACCTTTTGGGACTGAATAACAAAATGACAGTGACTGGGTTCATGAGGCAGGGCCCCAAGAACCCCATGTTGAAAATGTGGTGAAAAAATTCCCCAAAATTGGCGAGATATGCACCAAACTTGAAAAAAAAATTTATGCCATTATACAGCTCACTGGCATTTCTTCAGTTCATGGTCGGCTTTGAAGAGTGCAGAGGTGTTCCCGGTCCACTGAAGATCATTGCACTGGGCTCCGGAGGTACGTATGGGTGTGGGGGGTGTGTGGGGAGGTGGGTGTGCTGAGGATGGGCGTGTGTTGGGGGAGGGAAAAACAGTCAACGAGGGACCTTTTTTTTTTTACAGGTGCCTTTTTTTTTTATAGAAGACGACGCGGGACTTTTGCCATGCAGGGGTGGGCTCCCAGTGAGGCAGCTGGAAGTTTTATTCTTTTGGGAGGATAGTGGAGCCGACAGGGGATTGGGCATCCCCATTGGCCATATGGATGTTTGCCAGAATGGGGTGGGCTCCCAGCGAGGCAACAGGAAGTATTTTTTTTTTGCTGGGGGGTTCAGTGGAGCCAATGGGGGATTGGGCACCCCCATCACCATACGGACTTTTGCCATGCTGGGGTGGGCTCCCAGTATGGCACCTGGAAATCTTTTTTGGGGGGCAGTGGAGCCGATGGGGGATTGAGCACCCGTCGGCCATACGATGTGCGGGTGTGGGGGGAGTGCATGAGCACGCTGGGGTAGCATGCTACATAGGTGTTCAGGGTAGGGGGGAGAACTGACTATGACAGTTCAGATGCAGTGTGACATGTAGACAATTTGCATACTGCCGATGGCAGTATGCAAATTGCCTACACGTTACCACCACTGATTGCAGGGTTTTTCACTTTGAACTGTACACCACTGCATCTGAACTGCTGTCATAGACAGCTCTGACATGTATTGGTGCAGTGAGACAGTGTCTGCAAAAGGGAGCAGGGCATTGGAAGCTGAGTGACACACCTACGAAAATTCGTATGGTGGCACTATGTTTCTTGCACATGTGTGCAAGCAAACATAAAAATGACTACATACGAGAGTTTTCTTTATTTCAGGTACTGACACTGGGGATTGGTCACCCCAGTGTCGGTGTTATGTTTGGCAGAACCAGGGATTGGCTCCCTGGTATTGCACACTGAAAATGAGCAGGATGGGGCGTACTAGCCAGCACCAGAGATTGGGCAACCCAGTGTGAAAAAATGGCTATGTTGAAAATTTGGTGACAAAATAGTGAAAATTACCAAAGTTACAAGTGTGCTTTGAAAAGTTTCAACATGCACGCATAACTTTTTTGTTTTTTTAATATTTGTATCCCATACTTTCAACATAGCCTTCTTATGTCCCCACCTCATGTAGGGGAAGGGAGGGGCAGCAGCATCATTATAAGGTGCTAGCTATGCACTCGAGCAGACTTGCAAGACCATGAGGGCTGTTTCTGCTGGCATTTTCTTATGTTCATATGTTCGTATGAGTACTAATACAGGAATAAGGGGGCACTCACTTAAACTCACTGGAGGAAGATTCAAGAGGTATGTTTTCAAGCACCTTTTGACAGAAAGATTGGTGGACAATCGGAACAAGTTGCTGGATAAAGTGATACAGGCAGGATCGGTAAGCAGGCAAGGTAAGTAGGAGAGGCAGAGAACATTTTGAAATCCTGCTCTGAAGGTGATTTCATGCAATGACCACAAAATCACCTTCCGGGATGGATTTGCTTAAATTCACCACCATTGTTCAATGGGTGGGGTGCCAAAAAAGGCTATGTTTAGAATTTTGGGAAAACATCTTAAAAAATGACCAAGTTATGAGGACATGTTCAAAACCAATTGAAATCCATTGAACTACATACCTGATTTCCTCAGTTTGCTGTGCAGCATTGAAGAGTGAAAATGTGTCTCCAGTCCAGAGAGGATTACAGCGTTGGACCCCTTACAGATAAGTAAGCAGTGAAGGAATGTGGGTGGGTGCTGAGTGGAGGGTTGGTGGGTGGAAGGTAATGGCTGTGGTGGGCTGGCAGCTACAATGAACACTGATGGATAGTTTTCTTTTTTACAGGATATATCAAAATTTAAAAAATGACCATGAGGGATGGTTTCTTTATTTCAGGTACTGACATTGGGGATTGGGCACCCCGGTGTCAGTGTTCTGTTTGGTAGCACTGCGGGTTGCTTCCTGGTATCAAACACTGAAAATGGTTGAAGTGGTGTGTACTAGCCAGGACCAAGGATTGGGCACCCCAGTGTTGGAAAATTAAAATGGGTGGAGGGGTGTGAGGTGGTGGGTGCTGAGTGGGAGAGTCAGTTGGGGGGGCAAATGGCGGTGGTGGTAACAGACATAAGTGGATGTTTTTCTTTTTTACAGATCTATAAAAATAAAAAAAATGACTAAAAGCGATGGTTTTCTTTATATCAGGTACCATCCTGACACTGGGAACTGGACACCCCAGTGTCGATGTTAAGTTTGGCAGCACCAGGGATGAGATGCCCAGAGTCGCACACTGAAAACAGGCAGGGTGAGTGTACTAATCAGCACTGTGGATTAGGCACACTGGTGCAGAAACATCAGAAGGGGCAAGCAATGGGAGGTGGGAGGAATAATTGGCAGGCGGGGACTACAACAGGCTAATCGCGATGCAATCAGCTCTGCATGCTGGGTGAAGTTATGCAGATCAAAGGAAAGGGACTCCCTATGATTGGACAACATCTTTTCTTTAAACTACAAGAAGCTTCCACCCTGCAAGACCAGAATAGTGTCATGATCAACCTGGCTGATGACTGGTCTGACAATGATGGGCCCCTTGCAGACTGCATTGGACCAATAGTCTAGAAAGTGATGCCATTAGTAATGAGACCGGTTGGGAGAAATGATTAACTGCCTAACCACAAAAATAAAAACTGGAGTGTCTTTTCTTTCTACAAAGCCAGGCAAGCCTTGTGCTGGGGGGAACTGATAGTTGAATCGTGCCATTGTTTTTTGTGGATCAGCATCTGAAGAAGGGGGTGTGCAACTGTGGTCGGAAGAGAGCTGCCATTAGCAATGAGCACGGTTGGGAGAAATGATCAGTTGTCTCTCTCCCTGACAGCAAAAGTAAAAACTGAACTGTTTTTTTTTTTTTATACAAGTGTCGATACTGAATTGGAGCAAGGAGCTTGGCCAGCTGCTGACTTACTCACTAAGGGAGAGAAAAAAATGACAACCGGTCAGTCTGAAAATTCTGGGTGCCTAAGGATACCCCAAATTATGGGGTACCCTGAATTGAAATGTGTTTTTCTCAGGACTCTATTGAAAAATAAGTGCATGCCTGGTCATGGCTTTCAGTCAGTCAGCATGCTTTATTTTTCAAGCCCATTTTCTAAAAAATAGGTAGAGCAGGCAGGTTGACCTTTTTCTGCTTACAGGTACATTGTCTATGTATCTATGCACTTTATCTATGTATCATATTTGGAAGAAACAACAGATGCAAATAGGAACACCTTATTATCTCTAAAACTGTTTTATCATAGATCACTCTGATGAAGCTCTCCCCAGCGAGTATGAAACATTAGTGGGTACATGCCTTATGGCATTTTCCTAGCTTGTGGGTCTCTACATTTTCTGTGATGTCTTCACCATTTTTTGGAACTGCTGATGATTTTAAAACATGTTTTGAGCAAATCAGATATTGGCAGCACTAGACACAGCCTGGCAAATCTTTTCAGTGATCATAGTGCACTTTCCCATATACTAAGAGGAGGGTGCACATTTTGCTCATTTTACTTGCAAGTATGAACTTTATGTGACGCACTGCTGTCGTTGCAGTGGAGTGGCTTTGCTTTTGCTTGTTTGTTACTGTTTATAAAATGGGCTTTAAAAATCCCTTAACCTGACTGGCTACAACATCTTCTGAGCTGTGTCCTTATCAGACGATATTGCAGCCAACCAGCACTACCCTCCACTCCTGTCCCTCACAACACCACAGAATCAGAGAGCTGTGCTAGCCAAAAACCAGAAACACAGGCTGGCATAGCTCACAGAGTGACATCCCTGAGACCGAGCGCCAGTCTGCCCACCCCCACCTCTTTGATACCACTCAACACAACCTGTAATTAAAAACAGCAAAATGTTTTAAAAAAAGGCTTTTCCACATTTCCCATCAAAAGTCTCACCTCTCCTTCACAGAACTGTCACCAAAGTTATCACCACAGCGTGTGCCAGCACGACGCACTTTCAAACAAATCCCAATGTAAAAACAGTCACTCCCAAGAAAAAGACTCAATTTTTTCAACACAATGCCACTGTGATATTAAAAAAAAAAAGAAACCTGCAATTCAAGGAACAAACGGGAGCGTGATCTACAAAACCAGACTGTTTTATGTTCAGAAACTCGAACCACCGGAATCGCTGTTTATGGTGGCTCCTAAGGGACATGCTCATTCCCAATCCACCTCGATCGATCTTACATGCAACACACTTGCTCCCCATACTCCTGCTCGTTCATGCTCTGACTGTCCTTTTAAAAAAACTGAAGAAAATAATTATTCTGTGTTTGTGCCACTGCCATAGTTTTTCTGAGTCCAAGTATGTGGGGAAGGGGGGAGATGGAGTAACGACTCAGATACAGCAACCTCATCAGACAAGATCGCAGATGGGGCAGCTGATAGTGAAAGTTCAAGCTCAGTCTTAAAACCCAGTTCTCTCACCATTTAACAGGAAAAACAATACAAAAATGTCACAGTAGGATTTATAGCAATCTAAATCAGTAAACACAGTAACAGCACTGTACTGCCAACTTAACTGTGACTTCATAGGGGGACTACATTTTACTACATGAGTTATTAAACCATGTTTTTTTATATTTTGTAATTTTTGTATAATTTTTGTTTTTCCCCAATAAATAATTACTTCAGGGCCCATTTTATAAGTGCAATAACACACTCCGAGGAGTTGGTTATCTCCTGATAAGAGCACACCCAGGTAGATAAGTCACCCGGTGCAAGCACCTCATGCCTAGCAACGCACCTGGGCGTGCTCTTATCAGGAGATAACCCACATCTCATCATGTGTTATTGCTTGCGTATTCACCAAATCTTTCTCCGGTATGTTCCCATGAAGCAAAATAAGCATTAATACCATGCCAATTGAGCACTGTAAACTGCAGTATTATAGAACAGAAGTGATATGAATTGGCTCCCTTATTTGCATCCCCCTTAACTGAAGGTGCTGAATAAATGGTTTCAACTGTGTTGTTAAAAGTTGTCATGATTTTACGCAATGCCATTTGGAAAAACTAAAAATAAGATTTCTCAGGTACTCGACATTACATCATATGACTTGACTTAGTCTTCAATAGCAAAACGTGTCCTACTGTATACTGTATCTCTACACCATAACAGTAGAACAGAAAGGGTCCTGTCCTACTGTAGATGTGTTGGACTTGGAGGTGTGCAAATTTGGCAAACTTCCCTTTGCATAGCCACTTCACAAAATCCTCCAACTTCAAAGACTGTTTGCAATGTGAAGCCCAAATTCACAAAGTTCTAGAACTTTGCAAAGTTGTAAAATGTGGAAATCTGCATGCGAAGTTGACAACTTCCCATATTGTGGAAAAGTTCAGGTGAAGTGAACTTTACCACTGAAGTTCTTTTTTTTTTAAATTAATTCATTTATTTATCACTTTATTTACCGGGTAAACATGCTGGGCCAGTGCCCATTTTCAGGAACAACTCAGAGCCACCACATATGCTATATACTTGTTGATGAAGTTCCAGGTGAAGTTGCAGGAGAAATTGCAGGTGAAGTTCTTTAAGGACTACAGCAATTTTGCAAAGTGCTTCACAAAGCTGAGGTTGGTGACTTTGCCAGAACTTGTCGGTGAAGTGAAACTTCACTTCATCACTAGATGGCTCCTGTATTTAGTTACATATTGTACTGACATCAGTATGAATTAGAGTGGCTAGAAAATTTATTACATGTCTAACCGTTCTGAACATCTGATTTGTGGCATACATTTGCATTTACAAAGGGAATTTGAGACAATTTATTTGTCTAACTGCAGAAAACTGTGATTTATTTGCTGCAAAGATTTTTTTTTATTTAAATAGTACCAAGGGAGGCTGTATGCCAGTGGGCAGACACAGATGAATCATGCATTTGTGTCTATGCTCACTTGCTTTAAAATCTGAACCAGAGTCTCCCAAATGTAAATCTTCTCAAGCACATAGTTCTTAGTACTGAAACCACCTATTGGGGTCCTTATTAGCCATGTTTTAGATCTATTACTCCACACACTGAAGCATCTTCTGGTCTGTCAGTGCCTTCCCTGGCAAAGAGGCAGCAGAGACTATTGTTCTGAGAACAGGTATAGGAACAAAGAAATCACAGGGTCAGATATTACTAGAGTCACTAACTCTCAACAAGTCCATCAGTGTATTATTTTTATCAGATATTTTTCAAACAACTTTCAGCTAACTTTGCATTTAATGACTCAAGACATAACTGTGGCTACCAATCTCTATCCGAATTTTTAAAAATCTCTTCTGATGAGGTTACCTTTTGAATGTGCATACTGAATTCATACTGTAGATGTGTTAGGATAGTGTTACCACATGTTTTTGATTGTAAACAGCACAACAGAGTAACAAGATGTTTTTTTTGTGGCAGGCATGTCACAGGAACTGGAACTTTTAAAATCTTAAAAATCCCACATATTCCTTTAGAAATTCTAAATTAAAAAAATGAGTATATTGACATTTTGCCAGAAAAACATTACTGCTGAAAATAACACATGGTGACTAACAAACACTATTGCTTTAACCACCCTGTGCTCTTGTGGACTATAAGGTAAAAGTAACCATTTTATATCATTGTTTTAATTATTTACAGTGCTTTGAAATGTTTGTAATATGTTTTATAAAGCTATTATTAATATTAGTCCTCCCATGTATGACACTGGATATAACCAAGGCCCCTCAGAAAGCAGAATGACACATTTCAGTTGGGCCATACTGGGTAAATCAATTGCTGAATAAATAATCATGTATTTCACATCTGTTTTGTTAAGAATATGTTGGGGGCATTCTACTGTATACCTTATGACTCCATTTTCCAGCTGGTAGATAGTTAAGCAATATTACGTAACAGGGTGTGGTATATCATGGGATAGTGTCACACCTCGGGTGTGTTGTGAGGCATAAGCCCACAGGCTGAGTGCCTCATGCACCTGAGACGTGACAATATCCCATGATATGCTACACCTTGTGATCCTCCCCCATGAAGTGGACTTAGCTGGCTACCAGGCCTTTAGAATGGACCAAGCGGGGAAAAGAGGAGGTGGGGTTCTCATCTACCTCAGCTCTACCTTGAACGCTTCACAGGTTGACCATCCCTCCCTCTATGGTTCGCACAGTGAGATCCTATTCATTAAAGTGCTCCTCGGTGACACCAGGCCCCTCTACATAGGGTGTACCTACCTCCCGCCCCATTCGGCCGCTGCCTCCCTAGAACCCCTAACCAATGCCCTCATGGAGCACCCCTTGGGGGCAGATCATCCTCCTCGGGGACTTCAACCTAAACTGGCCTGCCCTAGGGTCTCCCACGACCAAGAATATAATACTCAGCTCCCCACTTACCCAAATCATCGACCTCCCTACCAGGCACAACGCTAAGTCTGGCAACCACTCCTTGTTCGACTGGGCACTAGTCTCTTGCCCTGACTGTATACTGACTGCCGGGATCATGTCTGACTCTCTAAGTGACCACTCACCAATTTTCTGCACCTGGTCCAACAAACTCCCCAAAACTTCTGCTCGGGTCATAGAAGCCAGGAATTTTAGCAGGTTTGTACCTGCTGACCTCTGCTCTGACTTGGGGACAATTGACTGGGACCCCATCGTCTCTCTCTCCTCACTCGATGAGGTGCTTGATTACTTCACCAACTCATTCCTGTCCTTGGCCAACCTGCATACTCCATGAAAGAAGCTCAGAATACAGGGAAAGTGCCACAAATGGCTGAGCCCAAGCCTTAAGCAAACAATGCTACTCCATGACAGGACTTGGGGACTCTACAAATCCTTTGGCAGTACACCTGACTGGAAGAAGTACAGGGAACTGAGGAACCTTTGCAAAAAAAACTCCAAACAGGCTAAGTCCAAGTATCTAAGAGACCTCAAAACTAGCCACCTTTGCAATCCCAAGAAATTCTGGGGTCACATTAACCCCCTTCTCAAGGGTACTACAAACGCACAAAATGACTCACTTCTGGTCGGGGATACCTCGACCAGTGACCCCTCTGCAGTTGCCGAAGCCTTCTGTGCCTCTTTCTCCAGTCCAATCAGACCCTCCCCTCCAGCCCCCCCGGGACTCCCTCCCTTACCAACACAGACTGGGCACTTCCTCGGCCCCAATTCCACCTGAAACTGGTCGAATCATCCACTGTACTTCTACTGTTGCTCAAAATAAACCCTAACTCTTCCCCGGGGCATGACCTACTAGAACCTCGGCTGCTGAGAGCATCCGCCATGGCTATTGCCCACCCTGTCACCCTACTCATCAACAGGTCACTCCTCGAAGGATCAGTCCCAAGCAAGTGGAAGGTTTTGACTATTGTCCCAGTCCACAAAAAAGGTCCCCGGGACATAGTGGGAAATTACAGGCCAATCTCTCTTCTCAGCCCTCTTGGGAAAGTACAGGAGAGGCTCATATACAATCAACTGCAGGATTACCTTGAGCAGCACCTACTCCTTTCCGATGTACAGCATGGCTTCAGGAAAGGCCATGGCACTGACACTGCCCTCATTCGGCTTGCATCTGACATCATGAAGGCCATGGACCAAGGCTTCCCAATGGGCACACTATTCATTGACCTATCCAAGGCCTTTGACATGGTCAGCCATGAACTTCTCCTCTCCAAACTCCATTGACTGGGACTGGACGAACACTCGCTCTCCTGGTTCGAGAGCTACCTGACCAATAGAACCCAAAAAGGCCGCTGGAGAGGAACACAATTGGGCACAAGACCCATGGTCTCCGGGGTACCCAAGGGCTCGATCCTGGGCCCCCTACTATTCTCACTCTTTCTCAATGACATTGAAGAAGACTGCATGCCTAGCAACCTCATCCTTTATGCGGACGACACTGTCGTCTACTTCAGCGACCCACACCCCAGTGTCATCTCCGCCAAACTGCAGGCCTTTCTCTCTGCTCTTAAGGTCTGGTTCATCTCTAACTCTCTAATACTGAACGAAGACAAAACCAAGGCCATCCTGTTCGGGACCAGGCACCTGGGCACCAACAGAAGTGAGTTACTCCAGTTCACCACTGCCCTAGGGATGAGAGTAGAGGTCGTTGACAAGTTCAAATACCTTCGGGTCTTCCTTGACCAGAAGCTGACCTATAAATCCCATATCCACTCCTTAACCTGAACCATCCATCAGAGGATGGGTCTTCTCTGCCATTTGGGAAACTCCCTCTCTGGTGAGGCGCGACGAGCCATTACCAACTGCAACCTCCTCCCTACAATCCTCTACGGGGCCCCCTTACTTCAGTCTCTCTGAGAGACTGAGCTCAACAAGCTCTCTACGCTCTACCACAGAGTGGCTCACTTTGAAACAAACTTTCCCCCCAGGAGGCATCACAGTGAGGCCCTCGCGGACCTAAACTGGCCCTCCCTGTGGCACAAGCTGGCCTACTCCTCTGCCTGTCTGTCTTTCAAATTCACCTCCCCTCGCCCTCCTCCATACCTGCATGACCTGCTCACCCCAAAAGTCCAGCACTGAACCCTTCGATCCTCAGCTAGGTGTCCCCTTGCCATCCCCCATGTTCACACCAACCAAGGCAAGCACTCCTTCCACTACGCTGCTCCCCACTTATGGAATGCCCTCCCAGCAAGTCTAGTTAACAAGCCTTCGCTTCCAGGGTTTAAATCAGGCCTCAAAGCATATCTCCTGGAACTTAGTCTCTGTGGATGCAATCGTTAGCCCCTGATCAGGCCTACTCCTCCATTACCTCCAGCTTAACCTCTTTTACTTTCCCTATGAAACTCCTATGAAAAAATGCTGAAGGCTCTGCGTATCTCTCTTAATACCTGTGAGCCTTGTGATACCTCCTGTCTCTGTGCCAAATGTTCGATACCTTATCCCTAACATGTACAACCGTAAACCTCTATATAATAATACCTATGTATGTACCCTCTGTAACTAAATAAGTATTCAGCGCAAGCTCCTCTACTGTGGCACCTATGTATCCCACTCCTTATTATGTATCACCTAATATCACCTTATATAAATTCCTATGTATGTATTCACTGTAACTATAAATTTATCATCTAAGACTACTGTTCAATGTCACCAATGTATGTACTCACTGTAACTAATTCCAGGTCACCCCTGAAAAAGGGATCTGGTCTCAGTGGGTTTACCCGGTTACCAAAATCTAAATAAATAAATAAATACCTACATACATACATTATTGCCATCATGAACTGGACCCATATATGTTTTATTGAAAAAATAAAAATAAAAAAAACTGTTTTTAAAATGTTTTAGTAATACATTTAAATGTGTTATGAGACACTGAAATAATATAGTCCCTTTATGTTTATTTTTGGGCAGGAGGTAACGCTGTTATCATGTGTACTGCAGTGATTGTTATTGTGGATTTTAGAGGGATGAGGTTGTCAGGGCCAAGAGGAGGTTCAAAAAGAGCAGGATTTTATGGCTGGAGTGTAAGATAAGGCGCTGATAGCAAAGATTTGACTGGTTTCCATGTGAGTGGGTGTTTGAAAGGGCAGGACTGTCCACTCATGCTGTTCAGCTGCATTGTCAGTAAGGTGTGTTGGAGCTCAGAAGGGATTTCACAATTGACGCTTTATCATGGCAGTTTTCTGTTGTGGCATTCATGTGTAGCATGTCCTGTCAGTGGCAGTTAATGGAGGCTTTTTTTTTAATTTACATTTCGGTTTCATTCACTGTGCGCATCAGCCACACTTACTGGGTCAGCATTGTGTGTGTGTGTGTGTGGGTGGGGGGGGGTGACATATGCCAGCAGTTTGGAAAAAAAAAAGACATTTTGCCAATTGGGTGACAGTCTAATTTAAAGTACTGACCTGCTTGCTGCTAGTGATGATGACTTGAGCTCCTCTGTGTGGCTGCCAGACCAAGTGCGAGTTCAACCCAGCCATCAAGATCTATGGGTGGACAAACAAGAAATGGAGTAAAGTTGCCTGGCTGACAGTTCTTGTTCTTTTTTTGTTTTTTTTACGTGACTATGTTGTGGGATTTACTCATGGCTGAGAGGAGCTCACAGCCAATCAGTGAAGTGGGTTTTTTCTACCCAGTTCATAAGGTTACTTTTATGAGACTGAAACGTGGTTGCCTGACATCCATAATCACAATGCCACAATCCCGATACCGAAAATCCCGACAGTGGGATTTTGTCCCTGGCGGAGTTTGTCATAATAGTTTAATGGGTGCAGGGGTGAAGCCCCCCAAAACATGAAAAAATCCACCACGGGCAAAATCACACTGTCCCCAGTTTTCAGTGTTGGGATTGTGGCTTCCAGGTTACAGGTGCCAAGGAAGAGCCTGTCAGTCTCTCACAGTATATCCATGCATAATAGGGTTTTTTCATGCAACACGCTATACAATACCAACCACATTTGGCTTTGGGTACTTTTACCCAGATTTTGTACACAACTTTCAGAGATCAATTGTTTTACTAAACATGATTTAGAGACACCAAATCTTAACCAGTCTGTTGTGACCTCAGCAACTGTAAAGGAAAAATCTTTATTTCAAGACTGTGGGAAAGACCCGCCCACTGCTACTTTCAAAAGGAGGGTCCATACAAACTGATTGACCATCTCTTAAATGCATTAACTGTGTTAGAATTTTGCATCCCCAGAAAGATGGAATTGTGGTAAAACATGAGGCAAATTGCATGTGCATCAGTTTTGTATTCCAAATTGTGAGTTTTTGTCACAAATAGACACATCTTTAAAAACTAAAGCAGGGGGTCCTTGAACACATAATGAAGCACATGTAACAGTGTACATGCATCCACTACACATATTTTATCCATTCCTGCAGAGTGCAAATCTTGCAAATCACAAATGTGATGCATCAAAAAATACATTGCTAGAAAAAAGTGAATCATACACCCACACATAATTCAGATCCCCACCACCCAGAGACAGAACTGGAATGCCACAGTGCAGGATACTCACCTCCTGCTTTGACATATTTAAACAAATACAGATGCAGTTGCAGTGTGTCAACATTGGACTTTCTAAAAATCTTACTTAATATCTTTTGTGGTATTACCTAACTTGTCCAGATGTATGATTATGAATGAAATTAGCACACTCTTCAGTTTAGGTACACTAGTATACCAATATGGTATTTATTGTGGCACATTTAAGGATAAACTCTGACTTCCTTAGATGGACTATTTACATGACAAAGTTTATCACAGAATATGCTTTGGTCTTGCTGTTGTTTATAAATTTGATTTTATAGATGGTTGACACAATCTGTACCCTTGGTAGCTATGAAAGGTAGATGAAGTTCAGAGAACTCTTGTATCTACCTTTCATTAACCAGAAGAAGTTCAAATTGTACTTTTAAGCAGTGTAGATTTTCAAATGATTAGGAGTACCTTTATGCTGTAGCATCCCCAAATGTTTGTTCCTGTGGTAAAAAAAAAAAAGATGCTCCAACTCCATATCCTTTATCTTTCAATGCCATAATTTGTTTGCATATCATACAAGTATGTCCACTGATCTGCAGCACCATTCCCATTCATGATAGCAAGGAACTTCACAGGAATGGCAAGTGGTATATGGTTGGAATAAACAATCTTAATGTAGCTTGCATTCATAAAATTCATTCTTGAAGTGATCCTTTGTGTTCTCAACAATGAATACATTCTCTATGGATCAGTTAGAATTGCCAGTTACCCCCAGATCCTCCACTGTGCCCAAAGTGCCTTTCCCAGCATCTAAGCTAGAGCCTCTGTTGTGAGCTGGTGCAATGATTAACAGCTGTGAAGTAGGGAGAGATTTGCAGATACTTTGGCTTGTTTTCAATTATAAATGGTATGCCATCTCCACCTAACTGAAGGCATTTTATGCTTTATTTTTTATCTGACACGTTGAGGGATTGTAGCCTCAAGGAGTGTTGTTTACTTTATATGTTTTTATAGTTACAGACTACCAGCAGCATGCTGCAGCCAAAGCTGACACTGAGCTGAGCACTGAGTTGAGCAGCATGCTGCAGCCAAAGCTGACACTGGGCTGAGCATTGAGTTGAGCAGCATGCTGCAGCCAAAGCTGACACTGAGCTGAACACTGAGTTGAGCAGCATGCTGCAGCCAAAGCTGACACTGAGCTGAGCATTGAGTTGAGCAGCATGCTGAAGCCAAAGCTGACACTGAGCTGAGCATTGAGTTGAGCAGCATGCTGCAGCCAAAGCTGACACTGAGCTGAGCATTGAGTTGAGCAGCATGCTGAAGCCAAAGCTGACACTGAGCTGAGCATTGAGTTGAGCAGCATGCTGCAGCCAAAGCTGACACTGAGCTGAGCATTGAGTTGAGCAGCATGCTGCAGCCAAAGCTGACACTGAGCTGAGCATTGAGTTGAGCAGCATGCTGTAGCCAAAGCTGACACTGAGCTGAGAATTGAGTTGAGCAGTATGCGGCAGCCAAAGCTGACACTGAGCTGAGCACTGAGTTGAGCAGAATGCTGCAGCCAAAGCTGACACTGAGCTGAGCATTGAGTTGAGCAGCATGCTGAAGCCAAAGCTGACACTGAGCTGAGCACTGAGTTGAGCAGCATGCTGAAGACAAAGTCGAGCTGGACAATCAAGCTGGAGAGTTGAGCAGGAGACCAGAGTGGTAAATTTGGGAGAAATGCTGGCAGTGGATCAGCAAAGTTGAAAGGCATAGTGAGGAGTGGTGTGGAGAAGATGAAATCCAAGAAGAGAGGAGGAATACATTAAGGCAGTGGTTTATCTGTGAACAGCAGAGGAGTGGAGGAGAGAAACCAGAGATTTAACATACTGCAAATAGCAAGGACACTTGGCGATAATTAGATACTGCAGCTTGTGGTCTCACTGTTTTTTTTGGTTCTTAGACATGTGACACAAAGCATTAAGACACATATGTATATAATGTACTTTTGTTATTGAATTGAGCCTCAAGCTTGTGGTATAGGCAGCAGTTAATAACTGAATTTCAAGCTAGGAATGATGTTTGATTGGGACTCTCAGACATTTTGTGATGTTTATAAATTCATTTTTATTCAATAGCTGAAATTTGCCATTGGAATCCAAGTGACTTTTGTTGTAAAATCAATTCACGCAATACAAGGCACACTTGCACAGAGTTGAATTATTCTGGGTCTAATATTCTGGTAATTTTATTTGCAATTTTGTCAAAATATTTCAGAAATTTCTTGGGACTATTCATACCGTGGAATGAAGGCTGCTATCTTAGATAATGCAACAATCTGCCATTCCATAACCTGGCCACAGAATACTGACACATATATTTTATTTAGTTTGTTATTTAAGATATTTCTTTAAAGATTTTAAGATCTTTTAAAGTTCACGGGCTATTTTAGCCATGTGATGGCACCAAGTTAATCTATCCATTGGTTTAGAGGTGACACCACACATCGATCACAGAGGTAGCATCGATCCTAACCCTGTGCTACATTAATATTTACTACAATTTATTACTGAGCATATCTTTGAAATAATATATTATTTATAATATATCTTCCTATAATTTAATATGACTTGTAATTAGAGAACTTTTTCCTCTTTACTTGCACATTGTAATTTCATTGAGCTGTTTTAGTGCAATATCAGTACAGTGGAGCCAGTTTATAAGAACATCACATTTGTCAAAGAAAAATGTTCTTACGTATAACCAGGCTGTTCCTACGTATGGGCTTGCTATAATAACAATAGTTGAACATATACTGGTGCTAGTATAGTACCAAAATAGTAGAGGAAACACTTGTACTTAAATGGCTAGCTTTAATTTGAGTTAAAAACTGTAAGAAATGTTAAAATAAACTTTATAAAGTTTTTTTTCCTAAATAATCAGCATATGAATTGAGTGTATAAAAGTAGCTTAGATCAGCTGACTCATTAATAAGAATGTAAAGCCACAATTGTATCATGCAGTCATTCACCTCATTTAGCACTAGTGGTTCAGGTGGTGTCTCTGTCTCATCCCCTTCTTCTGAGGACTCCTGTTTTAGTCACATTATGTTCCTCCTGCATTATTGTACCTGATGTCTTGATTTCCTCATTGATAGCTTGTTAGCCATGTAAGTGGAGAACTCTTTTGTAGTCAGCACTGGTGCATCCACACTCTGTTTGCTCCCTGTGATTTTGCAAATAAGGTGGAGAAGGCAAGGTTTGTAGGGGAACAAAAGGTGTTTTTTAGCCATTAATGCATGCAGGAATGTACTCAGTAGGATGTGATTAGCACTCAGTACAACACCTGAGCAGGTGGTAATGAGCATGATGATAGGAGTGAATGCACTTTGATTATTGCTAAGGAAAGAAACATGTTCCTCTAACTTGGCTGATAGTTTATATGAATGGGCTTTAAAGTCATACGAATACATGGGGAAAAGTCTGGACATCAGAACGACGTTCTTACAACCAGGATGTTCCCTTAACTAATATTCTTATAAGTGGGCTCCACTTTGTTTTTGTCAGTATATGGTTGCAATATTAGTGATTTAGTAACAGTATGGTCATCACAAAGGGACAGATGAATGAGAAACTGGCCTTTATTGCAGGCTCAGAGATAGACTTTTTCCATAGCCTCAGTTCCTTGGATGATGATGCTATAGCGAAAAAGAAAAATTCTAAAAAGTCCCAGCACAGCAATTTCAAAAAGCTTTTTAAAATCACAGAAAAGAATACAAAGACTCCATTGCTACAAGATAGTACTTTGCAACCAGAAATTACTGACAATTTGATTAATAGTGTAAAACCAGCTACTATTGTTTCAAGTACAAAATTGTTCTTGTTCTAGTCAGTGGGGAATGTAGTCTAAGTAATTAACTTAAATGCCAAGATTAAGTCCCATGGTAGTAGACCCTGTAAGTCATAATATGAATCCCATATTGGATAAGCTTTCAGATTTCTTGCTCAAATCTATAGACTTGCTCCAGAGTTGGCTACATTAAAAACTAGTCAATTGCCAAATCATGACTTTTGAAAGAGATCCCCAAAAAGTTAGTGTTTTGGCTAATATTTGTTTTGAAACTTCCTGGGCCATCTATCACCCAAGAAGCTGATGCTGGGAAAGTGGAAGTGCCTGTGACTAAATGTCCGAGTTCTATTATGGCTGAAGTTATTTCGGATATTCCTGAGGCTCTGAAGGCTTCTTTGTTTCCTAATGGTAAAACTGAACCTTTGCCCTATTTTTCTTCCTGTTTGAGTGAGGATATTAATTAATTTGATGAGTAACCCCTATGCTGCAAATCTTTTGCTAATGAAGCAACTTGTTATTATTCACAGTTAACTTGAAACAATTAGGGGGATATAAACAGTTAAGGGGCCAGAAATAAGACATGATGGGAGTGGTGCAGTGCAGTGGCTGTGGAGCAGCAGTCTTCCAGGGGACGTTCTGGAGGATGCGGTGCTGTTCCATCTGCAGACACCTCTCTGGGCTGAGGGAGGAGGTTGCTCATCTCCAGGCTGAGTTGGCCAGGATTTGTGGGACCTCCTCTTCCATCCAGGGACCACCAGTGCCACTGCCATTGCCTCAAAGGTTGACAAGAAAGAGGAGTGTTTAGACCACAGTGAGCTCAGGGATTGTGAGGGTGGTAGAACAGAGGCGCATACCTCCAGTTGTACCTCTCCACAATTTCTATGCCATTCTGGCAAAGTTTGGTTCCTCTATGGAGGCACCCACAGTGGAAACCAAGGAGGATGCTGGGAACCTCCACAAAGGAGACCCACAGAAGGGTGGCAAGGGACCCCGCAGGGGAAGGAAACAACTCCTGGTGGGGTACTCCATTGTTAGGAATGTAGAACTTGGGGAGGAAGGGGAGAGGGAGGTAAGGTGCCTGCCTGGTGCCATGGCTTGGAGGGACAGGGAGCGAATCCTCAGGATTGCCGGAGCAGCTGCACAGGGGAGGGAGCTGGATGTCATTGTCCACCTAGGGACAAATGACCTGGCTAAGAAAGGGATTAGAGAAGTGCAGGAAGAGTTTGTGGAATTGGAGAGGGTCCTTAGGCAAGTAGCACGCACGGTAGCCTTCTCAGAGGTGCTGTCCATCTATGGCGTAGGAGAGGCTAGGGTGTTCTGCACTATGGGATTCAATCAGTGGTTGAAAAACTGGTGTGGAGCTCAGGGATTTGGCTTCATTGGGGACTGGGGATCCAACTGGAGTGATGCAATCCTATACTGGTATGATGGGCTGCATCTGTCCAGGAGGGGAAGCAAGATCCTAGGTGATAGGTTTAAATGCTTCATTGGCAAGCATTTAAACTAGCCAAGGGGGGAGGCACTAGAAAGGAGGAGGGAAATCCTAGCCCCCCCCCAAAAAAAATCATGATAATGGTGACACCAACATAGAGGTGTCGATAGGGAAAAGGGCAGGGGTAAATGTAGAAAGTGACAAAGGCAAGAAGGACAGGAATGGGGCAAAAGGAGTAAGGCCATCAGAAATGGAGGGTAATGAGTACCAATGCCCGTAGTCTGGGCAAAAGCTCTGAGCTGGTGCCCTTGATGGAAGAGGGATGCCTGGATATCGTAGCAGTCACAGAAACATGGTACACAGAGAACCATGACTGGGATGTTAACATACCAGGGTACATAATCTACAGGAGAGACAGGCAGGGGAGAAAAGGGCGGGAGGAGTAGCTCTCTATGTAAAGGAAGGGATAAAAGAAACTGAACAAAAGAGTAAACAGGGAGGAGAGAAGGCACTGTGGGCCACCTTGGAGACTGGGAAGGGCACCACAATCCGCAGGGGGTAGTGTACAGACCCCCACGTCAGGGGGAGGGAATAGAAACATAGAATTTGACAGCAGATAAGGACCTCTTGGCCCACCCAGTCTGCCCATTTCCCTACCTACTGGATAAGCTGCAGATCCTAGTTAACCAGCAGCCTAGTTCTTCTACCCCCACCCCCCAGAATTGCCTTATGACTGTCCCATGCATGCTTGAATTCCACCACTGATTTTGACTCCACAACCTCCTCCGGAAGGCCGTTCCATGCATCCACAACTCTCTCTGTGAAAAAATACTTCTTAAATTACCTCGAGCCCCCCTCTATCTTCAAATTGTGCCCTTGTTCTTGCACACCTCTTTTTGAAAGATGCTACCTCTTGGACTTTGTTGATTCCTTGAGGTACTTGAAAGTTTCTATCATGTCCCCCCTCTCCCTCCTTTCCTCGAGGCTATACATATTAAGCTCCTTAAGTCTGTCTTCATATGTCTTCTGGTGCAGATCCTGCACCATTTTAGTTGCCCTCCTCTGGACAGCTTCCATCCTGTTATGTCTTTTCGGACATTAGGTCTCCAGAACTGCACACAGTACTCCAGATGGGGTCTCACCAGCTGTCTGTACAGAGGGATAATAACTTCCTGTTTTCTACTGGTGATGCCTCTCCCGATGCATCCCAGTATCCCCCCAGCCCTCCTTGCTGCCCTCTCACATTGCTTGCCCACCTTTAGGTCATCTGATATGACTACCCCCAGGTCCCTTTCCATTTTTGTTGTTGTTAGTATCTCACCCCCATTGTGTACTCTTCCCCTGGGTTTTTGTTTCCCAGGTGCATTACCTTGCACTTCTTAGCATTGAATCTAAGCTGCCATACATTTGACCATTCCTCTAACCTTGCCAAGTCCGTTCTCATCCTTTCCACCCCACCCTGTGCATCAACTCTGTTGCAGATCTTAGTGTCATCTGCAAAGAGACATACTTTCCTTCCAGTCCTTCCATATGTCGCTTATAAAGACATTGAAGAGGACCAGTCCTAATACTGAACCCTACGGTCACCCCACTAGTAACCCTCCTTTCTTCTGAGTGGACTCCATTTACTATTACTCTCTGTGTCCTATTCTCCAGCCAATTCTTTACCCAGGCTGTCATCTTGGGACCCACTCCCAGGCTGGCTAACTTGTATATTAATCTTTTGTGTGGACTGTGTCAAATGCCTTGCTAAAGTCTAGGTAGGCCATGTCCACAGCCCTCCCTGATCTACTACTTTGGTCACCCAGTCAAAGAAATCTATCAGATTTGTCTGGCATGACCTTCCCGCTGTGAATCCATGCTGCCTAGGGTCCTGTGCCCCTCTGGCCTCTAGATACTCGACAATTCTTTCCTTCAGAAGTGATTCCATCATTTTCCCTACCACTGAGGTTAAACTAACAGGTCTGTAGTTTCCTGCTTCTGCCTTGCTCCCACTTTTGTGAAGGGGAATCACATCTGCCCTTCTCCAGTCCTTGGGTACCACCCCATCCTCCCATGATTTGTTAAAAGGGTAGTCAGTGGTGTCACTAGTCTCCCTTAGTTCTTTAGAATTCTGGGATGAATCCCATCAGGTCCCATTGCTTTGTCCATCTTCAGTTTTAAGAGTTCTTTCAGAACCCTTTCTTCTGTAAATGGGCTGGTATCAACTTCTGTATCCAGATTGTTACTACTGTTTGTTTTATGTACCTCCCCCTCTTCATTTGTAAATACTGAGCAAAAATATTTGTTTAGTATCTCTGCCTTTTCACAGTCTCCCTCTGCCCACCCTCTCTCCCCTTTATTAAGCCTCACTATCCCTCCCTTGGTCTTCCTTTGCTCCCTGATGTACCTACAAAAGGTTTTATCCCCCTTCTTAACTGAGTTGGCTATCTTTTCCTCGGTTTGGGCCTTTGCTGTTCTGACTGCCTTCCCAGCCTCTTTTTGCTTTAACTGATACAGTTCTCTGTCCTGCTCCTTCTGTGATTCCTTGTACTTCCTGAATGCTTTCTTTTTCTCTTGAATCTTCACTGCCACTTCCTTTGAGAACCATAGTGGTTTCTTACATTGTCTTGTTTTGTTTATTTGCTTCACACAAAGGCTCATTACCTCTGTGATGGCAGTTTTTATTATTCCCCATTGTTCTTCCACCCCTCCTTCCTGCCCATTTGCTAGTGCATTCCTTAGGCACTCACCCATTTTGGCAAAGTCAGCCCTCCTAAAGTCCAGTACTTTTGTCTTTGTATGGCTTGACTCTATTGCTGTGTTTATTGTGAACCATACTGTTCGATGGTCGCTAGTTCCCAGATGGCTACCCACTTCTACATCTGTGATCCTCTCTCCATCTCCATTTGAGAGAATCAAGTCTAATATTGCTCCCTCTCGAGTGGGCTCCAGTACTAATTGTCTAAGGCATGCCCCCTGTAGGGCATCTAGAATAACTGCACTCTTCGAAGTGGCAGCTGCAACTGCACTCCAGTTAACATCTGGCATATTCAGATCACCCATCAGCAATATCTCCCCTTTTTCTGCCATTCTAAGTATACTTTCTATCATTTCCTGTCCATTTCCTCCCCCTGAGAAGGGGGGCTGTATACAACCCCTGTGCATATTGTGGTGCCATTGCCTGTCTCCAAATTTACCCACAGTGCTTCTTCTCCTCCCTGTTTATCCTTTTGTTCTGTTGCTTTTATTCCTTCCCTTATGTAAAGAACTCCTCCTCCTCCTCCTCTTTTACCCTCCCTGTCCCTCCTGTAGACAGTGTATCCTGGTATGTTTATGTCCCAGTCATGGTTTTGTGTGTACCATGTTTCTGTGACTGCCACGATATCCAGATGTTCCTCCTCCATCAAGGCCACTAATTCAGGAAGCTTGTTACCCAGACTACGGGTAATGGTACTCATTGCTCTCCATTTTTTGATGGCTTTACCTTCTGTTGCAGCATCCCCCACTGACCGTTCTACCTCGGTCTTTTTCACATTTAGTACCCTGTTTTGTAGGGAGAGGCTGGGATTTTCCTGCTGCTTGTCAGTGCCTCCCCCTTTGACTAGTTTAAAAGCTTGCAAATGAAGCATTTCAACCGATTGCTCAAAAGACTTGTTCCCTTCCTGGACAGTTGCAGACCATCCTGCCAGTATAGGCTGGTGTCCCTCCAAGTGGAACCCCAGTCCCCAATAAAGCCAAACCCCTGTGCTCCACACCATTTTTTCAACCATTCATTAAACTGCATGGTGCCACTTACCCTCGCCTCCCCCATGCCTTTGACAGGCAGCACCTCTGAGAAGGATACTGTGTGTGCTACTTGTCTTAGGTCCCTCCCCAACTCTGCAATGTCCTCCTGCACTGCTCTAATCTCTTGATGAGCCAAGTCATTTGTCCCTAGGTGGACAATTACGTCCAGCTCAGAATCCCTTGCAGCTGTTCTCGTGATCCTGAGGATGCGCTTCATGACCCTTCAAGCCATGGCACCAGGCAGGCACCTTACTTCAGTTTTCCCAGCACCCCCTGGTTCTATACCCCTAATAATTGATTCCCCCACCAGGAGCTGCTTCCTTTCCCTGCAGTGTCCTCTGCCTCCTTCCTGTGGGCCTCCCTTGTGACAGTTGTCATCAGTCTTCTCTGTGGGTGCATCCATAGGGGAGCTATGCTCTCCCAGAATGGTGTATGGATTGTGGAGTGGAACAATTGACTGGGTGTGCCTCTGTTCCACCCTCCTCACCCTCCCTGAGCCCACTGTGGTCCAACTGCTGTGCTTTCTTCGCAACCTCTGAGGTAGTGATGGTGGCGCTAGTGCTCCCTGGATGGGGGAGGTTCCCTTCCTACTGTCCAGTGTGGCCTGGGGGAAGGTTTCCTTACTACTGTCCAGTGCGGCCTGAAGATGGGCAACTTCCTCCCTCAGGTCAGATAGTTGTCTGCAAATAGGGCAGCATCTCAGCCTCCAGAAAGACTCCCGGAAGACTGCTGCCCCACAGCCATTACATTGCACTACTCCCCACATGTTTATCTAGTTTTTTTTTTGTATTTGTGTGTGTGTGTGCATGTGCGTGTGTGATTTGTTATATAGAAATATATATATTATACAATGTGTATGCTTATATTGTCAGTGCAGTGTGCTAGAGAGGATATGACAGTGAAATGAAACATAGAAACATAGAAACATAGACTTTGATGGCAGATAAGGACATCTAGGCCCATCTAGTCTGCCCATTTCCCTACCTACAGGATAGGCTGCAGATCCTAGTTAACCAATAGCCTATTTCTTCCTACCCCCCACAAGAATTCATTATGTCTGTCCCATGCATTCTTGAATTCTCCCTCAGTTTTAGACCCCACAACCTCCACAGGAAGGCTGTTCCATGCATCCACTACCCTCTCTGTGAAGGGCAGAAATGCACCTTGCACTCGAGGAAATGATGTCAGAACCTCAGGTATAAAGGAACTATTTCCAGGGGTGGGTGGGGTGAGGTGGGAAGTGGTTGGGCCTAAACTGTGCCCTCACAAAACAATCAACTAAAAGCTCTCACCCAACGCTGCAATGAGTGCCTTCCTGTCAGCAAGATACCCTACACAACAATTTGACAGAGAAAGTACCCTGCTAATCAAACAGAGAAAAATTCAGACATCCAAGTCAGACACAGGTAAACCTCTCCAGCCCCAAAACAGTCTGGTGGTTTGTTAGCCACAAAGGAAAATCAAATAGGCAGTTATTTCAGCCCTTCTGAGGACGCTGACAAGATAAGCAGTTTTAAAAAAAACCCTTCCTGAATTAAAAACTAAAACAAACACAAAGCAATACCACTTTAAAAGTGAGGAAAACTTCTCTCAGATGTAAGCAAGAGAGAGAGATATATCCCACGCAGCTTCTCAGTTGTTTCCAAGCACACCCTGTGCACAACTTGGAAGAAGATGGACTTCTGCCTCAAACAGGATCACACCACTAGTTTATAGTAATTGAACAATGCTGAAATGGTCTAGCTAGACAAATGGCTGTGATGCAGACCTCTGACTTGTGAAGACAATTACCCACACCTCAGGCTATGTCTGGCATCCAATTACAAACTGCAGCTTTTGCTATTTTGAATCACACAACCCCACCAAAAGTTGCAAAATATATTGATGCAGATTCTCACAGAATTCTAGTAATCAGTCCAGTTAGCCAAAGGAAAATCAAATATGCAGAAGATAAGCAGTTTTAAAACCCCCCTTCCTGAATTAAAAACTAAAACAAACACAAAGCAATACCACTTTAAAAGTGAGGAAAACTTCTCTCAGACGTAAGCAAGAGAGAGAGAGAGAGATTAGTTACAGATATTTAGTCCAAAATAGTATATCCCATGCAGCTTCTCAGTTGTTTCCAAGCACACCCTGTACACAACTTGGAAGAAGATGGACTTCTGCCTCAAACAGGATCACACCACTAGTTTATAGTAATTGAACAATGCTGAAATGGTCTAGCTAGACAAATGGCTGGATGGACAAAGATATGATAATGATATGATATGATATGAATGGACAAAGATATGATAGAAGGCATTCTTAGAATGGCAGAGAAAGGGGAGATACTGTTAATGGGATACCTGAATATGCCAGATGTTAACTGGTGCACATTTGCGGCAGCCACATCCAAGAGCAGGGACATTCTTGATGCCCTACAGGTGGCAGACCTCAGACAGCTAGTTTCAGAACCCACTCATGAGGGAGCAATCTTAGACCTTGTACTCTCAAATGGGGGCAGTGAGAGGATCTCAGATCTAGAAGTGGGTTGCCATCTGGGAACAAGTGACCATCAAACAGTGTGGTTCATATTAAACTCAGCTACAGAGTCAAGCCATACAAAAGTGAGGGTACTGGACTTCAAAAGGGCTGACTTTGGCAAGATGGGAGAGTGCCTCAGAAAAGCACTAGCAAACAGGCTAGATAGAGGTGTGGAGCAACAATGGGGAATGATCAAAACTGCCATCACAGAGGCAACAAGCCTTTATGTGAAGCAAATAAACAAATCAAAACGAAAGAAAAAGCCACTATGGTTCTCAAAAGAGGTGGCTGTGAAAGTCAGGAAGAAAAATATAGCATTCCAGAAGTATAAGGAAACACAGAAGGAGCAGGACAGGCAGCTGTACCAGTTAAGGCAGAAGGAAGCAGGGAGGCAAGTCAGAATAGCAAAGGCCCAAACTGAGGAAAAGATATCCAACTCGGTTAAGAAGGGGGATAAAACCTTTTATAAATACATCAGCTAGCGTAGAAAGACAAAGGGAGGGATAGTGAGGCTGAATAAATTGAACGGTGGGTGGGCAGAGGGGGACAGTGAAAAAACAGGGATACTGAACGAATATTTCTGTTCAGTATTCACAAAAGAGGAGGGGGAAATGCCTAATCCAGTTAACAGAAGCACTCTTGGTAGGGGGGTCGATCCCGGTCCTTTCACAGAAGAAAGGGTTCTGCAAGAACTCCTAAAACTGAAGGTGGACATAGCAGTGGGTCCTGATGGAATTCACCCCAGAATTCTAAAAGAATTAAGGGGGGAACTAGTGAAACCACTGGCTACTCTGTTTAGTAAATCATGGGAGGATGGTGTGGTACCCAAGGACTGGAGGAAGGCGGATGTGATTCCCCTTCACAAAAGTGGGACCAAGACAGAGGCAGGAAACTACAGACCTGTCAGTCTGACCTCTGTGGTAGGGAAAGTGATGGAGTCATTTCTGAAGGAAAGAACAGCTGAGTACCTAAAGGCCAGTGGAGCACAGGGCCCAAGGCAACATCGGTTCACAGCGGGAAGGTCATGTCAGACGAATCTAATAGATTTCTTTGACTGGGCGACCAAAGTAGTAGACCAGGGTGGGGCTGTGGACATGGCCTACCTAGACTTTAGCAAGTCATTTGACACAGTCCCACACAAAAGATTAATAGTCAAATTAACCAGCCTGGGAGTGGGTCCCAGGGTGGTAGCCTGGGTAAAACATTGGCTGGACAACAGAACACAGAAGGTAATTGTAAATGGAGTCCACTCTGAAGAAAGAGGGGTTACTAGTGGGGGTTCCACGTCAACTCATCACAAAATATTTCAGTGCATACAATTACTGCGCATCAATATCAGCGCATGTAAATGCATCGTTACACTGATTCATCAAATAGCCATCTCATCGTGTGTGGTAGTAGAAAGTTATGGCACCTGATCCATCACTGATTACCTGCGTGGAGTGGCACATAACTTTCAACTTCAAGTCTAAAAGCTGAGCTTTTATCAGAATTTAATTTCTAATTAATAAAGGAATGTGCTGAATAGACCCAAGGTAAGACAAATACAAATTCTGACTTGTGTATTAGATGAGAACTGTATCTGCTGCCGATTTAATGCTGATTTCCACTATTGGTCTGTTGAACTGATGTCTGATGCACTGAGCTGACACTTGCGATAATTTACCAATTACGCTGAATTTTATTTCGCTATTTCGTCTGCGCTGTAATGCATGCACTGTTTTGTTTGCGACTAATTGACGTGATACCACTAGTGGGGTACTGCAGGGTTCAGTATTGGGTCCAGTCCTTTTTAATGTCTTCATAAGTGACATTGCAGAGGGACTGGAAGGAAAAGTATGCCTCTTTGCAGATGACACAAAGATCTGCAACAGGGTTGATACACAAGGAGGCACGGAAAGGATGAGAAGGGACTTGGCAAGGTTGGAGGAATGATCAGAAGAATGGCAGCTAGGATTCAATGCAAAGAAGTGCAAAATAATGCACCTGGGAAACAAGAACCAAGGGGAAGAATACACAATGGGTGGTGGGAGGTAGTAACAACAACAAAAAAGGAAAGGAACCTGGGGGTAATCATATCAGATGACCTCAAGGTTAGCAAGCAATGTGAGAAGGCAGTAGGGAGGGCTGGGGGTATACTGGGATGCATAGGGAGAGGCATCAGCAGCAGAAAACAGGAAGTTGTTATCCCTCTGTACAGACAGTTGGTGAGACCCCATCTGGAGTACTGCGTCCAGTTCTGGAGACCACATCTCCGCAAGGACATAGACAGGATAGAGGCATTCCAGAGGAGGGCAACTAAAATGGTGCAGGGTCTGCATGAGAAGCCATATGAGGAGAGACTAAAGGAGCTTAATATGTATACCCTTGAGGAAAGAAGGCTGTAGAAACATAGAAACAAAGGACAGCTTGGCCCATCTAGTCTGCCCATTTCCCTACCTACAGGAGAGGCCGCAGATCCTAGTTAACACACAGCCTATTTCTTCCTACCCACCACAAGAATTGTCTTACTGAGGAAAGAAGGGAGAGGGGGGACATGATAGAAACTTTTAAGTACCTCAGTGGAATCAGCAAAGTCCAAGAGGGTAGCATCTTTCAGAAAAAGAGATGTGCAAGAATAAGGGGACACAATTTAAAGATAGAGGGGGGCAGTTCAGAGGCAATGTGAGGAAGTATTATTTCACAGAAAGGGTAGTGGATGCATGTAACAGCCTTCCTGAGGAGGTTGTGGTGTCTAAAACTGTGGGAGAATTCAAGAATGCATGGGACAGACATACAGTAAGACAATTCTTGTGGTGGGTAGGAAGAAATAGGCTGTGTGTTAACTAGGATCTGCGGCCTCTCCTGTAGGTAGGGAAATGGGCAGACTAGATGGGCCAAGCTGTCCTTTGTTTCTATGTTTCTACAGCCATTAATGGTGCTAGAATGGATGATATAATGAGATTATTTCATCAGGTTTATCTTCCAAGAGAATCATCCTCTGTGGCCTTCATGGAGGATGTGGGCTGGAGCCGTATCCAGATATAAGACCGGACTTTTGTGCTATCATTTTTCCTGGCTTGAGCCATTTAAAAGTGCTAGCAAAAAAGAAATGAGCAAGTAGAAAATCTAAGAGATGGGGAAAATAGGAGGCCCCTGGAGGGCCCATTTGTTGCCATCTAGGTGCGGTGTCACTTGGGCATGATACTGAACCCCCTAATTCTGGTGATATTTTTTTGGGGGGGGGCATACTTAGTGCTCCATTGGAATCTGAGTTGGCTAAAGAGCCCACTTCACTCTTGACAAAGAAAAGTGTCTCTTTGGCCTCAAAGTTACAGGCTTCCTGAGCTGATATTATTACAACCAAAGTTACAGGCTTCCTGAGCTGATATTATTGCAACCAAAGAAGATTATGGGCCGGATATTCAAACTGCACTATTTTTTGGCACAAGCCCTTTTCGCTGCACCAAAATAGTTGCTTGAGGGGTATGGCCGGAGTGATATTCAAAGGAGTTGCGCTGTGAGCAACTCGCACGAATATCACCCTGCCACAGCCACTGTGCATGGCACAGTTGAACTTGCGCCACCACAAGTGGTCAGAGTGGAGCATTCAACTTGCGTAGCATAAATACCATTGTGCATGTGCAAATTTCCGATATTCAAAAGGTGACATGCAAATGGGGCCATAATTCATGCAAGGCACAGAAATTACATTGCATCTGTTTATGCTTCATTTGCATGCCATTAGCATGCAGGTGCACCGATCCCTGAGGACTTGTGCCTGGTGCCCTGCCAGGCAGCAGTCAGGGGAACGACGCCCCTGCAGCCCTCGATCTTGGGAAAGAGTAAAAACTCCCCCCACTGGCCCAATCATGGGCATAAGCTAAATCACCCCCACCAGCCGATCGCGGGCATGCAGGTCTCCGTAACATGTCCCTGGTGGTCCAGTGGACCGCTAAGCCCAATCGCTGGGCTGATGAAGTTTAAATAACCACCTAGAACTGTATCCCTTTTGGGTCAGTGGACCGCTAAGCCGATTACCGGCTGAATATGTTGAACCCAGAACGTGGGTTTCGGTGGTCTAGTGGAGCAGTAGCCCGACGTCTGGTTGATGAAGTTTAAACAATCCCTCGAATGATCCTTTGGGTGATCCCTATATCCTCATCCTTCATTTGAAAGCCTCACCACCCCGCTTCCCCCGCAGCCGGCGGGCGGCAGCATTCCATTTGCCTGCCACTCCGGTACCCGCCGACTTACTGCCCGCTCAGTCGTATATCTGGACTGCCTCGACGTGCACTGCCGCCCATTGGCTCTTCTCTGCACTACCGGCGTGCAGCCTACTGGCGCCAGTCGGCGGGCGGTGGGGTGGTGGGCGGTGGATGTTGCTACCCACTCGCTGCCAGGGGGGGGTGGTGGGCTTCCTGGGTGGGTAGGGTGGGGACACTAGATCACCAGGGATACATTTGGGAGGGGTTGTTTAAACTTCATCAGCCCGCGATCGGGTTTATCGGGCCACTGGACCACCAGTGATACGCTCGGGGTTGTTTTAAACTTCATCAACACGCGATGGGCTTTGTGTCCACTGGACCACCAGGGATATGTTCGGGGACTTTGCTGCCCGCGATCGGGCTGGTGGGGGGTGATTAAGCTTTTCGCCGATCGGGCCAGTCGGGGAGGGGGACTTTTCTGCTTTGCCTGCGATCTGGCCAGTCGGGGAAGGGGGTTACACTTTGCCTGCGATCGGGCTGCAGGGGGCACAGGAGTAGGTTGAGGACCAGCCACAGGTGGCAGCTGCTGTGTTGCACCCTGCACTGCGGCAGCTCACCTGTGGGTGGCCCTCGACTGATCCTTTTTTGGGGCTCAAAGTTGTGCAGGGGCAGGTTGGGTAGTACCTGCACAACTCTGCACAGCCCGGCTGAATATCGGGCTGTGCAGTTTGTGCAACGTTCCTCCCCTCCAGTTCAGCATGCATTCATTAGCATTGCGCTGTTGCTCAGCATGTTTTCAGTGGGCGCAACTGCCTCCCGCCGAATATCGCAGAATGGCTTACTCGGACTTCATGCAGGCGCAACTCCTATTGTGCATGGCGCAACCCTTTGGAATATCCCACCCTATGAGTCCTAGCTGGGGAAGGCAGGTGGTGTTGGCAAAGTAGGCAAAGAATCAGGGCGTCCCCCTGTTAGTAACCACTGTTCAAATGCTATGGAGTCTTTAAATGTTAATAAGGTCTTGATTCAGGACTTGGAGCATGTTCATAAAAATGGAATTACAAGTCAGGTATTAGCAGGGGTTCTGCCAAGTGGATCACAGGTGAAAGTACAGCATGTGATTCTTTTCCGTGCTTCCACATATCTGTGGTATAAGAGGTCATATGGTCTTAAAAGGAAGGGTCTGGGGAAGGTGAAACCTTGTTGAACTTTGTTGTTTCCTTTATTGTTCCCAGATTGAAATAGACGATATATTTCAAGTCTGTCATTCCAGGGATGAGTTTGGATTAGATTTTATCCAGATTAATTGTGCAAATCATTAGATTGCAAATTATTTGTGGAATAATGATTATTTACTTCAAACATTCAATATTTTTTTAGAATACGGTGTATTACTGTGTGTTTGTAAATCATGGAAGACATTTCTCTTTACTGTACCTTGTTCTTTGTACTTATTGAATAATTCAATAAAATGTTTATATACAAAAAAGAAATTTCAATATTATCTTCGCATATATAAAAAGGAAAGATATTTCTAGATCAGGAAGCATAATTTCTCAGGATATCAGTGTTGTGGTCTTAAGAAACCTCATGGGGAAACTGACGCTAAGTTAAACAAATTAGTCTGTTCTTTTCTTTTAATTATCTTCAAATTCCATTAGGATTCAGGGGAATATTGAGAGTTAAGAGAAGGGAGCATCATGATGGCACACAAGTTGATGTGCTATTTAAATCTAGGTTAATAGCAGAGACAGTTTTGGAGAAATGCCATATTTTGGATAGTTAAAGTATTTACATAGTAATGAGTTCTATATGTCCTTCCAAGGTTGAATCTAGGCTAGAGGTGCGCAAAAAAAAAAAAGTTCACTGATGGAATTCAAGCGAAAGTCAGACTTGCTATCGTGAAAGTTGAGAAATCCATTTCCAAACTTTCATGGAAATTCTGCCTGCCCCGCATTGCTGCCCGAGTGCTAAATATAAAATTAAATTAATTCCCTGTAGCCTAGCAGTCCCTCCCCCCACCCGATTACCCACCCATTATTGAAAAAATATTCCTGACATCCCTGGTGGCTAGCAGCCCCTCTCCCACCTGATCACCCATCTAACTAATCCAGGACATCCTGCCCTGGTGTCCGGATCCAGAGTAACCCCCCCGATCCCCCACCGTATAGTAAAAAAGAAAATTCTCATTAGTGGTCTAGTGACTCCCCTCTTCCCTATCCCCAGTCCGTGAATTAAAATTGTATTCCCTGGTGCTCTAGTACACTCTCCGCCCCCCCCCCAGCCCTGCAGGCAATGTCTCACCACCCCACTCCCTCACATCCCAAACCCGAGCTGGTGACCGGCACAGCCCTTCTCTCTCTTCCATGGGTGGCAGCCCACTGAGCTATCAATGAGTGAGCTCGTGCTTGTACAATCAGTTAATTATGCATGGTACAGTAGAGCTCAGCGTCAATCTTCCTCTTGTTTAGTCACATCAGTCAGCACCTTCTGACTCAAACTGGCAAGACTGGACAGAACCATCACTGATAATTTTTTAATTAAAAGGTGTTTCCAATCATTATGTCTAATTATCTCTCAGGACATTGTGAGAATGATGTCACAACATAACTAAACAAGAAGGAGCCAGATATTGAGCTCCACTGTATGCTGACTCATGGGTGGTACCATGCTGATCTTCAAATTCTACACTAAAACAATTCCTGAGTATCTCTTCTACCTTCCTAAACAGTATCCTCCCCCTGCCTACACCCTGTTTCACTCAACCTCCCACCTATTGCTACTCCTATGCATCACATGTCTGATGGACAAGCTGCATCCTGCTGGGGATTCTACTCCCTCTGGCACTCCCTCCCTTCTTAGACCTTTGCAACAAGGCTGTCTTTCAACAGGCAAGTCAAGGAACTGACCAGAACTTCTTGTGGCTGCTCCTCACTCTAGCTGGCAATCAACATTATTTTTTATCATATTTATCTGATTAACTATGCTTTGAAATCACCTATATAAAACTGAAAGTTCTGATGCTACTAAATTATTGCAATGCAAAAGGACAAAGAAAAGAATAGCTGTGGCACCATGTCGTGCTGGTAGTCTGTAACCACAGCGACCGAGACTGAATGCCTAGAAAAACAGTGACTCAGTCTCGGCAACTGTGATCATAGCTACCTAAGGAAGAGGGTGACTGGATACTGTGGTCGGTGAAAACCATGACAGGAACTCACTCATACACATGCGCACGTGCCCACGGGGGGAGGGAGAAACACGGAGAAGGGATGGCATATGGGAGGGGTTGCGGCAAGCTGCTGCCAAGCCAGATCACTGGTGTTGTAGGGAGAGTGGTTGGCTGGGCGGCATAGGGTACCAGGTTCTGGTCTGGCATGGTGCGGGTATTTTTTTCCGCCTGGCATCATGTATTGCCTCAGGTCCCCCCCCCCGACTTGCACCCCCCTGGAGTTGAGAATCCATAAGTGGGGGAGTGTGGGGGGCACAGCCTCCCACATTAAAAATGAGACCTGTAGGTCTCCGGCACCACTGTTCAGTGTGCTGCCAGTGAGCATCTCTGAAATTATTTTTCGGCGATGTACACTTGCCATAACAGTGATCGCTATTGCTTGATCGCTATTATGGCATGGAACCTGTGGTGCTTGTAGGAACTAGAAACTGGTGAGTGGAATAGCCAGGATAGTAAAATACTGCTTTCCACATGCATATTCACTCAGGTCACAGTGAGGGGTTCAAACACTGCATGGGAGTCTTGGGGCTGCTGCCACCAGCCTGTTCGGGCATCTCAACCTCCTTTGGCCCACAGCACACTAGCATGAAGGGCTGGACTGAGGGGGATTGATGTGGCACACTTCCAACACTGTAACCTCAAGTGCCACTGATCCTAATTCCTCCACCTGACTCTCCCTCTCTTGCTCTTTCTTTCTGTTGGACCTCAGTCTCAGCTCTGCACTCTTCCCAATATGCACATAAGGATCACACTGCCATGCATGGTCCAATCCAACCTACTGC
This sequence comes from Neoceratodus forsteri, assembly GCA_016271365.2. Lineage (NCBI taxonomy): Eukaryota > Metazoa > Chordata > Ceratodontiformes > Ceratodontidae > Neoceratodus > Neoceratodus forsteri. The sequence continues at coordinate 1,735,215,764 of CM057450.1, read as the reverse complement.
ACGCAGAAAGGGCCAGTGTCCAACCTGGTCCATCAAGGAATGAAACAAAATCTGTTCAACTCCTGCAAATTACTGATGGGTCTAGCACACAATCCAGCAGAGAAAAAAAATCTGGCCACCTCCCCATACTACCTTATGGGTCCAGTGCCCAACATGATCTGTTAGAGAATTAAAAAAGTCTCTCCTCTTCCTCCTCCTCCACCTCCTACTCCACCCAACAACCTGATAAGTCCAGAGTCAAATCAGGACCATCAAAAAATAAAAATAAATATATCCACCTTCCCACAACAACCTGACAAAGCCCAAACCAGAACAAAATACAAAATCTTTCTCCCTCCCCCAAACTATCTGCCAGGTCTGATGCCCAACCTGGCCCATAAGGGAATAAAATACATCTAGCCCTCTCCACCAGCTACTTGACAGGGCTGGTGTCCAACCCAGAACAACAGAGAATAAAAATGTGATGATATGGGAGGGGGGGCTATAAGCGAGTTTGGTGCTAGGGTGAGGTGAAACAAATTGCCTGGTGGAGGGTGGGCTTGAACTACTGTGTACATTGTATGGAACATTACTGAAAAACCGTGCTGCTGTGTCAAAGCCCTCCCTGTGGGCACTGTATACAAACATCTGTAACACTAATGTTGGATATGATCCACATATTACTACAATTATAACAGTGAGACTGGTGAGACAGGCTGCTACAAAAATAAACAAAGATAATGACACAAAAATTGACAAGTACTGCAAAGAAACTCTGTAATAATAGTTGCGGGAGGGGAAGGGGAGAAAAAAGAATGAAAGATGTGGGAAAAAGAGGATATGGAAGGTTAAGTGCCTCTCCACTTAACCCTTTCTACCCTCTTTCTCCCCATCTTTCTTTTCTTTTTTCTCTCCCCCCCCCCAAGTCTTATAACAGAGTATGTTTGCAGTACTTGTCAATTTTGTCAATTTTTATGGTATTTCACAGATGATTTAAAGGCAATTCATGATTTAAGCAATAATGCCCCACAGGGTATGTAGTTGTGCTGGATGACTGCACGCCTCAGGTGGTTGGGGCACGAGGCCACAGGCCGAGTGCATCCAATACCTGAGGCGTGATGATATCCCAGCACAACACATACTCTGGCAGGCATTATTGCTATTATACAATGGCTTGTTGTAATACAGAATAAAAAAATTAATTTTAAAGAATGTTTTTGTTAGTTTGGAAGAAATTTTTTGTTTCTTAAGAGAAGATGCAAAAAAAGAGAAATGGTCATCCTGGTAGTAGGCATCCAAATGGGTTCACAGTGTTGAGACTAGACCCGTGATGTTGTGCTGGGATAACATCACAGGTCCAGTCCCAGACTGACCAATCAGAGACCAGGATTATTTCTTGCCATTGTATAATTAGAAATATTCAATGGTTGGACCACTGTAGTTAGCACCTGCATTTATTTACTTGTCCAATGAACTTGAAATGTTTTGTACTGTCATTATGTCATAATTTTAACTGGCCTATTTAAGATGCTTGTCTGTTACTACGCTTTAGCCTTTGATAAAGTAATTGGTATTTTCCAAAACGTGTGAGGCAAGCATTTTTATGTATGCTGGTGTCCTGTTAAATGTTTTTAAAAATGGTTATCTAATGTACTACGACTTAGTCTTTTGACTCTGGAGCCTGAGTTCTTTTATGTGGAGGTAGTGAGTGCCTAACTTTTTATGCTTCACAGTTTTGAACTCTGTCATTGAGCACCACTAATCCTGTTTGACTTTTTAAAGTTGGAGCTATAGCAATTGTCAGCAGCATGAGCAGGAAGGTGATTGGAAGGAAGTGGTTGGAACAACGGCATCATTAGTAATGCTGAACGTACTGATTGGGTCAATCTGCCTAGAGTCACTAATGATTCAACTGCTCCCTCCTCCCTCTGAATAACATGCCCACATATCTCACTGACTACTGCAATCTAGTATGGAGTGAGCACACTGTGGAAGGAGGGACTGACTGGCTAGCCAGATTTAACTACAACAAACCCCTCCAGAAATCTTGGATCAGGATGGGGGCCCAAATATTATAAGCATATTTTGAGGACTAAGTGTGATTCAGCTAGGCAGATGGTGTCATTGAAATGATATTGTTGACTCCTGGCACAGGACCAGAAACTAACAGAACTGTGGAGTACAGTTTAATTCTGGGACTATGGGAAAGAGTGGGTGGGTGGGAAATCACTGGAACTGGAAGGAGGTGGCCAGAAGACTAGCCAACTGGGAAGGGTTCAAGATTTTGTTAAACTTCTTTATTTTATATTAATTCTGAATAACTGTACCAAAAATAATAAAAACTACTCAGTTTCTGGCAGAATAATTGGGAACTCTAATATCTGTGGTATTCAGGAATTACATATTCAGGACATACACGCCCCTTACCAAAAATAAACTGATATTACCTCAGTACACCCACTTATTACCAGAAAAATCACACGGAACACATCTGTGCAACTTATCTTGAAAGGTGTTACCTTTAGCACAAATGCAGATATTGATAAAACCACTCACTAGAATATCTGACACGTCATCATACCGGTGGTAGTTGCATCAAAAGGTGGAACTGAGGCTTGCATTGAAAGCACTGCTGGTACACTTGACCATTAATCACAGATCTGGGTTCCTGTACCAAAATCATACTTAATGGAACTTCTGCTATAAAGTAGTAGGGGTGTGCAGGGCACCAGATGAAGATTCTGGTAGGCTGGATCTGGACTGACCCATTTTTGATTCTGAGAAAGAAAAACCTTTTATGACTGCTGGGCCTACTACTTCCCCAAGCTGGCTGCTGTTGATTGCCAAAACAACAGTCAGCTGACTCAGGGAAAGGGCCTCCCTGGTATCTCTGTCAAAGTCCAGGAGTTAGCAAGCTAAACCTATCTGATGATGAAGGCAAGGATAGGCTAGCCATATGATGCTAAGGGTGAGGTGGGGAGAGTGAAATGTGCAGAATAAGAACAACCACACAACATGGGCCATCAACAGGGGCAGGTGGATGCTGTAGGCCCTGCATGCTTTGCTGAAACACAGTTTGAAAATAAGCCCTTTTAAGGGCACTTTTTTTTTGGGGGGGGGGGGCTCATTCAATAAGAAGTCATTTGAAGGACTTATTTAGAGGAACAACTATATTTAATCAAATACTTTTAAAGGCCAGTTTAGGGTTGCAAATAATTAGATAAAATTAGGGGGCCCAATTCCAAGATAGAAGTGGGAGCAGGGTGCAAAGTAAGCCAGTGCGTAAAGTTACACCAAAAGCCCTACGACATGCGAACTGCGCCATATTCAAAAAGAATTACCAGATACAATGGAAAATGCTGAAATATGCTTGTCGCAACTTATGCCTGCATGTTATGTTGCAGCCTGCAACAGCAGTGTAACAGTACACATGTTGTAAACCTATGACCAAATAAAAGTGCGCATGATGTATGTAGGGGCTATAAGATGTCAGGTAGCGGGGGAGAGGCGGCAAGCGGTGGTAAGAGGAGGAAATGGAACTTCACCTTTGAAGAAACAGATGTGCTCCTAGTGGAACTGGAGGCCCAAAAAGACCTGCACAGGGGCAGCGGAAGGGGAACGGGAACAGCGTGTCCAGAGGAAGGCGGCATGGGATGTAGTGGCAGTAAGGGTAAATGCTGTCGCAAATGTGAGCCACACCATGCATGACCTGCAAAAGTGCATTAGTGACCTCATATGCCATGCCAAGGCCAAGGAGGCACACAACAAGTGGCAGGCAGTGGCCACAGGAGGTGAGACCCCTTAGAACCCATGAGGAGAGGGTGCTGGCAATCATCAGCCAGCACAGCGTCCAAGGGGACAAGGACCTCGACACGTTCCAGATGGATGCAGGGATGGGTGAGTGGAAGTGTGATGCACGGCATAGTGACTATTATGAATGAATGTAACACTGGGCAACAGGGAGGGTGATATGCTGGGACTACAGGCAGTGCTGTGCAGTATGGTCAGAACAGTGATGGTGGGGCACAGCCACGCAATGTGGAACAGTAAACAGTTGGGAAGGAATGTGTGGGACTGGACCCTGGAATGTGGCACAGCCAGGAGGAATGCATGCAGTGTAGGCAACATGTGGGGAGGAGGCACTGACACACTGTTGTACCCCCCATGAGTGCAGATGCAGCGGACACAGGGGCAGGTAAGGTGACTGCCAGTACAGCCCACAGTGCATTGCACAGTGATGCAGGGGTGGAGAATGGTGGCACGCACGGTGGGCATGTAATGGTGTGGTAGCACTAATGCAGTTTTGTTCCCCCACAGGTACAGCACCAGCAGAGACAGGGACAGGTAAGCTGGTGGTCAATGTTGTCCCCATACCGTGGGATGGCATGACAGGGGTGGGGATGGAAGCATGCACTGTTGGCATGTAATGGTGGTGCAGCACTGATGCTCTGTCATTCCCTCACAGATGCAGTGCCAGAGGACACAGGGACAGGTAGCCAGATGGCCCATGCCACCCCCGTGTATGGGACAGTGATTCAGGGGTTGGGATGGTGGCAGGCATGATAGGCATGACATGGGAGGTACAACTGATGCACTGATGTCACCCCACACATGCAGCAGCAGTGAACACAGTGCTGGTGAACAGTGCTGACACCAGCGCAGAGTGGACACAGCAGGACACAGCCAGGACACCAGTGGTGGGGGAGCGTGTGGTGGTGGAGGAACATCAGCAGGAGGAGGAGGGCCTGGACCTCAGTGACTTCCTGAGATGTGGGAGCCTGGGGGTCGAGATCTCCCCAGATATGAGCCCTGAATCATACCGTAGGATGGAGGAGGCCCTGGCTGAGACAACACCATCCCCAGAAGAGGACCGGCTGCAGACTCCAACGGACTATGCAAGGTTCTGCTGCACCCTGGTCACCACACACATGGAACAGGGTGAGATGCTGGGCTGCATAAGGCTCAGCATGGATGCCCACCATGCAGCAGTGGAGGAGCAGATGGACACAAAGATAGGGTGCCAGAGACTGGGACATGCACAACAGAGTCGGCCAGCGATCATCTGGTGGAGGCCATGGCCGTCACACAGACCTGTGCACAAGCACAGATGTGTGCCATCACCAGCCTGGCCATGGCTGTCAAGGGGTCAGTGGCCCAGCAGATGAGGCAGGCAGATGTACTGTTGTCCTTGCTACAGGTCACGCATGCAGACCTGCACCCACGAGGATCTGTGGCACGGGATGCCACCATACAGGCACCACAGGCGGTGCAGCTGTCCCCAGCACCACACAGGTGCCAGGTGCAGCTGTCCCCAGCACTAACACAGGCACTGCTGACAGCAGTGGCGACAACACTGCCACTGCCAGGTGTGGTGGGCCCAGCAGCAGCACCCTCTCCAACCCCACCCCCACCACCACCCCCACCTCTGGCACCCCTGGTGCAGCAGCACCCACCACCACCACCATCACCACAGGACGAGCCACTGCAGGTGGCCCCACCACCACCACCACCACTGGCACCACTGGCAGAACCCACACCACAGGCACCACAGCCCCCTGTGCCAGTGACACACACAGTGCCAGGGCAGCATCTGCCACCAGCAACCACCGGATGAACACTGGTAGCACCACAGGTGGCCAAAGTGGCAGGACAGAAAGTAGCAGCAGCACCCTCCACCAGAGGTCTGGGGAGGAAGGTGCTGGGCACAGGGCACAGGACCAGTGCCAGATGACTGGAGGCAGCACTTGTGGTGGCACAGCAGCAGACCGTGGATGGCAGTGTGCCTGAGGGGACGGGACAGGCAAGCGTTGACAGTGGTGGCCCAGCGGACATGCACCAGGGGCAGGCTGGGCTTAGTGCTACCACTGGGGCTGCAAAGCACAAAAGGACTGGGTGGTAGCAGCAGGCAATGGACAAACATGCCATCTTGGTGCACCACTGCTACGGGTGGCTGGTGGTGGGCAGTGTGGCAGTCCGAGTGGGCACGGGGTCCTGATATGTGTGTGAGCGTGTCTGTGTGTGGGCATGGGTGCACTGGGGGGGACACTGTTGTGAGGCACGTGTGTGAGTGCATTGCACAGTCACTGGGTGTGGGTATGTGTGAGGGCCTGTCACTTCTACACTGTTGTATTGCACTGTGTCACCTATGTCATATGTCACCTGCATCAAGTAAACGTATGTGCACAAAATGTCCGTGTGGTCTCCCTGATTACCACTGCTGTGACAGATCATCTCGCATGTCGCGCATGGCTGATGCCTGTGTGAGAGGCATACCGCATACTGCATATGCACGACATATGTGTAGGCTGCACGTGCATCCCGTAGTTGCATATCTGCAGTTTGCAGGATCGCATAACACAGTTGCGCAGTAGCAACCTGCAATGCATGTGTGGCCTGCATATGCGACATGTGCGAGGCAAGCCACGTAGGCGGAAGCTGGGCTGCAGACCATACACGCAGGGTGCGAGTGGAGGTTCTGGCAGCAGTGGATACCAGCAACAGCAACAGTGGATAGTAGACCCAGGTAGTACACACCCTGCAAACTGGTAAGTCCTGGGACACTGCACTCCCAGGCCTTATGCCACAGACAGTACAGCAGTCATGTGCAAATGGTGTATGCCATTCTGTTGCACCAGGGGAGACACACCCCCTTACCATAGGTGAGTACTGAACAGTGCACAACCTGCACATATTCACTTGCCTGTACTACTTAATGTTCCTAATCTTTACCAATCCTTTTGTCTAGGAGAAGCCCATCCTGAATGGAGGAAGGTAGTTTGACAGTGCAATACCATCATATGTGCTGCGGTCAATGTTTATTCTAGTTGCTAATGCTGTGTTGTCAATTGTCCATCCAGGTGAACCATAGTAGGCTGCAGGGCCACTCACAAGTGAGAACAGGAAGCATAGGAAAGGTAGGTGCATTGCACAGAGTAACACTGTCTGCATGTGGGGGCCATGGAACTGCACCCTGGGCAAGGTATATAGGCGCAGCACCATATACCCCTGCACCTGCAGCTGCACATCCACATAGCAGAGTGGTGGGTTGTGTTGTTGACTGCCACCCACACTGTACACAGCTGTGCTTTGGTGTGCTATGTGGCAGATGGGCAGCAGGTGCCATGCCGTGTGGCAACACATGCCAGCCTGGCATCAAGCAGCTGGACTAGGCCACTGCGCATGGACACAGTGTAGGCCACAGACGTGTGGTGGACATCCATGTGCCTGGGCACGCTTGTGTGTGGGAATGGCAGCATGGTGGTGCACAGCTGGGTCTGGTGTGGTGTGGGGGCGTTGCATGTGTAGGCAGCTGCTGTGGATCTGCCCACTGTGCACTGTATGTCGCATGGCAGCACACAGCCCTGACATGCTGCCTGCGATATGTGGAGGCAGCATGTACACCTTCAGTAGGAGGCATGGCATGCAGGGGCATGCAATGCAGGATAAGCCCTGCCGCACCACACCCCAGGTGTGGCACGCACGGTGCAGTGCTGTACCTATTGCCAATGTAACCCAGCCCTGTATGTTATGTTAGCCACCGCTGGACATGACGGCAGCATGTGGGGGGAGGATGGCATGAACGCCTCAGTACTGTGCACTGACGCATGTACTATGCCTTGCAGATCTGTACCACATGTTCCAGACACCTCTGTACCAGATCAGCAACATCAGCCAGAATGCCGCGGAGCACAGTCCTCAGCCTAAGTGGGCAGGCACCAAACTTTACTCTTATGGAGACCGCCATGCTAATCAACATGATGCAGAAGTGGAGGAGACACACCGCAGCAGAGCGTGACAGGGCATGAAAGGCCATAGGGGCATGCCTGGGTGCCAGCAGCAGCTTGCCCTGTGCTGTCCACCAACTTCAGCACCGCTGGCAGGACCTGGCATGGTGGGACCCTGGGCTCCTGCAGTGGCTCATTGACATGGCGTGATGAAGGAATGCCTAGATGAGAATGGGCCAGTACGCAGGTGCAGGTGGGTTTACCAACATCTAGCCACACAGTGGTGCTACGCTGCTACACAGGCCATGGCCTGCAATGGTGCACACATGTAACTGTGTTCCCCTTCCCCACAGGTGCAGCATGCAGTGACCAGGGACAGCAGGGTCATTGGGATGGTGACCAGCAGCATTGGACAGGCCTGCAACAGGAGGTGGTGCGATGGAGGTCTGGTAGATGCATGCACTGTGTGCTATGTGTTGTGACCATGCTGCAGTGGCCCATGGGGAAGGGGGCAGCAGCTGTGTGTTGTGTGTGTGTGTGTGTGTGCATGCCATGTGTCCCAGACCAGCACTGACCTCAGCCTTTGCATCCTTACAGGTGTGCTTAGCAGACTGACACCCTGCCAGACAGCCCTGCTGAGGGCCATGGCAGCCATCAAGGCAGCAGATGCTAAGGCCTACGCCACTGCACCCAGTACAGCCTGTGGAGGATAAGACCCATCCCTCCCTCCCTCCCTCATCACCGGAGGAGGAGGCAGAGGTGGTTGAGGTGCTGCACTCCACAGATGGGGGGGCAGCAGGAGCCAGAGGATCAGCCAGTGGCAGTGGACGTGAGCGTGCAAGATGCTGAACAGCCTGTGGCAGAGGATGTGTCCGCTGTGGGGCCGCTGGTGGAGGAGACAGTGGAGGGGCCACAGGGGACAGCAATGCCCCATCTGTTGAGTGGCCCGAAGATGTGGTAGTGCAGGCAGCTGATGACCATGTTCACCAGGCAGATGGTGGTGGCCTGGCCCAGCCACTGCTGGGTCCCCTGGATGGCAGTGTTGGGACATCTGGGGGTCAGCCTGGCCAGGGGGGTGCCATGTCCAGGGGGGACACCAGGACTGGTGTGGGCAGGTTGTTTGGGTGGGGGTGTGTTGTGGGGGGCGTCTGCTGTTGTTTGAATTGCTGTTACCTGTGTTGTTGCTGTTGTTCATGTTACTATTTTATAGTGCTTATTAAATGTTATTTGTACACACCTGGCTCTGCGCATCTGTCTCTGGAGTGCATGGGCATGTGCATGTGCATGTGTGTGTGTCACCGTACAAGTGGGGGCACACATGTGGTGGTTCTGCACTGTCACCTGTGTGTCCCCAACATGCAGCTGGTTTCTGTGTGCTGGCTGTGCAGTTCACAGCCATGGACTTGCACCGGTGGCCACGTCTGCATGGTGTTCTGTGAGCTGCAGCGCATTGTGCCTGGTCCGGGCCACAGGCCGCCACACCGTGCATCTCCTCTCTGTGTGTGGCAGCCTTGGGCCTGTATGGCTTCCTTCCACCCAGGGGACCAGTGGCCCCTGTGGGTGGCACCAGTGGCACAGGCAATGGTAAATCTCACTGCCATATGTCAGCAGATCTGTGCCATCCGGTGCTGTGTCCCTGTTGTGGTTGCACTATTTACATGTATCAGTGGCCATGGCAGGGGCACTGTGCCTGGTGGTGCCATCATCACAGCATTGTTTCTGTGGCCTGTGTGTGATCGTTGCCTCCTGTGCCCACATGCCCATAGCCAGTGTGTGCTGTGGTCCCCCGTGTGTGCCAGTTTTGCCATCCCATGGTCATAGTCCTGCCTCACGGCTGCTGTATGTCACACATGGGTGTACAGCCCATTGTTTCTCTGTTCCACATGGTGATGCCTTGTCCCACATTCAGTGTTGGGCTCTTGTTGCCGCTTGCTGTAGTCCATGTTGCACCTCGTCTGGTATTCACTTTCTACTGGCCAGTCTGGCCATGCTGCTGCCCATTTCACTCTGTCCTGTGTGTCCTGGGCACATTTGTTTGGGTGTTCCACTGTTTGTTCTTTGGTCCATGTTCAGGGCCTACTGGTTGTGTGGTGTGCTGCAGTCTGGCTTGGGGGATGTTTTTCTGCCTGTGCACAATTTGGAACAGCTATTCCCCATTCAAACTTATGTTACCTTCCTCTGCCTTATTTCTTTATGACAACTGTTCTGGAATAGCAGTTCCATGGTGCTGGTGTGTTACGTCTGTCGTAGGCTATGTTAAGCAATGGTGCAGGCATTCTTTGGTGTAACTGCCTCATAGCTTGCATTTGTCATAGCAGTTGTGGGTTGCAACCTAAGTGTTCTTTTGGAATCACGCATGTCGCAACTCACTGGCGTACTGCGTTTATGCTTGCTGTAACTGCTTTGGAATCGGGACCCATTGTCCCTAAAGGATGAATAAGGGGGATAACCTATTGAATAAAAAGGTATCTAGAGTGACAACCCCAGTGAATAAACACCTATCCTAAGGATTTATCTAGGGTGAGGAACTCATTGAATAAAATGCCTTTTCAATGTCTAGGCTAGGATTTTTTGGTAATGGTACCTGTCCACTTTTGTTTGTCATGCTGTGTGCTAGTGACACCTGCTGACACTGTGTGCTGTAACAGTGCCATCAAACCAGCTTTAAAGTGCTTATGCAGTATATGTTCTTTATTAACAGACACTTCAAACTATCCACTTAAATAACAGTTACCATGACATATGGTGCCAGGTTTCCTGAAGGTTAGCTCTGTTAAAGGCACTCGTAAATGTTTTCTTTATTATCAAACACATAAAGCAGTATAGTAGTCATCTAGTTGCAGTGGACTGTCATGCCAGTTGTCCCAAAGGTAGGGTGCTGGTAAAAGCACAAATATTTCCCTCTTCATTATCAGACATTCAAGGCAGTGTGGAATCTAGTCACTTAATTGTCAGTTTCCACAAAGTGTGATGCATGTTTTGCTGAAGGCTAGTTGCTGTTAAAAGTACTGAAGCAGTTTGTTCTTCATTAGCAGCACATGAAAATGGGTTGAGCAGTGATCAAACACCAGGCCCCCAAAATGTTTTTGTAACCCAATTTGTTTTATTAAGTTCTAGCTTCTATGCCATTTCCAGTTTAAGCTAACGGCAGTAACTGGTCACTATGTACCAAGACCAACATTTCACCGAGGAACAGCTTTTTCAAGGAATGTGGTCTTAACTAGGTTAAAAGATTCTGTTAAGAATTCCATACAGCGTCAGTAATTATAAGGTAAAGTCACATAAGCAATGTATTAATGCACACTTTCTAATTAAAAAATAGATGACAATCCCATCTGAAATTTCAAGTATGCTATTCAGTTATTCAGCATGGAACAAATTGTCATGTGGTGACCATAGGTGTATAGCATACCTAACTAGCACTTTCTTACCTCAGGACTGCATTTCACCCATGCTGCCATCACATAGTGCTAGATACACATCTGTATGTCAGCAACCAAGCACGATTCAGGCATATACTGCCTGATATCAGTCAGCAAACTGAGTGAACATCCTCACCAAAAAAGGTCACTATTGACTAATGGTGTGACAGCCATTCTGTCAATGTTGACATGGGCGAAGGCAATACGCCACCCTGCAATATGGCACCAGGCATTGCGGCTCCCAGAACGTATAGTGCCAAAGTGCCATCCCGGAAAACAGTCCTGTTTTGGGGGGGGCTTAGCCCCCACACCCCTCTAAACTAAAGATAACCTCCTCTGTGGTGGGATTGCCCTGGAGAGGGCAGAAATTTTGTGGGCAAAAAAGGACGGCATGAGTGAGGGGTGACTTAAAATCAAAATTGCTCCTGTCACTTTTGCCTTTCTTAGGGTGCCATAATTGCAATACCCTAATCTTGTCTCTGCACTAACGGTCTACCAGGAAAGCAATCTAATGAAAAATGCCTTGGATCCACAACAGGTTGTTGACAAAAATGTTGTCGAATGACCAGACAGCGAAACCGTCAGAACAGTCACTTTTTTTTTTGCAGTCAGCTGCCAGTTCCAAAGAAAACAAAGTGTTTTCTCTGGGGGGATTCACCCTCAAACCCCCCACATCACCCCTGCGCTCCCTCCATTAAGGATTATCAACTCCAAGTTGGAGCTGATTTGGGGGGTGCAAGACCCCCGACAGACAGTGCCAGGTTCCAGCGCAGACACTACAGTGACATGGCACTGTAGTTGCTGTAGTGTTGTTCACTGTACCTGTGTTACTGTCGTTGGGGGTATACACACTTTTTCACAAAGCTATTCATGACTAGAATAGTAAAATAATAGATGTTTCTATCAACACACTGGATGATTGCTACACGCCTCATCACTACTTATTTATATCTCTAATCTAAGGTTAAAAGAAAATTAAACCATTTTAAACCCTCTTTAACTTGTAATAAACACAATTAGCATTAGAAGTGGTGGAGAGGCTGGTTTCCTAGAGAGAAAAATAATACAGGAACTACAGATTCAGGAATGCTCCATTGATCCCTGGCTTTAAAACCAAAACAGTAACAGTATGAAATAATTTTTGAAAAGCTCTACTGATGAACTGAAAGCAGTACAGTACGTATGTATTGTACATTATACAATGGGTACCGAAAATCCTCATTCCTGATTGGCTGGCTGGCATGATTTACAATGTGAAATCATGCCATCTATCAACAGGAACAAGTGTCATTAAGCTGTATCTCTAAAATACATTCGACCTGCAAAGTTCAAACTGCAGAACCATCATGTTCAAGTCCCTGGTATGTAGCCGTCTCGCACGCGTCAGAGGCACAACAAACAAAATGAGTAACAGTATGTCTTGAAAATACCAATAAAACTGACGATGAGCTACCACAAATTCCATAAACACTCCAGCAACCAACATGACTCCAAACGATACATTAGAGCATTTTCATCACAACCGCTTCCATGCAACTCACCTGGCAAACTTTTTTCATCTTGCTTCACTGACCTTCCACCCCCCCCTTATCTTATTCCCCAACCAATAGCTGCATTAAGGACTCCCTTTCAAAAAAATGAATAAATAAATGTCATACATCACAGCTCTTTTGTTCCACTGAGATTCACCTGGAAGCACCAGCCGTACGATGGCGTGGTCACATCACCAGTGGCTCTGGTTACATGCAAGCCCTATTTTGAAAAAAAAAACACAACTGACTGCACAGCAGTGTATGTGTGTGTGTGTGTGTGTGTGTGTGTGTGTGTGTGTGTGTGTGAACAGCTGCATTAGCATCTCTGTAGCAGATAGCAACTGCGGGCTATTTGTTGTAGTGCAGGAATAAATCAAATAAAATGAGAAATAAAAAAACAACACTTCCTCTTAATTTTTTTTTTCCAACAAATTATCAGTGCCATTGTATAATAGCAATATGTCACTCATGGGTGTAGATGATGGCAGGATTTACCCACTTCTGGTGTGGTTCATTCACTCGGCCGATGGCCTCATGTCTGAACAATATACCAGGTGTGGGTAAATCCTGCCATCACACCCACACCCTCTCGTGGTAAGCAACCACTAGCAGGGAGTAGAAGGTCAGAGGCATGGCAACAGTTGCTATGGGGTGGCACCTAATGCATCATCATCCTCATGAACTTTCTAGTACCACAGAATCAGTGAGTAGTAAATTAAATTGTGGTAGTGATGATAATTTTGAATCAGATGGCATTAGTGTTCAGTACCTCAGAGCATCCATGTTGACTGATGGAGACCAGTTCAATGGGTTAAATCTTCTTCTGGTAAAAACAGGCTAACATATTTGGAATCAACAGCATCAGTTGAAATTACTTTTTGTACCACACACTTGTCACAACAGGGCCTTGATGTTATTTATTGTTTTGGTTACCAGCTCAGCACATTCAGCATCAAATACCCATTGTCAAGAGTACCCAGGGTCAAAATACAGTAAAATAAGAGAATTAAATAAATGCACTTGATTCTCTGGTTATTTGTACAATCTTCTTGAAATAGGCAAGCAGTGAAATATACCTCAGCCATTTGATTTCAAGAACAAACTAGATTCCAAGTTAAGGGTGAGTTGAGTAAGGATTAAGCCAAGAGAAAGCATGGATCTACTGTGGTACTAATCCATGGTTGGAGTGGTTGGACCACGAGGCTGAAGGGGTCCAACCAACCAACCATGGATTAATTCCACCATAGACCCATCCTTTCGAATGGCTTAATCCACTTGTAACATGTCAATGAGTGTGTGACTAATAGTCTTTGAATAAATGAGTACAATCGCACTGATTTATTTTTAGAATACTATAAATTGAGCTATTAAACATGATGGTTATATACTTGAAAACAATTGGAACACACCTATTGGAAATAGCGTGGCTACTATTTCACTTTTGTTAAAATAACTTTCATTACAAGCTTTAAGCTTTCTAACATCAAAACATATTTTACAACTTTTCAAAAACTTGCAATTCACTTTCTATTCTAGGTCCTTTGATTTTCCTCTCTATGTATTAGAAGATATGGGCTGCACTGCATGATGGGAGTGTGCTATGGTACATTTTAGTTTTCTTTCTCCAGTTTCTTTGCAGACCAATAGGTGGCTGTCATACAATCCTAGTAGCACAAGCACCTTTTCTCCAAATGTACTGAACTAAGCCAATCTGAAAAACACTTCATTGAACAACTACTATTTTGCGGAATATTATTTTCACTTTTTTTCCCTCTAAACTACCTAACTCAGCATGACATAGAACAACATAACGTTTATTGCTTTCATCTTTCAAATACTTGTTTTGACTACTATTGTTGGTCTGTTTCTTTGATTTCTTTTTGTTTCTCTCAATTTATTTTTCTTTTCACCCACAAAAGTATCCTCTCTCTTTAATTTTGTTTTGTTTATCTCTGTCTGTTATTTTTGCTTTCGGTTGTAGAAGCTGCATGCTTATCTTTACCACTGTGTATTCACCAAGAAAAGGCCAGGCCAGATAATGTTATTCAGTCATCCACAATGCATTGCACCCACAGTTGCTTAGAAAGCAGTAGATCAGAAGGGATGGTAACAGTATGTAACTTTCACTTCTACAGAAATATTGCTGCATCATAATTAACAGTATATGTGGAGTTTAAATGTACAATCTTTAGTAACTCATGAACTTCTGTTGTAGTTACAATATGGAACAGTCTTGAAAAAGTAAAAAGCCCTGTGACAGAAAAATTTTTGGTAAATACAACTTGGGATAACTATACAATGTAAGTTATTTGCATATTTTTTCATTTGTATATCGCTTCTTATCTGTAGTGGGTTGCCATGGTAATACAATATAAGCCATGCTCTACTATGGTACTAGACCATGTTTTCTACTGTACCACATGGTGTGTGCGCACCTGTCTGAGTGCTTCATTTCGTTTTTCTTTTTTATGCCATGTTACAATGCCACATTTGCATTCAATGAACGTGATGAAATCCAGAATTCTGGAGACCAGTGAAGCAGGTCTGAAAGAACTTGGTTTCCATCCAGAATTTTGGCACTTCGGCATCATGATGCATAACTTTTGCAGGGGGAACACATTGACCATCTCCAGACTGTTAACTAGTTGTATGCCCTACAGCACCCGATTAGTGATGCTGCAGACTGAGAACTCCTCATACTTTCACATCTCAGTAACATTTCCATCTCTTTTTCTCTCTCTCTCCCTCTCTCTCTGCTACACAGAAAGTAACTGAAGGGAGCTCCTTTCATGGAAAAAAGAGTGACTTTGGATTGGAAAACCCTCACAATCAGCACAGAATCATCAGTTTTCATTCTAATTAGCTAACTTTTTTTACTTGATTTAACTGCAGTTTTAAGAAGACAGGCAATAGAAATTGTGCTGCAGAGAAGAGAGGCACAGTGTAAGCCTACATTGGCAGCTGCAGCTCCTGCAGCTGGAGTGGGCAGAATTAATCTAAATGTGCAGGGGGATTTTAGGAAGATTTATTTGACAAATATTTGTTACTGATTGCTGGTGGTGTAGTAGAGTGCAGATACATTTATATTCCCTTCCCTCCCCTCCCCTCTCCACAGCAGGAGCAGGGTAGATTGATGGTAGCAAACTCGGAAAATACAGAGGAGATTTTTAATTATGTGTTTGACAATTAAGCATTAGGAAATGGGCTTAAAAATCTAAGAAACCTGATTGGCTGACGGGGGGTACATTTACTTACAGTTAGAGCACTCTGGATAACAATTACCACCCTATAGTGCCCCTTCACCCACTAAAGTATCCTAGTGCCCACCCTGCTTTTCAACTGGCTGAACCACAGAATTTGAATTTAAAATCACCACCACATTTTGCCCTAGCTAAATGGCAGGAAAGACCAACTAGACACACACAGACACTCGCACAATCCTGCTCACAACTCCAGTGCCCCATCCCCAAAATTTGGCCTGATTTGTAAAAAAAGTAATTCCATTCGGGGGGGGGGGGACTACAAGATACTGTACAAGCCCCCTACAGAAAACTGACTGGTGGCAATGCTGTGCGAGTGATATGTTCACAGCACCTATGACCCTCATCAGTAGTTTGCCACCTGTGTCCCTGCTCCCCAATACCCGACTTAGTTATTCATGTAATAGTGGAGAATTCACCCATCTTACAGATGAGAAAAGCAACAGTACTTGTATTTTGGGGCTCCTCTGGTTCTGCACCTGTACAATACCTTCTGGCTCTCTTTCCACATGCCACACCCACTCTCTCCACACACTGCTCCAGCTCTCTGTCCACATGCCACTCCTCTTCACACTCCCAGTGTCATGTTAAATCAGATCTTTCCTCCAAAAAAGAAAACTGCAATAACTAAGTCCTGGTCCTCAAGGCAGGCACCAAAGACTAGGAAACTGTAAAAAAAAAAATTAAAAAATTAAGCGGTTACTTCCAATCCCAAGGGCAGATTGTGGGGATCGGAAGTTCTCCATGGAAACCATACTCTATTCCGATCCCCAGAGCAGGCAGCAGGGACCAAAAAAAAAAAGGAAACACTGTACATATGGATTTGGTCCCGGTCCCCAGGGTAGGCAGCGAGGACCGGAAAACTAAACAAACAAAAGAAGAAGGAAAAAAAGGAAGCAGTGCAGGCAAAGAGCAATGAGACATGTAATGGTACAAAATAGCTCCCCCAACTGATGACTAGCGGACGAACTACTGCCAGCAGTAGAGGGACTACTTTTCCAAAAAAGGACTAAAAGTTTAATTGTAGCCATTTTTATAGCATTACATACATTTTTTTGTAATCCTATAAAAAATTATACATATAGCCTATTTTGTAAGCAATACCCTCCAAGGTGGGTGGTATGGGCAATACCAGACCTTCCAGGGATCATAAGGCCCTCCATCTGTGGTGTCGGGCCTCATTAAGCCTCTGGGTGGTTCAGTATTGCCCAATACCACTCACCCTGTTGGGTATTATTGCTTGAATAAGGCACGACAGAGTGTGTGTTATTGTGTACTAACCTCATGCCTCGGGTGGTTGAAGTATGAGACCATAGGCCTAGTGCATACAACACCAGAAAAGTAGCAATATTACACAATAACACACACCCTGGAGTGCCTTATTGCTATTATACAATGGCTCATTTGCTAATAAAAAAAGAAAAATATATATATCTTTTTATGTTTTTTTTTATTCCATTTTTCTGTGTGGCGGTATATGTTAAAAAAGTCCAGAATATTTTTGCTCCAATAGGTGGAGCTGTTATCTGAAACATGCTACCTGCTCAGGGTCCCAAGGTTTGTCATAGTTTCATTGTCGTGTTGTGCGTGCTGTCCCCTCTTCCCCCCCATGGCCATTTCTGCCCCCATTAAATCAGGGTGTAATGAAAGTTTATTTCTTTTTTGTTTGAAGTGTTTGTGTTTCTTTCTGTGGTGGCTGAGTGACTCTGCAGCCCAACAGTAAAGTGTGCATTAGCTAGTACCATTTCAGAGCTGAGGAGGACATGGAAAAGCTGTTTGTTGTGACAGCTTTGGTTGAGGAGCAGGGCAGCAATAAAGCATGTGGCAGTGTTCCATTTTAGGATGCAAAGAGAATTTAATTTTCATGTCAGCTGTTTCCCTGAAGCGAGCAGCTTCACTGAATCGTGCAATTGGCACTTATGGTGTGCACGGCTCACTAAAGCCGCTCATTTCAGGGAAAAAAGCTGTCATGAAAATTATTTTTATTTTGTATGCTGAAGAATGTGTTTGCCATGACTGGTGGAGCGAAGGATGAAATTGATGTTTGGGAGTGGGGGCTGTCACAGTTTTACTATTCGGTACTGTTCAGCTTGTGTGTGGGATTAGTTAGGAGTGATTCTTGATGTCATAATGAGGTCATCTCTGTGCCTGCCCTAGATACAGTGTTATTACTGTCAGATAACATCACTGTCTTTATGGCAATTTGGCCAATCAGATGGCTAGAATTATCCTTGCCATTCTATAACTGTCTTTTACTAACTACTGAAGGTGCAGCAGGGCACAAAAATCTATCTTTTTTTTTATTTTTTGTAAATGTATATGCACCTGCCAGCCTCTCAGTGACTGAGAAGTAAAGTAGACTGCTGTGTGAGACACATTTAACCAATTATTTTACCAGGTGAGACACACTAAGCTGAAAGCTTGTTGGAGGTGCAACCTGGGAGCATGAGGAAGTTAAGTGACTTTCTCAGGGCCACACAGTATGCAAGTGGGGGCTGTGGGATTCAAACCCTGGTCTCCAGATTTGCAGATCAGAGCCTTAAACCACTGTGCCATACTGACATATCACAAGGTCTCTCAGTGTGGTGTGGTGTGACAAACCAGTCAACAGTAGTGGCACTCTTGACAAACGATGTCCACAAAAGATATATGCAGAAAATGTTTTATTACACAAATGCAAAAGAAATGCAGCCAAATCATATGGCTCACTGCTCGGGTCTGCTGTTCCAGCTCAGACCCCAGCACTTCAATTCTCGTGAGTCTTCATCAGGGGATGGGGCTGATAGGAGAACAAACACTTTTTGAAGCAAAAAAAATCATCAGTATTCATGCGTGTCATTAACATAAATGTGTGAAAACCATTTAAGCACCACTAATATACATATACATATATATATATATATATATATAGAATGTCTTTCAAAAAACAAGTTATAAAAAATGCAACATCAAAATAATTCCATTGATTTGAATGTGGCATTAAACAATCGAGACTTCGTCAGGGGGCTCTAAAGTAATATGTTCTTTCATGTTTCTTTGCTTTTCAGGTGTGACTTTTTTAACACTTCAGCAAGGGATCAAACTGCCAGGATTCTGAACTGTTTTTACCTTTATCTCTGTACTCCCTTCCTACCCAGTATATGACTTACTCACAAGGGGGTCCTTGATTGTTTGATGACTGGAATTCAGTCACATTTGAGGTTTTAGATTTCTCATTTCCCTTGCAATATTTTTCTCATTTGTCTCATTACCTTTGACTATTTTCCTTTTAGTGCCTGAAGCAGCTGCTGTCTCAGGATGTTAACCTACTGTATGTAAGTTTGGATAGAAATTCAAATAACAAGTGAAGAGCCACATTAGAACCTATGGGGTAGATTTTGAGTAGGAATGGCAGTGGCAGATAAAGAGTCTTACTAAGTAAAGCCTTTCAGTGACAGTGATGACAGGGTTGAAAAAGTAAATGTCCCTTACTTTGTACACACATTAAACCGAGTTGTCTGTCAACTGTTAGACAAAAACAGAGTATAACCAATCTTACTGCAGTAGCATAATGACTAGCTGTTCATTACTGGACAGTACTGTACCGACATTTTCAAATCCTGTCTCCCATAGACAATGCTGCCCATGAACCTAGCAGCAGCAGTGTCTGTATCAGTGAATTCATTCCCATGAAGTGTAGTCTCCTCAGCATTACCAATGAAACCCTTTGCAAAAAGGACTGCACTTCTAATCTGATAGCACAACTATGAACACTGAATGCAGAGGTCCACAGATTGGTTTGACAGTCTTACAAGACAACATGTTTTTCAAAACAACAGTCTGTATCTTGTGCTAGATCCTATGATTTTCATGAACGTAAAGAGTATATAATTAGAAAGGTGCAAGTGGCACAAAACCTTATGAAGTCTCCACTTCCAGCATAACTGAGGAAATGGCCATAGACAAAGCACCAAGCGGGTAATGTGAAGGAGTACTATAACCGTTACCAGCAAGCCAGTATGAGGAAGACTTCAGTGCTGAAAGTACACTTAGAAAATGGCAAAGAACATTCTTGTGAGCTCATTGGCTGGCAGACTCCCAGAGGTAGGCATTTATTTTCCGATAGATGCTCTCTGAAAAACAAATGCCAGCCAGTGCCACTCTGAGTTTAAAAAAAAAACTTTTGCCGCCATTTTTTCCCCTGCTTAGCGCGAGACCAAGTGGAGGGCCCACCCCTTGAGTCCTCAAATCACAGCTCCATACAGAAATAAATAAAAACTTGCAGCATGAAAAACACAGAAAACAAGAAGAACGGCCCATCTTCTTCTCCCCCTCAATAAAACTGCACCCGATGGAGGCATTCAGACCATTCCTGTCCTGACCTCCAGTCCCTGCCCTCTCTCACAAGTGCTCTGACCCAGCAGACGGACTCTACCCAAGGGACACA
The DNA here is from genome assembly GCA_016271365.2 of Neoceratodus forsteri. NCBI lineage: Eukaryota > Metazoa > Chordata > Ceratodontiformes > Ceratodontidae > Neoceratodus > Neoceratodus forsteri. The sequence goes on along the minus strand of CM057450.1, from coordinate 1,735,195,421 downwards.
GGTCACCCAAGTCCTACTCCTGCCCTCCTCACCACGCTTCAAACTCTCGACTGATAACAGTCACCTACCCGCCTAAGTACTTGTCTCTTCACCTACAGCCTTGCGGTTCTTTTTTTTTTTCTCTTTTAAGTCCACCCGATTCTTCTAGTGTCACTGCCAACTGTGATCTCAAAGCATACAGCTACAAGTCCCATGAAACTGTATGGCACAAATCAGCATCAGCCCCACACACTCTCCTAAGCAGCAACACCCTCTACTGGACAGTGTGGCACAACACAGCGACTACTTTACAAAAAAAAAATCTAGTTTTATTCTATTTTTAAAATGTATTAGACTTGTTAATTATAATTCTATTTTATTAAAAATGTTACATATGGACCATTTTCTAAGTGCAATAATACCTTCCAGGGTGGGTAGTATTGGGAAATACTGGACGTTCAATGGGCTATAAATCCATCTGTCTAGAGCGCCAGGCCTCATTACACCCCGAACTGTCCAGTATTTCCCAATGCTGCCCACCCTGTCGGGTATTATTGCTTATTTACAGCACACTCACTTGGACCCAGGGACTCCAACCATAAGGTACCTTCTCTGCAGTACTGTGAGTCTAAGAGATCCTTTTGGAAACCTCTTACTTTAGTGGCTATCTGTTCCCTTGGTAGTTCACTCACCAGTGTGCTATCACGTCAGTTTGCTGTATTGATCAGCATGTTTAAAAAACAGTCAGTACAAAAAAACTTCTTCAATGATTAACTAACAAAAAGTATAAAAAACATACTCATACAATAACACAAACTTATTAATATGCAAAACTGCCAGCAGATACAGGCCACATAGTCTATCAAGTCTGCTTGAATGTGCAGCTAGCAACCCACTACACTGCAGCTGCCTCTCCCCGCCCCACATTGACCCTCCCCCTCACCCTGTCCCATTCCCCCTTTAAAACTGTCCACCGTCTTACAGGATACCACCTCCTTTGGCAGTGCGTTCCTTGTAGACACCACCCTTTCTGTGAAAAAGTGTCTCCTCATTTCCCTCCTGAATCTCTCACCCTCCAGTCTCAGCCCATGTCCCCTTGTGTCCCTCCCTCCCCTCAACTTAAAGATCCCCTCTGTACCATTTTTGTTTATACCCTTCATATATATTTAAAGATCTCAATCATATCCCTCTATCCCTCCTCTCCTCCAGGGAGTACATGTTAAGTTCTCTCATCCTTCCTTTGTAGGGGTTGTCTTCCAATCCTAGGATCATCTTTGTTGCTCTGAATTGGACCCCCTCCAGTAATCTAACATCTTTCTTCAAGTAAAGGCACCAGTACTGCTCGCAGTGCTCCAGATGCGGCACCTGTACAGAGGCAGGATCACCTCCCTTCTCCAGGAGGTGATTCCTCTAGTGATACACCCCAGCATCTTGTTGGATGTAGCTGCTGCTTTCCTGCACTGTGATGAGTGGTACAACTGCCCTGTTATTATCACCCCAAGATCTTTCTCCTCCTCCATAGTGGCTATCTGTAACCCCCCCAACTGAAAACACATCCTGGGGTTCTTCTCTCCCAAGTGCATAACTTTGCATTTCTTGGTATTGAACCCCTGCTGCCATGTGTCTGACCAGCACTCAAGTTTAGCCAGGTCATCCTGCAGCCCCTGCCACCCTCCCATGTCATCTACTACTGCACCGACCTTAGTGTCATCAGCAAAAAGACTAATCTTGTTTGTAATGCCAAGCAAAATATCGGCTATGAAAATTCCAAACAACACCGGGCCCAGTACCGGGCCCAGTACCGAGCCCAGTGGCACCCCACTTGTTACAGGCCTTGGAGATGACAGTTCCCCTCCCACCATTACCCCCTGCTGTCTCCCTTGCAGTCAGTCTCTATCCAATTCACCATCTTTGTCCCTGCTCCCTGGTATCCCAACTTGCTAATCAGCCTCCCATGTGGCACGGAATCGAACGCCTTGCTGAAATCCAGATACAGAATCTCCACCGAGAGGCCCTTGTCAAGTTCGCTAGTTACCCAGTCATAATAGTCAACCAGGTTGGTCTGGCAGGATCTGCCTGAGACAAATCCATGTTGCTTTCTGTCCTGGAGTCCATTACCCTCTAGAAAGGTTACCAACCTCTCCTTAACAATTGTCTCCATTAGCTTTCCCCCAATGGATGTTAGGCAGCTTACTGGTCTATAGTTGCCTGGTTCATCTTTGGGTCTGCTTTTGTGGAAGGACACCATGTGAGCCATCCTCCAGTCCTGGGGTATGCATTCTGTTCCCAGAGAGGTACTGAGCAAGTCCTCCAATGGCTCTGCCAGGACCTCTGCCAATTCCTTCAGTACCCAGGGATGTATGCCATCTGATCCTGGTGCCTTATCCACCTTTAATGTTGTTAAACCTTCAAGTACCCTGCCAGATGTGATTTCCCCATCCGTCACCCCTTCCCCCCTGTGCCTACCCTCCATAACCCCTGAGGCATCAACCCATCCTTCTCCTTAGTAAATATAGAACAGAAGTATTCATTTAGTGCTTCTGCCTGCTCTGCTCCATTCTCTGCCCACTCCATCCTTCTTGAGCCTTACCATTTCATCTTTGCAGATCCTTCTCTCCCTCATGTACCTGAAGAAGTCCTTTTCCCACTCTTTGATGCCCTCTGCCAGCCTATGCTCTCTGGAAGCCTTGGCTGCCCTGACTGCCCTGGTCACCTCTCTTGATTTCCTCAGGTACTCCTCTCTATCCTCCCCCCAAATGGATCTCTTGAAGGCTTCCCTTTCTGCCCTCATCATTCTCAACACCTTCCCACTTAACCAACTTGGTCTCTTGGCCCTAGCCTTTTTTGTTTTGCATCTTGGTACAGGATCTAGTGGCCTCTGTGAGCCCTAGCTTGATAACATCCCATTTCTGGTTAGCATCCATATGTGGGTGGATTTTGGCTAGGTGTCCGGGCACTATTTTCCCCATCCTCCCAAAGTCAGCTCGCCTGAAATCCAGCTCCCTGGTCTCTGTTCCCCTCACCTCCTTGCTCAAGCTGAGTGAGAACCACACTGTGTGGTGGTCACTCCCTGCCTGTGGTTCCTCCACACCCAGCTCTCTGACAAACTCCCCATTAGACAGCACAAGGTCCAGAGTGTTGTCTATCCTGGTTGTCTCGTTTACCATCTGTACCAAGAAGCTGTCCTGGAAAGCCTCCAGGAGAACCTGCTCTCTTGCATTTGAGGTGGCTGGATTCTCCAATCTATCCCTGGTAGACTGAAGTCCCCCATGACCACGGTGTTTCCCTTCCTGCTGACCTTCCTAATCTGCTCCTCTAGTTCTCTGTCCAAGTCCTCTGCTTGAGATGGTGGCCAATACACCACCCCCATCCTAAGTGTCCTGTTTCTTGGATCCTGGAATTGCATCCATAACACTTCTGTTCTACCCTCCTCCCCCTCCTCCCTGGCACACCTCATCCCCTCCTTCACATACGTCACCACCCCGCCCCCTTCCCCTTTATCCTGTCCCTTCAGTAAAGCCTGTACCCTGGGATCACCAGGTCCCAGTCCTCATATTTAGTGGCCCATGTTTCAGTGATGGCAGCTATGTCCACCTCTCTGTCTGCCATGAAAGCCTGTAACTCATCTGTTTTGTTCTTCAGGCTTCCTGCATTCAATGAAATTTACACTCCAATATGCACCCTTCCCATCCTTCTGCTTTTGAACACTATTATTATCAATACTGTGTGAACACTCCCTTGTTGCATCCCTACTGGTACGGGGGGTAATCCAGTTTGGCTCCCTGATCTGGAGATCGTGTTTGATATCCACCCACTTGCCTCCCCCCCCACACCTAGTTTAAATCCACTGTGGTTGCTATGTATTGCCCCAGTCTCTATTATAATACCTCCAATCCCTCCTTGCTCAAGTGCAACCTGTCCAGGATATACAGGATACTGCTATCCCAAGTCCTACCCCATCACCCCACCAGTCCATATCCTTTGGTCTGACACTAGGCTCCCAGCCAAGTGTTAAATTCCTGTATTCTGTTTCTTTGCAGCACTTGCTTTGGGTATTGGGAGTACTTCTGAGAATGCCACCAAGCTCTCTGCTTTCTCGCACAACTTTTCCAGCTCTAAGAACCTTTTCAGCACCTCTTTGGCTGTGTTTCCCTCTAAATCATTCATGCTCAAGTGCACCATGATATGAGGCTTCTCCCATCCCCTTTTGCATACTTAAGAATGAATTGTCCCACCTTCCCTGATGTCATGCCTGGCATGCTCTCCACCCAAATGCAACTTTGCCATTCCCCTTTACTTCCCCATCTCAGCCCTCTTAGTATGGAGTCTCCTAGAACTAAGACCCCACCCCTTTTTTTATGTTGTAGCCCCATCCTCTTTCCATTATCCTGGTACCTTTTCTGAATTTTTACCACATCTTGTAAATCACTGCCGCCCCCTGCCCCACCCTCTTCCTCCCAAGCCAATACGTTCTTTTTGCTTCCTTCCCCACTTCGTTCCTTAGTTGACCCTACCACCCCTCCCCAATGCACTCCCTGCTTCAACCTCAACATCCCCTTCCCCACATAACCCCTGTCCCCTTTTCCCCTCCTTAGCTTTAGTACCCCTGCCCACTTTCCTTTTTATTTAGTATGCTTTTTACTCACTGTGAACCACCTAATACTTAGCCCTGCCCTCCCCAGACCCTCTCCTCACCCCTATGGACTTACCTCCAGAACAATACCCCCTGGATTGCCCCCCAGGGTGGGGTCACCCGCACTGACATGAACAAACGCAGCAACAGGAGAAGGTTGCCAGTAGTGGTGCCGACCGACATTGCCTCCCTGACTTGCCCCCCAGGGTGGGGCACGAGGTCAAGTCAGTGCCAATGGAAGATGGGATAAGTCAGCTGGGGAAGTGCCATGGTTGGTAATCGGGGCCGGGGAGCGGCATTATTAATGATGGCCATAATATGAGTTTTTTCCCCTAGTTGCTATCCTCACACCTCCCGAGAAGTCCAGGTGCTGGCTGATGTGAAGCCCCTAGCTTCCACTAGATGCCTGACATTGCACCGAACACACAGCCCTCCTTCGCTCCCAGAGAAGGAGAACCATCCATGGAATGCTCAATCCTTCTCACCCCAGCCAACCCTCTGACTTCCGAGGTTCGTTCCCAAACCCAGGAACTCAGCATTGCAGATGGACACCATGCTGCTGTGCTGGCAGGCCGGCCACCCACCTACCCTGCTATCCATTTCCCTCTTTCCATTTCCCATCAAATCCCTGTCCCCTCCATCTGCCATACTGGTGCCCTCAGGATTGTCAGTACCCCTCTTTCTTTCTGGTCCATCTATGAGTTCCTCTCCCTCCTTATCCTCCACTGTAGGCAGCACTGAGAGCCTATTATTTGACACCAGTGCTGTGCCCTGAGTATCCCCTGTCCGACTGTTTCTAGTCTTCCAATTGCTATCAGCTCTTGGGCCATTACTGCCCCTATTCCTGATCCTCTTCCAGTTCCCTGGTCCTGTACCACTAAGTTTACTGAGGAGTTCTTCATATTGGTTCACTAACTCCACTGACATTTTTGCTCCTGGGTCTGGGATTTCTGCCCCTCTGGGCACTCCAATGTGCCCCTGATCCTGGATGGTTCCCCCCACACCTCCCCCATCTCTTTCCTCAGCACTGTCCTTAACCACCTAACCTTGTCCCTAAGCTGCTGCAGCTGACTGCACACCAAGCACCCCCCCGCTCTCCATGCCACCCTTAAAAAGATAGCTGACACACAGATGTTGTAGCCTACCATCCTCCACATATCTCTACCAGCCATCCAGCTCACCCCTTGACCCACAGCTGAAGGCTGCCTGCCGTATCCCCAGGCCTTCCACCGTCTATGTATATCCATGTTTTTATGCATCCGGACCCCTTATCACTGATACCTATAATGCATACCACAAATAAAACTGACAAAAGTCACAAACTCACAACAGTTATCAGCCACATTACAGAATAAGTTGTTGTGCAATACAAAACATTCACCTATGATTCTTTTTTTTTTTTTTTATGAATCTTTTAGCAGAATGACTATTCATTATTGGACAGTACTGTATCGACATTTTCAAATCCTGTCTCCCATAGACAATGCTGCCCACGAACCTAACAGCCGCAGTGTCTGTATCAGTGAAGTCATTCCCATGAAGTGTAGTCTCCTCAGCATTACCAATGAAACCCTTTTCAAAAAGGACTGCACTTCTGGATTATTCCAGGGATATCAGGGCAAGATGCTGGCTGTGATTGAGCTGCCTGAGTGTTGGCAGAGCCACCCTGTTTGAGTTTTGAGTTTATTTGTCTTATTTGTTTGTTTGCTTGTTTTGTTATTTTTTAGTTAGTTCATCGCTTAGTCATAGTAAGGGCTAACAGTGAGATAGGTAGAGAGAGACAGCGTTTTTTCGGGTTTATAGACAGGGGCTTTCCTTTTGGCACAGTGTTTAATTCTGCAGGGGAATGTCTGAGATGCCAAACTGCTATCAAAGCTCTATTCCATGCTGCCGCACTACCCAAGTACAACGCTCCTTTACATACAGAGCCTCATCCTGGTACAACTCGCTTCCACCTGCTATTACCAATGACACTACCCTGGGCACTTTCATGTGCTACCTGCGTCAGCACCTTGTCACAATGGCCTCCTGTGAATGTTTCTCCTAACTAAACTTACTCTCCTTCCCTCTAATTCCCCCCCCCATTAAGTCCCTCCCACCTTTACCCCCTACTTTGTCCTATCTCCTCCCTTTTTATTTCCCCACTATTATCTCATTCTCTCCCCGTGGCTTCCTCTACATGTATCAAACATCTCTCCTAGCAGCTTCTAATTTATTCTAGTGAACCATATTACAACTGTTTTTTTTATTGTACATATGTTCTTGAATAATATACACAAATTACTGTAACTTAACATACATACTGTGAATCATTGCACATATTACAGTAATTCCATATGAAAGCTTTAATGTACCCGACAAAGCCTATGGTAGCTTGAAACTACTGTACTTGTTATTGTCCTCACTATGTTCTGTATTGTTTCCCAGACGTGGAACCTTTGTAAAAAAGCCTTGGCTCAAAGGTGTCTTTCGAAATAATAATAAACTAATAATAAACTAAATATGTAATATTGTTAGCATTCATTTCTCATGGTAACACTGTTTTATTTGCTTCTGCTAGGTACAAGCTTAGAAGTGGGAGCATTTAATCTTTTTTCCACTTTGCATGTGGTAAATCATGACAAACTGTTTTACTGAGAAGTTGTGAGTGGCTCCCAGATTCAAACTGAGAGATGTGGAGTCTGCTGCGAGCTGCCAGATTTTGTTCCCTGTATTTGGATCCTCAGCCCGGTGCTGACTGGGGCTTTTAGAGTGAAGACCAGCTTGGAAGTGGGAGCAAGCTCGAAGAAGGCTGTTTCCCTTGAGAGGTGGTGACGAAACATCGTATGAACTGCTGGCACGGTGAGAGCATGCCAGAGATTCAACAGCAAGTTTTGGGACTTTGCCTGGGTCCATTATTTCTCCCCAGTTATCAGGTATCTACTGAGTCTTCCCTTGGGTTGCTGCCAGGGAGTGCAGGCCACAGCGATCTTCTTGGAGGGACAGTACTATGGGGTTTGTGACCAAAGGGTGGCTTCCCCCTTTTTTTTGGGTGGGTGGACTCTGGTTATTGGTGGGCAGCTGAGTTCTTAGCTGACCCTGTCCTAGGTGGCCTGGTGTTGGCCTGCAGCTACTAGTGGTCACTCCGGGGGAAAGAGGAAGGGCAGAACCTGCTGCCAGGAGCTGCAGCATGATACTTGGGAATTGTGGCCTGGACAGGTCAGTTTTTTCAGAGGGGACATCGGAGAGACACTGACTGTATGGGGTGTGCACCTTCGAGGGGCCCTAGGGGTAAGACCTGGCAGATTTTTCCCTCAGTGGCCTATGAATTGCTGAATCACTGTCAGTGTCAGCAGCTTCCAAAGGGTGCATGATTTGCGGCTCTGAGGTGGTGGTTGGGGGAGATTTGGGGTTTGCGGCATGGATTGTTTATTGAAGATCTGGTCAGCTTCAGAGACACTGCCTGTCAGCTCCTTTTTTCGTACTGCCGGCAGAACTTGTATTATTACTGTGGAGGTAGTGAGAGAACCTCCGAAGACCCTTTTTCTGGAGTTAGCTAATAAACTGTATTGTTGGCAGAGGAGAGGACAGCAACTCCTAGATTGTGACTGCAAGTGCTGGGTAAGGGTGACAGCCTCACTCACCTTAAAAACACTTTCTGTGAAGTCTTGGCATACTTTTTGTACTGAGACACTGGCTCTGTACTGTGGACTATATGGGACTTTTTAAGTTTTATTTTATTATATTTAGTTGGTGTGGGGATTCAGTTGGTTTATTGTTGGGGTGGATTTGTGGGGTTTTTAGTGAGGTGAGGGACTGTTTATTTTGGTGTATTATTAAGTTAGTTGTGGGTTGACTCTGGGTTGGTAAGGGAAGATGTGTTGATCTGTGGCTCTCCCTGTCAGGCACTACTCATAGAAACATAGAAACATAGACTTTGACTGCAGATAAGGACGCTTGGCCCATCTAGTCTGCCCGTTTCCAAACCTTCAGGATAGGCCGCAGATCCTAGTTAACCAACATCCTATTTCTTCCTACCCCCCACAAGAATTGCCTTATGTCTGTCCCATGCATTCTTGAATTCTCCCACAGTTTTAGACCTCACAACCTCCTCAGGAAGGCTGTTCCATGCATCCACTACCCTCTCTGTGAAATAACACTTCCTCACATTGCCCCTGAACCCTCTTTCTTTAAATTGTGTCCCCTTGTTCTTGCACGTTTCTTTTTCTGTAAGATGCTACCCTCTTGGACTTTATTGATTCCACTGAGGTACTTAAAAGTTTCTCTCATGTCCCCCCTCTCTCCCTTCTTTCCTCAAGGGTATACATATTAAGCTCCTTTAGTCTCTCCTCATACGGCTTCTCTTGCAGACTCTGCACCATTTTAGTTGCCCTCCTCTGGACTGCCTCTATCCTGTTTATGTCCTTGCAGAGATGGGGTCTCCAGAACTGGACACAGTACTCCAGATGGAGTCTCACCAACTGTCTGTACAGAGGGATAACAACTTCCTGTTTTCTGCTGCTGATGCCTCTCCCAATGCATCCCAGTATACCCCCAGCTCTCCCTACTGCCTTCTCACATTGCTTGCTAACCTCAAGGTCATCTGATATGATTACTCCCTGGTCCCTTTCTTTTTTTGTTGTTGTTACTACCTCTCCCCCCATTGTGTATTCTTCCCCTGGGTTCTTGTTTCCCAGGCGCATTATTTTGCACTTCTTTGCATTGAATCCTAGCTGCCATACTTCTGACCATTCCTCCAACCTTGCCAAGTCCCTTCTCATCCTTTCCATGCCTCCTTGTGTATCAACCCTGTTGCAGATCTTTGTGTCATCTGCAAAGAGGAATACTTTTCCTTCTAGTCCCTCTGCAATGTCACTTATGAAGACATTAGAAAGGACTGAACCCAATACTGAACCCTGCGGTACCCTACTAGTAACCCCTCTTTCTTCAGAGTGGACTCCATTTACAATTACCTTCTGTGTCCTGTTGTCTAGCCAATGTTTTACCCAGGCTACCACCCTGGGACCCACTCCCAGGCTGGTTAATTTGACTATTAATCTTTTGTGTGGGACTGTGTCAAATGCGTCCTCCTCTGTCAAGCTTCAGGGCCTCCACCCCTTTAAGTGTCCCTCTTTGCCTGCTGATGTCTATGGTCATTGTCGTGCACTGGGGATAGTAAGAAGAAGGTAGGGGGAAGGGGGCAGGACCTTGGGGAGGAGAGGACCAGGATGGCTGCATAGGGGTAGTGGGGGCAAGAAGACACCCTGGGGTGAAAATGGAGACTGGAGAGGGGTCCTTCTTGTCTGGTCCCCATGCACAAGGGCTCCACCTTAGGTGGGCAGGTGGCGTGATCTGCCTCAGAGTCCCATCCGGTCTGGGTGGTGTTGTGCAATGCGAGGTCCATTAGGAACAAGATGGCAGTGATTGGCAATCTTGTTGGGTCAGCAGACTTGGCTTGCATCATCGAGACCTGGCTGGATGAGAATGCCGGTCCAACTTTGGAGGTGGTGGTTCTGGCTGGGTTCTCAGTGATACATTGCCTGAGGTTGGATCATACTGGTGGAGGTGTTGCCATTTGTTCTAAAAATGGAATTGGGCCTGGTAAATGTGCCAGTGGGGGAGACCAGATCATTTAAGTGTATCCTGGGCACAGGTATGGGGTGAAAAATTCTTCTCATCTATTGTCTACCCAGATATGAGAAGCAATTTTTGCAGGAAATCTCGGACTTTATTGTCGATACAGTGTTGAAGTCTCCCAGAGTGATGGTGCTGGGTGACTTCAGTGCTTGGATTGATGAACTCTCGAGCTTTGGGCAAGATTTCCTCCAATTGATGCATTCATTGGGCTTCATACAGGTGGTTTCCTCTGCAACTCATAGTTCGGGTCACTGGTTGGACCTTGTCTTCCTACTGGGTATGGAGAGTGCCAATCTGTTGGTGGAACCGGTCAGGTGGTCTGACCATTGCACTATCAGGTTCAATATCCAGGCACCCACTGGCCCAGTGGCACTGAGGACTAAGGTGCTGGATGCCACACCTCGGTCCACGCCGGAGACCTGGGTTCGGGAATGAGCCAGGGTCATCAGGGGTCAGCAGGGGAGGACTAGGATTGAGCGTCTGATGACAGCTCTCCTTGTCCTGGGGAAAGGGGTGGATGCACACCGCACTCTAGTGGTCCCTGGAATGCCCAGAGGTACTACAGACACGTGAGTGACAAACTGACGGGAGGGGCAAGGCAGACATCTGTACATTAGTGCATGGACATCATTGCATGTCCATGCTCCCATCAGGGAAAAGGAAAAAGGAAAAATGGCAGTATAGTCCATGGCAGCTTGATGGCCTCAGCTTCACTGGCTGACAATGCCTGGAAAAAGGCGTGTGCCGGTAATGGATACTGGCAGGCGGCATTGGCAGAGGGGGCCCCTTTTGACAGTACAGCTGCATATGCCAGCTGGGCATATCAGCTTTGGGGTAGGCAGAGAAGGAGGAGTGGTGGCTGGATATAGGCAAGACTGTGGCTGCAGGTGAGAAAAAAATCTTTAATGATAAAAAAAAATATCCAGGCACCCCCTTATAGGCCTGCCCCTTTTGAAATGGTCCAGTGCCACCCATTAAGGGGTTTGACCCCAGAAAGCCTGATGGTGGTCCTGGACCTACCGGGGTTTCCATGTGCAAGCTTTGATCCAGAGTACCTACTTCAGGCCTATAAAAAGGCCATGATGGAGGCTCTAGATTCCATTGATCTGGTCCGTGTTTACCCTCGCTCCACTCTCCCCCGTGCCCCATGGTATAATTGGACCTTGAGGGAGATGAGGAGGGTTGGGCAAAGGCTAGAGCATCACTGGCAGAAATCTGGCCTAGATGCCAACAAGCTTAGATTGATGGCGCATTATGTAGACTATCAATCGGTGATCTCACATAAGAGTTCCTGTCCAGTGAGATTACGGCTGCACTGAACCAACTGGCCCAGGTATTCAGAACTGTGGACAGACTATGCAATCCAGCCTGTCTGCAGTTGTGGAGAGCTTTGTCTCAGGAGATGTGCGATGAGTTCGCTCACTTCTTTGCAGATAAGATTGCTGACATCAGGTCCGAGATCTGCTTAGCTCGTTCCAGTTTGAGCAGTGGTGATTGGCACTAGGTCGCAACACCTCAGGCTGTTTGGTCGGCCTTTGATCAGGTGGCGATCATGGATGTCATGATGGTCATCCAGAATTATAATTGGTACTTTCCTCAATGTAAAATCCCACCCTATTCTCTCCCTGAATGTTGCCTGACAGCTTTATTTATTGTGTTGCTCTTATATTTCTGTTTTATACATTGTAGTTGAATCAAATCATACTTGCTGTTTCTCCTGCATGCACTGTATTATTATTGTCTAAACTTTTACTGTTCAATGATTGTACTGCCTTTGTTTAAAAATGTTTTGTTCTGTAAACTCCCGGGTTGTGCCTGAAAATGGTCATTGCTATGGCTAGCGCACCTTACCCGGGCAACAGAAACTAAGTAAATAAATATGCTGCCGACCTACTGTGGTTTGGATCCGGGTCCAACACATCTCCTTGTGGGATGTGTGGAGGTCATCGGCCAGGTCCTAGCTGAGATTGTCCAGTGTTCACTAGAGACTGGGGTGTTTCCTGAATCCCTGAAGGAGGCAGAGGTGACTCCGCTCCTCAATAAACCTTCTCTTGACCCAGACTGTCTCGCTAACTACAGGCCAATCTCTTACCTTCCTTTTGTAAGGAAGGTTATTGAGAAAGTGGTTGCACTGCAGCTGGAGGACCACCTTGCCATCTATGACATCTATGATCCCTGCCAATTAGGATTTAGATAGAGGCACAGTACCAAGACTGCTCTTGTTCGGGTGCTCAATGACCTCCTCATAGTGAGAGATCGGAGGAGTCATTCCATCTTAGTCCTCCTAGATCTCTCGCTAGCATTTGACTCTGTGGTCCATGGAATATTGCCAGACCACCTGAGGTTGATCTGTGGACTATCAGGTACAGTCCTCAGATGGTTTCAATCTTTCCTCACTGGCAGGTTTCAGAGAGTGGTGTTGGGATTTAATCCTCTGACCCATTCTTCCTACAATGTGGGGATCCGCAAGGCTCTGTGCTGTCTCTCATGTTGTTCATGGTGTACATGTTGCCACTGGGGGACATTGTAAGGTGGTACAGGCTGTTTCACTGCTATGCAGATGATACTCATCTGTACATGTCCCTCGCTCCTGAGCAGGACACATCGGTCTCAGTATTTAACAACTGCTTGTCCGAGATCCAAGGTTGGATGAGTGTCAACTGGTTGAAGTTGAATTCAGACAAGACTGAGGTGTTGGTTGTGGATCCGGGTTGACGAGTTGAGGGGTCTTTGGCAGGTCAGGCAACTGGTCTTGTACTAGGGGACTGCGAGCTGAGGACCTCTGAGTGGATGCGGAGTCTGGACACTATTCTTGATGAGGGGATGACCCTGAAGGCTCTGGTGTTGTCCATTGTCAAGATCTCATTCTACCATCTGAGGAATATGCCTTTGTGACCTTCTCCCTGGATTACAGCAACTCCTTCTACCCAGGGCTGCCAAGTGTTGATGTCTTCCTTCTGCAGCCAGTGCAGAATGCAGCAGCCAGGTTACTAACTGAGCTTTCTCGATCTAGCCATATTATACCTGTGCTGCATGAGCTGCACTGGCTGCCAGTGTAGTGGAGGATCACCTTCTAGGTCAGTTTGCTGACCTATAAAGCCCTACATGTACAAGGACTGCACTACCTGTAAGAGCTTCTGCACCCCTATTGCCCCTCTCTACTACTATGTTCCACTGATGAGGGATTGCTGGAGGTTCCCAGGGTTTGTTTGAAGTCATCTGGTGCTCAAGTGTTTGATTACTTAGCCCCTACCCTGTGGAATTCTCTACCTCATTGGGTTCAGAAGTGCCTGATGGTGGAGAGCTTTAAAGCCAAACTTAAAGTGTACCTATTCAGTATTCCTTTCTGTAATGAGTAAAGGATGGATTTTAGTGTTACTATCTGTATTTTAACTATTTATGGGTATATTTTAATTCTGCTACTCTTGTAAAACACTTTGATATTTCTGAATTGCGCTGGAGAAATAAAGTTTATTATTATTATCATTATTCTAATCTGATAGCACAACCATGAACACTGAATGCAAGGTCCACAGATTGGTTTGACAGTCTTACAAGACAACATGTTTTTCAAAACAGCAGTCTGTATCTTGTGCAAGGTCCAATGCTTTACATGAACGTAAAAAGTATATCATTAGAGGGGTGCAAGTGGCACAAAACCTTATGAAGTCTACACCTCCAGCATAACTGAGTAAATGGCCTTAGACAATGCACCAAGCAAACATAGAAACATAGAATTTGACGGCAGATAAGGACCGCTTGGCCCACCCAGTCTGCCCATTTCCCTACCTAATGGATAAGCTGCAGATCCTAGTTAACTAGCAGCCTACTTCTTCCTACCCCAACCCCCTAGAATTGCCTTATGACTGTCCCATGCATGCTTGAATTCCACCACTGTTTTTGACTCCACAACCTTCTCAGGAAGGCCGTTCCATGCATCCACAACCCTCTCTGTGAAAAAATACTTCCTTAAATTACCTCTGAGCTGCCCCCCTCTATCTTCAAATTGTGCCCCTTGTTCTTGCACACCTCTTTTTTTGAAAGATGCTACCGTCTTGGACTTTGTTGATTCCCTTGAGGTACTTGAAAGTTTCTATCATGTCCCCCCTCTCCCTCCTTTCCTTGAGGCAATACATATTAAGCTCCTTAAGTCTCTCTTCATATGTCTTCCGGTGCAGACCCTGCACCATTTTAGTTGCCCTCCTCTGGACAGCTTCCATCCTGTCTATGTCTTTGTGGAGATTGGGTCTCTAGAACTGCATGCAGTACTCCAGATGGGGTCTCACCAGCTGTCTGTACAGAGGGATACTAACTTCCTGTTTTTTACTGGTGATGCCTCTCCCTATGCATCCCAGTATCCCCCCAGCTGTCCTTGCTGCCCTCTCACATTGCTTGCCCACCTTTAGGTCATCTGATATGACTAACCCCAGGTCCCTTTCCATTTTTGTTGTTGTTAGTATCTCACCCCCCATTGTGTACTCTTCTCCTGGGTTTTTGTTTCCCAGGTGCATTACCTTGCACTTCTTAGCATTGAATCTAAGTTGCCATACATTTGACCATTCCTCTAACCTTGCCAAGTCCCTTCTCATCCTTTCCACCCCACCTTGTGCATCAACTCTGTTGCAGATCTTTGTGTCATCTGCAAAGAGACATACTTTTCTTCAGTCCTCTGCAATGTCAACATAGCGCGACATTGAGAGAGATCGTCTAATACTGAACCCTGCAATCTTTTAGTAACCCCCCTTTCTTCAGAGCGGACTCCATTTACTATTATTTTCTGTGTCCTATTCTCCAGCCAGTTCTTTACCCCGGCTGTCATTTTGGGACAAACTCCCAGGCTGGCTAACTTGTATATTATTCTTTTGTGTGGGACTGTGTCAAATGCCTTGCTAAAGTCAAGGTAGACCATGTCCACAGCCCCTCCCTGATCTACTACTTTGGTCACCCAATCAAATAAATCTATCAGATTTGTCTGGCATGTCCTTCCCGCTGTGAATCCATGCTGCCTTGGGTCCTGTGCCCCTTTGGCCTCTAGATACTCGACAATTCTTTCCTTCAGAAGTGATTCCATCATTTTCCCTACCACTAAGGTTAAACTAACAGTTCTGTAGTTTTCTGCTTCTGCCTTGCTCCCACTTTTGTGAAGGGGAATCACATCTGCCCATCTCCAGTCTTCGGGTACCACCCCATCCTCCCATGATTTGTTAAAGACGGTAGTCAGTGGTGTTACTAGTTCTACCCTTAGTTCTTTTAGAATTCTGGGATGAATCCCATCAGACCCCATTGCTTTGTCCACCTTCAGTTTTAAGAGTTCTTTCAGAACCCTTTCTTCTATAAATGGGCTGGTATCAACTTCTGTATCAAAGTGTTTCTACTGTTTGTTTTAGGTACCTCCCCCTCTTCCTTCGTAAATACTGAGCAAAAATATTTGTTTAGTATCTCTGCCTTTTCACAGTCACCCTCTGCCCACCTCCCTCCCCTTTGTTAAGCCTCACTATCCTCCCTTGGTCTTCCTTCGCTCCCTGATGTACCTATAAAAGGTTTTATCCCCCTTCTTAACTGAGTTGGCTATCATTTCCTCGGTTTGGGCCTTTGCTGTTCTGACTGCCTTCCCAGCTTCCTTTTGCTTTTACTATTACAGTTCTCTGTCCTGCTCCTTCTGTGATTCCTTGTACTTCCTGAATGCTTTCTTTTTCTCTTAAACCTTCACTGCCACTTCCTTTGAGAACCATAGTGGTTTCTTACATCATTTCATTTTGTTTATTTGCTTCACACAAAGGCTTGTTACCTCTGTGATGGCAGTTTTTATTATTCCCCATTGTTCTTCCACCCCTCCTTCCTGCCCATTTGCTAGTGCATTCCTTAGACACTCACCCATTTTGACAAAGTCAGCCCTCCTAAAGTCCAGTACTTTTGCCTTTGTATGGCTTGACTCTATTGCTGTGTTTATTGTGAACCATACTGTTCGATGGTCGCTAGTTCCCAGATGGCTACCCACTTCTACATCTGTGATCCTCTCTTCATTTCCATTTGAGAGAACCAGGTCTAAGATTGCTCCCTCTCAAGTGGGCTCCAATACTAGTTGTCTAAGGCATGCTCCCTGTAGGGCATCTAGAATAACCCCACTCTTCGTAGTGGCTGCTGCAACTGCAGTCCAGTTAACATCTGGCATATTCAGATCACCCATCAGCAATTTATCCCCTTTTTCTGACATTATAAGTATACTTTCTATCATTTTCTTGTCCATTTCTTCCCCCTGAGAAGGGGGTCTGTATACAACCCCTGTGCCGATTGTGGTGCCATTGCCGGTTTCCAAATTTACCCACAGTGCTTCTTCTCCTCCCTGTTTTCTCTTTTGTTCTGTTGCTTTGATTCCTTCCCTTATGTAAAGAGCTACTCCTCCTCCTCTTTTACCCTCCCTGTCCCTCCTGTAGATAATGTATCCTGGTATGTTTACGTCCCAGTCATGGTTTTGTGTGTACCATGTTTCTGTGACTGCCTCAATATCCAGATGTTCCTCCTCCTCCATCAAGGCCACTAATTCAGGAAGCTTGTTACTCAGACTACGGGCATTGGTACTCATTGCTCTCCATTTTTTGATGGCTTTACCTTCTTTTGCAGCATCCTCCACTGACCTTTCTACCTCAGTCTTTTTTCATTTAGTACCCTGTTTTGTAGGGAGAGGCTGGGATTTTCCTGCTGCTTATCAGTGCCTCCCCCCCTTGACTAGTTTAAAAGCTTGCCAATGAAGCATTTAAACCGATTGCTCAAAATACTTGAAGGAGTATTATAACCGTTACCAGCAAGCCAGCATGTGGAAGCCTTCAGTGCTGAAAGTACATTTATAGTACACCTGCTTGGACCCAGGAACTCCAACCCTAAGGTACCTCCTCTGCAGTAATGGGAGTCTAAGAGATCCCTTTGGAAACCTCTTGCTTTAGTGGCTGCCTGTTGCCTTGGTAGTTTATTCACCAGTGTGCCATCACTTCAGTTTGCTGTATTGTTCAGCATGTTTAAAAAAACAGTCAGTACAGAAAAACATCTTCAACAATTAACTATAAAAAGTATAAAGAAACATACTCATACAGTAATGCATACCACAAATAAAATGAACAAAAGTCACAAACTCCCAACAGTTAGCAGCCACATTACAGAATACTGTAAGTTATTGTGCAATACAAAACATTCACCTATGATTATTTTTTTCTTTTATAAATCGTATAGCAGATTTGTAAGAAATTTGCAAATACATTCTATGGTAAAAAGATCTTTGGTTGACATCAGCATTTTAATTAATTCCTCTCTTGACAGGTCTGAACAGTTAATTACATCTGCTAAGTAATTTTCCCTAATGGATAAATACCATCTGCAATGCAGCAGTACATGTTACAAATCTTCAGTTAGCTTTACACCCCAATTATATTCAATGACCCTGTTTGGATTTTTACCATATCTCACTTCCATCATTTTTGATAGAAATAATCCCATTCAGTATTTTGTTAACAACGATCTGCAATTTGGATTGACAAGTATTGTCAAATAATACTCCAATTCATGAATTAATTTAAATCTAGTAAAACAAATATTATATTTTATTCTTACATATAATTGTCATATCCAGCTCTCTGTCTATATCTGCCAGCATCATTTTAATTAATTTTGTATAATGTTTGTTAATTGCAGTTTCTTTAAAATAATCATTCCATAAGTGCATCATTCTGACATTTTTTTAATATGCGAACTACTGTACTTAACCATTGTGATCAGTATTCCTTTAAATTTCATTTCATTTCATTGTTCATACTGGAAGGGCATGTGAGCAAAACTGTTGTTTTCACGTGCTTCCAGTGACAAAATTTGGTGCAATAATATATATTGGTAAACATTACATAAAGTAGTTTGGAATGAGAGTGCATACAAAATTGGTATGATAACACATATTGGTGAACACTGCATCATCAGGAATAATAGTCATACAAAGGTGACAGAACTCAGTAGGGAAGGTACTGTTAAATATAACATAACTAAATAATAATGTCAAACAGAAAAGCAAACAACTGCCAGGTGAGACGTGCAGGAAATTGAAAAGAAGAGATTGAAGATGAGAGCATGGGTCAAGGGCAGCTACATTGCAGTTTGTCTAAAAAGTAGGATTTCAATTGTTTTTTAAATGATGTATGTGTGTTGCACAGGACCAAGGGTGAGGGAAGGTTGTTAAAAAGTTTGGCACCTTTGAAGGACAGGGAGTGTTGCCCCGTGTGGTATGACTATGAGGAATCACAAAGGCATGGGTACTGGAGTGCCTGGTGGTCCTGGTGTGTACAGACTTATTGAAGAGGAGGAGATGATGCTAGGCATTGAGCCCAATTAGATTTTAAAGAAAAAAGTGAAAATGCTGCTGTCAAATCTGCCCTCCAAGGGGATCCAGTTTGCAGCCTTGTACAGATCACACTGGTGCATTCTAAGGTGGAGGCCTGTGATGAATTGAATGATGCTGTGCTACATGGTCTTTAATCTAACTCAATTTTTCTGTGAGATTGAGGTTGAGTATATGAAGGAGCCGTTGTCTAAAACAGGGAGCAAGAAACTCTTGGCAAGCAAGACCCTAGTTTCTGGTATGAGGAAATGTTTTAGTCAATGTAGGATGCCAAGTCTTCAATGATTTTTTTTAATTAATTGATGAGTGTGTAGCTCGTAGCTTAGGTGACAGTCCAAGTGAATCCCCAGGTATTTGAAGGTGGTGACTATCTCAATTGGGTTGCCATAGTTGTCTAAAAGAGTAAAATTGAAATTTATGGACTTCCTGGAGCCTAAGAATACCATGACCTAGGAGAAAGGTGATTACAGTCAACATCATGTTTCCATTGCTTCCATATCATTTTGTGGAAGATGGGGATGTGTGGTCATCGAGTCCTTGCACTGGAATGTGCATGTGCTTGAATGGCTGCAGTTGAGAAACTCTGAGGAACTGTCACTGAGAAGCCACTGTTATGGATCTCGCAAAGATTTGCTTTAGTACAGACAAGATAATAAAACTTGTGCCACAGTGACAGGGTGAGAATGGTTGTTTTAAATCTGTCATCATGACTGAGTGACATCAGTGAACCACATGACCTGCAGTAATGGTCTGGATTCACAGATGCCGCTCGGTTATGACACATATTTAAAATAATCATTCCCAACCTGTCACTGCGGCAGAAGTTTGTTGTGTTGTCTGTGCTAAAGCAACTATAGTGCTAAAGTAACAGTGGCTTCTCAGTGACTGTCCCCCGGAGTTACTAAATTGTGGCCATTGTAGCGCAGTTTGTGAGCGGGATCACTGAAGTGGCTTTACTGATTGGGGATCACAGAGGTGGGCTGTTTGGGGTGATTCCACAAAAAGTTGATGTGATCATCTGTATGCTGAGACTAGACCCATGATGTTGTACTGGGATAACATCATGGGTCCAGTCCCAGACTGACCAATCAGAAGCTAGCATTCTTTTTTGCCATTGTATAATTACTGTTAACTTGTTCAATGTTATGGGCACCCATTCTCCAAATATGTTTTTTGTTTTTGACCCCCAACACCATTACCTTTGTTTTATCATAATTCATTATTAGTTTCATTTCAGACATTGAATTGTTCAAAAATTGTAACTGCCTTTTCAAACCAACAACTATACATATGAGCAAGAACTGAACAAGAAACACTATTACTGTAATTGATAGTGGGTGAAATTCTGAACTACTATTCAGTTTAGAGAGAACCTTCTCAATCACTACATTGAAAAGTGTTAGTGCAATCAGACCTCCCTGTTTTACCCCTGTGGTTGTTGTTTTTTTTTTCCAATTGATTAGTACAGTCTCCAGTTAACATTATAATGTCAATTAGACATTTCTCAAGATTTATTTCTTGTAAATATTGGAGTAATATGTTACATGATAATACATTAAAAGCTGTTTTAAAATCTACAAAAGTTATGTATAATTTAGGTTTTTAAAATGTGGCATATTTTTGCACCAAGTGGTTTAACATGAAGCAATGATCAATTTCTGAGTAACCACACCAGTACCCAGCCTAGGCTTTGGAGAAAACATTGTATTTCCTGATATGATTCAGCAATTTATCCAAAATCAATTTTGAGATCTTTACAATAGAATTCATTAACTTGATTGGCCTATAATTTTCTGTCAAGCCCATATCACTGTTCTTGTGAATAGGCACTATCACGATTGCTTTCTATTGTGGTGGGATGAATTTATGAAGAATACGAGAGTTGTAAGAATTACAGGGAATAAATGCCCAGTCCATAATATTAGTTCTAAATAACTCAATTGCTGTCTTATCCAGGCCTGGGGCTTTTTAAGCTTGATTGAACATATAACATTACATACCTTTTTACTGTAAATTACTCTGAATTAGCTGGTGTAGCAGATGACCATATGAAACTGGGATAGTAAAAGATACCCCTAAAATGGTTTAAACCAACACCCCTGACTGATACACACATGCCCATTGTTCTTAAAGTTTCTTGTGTCACAGATAACTGATGATCTGAATAGCTTTTGATTGTTTTTTTGTTAATTACTTCCAGCATCTGTTGCCAAATAAATATGTACAGCGATTTTGGGTCTGCAAAAATAATTGATATTCTTTTCTATATTTGTTGAACTCACTCTTATTCCCCTCTCTTTCTCTCGAGGGGGTAATTCCTGGCAAGAATTTACGAGTTTCACAGAACTCGTCTTAGCATCTGTGCAAATCTTAACTGAATCAGGTGATATATTGTGTAACTGATTTTCAGGATTTATAAAAAAATGGAGTTATTTCCTGGAATAAGTCAGCAATCGGTTTTGCTATGATTTCTGGACCCTTTATCTCTCCCATTTTAAATGCTTCAAATCTATGATCCACTAGAAACTTTTCAGTTGTTCTCTTTCCTAAACAGCTCCCTTCCCTATGACCCCTTCCCTATTCTCCTATTTTCTCTTCCCTCAACCTGACCTATACCCTCCCACACTACTACCTACTGCTCAACCCCTCTCACCTAATTATTATATCCCACCTATATACCTCTCTGCGTTTGGCTGCAATATGCCTAGGCACTTTGGCTCCTTGCTGGATTCCTGTTAGGCCTCTCTCTGAACAGCTATCCACAACTTGTAAATTCAAACGTATATGTAAAATTGTAAATGCTGAATTGTTTATAATAGAGATCATAGGATTATTTTAAGCTGAGACTGGCATGTGCCCATTATACAGCTCACCCTTTTCTCAAAGGGTATATCCTTTAATTAAATTTTATTTGAAACTAGCCATATTGTTGCTGCCCCCTACCTCTAAAGGTAATCTATTCCACATGCTCACCATTCTCTGACTAAAAAAATCTTGCCCTTCTTTTAGTTTTACAGATTTAACCTCTTAATTGCATATCATGAGATCTTGCTACTAGGTTGTTCCCATTTAACCTTAACCCTGAAATTTCCCAAAGATCATCATTTAGGAAGGCACCGTAGACAAAACACATGTCTCCCCTGAGCCTCCTGTACTCCAGAAAATACATGTTGCGCTCTCCAAGTCTATCCTCATAGTTCAGATCTCTTAATGTTTTTAGCATTTTTGTCACTCTCCTCTGTATTCCCTCCAACCTTTTCACATCTGTCCAAATGACAGACACAGTGGCCCAGATATTCAAACTACGCCATTTAGTGGTGCAAGCTGCTGCGCCGCTCAAAATAGTTGCACAGGGGTGTGGCCAAGGCGATATTCAACAGAGTTACGCTATGGCTTTCGGATGAGACGTTAAACCGAGGTCCCATCTACCTGGATTGGTGGTAGTTCAGGTGGATGTTAAAGATCCCATGGCACTTATCAAAAAAGAGTAGGGGAATTTCCCCAGTGTCCTGGCCAAATTACCCTCATTCACTAAAAAAAATACCACCAACAGCTTAATCTGGTTCAAGGTCAGTTGGCATTTATCTGTATCCCCCTCCCCTGGGTCATGCCTGAAAATAGGCAGGATTTGTCTAGTGCACTTACCCGGTCAACAAAAGCTAAATAAATAAATAAATAAAATGGCGTAACTTCTTTGAATATCACCCCATGGCCACACCCAGTGTGCATGGCACAGTGGAACTGCGCTAGCGCAAGTGGTCAGAATGGAGCGTTGAGATGCGGTGGTGCAAGTTCCATTGTGCCATGCACAGCACCTGCAATATTCAAAGGATGACATGCAAATGGGGCCATAATTTATGCAAGGCACACGGGGGGCCATTTGCATCTGATTATGGCCCCATTTGCATGCCATTAGCATGCAGGTGCGCCGAACCCCGACGACTTGCTCCTGGCACCCTGCCAGGCAGCAGCCATCGAGGACTGATACCCCCTGCAGTCCGATTGCGGGCATAACATTGTCCCCCCCCAGTAGCCCGATTGCAGGCAAAACAGTATTCCCCACCCTGAGTAGCCCGATCGTAGGGCAGCACAGTATTCCCCCAGCCCGAGTAGCCTGATCACGGGCATCAGACCCCAAAGTCCAATATCCCTGGTGGTCCAGTGGACGCGAATAGCCGATCGTGGGCGGCATTCCTCACTCCCAGTATGATATCCTGGTGATCTAGTATTCCCCTCACCCCACCCTCGCCCATAGAGTCTCACCACCCCGCCCCTCCGTCAGCTGGCGGGCGGCAGCACCCCACCAGCCTGTCATTTCCGCCACTGCCAACTGGCAGCCCAGAGGGCTGTGTGCCCATAGGTTCAGAGCATGAGCCAATGGGCGTACAGCCCATACCATACAAGTCAGTCCAGATATGTGAATGAATTGGACTTTGGGGGGGTCTGATGCCTGCGATTGGGCTATTGGGGGCGGGTTAGGCTTGCCCACAATCGGCTACTGGGAGGAGAAACACTGCCCATGATCAGGCTACTCGGGGGTGGGGGAACACTTCTGCCCATGATCAGGCTACTGGGGGAATACAGTTATGCCCATGATCGGGCTAATGGGAGGAGGTACAGTTATGCCTGTGATCGGGCTAATCTTGGTCCACTAGACCACCAGGGATATTGGACTTGGGGGGAGTACTGATGCCCGCTATCAGGGCATGGGGGGGTGCTGCCAGGTGTGGCAGGAACATGTTGAGGGCCACCCACAGGTGGCAGCTGCTATGTTGTGCCCTGCAATGTGGCAGCTCACCTGTGGGTGGCCCTCGACTTGTTTCTTTTTTTCCGGTGTAACTTTGTGCAGGCACAGGTAGGGGTTGCACCTGCATAACTCTGCACGGCCCAGGCTGAATGTCAGGCTGTGCAGTTTATGCATGGTTCCTCCCCCTTCAGTTGCACACACCTTCATTATCATTGCACTGTGGCTCATCATGATTTGGGGGGTGCAATTGCCTCCTGCTGAATATCGCAGAATGGCGCATTTTGGACTTGCGCAGGCTCAACCCTATTGCGCATGGCTCAACTCTTTTGAACATCTGGCCCAGTGAATTGTGGGCAGTATTCCAAGATGTGTCTCATCTATGACCTATACAATGGGATTATGACCTCCTATTTTCTGCTGGTAATGTGCCTGGATATGCTATTTAGAATACTTTTCACTCTTTTTGAATTTGCCTGGCAGTTTGTGCTGTTTTTTAAATCATTGGTAATAATGACTCTTAAGACTTTCTCTTTGCTTGTTACTCTGAGAAGTCTGCCCCCAAGTGTGTATGTAGCCAAGATGTTAGACTTCCCAAAATGCATGACAGCACCCTTATTCAAATTAGAGGTTAACTTGTGGTCACTGGCTGAGGTGTCTAAATTATCTAATTCCTTTTGAAGTCTTTCTGCATTGGTGGAGTTATTGACTGTGACACCTAGCTTACTATCATCTGCAAACTTTTAGTTAGCCAAACATTATTTCCTGTATTCACTGAGCCCATGTAGATGTTGAAAAGAATGAGTCCCAGGAAAGAACCCTGGGGGACCCGCTGGCCATTCCCTGCCATCACAAAAATGTACCTCTGATGTTTACTCTCTGTCTCCTACCTGCCAGCCATGCTTCAATCCATTTAATTATGTTGTCATCTAAGTTTGTCTTGCATAAGTCCTCAGGAAGTTCTTTGTGAGGTACTTTATCAAATGCTTTACTCGGATCTAAATATAGTACATCCACAGAATTTTCTATATCTAATTGTTTACTGATTTTTTTGTAGAATTGGAGGTTTGTTTGGCATGATCTTCCTACTCTGAAATCATGTTGAGTGGGATCCTAACCTTCGGTTAAATCCAGATGTTTTTCTATTTCTTCTTTTACGAATTCCTCCAATATCTTGCATAGCATAGATGTCAAGTTGACGGGTCTGTAATTTGAGCAATTGCATTTTTTACCTTTTTTATAAATGGGGATAACATTTGCATCCCTCAATACCTATATTGCTATGACCTGCTTGTTAATTATGCTTCCTTCTTCATCTCACTGTATAGTCTACCGCTCATCATTATGTTATGTTTTTGTTATATTTTCTTCCCCCTTGTCCCCTACCCCACCAGGATGCATCTGGAAATTAGCTGCTATTCAGCTCAGCATGTCTTTCCTGGTAAACCTTGTAAAATAAATAAATAAATAACATCCCATCCCATTGCAATTTCTTGTTAAACAACATTTCTTTTTTTGTTGTAAATTATATTTTATTGAATATTTCAAAAGGTAAACATGAATGCACAATTGAAGTGGCATTGAAAGCAAATACATTACAATAACAACTCTGTTGCATTCATATGTACCTGGCCGGGTTTAACCCATGAATTACAGACTAATAAAAAGAAAAAGAAACATTTACCCATTTGCACTTATAGATATAAACGATAAAGAGGTGTCCTATGAGTAACTTGCCCCAAAGTGGGTATACAGTTCTAGCCACCATGACAGACTTGTAACTGGGGGGGCAGTGAAAAACAACTATTTTATAAAGACTTCCTACAAGACTTTATGCGCTTGAGTGATTAGGTACTGCATTCAGTACTGCATTTCCCTACCCTATGCCCATACTGCAGCCCCTTGAGTTGATAGGGGCTGGGTAGGAGCTTGAACCAGGTATCTTACAATGCTTTGAATTTAGATATAGGCCACAGATCTCCAGGTACAATTGTGTCCTGTTCTGAGTTTCAAAATTGGCTGTTTTACCTAGCTCTTCAAGCCATTCTTGTATGTTAGGAGGGCTTGTGTCTCTCCAATGTCTTAGAAGGATTCGCTTTGCTGTTATTAGAGTGCCTAGGAGCCATGATTTCTGGGCTTTTTTAAGCTTGGAACAGGAGAAGGGGTCCTGGAAAATTCCCAGCAGTACTAACAGAGGATTTAGGCCTATACTGTTTCCCAGGATCTCGTTGAGTAAACAATAAGGCATGAATGGGTGTGTGTAAACCATATTTTACAGCACAGCCAGGGATGTAGTAAGGGATGAGGCTGAAGGCAGAGTGACTTCAGCTGTTGGCCATGCTGTAAAATATCATTTACACCCCACCCCCCCGAGTGCCATGTTGCGCTTATAAATTGGCTGTTTTTTTTTTTTTACTTTTGACTATTGGGAAAAAGCATGTTTATATGTAGAAAAAATAAATTTACTTGTGTGCATTTGTGATAAAATAGTCCTTCTGCCCACTGCAAGTGATGTCACTGATGATGTCATTGTATTATTGCCTACTTTCTTCTTCCTTCTGTTTTTTTTTTCTCTGTTGTTCTCCACATTCAAGATATGGAATGTTTATCATGGAATGTTTACCATGGAATACATGGATTCAAAACTCTGCTCAGTTCCACTGGCAGAATGTTTCTCTCTCAACACACTGTACTCACAGACAACAAAGGCCTTTATTACAGCCAGAGACTCAGTTATCTCACTGTCAGGGCAAGAAGAAGAGAGTTCCCTGATAAGCACGTAAAGATAGAAGGGGGATTTTTCACTGTCGGCAAAGAAACAGTTGTAGTGAAAACTATAAACAATACTTATTGTTTCTAATTTGTTAATGTATGTAAGGAGAGTGTGATAATCAGGGAAACAGCATTTAGTTCATTTATAATGTATGGTAGAACGCTGTTAACCTTAGGAAATGATCATTTCCTAAGGTTGTTAACCTATCGATGTGACATAGCAGTGTTGTTAACCTATCGATGCTACGTCACATCGATAGGTTAACGACAGCGATCGGTCTGCGCATGTGCGTGCCTTCTATTACACAGGAAACCGACGGATGAACCCATCGGTTAGGGAAGGACTGAACGGCCATGGCGGTGACTATTTTTTAAAAAAGTAAGCAGCCATTTTACTTTTTAAGTGGGACTATACACTATAAAAAATAATGTATGGTCCCTCTATCGGCAACCGGTCACTTTTAATCATCTCGAGGTTGCCAAGGCGACGTAAACCTCTTGAGTTTGCTCTCGAGGTTTTACATCGTTGCCCTGGCAACCTCTCGACAGTTAACAGACCGGTTACCAATAGATGACCATACATTAACCTCTATGTTTTATTTTTTATTTAAGGTAGTTGTATTTTTAGGGCCCAGTTGAAAATTTTTTTTTACAGTGTAAAGGTGGCAGCCATGTTTGTGGCAGAAGATCAGTTCTGACAATAGGTTGCTAACTGAATTGCCTGTGTTCCAAATGCCCATTGATCTGTGTTGCAGACTCTTCACTGTTGAGCAGTCCTTTTTTAACCATGTGTAAACCATATTTTACATATAAATAAGAGCCAATCAGATTACATGATTTTACCCTGCCATTTTATAAATATAGCTTATATCTCCTGCCAATATATTCTGAGGCTCTTTTACCCCCACATTATGTGTGAGACATTTCACCCCTCAGCATGGCACCTCCAGCATTGGTCCCCATGCTTTCAGCTTTGTGGGCGTTCTGTGCCATTTGTGCAATATTTTCATTACAGTGAACCTATTCTTTGTATCCTTTACTGCAGCTTGTCATTATTCCCAGCTCCTCTTCTACATACCTAAGGCAATTTCAGTCTGGAGTTCCTCTGACCAGCTATGTGTATGGATGTCTATGGGCTTGAGACCTTGTCCCGGTCTCTCTCTTGCCTGTCTGTGAGACTCTGTCATCTGAGGGTAAGAGGCTCATGCAAGTCCTTCCCCTCGGTTTCCACCACCTGACTGCTATGTGTCTAACCATCCCCCACATGATCCACTGCTCCTTGCTCAGCTGTACTTGTGTGTGTGTGTGGGGCGTACTTGGTCCACCTTATAACCAGTGGCAGGAGGTGGGATATGGAGGGGAGGCCCTGCACCATCAAACAGTCACCAGGAGGCCTGTTCCCATACAGTATTCCGGACCCTTCTCCCTCATGGACCCTCCCCCTGCAGGCTGTGTACATAATCCTGTGTCTGCCTTAGGAGTTGCTTTCATAAAGCCAAATTCTGAACTGCCTGAGTCTTGCAACAGCTTCGCTGCATAGTGGCTAAACAGAGAAAGCCAGAACCAACTGTCACCAAGACCGAGACTGGCTCCCATGACAATAAAGCTCATGGAGGTATGCAGTGCATTTCAATGTGCCTGTTGTCTATGGGATTGAGCTCAAACATCAGTGTTACTTCCAATCTCAAACACTCCCGGGAGCAACTTGGAAGGCAGCTATCCCCCATTTAGTAGCCTCTCTGCTGGTTCAGGCATCTTCATAACATTTCCAGCCCTTCCCCCCCTCCTACTACCTTCCCAGTATTTGTCTCTGGGGTATATGCTACTTAGTGTGGGCTGTGATCTGATTCCACCTCCTCGAATCAGCACACTATACCCCTGGGTGGGAGGTGAGGTCATTTCTTATTGTCTCATACTGCAAGCTGACCATCCTGAGTAGCATCAATACCTAAAGATAGCCCAACTTCCTAATCAAACTCCACAGGCTTCCTGAGGGTGTGCCTGATGGTGTGCAGGGATGATGGGGGGGAGGAATGTGGGGCAGAGGGAGCGTTCTGCTTATTTCCCAGGCCAATGATCTTCTTGTCCTTTTTAGGACTCAAGACTGCATGCATAGTGATGATTATTACACCCTTGCCCCTACTCTGTCCTGCTCCCTCCCCATCATCATTTCCACTTCTAGCCATTATTCTCTGAGTTTGATTAAATGCAGTTCTAGGCTTCTGGAACGAATGCATGTGGCCAACTTCCCTATCCCTTGTCCCTTCCAGTCTTCTTCTGTCCAAACCATCAGGCGGCCCTTTAAACATAGTTTCCTCCAGCAGGCGGGTGAGCCTGTGGAGCTCTGGTTGCTCAGTTGTGTCCCAAATGAGAACAACTGTCTGATTATAAGAGGCTCCCACCACATCCTCTCCTGACAGCTAGCCATACACTTCCCTTAAAATAAAACCCCCACCCATCCACAGACTCCAAACTTTACCTGACCACCTCCAAAAAAACAGAAATGCTTAAAGTTCATTGTCCGGTCTCAGGTTTGTGCTGCCTGCAATGGGCTTGTTGTCCACTTCAGAGATTGGACTATCACTTCGGCATAGGTAGGGTCGGTTGGGGGTGGTGTGTCCCCCGCTTCTTCTGCTGTGACTCCTGCTGCTTCATCCCAGGATTGAATTATACATTCTTGTAGCTGGCTGGCATCTCTGATCTGCTGGACTGATTCACTGGGCTATTGCTGCTGTGGGTTTGGTTCTGACTCTTGGTGTTTTGGTGCTAGCTACCCTCCGGATTCATTGCTGGTGGAAAATTGTGTTCTATCCTTTCTCCTTGTTTCTGAGTCTGCGGGGACCATTGCTTTTCTTTATCTTTGCTCCTCTGTTTTCTTTTTGCCTTGGAAGTCTGCCACTCCATACCTTTGTTCCCTGGCAGGGAGGCCAGGAGAGCATATCTGTTCAGATTCCCTTGCTGCTCAGATGAGTTTGGACCTGTACCTGCCCACTGGCCTTTGGATTTGAAGGGAGCAGATGTGGGCTCCAGCCAGGGGGACCCACCTGTTCAGTGCCTAGGAATATAATCCATAACATCCTCTGAGGTATCAAAGGTGTTACTGACACTTCCATTGAATTTGGAGCTTTGCTGGGTAGATCAAACGGTACTGGACCTGGAAGTCTTAGCTTGGAGGAGTAGTCATTAAATATATATACCCAGTGCCCTTGCCAGAAAATTGAGTAATTTTTCCTGGCCAGGTTTAAGATAATTTCTTCCTCTGGAAATCTGAGTAACTTTGCCAATATGGGTCTGGGTCATTCACCCAGTTTTGGCGCCATGGCAAGTGACCTGTGTGCTCACTCCACCTCTAAAATAGGGTACCACTCATATCTCAGCAGTTTTATTTATTTATTTATTTATTTATTTAACAGAATTTAAGATTACAACCTTTGAGTCAGGGACTCATTTACAAAGGCTCCATGTCAGAAAAAGCAAACATAAACACTTAATACATATAAATGTAGAATGGCAGCTAAAATTTACATTTTTTTCAGTTATACGGTATTGCAGAATCAAGATCAGCTACACATTGCATTGAACTTGTTACCAAGAGCTGTATTTTACAGTTTTCAAGAGAACAATAAGTTTGCTGATAGAGGGAGAGAGTAACAGGTTTGATATTTACAGTAAAGTAGAGAATTAGACTGATATCTTGTGAGTGCAGCCAAAGGAGGCTTTGTTAATAAGTAATGTTTGGTAGCCCTATCGGTAGTAGCTCAATGGTGGGGTGGTCCCGTAAGATGAGAGATAGGTGACCCAGCACTAGCTGGTACATTGACAGCACCGTGAAGTGAGAATGTGCTCTTTGAGGGCTGACTTGAAAGGTCCTAATTTGGAGATGGAGGAGACATTGGAGGAGAGTTCGGTGTACCAGGCTGGGGCCATGTGTGGGAATGACCTTTGGGCTAAGGAGGTTCTAACCCTCAGGATGGACCACATCTGTCAGTTGGCAGTGCAGGTGTTCACCAAGGTGTGGGAGGAAAGGAGAGAGGCAGAAACCTAAAAGGGGGTAAGCCCCAGGTGTATTTTCTTTGTGAGGAGACATGTTTGATAAAATAGCCTTTCATCCAGGGTGAAGAGATTTGTCAGGGCACATAGGGTACAAGTATGGGTAGGCTAGTCTGCCCCAGAGAGGAGTCTGCATGCTTAGTATATGGCCAGGTGGATTTTGTTAAGGGCTGTGTGGTCAGCAGCTGAGTAGATAGTGAGCCCATAATCGACTAGGGAATGGACTGAGGAGGTGACAGTCAGATTAAGGGTTTCTGGAGGTAGGCAATACTTGTGCCGATACAATAGGCCCATAGAGACATTTATGGCTGATGATAGAGTGTCAATGTGTGAATGGAAGGAGAGGCTGGAATCAAATGTAAGATCCAAGTATTTATATATATGGACCTGTTCTAGAGGAAGGAGAGAGTGGGAGAGGATTGTTAGCTGCACATTCTTGGCCTTATTCTGTCGGTGGGCAAAGAGCATGGTCTTTGTCTTTTTTACATTGACCACAGATCTTTGGTCTATGAACCGGTTTTCAACCTGGTTAAATGATTGTTGGAGGGAGGACTTTAATAGTGTAGTATCTGGGTGCGAGGCAAAAAGTACTATGTCATCCACATAGAGTAGTAGGTTGCTGGAGCAGGAACTGGGCAAGATGTTTAGGTAGATGCTGAATAATAGAGGGCAGAGGATGGAGCCCTGGGGAACCCCAGAGCGGGCTCTTAGGGTGGTTGAGAGGCTGTTGTTTATTTTGACACATTGTAATTAGGGTTGTCAGAACTAGTTCGTGAAAGATTCGAACCCTCCTCGAACCCTGGTGTTCCAGTTCTAACTTAGAACTCTAACTTAGAACTCGAACACTAAACGGTTTGCAAAAGGGTTCGAATCACTGTGAGATGCGAGACGTTGTCTGTTTGCACTTGCGTACCTACGTACGGGTCAGGTGGGGGTCGGCAAGCTGGCGCGAGCCGCTGGGATCTGTGGGGTATTTAGCAGATGTGCCGCGAGGAGGAGTGCCATTTGCTGAGGATTCGAGCGGAGGCAGCAGCCTAGCTAAACTAGAAGCGTTAGCGGTTAGCGCATCGCCATCTTGTCCAGTGGCCACTTCATCATCCATTTTCCTGTGAGACCGAGAACAAGAGAAAGGCTGAAAAAAGCTCAAAATCGTGTGGGAGTGGGACTAGGGGGAGGTTCAAGACAGGTGGAGGGATTAATCAAGAATTGGGAAGGGACTGGGGAATAGGGAGGGATCGAGACCGAGATCAATCAATATCAGGACTGGAGGAGGACTCAGGAGGACTTGGAGAGAGAATAAAAAAGAATAAGAAGAAGTGAAGAACCTTTGTGAAATGTGATTATTTGAAACTGCAGCACTGCTCAGTCAATGATGCACACTGCACACTCAGCAGCTGCCAGCAACAAGCATACAAGGGGGAAAAAAATGGCAAATAAATCTGAACCCTTCCCAGTGTAGTGTGTGTGTCACAGAGAGAACCCAGTGTGTGCCCCTTGACTGCACTGTACCCTACCCAGTGTGTGTTACAGAGAGAATTCCAGTGGCCAGTTGTGTGGTGGCATTAACCTTACATGACAGAAATGTAGAAATATAATTCTCATTCCCTGGGTTGCGTATGTGACTCCGTCTCCTGTGGTCAGCCCATCACCCTGCTACTGTGTGCCCTTTGACTGCACTGTACCCTACCCAGTGTGTGTGTTACAGAGAGAAGCCCAGTGGCTAGTTGTGTGGTAGCATTAACCTTACATGACAGAAACGTAGAAATATAATTCTCATTCCCTGAGTTGTTGGTTATGTATGTGACTCCGTCTCCTGTGGTCAGCCCATCACCCTGCTGCTGTGTGCCCTTTGACTGCACTGTACCCTACCCAGTGTGTGTTACAGAGAGAAGCCCAGTGGCCAGTTGTGTGGTGGCATTAACCTTACATGACAGAAACATAGAAATATAATTCTCATTCCCTGGGTTGCGTATGTGACTCTGTCTCCTGTGGTCAGCCCATCACCCTGCTACTGTGTGCCCTTTGACTGCACTATACCCTACCCAGTGTGTGTGTTACAGAGAGAAGCCCAGTGGCTAGTTGTGTGGTGGCATTAACCTTACATGACAGAAACGTAGAAATATAATTCTCATTCCCTGAGTTGTTGGTTATGTATGTGACTCCGTCTCCTGTGGTCAGCCCATCACCCTGCTGCTGTGTGCCCTTTGACTGCACTGTACCTTACCCAGTGTGTGTTACAGAGAGAAGCCCAGTGGCCAGTTGTGTGGTGGCATTAACCTTACATGACAGAAACGTAGAAATATAATTCTCATTCCCTAGGTTAGTGATGGACCTGCCTCCTGTGGTCAGCCCATCACCCTGCTGCTGTGTGCCCCTTGACTGCACTGTACCCTACCCAGTGTGTGTTACAGAGAGAAGCCCAGTGGCCAGTTGTGTGGTGGCATTAACCTTACATGACAGAAACGTAGAAATATAATTCTCATTCCCTGGGTTGCGTGATGTGACTCCGCTCCTGTGGTCAGCCCATCACCCTGCTACTGTGTGCCTTTGACTGCACTGTACCCTACCCAGTGTGTGTTACAGAGAGAAGCCCAGTGGCCAGTTGTGTGGTGGCATTAACCTTACATGACAGAAATGTAGAAATATAATTCTCATTCCCTGGGTTGCGTATGTGACTCCATCTCCTGTGGTCAGCCCATCACCCTGCTACTGTGTGCCCTTTGACTGCACTGTACCTTACCCAGTGTGTGTTACAGAGAGAAGCCCAGTGGCCAGTTGTGTGGTGGCATTAACCTTACATGACAGAAATGTAGAAATATAATTCTCATTCCCTGCATTGCGTATGTGACTCCATCTCCTGTGGTCAGCCCATCACCCTGCTGCTGTGCACCCCTTGATTGCTATGTGTATGCCTATGCCCAGCAGCCCAATCATTCTGTAAGCCTTGAACCTGGGATCCTTTAGTTGCAAACTGTCATATTCTTCAATTACTTTCAGTCCACGGTATCACAGTGTCACACAACCAAAATAAAATTTTGAGTTGTAGCCAGTGATCACAGATCACATTGCTTTGTTACACAGGAATTGTTTGGTGTGGTGTGTTCACCGCAGTATACTGGTAGTACTGGTACTTACTGTCTGTTATGGCTGACACCAACATAGATGAAGCATCTAGTGCTGGTGTTGGAGCAGGTGTTGGTGGTAGTGGTAATCCTGGTGCTATAGAAATAACCAAAATGTTTCACGTGATAAAAATTCAACAAACAGCAAAAGAGCAACAGTGAAGTGTGGTAAAGGGGGACCTTTTAAGAAAACCTGTACAGCTGCTGGGGTCACACGGAGAGGCACCATAAGGTATGCCATTCATGCTGTTAAGATCCCTGTGACTAGCAGCAATAATGCAAGTGACAGTGAGTCCCTCTCTGACTCAGACAGTAGCTCTTTGTCTCAGTCCGACACTGTTGTGTCTCGTGACAAATCATTACTTCCTCAACAAAGTGAAATGAGCAAGTCTGCTGACAATGAATCAGGTAGTGCACTTGCAAATACATCCAGCACTGTTGGCAATGAAAGGACATATCCATTGAATCCACCACTTCTGTGTTGGCCAGCAATGAAAATCCATCAGAGTCTTCTGTCCACTCTTCTAGCACCAAGGAGCATGTCCCAGGTTCTGTTAGGACAGGTGAAAAGACACAAACAGTCTTTAGCTATCTTCCTAGCACTCAAACAAAATCTGTCACATCTGAGGTGTGGAATTATTTCTCTGTCAGTAAAACTGATCCATGCAGAGCAATTTGTTCCCTGTGTAAACAGAGTGTAAGCCGTGGTAAAGTTGTGTCATGCCTTGGCACTACAGCTCTTAAACGCCATCTGAAAAAGCATTCGGTTTTGCTTGATCATCCAAAACCATGTCCTCCATCTTCAGACCGCACGTGAGAAGGGTCAGGAATCTGAAATGGATACTGAATTGTCTGAACTTGATGCGGCAGAACCACTGCCAGCCCTAGGATCACTGTTACCACCAATGCCAGCACCATTAGTACAGTTGCACATCCAGTGATGGCACTGAATGTATAAGTCCTAGTCCACCATCTCTCGTCCATCTGCCCATCGCAGCACGTGTATAATAAACCAGCAGGGACATGTTGCAAACAGCTAACACTGTCTCAGGTATTTGAAAGGAAGAATACCTTTACTAGAAATCATCCAAAGACCCTTCTATCTTAATCACCGATTGGTGAACTGTTAGCGAGCCTTTCTCCCATACTCTTTGGTAGATCATGAGGATTTTAGGGAGCTCATGACATTAGCAGAGCTCGTTACAATGTTCCTCATTGAAGGTACTTCTCCTATGTTGAAATACCAAACATTTATCAGGCTTTAAAAGCGACAGTGATGCTTGCACTTAAAACTGCAGAGGGTGGGGTTATTCATGTCACAACAGATATGTGGACCAGCACTCAAAACATAGATTACATGTCCCTTACGCTCATTGGGTCACGTTTTCTTGTGCTTCTTCAAAACAAAGACACCCCAAAGATGGGCTGCTGCATATAAAGAAGTTTGGGCAAAGTCATACCTGCAAACATCCTGCAGGAACTAAATGACCTCCTTGACAATGGGTTTATTCTCACGGTCTAAAATGTGGCTTCATAGTAAGTGACAATGGAGCCAACATCTTAAAAGCAGTACAGGATGGAGGATTTCTGCATGCTTCTTGCTTTGCACATTGCTTACACTTAATTGTCACGGGATTTCTCAGCAACGAAACAAAAGTGGATGGTATGATTGCTGATTGCAAAAAAATTGTGACTCACTTTTCACATTCAACCAAGGCTATACGGACATTGTCCGAACTGCAAAAAAAACACAAGCTGCCCCAGCAAAAGCCAATTCAAAATGTTTCCACTCGTTGGAACTCAACGCTTTATATGCTGCATCGCCTCTTGGAGCAAAAGCAAGCTGTACATGAGTACTGCTCCAGTTACATTATTGGAGATGGCATTATGCTGTCTGTGCTGCAGTGGAAATTAATGGAGACAGTGTGCTGTATCCTAGCTCCTTTGAGACAGCTACAAGGGACATGTCTTCTGAAGGTGCATCTGTGAGTCAGTTATCCCACTCATAATGCTCATTTCACATCATCTTAGTGTTCTAAATCTACAAATAGAAAAGACAGATCTGGAGCCAGACAACATGTTGTCTGTATCCTAGGAATCTCGTAAAGAGAATGGCGAGTGCTTCAAAACCAATGACAAATTAGTTGCAATGAGCGAAATCAAGACACTACATCCTTGCAACTCTCTTAGATCCCAGGTTCAAGGCTATACATCTTCCAAAAACAGATGATATAGAGCAGTACAAATGTATGTTGCTAGATGAGCTGCAGCACTCACAGGAGTCAAACACAGACACGCACAGTACCCTCAGGTTGTCATCACCACAACATGCAGGTTCATCTTCACAAAGGGATACAGAACTGGAAAAGTCACCAAACATTAACAGTAGTTGTTGCACAACTGCCACTTCTTCAGCCCTTAGTAGCAAGCTAAATCTGTGGCAAAACCTTTCCCAAATTGCTGCCATACCAGCTGCTTCTGCTGATTCCTCTTCTGAGCAGTCTCTGTCCAACATGGTAGACAGTTACCTGCAAGAACTGCCTATTCCTATTGATGCATGCCCTTTGAATACTGGAGATCAAAAAGTCAATTTGGACAGAGCTGTATGATGAAGCCTGTAAATATCTTGGTTGTTCTGCAACAAGTGTCTCTTCAGAGCATGTTTAGTACAGCTGGCAATATTGTGACAGACACCAGAAATAGGTTGCTGCCAGAAAATGTACACATGTTAACTTTTATTAAAGTTAATAAGTCAAGATTTTGTATCCCTACAAGAGTATACAAACTGATCCTGAAGTGATTGATGTTGTGGATGTTGATGGTGATGACAACTCAGATGGTGGTGGCTGGTAAATACTGTGTGGGCTGAGTCTCTCTGCACCAAAGGAAACTTTTACAGACTGTGATGACTTTGGTTGTCGTCTCTCTCCTTTCTCGATCTACCTTGGACTATATCCTCCCCAAAACTTTCCCCATTTCATGGCAAACTGCTTTGTAGCTAGGGTCTAAACTAAAGTCAACAAGTTTTATATACAGGGCAATTTTAACATCAGTGGGAACAGGCCCAAATTTGGCATAAAGGGACACTGTCACGTCAATCCTTTCTGTATCATATTATTTATAGTTAAAGTGCAAACATATATTTTTGGATTTACCTTCTGTGACTTTGTGGTGCATCAGTATGGGCTGGGACAGGAGCGGTCTATTTTTCAATTTTAAAGAGGACAAAACAATGAGTTCTAATTGGTAGCTGTTTATTATTTTTCAATTACAGAAATGTTAGCTATAAACGAAAATGGATGCTAGTACATGGGTGAGGGTTGTGGGTTGGTTTAACATGGGTGTAAGGTTGGCATGGGTGCTACTGCACAGATGAGGTGGTGGAAGGAAAGTGGAATGGGCGATGGGGTAAAAGGTGGGTGTTGTTTTAGTTCTTTCATTTACAGATTCGTGATCAGCTGGGGATGGTGAGGAAAAAAATGATGACAGACCGAACCTACTGTACACATAATATATATTCTCATTAAATACATTGCAAACTGCTGCCACCTAGCACAATTGTCCTGTCCCCTTTAAAAAAAGAATAAAGGAATTAGAAATAAAAGAAAATCTGCAAATCTGCATCAGCAGTTTTCACAGAATGTGACGTATCATAAAGTGTTTTTGCTTTACAAGTAGTGATAATTTGATACATAATGGGGTTGATAGACGCTGTCCCTTAAACATCACATGCCAACTGCTGCAGCTACATTAAATGTTCCTTAGTATGTGGTGAGGAAACCACTTTTTTATTTATGTGACTGAAATACAGATTTTATTGAAGTATCAACTGCAAAAATGCATCATCTTAGAAAGTTGTATGTATTACTTCAATTTGCCAACAAAAATGTTGGTATATGTATGCATTACCTTAGAAAATTGCATGCATTTTTTGCCAGCAACAATGACTGGCATATTTTTTTTATTCAAATGTTTTGACTGACTACGTTATGACATATTATGTTTTGCAACAATTCCACATGCTGCTGCTGTAGTACTTGGCTTGACTTTGTTATAAAAGCTTTCTTTTAAACATAGCAACTTTTGATTTACTCATTTAAAACAGAAAGCAGCAAATAGCTGAAATTAGGTAATATCAGTTATTTTTTCATAATTCATGACTGATGAGTATATATAACTGAGTACATAAATGGCTAATGTGCCTCTTTCTTTCACTAAGGAACTATGATGCAGCTGCAGCAGGAAAACTTTTAACATATGGGTGGGTGGGTGGGCCTGTTACGTATTAAGTTGCTGGCTTTTAGCAAACAGAAGAAACCATAAATAAACCTAGTTGTATTCTATCAATGTCACACATGATAATTTCTCTCCCCCTTATATTGAACAGTTTTTCCTTTACATGTATTTTATTACTATCTTTGTTACTGGCAGCACAATAAAAAAATAGGGTTCGAGTTCTAAAAAGTTCTAAAAAAGATTAGAACCCTAGAACTTTTTCAAAAGTTCTAGACTAGAACTAGAACCCAGAACTTCAGAGGGTTCTGACAACCCTAATTGTAATCTAGCTGTGAGGTAACTGGTAAACCAGGAGACGGGTTCTTGGGACAGACCTATGTGGCAGAGTGTGCTTAAGAGTAAGGGGTGGGAGACTGTATCAAAGGCCTTTGATAGGTCGATGAAGGCAGCTCCATCTAGGTGTTTTCTATCCAGGGCAGAGTGAATAAAATTAGTGAACTCAGTGAGAGCCGTAGTTGTACTGTGCCCAGATCTGAAACCATGCTGCTCCCTGCAAAGTAGGTTATGAGCAAGCAGGTACTCATTGAGTAGGGTGGCTATAATTTTTTCGAGAGTAGGAGGAGAATGGATATGGGACAGTAGCTAATGGGGAGGTGCTGTCACCACTCTTCAGTATTGGGGTTACTGTGGCAGTCTTCCAGGCTGTGGGGAACTTCCCCAGACTTAGGGAGCAGTTAATGAGGTCAGTCAGTGGGGAGAGGACTGTATCTAGTACTAGATGTAGGATTCTTATATCAAAAAAATCTTTGCAATAGCAAATAGCAATAGCAAGAGTCACAGAGTGCTTTAAAGAGATAAGGCCTTGCTTCATTCGTAGAGATCACGGGGATGCTGGGTCTTAGGGAGTGGGGTTGCAGGAGTATGGTCAAAGAATTTATTTGGAAGAACTGCACTAAGGTCAGAGAATGATGAGTTGAGGCAGTTGACGATGGCCAGCAGGTCGGTGGTAGGGACATTGTAGACAGCTAGTAGGGAGGGGGTGGAACCTGGATTTGCCATTGAGTTCCTTGATATTGTCCCAGAACAACTGAGCATTCCCCCCAGGAGGAGGAAAGGGTCAGTTTGTAGTAGCCCAATTTGGCCTGTTTATGGCCTTAGTGCATCTGTTATGCGCCGTTTTATAGGCTTGCCTGTCCGCCTGCATGCCGGATGTGACTGCTTTATGCCAGAGATCATCTCTGTGCTTCAGATGTTGGAACAGTGCAGGCATGACCCAGAGGGCATTTTGTTTCTTGGATTGCACTTGGATTGCTAGCGAGGCATAGATGTCACATGCTTTATTAAAAGAACAGGTGAAATAATAAAGGGCTTCATCTATAGTAGGGGCCCAGGAGATGGGGGACCAGTCCCATTGAGTTAAGTATTTTTTTAGTTTTGTGAGGTCTCCAGGTTGTAGATGATGACAGGCAATATAGTTTGGTTTGGGTTTCTGCTGAAGACACGACCAGGAAAAGAGGATGGGTGAGTGATTGCTTATAGAGTCCAGAAGGACCACCAGGTCAGATATTCTGTGGGGACAGTTGGTGAGGAAAAAGTCAATCAGGGTGCTAGAGCCATTAGTGGAGTTCACCCTGGTAGGTTGGCTGACCAGCTGAGTCAGGTCTAGTGCAGCGAAGGTGTCCTTGGTGTGGGAAGCCAAAATGGCAAGCCAGTTCACATTAAAGTCTCCAACTATGTGTTCTGTTGTGGGGAGGAAGCTAGAGATATAGCTAGCAAGGGATTGTATAGCAGAAGCTTGGTTTCTTGGGGGAACATATGCGACAGTAAGAATTACAGGGGCTCTGGAGGGATCTGGAGTAAGTTTTAATGATAAGGCTTGGGCACCATGGTCTAATGGAGGTATTGGAATGGCATATCATGGAGTCACAGACATACACAGCACACCCCCCACCATGTTTGCCCACTCTGTCAGCTCTTTGAAGGGTGAAGTCAGGGAGGGCAACCAAAGAGTCAGGTGTTTTTTTGGAAAGCCAGGCTTCCGTGAGGGCTAGTACATCTGGCTGATGTTGCAGTATCCAGCAATGGAGATCTGCTGTCTTTTTGGTTAAGCTGCAAATGATAATTACAGCTATTCTAAGCCCATGATGTGATAGGCTAGGGCTGGGCAAGATGGAGCCTGGGTTAGGATGAACATTTCCTGAAATTAGTAGGAGTACGGCAAAGACTCTGAGGAGAGCAAAAGCCTGTTGCCTTATTGTCAAGGATAGCTGCTGCCTAGTTATAGTGAGGGTTGTACATGGGATGGCCAGGGTGATAAGGGTTGGAAAAGTTAGGAATGTGATCCGGCATGGAGGTTGATGGTGGCACATGACTGCAGGGAGATATGTGGGGGGGATGGGGGATGCATGACAGGCAGTGGCAGTGTGGGTGGCAGTCGGTGATGGTTCATGGGGGTGGAAGGCATGGGAAGAAGACCCTTGAGGGGTGGGCTAAGGGGTCCAAGCAGTAGGATAGTAAGAGCAATCGGTAGGAGCCTGGGTGGTCCGTATGACAATGGGTGCCCAGCAAGTGGTAATAAGGGGGCAGTGGTCCAGTGTCAGTATAAGAGGGCACTCTGATACCCATAATTGTGGTGGTCTCTATGGCACAGCAATAGGGTAACAGACTATGTTTTTTTAGGGTGTAGTAATTTGCTTTAGGGAAGATGGACCCAGGATGAGAAGTGCTTAGGGGAGAGCAGTGGGAAGAGGAATCCAATCTCCAAGAGATGCTGCCCTCTAGTGGCTTTACAGTATAATTTGCAAATGGAAAAGTAGTTCTTGTATTTGGTAGTTCACTTTGCAGGAAAGCCATGCAGTTCCCTCTCTGCTCCCTCCGGGAACCCCACAAATCACAAGTTATTTCTCCCTTTTCTGTTTTTGGCGTCTTCATCCCTGCTCCATAGAAACTGGACCATGCGTTCCAGCTCCTGAATTCTTGCTTCATGTCTAGAGTCTTTTTCATCTATATATGATAAATACATGTCATTATTGAGTGTCTGATGATGCAAGGCTTTGAATCATTCCTCCAAGTTAGCCACAGAGTATTTGTAGGTAGTTATTTAATTTAGTACTTGTTGCATCATCCCCTTCAACTCCTGATAGTCTGCTGAGGGATTCAGGTTTGGCCCATTCATTACTGCAGAACCCACTATTTCCGATTCCCTTGCCATGATACTCTAGACTCCCAATCACAATTTCATAAAAAAAACTGGTGAACAGAGCAGGCTATCCACCCGGGGTTTGTTTCTTTTGCTTACCTGATTTTTTTAGCTTCAGGCAGTATATATTTTAAATCCCCAATCAGGGATCCTATGTTTCATTTTTGGATTTTAAAAGGCTTGGACTTGTAAAGCTTTAATTTAGGCTGCCATCCAGATTTGCAGCCCATGCATGTGCCCCATTAAATAACATTTCTAATGAGGCGTTAGCCATAGTGCCATTAGTCTCTGCAGTTTTGTTCTTGATCATCATGTTAAGTGTAACAGGGAAATTATCAATACCAGATTGCAAAAAGTCACTTTTTAATCATTAAACTTATTGATATTTATAGCTGGAGTGATAGAATAATCTATAACACTTGACCATGACTGAGAAATAAATGTGAGTTCTCCCTCATGCTCTCTTGGGAATATACCATTTATTGGTATCAAACTGTAATTTTGTAAAATGCCAATTAACTTGAGACCTTAGGAATTTACTTTCTTATCCATGGATAGACATTTTTACATCATTAGAAGTATTACTGCTTCAAACGTCAACTAATTCCCTACCTAGACCATCAAAGATTCCCTTATGGCTGTAAAATTACCCTTAACCACACAGGTTGTGTTACAGTTATCGACAAGAACAATGGACAATAAGCTTTCAAAGTGACTCCATGCTTTGTCTGAATAACTTTTTGAATTGCAGGGTGGAATGTACATATTTACTAATAATCCAGGGTCATTATTTAGCACAATTTCAATTATCAAGAAATTATGTGTGGAAATTAAAATTCAGACATGGGAAAACTTTTACAAAAAAAAAAACAGAGGCCACTGACATTATGCACAAATACTTGCTCTTCTAAAGCTGGAATCAGGACTGATGAATATCCATTAATATGTATGCTTTCAGTGTACCAGTTTTTCTTCAATGTGTTCATGTCAAATTTTTTTTTTTTTTTGCCATTAACACTTTATTCAGTTTTAGTTACAGGGTTATCATGCGTGCATACATC
Organism: Neoceratodus forsteri; assembly: GCA_016271365.2. Taxonomy (NCBI): domain Eukaryota; kingdom Metazoa; phylum Chordata; order Ceratodontiformes; family Ceratodontidae; genus Neoceratodus; species Neoceratodus forsteri. Next base: position 1,735,153,632 of record CM057450.1, on the reverse strand, counting down.
AAGTCACACAGCGTTAATACATGTAAATAGACATTCCACAACAGGTGACCCTGTAACAAACACCACCCCCCACCCCACCCCACCCCATGTCAAATTTTATAATGTAGTTTAGTCAATTTTTCTCCATCACTTTTGTGCTAACACCAACAATATTCCATGATATGAGTAATCATGCACAATTAACCATGCTTTCAGATTATTCAGTATTCTGCTCAGCCAGCTCTAAATTATCTATATATGTGTTAGTATCTAAGTTTTCAGTCTGAAGAATCTGGTCTGTCCAAGTGTTGTTTCATATTGTATCAATTTTCAGTCAGTGTACTCAAGACATAAAACTTATTCAGGGAAGCAAAGGCCTGAACAAAATCACAAAGGATACCTACAACATATGAATGAGCCTGCAGAGAAAAGTTCTTGTGGTCTATCATGTCGGCTTAAGTATGCAGCACCCACTGAGAGATTTACCCCCCTCCCCATTATCGTCTCTTCCTCCCAATGATGTTCTCCTTCCTGGCCCCCTCAATGCAACTTTCCCTTTTACTCTGTCCCATCCTCTATTGAAGATATCCACAGCTCTTAGGGAGACAACTTCCTCTGGCAACCTGTTCCATTTTGTTACCGCCCTCTCAGTGAAAAATTGTCTACTCATCTCCCTACTGAATCTTTTGCTCACCAGCTTGAGGCAGTGTCCCCTAGTTTTTCATTCCCATTAAGATTGAAGACACTCTCAGAGTTCACTTTGTTGATACTCTTAAGGTATTTAAAGTTTTTTATCATATTTCTTTCCTCCCTTCTATCCTCCAGGAAGTACACATTGACATCCCTAAGTCTCTCCTCATATGGCCTGTCCTGCTGACCCTGGATCATCTCAGGAGCCCTTCTTTGGACAACCTCCAGTGTGTTGATATTTTTCTTTAGATAAGGGCACCAGTACTGTACACTGCACTCCAGATGAGGCTGAATCAGTGATCTGTACAGTGACAGAATTACCTCTTCTTTTCTGCTGGTAATACCCCAGGTATATAGCCCAGCATCAAATTTGCCTTGGCAGCTGCTGTCTTGCAGTATGCTGAGTGATTTAGGTCCGTCATAATGCTCACCCTCAAATCTTTCTTTTTCTCTGACTTGGTAACCTGCACACCACCACCCAGTATTTGATCTCTGGGTTCTTCACACTAGGTGCATTACCTTGCATTTTTTTTTGGTGTTGAATCCCAGTTACCAAATACCAGGCCACCTCTCCAGTTTGGCTAGGTCTTCTCTAATGTCCTGTCTCCCCTCCTCCATGTCCACTTTCCTACAGAGTTTTGCATCATCCACCAACAGGCATACTTTAGCTTTTATCCTGTCTGCAGTGTCACAGATTAAGATTTAAATAACAAAAGACAGAGCACCAAGCCATGTGGGATCCCACTGGTAACTGGTCTAGCCTCTCAAAACTGTCCCCCAACCACTACCTTCTGACTTCTATCTTGCAGCCGGTTTGTAACCCATTTAGCCAATTTTGCCCCAACCACCAGTTCCTCCATCATCCTACTTAATCTCCAGTACAGAATACAGTCAAAGGCCTTAATGAAGTCCAGTTGCAGAACATCCACTGAATGGCCCCTTTCCCCTGTCCAGGTTAGCCTGTCAAAGAAATCAGTTAGGTTGGCCTGGCAAGACTGTCCTTACACAGATCCATGTTGCCTCTCATCTTGGAGCCCATTGCCTTCCAGAAAGCTTACCAGTCTTTCCTTCAGTATGGTTTCCATGAGTTTCCACACTATTGAAGTTAGACTGACGGACCAATAGTTACATAAGTCATCTCTTGGCCCGCTCTTGTGTGGCAGCACTATATGCTTTGCGCTCCAGTCCAGGGGCACTTCTCCCTGTCTACAGAGAGGTATTAAACAGGTCCACCAGGAAACATCCAGTACAGGGGACTTGCCAACTATCAGAGCCTTCAAGTCTTTTCTCACTCTTTTAACCTCAATCTCACCATCTGTGACCACTCCCACCCCTTTTCCTCATCCTCTTTCCCCTGAGGTATTGGATCATCCTTCTCCTTAGTTAAAACTAAACAGAAGTACTCATTAAGTACTTTTGCTTTCTCCTCACTACTCTCTGATCCATCCCCCTTATCAACCAGACTATCCTATCCTTGATGTCCTGCTTTTCCATAATGTACTGAAAGAAGGCCTTCTCCCCTATCTTCACCCCCTGTGCTAGCTATAGCTCTGTCTTGGCCTTGGCCAGTTGTACTGCTCTGCTTTCCTTATTTGGCTCAGTACAGTACTCCTCCCTGTCCTCATCTCTCTGGGTGTGTGTACTTCCTGAAGGCTGCCATTTTGCTTCTGACCAACTGAAGCCTTTTGTACTGCTGACAAGCAGTTCTGAACAATAGGTTATACATTACTAGACATCACATTATAATTTCGCATTGCTAGTAAGTGGTTCTGTGCATCTTTTTGAAACACCATTTTGACTTTGCAATGTCTCAGTATTGCATTCAGTCTGCACCAGAATACCCAAATGGTCATGAGAACATGACTTCATCTTTATTTCCTTTACCAGATCCAGATCCCTTAATATACAATCCACCTGACCAGCCACCCTCAGGCCCCAATGCTTCAATACATTAACCACCTCCTTATGACTCAGACGTACATTAGTATAGATCTGAATAGAAAACAGACTTGTTTCATCAGTATTTTATTAGTTCATTTTTGGGGGTTAAATAATCAAAAAATAGAAATTAGTGGGTATTTACATGAAGTGGACATCAAATGCTTGACATTTATTGGGGACATGGGTTCATTTACAGAAGCAATTAATGCATTCAATATTTCTGCCATATTGATTACAGTGATCTGTGCTATTGGTTTATTATATAACTATAATAACCAGCTTTCCCTTTTTTCCATAGGGAAACCATGGCATAATTTGCCGTTATAAAGGAGCATTTATAATGCCAAACACGCGCACGGTCTCCCTTACTCTGCGCATGCGTCCTCCTGTCTTTCTGCCATTCCGACGCTGTCCGCTTTCCTTTTTGCTGAATCGCGAACCACCACTGGGACTCGGCGGTAAGTGTTTTCTACAAAATAAAATGTATACTCAAACATATGCCTGCCCTACTAAACCAAAAAGTTAAAGAGATGTGTCAGTCCTAAACGCAACCACGGACCGCGCACTAAAACCGGACCACGGTCACAGAGCAACAGCTTTTTATTTTATATATTTGCTGTGGCAAAAAAGGGAAAGCCAGCAATTATATAAAATAAAAAATAGGTCGGGGTGTTTAAACTCGAAGTTTACACACACCCTCTGGGTTAGATGCTTTTTATAAACCCCGAGAGCGTTTATGTAGCATCTAACCTCTCGGGTGTGTGTAAACTTCTCATTACACACCCCGACCCATACTTTATTCTCTATGTTCTATACTGTGAGATGCTACAGAAAACAGTGGATACAGGGATATCAGTGAACAAATTCTTATTCTCAGAGTATTTAGCTCCTGAATCTTAAACCAAATTCTGTTTGCAAATGTCATATTTTTTGATACCAATTTAACTTGCTTGACAGGTTATTGAGGCACTCTAAAAACATTACATAGATTTTCTGCTGTGTCTCTAAGGCCTAACTCATTTTCTAATAACTAGACCATTAGTTTTCTAAGAGTGTTATCCATCTCATAGGCTTTTCTAAAGATTTCTAATTATGTAATCAGTAGTACAAAGAAAGAAAGAACAAAAAAAAGACCACCAAACTGCACATTACTAGTGTATAACTTTATTGTAGAAACGTGTCTTAGGATACAAAAATTAAAATGTTAGGCTCCACTAGTCAAACTGTTGCCTGATACATTCCATACTAAAAACTGTTGTTTTTTAGTGTGAAATGCATCAGGCAAAGAATTAACTAGGGGAGCCTGACTTTTTAATTTTTGTATCTTGAGACGTTTCTATAATAACATTATGCACTAGTAATGTATTGTTTGGCAGTCTTTTTTTCTGGTGATGAGTGCTTTGTTTTTTCTTTATTTCTACTACACTAATTACCATGAGCACCAATTCCCATGATGTGGTCTCCTTTGTTTTAGTGATGTAATCAGTACTTTTTCCCCAATCAAAATAAAAGTCTTATCAGTAGATAAAGTTTCCTAAAACTGAATATTAGTTGATATCTCCAATACGGTATGCAAGTTACTTGAACTTACAATACCCATGTTCATAGACTGACTAGGACAATTTGCATTCAATGCTATTTTGACATGATCTAAAGGGATCTCACACTGTGTCTTCTTTGAATCTAGAGAAGTTCCTTTTTTTTTTGGCTTTTTCCTTTGTTTATTCTCATTTGACAATGAAGGCAAAATGAATTTAACCTTTCCTTTTTTCTTTCTAAAGTTCTGACTTCCTCCTTCATCTTGATTTCTCTCATGGTGTACAACATTTGATTCTGTTAGAGACTAATTAATGTCAGGATTGACAATTGTCAGTTTAATCTGCTCCAAATCTGGTTATGAGTGAAATTTGTTTTTAACATTTGTCTCTGGTTCCTCCTGATGATCTAAAACACATCTAATTTACAAGGTATAATTCCTCATATTCATGCAATAACGATATTGGCTTTTTACCACATACCCTCTACTCAACAATATTCATCAGCTCACTTAGCTCTACAGGGTTTCTTGCAACCTTTTCCCTGATACAATCAATGGAATTTTTGATTAATTATAGCTGCTCTATTATATAATCATTTCCAAAGTGCGTACTTCTGAGTAAATCAATTAATTCTTTGCTGACAAAAGAGTAATGGTGAGGTTTAGGAGAGTGTATACTTCCTTGAGAAGCACTATGAGATTGTTCATTAAGAATGACATATGACTCATAATGATCACTGGAGTTCAACTTTTTTTTTCCTAATAATGCATTAGTTATCCCAGGAGCTGTGTCTGACAGACAATCTGACAATGCGGATTCAATAATTATCTGATCAAAAGTATATGATTCTTTTTTCTTTCCTGAAATATGGCCTAGTTCAATACTATTTTGATGCAGGGGGAGGATGGAACCATATGGAGCCTGGGAGGGGTTCAACAAAGGGGATCAGAGACAAGGAGTGGGGGTAGTGTTAGCAAATCCCTATAGCTTGGGAAACAAGTTGCCAGAGTTCTAGGCCATGCTGACTGGGGGGTTGGAGGTTGCGGCAGTCACAGAAATGTGAGCCAACAAAAACAATGTTTGGGACCTGAGGGTGAGGGGGTACACTATGCTTAGGAAGGATCAGAAGGAGGGCAGAGGAGGATGAGTGGCTATGTACATTACAGATGGCATAGAAATTGCTAGGGTAGAGGAGGCAGGGGGAAATGTGGAGGCCTTATGGGTCAACTTACAAACTCCTGCAGGAGATAAGGTCAAGTTGGGAGTAGTATATAGGCCCACCCGATTGGGGGATGTACTAGAGGAAGGTTTGCTGGACAATATTATAGCTCAGTGTGGACCAAAAGGGGAGGGAGTGGTGTTGATGGGGGACCTTAATATATCAGGTATAAATTGGGGAACCATGTCCTTGAGGGCTGCCAGGGAACAGAGGCTGCTGGACTGCTTCCAGGATGTGTTCCTAACACAGCATGTGGTGGTGGTGCCCACTAAGGAGATGCATGTCCTGGATGCAGTTCTGGCAGATGGGGATCTGGTAAGTGACCTGGTTGCAGAGGAACACCTGGTTGGGAGTGACCACAACACTGTCTGGTTTCAAATTAGCAAGGGGGGAGGGGGAGAGCTCTTGAACACTGACTGTGGACTTCAGGGGTGCAGATTTTATGGGCATGGGAAGCATTCTCAAGGATCACTTGAAAGGGGTTACTACAAGGACAGATGTGGAAAAGAGATGGGAGGTCATTAAGTGGGACTTCATGAGGCAGTCAGGATCTATGCTAAGGTCAAGCGTAAGGGAGCTCAGTCACATAAACCATGCTGGTGGTCCAGGGAGGTTCAGGTAGCAGTCAGGGAGAAGAAAGCTGCCTACAAAAAATACAAAGCAACAAGATGGGAAAAGGAAAAGGAAGCTTACCACCTTTCCTCTAGAAAAGTCACCTGGATGGTGCAGGGGGGGCAAAATCCAGTAAAGAACAGTGATTGGCACAGGGGATATGGGGAGGGGAAAAGAGGTTCTTCAAGTACATTGTGGAGCAGAGGAAACCAAGGTCCAGCTGGGTAGATTGAGAACAGAGGGAGGAGGGTGGGTGGAAGAGGTGAGGGACCATGTGGAGGTATTAAACAAGCACTTTGCCTCTGTGTTTTCTGGCAAAGAGGAGGGGATATTAACAAAGCAAGACATGGAGTGTATGGCAGTGGTAGAGAGGGAGATCACGGGGGTAACAGCTAGGGAGCAGGAGGGAGTGGGAGGTAACCCAGAGGTGTCACATCCAGATACGAATAAACCAGCCAGTAAGGTGGGGGGGGCAGATGATGCTATCTCCACTGAATGGGTGTGGAAAGCCCTAAAGGCACTAAAGAAAGATAACTCTCCTGGGCTAGAAGGCATACATCCAAGAGTACTATGAGAATTGGTGGATGTGCTGGCAGTACCCCTGGTGGAGCTCTTCAACAGGTCACCCAAGACAGGGAAGGTACCCAGGGATTGACTAGAGGTGCATGTGGTACCTATCCATAAAGGGGCAGGGTTTGAGGGAAGAGACAGGTAACTAAAGACCCATCAGTTTGGCATCAGTGGTGGGGAAATTAATGGAGAGTATACTGAAGGAAAGATTGGGGATGTTTTTGGAGAAGGAGGGAGGGAGGGATGGATAGCAGGCAATATGGTTTTGTGCCAGGCAGATCATGTCAAAATAACCCTGTGGAGTTCTACAAATGGGTAACATCCGAACTGGACAGGGGAAGGTTGGTGGATGTACTATTTTTAGACTTCAGCAAAGGCGTCTGACTCAGTCCCCCACTATGGCCTGGTGGGGAAACTGACAGGGTTGGGGGTGGGCCCATTGATGGTTAGATAGCTAGGAAACTGGTTAACTGGTCACACCCAGAGAGTTGTGGTCAGCGGGGAGCTCTCGAACCCTAGAGGGGTCAGTAGTAGGGTACCACAAGGTTCGGTCCTGGGTCCGATTCTGTTTAATACATACATATCTGACATCAGGAAGGGAATAGGGAGTAAAATGAGTTTCTTCACTGATGACTCCAAGATGGGAGCAGTGGTTGAGGGAGAAGAGGGGAGGTTGGCCCTGCTGGGGGATCTGGAGACCCTGTTCAGGTGGGCTTACACCTGGAAATTAAACTTTAATTCTTCCAAGTGTAAGGTATTACATTTAGGGTGGGGAAACCCCAAACACATGTATACCCTGGGGGGGAGGGACTGGAGGCCTCAACAGGGGAAAAAGACCTAGGAATCATGGTGGATACAAGTATGAATAACTCTGAGTAGTGCAGGAGAGTGGCTGTCAAAGCAAACGGGATGTTGGGATGCATCGTAAGGGGTATCACTTCGAGGAGCAGGGACGTGATTCTGTCACCGTACAAAGGGCTGGTTAGACCACACCTTGAGTATTGTGTGCAGTACTGGAGACCACACTTGAAGAGGGACATACAGCTCCTGGAGAGGGTCCAGAGGAAGGCTACCAAGATGATACGAGGACTAATGGACTTGATGTATGAAGGAAGACTAGAGGAGTTTGGCCTGCTTTCATTGGAGGAGAGGAGAGACAGAGGGGACATGACTGAGGTCTTCAAGTGCCTCAAGGGAATAAATAGGGTAAACATGGAGGGTTTATTTAGACTAAAGGAGGGAGGTATCAGCCAAGAACATGATTTGAAGTTGGAAGGGGGAAGGATGAGGGGGAAAGAGGAGGAGGTTCTTCACTGAGAGGGTGGTGGAACCTTGGAAAGCGCTGCCTGGCGAGCTGGTTCAGGCTTCCATGGTGGAGGGATTTAATAGAGGGTAGGATAGATACAGAAAGGGAAAGTACCAGAGAAAGGCCTGGCTTAGGTGGCAGGGAGGGATGATAGGCGTTCTGAAACACATGGGGGGGGCCTCGGTACCCAGCTAGGGATCTGAGGTTTCGAGCAGACTCGATAGACCATATGGCCTAATCTGCTGGCAATTAGTATGTTAGTAAGTTGTGGAGTTTATCTAGCTAATTTGGGCCAGACCTCCCTTTAACTCACTTACTATGGATTCCTCATTTCACTGCTTTGGGGCCTGTTCCAAATGTACTGTATATCACCAAAAACTTTCTTAGTTATTAGCAACTGCCTAAAAGTTTTGTTAGAAATATATTTATTACTTAAGAATGGTGACAAGGTGCTGGTGTCAAACTACAGGCCAATATGTATCCTCTCCCCACTATCCAAAGCTTTGGAAAAAATCATGGCAAGTCAACTTACAGAATACCTCAATAAGTACAATTTGCTCTGCCCAAACCAACATGGTTTCAGGTAAAAACACAGTACCACCACGGCACTGCTGGAATACACTGACTATGCGCACAAGGCCCTGGATGAAGGCAAATTGATGGGATCCATCTTCATTGACCTCACCAAAGCCTTCGACACCATCAACCACCTTCTACTAGTACTCCAGCTCCAGGGATTGGGTATGGCACCTAATGCTGTGAATTGGTTCAATGACTACCTAACACACAGGAGCCAGAGAGTCAAAATCGGGCAGACGTTATCCAGCTCCAGAGATGTACTCCTAGGAGTCCCTCAAGGATCAATTCTAGGGCCCCTGTTTTTCAGCCTCTTTGTAAATGACCTACCCACAGCCTGTGACACCAAACTTATTCTGTATGCAGACGGTGCCCTGCTGCTGAGCAGTAGCACCTCTCAGGTTGCCCTACAAACAGAACTATAGAAATTTTTCAATAAACTCGAGGACTTGTTCAGTAGGCAAAAGCTGCTACTAAATTACAAGAAAACCAAGGCCATGCTACAATCCAGCCTTTACAACAAACACAAGCATGCTTCCCTCATAATCACCAATAAGGCTGGTGAGCAGATTGAGCAGGTGCACTTGTTCAAGTACCTTTGAGTCACCACTGATGACTTTCTCACTTATGCACACCACATAGCCTCCCTTGTCAGAGTGGTAAACACAAAGATTGGGGTCCTCTATAGGCATAAGAAATCCCTCACCCCGGAAGCACTCTGAATTTAAGTCTCCAGCTCCATTCTCTTCATGATAGACTATGGACTGGTGGTCTATGGAGCTGCTACTGATACAGTGCTCAAAAGGGTCCAAATTGCACTCAGTAAGGCATGCCGCCTCACCCTGTATGCAGATCACTACACTCATACTTGCACCCTGTATGAGCATACAAACTGGCTTAACCTAAAAGACAGGATCAAATACCAAACTTGCCTCCTGGGAAAGAAGGCACTCCTCAGAAAAAAACCACCCTGTATAGGAAACCTGCTTGAGGCTTCTCTCTACACACACATATCACCAGACGGAGGAAGAATGGAACACTGTCCATACCATTCTGCTGAACCTCACTAGGGTAGCACGTTTTCTCCTAGCAGGCCCCCCTCTGGATAAATAAACTCCCGTTGAAATTACAAACAAATAACAGGCTGTCTCAATTCAAAGCAGGCCTCAAACAGCACCTAATGTCTAGCTCAAAATGCACCTGCTTCTCAGGCCCAACTTGATAGACAGGCTTACCCTCAAGCTAGCACCCAGCAGGGCTACCTAGAGAACCCTGCCTCCATTTCAGCCTAGCCAAGGGCTTAAGTAAGCTATCAGTCCTCTTTAAACACACTTTGGTGCTGCTCCCTCCTCAACCCCCCCATGCACCATACTCGACAAAGCCCTCTGGAGCTGCTCTCCCCATTACAGCCCCCTGTTTCACTATCCCCCACCTCTCGCTCTCTGGGTAGGTTCAAACCCAATCGCTCTTGTTTCACTGTCACCCAGCCTCTTGCCACCTGGGATAGTGTTAAACCCTATGCAGTTACTCTGCCAAAGTCTATCAACAAATTTGGAGGTTTCAAGGGGTGTGCTACCTAAGGCAACTGATTAGAAATAGCTTAGTATTCGATTACAACTGCTCTGTTTTTTCTCCTATTTGTCTAATTGTCATGTAATTGCTTTTTAATGCCTAGTGATCAGGCCTCTGTAATCACTGAATTTGCAGATGACACGAAAGATCTGCAAGAGGGTTGATACACAAAGTAGGGTGGAAAGGATGAAAAGGGACTTGGCAAGGTTGGAGGAATGGTCAAATATATGGCAGCTTAGAGTCAATGCAAAAAAGTGCAAAGTAATGCACCGGGAAAACAAAAACCCAGGGGAAGAGTACACAATGGGGGATAAGATACTGACAACAACAAAAAATGGAAAGGGACCTGGGGATAGTCATATCAGACAACCTAAATGTGGGCCAGCAATGGAGAAGGCAGTAAGGAGGGTTGGGGATACTGGGATGCATAGGAGAGACATCACCAGTAGAAAACAGGAAGTTGTTGGCCCTCTGTAGAGACAGTTGGTAAGACCACATCTGGAGTACTGTGTACAGTTCTGGAGACCCCATTTCTGCAAAGACATAGGCAGGGTGGAGGCTGTCCAGAGGAGGGCAACCAAAATGATACAGGGTCTGCATCAGAAGACATATGAAGAAAGACTAAAGGAACTAAAGATGTATAGCCTCAAGGAAAGGAGGGAGACGGGGGGACATGATAGAAACTTTCAAATACCTCAAGGGAATCAACAAAGTCCAAAAGGGTAGCATCTTTCAGAAAAAAGAGATGTGCAAAAACAAGGGGGCACAATTAGAAGATAGAGGGAACTGTTCAGAGGTAATGTGAGGAAGTATTTCTTCACAGAGAGGGTTGTGGATACATGGAACAGGCCTTTCTTGAGGAGGTCGTAGAGTCAAAAACAGTGGAGGAATTCAAGAATGCATGGGACAGACATAAGGCAATTCTAGTGGGTGGTAGGAAGAAGTAGGCTGTTGGTTAACTAGGATCTGCAGCTTATCCATTAGGTAGGAAAATGGGCAGACTAGGTGGACCAAGCGGTCCTTATCTGCCATCAAATTCTATGTTTCTGTGTTTCTGTGTGTATTGTCTTATTGTCCACCCTGACATGGAACCTTTGTAAAAGAGCTCACGCTCAAAGGTCTTTCCAAAATACTAATTAAATAAATAAATAAACTTAGATCTGAGGTTATGAGCACATCTGTTTTTCCATTGCCCAAATTATCCCTGGCTTCTGAATTAGTGGTATCATCCTGAATAGACAAACTCATGACCTTGGGGGTCCATAATTCATCCTCTAAATTTTGTTCAAAATTTACCCTGATGTCCTCTGATTCCTGCTCCATATTTTTTCCTAATTCCATTTGGTTCCTGTGAGGGAAGTGGTGAAAAGCAAAATCACAGGTTTTTGCCATGACTGAGTAGGGCACTTCCACATTTGACTGCTGCTCAAGGTCTTGACTCACAGCACTCAATCCTCAATACAGTGGTACACAGTGGCAGAGCCAGGTTTGTCAGCATTTGGGAGCAAGGGGGGCCATTCAGTCAATCACAGGCTCCACCATGGGAACTAAACAGTGAATAAAGATAGTGTCAGGGTGCCACTACTCACACTGGGGCAGCCAGGAGTGGCAACCACCCCCCAGCCCCCCCCAGCTCCGCCACTGGTGGTACAGCTCCTAAGACTCTGTTTTCAGCATCACAGTATAGCTCCAACTTCAGCCTGTGGGAAAGGACACAGCTACCGCTACCCCTCAGATACCGTGGCTGGCACACTGCTGCAAAACACCTAATTCCTCTACTCTTTCCACTGAACTCTCAGTCACTCTTGATCACCCATCACCCGTGAAATTCTTGGGAGTGCTAGAAAAGGCCAGTCAGTAAAGTACAAATTCTGCAAAGATAAAATAAGCCTTTCAAGGCAGAAGTATGATACCCTGTTAAACAGAAGTACATAATGCCCTCATTATAGGCTAGCATAGATGATTTATTGATTGTAAATCAAAATTAGGAATATAATTGTAAGACTAGCTTTACTCTCTTCCAAGTCTTCACACAGCCAGTCTCTCAGCAGCCATCTTCCTTCAATGTACATTCTGTGTTATTGGAAAGAAAACCAGAGATATGATCTTTGGGTAATTAGTATTGCAGTAAGCATTATTTAATAAAACCAACTTATTTACTCTGAATGACAATCATGACCTCTGTGCACAACAGGAAACATTAGTCAGGTGCCAAACCAAAGATGATGGCTAAATCCATACGGCACTGTATTAAGGTGAAGAGAACAACAAAATGGCCACCAAGAAGAGTGCTGTGAGACAATGAAAAGAACCGGAATATTACTTTGATTTTAAGGTGTGAGGTGTAAGCCACCTATGTTGATTAATTCTTTGGATAAATATATTCTCCAAGTTCTCTGCATTTGGAAGTTGCTACATTGAAAAGAGGCTTTCTGTTGTTCCAGTTTTCTAGAATCCAATCTTGTAAGGACAATCTTAAACCCAAAGATTTGGAGATCCTTTTCACTGGTGCCTTTCTTTCTTTCTTTTTCTTGTTTTATTCATATATTTTTGCAATTACTTCTGGTCTAATTGGTGTGGACACAGATAAGCTAGTCTGAATCTTTTTGAACTCTGGTGGTTGGGGGAGGGGCTGGGAGGGGGTGGTAGGGGTAGACATTGTATTATACGAAAATTATTGTCACTATTTACTCCAACTGTGGAGGCCTTATTCAATGTTCTGAACTCTTGGTCTTTCTGTCTGTTTTTTACCTAATTTTTAAGTGTTTGGATCTAGTAACCATTCATAATTGTACTAATTGTAACATTTGTAACTCTGCATTGTTACCTTCTTGAATAAAGTCTATTAAATTTGAAAAAAATAGATTTAGAGATCCTGAAGGAGCTAGCAGGACTGGGCACAGAACCCTGGGAGTGGACCAAATGGAGCACTGTGTATGGGATCAGAGAGCCAGTCAAAGATAGAGTTGGGCAGAGTGTGTGGAATGGACTGTGCCTATAGTCTGGCTGACAGGAAGTGCTGAGTCGATATGCACTACAGCCAGAAAAAGTTAGTCACAGGCCTGAAGGCTTTATGGTGAATCTGGCATCAGCACATAGAGGGAGAACCAAGAAGGTTGAAAAGGAGGACAGGAATAATAGGAGAAATCTTTTGTAGGGAAAACGAAAGGAGCTATACCACGAAGAGGGCACTGGGAAAGCTCTGGGACTTGTGTTGTGTTCTGAGTTTTGATATTTCCAAATAAGTTTCTGCCACTATAATAATTTTGTATGGGTCAAATTTATTCAATACACTATGTTCCAAAGTGAGGAAAAAAACTTCTGTAATTGGCCTTTGCATAGAAATGTTATAATACTAGTATTGTATGCTGGCCATAGTGTGCAGTTTATGCTAGGTTATAAATTGTCTTATAGTTACAGAATTTGAAATTAACCTTTTAAATTTTTCTATAAATCAATGAAAATTATACATTCTGACATCACACCAGTACATGTATGAAGGGTAAGTGTTACACACTCTAGAAGTGCACAAGGATTAGAGGGAGCATGAGCTGCAGAACATCAAGAGTTACTCCGATTTACTTTGGATTTGGACCCCATACTTTATCTTTTAAAACATTTTCAAAATAAAACACAAAGAAACTTCGGGAAAGGAATTTAAACATAGTGCTCAGCTTAGCCAGATAACTGCACTATGCTTTACTGTTTTGGTGTTTTTGAGGTGGGGCAACACGCTATTCAAAAATCCTGCACCTAACAAATTTAGCAACCATTTTTTAAGATTAAGTTTTTTTCATTACTTCTGCTGAATAAAACTTAATTTGTAGATTGAAAGGAAATCTATATACTATGCATACAGGGATTTTTCTGCAAAACTGGATGATGTTAAAAGGGTTTTTACAGTAATATGTTCTGCCATTTAATGCAGTACCTCTAGTAAACTGATACATATTAAGTCACAATTTTATATAAACATTTCTTTTTTTAGCTGTTTTTTTATACCATTTTACTATTAAAATAGGAACTGTTACACATCAGTTCTTCCTATTTTTATATATTTTATGTATTGCAAGGTGTTCATATTTTGGGCTATAACATAGTGTATTGATCTCAATTGCCCTTTTAGAATTTTTATCTTAAAATGTTTTTCCTTTTACAGTGAATCTAACTTATTGACCCATTCAGCTTCCAAGTGGAAAGATCCCAGGCTAAAGGTCTGTCAAAGCAGAATCTACATCTTTTCACAGCATTTCATCATCTCTCCTGGATTTTGGAAAAGGACAAGGCATTGCACAGATTTCATAATCAAAGTTTAGACCTCACATAACACTCATTCACAAAATAAACTACACTGTTATTAACAGCTGAAGTTATTTTTTATTGAAAATGTTTCTATTACTTTTAGACCTACTTTCTTCTTTTTTGGAACTTTATTATATATTGTATTACTATTGTCTTGTATTTTTTTTTTTGGTTTGGGGTCAGGGAAATAAAAATATGGCTCCAAAACAACCCCCAAAAAAGTAAAACAAAAATGAAGTAAAAAAGTTGATACAGTGGCTGGTGCAAAATAAATTTCCAATGATTTATTTTCCTCAGGTAGTCAAATAGAAATAGTTGGAAAGAAAGCAATTATACAGATTAAAGACTCTATGAATCAGAATTAACATAATCTACTATTAAACCAAGGAGATTAAGATCACAACATCCACTCTTGAAACAAACAACTTACAGGTTAAAGTAACACACTGTGTATGAGTTTTCTACATTCAGCAGACCTGGGTTTGATTCCCACAACCTCCAGTTGCATACTGTGTGACTCTGAACAAGTCACTTAACCTCTACAGTGCTCCCAGGTCACCCCTGAAAACAGACACTTGTGCCTAGTGAGCTTTATCCTGTTTACAAAGAATGAAAATGTAAACAAATAAAACTATGGAGGGTCCCGTTATGGTTGTGGAAGATGATTGGTAGCAAATCTTTCCAGGGGTAATACAGTGCCTCAGAAAGAGGATGCTTTTCAAACATCATGCTCTACATTAAGAAGTTTGGAGCTAGAGGAGTCTAGTACACTAGAAATAACAACTGTATCTGCAGAATCTGGTACAAAAATCATCTCACAAAATATCTCTCAATGAATTCATCTTCAAGCAAATGGTAATACAACTTGTCTTTTGCAAAAACCTGTAACTCCTGTATAAGGTACTCAATTAAATACTTGAAATCCTCAGGCTATTAAATCAGTACAACCATCATTTTACATGATTCTGATATATTTGCATCACCATATATTAAAACATTTAGTCTGGAATCCCATCTAACGGTCCCTTGGGAATCCCATATATTTGGCACAGACAGCCATTGCAAATCCTCAGAAGACAGGTGAGCTAAATGACTTCATCATAAAAAGTGAGTTGGATATCTCTGGAGCACAAATAACCTTAGGAAATATAATTTCAGATTTGTATGATGTAAAGAAAGAAGTACACATATATCATTTTTATCTGAGGGAATTGTTTATACTTATGAAAATTATGAACACCTTAAATAACGCTGTGGATGAAGTTGCAATGAGAAGGAACAGCAGCTATGCCGTCATTTTTGAATATGTTGTTAGCATTGCCAGGAAATAAGGAGGTGTGCCTGTTTTCAAGGCAAGCCTATTTGTTCCAGTACTCTAATAGACAAAGTGACACAGTGGTTGAGCTAAAGAGAGGGGAGGCGGTGGGGGTGGGGCCTCTGAGCAAAAAAGGGGAGGATTAACAATGATATGGGGCAGAGGATGACATCACAAGGATGAGGCAGAGCCTGAGAGAAGAATAGGGAATTGATTGGGCAAAACAATAGAGAAAGAGAGATGGGGACAGGGATATAAAGGAGGCTGCTGCAAGCAGGCTCCCTCGCAATTTTGCTTGCTAGTGATTTTCCCTACTCACCCAATTCCGTTTCTCATAAGGGCAAGAGGGAGAAAAATGATAATTTAAAGGACAGAATGCTTTAGATGAACAGCAGATCTGTTAAGGGAGAAATACAAGGGGATAAGGGCCCCTAGGATTTGTTGAAGGTGGATGGCAAGATATTGTAGAAGCTTTGGAAGAAAAAGGAGGGGGACAAGGGTGAGGGGGTAGATGGTTCAGGGTGTACACCCAGAGGGCCCCAAAGCAACACAGAACTGAAGAAGGGTACAGGTGTACACGTGTACCCAACAGGAGAGAAGAAAAAGCAAGATAATGACCCCAGATGTACACTGGGGGGAGAAGATGAATATTAATGTTGGACATAATAAATACATTGAAGCAATATAAATATGTGTGAAAAAGGGAAATATGATGTGAATAAATAATGTTTGGTATGTAAATACAGGAATAGTTTGAATAAATGTATTGCCAACTGAGCACCCACACAGCAAGATTTGATGTGTTTATTGGGAGGGGAGTCCAGGAACAAGTACTCATTTAAAAGAAAGCATAATGAAAGTAGCAAGTAACTGCAGAAAAGGAGACATTAGAACATGATATACTTTAAAAAGAATTAAAAGGGAAGGAAAAGGAGCCGAAGAGTGAAATGAACAGTGATAAAGTGAAAGCTTCAAAAAAGAAGAAAAAATAAAGAAAAGGATGGAAAATAGGGACGAGTCTACATAGTCTAAGGGTATAGATGTTATTAAAGACATACACTGTAGATAAGAAAAATGTCTGTATAGGAAGTACAAGGATGAAAGGTCATTTTCAGGCAAACAGTGAACGTAGCTAGTGTTTCTAAGACTGAACATACTGTTATAAACTTGGATCAGAAAGAAAATGTATGCATTAGTAAAACACATGATGAAATTAGAAAAAATAGGAAAATAGGCAAAGGATTGTTCTTATCAACTGTTTTTTTTAGTCAGCGTCTGAAGGCAAAATGTGAAAATGATTTCACCTTGAAAGGCATTGCTGGTAACACATTTAATTGGTCTGACATAAAATCTACTCATCATTATAAAGTACAACCAAATGAAGGATGAGTGTATTTGGTAGTCTGTAATTTTGGTACGTGGGAAATATTATTGGAAGCAGCAAATAAATTTAAAGAAGTAGGAATTAAAATATCTAGTTCCATTCAGTACGAACAAACTCAAAAAAAGTGTTTTGCACGTAGCAAAATATAAAAAAAAACAAAAAAACAGAAGGTTCAGCAAGGTGCAGAGAGACAACACAGATTGACAGCATTTATGAAACCAGTGGGAAAAGTGCATGTACTGAAAGAAACATAGAAACATAGAAACATACAATTTGACGGCAGATAAGGACCGCTTGGCCCACCCAGTCTGCCCATTTCCCTTCTTACTGGATAACCTGCAGATCCTAGTTAACCAGCAGCCTACTTCTTCCTACCCCCACCCTCTAGAATTGCCTTATGACTGTCCCATGCATGCTTGAATTCCACCACTGATTTTGACTCCACAACCTCCGGCCGTTCCATGCATCCACAACCCTCTCTGTGAAAAAATACTTCCTTAAATTACCTCTGAGCCGCCCCCCTTCTATCTTCAAATTGTGGTCTCTTGTTCTTGCACACCTCTTTTTTTGAAAGATGCTACCCTCTTGGCCTTTGTTGATTCCCTTGAGGTACTTGAACGTTTCTATGATGTCCCCCCTCTCCCTCCTTTCCTCGAGGCTATACATGGTGATACTTATGATAATACAGAATTATAAAATGGAGAGAAAAAAATCCCACATTTTGATTTGTCATCACCTGTGCATCAAATGTGTTTGATGCACAGGTAAAAACAAGTACTGAAAAGGTGGACCTCAGTACAAAAAAAAAAAAGAATATCAGTGTGCCATTGGAACATTCAAGTTTTGAAATAGCGCCATTTTTTTCAAGTGCTTGGGATAACATTGTCATTTTAAACAGTACAGAAAAGCCCTACAATGACCATAGTAGCCAAGTTTTAATAGCTGATGAAACCTCAACAAAAATGTTACCTTTCAAACAGAATGGAAACTATGTTTTCCTGCAGTCTTTCTGTGCCTCCAGAATCCACGTCTGCTCCTGCTTTGGTTATTGTGCTGCCGGTCCAATGGTTTAAACAAAAAAAAAAAGCTGTAGCCTCAATTTTTATTAAGTAGGCTGTTAAACTTAAAGTCTTCTTGCTGCCCATTTCCTGGTAGGCTGTTGGGAGGGTGAGAAGAAGTACAGATGATACATCTGGCATGGCTGCTCACTGTGTGTGTGTGTGTGTGTCTCACAGGTTCTCATACACATCAACAAAATGGACAAAAGTACACCCGCTCACTCTAGCACTGGTCACTCCATTGTACTGAAGACCTTGCTCCCCACTCTCTCTCCCCACTCATTTAACCTCATTGTCCCGATACAAAAGACCTTACTCTCCCACTCTCTCTCCCCATACAGGTAACCTCCCTCACTAGATAATGCCAAAGTTAAACATCAAAAAAGTCAGACTGAAAACAACAACAAAAAAAGAAAGACTCACATTGAGCTTTATTTTTGATTTCTAGCATGGCACTACATGGATGCATCTGTGGAAGGATGATCGGTAACATTCTCATTTAGAAAAAAATCTACAACTGAGGGAGCTGCAAAAATCATTAGGAGTCCATGTAGCCCACTGGTCTACCTACCACACCTGTGGTTCACCTCCTGCACGTCTGGACACCACTCTGTGCCTCTCAGGGCCAAGGAGCCTGCTGCCACCAGCCCCCTGGAATTAAGCATCAGACATCCTTGTAGCTCACTGGGCTACCTACCACACCTGCGGTTCACCTCTGAATGCCTGGACCCCACTCTGTGCCTCTGCGCCAAGGAGCTTGCTGCCACCAGCCTCCTGGAATCAAGCATCAGGTACAGCCTATACACAGCTCCAGCCTCGCTGGCTGCTGCTCTGGCTGCCAAATTGTTTTTGCCCCCCCCAGACCACCCTTAATTACACTTAAGCTTCTCCCTCCCCTACCCCATCGGCTCCCAGTAGTAGTTCTCTGAGCTTAAAGCTTTCTGTCTCCCCACCCCTTTGTTGATCTTTGTTGATCCTGCCTCTTCTTAAAGGCATCTTCACTATAAGACACTTTCTGCTTAAAGCCCTGCTCTCTGTTTCCCTGGCTGTGGTTTTACAGCTCTAGATAGTACTGTTTCATTAGTTATTATAATAAATCCAAGATATGGCTTCCACAGCCCCCCTTCTCCTCATTGGCTACATCCTCCTTCTGACAATGGAGCCAGTTTTGGACCCCAGGAAAGACTCATCCTGCCTGAATACTCCTATAGGACTGGAAATAAGCCCAACGGTGTCTGCCATTCAGTTAACTCCCTCAAAAGGCAGTACTCCTTACACATTTCCAACCCTTCACATCTCCTACTGCCCAGCATTCTCTAAGCAGACCCCATTTACCCTCTCTGCTAGGGTAGTATTATCTGCTTTGATCAACTTCCACTGCCCACCAAACTCCCACACCGTTACCCTTGATAGTGTCCAAGGCAAACAACCAAACAAAGCCTTCCTAAGCAATGGGCAGGATCACACACACGACTTACCCTTCTCCAAAATAATGTGGAATGCAATCCAAATCCTGGCCCCAGCTACAAGATGCTCTGAGACCACCTCTGGCAATCTCACTATGCCATCCCTCTGCCATTCCACAAGAGCAGGGGATGCAGTTAAACATAAGTCCGCTATCCTGCCAGCTCAGCTGAATATGCTGATAGTCGGCACAAAAGTGAAGAATAATATAGCCAACTCCCACAGCAAGTCCTATCTAATGGAACATTTAAAGCTACAAGCTCTTAGAATTGTCTGGCTACTCCTTCTACTCTCGGGGAATGTTCACCCAAACCTTGGACCTAGTACTAGTGCCTCAATACCACTAACAGACCACAAGGCAGGTGCAATAGCTATTGCATCTCTTAACATATGCAGCCTGCTAGCAAAATTTGATGCTCTCCAGGTATGGATGACCCAACATAAACCAAATGTCATCTCAGTCATGGAGATCTGGCTCACTCCTAGAATCCCTGACTCTGCTATCCAGCTTGAGGGCTATTCAACTTTCAGAGTGGACAGGCGAAGGAAACGAGGTGGAGGATGTGTCATTTATATTAATGACTCAGTTCAGTGCAGGGCACTCCCCATCCCACCCCAGGGTGGAAGATCACAAATTCTCTTCATCCAGGTTCAACTTGGATCCCAGGGAAATTGTTTAACTATAATCTCGGTGTACATACCCCGTAAATATCAAGAGACTGGTTTCAAACTAGCACTTGATTATTTATCTAGTAATCACCATCAATCTGAAATCATTATGTTAGGGGACTTTAATATAAATTGGTTATCCCCAGATGCTGCACCTTACCAGGATGCAATAGTGGCCATAGACATGGTCCAACTCGTTCAATCCCCCACTCATGTAAACTATCACACTGGTTCAAGTATTCTGATAGACTGGGTACTAACCAACTGGCCACAAAGAATAGCTAGAAACACTGTGCTAGCCAACTCTATCAGTGACCACTCGCCAGTCTTTTGTGCCTGGACAAACAAGACCCTGAAATCGCCCCCAAAAACAATAATCTCCAGAATGATAAAAGATGGACATCTTGCCTCACTAAAATCCTACCTCCGCCAGCTAGACTGGTAGGGGGTCTACGCTGCCGCCGACATGAATGCTGCTCTTGAGTGCTTTATCGACAGGTTTAACATGGCCTGCAATATCTTTGCCCCTCTAAAAATGAGGAAAATCAAAGGAACAAGCAAATCATGGATCACACCACAGCTCCTTGAGCTAGTGGAGTTCAGGGATTACCTGTGGCATAGAGCTAAGAGCACTAGGTCCCCCTCTGACATACAGAAATACAAAGCAGTACATAATAAGTGCACTCAAGTCATTAGCCTTGCAAAAAGATCTCACTTTAAAAGTGAACCAGACAACTCTTGGCACGACAGCCACAGATTCTGGGACAATATGAAAACTCTAACAGTCAGAGCAAGTAAATCACCACCATTGCAAATAAACTTTGATTGTGCAATTGCCCAGGATTCCAAAACTATCACAGATGACTTCAACAAGACCTTCACGGATCTTAATGGGGTCCTTCCTCCAGACTGTCTCCAACCTGTGCCTAGATCTTCCATTAGTTGTACCGATATCCCTCCAACACACACACACACAGCACCTTCCTTCTACCTGAAGGTAATCTCTACAATTGAGACAAAAAAAAAAACTTGGAAAAAGTTCTCAGGAACACTAGATCCAGTGGGGACTCTCTTGACCTAAAGATTGTGTCTCTCACCCTGGATGTGTTACTCTCCCCTCTAACCTGGATCCTACATCTCTCACTAACCACTGGCATTTTCCCTCAATGCTGGAAAGCTGCAGTGGTCACCCCAGTCTTTAAAAGCGTGGACAGAACCTGCTTGGCCAACTACATGCCAGTCTCAATTCTGCACCCCTGAGGCACTAGACAGGATAGCATACGATCACTTAGGTACATTCCTTGATAAGTACAACCTTCAATTCCAGGAACAGCATGGCTTTCAGAAGGCACATAGTACTACAATGGCATTGGTTGAGTTTACTGGTCATATCCATGAAGCACTTGACCGAGGGCTCTTGGTGGGGGCCACTTTCATGGACTTCACCAAGACCTTTGACATGGTCAGCCACGACTTGTTTCTCACACGACTCTCTAACACTGGTAGATCCTCTGTCTGTCAAGGCTGGTTCCAGAGTTACCTCTCTAACAGGATCCAGCATGTCAAGATTCTTGACGATCTATCTGACCATCGACATGTGAACACAGGGGTGCCCCAAGGTTCCATTTTGGGCCCCCTGCTGTTCAGCCTGTTTATAAATAAACTCCCCAAAGTCTGCCAGAATAAGATCCTTCTATATGCAGATGATGCTGTTCTCTACACGTGTCACTCTTCTCCGGAAGAGCTGGAAAAAGGCATGCAAGATGGCTTTACTGCTGTGGAAAAATGTTTCCTTCAGTCTAATCCCTTGCTCAACTACACTAAGACTAAAACAATGTTGTTTACCTCCCATCAAAACTGTCATAAGTTACATCACCTCAATATCTACAATAACAAGTTTGATACACTCAAAATGGTCACCACCTTAAAGTACCTTGGTGTTTACCCTGACAGCGCTCTCTCCTACAGCCAGCACATATACCATATTGCCAAGGCAACTAGTGCCAGACTAGGTCAGCTCTACCAACAGAGGCAGTGCCTCACCAAAAGTGCCATCAAGCTTGCAGTTAACAGCTCTGTGCTCTGTATCATAGATTATGGACTGGTAGTCTATGGAGCCGGTACTGATACAGCACTCAGGTGAGTCAAGATTATCTTAAACAAAGCTGTTAGACTAGTCCTTGGTGTGGACCATTTAACTCACACTTGTGAACTATACTCAAGCACTGGTTAGTTAAACTTGAATAGCAGAATTCAGTACCAAGTCTGTCTATTAGCTAAAAAATGCACCCTAGGTCTTGTTCCTATTGGAGTGAGGCAACTTCTAAGAAACTCCACTTCCTCCATACTAACTAGGGGGTTGAGTAAAGCTACCTTCATTATCCCATTCTGCCGGACTTCACTAGGGCAATGGTCCATCGAATACAGGGTCCCCTGCTGGGTAAATTACCTTAACTCTGAGCTGATTGAGGAAACAAAACTATGTCCATTTAAAGCCAAGCTGATGCAGTACTTGGCCAATCTTAGTAACTGTGACTGCATCACCTGTGCCTAATCCTACTGTTATTGATATCTTATCTGTCCTGCATAGCATCCATCCCCACTTCCTCCCTGCCTGGTGTGACTCCACTGAGCACTACCCCCTGTCCCTCTTTATCCCCCACCTTTCTGCTTTCTCTTCACAAATATTAATCCCCCAATATTTACCCCTACAGTTTCCCCTCAACTCAAACCCCACTTTAATACACTTTCCTTTATCCCTCTCTCCTCCCACATTACCCAACCCTGCCCTATCACCTACTTGTGTAACCCTGGGTAGATTCCTATCAAATCCCACCCCTCTGACTACTCAACCCCCTTATTCTGTCACCCCTTTGACTCTTCCCCTTCCCCCTGCTCTCATCTTGTCTGTCCTCCCCCTCTTTTGGTCACCACCACTTCTGACCCTCTATAATTCTACCGGCATGCTCTAAAGCTCAGCTACCACTATAAATTGCATGTCCACCTTAGATATGCTCTTAGTACAGTTGCAATAAAGTTGACCTCTCCTACCTGATGTATTTTAACTGTACTTGCTTGAGTCTGTATCTGTAGATACCATAATGCAGTTGCCTGCTGTATATACCCCTATTTGTTTTGTAATGTCTAAGCACCTTGTCTATTGCCTTACAACCTGGAACTTTTGTAAATGAGCTTTTAGCTCAAAGGTGTTATCCGAGATTCCAATAAATAAATAAAAAGACAAAAGACCCACAGCTAACCATGCAGAAGGGTTATTTTATCATGAATTCTTCAAATTAGATCTTTTTTTATGCATAAATATACTTAACTAATTGTACAAATGTATTTAAAAACTGAAGCCCATTTTATAAGTGCAATAAGACACTACATTGAACAGATATTACCGCACATCTGGGGGCTAAAGGCACTCAGTCTGTAGCCATGTGCTTCACTAAACCCCTGGGCAGGTGCTAATACCTATTCAATGCACACCCCATCATGCCTTATTGCTTACACAGAATACATTAATAACAATACTAGATATAGGATACAAAATGATATGAGAATCTATAACAATGAAATATTAAAAGATTCAAATGCCTCAGACATTAGCTGTTCATCTACATCTTTACAGGCATGAAGTACTGATTTCTTAGCTTCTAATATAGTGATAGAATTAACAGACTCAGACAATTGACTGAGTCAAGATATTATCAGTTCCCAGTTCAATGCTCTAAATATCATAAATTGGAATATTGCTGGCATTAACCAAAAACAAAAAAAATAAAGGTTAGGTGGATTTTGTCAGCAAAATTGATAACATAGTGCTTCAGGAAACATGGGAAAGCAGGAGTAATCTAATTGTTTTAGATGTGTTTCAATCCTGGGTAGTACCAGTAGTTAGAAATAGTAGATTCAGAAAGCCCTGTGTAATTGGAGTGTATTGGGGTGGAAAATGTTGGCAATCATATTTTGTGCATAATTATATGTTTAGCAAGGTTTGTTATGTATGCAATAATTAACTTTTACACCTCCCCAAAATCATCCTCAAGTACCTTCCACAATTCCCTGAAGAAGCTGGTGGAAGGTGTACTGTTTATTAAAAATAAATATCCCTGAGGTCACGTGCTGCAGTGCTCCTAATGGCAGCATAATCCACAGCTCTCCCCCTCTCAACCAGCTAAATCTTTTTCCTATCGACTTCGGGGACATTATCTCAGCGCTATTCCTCTACCACAGCTCTCAGAAGACCAGCAACACCCTTTATCGGCGATTAAGTGGTTTTCAAATCATTCGCCAGAATGCGACGACGACCATGGGCGAGATGGGAACCATTGGGGTAGCTTGCACACCACCGAGCACACTGGAGAAATCAGCTAAAAATCAAGAACCCTGCCTATGGGTTCGGGTGCTAAATCTGGCTCCACTAGTGCCTCTGCTAACCTGCTCACCGAGGATCGCTTTCTACAGGAGCTGATCCCGTTTCAGGAAACGCTGCAGGACATCTCATCGGAGCTGAAGTCCATGCGCAATGACCTTGCCTCGCTGACCATCTGAGTCAGGACTCTGAAGCTCTAACCTGCTCCTTGGAATCATGGAAGGCTAAATGTGATCCTGAAATCGTTATGCTCAAACAGCAAATCACCAAATTAAAACAAAAGACAGAAGACCTCGAGGGACGTAGCAGGAGGAACAATATTCTAATCCTGGGTCTACCAGAGGCGGAGGAAGGGCCAGATATCTTGTCCTTTGTTCAAAAGCTCCTGAACAAGATTGTTGGTCCCTTGCCTATCAACCCCTTCTACCACATCGAGCGAGCACATAGATCTTTAAAGCCAAAGCCACCGCCTGGTTCCCCCCAAGACCCATAATAATCAAATTGCTTAGCTACCTCGAGAGGCAACACATCTTGAGCAAAGTTAAAGGCCTCCAAGCGGTCCTGTGGGAAAACCACACACTGAGATTCTTCCAAGATCTGCCTTTTGAAACCCGACAGAGGAGACGTGATTTCCATCCAACAATGACCAAGCTGATAGCTGCTGGGATTAAATTTCATATGAACTATCCAGCTAGGTTGCAAGTCCAACTCGACAATGCATGGCTCTCTTTTGAAAATCCGGAACAAGCCAAAGTTGAGCTTACCCAGAGACTACCTGAATTGTTTAGAACTGGCTGACTTGAAATGTTAATGCTAGATCAATGTCTGCTTACCTCTGTTGAGTGATTTCGTGTGACTTAATATGCCCTCCTTTGTTTTCTTTTAAGCTGGGATTGGGTTTTATGGGTGGCGGGCTGGATGGTCCTCCGTGGTGATTGGGGGTGGAGGTGCTCGTTGAGGCCTGGTTTGCGGCCTATATTTCTGTGACTGATGCCTCTATCTATTGGGCCGAGGAGGTGGGATAGGACCCTTTTTTCTGCTTTTGGTTCCGGCGGTTTGTTTTGTTGTCGGACCAATTGGGTTCCCACCAGTTTACCTTCCCCTTCCTCTTCCTGTCAGGCGATGGCCTTCCCGTTTGCATGGAGCTCTGTCCCTTTTGCTCCTGATCCTGACATTAACTGACGGGAGCGATCGCCTCAATAGTCAGCTGGCGCATACCTTCTCCCACTTTAGCGACTGTCTCTTGTTCTGGTAGGTCTGGTTACTACCTCGAAGTCACGAATTTTGAATTTTGAATTTTGTTTACTGTTTTTGGCTATGGATTATGCCCGATTTCTATTTACTTCATGCTGGGGGTGGGACTGAGCGAGCTTTGGGAAGCTGCCTCAAGGTCGACTTTGGGGAGGGGACTGCAGTTCCTTTAGTTTTGTCCCTTTCTGCCTTATGATTTCAGTTCATATTTTATCATGCTATATCAGTGAGGGCAACAAGCAGGGGTTGGTTTCTGGTAAGTGTGGGTCTGCTAGTCCCGGGGTCCGATCCCTATCCAGGACACAAAGTTGGTATGGTCATATTTCCCTGAATTTAAAGGGATTTGTTGTAAATAGTTTTCGGGGGATTTTGGGTTTATTCAAAGTTCATGATAATTGGAGGGGTTGGGTGGGGGTATGTCTTAATTTCAGGGCCAGGTACCAGTAGGATTTATCTTTCTAGATGGAGAAGTTATATTGCCCAGTTACATTTAAATTCATTGGGGATTTGGCTAATCACTAAAGGTTATTTCCTCAGGGTTTTTGGGGGAGGAAGCCTTGGAGAGTTTCAAACTTTTTGGAAATTATTAAAAGTGGGAAGTCTTGGCGTAATCCACATGCCATTATCTGCACTGGAGGGGCTGAAGTTTCTAAGTCCTTTCAAATATTGTACTAATCAGTATGGCTGCGAGACTGCTTAAATTCGCAAGTTGGAATGTTTGAGGCATCAATGACTCTCTTAAAAGGCAGCAGGTTTTTCTGAATTGCTCCCTTTTGAATGTGGACATAGGGTTCATGCTGGAAACTCACCTGGCTGCCTCTGAGGCCAAAAGATTATGCAGGCAAGGGTTCACTCAAATTTTCACTGCGTCCGGCTCGCAAACTAGCAGGGGGGTAGCTATAATAATTAAGCACCATGTCTGATTCATAGCAGAAGACAGTATTACCGACCAAGATGGTAGATTTGTATTGGTCAAGGGCCAGCTTGACAACAGTAGTGTGGTACTAGGGGCAATATATGCCCCTGTGGGTGGTGACCCGTCCTTCTTAATGTCCCTAGCAGCCAACCTGAGCAGATTTCTGCCCTCCCTTCTTATTCTTGGGGGCGACTGGAACATAGCTCCTTCTAGTGACTTAGATAAGACTTATAGACCGTTAAAACTGATGTCCCCTGCCCAACTAGCCCTTACTGACTTTACCCACCTACTGGGACTGTGCAATCCCTGGCGCCTTCTCAACCCAGATACCCGTCTCTACTCCTTTTACTCCCACGTACACCAAACTTGGTCAAGAATAGATTATATTTTAATTAGCTCTGCCTTAATGAGCAGTGTTCACAAAGTAGGTATAGAACCAATAGTTATCTCAGATCATTCCCTGGTGTGGATTAAGATTTCCCTTGGTGTCCAAGGACAAAAGGACACGTCATGGAAACTTAATATGCAAATCCTTAAGGATGACCACATGGTTTCCCAAATCAAGGACATGATCCTCTCTTACTTAGAACTGAACCAAGGGTCTGTCCACAGAGATGACATACTGTGGTGCTCCCTCAAATGTTTCATCAGGGGGAACTTATCAAGATTGCTGCCACCAGGAAAAAAGTAAGGGAGTCCAAAATAAATTTGTTATCTCAACAGCTGAGAACAGCCGAGGACAATCTTCTCCTTTCCAACTCCTCAGCAAACCTAACAGCTCTTATTAAGCTCAGGAATGAATACAACGACCTGACTCGGGAAAAAACTGAATATGCTTTGTTTAAGACTAAAACCAGATATATTGATCAGGGCGAAAAACCTGGCAATATGCTAGCTCTTAGACTGAGAGAGATGGAGAGCTCCCGTCTAATTCCGGCTCTTAAATCCCAGGATGGTACCAATAAGACGTTACCTAGGGACATTGCCCAAATTTTTGAGTCTTTCTATACAGGCATTTATAGTAAGAGTGCTATTCCATTACATCCCCAGAGGATAGAGCTCTTCCTGGACAAAATCAATCTCTCTTCCCTCCAGTCATACCACTGTGATATTCTATCAGCTCCCATCACTTTAGGTGAAGTGGAAGATGCAATCAACGAGTTATCATTAGGAAAGCCCCGGCCTGATGGTTTTCCTTCAATTTTTATAAAGTTTTTGCAAAGAGCTCTCCTCTTCTTCTTAACCTTTACGAATATATGTCTTCAGGAATCGATAGACCCTCTCTTTAGAAGCTACAATAATTTTAATCCCCAAACCTGATAAACCCTTAACCGATCCAGCCAGTTACTGTTCAATTCGCTTTAAATTATGATATCAAATTTTATCCAAAATTTTATCACTCAGAATTAAAAGATATGGCTGCACCTGCTGAGTCCGGAACAGGCTGGTTTTGTCCAGGGTAGATCATCAGCCGACCATTTGAGAACTTTGTCCCATGTCTTCCAAGCGCCCACACTTCACAAGAACCCATGGCCCTAGTTGCTCTCGATGCTGAAAAAGCCTTCACAGGGTGAACTGGGAATTTTGTGGGCCACTCTGAAGAGAATGGGCTTCCTGACTCCTTTATTCATAAGATCATGGCGATCTCAAGTCCCTTTGGCAAAGTTTATTGTAATGGGTTTTTTTCCTCCCGATTTCCTTTATGTGCTGGCACACGTCAAGGATGTCCCCTTTCCCCTTACCTCTTCAACCTATACCTAGAACCTCTACTCATTAGCATCAAAAATTCACCACGAGTGACAGGTTGTACCATTTCTCAATTCCCCCTGACCGTATCAGCTTTTGCTGATGATATTCTGCTGCACCTTACCAACCCAGAGTCATCCTTAACACAAGTATTATGAATCATTGACCAGTTTGGCCAGGTATCTAACTACAGGTTGAATGTCTCTAAATCAG
Organism: Neoceratodus forsteri; assembly: GCA_016271365.2. NCBI lineage: Eukaryota > Metazoa > Chordata > Ceratodontiformes > Ceratodontidae > Neoceratodus > Neoceratodus forsteri. The sequence continues at coordinate 1,735,124,933 of CM057450.1, read as the reverse complement.
TTATTTTTCCGCTAAATTCTTCTACCTTCCAATCAGGCTTCACACGGTTCGGTATGAAATGGTCCCCGTCTCATTTAAATACTTGGGTATCCATGTGGTCTGGAGGTGGAAACGGTCAAGAAACTTAATTTGGATGATGTATTAACGAAAATTCAGAGAGATTTGGACCGATGGCAAAACTGCCAATATCCATATGGGGCGTAATCAACATCATCAAAATGAATATCTTACCCGATTATTCTATCCCTAAATCTCCTTAGTATTTGGCTTCCCAGGCAATACTTCAGTCAAGTTAATTCTTTGCTATCCAAGTATATTTGGAATGGGAAACAACCTCACACGCCTTTCTTAAACCTGTGCACCTAGAGACAAAGGGGTCTTGCTTACCTAATTTCTTACTATATTACTGAGCTAGTTATCTAAACAGAGTTAGTAAGTGGCCCACCACACAGTCTAACTTGCCTTAACCAATTTGGCTACAGCTAGAGCTAAGTCTACTAGATCAGTTTAACTTACACACCCCTCATCTTTTGGCACCCCTTCTCCACGCTGCCCCCAGCCATTCGAGACTCCACTATTGGTCTCTCTATTAAAATCCTTTTTCAATGCTGGAATTTTTCAACATATCACAAACCAAGGATCTAGGACAACCTCTCATGCTAAATCCAATATTAAAATTGAGGTAGTTGGCTAACTCTCTGAATGGCTCCCACAAAATACACAACCCACGGTGGAGTCTCTGTATGAGCAAGGTTCACTTCTCTTATCGGATAGAATCTTAACTTCCTTCAACATCCCCCAGAAACATATTTTTAAAGTTTTTCAATTGAGACACCTCATTCTCAAAATTTTTGGGCCTGTCTCCTTCCCTTCCAAAATAAGGCCATTTCTAGAGAAAGTACAGAATGCGGCTGGTAATCCCAAAGGAATATCCATCATATATAATAAACTACTAAGCGACCTTTTTCTAACTCCTGGAGAGGTCCGTAATCTGGTCCTCCCTAACTTGAGCTCCCCTTATCATGGAATCAATTTGGCAGGACGTGTACTGCTACTTATCCCAAGATAACCATAGATTGATTCAATATTATATTTAAACAATCTCACTATACTCCAGTTAGTTGTTCAAATTTGGTAAACTTAAGTCGAGTATATGTTCGAGATGTGGAGCCGCTGAAGGGAATTTGCTGCATATCCTCTGGGAATGCAATAGAGTGGCACCATTATGGAATACAATTTGAGATAGCGTGGATCCACTCTTGGGGCTCAAGGAGCTCTTCACCCTAGAAGTTTGTATCTTGGGAGTTTACTCTAGCATTGTGGTGAAGGAACGCAGGTATCACATGTCTTTAATCTCAATAGTTGTCAAAAAGCTGGTCCTTAGACAATGGTTGGATCAGGATCCTATCACCTACCAGGAATGGCTCAAGGAGATGTCCCACTGTTTCAATACCGAGAAATCTATTGCTAGTTCCAGACATAATCTGGCATCTTTTAATCGGAAGTGGGCAAACTATATGCGCTCTATCTAAATTAACCCTGATGAGTGTAGTCCCTTAGATATTCCCTGCTGCATTGTCTATCTCCAGTGTATCCAGGCTTCTAGCCTTTGTCTTCCTCTCTAGTGATCCTGCTTTTCCTGTAGCTATAAAACTCTCCGAGGTGATGGGGGGTGGGGTGGTTGGGGTGGGAGGGGTTTGTTGTTGTTAGTTTTTTTTTATTGTTCCTGCCTAATTCTGTGTGATTGTACGATTTTCTAGGTTATATTCTTGTTATGCTTATGTATGATCAGAAAATCTTCAATACTTGTATTTTGTTTTCTTTACATATAAAACTCAATAAACTTAAATTTCAAAAAATAAATAAATAAATAAATAAATATCCCAGCATCATTATTCTTACAGTGGTAGACACAAACGCTAGAGTAGGTGAAGAATATGAAGATAAAACTCAAGAGTGGAATTTAGATGACAAAATGGAAAATCCAGTATGAAGCTTGGATAAAAAGATTAATAATAAGGGGACAATTTTATTTAAAACATTTCTGATATGTTGCTGAGAGTTGTAAATGGAAGATCAGTTGGTGACCATCATTGTAATAGCATATTCCTGCTGAGACACACAGAGAGAGAGAAAGAGAGAGAGAGAGAGAGAGAGAGAGAGAGAGCAGCCAGAGCTTCCTCAAATAAAGGAGGTTATTTTCTAGAATACAGTGAATTGAATTATTACTTTTTGGACCTTTGTAAGTAATTAGTATTGATTCTGCTTTTGGGCTTGACTTTTCTTAGTTTAACTTTAATTTGCCAGGGAAGAACTGTAGCTGGGAGATATTTGCAGTCATTTGTAACTAGACCTGTTACTTAACCTCTGTGAAATAGGTGTCTGTTAAGGGAAGGAGCTTAATGGGCCTAGTTGAACTGTAGCTTTAAAACAGGAGTTGTTTGTGGTCTCTGTCTACTGAGGCAGAGAGAAAGAGAAAGCAGCCAGAGCTTCCTTAAATCAGGGAGGTTATTTTCTAGATTAGACTGAATTTAATTATTACTTTTTGAGCCTGCCCACCAGCGAGAGGTTGGATTTCTGTTGGCGATGCCAACAACCCGGGTTCGAATGAGCCTGCTGTTGGAGGGCTAGCCAGGAGAAGGACTGAGCATCCCTAGGACCTCGCTCTCCTCCTCTGGGGGTGGGGTTGCTGCACTCAATGCAGGTGTGACACCTAGCAGAAGCTGGGAGTACCACATTAGCATTGACACATAGTCAAGTGGCACAGGACGGACAGACACAGGCGCCATTGCACATCTCCACCCCAGCCAATGGGGATAAAATCCCTCTACTAGGTGTCTCTATGATCCCGATGCCCTGCCCCGAGCTTCAATCAGCCACATGGCTGATGGCTTCCCCAACTAGATACGGTTCCACAGCACTGGTTCCAGTCATGGTGCAATTCCGTGCCTCCTGGGGGCAAAGCCAGGAGTAACTGGAGGAGTGAGGGGCTTATAAGGTGGTGGAAGTCTCAAGGGCACCTTGACCAGGGTGGAGCTCGGACAGATGGTGGAGGAGGTAAAAAGTAAGATAAATATATATATAAAAAAATAGAATTATTACTTTTTGGTCCTGTGTAAGTAACTAGTATTGCTTCTGTTTTTGGCCTTGACTTTTCTTATTTTAACTTTAAGTTACCAGGGAGGAACTGTAGCTGGGAGATATTTGCAGTCATTTGTGACTAGACCTGTTACTTAACCTCTGTGAAATAGGTGCTTGTTAAGGGGAGAAGCTAAAAGGGCCTAGTTGAACTGTAGCTTTAAAACAGGAGTTGAGTGTGGTCTCTGTCTGCTGAGAGAGAGAGAGAGAAAGAAAGCAGCCAGAGCTTCTTTAAATCAAGGAGGTTATTTTCTAGACTACACTGAAATGAATTGTTACTTTTTGGATCTGTGTAAGTAACTAGTATTGATTCTGTTTTTTGGGCTTGAGTATTCTTAGCTTAACTTTCATTTGCCAGGGAGGAACTGTAGCTGGGGGCATACCTCTCAACCTTTTGTCACTGAAATGAGGGACATGGACATTTTGTTGACACCCAAAATGAGGGACAATGAGGGACACAAACCCTCAGAATGAGGACACATCCTCAAACATGGAGTTACAAGTTCAGAACACTCTGAAACCCATAATGTTTACTTGTACAGCGTTTATTTTGGATTTAGTGTATTAGAATAATAAGAGTTTCTGTTCTAAAGTCTGAATTTACAGCAGCACCTTGTGTGGGCAGCACCTTTTCCATGAGGGACAGATGAGGACAGAGCAATTTTAAGGGGCAAAATGAGGACACTTGATAGATATGGCTGGGAGATATTTGCAGTCATTAGTGACTAGACCTGTTACTTAACCTCTGTGAAATAGATGTCTGAAAGGAAGGAAGGCACTCCCTGGGATGGAGGGTCAGAGTTGTAGTTGATTGTTTCTGGAGGGCATAGGTTTACTCCCACCCACCCTGCCCCTCCCCACCTGCCCAAGCACATAACTTCCTTTATAGCAGGGGTTCTGACATTACTTCCTCAAAACTGCTAACAGCATACACCCATGCATGTCCTTAAAGGCACAGCACACTGAATAGGGGGTAGAGACACTCACAAGCTTGCACACACTAAAGCAAGAATAACAAAAAAAGGCATCTGTAACAGGAAGGGACACAGACATGTGGGGAGTGGTGCAATGCACTGGCTGTAGAGCAGTAGTCTTCCGGGAAACATTCTGGAGACTGCATTGCTGCCCTATTTGCAGGCAATTCTCTGGTCTGAGGGAGGAGGTTGCTTGCCTTCATGCTGACCAGGCAAGGATTCAGAAAACCTGCTCCCCCACCCAGAGACCACCCAGGCCACTGCTACTACTTCAGAGGTTGTCAAGAAAGAGGAGTGGTTGCACCATGGTGGGCTCTGGAAGGGTGAGGGTGGTGGAACAGAGGTGCATCCCTCCAGTTGTGCCACTCCACAACTCATTCACAACTCTGGTGGAGCATGGTTCCTCTATGGAGGCACCTGCAGTGCAGACCAAAGAGGATGTTGGGAACCTCCACAAGGGAGACCCACAGGAGGGTGGCACTGGACCCCACAAGGGAAGGAAACAACTCCTGGTGGAGGACTCAATTGATAGGGAGGTAGAACTGAGGGAAGGAGGGGAAGGGAGGTAGGTGCCTGCCTGAAGCCATGGCTTGAGAGAGACCAGAAATGAATCCTCAGGATGCAGGAGCAGCTGCAAGGGGTGAATTGGATGTCATGATATACCTAGTGACAAATGACCTGGGTGAGAATGGGATCAGAGCAGTTTAACAGGAGTTTTTGGAGTTGGGGAGGGCCTTAAAACAAGTAACACACATGGTAACTTTCTTGGAAGTGCTACCTGTCTATGGTATGGATGAGGTTAGGTACTCTGCACCATGGGATCTAATGACTGGTTGAAAAACTGGTGCAGAGCTCAGGGATTTGTCTTCATTGGGGACTGGGGCTCCACCTGGAGGGATGCAGGCCTATACAGGTGAGATGGCCTGCATCTATCCAGGAGGGGAACCAGGATCCTAGGTGATAGGTTTAAATGCTTCATTGGCAAGCATTTAAACTAACCAAGGAGGGGAGGCACTGAAAAGGAGAAGGGAAATCCTAGCCTCCCAAAAAATCAGGGTAGTTAATGAGGTAAACACCAAGACAGAGCAGTCGATGGGGAGAAGGGCAGGGGTAAATGGAGCAAAAGACAAAGGTAGTGAGGACAGGGATGGGGCAAAAAGAAATAAAGCAATAAAAAACAGAGGATAATGAGTACCAATGCCCATAGTCTAGGTAAAAAGCTCCCAGAAATGGTGGCCTGGAAGAGGGATGCCTGGATATTGTGGCAATCACAGAAACATGGCACACAGAGAACCATGACTGGGGTGTCAACATACCAGGGTACACAATCTACAGGAGGGACAGGGAGGGAAGAAAAGGAGGAGGAGCAGCACTCTATGTAAAGGAAGGGATCAAAGCAATAGAACTAAAGGGTAAACAGGGAGGAGAGGAGGCATTGTGGGTCACCCTGGAGACTGAAAATGGCACCACAATCTGCACAGGGGTTGTATATAGACCCCTCATCTCAAGGGGAGGAAATGGACAAGGAAATGATAGAAGGCAACCTTAGGATAGCGGAGAAAGGGGAGATATTGCTTATGGGGTACCTGAATATGCCAGATGTTAACTGGATCACCTTTGCTGCAACCACATTCAAGAGCAGGGCCATTCTCGATGCCCTACAGGAGGCATGCCTCAGACAGCTAGTTTTGGAACCCACTCAGGAGGGAGCAATCTTAGACCTGGTACTCAAATGGGGCTGAGAGAGGATCTCTGATCTTGAAGTGTGTAGCCATCCGGGAACAAGAGACACTAAATAGTGTGGTTCATGATAAATTTAGCCATAGAGTCAAGCCATACAAAAGGGAAGGTACTGGACTTTAGGAGGGCTGATTTTATCAAAATGGGAGAGTGCCTCAGAAAAGCACTAGCAAACAGGCAAGAAGGTGGGCTGGAGCAACAATGGGGAATCATCAAAACTGCCATCACAGAGGCAACAAGCCTTTGTGTGAAGCAAATAAACAAATCAAAATGAAAGAAAAAAAACACTATGGTTCTCAAAAGAAGTGGCAGGGAAGGTTAGGAAGAAAAAGATAGCATTCAGGAAGTATAAAGAAACACGGAAGGAGCAGGACAGAGAACTGTACCAGTTAAAGCAGAAGAAAGCGGGGAGGGCAGTCAGAATAGCAAAGGCCCAAACCAAGGAAAAGATAGCCAACTCAGTTAAGAAGGGGGATAAAACCTTTCATAGGTACATTAGGGAGCAAAGAAAGACTAAGGCAGCGATACTGAGGCTGGACAAAGAGGAGGTTGGTTGGGCAGAGACCGAGTGAAAAGCAGGGATACTGAATGAATATTTCTGCTCAGTATTCACAGTGAAAAGCAGGGGAGATACTCAATCCAGTCAATAGAAGCACTCTAGATAGGGAGGTTGCTATTAGTCCTTTCACAGAAGAAAGCGTTCTGAAAGAACCTTAAAACTAAAGGTAGATAAAGCAATGGGGCCTGATGGGATTTCCCCAGAATTCTAAAAGAATTAAGGGAAGAACTAGTAACACCACTGACTACACTTTTAATAAATCATGTGAGGATGGTGTGGTTCCTGAGGACTGGAGGAGGGCAGATGTGATTCCCTTCACAAAAGTGGGAGCAAGACAGAGGCAGGAAACTACTGACCTGTCAGTTTGATCTCTGTGGTAGGAAGATGATGGAATCACTTGAAGGAAAGAACTGTTGAGCACTTAGAGGCCAGTGGGGCACAGGACCCAAGGCAGCACGGATTCACAGCAGGAAGGTCATGTCAGACAAATCTAATTGATTTCTTTGACTGGGTAACGAAAGTAGTAGACCAGGGAGGGTCTGTGGACATGGCCTACCTAGACTTTTAGCAAGGCATTTAACACAGTCCCACACAAAAGATTAATAAACAAATTAGCCAGCCTGGGAGTGGGTCCCAGGGTGGTAGCCTGGGTGAAACACTGGCTGAACAGCAGGACACAGTGGGTAATAGTAAATGGAGTCCACAGTGCAGAAAGGGGGGTCACTAGTGGGGTACCACAAGGTTCAGTCCTGGGGCCAGTCTTTTTTAATGTCTTCATAAGTGACACTGTAGAGGGACTGGAAGGGAAAGTCTGTCTCTTTGCAGATGACACTAAGATCTGCAACAGGGTTAATACACAAGGTGGGGTGGAAAGGTAAAAAGGACTTAGCAAGGTTGGAGGAATGGTCAAATGTATAGCAACTTAGATTCATTGCAAAGAAATGCAAAGTAATGCACCTGGGAAACAAAAACCCAGGGGAAGAGTACACAATGGGTGGTGAGATACTGACAACAACAAAAATGGAAAGGGACCTGGGGGTAGTCATATCAGATGACCTAAACGTGGGCCAGCAATTTGAGAAGGCAGTAAGGAAGGCTGGGGGGATATTGGGATGCTTAGGAGGATGCATCACCAGCAGAAAACAAGAAGTTATTATCCCTCTGTACAGACAGTTGGTAAGACCACATCTGGAGTACTGTGTACAGTTCTGGAGACCCCATCTCCACAAAGACATAGACAGGATGGAAGCTGTCCAGAGGAGGGCAACCAAAATGCTGCAGGGTCTGTACCAGAAGACATATGAAGAAAGACTAAAGGAGCTTAAGATGTATAGCCTCGAGTAAAGGAGGAAGACAGGGGGACATGAATGAAACTTTCAAATACCTCAAGGGAATCAACAAAGTCCAAGAGAGTAGCATCTTTCATAAAAAGAGATGTGCAAGAACAAGGGGGCACAATTTGAAGATAGAAAGGGGATGGTTCAGAGGTAATGTGAGGAAGTATTTTTTCAGAGAGCGGGTTGTAGATGTGTGGAATGGCTTTCCTGAGAAGGTCATAGAGTCAAAAGCAGTGGGGAATCAGAATGCATGGGACAGACGAAGGCAATTCTAGTGGGGGTTAGGAAGAAGTAGGCTGTTGGTTAACTAGGATCTTCAGCTTATCTGTTAGAGGGAAATGGGCAGACTAGGTGGGCCAAGCAATCCTTATCTGCCATCAAATTCTATATTTCTATATTTTATACTGTTGAGGAAGATACAGTCTTAGATTTCTGTCTTATTAATATATACTATAAGCAGAAAGGTAGGTGGGCCACGGGGCAGCAGGACACCTGGAGGGCCAGCATGGGTAGAATAGCTGTGGGCAGGGGCAGGGGAGCACAGAGGACAGAGAAGAGAATGGATAGGAGAAAATGATTGGGGAAGTGTGGAAAGGACAGGAAGGGTGATGCACCAGGGGATGGACAGTGGCAGCATAAGGGAGGGAGGGAGAATCAGTGGCAGGAGGGGAGAGTGGATACAGAAGAGGGAGGATCATGGGGTGTAATAACTGTGGACCAGCCATATTCATGGGACCTTGTGGAGGCTGGGGGAGTGCCCAGTTTGTCAAAGACTGGGGATGCTGGAGGATAAGATTTTAAAGTTAAAGAGGACAGAAACAGAAGGGGAAATAGGAAGCCCAGACTGTAACTGGGTAAACAGAAGAAGGGACATGGGGTAGGGACTGAAGATGGAGACAACAATCCACAGTGGGGACAAGGGGCCAAAAGGAACGGGGGCCAGAGCTACTGCACATAGGCATATGATAGGCTCAAACAGGTCATGGCCGTTGATGGGAATGATGGATGAGAAGAAGGTGCTGTGGAAGAACAGTCCAAGTTAACAGAGGGAATAGGACCTGGGGGTGAGAAGGAAAAGAACCTAATGTGTATCAAGATAGAATGATCACAGGAGGGAGTACTAATGAGGGCAGTATAACAAGGGCAAAAGGGGGAAACTGTGGGCAGGAGGAAGAAGGCATTAAGACAGGGAGGGGAAGGGAGGACGGGAGTAGTGACAAGGGAGAAAGGGGTGGGATCTTAGTGTTAGGGGACTCAATACTGAGAGGGATCAGGTGGGGTAGCAAGGTAGAGAGGCATAGTTGGGTCTGGGTTGAAGCCATGACAGGAATGAAGGCAGAAAGGGTGGTGCAATCAGTACTAAAATATGCCAGAAAGGGCAGGGAAAAACCACATCTAATTCTGCACTGGGGGATGAATCACCTGGCTGATGGGATGGTAGATGAGGTGAAGAGGAGGTCTGAGGATTTGGGTCCAGTTTGTGAGGGGGCAGTTACCTTCTCAGAGGTACTTCCAGTCCCAAGGGCAAGTACGGTAAGAAAACTGAGGATTCAGGAGTTTCATGAATGGCTGGAAACCTGCTGTCAGGAAAAAGGATATGGGCTGGTAGGAGGGTGGGGGGTGACCTGGGAGGACAGCAGTCCATATGCTAAAGATAAACTACACTTACACGAAGAGGGAAATAAAGTACTAAAGCAAAGGCTTGGGGAGTATATTGAGGAGAATTTAAACTAGGAGGGGGGTGGCAGAAGGGATCAAGGTGATCAGAGACCTCGGGATGGGAAACCATGGGCTTACCCCCATAACAGTGAGATAAAGCGAGGAGCAAACAATAAAGGAGGGCCAAAGAGAGAGGAGGAGGAATGGGGGAGAAAGAAAGGATAGAGGGTGGTATCTTAAGTGCTAGAAGCCCAGAGAATAAAATGAGGAACTATAGGCTCTCATGGCCGAGGGAGGAGTGGACATGGCAACCATCACCGAGACATGGGCTACACAAAACCAGGTTATACACTATTCCACAAGGAAAGAGTTAAGGGAAATGAGGGAAGGTAGCGCCTATGTGAGGGAGGGCTAAAGTGTGTTAGTGAAGAGGGGAAGAGGGAGATACAGAGGCTGTATGGAAGCCAATCCAAGATCCAAAAATAGACACTCACGGTTGTGGTGGTGTACAAGCCACTCCCCAAACAGAAAAGACTTATGAAGTATTGGCAGAACAGATCTGGAGGAACTGTGAGAAAGGTGGGGTGGTGATAGTAGGTGACTTCAACCCACGGGAGTGGAGTGGGGGGACACCTGCCACCAAGTGTAGAAGGGAACAGATAATAATAAATGCCTTCCAGGATAATCTTCTGATGCAGTTGGTCAGCAAACCAACTAAGGAAGGAATACCTTGACCTCATACTGTCTAATGGAGAGTGGGTGACAGATCTGAGGGTGGAGGAACCACTGGCAGGGAGTGACCACCGGACAGTGTGGTTCCAGTTGCAGCTGGGCAGTAAGGGGGGGGCATCTGGCACCAACATGCTAAAAAGACTGACTTCAAAAAAGATGGGTGAAGTGGTGCAAGGGTTCCTGGACAGAATTCTGCTTAATATGGATATGAATCAGAGGTGGGAACTCGTTATGCTAGGGACAGAGAAGGCAACAAATTCCTGCAGCAAGGCCCAAAGTAAAAAGGCTAGGGTGAAGAAACCTAGCTGGATGAGCAAGGGTGTCATAGACAGGGTGAGGAGGAAAAGAGTCACCTATAGGAGATACAGGAGAACTAGGAGGGGGAGGACAGGGAGAAGTACCTGAAGGAAGCAAAGGAGGTGACCAGGGAAGTAAGGGTAGCAAAGGTGTCAAGGGAGCTCATGCTGGTGAAGGGAATTAAAGAGGGGGGGAAAGACTTCTTCAGGTACATCAGGGAGAAAAAGGGTTGTAAGGACCAACTAGTAAGGATTAAGAAGGAAGGGGAAAGGGTGGAAAAAGGGGACAAAAAGACAGAAGCACTTAACGACTACTTCTGCTCGGTTTTTACTAAAGAGAAAGGGGGGGAAGTACCTAAGGTTGTGGGAGGATAGGATCAGAGGGGAAGGGGTGACATATGGGGAAATCACAGAAGGTAGAGTGCTAGAGGGGTTAAGGGAACTGAGGGTTGACAAGGCACCAGGACCAGATGGCATACACCCCAGGGTACTGAAAGAGTTGGCAGAGGTCCTGTCAGGCCCACTGGCAGGCCTGTTTAATGCTTCTCTAGTCTCAGGGTGTGTACCTCAGAATTGGAGGATGGCTCACATGGTTCCACTCCATAAGAGTGGTCTCAAAGATGAACCAGGGAACTATAGATCAGTGAGTCTCATGTCCATAGTAGAGAAACTGATGGAAACAATCCTGAAGGAGAAGCTGGTGACCCTACTGGAGGTCAGTTGGGTGCAGGACAGTCGGCAGCATGGCTTTGTCAAGGGCAGATTCTGCCAGACCAACCTAGTGGACTACTATGACTGGGTGACTAGGGAAATGGACAATGGGCATGCGGTGGATGTCCTGCACCTGGACTTCAATAAGGCATTTGACTCGGTGCCACATGGGAGACCAGCATGCAAGCTAAGGGGCACAGCGGCATGGGCAAAATTGGTGATATGGGTGGAGAACTGGCTGCAGGGATGGCAGCAGAGGGTAGTGGTGGAGGGGAATTATCACCCCCAAGGGGAGTGATGAGCGGGGTCCCACAGGGATCAGTGCTGGGGCCAGTGTTATTTAGGGTATTTATTTTGGACATCTCAATAAGTATAAATAGCAAGCTCAGTCTATTTGTGGAAGACACCAAGGTGGGAACAGTGATGGGTGACCAAAGGGGGCAGCAGGAATTGCAGGAAAATCTATCAAGGCTGGAGACGTGGTCTGATACCTGGCAATTTGGTTTAATGCCAAAAATGCAAGGTGCTGCATTTAGGGGCAAAGAATCCAAAGAGGAGCTACCATCTGGAGGGGGGAGGTGGCAGCTAGCTGTGACTGAGGGAGGAGAAAGTTCTGGGGTGCTCATTATGGGAGCAATGAACAACTCAGCACAGTGTAGGAAAGCAGCAGCAGTGGCCAACAAGATGCTGGGTTGTATTGCAAGGGGTACAACCTCTAGGAGGATGGAGGTGATTCTGCCATTATACAGATTGCTGGTCAGACTCCACCTGGAGTACTGCATTTAGTTTTTCATCCTTACCTAAAGAGGGACATTGGATTGCTGGAAGGGGTGCAACGCAGAGCAATAAAGATGATCCTGTGTCTGGGGGAGTTACCATATGAGGTTACACTGAGGGAGCTGAACATGTACTCTCTGGAGGAGAGGAGGGACGGGGGGATATAACTGAGATCATTAAGTACATGAGAGGAATAAACAGGACAGGCACAGAGGGACTGTTCAAGGGGAGGGTGGGGAGAGACACTCTGGGTCATGACATGACATTGGAGAGTGGAAGGTTTAGGAAGGAAATGAGGAGGCATTTCTTTCCAGAAAGGGTAGTAGCAGAACGGAGCACACTTCCGGCAGAAGTGGTGGCCTGTGAAACAGTGGGATGCTTCAAGAGGGGCTGGGATAGGGCAAAATGGAGGATCATGGGAGGGAGGGGTAAGGTGTTAGGGCATCTGCAGAGTAGGGGTGCTAGCTGCAAAATTGAGCAGACGCAATAGACCAAAGAGCCTTTTTCTGATGGCAGTTTCATATGTTCGCATGTTCACATGTACTCTATTCATTCCGGAGAGTAAATATATTCAGTATCATTGAGAAGTTGGTTAATGCCCATTTTCTCATTTGCATAAATCTTAATATGTACAGTACATTAAAATTCAAGATGTAATATGTCACTTGTTAGAAAGGCAGACAATCATATGAATAAGCAAAAAAAAAAGTAACCATCTGGTCTGGATATATTGAACAAAATGTTCTTTGGTATTGGAAGCTCATGATATTTAAAAATTTAAAGACAAGCTCTTATGTATGTCTTGATCAGTGTTAAGTTAACAATCTGTCTCTATTTTGACAGTGTGCGTAGAAGTTGTGAACAATCTTGCTGAAAATCTGCTAAATACCCATAGGAAAACCGAAAAATGTTGTGTTTTTGAAAGCATGGCCCACTTTGATGATGAATGCTTTTAAATAAGGAAAACACTAAAGAAAGCAAGGAGAATAATAAGGAGTAATTGAATCATTTTATATAGAAGAGCCTTTATTAGTCTGAAAAGAGGATATAGATAGTTGATGAATGAAAATAAAATAAATTATAAACATACCCTTTTGGAACAAAGTTGTGAATTACAGTGTACAGTACACTCTGCAAACCAATTGGTGGACAGGGTCCACAATGGCTTAGAGTGTATCTTATGTCATTTGCAGACAGCTCTGTCAGCGGGCAGCCGTGGTGGTATGAGGGTGGGAAGTGCTGCCCGCCGATAGTGGGAGTATGCTGGGACAGGGGAGCGGGAGGGTGGGGTGCCTGAGTGGGTGGGGGTGGGAGTGCTGCTGGCTATGGGAAGGATCTTATAGAGTGCCATTGCAGGTGCGCTCAGGTCAGGGTGGGGAAGGTGGGTGCTTATTTTACGATGGTATCGCGCAGGGAGCAAAATTATAATGCAGATGTGTGGCGGGCAGTGGGGCTTTGACTTATGGCCAGGGACAATGGTTTTATTTTACCGGTAACACCGTAAAATCACGAATTCTGCTTGGTTTGGATTTTGAATTCTTGTACCGGTGCCTCACTGAAATTGCATTTCACTGCACAGAATCCCTAAGATTTCAGCATATTTTAAATATTTTTATTTTCCCTTTCTATGCCCCTTCTCCCAGCATCAGTCTCCACTTTTCAGAGATCCCTAGGCTAGAGTATTCCTAGCTTCACCCAGGTAATGCTCAGGAGCTCCTGTGAGCCTGCCCCCATCCTGCCCAGGTTGTACCCCCAGGTGACAGGAGGGACCCCAGGTCACCCTCCACAGTCCTTTAATGTGTGTCGGGCAGCCCAGTGGGTCCCTCATGGAAACTGGTTATGAAGTCTGGGGCAGCTGGGTCTCTTCTACCAGCAGCCGATGTGGGGTGATTGTTACTGGTTTTCTGGCCTCTGTCCCTGAGGACACCAACACTCAAGGGGATCCAAGGAAGTAGGGCACATAGAGACATGCCGCTACTCCAGATCCTGGCTAGCTTCCTCTCTTCCTGATTGCTCTACAGCCTCATTGCACCACCACCTGTGGTCACCCAGGTGGCAGTAAAGCAGCAGGACTTGCAGGCCACCGTTCCCAGAGGAGGAGAGCAGCCCCCCAGGTGCTCGATCCTACTCCCCTGGCCAGACCTCTAGCAACCCGAATTCACTTCTGATCCCAAGTCCCTGGCATTGCAAGCAGCAGTGCTACCTCAGGCTATTTACAGTGCTCTGTCAACTATACACCCACTTTGGTGTAAGAAAACATAAGCAGATGGAGAGGGAAATAATTCAGTTTTAGTAAAATGTTGCAAAGTGTTCAATGTTCATAATTTGCACTGTAGGTACTGTGCACTATTAGTGAAATCATATACAGTATTAAAACATTAATATTGGTGTTATGGCTGGCAGTATAGCCTAGTGGTTAGAGTAAAAAACAGTGATCGAACTGAGTACATTTAGAAGACTTGGGTTTGATTCCCACAACCTCCACTTGCATACTGTGTGACTCTGAGCAAGGCACTTAACCTCCACAGTTCTCCTGGGTCACCTCTGAAAACAGGCAGTTTTGCCTAGTGGGTTTACCAGTTTACAAAAATATATAAAAAAAATACCAATATATGTTTACTACATCATACAGTAGGCAGGGTACCAATGTAATTTATCTGAGTTGTACTTGGGCTGCAATTATGTTGTATAGGTAAATATAAATGTTCAGATACATTTCGTGTTTTATAAGCTTGTTTTTAGATTTTAGTCAGGTTTTTATTGTATTTTTTGCATATGAACATCTAGGATATAGATCGCTAAGCACAGGATCACTGTTACTAACTAGTTTATTCAAGTTTATAATCAGCAGGGCCATCCAAAATCCTCAGTTGTTTGATTGAAAGTGAGTCTGAATGAAAGTATGTTCACAAGGCACAAGCTGCCTTACTGCTTATTTAGGTGAATGGGATAGAAACATAGACTTTGAAGGCCCACCTAGTCTGCCCATTTCATCATTTGCACCTTCTCTCCCACCTGTTGTGTCAGTCTCTGTGACAACAAAAAGTTTTCTGACAGACTGCTTTAATAAAAAGCAAATGTTACGTGTGTAAGTGTACTTATGCTTGGCCAGTGGATTTGAAAGCACATTCAGTGACATACAGAAGGTAAGACCCCAGGGCTGTATATGCTGGCGGGCAGAGTGGTGCTCAATTCACATCTGAGCTCAGACATGAAACTGAGAGACACCCTTTCATGGAGACCAAGGGAAAAAAGGAATCCACATGTCTGTGAGATGCATTAGAAGGTCCTCCACAAATCAGTTGTGAATTTTTTTTTTGGTGAAGACACTATTTCAAAGAAGCAAATTCAGGCAGTTTTTTTTGTTCCTCCTACCCTGTGGCCATCCACCTTCAGACCTGCCAAGTCCCCCTACCACTGCTGCTGAGTCCCCACCACCATCCACTGCCCCTTATGGCCATGCTACCAGGTAACCCGGAGTAACCCTTCATTGGTGGGCCCCTACCCCTGTGGGAGGCTAACAGGGGAAGACAATCACCCTAAAGAGCTTCCTGTATATCCCAGGCATGGCAGGGGTCAGAACAGACACATGTATCTGGGGCTTCATGCTTATGGAGGGACCAGAAGCCATCCTCTGGGTGGCCAGCAGGTGTTTTTCCATTTTTGTGGGAGCGTGACAGGCCACATGATGTCAAGGCACAAGCTAACTTCCATCACACTCTCTTCCGCATTGAGGGCCAATGTGTTGCCATGCCTTCCGCCTCCACCTGGGGCCAACAAATGCTGAGCTGTGAATATACCCTCCCTCCCAGGAGAAGGCGAGTGGTCATTGAACACTCAAGCCTTAACCCCCCCAGCCAGTCCTCCAACACCCAAACCCTGGTCAGTGGTGTCACAGGCAGAAATCCAATTCAGGCAGTTAAATGATAGGAAAAAACAAATGTGCGCCACCTTAGTAGTGGTGCTGGTGGTTCAGATTAATTTACATCTGAGTTCTAACAAGCAAAGAGACTAAGTAATTTGTAACTTGTGCATGTGGGGTGTGGGTGTTGAAGAAAGGGGATCATAGTGCTGTCACTACTGCCATCATCCCTGAGGGATGTGGACTGCATTGTTGCTACTGCCATCACACCTGAGAGGCAGGGGGCAGTAGTGCTTCTGCCATAAGCACTGGTGGATGGGGAATGTTGTACTGCTGCTGTCCCACCAGAGGGATGGGGGCCATAGTGCTGATACTGCCATCACACCCGAGAGGTGGGGCCATAGTGCTTCTGCTGCAACCACTGGTGGATGGGGAATGTTGTACTGCTGCTGTCCCACCTGAGGGATGGGGGCCATAGTGCTGATACTGCCATCACACCTGAGGAATGCGGAACATGGTACTGCTGCCATCACACCCAATGGATAGGGACCGTGAGTGCTGCTGCTTCCATCACACCTGGGGAGGCACAGTGTTGTTGCTGCTGCCATCACACCAGAGGGATGGGTCTGTAGTGTTGTTGGTGCTGCCATCGCACCAGAGGATGAGGGCCTTACTGCTGCTTCCATCACACCTCAGGGATGGGGGCTTTAGTGCTGTTGCTGCCATCATATTTTGTACCTAAAATAACTTTAAATTGGTACAAGGATGGAAGGATGTGCAATAGTGGAGGTCAAAACTGCTAAAATGCATGTTAGCAGAGTTAAAAATTGTTAAATAAAGTACACAAAACCAAACACCGGTAAAACCGGATTTTGGCTTATCAGACACCGGTGACAGTACCATTGTTTACAATGTGCAAAATGGAATTTGCCCTCTCTCAATCCCGGTAAACCAGTGTCCCTGCTTATGGCGCCCACTGCTGCTGAGTGCGGTATTATAACGGAAATGCAGACGGGGGTCTTCTGGATGGGCTGAGCCTCTGTGTGTGGGCCTCAGCCCTAGCAGAGTGCCCAGCGCATTTGGCTTGGCACATCCCTGCACAGTGCATGCAAATGGGGCCATAATGACGTGCAAATGGCCCCATTGTGCCATGAATGCCTAATGGCCCCATTTGCACGTTGCTGTTATTGAATAGCAACTTTGGGCACAGTGCATCATGTGATATGCTGCTCCATTGTATTCCCAGACCAACCAGAGGGTTGCGCCAGTGCATACAGGGCTGGGCGCAACTGTAGTATTCACAGAGGGGAAGCACCTAGAGCATTCCCTGGTGCATCTTCTGTGAATACCACAGTTGGTGCTCAGTGCATCTCATTTATGCCAGGGCATTTGAGATTCACCAAGCACCAAGATCTTTGTGAATCCTGCCCCGTACTTCATACTTCATAAATGAATCATAGAAAATGTAATAGTGACTACAATATTTCTGGTATGGACTGGGAAAACATTTTACAAGTTTATATAGAGTACACAAGTTTAGAATCTTCAATAGTACACATAGGCCCAGATATTCAAACTGCGCTCAAAAGTAGCGCAACAGCAGGAGCAAGCACAAACCAGTTGCGCAAATGCGCAACAGGTGCGATATTCAAACATGGAGCAGAGCAAATTGCGCAAGCAACCAACGTCTGAATATCGCATATACTGCGCCATCGCGCAACCAGGAAGGAGAAGCTGAGTCAAAATGTTGCGCTATGGAGCAACCAGGGAAGCTCAGCTGAGCATTCCAGAGCTGCCATAGCGCAAGCACAGCCCCCCCCAGAGCAATGGAACTGCACATCCAGGGAGGCAGGCTGGGGCCCACCGCCAGCCATGCCACACATGGGCACAGGAACACGCTGCAGAACCCACACCACACCGGCACACCCCAAGCACAGCATCACTGGAGGTGGGACGGATGATCCATGTGCCCATGGGGACAAGCCAACAAAGCATAGCAGAGTCCTGACACCCCAGCACAACCACTGGCAGGCTGAGAGTGCCACACACAGGGGGTTGACAACCACAGTGCACATCAGCCCCCCCATATGCACAGCTCACCCTGCACTGTGACCCCAAGACACCACCCATGTTCAGTGACTGGCACTGCAGGAAACCATGCAGTCCCCCCAGCACACATCAGCCCCGTGCAACACAGAAGCCTACAAGCCAGACACACCCTGTGCACCCAGCACTGGGTGGCAGCAGATGGCAAGACCAACCGAAAGTCACTGCCATGCTGGAGATACCTCCCCATGCACACACACACACACACACACACACACACACACACACACACACACACACACACACACACACACACCCAGGACCATACCACCCCAGATGGCATGTACACCCCTGCAACTGAGCACCCATAGCCAGCTGCAAATCAGAGACCAACACAGTATTCATATCAAAATATAAATGTATATTTAAATATCGAATAGTAAAGAAACAAAGCAATAACAACTATTTACAAGGGGGGACGGGTACAAGGTAGGGTGTTCAAGGGTAGGGATGAACAACTTGGAGAGGGAAGGCAGGGTAGGGATGGAGAATTGGAAGGGTAGCAGCCGCTCACGGCCCAGCTTGCTGCTCATCCTCCGCCTGGTCCTGTCAAGTCCCTGTGCCGCCTCCTCCGAAGGCCATGGCGTCTGATTGATTGGAGGATGGCCTGATTTCGATCGACACTCGTGTGAGGCCCCGGATATCGTGGGCGGAATCCGCCCAGAGAACCCTCGAGGCCTAGGAAAATGGGAACACAGTCAATGGCTGTGACTGACCACAACCCTGAACACCACCCAACCTGCAAGCCATATAGCCCAATGTCCCGCACCTGTGATGGCATGCACCCACCCACAGTGAACATGCACATGGCCATCACAAACAGGCGGCACCAGCTATGCGCACCACCGCCCACACACACTGCCCACGTCAATCACAGTACAAACTAGGCTGGCAAGTGATGTGGCAACGTGGTGCCATGCCAGTTACACAGCTATGTGCCCAGTGCATGCCTGGACCACCAGTGACGCATACACAGACGTGCTGTGATACTGCACTGTGATGCATGTCACCTGTGTCGTGCCTACATACATGGATACATAGACAGTGACAGTAGATAAGGGCCTATGGGCCACCCAGTCTGGCCATTTGACCTTGTAAGTTCACTCTGTTTTCCTATAAGTCTGTTGCACCTTACCCTGACCTCCAGAATTCCTGTATGGCTATCCCATGCATTCTTAAATCCTTGACCAAGTCAGCCCCACCACTTCCTCTGGCAGGGTGTTCCACTTGTCCACCACCTGTTCTGTGAAGAAATTCTTTCTCATGTTTCCTCTGAATCGTCCCCTCCAACTTCATCCCATGCCTCTAGTCCTGGAACATCTTTTATGCTTAAAATAGTGTTTTCCTGCACTCTGTTCCCCCTGTAAGATACTTGTATGTCCCCATCATATCCCCTCTCCCTCCCTCCTCCAGGGAGTACATGTTCAGTTCCTTCAACCTGTCTTCATAGGACTTGTGATGCAATCCATGCACCATCCGTGTTGCCCTCCTCTGAACCCTCTACCCAGTCCATGTCCATACGTAGGTATGGTCTCCAGAACTGTACACTGTACCCAGTGTGGGGCCTCACTAGTGTCTTGTATAGTGGAATTATGACCTCCCTTGGTTGTGTGTGTGCATGGCTGGTGGTCTTGCCCCCAGCATGCAATAGCATCCATGAAGTAATGATACTCACACTCCTCCAGCAGCTGGGTCTGCCGCTGCTGCTGATGCTGCTCCTGCTGCTGCTGCTGCGGTTGGGCACAACTCCCTGGCACTGGGGCCTCTGGCACGCCCCACTCCTCCCCTCGGCCCCTCAAAATCCGCCTGTGGGAGACATATGTTAAGACAAACATCAGTGTGACTCAAAAGCAGAGTGCCCCCTGCCCCAGTGAGAGTGCCTGCCCACACAGCCATAACCATCCATCGCACAGCTGCACACACTGACACAGCCAACCGTGTCCTAGCCAGCACCTATGCACAGCCACCCAAGCACACACACACCCCTACAGAGAATATAGGTGCATAGATGGTACACTCACCTGGCCTAGGCACTACGCCCCACCTGGCACGCGACCGCAGCCGCGACAAAAGTTCTGGCTCCCTCCGGCGGAGGTCACTGTACCGGTGCCGGCACTGCTCAGCAGACCGGCCCTGTCCAGTGATCTCCACCAGGTCAGTGGCCACTTGCTGCCACAGCTGAGTCCTGGCACTGGTGAGGGGCGCCTCACCATGCAGGCCATCATAGTGGCTTCAACTAGGGCCACCAGGTTGGCCACTTCAATCTGGCTCCAGGACACTGCCTTCCTCCTAGCCATGGCACCAACTTTACAGCAGGCAATATGGCACCCCGCTGCGCCGTAACCCCATGTGGAGTTGTTGCGCAATAGACCACCACAGGCTCCAATCGCGCTGTTCGAACAGCGCCGTCACTTCACATGGCGCTGTCACCAGACAGTGCAGTAGGGACGTACACATGGCATGCCAACAGCGCCAGGGGTCAGAGGGCATACACAAGGTCACGGAATGACGCAGGCTACGCACAGTGCCATCGGACGAGCAGGCATCCTGCGCAACTGCCAAGCTGTGCACCAGTGCCACAGTGGACTATCGCGCAGTAGTGCTACAGCACCATATAGTGCCCAGTGCTGTAGTGCCACTGGCACAATGGTGGCCATGGTCTGAATCGCCTATCGCGCTCAGCAGGTCTGCAGCACGATAGACGCATGCGTAAGCTGTCTGGGCATGCACAATGCAGTGTGGCACACAGCCACAAACCTGCACCATTGGCTCAGCCGGACCTTCCGTATTGCGCAAAGCGCAAATACGCGATATTCAGCCGACATATGCAAATCATGCGATCAGCCATTCAAAGGCACAGTGGCGCGATTAGCATGTCATTAAAGTTGCGCCACACCTCATTTGCATGTGTTGCGCTATAAAAATGCGACAGTGGGTTGTGCTAGCCAGATTTGGTTACTGCAGGTGAGAGGTGAGTTACATGCTGTGTGATGCTTAGGACAATGCTCATGGGCGGAGGATGATAAAGGCTGAGGGGGCTGAGCATGACAAGGGCACTTAGAAAGGGACAAAGGGCACCCTTTCTATCAGTATCTGCCATGCGGAGAGGAAACGTGGGGGGCTTCCGCCCGGCCGGCAGCTATGCTCATGGGGAAATGCTGTCGACTGCACAGTGACAGGTGTCCACTTCCACCCATACAGATCACCATGACTGACCAGAGCCAAGCTGAGGGTGTGGATGGCGGGCGTAGGAGGAGGCCGAACTTCACCGCGGCAGAGACGGAGGCCCTCTTCCAGGCCTACCTGGAGGATGAGCCACTAGTGAGTGGACGGAGGGGCACCCCTCAGGAATGTGCAGCTGCATGGGAGGAGGTAGCTTGTCATTAACCTGCACGGAAGCCACCAGCGCCCGCAGGAATGCAAGAAGAAGATGGGGACTGACCGCAGGAGGCTGAAGGAGAAGGTGGCAGCCTTCAGGGCGGCACGTGCTGGCACTGGTGGGGGCCCACCAGTGGTGTTGCAGCTGACCCCTACAGAGGAGACACTGGTCACGGCCATGCAGCCGAGTGCCATTGCGGGTGTACCAGGTGGAGGATTCCAGACAGATGGAAGCCCATCACTGCACGGTATGACATGGTGGTGTTGTTGGGGGGCTGTTGTTCACATGCACTCACATGTACTCTCTTTCTGTTACAGATCCTGTTCGTCTTCAGGAGATGGTGGTGGTGGTGGGTCCAGACAGTGATGCAGACCTGCTGGACGTGGAGGAGGGACCATCCACCTCTGCCACCAGCCTGCAGGCACTGCAGCAGCATGCATGCTGGGCCAACAACTCCGGTGTCAGTGATATGGGTGCAGGGGGTGCACAGCCTGTGTCACAGCAGTCTGGCATGCAGGTATGCCAGCATGCTGTGCCTATGGCAGTGGCATGCACCTGCACCATTGATGATAGCAGGCCTGCAATGGGCAGTGATAGGTGTGTGTCCCATGACAGACACATGGCAGGCCAGCACGTGCCCCTGGGCCTTCCTGGTTCACACCTGTGTACCAGCATGCTGGCACAGTCCCAGGCTGTGCCTGTCAGCACCGGTGGGGCAGCACCGGTGGCTGTGCAGGTGTCTGGCACTGTTGTCAGCATGGAGGTGGAACAGGTGGACCTGGGGGCTCAGCAGTTGGAGGGGCGGCAGCAGCAGTCGCACACCAGGTCTGGGGGTACAGTGTCAAGCAGTGGCACATGTCCACCGCCCTTTGATCCGCCCATACCTGGTCCTGGTGAACAGTGCCCACCCTCAAGGGGTGCTGTGCACCAGGACCGTCCACACCCTGGGGGTCACGATGCCATTGGGGCACAGTACCTATTGGATGTGCACACCCGCCTGCTGCAGGACTTGGTACAGCTGGAGGGGCGGGTTGCAAGGTCCGTGGAGGCACTGTCTGTGTCCGTGGAGCGGCATAGCAGGGAGTGTGCTTGGGACCGAGCCGAGCTGGTCCTTATGCAGATGGATGTGACCGCTGCCATTAACAGGCTGACCCAGGCAGTGGTCTCTGTCACGGATGCATTGGCCACACTGTCAGGTGCCCCTGTACCACACACCCCACACAGTGCGCTCTCCACTCCCCGTTCCCGGTGTCGTGCGACACCAGGCCTGTCGATGCCGGGTTCTGCTGTGGGCATCCCAAGCACCCCTGGTGCAGGTTTGTTTGGCAGGATGCAGACCCCTGTGCGGGCAAGGTCACGTTCGCGCAGTGGGACCCCTGGTGGTGCACCAGCGCCACCCGATGTGGCCCCTGCTCAGCCTTCCAGTGCTGCTGGGCCACGGCGGGGCTGCCCACGCATCCGTGGTGGCCGTGGGACAGTGCTACCTGACTGAGCTGTCTCCCAGTGCAGGCCCTGTCTGGTGCTGCCCTGTGTGCAATGTGTGTCATGGTGGGCAGTGCACTGCTGGGTGCTCTGCTCACCACGCTGACACACAGACCACCTGCACACTCTCCCAACTGCTGTCCACAGGTGCGTGTGCATGATGATGCCTGCATTGCACTGTACACCAAGGTGCAAGGGTGCCCAGGTCCTGACACACGTACGTGGACAGTCCAGGTGGTGGGGGTGGTTGGTGGTGCTGTGTGTTGGCAATGTTGTTTCCGCAGTGCTGTGCTGCTGCCCATGTATGCTGCCTGGTGTGTGTGTGTCCATGAGTGCTCACCCCTCTGATGGTGTGTTGGTATGCCTGGAACCTTCAACTCCTGACCTTCATGCACGGTGTGTTCCCCTGTGTGCCTGTGGTTTGCGCATGGACAGTGTTGCCTGCACATGTCCCTTGACTTACCTGTGTTGGGCATAGTGCTCTTCTGCAATGGTGTCCCGGTGCAGCTGGGCCTGCCGGGTCAGTCGGGGGTCCCTCCGTCCTTAGGGGGCTGCTCATCACTAACATCACCGGCGCCACTGGCGTCCCCATCGCTGTCCCCCTCTTGGACCTGTACGGCTATCCCATGGTCTTTGGCCATGTTGTGCAGGATGCAACAGGCCAGGAATATCCCACAGGCCTTTTGGGGGATGTACTGTAGGGCTCTGCCGGAGGTGTGCAGGCATCGGAAGCGTGCCTTGAGCATCCCAAACACCCGCTCTATGATGTTACATGTTGCGGCATGTGCCTCATTGAAGCATAGCTGCACTGGGGTCATGGGGCGCCGGTACGGTGTGAGCAGCCAGGGACGGAGTGGGTATCCGCAGTCACCTGTGTGGAGATAGTGGAGATCAGTGTCATGTCAGGTCCATATTGCCCATATCCTTGTGTGCCACTACCATGGCACCTGTGTCATTCCCACCCTTGCCCAGAGTTTGCATTCCATACATGTGTACTCACCCACTAGATGACCCGTGGGGATGTCCCCACTCTTGAATCGATGGCACAGTGCAGACTGGTGCCATATGAAGGCATCATGTGCTCCACCAGGGTGTGTGGCACAGACATTGATAATGTGCCCAGTGGCATCACACACCACCTGGCAGTTTGACACTGGAAAACCCCTTTCGTTCTGATATGCCTGGCCGGCCGGGCCAGGTGGTGGCGAATGGCCACATGGGTGCAGTCTATGGCCCCTAGCATGCCAGGCATACATGCTACCCTGTGGAACTCCTGCATGTTTGTTGTACACTCTGCAGGTGCTGGGAAATGGATGTACTCGCAGACATGAGGCAGCAGTGCGCTGAGGAATTGGGTGAGGATGCGTGACGTGGCTGACTGTGTAATGCCTGTGGTGTCCCCTGTTGGCCTCTGGAAGGTGCCCGTGGTGAGCAGGCACATGCAGGCTGTCACCTTGGTCTCCACGGACAGAGCGTGACTCCGTCGTGAGGGTGCCTGCATCACATCACTGCACAGCTCGCAGAGCCGTCTCAGTATTGCCCTGTTCAGGCGGTACCGCCCACAATCTCGACGTCTGTGTACAGCTCGAAGCTGATGTGGGCACGACATCACCTGTTGGGGGCATACTGCCGAAGGGCCCTCCGCGCCACGTCCCCTGCAGCATGGTGTCTCACCCCTCATTACAGCTTCCATGTGGAAGCTGGCACTGTCCATCTCCTGGCTTCTGCCCCCGCTGCTGTTCCTGTGTTACCCCCGCTGCCCCCACTGCTGCTTCCACTGCACCGGCACCCCCACTGGCCTCTCTGTCCTCCTGGACCCACTGTCCCTCTCTGCCCTTCCAGCTCCTGTCTCTCTCTCTCTCTCTCTCCCCAGTTTGCGGCCTGCTTAGGGTTCTTGCGCCGCTTCCTTGAGCCTTTTATTTTGGCTCAACCGTAACGCGCAACTTCCGGGTTGAGCTACCTGGCGCATTGGCGCAGTGTTCGGATATCGCATTGCACACTTTATGTATGGACCCGCCTTCAAGCTGCGCATGCCTCATTTCCATTGCGCTGTTGTCAGCATGTTTTCGGTGAGTAACTGGCCCCTCTGAATATCGCAGAATGGCGCATTTTTGGAGTTGCGCACGTGCAACCCTGTTGTGCATGGCGCAACCCTTTTGAATATCTGGGCCATAGTCTTAAACGGAGTGGTAGGCCTGTAAATTTTGACTTATACCCAAATTCTTGGCTTCCCACCATATCACAGAAGGGAAGCAGGCTATTCCTCAAAAGAAGAGGAAAAAGAAAGCACCTGCCTTTGATAGGGTGTCAGTCAAAATTTATCAGTGCAATGCAAATTGGTGGGCAGATGTACTAGCCACAATATTCACATTTGTTAGTAACTCAGTCATACTCCCCAATGGTTGGAATACCGGTGTTATAGTCCAATTGTTTAAGAAAGGCCAGAGTCAGGACCCTAGATGTTACTGTCCATTACTCTTGTCTCGATTCTAAATATGTACAAGACTTTATTTTGAACAAATTAGAATCTTGAGTGCTAGAGAAAAATCTCCTATCTACATTTCAGTATAGATTTTGGAAACAATGGTAGCACCACTGATCTTATTTTTATATTAAATTGCAGTCTTGAAAAATTTGTGATACGTAAAAGAAATAAAATACATGCCTGTTTCTTGAACATCCTGTCAGCTTTCAGTAGTCTGACAGAACAATTCTATGGCAGATGTTACAAGACTATGGTACAGAGTTAGGCTTTCATCCATCCTAAGTTATTACATACTAATACAGAAGCCAGAATATGCTACAATAGAGATGGTGCCTTACTGTCCCGTTGAACTTTTGTTATGGAGTTAAACAGGGCTGCCTTTTGGCCAATCTACTGTTTACTCTATATGTTAAATCATTGGTACATAGTTTGAATAAGATAAATACTACGGACACAGTTATAAATGATGTTCATGTAAGAATTCTACTTTAACCAGATGATGCTATGATCCTTTCTCGTACACCTTTGGGGTTAATACATGGTCTTAGTGCAGCTATCTCACACTTAACACAAATTGGTCTAGAATTAAATATTGGAAAACTAAAAAGTTACTTTTATAAATGTAATAACAGAGTAAAATGGGGAGTGCCAACATGCCAAACTCCCTGCATCCCTAGTGCCTGTTCTCTCAGAAGTCTTATCATCTTATCTATGGCTATCCCTAAAGTTAAAACAGGCTTTGGTAGAGTCTCAATAAGCTTCACTCTTCCTACGCTCTGGAATAAGATCCATAAAACCTAAGGATCGCTTCCCTGTTATATTCTCCTCTTCAAATCCTTGTTCCTGAGGACCTTCTCCAAGGTCTGTCATTGCTTCCAAGTCAAAGTCTTAACATCACGATGTGTTACTGCTTTAAATTCTAGACTTAAACCTCAACCATTGCCTGAGGTGTCATTTGAGTCCTCCCTTCTATCATTGTTCAAATCAAGGTCCCAGCATAACGACCTGTCTTTGCTTCAAATATTGGACTTAAACCCCAACCACTGCCTGTGGCATCTGTAACGTTTCTCCCTTAGAACAGTCCTTCCTCCCTAGACCATCTTGTCCAAACCCTTTCTTATCTCATCTGACCTTCCCTCCCCACTCCATATACCCCCTTCCATTCCCTTTCCACCCCACTTACCAGGCCACGCCTACAGTACTTATCAAAGGATTCTTACATCTCAATCTTCTTCACATTTTGACGCTAGAGGAACTGCCACTCCTGCTTACTATGACTCCTCCAATTACGTTTGCTGTATAAACTTTAGCTCATTACCTTACGTCCATATATCTGTATCTATGCAATTGTATTTAAATGGCACTACCTCTTGTTGAACCTATTACTATGTTCTGGTGGAGATATCTTGTTACATGTGATGGTTATATGTTATTATGTTGTTATTATCACTACTATGTAATTGTTATGTATGTTCACTCAACCTGTTATGTCTTAACCCTGTTGGCAATTATTTTGCCCCAGGTCCATCTCGTAAATGATTTTGTCTCAATGATGTTTCGGCTGGCAAAATAAAGATTTTGATCAATTGATTGATAAAATATTTGAAGAAGTTAACCCATTCACATATGTAGGAGTACTATTTTAAAACATTATCACATGAAAATTACACATGGAATATATTAAATAAAGCACTAAAATCTTCAATGGTCATTAAATGTTTTGCACAAACATTTGGATGGAATTTATTCATAGCACTTAAAAGTACATTTGATGCTGAATGCATTAATGAGACTTTGTATGGATGTGAAGAGCAGGGGAATGTCAAAACTATTAATAATCTAGAGGTAATACAGAACACATTTTTTGGAACTGTTCTTGGACTCCCTAGGGATACTACAAATGCCTTTTTGGATTGTAACCAAGCATGTTGTCCTTGGAGGCCAGGATAGTGATATCTATTGTGAAATATTGGAAACATATTCTGCCAGTGGAACTGGATACTGTAGGCTAGCTAAATTATTTCTTGAAGATGTGATGAAAAAGCAGT
Source organism: Neoceratodus forsteri (assembly GCA_016271365.2). Taxonomy (NCBI): domain Eukaryota; kingdom Metazoa; phylum Chordata; order Ceratodontiformes; family Ceratodontidae; genus Neoceratodus; species Neoceratodus forsteri. The sequence goes on along the minus strand of CM057450.1, from coordinate 1,735,097,648 downwards.
TGGTGAGTGGGTGGTTTTATTGGTTAAATAATATAGGTTTATACGACTGTTAGTCATTGCATGTTGTTACTAACTCTTCTTCATATATATCTGAGGCAATACAGAGAATTAAAGATATTGCAGTTTAAAGAAACATTAAAAAAATCAGTTGATAGTAACAACATTTACAGTACTATAAAAGTATCAATTGAAATTGAGAAACATTTGTTAGTTTGTGAGAACTAGATGCATAGATTAGCCCTTTACATAGAAACATAAGCTTTGATGGCATATAAGGACCACTGGGCTGACCCAGTCTGCCCATGTCCCTACCGATTGGATAAGCTGCAGATCCTAGTTAACCAACAGTCTACTTCCTCCTTCCCCCCCCACTATAATTGCCTTATGTCTGTTCCATGCATTCTTGAATTCCCCACTGTTCTTGACACCACAATCTCCTCAGGAAGGCCATTCAATGCATCCACCACCCTCTCTGTGAAAAGAATTCTTCCTCACGTTGCCCCTGAGCTGTCTCCCTTTATCTTCAAACTGTGCCCCCTTGTTCTTGCACATCTCTTTTTCTGAAAGATGCTACCCTCTTGGACTTTGTTAATTCCCTTGAGTTACTTGAAAGTTTCTATCATGTCCCCCCTCTCCCTCCTTTCCTCAAGAGTACACATATTAAGTTTCTTTAGTCTCTCTTCATATGGTTTTTGGTACAGACCCTGCACCATTTTAGTTGTCCTCCTCTGGGCTGTCTCCATCCTGTCTATGTCCTTGAGGAGATGGGGTCTCCAGAACTGCATGCAGTACTCCAGATGGGGTCTCACCAACTGTCTGTACAGAGGGATGATAACTTCTTGTTTTCTACTGTTAACACCTCTCCCTATGCATCCCAGTATCCCCCCAGCCCTCTTTACTGCCTTCTCACATTGCATGCCAATCTTTAGGTCATCTGATGTGACTACCCACAGGTCCCTTTCTGTTTTTATTTATGTATTTATTGAAATGTTTCACCAGGAAAGGCACACTGAGCAACAAGTTGCTCTTCTCATAGAGCATCCTGAGGGAGAGGGTCATAAGGGAGAATACATAATAAAGTACAGTACATACAAAGAGTAGCATAACAGTTGAACAGATCAAGTGAAAATAGCTTAATGGTGTAGGCATAATACACAGTACATCAATATATACACGAACATATTGTAAATCAGAGTAAAATGCAACTTATTCATGATTGAAAATTGAAGTGCTTGTGGAAAACAGTTATACTTATAGATATGAAGTCTCTTATGCATAGATTATGCATAGTGTCAAGAAGACTGTTAAGCATAGTAAAGAAAGAGAAGTGCATCCTAAGTAGTAATGCAAAAGAAGTGTATCATGTACTGTATATGAGCAGTTAGTTGAGAGGAGTTAGAAAGCAGTGAGTCAATTTGAACTGGAATTAATAAGGACTAGACGAGGTGCAGTTTGCCATTAAGAAGTTATGTAGGCTAGCATTATGGGGCATGAGGAGGAGGCATGATGAATCTGTGGGGAAGGTTATTCATAACTTAGGAGGTGATACAAGAAGGCCATCTGTCCAACCGAGGTGGACAAAAGCGGAACTGCTAGCAGTCGAGTGTCATATGACCAAAGGGAATAGGCTGCTGGGGAAAGAATGATAGGGAGGATGTGAGATATGAGGGAGCGAGCAAACCAAAATTAAGATGCAAATTTACTGCAGTGCAGGAGGCACAATTTTAAGGGAGGCAAAAGCCAAGGACTGGCAGAGAGAACAGTGGTGAGTGAAAGGAGAGGCATCAAGAGTGAAACAACAGAAGGAGTTAAAAAGTGAATCCAATCCAGTTAGGGAGGACTTGGGAGACTACATCACAGTAGTCAAGGATTGATAGTATCATCTCCTGCACCAGTTCACGCCTAGCTGGTAGTGAGATGCTGCTACGGTTCCTGTATAATGCACCAAGTTTGGGGTGCAATTTCTTCTGAACAGCGTCAGCATGGGCAGAGAGGCTGAGATGTTGGTCTAGTCAGACCTCCAGGTACCTAAAGGAGGAGGTGTCCTTAAGATTTGTCCCATCAAGGGTGTGGATGGAGTGCAGGAGGCGAGCTGAGAGAGTCTCTGCTTAGTGCCGAAGGTCATTGAGACAGTCTTCTTGGTATTGAGTGAGAGCTGATGGGAGCTGAACCAGAGCAGAACTTGATTGAAGTCATGTTGAAGTCTGATTTCCACATCAGCAGGGGATTGGCCTGAGATGAAGAGAAACATATTATCGGCGTACATGTGAATGGAGGTAGTTATGCAAGCTGAGGGCAGGTCATTTAAGAAGATGGAGAAGAGGATAGGATTTGCTGTTGTTAGTACCCACCCCCCCTTTTGTGTACTCTTCTCCGGGGTTTTTGTTTCACAGGTGCATTACTATGCACTTCTTTGCATTGAATCTAAGCTGCCAAACCTTTGACCATTCCTCCAACCTTGCCAAGTCCCTTCTCATCCTTTCCACCCCCTCCACCCTTGTGTCTCAACCCTGTTGCAGATCTTTGTGTCATCTGCAAAGAGGCATACTTTTCTTCTAGTCCCTCTGCAATGTCACTTATAAAGGCATTAAAGAGGACCAGCCCCAGTACTGAACCCTGCAGTATCCCACTACTAACCCCCCTTTCTTCAGAGTGGACTCCATTTACTATTACACTCTGCTTCCTGTTGTCCAGCCAGTTCTTTTAATTAGATATTTTGTGGATAATTTCCCAAATGTTGCCTTTTGTTTCCTGAAAAAAAACTATCACCCAATGTCTTTGTAATAGTGAGAGTTTTATAACAGTTCAAAATCGGTTATTGGATTGTCCTTTAATTGCTAGGGAAAAAAGTAAGTGGATTGCTTCTATCATTCTCTTGACTGTCTGATTATTCCTCCTGATAATTACCCCTGCATCCCCCACCCCGTCTCCCCTGGCCTCCCTCCAGCACTATCCCACTAGCTGCTCATCCTTGCCTAATCACACCTTGGTGTGTACACCCACAACACTCCCCCACTACCTCATCCCAGTCTTGCTGCCTCCCCCTCCTTCTCCCCACCACATCCTCCCATGTACAACCCCTACTTCTCCCCTCCTCCCCCTTCCATCTTCTAATAATCTTTCTCTATCCCCTTATGCTCTTTTCTCAACACTCCATTGAGAGGCCCATTTGGGGCTGCTATTCTGGTACCTCTCATTGTGCAAGTCAATTGTTTATATTTCTAGTAACTATTTATGCCTGTATTCTAAATTACTGTAAAAATGATGTTTTGTAATGTCTGCACTGTTTTCCTCTTGACATGGAAACTTTGTAAACGAGTTCATATTCAAAGGTTATTTCTGAATTTACAAATAATAAGGAATAATCTTTCTTCTGTCAATGATATTCTGGCATATCTATTTTAAAATGTAGCTAAGGCAACTATGTATGCCATGACAAGTTTTACTGTGCGGGATTTGATGCAAGGATCCAGCCCCACCACTCAGTGCAAAACTAGATGGGCTGTGAAGGTGGCGTGACTATGCCTGCCAGGTGGGGCCAGGGTAAAAGGATATGGTTTGCAATGTCTGGGTTGTGATGTAGCATCTAGCATGGATGCCATTTGCAATGCCAGGCACCCAATCAGATCAGATCAGACCACTTCATGGGAGGTTGACAGTGATGGACAGTGATCTGGCCCCATGTGGGCACAGCCCTGTCACCTGTCCCATAGTTGCAACAAATCCCAACCCTGTAGGTGGGAGGAAGCCTGCCACAATGAGGGGTGGCTGATTATCAGGGAACTGTTGCTGTGCCTGGATAACATTCCCCTCCACTATTGGCAGCTGTTAACCTGTAGCCATTGCTTCTCACCTACAGGGTTGGGATTTGTTACACCTTTGGGGCAGGTGCCAAGACTGTACCCTTCTGTGGTCAGGTCACTGTCCGTCCCTGCCAACCCCCCATGAAGCAGTCCAATCTGATCATCTGTCTGACATTGCAAAAGACACACCCACTGGGTGCCACATCACCATCCTGTCATTGTTGCTATATCCCTGACACCTCCTAGAGCACCCCATGCTCCTTCTGCCCCTGGCCTCCATGTGTAGCTCTCCTTATATTGTCACAGTGTCCGGCAGTGGAGCATGGCACTTAGACCACATCCTGGCTGGTCTAACCTGATCTCCCTGTTGTGTCCATCTGGGGCTTCCAAAATGACAAAAAAGGAAATGGTGCAGCACCTGCCATGGGGCAAGCCACTGGTAGCCCGTCATATGGGTGACTGAGATTGAGCAACTCACATATGAGTGACTAAGTCTCAGCACCTGTAATGTGAGCTACCCTGAAAGGGAAGTGAGGGAAGAAGAGCAAACATGCAGGTTAGTGAGGGAAGAATGGCTAGAAGTTAGGACAGCTAGTGGAATGGGATGGATGAGGAAGGGAGTATGTGGGAGGCAGTGCAGCACAGTGTTGCTGAGCTGCCACCATGGTGTGGTGGTGAGGGTGGCCAGCTATAGAGAGCTAGGTACAGGGTTCAGGACTGGGGAGGGGAAAGCTTTTTTTTATCTCAGTTGTATTTTCCTCCTTTCACTGTGGCATTCCTGGCATGGGGCATCCAGCTGCCGGCTCTGCACTCCCAGAGAGCTGGGTGGCTTGAACTGCACCCAGCAGGTCCGGGACAGCCATCTTGCCATCCTGCTGGAGGGCCCCTGATGCCTTTCACAGCCAGGACAGCCCGGGACCCTCCATGACGGGACTCCTCTCAAGTCCTCCAGGCAGTGCAGAGCACAACCATGCATGGTTGTGCCCATCCCATTTTCCTCCTTGTTAGACCCTCTTCGGGAGTATGGATGTGCAATGATGTTAGGCATGGTGTGCAACATCTGCCACACTCCTCCCCACCTGCACTGACACTAACAGTACTAACAGTACCTCTGGGTGGCCCGAGAGGTCACTGCAGCACAGTGAGTGTCCCCGACCCACCCCAGGAATAGGAGAGCAGTCTAAGGATGCTCGATCCTAGTCCTCCCCTGCAGACCCCTGATGACCCGGGCTTGTTCTTGAACTCAGTTTGCTGTCTTGGCATGAGGTGTGGTCTGCAGCGCTTCAACCCTTTGTGCCACCAGGATGGCGTGGAAAGCTTTTTATGCCACCAGGGATTCTTTATTTTTATCTGACTATCTCCCCTTCCCTGACATGTACTCTCCTGGGGGTGAAGCCCCCCCACCATATAAATGCAGTTTATGGTTTTGTCAGTCCTCACTGAAAATGTACATCGATGTTTTTCTTTTCAGTGATGTACAGTCGCTCTAGCAGCAATTGTGGTTTGGAGATCACCATTATGACATGGAACCCAAGCCCTTGTGACCTGGCACAGGGGCTTCTGCACAAGGGTGGTGCTGGGCAGTCTTGGCACAAGGCATCCTGATTTTAACATGGCCTGCATTCGAAAATTGGGATTGCTGCAAACATCAATTCAAGCTGCCACTTGCATCAAACCCATTTGGTGCAGGCACCTTGTGCCAAAGTTTACCCTTTTAAAATTGGGCCCTTAAAGTTTAGTGGCAGTCCTGGTTTATTTCTCTTACTACATTTCTTTTTTATGACTGTGGGCGGAGCCAACAGGAGTATTGCATGTACAAAAGGAGTGAAGGTGTAAATAGTCTCCTCCACTTTACCTTCCTCCAAGCAATGTTTTCCACCCTCAAATAAATATGCTTTCATGTTAGTCAATGGTTGCAGGGTACTATTTGTTTTCTTAAATGGGTGGTACAAGAACTGGAACCTGAGTAGTGGGAGGTAGCATTAGGATTTTTTTTGGAGTAAGAGCCACCTCTGCCTCCACCCAAACTTTTTTTCTGATTCATGTGGGAGGGGCATGAGCTAGCTCAAGCATGCTGTATTCAGACATACTAGTTTGGGACCTTATCAACCAACAGACATGCTTGTGCAGTGGAGAACAGAACAGAAGATATTTAATGCCTTCAAACTCACTTAAAAATCCTTTGGAACAAATAATTATCAGAGCCACCTGGTGCCTCAGACAGAGACCTAGAGACACATCCAGCTCTGTAAAAAAAATTCTGTATTTTTTTGTGGGGGCTGTGGGATTCAAATCCAGATCTAACTGCCCAGATCATCAATGCTATAAACTGCTGTAATTAACAGACTCTAGCTGTTGTCTTACAGAAACCCCACTCAGTTAGATTTCAAGTATTTGTTAAATTGTAAATGTAGGTATCAGCATTCTGTTAGTAGTTAGTGCTGATTGTGGTCTGTGACAAGATCATTTTGTCTTTTACAAATGAAGTGTATGGTAGGGGAAGCTGAAAACAGACTTTAATGATAACGTGTATTTTTTCTTTTAAGTTTGAGATGTATTAGAAAAAACTGAACCAGAAAACAATTGGTGATTTTAAAAGCTATTCTGATTAGAGCTGACACAAAAAAAATCTTAACTCTGTTTTCTTTTTTCATGGACAATAGTAATAGGATGTCAGCAATCACTTCATTAAACCTGTTTTTCAGGTTTTTATATAGCATATTGCCAATGTAATCTTCCCAGAATGCAATCTGTCATGGGGGGGGATTGAGGTTTGGTCCTGCACTTTATATAATGTAAAAAGTACCTTGCTGATCCTAGTTAGAATTCTGCTGTTTCATTCTCTGCTTGCAAAGACAATACTCCAGCTTCGTTGTTGCATTTATAAATTGCAGTCTGCCAAGTCTGGCTGGGAGCAAATCAGTAGGAAAGTAGTCACAGCTTCCCCCTAATCATAACCCAATTCAATGTGTGATCTGCACAACCCTGGCTTTATAAATTTATTTAATTGTTTTTAGAGGGGCTCCTGGTTTTGACCAATATCAACAAACAAATGAAGTCCAGTGTGCCCCCCCATCTGCACAAACAGGCCTGTAATGGAGGATTTTTTTAATCTCTTATGTCCCAAATAGGGGCTCTTAGTTATCAAACTTTGGCCAAAATGTGAACAAGCCAAACCACTCTCTCAAAGCGGGATGAGACCTACTTGTTTATGGTGTTTTGGTCAGGTAGATGATAGAGGAGTTTCATCTACCTTTTGATAGAAGAAGGTGGTGAGTTTAAAATACATAATGTGTCAAAGAAAAGGTCTAGAGAACATGTCATTTTGAGGTGAGACACAGAGAGACTGAGAAAATGCTTCAGAGACTGTTGTGTGGTGATGTCTTGAATGACCACTTCAGGTGCTACTATGCTTGTAATGGGGAACTGTGGCACATTAGTTAGTGTTTTAGCATGCTTTAAATTTAGCATCCTTTAAATTTCAAAAATGTGATGAATTATCTTGTTCCGGACCATTTTCATTAAGTTAATAGGACCAAGTCATGCATTCACATTGGTATGTATTACTTTTGTTCACAGACAGTACATAGTAGCAGCTCCTTAATTAATATGTTATTGTGCCTTTAAGATAGAAAAAACAACTGAATATTAGTTAAAGAAACGACTATTAAAGTTCACTATTTCCCAAATAGTTATTTAATCAAACCTCCTTGTGTGTTCACCCAATATAGAACAGTGCTGTGTATCATTTCCAGCCCTTTTTGTATGCCTTGGTTATCTCTGGGATAAAGTAGACATGTGCCGGGGGGGGGGGGGGCAGGCTGCTTTAGCTAAAACTTGCCTTGGTTGTGGTATACTGAGTGAGGGATCATCTGCATTGCTAGCTGCTATTGTAATAGGATACAGTTTTGGACAGAAGCACTTTTTGTTCTGTAAAACATGTTTCTTCAGTTCTCTGCCATGGTCAGTAAGTAAGGGTACTTTGCCTAGAGAATCTGTAGCAATTGCTAGCTCCATTCTCCACTGCAAGATATGTTGGATTTAGTCAAACCTGGTTTGTTTATCCTCATCTAAGATGGTGGCCGAAATCTCGTGAGAGCTGAGAGCCAGTCAGCTTGCAGCTCTCATGTAGCAGGAGATTTGTAAACTGGAAAGAAGTAGGGAGGATGGTCATGCTGCTAGCAGTTGTTTGAGAAACTGGAGCCTTAAAGAAACATTTGGATGGCTTCATTTTGGTCCATAGAACTTCCTGTTCTCTGTGGGACTGTTTTTTGTGTAGAAAATAGCACAAGGTTGTTGTGGGTGTTTTGATTTAGTGCCACTGAACTCCAGAAATGTCTGAATCCAGCTCAGGCATTTTAAACATTTTCCAGTGCAAGGAAGCTTTTCTGGGTGAGTTTGAGAGTACCCTATTTACAAGTTAGTGGGGCTAGCAGGGTCACCAGATTCTTGTTGGTGATTAATACAACTCAGGAACCAGGTGGATTATTTATTATATTACCTCATGTAAATCACTGCATAGATTCTGTGTTCAATTATGTGGGTCAGATATTATTTTAGTTCCTGGCAATGCTAGCAGGGGTGTTCAGGTAGCTAATAATGTCTATAGTTGCACAATGTGATAATGTTCATAATTTGAATACTGTGCTGGCAATTTCTCAGCTAACATTTTCCTAGACAACCAACGCTAGTAGAAGCTGCAGTGCTAACATTTCTAAGACTGCCAGTTTTACAATTTTAAACAGTTGCATATCTGCAGAAACATAATCTTGTGGTATTGTTTGATCTCAAAATGACATGTTCTCTAGACCTTTTATATGGCACATTATGTATTTTAAACTCACCACCTTCTTCTATCAAGAGGTAGAGGAAACTCCTTTATCATCTACCTGACCAAAACACCATAAAACAAGTAGGTCTCATCCTGCTTTGATGGAGTGGTTTGGCTTGTTCACATTTTATCTAAAGTTTGATAACTAAGAGCCCCTATTTGGGATGAGAGATTAAAATATCATTCATTACAGGCCTGTTTGGGCAGATGGGTAGAGGACACTGGACTTCATTTGTTTGCTGATATTGGTCACAACCAGGAGCCCGTCTAAAAACAATTAAATCAATTTATAAAGCCAGGGTTGTGCAGATCACACTTTCAGTATATGGGTTAAACCCAGATCACCAAACCAGGACCAGTGCTGTAAAATCTGCACTGGGCACAGCTTGTGCAAATATTGCTGATCAAGTGGATCAAATAAATATGTGCAAATAAATAAATACTCGGCTTTGCCTTGTGCTTCAACCAACCCCAGGAGTGATGTTATTACAAGATAAAACACACCCTGTAGTGCCTTATTGCTTAAATATGCCCTTTCTCAATGTACTATACTTTGGTTCAGTTAGTGTATGCAACAGCCTTCATGTGAACACTCTGGGATTATCTTTGACTCCTGATGTCTATTTGTTTTAGGTATTGTATATTGTTTGAACTGCTTTGGTCTTCTTGATGTGGTGCCTGTGTGCCTAAACTATGTAATCTGTTTATCTACTGCTACCTATGTATCTCCAGTGAATGATTGTTATTACTGTCTGCTCTCCGAGCCATTGTTTTTGGACTTGTTAACTGTGCTGTCTTCATATTAGTTTCAACAAGGTGCCTTTGTAAATGAGTCTCTGACTCAAAGGTTTGCAAATCTGATATTTTTTTACATAAATAAATAAATGTTTATGTTTAAGCCCATGAAACACCCTTATCTAGTTAATGCATTCACAGTCATAGTGGCTCTGCCAGAGCTTGTTTCCCTTACCATAACAACTGTTCTCTTATCTATGCTCAGATATTGATTATTTATAAATCTGCCCGTTCTTGTTATACATATTTGACTATAAGCATGTGGTCTAAGGTACTGCTTCCTTAACCTCCCTGGCCAGATCAGACACCCTCTGTAATTCTTTCTTCTGCTCTGTGAACTACTCTCCTCTTGTACTCATCACTGGTCATTTTATTCCTCTTGAGCCATTCTCTCTACCCTCAGGTTGACAGATCCACTGTTCCTCATTCATATCCAAATACTGGAAATTTGTTCCTTCCCTTTTATCTCTCGTCACTCCTCTCTTTCATCCCTTCTGTGTCATGCTCCATCTGCTCTAGTGATCCTTACACCTTTGCCATTCCACATCCCCATGTTTCTGCTGTGAAATCATCCTTTTCATATTGTCTCCCATCACTTTGGAAGCAATTACCTTCTTCCCTGTGCTTCTCTGCCTCCCAGGTTCCCTCAGATATCAGCTGAAATTCCTTCCCTCCCCCGCTCCTGTTTTCCCTCAACATGACTGCCCCCTCTGCATTTGCAGCCTACCCTGATATTGTGTGTCCAGAACACCGTATTTTGTTGTTTCTACCCTGATTTTTCATTTCACAGTAACTCCTGTAATTAATTTGTGTTCCTTGATTGCTCTTTTTCATAACTGTGAATTGTGTATGTGCTATGTGTTTTCCAAGTCCCTTACTGTGAGGTGCAGTCTCATATCTCTGTAGGGGCTTCAACAATAACAGCTCTCATTTGTTTATTTTCCAAACAAAGCATTGTGCAAATAGTATCTAGCTTCCTTCTTCCAGGTTGCACTTGGGAATGAGCCTCAGCTCAGTGTGCCTTTTCCAATCACTAATTTTTGAATAAATAAATAAATTGCTGCATGAAAATTGTAACGCTCTTTCAGTCACATGTATTTTATTGTATGCTGGTTTTAAAAATGTTACAATGACTTGAGACAAATTTGTTCTGACCCTTTTTATTTTTGCATTTCTAATAAAACTTGAACCTGAACTTGAACCCATAGTGCCCTGTGAGTTATATAGTATGTGCCATATGCCTTATTAGTGAGGTTACCTGAATGGAAGAACAGGAGAAACTGCACATTGTTTTACCTCTTTGGCTACATTAAAGCCACAGCAGCTTCTGAGTTCTTCACCATTCTATATTCTTTAAGTGTCAAACAACACAAGAAGGAGAGTCTTGGATTTTAGGATGACAGATTTCAAGGCATTGGGAAAATGTCTCAGAAACTGCCTAGTGGGGAAGATTGCCAGTGAGGGTAAAGGAACACTGGGGAAAAAAATTAGGAGGGAGGCATAATTTAGGCAACCAGACTCTGCATGAAGGAAGTGAGTTAAAGGAAAAGGAAAAGACTGTTATGGTACTCTAACAAAGTGGTCATGCAGGTGAAGAAAAAAAGGTGGCATTCAGAAGGTACAAGGGAAAACAGAGGGAGGAAATTAGGGAGGTGTACTATGTAAAACAGGGGAAAGCAGATAAGGCAGTGAGTGGAGAAAATGTGCAGTCAGAGGAAAGTATAGCTAAAGAAGTAACAAATGGGGTAAGACTTTCTTCTGGTACACGAGAAGAGAAAAGCAAGGGGATGGATAGTGAGGATAAAGAGGGCAGCAGAGGGAGGCTGTGCAGAAGAGGACCAAGAAAAAGCTGAAACCCTGAACAGGTACTACTGCTCAGTCATCACAGTTTTGGAATTGGGGATGGACCAACACTTATCAGCAGGGACAAAGTGGGGCATGTAGATTCAGTTCCATTTTCAGGGAAAGAACTCGAAGGAAATTGCAGCTGTGAATATGGACAAGGCTATGGGACCAGGTGGGCTACATCCAAAGGTACTGAAAGAACTCATGGAGGTGCTAGCTGCTTCACTGTCACCCTTACTTAAAGTGATTTTGCAGGCTTTCGCAGATGCTTTTTTTACATAGTATGCCATTGCAGCCCATGCTTCAGATGTTGAAGTTTTGTATAAAAATCTGTCATAATCATTGCTATTTATGTTTTATTAGCACTGTTTCCTTCAGTTTTTTGTGTGTGGCCACACCCCCAGAATGATGTCATGCAAGGGAGATATTAATGTTTTACATGCAGCACTAAGGAATTCTGGGTACATTGTCATGTTGATGTAAATAGTTAGTTACTCAGAGGCGCAGTCCCTTATTCTGGAGGTGTTGACTGAACCTAATATGCAGATATATATAGCAAGGCATTGTGGACACAATAAGAAATTGTTTTCCAATACCCTTACTGTAAGTGCAGTCTCATATCTCTGTAGAGGCTTCCACAATAACAGCTATCATTTGTTTATTTTCCAAACAAAGCATTGTGCAAATAGTATCTAGCTGGCAAAAGTTCTTTACTCAGAGATGTAGCCTCCTATGTCAGTAGTGTAAATGTCTGCAATACCTAGACTGACCAACAGAGGTCTCTGTTTCAAAACACTGGTTATAAACTTTGTTTCCCCTTGCATGATGCCACGCTTGAGGGTTGCAGCTCTGAGAAAAAAAGGGGCGGATTATGCAAATGAAGCAGAGCACAGCAATAAAAGCATTTATTTCAAGGAAAACAGCACTTTTTGGAAGTTTGAATGGTAGGAGATTGAATCACAACTCCTACAGGTTACTACTATACCAATCCATTTTTTGTGGTGCAGCTCTCCAAATCACTTTAACAGCTCACTGGAATCAGTCATGGTTCTGGAGGACTGGAGGAAAGCAGATGTGGTCCCTCTATACACAGGTGGCAGAGGAGATGTGGCTTGTAACTATTGGCCAGTGAACCTCACCTCAGTGGTGGGGATATTAATGGGAACACTGTCAAAGGAAAGGTTGGTAGAGTATCTTGAATCCAGTGAGCTACAAGACCAAAGACAATATTGATTCATGTGTGGGGGCAGTTCTGCCAACCAAGTCTGACTGAGTTCATTGACAAGGTGATCAGAGAAATAGATCAGGGAGGGCTGTGGAAGTGGTCTTTGGACTTTACAAGGCATTAGACACTGTGCCACAGGAAACTGATTAAGAAACTCGAGCAGCCTAGGTGGGGTAAAAGTGGTGAAATGGGTTAGGAACTGAATGACAGATAGGCAACAGAGGGTGGTGGTTAATGGCACCTACTCTAATAAAGGGAGAGCAACCATTGGGATGCTGCATGGCTCAGTACTGGGACTGGTTCTCTTCAGTGTCTTCATAGTGCCATTGCAGACAAACTGGAAAATAAGGTGCAGTATATCTCTTGCAGATGACACCAAAATCTGCAATAGGGTAGATACTCCAGATGGAGTGGAGAGATTTGAGAAACTGGTTCTCTTCAATGTCTTTATAAGTGACATTGCAGATGATCTGGAGGGGAGCAAATGCTCTTTTGAATATGATACTAAAATCTAAAATAGGGTAGAAAATAAGGAAGGGGTGGAATGATTGCTTAGGGATATTGAGAAACCCGAAGCGGGAGCAGGACAATTCTCTCCCAACAATTCACTCCCAGAATATATACTCCTGACAATATGCTTCTCTCTATTTTGCTCCCTTCCATCCATTCTCCATGTCAATTCACTCCCATCCCTGGCAAACTAGCTCTGACAGCACATTTAAAGGCTGCTTTGTTCCCACGACTGCAGCAGAACCACACCAAGGCTAATTTGCTCCCATTCCGAATGTTGATGTAATTCATGTTACTAGTGTAGGTCACTTTGACAACTAAGCAATGCCTGTTAAATAGTACTTGCAGCACTGACAACAAGCAGTGGACACCATTCAGCTACCTCTTCTTTTCTACATGTCAGGTATGTCTGTAGCATTGTGTGGTTCCCCCTAGGTTTGAATAACCTCACCTCCAATCTTATTATTAGTAGTTAAAATTACTACTGCTGGTTTATGTTCTGCCTCCCTTCCTGCATAGTTAAAAAGACAGTTAAGTTGGTGGGTGTCTGCATTCTGATGTTTTCCCACACCTCCAAGCAGCCTTGTAGCCTCCCCAACCCAGGCTGGATGTCAGCTCCGAGCTAGTCAACTGAACTGTGTACTATTCCAATTGATCAGCAGAAGAAGATAAGCTTTCCACAGGAGATTTCATTTTAAGACTGGAACCCCCCCCCCCCAAAAGATAATGCTGAAGGCTCTCATTCCTTCATACTAAACACTATATTTCCTTAAGAGCTCACAAGAGCTTTTAATAGAAGTGCTAACCACTGCTTCAGTCTGTCCCAGGATGTTGTTGAAACAGACAGCCTTGTTACTTTGTAACAGCAAGTATTGCAGCAGAGACAATCAGATAGGAAGGCTAGCTGTGGGTCAATACATAGGAGTGGTTGCATTACAGCAGCTTTGAAGGTTTTTGACAGTAGCAGGAATGGGACCGTATTGTCAGGGAGTGAGAATGGCCAGAGTGAATTGCCGCAGGAGCAGGTCATCAGGATCAAGTTGTCTGGGAGCAAAATAGTGGGAGTGAATTGACATAGACCCACTCGAAGCAAGGTCAAGAGCATGGCAGTTGGGGTTCAATGCCAAAAAGTGAAAAAAATCATGCACCTGGGCATAGGAACCCAAGAACTGAGTACAAGACAGGGGAGGTATTATCAGTCACTAAGCAGGAAGGTGTCCTTGAGTTATCATATCTGATGATCGCAAAGTACCAGGGCAGTATGACAAAGCAGTGGGAATGGTCAGTGGCATGGTGGGATATATATGGAAAGACATCTCTGACAGGATGAAGGAGGTAGTGCTACCTCTATATTGCTCTCTGGTGAGATCTGACCTGAAGTATTGTGTCCAGTTCAGGAGGCCATACCTTTGAAATGACATAGACAGAGTAGAGGAAGTCCAGAAGAGGGAAACTAAAATGGTGCATAGGTTGCACCAAAATCCCTACAAGGAGAAACTGAAGGATCTCAACATATGCACTCTGGAAGAGAGGAAAGCAAGAGGGGACATGATAGAGACCTACAAGTACCTCAGTGTGCCTTTCAAATGACACAGAGCACCAGAAGCAGAAGGTGTACAATAAATCTGAAGGGGAGGAATTTTAAGTGGGAAGTGAGGAAATACTACTTCACTGAAAGATTGGTACTATATATGCCCGGAACAGATTGCCAGTGGAAGTGGTAGAGGTGAAAACTGCAGGGGTTTCAATCATGCATGGGACAGACATAGGATTATATAGGAAATAGGCAGGGAGGAGGGAGGTTTATTGTAGACCAGTTAGGGACTTTGAAGACATACTAGGCAGGGACCACCTGGGCAGACGAGGTGGGCCAAACAGTCCTTTTCTGCTGAGAATGTTATAGTTTCCATATCACTGAAAACTGTACTGTGTGGTGAGCCAGGAGCATAATGCAATTTCCTGTTCCCTTTAATCATTTTCACTGCATTTGGTTCTTCCTGTTGTGTGTGCATGTTCCATTTCTGCATGCAAATTATCCTGTATAATGGATTTTTACTTGTGCTAGATCATTCTGGGAGGTAACTCATGAATCTGAGACTACTTCAACAAATTCACAAGGATGGTTTTAAAGACCAAAAGTTAAGAGCAGGGAGGGACTTTGTTTAGGAAAGGTTTTAGAATGTATCCATATTTACTTTGACAGCAATCTTTTGTTGCCCAATTTTACTCTTCTCAGAGTCACAGGTACTGAAATCAATGTGACAAGGATTCAGTAAATGACCTTTTAGTCAGTTTGATTGCACAACAAAAGGTTGTAAGGTTGACAGAGTGTGCATCTTCCATAACAGTCAATGCTGACTGCATTGTTTAGCAGTCTGTTGGTGCCCACAGCACCATCAACCAGTTTGCCATTGTCACCAAAGGATATACCACTCAGCTGACCTAGTAAAGGAATTTCTCCTTACAGTAGTTAGTCTGAGGAAGAAGAATATTGAGTCTGCTGTGAAAATCGTCAATTCACCCCTTTAAATTACATCTGTTAGTCTAATCAGATCACATTTTTACAACTGTGTGAACATTCCACTGGTGCAGGGGTGGGTGACATGACCCAGGAAGAGAAGAATAAAGTAAAGCCACTTATTCGCACTGGGCCTTTTAGTGCAGTAGTGGAGCTGTTGGGTAACATGCTTATTTCTTTTAGGTTGGTTGATCCATTGATTTTACTATAAATTATTTTTTTTTGTTCAGGTTCTGATATGCCCTTCCCTCTGACCTGCTAGAACCAAACAGTAGTAGAAGGTGAATTTTACTGCAGCACCAGAAGGGTTGAATTTATACAAAGTATTCTAATGTGACATATATTGTACCAAAACAAGTCAGACATGCATTTATTTAATTAACATAAATAGATCATCAGGAAAACTTCAAGTGTACAGTATGCAAATGTATACACCAGCAATCACAAAAACCAGCATTACTAATATGCCACCCACACACCTCTATAAAATAGTGCAGTAGCACAAGCTTGACTTTATAGTTGCTTGCATTATGAGAAACATAATATGCTCTGCAAATAGGATTTGGCAGGTTTAACTAGTAGACAGAGAAGATTCAAATTAATCTTGCACAAAATCTCTTGCAATTATAAACTGATTTGAGGATGACCAGCAAACTCAGTTACAATGCTAATACTTTTGAACATCAATTTTATTTTTGGCCAAAGAAACATGACAATCAGTCACCTGACCTATGACCACTGAAGCCATAGTTTTCACAGGCTTGGTACATGGTAGTAACTGCAATGTTACAGCTATGACTTGGGTGAGTGACTTCAATATTATGTTGATGTTCAGAAGGTACACCACAACTGATCAGAGCAGGATGTGAACAAACAGTTGCCAAAGCAACCTGCTGGTACCTGCCAGATAAGAAGGACATTAATCACCTAAGAACTGTTCCAGTCATTCCTTCATATACTATAGCTTCATGGGCTCATCAAAACCCAATTATCCCCCTTATTAAATGCTGACAAGAGAACAGGAAGAACTACAAAAGAGCATTCTCCCTATCTCTTCACCAGGAGATGGTAATTAAAAAACCTTGATAAGTGTAGTTTCTGGGCTATGCCAAGGACTGTAACCACATTGGAATTGATCATATCACCACTATCTTCTCAATCATCTTCTCCAAAAGGGGAAGGTTTGTGACAGGCCTAGAATTTGTCAGAAATCTGGGACTACAAATAGTTTCTATAGGAGAGGTCTCACTACTACTCTCTTTGAGGATGATCGAAACACCTCTTCTAAAGAACACTGAACAATCCTTACAACAACTGGGTCCAGGATCTCCCATCAGTCCACCAACAGTAGGGTTGTCATGAGGTCAATATAATTGCACTTTATTCTCATGTACACCATCATGTATTAAATATAGTGACTGTATACTTTCTTTGTTTCCTTTGGTTAACTAATCTATGTTGTTTTATTTGGCTACTCCTCTGAGCTTTGTGCAGTATAGCTGAGATTGTTAACCAGTTGAGCATTCTGACTATGATTTTGACTGTATTTTTACTTTTTCCTCATTTTCTCTGTAACTCCTCCCCTGTGTCACACCTCATGAACATACAAACATACGGTTGCCAGAAGAAAAATGACATTTGGTCTATCGAACATGCTTGATTTTGCAGCTAGCACCCCCATCCTGCAGCTGCCCCTCCCACCCTATCCGCAACCCATAACTCTCCCTTTGCCCTATCCCAGCCCCTCTTGAAGCATCCCACTGTTCTACAGGCCACCACTTTGCCGGTAGTGTGTTCCATTGTGCTACCACCCATTCTATAAAGAAATTCCTCCTCATTTCCTTCCTAAACCTTTCACCCTCCAATCTCATGTCATGACTGCCAGTGTCTCTCCCCATCCTCCCCTTGAACAGTCCCTCTGTCCCTGTCCTGTTTATTCCTCTAATGTACTCAAAGGTCTCAGTCATATCCCCCCATTCCTCTTCTCCTCCAGAGAGTACATGTACAACTCCCTCAGTCTCACCTCATATGGTAACTCCCCCAGACCCAGGATCATCTCTGTTGCTCTGCATTGCACCCCTTCCAGCAATATAATATCCCTCTTTCGGTAAGGGCACCAAAACTGAATGCAGTACTCCAGGTAGAGTCTGACCAGTGATCTGTATAAAGGCAGAATCACCTTCCTCCTCCTAGAGGTTATACCCCTTGCAATACAACCCATCATCTTGTTGGCCACTGCTGCTGCTTTCCTACACTGTGCTGAGTTGTTCATTACTCCCATAATGAGCACCCCCAGATCTTTCTCATCCTCAGTCATGGCTAGCTGCACAGCCCAGATGATAGCTTCTCTTGATTCTTTGCCACGAAATGCAGCACCTTGCATGTTTTGGCATTGAAACCAAGTTGCCTAGTGTCAGATCATATCTTCAGCCTTGTTAGATCTTCCTGCAATCCCTGCCACCCCCCTTTGTCATTCACCATTGCTCTCATCTTGGTGTCATCAGCAAATAGACTGGTCTTGCTATTTATGCCTACCGAGATGTCTTCAATAAATACCCCAAATAACACGGGCCCAGCACTGACCCTTTTGGGACCCTGCTTGTCAATGCCCTTGGAGATGATAATTCTCCTCCCACCACCACCCTCTGCTGCTGTCTCTGCAGTCAGTTCTCCACCCATCCCACCAATTTTGGCCCCGCCCCTGTGCCCCTTAGCTTATATGCTAGTCTCCAACGTGGCACTGAGTCAAATGCCTTACTGAAGTCCAGGTACAGGACATCCACCGCATGCCCTTTGTCCATTTCCCTAGTCACTCATTCATACTAGTCCACTAGGTTGGTCTGGCAGGATCTGCCCTTGACAAACCATGCTGCTGACTGTCCTGGACCCCACTGACCTCCAGCAGGGTCACCAGCCTCTCCTTCATGATTGTTTCCATCAGTTTCCCCAGTACGGACATGAGACTCACTGGTCTATAGTTCCCTGGTTCATCTTTGAGACCGCTGTTATGGAGTGAAACCATGTGAGCCATCCTCCAATCCTGAGGTACACACCCTGAGTGTAGAAAGGATTTAAATAGGCCAGACAGTAGGCCTGCCAGGACCTCTGCCAACTCTTCAGTACCCTGGGGTATATGCCATCTGGTCCCAGTGCCTTGTCCAAACTCAGTGCCCTTAACCCCTCTAGCACGCTACCTTCTGTGATTTCCCCATCCATCACCCCTTCCCCTCAACCTTAGGTATTCTCCCCCTTCTCTTTCTTAAAAACCGTGCAGAAATAATCGTTAAGTGCTTCTGCCTTTTCATCCCCTTTTTCCACCTTTTCCCCCACCTTCTTAATCCCTACTATTTGGTCCTTACAACCCCTTTTCTCCCTAATGTACCTGAAGAAGTCTTTTTCACCCTCTTTAATTCCCTTCACCAACCTGAGCTCTCTTTACACCTTTGCTGCCCTTACATCCCTGGTCACCTCCTTTGCTTCCTTCAGGTATTCCTCCCTGTCCTCCCCCTCCCAATTCTCCTGTATCTCCTGTAGGTGACTCTTTTCCTCCTCAGCCTGTCTATGACACACTTGCTCATCCAGCTAGGTTTGTTCGCTCTAGCCTTTTTACTTTGGGCATTGCTGTAGGACTTTGTTACCTCCTCTATCCCTAGCTTAATGAGTTCCCACCTCTGACTCATGTCCATATAAGGCTGAATTCTGTCCAGGAACCCTTGCACCACTTCACCCATCTTTTTGAAGTCAGCTTTCTAAAGTCTAGCACATTTGTGCCAGATGCTCCCTTCATTCTGCCCAGCTACAACAGGAACCATACTGTCCGATGGTCATTCCCTGCCAGTGGTTCCTCCACCCTCAGATCTGTCATCCATTCCCTGTTAGACAGTACGAGGTCAAGGGTATTTGCCTTCCCTAGTTGGTTTGCTGACTAACTGCATCAGGAAGTTATTCTGGAAGACGTCTATCATTATCTGTTCCCTTCTACACTTGGTGGCAGGTGTCCCCCCACTCCACTCCCGGCAGGTTGAAGTCACCTACTATCCCCACCCCACCCTTCTCATAGTTTCTCCAGATCTGTTCCACCAATACTTTATCTGTCTTTTCCGATTGGAAGGGTGGCCAGTATACCTCCTCCAACCATAGTGTCCTATATTTTGGATCTTGGATTTGCATCCACAGAGCCTCTGTATCTCCCTGTTCCCCCTCTTCACTAACACACTTTAGCCCCTCCCTCACATAGCTCATTACCCCTCTCCTTTCCCCTTAACTCTATCCTTGCATAATAGTCCAAAACCTGGAAATGCCAGGTCCCAGTCATGGTTTTGGGTGGCCCATGTCTCGGTGATGTCTGCCATGTCCACCCCTCCCTCCACCGTGCAAGCCTGTAGTTCCTCATTTTTATCCCACAGGCTTCTAGCATTTAAAGATACAACCCTCCAGCCCCTTTCTTTTTCCCACCTCCTTCCTTCTCTCCCTTTTTGGCCCTCTCGGTATTGTTTGCTCCTCGCCTTATCTTACTGTTATGGGGGGGTAAGCCCATATGGTTTCCCATCCCGAGGCCTCTGATCACCTCGATCCCTTCTGCCACCCCCTCTCCTAGTTTAAATTCTTCTCAATATACTGCCCAAGCCTTTGCTTTAGTACTATCTTCCCATCTTCATTTAAGTGCAGTCTATCTTTAGCATATAGACTGCTGTCCTACCAGGTCATCCCCCCACCCTCCTTCCAGCCCATACTCTTTTCCTGACACCAGGTTACCAGCCATTCGTTAAACTCCTGAATTCTCAGTTTTCTTGACGTACTTGGCTTTGGGACTGGAAGTACCTCTGAGAAGATAACTGATCTTCCTACCCCCTTGCAAACAGAACCTAAATCCTCAAACCTCCTCTTCACTTTATCTACCATCCCATCAGCCAGGTCATTCATCCCCAGGTGCAGAATTAGATGTGTTTTTTCCCCTGCCCTTTCTGGCATATTTTAGTACTGATTGCCCCACCCTTTCCACCTTCATTCCTGGCATGGCTTCCACCCAGACCCGACTACACCTCTCTCCCTTGCTACCCCACCTGGCCCCTCTTAGTATTGAGTCCCCTAACACTAAGATCCCACCACTTTCTCCCTTGTCACCCCTTCCATCCTTGGAATGAACCTTAGCTCTGTGTGCCTGTCCCATTCACCAATATATACATCAGTAAATTAACAAGGAGCCATTGCTGCTCATGTCAGTCTGGAACTGTTATGGATGTAAATACTGCATATCTGAATCCATTCCTGAGCACTACAAATCCTTAGATGACTCTCTGAGTGCTGCTCAGTTGTAGTTTGCTTCCGAAGAATTATGCCAGCTGGTCTATATAAAAACAAGCATTTGCCAATGCTGAATGTTGATTGCTTTGGTCCGTTGAGCTCGCTCATTTCCCCTTTGTCAATCACTCGTTCTGTTTCTCCCGGTGCTGCAGGCTACCCTTTTGTACTGGGCTCCTGCCTGCATTGGCACCTTTTTCTGCCCACAAAGAAATCCACAGCTGTCCCGACAGAGCTCCATTAAGGTGCCTCACTCCCCCTCTCTCACTCGCTCATTCTGTTGGTCCTGGCACTGCAGGCTGCCCTTTTGTACTGGACTCCTGCCTCTGTTGGTGCCTTTTTCTGCCCACAAAGAAATCTGCAACAGTCCTGACAGAGCTCCATTGAGCTTGATCACACCCCCTCTCTCACTCACTTGTTCTGTTTCTGCCGGTGCTACAGACTGCCCTTTTGTACTGGGCTCCTGCTTGCATTGCCGCCTTTTTCTACCCAGAAAAAAATCTGTAGCAGTCCCGATAGAGCTCTGTTGAGCTCTGCCTCACCCCTCTCTCACTCACTCATTCTGTTTCTCCCACTGCTGCAGGCTGCCCTTTGTACTGGGCCCTGCCTCCATTGCCACCTTTTTCTGCCCACAAAGAAATCTGCATCAGTCCCAACACAGCCCATTGAGCTCACTCACCTCTCTCTCACTCACTCATTCCTGCTTTGCCGCGCCTGCAGGCTGACCTTTGTGGTGGGCTCCTGCCTGCATTGGCACCTTTTTCTGCCTACAAAGAAATCTGCAGCTGTCCCGACAGAGTTCCGCTGAGGTCGCTCACTCCCCTGCCTCACTCACTCATTCTGTTTCTCCTGGCACTGCAGGCTGCCCTTTGTACTGGGCCCTGCCTGCATTGCTGCCTTTTTCTGCCCACAAAGAAATCTGCAGCAGTCATGACAGAGCTCTGTTGAGCTCGCGCTCACCCCTCTCTCACTGGCCATTCTGTTTCTCCTGCCGCTGCAGGCTTGCTCTTTTCTGCCTGCAAAGAAATCTGCAGTAGTCCCAACAGAGCTCCATTGAGCTCACTCACTCCCTCCTCACTCGCCTGCTCTGTGTCTCCTGGCACTGTAGGCTGCCCTTTGTACTGGGCCCTGCCTGCGCTGGTGCCTTTTCTGCCCACAAAGAAATCTGCAGCAGTCCCAACTGAGCTCAGTTGAGCTCGGTCACTCCCCCTCTCTCACTCACGCGATCCTAATCTGTCCCAAACACTGATTTCCGACAGCAACTGCGGTATTCTGCGCCGGAAGCATGAAAACACAGTTCACATAGGATGTGAAAAATGACAGTGGTACTGTTCATAAGGAGGTGTGAAAAAATGCCAGTGTTGAAAATCTGGCATGAAAATATTACTAATTTGTGAAGTTACAAGGGTGCGTGGAAACTGCACAACACACGCTCATAACAGAGTCATTTTATGGAGTTTCATCACAAAATTTTCAACATAGGCATTTTAGGACCTCTGCTCATGAACAGTATCACTGTGATTTTCTTAATGTGTCCCGAACACTGATTTCCCACAGTGACCATGCTACTCTGCGCCGGAATAGCGAAAACACATTTTGGCCAGGATGGGAAAAATGACAGCTGCACTGTTCATAAGGGGGAGCGAAAAAATGGCAATGTTGAAAATCTGTAGTGAAAATATTGCAAATTCGGGTTATGAGCGTGGCATGGAACCTGTGCAACGATGTCGAACACACTAATTTTATGGACTTTCGCTACAAAATTTTCAACATAGGCATTTTAGGACCTCTGTTCATGAACAGAGTCACTGCAATTCTTTAATGTGTCCTGAACACTGATTTTCCACAGCGACTGTGCTATTCTGCGCTGGAACTGCTGAAACTCATTTCATCCAGGATGTAAAAATGACAGCTGTACTGTTCATAAGGAGGTGTATAAAATGGCAACGCTGAAAATCTGGACTGAAAATATTGCAAATTGCGGTTATGAGCATGCGTGAGGAACCGTAATGCACACTAGTAAAATATTATTTTGATTTTTCCCACCAAATTTGCACAACACTTTTTGAGACCCCACCATGAACACTGGCACTGTTATATTTTAATCAGTCCCAAAAGATGATTCCATGCAGTGACCACAAAATCACCTTTTGGGACTGATTAGTACCATGACAGTGGCTGAATTCATGAGGAGGGGGACAATAACCCCATGTTGAAAATTTGGTGCCAGAATTCCAAAAATGCCTGCGATATGCAAAAAGTTGAAAAGCCCTATTTATGCCATTATACAGCTTACCGGTATTTCCTCAGTTTCGGTCGGCTTTGAAGAGTACTAGATGTGTTCCCGGTCCACTCAAGACTATCGCACTGGACCTGAGATAAGTATGGGGTGAGGGGGTGGGGAGGCAGGGTGCGCAGTGGTGGGTGGGGTTGTTAGAGGGGCCAGGGAGACCGTGAGGGACCATTTTCTTTTTACAGGTTTAAACAAGATGTTTTTTCACGGGAATTGGGCAAGTTGGGTGGCTCCGATGCCACCTGAATGTTTGGGATGGGAGCTGTAGCGACGAGGGATTCTACACCCCATCGACACAAGGGGATTCGACATGCTGGGGTGGGCTCCCAACATGACACCTGAATGTTTGGGGGGGCTGTAGGTGACGGGGGATTGGGCACCCCCATCGACACATATTCAGTGCTGGGGAGGAATACAGCCGAGGGTGATTGGGCACCCCCTCTGCATAAACAGACCATTTTGGCAGGGGGGGACCATTCTGCCAATAGGAAGCGGGCTCCCCTGTTGGCAACCTGAACTTGAACAGGGACTGCAGCTGACGGGGATTGGGGCCCCTGTCGGCAAACACACACTGCTGTGGGGGGCACATGATGCCTAGGGGGATTGGGTACCTCCTCGGCACTGGGGGCTCAGTAATATTGTTTATGAACATGGCAGCAAGCTGCCTCTATGTTCACAAACAATGTCACAGTAGCAAGGTTCTGCCCAGCAATGAAGGGTCGCTCCCTCATTGCAGTGGAATGGCTGATGCTGCAGTGATGAGGTGGACCCTGATTGCAGTGGCAGAAACATTTCAAGTGGTGGCATGCTGGCTGAACCAGTGTCAGCAGCAGCATGCCACCCCATTGGGGAAAGTGGGTCAAGCCTTTAGAAGCTGTAGGGTCATTGGCCACAACAGTACCGCTGTGAACACAACCTGATTCTGGCAAGTTGTTGCAATATGTCTCTTGCGCATGCACGCAATCAACATAGAAAGTGTAAGGTTTATCTTGCCAGACCTTCTTAGCCTTACAGGGAAAAGTGTGCAGAAAGTTTAGCACCAGCCTCCAGCACCTCTAATTTGAATAGCATAAATTTCCTGCTTCTAGCCTGCACAGTTTGGCACACATCAGTAAAGAAATGTTTACAAACTCCATTAAACTTCAGAAAGTACTTTCATATACATAGAGCTGAATTCACAAAGGGCTGCAAAAAACATGTGGCACACAGGACTTGTGACATTCTCCCAGCTGGTAATTGGGATTCTTGATCCCATGCACAGATTGCCACAAGCTAGACCAGCTTGCAGCAATCTCAGGTATGCGTTTTTTGGGGCTTGCATTAAATATTTGATGCAAACTGCCATAAAATGGGAAAAGTGTCATAAATGCGCCCAATCTTCCTGAATCAGGTACAGTGTGTGGCGAAGTTGTTGGTGCAGCTGCGCCAGCAAATCGGTTTGATACAGGTCTTCATGCAAGCCCTGCGTCGCCCTTTGTGAATCTGGCCCACAATGTTTAAGCTAGTACAATTTACTGAAGAATGCATTTTTTTGATTTCCAGTTTTCCTTTCCAGGGCTCATTACACATCTTGCTAGTCTATACAGAAAGTCTGTATAGAAAACATTTTGCTTTCCACAACTGACTGAGTATTGCCTTTGTTTATATCTTTATTGTGTTTATCATGACAACAGTCTCTGATGCCACAAACATCAATTCTGAGGTCAGGTGGGGCAGTCAGATGCCTTCTGAAAGTCTCAGTGAAATATGAAACCATGATTACTAAAATATTTAGAAGACAAAACAGGAGAAAGCTAGACAATATGAAAACTGCTGATGCTAAACATAATTGTTGAACATCTAATTGTCTAAAACTTAATTATTTAGCAAGAGAGACACTCTTTAAACTGCAGTCCACCACATACTCATGTAATTTTTCAAAAGCATGTCCATTATTTTCAAAGACTATATAGACAATCATTTTATAGGCTTCTCCTTCTACTTACAGTGGAATAAAAGCATGTGGTGCCAGTTTGTGCCCCCACCTCATGCTCTCTGCTTGCTGGACCAGTATTTAGAGCAATAGTTTCTGAAGAAACTTTGTTTGAACATCCCACACCCACATCCTTTAGGCTTTAGTAATGAGGGATATTGTCAGCAGAAACCCTTAGTATAGTGACTATTATTTCTCTTAGAACTTTCTATAACATATGTTTCTTAATTAAGATTTGTGAGCATTCTAGGACTCTTAGACACCTGTAGCAAGGTTAATTTTCAACGCTTTCTAGTCTGCTATGAGTTGAAATGTTGCCTTGCATTAAAATGATTTTACCTGCCAGATACAGAGTAAGTCTAATCAAATTGGCAGCAACAGCTTGTGAGAGATAGAAACATAGAAAATGACGGCATATAAAGACCACTAGGCCCATCCAGTCTGCCCGTTTTCTCTGCCTCCTGTAAAAGCCGCAGACTCTGCTTGATCTCCAGCTTTACCTCCTCTCTCCTATTGTTACTGTTCCCCTATGCCTGTCCCATGCATACTTGAATCCCCCACTGTGTTTGCCCCCACCACCTCCACTGGGAGTCTATTTCAGGCATACACCACCCTTTCTGTGAAGAAATACTTCCTCATGCTACCCCTTAGTCTACCCCCTTCCAACTTCATGTCATTCCCCCTCATTCCTGGTCATCTCCTTTTCTGAAAGATGTTACCTTCTAGTACCCTATTTATAACTCTTCCCTCCTCCAGGGTATACATATTGAGGTCTCCCAGTCTCTCCTCATATGACTTTTGGTGTAGGCCCTGCACCATCTTTGTTGCCCTTTTTTGAACTCCCTCTACCCTGTTTATGTCATAAAAGAGATGTGTCTCCAGAACTGGACACAATATTCCAAATGAGCCTCATTAATGATATGTAGGGTGGCACCCCAGCATCTCACTGGCTTTCTCCACAGCCTTGGCACATTGTTTGGCCACCTTTAGGTCATCAGATATAATTACTCCCAAATCCCTTTCCTAGATAGATAGATAGATAGATAGACAGACAGACAGACAGACAGATAGCTAGATAGCCAGACAGACAGAAATATACTTTATTTTTATAGCACCCCATTCCAGAGACTCATAGTGCTTTACAGTTCATATCACCATGACCATCAGCCCCCACCTCACATGCAATCCTCCCTTGGGTTCTTGCACTCCAAATGGATGATTCTCTACTTTTTTCTGTATTGAATCTCAGCTGCCACACTCTGGACCATTCCTCCAGTTTATCTAGGTCCCTCCTCATGTTTGCCACCCCTTCCGGAGTGTCTACCCTGTTGTAGATCTTAATGTCATTTGCAAATAGGCACACCTTCCCCTCCAGCCCTTCTACAATGTCACTTATGAAGATATTAAACAGGACTGGGCCCTGGACTGATCCCTGTGGCACCCCACTGGTCACCCTCCTTTCCTCAGACTGAGCATCATTTACCACAACCCTCTGTCTTCTATTACTCAACCAGTTCCGAACCCAGTTTATCACCTTGTGCCCCACTCCCAGGCTACCCACCTTCTTCACAAGTCTTTAAATTGTACCTCCAATTCGTAAACATGGTCTTTCACTTCCCCAGATTTTGCTGATGACATTAATTAGTGCCCAAACATCTCAGTTGTTAGCCATGAGGGATAGTAGGTGCAGTTTACTAGATTCATCAGAGAATTTGCAGAGACTGTATATGCTCTAACTGGGTGGCTTGCTCATCATTTCTTTTTCATGGCACTCTCCTTCACAGACTCAGAGGTTGATGGCATGACTTTTGCTCCTGATCTGGCATCTCAAGGTAGCATGTCATACCTCCAGCACAGCGGTTTGGATAGAAAATCTATCACTCCAAAAACTGAGTAGACATAGCTGTACAAAGAGCTGGAAATATTCACTTTCTCTTCTAAAAAGGTTTGCCAGACCCTTTGGAGTTATTATTTGAGCTTCTCCTTTCCCTACACATTGTGCATTTTCCATCACATACTCAGAAACATCTTGCTTGGCATCAGTTCATTTGGTGGCCATCTTGACTCCCATCACAGTGGTTGCACTTAGCTTAGTACAAACGTTTTTAGACTGCTGGTTTAATGCCATTATTGGACTTTCAAATATATCTCATGAACATTTTCTTATTCCATTGTCTGTTTTAAAAGTACCTGACTTTTTAAATTGACCTCCCAAATACTAAGTGACATTGAAGAGTGTTAACATGGTAAGCACTATGATGTTATAAGAATTGTACTATGGAATCTGAAAACCTTATTGAAGCTTTTTATACTGACTTGATCGATAAGTGGACAAAAACATCCTGGAAACACAAGGATAGACAGTCAGTTTTTAAAAGTATTATCTAATAAATTGCATTAGCTGACATGGGAGTGTTTATGAAATTATATACATACAGTAATTAAAAACATACTGGGCCGATTCTGAAATGATCCCTTGGGCTACACAAGTTGCAACACTCAGGGATGCGGCATACCTGAGTGTGCCTAGGGACCCTGTGCAGGATTCTGCATAAAAGCAGGTCCCAGCCCCAAAATCTCCAGGATTGCCACATGTGTGGAACAGCACCCAACCATTGGTGCTGCTGCTGCATCCCTCAGGGATCTGGCTCCCCTTGCTGGCACAACACAGGACTGGACAGCATTGGTCATGGTAGTGAGGGGGGTAACCTCTTGCCAGTAGGGGGTCAGGAGTCAGCAGGAATTGGGAGGCATAGGGTGCGTTGAAGTTACAGTGGGGAAGTACGGGATTGTTTTCACACCAGACAGGGAGCATATGTCTATGTATCATATATACGGAGGCATATGCACTCTGTCAGGTTCCAAAGCAATCCTTCACTTCTCTGCTGTCACACAACCCACCCTATGCCCCTCTGTGCCCCCTCCTGCCCACTGAACCCACATGTAGCTCCTCCCACCACAGTGTTCCACACTGATTCAAGGGCTTAGACCACCTCCTGGCAGGTCTAAGTGAAGCCCCTTGCTATGGCCATGGTGGGGCTTTTGGAATTCAAAAAGGGGATGCTGCAGCCTCACCATTGTGCAAGCCCCTTGCAACCTGGCGTGTACCAAGATGCGGGTTGCAAGTGGCTGATGCCCATTTGTGCAACGGCTTCCTTTCTGGTGCAGACCGTATATATCGGAATAGTGAATGCCTCAAACAGTGACACAAGGTGTAACTTGCATCATTGCTGTTTGACGCAAGCACCTTGTGTCGGCAGTAACCCTTCTGGAATCAGGCCCACTGTTTCCTTTTCTTTTTGAACTTCACAAATACATCACAAGTCTGAATTGAAAGAAAATAATCTCTGAAGACCAGCTTTGTCTGTCTCAGCAGGCTATTTGGAATGGAGTGGCCTTAACAGTCTAGCTAGGAATTTATGGAAGATGGGCCTTGCAATGAAGGGCACTGTATCAATACAAAATGTCCTTGAAGAATTTATTATTGTGGAAGTTCAGTTAAAAAGACTGAAATGTAAAATAGCTATAGTAGTAAGGATCATCATGACACACTGACAAATATCTCAGTTGACCTCAGTAAATTACAGTGTAGGAGTCAGTGTGTCCCTTTTAATATTCATGCTTTATAATACTTTTGACAGTGCCATTTTGAAAGAGAATTGTGTTGAGCGCTAAGTATTTTTTTCTTCCTGCAGAAGCTTGTTTTAAAATTGGTTTCCAGTTCCATTTTGACCCATCTCTATTGACCTTTTAGTAAATGGAATGGATATTTCCGTTGACACACTGGTTATAAGTGTCATTTTATAACTGTATGATGTAGCTTAAGTAAGCAATAATACCTACTAGGGTGTCCAGTTGTGCTGAGCTATACCTACACTTCTGGTCCACCAGATACTCTATGTCTGTATATATAACACAACTGGACACCATAAAGTGTGTTGTTCTTCTTATAGCCATAAAAACTATTTTATGAAGAAGTTTGTCATATGATCAGAGGTGCCCAATTGTGCTAGGACAACTGGACATCCACTTGATGCCCTGGCCAATCAGATTGCTTGGATTTCTTCACCTGCTTGATATACCCCCTTTAGCAACAGTTTTATAACTGAATACAGATGCTTTGTAGCCACAGTGGAAAAGCTGATTCAAGGAGATAAACTATATCTTACTATTCTAAAACAGTCCTTCCCATAATTTCAACCAGAGTATCATGATGCTCATGAACATAGTGCCATATTCCAAGAGTCTATGGGTTCCTTACATGGCTCAAAGACCCTTAGTTGGCCACAGAAGAAAAATTAATGGATGCCACCTCCAGTCCCCACACATAGCACTCCAACTGCAAAAGTGTGTACTGGCTACTGCGGGACCCTACTACTGCTACTGCTGGACCCGGTACAACTGGGTTAGAGTGTGAGAATATGATGTAGCCAGTACACATTGTTAATCTGGTAGAATTGTATGTGGTATGGACAGGACTGGGGATGCTACAGTAGCAACAGCTTCCTCCCAGACCCCCAGAAGATCATTCTTTTGTTGTTGGACCACACTGTCCACTGTCGGTTTGTCAATCTATGGAGAACTGGAGTGCATATGTGGTGATTTCTAATGACAGCATGCTGTCATCTGTTGTACCCACAGATAAAAGAATATGGCAGCCCCTGTCAAGCTCCAGCATATTCCTTGATCTAGTGGGAGTAGAGGTTTACTCTAAGTGAGATCTGAGCTTGCAGCCAAGCTTCCCCATGGCTGCCCTTTCTCAACCCAAGGCCTCAAGGGGTTGGCCAATCTGATATAACAATGCACTGCCAAGGAGCAGCCAGCAGTACAGACCTTGCTGGTCTACTTACATGCAGAGAACTCACTTTCAGAATCAAGGCCTAAGAGTTTTACAGTTTCACAAAGACTTCAGGGGGTAGGTAGTTTTTCATGTGCAGCTCATGCTTTTCTCTTGTTTTCCCTTGTTTTCATAACATGACATTGGACTTTCAGTGTGTCAGTGTTGTATTTGAAGGTGATAATTAGAGGTGCATATTGTAGGCTGGAAGAATTCACATAACTGTAAACTGGCACTTTTGTTAAGATGATAATTTTTATGTTTATGCAAGACTGATAATAAATACTTATAGAATGTAGTTTTTTAAAGATATAGGGCCCATATTCAAAAGTGGCAGGCTACATCGTGCAAGTGAATGCACTGTGAATCTCAACTGTGCAGGTACAAAACAATGGGATATTCAGAAGATGCACCATAAAATGCAATCGCTCATGTGCAACTTGAATATCTTGAACATGCATGATCGCACAGTGGGAGATGCGCAGCAAGGCAGATGACCAGAGACCAGTGCGGAGCATATGGAACTGAGTGATGCAAAGCCACTTACATGGCATGCAGAATTGCAATATTCATCCAGGGTATGCAAATGTCCCCTTTGCACAGTCAGCACACAAACAGCACATTGGCATCCCATTTCTGGAATGTATTCAGGCCATTTGCATACCATTGGCGTGCACAGTTCCTGCATTGCAGGGTAGCACCACCACTCCACAAAGGTGATCAGGAGGTACTGCAGCCTAGCAAGCAGGTGAGAAGGCATGTTTGTGTGTGGGTGGACTGCATTGGCCTAAGTACAGTGCTACATACCTCCCAACCTTCTGTCACTCAAATGTGTACCAAGATGTGTGACAACTGGACAAAATGTGTGACACATCATAAGACATGACATTGCTATCTCAGAATACTGTAGAAATAAGTGCACTAATGTGTCATGTGTGCTGATAACCTAGCCTCTCATAGTATTATACAATTCTGCATAATAGTCTCAGTGGTCAGTATGTAATGTCACCCAATCTATGTGGGTCAGAGGGTGTCTGAGAAATAACATGAGTGCTGTGCTCCATAATGTGTGACAGTTAAGGGTTTGCAGAGCTACTAACCATGGCCATGTCCATGGCCACACGCACAACACTGGAAGGGTCCAGCATCCTTGTGGCATGCCCCTGCCGCCACCATGCCACAGGTGCTGCTATCCTTGCCCCACACTGCCCACAGTTGTGCACTGTCCACCACCAGTACACCACAGTGACCCAAACCCAGGGCCTCTGTTGCATTGTGACACTGCAGGGATGGCATTGGTGACATGTATGTGGTTCCTGGTGGTATGGGTCTGGCATGGGCATGCTGTGTGCACGTATGGTGTTCCACCATGGGTGTGTGCCACTGGGCAGTCTCTGACCCATGCCATGCTGCCTCCATTACCACCATGCATCCTGATCACTGTTGTCTCAGACATCACCATGGGTGCATGCCACTACCAGGTGGCACTCTGATGGCCACATGGATGCAGGTCATATCAGCTGGTACCTGTGCTGCATTGTAGCTGTCTGCTCTGTTGGTGTGCCAGGGGGCACCTGACTAGCATGTGACAGCTGGGAGTTCCCAACCTGGGTGTGGTGAGGGGGGTGGCTGACTGAGCAGTGCCAGTGGTGTCACCCACCAGTACCCGGCAGGTACCCAGAGAGCAGGGACATCATGACTGTGGCTTTGGGTACTACCATCCTGGCATGACTGCTGTGTGGATGCCTAGAGCACATTCTGGTGCACCTCTGAGGGCTGTCTCAGGGTCGCTTATCTGCAGTTCTGCAGCCTACCTGTGGGTGGCTGCCCAATTTAGGGCAGCCCTCTGCTTGCCTAACTTTGAGCAGCACAAATGTGGGATGTGTGGCACATGTGGCATTCATTTTGGCTGCATATACATATGCACGGCATATTCAGGTGCCTTCCCCCTTTTTGTGCATTGCATACATTATATCTGCATGATTGCACATTCCGACATGCGTGACTCATTTCTCCTTTCTCGATCATCAAGCTTCCACGCATTTCCAGGATGATGTGATCCCATTTTTGCCACTCATCTCCTTTGAATATGGGCCATTATTCATAGTAATAGAGCTACTGTATTTAATGGAAATTGAGGGCCTATTTCAGACCATGTACAGTACTTTACTTCCTAAATAGAACCTTTTGTGGTATTAATTCAATGTCTTACTTATGATTGTTTAGTTTTGACTTGCTGGTGGAACATGTTAAACTGATTTATCATTATTTATTTAAAGCACAATTCACAAAGTATCAACATTCTGCACAGTCATAAATATAAATACAGTAAACTGCAAGAAGCAAAATAACATGAATTGGTTTCCTCAAGCAGCTGTCTCCAGGTACCTATTTAGCTGGATGTATTTTAATAAACACATTTGTATGCACCATCTTGACTGCATTTTTTCATTTTCTCCTGAGTGCACCATTTTCGTACCTTTTCAACTGTCTCACACTACAGCTATGTTGAATACTGAAGGTGTTGGCTGTCTTGATCATTCTTGCAGTAATCTCAGACTCAATCAACAGAGCAATCCATAATGTAGGCAGGAGACAAGAGATAGGAGAAAGCAGCAGAATGCATTATTTGCAGCTAAAGACTAGGGCTATGCAAGTAATAAACAACCAAATAATAGGCTATCTTTTATTTCAGTCCTAATATTGAATACTGGGTCCTGATTGGGGTATTCTGTACTTGGACTGCACATCTTACAAAGTAAAAAATACAAACAAAACACTTTTTACATTCACCCAGGCTGCTGGCTTAATCTAATGGAAAAAAAATTGATAATGTCAGGAGGCAACAAACATTTGTCAATGCTGAATATTTGCTTGCTGGTATTGGCATTGGTAGTGCAGGAGTTAGAGAGATGCATAATAGGAATGGCAGTGAAGTACTGATAAACTAACCCCCACCCTTACCCTGCAGAGATTGAAGGGCATTGGGGGTGTGCCTTTGGGTTATCGACCATAACACTCATACCATTCCACCTCACCACACCCTGCTGACTGATAAGTGTTGCAGTGTGCCTTGAGGTCTTTGGCCTTTACGTTCACCCCATTCCATAAGGAAATAAGCTGAGATGGGTGCAGTATAGGAGAACTAGGTGAATGTTAGGGCTGAAGACCCCAAGACACACCTTGATGCCTGTCACTGGCTGCAGGGTGGGATTGGAATGGCATGAACGTTACTGTCAATGATCCAAAGTCATACCCCTGACACCTGTCAGTGTGTATAGGGTGGGCGTTATGGTTAGGAACCCTAACTCTCCAGGTGTTTGTTGGTATTTCTGCTCCAGATTTTCAACATGGGCTGTTTATGACCCTACCTCATGAACAGTGTCAGTGACATTTGGTTACTCAATCCCAAAAGCTGATTTCGCACAGTGAGTGTGCCATTCGGCGCCATAGGTGCAAAAACACATTTCAGGCTGGATGTGAAAAATGACAGCTATACTGTTCATGAGGAGGTGTGAAAAAATGGCAATGTTGAAAATCTGGAGTGAAAATATGACAAATTGGCAAAGTTACGAGTGTGCATAAAAACTGTGCAATGCATGCTCATAACGTAGTCATTTTTTTGAATGCTTTCACCAAATTTTCAACATGGACTTTTTGTGGCCTCCCCTCATGAGCAGTGGCACTGTGATTTCCTTAATCTGTCTCAAAAGTTGATTTCACACAGAAACCACATCATTCTGCGCCACAGGTGCAAAAAACACATTTTGGGAAGGATGCAAAAATTACTGTTATACTGTTCATAAGGGTGTGTGAAAAAATGTCATTGTTGGAAATTTGGAGTGAAAATATTAAAAATTGATGAAGTTAAGCGTGTGCATAGAAACTGCACAATGGACATTCATAATGCAGTCATTTTTTGCAGGTTTTTTCAACAAATTTGCAACAAGGGCTTTTTGGGACCCCACCTCATGAACAGTGGCACTGTTGTTTCATTAATTGGTCCCAAAAGGTGATTCTGTGCAGCGACTGCAAAATCACCTTTCGGACAGAGAAACAAAATGACAGTACCAGTGTTCATGAGGCGGGGTCCTAAGAACCCCATGTTGAAAATGTGGGCCCAAAATGCCCAAAATTGACTGAGATATCAACCTAAGTTGAAAACCCCCATTGACTGCCATTACAGGGCTTACCATCATTTCATCGGCTCCTGGTTGGTCTTTGAAGCATACAGACTGTTTCAAGGTCAACAGAAGATCACTGCTCCCAACCTCCAGAGGTAAGTATTAGAGTGTAGGGGTGTGGGGAGGTGGGGTGCACAGAGGAGGGGCTTATGGGGATGATGAGGGACCATTTTTTTTCAGGTTTAAAAAAGATGTTGGAGGACTGTTTTTTTTTACAGGTGAAATATTAACAAAACAGATTTTGGCACACTGGGTTGGCTCTCAGTGTGCTAGAGTACTGGAAGGAGGTCAATGCTGACCCGGGGATTGAGCCATCCCAAGGTTGGCTGAGAACATAGGGGCATGGGGGTGGCATCCGACACTGGAAGTGGGCATCCCAGTGTTGGAAACATCAAAGAAGTAACTTTTGGCACACTGGGGTGGGCTCCTAGTGTGCCACATTAATGGAGGGAGTGGGGATACATGCTGACATGGAGACTGAGCTCCCCAATGTTGGCAGGGGACAGAGAATGGAAGGTGCGGGGTGTGCAGCAGCAGTGGGAGGGAGTGGGAGCATTTTATGCTGGTGAGATGGATAATGGAGGGTGTGGGGTGGGTAGCAGCAGTGGGAGGGAGTGGAAGGGTTTTATTCTGGTGTGATGGAGAACAGAGGATGCAGGGTGGGCAGCAGCAGTGGGAAGGAGCTAACATTTAAATTTGTTGTCCTGCTGTGTGCCTGGTTGGGAGGAAGGGGGAGCTGAGGCTGCAATGACAAAACTGCCTCTGGTTGCAGCGGTAGATTTCTTCCAACTGTGGTGCTCACTCAGAAACTGCTGTCAGTGGCAGATTCAGCATTAATTGGTGGCTGGGGATGTGCCCATTAAAGCATCTGCTGCATTGGCCACAACACTGCCACACCTCTGCAATGCTCTACTATCTCAATATGTTTCTTATGCGTTGCATGCGCAAGCAAACATAACAAATTCTGGTCAGAGCCGATATGACTGTGGAGAGCTTTTGGGATTCTTTTACCCATTATATCTAATGAATTTGCAAAATGCAGATCAGCTGAGAGGCAGTTTCAATGTGGTCTTCCTTTTACACATTTTTACCATGTATTTTCCTCGAATACGCCTGCTGATTGCTATATTTTTAGCCTGGATAGTTCACAGAAGAAATGGCATCTTATTTTCAGGTGGCAAAGCACTAGCAGTAGGATGTTGGAATGTGTCATACATAGGTACGAGCTGTGTGCGGGCGATAACACCCAGTGGCCATACACCTCAGGCACTTGCATGCAGATCCATCGTCCCGATGCCATTGCACTACTCAGTGTGGGTGAAAGCTGATGTTGTACTCACTCACACAGGTCCCAGAACAGGCATGTTACAGCTGATCTAGCATTTGTTTGTACAATTGGGGAACCTCAAACACACTATCCATACCCTGGAGCATACACTACAAAAGGCATTGCAGGATACTGCACCCCATAGCACTCAGGATACCTCAGCAGTCTGGAGGGTGGCATGTTACACAAGGTGATGGGGAAGAGTGTACGACAGCAGGAAGATACAGAATTGACAAGGCATGCATTGGAGGTATTTCAGTTCCCTCTTACAGTTTGCCAGGGACATACACACAGCTGCATACACTGGTGAGTCTGCAGCTTGTGTAGTGCCCCAATGTATGATATAGACACTTGGATCATTCTGGAGTGCAGGTTCCCGGCCTGGGTCCAGTGCAGTCAGTGGCTGGCTGTGGCAGGGTGTGGAGGGCAGTGCCAGTCTCTGCAACAGGTCAGGTATGGTGGGAGCCGGGTTGTCTATGTACCAAGGCAGTGGGTGTGAGTCCTCTATGCTATGGATATGGACCATGGTTTCCTCTGGTGTGATTGGGTCCAGGGTGGCCCTACATTAGGGAACTCTTCGGGGATGGAGTTGGATCAATTGGGGATGGTAGGGGGTACCTCTAGTCAACCAGGGCTGCCAGGCTACTGTGCACCTGGGTGCACTTCTGCAGCCCACCTGTGGGTGGCTGGCCACATTAGGCCAGCTATAACCTGGCCAGCCATTCATGGTTTAGCTGTGGGCCGTGCTGCTCTGGGCTGCAAGTATGCCGCAGCATGGCATATGCATGGGAACATATCCTTGACTTGCACGGTATACTATTTGTGTGAACACTGGTCTATTGCCTTGAGGCAGGTGCATCCCACACATCTG
The DNA here is from genome assembly GCA_016271365.2 of Neoceratodus forsteri. Taxonomy (NCBI): domain Eukaryota; kingdom Metazoa; phylum Chordata; order Ceratodontiformes; family Ceratodontidae; genus Neoceratodus; species Neoceratodus forsteri. The sequence goes on along the minus strand of CM057450.1, from coordinate 1,735,061,336 downwards.
AATATCATGCTGTGGTGCATTGTTGGAGTTGCCCGGCACATCTCCCATTTCTGCCGTGATGCGCTGCATCTCCTTTGACTTTGGGAGCTATGGACTAGGCTACACTGAAGAAATACCTATCAAAATGGGAAAATCATGACTCAACTGAAAACAAGATATTACATCTAATCTGGGACAGCCTGAGTAAATAGAATGCAAAAATGTGTAAATGAAGATCCCTATGACAATGAGATATAGCATTTCCCCAGTGCATACAAAATATAGGATAAGAAATATTCAAAGGAAATCTACTCTAAACTGAACTTCGCTGTTGTCACTGACATAAACAAACAGTTTCTTTATTGTAACAATCACACAGGAGAGTGATTTGCATATTTTATGGAACACATACAAACTGAGGTGAGAAAGAATAAGTGCCTCAGCTGGGACTTGAACCAAGCCGCCTGCCAGTATTGTGGCCAACTGTGTGTATGTGTGTTTGTTTGTGTATACAAAATATAGGATAAGAAATATTTAAAGGAAATCTACACTAAACTGAACTTCACTGTGTTCCCTGACATAAACAGTTTCTTTCTAACATATTAGAATGCAATATTTATTTTGAATGTTGTGGTCATGAGGTTGGTGTGTACAGAGTGAGTGTGTGTGTGTGTGTGTGTGTGTGTGTGTGTGTGTGTGTGTGTGTTTGTTGTAGCTCAATATATTTGTTCCCAAAAAGCATAGCAGAAAATGGCTTCTGATTGCTACATATTTAGTCTAAGCAGTTCACTAACGACCTAGCATATGTCTGAGACTGATCATCAGAGAGTGTTTGTAGAGGTTAAAAAAACAGTGTAAATCATAGATTTGCTGAGAAAGGGTAACATTTATGAGGTATGAATCTTTCTTGAAAGACAATACATTCCCAAGTTAAACTAGCATCAAAATGCTGCTTAAATGGTAAGTATTTAGATGTGCAAATCTCATGTTTAATATACAACATATTTAACAAGCTGTTTCAGTTTCCTAATGGCATCTGATAAGCAGCTTGGAGTTATGTGTCCAACATTCTTAGCAGAAAGAAGGGAATATTTTATTTCAGTTGGTACAGAAGGATACATTGAAAAGTCCAAAACATGTTCCATGATACTCCATTTTCAGCTGCAGATAGTAAGATGGCCATAGGCTCCACCCACAACCATAAAAGCAGAGATCTTGAAAAGCTATATACTTTTTCAATAAAGCTTATTATTATTATCATTGAAAGATACAAAACTGGTTTGTCTTATAAAGTCCACAAGAACAAAATATATATTCAAAACCAAAAAGGTTAAACAAATACAGTGCAAACTAATCCCCCCAAATCCCTCCTCTGCTCTCCAACCCCCCATCCTAACCCAGAGCACCACCAAGAAACAAAGGGGATATATCAGAAAGAGAGAAAACCAAAAAGGGAAAGTAAGGCTTGGAAACAGGTGACCAACCATAAACTGGAAAAAAACAGGTACCCGGACAAGGGAGGTCTTCTATAAAGACACAAGGGCTTCAAAGGGCCCCCAAATTATCTGTACTTCTCGGTAATTTCTTGTAATGTAGCAATATGTTTCTCAACTGCCAAAGTTTGGAGAATTTCCTGTCACCATTAACTGGTTTGGCTTATGATAGCAAAGCGACTTAAAATTCAACTATGGTACTAGATGTTCATATTCTACCTATGAAATGGATAGCATATTACAGAAAGATCTTTTATAGGAGGGGTGACCAGGGAGTTGGACAGGGCAGGGCCATAGATGTTGTCTGTCTGTGCTCAGCATGACTTTGACTCTGGTGCATATGAAGCTTCTGGGCAAGAACACCGATGTGGTATACATGAGGTATACACAGCTTGTATTACTAATGGGTTTGAGGGCCTAACGCAGTGTACTATGGTAGATGGATACTACTTTGCATGGAGGGGGTACTCAGTGGCATCCCTCATCATTCAGTACTTTGACCACTGCTGTTCCACATTTTCATAAACAATATGCAAGTGGAGGCCTCTAGCAGGCTGCTTAAGTTCATGGATGACACTACGCTGGCCGTTGTGGTGAACTCCCTTGAGGATGAGCACAAACTCCAGGAGAACCTGAACAAGCTGGAAATTGGGCCTGACTCCTGGAGCCTCAAATTCAATATAGCCAAATGCAAGGTACCACTACTGGAGTGAAAAAAACAGAGGTAGGACCTACACATGGTCTGGGGCTGTTCTTGCTGCAGTGTATGAGGAAAAGAGCCTAGGGTTTATAATAGACTAGCAACTAATTCACAGCAAGGAACATGCAGTTGCTGTCTAAAGGGCTATCAGAAGGCTGGGGTGCAGCAAACATGTATTACAGAGACCCAGCACAGATACTTGGCTGCTTTTGAAGTGTGCGTTTAAAAAGCTGGCATGCTGTCACTGTAAAAGCCTTTCAGAAAACATTGAATTCACAATGGTTATGTGCTGTGTGTTAGGTAAAGTTTCACAAAAGATGAAGAATAAATTGCCTGCAGCCCCTGGATTCTTTGCAAAACCTGTGAGCCCCTATTTGTTTCCACACACCTCAATAATGCTCAGTGATGCCCCTGATGTCTTGATGGTCATCATGGGAATCATCATACAACGTGATTTCATGGAAAGAGTTTATTGTGCAAGCTAAAGATGAATCATTTCAGTTGCCATTTTTATGTTGGTCCGTGCTTGTGCAGGCAATATATTGCACTAGTAGCAGATTTGGAGGCGCGGTCACTGTTGGATGAATGCAGGGTACACATCAGTAGGTGCGTCCCTCATTCCCCAATAAGCCAGCATGCAGGCACCACACCAGGAATACATAATGTGGTGAGCACATCTAAGGAAAGGTCTGCTGCAATGAGAGCCAAGCTCATCACGCAGTGACACCTCCCGACATGCCTTTCCTGGTGAAGCATTCTAACAAACATGGCAGCAGTGACTAGCTCCACCACCTGCCACAATTGCCAACGCCGAGGCAATCCCCACCTGTCAGCATGCCCTCACCCAGTGCATGTGTGAGACAGGGGAGCCCACTCCCCATCAGCATAATGCCCCCATTTGTTGTGTGCCGAGGGGTGCCCAATCCCCTTGGCTCTAGCCCCCTTCAGTATGTGCCGATGGGGGTGCCCAATCTCCCATCAGCTAGACCCCCAAACACTCCAGGTATGCTGGGAGCTTACCCCAGCGTGCCAAATGCCCCTGTAAAATTAAAAACGTCCTGCAATGTTTTATTTTTGTTAACCTGTAAAAGAGAAAAATGGTCCCTCATGGTCTGTCCTTCTCCCTCCCTCAATCCGCATCCACCCTCTGTGCACCCTGCCTCCCACACCCCACACCCCATCACCCCATACTTCCCTCCAGAGTCTGGCGCAATAATCTTTAGTGGACCGGGAACACATCTGCACTCTTCAAAGCGGACCGCGAACTGAAGAAATGCCGGTAAGCTGTATAATTAAATAAATAGGGTTTTTTCATCTTTGGTGCATATCTCGGGCATTTTTTAGAATTTTTGCACCAAATGTTTAACATGGGGTTATTGGGGCCCGTCCTCATGAATTCAGTCACTGTCATGGCATTATTCGGTCCCGAAAGGTGATTTCTTGGTCACTGCGCAGAATCACCTTTTGGGACCGATTAACAAAAGGACAGTACCACTGTTCATGAGGTGGGCTCACAAAAAGCCTATGTTGCAAATTTGGTGAAAAAAATCCAAATAATGACTGTTTAATGATTGTGCATTGTGCAGTTTTCATGCATGCTCGTAACTTTGCGAATTTGTGATATTTTCACTCCAGATTTTCAACATTGGCATTTTTCCATACCTCTTTATGAACAGTACAGCCATCATTTTACATATCCTGGCCAAAATGGGTTTTCACACTTCTGGCGCAAAATAGCATGGTCGCTGTGCAAAATCAGTTTTCGGGACAGTCTGAGAAAATGACAGTGACACTGTTCATGAGCAGATGTCCTAAAATGCATAAGTTGAAAATCTGGTGATGAAAGTCCATAAAATGACTATGTTACAAGCATGCATTGCGCAGTTTCCACACACCCTTGTAACTTCACAAATTTGTAATATTTTCATGCCAGATTTTCAACACTGGCATTTTTCACACCTCCTTATGAACAGTACAGCTGTCATTTTTCACATCCTACCTAAATGTGTTTTCGCACCTGTGGTGCAGAATGGCGTGGTCGCTGGGAAATCAACTTTGGGACAGATTAACAAAATCACAGTGCTCCTGTTCATGACAGGATGTCCCAAAATGCCTATGTTGAAAATGTGTCTCTTCAGTGTGGGGGTGAGGTTGGTGTCAGTTCAATACTCCACTGCCATTCCTATTATGCATCTCTAACTCCTACACTACCAATGCCAATGCCAGCAAGACAACATTCAGCATTGACAAATGCTTGTTTTTTTAAGTGTTTCTGATGAACTTTATATGAACACTTTCAATATGCTCATCTATTGTAATTTCAGCTTGTTCTTTGGCTGTACAGTGAGTAAGGAATTCATTTCAAAACTACAAAATTGGTTCTGGACACTTTTGGGGAGTGGATATTTGTGTTCCACAGCAAATTATATAAAATAAAATAATGGGGTCAGTGTGAAACTTGGTTTGTATATGCCTCAGTGTGTGCTACTTTAATAAACCACTCAATCTTCACTCTTGTGGGTAACTTAGTAGCACACATCTGGGGGTGTATTAAAATCTTGTATCCCACTCACCCCCATACATTATCATATATACAACAAAGTAACCAGAACTAATTCTGAATATCTCTACTGACACCCTAATCTTGAGGGTCTAATACAGGTTGCTGTATGTGAAAAAGCAATGACAGCCTTTTCTACAGCACCACCTGACCAGAATTCTCCTCAAAATTGATACACCTAGAAAAAGAAAATCATACCATTCTGCTACGCTCATCATAAGGAGGCAGCATTTTAGCTATATGACACATTAATGGAGGCACCTGGGAAGCTGTGCTGTTCTTTCATGACAACCTGCCCTAACGACAGGTCAGAGTTGCTGCATCTTGTAAAGTTGGCCTGATATAGCCAAACATGAAGACAGGAACATACTGTATAAATCTGCTGGAGCTCAGCACAGTTTTTTCTCTATCATCAAAGTCCTTCTCATTACTGGTCAGGGATTAAGTTCTACAAGTAAGGATAAGCAATATCACAACAATATGTCAATAAGTAGAGTGGTGCAAGATCCTCAAAAAATGTGGACTCTATATTATACTGCCAGAGGACTTGTTTCTGCAGTCCATCTGTTAGGAAAGGACAAAGTCCAAGCAGACACACTAAGCAGAATGGGTCATGTCACACACAAGTGGTCCTTGAGACAAACTGCACCTTGTTGAGTTTTTAGGAAATGGGTGTTCCAAAAGTAAATCTGTTTGCCTCTATAGAACAATGATAAGCTTCCACTATTCTTGGTTTCTTTCACCAGAAGGTATAGTGCCTGAAGGGATAACGTTTTAAGAACTGAATCTCTCACTAGGTTTTATAGGTCCTGAAGGTGGCCAGACAGTTATCAAAAAAAAAAACTACTATTCAAATGGAAAAGGTTCTTAATCTGGTGTGGGGAAAATTTCCATTCAGCTTAGAATTCAGAGATCTCTGTGTATGGTAAAATAATTCTCCCAAACCTCCACCACAATTTTTTTTTTTTTTGCCTATGATTTTTTTTCTAAATGTGATGCTGACTCTTTCTAACCACATTCTTCAAGTATATATTGGGCCTCTATCAAATTTCTTCCTGATATTGACACTGCCTTGACTTCTTTATTAATAATTTCCTCTCAAATGCCAACTTACATGCCCATTTAAGGAGATCAGGATAAAGGTCAATAGTCTAAATGGCTGTATGCTGATCTTAGGAAATAACTGAAGCTGAGGGACAAAGCGTGGGGGGTCATTAAAACCTCTGGCCTCTTATCAGATTGGAACAAGTACAGGGTGCTCAGGAATGCCTGCAAGCCTAATATTATGGCATCCAAAACAAAAGACAGTAGACAACTGCAGGACAAAAACTTGTCTAACCACAGGAAATTCAGGTCTCACAATAATGCCCTCGAGAAGGGTTCTGCCGGTCCTTCTGAATGTGATATATTGGCTGAGGCTAAGCTAGTTAGTGACTCCTGGCTACTGCCAAGGCCTTTAACATATTTTTCACTGATCTGGCAGATACAAACTCCCTCCCTCCCTTGGGCCTCGTCCAGACACCCCTGTACTGCCTGAAATGGTGAACCCATCTCCAGAATTTCATTTTTGGAGGATAACTAAGAAAGAGGTTCTGACTCTCTTAAATAACTAAAAGCAGAAGGGTCAACAGGGTTTGAAAAATCAGAACCCAAGCTTTTAAAATTTGCCACTACTGTAATTGCCTCCCCCATTATCATGCTCTTTAATAAGTCTCTAATTGAGGGGAGGATCCCAGAAAGATGGAAGATTACCTTGTGGTACTGTGTAAAAGGGTGGCCTAAAGAGTTTGTAAATACCCCTATCTACCCTTTTGCTCCCTGGTCAAAATACAAGAAAGTCTGGTTCATAAGCAGCTTCAAGAGTATCTTGAACAGCATCATCTTTTTACTAATTGGCATCATTGTTTCAGAAAAAAATCATTCAACAGACACCACTCTGCTTAGTCTGACTACTGACATCATGGGTGCCATGAACAAAAGGCAAATGACTGCTGCAATTTTCATAGACTTAATCAAAGTATTTGATCTTGTTAGTCATGACCTAATGCTAAAGCAATCTTAGGAGATTTGTTCTTGATAGTTTGTCCTGCCAGAGGTTCACTCACTATTTGAGTAACAGGTCTCAGAAAGTGAAAAATGGCAAGGTATGTTTAGCCCATTACTCATAGTGTCCTCCAAGGTTCCTTTCGGGATCCTATGCTCTTTTCCCACTTTGTAAGTGATATGCCTTGTGTCTACGGTGGGGTTAGGTTACAGCTTTATGCTGATGATGCTGTACTATACAGGAGCACTAATGATGTCAATCATATTAACAGTCAGCTAGTAGGGATGTCCTGGTGCTAGAAAAGTGGTTCTCCTCCAAATAAATTGATACTCAACGCTAAGAAGACCAAAGTCAAATTGTTTGGCCCTAGACACCTATGTATAGCAATGCAACATCTGCTAGCCCTGTCTACTTAAACAGGAGCCCATACTGAGGTGGTTGAGATGCTAAAGTACTTTGGAGTATACCTGGAGCAGGAAGTTACTCTCAGAACCTGCACTGACCATATTTCAAAGTCCTTGTATCAAAACATTGGGCTGCTCTACTGTTTAGGTAACTACCCATCCATGGGTTCATGGCTAATTATTGCCAATAGTACACTGCTCCCTCTCATACAGAATAGTTCCCCTGTTCTCGAGCCCTCAAGGTGCACTGAACCTAGTAAGCTCCGTGTTCTGTATAATAGGATTGGCCGATTTTCCTCTGTGCCTCAACAAGGGAGCACCAATACAATGTTTTACACACCTTAAACTGACTTTCTTAGGAAGGTAGTATTGAGTATCCTCTACTCTGCCTTGTTTACAAACTTGTCAAAGGTCCTACCCCCTTGCTTCCAAGATATCCTGTCTCACAAACCTCTAAGGAGAATGCTCAGATTCTCTGGTTGTACACTACTAGAAATACCAAGGATGAAGTCCACTGTGGGGATGAGATCCTTTGCCATTTTAGCACCACCTCTGTGGAACATTCTCCCAGCAAGCCTCCAAAACTGCTCTGCACTTTAAGTTTTTAAATAAGGGCTTAAGGTATATTTACTTGAGCACAGTTAATGTTCCTGAAATCTTTGACCTGTTGTTGGTGCTACATTCAGTGGAAAATAAACATATGAAAGTTGTTATTGTTGAATCCAGTATAGAGATATGAGACTGCTGTATTGGAAAACAACTTCTTATTGTACCCCCAATTCCCTGCTATGTACATCTACATATTAGGTGAAGCCACCACCACCCAAATAAGAGACTGCACCTCTGAGTAACTGACATTTACATCAACATGATAGTTTACCCAGAATGCCTTGGTGCTTGTATGTAAAACATTGATAGTTCCCTTGCATGACATCATTCTGGGGATATGGCCACACACAGAGAACTGGAGGACACAGTACTGATAAAAAATAAATAAAAGTGACTATGACATTGTTTTACAAAAAATTACAGTTTCAACATCTGAAGCACGGGCGGCAATGGCATACTATGTGAAAAAAGGCATCTGCGAAAGCTCGCAAAATCACTTTAAGAAGCAACAGAAACAAAACTTAAAATACGTAGTTGTTTAAATACATGTAGTAATAAATTTACAATACCATTTATCTAAGGAAAAAAGCATGTCAGCTTCAAAGCTGCAAAACTTTGACAAAGCCTGCTACAAGTGAAACATCAGTCTGATTGACTCTTTTCGATTGCTGTGTGCTGTGAGCACTGCTCTGCAATTAAATGAGAATTTTGCACATTTCTTGAATGAACTTCATTTTTTTTTCAAGGAGGGTGAGTTCCATGATCTCTTTGGATTGGACTGCATGTGTGATCACAGGGAACCTGTCCCCCAGTGAGCAGCTCTGCTTTGATCAGCTTCAAAGCTAGTAGGTGAGCCTTTAGTTTCTTGTCTGGAGCAATGTGCACATAAAAATGAAACTAACTGGTTCACTTCAGAGAAGATATTAACTTTTTTATCTTTTATCCCTATCACTTTGGCATGGAGTAACACAATAAACTGTCCACCTATTTTAAATACTTTCTGCTATAAATCAGAATTTCTCAACTCTTGGGTCTGCAAACAAAATATATGGAACCTGTGTTGTTTATATATTCCAGCACATCACATAGTTTGGGAAGTTTAAGGATAAAGGGCTGGATTTTCAAAGGGTGATGCAGGGTTTGCGTCAAATCCTGAATCAAACCCATTATTTTGCACGGTTGTGCCAAACACCTCTGCCGCAACTGCACCCAATTTTCTATTCTCGGGCACTGTTATGACAGTTTCCTCACTTTACAGCACCTTCCACGAAATATTTGGGCAAGCCCATAGAAAGCTCTCCTGAATGTCCACAAGCTAGACCAGGGAAAAGCTGGTCTAACTTGCAGCACGGTGCATCGGACTGAAAATCCTGCCGCCAGACAGGAGGATGCCACAATCCCCATATGCCATATGATCTGTACACCATGAGCTTGTGGCATTCCCATGGCTTTGAAAATCTAGTCCAAACTCTCTATCCAACTCAGATGCAAAAGTTGCCAGTTTGGTGGATTTTGATGCTTTCCCTGGATACTGGTTCTTCTTAGGAACCCTGAAGCATGGACAAGTAAGGGAGGGTTATTTAATGGAAAATCAAAAATTTTAATGAGCACATCCCTCATCAAGACTCAAGTTCTAGAAAAGTCATTGTCACACACATCTGGTATGCCAACTAATCTCACATTACAAACATGGGACTATAGAATCAGTTAGCAGCTAAAAAACACTTGGCTCACCCAGTCTGCCCAGATTGTCCCTGCCTATACAGTCACCGCAAACTTTACCTGATTTCCAGCTATTCCCCCCCAACTGCTTTCCTGCTATGATTTCTTTGTGCCTATCCCATGCATGCTTGAAGTTCTCCACTGATTTTGCTCCCACCACCTCCAATGAAAGACTGTTCCAGGCGTCCACCACTCTTTCAGTGAAAAAGTACTTCCTCACATCCCTCCTAAATTTCCTCCCTTCCAGCTGCACTGCATGCCCTCTTGTCCTGGTGCACCTTCTCTTCTGAAAAATACTCCTCTCCTGTACCTTGCACACCCCCTTTAAGTACTTATAGGTCTCTATCATGTCCCCACCCACTCCTGTCTTCCAGTATCTACATATTGAGAGTCCCTCAGTCTCTTGTCATAGGGCTTATGATGTAACCCCTGCATTATTTTAGTTGCCCTCTGGACAGCCTCTACCCTGTACATTTCCATAGCATAGCTGTTTTTTGGTTGGTTCCATTTTCTTGCTAATAGTTTCTTTTCATTACTGCATGCATGTTAGCCTCCAGGGCAAGCATTTTATTTTCCTGTTTTGTGAGCAGTGATGCATGTTCAGAGATAATATTCTCCCTTATTACCTCCCTGTCCTATAGTGACTTAACCTACTATTGCAAAAAATATTTTTGGACTAGTGCCTCAAAGCATCTGCCATGATGTTCAGTTCATGATAGGATTTTGTCAATAGCTCTACTGAGAGATTCCAATGTGTAGTTTGACTTACACAGCTGTTCCATAGAAAAAGGTTGAGCTCACAGTGAAAGAGTATGCTACTGGAGAGATTTTTCACTTTCATTCATAAAAACTGTTGAGGCTATTCCAGCCATCAAGAAAGGTTTTGTTCTCACCTGAGGAGTGTTATTGCCTTTTGCCTGCAGGATAGACTGTGTACTGGGGATACCAGCATCACTTCCACTCTCTGGGCTGCTTCACAGTGGACAGAACTGCTGATCCAAAGGGACAGGCCCAGGAGAGACACACTTGTCAAGGATGAGCTTATTATCATCCTTATTGCTGGCTTTTGATTTTTAAATAAGCCTATTAGCACTGTTATTTTAGCTCCTGGCTACAAGGTGGCAGTTCAATCTTCAAACATGGAAAACTCTGGAGAAAAGAAAAGTTCTCAGGTCTGCACTGGAGTGTCTCACCTCTGCTGTTGCTCGATCCACCATTTTGCCCTGTGGTAGGCCAGAATGTTTAAAAGTACATTTATCATCAATTTCCACATTAATGCCCAAACCCACATCAGAATCCCTGTTTATACATTGGGAGGGCTTTAAGCCTGAGGTTCAATGGGCGGAGCAACTTCATCACTTCCCCATTAGGCTTTATAAGGTCACTCATCCTGGGCCTCCACAGGATTCGTTTCTCATTGTGGCTGAAGGTGCCGCGCTTCATCACCACTAGCTCGCCTGTATCCTCCTCCTCCTCCTCTCCTTGCAGTTGCTTCTGGCTCGCGCTCCTGCCAGTTTGCCTTTTCTCCCTCATTCTTTTGTTTGCAGCATGTCTCTAATGCTAATCAAGCACTGCACACTTCAGCACTCCTCTCTCTCTCTCTCTCTCCCGCAGCTCCGCGATTTGTCCCCCGCCTCTTCCCCATTCCTCTCCATTTTGCGCCACAGCTGTTTGCTGCTGCTTCCTTCAAGACATAAGAACCACACCTTTGGCCTGCTGCTCAGTACGGTGGCTGTCCTCCATCCCTGTCCTCCATATACCTCCCCTTCCACCCTGTGTTCTCTGCTGCTCTCACCTCGCACCTCGTCCAGGGCTCCGCCATTACTGGTGTCCCTTTCTCAGGCTGCTCTCAATGCCACTGGTTCGCTAGGGCTTTCCTCCACACATCTAGCCCATTCTGCTTCCTTCCGGAGTCCTGATTCCTTCAGCTCACCGGACTCCCAGTGTCAACGTTCCCTGCATTCCACTGATGTCTAGCTCCAGCTCATTGAGCTCCTTCTTCCTGACATACATAATTGTAGCACACAAGTTCTTTCCCATTCGATGGGAAGCTAGATCAATAACTCTGCAATCTGGCTGGCTGTATATTCTTCATTAATTCGCTAAGAAAAGCAACAGGGGAACTTTACAGCTGTGGGGAGATTCAGTGGTCCATTTAGTGCAACTTCCAACTGTTCTAAGAGTTCTAATGGGAAAAAGGCTTTTCTTCTAGATATCCTGCAATTTCACTCCCTTCCTAAGCAAACTATTCCTGGAATAGGGGATGCCATGGTTGGATTACTTCCCTGTTTTTTTCTTTTTTATGAGAATTCTGTTTTCTTGTCTGGCACGTTACACATTGGTACAGTGTCTTGGGGAATCTGTCTGTTATGACCACAAGATCCCTGTTCTGATTTGTCGTGGTCGGCAAATAAAAACAGATACTCTATATTAATATGAGTTATTCATTTTTTTATTAGAAACTGGTAACTGATGGCCCGGTGGTGCAGAGGGCTGAGGCACGTAGCACCCCACCTGCTACCATGCTGGTGACTCAGGTTCAGAAACTGACCTGGAATGCTGGGGTTGGCTGTGTGAAGAGTATAGAGCATCTGAGGACTGCTTTCCTCTCCTGAGAAGGGAAGGTGGGGGTACAGCAGCCAGGGACTGTCTTGAATGGGGTGCAGAGAGGTGGCTGCTGACAGCTGGAGTCATCTGGGAAGCATTGCACATCCACTCTGCAAGGGAGAAAATGTAAGAATGGATTCCTAGGCAGCCACTGACTTCTAGCCATCTAGTATCCCTGCATCTGACAAATATCTAGGCCATGCTGCCTTTGCATGATAGTAAGTCCAGGTGGAAAACTGTGGAGACAGGGCTGGAGTGGCTTGCATCCAGAAGGCTGCAAAGCGCCAGAGGAGGAAAAAAGCAAAGTGTAGAAAGAAAAAAAGAAATTGGCAGTAGCAGTAGTAGCAGATTTTATTTGCTTTAGGCTTCCTTCCCTGAAGGCTCAGGGAACCCTTACAGCACAAAACATCACACAAGCTATACAATAAAAAAAATACATCTAAACATCACAAACATTATATAGCTAATAAATAATTAATCCCGTCTACTCTTAAATTCTCTATAATCATTACAAGAAACAGTTATTAAACTCTATTTGTTCTGTTAATCCCCAAAGGCATATAGAAATAAGAATGTCTTCATTCCTCTCTTAAAAGTCTCAACAGAAAGGGCCTCCTCAGGTATCTAGATAGTGATAGCTAGTACCTTGACATTCCAAGGACGCGGACCTCCTTTTGGTAAACGTGCCATTGCATATGCCTTTCCTCCATTTGGAACTAATTACAAACCATACTGAAACTAACTAGCACAGTTTCAATAAACTTCTACAAATCGCTAAGTTCAGCCAAAATAAAAGACACCTGTAACTGTCATTAAGTCTCTTCCTTCCCCATGTGTGCCAAAATTAACCACTGGTAAGGTATAATTGCTTTGTCATATTAACTGCTTTCCCTTCCCCTTCTACTCCTGGCTTTATCTATGCTTACGCTCCACTGCTACTCTATCAAATCACTCCCCCCCCCATATCAGTTGTAGTCTGTTGTTTATTCTAGCTGCCAAAATATATGAATTGCACACACCAGTCATCATGTTTCATTTATCAGTATGCAACCTGTAAGTCGCTTCCCTGTGTCATATTAATGTTTACCACCTGCAGTTACCCTATGTGGTACCCTTGTATGTATATCCAGCCTGTATCATGTAACGTGTATTTCATGTATATACTGTTATTACTCTATCTATGTTTGTACTTTTAAGTATTTATGTCACAGGACCTCCTTTGTAAATGAGCTTGCTCAATGGAGTTTTCCTGCAATAAACTTGAGTGTCAGAGGATTGGTGCTGCAGATTCAAAAGACCGATCCCTCAACATTTTAGTCTCACCCTGGGCATCTCGAGGACACACTCCACTGCTGACAGTAGAGATTGCCTGGGGCAGTAGGGATGCAGCAGCTCTGCCAGGTAACCCAGACCCAGCCCATGTAAGGCCTTATAGGTCAGTACACCTATTTTCTTCTGTAATTACTGTTTTTTCTCTTTGTCCCAGCCTGTCACCTCCAACCTATCAGGGGAGACACCTGACATCCCACTGCCTTCCACCCTACCCAACAGAGCACCAGACTTCAATGGAGCCACAGCTATGCCCCCGGCAGGGGACGAGGTGTGGGGACTGAACACCCAAAACGTTGAGCAGGTGGAGGCAGATCATGGGCACATCTCAGTCTCCCCATCTTCCCAGCAGTAGGAGGCTCATTTTCCATTTTTCACCCTCCCCGTACAGCATGTAACTCCCCTGATATCAAGGCACTAGGCGCCGAAGTCCATGCTGTAGTGCGGCCAGCCATCCCATGTAGGGCTTGCAGTACTCTGAGCCTCCGCTTGGAGTCAGGCAAGTGTGCAAGCAGCATCCTGTACCGTCCCCGGAGAAGGCAAGCTGTCATAGGACACTCCAGCTACCTCCCCCCTGCCGACCCACCGGCAACTCGAGTCTGCTCCCAAACCCGGGTCGCCGACATGGGGCAAGGTGTGGTGTCCAGCGCATTAACCCTCAGTGCCACTGGGCCTGCTTTAGTATACCTATTTTAAAGGAGATGCACCAACATACGTCAGTGTCAGCCAGTGCAATTCACACAGTACCAGCCAAATATGACAAAATCTCAGAAGCCTCATCAATAGTCAAGCTGCCACATTCTGTAGCAGCTGCAGAAGCCACAGCACATCCGTCTTGACCCCAAGGTAGAGCATGTTACAGAAGTTGAGCCTCAAATTGACAAATGCCTGTATTAGTGTTGCCAGATCTTCGGGAGGGACAACTGATTTTATCCAGGAAACATTCCGGAGACGGTAAAACCAATTTCGGACAACTGACGACACCTGGGCATCCAGTGTCATCTCATTGTCCAGAATGATGCCCAGATTTTTACCTTGGTGGAGGCCTCCAGTTTGGATGACCTTAAATTCAGTCCCAAATCCTCCCCAGAGGCCTCCATTCCCCCCAACCCAGCTCGACCACCAACAGTTTAGTCTTTCCTGGGTTGAGTCCCAGCCAATTCAATGACATCCAAGACCAGATCTCAGCCAAGCACTTATTCAGCACATCAACTGGATCTGCTCTTCCCAGTGTGAAAGACAGGTAGAGCTGGGTGTCATCAGCATAGCAATAAAAAACAAGCTCATACCACCGGATGAACTCACCCAGGGGCAGCATATACCCTGTGAATAACATTGGAGAGAGGACAGAACCTTGGGGTACTCCACAGGACAGGGCCACTGGATTTGAGGAATAATTCCCAATATCACCCTCTGGTCCTGCCCTGGAAGAAGGACTCAAACCAGCCAATGACCTTGCCAGTGAGTCCAGTGTACTCCCCAGTCTGTCCAACAACAATGCATGATCCACAGTGTCAAACGCTGAAGAGAGTTTGAAGAGGACAAGAATAGTTTGCTCTCCCCTGTCCCTTGCCTGGCAGATCATTCGTCACCCACACTAGTTTGGTCTCTGTGCTGTACATAGCCCTAAATCTGGAGTGGATAGAATCATAAATCTGGAAGCCCGTGAGGTGCATCTCAAGCTTTTCCGCAACCACCTTTTCAATAATCTTCCCCAAAAAGGGAAGGTTCGAAAACAGATCAGTAATTTGCCAAGATGTCTGGGTCCAAAGATGTTTTTTTCAACACAGGCCTCACCAGAGCTGTTTTAAGAGACTCTGGGAGAACCCCGCTGTTAAGGAACGTCAACAACTTAGCATCAACCAGGCCCAGAGCTCTGATGCAATCAACAAGTAATCACTTCATGCCCAGGTCTAGGCTGCAGCATGTTGTTCTCAAGGCTGAGATTACCACACAGACCTCCTCAGTTGCCATAGGCAGGAACTCTCCCAGGAAGTCTTCCCACAGATGCCACCCCAAGGCCCAACCTTGCTGGGCTGTAACTAATCCACCTGGGGAAATTTCCACCTTAACAGAAGATACCCTGTCTCAGAAGAATTGAGCGAACTCCTCACACCTTTGCTCTGAAAATGCTGTAATGGGTTCCAGACAGGATGGATGTAAAAGCCTGTCCACAACCTAAAATTGCTGTGCTGGTCAGGTCTTCCCAGCTGCAATTGACCTACAATAGTATCCAGAGACATATTCAGATATTTCCAGATATTTCGCAAAATTTCAAAAGAGTTTCTCTCTGCTACCCCTACTATAGAACTGCAAAAAGCAGAAGATTTCTCTAGAAATATTACAGAAATTTCAGGAAATATCTGACCATGTATTTGTATGTGACTGTAGACATAAAAGCTGCCCTCTTGAGGGCAATTGCATTCTGATACTCATCACAATGAGCCAGCATAACTGGTTTGTCCTCCTGGGCCCTGGTCTTTCTCCAGTGCCACTCCAGTCTCCACCCCTGGTCTTCAACTCTCTCAGCTTACCATCAAACCAGGGTGAGCTGAGATGTGACACCAGCAGGTGTGCACAGACCAGTGCCAGAAGGTCCAGTGTATCCATGACAGCCCTATTATAGGCCACTACAGCCTCCTCTGGTCCTTCCATACATGCCTCCCACACACAAATGAAATGTTCAGCTCTGCCAACAATCCCTCTGGTCATAACCCCTTTATAGGGCAGAACTGTACCATTTCCACAGGGGTAGGGACATAAGTGGAGCTCTGAAGTTGAACCTGATGGTGCAATGATCTGAGCAAATGACCGGATCAATTTTGAGACTATCAATCTCAAGACACAGGGAGAATTTCAGGTCAACCGCATGCCCAGAGCTATGGGTCTCATCCATGGCCACAAGAAATAAGCCCAGAGCCTCCATGTTGGAAAAGAAGTCTGTGGCATATAGTGAGCCTCCTTCATCCACCCAGGTGTTGGTAACTTGGGTAAGAGTCAGAGAGGAAGTACAAGAACAATACAGTTAAATCAAAGAGCTGCAAATCTAATTTTACATGTAGGGGCTGTGAAATGTAAATTACAGAGGTCCCTCTTTTTTCTGAATGCCTCTGGAGCAATCTTATTTGCTCACTCTAGTTTGGTTGTACTATTGCGTGGTGTTAACAAGCATATTCAAAAAGCAATGGGATCCATGTCATGTGTCCACCCATCCTGCCACTCTGCAGCAGTCAACTTACTGAAAATTCCATTCATGCATATAGGCACGGGGCAAACATCATTCAGCTACCGAGGTGCTTCTTTGTAGAACACCATTTCATATTCTGTCAGACTGTTTTCATCATCCAAACTTTTCTGTCTTAAACTGAAAGATCATCTACAAAAACTTAATGTCTCCTCATGTTTTATGTAGTCTTTATTTTATTGCACAAAACTTTTCACCAGTTCACAGGTCCATGTTTAATGCCATACTATTGTATACTGTGTACAGTGTATTGTACAGAGTAATGCACTTTTTGTACCTTGGTGTGCCTGAAAAAGGCCCTTGGCACCAGTGCACCCACCTGGTTAACAAATGGATGAATGAATGAACAAAATACTAAATAACTAAATAAATAAATACACACTAAAATTAAATAATATAAAGAAATTAATTATACTGGTGTTCACTATACTGAGGGAACACTGTACTAATTGGCAGTAAACAGAAGATGCAGAAACAGCAGATTGTTGCATAAATAAACCGAAGAAAACCTGGTTTGTAACATTCCAAGGGTAGGGGTAGTGCTTGTGTGATCAGGATGACTATTAGACTAAGGTAGTGGTTAGAGGCAGAAGCAGACTGGGGAGTTACAAGAAGCAGTTTTACTCAAATGCTTGTTGGAGCATACTGTACATGCCATTAAATCTTTTTAGTTAAAACCGTATAGCATGAGGACTTTAAGCAAATTATATATGTTTGTTTATTCCAGGAGATAGGGGGCACCTCCAAGACTTGCCTCTTGTCATTTTCAGTGTATATCTTCAGACTATCACTGTGCAAGTTTAGCAGAACTTCCTGGCTGTTAATTGCCTGGCAAGTTGCTATATGGTAGTACAGGAGATGATACACTGTATGTTTTACTGTATATCAGAAAAGGCAATATATGTAAAACAGTGCTATCTAGTAGTGAAATCTGTGAAACGGTGCTATCTAGTAGTGAAACCTATGTGAAACAGTTTAGCCTCCCAGCTAGTAAGAATTTATCTTTAGTTACATGGTTACAGCTGATGCATTTGAGATTTGGAATCTCTGGTTTGATTTTAGTAAGGGCTATAGGTGTGGGACAAATGTGTGTTGTCACTGAATGAACAAAGTTCTTCAATGGCAGGAGGTGAAAATGATGGACCATTGGTCTTTTCTTGAATATCATTCAGAAGTCCCAAGACATATCCATCGATGTATCAGGTATTTAATAGACTATTGAGTTAGCATTCTGAAGAGGAAGTTTGAAGGAATAGTAGTGCACAGGATCTGCAAAGGATGCTTGAGAGAAGATGTATCCAAACTGTTTGGTTTTGTACTTCTCTTCAAACCATACATGTGGTCTGAAGACCTAATCCCAGTGTCATGTTTTCCAACATCCCTCCTCCTGTGATCTCAAATGGCTGATAGACGTCTCTTATGAGGTGCATATCTTGTCAGTACTCTGTAACACCTGGACAGATCTTGGTTTTGATCTGCTGTTGGTTGTCACCCTTATCCTTTTCCATTGCCAATGTCCTTCCTTGCAACTCTGTTTTTTTTCAATTTAAAGTTTATTGATACATTTTCCACAATAAAAGGCAGTTTAAGTGACAGTGACAATAACATTCCGATACAATGTAAAGGAATAACTGCCTAACCCACCTTCCCTCCTTACTGCAGTAACCCAACCTAATACCCATCAATGCCAAGTTCTTACTTAAGATCTTACATGATAATATAGTCTGAGATGCACTCAGACTTGACCCAGAGAAATTAGAGAGTGAAGGGATCCCAGATTTTAGTATATGCTGCCGCTCTATTGTGGAGACTAGCAATTGCTTTTTTGTGCAGATTGGACAAAATTTCTTTTACCCATTTCTGGACAGATGAAGGGACCTATCTTTCTAGTGACGATGAATAAGCTTCTTAGCTGATAAGGCAATCATAGAATTGTGGAACTTTCGTACCTTAACTCTAATAGATGATAAGTCCCCAACAGGCAGATCTCGGGAGTGAAGTATTCATGAAAGCCCAGCAGGGGTCCAGGAAAGTTTTAATTGAATCCCATAAGGGGAGATTTTAGGGCAGGACCAAAACATGTGGAGAATGTACCCTCTTCCTGCAAACATTTATTGCATATATTGGAATTCAGGTAGCCCCACTTCTGTAATTTAACCGGGGTGCAGTACAAGTTATGTAAGATATGATATTGCATGGGACGCAGTCTGTCTTGAGAAATAAATTTATGACATGATCTCAACAGAGAGTGCCAATCCAGATAATGTTGAGGGAAAAAATGATTCCAGAATCTTGAAGACCCAAAGGACACCCATATTTTTTGTAAAACAAAACCTGATATAGTTTAGAAATTACACCTGAAGATCCAGAGAATGGGGAAACCTCAGGTATCAGAGAAGTGATGGTCTGGGAGGGAGGAGTATTACTGAAGGTAATTACAAGTAAATGCTTTAATAGTATAACTTTGAAATGAGAGGAAACCAGAATGAGAAATTTATTAATAATATTTTCCACTGATAACCAATGCCCCTCTCCATCCGTAAAAGAAAAACGCTTCCCATCTCCCAATTGGGACAACCATTGACAGGAAATCTGGTTCTTATTAATAGTGAATGATGGGGAGTTCCAAATAGACTGGGCCAGGTCCTGATGAGGGGAATATTGTAAAAATTAACACTTTTGAGAATAAATCTTTAAAGAGGTCATTATTATGGGGCACTCTTCGGTCATGCGTACCTGGGGAAACTTAAGGAAAAATAGTATAAAAGGGTCCAAGTGCAACTCTGTTTTAGACTGTTCAACACAGCTCTCTTCTGTAGCAGCAACTTTGCTTCAGTACTTTCTTAGTCTGCTCAGTTCTTAGGAATGTGAAAGTGATGAATATTAATTCCCAAGTACAATAAATAATGAGCTGTTTGATTGTAGGGATCAAATAATGAGTGTGTTCTACTACCTGGGGTATTTCATCTTAAGTAAAAAAACAATGCAAAAGCTAAAAAAAAAACTAAAACTGTAGCCCTCCCCAAATGGCTGAGGCTAGTTGCATGGCCACCCTCTCTCCTGCTTGTTATCTCCCCCTTCCACATTCAGTGTTTCTGTAAAACAACAAATGCCAGTCTCCTGCACTGTGTCAGGAAATGACAACATGAAGTTAGAGACCCCTAGCCTGACCCAAAGCCCCAATTAGCCATTTACTCTGAAATACAATCCTTGAAATTGGTAGCAAGTAGTTTTTAAAATCCTTCTGGCCTTGTTGATGCCCCTTCTTTAACCAACAGAGCACCTTTGTGTTACAGGTAGTATAGTCTCCTAGCTGTAGCATCATGCACTTGAGAACCAGCATGGGGGGGGTTGGGATAGGAAAGGGGTCCCTAACATTATGCTGTCTGCTCCTGGTGCAGTGTCAGAAGTCTGGCATTTGTTTTTAAGGAAACACTGTGTAGGAGAATGGGGGAGGATAGAAAATAACTGAAGTGGGGGAGATGGTGGCCTTAGGACTTGCGCTGACCAGATAAGCAGGGCTACAGATAATTTTATTTCATTTTTCATATTTTTATGTTTGCACGCATGCACAAGAAACATTATGTGGCAGCTTAGGAGAGAAGCGGGTTGTGGAGGTGCGGTACTGTGGTAGCCAATGCCGGCACTGCATTTGTGGGCCTGGCACTGTACTGTTTGCCCAATGCAGGCCCAATGTACTTGATAACACTGGTTCTGCAGAAGTGCCACCAACTTGAATGATTTTGCCACTGCAATGAGGGGCTGCCTTGTCATTGCAGTGTCAGACATTTTGCTGCAATGAGGAGTGACCCATCATTGCAGAGCAGTACCTTACCTGGTATAACATTTCCCTAAACATGGCAGCGCTTATGCCGCCACCTCAGAGCCCCATGAAAGCCAACTGATGGGGGTGCCCAATCTCTGTCGGCATGCCCCAACTCAATTCATTTGCCGATGGGGAGCCCACTTCCGAAGGCATAATGTCTCTCATTTGTTCTGTACTGAGGGGGTGCCTAGTCCTCCTCAGCTCTTGCCCCCAACACTCAGTATGTGCCATCGGGGTGCCCAATCCCTGTTGGCTACAGCACCTACCCCCCAAAAAAAGCACTCAGGTGGCACGCTGGGAGCCCAACCCAGCGTGCTAAAAGTCCCTGTAAATAAGAAAACCTTACCGCAACATTATAAACATTTTTTTAAACCTGTAAAGTAGAAAATGGTCCCCACTGTGCACCCCACCTCCCCACACACCCCCTTCATCCCATACTTACCTCCAGAGTCCAGTGCGGTGATCTTCGGTGGACCAGGAACACCTCTGCACTCTTCAAAGCCGACTGTAACTGAAGAAATACTGGTAAGTTGTATAATGGCAGAAATTTATTTTTCACTTATGTGGATATCTCAGGCATTTTGGGACTTTGGCACCAAATTTTCAACATGGGGTTATTGGGACCCTCCTTATGAATTCAGTAACTGTCATGGCATTATTCGGTCCGAAAGGTGATTTATGGTCAATGCGGAATCACCTTTTGTGACCAGTTAACAAAATGACAGTGCCACTGTTCAAGAGGTGGGCTGTCAAAAGCCTATGGTTGCAAATTTGTGAGAAAAAAACCAAGAAATGACTGTTTTATGAGTGTGCATTGAGCAGTTTCACGCACACTGTAACTTCGAGAATTTGTAATATTTTCACTCCAGATTTTCAACATTGAATTTTACACACCTCCTATGAACAGTGCAGCTATCATTTTACCATCCTAGCGAAATGTGTTTTCACCCTTCCGCACACAATAGCACTGTCGCTGTGGAAAATCAGTGTTTGGGACAGATCAAGAAAATCACAGTGACTCTGTTCAGGAGCAGAGGTCCAAAATGCCTATGTTGAAAATTTGGTGACAGAAACCATAAAATGATTGTGTTATGAGCTTGCATTGTGCAGTTTCCATGCACCCTTGTAACTTCATAAATTTGTAATAGTTTCACCCCAGATTTTCAACATTGGCACTTTTTCAGACCTCCTTATGAACAATACAGCTGTCCTTTTTCACATCCTGGCTTAAATGTGTTTTCACACTTACAGCACACAATTGCGCGGTCACTGTGGGAAGTCAGTGTTCGGGACAGATTAAGAAAATCACAGTGACGGGGGAGTCACGTGATGCAGCTGATAGCGTAGGACGCATCCTACCAGAGCTCCGCTCACCCGACACAAAAACTTTTACAAATTCAAATATTTTGGACTTTAACTCAACTAAATCAAATATATAGAAGGATCTACATAGTCTTTATTGAGACACAAGATTCCTTTTATGGAGGCACCTGGAAAATGGACACGGAAATGAGGCAGGCGGCACCCAGACACACACACTGCCAGTTGCCCTGGAGAAGCAGTCCAAGAAACCTCAGGCAAGCCCTGCTACAACAGGCTAATTGCAACCAGTGTCAATTCCTTGACTGCAACTACGGAAGCAACCTTACTGACTTTGGATTGGTTTCTATCTGAATTTCAGCCCTTCCAAGAGGAAGTCTATTCTTTGGTTACTGAAGTAAAAAAAGATATCGGAGGCTTTGGAAGACATCACTAGACACACAACCGATAGTGAAGCCCACATCTTCTCAATCGAGAAGCGGTCTGAAAAAATGGATGAGCATCTCACTACTAATCGCCAGACAATCAAAAGGCTGGAAAGTAAAATAGAAGACCTGGAGGGGAGGAGTCAGAGGAACAATATTGTTATCATTGGAATCCCTGAGAGGGAGGAAGGGACAGATACATTACTTTTCACACAAAAGCTCATAACTAAACTTGCTGGGCCCACTGCATTCAGGCTGACGTACATCTTGGAAAGAGTGCATTGGGCTCTCAGACCCATGCCCACCCCAAATGCTCAACCTAGAGCCATAATATGCCTCTTCCTAAATTTCTTAGAAAAATGACACATCCTACAAAAGCTAAGAGAAATTCAGGATGTACTGTGGGAGGAAAAAAGCTCAGGATCACACAGGACCTCCCTACAACTGTCCGACAGTGCAGATCCCTATTTCATCCAATTGTGTCAAAATGTTTGGCTGCCAGAATTAAATTCCAAATGATCTACCCTGCCAAATTCCAGGTACAGCTGGAGGGATCATGGTCTTCTTTTGAAGAGCCCGACCCCGTGTGGACCTACCTTAAAAAGAAACGCCCTGCTCTGTTTACAGACTGCTGAAAATACTAGAATCTCAAAGGATTTCAAATTAAGTTGGAGTAACACATCGAATCTTTAGTTTTCTATACTCATTACCATCTGCAGGTTTATAGAAGTTATGGAGAAGCAAAAACAGTAAAATATGATGTATGTTCCATGTTAGCTTGTCTCTTGCATGTTCTCTTTCACACTATTCCTTGTGTAACTGCCCACAGCAACAGGGTTACCATTACGTTGTATTCAGGAATAATCTAATGGCATCTTTGGAATTTGGGGGCACTACGGGGTGTTCAAAAGGGGAAGCAACTGGAACTTGCTGGGGACATTTTCCTATTGCCTGGGAGAGCATCTTTAATAAATCCTGCAAGAAGGTGCATCGCAGAAAAATAACTTAACTTTACCTCTACAGTTGGTGATTTCAACCAGCAGAGGGTGTCAGCCTACTACTTTTCATTTCACTTTTTAGCTACATGGAACAATGATTACATGCTGATGTAGTCTATACTCGGCTTTGTTACTGAGGGATGTTTTTCTCCAAAATTCAGGGTCACTACGGGAGGTCATGCAGGTGAAACAGCTGGGTCTAGCTGGGGTTATATATTTTTTACTGCCTTGGAGAACATTCACACTAACTCTCGCAAGAAGGCACATTGCAGCAAAATAATTTAATTTCACCGTTGCAGCTGAGGAATTAAACCTACAGAGGGTGCCCTCATTACCCCCTTTTTTCTTTTTTTTCATTTTATTTTATCGTTATAGGGAACAGAGACTACATGCTGATGAAATTCATACTCTGCTTTGGTACTGAAGGATGGGAAATTAACCCCAGAATCAATGTGATTGACATTACAATATACTTGCTACCTTTTTTCAAGTATTAATGTCATGTTTTGCTGTTCAACTGTTTACTTTTTTCAGTCGATTGTGATAATGGGAATTTATGGGTACCTGTGAAGATTAATATGACTCATGTATGGAAACAGAGATTAAATTGCCAATATACCCTGATAAAAGGGTATTTAGTGCATTCTATCTTATCCTAGATAGTCAGGCACGAGAATTTAATGTAATTGGGGTGGTGGGGATCTTTGATTTGCTGATTGCCACGGACCAATATGTTGGGGGGGTGGGTGGTTCTAATTCATGCTAATATAATCTAGGACATAGGCAATACAGTAGGATTAGTTTGGTTTCAATGTTTTACATGAATTTATTACATTACAAAGGGAGGAGTATTTGGGGGGGTACTAAAGGGTCTATTGGGAATAGGGAATTTTGGGGAAATTTTTAGTACTTTTATATGCCAACCACGAGGACAAATAGGAAGTTATTGTTGGTCAAATCTTTTTAAGATAACTATACCCAAGACGTTCTATAGGAGTGTAGATAAGTTATCATGATGCACTCAGTTAAATTTAGTATGGGGAATGTCAAAGGGGCAAGACATCCTAATAAGCATATATGTATCCTAAAACACCCAAATCTGATCCGAAGTGAAGTTACATGTTTGCAAGAAACCCACCTCTTTCAAACTGAGGAACTCCTTTGTGAAGGCAGCAACAGGACAGGTTTTGCCGCAGGAGATTCCTGCCCAGTAAGGGAGTAGCTATTCTTATCAAAAGATCTTTCCTTTCATGTGTGAAAAGTGTATAAGAGACAAGGAGGGAAGGTATGTTTTCCTTATAGGTAAAATCTACTCATATAGTATACATTTGGACAGTGTATACGGGCCTAATGCTGATTCTCCACCTTTTTATGGATCTAATTTTCAGTTTTAATACCTTCTTAAATACGCCATGGTGATTGGGGAGACTAGAATTGACCCTTTGATCCTCTATTAGATAAATCTTCTGGGGCAAAATCACAGGGCCTTTCACCAGCTCAAAGATCTTATAGAGACTTAATTGACAATTTAGGTCTATCGACCCATGGCAGACTCTCCATCCACCACACGGGAGTACACTTTTCATTCTTCTGTCCACAACTCTGATTCACGAATTGATTATTTTTGGATGAGTAAAACACTCATTCAGGGCGCATGGATAGTAGAATTCAACCTGGGATAGGATCAGATCATACTGTGGTGGCCTGCCTTCTCTCTTTGTTTCTAAATTGGGAGACTAGCTCACAATGCAGGCTTAACAACCAGTTATTAAAAGATAAAATGTAACCGATAGTATTACATCAGCAATAGAGATATAGAAAGATATTAATTGGAGCTCTACCCAGTCAGTTGCTAATGAATGGGGGCTTTAAAATGCTTCTTAGAGGCAAATTCATAAAATGGGTGGTAATTAAGGAAAGGAAAGGAAAGAAACCCAGGAAGTTAAACGACTTCTACAACAAATCAGAGATAAAGAGAAAATTTATTGAAACACACTTTGGAAGCTGGGAGACTGGAACAGATAAAGTTACAAAACTCCTACTCAGAGTTACTTAGGAAAAGGCAGAATGGACACTATTAAAACTAAAGCAAAATATGCTGTAACACAGATTCGCCAGCAGGTCAGGCCCTCTACTCCCAAAGTGCCAACCTCTGAGCGTTAGTTCAGAATAGTGTAACAGACAAGGTAACCCTCTTGCCTGTTTTTGTGAGTTCGGATCAACCTTTGGTCTCAGTTCTGGAGGGATTCAAACTGTTGATCTCTTGCTAGCATACCCAATGCACAGGCTCAGATATATCTGTGTTCAGGGGGCCTGATATCTTTGCCTACAGGCACCTAACCAGGTATGCAGAGATGAACCCTTTAAAACTTTTATAAAGACCTCAGATTTAAAACTCTTCTCTTTCCAGTTTGATACCACCATACAAGCTATATGTCTGCTCAACCATAAATATTTCTTAGCAAAGGAAAGCAATTCAAAGACAGACCAGGTTTTCTCTAAAATTGAAGTTTTTACTACAATATATAATAGTATGTCAAAATATACAATACAGAACTCTTATATCACAAGACGTATATATCTTTAAACGAAACAAAGTTTAAAACAGTGAAATTCCTACAACTATATTTAGATTTGTCTAGCTTTCTAAATACCTCTTTTCAGTGTTCAGATGTTTTCTTGGTCAGCGTCAGATACAAAATGCAACTCTGTAGTGAAAGAGAATAATATTTTCAAGCAGTATTGGCCTACCCTTTTGATGAAGTCATCCAGCCCCTCCTCTGGATCAAATATCTAACAAAAATATATTTTTTATACAACCACAGGATGTAATTTCAACGTATTAATTCTGCAACCTTAGCATAACTCAAGCTTCAATTACACCTCTTGAGCTCATGCTGCACCCTGTTCACATGGGCTTCATAGGTCATTTACAACCTTACACCTCTATGTAACATCCTAGCTTCCCTTATTTTAACGTCATAAACCTAGTTTATGATTTTCTCTAACAAAATTAACTTAACAACTCTGTAATTAGCTCAGAGAAACAGGATCCTTAATAAAAGTCTTCCAGTAACACATTCTTTCTAAAAAACTGAGTGGAGTGATACATACTATCAGCAGTTCTCTTGGCCTGCATCTGTCAGCTAAAATCTGGGGGATGAGAGAGGTCATTCCTAGGGCATTTGATTTTAAGTACAGACAGTCATAATACATTTTATATAAAAATATATTATCCAGCACTCAGAACTGGCTGTCTACGTCACACTCCTCCCCACCTAGACTGAATTTGGGGGATCTATCCCCAACATGGGATGAGCTTCCCAAATCAGTTCAGTCCTCATAGACCTTAGACAACCCATTGGCATTCTGAGTCTCAATGCCTGCCATATGTGTGATTGTCAGATCATATCCTTGCAAAGCAAGACTCCAACTTAGCAGTCTCACATTGCTCTTTCCCAGCTGCGTCAGCCAAACAAGGGGGTTGTGGTCATTCTGCACCACAAAATGCCACCCATACAAGTATGGCTCTAATTTCTTCAGGGCCCACTCTATGGCAAGACGCTCCTTTTCCACCGTGGAGTACGCTTGCTCTCTGGGGATAAGTTTCCTACTCAAGTACACAACTGGGTGGTTGTCTGTCCCTTGGCTAGATGTCTGGCTAAGTACTGCCCCAATACCCACATCTGAGGCATCCATCTGAACTATAAAGGTTTTGCTATAGTCCGGACTTGTCAAAAGAGGAGCACTGCACAGTGCATCCTTCAGTCTAGTAAAGGCTTCCTCACAGGCTGGGCCCCAGGTAATTTTCTTTGGCGTCTTTTTCTTTGGCAGGTCAGATAGGGGAGCAGCCAGGGCACTGTAATTAGGTACCTACATTCAGTAGTACCCTGCTGTCCCTAGAAAACTCCTGACCTGCTTCTGAGTTTCTGGTCTGGGCCATACCTGAATCATGTCTATCTTTATTTGGTTAGGACCGAGCTGTCCCCGGCCTACCACATGCTGGAGGTATGCCACTTCCCCAAGGCCACCTGGCACTTCTTAACTTTGACAGTGAGCCCAGCCTTCTGTATCCTGCCCAGTACTTCCCTAAGGTGGGAAAGGTGTTCTTCCCAGCTGGTATTGAAGATGGCAATGTCATCCAGGTACACTACGGCGTACTCCTCAGTACCATTCAACACCTGGTTCACCAACCTTTGTGAAGTGGCCGGGGAGTTCTTCATTCCAAAAGGCATTACTTTAAACTCAAATAAGCCTATCGGAGTGATGAAGGCCGACCTTTCTCTAGCTCTGTCTGTCAACTCTGTCTGCCAATACCCCTTGGTCAGGTCAATAGTCGTAAGGTAGGTCGCCCCTCCCAACTTGTCCAGGAGTTCATCTGTCTGGGGCATTGGGTAGGCATTGGACTTTGTGACTGCCTTCAGTCCTCGATAGTCCACACAGAAATGAGTTGAGCCATCTGGCTTGGGCACAAGGACTATGGTTGATGCCCAGGGGCTGTGGGATCTCTGGATTACCCCTAAATCCAGCATCTCCTCCACTTCCCTCCTAATGTCCTTTTGGACAGTCTCTGACACCCGATATGCTGTTCCCCGTATGAGCATCTGTGTCCCTGTCTCCACATCGTGTATTGCTAAGGGGGTTAGTCCAGGCTTGGCACTAAACAAGAGGGCAAAGTCTGCTAAAACCTCCCTTACTTTCTGGACCTGGTCTGGGTTCAGCTGGGGAGACAATTTTACTTCCTCCACAGAGGACTCCTGCTTCTCTCTTCCAGCAAGTCCAGAAGGGGTCTCCTTTGTCCGACCCCTCCCCATGACTACATGCTGTGAGCACCATGTCAGCACTGTTTACATATGGCTTCATTAGGTTGACATGGTACATCCTTTCGGTCTGTCTATGGTCAGGTAATTTCACAGTGTAGTTTACGTCATTTACTTTCCTAACCACTTTATATGGTCCTGCCAACTGAGCTTGCAGCTTGTCTTTCTGGACCGAAATAAGGACCTTGACTTCCTGATCCACCATGTATGAGCTAGCTCTGGCTCTGCTGTCGTACCACACCTTTTGTCTCTGTTGGGCAGCTGCCAGGCTGCTCTGGGCTGTCCCCATAAGCTCCTTCAGCCTTTCCCTAAACCGAAGGACATAATCCACAATGGGAGTTCCCTGGGTGGCATGCTTGCCTTCCCAGTCCTCCCGGATTAAGTCTAGGGGCCCAAGTACACGCGTCCATATAAGAGTTTGAAGGGGAAAATCCTGCCGACTCTGTCGCACCTCCTGCATGCAAACAACAGGTGGGAAGGTATTTCTCCCAGTCCCTCCCATGCTGTTCAGCAAACGCCCGGAGCATTGACTTTAGGTACCATTGAACGTTCCATGAGCCCATTGGCTGTGGGTGATACTGCATGTCATGCATCCTGCACCACCCCACACTTCTCCCATAAACACTTCATCAGGTCTGACAGATGGAACAACTCAATCAGTGATTACCTCCTGCGGAAACCCAACATGGGAGAAAGCGTCAAGTAAGGCATTTGCCACTTTGTCTGTCCTCAGTGAGGATAGGGCGACTGCCTCTGGGTGCCGGGTGGCATAATACATCACAGTGGGATGAATCTCTTCCTGAGGTTGGGGTATTTAAAGGGTCCACTGTATCCATTCCCACCCTCTGGAATGGCTCCTCCACCATGGGCAGGGATCAGGCAGCTTGGGTTTTCTTACCGCCTTCCTATTTCTTGGCATCGGTGACAAGACTGCAATACTCCTTCACCTTCTGGGTGAAGTTAGGCTAGTAGAAATTCTGGACCAACCACTGCATAGCTCATGTGATTCCCAGATAACCAGACAAGGGAATATCATGTGCAATTTTGAGCAACTGCTCACGATACCCCTGGCGTAATGACAAGCTGCCTGCCTAGCATCCCTCCCTCTGTCTGTACTGCCTGTGTATACATAAGTCCATTTCTCCCAATAAACCTTATGTCTGCCGTCACCTCCTGTGTGCCCCTCAGAGTCTGCCCAAGCCCGCTTTCTCTAAACTAGGGTCATTCCTCTGAGCAACTGCAAATCCTCACACAGTGCCAAGGCATGGGACAAGTCCCTCAGTCACTAAACTGGGGTCCTTGCACTCAGCGACAGGGCCCTCAGGATCACTGTCAATCCTAACCCTCTGACAATTGGTCACCCCTCCACTCTTGAGTGACCTTCCATGCTTGTGTATGATCACTTGCTACCAGGGAAATTTCTACCCCTTTTATCAGTCTCCCATCTGGAGACACAGGCTGGTGAACCAACCTCTCATGGTTTCCACACTGGTTTCTGTGGGGTTCAGGGAACTGCTTTTTTTCCATTGCCATGGCTATGGGTAACTGTACATACCATCCCCTGTTGAGAGATTGTTACCCATGATCACATCTACTGCTAACATTTTTTGCTACAGCCACCTGTTGCACAGTTCCCCTGTTTCACTCCAGTCCAGGAGAACACTGGCCAGTGGCAATGTTTTCTCTTCACCAAGAGTCCTGTGACAGTCACATACTTCTTCGGTATAAGCTGACCTGAGGCTGCACCAGATCCCTTTCAGCTAATGTCAGGATGCCCTGTATTCCTAACCCTCTGTGTCTATCATATTTACCATGACTGGGTGCATGTGTTCCCCATGTTCACTGGCGCTTCAGATTGCCTAACAACCCACTTCCTTTTTGTACTACTTTGCTTATTATGCTTGCCTTTCTTGGACACTGTCTGGCTATGTGCCCAGTTTCTTTACATAAACAACAAGCATTTCTTACTTCAGAGATCTTTTCTTGGAGACTTGGGGCTAACTGGTTTTGGTGGAGGCAGTGAGGGTTTTAGCTGCCCTGAAGCTGTGCTTTCCTTTACTGCTTCGTCACTTGCCCTATTTGCTCTCAGAGCAGGTCTTCTCTTGACATAGCGGTCCAAGAGTTCAGCAGCCTCTTCACTGTTTTGGATCTCGGTCCTCTAGCCAGGTTTTTTAACTCTGCTGGGCATGCCTAATAAACTGTTCTAATAAAATCAGTTTTCAATTTTATCAACAGTGTTTGCCTCAATTTCTTCCCACCAATGTTTTAAAACTGACGTTGTTTGATGTGATCTCCTCATGGCTCATATCAGTGGCTACTCCTGAGCTTACAGAATTTAGCTCTGTATGATTCAGCATTAATTCAAACTTTTTTAGTAGTGCAGCTTTTAACTTGCTGTAGTCATCACTGTCTTTATTGTCCATGTGACCAGTGCATGCTAAGCTTTCATGTAAGTAGTGGGGATAGCTGGAAGTTCAGGACTCTCTAGAAATTTTAGCCTGGGCATACAAACTTTTCAAAAAGAATTTAAAAGCGCATCTATATCCTCCCATCCTAAACTGAGCTATTAATTTAGAGTTTAATTTGTGTGATCCTGCAGTCCCGGTGGAACCCTGACACTACCTGCTCTTGTTTTGCTGGTTGAGTCGTAGCTTCCAGTTTGTTGCCACTGGCGCCTCTCTCTCTCCTTTGCAGCTCTGTGTTCTCACTCTCTCTTCTTTGCCTATCACTGGCACTCACAGTTACCACGGTTCCTCCCTCTGTTGTCGCTCTGCCTCAGTTTATCCCGTAACAATTTGGTTTAGTACCTCTGGATTCAGGATACTGGTGACCTTCCCCTTTGTTTGGCTCTCACTGACAGGGCCTCTTTCCACCTCCATCAGCTCAAGACCCTTACTGTACTAGTGCCACACTCGAGTCTGGTCCCTTTCAGTCTGGGTCTGTGACTCCTGCTCTGGTATCTGCTACCATCAGGGCCTCTGAGTTCTGCTTACTGCTTTCACCTCGAAAGGTGTCCTCCTGTCCGCACAACTGTTTTAACTGTTCTACAGTGTACCTGCTGTAGTGGATGCCATCTTTCTAACTACTGCTATTCGACTTTACTTTAGAAAAAAGTAGGAAGTTGGACTGTGTTCACAAATGATATAGTTCTGTTTATTTTTAAATAAAACCTGTCTTTTCTTTCTTTGCAAGACAGCCCAGTCTCAGGTGACAGAACAATAAAGCTTGTGATACCAAAATTATGCCATGTTGAACTAATCTGTCACAAACTCACTAACAGGTCAGGTTCTCTGCTCTCAGTTCCAACCTCTGAATGCAGTCTTTGAACAGTGTAACAGACAAGGTAACTCTCTTGTCTGTTTTTGTGAGTTTGGATCAACCTTTGTTCTCAGTTCTGGAGGATTCAAACAGTGAACCTCTTGCTAGTATACCCAATGCACAGGCTCACATATATCTGTCTTCGGGGCAGATATGTTTGCCTCGGAGGTACTAACCAAGTATTCGAGATGAACCCTTTAAAACTTTGATAAAGACTCAGATTTAAAACTTTTCTTTCCAGTTTGATATCACCTACAAGCTATATGTCTGCTGAACTATAAATATTTCTTAGCAAAGAAAGCAATTCAAAGACAGACCAGGTTTTCTCTAAAGTTGGTTTTTTACTTCTCTATGTAATAAATGTCAAACATACAATACAGAACCTTATATCACCAGACATGATATCTTTAAACAATACAGGTTTAAAATGTTGGAATTCTACAAACCATATTTGATTTGTCTAACTTTCCAAATACTTCTTTCCAGTGCTTAGATGTTTTTCTTGGTCAGCATCAGGTACAATGCAACTCATATTGAAAGAGAATAATCTTTTCAAGCAGTATTAGCTGCCTTTTGATGAAGTCTTGAGCCCTCCTCTGGTCAAATATCTAACAAATATATGTTTTATACAACCACAGGATGTAATTTCAAGTATTAATTCTGCAACCTAGTATAACTCAAATTTCAATGACACCTCTTTGTTTCATGCTGTACCTCTTCTAAAGGCTTCATAGGATCATTTACAACTTACACCCTATGTAACATCCTGGTTCTCTTATTTGAATGTATAAATCTGGTTTTGATTTCCTCTTGACAAAATTAACTTAATAACTCTGTGTAGAGAAACAGGATCCTTACTAAAGTCTTCCAGTAACAATCGTCTCTAAAACAGAGTGTGTGATACATACTGTCAGCCCCTTGACCTGCATCTGTCAGCTTGAAATCTGGGGATGAGAGAGGTCATTCCTTGAGCATTTGATTCTCAGAGATCATAATGCATTTTGATAAAATATTATCCAGCACTCAGAACTGCTGTCTACTGAACAGGAAAAGCTGAAACAATTAGTTTTCTGACTTAGCTTGAGGCAACAGAATGTATTAGCTATACAGAAGACCCCATAGTCCCCCTTGATGAAGGCAGTGGAAATTAACACAAATTTGAACATTATGAACTTCTATACCAGAATGACTTCGGCAACCACAAGTTGAAATCGGTTTTTATTTAGAGTCTTCTCCCTTCTCTCATAACCTCCAAAGTGACCAACTAATATTCCCTTATTAAGCGATATAATCCAGTAATTAACTCTCCCACTGGATAAAGCACCAGTTTCAGATGGTTACATTCAACTTCTAAAAAGAATTGGCTCTAACTTGCCCCTACTAAAACTGGTTTATACTAAGATGCTCAGTGGTAAAGTTGACCTCCATGTTAAAGCCACTATAGTTATCCTCCTAAACTAGGCAGACTTAACACAATTGCAAATTATCAGCCAATATCTCTACTCAATACTGACCTGCAGATCCTTGCTAAATTACTGGCACTCAGGTAGAACAAGTCCTCCTCACTAATTAGTGTGGACAAGAGTTTCATGAAAGGAGTCATCTGAGCCATCTCTACCATCTGTCTTATGTATTTTCTGCATCCAGATTCCCTCAGGTATGGTATTGGTCTCCTGGATGTAGAAGGTGTTCGATACAGACTGGTAATTTTGTTAGAACTCTTCATAGATTCCATCCCCAAATAATTTATCTTGTGGATTCAATACTATATTCTCCTCACTCGGTCTTTAGCAACAGTGTCTCTCCTCAAATTTCCCTTGAATTCTGACTAGGCAGGGATGTCCTTTTCACCTCTATTGTTCAATTTATATTTAGAACTCCTAATAGTGTCTATCCAAATACTCCATAGATACATGGGATACAGTGAGTAATTATTTAAAATTATGGTTTATGCAGATGATATTCTTCATCTCACCCAGATAAAATCTTCCACCAAATCTTTTAAATTAATACAAGAATACAGTTATCTTCTAATTATATTAAACACAACAAATCATTAATCTTCCATAATTCAAGCTGTGCAAACAAGAAATCTTGGAACTTGGACTTAAATGGGCTCTGGCACAATAAAATGTCTTGGTGCTGTCTAAAGGGCTATCAGAAGGCTGGGGTGCAGCAAACATGTATTACAGAGACCCAGCACAGATACTTGGCTGCTTTTGAAGTGTGCGTTTAAAAAGCTGGCATGCTGTCACTGTAAAAGCCTTTCAGAAAACATTGAATTCACAATGGTTATGTGCTGTGTGTTAGGTAAAGTTTCACAAAAGATGAAGAATAAATTGCCTGCAGCCCCTGGATTCTTTGCAAAACCTGTGAGCCCCTATTTGTTTCCACACACCTCAATAATGCTCAGTGATGCCCCTGATGTCTTGATGGTCATCATGGGAATCATCATACAACGTGATTTCATGGAAAGAGTTTATTGTGCAAGCTAAAGATGAATCATTTCAGTTGCCATTTTTATGTTGGTCCGTGCTTGTGCAGGCAATATATTGCACTAGTAGCAGATTTGGAGGCGCGGTCACTGTTGGATGAATGCAGGGTACACATCAGTAGGTGCGTCCCTCATTCCCCAATAAGCCAGCATGCAGGCACCACACCAGGAATACATAATGTGGTGAGCACATCTAAGGAAAGGTCTGCTGCAATGAGAGCCAAGCTCATCACGCAGTGACACCTCCCGACATGCCTTTCCTGGTGAAGCATTCTAACAAACATGGCAGCAGTGACTAGCTCCACCACCTGCCACAATGCCAACATCGGGGGCGCCCAATCCCCCTGTCAGCATGCCCTCACCCAGTGCATGTGTAGACGGGGGAGCCCACTCCCCATCAGCATAATGCCCCCCCCATTTGTTGTGTGCCGAGGGGGGTGCCCAATCCCCCTTGGCTCTAGCCCCCCTTCAGTATGTGCCGATGGGGGTGCCCAATCTCCCATCAGCTAGACCCCCAAACACTCAGGTGGCATGCTGGGAGCTTACCCCAGCGTGCCAAATGCCCCTGTAAAAATAAAAACGTCCTGCAATGTTTTATTTTTGTTAACCTGTAAAAGAAAAAAATGGTCCCTCATGGTCTGTCCTTCTCCCTCCCTCAATCCGCATCCACCCTCTGTGCACCCTGCCTCCCCACACCCCCACACCCCCATCACCCCATACTTCCCTCCAGAGTCTGGCGCAATAATCTTTAGTGGACCGGGAACACATCTGCACTCTTCAAAGCGGACCGCGAACTGAAGAAATGCCGGTAAGCTGTATAATTAAATAAATAGGGTTTTTTCATCTTTGGTGCATATCTCGGGCATTTTTTAGAATTTTTGCACCAAATGTTTAACATGGGGTTATTGGGGCCCGTCCTCATGAATTCAGTCACTGTCATGGCATTATTCGGTCCCGAAAGGTGATTTCTTGGTCACTGCGCAGAATCACCTTTTGGGACCGATTAACAAAAGGACAGTACCACTGTTCATGAGGTGGGCTCTCAAAAAGCCTATGTTGCAAATTTGGTGAAAAATCCAAATAATGACTGTTTAATGATTGTGCATTGTGCAGTTTTCATGCATGCTCGTAACTTTGCGAATTTGTGATATTTTCCTCCAGATTTTCAACATTGGCATTTTTCCATACCTCTTTATGAACAGTACAGCCATCATTTTACATATCCTGGCCAAAATGGGTTTTCACACTTCTGGCGCAAAATAGCATGGTCGCTGTGCAAAATCAGTTTTCGGGACAGTCTGAGAAAATGACAGTGACACTGTTCATGAGCAGATGTCCTAAAATGCATAAGTTGAAAATCTGGTGATGAAAGTCCATAAAATGACTATGTTACAAGCATGCATTACGCAGTTTCCACACACCCTTGTAACTTCACAAATTTGCAATATTTTCATGCCAGATTTTCAACACTGGCATTTTTTCACACCTCCTTATGAACAGTACAGCTGTCATTTTTCACATCCTACCCAAAATGTGTTTTCGCACCTGTGGTGCAGAATGGCGTGGTCGCTGTGGGAAATCAACTTTTGGGACAGATTAACAAAATCACAGTGCTCCTGTTCATGACAGGATGTCCCAAAATGCCTATGTTGAAAATGTGTCTCTTCAGTGTGGGGGTGAGGTTGGTGTCAGTTCAATACTCCACTGCCATTCCTATTATGCATCTCTAACTCCTACACTACCAATGCCAATGCCAGCAAGACAACATTCAGCATTGACAAATGCTTGTTTTT
This sequence comes from Neoceratodus forsteri, assembly GCA_016271365.2. NCBI lineage: Eukaryota > Metazoa > Chordata > Ceratodontiformes > Ceratodontidae > Neoceratodus > Neoceratodus forsteri. The sequence goes on along the minus strand of CM057450.1, from coordinate 1,735,025,651 downwards.
TTAAGTGTTTCTGATGAACTTTATATGAACACTTTCAATATGCTCATCTATTGTAATTTCAGCTTGTTCTTTGGCTGTACAGTGAGTAAGGAATTCATTTCAAAACTACAAAATTGGTTCTGGACACTTTTTGGGGAGTGGATATTTGTGTTCCACAGCAAATTATATAAAATAAAATAATGGGGTCAGTGTGAAACTTGGTTTTGTATATGCCCTCAGTGTGTGCTACTTTAATAAACCACTCAATCTTCACTCTTGTGGGTAACTTAGTAGCACACATCTGGGGGGTGTATTAAAAATCTTGTATCCCACTCACCCCCATACATTATCATATATACAACAAAGTAACCAGAACTAATTCTGAATATCTCTACTGACACCCTAATCTTGAGGGTCTAATACAGGTTGCTGTATGTGAAAAAGCAATGACAGCCTTTTCTACAGCACCACCTGACCAGAATTCTCCTCAAAATTGATACACCTAGAAAAAGAAAATCATACCATTCTGCTACGCTCATCATAAGGGAGGCAGCATTTTTTAGCTATATGACACATTAATGGGAGGCACTCTGGGAAGCTGTGCTGCCCTTTCATGACAACCTGCCCTCTAACGACAGGTCAGAGTTGCTGCATCTTGTAAAAGTTGGCCCGGATATAGCCAAACATGAAGACAGGAACATACTGTATAAATCTGCTGGAGCTCAGCACAGTTTTTTCTCTATCATCAAAGTCCTTCTCATTACTGGTCAGGGATTAAGTTCTACAAGTAAGGATAAGCAATATCACAACAATATGTCAATAAGTAGAGTGGTGCAAGATCCTCAAAAAATGTGGACTCTATATTATACTGCCAGAGGACTTGTTTCTGCAGTCCATCTGTTAGGAAAGGACAAAGTCCAAGCAGACACACTAAGCAGAATGGGTCATGTCACACACAAGTGGTCCTTGAGACAAACTGCACCTTGTTGAGTTTTTAGGAAATGGGTGTTCCAAAAGTAAATCTGTTTGCCTCATAGAACAATGATAAGCTTCCACTATTCTTGGTTTCCTTTCACCAGAAGGTATAGTGCCTGAAGGGATAACGTTTTAAGAACTGAATCTCTCTCTACTCAGGTTTTATAGGTCCTGAAGGTGGCCAGACAGTTATCAAAAAAAAAACTACTATTCAAAATGGAAAAGGTTCTTAATCTGGTGTGGGGAAAAATTTCCATTCAGCTTAGAATTCAGAGATCTCTGTGTATGGTAAAATAATTCTCCCAAACCTCCACCCACAATTTTTTTTTTTTTGCCTATGATTTTTTTTCTAAATGTGATGCTGACTCCTTTCTAACCACCCTTTCAAGTATATATTGGGCCTCTATCAAATTTCTTCCTGATATTGACACTGCCCTTGACTTCTTTATTAATAATTTCCTCTCAAATGCCAACTTACATGCCCATTTAAGGAGATCAGGATAAAAGGTCAATAGTCTAAATGGCTGTATGCTGATCTTAGGAAATAACTGAAGCTGAGGGACAAAGCGTGGGGGGTCATTAAAACCTCTGGCCTCTTATCAGATTGGAACAAGTACAGGGTGCTCAGGAATGCCTGCAAGCCTAATATTATGGCATCCAAAACAAAAGACAGTAGACAACTGCAGGACAAAAACTTGTCTAACCACAGGAAATTCAGGTCTCACAATAATGCCCTCGAGAAGGGTTCTGCCGGTCCTTCTGAATGTGATATATTGGCTGAGGCTAAGCTAGTTAGTGACTCCTGGCTACTGCCAAGGCCTTTAACACATTTTTCACTGATCTGGGTAGATACAAAACTCCCTCCCTCCCTTGGGCCTCGTCCAGACACCCCTGTACTGCCTGAAATGGTGAACCCATCTCCAGAATTTCATTTTTGGAGGATAACTAAGAAAGAGGTTCTGACTCTCTTAAATAACTAAAAGCAGAAGGGTCAACAGGGTTTGAAAAATCAGAACCCAAGCTTTTAAAATTTGCCACTACTGTAATTGCCTCCCCCATTATCATGCTCTTTAATAAGTCTCTAATTGAGGGGAGGATCCCAGAAAGATGGAAGATTACCCTTGTGGTACTGTGTAAAAAGGGTGGCCCTAAAGAGTTTGTGAAAATTACCCCCCTATCTACTCCTTTGCTCCCTGGTCAAAATACAAGAAAGTCTGGTTCATAAGCAGCTTCAAGAGTATCTTGAACAGCATCATCTTTTTACTAATTGGCATCATTGTTTCAGAAAAAAATCATTCAACAGACACCACTCTGCTTAGTCTGACTACTGACATCATGGGTGCCATGAACAAAAGGCAAATGACTGCTGCAATTTTCATAGACTTAATCAAAGTATTTGATCTTGTTAGTCATGATCTAATGCTAAAGCAATCTTAGGAGATTTGTTCTTGATAGTTTGTCCTGCCAGAGGTTCACTCACTATTTGAGTAACAGGTCTCAGAAAGTGAAAAAATGGCAAGGTATGTTTAGGCCCATTACTCATAGTGTCCTCCAAGGTTCCTTTCGGGATCCTATGCTCTTTTCCCACTTTGTAAGTGATATGCCTTGTGTCTACGGTGGGGTTAGGTTACAGCTTTATGCTGATGATGCTGTACTATACAGGAGCACTAATGATGTCAATCATATTAACAGTCAGCTAGTAGGGATGTCCTGGTGCTAGAAAAGTGGTTCTCCTCCAAATAAATTGATACTCAACGCTAAGAAGACCAAAGTCAAATTGTTTGGCCCTAGACACCTATGTATAGCAATGCAACATCTGCTAGCCCTGTCTACTTAAACAGGAGCCCATACTGAGGTGGTTGAGATGCTAAAGTACTTTGAGTATACCTGAGCAGGAAGTTACTCTCAGAACCTGCACTGACCATATTTCAAAGTCCTTGTATCAAAACATTGGGCTGCTCTACTGTTTAGGTAACTACCCATCCATGGGTTCATGGCTAATTATTGCCAATAGTACACTGCTCCCTCTCATACAGAATAGTTCCCCTGTTCTCGAGCCCTCAAGGTGCACTGAACCTAGTAAGCTCCGTGTTCTGTATAATAGGATTGGCCGATTTTCCTCTGTGCCTCAACAAGGGAGCACCAATACAATGTTTTACACACCTTAAACTGACTTTCTTAGGAAGGTAGTATTGAGTATCCTCTACTCTGCCTTGTTTACAAACTTGTCAAAGGTCCTACCCCTTGCTTCCAAGATATCCTGTCTCACAAACCTCTAAGGAGAATGCTCAGATTCTCTGGTTGTACACTACTAGAAATACCAAGGATGAAGTCCACTGTGGGATGAGATCCTTTGCCATTTTACCACCTCTGTGGAACATTCTCCCAGCAAGCCTCAAAACTGCTCTGCACTTTAAGTTTTTAAATAAGGGCTTAAGGTATATTTACTTGAGCACAGTTAATGTTCCTGAAATCTTTGACCTGTTGTTGGTGCTACATTCAGTGGAAAATAAACATATGAAAGTTGTTATTGTTGAATCCAGTATAGAGATATGAGACTGCTGTATTGGAAAACAACTTCTTATTGTACCCCCAATTCCCTGCTATGTACATCTACATATTAGGTGAAGCCACCACCACCCAAATAAGAGACTGCACCTCTGAGTAACTGACATTTACATCAACATGATAGTTTACCCAGAATGCCTTGGTGCTTGTATGTAAAACATTGATAGTTCCCTTGCATGACATCATTCTGGGGATATGGCCACACACAGAAAACTGGAGGACACAGTACTGATAAAAAATAAATAAAAGTGACTATGACATTGTTTTACAAAAAATTACAGTTTCAACATCTGAAGCACGGTCGGCAATGGCATACTATGTGAAAAAAGGCATCTGCGAAAGCTCGCAAAATCACTTTAAGAAGCAACAGAAACAAAACTTAAAATACGTAGTTGTTTAAATACATGTAGTAATAAATTTACAATACCATTTATCTAAGGAAAAAAGCATGTCAGCTTCAAAGCTGCAAAACTTTGACAAAGCCTGCTACAAGTGAAACATCAGTCTGATTGACTCTTTTCGATTGCTGTGTGCTGTGAGCACTGCTCTGCAATTAAATGAGAATTTTGCACATTTCTTGAATGAACTTCATTTTTCAAGGAGGGTGAGTTCCATGATCTCTTTGGATTGGACTGCATGTGTGATCACAGGGAACCTGTCCCCCAGTGAGCAGCTCTGCTTTGATCAGCTTCAAAGCTAGTAGGTGAGCCTTTAGTTTCTTGTCTGGAGCAATGTGCACATAAAAATGAAACTAACTGGTTCACTTCAGAGAAGATATTAACTTTTTTTTATCTTTTATCCCTATCACTTTGGCATGGAGTAACACAATAAACTGTCCACCTATTTTAAATACTTTCTGCCTATAAATCAGGAATTTCTCAACTCTTGGGTCTGCAAACAAAATATATGGAACCTGTGTTGTTTATATATTCCAGCACATCACATAGTTTGGGAAGTTTAAGGATAAAGGGCTGGATTTTCAAAGGGTGATGCAGGGTTTGCGTCAAATCCTGAATCAAACCCATTATTTGGCACGGTTGTGCCAAACACCTCTGCCGCAACTGCACCCAATTTTCTATTCTCGGGCACTGTTATGACAGTTTCCTCACTTTACAGCACCTTCCACGAAATATTTGGGGCAAGCCCCATAGAAAGCTCTCCTGAATGTCACAAGCTAGACCAGGGAAAAGCTGGTCTAACTTGCAGCACTTGGTGCATCGGACTGAAAATCCTGCTCGCCAGACAGGAGGATGCCACAATCCCCATATGCCATATGATCTGTACACCATGAGCTTGTGGCATTCCCATGGCTTTGAAAATCTAGTCCAAACTCTCTATCCAACTCAGATGCAAAAGTTGCCAGTTTGGTGGATTTTGATGCTTTCCCTGGATACTGGTTCTTCTTAGGAACCCTGAAGCATGGACAAGTAAGGGAGGGTTATTTAATGGAAAATCAAAAATTTTAATGAGCACATCCCTCATCAAGACTCAAGTTCTAGAAAAGTCATTGTCACACACATCTGGTATGCCAACTAATCTCACATTACAAACATGGGACTATAGAATCAGTTAGCAGCTAAAAAACACTTGGCTCACCCAGTCTGCCCAGATTGTCCCTGCCTATACAGTCACATAAACTTTACCTGATTTCCAGCTATTCCCCCAACTGCTTTCCTGCTATGATTTCTTTGTGCCTATCCCATGCATGCTTGAAGTTCTCCACTGATTTTGCTCCCACCACCTCCAATGAAAGACTGTTCCAGGCGTCCACCACTCTTTCAGTGAAAAAGTACTTCCTCACATCCCTCCTAAATTTCCTCCCTTCCAGCTGCACTGCATGCCCTCTTGTCCTGGTGCACCTTCTCTGCTGAAAAATACTCCTCTCCTGTACCTTGCACACCCCCTTTAAGTACTTATAGGTCTCTATCATGTCCCCACCCACTCCTGTCTTCCAGTATCTACATATTGAGAGTCCCTCAGTCTCTTGTCATAGGGCTTATGATGTAACCCCTGCATTATTTTAGTTGCCCTCTCTGGACAGCCTCTACCCTGTACATTTCCATAGCATAGCTGTTTTTTGGTTGGTTCCATTTTCTTGCTAATAGTTTTCTTTCATTACTGCATGCATGTTAGCCTCCAGGGCAAGCATTTTATTTTCCTGTTTTGTGAGCAGTGATGCATGTTCAGAGATAATATTCTCCCTTATTACCTCCCTGTCCTATAGTGACTTAACCTACTATTGCAAAAAAAAATATTTTTTTGGACTAGTGCCTCAAAGCATCTGCCATGATGTTCAGTTCATGATAGGATTTTGTCAATAGCTCTACTGAGAGATTCCAATGTGTAGTTTGACTTACACAGCTGTTCCATAGAAAAAGGTTGAGCTCACAGTGAAAGAGTATGCTACTGGAGAGATTTTTCACTTTCATTCATAAAAACTGTTGAGGCTATTCCAGCCATCAAGAAAGGTTTTGTTCTCACCTGAGGAGTGTTATTGCCTTTTGCCTGCAGGATAGACTGTGTACTGGGGATACCAGCATCACTTCCACTCTCTGGGCTGCTTCACAGTGGACAGAACTGCTGATCCAAAGGGACAGGCCCAGGAGAGACACACTTGTCAAGGATGAGCTTATTATCATCCTTATTGCTGGCTTTTGATTTTTAAATAAGCCTATTAGCACTGTTATTTTAGCTCCTGGCTACAAGGTGGCAGTTCAATCTTCAAACATGGAAAACTCTGGAGAAAAGAAAAGTTCTCAGGTCTGCACTGGAGTGTCTCACCTCTGCTGTTGCTCGATCCACCATTTTGCCCTGTGGTAGGCCAGAATGTTTAAAAGTACATTTATCATCAATTTCCACATTAATGCCCAAACCCACATCAGAATCCCTGTTTATACATTGGGAGGGCTTTAAGCCTGAGGTTCAATGGGCGGAGCAACTTCATCACTTCCCCATTAGGCTTTATAAGGTCACTCATCCTGGGCCTCCACAGGATTCGTTTCTCATTGTGGCTGAAGGTGCCGCGCTTCATCACCACTAGCTCGCCTGTATCCTCCTCCTCCTCCTCTCCTTGCAGTTGCTTCTGGCTCGCGCTCCTGCCAGTTTGCCTTTTCTCCCTCATTCTTTTGTTTGCAGCATGTCTCTAATGCTAATCAAGCACACTGCACACTTCAGCACTCCTCTCTCTCTCTCTCTCTCCCGCAGCTCCGCTGATTTGTCCACCCCCCGCCTCTTCCCCCATTCCTCTCCATTTTTGCCGCTCACAGCTGTTTGCTGCTGCTTCCTTCAAGACATAAGAACCACACCTTTGGCCTGCTGCTCAGTACGGTGGCTGTCCTCCATCCCTGTCCTCCATATACTTCCCCCTTCCACCCCTGTGTTCTCTGCTGCTCTCACCTCGCACCTCGTCCAGGGCTCCGCTCATTACTGGTGTCCCTTTCTCAGGCTGCTCTCAATGCCACTGGTTCGCTAGGGCTTTCCTCCACACATCTAGCCCATTCTGCTTCCTTCCGGAGTCCTGATTCCTTCAGCTCACCGGACTCCCAGTGTCAACGTTCCCTGCATTCCACTGATGTCTAGCTCCAGCTCATTGAGCTCCTTCTTCCTGACATACATAATTGTAGTACACGTTCTTCCCATTCGATGGGAAGCTAGATCAATAACTCTGCAATCTGGCTGGCTGTATATTCTTCATTAATTCGCTAAGAAAAGCAACAGGGGAACTTTACAGCTGTGGGGAGATTCAGTGGTCCATTTAGTGCAACTTCCAACTGTTCTAAGAGTTCTAATGGGAAAAAGGCTTTTCTTCTAGATATCCTGCAATTTCACTCCCTTCCTAAGCAAACTATTCCTGGAATAGGGGATGCCATGGTTGGATTACTTCCCTGTTTTTTTCTTTTTATGAGAATTCTGTTTTCTTGTCTGGCACGTTACACATTGGTACAGTGTCTTGGGGAATCTGTCTGTTATGACCACAGATCCCTGTTCTGATTTGTCGTGGTCGGCAACTAAAAACAGATACTCTATATTAATATGAGTTATTCATTTTTTTATTAGAAACTGGTAACTGATGGCCCGGTGGTGCAGAGGGCTGAGGCACGTAGCACCCCACCTGCTACCATGCTGGTGACTCAGGTTCAGAAACTGACCTGGAATGCTGGGGGTTGGCTGTGGTGGAAGAGTATAGAGCATCTGGAGGACTGCTTTCCTCTCCTGAGAAGGGAAGGTGGGGGTACAGCAGCCAGGGACTGTCTTGAATGGGGTGCAGAGAGGTGGCTGCTGACAGCTGGAGTCATCTGGGAAGCATTGCACATCCACTCTGCAAGGGAGAAAATGTAAGAATGGATTCCTAGGCAGCCACTGACTTCTAGCCATCTAGTATCCCTGCATCTGACAAATATCTAGGCCATGCTGCCTTGCATGATAGTAAGTCCAGGTGGAAAACTGTGGAGACAGGGCTGGAGTGGCTTGCATCCAGAAGGCTGCAAAGCGCCAGAGGAGGAAAAAGCAAAGTGTAGAAAGAAAAAAGAAATTGGCAGTAGCAGTAGTAGCAGATTTTATTTGTTTAGGCTTCCTTCCTGAAGGCTCAGGGAACCCTTACAGCACAAACATCACACAAGCTATACAATAAAAAAAATACATCTAAACATCACAAACATTATATAGCTAATAAATAATTAATCCCGTCTACTCTTAAATTCTCTATAATCATTACAAGAAACAGTTATTAAACTCTATTTGTTCTGTTAATCCCCAAAGGCATATAGAAATAAGAATGTCTTCATTCCTCTCTTAAAAGTCTCAACAGAAAGGGCCTCCCTCAGGTATCTAGATAGTGATAGCGAGTACCTTGACATTCCAAGGACGCGGACCTCCTTTGGTAAACGTGCCATTGCATATGCCCTTCCCTCCATTTGGAACTAATTACAAACCATACTGAAACTAACTAGCACAGTTTCAATAAACTTCTACAAATCGCTAAGTTCAGCCAAAATAAAAGACACCTGTAACTGTCATTAAGTCTCTTCCTTCCCCATGTGTGCCAAAATTAACCACTGGTAAGGTATAATTGCTTTGTCATATTAACTGCTTTCCCTTCCCCTTCTACTCCTGGCTTTATCTATGCTTACGCTCCACTGCTACTCTATCAAATCACTCCCCCCCCATATCAGTTGTAGTCTGTTGTTTATTCTAGCTGCCAAAATATATGAATTGCACACACCAGTCATCATGTTTCATTTATCAGTATGCAACCTGTAAGTCGCTTCCCTGTGTCATATTAATGTTTACCACCTGCAGTTACCCTATGTGGTACCCTTGTATGTATATCCAGCCTGTATCATGTAACGTGCATTTCATGTATATACTGTTATTACCTATCTATGTTTGTACTTTAAGTATTTATGTCACAGGACCTCCTTGTAAATGAGCTTGCTCAATGGAGTTTTCCTGCAATAAACTTGAGTGTCAGAGGATTGGTGCTGCAGATTCAAAAGACCGATCCCTCAACGATTTTAGTCTCACCCTGGGCATCTCGAGGACACACTCCACTGCTGACAGTAGAGATTGCCTGGGGCAGTAGGGATGCAGCAGCTCTGCCAGGTAACCCAGACCCAGCCCATGTAAGGCCTTATAGGTCAGTACACCTATTTTCTTCTGTAATTACTGTTTTTTTTCTCTTTGTCCCAGCCTGTCACCTCCAACCTATCAGGGGAGACACCTGACATCCCACTGCCTTCCACCCTACCCAACAGAGCACCAGATCTCCACGGAGCCACAGCTATGCCCCCCCGGGCAGGGACGAGGTGGGGACTGAACACCCCAAAACGTTGAGCAGGTGGAGGCAGATCATGGGCACATCTCAGTCTCCCCATCTTCCCAGCAGTAGGAGGCTCATTTTCCATTTTTCACCCTCCCCGTACAGCATGTAACTCCCCTGATATCAAGGCACTAGGCGCCGAAGTCCATGCTGTGGTGCGGCCAGCCATCCCATGTGGGGCTTGCAGTACTCTGAGCCTCAGCTGGAGTCAGGCAAGTGTGCAAGCAGCATCCTGTACCGTCCCCGGAGAAGGCAAGCTGTCATAGGACACTCCAGCTACCTCCCCCCTGCCGACCCACCGGCAACTCGAGTCTGCTCCCAAACCCGGGTCGCCGACATGGGGCAAGGTGTGGTGTCCAGCGCATTAACCCTCAGTGCCACTGGGCCTGCTTTAGTATACCTATTTTAAAGGAGATGCACCAACATACGTCAGTGTCAGCCAGTGCAATTCACACAGTACCAGCCAAATATGACAAAATCTCAGAAGCCTCATCAATAGTCAAGCTGCCACATTCTGTAGCAGCTGCAGAAGCCACAGCACATCCGTCTTGACCCCAAGGTAGAGCATGTTACAGAAGTTGAGCCTCAAATTGACAAATGCCTGTATTAGTGTTGCCAGATCTTCGGGAGGGACAACTGATTTTATCCAGGAAACATTCCGGAGACGGTAAAACCAATTTCGGACAACTGACGACACCTGGGCATCCAGTGTCATCTCATTGTCCAGAATGATGCCCAGATTTTTACCTTGGTGGAGGCCTCCAGTTTGGATGACCTTAAATTCAGTCCCAAATCCTCCCCAGAGGCCTCCATTCCCCCCAACCCAGCTCGACCACCAACAGTTTAGTCTTTCCTGGGTTGAGTCCCAGCCAATTCAATGACATCCAAGACCAGATCTCAGCCAAGCACTTATTCAGCACATCAACTGGATCTGCTCTTCCCAGTGTGAAAGACAGGTAGAGCTGGGTGTCATCAGCATAGCAATAAAAAACAAGCTCATACCACCGGATGAACTCACCCAGGGGCAGCATATACCCTGTGAATAACATTGGAGAGAGGACAGAACCTTGGGGTACTCCACAGGACAGGGCCACTGGATTTGAGGAATAATTCCCCAATATCACCCTCTGGGTCCTGCCCTGGAAGAAGGACTCAAACCAGCCAATGACCTTGCCAGTGAGTCCAGTGTACTCCCTCAGTCTGTCCAACAACAATGCATGATCCACAGTGTCAAACGCTGAAGAGAGTTTGAAGAGGACAAGAATAGTTTGCTCTCCCCTGTCCCTTGCCTGGCAGATCATTCGTCACCCACACTAGTTTGGTCTCTGTGCTGTACATAGCCCTAAATCTGGAGTGGATAGAATCATAAATCTGGAAGCCCGTGAGGTGCATCTCAAGCTTTTCCGCAACCACCTTTTCAATAATCTTCCCCAAAAAGGGAAGGTTCGAAAACAGATCAGTAATTTGCCAAGATGTCTGGGTCCAAAGATGTTTTTTTCAACACAGGCCTCACCAGAGCTGTTTTAAGAGACTCTGGGAGAACCCCCGTTGCTAAGGAACGCCTAACAATCTCAGCAATAACCAGGCCCAGAGCTCTGATGCAATCAACAAGTAATCACTTCATGCCCAGGTCTAGGCTGCAGCATGTTGTTCTCAAGGCTGAGATTACCACACAGACCTCCTCAGTTGCCATAGGCAGGAACTCTCCCCAGGAAGTCTTCCCACAGATGCCACCCCAAGGCCCAACCCTGCTGGGCTGTAACAATCCACCTGGGGAAATTTCCACCTTAACAGAAGATACCCTGTCTCAGAAGAATTGAGCGAACTCCTCACACCTTTGCTCTGAAAATGCTGTAATGGGTTCCAGACAGGATGGATGTAAAAGCCTGTCCACAACCTAAAATTGCTGTGCTGGTCAGGTCTTCCCAGCTGCAATTGACCTACAATAGTATCCAGAGACATATTCAGATATTTCCAGATATTTCGCAAAATTTCAAAAGAGTTTCTCTCTGCTACCCCTACTATAGAACTGCAAAAGCAGAAGATTTCTCTAGAAATATTACAGAAATTTCAGGAAATATCTGACCATGTATTTGTATGTGACTGTAGACATAAAAGCTGCCCTCTTGAGGGCAATTGCATTCTGATACTCATCACAATGAGCCAGCATAACTGGTTTGTCCTCCTGGGCCCTGGTCTTTCTCCAGTGCCACTCCAGTCTCCACCCCCTGGTCTTCAACTCTCTCAGCTTACCATCAAACCAGGGTGAGCTGAGATGTGACACCAGCAGGTGTGCACAGACCAGTGCCAGAAGGTCCAGTGTATCCATGACAGCCCTATTATAGGCCACTACAGCCTCCTCTGGTCCTTCCATACATGCCTCCCACACAAATGAAATGTTCAGCTCTGCCAACAATCCCTCTGGTCATAACCCCTTTATAGGGCAGAACTGTACCATTTCCACAGGGGTAGGGACATAAGTGGGAGCTCTGAAGTTGAACCTGATGGTGCAATGATCTGAGCAAATGACCGGATCAATTTTGAGACTATCAATCTCAAGACACAGGGAGAATTTCAGGTCAACCGCATGCCCAGAGCTATGGGTCTCATCCATGGCCACAAGAAATAAGCCCAGAGCCTCCATGTTGGAAAAGAAGTCTGTGGCATATAGTGAGCCTCCTTCATCCACCCAGGTGTTGGTAACTTGGGTAAGAGTCAGAGAGGAAGTACAAGAACAATACAGTTAAATCAAAGAGCTGCAAATCTAATTTTACATGTAGGGTGTGAAATGTAAATTACAGAGGTCCCTCTTTTTTCTGAATGCCTCTGGAGCAATCTTATTTGCTCACTCTAGTTTGGTTGTACTATTGCGTGGTGTTAACAAGCATATTCAAAAAGCAATGGGATCCATGTCATGTGTCCACCCATCCTGCCACTCTGCAGCAGTCAACTTACTGAAAATTCCATTCATGCATATAGGCACGGGGCAAACATCATTCAGCTACCGAGGTGCTTCTTTGTAGAACACCATTTCATATTCTGTCAGACTGTTTTCATCATCCAAACTTTTCTGTCTTAAACTGAAAGATCATCTACAAAAACTTAATGTCTCCTCATGTTTTATGTAGTCTTTATTTTATTGCACAAAACTTTTCACCAGTTCACAGGTCCATGTTTAATGCCATACTATTGTATACTGTGTACAGTGTATTGTACAGAGTAATGCACTTTTGTACCTTGGTGTGCCTGAAAAGGCCCTTGGCACCAGTGCACCCACCTGGTTAACAAATGGATGAATGAATGAACAAAATACTAAATAACTAAATAAATAAATACACACTAAAATTAAATAATATAAAGAAATTAATTATACTGGTGTTCACTATACTGAGGGAACACTGTACTAATTGGCAGTAAACAGAAGATGCAGAAACAGCAGATTGTTGCATAAATAAACCTAAGAAAACCTGGTTTGTAACATTCCAAGGGTAGGGGTAGTGCTTGTGTGATCAGGATGACTATTAGACTAAGGTAGTGGTTAGAGGCAGAAGCAGACTGGGGAGTTACAAGAAGAAGTTTTACTCAAATGCTTGTTGAGCATACTGTACATGCCATTAAATCTTTTTAGTTAAAACCGTATAGCATGAGGACTTTAAGCAAATTATATATGTTTGTTTATTCCAGGAGATAGGGGGCACCTCCAAGACTTGCCTCTTGTCATTTTCAGTGTATATCTTCAGACTATCACTGTGCAAGTTTAGCAGAACTTCCTGGCTGTTAATTGCCTGGCAAGTTGCATATGGCAGTTAACAGGAGATGATACACTGTATGTTTTACTGTATATCAGAAAAGGCAATATATGTAAAACAGTGCTATCTAGTAGTGAAATCTGTGTGAAACGGTGCTATCTAGTAGTGAAACCTATGTGAAACAGTTTAGCCTCCCAGCTAGTAAGAATTTATCTTTAGTTACATGGTTACAGCTGATGCATTTGAGATTTGGAATCTCTGGTTTGATTTTAGTAAGGGCTATAGGTGTGGGACAAAATGTGTGTTGTCACTGAATGAACAAAGTTCTTCAATGGCAGGAGGTGAAAATGATGGACCATTGGTCTTTTCTTGAATATCATTCAGAAGTCCCCAAGACATATCCATCGATGTATCAGGTATTTAATAGACTATTGAGTTAGCATTCTGAAGAGGAAGTTTGAAGGAATAGTAGTGCACAGGATCTGCAAAAGGATGCTTGGAGAGAAGATGTATCCAAACTGTTTGGGTTTTGTACTTCTCTTCAAACCATACATGTGGTCTGAAGACCTAATCCCAGTGTCATGTTTTCCAACATCCCCTCCTCCTGTGATCTCAAATGGCTGATAGACGTCTCTTATGAGGTGCATATCTTTGTCAGTACCTCTGTAACACCTGACAGATCTTGGTTTTGACTGCTGTTGGTTGTCACCCTTATCCTTTTTCCATTGCCAATGTCCTCTCCTTGCAACTCTGTTTTTTTTTTTCAATTTAAAGTTTATTGATACATTTTCCACAATAAAAGGCAGTTTAAGTGACAGTGACAATAACATTCCGATACAATGTAAAGGAATAACTGCCTAACCCACCTTCCTCCCCTTACTGCAGTAACCCAACCTAATACCCATCAATGCCAAGTTCCTTACTTAAGATCTTACATGACAATATAGTCTGAGATGCACTCAGACTTGACCCAGAGAAATTAGAGAGTGAAGGGGATCCCAGATTTTAGTATATGCTGCCGTTCTATTGTGGAGACTAGCAATTGCTTTTTCTGTGTGCAGATTGGACAAAATTTCTTTTACCCATTTCTGGACAGATGAAGGGGACCTATCTTTCTAGTGACGATGAATAAGCTTCTTAGCTGATAAGGCAATCATAGAATTGTGGAACTTTCGTACCTTAACTCTAATAGATGATAAGTCCCCTAACAGGCAGATCTCGGGAGTGAAGTATTCATGAAAGCCCAGCAGGGGGTCCAGGAAAGTTTTAATTGAATCCCATAAGGGGGAGATTTTAGGGCAGGACCAAAACATGTGGAGAAGTGTACCCTCTTCCTGCAAACATTTATTGCATATATTGGAATTCAGGTAGCCCCACTTCTGTAATTTAACCGGGGTGCAGTACAAGTTATGTAAGATATGATATTGCATGGGACGCAGTCTGTCTTGAGAAATAAATTTATGACATGATCTCAACAGAGAGTGCCAATCCAGATAATGTTGAGGGAAAAAATGATTCCAGAATCTTGAAGACCCAAAGGAACACCCATATTTTTTGTAAAACAAAACCTGATATAGTTTAGAAATTACACCTGAAGATCCAGAGAATGGGGAAACCTCAGGTATCAGAGAAGTGATGGTCTGGGAGGGAGGTATTACTGAAGGTAATTACAAGTAAATGCTTTAATAGTATAACTTTGAAATGAGAGGAAACCAGAATGAGAAATTTATTAATAATATTTTCCACTGATAACCAATGCCCCTCTCCATCCGTAAAAGAAAAACGCTTCCATCTCCCAATTGGGACAACCATTGACAGGAAATCTGGTTCTTATTAATAGTGAATGATGGGAGTTCCAAATAGACTGGGCCAGGTCCTGATGAGGGGAATATTGTAAAAATTAACACTTTTGAGAATAAATCTTTAAAGAGGTCATTATTATGGGGCACTCTTCGGTCATGCACTTGGGGAAACTTAAGGAAAAATAGTATAAAAAGGGTCCAAGTGCAACTCTGTTTTAGACTGTTCAACACAGCTCTCTTCTGTAGCAGCAACTTTGCTTCAGTACTTTCTTAGTCTGCTCAGTTCTTAGGAATGTGAAAGATGAATATTAATTCCAAGTACAATAAATAATGAGCTGTTTGATTGTAGGGATCAAATAATGAGTGTGTTCTACTACCTGGGGTATTTCATCTTAAGTAAAAAACAATGCAAAAGCTAAAAAAAAAACTAAAACTGTAGCCCTCCCCAAATGGCTGAGGCTAGTTGCATGGCCACCCTCTCTCCTGCTTGTTATCTCCCCCTTCCACATTCAGTGTTTCTGTAAAACAACAAATGCCAGTCTCCTGCACTGTGTCAGGAAATGACAACATGAAGTTAGAGACCCCTAGCCTGACCCAAAGCCCCAATTAGCCATTTACTCTGAAATACAATCCTTGAAATTGGTAGCAAGTAGTTTTTAAAATCCTTCTGGCCTTGTTGATGCCCCTTCTTTAACCAACAGAGCACCTTTGTGTTACAGGTAGTATAGTCTCCTAGCTGTAGCATCATGCACTTGAGAACCAGCATGGGGGGGGTTGGGATAGGAAAGGGGTCCCTAACATTATGCTGTCTGCTCCTGGTGCAGTGTCAGAAGTCTGGCATTTGTTTTAAGGAAACACTGTGTAGGAGAATGGGGGAGGATGAAAATAACTGAAGTGGGGGAGATGGTGGCTTAGGACTTGCGCTGACCAGATAAGCAGGGCTACAGATAATTTTATTTCATTTTTCATATTTTTATGTTTGCACGCATGCACAAGAAACATTATGTGGCAGCTTAGGAGAGAAGCGGGTTGTGGAGGTGCGGTACTGTGGTAGCCAATGCCGGCACTGCATTTGTGGGCCTGGCACTGTTTGCCCAATGCAGGCCCAATGTACTGATAACACTGGTTCTGCAGAAGTGCCACCAACTTGAAATGATTTTGCCACTGCAATGAGGGGCTGCCTTGTCATTGCAGTGTCAGACATTTTGCTGCAATGAGAGAGTGACCCATCATTGCAGAGCAGTACCTTACCTGGTATAACATTTCCCTAAACATGGCAGCGGCTTATGCCGCCACCTCAGAGCCCCATGAAAGCCAACTGATGGGGGTGCCCAATCCCCCTGTCGGCATGCCCCCAACTCAATTCATTTGCCGATGGGGGAGCCCACTTCCCGAAGGCATAATGTTCCCCCCCATTTGTTCTGTACTGAGGGGGGGTGCCCAGTCCTCCTCAGCTCTTGCCCCCCAACACTCAGTATGTGCCATCGGGGGTGCCCAATCCCTGTTGGCTACAGCACCTACCCCCCAAAAAAAGCACTCAGGTGGCACGCTGGGAGCCCAACCCAGCGTGCTAAAAGTCCCTGTAAATAAGAAAACCTTACCGCAACATTATAAACATTTTTTTAAACCTGTAAAGTAGAAAATGGTCCCCACTGTGCACCCCACCTCCCCACACACCCCCTTCATCCCATACTTACCTCCAGAGTCCAGTGCGGTGATCTTCGGTGGACCAGGAACACCTCTGCACTCTTCAAAGCCGACTGCGAACTGAAGAAATACTGGTAAGTTGTATAATGGCAGAAATTTATTTTTCAGCTTATGTGGATATCTCAGGCATTTTGGGGACTTTTGGCACCAAATTTTCAACATGGGGTTATTGGGACCCCTCCTTATGAATTCAGTAACTGTCATGGCATTATTCGGTCCGAAAGGTGATTTTGCGGTCAATGCGTGGAATCACCTTTTGTGACCAGTTAACAAAATGACAGTGCCACTGTTCAAGAGGTGGGCTGTCAAAAAGCCTATGTTGCAAATTTGGTGAAAAAAAAATCCAAGAAATGACTGTTTTATGAGTGTGCATTGAGCAGTTTCCACGCACACTCGTAACTTCGAGAATTTGTAATATTTTCACTCCAGATTTTCAACATTGGAATTTTTACACACCTCCTTATGAACAGTGCAGCTATCATTTTACACATCCTAGCCGAAATGTGTTTTCACCCTTCCGGCACACAATAGCACTGTCGCTGTGGAAAATCAGTGTTTGGGACAGATCAAGAAAATCACAGTGACTCTGTTCAGGAGCAGAGGTCCTAAAATGCCTATGTTGAAAATTTGGTGACAGAAATCCATAAAATGATTGTGTTATGAGCTTGCATTGTGCAGTTTCCATGCACCCTTGTAACTTCATAAATTTGTAATAGTTTCACCCCAGATTTTCAACATTGGCACTTTTTCAGACCTCCTTATGAACAATACAGCTGTCCTTTTTCACATCCTGGCTTAAATGTGTTTTCACACTTACAGCACACAATTCTTGCGGTCACTGTGGGAAGTCAGTGTTCGGACAGATAAGAAAATCACAGTGACGGGGAGTCACGTGATGCAGCTGATAGCGTAGGACGCATCCTACCAGAGCTACGCTCACCCGACACAAAAACTTTTACAAATTCAAATATTTTGGACTTTAACTCAACTAAATCAAATATATAGAAGGATCTACATAGTCTTTATTGAGACACAAGATTCCTTTTATGGAGGCACCTGGAAAATGGACACGGAAATGAGGCAGGCGGCACCCACACACACACACTGCCAGTTGCCCTGAAGAAGCAGTCCAAGAAACCTCAGGCAAGCCCCGTACAACAGGCTAATTGCAACCAGTGTCAATTCCTTGACTGCAACCACGGAAGCAACCTTACTGACTTTGGATTGGTTTCTATCTGAATTTCAGCCCTCCAAGAGGAAGTCTATTCTTGGTTACTGAAGTAAAAAGATATCGGAGGCTTTGGAAGACATCACTAGACACACAACCGATAGTGAAGCCCACATCTTCTCAATCGAGAAGCGGTCTGAAAAAATGGATGAGCATCTCACTACTAATCGCCAGACAATCAAAAGGCTGGAAAGTAAAATAGAAGACCTGGAGGGGAGGAGTCAGAGGAACAATATTGTTATCATTGGAATCCCTGAGAGGGAGGAAGGGACAGATACATTACTTTTCACACAAAAGCTCATAACTAAACTTGCTGGGCCCACTGCATTCAGGCTGACGTACATCTTGGAAAGAGTGCATTGGGCTCTCAGACCCATGCCCACCCCAAATGCTCAACCTAGAGCCATAATATGCCTCTTCCTAAATTTCTTAGAAAAATGACACATCCTACAAAAGCTAAGAGAAATTCAGGATGTACTGTGGGAGGAAAAAAGCTCAGGATCACACAGGACCTCCCTACAACTGTCCGACAGTGCAGATCCCTATTTCATCCAATTGTGTCAAAATGTTTGGCTGCCAGAATTAAATTCCAAATGATCTACCCTGCCAAATTCCAGGTACAGCTGGAGGGATCATGGTCTTCTTTTGAAGAGCCCGACCCCGTGTGGACCTACCTTAAAAAGAAACGCCCTGCTCTGTTTACAGACTGCTGAAAATACTAGAATCTCAAAGGATTTCAAATTAAGTTGGAGTAACACATCGAATCTTTAGTTTTCTATACTCATTACCATCTGCAGGTTTATAGAAGTTATGGAGAAGCAAAAACAGTAAAATATGATGTATGTTCCATGTTAGCTTGTCTCTTGCATGTTCTCTTTCACACTATTCCTTGTGTAACTGCCCACAGCAACAGGGTTACCATTACGTTGTATTCAGAGATAATCTAATGGCATCTTTGGAATTTGGGGGCACTCAGAGGTGTTCAAAAGGAGAAGCAACTGAACTTGCTGAGGACATTTTCCTATTGCCTGGGAGAGCATCTTTAATAAATCCTGCAAGAAGGGCATGAGAAAAATAACTTAACTTTACCTCTACAGTTGGTGATTTCAACCAGCAGAGGGTGTCAGCCTACTACTTTTCATTTCACTTTTAGCTACATGGAACAATGATTACATGCTGATGTAGTCTATACTCGGCTTTGTTACTGAGGATGTTTTTCAAAATTCAGGGTCACTACGGAGGTCATGCAGGTGAAACAGCTGGGTCTAGCTGGGGTTATATATTTTCTGCCAGAACATTCACACTAACTCTCGAAGAAGGCACATTGCAGCAAAATAATTTAATTTCACCGTTGCAGCTGAGGAATTAAACCTACAGAGGGTGCCTCATTACCCCTTTTTCTTTTTTTTCATTTTATTTTATCGTTAT
The DNA here is from genome assembly GCA_016271365.2 of Neoceratodus forsteri. Taxonomy (NCBI): domain Eukaryota; kingdom Metazoa; phylum Chordata; order Ceratodontiformes; family Ceratodontidae; genus Neoceratodus; species Neoceratodus forsteri. The sequence goes on along the minus strand of CM057450.1, from coordinate 1,735,006,397 downwards.
AGGGAACAGAACTACATGCTGATGAAATTCATACTCTGCTTTGGTACTGAAGGATGGAAATTAACCCCAGAATCAATGTGATTGACATTACAATATACTTGCTACCTTTTTTCAAGTATTAATGTCATGTTTTGCTGTTCAACTGTTTACTTTTTTCAGTCGATTGTGATAATGGGAATTTATGGGTACCTGTGAAGATTAATATGACTCATGTATGGAAACAGAGATTAAATTGCCAATATACCCTGATAAAAGGGTATTTAGTGCATTCTATCTTATCCTAGATAGTCAGGCACGAGAATTTAATGTGGTCGGGTGGGTGGGGGGATCTTTGATTTGCTGATTGCCACGGACCAATATGTTGGGGGTGGGTGGTTCTAATTCATGCTAATATAATCTAGGACATAGGCAATACAGTAGGATTAGTTTGGTTTCAATGTTTTACATGAATTTATTACATTACAAAGGGAGGAGTATTTGGGGGGTACTAAAGGGTCTATTAGAATAGGAATTTTGGGGAAATTTTAGTACTTTTATATGCCAACCACGAGGACAAATAGGAAGTTATTGTTGGTCAAATCTTTTTAAGATAACTATACCCAAGACGTTCTATAGGAGTGTAGATAAGTTATCATGATGCACTCAGTTAAATTTAGTATGGGGAATGTCAAAGGGGCAAGACATCCTAATAAGCATATATGTATCCTAAAACACCCAAATCTGATCCGAAGTGAAGTTACATGTTTGCAAGAAACCCACCTCTTTCAAACTGAGGAACTCCTTTTGTGAAGGCAGCAAATAGGACAGGTTTTTGCCGCAGGAGATTCCCGTTCCAGTAAGGGAGTAGCTATTCTTATCAAAAGATCTTTCCCTTTCATGTGTGAAAAGTGTATAAGAGACAAGGAGGGAAGGTATGTTTTCCTTATAGGTAAAATCTACTCATATAGTATACATTTGGACAGTGTATACGGGCCTAATGCTGATTCTCCACCTTTTTTATGGATCTAATTTCAGTTTTAACACCCTTCTTAAATACGCCCATGGTGATTGGGGGAGACTAGAATTGACCCTTTGATCCTCTATTAGATAAATCTTCTGGGGCAAAATCACAGGGCCTTTCACCAGCTCAAAGATCTTATAGAGACTTAATTGACAATTTAGGTCTATGCGACCCATGGCAGACTCTCCATCCGACCACACGGGAGTACACTTTTCATTCTTCTGTCCACAACTCTGATTCACGAATTGATTATTTTTGGATGAGTAAAACACTCATTCAGGGCGTGATGGATAGTAGAATTCAACCTGGGATAGGATCAGATCATACTGTGGTGGCCTGCCTTCTCTCTTTGTTTCTAAATTGGGAGACTAGCTCACAATGCAGGCTTAACAACCAGTTATTAAAAGATAAAAATGTAACCGATAGTATTACATCAGCAATAGAGATATAGAAAGATATTAATTGGAGCTCTACCCAGTCAGTTGCTAATGAATGGGGGGCTTTAAAATGCTTTCTTAGAGGCAAATTCATAAAATGGGTGGTAATTAAGGAAAGGAAAGGAAAGAAACCCAGGAAGTTAAACGACTTCTACAACAAATCAGAGATAAAGAGAAAAAATTTATTGAAACACACTTTGGAAGCTGGGAGACTGGAACAGATAAAGTTACAAAACTCCTACTCAGAGTTACTTAGGGAAAAGGCAGAATGGACACTATTAAAAACTAAAGCAAAATATGCTGTGTCACAGATTCGCTCAGCAGGTCAGGCCCTCTACTCCCAAAGTGCCAACCTCTGAGCGCAGTCTTGTGAACAGTGTAACAGACAAGGTAACCCTCTTGCCTGTTTTTTGTGAGTTCGGATCAACCTTTGGTCTCAGTTCTGGAGGGATTCAAACTGTTGATCTCTTGCTAGCATACCCAATGCACAGGCTCAGATATATCTGTGTTCAGGGGGGCCTGATATCTTTGCCTACAGGCACCTAACCAGGTATGCAGAGATGAACCCTTTAAAACTTTTATAAAGACCTCAGATTTAAAACTCTTCTCTTTCCAGTTTGATACCACCATACAAGCTATATGTCTGCTCAACCATAAATATTTCTTAGCAAAGGAAAGCAATTCAAAGACAGACCAGGTTTTCTCTAAAATTGAAGTTTTTACTACAATATATAATAGTATGTCAAACATACAATACAGAACTCTTATATCACAAGACGTACATATCTTTAAACGAAACAAAGTTTAAAACAGTGAAATTCCTACAACTATATTTAGATTTGTCTAGCTTTCTAAATACCTCTTTTCAGTGTTCAGATGTTTTCTTGGTCAGCGTCAGATACAAAATGCAACTCTGTAGTGAAAGAGAATAATATTTTCAAGCAGTATTGGCCTACCCCTTTTTGATGAAGTCATCCAGCCCCTCCTCTGGTCAAATATCTAACAAAAATATATTTTTATACAACCACAGGATGTAATTTCAACGTATTAATTCTGCAACCTTAGCATAACTCAAGCTTCAATTACACCTCTTTTGAGCTCATGCTGTACCCTGTTCACATGGGCTTCATAGGGTCATTTACAACCTTACACCTCTATGTAACATCCTAGCTTCCCTTATTTTAACGTCATAAACCTAGTTTATGATTTCTCTCTTAACAAAATTAACTTAACAACTCTGTAATTAGCTCAGAGAAACAGGATCCTTAATAAAAGTCTTCCAGTAACACATTCTTTCTAAAAAACTGAGTGAGTGATACATACTATCAGCAGTTCTCTTGGCCTGCATCTGTCAGCTAAAATCTGGGGGATGAGAGAGGTCATTCCTAGGGCATTTGATTTTAAGTACAGACAGTCATAATACATTTTATATAAAAATATATTATCCAGCACTCAGAACTGGCTGTCTCGTCCTACCTCCCCACCTAGACTGAATTTGGGGATCTATCCCCAACATGGGATGAGCTTCCCAAATCAGTTCAGTCCTCATAGACCTTAGACAACCCATTGGCATTCTGAGTCTCAATGCCTGCCATATGTGTGATTGTCAGATCATATCCTTGCAAAGCAAGACTCCAACTTAGCAGTCTCACATTGCTCTTTCCCAGCTCGTCAGCCAAACCAGGGGTTGTGGTCATTCTGCACCACAAAATGCCACCCATACAAGTATGGCTCTAATTTCTTCAGGGCCCACTCTATGGCAAGACTCCTTTTCCACCGTGGATGCAGCTTGCTCTCTGGGGATAAGTTTCCTACTCAAGTACACAACTGGGTGGTTGTCTGTCCCTTGGCTAGATGTCTGGCTAAGTACTGCCCCAATACCCACATCTGAGGCATCCATCTGAACTATAAAGGTTTTGCTATAGTCCGGACTTGTCAAAAGAGGAGCACTGCACAGTGCATCCTTCAGTCTAGTAAAGGCTTCCTCACAGGCTGGGCCCCAGGTAATTTTCTTTGGCGTCTTTTTCTTTGGCAGGTCAGATAGGGGAGCAGCCAGGGCACTGTAATTAGGTACCTACATTCAGTAGTACCCTGCTGTCCCTAGAAAACTCCTGACCTGCTTCTGAGTTTCTGGTCTGGGCCATACCTGAATCATGTCTATCTTTATTTGGTTAGGACCGAGCTGTCCCCGGCCTACCACATGCTGGAGGTATGCCACTTCCCCAAGGCCACCTGGCACTTCTTAACTTTGACAGTGAGCCCAGCCTTCTGTATCCTGCCCAGTACTTCCCTAAGGTGGGAAAGGTGTTCTTCCCAGCTGGTATTGAAGATGGCAATGTCATCCAGGTACACTCACGAGTACTCCTCAGTACCATTCAACACCTGGTTCACCAACCTTTGTGAAGTGGCCGGGGAGTTCTTCATTCCAAAAGGCATTACTTTAAACTCAAATAAGCCTATCGGAGTGATGAAGGCCGACCTTTCTCTAGCTCTGTCTGTCAACTCTGTCTGCCAATACCCCTTGGTCAGGTCAATAGTCGTAAGGTAGGTCGCCCCTCCCAACTTGTCCAGGAGTTCATCTGTCTGGGGCATTGGGTAGGCATTGGACTTTGTGACTGCCTTCAGTCCTCGATAGTCCACACAGAAATGAGTTGAGCCATCTGGCTTGGGCACAAGGACTATGGTTGATGCCCAGGGGCTGTGGGATCTCTGGATTACCCCTAAATCCAGCATCTCCTCCACTTCCCTCCTAATGTCCTTTTGGACAGTCTCTGACACCGATGCTGTTCCCGTATGAGCATCTGTGTCCCTGTCTCCACATCGTGTATTGCTAAGGGGTTAGTCCAGGCTTGGCACTAAACAAGAGGGCAAAGTCTGCTAAAACCTCCCTTACTTTCTGGACCTGGTCTGGGTTCAGCTGGGGAGACAATTTTACTTCCTCCACAGAGGACTCCTGCTTACTCTCTTCCAGCAAGTCCAGAAGGGGTCTCCTTTGTCCGACCCCTCCCCATGACTACATGCTGTGAGCACCATGTCAGCACTGTTTACATATGGCTTCATTAGGTTGACATGGTACATCCTTCGATCTGTCTATGGTCAGGTAATTTCACAGTGTAGTTCGTCATTTACTTTCCTAACCACTTTATATGGTCCTGCCAACTGAGCTTGCAGCTTGTCTTTCTGGACCGAAATAAGGACCTTGACTTCCTGATCCACCATGTATGAGCTAGCTCTGGCTCTGCTGTCGTACCACACCTTTTGTCTCTGTTGGGCAGCTGCCAGGCTGCTCTGGGCTGTCCCCATAAGCTCCTTCAGCCTTTCCCTAAACCGAAGGACATAATCCACAATGGGAGTTCCCTGGGTGGCATGCTTGCCTTCCCAGTCCTCCCGGATTAAGTCTAGGGGCCCAAGTACACGGCGTCCATATAAGAGTTTGAAGGGGGAAAATCCTGCCGACTCTTGGCGCACCTCCCTGCATGCAAACAACAGGTGGGGAAGGTATTTCTCCCAGTCCCTCCCATGCTGTTCAGCAAACGCCCGGAGCATTGACTTTAGGGTACCATTGAAACGTTCCATGAGCCCATTGGCTTGTGGGTGATACGGTGTCATGCATCTCTGCACCACCCCACACTTCTCCCATAAACACTTCATCAGGTCTGACATGAAGGAACCCCCTCAATCAGTGATTACCTCCTGCGGAAACCCAACATGGGAGAAAACGTCAAGTAAGGCATTTGCCACTTTGTCTGTCCTCAGTGAGGATAGGGCGACTGCCTCTGGGTACCGGGTGGCATAATACATCACAGTCAGGATGAATCTCTTCCCTGAGGAGTTGGGGGTATTTAAAGGCCCCACAATATCCATTCCCACCCTCTGGAATGGCTCCTCCACTATGGGCAAGGGGATCAGGGCAGCTTGGGTTTTCTTACCCGCCTTCCCTATTTCTTGGCATCGGTGACAAGACCTGCAATACTCCTTCACCTTCTGGGTGAAGTTAGGCTAGTAGAAATTCTGGACCAACCACTGCATAGCTCATGTGATTCCCAGATAACCAGACAAGGGAATATCATGTGCAATTTTGAGCAACTGCTCACGATACCCCTGGCGAATGACAAGCTGCCTGCCTAGCATCCTTCCCTCTGTCTGTACTGCCTGTGTATACATAAGTCCATTTTCCCAATAAACCTTATGTCTGCCGTCACCTCCCTGTGTGCCCTCAGAGTCTGCCCAAGCCCTCCGCTTCTCTAAACTAGGGTCATTCCTCTGAGCAACTGCAAATCCCTCACACAGTGCCAAGGCATGGGACAAGTCCCCTTCAGTCACTAAACTAGGGTCCCTTGCACTAGCGACAGGGCCCTCAGGATCACTGTCAATCCTAACCCTCTGACAATTGGTCACCCTTCCCTCTTCGGAGTGACCTTCCATAGCTGTGTAGTCACTTGCTACCAGGGAAATTTCTACCCCCTTTTTATCAGTCTCCCCATCTGGAGACACAGGCTGGGGAACCAACCTCTCCATGGTTTCCACACTGGTTTCTGTGGGGTTCAGGGAACTGCTATTTTCCATTGCCACTTGGCTATGGGTAACTGTACATACCATCCCCTGTTAGAGATTGTTACCCATGATCACATCTACTGCTAACATTTTTGCTACAGCCACCTGTTGCACAGTTCCCCCTGTTTCACTCCAGTCCAGGAGAACACTGGCCAGTGGCAATGTTTTCTCTTCACCCGCAAAGTCCTGTACAGTCACATACTTCTTCGGTATAAGCTGACCAGGCTGCACCAGATCCCCTTTAGCTAATGTCAGGGATGCCCCTGTGTCCCTTAACCTCTGTGTCTGTACGCCATTTACCATGACTGGGTGCATGTGTTCCCTCATGTTCACTGGCATGCTTCCAGGGACACACAAACAACCCACTTCCTTTTTGGTACTACTTTGCTTATTATTGCTTGCCTTTCTTGGACACTGTCTGGCTATGTGCCCAGTTTCTTTACATAAACAACAAGCATTTCTTACTTCAGAGAGATCTTTTCTTGGAGACTTGGGGCTAACTGGTTTTGGTGGAGGCAGTGAGGGTTTTAGCTGCCCTGAAGCTGTGCTTTTCCCTTTCTGCACTGTCACGCCTGCCCTATTTGCTCTCAGAGCAGGTCTTCTCTTGACATAGCGGTCCAAGAGTTCAGCAGCCTCTTGCACTGTTTTTGGATCTCGGTCCTCTAGCCAGGTTTTTAACTCTGCTGGGCATGCCCAATAAAACTGTTCTAATAAAATCACATTTTCAATTTTATCAACAGTGTTTGCCTCAATTTCTTCCCACCAATGTTTTAAAAACTGACGTTGTTTTATGACTAGCTCCTCATGGCTCATATCAGGGCTTCTCCTGAGCTTACAGAATTTAGCTCTGTATGATTCAGCAGTTAATTCAAACTTTTTTTAGTAGTGCAGCTTTTAACTTGCTGTAGTCATCACTGTCTTTATTGTCCATGTGACCCAATGCATCCCAAGCTTTTAAAGTAAGTAGTGGGGATAGCTGGAAGCTCCAGGACTCTCTAGAAATTTTAGCCTGAATACAAACTTTTTCAAAAGAATTTAAAAAGGCATCTATATCCTCCCCATCCTTAAACTGAGCTATTAATTTAGAGTTTAATTTGTAACCCAGTCCTGCAGTCCCAGGTAAACCCAAGACACTTACCTGCCCTGGTTTTGCTGGTTGGAGTCGTAGCTTCTCCAGTTTGTGTTGCCACTGGCGCTCCTCTCTCCTCTCCTTTGCAGCTCTGTGTTCTCACTCTCTCTTCTCCTTTGCCTATCACTGGCACTCATGTTACTCACGGTCTGCCTCCCTCTGTTGTCGCTCTGCCTCCAGTTTTATCCTCCGCAACTCAATTTGCAGCTTGAGTACCTCTGGATTCAGGATACTGGTGACCTTCCCCTGTTGTTGTGGCTCTTCACTGACAGTGGCCCTGCTGTCCACCTCATCAGCTCAAGACCCCTTACTGGCCACTAGTTCTGCCACACTCGAGGTCTGGTCCCTTTCAGTCACGGTCTGTGACTCCCTGCTCTGGGTATCTGCTACCATCAGGGCCTCTATGAGGTTCTGCTTACTGGCTTTCACCTCGAACAGGACTCCTCTGTCCTCGCACAACTGTTTTAACTGTTCTACAGTGTACCTGCTGTAGTAGGATGCCATCTTTCCTAACTACTGCTACTCTGACTTTGCACTTTAGAAAAAAAAGTAAAATAGGTAGGAACTTGACTGTACACCAAATGATATATAGTTCTGTTTTCATTTTTTAAAATAAAACTCTGTCTTTTTCTTTCTTTGCAAGACAGCCTAAGGTCTCAGGTGACAGAACAATAAAGCTTGTGATACCAAAATTATGCCACCGCTGCTAACCAATCTGTCACAAACTCACTCAACAGGTCAGGCCCTCTACTCTCAAAGTTCCAACCTCTGAATGCAGTCTTGTGAACAGTGTAACAGACAAGGTAACCCTCTTGTCTGTTTTTGTGAGTTTGGATCAACCTTTGGTCTCAGTTCTGGAGGGATTCAAACAGTGAACCTCTTGCTAGCATACCCAATGCACAGGCTCACATATATCTGTCTTCGGGGGGCCAGATATATTTGCCTACGGGCACCTAACCAAGTATTCAGAGATGAACCCTTTAAAACTTTGATAAAGACCTCAGATTTAAAACTCTTCTCTTTCCAGTTTGATACCACCATACAAGCTATATGTCTGCTGAACTATAAATATTTCTTAGCAAAAGAAAGCAATTCAAAGACAGACCAGGTTTTCTCTAAAATTAGAGTTTTTACTACATATATAATAATATGTCAAACATACAATACAGAACTCTTATATCACCAGACATACATATCTTTAAACAATACAAGGTTTAAAATATTGGAATTTCTACAACCATATTTAGATTTGTCTAACTTTCCAAATACCTCTTTTCAGTGCTCAGATGTTTTCTTGGTCAGCATCAGGTACAAAATGCAACTCTATAGTGAAAGAGAATAATCTTTTCAAGCAGTATTAGCCTGCCCCTTTTTGATGAAGTCATCCAGCCCCTCCTCTGGTCAAATATCTAACAAATATATATTTTTATACAACCACAGGATGTAATTTCAAAGTATTAATTCTGCAACCTTAGCATAACTCAAATTTCAATGACACCTCTTTTGATTTCATGCTGTACCCTCTTCACAAAGGCTTCATAGGATCATTTACAACCTTACACCTCTATGTAACATCCTAGCTTCCCTTATTTAAATGTCATAAATCTAGTTTATGATTTCTCTCTTGACAAAATTAACTTAATAACTCTGTAATTAGCTCAGAGAAACAGGATCCTTAATAAAAGTCTTCCAGTAACACATCGTCTCTAAAAAACAGAGTGTGTGATACATACTGTCAGCAGTTCTCTTGACCTGCATCTGTCAGCTAAAATCTGGGGGGGGATGAGAGAGGTCATTCCTAGAGCATTTGATTCTCAGCAGAGACAGTCATAATACATTTTAGATAAAAAATATTATCCAGCACTCAGAACTGGCTGTCTACGTCACATACTGAACAAGGGAAAAAGCTGGGAAACAATTAGCTTTCTGACTTAAAAAGCTTGAGGCAACAGAATGTATCGTAGCCATACAGAAAGATCCCCATAGTCCCCCCTTGATGAAGGCAGTGGAAATTAACACAGAATTTGAACATTACTATGAACTTCTATACACCAGAATGACTCGGCAACCACAAGTTAAAATCGCTTCTTATTTAGAAGGTCTTCCCCTCCCTTCTCTCATAACCACTCAAAGTGACCAACTAATATTACCCTTATTGGAAGCTGATATAATCCAAGTAATTAACTCTCTCCCACTGGATAAAGCACCAGGTTCAGATGGATTTACATTCAACTTCTAAAAAACAATTCGCTCCCCAACTAGCCCCCCTACTAAAACTGGTTTATACTAAGATGCTCAGTGAAGTAGAAGTTGACCCCTCCATGTTAGAAGCCACTATAGTTATCCTCCCTAAACTAGGCAGAGACTTAACACAAATTGCAAATTATCAGCCAATATCTCTACTCAATACTGACCTACAGATCCTTGCTAAATTACTAGCACTCAGAGTAGAACAAGTCCTCCCCTCACTAATTAGTGTGGACCAAGTAGGTTTCATGAAAGGAAGGTCATCTGTAGACCATCTCTACCATCTGTCTCATGTATTTTCTGCATCCAGGGATTCCCCTCAAGGTATGGCATTGGTCTCCGTGAATGCAGAGAAGGCGTTCAATAAGGTAGACTGGTAATTTCTATTTAGAACTCCTCATAGATTTCAATTCCCCAAAGAATTTATCTTGTGGATTCAAATACTATATTCTGCCTCTACCTCCCGGGTCTTTAGCAACAGTGTTCTCTCCTCTAAATTTCCCCTTGAATCTGGCACTAGGCAGGGATGTCCCTTATCACCTCTATTGTTCAATTTATATTTAGAACCCCTAATAGTGTCTATCCAAAATACTCCACAGATACATGGGACACAATTAGGGCCAATTATTTCTAAAATTATGGTTTATGCAGATGATATTCTACTTCATCTCACCCAGATAAAATCTTCCACTCAAAATCTTTTAGAATTAATACAAGAATACAGTTATCTCTCTAATTATAAATTAAACACCAACAAATCATTAATCTTCTCACTTAATTCCAAGCTGTACAAACAAGAAATCTTAGAACTTGGACTTAAATGGGCTCTGAAAACAATAAAATATCTTGGGATAAACCTTTCTACTAATATAACTCAAATACGGAAACTAAACCTCGATGATTTAAATAAATTGGTACAACAAGACCTTTAAAGATGGCAGAATCTTCCCCTGACTCTCTGGGGTAGAATAACTATTATTAAAATGAATCTTCTTCTATTTCCTAAATCTTCTTGATATGTGGCTCCCTAAATCCTGGCTTAAAACAATTCACAATAACGTATCCAACTTCATCTGGAAGAATAAGCCCCCTTGCAGAGCATGTAACAAACTGGCTGCACCTAAATTATTAGGAGGCCTCAAACTACCAAATTTTATCTTATACCACTGGGCAAGCCAACTGAGCAAATATCTCTGTTGGGACTCCTCAATTGTCGGTGATTATACACCTGTCTGGCTTACGATAGAAAAACACTTGCTAACCAAGTCAAGGATAAACCTTGCTGCGCCACTCTTTCTGAAATACAAAAATTTACCTTTCAATTTACAACATAACATCATAGGGCCTTCAGTTTGTACCCACATTCAATTATGTTCCACTTTAGCAAATGATAATGCCCAAGAATTATCTCAACCCATCTTTCAAAATCCAAACCTCAAAATAGGAGGAAAAATAATTCCCTTCCATTGGGCCCCACTTCCACCAACATGCATGGCTCGGGAGCTCTGTGATTCCAACTTAAAATGGCTAACCACTACTGAAATATTAACAAAATTTAGTCAATCCAACAACTGGGCCCACAAAATATTTCAATTAAGACATACACTCCGTGGATACTTTAAGACTAGGACTAACAGGATAGACTTGCAACAATGGATTCAAACTAGCAGGAATCTAGCATTATCTCCACATGCTGTCTCCTCCCTCTATGCATTGCTCCACCCACTATTATTTCCAGAAATGGATGGTACCCCTCATTACTGGAATAATTTATATCTGAACTCTACTTCAGCTTGGTCTAAAATATGGGAAGCATGTCATAAGTTGATTACACAAGATAGACTTTGTATAATGCAAATGCAGTTTCTCAACAATATGTATTTAACCCCATATAGAAATACAGAAACATAGGACATAGAATTTTAAAGCAGATAAGGACCGCTTGGCCCACCCAGTCTGCCCATTTCCCTACCTAATGGATAAGCTGCAGATCCTAGTTAACCAGCAGCCTACTTCTTCCTACCCCCACCACCTAGAATTGCCTTGTGACTGTCCCATGCATTCTTGAAATCCACCACTGTTTTTGACTTCACAACCTCCTCAGGAAGGCTGTTCCATGCATCCACAACACTCTCTGTGAAAAAATACTTCCTCACATTACCTGTGAGCCATCCCCCCTCAATCTTCAAATTGTACTCCCTTGTTCTTGCACGCCTCTTTTTCTGAAAGATGCTACACTCTTGGACTTTGTTGATTCCCTTGAGGTACTTGAAAGTTTCTATCATGTCTCCTCTCTCCCTCCTTTCCTCAAGGCTATACATATTAAGCTCCTTAAGTCCCTCTTCATATGTCTTCTGGTGCAGACACTGCACCATCTTAGTTGTCCTCCTCCTCTGGACCACCTCCATCTTGTCTATGTCTTTGCGGAGATTAGGTCTCCAGAACTGCACGCAGTACTCCAGATGGGGTCTCACCAGCTGTCTGTTCAGAGGGATAACAACTTCTTGTTTTCTACTGGTGATGCCTCTCCCTATGCATCCCTGTATCCCCCAAGCCCTCCTTACTGCCCTCTCACATTGCTTGCTCACCTTTAGGTCATCAGATATGTCTACCCCCAGGTCCCTTTCCATTTTTATTGTTGTTAGTATCTCACCCTCATTGTGTACTCTTCTCCTGGGTTTTTGATTCCCAGGTGCATTATTTTGCACTTCTTAACATTGAATCTAAGCTGCCATACATGTGACCATTCCTCCAGCTTTACCAAGTTCCTTCTCATCCTTTTCACCCCACCGTGTATCAACTTTGTTACAGATCTTTGTCGTCTGCAAAAAGACATACTTTTCCTTCCAGTCCCTCTGCAATGTCGCTTATAAAGACATTAAAGAGATCCGGTCCTAGTACTGAACCCTGCAGTACCCCACTGGTAGCCCTCTTTCTTCAAAGTGGACTCCGTTTACTATTACCCTCTGTGTCCTGTTCTCCAGCCAATTCTTTACCCAGGCTACCAGCTTGGGACCCACTCCCATGCAGGCCAGCTTGTAACTTAATCTTTTGTGTGGGACTGTGTCAAATGCCTTGCTAAAGTCTAGGTAGTCCATGACCACAGCCCCTCCTTGATCTACTACTTTGGTCACCCAGTCAAAGAAATCTATTAGATTCATCTGACATGACCTTCCCACTGTGAATCCATGCTGCCTTGGGTCCTATGCCCATCTGGCCTCTAGGTACTCAACAATTCTTTCCTTCAGAAGTGATTCCATCATTTTACCAATCACTGAGGTTAAACTAACAGGTCTGTAGTTTCCTGCTTCTGCCCTGCTCCCACTATTGTGAAGTGGAATAACATCTGCCCTCCTCCAGTCCTCAGGTACCACCCCATCCTCCCATGATTTGTTAAAGAGGGTAGTCGGTGGTGTCACTAGTTCTACCCTTAGTTCTTTTAGAATTCTGGGATGAATCCCATCAGGCCCCATTGTTTTGTCCACCTTCAGTTTTAAGAGTTTTTTCAGACCCCTTTCTTCTATGAATGGGCTGGTATCAACTCCCGTATCTAGAGTGTTTATATTGTTTGGTTTAGGTACCTCCCCCTCTTCATTTGTGAATACTGAGCAAAAATATTTGTTTAGTATCTCTGCCTTTTCACAGTCACCCTCTGTCCACCTCCCCTTCTCGTTATTAAGCCTCACTATCCCTCCCTTGGTCTTTCTTCACTCCCTGATGTACCTATAAAAGGTTTTATCCCTATTCTTAACTAAGTTGGCTATATTTTCTTCAGTTTGGGTCTTTGCTGCTCTGACTGCCTTCCCTTTTTCCTTTTGCTTTAACTGATACTGTTCTCTGTCCTGCTCCTTCTGTGATTCCTTGTACTTCCTGAATGCTTTCTTTTTCTCCCTAATCTTCCCTGCCACCTCCTTTGAGAACCATAGTGGTTTCTTACATCATTTTGTTTTGTTTATTTGCTTCACACAAAGTATTGTTGCCTTTGTGATGGCAGTTTTGATTATTTCCCATTGTTCTTCCACCCCTCCTTCCTGCCCTTTTGCTAGTGCATTCCTTAGGCACTCACCCATTTTGGCAAAGTCAGCCCTCCTGAAGTCCAGTACCTTTGCCTTTGTATGGCTTGACTCTACTGCTGTGTTTATTGTGAACCATGCTGTTCGATGGTCACTAGTTCCCAGATGGCTACCCACTTCTAAATCTGTGATCTTCTCGCCATCTCCATTTAAGAGTACCAGGTCTAAGATTGCTCCCTCTCGAGTGGGTTCCAATAGTAATTGTCTACGGCATGCCCCCTGTAGGGCATCTAGAATGACCCCGCTCTTAGAAGTGGCTGCTGCAAATGTACTCCAATTAACATCTGGCATATTCAGATACCCCATCAGCAATATCTCCCCTTTTTCTGCCATTCTAAGTATACTTCCTATCATTTCCTTGTCCATGTCCTCCCCCAAGATGGAGGTCTGTATACAACCCCTGTGCAGATTGTGGTGCCATTGCCTGTCTGCAAATTGACCCACAGCGCTTCCTCTCCTCCCTGTTTAATCTTTTGTTCTGTAGCTTTGATTCCTTCCCTTCTGTAGAGAGCTACTCCTCCTCCTCCTCTTTTACCCTCCCTGTCCTTTCTGTAGATAGTGCATCCTGATATGTTTACGTCCCAGTCATGGTTCTATGTGTACCATGTTTCTGTGACTGCCATGATATCCAGATGTTCCTCCTCCATCAAGACCACTAATTCAGGAAGCTTGTTACCCAGACTACGGGCATTAGTACTCATTGCTCTCCATTTTTTGATGGCTTTACCTCTTGTAGCACTATCCCTGTCCTCATTGACTAAGCTACATAAAATGGGTAGAATATCATCCCTCACGTGCAGTTGATGCCACCAAGGCCAAGGAACCTTGCAACATCTATTTTTGGAATGCTCTAAAATAACCCCATTGTGGGATCAAATTAAATCCAAAATAAACCCCCCTTTCAGGGCTACAAGATTACTTTACACCCAAAGTGAGCTTATTAGGGCATTTCTCTACATTTCCTCAGATAATTAGAAATTACCACATATCTGTTAAGAAAGTAGTCCTAACGCATTGGAAGGACTCCGTTCAACCTACTTAAACTGAATGGTTATAAGAGTTTCTTTTTAATCTATGAATAGAAAAAATGATAGCCAGTCCTAACAATGGAATGCACACTTACAAAAAAAAGATAGGAAACCTTACATGTCTTGTACTCTATCTGAAAAAATGTGTGATGTTTGACCAGATAACTCTATCAAGTTAGAATGATATTATATAACCTCCTGTATAATTGTATGGTTGGCTCATGGGGGGAGAGGGGGAAGGAGGAGGAGATAATATGGGAGGGGGATTGAAGGTGGTGGAGGGAGGAGGGATTTTTAGGAATTGTTTGTTTATTGTTTGTTATTTTAAACAATTTCTGTGTATATGTTACTAGTATTTCCCCATGTGGAGAACATCGGGATGTAAAGCTTAAGAAAATCAATAAAATTTGAATTATAAAAAAAAAAGAAAATTACAGTGACACTGCTCATGACCAGAGGTGCTAAAATGCCTGTGTTGAAATTTAATGACAGAAGTCCATAAAATGACTGTGTTACGAGCATATGTTGTACTGTTTCCACGCACCTTCGTAATTTCGCACATTAATATTTTCACTCCAGATTTTCAATGTTGGCATTTTTTCACACCTGCTTATGAGCAGTACAGCTGTCATTTTTCATATCCTGCCCAAAACATGCATTTACACATCTGGCGCAGAATAGCGCAGTTGCTGTGGGAAATCAATGTTCAGGACAGATTAAGAAAATCATAGTGACAGTGTTCATGAGCAAGGTCACAAAATGCATATGTTGAAAATTTGGTGAAATAATTCCACTAAATGACTGTGTTACATGCAGTATTGCGCAGTTTCCACGTACGCTTGGAAGTTCGAACATTTTTAATTTTTTCACTACAGATTTTCAACATTGCCATCTCTTCACACCTCCCTATATATGGTACAGCTGCCATTCTTCACATTCTGCCGATCTGTGTTTTCGTACATCTGGTGCAGAATGGCACGGTAGCTGTGGGAACTCAAAGTTTGGGACACATTAAGAAAATCACAGTGCCACTGTTCATGAGAAGAGGTCCCAAATACTTTCTTGAGGTAGGTGTCACAAAAAGGCCATTTTGAAAATTTGTAGTGCAAATACCAACAAATGCACAGGGTGTTAGGGTTTCTAACCATAACTTCCCACCTGTACAGACTGACAGACATCAGGGGTGTACCTTTGGATTGCTGACTGTAATGCTCATGCCATTCCACCCCCCCCTCACAGCCAGTGACAGGCATCGAGGTGTGCCTTGGACTCTTCGGCCTCAGAGTTCACCCCATTCTCCTATACTGCACCCATTTCAGTGAATGTCCTTACAGTATGGGGTGATTGTAAAGCCAATCACCCCAAGGCACACCTCAACACTTGTCAGTGTCTGCAGGATAGGGTGAGGTGAAATGGCAGGAACGTTATGGGCAACGACCCAAATGCATACCCCAATGCCTGTCCATTTCTACAGGGTGGAGGTGGGGTTGGCATGAAGTTCAATACTTCACTGCCATTCCTATTCTGCATCTTCCTAACTCCTGCATTTCCAATGCTAATACCAGCAAGCAAACATTTGGCATTGATAAATGCTTGTTATTTAATTGTAGGGGTGAATACCAAACACTACAGCATCTGAGCAATGCTAAATTTGAATGCTCACATAGTATTCAAGAAAGGTACTTGCACATTGTCATGGGGTAAGTCCAGGGAAAGCAGAGTCCCTTACAATTTTTGAAATTCTGAAATACCTGGTAATGTGTCTTTATTAGAACTTCACAGTTCAGTCACACAATCTTATTACAGGCATTTTTAGGTCTACCTGTGAGATGATTCACTTGGTGACTTCAAGGTACTGTATGTGGCTTGGGGCGAATACTGCTTCTTGCCCTTTTTCTATTAACTAATATAAAAATCTATAAGAGGGAAGGACCTTGAACCACTGTTACTGCAGACCTATACCTGCAGTGATCTGTCAAAAGATGCTGTTATAGGGACATCAGATCCTCTCATCACCCCCAGCTTCTTATTCACTGGCTATAACTTCCACAGTCCATGTGGTGGTGGTACCTCTTTCTTTCTTTCTTTCTTTCTTTCTTTCTTTCTTTCTTTCTTTCTTTCTTTCTTTCTTTCTTTCTTTCTTTCTTTCTTTCTTTCTTTTTCTTTTCTCTCTCTCTCTCTTTCTTTTTCTTTCTTTCTTCTCTGACTGTCAGCTTGAGACTAGCTATCCAAACCAAGGGCCTTTTAAATCTCTCCCTTGAGGTCAAGTCATGTATCTCCCAGATACAACCAATAGGATAAGTGTAATTTACACAGATATTATTTATAACTGTAGCCCTATATGTATACTCTCCTAGAGTAGACCACACTATATATTTAATTCTAATCTTCCAGCGCCTTCTGCCTACAGAAGCAAAGAAGAATAGGGGTTGCTAAAGGAGAGAGTGGAATGTTCAAAACACAATTAATAAAGGCATAAGATAAATGAAAGTTAAGTTGTAAACTACAGTAGCTACACAGTTTCTAATTAAATAATTTGTAGTAATATCAAAAACCAGAAAAAGTAAAACATTTTTGCTAAACAGTTTTTATCATGTAATTGTATGTATTTCTACAAAAATAGTATCAATAAGGTTTTAAATATCAGTACACATTGAATAATGTTACATAGAGGTTAGAGTAACAAGCTATGAATGTGCTTGTTACATCCGGCAAACCTGGGTTTGATTCCCACAACTTTCACTTGTATACTGTGTGACCCTGAGCAAGTCACTTAACCTCCCTAGTGGTCCCAGGTCACATCTGAAAAGAGGCATTCTGCCTAGTTGGCCTTACCCAGTTACCAAAGAATTAAAAAATACTAATTATATTGACAGGACTGAGTACTAAAAACCTGGCTCCAAGTTATCATTTTAAAAAGTTTCTAGCTGGCCCAGTGGCAT
The DNA here is from genome assembly GCA_016271365.2 of Neoceratodus forsteri. Classification (NCBI taxonomy): domain Eukaryota; kingdom Metazoa; phylum Chordata; order Ceratodontiformes; family Ceratodontidae; genus Neoceratodus; species Neoceratodus forsteri. Next base: position 1,734,988,987 of record CM057450.1, on the reverse strand, counting down.
AGAGGGATGAGGTTCTGGTACCCTACCTCTAGTTATGCCAGTGACCCAAGTTCAGGAATGGACCAGGGTCGCTCAGCACCCGGCTGCGTGAGGCATTACTGAGCATCCTAAGATGGCTCTCCTCTCAGGGAGGGGGGGGACTCTGAGTCTGATAGCTTGCCTGCCACCCAGCAGAGTCAATACACACATGCATGTGTCACTTGCAGGTGTCCAAGAGGAGAAAACTGAGGAAATTGCCTCCTCCCACTCAGTATCACCCACAGACACTGCAAGGCCCTATGTGGTTGGCCACCCACATCTACAGCCCTGTATAAGTGGTGCTTAACCCATAAGTCCCCAAGACTGACTGGTGACAGGGCTGCCGAGATGCCACCAGGGCTTGGGATGCAGGTAGAGACACAAACAAAAAATAAAAATATTTCTAGCTCCAACAAGTACAAAGTTAGAACTTTAAAGAATAATGGCCCCCATATTGAAATAGTTAGCTCAGCACTGACTGTTTTAGTGCTGCACTAACCAAGAACAGCACCAGCCAATGGGCTGAGGGTTACAGTCAAAGGACACTGTTGCACTGTGCTGACCTGATAGTGCAACTTCACAAAATATACCACTGTACCTATCCCTATCCTGATCCCCTGTAAAAAAAATGTAATCCCTATTCCCTGCTGTCTAGTGGACCCTTCACCCAGAGAGTTAGTCCCCTACTACCCCGCTCCCCCCACCCAACCCCGAGCAGGCCACCGGTACAGCCCTCCTCTCTCCTCCATGGCTGGTGGCCCACTGAATTGTCAATGAATGAGCACATGCTTGTTTGACAGTTCAGTAGGCCACTGGCCATGGAGGAGAGAGGAGGGCTGCATGGTGGCCCGCTTTGGGTCGGGGAGCAGGGTGGTGGGGAATTAACTGTCTGGGTGGGGGATCCACTAGAAACCAGAAAATTGGGATCACTTTTTTTTTTACAGGGGATCGGGGATAGGGAGGGGGTTCACTAGACACCAGGGAATAATATGGATGGAAAAATGGATGGACAGACTTTTTTTTTATTATGGGGATCCTGGATGGGGGGAGTCTGCTAGACCCCAGGGAATTATAACTTTTTGGGGGCCACAATCGGTGGGTGGGGGGATCACTAGACACCAGGGACTCAGGAGCAAAGGGTTTTTTGATGTGACCCAGGATCGTCGTGTGTGTGTGTGTGTGTGTGTGTGTGTTTGGGAGACCATGATACACCATCACACCAGGGATCTTAGTTTTTTTTTTACATAGGACCAGCAATCGAATGGTGAGGGGGGACCACTAGACACTAGGGACTGGAGGTTTTTTTTACATGAATGGGAGCCACGATCAGCAGGTGCGGGGGGGCACCACAGGGATCAAAGTTTATTTTTTATATGGGACCCATGATTGGTGGGTGTGGGGGGGCAGTACACACCAGAGATCAGAGTTTTTTTAATATGGTACCTGTGATTGGTGGGTGGGAAGGGGGCACTAGACACCAGGGATCTGAGTTTTTTTTTTTACATGAGACCCACACTCCACGGGTGGGAGGGTGGATTAATGTATTAAACTGCAAGAAAAAAAGACTCAGAACTGACAGTGATGAGGTCTGCAAATTTTTTTGGTTGGGGTTTAATACATTAACCTGCAGCAGGTACATTTATCCCACTGTTTTAAGGCAGACTTTCCATGAAAGTTGCGAAAATTATTCCCAAACCCTCGCAGAAGCAAAAGTTGCACTTTCACAGAAATTCTGCTGGCAGAATTTATTTTTCTCACACCTCTACAGATGGTGGTTAGCCAAGGTGGTAAAGGGAGGGCTGTGATGGTCCCTGTCTTGCTTGCCATAGAATGTAAGTGTCAACCTGTGTGTGTGTGTGTGTGTGTAGGAGGGTCCTGAGTGGGTAATTTAGGAGGGAGGTGGATGAGTTTTGAGCGTTAGGGGCCACCAGACCACAAGGATAGGGGGGCTCTATCAGCTCTTTTGTCATCTGATTAATCAAAGGGTGGGGGACACAAGATCACCAGGATATGGGTGCTGTACCTTTACTTTTATTTGCTTATTTATTTGAAAATTGGTAACTGGGAGAGGCACACTGAGCCAAGGCTTGTTTCCAGGTGTGAACTGGCAGGGGAAAATGGGAGAAGAGTAGCACAATACATAATAATAAGTCAGTTGAACAGGATTTGAAAAGTTGGTACAAAATTATACATGTACTAAGTAGTAGGTAGAGAGAGTAAAGTGCATTTACAGCTCAATAATAATCACCTAAAACAAGTCTAAAGTAAAAGTTGCAGCAAGACATATTGACAATAGGTGAGTGCCCTGTAGGATGAGTTATTGGCTGGCCTCATAATGGAAGATGAAACATGTGGCTATGAAACCAGAAGGTAGGTAGAGGGGTCCCAGCTGGCTGTCCTACCAAGGATGGTAGAGACAGGTCATGGATGTGTCAGGAGGAAGGGTAACAGGAACAGGTGGGGTGCAGTTGGAGTTTCAACTGGTGCCTCAGGGAGGCAGAGGGTGGAAGGAATTTGGTTTCAGAGTGAGGGAAGTCAATAGGAGAAGACAGACTGCCCAGTGGAGAAAGGGGTGTAAGAAGTGACAAAAGTGTGATTGTCCGTGGAACAGACAGAATAGGATGTGAGAGTAGTTGGGAAAGGAGATATGAGAGGTCAGAGGGAGAGGAAGCCAAACCAATATTTGGATATGAAAGAGGTACAGTGAGCCTGGTAACTTGAGAGCAGAAGGAGGACAGATAAGAATAGAGGGAGCAATAATTGGTATGGGGGGATAGTTGTAGCAAAGTGGCAGAAGAAGTTACAAAAGGTACCCAGTTTGATGAGGGAAATAGAAGAGGCTGTGCCACAGACCACATCTGTATTGTCAAAGCCAGGGAGCACCATTTTGGAAGCAGGCTTCTTGCAGACATACAGAGATAAGTGGTCTTTGTTGCAATACAGGACATCAAGCTTGGGACAGAGTTGTGCATGGATGGTATCAACATGGACTGAGAAGTCAAACTTACTGTCTAGCCACACAACAAGGTACTTGAAGGTCTGGACTGTTTCAAGAGGCATGCCATCCAGAGTGGTGAAAATGGGGGAAGCAGTGAGTCTTGCCAGTTTCTGACTGGTACCAAAGGTCATGGATACCATTATTGTGGTGTTGAGTCTGAGTTGGTTGGATTGGAACTAGTGCAGCATGTTGTTGAAGTCCCACTAGAGCAGGTCTTCTATAGCTGCAGTGGATGGACTGGATGTGAAGATGACTGTGTTGTCTGCATACATGTGGATATGCGAGTTGGCACAAGAAGAGGGGAGGTCAATCAGGGAAATGGAGAAGAGGATAGGACCGAGGATGGACCCCTGTGGGACTACAGTCTGGATGTGTAGTGGAAGTTACAGGATGCTACCTATCTGTACCAATTGTTGATGGCATGTGAGGTAGGAATAGGGCCAATCAACAGTGAGAGCCAAGAGGCCAGCAAAGCTCAGCTTGTCCAGAAGGAGAGGATGGATAGGACACCAAATCAAAGGCTTTGGCCAGATCAGTGAAAATGGTGACCATTATTTGTCCCACTCCATCCTGGAAAAAATTAAATCATTGAAATGCAGCAGGGAAGAGTTGGAAGAATGGTTCTTCCAGAAACCAGACTGGAAGGGTGAGAGGAAGTTGGAGGGTGAGAGGAAGCTGAGGAGTCTGGAATGGACTAATCCTTCTTGCAACTTAGAGATGGGGGGGTAGAGATGGGACAAATGTTACCAGGTGAGGAAGGGTCACGTCCTTTGTGAAGTGGGATAACCTTGGCCAACTTCCAGGACTGTTTTGTACAGTTCTGGTAAAAACCCTGCTGCTGTGCAAACCAGCTTAAAGCATGACTTCAACCAAGTTCAGCTCTGGTTTACTTCTCACCAGCTTTTTCTAAATGCCAAGAAGACAGTCTCAATGACCTTTGGCACCAGGCAGAGACTCTCTAGGCTCCATCCCTACCCCCTTCCACACCCTTGAAGGGACCATCTTGGAGGACACCTCCTCATTTCCATATCTGGGAGTTTGGCTGGACCAGCAGCTCAACTTCTGTGTGCATATCGATGCTATCCTGAAGAAATTGTGCCCTAAGCTTGGTGCTCTATACAGAAATCGTAGTTGCATCCCACTGACTGTGAGGCGCGAAATTGTCCAGAAGATGATACTCCCCATCTTTGACTACTGTGATGTAGTCTATGGTGCTGCACCCAAATCTTCCCTGACCAAGTTGGACACTCTCTTTAACTTCTTCTGCCACTTTGCTATCGACTTCCCTTCTCGCTCCCACCACTGTGAACTCTATCGCTCTCTAACCTTCCTTCCATTATCTCACAGACGTATCTCTCACTGTGCCAAACTAACTTCCAAATTCTGGTTCGGGGGCTCCCCTCCTATCTCTCATCCTCTCTCTACACTCCACCTCCCCTCACCCACTCTCTCAGATCAAATGATGACTATACCTTGATGGTCCCTCGCCACTCCACCCTCATCGGTCAGACTGGTTTTGCTCATCGTTTCCCTAAAATCTGGAATTCCCTCCCCTCTGAAATACATCACTACTCCTCCAACTACTCCCTTACCTCTGCCCTACACAATTACATTTCCCTCAGCTGTTCCTGCTTTAACCCACCTTAATACCTATCTCCAGTTTCTGCCTTCCTGCCATGACCTCTCTGGCAGGGTTCTCATCATCCTGAAGGGGGAAATCAAGAAATGGCTACCCCTTCTCCTCATTTTCAGTTCTTGTCTCTCCCTCCTCTCTTCTTCTCCTGCCCTTCTAGGCCACCAGTGTGCATGGCCTAATCCCATCCTTTTTACTCCAACAGCACTTGTATGCTACCTCGAGCCAGCATCTGGTACACTCATACACTATAAATGGCTCTATCACATTATTACTGTTTTGTACGTTCATATGTTCTTTTGTATGACTCTGGACATGTAATTTACCCAATGTTCCACTACTATTTATTGTACAATACCTTGTGTTCCAACTGTTGCACAATCTTACAATGTTGTATTGTTTGTACTACCCACATACTATTGTAACTGATCTCCTTCACAACCCTATGTAACCCCCCCAGGTCGCACCATGAGATGAGCAACTTGTTGTTCAGTGTGCCCTCCTGGTGAAAGATTTCAATAAAAAAAAATATGGTGATATTTGATTTTGCAATATTTTCCGTATATCATTATATGAAAATCTAAAATGGTTCAAATGTTTTTTTTAAATCCTGTTTTTTGACAAGATATACAGACATGTATAGACATGCATCAGTACAAGAGAACTGTATTGTTATGATCTATAGTATATTCATTCTGATCACATTACAAGATTTCTTAAATAAAATTAAGTTTCTAAGCTTGACAGTTCAAAAGAAACAACTTTGAAAATATTATTGAAAGCATTATAAGCTATTATAAAAATGGCAAAGTTATATGCATTCATTGGAATTATTCTATGCTCACTTGCAACTTGGTAATTTTAAATATTTTGACCTCAAATTTTCAACATAGCCATTTTTTTACACCACTTCACGAAAGTGATAGCTGTCATTTTTCAAATCCTAGCCAAAATGTGTTTTCTTACCTGTGGCTCGGACGACATTTTGATGGCATGTAATGATGTTTTGGCATGGATTTGAAAATTGTCACCTACCAGGTTCATGAAGTTGGGAAATGAGAAGGCTATGCTGAAAATTTTGTGTACAAATATGGTAAAATGCATAGGTTATGACTGAACATTACACTATTTCAGCATTCACCTATAACTTCGCTAATTTTCTCTATTTTGACTCCCTCAGGACTCATCTGGAAATGAGCTGTTACTCAGCTCAGTATGTCTTTCTTGTGGAAACTTTTTAAAATAAATAAGTAAATAAATAAAATAAACTTTCAACATAGCCATTTTTTCACACCACCTCATAAACGTGACATGTCATTTTTAAATCCTGGAAGAGGTGTTTTTGCACCTCTGGTGCAAAATGATATTTCATCAGGTATACTATAAATGGTACACAAGGCAAATCATAAAACAAGTATCTTGAACAGCTGGGGTCAAAATTAAAAAAAAATTATAATTGTTTAACAACCTCTGTGTGTAGTGCTAGTCTTAATCCTTGCGGCTATGCTTTGTGATCCCATCCCTGTGAGCTGAGTTCATGGGTGAACTCAATGATCCAGCTGGATGGGGGGAGGGTGGGGGAATGGCGCTCTTATGTGACACCCCCAGCCAGGGAATGAAAGGTGCAGGGTTGTCTGTATGGCCCTGGGTACCATATAGTGAAGCCAACTGTCCTCTTGACATAGGGCCCTGCACATATCCACCTGTGGGTGGCACTGTGCTCAGTGCATTGGTTGATAGATGCACTCTTTACCCTGTGCATCTGCATCTGAGGCCACATGGGAGGACAGGGACCACAGGGCCCTGTGCTTTCACAGCCCAACAGGCAGCCCCATGAATTTTCCAAATTTTTTGCTGCACTGAAGTGCAGGGCCCTTGGCTGGGGTCTTCCCTTTGTGCAGGGTATCTGCATCTGTGAACTATCCATACTAAACACCTGCACAGCACATACTTGCAAGCAAACATTCAGCATTGACAAATGCTTGTTCAGTTCTTGTTTTAATATTCTAGGCCCTTATAAAATGTACCAAAAAGAAAATAAATAAATTATTGGAACCTAAAACTAGCATTTCTGGATATTCTCTGATTTCACAGTTTTTCCAAGTGTAGGTACTACTGATAAGGAGAATACTATAGAAAGGTAACCTAATTTTTTTTTTGGTGCAGGCATTCACTATTATCTATCCTACCTGTTTACAGTAGCCCTCATAATAGAAATCTTTGCCCAGCTAGTCATGTACAATCCAAATAATTCCTCAGGATAGTGTCTGGGACACCTTATTTTCTACTTAAGATTTAAAAAAAAAACTGTGCCTGAAAGTGCAATTATAAAATTGATGATGAAAATCCTGTGACCTCATTGGCCAAAACATGCCACAAGACCATTGATTACTTTTCTGACACCTGCAAATCTCACCTAAGCTACATGTTTTTTTCAACAAACAGAAGACCATTATTGTGGTGTAATAACTGGGGCATGTTTTTTCCATTGGAGAAGCAGGTTATAATTCGCCGTTATAACCTGCGAACACATGCCAGCTTTTCCTCAGCCCCACTTGCGCTTACTTGGTGACGCTTTCACATTTCCCATCAGAACTGCAGTCAGAGAAACACTCTCCTGAAATGACACTGTTGCAGCAATTTTTTTTCACAGAAATACCCCCAAAATAAAATCCCCAACCTTCAACACACTGTTTAGTTTAGTTTAGTTTAGTTTAAATATCTTACTCAGACCCACGTTCTCCTGGGCAGCACTCGTACTCAGTCAGCCTCGCTCACCAGTTCCTCGCATTTCCTAGTCTTTCAGGTGATCAACTACTGCAAAAAAAACAAAAAACTTCCAAGCCTGTATACCATAAAATATTCAGATATTTTTTCGATTCCAGTTCCTAGTTGTCACGGAGATATGCAAATGAGCTACAGCGTGTGTCCTCTCAGCCTCATTTGCATATCACGGTGACAAAGACCACCCAAAGAACACCTTCTAAATATGAACAAAACACACTGCCCAGCAAAGCATCTAAACTACTATTAATAACATTTTAACCCCCTAGGATAAAATTCTGATATTATCTTGTCTAATACAAAAAAAAGCGCAAACAAGGGTTTACTAAAAAACAGCAATTATTTTATTAACTCTGGTTGGCATAAAAACATCCCCCAGCAATTACACATAACAATGCATGGGGTGCATGCATAAATGAGAAATTATGTGCGCCCTCAGTGTGGGATGCTCCTATAAACCCCACGGGCTTCGCCCATGGGGTTTATGTAGCATCCCACACCTCAGGTGCACATAATTTCTCATTATGCACTCACTCCCATGCATTATTGTATATGTGATAACACATTCCAGGTGTGTGGCCACAGAAAGGATGTGGATGCCTGGAGCAGCCTGCTGGAGGAGGTGGTGGGAGCAAAAACTGTAATGGGATTTAAGAAGGCATGGTATACATATAAGGTAACCTTAGAAGCAAGGAAAGTGTGTGTGTATGTGTGTGTGAGTGTGGGGGGTAAAGCCAGAGATCAAGTAGGGTCTATGGTGTGACAGTAGGTTGGGAACATGGACAGACTAGGTGGGCCATGCGGTTCTTATTTGCCATCAGATTCTATGATTCCAGGTTTCTATGCACATATCATGTGGTTGTGGTACTTTGATATGCCTCTTATCTAACAACCACCTAATGAATACATTATTCTCTTATAACCACACACTGTATCATGAATTATCCCATTTTTATCCTGAATGTCCAAATATGGACAATAATTCAGGATATGGAGAAACTATCATTATGAAATGAACACATGGTGTGTTCCCATTTTTGCATTTCTAAGATGATCTGTTTAATTCCAAAACTCTGTACTTGGTGACACTAGATGCATAACTTACTAAGAAGTCTCTCATATTAGGGAACTCTCATTTTAAAATATTGTAAAATAAGTAAAGGTAAAGGTTTATATATAAGAAATAAATGGCATTGAGGATGTGGAGCAAGGTAACAAGCCATGAGGTCAAAGGCCAACTGTCATCATTACCTCATCATTCCACCCCCAAGATGTATTTTGTTTCAAGCGTACAAACATTTACTATTGTTTATTGTTTATATTACATCTGGGTAGCGAAAAATGGCTAGCTTTTATGTTTTCGTCATAGAGTTTAAACAATAAAGAGTTACTCAGTCAAATGTGTATTAAATATTTCTAACTTAGTGACTTGCTCTCTGAAATGTGGGCGTCGATTACAGTCAGTTCACTGTGTCCACAAACAGTTCCCAAGATGGAGGTTGATCAAATTGTAGTGTTAACTGAAAACTTCATTTTTAAAGCTGTATGGACAGATCCATGCTGACTTATTGCTATGAAGTAGAACAGAATGGGGATTTGACTGGAAAGCTATTCTGTATGGTTCCACGGTACTGCAGTCATGTTCACAGCTTTGGTTTTCCACTGCACCTCCCCTCTGTGGACCTCACAACCTCCCCCCCCCCCCCCCCCCCCCACAGAGGCACTATTTTGTTCTGCCAGTCACTTTCTGTTCCAACAATAAATCTGTTTAGTATAAATCTTCTGTTTTCAGGAGTTGTTTTTTGTATTTTTAGTCAAATGATAAATAATAAATGCATCGTTTGCACCTTTCATCTTATATAAATTGATGAAATTCAGCACAAGAGTGCCGCTCTGGGGTGCCTACTCTACTCAGACAAGTAAAAGTCTTCCCTTGGTGTACACACACACACACACACACAAACACACACACATATCCCTCTCCCTCCTCACTACCACAGTATGCATAGTAAAACAGCATGTCCAAAAAATAATTGCCAGTACACTTCAAAAGTAAACATGCTTTTTTAGAGGAACAATAAAACCTTGTCGTAAGGAGAAGCTGGCACTCAGTAGTGGCGCTCTGTAGTCAGTGAGGAACCCATCTGGGTCTGCCAAAACAAGGAAAAAGTGTGTTTTTTATGGTCAGATCACTAACTCTTATCTGCTTGTTCCACATTGACTGGGTAGTAATTTCACATTAAGGCATGCCTAATGATCAGTGTTGTTTGTCCATTAGGGGTAAGTATACCTTTCAACTTTTTGTGCCCCAAATGTGGAACATTGCCTCTCAAAATGTGGAACAAATGGGCAAAATGTGGAACACAATCAAATCTTTACCTAGAAAGCTAAGAACATTGTTAAAATGTTTGCATTTATGTTCAGAAAGTCTGTTATTAATTGAATAATATTTTTTTGCATCATTTACTATAGATTTTTGCTTTAAAATGTTAATATTGAATGTGGAACAAGTCCTCACAATGTGGAACAGGGAGCTTTTGTGAAGTAAAATGAGGAACGTTCCTCATAATCTGGTACAGTTGAAAGGTATGGGGGTGGGTTTTTGGAGGCTACTGACAAATGTCTCTCCTCCCCCACCGCTTCCTGACTGGTTATGCATCTTTCTTAACTAAGGTGTGTGACAAAGAAGCTGGCATATTTTTTTTAGTCATTATTTATTGCCTATATTTAATATGCATGATAGAGAAGTCAGTAATCTGTTTACTTAGCCAGCAGCATATGTTCTCTGTCCTACTCTTTAACCCTTGACTGCCAACAGAGTTACAATGTACTGGCACTGTGGACAGATACATTGGTTAATAATGCTGCAAGGGTACAATGTACTGGCACTGTGGACAGAAACATTGGTTAATAAAGCTCCAAAGGTACAATGTACTGGCACTGTGGAGAGATACATTGGTGAATAAAGCTGCAAGGGTACAATGTACTGGCACTGTGGAGAGATGCATTGGTTAATAATGATGCAAGGGTACAATGTACTGGCACTGTGGAGAGATACATTGGTGAATAAAGCTGCAAGGGTGCAAGGTACAGGCACTGTGGAGAGATGCATTGATTAATAATGCTGCAAGGGTACAATGTACTGGCACTGTGGACAGATACATTGGTTAATAATGCTGCAAGGGTACAATGTACTGGCACTGTGGAGAGATACATTGGTTAATAATGCTGCAAGGTACAATGTACTGGCACTGTGGAGAGATACATTGGTGAATAAACTGCAAGAGTACAATGTACTGGCACTGTGGACGAGATACATGGTTAATGTAATGTTTAAAGGGTACAATGTACTGGCACTGTGGACAGATACATTGATTAGTAATGCTGTAAGGGTACAATGTACTGGCACTGTGGACAGAAACATTGGTTAGTAATGCTGCAAGGGTACAATGTACTGGCACTGTGGACAGATACATTGATTAGTAATGCTGCAAGGGTACAATGTACTGGCACTGTGGAGAGATACATTGATTAGTAATGCTGCAAGGGTACAATGTACTGGCACTGTGGAGAGATACATTGATTAATAATGCTGCAAGGGTACAATGTACTGGCACTGTGGACAGATACATTGATTAATAATGCTGCAAGGGTTAATGACTGGTTATCTTCTGTAATGTAATGTTCCTGATAAACTGATGGGAATGGTGGTAATGTCAATTTCAGTTGCTGACAGAGTTTGGTGGGTGCAAGGATGATGATGCAGAACAGTGCTGCTGTGTACTGTATGTCCTAGGTTAAGTGGACTTCAGAGCAAAATGTACGGAAGAGGTGAGGGGAACAGAGAAGCTGAGAAGTCTCACACTGTGCATTGCTGCCTGCTGCAGAGTGTGGGCAAAATACTTTCTGTTGTTCAGCTCAGCAGGTGTGTGTGTGTGGGGGGGGGAGGGGGATGTCCAGCATGATCTTATTAAAATAAAAAGCTGCTTCCTGAGCTTTCTGATCTGTTGTTACTTGTGGAGGGGGATCAGACATCAAGATGACTCATGATATGCTTGTGATCAGTGAAAAATAAATCATTCTTCTTGTTAATATCAAGATTGTGCTGTTGTGCTGTAGTGTGCATACACACTACACACGCTACAGCCCAGCATCAGAATCAGCCAGCATGTAGATTATTTTTATGAATGCTTAATTTCATTTTTGCTGATCCCAAGCACATCATAAGTAATCTTGCTGCCCCATTCCCCCAACATCAACAACAGAAGGCTTCCGTCAGATCAGAAAGCAACTTAGTTATTTTAATTGAATCACACCTGGGTTCCCCTCCCCCCCGCACACACACACTCACACACACACACATCATGCCTCCAGTCCACTGTTGGGCTTGGTCAGACCAGAAAGAGCCTCAACTAGGCAGCTAGATGGGATGGGTCAAGCTGATAATTAAAAGAAAAGGCTTAGCAGGGAAGATACATAAGTGGCACTGCCAGTGCCCATATCAGACAGGTGGCGCACGCTGGCAGACCTAGTGGGTACTCTGTCATTCACATCTGCATGGACAGAAGACCACAGTGCCAGTGAGCAGCTGAATGAAAAAAGACCTTCAGGGCTGTGGTGATCCCCCATTAGGGGAAACTTAAATTAAAAAACCTTTCAGGGCTGTGGAGACCCACTACTGTGGGCAGCTGCAAGAAAAAAGCTCATTGTGGCAGTGGAGAGCCACCAGAGAAAGCAGCTCATAGAAAAAAAACTTTGGGGTTATAAAGACCTACTAAAGTGAGTAACTCGAGGCAAAAAAGCCATTTAGGGTTGTGGACATATATATAGGTCATTGCAATCCCCATGTTTGTAGCTGACTTGTAGCCATGTTAGTCATTAGATCCAAACAGCTTCCAAGATATAGGTAAACCTTTGCAGGCCATGACAGTTTAAAATTGTACTGCAGTGTGTCTCATCTCTGCAACTCCTGTGATTTTTCTGGAGTGGTTACACACTGCCTCCTGCCACACCTGACTGCCTGGATTTAGTTTGCCTGTTTGTTCCAAGACAGCATCTGGACTGGAAGTAGCTGAGGCCACTGAGCCCCTGAAGTTTGATCTGAATCTCCATGAAAGACCCACTCAGAGTCTCAACCCCTACTACCAACACCAACACCCATCACCCACTAAACCACCCCACACCGAGAGCGAGACCAACACACTCAAGACTCACCATCACAGAGCCCAGCTGAGGATTCAAGGCAGAAAGGGAAGGCCATGGAGCTGGGTCAAAAAAAAATTATTTTCCTTTTTTTTATGTGTCTAATGCCAGTGGCCCAGTGAAAATTTGCAGATGATGAGTCAAGCAGTGCTGACACTTCTTAGAGTGACTATTTCAAGTCAGTGAAACACGCAACTCAGTCTGGGATGAGAGGTTGATGGCCCCAGATTCTGGTGAGCCCAAGTGAAAGTGCCTTCTGTGGGGTCTGGTCTCTTGATCTGGCATGGGAAAGGGAAAAGGTATGCGCGTGCATGACACCTGATCATGTGACCTTGCTCAGTGCTCCAACAGTAACTACATGATAAAGTGATTTACCTTAGCTGTCTGCAGGGCTGCCCTCAGTTGAGTCTTAATAAGTGAATCATCTGATGCCCTGACTGGGAGGTTTTGTTTCAAGGTGTGGACCCCCCCGCACCTGTAGGGGCCCAGGCACCTACCCCTACTGGCTCCCAAGGATGGCCTTGGCTGTGACTGTGGAGAGTGTCATCCATGTGACTGTTGGGGGTATGGGGGTAATGCTGTCATGGTAGTGGGGCTTAGTACTGTGACCGTTGGGAATGGGGATCAGTTCTGTGACTGTCAGGGGTTTGTGCCCAGTGAAGTGACTGACAGTGGAGGGTGTCAGTCCCATGACTGTTGAGGGGTACAGTCCTATGATTAAGGTGATACATACTGCAGCATCCCCCCCAGTAAAAATGTTTGCTTTGCCAGTTGACACAGGCAGGCTCTCAGCCCTGTCCCCACCTTCCCTGTCCACCACTCCCCTGTCCCAGATCACTGAGCTTAAAGTTCCACATGGATTTCTACCCCCCCATGATAGGGCCAGGAAGGGGAGAGCCATCCTCCCCAACCCAGTCACTCACATCCAGAACTGAACCAGTCATTCAGGTGGTGTTTTGGGACAGAAATATATAGGTAGGGCTTTATGGAGCCTGTGCTAGTCATTTCTGCATCACCCTTGGATTCCTGCCTTCACCTGGGAGAAGCCAAAAGTCAAGTCAGCATGCCTCCCCACCCAGGAACAGGACAGCTATCTGATGAACGCTCAGTCTTCTGTCCGACCCCCAGCAACCTGAATGTGTTCCTGAACTTGGATCACTAATGTGGCAGGAGATAGGGCACACAGTGCCTCATCTCTCCATACCACTGGATCAGACCAGACCAGCCTTATACTGCAGCAACAGAATTATTTGTTATTAATGCAGCAGGCTATTGGACAACGATGGAGCCACTGCACACCAGGGCATGATCTTTTATTAGCAGGCCCGGTGGTCAGAGGGAGGGAAGTACCTGTGAACACCAGAGAATGTGTTAACTTTAACAGGGCCAGCGATCACAGGTGGGTATTGTTATTGGCTGGCTGTTCAAAAGAAATATTGAGCTTCTCAAGGTTCCATATAAAAATAATTTCCCTGTAGATGGCTCCTAATCCTTGTAGAATAGCATTATGCAGCCTTGTTGGCTCTGACCGGAGTTTGTTTTATTGTGGTAAGTAATGTTTCTATTACAGCATTTGAAAACTGTGAAAAAGTCTGTACCCCCCTAAATGTGAACACTTTCTAGTATTTTTGGTTTTGTTTGTTTTAGGAGCAGTTTTACATTGAGGAAGTGGTAACATTCAATTATTTGTGTGCTGCTTGCAATTTGCAAATAGTCTTACTACACCCATGTTTACACAGTTGATGCGCTGTGACTCCTGTAGAACTTTAACTTGTGCAGACTGCTGGTGCTGATAAAATCTTTTGTCCACACTTCCCCCTCAGTGCTGAAACAGGTCCCACTGGAGAGGTACAGTAAGTCTGTGGATGGTTGGCTAGTTGGTAACATCGCTGGTGATGCAGCTGATGATGATGTGTGATCCACTGGCATCACTTCAGCAGGTTGCTATGACTTCATCCTGATGACTGTCACCAAGTTACATGCCTGCCCCCTCAATTCCCTTGACCCCAACTACACACTAGCTCCTTATTCTGGTGACCATTTCTCCCTCAATGAACTGCCTCCTGGTGAAGGAGCTAACTCTCCAGAATGCCTCACCTCCTTGTTCAGGGGAATCATGGGAGGCAGTGGAGCATTTTGGGAAGCATATGAACTCATCTTATGTTGGAGTAAGACAATCAGCCAATCCATATGGCTGCTTAAGGGTAGCCAGTGATGTGGGCGACTGTATGTGGGTGACTGGTGGCAAGGGCGACTGCACACTGGCTCTGACAATTTGGGTGACTCAGGAGTTCCCCACGTTCCCCGAGTTGCACCCACCCCCGGAGTTGGAATCCTAAGTAAGGGGTGTGTGTGGGGTGAAGCCCCCCACAAGGGGAAGTGAGGGGGGCAAAGCCCCCTGCATAAAATCACTTTATGTTTTTCAGTCACCCTGGGGGATTGTCGCCTTTCCACGGGTCGCCATCCTGCAGTTGCCCTTATCACGCAGCACCCTGCTTAAGCCACTGTTTCTGATCAGTGTCTATAAATTTGAAAAGGATTCTAGAGTGCCATAGAGCACCACTTAACATGATCTGGTACTGTAAGTGTCTTCATGGCAGCCTTTGTGTCAGAGCAACGAAAGTGCTCACATCGTTCTGGTGCAAATTAGACTGATTAACAAGGCTTTTGACATCTGTGTGAGTTTATAGATTCTTTTAGTTCTTATGTAGTCCATTTTTAAAGTATGAGTGGGATTGTAATTAGTCTCTGCTGGATTTCTGTGTACTGTGGATTTACATCATTTCTGTAATTGGGGGTATGATTACATTTTCTCTGTAAAAAGTAATGTTTTGCTTTTTTTTAAGTTTGAATGTTACAACTGAGATGCAAGTCCTTGTTGTTCTTGTTCTGATTTTGAGCTATTTCTTCATCTCTGTGTGCTGCAACAGTATGAGGTCAAGGGAGATGTTACAAGTCACACAGTAAGTATTCTTTCTTTTTTTTAAAACTTTCTTTATTTTATTGTTTTGTAAATATAGACACATATAAAGTCCATTCATTACTGAAATACATAGTTGCAAAAAGAAAAAGAATTCATAGGCAAATTCAAGGTATACAACGGGAACACCAGATAAAGTCATATGTGTAAAGGTATTCTAATTAATCCTATGGGTCAGCTAGTTTCCCACATGCAGGGTGGTCCCGACCTTACTACTAACTCCTCAGTTTAGGATTCTAAAAATGATGCCCCAAACTTTGGGTGGGAACTATGAGGGATCAAGATCCCTGCCCAACTGAGTGATCAAGAGGAACAGAGGATATCAGGTGGGCCCCTGTATTCCCTCTAAATGATCCCCATCCTAAGGAACAAAGTCGGGTCTCACCCCTGCCATGTACAGGATCCAGCGTCTCCATAAGATTTCAAAGGGTGGTACTCTTTTATTCAGAGTTGCTGATAGAGTTTCCATCCTATATATGTTTATCATAATATCTTGCCATTGTTCTAAGTAGATAGGAGTATGGGATTTCCAATTCCTGGTTGTCACCTTCTGGGCTGCTAAGAAAGCTATTCTCAAGAATTTCATTGTCAATGGGTCTCTAACCCCCTGCAGGAGTTCTAGAAATATGTAACACATAGGGGATAGTATCAGGTCTGGAGTAACTATTTTCCTTAAGGCCTGCTGCAGTTCCGCCAAAAAGGAGGCAAGCATTGGGCATGTCCATAACATGTGTAAGAATGATGCCTGTTCTTGGCCACATTTCCGCCAACGCTCTGTATCTTTCTTCAATAACATTTGGCTCATCCTCTTTGGGGAATAGAAATATCTGATAAAAATTTTCCAGGAGAATTCCTGCCACCCTATGGCCGATAGTCCCCAATGGAATTTAGTTTGGGCGTGAAGCCATATCTCTTCTGGAATACAGCTGCCCAAATCTTTCTCCCATGCCATCTTTATGGATTCCGTGGAATCTCCTTTCCAATCTAGTAATTCTCTATATAGTTTGGAAATAATATGAGCTTTAATGGGCGCCCCTTCCAATGCCATTTTAAAGGTGAGGGCGATTTGAGGAGGTGAGGTTGCTCCCCAGTCATACTCCAAGGTGAGCTCTTTTATAAAGTCCCTAACTTGGAAGTATCTAAATCTATCTTGCCAAGAAATATTGTGTCTGTCTACAAGTATCTCCAAAGGCACAACTCCTTTCTCATCTAGGAAGTGCCAAATAAGGTGTAACCCTCTCATTTCCCAACCCTTGAACCCCCCCATCCCACCTCCCCGGGGAGAAGTTGGTCAGGTGTGGGATAGACCACAAAAAAAATCTCCAATCTCCAGCTCTCTTATCTCTTAGATTACTGTGCCAGACTTCCAGGGTTAACCCTGTGAGGGGATTTTCCCATTGACCCGAGTAAGATCTTCCCTTCTGTTTGAGAAGTAAGGCTTTCAGACCAGAAAGGCCCCCATTTGTGCTTTCTAACTCTTTCCATCTTGAAAAATATGA
Source organism: Neoceratodus forsteri (assembly GCA_016271365.2). Classification (NCBI taxonomy): domain Eukaryota; kingdom Metazoa; phylum Chordata; order Ceratodontiformes; family Ceratodontidae; genus Neoceratodus; species Neoceratodus forsteri. Next base: position 1,734,971,873 of record CM057450.1, on the reverse strand, counting down.
ACTGTCCAGCCAGTACATAACTGTTCACAATTGAGCTGCGATATAATATAGTTTAAAGTTAGGTAGAGAAAATCCCCCACTTTTTTTTGGTATTTGCAGAACTGAGAGTCGGATCCTGGGTTTATGTGGACCCGACAAAACATGGGTGATTAGTCTGTTTAAAGTGTTAAAGTATGAATCTGGGATTTTGGTAGGTATCATCTGGGCTAAATATAAAATTTTGGCAGAATAATCATTTTTATGGCTTCCATTCTATGGGATAGTGTGATAGGTAACGCCGCCCAAAGCTCCAGCTCCAACTTAATCTTTGTTATCATTGGGATAAAGTTAAGTGAAAATAGATTGTCTATCTGAGGTCCCATATTTATCCCCAAGTATCTAATGTGGGGCAAATTCCATCTGAAAGGGAATTTCTGTTTGATTTTAACTGACGGCTCACAATTTATTTTTAACACCTCCATCTTGGAGACATTCAACTTATATCCAGCTAACTGGCTGAACTCTAGCAGGACTTTCCATAACCCTTCTAAGGGTTGTTCCGGGTCCTGGAGATATATCAAAAGGTCATCCGCATAAGAGCAAGCTTATGCATTTCCCCATCTCCAGCCCCCTCCACCTCCTGTCTCAAGGCCTCGCCAGTTTCAAGGTAAAGGCAAACAGCAAGGAGAGAGGGCACCCTGTCTTGTGCGCGTTGTAGTGATATAGGTTGTGAAATCCTGCCATTTATTTTACATATGCCTTTGGGTTAGAATATATCTTATTTATGGTCTTAATAAAGCCTCTGAAGCCAAATCTCTCAGAGTCAACCCCAAAACTTCCATGCCACTCGGTTGAAGGCCTTCTCCGCATCCAAACTTAACAACATGCAAGGGGCCCTCGACCAGGTGGCATGATGGAGCACATGTAATGTTCTTTTAATATTATCTTGTGTTTGTCTGCCTGGGATAAATCCTGTCTGATCCTGGTTAATTAATTTGGGAAGGATCTCCTCCAGCCTCCTCGTTATTATCGAGGAGTAAAGTTTATAATCTATATTTAATACCGATATAGGGCGACATGACCCGCATTGCGTTATATCTTTCCCTGGTTTGGGAATGCTTGATATGACTGCATAGTTCCAAGAATCTGGGAAGTTTTCCCCTGTCTGTGCAAGTCTACAGGCCCTTAACAGTGGGGAATTTAACTCCTTATGAAAGAATTTGAAAAACTCAGGGGTGTAACCGTCCGGTCCAGGAGACTTCCTGGTCTTCAATCGTGTGATTGCACCCACCAATTCAGATAAAGAAATTGGTGAGCTAAGTGAGTCTCTAAGCCCCTGTGGTAGCTCAGGCAATTCCAGACAGTCTAGATACAATTTAATCTGATCTCTTTCTGGTGAATATTCCAAACTGTACAGTTGTATATAATAGTCCCTAAAGCTTGACATGATTTTTTCCATAGATTTTAGTAGGCCTCCCTTCCTGGGATCCCTAATCTGAGTGATTGTGTTCTCTGCTGTCTGGCGTCTAAGTCTATGTACAAGCAAATGGGATGTTCTAGGACCGGACTCATAGTATCTCTGCCTTAGACGCTGTAAAGCATGTTCTGTTTTAATGTCAATAATTTTTTGGATCGTAAGTATTCTTTCTAACATATATGTTTCAAACTGAAGTAGAGAGATTTGAAAAGTGTTTTATTGGTCACAAAACTATTGACTTATTAGATTAGTGTTACCCTACTACTTTAAACATCGTTAGTATTAATGCTTCATATGAAGTTAAAATTGATTTATTAGGTTTGTGTTACATATTTTCAGATGCCTGTTTCAATGGACAGAGTGGACTACACATATACTGTAATTCATTTTAAATCAAAGAATATATCTCTGCAGTATACTATCCAAATATGTTCAGGCATAAAGGGATCCAAGTTTGGCTATAATGTCCTCAGAGCCTTTAGCTACCAATAGTCAGACTTTTTTTTATTAAACAGAGTATCTACAAGGCCATTCAATAAGTCTATTCTAAATTCACTGTTTTCTTTCCAAACCATGTTTCTGTTTTCTTTTCTTGCTGGGTTTACTTTCTTAAAATTGATGGTTGTGTGACCTTTCTTTATGTGTCCCTCTAATTTGTTTAGTGTTCTAGTCTCAACTCTATAGCTATCATAGTATAAATTTATAGGATGATCATAATATCTTGTCAAAGAACTCAAATAATGCTTACCAAGTGTTGTGGAATGGGACCCTACTATATGCAATGACTGCACCAAAATGATTTCATCATCTACTATTAGTACCAGTTTTTTTTCTTGTCTAACATGTAAGAAAAATAATTTTGTTAATTCCTTGTGTGACATCTGCAGACTACAGTATTTCATTTTTTCAATCATTTTTTTTTATCTAACATGGTTCAGTATTTCTGAATTCTAATCTTATTCCATTAAATGCTGCTCCACAGTTTAAAATGTATAATGCAGTTGAGAAGTCATACCTTTCTGGCCTATGTATGACTCTTCTTGATTTATATAAATCCCAGTGCAGTGGGTCTGTTATAACATAATCCAGTATATTCCCTTTCCTTTAGCCAGTGTAGCTTATATTTCCATTCAAGTCCCAGTTCTTTCTACTGTTTAAGATTTTGTTCAAGTGACTGGAGGACATCCAATAACATTCCCCCTTGTTTATTAGCCCCTTCTCCAATCACTGGGATAGTGCCATCATATGGAGCATCTCATGTTTATGGTGGTCCCAGGGAAAGGATAGACAAACAGTGGAAAGGTAGCACCTTACATGCAGACAGGTATAAAACTAGAAAATAAACCTATGCATTAGTGAATTAAAAACATCATGACATTAATGGGACCAACAGCATTGACAACATTCGTCCAAGTACTAGAAATTTAGATTTTGTGATTTATAAGTAAAGCAGAGAGACTGAAGTGTTCCAGCAGCTCATTCTAGTCACTGGGGGCTACAAGGTTGAATGCCCATATGCTGAAATTCTTTTTTTGCCTTGAGCAAAGCAAAGTTCAAAGTTGAAGCAGACCTTAATCAATTTCTACAGTGAAAAGGGAGGACTAATTACTGAATGCACATCTAACAAGGAATGAATAGCACTGGAATCTCAAATATAAGGAAGCTATAAGTCAGTTAATACTGCCATAAATGTGGGCATAGGTGAGTAATAGTCATAGTGTCCTTATTTGATCTACTAGAGGACATTATAAATTTCCTTACATACGTACATATTTTAAAAAAAAGTAAAATAAATGGTAAAAACATGACACAAACAATTTTCAAATCTTATTACAGTATCAAACAGTATTTTGAATATTATAGTTGTTCTAAGTGTACATTGCATACATGTGATTACATTTACCAAATCATCACCTTTTCCTTAAATATATAATCACAGTGAATAAATTGTCAGCATGTCCCATCTGTACAACTTCAACAATGATGGAAAAAGTATGAAAGATAAGTTCAGCCAAATTAGCCAGCACTTATTAAGTTTTATTAGCATACTGCAAGTTACATTTTGGTCTTTACTCAATGGAGAAAGCAACAAATAACATGGTCAGAATCAACAAGACTGAAGAAAAAAAATAATTGCTCAATTGCAGAAACCATATTATGTTGACCTAGTAATGGCACAGTAGAAGAAAATTCCTACTGTACAGTAATTGTATCAGGGACATCTTAAAATAACATGCTAAAGATCCTCAGGGTCCTCGAGTTCAGAACCACAGAGGAGACTTGATTCTTTTTCAGTTTTATTGCATTCTTATTCTATTAAGTCATTTGTCAATATTTGGAACCTATATGACATTAATAATTTTCTGTCTAATGCAGCTTGTGTGTGCTATAACTACGGTTCATATCAATGAGCACATTTCAGAAATTGTAATGAAGGGGGAAATTGATTAGAATAGAGAAAAGTCGTATCACTATTTTCTTTTTTTAAGACTTAGACTTTATGGCACACAACAACAAAAAACACTTAACAGAAAATCCTAAGGTTGAGCGTTGATATTATATTCAGTCGTAAAAAGAGAGAATAGTAACCCTGATCTGACTAGACATTCTTGGTTTGGTTGTAAACCCAACAACCAGAATGTATAGGCATGACAGTCAAGGCTCTGGGCTAAGTCCATAAGTCCCTTTGGTGATCATTCAGGCCAGGGATCTGGTTATATGCTCAAAAATTTTAATAACTGGTTGCACGCCCCACAGATTTAGGGATAGGCATCATGTTAGGATTGGATACTCAAGGATGGTGTATAATAAATACTACACTGTCTAACTAATCTTTGTGGACTAGTAACAGCTCCCTTGATAGAAGAATACAACAGCAAAACTAGACATTCATACAAACACGAAACATTTGATAAAATTGTTAAGAATTTAAAATTCAGAAGTGAATCTTAAGAACCTAAGATATGATTGTATTCATATGGTTAACATAACTCATAAACCTTAGTAAGCACTCTGGGTGGGATATTCAGACTGCACCAGGCTGTGGTGCAAGCCTGGGCACAGCGCAACTGGGATGTGCCAGGGTGCTGACAGGCTAATATTCAATGGTGCTGCACCATGGCTCAGTACCGTTGAATATTGCTCTGTAGCCACCTGCATTGTGCATGGTGCAGTGGCACTGCACCAGTACAAGTGGCCAGAGAGGGGCAGGGGGATGCGCCAGCAGAAGTGCTGTTACGCTAGATGCATCAACCATGATATTCAAAGGTGCACATGCAAATGGGGCCATAATGCATGCAAGGTGCAAATGGGGCCATTTTCATGTCATGATGGCCCCATTTGCATGCAAGTGCACCCATCCCCGATGACTTGCACCTGGCGCCTTGCCAGGCTGCAGCCATCATGGTCCGATGCCCCCTGCACAAGCGGCAAAGTACCCCACTGTCCGATCATGGGCATATGTATAAAGTTTAAAATGTCTCATATCCCTAGTGGTACAGTGGACTGCTCGCAGCCCAATCGTGGGCATATGTACAAAATTTAAAATGTCCTATATCCCTGGTGGTCCAGTGGACCGCTCGTAGCCTGATCGTGGGCAGAAGTCTAAAGGAAGATTAAATCCCATCCCTGGTTGTCCAGCGGTATCCCCCTCCACACCCTCCCACTAAGCCCTGCCACCCCACCCCCAGTCAGCGGCAACCCCTGCCTGCACCAGGTCACATCAACTACTGTACGTGCAGGAACCGTTGATGTGCCGAGCAATCCCCCAGCCTCTCCAGGAAGGAAAGCAGCCCTGTGGGCACTCAATCCTCTCCCCCCCCGCTGTCCCCTAGTGCCACAAGCTCGCTCCCAAACTTGGGTCACTAGGGTGGAGTGAGGTGTGGCATCCAGCACCTCAACCCTCAGCGCACTAGGCCGACCAGGTGATTGCATTTATAACCAGATCATGGCCATTAATATGTTCCACCAAGGAATTGCATCATTGTGATACAAAGTTTTTATAGATGAAAAGGGATAAGATTGATTTTTCCCATTTGGACCCAATGTCTTGAGGAGCTCTTTGCTTTCAGGGCTGCGAGAGGATATGGTGGAGTTGAAGGCACTTATATGCATCTCTGAGGGGGCAAATTGTGGTCTCTTTAGAGTTGAGGAATACTAACATAACATCTGTGGCAAGGACATCACAAACTCTTGATATTTCTGTCCAACCAGCTCGGGAAGTTTATTTTTTTGCCTCTTATCCCAAAGAAGGCTGTTCCAGGCAAAACGTCAAAAAGGAATTCATATGTTTAAATACTTTTGTATGCAGGGCATGAGTCATTCCCAATGGTGTGTCTGGAAGAGATGGTGGGGAAACTCCAGAAGGAAGGGCAGTTAATTCAAACCCCATCTGATCACAAAGTAATTTTTCGATAGTGTGCCATTGTACAGTTTCATGAGGTCTTGCCTTAAACATAGAAACATAGACTCTATTGGCAGATAAGGACCTGATGCTCCACCTAATCTGCCCTATTTTCCCTACCTATAGTGTTGCCATAGACCCTACTCGGTATTCGGTCCCCCCAACCCACCTCTAAGATCCCTCTGTGTCTATCCCATGCTTTTTTGAACCCTGTCACCATTTCTGCCCCCATTACCTTTGCTGGTAAGCTGTTTCATGCGTCCATCACTCTCTCCATTAAGAAGCACGTCATCAGATTTCCTCTGAGCCTTCCCCTTCTATCTTCAAAGCATGACCTTTTGTCCTTGAGCATCTTTTTCTGTTGAAAATGCTTCCCTCTTGTACCTTGTTTTTGCCTGTGAGGTATTTGGATGTCTCTATCATATCTCCCTTTCCCTCCATTCCTCCAGGAGGTACATGTTAAGTTCCTTGAGCATTACCCCACAGGGCTTTTGATGCAGGCCATGTACCATTTTGGTTGCCCTCCTTTGTACTGCCTCCACCCTCTCTATATCTTTCCATAGGTAGGGCCTACAGAACTGTGCACAGCACTTGAGGTGCTGCCTAATCAGTTATCTGTATAAGGGCATTATTACCTCCCTCCTTCTGTTGGTGAGTCCCTTTTGTATGCAACACCACATCCTTCCAGCCTTCCCCACTGCTTTGTCATACTGTTTCACTATCTTCAGGTCATCAGACATGATCTCCACCAGGTCTCTTTCCTGCTCTGTAACTGTTATTATTTCTCCTCCCACATGGTATGTTGCCCCCAGGTTCTTATGTCCCAAGAGCATTATTTTGCACTGCTTTGCATTAAAACCCAGCTGCCAAGCCCTTGACCATTCTTCCAACTTTTCTAGATCACTTGTCATTTTTTCCACTCCTCCCAGTGTGTCTACTCTGTTGCAGAGTTTTGTGTCATCTGTGAACAGGCATACTTTCCCTTCCAGCCCTTCTGCAATATCACTGATGAAGACATTGATCCCTGTGGTATGCCACTGGTCACTTTGCCTACTCCAGAGTGACTGCCATTTACCACCACCCTCTGACTACTATTTCCTGGCCAATTTTACACCCATTTTACTACCTTAGGTCCTCCACCTATGCTTCCCAGCTTGTTTAACAGACTTCTATGTGGAACAGTGTCAAAGACCTTGCTGAAATCCAGGTAGCCATGTCCACCGCTCTCCCTTGATCCACTTCCATGGTCACCCAAGCCTGAGGAGGAAGAAAACAAGAGATTAAGAAGACAAAGTTTGAGCAGTAGAAGTGAAACTGGGCAAGGGGGCAATACTGATGGGGCCAGTTGGTGTGGGGGGCATATAGCAATGACTATTACTCATAGTAATGCCTTCCTCCCATATATATATATATATATATATATATATATACCCTTTTTTCAAGGAGAGGCAACAGAAGATGCCAGTTAAATGGATTTCATAGTGTCCCACTCTGTTTTCAGTCTCAGCTGAGCTGGAGTGATGATGTCAGTTTAGAATTGTCACAGCAGCATAAGCCACAATGGAATGCTAGCTGGGGGAGTTAGCTGTAGAATGTTGAGTAAGAGTTCAGTAGTCTGTAGAGTGGACAGTAGGAGGCGGCTGCTGCCTGGGCAGCTCCTCAGATTTAGATCTGACAGAGAGCTACCTCTGGAGATTGGGTAGTTTGTTCTCACCCTAGAAGATGAACATAGAAGACCAGAGAGTGAAGTGGTAGAGACCGTTCCTAGAGGGTTTTCCAGTGCCCCATCCCCAGAGGGATGGGGGGGGAATTACAGGATTATGAGGCAATCCCCTGGTCCAACCTGGACTGTGTTGAAGCTGCCTGAGATTCATCTGCTCTGTGAGTACCTGAGACTTTTTGTGTGAAAAAGCCCTGGGGCACCTGCATTCCTGTGGTGAGTTTTTCTCAGACACAGGGGACTCTGTCACCAAGACTGTTTCAGTGTGAAAGTGTCTGCCTACTATGGGGTCTGGAGAGAGACTTGCCAAGTATAGAACTTTTAGTCTGTTTCTGTTTAAAAGTGTCTACCTACTATGGGGTCCAGAGAGAGACTTACCAAGTGCAGAACTTTTAGTTTGTGTCTGATTTAAAAGTGTCTGCTAAAGTGGGGGTCCAGTGAAGAGACATTACCAATTACAGAACTTTTAACTTCATGACACCTCAAAGGTGTGAGAAAGTAGTATGTCAAATGTGAAAGACATTTCAAGATAGCATCTACAACAGTTTCTGAGAAGGGTGTTATTAAGCAGATGAATAGCCGAGTATAAATTTGGAAGCAAAAGGTGGGAGACGCCCCCATCTGGAGTAACCATATTTACCTCTCCCGGGTTCAGTTTGGGCACCTTTGTTTTCTCTCAGTGCATTTGGACAGTGCCTGAAGAAAATACCCAGACATGGAATTTTGGATTTTTCTGTGAGCCTGAATGTGCTCTTTGGTGGTTGAGGGTGCCACCAGTAATTCCTCATGAAATATGGGAAAGTCTCCTAGTACTGGCTGAGGGTGCCAAGTCAAGGGGAGTGTACTACTTTGGGCTGTGTTTGCCAAGATCCATTCAGAACCTGAGGGTTCACTGTGTATGTGTGCTCTGTACCTCAGTAATCTGCATTACCAGTGGGAGTAGCCCTGTGGGGGTCCATCTTTGCTTTGTATTATTCTCCATGTACATGAATAAAAGCCACACTCTAGCATCTCAATCTGGTTTGGACAGTACTATTATTGCTTCCACTGTGTCTGGATTTACTTGGGTGCCCTTGACCAGAAGTACAAACCTAGCATAATGCTGAGCAAACATTTTCTCCCAGGGACCCAGGTTGATGGCCATGATAAATGCCCCCGGTGTGAGCCAGGTAGTTACCACACTTGGTTTGCCTGCCTGAGAATGGCAGGCTCTGAAGTAGAAGTATTGGTAAACAGAACTGTTCATAGTGACAACCCCCATCCCTCTCAGTGGCACCATGTGTGAGGGAAGCAGCCCTGCTAATTGAACAAGGGGGGCTGGTGGGGAGAGGTTAAAAAATGGAGGCACTGCTGAGGATTTGTTTGGAATTGGGAGGAAACAAGAGATGTTTGCTCAGGTTGCGGCTAGCATTTTGTCTGTCTGGCAGTTGGTAGTCCAAAAAGTCGGAAGCTTTGTGCATAAGGGATTTCACTAGAGTAGAGCCATCAGTATGTGCCACTATGTGCCTGCTGTTCATGTGCTGATGTGATTGTGCCAACGTTTACCAAGGAGCTGTAAAGCCAGATTGTGTATGCCCCTTGTTCTGCATCAAAAAGAACGTTTGGCAGCTTTAATTTTCAAGTTGTGACAAGAAAAATTATTGTGAACTGTGGGAAACAAAGAGGCATTTGTGCCCTGAAAGTTTAAAATGCTTGCTGTGTGAACTGGGGGAGTCACTAGAGAAATAGCCATGAGAAATGGTTGAAAATGGTGCTCCCACCTTAGAGTTACAGTTGAAAAGAAAAAAGTTATTTTGCAGTTTAAATTTTGCCTGCTCAATGATCGCCGTGGAGAAGAAGAGCACAAGAAGAGAGAGATGCTCATTTACATGGCATCGAGTGATTGGTGAGACTGCAATAAGTGTTCGAGAGGGAGAGAGCAAGTGGTGTGTGGGCTGGCTAGCCAGGAGGATCGTCACGGTAACTGCAGATATTCTAAAAGTTAAAACATCAGACTTTTCTGTGCTAAATCGGGCTCAACCCGTATTCCAATCAACTGGGGAGAAAGCGTGGCATTCGTAAGGACAATCGGTGGGGTTGCCAGCCTGTTTCAACCCAGAGGCCTTCCAGGATCAGCTGTAGGCTGAGAATTTCCATCAAAAAGCCAGCTACTGATTCAGTGAGTACCATTCAGTAAAACTGAGCTCAGACCGTGTGTGATTTTCCTAAAGCCAGATGGATCTATGTGTAAACAGTGTGATTGTTTTTGCAAAGAAGGACTGTGTAAAGTAAATCAAACCCAAGCAAGAATTCAGAGCATTAGACTGTGAGCATGTATTATGGATTCAGCAACAGTGTAATATTCTGAGCAAACAGAGAGACTGTGAGTTGTATGAGAGGCTGCAACAAACAGGCAATCCTGTTCAAGAAATACTGTGGCTTTGGTGATTTTAAGCAAGTAAAAGTGATTGAAAGCTAATGTAAATTCCTAGAAAATCATATAGATGTGCTGAGGAAGCAAAACAGTGCAGTCTGTGCAGTTTGAGTAGAATTTATCAGTATGTAGTAAATCGGATGCGCAGTGGCTTACGTCAGATGCAGATTGTTGATGAGCCAGGAATGCTGATGCTGTCATTACAGTGTGGGGTAGTAATGTAAACACAGCAGCAGGGAGCCATTTTGTGAAACTATTCCAAGTAGAGTGAACTCAGTGATAACAGTGAACTTTTGTGTGTTTTTCTACAGCCATGGCTTCCAGATCATCCCGCTACCCGGATCATGCCCAGGCTATGATTGTTGAAGAGGTTACCAAGCTGAAACAAATAGAAAAATGTTTCTACAGTGGGTGTTTGCCTCCTTGTGTTGTGATTCCCGGATTCCCTGTGAGAGTATGCATAATGTGCCTCAAGGCTGGAAGGGACGTTTTCATGATTCCTCACTGTTCACAGTGCTTAGAGAAGCAAGGTCTAACTAGTGCACCTAAGATTCGTTTGGCTCCCACGTGGACAAAGCTTCAAGATCCTGCAAGTAGCAGCACACAGCACCAGGTTGAACCTGTTGGGGGAGGCCCAGCAGAGTGTTATATAAAGAAAGAGGGTGTAGATGTACTGGCAGAGTAGAGTACTCATGATGTCTCCACACCTGTGTCACAAATGGACAATGCGGTGGAAGAATCAGTGGATCATCCATGGAGAGAGGGTCCAAGTCCTAGCCTCACTGGAGAGGATGAGGTTCAAGAAACCCTAGATTGGGAGGTGTCTACATCCATGCCCAGTGAAGAGTGGACTGTCTTGGGAGTGAGGACGACTGCTCATTCCTGGGCCCAGGTCCTAAGTGAGGAAGAGGAGGAGGAGGAGGAGGAGGGAGCTATGTATCTTTATGATGAAAATTCTAGTCCACAGCGTAGGGCTCTTGCCTCAGAGGAACCAGAAGAAGATGCTGGTGACTCCATAGCCCTGCCCCCAGAAGGAGGGCTCAGGGACCAGTTCTACATAGCTTTGAGTATGCGACACTGGCAGAACCAGGACTATCCACCCCAAGCCAGGCCGGGAGTCGCGAACTGACGAAGAGTTCAAGTTTGAGTTTATTGAAGGAAAAAACTCCATTGAGCAAGCTCATTCACAAGGAGGTCCTGAGACATTTACACAGACATATGAATAAAACATAGACAGGTACAATTGAGTGTAAATATACAAAGTGTATATATAGAATAAAGGAGATATATCATAATAAGGCTCAACTTAGTAGTGCAGGGTCAAGTTGAGGCATTATTTCTTATGTCTAATGGAAAGAATAATAAAAAGAAGAGAAAGAAAGAAAAAGATGGATAATGAGCAAGGACAGAAGAGAAAGTTTGGTTAGGAGGGCAGGGTAGAAGATTTGCAGGCAGGGAAGGCAAGGGGCTAGGGAGAGTATAGGGGAGTAGGATGTAGATAGGAGGACTGAGGGTGTCATATTGTTTGGTAGATAAATAAAAGCCTTTTGCTGGTTAGGCAGTTTCATTCCTGTCTTGGTGAGGAAAAGGACAGTCTGTACTCAAATAACTAACTAGGAGTTGGGGGTACGCTTAGCAGCAGCTGCAGATATCTTTTATTTTAGAGACTACTAGTGCTTTGAAGAAATTGAGACAATGCTAGTTAGCTTCAGTATGGATTGAAGATGGTTTCAAATAGCAGGAAGGGCATAAGAAACAGCTCATTGGCCAAATGTAGTATGAGTCTTTGGAACAGCTAGTAGGATGAAGTCAGATTTCCTTAGGGAGTATGCGCTATGGGAAATGTGAATGAGAGAGGTTATGTAGCCCGGTAGTTTGTGAAGAAGTATCTTGAGGGACCAGATACCAGCATGGAGCAGGTGTCTGGTGGCAAGTGAGGTCCAGCCAACTGCTGCATAAAGATCACAGTGGTGGGTTCAGTAAGGGGAGCTAGTGATGAACTGTAGGGCATGGTGGTAGAGGATGTCCAGCTTAGTTAGACTTGATATTGAAGAGGAGATGTAAATTATATCCCCATAATCAAGTAAGGGAAGGAATGTGGCCTGGACAAGCCTGGTTCGGGTTTCAACAGGAAAGAGAGATCTATTTCTAAAAAGAAACCCAACCATGCTTTGAGCCTCTTCAATAAGTCCTTGATATGGTCATTAAAAGATAGATTATTGTCTGTCCAAATGCCAAGATATTTAAATTTAGGTACGCCTTCCAGGGGTTCTCCCAGGTAGGTAACAATAAAGTCCTTTGGGAGGGCAGGTACAGTAGAGTGCCAATGGAAGTATGCCTTGAAAAAATCATTGCCTTAGTTTTTTTAGCATTTAGGAGTAGCTTGGCTTTTATGAGATTGCTTTCTAGCTGAGCAAAGTCAGCTTGCAACACATCACAAACTTCTGATAAGGTTGTACCTGAGCAGTACAATACCATGTCATCTACGAAGAAATGCAGGCTGGAATTCATTATGAAGGAATCAAGATCATTAATATACAGGGGAAAAAAGGACCGGGCCGAGGATGGAGCCTTGGGGGGCTCCCCTGACAATCAGGAGGGGTACAGGAAGTAGACCATCAACTTTGACTTTTTGTATCCTTCCAGAAAGCTAACTGTTAAACCACTGTGCAGTAGATGGAGAGGCACCTGGATTGGTGAGACAGGTAATTAGAAGGTGATGGTCAACAGTATCAAATGCTTCACTAAGGTCTAGAAAGATTGCACCAGTAACCTTCTTAGAATCCATAGCAGAAATCCAGTCATTACAGACGTTAGCCAATGCTGTGATGGTGCTGTGTTTAGACCTGAAACCAGATTGTGCTGGGTTTAGGAGTGAGTGCATTTCAAGGTGATTTTTTAGTTGGTTATAGATCAGTTTTTCCAGAACTTTGGAGAGAACAGGCAAGATGGAGATAGGCCTGTAGTTGTTTAAATCACAGGGGTCTCCTGATTTGAAGAGAGGAAGAATATGGGCAGATTTCCAGCAGGATGGAACTGTGGCTGTAGTAATGGAAAGATTGAAAATATGAAGGAATGGGGCAGTGAGATGGGCAAAGCCTAGTCTCAAGAAAAAGGGTTCGAGACCATCGTCCCCTGCACTTTTCCTGGTATCAAGGCTGAGGAGTAAGTCTTCAACTTCTTTGTAATTAAACAAGTGCAGTTGAAAGGGATGGGATGGGATACTGGGTGTGGAGGTTGGGTTAGCATTGCTATTTGCGTGTCTAGCATACAATGAGGAGTCAAAGGCTAATCCAGCAGTGGCAAAGTGTGAGTCAAGTTCTTCAAGGATTTGAGACTTGTTTTCCACCACCCTGTCTTTGGTAAGAATCTTGGTAGGAATAGAGGGAGCCAAGGGATGGCCTCCAATGGATCTCAGTGTCCTCCAGATTTTGGGGGAGTTCCCAATGGCCTGCTCCAAAGTGGAGATATAAAAGTTTGCTTTAGCAGCACAAATGTTTTTTACACAGGCATTCCTAGCAGTTCTAGAGGCCTGCCAGTTTACAGGGTTCTTTGAATGCCTAGCCTGGGCCCAAAGCTTATCCCTATTGGTAAGTGATGCCTTGAGGTCTGGGGTAAACCAAGGATGTGAAGATTTACGTATCCTTACTTTATTAAAAGGGGCATGCTTGTTTACCAGGGTGGTAAGGTTATCATTAAGGACTTTAGCAGCTTCATCAGTAGTTTTGGCAAGATGTAGATCTTGCCATTTGACCTAACCCAATTCTAATAGAAAGTCTGCTGGATTGAACTTATGAAAGGACCGTTTGGTTCTGAGTTTAGGTAGATGGTGTGTTTTAGTTTGGGATCTTATACACACAACAACACTGTGGTCGCTCATATCATTATGGAAAACTGTAGAGTGAGAGATTTTGTGGAGATGCGTAGTTAAAATAACATCTAAGAGTGAGAGTGAGAGTGAGAAGGCAAATGAGATCTATGGAATGTCCTTTTCTACCATTCCTTGGAGAGTCTGGAAGGAGATTGAGAAAACCAGGAGAGCCTGGTTAGTGGAAGAGGCAACCAAAAACCTGCATCCAGGTGCAACTCGATATGTCAGAGACAAAGTTGTCAGAGACAGACTCAAGTTTTGGAAGTTGGGCAGAACACTTTTCATAGACACTGTACGTATTGTGGAGAAAAAGGTAAACAAGACTTTCCATACTGTGAATTATGAGCACCCAGGCGGGGTATTAATTCTTGCACCTGACCCATTGTGGTACTACCCTCAATGTAACCAACTTCCTGTGAATGTGCCCATGCCTACCAAGTGGAAAGCAGAGAGTGGTGGCCAGTGCTGCCATCCAGCCATTGCCATACCAATGTTGTTCCACCAGTCTGGTATTCCAGGATCCAAAAGTGCATCCAGATTCATCAGCCTTGCAGTGTGCCTTCCAGTTCCATCACCTGGCCTTCCAGATGACATCAGCCAGAGATGACATCAACCCAGCTGTTTCCTGATTCATCACCAGAGATTTCGGATCATATCAGTCCAGCTGTTCCTTTCCTGTTCCAAGATTTCATCTCCTAGAGGATGTCAGCAAGAGATGACATCATTCCAGCAGTTTCCAGACATCCATCCTGTCATTTCTGGAAGATTTCTACCCAGCTGTATCCGAAAAATGCTGCCAGGGAGAGTCTTCGGCTGGAGATCCAGGTGCTGTTCCATTTTTCATTCTTCAAGGGACTGGTAAGTCCAGACTTTTCTTACTTTATTGACATTGCAATACACATCCTACACCTGGCAGACTACAGACTGTTGAACTGTCCACAAAGACTCTCTCCTTTGGGACTACAGTACTTCAAGAACTGTGCTTCACCGGGCTCCGGCCCAGGAGAGACTCTTTCATGGACCTTGCCTTCGGGCACTGTTTGCCACTAGTTGGGACATTTAGGGCTTTCCATCTCCCAAAAGGTGTATTGTACATAATGTTGATGCTTTCTACTGTTTTCTACTTTTCTACCTTTTTTCTAAAAAAAATATTTTTGGGATTCTCCAGTGTTTTGATGGTAAGGGTTATGGTCATGTACTGTGTTTTGCAGATTAGGGGTGTGTTTTTGTATTTTCTTTTTCAGGTGGATCCTGATGAAGACAGAAGAGAAGACAAGAAGCAGATTGGAGGGACTCATTGGAGTTCCTCTGTGCTTTAAAGTGTTGTTTTTAAAGTAATGTATAGTTGTTAACATGTGTTAACCTTTTTCTTTCCACAGGTGTAGTTGTGGGAGTGTGGGAGTGTAATGCCTGTGTATAGTGTTAGCTCTGGTGGTTGGTTTGCAGGTGTCCAGGGATGGGGGGAGGTTCCCCTGTTTTGGGTAGGTTTGTTTTTGGTCAGATAGGTTTTACTTAGAGGGCTAGGGCATAGACAGGCTGTGGTCCTGACCTGCAGTAGGGGCCACAGTGCTGGTCTATTAGGGCTGTGCTCTGGACAGTTCTTCCAGGGTCACTGGTTTCCACAGTAAGATCATAGTGTAGGGGCTGATGTGTCAGCCAGTTGCCTCTGGGCCCTTAGTGTTGCCTGCCTGTGCCTGGCACATGGTAGGAGAGGGCCTGATCACCCCTCTCCATAGACAGCACATAGAGTAGGATGGTCTGGTGCCAGGTAGACAAAGATTAGGTACAGTCATTTTCCTGGCTGAGGGTGGGTGTAACCCCCTTGTTCCAGGGGTTACTAGAATCCCACTTAGAATCAGTGGCAGGCAGGGAGAGGCAGCTAGTGAGATGGCAGTTAAATGGATTTCACAGTGTCCCACTCTGTTTTCAGTCTCAGCTGAGCCGGAGTGATGATGTCACTTTAGTATTGTTGCAGCAGCATAAGTCACAATGGAATGCTAGCTGGGGGAGTTAGCAGTAGAATGTTGAGTTAGAGTCCAGTAGTCTGTAGAGTGGAGAGTAGGAGGAGGCTGCTGCCTGGGCAGCTCCTCAGCTTTAGCTCTGACAGGGAGCTACCTCTGGAGATTGGGTAGTTTGTTCTCACCCTAGAAGAAGAACATAGAAGACCATAGAGTGAAGTGGTAGAGATCGTTCCTAGAGGGTTTTCCAGTGCCCCATCCCAGAGGGATGGGGGCGGAATTACAGGATTCGGGGGCAATCCCCTGGTCCAGCCTGGACTATGTTGAAGCTGCCTGAGATTCATCTGCTGTGTGAGTACCCAAGACTTTTTGCGTGAAAAAGCCCTGGGGCACCTGCATTCTTGTGGTGTGTTTTTTCTCTGACAAAGTGACTCTGTTACCAAGACTGTTTCAGTGTAAAGTGTCTGCCTACTATGGGGTCCAGAGAGAGACTTGCCAAGTACACAACTTTTAGTCTGTTTCTGTTTAAAAGTGTCTGCCTACTATGGGGTCCGGAGAGAGACTTACCAAGTACAGAACTTTTAGTGTGTGTCTGATTTAAAAGTGTCTGCTAAAGTGGGGGACCAGTGAAGAGACATTGCCAACTACAGAACCTTTAACTGCATGACACCTCAGACTTGTGAGAAAGTAGTATGTTAAATATGAAAGACATTTCAAGATAGCATCTACAACAGTTTCTGAGAAGGGTGTTATTAATCAGATGAATGGCAGAGTATAAATTTGAAAGCAAAAGGTGGGAGACCCCCTATCTGGAGTAACCATATTTACCTCTCCGGGTTCAGTTTGGGCACCTTTGTTTTCTCTAAGTGCATTTGGTCAGTGCCTGAAGAAAAAACCCAGACATGGGATTTTGGATTTTTCTGTGAGCCTGAATGTGCTCTTTGGTGGTTGAGGGTGCCACCAGTAATTCCTCATGAAATATGGGAAAGTCTCCTGGTACTGGCCAAGGGTGCCAAGTCAAGGGAAGCATACCAGTTCGGGCCGTGTGTGCCAAGATCCATTCAGAACCTGAGGGTTCGCTGTGTGTGTGCTCTGTACTTCAGTAATCTGCATTACTAGTGGGAGTAGCCCTTTGGGGGCCCATCTTCACTTTGTATTATTCTCCGTGTATGTGAATAAAAGCCACACTCTAGAAGGGTCTAGTACAAATTCCTGCTTCTGAATGTCCCGACTTGTCAATTCCCATCTCTGATTTGCTGACTTCAATCAGCCCACATGGTAATTTTGCCCGTTATTTTATTCTCCCTACTATTTCCTCAAATCTGCGCAGTTGTGCCTTCTATGTATTCAGGTAGCACTTTCTAATGCAGACAGACTTTATGTGAAAGTAGAATGCACTGTTATGGTCTGGGAAAAAATATATTGAAGAGCAACACCAGATAAAGCTAGAATCAGTGCTCTTGCCAAATATACACTCTGTGCTGAATGCCTTTATTCATTCAGATAGTTCAGCTTTTGTTATATACCGGTCAATAATGCTGACAGCACTAATTTACTAATACAATACTTTGTAATGCACTATGAAAATAAATACATAAAACAGCCACAGCAGACTTAACTATATTCAGTGCTGTTGCTAAATTACTGTGTAATGTCAATAATTTAATAAAATCACAAAATGATGCAGCCCATTGCTAGTAAGGACAGATTATCACCACTGATGACAGCACGAGGCAGACTTGTCACAGTGAAACAGCACGCAGTAAAACAAAACATACAAACACCGCTCGGTTCACGGGTAAATAAAAAAAATGTGACTCAATGTATGTTTTCTCAAGTGAAGAGATCTCTGATGATATGAACTTCCCTGGCACTTCACGCCTCCTCACACAAGCACTACAGAGCAGTGGGAACACTGACAGCTCCTAACTCTGCATCATCACGCTGAGTGCCTGTGAGAATGAGCACATCCAAACTGCTTGCTCCCACATGAAGGTGTGTTGCTCTTTGTTTCTATTTGTACTTATGGGATGTCAGCTTTTCAGGACTTGTTATTTGTTGTACTACTTACTGTTGGGGTTACGGGATGTCTGTTTATGGGATAATTTTTGTTGGCAAACTGTTCAATACGGGTAGTTGGTGTTGGTCGAATTACTGTCAGGCGTTAATGGGTCGGGAATTCATACTGATCCCCTCTAGAATCCCAACCTGGTTTGGACAGTACTGTTATTGCTTCTACTTTGTCTGGATTTACTTTTGTGCCCCTAACCAGACGTACAGACCCAGCATAATGCTGAACAAATGTTTTCTCCCAGGGACCCAGGTTGATGGCCATGATAAATGACCCACCCAGGTGTGAGTCAGGTAGTTACCACACTTAGTTTGGATGTCTGAGGATGGCAGGCTCTGAAGTAAACAGAAGTGTTCATAGTGACAACCCCCATCCCCCTCGGTGGAGCCATGTGTGAGAGGAGCAGCCCTGCTAGTTGAACAAGGGAGGGTCTGTGGGGGGAGGTTACGTATGTATATATATATATATATATATATATCTATATATCTATATATACATATATATATATGTATAATCACCTATCCCTTATTAGTATCATTGACTCTTTCACTATGGCTTGTGCACCTTCCATAGCAGTAAAATTGTCATTCTTTAGGTTGCAAATGAGCATCTCATTACATCTAAAAATTGTTAATTTTGTCTACTTGTCCTCTTTGACTGAAGTACAGCATTCAACACAGTTGACCATCTCATCCTCCTTGACAATCCTGAGAACTGTGCTGGGGTATCAAGAACTATCCTTTCATGGTTTCACTTCCACTGCTCCAACATTGTCTTCTTAATCTCTTTTTTTCCTTACTCAGGCTTCTATAGTGCCTCTTGAGACTCTGTATTTGTATGCTTCTCTCCTCTATCCACACAATGTGTTCCAACTGTGCCACATAGTGCAGCCTCAGTTTCAGCTCCAGGTATCACTCATATGCTGATGATATCCAGTTATATATTTCTTTCAAATCCTTTTCTCTTACTGCTTTATACTTCTCCCCCTGCTTAGCAAATGAAGTACCCTTCCCCAAATTTGACTTCATATATAATTCTCCGTAACTCCTTCCTCCCCTTTGCCTTCTCAGTTAGTAATATGAGAGTCCTCCTTGGCCAAATGCACATTTAGTCCCCACATCCCTATGGTTTGTACATTTTTCTACCATCAGCTCAGCAATATTTTCTAAATCTATCACCTCCTGAACCTCAGCTCAGCTGAAACCTTTATTTATACATTTATCTTGTACCTTTTCAACTGTAATGCCATCCTTTATGGTCTCCCAGGTCTCTTCTGATGTAAACTTTAAATTGCTCAAAGTTCAGCTCCTCAACTGTTCATCCACTCTTAAAAAATTGAACAGCATGGCTGGTGCAGTGGCATGTAGGGCTGAGGCACTGGTGCCTTTCCTCCTGCCACAACGGTGACGTGAGTTCAGCAACAGACCAGGGTTTTTCAGGTGCTTGCTAGGTGAGGGGAAAGTTGAGCAATACAAGATGGCTCTCCTCCCTTGGGGAGAGTGGATTCTGAGTCCTGCCAGTTGCCTTCCTCCTGGAGGACATCAGGGGCCAATACTGACGTGTTAAGTTTGTGTGGGGTGGCATGTGCTATTGCAGCATGCAAGCACATCAATATGCACATGTGTGCATCACACGCAGATGGCCCAGGGAGAAAATGGAGGATACAGTCCTGGCTCACTCGGCATCCTCAGCAATTGTCATATGACTATACATGGCAGGTCACCTTCCAGTATAGCTCTGTGTAAGTAGTGTAAGTAGTGGTTTACCCATACATCCATGACATGGGTTGGTGACTGGACTGAGGGAAGTCACTGGGACTGGGGACAGTAGGCAGAAAAACATGCTGATAAAAAAAGGAATAGGGCAGCATCACTCCTACACTCTGTCATAGACACATAGAAACTGTTGGCAGATAAAGACCACTAGACCCATCCATTGTGCCACTAAGCCATACACTTGTATACAGCCTCTGACCCTACCTGGTCAATGGCTTTTTGCCTCTCCTACCCACTGCCAAGGTTCCCTCATGCTTGTCCCAGGCATGTTTAAATCCTTCCACTGTCATCACTCCCACCACCTCCTGTGGCAGGCTATTCCACGCATCCACCACCCTCTCCATGAAGACAAACTTTCTCACATTTCCCCTCAACCTCTCCTCCTCTATCACCACCATTAGCTCCTGATCCAAAGCCACATACACAATGAAACCGTGTTGCTTATTTTCTAGTTTCTTCATGATCATGCCCCCATTCTAGCTCTGACCTCATCACTGCCAACTGTCAATCCTGTGCTTTTCATCTCTCCAACTTTAGACTTGTGACTATCGCTCATGGCTTTCTCTCAGCTATCTGTGATCCAGCAGCAGTCTATCATAGTGGTAAGAACACAGAGCTGAGATATGGTGACCTGGGTCTGAATTCTACTACCACCTTTTGCAGTACTCAATGTTTGACCCTGAGCAAGTCATCTAACCATCCTGTGCTTCACCTCACACGCTCTGATCTCTCTTTCTGGTCTTCATATCTCCCTATGCTCTGCAAATAGCAGCAACATTTTGTCCTCTGCCAGCCATGCATTTTGAAGTGCTTTGGGATGCAGCTTGTATGAAAGATGCGATATAGAACCAAATTACTTTCCTCTGCCCTTACTGTCTGAAAATCTCCCTCCTCCCTTGCTCAGTCTCTGTCTCACGGATTCCCCTGATTTCTTCAAAGCCCGTCTCTTTTTCTTTCCCTTTGAGTCTCAAGCTCCCAAGCAGTAGAGCCTGTTTTGCTGTTCAGTAGTTCCTTATAGCGTTGTTTTGCTGACAATAACACTGCCAACTGCTTTTGACTTTGTTGATAATCCTATATAAGAAATTGCAGCACTAACAGTGTTACTGATTCACATCTAATTTCATTCTTTTGTTCTCCATTTAGCTTGTGCTCCTCTGATGCACTAAAATAATTTTCTGGTTTCCAGCAAAAAGCTCACATTTAACATCAGCAGAATGTGATCTGTATTTCATGACTTTCCATTTTATATTACAGTGACATTTTTTATGGAAACAGAGTAATTTACTCATAGGGCATAATCCACTGAATGACTGGGATAAGCATTGATTTGCACATATCACTACCACAGAGCTCTGCACTGTGATGCCTTTACATTATTGGTTGCAGCAATAGCCCTACAAGACATACTTTGCAAGTGCAGAGCTTTGGTATGAGGGCAAGGACTGGCATGGGTGGGCGGACCTGTGCCATACACTGGGCATCAAACTGGATCCCATGTTGGTTCTTTTGTGGCTCCCCCATTCTGCAAAGAGCAGTTGTTTCCAAAGTATGCCAGTCCTCCAAGGATTATCATATCCTATTAGGGCCACTGAGTAGTGTCTGTACTCAGACACACTTGTGCCACAGTGCCCTCCAGTTCTCAATGCTTGCTCAGATTGCTGGGCGCAGGTTGTACAGAGGCTGATCAGGCCCCCAAAAGTTGTTGCAGGGGGCAGATAGGGGTACATAGGCATTACTTAAGGTCCTTGGGCTGTATCCTTCACCCTCACTGTCAGTTCTTCATGTTGTGGTACTCCTGTCAGGAATGGTGTAGTAGTGCACTTCCAACCCCATGGCTATCCCATCCAAGATAAATGCTGCATTCCACAATTTGACCAAGGATCAAGCAGAGTGGGAATGTGTGCCCATCATGCAGGCTGCAAAGTGTCCCACACATGTAGAGGGGGCACCCTGTGGATGTGTAAGCCACTCCTCCTCCTATGTGGAGGGCCACACAGACTGTGGAATGGGCTTTAAGATGTTATTTTTCTAGCCGCATAAATCTGTCCTAAAATTACATCAGCATGTCACATGTAAGAGATAACTCATGACAATTTGTGCTACTGTTATGTAAGCACTAAGGCATGACAAGGTGTTGGATACTGCCTGATAAGAGCACACCCCAGGTGCATTATGAGGCATGAGGCACTTGCAACAAGTGCCTTTAGCACCTGATAAGTTCTGTTATCAGGAAATAATCCACACATTGGTGTGTCTTATTGCTTTAATAAAATGGGTTCCCCAAGTTAAAAAAAAAGAATAGGAAAATTTCTACATTTTTAATTATTAAAATATTCTTAAAAAACATATTTTTAACTATTTGCAATAAAGCAGTTCTCCTAATCTACAGTATTACTGCTAGTTTGTGCCACCTCCATATTCCCTCCTGATCCCCAAACATGATCTTTCCATGGCAGTACTTCTGCTAGTTTCCACCCCCTCCATATTCCCTTCCTGACATTCAAACATGGTCTGTCCCCCAGCAGTTGCCTTTTAACACCTACCATGTGGAAACATGAGTGAGGCTTTCAAGACCATGTGTGTAGAGTGTAGAGTGAGCAGTTTACCAATCATGAGCAGTTTCCTGATCATACTGGGCTCTCATCTTACACAGCACATGTTTTAACATTTACTTTCGCCATCATTTCTCTACTTGATCACAGGTGGGCATTGGGATGGTGAAATGAGCAGCATGGCAATCTGAATGGGTAGGAGAGAGGACAGACATGAATGGGACAGAGTTGATGAGAGTCTTTGAAATTGACATCCAAGGATCCTGCTTTACAAAAATGAAAAAAAAAAAGTTACAGCAGGTTGGTTAATGCTGCAAAACAATGGTTAGGGGTTCTTGATGTGTTTTTAGGTGTTGGTGAGGATGGGCATTTTTTGAAATGGCTTTCAAATTGCATTTGATAGGTTAGGAAAAGCAATGAGTATTTGTGGTGTTTACCTAACAAACATAGCTGGCAGAAACGCTTACAAAAAACACTTTTTAGAAGGCATGGATCTTTGGCTGCACTGCATCCTGTATGTCATAAGCAGTACCAGTTGGCACAATATGTGCTGATAAGGACATGGCAAATGGTAATTCTTAGCTAATCAGGATGCAGCAAATTCTTTTATAGAAGGAAATAATGCACACCTTGGATTATTGTAGGTCATGAGGCATAGATGAGTGCCACAACCACCCGAGAAGTGCATTTTTCCATGATGACGGTACAGCCTGCAGTGTGATATTCCACTTATACTGTAAATGAAATAGACTTGTATCTGTTAAAAAAAAAAAGTAGTTCAGGTGAGGTGTATGGTCATCAGAAAATAATGAACGGTCACGTGGCATGTTTCTACCAATGAAGTTACAGGATTTTAATTACCTACTTTATGATACACTCTACTGCCATGGACATAATTCAGATGTCACAAGCACAGAATTTTAACTTTGGGACAGGTATAAACAATAGTGACAGAAGATACCCAAGGGAAAGATCATGTTATCAGGCAAATGACAATGGTAAAAAAGAACAGTCTATCATGATACTCAGTTTTTTTAGGAGAATGTTTTGAAATGTATTCCTGTTGATGTCAACTGTTAGTGTTTTGCTGGAAATTAGAAACTCCCTTCAAATTATTGTCTGTATCATTTCCAAATGGAAGTCATTTTGGGATATGTTTACAAGAAAGGTGCTATATAAGTAAGCAATAGCACACAACAGGGTATGGATTGTGAGGCAACAACCCATGCCTATTATGATACATACTGTAAGTCTACACTGCATGCTCTCAGACATCCATGATTTAGGTTATAACACAATCCACAACCTCTGGGGTGTGTTACTACAATCATGAAATGGGTACATTAAGGAAAAAATTTTAACACAAGTCAAAAGGAGAGCTTGGGAATACTGGAATGCATAGGGAAAGGCATCACCAGTAGAAAACAGGAAGTTGTCATCCCTATACAGACAGTTGGCGAGACCCCATCTGGAGCACTGCATGCAGTTCTGGAGACCCCATCTCCGCAAGGATGTAGACAGGATGGAGGCAGCCCAGAGAGGGGCAACTAAAATGCTGCAGAGTCTGCAACAAAAGCTATAAAAAGAGAGACTAAAAGAGCTCAATATGTATACCATTGAGAAAAGGGGGTGGCATGATAGAAACTTTCAAGTACCTCAAGGGAATCAGCAAAGTCAAAGAGCAGAGCATATTTCAGAAAATGGATGTGCAAGAATAAGGGGGCACAATTTGAAGATAGAGGTAGTATGGCTCAGGGGCAACATGAGGAAGTATTTTATCATGGAGAGGGTGGTGGACGCATGGAACCACCTTCATGAGGAGGTCATGGGGTCAAAAACAGTGAGGGAATTCAAGAATGAATGGGACAGACATAAGGCAGTTATAGTGGGGGGTAGGAAAAAGTAGGCTGTTGGTTAACTAGAATCTGCAGCTTATTCAATAGGTTGGGAAATGGGCAGACTAAGTGGGCCAAGCAATCCTTATCTGCCAACAAAGTCTATGTTTCAAAGCCTAAAAGAAGTTCTGAAGAGTTTGTTGTGCAATAATAAACCATGATCATGTGATCTGATTCCATCAATCAAAGAGCAGGATTACACAACCATTCCATAAATTGCAGTTGTTTTGTATCTGTGGTCTACCAGACAGTGAATTACCCTCACCAGCTCAGTAATATCTCAGTTTTGCTAATTTCTCATACAGTTAGTTATTTTTCTTCACACACAACTCCAGTTTCAGAGTGCAATTGATTAGTTGTGTGGTAAAGGCTACCTGTTGTCTTAGCCAATTTAAAATCACAACCCATTTTAAAAGTGCATCACCAAAGCCCAATGCAAGCTGCGGAAGTCTATTGCTTTCATGTGGAGTGAAATGCCAATTGATTGAACTAATTTGCATTTCAATAAGACAGCCCTACATGACCAACTAACTCTGCTGTGCACTCCACTACATACCCGTCATCCCACTATAATTGAAGAGCAGTAACAGACCAAGGAGACAGTGGCAGAGAGAAATGCTACTGCTTGCCACAAATGACCCATGTTATAACAGCCAAAACATTTATAGCCCACAGGAGTGGAATGGAGGAGTACCCAGGACTCCAATGAAAAGGGCACTTGCTAAGTGAAGGGTTGCCAGTTCTACATAGATTCCTGCATTTTATAGGAACATTGTGCAATGCAGAATGAATTTTATTACTATGTATTATATTTCTTTTGATTATTAGAAATAAAAATCAAGCCAATAAAAATTCAGGTCCCATTAGAAATAATGTAATTTATGGACATATAGAAAAATAACCCTGGGATTTACATGGTAAGGGGGGTTTGGACAACTAAAATATTAGTAGTCATATATTTTACTGTACGTTTTTACTACATGACTGGATTAAAAAACTGATCACCCATACCTTCTGACCTCTGATATGTTAATTTATATAGAAAATGGTTTATTATGAACAGATTGCTGAAAATGTAGAAAGCTGATTGGCCAAGAGCTCTTTGAAGCTGTGATGCTATCTAGCTACATAATCATGGCTTCAAAAAGCCTCCGGCCACCAGCCTCCTCACTGATAATGGCAACAAATACAGCCACACTGAAGTTGCGCTTGGTAGGAGCAGCTTCTCACTCGTTACCACTCGCACATTCAAAAGCACTGCCCCATGGCAAGAGTGTGCAAGTGGCAGCAACGGACGAGTGTTTTTTTCTAATAAAAAAGAGAAACCAGAGACACTCATTCACACACAAACCACTGCTCAAACTGCAAACCCTCACCCCAACCAAAAGAAAACCACAAGATGACCACAGAAAAGAACTGCCAGTGTTGTTTCAGAGATCAGTCACAGTTCCACTACTAGCCCTAACAGTAACACCCCCTACAAATTGCACCAAGATTCTACTTTTTTTTGACACTTTTAAACAAACAGCTGTACCTGATGGCTTCTCCACAAAAGGCACGTGGCCGTGCGCACATCACCGGCTCTCCAACTTCTCTCTCAGCTTACCAGTCCTCCCCAGTGCCATCCTCAGCATTCAATTCAATGTAGTTTCTCCCAGTACAAAAAAAGTTGCAACTAAAGCACAGTGTCCACAGAGACCAATGTAAAAAATGACAATGAGGAGAAGAGAGTCACCCAGTTACTAGACCTACACTTTCTCTATCACAGCCAATAACAGTGCCACCTGCTGCTCAGAGCCCTCCAGGAACTATTTTATTTAAATATATTCCTCCAACACCCCAAAAACACATTATAAAAATGTTTTCACATTTTGTTTTTCTATTTTTTTTACCTAAAAGATGTTAAAAACAGTTCATAATAGCAATAATGCACTCCAGAGTGTGGTATATCATGAATATCATCACTTCCCAGGTGGTTTTTCACACTCAGCCTTCTACCTCATGCCCAACCACCCAAGGCATGATGATATCTCATGACATACCACACCCTGCTATGCATTATTGCTTAATTATCATGCCACTATAGTTAGGGTTGAGTAACCATTTCATTTTAAATTCAGATTTTTGGCTGTTTCTGACTTAGTCATCTGTTATGTTAGTAAGCTTAAAAACTGACATGCTCTCCCTTCATGGAAGGTTCTGTAACCCTCCACTCCCACCCCAAATTTGACAAAATTCAGTTGAGCACTTTAAAGTTTAGAGGGGGGCAAAATGTGGTAATTATCAATTTTAGGATGCCCTTTTTGCATTCTTAAAACTGAAAATTGCTGAGATTTGAAACCTGAACTTTTCAGACTGATTAAAGTCTTCCCTAAAATGAATGATTTTGGTGCTTTTTGAATGAAATAATTTACTGTAGAACTAGTAAAAATTCCACATTTGTTTAATTTCATGATGCGCAACTGCATCCATTCTTAGCAGGAATTTAAATGTGCAGTCTAACTCTAGGGATAATACTGAACCTGGCCAGGCAACCTTAATGGACTGGCACTCCCAGCGGTGACTGGCAGATCCTGACAGATCAGTTGATGCACACCAGCTGATTTAAGGAGACTTACTGGCTCAACATATAGCTTTGTCATTTGCTGATGTGTCTGTAATCAGCTGGTTTCAGCACAGCAAGCCCGTCAAGTGGGATTTTTCTCAGCTGGATGACCACAACAATCTTGTTGAAACAGCTGAGGTGCCACTGCAAATTGATAAGAATGTCGTCCTCAAGCTTCATTATGCAAGCCCGCTGCCATAAGAAAGATGTTCTGAGTATGCCAAGTACAGTGCAAAAATCAGGTTTGAACTTGGCAAACACTCAGCCAAATGTGGTGTCATAAGTGCAGTCCATCTGTTCAATAGAAAATCCAGTAGGGTGATCAATGAGTTGACTGTATTTAACTTTAAAAAAGACTGTGAAGCACCTTTGGCAAAACCTTGGCCCAATGAGTTACCCCACACTTTGCCCACAAAACAAAGATGAAGACCTACACTGCTGCTGTTTGAGGCGGAGGATGAATTAAAAAAACAATTATATGAATTCTCAGAACTGAAGGGACTATGGTGAACACAAGGGTGGTGCTGGCCATTGTGAGAGGGGTTATTATACCATGCTATACAATGGTACTTGCAGAGTATGGTGGTAACCTCACATTCTCCAGGCAGTGGGCATGGCTATTTTAAACAGAGTGGAATATACAAAGTGAAAAGCGACCCAGGCAGCCAGAAAGGCTCCAGTAAATGTCAAGTTGCTCTGCGTCCCTCACTAGAGTGGCAACAGCCTTCCAACAAGAATTTATCCCAGTAGAGCTTGTCATCAGTATGGACGAGGTGAGGATTCACCGATTGCTATGTTTGCAATGGACCATGGCAGAGAGTGGCTCAAAACAGGTTGAGGGAACTGGGTTATGAGACAATTGCAAGTGTCACTAGTGTTATACTGCACCCTGGCTGGGCACATACTACCCCTTTGGCTCGTGTACTAGGGAAAAACCAAAAACTGTTTGCCTGCATTAAAGTTCCCTGAAGACTGGGGCATGACACAATCCAATCAGAAAATCACTGGGTCAGTAGTGTCATTATGATCGACTACATAGACAGAATTCTGGTGCCATACATCTCCTTTCTTAAACAAAAAAGTGACCTCCCTGCAGAACAATGAACTCTGCTGATAGTCGACTTGCTCTGGGTGCATTCAGAACAAATTCTGCAAAAGCTTGAGTCATGCAGCATTATGCCTGTTTTTGTTACCAACATCATGTACAGATCTTCTACAGTCCCTGGATCAAACAATAAATAAACTTTTTAAAGACTTCCTCAAGATCAGTTCACAAACTGGTATGGGGAAAGGGAAAGGGGAAATTGTTTAACCAGGAAAGGCACACTAAGCCGGAGCTTGTTTTCAGGTGCGACCTGGGAGCACAATGAAGTTAAGTGACTTGCTTAGGGTCACACAGTACACAAGTGGAAGCTGTGGGATTCAAACCCAGATCTGGTCTACTGGATGTCACCAGAGTTGCAGCTCAGAGCCTTAGACCACTGTGCTATACTGCCAGTGTTATATCAGCTCAGATTTCTCATGGTACATCCATCAGCAGTGAATGCGGATCTCCTCATGACATTACTGAAAATATAACACTTTCAACAGCTTATTTCGCCATTCAAAAATCTGTGCCTGCACTGAGACAATGTAGTTCATAGGTTTCAGCTGGCTGGTATTCTGAACATACACTCCTCCTGCTTGAATTATCCTTCAGGAGATCAGGATCAGGAGGAAAAAAAGAAATGAACATTAACATTGTAGATGGCAGCGGTGGAGATGCAGCCGAACTGTGAGTGCATCGAAGGTGGATTGCCCGGACTACCCAGCCATGTGAAGTCGGACTTAGTAGATGATGCCACAAACATTATTGCTTTTGCTGACTGAGTACGCATTGATTTCCTGATTTCTTTTTTGCTACATTTATTCATTTTGACTAGTTTCAGTATTTGTGCTACAGTATTAACATTTTTAAAATGATGCAGCGGACTCTACGGCCATATGTAATACCATCTCTGATATGGTCGTGGATGGTTGTAATTGCAATAACCTGCTAACTATTGCTGAGGCTCTTAACTCCAGATTCACTGACCTATCCTCCTATACTGCACCTCCTGGGCCTTTACCTGTCACTCTGTAGGACAACCTTATACCTTCCAACCCCATCATTCACCCTTCACCCAGTCTCTGAGACTGAAATCTTACACTTACTTAAGTCCATCTCTCCTGCTGGATCGGCAGGGGTAGATGAACTCTTACCAAAATTCCTAAGAACTGTTGCACCATCTATAGTCTCTTCAGTGACTAGACTTTTCAACCTGTCTCTTCTTACAGGACATGTCACTTCCTTCTGGAAGATTGCTCGAGTTGTACCAGTCTACAAAAAGGGGGACACCACTAACCTGGATAACTACCGCCCTATTGTCATCCTCTCCAACCTCTCTAAAATACTAGAGAAAATTGTTGCTGCCCAGGTCTTGGATTACCTCTACTCCTTCAAACTCCTCACCTCTTGGCCAACATGATTTCCAGTGTGGGCACAGTACATCCACTGCTCCCATACAGCATGTGGTCTTTCAAAACTGTTACATTATGTATCTTGTGTGTGGTAACAGTATTTATACAATGTAGTTTCACTCAAAGAAACCCACATATGTGGGTTATTTTCCCCAATGCACCTAACTGTAAAATAAACATTTATGTTCCGCACTACAGTGTGACACTTGGACAGCTGGTTCTGATTAACCTATCTTTTTTGTAATATAAAAATGTGTTATTGAATGTCTCTCATGACAGATGCTGACAGTCTGTGGAATGACAACCCCCAGGTTTTAGCTAATAGGTGTTACCTGGAAGGCCAAGAGATAATTACAGGTTAGAAGAGACTAAAATTAGGGTCTCCTTTTTATGTGACTAATTGCAATTTGCAACTATCAAGATAGATCATAAAGTTTCATAACGTTCAGAGGAAACACAGTTAAAATTCACATGGTGATACAAAGCATGTTGCACCTCTGTGAGATCTGGCAGAGAGACATAACAAGTCCCTTTGATGTCCTGGAAAGGGGAAGCTGATCATAAGATAAAATAAAGTCATATGAGAAAATGAGTTGTGCTGAGTTCCCAGAATTTACCTTTGATAAGACATCTTGTTTTGCATAAATATATATTTTTTATATTCTGACAGGGAGGAGTTAGCTGACCTCACGCAAAGAGGTTGGCAAAGCCAGTTTTTAAACAGTATTCTGTTTTCCATTTACACACAAATGTTTGGACTCTGAAAGAGAAACATCTATAACACTGTGAGATGAGAATACCTTAGAACAGGCAAGTCTGAGTGTATTAGTGGTAGGAATCTGCACTTTTATAGATACATAGATACATAGACAGTGTCGGCAGATAAGGGCCTATGGCCCACCCAGTCTGCCCATTTGAGCTTGTAAGTTCAGTTTATGTTTTCCTAGAAGTCTGTTGCCCCTTACCCCTGACCTCCAGAATTCCTTTATGTCTATCCCATGCATTCTTAAAACCTGTGATTGTTTCAGCCCCCACCACTTCCTCTGGCTGGGTGTTCCACTTGTCCACCACCCGTTCTGTGAAGAAATTCTTCCTCATGTTTCCTTTGAATTGTCCTCCCTCCAACTTCATCCCATGCCCTC
Source organism: Neoceratodus forsteri (assembly GCA_016271365.2). Classification (NCBI taxonomy): domain Eukaryota; kingdom Metazoa; phylum Chordata; order Ceratodontiformes; family Ceratodontidae; genus Neoceratodus; species Neoceratodus forsteri. Next base: position 1,734,941,514 of record CM057450.1, on the reverse strand, counting down.
TAGTCCTGGAACATCTTTTCGCTTAAAATAGTGTATTCCTGCACCCTGTTCCTCCCTGTGAGATATTTGTATGTCTCTATCATATCCCTCTCTCCCTCCTCTCCTCCAGGGAGTACATGTTCAGTTCCTTCAACCTATCTTCATAGGACTTGTGATGCAATCCATGCACCATCTTTGTTGCCCTCCTCTGAACCTTCTCTACCCTGTCTATGTCCTTACATAGGTATGGTCTCCAGAACTGTACACTGTACTCCAGGTGGGGCCTCACTAGTGTCTTGTATAGCGGAATTATGACCTCCATTTTCCTGCTGGTGATGCCCCTGCCTATACATCCCAGCATCCTATTTGCTTTACCTGCTGCCTTGTACACTGTTTCCCTACCTTGAGGTCATCAGAGATGATAACCCCAAAATCCCTTTCCTGCTCGGTGCATGCTATATCCTCACCCCCCAAATGATATATTGTGCCAGGGTTTTTGTGCCCCATATGCATTATCTTGCACTTCTTTGCATTGAATTTCAACTGCCAAACCCCTGACCATTCTTCAAGTTTCTGCAGGTCCCTTCTCATTCTCTCTACACCCTCTGGTGTGTCTACTTTGTTACAGAGCTTTGTGTCATCAGCAAACAGTGAAATTCTGCCTTCTAGGTCCTGTGCAATGTCACTGATGAAGATGTTGAATAGAACCGGTCCCAGCACTGATCCTGTGGTACCCCACTGGTCACTCTTCCCTCTGTGGAGTGACAGCCATTACCACCACCCTCTGTGTCCTGCCACCCAGCCAGTTACCTACCCACCACACTACTGTCCTGCCCATACCCATATTCCCCAGTTTGTGTAATAGTCTTCTATGTGGCACAGTGTCAAAGGCCTTGCTGAAGTCCAGATAGGCCATGTCCACTGCCCTCCCCTGATCCACCTCTCTAGTCACCCAGTCAAAAAATTCAGTGAGGTTGGTCTGACATGACCTCCCCCTGGTGAAACCATGCTGCCTTGGGTCCTGTAGTCCATTGACAACCAGATGTTCCACCAATCTCTCCTTCAGTAGTGCTTCCATGATCTTCCCCACTACTGAGGTGAGGCTGACTGGTCTGTAGTTCTCTGCTTCCTCTTTGTTCCCGCTTTTGTATAAGGGACTACATCTGCTGTCCTCCAGTCTTTGGGTACCTCCCTGTTTCCAGTGATTGGCTAAACAGGATAGCCAGAGGTTCAGCCACCACTCTCTTAGTTCTTAAGGACCCTGGGTGCACCCCATCTGGCCCCATTGCTTTATCAACTCTTATTACTTCCAGTTCCTTCAGGACTCTTTCTCATGTAAGGGACTTGTGTCCATTTCTGCACCATTCTCACCCTTGTACTCCTTCAGACCCATTACCCTCCTCTTCCTCAGTAAAGACTGAGCAGAAATACCTGTTCAATATGTCAGCTTTACTGTTGTCATCCTCCTCGTGACCCCATCCTCCCCTTCAGTCTCACTATCCCTCCCTTTGACTTTCTTTTTCCTTATGTACCTGTAAAGGTTTTGTCCCCTCTACCCACTGATTTTGCAATGTGTTCTTCGGTCTGAGCTTTGGCTTCCCTTACTGACCTCCTGCCTCCCTTTGCTTCTCTTGGTACCTCCCTATCCCTTCTGCCTGTGTCTTTTGTATTGCCTGAGATGCAATCTTTTGGCTTTCACTTTCTTTGCTACCTCTTTGGAAAACCATAATGGTCTCCTCTTCCTTTTCCTTTTGCTAACTTGCCAATGCATAATTATATTGTTCTTGTAATCCCCATTTTAAATACACTTACTGTTCCTCAACCCTGATTCCTGTCCCATTCCCTTAATACCTCTTTCAAGTATCTCCCCATTTCCAAAGTCTGCACCCTAAAATCCAGGATATGTGTTTTTGTGTGGTTTGGTTCTGCTCATTCTGTGATTTCAAACCACAATGACTGGTGTCACTTTTCTCCAGGTGGTCCCCACTGTTACCCCATCACACTGTCCCTGTTTGGCAAGCACAGGGTCAATATTGCCTTCTGCAGAGTTGGTTCCATGACCAGTTGCTTGAGAGAGCTTACAGAGAGGTCCAGGATAAATCTGCTCTGGTTGATGCTGCTGCTGGGATGCTCCAGTCCACATCTGGAATGTTGAGTCTCCAGCCAGTACTACCTCACCCTTGTCTGCCATCCTTTGGATGGCTAGCATCAACTCCTATCTGTTTCTTCCTCCTGGGCTAGTGGTCTATAGACACACCTGTGCGGATAGCTGTTCCCATTTTCCTTTCCAGCTTAACCCACAGTATCTCTCCCCATTTTGTTCCTCCTGGATCTCTGTGGCCCTTATGTCATTTTCACATACAGTGCCACTCCTCCTCCCTTCCTGCTCTGTCTTTCTGGGTATGCTGTAGCCAGGTATGGCCATCTCCCAGTCATGGCTATCATTACACCAGGTTTCAGTGATGTACAATGTCCAGGTCTGACTGCACCATGACAGCCTCAGATCTTCCATCTTGTTGCTAAGGATCTGGCATTTGCACACATGGCTTTCCATGGTTGACCTCCTAGACTGTTTCACTGTTCTACTCCAGCCCCTTCCTTGTTGTTCTTTATTCCTGGTTCTCTCCTTGCTGTCTGTCCTTCTGCTGAATTTTGACCCTTTTCTGCCTATCCACCTCTTGGGCACTAATCTCCATACTTTGCACACTGCTTTGCAGAGATAGCACTCCTCTGGTTCACTGGTTCCACTGCTGGTTGTCAGGGGTGAGCAAGTAGGTACCCTCCTTGCTGGCCTGCCACCCTTTGCTAGTTTAAATGCTTGTCAATGTAGCATTTAAACTTGTCGTGAGTCTTGGATTCCCCTCCAGGATGGATGCAGGCCATCAGGCTTGAACAAACCTCCATCCCTCCAGGTGGGTCCCCAGTCACCAATGAATCAAACCTTTCCTCACAGCACCAGTTCTTCAACCATGAGTTAAAGTTCCTGGTGCATGCACTCCTATGCTCTCCTTGCCTCTCACAGGTAGTATTTCTGAGATGACAGAAGTAGCTACTTGCTTGAGACCCTCCCAATTTCCTAAACTCTTCCTGAACTTCCTTTGGCTCCCCATTTGCCAGGTCATTAGTACCTAGGTGGATAATGACATCCAGCTCACCCTCCTGTCTTGCCTTCCCAGTGATCCCCAGGATCTTCCTTCCATCCCTCCATGCCGTGGCACCTGGTAGGCACCTCACATCCCTATCCTCCCCCTCCTGTGTTCCTAGCTGGATCCCTCTTATGATGGAGTCCCCCACCAGGATTCACTTCCTCCTCCTCTGGGGTCCACTGCTTTCCCCGCTGAGGTCACTTCCTTGGCTAACCTCCATCCTTTCCTTCCACTTCTCTGGGTACCTCTATTTGGTTGTCCTCATTTGCCAGTGTGGCATATGAGTTCTTGAGTGGAATAGGATCTGGGATGTGCCTCTGCCTGACTGCTCTAACCCTCCCTGAGCCCACTGTCATCCAAGTGCTCCTCATTCTTGGCATCCTTTGAGGCAGTTGCATTGGACTGGGTGGTCTCTGGATAGGGGTGATGGTACTCCTGACCCAGTTTACTTCCGCTCTGAGTCTGGCTACCTCATCCTGCAGTCCAGAGAGATGCATACAGATAGGGCAGCACCTCAGTGTCCAGAAGGTCTGCCTGAATATGGCTGCCCGACAGCCACTGCATTGTGCCACTCCCCACATTATACTGCAATTTCACTACTTGTCTGCTACTGAAGCTTTCCTAGTTCCCTTTTTATTAATTTACTGCCCTAAAAATCCTGCCACTGATCCTCAGATAATTTTCTTAAAAACAAACAAACAAATAAATAAATAAATAAGTCAAAACATTTGTGCTGAGGGTGGGCTTCTTCCCCCTTATGCCCCTCCTACTTCACACTCCTAATTATACCCTGTGTTTAGCTCCTGTCAATCAGATTAAACAGGGCATATAATTAAGAGTTGGGGGAGGGGGGGGCAAAATTTGCAGCAATTAAAGACAGCACAGAATTACACCACCACTATGTTTTAAATTTTCAACAGCCCAAAAACAATTATAAGTAAAGACAACAAAGAAAGTACAGTGTCACTAAAGCCTACAATCTAAGTTTATATAGAAAATAGCAATTACCATTTACTCTAAAGCACTGAATTGAATATGTTTCCTTCCTTCCCTTCTGGCTTCTTCTGAGAAAATAAAACTCTACTTGCTACCTCAACTCTGACTAAGCCCCACCTCCAGTTATCACGTAGCTGAGGTCAGAGACCAGACAATTAACACCCTTCACCCAACTACAGGGCAGTCAGACAAGCCAAGATAAAATTGCAGCAATTAAAGACAGCACAGAATTACACCACCACCATGTTTTAAATTTTCAACAGCCCAAAAATCAATTATAAGTAAGACAATAAAGAAAGTACAGTGTCACTAAAAGCCCACAATCTAAGTTTAAAAGAAAATAGCAATTACCAGTTACTCTAAAGCACTGAATTGAATATGTTTCCTTCCTTCCCTTCTGGCTTCTTCTGAGAAAATAAAACTCTACTTTACTCAACTCTGACTAAGCCCCACCTCCAGTTATCACGTAGCTGAGGTCAGAGACCAGACAATTAACACCCTTCACCCAACTACAGGGCAGTCAGACAAGCCAAGATAAAATTTGCAGCAATTAAGACAGTACAGAATTACACCACCACTATGTTTTAAATTTTCAACAGCCCAAAAACAATTATAAGTAAAGACAACAAAGAAAGTACAGTGTCACTAAAAGCCCACAATCTAAGTTTAAAAGAAAAATAGCAATTACCAGTTACTCTAAAGCATTGGATTGAATATGTTTCCTTCCTTCCCCTTCTGGCTTCTTCTGAGAAAATAAAACTCTACTTGCTACCTCAACTCTGACTAAGCCCCACCTCCAGTTATCACGTAGCTGAGGTCAGAGGCCAGACAATTAACACCCTTCACCCAACTACAAGGCAGTCAGACAAGCCAAGATAAAATTTGCAGCAATTAAAGACAGCACAGAATTACACCACCATGTTTTAAATTTTCAACAGCCCAAAAACAATTATAAGTAAAGACAGCAAAGAAAGTACAGTGTCACTAAAAGCCCACAATCTAAGTTTAAAAGAAAAATAGCAATTACCAGTTACTCTAAAGCACTGAATTGAATATGTTTCCATCCTTCCCCTTCACTTGTTTAAGTGATTTGTATGTTTTGTGAGATATGGTTATGTGTTTACATTTTACATTTTTTTATCTATTTTGATGTAAACCTCTACTTTAGAGACTACCTGGTGTGCCTTTGAATTTCTTTTTCTTGGCAAGTGAAGCATACTGTATATGTTAATGCTGACACTGCACAAAGCTTACTGGTTTTACCAAACTGGGAAAAGATAAGAATTTATTCAGTGGTTTTTGATAGAGTATTAAGGGTTCATTTTGTATACCTGGTTAGGTGCTCATAGGCAAAAGATATCTGGCCCCACCAAAGAGCAGAATTATCTAAGCCTATACACTGGCTACACTAACAAGAGGTTCACAGTTTGAATCCTTCCAAGACTTGAGACCAAAGGTTGATTCGAACCCACAAAACAGACAGGAGGGTTACCCTGTTTCTGTTAACTGTTCACAGGACTGCACTCGGAAGTTTGGCACTTTGGGAGTAGAGGGATGACCTGCTGAGTGGGTTTGTGACACATTGGTTGGCAGCAGTGTGACAAATGTTGGTATTACAAGCTTTTATTGTTCAGTATGTCAGCTTGAGACCATCAGATCATTTGCAAAGAAAGAAAAAGGCAGTGATTTATTTTTTTAAAAAAGGAGACAGAACAATATCACTTGGTGTACAGTCAAGTTTCTACCTGTTTTCTTTTTTTCTACAGTGTAAGTCAGAGTAGCAGTAGTTAGGGAAGAAGATGGCTTCCAACCACAGCAGGCACAATGTAGACTACTTAAAGCAGTTGTGCAGGGACAGAGGAGTCCCGTTTGAGGTGAAAACCACCAAGCAGAACCTCACAGATGCCCTGATGGTAGCAGATACCCAGAGCAGCGAGTCACAGATAGTGACTGAAAAGGACCAAACCTCAAGTATGGCAGGGCTAGTGGCCATTGCAGTGTTCAGATCTGAAGAGGAGGGCAACAGGGCCACTGTCAGTGAAGGACTACAGCAGCAGGAGAATGTCACCAGTATCCTGGATCCAGAAGTACTCAGGCTGCAAATAGAGTTGTGCAAAATGGAGCTGGAGTTCTAGTGGGAGAGGGACCATAAACAATGGGAGGCAGAGCGAGAATGCTGAGAGGCAGACAGCAAAGAGCAGGATCGCCAGAGGCAACATGAACCGGAGAAGCTACAACTCCAACCAGCGGCACCAGAGCAGGTAAGTGGCTTGGGTTTAACTGGGACTACAGGACTGGGTTACAAATTGAATTCCAAATTTATAGCTGAATTTAAAGAGGGGGAGGACATGGAAGCCTTTTTAAATTCTTTTGAAAAAGTTTTTAGTCAGGCTAAAATTCCCAGGGAGTCCCGGAGCTTCCAGCTATCCCCGTTACTTACCGGGAAAGCTCAGGATGCATTGGGTCAAATGATCAATAAGGACAGTGATGATTACAGCAAACTTAAAGCTGCACTGTTAAAGAAATTTGAATTAACTGCTGAATCATACAGAGCTAAGTTCTGTAAGCTCAGGAGAAGCCCTGACATGAGCTATGAGGAGCTAGCCACAAAACAACGTCAGTTTTTAAAACATTGGTGGGAAGGAATTGAGGCAAACTTTGTTGATAAAATTGAAAATGTGATTTTGTTAAGACAGTTTTATTGAGCATACCCAGCAAAGCTCAAAACCTGGCTGGAGGACCGAGATCCCAAAACAGTGCAAGAGGCTGCTGAACTCTCAGACGTCTATGACAAGAGCAGGCCTGCTCTTAGAGACATTGGGGCCAGTGTGGCAGCACAGAAAGAGAAAAGTGCACATTCAGGGCAGCTAAAACCCTCGCTGCCTCCACCGAAACCAGTTAGCCCCAGGTTTTAGAGAAAATATTTATTTGAAAAGAGAAGTGAATGTTGGTTATGTCAAGAAACTGGGCATATTGCCAGACAGTGTCCCAAAAGAATGAGCAATAATGTGCAGAATGGTACTAGAAAAGAAGTGGGTTGTTTGTGTGTCCCTGGAAGCATGCCTGTGAACATGAGGGAACACATGCACCCAGTCATGGTGAATGGTGTACAGATACAAGGGTTAAGGGACACAGGGGCATCCTTGACCTTGGTAAAGGGGGATCTAGTAGAGACAGGTCAGCTTATACCCACTAAATACGTCACTGTACAGGACTTTACTGGTGAAGAGAAAACATTGCCCCTCGCTAGTGTTCTCCTGGACTTGGGTAAAACTGGGGGAACTGTGCAACAGGTGGCTGTACCCAAAACCTTAGCAGTGGATGTGATCCTGGGCAACAATCTAAAACAGGGGATGGTATGTGGATTTACCCATAGCCAAGTGGCAAAGGAAAATTGTAGTTCCCTGAACCCCACAGAAACAATTGTGGAAAACACTGAGAGGCTGGTTCCCCAACCTGTGTCTCCAGATGGGGAGACTAATAAGAAGGGGGTAGAAATTTTCTCAGTAGCCAGTAACCACCCAGCTATGGAGGGTTACTCTGAAGAGGAAGGGCAGACCTATTGTCAGAGAGTTGGGACTGACAGTGATCCTGAATGAACAGACGCTAGTGCTAGGAACCCTAGTTTAGTGACTGAAGGGGACCTGTCCCATGCAGTGGGAATCTGTGAGGGGTTCGCAGCTGCTCAGAGAAGTGACCACAGTCTAGAGAAGCTGAGGGCTTGGGCAGACTCGGATGGTTCACAGGGAGGTGACGGCAGACTTAAGGTTTGTTGGAAAAATGGGCTTATGTATACTCACGCAGTACAGAAAGAGGGAGGGGTGCTTGGCAGGCAGCTTGTCATTCCCCAGGGGTATTGTGACCAGTTGCTCAAGATTGCACATGATATTCCCTTGTCTGGTCATTTGGGAATCACACACATGATGCAGCGGTTGGCCCAGAATTTCTACTGGCCTAACTTCACCCAGCAGGTGAAGGAGTATTGCAGGTCTTGTCACTAGTGCCAAGAAATAGGAAAGGCAGGCAAGAAAACCCAAGCTGCCCTGATTCCCTTGCCCATAGTGGAGGAGCCATTCCAGAGGGTGGGAATGGATATTGTGGGGCCTTTAAATACCCCCAGCTCTTCAGGGAAGAGATTCATCCTGACTGCAGTGGATTATGCCACCCAGTACCCAGAGGCAGTCACCCTATCCTCACTGAGGATAGACAAAGTGGCAGATGCCTTACTTGGGATTTTCTCCCATGTTGGATTTCCGCAGGAAGTTATCACCGATCGAGGGGGTTCCTTCATGTCAGACCTGATGAAATGTTTATGGGAGAAGTGTGAAGTGGTGCAGAGATGCAGGACACCATATCATCCACAAGCCAATAGGCTTGTGGAAAGATTCAATGGTACCCTGAAGTCAATGCTCTGGGCATTTGCTGAACAGCATGGGAGAGACTGGGAGAAATACCTTCCCCACCTGTTGTTTGCATACAGGGAGGTGCCCCAAGAGTCAACAGGATTTTCCCTCTTTGAACGCTTATATAGATGCCAGGTATGTGGGCACCTAGACTTGATCCAGGAGGACTGGGAAGGCAAGTACGCCACCCAGGGAACTCCCATTGTGGATTACATCCTTAGGTTTAGGGAAAGGCTGAAGGAGCTTATGGGGACAACTGAGAGCAACCTGGCAGCTGCCCAACAGAAACAAAAAGTGTGGTATGACCGCAGAGTCAGAGCTTGCTCATACATAGTGAGTCAGAAAGTCATGGTCCTTATTTCAGTCCAGAAAGACAAGCTGCAGGCTGAGTGGGCAGGACCGTACAAAGTGGTTAGGAAGGTAAATGATGTGAACTATATTGTGGAGTTACCTGACCGAAGACAGACAGACAGAAAGGTTGTACCATGTCAACATGATGAAGTCATATGCAAATAGGACTCACATGGTGTTTGCAGTGTGTAGTCCTGTGGAAGGGATGGATGAAGGAGACTCCCTTCTGGACATGCTGGAAGAAAGTAAGCAGTAGTCCTCTGAGGAGGCAGTAAAATTGTCTCCCCAGCTGGCCCCAGACCAGATCCAGAAAGTAAGGGAGGTTTTAGCAGACTTTGCCCCCCATTGTTTAGCACCAAGCCTGGACTAACCCCCTTAGCAATGCATGATGTGGAGACAGAGACACAGACGCCCATACGGCGGATAGCATATCGGGTGTCAGAGACTGTCCAAAAGGATATTAGGAGGGAAGTGGATGAGATGCTGGATTTAGGGGTAATCCAGAGATCCCACAGCCCCTGGGCCTCACCCGTAGTCCTTGTACCCAAGCCAGATGGCTATAATCATTTCTGCATTGACTATCGTGGACTGAATGCAGTTGCGAAGTCAGATGCCCACCCGATGCCCCAGACAGACGAACTCCTGGACAAGTTGGGAGATGAGACCTACCTTATGACCATTGACCTGACAAAGGGGTATTGGCAGGTAGAGTTGACGGACAGAGCTATGGAGAGGTCAGCCTTCATCACTCTGATAGGCTTATTGGAATTCAAAGTAATGCCTTTTGGAATGAAGAATGCCCAGGCCACTTTCCAAAGGTTGATGAACCAGGTGTTAAATGGTGCTGAGAAGTACACCGTGGTGTAGCAGGATGACAATGCCATCTTTAGTACCAGCTGGGAGGAGCACCTGTCCCACCTTAGGGAAGTGCTGGGTAGGATACAGAGAGCCAGGCTCACTGTCAAAGCTGAGAAGTGCCAGGTGGCCATGGGAGAAGTGGCATACTTCGGGCATGTGGTAGGCTGGGGACAGCTCCATCCTAACCAAAGAAAAATAGAGGTAATCCAGGTGTGGCCCAGACCAGAAACACAGAAGCAGGTCAAGAGTTTTCTAGGGACAGCAGGGTACTATAGAAAATTTGTACCCAATTACAGTGCCCTGGCTACTCCCCTATCTGACCTGACAAAGAAAAAGATACCAAAGAAAATTACCTGGGGGTCCAGCCTGTGAGGAAGTCTTTTCTAAACTAAAGGAGGCATTGTGCAGTGCTCCTGTTTTGACAAGTCCTGACTAAAGCAGACCCTTTATAGTTCAGACCAATGCCTCAGATGTGGGTATTGGAGCAGTACTGAGACAGACATTCAGCCAAGGGAAAGATCACCCAGTAGTGTACCTGAGTAGGAAGTTACTTCCCAGGGAGAAGGCATACTCTACTGTGGAAAAAAGAATGTCTTGCCATAGTGTGGGCCCTAAAGAAGTTGGAACCATACTTACATTGGCAGCATTTTGTGGTGCAGACTGACCACAACCCCCTAGTTTGGCCGATACAGATGGGGAAAAACAATGGTAGATTGCTAAGATGGAGTCTTGCTTTGCAAGGGTATGATATGACAATTCTACATAGGGCTCGAGCCAAAAATCAGAACTCTGATGGGCTGTCTCGAGTGTACAAGGAGTGAACTGATTTGAGAAGCTCATCCCATGCAGGGGATAGAGCCCCCAAATTCAGTCTAGGTGGGGAGAAATTGTAACACTCAGACAGCTGGTTCTGATTAACCTATTTTTTTTGTAATATAAAAATGTGTTATTGAATGTCTCTCATGAGAGATGCTGACAGTCTGTGGAATGACAACCCCCCCTCCCCCCAAGGTTTTAGCTAATAGGTGTTACCTGGAAGGCCAAGAGATAATTACAGGCTAGAAGAGACTAAATTTAGGATCTGTTTATTATGTAACTAATTGCAACTTGCAACTGCCAAGATAGATCATACTCTTTTATAACGTTCAGAGGAAACACAGTTAAAATTCACATGGTGATACAAAGCACGTTGCACCTCTGTGACATCTAGCAGAGAGACATAACAAGTCCCTTTGATGTCCTGGAAAGGGGAAGCTGATCATAAGATCAAATAAAGTCGTATGAGAAAATGAGTTGTGCTGAGATCACAGAATTTACCTTTGATAAGACATCTTGTTTTGCATAAATATATATTTTTTATATTCTGACAGGGAGGAGCTAGCTGACCTTATGCAGAGGTTGGCAAAGCCAGTTTTTAAACAGTATTCTGTTTTCCATTTACACACAAATGTTTGGACTCTGAAAGACAAACATCTACAGCACTGTGAGATAAGGATACCTTAGAACAGGCAAGTCTGAGTGTATTAGTGGTAGGAATCTACACTTTTAAACCTGTTTTATTTAAGTGATTTGTATGTTTTGTGATATATGGTGCTGTATTTACATTTTACATTTTTTATGTATTTTGAAGTAAACCTCTACTTTAGAGACTACTTGGTGTGCCTTTGAATTTCTTTTTCTTGACAAGTGAAATATACATGGTTAAAGCTGACACTGCACAAAGCTTACTGGTTTTACCAAACTGAGAAAAGATAAGCATTTATTTGGAGGTCTTTAATAGAGTTTTAAGGGTTCATTGTGTATGCCTGGTTAGGTGCCCATAGGCAAAATATATCTTCCCCCCCCCACGAGCAGAATTATCTGAGCCTGTACATTGGGTATGCTAACAAGAGGTTCACAGTTTGAATCCCTCCAAGACTTGAGACCAAAGGTTGATTCAAACCCACAAAACAGATAGGAGGGTTACCCTGTTTCTGTTAACTGTTCACAAGACTGCGCTCAGAGGTTGGCACTTTGGGAGTAGAGGGCTGACCTGCTGAGTGGGTTTGTGACAGATTGTGTCAAAACTTTCTGTTTTGCATGTTGCAGTGCAACTTTGATTTACGGTACTAGCCAACCAATCAGCAAACACAAATAACATATTTCTGTCCCTGAGGTGACTTTCCCATCCTATTTCTGCCACAAAGTCCATACTAAAAACATTTCAAATCCTGTCTGTATTGTGTTTCATCATTATTCAGTAATTTTTTCTGTTTTTAGGAACTGACCTGCCACAGATCTTTCCTTCCATTCTTTCCCACTGCACCATTTCCATAAAAAAAAAACAACACTAATAAACCACCAAAAAAACATGGAACATACTGTACATATTATATCCTGCTAAAACTGAACAGTCACATTACATGCATCCACCTCCTTTCTGCACTTCCCCAAATGGCACCGGCTCTGGTCCTACTTCACTGTCATTCTCTTAAGTCCCCAGATCCAACACATAAATTGACATCCCCACTTCCCTCCAAAATACCTTAATAACAAATAAATACAAATAAATCACCAATCAGAGACTGCACTACAGCAAAGTGTAAGTAATAAAGGAGCAAAAGTGACAGGAGTGTAACTAAGCAAAATATAACAGAAAAGAGAGCTAGTGGGAGAGAAGGTAGTGTAAGAGGGTAAGTAAACAATAAGGATTAACTGTGTGTGCATTAGACACTTCTAATGCATGGTCAGAGGCGTAATAAAGCACAAGGCTGCAGGCCAAGTGTATTCAGCCCCTGGCCATGTGTTAGAAGTGTCTAATGCACACCCCCGAAGTGTCTTACTGTGTTTGTAAATTGGGACTCTATATTTTATATACATGTACAAATCAAAATTAATTGGTTAAAAATAATAAAAAAATTGCATCTTTGTCTAAATGTTTTATAAAATAGTTCCTACACCTGCACAAGTTGGATGCATTTTTTTTTAATACTAAGGACATTTGTCCCACTGTAGCTTCCAAAGCTACAGTTTGTCCTACTTGTAGTTCCTGAGTTGAGCATGTGTACTACAGCCCTTCTCCCCCAGGTTTGGAGAGGTTGCTATGCCCTACTGATGAAAAAAGAATGTGGTGCACTGTTTGCAGATCTCCCTGTGGTTCTGACCATTGAAAAGCACTCGCTCACTAAACAAACAGAGAAACAGTCACCAATGAGCTGTAAACAATAGCTTTCATAAATAAAATAGCACAAGGTGAACTAACGCCCCATATGAATTCACCTTTTAAAAAACTTCCCCAAGGGACAGTGTTGAGTCATTACATGTGGCAATAAACACTAGTTCTTATTACGTTATATGGTGTCCTACTGGTTCACCTTACACATATGGTAATAAAAAGTGCTTAGTAATAATTTTATTTGTGAATTGTGAGTATGACTGCACTCATTACAAACACATACTTCCATTCTTTTTCAGAATAAAGCATTTACATTCTCAAGTTAAAAAGACCTTACTTTTCTAAATGCATATGATAGAACCAATAGATTAGCAGCCAAGATGGTAATTGTACAGTGTTATTAAATGCAATGTCAGACACTAAAAGCTTTTTGGAAGAATAATTACTGTAATACAGTGCACATAAGAAGACTTCAATTGAAGTGACTTGGGTTGACTCAAAATCCCCCCCTTCCCCTGAAAAAAAGGAACAATGGTGAGTGTACTCACTTACCAGAAACAGACTAAACAGTACAAATGGCTTTTCATTCTTACATGGAATATGTCTCACTTTGACAGTAAGGAGAAATAGGTCAAGATGCAGGAAAATACTGTAGAAAAACCAGAAGGCATAGAAAGGGAGGACATCTGTCCCATCAGCACTTGGACCCAAGTCAGGAGTAAAGGACACATAAATCCAGTTTCTTTAAATCTTTTCCATTCTTATTACTATGAAAACAGCAAGGGAAAGCTGCCTTTCCACTATATGTGTACCATTACTTTTATATGTGATTACATTATAAATATAAGTGGAGCAATATCCCTTTGAAAGGGAGGAGACATAAAAAATGAAGCTCCAATTTGCGCATGTGTGAGCTGTACCAATAGATCACAGTGTAACAGAATGAGCACTAGTGTGCTATGGACTGTTGAGTAGTTGCCTTTTTTTTGGCTTTTTTTTACAGCCGTCTTGCTATCTGTATCTGGAAAGTGGAGTATTGTGGAACATATGTTTTGGACTTTTCAATGTATCCTTCCATGCCAACTGAAATAAAATACTCCCTTCTTTCTGTTAAGAATGTTGGAAGCATAACTCCAAGCTGCTTATCAGATGCCATTAGGAAACTGGAACAGCTTGTTAAATATTTGTTAAATATTGGTTGCCTATTAAACTGGATATTTGTTTACCCCCTTTGGAATGCAACAACTTGCACATTCAAATACTTAGAATTTAAACAGCTTCTTCCTACTAGTTTCATTTGGGAATGTACTGCCTCTCAAGAAAGATTCATACCTCATAAATGTCATCCCTTTCCCAGCAAATCTATAATTTACACTGTTTTTTAACCTGTAAAGACACTATGTGATAAGCACTGTCTCAGACATAGGTTAGGTTTTCAGTGAACTACCCATACTAAATATGTAGCAATCAGCAGGCATTTTTTACTATGCTTTTGGGGAAAAAAATATATTGAGCTACAGCAAACACACACATACACATACATATGCACTGTACACACCATCCTCACGGCCACAACATTCAAAATAAATACTGCATTCTAATATGTTATAAAACAAACTGTTTGTGTATGTCAGTGAACACAGTGAAGTTCAGTTTAGAGTATATTTCCTTTAAATATTTCTTATATTATATTTTGTATCCTGGATAGCCCAGGGGAGATGCCAGATCTCATTGTCATAGTGACATTACACATTTTTGCACTGTATTTACTCAGGCTGTTCCAGATTAGATGCAATATCTTGTTTTCAGTGGGGTCATGATTTTACCATTTTGATTATGTGTTTCTTCAGGGTAGCCTAGTCCAGGGCCCCTATATTCAAGGGAGATGCATGGCGCATCCCGGCAGAAAAGGGAGCTGTGCTGTGCAACTACAACAATGCATCACTGTGTGATATTCAAATGTGTGGGAAGCACCGGCCACAAGGGAATGGGCCACAGTGCACACAAATAGTATGCCATGCAAGTCACAGGTGCGTTTCCATGCATATGCCACGCTGCAGCATACTCAGTGGGAATGTACACCTCACAGTCCAGAGCAGTGCGGCCCACAATTAGACCATGAATAGCTGACCTAATCTGGCCAGCCACCCACCCACAGGTGGGCTGCAGAAGTGCACCCAGGTGCACAACAGCCTGGCAGCCCTGGTGGACTAGAGGTACCCCCTCCCATCCCCGATCAATCCAACTCCATCCATAAAGAGCTCCATAGTGTAGGGCCCCCCAGATCCTATCGCAGCAGAGGAAACCACAGTCCATATCCATAGCACAGAGGACCCTCACCCACCACCTTGGTATGTAGGCATCCCCACTCCCCCCATACCTGACCTGTTGCAGAGACTGGCACTGTCCTCCACACCCTAACATGGCCAGCCACCGACTGCACTGGACGCGGGCCAGGGCCCTGCACTCCGGAATGACCCAAGTGGCTGTACCTTACACAGGAGCACTACGCAAGCTGTAGACTCACCAGTGTATGCAGCTGTGTGTATGTTCCTTGCAAACTGTAAGAGGGAATTGACATACCCCCAATGCATGCCTTGTCAATGCTGTATCTTCCTGCTGTCATACACCACTAGAGGCCCACACTCTTCCCCATTCCCTTGTGTAACATGACACCCTCCAGACTGCTGAGGTATTCTGGGTGCCATGCGGTGCAGTATCCTGCAATGCAATTTGCAGCATACATGCCAGGCTATGGATAGTACGTCTGTGGTTCCCCAGTTGTACAAATGAATGGGAGTTCGGCTGTAACATGCCTCTTCTGGGACCTGTGTGAGTGGGTACAACATTTGCTGTCTCCTGCACTGAGTAGTGCAACTACACCAGGATGATGGATCTGCATGGAAGTGCCTGAGGTGTATGGCCACTGGGCGTTATCACCCACACACAGCTCGTGCCTATGTATGACACATTCCAGCATCCTGCTGCCAGTACTCCACCACCCAAAAATAAGATGCCTTTTCTTCTGTGAAATATCCAGGCTAAATATATAGCAATCAGCAGGCATAATAGCAATCAGCAGGCATATTCTAGGAAAATGCAAAGACCACATTGAAACTGCCTCTCAGCAGATCTACATTGTGCAACTTCATTAGAAATAATGGGTAAAAGCATCCCAAAAGCTCTCCACAGCCATATAGGCTCAGACTAGAGCTTGTTAATTGTTGTTAACTAGACACATTTTTTATTGCTGTCTGTGCACAAGCATACTGTGGCAGAGCCAGGTTGGGGGGGGGGTGAGCAATAAAGCATCAGGCCAGAGGGGCATAGCAACAGAATCAAGGCAAGATATATCCAACTAGTGGATGCTGTTTGAAACAGCTCAAAATGGATTTGTTTGTTTTAATTTTTTCATCTGGTCTGTGAATGGAGTAGAGAAATTGACAGCCTCTAAAGAGGTGGGAAATAGAAGTGCAATAGAAGACGGCATTACATCAAGGAATGTAAGTGATGGTGGGTCAGGAACTAAAGTTCAACTTTTATTTTCAAGTTAGAAGCAAGTTCTCTGAGAAACTGCTGTTTAATTACTGGCAGACTCATTAAAACACCATGAGCCAGATATTCAAAAGTTTGTCAGGGCACAAATCCTAGTTTGCCTGTACAAACCTGGTTTTGCATGGATGTTCTATATTCAAAAGTCCAGTTAGCATCCCAGCCCAGTGGTGCTGAGGGCTGAGGCACTGCACACCACACCTTGCACCATGACAGCGACCCGGGTTCAGGAACAAGCATGGGTACTCGAGGGTCTATGGGGGGTGGCTGAGAGATGGACTGAGGAGCCACAAGGCAGCTCTCCTCTCCTGGGTGGGGACCCAGTCACAACCACTGCAAGGCTACCCCCAGGTGAAGGCCTGAGGGTAGTGTAGATGGGAGTGGATAGAGTAAGGCGGGTACCATGGGTCACCGTGTGTGTGTGTGTGTGTGTGCCTCCAGGTGCACCTGAGCATTCGCGGCAAGGATAGGGAAGAAAATGTGAAAAATGGAGCTGGCAGGCTCCATGACGGCCCAGTAGCAACCACACCGGCTCCTGGAGTCTAGATCTTGGTCTCTGGGGGAGGGAGAAAATTGACGCCCATTGCGCATGACCCTGCCACAGTGGGGCAACCCATGGGGGGAAGGTGGGGACTGGAAAACAAGCCCCTCTAAGGGAGAGGCTGAAGCCACCTGCCAGCCCCACCAGGAGGAAAAACCTATATGGAAAAAAAAAAGCCTGGTTAGCGTTGGCAAACAGGGTTTGCACCTGGGCACACTGTGGAGGGGGATGCAATGCAAATGGAGGGGTGGGAACCTGAATATTGATACAGTCCTATATTCAGAGTATTTGCACCCTGTAAGGGCATTTTGCACTGTCCCCTTATGTGACGCAAGTACCATTGACCAAAGCCATGACTTACTCCAGCACAACCGTAGCAGTTGGTGGAGGATGTGCGACGGGTGGCAGCCCCACCATCACGCTGGTCCTGATAAAAACAAACAGTACCCCGGGTGTCCAGTGGTTCCCTCCACCCACCAGCACCCTTGCCAGATGTCCCATACATAATTCCCTGGTGTCCAGTGGTCCCTCCCAACATCTGCACTCATACCCGGTAGTCAGACACCCATTTTGTGGTGTCCAGTGGTCCCTCCCTCCACCTGATGTCCACCCAATGTACATTAATAATATTCCCTGGTGTCTAGTGGTCCCTCCCCCCACCTGCACCTATGACCAGTAGTCGGACACCTGTTCTGTGAGGTCCAGTGGTCCCTCCCGCTGGTACCTATTCCCCAACTGATCTCCATCCAATATGAAAGAGATACTGCCTTTTGCAGGGAAGTCCCCCCCCAAACAAGGCCCTGGCCCCATTCTCTAACAGTGATCTGTGCCCTCCCACAGCCAATCCCTTGGTGGTGGTAAGTGGCTCCCCTCAACCATGACACCGGCAGGTGCCTTATAAAAAAGCTGCATCTACCCTACTCTTGTCAGATGGTGGGTGGCTGAGGTGGTATGTGAAGACCTGTGTCGCTCACTGTCAAATGACCATGGCACTGATAGTCAGGTAACGGAGACTGGAGTGTTGGTTTTCAGTGCACACAGTTGGGGGGCCACATAATACCACCAAGGGAGGGGCTTTGTTGAGGATGGGGCTTCCTTGCAAAAGACAATATCTCTTTTATATTGGAAGAGGACTGGGTGGGGTTAGGGACCGCTAGACATCAGGGAATATTATTATCATATATTGGGCAGACATTGGGTGGGGGAGGGACCACTGGATCCAGGAAATTTTTGTACATTGGGTGGGCATTGGGTTGGGGGAGGGACCACAAGACACTAGGGAATATTATTATTGTAAACTGGGCAGACATCGGGTGGGGGGAGGGACCACTGGACACCAGGGAATAATATATGGGATCTATAGGGTAACATCGGAGGGAGGAGGAACCACTAGCACCAGGGATAGCTACTCTGGGACCAGACAATTGGGGCAGCGCTGCACAAACCAGCCTTGTTCCCCATGCAAATGAGCCCATAATGTGTATGCACATAGCCCGTTAGTGTTTTTCATGCCCAGTTAACTAATTTGCATATGCCTGTTAGAATATCAGAAATTTAGCATGGGCACAAGCAATTGTGGTGCCCTATTTCAGGATCCATGTCTTTGCAGTGCTAAGTGGCTTAGCACCGGGCTGACATGGCCCTATATTCAGTCGCATAGCACCGTAGTGCTGTTCCACTGAATATAGTGTATTTGGGCACCTGCGCTATCGCAAGGCGGAGCACAAATATCTGTGTTCCACTTTGTACATTTTTGAATATCAAACCTAGGTATGGCAGGAAACAACCGAGTGGCAGTCATTAAGGTATTGGGACAGCCCAGAAAGTGACAGTGAGTGAACAGGTGGCAGTGGTGACAATGCGAGTGAACAGGGGCAGGTGGTGACCAACAGGTAATTGGTGGCAGGGGATGGGGGGGCTGCTTAAACCAGAGGAATAAAATAAATCATCTACAACAAAATTTAGAAAGTTAAGTGTTTTCTGATGGTTTACAGTGTACTATGTAAAGGCATTTGTGAACAATTTAATAGTGAAGTTGCTCAGGATTTGAGAATAAAATTACACACATTTGCCCCTATGGACTATGGTGCTGAGTGGCTATGTACCAAGTATCTGTGGTGCATAGCCACTCGACACCCATTGTACCCCCCATGCAGCCAACCATGGTATTCATCTATGGGGCATGCAGCCTCCTCTGCCAGATCGTGCAGAGGGCAATGTGGTCGGGGCAAGCAGAGGATGTGCCCGGGGGCGTGCCTCCACTCTGTGACATTCACAGAGTCATGGAGTGCGGGGTACAGGGGTGCACAGTATGCAGGCGGAACCCCTGCTGTAAGGTCTGCATGCCCCCTGGGATGCTGCCCCTCGGTCACCAAATGTCAGATGGGACATGCCTTCCTCCACAACATGCCACCACAGACCACAGTCAATGACTGGTGGTATGGGATGACTGACTGGGCACCAGCCTGCTTCTTGGTTGCCACGAGTGGCATGGTGGAAGCCATTTCTCTGCACCCACTGGTGCAAGGGATCCACTGGCAGACCAGGTCAGGCATCCCATTGGATGCCCACCCAGTCCACATATCTGTCCCCTGCACTCCCACATGCCAGGGGGGCAGGGCCACAGACAGGTGAGCACCAGTAGTGCATACCCCTGGATGCGTACCTGTCCACAGGTTGAGCCCTTTGAGGGTGGAATATATGCCTCCAGCGCATACTTCCAGCCCTATGTGCAGAGGACCCTTTGGGCGCTATGCACAAATGGGCAGGTAATACATGCTGGAGGTGCATTACCTGCCCACGGAGCTCTGCACCTGTGGACAGGTGCACACCGACGGCATTCATGACTGCCAGTCACCTGTCCATGGCTCCCCCGGCATGCAGGACTCTGCAGTGCAGCTTGGGGCAGGGTCACAGGTCTGGCCAGGCATCCAATCAGATGCCCAGACTGAGTGGCTCAGTGGATCTCTTCTGTGGTGGGGCATGCATTGGCAGCGCACCCCATGGATGAGTAATGGCCTGTGGCTGTGGTGTCAAGAGGAGGGAAAAGCCACCGGCCCTCTGATGCAGCACCAGAGCAGTCCAGAGGGATGGGGAGGGGGTCCATAGATGGTGCAGGGGAGCTATACCCCATGTCCAGCTACCACCAGAAGCAACAGGGGCCGGAGTTGGGGTGGCCCAGCGGTGCCCATGGGGTGAGGGGGCAGCATCCTTAGTCCAGTTCCCCAGTGTGGGTGTGTGTGGGGTGGGGGGTGCCTGGTAGGGGCCACCACCAATATGTACAGGTGCAGGTGGTAGTGGTCTGGGTGGGTGAGCTTTCCACCCTGTCTTGGTGGAGTCCTGATGGTTGCATGGGGTGTGTAGGGGGCTTATGGCAGGGTTCTCCTTGGTGTAACCTGCACCCCCTGTGCACCCCCATGGCCAAAACTACACACCTTGGTGTATGGCGCATAGTGCTGGCATGCCCCTTGCCCACCGAGGCGCTTTGCTCTTTGTGTGGCCAGGGGATCCAGTGTGTAGGTGCTGAGTACCCCCCTTGGTACATCCTCGTGGGGGGCACATAGGGTGCGGAGTCACTGTGCGCTCCAGATATGTGCACGTAGCCACTCAGCTCCAATAATGCATAGGGCCCATTAACTTTCTAAATTTTTAAACAATTTAAGTAGTGTGTATTTTTTTTTATGCTACATTCTGGTTCTCCACATTTGTCTTTGGCGTAACAGGCAATAATGACACATGACTTTTCCCTTCCTTTTTTATAACGAAAACAAATCCCCAAGCCACAGAAATTAACCTTTTATTTACATTATTTTCACTGTCTTCAGC
This sequence comes from Neoceratodus forsteri, assembly GCA_016271365.2. NCBI lineage: Eukaryota > Metazoa > Chordata > Ceratodontiformes > Ceratodontidae > Neoceratodus > Neoceratodus forsteri. The sequence continues at coordinate 1,734,920,709 of CM057450.1, read as the reverse complement.
CTCCAATACAGTAGGTTATATAAATTAAACATGACATGGGATAAACTGAGAAAAAACCTTGCTAATCACGAAGGAGTCTAATTTCTATAACTCAGTCATGGTTTCAGCTTTTATGCATTATGGTCCCACCATAGAAATAAATGGTTTATTTTCCATCAACCCATTTCATATTTCATATTTCTACAGCTTTAAAGATTTTAAGACACTTTTTTTCTCATAATAAACAAAAAATAGTAAAGATTTGAAATATGAAACATTCCGGTTCTTTAGATAGTGACACAATGGTAGTACTTTTCAATGTCCTGCACTGAAATTCTTTACAAATAGGTTATAATTACTTAAACATCAGGTGCTTAATAAGGTGCATATTCTAAAGAATGAAGGTTTGGTGCCTTTAGATGCATCTGCTATCATTCAGTTTGTTTTTATTTGTTTATTTACCTACTTTTCCATCTTTGTATTTGTATTTTGCCATTGCTAGTGAAAAAGAGAGTCCAATGGAGTCCCTGTGTGATGATGTCATAAACTAATTACTACTAAGGCTGCCAGTGTAGTCCCCTGGGGCACAATAGTCCATGCAACTGTGTACAAACGTACAGTAGCCTGCAGCTACTACCATGCTCTTCCAGATTGACCTACAGGTGGAGTTGTGAGCAGACCCAGCCTTCCCCTGTACTTCCAGACTGACCTACAGGTGGTGCTGTGAGCAGACCAAGCCTGCACCTGTACTTTCAGATTGACCTACAGGTGGAGCTGTGGGACCCTGCAATAGAGCTGCGCAATCTACATGCAAATCAGGCCATAATGAGATGCTAATATGGATGTTTGCCCACTGACTGCCTAAGTATGCTCATTTGCATGTCACTTTTTGAATATAGCAAATGTTTGCCCTGGGCAAATGTCCTAGAGCTGGGAAAACATGTTGGCCTTGCGCAAAAGCTGTGCAAATGTATTTGTACTGCACAAACCTGTCTGAACCATAACACAGTTCTGGTTTATTTGGCCTGCACTGTTGTCTTGTTGCTTGCAACTTTAGTGCATCCACTTCTTTGCTAGCACACACATTGGTCACATAGTTCACCTTTACCTTCCTCCACGTCTGTGTGCACTGGGCTGCTGTTTTGGTTTGCACTTCCCCATTGCTATATTCAGAGCTGTCTTATTTGCTGGGCTATTATTGCACTGCACTCCCAGCCCTGTTTGCATGGCTTCATGTGCACATTATGTTCAGCTGCTTTAGCCCTGGGGCTATTCATTTGAATATAGCATGCAAATGGTTATGGGCTAGTTTAGCACACTGTACAGTATTAATTTTGCCCCTGGGCTAAGTTTTGAATATCTGGCCCCACATGTTATCAAAAATCACATATTTCTATTAAATATATAATATTTTGGTGGCAGGAAGTGTTATTTCTCCATACAAATCTGAAAACAGATTTGTAGTTTCCCATTGAAATACACTGGCAGCCTTGCTAGTAAGGATTTTATGACATCATCACACAGGGACACCATTGGACTCTTTTTTCACTAGCAATTGGCAAAATACAAATACAAAGATGGAAAAGTAAATAAATAAATAAACAAAAGCACACTGAAGGATTGCAGAGGCATCTAGAGGCCCCAAACCTTCATTAGTTAAGAGATGCACCCTTACTAAGCACATGCTCTTTAAAGTGGAATGCAATTATATCTTGAAACCTGTAAGTGAAAAATGTAACCATGCTGCCAAATGTAACCTAATTTCTGATATCACTGCACCTTACCAACTGCTAAGCTACTGACACGTAACTGTATCCTTGCTATAATTGTAACCTTGCTGTATTGAACCCATGTTCTGATATCCCTGCACCTCGTCTGCTGATAAGTTACCGTCTTACTGGTATTGAATGAATTGTAACTATAGCAGAAGAGCATGCTGGGGGTGGGGGGCACCTGCTGAATTTTTTACCACTATGAGATGTTTTAAACATTATAATAAACAAGTATTTCAAACCCAATTGCTAAAAACAAAATGGTATAGAATTCTATTGCTCCCAGATTTGAACTTAGCAACTGAAGAGTTTGCCAAAATGTTTATAGAGGTTTGTAATAGATGTTCTCATTAAGGAAACAAATCCAAAAGCCTAATCATCTGCCCTGGATACATTATAGAATTAAAAAGCTAATTAGAGAAAAAAAATCAACTATGGAAAAAAGCCAAACAAACACTGATCAGGAAATCTGGGACAAATTTAAGAGGATATGAAATAAGGTTACTCAGGAAGTAATGAAGCTAAAGGGGTATTTTTACAAACAAAAAATCAACAATGCCACTGACTTTTACCATTATCGGTCCTTAGTTAAATCCTTAACTAATCCTAAGAAAAAAACAACTGAGAAAACTATTTTGGAAAATGGAGACCCTCTACAACCAGTAAGGGTGGCAGACATTTTAAATACATATTTTACTGAGCTCCCTGATTTAGAGGACTCCAATAAAAGTAAAATAGATAAAGAGTCAAGTAGTAGCAAGAAAAAAGAAAACACAAGAGATGAAATAGCACCCGAGTTTAGATTTAAACAGATTCACAAGAAGGAAGTGATTAAAGTAATAAATAAACTAAAAACAAGCAAGGCAAGTGGGCTTGACAACATAGAAACTAGGCTCATAAACAGGGCCCCTGGTGTTCTGCGGCAGAATTTTCTGATTTCTGTGGCATGATTTATTCATTTCTCTGGCAGAATGCAGTCCTGACATTGGCTAAATATGATGTGATGTCATCAATGACATCATATGCTGAGCATAGAGGAGGGGCTTCAGGATAAACAAGGTGGGAAAGAAAGCCTGACACTATGGAAAAACAGTATATTTATATGAAAATTCACCAAAAACAATTAATTCTGCTGCACTATATATATTCTGCGGTATGATGCAAATTCTGGGGTAAATTCCTCAACTGCAGAACCGCAGAATTCCAGGGGCCTTGCTCATAAATTACTCTTTCCTCGAAATTGCTCAGATTCTTACAGATATTTTCAGTTGGAGCCTGATAGAAGGAACCTTTCAAAAATATGGAAACTGGCAAAAAATCGTTCTGATCTACAAGGGAGGTGAAGCTTCAAAACCCACAAACTACCAGCCAATTGCTTTACTTTCTGTCGTTTCAAAAATAATGGAAAGAATTGTCCATGACCAGTTAATTAACCATCTTGAAAAGTATAATAAACTCACTAATCTGCAATCTGGATTTAGAAAAGGACTGTCCATGGGCACCACACCATGTTCATGGACTTTGTTGACTTAGTGGCCACCCCTCTTAGGAAGGCATGAACCATGGGTGCGGTGCTTGTGGCCTTGTTCAAAGCATTCAATTTAGTTGATCATAAAATACTTTTGGACAGGTTGAGAGACATACGAATAGCAGAAGAACCTCATAGATGGTTCAAATCTTATTTATCTGACCGATTTCAGTTTGTGACCATAGGGGGAAGAAATTCAAACCTAGCTCCAGTGACACGAGGTGTTCCACAGGGGTCTATACTAGGCCCCTTATTGTTTCTTATATATCTGAATTATGTACAAAATTTCATAAATCAAGAAAGTATAAGACTATATGCCAACTACACGGTGCTGGTATCAGAGGGAAAAGATACTAGGAAAGTAGAACACAGACTTCAGCCAGATTTCAATATCCAGAAAATTTGGTTTATCTTTTTGAAATTATTATTAAATGCCAAAAAAGTGCAGACCATTTTCTTCAGCCCACCCTTAACCAGAAATATAGCAAAGGTAAATAAAATAAAAAATAAAAACATTGAATGGGTTAACCTTAAAGTGATTTTCTGATGTTTGTCATAACAAATGGGAACAGTAACCTGTAGGAGTTGTGAATCAGTATCTTACCATTCAAACAGCCAAAAAGTGCTGTTTTCCATGAAAAAAAAATGCTTTTATTTCTTTGCTCCAATTTATTTGCATAATCTGCCCCTTGTTTTCTCAATGCTGCAACCCCCAACTGTGACATCATACCAGGGAAACTAAGTTATTAAAGAGACACTGTCAGTTTTTAGTTTTAGATGGAATAATCAGCTATGTACTGTACCCACAATGCCTCACTATGTAAATTAGTATACAGGCTATTATATTTCTGTGCTCACTGCAGAAATTGGAGCCTACATCTCTCAGTATAGAAGTCCTGTATTTAGATACTGCATGCACAATGCCTTGTTTTGCAAATAAACATACAAGAGCTTACATCATTGACATCACTACAAAAATATGAGACTGCATTCGGTGTTATACTGCAGGCACCACTACCAACATATGAGATTGCACTGCTGAGTAAGGCACATTTAAGTCAACATTATAAATTACCCAGAATTCCTTGTTGCTGTATGTAAAACATTGACAGCTCCCTGATATGACATCATTCTGGAGGTTTGGCAACACAGAGAAACTGGAAGGCAGCCAGAAACAAAGTGTTGATAAAACATAACAATAAAATGACTACAGCAGATTTTTTTACAAATCAAATTGCAGTTTCAACATCTGAAGCCTGGGAGGCAATGGCATACTATGTGAAAAAGGCATCTGCAAAACATCAGAAACTCCCTTTAACACAGGTCTCTACCTATTAATAACTGGGAGTTATAATAGACTAACATCTGCCCTTTGGACAACATACTATATAAATGAGTTGACAAGAATAGTGAATACATGGAAAGGAGCTTTAAGGTGAGTGGCAAACTGTTTGACCAAGAACGATCACCTGACTGTGGCAAACCAACTAATAATACCTATAACAGATTATGGGTTTCACACCTACAGTCAGGCTAATAAAAATGCACTCCACAAACTTCATAGGTATCACAGGTATTACTGAGCATAGTAAAGACTTTCGTCTGTGGTGCTCATCTGGTCTGTATTTTATTGTTCTACTAAGTGTTAAACATTTATTTTTTAATGGATGAGCTGAATCTAAAGTAAGACATAAAACTGGATATGTATTGACAAATTGTTTATAAAAAGGGCAGCAGATTGGCCAAACTGAGCCTTTATCCATGCGTAAATCTCACAACAAACACATGGATAAAGTCCTAGCTGACCACCTCTGACTGTACAACAGCAGCAGAGAGAGGTATCAAGTAACCAAATGTTCCTGTGTCTGAAAACTGCCATTTTTAATTTGTTGAGTGGTACTGCTGACAGACAACACTCTCTTGAAAAGAAAAAATCTAATACAGCATCAAACAAAACACAGTAAAAGAAGACAATCCTAAAATGCAGAGTACATGTTTTGAGTTATTCAGTGACTCTGTTGATGCATTCCTTTAGAGTTTTTATGTTGGTAGCAAAGAGACCTCTGCAGCTGTGATGGAGCATGGTAATGACAGTCTTGAAATCACATCAACTGACAGTGTAACACAAGAAGCAGACTCACAAAATACTGAAATGGCCAAAACAAGATGCTGAGTAGCCAAGCTATCACTGGACGCATAATTCCTGTTCATGACAAGTCACCCGACATCAGTCTTAGTGTAGCTGATGATGCGACAGTGACTCCTCCCTCACAGACTGTCTCAGCAGTAGGTACTCAGAACAGTGTGGTGCCTCAAATTAATATGCTGGCCCCTCCTAAGGTAAGTCCGACACCACCCTCAACCAAACTGCAACTCAAAACAGCCCTAGTGAAGTTGGAATTATGATAAACATGCAAAGGCCACCCTTGTGAACTGAAGCTGCTCAAGAAATGTCCCTGTCAGCCATTGTAAATCTCCACAATTTCCATGACAGACAAGGGACTGTATCAGTTGGCATAACCAGTATCAGAAGTACTCTTTAAACAGCACAACAGTACATGCATAACCAAACTCCTCAAGCTACAGTACCAGAAACACACATTCATGAAGGAATGTGACAACAAAATGCCATTATGAGCCCTCATGCGGTGACAGCCTCCCAACCTAATTACATTATCTATTTACACATATATTCTATCAACTGTTTCATATTCCAATAATTTTGTTCCTGTGTTATAGGGACCATTTTTTCATAGATGGATGAGCAAAATCCTGAATTCCCTTAAAATAATAAAAAAAATATTGATTTATTATCAATAAAAACATATTTTTTCTTGACTCATTTTATAATTGCAATAATGCACTTCAGAGGGTGTGTTGTTGTGAGATTTACACACACCTTGGGTGGTTTATGGCATTTGGCCTGTGGCCTCATGCCACACCACATTAGAGGCATGTGTAAATCTCACAACACACCCCCTGTCATGCATTATTGCTTAAATAGTGTATATTGTTTATGTCTTAACTTGTGTTTTAAAAATTATGCTGTGATGTCTTTATGAGCAACTTGTAACATAGTGAGAAACATCTAACAGGAACATCTTGTAAACAGGATATTTATAGCCCTAATGGTGTATGTTTTATCCTAAACAATGCCTGTATAAATACACACCTTTACTACTACTACTACTACTACTACTACTACTACTATTACTATATTATTGATCAAGGGAGGGTGCACAACCAGTGAGACCACTCCTCCCTGCACATGAGACACTTATCCTGTAAAACACATCATACGTGCAGCTGCCATGGAAATGGGCACTTTGGGAAAAGTTTTCTAAAATGTTTATGTATTATTGATTGACCTTGATCAATAATATATTACTACCACTGCTGTGACAACACTTAGAGTGGTGTCACTTATATTCTTAGGGTATCAGAACCACTCGTCTTTGGTTCATGATTCTCTTTCCCTAAGCATATCTGTAAGACCACTCTTACAACTGCAAGAGTGGTACCAATGGCAGTATCAACATATTCTTTAGATTAGCTCATGGCCATACAATCCTGTAATCAAATATCTTTGGAGTGTGGAACAGTATTCATGCACCTCTAATGATTGCAGGACACTTTTTTACTCTCAAGAGCCAGCGTTAAAAATACCAATTATTTCACACCTCTTATCAAGATTCCTTTTAAAATGGATTACAATTCATTAGCCTCTCCCTGCTCCCCTTCTCCTCTCTTCCCTCTCACCCTCACCATCCTCCTTTCCTCATTTTCTCTTTTCGTGCTACCTCTCTTTGTGATGCTTTCTCTACTCTAGTATCTCTACCCTCCCTCCAAAGGCAAAAGCCTAAATGGGCTTGAGCCCAAATTTGTTTTGTCTCTTCACTGCTATAGCTACAGGTACTTCTACCATATCTCCGATATCCTTAAGCTTCCTTTTCTTATCGGCATAGTCCCTAGTGCCAGAAAGAGAGCAAGGCTTTACTCCTTGATAACAGTTGTATCCCCTCTCCCCCAAGTAGCTTATCACCCTTATTTTCCTTCTCCCTGCTGAAATCAAACTCCAATAGCATCCAAGGTTGCTCCTTAGCCTTTCTTAGCCCTCACCAGTCTGGTTGTAGGATCTACCATGACATCCAAACTGAGACTCTCCAGTATTGAATTAATTAGGACAGAAGGAGGAAATGCCTATCTTTTCTGTCCCCCTCCTGCCTTAAGAAGTGTATTCCCTTCTCCCTCTCAACCATAGGAAAGTAATCCAAATTGATCTTGAATTTGCTCAGTGTGGCTGCTTCTACCACTCCTGGGGAGACCATTCTGCCATCTTACTTGTCTGCCTGTAAAGCAATTCTCCTAAAAATCTAGTCTGAAACCACCAGTTACCAACTGAAGTCTAGGACTACTCATCTGTCCCTGCCCATTCAGTACCCAGAATTCACACAGAAACAGAGAAGTTGATGGCATATAAGGGCCACAGGCCCACCGCATCTGCCTTGTTTCCTAGATTAGCCTAATGGTTAATCAATTTCTTTGATTTCCCCAGAACCAAGCCTCATCTTGTATACCACAATTATATCTCCTCTCCATGTCATGTACTCTCATGAGTATTGCTCCAACTCTGTCATCATCTCCTGATACTCTTTATGCATCATACCAATAGCCATCCTATTGTACTTGTTCTCCAATGTACCCTATCTAATTCTACCACATCCTTCCTGGAGTGGGCAACCAAAGTTATGCATTGCACACTATTCTCAATAGGCTTTACGCATGACTAGAACAGTAATATATTTTCCTCCCTGAACCTGCAGAAGAAGATCTTCTTTATGTTGCCCAACACCTTGTTTGCCATGTGCACACTTTGTTGCATTGCTGGGGACCTTTAAGTCCCTTATAATGATAATTACTAGATCCCTTATTTCCCAAACTACTTCAAAATCTGCCCTGTGAGTTAGTACTGGTAGTCCTTTTTCCCAGTTTTGGAGATCACATCTCATGAAGGGCATAGCCAGGATGTAGGCTGTCCAGAGGAGGCAACTGAAATGGTGCAGGAGCTGCATTAAAACCTCTATGAGGAGAAACTGAGGGATCTCAATATGTACATCTTAAAATAGAAGGGGAAGAGAGGGGAACATGATAAAGACCTATAAGTACTTCAACGAGGTGAACAAGGTACAGAAGGGGAGGATTGTTCAGAAGAGAAGGTTCACCAGGACAACAGGGCATATAATGGAACTGGAGGGGAGTGGAATTTAGGGGAGATAAGAGCAAGTACTTCTTCACTGAAAGAGTGGTGGACACCCAGAACAGTCTACCAGTAGAAGAGGAGGGATCAAAAACAGTGGGGGGGGGTGTTCAAGCTTTCATGGGATAGAGACAAAAGAATCTTAGTAGGAAAAGGGGGAGTAGCCAGAGATCAGGTACATTCTCCGTTGACAGTATAGGCAGGTACAAACTGGACAGACTAGGTGGGCCAAGTGGTCCTTATCTGCTGACAAATTCTACATTATGTTTCTATGTTTTTATAACCAAAGTGTATTACCTTGCATTTCCTGACATTAAAAGCATATATCTGCCTAAACTGTTGCCTGCTATGATGTAAAAAAAAAATTAAAAATAAAATGCTGTTATCTACAATGTTGTAATGAAATGTTGTTTGTGTTTGTCCTCTTTGTGACGAGGTACCTTTGGAAACGAGCCTCTGGCTCAAAGGTTGTAAACTGATGTATAAATAAATAAATAAATAAATAAATAAAAGTTCTGCCCTATTTAACTGACCAATGTTGTAATTTGTCGAGGTCTTCCTGCATTCCCATTGCATGAATCTCAGAAAAGACTGTTCTTTACATCTTAGTGTCATCTATAAACTGAAACCCAGCTATTTCCCACAGCATCTATGTCACTTATAATGAAGTTGAATTGAATTGGGCTCACCACTTGCTCCTGTGACACCCTACTGCTCAACCTTTCCCACTCCAGTTTCTCATCTCCCACACATACCCTCTGCATTCTGTGTGTGTGTCCAAGCTTCCATGTGTTGTGGCTCTTTCTCACACTGGGGCCATGGGATGCACCTTCTTTCCTTTTACTTCTCCTTTGTCTTGCTGTGATGGCCAGCCTGGGTTCTAGCTGCAAGCAACCTGGGAGTTCTAAAAACAGACATAAGGGGGCTCAGTAAACTAATAATCAGTGCGCATACCTGGGAGCATTACGTCATCTAAAAACACAAAAACTCCACTCTGTAGAGTAAGGTCAGCACTCAAAAGAACAGGCGCAAAGCCCTGAAGTTGCAAATAAATGCTTATTTATTTATACTCACAACACAGAAATGCAAGGTACCAGAAAACAGAGCAAAAGTCAATAACACACAAACAGTCCAGTTGTGTAGATGAGAATTCTGAAGACTGGACACACAAAATTGCATTCAGTGTACTGTTCCCAATTAGGGTTACCTAATTCACCTGTCCTGAGTTTTGCAGGACAGTCCTGATTTGGCAGCTGTGTCCTGCAAAAAAACATGAAAAATACAACTTGTCCTGACATTATAGTAGAAAAATTATTTTCTGACTTTCCTGCAAATCTTGCAAAAACTATAATACCTTACCTAAAATACCTTAAAATGATAAACAACACTAGAAACAACTAAAAAACTGCAACATTTAGTCTTAATTCTGATTATTTAGAGAAACAAGTCTGTTGCATTGGTCGAGGTTACATATTGTCCTGTGAAAAATCATGTTTCAGTAAGAAATGTCTGACTTTGGGCTTCTTAAAAGGTGGTAACCCTACTCCCAATGCACATCAAGAGACTCAATTTCAAAAACTTGAATAAAGTGAATTAGCTCACATGGTTAGTCAGGCTTACTAGTTGGTGCATTGCGGCTGTGTTCTGTGCCACAGTTCTGCTACGAACTGGATCATCCAAGAGAAAAACCTAAACTCGAAACACCTCAACTGTGTTAGTACATTATCCAGTCAAATAATAAACTTGCTGCACAACACTATTCAACCAAACATCCCAACTGTGGTGGCCATAAGACATCTCTTCCAGTATGAAGAAGGAGTCACACTAACTTACATTTTGGCTGGTGTCATCAACTGTCATTTCCAAAGTGGTTTAGACATTCTACAAGAAATGTTAAGATCCTCATTTCATTATTAATAATCCCATATCTTCCTTACTTTCAGTCTGTGCCTGCAAAAGCTTCAGCAGATAATTCACAGATGTTACAAAAAAGACCCAGCCTACATCCCTTCCTGACCCTTAATATAAGAAGGGCTCAGGCACTGCCCAATGGTTGCTTCTGTGTATGTCTCTGATTACATCTTGCACCCTCTATTTAAATCCGCCATCGAAGAATACACCCATGGATTTACAATGTGCGGACATTCTAAACCATATTGAATACCTTAGCTGTGCCATGCACTCCCTCCTTCCATGTTTGGACACACATCCTACTTGGCATACTGGTACCCTATCAGGATTCACCTCTGTGGACCTACAACTGTCCCGTTGCCCCACATACTCTTCATTATTCGTCACTGGTAAAGTCTTACTGCATTTAACTCTAAACCTGCTAGGCATCAGCCTTAAGCTTCCTCCATGTCAGTATCATGTCCCCCACAGACGCAAACGAATCAGAGTCTTGAAGCTCCTCTTAGGATTATCCAGGAAGCTACTGTTCCTTCTATTGTTATGCTCAGGGAATGTTGAACTTAATCCTGGATCCCTATCTCCCATCAGATCACCTGATGACCTACCTAGCCTTAAAGGCCTAAGCTTTATACATGTTAATGTGTGCAGCCTGTTGAAAAAAATCAAGTCCATCCAGGCCTGGAAATGCCACACTAATCCTGACATTTTGGTTGTCACAGAAACATGGCTCCACCCGGCTACAACCAACTTCGAAGTAAACCTCCCTGCTTACTCACTGTTCCGAACTGATAGGCACTCCAGGGGTGGTGGGGTTGCTATCTATATTAAATAAAAATTCTCTGTCTCCATTAGTGACTCTACATCTTTCCAAAATAAGTTTGAAAGCCTTACCCTTCAGGTTGTGCTCTCACCTGGCATCTCGCTTTGTGTGTCAGGCTGCTACAGACCCCCTTCTGCAGGATTACAGCTTCTGGATCACTTAAGTAAAGTCTTGGGTCATAGACCCTCAGAGTCTGTACTACTAGGTGATAGCAACCTAAACTGGTTGTCTAGTGCCTCAACTCCTCTGAAAACACTTTGCAACTCACTTGGATGGACCCAGCTTATCAATGAAACTACCAACCCAAACAAGTTAAATCCTACCAACAGCACCCTGCTGGATATTATCTTAGTTAACAAACCGTAATTGTTTACCCATGCTGGAGTATTCTTCTCTGACATAAGTGATCATTGCTTCATTGCTTGTGTCAGGTCCAATCATGCTCCGCCACCTGCTTCTAAATTTTCTACCAAAAGATGTTGACGCAACTTTGACCCCAGGGAGTATATTTTGGAGCTGAGCAGGACTTTTACCTAGCTAAATCTGTCACCTCAGCATACGACATTTTTCAAGAAATTGTGTTAGGAGTACTTAATAGGCAAGCACCACTAGTGAAGGTCCGAGTCAGGAACAAATCTTGTCAGTGGTTTACTGAGAAATTGAAGGACGCAATGCAGAATAGGAATATGCTTTGGAAAACTGCTCAAAAAACTAAACTAACAAATGACTGGATTTTCTTCAGGAGATTGAGACACCTTTGCACTAAGATGGTTAGAGAAGCAAAGGCTAATTTCTTTCTCTCACAACTTGATCTCTCGGCCAACTGCCCCTCCAAATTCTGGAGGGTAATTAAGGATATAGAAGGCCATTTGGCTGAGGCTTCCTTGCCTACCAAAATCTCAATGGGTACTACCGCACTTACTGATAAACCGTCAATCCTTGATGCCTTCAACAATCATTTTGCTACAGCAGGTCTTGCCTTTGATTCTTCCCCCACCAGTAATCTTCGAGCACAACTTGGGGTTAATAATCAAGGCACCTCCTCCAGTCAAACCTTCTCACTTCAACCCACATCTCTGAAAGGGGTGGAAGATCTCCTGTTAAAATTGAATATCAGAAAAAGCACAGGTGCCGATCACATTGACCCATTTTTTCTGAAGATGGGCTATAGGGTCCTAGCTGCACCTATTACACATCTGTTTAACCTATCTCTGTCGCAAGGCAACCTTCCTCCCATCTGGAAAACAGCACATGTCATCCCTTTGTTTAAGTTAGGTGACCGCTGTGACCTCAATAACTATAGGCCTATTTCCCTTCTCCCTATCCTAAGTTGTTGGAAAAAATCATGAACACCCAGCTCAGGAACCATCTGGAATCGTCAAAACTTCTCAACCCATTACAATCAGGGTTCAGAGCACAATACAGCACTACTTCCACTTCGGCCAAAGTCACTAATGGTTGGCAGAGTGAGTTGGATAATAAGAACTTCGTCTGTGCAGTCTTCCTGGACCTAAGTAAGGCCTTCAATACCGTTGATCATAGTCTGCTCCTCACATCCCTTCAAACCATTGGACTGGATGCTCTTTCTCTCACATGGTTCGGCAACTACCTTGCTGACCGTTCACAGCAAGTAAAAGTGGATGGTGAAGTCTCTCCTTTGAATTCCCTTCAGAGAGGTGTTCCCCAAGGTTCCATTTTGGGTCCCCTGCTCTTTGCACTTTACATTAACAGAATCAATGCTACCATCAAAAAGGCCCACATTCACCTATTTGCAGATGATACAGTACTTCACACTAGCGGATCTTCCCCCCAAATGGCATGCTCAGAGCTACAGGATGATTTCAATCAGCTACAGACTCAGCTCCTAAAGCAGAAGCTGCTTCTAAATGCCAAGAAGACAAAAGCGATGTTCTTGTCACCCTTTCCTAACCTAGCAAACCCAGCCACGATGGGGCTACTCCCCCCAATTACTACAATACTGGGTGAACAGTTGGAGTACAGATCAAAATTTAAATATTTGGGGGTTTGGCTGGACTCTAGACTCTCCTTCATTGTTCACATAGAAGAGCTGATAAAGAAACTTAGAATGAGACTTGGCCTTTTCTATAGGATAAAAAATCTCCTCACCAGGGATGCAAAATTGAGGCTAGAGCAAACTACCTTTTTCTCTTTATTAGACTACGCTGATTTCCTCTACAGCCAGGGTCCTGCAGGTGCTCTTTCCAAACTTGATGCGCTCTACCATAGAGCTCTAAGGTTTATAACGGACCTTCCCTATTCCACCCATCATTGCTCCCTGTGCTCGGCGGTAGGTTGGTCATCCCTTAGCTTTAGATGCCAGAGAAATGCTGTGATCTGGATCTACAAAAGCATCCTAAATAAACTGCCTGATTACATCTCGGACTGCTTACCTCTCTGCTCATTAAGTAAGTATGCCCTGAGAAGTGCCTCTTATATTTCGCTGAAAGTGTCCAAGGCCAAATCTCGGTTTGGTGAGGCATCTACTAGTCACACATGGCCTCTTTTGTTGTACAAGATACAAAAGAATCTAAAAATCACATACCCCATTAGTCTGGCAGCTTTCAAAACCTTATATACATTCCATTTCAAAGAATCCTTTGTCTGCTCCTCCTGCCCTAGGTCCTTCTTCCCTTCAGAGCTTCCTGCTCTATTCTCTGTCCTTGCACCTGCCTCGTCATGACTTTAGGTCACTTTCTGTTGTTGGTTCCACTCATTGCCATCCCCATGCCTTCCTCCTTCACTCCCCTGCCCACATCTACACTTTATATCCACTTACCCGTGACTTTTAACCCCTATTTTTGTCTGTTTTTGATTGCCTGAGCATTCTCTGTACCTACTGTTTCCCCCATGTTCTGCACTTTGTATACGATGCACGAATTATCTATCTGTAATGAATGTTTTACAATCTTTTGTACCATTTACTTCCATTTATACTGCCTTTGCCTAATTATTGTATACATAATTGACATTGTATGTTGATCTCACCTAAATTATAATTGTTGTACACATACTTGAAATGGTATGTTGATCTTACCTAAATTGTATTACCTATTGTTTGTCCCAGGTCCACCTTGGAAATGAACTTGCTCAATGGTGCCCGCCTGGTTAAATAAAGATTTTGATTGATTGATTGATCGACAATTACGAATGTTTTAAACAGTGAGCATATACAGTACCTTGACTAAGTAATGCAATAGTAAGAAATGTTTGATGGTGTAAACATATGCATTACATACAATATAGTAGGTACAGATTATACACATAACTAAGAATTTATACAGTATCAATGTAATAGTAAATCAGTAAAAAAAAACTGATGGAAAGTGCCATCCATGAGATGCATCACGTTGCTGTGCAGTTTCCCAAGCATCCCCCAAACTGCACAATTCAGTTTTCATTTTCCTTCTATCCATTTATGCATTGTATCTCAAGAAATGTTTTTACTGCATATCAAGAAAAGGAAATTGTTTCCAGCCAGACATCTGTTTGTCTGCACAGTGAAAGCAGTGCATATGCAATACAGTATTATGATGTAAATAGAAAGCATGTTTTGAGCACCAGTTTGCTCAACTGATATGAGAGTTGACATTTTACACAAAAAGACAGGTAAAAACTTTAGTGGCTGAACACTGGGTTCTTGAGTGAAGCATGAATAGGCAGGATTATACCACTTTATTATATTGAAACATTACAGCTCAACTTCTTTATCCATTGACTGGAATGGACACAATGAGATGAGTCTTATTTTCAGGCATGACCTGGGAAAGGGGAAATAGGAGGATGAGCATCAGACAAAAAAATGATACAGAACAAAAAATACAGAAGCCAAACGTGCAGTATATGGTAAAGCAAATAGAATATAGTTAACAAAGAGCACTACTAAAGGATTTCTCTTTTTTTATTTTGTAAAGCCAGGAACAATATTTGAGACAACTGGAGAAAGATCAGTTATTATTTACTAAGCACATCCAGTAGTTTATATACTGTTTAGTGGACCACCAGGTTCTATAACTTACTGAGTTATGGTAGTTCCTTTCATTAATGGTAGTCCCTTTCATTAAAACAAACTCAGGTCAAAAAAACTTTTCTGTATGTACTGTAGGTCCTACTGATTGGAATTCATTTCCTTTAAATGTAAGATGTTATAAAACAAAATGAAAGAATACTTTGTTACCAAAACATGTTGCAGATGCTTTGATTAATTACACTTTGGTTTTTAAACAAACATGCATTCATCCACTTTCTATATGTTATTTTAATTTATTTTACATCTGTTATGTATATTTCATATTACATTTTCTGTTTTATGATCTATGTGGTGTGATTCTAGTGAGTTTTTATATTGTTAAGATTCCAGATTGCACCTGAAAAAATGGACTCTCAGCCTACTGTGCTTACCAGGTTATCAAAAACTTAAATAAATAAAAAATGTTGGACTGCTTAGACAATGTTGAGAATGACTGGATAGTTTGATAGAAATGGAATGATGACCTGGAAGAGATGATTGGTAACAGAAAGGTACTGTAGGTAGGAGGCACTCTGGAAAGCAGGTTGTTTGTAGAGTAAGGGACTATTAGGTATTGATGTAGTCAGGGAAGGCAGGTAGTATATAAAATGATTGTGCAACACAGGGTGAACTGGGTACACATTAGCTGTCCCTGCTATAAAGATTATCACCCTTTTGGGGCTGTGAAGATGCAGGAACCCTCTTGATGAGAGCTCCACCCCTAGAGGTGCTGCACAGACAAGGTTTTCTTTGACCAAAGATACCTCAGGAAAGAAGTCAAAACCAAAAAATTAATAATGGACACAACACTTACTCCCTGAAAGGAGAGAAGAGGCACAACCTGGTTAAGGAGATGGTAGTATTGAAGAAGGATATACCGTACCAGTGTTGAAAAACGAGGGCCATCATCCTGCTCCAAATCTCAGTGGAATGTTAATTAATTAACATTATGGTTATGACTTTTGTCTGAGAGGAGAGGTGCCCCCAACCCCACTATAGGAAACCTATGGGGAATGAAGGTCTAAGGTGCCATCCCTACAGGATAATGATAACTTATTTTTTCTGGAAGATGACCTCAGACATGCTGCTTTAATTAAAGGATAAAGAGTCTCTTTTTCTGTATTGTGTAAAGATGTTATCCTCCTGATGGTGTTGCAGGGCTGGCTATATGACTAAGGGATCCCTACCTGGCAGGACTCCACCCTGGAGAACTTCTATAAAGCCAAAGCCAATGCCACAGGAATAGCAGGATTATTGAAGAAACCCCAAGGAGAAGGAAAAGTTATTGAACAGATGCTTCTTGATTGGTTGCCTGGAAGCACACCTCAGAGAACAAGGCTCACAGTAATATTGGAACCAAGGCCAAGTCTTGAGGTGTGTGACCCATTGGGGCAATATCGGAACTCATTTCTTAAAGGGCAAAGGCTGGTTAGATGAGTCATTTAGTGGTGAGAGAGAAAGCCCTTGAGGGGCAGGAGCAGATGGCTAGATGATGGGTCTGAGCTGGAAGTTGAGTTGATAATTTGCCCTGGAGTTGAAGGTATGAGAAGGAGGGTGATTGCTTGGGTAGATAGTTTGATTAGTATGATAAAGAGGGTGAATGCCAAGGTAGAAGTTATGATAGGAAGGATGTTGCCTGGTATGGCTTTTATACAAAAAGGTTGTGCCCCTGGAAAAGGTTCTGGGGGATCACCTGAGCAGGCTGGTCGACATAGCAAAGGGTAAAGCAGCAGACTGAGGGCCATTTCCAGTAGAAAGGCTAAAATGCAAAGGGGCAGAGCATGACCACACAGTGTTGCCAGCATAGGATAGAAAAGACAAAAAAACAAAAGAATAGAGCACAGGCATGTGGCATGTCTGGCCCAGGGCAGAATGCCAGGACAATGAAGAAGGGGAGAAAGAGGCAGGGGGTGGCACAGAACAGCACAGGGAATCTTGGACAGGGCAACAGGGGCAGAAGGGAGCAAGAAGATGCAGAGGTTGAAGTAGACAAGTGGGCAGTAGATTTGGGCAAAGGGGGACATGGCCAGGTGGAAGACAAGAGGCTGGGGCTGTGGGGTAGCAGTAGGGGAGAAGCAGAAGGAAGCAGCTGCAGGAAAGCAATGCCAGTTTGGGGGGGGGCAATGAAGACAAGAGACAAGAGAAAAATAGGGACCTAACATAAAGGGCCAGAGGCTGGTTTGGGGGAGGCATCACAGGAGGAAACTGTGCAGTACAGAGTTACAAATGCAACAAAAAGGAGCAGCAAGCACCCTGAGCTCAAGACACCTGGTGCCTACCAGGAATTTGAGGTTCTGGTGTCCTTCTCAGATGCCTCCTGCCTAAGGGAAAGAGAACACCTCCTTTCCCTCCCTGACTTCACCCTGGTGGCTTGGGATAGGATATATCTTGCAGAAATGAATAAGTGGTTCCTCTGGAGCAGTCTTAAGTCAGCACACATTCTCTTGCCTGGCAAATGATGCAACAGTATCACATACCCAGAATGGGTCATCAGGAGAGTTCCGAAGATAGGGTTGGGATCATTCACACTTCCAACACCCTAATAAGTGCTCTGCTGTGTGGGTCACTCCTCAGGGCCACACCCTGGAGAGGGATGAGGGAGGGTTTAGTGGGAACAAATACCCCAGCAGCCCCAGGCAAATGAAGCTGCCACACTCCCCCAGGCTATAGTAAGGTCCTGACTCCTCCCACACTTTGTTGGCTTCTCTTCCTGAATCATGACTGTTGAGTGAAATATCCTCCCCTACCTGAGGGAACTGGGGGAGATCCCCTCCACAGGGGACAAACTGTGGGTTACTGCTAAAATTCCTGGAGGATGCCTAGCAAAGGCTTCAGACAGACTGGATCATTGGACGAATCCCCCAGCAGATCGAAGGGCTTAGGCAGTTGAAAGGAAAACCAAGCAGCTGGCAAGAATTCTTTATTTGGTCATAGCACAGCCATTCTTGCAGCTAAAGATAGCCTGACATTAGGCATGCTTACTGTGGTTAGGAGTTCTAAGTGATTCCAAGTTTCATTATATTTGGATGAGTGGTTTGGTACTAATAGAGGTTTAAGGTTTGGCAGTTTGTTTTCGTCCAAAATGTTCTGAAAATATTTATCTGCTTACAGCTCAGTCACCTTTGGAGCTACAGTAGATATGTGAAAACTTGCATTTATTACTTTCTTGGAAGGGTCTTGAAACCATTAAATGGAGAGGAGTTCGGAAGGTAAATTTTAAGTTATATGGGGTTCATAATTTCACAGAGTAATTATTTTTGAAATGTTGCAAACATTTTCCAAAAATGTAGATGCTTGTAGCTCTGCTGCTATTGCAGGCATTCACTCAAATGTTAGCATGCATACCCCAATGTTCTTGAATCTAACAAAGCTTGAGAAATGTGGTTCAGTAGTTTAAACTTTGCCGTGTAAATTTCGCAAATGACTAATCATCGAAATTTGCTCCAAAATTCATGGAATGGGGCAAGCCCAATAGTACAGTGGTAGAACTACCACTCACTACACTGGTAATCTGGGTACAGGAATGGACTCGGGTCATAAAAGTGCTGGCTGGGGAAAGAGGACTGAGTATCACTTGGACAGCTCTCATCCATAGGGGGGAGGGTCATCATGTCCCGTTGGTTGACTGCTACCTACAGAAATCCAGGTAGGAATGCAGAGAGATGACATTGGAAGGATTTTTCCACCCCAATCAGCAGGGGGATCTCCAAGGAGGCAGAGCATGCACATTGCATGATTGCAAACATGTTGCCCCAAGGGAAAAATTGAGAAAATAGCCTCAACTGTGGCTGGATGAGGGCCCAATTCCCCACAGGCCTACCCCAGCACCAATAGACCTTGGGTAGAAGATACAGGAGCAAGCTAAGTCAAGTCAAGTCAACTTTTATTTATAAAAGGTGATTTTCCAAAGCCAATGTGCCTGTACAATATATCATTAAAAGCTCTTCAGGTTAAAATCCTAAATCATAAAATTCCACATTCATGTTAAAATCAAGTTAAAATCAAGTCATGTCAGGAAATGCTACGACCCATAGAAGCTTGGTAACGTGGCTGGGGGGACTCAAAAGGATGGGGCAAGTCAGTTGATAGAGGAGCAGAAAATATAAATAAAAACATTTATGGAAAAGTAGTAGGTAATGGCACTAGAATTCCACTTGTGAATTTAACTTTTACAAAGCATAGATCTCCACAGAATTTATTTAACGTGCATGAGCTGTTTGCAGTCCTTTAGTTCCTTTCTAGGTAACTATTTTGTTCCCTCACCCTGCTTTTTTCTCTGAGATTAACCAAACAAACTCAAGAAGAAGAAGAAGAATTGACATTTATCTAGTAATTTTCATACATATTGTATCACAAAGTGCTTTACAATCAGAGACTGGTAGTGATGTGACTATATGTGTATTGTGTAATGTAGTGGTAGCCATTTCCCACATCAGCACCCATACACATCCTTGGGCAAATGCATGATCCAGTTTTATGGAGAGGGAAAAATCCCCTACTCTTGTGAAAAGTGCATTGGGCTCTTTTACTTCCATCTGGACATCCACCAGGACAGCACCACATATGGGTGGAAGGGACCTCAGTTTAATGTCTCATCTGAGTGACAGCACACCCCAACAATACAGCACCTCCTATTACTGCACTTGGGTACCGGTGTTTATGGTATGAGCCCAATCCCAGAGTGGGATGAGACCCCATGATCAACTATCCCAGAGGCAAATAAATATGCTACCAACTCAGCAATGCTGACATTTGGTCAGTCACCTTGAGTTCTTTCGTATTTTTGACAGACACGGTCCCTTAAAAAAGAGAGCCCTCTACTCATTGTCCTGTAGGATCTATCCCTTTGGAATAACTAGATTTTCTTTTTCTTTGTGCTTGAGTCATTTCCTTCCCCCACCAGGTCTCTATGACTGCCTCTACATCCTGGACTTACAAGAGCATAAGGTTCTCAAACTGGACAATTTTTCGGGGTGCGATTCCCATATGATCTGTTTTCAAGTTAAAATCATCCCTGTGTGCTTCTTTGCTCAAACTGGTTGTCTACTATTCTTTTGGAACTCAGCTTTGCTGCTTTCCCTTGGTGAATCTATGCATCTAACTTCTTCCGTTGGCAGCCACTGCAGTAGCTACCTCCCCTATCCTATAATTTAAGTTCTCCTGACTTCCCTTTCCATTGACAACATCATTATCTCCCCTCCATCTTGGCAGAACTGCAGGTTCATCCTGGCTTGGCTCTGAATCACATCTATTTGATTTTTAATGAAGGCAGGCAAACCACCTTACCTACAAGCAACATATTCCTGCAAAGCCCCTTCAACACTTGTACTATAGTGGTACCCAACAGCATGTTCTCTTATGGCTAAAAGATAACCAGATACTTATGTCACAGCAGTCTCAGTTGCAACATGTTGTAATGCACTGTCTCACTTGGTACCACTGCTTTAAAATGCTAAATACATACATTGCTATCTTCAGGGTTGTTAAAGAGTCAGGTGGTGGCATTGTACAGAAACGATGTTGTGCATGTATGTGTGCCTCCACAAGTCATTTAATCTATGAGCTATAGAGGTTGGCTGGCAAATTGCAAGAAGACGCAAGTGCAAAGGGATGACCTTGACTGTTCTTGATGGTTTTTCACTCAAGATGCTGATGACATGGGTGTACCAGATGTTGGGTAACACTGTACATTTACTATGGATCCCCATATGAAAGCTACCTTATTACCAATCTGCCCAGCCTTTTCCTTCCTCTTCCTCCAAAGCATTTCAAATGTATGACTGGAGAAAATGCATGGATGTAGCTTCCTCAAAAATTATCACAGAATTCCACATTTTTCACAAAATCTCATGAACTTCAACTTTAATTACTGATTTTATTTTACTATTTTTGGTTGCTTAAAACTTGGCCATCCTTTAAGCAAGAGATTAGATGGTTGCCACACACATCTTCATTTTAGGGTTAATAAGCCTACCAAAACAGGTAATACTGTAATTGGTACTTTTACAATTATAAGGGTTTAAAAGATTTGCAAATATTTGGTGGCTTAGAACCCAGCCCCATTAAAAGCTAGAAATCTGAAACTTGGTATATTTCTCTGTGAGCTATGCAACTGTAAATGTACTAACTTTTGGTGCAGTTTGGACTTTTAACATTACATGGAAATAGCTGAAATTTAAATTTTGGCAAAAGTTTGCAAAATCTTTATTTACAGTTTGTTAAATTTAATAGAAGCAGAACTACAATTTTGCCAGAATTCCATCCAAAGAAGTTAAACTTTGCCCAGCCCTAACTGTGTGGCATGTATTACCCACTGCCCCATTCAACCATGGGTGATAGCAGAAGGTGAAGGGACAGTGACAGTGACAATACAGGACAGCGGTTGACTGTGTGCTCAGAGATTGATGTCAATCAGCTGTTAAACCTGCTTGTTCTAGAAAGTCCTGGCTGAAGTTTCCAGAAAATAGCTTGCATGTTTTTTTTGCTTCTATGTCTCCTTAAGTGCCCCACTTTTTCAGGCCCAGGAAGTCTCCTTGCTTCTTTTAGGACTCACATCTGCCTGCTGACTACCAGCCTCTAGGCTTCCAATGTCATCCATTCTTCCCTCCTCCCTCCCTCCTTCCATTGAGGCCAATTCCCTCCAGGGTGCCTCTCCTGTTACTATCAGGGTAGGAAGGCATTTTTGACATCTAGAGGGATGGCTCAGTGGGGTGAAGCTGTGTCAGGAGTCTGGTGGCATGTGATGACCACAGTGAGCCATCATCTCTCATTCTAAAGCAGGATATTTCCTGTTTTCTCCCTGCTCTCTCTCCACAAGCCTCCCACATGGGCACACACATTGCTGCATTTTGGGCAGTTTATGGCAGCATGTGGGCATCCACTTATTCAAGCACACCTCTGCTGAGCCACCGCACAAAGCCACTTTAGGAGTGGTGTGCACAAAACCCTCTCCCAGAAGGAAAATGTCTGCATGATTGTGCTTAGCACTCCCCACTGGCCTCCGCTCCAGTCATCCCAAGCATGAGGCTTGAACCCAAGTCACCAGCATGCCAAGGGACACCTAAGCACTTGATAATATAGAGCCAACACCTATATTTTTTTAAAAGCTCATTAAAAAGATTTTGCCAGGTATTGCTAGTTTAATAGTGAAACTTTTCACCAAGGAGATAGTTCTGTGTGTTTATTGACAAACTAGAATGCTTCTTTAAATTAAATAACCAGAAAGCTTGCAGTATTCTATCACAGACTGTAAGGAAACATAATATTTATTCTCACCTACTAACTTTGATATCTTACACCTATAATTAAGTCAGCACTCCAGGATTTAATGAGAAACATGTTCTAGTTGTACACTTGTAATTACTTCATAAGGGCTCAGTGTGTTCAATTTAACCAAATTATCAAGTTGTCTTTCCATTCCTCATGAAGGCAGAGAACTTTAGATTAGTATCATCTATAGAGTTTGCACTGAAGCTTTAGCAGACAAGAGCATCAAAGCTTACAAAGACTAGAAAGGTGGTGGAAGGGAGAAAGGTGGTGGAAGGGAGGGGGTCCAAAATTCCAGTTTCAGTAAAACACATTATGTTAATTTATTCTTCATAATGTGTTGCAACCAGATAAGAAGCCACATGCCAGTTTTAATCATCCATGTGATGACTGATATTTTATGATGCTGGTATGAGCTGCATAATTTCAAGAACAGCATTTCACCCTTTCACTTGTAACCAGTCAAATCTGATAACAGAATCAAGTGGTCTTCTTGTAATTGTCTGCTCTGCATTTAACATTTGAAAATTATTCTGCTCACCCCAGTCTCACTATGCAATCCAACTTAGGAACAGAGGATAACTGAGGTGATTTAAAACCAATTTAAGGGACTTTTACCAGAAATTCAAACTATGACTTACTAACATTGCTAATTTTCCATGATTACTTTTGGTTCACACCTCCTGGTAGTTTGTTCCTTTGTATCCCTTCTGACAGTAGCCTGGATTTTGAGCTCCCCCACCACCACCACCACCACCACCACCACCAGTTCACTACATATCAAAGCCTGCCCTTGAGCTGGTAAAACATGTTGTTGAATCAGCTTAAAGTAATCAGAAACCATTTTATATATACGAATATAGAAACATCTGTATCTGTCTGTATTAAAATACAAGCAAATGCATATTAAAATACAGTGTACTGTATTATTTCTTGTATTCACGAGTATGTACTACTCTGATATACTCAGGTATGATTTTGTTAAAAAAACATATTTGCCCTTTCTGCTGCTACTGAGTCTGATTTGTACAGTGTTATTCCTGCTCATTGTTTATTGTTGTGTGTGTGTCTCTAGGTTTTCTGAACAGTTATCAGAGGTATTCACTCAGTGAAACTGACATGAATTATCAAGGAAGCATGAAAACAGTTAGCAGTTAACAGTGAATAAAGCAATTATATGATTTAAAGTTCATTGCAAGAAGGGAAGGATGCTGCCTTCCAAATTTACAGAAAAATATTTTTAGACCTCCCAGATGCCATTTATTATAATGTAGTTAACTAGTTGTGAAACATCTACCCTTAAGAATTGAGCTATCCAAAATATGCCATCACCTTTACTAATCCTCTGTAAGGAAGTAGTAAAGGTAAATACCTTGACCATGTGAGATCAAGAACATACAGAAATTAAGGTCTGAAGAGAAGTAAATCCCCTTCTATTTCAAAGTTTTGTAGCCAATATGGACATGGGATAAAGGGATGGCTGGGAAAATTTGCAGATTATACCAAATTAGGAACTCAACCAAACCAGGAGAGAAAAGCAGCAGCTTGTAAAAGGACTTGGACTTATTAGTACATTGGGAAAAATAAATGGGGGAATGAGACTTGGCCTCAACAAATGCGAAGTGATACAACTAGGGAACACAACATATGGAGTACCTCTATTTCATAAATGATTTCAAACTAAATGTAGCAGAAGAAAGATCTCAGAAAATCAGTGACACGGAATTTTAATACAAGCAGACATGATGGTGATTTTTTTTTGGTAAAACATATAAAATAGTCAATGGTATAAAAAGAAATGTTATCTCCTGAACCAAAATTGTGGTTTTCCACTGCAGAGGAATTTGCTCAGACCACATCTTGATTAAGTCTTTCAATTGTGGTCCCTAGCAACTGTAAGAGATACATAAAAGAAATGGATTCCTAGAGGAACTGGATGGCTCAGAAGCTTGAAACTGGCTTAAGGAGCTTTTTACCTCCCGGTTACGAGTTCAAATCCAGCACAGGTTGGGAGTGGTTGCAAGACATTATCATCCTAGGGTCGTTCAGTGGTCTATGTGAAATGAGTTGTGTTGGGCTCAGTGAAGTTCCTAATAGGCAGATGTCCACATCACGAAAACCACCAACACGATTGATACTAATTGGCACCCTTGGTGGCAGTCTCACATTAGAGGTGATTGATTGAATGGGCATGGAGTCTGAACTACCATCTCACCTACAGTAGATAGTGGTCCCTCCCTGACAGAGTTGTGGCACATTAGCAGTTCAGTTTGGGGAAGCTTGCATTGTGATTGCCCATGCTGTACCTATCATGTGGCTAAACAGAGAACGTCAGGTTTCAATGCTGTCAATTTAGTGCCTTTCGCAAGCATTAGCACACATAGAAAAAAGAAAAATCTTAAGAAAGTAAAAACAGATTCAAAGGAAGTCTTTAAAAATGATAAAGGGTTATGACACTGGGTTATCAAAATAGATTAAAACACATACTGTACAGTAAGTTTTATGGAACTAGAAATAAGAAATGGATTACAAGACTTACTACTGGTGTACAACATATTATCAGATTAAATATTAAGAGAAAATATTACAATATACCTTAAGGATAATCAAATACACATGGGAGAGCATGCCAAATTGGATAATGTTTGTACAGTTAATGGGAAAAAAAGGAAAGAAGCCTTGCAAACTCACCCCCGATAAGAGGCTAAAAAATGCAGATATGCAGAAAATCCATAATTTATTCAATGTAGCCACACATACAGAAATATATCCAAGGGTCTTTGAAAAAGCTCACAAGGTAGGAGCCAAACTCCATCAGGCTTATTTGTGGTGGTCTGCAGAGGGTGACACTTCACTGTCTCATATGCATATATTTCTGTATTTGTGGATATTAAATAAATTATTGATTTTCTGCACATCTGCATATTTGAGCCTCTTTTTTTATTGGGCTGTGTTTGCTAGATTTCTTTCCTTTTCTACTAATTAACTGCTTAGCCTCATGCAGCTTTGGCCAGTGAGTGAATTCTTTTTGTTTTTGCAATTAATGGGAAACATATTTTTTGCCCAGCATGTGACTGGACTCTGGAATGGCCCAATTCAGAACAGAACTGATGACAAAAATAAGATGATTTGTAAGAATAGAATGGATGAATTCAATTTTGAAGGGGAAACTATCAGGATACTAACACTAAGCTGTGGAGGTAGTCTCCATGGGTCCTTTGGGTCTGCCTCTACAGCACTTTATTGGACCCGAGTAAAACTGAGTAACTGATTCTAGAATTCTGGTTGTGGCTGAGTGGCTGTGTTTGTGAGGTACTTTCAGAGCTAAGTGTTAATTTCATCATTTTTAAAATTTGGTTGGTGAGATTTTCAGCGTACACTGTCAATACAGTGCCACAATTACAGTGCCACATCAACACAGTGCCAGATTTTGTTGACTTTCATTTACAGCAACCTCTGTGTGGCCCCTTCCCCAAGGTCTGCCCACCACCGAACTTAGGATATTTAGTAAGGGTGTGTGTGGTGGGGTGCAGCCCCCCACAGAGAGGTAGCTGTAAATGACAGTCAACAAAATCTGGCACTGTATTGACACAGTGCTGTAAACACTGCTCTGTGATGCTGTGGAACTGATGTTCAGCCACCTGAATACAACACTTTCATCAGTATTTCAGAGGTACTCTGCTCCATGTAGATGAATTCAGATGTCTGTGTGCTATTTACAGACATCTGAATGCATTTGTGATGATTCCTGCAGTTTAAGCTGTTTTGGATGCAATTGTGGGAATTGCGTTCATTTTTCAGATGTGAGTACAGAATTCTGTCCCAGGAGTTAGACCAGCTTTTTGTGGTATAATGCCTAGGTGGATTTTGGCACCAGCATCTGAAAAATGGACATGGGACTTTGAAAAGCTCCCCAATATGATTGTCTCATATGCAGACCTAAGTGATTGTAAAAGAGGACAACATTGCCTACAGGAAGGTTTATACCTTACAAGGTAAATGTTGGGTAGGGATCAGGATGATCTCCAAATTTTAACTGTGGGTAGTCTATTCGAATATAGTTTATTTTAATTATATATTTTAACAATGTGTGCATACCCTTTGTAGTGTCTGATTTTGGAGACTTTGTGACATTTCTAAGATTAACTGCTACTTTGGTGGGTATTTGTTGGTCACAAAGTTTATCAATTGATATAGAAAAAATGTTATCTGACTTACAGTTCCATAATTTCTTTGTGAGCTCCAAAGTTCTAAATGGGGATCTGTACCCTGACTAGGTGCTCACTAGTTCAAATACAGCTTTAAGGGCTTAACCTAGCAGCACAAACTACTGGGAGTGTTCCAATGACACCTCAGGCAGTCTTTTGTAACAGTGAACTGTAATAGGGGCCTCAACACTTCACACTCAGCAGCTGTCATTCACTGAGCACATCTATATACAGTACATGCTCATGCAGAGCTCTGTCAGTGGCTGGCAGCGATGGTGAGTGGAGAGTGGAGGGCTGTGCCAGTTGCTGACTGGGGTATGGGTTGGGGGGGAGCAGGGTGGTAGGGCACTGCTGGGTGGGTGATGGGGGTCCACTAGACCACCAGGTATGTTAATGCTGTATGTGTACAGGGACTGGGCTTGGGGGATCTACTGGACTACCAATAACACAGTTATACTGTACCATTGGTAGTCTAATGGAACCTAGAGGTTAAAGGAATGAGGTGTGAACGAGCTTGATACATCCAGCAGACCAGACCTGAGTTTGATTCTCACAACCTCCACTTGCATACTGTGTGACTCTGAGCAAGTCACTTAACCGTCCAGTGCTCCCAGGTTGCCCCTGAAAACAGGCACTTGTACCTAGTGGGCCTTAGCCAGTTACCAAAGACTAAAATAAATAAAATGGGGGAATCAGGGCTTGGGGGGTTCACTAGCCCACAAGTGCTATATCATTAATACTTTCAGGATTTGGGGCTGAAGAGGTCTGCTAGCCCACAAGGGCTATATCATTAATACCTTCAGGGATTGGGGCTGGGAGGGGGGTCTGCTAGCCCACCTGGGCACTTGACAGGTTCTGATAGGGGATCAGGGTAGGGTGTACTTGTGTCCTTTCCCTGTGCACTTCCACATGCTTGCAGCAGCCTGTCCAGGTGCACCCTCTGTTTGGCGCAAGGCTTGGGTTGCCACAAGCCATAGGACTTAGCTGCCAGGACCCTGCCCAATAGAGAATCAGGTGCAGGGTCTGTGGAACATCAGCAATTGGCGCAAGTCACTTGTGACTTGTGCTGAACCTTTGACAATCGATCCCATTGAGTTTAAGGACTTCAGAGACCACTATAGGCACATTAGTCCTATGAAGCACCTATTTCTACTCATAATCTATTCTGAGAATTTATCTGGGAAGGAAGCAGTGACTATCTATTTAAAATTTAATTGGGCACCATGGCAATCCACAGGCTACTGTTTTTATAAAAATGCAAGCCTGTAGCAAGATATGAAGTGGTCACTCCTATGACTCATTCAGTCTTACACTAATTAGTCTATTACAGAATGTTCTGCCTTCATTGCCCAGACCTTTGGTATCGGGGATGAGGGTACATTGACAAGGTTAAGTGCAGTGGTATATTACCCATTTTGTAAATAACTCTCATTGACAATGTGAAACAATACAGAAATGCCAATTACACTGGATTACATATAATTTCATTTAACCCTTTCTGATTTTTAATGTTACTCTTGTCATCTAGATTTGCTGATCTGTTGCTATGGCATCATGTGGATGGTTTGTTGCAGTGAATTTCAGTACATGCCTCCCAGGTAAATATCTCTCGTTCTCAAGTCCCCATTTGGAGAAGGCATACACATTGTTGCAGTAGCCCACATCAGTACACACATTGTATTACAGGGGATACAACCTCCCAAGGATGGACTGACAATGTTTGTGCAGTCAAGAGGCTGGGGGAGGTTATACATTGTAGAGGATGTGGCATGGCCATCTTCTTGAAGATACTCAGGGAGACAGGGATGCTGATTTGTAGAAGAGTGGGATTCATAGTGATACTGCCAAACCATTTCAGGTATGAGCTCAGCAAGCTTAGGAATGCTCCCATCTACTGAGGGCCTGGGGCCAGAGTACCTCTTTTTCAGTGGCTCCAAAGCACTTCAAATTCAGGGGGTGTATAGTGGGGAGAGAGGTAAGTTGAGTTGAGATGGGACAGGTCCCGATCATTGGAGTGGCAGCAGTGAACAAGTAGCAGCTCCCAGAGGCTTTCATGAAGGTATCTACAGAAGAGATTTAAAGTAATAGCATAGGGGGCCGGCTCAGTGGCACTGAGGGTTGAGGCACTGGACACCACACCTCACACCACACCAGTGACCCAAGTTCAGGAACAGGCTCAGGCCACTAGCAGTTGGCAGGTGAGGGAAAGAATTTGAGCATCCGGAGGACTGCTCTCCTTTCCCTGGGTTGGGATTCGGGCTCCCATCACTCTACAGCAGCCCCCTGATGGAGATCAGGGCACTGCAAGGGGAGGTTCACTTGGGAGATGAAGTGCAGCAGATGTCGACATGTTGTGCCTTGGATGTCATTGCATGCCTGCGCTTGGTAGGGGTACAAAAATAGGAGGAGAAAAGGCAGCATTTGACTGAGCAGCTTGATGGCCACAACTTTCTCACCGGTGGGGCCTGTCATGCGAGATCACACTGCGGTAATGGTTCCAGCCTGGCATGGAGCAATAGAGGGGTTCCCTTCAAGGGCACAGCAGCATCACCAGCCGATATGTGTGGGTGAGCCTGCTGGCTGCTCTGGGAAGAAGACGGTGGCTGGATGATCACAGGTCAGGTTGCAGGAGGAGAAAAGAAAAGTACAATTAAAAAAAAAAGGAGTAATAGCACAGGTAAACCACATTCTCCATAGAATGAGGTCCAATCCATGCTTAAAGAGCCTGGTGGTGTATTCTAGTCTTTGGGAAGGAGACTGCTAGGTAGCTGGGAAAGAAAAGGGGAAAGACCAGCAAGAGATTCTTAGTATTGTGAAACTCAATAGTCAGGCAGACAGAAAGTCTGGTTGAGAGCCTGAAGCCTGGCAGAAAGGAGATGGTATGCCTCCCAAGTACGTCAGTGGAGAAGATCCTACCAAAGCTCCAGACCTTAACCAGAGAGAAGGTAGGAAACCAGATGGGGTGATCCACTTGGGAACCAATAATCTAGAGGGACACACCATGGAGGTTGTCTAGGAGAGATTTAGGGTTCTGGTGGACCTGGGTGCAGCTAAGTGCATAGGCAGTTGGGTAGGTAATTGGCTTAGTAACAGAAAAAAAATAGACAGCAGTGGTCAATGGGATGAGATCTGATAAAGGCACTGTCACTAGTGGTGTGCCCCAAGGCTCAGTTTTGGGGTCAGTCCTGATTAATGTCTTTATCAGTGACATCAGCATAGGTATTCAGGGCACAATTTCCCTATTCATGGTGAATACCAAGCTATGAGGAAGGACTGACAATGAAAAGGTGGTTAAGAACTGACAAAAAGACCTAGAGTTTGAAAAGATGGGCCAATGTCTGACAGCTGAAGCTCAATGCAAAAAAAATATAAGGTGATGCATTTGGGTAAAGGGAACCCAAGAAGAGAGTACCACCTCAACAAAATCTAGCTTAGCCCCATGCAGGAAGGACGGGACCTAGGTGTCATCATAAGTAGCACCCTTAAACAAACAAGCCAATACAACAAAGCTTATAGCAAGGCCAACAAAATGCTGGGGTGCATAGGGAGAGGATTGAACAGCAGGAGAAAGGAGGTAATACTGCCACTCTACAAGTCCCTGGTAAGGCCCCATCTGGGGTACTGTGTCCAGTTTTGGAGTCCACATCTGAAAAAGGATATAAACAGGTTGGAGGCTGTTCAGAGAAGAGCGACCAGAGTGATCCAGGGCTTTCAAGGCACTCGTACGAGGAGCGTCTGGAAGCATTAAACATGTTCTTACTAGAGAAAAGGAGGGCAAGAGGAGATATGATTGAAACATACAAGTTCCTGAGAGGAATAAATAAGGTTACATCCTCAGACCTGTTCAACTGAGTCTCTGACTCTAACACTAGATGGCACAAACTGAAGTTGGGAAGGGGAGCTTCAAGAGTGAGCTTAGGAAACACTATTTTACAGAAAGAGTCATGGAGCCATGGAATAAACTGCTGGCTGAGGTAGTGGAAACAGAGTCCATGACATCATTCAGGATGGGGAGGAACAAGGCTAAAGTACAATCAAAAGCAAGAGGAGCAGTAGGAGGCATTAGGCAGAAGAGGGTTAGGTCCTGGCATCTGAGAAGGTCCAAGGAACACATAGGTAGACTAGATGGATCCTTAGTCTCCTTCTGCCATTTTTTTCTTTTTTATGTTTCTAAGAAGGAGAAGCTTAGAGAAAATACAGGATTGGTAGCCTTCTCAGACATGCTACTGGTACTATGTGCTAGTAAAGTTTGAAAGGGAAGAACTTTAGATTTAAAGCATTGCTGTCGAGTTGGTATGTTGAGCAAGTGTTTTGGTATGTTAGGCCTTGTATGCATCAGACTGCCTGCATCTTAGTGGAAGACAGGGCATTGGGTTGGAACCTGAAGAAATACATTAGGCAGACATAGACAGGATGGAAGCTGTCCAGAGGAGGGCAACTAAAATGGTGCAGGGTCTGCACCAGAAGACATATGAAGAGAGACTTAAGGAGCTTAATATGCATAGCCTCGAGGAAAGGAGGGAGAGGGGGGACATGATAGAAACTTTCAAGTACCTCAAGGGAATCAACAAAGTCCAAGAGGGTAGCATCTTTCAAAAAAAGAGGTGTGCAAGAACAAGGGGGCACAATTTGAAGATAGAAGGGGGGCGGCTCAGAGGTAATTTAAGGAAGTATTTTTTCACAGAGAGGGTTGTGGATGTATGGAACAGCCTTCCAGAGGAGGTTGTGGAGTCAAAAACAGTCGTGGAATTCAAGCATGCATGGGACAGTCATAAGGCAATTCTAGGGGGTGGGGGTAGGAAGAAGTAGGCTGCTGGTTAACTAGGATCTGCAACTTATCCATCAGGTAGGGAAATGGGCAGACTGGGTGGGCCAAGCGGTCCTTATCTGCTGTCAAATTCTGTTTCTATGTTTCTATTTAAACTAGGCAGGTGGAGGGCTGCATCAGGGCACACAAACTAAAGTTTTCTAATGGTGGGAGTCACTCCCCTCCTCACTGAATTCTACCCTCACATCTTGGTATACCCAGTGCTGCACTTTTCACCCTCTCCCCACCCTTCCTACATTCCTCCCCTTCCCTTTCCCTATGACTTGGCACTTTATCTGTTGTCTATTTTCTCTGACAAATGCCGCTTGCTGCCTTGTTACAATGCTACCCTTGAATTGCATTAATCTGTACTCTGTTTGCAATGTCCACATTGTTGTAATGTCTGTCTTGATGTCCCCCATAATTTGTATTTCTCTGATGTGGAACCATTGTAAAAGAGCCAAGGCTCAAAGGTATTTGTAATCCTAGACTTAATAAATAAATAAATAAAATAAATAAACAGGGCCCCTGTACAGTACAAATGGAATATAAGGGGAGAGGTGGGGATAGCACATGGGACACTCACTGATTGATCATTGAACAAATAGGTTCACCTAAAGGACCTTACAGGAAATAAAGTCACAGAAGGCATCAGATACCGAAGAAAACGTGAGACATGGGTTGAAGCACTAGTAGAAAGTGGTATCAAGCCACCTGGAAAGCCATACAAATTAATATCAAGAGGTTGGGTAATAAAGTGGAGTAACTTCAGGTATTGGAAACCCAGCTACATTAGTGGCCATGATAGAAAAGTAGGTGATACTCCACCCTGACTGGGACCTGAGGACTGGAGGACTGGAGAGCTGCTGAAGCTGTTCCAATTTTTAATAAACTCTAGCAAGATCCAATATGGCTGGAAAATAATGGTATTGTCATGAGTGAGAAATGTGTAAATTAGCAAGTTTTGCACTAAGCACTGAGCCACCTAACTACACTTTCTAATTGTTGTTATACACTCTCACTGACTAATACATATACACATATATGCATATATATTCCAGTGTAACATACTAACATACTATTTGCCAGCAGAGTAGACCTTATGGTTTATCGAGTCTGCTCGAACCTCAGATCCCTAGTTGGGTGCCGAGACCCTCCCCTCCCTTATACTAACATACTACTTGCCAATAGCAGTGCACTGTCTACATGCATTTTTACAGATTAAAAAAAAAGACAACGAGGGACTGTTTTCTTCTGTTCAGGCTCTGAGGGACATTGGAGGGTGGGGGGTTGCCACTAGACACCTCATTTAAATCAGTAATGACATGCATAAGGCTGAAACTGATCTAGATGGTGGGGGAATGTAGACTACAATTTTTTGCACTAACCACTGAGCCACCTAATAGCACTTTCTAACTGCTGTGATATACACATACACGTACACACACACACACACACACACACCCTGACTAATACATATACAGATATATGCATGTATATTCCAGTATAACACAGCAGTGCACTGTCTACACACATTTTTACAGATTAAAAAAATACATTGAAGGACCGTTTTCTTCTTTTCAGGCTATAAGGAACAGCAGGGGAAGGGGGTTGCCACTAGGCACCTCATTTAAATCATCAATGACATGCATAAGGCTGAAACTGAGCTAGATAGTGGGGGAAAGTAAGGCAAGGACATATCCAGTGTATCACCTGATGCTCCTATGTAAACCAACAATTTTTTGCACTAACTTTTGAGCCACCTAACTGCACTTTCTAATTCTTGTGATATACACACACACACTTACTAATACATATACACATATATGCATATATATTCCCGTGTAAAATAGAAGTGCAGTGTCTACACACACAGAGCATTGCCACGCACACACACTAACATACATAGACCGCCTTATATGGGATGTATTTACTTATGCATCTAACCCTAACTTTTACTGTATTTCTGATAAGCACTGTGTTTTGCACTAACTCATTGTACTAATCTATGGCATGACTGAATAATTAACATAAAGGACAAGGGAGGTGCAGTGGATGTGGCTTATGTGGACTTTTTTGGGGACTTTGCAGAGGAACTGGAGGAGAAGATATGCCTCTTTGCAAATGATATAAAGGTATCAATAGGGTGGACATGCCGGGGGTTGAAAGAATGAGTGAAGACCTTAAAAAACTGGAGAAATGATCTAAAGAATGGCAACTGAGATTCAATGCAAAGAAGTGCAGGATCAGTGCAGGTGTGATAATAAATTTTTTTTGGCGTAGACTGTGTCTTCATGGTAATATGAAACAAATACATAGAAACATAGACAATGATGACAGAAGAAAACCAGAGGTCCATTCAGTCTGCCCAAGTTCCCTATAGTACCTGGAACCTACTGTTGCTCCAGGGTACTAACCCTCCCCATCCTCTATCCATTCTCCTTCTTGGTCCTGTCGCTCATGATAAACACTACTCCCTTCATTATGTCACAGTCCTGCTTGAATCCCCAGATTGTTTTTACACCCACCACTTCAGCTGACAGTCTATTCCAAGGTTCCACCACTATTTCCATAAAGTAGTACTTCCTTATATCTCTCCTGAACCTACCTCCTGTTAATTTCCATTTGTATCTATGTCACCATGAATTGGTATTCAGGCTAACTTGTTCCCCTCAGTTCACTTTGTTAATTCCTTTAAGAAACATGAAGGTCTCTGTCATATCTCCCCCGATCCCATCTGGTCTCCAGTGGGTATATATTTAGTGCCTTGAGGCACTCCTAGCAAGATCTGCCCTGCTGGCCCTGAATTATTTTTGTTACTCTGCACTGCATTGTCTCCAACCTATCCTTATCCTTCTGAGGTGAGGACTCCAGAACTGGGTGCAGTACTCTAGGTGAGGCCTCACAAGGGATCTCTATGGGGAAGTATTACCTTTTTTTCTTCTGCTATCAATACCCCTCCCGATACACCCCAGGATCCTGTTAGCCTGGTCATAGGCATTGTTGCACTGACTTGATTGCTTAAGTGAGTTGCTAATGATAACTTCCAGATTCCATTCCTCAGCTGTAGTACTAAGCCTCACTCCTCCCAATGCAGTACTCTGTCTTGGGATTCTTTTTCCCTAGGTGCATTACCTTGCACTTCCTAGCATTGAATTTTAAATGTCAGACCTTTGACCACTCCTTTGGCTTTTGTAGGTCTCTGCATTTCCCTTATTCCCTCATCACTATCCATTATGCCACATAGTTTTGTGTCCTCTGTGAAGAGACACAACCTGCCCTGGATTCCTTCTTCAGTGTCACTAATGAACATGTTGAAGAGGCCCAGACCCAGGATTGACCCCTGTGGAACCCTATGCATAATCTCCCTCTCAATTGATTTAACCCCATTGACCACCACCCTCTGCTGCCTCCCTCTATCTATTTACCTACCCAGTTCACTATGGGTTTAGCTGCACCCAGATCTTTCATCTTCTCTTTTTTTCCATATATATTTGGTAGCACAATATAATAGCGCCAGGGATTGGGCACCTTCAATAACAGCGACCCAATCCCCAGCACATGTGTCGAAGGGCTACCATAGGGTAGGGTGGCCTGATGCGGGGTGGCGAATATAGTTAGGGGAAGTCACCATACATCCGCACTGGGGGGAAGCGAGCATGCACAGTGAGGGGTAGGAGGGAATGTGAGGGGTGGGTTGCCAAGCCTACCCCGTGGCATGGTAGGTGGGTTGGTGGTGTTGTTCAGCAGGGTACTGGGTTCAGGTCCAGACACTGGTGTGTTTTTGTTGTGCCTGGCCCAAACCTTTTTTTTTATGTTTCACACCCCCGACGTACAGCCCCTGGGTTGAGAATTTTTAAGTAGGGAGAGTGCAGGCAAGAGCCCCCATGGGGGTGTGGGGCTAAAACCCAATTCCTGGCGCCATTTTGCTGTATGCCAGGGGTGTCACAGTCCAAAATAAATTTTTGGTACTCCTGACTTCTGGATAACAGCGATCGCCTTTAGGCTTTTGCCATTATCACATAGATCCATATACTTTATCCTCCTAGTCTTCCCAACTGCCCCCTTTGGACCGACCCCCACCAGCCCCATCACCCTGGCATCCCTGGGACTTACCTTGGCCTGCGCCCTCTGCCACAGGGCTATGGCTGTGCCCAGTCACTGGGTATGGAGCCTGCGAATGGTCAGTCATCACCCACAGCCCGGGTTGCTTTTTCACTATTTTCTCCCTTCCCATCCCGGTTGCTGGGGTGTACCTGCCAGATGTGTGTACATGGAGGCACACTTACATCTGCAGAAGTCCCACAGCACCCTCCCTTCTCCACAGCCAACAGACCTGCACTACCCTCAGTCCTCCACCTGGGGGCAGTTGTTTGGCAGGAACACCAGCCCTTCCTCCTTGGGAGAGGAGAGGAGAGCAGTCCTCCAGATGCTCAATCCTGTACCTCCTCAACTGACTCCTGGAAACCTGCTCACACTGCAAACATGGGTTGCTGGTGTGGCAAGAGGTAAGGCATGGATGCCTCTGCCCTCCACACCATTGGATGGCTTGTCTTTGATCTTCTTAAGCAATCATTTGTGAAGCACTGAGTCAAAAGCCTTGCTGAAGTCAGAGTAGAGCAGATCCACAGCATGGCCCTTGTCTAATTCCTTTGTCACCCAGCCAAAGAATACTATCAGGTTAGTCTGACAAGATCTTCCTGCCGTGAAACCATGTTGTTTACTCTCCTGGAGCCTGTTGCTCTCCAGGTAGTCTATGAGGTCCTCTTTGATCAGTAACTCCATCAGCTTTTAGAAACATAGACATTGACAGCAGAAGGAGACCACAAGGTCCATCTACTCTGCCCATTTGTTTTAGACGTATTTTGACACTCTAGTTGCCCTTTGTAGTCAGGTCTCCCTTGTGTCTATCCCCAGCATTCTTGAATCCCCCCACAGTGTTGATCCCCGAGACTTCTTGGGGCAGGTTGTTCCAAGCATCCACCACTCTTTCTGTGAAGAAAAAACTTACTGGTGTTGGTAGAGAAACTCCCTCCTCTGAAGTCATGTCCCCTTGTCCTGGAGCT
The DNA here is from genome assembly GCA_016271365.2 of Neoceratodus forsteri. NCBI lineage: Eukaryota > Metazoa > Chordata > Ceratodontiformes > Ceratodontidae > Neoceratodus > Neoceratodus forsteri. The sequence continues at coordinate 1,734,884,068 of CM057450.1, read as the reverse complement.
CTTCTTGAAGTGAAAAAGTTCATGTGCCTGTACCTTCTTAATGCCTTTTATGTATTTGAATGTTTCAATCATGTCCCCTCTCTCTCTCTCTCTCTCTCTCTCTTCTCTGCTCCAGGGAGTACATATTTAGTTCCCTAAGTCTGTCCTCACAGGACATGTACTGCAGACCCTGAATCATTTTTGTTGCCTTTCTCTGTACTGTTTCCACCCAGTCAATGTCCTTCCTGAGGTGAGGCCTCCAGAACTGGACTCTGTATTCCAGGTGAGGCCTGACCAGCAATCTATACAGTGGTACTATCACTTCCCTCCTCCTGCTCATGATTCCCCTCCCAATGCAGCCCAGCATTCTGTTGGCCTTCATTGTTGCCTTCTCACACTGCTTTCTAACCTTCAAGTCATCTGAGATTATGATTCCCAGATCTCGTTTCTGATTTGAGGCTGCCAATCTTTTGCCTCCTAGGTAATACTCTTTTCTTGGATTTTTCTTTCCTATATGCATGACCTTGCACTTTTTGGCATTAAATTCTCCACTTCCATATTCCAGACCGTTCTTCTAGTTTTTTGAGGTCAGCTTCCATCTTGCTTTCTTCTACTATAGAGGCTAGACTTACAGGCCTGTAGTTGCCCCTTTATGAAGCAGTACAATGTCTGCCACCTTCCAATCCCTTTGAACTTCCCCAGACCTAAGTGAGCTGTAGAACAGACATACCAGTGGTTCAACCAGCTCCACTGCTAATTCTCTGAGTATCTTCTGATGCAACCTATCCGGTCCTTTGGCCTTACCTATCTTAATGGCAGCTAGGGCAGCCAGCCCTTTCAGAACCCTTTCACTAGTAAACAATGGCTGTCTTATTTTCTGGATTCCCTTAGTGGCCACTCTGATGTCACTCCTTGGCATGGACCCACTGTCCTCCTTAGTGAAAACTGAGCAAAAGTAGTCATTTGGGATAGCTGCCTTATGCCCATCCTCCTCTATCACCCTACTCCCTCAGCTAGCCTTACAATTCCCCCACCATTTTTCCTTTTTTCACTAATATATCTGAAAAACAGTTTTTTTCCATTCCTGACCCCCTCTGAGATATGCAGCTCACTGTCTGCTTTGGCCTTCCTAACAACCTTCTTTGCCTCCCTTTTTTTCTGTAGATAATCCTCCCATTCTACCTCCTCCTGCTTTTTCTTGTATTTATAGAAGGCATTCTTTTTGGCCCTTACTGCTTCACTGACCCTTGCTGAGAACCATAGTGGTCTCTTACACCTGTTTTTCTTTGTTACTGTTCTTATGCATACTTTAGATACCTCAAGGATGGCCCCCTTAATTACTCTCCCATCTCTCCTCCACCCAGCCTATGTCCCACACCCCTACTAACTAATTTCTGACCAGTTCTCTCATCCTATCAAAGTCAGCCCTCCTAAAGTCAAGGACTTCAGTTCTCGATTGTAGTTTGCCAGCCCCAATGGCCAATTCAAATCAGAGTTATGGTCACTGTTCTTCAGCAGCTCCCCTACTCCCAACACTCCCACCATCTCTGAGTTGGTGAGCACCACATCAAGGACTATGGTCTGCCTGGTGGATTCCTTAAATAGCTGCCCCAGTAGACAGTCTTGGAAGGTATTTAGCAAGGCCTGACTCCTGGTGCTCTTGGCCACTGGGACCCCCCAATCGATGTCTGGCCGGTTCAGGTCTCCTAACGCCACTACTTCCCCATTTGCTACCCCTCTTTCATGTTCCTCTGGTAGTTCTCAGTCCATTTCCTCCCCTTGCCCTGGAGACCTATATACGACCCTCAAGGATACTTTCCTGCCTGGGGCTGCCATGAGTTGCCCCCATACCGACTCAACTTCACCACTGTTACCCATAATGCACCCATCTTCTACCTAGGGTTATCACCTTTTAAAAAGCCCAAAGTGGAATATTTCTTACTGAAACATGATTTTACACAGGACAATACAGTATGTAACCTCGACCAATACAACAGACTTGTTTTCTCTAAATAATCAGAATTAAGCCCAAGTGCTGTAGTTTAGTTGTTTCTAGTGCTTCTTATCATTGAAAAGTATTTTAGTTAAGATATTAAAGTTTTTTGCAACATTTAGAGGAAAGTCAGAAAATATTTTTTTCTTCTATAATGTCAGGTCATGTAGTATTGTTCATGTTTTGTTTTTTTGCAGGAAATAGCTGCCCAAATCAGGACTGTCCTGTGAAAACAGGGACAGATGGTAGCCATACGTTTACCACCTTGATGCCTTCCTTGACAAAAAGGGCAACTCTTCCCCCTCTACCAGTTCATCTAGCCATCCTGAACAGTGAAAACCCAGAGGCCATCATCTCCCAGTCATTATTATTTGTGTCCCATGTTTCTGTGATGGCCACAAGGTCCACCTCAGTGTCTGCTATCAGAGCAAGGAGCTCACTGAGTTTGTTAACTAGGCTCCTGGCATCAAGGCACACTTGCCTCCATCTGACCCCTGCTGTTACTTTGCTACTGTGCTTCTGTTTTCCATGTTTTCTCCCACTTTTGTTGGGGCTTTGCTCTTTTTAATATCCTTCACCACTCCCCATTCCCTTGGTCCTGTAAAGACTGCTGCTATCTTTGTACCCTCTTTGCTGCTACAGTCCCCTGGATGTGGGGGAGTACTATCTAGGATCCACTTCTGCTCACCATCCATGATGGTTACCCTAGACCCATGCTCCCCCATAGACAGTTTAACTGTCTGATATAGATATCAAACTTCTGCCTCAACATGCTGGCCTCCTTTCTCACCAGGTGAAGACCATCACCCTTAAAGAGTCTTCTGTCAGAGAAGTTCCCCCAGTCCCCTACAAAATGATACCCCATGTCATGGCACCAGCCCATAAGCCAGTTATTAAACTCCTCTATTTCAGCACTCCTTATCCTATTCTGCCTCCCTTCCCTGCCCCACACAGGGAGGACTTTCGAAAGGCAGGGAGGCTGAGTGTGCCACCAATCTGTCCCCAGTCTACAGAAGTTCTGCTTCACCATTTTCACTGACTGGTTTGCCAGATTGTTGATACCCAGATGTGCCAGCACCCCCAGCTCTGCCGACTCCCTCTCCACCATCCTTCCTATTCTGTTTAAATCCCAGATAGCTGATGCTCCAAGTAGGCATTGGACCATTCCTCTCCCATCTGACCCCTCCTCTATCACCATTTCTTTCCCCCAATCATTGAGTCCCTGATCACTAGGACCTTCCTGGCAGCCTTGCCCCCATTGTGTGCCATCAGGTTGTGCTGCCTTTCCCTTCAGCTGACCTGGAGTCCCCCCTGGCAAAGTCAGGTGCCTGAACCTCCTCCAGGGGTATGAAGCAATCCACTGTCTGGAAGGTAATGGGCTGGACAACTTCCTTATGGCTTCTCCTCCACCCCCTCCCATGCCCACCACTCTCCATCCCTCAAGACCATTGGGTCTCTGGTGGAGTGGAGGTGTGTGGGGTGAGCTCCTGCTGAGCCAAGTGCACAGCTAAGATATTTCTACCCTTGCTGCTACCAGCTGATCATGGAGCTCTGCTATGGTCCTACAGATGGGGCAGTGCCCCCTCCTCCAGAGTACATCCCTGGAGAAGAGTGCCACACATTCCCCATGACTGAGCACCTCTCCTCTGAACCCCATCCTATAAAGCACTGTATTAATGAGAAACTTAACTTAAAACAAACTTAGTATAGATTGCAATGCACACCCAGATCAAATTCTCCCTTTGCCTTGATTAATTTAAATGTTAAAACAAATAACAAACATAATTTACAACACACTTTCTATTCATGCAATTTAATCTGTTCTAGAACTCAGTGAACTGAGTGAAATCAAATAACTCATCTTGCTACTATTTCTGAGTCTATCACAAAACCACAACACAATGCCAGATCAGTTGCTCTTCACAACAGTCAGCAACTGGCAAGAAATGCATTTCTGATGCTGTCTCACAAAACTAAGCCAAAGAAAAACAATTTGAACATAAAAACCACCAGTAGAAGTTAACAGCCCAGAGAGCTCCTTAAACAACAGACAAGATCACAGTAACATACCATTCATAAGCTGCCAACACAGATCAGCAAATCCAAAAGAAATGACACATAAAAAGTCAGAGAAAACTCAATACAATCTGAGGTACTACTGTGTATTAGGCATATGTCACTAAAAAACTTATGTTTAACAAACAAACAGCCACCAAAGCAGCATAATGTCCAGAAATTACACCTTGGTCCTCAAAATCAGACCCCACAAAAGGCACTCATAGAAACTGTTAAAAATATAGTAATGAAATGAATTACATCAGATTTAACTAATCACAAAAGAAATGTGATGACAGTCCTGACTCCCAGTCAACATCTATCAAATAAATTTTACATCTACTTAGAGTCAACAATGTCCTGTTCCACAATCACCACAAACAATTTGAAAGAAAAATAATTTTAAATATGAAAAATAATGTAAATAATCTTCTTCATGCTAGTACCCACATCCCATCAGCCAAACATTTCGCCTGGCCCACATGTACCAGCACCCCTACTCTCCCTGACTTTGGCCTATCCCACCCAACACTGTCCATGTACCCTGGCCCATGGCACCCACCCCCTGGAAACCTTTCCACTGCCTACCCTACCTCCACATGGCCGTTACTTGTCCTTGCCCTCCCTACCCTTTGAACCCTGTCCACTCCTTGTTCCCCCATGGCCTTGTTCCCATCCCTGTGTACCCACCGTAAGCTTACACACTACCACTCCTGATCAGGGCCTTGGTCTTCCTGCTACTCCTATCGGGTAATATACATCCAAACCCAGGCCCAGTCTCCTCCAACCCACCAGCCGGGCACAATGTGGTCTCCACATAGCCTCCATGAACATATGCAGCCTAATGAAAAAATTTGATGCCCTTCAGTGCTGGGTGATGCTGCATCAACCAGACATCATAACCCTGGTTGAAACCTGGCTGTCCAAATCCAAGGCTGACACCTTTGTCTCCCTCCCAGGCTATACCTTATACCGCGAGGACCGAGAAGGCAAATGCGGAGGTGGCTGAGCAATCTATACCACGGACACAATCATCGGACAAGCAATCCCTGCCCCTGCTCTTGTAAATGGGGCACAGGCCCTCACCCTCAATCTTGCTCCTGACCCCTCAAGGGGACCTCTATATCTCACCACAGCCTACATTCCCCCAAAGAACCAGAGCCTGGCACTGATATCCTTAACAGAATATCTTGCAAACCACCACCACAAGGCGGAACAAATCCTAGTGGGGGACCTAAATGTGAACTGGCTCAGCTCCTCCTCATCTACTACCCAAGATTCTTTTGCCGCCCTAGACCTGACACAACTCATTTCCCAACTCACCAGAGTAAACCCAAAGAGAGGTACCAGTACCCTTCTGGACGTCGTTATCACCAACCGCCCCAATAAAATTCATAACATCCAGGTCCTCCCAGACTCACTAAGTGACCACTCCCCTATCCTGTTCCTTTGGACGGCCCCCACTCCCAAACCCACAGTCCTGACCACATCCCGTAGGTGCCTCTTCCCTGGTGGCCTGATGAAACTTGAGCATTTTCTCGCCCAGATCAATTGGTCCCCCATTCGCCTTGCACCCGACATAGACACTGCCCCCGCCTTTTTCTCCCACACCTTTAACAAGGCCTGTGACCTCTATGCACCCCTCACAGGAGGTCCACCCAAAAAATGTAATGCACCCTGAGTTACCCCTGCCCTACTACAAATGCTCAGAAACAGAGATAACCTCTGGCACCTTGCCACTGAAATGGGATGGATGACGGCTAGGCAGGCCTGCAATGCTATAATGCTGGAATAAATGCACATGGGCCATCCACAAAGCCAAGGCCGACCATTACCAGGCCACCCTCACCTCCTCCTGGGGGTGTGCCCGGACTTTCTGGGACAATGTTAAACAATTAAATGGGAAACCACACTCCCCTCCATCCCAGCTCACAATTGATGGCACCACCTTCACCGATCCTGCTTGCACAGCTAACCACCTAAATACCACCTTCACCGACCTTAGCTCTGTCCTCCCTAGTAATTTATTTGACCCTCCCCCTACCCTACCTCCCCCTGACCTCCAGCACCCCAGTTTCCATCTACGTAGGGTATCTGCCCAGGAAGCCAGACCACTCCTAATGAAAGCTTTAAAAGGCAATAGTCTCGGCAGTGATTTCTTGGACCCCAGCATTCTCCGGCTGGTGCTGGATAAAGTCCTTGACCCACTCACCAGCTTACTCAACCGATGTCTCTGCCTGGGGCAATTTCCCACTGCATGGAAAACAGCCACAGTCACACCCATCCATAAAGGGGGTGACAGATCCTCCACCGGGAACTACCGACCTATCTCCATCCTTCCTCCCCCCTCTCCAAAGCCCTGGGAAAAAATTGTGTCCATACAAATTACAGAATATCTTACTAAACATAACATCTTATGCCCAGAGCAGCATGGCTTCCATGCTGGTCACAGTACCGGCACTGTGCTAGTTGAGTTCTCCAATTTCCTACACTCCTCTCTGGATGGTAGCTCAGTAGCCGGTGCAATGTTCGTTGACCTTTTAAAGGCCTTCGACACTGTCTCCCACCCCCTTCTGCTGAATGCCCTAGGCCACACTGGTTTCTCCACTGGCCCCTCGCCTGGTGTGCAAGCTATCTATCCGCTCGCTCCCAATGTGTAAAAATCAATGGAACACACCCCGGAACCCGACCTATCCACTCAGGGGTACCTCAGGGCTCCATCCTGGGGCCCCTACTCTTCTCTGTCTATCTAAACACCCTGCCTAATGCCTACTCTGGCAATATTCTTATGTATGCCGATGATGCTGTCATTTTTGCCACCCACCGCAATCCCATCTCAATACAGGACACTCTGCAAAAATCCTACGATGATGCTGAGGCATGGTTTAAAGAGCACAGACTAGTCATTAATCTTAAAAAAAACAAAATTATGTTTTTCGCCCACCCCAAAACAAAGCCTGCAACTTCCCACTCCATATACTCCCTAGTACCAATCAACTGCTTGAGCAAGTCAGCTTCTACAAATATCTTGGGGTCACTTTCAACTCAGCCTTCACCTACCACACCCACATTGATGCCCTTGCCTCCGCCACCAACACACGGCTTGGCATCCTCTATCGCTATAAAAACTGCCTCCCACCTGACGCTCACCGACTAGTAGTTACATCGTCAGTGCTGTCACTCATTGACTATGGCCTGCCAGTATATGGTGCGGCTGACACCACCACCCTCAACAAAATTTGACTCACCCTAAATAAGGCCTGCAGACTGATTACTGGTGTCCCCAGGCTCACACATACTTGTCTTCTCTATGATGAAGCAAAATTACTAAACCTTGATGAAAGACTACGCTATCAAATCTGCCTCTTCACTAAGAAAACCTCTTACTGGCTGTCCTCCCCGGGGTGACAGCCTCCATCCACCTTTCCCAGCCCTCGATCCTAACCTGAACCTCTAGCAAGTCCAGTCTTCTGGTCCCCAGATCCAGGACCACCCATGGACAGAGGTCCTTCTGCTACAGAGGCCCATCTTGGTTTAACTCTCTCCCTGCATCCATCTCCAAAGCCCCCACTATCTCCACCTTCAAAAATGCCCTTCAGAGCCAACTGCTTAGCACTCACAGCTGCAACTGTCTGTAAACAGCGCCTTGACCTAAACACACTTGACAATACCACTTGGCAGCACTCAAACTCACCCTCCCCTACTCTCCCCACCATAGCCTAATGCCTCTGCTATTTTACCAGCATGTTATCAGCTGTATCATTGTAATGTCTACCAAATTATTTAAAATGTACGCAATCACTCTATATAACTCTAAGTATGTAACACTTATGCTGCAACAAAAAAAAAATAATTGTCTTTCTATGTATGTATGTAACACTTTGCTGTAACCAAAATTTACTGTCTGTTTGTCCTCAATGTGATGAGGTACCATTGGAAATGAGCCTCTGGCTCAAAGGTTGTAAACCAATGTACAAATAAATAAAATAAATAAATATCACTTTGCTCAGGGCGCTCCTCACAAACACATTCACTCTGCTTCCAAAACATAACAGAGTTGCAGTTAGATGGTATTAATGGGATAGAGAAAACCATATAGACAAGATATTACATTTTCAGTACAACACAAAGTTATTGACAGAACATTTAAATAGTACAAGTTTGAATATTCACAAATAATATTGGCAAATGCACACATAGTTACAGACAGAAACATGTTTACACGGTGCAAGCATTGTAAATGCACTTGCAATGTGTCTTTCAGTTTTTCTAGTCATGGATGCTTTATGATCTTGTATATCTGCATAGAATTCCTTTTGTGGCTATTGACATCAACCCTGCTACAGCTAATCTGCAGGGCTGTGCTTCCCAGATAATTATTTCTCTAAAACTGTGGCATTCATGTATAGAATGAAACTGGCTTTTTTTTAGAAGGCCTGGTATGAAAGCACCTAGCAAGAGGAAAAAGAGGGAGATATCAATCTCAATTACAGCTGAAAGGCTGATTAAGTTGACATGTTTATGAGCTATGAATTTTTCCTGAAACAGAATTCTACCCACACTGAACAAAATCGAGTTTTCAAGACTGCTTGCTTCAATTAACGTAGTGATTCTACAAAACCTCTAATTTTATCTATTCCATTGATTATCTGGAGAGCTCACTTTCTCTACTGTCAAAGCAAGACATCTTCAGGGCAATGCCCATTGCAGCCATAAAAAGGGGGACAATCAATTACCACAAAATTACCAGCTGATTAGTTTAACATCCATGGTGGGCAAAGAGATGGAGATGTCAATAGAGACAATGCAGCATGGCTTTAAGCTGGGAAGGTAATGTATAACTAGTTTGCCTACTTTTTATGAGCATAAAATAATCTGGAGGAAGGAAATGCATTGACATAATTTTCCTAGATTTAAGCAAGGCTATTTATGTGGTATCCCACATCAAACTGGCAGAAAAATGGAACAATTTAAGTTTAAATAATAAAATTATACACTGGATTGCAAACTGGCTTCATAAGCACACTCAGATGGTGAGGGTGTGGGTGAAGGGTCATTTTCAATAAAGGCCAGTGTCACTAGTGATGTCCCACAAGGGTTGGTCTTGGGACCAGTGTTTTTTTTTTTTATTATTCTTAAGTGACTTGGGAGTGGACATTAAGAACTTGCACACTAAATTTGCTGATGACACAAAGCTGGATACTAGGGCAAATACTGAAGCTAAGGAAATTGAAAAAAAGACTTAATAAAGTGGTGGAATGGGCAAACACCTGGAAAATTAAATTTAACAGCACAAAATGCACAGTTATGCACTTGGGAAAAACAATCAGAGATAGCATTATTATGGAAAAGGAAAAAGCTCAGTACACCTAGCTATGAGAAGGATGTGGGACTGCATGTCACTGAAGACTTCAAAAACAAAAAGAAAAAGAAAAAAACTTACGCTAAAAGAAACCATTTGTTAAGCACAATACAAAGGCACTTTACACATAGATCAGAAGAGGTACTTCTTCCACTTTATAGATCTTACATCAGGATTATTATTGACTATGAACCACAATTCTAGGGGTGGGGGTGGGGGTTGAACATTGAAGAAAATATAAAAGCTGAAAAAAATAAATAATAAAAGAATGCCAGAGAATAACATTTATAAGGAAAGGCTAACTGATTTGGAATGACACACTTTAGAACAAAGATGGATCGGAGGGACTTACTTCTGCTTTACAATACACATAAGCATTAAGAGTTGATGGAGAGGATGACTTTTACATTAGGTTAAGAAATGTACTCACTCAGAAGGCATAATAAACAACTTCAAACACCTAATTTTAGAACCAATGTCAGAAAGGAATTCTACACTCAGAGGGTGGTGAATATATAGACCAACTTGCCTTATGATTTGGTTAATCTTAAAAATAATGAAACCTTAAAAAGGCATTGATTAAAGGATGGAGGGGCAAATCCAATGCCTACTTAACATAATTTATGGGATGGACTAATATGGGCATTTATTGTCTGGTTTCTCTTGATTGTATTGCTGATCATAAACTCCAAGGCATAAAGCATTTTTGAGCTTGTTATTATCTCTGTAATCACTACTGAGCATGATACCTTGTTTTACTGCCCTATACCCTGCACTATATCTCCCAGTTATTGTATTTCATATTTTTGTTCCCTTGAGTATTTCTATGCTTACTGATATGCAGTTGTATCTGTCACCCTGTATTCTGTATAATGTTTCTAATAACTTCCTGTTTTGTGATTCTCAAAACAGGCAAATGTCTTGTCTAGTGCACCTACCTGGTAAATAAAATCTAAATAGAAACATAGAAATTGATGGCAGATAAGGACCGCTAGGTCCATCTGGTCTGCTCATTTTCCCTGCCTACCGTAAAAGCCAAAGACCCTACTTGATCTCTGGCTTTACTGCCTTGTTCCTATTGCTAGGGTTCCCCTATGCCTGTCCCATGCATGCAAGAGCTAGTACAGTTGGGCCTTGATGTATAGACTGGGATTCAAGTGTTGGCTCTGACAAAAATGACAGACTTTTCCAAAACTGGGTAAGACAGGGACATCTTTACCTTTCCAGGTGGTGAAGGCAAGGAATAAATGACTGGAAAAGCCAGCAAAACATTATTTAGTCTGGTGAGATGGGCATAGATATTTTCAAATAACAGACTATTAGGTCGGACATCAATATTTATTATGTAACACAAGCTGAAATGAATAAGAATAATGTGACTTAACTGGGAAATGAATCCAGTCCCCTGGAATACTGTCCTGGAGTTTTAGCAACTGAGTAATCAGGCCCACTTGGCAAATCTGAGCTTCTTACAGTCACTTTCTATTTCAGACTACATAGCACCGGACACCCTTGGTAGTAGGATAGGTGGGGGAATCCCTAAACATGAATATGTTTGTATAGCACACATGTCGGTCCCTACTTATGAGACAGGAGGTGAACCTTTTGGGCCTAGATTTCCTTTCAACCTTAAATTACTATGTTGCAATGCATGCATTTTACTTAAAATCCTTCAGCTAGGAAGGACCATACCTCTCAACTGTCCCTGATTTTCAGGGACGACCCGGATTTTACCTCAGAATTTTACTCTGTCCCTCCTAAAATTTGTGTTTCCGTGTCTGAACAGTGGGGATTGTAAGCACAAATTAATGTCAAACATTAAAGTTACAGATTTACTCTAACTTAGAAATTGCATTTTACACTAAGCCCCTTATTCTAGCAGCTTCCAGAGTGAATATCATTAATTTTGAAAATGTGTTCCTGATTTTGGTCCTCTGTCCCTGATTTTTTTCCAAGTTTTGTCCCTGATTTATGAGGTAGGAGGTTGAGAGGCATGGGAAGGACTGAGATGGAGATTAGTAACTGCTACAATATTAATTATGCAAAGCAATTGAAATCAAAACACAAACTGTAACGAGAAAGAAATATTGTGACCAGACCGGGCATTGAACTGAGGCAGGTCTCCCTGGTATATTGTCCTCATGCTCTACCGCTGAGCTATCAGGTACATTTGGCTAGCCTGAACTTCAAGCAGGTTATTCTCATGATGCAAATCCTGCAGCTGGTAACACTAATGATGTCAAGCACTGTAGCTAATGGTGTTGGATCCATTCCCAGTTAGGCCACATTACGTCTTAACAGAAAACAAGTTGGACTACAAATGTCCTCGAAGCTCAAAAAATCCCCACAATCTTGGAGTAATTTAAAACACCTTTTTTAGCACACACAAATAAAGGCTAGCTCCCCCCTTACTGGTGCCTGACATTTTGCATCCCCACATTCTGCATTATCAAAGGTCTTTGAGGATGTTTGTGGCACAATTTGCTTTCTGTTTTGAAGTGTGAATAATTTGTGGTTCTGCCAGTGTTCTTGAGCCATATCTCTACTGCCTCACATTATTTCTTATTCATCATAAATATGTTTCAAATACTTAGCAGTGGCTAATACTGCACCAATAACTAATTACTACAGACCCTCATATTTAGAGACTGTAGCAGCAATACACAAATATTGACCTGAATTGAGGAATATAGTGGGGAAAAGATTGACCCCGAGGGATAAATTATTGCTTGACAATTGTTATATTGCCTGAAGCCGAAGACTGAGGGCAATATGAGTATTGGAAGGCAATAGTATATCCCAGAGGATCAATATTTTCACACTAGATCCAGATATAACTCTGTCAATATCTGATTTATTAAACTTTGTCCAAGTTAAGCTGCAACACCACCACCATTCTGCCCACCTTGGTAACCCCATGTGCTGCCTGTGCTGCCCCCCACCCCCCCATTTCCTGGTGCTGTGGTTCCTGTGAAGCTCTCAAAAACCCAGACAATGCTAAATACAACACACACACACACACACACACACATACACCCCGACACTAACACTAACATCAATGTGACTTAAAGCAAGCAACTTAGCCTTCCTGGTGCTTAACATGTTAAACAAAAATCACTGGTTTCTCATTTTCAACCCACATTTTTCATACACTTTCTTTCTACCTGGTAGCCCATCTTTGATGTATCACCTCATTTCTTTGAAGTGTCCTGCTTCTATGTTTCTCTGATGCTTGGTGGACTGGAGCACAGACAGGCATGAGAGAAATGTGGGCAGTGGCCAGTAGTGAATGATAAAACCAGCTGCTGTCTTACCAGAAAGTGAGGCCCAAGTGAGATTCGGGCAGTGACCTATAGCAGAGGTCTGTAGAGGGTGTGATTGACTAGAGTCTTACCAGAGATACTCAACCCAGATTCAGGCAGCATCCAGCAGCAGAAGGTAAAACCAACTGCCATCTTTGAAGACAGAAACATGCAAGTGAGACTAAGGCAGCAGACAGATGCGGATGTGTACGGAGGGTAAAAACGGCCACCATCTTGTAAAAGAGTGATTATGCACATGTAGAAATTTAGCGAGCAATAGTTTTTGAACTATTGCCCATTGCTGTGACTACTGCCCACTGACAAGATAAGGCAAGGCAATGGTGCAAGCTATTTCTTGTCATGTGATCAGCTTTTGGTCAATTAGAGGCAAGCATTTTGACACAAGGTTTAATAAGAAAGCAATAAGATAAAACAGGGTGTGCACTGTGCTGAGATAAATGCATGCCCAGGGTCTTAGTAAGGCATGAGGCTTTAGATCAAATGCCTTCTGCCCCTGGAAGTGCATTTATCTCAGCACAATGCACAGACCCAGAGTTTCTTATTGCATAGTGCCTCAACGTACAGTCAGGCAAGCATGGGAGGGGTCCCTGCAGAAATCAGACTAGGGGTGTTAAACACCCAAGCACTAAGGGAACCCCTAGGGACAGCCAGGAAAACATGGGGCCTACTGGAAAGGTTAAACCCCACCCACCCACCTACACCTAACCTATACTGAAAGCCTGCCTTCTGGCCATTTTGTTCCTTCTTTATTTTCCTCACTCATCTTTCCCCTTCCTTAAAGTTTCCCACTCTGTCCACTGTTCTGTCCCCACCATTGCCCTTCCCCGAGCCCAAGGCCAACAGCTTGGAGGGCCTCCAGCTGTCTCACTGGGCCAGCCTAAGACCCATAAGTCAGCTTGAAGAGCTGTTCCCCCAAGGCAAGGGACCCAATCCCCTGGCAAGAAACCAGGACCACCCTCAGCCTAGAAAAGGCCTTCCCCACTAGCCAGTGGCCAGTTGTTGTCCAGTGTGGCTGAGCAGGGTCTAGAGAGCAGGAGCATGGATGCCTGTAGGCTTACTTGTAGCTCGGGTCCATGGCTCCTTGGCATCTCTCCCAGTCAGCCAGTGGTGGAAGCTGTCCTCCGGGTCCTAAGTTCATCCTGTGGTCCTACAGGCCTCCAACAGCAGCCAGATCTGCAATGTAGGCCTCCAAGCCCAGCAGTCGGCAGTGCAGTCAGTCTGCTCCGTTCCTGCCCCCCCCCAACTGTCACTGAGTCAGCTTTCCTGTGTTTGTGCTGGTTGCATATTTTGTGGTGATTTCCTTTTCCCTTGCTGTCCCCTTTTTTGTCCTAATTCCTCCATCTGCCTGCAGGTTTCTGTGCTGTGGTTCCCCTCCCCAACTGATGCAGAGTCCTCTAGTGGTGGTTGGGTAGGTAGCGGTGTTATCCTCTCCCTTATCTCCCTCCCTATCAAAGCAATCCCGATGCAGCAGTCCCATATGGAGCCTCCCTGTCTGATCCACATAGGGGGAATGGCTTCCAGTGGCAGACCAAGGCATGCAGTGGTGATTTAGGTCTGAAAAGCAACAAGTGCCCCAGATTCTGTAGTTACACCCTACCAGCCTCAGGAGCAGCAGAGAAGCTGAGTGGGAGCGGGGCTCCATGGACACTTCCCTTGACACCTCAGCAGATTCCCCAGTAGCAGCGGGCAACCAGGCTATGTGAGTCGCCGAGACAGATTTTTTTTGATATCTTGAAATGCAGGCGCTGAGTAAGGTCAGGAATGCCACAAGAGTGGGAAAAGGCCACATACAAAAAAAGGAGAGGGTGCTGTGGGTTATAAGCCCAGGGTGGACAGGTGTGGTGCAAAATCATGCCAGGAGCAGAGGAGAGAGACAGGAGGGCATAGTGGGCTAAAGTCTTTTCTTGAAGTTGGCGCCAATCAGTGCTAGTGGGAGGAGGGGCACCATGGGTTAAGAGCCCCTTGGGTACTGTTGCACGTTCCAGCACTAAGGAAGCTGATAGAGGGTAGATCAAGAGGCTACAGTCCATTGGAAAATTCGTGCCATGAGTGCAAGGGTGGAGCCAAGTAACAAAGGCCCCATAGAGAACCCAGGGTGAGAGGGGCTAGCTGCAAGGGTCCAAACCCTCATATTTATTCATTGAGAGGCAGAGCTAACCCCCAGGCCCAGTGCACAGCAAGGCTACAGCACTTCATCCCTATTAATAAAGGGTGGGCCAAGGTGGTAAGTCCTCCCACAGGACAGCAAAAGGAAGACCCAGGTCTTAGCTCAGGTAATTAAAGGGCAGGCACACACTTTTTGGGAGGATCCCTTCAGCACTCCCAGGTTTGTTTAGCATTTTCCCAGTAACTCTGGGGAAGTTCCCCATGCATTCCTGTAGGTCACCTTGCTCCCTATAGAAGATGAACTGCTCTGTTCCCCTCCATAGCCAATGCAAGCCTATGGAAAAAGTTCACCTGCAGATTCCTTCACATCCCTGAAGCTCCAGGAGCCCCATTCCCAAGTTGCTTGCCTGCAGCTAGCGTGCCTGTTGACTGTTGACCCACAAAAGGGACTGAGTTCTATATACTGCCCCACCACTTGGGTCCCAGCTTTGATGGGCATAGCACTCTGCATCAAAATGTGTTAGCCCACCTCAAGATCTGCCTCTGAATTGCAACCTGTGGCTACATTTGCCCCCGGAGGCTGGACTCTTGCACCTAAGGACTGAACAATTCTGCATCGGGGACTAGGCTGTTAACCTGCAATGAACTGTGATTGCCTGCACCATTCCTTCCCCTTGAACTGAACTGTTGTGGCTGGGAATGGATGAGCGATCCATATACATTTGCCCCATGACCTGAACTGTTGCATGTAGCCCAGCCCAGTAGACACCTTGACTATGACAGTGCATCGAATGACTGCACCTCCTACCACCCAGTGTCCATTCTCCATTTTGGTGGCTGATCTCCAGTCGCTTCCTGCCCAGCCTGTTGATGCCTCCCAGAGCACGGCCATCCAGCACCTGAGGCTACAGCAAAAGACGTTGAAGGCTGCAGTAGCTAGAAGTAGTGATAGCCAGCACGGTTGTGTAGTCAACCTAAGATCCAACCTGGCTCAGGATAGTGAGATCCCTCCACAGTACGGTGGTTAGATAGTTGCCATGTTATTATTTTGCTTCCTTCTAGGTGGCTGTAGTGCACCTTTGGATCACCTCCATCCACACCCGAGAGTGCAGCAGAAGATGTCAAAGTCTGCAGTAGCTAAAGTAGCGATAGCCAGCACCGCTGTATAGTTAGCGTAGGAGCCAACCTGGCTCAGGGTATTGTGGTCCCCTCCACAGTGCAGTGGTTAGGGGTGTTGCCCAGTTTTTATTTTGCTTCTTTCCAGGTGGCCATAGTGGTCCCTCCTTCAGCTGGGCAGCAGACCATCAGCGACCCTTCCAAGGACCATCCAAATGGGCAGAAAGTTATCTCCAAGGCTTGCCTTCTCCCTACTCTTCACTATCTGCACTGACAGAAGCCTCCAACCTCGACCAGCCTTCAACTTCTTCATCATCTTCCTCTTCAGCTCCACACAACTACCATCGTCTCACTGCTCCTTCTGCCATTCAATGAGACTGATCAGTCGACCAGGTACTTTACTGCACCCAGGCTAGAACCGGGCTAGACGCACCATTTCCGCATCGAATAGACTGTTTCTCATCATAGACTGCTTAACAATAGACTGTTTCTTATCATATCTATTTCCCCATTAAAAAGTCTATTTCTCATCATAGACTGCTAAACAACAGACTGTTTCTTATCATAGACGGGCTAAACTGGTAATTGCCGCTGGCCAGAGTGTTCAGTTATTGTGAAGAGTTTAGAGTGCTAGCTTCAGCATCTGCAGATGTAGGGCTTTAGGTTGCCCTCTTGGAGTGTCAGCTTTGGATATAACTGTTTTCTGCTATGCCTGTATTTTGTATTTTTAATTTAGTTTTATTCAGTATTCATAAAAGTTCCTTGTGAGAAAATATACACTGGATTTTAAAACATTATGTTACAATAGATGTGCATCTGCATTATTCACTTTTGTTACATGAATAGAGGGTTTTATTGAGAGTCCAAAAGCAGTAGTCTCATAAGAAGGTAAAATATTTTCAATAAGAAACAAATTAAGCAGTTTTCTAAATAAGGTACAGACTTGTTTTACCAATACTCACTACTGAAAAAAAAAAACACTTTTAAAAAGAAAGGTCTGATGAGTATTAATCCCAAACTTGGAAATGCTCCCTAGGTACCTAATAAGGAGCATTATTTTCATGGTTTAAAGTGTTGTTACCACTGAAAGTTCCCAGAATTATGGATGACTGTGGTGCAGGCAGGGTACAGAGAGCTTTTGTATGGGTACATAGGTGGATTTACATCTGAAATACTGTATGTTGCCATTTGTGCATCATTGCTGGGGCATAATTTGAGCACAGCAGATTTTTACCGGGGCAAGTGACCCATCAGGCCCTGGCCTGGGGTCACCCATGGTTTTTATCCTTCAAAATGATATTTCACTCACCTAACATCAAAAGTAGTGAATACATTATCCTTGAAAGCCAATGTAATCTAGAGCACAATAAGCAAGTGTTTTTTTCTTTACAATGTAAGTGTAAATCAGAGGAGGGGGACATACCATATGGTGCGAGGCTATGTTCCCAAATAAATAAAATGCCTAATTAAGCAATAATGCACAACAGGGTGTGCGTCATGCTGGGAAAATGTCATGTATTGGGTAGGTGCAGCCGAGTGCATCCAACACCCAAGAAGTGACATTATCGCCATGACACACACCCTGCAGTGCACCATTGTCATTATACATTGGCTTGTTTTTATACAGATTTAAAAAAAAAATAAAAACATTCATTTTCAAATCTTTTAGTTGATTTTTTAGTATGAAAGCATATCTTTGTTTCTTAAGAGTTTTAAGAGTCTGGTGAAGATCCACTGTACTGTCTGTACTGTCTGTACTGAGATCAATGACTGGATGGTCTCCAGCTGGCTGCGACTGAACCCCGACAAGACAAAGGTACTGGTGGTGGAGTCGAACAGAGGGTGGAACAGGATGGCCTCTGGTATGGAAACTGGTTTGTTTCTGGATTCTGTGCCATTGAAGGCCTCTTCTAGGGTGCATAACCTAGGCGTGAGCTTTAACAATGGATTGACATTTGAGTCTCAGGTGTCATCCATTGTCCAGACCAGTTTTTACCATCTTAGGAACATTGCCAGGGTTAAGCCCCTAGTTCCACCCATGGACCTCCCCACCTTGGTGCATGCCTTCATGTCGTCGAGGCTTGACCACTGTAATGCACTCTACCATGGGGTCTTGAGGGGGGAACCTCTGCCGGTTGCACCTAGTGCAGAATGCAGTGGCCAGGTTGCTGACAGGGCAGTCAAAATACAGCCACATCACCCCGGTGCTGCGTGAACTGCACTGGCTGCTGGTAAGATGGAGGATCCTCTTCAAGGTGGGCTTGCTCGCCTTTAAGACCCTTCACAGGCTGGGCTCTGGCTATCTGTTGGACCTTCTTACCCTGCTTTATCAGTCTGCTCCCTCTGATCCTCCTAAAGGGGCCTCATGGCAATTCCCAGGACAAGGCTTAAAATGGTCGGCGACAGATCATTAAGGCCCTGTCCACACTACACTGAAAACTCCCCTCTGTAACGTTACAGAGGGTCCAAACCATTACCACAATGGTTTGCGTTTACACCTGTAATGTTACAGGAGGTGTTTTCATAACCATTGTTGAAACCACTTGTGAGGTGATTTCAACATCGGTTATGAAAACGATTCTGCCTCTGTAATGTTACCAGCTGTAGTGTGGACGCATGATCGTGTAGCCCCAGCATTGCCCTCAGTTCAGCACAAACTACATTGTGGGATAGGGTGCCGACCGTAACAGTCACCCGTCACCCACAGTGTGGACCGGCTATAATGGTTCCAAACCATTATCATGACGGTTCACTGGCAGTGTGGACACACTGTAATGTTTACCATCTGTAACGGTTTGAAACCATTACAGGGTTTTAGTGGTGTAGTGTGGACAGGGCCTTAGAGTTGCTGGCCCCATTCTGTGGAATTTGCTTCCACCAGCTATATGGGAGGCCCCTTCAGTTGAGGTTTTCAAGGCCTGCTTCAAAGCTTTCTATTTAGTAAGACCTTCCAGGACCTAGTCCATTAATCTCTTAGGGGTTTCCTCCCCCATTTCATGTCTGATTTTAGTAGTGTCTTGTGTCGCCACAGGACACATTTATTTTTTGCTGATATTATTGTTATATTTCTTTTTTAGTTTTATTTATTATGTGGCTAGTGCATCTTAATGTACTGTGCCCAGACCATCTGGGATTGGGCACCTGTAAAAATTAAATTTGCCTTGCCTTGCCTTACTTGAAATAAGAGGTACGAGTCACATGATGCACCGGGTCGGGTAGGAAGGCTGCCCTGTAGCTCTGCTCCTAGCCCCTTTTTATAACTGCATTTTTACCTCTCCTTTTTGTGAAATTCAGACCCATCTTCATCGGTATATTAGTAAGAAGTGTTACTTACCAAGTGAAATGGTTGTTTTTCACATAGTAAGTCAAGTAAGGATACGGGAGATGAAACCCTGGCTCGTGCATTACCCCGGCCGCCAACTCCAGACAAGGCCTCAAAGCACAGTAAAAGCAAAGGTTTCGCAGCACCAGAAAGACCCTCTACAAGCTCTCTGCAGCCTCTGACAGAAGAGAGGTTTTTACAAGAATTCTCTCTTCTCAAAGATGCATTGACAAAAATCAGCAAAGAGCTGGCATCACTGTGGCACGCCTCTGATGCCCATGCACAATGCCTCAGGAATGGAGAAGCCAGGGTGAGCTCAGTAGAAGACTGGCGGGCAAGGTCTGAGTCTGATTTGGTGACCCTCTGGTGCAAGCTCGCTGCACTTGAAGACAAGCCGGAGGACTTAGAGGGGCGCAGTAGACGGAACAATCTTGTGATTATTGGTTTGCTGGAGGGGTCAGTGTGACCGAATACCATTCTGTTTGTTCAAAAGTTTTGTTCCAAGCTTGCTGGCCCTTCCCCTAGTGGCTCCAAGTATATTATAGAATGTGCCCACAGAGCTCTAAGGTCTCCCCCACCAGCTGGATTTGCACTGAGGCCCCTGATTTTTAAATTGTTGCACTGTCTCGACAAGGTGCATATTCTTACCAAATTGAGGGCCATACAGTCACTGTCTTGGGAGGGCACATCGGTAAGAATTATACAAGACTTGCCCTGCTCTGTTCTCCTTAAGAGTTTTGCATATGGTCCTGTAATTTTGAAACCTACTGCAGTTGAGATAAGATTTAAAATATTGTACCCTGCTCACCTGCAATTCCCCTATAAGTGCACTATGAAAACCTTTGACTCTTTCGAAATGGCCAAGAAGGACCTGCTGTCTTTGTTCCCGGATCTCTTCAAGGCTCTAACATGACTGTATAGTTATACATCAGTGGTTATGAATCACTTAATATCAGCATCTCCGACCAGTGATTTTCTTAACTGGGATGGATGAACATTATACTCCGTTTTCTGCCCTGTTTGATTTGATGGGAATACTGCTTGACTGGGAGACCCTCAGTTTGCTTTATTATACGAACTGGATATCTTGTTTGTGGATCCCTTTTAATAATGCAGAGCTAGGCTGAAGTTAATGGAACCCTTTATTATTTTGCACTTTTTAGACTGCGGCTATTGTTATCACAGAGCCCACTAGGTTTCACGGTGTTCTATGGTTTTTCCTTCTTGTCTAGCCTAGCATATTTGCTGGTTGTGTTGGGGGTTTCATTTTGGCACCCGAGGCCCCCTGCCACTGCAAATAGCATGACGCTTAATAACAAGTGAAGTGATTCACCCTGTTTCATTTTTCTCATGAACCTTTGCCCATATATGTTTCTTGGGCTTGGGTTGGCAGACCCTAGAGCTGCTCTCTGCTCTACTTCGGGAGGTTAGGGAGTGCTTCTGAATCCCTCCCCCTCCCCTTGATGGAGCAGGGTCGACTTTGGGACTACCGCTTTCCCGCCTTCTCAGATGTTTGCTCTTTGCAAGTTGTGGGAGCTTCAATAGTTCCGCTTTCTTGGTCCTGTGGCTCCCTCTAGTGGTGGTTCTATACTGTATATTTTGAGCAGTGCCGGCATTTTTTGGAGTGCCCTAGCAGTGTGTATAATTCTCTTGCTGTCTTGATCCTCTGCTTACTGATGGATATGGGGAGGTCCTGGGGTTCTTATAGTGGTGGTTTCCTTGTGAGAGGGTGGTTCCTCCTTTTCCCCAACATCTGGGATTCAAAGCCTGTCTTCTCAGTTTGTTTACTGTGTCCCGCAGTAAGGGAGAGGGTCGTTGATTCGATCTGCCCCCCTTCCCCTTCTGGGCACTATCACTGTCATATGGCTAGTGTTATGTATGTAAGGTGCCTCTCCCTCTCTTGATACTTAGCCTGATTCGGGCAGATGCTCAGGACCCCCCCCATATCCTATCTAACAGTGGCAGCAATGTAGGTATAAATATGCTACAGAGCAGGGTGCATTTACTGAGAGAGGGATCTTCTCTTTCTTGTTTTTACTGATCCACCTACCTGAAGCTGCAGCTTTATCTCAGCGAGAGTGAACAGAGCCCTGTGACTTTTCCGGAGAGCTTGGCCTGGGGGGGTGACCCCTTGCGACGTTAGCTTTGGTTCAGTGGGGGAGCATCTCCCCGGTCATTTTAACACTCCCTCCCATCCCTTCCTTTAGTCTTTTGTATGTTTTCCATGCTGGGGTTTTACCATGTTGAGCTGCTTATAATGTTGTGACCCGTAGCGGAGGAGGATCCCCTGGTCTGCATTGATTTGCCCCCCGAGACAACAGGTAAGGGGTTCTCTTTTTCTTTTCTTTTAATTTTTTTATCTATTAGTGTGGACTCAGCTTTTTTGCATGGGGCATCTTCTGGACATGATATCCATTGCTTTAAATCATCTGTCTGGGGGATTCTATTTTGCTTTATTATTGTGTTAACAGAAATGATCAAGGATCCTTTTTTAAAGGGACTTTGTATTCTCTTGTTCATGCACCATTTCGTCCTCCCAAAGCACTAATGGTCATTACCCTTTTAGATACATTTGTTAAATATGGGGATGATGCCACTTGGTTGTGCATGTTACCTTATGCATTTCTCATTGTGGATTTTGCTTACTTTCTGCTGGGGAATAGTTATTTAGTATCACGGTATAGCTTAATACTGTGTTTGTCTGTTCACTTAGAAAGTTGTAATAATTCAGATTTATGTATGGGGTTTGATGTTGGAATGGGGGCTGGAGTGGGGGAGGGGCTTCAGCTTGGTGGTTCATGCACATCATGGGCCAGCTGGCAAGGGAGGTTCAGTCTTTGGGACTATGATTTGTTGCTGTAACTGAGTACTGTTTCAATCTATCATTGTGGTTGTGTTTGTTAGTTAATGTGGGTGGGGGGGGCGAGGTATGAGATGTTTCTAGGATTTAGCATCTCATTGTTTTTATACCAGGTTGTAAACTTTATTGTTGGGCTCTTTTGGGAGTTTCCTTTGGGATTTTTCTGCAACCTAGCAGCCTTTAGTGGCTATCTAGTCAGTGTTTCACTTGACGGTGTGAAACATTTTCTCCATCAACTTGATTATTGTTTTTTTCTTAAATGGCAGGGCATTATAAACTAGTCACATGGAATGTAAAGGGAGCTTGTGAGCGATGTAAATATCAAATTATACTCCTTCATTTGAAACATCTTAAGGTTCATATTGCCAGCCTGCAGGAGATGTACTTACTAAGAGAAGATGTTAAGCTTTTTCGGCGAGACTGGGTAGGACAAGCCTATGGGGCTGTCATCAGCACACGAAGGGGTGGTGTAGCTGTCTTGTAAGCTCATCAGGTGCCATTTCAGCTTCTTCAGGAACTGTGGGATACTGAGGGATGTTACATCATCCTGCAGGGAGTTATAGGGCTCATGCATCTGGTCAGCAGTTCCATGTATGGTCCCAATGCCGATTCTTCCTCTTTCTTTGTTCGTCGCTCCCCAGCTCTACCTCCCTTGGTGGACTTAAACATTGTCTTGTTGGGGGGTTGGAACATCATAGATCATATGGATTTAGATTGGTCTGAGACCCATCATAGGTGCCTTTCTCCAGTACAGAGAGCTCTGCGGGAAATGGCAGAGACCTTGGGGCTCATTGATCCATGGCGTATGCTTCGTCCTCTTGAGGGACAATACAACTTCCATTCCTCAGTATATCATACTTTTTCCCATATTGATTTTTTCTTACCCTCTCAGGAATTCTTGCAGGGGTTGTTATTGGCTAAGATACATGAAACCGTGGTCTCTGACCATGCACCAGTTGGCATGGATCATACTCTAGATAGATCAGCTGACTGAGACTCGCTAAGGCAGCTTAATAACCAGTTGCTACTGGATTCTGATTTGATGGATCAGGTTAGGAACATCATCAAAAACGTCTTTCAGCTGAATGAGGGCACAGTGGAAGGTATAGATACTTTATGGGGAGTGGCTAAATGTACTATGCGAGGAGAGCTTATTAGATTGGCTGTGATTAGAAAAAAGAAATTTATCAAAGAAATGATCGATCTCCTGGATGATATCAGAAATCTAGAATGAGGAGTCACGTGATGCGGAGCACGGGGTAGCAGCGTTCCCGGTTAGCTCCGTTTGCGTTCTGTCATTATTGCAGCCCCGTGTTGGTTTCGGACGGTTTCTAAAACTTTGCCGACATTTACCAACCTCAGGACCTTCCCGAGAGCCGTTTCGGGCCACATGGAGGAAGAAATGCCGAAAAATCCCCTGAGGTATACCCCTCCGGTTTCCCCTGAAAAGGCCCCGAAAAAAGCAAGGGCCTCGGTTGGGCAACAACCGCAGGGCGCGGCGAAGGAGGAGTCGGACTATGAGATCCTAACTCTTTCAAGATTTCTCGAGGAGTTCAGACCATTTAAATTGGAGATTAAGGAACTGGCCACAGATATTAAGCATTTGTCCAGCACGATGGAGGACATCGCTAAGAGAGTAACTGACAGTGAAACTAGAATTAAATCCATGGAAGAGCACATGGATAGGATGGATGAAGAGACAGTTATTTTGAGACAAAGGATTGCCAAGCTGGAGACTCAAAGTTGAGGACCTTGAAGGAGGTCCTGCCGTAATAATGCTGTCATTTTGGGGCTACCTGAAAAGAAGAGGCCCAGACCCAATTAAATTTGTACAGAAGTTTGTGGAGAAGATAGTGGGTCCTTCTCCTTCACGGGCGACCTATATAATCTAAGGGGCTCATCGGGCTTTAAGGCCAATGCCCCCGCCTAACTCGCCACCTCGCCCCTTGATTTTTCGTTTCCTCAATTATTTGGAACGACAACTTTTTTTGACCAAAGCAAGGGAGAACAAAGATCTTTACTGGGAAGGTGCCAAGATCAGGGTTGCGCAGGACATTCTGGTGACGGTCAGACAGAGGAGAGCAACCTTCAATCCCCTGGTTAATAAACTGATTGCAGCGGGTGTGCATTTTAAAATGGGCTACCCAGCCAAATTTCAAGTTATGATAAAAGAGGAGTGGATGCAGTATGATACGGCGGAGGCCGCTCGGTTGGCATTAAGCGCAGCCCTGCCTAACCTATTTAAGGATCCCTGAAGTGGGACGGAATGATTCTGGCATGTAATAATTTTGCGATGGATGTCTATTGGCAGAGGGACGCTATGCAGTTGGATCATGTCATGCTTTCCATTTTTGGACTATTATAAACTGAGAACATTAAAGGGGACTGTTTTTCTGCGCCGACTAGGTTTTTGTTTGACCCCATGGATTATCTTGGGCCTTCTCAGTTTTGTTTCGAAGGGGACTATATTGTGGCCTGTGCTTCATGGCTCATGGACAGAGCGGCAGTCCTTAACTGAAGGGAACGGGGGGGGTTGTTTGTTTTTTTTTTTTGGCAGCACCCTAGAGTGATTGATTTTCTGTGCATTATGTAGAATTCTCTTCTAGAGTTGCATTCTGCCATTTGAGACAAGGACTCATGGTTGTTTTTGTGGGGTTGGAGTTGGGGGTTTATGTTATGTGGCCATTTGTATTCCTTCTTTCTTTCTTTGTTATTATGGCCTTTTGAATTGTTGGGCTTAAGGCTCAATTTTGATATTAATTCTTGGCTACCATATCTGTTGGGTATGGGACGGTTTGGTGGTTTTGGGCTTTCGAGGTTTCTTGAATACCGTTTCTATTGTTTGGTGCAACCCGTGAATCTGTTTGATGGGATAGCAGCTGGAAATGGGGATTTAGGTAAGAGGGGAGGCAAGGGGCAAGGGTGAGCAAAGCTATGGTGTGCTGATGTCACAGACCAATGGAGTGTGGAAGGGGTGGGTGGGGGATCTGTGGTAGGTAGCTGTTTTTTGGCAGGGGTAGGGTTGGTGGTGGTTGGGTCTTGTAGTGGGGGTGGGTTAGTCTAGGAATTACTTATAAGACTCAAGTTTTGGCAAAAAGGGCAGGGAGGGGAGGTTGGTACGAGGATTTTGGTTGAGTAGACACTGTACAGCTTATTGGCTTTATTCAATGGGGAGGGGCGCAAGTCTGTATTTTAGGAGATAGGTGTATGACATGGCTGTGCATAAGCTAACGCTTTCAATAGAGGTGTATGTCATTGTCGGGGCCTTTAGGTCACTTGTGGAATGTAAAGGTGCACGCCAGAAACTTAAGCAGTGTTGTCTTTTGAAACACCTGGAGGTTCTAAGGACAACATTATGCTTTACAGGAGACGATCTACTCCAATCGGAGTCCAATACTATGAGACATAGACAGATTGATCAGTTTTTGCCTCACAAGGCAATACACAGAGTAAGGGTGTTATGATTTTGGTGGGCAGATCCGTGCCTTTTGTCCCACTACAGGTTGTCCAGGATGAGGACGGGAGAATTGTGTTGGTAAGGGCATGCTCCAGAATGTGGAGGTACTTTGAAGCGATTTATGGCCCCAATGTAGATTCTCAGGAATTTTTGTTAAGCTTTCAGGAATGTTAGCCCCTTTGTGCAGATACCCATGATCTTAGGTGGAGACTTAAATTTGGCCTTAGACCCTCTTATGGACAAATCTGGGGGTAGGATGTTGAGATTATCGCCTGCTAGGCGGGCCTTTTGTGAGGTGCTGGATCAATATGGCCTGGTAGATGTGTGGAGAGTGCTCCATCCCCAAGATAGACAGTATACGTTCACCTCTGCAGTGCATGGATCCGAATCCCGTATAGACTATATTTTTGTTTCTAATGATCTCCTTGCTGGGATAGTGGAGGCAGAAATTATGCCGGGACCACCTTCCGATCATGCAGTGGTGGTTGTCTCCATCCTTCTATCAACTTTACCTAAAAGAGGTAATAGATGGAGAATTAACAACCAGTTGCTTCGTAACCCTCAGGTCACCAAGTTTGTTTCAGAACAGATAGCTAATTTATAGACAATAATGTTGGGGTCGATGTTAGACCGGATATGGTCTGGGGAGCATTTAAAGCTTTTATTAGGGGACTTTGATTGCCCAGGCTTTCTATAGGAAAAAGGAGCGAGTCGGTACTCACTGAGCTTTTGGCGGATTAGACTTAAAGAAGGTAGGGTAGAGGGCAGCTGGATGAGGAGGATAAGATTGAGTTGGTGAGGTCGAAGGATCTATACTTGAAACTGTTAGGTGAGCAAGCGGAGTTGGCTCTAATTAAAACTAAGGCAAAATATCAGGATCAAGGGGAAAGCTGGGTCACTTCTAGCTAGGAGGGTTAAGCAAATGGATTCATCACGCCTAATCCTAGGGATTCGGCGGAGGTGGATGGAATGATTAAGACTACCCCAGGGAGATAGTATTTGAGTTTAGGAATTACTTTAAGTCTCTCTACGATAAAATGGGTTCCTCTAGACAGGAGATTCTCTCCTTTTTTGAAGGGCTGGACATCCCTCGGTTATCTGAGTCTCAACAAGAGCAATTAATGGTGGATATTACTCAAAATGAAATTGAAAGGGTGATAGAAAGTCTTCCTCTGGATAAAATGCCAGGTCCGGACGGTCTGTCGGCAAATTTCTATAAAAAATTTGCTAAGCTTCTATCCCCTTTGCTCCTGAATTTATTTCAGTGCATCCTGTCTCAGCAGGTACAAGATCAGTCCTTATTTGAGGCACTAATTGTATTGATCCCTAAACAGGGTAAGCCTTTAGAGCAGCCCTCGAGTTATAGACCCATATCATTGCTTAATTATGATATTAAAATCTTAGCCAAATTATTGGCTGAGAGGATCAGTCTGGTCCTTCCTGATCTCATTGGTCCAGAACAGGTTGGTTTCATGAGGGGTAGATCTTCTGCAGACCGTGTTCGGACCTTGGCTCATGCTTTCTCGGTCTCCGAGGACAGCAGGGCACCCATGGCCCTGCTGTCCCTGGATGCTGAGAAAGCCTTTGATAGGGTACACTGGGGGTTTTACTAACGGCATGGAAAGGTTTGGGGTTTCGGATCCTTTAGGGCGTGGATTGGCCTTTACTCCTGCCCCACTGCAAGGGTTGGTTATAATGGAGTAGTCTCCGACCCCTTTTGTTTATACGTGGGCACCAGGCAAGGATGCCCTTTATCCCCTCTCCTCTTTAACTTATATTTTGAACCCTTTATAAGAGCAGTGGTTGTTAATCAAGCAATTGAAGGTATTAGTATTAAAGGTCATAGTATCAAGGTTACAGCATATGCGGATGACCTGTTGGTCTATCTATCCAACCCGGGTGCTTCTATACGAGCACTGTTGAAGGTTATCAAGCAGTTTGGGAATTTGGCCAATTATAGATTAAATTTGGACAAGTCGGTGGTATTTCCTTTATTGAGTTTTTAGGCACGAGGTATGGAGCTAGGATTGTCCTGGAAATCGAATTTCATCAGGTATCTGGGCCTCAACATGGCCAGGGGAGATTCTAAGACTTTTCAACTGAATTTCGACCTGTTATTAAGGACCATTGCGTTAGATTTGGAGAGATGGGTGAAACTCCCAATCTCCTTATGGGGGAGAGTGAATCTTGTTAAAATGAACATATTTCCCAGATTGTTTTATCCCCTGAACATGTTGAATATCTGGATACCATTTGAGTGGTTTAAGAAAGTGCACAATATGATTGCTAATTTTGTATGGGGTCAGAAGAAATCACGTATGGCCTACTCGAAATTGGTGCTGCCTAAGGAATTGGGAGGGCTTAGACTTCCGCATTTTGCCTTATATTACCGGGCGGCCCATGCCAGTAAATACATGAGATGGACAAAGGGTTGTGATGACCTTAATCACACACTCCTACATTCCACTTTGGCTACGGATAGAATTGTCTTTGATTAAGGATGCCGGTCTTAGGCCGAATGCCCTACTTTATCTCAAACCAAAATGGTTGCCCCGTTGGTTGCTCAATTCCCCAATTGGGACAGCAGTGAGAGCTCATACCCAACTCTCGGGCTTCTTGCGGTATGACCACTTTAGAGATTGGGCATAGCCCATATGGGAGAATCCTCGTTTTGTCCTGGATGGTAGGATGTTGGACCATGTATGGTTGCCTCTACCGGAGGAGTGTATGGTGAGGGACATTTTTGACGAGGGTATGGTTCTACCTGGATGTCATTCTGGGTAAATTTGGGCTACCAGTAAGGCTATTTTAGGACCTACCAGTTTAGACATCTTATGGTCGCACAATTGGGTAAGGGAGCGTGCAGAAACCGAGAGTGGAATTCTATGATGGTTTATACCTCTTGTAGGGTCGAGGCACTGATTTCCAAAATTTATCAGGTACTACTTGGTGGGCCTATCCTCTGACCCCATCCAAGGATCATATTGGGATTCAGCTTTTCCGAATTCGGCACTTAATTGGAAGAATTTATGGGTGAATTGTCATAAATTTTTGTTACAGGACAGATTGAGGCTCATGCAGTTTAAATTCCTTCATAATATCTTTTATTCTCCACAGAAATTGGAGAAGTTCAGGTTGACAAAGGATTCGAGGTGTTTTAGATGTCAGGGGGAGGATGGTGACTTGATGCATATCTTTTGGCAATGTCCGAAAGTAGCCTGGTTGTGGGAGGATATTAAGAGGAAGGTTAATCCTCTTCTGGGTCTTGAAGATCTGTTTACGCCAGAGATACGCCTTTGGGGATGTCTCGGCATTCGATTAGGAATAGGAGGTTTTATATGGTCCTGATTATGCTGCACTTAAGAGGGTGGTACTCAGACATTGGAAGGACTCGTGGTATTAGGATATAAGGAATGGCTGGAGGAGCTGCTAGCTTGTTTGAGGATTGAGAGGATGTCGGCTATCCTTCAAAATAAGCTCTCCAGGTTTGATAAAATCTGGGTCCCTTTTACACATGTTACTCTATTTGAAACATATGATGCTGTTTGTTGATTTCACCTTATCTCCTCAGACTTGTGCAGAGAGGTGGGGGATTGGGTTGGGGAGGTTGGGAGGGGGTGGGTTTGTTACAGGGTCATTTGTTGTAGATTGTTTCTCCACTGGTACTAACAATGACTGACTGGTTGTATGTACCCTGTAACCTAAACTGAATAAAGTGTTAATGTAAAAAAAAAAAAAAAAAAGAAATCTAGAATGAGAGATGTCAGCAGGTGCGCCAGATCGGGTTTGGGCGACCCTGAATGATAAAAGAGCTCAAAGGTGGAGCTTGCCCTTCAGAGGACAACATATAGATACCTTGAATCAGGAGACAGAGCTGGGAAATTATTAGCCCTATGCCTGAGACAATTAGATATGGCTAAAGGTATTAATCAACTGCGCAAGGCCAAGGATGGGGGGATTGAAACTCATCTCAGAAAAATTGTTGACATCTTTCATTGTTTTTACTCCACACTATACTCAACAGATTCATCTCTTGTCCCTGAGGCCACAGCGATTGGGGAATTCTTAGATGCCCTGCCCTTGCTGATATTGGATCCTGTGTACCAGGACTTTTTGGAACAACCCATATCGCCACAAGAAATCCTAACTGCTATCCAGCAGCTCAAAATGGATAAGGTGCCAGGCCTAGACAGCTTCAACAACAACTTCTACGCTCAGTTCTTGTTGGAACTCATCCCTTTTCTTGCTCGGCTCTTTAATTTTTGCTTCCAATCAGGAATATCAGACTCTTTGGCCTTGAAGACCCTTATCACATTGATTAGGAAGCCTGTCAGGGATGAACTGCAAACTGAGAATCATCCTCCAATTTCCCTGATTAATACCAGTATCAAGATTCTGGCCAAAGTACTGGCCCTCCAGGCTATCCAAAGTACTGGATTTCCTCGTTTCCCCAGTACAGAGTGGTTTTATGAAGGGTAGACTCTCTAGTGATCGTTTGTGGAAGCTCCATCATCTGATTGCAGCATCCAGGGAGGGCAAGGTCCCCGCAGACTTGGTCTCCCTGGATGCCTAAAAACCATTCGACTGGGTTTTGTGGACTTTTCTCTTCATCGTGCTATAAAAACTTGATTTGCCAAGCGATTTATCGAGTGGGCAGAACTCCTGTACTCTTGTCTTTCAGCGTGAGTCTAGTGTAACAACATGCTCTCTGACTGTTTCCCACTGTGCTGGGGCACTCAACAAGGCTACCCTCTTTCTCCTCTTCTCTTTAATCTCTATCTTGAGCCTTTACTCTGCAGCCTTCAGCACTCCCAAAGCCACAATGGTATATTGGTGGCCGGTAGGCACTATCTCCTTTCAGTGTATACTGATGACATTCTTCTCCATCATGAAAACCCCTCGCTAACTTTGCCTTGGTATTGTCAGAGATTTGTCATTTCTTTGCGTTATTGGACTATAAACTTAATGTCACAAAGACGAGGCTTCTTCCATTAAACAGCTTGATTCTTAAGCATGACATTCAAGCATTGGGTATCACCTAGAAGCCTAAACTTCTGCAATACCTAGGTGTCTATCTAGCTCGCTCTGTCCCACTGATGCTCAAGGAAAACTTCACCCGCTTGTTTTAACAATTAAAGCTGGACTTGGTAGATGGACAACACTTCCCCTCTCTTTATGGGGGTAGAGTGCATGTGCTTAAAATGAATGTATTGCCCCATATGCTTTACCCTCGTGAGATGTGAAGACTGTCCTTGCCTAAGTCTTGGTTTGTGCTTCTGCAGACTGTCTTGAACTAATTTCTATGGAAGGGCAAAGCAATTCACCAAGCTTATTTCAAGCTTACTGTCCCTAGACAGCACAGAGGACTTTTTTGTCCTTTTTTCTTTATCACTGTGCTCTTCATGCTCAAAAATTTCTCTTATGGGATTAATTGGAAGCCCACATTCATGGAAGGAGTTTCTGCCCCCAATGGCTGGATACTGAAATATCACTTGCCTGGAAATGTGGTTCGAGGCTCTCCAGCCTTTTATATATTACATATGGTCAACTGCCTGTTTCTCTTTGCTGTACCCCACTAGGATGATCTATTAAAACCAAAATGCAGATTGAGCGATACTTTCTCTGGGATTGGTTGAAAATGCAATCTCAGTTTGTCTTAGGGAATTTGAATTTCAAAATTGGAGGGCAACCTATCCCGGACTCTATTCTTCCATAAATGCAAGAAGTTGAGCTCTATCAGCTCTTGGAGGGGAGTGATATGCTTTCTTTTCAGGCCACCAGGCAGGTATTTTCACTTCCTACAACCAGTGTGTTTACATTTTTGCCACTTTCCCAGGCCATTTTGTCTGCGCTCAGCCATAAACCTTGTAGTCTGGTTGATTGTTATCAACTTGAGCAACTGTTGAAGATTGCCTTCCAGCCCCATCCAGTTTCTACCTTATGAAAAACATTGCAAGAGCTGGATACTTCAGCGCCATCAGGCATCTGCTTCTACTGGATGCAAGCACTAGAGCTTCCTGTGGACCTGGCCTTCTGGCAGAGAATTTGGCGGACGTTATATCTTTTTGTTAAGCAAGACAGACTAAGGCTAGTGCAATTTCAAATGTTACATAATCTTTATTATTCCCCTTCTAAGCATTTTAGAATGGGTAAACTTGCCTCTCCTGTCTGCTCTAGATGCCGCTTGGTGGAATACATTCTAAAACATATTTTATGGGATTGTGTAAAAGTAGGCCCCTTCTGGTCCTCTATTAGGGACTCCTTAGATCTGTTATTGGGGCTGCAAGAGCTCTTTGTTCCTAGCATTTGCCTAGTTGGTCATTTTCCACAGGGTCTTTTTCCTGTCTGAAGGCTCCCATGGCCCTCATTTCAGCTGTGGCCAAGTTAGTGATTCTTAGACACTGGTTGGATGACTTGGTCCCACCTTTCAGGGAATGGCATGTCGAGATGCTGATGGCTTTAATGCTGGAGAAGAATATTGCTGGTCCCACGAAACATCTATATTGCTTTCGTGACAGGTGTGAATCACTTTTTACCCTACTATCGCTAAGTTCTGGTACAAAAGAGGCTCCCAAAATAGATCCCTTTTTGTTGCTAGGGTTCGTGCTCCTTTTCTCATTCTCTCTCTCTTTTTTGTTATGTTCCCTATTTATTTGCACTGATCTGAGTGACACTTTTTGCGAATGAGTAGATATGGCAATGCTGCTGGGCTGCAGGGATATTTTGGGGGGTGGGGGCAGATGATATTTATTTTGGTTTTTTTATGTTTTATTTCTTCTGCCTCACTTGCTGCTGTTCATTACACAAAGTATTGTTTTTGAATCCTGTTTTGGTGTCACCTAATCTGCTAGCTGCTTATGCATAACATGGGACAGTTCATTATTGTTTGTTGATGTAAATATGTTTGACAAACTGTATGTTTATTTCTTAGGCTTCTTTAAATAAAGTATATTTAATGATAAAAAAATAAGAGGTACAGCCATTCTCCTTGCTGACTGGCCAGAAATGTTCCATTGCCACATATTGTCTACACTGGCTTCCAGTTAACTGCCATACCATCTTCAAGATTTTTTTGTTGGTCCTTAATGCCCTGCACAATTTAGGTCCTGGCTAACCTCTTTTTTTTTAAACATATTTTATTTATTTAAATAAGAAAAATAACCACACAAATATAACACAACTGCTTCATACAAAGTTTGACAAAAACCCATTGCTGAAATGGTAAAAAGAAACAATACAGTGTCTTATATGTTACACTCAATGAAAAGAGAAAACAAAAAAACAGTTATTAGAACAGGTATTACCAGTATCCAGTGAACATGGCGACCGTGATTAAGTGATTACAAAAAGGGTGACTCAATCACGGCACCTGTGTTCTGGGTTACC
This sequence comes from Neoceratodus forsteri, assembly GCA_016271365.2. Taxonomy (NCBI): domain Eukaryota; kingdom Metazoa; phylum Chordata; order Ceratodontiformes; family Ceratodontidae; genus Neoceratodus; species Neoceratodus forsteri. The sequence goes on along the minus strand of CM057450.1, from coordinate 1,734,851,109 downwards.
TGGCAGGGTAGCAACCAGATATGGGGGCATGCGAATACTGCAACAGGATGTCGCTATATATACACATGTGCAGGGGGGGTGGGACCACACTACACGAGGGCGGAAGGGGAGGGAAGGTATATGGGGTGAAGTGCAGTGGTCAGCTGCTGAGCTGGCCGTGTGGTGGGTAGGTGGCAGGCTGGGGTTGGGAGGGAGCTGGGTTCGGTTCTGGGGCATGATCACTTTTTGCATCAGGTTGGGTTTTTTATTTTTTTAAGTTTTGCACCCCCCAACATGCACCCCCCCCGGAGTTGAGAATCCTTACATAGGGGGGTTTGGGGCTCAAAGCCCCCTATGGGGGAGTGTGGGAGGCACATCCCTCGCATAACATAGAAAGCCAGTTGCTGTGAATGTACATCACCATTATTTATTTTTGGCGTTGTACACTCACCCAAATGGTGATCACTATTCCGCGATTGCCATTGTCACATAGAACTGGTATTACCAATTACAAAAACCTACCTAACCAAGCTAAACCCTGAGGTAAATACAGTACCACTCTCTATCAGAATGCCCATAAACCTCTAAGATATAATTACTATTTCCCTTTGTGCAGTTTCAAGGAGCTAAGCCCAACTGATTGAGTATTGATGTTCTCCTTTAGGTACTCTGACATGGGGCCCCAGATAGCATCAAACCAAGACAAGTAATCAGTACCTATGTGCAAAAGTCTTTCATATTCCAGTAGCTTATTTAGGGCCTCTATCCAGTCTGCAAACAATGGTAAACTGCTGGTACACCATCTAAGGATGATTTGTTTTTTCGCCTCCAAAGCAGCAGCCTGCAGCAATTGTGTATGAGGGCCAGCTAGTAGAGGAGGTTGACACCTCTGCCCTAACAGCCAAAACAACGGATCCAGTGGTATGGAGTGGACTGCTACCATAGCACTGAAGGCCAGAATTTGTTCCCAGGACTGTTTCAGCAAGGGACAGGCCCATAAAATATGTACTACCCAAAAAGGACATTAGCCTGCTGGAGAAGGTCCAGAGGTGGGCTACAAAGATGATAGCTGGTCAGCAAGGTAAGGCATACAGGAGACATTGATGGCACGGAACATGTACTCCCTGGAAGTCAGGGGACAGAGAGAGAGAGAGAGAGATGGAACATGATTGGCACCTTCAAGTACTTGAAAGGGATAAATAAGATTGATAAGGAGCATTTCTTTAAACTGTGTGGCAACCGTAATACGAGGGGGCACAGTCTTAAGGTGGAGGGTGGGAGGTTTAGGAGGGAGGTCAGGAAGCACTTCTACTCAGAGAGGGTGGTGGACACCTGGAATGCGCTGCCGGAAGAGGTAATCTCATTGAAGACAGTGAGCAGCTTTAAAGGAACAGTAAACATTGCAGGGGTCACTTGCATTCTGAAAGCCCATAGAAAGATCTTTCAAATGAGGTACTGGGCTTACCTGTAGGTGTCAGAAGTCCTGAGTTATGAATACCTAAATCATTTGTAAATCAAAAGAAGGCAGCAGCTATTTCAGTGAATTACGAGACCAGCAGTGATGTCACTGAGGGGTAAGCTATAAATAACATCACTTCCTGTTTAAAATGGCAGCTGCCTTGTTTTGATTTACAGCTTAATTAGATAGTCGTATCTCAGGACTCCTGACACCTATAAGGAAGTCCAGTGCCTTGTGTGTAACATCTTTAAATGGGCTTTTACAATTTGAGTGACCCTTGCAATGTTTACTGTCCCTTTAAGAGAGGCTGGGATAGGCATGGGGAAGATAAGGCTCATGAGCAGGGAGGACAGGAGGAGTGGGGAGGGAGGGCAGAGACATTAGCTCAAGCTGTGGACCCTGCAATATGAGCAGACTTGATAGACTAAATGGCCTTCTTCTGCTGGCTTCTTCATATGTTCATATGTACTAACAAGCCTCTTCCCTAATGGCACAGCCAGCATTCCTCTGAGGGTAGTAGCCCATCTGTTTCAATGCTGCTGGAGTCCTATACCATATATGTGCTATTTTCTTCTGAATAAGTTGATATCTGATATCTCTGAATTGTGTATGTGCCCCTCTAATCATCCCTCCCCACTGCTCCTCTGAAACGTGCGTCTGTTAAACTAGCTCCTATGCTTTTATTTAGTTGTCTAGAGATGAGATATGCTGAGACAGAAGAGTATTATAAATGAGTCCTCTGAATCTATGGGGATATTTTATCCACTTATCAAGCCATTTGCTCAAGGGCGTATCCCTCATGCAGTTAGAAGAAGACCCATTTCCCCTTAGGAACCCTCCTTAGGAAGATTCCAACACTGCATAAGCTGTTGGAAAGAGGCAAAGTAAGAGGTTCCTGGACACCTCAAGCGGTCCACCCTCCACAGTCCGGTGTCTTTCCACAGTGACCAACAAATGGGATTTCCATCTATCATCACCCAGCTATCATGCCATAGCAGCTCCCAGTGCACAAGAGCAGTCATGTCATTACCAAATTGTCCTAAGAGTGACTTCCGTGATGACATAGAGAATTTGCGTATCGAGGATTCAAAGGATGGTCGTCTGGACATCTTCTTAACTATGTTCCATAGGGGACCACCCTCCAGGCCAGATTCCAGTGAAAGCCATATTGGCATTTGACTAGTTGGGAGGGGGGCTAACCAATAAAGGCTCTGTTGGATACCTGCTGTCTGGTGGTAAGCCCATAGCCAGGGCACCGCCCATTCTCCTTTATATCCAGGGGCTCTCAGTTTGTGCCTACTAAATTTTGGCAGAGCCCCTTCCCATAGAAATGATGAAACAGGATCTAAACTTTTTGGAACTCAGCTTTGGGTATGTGAATAGGTAGACTATTAAGGAAGAACAATATTTTAGGAAAAGCCATCATTTTGTAGGCTGCAATTTTTTTCCCCCAAAATACAACTTTAATTTCTTTCCTCTACTAAACTCACCAGCTAAGATAAGGTATAGGGGCCACAGATTAAGATCTACAGTTCTAGTTAGGTCTGTCAACAAGTTTATCCCCAAATATGTCAACTGTGTAGGGTTCCATTTGAGTTCTAGCTGTTCAGTAGTAGTCTGATGTACTCCACATTGAGGGGTAGAACCTCTGTTTTGTCCAAGTTGACCCTCACTCTGGAGATTACTGAAAAATTATTAAGTATTGATAATAGGGCAGGCAATGCTACTGTCAGGTTTTGTCTGGTTACAATTAGATCATCAGCATAGGCTAGTGTGACCAACCTCTCGGAGCCACAATGAATACCTAGAATGTCTGTGGCTGTCCTGATTTTATACTGCAAAGGTTCTAGGGCTACCAAAAATAATAAAGGTAATAGCAGGCACCCTTGTCTAGTTTCTTGATGTGGTTGAATTGGGGGGGGGTACTATATACCTGGTCAGAGCTGATGCAGTTGGGTCCAAATTGAGTAGCTTCACCCACTGCAAAAACAGCCCACTCCAAATGCTTCCATTGCTTGGTACAGGTAGGGCCATTCCACATAGTCAAGGGCCTTCTCTGTGCTCATGCTGACCAAAATTGTGGGGGTTGTGGAGTGTGATGCCTTCCAAATAACATTCTTCATCACCCTCAGATTGTCTGTGGCTAGTCTTCCCCTTAAAAACAAAGTTTGTGATGCCTTAATAATATGGGGAATGACATTTTGCAGTCTCATTGCTAGGACCTTGGCTAGAATTTTGACATCTGTGTTTTAAAGGGAAATTGGAAGGTAACACCATAACTGGAGGGGGTTCTTGCCTGGCATAGGGCATAGGGTAACCAAGGCCTCTGTCACTGAGGGCGTCAGCCTACCCTTCTGGTAAGCTTCTTGCAGGGTCTCTGCAAGAATCTTCCCTACTTCTGGGAAAAAGGACTGACAAAAATCAGCAGGGAGGTCATCTGCTCCAGGAAATTTGCCCTTCATGGAGGCTTTCACTGCCACCTCAATCTCGAGGAGCATGATCAGGGCATCTAACAGAGTTTTTTTTTTGCTCTGTGGAGAAGATGGGTAGGGTTGTGCCTTTAAGAAATGTAGCCTGGTCCAAGGTAGTAGAGTCTCTTGTAGATAAATAAAGACCCTCAAAAAAGAATTGAAAAGCCTTGTTAATCTGTGCTGGTTCCATAGTGATGACTCTTGTGGGCAGCCGGATCACTCCAATATGTTTGGCAGATTGCTGTATCTTAATGTGATATGCCAGCAACCTCCCCACTTTCTCCCCAGACTCCCAATATTTATGCGCTGTTCACTTTATCACTCGAGCTGCTGAAGCGGATGAAATACTGCTTATGTGATATTTATGTTGGAGGAGTTCCCAATAAAGTTGTGGGACATGTTCAAATAGCCTATTGTAGTTCTCTTCTTTACTGTTAAGGTCCTTTTCAAGTTTTTGCAACTGTCCTTCTCTCTGCTTTCTCTTATGTTATGCAAAGCCTATTATCCTGCCTGGCAGATATGTTTTCAGCGCATCCCATACCATGGCTTTGGAGACCTCAGGGGTGTCATTAATTTGTAAATATGACTTGATTTCTTTTGCTAACAAAGGCTTGAATTCTGGCACTATCATTACCCATGGATCCAGCTGCTACCTAGGGGATGAAGCAGATGTAGACCCTATAGCTATGGTCATATGGACACATGCATGATTAGAGACAACTAAAAATGAGCAGACTGAATGGGCCCAGCAGGCATTATCTGCCATCAGGTCCTATGTTTATGTTACCCCACCCTGCACTTTGTGAGATTCCTAGTCTATTTGACTGTCCCTGGGATTTTGTGGCCTAATTCGGCACACTAGGGAAAAGGGTTAATTCTTCTCAGCACTCAGGTGGAGCAACCTGCGGGCCAGGAGGTCACCACAGATGTGTGGGGAGATAAAGCCCAGCAGTTTTGGTGGGAGGGGGAGTTCCAGATGGAGGAGTAAGTAGCGAGGGAGTGAAAGTGAGCCAGGGCAAGACAGGGGTGATTGCTTGCTCCAGCCCCCGGCCGGTGGCACTTGTGGGGCACGGAGGAAGTGGGAGCCAGTAGCCACAAGCTGAACAGTATCTTGGAGGGCAGCTAAAGTTGAGATGGGAGCCAGCAGTCAAAAGTCATAGAGTGCCCTGGCAGCCAGCACCAATATGTGTAGGAATCCAGTGGGCAAGAATGCGGCAGGGAGTGTAGTGTCCAGAGAACAGGTTGCCTTGGAGCTCCATGGGACGTGTCTGCCTTCTCAATTTGGGGACAGCTGCTGCCAGTTCTGGGAAAGGATGCAGGGATCATAAGGGAACTCACAAATTACCAAGCTGTGAGGATTGTATGTTCCAAGGGGGACCTGCTGAGCCAGTGTGGAGAGAAAGAGAGAAAGAGTATCATTGAGAGTTTGGGTGCCTGTGAAGAATAATGGTCTATTAGGCATTGTGAACTGTTTTGGGACTTGTTCTGCCTTCAAACCTTTGTGACCATAGATGTCCTGAGTTAATGCTTCCCTAAAGACTGGGCGACCTCCTTGGTCCAGGAGCAATCTGAAGCTACCACAATACAGATTATATGTATTGCGGTAGCTTCAGATCACTCTGGTTTTGAGTCTATTGGTATTCTTGCAATACCGAGACCAGGTACAGACCAACAGGCACACTAGCTGTCTTTACCTGATCTCCATATGTCATGGAGGTACAGGGGCTCCAAACCAGAGCTGTTCAGCAATCTTAGGCTATGACAAGCCTATGGAGACACCCCAGCTGCTCCCTGCCTGGCACGTCATTAGGGGGACAGCCATGGATGCTTCTGGGCATGACGGGGAGGGTGTTCAGACTTAAAATGCCAGTGGGGAGGGTGCAGGATCAACCAGATATTAATTAAAATAAAATAGTAACTGTAACTGCCACATTTACTTCTATTTTTACATTTGCTAATAGGGCCCCGCTTCACATGCAGGTAGGACCCTACAGCACATGGACGTTTCCCTTTAATGAATCTGGGATCCCCGTTGTTTCTTCAAGTTCCACGTGGACATTCTGTTATTGAAAGGAACAGTTTAATATGAATTAACCTGCTGTTTTCATCTAGCACCAGTGAAGAAAAGAGACCTGTGTGTGACATCTGGGCCTGGGAAATATGGCCTCTGGAAGTGTTTCTGCTGCTGTGGGCACCCCTTCCCACAGACATATTCCATCCATACTCCTAGACATGGGGAGTGAGGGCTACATTTTTATGTATGACAGGTTACATAGAAACATAGAAACATAGACTTTGATTGCAGATAAGGACTGCTTGGCCCACCTAGTCTGCCCATTTCCCTACTTACAGGATAAGCTGCAGATCCTAGTTAACCAACAGCCTATTTCTTCTTACCCCCAACAAGAATTGCCTTATGTCTGTCCCATGTATTCTTGAATTCTCCCACAGTTTTAGACCCCACAACCTCCTCAGGAAGGCTGTTCCATGCATCCACCACCCTCTGTGTGAAACAATACTTCCTCACATTGCCCCTGAACCACCCCTCCTATCTATCTTTAAATTGTGACCCCTTATTCTAGCACATCTCTTTTTCTACCCTTGGACTTTGTTGATTCCACTGAGGTACTTAAAAGTTTCTATCATGTCCCCCCTTTCCTCAAGGGTATACATATTAAGCTCCTTTAGTCTCTCCTTGTATGGCTTCTCTTGCAGACCCTGCACCATTTTAGTTGCCCTCATCTGGACTGCCTCTATCATGTCTATGTCCTTGCAGAGATGGAGTCTCCAGAACTGGACGCAGTACTCCAGATGGGGTCTCACCAACTGTCTGTACAGAGGGACAACAACTTCCTGTTTTCTGCTGGTGATGCCTCTCCCTATGCATCCCAGTATACCCCCAGCCCTCCTTACTGCCTTCTCACATTGCTTGCTAACCTTAAGGCCATCTGATATGATTACCCCCAGGTCCCCTTTCCATTTTTGTTGTTGTTACTACCTCTCCACCACCCCCCCATTGTGTAATCTTCCCTTGGGTTTTTGTTTCCCAGGTGCATTATTTTGTACTTCTTTGCTTTGAATCCAAGCTGCCATACTTCTGACCATTCCTTCAACCTTGCCAAGTCCCTTCTCATCCTTTCCATGCTTTCTTGTGTATCAACCCTGCTGCAGATCTTTGTGTCATCTGCAAAGAGGCATACTTTTCCTTCCAGTCCCTCTGCAATGTCACTTATAAAGACATTAAAAAGGACTGGACCCAGTACTGAACCCTGCGGTACCCCTAGTAACCCCTCTTTCTTCAGAGTGAACTCCATTTACAATTACCTTCTGTGTCCTGTTGTCCAGCCAATGTTTTACCCAGGCTACCACCCTAGGACCCACTCCCAGGCTGGTTAATTTGATTATTAATCTTTTGTGTGGAACTGTGTCAAATTCCTTGCTAAAGTCTAGCTAGGCCATGTCCACAGCCCCTCCCTGGTCTACTACTTTGGTCACCCAGTCAAAGAAATCAATTAGATTCATCTGACATGACCTTCCTGCTGTGAACCCATGCTGCCTTGGATCCTGTGCCCCACTGGCCTCTAGACACTCAACAATTCTTTCCTTCAGAAGTGATTCTATCACTTTCCCTACCACAGAGGTCAAACTGACAGGTCTGTAGTTTCCTGCCTCTGTCTTGGTTATGTGATTAAAATGGATGAGGCACACAGCTGTTACAGTTCTGCACTCGAGCAGTTGGTTGACAAAGCAAGTTTAGACACAAATGTGTGCGGTGGTTGTTGGGGGGAGGGATAGCAGGCTTGAGGATTAAACAAAATAAATTAAATATCTATGACGTATAATACTATGCACTCCATCAAGCCTAGCTGTAATGAACATTACATGCATATTCTGTAGGTTATAGTCAGTGATTTCAGAAATACACATATTTTTTATCCAAGCCATCAGCCTCCATTCAGTGCACATAGTAAGCTTTATTTTGTAAAAGGCTGGGAAATAATTGAAATGTTTAAGTTGACAAAACAAATCAGTAAGTTATCACATTTGGTCAGCTTCACTTTTCAGCATTTCCCTGTATAAGTCTGGTTCCGGGAGGGGGGAGAGAGAGAGAGGAAGGGAGAGAAAGGGAGAGGAGGAATGGTGGAGTACTGTTTATCATTTAGTCATAGATCAGGCTGAAAGGGTTAACAAACCCTACAGACAGAAGTAAATCATTGTAAACTGCCAGACAAACACCCAGTTGGGAGAGAGGGAGCAGTGTAATCTGAATCTCTGCTGGAGCAATTTAGTCTCATTACAAACTCAGTTTTGACCAACAGACAGTGGCATAGTGCTAAATTTAGAAGTGTGGGATCTCCATGGACTATGATGTCCTAAACAACCCCCACAGACCAGGGGTTTGGGGTCCTCCTAGGCCCCCAGAAGCTATCAGACTTTAGTTGAATTCTGGTGCCTTTTGCAAGTCAAACAGTATGAAACATCCAAAACATTGAGAAGTAAAAACCAAACAACAACCCACCCCCAACCTTCCCTCCTACCCGGAGCATGGCAAATGATCAAAAAGTGGACCCAAAAACTGAACAATGCCAAAAAGAGACATACATACAGCAAACACTATCTGGAAATCAGAAAATCCAGGGACTGACAACAGTCTCTATATGACTCTAATTTGTTCAACCTGTAGGCAATGTGCTTTTCAATTGCCAAAGCCTGAGTTAGCTCTTGATGCCATTGCTAGAGTGAAGGAACAGAGTTGTCCAGCCAATGGTGAAGAATAACTAATTTGGCGGTAATCAAAATGAGTGCCATATGGGCTTTACAGGGGCCAAACAGAGTTTGGGGAAAAATACCTGCAAGGCAAATTTGAGTAGAGAAAAAGGAATCTAATCCTAACCAAGGAGCCAGGAAACTTTGTATTGAAGCCCAAAAAGGGGCAGAATTGGAACAGTCCCACAAAATATGTCTGAGAGAGCCATCCATAGCCTCACATTACATGCACTCCACCGAAAGTCTATAACCCATTGCACACAACCTCTGGGGAGTATATTAAAGATTATATAATATGTGAAACTGTGTACGACGATATTTATCTTGTTTGATTAGTTTATATAGCTGGTGACAAACCTTCTGCCATTCCTTGGGGGCAATATTTAATCCAAGAGACTGCTACCAGTAACACCAAATATCTTGTAAGCTGTTAGAATCGTTACACTGAAGACAAGAGTAAAATTTGGAGATAGGGTGCGATTGTCCCGCTAAAGATAAAAAGACTGCAAGAAGCAGGTTTGATTGTGGGTGAGTACTCGGTGGGCCCATAAAACCTGAAATCGTGTGGGATAATTGAAGATGCTTAAACGGGTGACACACAAGAACAGAAAAATGTTGCTAGACCACAAGGGCAGGGACGGGCATACTGTGGGGGAAAAAAGATCCCACTGAGGCATTCCGAAGTGAGGGACAAAAACTTAAAGGGATCGGTTGGTCCGTGATAAGAATATTAGGGCTGCCCAACACTGGTTGGGATGGATCCCTAGACCAACCAGCTTTCAGGCAGGAACACAGTTGCCTTAAAGCTTTAAGGGACCATCCCAGCAGGGTAGCTGTCAAACATGTAGGGAGAGAAGAGGAAGGACCAAAAAGAAGACTAGAAATTTGTTTACCAGATTGTAAACAAAGTTGGGATTCCAAACAAAGCCACAGAGGGGCATAGATGCAAAATTGAGGGGTGGCTGAGCAGCAAAATCATTGAAACATTTTGCAGCTGTAAAGAGCACAGTAATATAAGAAAATATCCAGCAACCAGAGACACCCTTCCCCTCCTTGGAGAGTGTCAACTTGTGATAAGCTCAACGTACAGCTCCGCCTTTCTTCAAGAATTCAGAAAAGAGACTCTGGAGTCGAGTGAACAGACCTTAGGAAGAAAAGGGCAGATCATACCCAGGGGATATAAAATTCTAGGTAAAATATTCATTTTGATGGTGTAAACCCTACCCCAGAGGGAGACAGGAAGAGCAGACCACCTGCGCAAGTCCACCTTAATAGCCACTACCAATGGGGTGAGATTCCTGTCTGCCAGCTCCAAAAGAATACAAGAGAGACGAATACCCAAATAGGTGAGTTTTGAGGGCTCCCAGCAGAGACTCGTATTTAAAATCAGCTGTTTCAGAACATAGGCATTCAGTGGGAGGACCTGAGACTTATCCATATTTAACTTATACCCAGCCACCAATGAAAACTGGAGAATATCCTCTAGGACCACCGGGACTGATAAGGCTGAGTGTTCCAAATGGAGAAGAAGGTCATCTGCATAAGCCGACAAAGTAAACCAGGACCCTCCCACAGTGATACCCCAAAAGTGTGGATTGCTATGAATTGTATGAAGGAGGCGCTGTAAGGAAAGGTTGAATAGAAAAGGGTAAAGAGGACATCCCAATTCTGGTGCATTTTAAGGGTCATTTTGAGACTACTTGGCTGCTTTTAAAGCCTTCTTTGACTTGTTACAAACAACTAATATCACTATCAAAATAACTGCTTTTCATTTTCTTTAAAAGAAATGTGAAAACTAAAGCAAAACGTCCAACTCCAGCCACCCTTCAAACATCCTACTATGTGCCACTTCTCTTGAGTACAGTCAGCTATCACTGCAGCAGGCATTGCACTTGTTACCTTGCAACCTGAACAGAATACTCTGCCCCCCTCAACAGTGCATCACACAGTCAGACATACAAGGCAGTGTGAATGGCACACAAAACACCAGCCTGGATGTGCATGTGTCTGTCATACAGCAGGCATGTACACAGACCATCCATGCCACAGAATGGAACTGATACACAGGACCCACTGGACAGTCCCTCAAGGCACAACATTGACACAGGATGTATACCAGGTCATAAATGCTTTATCTGCATGTACCCTGAACTGAGATGATTGGAGCAGGGAGGATACAGCTCATCAAGGACAGCTACATGAAATACAAGGTATATACAGTGACAGCACAGCCCACAGACTTGACATGCAGCAAGGGTTCCACAATCTGTGTGAGACCTCAGACAATGGCATGATCATGATTATCACTGCTCTACAGCAGGATGATGTTTCCCATTTATATCCAGTACATGGCAGCCAATCGCCACATCCTCATATGTCATACACCGGAACCTCAACACCATCAATCACTCCAGCATAACCCACACATGATAGCCAACCTGCAGGGGTGCAAAGCCAACTGTAACAGATTGTAACTCCTGGGTGGCACGATACCCAGTGTTATACCCCTGCCTACTACCCTGGACATAGGCTGGGTTCGCTAACAGATAACCATTTTTAAAAACCTTTGCGCAGTGCTTCCGCTCAGAGTGTTTTACGTGCATTAGCTGTTACCTGATATAACCCCATGAGATGTTATAACACCCATGAATACCATTAGCCACCCCCAAACATGATCCAATAAACATTTTCCCACAATTTAGACAATTTGCATTTAAAGACTCTCTCTAGTAATATGCTCACAACACAGGATTTGCAAGAAACAACAAATAAAATTTTATTTGGGGAAGAGGGCTAGGAGAAGGGATCTGGAGTAGAGTTTATGCATTCACAATGTATTTGCAAATGGTTTGATTGATTGGTGCTGGTGAAACCCTCCAGCTGGGTAAATCACACATAGAGCAAATCACAATTATTTCCCCACAACCTTTTGATGTGGTCAGAGCCCTGGCTATCAAACTAGCTGAAATAATCAGGTTGTTACATTATTGCCCACACACTGGTACCAGTATCCCACCTGTGCAAGGACCACGCAATCCCGCACAACCTGGAAGTGCAGTAATGTTGTCCATAAAGGGTGCAGGCCTGATAGACACTTTGCTGTACATTGGCTAGCATTAGGTTGGGGCCCATTATTGAAATATTCGCCTGAGGTAGAAATCTGTATTCCAATTAAGCTTTTTATGCTGAACTATTTACAAGGTTTAGATCCATACTGCCTAGGCAGCAACCACTTGAAAAAGACACATCCGGGCTACTTTCTCATTCAGTACATTCATGTACCTAGCTGCACATTAATATGATTCTGAGGTTAGAATGCATTCAGTACATTTACATCATGTGGAACTTTGATTACACACATACACAAGGCCAACTTCTCTGCAACTTGTTTTCTCACACTGGACTATAGCCTGACTGAGCTCTTTGATCTGGAGACTTTACACATGAGACTGGGCTTGAGGCATGGCCCGTTACCATTTGCACAACACTTGAACACTTTCAACCACTTAGCCTTGACTGCCTTTGCTTGGTGGCAAAACAGACACAAGGGTTCCATCCATGCGTACGCTTGCTGTATAAACTGCATTGTTTGCATAGACTACTTTAATTGAATTGCCTCAAGATCCTGTTCCTTTACCAGACACTGTAGATACATTAACTCAGATCATGGCTTACTGTCCATGTGGCTCTACACTGGCTCTTGCAGCTCCCACTGTCTCGAACACTCGGCTAGCTTTCCTGCACATTTATATGATTAAAGTAAGCACATTTACATGATTAACTGTAGCCAAAATCCAGTTGATATGGGCTAGGCTGCCCCATTCAGATATTGTAACTTTGCCTTGGCTCTAACTTAGTGGCCTTTCACACTGCTTTGATACTGAATTTGTTAATACAGGTTTACTCACTCAGACTTTGGTAGTGATTTGTTAGTTGCTGCTGGCTTTTCTGGAATTAGTTCTTTCTTCAATGCTCTCACTGTTGAGGCAGGTTCAGCCCTCTCACAGCTGGCTTCATCAAGTTACTGGCCCATGCTTTCACACCACGTGGAAGACTGGATCTATCCCTGGAGGACATTTCTGGCAACCTCCAGGCTAGAGGCTTCTGCTTCAAGCTGCCACTGTTCTTTCTTCTGGAAGGAGAAAAACCTCTCTCCCATGTGGAAAGGCTCTGGCTTGTCTGCAAGGCCCATTTTGCTCTGCAGGGGCCTGAGACTCCATGCCCGTAGGGAGCTTCTGCTGGATCTGCTCACACAGCTAGAAAACAGTGTCTCTTATAGGGCTCCTCTGCGATCCCTGACTGGCTGCTGTAACCTGATACTTCTCTCTGGTTGTCTGAAGCACTTGTCAGTCACAAAAATGAATTATGCATGAACCTCACTCAATGCATTACAGGTTCCAAGTTTTGGCACTTAAACACTTGTCCCTGTAAGCCCCCATGAACACTTGGTACTTTCCCATGAGGTGTAGAGAAAGTCGCACAAATCCTGGCTTTATTTTCCTGGCTTTTCCCTATGGGCTGCTAGTGCATGAAATGGCTGCTAAACCACAGTCCCAAAAGCAGAATTAGCACAGTCCTGAATAAAAGTTCTGGTACAGCCAGAGATAAACAGATATTTGCCCCATTGCCCCACAGTTCTTTAGCCCAGGTTGAATACTTGCTGTTACTGCACATAGTGGCTGAATTGCTCCATTTGTTTTCCTTTCGCTACTGCATATTTTTAAACTCCCCCTTCAGCAGCAGACAGGCTGACACTGAGTCCCAAATATTTATCTGGTCCAGCCAGGGAGAAATACTTACTTAATTTTAAAATACTTTTCGCCCTGCAGCAACAGATATAATTTAAATAAACATATTTTTTTTCCTTGGCCACAGCTGAAAACAGCTGCCCTTGAGGCAGACAGGTACACATATTTAATTATACAGATGACCGGGGCTCAGCTCAGCTCAGGCATTTGTAAATGAGCCCCTGGATGAACCGCAAATTCGTGCGGTTGCAGATCAAAGCTTGCACTGGTGCGATCCCTGCTGCCCTGGAGGCAGCACTTTTACAGCGGGAGATCATGGTTACATTTTCTTGAGCCCCTGCTGGCTGGATTAAGGCATGGGCTGGCTTTGCTGAGGCACCAGGGGCAGGAACAAGGATCTGGGGGGGACTGAAAAAAATTACAGGCTGGTCCTGGAGCACTTGGGAGAAGGCAAGAGGATCAAAGGCTGCATGGGTGGCTAGTAAGCCACCACAGGGGGCTTACAAGATGATGACCTAATGCCAAGCATGTCCCATGGCATGTACTCAGTCCATTCACATGGCAAGGGCAGGGGCAGTGCCAGTGGTAGGCTCATCCCACCCTAAACACCCACTCAGAAGTCATCCAAGACACCAAAGCCAAAAAAAACACATGCCCTAATGCCTCATCTGAATGCAGCACAGGCTTTGATGCTGAAGAATTGCCATCCACTACCAGATGCATGTGGACTTCACTTCATGGGTTACATGCTCACCCACAGCAGTGGGATGGGAGGCTGGCAGCAAGGGGCAAGCTTGGGGGAAAGAGAGCTCAGTCGAGTTGCTGGTTGCAGCCCAGCCTCTCACCATCGGATAAGGCCATTCAATACATACAAAATTATTAATACAAAACAGCAGACTTACCTCACTGCTCCTTTTATGATAAAGCCAGGCTGGTTATTCATTCATATTGCTTTTCTGGCACCAACTGTCTAACTCACTTGGTCCCAGCCAAGTCCCAACTCCCAGTTTGTGAGAATTAATCCCTCTTAGGCTCATATGGCATGGCTAGTTGGCAGCTCTCCGCTCGTACTCAGCATAGAACCAGCTGCACCTCCAATCACACAGGTACAACTAGCCACTTGCTGGGTTAGAGGATTCCAGCAGGACATTCCCCAGATTGCAACTCTATCTTTCACATGAACAAAAAGTACCAACTTCAAGACGGGAACAAAGCTGTCGCTGCCAGGTTATTAAGTTACTAATCCTTAATGGAGAAGACATTTAAACATGCACTACTGCTTTGCACATTAAATAAGTTAATTAAATAAATAAGTCCACTATACTACCCTGTCCAGGAAAAATACATAGAAAAAGCTGGACCGCACTAAAAATGAGAAATTGCCTCTCACTTGGGCTATCCTGGGTAAATGCATTATAAAAATGGGTAAAGGGAGAACCCCACTGAAAAAGGCATCTCTGCTGTATTATTCTGGGTAAATAGAGTGTAAAAACTGGGTCAGACAGAACCCCACTGCAAACAAGATATCACAACTCATCTGGGCTATCCTGAGCAAATATATTGTAAAACTGTATAAGCAGGACCCTACAGCAGAACCCCACTGAAAAGCAGAGGTTGCATGTAAACTGATCTGTCCTGGGAAGACACATTGTAAAAGCACCCAGATCACCCATCTTGTAGCTGTCTAATACTGTATATTCTGGGTCATTTAGTGGTCCCACCATAAGGGCATCTGACCCCCTCCCGACTCACCCTCTCAGACACCCCCCAGCCAAGGTCACATAATGCAAACTGCAGCAATCATGATGACTGGCACAGCCTTCTGCTCTCCACCTCAATTGGTTTCAATCTGACGGTCTCTGAGCAATTGCAAATATTATACAAACACTTATGTCTACTGTATTCATGATCGCTCACTGGCTATCAGACAGTGGCCATCTAAGGTGGTGAGCAGAGGGCTGTGTGGGTCCATGTTACTATTGCCATACTTTGGCTTACAGTCACAGCCAAAGACATGGTCAGATATTTCCTGAAATTTCTGTGATATTTCTAGAGAAATGTTCTGCTTTCTGGAGTTCCATAGTAGGGGCAGCAAAGAGAAACTCTTAAGAAATTTTGTGAAATATCTAGAAATATATGACCATGTCTTTGGCTACTACTGTAGGTGACCTGAAGGGGGGGTGGTTGTGAGGAGAAGGGTCCTGAACAGGCATGTTGACAGAGGATCAGATGTCCTTATGGGGCAAAAGAACACAAGACTACCAGGAATATTCAAGACACCTGCAGGATGATTGATTGGGGGTGCAGGAACCACCATACCATACCACCAGGAACATTTGAGACAGCCACAGGACAGGTGATCGGGGGTGGGAGACCACTAGACTTACTTGAATACTGTATGCAAGACAACTACAGGACAGTCAATCAGGAAGTACAGGAACCACTACACCACCAGGAATATTTGAGACAGGTACAGGACAGGTGAACAGGGGGGTGGAGGGACCACTAGACCACAAGGAATGTGTAATACAGCTATAGAATGGGGGAGGCACACACACATGCTCATGGGCCCTTCCTTAATGGGCATGCAAATGGGCCATAGTGCCCTCTATGCCCAAAAGGGGTCATTAGCATGTTAGCGTTAAATATGGCTCACAGGAGCCCTGCCATGATCCTATTTGATCTGCACTACCTCCACTGTGCTCCAGTCAGCCATATTCAGATTGGGCCTGTGTCAGCATAGCACAAAGTCACTATACACTGTACCGACATGGCCCCATATTTAGACAGTTTGCACTCTCCCGTTGCAGTGAGCTAATTGTATGAATATTGCCTCCCAGGTAGGCTGTACGCAAACTGCCACAGAACACACATGGCCAGGTCTGAATATGGAGGCCTATACTCCTTAGCACAGTGGAACCCAAAGTGCATGAAACAATGGCTCATGGGGATAAGAAAGGACTGCCTACAGCCTCAAAATACTGTTGTTCTAACTTGTAACAGCATGAAAGCAAACATGTTTGGCACTGACATATGCTTGTTTGTTTGGACAGCAAAATATAGATAGCATTACCACATCAACCAAATGCTTCATTTAATACAAACTGAAAAATATCACACATGTAGATTAGAGATGCAGTGAATTTAAAATTCGCTGGTGAAGTTGCGGCGAAGTGGGCGATTTTGCCACACAGAGTAATCTACAATTTCTCCTGTTGTAGCTCGATTTGGCCAAGGCAAAATTTCGCCTGCAGAAGGTGAAATTTTGCCTTGGAAGGTGATGTTTCACCTGTGGAAATCAAAATGTTGCCTTGGAAGATGATGTTTCGCCTGTGGAAAATCAAAATTCTGCATTGGAAGGTGAACTTTTGCCTCTAAAAGCTGAATTTCATCGTGGAAAGTGAAATTTTGTCTTACAGGGTGAAATTTTGCCTTTCTGCATGTGAAATTTCAGCATTCCACAGGCAAGGTTTCACCTTTCCACAGGAAAAATTTCACCTTTCACTACACAAAATGAGCAAATTTAGCAGATTACTCCATGTAGTGAATTTTTGTCACTTCGCCCACCTCTTAACGTATATACAAAGAAGACAATATTGCATGTCAAAGCAGAGCAGTGCATTCAACTTCAGGGTCCATGCTATTACAAGTGCATAATTAGGCACCACCATAGGGCAGATATCAGCTAAGTGTAATCCCAGTTTAATGTCATAGTTACTCTATCTTACTGTTTACATGTTTGATTATAATACTAAATAGAGGAGACTCTTGCTTACAATATCTTTCAAGTCTCAGAGGGAAAATAGCCATTAGACACAGGCACCAATATAACTGTCACTTTATTATCTATCAAGCAGTATTTCCAAATAAACTTACAAATGCAAATAAAGTGTAACCATCCAAATTCTTCCACAGGATTGTCAATACAAAACCTGGACAGAGGGTTACATGATCTTTATTTACTTTAGTAGGGAAAGTAACTCTAACTTAGCAAACAGACAGATTTACTAAAACATTAGACTGTCTGTTTTAATCAGTTGGAGGCTCATCACAATGACTGTCTGCCTTTTCCAGCCCAGTGATCCCACTGCCACAAGCCAAAACCTGATCTCAAATCACTGTTCCTCTGTGAAGAAATTCAGCAGAGAAATAAAACAAAGTTCCCTTACAGCTGTGCTTCAAGACTGTTAAGCTAATAATTTAAGACTGCTGCCTGGAGAACTGCATAATAAAAACATCATTGAAGACTTTAAGAAGTATGGTAGCACTACACCCCTTCCAGTAATGCATTGTTTAGATAAAAATGTGTAAAAAGAAGGTTTAGGAGTTGTTTCAGATTAAGACAAGCTGCCTGTGCTGTTTACAGTTCAATGACTGTAATTTGAACCAGGAGAATGCTAAATGTAG
Organism: Neoceratodus forsteri; assembly: GCA_016271365.2. Lineage (NCBI taxonomy): Eukaryota > Metazoa > Chordata > Ceratodontiformes > Ceratodontidae > Neoceratodus > Neoceratodus forsteri. The sequence continues at coordinate 1,734,833,278 of CM057450.1, read as the reverse complement.
GAAATGAACTCTTTCTCCCCCCTCCCCCCCAAGTGTAGTGATTTCAAGGAGTGGAAGGATCATGGTTCATCTCCAAAATTGTGCTTCAGGAGAAGTCTGAAGTGCCCTTTTTTCCAAAGGGATAGAAATACATCTGCAGGGCTCCACTGCCTGCAGCCATAAAAATTTGCTGTTTTTCACTTTATTTAAAAAATTAATAAACTCAGCTGCCTAGTACCCACTCAGTGGCCAGAGCAATATTTGAAAGATTGTAAATGTGTTTTTATCCTCTGAAAGTTTCTGCACCAAGTGATGTTTCTCTCTCTGTGATTAGAGAGTGAGGATTGTCACCTGGCACAGGACTTTTCAAGGGGTACAAAGACATTTACTGTATAATCTTTCACAACTTAAAATGTACTATTCTGGGCAGTGAGTGGGTACCATGCAGCTGGATGTGTGACAGGTGTATTTTTAAATAACACAGAAAGAAACAAGTTCTTTTAGATGTAGAACAGAAAACACATGGTTTAGTGGGGGGCAGAAGAAACTGCTGGTTTGTGGTTTTCACTGTGGCTAGCTACTCAGGTATAAAGACAAGCTGCTGTGCTACAGCAGCTATATGTCACTTTCATGGTAAAATGTTATTTGGAAGAGAATGGAAATCCCTGCACAACAATGCCTTACAATATACTATGCAGAGAATAATGCATGGGAAACTGTGCACAACAAATCTGTGTTTCAGCAAGGGGTTATAATGACATTATAGGGACCTCAACAGCAAAGCTTAAGAGGTCCCTGATGTCAATAGGAGCCCAAGATGGAAACACTGCCAAGTGATGCATGGTTGCCCATGTGTTAATTTATAGAGTACAGTATATGATTTGAAGCATAAAATAAATAAAAAAAAAAACATGATGTGATTGTTTATTCCTAAAAAATAGTTGATTTATCTTTAAGAGGAAAAAACAGAAATAGCCCTCACCCATGCTGAAAAGCCACCAATGTGAGAGGTGGGTTCCTGTTTTTGAAATGTTAAAACAACAGAAGATTATCTGGGTACTGTGTGTAGGGAAAATGAAAGGAATCAGTAAGCGTCATGAGTTTCCATTCTAATTAAAAAAAGCTGTTGCAGCCGGCTCAGTGGTGCAGAGGGCTGAGGCACCATAAGCACCTTACCTCTCAACATGCCAGTGATACAGGCTTGAGAACAAGGTAGGTCCACCAGTGGGCTAGCTGGGGGGGGGGGGGAGTGCCAGAAAGGATTGAGTGACTGCCTAGCAGCTTTCCTCTCCTGAACCGGGGTGGTAGGTTATGCTGGCTCTTGGCTGCCACCAGGTGGAGACCTGGGGTAGCACTGAGCTTAAGGAAGCAGACTAATCAGGGATGGTAGAAGGACCTGTAGTTTTGGAGTGTACACATGCATCCATGTGGTTGCGCCCTCCATGTTGCCGTGGGGTCAAGCACAGAGAAAAGAAGTCAGCCTGAGCTTCATGATGTCCTGCCTGCCTGCACTCTGCTCTGCACTGCTGCCTGGTCAGGGACCCAGAACTGGATATGGGTCTCCAGATGGGTGGAAGACGGCCTTCCCCCAGCTGGCCCCACCATGGAGGGGAAATGTGTGGAGGTCAAGGGATGGGCCAGCAAGGCTGAGACAGAAAGCTGAGCAAGAATGGGCAGGGATAGGACTGAACATCCTGCCAAGGTAGACCTGAGGAAGAAAAAGATGATGGGAAAAAAAAGCTGTTGTACCACAAAATGGTAGAGTAGCATTCTGTAAGTTTTAAAAAAGCATTTCAACGAAACTGGGCAAAAAATATGACTCTACCTTTTTTTTCACTATAAAATATTCCAGGCATCTTCCAGTTTAATTTGTTGGTAAATTTTTCAAGTTTCACCAACATCTGAGTATTTAATAGATGTTTTAATTTTTTTTCTCAAGAAAAAAAGAAGGCTGCCTCATTAGGTTTACAAATACCATTTTAAACTTAGTAAAGGTTAGAAATGAGAAAAAAAAGACTTACGGTGTACAGCACAGGAGGCACCTAGAAAACTAAATCTGATGCGTATATTGATATTTTTATTTAATTGTAACTGAAACTAGCTTTTCTGGAAAAACATTTCATGTTGCACTGCTGCTTTCAATTGTGGTACAACAGCTTTTTAGTCAGAAAGGAAATCCAGGCACAGTGAAGAGTAACCACATATCATAATGCTATGTTGCCACAGATGTTACTATGCTAAGTGGATAAAAAAATACATGTCATACACTGCAATGCCCTTTAGTACCATTGGAACTTTGTTTATGTGTCTCTTTCAGGTGTATGTGTGGGACCCTGAGTCTTTGCAGAGCCCACACACATTTGTTTTATTTGTAAATTGAGTACATACTAAATCACTTTATAAAATTGAAACATACTGTAAAAGTGAAAATGCCTTGCTGCAAAGGATCCGCCGATAATTTATATTACCATTGCAACAAAAACATTTGGTTGCCTCAGGCAGAATAATGCATACTGTAGACTTATGGCATGAAGCAAAACAGAAATGGATTACCAGAGGAATCAGAAATAATTTATCTATGATAAGCAATCAGAGTCTTGAGGGCAACAATTTAATACAGCCTTTGCAGCTAATCTTCAGTTTCTGTTCATTGCTTCCATTTCTGATGCTGTAACTGTTTCTTTCATGTTTTAGCACTACCCAGCATTCATTGCACATCATTATGTATAGAAACAGTAATATATGATTTTACTTCTGGACATTTGTTGTCAGAATACATCGTTTTATCCTATAATTTAAACCAAACTAACTTGTGTGCCACTGTTCTTGGGTTATTTCTACAAATTATTGTAGTTTTCATTTTAAAAACATATATTACTTTAGTATTTCTAAAAACAAGGGTTTGGTAAAAAACTTGCTGAAGAGATGCCTTTATTGATCCTCCTATAATGAATGTCTAACCTTTCAATTCAGTGAACTGTTTAAATGTTTAATTCCACACATAACTGTATTACAGCAATATTGTTAGTAATGTGGTAATTTGGTGGGTAATAATATTAGTTACAAACTGCGAACACTGAAGGGGATAAGACTTCCACTGCTCTAAGGCGTATCTCAATCACTCTAAATAAGGCCTGCCGCCTCACTGGGGCTCAAAGACTGACTCACACGTGTGATCTGTACTATGAATCAGGCTGGTTGAACCTATCAAATCGTCTTATTTATCTCACCTGCACAATGGCAGAAAAATCTATCTTGGGACTGACTCCATTATGTATTCAAAACCTACTCCGACTGAATCCTGGCTCACGACCCTCCACCAGATCTGAACGCCAACCTTTCCTGGTTCCGAGATGCCGGACTGCACAGGGACAAAGATCTTTCGCATACAGGGCCCCGACATGGTTCAATGCGCTTAGTCCACCTACTCTATCCTCACCCTCACTTGAAGCTTTCAAATCCATTCTCTATGCCCACCTCACCACCACTAGCAACTGTGACTGCGCTAGATAAAGACTACTACCCTCATGTCCATCCTCACATCTGAGGCCTCTTCCTCCTGACTAATGAACCTCTGGTACCTCTACTACTTCTGTCTCCACCCAAACTCACTCCCCCCTTTTTCCTGTCCCTCTCACTTACTCTCCGCTCACCACCTCTCCCTCCTCTCTAGCCTCCTTTTGGTGCCTAGTGATCACCCTCTCCCTGGAAGTTTCCTTAACCTCGAAATTGTCTCACCTTGAACTTAATATAGCTTGTTTTTCATGAAACTTAAAACGTTACTGCTTTTAAACTGTTAATAGCAAATTTATGATGTAACTTTCCTGTCTGGTTTTACCTGTTATGTGTATCGTGCTTTGTTAAATGTTCTTTGTGACGTGGAACCTTTGTAAAAGAGCCCTGGCTCAAAGGTATTAATTCCTAGACTAATAAACTAAACTAAACTAAACTGTACTATTCAACAGGGGATCCTGTCATATATTTTCTGCAAGGCTGCACTCTGTATGTTGACATGCCTAATGGAGGTGTCAAAAATAAGTTGCAGAATACATGACAGTATTTCAATATTGTTCTATAGAGTCATTTGAATGTTGATTTATATTGAGTTTGTTTGGGCAAAAGTGCTTGAAAAGGGCATTAACTGTTCTGTACAGTCTTATCTGTAAGAACAACAAAGGGGATCAAGAAGAATGATAAAACCTTCTTCAGGTACAAAAGTGAAAATGCCAAACAAAGGAAAACATTGAAAGGATGAGGAGAGGAGGAAGAAGTGTAGAAGAAGAAGAAGAAGATAAAGGTAAGCAAATTAAATGAGTACTTCAGTTCTGTGTTTATGATGGAAGTTATAGGACCAGTCCCCAGATAGCAACATAAAAGTCAAGGGTACAGATATCCACAGATTAGAGATAGGATATATACCTAAGGTGGGAGTGCTGAAGAGTCTGCAGGACCTGAACATAAACAAGTCCCAAGGGCCAGAGAGCACACTGAAGGGTGCTGAAGGAGATGAGACAAGCCATGGGGCCCCCGGTAGACCTATTCAATGAGTTACTGGCATGACAACAGATGAAGTATCACTAGACTGTAGGGTAGTGAATGTTGTCCCACTGCACATGGTTGGGGAAAGGTAGAACCCTGGAAATGGTGAGCCTTACATCAATTGTTGGCAATCTACTGGAGACAATAATTAAAAAAAAAAACAGTAGTTGACTTCCTAGTGTAAAATAGAGTTACAGAAAAGAATCAGGTCCTGTCAAATAAACTTGATTGATTTTTTTAATTTTGTTACATAGATGGTGTATAGGGGCAAGGCAGTCCACATTTATGCATAGACTTCAGTGACACACAAGTGGCTAGCTACAAAGGTAGGAGACTTAGGGCTTTGGGAAGGACAGACTACTGTAGGTGGATTGGGAACTAGCCAATGGATTGGACTCAGATACTAGTCCAGAACAGAAAGTTCTCTGAAGCCAAGGGCACCACTTGTTGGGTGCTATGGGGTGTGTCCTGGAGCCAATACTTCTTAACATGTATATTAAGCACATTAGAGTGAGGTTACAGGGGAAAGTGAGTCTGTTTATAGATAACCCAAAACTTTGCAGAAGAGTGGAGAACAGCGAGGAGGAAATTATCACCTAGAAAAGGGAGCCTGGAGCAATGGTAGAAAAAATTACCATCTTACTGGCTCCTCCAGCCCCATCGCCCATCATCTCATGAGCTTGTCTTCCAACTCCATCCTCCACATGTTCAGTACTATGGGCACTTTCTTGTAGGATCCGCCCTGTTGACCCTGCATCATTCTGGTTACCCTACGGTACTCTGTCTCCAGCCTGTCTTTGTCTTTTCCCAGGTGGGACCTGCAGACCTTTGCACAGTATTCCAGACGCAATCTCACCCACTATCTATAACTAGTATTACCTCTTTCTTCCTGTGATCGAAAACCCTCCCAATTCACCTTGGCATTCTTGTTGCCTTGCTGTAGGCCTTGTTGCATTGGCTGGATTGATATAGGGAGTCACTTATGATAACTCTCAGGTCCCTTTCCACAGAAGAAGTGCACAGCATAACCCGCCACATCCAAGAGGAAGGCAGTATAGCACAGTGGTTTAAGGCTCTGAGTTGCAAATCTGGAGCCACAGCCCCCACTTGCATACTGTGTGACCCTGAGCAAGTTACTAAACTTCCCTGTGCTCCCAGGTTGCACCTGTAAACAAGCTTTCAGCTTAGTGTGCCACTCCTGGTTAAACAATTGCAAAAAAAAAGTTTATATATATATATTCTGTCTTCAGGTTCTTGCTCACTATATGCATCACCTTGCATGTTTTGGCATTGAATATCAACTGCCAGATTTTGGACCACCTTTTTAACCTATGCAGGTCCCTCTGCATGTTCCTTACTCCCTCCTCATTGACTACCCTGGACAGAGCTTAGTGTTATCTGCAAAGAGACACACTTGCCCTGTAATCCTTCTCCTATGTCAGTTGCACTCCCACAATCCTTATTGTCCGCATTCATTTTTCCATGAGTTTGCCATTTCATGATATCTTCCCTGATTTACAGTAGCTTACAGTACGTTAACTTTTCTGTACACAAGCTATCCTTAGTATGACCTAGCACAGTGTGGGTGTAAAGAAGGAAAATGGGTGCTCTTGCAGAGAAGTTGCTGAATACAGCGATTTCTCTGGCTTCATTAGTGTGGCAATATATATTTAGTGCACTGATGAGTTGTGCCAATTAGTCACACCAGGTAAATATTGATATGATGAACTAATGTCATTAAATATCGATCAGTTGGAGGTATTAGTATATTTTCTGAAAATAGGAACATTACAACCAGTTGCAAATTCCGGTCAACAAAAAACTTACAAAAAAAAAAATTCTTCCCCTTGGAAACTCTCCCAAAGTTAACAGAATTGCTCAGCTGTTCAGTTCTTCATTTAGACCTAACATATTCATTGCCTATAATCAGAAAACAAATACTTTCCCCTTGCAAAACTCTCCAGTCCATATTCACTCTTTTTGGTAATCTATAGTCTTTTTTAGTCACCCCCCCCCAAATGAAATTGCTTACTGTGTGGCCATGATTACCAAAATGATCATTCTTTCTCCGTATTATGGTCTATAATCTTTAATTCCTAAGCTATAGTTTGTTTTTCCTACAATAAAATAGTCAAGGTTGCTGCTAGTGACCAAGCAGAAAAAATGCTTTCACACAGAGGTCCTGTGTGTATGGTACAATATACAGTGGAGCCCACCAAGATGCAACACAGTGTCATAGATTCCTGCATGACAAAATGGATAAGGCACCATCATAAGTGCAGTGTTTCCTGCAGTAACTGCAACAGAATTCTGCAGAATTATGTTGCTTTCTGGTTAACTTCATTGTAGCTAGATAAAGTTATTTTTTGTGGCCAAAACTTTGTCATTATGATGCCATTTGTAGAGATACGAGAGAGAGGCTGAATTATCATATTTTTTGTTGCAATGGGTCATCTGAGAGCTGAAGCAAAATTGGGCAGTGGACAGTAAAGACCAAGGCTTGCTGAAGCCCCAAGCTCCTCTGTAGCTTAGTTTTTTTGGATTTAAAATGTTTTTCTGCTTGGAGTAACCACACCATTCTTGCTCACTGCATCTGTGAAAATCTCCTGGGCTGGATTTCTGCAAAACATCACCACCAGGTATCTGCATTTTCATTTTAAAATCAACCTTTTGGGCACTATATCAGCCAAAACATTAATCAAGCAACTAAGTCTGACAAACTCAATGACTCTGGGTCCTGCTCTGAATCCTCATTTTCACCTGACCTGCTCTAAAGGATCTGTGTGTGGGCTTTTCATCAACCTCTTTGAATAACAAATAAAGCATACATACAAAAGGATTTCACATCCTGCATATGCACAGGCACAGTTCATCACCTTCTGGAATTCTAACACATTCTGTGACTCTAGACCTCAGCATTTGATCATTTCTTTTGGTTTTTGGCTAACCACCAGGTATTAACATTTTCAATTTTTACCGTACTCAACTCATACTTATACAAAAGTCTACACTGCCCTTACCTACCTTGAAAATGCTCACAAGCCCATTCTTAACTCGCCTCGTTATTCTCCTGATTTATGGCTAGTTAATCTCTCTGGAATCTCCAATACGTTCAATCCCCAATACACCTGGATAGATGCAGGTATATTTCTGAGGATAAGAGTGGATACATTATCTATGGGCTACTACCCTGCAGCAGTTATACCCCTTGAGCTGTTACTGGTGATAAAACACGGAATGACCCTTGACTACGATGCACTGTGCCTCCGGCCCCTTCCCCCAAGCTGCAAGCAGCCCAACCAAGTTAAACTTAAGCTTGTAAAAGGGAAAGCCACTGCCACTGTTCGCTTCCCAACTCAGAAAGCCATCCTGATCCTGCTCCTACTATCCGGCAATGTGCATCCAAATCCAGGCTCACAAAACCTTAATGGAACTGGTAACAGCAAACCTAAGAACCTTAAAATAGCAGCAATGAACATCTGCAGCCTTCTTGCCAAGGTAACACAACTCCAGGCATGGGCTGTCCTGCACAGTCCGGACATAAGTGTCTCATGGAGACTTGGCTGACAGGCAAAACAAAGACTCAGAAGTCGCACTACAAGGTTATCAAACCTTCTGAATCTACAGACTGGGCAAAAGGGGTGGCGGATGCCTCATCTACATTAGAGACTCACTCAATGGGAATGTGCTTCCCCATTCCTAACAGGGATGATGATCATGAGATACTAACAGTTAAAATCCAATGTGGACAAAACAGTAAATCACTGGTAACCACCTCCATCTATTTACCCCACAAAAAGGCCAGTGGGGGCTTTACCAAAGTGCTGGATGCCCAGACCTCCCTTAGTAAGGTCCATGAACTCATCATCACTGGAGACTTTAATATCAACTGGCTCAGTAATGAGGCAACCCACCTGAAGGATGCCATGGCTAATTTGTATCTCTCGCAACTGGTCACAGAACCCACCAGGAGGAACTACAAGATGGGCAATTGTACCCTCATAGACTGGATACTCTCTAGCTCTCCCACCAGAATAACCCAGGTTACAGTGCAGCCAGATACATTGAGTGATCACTCCCCTGTCACTCTTAGGTGGTCAAACAACCTAAGGACACCTCCACCCCATCACAGTTGAAAGCAGGGTCCTAAAGAGAGGACAACTGGGGTCTTTCAAGGCTGCCCTAGTGTACTTTGACTGGTCACCCATACATGCACTCCCTGATCTAGACCTAGCCCTGAACTACTTTGTTCTAAGCTTCAATAATATCTGTAACAGATTCGCCCCATTCAAAAAAAGGAAATTGAGAGGACACACCAACAGGTGGATCACCAAGGAGCTTCCTACCCTCATGAGGGAGAGAGATAACCTCTGGGCCAAGGCCAGGTTGTCTGGGAAAATAAATGGCCATCAGTCCTACAGGGCTGCCAGAAACAGATGTACAAATCTCTCCAGGCAAGCAAAGGCAAACCACCACAAGGACCAGCTGCAAAACAGCTGGGGAGATGGGAAAAAGTTTTCGGTGGATATAAATAACCTCATTGGGAAAGAAGAAAAAAAGCACTCCCAACTGCTCAACCTAAACAGCCTGCACACTATGGACCCACACACTATAGATGAGGCATTCAGTGCTTCTTTTACAGACCTTAGCTCCATCTTACCACCTGACTATCTGAAGTGAGAGAGAGTCCAACTTAGTAGTGAGCCAACAATGCAAAACCACCCTAAGTTCTACTTCAAACAGGTGTCCACCAAGGTCTCAAGGTACTATGTACTGAAAGCGCTGGGCAACACTAGGATGGGAAGCGATGGGGTCGATATGAAGCTGGTAGCGCTTGCCCTCAATGAACTCATGGTCCCTATTACGAAACCTTTCAACAAATCACTCACACTAGCCAAATTCCCTACAGTTTGGAAACAAGCTCTGGTAACCCCTGTTTATAAGAGTGAGAATAGGTCCAACATTGCTAACTATAGGCCCATATCACTCCTCTCCCCACTATCTAAAGCACTGGAAAGGATTTTGGTGAACCAGATATCCAATTACATACATAAGTACCAGCTGCCATATCCCCAGCAACATGGCTTCCATAAGAATCACAGAATGGCCACCACTCTGGTTGATTACACCAACTCTGTGCACCAAGCACTTGATGAAGGCAAATTAATTGAGTCAGTCTTTATCAACTTAACAAAGGTGTTTGACACAGTCAATCACTCCCTCCTCTTGGATCAACTAAAATAGATGGAAATGGCCCCAAATGCTGTGGACTGGTTCAAGGACTACCTGTCCCACAGATCCCAAAAAGTCAAAACTGACAAAGTCATTTCGGGATCCAAAGAGGTGTTCATAGGTGTCCTCCAAGGATCAATTCTGGAACCCCTTCTATTTAGCGTGTTTTTGAATGATCTTCCCAAGGCTTGTAACAGCAAAATCATCCTGTATGCAGATGACGCTGTTCTCCTCAGTAGTAACCCCCACATTAAACATCTTGAACAGAAACTCCAGACCTCCTTCCGTAAGACTTGAGGATTGATTCAGTGCACATAAGCTACTCATCAATTGTAAAAAAAAATGAAAACACTGCTCCTATCCAGCACACAGCTAAAGAAGAGATTCCCTGCCCTAGCCATCAAAAACAAAGCCAATTCACTGCTCAAACAGGTTCACTCATTTAAGTACCTGGGTGTCACCATTGTCGATACCCTAGCTTATGTTTGGCATATAGACATGGTGGTCAAAGCTGTTAAGTCCAAGCTCGGAGTCTTATATAAACATTGGAAAAACCTCACTCCAAATGGCCTCCATCTCTCTGTCACTAGCTCGATCTTATCCATCATTGACTATGGGCTGGTGGCTTATGGATCAGCCACAAATACTGCTCTGCAATGGGTGGCAACAGCACTAAACATGGCATGTGGACTTGCCCCTGGTGCTGACTGACTCACCCATACCTGCTGTCTATACTCCCAGGTGAACTGGCTGTCACTGGACCATAGAATAAAATTCCAAACCTGCCTACTCAGCAAGAAGGTGCTTCTGGGCTCCACCCCCTCTGCATCTCTGACCTCCTCTACCAAGCCAACCCAAAGCACGGAACCAGGAGTAAGGCATTGGGTGCACTTGCTGTTCCTTTCCACAGAACCGCACATGGGTAGTGGGCCTTTGCGTATAGAGCCCCTCTGTGGCTCAATGAGTGCCTGGAAATCTCACAAGGAACTACAAGCTTGCTAGCCTTTAAGTCTGAACTTAGAAAACAACTCATCTCCAGGAACGCTTGTGACAGTCTTAGTGGCACCTAAGATGGCTCTTGCCCCAAGAACACTCCTCAAAGATGTCTCTGCACTTGCCTGCATCAACCGCCTCTCAATTTTCACTCTAATCAGCCTATATCATTCACCCCTCAACCACACCTCCCCCCTGCACACCCAGCAGAGTCCACCCACCTCCTTACCTGTCATCACAGACCACACATCATACCTTCCAGATCCTCTCCTCTCCCTCCCTTTCCCCCTTAACTTCTTGTAATCACCCATGACTTTTGGCCCCTTCCCCCGTCTGTTGTCCCTTACCCTCAGGCTTTCTCCTACCTTCCTTACTGTTTCCACTTCCCACCCCTCACGTTTCTGTTCTGACAGAGTCTTTCTATCAGACTGCTAACATTTCCCCTCACCTCTACCCCTCTTCTCCTCACAGACCACATCTCATACCCCCTTCTCTCCCTCCCTCCTAACTTCTTGTAATCACTCATCACCATTGGCCCCCTACCCCTTTCTTTTGTTATCTACCCTCATGCTTTCTCCAACCTTCCGCACTGTTTCCCATCCCACCCCCACTTTCTTTTTTTCTTTTTTTTGGTGCTGGGACTAGACCCGTGATGTTGTACTGGGATAACATCACGGGTCCAATCCCAGACTGACCAATCAGAGCCCAAGATTTTTTCTTGCCATTGTATAATTTAAGATATGGATTGCAAAATTGCTCCATGTCAGATATAAATGCTAGTTAATAAAGGCACTGTAAAGTTAATGAGATACAAACATGTCATAATTATAACATGATAAAAATCTGGCATTGCAATTAGCAATTGATAGGGATCTTTAAAAGAGCAATAGCCTTTTGTCTGATGTGTAACAGATTTTATGCAATGATAGGGGACTTATTTTGCAATGTTTAAATTATATGTAGATGTTAATACATTTGATAAATTGTAACAAGCACAGTGCCTATATTTCACTGCCCTATAAAACACCAGAGGCCAGATTTTTAAAGGTCATATGCAAAGGTTTTTAAAAATAAAAGAAACAGCACCATTCAATAAACACTGCTATAAAACCTATTTGTGTTCCAGGTATTATAACACAAGTCAATAAATGAATGCATTTTTAGTGTCTTTTTGTTGTGGTCCGTTTCCCCAAGGTTGTTGGATGCTGAGTCAGCATGTCTCCAGGCTACCGATGTCATTTGGGGTGCTTGCCTGTTAGGAAGTTGTATTGCTGCTAGTAATACAATACTAGTAATTTCATTGCTGTTGGTCAGTGTCTGCTTTTCAATAATTTAGACTTAGTAGGGACCATATCTGCACTAATTCCTACTAGGGATGGCTATGCTATCCCTGGTAAAAGTATAATTTTAAAGTGATTTATTGAGGTTTGCCATAGAAAATGTGAGAAGTGACCTGTTGGAGTGTACTATACTGTACCACAATGCCTCACTATGTAAATTAGTATACAGGGTTCTATTGTTCTGTGCTCACTGAAGAAATAGGAGCCAGCATCTCTCATTATAGAAGTCTTGTAGCTAAATACAGTATATACAATGCATTGTTGTGAAAATAAACAAACAAAAACTTATATTGTTGACACCACCACACAAAAATGGGACAGTATCTCAGAATATGGAAACTGTAAAACAGGTTTGTATTTTACCCACAATGTCCCGCTACAGTTATTTACATATTACTGCTCACAACCAGCAGCATAAGGGACTGTAGGTCTGAGTAGGGTACATTTAAGGCAACATTATAAATTACCCAGAATTCCTTGTTGCTGTATGTAAAACAATGACAGCTCCCAAGTGTGACATTATTTTGGTGGTGGGGGGGTGGCCACACACAAGAAACTGGTGAACAAAATCCTGATAAAACAGTAAAAAAATATGAATGACAGATTGTTTTACAAAACAAATTGCAGTTTCAACATTTGAAGCATGCCTGGCAATGGCATGCCATGTGTAACCGGCATTTGGGGAACCTTCAAAATTTACTTTAACATCAATGTACTACTCTCCCTGACTCCTGCACAGGCTATAAAATTAAATTTAAACTGTTATTTTGCATTACTGGTATTAAGCATGATACGACCACAAACAAACAACTTTCAGATTCTTGCAACAGGCACAGTGCAAGGAATAAGAAGTCTTTACAGACCTCAGCAATGTGACTGCCTCCATAGCTTATGTATTGAAGAAAGAGAATAGCTCCCCAAATGACATCACCGGGGTGTAGACATGCTGATTACCACAGGGAACAGAAAGTCTCAGCATCTAGCAGTGTTGTTGAAACACATCACACAATAAATAGCCATACATGGTACGAAATGGTAGATTTTCATATAAAACACTAGGCAGACACTGTTGTTATAACAATATTTAATGAATGATGCTGATAGTTTAATTTCTGTAAATTTCATCTTAAATGATCTTTAAAGGGATTTAGGCAAGTTTCCCAAATGCCTATTTCACATAGTAGGCCATTGCCAGCCATGCTTCAGATGTTGAAGCTGCAATTTGTTCCGTAAAAAATCTGTCATAGTCATTTTGTTATGTCTTATCAGTCCTGTGTTTCTACCCCCCTCCAGTTTTCTGTGTACGGCCACACACCCAAAATGATGTCCTGCAAAGCGTATGGCAATGTTTTACATACAGCAACAAGGAATTTTGGGTAAATTATAAAGCTGACTTATAAAGTTATAAAGTCCCTTATTTTGATAGTGGTGACTGCAGTATAGCACCTATTATGTAGATATACATAGCAAAATATTATGGGTACAATATGAAACTGTTTTCCAATTTCCTTACTAAAAGGTTCAGCCTCATATTTCTGTAGTGGCTTCAACAATATAAGCCTCATATGTTTATTTTCAAAACAAGGCATTGTGCATACAGTATCTAGCTGACAAGATTTCGTTACAGAGTGATGTAGTCTCCTATTTCTGTACTGAGCACAGAAATATAATAGCCTGTATACTAATTTACATAGTGATGCATTGTGGGTACAGCAAATGGATGATTTCTCTATCTAAAACTAAAAACTGACAGTGTCCGTTTAAAAACTTTGTTTCCCTTGCATGATATCACAGTTCAGGGTTGCAGCCATGAGGAAAAAAGTAGCAGGGTTATGCAAATAAAACAGAGCACAGAAATAAAAGGATTTTTTTTCATGGAAAGCAACACTTTTCGGAAGTTTGAATGGTAGGAGACTGATTCACAACTTCTACAGGTTACTACTCCCATTTGTTATTGTAAACATGCATAAATCACTTTAAAGATCTCTGAAATTGGTGCAGATGTGAGAAAGACTTGCTCAAGTGGGTCTTCTCTTGTGCAGCTGCACTTTTTCCCATGTGCACTGCATTTTGTCAGAAGCAGCTGTTTTAAGGCTGGTTCCATGATTTACAGCAGTTTGTAGCTGTTTTTTGGCTTAGCTGTACAAAAATGCTACACCTGGCTGAACCAGGCAGAACATCCCCTGCAGCTGCACCTGCTGCCCATGCAGAGCAGGGGCTGAAAACAGGACTGATAACAGGTTCAGAGATGTTTTCTGCACTGGTGGACTGTGGCACGGGTCTTAGTCTCACAACCATTTTCGATCATTTAAAAAATCTGGCCCCATTTCACCCGGCTGTAATTCAACCCCCTAACAAAGGTGCAGTGTGCACCAAAGTGCTGGGGTACATGGAACCCTTTTGCACTCTATATTTTAACATGAATTTCTTGCATTTGAATGCAACACTTTCTCCAAGTTTGCTGCTTTAATATGTCCATTCTCAGTATGTGGCTTTCTTTGCTTATGTGAGTGTAACGATTGCCCACAAGTCCGTAGCACAGATCTGCCTTTTGAATGTGTTTCTGTTTGATGTTTTAGCACGGTATATCTCCCCACCACCAATGCCATTCCCACATCTTACATGATATGGTTACTGTTGTGATACAGCAGCATAATTCTTCCTGCAAGGTTTTACTGTAATGAGCTCTCTATATGTTTAAATGGTATCTATGAGGAGCACAAAAGGAAACCTACATTGTGAACAATATTTCTGCTTATTAAAAAGAGCACAGAAGGCTGAATTTCTTCTGTAGTGCATCAAGTATTCTCCAAAGGGAATATGAACATAGGCTGCAGTTAACTTTTATTTCAGATGAAAAGCTGGTGGAACCAAAACAGGCAGACAGGAAAATAATAGAAATTTTAAGTAGTACAGTCAGACTTGATTAAACCTTAAACATTTGTTTTTGACCATTTTGTTATGTATTAAAAATATATGTAGTAACAAGACAATGACCAAATGTTTTTTTTTGTTTACTTTATTAGAAAATTAAAAATTTGGTACTTCAGTGCTGAGCAGTTAAAATATTCTAGTTTCTATGTTTTGACTTTTTTTGTTAAATTAATAATTTATTTTTTGCCATTGTAACTACAGTGAATCACTTTCTCCTCAGCAGTTGCTGTGCTCTCTTTTCAACTGTATGGACATTCTCTGACATTAGTAATACCATTCCAGGCCATTCATATGAATAGCCTGGAATGGTGTCACCAATTTCATGGAATGCTTAGGAATGTGAAAAGAAAGAGCAGTAGCTGGTGAAGAGAGTATAACTTGAGGTAGAGCTGAGTGCATCTCAAAGCTAGGTTATTTAACATACTAACATACTAATTGCCAGCAGATTAGGCCTTACGGTCTATCAAGTCTGCTCGAACCTCAGATCCCTAGTTGGGTGCCGAGGCTCTCCCCCCCTTGTGTTCCAGAAACCCCTATCATCCATCCCCATTCCCCTGGGCCAGGCCATCATCTGATACATCCGCTTTCCATGTCTGTCCCACCCTCTCTTGAAGCCCTCCACTGTGGATCTCTAAACCAGCTTGCCAGGCAGCGCATTCCAAGGGTCTACCACCATCTCAGTGAAAAACCTCCTCCTCTTTCCCCCCTCACCCTTCCACCTTCCAACTTCAAACCATGCCTTCTGGTGATACCTCCCTGCCTTAGTCTAAAGAGCCCCTCCATGTTTACCCTATTTATTCCCTTGAGGTACTTGAAGACCTCAATCATGTCCCCCCTGTTTCTCCTCTCCTTCAATGAAAATAGGAAGAGCTCCTCAAGTCTGTCCTCATACGTCAAATCCCCTAGTCCTCATATCATCTTAGTTGTCCTCCTCTGTACCCTCTCCAGGAGCTGTATGTCCCTCTTCAAGTGTAGTCTCCAGTTCTGTACACAGTACTCAAGGTGTGGTCTAACCAGTCCATTGTACAGTGGCAGAATCACTTCCCTGCTCCTAGAGGTGATCTCCCTTATGATTGAATCCCAACATCCTGTTTGCCTTGCTGTGCTCTCTTTTCAACTGTATGGACATTCTCTGACATTAATAATACCATTCCAGGCAATTCATACGACTAGCCTTGAATGGTGTCACCAATTTCATGGAATGCTTAGGAATATGAAAAGAAAGAGCAGTAGCTGGTGAAGAGATTTATTTATCAAAAAATTGGTGAAAGCATATCAGAACATATACTGGCATGGAAAGGAAAATGGGAAGGCTGTTAACTATCTAAAGCTCATTTTCTTTCACCTTTAACATGACAGAGGGGCTTAAGAGAGATTAAGAATACTGCCATTAGCACACTTATTAACACCTGCAATGGATTATTCAGGTTAAAATGAATGGGGATAATGGTCTCTGTACTCTGAACACAGGATTCAGATTCAGAAATAGAGGTTTCTATATTAAAGAGGAAATTAACATGGCAAAAAGATCTGTTTCAGAGGTTCCCTGTTCAGATAATCAGGTATACGTATCTGTCTGTAGTCAATTGTAACTTTTTATTTCTGAAGTATTTTTCTTTTTCCTTTTGCTCATTAGAAAATCTTCTATGTGATAATATTGTGCTAGATGTTTGGAATATCTCTCAGCCTGGTGGCTGACATATCCATCTCTATCCCCCACCCACCACCACTACACCATCAACATTGTGAACTCACTGAGAGTGACATCACAGGTGACTGACCTAGTAGGTACTGAGTGGCTACTGAGCAGCAGTGATGTTACAGTGAGCAAGGTTACAGTGCTGATGGTGTAGTGGGGGGATACCAGAGATAGAGATCTCAGCTACCAGGCAGAGTGCTGCCCCACATATCACACCTAATAACATCAGGTAAAGTATCTTCCGATTAACCAAAGGGAAAAGAAAAAGTACCACAGCTATAAAAGGTAATGGTTGACTGCTTTTAAAAAGTACAATTAGTTGTAGGCAGTACACTAGCTCTTTAATGTTAACTGTTGTGAGTACTGTAGCTCTTTTTCCAATGTACTTCCCCCAGGACACCTCTGGAAATGAGTTGTCCTCAGATCAGTAGGCCCTTCCTGAGAAAAAAATAAATGTAATCACTGTATACAAATACATTGTAATGCATCATTTTATACTTCCATATCTATAAGAATAGTTCCCCAGCCTAATATAATCCGTGTTTTCTTTATTGCATGTTTCTGTTTATTGATTTGCCTTTAATATTTATGATTATGCTTCCTTAGAATTACTGCATTACTGTATATGACTCTTATTTTTGTATTTCTTATATTGTTGTTACTGTTTAGCCTTCTTCATTTCCCCTCTCCCCCAGGATGCATCTGGAAATGAGCTGTTAGCAGCTCATTATGTCTTTCCCAGTGAAGCATTTGAAATAGATAGATAAATAGATAGATAGATAGACAGACAGACAGACAGATAGATAGATAGACAGATAGATAGATAGATAGTGCTTTTCCCAAATAAGGTAACAATAAGAAAAGTTATTCACTGTTCTTTATGTATTATTTTGTTGTGCTGTATATTTTTTGTGTATGCTGCTATCTGGATTTGATTTTTTTTATTTATTTAGTTAGTTAGAAGATTCAAATGATAACTTTGAGCACAAGTGCTCTTTTACAATGGTTCCAAGTGATACAATACAGTTAAAATACATGATATAATTGAGAAGGAGACAGGGTGAATGAACCCATTCCAGAGGGAAAGCTTGTGAACAAAACTAGAAACAACAAGTTGTGTAAGTCCAAAGCTGACTGCACAAGAGCAGGGTCCAGCAGCAGGCTGCTAGAGAGACAGCAGAGAATAACAACAATGATAACTATGAATTCAATGACAAATTGCACTTGCACGTTAGAGCAGCCTGCAGGGATGCTGTGAACTGGGCAAACCTGAGAATGTTCAACATGGATTCTGGCAGTTCATTTAGTCAGCCTGCAGCCCTAATAGCAAAGGAATGCTTACCCAGCTGAGTTCTATGGAAAGGTAGTTCAAGGGTATTCCTGGCCATGTTCCTTGTGCTATACCAGTTAGGCACTGGTGGAAACTGTTTTTTTAGCACAGGAGGTGTGAGACCTATCACTGCTTTCTTGGCTAGTCGACAGGTTTGAAACTTTATTCTACTGGGAAGGAGTAGCCAGTTCGTTAGTGAATAAAGTTTACAGCTGTGGGTGTCTTGTCAGCCCCTAATGTAAAGTGGCAAGCGTCATTGCATATCAAGTTTCAAGTTCAAGTTTCAAGTTTATTAAGCAAGAAAACTCCATTGAGCAAACTCATTTGCAAGGAGGTCCTGAGAGGGACTCTTAAGGTACAATACATAATATGGTAGTTCATCAATAACAGTATGATCTCTACACTGCAAAGAACTTTAATAATGATAGAACAATCAAAAAGAATATAGGCAGTACATATGATACAATAGATGATGAGCAATAGTGGGATGATGCGATACATGAATGTGGTCTTAGAAAAATATCACCTTGACCCTGTTTAGTACAGAGTCGCTGGCAGCTGCATAGTTTATAGTCCGCTGGGTATGGGATGGAGCTGGAGACAATCAGTCACCTGGCTTTAGCAGTGTGGCTGTTCTGATTTCTGAATAGGGCACCCAGCCTTCTATTTACAGTGTACATCACATTGTCCACAGGCGGGGCCGGGGGAGGGATAAGGATAGTGTGTCATCCAGCATTGCCCACAGATATTTAAATGTCTCCACTTCATCCAGTTTTAGACCTTTGTTATTGAGGATGACAAGGGAGGAGACCTTTTTCTTCATGTGACTTCATGTGATTGCTGGTAAAAAATATGTTTTTGGTTTTTTTGTAGTTGAGAACTATTTTGTTATTTGTGAGCCATTTTTATAAGGACTTAATGTAAATGTTGAAGGTTTCACAGTTGCCTTTTATACATAGTATGCCATTGCCAGACATGCTTCAAATGTTAAAGCTGCAATTAGTTTTTTTTTTTTTTTTTTTATGTTTTAGCAGTGTTTTGTTCTCCAGTTTTCTGTGTGTGGCCACTTTCCCAGAATGATGTCATACCAGGAAGCTGCCAAAGCTTTACATACAACAACAAGGGATTTAGGGTAATTTATAACATTGACTTAAAAGTGCCTTGCTCAGAAGTACAGTCGCATGCTGGCCTGGTGGCACTGAGGCACTGAATGCAACACCTCATGCCATGCTGGTGACCTGGGTTTGAGAATGAGCACAGGTCATTGGGGGTCAGCAGGGGAGGGAAGAGATAGAGTGTCCAATGGACTGCTTTCTCTTCCCATTGAGGGTTCAGGGGAGCTCCTGCTTGTGGAGCAGCCTCTGGTGATGGCCAGGGGTGCTGACATGGTGGCACGGTGTATGCTGGGGGCGGAGCTGTGACACAACATTGCCTTGTAAAGTCAAACTCCACAGAGGAGGGAGGGAGTAACAAAGCAGAAAATCCCCGCCGATGGGGATAGGCGAAGGCACAATGGACCCTGGGCAGCCACACTCCTCCAGCCCGCCTCCTGACCACCTGTCAAATTAGATTATAGATAGATTGCCCTGGAAGGATAGGGCAGCCCTACCTCGGAGGATGCAGAGCCAGAGGGTCTGCTAGGGTGGTTTGGGCAAAGAGAAGGGTGCTTCAGGCAGGAGGTAGAGCTCCGGTAGTCAATGGATGCCGGAGAGAGTTCCCCACTGGCGGAGCTACAAAAAACAGAGTTCAAGAAGTACAGTCCCATATGTTGTTAGGGGTGTGCACTAATATGTAAATGCTCATAGCAAGGCATTTTGGGTAAAATAAGAACCTGTTTTCCCAATTTCCTTATTGTGCGACTCTGTCTCATATGTCTGTAGTTGTGTCAACAATATAAGCTTTTGTCTGTTTATTTTCACAACAATCCATTGCACATACCGTATCTAGCTACAAGACTTCTATACTGAGAGATGTTGGCTCCTATTTCTGCAGTGAGCACAGAAATATAAATACCCTGTACAGTGACTGACATAATGAGACATTGTGGGTACAGTACAAAGCTGATTTGTCTGTCTAAAACTACAAACTGACAGTGTCCCTTTTGATTTTGTAAACTTTGCCATAGAAAATTGGATTAATAACCTGTAGGCTGTGATTCAATCTGCCACTATTCAAACTGCCAAAAAGTGCTGTTTTCCATGAAATAAATGCTTTATTTCTGTGCTCTGTTTCATTTGCAAACCCGCCCCTTTTTTTCTCTCAGTGCTACAACTCCCATGCAAGGGAAACAAAGTTTATAAGCACTGTTTTGAAGCTGAGACCTCCTGGTCATCAGTTTTGGTATTGCAGACATTTACACTACCGACATAGGAGACTACATCTCTCAATATAGACATCCTGTCAGCTAGATACTATATGCACAATGCCTTGCTTGGAAAATAAACATATGAGAGCTTTTATTGTTGAAGCCACT
Organism: Neoceratodus forsteri; assembly: GCA_016271365.2. Classification (NCBI taxonomy): domain Eukaryota; kingdom Metazoa; phylum Chordata; order Ceratodontiformes; family Ceratodontidae; genus Neoceratodus; species Neoceratodus forsteri. Next base: position 1,734,812,759 of record CM057450.1, on the reverse strand, counting down.
TCAGAGATTTGAGACTGTACCTCACAGTAAGGGAACTGGAAAACAATGTCTTATTGTACCCACAATGCCTTGCTGTGGACATCTACATATTCGGTGCAGTCACCACCACCACCAAAATAAGTGACTGCACCTCAGAGTAACTAACATTTATATCAACATGATAATTTATCCAGAATTCCTTGGTGTTGTAAAACATTGACAGTTCACTTGCTTGACATCATTTTGGGGGTGTGACTGCACACATAAAACTGGAGAACACAGTGCTGATAAAACATAAATAACAATTGCTATGACAGTTTTTTTTTATAAAACAAATTGCAGTTTCAGCATTTAGGTCACGGGGAGCAATGGCATGCTATGTGAAAAAGGCATCTGTGAAAGCTCATATAATCACTTTTAAGAACTTTATTTCCTTGATATGATGTCACAGTTGGTGGTTGCAGCACTGAGGAAAAAAAGGGGTGGGTTATGTAAATGAAGCAGAGCACCAAAATAAAAGGATTTTGTCATGGAAAAAAGCACTGTTTGGCAGTTTGAATTGTAGAAGACTGATTCACAACACCTACAGTTTACTACTCCCATTTGTTATGGGAACCTTTAATATTTACTTTAAAGTCTCCCTGGGGATTAGAGGTGAGGTTGCTAAGGTTAGTGTTCTTAGCATAGATAACAGCATTGTCTGCATACAAGTGAACATGAGCTGACCAACAGGCATTAAGCAATTGGTGAATAAAAGGCAGAAGAGAAGAGGAGAGGGCCCAGAACAGAGCCCTGTAGCACACCTATGGGTACTCTCTGTCTGTCAGACAGGGAGGCATCCATGTTTACTCTCTGTGTGAGCTAAGAAAACTTTGATCCAGGCAAATGAATCTCTAGACAGACCAAGGTCAAACAGTTTACTGAGTAGCAACTAATGGTTGACAAATCAAAGGCCTTTATTAGGTCAATGTATATGGCTCCCACCATATTACCAGTATCAAGGGTCTCATGCGTGTAGTTGGTGAATTCTACCAGTCCTATATTGGTGCTGTGGAGTTTCCTAAAACCACGCTGTTGTGCACATTGCAGTTCATACTTTTCTAGGTATGTGACTAGCTGGTCTGACACAATTCTCTCCAGTGCCTTAGACAGTGGGGAGAGGACTGAGGTGGATCTGTGATTGTCTATATTGGAACAATAACCATTTCCCGAATATGACTGTGACTAGCACAGACTTCCACTTCTTTAGGAACTGGGTATAACTCTGCAAGAAGTTGAAGATTCTGAGATGGAGAGAGAGAGTTCATCCAGAGCCAGGGCAAGTAAGTGTATGTCAAGTGCGTCCCTCATTCCCTGGTTTTGACAAGGACCCTTCTAATATACTTGAAGGTATCTTTATCTGATATGGTCTTAAAGTACAATTTAAGATTATACTCTTCCCTGATAAAATGCAATTAAAAAAAGAAAGAAAAGCCACATGGGTACACCATCGGAAATGTCTCTAAAAGTAGTACATATGATAGGTCCATTTAGTTTTCTTATTTGCCCGACATTGTACTGTATGCAGATGTGTAGAAGATATCCACCTTGAGTTATTGTTACAATGTTTACAATAACTGCATGAGAATGTTCATGAGATGGTGATGGGGGACATGATGGCATTAGTGTGGGTTAAAGGAAATCAATTGCAATGTTTAGAAAATTAACAACACCAAGAGATAAAATACTGACTTACACACAAGGCAGCATAACTGAAAATTTTTTTGCTGTGCAAACTGTGTTTGTGCTGCCCATACTGTGATGTTAGCACACATACGGTAGTAAATGCATCAATACCTTTATTGGAGGTGACAGTTTGCATGGCACAAAACAGTTAATGTGTCAGTGCAAAACCATGGCTAGTGTACATGCTAATTAGAGGTGGAGTCATGCATACAGGGCACACTGGCATATGGGAAGCCTGGTGAACATGCTTATTTAGGCAGTGCTAGTTAACATTTTGAAAAAAATCATTATTAATAGTGTGAAATAAATGCAAACATTATCAAACACAAAAGCCAGTAGTTTTTTTTTCTGCTGTTAATCTTTTTATTGAGTAATGTTAGACACACATACATAAGGCAGTATGGCACATACGACAGTATGAATTTTACAGACCAAACAACTTATTCACTAAACATATTAACAAACCTCCTAAACAATGGGTTCTACTAAGTCTAGACATTAATCCTATCTCAACCTACAGTTAGTATTAAACTCCTTAAGTCAGCAGTCTACCAATATAAATACTTCACAAGGGTGATACTCACTCTAATAACTCACTATGGCATGAGAGTCTTTATTAATGTGATTTATCTCTTTAACACCTGTGGTTACTTAAGCAGATGCCTTTGTGTTGAGCAATATCCTGAACCTAGTTTCCAACAAACTTGCTCGGGTAAGGCCTTTTAAGGAGAGCTAAGAAGATCCTTGGAATGTATGTATATAGGGGGTAGTGCGGCACCATGCACAAATTACCAGTAAAGAGCCCAAATAATTTGAAACCTATAAGTTGTGTTTCTGAAAAAGTGTAGCAGTCTGGAGTTGTAGGCCAGGGTCTGCACAGCCTGGAGCCATTTTCTGTAGGTCCGAACCTCAGTAGTTCTCCACTTTGTGAGAATTAATCTTTTTGCTTCTACTACTGCTTGCAAGAGCCACAGGTGATGAGAGTCCTTCAGATGGTTATTGTCTGGTGCAATTCCCAAAAGCATCAATGCCGGAGATTCCAGAAGGCGCTGCTTCACTATAGAAAAACACCCCATACCACCCCAGCCCAGAAGGACTGGATGAGATTGCATTGCAATAAGTCATGCAATAGATCGGCCCCTGGGTTACCACACTTCCACCAGTTATCCTGCTGTAATACACCCATAACTTTAAGTTGTACCAGAATGTGGTACCATAAGTGTATGATTTTGTTTTGCATCAGGAGGCTGCACTGGTCACCACAGATCTTATGCAGTCGTATCCAGCATCGGAGCCATTCCTCATCTGATATTGTAATCCCTAGCATCCCTTTCCACTTAAGTTTGGCCGGAATGGATGGATCTGAGGCCACATCCCTCAACATTTTTCATACACTGCCCACTATACCTCTAGGTTTTTTGATCTAGGTCTGAAGTGGTAACCTATTCTGCTTGTCATTATGAGCAGACATGCAGATGGAACAGGTGCAGTTAGTTCTACACTAAGCGTTATAAAGACTTCTCATTTGAAGGTATTTCCCCAAATCCTCCTTTGGCAAGTCATATTTCTTTTATAGCTCAAGAAACATTTCAAAGGTGCCCCCATCTGGGGTAAGTCAGTCTTTTATATACTGTATTGGCTTGTTGCTCCATCTCTCCCACTGTATGGAACAATGGTCAATACAAAAATATGGATTGTCCCAGATAGACGTATATATCCCTGGGTTCAAACTTCATTTCATTATGCAAATTACTTTGAGCCATACATCATGCCCTGCTTTTAAGGTTAGCCAGGAATGAAACCTTTTGGGGAGGGGGTGGCCCAAAAACACCAAAGGGAGGGCACCCTGTAGAATCAATGTTTCTATATCAAGCCATACTGGGATGATATGCTGTATGCATGAAACATCCTATATGTCCTAGTTGTGAAGAAAGCATATGAGTAATGAGCAAAGTTCTGGAGTTTCAGCCACCTTTATTCCAGAGGGCTCTTAATTCAGCCCTGCTGAATCTTGGGGGAAGGGGGGTAGTTATCCCATAGAAAGTTCCCCATTAGTGCATTCAGTTTCTTAATCCATTTCTCTGGAATAGTAATTAAAATACCATTGGAGGCATCATCAGCTGCTATCTTCCCTGCCAACATTAAGTTTAGGTGCTTCCATCTGTCCACATCCTTCTGGAGACTAACCAACAGGGGTGTAACATTTCTGTCAACTAGACTCTGCAGGTCTGGTGAGAGTCTTACAACAAGGTGTTTATTTCTTTAGGTGCCCATGCTAAACCTGTGGAATCTATCAAGGACAGGGCTGCCTTGCTGTTAAGTGGAAGGATTTCTGACTTACTAATGTTAATTCTGACTCCCAAGATGTCCCAAAGGAATCCAGAGTTTTTAAAACATGTGGGTTACTCTGCTCAATGTTACTAGTGAGGATGAAACAATCATCTGCATACAGCTTAGTGTGGTATTGGGCCTCTCCTACTTTAATGCTGGCTATCTGTGAGTGGCCACAAATTGCTGCTGCTAAGGGCTCCATAGCAATGACAAAGAGCAAGGGGATAGGGGACAACCTTGCATAGTGCCCCTGCACAGAGGAAAGGGATCAGATAAGGTGTCATTAGTGATTAGCCTAGCCTTGGGGTTCTGGTATAATGCTCAAATCCATGCAGTAAAGTACTGGCCAAAGTTATGATGATCAAAGACTGCATGCAAATACTCCCACTCCACCAATCAAAAGCTTTTCCAAAATCTACTGTAGCAACTGCAGCTGGTGTGGGGAGCTTTGCTGCAGTTTGCATCAGAGAGAGAATGGCTCTCAAATGGCCTGAACTAACCCTTCCTTTTACAACTCCCACCTGTGAAGGATGGATTATAGAAAGGAGGATTTTCTCGAGGTGGGAAGCAAGAATTTTAGCCATTATGTTTGCATCAACATTAATAAGGATAATAGGCCTGTAGCTGGCTGGGAGTAAATGATCTTTCCTTTCTTTAAGCAGCACCATAATGATGGCCTCTTTGAGGGTGTCTGGCAGTCCTCTTCCAACATGTGCATCTTGTAGCATACGTAGCAATGGGGTAGCTACACCACTTGCTACTATATGATTAAAGTCAGCAGTAAAGTCATCACTGCCTAGTGACTTATGTAGAACTATACTTTGAATGGATGTCTGGAACTCTGTCTCTGTGAAAGGGGCTTCCAGGTCATGTTTCTGGGCCTTAATGAGTTTGGGGAGAGACAGGCCAGGTCACAAAGGCTGAGAATTTATCAGCCTCCCAATCCGTGTGGTATTCATACAAGGGTTTAAAGAACCTGGTCATGATCTTATTTATACCCTCTTGGTTCACACACACCTTAACAGTACTATCTCTAAGCAAGCCAACATATCCTTCAGCCTGCCTCTTTTTCAATCTTTAGGCAAGTAGTTTTCCTGACTTCTCCCCCTTCGCCCAATATTTATGCTGGGTTCTGCGAAGCTGAAGGTCAGTTTTCCTTGTGGACAGAACATTAAGCTGCAGCCTTAAACCTATGAGCTCATTTATTAACTTTGAACTGTGCAGCTGTTTGGGATCTCACATATAAGGATTCCATCTGCCTAAGCTGTTCTTCTGACTGGGCAGCCTCTTCTTTCTCTGCTGGCGTCTAAAGGTAGCACAATTAATATTATTACCCATGATAATTGCTTTGTAAGCCTCCCAAATCATAGCTGTGGAGGAGGAGCCCTGGGGACTATCCTCAAAATATGCATCAGTCTCTGTTAAGAGGCACTGCTGAAAGTCTTTATCTTGTAGTAGTAGGTGGTCTAGGTGCCACAATAAGGATTTGGAGGGGTGAGGGTCTAGAAGCACACTCGTTACCATTTGTGCATGGTTGGAAATATACATGGGGGCTATGCCGATATCTACCACAGCTGCAGTAAGTTTCATAGAAGTGAACTAGTAATGCAGTCTACTAGCCATTGCACATGCATGAAAAAAAAAAGGTATAGTCCCTCTCAGTAGGGTGATTAAGCCTCCATATGTCAGTTAGCTTGTGCAATGATAATAGCTCCTTCAGGGCATGAAGGGACTTGATGTACATCTCTGGCTTAGAATTGGATCTGTCCAAATAATGTTCCAAAGCCAAATTAAAATCCACTCCCAGGATAATAGCTGACTCATCAGAAGCCATATCCATCAGTTCCTGTGATACAACATTAAGCAAACTTGGAGTGTCTTTGTTCTGTGCATAGATATTTGCCAAGATAACTGGACCCTGGGGCATGGACACCTTTACAGTTACCCATCTCCCCTTCCTCATCTGCGTACTGGGTCATAATGTCACACGCTTAATAACGTATGGCATTATGGTGAATCCAGACCTGTGCGCTCCCTGAGTTGGACCCCCTGGAGTTCAGAATCTTTAGTAGATGGGGTCCAGGGGGTGTGGGAGGGGCAGAGCCCACCACAGAACAAAGACAGATGCCTCATGGCATAAATAGCGCAGAGCGATTGTGCCATGCGGTATTATGTCATTCCACATAATGACCCCGTGCCACCTCTAACTAGTTTCTGGGCCTCTTGCTTACACAATTTTGTCTCTTGTAGAAAGGCTACCTGGGGTTTTAACTGTTTCAAACTGGTTAAATCTTTTTTCCTTTTAATGAGTGAATTGAGGCCTCTCACATTCCATGAGGTGGCCACCATTGCAGAAGTACTAGCCATATTGCATTTTCTTGATTTGGACGTTCTTACCAGTGGACATTATCTTTGTATGAACCCAGGTAATAGCCCAATGCACTGCTCCACCTGCAAATCTGCTCATTTCTCCTCTAAGAGACCTTATTACCCACCCTTTATATAGATTGCTGAATAAATGTGTGACATACATTAGTAAAGACTGTGCCCAAGTTACTCTTATTGTATTGTTTCCAACCTTGTATGAATAGACCAATCCTGGACACCCTGATGGTAACCTTATCTGAGTAAAGAAGTAACATTTTGTACCAAAGGCCTTCTATACCTACTAACACACAAATAGCCATCATAACCATTTGAAACAACACTAAAATACATGAGAAATAACAATTTGACAAATTCACAGATGTTCAAAGTGGAGAACAGAATCCCCTATATGACCAGGTACCCCTTCCTTCTCCCAGCAACCAGTGGTTGGGGAATTCCTCCTAGGGGTAGAAACACCTACCTTAAATATAAAAGGGAGCCCAGTGAAATTTTCACCACCACCACTTGATTATGGAACATCCAGTCCCACGGGGATCCAAAGGTCAAATATCACCTGCAGGGTCATGACAATTTGTGGAAGGCCTAGGGTATCTGTCTGCTTCTGAGATACTGGAGTGGGAGGAAGCTAAAATCCTTATCCCTTCTTGTCCAGCTCATGCCCACTGCAACTTCCCATACACTGCCAATAAGGACACTTCCAACAGAGTGGGAGGAGACCTGGGTGGGTATCTCAGTGTCTAAGACAACTCAAAAAGTCAGCACTCAGCTAACAGGGGATGATGTTAGTCAGCCAGAGTATTATATTACAATCTGCCAGTCTTGCAGTAGGGAAACCAATCTCTAGGACTAGTTTATCCTCATATTAGATAGGATCAGGCCAGGCATAGACACAGAGAGCCAGTGGGAACTTATTAAAAAGTGGCTTCTGGAAACTACCAAGGCATGCACAAAGGACAGACACAAGTTTGACAAAGTCAGGAAGCCGAGATGATGGACTAGGGAGGTCCAGGAGGTGGCAAAGGAAAAGAAGGCTGCTAATAGCTGATATAGGCATTCACTTCGGGTTATGGACAAGGAGTAGTATGATAAAATCGCCAGGAAGGTCACCAGGGTGATGAGGTCAGCAAAGGCGAGTACAGAGCAGAGGTTGGCTCATGGCACTAGCAGAGGTGAAAAAGGGTTCTACAGGTATGTCAGGGAAAGGAGAAAAGGGAAGAGGCATATTGGTAGACTGATGTTGGGGAATGGGTGGGCAGAGGAGGTAGGGGAGCAGGCGGAGGTACTAAATGACTACTTTGCCTTGGTCTTCACTAGGAAGGATGGTGGGACTGCACTGCATGGGGTGGGGTAGGGGGCTCCTGTTGGTGTGGGGGATTCCATGGATAATGAAATCCCCATCGGTAGAGTGTGGGAAGCCCTCAAGGTCCTAAGAGTAGAGAAGGCACCGGGCCCAGATGGCCTTCATCTGAGGGTGCAGAGGGAGCTGGTGGATGTCCTGGCAACACCACTGGCAAACCTCTTTAATTCCTCTCTCCAGACAGGATGGGTGCCTCAGGATTGGAGGATGACCCACATTGTACCTATCCACAAGGGCGGATCACAAGAGAACCCTGGAAACTACAGGCCGGTAAGCCTGACGTCTGTGGTGGGCAAGGTATGGAGGTCATCTAGAAGGAGAGGCTGGAGGGGTTTCTGGAGGCAAGGGGCTACCTGGATGATCACCAGCATGGCTTTGTTCAGTGCATATTATGTCAGACCAATCTTGTGGAGTTCTACGATTGGGTGACAAGTGCATAGGACCAGGGCAGGCCAGTGGATGTCCACTTTCTAGACTTCAGCATGATGTTTGACTCGGTGCCACATCCTGGGCTGCTGGGGAAGCTGAGGGGAATTGGGGGGGAGCCAACAGTCAGGTGGATCAGAAGCTGGCTAGGGGAGTGTTTCCAGAAGGTAGTGGTCAGAGGGAGGTTTCTTGTCCCTGGAGGGTCATTAGCGGGGTCCCACAGGGTTCAGTGTTGGGACCACTCCTGTTTAATGCTTATATCTCGGATATTAGAAATTGTATCAGGAGCAAGATGATCCTTTTTGTCAATGATGCGAAGCTGGGGGTGGTGATGGATGAGGAGGAGGGTAGGTTAGCCCTACAGGGGGACCTGGAGGCTCTGGAGGGGTGTTCACACATCTGAAAATTGATGTTTAATACTGAGAAGTGCAGGGTCCTCCACCTGAGGGCCACAAACCCAGCTCACGTGTACACCTTGGGAGGGGTGACACTGCAGGCATCGAGTGGGGAGAGGGACCTTGGTGTGGTAGTGGATGCCAGAATGAACAACTCAGAGCAGTGTAGAAGGGCTGCAGTAAGAATGAATAAAATGCTGGGGTGCATAGCTAGGGGGGATAACCTCGAGAAGCTGGAAAGTACTCCTGCCACTATACAATTGCTTTGTTAGACCACACCTTGAATACTGCGTGCAGTTTTGGTTTCTGTACTTAAAAAGGGATGTTGCACTCCTGGAGAGGGTCCAGAGGAGGGTAACCAGGATGATGCAGGGTTTGGGGGAAAAGACCAATGGGGAGAGACTTGAGGAGCTCAACCTATACTCCCTGGAGGAGAGGAGGGACAGAGGGGATATGATTGAGGTCTTCAAATATCTTAAGGGGATTAACAGGGTAAGCCAGGATAGGGTGTTCCAGCTGAAGGAGGAGGGGACCACCAGGGGGCAACCAATGAGGCTGTTAGTTGGGAGACTCGGGGGAGACAAGGAGGCTCTACTTCACTGAGAGGGTGGTGGAACCCTGGAATGCTCTGCTTGTGGAACTGGTGGCTGTAGATACTGTGGAGGGGTTCAAGAGGGGCTGGAATATGTATAGAGGGAGGGTGCATCTTAGCATGGTCAGCATCCGGGGGCCCCAATCAGTGCAAGGGTGGGGGCCCTCCTGGGAGGAGGGGGGTACCAAACAGTGGTTAAAACAAAATACCAGTGCACAACCCCCACATGGTACATTTTAATATTTAAACAATTTCATGGCCACTGGCTCTACTTACTTTAAACTTCATGTAAAAAAGGGGGTCCTCTTAGTTTTCAGATTGGAATTCCAAAGTGAGCAAGCTATACCACCACTCCACAGTAGGACCCTTTTGGTATAGTCCCTACACTAGCTTAATAGCTCTGAAATGCCTGCAGTTGCTACTCACAAATATAGAGTGCTACCTGAATTGGCCTACAATACATTGCCTAATTGGCTCCTTAAATAAGGCACTTCCACCCAGGAACATTTACAGGTGGTGGAAGGGAGCATGTTGTAAGGGGTGCCACACCTTCCCCAAATCAACATGTTCCACTCTGCATTGCCCACAAATGTAATTTACAATTCTGCTCAGGGGTACTACTGGTTTGTGGTAAATAACAGCAGTTAAAACAAAATACCAGTGCACAACCCCCCCCCCCCCCATATGGTACATTTTAATATTTAAATAATTTCATGGCCAAACAGTGCCCTGAATGGTCGCTGATCCTGAGCAGACTCAATAGACCATAGGGCCTACTCTGCTGACTTCTTAGTATATTAATATATAGGATAACATATCGTCAGTGGTGTGTGACAACTAGGTTTGTCTTTGAGTGGTTCCCTTGGCGACTTTGTTAAACCTCGAGAGAGAAGCTCAAGAGGTTTAACAGTGTCGCCAAGGGAACCACGAGAAGGCAATCTGAGTGTTGTTGCACACTGCTGACCATACGTTGTCTATTATAGTGTATGGTCAAACGTATGGTCAGTGGAGAAAACGTAAAAGATAACAATATTTGAGATAATTTTATTACCTTGTGGTGAAGGATCACACATTCGTTCATGTTTTCAAAGCATGGACATGTTTACTGCTTGTGCTACTTTGGAGAGTTTTTCTTTCAGTTTATTTTTGTATTTAAACAGGTTCTAGGTCGGCGTCATGAGTGTCATAGCAACAACAAAGCTTTGTGTTCCATGTTGTTACACTACCGATGTGACGTAGCGACGAAACTGTAACAAGAGCTTGACGTCACATCGATAGTGTAACAACGCTGTAAAATGATGATTTTTGGCACATTACAGCGTTCTACCATACATTATATGTTAGTACTATCAAAAGTCTGCTTATATAGCAGCAGTGTACATACTAGTGGTAACAATACACAGATACACAGAAGGTGACGACAGATAAAGACCATGTGGCCCACCTACTCTTCCCCATTTCTCTACCTAATGCATTACAGCAAACCCTAGTTAATCTACAGCTTACCCTGTCTTCCATATTGCTGGAGTACTCCTATGTCTATTCCATGCATTCTTGAATTTCCCTACTGATTTTGCCCCCCACCACCTCCGCAGAGAGACTATTCCAAGCACCCACTACTCTTTCTGTGAAAAAATACTTCCTTGTGTTGCCCCTGAGCCTACCCCCTCTAGCCTCATATCATGCCCCTTTGTTCTTTACACCTTCTTGCCTAAGTAGTTGAACATTTTGTCCCCCTACTACCCCTTGGTTGTTTTGCTCTGTTTGATTTTATACAGGGTTGCCATTTCTCTGCTTGCCTTTCTGTCCGCCCTGTTCTTCCCACCCCCAAGACTGCTGTGCTCCTGTACACCCGCATAAAGCAGCATGTTCCACACATCAGAAGAGTGACCACCCCCCCATTGTAAAAAGGAGTCAAAGACCAGCATAAAGGCAAGCCCAGTAGTGAGCTGGTGGTAATCAGAAGCCATACAAGTGGCCAAACAAGGACCCAGTTCCTAGCCTGCACTCACTTTGCCATGAGACCCTTCGAGGAGCAGAGGCAGAAATCACATTCTTGTCATATAAGCTCCTTGTGTAGGATACTTAACAACCTGTATGCCCTGACAAACTTATTCAGGAAACATGTACCCCATGCAAACACCATCACCAACTTCCTTGACTCTTCACACACCATCCTGAAAGAATATTTATAGTACACATTCAAGGTGTTAACCCAGAATACTTTAGCCTGCCTTGCAAAACCCATATCTAGTCCTCCTTCCAGTTCTCCAGACCAGTGGCATGTTCGGTGAATCTCAGCCATGCTACCACATAGCTTGTCAAATCAGCAGCCTGTGAGTACCCGAGTAGCAGGTTTGTCAGGTGGGGGCTAAACTTTAGGCAGGTCAGTTTGCACTCTGTATAAAAAAAAAAGAAAGAGTAACCATTATAAACAACATTTACAACTGCCTGTTAGCCCCACAGCCCACTGAGTTTCTTGCAAGCCACAGACACAACTTCAGACAGGAGGCTTGCATAGTTCCAGTGCTTCATGATTCATACATGGTGAGTTCTAACATGATACACGGGTAGGTCAGACAGTATCTGAGGACAGAAAAAGCACAAGTTTGGGAGTGCACACTAAGCGATGGGTGCTACAAAAAACAAACATAGAAACCACAAAAAGTAGCAACTGGTGTGCGTAAGGAAACAGCAAAAGCAATTTAGTGCATAAATGCAACGAGCCCACGGCTAATTTCCCCATCCCTTCAGTATCTGAGGACAGTTGTTTAATCAATTCCCATAGTCTTCAGCCTTTCCCCTGACCTCTAAGGGTATTACTTACTGCATTCCAGCATTGAGGATCATGCGGCTGCAATGGGGTGTGTACAGGGCCCCCCACAGTCTCGTTAATGCTGTCAGTCCATTCATGGAAAATAGGGGACCAGTCATCTTGTTGTGCATCACAGATTTCTGCCACTTTTGACTGGTTACCATTGACCCTGGAAAAGTCGAGATCTGCTTGAGCACTTCATACCGGTTTGATGCCTTAATCCGTGTGTCTCCCAGGGAGTTACTACTAGCATCCAAGGGATGCTGTTTGCACTGGAGGCTCCACAATCTTGCTTGTCTGAGAGAGGGCTTCTGAAGTGGCATGTTCCTGTGCCTCCCTTTTTGTCTACTCCTCAGTACTTGCTGCCAGTTCTCACCTCACTGATCTCCACCCTGGGGCCACATTTCCTGATGATCCAAGGCTTCCTGAGGGACTTCCATGCCCTGACAAGCTGCACCACATGGCATTGAGGAGGACTGCCTTTGTATATTTCTGTCAGTTGTAATGTCACTTAGGAAATGCTCAACTTCATTTGGATTGTTAAAGGTAATGTAGTCCCCACTATGCTGTACATGGAGCAAGTAGGGTACCAAACTGAAGCAGGAATATTAAGCTTGTACAAGTGGTGTTTGACACTGGCATAGTCTCTTTGTTTTTTTGAGAGTTCCAAAGAGTAATCCTGATTAGTGATGGACAAAGTCCCTAAACATTGCTACGTGGAGTACTTTGCGTATAATGCAAAATTCACATATTACTCCGCAACACAAAGCATATAACTTCGTCTTTAACACAAAGTTCCATTGGTTACAATGGGTTTCACATTAACTTTGCCTATTTTACTGCTTCACCTTTAATTTTAATGTGAAGTTCCATTGATTTCAATGGACTTCACGCTAACTTTGCCTTTTTTATTGCTCTTTAAAGTGAATTTTGCAGTGATTCATGGGATGACAGGTCACATGGGCTCTATATTGTCTTGCACAGCCTCGGTTCAGCGTATTGTGTAGTGGAAAGATGGATACAGTTTGCTGTCAGAGCTCTGAGAATCAAACCATTGAAAAGGCTTTAAAAATAATTTTTGTAACAAAATATTGTGTTAAAATTTAATACATTGATTGCAGGAAACCAACATGTGTTTATTTCATCGAGCGTTTACTGATTTTGTGTGCATATTGAATGTTAATTTAGTGCATTCAGTCTCTGTACTGACAGACACTGTAGAAGTGTGCTTCTGGGAGGTGTGTATCTGTGCTGAGGGGAGATTCACAGTGAGAAAGGCAGTCTTTCTAACTGTTGTTGGATAGCTAGTGTGTTAGTATTTGAGGGTTTATGTACACACAGTAATGTAGTAAGTTTTGTTAATTTTTTGCTATTTGCTGTGGTGCAGTGCATTTTTTTCAGTCAGTTTAAAAGATTTGGTTATATTTTTTACTGCTTTATTCTATCTAGTTAGTGGACTGGTATTGCAGCAGTCCCCCCCCAAAAGTATTATTTATCCAGTTTTGGATTTATGTGACCACTGGTTAAGGTGTTGTTGTGCCTGCATCTCTTGAGTGCGCAATCTCCTTCGGTCTGTACATCTGCATTTGTTTAGGGTCCAATCTCCATCTGTAAGCCACATTTGTTGTTTTTTTGCTTCCCCTCCAGCCCAAAGTTCAGAAATCTAAGTTTGTTGTTAATTTTCTGTGTAATCCAAAAAAATGTCTGCAAAGAGACATGCATGCAAAGATGTTTCTGGCCATGGCACTGCTGCCAGTGGCAAAACTGGCCATGAGCATGATAGTACACAGTATAAGGGCATAGTTGATGGCAGTAAAGGGATTCATTTAAGTATGGATATGTGGGCAAGTGGCAAAATGGTGGGTAGTTCCTATTTGTGTTACTGCACACTGGGCGCAGGTACCTGGGGTTGTCTGTGCTGGCAGGATTGGAAAGCAATGTAATAAGACAGACTGTCATGGTAGCAACTTTCAGGGAATTAGACAGCATGTGAGGGTCCCACATAGGTGAAAACATGCTAGACTTGCTGCTGACAGAAACTGATGAGTGGCTGAACCCCCTGTCTCTCAAAGCTGGCTTTATAGTTAGTGACAATAGATCACACGTTGTTAAATGTATTCAACAATGGTGACTCATGTGATCTGTGGGCTGTCTTCAATTCTCACACACTTCGTCTTCCTGAAAATAAGGCAAAGTGAACACAAAGTCAGCAACGCGAAGTGGCCCATCATAATGGAGACTTTGCGTAGCCCAAAATGGACGTGAAGTGAGCGACTTTGCTTGTACTTCACTAAGGAATTAAAACCTCGCTGCATCTCTAATCCTGATAATTTAAATGTTACAGACTTCCCATGTTAAATCCCCTCTTTCCCTTGTGGTCCTCATATATAGTTCTTTTTCTGGACACCTTAGGAATGTACACAAGATTGGTCTTGCGCACTCCTCTGGCCATGGCTTGGGTGTGAGGGGGCAGTGGGCCCTCTCTGTCTCCGGTGGGGCACTGTTGTTTAGTTTCAGGATGGCTGGCAGTGTTGCTTGTTGGAAGGTCACCATGTTCTGTCCCTCCGCACCCGCTGGCATGCCCAATATTCTTACATTCTTATGCCATTTCATGTTTTCCATATTGTCCACCTTTAATAGTAAATATTGCAGTTGGCATTGGTGATCTCTTAGTTGGCCAAAATGGTTGTGCAGTATTACTTCATGTTTTTTCACAGTAGTTTCAGTGCCAGTAACCCTCTTAATAAGGGCTTGTATCTCGTATTTTGTCCTCATGGTCGTGGCTTTCAACTCTGTTGTGTCATTGAGAACCTGACTCAACATTCTTGTAATTTTGGCCAGCTCAGTTTCAGTAGTGGAGGGAATTGAGGATGCCATGCTGCCTAATCTGTTTTATTCTGCCAGGATATTCGTCTGTAAATTTCTTAACCAATGCCGAGCCATACTTGCCGTCAGGACTCCAGGGAGACCTGTTGGGCCACAGTGTGGTGCAAACCTGCAGACCTCTATACTGGTATCCAGGAGCAAAACTAAGTTTGGTCAAGTCAAAAAAAAAAGGTACTGATTGGAAGCTCTGGATCTGCAGCTTTCAGATGAGCTCTGACTGACCCTGAAGTGTGTGCGGTTCTTTTGGATGGACACAAATTAGTTCCCAGTGGTTCCCTGTTCTCAGTCTAGGCTTCCGCCAACTTGAATGCCAAGCTCCACCCCCCCAAAAGCCAATTATAGTACAGTTGTGAACAACTGTAAGTGGATGGACACACACTTCTATTGGAGCTCTTGACAGTATTGTTGATGAAGAGTTAAGAACTTGGATTGAAACCCACTCACACAGTGAATCTCAATATGATGTCATATAGATGGAAACTAGCATATTGCTATGGGGGGGGGGTTCCTAGGGACTGGAGGGCAGTAGATGTGGTTCCACTATGAAAGAGTAGGGAGATGAACCGGGGAACTATAGTCCAGTCAGCTTGACATCTATAGTGGGGAAAAGTATGGAAACTTCCTAGAAGGGAATGGGCTGCAGGACCCCAGACAGCGTGGGTTTATAAGGGGAAGGACTTGCCAAACAAATCTGGTTGAGTTCTTCAACTAGGTAACCACAAAAGCAGACTAATGGCGGGCAGTTGATATAGTATACTTAGACTTCGTCAAGGCCTTTGACTCAGGCTCCCACAGGAGGCTGGTCAAAAAGATTAATGACCTTGGAGTAAAGGAAATAATGGCAAATTGGGTAGAGATCTAGCTGAGGCATAGAACACAGAGGGTTGTAATTAATGGGAAGTTTTCAGAAGTGAGGAAGGTGACAAGTGGGGTACCTCAGGGGTCAGTACTAGAAACAGTCCTTTTCAATATATTCATCTGTGACACAGGTGAAGATATCAAGGGTAAGATCTACTTCTTCATGAAAGACACAAAGATCTGCTCAAGAGTAGACACAGAGGAAGGGAGAAAGGAAGTAAAGGAGGATCTGAGCAGGTTGGAAAGCTGGTCAAAGATTTGTCAGCTGAACTTCAAAGCTAAAAAATGTAAAGTAATTCAAATTGTGAAAGGTAACCCAAGGGTACAATACCAAATGGGGAGGGAGGGTGCTAGATAGCACTATGGAAGAAAAGGATTTAGGGATGATGATACTGTGGACCCTAAAAACATCTACACACTGCAACAGTATGGTGAACAAAGCAAACAGCATGTTGGGATGCATAGGGAAGGGGATTAGCAATAGAAGTCAGGAGGTGATCCTCCCACTGAAGAGGTCACTGGTGCAGCCACATCTGCAATACAGCACAAGGTGCTGGAGCTCACACCTGAGGAAAAACTGCAATAAGGTGAAGACTATACAGCACAGGGCAACCAGGTCAATGGTCAATGGTGAATTACATATGAGAAGAAACAACAGGACTTAAACATGTACACCCTTGAGAACAGGAGGGAAAGGGGTGACAAAATTAAGAAATATTAGTACAGTAACTACACAGGATAAACAGAGTGGACACCAAGGTACTCTTCCTCTTAAGTTCAATCACTTACATGAAAGGGAATTCACTAAAACTGGCAGGGGTGAGATTCAAAAAGGATGCCCATAAATACTTCTGGACAGAAAGGGTGGTGAACAACTGGAATAAGCTACCAGAGAAATGGTACAGGCCAAATCAATCTGCAGATTCATGCAGGGATGGGACAGGCATGTGGTTTTAGTTTGGTAAAGGAGGGGCAGTGACAAAAGGGAAGACTACCACTAGGACATGGCAGAATAGTTAGGCAGGGTGGGCAGACTGGATTGTCCAAGAGTCTTTTTCTGCCATCAACATCTGTGTATCTATGTATCTATTTTGCTGCAGTATGTACTGTATCTATGATAGTGGACCTTGAACAAGCACATCACAAATGCTATTATGGCCTCCATAAACATAGCAATACATTTATTGCAGTGTGGCAAAAAAGTTTGATGCATCCTCAAATCTCACTCTTCTCACATGTGGAACTGAATTTCTCTATTGCACTCTACAGTCCACAACATCCATCCACTGTGAAGAGCAATGTGTCTTAATGATTTAATTTCATGTTATTGTTGCTTAAGAATTTGTGTCCAGGAAAGGCACACAGAGCTGAAGATCATTTCCAGGTGCTTTCTGGGAGAATGGGGAGGTTAAATTGGAACTACAGTCAAAATGTACAAAACAGTGTATTTCACAGAGTGTTTTGATTTGTGGATGTCGTTTTATCGAGTCCTTTCCTTTATTTGCTGTTAGGAGATTTTTTCTAACTTTGCCTGCTAGTTTTATGGCCCTGGGGATCTCCATGTCTGAAATCTTTATTGCTTTTCTATGTCCTACTATACCTCCTGTCCCATGGGGCAGTGCTGGATCTGTAACCATGGATTCAACAAAGGCTGGTTTAGTGTCAAGTTTATAGCAGCAGAGCTGTGATTCTAAGTTTCTCTCCTTATCCAGTGATCACTGATAAAGGTTGCATTAGTAGTTTGGCAAACACCTGAAGGATAATTGAGTGGGCTATTCTGTAAGGAAGCAACTAGAGACTACACTAATTGTACCGCTGATGACCTGGCTGATTTGTGTGCTATTTATGGATGCGTGTAGTTTGATGAAATGAAAAGCTTTGAAAACAAAACATTTACCCCTTTTGGCTATAGCTATGCACATACCTAGAAAATAAAAATATTGGATTAAAAAAAGGGGTTGCAAGAATAAAATGGCAGCCTTGAATGTCAGGGGGTCACCTGACATGACCTGGTGCTAGTCAAAAGAAGGAAGGGAAGGGGAAGGAAGGGGGAAGGGATTGTGGGACAACAAAGGATGATGAGAGTAGGGTCAACACAAAAGGGGGAAGAGAGAAGCAAGGGAAGAATTGATTGGAGGAAGCCTAAGGACAGCAAAATGTGAAGGGTTTAAAAAGGGAGAGAAGGGAGGCTACCCCTTCTTCTTTTTTTTTATTATCAGGTTGCCCGCCCTCCTACCTAATAGTTAGACAAGGGAGAGGAGAATTGGTGGAGTGGCCACGGGTGGACTACTGAAGGTGGATAGCAGTGTGTGGCCAGAAGTTGATTAATTAAAATGGAAGAAAGAGATTAAAGGGGATGGGAGGGGAAGGGGTGGATAAGTCAAAGATTAAACAAATCCTGGTCACAGCCGATATAGCTGTGGAGAGCTTTTCGGATGCTTTTAGCCATTATTTCTAATGAATTTGTACAATGCAGATCTGTGGAGAGGCAGTTTCAATGTGGTCTTCCTTTTACACATTTTTACAATGTGTTTTCCTAGAATATGCCTGCTGATTGCTATATATTTAGTCTGGCTAGTTCACAGAAGAAGTGGTATCTCATTTTCAGTGGGGCTCTACATCTACACAATATTATGCTGCATTGTGTAAAATCAGAATGCACATCGGGGGGATATATTAAGTGCCGGATCGATGCATGAGCAGAAAGATACATTGCACAAAGAGGGTGCACTGGTTGGCACTGATACAACATTCAAAGAGAAAGTGTCACCAGTACGGGTGTGCATACAGTGAAGCCCACAATGATGAAGCACAGCACTGCATAATTCTGTAGTAGAGTTACTGCAGCAAACAATGCAGTCTCAAATGGAATTAATCCCATTTGTCAAGCAGTAAACCTGTGACACTGTGCTTCATCTTGGTGGATTTCATCATTCCTGTTGAAAATGTGACCCTGGACAGGAGTCGCAGTGCAGGGGGCCACCAAGTCAGGTGCATCTAGTGCGACCCCGACTGAAAATCCTTCAGGGGGAATGCATGGCACATACCACCATGCACCGCAGCCCCCATGGGCAATATTCAGCCCAGGAATGCAAATTAACTAATTGAGCATGCAGGGTGAAAAGGGGCCTTATGTATGCTCATGATCAAATCATTTGCATGCTGGCATGGGGATGAGCACACCAGAGCAGCTCTCATCCCCAAGCCCTGACCCTGATCACTCCCACATGGAAAAGGCCCTGAAGTCTCTGGTGTTATAGTGGCACCCCACACCTGTTCCATCAACCCCAATCATACTGGAGTCCAGGCTCTATTTTTTACATATAGTAGGGACCCCAGTGACATCCTAATTACACCTGAATACACTCGCAATCCATGTTCATAGTGTAGTGGCCTCCGCTTCCCCTCAGCAGTGCACAGACAGCCCATCTCTGCTCCCCCAGCCCATCCCATTGTGACAACTGGCTCTGTAATGGGATTGTACCACTCTATCAGCAGGTGGCAGAGCACTCAGAGTATGATGCTGGAATGTGTTATACATAGGCACAAGCTGTGTGTTGGTGATAACACCCAGTGGCCATACTCCTCAGGCACTTGCATGCGGATCCAACATCCTGGTGCCCTTGCACTGCTCAGTGTGTGTGATGGCCGATGCTGTACCCACTCAAACAGGTCACAAAACAGGCATGTTACAGCTGATCTCCCATTCATTAGTACAATTGGGGAACTGCGGATGAACTCTCTATAGCCTGATGTGTACACTGCAAATGACATTACAGGATACCGCACCCCATGGCACCCGGGATACTTCTGTAGTCTGGAGGGTGGCATGTTACACAGAGGAGCAGGAGAGAGTATGGACTTGCAGTGGTGTATGACAGCAGGATATAGCATTGACAAGACATGCATTGGAGGTTAAATTCCCTCTTCAATTTGCCAGGGATGTGCACACAGCTGCATACACTGGTGAATCCACAGCTGGCATGGTGCCCCAATGCACGGTACAGACAGTTGGGTCATTCCAGAGCGCAGGCCACCAGTCTGGGTTCAGTGCAGTCAATGGCTGGCCATGGTAGAATGTGGAGGGTAGTACCAGTGTTTGCAACAGTTTGGGTATGGGAGGGTGAGGGTGACTGTGTACAGGGGTGGTGGATGGGAGTCCTCTAGACTATGGATATGGACCATGGTTTCCTCTGCTGCAACTGGGTCTGGGGGGGGGAGACCCTACACTATGGAGCTCTTCAGGGATGGAGCTGGTTAGATTGGGGATGAAAAGGGGGTACCTCTAGTCTACCGGGGCTGCCAGGCTGCTGTGCACCTGGGTGGGAAATCTGCAGCCTGCCTGTGGGTAGCTGGCTGGGTTAGGCCAACTATTCATGGCCTAACTGTGGGCCATGGTGCTCTGGACTGTGAGGGGCATATTCCCACTGAAAATGCTGCAGCACAGCATATGCATGGGACTGCCCCCTTGACTTGAACAGCATAGAATTTGTGTGTGCCCTGGCCCATTCCCTTGCGGCCGGCGCATCCCCCGCATGTTTGAATATTGCACTGTTGTGCATTGTTGGAGTTGTGTGGCACATCTCCCTTTTCCACCAGGATGTACTGCATGTCTCCTTTGAATATGGGGACCCTGGACTAGGTAGCCTGAATACATTATAAAAATGGTAAAATATTGACCCCACTGAAAACAAGATATTGCATCTAATCTGTGACAGCCTGATAAATACAGTGCAAAAATGTGTAAATGAGCATCCCTGTGACAATAAGATGTAACATTTCCCCTGCCCTATCCAGGATACAAAACATAGGATAAGAAATATTCAGTGCTCCAAGATCCAAATAACCATTACTCTGTAAGAAGCCCTGATTTTCCCTGTGTTTTCTCCACAAAAGAAGAATCAGATCCCTGTATAAATCCATGTAGATTTTTCCATAAGTCACTGGCTCTTTATTTATAACTTTGTTCTTTATTTATTATAACAGCAGCCTTTTATTAGGAAAAGAGCTCTGATTTGCTGCTCATTATTAATATATGTCACGATGGCCTTGGAATGATTTGGATTTATATACTACACATAAGGCAAATTGGGGGACTATATGAAACAACAAATATCAAGCTCATTATTTCATGAACTATACTCAAAATTAGTAATCACAAGTCTGACAATCTTTCAAAAGATACTAGTAATGTCTGTAAACAAATGTATTGCAAATAGAGACATTTCCATATATATATCTATATATAAGATATATATATAGATATATATATATATAGATATAAAAGACAAAGAACCTCTGTACACAAACACTGAGGCAAGGTTTACCCCAAATGGCATTTGGCTGGGAAGCCAAGTTTCAAGAAAATACAAAATCACACATGCCCACACAATGCAAAGCATCATGGGCTGCATATGCAAATCACCACAGAATGTTATGCTGGTTCAACTTTAAGCAGAATTGCATGGGTAACCCTTGCCTCAGTGTTTGCGCACAGAGGTTCTTTGTCTTTTAAATAGTTTTTTATTTTAATGGGTTCACCACTACATAACCCAGACAGACCGTCTTAGGGTAGCTGGTTCATTCCACTGGGGTGTCAAACAGATGAAGCATACTGATGAGTCCTGGTAGGATGAAACATGTGTCTATGTCATCTGTTAGCACCCTTTGCAAACTGTGTGAGAGGCCTTTCGGCACCATGCAATTCTGCTTAAAGTTGAACCAGCATAACATTCTGTGGTGATTTGCATATGCAGCCCGTGATGCTTTGCATTGTGTGGGCATGTGTGATTTTGTATTTTATATATATATATCTATATATATATAGATATATATAATGGAAATGTCTCTATTTGCAATAAATTTGTATATATATATATGTTATAGTGGTGCAGTTGCGCCACTACATTATGGTTCAGTTGTCATTTCTATGTTAATCTCAAACTTTAGTACGTTAATAACTTTGGACCCGTTCAACGGATTTGCCTGAAATTTGGTATGCATGGTGGGGCATGGTAGATCTCTTGATCTACCAAATTGCATTTTGGTCAGACTTACGGTCTTTGCGTACAAAAACATTGAAAAGTGCAAAATTATCCATTTTTAGAGGCAGGTTTTGCGATTTTGGATGTGGCCCTGCTTGGCCGTTATGTGGTATGCTGCACTGCAGGATGGCTCATTTGAAAGAGCTTTGGTGGTCGAACATGCTGCTTTTCATTTGGTGAAAAAGTATTAAGGCATTCAAAAGTTATGCCAGTTCTAAGTTCCCATTATAAGTCAACAGGAAAATTTGTATGTATGTTTTGTGAACAAAGAATGGGGTTCTGGCCATCTGGTCCTGCCTGGCGATCAAAGAATTTGTAGCCTCATGGATCAAGAATCTTTGTCCTTGAGAATTTTCAAAATTCCTTGATCGCGAGGTGCGCCTTTTTCTTTTTTGATTTCCGATCGGAAAATACAAATATCTTGGCTCAGGGTCACTTCTGAAGTAAACTTGAATGGGTTTTACTTAGGGAACTCCGATCTATCGAGCCATGCCTTTGGTTTCATCCAAATCAGTCAAAAAATAGAATTAGATGCTTTTAAAATCTTAATTCGCGGCTCGCTAACAATCTTTGATCGCAAGCATGCAAATTCTTTAATCGCGAGATTCTTTCATCGCGATCTTGTATCACGACCTAAAAACACAAATATCTTGGCTTAGGGGTGGGCTAGGGACACAAATGAGGGTGGGTTTTACTCAGGAGGCTTTGTTTTATCGAGGCATGGTTTTGGTTCGCTTCAAATCTGCGAACAAAATCGTGTTTCACCATTTTTTATTCTTTGATCGTGAATGTGCACTTTCTTTGATCGTGAGCCTGCAGATTCTTTGATTGCAAGATTCTTTGATTGTGATCATGCATTGCGAGCAAGGGACAAGATGGCCAGATTAAAAAATAAATTTTCTCAGCCCGGAGTGTCCTAGGAAGACAAATGAGGGTGGGCTTTACTCAAGGGGCTTTGTTCTGATGAACCATGGTAGTGCTTTACCACAATTCTTTGTATTTTTAAAATTACAGCGGTTTTTATTCTTTAGTCTTGACCCTGCAAATTCTTTGATTGTGAGATTCTTTGATTGCGATCATGCATTGCAAGCAAGGGACGAGATGGCCAGATTAAAAACTGAATTTTCTCAGCCAAGGGGTACCCTAGGAAGTCAAATGAGGGTGGGTTTTTCTCAGGGGGCTTCATTCTGCTCGATCTGTGTAAAATAAATAATGTTTTAGATATCCCTGGTAGTCTAGCAGCCCCCTGATCTGTATACAAAACATTATGTTCTGCATATCACTGGTAGTCTAGCAGCCCCCCCAATGTGTATTAAATAAATCTTTTTTTTATATCCCTGGTAGTCTAGTGGTCTCCCTGATCTGTAAACAAAAAATAATGTCCTTATCCCTGGTAGTCTAGTGCCCCCCAACCTGTATAAAGTGTGTACTGTTTTGTATATCCCTAGTAATCTAGCGGGCCCCCCACAATGTGCATTAAGTAAATAATGGTCTTCCTATCCCTGGTAGTGTAGCAGCCCCCCCATCTGTATAACATTTATATACTTCTCCATATCCCTGGTAGTCTAGCGCCCCCCCAATCATTATAAAATAAATTAGGATCACCCATTCCCTGCTAGTCTGGTGGCCACCACCCAGCCATGCCAGTCACCCAGCACCCCCATATGTCTCCAGCTTACATGCAGCCCAGCCCTTTCACCTCCATGGCCCAGCTGCCGACTGTATGCACGTGCGCTGCTAATACAGACAGCGGCTGGCTGTGGGTGTGAGAGGTGGGCTGTGCCAGTTGCCAGCTGGGGATGTGTGGGGGGGCTGGGTGGACTGGCATGGCTGGGTGGGGGGCCACTAGAATTACTTCAATTTTTTGATTTATTGCATTTTTAATTTTTTGTTTGTGAGCCTGCAAATTCTTTGATCACGAGCCTGCAAATTCTTTGATCGTGAGATTCTTTGATCACCATCTTTGATCGAGAGGGGAGGACAAGGTGGCCAGATTAAAAAATCAATTTTCTCAGCTCAGGGGTGCCCTAGGAAATGAGGTAGGGCTTTGCCCCGGGGGGAGGGGCTCTGTTCTGTCGAACATTGGCAGTGGTTCACCTCGATTTTTTCAATTTTTTGATTTATAGCATTTTTAATTCTTTGTTCGTGAGCCTGCTAATTGTTTGATCATGAGCCTGCAAATTCTTTGATCGTGAGGGCAGGACAAGATGGCTAGATTTTTTATAATGGAATAGATAGGGAAATTTTACCAATCTTTAACATTGAATATCTCGGAAACGGTTTGGTCTTTTTACTTGAATTTTGGAGGGTGCTTACAGCTTGTTCTGTAGAAGTGAATTATCATGTTTACATGTCAGAGAAAGTTTGTTTTGCTGAGATATTCCGTGACGCACTTTACATGTTGCGGACAGTGTTTTGCATTGTGCTGGTGGCTTGAAATTGATAGGGTGCCTAGCCTTAGTGTCATGGATTTAGTTTTCAGTCATTGTGTGTGTTAAATGTCAACAGGTGCAGTACTGTGCCACTCGAATGAATGAAAATTTCAAACTTTGACATGTTATATCTCGGACATAGTTTGGTCTTTTTACTTGAAATTTGGAAGGTGTTGATGGCATGTCCTGTAGATGTTAATTGCAGTCTTTACATGTCAGACAATATATTTTTTGTGGTGATGTTGCGTGGCGCAGTTTACGTTTTGTGGACAGCATTTTCTAATGTTCTACTAGATTAACATTTGTTTGGTGGCTGGCCTTGCTGTTGTCAATGTACTTTTTAGTCAGTGGGCGTGTAATGCAGCCCGACGCTTACAAGTTGGTGGGAGCACGGAGCCCCACCAAGTTGCGCAACTTTCTACTTTTCTATTCTTTCTTAAAAAGTAAGGAAATTCTTTGCACAAACTTTCTTAATGCATCAGTTAGGGTTCTTCTACAGCAAAAAAGGGAGGAAATTCAATTTTAGGGTTCCCACCCCTTGCACCCCTCCTCTCCACCCCACCAACAGGCATCAGGGTGTGCGTTGGGGTCATCGCCTAACTCTCACCCCATTCTCTCTAAGCTACCTCATCTTGTTTACATATGGGGTGGGGTGAGTTGAGCCAAAGACCCCAATGCACACCCCGATGCCTATTGGTGTGGGCGGGGTGGAGGTAGGGTGCAAGGGTTGGGAACACTAAAATCAAATTTCCTTACTTTTTTTTGCTGTAGAAGAACCCTAACTGATGCATTAATTAAGTTTTTGACATAGAATATATATATATATATATATATATATATATATATATACTGTATATATACACACACATATACACACAAATGCTATTTTTGCATCTTATAATTGTTACTTTTCAGACAACTTCTCAGACTTTTTTCTGTCCACCTGATAGAATCTTAAATGAGTTAAGTAAATGTTATTATTTTATCAAGGCCCTGATCCAGTAACTCAGTAAATACACACTAGTAATATCATATTATAAAATGACAAAAACAGTCTTCTGTTTGCAGTTGTTTAATCAGGAATTTTATAAATGGTGTAAGTATACACCATTTGCTGAGAGCCAGAGCAGTGCCTAATAGTGGCAGCTACTCCCACATGTAACAGCATGACTGAAATCTATCTTAAATATACCTTGTGTTTGTGCACCTAATATGGAGCCCTACTTAGAAAGTAGGTAGAGAGGAGTTGTAGTTGCTCTGCTGCACAGCAAACTACACACCTATTTTGGGATGTTTTAATTTGTTTATGTATGTGTGGTGCAGTTTTAAACTGTGTGTAAAACACATTAGGGGCTACTACTGTGTGAGTGTAAAACAGTTTTACAGTTTGTACAGCTGTGAGGTGCTGCGACCCTACGCTCTATGTCTGGGTCACCTCAGCAGACTTAACCAAGTCCTGCTGTGAGTGGGTGGGAGAGTACTGTATACACCATTTGCTGAGAGTCAGAGCAGTGCCTAATAGTGGCAGCTACTCCCACATGTAACAGTGTGACTGAAATCTATCTTAAATATACCTTGTGTTTGTGCACCTAATAAGGAGCCCTACTTAGAAAGTAGGTAGAGAGGAGACGTAGTTGCCCTGCTGCCCAGCAAACTACACACCTATTTTGGGATGTTTTAATTTGCTTATGTACGTGTGGTGCAGTTTTAAACTGTGTAAAACACACTAGGGGCTTCTACAGTGTGAGTGTAAAATGGTTTTACAGTTTGTACAGCTGCAAGGTGCTGTGACCCTATGATCTACTTCTGGATCACCTCAGCAGACTTAACCGAGCCCTGCTGTGAGCAGGGTGAGCGTGGGCAGGGTGCGCATCACCGCGTATGGAGATGCATACAGAGACACACCCATCAGCGCATGTTAGGCATGTTGGGTGAGGTGAAGAGGGAAATCACCATAAAAATCAAAACAAAACTGTAAGTTTTGTGAGGGTAAATATATTTTAGATCACATTAACCCACAGTATATCGTGACAGACAGCAATGGACCTATTTAAATTATTAGAGGGAAAAAATAGGGGTATTAAGCAAATCATGTGATATGTATCTATTCTCAGAAGTGCCAGTGGTACAACTTCAGAGACAACAGATAGGTCAGGTTTTTTATGCTTCAGGGGAAACCAATAGTTGTGGGGTCATGATACTGATTAACAGAGACATCCCATTTATCCCTTCTCAGTTATTTAAGGACGCGGATGGCAGATATGTCTTAGTTCAGGGTACTATTTGGGCCATGCCACTGGTTCTAGGTAGTATTTATGGGCCAAACACAGATGATCCCTCTTTTTTCATGAAACTGATTTCTACGATCCTTCCTATTCTCCCAATTCCAATTATATTAGGGGGAGATTTTAATTTGGTCTCGGATACGAATTTGGATAGATCGAGCATTGGGTCGAGGGAACAATCACCTGGGCACAGGGTCTTTAAGGAAATGATGGATCAGTGCAGATTGTGTGATGTCTGGAGGGTCACACATCCTAATATTAGGGAATATACCTATTGCTCGCCAGTGCATGGCACGCAATCTCGCATTGACTACCTATTAGTTTCTCACGAGCTCTTGCCAGGGGTATTGTCCACCTCGATCCAACCGGGTCCAATATCAGATCATTCCTTAGTCTTGGGTAATCTGGCTTTCCTTAACATTCCCAAAAGAAAGACCAGATGGAAACTAAATGAACAATTACTAAAAGATGAAAAGTATCAAGGACTGGTGAAAGAGCAGACAGAGTTTTTCTTTTCCACCAACCCAATAGATAGTGCAAGACTGGATATTTTATGGGGTACCTTTAAGGCTTATATAAGGGGCATTCTCATTAGTCTAGCTACAAAGAGGAAGAGGGCACAGGAAATGGAGTTACTGTTCTTATTGTCTCAGATACAGGCATTAGAAAATATACACCCAGAGAAAATTTCCCAAGAGGAGTCACAGAAGCTATTAACATATAAAGATAAATATTTGGGAATGTTAAGAGAAAAGGCTGAGCTGGCCATAATTCATACAAAGGCCAGTTTTACAGATCAAGGAGAAAAAGCAGGGCGTCTGTTGGCTCTACGTTTAAAACAACAAGAATCAACAAGATTTATAGCCCCAATAAGGTCACAGTCAGATGGGACCCTGAAGGTATCCCCCTCAGAGATAGTCCAGGAGTTTGCTATTTTTTATGAGCAATTATATAGGGACATGGATAGTCCTCCACCCATTCAAAACTGGAGGAGTATCTCAGGGAAGCACATCTTCCGTTGCTATCTGACTCTCAAATGAAATTCATATCTTCCCCTTATCACAGGAAGAAATAGCTGCTGTTATAAAAGACTTGCCTCTGGGTAAAGTCCCGGGTCCAGACAGGTTTTCAGCCTTATTTTATAACGTTTTCAGGGAACAATAACTACCCGTGTTGCATCATCTCTATTTGTACATTTTTTCTGGAGAGACGGCAGATGCACATTTGTTTGAAGCATTGATAGTTTTGTTACCTAAACCGGACAAGGACCCAGCACTGGTTCAGAGCTATAGGCCAATATCTCTGCTGAATCAAGATGTCAAAATTCTCTTGAAGATACTGGCAGATAGACTAACCCTGGTTCTTCCGGGTCTTGTGGGTATGTCTCAAGTGGGATTTATGAGAGGACGTGCATCTTCAGATCACCTGTGTACCCTCTCGCATGTCTTCTCGGAGTCCAGGGATGCCACATATCCTGCGGGGTTGGTCTCCCTGGATGTCGAGAAGGCATTTGATTGGGTTAATTGGACTTGTCTATTTCAAGCCCTCAAGGCATTTGGATTCTCATCCATGTTCATAGATTGGATCAGGGCAATTTACCGGTCTCCTACAGTGAGGATTTCAGGGAATAGGACCTTCTCCAAGTTTGTTATGCTGCGGTCAGGTACGAGGCAGGGATGCCCTCTCTCTCCATTACTTTTCAATCTTTATCTGGAACCCCTTAGTCAACATATTCTTATTAATGAAGGAATACAAGGTATCCCCATTAGGAATGAGGTAGTGAAAATAACAGCGTACACTGACGACCTCCTTTTACATTTGGCTAATCCGGTAATATCTATCCTGAATATGCTAAGGGAGGTTAATAGATTTAGTAGTTTCTTGAATTACAAGTTAAATCCCAACAAGACATCCTTCTTCCCCCTTAACCATAAAGTCTTCAAGACCGACATTACTTTTCTGGGACTATGCTGGTCACCTCGGGCTATTAAATATTTAGGTATAAAATTAGCGCATAATCCTTCCTTGTGGTTTAAGGAAAATCTGGACCCTCTTTTGCAGGGGAGTACTCAAGATTTAGAGAGATGGAATAAAAACTCCCGTTATCTTTATAGGGTCGTATTAATATAATTAAGATGAATGTGTTTCCCTGTTTATTTTACCCTCTGTCACATCTTAACTCATTTGTCCCCTTAAGTTGGTTTCAGAAGACACATAAACTCTTTACCAAGTTTATATGGTTGAGTAAGACCTCTAGGCTGGCACACCACAAACTAACTGCACCCAAAAATGAGGGGGGGCTGTGGATTCCTTACTTGCCCATCTACTGCTGGGCTAGTCATTTGGCTAAATACCTGAGATGGGTAAGACCAGGCCCAAATAACATGAACCCAGTTTGGCTTAAGGTTGTATTAGAGTTGTTCTAATCTATGAACATGGACCCCCTGTCTATGCTGTATCTTAAAATTTCTCAGTTGCAAGATATGAATAAATGTCCCACCATCATGACTTCGCTAAGAGTACATTCGCAATTGTGCTCCTTTCTGCGTTACAATCAAAGTAAAGATCTTGCTCAATCCATTTGGAATTCCCCATCTTTCACCACAAATAAACAGAAAATTTCCCATTCATGGTTGCCTCATTTAGGAGAGGGGATAGTATCCTTATTTTTGGATGAAGTCGGAGAGTGGCTCTCATCCACTCAGTTCATTTACAAGTTCAAAATTCCAGATGCTCAGGTTTTTAAAGTGTTTCAATTGAGGCATTTATTAACCACAGTTCTTGGGGCCACCCCACCCCATCCAGTGGCCTTTGCATTGGTATCTGAACTCTCTCCTTTTCTCGTCTCCTCTGGTGTGATTTCTAAGATTTATCAAGTGTTGTTCTGATGGAGGTTTGGATGCGGTGGTGGCCCCACCAACTTCCGGGTTTCATTTTTTCCCCATTATACTTTTAACTGGTCCGCCCTCATAAATACATATTCCAAGATAGATTACGTCTCATGCAGTTTCACATCCTGCATAATTTATACTATACCCCAATTAAACTGGTGAAATGGGGCCTTCTTGATACTGATAGATGTAATAAGTGTTCCCAAGACACAGGGTCACTTTTTCATCTATTCTGGTCATGTCCCTGGATAGCATTATTATGGGAGCATATAAAAACAATCAGAATCCTTTATTGGGTTTACATGATTATTTTACACCAGATATTTGCCTGTTGGGGGATTTGTCTTCCATAAAGGTTAAAATCCAGAGATTTCACATATCCATGGTTACACTTTTGGCCAAAAAAAATCATTCTTAGGCGTTGGAAGGAAAGGACCGGTCCAACATATCAGGAGTGGCTCAATGAGATTTTAGCAAATATACATACAGAGAAGGCTATTGCTAGCCTTCAAAACAGACTACATAGATATAAGGTTATCTGGGATCCCCTTCACACTTTAATTACGGTGGCTATGAAATGATGTGTAGTCGAGGTTATCACCTTAATTATTCTTGGTAAAGGTAGTTAGTGGGTGATAACAGTGCTAGAATGAACTGCTGTGCCAGGAAGGGGGGGATGGAAGGGTTGGGGGCAGTATAATTTGTCTTATGAATCCTATGTCAAAGTGTTCATTACTGCCTCCTGTAACGTGAAAAATGTGGGGAATAAACTTTGAATTAGAAAAAAGAAGTGCCAGTGGTAGCAGATTCATTTACCTGCTTGAAGTGCAAATAGAACGTTGAAATGCAGACAGAAATATCACTGTTTAATACCTGTTTAAAAGCATTAGAGATTAGCCAACAAGACCTAATAAAGAAAATGTTTACAAAACATGCCACCACTGACACTGAAAATCACTCCCTAGTGTGGAATGCACAAGTCCCAAATGAAAACGAATGTCAAACACAGCCCCCTGTTGTCCAACCTGACCAGTAGTATGACTCACAAATGAGTGTATTAGCACTGCCTTCAACAAACAAAAACAGAACAAGGGGAGACGATGTACAGGAAAATCTGAATACAGAATGGTATGACATCCAGTTTAAAAGACCAACAAAGAAACTAAAAAAGGGGAGAAAAGCTGAAGCAGTTGTTCTAAATCTCCATAATAACTTTGATCCATTAGCAACTTTGATTAATGAAGATGAGTTTCCTACTTCTAGCACCTTCCCCTCACAAATTATACCTGATGGACATGAAACTATACATAAGGGAAATTAAACAGATTTAAACCCAATAATAACTAAAACATTGAACAGAAATCAGGATGACCCCAATCCTACTCTTTCAAATGCTCAAAAACAAATTGTGGAAATACCAATCCAGCAGGTCTTTTCCAACTAACTAAACTTAAATGATTCAATTCATAGTATCATCTTCCCAAAAAATGTATGTACAAAACAGGAACAGATCTTTATATTAGGAGATTCCATAACAAGATTTACAGACAGACATAAATCAAGGGGAAATAAAGAAACCACAAGAAGCTGTAGCTATAGCGGAGCCACAATTAAAGACATTACCCAACTTCTCCCAGGTATACTGCAAAATGTTCCTGAACCTAAAACTATACTTTTGCATGCAGGAACAAATGACATTGGTAAACAAGATCTAGGAGACATAATAAAGGATATGGAGGAAGAGATAAAAACAATACAGGGCTTGGAAGCAACACCTATAAGTTCAGAAATATTACCTGTACCTAGGGCAAGCTTCAAAAGGAATAGAAAAATAAAAGATTTATGCATAGATGGTATTTGACAAATATATAAAATGCATCATGACCTGGGAACTGTTTGAATTCAATCAAACACTCTATGGGCAAGATGGATTTCACCTAAGTAGGCAAGGATCTAGACGCCTTGGTTGTATTTTTTATAACATACTTCACTACAAAGAAACAAAAAAACTCGTGAACATGGGGCAAAGGGAATTACTGAACACTGCAGGAAACAAAGGAAGTAAAATTAAAAATGCAATTAAACCAAAAATACTAAATAACTCATCTGAAAAAAATAAAAAAACAGAGGATTTTCCTTCCTTCTGACCAACATTAGGAGCTGACATGGCACAAAATTAGAGGAATCAAAATAGCCCTAGTTAAAGATAACATAGACATAGCTGCTATAATGGAAACTTGGTGGGGGGAGTCCTCAGATTGGAACATAAATATACTTGGATATATAACTTGTCATAAAAATAGAATAGAAAGAAGGAGAGGGGGCTGGCATTATTCATTAAAAATAATATAAAGTTTAAATTGATTTGTGACCCAGCAGAAAATACATCTATGGAGCTAATCTGGATTTAATTATTTACCAAAAATCAACCTAAACTACTGATAGGACTATGCTATAGACCTCCAGATTCTAATCTAATCGAACATCAGGAGATATTAAACAGTATTAGCAATTAATCCAATTACAAAGAAATTATATTACTGGGAGACTTCAATTTTCCAGGTATAAACTGGGATGAAGCTCTAGGAACTACTAGCTAGGAAAATGCATTCTTGGATTTATGTTCTTCAACTGGACTACAGCAATTAATCAATAAACCTACATGAGAAAACAACATATTAGATTTACTTTTAACAGATATCCCAGAAAAAAAACAGCAACATTAATATCAAGGCACCAATTCACAATAGTGACCATAGGATATATATATAAATTTATATATTCAGAAAGAACAAGGCAAAACAGTTTTTAAAAATTATAACTAAGCAGACTTCAATTCTTATTAACAGGAATTATATTATTGGAAATGGGATAATAGGTCATCTTCCCCATTAGACCTCTGGATAAGAATCAAGGAAAAGATCCTAGAACTGGAAGAAATATATGTCCCAGATAAAATTATCTATAATAAAAGGGAAACGATCCCACCATGGGTTACTACCAAAATATTAAACTTGATCAAACAAAAGAAAAGGGCATATAAATTATTGAAAAGACACAACAATGACTTTAACAAATGGAAATATAGGAAAATACAAAAAGACTGTAAAAACAAAATTAAAACATCAAAAAATAAATATGAAAGAAGTTTGGTATACAGGAAGGATTGGGGTAAGAGTTTTTATGCTTATGTCAGTGATATGTTACTTATGTCAGTGGGTCGTTCCTGAAAATAGGCATATTACTTGTCTAGTGTACTTACCCAGTCAACAAAAGCTAAATAAATAAAAACCAAACTCCAAAAACAAATGGGCCCCTAAAAATTAACAATGATGAAGTAACCACACCTAAGGCTATGGCAAAAGAATTCAATAAATATTTTGGTTCAGTGTTTAATTCAAAATCAGCTATAAATAGACCTGTACCCAGAATTGATACAGTCGAACAATTGGTATTTTCTAAGACTGACATTTTGGTTAAACTGAATAATTTGAATGTCAATAAACCCCCCCAGACCAGATAGGCTACTCCCTAGACTATTAAAAGAATTAAAGGATTGGTTAGTAGAACCCCTCTTCAGGATTTTTAATGTGTCCCTACATTATCATACCATACCAAAATAACAGGAAAACAGCTGTAGTAACACCTATCTACAAAAAAGGAAACCACGGAGATATCTCCAACTATAGGCTTATCAGCCTGACAAGTGTTTTAGGTAAAATCTTCGAAGCACTGTTGAAAGATAAATTGGAAATGGACCTCAAGACCAAAGAATTAATGGACCAAAATCAACATGGTTTAAAAAAAATAGCTTGTGTCTAACCGGGAATTTTTTTTTTTTTTTTTATGAACACATCAGTAAATTATTAGAAAGCAATATTCCAGTAGATGTTATTTTTCTGGACTTTTGTAAAGCCTTTGATAAGGTGCCCCATTATATCCTAATAGATAAAATGAGAAAAATTAATATAAATAACACAATCATAAACTGGGTGCAGGAATGGTTACTTAACCGCACCCAGAGAGTATGCATTCGGGGACATTTATCTGAGATGTGTCCAATAAGTAGTGGTGTACCCCAAGGGTCAGTACTGGGACCAATACTGTTTTCCATTTATATTTCAGATTTAACAGAGAATCTTCAAAGTATGGTAGTTAAATTTGCTGATGATACCAAACTAGCAGCCCGAGTGAAAACTGGAGAGGAAAGACATGTGCTAATCAGTGATTAAAAAAAACTGGAAAATTGGGCACAAAATAACAAAATGACTTTCAACACTAGTAAATGTGTGATTATGCATTTTGGCACAACAAACAATCAATCTCAGGTCACCCTAAATAGCCAAGTGCTTTCATCAGTTGAGCTTTATAGTGATCTAGGCATACACATTTCACAAGCTTTATCATTTCATAACCGTTGTAATTATGTTACTAATAAAGCAAACAGAGTGCTGGGATGCATAAAAAGGAGCTTAAGTTCAAGAGACGTGGAATGTATATTACCCTTGTATAGGGCCTATGTGAGACCATTGCTGGATTACTGTTCCCCCTGTGGAGTCCATACCTCAGGAGGGATGTGGTTAGGCTGGAGGGTGTTCAGAGAAGAGTTACTAAAATAGTAAAAAAATATGTACAATAAAGAGTATAAAAAAAGACTTGACAAATTAGTTTTATACACTCTGGAACAAAGAAGAACTAGAGGAGATCTTCTCCTAATGCATACACTGGCAAATGATATAGAACTACTGTTACAGTTAGGACTGACTTTTAACAAATGGGACTGTAACCTCCGAAGTCACAAGTATCAATTGCCCCTTACATATCCAGGAAATAACAAAAGGTGCTCTTTTTTCACTCAGAGAATAATCCCCCTATGGAACACCTTACCTAAATCGGTACTAGTTTGTTCTGACCACATAGATTTTAAACATAATTTGGACCAATATTTACTGACCAAGGGACAATGAACCAGCTTGGCTGGAGATGCACATATATGGGACTCAGCCTTCTGTGTATGATAATCTTTTTAGTATGAATCTTAGCATACGTTCTTTATGTCACATCTATGTTGGTCCAATAAAAGCTATCAAATCATTTGCTTCTGTATCACTCATGGTTTGTCAGCAGTTAATTTATCAGATGAGATCTCCCTTGCCTAGAGTTTGACTGTTTCTCTACCCCTCCCCCAAACACACACACACACACACACACACACACACACACACCACACACACACACTTACTATAAGAGATCTCAGTAGTTCTTATCTGCTATGTTTGGGAAGCAGGCCGCAGTCCTTTTCTGTCACAAATAAATTTATGTATTTAGTATGGGTAGTTCACTGAAGGCCTGGCATTTTATCAGATAGGTCTTCAGAGGTTAAAAACAGTGTAAATCTTTACACAATTTGCTGTGAAAGGGTATTCATCCCCAACTGAATTAGTAGCAAAAAATGTTTAAATGCTAGTCATTTAAATGTTCAAGTTGTTGCATTTTGGAAGGGGTAAACAAATCTCCAGTTTAGTAGGCAACCAATATTTAACAAGCTGTTTCTGTTTCCTAATGGCCCTCAGATAAGCAGCTTGGAGTTATGCCTCCAACACTCTAAACAGAAAGAATGGCTTATTTAATTTTAGTTGTCATAGTGATTTGTAGATGTGGAAGAATACATTGAAATGTCCAAAAAATGAGTTCCACAAAACTCCATTTTCAAGCTACAGATAGCAAAATGGCTAAAGGCTCTGCCCATAGCCATAAAAAACAATGGGCTTGGGGGTACTGGGCTAGGAGAAAAAGACAGAACACAGACTGGATGTGTACCTAGACATGTTTGCACCAGTAGCACGTGAGGTGGGCACCTGAATCATGGCACTGTCCAAAACGGCGACACGATATGGGTGAAAGTCGAAAAGGCGAGGGGGCAGGGAGGGCGACCGGATGTGGTGGGGTGGTTGACCCTAGTGACAGGATATCACTATGTGTACACGCATGCAGGGGGGGAGCGAGCACCCCGAGCGTGGCCTGGGAGGGGGTGGAGGGGATGTAGGGAGTGGGGCTTTGGTTGGCTGCTGAGCTGCACCATGGTACCAGGGGTTGGTCTCTGCTTGCGGTGCTGGGGTTCCAGGTTCGGGTCTGGGTCTGGGCACTACTGTGCTTTTCTTGAGCCTGGCCCAGAATCTTATTTTTTTTCCTTTCACACCCCCACCGACATGCACCCCCCTGAAGTTGGGAATCCTTAAGTGGGGGGCGGGGGGACAAGCCCCGCATGGGTGTGTGTGTGTGTGTGGGAGGTGCAGCACCCCACAGAAAGCAAGTATTTTAGTCCCGGCACTATTTTCCATGCGCCAGGTTGTCAGGGTGGCAAAACATTTTTCCCCACCCTGACATCACTCTTCTGCGAGTCGCCGTTCCATGGTCACCCACATCACATAGAACCATTGGCATCTTGGAGGTTTGCACCCAGACGGATGAAAGGTGGTGACTCGGGTGTACATCCAAGGAATAAAGCTCCATTAAAAAAGAGAGGACAGTCACAGTCATGTGATGGATTACAATGTATCTGTGACAATAAAATATGTAAAGACTGTGTTAGTAAAGAATTTGCTGACTGAACACCCAAACAAGGTCTAAATCTTCTATTATTTAAGAAAGGTGATCCCATGACAGGATTTATTTACCAGAGGCCAGAACATAAAGCTCCTAACAGTTGATTGCTGCTGCAGCAGTTATCACTCACCGAATCAATGGTCATGGAAGCATCACTGTCACAAATGACAGGAGATATTAGGTAGGAAAGCATTAGGACCCTGCATGTTGAGTAGAGTCATTAGCATTTTATATGTCAATATTTTGCAGATATGCACTTCAGCATTAAGGGGTTTATGCCTCAGCCTACTTGCAATGATGATTACTCTATTCTGGTTTGCATGACTGGACATTTCTGTGATTTGTGCTCACACACAGGTTAGTGCTTTGTTTTGGGTAGTGGTCACAGGAAGTATGTAAGAAACCTGTTAGTGCTGCACACAGCTTTAGCATTCAGTTTCTAATATATTGCATCTCCTGTTGTCTTGCGTACAGAAGTTACAAGAGCATATAGCTCACTGTGCATCACTTTGTATGACTTTTAAATGTGCTTCCCACAGCACACAAATCCCATAATACTTCTGAAATGTTTGGTATATCAGCTATGCCTCAAGAAAATATTTCATTTGCCAAATGCATACACTGTCATAGAAACAAGTAAGGCAGACATTTCAGAAATTATACATTCAAGTTTTATTTATGTTTTTATTTGTACAGTATAGAATTGTTACAAAAAATACAGGTTTATTTACTTTTTTTATTAAAGTTTTTTTCACCAGAAAAAAAATAAGCAATGTGGTCTAGTGGCAAGTGTGCCAGCTCAGGAACTGGGAAATCACAGGTTTATATCTCAATAGTGTCAAATGCATATT
This sequence comes from Neoceratodus forsteri, assembly GCA_016271365.2. Classification (NCBI taxonomy): domain Eukaryota; kingdom Metazoa; phylum Chordata; order Ceratodontiformes; family Ceratodontidae; genus Neoceratodus; species Neoceratodus forsteri. Next base: position 1,734,775,898 of record CM057450.1, on the reverse strand, counting down.
GTGACCTTATGCAAGTCACTTAACCTCCTAATGAACCAGACAACCTAGCTGTGGAACTGGATAGAAGTAAGGTGACACAGGAAACAAGATGTTGCAACTAAGTTGGGCTGTCCTCAGTAAATAAGGTGTAAAATTAGAAAAAAAAAGAAACAAAGGCATATTGCATTGAGAACAACTCATTTCCAGACGTTACCTGGGTAAGGGGAACATGGAGCACAAAAACAGTAAAGGTGAGCAATACATACAGTAGATACAAGCAGTTGGCTGAACAACAGGACACAGAAGGTAATTGTAAATGGAGTCCACTCTGAAGAAAGAGGGGTTACTAGTGGGGTACCACAGGGTTCAGTACTGGGTCCAGTCCTTTTTAATGTCTTTATAAGTGACATTGCAGAGGGACTGGAAGGGAAAGTATGCCTCTTTGCTGATGACACAAAGATTTGCAACAGGGTTGATACACTAGGAGGCATGGAAAGGATGAGAAGGGAGTTGGCAAGGTTGGAGGAATGGTCAGAAGTATGGCAGCTTGGATTCAATGCAAAGAAGTGCAAAGTAATGCACCTGAGAAATAAAAACCCTAGGGAAGATTACACAATGGGGGGGAGGTAGTAACGACAACAAAAATGGAAAGGGACCTCTGGGGTAATGCATATCAGATGACCTTAAGGTTGGCAAGCAATGTGAAAAGGTGGTAGGGAGGGCTGGGGGATACTGGTGTGTATAGGGAGAGAACAGGAAGTTGTTATCCCCTGTACAGACAGTTGGTGAGACCCCATCTGGAGTACTGCATCCAGTACTGGAGACCCCATCTCCGCAAGGACATAGACAGGATGGAGGCAGTTCAGAGGAAGGCAACTAAAATGGTGCAGGGTCTGCAAGAGAAGCCATATGAGGAGAGGCTAAAGGAGCTTAATACGTATACCCTTGAGAAAAGGAGGGAGCGGGGGGACATGAAAGAGATGTTTAAGTACCTCAGTGGAATCAACAAAGTCCAAGAGGGTAGCATCTTTCAGAAAAAGAGATGTGCAAGAACAAGGGGACACAATTTGAAGATAGAGGGGGGATGGCTCCGGGGCAATGTGAGAAAGTATTTTTTCACAGAGAGGGTGGTGGATGCATGGAACAGACTTCCTGAGGAGGTTGTGGGATCTAAAACTGTGGGAGAATTCAAGAATGCATGGGACAGACATAAGGCAATTTTTGTGGGGGGGGTAGGAAAAAATAGGCTGTTGGTTAAATAGGATCTGCAGCTTATCCTCTAGGTAGGGAAATGGGCAGACTAGGTGGGCCAAGCAGTCCTTATCTGCCATCAAAGTTTATGTTTCTATGTTTCTATGTCACTACCAGTGCAAATTGCGCAAAATGTGACAATTCAGGAATAGCATAAGAGCAGATTAATACATATATAAAATGGTAGCAATAACAGTGCAAGGAAACAGAAGGCATGTTGATAACATCTACACATGCGCAGAGTGCCTTGTACTGTACACAGTACTACAAACCAATGAAGGCACAGCAAGTAGAAAAAGGCATAGTGTTATAAGTTAAACCAGAAAGAGGGGAAATGGTAAAACGAGCAAACTGAGAAGAAGGAATAGGTGAGCTGGGAGAGAAAGGCAATAGGTGTGAGTGGCGTCATGAAGTAAAGTCTGCAGGACAGAGAGAGATGAGGAATGAATGGAGCGCTAAACCAAAGTGGGGAACCTGTACGTGAAAGAAGCTTGACTGGAAAAGATTTTAGCATGTGAAAGAGCAAAAGACCAGGGGTCAGAATTTCTGAGGTGCTAGGGAAAAGGAATGGGACAGGAGAGGATGGAGCTAAGATTGGAGGGATCCAAACCAGTATTTAGAGATAGGGAAGGCCTAGTGGAGGGGCATCTTCACTCAAGGAAGGGGAGTGAGAAGTCAAGGGAACAGTGAGTGTGAGGAGGGCAATCAAGGGTGAAGCCACAGAAGGAATAAAAGATGGGGTCCAATTTGGTGAAGAAGGATTTGGGGGAAGCATTATATACCACATCTCCATAATAGGAGGACAAAAGGATCATTTTTATAATAATCTCCTGGTTGGTGGGAAGGGGATGTTGACTATTCCTACATAAGGCACCAAGCTTCGATTGTAGCTTCATATGTGTGACATCAATGTGGGAGAAGTTAACATGGTGCTCCAACCAGACACTGAGGTAAATGTTTTGTATTGCATTTATAGTCTGACTGTAGTATCCTGGGTCGTGCCTCAAAACAGGCATCCTTGTCTAGTGCACTAACCTGGTAACCAAAAACTAAATAAATAAATAAAGGTATCAACCTCCTTCAGTTGGGAGCCATCCAAGATCATGATGATTGGAAGAGACTGGATTTTGGCCAGTTGCTGTCTGGTGCCAAATGTCATGAAGACATTTTTTGTCCATTTTAGATAATCTGGTTACACAGAGCCAATTGCTGGATGCTGCGTAAGTCATGTTGGAGTTGAGCATCCAGTTCAGAGGTAGCGAGACCACAGGTAAGAAGCACTGTGTGATCTGCATGCATACAATATGAACATATGATGAAACACACGGAAGGTAGTGGTCATTTGAGAAAACAGGATGAGAGAAAAGAAAGAGACCTGAGGAAGAACTGAATAGACTGGGGGGAGAGAAAGACCCTACATGGACCAGTTGGGGTCTGTCCATCAGTTAGTGGGTGAACCATTTAACTGTGAGGTCAGATAGTCGAAACTCAGCATGTTTGTCCAGTAGGAGGGGTGGGAAACAGTATTGTTAGCTTTGCCCAACTCAACAAAATTAGTATAGCTGATCAGGCTCTGATCTATCATCTCAGGATGATGTCAGAGAACCTGACTAGGGGGGGTTGCAGTGGAGTAGGAGTTTCTTATAGCTAGAGGAAGAGGAGAGAAGTAAAGAAGGTGGAGGAATCAAAAAAGTGAAAGAGTTAGTTGGCCCAATGATGCGGTGGGCTGAAACACAGAGGGGCCTCAGTTGTAGCCATGCCATTGACCCAGGTTTGGAAACATACCAGAATTGCTTGGGGAAGTCAGGGATAGGAGGATAGAGCTCTCCTCATTCGTGGGAAGGGGAAAGCACTTGTTGCTGCTCAGCTGCCATGTAGTGATGGTTGGGGGCATGCATCAGTAATGTCCTTCTGATTGGTTGGGGGTAGGTGCTGTGTGGTTATAGTGCCTTTATGATGCATGCCACACCATGCTATGCTTGCTAGAACAGAAATAGGGAAAATAGGGAAAAAACAGAGATGTGCCCCAGTTGCAGTATATGATAGTGGCCTTGAGCCCTTGGACCCCTCACTGTGTGATTCACTGGTAGCATGACATCGAGGGAAGTGACAGTTGGGGTTGGGGGCACTGGATGCCAGAAACAGTAGTAGGTGGCGACCAGAGGCCAAAAAGCTAGATGAAAAAAAGAGAACGTGAAAAAGTTATATACAAACCTAGAAACCTAGAAACCTAGAATCTGTCAACAGAAAATGACTCTCCCACCCAGTCTACCCAGATGTTCCCTGCCTAATCTGTCTCTGCAGACCTGAACTGATCTCCAGCAACCTTGTCTCCTCCCTTTCTGTTTTCTAATACACTCTATGTCTATCCCACGCATGCTTGAAACCCCCCACTGTTTTGGCCTCCACCACATATGTTGGCAATCTTTTCCAAGCTCCTACCACCTTTTCAGTGAAGAAATATTTCCTCACATCTCTCTTACCCTCCCCCCACTTCATCACATGCCCCCTGGTCCTGGTTTTCCCTCTCATCTAAATGAGACTTCCCACCTGCACCCAGTTTACCCTGTGAGCTACTTGTAGATCTCTATCATGTTACCTCTTGTTCTCCTCTCCTTCAGAGTGTACATGTTGAGATCAAACAACATCAGCTGGTGTTCTAACAGCCAAACGTGGAGTCACTGCAAACAGCTAAGAGCATCAGGAAAAAACACAAAATGCAGCGCTACACACCGGTTTACAAAATAAAGACTTGCTTATTACAGCTTCCACTTAGAAATGAAATTCAACAAAACATGTAGAGATCCCTGGAACACTAAAAAGATGCAGCAAACGTGAAACCAGCTGAGATGTAAGTGCAAATTTATTAGTGTAAATTGTTACAAATCCTCTCTTCCTTGGTGTGCATGTTGAGATCCCTCAGTCTCTCCCTGTAGGGCTTCTCTTGCAACCCCATCATCAGTTTTAGTTGCCCTCCTCTGGACTGATTCCACTCGGTCTATGTCATTTCTGAGGTGTAGCCTCCAAGACAGGACACAGTACCCCAGGTGAGGTCTCCCCAGCAAGAGATACAGTAGCAACACCACCTCCATCTTCCTACTGGATATACCCCTCCCTATGCACCCCAGCATTCCACTAACCCTACGCACTACTTCATCACAATGCCCTGTCACTTTGATATCCTCTGATATGATAGCTACAAGGTCCCTTTCCTGCTTAATGACTGTCAGTAGCCCCCATCCTATACTCAGTGCCTGGGTTCCTACCTCCTAAGTGCATGCTCTTTCACATTTTGGCATTGAACTCCGACTGCCGTGCTTTAGACAACTCCTTGAATTTCCCTAAGATCACTGCTCATTCTCTCCACCCCCTCCTGAGTGTCTACCTTATTGCAGATTTTAGTATCATTTGCAAAAATGCGTACCTTCCCTTCTCATTTCTCAGCGATGTCACTTATGAAGACATTGAAGAGTACCAGTCCCAGTACTGAGCCCTGTGGCACCCTGCTGGTCACTCCTCCATTATTTGAGTGAGTGTTGTGCACTACTACCCTCTGTCTCATGTCCATTAACCAGTTTCTAACCCAGTTCATTACTTTAGACTCTAACCCCTGGCGGCTCAGTTGTATTTATTAGCATCCTGTATTGTACTGTGTCGAAGGCCTTGCTGAAGTCCAGATAGGCCATTTCCACTGCTTTCCCCTGATCTATTTCCACCAGCATCACTCAGTCAAATAAATCCATTAGATTAATTTGGTATGACCTTAACCCTGTGAATCCATGACACCTGTGGTTTTGTAGCCCATTGGATCCAAGATACTCAGCCAGTCTTTCATTCAGCAGGGTTTCCATTAATTTCCCTACCACTGAGGTGAGACTGACCAGCCTATTGATGCTAGCATCCTCCCTGCTGCCACTTTTATGTAGAGGAACCACATCAACTCCTCTCCAGTAGTTCAGAAGCACACCTGTTTCCAGTGCGCTGTTGAACAAGGCTGTCAGTGGGGCAGCTATTACCTTTTTGTGTTACTTTAGAACTCTTGGTTGTATCCAGTTCAGTCCCATTGCTTTGTCCTCCTTCAGAGCTGTAAGTTTCTTCAAGACTTTTTCTTCTGAAGATGGACTTGTGTTTGCCTCTTCCCCATTCTTGCTACTCCGTGGTGGTCCCCCCATCCACTGTGAAGATGGAGCAGAATCACTTGTTTAGGATATCTACTTTTTCTTGGTGCTCTTTTACATAGTCTCCACCTCCACCCTTCTAACCTCACTATTCCTTCCCTTGCTTTCTGCTTCTCACTTATGTATCTGAATAAAGTTGTATTCCCTGTTAGTGACTTCTTTGGTGATTTGTTCTTCTATCTGCACCTTTTCTCCTCTTCAGTGCCTTTTCTGCTTCCCTTTGCTTAAGCAGTTATACCTTCCTGTCCTCCTCCCTCTGTGTGGCCTTATAACTCCTGAATGTCATCCTTTTTATGTGTGCTTGCACGCATGTGCAAGAAACATAGTGCAATGATCCAAAATGCAGTGCCGTACCATTGAAAGGCAGAGTTCCGCTTCAGTGAGCAGCAAGAAGCTACTGCCTGCGCATGCGCTCCCCCTACACACAGGCATGCACATTACATGCTAATGTGCTCCCCCCTCACACTGTATGGTCGACGGGGGTGCCAAATCCCCCGTCAGTTCCAATGTTCTCCCCAACAGACAACCGGTGCACGCTGGGACCACCCCAGATGGCAACAGTATAGTGAGCACAACGGGTGCCTAATCCCCCATTGGCTCCACTGCCCCTCGCACCAAACAGCCTTCCAGCTGCCACACTGGGAGCCCACCCCAGCATGGCACAAGTCCTGCATTGTCAAAGCAAAAATAAAAGAAACCTGAAAGAGAAAACCTTCCCTCGCTGACTGTCCTGACCCCCGCTCCCCCCACCCTCTGCGCACTCTGCCTCCCCACACCCTCCTCACCCCATACTTACCTCTAGAGTCCAGTGCAACAATCTTTGGTGGACCGGGAACACGTCTGCACTCTTCAAAGCTGACCACGAACTGAGGAAATGCCGGTAAGCTGTATAATGTAATAAATAGGTTTTTTTCAACTTTGATGCATATCTCAAGCATTTTTGGGAATTATTTCACCAAATTTTCAACATGGGGTTTTTGGGACCCCAACTCATGAATTCTGTCACTGTTAATTTGTTAATCTGCCCTGAAAGGTGATTTTGCGGTCACTGTGTGGACCACCTTTCTGGACTGATTTATGAAATGACAGTGTCATAGTTCATGAAGTAAGCCCCCCAAAACCCTATGTTGAAAATTTGATGGCAAAATCAAAATGACACTGTTCTGAGCATGCTGCTGAGTTGTTCCTATGCTACTGTAAGTTCGTGAATTTTCAATATTTTCATTCCAGATTTTCAACATTGCCATTTTACCACACCTCCTTATGAGCAATACAGCTGCCATTTTTCACATTTTGCCCAAAATGTGTTTCAGCGCATGTAGCGCACAATGGCGCAGTCGGTGTACAAAATCAATGTTCTGGACAGATTAAAAAAATCACAGTGACACTGTTCATGAGCAGAGGTGTTAAAATGGCTATGTTAAAATTTGGTGAAAAAGTCTATAAAATGACTTTATTATTCTGACCATTCTTTGCAAGAGTTTCCATGCACTCGTGAAGTTCTAGCATTTGTAATATTTTCAGTCCAGACTTTCACCACTGGCATTTTTCCACACTTCCTTATGAACAATACAGCTGTCATTTTTCATACCATGGCCGAAATGTGTTTTCACACTTCCAGTGCAGAAATGCGTGGTCGCTCTGGGAAATCACTGTTCGGGACAGATTAAGAAAATCACAGTGACACTGTTCATGAGCGGAGGTTCCAAAATGCCTGTGTTGACAATCTGCTGTAAAAAAAAATCCCAAAACTAATTGCATTACGGGTGTGCATTGAGCAGTTTCTACGCATGCTCGTGACTTCACCAGTTTTTTTTTTATATTTTCACTGCAGATTTTCAACATTGCCAGTTTTTGCACCTCCCCATGAACAGTACAGCTGTCATTTTTCACATCCTGTTCGAAATGTGTTTTCGCACCTGTGATGCCAAATGGCGTAGTCCCTGTGCAAAATCAGCTTTCAGTTAACAAACTGATATTGCCACTGTTCATAAGGTGGAGGTCACAAAAAAACCATGTTGAAAATTTGGAGTGAAAATGCCAACGAACGCCTGAGGCGTTAGGGTTTCCAACCATAACGCTCCACCCTGTAGAGATTGACAGGCATGAGGGATGTGATTTGGGATTCTCGCCGGTAATGTTCATACCATTCCACACCTTGCAGCCAGTGAGAGGCATAGAGGTATGTTTTGGACTCTTAGTCCCCAAAGTTCAACCCATTCTCCTATACAGCACCCATCTCACTGTATTTCCTGATGGAATGGGGTGAGCATAAGGGCCAAAGACCTCAAGGCACACCGTGACACTTGTTGGTGTCTGCAGGGTAGAGTGTGGTGAAATGGCATGGCCGTTATGCCTAACAACCCAAAGGTACACCCCATTGCCTATCAGTCTCTGCAGGGTGGTGGTGGGGTTGGCTTCAGTTCAGTACTTCACTGCCATTCCCATTATGCAGCTCTCTAACTCCTACACTACCAATGCCAATGCCAGCAAGCAAACATTCAGCATGGACAAATGCTTGTTTTATTCACCATCTTTTCCACTTCCTTAAAGAACCATAATGGTCTTTTTTTTCTGCTTCATTTGGTCATTTCCTTCAACCTGAGGTTAGTTGCTTTAGTTATAGCCTGCATTATTGTTGCCCACTGTGCCTTCACCCCTCCCTGGCAATCGTCTCATTTGAGGCAGTTTCTGAGGCAGTCCCCCCATTTCTTTAAAACCCAGACTCCTAATGTCCAGGAGCCTCATCCTTGAGTGGTTAGCCCTTGTTCCTATCTTAATGTTACACCACACTGTTTGGTGATCACTGGTACCCAAGGGACTGCCTACTGTGATTTCTGCAATGCTGTCCCTGTTTGCAAGCACCAGACCTAGCACAGCCCCAACCATAAAGAGTTATTTGACTTGCTACCTGAGAAAAGCCCCTTGTAGGGAATAAAAGATGGCTCTACTTCTTGTAGAAGCAGCAAATGAAAAGCTCACTCCACATTCGGCAGACTGAAGTTACCAACTAGCAGCTCCTCCCCTTTAACATCTCACCTAGTGTAACATAGTTATGTAGTAACATAGTAATTTAAATAAATGTGAGATAAGAGAGAATCATGTGCTCCTTGAGTTTAGTGAAGGCAGGGAGAAAGGAAATGTGTTGGAAGTAACCTGGGGCAGAGTGGTCACTACGTTTATGAAAGTGTTTGGTCCTCATCCAAACACCAGGAACTCTAGCAGTAAGGAATGAAAGAATAAAGTAGGCAAAGATGACGGCCACCACAGTGGAAGCATTCAACATAGCAAATGCAAGGTCCTGCCCTTGAGGAAGAAAAACAGAGGTATGAACTACACACTGTAGGGCTCCCCTTTTAGCAGTCATGGAGTAGAAGGACCTGGGAGTCATAATAGGCAAGGGGCTTCAGCAGAGCATGTCCACTGTAAAGAGGGCCAACAGATTGCTGGGATACATCATAAGGAGGGTGTCCAGCACAGCAGAAGAAGTAATCATGTTAGTATACTTAGAAAGGCCCTGATCAGGCCCTACTAGGAGCAGTTTTGGTCTCCAGAATATCAAAAGGATATTGTGGCATCAAGAGCATGCAACACAGGGTTACCAAAATGATCAGTGGTAAGGGGGACAAAAGCAAAGAGCAGAGCCCTTAACATTCTGAAAAAGATAAAGCTGAGTGAGAACAAGATCTCAGTCTTTCACATTACTCAAGCTCATCAACAGGACTGAACAGTTTAATCTCGAGTCCAGCAACAGGATGCATGGGTGCCCCCTGAAGCTCATGGGTGGTAAATGTAGGGGTAATGACAAGAAGCACTTCTCGCAGGAAGTGGTGAACCAATGCAGCAGCCTACCAGAGGAGATGTACATTAAGCCAATACAGGCCTTTAAGGTGAGCCTGGACACACGTTTGCTTACCAAGTGAATACCAGGTGCCCTGGGTAGTATAGTTGATAGGCAATCCCTAAAAAGTAGTCTGTGTCTGCTCAGCATACTTTTTTAATACCTGCTTATGAATGGGGGTGTGAACATGATGGCTCTAGGTCCCTTCTGACCCTAAATTACTATGTTTCTCTGTTACACTAGGTGAGGAGTTTATGGAATCCATTTAGGCATTTTGGACTTGTTGTGCTAGCAAGTATGTTCGTTCACAGTGATCGCTGTCAGGCAGTCATGCTTGATTGAATCCAACATAGAATGTAATTATCCTGCCTTTATAGAAATGTTAATCTTCACTTCCAGGTTGTCAGAAATGTATTCCTGTATTTTTGAGCACATGTGGTAAGAAGAATATGCAGTGTCAGTGGTCCACTTGGTTGCACTCTTGCCTCTTGATCAAGAATATAGGATCTTCTTGGGTTCAAGTTCTGCACCAGACACTTTGGGATAACACCTAACAATGATTTACATAAAAATATTTTAACCTTTAAAATATTAGCACAGTGTGCCAGATGGATGTGATCACATCATAATAATGTTCCCAGAAGATTAGTTTTTAGAGGGAGGTTGGGTGGGAGTTACTGCTAATATTGGGCTCTATGCACTAATGGGTGGGTTATATGCACCTGAGGTGCATGCCCTGCCTGAATACCTATGCAGCCCCGGACTGGCACAGGGTGTGCAGTATGAATGACTGCATCCACTCGGGGAGGGCTGTCTGTGGCCATGCCCCCTTGGCACAGGGTCATGCAGGTGGTTGGGGGTGCAGCTGTAGACTTGGGTGAGCTTTCAATCAGATGCCCGTACTGGGTCCCTCAGTGGGTCCCTTGTGCCCATGCAGTGGATGCACAGACTAGGAGCAAGTCGTGTAAAGTGGCAACATATGATCACCTGCTGGGCACTCACCTGAGCCACTGTCCCAGCCCTCCCCCTGCAGCCTGAAGGGCTGGGGAAGCACAAAGATCCATAGCCCATTACCATCATGCCCTGCAAATGAAGAACATGGGGGCATGTACCAGGTTACACCTGGTCATGGCTGGTGTAGCCAGCACCCCCTGAGACTGGCACTACATGGCTTAGTGAATGTTGCATAGTGCAGGCATGCTCCCGACACCCCCAGTGTGGTGCTACCCTAGGGGTTAGGGAGGCGGGCATGTAAGTGCCTTGCACACCCTTAGTGAATACCGCTGGGGTTCCACAGGACCCCCACTGCATGGCATTCACACTTATGATTGCCTACACTCCTCGGATATGTGGCACATAGGCAACATTTTCATTTGTGCATAGGGCCCGATGTCTTGGGGACATGCATGGGGTGGGGAAGGTGGGTGTGTGTGTGTGATGCGGCATGAGTAGGGCAAGGGACAGTCTATCACTGAAATTTTCCAACTTTAATGGGACAGTGGAGGAGGGCGGTAGGGTGCTAGAGGGTGGGCAGTGGAGGTACATTATTCTAAATGGTCAGAGTGGTAGACGGGGATGTGCATATCATGGCAGAGTGGGGTTACATTTGAAAAGATTTTTTTGAGACTCAAAAATACTTTGCCACACCAAATTGGAGTTAAGTCAGGAAATGCTGTCCTGCTGTGCATAGTAGGGCTGGGTGAACTGTTCTGTGGGAGATTCAGACGCCTGGTCAAACTCACAATCTACAGACCTGGATAAATGCAGACTTTGTTGTAAAAGTCCAGTTCCGGGTCCGTGGAGATGTAATTTCAACGATTTTGTCATCTGTTGCCATGGGGATGCCATTGGCATGTACAGGCAGCTGGCAGCATCCAATCAGGCAACAGAAGGTATTTTGTAATCCTAGAATCAAATAAATAAATAAATAAGAAGGTCATGTGACACACTCACGGTATATAACCATGCTGAGTGCGCAACATGGCCCCAGATGAGCTAGGAGGACTGGAGGAGAAGGAGCTGCACAGAGCAGAACCAGGCAGCCAGCAGAAAGAGATGCCAAACAAAAGTGCCAAACACCCACCCCCCAAATCAAAAAAGCAAAAAAAGTCAGAAATATATGATATGGAGGTGAGGAAAGAGAAGAAATTAGGGAGAGTGGCAAAAAGAAGAGGGAAAGAAACTGATCATCAGGGGTAGGTGAAGGCGGGTCGAGGAGTTGGGACTCGGGACTGGGGAGATAGTGGTGGTCTGGGTGGCTGCCATGGGGGATGCAAATTGCAAATGAAGGCAGTGTGACAGTACTGTGTGACTATATGTATGAGCAAGGGCAGGCTGGCAAAATCTTTGACTTGTGCCATTCCAGAACCAGAGGAGAGAGGAGAGAGGGAGATACTACTGGGAGCCTAAGAGAGATTTAACAGTTACAGAAAATCCCAAATGAAAGTTTTTTCCTTTTCTTGGCCTTAGTCAGTGTAGCTGTGTATATGAGAAAGGGAAGGCAGGGTAAAATCTTTGACTTGTGCCATTTCGATCCAGAGGAGAGAGTGAGAGACTACTGGGAGCCCAAAAGACATTTTTCAGTTACAGAAAATCCCAAATGAAAGTTTTGTTCTTTTCTTGGCCTCAAACAGTGTAGCTGACTGTGTAAATGAGAAAGGGTAGGCTGGCAAAATCTTTGACTTGTGCCATTCCTGATCCAGAGGAGAGAGGGAGAGACTAAAGGGGGTCCAAGAGAAATTTTACAGTTACATAAAATCCCAATTTTTTTTCCTGGCTTCAGTGTGGCTGTGTGTACAGGGCAAAGGCAGCAGGGTGGCAGAATAAATCTTTGACTTGTGCCATCCAATCATGAATCACAATAACTTGTTAACATTCATTCACAATCTCGTCCAGAGAGGGGTGGGACAGTGAGACTGCAGGGGGGCTGATGATAAATATAACAGTCCCAGAAATCCCAAATAAAATTTATTTTCCTGGCTTCAGTGTGGCTGTGTGTACAGGGCAAGGGCAACAGGGTGGCAAAATAAATCTTTGACTTGTGACATCCAGAGGGGAGAGAAAAAGACTGCAGGGTGGCCCTTGATAAATGTAACAGTCCCAGAAATCCCAAATAAAATTTATTTTCCTGGCTTCAGTGTGTCTGTGTGTACAGGGCAAGGACAGCAGGGTGAAAAAAATAAATCTTTGACTTGTGCCATCCAATCAGGATCACTTGTTAACGTTCATTCATGATTTCATGTATTAAAAAAAATACTGTTCAGACAAACAACATACAAGCTGATGCACCTGTGCTGCTGGCTGTTGGTGGCCAAGGGGATAATCTGACTTTGTGACTTATAGCAGACTGTTTACAGTACAACACAAGTAAAGTACAAGTACTGCAAACACAAGTGTCAGCATCATCACCCATTCCTCATTATTCCTCCTTATTATCATTAGTTTTATAGTATATCACGTTACATTATGTATAAGCATCAACCAACCCCCAGTGTGGGACTGTGCTGTGTGAGGCTATGCACCAGATGTGTCTGCATCTCCAATTAAAATTCTGAGGCACGCTTAGCAGTTGCTGAATTTGGTCACTTAACAGTAACTAACTATATTATAGGAGTCAGTCTAGTAATCTTGGCAGGAAGTGGTGGTGGACTCTGTGCTGTCAGTGTGCTGTGTACAGTCATGAGTCAAACAATAAATTTGCCCCGGCCTGTGTTGGTGGGAGTCATCAGAACGACATCATGTTACTTAGAGGAATCTTTTGTTACAGGTTAGAATACTAAGAAAAAATGGATCAAAGTGTTGATGATGCACATTCTATTTCCCAGGTAGACAGTGGCACTGCAAAAGACAGCAATCAGCCTGAAAAGGGAAAACAAAATCAAACCCCAAAAAGTGATTTTTTTCACATCTAAGGTTTCATCTTCCAAGCGAATGCTTGAATCAAAAAAAGGTGAATGCCTCGGATCATCATCAGCCCCAAGTAAAAAAAAAAAAGCTATTTAGTTAAAAAAACTAAAGGTGTGGTGGGTACCACCCGCAGAGGCATGAAATGGTATGGAACAAATGCATACTATGCTACTGCCAGTCCCTCATTCAAGTCTTCTGAGGTTGAACCTGACAAGGGTAATAATAAAGGTGAAGAGAATGATCAGGCAGCACAAGGTTTACTGAAGGGGATGGAAATTGTAGATGAGGAAGAAACAGAAATGTTTGGTTGTGGAGGGTGGCAGTGGGAATAAACCACAAGAGGAAGAGGCCCATGAAAAATTGTGGGGGAGACTCTGAAAAGGTGACTGAGGAGCAATGCCTTCTTGGAAAAAAAATATCATCTTTTGTTTGATCATACTTCTCCATTAGTGCTTCCAATGAGTTGGTAGCAACATACGCTATTTGTAAATGGCCAATCATCAGGGGTAAAAAGAAAGGAACATTGGGAACTTCAACATTGAAAAGTCACCTAGACAGATGTCATAACATTACTAAGAAGTCCAGTTCTGAGTCTCAAAGAGAAAGTGACTGTGATAGCTTACTACACTCAGGGGTAATTCCCATAGATGAAAGCAATGACAGCCTCTTGCAACACTACTGAAATACCTCCACCATCACTTCCTCCCATTTGAAGGACCCCTCTGACTGTTACTGAAAGTGGCCATGTGGACAAAAGCCCTCCTCCTCCTTTAAGGAGACAGCTTACCATCTCAGAAACATATGAGCATAAAGCCAAAGATGCCTCAATTCACCATGTTGCTGTTACAATAACCCCAAACATTTCTGAAATGATAGCTTTTGATTTGCTACCATATAATTTGATTGAACATATAGAATTCAGGTGGCTGCTTGAGTACCTCGAACCTCGATATAGTATACCATCACGGAAATACTTCTCAACAACAGGGATTACAGATCTTTATGATGTTGTATGTAAAAAATTAAGATACATCTTGTGCAATGCTGCTGGGAGGGTGGTGCATCTTACAACAGATATCTGGACAAGCTGTCAGCCTGAACCCTTTATGTCTATCATTGCACATTGGGCATGCTTTGATAATTCACATGGGATTGGGGACAGTGAAGCATCGCAGTTTGTTGTTCTAAGTATGTTTTATTTTCCCTCTGAACATACTTCATACAACATCAATGAAGACCTCCAAAGGCCAGTACAGCAATGGCCCACTTCACAGGGACTGTCAGTTGACTTTATAGTTGCAGATAATTTATTTTTTTTTATTTAGTTTTTGTTTACCGGGTAGGTGTACTAGCCACAGTCATGACTATTTTCAGGCACGACCCGGGAGGTAAGAGTACAAAAAACAATAAGGTATGACAATGATTACAAATACATTTTAGGGAAAAATATCTAACAGAACAAAAATGGATCCAACATAAGGAATGCCTTGGGGGGGGTCTTTGTTCACATCCAGTGCTTTGCACATTGCTTAAATGTAATAGTTCACAATTTTCTCAATGACAACAGGGAGATTAAGGCTCTCATTAGCACTGCTAAAAGAATATGCACACATTTCAGTCACTCAAGCAAAGCCCATCACTTGTTGGAAAAAATACTGCAGGAGCACAGTTTATCTTTGCACAGACTGATCAAAGATATTTCTACTCAATGGAATTCAACCTTTTACATGTTCCAAAGATGGCTGGAACAAAATAAAGCTGTGAGGCAGTACACTTTAGAAAATAAAATTGGTGATGCAGATGTCTATATTATTCCTCCACAGTGGGCCATGCTGAAGTTTCTAAATTTTACTGCTCCAGCCATTTGAGGAAATCACCAGGGAGGTTAGTGCAAACACAATTCTCAGCTAGGTGATACCCCTAATAAAAATGTTAAAATTCAGATTGAATCTGATTAGGGTAAAGCCAGAGAAGCAAGTCAATTCCATGATCACACAGGCTGCCAGTGGTACTGCTGACACATGCAGTTTGCCCCCAAGAATACAAGATCTAACAAGACGTATGATCAAAAAAGTTAAAGAAGATGACAAACTATATAAATGCTTCATTCTGAGTACTACATTAAAGCAACAATCTTGGACCCACGATACAAACTGATGCAACTACTGAGTGATGGTGATGACACTTGTTTTGAGATAAACAAACAAGAAATAATTGACAAGGTGTGTGCTGTCATGGAACAGAGTACAACAGCAGCACCACATTCAGAATCATCTTCACGACACAGCACAAAATCAGGTGGCCCATTCGCTACTGTTGCAGCATTTTCTCCCTCTTCCTCCTCAGCCACTGCAGTCAAATCTTCTTCTTCACCACCAGCCAAGCATGATAGTACTGTCCCATAGTCACTTGGTGCAGTTTCATGACTCTAGAGTCACTTAGAAGATGTAATTATAACATCTTCTGCCTCTTGTAACAAAGACTCAGCAGAGACCATTGTTGAAATGTACCTGGCAGAGCACAATATCAGCTGGAATGCTGATCCTTTGCAATACTGGAAATCCAAACAAAATATATAGCCTGATTTAGTAAACATTGCAATGAAGTACATGAATTGCCCTCCAAATAGCGTCTGTTCAGAATGATTGTTTAGTTCATCTGGTAACATCTATATTGAAACACGATCCTGTTTGACACCAGAAAATGATGAGCGCCTCACATTTCTCAAAGTCAACATTCCTCACTTTAATTTCAAATATGATACCTGAATAAAACATGCAGTGACAGCTCCGAGCAGGCTCTATCCACAAAACACTTTCAAGAATTCTTGCCTGTGGTGAAACTCTGTTGCTAAGAGGGTCTACTACATGAGGTAGCAATTAATTGCAACAAGTCAGGTCAGGATGGACTAGACCAGGCCACTAATACTTGTGTGATCAGATAAGCAGTATCGAATAGACAAAAGAATAAAAAATAATAAGATCAGTGGGTTCAGAGTCCAGATACAACAAGCAACTGCATTTCTTGTCACAAACTTACTTGGTGGTACCTGGTACTACTATCTGATCTGAAAGGTAGGGTACTGCTGTCTTCTACTACTACTATCACTTTTTGTCCTCACAAATCACAACTACTACTTATCATGTTTTGTCCTTACTCCAGTTCTTACTACTACTACTTGTCTTTTGTGCCCTCAGTAACTTATCCTGGCTGTACTTTTTTAATTTTTGTACAGTGTATGGCTTAGCAGATGCCTGAAACCCAGAAACTGAATACTCTTTGTATACTTCTCACGTCCCCCATATTTGGCTATGAATATTTCACAGAAAAAAATGCTGCTAAATTGAAAATTCATATAATTTCTTTATTGTTTCTTTGTGTGTGGTATGTTTGCCTGGTTACATCTCATTCACAGTAACTGGGCTGAGATTATTATATTATTTTTCAGCTCAGTATGTCTTTCTTTGTGAAACTTTTGAAATAAATAAATGAGTACATACAAACATACATACTGTAAATAATTGAAAAGTCTACATACATAAATAAATATTGCAAAAGTCACACATTTATACCACAATAGTAGGAAAAAACAACCCATAAACATCAAGGTAATGCAATGAAAAGTGTTTTTGGTTCTGGACATTCCAACCCCCTTGAAAATGTGCAAAACACACACACACACACACACACACACACACACACACACACGCACAGTTGTGCAAACACATAGGGTGTGAGTGTCATTAGTAGGACACCACAGCTGCTATATTCATTTTTAGTGGGGTCCTGCTTTTACACATTTTCCAGTGTATTTAGTGGAGTTAGTATACTGTAGGTAAAGTGCAGAATCTAATTTTTACTGGGGTCCTGCTTTTATACATTTTTACAATGTAGTTACACAGGATCAGTCAGTTAATATGCAGTATCTCATTTTCAGTGAAGTCCTGATTGTACCCATTGTCACACTAGCAGGTCTGGGATGCCCAAAATGAGTTGGCTGAATCACAGCCTGTATGTTTTCAGTGACCAGATACTTTATATTTCTTTGGCTAGCAGGGGGATGTGATTCATGCTGATTGCATGTTTTAGTGCCTCATTTTTGCTTTGGGGGCTATACTCATTCATGCTTGGGGCACTCGCACTTCGCTCCGAACATGTTTGAGTATACTAGATTTAGTGAACTGTGCTAATTTTCACTAAATGGCCAGCAGGAGGATATGAATTGTGCTGAGTGTACATTTTAATGCCTCATTTTTACTTTGGGGTGCTATATTCAAACATGTTTGGAGCACAAGCACTTTGGCACTGTGATTTTGGAGTTGGTTAAATGAAATCAGTGTAATGTGATTCTAGAACTGTTACTGGGGTACAATGTCTGTAACTCTGGGAATCTGAGGCAGATTGATGTAGAATCAAGGAACTATGACTCTGGGAACTTGGGGCTGAGTAAGTATGATCAAGGTACAGGGAATCTAGTACTGTGAGAAGGGAATTCAGGAATTTGAAGCTGATTGGGTGATAACTGTGACTCTTATACCATTATAATAATAAAGAGGGATAGGGCAGCATCGCAGAAGGAAAATGGAGCAGGTCAGGGAAGGACATACTAGAGGGGGGTATGGAAAATTGTGGGGTGATTGGAGACAGCAGAAAGGTAGGTGGGCCAGGGGGCAGCAGGACACCTGGAGGGCCAACACGGGTAGAATAGCTGTGGGCAGGGAGCAGGGGGGCACAGAGGATTGAGAAGAGAATAGATAGGGGAAAATGATTGGGGAAGTCAGTGAAAAGGACAGGGAAGGGTGATGTATCGGGGAGGGACAGTGGCAGCATAATGGGAGGGAGAATCAGTGGCAGGAGGGGAGTAGTGGAAACAGAAGAGAGAGAATCATGGGGTGTAATAACTTGGAGCAGCCATATTTATGGGCACCCTGTGGAAGCTGGAGGAGTGCCCAGTTCGTCAAAGGCTGTGGAGGCTGGAGGATGAGATTTTAAGGTTGAAGAGGGAATTATCTTGGCCAGAAAGAGACGAGGAAATGGGAAGCACAGATTGTAACTGGATAAACAGAAGAAGGGACGGGGTAAGGACTGAAGGTGGAAAGACCAATCCACACTGGGGACAAAGAGGGGAGATACAAGTACAGAAGATAGGGGGCCAAAAGGAATGAGGGCCAGAGTTACTACACATAGGTATACAATAGGCTCAGACAGGTACTGGCCATTGATGGGAATGATGGATGGGGAAGAAGGTGCTGTGGAAGAACAAGGTAATAAAGAGAATTAGAACAGAGAGGAGGGTGAGAAGGGAAAAGAACCTAATGTGTGTCAAGATAGAATGAGCACAGGAGGGAGTACTGACAAGGGTATTATACAGGGTCAGCCTTAACTAGGTGCAAACTGTGCCCCTGCACCTTGGGGCCCATACTTTTTTTCTTGAGGAAGCAAATATAATTTAAAACATTTAAAAATACCTACATTTTGTTAAAGATGAAAATGTTTACCAGCAAATCAAAGTGGATGTCAACTGGCTCTGCTACTGTTACAAAAGGTGGGGGTAGCTTTGCTGCAGTGGAAAAGATTAGCTTAAGTAAGTGTTAATCATGCCATACTTTACACCACCAAGGTTGACTGCTTTCATAACTAAAGGGCTATATTGACAAGAGAACTTGTTTGTAACCTGGGCATGTAGCTGAAACAATGATTGATATGACACAATCTGTTTCAAAAGTATGTGAGCACTCAAACTCAGGGGTCAAACTTAACATTGTTTTACTAGTCCAAACACTAGTGCAAATTGACCAGACCTAGTGCAGCTAACTCTGCACTTGTCCATCTTGACTAGTGCAGGTTACATGGCTGTTAATGAAGTTAAAAATGTATCTACTTTAGCAGGCTCTTGTCCTCATGCTAACCTCTCTCAATGTTCCAGATGGCCTGGTGTGGTTAACAGCTCATTAAGAGCTGCAATTATCTGGCAGTTCAAGAGGGAGATCCCACAAAAGACTCAATGTGAGTCATTATCATTTCACTAGCTTCCAGTTTTCTGAATGTGTCTGTGTTTAAAAATGTGTCCCATATTTTTAAGACCAGAGCCCCTCATTTCCCTACATTGTGAGTGTCTGTATCCAATATTTCAGTGATAAAATGCAAGGAGGTATACAGGGTCAGCCCTGCAGTTGTGTTTTTTTTCCCAGCCTCACCGTAACATCCCTCTACCTTCCAAATCTCTTAACTCTGTTCATTCCTTGGACACCACTGCAGACCAGATACTGAAATGACCATCCACAGATCCATAGCTGCCATTACTGGCATGTGTAGTGGTCCCCAACTATTCTAAATGGACAATGCCAGGCAGCATGATTTCACCAGGGGGAGGTCATGTCAGACCAACCTCATTGAATTTTTTTGACTGGGTGACTAGGGAGGTGGATCAGGGGAGGGCAGTGGACATGGCCTATCTGGACTTCAGCAAGGCCTTTGACACTGTGCCACATAGAAGACTATTACACAAACTGGGGAATATGGTGTGGGCAGGACAGTAGTGTGGTGGGTAGGTAACTGGCTAGGTGGCAGGACACAAAGGGTGGTGGTAAATGGCTGTCACCCACAGAGGGAAGAGTGACCAGTGGGGTACCACAGGGATCAGTGCTGGACCAGTCCTATTCAACTATCTTCATCAGTGACATGGCGCAGGACCCAGGCAGAATTTCACTTTCGTTTGCTGATGACACAAAGCTCTGGTAATAGAGTAGACACACCAGAGGGGGGTGTAGACAGAATGAAAAGCGACCTGCAGAAACTTGAAGAATGGTCAGGGGTTTGGCAGTTGAAATTCAATGCAAAGAAGTGCAAGATAATGCATATGGGGCACAAAACCTGGCACAATTTATCAGTTGGGGGGAGGAGATATAGCATGCATACCATGAAAGGATCTTGGGGTTATCATCTCTGATGACCTCAAGGGTAGGGAAACAGTGTGTGACAAGGCAGCAGGTAAAGCAAATATGATGCTGGGATGTATAGGCAGGGCATCACCAGCAGGAAAAGGGAGGTCATAATTCCGCTATACAAGACACTAGTGAGGCCCCACCTGGAGTACAGTGTACAGTTCTGGAGACCATACCTACATAAGGACATAGACAGGGTAGAGAAGGTTCAGAGGAGGGCAACAAAGATGGTGCATGGATTGCATCACAAGTCCTATGAAGACAGGATGAAGGAACTGAACATGTACTCTGGAGGAGAGGAGGAGAGAGGGGGATATGATAGAGACATACAAGCATCTTACAGGGAGGAACAGGGTGCAGGAAAACACTATTTTAAGCAAAAAAGATGTTCCAGGACTAGAGGGCATGGGATGAAGTTGGAGGGAGGACGATCTTAGAGGAACATGAGAAAGGATTTCTTCACAGAACGGTGGTGGACAAGTGGAACACCTGCCAGAGGAAGTGGTGGGGCTGAAACAATCTAAGGATTTAAGAATGCATGGATAGACATAAAGGAATTCTGGAGGTCAGGGGTAAGGGGCAACAGACTTCTAGGAAAACAAACTGAACTTACAAGCTAAATTGGGCAGACTGGGTGGGCCATAGGCCCTTATCTGCCGACACTGTCTATGTATCTATGGATCTATGTGTGTATGTATGTATCACTATCCATTGGGAGACAGTATAGCACAGTAGCTTAAGGCTCTGACCTATAAACCTGGAGACATGGGTTTGAATCCCATAGCCCCCACTTACATACTGTGTGACCCTGAGCCAGTCACATAACTTCCTTGTGCTCCCAGGTCACACCTGTAAACAAGTTTTAAGCTTAGTGTGTCTCTCCTGGTAAAAAAAAAATAAAATACAGTCCACCCTTCATCATGTATGGTACAAAAATAAACTTAATAAAATACATAATTTGAAGCTTAAAATAGGCATTCCTGGGATACAGAGATAATTCTACATAGAAACAGAGATAGTAGTATAGCATAATGTCTGTGTACTGTTTTCCTTGGGCTGATGAAAGGACAATATTAAAGAAAAATCTGTTACTGTTGGTGCAGAGCATATTAAAATCAAAGCTTAAAAAAATGTCATAGTTTTGTATTTCCCAAGCCCCCTTAGGTTTGTGTAGCCCCCACCCCAAAGAAATCTTAGATGTGCTCCTGGCTCACTTGAGACAGTACAAAAACGTCCAAAAGTACAAGTCTCCAGTTGACTATAGGGTGGGGGCTGAATGTCTTTCTCTACTGAGTCTGTTCATTGCCCTGTGAGTGGTGGCAACAGTGTGGTGAGGTGTATGATGATGTCAGCTATTGTGTGTGTGCAGAGCTAGGACTGCTTGATTGAATATTTGCTGTTGTGATATCCCCTGGTTTGGTGTGCGTGTGTGCGTGTGTGTGCAGAAAGATAAGAGTGAGAGAGGAGGCCATGGTACAAAACAATGGGGGGGGGTCACTGTGTGAGATGGCATTGCAGTCTCTTTTTTCAGCTGAGGAGCTGGAAGCAATGTGGGAGCAGGATAAATGTGCAATAATCAGAGTATTTATTGGCTTGCATTGTTTCCTGTATAAGTGATCAAAATGTGCCATTATAATTGAGGGTTAGTGTAATTTTGAATCAACTTGCCCTGCTGGCTAGTGCAAAAAGGTTAAGGTTGACCCCTGCTCAAAATGGCTCAAAAACTGGACCAGTATAGAGCAAAATCGGATTTCCTGATAGGGACCCTGAAACCTGATTATCAGGTAAAAAACCTGACAGGTGGCAACCTTACAAGTGTCCAGTGATTTTATTTTATTTTTTTACCAGGAGAGACATACTAAGCTGAAAGCTGGTTTGCAAGTGCAACCTGGGAGCACAAGAAAGTTAAGTGACTTGCTCAGGGTCACATAGTATGCAAGTGGGGACTGTCAAATTCAAATCCAGGTCTACAGCTCAGGGCCTTAAACCACTGCACTATACTGCATCCTGTGATAAGCCTCTCTATTCTCTCTCACACCTCCAGAAAAGTTAAGTTGTCTAACTTGTTTGTAAATCAGAGTATCTGAGGTATGAGAGTCCAGTGATAATGTCTTGGCCCTTACAGAAATTAATATGGTAGTACAACTACTTAAGTTTTGGCTCCAGCCTCAGTCAGATTTATTTCCAATGGTGAAGTCAAATAATTCAGTGCAGTCAATGACACTAATTACTGTACATGATGCTGGTTAAACTAGTAGACCTGTTACTGCTTTATTAATACAGGACAGGAGGGTTAGTTAGGTGTAAATGTTGAATGTGTGGGGGCCCAGGAATGGAGGGTGGGGCCCATCAAGGCTGCAGAGGCCCAGAATGATTAAAGCCAGCCTTGGTATTATAACAGGGCAAAGGAATAACAGTGTGCAGGAGGAAGAAGGAGTTTGGACAGGCAGGGGAAGGGAAGAAGGGAGGATGGGAGGACTGACAAGGGAGAAAGAGTGGGATCCTAGTGTTAGGACCCAGTACTGAGAGGGCCAGGAGGTAGCAAGGAGAGACAGTTGAAGTCTGCAGAAGCCATGCCAGGAAATGAAGACAGAAAAGGTAGCAATTTTAGCACTAAAATATGCCAGAAAAGGCAGGAAAACCCACATCTTATTCTGCACCTGGGGACGAACTACCTGGCATTGATGGGACAGCAGATGAGGTGGTTGAAGAGGTTTGAGGACTCTAGGACTAGTGTTTGCTAGGGACAGGAGGATTAGTTACCTTTCTCAGAGGTACTTCCAGTCCCAAGGGCAAGTACTGCAAGAAAACTGGAGGATCCAGGAGCCTAATGGAACGACTGGGTAACATGACGTCAGGAAAAGGGGTTGGGCTAATAGGGGTGTGGGGATGACCAGAGGACAGCAGTCTATACGCTTAAAAGATAGACTGCACTTTAAACTGTGTGGGGAAGAAAGGCTCAAAGCAAAAAGCACTGTAGTATATTGTGAGAATTAAGCAAGGAGAGGGGAGGCAGAAGGATCGAGGTGATCAGAGTATCTCTCGAATGGGAACCATATGTGCTTACCATGACAACAGTGAGACAAGGCAAGGAACAACAATACAGGGAGGGCTATAAAGGAGAGGAGAAAGGGGAGAAAGAAAGGGATGGACGGTGGTATCTTTTAAATGCTAAAGCTGGGGGAAATAAATATGTGACCTACAGGTTGTCATGGCGGGGGGTAGACATGGCAGCCATCAACTCGAGACATGGGACACCCAAACCATGGATTGGGACCTGCAGTTCCAGGTTACAGACTATTCCAGAAGGATAGAATTAAGGGAAGGGGGCATGCTCCTGTGAGGGAGGAGCTAAAATGTTTAAGGGAAGAGGGAGAGGAAGGAGATATAGAGGCTGTATGGATGCAAATCCAAGATAAAAAAATAGGACTCTAAGGTTTTAGGTGGTGCACAGGCTGCTCTCCTAACTGGAAGAGACAGATAGGGTATTGCTGGAACAGATCAGGAGGAACTGTGGGAAGGGTGGGGTGGTAATAGTCGGTAACTTCAACCTGCCGGGAGTGAAGTGGGGGACACTTGCCACCAAGTGTAGAAGGAAACAGATATTGATAGATGCCTTACAGGATAACTTTCTGATGCAGTTGATCAGAGAAACAACTAGGGTAGGGAATACCCTTGACCTCATACTGTCTAACAGGGAGTGGGTGAGGGATCTGAGAGTGGAGGAACCACTGGTAGGGATTGGCCACTGAACAATATAGTTTCAGTTGCAGCTGGGTGGGGGGCATCTGGCACAAATGTACTAGACTTTAGAAAGGCTGACTTCAAAAATATGGGTGAAGTGGTTCAAGGGTTCCTGAACAGAATTCAGCCTAATATGGATACAAATCAGAGGTGGGAACTCATTAAGCTAGGGATAGTGGAGGCAACAAATTCCTGCAACAAGGCCAAAAGTAAAAAGGCTAGGGTGCAGAAACCTAGCTGGATAAGCAAGGGTGCCATAGATAGGGTGAGGAGGAAAAGAGTAGCCTATAGGAGATATATGAGAACTAGGAAGGGGAGGACAGGGAGAAGTACCTAAAGGAAGCAAAGGAAGTGACCAGCAAAATAAGGGCAGCAAGGTGTCAAGGGAGCTCAGGTTGGTGAAGGAAATTAAAGAAGGGAAAAAGACTAGTTCAGGTACATCAGGAGAAAGGATTGTAAGATTAAGAAGGAGAGGGAGGGTGCAAGGAAGAAAAAGAAGTGCTTAAAGACAACTTCTGCTTGGTTTTATAAAAAGAAAGGAGGGGAAATACCTAAGGTTGGGGCAGGATAAAATTAGAGGGGGAGGGAGTGACAGAGAGGGAAATCACACAAGGTAGTGTGCTAGAGGGGTTAAGGGCCCCTGAGGGTGGAAAAGACACTGGGACTGGATGACATATACCCCAGGGTACTAAAAGAGCTGGCAGAGGTCCTGGCAGGCCCATTTGCAGGCCTATCTAATGCCTCTGTAGACTCAGGGTGTTTACCCCAGTATTGGAGGATGGCTCACGTAGTTCCATTCCGTAAGACTGGTCCCGAAGACAAACCAGGGAACTATATACCAGTGAGTCTCAAGTCCATAGTGGGGAAACTGATGGAAACAATCCTGAAGGAGAGGCTGGTGACCCTGCTGGAGGTCAGTTGGGTGCAGAACAGTCAGTAGCATCACTCTGTCAAGGGCAGATCCTGCCAGATCAACCTAGTGGACTACTATGATTGGGTGACTAGGGAAATGGACAAAGGGTACACAGTGAATGTCCTGTAATTGGACATCAGTAAGGCATTTGACTCAGTGCCACATGGGAGACTAGCATGTAAGCATAGGGGCACTGGGGCGGGGGCAAAATTGGTGGAATAAGTGGAGAACTGGCTACAGGGGTGGCATTGGCAGCAGAGGATGGTGGTGGGAAGAGAATTATCAACCCCAAGGGCAGTGATGAACAGGGCCCTACAGGGATCAGTGCTGGGGCCGGTGTTATTTGATGTATTTATTACAGACATCTCAGTAGGCATAAATAGCAAGAACATTCTATTTGTGGGTGATACCAAGATGGGAGCAGTTTTGCATGACCAGGGGGGTGGTGGTGGCAGGGATTTCAGGAAGATCTAACAAGACTGGAGACTTGGTCTGACACCTGGCAACTTGGTTTCAACACCAAAAAATGCAAGGTGCTGATTTTGGGGCAAAGAATCCAAAGAGGAACTACCATCTTTTGGAGGTGTGTGCAGCTAGCTGTGACTGATGAGGAGAATGATCTGGGGGTGCTCATTACAGAAGCAATGAGCAGCTCAGCACAGTGTAGGAAAGCAGCAGCAGTGGTCAACAAGATGCTGGGTTGTATTGCAAGGGGTATAACCTCTAGGAGGAGGGAGGTGATTCTGCCATTATACAGTTCACTGGTCAGACCCCACCTGGAGTACTGCATTAAGTTTTGGTGCCCTTACCTAAAGAGGGATATTAGATTGCTGGAAGTGGTGCAATGAAGAGCAACAAAGATGATCCAGGGTTTGGGGGAGTTACCATATGAGGTTAGACTGAAGGAGTTGAACACGTACTCTCTGGAGGAGAGGAGGGACAGGAGGGATATGACTGAGACCTTTAAGTACATGACAGGAATAAACAGGACAGGCATGGAGGGACTGTTCAAGGAGTGGGTGGGGAGAGAAACTATGTGTCATGACATGAGATTGGAGGATGGAAGGTTTAGGAGGGAAATAAAGAGGCATTTCTTTATGGAAAGGGTGGTAGCAGAGTGGAACGCACTACTGGCAGAGGTGGTGGCTTGTAAAACAGTGGGATGCTTCATGAGAGGCTGGGATAGGGAAAAAGGGAGGGTCATGGGAGGGGGGAGTAGGGTGGGAGGGTCAGCTGCAGAGAAGGGGTGCTAGCTGCAAAACTGAGCAGACTCAATAGACCAAATGGCCTTTTTCTGCTGGAAGTTTTGTATGTTCATATGTTCATATGTTTGAGTATAGCAAATTTAGTGAACAGTGTTAATTTGCACTAAGGAAAGGGACTTTGCTAGGGGCAGCCTGACATCTTTTATTTTTTTTTTCCTACTTGCTATTTTATGCTCCTCCCCTGCCCCCTAGACTCCGCCGCCTTAAGAGTCACTAACTGCATCTGCCCCAGCCTCATCCTACCTTCACCGGGGTATTCCCTCCATGTAGCCTCAGATTACCCCCCCCGGGTGGGGAAAAGAATGGGGCGCCTACACCCCCGAATTATATTTATTTCTTCAGAGCACCAGACTGGGACAGGCAGGTGGGCTGTGGGGTCTGCTCAAGACTGCTTCATCTTCCAGGAGCCTAGAGGGTGAATTTTCCAGTATTCCTGTGTTGGCGTGCATCCTCAATGTCAAGGTCCTCCCCAGCCGATGTCCGTCATACACTTACCCACATTGTGAGACAGAGAACTTGATGTTCCCCTGGCCTCCGCCAGAGGGCAGTCAGGCTCCAACACTTGGGGTCCCCTTCCTCCCAGGAGAAGAGAGCTGTCATCAGGACACTCAATCCTCTCCTTCCCCTGCCGACCCCCCGGCAGTCCGGGCTCACTCCTGAACCTGGGTCACCTGTGTAGCGTGAGGTGTGGCATCCAGCGCCTCAGCCCTCAGCACCACCGGGCCAGCCAGCCTGACATCTTTTAAAATGGGGCCATTACTCTGTGTACTATAGTTTTGGTATCCAGTTCTAGGTTTGTCTACCTATTTCTGTTTCATGCTTTTAGCCACTGACTGAATGGCTTTTAGCAACTGGCTGCCATGCCAGCAACCCGAGTTCAGAGCAGACCTGGCTCACTTGGGGACTGGTCTGGGAGGGAGAATGCACATCTGTAGGACAGGGAGAGGAATCTAGGTGGCAGCACAGTGGAACAGCATGGGAAGGATCCCCACACCTGGTTGCCTGAGATGTCTCCATGGAAGCCGAGAACACACATGTCCGGGCCCAATAGAGGGCAAAATAGGAGGAAAAGCCCTCCGACAGTAGAACAGTGATGGCCTGCCCTCTAGCAGGCCTCACACCAATAACTAGGCACTTCTGATTCAAGGACCTGTGACAGGACCACGAGAAAAGGCACATCCCAAAGAAGGTGAGTGATGGGGCTGGGATGACTGGCCCAGATGGGGGCAAGTCAGGGTGCCAAAGGAGATGAACAGCTGTGTCCCATGGACACAGTGGGGTGACATGCCACTCATCATGGTTGGGTACTGTGTGCTGGTCAATGGAAAGGAACTGCCTGCATGGATGAATGATGCACGAACCCAGTGGGGCAACATGGTACCCATTACAGCAGTGTACTGTGTGCTGGTGAAATGTGAGGTGCTGCCTGCACTGAGGAGTGATGCTCAGAAGCACTGTATGAACACAGCAAGGGACTGATTACACAGAAGAGTGAAGCTAAGAAGCACTGCATGAACACAGTGGAGTGACGTGGCACCAATTACGTTTGCATTCTGTGTGATGGCAAATGGTGATGGATTGCCTGCACTGTCTAACGATGCTCAGAAGCAATGTAGGAACAGTCTGGTGTGACCAGGCATACATCAAGGTGGTGTACTGCTTGCTGGTGAAACATAAGGAAATGCCTGCACAAGGGAGTAATGTCAGAAGTACTGCTTCAACGCAGTGGGGCGACATGGTACCAGTCATGCTAGTGTACTGTGTGCTGGTGAAAGGTGATGAAGCAATTATTCTGTAGAGTGATGCTCAGAAGCACTGCATGAGCACTGTTGAGTAACATGGCACCACTCATGGTGGTGTAATGTTGACTGGTGAATGGGTAGGTATTGCCTGCACTGAGAAATAATGCTCAGAAGCACTGCATGAACACAGTGGTGCATCATTGCACCCATCCCTGTTGTGTACTGTTTGTTGGTGACAGGTAAGAGACTGCCTGTTCTGGGAAGCAATGCTCAGAAGCAATGCATGAACACAGAGTGGCAACAAGGCACCCATAAGAAATGCATACTGCACGCTGGTGAAAAGTGAGGGACTACCTGTATAAGGGAGTGATGCTCAGAAGCATAGCTTGAACACAGTGGGGCAACACGGCACCAATCACAGTGGTGTACTGCATGCTGGTGAAAAGTGAGGGAATGCCTGCACTGAGGAACGATGCTCAGAAGCACTGCATGGACACAGTGGTGCAACATGGTACCCAGCATGCTTGTGAACTGTGTGCTGGTGAAAGGTCAGGGACTGCCTGCACTGAGGAGTGATGCCCAGAATCACTGCATTAACAAAGTGGGGTGTCATGGCACCCATCCCTATTGTGTACTGCATGCTGATGAAAGGTAATGGATTGCATGCACTTGGGATAAATGCTCAGAAGCACTGCTTGAACACAGTGGGGTGACATGGCACCCATCACAGTGGTGTACTGTGTGCTGGTGAAAGGTGAGGGAGTGCCTGCACTGTGGAGTGATGCTCAGAAGCACAGCTTAAACACAGTGGGGCAACAAGGCACCACTCACAGCAGTGTACTGCCTGCACTGCAAAGTGATGCTTAGAAGCTCTGCATGAATATAACAGGGTGACATGGCACCCATTATGGTGGTGTACTGCATGCTGGAGAAAGGTGAAGGACTGCCTACAAAGGGGAGTGATGCTAATAAGTACTGCATGGACACAGTTGGGTGACATGGCATGCATCATAGTGTTGTACTGCATGCTGGTAAAAAGTCAAGGACTGCCTGCACTGAGGAGTGATGCCCATAATCACTGCCTTAACAAAGTGAGGTGTCATGGCACCCATCCCTATTGTGTATTGCATGCTGATGAAAGGTAATGGATTGCATGCTCTGGGGATAAATGCTCAGAAGCACTGCTTGAACACAGTGGGGTGACATGGCACCCATTACAGTGGTGTACTGTGTGCTGGTGAAAGGTGAGGGAGTGCCTGCTCTGTGGAATGACGCTCAGAAGTACAGCTTGAACACAGTGGGGTGACATGGCAGCCATCACAGTGGTGTACTGTGTGCTGGTGAAAGGTGAGGGAGTGCCTGCACTGTGGAGTGATGCTCAGAAGCACAGCTTAAACACAGTGGGGCAACAAGGCACCAATCACAGTAGTATACTGCCTGCACTGCAAAGTGATGCTTAGAAGCTCTGCATGAATATAACAGGGTGACATGGCACCCATTATGGTGGTGTACTGCATGCTGGAGAAAGGTGAAGAACTGCCTACAAAGGGGAGTGATGCTAATAAGTACTGCATGGACACAGTGGTGCAACTTGGCACCCATCACAGTTGTGTACTGTGGGCTGGTGAAAGTCCAGGGAGCCCCTGAACTGAGGAGTGATGTTCAGAAGCAGTGCATGAACACAGTGGGGGCAACGTGGCACCCATCATGGTTGTGTTCTGTGTTCTGGTGAAAGAAGAGGGACTTTCCACATTAAGGTGTGATACACAGAAGCACTGCATAAACACAGTGGGGAGACATGGCACCCATTACAGTGGTGTACTGTGTGCTGGTGAAAGGTCAGGAACTGCCTGCACTGAAGAGTGATACACAAAAGTACTGCATGAAAATAGTGGTGTCACATGGCACCCACCACGATGGTGTACTACGTGCTGATGAAAGGAGAGGGACTTCCTGCGCAGGGGAGTGATGCTCAAAAGCACTGCATGGACACAGTGGGGAAACATGGCACACATAACGGTGGTGTACTGTGTGTTGATGAAAGATGAGGGACTGCTTGCATTGAGGAGTGATGCTCAGAAGCACTGCATGAACACAGTGGGGTGATATGACACCCATTACAGTGGCGTACTGTGTTTTGGGAAAATGTCAGAGACTGCCTGCACTGTGGAGTGATACTCAGGAGCACTGCATGAACACAGTGGTGTGACATTGCACCCATGACAGTGGTGTACTACAGCCTGGTGAAAGGTGAGGGACTGCCTGCACTGTGTAGTGATGCTCAGAAGCTCTGCATGAACACAGTGGGGTGACATGGCACCCACCATGGTGGCATACAACATGCTGGTTAAAGGTAAAGCATAGCCTGAATTGTGAAGTGATGCTCAGAAGCACTGCAAAGACACAGTGGTGCAACTTGGCACTCTTCACAGTTGTGTACTGTGTGCTGGTGAAAGTTCAGGGACTGCCTGCACTCAGGAGTGATGCTGAGAAGCACTACATGAATACAGGGGAGTGTCATGGCACCCATCACTGTGGTGTACTACATGCTGGTGAAAGGTGAGGGGCTGCCTGCACAGGGGATTTTATTTATTTGGTTTTTGTTTACCGGGTAAGTACACTAGACAACAATGTTGCCTATACTCAGGCACGACCCGGGACAGTACAGACAGGGGAGACTAGAGTCAACATTAAAGAGTATTTCATGATGCAGCATGAGGTGAGAACAAACATTTGAACAGTATACAGCCAGGTACAGTCATTATCAGTGATGACAAAGAGAAACAGATGACATTACATTGATTTTCATAAGCACTGCATGGACACAGTGTGGCAACATGGCACCCATTACAGTGGTGTACTGTGTTTTGGGGAAATGTCAAGGACTGCCTGCACTGTGAAGTGATGCTAAGAAGTACTGCATGAACACAGTGGGGTGACATTGCACCAATCATGGTGGTGTACTATGTGATGGTGAAAGTTGAGGGACTGCCTGCACTGTGCAGTGATGCTCAGAAGCACTGCATGAACACAGTGGGGCAACAAGACACCAATCACAGTAGTGTATTGTGTGCTGGTGAAAGGTGAGAGACTGCCTGCACTGTGGAGTGATGCTCAGAAGCACTGCATTAACACAGCAGGGTGACATGGTACCCTTCACGGTGGAGTTATGTAGGATAGTGAATGGATAGGGACTCCCTGCACTGTGGAGGGATGCTCAGAAGCACTGCATGAACACAGTGTGGCGACATAGCACCCATCACTATGATGTATACATGCTGGTTAAAGGTGAGCGACTGGTTGCATTGTGGAGTGATGCTCAGAAGCACTGCATGGACACAGTGGTGCAACAATGCATCCATCACAGTTGTGTACTGTGTGCTGGTGAAAGGTTAGGGAGCAACTGCACTGAGGAGGGATGCTCAGAAGCACTGCCTGAACACACTGGGGAGTCACAGCACCCATCCCTGTTGTGTACTGCATGCTTTTGAAAGCGAAGGGACTGCTTGCTCTGGGGAGTAATGCTCAGAAGTACTGCATGAACACAGTAGGGCAACATGGCACCCATCCCTGTTGTGTACTGCTTACTGGTGAAAGGAAGAGGAACTGCCTGCACTGTTCAGTAATGCTAAGAAGCACTGCATGAACACAGTAGCATGACATGGCACCCATCACAGTGGAGTACTGCATGCTGGTGAAAGTTGAGGGACTGGCTGCACAGGAGGTGAAGCTTTGAAGCAGTGTATGAACCTGGAGAGGTGACATGGCACCCATCATGGTTTTGTACTGTTTACTGGTGAAAAGTCAGGGACTGTCTGTGCTCATTTAACTGCTATATGAGAAATAACACATACCCTGCCTTATATGGCATTTATTTACTTATACATCTTACCTTAACTTTTAGTATAGTTAGGATTTGACACACCAACACACATACACTGCTTCATGTTCTGCTACAGTGTAGCATTTCAGCCATTTGAAACTGACTAGGAAAAGGTTAATGTACTAGGAAAAGGTTAACAGAGTGCCATACAGGCAACACCGCACATACACACACACACACACACACACACACACACACACACACTCCTCTCCATGATTTGAGCAGAATATAGAGACCTTAGTCTCAGTCTGCATGCAACATCCCTTTCTTAGCCTTGTTTGCTGTACTAACTTTCATCAATTAATTTCAAAAATATGAACAATAACCAGAATAACAAATATAAAAAAGCATTACATGATTTTCATAAATTACTGTATTTACTGCTGTCCTTTTTTATTTCTTGCAGATTTGCTGAACCGATAACAATACTGTACTCTGTGTTGATCAGAGGCCTTTCCCCATAGCCTCTAAAAACTGAACCTTCTTACTTAATCTCGATTACAGTTTATGGCTGAGAAAGGCTGACTGAGTTGACATGTTTATGAACTATGAATTTTTCTTGAAAGATAATTCTACCCAGATTGAATCTAGTAACTCACACAAAATAGTGCATTGCGACACTGCTCAGCTGAATGAACACAGCAGACTGCTTCAATTAATTAGTGGATTGATTGCACATGCCCTCCAATTTATCTGGTCTGTTAGGAATCTGGAGAGCTCACTTTTTCTACTGTCATAGCAAGACATCTGCAGGGCTCTGCCTACTGCAGCTGTAAAAATGAACATGTAGGTGTGATGTGGCACTGCTTATCATCAGAAACATATGCAGGCAGCATCATAATACAACCACAATACATACTGGTGGTGTGGAGGGATGGGGCATTGAATGACTTGCCTCTTGCCATGTCTGCAACCTGTGTTTGGGAGTGACCACAGGTTGTTGGAGGATGACTGGGGGGAGAAGGACTTAGCATCTGATGACTACTCTTCTCCTCTGGGGTAGGAGTGACTCCCTGCTTTAGCCTGGCCCCTAGTGGTGGTTGGGGGTCAGACTGCTGGGAATGCACATGGGGGTTAGAGGCATGCCAGACATCCATTGTGCTATGTATGGAAGTTTGTGTAACTCAGGTCACTGATGTCATTGCACACCAACTCCTCTGCACCACCAGGAAGAGGGGAAAGGAAAAATCACTTTGACTGTCAGGATGTTTCTCTGGCCACTTATAGGCCGCACAGTGGTGACCTAGGCATGGCTCTAACAAAATCCTCTCCAGTGGTTTGAGCTTGACTCTCTGCCACACCACCGTGAGGGGTGAGCCTTGGGGAAACTGAAGCCAATAAGTCTGGGAAATGCTGAGTGATGGGATTGGGAGATAAGAAAGGAGTGAAGCCAGCCAGGAGGGAGAAAAACAAGTAACAAAAAAATACATCCATAATATAAATCCAGAATTAACATTAATAGGCACCCTCAACACAAGTGGTGGCCATCCTTAGTCACTTGAATCATTAATAAAAATAGTTATTAAAGGTGCTTTTTTAAATATCTGAGGCAGTTAAAATATACTAATTATGAATCTTAGGATATCAGAAATAAATTGTTCTGCCCTCAAAGAGATTGGCAGCTTAAGCCTGAGTGCTGACCTCGATTGACCACAAATCCATCTGCATCCTACCTCAAAACAAAGAAGAGGGCTCTTCTCATTATTGCTGATGCCAGCCAGTTGTGGGGCATCCTCATAAATCTCTGGAGCTGGGCTCACAGAAGGAAAGGTAGTGGAGAACCACAGCAAGGAGAAGAAGTCAGAGCAATTTCCCCTCAAGGGCTTCAGACTACACCGTGGGCTCCAGAGCTCAAGATAAGGATATCAGCTCAAACAATGATACATCTCCTTTAATCATTAAAGCTAATTGATGCAAATGTTTCCAAAATGAAGCAGGATTTCTGCAAGCTAGAAAAACACACAACAGCAGTTGAAGAGGCTGTCAAAGACCTCTGCTAGGAAAATGGCTTCAATGGCAGAGTACTCATATGTCTGTGAAAAAGAGAAAAGGAGCTGACAGAAGAGGGTGAGGACTCAGAGACTCAAGTTCAGTGCAAGAACACTTGCTTATTCGAGTTCCCTGAAGACTTGGAACATCTGGACTTCCTTCATAACCACATGGTTACAACAAGAGCTGAGCCTACTGGAGGATTATAACATCAAGATAGAAAAAGCACACTGGGCTCTGGGCCCAAAGCCCAAACCCCACTCCCCTCCTAACTCAACTGTTGTAAAATTGTTTAAATATCCAGCAAAGGACGATCTAAGGATCTAAAGCGCAAGCCCTGGGTGATAAAAGAGCTATGCTTCAATGGCAAACAGGCCTACATAGACCAAGACTCCCCCCCCCAACATGCTCAGGAAGAGGAAAATGGTGTTTGGGTGATTAAACAATTAAAGGAAAGAAATGTTAAAGCTCAGCTCTTTTACACTGCCAGATTGGTGGTTCAGGAAAAGATGGGTAAAAACATAGGACTTATGGCTGCAGGTGAGGAAACTGTTAGCATTACATAAGACAGAAATACTGGAGTTTCCAGCAGACCTGTATGAAAGGAAGATTTCATAGATGGCCTGGTCCTTGGTGGGTAAGAGCAGTTACCAGGGCGCAGCGAGAGGGAAGAAGTCAGAAGTACATCTGTAGCTCCTTTTGGATCCTAAAAAGGTGTACAAAGGGCTGAAGAAAAACATCACCTGAGAGATGAGTTTGGGATAATATAAAACTGAACAGGTGTTCAAGTTGCTTTCAGATTTCTTCCCTGCATTTACAGTACCCAGAATACACTGCAAACTTGAGAACCTCACCCCAAAAGGTACTGTTTGGGCTGTACCCCCCCACCACTGCAGGATACCATTTTGGATGTTTCCACTGCCCCCAACTCCAAGCATACCTCCATCTTGCACATTTGAGCAGCAGGTGACAATTGCCTCATTAAAGTCCTCCTAGCTGGAGAAGGACAGCTGCAAGCAGCACTGCCAAAAGCAGCATGCAGAAATGCAATGTTTGTCATGGTGATTTTCTTTCCTCACAGCAGGGGTATGTCTCTAAAGATTTAAAATTTAAATTGGACAGTCATAAGCCCAGTGGAGTTTGAGAACAAATAAATAATGTGACCACATGGTTAGCCTAATTATAATGGCACCTCCTTGCAGCTATTCCCCTGATAGAACTTCTCTTTCCCCAGCCCAAATGGATGAGTCATTTTTTTTCACTGACAATATAAGTATAAAAGTGGTTGCGCTATGTCTGGTTGCCAACTCTTTTTGCTCAAATTGAAAGAAATCAACTAAAATGAACTATGTGGTTATATGGTGTACTCTCCCAAATAACTGCTGATGATGTCTGAAACTGTGGAAGAGCAACCCTTGACCTGCAGCATAGCATGACTGTGGCAGGACTAAGAGGGAAGATGGGGGGGGGAGAGTCATTACACTAGGAATTTATTGGCAATGTGACTAAATGGACAGGGGATCTTTTTCTTAAAAAAAACATAAAGAAATAATAAGAGACAGTAGTGAGTCAACAAGGA
Source organism: Neoceratodus forsteri (assembly GCA_016271365.2). Taxonomy (NCBI): domain Eukaryota; kingdom Metazoa; phylum Chordata; order Ceratodontiformes; family Ceratodontidae; genus Neoceratodus; species Neoceratodus forsteri. The sequence goes on along the minus strand of CM057450.1, from coordinate 1,734,740,684 downwards.
ATGGGAAAGCAGGTAGATGGATGGAATGGAGTGGATCTATGTTGTTTTTTTCTTTTTGTTCTCTGTTAGTATATCTCTGTGCCATAAACTTGAAAAAAAGAAGAAAAGGAGAAACAATAAAAAATAAAAATGCATAGATGTACTGTATCTGCTGGAATGGCTGAGCCAGTGTTGTTTATCCTAGGTCTCCCTGATTTAATTCATAGGGCAATGATCCGTAGGTATTCAGTGATACTAGCCTTCCAGAATCACTACTGGCTTTCATACTAATGCACCCAGAAGCACATAAAATGGTGAGACTGAGGGTAGGATACACTGGTAGGCTTGACCATTTAATGCTGCTGAGGTTGATTGAGGGAAACAGGTGAGGAACAGCTGCCAAAAGATTTCTATGCCCTTCTTCTCCATTGCAGGTAAAAGCAGACCTTGTCAGAGGACCTGCACTGGATGGGACCAGACTTCTCATGGGCAGGGACCTTACTTAAAGGATGACTTCAGGACAGGAGGGATTTTCCTCCTCAAGTGTTAGAGCTTGGTTCTGTGCACTACTGTAGTAGTGCCAACTACTGCAACTGGTTAAAGGGAAGGGCTGGTAAAGTGATTTTGCAGTAAGCACTCACTACAGACAATTCAGCTTAAGTGCATAGTTAATAGTTATCAGATATTCTTGTTAAATGAAGTTGAATGTATTGTTTATTGCTGAAAGCAGCATGTAGCAAAGAAAAGTAAACTATAACCAGAGGGTGGGGACAGTGGTGAGTATTTAGTGACCTACAACCTCTCAGGTGCTAGATGAAATCACACAACCTCCTGACAAGAGGGGCGGCTCCATAGCTATCACTGTAGCATGAGGGTAAATGCAATGCTTTTACAGAACAACAGGGGAAAGGTATACAGATTGGGGGATATGACATGCTACATGAATGGTTATGGCAACTAACTTATTAAACATTGTGTTCTGCAATATGAAGAGTACTGGCTCTGTTGTAAAGAAGGCCAGATTGTTGAAAGAATTAAGTGAGGCTCACTGCGACATTAGCCTCCTCATGGAGACCAGGTTAAAGTGATTTTCTAATGTTTGCTATGACACATGCAGATAGTAACCTGTAGGAGCTGTGAATCAGTATCCTACCATTCAAACAGCCATAAACTGCTATTTTCCATGAAAAAAATGCTTTTATTTCTGGGCTCTGCTTCATTTGCATAACCTGCCCCCAACTGTGACATCATACCAGGGAAACTAAGTTTTAAAGGGACACTGCCAGTTTTTAGTTTTAGACAGGCAAATCAGCTATGTACTGTAACCACAATGCCTCACTATGTAAATTAGCATACAGGCTATTTTATTTCTGTGCTTACTGCAGAAATAGGAGACTACATCCAGTACAGAAGTCTTGTAGTTAGATACAGTATGCACAATGCCTTGCTTTGGAAATAAACATACAGGGGCTTATAATGTTGACACCACTACAGAAATATGAGACTACAGCTCACAGTAAGGAAATTAGAAAACAGCTTCTTATTGTACCCACAATGCATTGCTATGGACATTTACATATTAGGTGTTCACCACTATCAACATAAGGGCATGTGCTTCTGAGAAAGCCACATTTAAGTCAATATTAGATATTACCCAGAATTCCTTATTGCTGTGTGTAAAACATTGACAACTTCCTGGTATGATATCACTCTGGGGGTGTGGTTTCACAAAAAAACTGGAAGGCAGCCAGAAACAAAACACTGATAAAACATAACAATAAGATGGCTATGACAGATTTTTTTACAAAACAAACTGCAGCTTCAACATCTGAAGCATGTCATACTATGTGAAAAAGGCATCTGTGAAACATTAGAAAATCCCTTTAACTAAACTAGAACATGTCAAACTCTGACAGAGTTGGGTTGGCACTGTAATTTAATCATCCAGCTCCCAGCAAAAAACAACCAGCATGGCTATATTAGTGAAATGGAGGCTCCTGTGAAAAGTAATAGACTAATCACCTTCTAAGGAGGGTAGTGCTACATTGCAGATGGGGCCCCAAAAATTGCATGATACATGTCTACAGCCCCACACCAGCATCACCTGCTTTTTTAGTCAGCTGTATATCAAATTGTCCACCTTCCCTGCCAGCCTGTTGGTGCTAGGAGGGGACTGGAATGTGGTTGAATTCCCCAGCATTGATAGGTCCACAGGAATGGTGAACATGGGAAAAGCAGTGAGGACAGTGCTGAAGGGACTGAGGAAGGAGTTGGGACTCACAGATACTGTATCTGGAAGAAATCACTCCTTAAACAAAAAAAAATCTGTGGATTTTACTCACCTCCAAAGAGAAGCTACTCAAGAATCCATAGGTTTTATGCACCTAAAACTGTTACCCATATAGCTAAGAAATGTGCAGTTCTACCTACAGCATTTTTAGACCATTTCCCTGTCTAATTAAGACTAGTCTTAGCATAGGTCCCAAGTTTCAGCAACTGGAATGCTGGGTCAGCTTTGGCTGAGCGGGGGGTGGGGGGTGGATATCATAGCCCAAGACAAAGAATCTACAGCAGCACTTTTTTTTGTTCACTGGATCAATTTCAGTTCCTAAGTATTTTCATGATTTTTTCAGAGATGGACCAATAATTGAAACAGATAGGGATACGAGGATTAATAAGGATTACATAAAAACTTAAGGCTTACTGAACACCAGGCTTTCCCAGGAAAACACAGGAGCACAAAGTTGATCACTAGCTTGTGGAAGAATGCTTCCTCTTCTTTATGGCAACTGAGATCAACTCACCAGCTAAATCCAGCCTCGTGCTGTGCCACTGAATGCCCAGTCAAACTAGAAGGATCCCATATTATGCAGGCGCAGAGGAAATGAGTCTCATGGCAGCTGTGCACTGAGTGAGCCAGGCCAGGAACCAGCACCGCAAGCATGTGCTCAGAACCATAGCGTGCAGACACAGAGGACAGTAATGCATTTTGCGGGTTCTGGCAAAACTATTCGGGTGAGAGGGTTTAAATGTAATTTAACAGGTCTGAGCTGTGAAATGCTGGTCACTTTGGGGGTATACCTTAGTCCTGAGACAATGGGACTCCACCTGGAGTCTCAATGTAGTGCTGTTAAATGATGAAATTTTTCAGGTAAAATAAAGAAAATAAATAAATAAACATGTACCTCAGAGTTAACACGGAAAAGGACTCAGCCCTAAATATATCTTGAATGGACTGAAGGCTGTTTTAAGAGCCCACAAAATATCATTTGCAGCCAATAAACAAACAAACAAAAAAAAACAAGCAAGGGAAACTCAGAAATAATTAACTCTTAATTTACAAAGGCTAGAGGAGGGACACACGACTATGTGCAAGCTGTCCAAGCAGAACTGAATACACTAATACAATGCAGGGCTGAAGGCAGCCTTTGCTACTGTGGACAAAAGTATTATGAGTTTCGCAACAGGACAAGTCACCTGCTTGCCTTTCAGCTGAGGACATAAGAGGCAGAGAAACACATCCTTAAACTGCATAACAGTAACAAGCAAGGAGAAGTGGGCTTCCTGCCAAAGAAAATTGCAGCTAAATTTTTGCAATTTTTTAAAGGGGCACTGTCAGCTTTACCCCTTCGTATTTTAAGAAATCCAAGCAGTGTGCCTCTTGGCAAATGTCTATCATATACTTACTCCAGAATGCCCCTTTGTATATTGAATATCAGTCTTTTTAGTGTTTTTCCTATTTTGTTCTGAAATATTTGGATGCTCGGCCCGCCAGTAACTCACCCGCATCCTGGAAGTACATGGATGTCTGGAACGTTCGTTTGCCTCATGCGCTGTCCTGAAGCATCATTTTTTTCAGATGCAAACTCTGATATCATATCGAGCCAGTCCCTTGTGTTTTAATGAAATGGTGTTGGCAAGACTGACTCAAAACTGAGCACTGCGAGGTGTTTAATTCCAATTTTGATATTGAACCGGAATCCCATGCATGTGCAACAATGCCACACTCCTGTGCATGTGCGTGATATTTGATGAATCATGACTTGGCACCTTTTTGCCTTAATTCGAATTGCTGAGCTAACATTTTGGGTCGCAGTACATGTGGAGATAGTTTATTTTACAGTCTATTTTATAGCAGCTAGTACTTTAAAGCTTAGTCAATTCTACCAATTACCTTAAAGGTTCTATTACAGTTTACTTTAATAGCAGCAAGTACTTTTAGAGCTCAGATAATCCTACTTATAGGTCCTAAGCTACTGGTGATAAAATATAGCTGCTTGCTTATAATCAATTGAGGCATATGAACTTGCTGTTGTTTGTCTATTTAGCTAGAGCTTAATACAAATAATAGGGCTGTGCGAATACCTTTTCCAGAATATTCAGCCGAATATTCGGAATTCAGGTCCCAAGTATTCAGTATTTGTTATTTGGTATTCGGCCAGAAAAGGTGTTTTTTTTAAGGAAACTTTAAAAAAAGCACTTTAACAACACCATTAATCACCCATTAAACCTGGTGTAGCGTATACACCTCAATGAGACTTCAACCACCAACGCAGAGCTCTGATTAATGCAACACAAGCTACATGCAGCACACTTGATCCACCGCAGCACACATATAGCACTCCAAAAACAATATCAAGCATTGCATTGAGTCAGCACTGAGGGTGTTCTTGGTCACAGACATGGTAGCCCATGACATGGGCATCGGCGATTGAGTGCTTGCAATAACGGCAACTCAAGTCTGGTGCATGTCGAAGGGGCTACTGCTGAGGAAGGGTGACCAGATGGTGGAGGTGGGTGCATATAGCGACAGGACATCACTATGTGTGTACGTGTGTGGAAGGGTGGGGTCCAGCATGATGGAACGGAGGGAGGGTTGGCCTGGTGTGGTTGGTGTGGGGCTGCCAAGCTGGCCCCATTGCGTGGTTGGTGGTTGTCAGCCTAAAGGTGCAAGGGTTCCAGGTTCGGGTCCGGGCACGCCTACATTTTTGTGTGCCCAGCCCCCAATTTTATTTCTCCAGATTTTGCACCTCCCCGACATGCACACCCCTGGAGCTAAGAATTCTTTAGTAGGGGGTTGTGGGGCAATGCAAGGGGCACAGCCCACTGCATGAACAATCAATATTTAAGTCCCTGGCACTGTTTTCCTGTGCATTGGGGGTACATCACTGAAATAGATTTTTGGTGACATATACTTGCCCTGCCACCAACCGCGATTGCGCTTTCGTGGTTATCACATAAATCCACAGACATGGGGTAGATGGTGCTTTGGCCATGGGCATAAGACTAGTGGTAACAGTGGCTGCCATAGTGGTGACAGCTGAAAGGGTGGCTGCTGCATGAATGGCACCGGTGGTGGTGGGAAGCATACTGGTTGTGGATGAAGCAGCCATAGTGGTAGCAGTGGGAACACTGGTGGTGGTGTCTGCTGTTCCTGCACAAAACATGTACACTCTGATGCCCTCCTACTACTGCACAAAAGGATGTGACAGTGAATGTATAGATGGAACAAGTGGTGACACCAGTAGTAGTAATAGTTCTGCTGGTGGTATTAGTAGTAGTAGTAGTACTCTTCCCAATGCTACAAGAACTAAAATGATTGCTTGGGGAGAAAAATATTTGAGACCATCTAATAAAGAGACACCTGTCTGTCATTGTCCATGTAGTCTATCTCACCACCTTCTCTGGAATTGTATTATGTAGCAATAGTATACAGTGAAGCAAGACAAGATCCAATTCAGTACTTTGCAGTAAATGCTATCACAAAATATTGGATGACTAAAGATTAACTGCCACTGAATTACACTGCTCCTTGCAGAATACAGCAGCACTTTGCAATAATTTTGCAGGCATAGAAAATAATTGAGACTGGTGATGCCACACTGGTAACCAGAATATTTCAGGCATGTGAAATAATTGGGACCGGTGATGCCACACTGGTAACTGGAATATCTCAAGCATGGGAAATACTTGAGATGGGTGATGCCATACTGGTAACTAGAATATTTCAGTCATGTGAAATACTGGAGACTGGAGATGCCATACTGGTAACTGGAATATTTCAGTCATGTGAAGTACTGGAGACTGGAGATGCCATACTGGTAACTGGAATATTTCAGTCATGTGAAATACTTGAGACAAGTGATACCATACTCGTAACCGTAATATTTCAGTCATGTGAAATACTTGAGACTGGAGATGCCACACTGTTAACTGCCATATTTCAGGCAGGGGAAATACTGAGACTGGAGATGCCACACTAACTGCCATATTTTATGCACTCGAAATACTTGATACTGGTGATGCCACACTTGTAACTGCCATATTTCAGGCATGGGAAACATTGAGACTGGAGATGCCACACTTGTAACTGCCATATTTCAGGCATGGGAAACACTGAGACTGGTGATGCCACACTTGTAACTGCCATATTTCAGGCATGGGAAACACTGAGACTGGAGATGACACACTATTACTTGCCATATTTTATGCCCATGAAATACTTGAGACTGGTAATGCCACACTGGTTACTGGCAACTGGAAAGCTATTAAAGGGATCGATGGAATATGAGCACGAGCATCACAGGGGATGAGAGATGTAGCAACACCAGTTGAGGATTTTGTATTGGGAACAGCAATCAATAGGTGGGTGGCAGTTTTAGGCACTGGGAATTGCAGGGTATGCTCGTTCAGAAGAATGCACCATGACAGTGGAAGTAATAAAGAAAAAGGGTGCTGGTCACAGATTTGTGTTAGTATGACTTTGAATATGAATGTTAACATGTGCTTATTTGCTAACAGAACAATGATGGTTAACACATAATGGCTTGTGTATGGGTCGGTGCTACAACACACAAATCTTGTATCCAGTACAAGACAATTATTTAATGCAATTGTTAGTGGCCATATGTGTACCCAAGGTGAGGTAGATTTATTTTTATAAACACAAGTTGTTCCACATGTGCTGGGTCAAGTGAGGATCGATGAGGTTCCACCACATCCCCAGCAGTGCTGAACATTCATTCAGACGGTACACTGGTAGGGGGGCAACAGATATATTTAAGGGCCAACTGTGCCAAGTGTGGAGATGCTTTCATCCTTTTGATCCAGTACTCCACTGGATTTATGGAGAATGACTCCAGAGGCTCATTGAAATAACTGTTTGGCAGATTGGGTGCTGACTGTGGCTGCTGTTCTGTTCTCTTCGGCTGCTCAGCCTGTAGTGATGAGCTGAGCTCAGCCCAACAGTCACCCTCCTTCTCAAGGTTTTCCATACTGATTTCAGTTTGTGATTCTGAGATTGGCTCATCAGTAGGGTTACCTGCTGGTTTCACTGACCCAAGGATGCAGAAACTAAGTTCTGAGCACATCTGCTTCTGAATGTCTGTAACCTTGTGAGTGGGCATTATAAGATGTAGTACCTCACACTTGAAACGTGGATCCAACATAGTGGCAAGTATGTGCTTTTTATTGGAATAGAGATCAGAAAATCTAACTTCTAGTTCTGTGGTGAGGGTTTCCACAAGGGATATCACTGTTCCTGTTGTCTGGTTTGGCTCTTTTTCAGCATTTTCACTGAATCTCCTCATGGCTTTTTTCATCAAAACTGCCATCTCTAAGTACTTTTATCATATTTGTGGCATTGTCTGTGACCACAAACCCTACCTGCAAATTGTTGCCATCAATCCGTGGGCTCTACATCTCTTGCAGGAATGACAGTATGTTTATAGCCCGGTGATCCTTTTCCTTAACACTGACATTTAGCAAAGCAGACCTGTAGAGAGAGGGGGAAGAGACAGAACCAGCACCAGTACCACCATCACCACCAGTGAGTACCACATCTGCAACACACCAGTGTGCTGTCAGTGACATATACAATATGCATGATTTGAATTCATGCTGGTCCATATGTCAGTTGTGCAGTGGGAAACTCCATCAACAGCCTGTGCTAGTAGTCTTGCAACTTCTTTTCTCAAATCATGGTAAATGTTGGGTACTACAATACGTGACAATGTGGTCCGTGATGGTATATTATACCTAGGGTGCAAATGCTGTAGCAGTCTACAGAAACCTGTGTTTTCCACAATGGAAAATGGCTGCAGATCCAAGGTCATCATCTCACCAATTAAATTGGTAATCTGCTGGGCTGTAGGGTGTGATGCCTGGTATTTGGTGCGGGCATGGAAGACTTGCATGATGGGTGTAGTCAAAGCGGTACAACATCGCATTGATTTTGACTTTGAACCCATGGTGGAGGGTGTTACAATAATAGACGATTGAGCAGAAGAAGGCAGAATGGGTGATGCTCCTGTAAGAGGATGCACTATAAGTGGAGTAGGGGGAGTTGAGGGCACACTGTCTGTCTCAGTAATAGAATCACTAACAATACTTTGTGCATCTACTGGACCAGTACCAGAAGAGGGTCTGACAGGTACGTGTTGTGGAGGGGGAGGAACAGCTGTGGATCATTGAAGTGCACTGGGATGTTTCATTCGGAGATGGTTCATCATTGATGTTGTTGTGAGATTTGAAAGGTTTTTACCACAACTTGTAGTACAGTCACACACACAGCATGCTGCCTTTGTTGGATCATCTTTTACAACACTAAAGTACAGCGACACCACACTTTTCCTTGCACTGACAGTGGAAGTACAGGCCTCAATAGGGTGACCATTGCATGTTTTGCCCTTTTCCCCTTATCAGACCTGGGTGCAGTGGATGCAATTGTTCTACCCCTTTCTTTCTCCGTAACAGATGTAGTTGTAAAACTACTTTGTGCATAAGATGGAGTTGAACTTAACACAACTCTTTGAAAGGACAGGGTGGACTGTTTGGTTTTTTTTAGGAGGTGGAGGAGAGTGACCCTGACTGGCCTGCTTGCCAGGACAAGAAGTAGTGCAATTTTTGGCAGCTGCACATTCACCCTTCTCACACAGATATGCCACATATTCGGCCTCATCGCCAAATTCGCTTAGGTGGGTATCACTGTCAGATGGTGTACTTAGCAAGTCTTGAGGCTCTGGTAAATATTCAGAACCAAATGAATGCTCTTCTTTGGAATCCTCCACATCGGCAACAGAAAATGTGGTGAGAGGAAACTTGTGAAGCTGAGCAACAGTACATTTTGGTAACACAATTGGTGCAGTCGTTGTAACAGTCTCATGGTCAGTACTAGTCACAGTACCTATGGTCATGGGCACAGTTGGCAAGGCAGTAGCACTGTCGACAGTAGTCCTGGTGCCAGAATTACAATCAGGAGTTCCAGTCGAAGAAATTGACATCATATTACAGCTAGTTGTAATACTGGCAGCAGTAGTCATGGTGACAGCAGAACACTCAGGACTACTAATGGAGGCAAAGGTTGTGGAGACAGTGGCTGTGCAAGGAGCACAAATAACAGTGCACACTGTTAGGACAGTGGTGGTGTCAACAGTACAAAAGGGATTTGCTCTGGTTGCTGAAATCACGGCACTGGTGGTGGTGGGGAGGAGCACACTGATAGGTGATGTTACCTCTATGGGGCAGTTGTGTGAATAGTACTACCACTGGCAGTGGGGGTGGGCTCTTGTTCTTGTATAACTGGAGATGTCAGCTGTAAAGCCCTCCTACTTTTATAAAATGATGGTGCTGCAAATGCAGTACTAGTAATAGTAGTGGCAGCAGTTGAAGTTATAGTAGTACTAGTACTACCCCCAATCTTACTGACATCAGAACCTGAAGGCTTACCAGGGGAGAAAACTATTTTAGAGCGGCGAATACGAACAGACCTTCTCTCCCCCTGTTCCTCACCACTTACGACTGGTGTTGAAGATGACTTGCTTGGGCTGGACCATGCATGTTTACGGGATAGATGAGACATGGTCCGTAACTTACTGTGTACTGTATATTATTTGTGATTAGTGTCTTTGTTTATGTTGGTGCTTCTTGCAGAAAACAACACTAGCAACACTGCGTATGTTGCAGCTAATAAAGTCAAGCTGATACTAGAAAGAGATGGAGTCAGCAAACAACTTCTTACTGGTACGGTGTTAGTTGTGCAGTCATACAGTACAGCAATTCAAGCTTTGAAGGTGCGCCAAACAACTTACAACACACAGAACCCAGTGAGTCATGCCTGACACACACAGAAATACTAAAGCAGTTCACAGAAAATTTACGTGCACACACTCACAGTAGTGCACACACAGGGGGTGAAGACACACAAAAAAGAAAAAACTCACATGCACAGGTGGCCACTCAAGTGCAGTGAGCTGTGGAGGGAGGAGTCACCTGATACACCCTCCTTACTCAGTTGTACAGGGAACTGAGCCAAGAACCAGACTACAGTCATCAACAATTCAATGGGCCAAGCCTGACCCAGTCAGAAAAAAATAGGCTGCTTTATATATCACAAAAAGAAATGCATGCAGACAACTGTGCATGCACTTGCAGGACACAGATTACAAGAACAGCAATACAACACACACACAGATATGATGTATACACCTCGGTAAGCTGCAACGCAGATAAGAGGAAGTCAGATGACAATCGCACCTCACTTATGCAAGGAACTGAGCCCGGAACCTGATTACAGCAAAATACCAATTTGCTTCACAAAAGAAATAGAAAATATCACAGGGGCTGTGTGTGGGTTTGGAACAAAAAGCTAGGCAAGCACAGCAGTGGGGATGGGGCAGTCAGCAAAAGCTTGAGCCACTCAATGTTACTGAGCTCAATAACAGTTACCCACTACATGTAAAAGCCAAACTGGACTTTGTTGACAAAAAATATCCTGATAAGAACTAAACAGTTCTTAAGCAAAAAATCAAACCACACTGATTTAGCTGAGCTGTGAAACTGTAAGCAGTGGGGGAGGGGAGTCAGCATGCAGCAGCACACACACAGATTCACTCACACACAGACTCTCCTTTTTCCTTGAAACTGAGCCCAGTTTCAAGGATGAAAACCAAAACTGCAGTCAGATGCAGTCACAAGGTGATCAGATGTAAAAACTGGATCACACACAAAACATTTTTTAAACAGTTATAAAAGTTACAAGTGGTAAACTAAACAGAACTAGTTCTCTGAGAAACAACTGTCTCCTCTCATCTACACACTCAGAGTGAGTAGATCACATGGTGTTCCTGGCTCTGAGCTCCAAAAACAGCCTCTGATTGGCCAGCGAAGCTCTCTGAGATCTTGAAATCTCACCCACCGAATAGTACGTCCCATATAGTAGCCGAATAGTGAACTATTCGGAATGTCCATCCAAATATTCGGCAAGCCTACTATTCGTGATATTCGGGAAATACTATTCGGACCATGCACAACCCTAACAAATAAGCCAAATGTGCACCCAAGTAACTTATGCTGTAACCAGAAGTCTGTGCACTGTTAAATGCTAGCTCTCTCTCTCACTCTTTCTAAACTACCCTCATTGTTTAAGCCTGTTTCTGCATAGCTAGTGGCTGCCTTCCCCCACCATCCAAGTACATAGAAAAGCTGTACCATAGTCTGTTTCTCCACAGCTGCTGCATTGAGATGGTCGTGAGGGATGCGGATATTTCACCGTCCCCCACCCTCCGGAACTACATCCCATTCAATTAAGGTACGGAACTCGTGGCCACTCTGAGATAGAAGTGCTACCTGGCTGAATCCTGTAGGCAGACTGCACTTGAATGTTGTCTCCACCGACACTCCGCATTGGCTCCCCACCGCCCCCACCACCACCCTTGCTCAACTCCATCTTATATAGGATCGATGCTTCCTGGCTGAACCAATCAGCCCATTTCCCCATCTGCAGTCTATAACAATCTACCATTATAGGCAGACCAGGCTGTTTAAGTCACCACACTGTAAAGTTAGCTGCAACCTGTTGCTTAACGAGGAACCCTGTCCTAATTTGTTTCTATACTGGTACCTCCAATGACGGACATGGACACCCGACCATTGAGCACAGTGTCCTCCACAATAAAGGGTGCTGGTCAATCCATCATGCACTCAAACTTGACTGTCCCCCTTCCAATTGTGATGCCTTATGGCATCTGCCCTCACAAACTAACCTTAATACTGCTGGTGGCTTTACTTCCATTGCAATGCAGTAAACCAACAGGCCCACCTATCATGCACCCACTCACACTACTGGAAACACATCTCATCCACCATCTCCCTACCACGCTATCTACCCAATAGCACCCTCCACCCCACCCCCAGTACCCCAACCCCCTCACTGCACTCTAGACTTCCATTCTTACAGCTCCCACACCAGGCCATCCCAACCCTTCTTCGCATGCCTATCCCTAGCTCACCCACCCCCAAGATTACCTGCCATCACCACTTAGCTAAAGGAAGGCATCTCGTAGCCCTCCTCAGAATTATTTACCTGCTACTACTATTATCTGGCAATGTCCACCCAAATCCAGGCCCAGTAGTACACTACCAATCACAGTCTCACTCAGGGCTAAGCATAGCCTTGATGAATATCTGCAGCCTAACAAAAAAAAATTGCACCTCTGCAGTGCTGGCTAGATCAGCATCAACCTGATATCCTGGCCCTTACAGACACTTGGCTCTCAAAAAAGACCCTGGGCTCCTTTGTCTCAATCCCTGGTTTCTCCCTGCTAAGAGAAGATCGTAAGAATAAGAGAGGTGGTGGCTGTGCCTTGTACATAAACAATGCACTGCATTATCAAGCACTACTAGTTCCCTCCATGGAGAATGGTGCTCAAGTACTCTCTATTAAACTCACGCCAGACCCAAACCAGACCCCGTTATTTCTCACTGTCTCCTACATCCCCCCTCGTAGCCAATCATCTGCATGTCAATCACTCTCTGACTACCTTGCCACCCTCCCCCACAAGAAGGAACAGATCCTAGTTGGAGACCTCAATATTAGCTGGCTCGCAAGCACATCAGCACATGCCAAAGACACCGTTGCGGCATTAGATATGTCCCAACTTGTGTCCCAACCCACTAGAACAAACACCCCCAATGGAACTTGCACACTTCTAGACATCTTCATTACAAATTGTCCCCACCGTATTACTGATCTTGTGGTCCTACCAAACTCCATGAGTGACCACTCCCCAATCCTGTTTAACTGGTCCTGTTGACTACCGAAACCCCCACCGGACGTCACCTATCGCTGCCGGTTACAGCCTGGCGGTCTCACTAAGCTCAGGCAGCACCTGTCAAACTGTGACTGTTCCCCTATTTCCCCATGCCCTGCACATTGACAATGCCCTTAACTACTTTACCTCCACTTTTAACAAAGCCTGTGACACGTTCACACCCTTTGCCAAATCGTTCGCCAAGAAGAGAAATGCCTCCTGGATTACCCCAGTACTGCTGCAGTTGCTCAAACAAAGAGACAACCTATGGCATTGAGCCACATACTCTGGCTTGCCAGTGGAAAGACAAGCCTACAACACTGCCTGCAATAAGTGCACATGGGCAATTCACAAGGCCAAGGCAGACCATTATAGAACCACCCTGGCTGCGTCCTGTTGTAGCTCTCATAAGTTCTGGAATAACATTAAGGATCTTAATGGGAAAGCCTGCTCTCCCCCACCATCCCAGCTTAGCATTAATGACACAACCACCACTGACCCACTAGCCATTGCAAACTGCCTCAACTCTATGTTCTCTGACCTCAGCTCAGTTCTACCAAGTAACTTCTTCGACCCAGTACAATCCAAGCCAGTGTCAAATCTCCAATGCCCCCCTTCCATCTCAAAGTCATTACCAAGATTGAAGCCAACCCTCAGTGGTTCCAATTATTGTAAAGAAGCTTTTGAAATGCAAATCCTAAACCTTGTTATTGACTCAATCCTCTCACTGCTCACTGACCAACTAAACCAGTCCCTGTGCCTGAGCCAGTTCCCGACCTCATGGAAAACTTCCACTATAATCCCTATACTAAAAAGCGGTTACTGCTACTCCCCAAACAATTACCGGCCCATCTCTATTCTTCCTCCTCTTTCAAAAGTCCTTGAAAAAAATCATGGCTGACCAGCTCACTGAATACCTGCTCACATACAGCCTACTGTACAGAGATCAACACAGTTTCAGAGCCAGTCATAGCACTACCACAGCCCTTACAGAATTTTCTAACTCACTTCATGCTTCACTGGACAAAAGTCACCTGGAGCCATGTTCATAGACCTCTCTAAGGCCTTCAATACAGCTTCCCACCCCCTTTTACTTAACACTGTACAACACACTGGGGTTTCCCAGGGCCCCCTCTACTGGTTCTCCAGCTACCTGTCCACCAGAACCTAGTGTGTCAAAATTAACAATACCCTATCCACCACACTCCCAGGGAACTCTGGTGTCCCCCAGGGATCTATACTGGGCCCTCTGCTCTTCAGCATATATCTCAATGCCTTGCCTAAATCCTGCTCTGGGAATATTCTCCTTTATGTGGATGACACAGTTCTTCATGCCTCACATCTGAATCCTTCCTCTCTCCAGCCCATGCTCCAAGACTTCTTCAAGCAAATTGAAAACTGGTTTATTGAGCAGAAACTAGTAGTCAACGTTAAAAAGACCAAAACTATGCTCTTTGCCCACCGACAAAACAAGGCCAAGGATTATCAACTAAATATCCTTTCCAATTCTCTCCTCCCTCTGGAGCAGGTCCAAACCTATAAATACCTAGGTGTCACCTTTGATACCACCATCTCATTCCATGACCACGTTAAAATCCTATTCTCAGCCACTAACGCCCGTATAGGTCTCCTATACAGGCACAAAGATTGCCTACCACCAGAAGCATTCTACCTGGCAGAAACATCCTCAGTCCTGTCATTGGTGGATTATGGACTCACCATCTATGCTGCCTCGGACACAATGGGACTCCAACAAATCCAACTTGTTATCAAAAAGGCCTGCCGGCTCCTCTGTGGTGTAGATAAGCATACACCCACCTGCACCATCTACACACTCACTAATGTCCTCACACTAGAGGAAAGGCTCCAGTATCAAACCTGTCTCCTCACCAAAAAAATCCACATGGGTCTCACTCTAGTCAGTGTTGCGGCCTCCCTTCAGTGGGCCACTCTCTCTGTGGCCACTCACACTGCCTCCAATACTATTTGGAAGGTACTCAGGGTCAGGACCTCATTAGCACAAAGATCATTCCCCTTTAGAGCCCCCTCATGATACAATGCCCCCCCCCGCCATTGCCACAATTACCAAGTTAGGTCCATTTAAGACGGCCCTAAAAGTCCACATTTTATCTGCACATAGCTGCCAGTGCAACCGCTAGACTCACCCTAGGCACTTCCCTTTCAATAGATGCTACTGTGGCACAGACAAGGTCTCTAATGAGGCTGATTCACTTTCCCCTGCACCCAGAGCACTATGCCCTAGACCTATCCTAGCTTGCCCATAGCACACGCCTAGTCAGCTCATGACAATGTCTCAGTAGGCTGCACACTGCAAAACATCATTCGTGACATCACCCTGGCATCCAACCAAACCAGTATTGCTACTTCTCTTAGCTTCTGCATGTATAAAATGTGATCACTGCATATCTGTATGTTCTGTATGCATGTAACTCTGCCTTTTTCTCTTATCGCAACCAATTGTATAGACAATTACTCAATGTACTCTTGACTCACATGTATGATTATGCCCATTGTTTAACTGTATCTACTGGTTGTTATACTTGTCTTTGTATTACCTTCTACTTGATGAGGAGCCTTTGGAAATGAGTCTATGGCTCAAAGGGTTGTAATTCTTATGCTATAAATAAATAAATAAATAAATAAATTCATGCCTCTCAAGCGCATGCAAGGGATTTCATCTTCATTTTCAAATCGGGGAGAGCAGGGTGGGATATTACCTGTCAGGATGGGGAGGGGTTGCAGGAGGGACCACTAGATCACCAGGAAATTAAGTAAAAAGTACAGTATTTGATTGGGATTTGGGGATTAGGGGGGTACTACTGTACTGTACTGTATCACTAGACCACTAGAGAAAAAGAATATATTTTATAGTACTTTTAGGGGTGATTAGGATGGGACCAACTGGGGAAGGGGGGCGGCTGCTTACTGTATCCACTGTACAGGTACTTTTGGTTTGCTGTTCTCTTGGAGGTGACTCACTCTACTATACTGCCAGTAAGCAAATAAAACATACATTAAACATACAGTACAGAAGCTGGTGCATTGTCGCTGAGGGTTGAGACACTAGATGCCACACCTCACGCCGCACCGGGGACCCGGGTTCTGGAATGGACTCGGACCACCTGAGGTCAGCAGGAGAGGGAATAGATCGAGCATCCAAAGGACTGCTCTCCTTTCCCAGGGAGGGATCCTGGGCAGTGCGTCACTCCCTAGCGTCCCCTGATGGAGATTGGGGGCATCACAAGAACTTGCAGCACCACAACATGGGACAGAGTAGAGTTGGGCATCAGTACATAGTACCTGGATGCCACTGCATGACTGGTCTCCAAGGGAACTCAAGCTGGAAAAAGCCCTGGTGGTCCTGTGGAGGTGAAGGAGGCCCCAGCGACCCACCCACATTCCAGTACCGCAACTGCATCAATGGGAGTGCCCATCTCCTACCCCGGTCTAGCCACTGTCCCTCTAATCCCAGACAGGCTTGGGGGGAGGGACGCCCTCTCTGCAGTACATGGCAATCTGCCCATGGGAACCAGTGGGTGGGTCACCAGTAGGCCCTCTAAGATAGTAAAGGGTAGATTAAGGTAAGGTCTGGTGTAAAATATATACATTTCCACCGTCTCAGCGGTGTAGCCAGTATGATGCTCAGACCCTTGGGGAGAGGGACAGATGGCCATATCTCTCCTCTGAGGGGTCAGTGGTGTGGCATGGTTGGCTTTCTCTAGGAGGTAAGCATTTTATTTTATTTTTTTTCCAGTTGTTTAACCAGGTGAGACACACTAAGCTGAAAGCTTGTTTACAGGTGCAACCTAGGAGCACAGGGAAGTTAAGTGACTTGCTCAGAGTCACACAGTATGCAAGTGGAAGGCTTGCACATGAATCTTGAAAATTGATTCATATACAAAAATAGAAATATTTAGAACAGCAGCATGTGCTAGTCGAAAAAAACAATATATATAATTTTTTTTAAGACACACGTATTTCTGACATCCTTAGATTCATCTTGGGTGCATGTATTCTTAGTTTTCTCAGATATCTTTAAAATAGCTTTTTAATTTTGTAGTCAGTGACTCACATCATTAAAGATTGCTGCCACTCCTTATTTCTGAAAAATCTCTTCCATTGAGGTTATCTGTTGAATGTACATGCTAGATTCAGAATATTGATGTATAAGAATGGTGGTACAACATGATTCTGATGGCAAACAACACATCACTGTACCAAAATATTTTTTTTTTCATGGTGGGCATCACACCAGAGTGGGAACATCTGAAAAATTAAAATCTCATGTCTTGGTTCAGGGCTAAAAGAAAATGAAAAGACAAATGGTGACTTATGGTGTGGCGGGTAGCACTGGTGCACTGACATTGCAACTGCAGGGAGGGAAATGTGACCAGCATCATAAGTTCACTAGAAAGTAAGAATGCTGGGAGTGGCTGGGAGCAGCACAGATTTAAAACAACCAAATAAAGATCAGTGTGAGCGGTTTACAGAGAGAATCAGCAAGTGGCTAGCAAGCTGGCGTTGAGTGGGTGGGCGGGTGATTGGTTAGGGAACAAATCATAGCAGGCAGGGAGGACAGTTGATTTATGTCTTCTGGCAGAATTCAAAAGTCAAAAATAATGTTATGTTATGAAATTATGTATGTGGTTTTGTTTGGGTTATGGTGTTTGAATCTTTAATAAGTGCAAGGAATAATTACTTATCAGAAGAAGCAGAATGTGGATGGCACTGCTCACTGTAGACATGGTAAATGTTGACAGGAATATTTTTATTGGTGTGTCTCTGCACTGTTCACATTGCAGTACTAGTAAACATATCAAATTATCTTAAAGTGATATAGTATTGTTCCCCAAATGCCTTTTTCACATAGTATGCTATTGTCAGCCATGATTCAGATGTTGCAGCTGCAATTTATTTTGTAAACAAATTTGTCATAGTCATTTTTTAATGTTTATCAGCATTTTGTCCTCCAGTTTCTGTGTGTGGCCAGTTCCCTAGAATGATGTCATACCAGGGAGCTGTCAATGTTTTACGTACAGCAACAAGGAATTCTGGGTAATTTAAAACATTGACTTAAATGTGCTTTACTCAGAAGTATAGTCCCATATGTTGATAGTGGTGAGCACTTATACGTAAATGTACATAGCAAGGCATTGTGGGTAAAATAGCCTGTTTTCCAATTTCCTTTCTATGAGATTATGTCTCATATTTCTGTAGTGGTGTCAACAATAAAAGTTTTTGTATGTTTATTTTCACAGCAATGCATTGTGCATACCGTATCTAGCTACAAGACTTCTATACCGAGAGATGCTGTCTCCTATTTCTGCAGTAAGCACAGAAATATACTGTAATAGCCTGTATACTAATTTACATAGTGAGGCATTGTGGTACAGTACATAGCTGATTTGTCTGTCTAAAACTAAAAAGTGACACTGTCCCTTTAATAACTTTGTTTCCCTAATATGATGTCATAGTTGGGTGTTGCAGCACTGAGAAAAGAGGTCAGGTTATGCAAATGAAGCACAGCACCAAAATAAAAGGATGTTTTCAATGGAAAACAGCACTATTTGACAGTCTGAATGGTAAGAGACTGATTCACAACACCTACAGGTTATCATTCCCATTTGTTATGGCAAAAGTTGCTAAATCCCTTTAAAGGTGCACACATTTAAGTTTGCAAGGAACTTGAAACAAACCCTATAACCACTCCCTTTCTGTAAGCTAGCTACTCTCAAATTCATGAGGTGTGGAGAAGCAGCCTCTCACTTTTTTCGCCTGAATCACTACTATCATGTTGCTGCTGTATTGGCCCATTTTCATGGCCCGTTTTTCAATTTGTTGCTTAAAACAGCTGATCATGGCACCTTCCATTGGACTTTTGGAAGTATGCTTCCAAAAGTCCAACAGAAGTTGTAATACTCCTCCATGATCGGCCGTTTTGGAGTAACAGCTGCATTATTTAGGCTGTTACTTCCACATTCATGGAAAAGAACTGCACATGTGCACCTCACAAGCATAAACAATTCTCCTGGTGCTGCCATCTTGTGAATGGCATATTGCCATTCATCGCAACTACACATGCACCAATGCTGCACATGCGCAGTTGCATCACCACCACCATCTTGCAGATGGCACTCTGTGGCTTTGGTGTCGCTAGCTCTCCGGAGCTTTGGAAGCTCACCACAGCTGTATCGGCTCTGGCTAGAACTTGTTAGTAGAGTCATTATAAGCTAGTTGATATCTGTAGTGGCTGTACTGTAAGTTGATATTGTATCACAGCTTTGGCTGCAGAATTAGCTCAAAACGTGATTCTTAATTCTGTGCACTGTTTGAACTGTACTCCCCACTGAGGTACTGAACAGAAAATTGACTCAGCAATCCGATATTGATTCTTTTATTATATAATGCACTGCCCACTGGTGAATGCAATTTTCCTGGTTTAACATTGTTTGATGTACTTATTTTAAAATGTAAATAAACAACAATTAAAACAAAATCTCTCCAATTTACAGAGGCCTGGACATTTCCCAGATCCACAGCCTACTTGTGAAGTCTCATTAGAACCCCATATTAAAGAGCCTCCATGGCCCTGGAAGTTCTACATGAAGCTGGTGTTTCAATATTTTGTACTCATTTTGTTATATGTCTTTACTTCCTTTAGTATGTGTAATACTGTTAACAAAATGTGTTATACACTTTTTGTACGTATTGCACTCATTTAATTAAATCTTGAATCCATGTCTGTGTCTGTAATACCCATTTTGGTATGTGTTATACAGTACTCACTTCTGGTGTGTGTTGTACTCATTGCAATATGACTCATTTTCATATTCTAATGTGCAATACTCATCTTGAAAAGGGTCTTACCCAATTCAGTATGTCATATTCATTTTTCTATATATCATATTCAGAAAGCGGCAATATTGAATTGAATGGCATCCCATGCTTATAAGAGGATCTTAATAAGACTAAACATATTCGAGAGCCAGTACACAGTGATCTTGCTGTATTTTGGATGTTACTGCTCTTCGGAGTCTGCTAATCTTATTGTGAGGGCACAGTTCATGTTAGTTTCAGCTAATTCAAGTAATGTATCTAATGAGTTCTGTGGGAATTTTCATGGTACTCTAGCACAGTAAGTATAAACCAGCCTAAAGCATTTCAGCAAAATGGGTGTTGATGCCTTTGCCACAGATCTGTTAAAAATTACACCATCATTTCAAATTGGTGCTAATCTGTTCTGCAAAAAAATATTATTGTTACATTTCTAAAAATAAACTACTTTCACACTGCTTCCAGAAAATTGTTGTATAACCTCCTCTAAGTCTATTAAGAAAGCCGTACAACAGAAAGGCAAGGATTTTCAAAGTATGTTTTGAGTGTGATCTTCACTGCACTGACTGCAGCATGTACTGATAATACAAAAGCATTGCATCAGGACAACTAAAGGTAGTAGTGTAATGCAGGAAACACAGAAACGTAGACTTTGACAGCAGATAAGGACCACTTGGCCTACCTAGTCTGCCCATTTCCCTACCTACAGAATAGGCCGCAGATCCTAGTTAACCAACAGCCTATTTCTTCCTACCCCCCACAAGAACTGCCTTATGTCTGTCCCATACATTCTTGAATTCTCCCACCGTTTTATACCCCACAACCTCCTCAGGAAGGCTGTTCCATGCATCCACTACCCTCTGTGAAAAAATACTTCATCTCATTGCCCCGAAACCGCCCCCCCCATCTTTAAATTGTGTCCCCTTGTTCTTGCACGTCTCTTTTTCTGAAAGATGCTACCCTCTTGGACTATGTTAATTCCACTGAGGTACTTAAAAGTTTCTATCATGTCCACCCTCTCCCTTCTTTCCTCAAGGGTATACATATTAAGCTCCTTTAGTTTCTTCTGGTATGGCTTCTCTTGCAGACCCTGCACCATTTTAGTTGCCCTCCTCTGGACTGCCTCTATCCTGTCTATGTCCTTGCGGAGATGGGGTCTCCAGAACTGGATGCAGTGCTCCAGATGGGGTCTCGCCAACTGTCTGTACAGAGGGATAACAACTTCCTGTTTTCTGCTAGTGATGCCTCTCCCTGTGCATCTCAGTATACACCCAGCCCTCCGTACTGCCTTCTCACATTGCTTGCTAACCTTAAGGTCATCTGATATGATTACCACCAGGTCCCTTTCCTTTTTTGTTGTTGTTACTACCCCCATTGTGTAATCTTCCCCTGGGTTCTTGTTTCCCAGGTGCTTTATTTTGCACTTCTTTGCATTGAATCCTAGCTGCCATACTTCTGACCATTCCTCCAACCTTGCCAAGTCCCTTCTCATCCTTTCAATGCCTCCTTGTGTGTCAACCCTGTTACAGATCTTTATGTCATCTGTAAAGAGGCATACTTTTCCTTCCAGTCCCTCTACAATGTCACTTATAAAGACATTAAAAAGGACTGGACCCAGCACTGAACCCTGTGGTACCCCACTAGTAACCCCTCTTTCTTCAGAGTGGACTCCATTTACAATTACCTTCTGTGTCCTGTTGTCCAGCCAATGTTTTACGCAGACTACCACCCTTGGACCCACTCCCAGGCTGGTTAACTTGACTATTAATCTTTTGTGTGGGACTGTGTCAAATGCTTTGCTAAAGTCTAGGTAGGCCATGTCCACAGCCCCTCTCTGGTCTACTGCTTTGGTCACCCACTTCTACTACTTTCGTCACCCAGTCAAAGAAATCTATTAGATTCATCTGACATGACCTTCCTGCTGTGAATCCATGCTGCCTTGGGTCCTATGCCCCACTGGCCTTAAGGTACTCAACAATTCTTTCCTTCAGAAGTGACTCCATCACTTTCCCTACCACAGAGGTCAAACTGACAGGTCTGTAGTTTCCTGCCTCTGTCTTGGTCCCACTTTTGTGAAGGGGAATCACATCCACCTTTCTCCAGTCCTCGGGTACCACACCATCCTCCCATTATTTATTAAAAAGAGTAGTCAGTGGTTTCACTAGTTCCGCCCTTAATCCTTTTAGAATTCTGGGGTGAATTCCATCAGGCCCCATTGCTTTGTCCACCTTCAGTTTTAGGAGTTCTTGTAGAACCCTTTCTTCTGTGAAAGGGCTGGGATCGACCACCCCATCAAGAGTGCTTCTGTTAATTGGATTAGGCACTTCCCCTCCTCTTTTGTGAATACTGAGCAGAAATATTCATTCAGTATCCCTGCTTTTTCACTGTCCCCCTCTGCCCACCCACCATTCATTCTACTCAGCCTCACTATCCCTCTCTTTGTCTTTCTATACTCTCTGAAGTACCTATAAAAGGTTTCATCCCTCTTCTTAACTGAGTTGGCTATCTTTTCCTCAGTTTTAGCCTTTGCTATTCTGACTTCCCTCCCTGATTCCTTCTGCCTTAACTTGTACAGCTCTCTGTCCTGCTCCTTCTGTGTTTCCTTATACTTCCTGAATGCTATCTTTTTCTTCCTGACTTTCCCATATACCTCTTTTGAGAACCATAGTGGCTTTTGCTTTCATTTTGATTTGTTTATTTGCTTCACACAAAGGCTTGTTGCCTCTGTGATGGCAGTTTTGATGATTCCCCATTGTTGCTCCACCCCTCCTTCTAGCCTGTTTGCTAGTGCTTTTCTGAGGCACTCTCCCATCTTTCCAAAGTCAGCCCTCCTGAAATACAGTACCCTCACTTTTGTATGGCTTGACTCTGTAGCTGAGTTTAACATGAGCCACACTGTTTGATGGTCACTTGTTCGCAGATGGCAACCCACTTCTAGATCTGAGATCCTCTCACCGCCCCCATTTGAGAGTACGAGGTCTAAGATTGCTCCCTCATGAGTGGGTTCTGAAACTAGCTGTCTGAGGTCTGCCACCTGTAGGGCATCAACAATGGCCCTGCTCTTGGATGTAGCTGCAGCAAATGTGCTTCAGTTAACATCTGGCATAGTCAGGTCACCCATCAACAATATCTCCCCTTTTTCTGCCATCCTAAGAATGCCTTGTATCATATCCTTGTCCATTACCTCTCCCTGACATGGAGGTCTGTACACAAACCCTGTGTGGATTGTGGTGCCCTTTCCAGTCTCCAAGGTGACCCACAGTGCCTCCTCTCCTCCCTGTTTACTCTTTTGTTCAGTTGCTTTTATCCCTTCCTTTACTTAGAGAGCTACTCCTCCCCTTCTTCTCTTCTGCCTGTTTCTCCTGTAGGTTATGTACCCTGGTATGTTAACATCCCAGTCATGGCTCTCTGTGTACCATGTTTCTGTGACTGCTACGATATCCAGGCATCCCTCTTCCATCAAGGCCACCAGCTCAGGAAGTTTGTTGCCCAGACTACGGGCATTGGTACTCATTACCCTCTATTTCCTGATGGCCTTACTCCTTTTTGCCCCACCCCTGTCCATCTTGCCTTTGTCACTTTTCCCATTTACCCCTGCCTATCTCCATATCGCCACCTCTATGTTGGCGTTTACCGCACTTACTACCATGATTTTTTTGGGGGGGGCTAGGATTTCCCTGCTCCTTTCCAGTGCCTCCCCTCTTGGCAGGAGGATGAATGGGACACCGAAGCACTATACTCTTAGGTTTTTAGAAGACATACAAGCACAAATGACTGAGGGAGTACTCCATGAAAGCACTGGGACTCCCTCTGCATCCATGTTGGGGTTGTGTAGAGAAGTTATGGGTGTGCAGAGTTTACACTCTGCACATGTGGAAGCCTCAGCGCATCCACAACCCTCACTGCACTCCCACAGAGGCCTGCCTGAACCTATTCCATTCCACTATGGGGGCAACTTAGCAGAAGTTTGGTGTGGGGATCCATAACCATGCATTCCATTCCACGGGCAAATTTGCACCAGGGACTTGGTGCAGAGGGCAGTAGTGTTAGTCAATGAAAAGGGCAGTAGTAGCATCTGCACACACTCCATGCTACAGTCCTCTGACCCTCCCAAGACCATGGTGCCCCAGTGTCTGTTGCTCCCAGTCCTCCAAGCTTCCATGGAGGGCTAAGGTCTACCAAAAGTTTTAAAGTAAAATGTTTTTTTTTAAGAACAATACAATAGTCCTCACAATCCCCTCCTCCACACAAAGAGGGAAAACCTCTTGATCATCAACCCAGTCATCTAATGGATGCCCGCTAGATAGCCCCACTCTGCCACTAGCTTATATCCAGCCACTTTGCACTCCTGTTTCCATGCATACTGGCTTCACTATCACTGATCCAGTACAGGTGGCAGACACCCTCAGCACTTTCTTCACTACCTGTGCCCTCCCTGATCAAACTACTCCTGCCCCCACTACAGATCCCCCTTGCAAAGCTCACCTAAAGACAAACACCTTCTTACTTGCCCTAGCCACTGTTGATGAAGTACTAGCTGAACTCCTGTCACTTAACCCATCCAAGTCAAGCCCTGACGACTTACACCCAAACCTTCTTTGTCTGTCAGCCCCTGCCATAACTCTCCCCCTAACCTACATACTAAATCTATCTTTTTCATGGGCACTGTATTCAGGGCCTGGAAATTGGCCAATGTCATCCCTCTTCACAAGGGAGGTGATTCCTCTCCTGATAATTATCGACCCATCTCCCTCCTCCTCACCTTATCAATGTTGCAAGAACACTTAGCACAAACCAGACTAACCGATTTTCTCACCTGCACAAACTTCCTCTCCTCCTACCAGTCTGGCTTCAGAAAACACCACTCCACAATATCCTCCCTTCTCTGTGTCACTGGGTACATACAAACCGCTGCTGACAAAGGCCACCTAACAGCTGCTATAGACCTGGCTAAGGCCTTTGACTCAGTGTCACACCCTCTGCTTTTCAACACCCTCAGCGATGCTGTGCTCCCCCCCCCGCCTTACAGTGGTTCAACTCGAACCTCACAAACAGACGCCAATCAGTAAAGATCACAGACTCCTCCTCCTCCCCCCTCCCTCCCCATCAAATCAGATGTCCCACAAGGCTCCATTTTTGGCCCCATCCTTTTCTCCCTTTTCATAAACAACCTCCTGTCTGCTTGCTCTAATTTCCTGCGGATGATACCATTCTTGTCACCTCTGGCCCTGACCTATTCACTGTCAAATCCACCCTGCAGTGAGACTTTCATTCTGTTCAGACGTGGTTCACAGCTCATCAACTCAAATTAAACATGTCAAAAACTGTCTCAATGACTTTTGCACCTCCCAAGAATTAGTCAAGGCCCTCCCCACCGCACCCATCAGGTCATTGGATGGCACTCCACTTGGCGAAGTACCATCATACAAGTATCTAGTTGTTTGACTGGATCTCCAACTCAATTTCTCTAATCATTTATTTATTTATATTTATGCAATTGGAATTAACAACCCTTTGAGTAAGGGACTATTTTGCAAAGGCTCCATGTCAGAGTACAAAGCATACAAGGAGAACAAACAGTGCAGTAATATAACCAGTGACACAGCTCAGAAGTACAAACAATGAAGGGCCAGTGACCCAGCATCAGAGGTATCTTAATACAATCTTGTAAAATAAAGCAATTAAGAATCCAATACATAGTTTAGACATCACAAGGATAGTTACTAGGGGAACTGAAGCACTTAGAGCACCCCACTGGTGAGAGGTGCTACGCTGGCCAGGAGAAACAGGAAATTGGGCCTTGGGAGGGGCCTGCATGTCCTCTAGCGATAGAGGGGTTTAATGACAGTCATAGGAGGAAGAGTCAAGTACGAGGGTCTTTAGACCAGTTTTAAAGTGGCAAAGACTGGGTTCCAAGGAAATGGTGGGTGGTAGGCAGTTAAGCCAGAGAGGGGTGTGGTAGCAGAAAGATCTTTGACCAAGGGAGGTCCTACAGTGGGGGACTAGGAGTGAGGCATTGGCAGAGCCTCTGAAGTCTATGTATGCTCAAAACTCCACCTTAAACTTGGCATCCTCTACCACAACAAAGATTCTCTCCCTCTCCCTGTTCAACGTGAACTACTGGTTAAAATGGTTATGCCTATCTTTGACTATGCTGACATAGTTTACTCCACCGTGCCAGCCACCTCAGTCTCCAGACTTAACACCCTTTATCATGCCTTCTGCTGTTTCACCTCAATTGCTCCCACTAGGACTACAGATGCAGCGAATTTAAAATCCACTGGTGAAGTGAACGTGAAGTGGCCGTAAGGAGGAGTGACAACAATATTGGCAGAACCCCATCCACACAGTCACAAGAATGAATGTGCATCCCAAAAGTGCTACTGTCTTGTGTTCAGAAAACTCCCCAGTGCTGATGAAGTGAAATGAGAGCTTAACAAGAAATGCAAAGTCTCCCAGAATTAATGGCGCACTCAGTCATGCACGCAGTGGTCACACACTGAGTCACCAGAATTAATGTGCATCCCCAAAATTCTACTGTCTTGTGTCCAGAAAATTCCCCAGTGCTGACGAAATGCTACTGTCTTGCGTCCAGAAAATTCCCCAGTGCTGACGAAGTGAAATGAGAGCATAACAAGAAATGCAGTCTCCCAGAATTAATGGTGCACTGCAAATGCACAAACAGATTAAGATTGCGCTGCACACTCAAGGGATGCATATGAAAAGGCACAACAACACCTTATCAGTGCTCACAAGTCACAAATCCAAATCTGGGAAAGGAATACATTTTGCCAGTTGGGGGATTAGTGCACGGCAGTAACAATCCAGGACCAGTAAAGATACCACAAAGCAGTATAAAAAAATTCATGCAGGTGCGGTGGATAGCAGGTTCACACTTCTGCAATTACTCTGTGGCACAATAAAAGGTGTATGATTTAATGGCATGCATCGCACACACACTCACACACACACACACTACACATAATGCGTAGCAAATTGAAAACCTTTAGTAAGATAACCAAATGTTTTAAACAGACAAATTATACACTGCTGCACCACAACAATCAGCAAAAAAAATGTCAAGAATTACTGAAAATATTACTGTGTGTACATTAACACAGCTATACAAGAAAAATATAACCAAAACAGAAAGACTGCCTTTTTCTCCCAGTTAGTGTACCTACACCACAAATACACCCCTCCAACAAAGCACACTTCACAGTACACAGACTGACTGTTCTAAATTAACATTCAAAATCCACATACAGCAATAAACACTTGATGATATGAACACAGAAGGGGTTTTCTACAATCAATGTACTACATTTTGAGCAAAACAAATGACTCAATAAGGCATTTTAAACGGCTTTCAGAGATTCTGAATCGCAGAGCTCTGAGTGCAAATTGTCTCCACCTACCACTACACACACACTACCCAGGGCAGAACTGAGGCTCTGCAGAACAATCTGGAGACCATGTGACCTGCAATCCCATGAATCACTGCAGAATTTCATTTGGAGCTCAATTACAAGGCGAAGTGAGGTGAATTACATTGATTTCAATGTAGTTCGCCTTAAAATTGGTGGAGAAGTGGTTTGGGGAAGGCAGAATAACGCAAAGTCATTGGTTTCAATGGACTTCGCGTTCCTCATTATGAAGCGAAGTATTCCGCTTCACATTGTGGAGTACTCCATGGATTCCGCGTTACTCCATGAATCACTATGTGGAGCGAATTGGGGCCACTTCACTCACCACTACTTACAGTACTGTAGCTCACATGCTGTACAGGAAGTAATGCGAATGTCTATGGCTGTACTTCCCCGATGAACTATAGCTCAAAACTCCCTGACTTAAAAACGCTCATTAATGAGTACAATGGTGGGGTGGTGAAGCCTGGAGAGATACTACAAAACAGGCTTACATTACATCCAAGTAACTAGTAAAAAAATTAATGTTGTGATTCGTGACGTGATCGTGAATCATGATTTGTGACTGCATTTGTGACCATGATGATGAAGAACGTGATTCAGTGTCGACAGTGTGAGATAACCAATATGGAACTATACTGGGAATGTGAATGCCTACGGCTGTACTTCCCCAATGAGCTGTAGCACAACACTCCCCGACTTATAAACGCTCATTAATGAATACAATGGTGGGGTGGTGAAGCCTGGAGAGATATTAGGCTTAAAATACATTCAAGTAACTAGTAAAAAAATGAATATTGTGATTCGTGACGTGATCGTGAATTGTGATTTGTGACTGCATTTGTGACCGTGATGATGAAGAACATGATTTGTATCACAAGTGACTCGCGATGATGGTTCTGACTTAAAAACACATATTAATGATACAGTGTTCATGCAAAATTATGCACCACACCAGTCCAGTATTCTAAAGTCAAGCCAAAGAAACAACTGTGACTTAAGTTACAGATGGAGATTGGGCCCTAAAGAGAAGGAAATGCTCAGAAAGATTAAGATTTCACTGCACACTACAGAGATGCAGATGCAAAGGCACGACACCTAACCAGTGCTCACCATCAGAAATTCAAATCTGGAAAAGAATACCTTCACTGGTCGGGGCAAGCCGATGGTGGGGTTGGGGGGGCAGTGTACTGCATTGCTGCAGTAACAGTCACTAGTACTAGTACCAGTAAAGATACCACAAAGAAGTACAAAAATCACACAGCTGCAGTGGATAGCAGGTTCACATTGCTGAAATTACTATGTGACACAATAAAAGGTGTCTGATTTGATGACATGCGTCACACACATACGCACACACTAAGTAATGCGTAGGAAATTGAAAACTTCAGTAATATAACCACATATTTTAAACAAACTAAAATTATGCACTGCTGCACCACAACAATCAGCATAAAAATGGCAAGAATTATTGAAAATATTACTGTGTATACATTAACACAGTTATACAAGAAAAATATCACCAAAACAGAAAGAACTGTCTTTTTCTCCAAGTTATCTACCTACACCACAGATCTGCCCCCCCAAAGCACACTTCCACTGTATCTCAGTACGCAGACTGAATGTCATACATTAACATTCAAAATCCATGCACAAACAATAAATGCTCAATGATATGAGCACAGGAGGGTTTCCTACAATCGATGAACTAAAGTTTCAGCAAAGAAAATTACTTAAAAAGGATTTTTTAATAGCTTTTAGATGGTTTGAATCACAGAGAGCTCTCAGAGCAGACTGTCTCCTACAGCTTCCTACACATATACCTCGAACTGAGGCTGTGCAGAACAATCTAAAGCCCATGTGACCTGAAATCCCATGAATCAGTGCAAAATTCACCTTTGGAGCTTAAAAACAAGGCGGAGTGAGGCAAAGTACATCGCTTTAAATGTACTTCACCTTAAGAATTGGTGGAGTAGTGGTTTGGAAAGGCGGAGTAACGCAAAGCCATTGTTTGCAATGGACTTCGCATTACCCATTATAACATGAAGCACTCCTCTTCGCTTTTCGGAGCACTCCAAGAATCGGCTTTCACTTCGTGATTCACTTCACAGAGCGAATTGGGGCCACTTCATCCATCTCTAACTAGGACCCACCACTGCTCTCTTTTCATGCCTTTGAAGCTCCCTCCCCTGTCACATCGCCATCTCCTACACTCTGTCTCCTTAATGCCTTCACTGACCACTCCTCAGTCTTGTTTCATTGGGCGAACAAATTCCTCGAAACCACTCGCTAGAACAATTACCACCAGGGTACTCATCCGTGGGCATCTTGAATCACTAAAAGCTGACCTGCGTAATCAGGACTGGTCAATGGTTTACACAGCTAACAACGTTGACATTGCCCTCGACCAATTCATTCTTCAGTTCAACGCTATACAGTATGTGATAGGTCCCCCCCCCCATAAAAAGCCTAAAATCAAAGGCTGCTGTAATCCTTGGTTCTCTATGGACCTCCTTGAGCTTCTGAATGCCAGGGACCATCTATGGCACAGGTCTAGGTCCCTTTGTAACCAGGCTGACATCCAGAGGTACAAAGCGACTAGAAACAACTGCTTAAGGGCTATATGTGCAGTTAAAAATCAATAGTATAAGGAAGTGCTTTCTCTCGGACCTGGAATGATGGCAGAAAATGTTGGACTAACCTTAAAGAGGTCACTGGAAGAGACCTCAGATCTGTTCCTACCATGCTTAACATTGATGGTGTACCCTCACTCGACCCCAAACTTATTGCTAACACTTTTAATAATGCCTTCACGGACCTGAGTGGTGTCCTGCCACCTGGCTAGTTCTCTCACCCCCTCACAAGTGACTACTTTGGAAAAGAGACTCAGCACCCTTCTCATCCTCCTTTCCACTTCAAAACCCTCTCAGCCCATGAAGTCAGGAATTACCTACTCAACGTATTAGGGAAATCAAGATTTAGTGGTGACACCCTGGATCTTAAGTTTGTAGCCCTTATGCTGGATGAAATTCTGTCACCTCTAACACATATTATTAACATGTCACTTAGTTACTCTCAGTTCCCTCAGAAATGGAAATTTGCCACTGTGACACCAGTTCATAAGTCTGGGGATCACACAATTACTGGGAACTACAAGCCTATCTCTATCCCGCTCCCACTCTTGAAAGCTCTTAAGTGTATAATGGCTGACCAACTGGTTGAATACTTTGGAAAATATCAGCTACAATGACCACAACAACACAGGTTTGGAAATGGTCATAGTACCACTACCGCCCTTCTGGAGTTTACAGGCTTTATTCACTAATCCTTAGATCAAGGACACCTGGTCGGTGCTGCTTTCATTGATTTAACCAAAGCTTTCGACACAGTGACTCATGCCCTCCTGTTCGAACAGCTTACCACCATTGGCCTAGCCTGTGACAGAATAGCCTGGTTTGAAAGTTACCTGCACAACAGTACACAGCAGGTGAAGACTGGCAACACCCTCTCGGATAGCAGACCTGTCCTATCTGGAGTTTCTCATGGGTTCGTCTTGGGCCCTCTTTTATTTAGCATTTTCCTCAACAACATTCCTTAATCCTGTCAGGGTCACATCCTTTTATATGCTGACAATGCTGTCTTGTTTACTAGTAATCCAGACCCTAAGGTTCTTGAATCCAGGCTACAGAGTAATTTTGTAGTCGTAGAAAGATGGTTCCATAAGCACCAGTTAGATATGAATTTCAACAAGACTAAAACTATGCTGTTCTCCAGCTCCCAAAATAGGCACAGAACTTACCCTCTTTCTGTCACCAGTGAAAAGGGCTCTCCCCTGGAGCTAGTACAGCTCTTTAAATATCTGGGGATTGCTATTGACAGTACAATGATCTGTGTCTATCACATTGACAACATTGCTAAGGCTGTTAAAACCCACACTGGGCTACTTTATAGGCATAAGCAATGTTTGACCCCAGAGGATTTTAGCCTGACCATTCCAAGCTCTCTTGTCTTGCTTATCGATAATGGCTTACCAATCTATGGATTAGCTACTGAAACAACTCTTCGCTGCATCATTGTTGCACTCAACAAAGCATGCCAGCTCCTTACCGGCTCAGCCCGTCTGTCCCATACCTGCGACATGTATGCTCAGGCTAACTGGCTCCAATTCAAAGGTAGACTCATGTACCAAACATGTTTACTGTCCAAACAAGTAAACTTATGCAAAATTCCCCCAGGAGTGCAAAAGCTTATTACCCCCACTATCAACCGTCATTGCACCAGAAGCTCTACTAGCCAGTTTTCAATATACCCCGCTGTCGCACCTCTCTGGGACAAAGGTCCTTTGCCTACCATGCCCCACTATTGATGAACTCGCTGCACCATGACATCACTTCAGTATCCACCTTAGGCTCCTTCAAGGTTAAACTTGAGCAACAGCTAGTTGCTGATGCCAGTTGTGATTGTTTCCAATAACCTTCCTTCTTGTGACCAGCACTTATTCTAAACTTTTGCTATTCTGACCTTGTGCATAACTGTTCTCATCATGTAAATAACTGTACTAAGTTGCTAATCATTCTTCTTCACATTTCCTCTTCATCCCTTCCACTCTTTTCCCTCACCCCTCTATGGCTTCCGTCCATCTCCCTTCCCCCCGTTATATCTCCTGAGCTCCCTTGCTCACTTTAAAATGCTTTGTCCCATACCTTCTCACCTCTGATGAGACCCCTGGGCTGATGCCATCCCTTACTTTGTTGATTATTAGATATTAGGCAGAGTCTGTTCTCATTTTCCTGTAAAGGGTCATTTCATAAGACCCCACCCCCTACAATATGACCCTTTGAATTCCAGGTTTTGAATTTCCCTCATTCACTACAAATACCACCAACAGCTTAATCTGGTTCAAGGTCAGTTGGCATTCATCTGTATCCCCTTCCCTCGGGTCGTGCCTGAAAATAGGCAGGATTTGTCTAGTGCACTTACCCGGTCAACAAAAGCTAAATAAATAAATAAATAAAATAAAAAACAAATATGCACCATGGCATACATTGTACAATGTCACATGTATTGGAACTTCTCTAGTTATACACTCTTGTAATGTCTTATATAATTTCCTGTTTTGTTTGCTCTCCATCTCATACTTTTCCAGTATGTATTGTTCATCTGATGTGGAACCTATGACATGAGCTTGTTCTCAAAGGTGTTATCTGAAATTTCAATAAATAAAAAAAATAAATAAAAATGTATCTCAAAATACTGGTTCAACCTTCTCCTCTCCTATCGCTCAGACAATTTCATCCCCACTCCCGTCTCACCATACTCCCTCCACTCAAGGGATTCCCGCTGCTTCTCTCTTCCCAAACCATCCTTAAATGCAGGAAAATTGGCCTACTCCTCACTGTACAATTCCCAATCTCCCCTCATATGAAATGCCCTCTCACACTCCTCTGTCAGATCTCAACTGCGCAAACTCCCTTCCCCTATATGCTCCCATAATATTTCTTAGTCTGTGGAATCTATGACAGCCATGGTTATCCCTTTACCACAATCTTCCTTAGCACTTGATTATTGTTTCATACATACTATCTGCCGATAGATGTACAAACCACTGTTTGTTGCTCGTATTGTATGCTGTTACTGTGCCATTTGGCACTTCCTATTTCTCTGGTATCTCCTGTTTCGCTGTCCATTGTTACAACCACATTCTTTAGCACTTGATTGATCTCTTCTATTGTTTACTTCTGTGGATAATAAATAGAATAATAGATAGGTTACAGTGAATCACAAGGCTGTAATTCCATCGAGAGGTTCTGGGGACATAGAAAACATTGAGAGCAAAGCTCGAGAGGTTTCTATGTCCCCAGAACCTCAAGATGGAATTTCAGCTGAGTAATTTACTGTAACCTTTTTTTATTTGTTGTAATATATGGATCCGATTCAGAAAATGTGCTGCTTTTTTTACATTTTGTGAAATGGGCTGGTCACCTGCTGCATTGAAGATGCGCTCGCTCTCGGCCGCCCGCCCACAGTATTGAAGTCCTGCCTGACCCAGGTATCTGTTGATAGTTTTTATTTTAATTTGGCAGTCCTACCTTTTATTTTTTTTCTTCATTTGGCAGGTAATCCACTGTATGGTTTATGAAGAAATAAAACCGACGAAATGAACTGGCCACATCCCGCATTCCTCTCACTAAGCGAGAGTAAACGTCTGCCAATGTTTTTGAAGTTGGTTTGCCTACCTACAGAGAAACTGCTCCAATGGGATTGCATGCTATTACACTGGGTGAACAGGATGAAATGTGGCACAATGGCAACAGCATTTGTGTGGCAGCCAGACTGGCGCTTGTGTGGTGAAGAAGGTGGCTCGTGGTGGGCGCGAGGTTGAAGGGTGCGCTTGTGCTGCAGCGCTGCAGTTATAATACTATAATTCATTGGAATGATAGTATTATTGGCAGTGAAGTGTAGTATTATTGGGAGTGCCATGTTCTGTGCTATGTATTACAATGAATTTTTACATCATTTCCAGTAGTATTATTTCCAAGATCCATATATTACAATATCAGATAATGTATGATGTTCTTTCTGTATGCTGTTACTGTATATTAATGCTGCAGCATGTTTGCTGCCATCCCCTGTCTCCCTGTTTTTTTATTTTTTCCCCCAGGTCACACCAGGAAATGAGCCTTGGCTCAGTGTGCCTTTCCCAGTTATCAGTGTTTAAATAAAATAAAATAAATCTTTTAGAACTGGGCCTTAACTCATGAGGAACACTTCATGATGAGATGTGGACATGCATTGAGCTGGAGGGAAAATGAGGGCAGGTGGCCCATGAGGGGAGCAGGAGAGAAAAGGGACAAAAAAAGTAAAAGTAAAAGGCAATGATGGTGGTCAGTACAATTGGAAAAGAATTAGAGCATCACACCTACTGTGCCAACAGAACAAAGCCCCAGTTAATGATAAATATTAAGCCACACTTGATTCAATGCAGGTGACTAACAGAAAAATGTTACAGCCAAGAAGCAGATGAACTGGCATGTTACCACTCCATCACCATTAATCAGTGCGGCTACTTTGCCTGACCTGTGGGCTATAACAGGTTTGTCGAGGAGTATCCCCATCTCCCAGGGTGATGCCTGGGACCCTCCTTGTCTATGGGTAATGCTTTACTGGAGGGTTTCCCTCACAGAAACCTTTATATTTGCTCCATGATCTGGCATATAAAGACAGAGTTAAGTTCACATGTAAACCCCTTTCAGTAATAAATAAACACAGGAGTCCAAAGTAGAGCACACGCAGTAATTTACTGTTCAAGTTCATCATTGTTTACAGTGTGGTCCAGAGGCCTTAGTTTACTACAGCTCTGGTGTAGCTCCCTTGCCATATTCTCCCACCATGACCGTGGGCAGGTTCATGAAAATGGCAACACTGGTAATCACATCTAAGCCACCTTATTCTTTTTCTTCAGAACAGAGCACACATGTCAACTCGGCAACTTATGAGAATAGCTATACCAGCACTCCCATCTTAGGAAAACACACCCATAATAAGGACTATATAGCTGGACTGGTATAATTAAGGTGCACTGTAGTCAAAATAGGTGATACAGTTAGAATCTCAATGCTTTCCACGGTAACAGTTACCGCCACTCCTTTCTGTATGCAGGGAGTTTGGGCTGGATTCAAGGCATTCTCATGATCAATACAAATCCTTTTCAGATATACGCTTTAGTATAGCATGGGCCACAAAGACTTTGCTATAGCAGAACATAGGGCACTTCTTGCTACTGCTCCCTTCCAACACTTCCTTGCAGATGCCAGAGGTAATTGATGATAACCTTGTTGCACGACTTCTTACTCTAGGCTCTCAAACTGGCTTCTTCATGTGCCTCTTCACTGGCATAGGCATCTTTCTGCTCCCACCTACTACCCGGATCTCCCTCTGAGGGTTCATGGGGACTCTCCTTAGACCAACCAACAACCAGGGGGCTACCCTTGAGGGGGAATTCATCCATGGTCCCTACATTTGCCTAATAGTCCCTTTACATACTGAGCGTCTAAAGGTATTCAAAAATGGAAAACTGGATCCAGGCCTCCCTGGTTACCTGATAAGTCTGGTGACCCCCAGAAACAGAGTCCCTCCTGGTCTCCTTCTCCCCTTATATATGTCTCCTATGCAAAAGCAACACAGACAGGCACAACGCAAGAGTCAAAAGGTGAATAAGTGCCATATCTAGTTATGCTGTCACTTTTATACTGATTTGACTCTTCCCATACAAGGTAACACATGAGATAGTCATACATACAGAGACCTTGACAGTCTCAGACCATTCACTTAAAGAGCCACGGAAGCCAAAAGTGATACATTGCAGAATCCGAATAAGCATACCGCCAATAAATCTCATACCAAAAAACTAAATTACTACATTGCTTCATTTTAAAGTTATTAGCCATTTTGTAACCCTGATTTCACTACCTGTACAAAAAAAGCCTGTATCAGTGAAGACCTGATGATGATGTCATCTTGGGAACTCACAGTCTAGTATTTCCTGTCAGCAAGCTTGAGCTAGAGTTAATAAATACAGATCATGGTGCTTAACACTGAAGTGTATAGAAGGTACAGGAGGAGATTCATGATTATTCTAGATAGCAAGTAAGAACTGTTGTTTGAAACTGATTTACAGTACAGTGGAGCAGGCCAGGATGCAACACAGTGCCACAAGTTATTTCATTACAAAAGGGATTAACTACCAGTGATATTGCCTTGTTTACTGCAGTAACTCTACTGCAGTATGATGTAGCATTGCACTGCATCCTGGTCAAAATAACTGTACATTAGCAGCTTTTCACCTAGCACATGTATTAAACAAAGGACAATTTCATTGATTATCACTGTCTGAGACTTTGGTGTTTTGGCCATCATAACAGTGCTGCCACTGTTGTGCTCTTTATGAAGGTAGGGTGTTTGGCTGCTAATATTTTCGAGGTGCATCATACTTCTGTATACATATTGTCCATGATCTAAAGTCATTACAATTGAAAAGGTGCATTAAAAATTAAAGGGGGCCATACTGAGTTAAGTAGGCAGTGAATAATGCATGCCCTGGGTACATTGT
This sequence comes from Neoceratodus forsteri, assembly GCA_016271365.2. Taxonomy (NCBI): domain Eukaryota; kingdom Metazoa; phylum Chordata; order Ceratodontiformes; family Ceratodontidae; genus Neoceratodus; species Neoceratodus forsteri. The sequence goes on along the minus strand of CM057450.1, from coordinate 1,734,704,226 downwards.
GAGGCACAAAGCTGCATGCCGAGTGCCCTTCAATGCACCCAGGGCATGCATTATTTAACAGGAACCACACACCATGTGGTGGCTTGTTGCACTTAAACAATGGAAAGGGTTAATTTAAAAAAATACATACAAACAGGTGTTTATGCTTTTATAAGCTTGTAATTTAATTAAATTAAATCCACCATTTAAAGTAAATCCATTAACTTTATTTGCCATGGTTTATTATACAGTACTGTGCAGAAAAAAAGATGATATATCACTAGTAATGTGCATAGTGTCCATATATACTATGTGGTGGAATGCTGTTATGCATGGAGTTCCATGCCTGGAATATTTTTTTTTTATTTAGTTTTTGTTGACCAGGTAAGTGCACTACACAAATCCTGCCTATTTTCAGGCACGACCCGGGGGAGGGGGATACAGATGAATGCCAACTGACCTTGAACCAGATTAAGCTGTTGGTGGTATTTTCAGTGAATGAGGGAAATTTGGCCAGGACACCAGGGAAATTCCCCTACTCTTTTCGATAAGTGCCATGGGATCTTTAACATCCACCTGAACTACCACCAATCCAGGCAGATGGGACCTCGGTTTAACGTCTCATCCGAAAGACTGCACCTCAGAAGTGCAGCACCCCTCTCATGCTGCACTACAGTGTCAGTACTGGGATATTAACCCAAGTGCCAGATGTGGGAACTGAACCCACAGCCCTCTGATCTCCTGGCCTCAGAGGCGAGTGTGCTACCTACTGAGCCACTGACACTATGCTTGTGCTGCAGTAGTGACATCATTATGTTGACATGCTGCAGGAGTGATGTCACTACTATAGCATAACAGCTGGAAGCTGTTTCATTTTTTTAATACTTGAACTTACAGAAACAGCTACAGCACACAGAATCACTAATTTGAGCCTGTCACCACCCTTCGAGTGCCCCCCGCCCAATCGGCAGTTCACTGAGATGAAGCTGGGTGAGTGAAATGGGCCTATTTGCCACATGCACTATAAATGATAACGTATGGGTATGAATACACAGTCAAGCCTGTGTTTTCATTTCGCATTTTCTATGTCATCCAATGAACTTCCTAAGTTTTGCTCTCAAGGTTCTTGGTTGCCATAGAAATTTCTCGATGCAGGCACAGGCTTGTTGCGTATGGCTGCCCATACATTATCCTCTATTTTTTGCATGGAGTAGTGTCCATATATGCAGTGGTATAGTACTGAGCTGCTAGCAGCTGTTTCTGTCTTATCTTTTAAAGCAGGCAGACTACCTTGTACAGTGTGCATTTTGTCACTCTTCCTGGATATTTTAGTGTTCCTGGGTACCTGGATAAGATTTATGTGGTACACTTTGGAAGGAGAGGGGTAATGCTGCAATGTGCAGTTCATGTCATGCTGCCATGCACAGGTTATGTCAGCAGACATTATTTGTCAGCAAACAACATCCGAGGTATGAATTTTTATAAAAGGTTGACAGCATAAAGTGTTGTAGGCAATGGTATGAAGGATGACAATATTCAGTGGTACAATGAAACGGGGCTGGAAAGTCTTTTTTTATTTTTTGCAGTTTAGTTCAGTTTCATTGCCTGCATTCCTACTACTGAATAAAGGCACGGTGACATCCTGATGTCTGGTATGATGTCTTGAGATTTGTTTTTTCATGGCATGCCAGTCATGTTGCAGTTGCTTCTTTATGCAATTTGTATCCAGAATACACTGACTTTGTGTTTCAGGTGCTTTTCTACTGCTGTAGTGGAGTTATTTTGGTTGTTGTAGAAAGGCTGTTGCTAGGTAGATTAGGGCTGAGTAGTTATGAACTATGCAGCTCCTAGGTAAATAATCAATGGGCAGGTGCTGTGTTTTAAAAAAAATTAAATTGTTCTAATTCATCAGTTTTTTAAACCCTATTTTATAATCCATAATAACAGTACACGTGTGAACACAGATAGGAGTATACATGGTTCCGGAAATGTCTGTGTTCTGTAACCACAGTAAATGACTATGTTCTGTTACAAACTACTGCACTATTCAGCCATCTGAATGTCTGAATAAACATATTCATCTCATTCAATTTAACTGATGTTTTACTCAGTATGAAACCCACATTGAGCAATTAGCTCATTTACAATGGTGTCCTGGGTAAGGGGAAACCATACTACCAATGGTATTCCATACAGTTACAAATACAGTGCTGTAGATAGGTACAGTATATCTACATAAAATCCATTTATACAAAGCAGGACTTAACCATAAGTCTGGATTCCATAAAGCAATTAGCAAGAAGGTTTCCTGCTCACAAATAATTTATTTTCTGGCCAGCGTTTTATATTCAATATTGGGAAAGCAGCTAACAATGCGACAGTTATAGATGTACTGAACAAGTGGTATTTTCTAAATGTCAGGCTGAGGGCGGATAGTTTGAGACAGAGCAGGTGAACATTCACCCTTAATTGAATTGTGCAGCAATTTAAGGTTCTAGCAGTATGATTCCTTCCAGCAGCCTGGAGACAGCTATCATGTACTACCCATGCTTTTGTTCAGTGAGAAGTGTCCCAGCTACTTTAGTCAAGCTCAGTTGGTGTTACCTTACCCAAGGGGATGAGTTCCAACTAATGGGAGATTACTTTCATAGACTAGGGACACTAGTCCCTCAGTTCTTTCCATTACCCTTCTCTATATGTTTCCAGGTTGTCTATATCCTGAGTTAGCTAACAGGAACAGTGCACATTTTAGATTTGTAACATGGGAGTTGAGATAATATTAAGTAACATTGGAAGAGTACTGTTGTGCCCTGAATGACATAGGCATGGCCCAGGGTGACTCCTGTGTCTTGGGGTAGTGGATGGATCAGCTCGCCAAGAGCCTCCTTGCAAACATTTAGCCTAGCACACAACCTTCATTCCTTCTCCTTGCTTTGTAGAGAAACAGACATGATGTTACCCCAAAAAAATCACACAACATGCAGAGTGGCAGTTCATATGCAGTCCCTTAACTAAGGGGTAAGGGTTTGAATGGTAGTCCATTTAAGCAGTTTCAATCCATTATTAGTACATGGGAGTGCTCAATCCATAAACAGTTCATCACATTAGTGCCCACTTTTATAGCACTGTTCTTAGGATCTACGGACAAATGACCTGATCTGGTGTATCGTTGGACTCTCCCATCCCTCATCCATTCTTTCAGTTCTCCAGATTCCAACCAGCTGATACTGGGACTTGCCTTATCCCACCATCAGATAAAATATTGTTTACAAAATTTGCTGAATCACTATAGTTCCTCCTCACCATGGCAATCTGAGTCACTGTCTCCCATTTAGGATATTGAGGAGGTGAGAGAACCAAATGGCTCATACAGTATGTCCCTGTTTTCCCCTATTTTAAAGCTACATTATGAACACATTTGGCTAAGGCTCCAGCAGTGGCAGGATTTGTTTCTTGGCAATTCATCTTTGGCCATTTGTGATTTCTATGGTGAGAGCAGAGTCAGTGGGCCACACACATCTGGTAAATCTTTAGAAACAGCATTCTATTTCTGATAAGATAAAGGACTACTATTTCAATTGGAACTTATTGGACTTTATTTTAATTGCTACTTGAAGGACTTGAACATACTTTGTACTGCTGTTTTATTGAGGATCTGTGATTTGAATTGTTTAATATAGGTATAAATGGGTGTGATTGTGGGAATTGGAATATGTAATGTTATATAGTGAGTGAAGTGTATGGCTTTTTATGTAATTTATTGGGGATTAGGCTGAGAGCTGTACAGTATGTGTGGATTTGTGGTGATTGGTGTGCTAGGAGGTGGGATTGTGGGGGGATCAGGTTTCACAATTTTTATTTTGAGGGTGGTTTTCTGGGGTTTGAATTGTGGGAGGGTTTTTCTTTGTACCTGGCATCAGGATACACGTGGGGCCTAAGACTTCTAGGCTAAGCTACTCCCCAGCCTGTCGTCATAACTTTCATACCTTCCATGACCCTCCTGCTGCTGTTGTCAGTGTATTGTTATTCTAGGGAGGTGGGTGTGTCAAGGACGTGTGGTTGTTGGTTGCTGGGTTCAGGGAGAGCTTATTGGGAAGGCACTATTGGGATGGTAAGGACCAGGAGATGCCCTGGGGTGAAGTGGAACTGAGAGTGAGGCCAGATGTGGTTGGTTCAAACACCCAGGGTCCCTGCCAGATAGAGTAGGCAGGTAGTTAATGGGCCAGCTGGGTATTCTCATCCCCTTTGGGCAGTGTATGTAATGCAAGGCTGATGGGGAGAAAACTGCCATTATGGTAGATTTTATTTCTGATTCCTTGGTCAATTTGGCATCCATCACAGAGACCTGACTGAGTGATGATGGTGGCCCCACCTTGGAGGCAGCTGTCCCAGCCCAATTCACTCTGCAACACTGCCCAAGGAGGGATCACAGTGTGTGTGTGGGGGGGAGGGGGCTGTAACCATCTGTATTAGATCCAAGCTGAATGTTACCATGCACCCAGTGGGAGAAGCCTCATCATTTGAATGCATGGCTGAATGTGGGGGTCCAGGTGCAGACTGTAGGGTCTTCATATACCAGCCTCCGAGATGTAAGGGGGAATTTCTGCAGGAAACTGTGAACTTCATCCCTGAGAGGATACTGGAGTCACCCAGGTGGTTGATTCTGGGGGACATCAATGCCTGAACTGACAATGAACTCTTAAACTTTGGGCAAAATTTCCTCTGTGTAATGCAGAAACCCAAACAAACACTGAAACCCAAAACTGGGTCTACAAAAGTGGTTATTTCTGCAATCCATGGATCACTGTATGGTGAATTCTTCCTTCAGGGCCGCCCCCTTGAAGTCCACCCACCTGTGGAAATGGAGCAATACCACCATTTGAGAGGATTATGTCCAGAAGGACATCAGGTGGTGTTAGACATTTTGGGTATGGTGGCAGCATGTGAGACAGGATCAGAAGAAGCAGTGGTGGCTTATAATAGAGCAGTCTCTGTGGCTTATGATAGCACTGTATCCATCCATGTACATCTTTTGTTCTCTCGTTAAAGCTCCCCATTGTTCAATGGGGTGCTTAGGAGGTTGAAGGCAAAGAGGTAGAGGTTGGATTGGAGGAAATCCAAGGCCCTGGAGGACAAACTGGCTTTGATTATTCATTAAAATGAATGCCAGATGTTAATCACTCAGAAAAAGACAGCTTTTATGTCTAGGGAGATTGATGCTGGGATGAATTGACCAGCTTAGTTCTTTCAAACTGTGAACAGGCTAATCCTTCCAGCCTGTCTACAGTCAATCAGGTCATGTTCATTTGCTAAGTGTGAGGGTTTGCTCAATAGTTCTCTAACAGTGTGTCCTCCAGATAGGCTGGGATCTCCCCAAGTGGGCTGTTGCAACCTGACAGAATTAAGGCTGCTCTGCTCAAACACACTCATCTCTCTCTTGGGAAAAGTTTAGGCCAGTTATGGTGGAAGGTGTTTGTGGGATGAGCTTGGAGCTATGGCCTAGCTTCTGTGAACTGGACACAGGTCTGACATGGCTGCTGGTGAGTTGTATGGGACATTTGGGTCCAGTGCTGGTGGGGATTAACTATTGCTCCTTGTCAGAGTGGGTCTTTCTGACTGCATTGAAAAATGCATTGTTGAGGCCCATCCTAAATAAAAATCTCTGAACCCGAATAACTTCTCAAATTTTTGACCTGTCTCTAAGCTGTTCTTTTTGGGTAAGGTTATTGAGAAAATTGTGGTACTGCAGCTTGAGGCACACCTGACAGCCTTTGGCATCTATGAACCCCTCCAGTCCAGTTAAATATCATTGCACAGAATGGAGACCAGGTTGATCAGGGTGCAGAATGACATCCTCAGGCCAAGGGATAGAGGAGAACAGTCAATTCTCATCCTCCTCGATCTCTCCTCAGCCTTTGACACTGTAGACTATGGCTGCATTTGGATCAGCTTAAGAAGTAGGATGGACTCACTGGCAAAGTTATCTGCTGGTTTAAGTCCTACCTTAGGGATAGGGCACAAGAAGTGGTGATGGGAGATTTCTCTTCACGCGCACTCTGCTCCTGCTTTATGGTGTACTCTAGAGGAAAACCCTATCACCCATGTTGTTTTCAGTGTACATGCTAACCTGGGGGAGGACCATTAAATGATACAGTGTGGGTTTTCACTGCTATGCAGATTATTCCCAGCTGTATTTGTCCTTCATTCCTGGGACACCTGATGGGGTAGAGATGCTACATTTTTGTCTTGCTGAAATCCAGCATTGGATGGCATCTAGCTGGCTGAGACTCAACCCCAACAAGACTGAGGTACTGGTGATCAACCCAAGCCAGATGGGGAGTGTTGGGACTGCCAAAGAGGTCACAGGGCTTCAAGTTGTTCCTCTAGACTGCAGACCTCCATTAAGGTGAAAGATATGGGTGTCATTCTGAATGAAGCACTGACACTTGAGACCTAGATGTTGCCTGTAGTCTGGAGTGGCTCTTACCATCTAAAAAACATCAGCCAGATTAAATCCCTAATCACCCCTAAAATGTGATGACACTAGTGCATGCGTTCATGACCTCCAGGATCCATTACTGCAATGCCTTCTACCTCCAAGTCAGTGATGCAGTTTGTACAGACCAATGCAGCCAGGTTACTCACAGATCTTCCCAGGTTATGTCATGTGACTCTGGTCATGCGCAAACTGCAGTGGTGAAAGGTAAAGTTCCACATCACCTTTAAAGTTGGATTATTAACCTACAATGCCCTACATGGGTTGGAAATGGGTTATCTTACAAAGCTCTTGTCTCCATAGCAGCCATCCTGCCCATTCCACTCAGCTGAGGTGGGACTATTATCAGTACCCAGGGCCAGACTGAAATCATTATTGGAATGCACCTTTGAAGTGGCCGGTCCCCTCATTTTCTAGAACTCTGAGAGGCCCCATTATTGGAGGCCTTTAAATAAGTTCTCAAAACCTATCTGTTTTTTCAACAATAAAGGATGGACAATCTGTTGGCCTAACTGAGCTAAATTGCTGATGCCATTTGTATACTTTATGATGTTTTTATTTTTATTTGTATAATGAAGTATTACTCATTCTGCGTTTTATTCTGTAATTGTTTAATCTGTATTGCACCCTAAGCCTCCAGGCAAGGGTGTTTGCCTTATAAATAAACTACTACTATTACTACAACAACAACATACTATAAGTCTAGCATGCTCTTTATCTGGAGAAGACAAATCTTTCTGGCATTACCAGTCTGGAAGCTTGGGCCCTAGATCTTCTCTGCCTTGCCTCAGGCATCTTCATGGGATTTATTCAGGCCCAAGAGCCATCACTGCATGAACCTTGAGGGTATGCCCACCCAGGAAAACCACCTGTGCCTCCGAACATCCATTTCCTTCTCCCACAGCTGCCATGCCACCTGCCCAGAAGGGTTAAATTCAATTGCAACCACCAAGTGCCCCACCAGCCTGTACCAAGAGTGTGGCCCCAATAACCTTGAACCTATAGAATGATCCCCCAATGCTAGCGGTTGGCAGCACCTGTGACAGGTGACTGCTGTTAGCTGCCCTCCTGCTTAAGGCTCTGAACTGACTGGGTCTAGCATAGGCAGTATGGCTGTGGAGTTCCATGCAGCCAGAAACAGACAAACCACTACAATAATCAGGCCTCAGGCCACCACCTGCAGTTTATATGGGCAGAAAAGATGCCAAGGATTCCTGTGCCACCTGGTCCTGGATTCCTGTACCACCTGGTCCTGGGTTCTGCCCAAATCACTGTCTTGATGGTCCCTCTGTAGCCCCAGTGGCACCTCAGGGGATGGAAGGGTGCCTATGGCACCACAGACATGGCACCCTGCCAAAGTACCAGGTCCGGGGTGGCATACGCACCCTTCAGTTCACACTAGGGCCCACACCTGTCACAAGCACACACTGCAAATGAACATCCACTCAAGTATACACTCATCCCCAAGAACAAAATCTATTTTCCCACACAAACCTCCTTTTATGCCACCCATCTGTAGTCTTCTCCCTTTCCGCTAAGAACAGAGCTATTGTTGCCAGGGCACATAGTGCTCCCTTGGAAACTTATAATAACAACCCTTGAGTAGAGGGTTGTTACATTCTTCACCCTGTTAATTATTTCTGCCCCACAATACATGAGAAGGGGCCAATTTCATGGACCACACTTTGCTGCACAAGGGGGACTGATCCGACTACCCATTGCCTCAGGACCAACACAGGCACCTGCAATAAAGCTCCTCACCCGTGGGACAGAAACCAACCCAAACAAACACAAAACCCTGAAACACCTCACTACACTAAATTTCTGGAGGGACAGCCCCCTTATTTTTTAGCCTATCCTGCTGCCTTCTGAAGAGGTACAGCATCAGTGGTACCCAATCTCACACACACACACACACACACGCACACACACACACACTCACACTGTCTGAGTAGTACACTGGAGGCTGCAGTCGTCCATTCCCACCCTAAAGGCCAGGAGCACTGTCCAAACAATGTTTCTGCTTAGCCATGCTAAGCTTGCCAACTGAACCACTCCAGTATTGCAGCATCCTGGCTAGAGACCAGGCCTTTTATCCCACAGGCTAGACTATCCTGCCACAGCCAACCTAACCAATAATGGATACTGCCTTTCTTCTTTGGGTAGAACTGTACCCAGGAGGTCAAATACCCTGTAATCCACCCCTTTTCCACCTGAAGCTCCTACTTAACTAACTAAGGGCATCCTCCTGACCCAGGGCACATGAAGGACATACTACCATCCTCCGACCCCAGAAAGACAGAGTCACACATGGAACTTGCCAAAAATACATGTCTTTTACTCTATAAAAATAGAAATGTGCAACTGTTCTGCAGGAATTGTGTGCATCGCATGTACAGCACCACTACATTTGACATCTTGCACCAGGCTAACATACTGTATGTGGCTTAGACATTATTTAAGAAATTATGCAATTAATAATCATTCCACAAACTTTTCAGTCCAAATTGGAGCCAAGTCAACAGCTAGCCTCAGGGCTTTTACTTCAAAACATCTACTGTGGTTGTCAAACTATCCTCTTCCAAGCAACCTATGGAGAAACACGCAAAAACATTAAATTACTGAATTAAAGTCCAGATAACTACTTGGTCAATTTCCTGTCTTTGCCCAACAGAAAGCAGTTTTCTTGCTAATGGGGTGACTTGAAATAACCTGATCTTCAGCTTGCACTAACCTGGCAGACTTGGCAGAGAAGAACAGTTCTGAAACAGGGTACCACTCACAGCCAATGGTTGTCAGCTATCTTATACTACAACAGTGGAGGTGCGACCACCATTCATTCTCCATGCTTGAATTACAAACATTTCTGCATCCGGTGGCCTTTAGGGGAGGTGTAGATCATGCCATGCATGCCAGTACTATAGCTGACTTGACAGGCTTGCCAAACTTCTTTTACTTTGGCCTTCCAAGTCTCATGGCTGGCAAATCTCAAATGCTGGATGTAGTCCTCTGATTCCTCATGCAGCCAAACCTCTCTGTGTTTTTCAGCCTTGTACCTCAGCCAGACCCAATACAGTAATTAGGGAATCTGTACTCGATGTCCCCGACACTTGGCACGCAATCATTTGATCCCATTGGTATAGTTCCATCAAGTTACCAAATCTTTTGCCCAGCCCCACCCAGATAGCATTGTCCACTGGGCAGATGGGTCCTCTGGACACCAACACTGGTTTGTACACAAACCGCTGGTATGCTAATCAGGTAAATGTAAATCCTAGCATGGGGTCTGCTATGGGTGAAAAGGGTACCTGATTCTCATCATGGAATGGGCACTTGGTTAGGGCATTCTCCCCAGTCCAGAACCTTAGAGTCTATCTCTGAAGGAGTGCTGACTTATTGGGCACTGTTAGTGGTAATGGAGAGGGTGCCCAAGAAACCGGTGGTGAAGTGGAGTCCATTTGTGCCATTCGGTACCTAGGGGGTCATAAGGCAGTGTAATGGCCCCCTGTCAGGGTTATAGCTTCTGACTATACTTTCTGATGAAGCCAGTAATCCACTGGCCCTAGGGTGGAGCCCTATGCAGATTTTTTTTTTTTTTGCAATTTAATAAACTTTATTTACTTATTAAAACTGAAAATGATATAATACTCATACAACAAAATTGGGGTATACAGTCCATCAATTCAATGAATAATTGATACAAAACCATCTCACTTCACTAACTAGACAACACGTAATCCTAACTATGGGAAGACGTTAGACGTATGTCCCCCACCCTCTCGTAACAACCTCCATAACACCCCCAAACCTTCCCACCCCTACCCTCCCTCCCATTCAGGCAACTTTGGGAAGCAGGTAAATTAAGGGCAAAATTAGGACTATGTAACTATCTAAAAATGGAAATTATATGAATTACTACCCGGGGGGGGGGGGTAGCTGAGACCAACTGCCTCACCTCCCAGCATGAACTGAACAAAAGGTTCCCACTGGGTCTGAAAATCTAGTATCACATTGTTAGCTATGGCAATTACTCTTTCTGCATTCAATGTAGATAATACCTCCTGAGCCCAATCCCTCAGTGAGGGCAATCTGTCACTTTTCCAATGTCTCATAATAATAAGTTTAAAAAAAAACCTGCTATGACAGCCATATACACTTTCTTTTTGGTCATCCCAATATAGCCATTGTTACCTAATATACAAATTTCAGAGTAAAATACTGGGCATGACCAAAGAAAGGAGACAGAAAGTTTTGTATAGATTGCCAGAATATAAAAACTTGAGGACACACCCAGATAATATGAAATAACATGCCTTCTTTCTGAGAACACTTGTGGCATACCAGGTCCAAAATCCTACCCATTCTAAATAATCTATAAGGGGTAAAATAAAGATTATGTTGGCTGGCCAGCCAGTGCAGTGGTTGGATTTCTACTTGCGATACCGGTGACCCGGGTTTGGGAAAGGACCCTGAGAGCTGGATGGCCGGCTGGGGGAGAAGGATTGAGCATCCCACAGACTGCTCTCCTTCTCTGGGGGGAGGGTGGGCTGAGTGTCCAGTGCTTGATGGACCACTGGCAGAGGCTGGGGATACTGCAAGCAATCAGTGCCAGAACACTGAGGGGCAGGGTCATGCTGGACATCATTGCACGTCCCCGCCCCTGGGGTAAAACCAGAAAAATACTCACCGACCATTCTGGATAATGCTTCCACAGCGCCTGGCCTCCATAGCTCTCCACCACACTGCCGACCAATTATGGCTCCACAATATCACTGAGGCCCCGAACCCTGCCTTGAGGGAAAGCTAGGGAGGCAATATTGGTTACAGCCAGCACCTTCCTCCATCGTAGACAGGCATGAAGTGGTGCTGTGGCCCTGCCATGGGGGGTAAGCCAGGGTGCTATTGGTGGAGGCAGCCAAAGTCAAGGGGCAGAGTGGCCGACAAACAAACAAAAAAAAATAGATTATGTAAAATATCGAATTGCAACAATCGAAGTTTATCCTGTTTTGGGTGTTTGTACAGATTTTTCCAGATTCACACCCAAGTAGCAGAGTCATACTTTAAATCTAATGCCATATGCAGATGTAGAATAAAGTGTCTGGGATGGGTCACTCTTCTGGTGGACCTTGGGCTCTGTTAACTTCTGAAACCTAATTTGACTCCATGTCTTCCAGTGCTGGCTCCTCCATGGCATGTTCAGAATGGGCAGGGGAGTCTGTCAAATGTTCAGTGTCATCATTGGCTGGAGAGTGGGCAGGCTCTTTACTTTCCCATTATGACTCAGTTTCTTCCAGCCATAGAATTTTAGTCGCCATTTTTATTCACTGGGCAGGTATGGGTGAGCACCTGGAGGATCAATCATGACAATCTTGTTATTCCTCTTCATTCCAATGCTCATGCAGCTAGATAGGCTTAAAGGAGAACTACCAGCTAATGTGAAGCTCCAACCACTGTAGAGATCAAGCTTCACATCACAGATCCCCCAGTAGTCAGCATAATAAATCAATGATTCTAGTACCTCAGCACTTGTAAAAATTGGCTACAGCTCCAGTGCAGCTGGCATGATTCAGCATGGAGCCTGTCACATCCCACGACCTCACAACAAATAACGCAGGATGATGATGATGTGCATATACACATGGCATTTAGGCAAATTCTGTAAAAATAGAAGAGGACATCTGAGATGTGAAGATTTGAAGATTAGAAAATCTCCATACATAAGGGCACCAATGAGAAAGGGGCAGTGGAGAGTCATCATCCCTCATTATTTGCTGTAAGATCATGGGAGGTGACAGGCTCCATATTGAGACATGTCGGCTACGCTGGGGCTGTACCCCATTTTTATAAGTGCTGAGGTACAAAAAACATTGATGTATTATGCTGACTACATGGGGGGATTTGTGATGTGAAGCCTTGATCTCTGCAGTGGTCAAGGATTCACATTAGCCGGTAGAACTCATTTAATGTCTCAGTCCAGCCGGTGATATCTTTAACATTTTGGAGACCAGCTGCACTTCCCACATCCACTGCACTACTGCACTTCTCTGACCCAGGTCAAAGCGGTCCTATTGGCATCGCTCAGATCTCCTGTTCTATACTACCGTTGTTCCATTGTCAATGTTTAGCAGTGGCTAAAATAAGAAGCCAACTGTCATACTGCCACCAATTCCACCTCTACAACATACTGGGAGAACTGACCTACCTCCTCTGTACAGTGATCAGCAAACAGCCATTTACACAGCTCCCCACTCAACAAGGTTGACCCACTACTCCATGGACCAAGTGAAAGAAGTCCATGCCTGAGGCCTATATAGCACATCTTCTCACCTACTTCTGCATGTGCTTCAAGACACTTTGGAGGACCAATAGGGGCCTTTCTAACTTCAAGTCGCTTCCTGATTTTGACACTTACATGGGACCAGTCGCACAACTGGTGCACTGTTGGCAGGAAGATCTTCCACATGCGTACAGTACCTCCTGCACATAAGGTGCCACCATTTCTTCTGCCCCCCCCACTTATGCTCCTTAAGACAGGAAAACTAGTGATTTAATCCTAAATTAGAGAAACCCATAATATTGGAATTTGCAGACCAATTCACCACCTAGAAGGGCAACTTGATAGTACCTTAACTAACTTTATGGTTTTGTACCTCACAGTTAGGTACTGTGAATCTGGATTTGTCTGAAAATTTGTTTTAAAAACTCTGGGTATAGGAACTTAAGAGCTTCAACTTAAATAATAGTCTTCATGTTAAAGAAAGGCAAAATGTCTAGTACCATATTTTTGAACTTCCCGGGGGTTGTTATTGGCTTATCTGTCTGATGCAACTGTTTGTACCAATGAAAGTAAACTCTCCCTTCCTGAGAGCCCAGCTATCCAAAACCATATGTTTACATAGTTCAATAGGCTGAAAAGAAATTGGAGCAGGCAAAAGGAGAAACTCCTTTAATAGAATAAAATTACAACTGGAAACAAAGCAAATAAAAATAACCCCACTGTTCAAGAAACCAACAAGTTATGTGCTTTGGATATTATTGGACCTCAGTGGGGATGTTGAATCCAATCCAGGCCCAGAGAACAGGACTATTGAGGTTATGCATGATATTGCAGGGAGTCTTGTGAATAAAATGGACCTGTTTTGATCATGGGTAGAGAGGGAATCTCCTGATATTATTACCCTGACAGAGACATGGTTAGGTAAAACAAGCATTTGTCAATGCCAAATGTTGCTTGCTTGTATGTGCTGTTTAGATATTTGGAAGTGATAGTTCCATGCCTTCCTTCCAAGACATCCAATGTGTCTTTCCATTCAGTATTCACAGAAGAGTGGAAGGGGAAGGGCCACAGCAGTACAGCAGTTGCCAAGGGGGTGAAGAGGTGGACAATAGTCCATTCAAAGGCAAAACAGTCCTACAGGAGCTCACTAAATTGAAGGTGGACAAAGCGGTGGAACCAGATGGCATATGCCAAAGGATATTAAGAGAACTGCGAAAGGAGATAGCAGTACCTCTAGCAGCCATGTTCACTAAGTCATTCAACACTAGTGAATTGGAGGAGGGCACATGTGGTCCCTCTACACAAGTCCGGCAGCAGGGAGGAGGCAGGGAACAATAGGCCATTCAGCCTCACCTCAGCAGTGGGGAAGATCATGGAGACATTGCTTAAAGAAAGGATAGTGGGGCATCTAGAAGCCATTGGAGCCCAGGACCATAGACAACATGGATTCACAGTGGGGTCATCATGTCAGACAAATGCAGTTGATTTCTTTGACTGGGTGACAAAGGAAGTGAATCAGGGAGGGGCAGTGGACAACGTTTACCTTGATTTCAGCAAAACCTTTGACACCATCCCATATAGGAGGCTGATAAACTAGCTGGGTAGGCTGTGCATGGGGGAAAGGGTGGTAAACTGGGTTAGAAACTGGTTAACAGACAGGAGGCAGAGAGTGGTGGTAAATGGTGTGCAGTCTAGGGAGAGGGGGTGACCAGTGGGGTACTGTAGGGATCGGTCCTGGGGTCAGTCCTATTCAATGTCTTCATTAGTAACATTGCAGAACATCTGATGGGAATTTTTTCACCAAATTTTCAACATAGCCATTTTAAGACCTCTGCTTATGAACAGTGTGACTGTGATTTTCTTAATGTGTCCCATACATTGATTTCGCACACCGACTGCGCCATTGTGTGCTACATGGGTGGAAACATGATTTGGGTGAGATGTGAAAAATGACAGCTGTACTGCTCATATGGAGGTGTGGTAAAATGGCAATGTTGAAAATCTGGAGTGAAAATATTGAAAATTTGCGAACTTACAAGGGTGCATAGGATCAGCGCAACAAGTGCTCTTAAAACTGTCATTTTTGGGACTTTTTTCACCAAATTTTTAACATAGCCATTTTAACACTTGTGCTCATGAAGAGTGTGACTGTGATTTTCTTAATCTGTCCCGAACATTGATTTCGCACTCCAACTGTGCCATTGTGCACTACATGCGTGGAAACACATTTTGGGCAAGATGTGAAAAATGACAGCTGCACTGCTCATAAGGAGGTGTGGTAAAATGGCAAAGTTGAAAATCTGGAGTGAAAATATTGAAAATTCGCAAACTTCCAAGCGTGCGTAGGAACTGCTCAACGTGCGCTCCTAAAACAGTCATTTTTGGAAATTTTTCACCAAATTTTCAACATAGCCATTTTAAGACCTTGGCTCATGAACAGTGTCACTGTGATTTTCTTAATCTGTCCCAAACATTGATTGTGCACACCAACTGCGCCCTTGTGCGCTACATGCATGGAAACACATTTTGAATGAAATGTGAAAAATGAAAGCTATACTGCTCATAAGGAGGTGTGGTAAAATGGCAATGTTGAAAATCTGGAGTGAAAATATTAAAAATTCACGAACTTATGAGTGTGCGAAGGAACTGTGCAATGCACACTCGTAAAACACTCACTTTTAGGAATTTTTTCACCAAATTTTCAACATAGCTATTTTAAGACCTCTGCTCATGAACAGTGTCACTGTGATTTTCTTAATGTGTCCCATACCTTGATTTCACACACCGACTGCACCATTGCACGCTACATGCGTGGAAACACATTTTGGGTGAGATGTGAAAAATGACAGCTGTACTGCTCATAAGGAGGTGTGGTAAATTGGCAATGTTGAAAATCCAGAGTGCAAATATTAAAAATATGTGAACTTATGAGCATGCGTAGGAACTGTGCAACGCACACTCGTAAAACAGTCATTTTTAGGAATTTTTTCACCAAATTTGCAACATAGGCTTTTTGAGAGCCCACCTTATGAACACTGGCACTGTCATTTCATTAATCAGTCCTGAAAGGTGATTTCGTGCAGTGACTGCAAAATCACCCTTCAGGCCCGATTAATGCCATGACAGTGACAGAAATCATGAGGAGGGGTCCCAAAAACCCCATGTTGAAAATTTGGTGCCAAAATTCCCAAAAAATGCCTGAGATATGCAGCAAAGTTGAAAAAAACCTATCTATCCCATTATACAGCTTACCAGCATTCCCCAGTTCGTGGTCAGCTTTGAAGAGTGCAGACGTATTCCTGGTCCACCGAAGAGCATCGCGCCAAGGTCTGGAGGTAAGTATGGGGTGAGGTGGGTGTGGGGAGGCAGGGTGCACAGTGGGTGGTGCGGGTTGTGGGAGGAGGGCAGGGAGAAGCCCCGAGGGACAGTTTTTGTATTTACAGGTTTATTTTTTTTAATAAGATGACAAGGGATGTTTGCCACGCTGGGGTGGACTTCCAGCATGGCAGCTGGAAGGCTGTTTGGGGGGCTGGAGCCAATGTGGGATTGGGCACCCCCATCAGCCATAACACATTTTACCATGCTGGGGTGGGCTCCCAGCGTGGCTCCTGGATGCTTTGGGGGGCATGGAGCCAACGGGGGATTGGGCACCCCCCGTTGGTCATAACACATTTTGCCATGCTGGGGTGGGCTTCCAGTGTGGCACCTGGAAGCTTTGGGGGGGCATGGAACCAACGGGGGATTGGGCACCCCCATCAGCCTTACAGTGTGTGCGTGGGGGAAGGGGAAGGCGCATGAGCACGCAGCATTCATGCATGCATGCATGCATGTGTGTGTGGAGGGGAGGAGCTCTGCTTACTGAAACGGAGCTCTCCCTTTCAACTGTACGACCACTGCATGTTCAACTGCTGTCATAGACAGCTGCAGCAGTGATTGGGGAACTGGGGCCGTGCCTGCAAACACACTGACTGAATTGGAAGATGGGTGCCACACCTCCGAAGACTCGGATGATGGCACTATGTTTCTTGCACATGCATACAAGCAACATAAAAATAACTGTAGTGAAATTGAACTGAGGGATTACTATAGTCATAGATTGGATAGGGAATCACGAGGGATGGGGGGAGTACTCATGTACACAAAACACTCTTTAGGACACTCAAATGTTCTCCATTCAGATATATTGGACTGTATGGAATGTATGTTAATTTGTCTACAAATGCTAGATTTGGTAATCGGGGTAGTTTATTCTCCCCCTAAGATAAAAAAACAATTCGCTTTGAAAAACTAGCTTAGACAGTATTAGAACATGCAATAAATAAGAACATTTTATTGGTTGGAGACTTTAATGCTGCTTGAGGTTTTCAAAGAGGGCACAAACTGGAGGACTCTTCAAAAGTCTAAATTTGATGCAAATTATAAACTCACCTACTAGAAAAGGGAAAATAAACAGTCCAGGTAACATCTTAGATTTTTTATTCATATCCCCTGAACTATCAGTTTTAGAGAAAAGTGTAAATCACCCAACTTGGGGGACTGCAATGATACATGCTGTAGCATCAGTATCAAATCAATAACACCAGAATCACAAAACCAGTTTGTTAGCTTTAGAAGATGTTTCAAAAACCATAATAAGCAAGTTTTTCAAAACAGAATATTAAAAAAACAAAATGGTATAGAATTTCATTGATTCCTGATTTAAACCTGGTTGTTGAAGAGTTCATTAAAATGTTTGCAGATGTTTTTAACAAAAGTGCCTCCTTAAGAAAACAAACTCAAAAGCCAAACCACCTGCCCTGGACAAATGATAAAATTAAAAAGTTAATTAGAGTAAAAAACTACCTCTGGAAAAAAGCAAACAAATCACTAAGCCAGGAAATGTGGGACCAGTTTAAGACTATAAGAAATAAGGTCACTCAGGAAGTAAGAAAATCTAAAGGGGTTTTACTACAAACAAAAAATAAATAAAACTACTGACCCCAAATGATACTAGTCACTAGTCAAGTCCTTAACTAATCCAAAGAAAGCAACAGCTGATATAAAGATCCTGGAAAATGGGGAACCCCTAAACCAGAAAGAGCAGCTGATCCTTTAAATAAATACTTTATCGAGCTCCGTGATGTAGATGACCCAAACAAAAATAAACTAGATATATGGGAAAGTAGCATCAAGAACCATGGAAGCCTAGGAGAGCATAAGAAAGCACCAAAGTTTAGGTTTAAAAAGATACATAACAAAGAAGTGATTAAAGTAATAAACAGATTAAAAGTAAACAAAGCTAGTGGATGTGATAACATAGAAACCAGGTTTGCGAACAGTTCTACTCTTGAAATTACCTAGATCTTAACTGATGTTTTTAATTGGAGTCTGATGGAAGGCATCTTTCCAAACAAATGGAAACTAGCAAAAATTGTTCTGATCCACAAAAGTGGTGAATCTGATGCATCACACCTTACAAACTACTAACCTGTTGTACTGTTATCGATTGTTTCAAAAATGATGGCAAGAATAGTCCATGGCCAGTTAATTGATCATCTTGAGAACTATAATAAATTGAAAATTGACCAGCCTGCAGTCAGGATTTAGAGAAGGACTATCCACGAGCCCCACACTCACAGACTTCATTAATTTAGTGGCCACCCCACTTGTGGAGGTGGGAACTATGGACACAGAGTTAGTGGACTTGTCAAAAGTATTTAATCTTGCAGATCATGGAATATTAATGGATAGAGTAAAAAGCATAGGAATAGTAGAAGAACCCTGCAGATGGTTCCAGTCGTACTTAACTGATCGGTCACAGTTAGTCACCATGGGTGGGAAATATTCAAATATATTACTAGTGACATGCGGTGTACCACAGGGGTCTATATTAGGCTCCTTATTGTTCCTTATTTATATGAATGACCTATGAAGTTGCATGAATTTATCAAGTATAAGATTGTGTGCTGACGTCATGGTGTTGGTGTTAGAGGGGAAACATATTAGGGAAGTAGAACATAAAGTACAAGTAGATTTTTTTTACATTGCAGAATTGGTTTATTTCCTCAAAACCATTATTAAACATCAAAATTACGCAATCTTTGTTCTTTAGCCCAGCTCTATCAACAAACGAGGGAAAATCGACCATTGAACAGTATGGTTCACAATAAACACAGCAATAGAGTCAAGCCATACAATAGGCAAAAGTACTGGACTTTAGGAGGGCTCACTTTGCCAAAATGGATGAGTGCCTAAGGAATGCACTAGCACTAGCACTAGCAAATGGGCAGGAAGGAGGGGTGGAAGAACAATAGGGAATAATAAAAACTGCCATCACAGAGGTAACAAGCCTTTGTGTGAAGCAAATAAACAAAACGAAATGATGTAAGAAACCACTATGGTTCTCAAAGGAAGTGGCAGTGAAGGTTCAAGAGAAAAAGAAAGCATTCAGGAAGTACAAGGAATCATAGAAGGAGCAGGACAGAGAACTGTATCAGTTAAAGCAAAAGGAGGCTGGGAAGGCAGTCAGAACAGCAAAGGCCCAAACCAAGGAAAAGATAGCCAACTTAGTTAAGAAGGGGATAAAACCTTTATAGGTACATCAGGGAGCGGAGGAAGACCAAGGGAGGGATAGTGAGGCTTAATAAAAGGGAGGGAGGTGGGCAGAGGGTGACTGTGAAAAGGCAGAGATACTAAACAAATATTTTACTCAGTATTTACAAATGAAGAGGGGGAGGTACCTAAAACAAACAGTAGAAACACTCTGGATATAGAAGTTGATACCAGCCCATTTACAGAAGAAAGGGTTCTGAAAGAACTCTTAAAACTGAAGGTGGACAAAGCAATGGGGCTTGATGGGATTTATCCCAGAATTCTAAAAGAACTAAGGGTAGAACTAGTGACACCACTGACTACCCTCTTTAACAAATCATGGGAGGATGGGGTGGTACCCAAGGACTGAAGGAGGGCAGATGTGATTCCCCTTCACAAAAGTGGGAGCAAGGCAGAAGCAGGAAACTACAGACCTGTTAGTTTAACCTCAGTGATAGGGAAAATGATGGAATCACTTCTGAAGGAAAGAATTGTTGAGTATCTAGAGGCCAGATGGGCACAGGACCCTAGGCAGCATGGATTCACAGCGGAAGGTCATGCCAGAAGAATCTATAGATTTCTTGACTGGGTGACCAAAGTAGTAGATCAGGAGAGGCTGTGGACATGGCCTACCTAGACTTTAGCAAGGCATTTGACACAGTCCCACACAAAGATTAATATACAAGTTAGCCAGCCTGGGAGTGGGTCCCAAGATGACAGCCTGGGTAAAGAATTGGCTGGAGAATAGGACACAGAGAGTAATAGTAAATGGAGTCCACTCTGAAGAAAGGGGTTACTAGTGGGCACCGTAGGGTTCAGAATTAGACTGGTCCTCTCTCAATGTCTTTATGCTTACATTGCAGAGGGACTGGAAGGAAAAGTATGTCTCTTTGCAGATGACACAAAGATCTGCAACAGAGTTGATGCACAAGGTGGGTGGAAAGGATGAGAAGTGACTTGGCAAGGTTAGAGGAATGGTCAAATGTATGGCAGCTTAGATTCAATGCTAAGAAGTGCAAGGTAATGCACCTGGGAAACAAAACCCAGGGAAGAGTACACAATGGGGTGAGATAATAACAACAACAAAATGGAAAGGGACCTGGGGTAGTCATATCAGATGACCTAAAGGTGGGCAAGCAATGTGAGAGGGCAGCAAGGAGGGTTGGGGATACTGGGATGCATAGGAGAGGCATCACCAGTAGAAAACAGGAAGTTATATCCCTCTGTACAGACAGCTGGTCAGGCCCCATCTGGAGTACTGCATGCAGTTCTGGAGACCCAATCTCCACAAAGACATAGACAGGATGGAAGCTGTCCAGAGGAGGGCATCTAAAATGGTGCAGGGTCTGCACCGGAAGACATATGAAGAGAGACTTAAGAAGTTTAATAAGTACCTCAAGGAATCAACAAAGTCCAAGAGGGTAGCATCTTCATAAATAGAGGTGTGCAAGAACAAGGGGCACAATTTGAAGATGGGGGGCGGCTCAGAGGTAATTTAAGGAAGTATTTTTTCACAGAGAGGATTGTGGATGGCATGGATCGCCTCGGAGGAGGTTGTGGAGTCAAAACAGTGGTGGAATTCAAGCATGAATGGGACAGTCATAAGGCAATTCTAGGGGGTGGAGGTAGGAAGAAGTAGGCTGCTGGTTAACTAGGATCTGCAGCTTATCCATTAGGTAGGGAAATGAGCAGACTGGGTGGGCCAAGCGGTCCTTATCTGCCATCAAATTCTATGTTTCTGTATGTTTCTATGTAAACAGATTAGAAATAAAAACCCTGAATGGAACAATCTTAATTCAAGATCCAACTTACAAATATTTGGGAGTGAATATAGACCAACAACTGTCCTTTGAACAACAAATTAAAGAATTGACAAGAAAAGTGAATACTAAGATAGGAGCATTAAGATGAGCAGAACATTGTATCACCAAGAAAGCTCGATTTACTGTGGCCAATCAGTTAATTATACCCATAATAGACTATGGGAGTCACATTTATAGTCACACAAACAAAAATGTATTACATAAGCTAGATATTAGTTACTATATACAGGCTGGCCAGATTTGTTCTTAAATGTGATTATAAAACTCACCACTATTTAATATATCAAATATTAGACTGGATACCGCTGTAACTAAAAAGAAGGGGGATCTGGGCAACATCAGTGTACAGAACCTTCAAAAACAATAGACCCTCTGGATTAGTAGATGAACTGGTTAAACCAAATTACACCTTTCAGTTAAGAAAAAAAAGGTGCCAGAGAATTGGTTGTGCCAAAAGTAAAAAATAACTACTGGAAAACAACATTTCAATAAAAGGCAGCCATCACATGGAATGACCTACCTCCAAAACTGAGAATGCCTGAAATATCTGCAATTGTATTTAAAACTGCAATGAAGCAAGAACTATGTTTTTGCTGCATATGTAATAGATTAGCTGTATTTTAAAGTTAGACTTAAAATTTGTCATTTGTTTAATGATCTGTATATTGGTTTGCTTTTAAACATATAAGTTTTAATGTTGTTTAAATGTTCTAATTTCTATGTGTAACTTTTTTTTTCAATTCAAGTTTTATTAACAAGTTTTCACATTAAGAGGCAGTTAGCATAAAATAAGACACAAATACAGCAGCTTATTATATTACAACTGCCCTCCCTCCCTCCCCCTCCCCTACAGCAGTAACATATCAATACAGGAATATACAAGGCTGTTTACTCTGAATCACTACTAAGTCTGAGCAGCTAAAATTAGAGAATGAAGGGGATCCCATATTTGAGTATAAACAGATAATTTATTGTGAAGGCTAGCAATTGCCTTTTCCGTACGCAGGTTAGCAAGGATTTCATTCACCCATTCCTGTAGTGTCGGAATAGACTTGTCTTTCCAATGACGTAAAATAAGCTTCTTGACAGATAGAGCTATCATAGAAATATGAAACCTTCTCGCTTTGACTCTAATAGAGGACATGCCCCTGAGGAGACAAACGTCAGACGTGAAGTACTCCTGCAAACCTAGTATAGGGTCCAGGGAAGCTTTAACAGAGTCCCACAAAAGGGAAATTTTGGGACAGGACCAGAATATGTGAAGGAGTGTTCCCTTCTCCTGAGAACATCTAACACATATGTTTGAGTCCAACAAACCCCACTTCTTTAACTTAACCGGAGTATAATACATATTATGCAAGATATGATATTGCATAAGGCGCAACCTATCTTGGGAGACAAATTTATGGCAGGACCTCCACAAGGCCTGCCAATTAGGTGAATATTGAGGAAGTAAGGAACTCCAGAACCTCATTGGCCCAAAAGAGTCCCCATATTTTTTTTTAAACAAAACCTGATATAATTTGGATACAATACCCAAAGACCCAAGTAGAGAAGAAAATTCTGGGATCAGGGCCCCAACCGTCTGAATGGGAGGGGTACTACCAATCACTATTGAGAGTAGGTGTCTTATCTGTACTACTTTAAAATGTGAAAATGCCAGGATACTAAATTTCTGCATAAGATCACCTACTGACAGCCATTTCCCCTCCTCATCCACAAAAGAAAGTACTATCCCATCGCCCAGTTGGGGCAACCAAGTGCGGGCAATCTGCTGCTTATTCATAGTAAAAGATGGGGAGTTCCAGATGGATTGGGCCAGCTCTAACTAAGGAGTATATCTCAAGAAAGAGCAAAGTTGTGTATATACCTTTAAAGAAGTGGTAACTGTGGGACATTTCTCGGCAACCTGCACCTGAGACATTTTTGCATAAAACAAGGTTAGGGGGATCCAGGTTCATGGACCGAACTGAGTCCAATTCTATTCTAAGCCAGGTCGGCTGCACCTTTTCAGGACCCGGACTTACCCATTTCAGACATTTTGCCAAATGGCTGGCCCAGTAATATATAGCCAAATGGGGAATCCACAGGCCCCCTTTGGATTTTGGAGCAGCCAGCTTATAGTAAGCCAGTCGGGGGTATTTGTCAGGCCAGATAAATTTGGTAAAAATACCATGCAATTTCTTAAACCAGAATAACGGGATAAAAGCATTGAGGAGAGATAAAGGGTAGAAAATTCTTGGGAAAATGTTCATCTTGATTATGTTAATCCGGCCCCAAAGTGAGATAGGGAGCTTAGACCATCTGTCAAGATCCTGAGTTATAAGCTGGGAAAGAGGATCCAGATTTTCCCTAAACCATACCATGGGATTGCGAGTTAGTTTAATGCCAAGATATTTTAATGACCTGGGAGACCAACATAAACCTAAAGAGATAATATCAGTCTTGAATGTCTTGTGGTTTAAAGGGAAAAATGAGGATTTGTTAGCATTTCATTTATAATTGGATAAAGTGCTAAATTTAGCAATTTCACCTAGCAAAACAGAGACGGAAGATACCGGGTGAGATAAATACACAAGGAGATCATCTGCATATGCAGTGACCTTAACCTCATGGTGCCCCACCCAGATACCTTGTATTTCTGTATTATTAAGAATATTTTGAATGAGGGGTTCGAGGTACAGGTTAAATAAAAGGGGAGAAAGGGGGCAACCCTGTCTGGTACCGGAGTGTAATGAAAAGAGCTTGGAAAATGCACCATTTCCAGAAATCTTTGCTGTGGGAGTTTTGTATAATGCAATGATCCAGGATATAAAGACAGGAGGAAACTGGAAGGCCTCAAGAACTTGGAACAAGAATTTCCAGTTCACGCTATCAAATGCCTTCTCGGCATCCAGGGAGACCAACCCAGCGGGAAACGCAGCGTCCCTGGAGACCGAGAAGACATGAGAAAGGGTAGGTAAATGGTCAGATGATGAACGTCCCTTCATGAATCCAACCTGCACCATACCTATTAAATCAGAGACGACTACAGTTAACCTGTCGGCCAATATCTTTGAAAGGATTGTAATATCTTGATTTAAAAGAGATATAGGCCTGTAACTTTGAACTAACTCGGGATCCTTATCTGGTTTAGGGAGAGGAACAATCAGGGCTTCGAACAGGTAAGGGTCCGCCTCTGTCCCAGATAAAATGTACTGAAATAGGCGATAGAGTACCGGCAGTATGAGATCATGAAAAACTTTGTAAAATAAAGAGGAGAACCCATCCGGTCCTGGGAACTTGTCTGAGGGTAGCCCCCTGATAGTCTCGGAGATTTCCTCCTGGGATATGGGAGAAGCCAGAAAACCCTTGTGTTGCTCCGATAAGGAGGGCAAGTGGGAATCTCTTAAGTACTCCTCAAGAATCCCAGGACAAGGAGGGTTCTCCATATCCCTGTACAGTTTTTTGTAATATAAAGCAAACTCCTGCACATCTCAGTAGGGGATACTCTCAAAGACCCATCTGCCATAGCCCGAATTGGTGGGATAAATCTTGCGGATTCCTGTTGTTTTAAGCGTAATGCAAGCAGGCGCCCTGCTTTCTCTCCCTGTTCCTTATAACTGGCTCTGATTCGGATTATAGCTAGTTCTGCCTTTTCCCTTAACAACTCTAGATCCTATCTTTGACTGCCATGAGTCTCTTCTTGTCCTCATTGGAGGAGCTGACAGAGAGATTCACTTCAAGGGACCGAATTTGGGATAATAATGATAGTAGCTCTTCCTCCTGTATCCTTTTCCTTTTGGCTGCTATACTAATAAGAACCCCCTTCATGCATGCTTTAAAGGCCCCCTATAGAATGTCTGGCTTTGCACTGTCCAATGGGTTAGATGAGAAGAAGAACTCAATTTGTTCTCTTATAAATTTACAATACTTGGCATCCTTCAGGAGCTGCTCACTGAGCTTCCACCTGGTCTCCCTTTTAAGTGAATTAAGGAATGTCAAGTTACACACCACAAGGGAGTGGTCTGAAATAGGGCCAGGTTGGATCGAGGCGGACTTGGCCCCGGGAAAGAGAACCTGAGAGATAAATATGTAGTCAATGCGAGACTGCGGGCCATGCACCATTGACTTGAAAGTGAACTTCTTGGAATCCGGATGCAACACATGCCAGACATCGCAGAGCCCGCACTGATCTAACAAATCTTTAAGTGCCCTCTGCCCCGGGGACATTCCCCCCTGGCCCACTACCTGACCTATCCAAATTAGAATCTATGACCTGATTGAAATCGCCCCCCATAATGATCCTGATGGGAAGCATTGGAAGCATAATAGAAATCAGCCTCGTAAAAAACCCTGGGTCATCAGTATTGGGTCCATATATACTATCGAGTAAAAGTGGCACTGACCAAAGAGTGCCTTTGACTAAGACAAATCTGCCCCCTGGATCCTTGATAACCTGCGTGGAAATGAAAGGAATGCCTTTATTAATGATTAGCATAACCCCACAACTTTTAGTGGAGCCCTCAGCGTCATAGATTTGACCCACCTGTTGTCTCCTTAATTGTAAAGCTTCAGATTCTAGCAAATGAGATTCCTGCAAAAATGTTATCTGAGAACGCAATAAACTTAAATGTTTAAGCACCTGATATTGTTTGGATTTCTTCCTGATCCCCTTAACATTCCAGGTAGCAAAAGTCACATCATTGGCCATCTAACTAAGATTAACAAGCTTAATAACCTCAGCCCTGTATGAAAATATCGAGAAACATTCAACCAGATTCTAATTGTTACTTCTGTATAGTCCTCCTTCCCCCATCCCGCCACAATTATCCCTTCCCCCTCCCCCTCAACATCTCCCCTTCCACTTGACGTAAAACACTCCAATTTAAAAACACTCGACCCCCCCCACCTTACTGTCACAAGCAACGTTTAGCACAGTACTGGGTTCCTTCCTCACACCCCAGCCTCCCGAGGTAACCCCCCTGTCACAAGCATCACAACAGTCCTCCCATATGAATAAATGGTCTCAAATCCTGAGAAGGAAGAGACAAGATTAAAGTACATTAACAATCCCCAGTGGCTTACAAGGAGCGTTAAGCCATAAACAAAAGCATATCTATTTGTGAGATCGTAAAATAGAGAGATAAGGCACCTAGAGAAGTATGACCAGGTGCCAAGAGACCCCGAGAAGCGAAAAAGGAAGTGGGTCTCCAGTGCCTCTATAGAGAGGACTCCTGCCATATAGCAGACCAGACGAGAAATCGTACCGAAGGAAAAAGAAAATTGTCCTTTCAAACGAAGTTCAGTGACCTGCTTAACTAATTGGACCCCAACACCTTGGATCTGGTGCGTTAAGTTAGGTTTGGCTTCAGACATCGTTACGACGGCACCATGTCAGCCAAGTGCCCAAAAGGGCAAAATCAAGATATACGATGTCCCCAGCCAAAACAGGGAGCACAATCACCAGGCAGTCATCCCTTTGGTTCCCCTATCATTGTCCTGGCTTTTCTGCATGCTGAGCTCCCTCTTGTGGATACTAAACCACCACACCACATATATGTTTGAGAGCGAGGGGTTAACCAAGCACAGGCCCAAAACTCAGCCATTCTAAATATGAAATGTTTCATTAACAATTCAGGGTATTCCTTCCCTCATTTATAAAAGCCTGCTCATTTGGCAAAATTAAAATGTGAGAAACCCCTCTTCCCTCCAACTAGCAAAATAAACTTTTCCACAGAACATTGAACAAGATTACATGCACAGTTCAAACAAACTAAGACTTGAATGTCCCGAACACTTGACCCCTCATCAAATGGGTATGTCCGTTTAGATAACCGGAGTTTCCAGAAGCAAACCATCATTCCAGACATCTTGAAGGTAACTACATGACAGTTCCCACATAGCAACACAAGACTCCTTTCACTAGAGAAATAGATCTTGTCATGGATCCCGGAATAGGTCAGGCATAGTGAGCTTCAGGCCAGAGAGAATGGCTTCAGGATCTTCGTAGGTGAGCCAAGAACCATTCGCAAACACCTGCAGCCTGGCCGGATACCCCATCTTGAACTTGAACCCTGCTGCAATAATTTTAGACACAATGGGGTGAAATGCTGCACATTTCAGCCTTACTGATCCTGGCAAGTCCCGTGCAATTCTCAGCTTGGAATTTTCCCAACACACCTCATGTAATGCTCTCACTTTTTCCAGAAAGTACTGTCTTTCTAAAAAATTCAGGAAGCGGCATATAATGGGATGGGGGCAGCCCCTGGTGGTGGCTTAGGCCGTAACGATCTATCCGCTCACTCTATGGTGTATGCAGGGCCAAAGGGAGAGGGACCGGCAACCCATTCCACCAGCTTTTGCATGAAAGTCACTGCGTTCTGGCTATCTTCCCCTTCAGGTAGCCATAAGATGACCATGTTGTTTCTACGGCTGCGGCCCTCAAGATCTTCTAGTTTGGCCTCCACCCGGGTAAGCTTCTGCCTAATCACCGCTAATCTGGGGTCCACCTTGTCTAAATGATGCTCCAGGGAGATTATGCGAGCAGTGTTATCAGAGGCCATCACCGAGACCTCATCCAACTTTTTAGATAGGGCTTTCAAATCAGTTGCCATCTCTTTCACTTCTTCCTGAAAAGGCTTGAACTCTTCCAGGAACCTGTTTAATGTCAGGGGTTCCTGCTCCGTTACTTGACTGAAATAATCGGGTCTATCAGGCCCACTTGATGCCAGGGATTTCTTTGGGGCCTTCTTGGGGGTGACTGGAGGCGTATGCTTTTGTGGGGCTTTTTTCATATAAGCCTCCATCAGTGCTCGAATCTTGCTCTTATGAAGGTCTGGAGCTTTAGATAACCGGATCCTTGTAGAACAGAGGGTTTTAAATGGTTTTGGTGTCAAAAAGTACCGATTATAAAATCGGGAGGCTGGAGCTACTCGGAGGAGCTGCTACTCAGCACTCTGCATCACGTGGTCCCCCTCTATGTGTAACTTAACAAACAGGAACACCTTGTAAACAGAGTATTTACAGTAGTAGCCACAGACACTGCCAGCTATTTCCCGAAATTTCTGTGATATTTCCAGAAATATCTGATGCTTTTTGCATTTAAACAGTAGGGGCAGCAGAGAGAAACTCTTCAGAAATTTTGCGAAATATCTGGAAAATAGCTGACAATGTCTGTGGCTACCACTGTATAGCCCTAACAGTGTGTATCTTCCTAAAAACCTGTATAAGTAAACATGTTTACTACTACCAAGCCTCTGCTTTACTCTCCCACTGAACAACACAGAAATCCACCCACCAGCCAATTGTACCAGTAACATACTCACTCTGGTCTCCATTTATGATTTTATGGGTGCAAAGCCAACCTTTCTACCCCAAATCACATTACTTGGAACAGTTTGTATAGTCCCGTATTTCCTTCACAGACTTCAAATCCCAGACAGGATCCCACTTTGCAACCCTTCACAGCCCACCAGCCAGTGGATGCTTATCCCTTGACGGGGGTGGGCATAGCCCAGGGTGACTACTGTTTCTACAGGTATTGGATGGTTCAGCTGACTGGGATCCCCCCTGCAATCATTTAGACTAGCACAGCCTTTACCCCTTCTCCTTCCTTCTTGCAGAAATGGACATGATGTTACCACAAAAATCACATAATATGCAGAGTGGTAGTTTATATGAATCCCTTAACTCAGGGGTAAAGGCTCAAATGATAGTTCATTTAAGCAGTTTTAGTTTCAATACAAGGGACAAATAAGGACTACATGTTTGAATAATAGTAGTAGTAATACATTTTATTCACATAGTTATGAACAGGAAAGATGTTTCTAGCTCCACTGAGCAAACTGCTAATTTCCAAGGAGGTCCTTTTATACTAAAAAAGTAGTTGCTTATACATAGAACCATAGGCCATCCAAGGTTGTCCCTTGTATTGAAAGAATAGAGATTGATTGTTAGCAAAGATTGATTGTGTACCTGAAATATCAAAAGTGTTCCTGAACTCAGCTGAAATGATCATGTTTCTCTTTAATTCTCCTGACAGTGAGGCTCTTCAAAGACACTGCCGGCACTCATGTGCTGGACCGAGTGTGTCTGCTATTAGGGAGCCAATTTCCAGGATTCGCCGCCCCTTCCCTGAATTCTGCCCCCTTGGAGTTTGTATCTTTAGTTAGGGGGGTCTGGGAGTGCAGTCCCCCACACAGGGGGCGTGGGGGCACAGCCCCCCACAATAGAATGGAAATTCACTGTGAATTCTCTGACACCCTGATGGTGAGCGCACTCGTGCTGGTGCAATCACCACCCAGATCCCTTCAAAGACTTGCAAAATGCCTATTACTGTATCATTAAAATTGCGGTAATGAGGTTTTATACCGAACATTCATTTTATGCACTTGTTTGTGCCTCCTCGCCCATTGAGTTGTTAGAAATCATCCAACATATTTAGGAGAAATGTAGTTAACCTGACTGGAACCCCTTACTAATTGAATT
The DNA here is from genome assembly GCA_016271365.2 of Neoceratodus forsteri. Classification (NCBI taxonomy): domain Eukaryota; kingdom Metazoa; phylum Chordata; order Ceratodontiformes; family Ceratodontidae; genus Neoceratodus; species Neoceratodus forsteri. The sequence continues at coordinate 1,734,674,612 of CM057450.1, read as the reverse complement.
TACTCCTCATGGATCTATGAAGCTGGTTTGACAAAAATGTTGTCTACTGGTGTTACAGCAATGGCTTTATGTTGATCGCAAATTGCAGTTGGCATAAAGTAGTCAGGCAAACTGTTTTATTTTTTTTGGGTGCTCTGCCCACCAACTGCCCCCCCATTTCAATATAATTACCTCTGAGTCAGAGTTGATTAGGGAAGGGGGTGCAAGGCCTGAAGAAGCAGTTCCAGGGTCCTGCAGGTGCATTACAGTGGCAACATCGAACTGGCACTGAAATGTACTTCACTTTTGAAATGTCGCTGTTTGAGCTGCATACCACTCCACATTTCCTTCCTTGGTTACCCCTCACCAGTCTACCACTGTAGGCCAGGCTGCTTTCTCATATCACTTCTCAAAACTGTGGAATTCACTTCCTCACCAGATTCGCCACTCCTCCTTGCCCTCCTCTATAACTTCAGTCCTACATAATTTCCTCTCTGTGATTTGTACCTGCAATTAACCTACCTGGTATTCCTGACCTGCTCCCCAAGCTCTATTCAATATATTAAGTAACTATGCTGAATTACAGCTCTCTTCCAGGGCCACTACTTTCTTTTCTTGCTGATATCCCTACCTGGCCATTCCTTTGGGTTATCTATAACTACCAATATTACTATGACTTTAGGTTCCTATCAATCTACTACTATCATTATATCTATAACCTTGATTCCTATCCATCTGCTCCACTACCAGCATCACTACCTTTCCACCTCTGCTGTCACTCCCTATCCACCCCTTTCTTTCAGGCTAAATGGTACCATCACCATGAATTCAAGGAGTTATCCTAATGTAGTGCAGTTGACCTGTCCATTGTGACCTCTGCATACAATTGTACTCTTATGCTGCACTTAATACAGTATGTTCTTTCTGTTATTTGCTATTCACCGCTGTCAATATTGTTGTAATAATGTTTGCTGTCATATGCATGTATGTATTTCCAATACCCTTTCCCCCAGGATGCACCGTGAGATGAGCAACTTGTTGTTCAGTGTGCCTTTCCTGGTGAAACGTTTCAATAAATCAGAAAAATTAAAAAAAAATGTAACTTCATGATGTAATCCCAGGTCTTCCCTGCCTAAAGTATAATGAATTTCATTTTAATAACTCTAATCTAAATCTAGATATAATGTTTGGTTCCTAGGGAGTACTAGGGACAAATACTGCACTTTTTATAAACACAAATACACATATCGCTCTTAAATATTTGTATTTGTGTTAGACCACATAAAGCTGTATCAGACTTTTGTTTAGGCTGCTGTGAAACACCTATGACTACTGCTGTTCATTACATAAATGAGTATCTTCTTGATAACACTGCATATTTTATTGAAACACCTCAAAGCCTTGGTCTAGGGTCACCATTAACAACAGAAAAAAGTCTTAGATGTAAAATAATATGTTTTGCAAACTGATATGCAGACACAGATATAAATACCAGAGACACAAATACAAAAACAAATATCAAATATAAGCCCCATGCATAGCCCTACCATATGTGTATCTAAGAATCTGCATAGAAACTATATCACTTTGAGCTGCTACATCTCTGCATCTACTTGTTAACAATTATTTAGTCTCAAGGTCTATAAAATGTTTCCACAGAAAGATTGCCCAGACCTAAAGGATACAGGACAGTTTTAATACAATCAATATGTGGATAGACAAACGTTTGTGATGAATATAAAATTTGCTCCTCAAGACGCATTCTGGGAAACTGATACTCTGTTTTTAAAACACTGCTAATCTTTCTTGTTTCAGTGATTTTATTGAAAATTGTCCAAGTTCATCTCTCAGAATTGAAGACGTAACACAAATTGGGACCTTCAACATGTACCTATATGACCAATTTAATAAATTCTCCAATGAGGAGTGATCAGTGTAACCACAGATTTTTGTAGTGTACAGAGTTGAGAATCTCAATTTAGCATTAAGAACTGACACAATTTCACTTAGAGAGTCACTTCCAAATTTAAAATGGAACCTTCTGAAAGCATTCAAGGCCTTATTAAGTGGTGTCAAGGGCTCAGTAGGTAGCACGCTCACCTCTGAGACTGGAAGATTGTCAGGTTCTATGTTCCAGCCCCACACCAGGCAATTGGGGTAATACCCATAACTGACATTGCAGTGCATACACACAAGGGGGTGCTGCCCTGTTGAGGTGCCATCTTTTGTATGGCACATTAAGCCTAGGTCCCATTTGCCTGTTCAGGTAGACATTAAAGATTCCATGGAATGTCTTGAAAAGAGTATGGAAATGTTTTATTAAAATTAAATATAACAATGCAAAACAAAGTAGAAAGAGCATTCAAATACAAAATCAAGAAAAAATATACAAAAGAAAACTAGTAGTAGAAATATCAAGAAATTATATACTGTGGAAAACAATTAAAAGCATAGGGGAATTTCTTTCATATTCTGGTCAAAGTCCCTATTCACTAAAAACAACTGATAGCTTTGACCTGGTTCAGTATCAGTTGGCTTATATCTGGGCATATAGTTGGAGGGCTGTTGCATAGTGTTCTGACGCACATCTGTACTTTGTCTGTTCTGTATTATGTACAATGTATGGTCCTATTTTAATTGTTCTGTACTTAATCAATCCTAACATGCAAGCTTTGGAAAAAGGGTACTTGCTGCTCAAAGGTATTTCCTAACAACAGTAAAGTAAAGATTCATGGCTGCATTAACCCCAGAGATGGCTACACTTCAGTGATTGATCAGAGAGAGTTCTGTAGGGATTGCAAAGTGCTTTGAAATGCTTGCAGGAATAGCATTATGCAAATAACTGGTTATAATTTATTACCATTGTTCATTTTAATGTAAAAAGCTTTCATATTTTTGTTGCATTTAGTGTTTGCTGAAAGGCATACTCCCAAATAATCATAACTAACAGCTTGTATTTAATTCCTTGCTTGTGACAAATTTGTTTCTTTTTTCCCCTGTGCTGAAAAGTTATCATCTTCTTCAGGCTTTGTTTATTTTAAAGTGATTTTGTAGGCATAATTCTGAGACTCTGTTCATAGTTACATATACAAGAGTCTGTCATAGGGGTGGTCAGAGTGTTCATGGAAGAAACAGGAGGATTAGGTGACTGCCCAGGTAATGGCAGCCACATTCTTCAGCCCAGTGACTCCTACCTGGTCCCACAATAAATCTTGTGCCTCCTTAGGTCCTGCCCCCCACTAGGGGGAGGGGAAGTGGACTGGGGGCTATGAGGTAAGAAGTCGTGGGTGTTGGGTGTTGGTGGGAACTGAAATTAGCAAAAGTTGAATTAAAAAAGAATACATGTTTTCCCATATTTGGAGAGGGAGACTGAGAGGCAGACAAAAAGAATGACGCATATGTATTGAAAACTGGAGTTAGCATGGGTCTTATGTATCCTGCAAGACCAAGAATTTTAGTAAACGGCTCACAGTATTGTTCTTTCAGACTTTCATGCTGCTCACTCTTTTCTGGAGTCTCAGATGCATACTGATAGTGTGGATTGGGAGATGGATTCAGACATGGAGGGTGCCCCTGGTATCATAACATTTCAGCTACAACTGTCAAATCAGTGCAATTGGTTGCACCTACGTACTTTATGTCCTGGTTATGCCAACACAGGAAAAATGACTTTAGCTATTTAATTTCTGTGCAACAAAATGTGTAACATATTGTGTTAGCCCATATACTGTAGCACAGGATTTCAGATTCAGTTCTTTTTCCTTAAGTACTGATATTTTCTTGGAACAATGTGAATGATCTGTACTATATTTGAAGTACTGTGAAAATATGTACTTAATTCCTAAACCTTTATGACATGGCAACTTTTCTCCTGTTTCATTCCTCCTTTTTTGTTGGATGGCATCTGGTGTTGAATGTGCTTTCCTTTATTAGCAAGAAAAACTTTTAATGTTCATAGTAACCTGTTATTATTATGGATAACATATTTTTGGCCTTTGATCATGTATTTCTCTGGATAGTAGTCATTCTTTTTCTTGTGCAATGTGACTATTGATAAGGGTTTGAGTCCTTTACTATGCCCTAAATATTAATCTTGGAGCTCAATGCTTATGGTTTAATAAGGGTTTGAAAAATGGTTTGGGGGAAATTGAAGCAATCTGATTGATCCTAGTACATTACAAAACAAAACTCCCCATGAGGTAATCACTAGGTTTGTAATCAATTTTTCTCTTTATAGTCATTTTATACAGTAAGTGTGATCACCCACTTCAAGCTTTTTTTTTCCTTAGGACACCACTGAGCGATCGATCAGGGAAGGAGAGGAGTGAGACCAACCTAAGTGTTTGTGGTATACTTTGTTCACTGTATTGAGGGCTGAGTCTTTGACCTATGGTGTGCTCATGAGTGTGGCTGCTGGAGGGCTGGATTCTGTGAAGAGGGAGGACACTTGCAGTGGAGGGGGCTGAGGGGAGATATACACTAAAAGTGTGTTGGGAACAAATGAATTACTCTGCATTTTAGTATGTCAAGGACATATATGGATGATTGATCTGGGGCTGGGATTCCAGAAGAAGGCAGGAAGTCTGCAGAGAGAGGATCCATTTGAGTAATATTTAGGTGTGAGTATGCAGATTTAACCACATGGCTGCAGCTGGCCAATAGGACATCTGTAGTCCCTATAAATTACCCAGGGGGTCAAGCAACCACTCATGTGAGCAACCACAAAGCATGAGTGCCATGAAGCAGGAGTGTGAGGTCCAACTAAGTGGTATCTGGGGGATTCAGTAGCACTTCTGCAGGGAGGTCCACAGACCGCAGGCCACATACCACAATGTTTGTAGGAGGGTAGACAAGGAAAGGATGGGGAAAGAAGTAGGGTAGTGAGGAAGGGGAGAGATATAAAGTAGTACTAAAAGGGGCTTTGGGGGTTGAGGATGGTGGAGTAGGAGGCACTCCCTATCAGGGGTAGGCCTACATGGTGAATACACAGGAGCCAAGCTATTCAAAAGGGTTGTGCCCCAGTGCGATATTCAAAAGGGAAAAGTGCACGGCACAAATCCCGATGCACCAGAGCGCATCAGTAATGTATGCAGGCGCAGGTGGGGGGGTGGCGTGCCCCTGCATACCCTGCACAGCCTGATATTCAGCCGGGGATGTGCAGAGCCATGCATGTGCAACCCCTACCTGCGCCAGCACAAAGTTGATGCAAAAAAAAAAGGAACAACTGATGGCCACCCACAGGTGAGCTGCCGCGTACAGGTGCAACACGGCAGCTGCCACTGTGGGTGGCCACCCGAGCTCCGGCTGCACCTGGCAGCGCCCCCCATGCCGGATTGTGGGCATTTGTAAACAAAATAAGATATCTGTCCAATATCTCTGGTGGTCCAGTGGACCGCTGTCTGCTGATCGCGGGCTCAGTAAAGAAATTATATCTCCAATATCCCTGGTGGTCCAGTGGACCTGCCCGCCTGATCGAGGGCTCAGTAAAAGAATTATATCCCCAATATCCCTGGTGGTCCAGTGGACCTGCCCGCCTGATCCCGGGCTCAGTAAAAGAATTATATCCCCAATATCCCTGGTGGTCCAGTGGACCGCTGTCTGCCCGATCGCAGGCTCAGTAAAGAAATTATATCCACAATATCCCTGGTGGTCCAGTGGGCCCTCCACCTGCCCACTGAATCCCACCACCATGCTCCCCCCGGTCAGTGGCGGGCGGCAGCACCCCACCCGCCTGCTGCCCCGCTGCCCACCAACTGACACCGTCAGTAGGGCTGTATGCCCATTGGTCCACAGTGTGAGCCAATGGGTGTGCAGCCCATACCGTACTACACATTCCAGATATGTGACTGGGATCCCATTCACATATCTGGAATGTGTAGTATGGTATATTGCACGCCCATTGGCTCACGCTAGACCAATGGGCGACAGCTCTACCAACGTGTCAGTCGGGCGGGCATTGGGGTGGCAGGCGGTGTAGGCGCCGCCGCCGCTGACCGGGAGGAGCAGGACGGGGATTCAGTGGTGGGTGGGTGGGGGTCCACTGACCACCAGGGATATTGGGGATATCATTTTTACTGAACTCATGATGGGGTGGATAGTCCACTGACCACCCGGATATTGGGGATATAATTCTTTTACTGAACCCGCGATCAGGCGGGCAGGTCCATTGGACCACCAGGGATATTGGACAGATATCTTATTTTGTTTACAAATGCCCGCGATCAGGCAGACAGCAGTCCACTGGACCACCAGGGACTTATGCTTTTCCTCTTTTTTACTGCAGCCCGCGACTGGACTGTGGAGCACATTGCCACCTGCAGGGGGCATCGGTCCCTAATGGCTGCTGCCTGGCAGGGTGCCAGGTGCAAGCTGTCGGGGATCGGCGCACCTGCATACAAATGGGGCCATAATGACATGCATATGGCCCCATTTGCGCCTTGCATACATTATGGCCCCATTTGCATGTCAAGTTTTGAATATCACGGTTGCTGTGCATGGCACAATGGAACTTGCGCTAGCACATCCCCATGCTCCACTCTGGCCACTTGCACTGGCGCAGTGCCACTGCACCATGCACACTGCGGTTGGCCAGGGTGTGATATTCAATGATGCTGTGCCTTGGTGCAGCTCCATTGAATATCACCCAATCCACACCCCTGCACATCCAAGGTGCGCTGCGCCCAAGCTTGTGCCACAGCCTGGCACTGTTTGAATATCTGGACCATGGTGTAAAACTGCACCCTACTTTGAGTAGGCCACTAGAGTACTCCCTCTGGAGTAGGATCATAGAACAGGGGAGCAGAGGGATTGCAGTTAATTTATTTATACACTAAATGGACAAGAGAATCTGAGGGGTTGCAGCTAATCTCTATCTAGGGTCAACTGAAAAATGAACTGGATGGGTTGCATCTACATGTTATCTGGAGCAGGCCCATATAAGTGTGGTGGAAAGAGATTGGTGCTTAGGGGAGTGTTTACCATATCTGTACAAGACAAGAGCAGGACTGGAGATAGGGAGCAAATGGGGGGAGTAGGAGTATGTACAGCCAGCAGAAGTCCAGGTGCTGGGTGATGTGTTGTAGGAGGTGTGGGGTGATGTATTCCTGGTTATGCTGTGGGAGGTGGGTGGTTGTCCAGTATGCAGGAATCTGAATCACCTGATGACAGAGGTGAGGCATCTTAGATGGGAGTTAGGAAAGTTTGTGAGGAAGGAAGAGAGGGAACGAAGCAGGGGGAGTATGGTGGGTGGGGGCAGTCCTGGTCAGAGAGACAGGCAGGCAGGGGAGGGTTGAAGATGGGAGCTTCCAGATGCCACAGCCCCCCCCCACCTTAGAGTGTGAGGGGTCTTAGGGAGGAGAGGTGAATGATAGGCTGGAGGTCACAGGGCAGACTGGAGTGGGAGCAAGTAATGCGGTGCCAGTATGGTATAGATTACTCCCACTGGCTTGGGTAGGGGAGGAGGTGAAGGAGGAAGGGAGAAGGATCTCGTACAAGTCACTGGGACCACATGAGTTAGCCAGGAAGAGGGAAATGGAAGGGAGCACTGAAGCAGTGGAGAAAGAGGATAATCATCTAGGGAGGGAGGAATAGGTGCAGGGAAGTGGAACAGGATAGAAGGAAGGGGAAGGGGAGGATCGATGCAGGGAGCTTAAGGGGGCACAAGAGAACATGTCAGAGCAGAGGGAGTAAAGTCAAAATGGGTGGCTGAGGAGGGAAGAAGGAGGGAAGGTGACATTGTGGGAGAGGAGAAAGGGAAGATTGGAGAGCAAGGTTGTGGTGGACCAGACAGACATGGGAGGAGCATGGGGGTGGATAGAGTGGTGGTTGGGGGATCTGAAGGTGGGAAAGGGAGGTAGGGTTCTAATCTTGGGGGACTCAGTAGTGAAGGGTATATGCTGGGGGAGAAGGATGATCCACATATAAGAGGAAAGTGGTATGCATGCCAGGGATGAGGACAAGGATGTGCCAAGGATTTTCTCACATAATGCAGGGGGTTGGGGGGAACCCCATGTGATTTTCCATATAGGAACAAATGACCTAGATGGAGAGAAGATGGGATGGTGCAGGAGAGGTTCCAGAAAGTGGTGAAGATCTGTAGGGGGGTGGCCAGATTGGTCACCTTCTCTGAGGTGTTGTCAGTATCTAGAGCCAACACAGACAGAAAAAAGGGGATAGAGGAGTTTATTGGCTGGCTGTATGACTAGTGCAAAGAGGAATGTTGTGGTTGCATTGGTGGCAGGGGGAGACCTGGAGTGACAAATCTCTATCTGCATCAGACAGGCTGCACCTCAGCAGAGGGGTTCAAGGTCCTTAGGGAAAGACTGGGGTTATGTAACTGGGGAATTTATTTAAACCGATGGGAGGGCAATTGGGCCCAGAGTCTCCAGGAGGAGGACATCAGTAGGCCTCCCCCCAATCCAATCCAGGCAGATTAGGACTAAAGTCTGGAAGAAGGGGGGATAGAAACCATTATGGAGCAGTGGGTGTGGAAGATACAGGGAAAAGGTGCCTGGTCACATGATATGGATCCTCTTAAAAGAAATGCTAACAGGGAAACTAAGGGAGCAAAATGGGATCAAAGAGTGGGAGGAGAGAGCAGATAAAGGAGAGCATGGGGGTGCAGTCAGGTTAGGAGAAGAGACAGGCTCAGATTCATAATGGATAGTGGTGTCCCTGAATGTATGAAACCTTAGCAACAAGGTGAATGACCTGCAGTTGTTGTTGGCAGAGAGGAGAGTGGCAATTGCAGCCATCACTGAAACTGGGGCTACTCCTAAGCATGATTGGGACCTCTTCATCTTGAAGTATAAACTGTACAGAAGGGACAGAGAAGTAGGGAAGGGAGCAGTATATATATATATATATATATATATATATATATATATATATTATGATAGCACGGTAGTGCTACCATAGTTAGGGTTGAGTAGCACTTTTAAGGTTAAGGGGTCAAACTTTGCACCTTAATAACTTTGCCACTATTCAACAGATTTGCCTGAAATTTGGAATGCATGATCAAGAACCATACATCTTGGGGTATGCCAACTTTTGTACTGGTCGAATATACGGCTGTGGAGTTATTAAGTCAGATCTGTGTGCGCGTTTACGCTTTCTGGTGAATTCTTTGCTCATGCCTACAGGTCGCACGGTTTACGTGAGTGGTCCAAAAACTCCAGGGAACATGCGGCCGGGGAGCCTGGTGTGCCTTTAGAAGATTTTGTGAAAAAACATTAAGCGGTTCAAAAGTTATTCAAGAAACAAGTTCCCATTATAAGTCAATAGGAAAAGTTAACAAAGGTTTGAAAGTGTCACAAATGCAGTTTTTACTTTCGCAAATGGCCCTTTTACTTTCGCAAATCCACCATTTTGTTTTCAGTTGGTGATCAGAAAAATGCTTGCCATTTAAATTTGGGACCCTCTAGCAACCTAATTCTGTTTGTATTCACCTAGTCGGACCCTAAGGATGCTAGGCATGTTTTTATTTTGGGATAAAACACCCCAGAAATATATTTTTCAAATTTCTGGAAAAAGTACTTTTGCAAAGTACTGTCGCACGTTCAACACTTTTGAATGGATTTCCGAAAGCCTTCACAAAGTTTGACAGTACTTTTCAAGACTATGGCCAAAATGACAGGAGTTCTTTGTCACCCTGCTGCAAAAGAACCATTTGGTCTTTTGGGCTGAAATTTGGAAGAAGGGCAGCCAACATCTCACAGATGTGTCCTTCAGTGGTTTGGTGAAAAAATATTGCATGGCTGCCAAGTTATGGTAGTCCAAAGTTGATGTTTTTTCCCATAGACTAACATTGTGGCGTACGCCGTGCCTTTCGGGGCACCTATCTCGAAAACAGTGTGAGATACGGAATTTTCGTCACGAGTATGCATAGCCTATGGGAGCCTATGGCTATGCAAAAACAGAAACATAGCCAGGAAGCGCATGATTCATGTGACATTTAAATTTTATTTCTATGTCATACGGTTCCTGAGATATAAGCAATTTAGTATTCCAACAGCTCATTTTCTGCTCCGAGGCCCATTGCTATGCATACATTCTTTGCGCACACTGTGTTTCTCTATGCAGCTGTTGGGGAAAAACAGGGCATGTGCTTCTGTTAATGTTACAGTTACTGTTTCCACTTGCTTTTACGTACCCGTTGGCGTTTCTGTTCCCGTGTGCTCCACCGAGTCCGTTACCCTTTGCGTTCTCATTTACGCCTGCGTTTGCGTTACTGTTAACATTTGCATTTCCCCTACTGTTTGTGTTTGCATTTCAGTTTGCATCCCCATCTGCATTGCCATTTGCGTTTACAGCAGCCCTTTCATTTGCTTTACCGTTTCTCTTTCGTTTTGCGTCCTCATTGCTGTTACTGTTACCATTTGCATTTGCAATTGCGTTACTGTGCCTGTGCGCATTACGGTTTGTGTTTCCATATGCGCTTGCATTTCCTTTTGTGTTCCTGTTTCCTTTGCTGCTATTGTTGCTGTTACCATTACCATTTGCCTTTACAATTACAGTACTGTGCCCCTGCACGCTCCCGCCACTGCATTACTTTCACTACTTCTCATTATCATTCTAAAAAAGAAGGGAAATCAGAGGCATAAAACTCCATTTAATGCATCAGTTAGGGTTGTTCCACAGCGACAAAAGCAAGGAAATTTGGTGTTAGAGTTGAAATCTCCCTTGGACCCCTCCAGCCCACCCCCCCAACTGGCATTGGGGTGCACGTTGGGGTCGTTGGTCCTAACTCTCACCCCATTATCCTATTCCTCTGCTTCTTTACAAATGTGATGGGGTAAGGAGGCCGATGACCCCAACGGCACCCCGATGCCGGTTGGGGGGTGGGCTGGAGGGGTCCAAGGGGGGTTTCAACCCTAACACCAAATTTCCTTGCTTTTGTCACTATGGAACAATCCTAACTGATGCGTTACATGAAGTTTTTTGCCTCTAATATATATATATATATATATATAGAGAGAGGAAGGAATAACGTGCATGAGTGAGGAGTCAGAAGCAGGGAAGGCAGAGGTGCAGTGGGTGCAGTTACAGTCTACTAGGGGGAAGAAGGTAAGATTGGAAGAGGTTTACTGACCACCTAACCAGGAGGAGGAAAGGGACAGGGAACTCGGTTCTCTGATAAGGGGGACTGCAGGAAAGGGAGATGGAAGGGAGAGGTGGTACTTGTGCGGGACTATAATTTCCTAAGATAGAATGGAAAATTCCCACCATGACCTGCACCAGGAGTGAAACAATCCTGGATGCAGTGCAGAGTGGATTCCAGATGGAGGGTGTCACGTTACCCACTAGAGAGGGGGACATCCTCATTCTGGTATTGACAAATGGAGGCCATAACCAGGTCATCCAGTTTGAGTAATCTTTGGGTGGGAGTGACCACCACACAGTGTGGTTAAGGTTTGACATGGGCAGGGAGAAAGTACCCATAAAGACCAAGGTTCTAGACTTCAGAAAGCAGGACTTCAGAAAGATGGGGGAGCTGCTAAAGGTACACTAGAATGGCATCAGCATAGAGATGGGGTGGCTCAAAAGTGATCCATCGTTAGGGATGGAATAGTGATAGCTACTAAGGAGTGGATTAGGTTAAAGGGGAAAAATCCAAAGGCTAAAGCAGAGGTAGCCCAGGCATTTAGAGATAGGAGGACAACCTATAGGAAGTTCAGGAGGACTCATAGGGAGGAGGAGGACCAGAAGCAGTACCTGAGAAAGATAGGGAGGCAGGAAAAGTAGTCTGACAGGCTAAAGCTCAGAAAGAAATATAGCTAGCAGAAGGGATTAAGAAAGGAGAAAAAGCTTTTTTTAAATACATTAGTGAGAAAAGAGATAAGAAGAAAAGCACAGTATGACTCATGAAAGGGGAGGAGTGGGTAAGAGCTCACTGGTATAAAGCAGAGGTATTAAACAAGACTTATGTTCGGTCTTCACAAAAGAAAGGGATGGCTTGATGCCACATGAGGGAAGGGGAGGGGACACAGATGGAATAATAGGGGAGGACAGGTGAAGAAAAGTTTGTTAGCCCTGAGCATCCAAGCATGCTGAGGGAACTAGTGGAGGAACTTGCAAACCCCTTGGCTGACCTGTTAAAAAGTTCACTTGAACTGGAAGTGGTACCTCTGGACTGGAGATTGGCACACACGGTGTCACTCCATAAGAGTTGACCCAGGGATGATTCAGGCAACTGAAGCCCAGTCAGCCTGTCCTCAATCATGTGCAAGCTCATGGAGGCTATGCCTAAAGAAAGGCTGGTAGTATATCTTGAAGAAAAAGGTCTCCAGAATGAGTGACAAGACAGTTTATGGCTGGGAGATCATGCCAGACAAACCCAATTGACTTTTTTGACAGGGTCACTAAAATAGTGGACAAGGGCCAAGCAGTGGATAGCCTGTACTTGGACTTCAGCAAGGCATTTGATTCTGTGACCCATAAGAGACTGAGCAAAAAGTGGAAGGATCTTGTGGCAGGAGAGAAACTGATTGGAGAGGTATTTAACTGGTTGAAAGGCAGGACACAGGAGGTGGGGGGGGCTCTCAGGTGCTAGAGATGTTACTAGTGGGGTCACACAGGGCTTGGTGCTTGGACTGACCCTATTTTATGTCTTTATTAATAACATTGGTAAAAGCGTTAAGAGCAAGATTTGCTTGTTCGTGGATGAGATCAAGTTCTGTGGGAGCGTGGATACGGTGGAAGGGGTATGTAACGTATAAGAAGATTTGGCCAGGCTCAAGTGGTTGCCTGGAGTTTAGCAGTTTAGCTTCAGTTCAAAAAATGCATGGTTATGCACATTGGAGCCAAGAACCTGAAGAGAGAGTACAGCCTGGAAAGAGTCCTGGTAACCAATCCGAGGAAGCAAAAGACTTGGAGGTGTTGCTCACTAACAACTAGAAGCTCTCCACATAATTCAAGAAAGCAGGAGCAAAAGTCAGCAGAATGTTGGACTGCATTAGCAGGGGGATTAGCAGCAGGTGGGAAGCGGTTATACTTCCATTGTACAGTACAAGTCACATTAAACTGTTCCTTCAGTGAGTTGCTGTAGCATTTCTGACTGAGTTGCATAAGTGTTGCCAGATCTAGCACAAAGCCTTGCACAAACTGTTTCTTAAGAGTTAAAATGCAGCTTTGCATTGCACTGTGACTGGACTGTAGATGCATTCCAACTGAGTTGCAAAAACATTTCTAGAAACATTACTCTTCAGCTAGTTAAGCATTGAAAAATAATACAATATGAGTTGGCAATGCACTGCTAACTCGAAACAACAATGCTAAACTAGCTCATTGATGGAACAGTTTACTGTGACTTGTACAGTACAAGTTGCTGGTGTGGCTGCGCCTGGCATACAGTGTGTAATACTAGCATCCCTACCTAAGGAAGGAGATTAACCAGTTGGAGACGGTCCAGAGGAGGGCAACAAAGATGGTTAAAGTTCAGCAGGGCAAGACATATAGTATGAGGAGAAGCTGGAAGCCCTGAACATGTGCTCCCTGGAGGAGAGGAGGAAGAGGGGAGACATGACTGAAACCTTTAAGTATCTGAAAGGCATAAACCAGGTGTACTAGGAGTGCCTCTTCAGGCTCAGTTGAATCATAAACATGAGGGAGCATTGCCTTAAGTTGGGGGCAAGAGGGATACCAAGAGGCCTTTCTTCACAGAGAGGGTGGTGGTGGGGTGGAATGGGCTCCCTGACGAAGTAGCATCACCTGAAATGGTGGATGGCTTCAAAAGAAAATGAGACAGAGTACAAGGCAAAGTCAGGGCTAAAAGGGGAGTAGCTAGAAATGAGGGGGTATCAGTTGGGGAAGGGGTTGAGTCCTTGGTTGTAACTTGGGACTCTGCACTAGTAGCAGACTCGATAGATCACAAAGCCTAATTCTGCTGGCACCTTTCGTATGTTTGTATGTGTATATTCATACTTAGATGTATATATTTCTCACTTGGTTGCAGGAATGAGGTGATAATATCATGCTCACAGCATCCAAATAATCCAGTACAAACACACACCTTTTCACGTTTTTCTTTACATAATCCCTTTTACTGTTTTATATTAAATGAATATCACTTGGCTTGAATGTTTTAGATGTAGTCAAGGCCATTGGGGGGACTTCCCTAGATACAAGAGTAGTAGCCAGCCAGGGTTGTTATTTTTTTTTTAATTTAAATCTCAGATTACAAATACCTTTGAGCTTAAGGCAGCTCATTTACAAAGGTTCCACGTCAAAGGGAATGGTTACAATAAGGTAGGGAGGTAATGACAACATTTGTGGTATTAACAGAGGAACAGACAGCATTCATGGTATCACTGGAGCTCAGCAAGTCAAACTGGTAAATATGTGGGAACAGTGCTACACACTCAAGATTACAAGCAAGCATAGGAAACCATCAGGTACATCTGAAGCAACATTGCTAATCAGAGGTGGGGGGAAGAGCGAGGGTAAGGGAGGGGTAAGGGTGATGGGGAGGGCAGAGTCCAGATAGAGAAGGAAAAGAAAATATGGCAGCCAGAGGCCTTGTTGTAGGGTGAGAGGGAGGGGAGGCTAGGGTGGGTGAAAGGGTAAAAGAGGAGGAAAAGGAGGGCGGATGAAGGGAAAGAAGATAAGGAAGGAGTGGAGGCCAGAGGGCCTGGCAGGACCATGAAGAGGGGTGTCTGTGAAACAGGAAGCCAAGTAAGTGCATCAGAGAGTGAAAAAAGTGGTAAAGGGTGTCCGTAGAGGTGGGGAACTAGGTGCAACAATCACAAGCGCTTTCGGTTAAGAGGTGCTGACGAAGCAAAAGTTTATATTGGGAAAGACTAGAAAGAGTGTTCAGCTGGTTCCTTAAATTATTAAACCACAGAGGGGCGCTGTATTGGAAGAATCGCTGGTATTGAGCAGTCCGACAATGGGGTACTAGAAGGAGATCAGAAACTGAGGTGTGTGTGTGTTGGGTCTTCGGGGATTTGTTTAGCAGGCAACCAGTGCTCGGGGGTAGTAATCCAAGTAGAGCTTTTTTGGACAGGAGGCGTTTGATATTTGATCCTGTTACTTAGTTGGAGCCAGCCAGATTGAGCATATAACTCACAGGTATGAATGAGGTGAGCAGCACCCGTAACTAACCTGCAGGCTTTGTTCAGGGCCACCGTGAGTCATTTAAGAGATGTGGAGGTTGCAGCACAGTATATGATTAGACCATAATCAATGATTGAGAGGACCGAGCTGTGAACTGCAACCCTCAGAGCTTCTTGGGTAAGACTTTGTCTGTGTCTGAAGAGGAGCCCAGTTCTGCTGTTAACATCTCTGGCAACATTTTCAATGTGAGGCACAAAGGTAAGGTGACTATCCAAGGTTAGACCTACTGTAGGTATTTGAAGAGCTGAGTTTGTTCAAGAGCGTCTCCGTGATTGTTTGTGATAGTGAGTTGATGGGTCTTAAACTTATTCTGAGAGGACGAAAACAGCTGGACTTTAGTTTTTTTGTAGTTTAGCACTAGTTTGTGATTATTAAACCATCCCTCTGCTTCTGTGAAGCCTTGTTGAAGATTGTTTTCAAGAGCTTTGGGATTCAGGTGGGTAGTAAAGATGACTGTGTCATCTGCGTAGAGGAGAGTACACTGGCTGCAGACAGCTGGAAGGTCATTCAGGAAAATACTGAACAGTAAGGGACCCAGGATTGAGCCTTGAGGTACCTCTGATCAAACAGACCTGTGCTCCAAAACTACATTTGATATCCTCACCCTCTGCAGTCTATCACTGAGGTAGCTTCCAAACCATTTCAGAGTGTTTGGGGCAACACCAGTTTTAGAGAGTTGGCCAAGCAACAGTGTGTGATTCACTGTGTCAAAGGCTTTTGTTAGGTTAACAAAGGCTGCACCTACAATCTTGCCTTGATCAATGGCCTGTTGTATAAAGCATGTGAATTCTAATAATGCTGTGTTAGTACTGTGCCTCTTTCTAAAGCCATGTTGTTGTGGGCACTGGGTGGAGTATGTGTCCAGATAAGCACCAAGCTGGTTGGTGACAATTCGCTCAAGCACCTTGGAGAGTAGAGGAAGAATGGATATAGGCCTATAGTTACCCTGTAAGGAATGATCACCAGTTTTATGCACCGGAGTTACAATGGCTGTTTTCCAGGCATCAGGAAATTGTCCCAGTGTAAGAAAAAGATTTAGAATCTTAGTTATAGGTAGGAGAACTTCATCTAGGGTTAGAGTGATTAGCTTACGGTCTAGTTCATCACTACTGTGTCTTGCATTTCTTAGTACCTTAGCTAGTAGTTTTCTAACCAGGTTGCATGATACCCTTTTAAAATAAAAAGGTGGGTACTCAAGACTATTTTCATGACCGTGGCTTGGAGAATGGGCAGCATCATCATCGAAAAAGTCAGGTGGGAGAACACAGCTCAAATTGGTAAAAGCATTGCTAAATGCATTATTAATTTCCTGAGGGTCAGTGGTAGGGGTCCCATTTATGTTTAGCATTGTAGGCGATACTTTAGGTTCTTTGCCAGTGACATCATTTATATTGGACCAGAACCTTCTGCTATCACCCCAGGAGTTGGTAAGCATCTCCCTATGACACTTGTCTTTAGCCTGGCGAGTCTTCCTTGTGCAGTTGTTTCTAGCAGATTTATAGGCTTGTAGGTCCTGCTGCTTACCAGTGGCTTTTGCACAGTGCCAGAGATGGTCCCTAAACTTCATGTGGGAAAGGAGCTCAGGAGTGATCCAGGGGTTCACCATGCCAGAGACCTTAATCTTTTTGAGAGGGGCATGCGTATCACAAGCAGTGTTGAAAACCCTTATAAAATGACAGAGGGCTACATTAACGTCATTGGTTGAGTCCAGGATGTTCCAATTTTGTGCAAGAAGCTGTTGTTTTAGGAGGTCCAGGTGGCCCCTTCTGAGAAAGCTGCTGTAGGTAGTTTGGGGAGGGGGATAAGGAATTTATTGGTCCAGCTGCATGTGATAGGGGAATGGTCACTGATGGAGTCAGGGTGCACAGTTACATTGGAAAGGCATTTAGGCTGGTTAGAAATTATCCAGTTGAGGGTGGTGCTAGTCCCAATTTTATAGTTTATCCTAGTGGGTGTATTAACAAGTTGAGTTAGGTGAAGGGCTGTTATTGCATCCTTTGGTGAGTTGCTTACAGGTGACAGACAGTTTATGTTAAAATCTCCCATGATAATTGTCTCTGTGAGGTGATTTTGTGAGTGGAGATGGTCAAGAAGACTGAGAAGACCAGATGCCGGGTCGTTGGGAGGTATGTAGACTGAAAGTACTGATATTGTTTTATGGTGAGCACCCAACAGCAATTTTATCGCCAGTGCCAGGGTATTGCCTCTGACATCAATTGGCAGCATAGCATACCCCTTTAGGGAATTTTTTAGAAATATAGCACATCCTCCCCCACATTTGGTCAGCCTGTCCAGCCTGAATATAGTGTATCCAGGTATAGCTACTATAGAATCCAGTATTTAGAAACATAGAAATATAGAATTTGATGGCAGATAAGGACCGCTTGGCCCACCCAGTCTGCCCATTTCCCTATCTAATGGATAAGCTGCAGATCCTAGTTAACCAGCAGCCTACTTCTTTCTACCACCACCACCTAGAATTGCCATATGGCTGTCCCATGCATGCTTGAATTCAATCACTGTTTTTGACTCCACAACTTCCTCTGGAAGGCCATTCCATGCATCCTCAACACTCTCTGAGAAAAAATACTTCCTTACATTACCTCTGAGTCACCCCCCCATCTTCAAATTGTGCCCCCTTGTTCTTGCACACCTCTTTTTTTGAAAGATGCTACCCTCTTGGACTTTGTTGATTCCCTTGAACTACTTAAACGTTTCTATCATGTCCCCCTCTCCCTCCTTTCCTCGAGGCTATACATATTAAGCTCCTTTAGTCTCTCTTCATATGTCTTCCGGTGCAGACCCTACACCATTTTAGTTGCCATCCTCTAGACAGCTTCCATCTTGTCTATGTCCTTGCAGAGACTGGGTCTCCAGAACTGCACACAGTACTCCATATGGGGTCTCACCAGCTATCTGTACAGAGGGATAACAACTTCCTGTTTTCTACTGGTGATGCCTCTCCCTATGCATCCAGTATCCCCCAACCCTCCTTACTGCCTCTCACATTGCTTGCCACCTTTAAGTCATCTGATATGACTACCCCAGAGTCCCTTTCCATTTTTGTTGTTGTTAGTATCTCACCCCCATTGTGTACTCTTCCCTGGGTTTTGTTTCCCAGGTGCATTACTACTTCTTAGCATTAAATCTAAGCTGCCATACATTTGATCATTCCTCTAACCTTGCCAGTCTCTTCTCATCCTTTCCACCCCACCTTGTGCCTCAACTCTGTTGCAGATCTTTGTGTCATCTGCAAAGAGACATACTTTCCTTCTAGTCCCTCTGCAATGCACACAAAGACATTGAGAGGACCGATCTAATACTGAACCCTGTGGCACCCACTAGTAACCCCTTTCTTCAGAGTGGACTCCATTTACTATTACCCTCTGTGTCCTATTCTCCAGCCAATTCTTTACCGGGCTATCATCTTGGGACCCACTCCCAGGCTGGCTAACTTGTATATTAATCTTTTGTGTGGGACTGAGTCAAATGCCTTGCTAAAGTCTAGGTAGGCCATGTCCACAGCCCCTCCCTGATCTACTACTTTGGTCACCCAGTCAAAGAAATCTATTAGATTCATCTGGCATGATCTTCCTGC
Organism: Neoceratodus forsteri; assembly: GCA_016271365.2. Taxonomy (NCBI): domain Eukaryota; kingdom Metazoa; phylum Chordata; order Ceratodontiformes; family Ceratodontidae; genus Neoceratodus; species Neoceratodus forsteri. The sequence goes on along the minus strand of CM057450.1, from coordinate 1,734,655,924 downwards.
TGTGAATCCATGCTGCCTTGGGTCCTGTGCCCCTCTGGCCTCTAGGTACTCGACAATTCTTTCCTTCAGAAGTGATTCCATCATTTTCCCTATCACTGAGGTTAAACTAACTGGTCTGTAGTTTCCGCTTCTGCCCAGCTCCACTTTTGTGAAGAGATCACATGGCCCTCCTCCAGTCCTCAGGTACCACCCCATCCTCCCATGATTTGTTAAAGAGGGTGGTGTCACTAGTTCTACCTTTAGATCTTTTAGAATTCTGGGATGAATCCCATCAGGCCCCATTGCTTTGTCCACCTTCAGTTTTAAGAGTTCTTTCAGAACCCTTTCTTCTGTAAATGGGCTGGTATCAACTTCTGTATCCAGAGTGTTTCTATTGTTTGTTTTAGGTACCTCCCCTCTTCATTTGTAAATACTGAGCAAAAATATTTGTTAAGTATCTCTGCCTTTTCACAGTCACCCTCTGCCACACCCTTTATTAAGCCTCACTATCCCTCCTTAGTCATCCTTCGCTCCTGAGTGTACCTAAAAGGTTTTATCCCCTTCTTAACTGAGTTGGCTATCTTTTCCTCAGTTCAGGCCTTTGCTGTTCTGACTGCCTTCCCAGCTTCCCTTTGCTTTAACTGATACAATTCTCTGTCCTGCTCCTTCTGTGATTCCTTGTACTTTCTGAATGCTTTCTTTTTCTCTTGAACCTTCACTGCAAGCTCCTTTGAGAACCATAGTGATTTCTTACATCGTTTTGTTTTGTTAATTTGCTTCACACAAAGGCTTGTTACCTCTGTGATGGCAGTTTTTATTATTCAACATTGTTCTTTGGGGGGAAATCCTAGCCCCCCCCAAATAATCATGGTAGTAAGTGCGGCAAACACCAACATAGAGGTGTCGATAGGGAGAAGGGCAGGGGTAAATGGAGAAAGTGACAAAGGCAAGAAGAACAGGGATGGGGCAAAAGGGAGTAAGGCCATCAGGAAATGGATGGTAATGAGTACCAATGCCCGTAGTCTGGGCAACAAGCTCCCTGAGCTGGTGGCCTTGAGGAAGAGGGATGCCTGGATATCGTAGCAGTCACAGAAACATGGTACACAGAGAACCATGACTAGGATGTTAACATACCAGGGTACATAACATACAGGAGAAACAGGCAGAAGAGAAGAAGGGGAGGAGTAGCTCTCTATGTAAAGGAAGGGATAAAAGCAACTGAACAAAAGAGTAAACAGGGAGGATAGGAGGCACTGTGGGTCACCTTGGAGACTGGAAAGGGCACCACAATCTGCACAGGAGTTGTGTACAGACCCCCATGTCAGGGGGAGGGAATGGACAAGGATATGATAGAAGGCATTCTTAGAATGGCAGAGAAAGGGGAGATAATGTTGATGGGAGACCTGAATATGCCAGATGTTAACTGGAGCACATTTGCTGCAGCCACATCCAAGAGCAGGGCCATTCTTGATGCCCTACAGGTGGCAGGCCTTAGACAGCTAGTTTCGGAACCCACTCATGAGGGAGCAATCTTAGACCTCATACTCTCAAATGGGGCAGTGAGAGGATCTCAGATCTAGAAGTGGGTTGCCATCTGGGGACGAGTGACCATCAAACAGTGTGGTTCATGTTAAACTCAGCTACAGAGTCAAGCCATACAAAAGTGAGGGTACTGGACTTTAGGATGGCTAACTTTGGCAAGATGGGAGAGTGCCTCAGAAAAGCACTAGCAAACAGGCTAGAAGGAGGTGTGGAGCAACAATGGGGAATCATCAAAACTGCCATCACAGAGGCAACAAGCCTTTGTGTGAAGCAAATAAACAAATCAAAATGAAAGAAAAAGCCACTATGGTTCTCAAAAGAGGTGGCTGTGAAAGTCAGGAAGAAAAAGATAGCATTCGGAGTATAAGGAAACACAGAAGGAGCAGGACAGAGAGCTGTACCAGTTCAGGCAGAAGGAAGCAGGGAGGGAAGTCAGAATAGCAAAGGCCCAAACTGAGGAAAAGATAGCCAACTCAGTTAAGAAGGGGGATAAAACCTTTTATAGGTACATCAGCAAGTGTAGAAAGACAAAGGGATAGTGAGGCTGAATAGAATGAATTGTGGGTGGGCAGAGGGGGACAGTGAAAAAGCAGGGATACTGAACGAATATTTCTGCTCAGTATTCACAAAAGAGGAGGGGAAAGTGCCTAATCCAATTAACAGAAGCACTCTTGATAGGGGGGTCGATCCCAGTCCTTTCACAGAAGAAAGGGTTCTGCAAGAACTCCTAAAACTGAAGGTGGACAAAGCAATGGGTCCTGATGGAATTCACCCAGAATTCTAAAAAATTAAGGAGGAACTAGTGAAACCACTGGCTACTCTTTTTAATAAATCATGGGAGGATGGTGTGGTACCTGAGGACTGGAGGAAGGCGGATGTGATTCCCCTTCACAAAAGTGGGACCAAGACAGAGGCAGGAAACTACAGACCTGTCAGTCTGACCTCTGTGGTAAGGAAAGTGATGGAGTCACTTCTGAAGGAAAGAATAGTTGAGTACTTAGAGGCCAGTGGAGCACAGGACCCAAGGCAGCATGGCTTCACAGCGGGAAGGTCATGTCAGATGAATCTAATAGATTTCTTTGACTGGGTGACCAAAGTAGTAGACCAGGAGGGCTGTGAACATGGCCTACCTAGACTTTAGCAAGGCATTTGACACAGTCCCACACAAAGATTAATAGTCAAATTAACCAGCCTGGGAGTGGGTCCCAGGGTGGTAGCCTGGGTAAAACATTGTCTGCACAACAGGACACAGAAGGTAATTGTAAATGGAGTCCACTCTGAAGAAAGAGGGGTTACTAGTGGGGTACCGCAGGGTTCAGTATTGGGTCCAGTCCTTTTTAATGTCTTCATCAGTGACATTGCAGAGGGACTGGAAGGAAAAGTATGCCTTTTTGCAGATGACACAAAGATCTGTAACAGGGTTGATACACAAGGAGGCATGGAAAGGATGAGAAGGACTTGGCAAGGTTGGAGGAATGGTCAAGTATGGCGGCTAGGATTCAATGCAAAGAAGTGCAAAATAATGCACCTGGGAAACAAGAACCAAGGGGAAGAATACACAATGGGTGGGGAGGTAGTAACAACAACAAAAAAGGAAAGGGACCTGGTGGTAATCATATCAGATGACCTTAAGGTTAGCAAGCAATGTGAGAAGGCAGTAGGGAGGGCTGGGGGTATACTGGGATGTATAGAGATAGGCATCAGCAGCAGAAAACAGGAATTTGTTATCCCTCTGTACAGACAGTTGGTGAGACCCCATCTGGAGTACTGTGTCCAATTCTGGAGACCCCATCTCCGCAAGGACATAGACGGGATAGAGGTAGTCCAGAGGAGGGCAACTAAAATGGTGCAGGGTCTGCAAGAGAAGCCGTATGAGGAGAGACTAAAGGAGCTTAATATACCCTTAGGGAAAGAAGGAAGAGGGACATGATAGAAACTTTTAAGTACCTCAGTGGAATCAACAAAGTCCAAGAGGGTAGCATCTTTCAGAAAAAGAGACTTGCAAGAACAAGGGGACACAATTTAAAGATAGAAGGAGGGTGGTTCAGGGCAATGTGAGTATTATTTTACAGAGAGGTAGTGGATGCATGGAACAGCCTTCCTGAGGAAGCTGTGGAGTCTAAAACTGGGAGAATTCAAGAATGCATGGGACAGACATAAGAGCAATTCTTGTGGGGGCAGGAAGATATAGGCTGTTGGTTAAAACTAGGATCTGTAGCTATCCTTTAGGTAGGGAAATGGGCAGACTAGATGGGCCAAGCGTTCCTTATCTGCCGTCAAAGTCTATGTTTCTGTTTCTATGTTTCTTCCACCCCTCCTTCCTGCCCATTTGCTAGTGCATTCCTTAGGCACTCACCCATTTTGGCAAAGTCAGCCCTCCTGAAGTCCAGTACTTTTGCCTTTGTATGGCTTGACTCTATTGCTGTGTTTATTGTGAACCATACTGTTCAATGGTTGCTAGTTCCCAGATGGCTACCCACTTCTACTTCTGTGATCCTCTCTACATCTCCATTTGAGAGGACCAGGTCTAAGATTGCTCCCTCTCAAGTGGGTTCCAATACTAGTTGTCTAAGGCATGCCCCCTGTAGGGCATCTAGAATAACCCCACTCTTCGAAGTGGCAGCTGCAACTGCACTCCAGTTAACATCTGGCATATTCAGATCACCCATCTGCAATAGCTCCCCTTTATCTGCCATTCTAAGTATACTTTCTATCATTTCCTTGTCCATTTCCTCCCCCTGAGAGGGGGGTCTGTATACAACCCCTGTGCAGATTGTGGTGCCATTGCCTGCCTCCAAATTGACCCATAGTGCTTCTTCTCCTCCCTGTTTACCATTTTGTTCTGTTGCTTTGATTCCTTCTCTTATGTAGAGAGCTACTCCTCCTCCTCTTTTACTCTCCCTGTCCCTCCTGTAGATAGTGTATCCTGGTATGTTTACGTCCCAGTCATGATTCTGTGTGTACCATGTTTCTGTGACTGCCACGATATCCATATGTTCCTCCTCCATCAAGGCCACTAATTCAGGGGTCATCCATGTCTCAACGGCAGATAGTATGTCAGGGTTGTGCTGGGTTACCCAGACTTTCAGGATGTCAATTTTGCTTAAAAGGCTGCAGATATTAATTGTGGCCAGTTTAATGGTACCTTGTTTAGGGCGCGCATTGTAGGTGGGGGGTGCTTCAGGACCTGGATTAGGATGAATGTTTCCAGATAGCAGAAGTAGCATAAGGGCTATCCTGAGTAGGAGTTCTCGTAAAGCCTTAGAGAAACATTTAACCTTCATACGAACACAGCAAGGTTTTGTCTTTTCCCTGTATAAAACAATGAGGATGATGTAGTCCTTAAGGACATGTTGACGAGGATGTGATCCACCTGGGGGCCAAATATTTAAAGGGGGCAGGATCGTTGAGGTAGACCAAGGTCCTGTATTAATAGTGAAAAAGTTCCCAGATGAGCAACCTATGTTGAAGTGAAGGTTTTTCAAGATTTCAGTATTGGGCGAGTAAACCAAACTATGTCTTCTCTTGCTTGTGGGAGTGGGCAATGACAGAAATATGAGAATGGGAAAGGCACTTGGTAAGAGTTTAAAATGTGGGGCCATGGTTACTTAAAGCGTGATCAGGGAGCGGTAGCTGTGTACCTTTAAGATGAGATGGGCCAAGGTATGAGGGGAAAAAATTAAATAAATAAATAAAATAGTCCATGTGGATCAGTAAGCAGCCAATGGTAGAGGAGGTCTTGAGAAATGAGCGGGAACTAAATGTATTTAATAGCATCCGGGGTTAGGGCAGGAGAGGTGGAAAGAAATTTAGAGACAATCAAAAGAGCTATTCAGGTCAGGAGCGACCCACGCTTTCAGTCCACAAAGCGAAAATGCTCAGGCAGCCAATTTCATAGACATGCCGATTCCCAGACATCCAATCCCAGCTCAGTCAGGGGAGCTTTCCATCCAATGAATTTTGAAGGCAGAGGGCTCAAAACCAACCAGGCGAAGATATACCTTGCCAGCCAACAGTGGCTGAAGTGGTGCAGCATTAGAGGGTGGTGGCCACCGGCCGGAGTAGCAGTGCATGGCCACTTGCTGCAGCCCTAGTCAGGGGCTCCTGTCTGTGGGGAAAGAGCAGAGGAAGAAAATGACCTAAAAAAGTCCAGGAACCGAGGATCCAGGGCAGGGTAGTATAGACACAAAGGAAAGGAGGAGGGGGTGAGAAAGCTGAGGGGGAAGGGGCTACATCCAGGAGAGAGCAAGATGTTGACTGTCTGGACAAGGATAGGGACAAAATTAGCAAAACAATTGGGGAGGGAGGTGTGCTAAGTGCCCAGAGGAGGAAGGATGGCAAAAATTAGGAGGGAGAGGGCAGAAATTAGAGAAAATAGAGGATGAAAAGTTCAACTTGGAGATGGCGTTCTTGAAGAGGCTGAGGTAGAGATATTAGCCAGGAGTTAGAGGGGGGAAATAGAATGGCTTGTAGTTGTTGCTACCCCATAGAAAAAGCAGGGGACAGCATTAGGTATTGGCCATTGAAACTTCTGATGCATGCCACAACTTCAAGATTACTTACCACTCTGTGCCCCCTATGGTGGATAAGGTGCATACCAGTAACTGGTTATCGAGGCTGACACACAGAAACAGCACATACACCCAATATGGTTCCAAAACTGTAGGGCTGTACTTTGTTTCAGTGCTAAAATAATTTGGGTCCCACCTTGCAGGAAGGGGGACTTTACTCAAATCTCTTTTGTCCTGGGGAGGACACATACTATAGTGAACAGTGACGTGAACATACTGCATTTGTCTGATTGATCTTGTCAATAACCTTGACTATGCTGAAGACTGTGCTCATGTCCTTTCTTGGCCTCCTTCTCCAACACGTACATGTTAAGGGCATCCGGCTTCCCTCTCCTCGCTTTTGTCTCCCATACCCCTGGTTATTTTGGTTGCCCTTCATTGTGGCCTCTCAGCTACATCAATGTCCATTTTTTTATGAGGAGCCCTGGAATGTGTACAATACTGCTGGTAGGACCTGACCAGGGCTTTGTAAAGTAGTAAAATTAGTTTCCCTGACCTGTCATTCTCCCTTCTTTTGATGCATGTCAGGATTCTGCCAGTCTTCTTTACAATAGACACACACTGTTTGTCATATACCATTCCCTTGCCTGTTATGACCCCCAGGTCCTCTTCCTTCCCCACCACAGAGGAGCCCCACAAAGTGTGTAGGTTCTTCTTCTGTTTTCTTTTTAGGCGTTCCAGAATGACTGTATCTTTTTAAATCCCACAAAGTTCAGTTAATAATCCAAGGTTTGTCACTTGTCATGGCCTTTTGAAAATCCTGCCCAACTTTAATCAAATTCTCAGAACGGTTCACTGCCCATCACTAGCTCATGGTGCTCAGAAAATGGTTTTGTTACTGGGAAACATGTCAGTCATTGATATCACTGACAGTATTTTTTTCTGAAATAGCTATAGTTTCCTGACAGTTGTGCCAGGCAGATGGACAATATCAGCATTTTTGAGATGTGACATTACAACTAAGTTAAAAGGAACTGTGGCAGATTTCATGTTGGGGAAATAGTGCAGCAAAACGTATTCCTTTCTGTTAAAGCAAATCAGTGCAACACTTGAAACAGCCATGAGACAGGAGGACATTGGTTCTGAAGTCCCTTCACTGACAGACTTGTCATAGGTATCACATTATTTCAAATATGCTTACATGTGCTCCGACTTTCCTATTAAGATACAGTACAGTAATTGCCACACAATACTGACACACTGTTCTTAACAGCAGCCTGTTATTAATGCTATATTACAGAGTTTGTACTGTATATCACAACACTTGATATAAAATCAGGGTACCCTAATACTGTAGATCATGCTGATGCTAATGTTGTATCTGTGTGAGAAATACTATTTCTAACCTATAACAGTGTTGTTAAAGTGGAAACAAAAGTATGTATTTTTCTTACTGGGATTCATCAATGACTGTTTATCTAACTTTTCACATTATCAGTGCTGTGTACTTTGAAGTGCCGTTGTTTTATTGTTTCCACAACTCTTTTTGTTTTCTACTCATTGTTTATGCACTTACACCTGTGCGGCCTCCATCAAGCATCGCCATAGCCTTGTCCCCCCCTCACTCCAGGACTTACCTTCCACCTCTTGTATCTCCATGGGGGGTGGATGCCTAGGTTTGTGCTGTGGAACCTGCAGAGCACACTGCCATCCTGCTTGCTTCAGGTTGTTTTTACCCCTGAGAGTGACTTTTCTCCCCAGGCCAGCATGTGTGCTATGGTGCACGTGTCTGAGTGAAGACACAGTACACTTCAATGACATGCACCTGGTCAACCAGAAAGGTGACTGCTACAACACCTCCAAGCTCCCACTAGGTGGTACTCAAGCAGCAGTCATGCTCCCCAGAAGGAGGAGAGCCATCACTGGATGCTCAATGCTGTCTTTCCCCCTCCGACCTTTGGCGACTCCAGTTCATTCCTGAACCTGGGTCACCGGCGTGGCTGGCAGAGATGGCCCCTACCTCAGCTCATCATGCCACTCAAGCAGCCACTTCCACAACACTAACCATCAACTATAATTTTTGTGATCTTATATAGTTTTTTCTCTGACTCATATTTTGATTAAAAAACATAAGGAAATGCATACAAATATAGCTTTCTGCTTTTCTGGAATATAAACCAAATGAGGCACAAATGTAACACAATACTATTTTCTTTAGCATTTCATTTCATTTCATTTTATTTGTTAACCAGGTTGGTACACTGAGCCAAGGCCCTTTTTCAGGTCCGACCCAGACAGAAAACATAGCAAGTCAAAAACATGATACAAAGAATACAATAATAATATTGACAATGTACAAACATCAAATATCAAGCATAACATGTGCAAACAGACAATTCTAATAAAAAACTGTTTAAATCTAACCTTAAATCCTGGGTAAGACTTAACTGATCTTAAAGAGAGCGGTAAGTTATTTCATAAGGAGGGAGCCTAGTATACAAATGAACAAAGACCATAATTATTTTTAGTGCAGTGAGCTACCAACACAACACAACACCCAGAAGTGATCTTAAGTTGGCTTGAACATCTCGAACCTCAACTAGATCAGATAATGGAGACAGGCCATCAGAATAAATAGCCTGATGAACTAGGTTACCTAAAACGTATTCATATTTGAGCTGGGGAGACAACCATCCCAAAGAAGAGTACAAAGAACAAAGGAGGGTCATAATCAGGACATCCAACACAAACCGGGAGATGTTATTACAAGTTAGATTCAAAATATGCCTCTCTCTTACCCCCAACTTACAATACAATGAAGAAACATAATCTAAGTGTGGCATTAGAACCTCAGTAGCTAATTTTAAATGAGAATCATACGACAAATAGGATTTAAATTTATGCAGTTGCCCCAATGTACAATGTATCTTCCTTCTTACCAACTTTACCTGGGAGAAAAAAGTTAATGAAGAAGCAAGTAAAACTCCCAGGTACTTAAACTCCAGAACCTGTTCAAGTAAATTTCCCTGAACATCATGAATTATTAAAGGAGATTAATCACTAAGTTGAGCAGAGCTACCAAACAGCATCACTTTGGTCTTACTAGCATTCAAGACCATCATGTTGGAAGACATCCAGTCACATAATTTCTGGAACTCAACTTCCTGAATCGAATTTATTTGTTCAATAGAATTCCCCTGATAGTACAAAATAAAATCATCGGCATATAATAAACATTTACACCTATCACAAAATAAAGGAACTTGGTTAATAAATAAAGAAAACAACAGGGGACCAAAAATGGACCCCTGAGGCACACCACAAGTAGTGAAGCATACAGCTGACAGAGTAGAACCAAAATAAACATATTGTGAATGCCCCTTCAAATAAATAAAAGCAACTGCAGAGTCAGTCAACCCCAAAATGGTAAGTTTCTGACAGAGCAGAGAATGATTAATCAGGTCAAAAGCCCTGGACAGGTCCACGAACACAGCCCCTGTTAATAGACCATCATTACAACCTTGGAGAACAGTATTCATGAACCTGACCAGGGCCGTACCCATCCCTCGACCACTCCGAATATCATGCTGCTCAGCACAGTGGATCTCACCCCCAGCCAAAAAATCATTTAGTTGACTTACCATAAATGTTTCTAACATCTTGCCCAATGGGTTTAAGATTGAAATTGAGTAAAAATCCTCTGCACCAACAGCTTTGGTATTTTTGGGAACAGGCACCACCCGAGCCTGTTTCCATATCAAGGAGAAAACATCAGTTGAAATACACAAATTATATACTATGCACAGCAGTGCAGCAATGTAAGGAGCAGCCAATTTAAGAAACCTAGCATCAAGCCTTCTCCCACAATCGCCAAACGTATCAGGCAAAGAGCATAATAAATTTAGTCGTGGTAATACACCAAAATAAAAATTTTTTGGTAAAGCACCACCCTTCGTTTGCTTAACATAGGTGTCAGATATACTAATTCCCTGAATAAGGAGATCATCCTTACCAGAAAACCCAGAAATCAAACTAGAGACATCAGTAAAGAGCTGATTTAACAAATTAGCCATCTCTAAAGGATCAGTAATCAATTGACCTGAAGATTGTAGAGAAGTAAGTGATGTTTGGCTTTCATAATAGCATATTTTAATAACACAAAACACTTTATTGTAAGGTATAGGCAGGGACAAACGGGCAGACTGGATGGGCCAAGCGGCCATTATCTGCCATCAAATTCTATGTTTTTATGTTTCTATAAAGCAGCAAATTACCACTAGCACAAAAGGACAAGAGTTGACTGGCGCCTCCAGTAGCTGGATCCATAAACAGGGTAATTTTCATCACATTTTCTATGGGGGCTTGGGTGGACTTCTCATTAAAACAGTAGGCAGACAAAAATAAGGGCCTTAAAAATGCAATCACCTTTGAATCAAAAGCTGAAACTGAATATGAATTCAGTATTATCCAGAGCAGCTGAAGAGATATCTTTCAAACAGAAACATGCAGATTGTATTTTGATTAGGTGTGATCTGACAGGGTACCCATGAAACTGTGTGTTAAGTTTTGATTTGGGAGGAGGTAAAGAATAAATGCAAGCAGGACCCCCCCCAATCATCCTTCACCTCACTCTTTATTATCTGATCAAAGTCCTGGGATACATGAGATATCACAGTGCAATCTTTGGACCAGAAGGCAAGGTGTGTGAAAAGCATCAGGTCAATCTAAGGACTCAGCTGCAGACACTTCCCCACATCCAGTACTTCTCAGCCCTAGTGTATCTCCCTATGTGCTCTCCAACTTTGATGCTTTTGTGGATGATCTTTTCGGTTTGTCTTTGGTGCCTTGGGACTGCCGTGGGAGGGGAGAGGTGGAGAGATTATAATGGCCCTAACATGGATCTCCACATTGTCACCAGGCCAAAACATCATGCTCACAACAGGTTTCACTGTCTCTATTCATAGCTCCTTTTTCATTATTTTTGGGTTTGCATGGTTCCTCTCCTAGGGGCAGATTCCAGAATGAATGGCGTAACTTGCATGAGGGTGCGAGTTACACCATTCACCACTATGCCAGGAACCCTACACCGAATTCCAAGAGTGACAGGGTCCTGGCACTTGTGACATGTGGGATACGCCATGTGGAAGCTAATGCCATGCACATGGTGTATATGCCCCACATGTCACAAATTGTGGTGGTGACAGTCAGCCTCCCCAAAGCCCCCCACCCAGACCACCATGGCACACACCAGGGGACATGGGGGGCAGGATAGATGGCACAGGTGTCTGGGGGGTTCACCATAGATTGGACCCAGAGGGGTCCCTGACAATCGGGGGTGGGGGCAAGGGTGTGCTTATGGGGGCTTGGGGGCTGTATGGCGCTATTGCCATGGCACTGTGTGGCGGCATCTGATGGTGCCAGCCATCGGCCACCCCTTAGGGTAGCTTCGAGCTGCTGTAAGGTAGCTATGCAAGTGTGGCTTCTGGAATCGTGCCAGCAGGTTATGACAGCCACCCTCCTGGAATTGGGTGAAGTTGCTGCCATAAACCGCACTTGTGCCATGTCATTGTGGGCTGCAGCATGGTGGGTGGCAATAACTCATGATTGTCGTAGCCCATATCCAACATGGTGCTGTGCGCCTCCTGGAATAGGGGCTGGCATAAGCCATGAGATACGCCATGGGGTTTGGGGTATCTCAGCTTACACCAGCGTAGCCCCTCTTGGAATCAGGCTCTAGTCTTCTACTTTCTGCAGCCAGTTGACTTAAAGTGGAAAAGCTCAGACATGCTGGCATTACCCTGGAATGTTTGTCCGCTTTAGGTATGCCTAACCTTCAATATCACCATGCTATGTGACTCAAGTTAAAGCTGCTGCTTCAAACCCAATCACTGGATATTCCATTAATGCAGACAGGTGGCACAAGTCATGAAGGAGAGGTCAGAAGCCCTGAAACATCATTCCAGAAGTGACTCACTTGGGATACAATGCTGCCTCAGTTCACATAACATTTCCAAAAGTCAGTTATGAATTTGTGGCTCCTAGGGACTCTTTTCTGCCATAGGTATCAGTATATGATACTCCTCCATGCCCCAGAAGGAGGACTCCACAGTGCTGCACTGGGATTAATATAGATACTGTGAGAATGGGAGTCAGCTCATCATCCATGGATGCCTGCCAGGAAAATATAATTTTCTAGCAGCTGTTGTTGCATGTCCATTGGCTACAACAGGAGACACTAGGAACCACAGTACTTTTAGTATGATATTAATACAGCTGGGATTATCTACTGAATAAAAACAGCTGGAAGGGCCAAAAGGGTTTGTGCAGCTGCATTTTTCTTGTTGTCACTGCCTCTGAATTCAGATTGCAAGATTAGTGACAGAAACCCCTCAGTAAATTTTGAGCAAAGCAAATCAGATCAATAAGGTCAAATGCTTTGGTCATGTCCCCAAACATGGCCCCAATCATGAGTCCATCATCAAAGCAACCGAGAACCAAGTTCATGAACCTGATCAAGACCATACCTGTATGATGACCCTTATGAAATCCACTTTTCTCTTGACAAAGAACACTGAACTTTTTTCAAATAGTAATGTATTTATTCAGCAACACTTTTCTCCAACAATTATAGGGTTTAAGATAGAAACAGGTCTGAAATCCTCAATCAGAACAGCATTGGGCTTCTTTGGCACTGGTACAACTCTTTCACACTTCCAACCAGTTAGAAATTGTTGGGATGTCAGAGAAAGATTTAAAATAGAAAATGAGGTTACAATATAAGGGGCAATCAATTTCAAAAAACACCCATCTAAACCCTCCCCACAGTCACTCTCCCTATCAGGTAAAGAAAAAATTAACATTAATACTGTACATCACTATTTGTCACCCTCTTAAAAAAGAAGGTTGTTCAACCCTCTAAAACATCTTCAGTATCAGGGACAGCAGAACTTATATAAGAAGAATTTACACTATAACTGGAAAGATCAGAAGAAAATGTAACATTTAAGGAATTAGCTAGCTCAAAGGGGTCAGTTATGTCACTACCATTAACATCTTTTTTCTTAATTAAGCTTCTTGATTTAGGGGTCAACTGCAAGTTAACATTATCTCAAAAATGTTGTGAATTAGACCAATTAGTCTCAAACTTGAACCTTTCAAAACTTTTTTTTTTGCAGATCTAATCAGATGAGTCACCTTATTTCTTAAACATCAAGTTATCAGATGGATTATTTTTGTAGGCTTAAGTTTGAACATGGTATTTCCCAGTGATTAATGTGAGCAGAAAACCATTTATTGACCGGAGTATGAACTCTTAAAGTGCACTTAGGAAACAATTTTCCCGAATAGGAACTACTTGACTATGAAAAAAATCAAGAGCCAAATCCACATTGGGAATTAAATCCATAAAGGACCAATCAGTGAAAGTCAAGTCAGGAATTAATGCAGCACTGTTAACATTTTTGAAATCATGAATTTGAATAATATGAAATGGAATTTTTAGTGGTTTAAAATTAAGAAAACAGTATGTGACCAAATGATCACTCACTGAGTCAACTATCACTCCAGATGAAGAAATCTTACTGTACTGATTAGTAACACTCCAGTCTAAAAACACTGGTTAGAACTCGATGAATTTAAGCGTTGGTTCCCTAATTAATTGCACTAAATTATGGGACTATAATAGTGATTCAAAACACATCCCAGTATCCTTCAACCAATTCAAACTTACATCACCAACATGCACAGTCATAACATTTAGTAAGAGGCACACATACACAAATTCATTTAAACCTGCCAATCTACAATGATGAGGGTTGTACAAAACACCCTAGAATAATGTTTCTGCCCATCCAAAATTACAAGTGCAAGACACAAATCATTAATTACTTCATTCATGTCACTATTAATTAGACTCAGCTGTAAATATTACTTGAAATAGACAGCAACACCACCACCATTTTATCCCTTTATGATCATTCCTGATGAAGTTGTAACCTGAAATGACACACAAACCATCAGGAATTGAAGGGTTCAACCAGGTTGCTGATATACCAATAATATCAGGATTGTAATTACTATATTACTCATTCATTCAAACTCAGCAAGTTTAGGAACCAAATAGGGATGGGCAGGTTGGCTGTGGTCTGGTTCTGATTCTGACTCAGATTTCTTTTTGAAATTGTTCTGATTTACTCTGACAAATTGTAGATCTATTTTAGTCTATTTGAGTATGACAAATGCATCAGTATTATTCTTTTAGATCCCTCTGTTTTTTTTTTAATTTAACCTTTTATTTTTTTAATTTTTTGTCTGTATTTTTTTGTTATTTTTCAAGGTCAGCAAGCAGCCAACAGCAATAAAATAAATTGACTATAATTCTTGCCAATCCTGTGCATCAGTCACCACATAACATTTGTAAGAAACAGTGGGCTGGATTCACAAAACAATCGAAAATCCTGCAGCTGCAGGAAAAACTCAGCACAAGTGGGTTGTCTCTTGCATAACCACAATTTCTTCTGCAGCTACGGTATTTTCAAAAGTGCAGCTGGATTATGACCAGTTCCATGAATTATAGTAGCTTGCAGGTGTTGTTGCTATGGAAATCCCACAGCTACAAAAAAATGTTACAGCTACTGGGACAATCCTCCACAGCTGCTGCGGATATGAATAGCAATCTTCGCAGTTTTGGAGATTTCAGTCAGCAACTGGAGTTGTGGTGTGGGACTTAGTCCAAAAAATATTTGTGAATCCAGCCCAGTGTACACAGGTCATTTGGGTCTGTACAGTGAAAGGAGGCAGTATCAAATGTTAGTCAGAAGGAGAGCGAAAAAGAGAGAGAGCGAGACCAACAAATGCAACAGCAGAAACACAACAGCAGAGTGCAGACCTTCACTGAGTCTGGTATCCCTTTTGGTGGCAGACCGGCAGCATGAGCAGGATATGTGATGGGGCCCCAGCCATCCTTCCCACCCTTTTGACCTGAGATGTTATTTTTTTATTTGTAATTATTTTGTTTGCCTACTTGGTGCTATAGGAAGTATTATGGGCCCCAAACCATCCCACACACACTCCTGCCTAATTGGCCAATTATTTTTTTTATTACTTGTGCTTTGTGCCTTATGTGGTTGACTTTGACCCCCTCCCCACACACACCCAACACTACAGTTTTTGCATATATCACACAAGCTTTCACAACTAATAATTGAAGTGAATTTTTCCTTTTTTACAGCTGTTTGACCCTGACCGACAGCTACTTCTGCCATGAAGTCCACCTGCCAATCCCCAGCCCCACATCACAGCTCCCATGGTCATCAAGCCAGTGGGAATCTGTATGGTGCAGGACCCGAGGACTGCAGGAGCCAGCACTCATGGTGACTGTGCATGCACATAAATATTTTCCTTTTGTGTTGCCCCCTTGGTTCCGCTCCCCCACCCCAGACATTCAGCAATTTACTGACTGTTCCCAGTTTATGTTTTTAACTTGCTGAGTAAACAAATTACACTCCACCTGGGTTCCCTAATTGAATGTGAAAAACACATACAGCAATACATATGATGTCATATACACCGTGACTTCATAAGAAGGACATTTTTTTTACTTGATCTTTCAGTTATGGTTGCTGACCTTTGTCCTTTGAATTCAAAGAAATACATCATTAAATTAAATAATATCATCACCGTCATCTTCAAACACCACCAAGGAAGTACCATTATTAGGAGACACCAGTTGCAGCTGTTCATCATCATCACTTTTATGTTCCTGCCACTGTTCACTGAACTGGTAAGATAATTTGTTGAGATTGACTTTTAGGAAAGTAAGGCACTGCACATTTGCAGGAGTTAGCCTTCTGCAGCCATCACAGACAACATTTTCAGCTGTGCTCAATATAGGCCTTTGGGTGTAGGCCATGCCAGAAATGACAGCGGAAAGGGTGGGACAATCTGTTCTGAAATGTGCTAGAAGGGGTAGGGACAAGCCTCATTTAATTATACATCTTGGGACGAATGACCTGGCTGACAAGACAGTAGATATAGTCCAGAGGAGGTTTGAGAAACTAGGACAATTATGTGAGGGGGCAGGAAGATCAGCAACTTTTTTGGAGATACTTCCAGAGCCCAAGGTAAGCACAACAAGAAAGCTGAGAATAGAGGAATTTAACGGATGGCTAAGAACCTGGTGTTGTGCTAAAGGGCATGGGCTGTTGGGGGGTGGGGAGGGACCTGGGAGGACAGTAGTCTCTATGCCAGGGACGGACTACACTTGAGTGAGAAGGGAAAGAAATTGTTGAAACAGAGGATGGAGGAGTACATCGAGGAAGTAGGGAATTTAAACTAGGAGCGGGGCATGGCAATTGGGCAAGAGACATGCAGAGACCATAGGTTGGGAAACACTATGAGCTTACCCCCCATAACAGTGACAAAGGACAAATGGTAAGTACTATTGGTGATGCTAGTAAAGGAGGGCAGGATGGGAGGGGGGAAAAGGGTGGAAGGTGGTTACTCTTAATGCTAGGAGCCTTGGGAGGAAAACTCCAGAGTTACAGGTGCTTATGGCAGAGGGAGAGGTGGACATTGCAGCCATCACAGAAACATGGGCCACCCAATACAATGACTGGGACCTGTCTGTACCAGGGTACAGGTTATTCGTAGTGACAGGGTGATTGGGAACGGAGGCGTGGCACTATATGTGAAGGAAGGACTGAAGTGTGTAAGGGAAGGAAGGAGGAGGGTAGTCACGGTCACTTTGGATGCAAATCCAGGATTCCAAGAATAGGATTCTTAGAATGGGAGTGGTGTACAGGCCGCCATCTCAGATGGAGGAGTTAGACAGGGAACTTGCAGGACAGATCAGGAGGACCCGTGAGAAGGGTAGTGTGGTGATTGTGGGGGACTTCAACATGCCACTAGTGGACTGGAGTACCCTAACAACCAGGAACAGAAGGGAGCAGGTACTGCTGGATGCCTTCCAGTACAGCTTCCTGCTGCAGATGGTCAGTGAACCAACCAGGTTAGGGAATACCCTTGACCTTGTGCTGGCAAATGGGAACTTTGTGAGAGAACTTACAGTGAAGGAACCGCTGTCAGTGAGTGACCACCACTCAGTATGGCTCACATTGAATATGGGCAAGGAAGGAGTGGAATCTGGCACAAGAGTGCTGTACTTCAGGAGGGCTGATGTTGGAAGGATGAGGGAAGTGGTAAAAGGGTACCTGGCCAGAATTCAGTCTAGTATGGACACTAACCAGAAGTGGGAGCTCATAAAGCTGGGGATAGTGGAGGCAACCAAAACCTGCTGCAAGGCCCAGAGCAAGAAGGCTAGAGCTAAGAAACTGAGCTGGTTGAGCAAGGAGGTCATGGAAAAGGTAAGGAGGAAAAGAGCTGCCTTTAGGAAGTACATGAAAGTAGGGAGAGGGGAGGACAGGGAGTAGTACTTGACAGAATCGAAGGAGGTGACAAGGGCAGTAAGGGGAGCCAAGGCATCTACAGAACTCAGGCTGTCACAAGGCATTAAGAAGGGGGAGAAGGACTTATTTAGGTACATCATGGAGAAAAGGAGCTGTAAGGACCACATAGTAAGGATTAGGAAGGAGGGAGGTTGGGTGGAAGCAGGGTGCGATAAGGCAGAAGCACTAAATGAGTACTTCTGCTCAGTATTTACTAAAGAGAAGAGGGGGGTGACACCCAAGGGGGGAGAAATGGCAGAAACGGGGGGGTAGGTGGTGACAGATGGGAAAATCACGGAGGGCAGAGTTTGGGAGGGTTTGAAGGCACTGAGGGTGGATAAGGTGCCAGGCCCAGATGGCATCCACCCCAGGGTACTGAAAGAGCTGACAGAGGTCCTTGCAGGACCTTTGGCAGACCTATTTAATGCCTCACTACATTCAAGGTGTATACCTCAGGACTGGAGGATGGCTCATGTGGTGTCCCTCCACAAGATTGGCCCCAAGGATGAACCGGGAAACTACAGACCAGTGAGCCTCACATCCATCGTGGGTAAACTAAGGGAGACTATCCTGAAGGAGAGGCTGGTGGCCCTCCTAGAGGCCAAAGGACTACAGGACAGCAGACAGTATGGCTTCATATGGGACAGATCCTGCCAAACCAACCTGGTGGAGTTCTATGACTGGGTAAGGAGGCAACTGGACAGGGGCCATGCAGTGGATGTCCTGTATGTGGACTTCAGTAAGGCATTCAACTTGGTGCCACATGGAAGGCTGGGAAGTAAGTTAGTAGGCACAGGGGCAGGTGCAAAGCTGGTGAGATGGGTAGGGACTGGCTTGAGGGGAGGCAACAGAGGGTGGTGGTGGTGGATGGGGAGCTCTCACACCCAAGGGTAGTGACGAGCGGTTTTCCACAGGGCTCAGTGTTGGGACCAGTGTTGTTTGGTATTGTTTGGGATATTCATTGCAAACATATCATTAGACATAAAGAGCAAGATAAGTCTGTTTGCTGATAATATCAAGGTAGAAGCAGTGGTGGATGACCTAGAGGGATGGCAGGGGTTGCAGGATGATCTGGCAAAGCTTGAAACCTGGTCAGACACCTGGCAACTGGGGTTTAATGCCAAAAAGTGCAAGGTGCTGCATTTTGGGATGAAGAACCCAAGGAGGAGTTACCAGTGGGGGGGAGTGCAGCTAGTCCAGACAGAGGAGGAGATGGATCTGGGGGTGCTCATTACAGGGTCAAGGAACAACTTGGCACAATGTAGGAAGGCAGCTGCAAAGGCCAACAAAATGCTGGGTTGTATTGCAAGGGGTATATCCTCGAGGAGGGAGGAGGTGATTTTGCCACTGTATAGATCATTAGTTAGACTGCACCTGGAGTACTGCATGCAGTACTGGCGCCCGTATCTGAAGAGGGATATTAAGTTACTGGAGGGGGTGCAGTGCAGGGCAACAAAGATGATCAAGAGGCTGGGGCACTTATAATATGAGAGAAGGCTGAGGGAGTTGAACATGTACTCGCTGGAGGAGAGGAGGGAAAGGGGGGACATGATTGAAACCTTTAAGTACATGAAAGGAATAAACAAGACAGGTACAGAGGGGCTGTTCAAAGTAAGGGAGGGGAGGGACACCAGGGGCCATGATATGAGACTGGAGGGAGGAAAGTTCAGGAGGGAGATGAGGAGACACTTTTTTAAAGAGAGGGTGGTGGCTGGGTGGAATGCGTTACCTGCAGAAGTGGTATCCAGTAGAACAGTGGACTGCTTCAAAAGGGGATGGGACAGGACAAGGAGGATGAGGAGGGTCAATAAAGGGGAAGAGTGGAAGGGAGGGGAAGCTGAAGAATAAGGGGTGCTAGCTGCACATTCGAGCAGACTTGATAGACCTCTAGGCCTTTATCTGCTGACAAATTTCATATGTTCGTATGCTCATATGCTCACAGTAAACAGTAGTGGGAGGGCAACTAAGAAGCTTAATAGCAAAGACAGATAATGCAGGCCAGATGGTTTTCTTTTCCAGCCAGTACTCAAAAGAGTCATCAGTAATATTAATGAGTGATTCTCATCAAAATGCATCCACAATATCAATTATTACTTACAAAGCTGGGCTAACCGAGATAGGACACCAAACATTTCAGCCTAGCTTTGAAAAGATAAAAAAAACTTTATTATGCAAATGTTTAAAACACCAGTGGCCACTCTTGCTGCCACCAATGTTTTATGCCAAATCAAGTGCTTTTTCAAGGTGTAATTCAATACATGAATGTATCAGCTTTTAAATCCCTTCCTTAAAGAGACATACCCCATTTCTGACTGGTAGATTCCAATTGCCAGCCAAATCCAACCCCATAGTCACACACATAGACACAAAAAAAGGGGTTGGGAAGGAGAGTACATAATGTTAGGAAGCAATATACATATATATATATATATATATATATACACACGACAATGACTATACAATATATTAAAAATCATCAGTGTAGTGATAACTTAAAAACTCTGTAAATAAGGTCCTAACTGAAACTGTTCATTCAGTCCTGGCATAAATCAGACCATTAATTTAAACTTCCAAAGGCTTCTCTTTGGAGCAAACATTTATCAATATCACCGCCACGAGGTCCAAAACTACTTTCTTAACCCCATAGAATTTAAACTTGTGTTCCTCAACTGAGGACGCTATGTGTGTTGCAAGTGCATTTTCTGGTTCCTTGTTAGCAATACTTCTCAAGTATTCACCAATCTTTACTTTGAACTTGCAACTTATTTTAACAACATAAAAACTATTGCACCTACAGGTACATGTTGCCAAATATACTACTTCCTGTGGTTTGTTTGAGTGCTACCTCTCAGAAAAAGTGATCCACAATATCAGGCAAAGACAAAGAAGGCGGCTCCATGATAGTCACATCTGAATTATCAGTCTCCATGAGTTTTTCCCAAGAAGTGTGAGAGTCTTCTGTGTGCTTTTCAGAATGACAAGCCTTTTTCAAGGGCCATGAAAAAGGACTTTGTGCTCTGCTACCCAATGTTGATGAAGGAGTACATGGTGGCACTAAGTGGAAATTATTGATGTCACTATCTATAGATGTTGCATCATCAGATGCAGCATCCATGTAATGTGATTCACTTGTATTGTCAAATACAATTCCTTTCTTTTTCTGTGCAACTGCTGAAATCAGCATGTTTTTGTATTCAAGATAAGAGTCACCAATATCTGAAGGAGGCAGCTGTTGCAACGTAAACTGAGGATCAAGAAGAGTAGAAAGAAGACAATTGTTGTCTGTTGTGATATTGTAAAATCGTCTGCAATGTTGCAATTGCTGTATCAGTTGACTTAGAGTAGCATTATCTTTGCTAATCTGTTACGTTGCTTCCTCAAAGGGAGTCAAGAGCTATGTAAGATGCTCCTTGAGGCCCCACTGGAATGAATTCAGCACGACGCTATCTGGTACGTTGTGCTCCACAGTACATTCATGGGCTGCCTTCTTTTGTGTGTGAAGTCTCTCACACATGTAAAACATTGAGTGCCATCTTGTCAGAACATCTTGTTTTAGTTTCTGTATTGGCAAGCTGTTTTTTTTCTGGAGGTCAGCTAAGATACCATGTGATTTTACAGAGTGATTAAAATGACCACAAATTTTCTTTGCAGCTCCTACTAGTGTTACTATACTGTTTTCACTAGAAAGGAAAGCTCATACTAACAGATTTAATGAGTGTGCAACGCATGGAATGTGAGTAAAATCACCATGTTTCAATACGCTAACAATGTTGACACCATTCTCTGAAACCACAAATTCAGTACTGCATCCCATGGGCTCTAGCCACTCAGAAAGTTTTTCATGCAACTCTTCCAAAATATTGTCAGTGGTGTGATGCATACCAAACATGCTAATGCAAAGAGCTGTCATTCTTTGTCTTTCTTTCTGTACACTGCTGCTTGTGGTGGTGTTTGAAGATGATCATGACGCCCAATGTGCTGTGATGCACGTATAATCAGTGGTTTGAGAACTCATCCACATGTCTGTAGTCAGGTGCATGGAATCACTTTCACTCTGTTGAAGATCCAATTTTATTTTACACTGCATACATTCGTACATTTTGGGAACAGCCACAGTTGCAAAACATTTTCGGCTTGTCATGTTGTACTGTGAAGCAAAATATTTTAAAAGGGCTCTATAATCATGATTTTCCACCACAGAAAATGGTTGCAGGTCCTTGGCAATAAATTCAGCTATTAACCAATTAATTTTTAATGTGACTTAATGTGATCTGCTGTAGGCATTTTTTTGTTCAAGTATCACTGTAATGTGTTTTGCCCCCTACACAAAGTACAGTACACAGCTGTGTACTGTACTTTGTGTAGGGGGCAAAACCCATGGGATTGCAGTGGCGAAGATGTATCTTGTCCAAATAATTTTGTCAGTGAAGTCAAATGTTTTTTTTTTCTGCCCTGTCTCTCAGTTTCTTCACCATCACTATTGTCTGTAGGATTATTTTCCTCACAGAAACTTTTCCCTTTCTCAGGACTGCTGCCCAGCAGAATGGTTGGATGTGCTCTTTGCAAATGCCTTTTTAGGGATGTTCTCCTGAACTGGCCCCTCATTTTCCTCCTGCTAACTTCCCAGTGACAAAAGGTGCAGACAGCAGCACATTAATTTTTGGGACTTATATGAAAATAGCTCCACACAACTGAGGGGAAATGTTTTTGTCTTCATGCCAGGAACTGCAACAGTTTTGGTGGCAGTTGTTTCTGACCTTGACTCATGGACACTGTGGCGGTCCCCAGAAGAGCTATCAATACTATTATTTTTCCACTACTGGCTGTGACTAGTGGTGCTGCTTGCGGTACATGTTTTTCCTTTTTGGGTGGGGAAACCCAGTGGCATTTTATACCTCAGCAGTATCACATTTTGATTCATCACCTTTGGAAGAGCATAACTGGATACATCATTTATTTACTTATTTACTTATTTATTTATTTCGCTTTGTTAACCAGGTAAGCCCACTGGGCCAACAAGGTCCCTTTTTCAAGGGCGACCTGGAATTAGTAATATAGAATCCTATTGGGTTCAGAACATTTAGGTGGTACAAGACAGATTTTGGGTACAAACATGGTGAGTCCAGAGGTCTAAACTTTTGTGACTACAATCCATGGCATTACAGTACATACTCCTGAAGGCAAGGAGGAAGCAGCAACAGGATGCAGAGTAAATTAGTACAGGTAACAATTTACTAGTTACAATTATACAGGAAAACATACATGAAACCTCACTGGCCAGTTATCACACAGCTTAGTTTGTGTGGAAGTCTTCTTACTATGCTGGGGCATAATTACCAAACTGAGGGTAGGTTTACTAGGGGTCTTATACCAGTATTCTCCCTAGCACTTGCTTTGGTTGTTTTCCAGTAGAAAGGCTCTGAGTCATTTTCTGAGGGTGATCAATGATCCAGCAGTTTGTAGGTGGTCAAGGAGATTGTTCCAAAGGATTGGGGCTGCATAGGAGAAGGACTTGTTGCCTGCTGCCGTCCTTACTCTGGGCACCTCCAGGAGCCTCCAAGCAGAGGTGCAGAGCAATCTGCCAGGTTGCTTAGGAACCAGCAGCCTAGCTAGGCTTGTTAGGCGTGAGCTGTTAATTATTTAGCTGACAAGGCCTACAAAGGCTGCTCTTCTCCCGTTCTCCCCCCCGTGCCTTTCATGTTTCTGATTCCCCCTCAATTTATTAAACTTTATTGTAATTTTCTTAATATAACAGCAACAGAAAAACAAACAACATTAACAAAGCATACCAAACAAAGAAAACAAAACCAGACCACCCTCCTTCCTCCCTGATCCCTGTAGCACACCAACAAACATCCAGTACACCCAGTGAAAATTGAGGAAGGTTGTTCAATTTAAAACCCCAAGATGGACTCCCAGAGGAAGGGTTTCCCTGGGAATTATGGGGGGATACAAAAATTTAAGTAGACCATGGGGGTGAAGAGATGTCTGGCAAGGCATACAACTGTTCCCATTGGGATTGGAATCTAAGTGGTCTATCATTCTGCACAGTAATCTGCTTTTCCATCTCCAGCACCATCAAGATTTACTGGTGCCACTCCCAGAATGTCGGCACAGCGTCATCTAACCAGTCTGATTCCCCCTCAACCACCCTACCCTTTTCCTACCCTCTCCACTATCTTCTCATCTCCTCCCTACCTCTCCTTAACCTATTTACAGTTGCTATTTTACCTAGTACTACCTATCTGTTAACCAATACATTTTTGGAATGTTATACTTTTTTGTTGTATATAGCAATGCTTGTCTTAAATTCACTTTGTATGTATTTCTGTTCACTGATGATGTGGAACCTCTGTAAATGACCTCTTAGCTCAAAGGTCTTAATCTGAGATGTTAATAAATAAATACATTTTATAGGCGGTGCACAGGAGAGAGTATTGAAAACTTAGGGAGGCTAGTACCTCACAGTGATGGTGTCTCGGGTGGGATTTGGTGGCAAACCAAGCTATCTTATTGTAAAGAATTTGCATCCTACCCATTTCTCATCTGGCGAGAGACTGCAAGTCAGGAGCAGCGAAGATGATATCTTGTACTTGTACATTTACAACCTCTTCTTCATCAGAGGCACTGCTTTCATGGAGTGCCATGTCTAGTGGTACTAGATAGAGCCTTTTCCTTAATCATTGACTTTCTAGGTCTAACTGTTTTGGCTACCTGTTTTTGTGTTTTACTTTTATCTGATTCTTTTCTTTTTCTGGTTCTGCTGCTTCTTTTTCTGGTTTTGCTCCATTTTCATCAGTTGTTTTAGTTATATCTTCAGCAGTGAATTTTCGTTTTTTTTTTCTTAATTTGTTTTTCAGGAAATATTTTTATTGTTACTGTGTACCAATTTCAGACATACTTCTGGTGCTGGCCACATGTTCCATTTCCATAACAGACTGACTGAATCCATTTTTTGGGGGTCCAACTGAATTGCTTACTTAGCAGTATTAGTTCGGACACAGAGATGTGCAACACAGAGTCTGAAATGTGACCTCCACCTTCACAATCTATATGGCACTATGACCTAGTAGTAGTTCAGTTACAGAGATGGGCAATGCAGAGTGTACGCTACAGCAGTATGACCTGGTAGTAGTTTAGGCACAGAGATGGGCAACACAGAGTCTGAGACATGACCCCTCTCCTTCACAATTTGCATTGCACTGTGACTTAGTACTAGTTCAGGCACAGAGATTAGTAGTACATAGTCTGAGACGTAACTCCCCCTTCACAATTTGTATGGCACTATGACCTAGTAGTGGTTCACTTAAAGAGATGGGCAACAAAGAGTCTATTCTATGGCAGTATGACATACTAGTATATCAGGCACAGAGAAGGGCAACACAGAGTCTGAGACATGACCCCCCACCCTTCACAATCTGTATGGCACTATGACCTAGTAGTAGTTCAGGCACAGAAATGGGCAACACCAAGTCTACACTACGGCAGTATGACCTAGTAGTAGATCAGGCACAGAGATTAGTGATGTTATGAAGTTTTACTCCACCTGTGAAGTTCCCGTGAAGTTGTCAAATTCATCCCCATGAAACATTTTGTGAAATTGGCCTTTAATGACAAAAACTTCACCGACTAACTTCAAAGTGAACTTTGACTTTTGTTACTAACTTCGAAGTTGCATCAAAAAAGGGTTTGTCAAATGATTCACTTCCTGCAAGTCACATGGGAAACTCCAGTCAGGCAGGAACTGAATGTTTCAATTTCTGAATGAAGCAGCAGACACAGCAGCAGAGCTCAGAGAGAGATTTCCCCACTAATATCTTTAACTTTGTATTTTCTTTCTTTATCTGTATTCTGTATAGAGAACTTTTTTTAGTATACTGTTTTTTTTGTTGTGTGTGTGTGATTCTCTTTCTCTCATTTTCTTGAATGTATTTTATTTTTTTGTAATGGAGAGGGAGGAGTTTAGGAAGAAGGGTGAGGCAGCAGGAATTCGCCTCAACAGACGTGCTTTTAAATCAGTCACTAATGCCCCCCAGATCAGGATGGGTGTTCTGCTGCACCATTGCAGCAGGAGCAGTGGCCACAGGATCCACAAGTTCCACAACAGCAGGATCCACATGTCCCCACCCCCAACAGCAGCCATGGTGTCTGCCAGAGTGAGACCCAGCAATGTTGCCAGTGCCACATCCAGCAGCTCAAGCACTGGCAATGGCAATGAAGAGCACCCTGCTGCCACAGCATCTGGTGCTCCCCCCTCTCACCTCAGTCTCTAGTCTGGGAGTTTTTCACTATAGATCCTGAAGATGAGACCGTGGCCATCTGCAAGGTCTGTGGACATAATGTGAGTTGAGGAAGAAAGGCAGCTGCTTGGGGACCGGCAGCCTGAGGACACACCTCTGGATCCACCCCTTGGCTGAGTAGAAGGTGAAGGAGCTGAGGTGGCTGCAGCACATGGTGGTGTTGGTGGTGATGGGGGCAATGTGTGACCTGAAGGGGAGCAGCAGGAGGTTGGTCATCGTGCTACTGTGAGTTGGCATGTTAGCTGTAGGCACACCCACAGCAGTAGTCAGC
This sequence comes from Neoceratodus forsteri, assembly GCA_016271365.2. Lineage (NCBI taxonomy): Eukaryota > Metazoa > Chordata > Ceratodontiformes > Ceratodontidae > Neoceratodus > Neoceratodus forsteri. The sequence continues at coordinate 1,734,629,877 of CM057450.1, read as the reverse complement.
TATCACCTGCAAGATGGCAGGCAGCAGCACGTGATGACCTTGACCACAGAGCACCTGCTACATGGGTAAGTATTTTGGAATTTTTCCCCATCTTTTCTTTTTAAGGGAGGATTTGGCATTGTTACCACCTGAAGTGTAATGCGTTCGTACTGCTTTTCCATTCAGGTAAGGGAGATGATGACGTCCAGCAGATTGAAAGCTGCAAGAGATTGTAATTCACCACATCTAGCAAACAAATAGGTAAGTATTTTTTGGGGGGTGAGTACTTATTTAATTATTTGGCATTCACACTGAAATTGGAAATTACTGTGTCTGCTTTGCTTCTTTGCAGGCATTTGTTGTGCCTCTGCTTTTCCATTCAGGAAAGGGAGAAGATGACATCCGGCAGACTGAAAGCTGCAAGAGGTTGTAATTCACATCTGGCAAACACCTAGGTAAGTATTTTTTTTTGGGGGGGGGTTACTTACTTAGTTATTTGGCATTCACACAGAAATTGGAAATCACTGAGTCTGCTTTGCTTCCTTGCAGGTATTTGTTGTGCTTCTTGAGAAATCACCCAGAATTAAATAGAAACATAGAAACATAGACTTTGACGGCAGATAAGGACCGCTTGGCCCACCTAGTCTGCCCATTTCCCTACCTACAGGATAAGCTGCAGATCCTAGTTAACCAATAGCCTATTTCTTCTTACCCCTCACAAGAATTGCCTTATGTCTGTCCCATGTATTCTTGAATTCTCCCACAGTTTTAGACCCCACAACCTCCTCAGGAAGGCTGTTCCATGCGTCCACCACCCTCTCTGTGAAAAAATACTTCCTCACATTGCCCCTGAACCACCACCCCATCTTTAAATTGTGTTCCCTTGTTCTTGCACATCTCTTTTTCTGAAAGATGCTACCCTCTTGGACTTTGTTGATTCCACTGAGGTACTTAAAAGTTTCTATCATGTCCCCCCTCTTCATCCTTTCCTCAAGGGTATACATATTAAGCTCCTTTAGTCTCTCCTCATATGGCTTCTCTTGCAGACCCTGCACCATTTTAGTTGCCCTCCTCTGGACTGCTTCTATCCTGTCTATGTCCTTGCAGAGATGGAGTCTCCATAACTGGATGCAGTACTCCAGATGGGGTCTCACCAACTGTCTGTACAGAGAGATAACAACTTCCTGTTTTCTGCTGGTGATGCCTCTCCCTATACATCCCAGTATACCCCCAGCCCTTCCTACTGCCTTCTCACATTGCTTGCTAACCTTAAGGTCATCTGATATGATTACCTCCAGGTCCCTTTCCATTTTTGTTGTTGTTACTACCTCCCCCCACTGTGTAACCTTCCCCAGGGTTTTTGTTTCCCAGGTGCATTATTTTGCACTTCTTTGCATTGAATCCAAGCTGCCATACTTTTGACCATTCCTCCAATCTTGCCAAGTCCCTTCTCATCCTTTCCACGCCTCCTTGTGTATCAACCCTGTTGCAGATCTTTGTGTCATCTGCAAAGAGGCATACTTTTCCTTCCAGTCCCTCTGCAATGTCACTTATAAAGACATTAAAAAGGACTGGACCCAGTACTGAACCCTGCGGTACCCCATTAGTAACCCCTCTTTCTTCAGAGTGGACTCCATTTACAATTACCTTCTGTGTCCTGTTGTCCAGCCAATATTTTATCCAGACTACCACACTGGGACCCATTCCCAGGCTGGTTAATTTGACTATTAATCTTTTGTGTGGGACTGTGTCAAATGCCTTGCTAAAATCTAGGTAGGCCATGTCCACAGCCCCTCCCTGGTCTACTACTTTGGTCACCCAGTCAAAGAAATCAATTAGATTCATCTGACATGACCTTTCCTCTGTGAACCCATGCTGCCTTGGGTCCTGTGCCCCACTGGCCTCTAGGTACTCAACAGTTCTTTCCTTCAGAAGTGATTCCATCACTTTCCCTATCACAGAGGTCAAACTGACAGGTCTGTAGTTTCCTGCATCTGTCTTGGTCCCACTTTTCTGAAGGGGAATCACATCCACCTTCCTCCAGTCCTCAGGTACCACATCATCCTCTCATGATTTGTTAAAAAGGGTAGTCAGTGATTTCACTAGTTCTCCCCTTAATTCTTTTAGAATTCTGGGGTGAATTCTGTCAGGCCCCATTGGTTTGTCCACCTTCAGTTTTAGGAGTTCTTTCAGAACCCTTTCTTCTGTGAAACAACTGGGATCGACCCCCCTATCAAGAGTGCTTCTGTTAATTGGATTAGGCACCTCTCCCTCCTCCTCTTTTGTGAATACTGAGCAGAAATATTCGTTCAGTATCCCTGCTTTTTCACTGTCCCTCTCTGCCCACCCACAGTCCATTCTATTCAGACTCACTATCCCTCCCTTTGTCTTTCTATGATCCCTGATGTACCTATAAAAGGTTTTATCCCCCTTCTTAACCGAGTTGACTATCTTTTCCTCAGTTTGGGCCTTTGCTATTCTGACTTCCCTCCCTGATTCCTTCTGTCTTAACTGGTACAGCTCTTTGTCCTGCTCCTTCTGTGCTTCCTTATACTTCCTGAATGCTATCTTTTTCTCCCTGACTTTCCCCGCCACCTCTTTTGAGAGCCATAGTGGCTTTTTCTTTTGTTTTGATTTGTTTATTTGCTTGACACAAATGCTTGTTGCCTCTGTGATGGCAGTTTTGATGTTTCCCCATTGTTGCTCCACCCCTCCTTCTAGCCTGTTTGCTAGTGTTTTTCTAAGGCACTCTCCCATCTTGCCAAAGTCAGCCCTCCTGAAGTCCAGTACCCTCACTTTTGTATGGCTTGATTCTGTAGCTGAGTTTATCGTGAACCACACTGTTTGATGGTCACTTGCTCCCAGATGGCAACCCACTTCTAGATCTGAGATCCTCTCATTGTCCCCATTTGAGTGTACGAGGTCTAAGATTGCTCCCTCATGAGTGGGTTCCGAAACTAGCTGTCTGAGGCATGCCACCTGTAGGGCATCGAGAGTGGCCCTGCTCTTGGATGTGGCTGCAGCAATTGTGCTCCAGTTAACATCTGGCATATTCAGGTCTCCCATCAACAGTATCTCCCCTTTCTCTGCCATCCTAAGAATGCTTTCTATCATATCCTTGTCCATTCCCTCCCCCTGACATGGGGGTATGTATACAACCCCTGTGCAGATTGTGGTGCAATTTCCAGTCTCTAAGGTGACCCACAGTGCCTCCTCTCCTCCCTATTTACTCTTTTGCTCAGTTGCTTTTATCCCTTCCTTTACATAAAGAGCTACTCCTCCCCCTCTTCTCCCCTTCCTGTCTCTCCTGTAGGTTATGCACCCTGGTAGGTTAACATCCCAGTCATGGTTCTCTGTGTACCATGCTTCTGTGACTGCTACAATATCCAGGCATCCTTCTTCCATCAATGCCACTAGTTCAGAGAGCTTGTTGCCCAGACTACGGGCATTGGTACTCATTACCTTCCATTTCCTGATGGCCTTACTCCTTTTTGCCCAGTCCCTGTCCTTATTGCCTTTGTCACCTTCTCCATTTGCCCCTGCCCTTCTCCCTATCCATATCTTTGTCTTGGTGTTTACCTCACTTACTACCCTGACTTTTTTGGTGGGGTAGGATTTCCTGTTCCTTTCCAGTGCCTCTCCCCTTGGCTAGTTTAAATGCTTGCCAATGAAGCATTTAAACCTATCACCTAGGATCCTGGTTCCCTTCCTGGACAGATGCAGCCCATCATGCCAGTATAGGCCTGCATCACTCCAGGTGGACCCCCAGTCCCCAGTGATGCCAAATCCCTGAGCTCTACACCAGTTTTTCAACCACTGATTGAATCCCATGGTGTGGAGCACCTTAGCCTCACCTACGCCATAGACAGGCAGCACCTCCGAGAAGTTTACCGTGCGTGCTACTTGTCAAAGGCCCCTCTCCAACTCCACAAACTCTTCCTGCACTGCTCTGATCCCTTTCTTAGCCAGATAATTTGTTTCTAGGTGGACAATGACATCCAGCTCCCTCCCCTGTGCAGCTGCTCCAGCAATCCTGAGGATTCGCTCCCTGTCCCTCCAAGCCATGGTGCCAGGCAGGCACCTTACCTCCCTCTCCCCTTCCTCCCCAAGTTCTACCTTCCTAACAATGGAGTCCCCAACCAGGAGTTGTTTCCTTCCCCTCTGGGGTCCCATGCCACCCTCCTGTGGGTCTCCCTTGTGGAGGTTCCCCGCATCCTCCTTGGTCTCCACTGCGGGTGCCTCCATAGAGGAACCACACCTTGTCAGAATGGCATAGGAATTGTGGAGAGGTACAGCTGAAGGGATGCACCTCTGTTCCACCACCCTCACCCTCCTTGAGCCCACTGTGGTCCAACCACTCCTCTTCTTGGCAACCTCTGAGGCAATGGCAGTGGCCTCGTGGTCCCTGGATGGAAGAGGAGGTCCCACAAATCCTGGCCAACTCAGCCTGGAGATGAGCAACCTCCTCTCTCAACCCAGAGAGGTGCCTGCAGATGGGACAACATCACATCCTCCAGAACTTCTCCGGGAAGACTGCTACTCCACAGCCACTGCACTGCACCACTCAGATCATGTCTTATTTCTGGCCCCTGCACTGTTGTTTGGGATCCTTACTCTTTCCATTTTTTTCTCTTTCTTTTTCTTCTCTCCCTACTTACTTACTGCCTCTGTGCCCTTTAAGCTCCTGATCATCCTGTTCTGAGACAAGAAGATCCTATATTTCTCAGTAGACCCCTTACTTGCTCAGAGGCAGACCTCCAGCAGCTGGGGGTCCGGAGAGCTACTCTTGCCCTTCTAGGATGCTGAGTCTTTGGTGGTTCTGTGATCACTCACTTCCTGCTCCCAAACAGGAAGTTCCTGTTGAGAAGATGTTGCATACAAAGGCGGTACAAAACACAGTTTGGCTGTTTTCATGTGTCACCTTCATTGACTAAGCAGAACTCACAGTCCTGAAGACTAGAGTTCTCAACAGATGGGTATTCACGTTCCAGCACTGAGTAATCAACATCGGTGTAAACAGTGGATGATGATGACTTTGTCTTTCTACTTCTGCCAACAGCACCATCTGTCTCTTCATCTTCATCAGAAGATCCACTGCCAGGCGAATGTGGTAGGAACATGGATGTCTTGGTATTGCGTGGAATGTGTCCTTTATTCATTTTTATAAATGTGAGACCTTCCACATTCTTTGGTGACAGGTTTGTGTGCCAGTCACGTACAATGGCACCTGAAGTACTGAACAAATGCTCAACACTGACACTACAGGGAGGGCAGCTAAGGTATGTTATCGCCATGGCTGTCAGTGCAGTCCATTCTGTTGTCTTGCTCACCCAGTACAATAATGGCTCATCACCGATTGCAAGTCTGAGTGTTATGAGTCTGTCTGCCTCATCGTGATCCTCCTCATCATGCTCTTCCATGGGTACAACTCCAACCTCGCTAAAAACATCCCAAATAGGATTGATGGTTTTAGGTTTCTGTCTGTCTGACATAGTCATAGCATGTGAAGGTGAAAGTGCTGTGGCGGTGGTGGTGGTCATTGTGGTAACAACAACTCTTAGTGCCCCATATGTCTTGAGCATCTGTTCTCCTCTAACCCTTCTGACAAGAATGTTGGTAAGGTTTTCAACCCTCTGATGCCCACTGTGTAGTACAGACTCAAGACCACACTTATAATGTGGGACCAGCATGGCAGTAATGCCAAAGTCATCAGACTGCAGAATTCCAACAATATGAGGGCTGGAGCCCAGCAAGTCGAGCATGTGCTGCATCAAGGCCAAAGTGTCACTGTCACCTCCTGCCTCAACTCATTGCTGCACATTAACCAGTGTGTGCCTCAGTATGCATAGCAAGGGGATGGACTGCCTGATACTGGCAGTCTCCCCACTCACTGCCTGTGTTGCGTGTTCAAAGGGATGCATTATCAGTCCATCCATTAAATGCCACTGTTCTGTGCTGAGAGTCACGGACACTCCTGCACTGTCATGGCCGGTGGGTGGCAGCAGATAATCAGACACAGCTTTGTACTGCTCATAGAGTCATTCCAACATGTACAGCATGGAGTTCCATCTAGTCATCACATCCAACTTCATGCAATGATGTAGCAGATTGTTCTTTCTCTGAAGCTGGCATAGCTGGTCACAGGCCTTCCCAGAATGGGCAAAGTTGGCACAGATGCAGTGGGCCACCAACAAAATACTCTTCACATAAGGATGACTATGAAACTGGTGGACCACGAGGTTGAGGCAGTGTGCCAGGCATGGCACCCTGAGAAACCCACCATCACAAATGCATTTTACAATGTTGGAGCCGTTGTTGCTGACAATGAAGCCAGCTTTCATTGAGAGTGGGTGCAGCCACTTATCAGTCTCAACCAGTACTTCAAGCATGTTCTCCCCAGTGTGTGATCCAAGCATGCTTTTCATTGTGAGTGTTGCATGCTGCCTAATGCTGCTTATGTTGCTACCACCAGTCTACCTTGTTGCACTTTCTGCCAACACATCCAGATTCTAAACAGACCACCCCAAGAATCTGATCACAATGTGCTGTAATGTACATATAGAAGCTGCCAGCAGTTCTTCCACTTGTCCACATATCCATGCTAAGATGGATGGATGGATGGTGATGAAGAATGCTTAAGTGCGTGGACCACCGCTGCCTTTACTGTGGCATGCAGGTCTGGAACAGCACGTTTTGAGAAGTATGTCCTTGATGGTACCTTCCACTTTCGATATGTTCAAGCAGCAAAAGTTTGAAATCCTTCATTCTCTACAAAGGAGAATTAGAGCAGGTTGAATGTGAGTATTTGTGCAGCAGCTGCACTAAGCTCACATGCAGTAGAGTGATTCATAGGATATTTGTTGTGCTGTTCAAACATGCTCACAGGGGTTAGCTGTAATTTTTAGGGTGTTGGGCTGGAAAACAGACAGCTACATTGTGGTGGACCAGTGGGGGTTTATTTAACTGAGACATATGTTGTGTTGATGATAAAGAGACACAAGTCATTTTAGGTGTCTTATGACTTGGTGACAGTGTTACTGTGCACTGACTCTGCAGCGGACTGCTGAAGCTGCCACTGCTGCTATGCTATGCTATATGAAAATGTTAGCAAAAGTCTAGATAGTAAAAAACCTAGTGATATAATATTTTTAGATTTTGAAACAGCCTTCAATTTGGTACTACATTGGGCCTTATTACAAAAACTATGAACTAAAAATATTAAAACATGTTTTATCAATTGGATGCAGAACTGGCTAAGCAGTAGAACTCAAAAGAGTGATTATAGATGGTCATCATTCCAACTGGAAACCAGTGTCTAGTGGAGTTCCCCAAGGTACGGTACTGGCACCTTTTATCTTTCAGGTCTTTATATCTGACTTATCAACAAACATAGATAGTTGGTTCATAAAATATGCAAATTGCCCTAACTAAATGTTTAATAATAGAGTCACCCAGTACAAAAACATTTGTTTTAGTAGTATTTTTGTCTTGGATATCTGCTGTTTCCATTACTTGATTTTCTACCATTGCGTTTACTGAATTCCTCTTGCCCAAATTATCACTATATGGTTCTGCATCTAAGTTAATCAAAAATGTTTCATTTTCTGAGTGGGGACTATTTATCTGGGTATTGGTGGGGTTTTGTAATGTAATTTCTGCATTAACTGGGTTATCACAGTCCTCCATAGGAATCATGCCAAAACTATTAGAGGTAGAAATAATAAACCGTTCAGCTTTCCTTCCCTTTTTGGGTGCACTGGATGTCACAGTAGTCCATTCTTGATCCATTTCTGTTGCTTCATTTTCATCCCATATCCTTTTTTTATTAAGTATTATTTTAGGGTTTGATGTGGTGCTTGGTACTTGTAATTGCAGATCGCTAAGTTTCTGTAAATTTATATGATGTGAATTTTCTACATTAGAGTTGATAATCAGTGTGGCTTCATTTCTAGGGTTACTAATGTACAGACAAGACTTAGGTAATGTAGTGTTGTGTAACATTTTGAAACACTTTAACATTTCACTCTGACTAGTCTCAAGAGCTAGTAATCTGGAGGAGAAAACTTCTATTTCTTTTTGTAATTCTTTATTAGAAAAGCATGTAGCACAGTTCAATTTCTGGTCAAACGACATTAAGTATTAGCATTTGTCAGAAGATACATATTGCAAGTAACACATTTAATTCCTATCTCCCCATCTAAAGTAATGATTGTACTAAATTTATTTATTGGCCCAGACATTATAATTGCAGGAAGGCAAGAGTACAGAGAAAGAGAAAGTTAAAAGATCAAGCCTTGGGATAACTTGCAGTATCAAAAACTCCAATTGGAGAATAACAGATAAGCTTATTTCTCTGATATCTACTGCTGCCTTTAACATATACTGCAATCTCTCCCATCTAATACCTGTGTCACAGAAAAAGCTCAGTATCTGGGGATGTCAGGATATCAGATTTCTATTTAAACTTGTAGGAACCCCACATCTGTTTCCTTATCACATTTAGGGTAAATATGTGCCTACAGAATGAAACACAACTGTTCCCCTAAGGTTTATGGCTTTATAACAGTAAAAGCAGTATCATCACACCCAGCTTCCGGTTTTGAGAAGTACAGGGTTCCATAGTACTAACAAGTGCTCAGTTACTCAAAAGTATGTAATCAAGTTTTGATTTAAGAAGCACACAGAGTAGTACCACATAGCCTATATCATTTTTATTCTATGTGGAACAATGCTATTAGCTGCAGTAGTAGTACAGCAATGGTGTACTTACTTATATCTCTCCACAATATGGATGGCATGATGACTCTGATAGTCGTGTTTGCCCACACACCCGCTAAACACACTGAACACGCAAAACAAGCGCAGACACATGTATCTTTGTGAGCATCTTTGAGCGCTCGTCCTGCTCACTGCAGGGCTAGATTAAATAGTAGCCCTGACCCAGGAAGTGATCCATGGGGTCACAGAATGCTCCATGACATTTGAGCACTACAACACTAATAAAAGTTAAAATTACCACTCTTACGTGACTTAACAGGGTAAACAATGCTACCACAAGTGTCCAATATAAAAACTGTAGTGCACAACATGAATTGTAGTTCCCGAGTAGCACTCAGGGAACTACTATCCCTCTTCCTAGTTCCTGTTTAGGGAATAGGGCTCCAAGCACTCGCGTTAGTGAGATATAAGTGTACAGTTTACAATCAAGGATTAAAGTTTCATTTAAAAGACAGCAGCATGCCTCTCTTTGCAAATGTAGCTCATGCACACAGAGAAGCGTGTATCTTCCTTCCTTCCTTCCTTCCTTCCCACTGATCCAAAGGCTGGTTTTCAGGCACAACCCAGGCCATGCAAATGGCACAGTAACTCGGTACAAAGGAAATGGTACAAATAGGTAAAACAAATGCAAGTAGTTACAGTACACAGGTGAGCACATTAGATATACTAAAGAGTGAAGCAGTTTTCTGCAAAATTATACATAAAGTGAATACAGTACAAATACGTCAATTGAATAATACTGTACTATGCAAAAGGAGCATTTTTTTGCAAATTATACATAAAGTGAACACAGTACAAACAAATTAAGTGTACAGAGGTACAATGGCAGCACAGTGCCCTCATAAAGCAGTTTAATAACAGCAGTGGAAAAGATACTCCATAGGCTAAGGCAACAATTTCCAGTGTCAATTTGGGTCATCTGGCTTCCCTTGAGCAGAGTCTGATAGTCAGCTAGGGTGGGGGGCAGGTACAGGTGACTGCAGATGCAAGGGAAGTCTTGAGATTGGACTTGAATAGGGGTTGTGAGCCCAGAGTCCATATGGCAGCAGATATGCTGATCCACAGATTTGGCGCAGCTGAAGAAAAAGTCTTTTAGCCCATATATGTGGTGACCTGTGGACACTCTAACATAAGGCTAGATGAGTTTTAAAGGCCTCAACAGCAGGGCTTTGGCTTGGGCGGGGTGTATGGGGGGGTATCTCACTGTCCCTAATAAATTTATCGATCAGGCAGCCATGGTACCTCAGTTACAGTACACTGTGAAAGACATATAAGTGTTTATATTATTTTACTGAGTGGTCCACAGTCAATCAACACTAAATAAATCCAGAAACAACATTCTTTTCAGTTTCTAAATGTAAAATATTTAAGCATAATCAAAACTAATTTTATTTACTTGCATTTACACCACTAAGTAAAGCATGAGCTGAAAAAGTATCATAACAAGGGTATCATGTTATATGAGCGAGTATTACTGAGCATGTCAATATGAGTGACTCAATAATACCGCTCACACTGAGTCCGAGTAGCGAAAAACATCAATATATCCTGTAGATCGAGTATAGCAGGGAGCTACACTCACTACTACAGGATATAGAATGTTGTGTGGCCAACCCCTGCTGAGCTTGCCATTTAGTGTAGTGGTGTAAGCCACTGGTTGTGATGTCAGCAGACCCAGGTTTAGGTCTGGTTTCTGGGGAAAGAATTTTTGGCTTTTTTAAAAAAAGTAACTTTCCCCTGGGTCCACACCCCCTGTTGAGTTATTTTAATTTTGGAGGTGTGGGGGGGCACAAGGGGCATAGCCCTTCCCACATAAAAATACTTATTTTGATTGTTGTTTTGTTTGAATGTAGCAACCATCTCTATTTGTGACAGTCATTGCAATTTCTGTCTCCCTTTTGATGACGGGCTCTTTTTTACTCAGTCTCTATGATTGATGGTCTTTCAGACTTGCCCTTATCACATAAAACCCATAACAAGAACATATTACATTTATTAAAGGACATTCGTGTCTTCATTACTTAGCAACAAAAATCACAATGCTGTATCTTAATATTAGGATAAATACAATTGATATAAAATATAAAGAAGTGCTGTACAGTTTAAAAAATCAGACCAAAGATCCTGGATTGCCAATACTTTGTCACTTAATCACTTCCTTAGCATGTTCTGTAAATGAGTTGAAATGTTCTGTGTTTTACTTATTCAAAATGGCCACCTCGAGCTGAATGAGTTAAATGCAGACAAAGTTGTATTTTACACTACAGCACTATAGCTGTATGGATGGCCACCTAGTACAAAATTATTATGAAATGTTGAATGACAACTGAACTTGAAGTGAAAAGCTGTTAGGAAATACAGTATGTGTATCTACATACCATAAATGTAAAGTATTGTTCTACTACAGACAAGTCTGTAAGATTGGACAGGGGATTTTAAAACCAAACCCAGCAGTGAATCAGTCGGAAGCAGTGTCAGAAATACTTGTAATCTCTCCACCGCCTCACACAGTATTGTTTGAAACAATTCAAATCAGCATGCTAGATCACCATTATGTTTGAAAGTCTTTCTTTGAAAAAAAATTATATTTTTTTACAGAACTTTAGACAGAAGCTTAATAAAATGCAGAAAACTGTGGAAAATTCAATTTTTAGTGGGAAATCGTAAAACCTATGGATTCTACAAAAATAGCTGAAAGCTGGTTATTGCTTACATACCACTGTCTGTCATCTAGATGTTTTAGGATAACATAAAATGATTTACTCTGTCATCCCCAATGGGATTCAACTCTTTACAAAGCTAACAAACAGTATCAATAAGAGTGGAGTTCTAAGTTATAGCAGACAACAGAGCATATCTACAAGACCATAACACTATTTTGAGTAGTTATCTGCCAAGCAGTTGGCTGGAAGGGAACATCAATTGTGTGTTTTGCATTTTCTGATATAATTGGAAATTTGGCTTTGTGTGCATGTGAAGTCTGTTAATACCCTCAGGGCAGCATGTTAGAAGCATGCACTGATCCAAGCACATTGTTGTGCACCCAGAGAGTACTGAAGTGGTAGGTATTTTTATGGCTATGGGCAGAGCCTACAGTCATCTTGCTTTAGCTATAAAAATGGCATACCATGGAACACATTTCTAGACCTTTCAGTGTATCCTTCCATAAGTGCAAATTACTATGGCAATTAAAGAAATACTCCTTTCTTTCTGTTTAGAATGTTGGACACAGAACTCCAAGCTGCTTTTCTCTGAGAGAAAATGTGCACACATTCCAAACAAATCTAAATATCTTTAAAAGTATTTAAGGTGCACAAAAACAACCAGTGTGAAAGTTGTTCAGGACAAAAAGACCTTTCACATGAGGGTACTCACTAATCTGAATTCTTTATTTTTTGTAAAATATGGTCTTCCAAACAACCTCATTTTTGTCTCTCTGAGTGAAAACAGTAGGAGTCATGCCAAACACATGTAAATATCTTGGAAAGTATACAAGTTATCAATACACAACCAACGTGAAAGTTGTTCAGGACAAAACAACCTTTCAAATGATGGTAGTCACTAATCTGAATGCATTAGATTTTCTTAAATATAGCCATCCGAAAGGTGAAAATTGTGAAGAAAAATGAAAATTCAGGTAATCAGATGGCTAAAGTTTAAAAAATATAATTAATGCAGCTTAATGAATAAGCTCATTGGAAAGGTATTTTTGTCCTGAACAAGTTGCATACTGTTTTCCTTTTTATATGTAACTTGTATACTTTTAGAGATATTTACATTTGTTTGGCATAACTCCTATTGCACTTCTAAAAAGCCTCATTTTTCAAACCACTACACCACTTAAGTGAAATACTACACCACCTTGTTTATCTCTTGTCATGCCTAATTAAACAGCAGATCCTGACACTGACCAGATAGGGGGAAGAAGCAAGACAGAAAAGACAACAATGCTCACATACAGAAAACACAAATTGCACATACCCCAATAATGTTTGGCTGTAAGGCCAATATCCTCCAGAACAACCCATGCTGCAGTGCATTTGCTCTGGGGTTCTTTTGTAGTTCTCTTCATACACAGAAAGAAGACCAGGTGCACAAACAAGGCTGTCTGTGAAACATTTAGGCATCTATGCTGCAGCACTGATTTTTCTTTTATTATGTCCTCTTTGGCAACTTCTCATGTGTATTACTGTTACCTTGTACTCCACTGTCATCCTGTGCCATGTGATATGGCCTGGGTCATGCCTGAAAACGGTCCCTGGGATCAGTGCACTCACCAGGTTATCAAAGTCATAAATAAAAATTATTAAAACACATTAAATGTACAAGTTTACTAAATCTTGCCCTTTGGATAACTCTTGAATGACTCCCAAATAAGTTTTAAGCCATTCCCTTTATGGGAGGTCAAGACCTGTGCAAAAAGTCAAGTGTCATTTTTTTCATATTTGTTTACAAATTTCCAAAGTAAAAGTTCAGAGCAATACAAAAGTATGCACAAGTAACCCAACTGATTACCTAAAACTGAGCAAAATCTAATTTTTATAAATTATGTTGTTTCCAAGTGTTTTTATATCCCCATTTTTTGCTAGCTGTACAAATGCCCCTTGTGTGATTGGTTCCTGCATTTACCTTCCACAGAAATAGGCTTAATTGATATCTAACTAGTACATTTGTATTTAGAAAGCCAAAAAGAATAATATTAATTTTTTTTTTCTTTAGAATGGCTATGTAAATAGTGTTAAATCAACTGCACTGAGGTTCACACTATGAACTCTTGTTCACAAAGCTGGAACAGGTTGATGGTGATGGAGGATGCTGGGTCTGGAAGCAAAGAAAGTAAGAGTTGGGGCCGGCCCAGTGGCGCTGAGGGTTGAGGCACTGGACGCCACACTTTGCACCATGCTGGTAACCCAGGTTTGGATGTGAGCCCGGGTCACCACGAGTTGGCAGGGGAGGGATGGAATTGAGCATCCAGAGGACTGCTCTACCATCCCAGGGAGGGATCCAGGGAACCTCTGCTCTGTAGCAGCCCCTGGTGATGACTGAGAGCACTGCTAGAGTGGTGCCAGCAAGGGGTGGAGTGTGGTAGATGTTGACACATTAGTGCCTGACGTCATTGCACACTTGCACTCCAGGGGACACAAACAAGGAGGAAAATGGTAGCACAAGTCTGCGGCAGCTTGATGGCCACAGCTTCACTGGCCAGCAAATGCCTGAACAGAGGCATGTGTTGGCATTGGATCCTGGCCGGGTGCAGGGGCATAGGAGGAGCCCCTCTCGATGGTACAGCTGCATATGCCAGGTGGACATGTCCAACTTCAAGGTTGGTGGTTAGGAGGAGTGGTGGCTGGAGGTAAGCAGGGCTGTGGCTGCTAAAAAGGAGGATAAAAATAATGGATAAAAAAAGAATGGAAGAGTTGAGTGAGAGTCAAGGGCAGGTTTTAGAGGTTTTGTGGGGGGCATTTTCTATGTTTCTATGCTTGAAGAAGCTGCCTGTGATTCTGCCTTACCATTGTGCTGCCATAGTGTTACAGCATCTTTTCCAGTGATTCTGTTTATGCAGCCCTTCCCGTCCATGGGCTGCATAAACATACCCACATCTTGGTGCACTACTTTTTCTTTCCGCAACTGCAGAAATGATGGCTGCAGTGTGCAACATGGTGGCACTGACATGAACTGCACATGCATGACTATCACACATACGTAATTATGTCAGCACTGCCATGTTGTGCACAGTTGACTTTGGGGCAAACTGCACATGTGTGTTACTTGAGGTCCCTGCACCCTAATTGGTATCCCCAGAGATACACCCCAGATAGCTAGCATTTAGGTATATGTTATACTAACATATAGGGCTAAAGGCATCTACCGTATAAGAGTAGATGTCAGGATATGTATGCATATGATTGCTATACTTTATTTTCTAATATACACATGTATTTCTTGCTTACAAGATGTTAGGACACCTGTGTTTGTAGTGTTATCATAGATGAGTCGGCATTGCCATCTTCTGATGATTTGTATTACTACACAGCTATGTACAAACTGCACATCTTTGTTTCCATGAAGTGATGGCTATTACAAAATTGTATAATGTTATCTCGGACTGAGGAGCCACCTCTAATTTAGCCAATAGAGCTCATCTCTGTAACTAGAAATGATTTTGTCTTACAGTAACCATGGTAATTATCTTAGGTATATAATGTAAGACATTAAATCTTCTATCTCGGAGACCCCAGGAGACACGGAGATTCCTCAAGGTATAGTCTTTGGTAACTGGGTAAGGCCCACTAGGCACAAATGCCTGTTTTCAGGGGCGGCCTGGGAGCACTGGTCAGTTAAGTGACTTGCTCAGAGTCACACAGTATGCAAGTGGAGGTTGTGAGAATCAAACTCAGGTCTGGTCTGCTGGATGTATCAAGCTCATTCACACCTCGTTCCTCTAACCTCTAGGCTATACTGCCAGCCCATGTATAGGGAATGTTTAACATTGGCTCCCATTTCCTAATGGTAAGAACTGCTTAGGGCAACTGTGATTTTCCTTTTGGTAGTAATAAACAAGCTTTATTACTCTTATGCAATGTGTCTGTGATTCCTTACATTCCCATTATTGCCAAGAACCCGAGAGTGAGGTTTAAACCTCCTGACAATTGACAACCATGAGCAGGCAATATTTGGAGTTTGCAAAGTTTTCACTTGTTGCCACAACTTTTTTCCCAACGGGGACAGTAGGTGTGCATTCCCGCATCACCTCTCCCATTTTTCACCCACTTTGTAATCACTTGCAAAGTCTGGCTGCTTACTGGGTGTGGTCGATGCCGGCTCACCTCACCCAACTGCAGTTTTGAATTGCAAGCTTACAAATGCACAGTAGCCCACCTGTGAACTACTGCACCTGTTGTGGATCAATACACAACATGGCACCTTTTCACAGTTTGATTTTTCATTCCCTCCCACACAATGGCCACTGTATCAAATATCTGTGCAGATCTGAGAGCCGATGTCTCAAACTTCCTTGCCTCCCAAGGAGGATGGGCTGACTTTGTGCGGTATGCAAGTCAATCCAAAAATCCCATACTGGGGATTTCAACCCAGTACTCAGAGATGAGACAAACAGCCAGAAAGTGAAAAGCTAAAGGCTTTTGGTCATGACTCTCTATGCTGCTTTGGAAGCCTCTGAAGCGAGGTTTTGAACCCTTGAACTGCAAATCTCATCTCTTAAGCAGGAGACGGGCTTGCAGGAAACTGACTGTGCAAGATGAGAGCAGGATTTGGAGTCTGAGCTCCAAACTCTGCAATGAAAAGGATTCCCTTTTGCATCATTCTACACAGGCAAATGAGCAGGAACTTCATATGTTGACGCAGGAGGGTGAAAGTTTGAGACAGGATAAGGGGCAGGCATTGCAAATGAATGACTTATTAAGTAGAACGAATGATCAGATGCATGAGGAGTTGGGAGAGTTACAGGATGAGATAAACCAGGTATGTAGTGACTTAGTAGTAGCTACTAGGAACAATCGCGAATTGAGCGCATCGTATACAGTGTTACAGAAGCAGATGCAGGATGATGTGGATCAGAATGTTGCAAAAGTTAGTCATGAGGATTGGGAATATAAAATGGTGAAACTGCACCATCAGTGAGAAGTGCTGGCTGGTCACGTTAAGATGATGGGAGGCGTAGCCCCTGCCTTGTCAACATCATCTGAGGAGGAGGAGTCAGATGACAACATCTCCCACTACAATGCCCAGTCACACCCCTACTATGGTCCAGTAACCCCACCCCACCATTCACAACATGGTGGACCCCCGTCATATGACCCCATGTCCCTACGTCATCAACGGCATGACAACCATCACGGGCGATGCAAACACGGTGACCCCAATGATGGGGGGGTAGCAGGCCCAGGCCTAGTCACAATGTCACCACTGATCACTGTTATTAATGTGAATGAGAAGCAGGAGATAGAGAAAATGATTGAGACTGCCTTAGGCAATGTGACCATCCCTGAGAGAAATAAATGAGTTCTCCAGACCCAGATTAAGCAGCTGCTACTGGAGGCTGCTACTAAGGAGGGAATGGTCCACACTGTGGCTAAAGCCGCAGCTCAGGCAGTCCTGCAGGGTGTGCGAGGAAATCTATCTCTGATTGATCATCCCAATAATCCTCTACAAATGGCCCACTCTATTCAGCAAATAGCTGACAGCATTGGTTGGATGAGCCCATCCGACAACCTCAGTTGCCACTTGGAAAGGTACATGCTAAATGTGAAATGCTTAGCCTCGCTGCAGACTACCAGGTCCAGATCCCATGCAAGACCATTGATCCTGGCCTGTGGGCGAAACTCCCTGATGCTGTCTGCCAGGACGGCCATGCCACCTTTGATGAAGTAGCATCTGAACTCATCCCTGCACACAACCCAGGTGTGGTAGGAGTGATGCTCACTTACCCTGTGAAACAGAATGCAAAGGAAAGTCCAGCGACCTTCCACCAGAGGCTCTGCATGGCCCACCGAGCAGGGAAGCACCTCGTTGGAGAAGCTGCAGATGCAGACCTCAATGAATGCAAAACCCTGTTCCTTCAGAACATGATCCCTGCAGTGCGAAACAAGGTAGAGCCAACCACTTATCCTAACTCGGAAAGGTTTGTCGATATTCTTCGGAAAATAGAGAGAGTTTATCAACTCTACATCCATGATACAAACTCCGGCTCCAAGAAGGTAGCTGCAGTGGAAGCCATCCCGGAGGCCACGATGCACTACATGGTGGAGGGGTAGGCCCAAGAGAAATAGCCTCTCCCCACAGATAACCAACACACCCAGCAGGCCCAACAACAACAATCCTGGGGTGGGAACCGGAACTACCATAAAAATAAGAAACACCACAAAAACAATAAGGGTAAACAACAGAGACCAGGCCCCTCATATAGGGAAATAGCAGATGAGAACCGAAATCTCCGAGACCTCTTTGGGAAAGTGCACTCCATAGCAGATGCTGTTCCAGTACGGGCCCTTGTTGCAACACAACCAGGAGAGCAGGCCTCCATAGGCTGCAGGGATATGGGAAGTCCAGGCTCTTAGCCCCGACAGGCCTGAACGTGGAAGTGGCTCCCTATATAGCATCAGTACAGCATGGTGAGATGGTTCATAGGAACCAGGCCCAGACTTTCTTTCAAGAGCTTCCCCATGCTTCTGCTGGTACAGATTGACAATTACAGGCCCCAGTCCATATTGTAAACAAGCTGGTCTTGGATAACCCAGACACATCATCTTGGTCTACCGGAAGGAGGACCAATATGTCTGGTGTAGACAGAACTAGACTACCTGCATACTGCTCCCTGCCATTACCTGTGGCACTGGGACACCTGAAGGCATATCACACCTTTCAGCTGATGGTACTGCATGATCACCCTAGTATAATTGGAATTGACTTCTTGGCACCACACAGCTCTGTGGTAGACCTAGCCAACATGTTACTGATACAAATTCAGGGACAATATCACACCATTATGATCCCTGACTCACATGTGGTTGCAACAATATCTGCAAATGACAAAGAGTATGATGTCATAGATCTATTTAAGAACCCTGTGTTTTTCCAAAAGCTCCTTCCTATCCTACAAAGGCATCTGGAGGCATTTGCCACCAACAAGCATGATTGTGGCAGGATGCACACTGTCATTGAAGTGACAGGCCCAGCACATGAGAGGCAACGGCAGTACCCCTTACCACCCGAGGCCTTGCCTTCTCTTAGGGAAACCATTAAATCACTCCTCAAGCAAGGTGTAATCAGGACATGTGTCTCCACTGTGAATTCCCCAGTGTGGCCTGTGAAGAAACCCATGGCCGCCTGGAGACTTACTATTGACTACAGGGGACTAAACCAGGTCACCCTCAGTTGTGCCCCAACTGTGGCATCAGCAAAAGACGTGCTATGACTATTGACCAATGACCAGCAAAAGTTTAGTGCCCTGGACATCTCCAATGGTTTTTGGTCATTGCCATTGGCCCCCAAAAGTCAATATAAGTTTGTCTTCACCTTTGAGGGTAGGCAATACATATGGACCTGCTTACCACAGGGGTTCCATAACAGCCCCTCCCTGTTCCATCTGCACATGATGGATGCCCCTGAGGATTTCTCTACACCCCAGTGTCACTTGCAGTAGGTGGATGACCTGTTGTTGGTCACAGCCACACAGGAACAACATCTGGATCTCTTAGATGAACTACTGACTCTCATCCAGAGAGCAGGCCTCAAATTTAACCCAGCAAAAGCACAACTATGTCAGAAAGAGGTACTCTTTCTGGGCCTGAGGATAACAGATGAAGGCTGAACCCCTACCTGGAAGAAGATATAAGGATTGCAAGATTTTCCACTGCCTACCAGCATGGCCACCCTCGAGAGGTTCCAAGGTATGGTAAATTATTCTAGAGATTTTATTTGTGATTTTGCTCAGAAGGCCACCCCTCTGTATGACCTACTGAAAAAGGATGTCCCCTGGATTTGGGGCCCCATTCATACCCAAGCTGTGATGTTACTGAAGCAGGCCCTGGCCTCAGCTCCCACTTTGGTCAACCCCAATCCAGCCTTGCCCTTCCATCTGGAATCTGCCACCTCTGACATTGCTATGTCTGCAGTGCTGGTCCAGAAGGCCCATGTCACACTGAGCCCCACTGCGTATGCATCACAGCTCTTTACCCCAGTGGAACAGAAGTACAGTCTTTGTGAAAGGAACCTTCTGGCCACCTACTGAGTTGTCAAGCACTTTCTGTATATCATTGGGTACTCCCCCCAATTATCCATACAAACCATACCCCAAAAACCTTTTTGCTATCAGATAGAGTAAAGGATGGGTCAGTCTCCAATACTAGACTGACACACTGGTCCCTTCTTCTCCAGGACAGAGACATCAAGGTCCACCCAGCCAAAATGCCATCCATGCTGGCACATGGCCTCCTTTTCCAAGGAGAACCCCATGACTGTACACTGCAGCCACCTGATCTACCAGATCCAGGACCTCTTCTTCCTGCTACACCACAACTGCTTGAGAAAACCTCACTGTGTCATGTCTTCACAGACAGATCAGCTTCCTGTTGTCAGGGAGAACAGATAGCAGGGATGGGTATATTGGTAATTTACCCTGTTGGTAACACTGTTAAGATTTCTAAACGTTGCAGCATGGCATCATCACAGTATGTGGAGATGGCAGCGGTGGCCTGTGCCATCGAGTTCATCTAGCACAGAACCAAGAATACCATCATTTTCACAGACAATAAGTGGATTTGTTGCTCTCTTACAGAATTCCTTTCTTTCTGGCAGAAGAATTCCTTTACCTAGTCTGATGGCACTCTGGTGAAACACAAGGAACTGGTAATATACATTCATTCACTGGCACAGGAATCTGCACACAAACTCTATGTACACAAGGTTAAGACCCACTCTATACTAGGGATGCATGAACCTCTAGAAGTTCTACCTTGCGAACTTTATGGGTAGGACCTAAAAATGTTCTACCAAGTTCTACCTGGTTCTACCAGGTAGAACCAGGTAGAACTAGGTTCTACTCAGTTCCTGCTAAACAGCACACGATTCAAAAGTTCTACCTTGTTCTACCTGGTCCAAGCCACACAGCACATCATAAACCCTTACCTTCTGCCATACCTACCCCATTCTTTGCACCCCCACTTACCAGAATGAAGTCTTTGGAGGCACAACAAAGCAGTATTGTGCGCCACCCTTCTTCTGCGCTCTGGAGTGGGGAGGAAGAACTCAATTTTATCCTGGATCCACCTGTCACTTCATTCTGGTTCCCTGAGTGGCTGCTGAACTATTAAAAAATCCACTGACCCAGTCTTCTGAGGCACAGCTGTGTGTCCCTACCTGCGTTCCCCAAACTCTATATGTCCAAACTAGGCTAGCCTGATGTTGCCTATCATGTGTTGGGTGGGAATGTAAAAGTGCATTATCCAGCACAAAACTGCTGTGTACATGTGCAACTCCATGATGTGTGAAAGGCAACAATGTGGTCTGGGGCAGGATGTGCATAAGGGTATCCAAAGGTCTATCTGCCACAAGTCCTGGCAAGCCCGAAACTGGAAACTGTGCTTCTCCATCCCCCCCACACACACAAAGAAGCACATGGGCTAGCCTCCTGGTGTTGATGGGGGGGGGGGACCAAGCAGTGCTGTGTTCTGTTGTGAAATTTTTAACAACCCCTGAGCTCTCATTCACCCTCCACCTCTGCCCTTGTCTGCCCTTCTCCCACCCACCTGTGAAAAGCAGAAACCTGTGTCATTGTCACAACATTAGAAGCAAAACAACATTTTTAGACATAAAATATACAGCTGCTTAAAATTCTAATAAAATGTTAGACAACATATTAATTTGGGAGCAAAACACACACTTTACTGAGCAACCATCCTGAGAAAATCCATGGATAACTCAATCATGCCTATAAGCCAGCTTGGTGGGGGTGAGAGTGACAAACACCCCCAGCCCCTTTCACCCACCACTAGTTACTTAAGTCAGTCACTACAGAAGGAATCTCAGATGTGTCACTTACTGAAAGCTTGCATGAAGATGATTTTGCATTGTGCCTTCATTCTGGTAAATCTTTCCCCTGCTATTCTGAGTCTGCTATGGTTCTCTCTCTCTACATCCACCATGGCCCGGCCTGACTAGATTAACAATTCACTTAGAGCTGCACTGTCAACAACGTGCAGTTAATTTTCATCAAATATTCAATTACTGAATTTACTGAGCGAGCAAAAATGGTGCTTTTGACGCCAGTCTGGTAGTGCCATCTCCCGCGTCGCATCCTTGACTGTTTGGGGGGGGATCAGGAGGCTGTGACCACCAAAGAAAGAGTAGAGCACCGAAGAGCAGGACGCAGGGGAGTGAACTGTTGAGGTCGCACTGCAATGGGAATTAGCCGGAGCATCTCTTTCTTTATCCGACCTCCCCAACCCACCTCACAGCACCACCTAGTGTCACTGAGAGAAATGGACCTTACAAAAAGGATTTTTTTAAAATAAACAAAGCGAACCAAAGTTCTCACAAAACTACAAAAAGTTTGTGGTTGTTCTCACCCATGCGAACAGCTGGGTTTGACCTTTTTGGAGTTAAAGTCAAACTGAACTTGCAGCCCTACTCTATACATGATCCATATCATGCCTTAAATGACACTGCTGACAATCTTGCCAAGGAAGGGGCATGGGGGGGGCACCTGGATGATGGATCATCCAGATGCCAGAGCAGCTGTGCACATAGCAGCTGTCAGGATGAAATCTGAACCCTTCCCCCCCTTGGACTTGTCAGAAGCCCAGCATTCTGACTCTGAACTCAAGGACATGTTTAGATTCCTGGACGAAGATACTGAGAAAAATTTACCTACCCATAACCCCTAGCGAAGGCATGAAGGTAAGTTATACCTGTCCCCAGACAACAAGCTCATTTGGTACCAACCAGATGACACCCCCACTAAATTGCAGATGGCCCCTTGTCATCTCAGATCCAAATTTCTGCACCAAGTGCATGATACCCCCACTGGTAGACACCAGGGAGTGGAAAATACACTCCAAAGACTTAAAACCACTGCCTGGTGGCCTGGCATCACCAAGGATGTTAAACAGTACATAGACAACTGTCTTGTTTGTGCACAAAACAACCCCATCCCTACTAAACGAAATGTCAAACTACTACCACAAAGGCATTCTGGCCCTTGGCATGCCTTACAAATTGATTTTATAGGTCCCCTTACCAATACCAGTAGAAACAACAAATACACCCTTGTGGTAACTGATCTTTTCTCTAAGTGGGTTGAAGCTTTCCCCACCAAGACATGCACAGCAAAAGCAACTGCCAAAATCCTGGTGGAACAGATTTTCTCCAGGTGGGGCCTACCTCTCAAGGTAGACTTTGAAAAAGGAACCAGTTTTACAGGTGAGTTGATGAAAGAAGCCCTTGAACTCCTTGGAGTTCATCAGAAGTTCCACATACCATATCACACACAATCATCAGGTCAAGTAGAAAGGGCCAACAGACAGATTAAGCAAATGCTTTCCAAATTCACTGAGGACAATCCCAAGGATTTGGATTCCCTACTGCCATTACTCCTTATGGAAATGAGGGGCATACCCTCAGCCACCACCCAGCTGACACCCTTTGAGGTGATGACTGGTAGAAATATGAGATTACCTGAACACCTGTTGTTTGACCTGCACACCCCCACTGCAGATCATGTCTCTGGGGACCAATATGTGGAAAAACTCAGAAAATACCTCATACACACTCATTTGTATGCTGCAAACTGCATGGGCAAGGCCCAGCAACAGTCCAAAATTCAGTTTGACAAACATGCACAAGAAGTGGATTGGCAAGTTGGAGATCAGGTAATGGTTCTCAGATTTGCACATCCAACACATTCTTTCTCCAATAAGTGGAAAGGACCCTATCCAATTGTCAACAAGCTCAGTCCAGCAGTCCATCAGGTTAGACTCATGCAAAGCAACAAACTGACTGACAAATGGTTACATGCCAACCAGTTGAAACTGTATAAAGGAGTATAATTACTTTTCCTCACCCCACTGGGCGGAATAGTACTAATTTGCTAATGTTTGATTTTTCCTTTCCAGATATACTGACAAGATGGCTATCTTTTTCCACTTTCTCCTCATCTCAGGAGTTATCTCCTGCATCCAAGGCATGGTAAAGCACGTCCTTCCTCACCTTGATCCACCTACAACTACCCTGGAGGGAGTCTCCATCAATATTCCTGACAATCTGATTACCTTTCAGGAAGGTTCAGATGCCTATCTCACTTCCTCGGTTGTTGCTTCTGATAAGTCTACTCTACAAATTGAGTGACAAACTAAGTCTCAAGGACAAATATTCCCAGTGGCCAAACTCTCCAAGGGAACTTTCCATGGATGGCCCAATGCAAAATTATCCCCAAATGGTACTTTGTCCTTACACCAGACCTCTCTCAGACATTCTGATTTATACAATATCACTGCCTTAATTGACCCCTCATATTGTGATTCACTGTCTAAAGATTCTGCCAGGAAATTTTGTGCTGTACACAACATGGCCTCAGCTGCCATGTATTTACAGTATATGTGTTACGCCCTACTGACAAACAACTTTTGGGATATCCAAAACAAACCCCTGGTCCTCATAGTGGTCTCACAGCCACTGCTTTACCTGGCTCACTGATTTACACTTTACAACATATACATGTACCTGTTTTATTTAACTTGACTTACTGGAATATGAAAGAATCTGGTATGTGTCATACTACTAACACATCATTGTTTTATTTTACTTTGTTACTTGATAGCTTAGCAGCTTTTCAGATCCGTAACCAAGACCCTGTTGCTAGGGTACATACCACTGAGCATAGAGGCAGTTTTAGAAGAAAACCTCAAACAGATGATCAAAGTCATAAAAGAAATACAAGTGACACATCTGATATCACTGGTGCCACAGGTATCCTCACTGGTGTCTTTGGTACTGCAATGTCTATATGGAACAAAGAGGACACTGCTACTATCAAAGCACACTCACAAAAGTTTGAAACTGGTATGATCAATGACATCATACCCCCATTATTGAATGGTGTGGATGGCCTTAGTCAGGAAGAACTATACACTGTATACAATATGCATGACATTGCTAAGGCATTTACAGATTCTAAAGATAAGATTAATGCCCTTATTGCACAGAACAATAAGGAAGCAGATAAGCAATACATTGCCAGTGAAATCTTATGCTCCGCCTATGGATCATATATTATCACCAGGACCCCTGGTGTTCTGCGGCAGAATTTTCTGATTTCTGCGGCAGGGCTCCTTGACTTCTGCGGCAGCATTTTCTGATTTCTGTGGCATAATTTATTCATTTCTCTGGCAGAATGCAGTCCTGTCATTGGCTAAATATGATGTGATGTCATCAATTACATCATATGCTGAGCATAGAGGAGGGGCTTCAGGATAAACGAGGTGGGAAAGAAAGCCTGACACTATGGAAAAGCAGTATATTTATATGAAAATTCACCAAAAACAATGAATTCTACGGCACTATATATATTCTGCAGCATGATGCAAATTCTGCGGCAAATTCTGTAACCGCAGAACCACAGAATTCCAAGGGCCTTGATTATCACTACCATCAAAAATCTCTTCTGTGATCTGGAATCCGGAAGAATCCCTGATATAATACATGATAGACGCATCTCTAAATGGTATTGTCCTCAGTGCAAATCCCCTAACTGTGTTGCCAAGTGTATGTTACAGTCTCTTACTATTCCTATTGCTACTGCTAGGAATTTAGGATTTGTGACCAAGCACCCTAATACTGGTCCTTGCTTTACTTCTAAGAAATGTTCTATTAAGGATACTGTGTTTGTGTCTTTTACTGTTTCTTTACCACATTTTGATCCTACTACAGCTTTGTTTGATAAACTAGCATCCATACACTCCATTGGGCACCTTGATGATGACATCTACAGAGAACGCCTTGACTTGCCTCCTCTACTGGTTTTCCGTCCTCTTCTGGACGCGTGGGTCATTCCGCACACAGACTGTTGTGCAAAGAAAGGGTATATTTATTTGTGTTGATGTGACATATTTGATGTTATTAAACCTGTATGTGGATATTCCCCAGGCAGTATTGATTGGTCCTTTTCCATGGACGATGACATCACCACCAATGGCACAGAATACCAGGACTCAACATCTGCTCTAGATGATTCTTAATTGTACCAGTCTTATCAGAAGGAGGTTCACCGCCTGTCAACATGGATTTCAAAACAGATTTATACTTGCCTAGTACAGCTACAAAAATGGAGACTGCCTACTGTTAAAATGCAATATAATCCAGATGGTGAATTTTGTGTGGTAACTAATTTCAAACAATTCATGTATGGAGAAAAGACATGTATTATTAATGATTCAATCTTCTGTTTCATACCTCATCAGACTACTATTATTGGGCACACAGATATAACCCCTGTTCCCCTTGTGGAACCTGATATCATTGATGGTAACCCTGATTATCTGCTTACTCTTTTAGAGTACTTACCCTATTTTAATGTACACATTGATCCTTTGACTTTGACTTTAAAATCCCTTTTAGACAGGAAGGATACCCATCTCATCCATATCAGCAATAATATGTCCAAAGCTGATGAAACAGTATATAACCTTATTAATGATGGTGATTTGAATAGCGCACTTACTAACACTTGGTTAGAGATTACCTTTAAAGGTTTGTTATTATACAAGCATTTTTTATATTTTTTCTTATTATTATGCTTTTCTGCCTCTGGTTCACACTATGCCAACACCGTGAGCAACTGGAGTTCCTTTACAAGGCTCGTGTGTTGGGTCTGTAAATGACACCTGCTCTCTCTCCACTTCCTTACTATTGCTTGTGTTGCCCCTTTCGAGAGAAAAAGGGGGGGAATGTTACATGAGATCCCTGCACCCTAATTGGTACCCCCAGAGGTGCACTGCAGATAGCTAGCATTTAGGTATATGTTATACTAACATATAGGGCTAAGTGCATCCACCATATAAGAGTAGATGTCTGGATATGTATGCATATGATTGCTATTCACTTTATTTTCTAATATACACATGTATTTCTTGCTTACAAGATGCTAGGACACCTGTGTCCTTGTAGCGTTATGTTATATGAGTAGGCATTGCCAGCTTCTAATGATTTGTATTACTACATGGCTATGTACAAACTGTACCTCTTTGTTTCCACAAAGTGATGACTATTACAAAATTGTATAATGTTATCTCGGACTGAGGAGCCACCTCTAATTTAGATAATAGGGCTCATACCTGTAACTAGAAATGTTTCTGTCTTACAGTAACCATGGTAATTATCTTAGGTATATAATGTAAGACATTACATTTTCTACCTCGAAGACCCCAGGAGACACAGAGATTCCTCGAGTTATAGGGAATGCTTAGCATTGGCTCCCAGTTCCTAATGGTAAGAACTGCTTAGGGCAACTGTGATTTTCCTTTTGGTAGTAATAAACAAGCTTTATTACTCTTATGCAATGTGTCTGTGATTCCTTGCATTCCCATTATTGCCAAGAACCTGAGAGTGAGATTTAGACCTCCTGACATGTGCGAGTATCACGCATGTGCAGTACTGTAATCACTGCAGTATTACTTCTGACTGACTATGATGCAGCAAGAGCACCACATATTCTTTGCAGTGCTCTTGATGCTCCTAAAAGCTATCCACAACCATATTGGCTCTGATCAGAACGTGTTTGAACAAGCAGCATGAGGTCTGAAAACACCCCTTTGCACCAAAGGAGGAAGAAAAACAGACGGCATATCCACTCACAAAGCAATCATGTGACTACACTCTCAAAATGACCTGTGAGTAGGCCCACAATGCATATAGTAACATACAAAGCACACAAACAGTTGTTCCTATCTAAAACCCCATACTGCTCAAAAGTACAAGCAGGTTCTCCAAAGCAGAAAAATCCTACTAACATAAGTGATTGGTCCAATACAGGAATGATTTAAAAAGCTTTATCACCTGGCACAGTAATTCCCATGCAGACCTAGTGAACACAGCTGTAAGGTACAGTGCAAACCCTTTGCCGCACCAGTAATTCCACATAGAAAAAGGTTCAATTATGCTTACACAACTGAATGAGATGTATGCTTGTGTAACTTTAATATATTGTGACTGTTCACCTCTCTATCCATGGGATATACCACCCTGTAGGGGTACAATGCAAGGAACCCTGGAGGAGGGTCCACCCC
The DNA here is from genome assembly GCA_016271365.2 of Neoceratodus forsteri. Classification (NCBI taxonomy): domain Eukaryota; kingdom Metazoa; phylum Chordata; order Ceratodontiformes; family Ceratodontidae; genus Neoceratodus; species Neoceratodus forsteri. The sequence goes on along the minus strand of CM057450.1, from coordinate 1,734,602,323 downwards.
CATAGGTGCCACAGGAATAATTCCCTTGGCTAAAGGTAGCTTAGGAAGAAGCCCACGGGAAAGATAGATGAGCTGCTGGAGGAGGAGGGGTGAATGGTGGGGCAATGAAGAGATGAATCCTGGAACAGTCCTGGAGGAGTGGACTTTTAAGGCATGATGGGGGGGTGACATTGTTGCTCCACCAATGGAACCTCAGGCTTAAAGCCTTCCCATTAGATTGTGCTTACACAACTGGATGAGATGTATGCTTGTGTGACTTCAATACATTGTAGCTATTCACCTCTCTATCTGTGGGATATACCACCCTGTAGGGGTACGATGCAAGGAATCCTAAAGGAGGGTCCCCCCCATATGTGCCACAGAGATAATTCCTTTGGCTAAAGGTAGCTTTGGAAGAAGCCCAAAAAGAATAACCAAAAGGATGCTGAGCATTGAAGAGGCAAGAAATCAGAATAAATTGAGACCAGAAATTAAGGTGATAAATTCAGATGGGAAGGACAGGAGAAGAATGAGTTATGATGAGGATAATGAATGAAATTAAAGCAGACAAGATGCAGAAGGGCAGACTTCCTTAGGAGAGAGGGAACAGCCAGAGCCACCATCTGACTCCATCCAACAGCAGAACCTACAGTAACTACGGAACCTATGAAAGTACTAACCCTGTCTAATATTATGACCATCGGCATGGAGGAGAGGAAAAAATCCTTGGAGGAGGAAACCTCTAGGGATCCAAGGCCTAGGTCACCTTCCCTTCAGGCTGAAGGACATTTTGATTAGTGATGACACAGCTACTGCAACTAGAGTCGATATTGGGGAAGATGAAAAGATTCCAACTGAGATGAAGCTCTCACTCTGTCCTTGTAATGGGAATGCAACTAGATGCTCAATTAAGAGAGGAGAGAGATGACTGCTGAGGCACTCAGCTGGACTATGCGAACTGACGAAACAGACCAGGTGAACCAGGGGTAGTCAGATAGAGAATGGTACAGAGAGTGCCTCCGAATCCACTTGGACAGCTATAAGGGCCCCGTTGATGAGAGGCCAATGCAGCCACCCAGAGCCAAGGGGCAATGGACACAGAAGGCATGCCTTTGAGTGGAGAGCAGGTCAAATCAATGTAGCATGGACCTGAGAGGGTTATGCTCAAGTAGTCAATGTGAAGGAATGGACCCACAGAGAGGTTGGATGAGCGAGGGAGACCGAGATACAGTCATGAGGAGACGGATGGTGATAATAACCATGGGAATGTAACAGTTCGATGAGTTAGCATAGACCCAATGAGAGGTATGCATGATTAATCAATATGAATGAGTAGACCCTGAGATTGGACTGAATGGAGGAGAACCAGACTCATGTCATAAGGAAGCTACCTGTGACTGGAAATCACAGGAGTGCATGCCAACCGGGTCCATTGAGCCAAATTAGGAATGGATAGAATTTGTAGGAAGTAAGGAGCAAGAGCAGCTGAGTGAAGCTGGCAGCCAATGGTGAGGTAGGCAGTATCAAGAGGACATCTGAATAGGTTTGACTAGAGCAGGAGAATAGGGATGGAGGAGGAGATGAGTAGACAGGGCGATATGCAGGAGGGAATATTGTGTGATTTAAATGAGTAGGGTAAGGTGATATAGCAGGATGACAGGATAGGGAAGCCCCCAAAAGAAGGCAAAAGTCAGAGAAGAAGAGGAATGGAGGACAGAGGGAATGGGAGGAGGAGGGCGAGCGCCCACCATGGAGAAGTATAGTAAGGACGAAAAGAAGAGAGCGCATTGCAAACACAAAATTAAGTGAATCAAAGTAAAACAGTGAGTGAAAATAAGTGAGGCAATGCCAGCAGCAGGAGCTGAGCAGGGCTGATGAGTAGGATAGGATGCTGAACTAAGAATGAGCCAAAAGTCGGAGTTCTTGAATAGAATGCAAGGTGTCAATCAGAGGCAAGCATTTTGCATGAAGCAACACAATGTAGCAAGTTTCCTGCACTGATATTATCATTTTGTAAAAGGTCTCCCTGATTTAGGTCATGTGCCTCCGAATGTTTGAAGTCTTGTCCCTTATTTGCAAGGCAGGAGGTTGAGTGGTATAGGTGTGGTGTGACCATAACAAGCATTTGTGAAGCAATGCTCAGCTGGAAATTCAGGGACACTGTCTGGCAGCTCAGGCGGTTACTTACCTAGAGCACAATGTTTTTGCCATAGGCACAGGATAGCAGAAACCCAAGCTGGTGGTAGCAGAGCTCAAAGGGTTTGAAGGATCTGATCCTGTTCATGGGATGCAATGTCGGGGTAGGGGACAGAAAAAGACCAGCCGGAAAGAGAGCAAGGCCAGAGCGGATGAAGAACAGCAAGCCGGTGGTCGAAATGTGAGGTGCAAAGGAGGAGGAAAGGAGGAAGGGACATCCTATGCATGTCGCAGTGAAAAATGGCAATGGGGGAAACTCGAATGCAGGATAACAAGTCTCAGGTAGAGTGAGGCTTGGAGAGCTAGAACAGGACAGTGAACAAGGTGCGAAAGCAGCGGGATCATACCCACAAACCAGTGGGGAAGGAGGAAGTGGGGGCCAGAAGTGGCTGGGTGAAAGCAGCAAGAGAAGGCAGGGAACAAAGGTGAGCTCAAGCCAGGAGAGAACGGGGGGGGGCAAGAGTGATGACAACAGAGAAAGGACAGCCGTAAAGTGAGCAGCACAATGAAGAAGGAAACGGGGGATGGGACAAGACAACAGGAAGAAGAAGGAAAATGGGAGGAGCAGGGAGAACATATGGAAGTGGGAGACAAGACTGGACAGCCGTGGTGAGTGACAGGGGATGACAGAATGAGCAGAGCGAGGGGAACTGAAACACAAGAGAAAGGGGAGGAACGAGGAGGAGAGACGGGCTAACAGTCGTGAGCAGACAGCAATAGAGAAGGAACGGAGATCAAGGGAGAAAATGCAGGGCAGCTGGAGGTAATAGAACAAAACTGGCAGGCAGAACAAATGAGACAATGGAACAGAGAGAAGGAGCAGCCTACGGAGCCTCTGGCTGCAATGAAGAGATGAAACCTGGAACTGTCCAGGAACAGTGGCCTTTTAAGGTCTGATGGGGGAGTGACATTCTTGCTCCACCCATTGAACTTCAGGCTTAAAGCCTTCCCAAAATGAACCCACTCATCACTCAAGATGCAAACAGGGATTTATATCTCATTGACTACAATTTACATGTGACTAACATCTGATTAGGTGGACACCATGCCCCACACAGTGACTGAATGCTGTATACTCTCTAGGTGAATAGGCCAAAGAGTACAGGGATATGAGTGACACACCAGTAGTACAAGTCAGTTGGAGACTGTTGTCTGGCATGTTGACATGCATGTCTGTATGTATGTGGCTACCAATAATGTTGTGCAAAAAGGCACTATGTAAAGATAGTGCACTGGGAGGTCAAAAGACCTGCTCGAGGTTACACAGTGAGCATTTAGCTATTTTGGAGAGTGCACCTGAGCTCTCAATTTACACTAGCCCACAAAATCTCTGGAGAGTGCACTGGTGTGTGTACCTGTAGCAGTGATACTTGCCTTTCATAGGGCAGCTTGTGCTTTCAAGGGCCCTGCAGTTGTTTGTCAGTAGTTAAGAAACGCTTAAAGCACTCTTTATTTTAAAGGGAAACACTTGGCATTAAGGGCTCCACACACAAGTGTGGGGCAGGTACAGATTTGTACTTAGTATGCAAAAACATCTTTTACTTACTGTTGAGTGTTGTATAATCAATTGTATCAAACTAATTTTGTTTACTTCCAGGCTAATGTAACCCCCCTACAAATGGGGGTTCCCAAAAAGGCTTCCTTGAGCTTGCCTAAATGCTCACTGCCAGGCTGGTGTCCTGCGTTTTAGCAGTTTAAATGTGATTACCAGAGCCTGTATAGCCTCTGTGTACTGTCTCTTTAAGAGCTGTCTAATTGCAGTTTAAGTAATCTGAGAGGGAGCTCTGTCGAAAGATGTAACTATTTGCTGAAAATCATTTAGAGTGATAACGATAATGTAGTTTGTCTAACCTGCTTTCTTTGGAGTAAGGACTGTTTTGTTTGTCTCCACTATCTTGGTCCTGGACTGTAAATTGGACCAAACAGTACTGGTGGGACCTAAACTGTAGCCGGACTACAGGAGCTGTCTGAATTCAAAATCTGTAAGAACTGTAGTTTGGAGTTTTTGCGCCTTTTTTGGCAACTGAAGGGGGAGCTCTTGCTTTGACTGACAGCCAAATCACCCAACCAAATCTTTTGGATCTTGGGGAAGTCCCAGGCTGCTTGCAGTTTTCAGTTAGTTCTGAGCTGGGAAGTGAAATGAGAGGAGCTGAAGTGATTCTGAGCAGCAATCCTGAGTGGATTTGCATGGGGAAACTGTGAAAAGGCAGAGTTTTTGGCTTACATGTCTGCCTGCTGCTCCTGAGAGGGAGAGAAGAGAATTATTGTGGACTAAATCCAAGTTTGCGTGACTAAAGTAAGCTACTGAAGTGGGCCAGACTCAACCTGAAGAAGTCCAAAGATTTTGCTGAATGTGATCGGCCTGTCAGGAGTTCCAGCTACCCCTAAGCTCCCAGTGTGTGCAGAGACTTTGCGATTGTGACTGGGGAGCGCTTTGCCTGGTACAATAGAATTCCCATACATGTAAATGTGCTATGAGCTGCTAATGGGTTGTGAGTTAGTTTCCCACTGTGTGAACTGTGTTCTGCTTGCTGGAAGCTGTATACAGCCCAAAACGGACTGCATCCGAATTTGTCTCCATGAGGTCTGGGCCTTGCCAGACTGGCCCAGCCTGACTACCCACTGCACAGAGAAGCCATCAACGAGAGACCTGCCTGGGGATCAGCCCCCTGCTCCACGCTTGAACAGGAACGATGCCTCTGCAACTCGTGTAAGCCCTGCTTCTCCTGGCATTCCAGATTAATTACCTGCAGTCTTGATTTTCGTCCAGCCTGTGTCCAGTCTTGGGTATCGTGAGTAAATACCAGGGTAGCTCCCTGCAACAACTGCTTAATCTGAGTGTGTCATCTGATTGTCTTGTTGATTCATTTCCCTTACGAACTGAGCACTCTGGCTTTGGATTACAAATATTGTGTACTGTGCATGTTGTGTTTTCCATCACAGGGCCCCAGCCAACTGCAACCCTGGGTAACAGTCCTGGCTAGACCATCTCTTCTCCACCTGGGTACCCAGAGGTGGACTGTGTGGTGGGACTCACAGTGCATGCATATCTGCTTGACTGATATAACCTTTAAGATAATTAACCTGATTTTGCCCCTCCCCTTGTTCAAGTCCCCTGAATAAATCAGATCTAACTTTTTCTGCATGTTATCTGACGGTAGTTCCAGTTTGTACTCAAAGTACGGTACTGTTGCTATTTGCTGTGCATAACCTTGTTTTACAGGGGGTCCCCAGGGTTGACCCAGAGGAACCAGCCCTGGTGGTAAGTGCAAACAGTGTGGGTACTTGTGTGGTGTACCAGGGGTATTGTGAAAATGATTATTGTACAGTGTTCAGGCCACTAGAGGGGAAAGAGAGGGGTTACAGTGTCCTGGAGGGCTGTGCCCAGGTTAGCTTCACCACTACCAACCCTGACCTCTGGGTGGAGGTACCCATTTCAAAACTCAGGCCCCTTAACCTGCTACTAGCCAAGCAGGCAGGGGTAGTTGCCCTTGGGATAGTACCACCCAGGGGGTTACATCTTGCAGGCTCACCGCTGGGATTTTGTGTCTTCTAGTGGCCAAAACTATGAATTATTGTCAAACATAAATGGCTACCCCAACAGAAATGGCTGTGCACCAGTTGGTGGGGTGGTGTACAGGGCAGGAGATTGACCCTCACAATGCCCTGCTTGTACTGGATATTCCCCTGAACACTGGTAAAGACACTGTCGAAGGACTACTTTCCAAAGCTGAATGTTTAACAAATGCTGTGGTGGTGGGGCGACAGGCTGATTTGACCGCCCAAACTTTCATGGCATTAGTAGAGTGTACAGTTCCAAAGTGCCATGGACTATTGCCTCAGAAGGGACCTCAGCAGCCTGGAGAGTGATAACTAGAGACAGTAAAAACCCTGGGGAGGATGAGCTCCCCCTATTGTCTGAGACTTTTGAGGAGAAATTTGCTAAGTTGTTGCTCGAGGAAGGGAAAACCATACAGGATTTTAAGAAACTATTCCTGCCACTGGGGGTTGTTCCTTCCCCAACACCCCAGCCCACTCCAGCACCTGTTACTGCCCTGCCTTCTGTGCCTGTGATAATGCTGGCCCCTATATCTGTACCTGCCATTAGTCATGACTCCTACCAAAGGTTGAGAATCTTCTCGGGCGCCCTCTCCACCTCTCAGGGGGAGGATGACTGGGAGATCTGGATAGACTATGTTGCCTCTCTAGTACTTGAATGGCAATGCTCAGAATCAAAGAAATGAAAGAGGTTGAGTGAGAGCCTCCAAGGTCCTGCCCTGGCTACCGTCTGTGCCAAGTGGGCCAATAAACCTGAAGCAACTGCACAGGACTATCTTGATGCATTGGAGAATGAGTTTGGGGGCCCGGATTCAGATGAGGACCTGTGGTGGAGAGTAAGAAATGCCCAGCAGTACTCAGGGTAGCCATTGTCTGTGTATGGACCTCGGCTTGAAAAGCTGCTACAAGAGTGCCTCAGAAAGGGTAGTTTGCCGCCAAATGGATTAGATCGAACTAGGCTGGACCGATCCTTAAGTCTGCTCCATTTTCAGAATTGTTACTGCTTCAGTTACACCTTGCCAGACAACTGGAATCACCCCCCTCTTGTGATGAGCTAATGAAAGAAATTCAGGGGGTTGAGCAATGGTGACCACGGGGGGAATTTCACCAATATCTGCTGCTACTGCACAAGTGACAGACAGTGATCATCCAAGTGGGGTTCAGGGGCAAACGTCGGCACCTAACAAACACTCTGAGAATGCAAAGGACTTCCTGCCCTGGGCCCAGTTTTTGAAAATCGAGCTATTAAAGGAAGTCCAAGAGTTAAAGGCAGGCACCTCTGCAAGGGTTCCCCCTATGGAACAAGATTCTGGTTCCACTCAGGACATGACTGCCATGGGGGTGGGTGTGCACCCTCAGGCAGCCTCTACCAAGGATAGCTCCCAGGCTGAAATCAAAGAATTGACTGCCACCCTAAAGGAACTATTGAGACACATTGCATCCCTCTCACCAGTGCAAGCAGATATTGGACCCCGATCCCTTGCTACTACTTCAGTTCCTCATGTAATGTTCTCTCCAAGGATGATCCAGGAGTCGATCATTTGTCACCACTGTGGAAAGGATGGCCGTATGAAGAGGGAATGCCGGTCTCAGAAAGACTTAGACAAAGTGGTGAACCGACTTCAAGGAGAGCTTCGGAAAATGAATCAGTGATCAAGGGGTGCAAAAATGACTGCAGTGAAGGCTTCAGACATCCTAACTCAAACCCCTTTGTGGCTAAATTGTCCATCCAGGCCCCTGCTGCTGTCCCTCCAGACTGGTCCAAAATAGTGGGCCCTTCAATGGAGACTACCATGGCTGTGAATGGTATTCCTCGGGCTGTGCTGGACAGTGGGTGCATAGTGACCATTGTATTTAAGGACTGGTAACAAACACTTATCTGCTGTGCCCTTGCAATCCCTGGAAGGCCTACATATGTGGGGGCTGAGCGACAAGTCTTATCCCTACCTAGGATATGTCCACCTCTGGTTGTCATTTCCTGCAGCTGTAACTGGTGTAGAGGAGCAAGTCAAGACACTAGCCTTAGTGTGTCCCCCTACTAGACTATATGATGGGGGTTCCCCTGTTAAATGGAAACAACGCCCATATGTTTGGGAGACTGGCACAACTCTGTCCTGAGAAACAAGGGCAATGGACTGGGAAGGCCCTAAGAATTCCCGCTCTGATCAAGAGGGCCTATGATTTGCAACAGAACCCCAAGGGAGTGGACCAAGATGAACCGGTAGGGGTTGTGTGGAAGAAGGATCCTGATTCAATGGTACTGGCCCCTAACACCCAGTGTACCATTCAAGGGGAGGTCCGCCTTGGCAAAGATGTCAAGAACAAAATACTGATGTTGAACATGCCAGGAAAATTGCCGGAAGGATTATTGGTTAAGCCCAGCATTTTACCAGCTCGTGCTCATGCCTATGCATGACGAGTGATGGTCCAGATTCATAACGTGTCAGATCGGGAGATCCGGGTGAACAGAGGATGCACCCTAGCTATGGTACACTGTGCAGACACTGCAGTGTTGCCCAGCAACAAGCACCCTGGCAAGACAGATAGAGTGACTCCCGACTTTTATGATTTTGGTGACTCCCCATTGTCAGCTGAATGGAAGACTAAAATTAGCCAGAAACTTGCCCAGAGAGATCAAGTGTTTTCGTTGAAGGAATGGGACATGGGATGTGTCCAGGATATGGAGCATCACATACACCTGCACGATGAACGGCCATTTTGAGAGAGGTTCTGAAGCTTAGCCCCTGCAGACATAGACGATGTGAGAAGACACTTGCAGGAAATGCTCGTGGCAGGTGTGATACAAGAATCCAGGAGCCCATGTGCTTCTCCCATTGTGGTTGTGCATAAGAAGAACAGATCTGTGAGAATGTGTGTTGATTATCGAACTCTGAATCAGCGGACCATCCCCGATCAATACACCATGCCCCGTATACAAGATGCTCTGGATTGTTTGAATGGGAGCAAATGGTTCTTGGTGTTGGATCTTCGCAGTGGATATTACCAGATTCCGATGGCTCCAGAGGACCATGAGAAGACAGCCTTCATCTGTCCTTTGGGGTTCTACAAATTCCTGAGAATGCCACAGGGGATATTGGGTGCCCCAGCCACCTTTCAGCGACTAATGGAACGAGTGGTGGGAGACATGAATTTGCTGGAATGCCTGGTGTACTTGGACGATGTCATTGTGTTTGGGAGCTCCCTAGAGCAACATGAGAGTTGACTGTTCAAAGTACTAGACCGACAGAAAGATTTTGGCCTCAAGCTGTCCATCGACAAGTGCCAGTTTTTCCAAACCTCTGTGAGGTATGTGGGGCACATAGCGTCTACAAAGGGGATGGAGACTGATCTTAGTAAAGTTGAAGCCTTGACTACTTGGCCCCAGGCCCACAATTTGAAAGAACTACAACGTTTCCTGAGATTCTGTGGCTACTACTGCCGGTTCATAAAGGACTATTCCAAAGTGATTCGGTCACTTGAATCTTACCCAGGGTTACCCTCCTACCAATCGGAAATAAAAAAAAGGGTCCATCAAAGAACCAGAAAAAGCATATTTCCACCCAGGTGAACTTTTCAGGTCCTGTTGGATGCCTAACTATGCAGCAGCTTTCCAGGAAGTCATATACCAGCTCACCCACGCCCCCATCCTCACTTATGCTGATCCCACCAAACCCTATGTGCTGCATACTGACACCAGTCTGCAGGGTCTAGGAGCTGTACTGTATCAAGACCATGAGGATGGTTTAAGACCAGTGGCATTCGCCAGTAGGAGCTTGACCCTGTCAGAGAGAAACTACCCTGTGCACAAGTTGGAGTTCCTTGTGTTAAAAGGAGCCATTGTCAACCAGTTTCATGATTACCTCTATGGGGCAAAAATATTGGTGAGGACTGACAATAACCCGTTGACCTATGTACAGACTTCAGCTAAGTTAGATGCCAAGGGGCACTGGTGGCTTTCTGCATTGTCAACATATGATTATGCTGTCGAATACAGACCAGGTCTGAATCATATTGATGCTGACGCCCTATCCTGGAGGCCCATTTCCAAGAGCGACTGAGTGAGGCAGTCTGAACCTGACATCTGAGCATCGTGCCAAAAGTTTGATAGACATGAACAGATGTCTACGGACACAGCGGACTGCTTAGTAAATTGCTTGGGCCCCTCTGACACCTGCATACTGGCTGCGTAATGCCACTTCTCTGCTCTAGATATTAGTGCACTACCTCAGTTTGACAATGACAGCATTCAGTGGACTCAATCCCAAGATCCTATGATTCAGCCAGCACTTGACGCCATTCGTGCAGGAAAAGATGTGTCCAAGTTGTGTTCCTCTGATCTGCGAACTGCTTTATTGTTTAAAGAAGGCCCCAGGTTGAAGCTGCTTAATCATTTGTTGTAAAGAGAGACTGTAGATCGAGGTGGCCAAATAGACAAGCAACAACTGGTCCTGCCAACAGCCTTCCAAGATTTGGTAGTGAGGTCCCTTCCACAATCATATGGGCCACCTCGGTATCGACCGGACCCTTGACCTAGTATGATCTCGATTCTACTGGCCCAAGATGGGGGCTGATGTTGAGCACTATGTAAGGACTTGTAGTCGCTGCCTGCAGAAAGAAGCTCTGCCTCAGAGGGCTGCCCCCCCCTTGTCAACATTACTACCAGTACCCCAGTGGAACTAGTCTGCATAGACTTCTTGAGTTTAGAGCCTGATAAGCAAAACATTGGCAATGTGTTAGTGGTTATGGACAATTTCACACGGTATGCACAAGCTTTTCCCACCAAAGATCAAAAAGCATCTACCGGCCAAGGTGCTAGTGGAAAATTTCTTCGCCCACTATGGTGCCCCCCAGTGAATTCACACTGATCAGGGCCAGGACTTTGAGAGTCAGCTAATCAAAGAAATGCTCTCACTATGGGGGGTGCGAAAGTCAAGAACCACCCCTTATCACCCACAGTGGGATCCTCAACCTGAACGCTTTAACCGCACCCTACTAGACATGCTAGGCAGCCTCCACCCAAAAGATAAGCATAAATGGAGCCAGAAGATAAGCAGCTTGGTACACGCATACAATTGCATGAAGAATAATGCTGCCAGGTTCTCTCCCTACTGCCTCATGTTCAGGAGAGAGGCCCGGCTGCCTGTTGATGTCTGTTTTGGGGTTTCTCCTGATGGGGTCTGAGCCAAAGATTACCTGCAATATGTACAAAAACTGAAAGCTCAATTGAAGCATGCCTATCAACTGGCCCAGACAATGGCCACCAAAAGAAATCTAGCCAACAAAGAGAGACATGATAGAAAAGTAAAGGCTCAAGAGCTTAGGCCTGGAGACCATGTGTTGTTGCGAAATTTAGGATTGCATAGTAAACACAAAATTGCTGATCAATGGCACCATCTTCCCCATGTCATAGTTGGAAAGTTGGATGATTTACCAGTGTACAAAGTGCACCCAGAGAATAACTCCAAAGCTGTCAAGACCATGCACCGTAACCACTTGCTACCTATTGGTCAAGTTATAATTGAGGCTAAACCCACTGAGATTGATTCCCCTGGACCAGTGACTCATGCTGCTGCAAGAAAGAAGCAGACTCAGCCTGCTCCTGTGGTTGCCGATTTAAGACTTTCCCTGCAGCAGGCCCAGAATGATAGTGACTGCCAGTCTAACTCGGATGACAGTGAGTGTGATAATGCCTATTACCCCTCATATGAACTGAGTCAGTTGTTTCATGAAAATCCGATGTTGAATTATGAGGATGAAGCTGGGCCTTCTGGACTGCCTAATGCCCCAGCATCATCCTTGGAGCCAATACTCCCTGAAGGTGAAGTGCAAAGTATGAGGTCTGAGGATGCTGAGTCTTTGTGTATTGTGGAACTGTATGATTTGCCTGAAGGAGAGGCTGATGGTATGAGTCTTTTTGGTGACATGTCAGAACTTGAGGAACACTATGAGAGTGCTGACAACCCCCCTTCAGTGCCAGAGGGTCTTCAAAATGAGCCAAGTGTTGTAGAAAAAGAGACTACAAAGCAAGGGATTGACAGTGCTCCCAGCTTGGACATTCCCCTTCATGCAGAGGCACCCTCACAAGTGAGTAAATACCAGGGTAGCTCCCTGTAACAACAGCTTAATCTGTCATCTGAGTGTGTCATCTGATTGTCTTGTTGTTTCATTTCCTTTATGAACTGAGCCCTCTGGCTTTGGATTACAAATATTGTGTACTGTGCATGCTGTGTTTTCCATCACAGGGCCCCAACCAGCTGCTACCCCGGGCAATGGTCCTGGCTAGCCCATCTCTTCTCTACCTGGGTACCCAGAGGTGGACTGTGTGGGAGGACTCAAGGCCCATGCATGACTGCTTGATTGATATAACCTTTAAGCTAATTAACCTGATTTTGCCCCTCCCTTGTTCAAGTCCCCTGAATAAATCAGATCTAACTTTTTCTGCATGTAATCTGACTGTGGTTCCAGTTTGTGTTCAAAGTACTGTACTGTTGTTATTTGCTGTGCATAACCTTGTTTTACAGGGGGTCCCCGGGGTCGAGCCAGAGGAACCAGCCCTGGTGGTAAGTGCAATCAGTGTGGGTACTTGTGTGGTGTACCAGGGGTATTGTGAAAGTGATTATTGTATAGTGTTCAGGCCACTAGAGGGGGAAAAAGAGGGTTACAGTGTCCTGGAGGGCTGTGCCCAGGTTAGCTTGACCTCTACCAACCCTGACCTCCGGGTGGAGGCACCCGTTTCAGAAGTCAGGCCCCTTAACCTGCTACTAACCAAGCAGGCAGGGGTAGTTGCCCTTGGGATAGCACCACTTAGGGGTTACACTAACATTTTCTGTAACTATAAATCCCAGAATACCCTGCTGCTGAAATCAAAGCAGGACTGTAGCAGAGGGAGATTCAATAGCCTGCAGTCCATGTTACAATTTATATAGCCTCTGATCTTTTGTTTTCTGGTCCTGCTGTCATCCCTGAGCTAAGTACAGTCACAGAGGACTGTACTTAGCTGCAGGACAACAGTTCTAGTGGAAAACATATGACTGGAGCTTATTAAACCTCTGACCTTTACTACAGGCTATTTAATCTCCCACTGCTGCAGTCCTGCTCTGAGGTCAGCTGCAGAGGATTTTGGGATTTGTAGTTATATAAAATGCCAGTATGGAAGTAAATAAAATTAGACTGATACAATCTATTATACTACAGTAAATAGCAAGTAGAAAAAATATGTTTGTACACTAAGTGGAAATTGGGACCAGTCCCACACTTGGGTATGGGACTACCATTGCTGACTGTTTCTCTTTAACAGAAAGCCTGCTTTGCTTGTACATTTTGATTTCAAAACTGCTTTGCTCCTTCTATGCATGACTGCACCTCTCATTTACATCTCCTAGGGCCTTATATGTGTGCACAGGCACCCTTAACAGGGTTTTGCTTGCAAGAGGCACCCTACCTTTTCAATAAAACATTTCCCCTGAAAATGCTGACTAATGATCTCAAATCCAGTTTGCAAGGTGCAAACTCCAGTTTGCTGCCCTCAGTGTATGGTTTTGTGAAAATAGTATGCCGTTGCTTTAAAATATACTACTCTGGATCCCTCTTAAAACAGACAACATTTGCGGGAGAAGGTTTTGTCCACTGTAAGGGGTGTTCCCTATATCCTAAAATCTTAAATTATGAATCTTCTCTACCACAGCTCACATACTGGAGTAAAGATCAAAATATAATGTACCATTTCTTCTGCCAGCCAAGGGCATGAGAAACTGCTATTTGCAGCTGATAGGAAACTGACCAGTAAACAAGATTGGTAGGTATTTGTTGTGCAGTACCTGTGCCGATTAAGGGACTGGGCAGTAAACAGAATTGGTAAGATTTGGCTGTAAAGTACCTGTGCTGATTGGGGGATCAGGAAAGATCAGGAGTAATCTGCCTGAGGTTATTTTTGGTCCACAGCATCAACCTGAGGGCAGCATCTCTCAGTCCCCATCTCTATTGGCTAAATTCTTCTGCTCAGCTCATGTTCCAATTGGTCAACGAATGCTGCAGCATCATTGGTCAGGGGCTCTGTCATCTTCAGCGCTGCCCTGAAGACAGATTCTTGCTCCCCTTCACCGCAATCCTATTGGGCAAGGAGCTGCTCTCTTATCCTATTGGTCACTCTTTCTGTGTTTTCACTGGATGGCAACATAGAAATGCAAATGTGTCTTACAGTACTTGTGTTAGCTTGTTGCCGTCCTTTCACTGTCTAATAGTATCTGACAGTAGAGTTTCTTCTTGATTGTTGTAGTTATGCTAAGTAATGTTCAAGCTGCTCCAGTTTCCTAGTGAGTTTAAAGTGGGAAATATTAATATTTTAAATTAACTGGGGACCACTTTTCTATGCCAGAATAAAAAAAAATGATAAACTCATACCCAGAGGGCTTCGCTTGCCTAAGGGCAGCAAAAAATGACTAAGTGATACTCCAAGGGCAATGATTCTCTAAGGGCAGCTACAAATGCCTAACTGATACACCCAGGGAACAGCTTGCCCAAGAGCATCAATGAATGACTAAGTGATACCCCAAGGGCAATGATTCCTTAAGGGCAGCAACCTATGACTAACTGATAACCCCAGGGCATTGCTCGCCTAAGGGCAGCAACAAATGACTAAGTGATACCCCGAGGGCAATGATTCCCTATGGGCAGCAACAAATGTAATAGTACTGTAGTAGTAAAATATTTATTTTTATACAGGGTTAATACATTGCCATTAGGGTTATCTACCCTGATTTCAAGACAAGTCCTGTGGTCAAAGTGTCTATGTTACTCTAAAAATGACATACAAATATAAATACAAAAACACATAGTTTTACATTTCCATATTGCACATCACATTTACAAACAAGCAACTATGCACAATTACAATTAAGAATAAAATGTTCTTCAAGAACTTTAATAAAGGCACGGTGGGAGTACAACAGTTATCAGTGACTATGTAACACCCAGAGGGTACTGATTCCATGAGGGCAGCAACAAATGACTAACTGATACCAGCATGGCACAGCTTTCCCTAATGGCAGCAACAAATAACTAAGTGATACCCCAACAGCAATGATTCCCTAAGAGCAGCAACAAATGATTAAGTGATACCATAGAGCAGTGCTTGCCTAAGGGCAGTAACAAATGACTGATACCCCAAGGGCAATGATTCCCAAGGGCAGCAACAGATGACTAACTGATAGACCCAGGGCACTGCTTGCCTAAAGGCAGAAACAAATGGCTAAGTGATACCCTAAGGGTAATAATTCCCTAAGAACAACAACAGGTGACTAACTGATACCCCTAGTATCACTTAGTCATTTGTTGCTGCTGTTAGGCAAACAGTGCCCTCAGGGTATCAGTTAATCATTTGTTTCTGGTTTAGTTAAGTGGTTCCTGGTGTGTAACTTAATCATTTGTTCCTACCATTAGGCAAGAAGTGTACTTTGTGTATCACTTTCTCATTTGTTGCTGTCCATAAGCAAGCTGTACCCTGGTGATATCACCAATTCATTTTTTGCTACTTTTAGGCAAGCAGTGCCCTTGGGAGATCAGTTAATCATTTCTTTCTACCCTTGGTCAAGCTGTTCCCTGGTGGTAATACTTAGTCATTTGTTTTTCACGTCATGGAATCAGTGTCTTCCGGGTACCACTTACTCATTTGTTGCTACCCTTAGGCAAGCTGTTCCCTGGTGGTATCAATCAATCTTTTGTTGCTGTCCTTAGGGAATCATACCTTTGGGATGTCACTTACTATAGTCATTTGTTGCTGGCCTTGGGAATCATTGTCTTTGTGGTATCACTACGTCATTTATTACTGCCCTTAGGTAAGTTGTTCTCTGTGTGAATCAGTTAGTCATTTGCTGCTGTCCTTAGGGAATTACTGTCTTTGGGATATCACTTAGTGCATTTGTTGCTGCCCTTAGGCAAGCTGTTTCCTGGTGGTATCGGTTAGTCTTTTGTTGCTGTCCTTAGGGAATCATGCCTTCAGAAAGTCACTTAGTCATTTTTTTTAAATATATATATATATTCTTTTTCTGGCTCCGCTGGGTCCTGGAAAACTCTCTCGGGCATCCACACATCCTCAGCTCTACCTCTGGGCCTGAAACTCTCCAGCTTCCTGGCACCAGCCCAGCTCTCCCCTTAACTCTGAGCCCTCCCGAGGTGGGGCCACCCTATCTGCCCAGGGCACTCTATCTGTAATTCAGTCCAGACTGGGCTCAGCCCAGAAGCTGGAGGAGTCCGGCCAGTAGAGTGTGGTCAAGGGGGAGGTGCCATCACCTATGTCTGGGAACGGGGATTTTCTTTGCTGCATTATGTCCTCTCCCCTCCACCCCCCTGGCAGAGCTTGGATGAGCAATGGTGCCAGTCACACCTGCAGCAGCTCTGCATCCCCTCTAGCAAGCTCTGTGCATTGCAGTGCCTCCGGTTGCCACTGGGGGCCGCTGCGGTGCCAGGCAGGAGCCTGCTGACCCCCGGTGGCCCGGTCTCATTCCCGAACCCAGGTCACCGGCATGGTGTGAGGTGAGGCATCCAGTGCCTCAGCCGTCAGTGCCACTGGGCTGGCTGCTTAGTCATTTTTTGCTGCCCTTAGGCAAACTGTTCCATGGTGATATCTTTTAGTCTTTTGTTGCTTTCCTAAGGGAATCATACCTTTGGGATGTCACTTAGTCAGTTGTTGCTGGCCTTGGGGAATCATTGCCTTCAGGGTATCACTTAGTCATTTTTTGCTGCCCTCATGGAATATTTGTCTTTGGAATATCACTTAGTCATTTATTTCTGCCCTTAGGGAAGCTGTTCTCTGTATGTATCAGTTAGTCAATTGCTGCTGCCTTTTGGGAATCATTGCCTTAAGGGTATCACTTAGTGCATTTGTTGCTGCCCTTAGGCAATCTGTTCCCTGGTGGTATCAGTTAATCTTTTGTTGCTGTCCTTAGGGAATCTTACCTCTGGGATGTCACTTAGTCATTTGTTGCTGCCATTAGGCAAGCTGTTTCCTGGGGTTATCATTTAATCATTTGGTGCTGCCCATAGGGAATCATTGCCCTTGGGGTACTGTATCAGTCATTTGTTGCTGCCCATAGGGAATCGTTGCCCTTAGGGTACTGTATCAGTCATTTGTTGCTGCCCATAGGGAATCGTTGCCCTTGGGGTACTGTATCAGTCATTTATTGCTGCCTATAGGGAATTGTTGCCCTTGGGGTACTGTATCAGTCATTTGTTGCTGCCCTTAGGCAAGCAATGCCCTGGGGTTATTACCTAATCATTTGTTGCTGGCCTTAGGGAATCATTGCCTTTGGGGCATCACTTAGTCATTTGTTGCTGCCCTCATGGAATATTTGTCTTTGGGGTATCACTTAGTGCATTTGTTGCTGCCCTTAGGCAAGTTGTGCCCTGGTGATATCATAGAAACATAGAAATATAGAAGTTGACAGCAGATAAGGACCACAAGACCCATCCAGTCTGCCCATTTTTTCTACCTTATGAATGTGCCATAGGCCTTTATTCTGTCAATGGCCTATCTATTGATACTCATCTGTATTACTCCCTTATGCCTGTCCCATGCCTGTTTGATGCCCTGCACTGTATTCATATCCACCACTTCCTGAGGTAGGCTGTTCCATGCATCCACCACCCTTTCTGTGAAAAAAGAATTTCCTCACATTAGCCCTTAATTGGCCTCCCTCTAATCTCATGCTGTGCCCTCTTGTCCTGCTATTTTTCTTATATTGAAACATGTTAGACCCTTTCACCTTGTTAGTGCCCTTAAGATGTTTGAATGTTTCGATCATATCACCTCTCTCCCTTCTTTGCTCTAGGGTATACATATTGAGCTCAGTTAATCTGTCCTCATATGTTTTCTTATGCAGTCCCTGCACCATTTTGGTTGCCCTTCTTTGCACTGCCTCCATTTTGTGCAGGTGAGGCCTCCAGTACTGCATGCAATACTCCAGATGGGGTGTAACTAGTGTCTTGTGAAGAGGGATTATTACCTCCCTCCTACGGCTTGTGAGACCCCTCCTAATACACCCCAACATCCTTCTCACCTTAACTACTGCTTTAGTGGTCTGCTTGGATGATTTCAGGTCATCTGTGATGATGATGCCCAAGTCTCTTTCTTCCCTTGTGATTGCCAGCAACTTCCCTCACAAACTATAGGTAGCTTCAGGGTTTCTCTTCCCTATGTGCATGATCTTGCACTTCTTTTTGTTAAACCCCAGTTGCCACTCTTCCTACCATTTTGCCAGTTTATCCAGATCTCTCCTCATTCTGCCCACCCCATCTGGGTCATCTAGTTTGTTGCAGATCTTGGTGTCATCTTCAAACAGAAAAACCTTACCCACCTGTCCATCTGCAATGTCACTGATGAAGATATTGAAGAGGATTGGCCCAGGACTGATCCCTGAGGTACCCCACTTGTGACTTGCATCTCTTCTGACTGTATACCATTTACCACCACTCTCTGTTTTCTCCCCATCAACCAGTTCGCCACCCAGTTGACCAACCTCTGCCCCACCCCGAGCCTACCTAGCTTATTAATCAATCTTCAATGTGGAACAGTATTGAAAGCTTTGCTGAAGTCTAAGTAGGCGACATCAACTGCACCCCCTTGTTCCACCACTTTGGTTACCCAGTAAAAGAAATCTATGAGATTTGTTTGACAGGACCTTCCTGTTGTAAACCCATGCTGTCTTGGATCCTGTGCTCCTATAGATTCCAGGTGTTGCACTATACTTTACTTAAGGAGTACCGCCATAATCTTGCCCACTGCTGAGGTAAGACTGACTGGTATGTAGTTCTCTGCATCCTCTCTGCAGCCACTCTTGTGGAGCAGAATCACATGAGCCTTTCTCCAATCTTCTGGGATCTCTCCTGTGCTCAGAGACTCATTAAACAGTTTTGCTAATGGCTCTGCTAGTTCCACCCTTAGCTCCTTTAGCACCCTGGGATGTATTCCATCAGGTCCTATTGCCTTGTCCACCCTGAGCTTAGTGAGCTCTTGTAGAATCCTTTATTTTGTGAAGGGACTTGAGCACACACACACACACACACACACACACCCTTGTCCATGGTGCTGAGCTGCGGGCCCTGCCCTACCTTCTCCTCAGTAAATACTGAGCAGGAGTATCCATTTAGAATAGATACTTTTCCTTGGTCCTCCTCCACACATTCCCCCTTATCCCCTTTGATATTAGCAATATTCCCTCTGGACTTTCTCCTTTCACTAACTCATCTATAGAAAGTCTTGTCCCCTTCTTTTACTGTTTGGGCCTTTACCTGCTTACTGCATTTCCTGCTTCCCTTAAGGAAGTTTGGTATGCCTCCCTATCTTCGTCCCACTGCGTTCCCTAATATTTCCTGAAAGCCAACCTTTTGGCTCTGATTTTTTCTGCTTCTGTTTTTGAGAACCAAAGTGGTTTTCTTCTTCTTTTGCTCTTGCTTTTCTCCCTAACACAATGGGATGTTGCTTCAAGTATTGCATCCTTAATGCTTGCCCACTTTGCCTGTACCCCCTCAACTGTATTTCTTCTTGCCAGGGCTAGCTTAACTCTGTTGGCCATCTTATCAAAGTCAGCTTCTCTGAAGTCCCATATTTTTGCCTTGGAATGGGATGATTTAGTTGTAGTGGCCAATTTGAACCACACCATGTGATGGTCGCTGACCCCCAGGTGACCTTCTACCTGGAGATCTGTGATCCTTTCCCCGTTAGTCAGTACTAGATATAGGATAGCCCTGTCTCTTGTGGGTTGTTGTACCAGTTGTATGAGGCCCTTCCCCTGCATGGAATCCACTATGTGTCTAGTTCTGGGAGATGTTCCTGCTGGTATTGACCAATCTGTATCTGACATGTTGAAGTCTCCCATTATCAGAACCTCCCCTTTAGCTGTCATGTTTTGTATATCTTCTAACAGTAATGTGTCTATGTCATCCCCCTGGTCTGGAGGCCTGTAGACAACCCCAGTATTATGGCTGTCCCATTTCCTGTTTTCAGGGTGATCCACTGTTCTTCTGGCTCCTTATGTGTATTCTGAGTTTCTGTAGCTTTGATATTTTCATTGACATAAAGGGCCACTCCCCTTCCCCTTTTTGCACCTCGGTTTCTTGTGAACAGTACATAGCCCAGTACTGAAGTCTCCCAAGTGTGGTTACTGATGAACCATGTCTCACTAATGGCTGCTGTGTCCAGTTTAGCTTCTGTCATTGTTGCCTCCAGGTCTGGAATCTTGTTTCTCAAACTGCGGCATTTGTGTACATGATTTTCCATTGGACGGATTTCAGTGCTTTAGTTGTTGGGTGCGGTCCGACATTTCCCCTGCGTGTCGCATGAGGAGCTGGACCTTTTCCTTACCTGGTGATGCAAATGAACTACAAGCATGCTGAACTCCTGTTTGATCACTACCTGAGGAGGAAGGGGTGTTCTTCCCATTCGATGTATCGGGTGCTGCACCCCTTCCCCATTTGCTAGTTTAAATATTCCGCAAAGACATCAAACTTCTGCCCCGATGTACTAACTTCCTCCTTAGTCATATGCAGTCCATTGAATTTAAAGAACTTTCACTCCCAAAACTGTTGCTAGTTACCTACAAATTTGTGTCCCTTTTCCTGGCACCAGCACTTGAGCCAAATGTTTAGCTCCCCTATCTCCCCTTTTCTGACCTTCCGTCCATCTGCCCCCCTCTCCCAGACCAGCAGGATCTCAGAAAAGGAGATGCCAGATGAAATGGATGACAGTTTGTCTTCCAGCCTGGCAGGTGTTCCTTGGTCTCCACAACTGTCCAGCTGGCGAGATTGTTAGTCCCTATGTGTACAAGGACATCAATATTTTCTCCTTCTTCCTGCACGATTTTAGCAATGCAGTCAGTGTCTCTCCACGCTGACGTACCTGGTAGACATCTGACCATACCCCTGGCCAGAGATAAGTATTTACTCCCCGAATCATGAAGTATCCTATGATCAGAAGTGTTTTGGATTTCCTTTATACTTTTTTTGTTTTGGTCCCTGTTTTGGGCAAATTTTGTAGTGCTAGCTCCCGTGCTGCAGTGTCCTGCTCTGCAGTGTCCTCTGCCCCTTTGTTTGATTTCAGAGATAGAGGCAGATACCTGTTTGTAGTTTTTATATGATTTGTGGAGGTGATATGCTGGTGAGCACTGAGTGATGGGGCACCCGATTTGCCCCTTCTTAACCACCTGCCAACCTCCTGGACCAACTACCCTCTGCGGTAGAGGTGCTTCAGTTGGATGTTGGGGAAATGGCGTGTGGTTCTTGCAATATATTTCCTCCTGAATAGGTGATTTGAGGTGTGCAATCTCTGCCCATACTTTCCGGAGCTGAGCCCTTAGATCTCCGATGGTCCAGCATGTAGGACAACGTCCTAAATCTTGTATAACTGCCCTTTTGAAAAGTGTCTTTCAGTACCTGCAGTTAATAATATCCATTTTAGTTGAGTTGCTGAGTTTATAACCTGGTCTGAGTAATTAGAAAGAAAATGAAATCAGAAGATTTTTTTTTGTTTGTTTGTTTGTTTTTGTATATCTTTTTATAACAAGCTAAATTAAATGTGCTCCTGTAAGTGAGGCCACTGTGTGGCTACCTCTCTGATCCTCCCATTCCTGCTTTGCTACAGGAAATGTCATGACTGTGCTACTCTCTAAAAGGAATGTAGCATGGGGTGGTTGGGGATGGGGGTGGGTGGTTCAGCCCTTTCTCTGCCAAAAAAAAGAACCACGGATGAAAGAAACAAGGAGGTAAGAGCAGAAACAATCAACCAACAACAAATGCAGTAGCTCTGAAAGCTTAGCCTAATGATAGATAAAACTGTAAAACCTGTAAGTACCACCTGTAACAATTTCACAGAAGATATACCCTGTAAAAAAACACTTTGCTACAGAGAGAAATAAAGCAGTAAAAGAAGATATACAGGTGAAGGGTCCAACCATCCACCCCCATCCCCAACCACCCCATGCAACAACTGTGACTGTTATGGCTAGTGACTGACCCCTGGACTCATCTCCTGCCTTCTTCCCCAATTCATCCCCTACCCCTGCTCACCCCTAAACCAACTGTCTACCTTCCCTTGGCAATCACCCACCTCCCCTAGCTCAGGTTTTTGGCTCCTGACCTGGTGGTCCACTCTCAGCTCTCCCTCTTCGATCCCTCACCCTCACTCCATATTCATAGCCATTCCTGGCAGCCACCCCCTCCTCCCTTCTCCATCCCCTCTTTTCCCTCTCTTCCCTCTCTTCCGTCACACCCCTTTCAGAATCTGCCATGGCAAAGCCACTTCTGGCTGCAATTTTACCCACCTTCTGCACTTGGCAACTGACTTCTCATCACTTAGCAACTGGTTTTGTTTTTATCTGTGACTACTTTACTGGAGTTAAGTCATATACCCTGCTTGTTTCTAGGTCTGCCTATGTTTTCTGCTTACTCATATGTCCCACAGAGTTAATTCCAGCTACGTACCCTGTCTATTATTGACACTGATAGTCTTTCTGTAATGTAATGCATTGTTTTATGTCCATGGCATGGATCCTTTGTAAAAGAGCCTCCTTGGCTCAAAGGTTGTAATTCTGAAATTGAAATAAATAAAATAAAATAAATATACCTTGCAAAAAACAAATTGAATCAGAGAAGATTACAGCAGTAATCTGTAAGCACAAAACAGTAACAAATCTGTAGGCGCACCCTGTAATAATGCAGCAGAAAGTATACCATGCAACAGCAATTTGAATTAGAGGACAATAAAGCAGTAAAATGTAAGCAAAAAAACAGTAATAAAACCTGTGAGCACAAAAGAAAGTAATAACACACAGTAAATCTGCCCTGCCAAAAGAAGCCTTAATCTTTTTTCCTTGCTCTGGTAATGTTGTTCCTTGCTCTGTCCTTACAAGCAAACCTAGAAGAAAAGAGCTCAGGTGAAGCTTGGTGCCTTTACCAGCAAACCTAGTCTTCCACAGTAAGTTAGTCTTTTGTTGCTGTCCTTAGGGAATCACACCTTCAGGATGTCACTTAATCAATCAATCAATCAATCAAATCTTTATTTATTCAGGCGAACATCATTGAGCAAGGCTCATTTACAAGATGGACCTGATAAGGTCAAGGTTCAATAGTTGATACACAACAGATACATCATACATTTTATAAGACAGATATACATACAGAGGAAAATAACGTTTATAACACAATGATGTACAGTAAATTCACATGATAAAACTCGGTTACAGAAAGGTTAAGCTAATATTTACAGTATGTACAGTACATACATATCCCAATGGGGGCCATGGCAGACACACAACATAATGAATACTAGGATGGTGAAGGTATTATTGGGTGCCATAAGATGGGGGTGTCTGTCTGGAAGGAATATGCCATATATGATTTGGAAGTCAGATTTGTAAGATGACTATTCTAGCTCTAGCGGTAGCAGCTGCATTTCTCTGTAAAGTAGGCTGTACAGTGCTGTTTAAAGGATGCAAATGGAATGATAATGGACAGTTTTAGGGATTTTTGTAGGGTGTTCCATGCTATAGCTAGAGAATAGCTGATTGCTGCCCTCCCTAGCCTGGTGTTGAATTTGGGCAATTTGAGTAGGATGATATTGTTGCTTCTTAGGGCATAAGAGCTAGGAGTGGTCTGGGTGAAGCAGTCCAGGATATAGTTTGGAAGTTTTATTGATAAAGCTCTGTAAATCCATAGTGCTGCATTTCTGCTCCTCCTGATATGAAGGGAAACCCATCCAACTGCATTATAAAGAGAGCAATGGTGGGTATTATATGGCAGATCTGTAATGAACCTTATTGCTCTATGGTATAAGGTATCCAGCTTGTGAAGGTAGGAGATGGGCAGTGACTATAAAGGAAGTCTGCATAGTCAACAACTGATAGAAAAATGGTCTGGACTAACCTCATCTTTGAGTCTCTGTTAAGGAAGGGTTTTAATCTATAGAGAAGGCCAAGCCTTTGGCGAAGTTTTTTTAACAGTTCTTCTAGATGATGAGTAAAGTCGAGTCTGCCATCAATCCACACACCTAGGTATTTGAAGTTTTCAGCATACTCCAGATTTTCTCCAAGTATAGTGCATAGTTGGGGGAGAGTGATTGAAGAGGATGTGCTGGTGAAGTTTTGATTTGTGAACATCATTGCTTTAGTTTTCTTTGCATTTAACAGAAGCTTTTTCTCGAGTAACTGATGTTGTAACAAGGAGAATTCTGTTTGTAGGATTTCACGAGCAACTGCAGGCGAAGGGTTGCTGACATACAGAACAGTGTCATCAGCAAAGAGGTGTACTGAGGAATTGGTAAGGGTTGAATCAATGTTATTTATATAAATGGCAAAAGGATAGGACCCAGAATAGAACCTGGGGACTCCTCTTGACAGTGGTTTAATGGGGATAGGTCACCTTCAGCTTTTACCTGCTCGACCTACCGTGAGGTAGCATCTGAGCCACTTAAGGAGGGTGGATCTAGGCCAAGGGAGTGTAGGGATGAGAGTAGCAGCTCATGGTCCACAGTATCGAATGCTTTGCTCCAGGTCCAGGAATACTGACAGACATTATTCTTTTTATCAATTCGGTTTGCCAGTCATTTTGTGACCTTGGCTAATGCAGTGATAGTGCTATGTTTGGCCCTGAATCCAGATTGAGCTGGATTTAATAGGTTAGCATTGTCAAGATATTCCTTAGCTGATTACTCACTAATTTCTCCAGCATCTTGGATAGCACAGGTAGAATGGAAATGGGCCTGTAATTATTAAGATCCATAGGGTCCCCTGATTTTAGAAGGGGGACCACTTGGGCTGTCTTCCACAGTGTGGGAATAGAGCCAGAGTTTAGGGAAAGGCTAAAGAGGTGTGTTAGGGGGACTGCAAGTACATGGCACGCATTTGTTGCTGCCCTTAAGTAAGCAGTTCCCTGGGCGTATCACTTAATCATTTGTTGCTGCCCTTAGGCAAGCTGTTTCCTGGGTGTATCACTTAGTCATTTATTGCTGCCCTCATAGAATATTTGTCTTTGGGTATCACTTAGTGCATTTGTTCCTGCCTTTAGGAATCAGTGCCTTTGGGGAATCACTTAGTCATTTTTTGATGCCCTCATACAAGCATACAAATGTGCCAGCAGAAACAGACCACCCGGTCTATCTGCATCTGCTCGAGAGTGCAGCTAGCACCCCTAGTTTGCAGCTGCCCCACCTTCCTCTCCTTTGTCATGCCACTGCCATCTCTCGCCTCCCCCACCCTCACTCTCCCCTGCTCCCTGCCCCATGCCCTTTTAAAGCTGTTCATAGATTTACATGTTACCACCCATTCTAGTAGTGCATTTCATTTTGCTACCACCTTCTCCGTGAAATAGTGTCTCCTCATTTCCCTCCTAAATCTTCTCCCCTCTATTCTTAGCCTGTGCCCCCTGGTGTCCCTCCCCCTCTTTAGCTTAAAGACCCCATCTGCCCCATCCTCATTGATTCCCCTCAGATACTTGAATGTCTCTATCATGTCCCCCATCCCTTCTATCCTCCAGGGTGTACATATGTCTCCCAGCCTGCTCTCATACTCTCCCCTCCATTCCACATATCATCTTCATTGCCCTCCTCAGCACCCTCTCCAGTAGCCTGATATCATGCTTCAGGAATGACCTCCAAAACTGCACACAATACTCCAAGTGTGGCCTTATCATCAGCCTGTAGAGGGGCAAGATCATCTCTCTTCACCTGGATGAAAACCACCTCATTATGCATCCCAGCATTTTGTTTGTTTTTGCAGCCACTGTCCTGCACTGGGCAGTATTGTTCATGGCTCCTGTTATTATTACCCCAAGGTTCTTCTCCTCCTCCTCCTCAGTGATCCCCAGCTTAACCCCCTCCCCAGCCAGTATTCTCTCCTTGGGTTCTTTGCCCCAAAGTGCATAACCTTACACTTCTTGGAATTGAACCCAAGCTGCCACTTCTCTGACAACTCCTCTAGCTTGCTTAGGTCCCCCTGCAGCTGCTGCCATCCCTCCTCTCCATCCACCATTGCTACCATTTTGGTGTCATCTGCAAACAGACTTACCTTGCTCACCACCCTGTGCACAATGTCTGATATGAAGAGCCCAAATACTGTTGGACCCAGCACAGAGCCCTGTGGCACCCCACTCATCACTGGCTTCAGAGTTGAGCGCTCCCTTCCCACCACAACCTGTTGTAGCCTCCAACTCAGTCAGCTTGTAATCCAGTTCACCATTTTTGCCCCTACCCCTACACCAGTTAGCTTCCCAAGCCGCCCATGAGGCACTGAATGGAAGGCCTTGCTGAAGTCCAAGTAAAGAACATCCACCGCATGATCCTTATCCAGCTCACCTGTCACCCAGTCATACTATTGTATCAGGCTAGTTTGACAGGACTTCCCCGAAATGAACCCATGCTGCCGCACATCCTGGAGGCCGTTGTCCTCCAGGTATGACACCAGCCTTTTCTTTAGTATCATTTCCATGAATTTACACACTATGGAGGTGAGACTTACAGGACGATAATTACCAGGTCCGTCCCTTGATCTGCTCTTGTGTAATGGCACTACATGTGCCATCCTACAGTTCAGTGGCACACATCCTGACTCCAGTGAGGTGTTGTACAGATCCACCAGCAGCTCCACCAATATCTCTGCCATCACCCTCAGCACCCCGAGGTGGATACCATCCGGCCCTGGTGCCTTGTCTACCCTGAATGCCCTCACTCCCTCTAAGACTCTACCTCCCTCAATTCTTCCATCTGTTGCCTCCTCTACCCCCGTCCCCACCTTCCCAATCCATGGTGGTAGCGGTCCCCTCTTTTCTTCCATGATCACTGTGGAAAAGTATTCATTTAGTGCTTCCTCCTGTTCCTCCCCCTTTTCCATCTACTCCCCACCCTTTTTAATCCTCACTATTGTCTCCCTACACTTCCTTTACTCTCTGATGTATCTGAAAAGTCTTCTCCCTCCTTAATTCCCTGTGCTAATCTCAGCTTCCTCTGGGCTTTGACTTCTCTCACTTTTCTGGTCACCTCCCTTAGTCATTGCCTTTGGGGTATTACTTACTCATTTTCATTTATTGCTGCCCTCATGGAACTAGTGCCTTTGGGGTATCACATAATCATTTGTTGCTGCCCTTAGGAATCAGTGCCTGATGAGTTTAAAGTGGAAAATACTGATATTTTTAATTAACCAGGTACAACTTTCCTAAGCCAGAAAAAATGACTAACTGATGCCCCAAGGGCACCACTTGCCTAAGGGTAACAACAAATGACTAAGTGATACCTCGAGAGCAATGATTCCCTAAGGCACTGATTCCTAAGGGCTGGGAGTTTATTTTTCACCTCAGCTATCATATGCAAATCAATTGCTTATAAATAACTTTGGTATATAGCATATCAAAAACACTACATATAGTAAATACAACTTCTATAACTTTCTATAGTATGTACTAACAATATTTAATAAAAACACCAATGGTAATGAGAGGTTCCAAATAAAAATTTCTCACTTTGCCTTCCTATTTTCCTCAAGGACCCTGGGCCAGATTTTCAAATGGCTGTTAGATCAGCTCACATTACGCTGGTCCATGACTGTGGTAAACTCTGGGTGCATCAGGGACCCTATACCCTATTCCAGAAGAAAGAGGGTCATTGAACAAAGTCCCAAGAGTTGCCACAGCTGCAGTATTGCAACAAACCTTTGGCACCCAAAAGGGTTTGAAGGAAGGTTCCGTCAAGCCCTCTCAGCACAGAACAACACAGGTACAGCCTCAAAGTGTGTGTGGGGGTGGTGAGAAGAAGCCTGCAAGGTCAGAAACCAGGGAAGAGGGACCAGTGGGGTTGCCACAGTGGGTGAAAGTGGCATAGCGGCAGTGGCAGGGTACAGAGGTAGCACCCAGCTGAGTTGCCATGGTTAGTGGGACAGAGCCACTAGGCCCAGTACACTGTGGTAGGCACACACAGGCACTGTCCCAGACCCCCAGGTGGCATCAGCCCTGGCAATTGTGCCATAGCTGACACAGTCCCTAACAGTGTAATCAGGCATCAGCATGGCTCTACACAACAAGTTGTTTAGCAGGGGAATGTCACTGTGCCTGGGGTACATCCCTGCCCACTGACAGCACCTTGTACCCTTCAGCCAATGCCACTCCCCACATGTCAGGGACTGTGTCAGCTACAGGGCAGGTGCCAGGGCTGTTGCCACTAGGGGGTCTGGGACAGGATCCATGTGTGCCTACCATGGGGTACCCAGTACAAGTAACTCTGTCACACTGGCAAGGGCTCCTCTATCAGGTGCCACCTCTGTACCCTACCACTGCCGCTGTGTCCTCATTGCCCATTTTGGCAACCCCACTGGTCACTCTTCCTTGGTTCCTGACCTTGCAGGCTCCCCCCTACTTGCCTCCCTCCAGTCCACTGGTGCAGGGCCGTTATACCAGCTCATGGCTGGTGTAACCTCAGCCCCATCATGCAAACATAGCGGGGCTTCTAAAATCCCAAATAAGGAGATGCTGCAGCCCCACTTTAGCACAAGCCCCTTTGTGATCTGGCACACCAGCACATCTGCTGTAGGGGTGGTGCACTGCTGCTTCAGTGCAAGGCATACCAATTTCAATGATGCCTGCATTCAAAAATTGGGATTGGCACAAAATTTGGTGAAAGGTACCACTTGTGTCAAATTTGTTTAGCGCAAGCACCTTGTACCAGATTTCAACCTTTTAAAAATGAGGCCCCTTGACTCTTACTTTTTCTTCACTACATTTCCTGGATTGGAGGACCATAGGGAGTGCCAATCTGTTTCCTCAGCAACAGTCCAGAAATGTGCCATATCAACAAGCTTGTTTAAACACTGCCAGGCCCAGAGGTCCAAGGCAATGGTGCAGACAATGCATTTATTCACCAAAAGTCATCCACCACAGACCAATGTTGGAGGAACTCATTACAGTCTTAAGTAACATATCCATCAAGCAACATAATGCAGATACAGTTTGAAGCTGAGCAACATGTATAGTAGGTGCATAAACCTTAAAAGAAGACAGAAAATTTCTAGTTTTTTTTTTGTTTCTCTAGTAAATTTCTCCAAGGCTTCAAGCATGCATGCTTTCTAAAGTATAATACCCTATGCAAAGCATCACAGGTATGCATATCCTTTGTGTGTGTGTGTGTGTGTGTGTGTGTGTGTGTAGGGAACCTATTTAGGAAATCTCAACTGGCACTATTTTCTGCAGCACATTTCACTACTCAGACCTCACCACAGCCAACTCATGCACACTGAACCTTGTGTATTTTCTTGCCATTGTCTCTGTCATATTAACAATACTGTTTACATTACAGAACATTGTGTAGCTTTTTTCTTGTATGGTTGATTACCTCTGAACTATATCTATTATTTTGTTTTGTCTGCCAATTTTGTATTGTAATCTCCTGGGTCGTGTCTGAAAATAGTCACATTTTGTGGCTATGACATCCTACCTAGTAAACAAAAACTAAATAAATAAATAATAATCTTTAAAAGCTACACACATAGTATGCATGACTCCAAGGGCACTGCCAGTTACACTTTCACATAATATTGAACAGTGGGTTGGAAAAACAGCATTAACATGTAGCACTAAATAAGGAAAAACTAGGACTATTTCAAAACAACACATAATACATCAGCTTATAGGTTCATAGGTAGTTTACAAACTTAGTAGGCAATGTTGTCTTTTTTGAGCTCGCCACCATTTTATTGGTGGAAATTAAATTTGTGGTTTACCATATATAAATCTAATCTGTTTTTAAAAATGCTTAATAAATTACTGTCCATGATATCTTCAGGTAGAGCATTCCACGTGGATATAATCCTTTGAGTAAACCACTGATTCATTGTGTTAGTTTTATTTTGAGTACCATTTAATTTTTTTCTATGTGATTTAGTACTGGTTGTGGAGGGATTCATGCATAATCCAATGGTTTCAAATATTGTTTTGTCATTAAATGCTTTGTAAACCATGATTAAATCCCCCCTTAGTTTCCTACATTGCATAGAAAACAGTCCCAATTTTTTTAATCTATTACAGTAATCCTGCCCCTTTACAGCCTTGATTTTTTTGTTGCTTTGCGTTGAACTCTTTCAATAAGTTTGTTACCTCTGACTTGAGGATGGATCACATACAGATGAGCAGTACTCAAGATGTGGTCTAACTAGGCTAGAAAAAAGAGGTATTATAACCTTTTCATTTCTACTTTTGATATTTTTTAGTATGCAGCCCAGAATCTGATTACCCTTCTTAACAATGTTTGTAGTGTGAGTTTCAAAGAACATATCCTTTGAGAAAGTGACACCCAAGTCTTTTTCATTATCTGTTGTTTGCAAAATTGTATTGTTAAATTTATAGGTAAAACATGGGTTATGTTTCCCAAGATGCATCACTTTACATTTTTGAACATTAAATAATAATTTATTTTCAATGGACCATTTTTCTAAATGTGTAAGATTTCCTTGAATTTTTTGAGCTGTAATTTGATCTGTACAATACAGCTGAGTTTACAATCATCAGAGTACTTGACCATCCAACAGTAGTTATTTAAGGGTAGCATTGAAGAAATCAATATATTAAAAAGCACAGGCCCCAGCACAGATCCCTGAGGGACACCACTAGTAACATTCTCCCATGTAGATAAATGACCTTTTAGAGACACCTGTTGTTTCTTATCTGTCAGCCAGGCCTCTATCCAATTCATTATTGATTGATGTACCTTAGCTTTTATTAACTGTTGGATCAATATATTATGGGCTACCAAATCGAAAGCTTTAGAGAAATCTAAAAAAAATGATATCTACCACTAAGCCTTTGTCCAGGGCTTTGCTTACAGGCTCAAAAAAATTTAAAAGGTTTGTTTGACATGATCCACCCTTTACAAACCCATGTTGTGTATAGTCAGTCTGTCCGGTATCTAATAGATGTTCCATTATACAATTTTTAAAGGTCTCTCCAGTAATCTACAAAAGATTGTGGTAAGACTTATTGGCTTATAGTTTTATACCAGATTTCTATTTCCATGTTTGTATAACGGAATCACTATAGCGTGATTACATATTGATATAGTGGTGCCTGTTTTGACAGAAATATTAAACATAGTTGTCAATGGTCCCATAAGTTGATTTGCAGTGTTTTTAATAAAGATAGATGGAATTCCATCCTGTCCAGCAGTACCATCTGATTTAATGGTCTTTATAACATCCATTACATCCTTTTGAGTAAATGGTTTAAATACATCAGGAGATTTTAAACATTGAGAAGCTGTTTTAACTTTTGAATTGAACACACTGGTTAAATATTTGTTCAATTCTGTTGCCATTTCTACGTCTTCAGTGATAATTTCCTGAGTTGTAATTAGCGGTCCAATTCTAGGACTGCTATTTTTCAGGGATCCTATATACTAACATACTAAAATGCCAGCAGAATAGGCCTAACGGTCTTTCGAGTCTGCTCGATTGGTCAGCCCCCACCCTGGGTGCTGACCTTGCTGCCCCCCTCGCCTTCTCTGGCTTCTCCCTTCCTAGTTCCAGATATTCTTGCTGCATTGGATTTTGCTTCCAGAACCCTTCCCCTGTACCTGTCCCAGTCCCTCTTGAACCCCTCCACCATCTCTGCCTCCACCAGCCCCCTAGGCAGTGCATTCCATGGCTCCACCACCCTCTCAGTAAAGTAGCACCTCCTCCTTTCTCCCTGAATCTTCCCCTCCAGCTTCCACCCATGCCATCTGGTAGCCCCCTCCTCCTTCCTTGAAGCACACTGGCTGTTTACTCCCTATTTACCCTCTTCATGTACTTGAAGACCTCTATCATGTCCCCGGTCCCTTCTCTCTTCCAATGTGTATATTTAGCTCTTCGAGCTCTCCTCATAGGTCCTGTTCCCAAGCCCCAAATCATTTTGGTTGCCCTCCTCTGACCCTCTCCAGGAGTTTAATGTCCCTCTTTAAATGTGGCCTCCAAACTGCACGCAGTACTCAAGGTGTGGCTCACCAAGCAGTTATACAGAGGGAGCATCACTTCCTCCTTCTGGAGGTGATCCCTTAGTGATGCATCCCAGCATCCTGTTGGCCTTGGCTGCCCTCCCTACAAGTCTCCGATTGTTCATTTTGACAACCACCACCACCCCAGGTCCCTCTCAGCCATTGAGACTTGTAGCATTTCCCCAGGGTGTACACTTGGCCTGGGTTTCTGGCCCCCAGGTGGAGTACCTTGCATTTCCTGCATTGAACCTCAGCTTCCACTTTCCAGACCATCTTTTCAGAGCTCCAGGTCCCCTGTAGGGCCACCTCCCTCCTCCCCATCCACCACCGCCCCAGTTTTGAGTCATCCAAAGAGACTCATCTCCTCCTGATTCCTGTCCTTATGTCAGAGGCGTAGGGCGTTGAACAGGAGGGCCCAGGACTGATCCCTGTGGGACCCACTAATGACCCTTTTTGGGGATGAGACTATCCCACCAACTACGACCCTCTGGGTCCGGTCCTAGAGCCAATTGCCTAGCCATCTGATCATCTGGTTCCCCACCCCCATTTCTCCCAGCTTATCCAACAGGCTCACGTAAGGAACAGAGTCAAATGCCTTGCTGAAGTCTAGAAAGAGGACGTCCACTGGTCTACCAAGGTCCAAGGCACTCATCACCCAGTAATAGAACTCCACAAGGTTTGTCTGACACAATTTCCCCGAGACGAATCCATGCTGTCTATCATCCAGGCACCCTGACTTTTCCAGGTCCCCCCCTAACTTCTCCTTGACAATGCCCTCTATCACCTTGCCCACCACCGATGTCAGGCTGACAGGCCTGTAGTTTTCTGCCACCTCCCTTGATCCCTCCTTGTGGATAGGCACTATATGCGCCACCTTCCAGTCCTGGGGCACCCCACCCTGTCCTCACAGAGATGGTGAAAAGCTCCGCCAGGGGTTTCGTCAGGACGTCCGCAAGTTCCTTCAGCACTCTGGGATGTAATTTATCTGGCCCCAGTGATTTCTCTGTCTTAAGGGAGCTGAGGGCTTCCCTCACCCTCTCTGCTGTGATTTCCACTTCCAGTACCTCTTCTCCCTGCTTAGCCCTCCCCCCTCTTGCCAGTGATGCCTCCCCCTCTCCCCAGACCTGCTGATCGGTAAGGGTCCCCCCCTCCTCAGTATCTCTGTCTCCTCTCATGTATGATGCAGCACCCCCATTTTCCTTGGTGAAAAGTGAGGTGAAGTACTCATTTAGTACCTCAGCCTGCTTCCCTGGGTCTTGTGCCCATCTCCCCTGATTTAATCCTGCTACTCTGCCCCTTCACCTTTCGCTTTTCCCCAATGTATCTAAAGAACCCCTTGTTCCCTCTCCTGATTCCCCTGGCCAGGTTCTGCCTCCTTCCTTGCCTTAGCCGCCCTCACCACCCTATTGGCCCTTCTAGCCATCAGCTCCATACCTCTCGATCCCTTTCACTCCTTGAGCACTTGAATTGCCTATAGGCTGCCTTCTTTCCCTGCACCACCTCCTGGACCTCCCTGGTCCACCAGCAGGGTTTTCAGGCCCTACCGGATTTTCATCTTACTCTTGCACAGGTGCTGGTAGCATGTTGCACCCCTCTCCTGATGATTTCCCACCTACTATCAGCGTCCATGTCTGACCCAATCCTATCTTATATACTTAAAGAAAGTTTTTTTTGTTATCCTTAAAGGATAAAGCCCAGTTCACTGTGCTGATTAAACAGACTCCACACACGCCCAAACTTGCAGTTATATGAAATACAGAGATTAATATATGGACATCTATACTCAACATGACTGTGTTTCCATTAAGGGGTTGAGATGACAGTATATGAACCTCGAGCTCGAAGGCTGAGAGGTTCATGCTGTCATCTCAACCCTGAGATGGAAACACATGTCAAGTTGTGTATGGTTGTCTGTATTTTATTTTAAATAGCATATTTTTTTCTACACAGGAGTCACAGAAGTGTCCCTCCCACAATGTAAAAACAAACCAAAAATGTCATTTCTTTTCTCTGATCAATGACTGAAATTACATTTACAGACTTTTAGAAGTTAAAAGGTATAACTTTGGGCACTAGATGGTTAGTAAGCAGCTGGGTGTAGGGTGAATGAAAATTTTAAATTATTTGACCATTAAACTGTGCTGAATGACTGCCCAGAATGTGTACAACACCACTTTGGAATGTGCACAATGGGTTAGAATGTGCACAACATAGAGGATAGTGTATGAACAATCATACACAACAGGTCTATTTTTCAGTCGAGAGGTTTCTGTGGTAACAGGAGACCTCAAGAGCATAGATCAAGAGGTCTCTTTACCATGGAAACCTTGAAACTTGAAAATAGACCTTTTGTGTATGCTTGCTCATACACTGTCTTTTATAGTGTATGGGCAACCATAAAATTATGAATACGACCTTACTTTTTACTTTTTTTATCTGTAGCTCTCCTTTGGGGCCAGTCACACCACTGCAGCCATCACAAGCAGATCAGAGGATCACGGAATGAGTACGTGTGAAAGCGTGCCATGTTGTTGTGCAGCAGTAGCCTCGTAGCTAGTGCAGCACAACAGCATCATTGTTCCAGGGATGGATTTCCATCCTCAGCAATGTTCCACCATACACTATAATGTGAAAGGCAAGGTTTTTCTTTCAGTCTCTTACTCACAAGAAAAATTAAGAACTTAAAACATTACGTGGAGCCATGCAGCCATTGCTAGATAACAAAGGCCATTTCTTTAGTCAAACATTAAAGAACTGAAAATTTGCATACATGCCAACTTCTGCATATTCCAGTAGACATTGATGCACCCACAGAACATTTAGACCTGTGTTTCACAAAAGAAGAGTTTGTGCAAAACTCACTAGCAGCAGCAGCAGCACAAATATTGATGTTCCCTATTTGGGATTTGTGTTTCATTTTATTCACACCAGGTTCTGAAAGGAATTAACCTCTGAGAGAACAGAATGGGAAGAAAACTGTGATTTGAGAGCTATAAATAGGTTCCATTTTGTTAAAGTGCTTAACACATTTCTTTACAAGAAAAATGCACAAAGCTTGCTTTGACAATGTGAAGAAAGACTATATTTTGTGGAGATGTCTCAGAAAACTATTGTTTTGTAAACGGTAACTTAACAAGCATTGAGGAAATGCTCACCCAATTAACCAAGTCTACAGAAGTCCCAGGTCACAGATCTATTGATCACTGCATGTGTTATTGCAGCTCAGGACAAAATTACCTCAATATGGTTACAGTGAGTAAGTTCACTGAACATTGGTTTGCTAGCAAATTCAAGATCAGCACTGCAAACACTGACATACTCCACAGAGATGACCTTAAACATTCACTCCACTATGTGCATAGCAAGTATACTCGTGGATCTCTCCTTTGCTGCTATTAATTGCAAAATAAATGCTCCTTCACTATGTTTCCCTTTTTTAGCCATCAAAATTTAGTAATAGAGTTAATCCTATTTGATACTCTGAATTATCCAAGTCTTACAAGGCAGCGATTATCATCTTGCGGTTCCTTTGAATACTAAATAAATTCCCAGGCTACAAACACTAATCCTGTTACTTTGAATGCCCAAGGCATACAGCACAGTACATATGTCTTTTCGTACAAAACAAGTGCAGTGTAGTTCTAATAATTTCTTTTTAATTTTTTTTTCTATTATTTTTTTTAAATTATGTACCCCTTCCCTGAACACACTCCTCATCCCTGCTGATCCTTGATATCAGATACCTGCAAATGCATTTCTCTCTCTCTCTCTCTCTTTATGAATGCTGGTCAACATCCTGCACGACCAGGATCCATCCTTACATTAGCCACCCCCCAAGCCAGCTCCATTTGAGCTATGTCAGTTCTGAATCTGGGGTGGGCAAGCTTGATGTCATTGAGGTCTGGTCAGAGGGAACAGCTCTGAGAGACAGAGGTGTACAATGATAGAAGTGTTGTACATCAGGAGCTCAAGACATGAAAGTTTTAACCCTGGCCCTCACCCCTGCTGGGGCAGGCATGCAGTGACAGATGATTTCAACCCTTCTTGCACTCATCTTACTGCACTTAGCTTCCTGCCAACCAAACCAAGGATTCCTGTCTTCAGAAAAGAACACAGGTTCTCTGAGGGGCAAGCAGACATGTTCACTCTTAGGCTACTGGGCTTGCCAATAATAATTCTTTGCTATGTAATATTATTGGTGTGTAGCCCTTAACTGCCCTCTCAACACATATCACTGCAGTCCCTATCTGACCATCTCTTCTCTCCTTGAAAGCCATTGCTTCTCAAACTGTGCCTCTGTTCTAGCCAAATCTTAGTATAGCACTTTTTCTTCCTCCTTTTGTCCCGCCTTTCTACATCACTCCCATGCCTCCTCCTTCTCGTCTGTTACTTGAAATCCTCATCTAGGCAGTCTACCTTCTCCCACCACCCCACCTCTGGAACAATCTCCCCCTGTCCATCTACTCCTCTTCCTCCCCACTCTCTTTCAAAGCCCTTCTACAGGCCCTCTTTACCCCCCAACATGTTTCTACAAGTCCACCCCATCATTCCATTTCCCTGCAACTCAGTTTTCCCTACCCTTGCTTCAGTTACCAAGGCTTGGTACTTCCATTTCACCAGCACCTCACTTCCTTGTTATATATGCCTTCCTCTATGTCCCCTCCTCTCCAGTTTTAATTTTCTTTCTGTAATTTATTGCTTACTATTGCTTATCACTTACTGTATTCACTGTTTCTATTTCACTGTACTTATTGCTTTAGCTTCCTCAGTCCGCTTTAGCATACATTATTCCTTTATTTATTTTTTGTAGACTTTGTTTATGCACCTTGCCATCAGGGCATCTCTCAGGTGTCCCATGCACAGCTCCTATGGCTCCACCACCCACCTGAACTGCTCTCTGGATACTATGTCGGTTTCAGGATTTCCAGGCTCTCCTGACCCCACAGAGAAGCCACAGAATCCCCTGGGAGAATTGGAGATACAGCTGACATTGGACATGTGGCCAAGGCTGCTGATGGTCACTGTCGCCTCACCCAATGATAGGGGGTATTTTCTTAGGTTTTTCAACCCTGAAGCTCGGACATGCAATGATGTCCTGCTCGGTGTGCACACACTCCTGCGCACACCTGAAAGACATCTGCCGCAGCTCCATTCCTCTGCATTCTTCCAGCCGAGAACTGCAATCCCCCAGCCACTGCCAGAGGTTGCTAATATATCAGCATGAGAGAAACCCCCCTCCCCGGGGAAGGAGAGCAGTCCCTGGGATGCTCGATCCTTCCCCATCCCCACTGACCCCCAATGACCCAGGCTCATTCCCGAACCATGGCACGAAGTGTGGCATCCGGCGCTTCAACCCTCAGCGCTACCAGACCAGTTACTTGTAATTATTAAATTGGTAATTTTTCTGTAATTTGCTTTCCCTGCTTGTAGCACCCCTCACCCTCATGTTGCACCTGGAAATGAGCAGTGTATCTTTTATGGATATCACTTTTAAATACATAAAACAGTCTATGTGTTTTGTAAATGTTTGTTGGTAGTTGGTTTGTACTGTATGTCTCAGGACACCACAGCAGCAGGATGAATTTTTGTAACATTGGACTTTATTGAGTATTTAATAAGAATAAAAAGAAAAATAAGTGTGAATCTTGGATAATCCAGGTTTCATGTAGTGTAAGATCTGTACTATTATTAAGTACTACATGTAGACTGTTGAAAGAAAAAGCAGTGTATAAGCATGTCCTTGAGTGATAACATGAATGAGGAGATCTATATATTGTACATATCAGTCATAATAATGGTGCTGGGAATTGGCAATTGTGTCTCTAAGGATTACATCAGCGTATGTATTACTGACGTTGAATACACTAGTATACCAGTCTTTGCAGCGCTCAAAATATAGCCTTTCTGTATTCCTGAAGAATGGCAGGTTTGTTTGTTTTTTTGGCTGGAAATGGAATATTAAGTCCTGCATTTCCATCTGGAAATTCAGTTCTGTGCTTGTGTATGGGGGCAGTAGTGAGCATCAGTCTGTGGGTGTGCACATCATGCACTGAAGCATGGGGTCTGGCTGGCAGTGAGTCTGGTGGTGCGCATCATGCACTGAAGCAGGGGGCTGGCAGACAATGAATCTGGTCATGTGTCTCAAACTCTACTGTAGAGGGGTGAGAGGCGGAGCATCAGCTCTGAAATAGGGGAGATCCTTTTCTCAGGTGTTGGGCTAGATGTGTCTTTTTGTTTTGTTTTTTTTGTTTTTAGAGGCAGAATAAATGTGCAGTAGTGGGGCAGGCACAGTAGAGTTGTTAGTGGGTGCGAAAAATAAACTCATGTGGAGCTGGAGGAAGAACAAGTACACTGAAAGTAGCAGTCACCAACTGGAAGGTAAGCTGCAGAAATGGCTGCAGGGTTCATGATAACTTTATTTTTGTAGTTGTGACTGTAGTTAGCTGGAGAAGAGGTTCACCTGTGGCCCTTTGTGGGCAATTTTATTATTTGAAAAAAGTAAAAGTGATTTCTGTTACTGCTTCTTAAAAAAAAGTTACAGCTGAAAAACAAATTGGGTTGTGTGTTTAAAACATGTAGATCTGATTGCCTTTTTTAGCACATTAAGCAGATACACACTAATCAGAATCATAAGGCAGTGAGTAAAAGAACTTTAAGTGCCCGCTCTGTTTTACAGGCAACACTATTTAGTGGCACTACAATCTCTTACTGAAAATTAAACAGTTACTTTTAGTAGTAAGAAATTGGCAGTGCCACTCCATTGTGTAATGAATGGTGGCAGTGTTGGGTATTGGTTGGAACACTGACTTAAGAACCTTGAAATCACTGGTTTAAAACCCAGTAGACCAAAAAATCTCTTAACCTCCCAGTGTTCCAGTCAATCAAACTGCAGAAATGAGTAGAAGCCTGATCCCATTGAAAATGAGATGTTGTCTCCCAGCTGGGCTATTCTGAGTGAATTGTAAATAAAGAAAAAGTAAATAAAATCAAACACACACCAAGAAAAAAAAATGTTTATTAAACTGCATCAAACTGAATCGGCCATGTTTCATCTGTCTCCTATAGAACTGCTAGTTAATGCTTTTTTTTATTTTAAACATATTCCAATGCTGAAATGTAATAATGGCCCAGGAAGTGCAAACCAAGAAACTTCCATTTTCGAAGGAAGTGTACCAGTTTGGCCATTATTTCTAGCCCTGACATGAATGAACTGACCTATCTGATTGCACTCTGTTAGCTTTGTCCTGAGTGTGCTTTGCACACATGCATGTGTCAATGATAAGCACTTGAATAAAAACAGTGCACATATTTAAAGTGTTTGCATTTCTAAGTAGTTCTAGAGTATTTGGTGGTATTTAGAGCATCCATAATTTTCCTACAGATTCATCACTTTCCAGAATCCCTTCAACTGTCAAGGGTGCACCAAGGAAAAAAAAAAACACTAACATCTCTGATGAAAAGAACTGGCTTTTGGCCATAGATGTTTTGCCAGTTAATTTAGTAAAAAGCACAGCTACAAGGATAGATAAATGCTTATTCATCAGCAAGCTTCTCCTCTGCAAAAGGAAGACAATGGAGCTCAGCCCTGGCAAACTCAGTGTGGAGGGTCTTGTGCTGGTTGTTGTGAATGGCTACAGTTATTTACCTGTTCCCTTCTGCAGCTACAAACATTGATTTCCATCTTTTCTTTTGATACTTTTTCCTTATACTAAACTTATCAGTTATTTCATTGAAAATATTTTTGATTTGCAATTCTGTAAATCAACTTTCCACATTCTTGGAAAGCATATGTCTTTTCTTGTCATCACCAAAAATTAATAAAAATAGAAGTATAGTGTATCACATTTGACAAGTAAAAAGCAAACCACATATGACTCATCAGCCACTCCACCAAAGGAAATCTAAATAGTCTATTAGGACTGGACAATATGTGCAAGCAATATATACTGAATGCATCCTCATGTATGGTAATTAAGTCAACAGATACCTTCAAAAAGCAAAGCTGATGTCATAAATTGTTCTCCCTAGTTTTATGTTTTATGTCTGTTATAATTTTTACTGTTGAATAGGAACCCACCTTGTATTTCAGGGGTGTCACTGTTTCTATATTCTGTAGTATATACTCCAAACAGAATTACTTTTCATAGTCACATGCCTTACCTTATCCTGTACCCCTGCAGTACTGCTATATGGAAAAGTCCCTTAACCAAGGAGGGAGTATAAATTGTAATATAAATAAACTTTGGTAAACAGTTACTGTAGACATTTGTGTTAGAGAAGGAATGCACTGACAACCATAGGTTATTACTAGCAGCACCTCTTGGGCCATCTGTACAGTACCTCACATTTCACTGGAACTCATAACTGTATTTTTCCTAATGTTACAGTAGTGTACAGGGTTCTTTTCAACATTCCTTATTAGGAAGAGTCTGTGCTAGTTGCCGGAAAAAAAAATATATAGCATCTTTAAATGCCTCTGTATGGGACTGATTTAATAAGCCCAGTAAGATAAAATGGGGGCAGGGATGGGGAATCAAAGAACCAGATATAGTTTACAAAAGGGAGAGGTCTAACGGGATAGGAACCCACAAAGCCCAGTTCCCCCACCACTTGTAACACTGCATGAGAGTCCCTGCACCCTGTCATTTTTCTCCACTGAATAAGGAGAGTATCACAACCTAAGGATGGCAGTACCCCCCACCTGCAGATCTACAGGTGACGGTTCGCCTACCCAATGTCACCACTAGCAAAGCAATTTTAAGTTTACATGCTGCAGAAAAATGAAAGCTACACTCCTGTTATCTCAAGGTTTGGATGTACTGTTGTGGACGCTGACGGTTTAATGCTAGCTTACAGTGCTTCTCCCTTATACTGAACAAAATCACCAGCATGTTCTTCCCAGCGCTGCAGTTTGATATTGTTGATACAGATCATCAGGTTTGTCAACATTGCAGTACATACATACAGCAGGCACAATTCGTGGTCAATTGGGAATCCATCCCTACCACAGTGCAGTTCACAACTACATAGGCTGAGATGACAAGGGATGTTTGCGCTGCGCTAAGCAACAACTCAAACGTATTGTAGTACTGTATAAAACAAGTAGAACTTCAAAGTGCTAATAACATGTCTCTTGTGTTACTTCACCACTGCAGGCCAATGCGAAAACTGTATCAGCAATAATGGCACAGTTACAAAATAACGATCGATAGATAGATCTATAGATCGAGCGATAGATGAATATATAGATACACAATCAGTATATTCTTGATGCTTGTTTTTTAAACGGAAACTTTCTTTTCTACATAACAGGCTTATGCACCACAAGTTCGTGATCAGACTATCAACATTGCAATAACTTACCTCGGAAGGTGAAACAACCCACTCTCCATGGGAGATCACAATCCTATAAAGATATGCCCCTACTGATTTAGACAGAGAGAGCCATTACTGCAGTCTTTACGGTCTCGTTTTGTGAAAAACAGGATATATTTAATACAGATTGCTATTTTGTCGTTTTCAGTCTGTCATGTTGATTGAATTCTCCTTTCAATCAGATTCGTTTCAGCAGCGGTATTGCACAGGCAGGTCTTTGCAAACAGCTTCAGCCTGTTACTGTATAGTAAAATACATATGCAGAACACCATTTATGGTCAACTTTTCATCTGTATCACAGTCTCTTAACTGTATCTGCATTTCCAGTCCTGCGAAGAGACCCGCGCGCTACTGGCAGCATTTGCAAGAGATACTAGGAATGTTGGAAGGTGGGATATGAGGATATTGACTGTTCTCTTGATAGTCATTTACAGCGGAAGGATCGTTCCCTCCTGGTCCTAAAGAGACCCTGATTGGAAGGACGCATGAAGTAGACACCTACTAGGTACAACTCATACCC
The DNA here is from genome assembly GCA_016271365.2 of Neoceratodus forsteri. NCBI lineage: Eukaryota > Metazoa > Chordata > Ceratodontiformes > Ceratodontidae > Neoceratodus > Neoceratodus forsteri. The sequence goes on along the minus strand of CM057450.1, from coordinate 1,734,560,708 downwards.
TCTGATTGGCATTAGTGAGTTTGTTTAGAGGAGTCCAGAATTCATGTTGATACTGTATGTTGTATGCTGAATTTATATTTGAAATACTGATCTCTGGAAGCTGATTTCAATGGTACTGTATATAACTCCCAATACTTCTCTCGGTTGTCCATTCGGTTTACGCTTTGAAGCAGGGCACTTGAATTGCCGTGGGTTGGCCTTTATATTACAGCAGCTGTGCATGAGTAGGTGTGTAAGTATTCACACTAAAGAGACCAAAGACAAGGCTTTGAAAATAATATGGTACTAAACTAGGTGTTACACCTGCAGTAGTAGAATATCCATTTGCTTAGACTGCTTTTTTTTTTTAAATCTTCAGTATATTAATAAAAACATAGAATTTGACAGCAGATAAGGACTGCTTGGTCCTCCTTGTTTGTCATTTGACCCTGCCTATACTGTCGCTGCAGACCCTACTTGATCTCTGCCCCCCCTTCCCAACTAAGATTCCGCAAGAATCTTTTGTGCGGCCAGTCCGGTGGTACTGTAGGTTGAGGTGCTGGTCACTACACCTTGCACCACACCGGTGACCCAGGTTTGGGAACAAGCCTGGACTGCCAGGGGTTGGCACGGGTGAGAGAAGATTGAGCATCCAGAGGACTTCTCTCCTCTCCTCTCCTCTCTCGGGGGGGGTAGGTTTGTCGTCCTGCTCATTGACTGCCCTCTGGCAATGGCCGGAGGGCAGTATGGATCAGAAGGCATGTACCAACATCTTCACATTGGAAGAGGAGGCAGGGTGGGAGAAAAATGGTGGAAAAAGAAGCTGGCAGGCTCCATGATGGACCGTCGCATCCCCAAGGGCTGCCCCTGGCTTCCGGATTATGCTCTGGGGGAGAGGGAGAAGCTGGCACCCTCCTCCCTGGCCTTGATGTGGGTGGTAAGCTGTGGGGGAACATACAGGGGTCAGCAAGAACCACAGCCACCTGCCAGGGCTCAGAGGGAGCATAAAAATATAATAGAAAAAAAAAAAGATTATTTTGTGCCTATCCTACACATGCTTGAACCATGCCACTGTTTTCACATCAGGCTTAGGATTCCCTCAAAAGAGTGCAATGAATCCATTGGCCCTGTTCTAGGACATTGTGTCACAATGGTTACAGGGAGGTAGCAGGCCTGAGCCACCCAGGAGCAGCAACTTCTTTTTGTACACTGTTTGCTGGAGGTGAACTCTACCCACTATGCTACTCCACAAAACACCCCTTGGATTTGCAAACATAGAATTTGTCAGCAAAATGGACTGCTTTACCCATCCAGTCTGCCTAGAATGTCCCTGCCTAGTCTGTCTTTACAGACACTAACTGGCCTCTGCCGACCCTCCCACCTCCCTGTCTATTTACTAATTTTCCCCTATGTCTATCCCACCCATGCTTGAATCCCTCTACTGGTTTTGCCTCCATCATGTCCATTGGCAGTATGTTTCAGGCATCCACTGCTCTTTCAGTGGTATAGTATTTCCTCACATCCATCTTAAACTGACAGAGTGACACAAGCAACAAGAATAAATGTTGTTTTCATGGCCACCTCCCTAAGCAACACACATGGACCTATCCATTACCCCACACAGCAGTAGGTGAAATAAAGTGATTCTAGAAATTAACAACTAGTATTCTAATTACTATAATGTATTTTAGTTCTATTGGACCAGTAAATTATTTACTCCCTCCTCCAGGACACATTTGAAAATGGGCTGGTACCAGCTCAGTACGTCTTTCTTGGTAAAACCTTTGAAATAGAGAAAAAAAGGTTATAAATGTAATTATAAAATGATCTGTCATTTCAGACTTCTGATTGGCTACTGGTTCAGTGATCTCTAAGAAATGACTAATCCTGTTGTCAATGACATGTACCATACCTTGATACTACTCTGCTTGTGCCACAATACTCAGTTAAAAAAATTAAAAAACTTCTGAAATAAGGTTATTATTGTGATTAGATTGATACTGTAATTGCAATAACTACCTTGAAGCCAGTCATTTCCCAGAATTAATGGCTGGCTGGTGGTAGGTAGCCTTGATGCCCCTTAGGATCATTAATCCCTACAACATGACCAGCTCCTTGGTCAGTAATACTTAAATAATTTGCCTTCCAGATAAACAGCAACACAGCTTTATTTTTATTTTGTATAGAACCCACCAGATAAAAATTTATAAAAAACATCACACCTGTTAAATATATTTTTATAATAGCTTGTTTTGCAGTGTAAAATTGTAAGGGTTGTAAAATAGGTAGGGGCAGCCCAGAGTCCTGACTGTGCATATGCATTCCAAAGCCATGGGTTTATGGCACAACAACCACTGGCTTTGGACTTATGTTGACAACCAGTCCTGAGTACTTTCTAAAATCAATACACCTAGCAATAATATTTTCAGAAAAATCTAGAATTCTAGGGACAACCATTTTCCCCCACTGACTTAGCAGATTACTGTGTACCCAACAAAAATGTCAGATCTAACTGTGATATATTTCTAAATTCTTGACAATCCATCCATCAGGAGATGCTGCAGGATCCTGAAGAAACCTGCTGTGAACAAGTGAGTACCCAAATTTTGTTTGTGCCAGTATATTACATAGGGCTAGCTGCCATGGGTGGGTGCACCATGATCTTGAGTGTGTTCACCTCATCCTTTGGATTCTCCTGTGGAACCCCCTGGTACTTCATATAGTACTGTTAAAGTACCAACAAAGTAAAACAGTGAGTTAGACTTTTATTTATGTATTATTTTTACAATTTTTGACCAGGAAAAGCACATTAAGCTGTGATAGCTTATTTCCAGGTGCATCCTTAGGGATGGGTTAAATGGCCCTCTTTTAATTGCATACACCTTTTACTGATGGTGGAATGTTGGCCATGACAATGGGGAAACCCCCCTATTCTTCATCAATAACTGTCATGGAATTTTTTTACTTCTACCTGGACAGTGGCCAGAGATGGGTACCTTAGATTAATGTTTCATCTGAATAGGATGGCACCTCAATTGTACAGTACGGCCCCCCCCCATTCTGCACTACAGTGTCAGTTGGGGGTATTGCCCCAAGTTCCTGCTGTGGGGCTAGAACCCATGACCAGCTGATCTTCCAGTCCCACAGTCAAGTGTGCTACCTACTGAGCCACTGACACTTGAAATTGACATATATTCCACTGACAGCTATAGAGAAGCTCAAAGATGACTGTAATGCAATAAAAATGACCAAGTGGGCTCAAACATTTTTACAAGCTGGCTAGTGAAAGCAGAACCTCAGACTGACTTGAAAACCATTCTGCTTGAGGAATTAAACAAAATCCTGAGAAGGTTGTGTGCAGAAGTTTGTAGTGGCAGCAAAGAACAGTACTTGATTTGGGGCTGCCTAAGGCTCTGCACGTCTCAATAATTTGATCCTGATTTAGGCTGCTGTACAAACATAGTTGCTGATGATTGTTTTAGAAACATAGAAACATAGAATTTGACAGCAGATAAGGACTGCTTGGCCCACCCAGTCTGCCCATTTCCATACCTAATGGATAAGCTGCAGATCCTAGTTAACCAGCAGCCTACTTCTTTCTACCCCAACCCCCTAGAATTACCTTATGGCTGTCCCATGCATGCTTGAATTCAACCACTGTTTTTGACTCCACAACCTCCTCCGGAAGGCCATTCCATGCATCCACAGCCCTCTCTGTGAAAAAATACTTCCTTACATTACTTCTGAGCTGCCCCACCTCTATCTTCAAATTGTGCCCCCTTGTTCTTGCACACCCCTTTTTTTGAAATATGCTACCCGCTTGGACTTTGTTGATTCCCTTGAGGTACTTGAAAGTTTCTATCATGTCCCCCCTCTCCCTCCTTTCCTCGAGGCTATACATATTAAGCTCCTTTAGTCTCTCTTCATATGTCTTCCAGTGCAGACCCTGCACCATTTTAGTTGCCCTCTCCTCTGGACAGCTTCCATCTTGTCTATGTCCTTGCAGAGATTGGGTCTCCAGAACTGCACACAGTACTCCAGATGAGGTATCACCAGCTGTCTGTACAGAGGGATAACAACTTCCTGTTTTCTACTGGTGATGCCTCTCCCTATGCATCCCAGTATCCCCCCAGCCCTCCTTACTGCCCTCTCACATTGCTTGCCCACCTTTAAGTCATCTGATATGACTACCCCCAGGTTCCTTTCCATTTTTGTTGTTGTTAGTATCTCACCCCCCATTGTGTACTCTTCCCCTGGGTTTTGTTTTCCAGGTGCATTACCTTGCACTCTTTAGCATTAAATCTAAGCTGCCATACATTTGACCATTCCTCTAACCTTGCCAAGTCACTTCTCATCCTTTCCACCCCACCTTGTGCATCAACTCTGTTGCAGATCTTTGTGTCATCTGCAAAGAGACATATTTTTCCTTCCAGTCCCTCTGCAATGTCGCTTACAAAGACATTGAAGAGGACCGGTCCTAATACTGAACCCTGCGGCACCCCACTAGTAACCCCCCTTTCTTCAGAGTGGACTCCATTTACTATTACCCTCTGTGTCCTATTCTCCAGCCAATTCTTTACCCAGGCTATCATCTTGGGACCCACTCCCAGGCTGGCTAACTTGTATATTAATCTTTTGTGTGGGACTGAGTCAAATACCTTGTTAAAGTCTAGGTAGGCCATGTCCACAGCCCCTCCCTGATCTACTACTTTGGTCACCCAGTCAAAGAAATCTATTAGATTTGTCTGACATGACCTTCCTGCTGTGAATCCATGCTGCCTTGGGTCCTGTGCCTCTCTGGCCTCTAGGTACTAGATAATTCTTTCCTTCAGGAGTGATTCCATCATTTTCCCTATCACTGAGGTTAAACTAACAGGTCTGTAGTTTCCTGCTTCTGCCCTGCTCCCACTTTTGTGAAGGGGAATCACATCTGCTCTCCTCCAGTCCTCGGGTACCACCCCATCCTCCCATGATTTGTTAAAGAGGTAGTCAGTGGTGTCACTAGTTCTACCCTTAGTTCTTTTAGAATCCTGGGATGAATCCCATCAGGCCCCATTGCTTTGTCCACCTTCAGTTTTAAGAGTTCTTTCAGAACCCTTTCTTCTGTAAATGGGCTGGTATCAACTTCTGTATCCAGAGTGTTTCTATTGTTTGTTTTAGGTACCGCCCCCTCTTCATTTGTAAATACTGAGCAAAAATATTTGTTTAGTATCTTTGCCTTTTCCCAGTCACCCTCTGCCCACCCCCCTCCCCTTTATTAAGCCTCACTATCCCTTCCTTAGTCTTCCTTCGCTCCCTGATGTACCTAAAAAAAGTTTTATCCCCCTTCTTAACTGAGTTGGCTATCTTTTCCTCAGTTCAGGCCTTTGCTGTTCTGACTGCCTTCCCAGCTTCCTTTTTCTTTAACTGATACAATTCTCTGTCCTGCGCCTTTTGTGATTCCTTGTACTTTCTGAATGCTTTCTTTTTCTCTTGAACCTTCACTGCCACCTCCTTTGAGAACCATAGTGGTTTCTTGCATCATTTTGTTTTGTTTATTTGCTTCACACAAAGGCTTTTTACCTCTGTGATGGCAGTTTTTATTATTCCCCATTGTTCTTCCACCCCTCCTTCCTGCCCATTTGCTAGTGCATTCCTTAGGCACTCACCCATTTGGGCAAAGTCAGCCCTCCTGAAGTCCAGTACTTTTGCCTTTGTATGGCTTGACTGTATTGCTGTGTTTATTGTGAACCTTACTGTTCAATGGTTGCTAGTTCCCAGATGGCTACCCATTTCTACATCTGTGATCCTCTCTCCATCTCCATTTGAGAGGACCAGGTCTAAGACTGCTCCCTCTCGAGTGGGTTCCAATACTTGTTGTCTAAGGCATGCCCCCTGTAGGGCATCTAGAATAACCCCACTCTTAGAAGTGGCTGCTGCAACTGCACTCCAGTTAACATCTGGCATATTCAGATCACCCATCAGCAATATCTCCCCTTTATCTGCCATTCTAAGTATACTTTCTATCATTTCCTTGTCTATTTCCTCCCCCTGAGAGGGGGGTCTGTATACAACCCCTGTGTGGATTGTGGTGCCATTGCCTGCCTCCAAATCGACCCACAGTGCTTCTTCTCCTCCCTGTTTACCCTTTTGTTCTGTTGCTTTGATTCCTTCTCTTATGTAGAGAGCTACTCCTCCTCCTCTTTTACCCTCTCTGTCCCTCCTGTAGATAGTGTATCCTGGTAAGTTTACATCCCCGTCATGGTTCTGTGTGTACCATGTTTCTGTGACTGCCACGATATCCAGATGTTCCTCCTCCATCAAGGCCACTAATTCAGGAAGCTTGTTACCCAGACTACGGGCATTGGTACTCATTGCTCTCTATTTTTTAAAGGCTTTACCTTCTGTAGCAGCATCCCCCACTGACCTTTCTACCTTGGTCTTTTCTCATTTAGTACCCTTGTTTTGTAGGGGAGGCTGGGATTTTCCTGCTGCTTATCAGTGCCTCCCTTGACTAGTTTAAAAGCTTGCCAATGAAGCATTTAAACCGATTGCCCAAAAGACTTGTTCCCTTCCTGGACAGATGCAGACCATCCTGCCAGTATAGGCTGGTGTCCCTCCAGGTGGAACCCCAGTCCCCAAAGAACCAAACCCCTGTGCTCCACACCATTTTTTCAACCATTCATTAAACTGCATGGTGCAAATCCGTCCCACCCATGCCACTGACAGGCAGCACCTCTGAGAAGGATACTGTGTGCTACTTGTCTTAAGCCCTCCCCAACTCTCACAAAGTCCTTCTGCACTGCTCTAATCTCATGATGAGCCAAGTCATTTGTCCCTAGGTGGACAATGTCGTCCAGCCTCAGACTCCCGTGCAACTGTTCTCATGATCCTAAGGATGCGTTCCTGTCCCTCAAGCCATGGCACCAGGCAGGCACCTTACTTCAGTTTTCCTGCCCCCAGTTCTATCCCCCCAATAATTGAGTCCCCACCAGGAGCTACTTCCTTTCCTGTGGTGCCTCTGCCTCCTTCCTGAGGGCCTCCCGTGACAGTTGTCTGCACCTCCTTAGTCTCCTCTGCGGGTGTATCCATAGGGGAACTATGCTTCCCCAGAATGGTGTATGGATTGTGGAGTGGAACAACTGACTGGGTGTGCCTCTGTTCCACCACCCTTACCCTCCCTGAGCCCACTGTGGTTCAACTGCTGTGCTTTCTTCGCAACCTCTGAGGTAGTGGTGGTGGCTCTGATGCTCCCTGGATGGGGGAGGTTCCCTTGCTACTGTCCAGTGCGGCCTGAATACAGACAACTTCCTCCCTCAGGGCAGATAGTTGTCTGCAAACAGGGCAGCATCTCAGCCTCCAGAAAGACTCCCGGAAGACTGCTGCCCCACAGCCATTACATTGCACTACTCCCCACATAACTGTCTACCTTGTTTAGCTGTTTTTTTGTGTGTGTGTGTGTGATTGGTTTGTTATATAGAAATATATGTATTTATATATAATGTGTATGCTTATATTGTCAGTGCAGTGTGCTAGAGAGGATATGACAGTGATATGCACCTTGCCCTCTTGAGGAAATGATGTCAGAACCCCAGGTTTAAAGGAACTATTTCCAGGGGTGAGGAGTGGGGAGGGTTTGGGCCTAAACTGTGCCCTCACAAAATAATCAGCTAAAAGCTCTGACCTACCACTGCGATGAGTGCCTTCCTGTCAGCAAGATGCCCTAGACGACAATTTGACAGAGAAAATACCCTGCTAATCAAACAAAGAAAAATGTAAACATCCAAGTCAGACACAGGTAAACCTCCCCAGCCCCAAAACAGCCTGGTGACTTGTGCTGTGAAAGCAGTCAGCCCCAAAACACATCAGCTGTGTAGAAGGGCAGACACAGAAAACAGTATTCAGCCCCTGTGGGTTTAAACTCTTCCTGCACTGAAAATCTTAACAATTGTAACAAAAGTAAAGCAATCTCCACCTCCCTCTGTTGATTGAAAGACTGCCTTTTCTGATAATTCTATGTTCCTTTATTTCACCCTTCAGTTAGAAGTAGCCTCCACCTGAAGAATATTAACTTTCCTAAGGAATCTGCTTCAAACCAAAGACAATTGTAAATTGTAAGGTTCACTTCCCTCTGTTGTGAGCCAACTCACTTTCTTGCAAATCTTAAGTCTTAAGTCCAGTGTTGCAGCTTCCAGCCAGAGGTAGCTTCACCTGAAGCAAATAATTCATTTCTGGCTATAGTAAAACAGTACAGAAGGGAACAAAGGGATATGCAAACCAACCATGCTCCACTCACTGATGCAACCTAGAGAAGTTAAAGATGTCTTCGGTGCTGTCACCACTGATAGTGATGAGGCTCAGATGCGAAGTATGGGTTGGCATCCAGCTTCACATGACATGCAGAGGGAGAGAGGGACTAAGGGACTTGTGACCCAGTTCTTTCATAATACTGACAAAGAAAAATGACATTGAGTTATTTAGCCTCAAGAACAATGAGGCAGTAAATAATCACAAGAGTCACACTGGCTGCAACTACCACCAGTACATGGGATTTCTATTTGCCATACTAGATGATCCCCTCTTCCCTGTTAAATCCTTCAAAGGCTACCTCTCCAAATTATCTCTGGATGCTAATGTCTTCTGCCTTCACCCCCTCAAAGCAAACAAGGAATACCTAAACTGTTGCCTAATCTGATATTCTAAACAGTCTATGGGGGTGAAATACAGTACCTCTTGGGCATGATGCCCAGATTAAGTAAGGAGATTAACCTCAGCATGAGGTATACAAACCACTTCATAATAGTCATAAATTTACTCTCGGCTGCTGGACTGCAAGCCTGAGAAATCACTGTAGTCATGGGTCACCGATCCAAGGCTAGCTTTACAAGCTAGTGGAGTGATTCTATTGAGCAAAGATAAAAGTGGAGTGGGAATCTGACACAGAGCCAAAGAAAACAATAATACAGAGCCTTCAAGGAAGAAACAAATACTGGAGCCTGAAAATATAGAGTATGTAGCACTGAAGCAAACAACACAGCAACTTAACAGTGATACCAGCTGAAGAAGCCATATGGCTAGAAAATATGCTTTTCCAGCTCATCAATAATACTTTCCCTGGTGAAGTCCAATTCATTAACTACTACAAGTAAATGTACAAGTAAAATACAAAGCCAGTGTTTGTTGTCTTCTGTTGTTATTTTGGCCACACCAAAACACAATGTTTCACAAAATTCTGTTTGCTTTATTGTTTTGCCCTACTCCTTCAGTTTAGGTACTTCTTTTCCTCTTTTAGACAAATTTACTATTTTAACTGTAAATCACTTGTACATTTCATCTTTTCAACATGTTATCCACTTTATAAGTGCTATAAGACACTAGTGGGAGTAAGTTTTATGTAATAACCACATCCCTAGGTGAAGAAGGCACTCGACCTTTGGCCTTATGCTACACCACACAGCTAGGCTCATACCTCTCAAATGCCCCTGATTTTCAGGGACATCTCTGAATGTGCCTCAAGCATTTCCTTCATCCCTCCTAAAATTGACATTCCTGTCACTAGAGGGTAGTGATTTAAAGCATAAAATAATGGCAGACTTAAGTGTAACAGCCCAGTTTTGTATCAGTAATGGCTTGTCATATTAAGCAACACACTGTGGGAGGCTTCTTGAGTGGATAGTACCATTTTTTAAGATTTGTCCTTGATATTGATCACTTGTCCTTGATTTTCTGAAGTACTGGTCCTGATTTGCATTGCATGAGTTGAGAGGCATGTCTACACTTGCAGTTTTCACATAACAACCAACACCCTATCATGTCTTTTTTACTTACATAAAACACAGTAGGGTGTCTATTAATTCTGTGTCAGTGACTCAGTAGGTATCACATAGAAACATAGAAACATAGACTTTGACGGCAGATAAGGACCGCTTGGCCCATCTAGTCTGCCCATTTCTCTACCTACAGGATAGGCCATAGATCCTAGTTAACCAGCAGCCTATTTCTTCCTACCCCCCCACAAGAATTTCCTTATGTCTGTCCCATGCATTCTTGAATTCTCCCACAGTTTTAGACCCCACAACCTCCTCAGGAAGGCTGTTCCATGCATCCACTACCCTCTCTGTGAAAAAATACTTCCTCACATTGCCCCTGAACTGCCCTCCTCTATCTTTAAATTGCATCCCCTTGTTCTTGCAAGTCTCTTTTTCTGAAAGATGCTACCCTCTTGGACTTTGTTGATTCCACTGAGGGACTTAAAAGTTTCTATCATGTCCCCCCTCTCCCTTCTTTCCTCAAGGGTATACATATTAAGCTCCCTTAGTCTCTCCTCATATGGCTTCCCCTGCAGACCCTGCACCATTTTAGTTGCCCTCCTCTGGACTACCTCACTAGGAGTATCACTCTTGCCTCAGGGTCTTGAAGATCATAAGGTCCTGGGTTCTAGCTCCACATCAGGTACTTGGAGTAATTCCCATAACTGACACCATAGTGCAGTATTGGGGGGGCATTGCAATGTTCAGGTACTGTCTTGGGGGTACTGCAATGTTCAGGTAGTGTCCTTCGGATGAGACATTACACCAAGGTCCCTTTTGCTCATCTCTGGTAATTGTCCAGGTTGAAGTAAAAGATCTCATGGCACTTGTCGATCAAAAGCAGGGGAATGATTTATTGGAAATAAGAAATTTAGTACAAATCAATTATACAGGAAATGCTGACATGAGATAAAAACAAAAGACAAAGGAAAATAAATGAAGTATTTATTTGTACAACTGACTCCATAGTCTAGAAATCAACCCATAAGGAGAAAAGCAAAACATAGAAACAATATGGGGGATACAAAAAAGTGTAGATCAACACATCAATAATTTCTATAATCTTTTTTTTTCTGAAGATCAGAAGCCTTACCCTATGGGGAGACCAGTTCCAGCTCACTGGGCACCCTTTTAAGAAGGTAACCAGACTATGTAATTCAATAATTTCTGAAATTCCTTATGATTTAGAACCATGAATTAATAATTATGGATAACAGTTAGAAAATGCTCCAACCATGCTGACAAGCCTTTTAATGGAACCTGTTCTTGTTGAACTAGCATGCTACTTGCCAGCTCAGTGGCACTGAGGGCTGAGGACTGAGGCGCTGGCCACCTTACCTCACACTATACCGGCAACCCATGTTCAGGAACAAGCATGGGCTGCTGTGGGTTGACAGGAGATGAGAGGAGAGGGATAGAGTGTTGGTAGGACTGCTCTCCTTCTCCAGAGAGGGGGGATACCAGCATTCAGTGCACATCTGGCCCCTGGTGGAGGCTAGGGGCTGGCACACTGAAAGCTACAGATTGGGGGAGATGAGGCAGATACTCGGAGGAGTGCATATGGGAGCATGCGCTCTCACTCCTTGAGGCATCATTGCATGCCTCACCTTAGGGACCAAAATTACAGGAGGAAAAAGAGTACTGGAACTGCACTAATGACGGTTGGTCCCTGCAGGTGCTGCCCCCGCAATGGGCAGTAATCCCTCCAGCACCAGATTTACAGTTAGGTGGGTCAAGGGATCTCCGCCACCCTGCCATGGGGGTAAGCCATGGGACAGCTTAAAGGGTAGGCTGCGAGTGGAGGACAGGGCTGGGGGATCCAACAGGATGCATCACCACCAGAGACAAGGTGGATAAAATAACTAACTGCAAAAAAAGAAAAGAAATAGCACGCTACATTGTACTGTCCATAAATTCAATGTTTGGGTGAAGAGAGTATGGGGTTAGTAGTGATTATGTAACTGTAGTTTACTTTTTGCTTTTCTGTATTACTGCCCTTGGCAGGTAAGCTGGGTAGTGAGTAAGAAATAGAAAGCCCAGCACCAAGGGTGAGTAGAGTGCAGGAGAAGGATGTAGCAAGGGCAGATGGTGGGTGTGTCACAACGCACTAAGCAAAGAACTGCCAAGTGAGGCTGGTCTTTGTAGGGAATGTGGGAGGAGCTATTCCCCCATATTGAACCTCAGGCTATAGCCCTACCATTCAATGTTTGGGTGAATAGAGTATGGGGTTAGTAGTGCTTATGTAACTGTAGTTTACTTTTGACTTTTCTCTTTTCCCACCCTTGGTAGGTAAGCTGGGTAGTGAGTAGGAACTAGAAATCCCAAAAGAATTTACAAATGAATGTCCAAACGAGTATGATTACCTCCTCCAACTCACAGAGAGTATGGCCAGTAGCACGCAGGAGAGAAATAAAACCCAGATGGAGGAAACCTCTGAGGACCCATGGCTACTGACCCACCTATCCTCCAGGCAAACTAAAATGAGATAAACCTAGGTTCTAGCAACCATATGCTAATTTTCCGAGGAAGGTGAACTGCTTGGAGAGATGACAATCCATCTTTGAATCCATGGATGATGCATTCTGGAAGGACAGTTCTGTGGTTGAAGAGGTAGGTCTATTCTAAAGGAGAACCCAAATCCTGAGAGTGGAGTAGGTCCAGTTGAAAAAGGATGAATGTAGTCCAGGTTTCCAAGGTGATGATTGATGATGTATGAAGGGATTACAGAGACCAATGAGCAGGAAGAGCATGATTTGATAAATATGATGGGTTATGATGTCATAAAGTAAACAATCTAACTTTGTAGAAGGTTTGTCATGCAAGTTAGAGTCTGGAGGTGAGGAGTTAAGTGGTGAGCGATAAGTTGAAATGTAAGCATCATTGAAGCAGATGAATGAGTTGGACAGAGTCTTTATGTGCCTGGTAGGAGTAGTGACATGAAAGATTTTAGACCAATGAAGGAAGACTGGTATATGCAGTAGAGATGGTAACTGAATGTATATGGAATAATTGGAAATTCAATATTAGGTATTCGAGAGTTGATTTGGGTATTGGTGTTGTAATGATACTTGTATAGGCTCTTGCTGGTCCACCAGTAGAAAAGTAGATATGGGTATTTCTGTGGCGTAATTGCCCATGACATGCCCCGAGGTGGCCATGACTGTTTTGCCTTACAGGTAATCCAGTGTCTAAATACTGTGGGAAGCCCAGAAACGGGTATATGAAAGAGTCTATAGACTGATGTGGCAATGGGGGAGTCAAGAGCAGTGTAGAATGCCAGGAGTGCCTAGCACTGTAGTCGAATATAGATCTGTTGAGAGGCAAGCCTGGGATAGTGAGACAGCCAGATAGATTGCAGATGTTCAGATTGAGAATCAATGGAGGCCTGCTCTCGGTGAAAGTCTTCATTGGAGGGAGCATGGGAGGTGAATCATGAAGGGTGAGCCAGAAGGACTGCTGGATGGGCCACTGACCTGATTGATGGTAATATGATGAAGGAATGTAAAGGATTGTATGAAGTATGGTGACATCCAGGAACTGGAAAACGGTGGTTTGGATAGAATGCTTTTAGTAAGGCAGCTAGGCACCAGAGAGCCAATGATGGGAGTTCTGGGAAGATAGCTGTGAAGGTCTTAGGACATCCAATGGCTATTGAGGTAGTAGGAGTAGAGTAACATGATCAACAGACTCAGTGCTCCTAGGAGAAGTTACAGAAAAGCAAAACGGACGATGTCAGTACTGCTATGAGGTATCTTTTTTTTAAAATTGAAAATTTATTAGACTTTTCCGCAAGTATTACATACAATGTTGATACAGAAACTTAAGTGACACTTTCATTATCCCCACCATCTCCCCTCCCCATCCCCTCCACCCTCCCATCCACACAGCATCTAAACTCCTAGGGGCTTCTTACAGAATTGGGTCTAGGGTTTGCTAATAGAGAATGGTCTAAAGGGAATACAGAGTATAACATTTCCCCCATATTTTATCATATCTGCGAAGTCAATTGTGTAGACTAGCTACTATTTTCTCAGTGCAGAGATTGAGAAACAGCTCCTGGACCCATTCGGTATAAGAAATGGAGTCACCATCTCGTCAATGATGTAAAACCAACTTCTTAACCAACATGGAAATTACGGCCATAAAAAATCTTCTCCCTTTCACATTAATGCTTCCATAATCCCCTACTATGAAAATGTCTTGGGAAAAAATATTGCCCGGACCCAGCAGCAGATCAACTCTTTCTTTAATGAGAGATCATAGTGAGGCCACTTTGGGACATTCCTAAAAAATATGAAGTAAAGTGCCTTCTGCTTGGAGACATCTCACACAATGAGAGGATACAAAAGTATCCATCTTAGCTAGTTTAACTGGAATCACATACATGTTGTGGAGTATCTGAAGCTGCATTAATTTCAGCCTGTCTTGGGTAACATACTTGTGGCAGTTTTCCCACACTTTAGTCCAATCGAAGGACATGTTAGGGAACTGGAAGGTCTAGTATTTGGAGACTCCATCTATTACAGGGAAAGCTTGGTCAAACAGAGAAGCATACATTTTGGAGACTGCATGTGGTAAGGTTGCTTTCTGTTCTTGAAGTGGCCTATTTTCAATGGGGACAATTGTGCGACCCAAAATGGGGAGATATACTTGCCCCCAATCTTAAAATTAGTGTTGCCAATAAGGGGTTGGTTGGGATCATGGAAGTTATCATATTTTAAGAAGGTGCATAGCTGCACATGAATCCTGACCATGGTCCCAATCAAGGTTGAGTGCAAGGTCTGTGGGAGGGCTTTAGGTTTTATGTGCAGAAGGGCTCTAGGGGACAGACCATGGGCTTGTATTATCTCTTTTTCCACCACTAGCCAGAAAGGCAAACAGGTAAAGGAGTGTAGTTGTTCCTCAGACAGAAGCCATTGGCAGTACTTACTAGCCTGACTGGCCCAGTAGTATAAGCCGAAGTGAGGAAACCTGAGCCGGCCCCTGCTTTTGGGAGCTGCTAGCTTGTGGTACACCCTCCTCGCTATTTTTCCCAACCATATAAATTCACTAATGTACCTGTGGACCTGCTTAAACCATTGATGAGGTAGCCATAGGTTCAGGAGATTAATGGGATAGAAAAGGCGTGGGAGGATGTTCATTTTCACTAAATTGATATGGCCCCACAGTGATAGAGGTAACATGTTCCACCTAGATAAATCTTGATGGACTTCATGTAGGGTGTTATCTAAGTTTAACTTCCTGAGCTGAAGATCACTTCTGGATAAGTGTATGCCCAAATATTTTAAGCTTTTAGGGGACCAGGTTAAGCCAAAATTAGAAATCTCACTCTTGAGTGATCTAGAATTTAATGGGAAGACTGAGTTTTTTTTCTATATTGATTTTATAACTGGAGGGTAGGCTAAACTCTTTAATAGTGTCCATTACTGGAGGAATGGATGCACAGGGATTAGAAAGATGCAATAGGATATCATCCACATACGCAGAGATTTTAGCAACCTGCAAGCCTAAGCTAACACCTTGAATTGTGGGACAGTCTTTCAGTTTGCGAATACGGGACTCTAGGTACAGATTAAATAACAATGGGGATAGTGGACAGCCTTGTCTGGTCCCAGAGTACAAGGGCAACAGGGACAAGAATATCCCATTGCAATATATATGGGCACTAGGGTGAGAATATAGTGCACATATCCATTGTATAAATTGGGGGGAAGCCAAAATGAAACAGCGATCTGAACATGAACTGCCAGTCCACTCTGTCAAAGGCTTTCTCCACATCCAGGGATACCAGCACAGCAGAATGGGCAACATCCCTGGACATGGAGAAAATGTGAGCTAGTTTCTGTAAATGGTCTACTGATGACCAGCCTTTCATGAAGCCAACCTGCTCTGGACCAATTAAGAAGGGTAACACTCCACTTAGTCTGCCATGAAGGAGTTTCACCAGGACCATAATGTCTTGATTTAAGAGTGAGTCTGGTCTGTAGCTAGTGACCTTTTCAGCATCCTTTCCTTGCTTATGAAGGACAATAATCAGAACCTCAAATAGAGTGTGGTCAGTTGTCTCTTTATTAAACATGTGCTGAAAGAGGTTTTTAAGCAATGGGAAGAGTTTCTCATCAAATATTTTCTAAAAGTTTGAAGAGAAACCATCAGGTCCTGGTGCTTTATCAGAGGGTGAACCTCGAATCACTCCCAGAATTTCAGCATCTGAAAGAGGTACTAGGAGAGATTGCTTCTGAGCCTCAGACAAAGTGGGGAGCAAAATGATATCGAGGAACCTGTCAACTTCACTCTCAGAAGGTGGGTTAGCCATTTGGCTGTAGAGGTCATGGCAATAGGACTGAAATTCTTTAACTATTTTACCGGGAGTAGTGTGGAGAGAGCCATCTGTGCTCGAGCGAATAGAGTTAACTATTCTCGAGGCCTCTTGTTTTTTAAACCTGAGAGCTAATACATTTCTGGGCTTTCCCCCTGATCTACTTATTTGGCTCTAGTTTTTAAGATGGCATATTCTGCTTTTTCACAGAGAAGTTCATTGTATTGTCTCTGGAGCTTGATAAGGTCTTGGAGGAAACCCTCATTTGATGTTTGTGACAGTTGTGCCTCCATTGTCCTTATCTGGGACAAAATGGAGAGTGTTGCATATCCCTATTACATTTCTGGGCTGAAGCTATTTTTATTAGGACTCCTCTGAGGTAACATTTTAATGCGCCCCATTCTATATCTGGTTTCCCTGTAGTACCCTGATTAGCCAAAACAAATTGGTCTACATGTTCTGAGATTTGTCTGGTCACCTCTTCAGATTTGATAATCTGATTGTTAATGCTATGAGGTATCTTGCAGTTCTTGTTGTCCATAACAGCAATGATGATTACAGAGTCATTGCATAATGGAAGGAATTAGGTCACTTTTCCATGTAAAAAGATATTCTTTGAGACATGGTAGATAGGGAAGCCATAGTGCTTGAATTGACAGGATGCATGGGAAGTATCCAGTAGAGTCAGATGAGGGTTTAGATCTTTCAAAAGTCCAGTTGAATGGGATTCCAGAACTGATCCTGAGGAGATGATTGGGAAGTATAGATAACTATATGGTGATGTAAGAGTCTATAAGGCAGGTTGTCCAAGGGATGTTGCTAAAAGAAGTTTCCTCAGGTGAAATGAACAAGTGTTCCATAGTGGTGGATGAGAGCTGTTAGGATGGCTAGGATAGGAGTATGAGATAGGTGAATGGGAGGAGTAGTTGATCAGGTAGAAA
Source organism: Neoceratodus forsteri (assembly GCA_016271365.2). Classification (NCBI taxonomy): domain Eukaryota; kingdom Metazoa; phylum Chordata; order Ceratodontiformes; family Ceratodontidae; genus Neoceratodus; species Neoceratodus forsteri. Next base: position 1,734,543,681 of record CM057450.1, on the reverse strand, counting down.
TGCTGGCCTGTGAAAGGTGTAAAATGCCCAGAAAGAGCCACAGCAAACAGGAAGGAGCCCCGGGCCACCAGGCAGTGAGGAGAAGGCAGCTGTCCAAGGATGCAGGGAAAAAGTTCAGAGTGGATAACTATGAACTGGAAGAAGGAGTCTGAGAATAAGACAGCACAGGTCAAGTCGCACTGATATCGCAGGTGCAGGAAGGAACAGGACTGGAGTCAGCACCATAGCAAATTGAATCAGAATGCAGGAAGACTGCTGCAGGCCACAAGGCGAATCCATGGAAGGCCAATAAGTGAATGTAGGCACCAAGTGCAATGAAGTTGAGGTAAAAGAGTCCCACATCTGAAGAAGATGGTGAACAACAAGTGCAGAGAACAGACGGTGCTGCGGCAACAAAGCACGAGGTTCCCACTTCCAAAGGAGAAAGCGAACTCACATGGATATAGGGAAGGGGCGACCAGTAGCAAGGTAGTCTAGGAGGCAGTTGAACTGAATGGCGGTAGAGGCAGAACAAGCTGGCGAAGTCCATATCCTGAGCGTGAGGAGGCCAAGGTGGGGGCGAGTATGATGAATCCATGGAAGTGCAGGATGAAGACTGGTGAGGAAGGATGTGGAAAGCAAATGGGGAAAGAGGCCCTGTTTCTGAAGGGAAGTGGCAACCAGGTATCAGGTAGAGAATGCATAAGATTGAAACAGTTGATTGCTGAAACAGGCTCCTATCCCTGGTATTCTAGGCAAGATGATCATCTCTCAGTGCTGTCAGGCAAAGGTAGGATGGTGAAAGCAAATGGCTAAAGTTGTCCTGTTCCCAAAGGGAAGTGGCAACCGGGTAACTAGGTAGAAAATGCATAAGGTCAAAACTGGATTGCAGACACAGGCTTCCATCCCTGGCAGTCAGTGTGAGACAACCGTCAGTTGATGCCGCCAGGCAGAAGTAGGATGTTGAACGCAAATGGAAAAGTGGTCCCATTCCTGAAGGGAAGTGGCAACCGGGTATCAGGTAGAGGATGCATAAGGTTGAAACAGCTGAAAGTAGGCACAGGCTCCCGTCCCAGGTAATCCAGGTGAGACAACCTTGACTCAAGGCTGCCAGGCATAGGTAGGATATTGAAGGCACATGGGGTAAAGAGGTCTCATGCCCAAAGGGAAGCAGCAACCAATATAGGTAGAGAATGCATAAGTAAGACATGGTGGATTGCAGACATGGCTCCCATCCCTGGCAGTCAGGGCGAGCTGACCTTCACTCGATGCTCCCAGTCAGAGTTAGAGATGGAGGATGTCAGGTTTGTAAGTAGGAGGTAGTAGTGAGTGTAATGGAATCCCATCCCCAGTAGACAGAGCAAGCCTACTTTTGCTCAGTACCTCAGATGGTATGAGTTAGGGACAGAGTCTGGACAAACTGCTGGTATGGGCAAAGCAAGGAAAAGGCAGCTGGCTGTATAGTATTAGACAGGTAATTGTGAGGCAGTATAAATGGGAAGGAAACAAGTCAGAGTAGGAGAACGTGAGAAGGAGTCATCAGGAATGCCAGGGAAAGGAGGCTTAGAATGATCCAGGAAGGAGCATGGTGGTAGCAATTGGAATGCAATGAATGACTGAGGCTAGGTAGACCATAAGGGCTATGATCGATGCGAGGGTAGCAGAAGTAAGGTAGGCAGGAGGGCAGGGTAGATCATATGGCCAGCATGAAGTAGGTTCCTTAGAGACCAAACAGGGAGTAGAAGGGTAGAGATGCCGGAAGTAAAAATGGCAGGGGGTTCAGGCTTCAGACTAGGGGTAGAGGTAGCATGAGTCAGGGTGGGAGAAGGGGCATAAATGAGGATGGAAAGCTGGTATGAGGCATGAAAGGCCCAAAAGGAAAACCAGGAGAGCATAGGACAGGAACAGGGTGTGAGGGAATGGGAGCAGAGGGAAAAGGGGGGCCAGGAAGAGACAGCAGAGGCAGACAAGGAGCCACAGGATAAAGGAAGGAAGGGCACCAATGTGTTTGCTGGTTGTCACTTTGTGTAATCATTGGTACCACATGTAAGCTCAATGCAAACAGTCAGTCTGAGCTGAGCAGTACACAGAAATGCTGAATGATCAAATTAGAAAAGGCAAGTTGAATGGCCGTGGAGTGCTACCATGCAGAAATGGGGAATGCTCAGTTTATAACAGAAAAGATAAACAGATGTGGCATGCATGTATGCTGCATGGTCCTCCATATGTGGCCATCTGCAGTGAGCAAAACGGAAAGTATACAATTTGTAAGGAAAGTATGGGTAAAGTAATGCTACCAGATAGAAGAGTGCAGTCAGATGCAGTGTGGAACACACTGGGCAGAACAAATGCAATGTGACCTGGAACCTGTAAAAGAAAAAATATGTGGGATCAAATAGATTGCCTAATACTGTTGCACTGCTGCATTAACAGTGATGCTCGTAGAAGTATTTGGAGAAAGGGCATTATGTATGCATATTTGCCCAGAAGAGGTAGTATAGCAAGCACCAGTGGGGGTACATGGGGCTGCTGCGATAAGTTCCATCAGCTGGTTGCAATATGATACAGTGGTGTGTACCAGAAGGCAGTACTGAATGGGTTAACTGCTGTAAATTGCTATCTGCAGTAATCTTATGCAAAACCTTAGAACAGCATGGTGAGGGCATGGTCAAGTGAAATGCTGCAACAAATGTGAAGTACTGTACCTGGGGTCTCGGTGAAGTTTGCTGCGTAGACAGAGACAGTAGAGGCCAATACTTACATGGTTACCCATGGTGCACTTGACCTACAGTGCAGTTATATTCAGCAGAGAAATAAGCAGTTGGAGCAGGCTGGGGACATGCAGCCTGTAAAATCCCAGGAGTGGAGAATATGGAAAGAGAGTGGAGGCAGGAAATGGGGGCATGACAGTGTGGTCCCCAATGCTCACCGACCACCGAGAGGACAGGATGCAGAGACAGAGCTGGAAGCAGGCCTGCAGGCAAAGCTCCCAACAGACAGCAAGAAGCTGCTGCAAAGGAGCGGACTAGAGAAGAGCAGCTAAGCAGGTGCAGAGGGATGATGCCACAGGCGAAGGGGCAGAAAAGAGGAGCAGTGGCCCCGAATAGAGAAGGAGCAGCAAGGAGGTACAGGAAAGGGCGGGGGAACAGAGGCAAATGGGAGAGAGCGGACACCAAATGGGGCAGGGGCAACACAGCAAGAACGGGGGGGACACAACCAAGCATAACAAGGGACAAAGGAGGACAGAGGAGGAGGAGGGAATGAGCCAAGAAGGGGAAAGAGAGGAGAAGGAGGGAGCAAGGGGAACAAACAAGAAGCAAGAAGCAGAAAGGGAAGGGAAAGAGGTTCAGCCCATGAGCCACACAGGAGCCCAGGCACTGCTGTGTCACAACACGCAATGCAGAGAACTGCCAAAGGAGGCTGGCCTTTGTAGGGGATGTGGGAGGAACTATTCCCCCACAATGAACCTTGGGCTATAGCCCTCCCTAGAATTTAAGTTCTGCAAAACTTAAACGAAGGATACTACTATGGTAGCCTACAATTTTTGGGAGGAAATTCATGGTAATAACTTCTTAATAGGTAACCATTGAGAGCTATGGAGTGCCCATGTGGTGGCTATGAATTGCCAACATTGCTGTGCATAAAGGCAAGAAATAAATAGGTGTTCTTGGGTTTCTAATTCTGCAATACAGCCTTGTCTCAGACAGTATCTGTCTATAGTTTGTGCTTGTGATTATTCTGCACACCTAACCTTCCATAACAACTCAACAATGTCACATCCCACAGCATTCGTGGTATACATTGATCAGTTAGCTGCTGTATTGCTGTGGGAAAGGATGACTGAAGCATTCTTCCAAGCCTTTGGCTGCTTGGAAGTGTGGCATTATATCATCATATAACTGTTTTCTGCTATGCATGGATTAGGGAGTTTCCATAAACTGAGTTTTGCTATGGCAATATTTAGGTAATCTGAGTACTCTTTGTGTCTAGCAACACCAAATTTTGTCATGCCCTGTCTTGATTACTCGGATTGAGGTAACTGTTCTGAAATGGCTGTCCTGTATGGAAAAATGAGCTGAAAAAAATTTCTATCACGAAAAATACTCCAGAAAAGTGACACTGGATTAACCATTCAAATTCCCAAATCCTTAATTTCCAGATATGTAATACCATGTTAGAGATTTGGCAAAATCACAAGTTTTGCTGCGTGAAACATTTTGTGAAATTCCGTGCATTCCACGAAATATTTTGTGGGTACAAAATGTGAAATTTTACCCACAAAATGTGGAATTTCACCTACGAGCGGCATAATTTCACCTGCGAGTGGTGAAATTTTGCATTTCATGGGTGGAATTTCACATTTCACCAGTGAAATTCTGCATTTCGACAGTGGAATTTCGCATTTCACACCTGCGAAATATTTCGCGAAATGCTAAAATTTCGAGAAATATTTCATGGAGTGAAGTTCGGCAGTTTCGCACAACACTAAAGCATGGTCGATTGAGTATAGTCTGTTCCTCCATATATTCTGAACAGGATATTGCATTTTGTTTCAATATTTTTTGTAGGTGGAAGATATAACTGAGGTACAGAATGCTAGGGAGTAAAATATTTTAATTACGTGAATTCATTTTTGTTTGGACGTATTCAATTTCTGCCATGTTGATACCTTCCTGTCTGCAAGTGACAGCATCTCATTCCATTTTTTTGTACATGATCCCCAGATCCAAAATAAATGCACAGAATGTTTATTTGTTCTATGGTAATCTGTATTGATCTCATCTCCAAAACTGTAGCCTCATTATTTTTCAGAGCAATACCTTTTTTTTTTCTAGATTTAAAGATGCTACAGACATATTCCCAAAGTCTTTTAGATTTTGGCAAGCTCTTTCAACAGAATTTCTATCCCTCAGATATAGACACAAACCATCCACACATGCTAAACATTTTATAGTCCTTGTACCAGAACTGTTAGTAATTCTTTGGATTTACCTGTCTGTCTTCAGTTGTCTGACTACAAGATCAATTGCAAAGAGATATAGGAACAGGCTTAGTGGGTACCCTTATCTGAACCCTCTGAAGATCAGGATTGGGAGCACAAACTCATTTCTTTTAGAAGCACAAATATATAGTCCCATATTTCAATGAATGAAAGGAGGAGGGATGACATAGGGTATTCAATGATGTTGGTGAACCAAATTGAGTGACTTGAGTCTGAGCAACTCAATTTGGTCACCCGATTAAATAGCTACTGTGTCAGGATGTCGAAGGGAGGGAATAGCAGGTATCCAGTGAGAGGACAGCGAGAGCGAATCATGAGGGGGGGGGGTATAGTCATGTGGGTTGAATAAGGGGAAAAAGACTGCTGCTGCTGAGCCAGTCACCTGGAATGGTGCATATGGCCACCTCTCAGAATGCCGATGATTCTGGGTTCGGGACTGCCCCAGGTATATCTTTTTTTGTGTGTTTTTGATGGGTGTTAGTTTTTTTTTGTGCATGCTGTCCCTTGGTTCCCCTGACTATGATGCCTCAGTAGTGGTAGACCCCTCCTGTGTATTTCCCCCAGTGTCCACGCCCCTCCTGGAGTTGATTATATTGATATAGGGGGTGCAAGGGGCTTGCCCCCCACAAAGATTGGTGTGGGGGGCATAGCCCCCTGCATTATGTGATAGGTTATGTTGTGTTGGACCGTTGATGCAAAGGGGAATGCTGTGGTTGGTGCGTAGCCTATTTTGGAATCGGCAAAATGGTCTCGCTGTTGTGTGAGTTGTCATTCTATTTTCACTATTATGACATGGAACCAGCCAAAAAAAAAGGCCCTAAGTATGAGATTTTCTTGAATGTTTCTCCCAGGGATGGAAGAGGTCTGCACTGCAGCAATTAGATGCCGTGACACTTCAGCTAGTTGAGAAGCTGGCATATTTGTCAACATTTTGTAATCACTGTTTAGCATACTGATGGGGCACCAGTTTGAGATGCCAAGCAGGCCTCCATTCTTATAAAGCCACACTTGCAGTATTACACTCAAAGATTTTGTATGTTGTCCAGAATCTAACATATTATTAAAACTATCTGTAACAAAGGGCTCAGTCTATCAGAAAAAGTTTTATAGAATTCAGCCTCTAAACCATCCCCTGCCATAGTTCCATTCTATTGTGCTTATATTGCAATTTTAATTTCCTCCTTTGATATAGATGGTATCAAAGACTGTTGGGTGGCAATAGGTAAAGGAGGTATGTCTATAGGTCATAAATATTTCTCAGGATGATCTACTGTATCACTATTTTTCCCCAAACATATGCTTAACATGCTTTTGTAAAAATGCTCTATCTTCATGAGGGTCCGATAATAATCTCCCTGTTACATCTGTAAGGGAAGCCATATTTTTCCTTTTTTACCTATTCTTTGCAGCACTCATAGGGGTCCTCCTGTATTGTTTCTGTTTCCATTTCAGATGTTTGCTCCTGCAGTAGAGAATCTGCTCTATCATAGTGCAGGTTTTTCATTTCTTTTTTAAAGTTGGTTATTTGTGTGGCTAAAGAAGGAGAGCCTGGAGCACCCTTCTCTAGTACCTTTGGTAACTGGTGCCTGAGAGATAAGTATTGTTTATATTTTGTAAACACACATTTTGTCAGACTCTTAATGCATTTTCCACCCCTTTATTGGTACCTTCCTACCTAGTCAGGGTGTTGTCAGAAAATACCATCATTGACTGTCGAGCCGTTATGAGGCTTTGTATTTCAAACTGTACAGTTTCCTGAGACAGTGTACTCATGTTAAGCCTCCAGGGGCCTAAAGTCTAAGTTTCTGTATTATCTATTTTTAGATTTATAGCTACCACCTAATGGTCAGATAATTCCACAGGGATTAATGTGGCATGGTAAGGGACTAATTGAGGGGAGACCCATATATTGTCCATTCTAGTTGCCAGATTGTTTTGGGGGTAGGAAGTCCCCAGCTGAATGTTTAGAATAGTAGGCATATATTAACCAGGCAGTACCCATCATCTTTGATAACCAATTAGAATAACAATATAGTTTATGTGTTTTTGAGCCCCTATCTACAGTAGCAATAGTGAAGTTGAAATCTCCACCAAATTACAGTAGTCATGAGATATTGAGAAAAGTTTCACAGAATGTGAATAAGGCAATCTGCACTGCTTTCATCTACGGGGCATATAAGTTGATTATTCTTTAGGGTGTCCCATCTAAACTTACTTTTAGAAGCAGTAATCTTCCAGGTTCAAGTTCCACTAGCTTTTGGACTGTGGTATCTGTGTTTTTAAAAAGGACCCCCAGGCCATCACAGGCATCTTCCAAAAGACCAGAAAGATTACCCCCAGGGCCATTTCCTCCTGGACTGTTCCATTTCAGAAAGTGATTTAATTCTAGTGTCTTGTAGGAGGAAAATCTTATAGGGAGAATCCTTCAAAATTGAGAAGATATGGGTATGTCTTTTTGTGTTTTAAATATTATTCACATTCAGAGTGGCTATCGCTACTGCAGTAGGGGGTCCCATGTTAGAAATAATGGTTAGAGTTTAAAGGACTGAAAACATTTCCATCAAGTATGTCACTTCAGCTTTGTACTAATTTTTGTTCTGCATCGTGAGTTCCTGTGTTCTGTAAGTTTCTCTTCCATCTCTGAGGAACCCATTTGTTGGGATGAGAATGTGGAATATGATGAAGATGAGGCCTCTGAATCCTGATCACTATTAGAGTCCCCCTAATCTCTTCCAGCCAAAAAAGCATGACATTTATTTGTCATAATAACTCTTTCTGCAGTTTGGGGAAATTTGTTTTTATGGGCCTCACGTTCAAAACTAAGCTGATCTGAACTTGGGCAGTTTGCATTTAAACAAGACTGAGATGAACAGCGTTGGTTCAGCTTGAATTTCCAGTTGTTGGTATTTTTACTTAAAATGCCCCCCCTAATGCCCATCACATGGGGGGGCATTTAATACAGTTTAGGGCAGTTAGACTATAGAGGGGGCGTGGGGAGGTACAGACAAGTGTGCACTTGGAAGTCTGAGGCTGTGATGTTGCCTGGGGTAGAGTTTGTGTATGAGCACCAAATTAAAAAGGATGCTTTTATGTAAACACCTTCCCCCGGCAGTGTCACTGATCCCAGCTGCCTAAATCACCTGTGCTTGTCTCCTCACATCAAGTTATACTCATTGCCATTTTTATTGTCTTGCTTCATCCCACATAAAGGGGTCTCACAGGGAGAAATGAAGCAGCACAGGGAAGCAGCTTAACAAATCGGGACTAAGGTGAGTTTAGATGATGGGCAGCACTCACAGCTGTGTATGTATACCCTTGATGAAAGGAGGGAGAGGGGAGACATGATAGAAACTTTTGAGTACCTCAAGGGAATCAACAAAGTCCAGGAGGGTAGCATCTTTCAGAAATAGAGATGTGTAAGAACAAGGGGGCAGAATTTAAAGTTAGAGGGAGGACAGCTCAGGGGTAATGTGAGGAAATTCTTTTTCATGGAGAGAGTGGTGGATGCATGGAACCGCCTTCCTGGAGAGGTTGTGGGGTCTAAAACAGTGGGGGAATTCAAACATGCATGGGACAGACATAAGGCAATTATAGTGGGGGGTTGCAGGAAGTAGGCTGTTGGTTAACTAGAATCTGCAGCTTATCCAATAGGTAGGGAAATGGGCAGACTGGGTGGGCCAAGTGGTCCTTATCTGCTGTCAAAGTCTATGTTTCTATGTTTCTATGTTCCTGCAAGTAAGGAATCTCTTTAAGGGGGAAGATATGAAAGGCTGGGAGCATTGCCTTCTTCATGTTGCTCCCTAAGGTTCACAAGAAGCGCTGGCTGGGGAGGGGGATGGAAGGACAGGGAGCACATCCTTCATCATGCTTCTCACCCAACATTAAGAAGAAGAAGACCTGGATATTTTTTTAAACCAGTGGGAGAGTGCTTTGAAAGATAGGGATCATGCTCCTTATCACTCTGATTCCCCACCCCTCACTATAGCAACTGAACAATAGGGATAGGATTTGGAGGAGGGGAGCACACAAAGCTGTTCCCCTAAAGATTCCTGTTACAAAGGATGCAGAGGAGAGGATGGGGGCACATGAAGACTGAAGACATCAAATGGTAGGGGGGACAGGGACAAAGGGAGGTTGTGGTGGAGGGTGGTTGTTCTGAAGAGGAAGAAGGGAAAGTTTTTTTGGCATTTTTCTATCCAGGGCTGCTCAGCTTAAAAAACTATTTGGCAATGGGGTGCTTCTGTTGCTGTTTTATGGCTGGGTGCTGGGAGTTGGAGACTGAAGCACTCACTGAAAGGATAAGTGGCCCTGGCTAGTGGTATTTTAACTAAGTCTTCTAGTTCCTCAGCCTGCATTGTACTCTAGCTCATACTGCCTGTTTTTCTTCTATAGCTGTTTGGCCCTGGAGCTACCAACTGTGCCTCAACGTCAGGCCCACAGCGAACTCCACCATATCTCTGCTAGTGAAAACCAACATAGGCAGGGCCTAAGAGTACTAACTGTCATCATACAAATGCCCTAGTGCACATAGTTGCTGCCCTATTTTCTCCATTGTTCCTTCCCACCTCCCTGTGGCATGTGCTTCAGCACCAATTTGCCTTCACGCACACAGTCTCCTGCATGGGTTGCAAGCTCTGTTGCCCTCTAACAGGTGTCCCTTCAGTGCCAACCTTCTTCAGGCCTTCCCTGTCTGGGACACTGTGCCACACTGCAGCTGTCCCAGCCACAGCCACTTCCTGACATGAGTTTGCTTCTCAACTAACTCTCTAGCAAGGTAGATTGCTGAGACAGGAGGGTAATGCCATATTTCCTGATTTTTCACAAATCTGGAGGTGAGGATGACATGGGGCTCTTATGGCCCCTAGGAGAATGTGGAGGGACATGTGACATGTGGTGTAGAAGCTCTCAGCCAGAGAAAAGAGATGCAAGTCCCCAGCATCCAGCCTTTCTTTAGGACTGGAAAAGCAGAGTCACACACTCCATGCCATGGTGATCTTTGGATAAAATCAAGTGTGAAGTGGCAATGTCTCTGGTGCAGTCTTGTATTGTTTGTCCTAGGCCTATATCTGGGATCACAAAATTGAACTGCAGTCACAGGAGTGCATGTGACAGCGGTTGGAGTTGGACCCCAGGCGAAGTGCTGGAGTAGTGAGTTTGTGTTTCCACGTGTTGCTAGGCTCTATTAATGTTGTTAAATAATCCACTGTTTGACACTGTCTTTTTTCCCTGAGTACCCAGTGGTTGTGTTTGTACTGTAAAGCAGCATAGAGGTGGCTTTTGATGTAGCTCCAACCTGTTCAGGAATGTGTGTCTTTCTTTTGTGTACTGTATTTCAGCGGTGTGTGTGTGTGAGTGTGGTAGGGGGTATATGGTAAACTGCCATTCCTCCTTAAGTCTCCTTAGCTGTGGTTATTAGTCAGGTGGTAATCAGCTCCTTTGCACCTCTGAATAACATAATGTTAGCTTCACAAATTTCATTAAAATTATTTATAAAATTAATACACATGGTTTATTCTGTGTTTAATAAAACATAATTGTGTGTGGCGGGAATGAAGATCAGTTTTTTATTTTTAATTTAAGGAAAAAGGTGACACTGCAGGTTTTATTTATAGGTTTAACTGTAAAGACCAATGCTTCAGAAGACATCTTCAGCAAGCTAAGAGAAATTGTTTTAGGTAACTATTTTGGCACATGTATGGGAGACATAGTATTGGGAGTACCAGCCTGCAAGTGGAGGGGAGACTTCACCAGCAGTATCACTATCAATCAATCAATCAATCAATCAGTCAAGCAAGTCTTTATTTATCCAGGCGAACACCATTGAGCAGGCTCATTTACCAGGTGGACCTGCATTACTCAAGGTCAAGAATAACACTTTTATGTACAGATAATAAATATACATAATTATACAGAAATAGAAAAAAAATACACAGAGCAATAACAAGTATTTCAGGTATTGGGTTAACAAGGTTAGGGAGAATGGTATGAGAAGGGGAATTAAAACACTCTGAAACAGCCAGCATATTAAAACATTTTCAAACAGCATGGCATATCATTTGTCAGGACATATACAAACTTACGGGGCAGATATGGAGGGAAGGGGTACAGGACTGCAGCTGTTCTAGGAGGGGTGCTATGGTAGATGGGCTGGGGACATATATGTTAGGAGTCTGAGGGTAAGAAAGGTAATGGATTAGCAGTAAAAAAGGAGGGGGGTATAGGTGGAGACAATCAAAGGGCCAAGTTAGGTGAAGATGTAGTGGGCAGGTAAGCAGTAGGCACCCTAGCATGCTAAGCGTGCTGGAAACAGCTGCATAGCTCCTTAACAGCCTTGGCGTACAAGGTCTTGAAGGTGGTAAGACTAACAGGGAGACTCAGTTTCATAGATTTCTGTAGGTTGTTCCAGAGTGAGGGCAACACAAAGCCTATGGCCGCTCTCCCAAAGCATCTATTGGCCCTAGGTACCTTCAGTAGAAGCAGAGAATAGCTTCTTAGTGTGTAGTTGCCTACCATGTGTAACGGCAAGCAGTCGGAAATGTATTGGGGTAATTTGTTGGTAATAGCTCTGTAAGTCCAGAGAGCCACATTTCTTTTCCTTCTGTACTGAAGGGAGGTCCACCCCATAGCTGCATATAAGGAGCAGTGGTGCGTGGTGATAGGTAAGCCAGTTATTAATCTCAAGGCTCTGTGGTATAAGGTGTCCAGTTTAGTAAGACAGGAGGCATTACACTGACTATAAATGAAATCGGCATAATCAATTAGGGATAGAAACATGGATTGAACTAACTGCATCTTGGCATCTTTGGTCAGGAGGCAGTTTATTCTAAAGAAGAGACGAAGCCTATGCCTCAACTTTTTCAGCAGATCCTCAACATGCTCCACGAAGGAGAGTCTGTGGTCTAGTCAGACCCTTAGGTACTTGAATTTCATAACAAATTCCAACCTCTCTCCTAGTAAAGTGTTTATGGGAGGTAAGGAGCCAGAGATAGCAGGGTTTGCCGAATAAGTAGCCAGAGAGAACAGCATAGCTTTTGTTTTTTTGACATTGAGTAAGAGTTTTTTAATCAGGAGCTGATTCTGCAACAAGTTGAATTCTGTTTGTAAATCTCCACAGGCGGCTTCCAGAGTTGGGCGGCTTAGGTACAACACCGTATCATCAGCGAAAAGGTGAATATTGGCCTCCTTGATGCCAACATCAATATTGTTTATATACATGGCAAACAATAGAGGCCCCAGGATGGATCCCTGTGGAACGCCTCTTTTTAGTGGTTTGAGTGGAGAGAGCTCCCCTTCAGCCCTGACCTGCCGAAGCCTGTCTGTAAGGTAATTATTGAACCAGCACAGAGAGGTCGGGTCCAGACTTATCACTTTTAGGGTTGAAAGAAGCAGGCAATGGTCAACAGTGTTGAAGGCCTTGCTAAGGTCCAGGAACATGGCAGATACAAATTTTTTGTTTTCCAGCTCTCGTTGCCAGTCATCAGTCACTTTGGCCAGAGCCGTAATGGTACTGTGCTTGTCTCTGAAACCAGACTGCATAGGGTTTAAAAGGTTCTTGTGATCTAGGTAGGCTCTCAACTGAGCATTCACAATTTTTTCCAGCAGTTTAGACAATATTGGTAGGAGAGATATCGGCCTATAATTATTTAGGTCACAGGGATCTCCTGATTTAAACAGAGGAATGACGTGGGCAATTTTCCATAGGTATGGAAGAGTTCCCTAGGACAAGGACAAGTTAAATAGGTGTGTGATTGGTACAGCTAGGACGTGGTATGCAATCTTTAAGAAGTAGGGGTAGAGAGAGTCAGCACCAGAGCTTTTCTTGGTGTCCAACTGTAGAAGGAGGTTTTCGACCACTTTCAATGAAGCAGGAAGGAATGGGAAGACTGTGTTAGTGGTGCTAGGTTCAGGAATCTGTGCACTAATCTGAGAATATAACACGGATGCTGGTGAATTGTCGAATGCTAGGCCTGCCATAGCAAAGTGGTTGTTGATGGCCTGGAGAATCTCCTTGCTATCGTTGATAGTAACATTGTCAGAGATGATTTTCGAGGGAAGTACATTTCCAGCTGTATGACCGGACAGCTCTTTGACTGTGGACCAAAATTTAGCTGGGCACCTTGAGGCAGAGTCAAGCTCAGAACGGTAGAAGCTGGCCTTAGCCTCTCTAACCAGTTTGGTGCAGGAGTTCCTAGCCTTCCTGAAGTGGCACCAATCCTCGGCAGTTTTTGATTTGCAGGCTTTTTTACAGTTTATCTCTCGCTAGGAATGTAGCCTTGAGTTCAGTAAAGAACCAATGGCAAGTTCTGGTCTTTACGTGGACATTTACCAAGGAAGCATGTTTATTTATGGCACAAGACACTATTTTATGAAAAATGTCATATGCCATACTGACCGATTTGGCTAGGTAAAAGTTCTGCCAGCGTACAGACGATTTGAGCTCATCGATGTAGGCAAATGGGTCAAAGTTGCACCTGGACCTTCTGGTGGAGAACTTAGATGTGGAGGGGGGATTGGAGTCAGTTCTTACACCGGCAATGAAGCAGTGATCGCTGACATCAGAGAAAAATATTCCAGTGTAGGAAAAGGACTGTGGCTTGCTTGTAAGAAAGACATCCAATGGGTGCTATTCCCGGGGTTTTTCTTGTTAGGACGCGTAGGTTCTTCAATGAGTTGTGTGAGCCCAAGAGAGCCACAGAAGGATCTGAGGGGTAAGGAAGCCTTGGATAACCAGTCATAATTGAGATCCCCTAGAATAATAGTTTCGAGGGTCTCATGTCCCATAATAGTCGATAGGTGAGACAGGAGCTGGGACCCAGCAGATGGAGGCCTGTAACACTCTATAACCCTGATAGCCATTGAGCGGGATGTTTCAACCTTAAGGGACAGACATTCAAAGCCATTTGCGATAGAGGAGGAGGCAATGGTAGTGACCGTATATTTGTCCTTGACATAAATGGCTACCCCACCACCCCAGTCTGCCTGTCGGCTCTGAATAGCCAATAGCTAGGGATGTTAACCTCCCTGTCAGGGGTAAAAGATCTGAGCCAGGATTCCGAGACTACCAGGACATCTGGTTCAGTATGAATGACCCAGGTCTGGATCTATGTAAGCTTTTTTAAGAGATTGCAAACATTAACGTGCATAAAGCTTATTCCTCTAAGCCTTGTAAGGTTGGACGGAGATGACAAGGCTTCAGTAGGACCAGGGTTACATTCATCATTGCCTGAGCACAATAGGAGGAGAAACACAATTTTCTTTAGGGCAGCCAGAGATAATTAGAAAGCTCTAATTCTTCCACGACTGCTTCGAATGACAGAATGAGAGTACTGGGCCCTGCTATTTATGCAGTGCTGTCCAAAGGATGCAGCTACTAAAACCCTTGCCACATGGCACCAAGTGCCATTATTACTGGGGATATAGGGGGGCATACTCTGTATGGGTAGGGAGGTGCAGGTCCCACCCCCAGAAGCTACCTCAGACTGATGCAAGCATGGAAGCGCAGGGGTGCAACAAAAGCTATGAGATGAGTTGCTGTACAAATAGCACTGTGAGAGAGGGTCTGACTCCCCCTGTGATTTATTTCAGCCCGGGTGATACACTACATAAGGCACCAGCCATAGGAAGATGAAGAGAGGGAGCCAGGTATCAGCCCTCATGTTGACGCCTTATAGTGAAAAATAGTAAGCTATGACTATGGCAAAGTGTTTTTATTTGTAGATGACATAGCTGGATTACAGACTCCTGGGCAATCACCAGACAGAACAAGACAAGTCGGTGTGTACGGGTATTTGGGGACTTCACAGGGCTGAGCAAGATAGCAGATGGCACCAAGCCTATATGATCACTGAAGATGTGTGGTGTCCTTCAGTAGCTGGTACTTTAAAAGGAAGTAGGATGCTGCCCAAGTAGGCTGCACCAATGTGGGAGGGTACCTTAGTGTATAGGTGTGCGGAGGGTCAGTATGGCTGTCCACAGTACTGGAGGCGTCAGTATGGAAGGGTAGGTGTATATAATGCATGTAAAGTCATTTCAGAATGACAGATCCTTTGCTAAACCAAATCCAAACTCAACCTGGATTTTGCAAATCCAAAACCAAATCCAAACCCACCCTGGATTTGTCCATCTCTTCTTGTGATGCTTCAGAGATCTCCTTCCTCTTGTGACCATTGTGAACAGAGGAAGTGGAGGTGTGATGTCTGTTTCCATTTGGTTGAGGCCAGTTTCTGTAGGAAGAGAGGAATTGTTATCCTTTTCTCTGTGTGTTATTGGAAGAGTGGCCACTTTCTGACCACTAGTAACTTCTTCAGGTTCTGTATCAAAGCCTCCATCTGAGGTGGGAGATCAAGAACAGGGCCTTGAGGCATGTCTGTACCATGGACTGCTTCTGTGCCAGGGAGGTGTTTCCATATTGAGGAGGGTTGCTGTACCAAGAGGTGTTACCATGGATTCCATTCCTCTCTGAAGCTGTGACTCCGACTCTTTTGGGGAATGGGGATGACCATTCTGTTTCATTTTTTTCTTTTGAGGATTTCTGTGTAGAGATTAAAAGGTTGCTCATCAGGTTGGTCTATTCTGTTATGAGTAGCCCACAGATACTGGTGGTAAGAATGTGTGGTTTCATCATAGAGGCTACCTCTGACTGCATTCGGGCAGTGCTTGCTCATATGGTCACATCTGTAGCACAGATTATATTTTAATTTGTCACATGTACTACTTAAATGCCTCGGGGATCCAAATTAAAAATGTTTTGGGTTGTCCTCAGTAAAAGCATAACCGTTTGTCTCATCCTAGAAAAACAGCCCACATAATTTTTAAGGAGTGTCCTGGGCACATAGACACAGCCTGGAGGTTCAGCTCTCCTTGATTCTTGATCCTAAAAGCATTTCTCTGACTAGCTGGTTCTGAATTTTGATTAAAAAGTCTGCCATCCTGAAGCATCTTAGGTCCCTCTAGCTTTGCTCATTCAAATTTTGATTTTGTCCCTTACTGTATTTCTCATAAACTCTACACATATGTCCTTTATTTACAGATGGAGTGGGGTGAGCGTTAGGCTTGAGAAGTTCAAGGCACACTCCACGCCTGCTCTCCTGCCTGTTTTTTTTTTTGGGGGGGGGATGTTAGGATTGGAAATCCTAATGCCACATTTCCCTTCTTTTGTGGCTTCAACCCTAACTAGTGCATTATCGCAGTTTTTTGCAAAGAATATGTATATAGATGTTAAACATATACTTATTACAGGGGTGTCCAACCTTTTCGGGGTCATGAGCCACATTTATGAACATACAAACATACAAAATTGCCAGCAGATACAGGCCATTCATTCTATCTAGTCTGCTCGAGTGTGCAGCACTTCAGTCCATTAGACTGCAGCTGCCCCCCCATATGCCCTCCCCCCATCTTGCACTCCCTCCCAGTTTGTACCCTACCCTTGAATCTGTCTCACCCCCTCTTGAAGCCCCCAACACTCTGCAATTATACAACTTCCTCTGGCAGAGCAGTCCACCATGACACCACCCTTTCTGTGAAATAGTGCCTCCTCAGTTTCCTCTTGAACCAGCATTCTTCCAACTTCATAGAGTGTCCCCTGGTTTCCCTTCTGCCTTTCAGATTAAACTTCTGAGTAAGATGTGAGCCACAACAATGTAAGGGTCCATACCATACCCGATGTGTGGTCCTTACCATGCCCATATTTAGCCATATTTTTGAGTTAAAATAATAACATAGTCATAGTAAATAGTCAATAATCATATTTTATTAAGTTACAGTATTTTTAAAAAATAGTTGGCATTTTGAAATAATTATTCAGAGCAGATCTGGAGCTCTAGATTTGCTTTCAGGCTTAGTAAAAGTAGCTTGTTGAGCACATGGGGCACTTTTCACCTCCTGTACTTTGACTTTTCTCAAATTAAAAAGACTGTGATGTGTATTTGACATGGCATTGACTAACCCCTCGAGAGCCACATCAAATGGCTTCAGGATTAACACATGACTCACAAGCTATAGGTTGGCCACCCATGACTTAAAATCATAGAAGCTTGACAGCAGAAAATGACCATTCCAGCCCATTTAGTCTGCCCCACTTTTCCCCCTTCACCCCCCTAACCGCCTGCCATGGCCCTGCCCCGATACTCAGACCCAGATGTCTGTCCCATGCCTTCTTAAAGTCTTCCACTAATTTAGACCCCACCACTCTGTCTGGCAGTCTTTTCTAGGGCTCCACCACCCTCTCCATGAAGAAATGTCCTCTCACATTGCCCCTATATCTATTTCCTTGCAATCTGAGGCTACGCCCTCTAGTTCTGGCTCTCTCCTTCCTCTTTAGTAGACCCCCTTCTCCTACTTTATTGAACCCCTTTACATATTTAGAGATGTCAATCATGTCCCCCTTTCCCTCATTACATAAATTACAGTTTAAAATTAAACTTGCATACCAGTATACAATTTGTCATTATAGAGTCTATAAAAATTAAAAAAGCAACATTAAACTCAAATGTCTTTGATAGCATAACAAAATATGAATTACCTCTATTCGCTGACTGCTAAATTCACAGATTTTGAACACTTCTTTTCTCAGTTGGGTTTCTGTGTTTAAGTAAGCCATTTTGTCAGTGTCTTTCTGTAGCAGTGTTAATGATTTTCAGTGCTATTGCATCTTCTGTTTGATACCACTTATCCTTTGGGTGCAACCCTGTCTTCTGTTTCACGTCTCTTAGTCACAAATCATGCCACTTCATTTTTAGTGTAACACTGTTCATGGAATCATGTTTCACGTCACTTACTCACAATTCCCACAAATCACTTCACCTAATTTTTGGGTGCAATCCTGTTTATTTACTGAATCTTCTGTTTCACATCCATGTTTAAGTAAGCCATTTTGTCACTGTCTTTCTGTAGCAGTTTTAGAATTGGACTGCCTGTTTTTGTGCGTGAAATCTCTTACACATATAAAACATTGAGTTCCATCTTGTTGCAACATTTTGTTTTAATTGCTGTATTGGTAAGCCATTTTTTTCTGGAGGACAGCCAAGATACCACGTGATTTTACAGAGTTACTAAAAAGGGCCACAGATTTTTCCTTGCTGTTCCCTTTAGTGTTTTTATATTGTTGTCACTGGATAGGAAAGCTTGTACTAAACTAACAGCTTTAATGAGTATGCAAACAAAACATGGAATGTGAGTAAAACTGTCATGTTTCAATGCACTAACAATATTGGCTTCATTGTCTGAAACCACAAATCCAGTATTGAGTCCAAGGGGCTCTAATCAGTCAGAAATGTTGTCACACAACTCTTCCAAAATATTGTCAGTGATGTGATGCTAACCAAACATGCTAATGCAAAGAGCTGCTACTCTTTGTCTTCCTTCCTTCCTGTACGCTGCTGCTTGTGGTGGTATTTGAAGATGATGGCGACACCCAGTGAGCTGTAATGCACGTATAATGAACTCATACACTTGTCTGTGGTCAGATGCAAAGCATCACATTCATTCTCTTTAAGAACCAATTTGATGTTACTTTGCATACATTCATAGTCACACATTTTGGGAACAGTGACAATTGTAACATATTTATGGCTGGATATGTTGTAAGTGTATTTGTTTGGGAGACTCGTTCGGGAGGTTCATGGTGAGGTGCTGTGGTTGAGCGTGCCACATGCTTGGGCAGTATCAGGGTGATTGCAAGTGGACCGCCTCATGGTGTGCACTGGGGCTGCCCTGTTTCGGCCCATTACCACCTCATATTTGCGGTCTGCTAGGCCGCTGCTTCCCACATTCTGATAAATCCTGAGGGGGTTGCACTGGCTGTTTCAAGACTGTCTAGCCAGTTTTGTGAGTGACTGTGAAGATACTGAGGATATTGAAACAGACGTTGATTAAGAAGGGGAAAGCGGAGAGGAGATTTCGACTCTTCTGTGGTGAAGATCTGTGGATTATTTTATCTAACCAGACTTTGGATTTATTGGTTATGGCTTAATTATGGAGGAGACTAGTTGAATAGTGGTTTGTTCCCAGGAGTGGTGGACACTTGAAGACCAGCTTTGAAGTTGATGCTTGAAGTTAAGGCCTTGATCCTGGGGGTGGGCTGGCTGTGGTCCATGGCTGAGCGAGGGTCCTGGTTCTATCCTGCCAGGTAGCTGGCAGTGTAGCCCAGTGTCCCTTGGGGTCTCTTCTTTGGGCTTGCTGACAGTGAGCCTGGGTGGGGGACTGTTAGCAATGGCCGTGGACCTGCAGTCTGGCCACCCAGTGGGATCTATCAGGGCTTGCTCTGGCACCAGAGCAGTTGACCATTGAAATGGACCATCCTGGATTTTCTTTCATAATACAGTCAGACTCATCTTTATTGTTTACAATTTAAGTCTACTTAAGGCAGTGAGAGTGTCTTCTTCTCTTTTGATCCATGGCACAGTGAGAGGGTGCCTGGCAGTAAAGAGACTGGACATATTTCACCCCCCCCCCCTTAGTAGTGAGAGTATTTAGAGGGTGGTAAGAGTTTCTGAGATTCCCTTTCTAAAACTGATCCAACTTGGGGGTGTAAGGACTATTGGGATACGATCTTCTGAATTCCCAGCCACTCACTACAGTTTAACATTTTTTGACTGGTTAAGTCTTTACTGTGATTAATTCAAAACCACAGGTTGGGATTGGATGACTGAGATATTTTACTTTATATATATGTTCGAGTTATTATTGGGGTAAACTCATTTTAGTTTTTAGTTATTTTATTTGATTATTCTTTTTATGTAATTCTTTTTCTTTTCTCTTTTGTAGTGTGTTATAGGATTTATGGTTTTATTGTATTTTAATTTTTTGTTTCATTTAGTAGACTGTACAGGTTATTTGGGTTACTGAAATGTGTAGAAGGCCTACCACCACGGTCATATGCTACTCATCCTCTGCCCTCCTTGCCTCCGCCCCTTTATCTCCCCCCTTTGCAGTTTACCATCTACCAGCACTGTAGAGCGCTGGGTATTGCTTGTTGGGGGGGGAGTTTTGGTAAGGGGGTGCGAACAGCAGAGGGTGAATGAGCGGGACCATTGCATCGGGGTAGTGAGATCAAGGAGATGCCCTGGGGCAAAATGGAATCCAAACCATAGTCCTCCATATCTGGTTTCCATACCTAAGGGTACCACCAATGGTGGGCAGGTGGCTCAGATGGCCTTGGAAGTTCATCCAACTCAGGCAATGTTATGTAATGCCAGGTCCATTAAAAACAGGATTGCAATTATTGCAGATCTTGTTGGAACAGCGGACCTGGCATGTGTCACTGAGACCTGGCTGGACGAGAACTCTGGCCGCATTTCGGAGGCCGCAACTCCAGCCGGGTACTCGGTGATTCACTGCCCAAGATTGGATCGCGGGGGGGGGGTTGCAGTCTGTTTCAAGACTAAACTGGGCCTCACGAGTGTTCCAGTTGAGGAGACCCAGTAATTTGAATGTACCATGGTAGCAGGTGTGGGTTGTAGGATTGCCCTCATCTACCATCCACCCGGGGATGAGAAGTGGTTCCTTTGGGAAGTGGCAGACTTTGTGATCGACATGGCATTTGAGTCAGCCAGGCTGATGGTTCTGGGTGACTTTAATGCCTGGATCAATGATGAACTCTAGCATTTGGTCAGCACTTCCTTCAGTTGATGACATCTCTGGACCTTACACAGATTATTTCTACTGCTTCTCATAAACACAGTCATTCTCTTGACTTGGTCTTCCTCCTGAGGGTCAAAGCCTCAGATCTGGGGGTGGAACCAGTCAGATGGTCTGACCACTACACCGTGTGGGTCAGTTTTTGCACCCCCCTTCATAGGCCAACCTCTGTGGAGATGGTCAGGTACTGCCCTTTACGAGATATAAGCTCTGAAGGCCTGGTGGTTGTGCTTGATCTATCGGTCCTTCCATTGACAAACAGTGACCCAGAGACCCTTGTGGTGGCCTATAATATGGCCATCTCTATGGCCCTGGATGTCATTGCTCCTGCCCGAGTTCATCCTCTCTCCCTTCGCCCTTGGTGTCCTTGGTTTGATGGGTCCTTGAGGGAGATGCAGCAACTAGGATGAAGGTTAGAGCATTGCTGGTGGAAATCCACCCTTGATGCTGATCACCTTAGATTGATGGACCATTATCAAGCCTATCAATCCACAGTCACCTGTAAAAAGGCAGTGTTCCTGTCCGGGGAGATTGCGGTCACTCAGAATCAACCAGCTTAGCTTTTTCGAACCATGGACAGACTGTGCCCAGCCAGTCTGCAGGTCAGAACAGAATTTTTGCAAGTTGAGTGCGAGTAGCTTGCTCAATTCTTTGTGACTAAGGTGGTTGACATCAGGGCGGTACTCCAACTGGTGCAATCTACGGGCATTGCTCTAGATCAGTGTTTGGGCACTGTCCCTCAGTCTTCCTGGAGTAGCTTCAACCAGTCTGAACTTGTGGACATGATGTGGATTGTCCAGGGTATGCGCCCTATTTACTGCAGTTTGGACTTGGGACCAACTACCCTGATTTTGGGTTGTGGTGACATCTTTGGCCCAGTCCTAGCACAGATAGTGTGGTGCTCCTTGGAAACAGGTGAGTCTCCTGGCTCCCTCAAGGAGGCGGTGGTGACTCCCCTCCTGAAGAAAGCTTCTTTGGACCCAGACTGCCATGCAAACTACAGACCAATCTTGAACCTCCCCTTTATGGGGAAGATGATCAAGAAAGTAATGGCCATATGACTGGAGAACCATTTGACCATCCATGAAGTCTATGAACCTCTCCAGTCCGGTATTCAAAAGAGGCATAGTACCATGATGATGCTGGTTTGGATGCTCAATGATCTTCTGATGGCTAGAGATTGGAAGAACCTCTCCATCTTGGTGCTCTTTGATCTCTCTTTAGCATTTGACACTGTGGACCATGGAGTTCAGCTTGACCACTTGAGGTTCATCTGTGGCCTGTCGGGTACGGTCCCCAGAAGGTTTTCATTTTTCCTCACCGGAAGAACTCAGAGGGTGGTGTCAGGGATTTAGTCCTCTGAATCTGTTCCGTTATTATGTGGGGTTCCTCAGGGGTCGGTGCTATCCCCCATGCTGTTCGTAGTGTACATGCTGCCCCTCGGAGACATTGCAAGAAGGTATGGGCTGAGGTTTTACTGCTACACTGATGATACCCAGCTCTACCTTTCTTTCACGCCTGATTAGGATGGAGCCCTCTCTGTATTTAATAGCTGCCTTGCTGAAATTCAGGAGTGTATGAGTTTGAGCTGGTTGAGGTTGAACTCAGAAAAGACCGAGGTGTTGGTAGTGGACCCGGGTCACCGAATAGGGCGGTCGGTGGTGAGGCTACCCTCTGGACTTCTTCTTGGGGGTTTGCCACTCCCAACCTCTGAACTGGTGTGAAACCTGGGGGTAACTTTTAATGAGGGACTGACTCTGCATGTGTCTGCTGTTGTCAAATCCTCTTTTTACCATCTGAGGAATATCTCCAGAGTTAAGCATCTTGTTCCATCCGGTGACCTTCCTACGTTGGTCCATGCCTTTGTGTCCTCATGCTTGGATTGCTGCAATGCCCTATACCTAGGGCTTCGGGGTGGACAGTTGCCACTTGCAGCTGGTGCAGAATGCAGTGGCCTGGTTATTGACAGGAACCTCTCAGTCCTGTCGTATTTCACCGGTGCTGCGCAAAGTGCACTGGCTGCCAGTACAGTGATGAATCACCTTCAAAGTCAGTCTTCTGACTTATAAAGCCCTACATGGACTGGGTCCAGTCTACATGAAAGAGCTCCTGGTCCCTTACTGCCCTGGGCGATCGCTCCGCTCGACTGATGGGTTGCTAGAGATTCCAAGGGTTTGTTTAAAATCTTCTGGGGCTCATGCATTTATGCACGTGGCCCCCACCCTTTGGAATTCTCTACCCTGTCAGTTACATGAGTGCGTGACTGTGGAGGGTTTTAAGCGTGCCTTTTTATTTTCCCCATTTTATATTATTTATAATGTATGTAATTTTATGCTGCTGCTGTTTTATTTGTTTTGTGAGGTACCTTGATAATTTGAAAGGTGCCATATAAATAAAATTGATTTGATTTGATATGTGGAGCAAAATATTTTAAAAGGGCTCTAAAACTCAAAAACCTTCATTCTCCAGCCCAGAAAATGGTCACAGGTCCTTGAGAATAAATTCAGTTATTAACTGATTCATTTTCAATGTTACTTGATCGATGTGATCTACTGCAGGCACAAATTCAGCTATTAACTAATTATTTATTTATTTAGTTAGTTTTTGTTGACTAGGTAGGTGCACTAGACAAAACAATTGCCTATTTTTAGGCACAACCCAGCAGGGCTACAGACAAAGTGAAAACTCAAAAATTTCATACAAACTGTCAGCCAGAATACAGTGGTTAAGAGACATCAAACATGTGAAGTAAAGAACAAGGACAATATGTAACATAAGAACAGTACAAGGGGTATAAGAAAGCAACACAAATAAGTGCATTAGTAAACATGAGATATAACAGATCACAATTCAAGAACACAGACTGTCAGGTGCATGAGCATTTATCATTGGCTAGAATGAGTTTCCGAAGATCATTCTTGAGAACCTGATGAGACTTAGCACATCTAGTTGCCATTGGAATTGAGTTTCAGTGCAAACACTGAGAAAGCATGTTCACCCATCCTTGTGGCACATTTAGGGATGTCGAGGAGTAACTTATCAGTTGTCCTCAGGGAGTAAACCTGTGCTGTGGGCTTGAACACGCTTACAATTGACTTTGGTATACTGACTTTAATAGTATTGTTTATGGTATAGCCTGCAGTAATCAGTTAGTAGGAGGAGGATGGGGAGAGCCAGCCGAGGCAAGCATAGAGGACACCGTGATGGGTATGCCTGGGCACTAACAGTGCAGATCTACAGATGCTATTATATCATGTGTTCCATTTACTTAACACACCTTTTTTGCCTCAAAGTAAGATATCAGCCCATAAGTGAGGCTGGGCCTCAGTACACTATGGGAAATGGGATGTCTAGCAGCAGCAGTTAGATTGTGTCTAATCTTGTAGGCAAGGCCAAGTTTCATGTTTACAGCTTTGTATATAGTAGACACATAGAAGTAAAAGTCAAGAAAAGTATCTAAAGTGGTTCCAAGATACAAGGAATGCAGGAAGGAAAGGCTGCAGATGGAGGGGTGCAGGAATAGAAACAGTACGAGCAAAAAAACAGAAAGTTCCACACACACCACCCTTGATGAAAAGACAGCTTACAAAATATCAAAGGTGCTTCATTTTATTGGTGCAAATGTGCAAAAGTCCTGACATGTTTCGGAATAGCCTTATTTCTTTCTCATAGGATCTAATTTTACACAAAACGGTGCATGATTTATACATGGTGCTCATGACATCATCAAACAGCATCAAATAAAGTGACAAAGGGAAAAGTGCAATCAACATAAAAATAATAGAAATAAGTTTAAAAATGCAATCTAAGCAGCATTTATATGACTTATGGTGTTTAAAGTACAAAATACCAAAATAATTCATATTTAAAAAACATATTCTTGAAAAGCAGAAAAATCAGGAGAAAGCCCAAAGACCGAGTCCATGTGACTTCCATCGAGTCAAGTGTTTACGATTATGATCTAAAAGAGAACATACATAGACAGAACCATTCGTGTCCAACATACACAAAAATACATGTCATAACAGTGCTAGTTCTCAATCTATAAATCGTTTATTATTAAAAAAAAAGCTCTATAGGTTAGATTATCAAGTGTAGTATATAACATTGTCATATAGTTGGTGTATTGTTACACAGTCATTTTTTATTATTTCTTATATTTTATATAGACAGTAGCAGTAAAGCACACCCTAGATTCTTTACTTCCTCTTCTTTAAATATGGGGCAACATCAAACCTCTCATTCAGGCCCAAGTATATATATGCACCAAGGGTATAAATCAAGAACCTTTCCCTTTCCAAAATAAAATTATTGAAGTCACCCCCTATGGGGTTCTTAAACTCTTTCTCTATACCCATAAATGAAAAAATGTGGTCATGCTTATTTCTAGACTGCATAATGTGAGCTGCAGTTTTACAGGTCAAATTACCATTGCGAATGGCCCTGCAATACTCTCTCACTCTCAATTTAAAATTTCTCTTAGTCTTTCTGATATAGAACCATGTACTGAACTTCTACTCAAATTGTATGAATTTATTTTCAAATTCAATGTTTTTTCATTCCTGGGGAAATATTATTTGCAGACAAAAGACACAGCCATGGGGGCCACTTTTGCCCCAGCCTTGCCAACCTGTACATGGGCAGATGGGAGGATGTGTATGTAAGAGACCTAGATACAAACCCATATTTTTAGAAGATTGATTTATATTGTAATTTTATTGATGGCATTCTTTACTGGATGGAATGGTTATACTACTGAGTCTGACATTTTGTATCATACTTACATACTAGAAATCCTAATCTGTGTTTCACATACAGTGCTAGCAAGGAGAAAATAAATTGTTTGGATCTGCGCATCACTAAAGGTGGTGGTGGTAATGTACTGACTGACATCTATATGAAGCCTCGTGAAAGGAATAACTTGCTCCTCTCTTTCCGTTGCAACCCAAGGCATATTATACAAAACATTCCTAAAGGCCAATTTCTCTAGCTTAGGAGAAATTGTAGTGATGCACTGTACATAGGTTTGAAAAAGCTGTAAATGACCTAGAGAAGAGGTTTTTAGAGAGGGAGTACCAAGCTGAACATGTAAAATCTATTTATCAGGAGGTTAGAAATACCCCCAGGTCAGTGACCCTAAATAAAAATCCACCCATGGAACCTGAGAGAACATGTCTAAATTTTGTAACAACTTACTCTATACATGCCCCAAAAGTAGCAGACATTATCAGAAACAATTGAAATATATTTAAGGGTGACACAAATTAAATCACTTATGCAACCCTCCCCCTTCCCCCAGGATGGCATACAGATGAGCAGAAACCCTCAAGGTCCATTTGTTCACAGTAGACAGGCTTTACTGACTGCATACATTTGGCTCAGGCAGAGTGCAGGTTGTTATAAATGCCACAGGTGCACTTATTGCCACAGTATATCCGCAAGAAAATAATTCACAAGTCTAAATGCACCAAAAATATTTCAGGTCAAAGATCTAATGACTTGCGACACATGTGGTGTCATCTACTTGGCAATGTGCATCTGCGAAGCATTCTATGTCAGAAAGACAAAGAGAAATTTTAAATTGAGAGTGGGAGAGCATTGCAGGGCCATTTGCAATGGCAATCTGACCTGCACCACTGCAGTTCACATTATACAGTCTAGCAATAAGCATGACTTCACTTTTTTTATTTAGTGGTATTGAGAAAGTGTTTTTTTTTTTTTTAATAATAAGAAACTTTTTATAGATTGAGAACTTGCACTGTTATGACATATGTATTTTTGTGTATAATGGTTCTCTCTATATATGTTCTCTTTTAGATCATGATCATAATCATAAGCACTTGAATCGATGGTACTCACATGGACTCTGTCTTTGGGCTTTCTCCTGATTTTTCTGCTTTTCTAGAATATGTTTTTTTAAATATGAATTCTTTCAGTATTTTGTACTTTGAACATTATTAGTCATGTCTATGCTGCTTAGCTTGCATTTTTAATTGTATTTCTTTTATTTTTTATGTTGATTGCACTATCCACTATGTCACTTTGATGCTGTTTGATGATGTCATGAGCACCGATGTATAAATCATGTGCCCACTTGTGTAAAATTAGATCCTTTGAGAAAGGAATAAGGCTATTCTGAAGTGCATCAGGATTTGTGCACATTTGCACCAATAAAATAAAGCACTTTTGATATTTTGTAAGCAGTCTTTTCATTTGGGGTGGTGTGTGCGGGATTTTCTGTTTTTTGATTCCAAGATATCTTAATGAGTCCACCACCTCAAGTAGGGAACCTACAGCACCTCTTATGATTATGGTGGAGGGATAGGCTCTGAGTCTAGGTATAGAGACAAAGACCATCATGAGAGTCTTTTTGGAGTTCAAGAGAAGTTTGTTGTGTGTGATCCAGGATTGGATAGTAGCAAAATCCTTATCCAGCTTTCTATTATTGTCAGCTATATTTGCAGCACTAGTGTATAACACCATTTCTCTCGGCGTATAGTAGGGAGGCACAGGAGCCAGTCAATTTGGGTAGATTGTTTAGAAACAATGAGAAAGCAGGGGCCCAAGAAAGGATCCCCAAGGAACATCAATGCCAATAGGGGATAGAACAGATTTTATTCTGTTATTTTCGACAAATTGCAGCCTGCCAGTGAGATAGCTTTTAAACCAGGTCAAGGAAGCAGATGAGAAACCCAAGACTTTCAGTTTATCAAGCAAAAGGGTGTGATTGACAAGGTCAAATACCTTGGTTAGATCTATGAAAACTGCCCCTGTAAGCATTCTTTTGTCCATAGCCATATTTATATCATTGGTCAGTTGTTTGAGGGCAGTGGCTATGCTATGTCCATGTCTGAAACCATGCTGAGTTTTTATAGGTTGTGTTGTTGAAGGTGTTCTGAGACCTGGGAGGCCACTATTTTCTCAAGAATTTTGTCAAGTACAGGCATAATAGCTATGGGTCCTCCATATCATTTCAGAGAAGCAATTAGGCCAAATTACAATTTCAGTGACTCCTTTACATTGCGGTTAATTTCAGCGACCATACTTTTTAGCAACTGCCAAAATAAGTGACTTACAGTGATCTCTGCAATTGTTTTCTCACTCATGGAGTCCTTCTATATTCAGCTATCACTCTCCATTATATTCTGAATTGGTGGTGGTGGTGCTTTTACAGAATGGTAGGGTTGTTATCCCTTGCCCAGCCCTACTCCTATCAACAACTATTCTTTAGTCTGGTAGATACTTACATGTGGTTATGCAGGGGGGCTATGCCCCCCTGCACCCCCTAGGGTGCTGTACCCCTTAGACCCCTCATCTTTTAGATACTAACACCAAGCTGTACTTGGACACAGGGGGGTATTTACCATGTTTCTGGTCACTCTGTTGTGATGTTGCAGTACTCTCTAGTCATTATAATGACCCAGTCGCTATATTGTGACATGTGCTTTTATTGTATTTGCTGAAATGCAGTCGCTATAATTGCCTCGCTAATATTGCCTCACCAAAACGATGTGCTACCAGCTATGGGTCTGTAGTTATCTATGTACCTGATATCCCCTTTTTGTGTATAGGCACCACTCTAGCAGTCTTCCAGAGCATAGGAACTTTCCCAGTTACAAGAGACAGATTGAACAGCTTAGTGACAGGCTCAGCAGTGAGAGGAGCAGCAGAGCAATGGTTTTCAGGAACCTTGGTAATAGCTTGCCCAAGTCAATAGATCCACAGTTTGGGATGGTCCTCAGTAGCCAAAGCACCTCAGATCTTGTGATAAGCCTTAGGTTGAAAAGGGGGGAGACAGAGACTTTGGTTTCAGGGTCAAGATTAGGGCCCAGTTCAGACACGCTGGTGTATTTGGATAGATCTGAAAAGTGAGCGTTTAAGGCATTGGCAGTAGTGCCTAAGTTGTTGCAGTTGGTGCCATTCAGTGTCATGTCAGTTATGGTCATGTTGGTCCCCTGCCTGAGGCATGATTTAATGTGGCTCTAGAAACTGTAAGAATCACTAATTGATGACTGTAGAAGCTGTTTGAAATAAGTACCTTTGGCTGCGCATATCTCTTTCTTGCACTGTTTTCTCAGATGCCTGTATTCAACCCAGTAGATATATGACTGTGAGAGTTTAGCTTTGGCCCAGGCTTTGTCCCTCCTTTTCATGGATACAATTACAGTGGAATCTGTTCAAATGCACATTTGTTTTGCAGCAAGAACATATGCATTTAAGTGAAATGTCCATTTATCTGAACTCCTATGTTTACAATGCAACATAAAGAAAATAACTGAGACCTGACACTAATGGCATTCCACATTTATTTATCATAACAGTATACTAAAAATGTTAAAATGTACTGCTGCACAGCATTGACTAATAACTTAATGAAGCACGATGCTATAAAAAATATATACTGTATATCAAAGCCGATCATCTGTCTACATTATCTGTATTGCTTGTGGACCCAGCAGAGGAAATGATCTTAGTCTGTTTGCAACTTTTCAGTTCCAGCTAAGTGATATAGGGTGTTAAATGCTGCTTCACAGCTGCTTAGAATAACCTGTGTGCTTCAGAGGTGCTAACTACTTAGGGAGAGATATGTTGGTAAACTGTGAAACTGTGCATTTAGCTGAAATATGCACTTTTCCAGTGTGCACTTAACAGATTTTTTTATACTATGTGAATAGTAAAAAAATCAGGAAACAGGAAAAGTGGACACTTCTCAGGAATGTGCAATTATCTGATGTGCACTTAAGTGGAATCCATTGTAGTTCACTATGTATCCACCAAGTCAGAGATCCTCTGACTCTGTGCTTCTTGATGGGAATGTGTGCATCCTGGATAGCCTGGAGAGTGGATAAGAGAAAGCTGGGATCCTGCTCTATGTCAGATGTCTAGTATAATGGGGACCAGTCAATACATTGAAACTCCATGGCAGGGCCTCATAGTCAAGTCAAGAGAAATCCTGGAATTACATTTCTTTGGGTGGGGGCTTCTAGGTACGTGTCCTCCAAGTACAGAAAACTGATGCATGGTCACTGATTGAGTCTGGTAGTGTCCCTGCATTTATAATCCTATCTTTTCTGTTTTGTAAGGATTCAGTCTATGAGAAATTGGTGGTTGTTAGTGGCCATAACTCTGGTTGGGCAGGTCATCATTAGTGAAAGGTGAAGCTTACCTAGTACATCCTCCAACGATCCTGTGTTACTTCCATGCCAAATGAGGTTACAGTCTCCAATGAGGAGAAGTTTGTTTTTCCCCTTTAGTAATGCCAGGTGTTGTATTACATCTGTTAGTCCATTTCAGCCTTTCTTTGGTGAGTTGTAGACATATATAATATTTAACTTCTTTGTGTTGCTAAGGACAAGTACAGTATGAATTAATTCACAGGCATTGGGGGGCTTGACTGGCGGGGAAGTGATGGTGAGATTTTCCTTACAGTAAAGAGCACCCTTCTCCCGTTTTGTTGTAGGATGATCATCCCTAAGTAGCTTATAGCCACTCTTTGTGCACAAGGCATAAGGTATGTATGGTTTGAGCCAGGTTTCAGTTAACCTTAGGATGTCTGAGGAATAG
Source organism: Neoceratodus forsteri (assembly GCA_016271365.2). Taxonomy (NCBI): domain Eukaryota; kingdom Metazoa; phylum Chordata; order Ceratodontiformes; family Ceratodontidae; genus Neoceratodus; species Neoceratodus forsteri. The sequence continues at coordinate 1,734,513,497 of CM057450.1, read as the reverse complement.
TGGGACACCCAAGCTTCCAGGTCCGCAAAGTTAGCAGTAAGACTACGAATGTTCATATGTGAAATTTTAAGACCTTTTGTAGACAACCAATGCATGGGGTGCTGTTGGGTCTTGCCACTAAAGGGGGACCCAGATCAGACTAGATTTCTCCAGGCAAGGATATACGTAGTAGATGTTGCCAGACTTCCCCAAACAGTTTCAGCGTAAAGCATTTCCATGTATCATATAAGTTGGTTTTAGTAAGATAATTTAAGTCTTAGGTACCAATTACTGATTGGGTGCTTAACATGCCCTACAAGCAAGTTTGAGAAGACAAAGGAGGAGGCATCATCATTCGATCAAAGGTCACAGTGATCAGGTGGGCTCCCATCATGGTCTACACAGGCAACCATTAGAATCAGCAAAGCCCCAACAACAATAAATGTGCAGTGCAGCTTCAACATTTTAACCAGCCCAAAATATGGGTGTGGTACAAATATTTTGTGTAATACCAATTTTGTCAGTAAACAGCGCTACAGGTAAGTGAAATTACAATAGGAAATACCCAACCCAGGCAGACCCTCGCTACATTTACTAGTCAGATCATGTAAACCTGAGGTCCAGACAGACAAAATTAACTAATGAAGTGATAGCAAAATTAACTCATTGTACAAACAAAACCATAAGAACCTAAAGGTACCAAATGAGGCAGCAAGAATTATCACAGTGGACACAAATAAAATTGATGAGGAGGAAGCTAAATTAACTCACTTCATGAATAGAATCATATGGTTCCAAAGTTATAAATAAGATTAATGAAGAGGCCTCAAAATTAACACAGTATACCGAAGACTTACTTACGGTACCATAAAACCCAGTCAAACAGCAAATTCCACCACTGACGTCAATTCTGTTTCAAGACCAGTAACGTCATTTTCCTTCTTTTTTTATACTTTATTTTTATTCCTTAAGAGAAAAAAAATCACATTCATATTTAATTACATTAACATAACAAATATCCTTAAGAATACTAATTTTCCAGTGTTACTCATAATTAAATAAAGCACAAAAAAACTTATTTTTTCCATTATTTTAGGGGATCGAAAAAAATATTGTAACCTAATATTACAATTAATTAGAGCCACTTCATTAATTAATCAATAAAAAAATTCTTCATTTATGCTCCAAGCTTTAACTTCCCAAGAAATAGTTTTTAAACAACAAATAGGCATCACACCCCCTCTTTTATATTCTATCAAACCGGGGTTCAAGAATTCAAGAAAAAACAAAGAAAAAAATATAGTCAATTCCTATTTTATCAGGCACAGTTCATTTCAATTTCAATTTCATTCAGACGGGGTGCTACTCAGTAACCTCTGCTTCATCCTCTTCCTCAAAATCTGAGCCTATATCTTGTGGAATTGAAACATTACTTTCACAGAATGTCCGGCCACATCTGGATCATCAAAGTAATGGTTCTTACTAGTGGTGGGTGAAGTGGCTCCAATTTGCTTCGCAAAGTGATTCGCGGAGTGAAGGTGAATTCGTGGAGTGCTCCGCAAGGCGAAGCGGAGTACTTCACATTATAATGGGTAACGCGAAGTCCATTGAAAACAATGACTTTGCATTACTCCACCTTCCCAAACCACTACTCCACCAATTCTTAAGGTGAAGTACATTGAAAACAATGTACCCCGCCTCAGTTCGCCTTCTTTTTAAGCTCCAAAGGTGAATTTTGCAGTGATTCATGGGATTTCAGGTCACATGGGCTCTAGATTTTTCTGCACAGCCTCAGTTTGGGGTAGTGTGAATAGGAAGCTGTAGGAGACAATCTGCTCTGAGAGCTCTCTGCAATTGAAACATTCAAAAAGCTGTTAAAAAGCCTTTCTGAGTAATTTTTTTTTGCTGAAACTTTAGTTCAATTATAGGAAACCCTCCTGTGCTCATATCATTGAGCATTTATTGTTTGTGTATGGATTTTGAATGTTAATGTACAACATTCAGTCTGTGTACTGAGAGACAGTGGAAGTGTGCTTTGGGGGAGGGGCGTATCTGTGGTGTAGGTAGATTAACTTGGAGAAAAAGATAGTGCTTTCTGTTTTGGTGATATTTTTCTTGTATAACTGTGTTAATGTACACACAGTAATACTTTCAATAATTTTTGCCATTTTTTTGCTGATTGTTGTGGTGCAGCAGTGTATAATTTTAGTTTGTTTAAAGTATGTGGTTCTATTACTGAAGTTTTCAATTTGCTACGCATTACTTAGTGTGTGTGTGAGTTTGTGTGATGAGTGTCATCAAATCAGACACCTTTTATTGTGCCACATAATAATTTCAGCAATGCAAACCTGCTATCCACTGCAGCTGTGTGATTTTTGTACTTCTTTGTAATATCTTTACTGGTACTAGTACTAGTGACTGTTACTGCAGCTGTGCAGTACACTGCTCCCCCGCAGCCCGCCCCAACCAGCAAAGGTATTATTTTCCAGATTTGAATTTCTGATGGTGAGCACTGGTTAGGTGTTGTGCCTTTGCATCTGCGTCTCTTCAGTGAGCAGCGCAATCTTAATCTGTCTGTGCATTTGCATCTCTTTAGGGCCCAATCTCCATCTGTAACTTAAGTTACAGTTGTTTCTTTGACTTCCCTTCAGAGTACTGGACTGGTGCATGAACATTGTACTCATTAATATGCGTTTTTAAGTCAGGAACATCATCATGAGTCACTCATAATACAAATCACATTCTTTATCATCATGGTCACAAATGGAGTCACAAATCATGATTCATGATCACGTCACAAATCACAACATTAATTTTTTTTCTAGTTACTTGGATGTATTGTAAGCCTGTTTTGTAGTATCTCTCCAGGATTCACCGCCCCACCATTGTACTAATTAATGAATGTTTTTAAGTCAGGGAATTTGTGCTACAGCTCATCGGGGAACTACAGCCGTAGGCATTTGAGTTCCCCTTCCAATACTGTTCCATATTGTTCATCTCACACTGTCAACACCAAATCACGTTCTTCATCATCATGGTCACAAATGCAGTCACAAATCATGATTCACAATCATGTCATGAATCACAACATTAATTTTTTGACTAGTTACTCGGATGTATTGTAAGCATGTTTTGTAGTATCTCTCTAGGCTTCACCACCCCGCTATTGTACTCATTAATGAGCATTTTTAAGTTGGGGACTTTGTGCTACAGCTCATCGGGGAAGTACAGCCATAAGCATTCGCATTCCCAATACAGTTTTCATATCGGTTATCTCACACTGTCAACACCAAATCACGTTCTTCATCATCACAGTCACAAATGCAGTCACAAATCATGATTCACGATCACTTCACGAATCACAACATTCATTTTTTTACTAGTTTCTTGGATGTATTGTAAGCATGTTTTGTAGTATCTCTCCAGGCTTCACCACTCCACCGTTGTACTCATTAATAAGCATTTTTAAGTTTGGGAGTTTTGTGCTACAGCCCATCGGGGAAGTACAGCCATGGTCATTCGCGTTCCTTCCTGTACAGCAAGTGAGTTACAGTACTGTAAGTAGTGGTGGGCGAAGTGGCTCCAATTTCCTCTGTGAAGTAATTCACTGAATTTTGTGGAATCCACGGAGAACTCCACAATGTGAAGTGGAGTACTTCGCTTCATAATGAGGAATGTGAAGTCCATTGAAACCACTGACTTTGCATTATTATGCCTTCCCCAAACCACTTCTCCACCAATTGTAAGGTGAAGTACATTGAAATCAATGTAATTTGTCTCATTTCACCCTGTAATTGAGCTCCAAATGAAATTATGCAGCTATTCATGGGATTACAGGTCACATGGGCTCTAGATTATTCAGCTCAGTCTCAGTTCTGGGTAGTGTGTGTGTGCGTAGAAGGTGGAGACAGTTTGCTCTCAGAGCTCTGTGATTTAAAACCTCTAAAAGTTGTTTAAAATGCCTTTTTGAGTAATAGTTTTTGCTCAGAATTTAGTACATCGATTGTAGGAAACCCTTCTGTGCTCATATCATCGAGTGTTTATTGTAGTGTGTGTATTTGGAATGTTAGTTTTAAACAGTCAGTCTGTGTACTGTGAAGTGTGCTTTGGGGGAAGGGCGTATTTGAGGTGTAGGTAGATTAACTGGGAGAAAAAGGCATTCTTTCTGTTTTGGTTATATTTTTCTTGTATAACTGTGTTAATGTACACACAATAATATTTTCAGTAATTCTTGAAATTTTTTTGCTGATTGTTGTGGTGCAGCAGTGTACAATTTGTCTGTTTAAAACATTTGGTTACATTACTAAAGGTTTCAATTTGCTACGCATTACTTGAGTGTGAGTGTGAGTGTGTATGAGATGTGTGACATTAAATCAGACACCTTTTATTGTGTTACAGAATAATTGTAGCAGCGTGAACCTGATATCCACCACACCTGCATTACTTTTTTATACTGCTTTGTGGTATCTTTACTGGTAGAGGATTGTTACTGCCATGCACTAATCCCCTAACTGGCAAAATGTATTCCTTTCCAGATTTGAATTTGTGACTTGTAAGCACTGGCTAGGTGTTGTTGTGCCTTTTCGTATGCATCCCTTGAGTGTGCAGCGCAATCTTAATCTGTCTGTATGTTTGCATGGCACCATTAATTCTGGGAGATTGCCTTTCTTGTTACGCTCTCATTTCACTTCGTCAGCACTGGGGAATTTTCTGGACACAAGACAGTAGTATTTTGGGGATGCACATTAATTCTGGTGACTGTGTGTGTGACCTGACCACTGTGCACATGACTGAGTGCACCATTAATTTTGGGAGACTTTGCATTTCTTGTTACACTCTCATTTCACTTTGTCAGCACTGGGGAGTTTTCTGGACACAAGACAGTAGCATTTTGGGGATGCACATTCGTTCTGGTGAGTGTGTGGGTGGGATGCTGCCAGTATTGTTGTCACTGCACCTTACTTCATGTTTAAGGCAGAATGACAATGCGAAGTAATAATAACAAGGCAAAGTGAGTCTTTCCTATGGGGCACTCTGCCTAGCAAAGTGCCAAGGTGAAGTGGCCACTTCATGTTCACTTCACCGGCGGATTTTAAATTCGCTGCATCTCTAGTTCTTACCCTGAAATTGGACCCTCAGACATGTTGGTGTGAGTAGAGCTGCTATTATTCCTGCTTCTTTAAATTCAGACATCATAGAGAGAAATCATTTTCTTCTGCACTGTGTCTGCATGCAAAAATCTTGGTACAGGTGCCTCTGATGGCCCTCATAAAAAACTATTTCTTCTGCCTAGCTAGCTGGAGAAGTTTATTTCTTTCAGCTAATGTATGAAAGGTTAGAATTATGTATCTGGCTCCAATTTGCAGAGTTAGATTCATCAGATCCTTAGGTTGCTGTAATGGAGGACAAAAAACATTCTGTAAGATGAGGGGAGGTTCAATTGAAAAAATCAATGTTAGTGCCTTCTGGACTACTTTTTTAGCACTACATTAGGAACTGTCCCAGGAAAACCTATTAATCTCAGGTTTTCATAACATATTATTCTCCAGACATTTCAGTCTTGCCATCTGTGTTAGCTGTTCATGTAACACTACATTTGTAGCTCCTTCTAAGGTCAGGACTCTCACCAAGACCACTTTGATCTCCCCTGTATTGCTTTCCACGACTCTTTCTACATTCTCCACCCCATGCCTCTGCAACAGCACAATGAGAGGTAATTTCCTTTAACAAATTCTCAATTCTAGATGTCAACTGCCTGACCTTGGCTTAGAATTCATTCAAGAAGGCCTGCATTGAGGTGATAGTGGGTTGCTGTGATGTCTTAGGTTTAGCGCCCACCTCCAAGTGGGTCATTGTAGCAGGGGAGTATGACAGGGTTGAAAAGGACCCTGTCCCAGTTGTTGTGGAGAGTTTGAATGCAGGGATCTGGTCTGTTCTTTCCTTTCCTGCCTCTTGTCTGTCTGGTTGCACAACTAAATTTTCCTGTGAGACCTAGGATTTGATCACCCCAACAGTCTCGCAATTCTTTGTCTCTCACTGTTTGTTGTTTGATTGTATTTATTATGTTGAGTGTTGACCTGTATTTTGTATTTTTGTAAAGGTTACCATTGTGAATTAGTTTTTACTCAATTGGTTTTTACCTTGAATAAAGAAACAAACAAACAACAACTGTCTCTAAGTCTTCCCTTGCTGTTTTTGTCTTTTCCTCTCTTGCATATCTGCTGGTATAAAAATATATGCAAATCATTATGTGGAAATGTAACTGATACTGGGATCGCTTTGTTTAGAAATTATGTAGTGTTACTGTTGAAATGTATATAATAATAGTTTGAGATGATTGCAAAAAGCTATTGGGAACTCAAGGGGTTAACCTGAAATGCATTTTTAAGCCTTCTCCAGAAGCTGTGGAGAAAGGGCCTCAGCCCTGGGACATTGTGTTCTTGCTGCACCTGCTGAAACATACTAGAACATTTTAGAAAAAAAACAGGATGCTTGCTAAGGGTGGGGTTGGAAGGACTTATAAAACAGAGCTGCAATTTCTTGCATGAGACACAGAGATTGAAGGAAAACTCTGATAGATCTTTATTTATTCTGCCTTTGTAAATAGTTACACGGAACAAGTTTATTTTTTATGTTACTGCTAGTACAAATAAATACTTTTTGTGAATTCTACAAGTGCTCCTGGTTTTCCTATGCTTCCTGACCTGTGCCTTGATGAAAGATGATGTCAGAAGAGGGATTTTCACCATGCATGCTCTAAGCTAGGAGTTTTGTGTGTGGGTACGGAACCTAGTTCCAGGGAAGCATAGAGAAAGGTATGGATTCTGCAGCAGCAAGTCCAGGAGTGGCTACCAGGAGAATGGCAGCCACACTAGCAAAGACAGAAGTCCAAGCTGAGATTGTACAGCCAGCACAAGTTATGGAAAAAGAACAGGAAGTGACAGAACCTGAAAGCCTGATGGACTTTTTCAAATGGTGGGCTATACAACAAAAAGAGATGGAGTAACAGAGGAGAGAAGAGATGCAGCAACAGGAGCAGTGATGGCTGGATGCCTTGCAAGCTATCAAAGGCAGAGGATCTGGCACAGATCCAGATGAGCAACAAAAAACAAACAACTTAAAAGCCATTAAAATTACTAAATTGTGACCGTCAGATGATATCAAGGCATACCTGACAACTTTTGAGAGAGATAAAAATATCCAGAACCACTCACGAACTATGGTGCTCACAATATCAATTAATCAGAGAAAACCACAAATTGTGTCACACACTTATGTCAAGGAATAAGGCATCCAGTGATTATGATGCTAAAAAGTCCTTTTATTTCCAATATTCAGCAAAACCAGGATCTTCACCACACCAGCCCAGAAAAACTCTGGGTTGGTGTGGCGAAGATCCTGGTTTTGCTAAATTTGGAAATAAAAGGACTTTTTAGAAACATAGAAACATAGAATTTGACAGCAGATAAGGATAGCTTGGCCCACCTAGTCTGCCATTTCCCTACCTAAAGGCAAAGCTGCAGATCTTAGTTAACTAACAGCCTATTTCTTCCTACCCCCCACTAGAATTGCTTGATGTCTGTCCCATGCATTCTTGAATTCCCCCACTGTTTTTGACTTCACTACCTCCTCAGGAAGTCTGTTCCATGTATCCACAACCCTGTCCATGAAAAAATACTTCCTCACATTACCTCTGAGCCATTCCCCCTCTATCTTCAAATTTTGCCCCCTTGTTCTTGCACATTTAGCATCACAGTCACTGGATGCTTTATTCCTTGGTGTGAGTGTGTGATACAATCTGTGGTTTTCTCCAACTTTTGAAAAAATTGCTACAGCCTGCCAATGGCCAAAGCAGCAATGAACAATCAGACTGGTACCCTACCTGACTGGGAAAGTCCAACTTGCCTACAGCAATATGAACACTGCACAATCAGAAAACAATGACCTGGTGAAAAGCAAAATCCTGAAAAGGTATGACATCTCAGGAGAGACCTACAGGCAGAGATTCCGATCTCTGAAGTACAACTCAGTCGACAATCCTTGAGAAGCCTTCACCTGACTCAGAGAACACCTGATAAAATGGCTCCAACCAGAGGGCAAAACAGTCCCACAGATCATTGCTACATTTGCAATGGAGCTATTCATCAACATCCTTCCTACAGATGTGCAGCTTTGGATAAAGGAACACCAACCAGAAAGTGGGGAAAAGGCTGTTTCTTTGGCTGAGGACTACTAAATGGCCAGACAGACACCACAGCAGCGAGGTAACAGCCAAGCATCAGTCAGACACTCTTTTTCCCATTTAAACTCCAAGTCTGATAAGAACTCTAGTGGGGGTAACAAATCTGTGCCCAAATATGTTATTTGCTATCAACTGTAATAAGCCAGATCATATTACAAGAAATTGCTGTAAGAAGAGTGACACTGGAGCAGATTTGTCCTTGGCAAATTGGGGTAAGTACTTAACAGATGTGAAGGTGGGAGATAAGACTGTAAAGGGACTCATTGATTCAGGAAGCAGACAGACCCTAATACAAGTTGAAGTGCTGGGAAAACACTGTGCAAAAGGACCAGGTACTGGTGTCATCTGCATCCACAGGGACACTCGATACTATCCCTCCACCTTAGTGACTCTGACCATTATGGGTGTGTCACATCAAATGAAAGTGGGGGTAGTACCTAAGTTACCTGTACCCATGATCATTGGAAATGACTGTCCAGGATTTACTGAGTTAGTCTCAGAGAAACAGAACCCTTGTGAAACAGAGCTGCAATTTCTTGCAAGAGACTCAGAGATTGAAGGAAAACTCTAAAGGATCTTCTCTATTTATTCTGCCTTTGTAAATAGTTATACAGAACAAGTTTATTTTTTTATGTTACTGCTCGTACAAATAAATTATTTTTGTGAATTCTACAACTGATCCTGGTTTTCCTATGCTTCCTGACCTGTGCATCAATGACAGTGAGCTGCCTGCCCCGAGCCACCCAGCAGGTCTTCGGGTCAGGCCATCTCTCCCTGCAACTTTTGGGGAGACAAACTTATCCATATTGTTACACAAAGATTCCATCCACCGATTACTTAAAACTCAACAGAAAAAAATCCACTGAAAATATGCTTTTAGTGGGTGTTCTGTCTCAAAATAGCAGAGCTCTAAATGATTGTACTTAGCTCAGTCAAAGGCTCAGTAGCGCCTCCTTCTAAGACCTTAAAGTTCATTAGGCAGAGGTGGTGGTGGGGGGGATGGCAAAAATTCAGCAGGTCCAACTTTGTTTAGTGACTCCATACAGCAGCAGTACAATGTTTTAAGTTATTTCAATGCAGGGGAAGGGTGAAATAAAGCTGAAAATCAATTCTACAACCCCTGAATGACTCAGTTTGGCTCCTGCTGCATTTGTGTAGAGGCTGATGTTAGTGTCCGGTCTTAACTGTTGAGCTTTACAAAAAATTCTAATTTTGACTGGCTCCCAGAAAATCCAGGGCAGGTCCCTCTGCAATCCAAAATTCAGCAGGTCCAACTTTGTTTATTGACACCTTACAGCAGCAGTACAATGTTTTAAGTTAATTCAGTGCAGGGGAGGGTGAAATAAAGCTGAAAATCACCTCGCCAAACCTCAAGTTGCTCCATTCAGTTCCATTCATATCAGATGACCTAAAGATGGGCAAGCGATGTGAGAGGGCAGCAAGGAGGGCTGGGGGATACTGGGATGCATAGGGAGAGGCATCACCAGTAGAAAACAGGAAGTTATTATCCCTCTGTACAGACAGCTGGTGAGACCCCATCTGGAGTACTGTGTGCAGTTCTGGAGACCCAATGTCCGCAAAGACATAGACAGGATGGAAGCTGTCCAGAGGAGGGCAACTAAAATGGTGCAGGGTCTGCACCGGAAGACATATGAAGAGAGACGAAAGGAGCTTAATATGTATAGCCTCAAGGAAAGGAGGGAGAGGGGGACATGATAGAAACGTTCAAGTACCTCAAGGGAATCAACAAAGTCCAAGAGGGTAGCATCTTTCTAAAAAAGAGGTGTGCAAGAACAAGAGGGCACAATTTGAACATGGGGGGGCGGCTCAGAGGTAATTTAAGGAAGTATTTTTTCACAGAGAGGGTTGTGAATGCATGGAATGGCCTTCCAGAGGAGGTTGTGGATTCAAAATCAGTGGTGGAATTCAAGCATGCATGGGACAGTCATAAGGCAATTCTAGGGGGTTGGAAGAAGTAGGCTGCTGGTTAACTAGGATCTGCAGCTTATCCAGTAGGTAGGGAAATGGGCAGACTGGGTGCGTCAAGCGGCCCTTATCTGCCGTCAAAATTCTATGTTTCTGTGTTTCTATGTTTCATTCGCATCTGTGTGGAGGCTGCTGTTAGCTTCTGGTCTTAACTGCTGAGCTTTACAAAAATTCCTAATTTTGGCACCCATTGACTAGTGCCCAAAATATCCCAGGCAGGTCACTCTGCTATCTAAAATTCGACAGATCTGACATTGTTTCGTGACTCTCTACAGCAGCAGGACAATGTTTTAAGTTAATTCAATGCAGGATGAGGATGAAATTAAGCTGAGAATCACCTCTCCAAACCCCAAGTTGCTCCATTCAGCTCTGGCCACGTCTGTGTGGAGGCTGCTGTCAGCCTCTGGTCTTAACTGTTGAGTTTTACAAAAATTCGTATTTTGGTACCCTTTGACTAGCTCCCACTGAGTCCTGGGCAGGCCCTCTGCTATCCAAAATTTGGCATGTCTGACTCCACACAGCAGCAGTACAATGTTTTAAGTTAATTCAAATCAGAAGAGGGTGAATTACTTGATTGATGTGCTCTACTGTAGGCATAAATTCAGCTATTAACTGATACATTTTTAATGTTACTTGATGTGATCTACTGTAGGCAGTTTTTTGTTCAAGAATAGCAGTAGTCTGTTGTTTAGTTCGACCAGGGGGCCAGAACCACAGGATTGCAATGGCAAAGCTGTAGGTTGTCCAAATACTTTTGTCAAAGAAGTTGAATATGCTTTTTTTACTGGACTGTCTCTTGGTGTCTTCACCATCACTGTTGTCTGTAGGATTATTTTTATCACAGATATGTTTCCCCTGCTCGAGACTGCTGCCCAGCCAAATGGTTGGATGTTCTCTTTGCAAATGCCTTTTTAGTGATGTTGTCCCAAACTGGCTCCTAACTTTCCACCTGCTAACTTCCCGATGACAAAAGGTGCAGACAGAAAAACATTCATTTTTTGGACTTATTTGAAAATAGCGCTACGTGACTGAGGTGGAACGTTTTGTCATCATATCAGGAACTGCAGCAGTTTACTGACTGGTATTTCTGACCCTGATTCATGCACACAGTGGCTATCTGCAGAAGAGCTGCTATGATTTCTACCGATTTATTTTCCACTGACAGGTATGGCTAGTGGTGGTGCTTGCTGTATGTGTATTTGTTTTTTTCTCTTTGGGTTTGGGAACCCAGGTGGCATCCTTTACCTCATCAGTATCACATTCTGAGTCATCACCTTCGGAAGAGCATAACTGTGATACATCATGACTGTGATCTTATTCTTGTTCTTGAACATTTACAACATCTTCATCAGAGACACTACATTCTGATGAAGGAGCCAGATATGCATGAGTGGCATATCATGGAGTGCCATGTCTAGTGGTACTAGACAAAGCCTATTCTTTTTTTTTTCCATTCGACTTTTATTAGAGTTTACAATACAGAGAACGAATCCACAAGACATCTGACATAAGGAAGCTGTAATTGCTATATAAAATTATACTGATTCGTCCTCTCCCTGCCCACCCCCTCCCCCTCACATATCCCCCAAGCCCAAGCGCAGCATCATACCAACCAAACCACATCATGCATTGCAACGAGCGTACATTTCAAGCTTGTAAAGAGTACAGGGTTTGAAAAGAGCCCCATATCCTATTAAACCTGTTAAGTTTATTAGAAAGGCTTGCGATGGTTCTCTCCATTCTGAGATTCGCCAGAAGCTCCTGGAGCCATTCAAGGTAGGAAAAATTGTCAGAATCTTTTCAATGTCTAAGGACCACCTTTTTAACAGACATGGAAATTAATGCCATATAATATTTCCTACACTGTATAGAAATACCAGAAAATTCCCCCCAAAGACATACTGCCAGTGTAAACAAATCTGTGAGCCCCAACAGTGGATCAGCTCTTTCTTTAATGGTGGTCCAAAGTAAAGCAACTCTGGGACAATTCCAAAAAATATGAAGAAGGTCCCCAGGGTGCAACTTACATCTAGTACATGTCAGAGAGGGCACCACCTCCAGCTTGGCCAACTTCTGCGGGGTGTAGTAAATATTGTGCAAAATTTTAAATTGCGTTAATCTAAGTCTGTCCTGGAGTAAAAATTTGTGATAGTTATGCCAGAGTTGAGGCCAATCTAATTCCTTCTCTGGAAAAAGGGACGACCAATATGTAACCGGGGCAGGGTTATCAGGGTATGCCCATGCAAATAAGATGCTGTATATCTTGGACACCGCATGGGGCAATCCAGCCAACTCTACCAGAGTGGCCTGAAAAGTGATGTGGGCAGCAGGGGCGGAGTAACTCCAAAAACTTTTAGCACAAGGTGCTGAAGCTGAAAAATCTTAAAGATGTTTATCCCAGGTATCATAAACTTATGCATAATTTCCACTGAGGAGCACCATTGTCTATCAACCATAGTAAAGTCTTTCAGCTGACAATTTGCTAACGGAGGAAGCCAGTTAAGTGGTAGGGGCTTGTTATCTAATTGTAGACTAGGATTGCCAATTATTGGCTGAGATAAGTCCTTGACATTATCATATTTGAGAAACGCACACAGTTGAGCATGTGCAATAATCGATACTGTGATGGGAGAATTACGCAGCGCAGCCAGGAGAGATCCTACTTTAGCGTACAGCAACGCACCAAGAAGGAGTCCATGCTTTTTAATAGAAGCTAACTCCACTCTAAGCCAGGCTGGAATGTAGGAGGAGTGTGCTAATAGCTGCTCCGTTGTCAGCCACCTGAGATATTTGTTAACCTGACTGGCCCAGTAATACATTCCTATGTGAGGAATTCTTAAGCCCCCTTTTCCTTCAGGAGCAGCCAGTTTGTGAAAAGCCATTCTAGATTTTTTATACCCCCATATAAAATTGGAAAACATACTATGGATTTTTTAAACCAGGATAACGGAAGGCCAATATTTAACATATTAAGGGGATAAAAGAGGCGGGGAAAAACATTCATTTTAATTAAATTAATCCTACTCCACAGGGAGAGAGGAAGAAGCATCCACCTGCGGAGATCTTGGTCTATGCTTTGAGCCAACAGATCCAAATTTAATTGTTTAAGCCGGATTACATTGCATGTCAGAATGATTCCAAGATATTTAATGAAATCAGACTGCCAGGCAAGCCCAAAAGTCATGATTTCTTGCTTATAAACCCTATGATTGAGAGGAAAGACTGAGGTTTTCCTGATATTAAGTTTATAATTCTAAACCTTGCTAAACCCCTCTATTATATTGTGAATAGGGGGAATAGATGTAGCTAGATTAGTAATCTGCAAAAGAAGGTCATCTGCATATGCAGCTACCTTAACCACCTGCCCATTTAAAGATATACCTAGAATATTCTGGGCTTTGGTTAACCCCCGAATAAGGGGCTCTAAATATATATTGAAGAGCAGGGTGGACAAGGGACACCCTTGCCTAGTTCCCACGTGTAATTTAATTGGGCTGGAAATCATTCCATTACAAGAGATTCTAGAAGAGGGTAATAGATATAATGAATGAACCCAGCTCAGAAATTGCTTGGGGATACCGAATGCCTCCATGGTAGCAAATAAATAATTCCAATGGACCCTGTCAAAGGCCTTCTCGGCGTCCAGGGATACCAAGGCCATTGGAGTAGCAGCATCCCTCGAAGCCGAGAAGATGTGGGCCAGAGTTCGCAAGTGGTCTACTGATGATCTGCCCCTCATAAAACCAACCTGCTCCTCCCCTATTATGCTAGGAAGAATCATGCTCAGACGATCAGCCAATAGTTTGGCTAAAATTTTAATGTCGTGATTGATTAAAGAAATGGGCCTATAACTTGAGACCAGATCCTGTGGCTTGTCAGGTTTGGGCAATAAAACAATCAGAGCTTCAAAAAGAAAAGGATCGTCCCCTTGACCGGAAAGAAGAAATTGAAAAAGTGACAGTAAAATAGGAGTTAGCTGCTTGGAAAATACCTTATAAAAATTGGCGGAGAATCCGTCAGGACCAGGAGTTTTATCAGATGGCAAAGATTTAATTACCATAGCTATTTCATCCTCAGAGATAGGGGATATTAATGCAGCTTGTTGAGCATTAGTGAGGGAGGGTAATTGTAAGTCTCCCAAATATTTTTGCAAGTCCTTCTCGGAAGGGGGATTTACCATGGGACCATATAAATCCCGAAAATAACAAGTGAATACATCAAGTATCTCTAAGGATGAAGTTTTAAGGGGGTCTCCCTCTACAGAAGGAACGGCTGTGATAAATCTAGCTCATTCCTGTTGCTTAACACGCATTGCCAACAACTGCCCAGCCTTCTCCCCTTGGTCTGTATAAACTGCGTTTGTTTTTAAAATAGCGAACTCCGCTTGCTCCCTTAACAAATTAAGATAAGCATCCTTAACTTTAACTAAATCCTGATTGAAAGTTTCAGAGGAGGTAGGAGAGAGACGGGATTCCATATCTCTAATTTGGGACAGAAGGCGGGAAGTTTTATTTTCCAGTTCCTTTTTCCTTTTCGAAGTTAAGCCAATGAAAATCCCCCTCAAAAATGCCTTTAGAGCACTCCACTCCACGTCAGGCCGCCATGTGGAAAACAAAACCTATTCTTTAATCATTGACTTATTAGGTCTTACTGTTTTAGTTACCTGTTTTTCTGCTTTATTTGATTTTTCTGATAATGCCAACAGAGCTGCACTACTTTGATCATAGGATTCAGCAACATTCTTTTCTTTTTCTGGTTGTGTTGCTTCATTTTCATCAATGGGATTAATCATATCTGCAGCAGTGAATTTACCTTTTTATTCTGAATTTGTTTTCAGAAAATATTTTTATTGTTTCGTGTACCAATTTCAGCCATACTGCTGGTGTTGGCCACATGTTCCATAACAGATTCTGAATCCATTTTTGGGTGTCCAACTTAATTACTTAATTAGTAGTATTAGTTCAGATGTAGAGATGGGCAACACAGAGTCTAAGATGTGACATCCCCCTCTCAAAATACATGAGGCACTATGACCTAGTAGTAGATCAGTCACAGGGATGGGCAACACAGTCTAAGATGTGACACCCTCCTTCAAAATGTAGTAAAGTACTGTGACCTACAGTAGTAGTAGTTCAGGCACAGAGATGGGCAACACAGAGTCTGGGATATGGATGACCCACACCCCTTCAAAATCTGTATGGCACTCTGGCTGACATAGGATTGGCAAGAACAACAGTCACTCAAACAAAAAAGACCCTAACTGGTTGGCTCCCTTCAGTGTCCCTGTATCACGGGTGTTGCCTTTCATCTAGGAAGTATTTGGTAAGAAACTGGGGGGAAAAAACAGTCCTTTTTTAATTTGTGGGTACCCTGTCCTAACCTCTTTGTTCAGTGACTCTCTACTGCAGTACTCGTGACTGTTATATATTTATTTTTTATTGCTTTTGGCTACTTGCTGACCAAATGACACAAAAATACCATACAGACACAATTTTTTTTAAAGGTTACATTTTATTTATTGTTTTAACTGAGGGATCTAAAAGAATAATGCTGATGCATTTTTCATACTATGATAGGCTAAAGTAGGTCTACAGTTCATCTTTGTAAATTAGAACATTTTGGAAAAAAAGCAGATTTGAAATCAGAACTGGGTCACAGCTGAACCACCCATCCCTAGTGTTTGCTCCTGTTTGTGGATATGATGCTTGGTCTGGGCTGTTGCTGCTGTTGATTCTCACTCCTTCTAGTTTTTTCATGTTCACACCCAGTGCATTTTTTTAATGGTATTGGATGCTTCATCCTTTGTACTATTACATGCTTGCTCTCCTGCTAATACTGAGGTTTAAGACAGCTGTTGCTGTTGTTTCCCTGTCCTACTCTGTAAAGTCCCATTCAGTCTCTTTTCTCCCGGGCTCTGTAGTACTTTATTGGAACTGCATATCAGCTCCATCCTGTGTGTCTGTTCAGTGAATACCTCATTTCATGTAGTGTGGTACAGTAGCTTCATTATTTACCCTTGCTGCACTCTAGGCTGCTGTCTGGTAGGTATTGTTGTGTGTGCTGATTGGATTTCCACAAGGCACACAGGTAGAGGTAGGATGGCAACTATCTTTATTACAGGAAGTTACTCTGGGTGAGCTAGCCCAGCGGTCACATGGTTTACTAGATAAGCTGGCAGGGTCATGGCACTACCTAGCTTCACATCTCTGCTTTCAGGATAGACATGCCGATTTATTTGCATTTGTGCCATTCACATGTATAGCATGCTAAACTAGCTTATGGTTATATTTTAAATTTTTTGTGCTGCTTTTTAAATTGGTTTAACTTTTCTGTAATTTGATACCATTAGCAATTAGTGAAGGTCTGGACAGACTGCCTGAACACTTGTAACTTAGTGGTAAGGAGCGGACAAAGAGGAGTTTGAAGTGCCAAGTGAAAGGTAGGCCTGAGGTGAGTAGCTACACTGGAGAAGCAGACGTGCTACACTTATATGCTTAAATAATTTTAGGCTCTGGTACGCTGATAAATGTGGCTGTTTTTGACACTGGAATGCTATTTCACATTGTTTTAGTGCCATCTGCACTTGGAGTGCTGTTTTTTTTTTTTTTACAGAGGTGAGGTTGGAAACTGAAATACCCAGAGTGTATGGAGAGCCCTGGAAGTCCTAGGTAATCTCCTAAGGTAGTTTACAGCTTGGAGTCCAGTGACAGAAAAGTGGAGGAATGGAAAGAAGTAGAGAGTGAAGGAATGGAAGGCCTCAACTGCGGCTGAAACATAAAGTATGTGAACATATGAACATACAAAATTGCCAGCAGATACAGGTCATTTGGTCTATCTAGTCTGCTCATGTGTGCAGCACTTCAGTCCATTAGACTGCAGCTGCCCCCCCCATATGCCTTCCCCCATCTCCCGCCCCCTCCTGGTTTGTACCCTCCCCTTGAATATGTCCCACCCCTCTTGAAACCTCCAACACTCTGCAGCGATACGATTTCCTCTAGTAGAGCATTTCACCCTGCCACCACCCTGTCTGTGAAATAATGCCTCCTTAGTTCCATCTTGAACCTGCCCCCTTCCAACTTCATAGAGTGTCCCGTGGTTTCCCTTCCACACTTCAGATTGAACATACACCTGGTGTCTACTCTGTTCAAACACTTCAGGTACTTGAAGGTCTCAATCATATCCCCTCTCTGTGATGGAAGAGAAAGAGGAGAAGACCCAAGGAAAACTGAAGTGAAGAAGGGAACAACCAAAGGAGTCCACCCCCCCCGGCTTGATTGGAAGTGGTCATTAAGGGAAGGAGAGAACACTCTAATGCTGGGTTCTGAGTATTGAATACAGTCAACTAAAAATGGAGAGCAGAAACATTGACTTGATATAAAGTAACAATCAATCTAAACATTAAAGATTGAGATACTACTCAATATGCAAAATGGTGCATAGATAGAGACATACCATGTACTCAGAGAAAAGAAGTATGTTTGTGCCTGTGTTCACAATTCACAGACAGTGTATTTTTCTTTCTTTTTTGTTTTTGTTGTTCACTTAAAGTGATTTTGCAAGCTTTTGCAGATGCCTTTTACACATAGTATGCAATTGCTTTCCATGCTTCAGATGTTGAAGCTACAAATTGTTTTCTAAAAAAATCTGTCATAGTCATTTTTATTTATGTTTTATCAGTATTGTGTCCTCCAATTTTTTTGTCTGTGGCCACACCCCTGGAATGATGTCATGCAAAGGAACTGTCAGTGTTTTACATACAGCACCAAGGAATTCTGGGTAAATTCAAATGTTGATGCAAATGTTAGTTACTCAGAGAAGCAGTCCCTTATTTAGGTGGTAGTGACTGCACCTAATATGTAGATAGAAACATAGAAACATAGAAGTTGACGGCAGATAAGGACCACAAGGCCCATCTAGTCTGCCCATTTCTTTTTTTACCTCATAAATGTGCCATCAGCCTTTGCTCTGTCAATGGCCTATCTATTCATACTCATCTATATTGCTCCTTTATGCCTATCCCATGCCTGTTTGAAGCCCTGCACTGTATTCATATCCACTACTTTTTGAGGTAGGCCGTTCCATGCATCCACCACCCTTTCTGTGAAAAAGAACTTCCTCAGATTACCCGTTAATCGGCCTCGCTCTAATCTCATGCTGTGTCCTCTTGTCCTGCTATTTTTCTTATATTTAAACATGTTAGACTCTTTCACCTTGTTAATGCCCTTAAGGTGTTTGAATGTTGCGATCATATCACCTCTCTCGCTCCTTTGCTCTAGGGTATACATATTAAGCTCCATTAACATGTCCTCATATGTTTTCTGATGCAGTCTCTGCACCATTTTGGTGGCCCTTCTCTGGACTGCCTCAATTTGGTTAATGTCCTTGTGAAGGTGTGGCCTCCAGTACTGCATGCAGTACTCCAGATGGCGCCTAACCAGTGTCTTGTAAAAAGGGATTATTACCTCCCTCTTCTGACTTGTGATACCCCTATTAATACACTCCAACATCCCCCTAGCCTTACCTACTGCTTTAGTGGTCTGCTTGGATGATTTCAGATCATCACTGATGATGATGCCCAAGTCTCTTTCTTCCCTTGTGACTGCCAGCAACTCCCCTCCCAGCCTATAGGCGGCTTCAGGTTTTCTCTTCTCTATGTGCATGGTCTTGCACTTCTTCGCATTAAACCCCAGTTGCCACTCTTCTGACCATTTTGCTAGTTTATCCAGATCTCTTCTCATTCTGCCCCCCCATCTGGATCATCTACTCTGTTGCAGATCTTGGTGTTGTCTGCAAACAGACAAACCTTACCCTCCAGTTCATCTGCAATGTCACTGATGAAGATATTGAAGAGGACTGGCCCCAGGACTGATCCCTGAGGCACCCTACTTGTGACTTGCATCTCTTCTGACTGTATACCGTTTACCACCACTCTCTGTTTTTCTGCCCATCAACCAGTTTGCCACCCAACTGACCAACTTCTGACCCATCCCGAGCCTACTTAGCTTATTAATCAATCTTCTATGTGGAACAGTATCGAAAGTTTTGCTGAAGTCAAGGTAGGTGACATCAACTGCTCCCCCTTGGTCCACCACTCTGGTTACCCAGTCAAAGAAATCTATGAGATTAGTTTGACAGGCCTTTCCTTTTGTAAACCCATGCTGTCTTGGATCCTGTGCTCCTATGGATTCCAGGTGTTGCACTATCCTTTCCTTAAGGAGTGCCTCCATAATCTTGCCCACTACTGAGGTAAGACTGACTGGTCTGTAGTTCCCTGCCTCCTCTCTGCTACCACTCTTGTGGAGTGGGATCACATGAGCCCTTCTCCAGTCTTCTGGGACCTCTCCTGTGCTCAGAGACTCACTAAACAGTTCTGATAATGACTCTGCTAGTTCCACCTTAGATGTACATAGCAAGGCACTATAGCACGGTGGTTTATGGGAGGCAGTACAGCGCAGTGGTTTAAGGTTCTGAGCTGCAAATCTGGTGACATCCAGCAGACCAGACCTGGGTTTGAATCCTACAGCTTCCACTTGCATACTGTGTGACCCTGAGCAAGTCACTTAACTTCTCTGTGCTCCCAGGTCACACCTATAAAAAAGCTTTCAGCTTAGTGTGCTGCTCCTGGTTAAACAACTAAAATAAAAAAAGGCATTGTGGGTACAATAAGAAGTTATTTTCCAATTTACTTACTGTGAGGTGCAGTCTCATATTTCTGAAGTGGCTTCAACAATAAAAGCTCTTATATGTTTATTGGCAAAACAAGGCATTGTGCATATAGTATCTAGCACACAAGATTTCTTTACTGAGAGATGTAGTGCCCTATGCCAGTAGTGTAGATGTCTGCAATACCAAGACTGACTAACAGAGGTCTCTGTTTTGAAACAGTGCTTATAAACTTTTTCTTTTTTTTTATTTTAGTTGTTTAACCAGGAGTAGTTTCCCCTTGCATGATGTCATGCTTGGGGGTTACAGCACCCAGAAAAAAAAAAGGGTTGGGTTATGCAAATGAAGCAGCACACCAAAATAAAAGCATTTATTTCATGGAAAACAGCACTTTTTGGCAGTTTGAATGGTAGGTTACTATGGGTTACTAATCCCATTTTCTGTGGCACAGCTCTCTAAATCACTTTAAAGAGTGGTTTAATTTGTCTCACAGTATTGAAGTACATTAATATTGCTAAATAATAAGTCAGAGAGTAGCTTAAGATAAAATTTTAATCTTGGCCAATGGGAGTGAGGTGAATTCAAATTTCTCACCTTTCTGCTCAAAGAGTCTTGTAACATTCCTCGCCTTTCTGCTAGAGATGCAGCGAATTTTTAATCCGCTGGTGAAGTGAACGCAAAGTGACCACTTTGATTTGGCAAAGCACAATGCAAAGTGGGCACTGCAAAGTGCTCACTTCGCGTTATAATTATTACTTCACATTGCCATTATGCCCTAACGCGAATTAAGGCAAAGTGAGAAGGAGATAGGCAGCCCCACCCACACATCACATGGCTTACAGTACTGTAAGTCACATGCTTTAGCCAGGCAGGAAGGAAGTGAGTCAGAGAAGCAGTTTCACTTTCTCCTTTGCATTCGTAGAGGGAGAAGGCTTTGTGTAGAGGAGAGTAGTAGTGAGTGAAAGTGCTTGATTGCCACTTTGACTAGTGAAGAATGCCAACAGCTTTTTTAAAAGCTATATCTTCATTTAGTTTTTGTATTGTATTTGTGATTTTGTTTTGTTAGTGAATTTTTTTTATAGGTTTTGTTTTGTTTTGTGTGTGTGTGTGTGTGTGTGTGTAACTGGGTGTGTCAGTGTCAGTGTGTGTCGGTGTGTGTGTTGGACCCAAGGACTTGTGTCAGTATGAAGGTAGGATGAACCCTGGAGAAGGCAAGTCGCTGGCCTGTGGGCATGGTCGGAAGGGAGTGCAGACACATGGGGGTGGTCGTGTCATACTGGACCACTCCCGACACCTGGGTGTTGCTCCCCCCCATGTTGAAGCAACAGCAGCAGCAGCACCAGTGGCACTTCTGGCTGCTGTGCATCCACCTTCTCTGCCACTACCACCACCACTGGTAGCAGCTGTAGGGGCTCCAGCAGCACCCCCTCCACCACCTCCACAGCCACAGGAGGTGCCCCTGGTAAATCTAGGTGGTGCGACTCGTGCTAGGACTGTGTCTGGTCCACTCCCCCGCAGCTCCCCAGTGTGGGAGTTTTTTAACTCTGTGGGGGAAGACAGCACAGTCATGGTGTGTCATCTGTGTGGTGTGCTGGTGTGCCATGGCCCCCAGGGGACACATTTGGGGACCGGTGGCCAGTGCACCCACATGCTCAACCACCACAAGGCAGAGTGGCAGGCTGCCGTGGAAGGGGCCAGGCATCCACCTGCTGGCCCTGCTGTGGCAGTGGCTGTGGGTGCTGCTGGGGTCAGAGTTGTGCCTCGCAGTCACCGCCGCAGCAGGAGGAGGGCCAGTACAGCAGCTGCTCCACCACAACCACTGCCACCACAGCCACCAGCACCACCCTCTCCACCACCACCCCCACTATCTGGATTTGCACCTGCAGTGGACCCTGCCACAGTCCATGCAACAGAGGCTGACCTCACCCTGGTGTGGGCGGCTCTGGAAGAGAACAATCAGAGGGTCAGTGCTTTGCAGCAGCAGGTTGACACAATAGAAGAACAGTAGCAACAAATAGTCACAATTCTGCACCTGCTGCTGGACCACCACGGCATCCCATTCTCATGGCCACAATAAGGGATTGTTTTCTGGTCCCCCCCCACACCCCACTACTGTGTTTTACTATTTTTGTGTGTTTTTTTTGGTTGTTGTTTAATAATACACATTTTCCCTTCCAGGGAAATCTTTCTTGTGCCACATAGTGCAATATATTTCTGTGAAAACCTCCTGTAATTTCAATACAGTGTGTCACGTGATGGAGGAATTCCCAGTCTGACAAGCCACCCACATTCTGCCTCCCTTCTCAGCAATGATAGGACATGATGCCAGGGAGAGCGCGTGTGCGTGCTCCATTACAGTGAATATCCGATTGTCCAGCAGGTTTCTGAATGTTTCTTTATGTTATAATGGTCAGTTTGTGGTGAAACGTGTAGGCACGTTTCCAGTAAGAAGAGCCTTGTTCGTGGAAACATTCCCACATTTCACCACAAAGTGAACCTTATAATATAATGAAACATTGGGATAGCTGCCGGACATTCACTATAGTGGAGCATGCACCTGCGCTCCCCCTGGCATCACGTCCTAATGTTGCTGAGAAAGGGGGCAGAATGTGGGCAGCTTTTCTGAACGGTAATTCCTCCGTCATGTGACACACTGTAATGAAATTACGGGTGGTTTTCACAGAATTATATTACACTCTGTGGAGCAAGAAATATTCCAATTGGAGTAAGGCCCCCACATATTAAGTTATGTGCATCACCATAACTATGTAATGTGGTAAATCTCTGTAAAGCAGCAGCTCAACAATCTGTAGAGAACTCTGACCTATATTTTTTAATGCTATGTTACAACTTCCTTTACTTACATCCGGACTGACTGAAATGATACGAGAATTTGCAGTAGTTGAGTCTGCTGTACTACCTTTTTTCATGTGTGAAATAATGAAAGGAGCATTCCTTTTAAATTGGTGCTGACCAGGTTTTTGTCATTGTTTTCCTCTGCTTTTCTCCATCACATCAGTTTTGCAGCAGGCAGTGTTTTATGACACCACGGAACAATATTTATTGAAAAGCAGCTGCAAATAAATACAGACCTGGTCAGAACAATATTGGAAGGCATGCTCATTTTTTTTCATACATGAAAAAAAGTAGTCAACTAAGTAAATCAGACATAAATTGTGAAAAGAGGCGTACACTTGTATCATTCAAGTCACGACTCGAAGGTAACTAGTGGCTGTGGCAATGTGAAGTAGCATAAAAAAGTACAGTTCAAAATTGTCACGACATTCTTGCAATGCTGCTTTAATTGTAATGTCAGTATGACATCATGAGCTCACAACAATCGCTCAACATACGAAAGTGGCACAGAGTCCCAGATTTTTTCTGCAGGCCCAAAATGCATCCTCCTTGTGTGCAGAAAATTGACAAGTGGTAACACAGTGAAATGGGAGTGTTTCAGCACATACAAAGTCCCCCAGAATTAATGGCATACTCAGTCATGCGCGCAGTGGTGGCATAGAGTCCCAGATTTCTTCTGCAGGCCCAAAATGCATCCTCCTTGTGTGCAGAAAATTGACAAGTGGTAACACAGTGAAATGGGAATGTTTCAGGACATACAAAGACCCCCAGATTTAATGGCACACTCAGTCATGCATGCAGTGGTGGCACAGAGTCCCAGAATTTTTCTGCAGGCCCAAAATGCATCCTCCTTGTGTGCAGAAAATTGACACAGTGAAATGGGAGTGTTTCAGCACATACAGAGTCCACCATTATAAAATGATGACTGTGAGCGTCCTGTTGCTGGTCCAATGTGTTCTGCGAGGTGATTCGAGCAAATGCAATGTGATCATCTCAACTGGATTGAAGGGTGCCCTTTGGTTGTACACTAATAGTAGCTTTGGTGAGTAGATATATATAGATATATGGTTGTGTATTTTGTAGGTGAGGAGCGGGGTTGACATGGACATGTACTCATAGTATTGTTCTGCATCACAGGTCACAGAAACTGTTGGTGTGCACATTCCAGTGCTCAATGAGAATTTTTTGCGTTGAAATTGGAAACGGATAACTCTCTAGCACATGAAGGTAAGTATTTTATTTGGGGGGAGGTGGGGGGGAATCATATTTGCTGGTTTGTCTGTAATGGTTTCTTATTTTGTTACTTCTTCACAGATTTCATCTGCATCCTTCTGGAGTCCGGTTGTTGTTAATGATGGTCATGGTCATCTAATGAAACGTGTTGCATGTGTGGCCAAGCCAGGGAGGGTGCCTGATGTTGAAGAACTTTTTTGGATAAGGCCAGTTTGACAGAACAACAAAGCATTTGGAAGTTTCGTAAAAAAAGCAATGAATGACTTCTTACAACTTAATTGTTATTTCCCTTCCTGGTTCTGAATCTCAGGTCAAGTTACACTGAAACCCACATCTTGTCAAATAACACAACCTGTGTGCAATATTTGCTGCAGTCTTTCTAAAACAATGAAATGGATGAAATAAAATCTTCATACTTACCAGAATGGATTTCACATGGATATTCCATTGGCTCCTCTCTGTACGGTACAGCTTCAGTACCATTACCACCAAGTTTTAGCGATGGAGACTTTTTTTGTTAACCTGTGAAAGAAACAAAATAAGTGTACCGTATGTGTTTTACCATTGTGGCTCTGAAAAGCTACAGAAAACAAAACATACAACTAAAGGAAGTGAGGCAACATAACAAACATGAGTACACAAACTCACTTTATGGTTTAAATATTAAGAAGCTTTGTGTCTCTGGCTGATGGATGCGATGGTCTGGACAGACTCAGGCTTGGTGGTGGCAGTGGCTAACAGCAGTCCTGGTGGTGGTGGTCCAGGGTGCAGACAGACTCAGGCTCAGTGGTGGCAGTGGCTAACAGCAGTCCTGGTGGTGGTGGTCCAGGGGGCAGACAGACTCATGCTCAGTGGTGGCAGTGGCTAACAGCAGTCCCGGTGGTGGTTGTGGTCCAGGGGGTGGACAGACTCAGGCTCAGTGGTGGCAGTGGCTAACAGTAGTCCCGGTGGTGGTGGTCCGGGGGGTGGGCAGACTCATGTTCAGTGGTGGCAGTGGCTAACAGCAATCCCAGTGGCGGTGGTCTGGGGGGTGGACAGACTCATGCTCAGTGGTGGCAGTGGCTAACAGCAGCCCCAGTGGTGGTGGTCCTGGGGCGGACATGCTCAGGCTCAGTGGTGGCAGTGACTAACAGCAGTCCCGGTGGTGGTGGTCCAAGGGGCGGACAGACTCAGGTTCAGTGGTGGCAGTGGCGAATAGCAGTCCCAGTGGTGGTGGTGGTCCAAGGGGTGGACAGACTCAGGCTCAGTGGTGGCAGTGGCTAACAGCAGTCCTGGTGGTAGTGGTGGTCCAGTGGGCAGACAGACTCAGGTTCAGTGGTGGCAGTGGCTAACAGCAGTCCCGGTGGTGGTGGTCTGGGGGGCACACCGCATTTTAACAACTTCAGTGAAAACCTGCCAATGTTAACCACATCATCATCCTTATAAAGAAAGTTGCCCTCAAAGTCATCAATGTCTGAAGTCTAACCACTGGGAAATTCTTTCTCCATTGTGTCATCATCTACATCAGTGGTGTGCCGCTTCAGGCAGCCACTGTCAGTGCCACCAGGATGGTCCATTTCCATATCACCAAAACCACCATGACTAGGTCAGGGTATGAATACCGAGGTTGCAGTCTGTGCTGGTATGTGCCTCTCATTCATTTTTATGAATGTTAGCAAACTAACATTTGCTAGAGACAGGTTTGTCCGATGATCCCTGACTATTGCACCTGCTGAGCTGAATACCCTCTCAACACTTACACTGGAGAGTGGGCATGTGAGGTACTTCAGTGCCACTGCAGTCAGCTCTGGCTATTCACTGACCTTTCCACTCCAGTACAAAAGAGGATCTTCAGTTATTGTCAGATGCTTGTTTTCAGACAAATATGACTCAACCATTCTTTGTGCTACACTAAGTCCAGTTGTTGATGCATCATCCTGTTCTCCCAAATCTTTATTTCACAAATACTGACTTGGGACAAAGTCTCCCAAAGTGGGTTGACGCCAGCCACTTTGGATGACAGACCACCTGGAACTACAGTCCCCTTTCACTTGCAGGATATGCTTGATGGTCCACCAGGTACACCTTCAGCTGGATTATGCTGCTGAGGTTTGCTGACCTTGGCCTGTGACTTCTGTGCCCCATGAACCAAGTGCACCAGTTGACCACTGATATATTTTACCTGTTCAGGCCTTCCCTCCGGTACTGATGCAATTCCATGTTTGTATCGTGGGTCCAGCATTGTTGCTATGGCAAAGTTGCCACTACACTGAATGCTCACAACATGACGATTCTGGTCGAATATTGTCAGCATGTGTTGCAGCAACATACTACTACCACCGTCTCTGGCAACATCAAGGCTATGCTGTACATTCACCAGTGTCTGCCTCAGCATCCGCAGCAGTGGAATTGATTGGCTAGTGGAGGCAGACTGGCCACTCACTGCCTATGTGGCATGCTCAAAAGGCCACAAAATTGTTATTACAGAGTCCATGAGGCGCCACTGTTCAGTCATCATAGACATGGAGGCCCCCCGGAACTGTCACGGCTAGTGTGCATCGCAAGATATTCGGAGATGGCTTTGTATTGTTCATACAACCTCTCTGCCATGTATAAAGTGGAGTTCTATCTGGTGACAACTTCCAGCTTCAAGCGGTGCTGAGGCAGGCTGTTTTGTATCTGCAACTGCCGCAGTTGGTCATGGGCCTTTCCAGATCTTGAAAAATGAGAGCAGACACGTCGTGCAATGGTCAGCATTTCCTTTACATCAGGGTGCTGCAGAAACTCCTGAACCACAAGATTTAAACAGTGAGCCATGCATGGAACACGAAAAAAACAACCATTCATGATGCATTTCACCACATTTGACCCTTTGTCACTTGCTATGAACCCAGCTCTCAGGGACAGAGGGTTTAGCCATTTGTCAATTTCAGTCACTACCACGTCAGACATGTTCTCACCAGTGTGTGAACAGGTCACATTGTGCATAGCAATCACTGCATGCTGTCAAATTCCTGGAAGATTGCTACCGCGAAAATCCACCTTACTGCACTGATTATTCACATTACCAACATCACAAACAACCCCCGGCACCTGCGCCCAGCGTGCAGTTATACACAAATATGAACTCCCCGCTGTTTTGCCACTTTTCCACATATCCATACTTAAATGGATGAATGGAGAGGAGGAATGTTGAAGGGCATGTCTTACTGAGTCGTACACAGTGCGGAGCAACTTGGGGACAGCATGGGTAGAAAAGTATGTCCTGGACGGGACTTTCCATCTTGGACAGGCACATGCAGCAAACCACAAGAACCCAGAATTCTCCACAAAGGAGAAGGGCAAAAGATCAATTGCCAGCATTTCTACTACAGCAACATCAAGTTCACGTGACACTGTATGATCCGGGGGGGGGGGGTGCTTCAGTTTATATGCAAAAAAACACTCTGTAACATGGGCTGACTTAAACGTATTACACGGGGTGTGATCACAAATGGTTGTGCTCTGTGATGAATGGTATTGGCAGGGGGTGGAGTCTGAACATTTGATGAAGACAGTTGCACAGGTGATGATGACAAACCAAGAAATGCTGTTATTTTGCCAGATTTGCCAACCGGGGTTGTTGTACAACTTGCACTAGACATACTGCATTCACCACCACCACCACAAAAACTGCTACTCTCACCAGCACTGGACAACATTTCAAAGTCATTATGGTCCTCCACCTCATCATGCCTGTAGTAATCCTCTGCTTTTATCACCTCACTACTGCACATGTTTAATTTGCTACTGCCCCTATTATGGACTCCATTGACAATGCTTTTCTCCACTTTAAAGACACTTTCCCCAGCATCTGGGACAAACATGCCCCACTGCGACGTACAAGGGTATGAGGCAACCATCTACCGTGAATCACCCAAGAATTGATTGCGTGTCAAACCACCCGTGACAAAGCCTGGAAAACACATAAATCCTCACGCCTCCCACATCTATCCACATACCCCATGCTCCGAAACAAGTGTACCAGAGCCACTTGCCTAGCTAAAGCAAAGTACTTCAGCGCTCCCTATAGTCCAACCTAAATAACCCCTCAAAATTCTGGAAGGTCATTCACTCCCTCTTCCCTCCACCAGCTGCTAATCCAACTCCAATTCTAAATATTAACAACTCCATTCTAGCTGAGCCAACAGCAGTTGCTACTGAGTTCAACATATATTTCTCCACTTGTGCTGCGACTCTCCTCTCTGCCATGCCAAACCCTACACCTATCGCACCCTCTACAGATGTAACGAACCTGACTAGACCTCACTCCTTTTCCTTCAATGACATCTCTGCAGTGGATGCCCTAGATGCACTACTTTCTCTCAACCCTTCAAAAGGCAAATCCCCAGATGGCTTGGACCCTAAACTCCTCTACCTCTCTGCCACCGCCATAGCAACTCCGCTTGCCAAACTCTTAAACCAATCCTTTGCCACTGCTGCCGTCCCCCAAGCATAGAAGCATGCCACAATCATCCCCCCTCCCAAAAGGAGGTACCCTCACCTCCCCCTCCAACTACCACTCTATTTCCCTCCTCCCAGTACTAGCAAAACTACAAGAGCACCTTGTGCTCACCCAACTTCTTTCCTTCCTCACCAACTCTAATTTCTTCACACCCTACCAGTCAGGTTTCAGAAAGGGACACTCCACTGCATCCTTCCTTGTAAGGCTTACCGACTCCATCCTGACTGGTATGGACAGTGGGTTGATCACCTCAGCCTTCTCCATCAACCTTGTGAAAGCCTTTGACACCATCTCCCACCCCATATTGCTCTCTTGTCTCACTGAATCAGGCCTCTCTGTTGCTGCCACCAACTGGTTCAGATCTTACCTCTCTGGCAGAACCCAGTCCGTTAGAGTCGCAAATGCTATCTCCTCCCTCCTTCCCTTAACTACCGGTGTCCCCCAGGGGTCAGTTCTGGGATCCATACTGTTCTCTATATTCCTAAATGACTTACCACTCATCTGTTCTACTACCTCAACCCACATGTATGCAGATGACACTGTACTCTGCTCCTCAGGCTCCGACCCTGAAGTGGTACAAACTAACGTCCAAGCCGACTTCAACAAAGTACAGCAATGGTTCAGCTCTCACCAGTTCTCCCTAAATGTAAAAAAAACTGTCACAATGACTTTTGGCACATGACAACACCTGTCCAAACTCCCATCCTTTCTCTATTTCTACACCCTGGACAGTCAAAAACTCAAAGATGTCTCCTCATTCCTCTACTTTGGGGTATGGCTCGACTGCCATCTTTCCTTCTCAGACCACATTGATGCTATTTCAAAAAAACTGCCCCCCATGCTCGGTGCACTTTATAGGAACCGCAGTAGTCTCCCTCCACCCATCCGACGTGTACTGGTCCAGAAGATGATACATCCCTACTTTGATTACTGTGACATTGTTTATGGTGCAGCCCCTAAGTCCACCCTATCTAAACTGACACACTTTTTAATGCCTTCTGCTGCTTTGCTCTTGATGCCTCACCCCTTACCCACCACTGTGACCTCTACCGTTCTCTGGCACTACCGTCCCTCGGAAACTGCTGCATTTCACACTGTGCTAAATATGTATCTAATCTATGGTTTGGCACCATCCCTTCCTACCTCTCCTCTGTGCTCTCAGCTGCCCCCTCCTCACCCATTATCTTAGATCCTGCGACTACCGCCAACTATTAATCCGAAGGCGGAAGACTACTGCCGGGAAAG
Organism: Neoceratodus forsteri; assembly: GCA_016271365.2. Lineage (NCBI taxonomy): Eukaryota > Metazoa > Chordata > Ceratodontiformes > Ceratodontidae > Neoceratodus > Neoceratodus forsteri. The sequence goes on along the minus strand of CM057450.1, from coordinate 1,734,483,810 downwards.
CCGCCCTCTCACACCGGTTTCCCAAGCTATGAAATGATCTCCCACCTGAAATTCAGCATTCCTCCTCTGCCCCCACTCTTTCTACCACTCTAGCTAACTTCCTCATCACTAATTGCTCCTGTACCTGACTTGGCCATGCGCCAATTGCTCCCTTCCCCACTGCCCGACCAGCGGCCTTAGCTTTGCTATAAATGCTGACATATAGCCCCAACCTATGCACTTTTGTCCTGTGCCTTTTTGTCCTGCACCATCATGTGTTCTATGTCTCCTGTTGCTTATACCTGCATATTACGGTGTGCTAAATTTTCCCTTGTATTGCTGCTATATGTCAAGTAATTGTTATATACTCCATACAATATCCAATGTACTCCATGTGTTGTTGCTTGTCATTTAATGCAATTGTATCCATATGCTGCTTCTTGCCTCTGTTATTTGCTCAGTTGATAACCTGCGTGTTATCCAACCCCTTTGCACCCCCTCCCCCCAGGTCGCACCAGGAGATGAGCATCTTGTTGCTCAGTGTGCCTTTCCTGGTGAAACTATTTCAATAAATAAATAAATAAACTACTGGACTTAACAGTCATGGAAGGCGATAACATGCTCGCTATGGTTGCCGGTGACGAGGGTGAAGGCCCCACTGTGGTATTAGCTGCCAGCTTGTGCTGGGTCCACAGTGCCAAGTGCCAATTCTTAAGATGTGTATGCTGTCCTCCTGTGCCCAGATGGCTCCCCTTTTTACCTCGACTCACATGCACATGGCAAACCTGGCAGATTGCAACTGACTCATCATTTGCATCTTGAACAAAAAAATCCCAGACAAGAGATTGTGATGCTTTGCTCTGCTTTTAACATGTCCATGATGTGGCTTATTTAAGTCTGTTATTTTAAGCACTGAAGTGGGGGGGGGGGCACGTAATGTTTCAGCACTGCACACCTGGACTGCAACTGACCACCACGACTATCTATCATATTTATTACTGGGTCATCATTATCAACTGAAACTGGTAAATCACAAGTTTTTAAGGGGGAGGATACTGCAAACAGACTCAGACACAGCCACCTTGAATTTCTTTTTCTCCGGTTCCCAACTGGGGTCAATTACATCATCATCATATTCATCAATGTCACACACATCCACCTCTTCTGCTTGGATGCTAGCATGTGGACTGCATGTTGCAACAAAAGCAACATCATCCTCATCATCACATTTATCATCAGTATCTACACCACCATCACCTGATATTTTTTCACCACACTGTGAATCACTGCATGGAAAATGCATTACATTAACTGCCACGGTTGATGGAATATCATATTGTATGCTATCATTGACATGATTATCAGAATCCTCAGGTTCAGTTACTGGGATGTTACTGGGCAGTATGACATCATCTACGCTGCCACTCACTTGCACTGCTTCACACTCAATATTTTTGGAAATGGTACACTGGTCGGAATTAGAACTTGATGCAACAATACTAATATTACCAACACCACTAACACCAGTAACACTAACATCACCTGCTGGGAAAACATCATCTCCTCCAACTATGAGTGAAACTACTGATTGGGCTGAAAAAAACATTGCAGGAGAAATACCTTTCCTCACATCAGCAATGCACTTCTGCGTCTGCGTACTACTACCACTCCCATAGACTATCTTACTGCCAACATTGCCATGGCAAGAAACAGCTTTGCTTGCATGTCTCTTTGCAGGCATTTTGGGTGATCAACCACAATATTATAACCAAATTCAGATTTTGATACGTTCACTCTCGGATTGGGGGGACACTGGATGTGAAGCCAAAAAAACAACTGTAGCTTCAGCAACAGATAAGAGACTAGTCTGTCATGCAATGAAAGCAACTTCAGTAACCAGTGGTGCTGATGAGGTCATAAAAACAATCCAATCTGGTAAAAGATTCCTTTTGCACGTGGTGGGGGGGGCACTGACTGAAGTGCAGATTTTTATGGCAGTACAAGCAGCAAAACAAAGAACAGATACCACAATTGCAGTACAAAATCAACCAGCTGCAGTGGATAGCAGGTTCACACTGCTACGCCTGCAATTACACTAGTCTGTGGCACAATAAAAGGTGTATTATTTGATGTCATGCAACACCGCACACACGCTCACACACACACACACACACACACACACACACACACAGAACAGTTTGTCTACAATGCTGAACGAGTAATGCATAGCAAATGCAAATGTTCAGTACTATGCCATGTATCGTAATGTAAACAACCTGAAATTATGAATTGCTGCACCAGATCCACACAACAAACAGCAAGAAAATTTCAACTATTACTGACAATATTACTGTGTGTACATTAACACAGTCAGTTATAAAACAAAAATATAACCAAAAAACAAAGAAATAACTATTTCTCCAACTTAAATCTACCTACACCACAGATACGCCCTTCCCCCAAAGCACACTTTCATTGTCTTTCACTACACACACTCAATGTTGCAAATTAACATTCAAAATCCACATAAAAAACAAAACCGCTCGATGATATGAACACAAGATGGTTTCCTACATTCAATGAACTAAAGTTGGAGCCCCCCAAAAAAACACAAAAATGTTTTCTTAACAGCTTTTACAAGATTTAAATCACAGACAGCTATCAGAGCACACTGTCTCCTACTCCTTCCTACATATACTACCCCGAACTGAGGCTGTGCAGATCAATATAGAGCCCATGTGACCTAAAATCCCATGAATCACTGCAAAATTCACCTTCAGAGCTCAAAAACAAGGTGAAGTGAGGCAAAGTGCAATGCCCTCAATGTACTTCACCTTAAATTTGGTGGAGTAGTAGTCTGGGGAAGTGGAGTAACGCGAAGTCATTGTTTCCAATTCACGTTGCGGAGCACTCCGCGAATCCGTCTTTGCTCCGTGAATCACTTTGCGGAGCAGATTGAGCCCATTTCGCCCACCACTACTTTATGCTCAAAGAAGGGTCTTGTAACCAAATAGTGAAGGGCTTACTCATAAGGTGTATAATTTTTTTAATTTATTTATTTAATTATGTCTTTGATTACCAGGTAGGTGCACTGGTCCGAGGGACCATTTTCAGGCATGACCCAAGCCATAAAAGATGGCAAGTTTAAGCACAGTTACTGTAATTTACAATTAATCAGAAGTTAAGCACTTTACATACAAAAAAAATCTAGCTACATGAAATATAGGCATCAGGGCCCTAACACTGGTAGTGTTCAGCAACATGTACAATCACAAGAGCAGAATATATACAGTTAATCATAAGTCAAGCATTTTACATACAGAAATATAAATACAGGAATTTTAGCATCAAGGTCATGCACTTTCACATACTGATATAGATACAGGTATATGGCAACAGGATATGAAATACATTCAGGATTAGGTAGCCTTGCTTGACATAAGAAGGTGCAGTAGTCCTGCACCACCCCTATTCAACTCATCCTTGAGCACTACCAGTGATATGAAGAGAGAGAGAGAGAGAGAGAGAGAGAGAAAGGACAGTGAAAAAACTTGAGTAGAGGGGAGAAGAAACTCCTAACAGATTCAGGTTAGTTTGGGGTTAGAGTTGCTGGTTGGGGGAGGGGTGCTATCCTGGTGAGCAAAAGCACTGATCCCTGTTTATAAGCCAGGTTTTGAAGAAGGATTTAAAGAGTGTTGGATGAGTGGATTGTAACACACATCCCATTCCATAGTGTGGGGGCAGCAACAGATAAGACTTTCCCACCCATGCTGGTAAAGACTCTCAGTATCTCAAAGGGAGGTACAGTAGATGAGTGGAGACTCTGTGAAAGGGTTACAACCTTGACTATGGGAGTGAGACAGGACGCATCACAGCTTCTGATGGTGCTATCCATGATACAGCCAAGAGTAAAGTCAAAGCAGTCTTGGAGTGGTATCTAGCCAAGGGTTCTGTAGAGGTCACAGTGATGGGTTGAGAATGGTGCCATAAGAACAAAGTGGCAGGCACTGTTGAAGGTGGACATAAGTCCGGATTTGAGGGCAGAGGATGCACGAGAGTAGATGGGGAGCAGTAGGTGATGATAGGAAGTAGGTTACCCTGGACAATTGCAGTTTGAGCCTCGGGGGTTAGTAGGTGGCATAGATGGTAGGCGGCCCCTAGTTTTTTATTCACCCCGTGAACCACAGTATTGATGTGGTCTGAGAAGGTTAGCACCGGGTCAAGTGTTACCCCCAAGTATTTGAAAGAGTCAACATTTTCTAGAGCTGGACCATCAGGTGGTAGTACTTGGAGGGAGGAGCCAGAATAATGAATCTTGGTGAGGTAGGATTTGGACGCAAATAGCATGTTTTTTTTTCCCCATTAACCTATAACTGGTTAGATGAGAACCAGCTAGAAGCGCTGCCATAGTTCTGGGTGAGGACAGAGGAGACCTGGGTGACAGACTTGTCTCTGTGGTATATAACAAGGTCGTCTGCATACAGAAGTGATTTACAGTTTAGGCTATCAGATGGGCGAGAATTAATGAAAATGGAGAAAAGTAGCAGGCCCAGGATGGAACCATGGGAAATGCCAGTAGAGACAGGGAGGGAAGGAGAGACAACAGAGCCAATGCAAACTGATTGGGTGTGGCCTGAGAGGTAGCTCCTAAACCAATCAATGGTCTCAGAGGAGCAACCAAGGAGGTGCAGCTTGGAGAGGAGGAGTGCATGGTTGACCATGTCGAAGGCCTTTGTAAGGTCCACAAAGATAGCCCTTGTAACATGCCCACAAACATAAGATTATGTTTGCTTAAGTGTTCCAGCAGTTGAGAGTGGACAATTTTTTCTAGGAGTTTGCTTAGGTGGGGGAGGATTGAAATAGGTTGGTAATTTTCAGGTAAGTGGGGGTCCTCGGCTTTGAAGATAGGAACAACTCTGGCAGATTTCCAGGTATCAGACTTGGAGGAGGTAGACAGGGCCAAGTTGAAAATAAAAGTGATAGGCTTGGAGATAGCAGGGGAGATGAGTTTGAGATGGGTAAGTGATAGACTGTCCGAACCTGGGCTGCCATGGTTTGGGAGATTCCTTAAGAGTTTGACAGTGTCCTGAATGGTTATGGTCTTAAAGTGAAAGCTGGGGATGCCTTGGGAGAAGGAAGGTGGCTGCGGGCATGTGCTGGCATCCGGGTTGGAGAGTGTGCTGCCAGGGAATTTGCTGAGATGGGCCGACAGATCCATGAATTTTATGTTAAAAGACTGGGCTATCTCAGATGGCTTGGTCAGAGGTCCAGAGTGGGAGTAGAGTTTGATCACAGACCTGTTTGTACAGGGGTTGGTGAGAGAGCTACGGGAGGCCCAGAATTTCCTAGGATTGCCTAGGCTTTCTTTCTGAAGGCTAATGCAATAATTCGATTTTAGGGATTTGGCCAGCTGTTTACTTTGATTTCTCAGACACCTGTATTCATTCCACAAGGAAGGGGAGGGGGATGATTTATGTTCAGCCCACTTGCGAGGACGAGCTTTCATGAGTGTCAGGAGTTCCTTAGTGATTCTGCGTGTGCATCCCCCTCGCACCCTCCTCATCTTTAGGGGAAAGTGTTTGTCCTGAATTTTCAGAATGACATTTGTGAAATAAGCCACTGTCAAAGACACATCTGGTTGAGTGTACAGGCATGATCAGTTTATAGCCCTAGCTTGGTTCAGAATGACAGTGGCATCGGGACTATGGAAATTGTGGAAGGAGAGGTACTTGCGGGGAGGGTGTTTAGACTTGGTGGACCAGATGATGTAGGTGGGAGAGTGGTCACTTATGGAGTCAGTGAGCATTCCAGCTTGAATTACATTGTCTTCCCTATTGGTGACTATCCAGTCCAGCAAGGTATGTGATGAGGTGGGCATGTTTAGCCTGGTTGGATTTGAGATTGTCTGAGCCAGGTTGTGCTATTTCAGAAGATTGGCACAGTCTGGTTCTTGGGTGCTTAACCAGTTAAGGTTAAAGTCCCCAAGGAGGATGGTGTCTCTGATGGGGGAGAGAGAGCTGAGACCAGACAGAAGGTTCTGAAGACCATCAGTGCCCCCTGCTGGAGGGTTATAGAAAAAACCCAGGAAGAGCATTTTGGAGGAGCTCAATGACAACTTGGCGATGAGCCACTCACTAGGGGAGGATGGATCAGAGCTATGTGAAATGGTGGCAGATAGGGATTCCCATAGGTAAATTGCTACACCACCACCCTTTTTCTTACCTGCCCTATCAAGGCAGAGCATAGTGTAGCCAGCCAGTTGGCACCTGGCATCAGAGATGTGCTGCTTTAACCAGGTTTCTGAGATCCCGATAACATGAGGTTTGTGGAGGGCTACCCATACTTGAAGCTCCGAGTATTTTGAAGGGAGGCTGCATAAATTTAGGTGGGCAATTTTCAGTCCTTGAGAGTTGGACCAGGTACTATAAGAGGAGGTGATGGGGATATTTACCAGGCCAGGGTTGGTCTCGATGTCACCCACAAGTAATAGCAAAGAGAGTAGGAGAAGGTAGGGGAGAGCTGTCCAGGGGGAAGAGGATGAGTGGAAGTACAGAAAGGACCCAAGAAGACATTTATCATAGCCAGATAGGAACAAGAGGGTAAGTGGGCCATTAGTTGAACATTTCCATCTAAGTTGTAAGGGGGGAAGGTCAAGCTGCAGTTGAGAGAAGAGGGTCAAGTGCTAGTTAGCTTGATCATGTGCTAATATTGTGGCACAAGAGTCAGCCACCCAGAGACATCTGAGTAGAGAGGCTGTCAGCAAGGGTAGAAATAAAGAATTCATTGCTAGAATAACTAGAGGGGTGTCCTAGGTAGCTGGAGGTACTGCACCTGTGTGGTAAGGTAGGAAGAGACCTGCCAAGACATAGGAAATCTGGTGCCTAAATAGCCACTAGGGAGTCCCAGAGAGTTTGGAATTGGCTAAGGAGGGGTGGGGTAGCATTGAGGCTAGCTCAAACTTAGTGAGTCTAACAAAGAAGATGATCAGCAAAGACAAAAGGTGTAACTACAGAATGGTATAGTCTGTGATGATAAGGTCACCATAAAGAGAGGAATTGATGTCCATTTCCCTCTACTGGTGGAACAGCATAGCCTGCAGATGGAGAAATCAACACTTAGAAAAAAAATACAAGGCAAATCTCAGGCCACGTGTCCCACAGTACCTATAAACTGCAAGCCAACCAAGGGTGGGCGGGGAGCCAATGTGCAGCGTCAGCAGGAAGCAAGCACACAGCAGCTGCCCTGCAGCATGGTGTGGTTGTAGTCCACAGCTCAAAGTGTCCCTAAGAAATTAAAATTTGAGCAGGGAAGTATTGCCATTGGCTCCCATGGAGCAGCTTATTTAAGGCTGCAATAGCCCTCAGAAAAGCTACTTCGGGATTGGCACTCTGGAGTTAACTTGGAGTAAATATGAGCTCCAAAATGGATATAGTCTCCATCTTGGGAGAGCTCTAATTGCTTAAAAATCTTAGCCGGGGCTAAGCGGCTCTAAATTAAATAAAATGTCCAGCTCAGGAGACCTCAGGTAAAATGCAATGCAGCCGAGTCTCAAGTAGCTCCAATTTAAATAAAATCCCCAAATCGGGAGAAAGTCAAATTAAGTTAAACAAACACAGCCAGGGATGAGTGGGAGTGCTGAGGGCAGAATGAAAGTGGATTACTGTTTAAATTTTAAGGGCTGAGTTAACTGAAGCACATGTGCTCACTGAGGAGTAGTTTTAGAAAAGAAATCCCAGATCAAGATTTAATCAGCAGTAGAGGCTAAGACGGGAGCACTGGTTAAAGGTCTGCAGTTGGTTAGGAGGTGCCAATTTCAAAAGAGAGTCCCAGCGGGATTGCAGTATGTCCATTTGTGAAGTCATCTGGGCATACCTGATCCAGTAGGACTGTGGGTGGGGAGCAGCTGCTGCAGCTATGGCAGCAGGTAAGGATTGCCCAGGGGGTGAGGCTTGGGCTGTGGAATAAAGGGGAGAGGGTGTTACTAATACAGAAGGAGGTGGAGGAAGGACAGACAGAGGGGAAAGGCTAATCAAGTTGTGGGGAAAGGAGGGATTGGAGACCAGAGAATAGATCAGATAACAGGGATGGGAGTAGAGGGGCGAGGGAGAGGAAAGAATAGAACAGAGGTCAGACAGAGAAGGAGCAGATAAGGATTAAGTTTGTCCTAGGAAGCACATTCAGTTGATTTCAGCTTAGTTTAGCTTGGTTTCGGCATAAAACATTTATACACTCAGTGAATTTACACTTAATAAACAAAAGCAAGCCAGAAAGGAAAAACAAAAAAGAAAAAATTCCAAGATTAGATCTCAAGAACACACATGTAAAATCAACACTTGCAATAAATCCCCATGAATACATCACATAGTCCCATAGAATTAAATCACCGTTGTCAGTGAAGTTCCCTACCAAAAATATTAAATCCCCAATACACCCACTGCACAAATGTTTCGCATCACTTCAGCCAGCAAGCACACAGTAGCAGCCCTGCAGCATGGTGTGGCTGTAGTCTATAGCTCAAAGTGTCCCTAAGAAATTAAAATTCGAGCAGGGAAGTATTGCCAATGGCTCCCGTGGAGCAGCTTAGTTTAGGCTGCAGTGGAGTTCAGGAAAGCTACTTCAGGACTGGCACTCCGGAGTTAACTCGGAGTAAATATGAGCTCCCAAAATGGATATAGTCTATAGTATAAGCCACCTGAACTCCAGATGACAGGTTGTGCTTACCTATCAGTGTGACGTGAGATGACTAACAGGTTTGCCACTCATTTTGGTATGTAATTATATTTGTGTAAGTGTGTTGCCATGCTGATTCTTATAGTTTTCAATGGTTAAAGTTTTTGTGTCGATCACTTTGATCATGCAAATTAAGTACTGCATTTTTTTGTTTCTATCACACACAGATTGGTAATTATACAAAACATAAAGCAAAAGCAGTCCTCAAAACTGTGGCAATAGAATTTTTGTTAGTAGTTTTAACTCTTCAGTCTTAGGTTTTAAACAAGGATAGCTGTTAACATAATGCAGACTAGAACAGCTGCTATTTTTCTTTTTTCAGTATAACAAACATTGCAAGAGAGCTTTTTCTAGAACTTTAAAGAAAATATGCTTCTATAAGTGAGTACAAAGCCTAGCTTTATAATAATTGAGAATTTAAAAATGCTCAGAATATTAGTATTCAGGATAAAACATTATTGATTTGCTGTAAGATATATTTTTTGCTTCAGTCTTTTTAGCAGGTCTGTTCTGAAGCTGTGCTGCAGCCGTCAACAGAAATATTTCATTTTCAAAACCCACTGCCATTATAAGTTAAATGAGAATGAAACACAGACCATGCTAATGTTCCAGCAACCTTACAGGAACTGCCAGCCAGCAGGGAGCTGCCTTTTTGGTCAAGATTTAAATCTGAAGTAATTGATTTTATTTTGCCTGTGCTACACCTTTTTTACTGATATAAATATATGGGACATTAAGGTGACTGTGCAGTAAGCCTTGAAATTACTGTAGAACAGGGTAATATTAATGTCAATAAATGTTTGCTATGTTTGCACTTCTGTTGTGCAAAAGAGAAAGTGACACCAAATTTTAATGAAACCAGCTTTATTAAGCTGTTTTTAAGACCAAGTGCTATTAAAGTAAAAGTGTAACATTTTCTGGGTATCCTGTGAACACGGCGACTGCGATTGAGTGACTACAAAAATGGCGACTCAATCATGGTGCCTGTGTTCTTGGATACCTGGCAGGGTAGCGACAGGATACCATGATGGGTGAAAGAAAGTATACATGTGCATGGGGGGGACCACTCCACACGAGGGGCAGAAGCAGAGGGAGGGTATGTGGGCAATAGTGCGGCCATTGGCTGCTGAGCTGGCTATGTGGCATGGTAATGAGGGTGACTGGCTAGGGTTTGGAGGGTGCTGGGTTCAGTTCTGGGATGGGTGTTGCCTTTTGTGTCGGGGCTGAGTTTTTTTTTTTTTTTAAGTTTTACACACCCCCTGGAGTTGAGAATCTTTAGTTAGGGAGGTGCGGGGGGCATATGTTACAGTTCTGTCGCTGCCTTTGGAGTCACTGCAAGTGTATCTCGCAATTATTTATTTTCAGCGATGTACACTCACCCAAACGGCGATCTCCATTTGGCAATCGCTGTTATGACATGGAACCCATTTTCTGTTATAGTTTTGGGCTTCATAGCCCATTTTCCTGAGGCAGTAATAGTCCATCTGTACCATAATTATAAAATTTACTACTATCCAGTAAGAGAGGGAAGGGATTGTAACTCTGGCCAAACCACCAGACAGCCGATCCCTTTCTACTTCCCAGTGCACCCCCACTGTCTCCCTGGTTACATGTCATAAAATGTTGGTGCATGTGGGCAGAGCAGGTGAACCAGGAAGTGGAAAGGGATTGGCTTGCTGGTGATTTGGCTAGAGTTACAATCCCTTCCCTCCCTTAGTGGACAGTAGTAAACTTTATAATTATGGCACAGACGGATTATCACCACCTCAGGGAAATGGGCTATGAGCCCAATATGGACTGTCACAAGTTTACTTTAAGAAAATGGGGCATTTGGGGGAAAATGATTTGGCTTACCCTATAAAGAAAATGATAAATTTGTCCTTTATGACAGGTGTAATTCCGGAGCTCTGGAAAGCAGCATTTGTTATTCCACTATACAAAGGTGGTGCAAGAGAGGTTTTAAGCAATTAAATGCTTATATCTTTGCTATCTTGTATAGGCAAAACACAAGAGAAGCTTGTTCACTTCCAGCTAATGGAGTATTTAGACAGGCACCAGCTACTCACTGAGTCCCAGTTTGGCTTCAGGAAGGCGTGTGGTATGGCAACTGCCTTGGTCAAGTTCACGGATGACTTGCACCTGAATATGGAAAAGGGTTGTGTGACTGGTGCAGTCTTTGTAGACCTGACTAAGACATTCAATCTGGTAAACCATTCATTTTGGTGGCCAAGCTAGGACTCATGGGAGTTGGGAAATAAACAATAAAGTGGTCCAATGACTATTTCAAAAGCTATAAACAGTATGCGAGGCTTGATGGTACATTTCTCTTTGTTCAGTACAATATGGTGTTCCACAGGGTTCAATTTAAGAACCTTTACTTTTTACAATTGTCATAAATGATATGCCTAGCTTGTGTTTAAATTCAAATTTAATTTTATATGCTGATGATGCAGTGATTTACACAACTGATACATACATAAATTTATTAAATGAAAAATTATCTTTTGAATTTTCAAAGATGCAGAAATGGTTTGCTTCTACAGTAATAGGTTGTTGCTGAACGGGAGAAGACAAAAGTCATGCTTTATTGTACACCTCAAAAGTATGCAAAGTATGTTAAGCATTTCTGTGTAAGGAGGTCTGATCAAATTGTTCTTGAACAAGTGGAACATTTTAAATATTTGGGGGTCACATTTAGTGGTGCAGCGAATTTAAAATCTGCCTGCGAAGTGCACATGAAGTGGTCACTTCGCATTGGCACTTCGCTACGCAGAGTGCCCCATAGGAAATGCTCACTTCACCTTGTTATTATTACTTTGCATTGTCATTCCACTTTAAATGTGAAGTAAGGCGGACTGACAACAATATTGGCAGCACCCCACCCACACAGTCACCAGAATTAATGTGCATCCCCAAAGTGCTACTGTCTTATGTCCAGAAAACTCCCCAGTGCTGACGAAGTAAAATGAGAGCATAACAAGAAATACAAAGTCTCCCAGAATTAATGGCACGCTCAGTCATGCATGCAGTGGTCACAGAGTCACCAGAATTAATGTGCATCCCCAAAATGCTACTGTCTTGTGTCCAGACTCCAGAAAATTCCCCAATGCTGATGAAATGCTACTGTCTTGTGTCCAGAAAATTCCCCAGTGCTGACAAAGTGAAATGAGAGCGTAACAGGAAATGCAGTCTTCCAGAATTAATGGTACACTACAAATGCACAGACAGATTAAGATTGCGCTGCACACTCAAGGGATGCATATGAAAAGGCACAACAACACCTATCTAGCGCATACAAGTCATAAATCCAGATCTGGAAAGGAATACATTTTGCCAGTTGGGGGATTAGTGCACGGTAGTAACAATCCACTGCCCGTAAAGATATCACAAAGCAGTATAAAAAAATTCATGCAGGTGCGGTGGATACCAGGTTCACACTGCTGCAATTACTCTATGATACAATAAAAGGTGTCTGATTTAATGGCACGCATTGCACACACACTCACACACACACTATAAGTAATGTGTAGCAAATTGAAAACCCTTAGTAATATAACCAAATGGTTTAAACAGACAAATTATACACTGCTGCACCACAACAATCAGCAAAAAAATTTCAAGAATTCCTGAAAATATTACTGTGTGTACATTAACACAGTTATGCAAGAAAAATATAACCAAAACAGAAAGACTGCCTTTTTCTCACAGTTAATCTGCCTACACCACAAATACATCCCTTCCCCAAAGCACACTTCACAGTACACAGACTGATTGTTCTAAATTAACATTCAAAATCCACACACAACAATAATCGCTTGAGGATATGAGCACAGAATGGTTTCCTAGTAAATTATGAGCAAAATAAATGACTCAAAAAGGCATTTTAAACAGCTTTTAGAGGTTTTGAATCACAGAGCTCTGAGAGCAAACTGTCTCCAGCTACCACTACACACACACTACCCAGTCCAGAACTGAGGCTGTGCAGAACAATTTAGAGCCCATGTGACCTGCAATCCCATGAAACACTTCAGAATTTCATTTGGAGCTCAATTACAAGGTGAAGTGAGGTGAATTACATTGCTTTCAAATGTACTTCACCTTAACATTGATGGAGAAGTGGTTTGGGGAAGGGAGAATAATGCAAAGTCATTGGTTTCAATGGACTTCGCATTCCTCATTATGAAGCAAAGTACTCCACTTCACATTGTGGAGTACTCCGCGGATTCTGCGTTACTCCATGAATCACTTTGTGGAACGAATTGGGGACACTTCTCCCACCACTACTTATAGTACTGTAACTCACATGCTGTACAGGAAGGAATGCAAATGTCTATGGCTGTACTTCACTGATGAGCTGCAGCACAAAACTCCATGACTTAAAAACACGTATTAATGAGTACAATGGGGGAGCCTGGAGAGATAATACAAAACAGGCTTACAACACATCAAGTAACTAAAAAAAAAATAATGTTGAGATTTGTGACGTGATCATGAATTGTGATTTGTGACTGCATTTGTGACCATGATAATAAAGAACGTGATTCGGTGTCGATGGTGTGAGAGATAACCAATATGAAACTTTATTGGGAACATGAATGCCTATGACTGTACTTCCCCGATGAGCTGTAGCTTAAAACTCCCTGACTTAAAAATACGTATCAGTGAGTACAATGGTGGGGTGGTGAAGCCTGCAGAGATAATACAAAACAGGTTTACAATACATCCAAGTAACTAGAAAAAAAATTATTGTTGTGATTCGTGACATGCTCATGATTTGTGACTGCATTTGTGACCATGATAATGAAGAACATGATTCAGTGTTGATGGTGTGAGTTAACCAATATGAAACTGTATTGGGAATGCGACTGCCTATGACTGTACTTCTCTGATGAGCTGTATCTTAAAAAAAACTCCCCGACTTAAAAACACGTATCAATGAGTACACTGGTGGGGTGGTGAAGCCTGGAGGGATAATACAAAACAGGCTTGCAATACATCCAAGTAACTAGAAAAAAAATAATGTGATTCATGATGTGATCGTGAATCGTGATTTGTGACTGCATTTGTGACCATGATTATGAAGAACATGATTCAGTGTCGATGGTGTGAGTTAACCAATATGAAACTGTATTGTGAGCTCGAATGCCTATGGTTATACTTCCCTGATGAGCTGTATCTTAAAAAAATTCCCCGACTTAAAAACACGTATCAATGAGTACAATGGTGGGGTGGCGAAACCTAGAAAGATACTACAAAACAGGCTTACAATACAAAGACACAACACCTAACCAGTGCTCACCATCAGAAATTTAAATCTGGAAAGAATACCTTTGCCGGATGGGGCAAGCCGGGGGGGCAGTGTACTGCAAGCTACACTGCTGCAGTAACAGTCACTATTACTAGTACCAGTAAAGATACCACAAAGAAGTACAAAAATCACACAGCTGCAGTGGATAGCAGGTTCACATTGCTGAAATTACTATGTGGCACAATAAAAGGTGTCTGATTTGATGACACATGTCACACACATACTTACACACACACGAAGTAATGTGTAGAAAATTGAAAACTTCAGTAATGTGTTTAAAAACATATTTTAAACAAACTAAAATTATGCACTGATGCACCACAACAATCAGCAAAAAAATGGCAAGTATTATTGAAAATATTACTGTGTGTGCATTAACACAGTTATAAGAAAAATATCACCAAAACAGAAATAACTGTCTTTTTTTCAAGTTAATCTACCTACACCACAGATACGCCCCTCCCTCAAAGCACACTTCCACTGTCTCTCAGTACACAGACTGAATGTTGTGCATAACATTCAAAATCCACACACAAACAATGAACGCTCGATGATATGAGCACAGGAGGGTTTCCTACAATTGATGAACTAAAGTTTCAATAAAAAAAGACTCAAAAATGCTTTTTTAACAGCTTTTAGAAGGTTTGAATTGCAGAGAGCTCTCAGAGCAGACTGTCTCCTACAGCTTCCTACACACTCTACCCTGAACTGAGGCTGTGCAGAACAATCTAGAGCCCATGTGACCTAAAATCCCATGAATCACTGCAAACTTCGCTTTTGGAGCTTAAAAACAAGGTGAAGTGAGGTGAAGTACATTGCTTTCAATGTACTTCACCTTAAGAATTGGTGGAGTAGTGGTTTGGGAAGGCGGAGTAACTCAAATGATTTGTTTTCAATGGACTTCGTGTTACCCGTTATAACGCGAAGTACTCCGCTTCACATTGCTAGGCACTCCTCAAATTCACCTTTACTCCGCGAATCACTTCGCGGAGTGAACTGGGGCCACTTTGTCCATCTCTAGTGACATTGGGCTCATATCTAAGCTATGATAAACAAATGGGTAATGTTATAGATACCATGGATAGAAAGATAGGTTCTCTTTATTGGTTAAAAAAATTTGCTTTGTACTGAAACAAAAATTGTAATTGCTAGAAACTGTTTGCACCCTACATTAGAATATGGTAGTGTAGTTTGGGGTAGGCCTATATTGGGGTCATAAATAAATGACAGGATTTTTATAATGTGATATGTCGTTTTGCTACAAATAGTCCTTATAAAAACCATGATTGAAAACTGTATGAAAAAGCAAAATGGTTACCATTAGCACAGAAATATATTTTTCATTTATTGCAATTCATTTATAAAAGTATCAGTTTAGGAGACAGAAATCCTTCAGCAGACTTGTTAACTACGAATGGCTCAAACCGAGGCCTAAGATCAGCTGACCAGTCATGGCTGGTAACTCCTTTATGTAAATCTGATGGGACAAAAAGCATTTTTTTAGGATTAATTTAAAATAGGTGCTCATATGCCATGTGTGTGCCGACACACACATGGCATTTGGCAACTTTTGTAAAAATAGCTCTTGACATGGAAAATACAGAGATTTTAAATCTCCATACATAAGGGTAATAGACCAGAAGGGGCAAAGCTGCATCAGGATATCATGGTTTTTGCCAGCTCTATCTCTGGGAGGGCTGGATCCAGTGTTAGAAAATGCCAGCTCCACCACCTAATGAACTGAATGTTATGAGCAGAAAGGTATTTTTTTGCAAACAATTTTATTGTATTACAACAGAAAAAGATATAGAAATATGCAACACAATTTGGAAATAGAGCAATCAGAGTATATACGTCAAGGCAAATACAGACAGTATACAGTAAATGATAAATTATAACATGTACTGGTAACTGTGAGATCTTCTAGGTCAATACAGGTCAAACATTTGTACTGGTTCATACAGCAATGGTGTGTGTGAAGTACTATAAGTATTAAAAGGTAAAAAAAAAAGTTATCCTAAACAGATTTTTACCAGGAGAAGAAGGAGTCCCAGGCTGCATCATATATGTGTAGAATCCTAGAATTATGATGACCGATGTATTCATTGATGGCAACCTTAGATAAAGGCTTGATCCATTCATCCAAGTCAGGCAGATGTTTGTCCTTCCAATGACTTAAAACTAAGTGCTTAAAACAAATGGAGGCCATCATGAACCATATCTTTTCTGATACAGATAGTGGTGCTATTAAATTAGAATCTCCCAATATAAAAAGTACGGGATCAAAAGGGAAGTTAACCTGAAGGACCCGTATACAAGCTTCCCAGATCACTACCCATGCAGGAGTAAGCAAAGGGCAGCTCCACTCCATATGTAAGAGATTAGCACCCACAAAGCCACATCTCCAACAATTGCTATCTGAGGAAAGACCCAACTTGTACATTTTCTAAGGCATAAAATATCAATTGTGGAGCAATTTAAGCTATGTCAAGTGGCCTTGCAAATCCAAATTGGATTTGCATGCATTTCGCCACATGAGCTCCCATGATGTATTAGAGTAGGAGTATCCTAAGCTCTTTTCCCATATAGCCTTAGTTGTACCTGTTAGATCCGGCCCTGCTTTGGTGGTGAGTTGATATAATTTCCCATCCCCACCCTTACTATTAGCGATTGTATTTCAAATTCCTTGGACACTGAAATAGGTAGATTATTGTCTAGGATGTTCTGTAGTGCATCTCTTATTTGTAAAAAGGAGTAAAGCTATGTGTATCACAACCCATAAATCTTCTTTAGTTACAAAAAGGACCTAAGGACACCTGTGAAAGGATCAACAATATCATCTAGTATATGTATTCCTTGCTTTTCCCAGATTGGGTTAACCAGTTTTCTACCATTACACTTAATGCTCGGGTTTCTCCATATGGGGATGTACTCTGAGGGTATCGATGGGGAAGATAAGTGTCTACCAAAATAGGTTACAGATTTAGCAGACTTCTTTAAAAATGGATGTGAGCTCACTGAGGTTGGATAAATACCTAAAAGTATGTGATGAAGTAGGTGAGGAGAAACACTATCTTGTTCATATTTGACCCATATTGGTCCACTACTATTTGGAAGGAACCACTTGCACATTTGTCTAAACACAAAAGCTTCCTGGTATTACTTAAGGTTAGGAAGGCCCATACCACCTTGCTACTAATGCTTCTGAAGTTTAACTAAACTGAGCCTTGCTTCCTTCCTTCCCAAAGAAAAGACCTAAACAGGGAGTCAATTTTCTTGAACTAGACTGGGTGAATGTACATAGGCACCATATCCAGAAAGTAAAATACTTTGTGCGTCAGCATAATTTTCAAAGCATTAACTTGGCCAGGAGTCAATTTTCTTGAACCAGACCCAGCAAACTTTACCCTTGAATTTCCCCTTGAATTTGTCCCACCCTCTCTTGAAGCACCCCACAGTCTGCACTGATGCACTACCTGAGCAACTCATATCAGTGCAGACTGTGAGGTGCTACAACATGGGGGTAGGACAAATTCAAGGGGAAAGTACATACGGGGGGGCAGTTGGGGGAGGGAAGAGTTAATGGGAGGGGGGGCAGCTGCAGTCTAATGGACTGAAGTGCCTCACACTCAAGCAGACTAGATGGACCATATGGCCTGTATCTGTTGGCAATTTCATATGTTCGTATGCTCCAGAGGGATAAATTAAATTTGGACATTTCTCTAAGCTCAGTTGTATTTCTTCTAATATAGGCTTCAAATTCATAGTTAGTAGACTATCTAAGTCTGCACAGGACTAAAACCCCCAAGTAAGTAATGAAGTCGCCCTGCCATTTCAGGTGAGACTCCTGACATAGAGTTCTAAGAGACTCCTTATTACCCTTTAAGTGAAGTACTTCAGACTTCGACCAATTAATAGACAGGTCAGACAATACTCTAAAGTCTTCAAGGAGTTCCATAGTATGTTTCAGTGATTGCTGAGGATTAGATAGGGATAGGAGTAGATCATCAGCATATGTCATAACTTTATATTCCATTTTGCTGAACATTACACCTGTAATATTATTACTGTGCCTAATTAAGCATAATAGAGGTTCTAAATCTAGGATGAACAAGAGAGGAGAGGAGAGAGTGGGCATCCTTGCCTTGTCCCCCGTTCCAATGGGAACTTCTCAGAGAGAATTCTGTTAGTGCAGACTCTTGCCGTAGGAGCTTGATACATTATGGCTACCCTTGAAGTGAAGTTATCTCCCACCCCAAACCCCTTTAATACTTTGTACAGATAGTTCCACTCAATAGAATCAAATGCTTTGTGAGCGTCTAGAGACAGTTAAACTGACTCATTCTGTTTTTAAGATGCCAACCATATTGTGGACAAAACTCTTCTAATATTCTCAAAGTCTGTCCTCCCTTTAATAAAGCCAGCCTGATTCCTATAAATATGATGACCTAGATCATTCTGCAGACTCTTTGCTAGAATTTTAGCCCAGATTTTATAGTCAATGTTTAAGAGGGATATCAGATGATAACTAGCTGGGTCAAGGGGATATTTGCCTTTTTTCAACAAGACTGTTATAATTGCTTCAGACATTGCCTGAGGTAGACCTTTATTACTCTCAGACACTACATAAACCTTTTGAAGCATTGGTGCAACCTCATCATTCAAAACTGCTTACAACTCAGCTGGCAGACCATCAGAGCTGCAGTCTTGCCCTAGGCATGTTACAGATTGTCCCTTTAAGTTCTTGGAGCGAAATATCGAGGTCTTCTTGTTCTGACTCTGAAACGTTTTGTAGAAAATGTTTAATCAAGTCCAAGTTGCTGTTGCCTTTACTCATATAAATATTTATAAAATTTTAGAAAGACATTGTTAATATCTTTAGTATTGGTGCAGGTATTCCTAGATTTGTCCATAATACCCAGTATGTTATTCCTGTTTTGGATCTGTTTTAGCCAATAGGCCAATAGTCTGCCAGCCTTTCCCTAGATTCCCAATAGTTTTGTTGTGTTCTAAACAGAGTAAATTCAGATTTTCCCATATGCATTTTGTTTATCTCACATCTCAGAAATATTATTTTTCACAGAAGGTTTTTACTATCCCCTTTGTGTGTTTTGTGTGCCCTCTCTAAATCCTGTAACTCTCTCTCCTTTCTGACAAATGATTTCTTCCTCTCTATCTTTCTGAAGGAGGTGTAGCTCACTGTGCAAAATATTTTGTGCAACTGTGGTGAAATTTTGCCTGCAATTTCGCCCGCCGCAAAAATTAATTCTCCCTGGTGTCCAGTGGTCCCCTCCTGCTAATCACCAGCCCAAAATGAATAAAGGAAGCCCCCCCATTTAACTTATTATTTTACCCAATCCCCCAGACCCCCAGTCCTAAAAAAATGTTAATTCTCACTCCCTGGTGTCTAGTGGACCCCCCTAGCCAATCACCAGCCCAAAGTGAATAAAGCAAGCCCCACCCCAAGTTACCTCATTATTTTCCCCGATCACTTGGACCCCCAATCCTAAACAAAAATGTCAATCCCCACTTCCTGGTGTCTAGTGGACCCCCCACACACCCTGTCATCAGATAGTGCCCACCCCACTGCCCCCCAGTACCCCGATCAGGACACCAGCACTGCCCTCCACTCACCTCCATGGCCGGCAGCCCAACTGAGCACTTCAATGAATGACTGCATGCTTGTACAAGCATGCACTCATTCATTGAAGCACTCAGGCTGCTGGCTGTGGAGGTGAGTGGAGGGCTGTGCCAGTGGCCTGATTGGGGTATTGGGAGGAGCTGGGTTGGCACTGTCTGATGACGGGGGGGGGACACTAGACACCAAGGAGTGGGGATTGACATTTTTTTTAGGATTGGGGGTCTGGGGGATGGGGAAAATAATTAATTAATTGGGGGGGCATACCGCTCAACTGTCCCTCATTTTACCCCTCAAAAAGCTTTGTCCCTCATGGAAAAAGCATTAGCGATACAAAAAAGGTTCTGTAAATTCTAGCTTCAAAGAAGATATCCATAATATTTGAAGACTTTACACAAAAAATTACTTTGTATAAGTACAGACCATGGTTTCCACAGCATTCTGAGCTCTTAGCTCCATGTTTGATGATGTGTCCCTCATTATGGGGATCAGTGTCCCTCATTTCAGTGACAAAAGGTTGAGAGGTATGGGGGGGGCTTGCTTTATTCACTTTGGGCTGGTGATTGGCTGGGGGGCCCACTAGACACCAGGGAGTGGGGATTGAAATTTTTTTTAGGATTGGGGGTCCATGGATCTTGGAAAATAATGAGTTAACTGGGGGGGGGGGCTTCCTTTATTCACTTTGGACCAGGGAGAACCACTAGACACCAGGGAGAATTCATTTTAATGGGAATTTGGGCTGGTGAGTGGCTGGGGGTGTGGACCATTAGATACTGAAAATTTCACCCATGGGTGGACAAGTTTCATCCGGGAGTGGCAAATTTCACCAGCTCGATGGTGAAATATTTTTCAAAATGTGAAAATTACGCAACATATTTTGCCTGGAGAAATTTTCCAATTTCACACAACACTAACTGAGACAGAAGCATGATCCAAAATGATGATTGTGTCAATATCAGCATTAATCATGCCATTAAGCAGACCACTAGATAATAGTATCATATCAGTTCTACTATATGTCACATGCCTATTGGAGTAGAAAGAGTAGTCTTTTTTTATCGGGATACATCACTCGCCATGCATCAGCCAGGCTGAAATCTTTCATTCTGTCACCAATAATTTTACTAGCCCTTCAATTGGTTTTGGTACCACTTGGGTTACTTCTGTCCATCAGATCGTTCAGCACAACATTGAAATCCCCACCCACCATGAAGTTTTTGCTTGAGAATTTACTCATTTCATCAATGAACTCAGAGAAAAATGCACTAGATCCCCAACTAAGAGCGTAAATATTACATATGGTGATTTCTACACCATCCAATGAACCTTCCAGTATTTGTCATCTATCGCTGGGGTCCACCTGGCAAGATACTGTGGAAAAATAGAGTGTTTTCCTAATAAGCAGAGTTAAGCCCTTCTGCATTTTACTAACCAAATTATGAAATACCTCACCAACCCATGACATTTTCAGCTTGATAGCCTTCTCACTTAGTTAATGAGTTTCCTGCAACAGTACCACATAGGCCCTATGTTTGTGAAGATGTGTGAGAACTTTCTTCCTTTTAATCGGTGTTCCTAGTCCCTTCATGTTCCGAGAGATACATTTTACAGTAACTTTGTTATCCCCCATTACAACCTACTAAGCAGAAAGCTATGTTTGGTATAGTGTGATGACGAAGCCTGATGAGTATTCTGAACTCCTTCAGAAGTGAAGCATCTTGTGTAACATATCTAAGTTTGTAAAAACCTAAAGAAGAGCAATGTGTAGACCCAAACTCCGATTGTCTTAATACCTGTATCCTGTATTTGGTGGTGGCTATTACCCATAGAATGAGCCATAAGACCACAAAAAACATTGCAAAAACCATTTATACCTTTGTATTGCACCCAGTTTAAAAGAAAAAAGGTAGCAGATAGCACAATATCCTGACCTGTACCCAAGTATGGTGTTACAATACCATAGAACCATATAACATAACAAAACACACTTGTTTGACTGAATCCCAGTACCACTATTACTAATAATTAGCATTTCCGAACACATTGTAGGGAACCTTAAAACAAAACAATTACTATTACTAATGAATAGCTTTTTTTTTAAACAAGGAAAAATGTTCAACACAATCTGTGATCCAAACAACCAAGGAAATCCCAATGGCACTGGTTCTCAGATTTCTGTTGCATGACTCGTTAATTTTGAACTCTTCTGACATGGTAAACTGGGCAAGGGTGGGGGTGTAAATACAAGGCGAGAGTAATTGCTACCATGCAATACTAAGGCAGCTATGAGATGTGCATAGAGAACCTTATACAGTACTTAGGTTATTGTGGCTTTTACAGCTGAACGAGTGACTATATTATACATTCAGCAGTATCCTCACTTTTATAGGCCCAGTACTACTAAAGTTATAAAAACGCATATTGCTGTGAAGTCATAAACATACTAGCACTAGCACGATGATAGGCTTTTTTTTCCGTTTTTGTCAGGCGACATATTTAGCATCAACAATCAGTTATGCAGATCATGTACAGGCAATCAGCATAAGAGATGATGATTTATTCAGTAGATATAGAATTAATGTTCATGGAAACACTGCTAAACCCAGACTTTGCTTCCATATAACCAAATAGGCAGCTTACCATATGTTGTGTCGTTGGCTTCTGTGGTCACACGGTGAACTTAAAGTACCACTCAGAGAACTATATGTACAGTCTATGCATGCTCGAAGATATACAGTAACTACAAAGTTAAAAGTGTAAAGCTTTAAAATAAACTGCAGAATCATTCCACAACATCAGCAATCAGTGTCTGGGAAGCAGAGGGGCATTCTGGGACCTCCAGGGCACCAGTGAGAGAGGAAGCTTTGGACTGGTCTCTAGTGTAGATCCCAGTGATTGGTTGGTCATACAAAAACACCTCTTCCTGGGAGTACTGCATTTTACTGGCTAGGATAGCAAAGCGATTACCATGGACAGCATAGCTGGAATTTTTTCCTGCAGCTTGTTTTGGGGTAAATACTGAAGACGTCTGACGATCTCTGGTGAGACCTTTACACTTTCTGTTGATTGTCTGCCAGTCCTTCCTCTGTGAGAACTCAGGGCGATTCATTTTGAGCTTAGGGCTCTCTGACAGCTTAAAATTCTGCTGGGGTCTGGGTTCTAAGGGTGTCTCGAGCACAGTAGCTCACAGTTGGAAATTCTTATAATGTTGAAAAGATTCAAACTGCTGAGGGCCTTTGTGCTTAGCTTTAATTCTTGTATCAATTAAATACCAGGCCTCCTCAGGTGTTTTGAAAGCATGAGTGCCTCCATTAAAAGACATAAGCAGAGTAGCATGGTAGTTTATTCTGTAAGAGATGCCCAGCTGCTTCAAAACTTCTTGAACCTCAGTATAAGTTTTTCTCTGAGAGACCACCTCTGAGGAATAATCTTGAAAAAATGAAATTTAACTCCCGTTCCAAAAAAGTGACCTTTTCTCCCTTGCCAACCTTAGTATGTCCTCCTTAACAGAAAATCACAGGGAATATGCTACTATTGGTATGGGGCGGGGTGGGGTGGGGTTGTTGTGCTTAGGAGCTAGAGACCTATGTGCCCTCTCAATTTCCAACGGCCAGCCCCAATTATGCTGAAGAATATTTTGTATTGTTTCTTGTAAAAACAAAGTCATGTTTGGACCCTCAGCTCCTTCAGGGACCCCTACAATCCTGAGATTGTTCCTCTGACCCATGTTTTCAAGGTTGTCTACGTTTTGCCACAGACGTTTAAACTGCTGATGCATAAAATTAGATTGATCCTCTAATTTTAACATGGATTCCTCTACTGCTACTACCCTCCCTTCAGCTTCCACTATTTTTCATTAATTTTGTTCAAATTTACCTTAATACTTTTCACAACACTTTTTAGCCCAGCAATGTCTTGCTTTATATCCGACTGATTTAAGGTAATATTTTGTAACATGACGTGAATGGTGGCTATATCAAGATTGTGTGAGTCCATTACAGTAGATGGCTCCCCCCCATACATAGTGATCATTGGCCCAGCTGAATTTGATGCCAGCATTGCAGCACCCACTTTGGTAAACTAACTGCTGTCAAAAACTCACTGTGTGAATAAAAATTGTTCCCAAAGTTTATTTTCTTTCACAGTTGTTCCAATTGTTTCACCAATGTTCTGCTACTGCCCGATGTATTTTGGACCTGCTGTTGGAACGGTTAAATAGGGTATTTTGAAGGATTCAATGCAGCAGTTCATTCCCAGTCATAACTAAGTGGCCATCACCACAGGCGGCTAACACGTCACCCCCAGCAGAAAGTAATTTTTTTTTTAATTAAAAGTTTATTAAAGATTTTACAATCTGAACACAGATCCACATCAAAAACATTGTAAAGGTCATGAGCATAACAGATATGGGACCATCCTCCCTCCCACAAATTAACCCCCATGACAATTCCATCCCCCACCCCTATCCCAGCACTGAAGGGAACTCTATAAGTCACCTAAATAGCGGTGATAAGTGCTAGTACCAAAACAGATTACAGGAACTACAGAGAGTAAAGGGGACCCACATTTCTTTTTTCAAATCTTGCTAGCCAACTGTGGAGACTAGCAATCATCTTTTCTGTTCTGAGGTTGGCTAACAATTCATGCAACCATTCAGTACAAGTAATTGTCTCAACATCTTTCCAAAGTTTTAATACAAGTTTTTTGACTGACATAGATATAAGAGCCATATAGTATTTACAACTGAGAACACCAAACTCTGTAAAGTCTCCTAAGAGGCAAATTTTTGTTGCAGTGATTATTCCTGTAACCCTAATAGGGGATCCTCTTTTTGCTTAATACAGGTCCATTGCAGGGTCACCTTGGGGCAGGCAGTCCCAAAACAAATAAAGCCATGTACCTTCCACCTGCTGGCATTGTGTACAGGAGGAAGGGATTGCAGTATTAAACTGGGTTAACCTCTCCAGGGAATAGTAAAGATTATGGAGAATATGAAATTGCATGAGGTGAAGCCTATCCTAAGTTACAAATTTGTGACAACCTTTCCGTAATGCAATCCAGTTAAGAGGAGCGTCTGGGAAATGGGATGTCCAATATGATGTTGGACCCACATGTTCTGGATAGGCCCAGTCATACATGAGTCCAAACATCTTAGATACTGCATGTGGGAGGCCAGCAAGAGAGCCCATCTCCAGATGGAATTGGAAGTTTGGGAGCAATGGAGTTGTGGCCCCAAAAAATTTTAACAGAAGGTGTTGTAGTTGATATACTTTGAAAATATGCATATCCAAAATACCAGATTTGGAAATAATTTCTGGAGAGGTGAGCCACGTGCCTTCATCACTCACAAAATGCGTGGGAGGAAGGGAGGTCAATTGGGGAAGCCATGAGGACGGGTGCATTTTACGTTCAGTTTTGAAACTGAGGTTACCCATGAGAGGTTGGGTGATATCCTGGACGTGATTATACTTGAGAAAGACATATAGCTGGGAATGGACCCTAATGGAGGTACCTATTGGTGAGGCTCACAACTGAGAAGGGAGAGACTTAAACTTCGTATGCAGAAGGGCATCAGGGGAGAGGCCTTGTGATTGGATCTGGGCTCATTCAATACGAAGCCAAATAGTCATATAGGAGGGGGATGGGCTCTGTGCCTCTACTGGGGATAACCATCTGAGATACTTACTTGCTTGGCTAGCCCAATAATAAAGACCTATGTGAGGAAGACATAAGCCTCCTCTAATTTTAGGTGCAGCCAGTTTGTAATAAGCCATACACGGTATTTTGCCTGCCCATATGAAATGTTTAATAAGACTGTGTACTTTTTTAAACCAGGAAAGGGGAAGTCATAAATTTAAACAATTAAGGGGATAAAAGAGGTGAGGGAAGACAGTCATTTTTATCAGGCTAATTTTTCCCCAAAGAGAAAGGGGAAGGAGAGACCATCTGTTCAAATCTTGGGTAAGCGTTTGAAGGAGGGAATCTAAATTTACCCTCCTAAGATGTGTCTTGCTCCTAGTATGTTCAATTCCCAAATATCTAAGGGTGCTGGGCTCCCAAGAAAGCCTGAGAGCAGTTATTAGGAGTTTTGAGTTTTATGATTTAGGGGGAGCACTACTGTCTTATCAACATTTAATTTGTAATTCGATAGGGCACTAAATTCCTTAATAATTTCCAACATAGGGGGATAGAAGTGGCCAGCTGTGATATCTGGAGAAAGAGGTCATCAGCGTATGCAGATACTTTTATTTCATAACCTTCTATGTTGATGCCCTATATCTGTTGACACTCTGTTAATCTGCAAATCATGGGTTCCAAGTGTAAGTTGAAAAGGAGAGGGGATAGAAGGCAATCCTGCCTAATGCCTGATGGAAGTGGGAACAAATCTGATAGTTTCCCATTGCTGTAAATACTGGCAGTGGGGGTGCTATAAAAAGCCCAGATCCATTGTAAAAATTTGTGAGGGAAACCAAATGCATGCAAAGTTCTAAAGAGAAAGTGCCAATTGACTCTGTCAAAGGCTTTCTTGGCATCAAGGGAGACCAACACTGCCGAGAAGTCGTCATCCCTGGACACCGAGAAGACATGGGTCAGAGCACATAAGTGGTCCACAGAAGATCTACCTCTCATAAATCCGATCTGTTCTGGGCCGATGAGGTCAGGTAAAACTAGATTGATGCGGTTGTCTAGAAGCTCTGCTAAAATTTTAATATCTTGGTGGAGAAGGGATATTGGTTTGTAGCTTGTGACCAGTTCTACACATTTACTGGGTTTGGACAGTAGAATAATCAAGGCTTCAAAAAGGGATTTATCATCCTCCTCACCTGAGAGAATATGCTGGAAAAGAGATTGAAGCAGTGGAGCTAATTGCTCGGCAAAGGCTTCATAGAAATTAGAGGTAAAACTGTCTGGCCCTGGAGCTTTCTCAGAGGGGAGATCTTTAATTACTTATAGTATCTCCACCTCTGATATGGGGGACAGAAGGGTCTGAACTTGTGCCCTTGAAAGAGAAGGAAGATGGGAGTTCTTCAGGTAATCACTGAGAGCCTGGGGAAGGGGGGTCCTCCATGGGGCTGTACAATTGCCTATAGTAATTTTCAAATTTGGTCACAATATCTGCAGGAGAGGTCTTCAAGGAGCAATCCTCAGAAAAGCAGATGGCTGTGATAAGTCTAGAGGATTCTTGTTGCCTACTTCTCAAAGCAAGTAGCCGCCTTGCTTTTTCCCCAAGGTCAGAGTAGCTGGCCTTGGCTTTTAAAATGGCATATTCTGCCTTCTTTCTCAGGAGCTCTGAATACACTTCTATTAATTTAATGAGATCCTGCCTAAGCAGAACTGAAGACTGTGAGGAGAGTTGGGCCTCCATATTTCTGATTTGGGAAAGGGTAGTCAACAAGCACTCATCCCTCTTTTTTTTCCAAGAAGATGCCAACCAAATAAGGAATACCATCAGATATGCCTTCAAAGCACACCATTCTATACTGACTTTGCTGGTAGAGCTGTGACTAACAGTAACAAATTGAGTAATGTAGTCTGAGATGAGCTGAATCACTCCAGGGTCTTTTACAATCTGATTGTTTAGTCTCCAACATCCTTCAGATTTAGGCAGAAAGGAGAGGGAGAGCCTTCAGAAGACTAGGGAGTGGTCTGAAGGGGGGCCCAGGTAAATACTTGAATCAATGACCCCTGGAAGAAGCATGTGAGAGAGGAGAATGTACTCGATCCGGGAGGAAGCCCCGTGTACCGGAGATATGAATGCGTACTCTCTGCTCAAGGGATGGAGGATTCTCCAGCTATCATATAAACCTAAGTGATCTGTTATGTCTCTTAGGGCTCTTTGTGCAGGGGATAAGCCTTTACGAGAATGTCCAGAGTGATCCAAGTTCTGGTCGAATGGTAGGTTCCAATCCCCACAGAGTATTATTGGGAGGGATAAAAAGAGTGTCAAAATATTTAGGAATTGCATAAAGAAGGAGGGGGAATTTGCGTTAGGGCCATATACACCGCCCAGCAAAAGTTCTGTGGTATGTAACAGGCCCTTAATAAAAATATACCTGCCTTGGGGGTCACAAATGGTCTGAGTGGGGACAAATGGGACCAACCTAGCCAGAAGGTTTTTCATTCCACATCTTTGTGTGTTACCTCCAGCAGAGAAAACCTGCCCAATATATTGCCTCCTCAGTTTAGATGCCTCTGAGTTGAGTAGCTAGGACTCTTGGATAAATATTATGTCAGCCTTCAAAAGGTGCAAATGCTTTAGGAGTTTATATTGCTTAGTTTTGTGCCGTGCCCCTTTGACATTCCATGAAGCAAAAGGGAGATTCTTAGCCATTCCCTTCAATATGGCCTAAAACAGAGTACAGGAGGTACACAGCAAGTGCACTTATCCAAGTGACCAGAAAGTGGTAACAGACCATGCTACAGCCCCCCACCCCACCCTCCCACGCCCCAATCCATCCCATGTTGCCCAAACAAACTGTGTGTCAAAGATGATAACAGAGAGAAAGCTCTCTTTACCCCCCCAACTCCCTACCTCCCAAACTGTCTTGGCCCATGACAAACAGTCCACCATCGTTAAACCCTCCCCCAACCACTTGAACCCCAGAACACTTAAAGCCTAACATACTATCCTAATATGGTAAGAGATTAGCATACCCCTTAAAATCAGCCTAATGAGTGTGGTTAATATGGCAGAATAGGGTTGCAGAACTGACTGCCCTCTCCAAACCATTTGCTATCTACTAATTTCACTAAACATTCAGTGCAAAACATTATACCTATGCTCAGTTTAATAATTAATACAGCATTAAATCAGAAAAAGAAGGGACAAAACTGGCAAGCAGTAATCAGTCAATTACATCCTGAAAACTTAAATGAGAAAAGCAAAGTTTAGCAGGGTAGAAGACTTTGTCTGGAGCCCAGACAGATGTCAGAAGCGTCTTTGAAAACATCCTCCTAATAGGAAAGTCTTTGTAAGGAGAACTGGATTGCAGGTTAAGTAAACCTTCAGTTCAACAATAGGCTGGGACTCCAATGTAGAAGTTGGGTCAGGATTAAAGTTCAACTGGAAGCACCATTTGCAGGCATGGTATGAAGCTTTAAGCCACACTCTGGGTCCCTCTAGTGGTGTTAACCACAAATCGCAGCTAATCATGGTGAAGAAGGAACAGTTGCAGCATGAATGTGCGAATATGAGGGTGCAATCAGCTCGCACTGCCTGCTAGCGTACCGGAGTGTCCAAAGTAGCTCCATAGTGAGCTGTGTGCCTCAGGTGAAGGTCTGCCTCTTCTTTTGAGGTTTTAGCAGGGAGCAATTGCCATGATGATCAATTGACTGTAGGGATTAAATGTTGGTAAAGTGAGAGACTTGGGGACAGAAATCAGGTCAGCCTTCTCAGATTTCCACAGTCCAATGGTGCACAGAATTGGGTGAAGAAATTCACATTTAAAAATGCAAACTTTCAAGCAGGTACCTCTTCAGAATATCAAGAGTAGCTCACTCAGGGGTCTCAAAACAGATCTGGGAGTGCAGCTTTAAGCCCCATGGTTGCTGTTTCCACTTCTTCATTGGAGATCCAGGAACCCAAAATTAAGACTTGCAGGCTGACTGGGTACCCCATCCTGAATCTAATCCCAGCAGCGATAAGTTTAGTAACAAGGGGATGGAAGGAGGCCCTTCTCTGCCTTACAGTAGCAGGGAGATCCCGGGTGACACGGAGCTTAGCACCCTCCCATTTAAGCTCCTGGGTCTCTTTGACTTTAGCCAGGAAATGCTGTCTTTCTTGGTAGTTCAGAAATCGGAATATGAAGGGACGTGGCGGAGCCCCCCCTGCAGAGGCATCGGGTGAAGGGTTCTGTGCACTCTCTCAATGATATATTTAGGCCCAAATGGCGAGGGACCCACAATCTTCTCTATAAATTCTGGGAAAAGTGATGGGATCCATCCCTTCTTCCTTTTCAGGAAGGCTAATCAGCACCACGTTATTACAGCAGCTGCAGTCTTGCAGGTCTTCTATCTTGTTTTCCAGCTTTAAAATCCTTTGTCTGGCAACCACAATATTGGGTTCAGTTCTGTAGGTCTTCTTTTCCAGTGAGTGTAAGCGCGCCTCATTATCTGAGGTTCTGATAGTAATGTCCTCAAGTGCTTGTGAGAAGGATTTCAACTCTGCAGTGATTGACTGCATCTCCCCCTGAAGGGTTTGAATTCTGCCAGGAATCTTGCCAGTGTGAGGGATTCATGGTCTGGCATTGAGGCCTAAGGAGTCTGAGCATCTGCAGCAGATGAGGCCTTAGATTTTTTACAAGCTTATTCTGGCGTTTGCGGTGGAGTATGTTTGGGTAAGGATTTCCTTATTTCCACATCCATTCACATGGTGAATCACATCAGAATGATGCAGCAGACTTAACAAGTCAAAAATGTTTAACAGAGGGCTGGCTAACTAATATTCATAAACTGCTGGATTTATATAACATTACTTATCTCAAAACATTAACATAACAGGGAACAGTGATCAGTCAGTCTTATAAAAAAATTATTACTAAAATAATTCAGCAAAAAGTCAAATGAGAATTTGTTTCAGACTACAATACTAAAAGTCTCTAAGTGGTTAATAGATAATACTAAGGAGCACTCACTGAAATTTTACTGAACTATAGTACAGAATCAAAGATACACTCTGTTTAGAGTTGAGGCATTTCGCAGTAATGCTGCAAACCACAGATATAGAAGAGAGGCTGTTTTGTCTAAAAACTGTTGCTGTGGTTTATAGGAAACTGAGGATTTATTACGTTATATTATGCTGCCCTTGTTTTACTCAGGTTAGAAACACGTTTTTAGGCAAGATAATAGGAACAGTATATGTACTAGCAAGATTTGTATTGGAGTCATGTTGACTAATCTTTTTATACATAAAATAATTATAAAGGGATGTATTGGAGAATTGCCGCATGTCTGTTGAATTTTACACTGAGGAAACTTGTGTGTTAATATCCTGCTCTAATATGAATTTTGCTTTATCTATATATGCAGTATATAGACACACTCTGCTAGCGTTCATTCACATATCGGGCCTGTGTAGTACAGTATGGTCTGCATGTCCATTGGTCCATGCAGTGGACCAATAGGCATACAGACTGTACTGTACACTGTCAATTGGTGGGTGGCTGGGCAGCATGCAGGCGGGATGCTGCCACCTGCCGCTGCCTGGAAGGGTGCTGGGTAGTGGGGGACCTCAGTGGGTGGGCGGGAGGGTACCACTGGACCACCAGAGTTTCTCTTGCTATTTCTGCCCATGATTGGGTGATGGGGGGGTGTCCACTGGATCACCAGGGATGTTATCTTTACATATGCCCGTGATCGGGCGATGGGGGGATTCCACTGGACCACCAGGGACTTTAAGTTTACATATGCCTGCGATCTGGCGATGGGGGGTTTCCACTGGACTACCAGAGACTTTAAGTTTACTCATGCCCTCGATCGAGCGATGGGGCAGTGTTCACTGGACCACCAGGGACTTTAAGTTTACTTATGCCCACAATCAGGCAATGGGGGGTTTCCACTGGACCACCAGGGATTATTTATACTTATGCCCACTATTGGGGGTACCGGAGTGGGGGACCACCATGGGACTGCAGGGCTTCAGTCCCCGACAGCTGCATCCTGGCAGGGCACCAGTTACAAGTCGCCGGGGATCAATGCACCACATGCAAATGTGGCCATAATGACATGCAAATGGCCCAATTTGTGCCTTGCATGCATTATGGCCTCATTTGCATGCCCAGTGCTGAATATCGCGGTTGATGCACCTAGTGCAACTGCACTTGCACTGGTACATCCCCCTGCTCCTGTTCTGCCACTTGCACTGGCACAGTGCCACTGCACCATGAGCAGTGTGTGTGCCCTCAGTGCCATATTCAACAGTGCTGTGCCATGGCACAGCACCGTTGAATACTGCCTGGTCAATGCCCTGGCGCAGCCCAGTTGTGCTGTGCTCAAGCTTGCATCTCCTGCCCGGTGCAGTCTGAATATCCAGGCCCATGAGTATTACTTCTGCCTCACACATTTTTTTTTTGTCCACCTCTTTGTTGTGTTGTTTCAGTGTTTCTGGGTGCTGCATAGTGCTTTGTGGTTTTTGCTGCTTCTTGTAAGTTTGGTTCCCACTCGATGACATGGATGCCCTCACTTGTAGATGTTTAGTTTTTTTTTATATTTGCATTTAGTTACTCACTCTACAACCATGAGCCCTATGTTGTGGTTTTATTTACAACGGGTTTGCTTTCAATAGCACCTGCCTTAGTGTTGTGCTTAGTGGCAATTAGACTGGCTTCAGTTTTTTTAGCCTCCTCTCTCCCTTAGTGGGCCACTTTTACTTCCGCATTCTTCCTGGCATCTGGGACACCAACTTTACCTCACTATTTGAGATTCACTGGATTTTTACAGCTGGCATTCCAACTTTTTATATTCTGTGAAGTGTTTTCACACTTATACAATTAGCAGTGAAGAGGGTGAATCAGTGGTAATCACAGAGATTTTAGTGGGAGCATGCCATAATACTCAAGACAAAAAATGAGGTGGTCTGCCTCAAACAGCAGATTTGTTGGAGTGATGAAAGCAGGCAGGTGATATTTTCTCTGAAGATTTTCAAAGTGTGCCTCAGCTTGCTAATAACTGCACTGACATCTTTAAAAAACTTGAAAGGCTTAAACTGGTGGAGACAAATATGTATTCCACTGTCTCCAGTTTACAGAAATATAAGGACACAAAACTAATCTGCAGAGGTCTATGCATAGACAAGGAACCAACTGGGGGATCTTATAGAGAATGCTACCAACAGAGGTGGGAGACTGCTCTGACTATGTGTTCTCAGACCCTAATTTAAGTCCTGTTGGACCAGGACACTGAAAAACATGGGGATGTTTTGTCAGAAATAGAAACTCTGGAGGGAGAGCTCACTCAGTTTAACAGTCAGATGAATTTGATACTTTAAACAGTAAATGTCAAGAAAAAAATAATAGCTCATAAAAAAAGGTTATAAGCCGTAAACAAAATAAATAAGTTTGGGATACGACTGATTGTAAGTGAAACCAAATTTATATCTGGGATAAAACCAATCGATTGAGATCAAGGTCCAGAGGCAGATCCAGAACAAGAATACCTAGATGCCACAGTAACAACAGAAGACCTGCATCTCTACATCTAGTAGCAATCGGCCTACACCTGCACATAATAGAGTAAATTTTTTTTACAGGAGGCTCCAACACAAACACAGGAGGAGACTGACCACATTGGGACCAAACCAAAAAGTTCAGGGCAAGACAAGACATGGTTGCAGAAGAGACAAGCACTAGTTCCCAAAGACAGCAGTCAGCTCTAGTCAAACAGCAGAATCTCAGGGGCAAAGACAAGTGTTAAACTTATCAGATATTACACTTACAACTGCACAAATGTAAGTACTCTCTAAAGGCTTAACTTTTGTTCCTGAACCTCGTGTGGACAGATTCTTGGTCCAATTGGATCTTGAAAAAACCTTTTAGAAAGATTTGTCTCAAAAAATTATTTTCACAGAAAGAAAGAATGAGAAGACATGCGATATTACTCCTGTCTAATCTGGATACAGGACTAAATCCCAATGTAATTGATCCCTCTCCTTCCACCTTGCCACAACAAACCAATGTGATCCATTCTACTGTTTATACGAGCATGGACATTATTTTACTACCTGATAGTTTGGACCTGGAGTGAGCATTAGAAAACTTTAAAAACCTAAACTCTGATGTGAAATGGAGCTGTGGTGTTTTCAGACTAACCTCAACTTTTTTTCCACCTAAATCAATCATAAAATAAATAAATTTCCACTATTGAAAACTTGAGCAACTTGAAGTCAACAGCATTTTTAATAAGGACTTCAACAGAGCCCATTGTAACCTAAGTCCTGAAGAACTGACAGCACTTAAGGAATTATCCAGGACAGACAATATCTTTATCAAAAAGGCTGACGAAGGTGGCCAAGTTGTGGTCATGATTTTTTTTACTACCCACAGGAGGCATTGTTACGATTTAGTAACACCAACCATTATCAGTTACTTGATGGGTATCCTACCCCTATTTATAAGAAGCAAGTGAATTATTTTTTTATCTTTCTACCATTCCAAAAGAGTCCTTTCCAAACTAGAATTTAGGTACCTGTCCCAGGAATTTCCTGTTGTCCCTACATTCTATCTCCTACTGAAGGTGCACAAGTGCCCTCAGTGACCACCTGGACATCCTGTAGTTTCAAGTAAAGGCTTCCTTATGGAGAGTCTCCAAATTTATAGATGGTTTATTGTATACCATGGTTGTAAGGTTACCATCACACCTCAGAGATACCATGGTGGTCCTTGAGGCACTTGAACACCAAATATTTGATGCTGGGTGCTTGTGGCTAACTGTTGATGCTGACTCAATCTACACCAGCATCAGACATCATTTGGAATTACATGACATTAATTTTAATATGGATCTTTTTCAAACGGATTTGATTATTGATCCAAACTTTATAATTGAAGCCCTTGATCTGATACATCACTTTCATTTCTTAACTTTTGATTCTAAATTATGTCTTCAGATCTGTGGCACTGCCAATGGGTCAGTGATGGCCCCATTCTACGTCAACCTTTTTTTAGGTTGGTGGGAGGAGGTTGCCATCTTCGACCCCAGAATTAACAGATACTGTGATAGAATCAAACATTGAGGGAGGTACATCGATGATATACTGTACTTTGCATCTGGAAGGATAGCCTTGTAGAGGCCAATGAATTTGCTACTATCCTTCACTACAATGATTTCAATCTCCATTTCACACATTATGTAGATCCCCATTCAGTTACCTTTTTAGATTTGAAATTAAGTGTTTCTCCTGATGGTTTCATTATTACTGACAACTTTTGCAAACCCATACCCTTCTCAGATTTGACAGCTGTCAACCTCTCCACCTCCTACAAGGCATACCTAAAGGACAGGTCCTGAGACCATTTAGAAACTGTTACTTGGTCTCTAGTTACATCCACCAGGCAAATGAGCTAACAGATAGATTTTTGGATAAAGGATATGATCCTGATACATTACAGGAGGTATATTCTTTTGCTCTTTCCCAGGACTGTCAATCCCTGCTTATCATATGGAATTGGAGGATGATCAGGATGACAAGATTAATTTCATTACTGAGTACAACTCAGTTGCTCCCAGGATTGCTGGTACCTTGAAAAGATTCTGACACATGCTTGATGTCGATTCTGACTTGAGGGACACTATAGGTGACTCACCATGAGTAGTGTACAAGAAGGTCCCTAGCATTATAGACATGTGGTTAAAAGCCATTTTACCTCTGGTTATTGTGCTCCTAAATCATTGCCAACAGTGTATACCTGTGGGGTCACACAGGTGCAGTAACTGCAATATATGCAAATATTTGATTTGGGGTAATACTTTTACCAGCCCTAATGGTTTTACTTTCGAGATACATGACTTTATCACTTGTTGCACACTATATGTGGTGTATGTACTTTGGTGTGAGTGTCCTTCCTTTCATATAGGCATGAAAACTCATTCTCTCATGAAGAGTATCCAGGAACATGTCCATTCCATTTCAAATGAATGTTGGTGGTCACTGGTGTGTTCATCATAGGACCAGTTTGAATACTTTCAAATTCATGAGCCTTGACCATGTTAATGTTAGTGCCAGAGGAGATAACAGATGTAGACTTATTTTACAACATGAGAGTAAACTTATTTTTACTCTGGGAGCAGTTTGCCCATGTAGGTCGAGATATTCAAAGGAGTTATATCAGTGCAACTCCAGAAATGTGCCCCAGGGAAATATTCAAAAGTGGGAATTATGCAGCGCAATTCCTGATGTGCCAGGGAACAAAGATAATGTATGCAGCGCATCTCCAGGGGGTGTGGCCATGCATATGCAGCATATCCCGATATTAAGCCTGGGATGAGTGACACATCTGTAGTCATAACCCAGAGATGTGCCGCATACCTGGGCTCAAAGTTGAGCCTGTAAAAAAAGTCTCAACTGCTAGCCACCCACAGGTGGTCCACTGTAGTGCAGGGTGCTGCACAGCAGCCACCAGCCTTGGGTGGCAACCCCCCAACACCATGCACAAGCACCTACAATAGTTCTTGGTGGTCCAATAGATTCTCCCTCCCCTCCCGTAGCCCCAATCACCATAATATTATTTATTCTACTATCCCTGGTGGTTCAGTGGTTCCCCTTCCCCTCCTGTAGCCCCGATCACCATAATACTATTTGTTCTACTATCCCTGGTGGTCCAGTTATTCCCCCTTCCCCTCCCATAGCCCCAATCATCACAATATTATTTATTCTACTATCCCTGATGGTCCAGTGGTTCCTCTCACCCTGCTGGTAACCCTGATTGCTGTATGAATCCGCTGTATGACCTCTGGTAGTCTAGTTGCACCCCCATCCCATCCTGGAACCCCGCTCACCGAAATAATAGACCAATATCAGTCCCTGGTAGTCTACTGGTCTCCCCACCCCCCACCCACACAAGACCCTCAGCCCACCCAGCTCCCCCTCCCATGGTCATCAGCAGGCAGCATACCCACCTGCATGACTCCATGGCTGCCTGCCAAATGACAGCTTACAGTAAGTGTTGCAGGCTCATTGGTCCACACTGTGGACCAGTGAGCTTGCAGTGCATACTGTAAGGGTCATTCACAACTGTGTGAAGATTGGAGGTATGGTATGGGGAGGGGGTACTACTGCGGTCCCTTGTACAGGGACTGCATGCTGTGCAGGATGCCAGGCGCATTTTGCTGGGCAGCCCTGCACAACTCATTCAAGTGGGGCCATAATGACATGCAAATGGCCCCATTTGTGCCATGCATGCATAATGGCGCCATTTGCATATACAGGTCTGAATATCTGGGTATTGTGCCTGGCACAGCTCCAGTTGTGCTGGAATATTCCCATTCCTGGTATTCAGACATGCCTGGGGATGCACGGGTGCATTGTATTTGCACCGTGCCTGTTATTTGCTATATTCAGAAGGGATGCTCCATGGCACATCTCTTTTGAATATGTCCCTTAGTTTCTCCAGTGCAACTCAGTTGCCAGGCACAGTTTTGAATATCGGGCCCGTGGTCTTAATGATGCCTGTGACATTGTTCCTTTTCTTTTAAGTTATTCCCCTTTTCTTTTGTTTTCCACCAGCCCTCCTTTCCTTGTTTGTTTTTTATTGCATCTAGTTTTTGACATGTTTATATTATATGTTAACTGCTATTTTTCCTTTTTTTTTTCAGTACCCTGGATTTCTTCAGACATACCCCACTGGGTCCCAATCTTCAGTTATACAGTTTCACACAGAACACAGAACACTGAACTGTTTAGTGTGTCTCCTAATTACTCTGCTAAAGTATTTACATGGGATATTTGCTTTAGATGTTACTCTTGTCAAGCCTGAGGTTATGTCTTTTATTTCTATTTAGATCATTTCTGTTCTTTAGCTATTGCATATGAGCTGTTTTTGTCAGTGTCACTTTAATGCACTCCTATAAATTTGGATTGCTTTGATCAGTTGCTCCACCCTGACAAAGAATGTGCTATGGTTTGAAGGGCTGTGGTTTGCTTGTCTGTGTGTTCAAGCACAACAAGCATAATAAACGTATTGAGCATTACTTCTGCCTCGCACAGTTTTTTTTCCAGATAGTGACATGCCTGACTGGGAGTACACCTTGGAGTTACAACTGTATGAGTCAACACAGTTAATACTCATGTCCATTACAAGTAGAAGGGATTCCACATTACTTTTCTTAGTATCAGTTAAAAATCTGCATGTTACCAGCTGGCCTGATGGCAGGAAGGGCTGAGGCAGTGATGCCTTACCTCCTACAATGCCGGTGACCCATGTTCATGATGTGAGTGGGTCATCAGGGGCTGGCCAGGGTGGGAGAGGATTGAGCATCTGTAGGACTGCTCACCTCTCCCAGGGAGGGTGGGGATCTGTGGCCAGCATTTGCCTGACACCTAGTGGAGGCTAGGTGTGTTGGCACGGCAGGTCAATACAGCGAGGCACAGAGTCGGAGCAGCCAGCAAGTATGCTACTTGTGGATGCATGCATGGCACACCCATTATTGGCACTGCACACTCCACCACTGAGAAAAGTGGAAAAAATGGCATCCATGGTTATGCAGCTTGATGGCCATCCGCCGAACACCCTGTCTTCAAGGGCACCACCCATACTGGATCTGGTCCTGGGGGGAGTTGGGGGCTCCCTGCCACCACACCACGGGGGGGGCAAACCATGGGGGGGTAGCAGGGTGGTGGCCTGACTAGGAAACAGGCGTGGATGGACGGTGGCTGGAGGATGAAGGGGGTGCCTGGACATAGTAGGTGCTGACTGAGAGCCAAGGGGATAAAAAGCAAGCTAAAAAAATCTGTCTGTTTCCTGACGAGGTGAGTTCTGGGTGGGGCAACCTGACCCCATGTCAGAATAGTGGCATGTATTGCCTCAAGCTCCTTAGTCGAGGGGGTGGGCATACTCCAGGCATGTGTGTGGTGAAAGGGCTTCTTTAGTTGACTTTGAGCATGTTGTGGAATTTGGCAGCTAGGCAGACTAGAAATGTCCTGCAAGCATTTTATAGAAAGCAGAGGTCAAGTAGCTATTCCATGTATGTGCAAATTCATGAGTTCTCCCTCTAGAAATGGCTTGCACCTTCTCATAACTATCTGTCTTTCTGAGCTCCACAAACCATGCATGTGCCTCTGGGGCATCTTGTTCTTTGCAGTGTCTGAGCAGAACCCATTTGGCTATGGTGAGGTCCCATTCCAGCCATTAGGCTTGATTGATTGATAAAAATAATTTTTTTTCACAGGAAAAACATTTGTTGGGACGAAGTCCCATTTTCAACAAAGTCCTGCATTCCAGTCCATTGTACAATACACTAAACAGCAATACAATATATTTCACAAAAAACAAAAGACACGTTACAACATTTACATTAAAAACATGTGCAAGGAAGCCTCAAATAATTAAATAAAGTAACTTTAAAACTGAAAAAGTTTGTAACAGACTTCAGGTCATCTGACAAGTTATTCCAACTACGTGCTACACTGTTCTGAAGTGTGCTATCACCTAGTCTGTTGTAACATCTGTACACTAAAATACTGTTTGCTGATTTCCTTGTTTTAATATATATTTCCCTATTAGATTTTCTTTTCACCTGATTATGTAACGGATGATTATATTTTTCATGCAAGATCTTGTGACATGTGACAAGCCAGATATAATTTCTATAAGCCTATGGTTGGAGCCAAATTAAATCTTTATAAATTACACAATGATGTAACTTCCTACTACTACCAATATCACATTTTTCTATCCTATAGTAAGCTCGATTAATCTGTTTTAAAGCTTGCTGAGTTGAATTTATATAAAGTATAGAACCATATTCCATCACTGGTAGGAGCATCTGTTTTGACAACCATTGTTTTGCCATTAATGGCAAACTTCCTGCTACCCTTCTGAGAGCCCCTAGTCTCTGGTATACCTTTTTTGTTTGTACTGTTATGTGCTCAGTGCATGTCATTCTTTAGTCTACCTGAAAGCCTAAATAGCTATAACTAAATACACTTTTGATCTTAGTTCCATCTTGGAAGGTGGAGTTGCATCTCTGGCCTGTTTTCCTTATCTTGACCCACTGAAAATAACATACTCTGTGTTTTCTTCAAATTGAGGAGAAGTCTAGAGTTACACATCCAGTTCTCCATTTGGAGTAAGTCATATTATATTTTAACCATCATTTCTGTCAAATTACTTGCAGTATTTAACAACACAGTGTCATCTGCATATGATCTTATATTACTGTGTTCAATAACTTGAGCAAGTTTATTAACATAGATGTTAAACAATTATAGTCCCAGAATCAAGCCCTGGGGAACACCCTTCACCTGTTTCCCAGGGCCCGACACCGAAGACCCACATGCTACACATTGCTGACAATTAGTCAAGTATGACCTCATTGCCCCTTGAATTCCCATCTGCCATAACCTCTCCAAAAGCATTTCATGTTGTACTAAATCAAAGGCTTTGCTGAGATCCACGAAGATCTCTATTGATCTGGTGAGCAACTGGGAGGGTGCCTGGGTAAGGACCAGCCCCAGCATTATCATTTGTGATTGGAAGGTGATATTTCTGGAGGTTATATGCTAGAAGATCCTCTGTACCTCCTCCCAGTACCTTTGCAATTTAGAGGAGGACCAGAGCAGATGTGAAAGGGTCCTTGAGTGGGCATGGCATCACCAACACCAGTCATTGTCCATTAGGCAAGGCAAAGCAAAGTTTATTTATAAAGCACCCAGTTCAAAAAGGCTCTGAGCGCTGTACAAAGTTCAATCATAAAATAACATCAAATAAGAAATTTGTAAAATATAAATTAAAAAAAAGTAATCTAATGAAGACAATCATAATTAAGCAGTGAAAGCCTGTTGGAAAAGGAAGGTCTTTAGAGAAGCTTTGAAGTCAACCACTGTGCTGGCCATATGTATATAAGAAGGGAGCAAATTCCATAGGACTGGAACAGTCTCTCTAAAAGCCCTATAGTTTCAGTCTTGAAGAAAAGACAACAAGCAGTCCAGCATCAGTGGAGCAGAGAAGGTGAACTTGGTGATAAGGAACCAGGAGCTCTATCACATAATCCAGTCCCAAACCACGTAGGGCCTTGTTTGCTAACAAGCAGATCTTGAAGGTTATGTACCACTGGAAAGGCAGCCGGTGCAGTGCATGCAGAACTGGCATGATACGGTCACTCCGTGAGGAGCCCACTATCACCCAGGCTGCAACATTCTGGACCAGTTGCAGGAGTTGCATCAGACCTCCAGGTAAATCTAGATAAAGAGTGTTGCAATAGTCCAACCTGGAGGTGACAAAAGCATGGATGATCAATGCTAGATCCTCTTGCACTAGATACAGTTTGATCCTGGTGATGTTTCAAAGGTGGTAAAAGCCAGACTGGATCACAGCTGACACCAGTTGTTCAAGCATCAACCTACAATCCAAAATAACTCCCATTTGTGCAGCTTCTCAGGGGTCCTATGCCACCTTTGTAAGATTTTTTCTGAGTGAATTTGCTCTTTGAAACTTTAACTCCAGAGGCAAAGAGGCACCGATATTTCTCCCATTCAGGTGCAGTAAGTAATATTCAGCTCTTTTTTCCAGTTTAGTCTGATTTTCTCTAGAGGGTCTGGTCCTTGCCTGATAAGCTGCCTGTAGACATGGCCAGCCTTCCCTCTGCTTGGGTGGTTTGGGTACAGCGGTCTGTCCAGAAGCTGTGGCTCAGCTAGTTAGAAACCAGAGCCTAGTACAGTGGGCAGTGCATGGCTAACATAGAGATGGTACTGTTTGGGGTGATATAATTGTGTGCACAGCTATTGGAAGGATTTTAGTATACCTGTGGTATCATCAAGCAGTTGCTGGAGACTCACAATACCCTTGCTAGCCTGCTCAGTCCATTAGATCTCCCATCTGCCTATTTTTAGCTTATTTTTCTATACCGGAAAGGCCGAGGACCTATCTGGGTCCCAGTGGGTGAGCTTGGCTGGCTGTTTCTAGGCTGCCAGTGAGTGCTTAATAACTGTGTGCAGGGTCGCAGGCTTGGGAATATTGCCAAAGCAGATGGTGGCCTGTACAGGTCTATGCAGGACACTTTCTTCAAATAATACCCTCTTATGTGGGTGCGTGGGACCACAACTGGGTTGGTACTGGACATTTTATGGATTACCTGTGCCACATATTTAAGAAAGCAGTCAGAAGGTAAAGCACTCCTAAGGCAAACTCTTGCACTAGTTTTTATGGCTGAGTCTTCTACAGTCCTCATCCTAGAAAAAGTCAACATATCTCTGTTGAGACTGGCTGTAAGTTTCTGTCCCACTGGGTTGTGAATGTTGCCCAGGATATACTGTATTTTGTGCACTCCCAAATTTTTATAGGCATGAGCCCTGCCCCAGTGGGAGTGGTACAGATGATTCCATCTCACAAATTATTTTCTAGGGTGACTTGCAGCAGCTTTAGGTTGCACCTCCACATGTTCCTAAGGTCCCAGGAGAAAAAGATTTCTAGAAATTTCAGAGTCTTGCACAACTGACATGTCCCATGGGAAATCAGTTGTGTGCACTGACTTGTGGGATGCCAGGAGTGTTGATTTGATTATATTCAGTTTGTATCCAGACAGCCTCTGATACTCATTGATTAAGGCAATCAGCTGTGGTATGAATTCCCCTGGGTTTGTCAGGGCAAGCATAATGTCATCAGCACAGGCCATGACTTTGTTCTTGACCCCCATTTGCACTTGGGGTACCAGTGGTTCCAGGACTAGGATGAATAAGAGGGAAAACAAAGGGCAACCACACCTGGTGCCTCTACCTGGAAAGAAATTGGTTGAGGGGAAGCCATTGGTGAGTACCTTGGTTTCTGCCCCAGCATACAGGACCAAGATCCATTGTATGATCTGAGGTCCAAGGCCAAATCATTTCAGAGTGTGGAAGAGAAAAGCCATTCCACTCAGTCAGATGCTTACTCAGCATATAAGGATAGAAGGACCAAAGGTGGTTGGAAACTCTGTGCTTTTTCAAATTATATTTGTCGGATGTCTAGTGTTATCCAAGATCTGTCTGCCTGGCACAAATCCCACTTGGTCGGTGTCCACCATGTCTGCTACTTCATTCTTTAGATGAGCTGCCAACACTTTGGCAAAGATTTTGCAGTCCACCCATTTGAGTGAAATGGGCTGGTAGCAGCCACACAATTGTGGGTCTTTTCCTGGTTTGGGTATTAGAGAGAACTATCCCATCCACATGGGGGGTGGTAGCTTCCCTCCTGCACATGCCTCAAAGAGTGCTTCATGAAGTAGGGCTATGAGGTCTTCTTTAAATGTCTCATAAAATTCTACTGGGAAGAAATCCTCCCCAGGGGCCTTCCCTGTCAGTATGGAGGCAAGTGCTGCTACAAGATCTGCTGTTCTGAAGGGCTCATCCATCTTCCAAGCCTGGTCATCAGTTAGAGTGGGTACATTCAGGTGGACTGTGAATGAGTCCATTTTCTCCTCTAAGGGGGCACATTCAGAACTATATAGCTTTGTATAGAAGTCCAAAAAGATTTTGTTAATGCTCGCCTGATCCTTTACCATCTCACACTTTTGGGGATTTCAGGCTTTGGATTCTGGAGCATTGCTGCTGTTTTTACGCTGGTATGCTAGTAGTCTGGAAACAAGTGACCACCAAACAGTGTGGTTCATGATAAACTCAGCTACAGAGTCAAGCCATACAAAAATGTGGGTACTGGACTTCAGGGGGACTGACTTTGGCAAAATGGGAGAGTGCCTTAGAAAAGCACTAGCAAACAGGCTAGAAGGAGTGGTGGAGCAACAATGGGGAAACATCAAAACTGCCATCACAGAGGCAACAAGCCATTGTGTGAAGCAAATAAACAAATGAAAATGAAAGAAAAAGTGACTATGTTTCTCAAAAGAGGTGGCAGGGAAGGTCAGGGAGAAAAAGATAGCATTTAGGAAGTATATGGAAACACAGAAGGAGCAGGGCAGAGAACTGTACCAGTTAAGGCAGAAGGAAGCAGGGAAGGAATTCCGAATAGCAAAGGCCCAAACTGAGGAAAAGATAGCCAACTCAGTTAATAAGGGGGATAAAACCTTTTATAGGTACATCAGGAGAGTAGAAAGACAAGGGGAGGGATAGTGAGGCTGAATAGAAAGGACAGTGGGTGGGCAGAGAGGAACAGTGAAAAAGCAGGGATACGGAACGAATACATCTGCTCAGTATTCACAAAAGAGGAAGAGGGGGAGGTGCCTAATCCAATTAACAGAAGCACTTTGGATAGGGGGGTCGATCCCAGTCCTTTCACAGAAGAAAGGGTTCTGAAAGAACTCCTAAAACTGAAGGTGGACAAAGCAATGGGGCCTGATGGAATATACCCCAGAATTCTAAAAGAATTAAGGGGAGAACTAGTGACACCACTGACTACCCTTTTTAACAAATAATGGGAGGATGGTGTGGTACCTGAGGACTGGAGGAAGGTGGATGTGATTCCCCTTCACAAAAGTGGGAGCAAGACAGAGGCAGGAAACTACAGACCTGTCAGTTTGACCTCTGTGGTAGGGAAAGTGATGGAATCACTTCTGAAGGAAAGAATTGTTGAGTACCTAGAGGAAAGTGGGGCACAGGACCCAAGGCAGCATGGGTTCACAGTGGGATGGTCATTTCAGATTAATCTAATTGATTTCTTTCACTGGGTGACCAAAGTAGAAGACCAGGGAGGGGCTGTGGACATGGCCTACCTAGACTTTAGCAAGGCATTTGACACAGTCCC
This sequence comes from Neoceratodus forsteri, assembly GCA_016271365.2. Taxonomy (NCBI): domain Eukaryota; kingdom Metazoa; phylum Chordata; order Ceratodontiformes; family Ceratodontidae; genus Neoceratodus; species Neoceratodus forsteri. The sequence goes on along the minus strand of CM057450.1, from coordinate 1,734,439,772 downwards.
ACACAAAAGATTAATAATCAAATTAACCAGCCTGAGAGTGGGTCCCAGGGTGGTAGCCTTGGTAAAACATTGGCTGGACAACAGGACACAGAAGGTAATTGTAAATGGAGTCCACTCTGAAGAAAGAGGGGTTACTAGTGGGGTACCGTAGGGTTCAGTACTGTGTCCAGTCCTTTTTAATGTCTTTATAAGTGACATTGCAGAGGATTGAAGGAAAAGTATGCCTCTTTGCAGATGATACAAAGATCTGCAACAGGGTTGATACACAAGGAGGCGTGGAAAGGATGAGAAGGGACTTGGCAAGGTTGGAGGAATGGTCAGAAGTATGGCAGCTTGGATTCACTGCAAAAGTGCAAGATAATGCACCTGGGAAACAAAAACTCGGGGAAGATTACACAATGGGGGGGGAGGTAGTAACAACAACAAAAACGGAAAGGGACCTGGGGGTAATCATATCAGATGACCTTAAGGTTAGCAAGCAATATGAGAAGGCAGTAGGGAGGGCTGGGGGGATACTGGGATGTATAGGGAGAAGCATCACCAGCAGAAAACAGGAAGTTGTTATCCCTCTGTACAGACAGTTGGTGAGACCCCATCTGCAGTACTGTGTCCAGTTCTGGAGACCCCATCTCTGCAAGGACATAGACAGGATGGAGGCAGTCCAGAGGAGGGTTACTAAAATGGTGCAGGGTCAGCAAGAGAAACCATATGAGGAGAGAGTAAAGGAGCTTAATATGTATACCCATGTGGAAAAGAGGGAGAGGGGGACATGATAGAAACTTCTAAGTACCTCAGTGGAATCAATAAAGTCTAAGAGGGTAGCATCTTTCAGAAAAAGAGATGTAAAAGAACAAGGGGACACAATTTGAAGATAGAGGGGGGGATGGCTCAGGGGCAATGAGAGGAAGTATTTTTTCCACAGAGAGGGTGGTGGATGCATGGAACAGCCTTCCTGAGGAGGTTGTGGGGTCTAAAACTGTGGGAGAATTCAAGAATACATGGGACAGACATGAGGCAATTATTGTGGGGGGTAGGAAGAAATAGGCTGTTGATTAAATAGGATCTACAGCTTATCCTGTAGTTAGGGAAATGGGCAGACTAGGTGGGTGTCAAGCGGTCCTTATCTGCCATCACAGTCTATGTTTCTATGTTTATCCATCTAATCCCTGTCACCCTGAAGGCTTCACACATTCTGAACAGTGTGAACTCTGCCCTCTGGTGCAAGTGGAAGTTTATCTTAAACCTTGTGCCCACAATCTGTGCTAGGAGCTCCTGGCTGTTGCAGTTTGTGCCTCTATATTTCTCTTCCATCTCCTTATACCTTTCTTCCTGTTCTTTAAGATCCTTGTCCTTTGCTTGTTTTACTGTTGAGGAATGAGCTGTGCAATGCATTTTCCTCTAAAGAAAGGTTTAAGGACATCCCAAGGTATTGCCACCGTGGTATCACAAAGCTTTTTAATGGCAAAGAAATCTTTCATGTCCTTGCTGAGTTGGTTGCAAAATATGGGACTCCTGATTATTGTGGAACTGAATTTCCAGATGCCCTGCTCAGAGCCTGGGCATGCTGTGGGAGCTATGTAACAGTGATCAGAGACAATAGCTGTTTTTGTCTTGGCTTTACTGATATATTTTAACCAGGTATCTGTGGTGAACCAGATGTGTATCTTGGAATTGTGTGCGGTGCAGAAAACAAGGTGTAGTCCCTGTTCCTAGGGTGTACCAGTCGCCGCACACCTGTAGTCCCCATTTCTTTAGCCATGACCTACAGGGCAATGGACATGTGCATCCTGTGCCTGTAGACTGTCTGCTTCTATCTCAGAAATCATCAAGCACCTTGTTTACGTTTCCTCCAATCATGACTTGTCCTTTGCTTGTCTCAGTCAATTTTTTGTGAGTGAGGTGAAGAAGGAGGCATCTGATTGTTTGGGACCATAGACTTTGCAACGGGTGGTCTCTTCCCCCCATAGTAACCTCCCAACTATAAAGTATCTCCCATTTGAATCTGAGTGCATGAAGAAGTGTTTGAAATATACTTCTTTATGTATCAAAATAGTTGGTATCCAGTGATATGGACGAGTCAAACTGAGCGACTCAATGTGAGCGACTCAATTTGACCACCTGTCAATTTAGCAAATGGAAGATAATAGAGAGGTGTGGGATGAGCTGCACTGTAAGGGGAATAATGGCAACTGAGGAGTAACGCGAACAGAAGAAAGAGCTATAGGGAAAAAGTATATGGGAGGTACTTGGCCAGGCATTTCCCAGCTGGCTGCTTATTGCTGTGTCTTGAGTCAGTGCCTCCAGTGTGAGAGCACCTGAGTTTGGACCTTGCTTGGTGTGTACAGATTTTTTTTATGAGTGCATGTGGTACTTATTTTGTTTCCACCATTCCCTGGAACTGTGCACCATAGTCCCCCGTCTCCCCCTTCCCCTGAATAGCCCCCTCCCGAGTTGCCTCCTGTACCCCAGTGTCAGGCCTCACCTCAGAGCTGATTATAATAATAGAGGGAGGCGCAGGGGGCACAGCCCCACTTATAAAACGTAAGGAAATTTTGGCTGTATAGAGTGCTGTGATGGCTGCTGATGTTGGGCTCGCTGTAGTGCACTGTCACCATTCCTGTTTTTGGTGTTGTGTCATGGAACTGTACAGCATTATTTTTTCTTCGCCGCTCTGTTCTTAGTATTGTAGGAGCTGCTGAACACTTGGTACACACATTTGGACTGCAGTTTGTCAGCGTCAGGTTTCAAGAGGTGGGTCTCTTGAAGAAGGGCTATCTCAGTGCCTACCCTATGGAGGTTATCTATTACTTTCCTCCACTTAATGGGTGAATTAAGCTTTTGATTGGTTTGCTATCCATTACTAATCTGTATGATTACACTTGATGGTTTCAGAGGGATGCTGTGGGGATAAGATGTCACCTTAGGTGTGTGAGTCAAAAAACTACTCTCTACCCCAGGTGGAAGTTGTGTGCAGTAGCATGGGTAAGAGAAACTGTGATTCATGAGCCACCTTCATAGTAACAGTACACATAAGAAGTTGAACATTTATGCATAAAAAAGTTAACCATCTCTGTGAATCTAAATAATAATGAACTGTAACAGAGCAGAACATGTACTCAGGAAACAACAACAGAGACAAAGACAGTAGTCTTCATTTGATCCTGATGGGTATTAATGCTGGGGGGGGGTTAGTTCCCAGATTCTGCCCAGTCAGTGACCTGGTGCTCAACATTAGAGAGTTGAGGTGAGTCCTACGTGCTGCCAAATCTGTATCAGATTTCAGCTGTTATTATGCAGAAATTAATTTAAGCATTGCCTTCTTATAAATGCTACCTTTGGAGATGCTTGATCCTCATGGTGGCAAGAGGTCAGGTAGTGGTATAGTAAAAGGATAGAGAGAAGCTGCAACTGAGTAGCAGGGGTCCCAGCACAGTGTGGTGGATGGGACAGTGGCAGGTGCTGAGCTAGCTTCCCACTGTGGGGAGGAGGGAAAGCCTGATGTGGAGACTGAAGATTCCCTCCGACGTGAGTTAAACAGGACCTGTAAACTTCTGAGACAGGAGAGTCCACCAGAGCTACTGCCCAGTGGTAGCATGCTCTGCCCCCTTAAATGAATGCAGCTGGGAGGCTGTCTTCCCAGTTGTTTCCCATGTCCCATGTCAATTAACTCACAGGGGCATGTCTCTTATTTGTCAATATTTAGGGTTTTCCCTGCTGTCACCCTCTTATAGCCTCATAATGGTGTGCCTGATTTCCTGCTGCTATAGGAGCTTTGCAGCCATCAAACCCAGTGGGAAGGGAGATAGTTCTATATTTGGGTCACTCTAAGGGTCCCTACTAAAGAATAATCTCAGGTGCATATATGTGTAGGAGGGGGACTGTACACCTTCCATCATATGTTTGGACATGCCATTCCAAACAGTCTCGCTGAAGTTGCAGGGGCCACCATACATCTGGCTGAGGTTCTGACCGCAGCCATTCAAATCTGTGTAGGACTAATCAGCAGAATATCTGTGGTAGCGTACAGGTTATGGATGCATAGGGCTATGTATCACTGCCTCTTGCCCTCTGTGCCTACAGTTGTTCCTAATGAGTGCAAATGGGTCCTGGTTTCCTAATCTGGTAGGCGTCTGCACCATTACATGAGCTGTTGATTAAAAAATATGACAGATGTCACCCACTGTCAACTCAGGCATGAGTGATTTCATACTGTTATTCAGGCATAGTGGTCATGTGGCTAGAGGGGGCATGACCAGAGAGGGAGGTAATCTACTCACAACACTTGTAAGATTAACAAGTCTTGAGAATCAAAAAGCCAAGATAGTGCACTCACTTCCCCATCATCCCTAGTTCACAGCCCAGCTACTCTCCAGCTCACGTGAGTCTGTGCCTCCCCAGTTTGGCATCTTCCTGCCCCCTCCCGTGGTTTTTAAGTTTCATGATACTGATGTCCTGTGGCTTTGACCTTGCTCTGTGGGGAAATGGGAATCTCATAATCTAAGCCTCCCCCCCAGCAATGAATGAAAATTTAGGCATATTGTAATATCAACTTCTCTATTTGATCTAATTTTTCTCCTTTGTACAGTTGGTGGTTGGGTTTAAACAATACTGGGGGGTTGGTTGACCCAATCATCAAAGGTTAGTAGCCTGGTTGTTCAAAAGCTATGAGGGTGAACAGGAAATAGCAAACTTGTGATTAGATACAAAAGTTTAATCTCTTATCCTAGTTTGGTAAACAAATATGCATGACAACATGTGGAGAAAGGGAGGTTAAAAGAACATGCAAGGATATAAAAAGACCAGTGGGCATCCAGTCTCAAGTAGAGCCACCAGCTCCATAGGTTTGTGTAACGTCATTCAGCTGGAGATTTATGTTTGCTCTGTACTGTCCGTAGGGAACACTTCCCATTCCAGACCATGAGGCGCTTTGTCCCTGTACTCCTCCACCTTCTCTGGTGAAGGTTCAGCCACGATGTCTGCCCACATTTGCTGCAAGTCTTTGACAGGCATTTAGGACAAGAGATGCAGCAAATTTAAAATTTGCCAGTGAAGTTGTTGTGAAGTGGCCAATTTCACTGAGTGTAGTAATCCACAAATTTCTCCTGTTTTAGCCCAATTTCGCCTAGGTGAAATTTCACCTGCGGAAGGCAAAATTTCGCCTTGCAAGGCAAACTTTTGCCTGTGGAAAAGTGAAATTTCACCTTGGAAGGCAAAATTTTGCCTCTAAAAGCTGAATTTTGCCTTGGAAAGTGACATTTTGCTTTACAAGGTGAAATTTCACCTTTCTGCAGGTGAAATTTTGCATTTCGTTATGTGAAATGGGCGAAATTCATGGATTACTTTGCACAGCACATTTTTGTCACTTTGTCCACCTCTACTTTTGACTGTGAAGGGGTTGGCTTGAGAGGGGACTCAGTGGCAACATGATGGGGGCTCAGTGTATTGTTTTGTCCTGTCCTGTCTGTTTGTTCTCCAGTTCCCTCTAAGAGTCAGAGCCATATGATGAAGAGCCCAAATCTCTGTTGCTAAATCTGTCTGTTGTAACTGTGGAGGAACCAAATTTTTTCTTGTCCAAGACCCTGGTTCTCTTCATTCTGATGGTTTGCCAGTCTATCTCTGGGCCATCTTGGTGTGTTGTTGACCCTGGTGGACTTTGAGGTTGTGTCTGGGGGGAGGTGGCTGCTCTCTGGAACTGGCTGGCTGGTGTGGGGCTACAAATCTCAGAGCCAGCATTTCTGAATGTAGTGTGCAACTTCAGTTGGGTTTTTAAATGTGTTGGTCACTCTGTTTTGTGTAACTGTCAGCTTGGAGGGGCACTGCAGCTGGTCAGGGACTCCCAGTTCTTGAAAGGCTTTTCATACACCAGTGTATTCTTTTCTCTTGGCCTCAGTTTCAGCTGAATAGTCATTAAAGATCACGATACAGTGGCCCTTCTAGGTTAGATGGACTTTCTCCCATGCAAAGGCTAGTATCCTCTCTTTCTCCAAATATTTTAGGAGTATCACCAGCAGTGATCTGGGTCTGCTGCCAGCCTGGGGGGGGGTTGTATCCTATGGGCTCTCTCCACCTCCAGTTGTGGCCTCCAGTTGCATCCCAACATCTTAGGCAGTTCACATTGCAGGAAAGCCACTGGATCTGATAGTTCTGCCCCTTCTGAGAAGCCCAGGATGTGTAAATTATTCCTACAGCTCCTGTTTTCAGAGTCTTCAGGCCTATGCTACAAGAGCCATACCATTCTTTCAAGCTCCTGAATCCTCATTTTGTGAAGGGAGTTTTTGTCATGTATATAGGTTAGGAAAGCGTCTATATCTTTTTGCCTGTGCTCTAATGCCTTGATTTTATCTTGTAGGTTGGACACCGACTGCTTGAAGGATGAAATCACCATCAGTACCTGCTGTAACATCAGCTTCAATACTGACCCATCATTCACCAACATGGGAGCCTCTGGGGCTGATATGGTTGCCTTCTTGCCTCTGACAGGCACTTCTGTGAGGGACAAACGTTGTGCAAGGATTTTTCAGGCATCGTGGGACACAGGTTATTGATGAAAATGATTTTTTTAGAGCTTTAATTCTTCTACAGAAATTTGGAATGTAGGATGTTTCAGTTGCAGATCTACTTTTGGATGGGTTGTACTTTGGGTGGAGCTGCACACTACAGAGCTGCTGAGCTAAATGCTATAATGTTTTATAAAAGGCATTCTTTTTTTTTTTTTTTTTGCAGAAGGAATGCAGTGTGGTCACTGGACACTAAAAACCAAAGGAGCCTTTCGGAAAGGTTCAAGCCTGGAGTGCTAAACCCAAGTCAAGAGGGTAATGGTGAGCAGAGTACTGGAGGTTTGGTGAGATTGCTAAGACCGGCATGTGGTGCACTGAATCACTGTACAAAAGTTGAAGCTGAAGCTGAATCTGGTGCAGTTTTTGCTGGGGGAGTGACTTTGGACTGTGGACTGTGCCCTTCTCCCTCTCAGATGTAGAGAAAGCCTGCAGAGGACAGTTCACCTTGGTGGTTTTGCTGACTAAAGTTTTAAATTATATCTTGCTATCTGAGAAGTGATCCGAGACGTGTAAAACAAGAACTCCCGTATTATTACAACTTCCATTACATCTGTTAAAAATGTATTTTTGTTATTGTAAGATTGTATTAATAAGCCAGTTGACTAGTAGTTAATTACTCAGTTAGTTTAGATTTAGGGTGTGCCAAGAGAGCATTCTTGCATGAATGACCTTTTTACCACTGATGATGTGTGGTTGCTCGGTATGTGAGAGCTCTCTTTACCAATCTTACTAATCTTTTGAGTTTTTATGAGTTTTTATGATTTTATGTCTTCTTGTGGGGATTTTTTTTAAAAGATTTAGAGTTTGTTTTTTGTTTTTTGATTTTCGCCCAGTTCCTTTTTTTCTTTGATCTGATTGGATGTGTAGCAGCACGTGATATTGGTGCATATAACACATGCATGGTGTTCTTTGGCTCAGATTCACCATTTCTCTCAATTGTGCCATGTTGAGTGGTGTTGCTGAGCTCTTTTTGAGATACACAGAAGGGTGTGCTGATGTACAGTACTGATTTTGCTACTGACTTACCTGGAGAGGCTCGTTCTTCTGGTTGTGGTGTTTTTAGGGCCCTCACAGTTAAAGTAAGGGGCTTATTTTTACATCTGAACATGTTTTATTGGGAGCTGATCTGGAGTTATCGAGAATGTATAACAGAAGCAAGTACCTGAAGTAAATAGCATGCTGAGAAGAGCTGCTAAGTTGTGTCAGTTTATCTGAGTTACTGTTGCCCTGATTACTGTTTTAGAATTATTTGCAGATTATTTGTTTGGCTTTGTCATTTATTTATCCATCTCAAAGGTATCTTTTGTGGCTTTTGAGGTTTTGCTAAAGCCCTTCTACAGCTTTATTACAAGGTTGCAAAGTTGATTTATAAGGTCCCATTTGGTTATATCTGGTTCTATTTTGATTTTACTGCCCCACCTTTGGTCTTAATATTGTTAGCACTTGTTTAGGTGGGTGAATTTTTGTTTATTATCAATTATGAAGTTATATAACTGCTCCTAACAGTTATAAATTGGGGGCATCAGCTTTCAATTTTTTATTTCTTTTGTTTTTGTTTTAGGTTCTCAAAGCTTTTATCAGTATATGCCTTCATTATAGCCAGTGAAGATAAAATCCACAGAGCTCGGAGGTGTGGAAGCATGGTGTTGGTCCTTTTCATGAAAAGCATGGCATCATATGCTAAAGGGACAGTGGAACTTTTTCTAAGTATCAAACAACTATTTAATCAGAGTATAATTGAAGTCTGACTGGAGTACTATTGGAGGATCAGTGGACTCTGTAACTTTAGATGATCACTTTTTTTTCACTTATTGCAAGTCTCTTGCTTAATTTCTTGCTAAATATAACTGTATTGTATACCTTTATGCAGCTATTTATTTGTCAGTTGTGCATAAATGTTTTAATCTTGTAATTTCTGTTTGAGTGCACAATAGACTTTTATGCACTTATTTTAGATGTATATTCTAGGACTACATTTGTGGTCCAGAGTGGAATTTTAATTCAACTTCTTATAAGTTGATTTGAACTTTAGGTCTTTTTGGGTTTTGCAAATTGTAGTTACTATTGTGATAGTGTTATATTGCAATATTGTGATATGCTTTGGATGCCTACCTCATAACAGACTTATATTAGCCTTTACCTATTAACTAGTCTGATATACACATTTTTTTCACTGTTTATCTGTATCCCTGTTCTCCTAATTATTAGCTGCTTTTAAGTGTTGTATATCATAGTATATCATTGTGGTTACAAGAGCACAATCTGTGAGCCATAGGAGTCCAACAGAACAATCAAATTTAATTAGTAATATTGATATTATTACTAAAGAGTGTAGGATTGACATGGTGGAACATCCTGGTGGTCTTAAACCAGATGTGGTTCCTTTTTCCCCTCTGGTACCTATTGGTAAGAAGACCTTGAAGGTCAAAAAGAGTAAAAACCATAGTTTAACAAGTTTTAAACAAGAGAAGCTTGATGGCTTTCTGAAGGGTAACTGACAGAAGGCTCATACAAAGACAGGGACTAGTAACCACATGGTGGATGATAAAAAGAATAATCTAAAGAAAAATCTTAATAGATCACACGCTAAGCAGGTCAAGCAGGTTAAGCAGACCAACATTCTTGCACACTGTGTAAAGAAGGAAAAGAAGAAAAAAGCTCAGAAAGTAGAAAAGGTTACGGAGGGGGTACAGAGTGTTGTAACTTGGATAAATCTGACATCAACACCGAATCTACTTGTTCCGGTGAGAACTAGGTTTGGTGATGCTATATTAAAGGAAAGTGGTGTTAATCAACAGGTGCTTGTACATGATCTACTGGCACCAATTGAAGTAGGTGAAGAATCAGACTTGCTAGGTAAATCTGACCAATGGTTAATAAATGAATATGAAGTGATGGAAGATGATGTTTTATCCGAAGCATTTGTAGGCTCCATGGAATGGTTCCCCCTAGAGATGAGGAGTCTTTGTTGACTGATAGCACCAAATTAAAAAATATTAAGGTTAAAAAGGACGTGCTTGGTAAAATACAATCACCAATACTAATCTAGGTGAAATAATGACAGAGCTGCAAAACATGATACATGGGTTAAAATCTTTAAATATTGATTTAAATTCTAAGCAGTCCACAAGAGTGGAGGCAATTGCCTTGGAAAATCACGTCCCAAAAGTAATTGACCCAGTAACCCTAAGCAATTCAAAGTAAGAGGCTTCTCTGATGTATTATCCAACAACTGTAAATCAAGAATTAATTGATATTATGAAAAATCAACATGCTGCCAATTTAATTTTGATGGAACAATTCGTGATAGTAAGAGAAGAATTGGATAATTTAAAATTAAACATTGCCGTCAATGGAGCAAAAATGGAGGATATAATTAGATTATTGAATAATATCCATTCTCCTAGAGAATCATCTTCTATTACCTTGATGGATACTGAGGAAATAGGAATCTCAGTTGAAGTAAACAGTTCTGAGCTTTCAACAGTAACCACGAAGGTTGAAATTAGTGGGTTAAATAAAAGGGGTAAGGGAAAAAAAATCCCCCCAAAAAAAAGAAAATTAAAGAATGTAGGAAAATCTCAAACTCAAAAATTAAAACATTATACTTTCTAAGGACATAATTGATAAGCAAAGTAAAAAAAAAAAGCTATAAATAAGAAAGTAGGGGCTCATAATCCTGAGGGGATTTGTAGTATTACCAATACTTCAGTCTATTTAGATGGACAGTGTGAAAATGGGGGGCCTAAGGAAGTTCAAGCTGAGATCAGTGAGTTTAAACATGTTCAGTTAGGTGAGCAAGATGTTAGGAAAATGAAAATACAGAACAATTGTTTGAATGAAAATAATGAGAATGGGGTGGAATCTGATAGTGATGTCTATAAATCTTCAAATACAACAGATTCCAGAAGTTGTATAAGAATTATGAGTTTGCAGATAGAGCCTGATGAAATGAAAAAAAAATTAAAGAAAATAATTCTCACCCTCTTCAGAAACACAGTGGGTCTCTCTGTGGAGTAGTGATGGGTGAAATGGCTGTCCGACTCCAGTAGAAGTGATTTGTGGAGTGAAGGTGAATGCTGAGTGCTCCAACACGAAGTGGAGTACTTCGTGTTATAATGGGGAACACGAAGTCCATTGAGAACAATGACTTCGCATTACTCTGCCTTCCCAAACCACTACTCCACCAATTATTAAGGTGAAGTACATTGAAAACAATGTACTTTGCCTTGTTTTTAAGCTCCAAAGGCAAATTTTGCAGTGATTCATGGGATTTCAGGTCACATGGGCTCTAGATTGTTCTGCACAGCCTCAGTTTGGGGTAGTGTGTGTAGAAAGCTGTTGGAGACAATCTGCTGTGAGAGCTCTCTGAGATTCGAACCTTCTACAAGCTGTTAAAAAAGCCTTTTTGAGTCTTTTTTTGCTGCAACTTTAGTTCATCGATTATAGGAAACCCTCCTGTGCTCATATCATCGAGCGTTTATTGTTTGCGTATGGATTTTGAATGTTAATGTACATTATTCAGTCTGTGTGCTGAGAGACTGTGGACGTGTGCTTTGGGGGAGGGGTGTATCTGTGGTGTAGGTAGATTAACTTAGAGAAAAAGACCAGTGCTTTCTGTTTTGGTGATATTTTTCTTGTATAACTGTTAATGTACACACAGTAATATTTTTATTAATTCTTGCCATTTTTTTCTGATTGTTGTGGTGTAGCAGTGCATAATTTTAGTTTGTTTAAAATATGTGGTTATATTACTGAAGTTTTAAATTTGCTACACATTACTTAGTGTGTGTGTGTGTGAATATGTGTGTGACACGTGTCATCAAATCAGACAACATTTATTGTGCCCCATAATAATTTCAGCAATGTGAACCTGCTATCCACTGCAGCTGTGATTTTGGTACTTCTCTGTGGTATCTTTACTGGTACTAGTACTAGTGACTGTTACTGCCGCAGTGCATAATTTTAGTTTGTTTAAAATATGTAGTTATATTACTGAAGTTTTCAATTTGCTATGCATTACTTAGTGTGTGTGTGAGTATGTGTGTGATGCGTGTCATCAAATCAGACACCTTTTATTGTGCCACATAATAATTTTAGCAATGTAAAGCTGCTATCCTCAGCAGCTGTTTGATTTTTGTACTTCTTTGTGGTATCTTTACTGGTACTAGTACTAGTGACTGTTACTGCAGCAGTGGAGTACACTGCCCCCCCATGGCCCACCCCAACCGGCAAAGGTATTCTTTTCCAGATTTGAATTTCTAATGGTAAGCACTGGTTAGGTGTTGTGCCTTTGTGTCTGCATCTCTTCAGTGCACAGCACAATCTTAATCTGTCTGTGCATTTGCATCTCTTTAGGGCCCAATCTCCATCTCTAACTTAAGTCACAGTTGTTTCTTTGGCTTCCCTTCAGAGTACTGGACAGGTGTGGTGCTTAATTCTGCATAAACATTGTACTCATTAATATATGTTTTTAAGTCATGACTTGGGACCATCATCACGAGTCACTCGTGATACAAATCACATTCTTCATCATCACGTTCACAAATGCAGTCACAAATCACGCTTCATGATCACGTTATGAATCACATTATTTTTTTTCTAGTTACTTGGCTGTATTGTAAACCTGTTTTGTAGTATCTCTCCAGGCTTCACCACCCCACCATTTTACTCATTGATACATGTTTTTAAGTCTGGGAGTTTTAAGCTACAGCTCATCGGGGAAGTACAGCCGTAGGCATTCGCATTTCCAATACAGTTTCATACTGATTATCTCACACCATCGACACCGAATCATGTTCTTCATTATCACAGTCACAAATGCAGTCACAAATCACAATTCACGATCACGTCACAAATCACAACATTAATTTTTTTTAATAGTTACTTGGATGTATTGTAAGCTTGTTTTGTAATATCTCTCCATGCTTCACCACCCCACCATTGTACTCATTAATGTCTGTTTTTAAGTCAGGGAGTTGGACAGTGTCTGCAGTACATACACAGACTGGAAAGAAGACTGACTGCACACATGCAGTTTAGCACAATATACTTGCACTGCTCAGAATTCAAAGTGTAGCGCATATGGAAGACAACAAAAAAGGGCATAATTACATACAAGTGTCGGGGATGGTGGAGGAATACATTTTATAACACAGCAAGGAAGGTGTGGGGGGGCACATCATGTGAGGAAAAAAAACTTTTGCGGGATCCCATGGTGATCCAGCAGCAGTTCCAGCATGGACATAATTTGCAACTGATGTCCCTCTATGCGATCCAGCCGCTGATCCACAGCACTCACCCTCTCATTGTTCTCCTTGACAGAACTCCAGAGAACTGCAAAGTCAGCCTGTGTTACATGCAGTTCTCTGGGGTCCACATGTTCTACAGGCTGACCTGCTGCTGGTGGTGGTGGGAGTGGGGGTGCTGGTGGGGCAGCAAGTGCTGCTGTGGCCCTCCTCTTCTTAGGGATGCCGCAATGCACAGCTGCACCATCTGCCACAGAATGGCCAACAGGTGCAGGCATGATCAGTTCTGTGGCAGCCTGCCACTCCAACTGCTGGAGATTGAGCATATGGGTGTGCTGGCCCCCAGTCCCCAGGTGTGTCCCCTGGTGGCCACAGAGCACCTCCACCTCAAATAGGTGGCACCTGACTACACTGCTGTCCCCCCCAACACAGTCAAAAAACTGCCAAACAATGGAGGTGCGGGAACGACTAGGCACAGGCAGGTGATGGCCAGATGAACTGGTAGCTGGCTGGTCATGGTGCTGAACAGGGATGGAATCCACACCTGAGACCGGGGGAACAGGCACATCCTGCTCCAGAGGACCTGGTGCTGGACTAGGTGGTGGTGGTGGTTCAACTGCATCAGAGTTAGGACAGGAGGCGGTGCTGGTCCTGCTTCCGGGGGAAGGGACACTCACAAGTTTTGATTTATTCAATAAGAATGGGAGCCCATGCCCTCCACACATGCGCATGGTACGACGCTTACCACTACAATGCTCTCCCAGAGCTGCCCCCACCCCAGACATTCCCTCACCCTGGTCCATCTCTCCTACTGAGCTCCCTCAGTCTGAGCAATCACTACTCACACTGGCACACAACACACACATACACACACACACAGTCACACACACACAGACAAACAACTAACTACTTATAAAGGTAAGAAAAATAAAATTTACAGAAAGAACAAATTAAGTAAAAAAGAGTACAGAAAAGACAAAAAATGTAGCTTTTAAAAAAGCTGTTGGGTCTAAATCAAAGTTTAAATCTCATCCTCAATCTGATCTCAAAGTATCAGTGTCACAAAACACACTACTCTCTCTCTCTCCATCTGCACAGGAGAACATAAAAGTGTCTGCTTGTATGACTCACTTTCTTCCTGCCTAGCTAAAGAACATGTGACTTACAGTACTGTAAGCCATGTGATGTGTGTGGGGGGGGCTGCCAAATCTGAAACACCAAGTGGATCACTTAGAATCATAATGAGGACCTCGAAGTCCATTAAAAACAATGACTTCACCGTACTTCACATTGCCATTCCACCTTAACGCAAAGTGGTAATGACAAGGCAGAGTGAGCACTTTGCATTGCCCACTTCACATAGCAGAGCGGCAATGTGAAGTGCCCACTTCGCGTTTACTTCACCAGCGGAATTTAAATTTACTGCATCTCTACTGTGGAAGATGAGGACTTGTACGTTACTAGAAGTACATCTCTTGTAGATGGTACTACTGTTAGCAGGGTTTCTAGTTGTTACAAAAGGGTCCTGTATTACCTTTGGAGAAACACAGTGGAGCAAAGTTCTGGAAATGTACATTTTGAATTAGTGGACGGATGTGATATGAAACAAGAAGAGGTGGGGGATATGGAATGCAGCCCTATCTCACTTTCCATATTTGATTTGAGATGAATGTTCAGAGAAACCAGGAACAAGCTTAGATTGTCAGTTTGTAACTTCTTGTCAAATATTATAGGGATTAATTTGGGGGAAAAAATGGCATCATGGACACCTTCAGGCATCCCAGCTGTATCAGGATAGTCAAGTTGACCTGCTTTGTTATAACAGACAAGTAAGTGAAAGAATCAAGTCAAAGAAGCTGTTTTGGATAGAATGGGAATCCATATTGTTGACTCCTCAGTGATTATTAATCATGTTTTCTAGTTAAAGGAGACTTTAGTTACCAATAATCAGTTATCTAATGAAATTGGTGAAACAACATCCCAAGAAAGAAAACAAAGTTGTCTAGCAGATTTGCATTTAGTAAATAGATTTGAGCCACTTCTAGATGTTGTGTATTGACAAAGATTAAATGCCACTGCTGAAGACCTCCATGATCCTAAATATAAGATAGAGACATATCAATCTTTTAAGGAATTAACACATGCCCTGTCTGTTATCTCATGGAACATTTCTGACTATAGGGCTAAATTGTCATATGTGGAATTTGTAAAATTTTTGACAGGTTTTTCTGTGTTTTGTCTTCAAGAAACATGGCATTCACAAGATGATGATATTAGTATGGATGGTTTTCAAACTTTTCATAATCTGGGGAAGAAAATATAAAAACTTGGAAGATGAGCTGGTGGCCTGATCATCAGTGCTAAAATAAACATGTTTACAAATATTTCTCAATTAGAGATGAATAGTCATTATGGAATTATAAGATTAACAGGAGAGGGCTTTGCAATTACATTATGTAACACTTATATGCCACCAAAGACTTCAAACATTTTTTATCCAGGTATTTGGAGCAAGTTAGAGGATCAAATTACTCAGTTAGTTTGTGAGTATCCAGAGGACCATCTTTTACTAATTGGTGATTTCAATTCAAGAACTGGTCAATATGATGGGTTGGCTGATGATACTATATTAAATTATATTTATCCAGAAGCTGAACATTTTATTACAAGATCTAAAGATAATAACATCAATAGTAATGATCTCAAACCTATTGAGATACTTAAGCTAAATGGAATCTTTCCACTGAACAGGTGTTTGCTTGGTGATTTGGAAGGGGACTTTACATATCATTCAGCCATAGCGGAATCTCTTTTAGACCTGGCATTTTGGAGAGGTCCCTTGGATTTTTGATCCTCACTTAAAGTAGAAAGTAGGACAGTGAGTGATCATTATCCCATATGTCTTACTATGTACAAAAAACTAGCTGGAACAGAATTGATAAATTTAAAAACCTTTAAAAAATGATGGTTTGGAGGTTCATAATAAAAAAAGAATAGTCTTGTCAAGCATTACAGAACAAAGTACAATGGAGGAGTTGGATTTGTTTTTTAACAAATATTATGAGATTACCAATAAAGATTTTGAGGCTAAAAGTAAACTGCTGATGGAAACCCTGAAAAAAATCCAAGAGATAATATATATCAAGGTTTCTAATAATAAATCTAGTAAAACCTATAAGGGATGGCTTGATGAAAACATTAATAAGAAACATCAATTGAATGTACAATTGAGGAAATATAGGAAATCATGTAATGCTGATGATCTAGTACTACTTAGGAGTGAAAGAAAAAAATATAGGAAGTTGATGCTTGATAAAAAGAAACAACATTATTCACAATTAGTGATGCAGTGAATTTAAATTCTGCCAGTGAAGTGAATGCGAAGTGGGCACTTTGCATTGCCACTCCGCTACACGGAGTGGGCAATGTAAAATGCTCACTTCACCTTGTCATTACCACTTCACATTAAGCCAGAATTGTTTTAAATGGACTTTGTGTTCCTCATTATGATTCTAAGTGATCCACTTCATGTTCCAGATTTGGCAGCCCCCCCCCACACACATCACATGGCTTACAGTACTGTACGTCACATGCTCTTTAGCCAGGCAGGAAGGCAGTTCCTTGCCAAGGAGATTGATTCACTTTCTCCTGTGCAGATGGAGAGAGAGGAGTGTGTTGTTTTGTGACTGTGAGACTGCCTGAGACTTGGAGATCAGAGTGAGGAGGAGATTTAAACTTTGAATTAGACCCAACAGCTTTTTTAAAAGCTAAATTTTTTTTTGTCTTTTCTGTGCTCTTTTTTACTTAATTTGTTCTTTCTGTAAATTTATTTTTTTCTTACCTTTATAAGTAGCTAGTTGTTTGTGTCTGTGTGACTGTGTGTGTGTGTTGTGTGACAGTGTGAGTGTTTTCTGTTGAGCTGAGTAGTCATTGCTTGAACTGAGGGAGTGCAATAGGAAAGATGGACCAGGGTGATGGAATGTCTGGGGTGGGGGCAGTTCTGGGAGAGTGTGGTAGGCATCACACCATGTGTATGCATGGAGGGGCATGGCCGCTGGTTCCTGTTGGACTGATCCAAAATTTTGAGTGTTCCCCCCCCGGAAGCAGGACCAGCACCTCCTCCTTACTCTGAGGCAGTTTAACCACCACCACCATCACCACATCCAGCAACAGCTCCAGCACCAGGTTCTCTGGAGCAGGATGTGCCTATGCCCCTGGGCCCAGGTGTGGATACCATTCCTGTTGAGCACCATGACCAGCCAGCTGCCAGTGCATCTGGCCCTCCCCTGCCTGTGCCTGGTCCTCCCCGCACCTCCATTGTTTGGGAGTTTTTTGACTGTGTCAGGGAGGACAGCAGCATGGTGAGGTGCCACCTATGTCAGGTGGAGGTGCGCCATGGCCCCCAGAGGACTCACCTGGGGACTGTTTGCGTAGGGCGATTTTGAAGGGTCCGATTTTGGAGATGTTAGTAATGTGTGTGGGGAGGGAGTTATACCAGGACGGTGATCTGTAGTGGAAAGACTTTTGGGTGGGCGAGCAACTGTCTTGGGTCCAGAAAACTCACAAGTGCTGCTGCTGCTGCTGTTGCACTTACATGGAATGCTGCTGTGTGTATTGACCTTACTGTGATGATGATGTCATGATGCACAGTGTCTTGCCAAACCATGTGAAGGAGGGATACCATGACATGAATGACCATTCAGTGTTCTGTCACAAATGATGACAGTGAGAGAACTGTTGCTTGTCCAAAGTGTGCTGTGATGTGATCACCTCAACTGGATGAAGGGTGCCCTTTGTGTGTACACCAATAGTAGCCTTGGTGAGTTGATATATATATATATATTATAGGGGCGCGGTCGTGCCCCTATATTTAGGGTTATGAAGGCACTTCTATGTTAAACTTGAAATTTTGCACATTAATAAGTTTGGACCCGTTAAACGGATTTGCATGAAATTTGGTATGCCTGGTGGAGCCTGGTAGATCTCTTGACTTGCCAAGTTGTGTTTCAGTTGGACTTATGGTTTTTGCGCACCTAAACACTAAAAAATGCACTTTTTGTAAGTTCTGTGGGCAGTTTTTTGGATTTTGTCTGTGGTGCTGCATGGCCATCGTGTGGTCTGCCAGTCTGACACTTGGCATGCATAAAGAGCTTGGGTCAGGGAACATGCCACTTTTTGTTTGGCAAAAAAATATTAATCCATTCAAAAGTTATTAAACTTTTTAGCTCCCATGATAAGTCTATGGGGAAATTCATATGGTTATTTTGCGAAAGAAGAATGGGGTTTTGGCCATCACTATCAAAAAATGTGCAGGCTCATGATCAAAGAATCTTTGATCGTGAGAAATTTATTGATCGCGACAGCGGCCATTTTGTTTTCAGTTTGGGGGTGAAAAAAGTAAATATTTCACCCCACAGGTGACTTGTGAAATAATTGAGGCATGGGTTTAGATCAGGGGGCTTCCCTCTATCGACCCATGCCTCTGGTTTATTTTAGTTCTGTCAAGAAATAGCGTTTTGCACTTTTCCAATCTTCAGCTGCAGCTAGCTAACGATCTTCAGCCATGAGCCAGCACAATCTTTGGCCATGGTCGCAGATGATTATTTTGCAGCCTCAAGGTCAAAGAATTAAATAACTCAGGACAGGAACTGTTTTTTGGTTTCTTTTTGTGTGGATTATGTCATGGACTTCAGAAATAAACATGTTTTCAGTAATATTCGGTGTCATTTATTTAATTTATGCTCGTTCTGTGCATATGTGTGTACAGCTAGTGCAGCTATGATAACTATCATTCTGTTCAAGCATGAGAGAGCCTGAATGGATATGGATGGAATTTATTACATTTCTGTGCTAACATTCTATGTCGTTGTAGGGTAAATTTGAAAAGCTGTGAACAGAAAAATGTTCTGCTCTAGAGAAAAGGGGGGAGGAGAGAATCTAAGGGGTAGTAAAGGGGAGAAATTAATGATGCCAGAGGGTTGGGGTGGTCAGAGGGCAGAGGGCATAGAGTCAATGAGGAGAAAAGAAAGATGAAATAATGAAAAAATGTGTTTTTTTCCTTCCTTTTAAAATGGCATCAGAGCTTGATTCCTTTAGCAGATGTGGAAAACAAATTGGTGAAGAAGGGGGAAGGGTCACTGCTAAGGGAGGACCATGTGGCTTTGTGACACTAAACTAGAACTGATCACCGCCAGCCACAGTAAGCGACATGCAGAATGGACTCATTCTTCACTAAGAGAAATGAGAGAGAGTGAATTAGAAACAAGGCAGCACAGTGCAGCAATCGGGGCTCGTTCACTGTGTAACCTCCCTTTGAGCTCCATGTGGCCCTAAAGCTTGGGCAGACTGGAGTGACCAGGATTTTTTTTCTAGTTCGTGTGGTGGGGGGCTGGAGAATGAGATGCAAACAGTCTTAAATCACACTCTAAAAATGCGATCCAGCACCTGATACAGTATACTGTTGACCGTTCTCTCCATCTCTCTCACCTTTTAGCTGTCAAGGTTGTAAGAACCCTGCAGAAAATATCACTGCTTCAATGGAAGTATGTTATGCATCATACCAGTGCATTGCTGATTGCTACTGAATGCCAATGTATAATTAAATAAAATATCAGCATGATGGTAGCAGTCTTTTCTCCAACCCCCCATTCCCCCAACACCAACTCACAATGTATTAAATAATTGAGTCGGGTCTGTAATCCACGTGTAATCTAGCCTCCACCATTTTAGTTGTAAATGGAAGTGTCATGCTACCCCCGTACTAATGCCTGCCTCCACCTGTGGCTATACATAATACTAATTTGGTGTGGTTTACATGTAGACATACTTTGTCTTTATTCTTACTGGCACACACACATATTTTATGATTCTTTTGGTCACTTCTGGAATTTCAGCCCATGATTGTTTTCTGGTCATACAAGTCCTTACCTTGCAGTCATTGTGGTTAATCTGTATTATTCCCAGTATTACCTCCATACTGTAGCAAAGTGTGATTCATTCGCAATAATCCCCACCAAGATTCGTGAACCTCCTATCCCAGTTTGTTTTGTGGGGTGGGGGTGGAATGGGCTAATTCATGTTACTATAATTATGCTTATAAGTTGTAACTCATATTATTTGTTAGTCAAACTGTTATTCCTTTCACTTGTCAGCAACTTCTAGTCACTTTGTTTTTTCAGTAGTGGTGCTTATTTATTTAATTATGTATTTATGTAGTCATTGACATAGCCGTCAGTCATTTTTTGCTCCAAATTAATTGAATGTGTATGTTGACCTTGAATTTGCAACTTGGCTTCAACAGCAAGATATACAAAGTTATGCATATTGATTGCATGAATCACTTGACAGTGTATGACAGTGTAGTATGGGGTTGAGTCTAGATGTCTGCACTATAGGATCTGTAACTTTGAGTGATGCAAATTACCAATCATCTCTGACCTATCAATATCCTCTCTAATGTGAGGCATCCAGATCAGGATGCAGTTCTCCATGTGACGCCTCACCAGGGTCTGGCAGAGGGGTCACACTATGAAGCTTGAGGTGGTGGAGAGTGAGATGCAATGTGGGGAATTACTTTTTCGTAAGAAGGCTGGTTGGAGAGTTCGCTGTCTTTGGGTATCATAGATGGTGAGCAGAATGCTCCTACCATCACTGGAGAGTGTTACGAGGTGTAACATTGCCGCTATCAAATGGGATGAATAGGGACCACAGAGATACTACCTTCACACTTGAGGGCAGAAATGCTGCCATAAGAACAAAGCAATGAGGTCAGCAATATTGCCACAATCAAACATGAGGGATGTCTGTTGTGTAACTGATGCTGCCCTCATACCGTGCACATATTTAAAGTAACCTCTATATAGTAAGTACAATGGGGTCTGAGAATTCTTTCATCTGATTTTGCTGAGTGGCACTTTTTTACATGGGGAAAGTCATGGAATAACCCATAGAAGAATGTACTAGTCAGTGGCATCTTCAAGCCACAGTATGTGAAATTACTCAAAGATCTGGAACATCAAAGTGGTGAACCACCATGTACAAAACCCGTTAAATTGTAGCTATAAATTACAGGCTACTACAAATGATTGCTCACTCAGGCCACAGTCTCAGTATGGATGGGAAAACTAATATTGTCTCACTCCTGGTTACTGTTTCCCCCATGGACTCAACTGCAATTTGAAAAAAAAAAGTTACGAGCACTATGGGCTGCCATCAGGCAGTTCTGGACCCAAAGCTTGGCAGCTTCTCGTACATACCTCCCACAAACCCAGTTTATTTAAACACATCTTACAAGAATGTGATGAATGCTGATCTGGGGAAAGTGTTACTAAAAAAATGGAGGAATACACATTATTAAAAACCAGGCCAAGAATCAGAGCCGTGATATTGTGCGCACCTCTATCCATATGCATAAACGCATATTCAGTATCATGGACTGACTTTGCAGCCATGATTTCTACAACTGTCAGCCCTAATTTTGCATTTAGAAACACTTTTGTCAGTTTAGCATTCATCGCAGTGGTAAAACATGTATTTAGCTGAATGGGGATAGTGGAGTTGTACAGGACCATTTCCACTTTTCACTACCTTGTAAATCCTTCTGTAGCAGCAGTGCCAACAAGAGGCAAAGTAAACAAGAAGAGAATAAACAGTAAGTAAGGGCACAACCTGTGGTATGAACTTTACCTGCTGTGTGTGAGGATGTTCAGATGGTTACAACGGGGGGGGGGGAGGTGGACATAGTGTCTAAAGGCCTGTAGAAATCAGTAAGCCAAGCAGACTACACTAGCAACAAATAACAAATAACCATTTTTTGGTGGCAGAGTAATAAAATCAATGAAAAAAGTTTACGATAAATAAACAAAATATTTTTGTCTTGACCTTTTTTCCATAACAAAAAAATAGAGATGTTGTAAAATCACAATATGAATTATAACTTTGGGAATACAGTGCATGAATCAGTTTATGAGGTTAGGTGCACAATGTCGATTCTATAACATACAGAATAGACAGCACAATAATTAACTACACAGTACTTGCCTGCAGTGCAGTAGGAATGTACTGAATGTGCACATAAGTGGAGAAATGTGGAAGATCATGGATCAGTTAAAAAAAAAAGAAATTGGCAGCTCACAGGCTAAGGCATAGATGCACAACATGTATTCAATGAACCTAAACTCTAACAAGGCAACAGCAAAAGAACAAAATCAAGCAGGCATAAATAAATAAATAAATAACACACAACAGCTTCACTTAAATATATTAGCTGCAAAATCCTTATTCAAGTACAAATCCTTCAACCATTAATGTAAACTGAATGATGTAAGATTTGATTGGTTGTGCGGTGAAGGTTTTCATTCTGGACGTTATCAGGTTGGAATACAAACAACACAACAATATACATAGTTAGCAGAATTTGAGTGTAAGAAAATGAAAGACAGAAAGACAAAAAATACAAATAAGCAATATAGTGACTATTTTAATATTTGAGATAGAAGCACTACATGTGTACAAAATGTTGTCACGTAAAGCCTCAATGTTTAGCATGAAATGCAGCCTTCTGACCAACATACTGTATGACATCGGCTGACAAGTGGCCACAAAGACAAACAATTCATGAAGATCAGGAACAATTGTTCTAAGTAATGAATTCTTATTTGGATCCAAAAAGAAACACTATGAGGGGAACAACAGATCGGCACAGACCAGAGGAATGGCAGCGCTGTTACTGTGATTGAAAAAAAAAATCAAGAAACTGACAAGTTTGTGAGCAGACACAGCGTTAACTAGATAGATAGACTGCAGAGGGTATTAGTAGATTAGGGAAATGCTGATTTCTGTAAACAATTTAAATTATTCACCCCCTACAACATCGACTGTCAACAACTATCCTCGGTGGGAAATACAAGTGTGGCAGCTGTTAGATGAGCAGCCCCACCGAATTAAGTCACCTCATGTGCAGGGCCTCCCCAGTTCCATTTACAGGCATCAAAACAGACCAGCTGGTGCGTGACTTATTGAGTGGACCAAATTAAGTTATGCCAACAGGAAAAAAATATTTAAATAAGGTAAAAACACACTGAGACTTTGTCAAACATTGTCTTTTATTGAATTAAGGCAACATTAAGCAATCTCTTTACGTTGCACATGATCTAAAATAGGGGATCCTGGCAGAGGACAGATACTAATGCAAAATAATATCACACCAAACACTTCAAAAAATTATGTAAAAAATGGATGAGTTAGAGTTGAGTCATTGTATACTATATTCATAATCAGAGGTTTTTCAAAGAAGCTTGAACAAGTGAAGGACGTACAATGAATGTTTGTGTGTGTGTGTGTGTGTGACTGTCTACCATAAAGAGTAATTTATTTATAATTTAAAGAAAAAATATGACTGCGACCCCACATCTTTCATTCAACAAACTACATAGATGAAGCATATGTCAGCAACTACATGAAGAATGAAAATGTCCAGCTGAAATAGAATTGAAGCTGCCACACTTTTAATCTCATTTGTTTTAATTATTAAAATGTGTATAAGACGGACTATATGGCTGGTCAGGTACATGCGCAGGATTGGTTTCATACATGGCACAATTATTAATTTGAGCAGCGGAAATAAAACTATGAGTGGGAATACAAAATACATACTTGAAATAAGGAAAGCACTTCCTAGTTACAGTCAGTTTCTGACAGCTTCGTGTGTGCGTGTCACAGTGAACTTATGGAATAAGTGAATGACAATGTCACCATTTGGCTGCCACGGTCACTCTCCCGATGTCAAAACAGGAAACCCATAATGGACCTGTACTTAAACAGCCATATTTAATTTTATTATTGATTGAAAACATGAAAACTAGAAAAAAAAAAACACTACCTCCATCAGGGATTAAAAAAAACAACTATAAAAGCTATAAAACAGTTACATCAGACAACTCATATGACTGAATTTATTAAATGATATCCTGTTCTGTTTAATGTCTGGTATCTTTTTAAATCCTTCAGCATACTTGACAACTTTTTTTACAGGACAACAGAATAATGAGAGTAACGAAAAAAAATCAACAACTGAATATATTATACATCACATACTGCTCTGCTAGCCTCATTCTGCTAAAACATTCACTTTCTGACTGCTGTATGTGTTTCCTAGTCTTGCCAGCTGACACAATAGAGTTTGCCCTTTATGGGACAGACCAAATTGTCCTGGTGCACCCCTACCCTATAAGGCAAGATGGTGTGCTCAGAAAGAGGGGAGGCTCTAGGGGGAGGGACTGGGGGGAGCAGAACAATGGGTAGGTAGACAGGAAGGGGAGGGGCTAGAAGGGGTATTTAAGGACCAGCACAGTGGTGGCTCAGCCACATTTTGCTGGGCTACTTACAGAAACTACAGCACTTCAGATTGGCAGTTCGAATCACAAGAGGACAAGAGGTTTGTGGTGAGACATCAAAAAAGGTAAGCAAGCACAAGAGAAAAACAATCAAAAACATTTTTTTTATTGTTGATGGTTTGAATACAGGGCTTTGCTTTGACAGAATATGTGGAATTGATAGAGAAGATGATCAAGAGAATGCAATTTCTGGGTAGTTCGGTAAAGTTGTTTGGAAAAAATGAAATGGATAGTCCTGAGTACTGCAGCGAAATGGTTTGAAAGAAGAGATGGATAGGCCTGCTTAGAAGCAGGATGGAGTACGTGATCGGGACAAGCCAAAACAATGTTCGACCTGAGTGGTGAGGCATAGCACCGGCCTAGGACAAGACAAGATGGGAGCTTGGGGAGGGGTTTTTGTTGCTACAAAGGCATAAAAGAAATGAGATTGTAAATGGTGAGATAGCCAGCGGGAGCAGCGAGGTTAGGGTGAGTGAGTAAGGCCATGCGGCGCAACGTCAGACGCCGTGATGGGGCCTTGATGTAACTGGAGGAGATTACAGTTGAGTCCTCTAGGACAGAAAACTGTGGTAGGCATCTATAGGTCCTCAGTGGCAAGTTTGTGTACAGAGGGCTTACTTCATGCATTTCAGTAGGAAGGAGCTACAGTGGCGCAATTGGTTAGAGTATGGTATTTATACAGCAGTACAAAGCAGAGCAATAATGAGGGGTGAGTGCAGGCCTTACTCAGAGCATACTGTGTATGGTGTACTATTTGCCTAAAAACTGGGGGGAGAGGGTGCAGCATGAAGCCACGTGGAGGGGTGTAAGACACCATGGTAGGGCCTCACAAGGTAGTAGAAATTGGGCAAAGGGGGGACAGAGGCCTAAAAGCTTTGCTGGCTGGATGGCAGGAAGGAAGGGCAGGACGCCAAGACTGTGCTAAGAAAGAAAAGGAGGTTATTCAAGTGAGCCACGGTGGGGGGGGACTCAAAAGTATGGAGCAGGCCAGCAGGCAGGGCTGTGATGGAGTGAACAAGCGAAGGCCACGCAGCGTGACATCACATGCCGCTGTAGGGCCTCCTGAAAGGGAAAGAGCCATTGGGGGAGGACACAGAAATGGAAGGATGCTGGGCCAGTGTGTTTCAATGGAGAAGGGGAGCACTAAAAGCTCCAAATTACATGAGATAGGGGAGCGTGGGCCAGGAGAGGCCTTGAGCCATGAGGAAGGGAGCAGGTCGCTGAGCCTGCGGACAACGCCATGGAGCAGCGAATAAGGGGAGGGCCTACACCGGATGATGTCAGACGCCAACGGGGACAAAGCAATGGCTGGTCAGTAAGGAGCAGAAGCGAGGGAAGGGAGAGAGCAAAAAAAACACATTAATACACTTTGGCCGGCAGAAACAGGTGGGGGGGAGGAATGACGCAGGAGGGGATGTTGGAGGAATGATCAAAAGGGCCAAAACGGATGGCTGAAGCAGACGGATGGGTTACAGGACAGAGCTTGTGGTCTACAGTGCTTAAGGACGACAAGCAGAGGCACTGAAGAAGTCTATTAAAAAAAATAATAAATAAATAAATAATATTTATCTATATAATAGGAGGCAGTATAGTGCAGTGGTCTAAGGCTCTGAGATGCAAATCTGGTGACATCCAGCAGACTAGACCTGGGTTTGAATCCCACAGCTTCCACTTGCATACTGTGTGACCCTGAGCAAGTCACTTAACTTCTTTGTGCTCCCAGGTCGCACCTGGAAACAAGCTCCAGCATAGTGTGTCTTTCCTGGTTAAACAATTTCCCCTTTCCCTTTCCCTAATAGTAAGGAAGGGAGTAGCCTGGGTAAGACGAGGCGAGGTTATAACAGCAATATGGAACATTAATGAGGACATTTCTCTCAGTTCTTTTCACAGCAATTATACAGGTTCCCAAGGAAGCGAGATGGCACCAAAATAGAACAGGCCTACAAAAGAGGATGCCTACAAGGCAATTGTGGAATTAGCAGAGAAGGCCAACAAGATGTGGCAGATGGTAGAAGGGGAAAAACTGGGGAGATCCGGGGAAAAGAGGAAAGTGGGTAAAGGGAAAGGGGGTGGGGGAAAAAGGCTGGTGGGGAGGCCACACAGCCCAAGAAGGGTGCAGCCACTGCAAGTGGCACCTCCCTGAGCAGTCAGCCCAGTCCCACCATTTGCCCCAAGTACTGGAACCGCTAGTACCCCCTCAGGATCAGGTGGCAGTCCCGCTACTGGAGCCCAGACCCGGTACCCACTGCCCACTGGATCCTCAGCCTCAACCAAGCACCCAACCACAGGAGACCAGATGAGGGCATCCTGAGGACAACAGGTCACAGGGAATAGATAAGACCACAGGCAAAGTATTAGGCACCGTGAATGAAAACATCAAAGATTACATAGGCCAAATTATTGCGGCCCTTGGATCGGGGGTCTGGGACAGATGGAATCATCCTTAGCTGAAATCAGGTCAGAAAAAGAGAGAATGGGAGAGGCAGAGAAGGTGGCTGACAGCGTAGGAAAAGGAACAAGAGAAACAGGAGCCACGGGGATGAGAATAGGGGAGCACGTACCACTAGCTACAAAGGAAAACATTTGGAAAGGGGAGTATGTAGACATATTCACCTTAGTGAGTAGAGATGCTGCTGCAAAATATGAGGAATCAGAAAGTATCGGGAAGAGTGAGATGGCGGCTGCCGTAGTGCTATTGGGGAGGAAAGAAGAGGACACATTTATGAAGGGAAAAACGTGGGATTGATGGTTCATGGGTTTTGCCACATACTCAGCAATTGTGCTGGAAAGAAAACCAGAATCAGGTATCCCACTGATAATGTACTCATTGATAATAAGAAGGGCCAAGGCAAAAGGCGGAGTGGGATGGACATACTGTGATGAGTTCTTTCGACAAAGAATGGTGACATATGGGGATGTGAGGTGGGATACCAAACAGTTGGATTTGTGGACAGACTATGTAACTGACCAATCCACGCTGGAAGGAGTAGTAGGAAAGAGAGGTGGGGCTCCTCAGAAGTGATGCTGGGGATACAATAGAGCATTTTGTTCAAGGCCCCAATGCCGATTCAAACATGCATGCTCGAGATGTGGGAGAACCCACCCAGCCAGCAGACGCAGGACAGCATGGACACAAGAGGCTCAGGTAGGAGGGAGTCAGGGCTCAGGACAGCAGCCCTTTCGGGAGGGCAGGGATATAGGGGGCAATCATGGCACAGGGGTTCGAGAGGTAGAGGATATAATGGTCGGGGGGGGGGTCAGGTTTACTGACCAAAGGGAGCAACATGAGGGAAGTAGAAAAGGGGATGGGAAAACAGATAGGGGAGGGGCCGAACAATTTAAAACTGAAAGAACCTCCATAAGGGTAGAGGCATGGGAAAAATGGTTGCAAAAATATCCAGACAAAAAGGGAGCAGAAGTTTTAAGCAGGGATTTTAGAATGGGTTTTTCATTACATTGCGATGGTCCCAGAACGGCAAGAGAGGCTAACAATTTAGGGTCAGTAAAGGGGAAAGAGAACACTTTAAGAGAAAGGATAGGTAAAGAAAAAGCAGTGTGCACGATAGAGGGGCCATTTTCAACCCCCCCTCAATTAAGGAACATGAGAATTTCCCCACTGCACCTAGTCCCCAAGAAGCAAAAAGGAGAATACAGGGTGATTCATTATCTGTCATATCCAGAGGGGGAATCAGTGAATGATTTTATAAGGGAGGAATACATTAAGGTTTCCTATGCCACACTGGAGGAAGCGGTACAGATTATAAGAGCAACTCCCATTGCCTGGATGGCCAAGTCGGATATAGAGTCCACTTTTCGATTGCTTCCAGTTAGGAGGGAGGACTGGGACCTATTGGGTTTCAAGGTAGGGGACCAATAATATTTTGATAAAGCTATGCCCATGGGGTGTTCTGTAGTTTGTGCTACATTTGAAGCATTCAGCACCTGTTTACAGTGGATATTTCAGGAAAAAACAGGGTACAGGACAGTTTTACATTATTTAGATGACTTTTTGTTAATTGGCAGTGGTAGGGAGGAGACAGAGGGGATGTTGGCCAGCTTCCAGGAGCTGTGTGCTGAATTGGGGGTGCATTGGCACTAGAAAAAACAGAAGGGCCTGGGAAAGTGTTGGAGTTCTTGGGCATAGAAATAGACACATGTAGAGAGTTGTTTAGATTGCCAGACAACAAGGTGAGCAAACTGAAAGAACTCATTCAGTTACACACGAGCAGGAGGCGGGTGCAGTTGAGACAGGTCCAACAGGTTATAGGTCATCTCAACTTTGCCTGTAGGGCAATTGGTCCAGGGAGGCCCTTCACAAAATGACTAGCGAGGGTTATGGCAGGAATAACCAGGCCACACCACTGGGTGGACATTACAAAGGGAGTAAAGGAGGATTTCAAAGTGTGGGAAGAATTCCTTAACAGCTACAATGGCTGTTCCTTTTGGCAGGAGGATTGGGTTTCCAATACGGATTTGGAACTACATACAGATGCGACAGGTGGTTTAGGGATGGACGGCTATATTAGAGGAAAATGGTTTTCTGAGCCATGGCTGGAAAGTTGGGTGAAAGAGGAAAATGTAAAGGTCATCACACTGTTAGAAATCATGCCCATCTGGGCATGCACATTAGTATGGGGCGAAGAGTTGCAGAACCAGAAGGTTACCATTTGGTGTGATAATAAGGCAATGTTAGATGTGTTAAACAACAAGGGAGCCAGGTCCGAGATGGTTATGGGAGTGTTAAGACAGCTGGTATTAAGAGCATTACAGTTGAATATATAATTTAGGGGCTAAGCATATAGAAGGGGTGGATAACACCCTAGCTAACAGCCTTTCCTGACTGCAGCTGGATCATTTCCGGATGCTGTCCCCAACAGCAGAGGAGCGGAAAACACCCAAACCAATGAATGTCTGGGATGTTGGCAAGAGGGAGCTGAAATGCTGTTTCACAGCTCATGGTCACCAAGGACCTTGAGGGCCTATGAAGGGGTTTGGCAGGCATTACAAACATTCAGGGAAACACATCACATGGAGGTAAGAGGGCCACTTACAGAGGAACAGTTGGGAAAATTCACAGTGGATCAATGGCAGAAGGGGACTGCTCATACCACTATGGGGGTATACTTGGCAGGGATTAATTTAATTTGCACCCTGAAGAAATGGAGGGACCCAACCAAGACAATGTTGGTTAGGAGAATGATGCAAGGGTGGAGTAGGATAAAGCATAGACCAAAGGATTGCAGGTGACCAATAGCGGAACACTGGTTGACAAAGCTAAAAGGGGTATTACCAGCAATCTGCAGATCTCAGGATGAAGCGCATTTATTTCACACTATCTACCAAGTAATGTTTGCAGGGGCCCTGAGAGTGAATGAGGCAGTGGGGCATGGAGGAAAGGAAGAAGAAGGGGGATTGGAGTGGGAAGACATAAGATGGGAGAAGGAGGAAATACAGCTGAGAATTAAGAGGTCAAAAACAGACCAAGAAGGGAATGGTTGTAACGTAGCCATCAGGCTTCACATGGAGGGCACCATGTGCCCAGTAAGGGCTTTGTGGGCTTATGCCGCAGAGCGTGGTATTAAGAAGGGGAGATTATTTGTACATGGGGATGGGAAGAAAGAGACAAGCTACCAAGAGATGGTCATACTTAAAAAAGGTATGGAATACCTAGGTGAGAACCCAGACAACTATTCATCGCATTCTTTTCAAATTGAGGCTGCCTCACAATGGGTGGCAATAGGTGAAACAGTAGCTAACATGTTGCAAATAGGGCGATGGTAGTCTGCCAGCTACAAAAGGTATATTCGGGCACTGAAAGGTGGAGATTAACATGGCAGCTGTGTTTTGTTTTGCAGGATGGAACCAGAGGAGGAGAGAGAACAGGGGCAAATGGGGGGGGGGTTAAATAAGGGGGGCAATGAAATCAAGGGGATGAAAAACATGTTTAAAATGTATATTTCTGCTTAAATCCTGTAGGTAGAGGGAGGAGCACAGAAGTATGGATCTGCAGGCATTCCTACAAATATTGGGTGTAAAAGAGAGCAGAGAAAAAGGCTGGGGGAAGGCAACTGTACCAGGACATACAAAAATTGGCGTGGCATACAAGGGATGAGATGGGGAAAGCATCTGCCCACCCTGAAGGAAATGAAAGAATGGAGACCCACCCCAGATTTAATTATTGTACATTTGGGGGGGAATGATATAGGGGGAAAACCATGGGTAGACACGTATATGCAAGTAAAAAAGGGCTTTGAAAAATTACGGCAGTGGTGGCCAGGGGTGATGATAGCTTGGTCCAACACGATACCAAGGAGGGTATGGAGCCATGAGCACAGTCATGTGGCAATAGACAGAGACAGGAGAAAGATAAACAGAAGGGTAAGGACTATGGTAAGGAAAATGGGAGGACATGTGATATTGCGAGGGGTGGAAGAGTGGGTGGAGGATTTTTATAGATCAGATGGGGGTGCACTTGTCAGATTTAGCAATAGACATGTTTAACACAGAAATGATGGGGTTCATAGAGGCATGGAGGAGACAAGAAGGAAAATAAAAAGAAAGAGGGGGAGAAGGGGGTTACCTAATGAATGGAAGGCCAGCCATCCAACGCAAGCTGGAGACTGGCTATGGGAAAAAGGGGGGAGGAGGGGAAGGAAAAGGAATAGATGAGAAGAAAAAGGAACTGAAGGAAAAAGCGGTCTTGGTTCTCACCGTTACCAACCACAACAGAGAAGAAGAAGGTACCCAGGTTTTCACCTGCAGGAGTGAAAAGAAAAGAAAGAGTGATGATCAAGATTGATATATATATATATATATATATATATATATATATATATATATATATATAAATGCATAGAAGATGCAATTATGGAAGAGACAATAATAAATAATGATTGGAATTGTAAATGAGAATACAATCTATAATAAATTAACTGCCAATCTGAGCACAACAACATATAAAGAGTTTGTCATTTGTGGGGGAAAGGGGGAATCCGGGACAATAGAGTTTGCCTTTTATGGGGCAGACCAAATTGTCCTGGTGCACCCCTACCCTGTAAGGCAAGATGGTGTGCTCAGAAAGAGGGGAGGCTATGGGGGAGGGACTGGGGGGGGAGCAGAACAATGGGTAGGTAGACAGGAAGGGGAGGGGCTAGAAGGGGTATTTAAGGACCAGCACAGTGATGGCACAGCCACTTTTTGCTGAAGTTTTTGTTGCCTCCCACCCGCCCATCAAAAAGAGAGTGGAGAAGGTATATAAAGAAGGGAACAGGTGGTCCTGCCAGAGATGGATGACAGTGGTGGTCTGGTGGGATGGACGGGGCTGCCAGAGGTGGATGGCAGTAAAAAGAGGAGGGAAAAAAGGAGGGAGAAAAAGCAGTCTCAGTTCTCACCATTACCTACCACAAAAGAGAAGTAGAAGGCACCTAGGTTTTCTCCTGGGGGAGCGAGAAGAGAAAGAAAGACGGATGATCAGAGATTGAAATATATATATATATATATATATATGCATAAAAGATGCAATTACGGAAGAGACAATAATAAATGATGATTGGAATTGTAAATGAGAATATGATCTATAATAAATTAATTGCTAATCTGAGCACAACAACATATAAAGAGTTTGTCATTTGTGGGGGAAAGGGAGAATCTGGGACAATGATCCAGTTACAGAATATGCCCCACATACAAGAGCATACAAGACTTTTTCGCTGTAAATGAAAGCCATCCTCCCCTGATCTGAATATGGGTACACTGTTACACCCCCCCCGCCCCAGCTGATTGACTGTATTAGGATTCCCCTTGTTCACTCTCTGAGTGGTTACCACTTGCAGCCCTGCTTCCTTGAAGCGCTGTCTCTGATTCATTTAGACAGACAGCAACAAATTCAAAGATAGTTCAATGCCCCTTGAGTTGAACCTTTGCAAAAAGTTTGTATGCTTATGTGGGGCTATTTGGATCTTTCAGTTATTTTCAACAATGTAATTGACTTTTTGAAATAATGTTGACCTTGGAAAGAAAATATACTGTATTACTGCACATGTAGAACTGAATGCTGTGTGTGTGTGTGTGTGTGTGAATAAAGTAAGATATGCATATATGTGAAGCAGGCATTAGGAGCTCATTGCAGGAATATGAATTGGACAGCTATATTTTGGAATACTGTTTGAAGAAGTGCCCCACCATAGTTTTTGTATCCCTTGGCACTTGTTCTTTATTCAGCATGGGGTGCTGGTGACACCCACTGCTGGGGACCACTTGTTACTTTCTGTCTCTTCCTCACTTCAGCCAGACTAGGGTGGGCAAGGGCGTGCGAATGCACACACCTACACAACGCAAGGCAAGAATTAAAATGTCTCAGCGCAGTTGTTGATCCTTGTATCCTCCACCCTTTCTTTGGTCCTGTTGTCACTTGCCAGCATTGAGGGATGTGTAAACTGGATAAGCCGCCTCACAGAGAGGTCCACAACTGGGATGAGGAGGCTGGCAGGTGGCATTGTTGCCTTATCACTTTACACATCTCATGCCAGCATCATTTGGCGCTTCCTAGATCGCCCTGCTCTGGCTTTTCCACCCTGCCCTCTCCTGTCTGATCATCTCTCAGAGTCGCCCTGGGAGCTCCTGCCCATCTCCCTCACCTGAAATGCATAAAATGACTCCTCTGACCTCTAGAAGAAGCCAGGCTGTCCCCAATTGTGCTTTCATCTCAGACCAGATCCTGGAAGAGGATGAATAAAATACATCAGTCAGGAGAACGGGGTGAAACTGTTGCCCCCCACCACCACTTTAAACTCTTAAGAAAATATTTCAAGTGGATGGGGACTGGGATGAATTTGTAAGTACTCAGAAAAAAACTAGGCATACTACATTTAAACTGTATAAAGTGGCAGTTGGTGATACTTATAATGGAGGTGCCGATTGAAGCGCTGGGTGCAGTGTGATGGGATAAGAAGTTTTAACTCCATTCTATTTTTGTGGTGGGGTGGATGCAATGGTACTGAAGTGAACCAGCTTGCATCACTGATCTCAACTCCTCCAAGTCCTGGCATGGCTGACCCTGGCAGATCCATGCAGGGAGCAGCTGCAGGCTCCAGGTGGAGAAATGTGGGTTGTCTCCTTCCAAACCTTGTTCCATCTCCATATCTGTGTCGGGATCCTGCAGGGCATATGTACAAGTTAACAAAATTTGGTGTTGAGCTTAGATCCATGCACAGCCATACATAATGGAGTTTGCCCTTCAAGGGGCAGACCATGTTGTCCTGGTGCACCCCTTCCCTCCTTTAGGGAATGGTTGTGCTCAGAAGAGGAGGGGAGAAGGAAGGGGAGGGGCCAAGAGCAGGACAATGGGGCAGGTAGCAGGAAGGGGAAAGGAGACGGGAGGTACATAAAGGACAGCACAAGGGGGCCTCAGCCACTTTTTGCTGGAATTTTGATTTCACATCAACTGCAGCACGTCGGATTGGCAATAAAAGTTTAGGTTTTGTCACAAAAGGGATGAAGGTAAGGTTATGATAATTGATTAAAAAAAAAAAAAGCGAAGTTGTTTTGTTTAAAAATAATAACCATTGCAGCATTTAGTTTGGAGCATGGAATATTGTTAGAGGGCAAGGTGAGACAGCAATTGTTTTAAGAGCCAGTTTGTTTGAAATAGCACAGTACAGCCATGAAAGCGTGGTTAGCATGTTTATGAAGAGGGCAGGGCAGGCAGGTTAAGAGTTACTGAGAGATCGCATCAGAAGAGGGATGCAAGAGGGAGTAATCACCGGAGTTGCTCAGGCACTGGTCATTTAAAAGGGGAAGGAGCGAGTGGAAACCAGTGCTCTTTGGAGTAACAGGCCTGGAAGAGGCCCTGGGAAAGCAAGCGAGATCGCTTTTCGAGGCCACGTGGCGTGACATCACACGCCACGCGGCGCTCGCGCTGAGGGTGCCCCCCCTTTTTTGTTGTTTTAGGCTAAGTGAAGCCAGCGCTTTATGGAATAGCAGGCCTGGAAGAGGCCTTGGGGGAAAAATGAGCAAGAGTGCGATTAGAGGCCACGTGGCGTGATGTCACACGCTGCGCGGTGCTCGCGCTCAAGGCGGCCCTTTGTTTGGGCTAGGGTCTATTCCATCACAGAAGAACAGATAAAAGAAGTGGAGGAATAGCCCTATATATCCAGTGCTTTCTGGAGTAGTAGGCCTGGAAGAGGCCTTGGGGGAAAGAAGCGAGCGAGATCATGGTTCGAGGCCACGTGGCGTGACGTCACACGCCGCGCGGTGCTCGTGCTGAAAGTGGCCCCCTTTTTTTGTTGTTTTGGGCTGAGTGAAGCCAGTGCTTTAAGAATAGCAGGCCTGGAAGAGGCCTTGGGGGAAAAGTGAGCCAGAGTGCGATTAGAGGCCACGCGGCGTGACGTCACACGCCGCGCGGTGCTCACGCTCAAGGTGCCCCTTTGTTAGGGCTGCATGGAAGCCAGTGCTCTGTGGAATATTAGGCCTGGAAGAGGCCCTGGGTAAAGTGAGGAGATCGCATTTTCGAGGCCACGTGACGTGACGTCACACGCCGCGCGGTGCTCACGCTGAAGGTGGTCTTTGCTTTGGGCAGTTTAGGCTGCCTTTAGGGTGGGTTGACATGTATCCCAGGGGAAGTTGGTAGTGCAGGAGAGGACTTCAAGGAGAAGGAGAGAGGGGGCGACCCGGGGGCCCATGGTGGGGCGTCGCACTTTGTTGGGGGAAAACCGGGACCATGGCTTGCTGGCACGGGGGGGCACTGTGGGGGTCATGGTGAAGTCTTGTTAAACGGGCTGCCTGGCGGGGTGGTTACTGTCGCTACCTGTTAGGCGGTAAGGACCAAGGTTTTTGGAGTAGGCATGTAGAGGATGGTTCTTTACCGGTTTGGTTGGTTACAGGCGACAGGTTGGGACCTGTTTTTCATCGGGGTGTCTAATATGAGGCCTATAGAGGCCCCGATGAGGATGGGAGCAAGATCGCATTTTTGGGACAAATGGCGTGATGTAGCACGCCACGTGGAAGGGCGCTATAGGGGTTTGTTCCCTCTGTAAGCGTGGGGTTGTTACTGGGTGGGGCCTGCATATCTGCGCAAGCACATCAGCTGGGGCATGGGAGAGAAGAATCGGGAGGCTGCCATCAAGTTTTTGCTCCTGGGAGGACATACCAGGGTAGCATATGAGCTGGCATTGCCAGGCGAGAGGTGGTTTTGGTGGGGGGCAGCATGGGCATGGCGGTTGGTGTGATGGACAGGAGAAAGGAGTACTGGAGATACAGACATATGAATAACCCTGTTCTCAATTTTCTATAATTGTCTTCACAGAGCAGATAAGACAGAAATGGCGCCCAAGAAGAGCAAGCCATCGAAGGAGGACGCCTACAAGGCTATTATTGACCTGGCAGAAAAAGCAAACAAAATGTGGGAACTGGTGGAGGGGGAAGAACCGGGGAGGCCCGGGGAGAAGAGAAAAGTGGGTACCGAAAAAGGTGGCAAGGGGAAGAGGCCAGCCAAAGGGTTACATAGCCCCGCTAAGGTAGCAACGGCAGTGACGGGGCCCGCCAAGGCTGTCACCCCAGTACCTACATGGCCGTTGGACCCGGTGATGCCAGTACCCACCCCAGATCAAAGGGGAACCTCCCTGGTGGAACCCGGACATGAAGCCCAGAACAGGGGGTCTGGCCCGCAGATTCCAGTAGCTCACCCTCCACCTCCACTTCAATCACAAGAAGAAGCAAGGGGACCTTTCAAGGACTCCAGGCAGCATGGCCAGGAGAAGGTTACAGGTAACACATCCAACACAGTGGGGGATAGTATAAAAGAGTATATAGGGCAAATCGTGGCAGCACTGGGGACAGGAGGGCTAGGGCAGATGGAATCCATTCTGGCAAATGGGACAGAAAAGGTACCAGGAGATACTGTAAAGGGAACGGAAAGAGAGGAAGAAGTACAAGAGAGGTAGGTGCACCTGGGATGAGATTAGGTGAACATGTGCCACTGTCCACGAAGGAAAAATATGGAAAGGGGAATATGTGGATATATTTGCTTTGGTGAGTCGGGAGGAGGTGGCCAGATATGAAGAAACTGAGAGCATAGGTAAGAATGAGATGGCAGCGGCCATAATGCTCTTAGGGAGAAAAGAGGATGACAAGTTCACTAAAGGAAAGACTTGGGATGAGTGGTTTCTAGGTTTTGCCATTTTTTTAGCCATTGTTCTGGAAAAGAGGCCGGAACTAGGCATCCCACTCATTACCTATTCATTAATAATACGGAGAACAAAAGCAAAGAGTGGGGTGGGATGGATATACTACGATGAATGTTTTCGACAGAGAATGGCAAAATTCGGGGATATAAGATGGGACACCAATCAAATAGATTTATGGACGGATTATGTAACAGATCAGTCCACACCCGAGGGTGGGTGGAACAAAAAGGTTTTTATGCCACAGAGATGCTGCTGGGCTTATAACAGGGCTTTATGCTTGTGGCCTCAGTGTTGTTTTCGACATGCCTGCTCAAAATGCGGAGGGGTACATCCGGCAAGCAAGTGCAGGACAGCATGGACACAGGGAACACAAGGGCTGGGGGGGCAAGGGTCAGACCAGCAGCTTTTTCGAGATGGCCAGGGGTTTAAAGGACAAACATGGAACAAGGAAGGGAGGGGCAGGGGCAATGTGGGTAGAGGGGGCCAGAACCAGTGAAGTAAAGATGGTCAGACAGGAAGAAAGGGAGGAGCCAGGGAATGGGGGCAGGTGGTGCAACAAGGAACAATTTGACATGGCCAGAACCCCCATCAACCTATCAGCATGGACAGTGTGCCTGGATAGATATCCTGACAGGAGCGTGCGGGACATGATTTTAGAGGGTTTTAGCACAGGGTTTTCATTGCAGTCTGGAGGGCCCAGGCAAGCATGGGAGGCAAGCAACCTGGGGTCTGTGAAAGGGAAAGAGGAAATGTTAAGACTGAAGATTGAGAAAGAAAAAGCATCAGGCAGGGTAGAGGGCCCATTTAGCACCCCCCATTGGAAAACATGCGAATATCGCCTTTGGGTTTGGTACCTAAGAAACAAGAAGGGGAATTCAGGGTGATCCATCACCTGTCCTACCCAGAAGGGGAGTCGGTGAATGACTTCATCAGGGAGGAGCATACTAGGGTGACATACGTGACTCTAGAGGAAAGCAGTACGGATAATCCGTGCCACAGGTGATGCGTGGATGGCAAAGACGGACATTGAGTCCGCTTTTAGACTGCTTCCAGTCAGGAGAGAAGACTGGGACCTGTTGGGTTTTAAGAGTGAGGGGCAGTATTATTTTGACAAAGCAATGCCAATGGGGTGTTCCACAGCATGTGCCACGTTTGAGGCGTTCAGCACATGTTTGTGGTGGATATTTCAAGAAAGGTCGAGTTATAGGTCAGTCGTCCATTACCTGGATGATTTTCTCCTCATAAGGAAGGAAAGAGACACAGAGAATGCTGGGTAAGTTTCAGGAATTGTGTAAGAGCTGGGAGTCCCATTGGCACCAGACAAAACAGAGGGGCCAGCAAGGTTACCGAGTTCTTGGGATGAGATAGATGCCCATGACGAAGTGTTTGAAGCTACGGACAAAAAAGTAAGTAGGTTGAAGGAACTAATACTGCACATGCCAGCAGGAGACGGGTAACTAAAACTGGTTCAGCAGGGACTGGGCACCTGAATTTCGCATGCAGGGCCATAGGACCAGGGAGGGCGTTCCCAAGGAGGTTAGCCAGAGCTACAGCAGGGGTTACCAGACCACATCACTGGGTTGATCTGACACGAGGTGTCAGGGAGTATTTTAGTATATGGGAACAATTCCTGGAGGAGTATAATGGTTGTTCGTTCTGGCAGGAGGAGTGGCTGTACAACACAGACCTTGACCTCTACACGGATGCAGCAGGAGGAATAGGCATGGGGGGTTACCTAAGGGGCATGTGGTTTGCAGAACCATGGCCGGTCAGTTGGGTGTAGGACGGGAAAGTGAGAGATATAACATTACTGGAGATCATGCCCATATGAGCATGTACCTTGGTTTGGGGGGAGGAATTAAGGGATCAGTAGGTGACATTTTGGTGTGACAATAGGGTGGTGGTTCATGCACTAAACATTAGGGGAGCAAAATCGGATACAGTCATACAGGTAGTATGACAGTTAGCTTTAAGGGCTTTGCAGCTGAACATGTCTTTCAGAGCACAACACATAGAAGGGGTACACAATACCCTGGCTGACAGCCTTTCCCGTCTGCAGCTGGACCGTTTCCGGGAGCTGGCACCAGCAGCAGAAGAACAAAAAAGGCCCATACCAACGAACATATGGGACATTTGCAAGAAGGAGCAGAACTGCTGTTTCGCAGCTCATGGGCGCCTCGGACTCTGAGGGCCTACGATGGGGCCTGGAGGGTTTTTCAAACATTCAGGGCAGAACACCAGATGGAGGTAAGTGGGCCACTCTCGGAGGAACAGTTGGGAACGTTCACGGTGGAACAATGGCAGAAAGGGACTGCACAAGCCACAATGGGGGTTTATCTGGCAGGGATCAGTGTGATCTGCAGTCTGAAAGGATGGAGTGACCCAACAAAATCAATGCTCATCAGAAGGATGATGCAGGGCTGGGGCAGGTTGAAAAGAGGGTTAGGGGATAATAGGAGGCCAATAGGGGAGCAGTGGCTAATAAAGCTAAAAGAGGTGCTCCTCACAATATGCAAATCAAAGGAGGAGGCCCAGCTATTTCACACAATTTATGTGATAATGTTCGCTGGGGCTATGAGAGTGAGTGGGTGGTAGAGCCATGGGAAAGATGACAAGGAAGGAGGTGTGGAATGGGAAGATGTGAGTTGGGGAAAGAGAAATACGGATCAAAGCAAAGGTCAAAACTGACCAAAAGGGCAAGGGTGCATGATAACGCTGGAGAGGGCGGTCAGAGAGTGTGATATGCCCAGTGCAGGCCCTGTGGGTTTCGCCACAGAGCAGGTAACCAGGACGGGGAAGCTATTTGTGCATGGTGATGGAAAAAGGGTCACCGGCTATCAAATTACAGCAGTGCTGAAAAAGGGCATGGGTTTTCTGGGGGAAGACCCAGCTAATTACTCATCCCGTTCCCTACAGATTGGGGCGGCCTCACAGTGGGCAGCAAAGGGTGAACCCGTGAAGGGCATTTTGGAGAAAGGGCGCTGCCGGTCAGCCAGTTACAAAAGGTACATCAGAGCCCTGGTATAAAAAAAAAAAAGGGGAAGGATAATAATAAGGCGGGGGGGATAATACAATGACAGCACTGAGAGTGTATGTAAATTAATGAATTTTCTTTGCACCCCATAGGTAGAGGGAGGAGCACAGAAGTCTGGATCTGCGGCCATTCCTATATTTACTGGGCTGGTAAGAAAGCAGAGAAAAAAAGCTGGGGGAAAACAATTGTACCAAGATGCAAGACAGTGTAGGTTGGTATGGCACGGCCTACGGGGGGATGAGATGGGCACAGCTTCTGCCTGCTTTGAAAGAACTCAAAGGACATCGGCCCAGTCCAGACCTAATCATTATACACCTAGGGGGCAATGACCTGGCAGGCAGACCATGGGTGTACACATATTTACAGATAAAGAGGGACCTAGTGGCAATAAGACAGTGGTGGCCTCGAGTATGCCTTGCCTGGTCGGATATGATTCCACGAAGGGTATGGAGACTGGAACACAGCCACAGGGCGGTGGAGAGGGCCAGGAAGAAAATGAATAGATGGGTAGGGACATTGATAAGGCAGATGGGAGGACAGGTGATACTGCGGGGAGTAGAGGAATGGGTGGATTACCTCTACAGGTCAGATGGGGTGCATTTGTTAGATATAGCAATAGACATGTTTAACACGGAAACAATGGGTTTCATAGATGAATGGAGAAAACAGACAAAAGCTGGTGAATAAAAAAAAAAAAAGGGGGAAGAAGGGTAGTTTCATCCCTGAGGTAAGGGAGAGTGAAACTCTAAGTTGGGGGAAGCCAGTTATCCAACACAAGCTGGAGACTGGCTAGTGGGGAAAAAGGGGGACAGCAGGGGGAAGAAAAAGGAATAACACAAGAGGAGGAAGAAGACTATAGAGAGAGCGGTCCCTCAAGCTAATTGCTACCTAACAGAAAAGGAGAAGAAGAAGGCACCCAGGTTTTCACCTGGGGGACGGATAATCAGAGAGTGATATATGGATGGAAATAAATGGAAATTATGGAAATATGATAATAAAGAAATGGAAATAGAATATGGTATTATGAATATAAATAAATTAATTGCCAATCTGAGCACAACAACAAACAATGGTCTCTGTGTTTTTGTGAGGGAAAAGGGGGGAATCCGGGACAATGGAGTTTGCCCTTTAAGGGGCAGACCATGTTGTCCTGGTGCACCCCTTCCCTCCTTTAGGGAATGGTTGTGCTCAGAAGGGAGTGAGAAGGAAGGGGAGGGGCCAAGAGCAGGACAATGGGGCAGGTAGCAGGAAGGGGAGGGGAGAAGGGAGGTACATAAAGGACAGCACAAGGG
Source organism: Neoceratodus forsteri (assembly GCA_016271365.2). Classification (NCBI taxonomy): domain Eukaryota; kingdom Metazoa; phylum Chordata; order Ceratodontiformes; family Ceratodontidae; genus Neoceratodus; species Neoceratodus forsteri. Next base: position 1,734,399,066 of record CM057450.1, on the reverse strand, counting down.
GGCCTCAGCCACTTTTTGCTGGAATTTTGATTCCTCCCACCCACCCTACTAGATGAGGGACGAGTGAAAGACAATCAATTTGGGGCTGTATGGTGGGTCTGTCAAGGTGGATGACAGATGCGTCTGGTAGGACAGTGGACTGCCAAAGGTGGATGGCAGAGGATAATATGGTTACGGACTGCCAAAGGTGGATGGCAGGGGGTAATATGGTTATGGACTGCCAAACGTGGATGGTAGGGGATAATATGGTTACAGACTGCCAAAGGTGGATGGCAGGTGATAATATGGTCGTGGACTGCCAAAGGTGGATGGCAGGGGGAAAAGGGAAAAGGGGGTGAGGATGGAGGGGGAAGAAAAAAGGAACAACACAAGTGGAGGAAGAAGACGAAGGAGAGAGCGGTCTCGGTTTTCACCGTTGCCTAACAGAAAAGGAGAAGAAGAAGAAGGCACCCAGGTTTTCACCTGGGGGACAGATAATCAGAGAGTGATATATGGATGGAAATAAATGGAAATTATGGAAATATGATAATAAAGAAATGGAATATGGTATTATGAATATAAATAAATTAATTGTGAATCTGAGCACAACAACAAACAATGGTCTCTGTGTTTTTGTGAGGGAAAAGGGGGGAATCCGGGACAACAAAGGTAACAGTGGTGACCAATGTAAATAGGGGCAGATTGATTATGAACCACATTAGTGCTTGGGAATGGAGTCCTCACATGCACTGGCAACAAGGCAGATTGATTCTCAAAGTAATTCATCTCTGGGGATCCAAAGGCAGATCACGGGGTGGGGGTGGGGAGAGAAAGAGACAGAGAGAGAGAGAGAGAGAGAGAAGAGAAGAGAATAGAATGACGGGTGGGAGTGTCCTTTGTTGTGGATTGTTCTGCTCTTTAAATTGTGCTGGTGCCCTTGTGGACAAGTATATACAACAGAACACGTGCCCTCACTTGATTCTTTCCATTACAGAGATAAGAGTTCATATAGAGCATTTTATGATCTGGCACTTACATGTTCTGCTTTAGGGGCATCTGATAAAAACATTTTATATTCTTAAAGTAGTACCCATGCATTGAAATGAATAAGAATGTGACAATAAATTTATATTTGACCATATGCACACGTCTAACTTCAGAGGTCCTGCATCTTCTTAGTAAATACATATAGGCTCATAATATATGCAGAAAAAACAACAAGTCCTCACAGTGCACCAAGTGAGGTGGGGTTCAAAGCCATGGCAGCCACTGTGTGCCTGATCCAACAATAGACTCCAAAGGAACCACATGTACAAGAAAAGTTGCTGAAAAACTGGTAAAACACACTGGTACAATTGAACATGTGTGTTTTACCGTTTTGGAAGTAAACTGACATTTTGCAGCAACTTTGCTTGTACGTATGGTTCTTGGAGTGCAGCCTTGGTTGGATGAGTCATAATATATGCAGCACTGGTGTTTTCTATTGAGGCAGGTACCTAACTCCAATTTTTAAGGACTGGAAAGTACAGTGTTATTGAAGTGACCTATGTCTAACCCGGTATAAAGAAATACATTAATTCATCATTATATTACAAAAGCATTTTACTTAATAGTGGGTATCCAGTTCTTCATTTCTACTGCACAATACTGGTCTTAATTTAAAGCAACACTATTTAAACATTTCTTTTCCATTTAACCCAATATAAATAAAAATCTGTAACTGTTTGCACTTTTTCCAATGAAGAAATGTAATACATGTATACTTCAGATTACTTCAAGGCTTCTAGGTGTTCCATTGCTCCGAATAGCACTGATAAAGATCGATCAGTTGCTAAACCAGTTTTCACTGACTGCATCTGAACTACTATTAAAGCATTGGGATGAGTAAGCACGTTTGGAAACACATGTAGTCTATATGGCATCTTTTTATAGACAAAAGCACTTTTCAAAAACAGGTGATTTATTTGGTGTCAGTTTCACTCAGTGGCATATGCAAGTTTATACACATGCACTACTATTGAAAGTGAAGTCTGTTTTTATAATCTGAACCATATTACCCTGTCAGCCTGCAATGCACATAATTATATTTAATGCATTTTAGGACACAGAACTATGGAAGAAAAACAATTCAAGAACAGTATCCTAAAATGCCTTAAATAAAACTATAGTCATTGCATGCTGGCAGGGTAACACGGTCCAGATTAGGAAAACACTGACTTCGCTTTCGATAGTAGTGCATGTATATAAACTTGCATATTCCACACAGTGAAACTGACACCAAGTAAATCATCACCCATTTTTATAGTCTAACGAAGTTGAGACTTACTAATAGAAAAAAGTTTGAAAAAATTGCTTTATTTTTCTTTACACAGCTGAAATATCTATTTTGAAAATTTAAATACAAAAAACACTCAAACTGCAATTTCAACATAAAAAGTGTATGTTTGTGAAGCAGTTTTGGACATGAATATCTTGTTCAATGATCTGCACTTGGCAAGAGAGCCATGTGCATACATAGAATGCCCAAACCAAGCTGTCAGCAGTAGAACAGACATCCTATCCAACAGCCTAGAGCAGTGCCAGAACGTTGGAGATCGGTTTCACAGCTGGTAACTACAATAAGTAAATAAATCAGATAAAGTGATTACAGGACACAAAAAAGTACATGAATACTGTTTATTTACTGTGGCAATAAACAACTGCTCAAATCATAGTCAGAATTATTTTCCTGTCCGCTTTAAAGAATGCACTGCTGCTCTGCTCCACAAGCTGCCACACTAAACAAGCATTCTAGATTTTAACTTTTTAAAGTTTTATTCAGCCCCATTTGGGAGTTTTGAATTAAACTTTAAAGTGTTTTACATTTAATTAGAGTCTTCTTTGTGTAATTTTGATTTGCTTTCACTACTTCCTCGCAAGTAACATTTCAGTCAGATCTGTCAGTTTTGTGCTATAGAGTTTATCCTGCTTTCACATAGGGCTGTCCCAATTACTTTCGTGTCATTCATTCTCTTTGTGGGGGAATGGGTAAAAAAATCATTTCTGTGTGTATGTGTTTTGGCATTGAATGAAACCTCTGGGGTGAGTGACAGCAAGCATTTCTGACTTAACAGATGCAGTCTATGACCTGCAATGTTCTGTCTGCTTGTTGCTCCCCAGTCCGAACCCCTTCACATAAACTACAACTGTTTATGAATGGGCATGGCACTGTTCCCATTCATTCAAGTACTAAATACCTATTGACTATGTGTGATGTATACTGCAATTAGTTTTTTTTTTAAAAGGCGGCCTGACTAACATCTATTAACATTTGCTAGTTGCTCCACCCCCAATCTATGGCCGATCGCCATACAGGTAAAAGGTAACGTAAAAGCTCATAATTGTGATAACTTAAACTTTTTTATTTGTGCAGGGGAAAAAAAGTTAACAGCAAACTATGGAGCTCCCTTTGGATGGAATGAGATTGCTGGCTTAAAATGCAAGCGGATAGAGTTGTACCCACTCACGCGTGACCCTACCCTATACCGGTGATGAAGATTGTTTCCCTGTATAAATAAAAAATTTAAATTATTATGAACTTTTCCACTACATGTATGGAGATCAGTGGAGAATTTGGGGGGGTTGCAATTGTGAAATGGTAAGATGGTGCAGCAATTTTCATAAGAAAAATGTGTCCTTCCAAGGCCAGAGGTAAGAATTGCTTAATACATCAAGCTCCTTGTACTAAGGTGTTTGTAGACTGGATGGAAATAGTGGTGAGGTGACAAACCTTGCATGGATTAGCCAATTGATCCACCAATAGCCCAGCACAGAAATGCGGTAAAGTGATTTAAGGTTTTGTGTCGCTTTATGTTTGCACTGCTAACATAAGAATAAAACACAGTGGCTGATTCAGTACATAACCCAAGGGCTTGTGCCACCCCTTCTGCTGAGCCACAAACTGCATTTTGACTCAAATGATTAACTTTAGACCACCAAGCAGTCAGCAACTTCAAGCTGCTAGTTTGTGGTCTGCTTCTAACCACAATGATCGCTATCAAAAATTATTTGTTGGGCTTACCCTGAATTGGAGCGTATAATAAATGCCGCTGTGGAGACAAGCCCTTACCATCAGTGAGACCTTCAAAACACAGAGCAGGTACACTTTAAAGTACATACTTTTAGGGTGCAGTTTTGAGAAGTGCATTGGTCACTTCGCTCTTAATTTTAGTCTCCTGGAAAATGGATGAGGAGCGAAGGGGATTCCAGCAGTGAGTCCTGTTGATTAAATTAACTTAAATGTCCCAGACCCTAAACACCTCTACCAGCAATATAATTTTTGCCAGGAAGCATTAATAAACACTGAAGAGTGAGAGAGAAAATAGGAAAATACACAGACTGGCAGCACTCCGAGGGGGAATTAATTCAAAGTTTTAAACAAGCAAATACAGTAAATATACTAGAAATAATAGGAACAAACCAGGAGCCTGGGTGAGCAGCCGTGGGCACCTGGTTTGTTCACTTGATTTTGCGTTTGGTATATTTATTTATAATTAGGAACTTCTGTGGTGCCTATGAACTGAGCAAGTCCAGAAACCTTTCCCTACCCACCCTGCCACCACCAGTGTTCCTGTTTGCATTTTTTTGGTCCCTTTCTTTTTCCTGAAGTAGGCTTGGTGTTCTGAACTTGTCCGCTTGCCAGTCCCGTTGCTTTCGTAAACTTGTAAAATGTAGTTTTCATTCCAGAGTTTCACGGAATGAACACTGCATTTTACAACATTTACTACAAACTTTAGCCATTCTGATCTGCCTTGATGTGCCAATGAGTTGCATTGTGGATGTCAGGTATTCACCGAGTGCTAGGCTGACGAGTAAATTTGCCTTATAGAACATTCACAATTTCCAGTACTTTGCACCTTCCCTTCCCTTCTTCCATCCCTTCCACATTCTTGATCCTTGTACCTGAAGTTGAGGAGGAGTCCCACTGAGTCTATATCCACTCTGACCCAAACAGCAGCTCTGGAGGGAGTAGAGTGGGAATACATCTTCTATGATGTGTGGTGCAAACTGCAAGTGTGGCTGGGAGTAAGTTTGTCACATGATTTGAGTGACAGTGTCTTGTAAAAATATGTTAAAAGTCTTGATCTTACAGTAGAAAAAAATATTTTATTATTTTCCTCTGATGTTGCAGAAAACTATGTTACTTTAAAATACCTTTAAATGAAACAATATGAACAACAAACTACACCACTTAGTTCTGATTAAATAGAAGACTGTTGCATTGGTTGTAGTTGCATACTGTCCTGTGAAAAAACACGTTTCGATAAGAAATGTCCCACTTTAGGATCTTAAAAGGTGGTAACCCTAGCTAGGAGTGGCACAGTACATGTAGTTTACTGGTGGTAGTCAGCATTTTTCAATTTTGCGCTGGTGGTGTATGTGTGTGTGCGTCAGGGGGAGGAGGTAGTGCAATATAAAATTTACAGTTCTATATGCTCAAAAGACCTACGAGTATAGCTGTATTGGCACAGGTGTATGGTTAAATGTATGCACGTGGACATGTGGGTGTGTACTGTGCTTGTGTATGATGTGGATATGTGTTTTTATTCTCAGGAGTGCAGTGCAGAGGGGAGGGAGCATAAGTGGAAAGTGAGTACTGGTGGCCTATGGTTGATACACTCATCTCAGTGGTTCACCCCGAGCTTGTACACTGGCTCATTGTTTGAGCAGAACAAAATTCTATGTTAAATCCTGCCTTGGCCTGGTGCTGAGTGCACAAAGCTGGACACAAGTGCTTGTATCCACTGGATCCACATCTGCTACTTACAGTATTCACTGTGTGCACCTGAGGAATCCACTTTACCCTCCCTGAGCTTATCCTCTACTGTTGGAATCTCCCTGTGGGCCTGAAAATGGCAGCAAGGTCCCCCCACAGGATGTCCAGTGTTTGCTAGATGTGAAAGGGCCAACTTAAAGAGGGACCCATTTGGATGCCTCCTGTTGGACCTGCCCCACAATGTGTGTGTGTGTGTGTGTGTGTGTGCACATGTGTGCGCATGCATGCATGCGTCTGTGTGTGTGTTTAACTTTCAGAAGAGGGCCTATGTGCTTGGATTTCCTCGGGTTCCTATTTGTAGGTCAGTTCACATTGCACATATCATGGCATTTGAGAACACAGGTACAGTAAGCCTGTAGTGCAGAAAAATATATTTTGTACACATGGACCCTCTCTTTACTGTCTCATTCGCACTATTATTGTCTCCACTTGTGCTGATAGTCCTGTGTGTTTCTCTGCCCCTTATTACTAGTTTATGAGTGTTTTATTTATTTTGCAGTGCAATACACCCATTTCTAATATTAGTAGCCACGAGTGATAAGGCACTGGGAGCAACTGAAGTCAAAACATATGTGACACATGTATCCTTTATGCCCATTTGCACAAGTACGTATGCACAGCACTACCTGCTTATGTGGGAACGATCTGAATTGAAGCATACATGGTGCATGCAGCCCTTATGCCCATGTGCACAAGTACATACATAATTCCTTGCAGATGTGGTAGCAATCATCATCAGAATATACATGACACATGCTTCCCTCATGCCCATGTGCACAAGTACATAGAGCATTCCTTGCAGATGTGGCTGCAATCATCATCAAAACAGGGAGGCAGTATAGCACAGTGGTTTAAGGCTCTGAGCTGCAAATCTGGTGACATCCAGCAGACCAGACTTGGGTTTGAATCCCACAGCTTCCACTTGCATACTGTGTGATCCTGAGCAAGTCACTTAACTTCCCTGTGCTCCCAGGTTGCACCTGTAAAAAAGCTTTCAGCTTAGTGTGCTACTCCTGGTTAAACAAATAAAAAAAAAAATAAATAAAAGGGTGAAGGTAGGCTAAGCTCCCGATTTGAAGAGGGTTACCACCATATACAGCAAGACGGTAGGGCAATAATGTGTGTGTAAGTATGGGGGGGCAGTACAGAGTGAGCGGGTGGTCACCATAGATTACAGTGGTTTTGAGCCTTGCTATTATATTACACTGTCCTGGAGGAGTGTAGCTTCAGCCTTTTGTGAATCTGCTGATTAAACAGCTCCCTATTCTTGCACGCAGGTTTTAATGATCTAAAATTTGAGTCAGTGATGAGAGCCGTTCTCAGCTTGGCACGCGCTGACTCCAATTTGAAGAAAAAAGGCTGGCAAACTAAACAGAGGTTCAGCATTATGGAGCAGCATTGTAAATATACAATTTAAATATGTACAGTACTGACAAAGACACAGGAAAGTCACTGCTTATTGTTTATAATGTATTTAACATTTATAAGCCACAGTAAATCATTTCCTATCTCCTTTAAACAGTTCTGTCTTTTTACTTGAAAATTTTCAGGGTTTTGAGGGGATATCCTAGAGATGTGAATTTGCTTGTTTAGGTGTTGGAAAATTAATTGGCTGTGGAGATATTTCATGACAAAGTTGATGTTTTCCCCATAGGATTACATTGCGTTGCTTTGGTCTTTTTACATTAAATTTTCAGGGTTTTGAGGGGATGCTCTACTGATGTCAATTATGTTATTTAGCTATTGGGGAATTGATTGGTTGCAGAGATATTCCATGACAAAATAGTTGTTTTCTGCATAGGATTATACTGAGGTCTCTGTGATGCGTTGTGGCACCGTTATGTCAGGAACAAAGTGAGATACACACTTTTCACTGCTGGCAGCTTAAATCACCTTTCGGTGATATATGCTGCTGCAAGAATATTGTAAACTGCACAGTACCTGTGCAGTGGAATTTTTTCTGTAGGTTGAACAGTTCATGAGATATATTTTTTTTCACATTTATTCTATTTTTCCAGGTGCACTGCCATCAACACCCATTCCGGTCATCTTACCTCATTCTGCTGTGGCTGCCGTGTGCCATCTACTGAAACTCACTGGCTTACCCTCCCTCCCTGGGTGGGCCACAACACCACGGCCTGCCCATCAACAATGGAAGAAGGTGTCAGCATCACTGACATTGCTACCCTTGCTTACCACCCCAGGATGGGGTTTGGGGCCTGTGATGGTGCTGCAGACTGTAATTCAGTTGGTGGAATGGAACAGCAGTGGACAGTCATAGAGGCAGATGCCGGGGCAGTGTCATCCTGAACTGCCGGTGCTTTTCTCCCTTTGAGAGGATGGGGACATATAGTGATGTCCAGTGTCTGCCCCGCCCCCAGAACAACTGGACAACTTGGTTACTGCACCACTTCCAGCATCCGCCAGGGGTCCACCGAGCACTGGCCATGCTCCCATCCCTCCCACTGGAGCAGGAGAGCAGTCCACACAATGCTCCATCCTTCACCCCCCCACCTGACCTCCATCAACCCAGCTATGCATATGGGCAGCTTGGTTCAGGCCCTGCGCTCCCACCAATACATGTTTTTTTGGTAGTTATAGTATGCTTTCTCAAAAAGTAAGGACATTTCTTTGCAAAAAACAACATTTAATTCATCATTTAGGGTTAAAGCACAAAAAGTCAGGAAATGAGAACATATGGGTTGCCCCCTAATCCCCCCACTCACCATGCTCCACAGACTGACAGACGATGGGGTGTGTTGTTGGGGTTGTAAGGCCTAAATCTCACCTCATTCTCTTTTACTGTAGCATGTCCACCTGCTTGCTCATGGAATAGGGGTGAGATTTTGGCCTCACAACCCCAATGACGCACCCCATCGTCTGTCAGTCTGTGGAGGATGGTGGGTGGGGAGGTTGGGGGCAACCCCAATGTTCTCATTTCCTGACTTTTTGTGCTTTAACCCTAAATGATGCATTAAATGTAGTTTTTTGCAAAGTATATATATATACAGATATACATTTATGCAATAGAGGAGGACATAAATGGAATGTGATAAATCCACTTATCTGAGTAACTCTGTAGATAAATTTCATTTATCCATACAGTTACTCATTCATCCACACAGTTACTCGTTTATCCACACTAACCTATTCAAATTCAAATAACTTTAAAATGAAAAAGATAGTATGCTACTGTGAGCATGAAAACTGTTCAGCACCAAATTATCTACAAAATGAGTGGTGTTTCATGTATACATACCTTATAGATTTGTTTTATAATTAGCAAAAAAACTGAAGAAAATTAAATGTTTGTTCACTTTTTTGACAAACAAAATGCAAATAACTTTAAAATGAAAAATGATAGCCTGATACTGTGAGCACTGAAGTTGTTCAGCACAAAACTGTGTACAAAATGAGTGGTGTTTCATTTATAGATACAGTACCTTTTATTTTTTTTACAATTAGCAAAACACAGCAGGAAATTCAATTTTCTTTTCATTTTTTTGACAAACAAATGCAAATAACTTTAAAATGAAAAAGGTAGCATGGTACTGTGGGCATAACATTTGTTCAGCAAATGAGAGGTGTTTCATTTAATAGCAACCACTATGCTAGGCAGACATACACTAGGAAAGTTAACTGAAAGTCCCAGAAAATATCATTTAAAAAAAAGATAAACAGTCAAAAGTAAATGTCCCTGCACTGACAGAAAGCATCCCTGTTGCATAAATGAAATATACAATGATGAGCTGTCAGATAAAAGATTTATCTACATTTGTGCTGTTTGACCTCAGACACCTCACCATTGTATATATATATATATATATATATATATATATATATATATATATATATATATATTAGAGGCAAAATCCCAGTTAGGTTGTTCCACAGTGAAAAGATAGGATTCGGGGTTAGGGTTTCTCACCCCAGCCCACCCCCAAATGGCATCAGGGTGCACATTATCAAGTCTCTAACTCTCACCCCATGACATGTGTAAAGAAGCTGAGGTATAGGAGAATGGGGTGAGAGTTAGGACCAATGACCCCAAACGGGCACCCAGATGCCATTTGGGGGGGTGGGCTGGAGGTCCAAGGGGCTTTCAACCCTAACCCTGAATTTCCTAGCTTTTTTCACTGTGGAACAACCCTAACTGATGCATTAAATGGAGTTTTTGGCTTCTAATTTCCCTTCTTTTTGAGAATGAAGATGATAAATAAGGAAAGGAATGCAGTGGCGGCAGCATGGGGCCCTTTGTGCCCCACGCTCCCGCCACATGCTGTCTTGTTACACAGTAACAGGAACTGCAAATCAAATGCAAGCAGCAATAGTACTGCACATGGCAAAGCAAATGTAAATGGCAACGCAAACGTTAATAGAAACACAAGTGTAAAGTGAAGCCGAAGCAAACAGTTACTTGAACGGAGACATCAAACAGAAATGCATACAGAAAGCAACTGGTAACACACAGATTCACGGTACCACAATTGTAAACTCAAATGGTAATAGTAGTACCAACAATAACACCTAAGTAAACAGAAATGCAAGCACATATGAAAATGCAAACCATAATGCACACACTCACAGAACCACAATTGTAAATGCAAATAGTTACGGTAACAGCAACAATAAAGCCAATAAAAACAGAAACGCAAGCGCATATGAAAATGCAAGCTGTTACATGTAAGGTCATGGTACTGCAATAGTAAATGTAAATGGTAACAGTAACAGCAACAGTAAAGACAACAGAAACAGAAATGCAAGTGCATATGAAAATGCAAACCGTTACGCACACAGTGGCACAGACGGGAACGGTGATTCGAATGGTGACAGAAGTGCAACTGGAAATGTTAACTGTCACAGTAACAAAAGGGCACATGCTTCTTTTCCCAAAAAACTGCATTGAAAAAACAAATTGAAAACAAAGAATATATGCATTATGATTGAGTTCAAAGCAGAAAAGTACGACTTTGAATTCTGAATTGCTTATATCTCAGGAACTGTACGATGTAAGAAAAAAATAAAATTTTGTATGAATTATTACTTTCCTGGCTAGTTTTATGCTAAGCCCCCATTAGGGGGTGTTCAGCATTTTTTTGACAAAAAGTACTTATCTCGCACTGTTTCTGAGATACGGGCCCTGAAAGACGCGACGGATGCCATAATGTTATCCTATGGGAAAAGTGTTGTCACTTATTTATTTATTTATTTATTTATTTGAGATGTTCAGAAAGACCTTTGAGTCAAAGACTCATTTACAAAGGTTCCACATCATACATAAAGTACAGAAAAACAACACTTTGCCACCCTGTAATATTTTTTCTCTAAACCACCAAGGGCGCATTTGTAAGATGTTGGCTTTTTTTTCTTCAAATTTCAGCCCAAAAGACCAAACTGTTATTTTCCAGCAGAGTGGCAAAGAATTCCTGTAACACAGCGGACGACGTAATGTTATCCTATATGAAAAAGTGCCAACTTTGTAGTGCCATAATTTTGTCACCCTGTAATATTTTTTGACCAATCCACTAAAAGACACATTTGTGGGATGTTGCCTTTCTTCCCTCCAAATTTCAAGTAAAAAGACCAAACCATTTCTGAGATATTCAATGTCAAAGATTGGCAACATTTCCCTATCTATTCCATTATAAAAAATCTGTCCATCTTGTCCCTTGCTCACGATGCAAGATCGCGATCAAAGAATCTCACGATCAAAGAATTTGCAGCCTCATGATCAAAGAATTTGCAGGCTCATGATCAAAGAATAAAAAATGGTGAAATGCGATTTATTCACCAATTTGAACCAACAGAACGGGCCCTCCTGAGCAAAACAAGCCCTCATTTGTGTTCCTAACCCATCCCTGAGCTGAGATATTAGTGTTTTAGGTCACGATGCAAGATCACAATCAAAGAATCTCACGATCAAAGAATTTGCAGGCTCGCGATCAAAGATCGTTAGCGAGCCACAAATTAAGATTTTAAAAGCTTATAACTCTATTTTTTGACCAATTTGGATGGAACCAAAGCCATGGCTCGATAGATCATGGTCCTCTGAGTAAAACCCACCGAAGTTTTACTTCAGAAGTGACCCCTGAGCCGAGATATTTGTGTTTGTGTGATTGGAAAACTGAAAACAAGATGTCGGACCTCGCGGTCAAAGAATTTTGAAAATTCCTCGGGAACAAAGATTCTTGAACTGTGAGGCTGCAAATTCATTGATTGCCAGGGCGAGACCAGATGGCCAGAACCCCCATTCTTTGATCGTAAGATATACATATAAATGTTCCCATTGACTTATAATGGGAACTTAAAAGTGGCATAACTTTTGAATGCCTTAATATTTTTTCACAAACAAAAAGCGGCATATTCGGCCACCAAATCTCTTTCAAATGAGCAATCTTGCAGAGTGGCACACCACACAGCGGCCGTGCAGGACCACATTAAGAATGCCAAAAGGTGCCTCCAAAAATGGATAATTTTGCATTTTCCAGTGCTTTCGTACATGAAGACCAGCACTCTGACACAAACACAATTTGTCATTTCAAGAGATCTAGTGTGCCCCAATGCATGTACCAAATTTCAGGCAAATCCATTGAACGGGTCCAAAGTTATTAATATCCAAACTTTTGACTTTAGTATGTAACTGGCCGCTCAACCCTAACTATAGTGGCACAACTGTGCCACTATAATATATATATATATATATATATGTAATAGATATACCACTCTGAGGTGTGCGGTCGCGTTCTACAAATATGCGCCTTGGTGATAAATCAGCCGCCAAAGCGATGCGTATCCAGAGCACGACCGCACCTCAGAGTGGTATATCTAGCTTATAAAATGTCAAAATTGTTTTGGAGGGGGGTAAAACCGCAGGTGTGTGGTCGCGCTCTGATATACGCATGGTCATGTGATGGTGTTTGTCCAATGCTATGGATCGAATTGATTCTTTTTTTCTTACCCATTTTATAAATATATTTATAAAATGGGGTGGTAAAATCATAGAAATTCCACTAACATGATTGGACAGAATGCATCACATGACCGTGCATTATTTCCCAATGACCGCACGCCTCCCAGCACGACCACACCCAAACTACTTTCCAGCCCTCAAACCTTCTCACCAGCACTGAGATCACTCCACGCCTAATGCAGTTAAGCACCCACATACACACACACACACACACACACACACACACACACACAAGTGGCACCCACAGGCATAACTAAATATATGACTAGTAACTCACACTGTACAACCTGATGTACTTGATCCCACCACTCCTTTTTAAATAAACTATCATCTAAAAGCAAATTCTGCCTGCCATTTTCACACTCTTACTGCAGAGCCACTAACTTTTAATACTGCACACTGTGTCACTACCTAAATTCTACAAAACAATATAATGCAAGCCATTTAACACAAACCTAACTGTGTAGAAAAAACAAGACAAACTACAGTTCCTTTACTTCCTACTCACTTTCTGTTAAAAATCTCCCTTTCTACACAGAGTTGTCCGATCCTTCAGCACTTTCACTTTCCTTCCTGAACTATAGCGTGACCGGAGCGGTGCGATTGCAGGAAGTGATAAGCTGTCACGAGTTGAAAGTAACTCGCTTTTCTGTTTAAAAAGATAAAAGTGTTCTCCCTGCTGTGAGTTTCTCTTAATTTCAGTAAAACAATCTGCAGAGTCTATGTAGAATGGAGCAAGGAGACGCGAGTAACCACAGCTTTGCCCCAAACCGCGACATTCCCAACCGAACAGCAGCCAACCACCGCAGAGCCTCTGTACACTCATCATGAGCAGCAGCCCGCCTTCTCCACAACGAAAACACTGCCTCCGACATACATACTGGCCAGGTCCCACAGAGCACCAGAGGACAAACAAACTCACCTGATCCAGAATAACACAGACTCCAAACATGACGAAGAAGACTTCCCCACAGATACCAAAGACGATCAACAGCACTTCCCCATACAAAATTCACCCGGAAGCTGCGTAGAAATAACTGTGCAGCCCCAAACCGCAGCCGTCCTCCAACCGTCACTCACAGAGCCAGAAAAAGCTCTACAAAACATAAAAGAAACACAAGGCACTGAAAGAAAAAATGAGCCTCAACTCCACGTTAAAGTTCAGCACTTTTGCACTGTAAAGCATTAACACTTCCTGCGAGTTCAACACACATTTTCTTCCCAAAATGAACCACTCTTAAAGTGACAGTACTCATTAATGTTCAACTGTTTAAACAGCCTATTCTGAATGTTCAACTATTGTATTCACTTACACTGTTATCCAGTTAAATGTTTATTCATTAAAAATAATTCAAATTAAACAGCCTATTCTGAACTATTTATCATCTCCACGTAGAACTATTTCATCACAACAGGGGCCATTTTATAAGATAGATATACCACTCTTGGGTGTGTGGTCGCGCTCTGATATACGCACGCCTTGGGTGGTTGAACGCACTCGGCCTTCAGCCTCGTGCGTCACAACGCACACCAAGGCGCTGGTTATCAGAGCGTCTCCAAGACCCAAGAGTGGTATATCTATTACATATATATATATATATATATCTACATAGGGCATGTGTGATTTTGTATTTTCTTGAAACTTGGCTTCCCAGCCAAATGCCCTTTGGGGTAACCCTTGCCTGTTTGAGCACAGAGGTTCTTAGTCTTTTAAATAGTTTTTTATTTTAATGGGTTCACCACAACATAACCCAGACAGACCATCTTAGGGTAGCTGGTTCATTCCACTGGGTGTCAAACAGACAAGGCATACTGATGAGTCCTGGTAGGATGAAACACGTGTCTATGTCATCTGTTAGCACCCTTTGCAAACTGTGTGAGAGGCCTTTCAGCACCATGCAATTCTGCTTAAAGTTGAACCAGCATAACATTCTGTGGTGATTTGCATATGCAGCCCATGATGCTTTGCATTGTGTGGACATGTGTGATTTTATATTTTCTTGAAACTTGGCTTCCCAGCCAAATGCCCTTTGGGGTAACCCTTGCCTCAGTGTTTGTGCACAGAGGTTCTTTGTCTTTTATATATATATATATATATATATAAACTCTGTTTAATGCCTCAGTTAGGGTTGTTCCACAGTGACAAAAGTGAAGAAATTTGGTGTTAGGGTTGCCACCCCTTGCACCCCATGCCCACCCCTCCCCCACCAACAAGCATCAGGGTGTGCACTGGGGTCATCAGCCCTAACTCTCACCCCCTTCAATGTGTAAATAAGCTGAGGTAGTGCAGTATAGGAGAATGGGGTGAGAGTTAGGTTCGACAACCCCAGCACACACCCCAATGCCTGTTGGTGGGGGTGGGGAGGGCGTGGGGTGCAAGGGGTGGCAACCCTAATGCTGAATTTCCTCACTTTTGTCACTGTGGAACAACCCTAACTGATGCATTAAATGGAATTTTTTTTTGCCATGAATTTACCTTCTTTTTGAGAATGTGCACTATAAATAGTGAATGGTATGTAAGGGCCCCGTGCTCCCACCATGCTTCCCATTTGTGCATAATAACCTTAAGAGTAATGGTAACACTAACAGTAATGGCAACAGTAATCCTAATGGGAACTTTAACACCAACAGTAACACCAACGCTAACGGTAATGGTAACAGTAACGAGAACAGTAATGGTAATGGAAATGCACATGCAAATGCTAACGCAAATGGTAACAAAAATGCAAATGGTAATGGTAATGCAAACACAAATGGAAACAGTAACATCAAAGGTGACACAAAAGGAAACAGTAACGCAAATGGTAATGCAAATGAAAGCGCAAAAGCAAATGGAAACGGTAACACAAACAGTAACAGAAACGCATGCCCAAACGTGAACACAAACATAGATGGTAACGCAAACAGCAAAGAAAATGAAAACGGCAGAGGTAACACAAACAGAAATGCAAATGTGTAAGTGCAAATACAAATGCAAACGGTAAACGCACATGGTGATACAAATGAAAATGCTAATGAAAATGGTACCAGAAAAGCAAACGGTATTGGTAATGCAAATGCAAACTGTAACACCAGGGTGACTCAAAAGGAAACAGCAACGCTAACGGTAATGCAAACGTAAGCGCAAATGTTAACGTACATGGTTACACAAACGGGGAACGATAATGCAAACTGTAACGGAAAAGCAAGTGCAAACATAAACGCAAACACTAATGGTAACACAAACAGTAACGGAAATGCAAATGGCAATGTTAACGCAAATGGAAATGCAAACATAAATGCAAATGGTAACAGCAACGGCGATGCACAAGGAAACAGTAAATGCAAGCGCAAATGCAAACTCTAACAGTAACAGAAACACAAACACAAATGGTAACACTAACGGTGACACAAAAAGAAACAGCAATGCAAATGGTAATGCAAACACAAGTTCAAACGCAAACAGTAACACACATGGTGACACAAATGTAGACGCTAATGCAAAAGTAAATGCAAGCTGAAACATAAACGCTAATGCTAACTGTAACAGTACCCGCAATTGTGTTTGAAAAAGGTGCATCCAGAAGCACAGTGAATACAAAGAATGTGGGCATAATAGTGTCCCTTGGACAGGAAAATTAGAACTTGGAATACTAAATTGCTTATATCTCAGGAACCGTATGACGTAGACAAAAAATTAAAATTTCATATTATTTACAACTTTTCAGGCTAGTTTTGCACTTAACCCCCCCCCCAGTGGGGGACTAAGCATTTTGTGCGAAAAGTCTGTATCTCGAACCGTCTTCGAGATACAGGACCCAAAAGGTGCAGCGGACAACGGAATGTTAGCCTATGGGAAAAATTGTCAACTTCGGAGTGTCATAACTTTGCAGCCCTGTTATATTTTGGCACCAAGCCACCAAAAGGCACAGCTGTGTGATGCTGGCTTTCTTCCCTGCAAATTTCAGCCCAAAAGATCAAACTGTTGTTTTACAGCAGGATGGCAAAGATTTCCTATTGTTTTGGGCATAGTGTCACAAATTACTTTCAGAAATCATGACACTTTACAAAAATCACAAAAGTGTCTGCATTATAAAAGTACTTTGTGACACTACTTTTTACAAAAAATTTAAAAAACATATTTTTGGGGTATTTTACCCCCAAAAAAGAGATGACTAGCATCCTCAGGGTTCGACTAGGTGAATACAACAAGAATTGTGTTCCTAGAGGGTCACAAATTTGAATGTCAAGCATTTTTCTGACCACCAACTGAAAAAAAAATGGCTAAATCATGAAAGTAAAAGGGTCATTTGTGACAGTAAAAACTGCACTTGCGACACTTTTGCATAGTTGAACTTTTCCCATAGACAATAATGGGATTCAGTGTTTTTTGAATAACTTTTGAACCGTTTAATATTTTTTCACAAAATTTTTGAAAGGCACATCAGGGATCCTGGCTGCATATTCCCAGAAGTTTTCAGACCAATTGCACAAACTGTGTGGGCTGTAGGTGCGAGCAAAGAAATGTGCAAAAAACCATAATGTATGCGTTTTTGGTGCTCTGTAGCTCCATAACCATACATCTGACCATAACAACACTTAGCAGGTCCAGAGATGTATGATACCAGACCATGCATTCCAAATTTCAGGTAATTCCATTGTATGGTGGTAAAGTTATTAAGGTGCAAAATTTCAAATTTAAACTTAAATTGGGTACTCAACCCTAACTATAGTGGCACTACCGTGCCACTATATATATCTATATATATATATATATATAAATATATATATATATATATAGATATATATATACACACAAACATACTGCCCCAGATATTCAAAAGGGGTGGGCCATGCACAACAGAGATGCGCCAGCGCAAGTCCGAAAATGAGCCATTGTGCGATATTCAGCGGGAGGCAGCTGCGCCTCTCAAGTTGCAATGTGCAAGAGCGCAATGGTAATGAATGCATGCACAACCATAGGGGGAGAAACCATGAATAAATGGCGCAGTGCGATACTCAACAGCATGCGCCATGAGCAATAGGGGAGCAAGCAAAAGTTGCTTGATAGCGGAAATTATCCAAAATAAAAAGGAACAAGAGAGAGGCGCAAGAATGCTATAGGGAAGCCAGAGGTGGGAACAAGGTGACAGCAACAGGAAAGAGGGTAGCAGTGAGTGGGACTGGGCAGGAGCAGGACAGGGCACACCTGGGAACAAACAGCAACAGGACATGAGTGGGGAACCTGTGCCACTGTGCAGGAGAGACAGGGGAAGTGCCACAGTGGACTGAGGGCAGTGGCAGTGGGCAGGACAGCCAAAGGCTGGAGGTGTACCTGGTGCAGGCGGAGCATCACAAAGGACAGCGGGGGGAATGGGATAACACCTGCCAGTGGGGGGAACACCAGCCAGGGACATGGCCAGTGCCACCTTTCAGATGGAGGCAGTAATGAGGGGTGTGATAAGGCAGGCAGCAGGGGGGGCGCGGCCGTGGAAGGGCCCATCGGTGGTATGCACCCAACAGGCGTTACCAAGCCCACACCACCTTCGAACACTACAGTGACACAGAGATTGTGGGCCGGTACCACCTGAACCGGGTGATCCTGAGGTGGCTCTGTGAGCTGTGCAGTGATGAGATGCAGGCACCTACACGATGGAGCCATGCTCTGTCAGTGGACACAAAGGTGACAGCTGTCATGTGCCTGCTCACCACGGGCACCTTCCAGAGACCAACAGGGGACACAACAGGCATAACCCAGTCAGCCACGTCATGTCTACTCACACAATTCCTCAGCGCACTGCTGCCACATGCTGCGGAGTACATCCATTTCCCAGCACACAGGCAGAGTGCACAGCAAACATACAAGAGTTCCACAGGGTAGCACGTATGTCTGCCATGCTCAGGGCCATTGACTGCACCCATGTGGCCATCTGAACGCTACCTGGCCTGGAAGGTGTAACATACATCAACCAAAAGGTCTATGCCAGCATCAACTGCCAGGTGGTGTGTGATGCTAGGGGGCGCATAACCAATGTCTGTGCCACGCACCCGGGGAAGCACATGATGTCTTCATCTGGCACCAGTCTGCATTGGGCCACAGGTTCAAGAGTGGGGACATCCCCACTGCCCACCTAGTGGGTGAGTATGCATATCAAGCAGGATGACATGGGTCTTTGGGGGGGTGCATAGTCAGAGCTGCCATGGGTACCGGCCTTGATGGCCCATGGCAGAGCAACGCTGAACACCATACTAATGTCCACCTTTACACACAGGTGACAGTGGCTACCCACTCTGTCCCTGGCTGCTCATACCTGCACCCCACGACCCCATCGCAGCAACATGTACAATAAGGCACATGCCACCACATGCAATGTCATAGAGCGGGTGTTTGGGATGCGAGAGGCACATTTCGTTGCCTGGACACGTCTGGCGTACCCTACAGTACAGCCCCTCGAAGACTACCAGCTATTCCTGGCCTGTTGCATCCTGCACAACATGGCCAATGACTGTGGGATAGCTGTAGAGGTCGAGGGGGACATGACGAGGGATGATGAGGACGCCTGATGAAGACGGTGATGGCAGCCCCTTGGTGGTGGCCCTCGCCTGATCCGATGTCACAGCTGCACCTGGACACCATCACAGAGAGCACTGACCAACCCAGGTAGGTCATGGGGCCATGTCTTGGCCACCAATGGCAAGGCGCAACCCACAAACCTGGAAAACTCCAGGAGTGCATGGCGGCAAGGGAATTGGCTGAGCTTGGAACTGCACATGCCGTCAGGGATGGGCAAGGCCTAACACGACACGCAGTCACACACACACACCCCCACAAGACATGCACAAGGGGTGGAAGGCATGCCGACCCCGACTGCTATCCCTAGCCACATACAGGTCCACACACGACCTTGCCCAGTGCCCGTCATTGTGCATGTCTCAGACACTGGGCACCATTGCACAGTGGTGAACAGCACAACACAGGCATCATCATGCACATGCCACAGTGGCCAGAAGCCGGGAGGGCATTCACATGGACTGTGTGTGTGTGCAGGGCTGGGTACCCCACCCGTGCGTGGCATGTTGCACAAAACACTGCACACAGGGCAGTGTCAGACAGTAGCCATGGTGGGAGACAGGTCAGTTATGCGGCACAGTGCCATGGCCACCATGGATGCTTGGGTGGCCCCACTGAGACCTGCCAGCCATGACAGGCTGACCATTGGCCTCTTGGGGTGGCACCGACGGTCCCCCAGGGGTGACACTGCAGGAACACGACCGTGTTCGAGCAGGGGTCTGCAGTTCACCGAACATGCCTGCACCAGGCGTGCTTGGGATGCCCACAGCTGAACCTGGTGTCGACATGGAGGGTGTCGCACGACGCCAGGAACAGGGGGTGGACATGACACTGTGCGGTGTCTGCGGCGCATGGGCAACAAACTGGGTGCCCAATGGGGCTATGACAGCTGTGAATGCACATGTCTGCTGCCAGGCCATCTCTGCCAGGAGCAGAGAGTGGTCTCTGCTGCGTAGCTCTCACCTGGTGAAACTGCAAACCGTCCCCGCTCTAACAAGCTGTGACTGCTGATCCATGGAAGCCTGGAGTAGTTGGCTGTGCTCATCAAAGAGGTCATCCGCCGGATCGGCATGACGTCCCTCATGGTGTTCCTGGCCGTGCTGCTCATCATCCCTTGATGATGGGTGCTGCACACCAGAGCCATGTCAGGGAATGTCCACACGTGGTGCACTGATGTCGTCCCCTGACACTGTCCTTCCATCGCCATTGGCCGACTGCTGACACTGCCCTTCCAGCCGCCACTTGCCAGGGCTCAACAGTGCCACTGCGTGCTGGCCAACAGTCCCACTGCTGGGACGCTCACACCAGTGCTGCCCACTGGTGCTGACAGGCACAGGCTGGGACTGTGATGTCACGCAAGCCTCCATGGCAGCACCACCCATGGCTATGCCCATGTTGTTATCTGCTGTGGGGCCATCCTGCAGCCCACACGTATCACTGTCCATGATGTGAGCTCCATCATCATCGGTGACGGATCTGGCACCAGTCTGAGTCACAGCATGCTGACATCCATGGACGCTGTCATGCTGGGACATGGGTAGGGCCTCCTTCGCACCAGCACAACCAACTTCAGTCCGGACAGACAGGTGGGTGCACCATTGTCCTGACCCTTGGACACCTGTGAAGGTGGATGGGTGCTCCTCTGTGTCCAGGGTATCACCCTCAGAGGACAAACCCACCACCGCTGACCCATGTAGATGCTCAGGAGCTGTAAGGGAACACAGTAGCATTAGTGTCTCTGCCCTACCCTGTAGCATTCCCCTCACCCCCCACACAGTGACAGATCAGGACCTACCATGCAGTGATGAGCTGTCACCCGTCTGGAAGCCACTACCTGGAACGTCCTCTAGGGCACAATGCCGCATGCTGCCAGCCATCCGCTCTTCCTGTGGCGTCAGGTGTGGCACAGCTGGCTGTCCACCACCAGTCACAGCACGTGCTGCCCTGATGGCAGCCACCTTATCTTTTATCCTCCTCTTGTCCATGCCCACCTTCTTCTTGCACTCCTGCATGGACCGCTGGTGGCTGTCATGCTGGTTGACAGCACGTGCAACCTCATCCCATGCCACAGCACGGGCCTGTGGTGTTCCCTGCTGTCCATTGAGCAACGGTTCCCTGTCAAGGTAGGCATCAAACAGGGCATCTGATTCTGCCCGGGTGAAGTTGGGCCTCCTCCATCTCCCACATCTCTGTTTCTCCTCCTCCTCACGTTCAGTCATTATTGATCCTGTGGGAATGACAGGTGTTACCTCTGAATGTGCAGTCCCATGCATCTCCCACACACCACAGTCCACACTGGCAAACAGCATGCAACCCACCACACAGACTGCAATGACCAGACTATGGCCTCTGCAGTCCCATGTCGTTATATATAGCACAATGCATGCAAATGAGGCGAGGCTCAAATTGTGGATGCTAATGCAGTGGCTGCACCACAGAATTGCTGATGAGCTGATTTGCATATGCCAGCTGAACATCATGCTGTTGCACCTTGCGCAATTGTGTTGAACGTGCTCAGGCACAGGTGCAGCTCTGTGACGTGTGCAGTAGGCACCACACGGTGCATGCCCGGAGTGCTGACGCTGATGCCTGCTGCGCTGCTGATGTGCTGAGCATGAGAGGCAGTGCAGAGCATGTCCACCACTGTGCCAGTGGCACTAGTGTGCTAATTCAAATGTATGGCCTTCCTTGCCCTGGAGCTTGTAGGTGCCATAAGGTAAGCCACAGCGTGGTAGGTCATCATTACAGGAAGTCCCACACATGTGGGGAATTACCAATCATGCTGTAGCAGTCCGTGCAGAGACCCTTGACCCTGTGCCTACCTTTGCCCCCTAGGCACCATGCATCCACATGGGTGCACCCCATCGCACTGTTCAGTGACTGCACGATGGGGAATGGCAGCTCTGTACTGCACAGCATCTGCAGGTGGTGTACGTGCGCTATGGAGCACCATTTTGAATCTGTTGAGATCCAGGAGCGGTGACACGTGGCAGGAGTTGCAGTATGGAGCCAGATTGAACTGGCTAATTTGGTGGCACTAGTGGAGCTCATGCTGTTGTTTATTTTGGAGATGCACCCCTGGACAGGGACAGGAGTGCCGTGTGGGAGGAGGTGGCAGTGGCACTGGAGGAGGCCACAGGGATGGACAGATCAGCAGAGCAGCATCGGCAGCGGTACGGGGACCTCCAGTGGAGGGATCCAGACAGGCTTGTCCACCTGTGGGCATGCGCCAGGAGAGGCGCTGTTCCACAGCCAGGTAGGTGCCCATCATACACTGGTTGCATTCGTATGGGTATCGCTGGTGGACATGTCCACCACGATGGTGTGGGCGCTGTTCCAGTGTGGGCAGTGGTGGGTGAGTGGTGGTGGTGTGGGGGTTGAATGGTTGGGCTGTGCGGGATAGCACACACCCGGGGTTGGGGGGCCTTTGCTACTGGATTGTACTGATGTTCCTCTCTCCATGTTTGCACCCTAGGTCCTGATGAGCATCACCGTGCTCGGGAGGACAGGCAGAGATGCGAGCTGAGGGGAGGGGAGCTACGTCCTCATGCCAGAGGTCCCATCGTGGGTCAGTGCCAGGACCAGGCCGATGTTGGTGAGTGCCTTTCATCCAGGATATTCTGTGCATGCTGTGTAGCAGGGTAGGAGGCGGGGCATGGCCACCATCCATTGACACCACTGCCGTGCATGCCACATGGTACAGTCAGCACTGTCCAGTGGCACTGCATGTCTGGGTGTGCAGTATTGGTGGTCCATGCATGCACCGGGTACATGGCTGTGCCACTGCCTTCACACCTCATAGCCATGTCACTTTACAGCCACGGTGGTGCTGTGTGGGACTTGGGTGGTGGGTGGGGCAGTGTCCACATGACTGTGTGCACCTGGGTGGGCAGGTCATGTGGACGCTGATCACTGTGGGTGTCACACACCATCACAGGGTGTGTCCCACTGTCATGCGTCATGCACAATGGGTGGGCTGCAGGGGCTGTGCAGTCCACGCTTATTGATTCTGCTCCCTTGTCCTAGGTGGACGGCGGATGATGAGGATTGAAAGGGTGATGCAGGAGCTTCTGCAGGTGGCCCAGGCCTCTTTAGAGATTCTTCAGCAGGTGGAGCAACACGGAGTCTGCAGGAGGCATGGCAGGAGGCACCACCGGAGCAAGGAGCAGGGCTCTCGCTGAAGTGCACGTGCCCCAGGATGAAACCTACCCCCCTGGACCCACCCTCACACCCCTCCTTCCCTCTTCCATATGTTCACCACTGCCCCTTACCCACCCCCACCTGGTTTGTGGCCCTCACCCCATAGTGATTGTATATAGCTGTATATAGTTTTGTTATAACTTTTCAAATACATTTGTTTTGTTATGCCTCACTGTGGTGGTCTCTGATTTGCAGCGGCAAAGGTGCTCAGCTGCAGTGGTGTGCATGGTGTCAGAGGTGGTGCTACTCGGGCGTGTGTGTGTCCATAGGGAGGCTACTTGTGTGGGCGTAGCTTTCAGTCACCGTCTGTGGTTTGTGTGTTGTTCCTGTGCACTGATAACTGTGTGCAGTGGTACACGGTGCATGCACTGTGTCCATGGCGCCCCAGTCAGACCGTCCATGGCCTGTGCAGCTGACAGCCTTGCATGTCTGTGACCTGCACAGTCTGCTGGCATGTCAGTGGTGGCTGCCCATGCTGGACAGCCACTGTACCCAGCACAATGCCGGGTTACCTCGTATGGGGAATGGGGGTTCTGGCCATCTGGACTCGCCTGGCGATCAAAGAATTTGCAGCCTCGCAGTTCAAGAATCTTTGTTCCCGAGGAATTTTCAAAATTCTTTGACCGTGAGGTCCGCCATCTTGTTTTCAGTTTTCCAATCACACAAACACAAATATCTTGGCTCAGAGGTCATGTCTGAAGTAAAACTTCAATGGGTTTTACTCAGGGGACACTGATCTATCAAGCCATGGCATTGGTTCCATCCAAATCAGTCAAACAATAGAGTTATAAGCTTTTAAAATCTTAATTCGTGGCTCGCTAACGATCTTTGATCGCAAGCCTGCAAATTCTTTGATCGTGAGATTCTTTGATTGTGATCTTGCATCGTGATCTAAAACATTAATATCTCAGGTCAGGGATGGGCTAGGGACACAAATGAGGGCTTGTTTTGCTCAGGAGGATCCGTTCTGTCGAACCATGCCATTGGTTTGGTTCAAATCGGTGAGTAAATCACCTTTCACCCTTCTTTTATTCTTTAATCATGAGCATGCAAATTCTTTGATCGTGAAGTTGCAAATTCTTTGATCGTGAGATTCTTTGATCATGATCATGCATCGTGAGCGAGGGACAAGATGGCCAAATTTAAAAATAATTTTTCTCAGCCCATGGATGCCCTAGGTAGTCAAATGAGGGTGGGTTTTACTCAGGGGGCTTCATTCTGTCAAACCATGGTGGTGGTTTACTGCAATTCCTCCAATTTTTTGATTTATTACATTTTTTATTCTTTGTTCGTGAGCCTGCAAATTTGATCATGAGGCTGCAAATTCTTTGATTGTGAGATTCTTTGATCGCGATCTTGCATTGTGAGTGAGGGACAAGATGGCCCAATTTAAAATTCAGTTTTCTTAGCCCAGGGGTGTCCTAGGAAGTCAAATGAGGGTGGGTTTTACTCAGGGGGCTTCCTTCTGTTGAACCATGGTGGTGGTTTACTGCAATTGCTTCTATTTTTTGATTTATGAAATTTTTTATTCTTTGTTCATGAGCCTGCAAATTCTTTGATCGTGAGGCTGCAAATTCTTTGATCGTGAGATTCTTTGATCGTGATCTTTGATCGCAAAATAGGGACAAGATGGCCAGAATTTTTATAATGGAATAGATAGGGAAATGTTGCCAATCTTTGACATTGAATATCTCAGAAATGGTTTGGTCTTTTTATTTGAAATTTGGAAGGAAGAAAGGCAACATCCTACAGATGTGTCTTTTAGTGGACTGATCAAAAAATATTACAGGGTGGCAAAGTTACGGCACTACAAAATTGGTACTTTTTCCCATAGGATAACATTACGGCGTCCACCATATTACAGGAAATCTTTGCCGCTCTGCTGGAAAATAATGGTTCAGTCTTTTGGGCTGAAATTTGGAGGGAAGAAAGCCAATATCCTACAAATGTGCCTTTTATTGTTTGGAGAAAAAATATCACAGGGTGGCAAAGTGACAGTACTCCAAAGTTGACAATTTTTCCCATAGGATAACATTATGGTGTCCGTCACATTTTTCAGGGCCTGTATCTCAGAAACAGTGCGAGAGACAGACTTTTTGTCAAAAAAAATGCAAAACTAGCCAGGAAAGTAATAATTCATACAAAATTTTAATTTTTTTCTTATGTCATACGGTTCCTGAGATATAAGCAATTTAGTATTCCAAGTCGTACTTTTCTGCCCCGAAGTCAATTATAATGCATACATTCTTTGTTTTCAATTAGTTTTTTCAATGCAGTTCTTGGGGAAAAGAAGGGTGTGCCTATTTGTTACTGTGACAGTTAGCGTTTCTAGTTGTGCTTCTATTACCATTTGAATCACCGTTCCCGTCTACGCCACCATGGGCGTAACGGTTTGCGTTTTCGTATGCGCTTGCATTTCTGTTTCTGTTGTCTTTACTGTTGCTGTTACTGTTACCATTTATGTTTACTATGGTGGTACCATGACCTTATGTGTAACAGTTTGTGTTTTCATATGCGCTTGCGTTTCTGTTTTTATTGGCTTTATTGTTGCTGTTACCATAACCATTTGCATTTACAATTGTGGTTCCATGAGTGTGTGCATTACGGTTTGCATTTTCGTACATGCTTGTGTTTCTGTTTACTTTGGTGTTATTGTTGGTGTTAGTGTTACCATTTGCGTTTACAATTGTGGTACCGTGAATGTGTGTGTTACCAGTTGCATTCTGTATGCACTTCTGTTTGATGTCTCCATTTACTTAACTATTTGCTTCGGTGTCACTTTACACTTGTGTTTCTATTAACGTATGCTTTGCCATTTACGTTTGCTTTGCCATGTGCATTACCATTGCCGCTTGCGTTTGCTTTGCAGTTCCTGTTACTGTGTAACAAAACATCACGTGGTGGGAGCGCAGGGCCCAGCGGCCCTGCGCTGCCGCCACTGCATTCCTTTCATTATTTATCATCCTCATTCTCAAAAAAAGGGAAATTAGTGGCAAAATTTCGATTTAATTGCATAGTTAGGGTTGTTGAAAGTTAGGAATTGGTTAGGTTGAGTTCTCTGACTTCCAGCTCATCCTGCATCGTCATCGCGGTTGGGTCGTTGGTCCTAACTCTCACCCCATTTTCCCATACCTCAGCTTTACACATGTAATGGGGTGAGAGTTAGGATACAACTCAACGCCACCTGATGCCGGTTGGGGGTGGGCTGGGGGTCCAAGGGGGGCTTTCAACCCTAACCCCGAATTTCCTAGCTTTTTTTTGCTGTGGAACAACCCCAACTGATACATTAAATTGAGTTTCTTGCCTCTAATATATATATATATATATATATATATATATATATATATATATATATTCATAGCAAAAAAATGCATTTAATGCATCATTTAGGGTTAAAGCAAAAAAATGCAGGCAATGAAACATCAGGGTTTAGCCCCTAACCCCCTCCACACATCCCTCACCCCCATCCTCCACAGACTGACAGACAACGGGGTGTGCCATTGGGGTTGTGTGGTCCAATTCTCACCCCATTCCATGTATAAGCAGGTTGACATGCTACAGTACAGGAGAATGGGGTGAGATTTAGTCCTCATGATCCCAATGACACACCCTGGTGTCTGTTGGTCTGTGGAGGATGGGGTTGCGGGGTGTGTGGGGGGATTAGGGGCTCAACTCTAATGTTTCATTTAATGACTTTTTTCACTTTAATCCTAAATAATGCATTAAATAATTTTTTTTGCCATTTATATGGTAGGGGGTTGACATATATATACATGTACTCATTGTATTGTTTTGTATCACAGGTCACATACTGTTGGTGCCCACATTCTCATGCTTGATGAGAAATTTTGGTGTTGGAATTGGAAATAGAATACTGTCAAGCCAATGAAGGTAAGTATTCTTTTTGGGGGGGAGGCATATTTGTAATTAGATCTCATTAATGGTTTATTATTTGGTTACTTCTTCTCAAATTTTATCTGCATCCTTCTCTAGTCCAGTAATGATGTTCATGGTCATCATCGATTCAAACAACTTCTGCTTGTTGCATGTCTGCCCCAGCCCGGGGGGGGGGGCATGATGTTTGTTTATTTATTTATTTAGTTTTTGTTGACCAGGTAAGTGCTCTAGACAAATTCTGCCTATTTTCAGGCATGACCCGGGGGAGGGGGATACAGAAGAATGCCAACTGACTTTGAACCAGTTGGTGGTATATTTTTAGTGAATGGGGGGACATTTTGGCCAGGACACCGGGGAAATTTCCCTACTCTTTCCAGTAGGGGGACCCCTTGTCGGCCTTTGCCAAGATGGCCAATGTCCAGGAGGAGGAAGGTGGTGGTGCTAATCCTGTTGGGGACTTGGTTTGCTCTGATGGCCATTTACTACCTGTTTCTACTGCTGAGAATCTAGTTTTGGATAAAGAACAACCTCTGCTTATGTCTGTTCTAGTCTCGGATGATACTGTTTGTGCTCAGGCATTTTCTACTCAAAATTCAACCTTTGCTATGGATTTGCCTGGTGGTTCTACATTGCACCTATCTTCTGAAGATCTGCTGAGGAGTATAATGAAGATGCATAAATCCTTCCTTATTAAACTCCTACAAAAATGGATACTGTGCCTTTATTTGTTCCTCCTAGTGGAGTTTCTTTATCTATTCCATCAGCTTTGACCTCTGATATGTCCTTACCTGCTGAACTATCATACCCTCCTGCATCTGGCTCTTCTCCTTTGCGAACTCCTTCAACATTACAGCTTGGACATGGTCACTCTGCTACATGGCGTGCCCCTGAAGCAGTCTGGAGCTTGGACTCGGTGCTACAGGCGGCAGGCTGGGAACGTATGGAAGGAGGCAACTGATCTTCTCCAGGACCAGATTGTGCAAAGGTTATTATTCTGAAGATAACTACGCTTTGTTCTCCTGTTACAAGGACTGATTCTAGGGTACCCCAACTTCAGTGCATGCTACCTATTCTTCCACAACCTCACTCTACCTCACCATTGGATCCCTCGGTTTCCATGGACATCTCCGAACATACGGGTGATCACTCCAACGCACCACAAGCTGCAGACACCTCTTCTGCTCCTCTGAACTTGGAGCAGGTATCTGAAACTTTGGACACAGTGTCTCCTGTTACTAAACGGCTACATATGTCTGACTTGTTTAAGCAACTAGGGGACCCTGCACAACGGAGGAACGTTGTGCGTTTAAAGTTTTCTGGGGATATTAATTCAACGCCAGACAGAAAAACGGTATTGCACAGCATGCTGAAGGACACAATGGGTATATGTGCTCAAGAACTGTTTGCCTTTATTCATGTTGAGGGGGAGCCTATCTATGTTATAAGTTTTAAGACCATGAATACCTTGGAGAAATTCTGGCAAAAATACTCTTTTGTGAGTACTACACCTCTTTGGTCCCCTTTTTTTCCAGTTCCTTTAACTAAACCCACGGTCAAGACTGTCACCCTGCTTTTTAGAAATGAAGGTGTAAATATTGCAGACTTGCAATATTGGTTCCAGCAGTGGTGTGACATCCTTGACCAGTCAATTCCTATTCTAGACGTGGACTTGGTGTGGACTGGGGGTTGGAAAATTAAAGTCCAGCTGAAACAGTCGGATTCTGGAATTCAACATTTACCTGGCAGCTTTTACATTTTGGTAGGGACGGGGCCTTTGTTTTTACCTGGGCCAACTACATACTTGCCATAAGTGTGGGGCTAGGACCCACCTGAGTTCTGCTTGTTCCCAACCTAGGTGCAACTTATGTTTGCAGTATGGTCACGTTAGTTTAGGGTGTCCCAACCCTTTTAAATATAATCTATGTGATGAGTCTGGCCATTCTTATAGACAATGTTCCTGGGCTGATCATAATAGGTTGGATAAAGCCCCACTGGATCAGGAGTGACTCATTACTGCCTCTCAGATCCGTATTTTACAGGCCTGGGCTGGCCCTTCTGGCCTTTCTCCCATGGAACCCCCGGCAGCAGATGGGGCAGTACCGACCCCTTCTCAGGGTATCTCAGAAGTCCCTGCTGCACCTCCTGTTTTGCCTCCTCTACCAAACCTGGCCTCTTCTACAGAGTATGACATCTCTCTAGGCTCTGGCTTACAGCATCCAGTACCTACTTGTACTGTACATGATATGCCCCAACCCCCATTCCTCCTCCAGCTCGCTATGAATTGGCTAAACGTACTAGGAAAAATAAGGGGAAGAGAAAAGCAGAGACTGCCCCCTCGATGATTGTCACCCATAATAGGTATCAGGCCCTTGCTAAACGGCATCAATGGGGTGATTCTGAAGAAAAGGGAGATGAGTCGGATTCTTCTGTGGCCTCTTCTAAACAGGAAGTTTCCTCTGACTCTCAACCTGACTTTTTAGGGTGCAGGCATCTCCTTACACCCTCCAAAGTCTCCGATGCAGTTACTTGACTTTCCTTTTCTTAATGCAGGTAAGCTGTTTTTCCCCACTCACCTTAAATGTGAGTAGTATTAAATCCTACAAAAAGAAATTGGCCACCCTGCAATTTTTGGCTGATTTACCTAATGACATCATATTTATTCAAGATACCCATCTTAAAATGACCTGTGAAGTTTCACAAGCATGGCATCTTTGGACAGCAGGCCCTTCCTTTTGGTCCCAGGGTGTAGATTTATGTAATGGGGTTGGTATTTTATTCAAAGGCTTTTCCTTTCAAGGCTGTAGACTTGTGGACATACTCCCAGGTAGGGCTTTCCTACTTGATGTTTGTTTCCACTCTCTGGACTTTCAGCTGGTTAATGTTTATGCACAGCAAAGTATTGCTGCATGCTCAGAACTTTTTAGAACTGTTCAACCCTATCGGCACACTAGTAAGCATATTTTTGGTGGGGATTTTAATGTGTACCTTGCCCCTGAAGATAGAGGTGGCCAAACTAAGAACATTTTTGGGGATGTGAACTGTCTCACTGATGTTTTGAAAACTGCAAACTTATTTGATGCTTATACACATATCCATACTCTCCACCGGAAAACACATACCAGGGGTACCTTAGCTACCAGAGTTGATTATATTTTTTTATCCCAACATCTGATAGTTTTACATGCCTCTATTGTTCCTTGTGAGACCTCTGAACACTTGGCAATCTCCTTGTCCTGTGGTAGTGGATCTCTGGTTGGCCCTTCTAGTACTAACTGTCACTGGAAACTGAGTACTTCTCTTCTAGAGGACCCTGCGATATTACAGTGCTGTAGGGAATTTATTAAAGTGAGAGTCTCTGTTTTGGATGCATATGACAGCATCCTCTCCTGGTGGCTGGACTTCAAATCCAACTTTAAATCTTTTTTTCTTAGCCAGGCTCATCATAGATCCAACAGTGTGTATCTTAAATATTTGACTTTGAGGGGTAAATTGATGCAGTTGGTCTCTAGAGCTTTTGAGCAGAAACTTGATCTCACGTAGGACATAGCTGACCTTAAATGTGAGATGTTAATTTTTCAAAATAACTGGGCTGAATCTTTAAAATTAGAAGCTCAATATGGGACTCAGGGCAAAAAAAAATAGGAATTTATATTTTTAAGAGTTGCAGGGACAGGATTTTTGCAACTAAATTGGATTCTGTTCAAAATGCAAGTACGGCACAATGGTCCCAGAACCCAGTGTAACTGCAGAACTTTGTGCATGAGTACTTCCAGACCATGTTTCCTACCTCCCCCTGTTTAGAATGGGATGACAATTATTTTCATTGCCTTGATATTCCCCCTTTATCACAATCGGATGAACTTTTTTTTACTCTACCTATTTCTAGTGAGGAAATCCATCAAGCTTTATTGAAATTACATAGAATTGTATCTCCAGAATGTGATAGCTTAACTGCAGAGTTTTATTTAACCTTTCAGACTTTACTTGTTCCTATCCTAGTGGAAGTTTTTAATGCCCTATTGGACTCGACTGATGTCCCGGCATCTTTTACTAAGGCCCTGATGATCCTGCTATTTAAAAAGGGGGACAAATCCGGTCTTAAAAATTGGAGACCTATTAGTCTCCTTATGGTGGACTATAAGTTGTTTGCTTTGATCTTATTACATAGACTTTCTTCGATTGCTCATTTTTTGATCTGCCCATTTCAAACCTCTGCAGTACCGGAGCAGACCTTGTTCCACAAACTCATGCTCCTTTGTGACATTTTGATTAGTAAAGATAATATG
Organism: Neoceratodus forsteri; assembly: GCA_016271365.2. NCBI lineage: Eukaryota > Metazoa > Chordata > Ceratodontiformes > Ceratodontidae > Neoceratodus > Neoceratodus forsteri. The sequence goes on along the minus strand of CM057450.1, from coordinate 1,734,367,369 downwards.
TCGTCCCCGGGCCTTTTGCTTTCCCTTGATCAAGAAGAAGCATTTGATCGAGTGGATCATAAATATTTGATTGCTGTCTTAGGTAAATATGGTATTCCTCCTAAGTTTGTGGCCTGGATCCGCATGCCTTATAGACATGATTAGATCCAACCTTATATTAATGAGATACAGGGTAAAACCTTTCTTGCGAGTTCGGGGGTACGGCAAGGCTGTCCCCTAAGTCCTTTTCTCTATGTTTTGCAACTAGACCCTCTTTTACATCACTTTATGATTCATCCTCTTATTCCTTGGATAACTTTTCTCCCTGGCCATCAGGCATCCCTGGTAAATGGCTATGCTGATGATTTGTGTCTCAATACTACTGTAAATGCCAGCTCACAGGATATAATAGATACCATATCCTCTTTTGAATAGATCTCCGGTGCGAAGCTGAATTATGAAAAGAGTGTCGGGCTTTCTATTTGCCCTCCTGGGACTCATTGTACCTTTCTGGAATTGGCGAATATTTCTATTTCCTCTGTTCCGGTTAAAGTTTTAGGATTTACCTTTGGTAGTGCTGATGATGCAACTTTTAATTGGACCAAGGCTATGGAGAAAGCTCTAGGACTGATACAGTCTTGGAAGTCCAAAGTGGTTGCCAAAAGGAAATGGGTGTACCTTATAAAAACATTGATTTTACCTTTATTTCTTCATGTTGCCCATATATTCCCGCTTCCAATTAAATTAGATGCTACACTTTATAGTCTATTTTTTCAAGGTTTTTGGGGGAGTCGTTTGAACCCCGTTAAATGGCCCCACACTTACCATGATTATTATCTTGGAGGGATGAAAATGTTGAATACCATTGTTTTTTTCCATTCCATTTTAATTTTTTGGAATATACATCCATTATTGGTTGGTACTTCCTCAGACTGGGCTTTCCTCTTTTGATACTGGTTGACACCTTTCCTGACAGTGTGGACTGCAGCACCATATTTAGTACCCCAACATTTTTGTTCCTTTAAGTTCCCTTAGCTGTTTCTCCCAGCCTTTTGTAAACTTTGATTGTGGATGTTATCTTCCCATTCGCTATGCTCTTTAACTAGGAAACAATGGCATTCTGGTATCATTTCCACACATTATTATGAACTCCCGCCTGCTCCTGCTTTGCAAGGACTCTCTCCAGATGATCTTTTCCTACAATTTACTGACAAACAGACCCCTGACAAATGTTGTGATGTTACCTGGCTCTCTTGTTGTGGCAGATTGGGAGTCAGAAATACACATAAACATAAAACATTAGAAGAGAGGTATTGTCTGAGGCTGTCCTGTTTGACTTCCTTGAAAATAATGGAGCATTTTTTCATTCATTGTCTATTCGCACAAGAATTTTGGGTTCTCTTTCAGAAGATTTGGGACATTCTGAATCGTCTTCATATCACTTATGAGAATGTGATTCATGGTTCCTATTCTCCTGGTGTAGTTCCATCCCACCCTAGCATGGTTAGAGTGGTGTTTGCTCTTTGTAGATTTTACCTTTGGCAAACACACTGCTCCCTTGTGCTACAACAGAAGGACTTTAGTCCTCATCAGGTTCTTACTCAAGTACTGACAAATCTGAAACAGATTTACCTACAAGAACAAAAAGCATTGTCAAAAGCTTTATTTATTAACTTTGAAACCATTGCACATGGTTTCTTGGCTGTTAATTTTTATTTTGTTTTCTTCTTCTATATTTGTATATGCTGTAATTTTGTGTCTTTTTTTTGTTTTTCTGATTTTATTTATTTAAAAGAATTCCCCTACTCTTTTGGTGGTGGGGGGGCATTTCTACATTTTTTTTGTATTGCTCTAATCATGTTTTCCTGCAATACTTCTTGTTTTTGTTTTTTTCTGATGTATATTTTTTCAGTGTACTTTACCACTGTTTGAAAATATTTTATTTTTGATGTCATATAATACATACTTCCCTTACTCTTTTAGTGTGGGGGGGGGGCATCTATATTGTTCTTTTCATATTGCTCTGATTGTGTATGCCTACAATATTTTTTTCTGTTTCTTTATGATTTGCATCTTATTTCATGTTTTCACACTGTTTTTCTTTGGTTTTTGATGTTGTATAATAGAACATTCCCATACTTTTTATTGAGGGGCATTTCTACATTGTTCTTTTTACACTGCTCTGTTACTGTATGACTGCAATACTTATTTGACTTTGTTTACTATTTGCTTTGTATATTATTCGTATGACTTAATGCTGTTGATAATTATTTTGTTTTTGGTGTTATGAAAATAAAAAATTCCCCTACTCTTTTTGAGAAGTGCCATGGGATGTTTAATATCCACCTGAATTACCACCAGAACAGGCAGATGGGACCTTGGATTAACGTCTCATCCGAAAGATGGCAGAAGTTCTTTGGATAAGGCAACTATGACACCACAAAGCATCTGGAAGTTTCCTAAAAAGAGAAATGAAGGACATGTTACAACTTGATTGCAGCAGTAGGACATTATGTTTAAGCCATGGCTGTTCCACCATCAGTATCTGGATTAACACAGATAGCAAGCTGTTCCACTGCAATCATCAGATAACAATTTAAATACCAGGCTGTAACAAATACACTGTGTCAGTGTCCCTGCATCTCAACTCAAATTACATTTTAAAACCATATCTTGTCAAGTAACATGACCTGGGTCAAACTTTTTTAACATTGTCATGGCTGCGTCTGCAAATTTTGAATACAGTGCATGATATGTTGCAGAAATATTTTTTGTGATGTACATGTCTCCTAGTCTATAATCATCAATCATATTTTTTGCACTGTTATAAAAAAAAGAATAGATGCAATAAAATTGATCTACTTAGCAGTATGGATTGGAAATGGATATACCATAGGTTCCTATCAACAGTACTGCTGCTGTACCATTGATACAGACCTTCAGCAAAGGACAGTCCATTGTTGTTAATCTATAAAAAACCAAAATAAGTTGACTGTTTGTGTTTGACCATTGCAGCTCAGAAAAGCTACAGAAAACAAAACACACAGCTAAAGGAAGTTGAATAGCGTGAAAACCATTAGTACACATACTCACTTTATAGTATTCATAGTAAGAAGCCTTGTGCCTGTGGCTGATGGATGTGGTCTCCTGTTCAACTCCCTCTGCTGTGGCATGGTCAAGACATGTAATGGAAAACATTGTCACAATAGTGGTGGTGGGTGGTGGTGGTGGTCATAACTGAGGCACATGATGACATTCCCTCTCACATCTTCCTGCATCTGGTGGTGGTGGCAGTGGTTAACAGTCGTACTATGGTGGTGGTGGTCCAGGGGGGCACTCAAAGTCATTCCCTCTAGTGGCAGTGGCTAACAGTGGTTTCATGCTGGTGGTTCATGTGGGCACATGGTGACATTCCCTATGGTGGTGGCAGTGGCTACCAGTGGTATTATGGTGGTGGTGGTCCAGGGGGGCACACAATGTAATTCCCCCTGTTGGCAGTGGCTAACAGTGGTTTTGTGGTGGTAGATGGTAGTCCAGGGGGGCACACAGTGACATTCCTTATAGTGGCACTAGCTAACAGCAGTCTTGTGGTGGTGGTGGTCCAGGGGGCACCCAAAGTCATTCCCTCTGGCTGCAGTGGCTAATAGCGATCTTATGGTGATGGTGGTCCAGGGGGCACATGATGACAATCCCTATAGTGGCACTGGCTAACAGCAGTCTTATGGTGGTGGTACAGGGGCCAGGATATATTGTGCTCTGTGTTACAAATGTGACATGACATATGGAATTTGAGTCACTCTGAGTGGGACACTCATTTAACGTTACGAAAAAGAAAACATGTATCATACAACAAATGTGACAGCCTTTTAACCACTTAAGTTAAAAGCTGCCAACAGTAACCTCATCATCATTCTCATAAAGAAAGCTGCCCTCACAGTCATCTATATCTGAATTCTGACCACTGGGAAATTCTTTCTCCATTGTGTAATCATCCACATCAGTGGTAGGTTGTTTCATGCTGCCACTGCCAGTGCCACCAGGATGGTCCATTTCTACATCACCAAAACCATGATTAGGCCAGGGACTGAGTACGAATACTGAGATTGCAGTCTGAGCTGGTATGTGCCTCTCATTCATTTTTATGAATGTTAGCAAACTGACATCTGCAGGAGGGAAGTTTGTATGATGATCCCAAACTATTGCACCTGCTGAGCTGAATACCCTCTGGACACTTAGACTGGAGGGTGGACATGTCAGGTACTTCAGTGCCACTGAGGTCAGCTCTGGCCATTCACTGACCTTTCCACTCCAGTATAAAAGAGGATCATCAATTATTGGCAGATGCCTGTTTTCAGACAAATATGACTTAACTATTCTCTGTGCTGCACTAAGTCCAGTGGTTGATGCATCATCCTGTTCTCTGGAATTATTTACAACACAAATCCCCACTTGGAACAAAGCCTCCCAAAGAGGGTTAACACCAACCACTTTTGATGACAGACCACCTGGAACTGCAGTCCCCTTCCCCTTACGGGATATGCTTGATACTCCTCCAGGTTCACCTTCAGCCTGATTATGCTGCTGAGGTTTGCTGACCTTGGCACGTGACTTCTTTGCCCCATGAACCAAGCGCACCAGTTGCCCACTGACATTTTTTACCTGTTAAGGCCCGCCCTCCAGTACTGATGCAATTCCACATTTGTATTGTAGGTCCAGCATTGTTGCTATTGCAAAGTTGTCACTACGCTGAATGTTCAAGATGTGATGATTCTGGTGGAATACTGTCAGCACATGTTTCAGCAAAATACTGCTAGCACTGTCTCCGGCAACATCAAGGCTATGCTGTACATTCACCAGTGTCTGCCTCAGCACACACAGCAGTAGAATTGATTGGCTAATGGAGGCAGACTCGCCACTCACTGCCTGTGTGGCATGTTCAAAATACCTCAAAATTCTTATTACAGAGTCCATGAGGTGCCACTGTTCAGTCATTATAGACATGGAGGCCCTGGAAAGGTGTCATTGAAAGTGTGCATGACAATGGGGCTTGCCACTAAAAGGCAAGCCAGGTTGTCTAATGATCCCTGCCAGGAAGAGGCACAGGAGGGAGGGGTGGGAAGGGGGGAGGATGGAATAAAGGGGGTGGGGCCTAGTGACATCACCAGGTAGGGAAAGTGTAAAATGACAAGGGCATGCCAGAGCCCCAGAGATTGGCTAGGGGTGGAGCCAAAGGGGGGTCCTGACTAGGGGCCTGTAGGGGTATATTAGGCCAGGACTCAGGCAGGACGACCTCTTTTACTGGGAATTTTTGAGAACTCAGCACGTCATTGGCAAGCAACAGGTAAGGCACTTTGAGGCTTCTGAGACCGTGTAGGGCATGTGGTGCATTCTGAACAGCAATTGTAGTTTGTTGGATTATAGCATGAAAAAAAGAGAGTGAAGAAAAGAATTGGAAGTTTGTTTTCATTGCTGGGCATTGACATAATCCCTTATTCTTAAAAAATGTGGTTTGTGATGGTAGAGCCCAGTGGGGTTTGTTGTGCTAGCTCTCATAGCATGTAATGATGAGGATAGAGGGGGAGGATCAGTTTTCCCCTAAAACGTGCATTGGTCTAAAATGGCGGGTTTTTGATTTGCTCAGGGTGTTTTGTAACCTGGAGCAAGTGTGTGCAATGCATGGGAGTGAGTGGCTGCCCTGCAGTGGTTCATATAGGTCTGACTGGCCGAGGGGGGCCGAGCCCATGATGCAGTATAGAGTTAGAGCCTTCTTTGTTCAGGCTGCATGCAGGCTCAAATTGGGAGTGCAGGTGGTTGCTTCGCGGTCATTTCTGTGTTCGAATGGCAGAGAGCCATAGGGATTTGTGGTCCGTTTAAAAAAAAATAATAATAATATGTTTGTAGTGAATCCCAGATGAGCTGGGCAGCATGAAGGCTGCTGGTGGAGGCTCAGCACCAGTAGTACTGGTGGAGAGCCAAGGGGCTCAGGTTTTGGTATGGGCAGAGAGTCAAGAGGGCTTTGCTGGGAGCTAAAAAAAAAGAAGAAATGGGAAAAGTGGAAGAAGCACTGGCTTGGTGGTGCACAGTGGTGGCGTTTTGTGGTTTGTCGTATAAAAGAACAGAAAAAGGGGAATGTGGTATCTAGAGGCAGGGATAGAGTGGCGCGCATGTGTAGCAGCTGGGCCTCTGGGCCACATGGCCTGAGGTGACCTGGCATGGCGTTGTGGTTCCCTGTGAGCCACGAGATGCAGCTGGAAGGCTGCTAATGGTGAAGAGCCAGCCTGCTGTGTACCCTCGGGGCCAGAGCGAGCACTTGTGATCACTGGGTTGGGGAGGCGGGAACATAGCCAGTGGGTGTTTTTTTGTGATGAAGTCAGAGTAGGAAGCAGGGAACCACATGGCGGAGGGGGGAGGCCCCTCCAGGTTGGTGTGTGACTACCAAGCTTACAGCAACGCGGTATGGTGCAGCCCAGAGGGGTCATGGCTGTGGTCGCTGTGGGGTGAGGTTGTGATGGGGGACATGGTAGGGTATTTGATACAAATCAGAGGTTTTAAAACAATAAATAAATAAATAATAAAAAGAAAAACTAAATAAACTGAAATAAGCTTTAAAAGGGTGAGGCCCCTGATCCAGGGCTGGGCCTTCATCGATTAAGGCAAGGATTGGCACCGGACATGCTGATGGTGCAGCATGGTTTTGGATGGGCCTAGCAGTCATACCATGGGGGGAAGGAGATCTTGGAGAGGGGGCCAGGTCTGCCAAGCGGGTTGTGCTCATGGACCTCCAAGGGCTGACCAACGGACCAGGAGTATGGCTGCTGAGCTTGGGGGGGGCAACAAAAATCATACACTTTGCCTATGAGGCCAGGTAGAATGCAGTTTATTAAATGGGGGGTTTGTTGTTGCCCGATGGCAGGGGCATAAGGGATAAATTAAAAAAAAAAATAAAAAAAATAAAAAATATGAAACAAGAATCTAGTGCTTTAGGCAGAAAGACTGGCATCTCTGGCTGTCATGGGGGCAGAGTGGAAGGAGTGGATAGTTTGGTTGGCTGTGGCGAGGCCGGTGGCTCAGTGAGGGACTGAGGACAGGTCGCGGGGGTCGCCGGATAGGCCCAAGATCTCTTGATGGAGTAGTTGTAGTGTGAGGCTGGCCTGCACATGGGATGTGTTGGCGCATACAGGCTACGGAGGCATTGTGTTTTTTCTGTTTGGGCTGGCACTGAGTGGGGAAGGGCGTAGAGAAAAGGCATGCCTTCCAGCCTGGAAGGGGGGGGCATGGCGGGGGCCAACACAGGCAGTCAGATGCTGGTTCAGGCAGCAGTGCAAAAATGAGGCTACAGCAGCTAGGGCTGTGCTACATAGTGGTCAACAAAGAGCAAGTGCCAGATGCCCGAGTGGGGGGGTCAGCCCGTGGGGGACTCTGGGACAGGTGCAGCCTTAGGGCCCATGGCACTCAGGAAAGGGTGTCCGGGTTGTTGGTATGCATGACTGACATTGTTTTTGGCCCCTCTGATTATAGTGACATAGGAACACCATGGCACCCAAGCAAGCACAGCTGTCCAGCGACAAATTGATGCAGGAAGCATCCAAATTGATGGGCCAGATGTCAGAACTGGAGGCAGTGGTAAAGCAGAGGGAGGATGAAGAGGAGACGATGAGGAAATGGAAGGAACAAGAGGAGTGCCCAGGCAGGGGGAAAGGGGGCAAGAGGCCCAGATGAAAAGCACTGCACCCCGCACCCATCCCAGTGCCCCTGCCCTCACTGGAGCCAGATGATGGGAGCCCAGATGGTGGTAAGAAAGACGTGGATCTCACAGATGAAAATGGCCTAAAAGAGTACTTAGTGGGGCTACTGGGGGACATGGGTGGTGCAGGGATGAAAAAATGGAAAAGACCGTGCAGGCCTTAAAAAGTAAAAGGGCTGGGGCAAAAAAGGGAGTGGGGGCCAAGGCGGCAATCAAAAAGTTGTACGACGGGCCTCTGGGCTGCTCGGTCGGGGACCACGTCCCGGTTTCAATCAAGGAGAAAATCTGGAAGGGGGAGTATGTTGACATCTTCGGGCCGGTGGATGAGGACATGGCCATGAAGTACGAACAGAAGGAGTCAGTGGGGAAGTTGGTAATGGCAGTGACTATGACAGTGGTGGGCCACAAGATGGAGGAAGCTAAGTATAAAGGGAAGACCACTGAGAACTGGCAAGGGTGCTTCATCATATACAGCGCGTTGGTGCTGGAGAAGCAGCCGGAGCTCGCCATCCCCATACTGACATACATGTCCATTATCAGAGATGCGTACAAGGCCAAAATCAGGTATGGCTGGCTCAAGTACGACAAGGTGTTCCAGAAGAGGATAGCGGCCAAAGAGGATCTGAGGTGGGACTATACCCACTCGGAGTTGTGGGTAAGGACTCTATCTGGGGATGTGGGCAGAGCTGGAGGTGAGCAAGTAAGGAAGGCTGCATCTACTGCAGTGGCCAGGACATGTTAGGGTTACAACAAGGCCACATGTACATGGGGCAGTTGTAATTTCTGGCACATTTGCTCCAAGTGCGGGGGGTTGCACCCGGTCTCCAACTGCCAACAGGGGGCAGACAGAGAGAGGACACATGGGGGCAGTACCATGAACAGTCCTTTCGGGGTGCCCGGGAGGAAGGGCAGGGACTGGGGGGCAGTCAGAGACAACACTATGCTCCCAGGGGATGGCGTTAACAAGGCGCATGGTGAGGAGTGATGGGGTTACACGCTGGCATGTGCCCCCATCTCCCTAGCAGTGGTGGAGGAAAGGACCACAGATGGACCACAGCCTACCCAAATAGGGAGGCAGTGGAGCTGCTCAGAGAAAGTTTATGGGCGGGCTTCCCACTGGGGTTTCAAGGGGGGGGCAGGCAAGGATGTGAGCCAAGAATCTAGGGTCAGTTAAGGGGAAAGAGGAAATAGTGGAGGCCAAGATAGAGAAGGAAATCAGGGTGGGCAGGGTTGAGGGCCCATTGGGGGCCCCCATGAGCATTTCTGAGTTTCCCCTTTGGGTATTGTCCACAAGAAAGTGTCAGGGGAATTCCGCTTGATCCATCACTTATCCTACCCTGAAAGCTCATCGGTAAATGAGGACATACCCGATCACCTTAGGGCGGTGTCATATGCCTCTCTGGAACAGGCAATAGTGCTAATCAGGGCTATCGAGGGGGCATGGCTTGTGAAGACAGACATAGAATCAACATTTCTGCTTTTACCTGTCTGGCCCAAGGAATGAGACCTGTTGGGTTTTCAGTTTCAAGGGGGCATGTATTTTGACAAGGCCATGCCCATGGGGTGCTCGGTGGCGTGTTCCACCTTTGAAGCATTCAGCACCTGGGTGCAGTGGGTATTCGGGGCCCAGTATGGGCACAGGAGGGTGGTGCACTACCTGGATGATTTCCTCCTCATCGGGGAATCTAGTGCAGAGGCACAGGGGATGTTGCAGGATTTTAAGGCAATGTGCCGACAGGTGGGTATACCATTGGCACAGGGCAAGATGGAGGGCCCCGCCCATAAGTTGGAATTCCTGGGCATAGAGGTGGACACAGAGGGGGGCTGTTTTCAGCTTTCCGGGGACAAAGTGGCATGCCTTAGAGGCCTGCTAGCGCAGGTTACAAGGAGGGGGAGGGTGCCACTGGTACAAATGTAACAGCTGCTTTGGCACGTTAAGTTTGCCTGTAAGGCCATCAGCCTAGGCAGGGTATTCACAAGGATGCTGGGAAGGGCAATGGAGAAGGCTCGGCTGCCCCACCACTGGGTGGATGTATCAAGAGGCGTGCAGGAGGACTTCCAGGTATGGGAGGAGTTTCTCGACAGCTACAATGGGATGACATTCTGGCAGGAAGAATGGGAAAGGAATACAGATTTGGAACTGTTCACGGATGTTTCAAGTGCCCTGGGAATGCAGGCGTACTTCCAAGGGGAATGGATGTCAGAGCCTTGGTCGGCATCATGGGAGAAAGGGGGGTTCTGAAGGATGTCACATTCTTGGAGATCTTCCTGATATATGTGGCTCTGGAGGTGTGGGGCTATAGGATGCAGGGGAAGCACATCTTGTTTTAGTGCGATAACAAAGGGTGGTGAAAGTCATTAATAGACAAGGGGGGAGGATGGAGGTGATGGGCAGGCTGCTCAGGCGACTGGTTTTGTTGGGGCTGCAGTTGAATAAATCTTTCAAAGTGCAGCACATTGAGGGGCTGAAGAACAAAGTGGCTGACAGTCTTTACCGTTTACAGCGTGACAGGTTTTGGGAACTGAGGCCTCAGGCAGGGACACACAGGACCAGGATCCCAGGCCAGATGTGGGAGGCTGGAGGGACACAGCCAGGGCGCTGTACTGGGGATCTTGGGCAGCTAACACATTGAGGAGGGAGGTGTAGGATGGGTGAGGTTTCAGGACTTCAGAAGGAAGTAAGGGTGGGACAGGGCCGAACCGGCCTGGGACAAGCAGGTAAGGAGGTTCGTGGAGGAGATGTGGGAAGAACGACTGGCCCACTCCATAATGGTTATGCACTTAGCTGGCATCAGTTGGGTATGCCAGGACAGGGGCTGGCTTGATGTAGGGGTGAACAGGACCATAAAATGCATGCTGTCATGGTGGCGGTGGGGTCAGGTGGCCAGGGTGGGCAGGAGGCAACCCATAAGAGGGAAATTGCTGGAAAGGGTCTTAGGGGCAACCCAGAAGGTATGCACATTGGCCCAAGAGGGGGCACTATTCCAGGCCATGTTTGTGGTTATGGCAGCAGGGGCATTCTGGGCAGGGGAAGTGGTGGCCCCATGAAAGGCAGCTGCTGGGCAGGCTTTGCAGCATGAGGAGGTCCGAAGGGGACACGACAGGGTGGTTATTACCCAGGCCAGGTCTAAGATGGACTAGGGCAGAGAGGGACCCAGGTGTCACTAGTAAGGGAACCGCAGTCTACCAGCTGCGCCGAGGGTGCACTGGAGGCATACAGGAGTGCTCAGGGAAGGGCCAAGGGAGTTCTGTTCCAACACAGGGATGGCTCTCCTGTCATGGGGTTTCAGGTAGGGGCGGTACTCAAGAGGGCGCTGACATTCCACGGAGAAGATCCAAGTAAATTTGCCCCACATTCATTTAGGATTGGGGCAGTCCCGGAGGCAGCAGAGAAAGAGGCTGCAGTGGCAGAGGTACAGAAGGTGGGGCGCTGGAAGTCCAGCTGCTATAGGAGGTATGTGAGGTAATGACAACAGCAACTCATACTGTTTATTTTGTTCTCCATGGCAGGTTCCCAGAGGAAAATATGGATAGTGGGGCATTCCTTCGTATATTGGGCTGAAAAGTTTATGGTCACCACCTCCAGAGGAGCAGAGTTGAGATATAACACCGAGCATACCAGGGTGCTGTGGAAAGGCATTAGGGGGGATGAGGTGGACACAGCTCATGCCTCTGACGGAAGAATTAAAGTTGCAATGGGGCGCTGACATTCCATGGAGAAGATCCAAGTAAATTTGCCCCACATTCATTTAGGATTGGGGCAGTCCTGGAGGCAGCAGAGAAAGAGGCTGCAGTGGCAGAGGTACAGAAGGTGGGGCGCTGGAAGTCCAGCTGCTATAGGAGGTATGTGAGGTAATGACAACAGCAACTCATACTGTTTATTTTGTTCTCCATGGCAGGTTCCCAGAGGAAAATATGGATAGTGGGGCATTCCTTCGTATATTGGGCTGAAAAGTTTGTGGTCACCACCTCCAGAGGAGCAGAGTTGAGATATAACACCAAGCATACCAGGGTGCTGTGGAAAGGCATTAGGGGGGGATGAGGTGGACACAGCTCATGCCTCTGATGGAAGAATTAAAGTTGCAATGGGGCACACCGGATTGCATTATTATACACCTGTGGGCAACAATTTGGGGGACCTGCTATGGGGGCATTGGGGCAGAGCATCATGGCATCATGGGAGATTTAGAAAAATTGAGAGGGTGGTGGCTGAGGGTGACAATCAGTTGGTCTGATATCACCTCCCAGAGGGAATGGAGGGGGATGAAGGATGTCCGGCTGATCGAGAAAGTCAGGAAGCATTTAAATAGAAGGGTGTCAAGAGTGATGATCGAAATGAGGGGTGCACCTGCAGCACAAGGACATCTCTTTTGACCAGCCTGCAGTGCACAGGTCTGACGGGGTCCACCTATCGGAGTTTGGCATGTGCCTATTCCTAACACCTATCAGGGAACTAGTGAACCAGAGAGCCAGCAAAGGTCATAGATACTAGCTCACAAGGGGGGAGCTCCTCAGTCCATGGCAAGCTGGAGGAGGGGCAGTGGAAGAAAGAAAAAGGGGAGAGCGGGAGGCAGAAGTGGGAAGGGGGGTAGGATACACGGGCTGGGGACAAGGAACTCAGACATGGTGGTAAAGCGTTGAGGGGGATAGGTCCAGGTGCCGGATTCAGAAGTGTCTGTTCCTGTAGGGCGAAGCCCGGGTAGGTGGAACCAGTCTAGTTCTGGTGTGGAGGGGGGGGCTGGATTCACAGTGTCTGGGCCCTGAAAGTCAAGATGGAAGAATAACCAGAAGAAGGACAGAGGCCGGAACCAGGAAGTTTTGAAAGAAAATTTTGTGTGGAATTGAATTGTGAAATCATAAAAATCTGTGGATGTAAATATATTCTTTGTGCCATAAATAAATTTGTCAACAAGCAACCAACAAGTTAGACTGCTGTAGCATCCATCATTTATGGGGGGATTCAGGGGACAATGGGCCTTTCCACTAAAAGGCAAGCCAGGTTGTCTAATGATCCCTGCCAATAAGAGGCACAGGAGGGGGACGGGTGGGGAAGGGGGAGCAGATGGAATAGAGGGGGTGGGGCCTGGTGAAATCACCAGGCAGATAAAGTATAAAATGACAAGGGCATGCCAGAGCCCCAGGGATTGGCTGGGGGTGGAGCCCAAGGGGGGTCCTGACCAGGGGCCTGTAGGGGTATATTAGGCCAGGGCTCAGGCAGAACGACCTTGTTTGCTGGGAATTATTCCAACCCTCGCACCCTTATTAAGGAAGGCTCTGGGGGCATGGTTGGCACAAAGGAAAGAGTGGAGGGCAGGTTGAGTGCCCTAGGGGCCCTGGTTATAGGGCCAGTGTTCCACTGTGGGGAGGCAGCACTGGGCCAGGGGGCTAGGTCAGAGTCCCCTGGTAGGGAGGGGCAAGGATGCCCATGGGGAGTGAGAAGAAAGAAAAAGGGGAGAACGGAGGGGAAGGAAGGGGGGAGGGGGTCAGATAGACAGGCTGGGGACAAGGAACCCAGATGTGGTGGTAAAGCGGGGAGAGGGATGGGTCCAGGCACCGGATTCAGAAGTGTCTGGGCCTGAAGGGTGAAAGCCCAGGTAGGTGGAACTGGCCTGGTCCTGGTGTGTAGGAGGGAACCAGATTCACAGTGTCCAGGCACTGAAATACAAGATGGAAGAATGACCAGAAGAAGGACAGAGGCAGGAACCAGGAAGTTTCGAAAGAAACTTTTGTGTGGAATTGAATTGTGAAGTCATAAAAACTGTGGATGTAAATATATTCTTTGTGCCATAAATAAATTTTCCAACGAGCAACCAACAAGTTAAACTGTTATAGCATCCATCATTCCTGGGGGAATTCAGGGGACAAGATATTCTGAGATGGCTTTGTATTGTTCATACAACCTCTCTGCCATGTATAAAGTAGAGTTCCACCGGGTGACAACTTCCAGCTTCAGGCGGTGCTGAGGGAGGCTGTTTCAGATTTGCAACTGCAGAAAGTTGGTCACGGGCCTTTTCAGAGAGTGAAAAGTGAGAACAGATACGGTGTGCAACTGTCAGCATTTCTTTTATATCAGGGTCCTGCAGAAACTCTTGCACCACATGATTTAAATAGTGGGCCATGCATGGAACCCAAACAAAACCACAATTTGTGATGCATTTCACCACATTTGACCCATTGTCACTTGCTATGAACCCAGCTGTCAGGGACAGGGGGTTCAGCCACTTGTCAATTTCCATCAGTACCAAGTCCAACATGTTTTCACCAGTGTGTGAACAGGTCACATTGTGCATAGCAATCGTTACATGCTGTTGTGTTCCTGGAAGATTGCTACTATGACACTCCACCTTACTACACAGACTATTCACACTACCAACAGCACAAACAACCCCCACATACCTCTCAACTGTCCCTGATTTTCAGGGATGTCCTCGATTTTGCTTTCAAATTTTCCTCCGTCCTTCATAAAATTTCTGTTTTTATGACTGAGCAGTGGGAACTGTAAGCACAAAATAATGTTAAACATTAAACTTACAGATGTGTTCTTCTTCAGAAAATGCATCTTACACTAATCCCCTTATTCTATCAGCTTTCTGAATTAATATCACCAATTTTTAAGAAGTGTCCCTGATTTGGGGTCTTTGTCCTTGATATTTTTAAGCCATGTCCCTGATTTATGACAAAAGAGGTTGAGAGGTATGAACACCGAGCACCTGTGCCCAATGTGCGGTTATACACAAATATGAACACCCTGCTGTTTTGTCACTTGTCCACATATCCATACTTAAATGGATGAATGGAGAGGAGGGATGTTGAAGGGCATGTCTTACTGAGTCGGACACAGTGTGGAACAACTTGGCGACAGCATGGGTAGTAAAGTATGTCCTGGATGGGACTTTCCATTTTGGACAGGCATGTGCAGCAAACCACCGGAACCGAGAATTCTCCACAAAGGAGAAGGGCAAAAGATCAATTGCCAGCATTTCAGCTACAACGCCATTAAGTTCACGTGACACCGTATGATTCGGGGGGTACTTCAGCTTATGCGTAAAAAACACTCTGTAACATGGGCTGACTTAAACGTTTTACATGGGGTGTGATGACAAATGGTTCTGCTCTGTGAATGGCAGGGGGTGGAGTGTGGACGTGTGATGAAGACGGTTGCACAGGTGATGATGACAAACCCACAAATGCAGCTATTTTCCCAGATTTACCAACCGGGGTTAATGTACTACTTGCACTAGACATACTGCATTGTCCACCACCACCACCACCAAAACTGCTACTCTCACCACCACTGGACAACATTTCAAAATAATTATGCTCCTCCACCTCATCGTGCCTGTAGTAATTCTCTGCTCTTATTTAATCACTACTGCACACATTTAATTTCCTACTTGATTTTACAGTCATGGAAGGGGATAACATGCTCACTATGGTTGATGACGAGGATGAACACCCCACTGTGGTATTAGCTACCATCTTGTGCTGGATCCACAGTGCCATGTGTCTGTTCTTAAGATGCATATGCTGTCCCCCTGTGCCCAGATGGCTCCCCTTTTTACCTTGACTCACACGCACATGGCAAACCTGGCAGATTGCTACTTACTCATCATTTGCATCTTGCTTAAAAAAATCCCAAACAAGGGATTGTGATGCTTTAGTTTTAACTTGTCCCTAATGCTGCTTATTGGACTCCATTTTTTTAAGCCATGAAGTGGGGGGTGTACTACATGGTTTTTCAGGCAGGACACACTTGGACTACAACTAACCACCATGACTTCCTTTCATTATTACTGGGTCATCATCATCATCATCAACTGAAACTGGCAAATCACAACTTTTTACAGGGGGTGGTTAATGTAAACAGACCCAGACACAGCCACCTTGAATTTCTTTTTCTCCGGTTCCCAACTGGGGTCACTAACATCATTTTTTTTCTTTTTTTATTAGTTATTTAACCAGGACTATCACACTAAACTGAAAGCTTTTTTACAGGTGTGACCTGGGAGCACAGGGAAGTTAAGTGACTTGCTCAGGGTCACACAGTCTGCAAGTGGAAACTGTGGGATTCAAACCCAGGTCTGGTCTGCTGGATGTCACCAGATTTACAGCTCAGAGCCTTAAACCACTGCGTTAAACTGCCTCCCTAAATCATCATCATCCCTACATCATCATCATATTCATCAACATCACCCACATCCACATCTTCTGCTTGGATGCTGGCATGTGGACTGCATGTTGCAACTACAGCAACATCATCATCATCAGATTCATGATCATCAACACCACCATCACCTGATATTTTATATATATATTTATATACTGAGAATTACCTACTCAAACTGTGTCATGATGATAACCATGCCTGTACCCGCTGTGCCCTTGAACTTCCACATGTTGTAACAAACAATGTATACAAATGTTCTCTTTTTGTTTTGCTCTTTCTGTATATTACTAGTATTGTTATCCCGGGTCGTCCCTGAAAGAGGGACCTTCGGGGCCCAGTGGGCCTACCCGGTCACCAAAATTTAATAAATAAATAAATAAATAATTTTTTTCACCACACTGTGAATCACTGCATGGCAAAAGCATGACCTGAACCGTGGTGGAAGAAATGTCACATTGTATGCTATCATTGACATGATGATCAGAATCCTCATGTTCAGTTACTAGGATGTTACTGGGGAGTATGACATCATCTACACTGCCACTCACTGGCACTGCTTCACACTCCACTATATTTTTGGACATGGTAAACTGGTCAGAAGTGAAACTTGAAGCAGCAATACTCATACCACCACCAGCAACTGCATTAACACCACTGGCTGGGACAACATCATCTCCTCCAACTATGAGTGAAGCTACTGATTGCACTGTAAAAAACATAACATTGAAGAAGAAATACCTTTCCTCACATCAGCAATGCACTTCTACGACTGCGTACTGCCATGCCCACAGACAATCTTACCACTGGCAGCAGTGCCATGGTGAGAATCAGCTTTGCTTGCACATATCTTTGCAAGCATTTTGGGGGATCAATAAGAATATTCTAAACAAATTTAGATTTTGGAATGTTCACTCTGGGTGGGGGACACTGGATGTGAAGCCAAAAAACAACTGTGGCTTTAACAACAGATACAGATGCACAGTCACAACAAGTTCAACAACACCTTAACTAATCAGTGGTGCTGAAGCCACAAACAATCCAATCTGGAAAATAATTTCTTTTGCAGGTGGAGAAGGGGGAGCACTGACTGCAGATTATGGCAGTGCAAAACCAAGAAAAAAATACCACAATGGCAGTACAAAATCACGCAGCTGCAGTGGATAGCAGGTTCACACTGCTGTGCCTGCAATTACACTGTGTCGCAATAAAAGATGTATTATTTGATGTCACGCACTGCACATACACTCACACACACAATTTGTCTACAAGTAATGCGTAGCAAATTAAAAACTTCAGTAATATACCACATATTTTAAACAACCTGGAATTATGCACCGCTGCACCAGATCCACAACACACAATCAGCAAATAAATTTCAACAATTACTGAAAATATTACTGTGTGTACATTAACACAGTCAGTTATAAAACAAAAATATAACCACAAAACAAAGAACTCCCTATTTCTCCAACTGAAATCTACCTACACCACAGATATGCCCCTCCCCAAAGCACACTTTCACTGTCTCTTAGTACACAGACTCAATGTTGTACATTAACATTCAAAATCCACACACAAATAATAAACACTCGATGATATGAGCACAGGAGGGTTTTCTACAATCGAAGAACTAAATTTGAGCAAAAAAAAAATTACTCAAAAAGGCTTTTTAACAGCTTTTAGAAGGTTTAAATCACAGAGAGCTCTCAGAGCAGACTGTCTCCTACAGCTTCCTACACTCAGTACCCCGAACTGAGGCTGTGCAGAACAATCTAGAGCCCATGTAGCCTGAAATCCCATGAATCACTGCAAAATTCACCTTTGGAGCTTAAAAACAAGGTGAAGTGAGATGAAGTACATTGTTTTCAATGTACTTCGCCTTAAAATTGGTGGAGTAGTAGTTTGGGGGAAGATGAAGTAATGCAAAGTCATTGCTTTCAATGGACTTTGCATTGCCCATTATGACGTGAAGTACTCTGCTTCACATTGTGGAGTACTTCGCAAATTCATCTTCACTCCACGAATCACTTCACCCACCACTATTCACAACTCTGGCAACAAATGACTCAGGCCATCTCAAGTAGAGATGATAGAACTTTCTGGCAACTGGTAGCATTTGGATGTAAGCATGCTACTAATTATATAGACAGTGCCATTGGGGATAAGGATTTGAATAGTCATTTCCTACAGATTCTATATCAAGAATCGTAAAATTCAACTGCTATTTTACAGTTGGATGATTCACGCCAACTAACTGACATTGCTAACATTGAAGTGAGTGAAGCAATAGTTACTTTAAAAAATAACAAAGTGCCTGGGCCTGACCAGATTCCCAGTGAAATTTATAAATACCTGAGTAATAAATGGGCAGATATTCTGGCAGATTTCTTTAATAATTGTTTTCAAAAGAATCATATTCCTGATTCATGGAGGGGAGCTGTCATTATTCCCATATTTAAAAAAGGGGATAGGTCACAACCAGTGAATTATCACCCTATCAGCTTAATAGATATAATGGAAAAAATCCGTTCAAAGATTTTGCTTAAATAACTTTTGCTGAATATTTGTGAAGTGGGTGATTTGTCCCAGGGACAGGCGAGATTTCGTGAGTCGTTCTCAACTCTTGATAACATTTACATTCTACAACACTTACAAGAAAAGTATGTTAAATTAAGACAACAAAAGCTATATTTGGCATTTATTGACCTCTTCAGCCTTTGATACCATAAATAGAGAAATATTATGGCCCACAATGAGAAATGGTGGAATTAATCCTGCTCTTATAAAAGCAATACAACTTTTATGTAGTAATACATGGGGCCAAGTAAGGAATAGTAAGGGTAGACTGACTGAACATTTTGGCACCAACTGTGGTATGAGGCAGGGCTGCATCCTTGCTCCTTCACTCTGTTCATTATATATAAATAACTTGCTGGAAAGCATAAACAAACTGCAAGTGGATTCTCCAAGGATAGGCAGGGACTCTTGTGGAATTCTTTCTTATGCAGATGACTTACTGTTGTTATCATTGACACCAAAGGGACTCCAAATAAAACTAAATAAGTTGACAGGCTTTGCAGGGCAAAATTGATTAAGAATGAACATGAACAAATCAAAGGTCATGATAATGGGTAGCTCTGCCTGTAAATTTAACTGGCATATAAAGTCTGATAAAATGGAATTGTTGAATGAATATCAGTATTTGGGACTTATGGCATCCTCCTTCTTTAAGTGGAACAAGCATTGTGAGGTAACCTTAAAGAAAACCTTGAGACCTATGGTTGCCCTTAAAGGTTTTCCAAGAAATATGGTGGTGGGTCTCTTATCCCCCTGTTAAGAACAATAGAGGCTAAATATAATGCACATGTATTATATGGCAGTGAGATCTGGGATCATAAATACATGACTAAGCTGGAAAAAACAGTAATTCAAACCATTAGAGGGGTAATCAGTTTTCCTAAATCAACCCCTGCTCAATTTGTAAGGGCTGAATTGGGTCTTCCCAATCTAGCAGCTTTGGTTGAATCATGTTTGGTAAACTTCTGGATTAGATTGAGTGTTTTACCAGAACAACGTTATGACAAAAAATGTTTAATTGAAAAAATACACTGGGAGCTGATAGATTGTAAAAAGTCAAATTGGCTCTCTTTGATAAAAGATATTTTGAATTCTGTTGGCTTATTAAACTTGTTTTATTTGACAACTCAAGGAATAACCATCTCAGGAAGCTACAAAACTTATATTAAACAATTGATTTTAAGGAAATATAGGTTTTATGATTTACAGTATATAATGACATCGAGGTTTGCAAGTTGGTATTCCCAGAATAATTGTGTCCACTACTTTTATTATTATTTGGAGTTCCTGGAATGTCCAAAGATGTGTAGAACATATGCAAGGTTTAGAATTGGTTTCTTTTTATCAAATGTTCTTATGTGTAGATTTAATAACATCAGGGATCAATTGAGTGCTTGTTGTTATTGTGGTAACAAGGAGAAAGAAGATTTGGAACATGTAATTCTGAAATGTCACTGATATAGGGCTGCAAGAGAGAGATGGTTGGGTCCTATTCTCGCTTCTTTTATAACTTGCTCTAATTATATAATATTAAGAACACTGTTTGCTACTGAAGATGGTTATATTATTAAAAATATTGCCCTGTTCCTATGTAACATACAGAAGATAAAGAATAGGATTATCTGTACTATACAATGCTAACTTGCTAGTATGTAGTGCTACTGGTACTTGTCTATGTTTTGCACAAAACACAAATGTCTATTTATTATCCAAGTCATGTCTATTTATTGTCCAACTTATGTTATTTTTGTATAAATGTCTTGTAATAATCTTTTTTATGACTGAACAAATAAAATGAATACTACTACTAATTTTGGATGGATGAGGATTTTTTAAATTGGCAGTCAAAGCTCTGACTCAAGCAGCCATACTCTTGTGCAGCTCACGTATGTGCCCCAGCAGACCCAGTTTTTAATGAAAATGTTGGCCTAATGTCAAATTAAACTGTCCCTTTAGAAGTTTAGAGTACTCTGTGATTCATTGCCCTAGAATAAATCATCAGGGAGACTGGTCTGTCTATTTTAGATACAGTTTGAAATGTGCAGCATGATCCACATACTGTAGTTGACATTTATAATACGACTCTGTCCACTTGAGTCAACATCCAGGTAATGTCTGCTTGTGCTCTGCAATAACTCACTGGCATGCTCTGGGGTTTATCAGTGAACCTCAGAACACTTAAGACTCAACTGCAGAGCTTGAAACTTCTCTGGAGGAAATCCTGTCATCAGGAGTCTATCACGGACCACTGCATTTACTTGTCTGAGTTCATTGTTGCTGCTGGAGACAGATCAGTTATTTTTTTCCAGGTTGTTGGTTTTCTGTTTTACTCATACTGCTCTTGAACCTACTTAATGAGTCTTTCAAATAAGGTGGGAAGAATTTTGTCTGTTTTTCTGAAGCATGACTGAAGGGATCAGGCCAGGTATTAGTCTCACGTCACTCAATATATGTTACATTTAGATTATTAGAGACGAGAACATAATTCATTGAGCCAAAGGCTCACTTCCAGTGGTGTCTTATTCAATTTGGTACCAAGTACATTACTCAAAAGAAAATCATAATAAATTTATATTAAAATTAAGAACCCAATTTTCAGAGGACTTGCGGCACAGAGTTTGACTCAAGTGACGATTTATGTCAAAACTCTGCCACAAGTGCGGTCTTCAAAAGAAGCTCACTGCAACTCCACTGCCACAAGTCATTTGTGGTGACACAGCACAGTTGTGCCAGCTCCCCCTTGGCATAACTTTGCATTCACAGAGGAGCCAGTTAATGGGGCTTTCACCACACCTTTGGTGCATGCTGCTATAAAATGAGGGCAGTGTTGCAATCTGCATCCAAGGTTCTAAAATTTGGTACAAGTTGTGTCAAACCCTTGGACGCAGGTGCCACAAACTTTGCAGAGATGCAGGGCTTGCTCACAAGTCCTGCATCCCTGTTTGAAAATTGGACCCCAGATACCAAACAATAATACCATAAAAAATAAATAATATTGAGGACAGAGTTCAGAAAGTTTATGGAGCAATAAACTTCCTGAATATAGTTCAATATTTTGTCATTGCAATATTCAAAAATACATATTTCTTTGGTTAAAAATATTCATTTCTAGAAAGTAAAAGGTAGACATTTTTATATTAAAATATTATTATTACCAGCAATTAAAGTGTAAATCAGCAAATATTTTGACAATACAGATTTTTGAAGTTAATTATTGGTGAAGGCAGAGTAAATATTAAGGAAGAATGTTTTATAGAATTTCCTTAAATTAGGTGTCAGTAAATACTGTACATACAGAAACCCTGCCTAGTCAAATATTTGTTAGGTTAAGTAAGACATGCATGTTTTGTTTTCTTGTCTCTGTTGTCATTTTACAAAAGAAAGCTACTTCAGTCAAAATAACATGGTTTTATGTATTGTTAGGATTCAAATATAACTCAGATATAATTTTTGCCTGAATGTTTTTTTATGAATTTGTGTATACCAATGACACCATTAAAGATATATTTTTAATGTCCTCTTTTTCATTCAGAGGGTAGCAACAGTTTGGAGAATTAATTATGGAGGAGAGCACCTATTAAAATGCAGGGCATTGCAATTCAATATTTGGAATCCAAGCCTTATAACATTCATTGGCCAAAGCATGTTAGTGTGATACAAACTGAGATTAGCATGAACAGATGGGGTGGGGTCCATATTCAGCAGCCCCTGGTGCATGGTGCTAAGCTGATAGTGTGTATGTGCATAATATACTACTGTGCATATCCAAATGAAGGCTGTCCCTTGCATGCAAGACACAGTGATTCTGACTGCCCTAAATAGGCACTGCCACAGTGTTGTTTAAGGAATTCAGAACCCTACACTTATCAAAGTAAACAGTGGTACAAGATGCCCCCTTTCAGCCAAGCTCTGGGGAGTGGACTGACAGCATGAGTTGTCAGGCCCTACCACTGTCTCCTGTAACCCAATTGCCAATATGATCTGTCAGAACATTAAAGCCTTCATTACCCTGGAAGTCTACTGGAAACCACCCCCCATGTGTGCAGGTCTGAGTTGTCAGATTGTAATGTCCACATCATCTTGGCAGTATAGTGGACCCCAACCCCTGCCTAATAGCCATGCCACACTTCCTCCCTGTCCTGCCCACTCACCATCCTCCACCACCACCACCTCCGGTGACACCTCACTGACCCAAAACGGCAGTAATTAACAGCTACCTTCTCTTTGAGATGGTGACTGGCAAAGCCTCTCTCCTCACCACCTCATCTGGCTGCTGTCTCAACGGCAACATGAATCTGCACCTACTGTAATGTAGATACTGCTCTTTTTACAGTAGTTGCATGCATGCTCCCTGTCACTCACATGGCATCCAGCCAAGGTAGTGAATGGAGGGGCAGTGCTGGTCATGTCTCCAGGAGATGGCAGCTGACAATTACTGCCATTTTTGTTGAGTGGGGTGCCACAGAATGGTGGAGGTGCAGGGTGCTGAGTGGGTGGAATAGGCATGGGTGTGAGATGATGAGATGAGGTGGAAGCCCACTAGACTACCAGAGAGATGGAGACATTAGGGTCTGACAGCATGGATCTGCAATCAGGTAGTCTACTTGACTTTGCAAGGGAATATAGATCCAACCACAGTACTGTGAATAAAGAAAAACTCCAATCAGGGAATAGTCAGTTCCTATGAGAGACACAAGTACATCATAAGCCATAGGAAATGTAGAACACTTACACAGATATAAATCATAAATAAATATCTATCATGGCACACAATGTAAGACTAGTCTTCAAAGTCAGCAACATTTCATGACAGAACCTCTTACTCAGGGTGCACTAGGGTGCCTATTGAAATATAAAATGATATTCCAGTTTTATGATGTAAAATACAATATAAATTATATCTACTGTACCAACAAGAAATGGGTCCTTTTATAAACCTCATGTATGCGTAATGCCCTCAAGATGCTTTTGGCTTACCTGGGTGTGCTTCCGATCCCCCACGCTCCTCACCACCACCATTCCCAGGTTCCTTTGAGCCCCTACTCTCCATGTTTTTCCTTGTGTGAATGGGGCCAGAGGATTAAATCAGTGGAGCAGTTGAGCTTCCGCACTGTGAATGTGTGAACTGGTGCTCTGTGCATACGTACTGTAGTTGTGCCTGTTGATTTTCTTGCCACTGCTGTGGCTTAACTACATCCTATCTGGTACTCTCATAGCCCATATTAAACAAATTGGGGTACAGAGACATGGAGGAGGCTCCTGAGAAGCCCCAAAAATGTTTATTTAAGGAGCATCAATGGTGCTTTGGGGCAAGTCATGAATATTAATGAGGATGGGTTATAAAGATTAATGAGCCTGCCTGTTGCCTAGGGAGACAGGGTTTCAGCAGGAGCAACAAGTGGGAAATCTAATAGAAATATTAAACTCTGCAAGGGGTCTTAAGGGCAGAGGTGCTGCCATAGAACTGTGTGGGAAAATATAGTAAAATTAAACTGTTCGACTGCAAGGGCCTTAGAAAGTTGGGTCAGGTAGTTTAAAAAATGTAAACAAACATGGCACCCCTCTTGGGACTACAAATGTAAGGGGGCTGCTGGGAATAAGGTCAGAGGGCAGATTGGGAGCCTGGGAGGACTGCAGCCAATCAGAAGCCAAGGATCTGCCAGAGGGCTTCTGGGATGGCTAGGAGAGTTTTTGGAGAAAAATCAGGGACAATTCTTGGCTCCCAAAAGAAGACTCAATAGGGCATCAAGGGAGCCCTACGAATATTAAATTTTTCCTGTTGGACATCTGCAGCAACTAATCAGAAGGGGCTGCTGGGAAACTAATAAAAGGGTCTGTTTGCCTGCCCGGGGGGGCTCCTGAGTCTTCAACCAGAGCGTGCAAGAGGAGGGAGACTGCTGTGGGCTTGCTAGCCCTGAAGGCCTGCCTGTTTGCCAATGGTCTCATCTGGCCACAGTATTGAACAAGCTGCAGAATGCCTGGAATAGAATATAGCCCCTGAGAAAGGAACTGGACTGTGTGAGAAGTTCCCAGGGTCAGATTTGAACCTATGTCTGAGTGAGTTTGCTGCTGAGAATTTGGAAGTAGCTGCTGAGATTTGAATCTGCAACTGAGTGAATTTGTTGCTGAGAGTGGAAAGCTGCTGCTGAGATTTGAACCTGTGGCTGTGTGCAGGAAAGTTAGACTCCACAGCTTGTGTAGGGACTGTTGAGATCTGGTGCTGGAGAGAGAGAGAGAACTGATTGCCTTACAGTACAGAACAAGCCAGCAAAGTTTGGCAGTGAAAAGCAGAAACTGTAAAGGTTGCAGCCTAATCCCACAGTATCTGCAATGGATAAAAGTGTGTGTGAAGCATCAGTCTTGATAACCACCAGCCTGCCCTGTACCCAGACCAAAGAGGATACCACTGGAGAGGAAGACATCAATAGACCTGCCAGGTTAACACCACATACAAAGGCCCCATGGGTGAAGATTGGAAAGGCCTGGCAGGTGAAGACGAGTGTTCTTTGTTTCTTCAAGCAACTGCTGCTGTGTTACCATAACAACTCCTGATACTAGCACAGTACCATGAAACAAATCTCTACCACCCCCTCTGAACTTCTGAACTGCAAGTACCCTGAGCTACGACTTTGGGGAATTCTTTAGTCAACTAACTAGCTAGTCAGAAAAATAAGGGAGTAAAGCCCTGGGTAGGACTACATTAAGATCAAAACTGTGTCCAGGCAGAAGGTTAAAGTTTCTGCATCTGTTAAAAGTTATTGGGCCCCAACGAAAGATTCCCAGTGTCTTCTTCATTATGGAGTGGTACCCACCCAAGGGACTTAATAGATATCTGGGCAGCTGCCATTGGGAAGCCAGGTACACCTGTAAGTGGGAGGTGGGGATTGTTTGGGGTCAAAGTGTTGCAACCATTTTTAATGTTGTACTACTTTTTCCTCCCTTTCCCCCACAATTAAATGTGTCCAATGTTAATGTCACATTCTGGTATTGTGACTTATTGTGAAAAGTGGGAATTGTTGTGTGGGTAAGGTACAGTGGGGGCAGTTATTGTATTTTTCTAGGGGGGTGTTAATCTGCAGTTTATCTACAGGTAGACCCTATCACTACGCTAGGTGGAGGCACCATGCCCACCTGTTGTTCCAGTACCACTTGTCTGCCAAAAAACCTAGGCTGGTCCCCTTGTGGTGGTGCAGGAAAGACCCAAGGGCCCCAGAAACAGCCCAGGTGAGTCTGAAAAAGGGCTGTTACATATGTACTAACAATACTGTCTTCCTTTGTTTTGTATGTATTTCACTTGCTGGAGAGAGAGAGAGAGCGCAAAGGAAACCAACATAAGCCCTGATACTCAATATTACATCTGTTTTATGTTATAATAATATATACAATCTTTTTCAAATGTATGTATCAGTACATATTAATTTTCTTAAATAAACTTCATAACTTATGTTTCCATTCTCATATTTGTAATGATTTAATTTACTCCAAAATCCAGGCAAAAATATTTGGTTATATTATGTATTCACCTTGCCTTCTGAATTTCTCCTTCTTAAAAGTTCTCTAATAGTGAAAGAAGTTCATTTAGCGGCCACTCTGTTTATCAGTCATGGTGATCAAGTAAGTCTTTAAAACTGCTGATTAATGTTGGGTGAAATTGTGAAAGTCTGTTTTGTGTACTTTTTGCAAAAAGGAACCATTTTTGTGAACTTTTGTGCAATTTTGTGAATTGTGTATAGTATATTTAAAAGCTCAGTATTCACAAGGCATTGTATTTCTTTAATTAAAAAATGTGCATTCTTGTTCGATTAGTGCAAATTGAATGGTGCTAGAAGTTACATGACTCACTTAGATGTTTACTTGTGATGTGGGGGCCATTTTGTGATCACCATGCTTTTTTGTGTAAATTGAATGAAAGTGCACACTTTCCAGATTAAGGTTTCTATGAATGTACACTTTTGAAGTTGCACAATATTCCAATATAAAATTAGCACAATCTCACAAAATAGCAATTTTTTTTTACAGGGGTAGGGATGTTTCCCACAATTCCTTGGTATTTTACACTGAGCATGCTCTAGTGTTGGTCAGAAATCTCTTTGCATTTGGGAGAGAGCTGTCTGAGCAGTCAGTCCTATAGTTCTGCAATCTTGTGTAATCCTCTATCAGAGAAAGCCTCAAATATATTTGTTTCATTTTGAAATACTGTATGTATGAAAACAGTTGCCATTCATTTTTTATGTTACTTTTTCAGTCACTGTAGTTCATAATGTTTATTTAGGAAATCAGCACTATCATATTTCAAAGCATTTAAAGAAGGAACTATTTTCTTTTTTGTTACTTTGTGAAGAACCCAACAAGGGGGGACGTGGTACTTGACCTGTTACTAACAAATGGGGAAAATATCTCACAGGTAGAAGTGGGAAGCCGCCTAGGATCCAGTGACCACTGCATGGTGTGGTTTCAAGTCAGGACAAAGACAGAAACTAAACACTCAGAAACTAAAGCCATGGACTTTAGGCAAGGTGATTTCACAAAAATGAAGGAAGGTCTTAAAGAGAAAATTGCAAATATTGTACCGGGGAGGGATGTTGAAGAATACTGGGCACATCTCAATACAGCTGTTCTATAAACTGCAAAGCATTGCATAAAAAGGGCGAGCAAAGCAAAAAAGAAAAGAAAACTGCAGTGGTTTTCTAAGGAAGTAGCCATGAAAGTCAAGGAGGAAAGGGCTGCTTTCAGGAAATACAAACAAGCAGGCTCAGAAAGGGACAGGGACGACTACAAAGAAAAACAAAGGGAAGCAAACTTGGAAATCAGAACAGCAAAGGCAGCAACAAAGGAGAGGATAGCCAATGAAGTCAAAAAGGGAGACAACATTTTGTATAGATGTATCAGGGAAAAGAGAAAGACAACAGGGGGTACTGTCAGACTCACAAAGGAAGATGGAGGGGACACCGAGGATGACAAGGGCAAAGTGGAAATCCTAAACAGACATTTCTTCTCCATATTTACCAAGGAGCAGGATGGCTACAGTTCCACCATTACAAGAGGCAATAAAGGAGGCTTTGGAGTATACTCAGGTCCCTTTACAAAGGAAGCTGTCTTAAAGAAACTGGAAAAACTCAACATAAACAAGGCCATGGGACCAGACGAAATGCACCCGAGGTTACTGAAAGAATTAAAGGATGAATTAGTGGCTCCACTGGCTGAACTCTTTAACTTACTGTAGAATTCATTATAATTGCTGCAAAAGTATTTTCGCTATGTTCGTGGGTCAGAGTAACCTGCAAAATTAATCAGACAGGATTAAATTTAAAACTTGACTTTTATTTTAGTAGTATTTAAAAAAGGTATAAATGCAACACAAACACACACAAAACAAGAAAGATTCAGCGATCCTTGATATGTGACTGGCAGATGCTCTTCTGTTGCCTGGTGCAGTCCATGTCACCATTCAATCCTGAGATTCCTGAGTTTACTATTAAAAGAAATATATATTACAGCTGAAGAAAAAGGAAAAAACTTTTACTAAAAAATGTTTTTTTAAATAACTTTATTTTATTGTAAAATATACAATATAACACAAAACATACAACATACAAAATACATAACCAAAATAAACAAAGACCAAAACAAAATAGATACACCCATTCCCCTAACCCACTACCCCCCAGCAGCTATCCAATATGTGTAAACTACAAATCTATTAGCATATTAACCCTAAAATGAATCGTAATATTAATATTAGCTAGCAACCTACACAGTAAGGGAGAGGAGGAACACAGAAATCAAAATACCTCGGGCTTCCAAATACTGAGGAAAGAAAATAAGAGCAATAATACAATGAATAAAGAGAATAACAAAAGGAGGTAGAGGAATAATGGGATGATAATATAGGAGAAAAAAATGAGAAAAAATAATAAGAGGAGGGAAAAGGTAAAGGGAATGGAGGAAAAAATAAAAAGAAAGATTTCCCTTCTATTAGTAACCATATCTATCCTTGAGACTCTGAAGAAGACTACCCCAACACTTTTGAAATTTATCCGATGCATTAAAAAAAGATAACACTGACCTTTCCACATTCACTGCATTCAGGAATACATCCCACCATTCTTTGAATAGAGGGGACGATCATCCCATGATGTGAAGAATTAATAACTTAGTAACTGAGGCTACCATTGCCATTTGGCACTTTTGGATGCTGATTGGAATTTGGGCATACATCCCAAATATACAGGCTTCTGGATTGAAAAAAGGCCGATAAATCTTAGTGCGGACCTATCCAATGTTTGACCGAATACCATAACTTGGTTATTTTAGGGCAAGACCAAGAGATTTATGAAGGTAGTGGCTAAGGGGTCACCACAGTCCTTGCAAACCGGGGAACACTGACTATTTAACTGAGAAAGTTTTGCAGTGGAGAAATAAAGATTGTGCAATAATTTAAACTGGGTATCTCTCAATCTATCTTGTTTAATACAAGAATAGATATCAACCCAAATTTTCTCCCATATCGCCTCCATCCATCTCAAAGACATATTTATTTTCCAGTAAGAGGGGGCAGGGGATATCTTGGAATCTAATCTTGCTAAAATATACTTATAGATTTTGGAAACAGCGTTGCCAGATAATACAAGCTCGCTCAACTTTCTGAATAGGGTCCCTGTCTCCTCAGACCATTTGCCTTTCCACAAGAAGGACCTAATGCTACTTTGGATTTGAATCAATCGCAGCAAACACTGAGGTTTCACCCCAAACTTTGCAATCAAAACAGAGAGAGGAAGCATAGAGTTTCCCAAATAAAAATCCGAAATCCGAAGTTTGAAGGGAGAGTTCTACAAAAATCTTTTAATGGGCTGATTGCCTATTAAAAAGTTGGGGTTCTTCAAAAGGGGTTGAGATAAGTCATATAAATGAGAGATTTTTAATCTCGAATAAAGCTGATACATAGCCTTGATGTCCCATCCTAATGGGGTATCCCTGACCACCATAGGAACCTTAGACCACGAAATATATAAAAATGATTCCAAATCCAATTTAACCTCACTAGAAAATGCTCGGTCAAGATCAAGTCCGGGGGAAGAAACTTCAGTTTCACGAACCCACAGAGCTGACCTCACTGCGTGAACTGCCAAGTAATAAGTATAAAAATCCGGTATTTGGAGACCCCCTAATTTCCGTTGACGGCAAAGTTTAGAATAGGCCCTACGAGGGGGTCTACCTTTCCACAAGAAGTCTGAGCAATGTTTGTAAAGCGGTCTAAAGAAGGACCTAGGGAGGTACACATTCAGATTAGAGAGAGGGTAAAACATTTTGGGTAGAATCACCATTTTAATCGTGTTAACCCTCCCCAGATAAGATAAGGGTTTTGTTTGCCAATGTAATCCCAAAGAAAGGCACCAACTTTTCTGAAGGTAAGGGGAGAGCGAATAAACCGTTGTTTTGTCCTTATTTAGTTTATATCCAGAGAATTCACTAAAATTGGAAATTATTTTGAGCAAATGAGGGAGAGTGGTTGTTGTATTCCGGACATGCAACAATAAGTCATCCGCAAATACTGACAACTTGAATTCCAAGTCTCCTATGTAAATCCCTTGGATTAACTGATCCATTTTAATAGTCTTTATTAGGGGTTCTATATACAAATTAAATAAATATTGTGATAGGGGACAACCTTGTTGTGTACCCCTCAGTAGAGGGAAAACAGCTGAGATTAAATTGTTGCATTGAACTCTGGCGGTTGGACACGAATAGAGAATCTGAATATAGTGTAAAAATCTATCCGGAATACCAAATTTAGCTAATGTTGCAAACATAAAGGCCCACTCAACTCTATCAAATGCTTTTTCTGCATCTAACGAAACCAGGGATGCTTCCATACCCGGGTTCTCAGACGCAGAAATTAAATAGAATAGTTTCCTGAAATGGTCAGCCGAAGAACGGCCTGCCACGAATCCGGCCTGTTCAGGACTCAACAGCTCGAGCCAAGCAGATTTTAACCTATTAGCCAGGATCTTGGCAAAAATCTTTACATCTAAGTTTAATAGGGATATTGGCCTAAAATTACCCACCAGCTCTGAGGATTTACCAGGTTTAGGTAATAAAATTATCCTGGCCTCAAAAAGCATCTTATCTCTAATCCCTTGCTCATACCAAAAGGCATAAAGTTGGTTCAGTAGTGGTGTCACACTTTGCTTGAACATTTTAAAAAGAGGTGTGAACCCATCTGGGCCAGGTGCTTTGTCTAATTTTAATGAGTCAATAGCTCTCTCTATCTCCTCGTCAGAAATAGGAGCTTCTAACATCTGCTTAAAATCCTCCGACATTTGGGGAAGGGAAATGTTAGACAAAAATTCCCGCATTTTACTTTCACTCTGTGAAGAGAGCGGTTGGCTCGAATATAGATTTTTATAAAAGTAAAAAAAAAATACCCAATACACCCTCAGGATCTGTAATCAACTTATCCGATTCCGGATGTCTTAAGGCAGCCACCCATTTGGCAGCAGCTTTTTGTTTTAGCTGCCAAGCCAACAATTTCCCAGCTTTACTACCCTGACTTAAGTATACAGCCTTTAGTCTGGAAGTTGAATTCACAACTCTCTCTCTCAACGTGTTTGCATACCATGCCCTTAGGGTAGCTAGCTCTTGCTCTTGATCCTCCGATCTTAAATTCTCCTGTATGGCTTCCAATGAACTAATTTTCTTTAAACAATTTGCTAATAACTGGTTATTTTTCGCCTTACATACTGTTGCTATCCGTATCAACTCCCCCCTCCAAACTGATTTGAGCGCTGTCCAAGCTTGGTCTGAAGCATTAATAGACCCCCAGCTGGCCTTAATTGAGTTAGCCATAAACACTTGAAAACGAGCTAATATCTGGGTATCCTTTAAAATAGCGTTATTTAGAGACCATGAGTAAGATCTTGGTGGAATGGACAATGGGGACCAACGGAGTTTAATGGGAGAGTGGTCAAAATACCGAGACAAAATTGTCACCTCCTCAACGTAGGACAAACATTGTTGACTGACCAGAAAATAGTCGATCCACGAATACGTTTTATGGACCGGAGAAAAAAAAGTATAATCTCTAGTAGTAGAATTGTATATTCTCCATGGATCCAGCAGACCTAGTGATGATGTAAGCTCTGCCAACGCACTCTGGGCTGGGGAGGGATATGCTCCTTTATACCAAGAACGATCTAGATGGTTAGACTGGACCAAGTTCCAGTCTCTCCCCAAGATCATTGGAATATCCTTAAAAGAGGCTAAAATCATGGTCAGTTGGGTAAAAAAAGATGGCATCTCTAAATTAGGGCCATATACTGATCCCAGCACTAAACTCGCCCCTCCAAGTCTGCCCAGGACAATAATGTATCTGCCATTCGGGTCAGAAATTGTCTCCGATTGAATAAAGGGAACCCCCTGCACTATCAAAATGGCCACCCCCCGACTGCTCGAGGAAAACCCAGTTCTGAATACCTGACCCACCCATTTTTTCCTAAAGTGAGATAGTAGGTCAGGAAGTACATGAGTTTCTTGCAAAAAAACTATTGATGGATTAAATTGAGCCAAATGATTTAGTATAACAAATTTTTTACAGTTGTCTCTTCCCCCTTTAATGTTCCAAGAGAAAATATTCAAATTGCTAGCCAGATGCAATTAGCCTGCTTATGAAGGAAATTTGGATAGCTGCCCCCCCCACCAGTGACCTGACAAAACTAATAAAATAACACCCAAATTCCCCCTCACCTAAAGGGATCTTCCCCCCTCCTAGAACCCTCCTTAAGCCAACCCCCCTGGCCCGAAGCCAACTCCTCAAACTCTGGTCCATGGTATGCCATAGAGGTAGGGCGCCCACCCCCATTCCAAAGAAAAGGAAAAGCAACCAAAACCATGGATACTAACCTGCAAAATCTTTCACCTCCACTAAAGGAGCGCTTTGAGACCATATATAGAAGCTTAATAATTTTACTTGTTACTATAAAAAACCTTACTACTGGAGAAAAGAAAGACTATCACCTGACCGGTGCTTGAAAATGGGCTGTAGAACTAGCCAGACTATTAAACATGGCCCCAGAATGAACTAAGAACCAAAAGCATGTGGGGAACAGGGAGATAAAAAAACATAGGTAAATTAAATTAAATATGCAACCTCTCCTGCACTACGTCTTCTCCTGTTCCCACCTGAAGAAAATAAGGGCTATGTCATTAAATGTATTGATAAATTAATGACTAAACCTGCTGAAACACAGTAACAATAAAACAGGGGTGGAAATCAAATGCTATAAAGAAAAAACTGTGCCCTGCTTTCACATCTCATTCACTTAACTTAGTGAATAACTTAGTAAGCTAGTTACTTCTTAATAGTCAAACTATAGCAACAATAGAACTATAATTACATGGAAGTCCTTGCTTGCTTATAATCAGAAGCTAGTTAAGTTTTCTCGGTTGCAAGTGAAACAACAAACGCAGAGGCGTTTCACTAAAATTACAGTCTTAAGCCTTAGGCATAGAACTCAGTAAAATAAATAGTCTGAGAGCTCCCTCTTGTGACAAAAGTGAATATACTACGTCCCAAATATAACATATGGAGGCCTTGCAAAATGTAAAGAAAAGGACTAAAATCCTTCTTGTTAGCCCCCAGATAAGCATTAACAATACACAGAAAATAAATCCCAAGAGGACTACAGCTGGCAAGGTCATGGATAAGTTTATAACATGTCCTTAAGAAGGAGACTTCACTAATTAGTCCATCCATCTACTTAACTCCAAATAAATAATAATCCTAGAGGTCTTCATCCCTTAGGGAACAGATCGCGGCAACAAGGTCGTAAGCGTTTTCAATGCCTCTTCAGCAGAGTCAGCGCTTAGTTCCATCTTTTAGAGTGATTCTCTGGCTTGGCTGGATATATAGCATGCGGTGCGGATGCCGCCGCC
The DNA here is from genome assembly GCA_016271365.2 of Neoceratodus forsteri. Lineage (NCBI taxonomy): Eukaryota > Metazoa > Chordata > Ceratodontiformes > Ceratodontidae > Neoceratodus > Neoceratodus forsteri. Next base: position 1,734,333,971 of record CM057450.1, on the reverse strand, counting down.
CAAAGCTTGGAGGTAATGGGCGGCTTCCGAGCCTGCCTCATCTTCCAGGTTAGGTCCGGGACTAGCCGTAGTCTTCTGCCTTCCCACTGAATAGCAGTTAGTTTCCTTGCTTCCTTCAGAATGTATTCGCGGTCGAGGGTAATTTAGCAATTTGAAGATTATGGGCCTCAAGGATCCGAGGAAGGAGGTCTAGCCCTAAGGGCACTATGGCCCTCTCGATGATATATTCAGGCCCATTAGGTAAGGCCCCTACTGACTTCCTCAAGAATTTTTGAAGAAAGAGAACTGTGTTGGGGCCCTTTCCTTCTGGGAGCCTTAGCAGAACCAAATTATTATGTCTGCTTCTCCTTCAAGGTCATCAAGGCAGTCCTAAATTTAACAATCATCCTCTTGCAATCGATAATGGCAGGCCATTTTTTTCCATAGATCGCTCAATGAGAGGCCTAGCTTCAGCGTTCGTCACCCAACGGGCTAGCTGGGTCAGCGCCGGCTTGAAATCTGCCACCTCGTCTATCAATTTAAACAGAGCCTCTTTGATTGTTGCCAAGTCGTTGTAAATTTTAGTTGGAGTAAGTTCTTCATGTGCAGCTGACGGCGATGAACTCCGGCAAGGCCACTTGGCTTCTAGCTCCTGGTCTGAGCCTTCCATCTTTCGCAGGAGCCAAAGACCAAAATAAACAAATGGTTACTATCTCAGACCTTTTAGTAAAACGCTAAGGAAGGAAAACCGAGAAATATTTGTGATTAAACTGCAGGTTCGCTAGCGGGGAAGGGAGACCCAGAAAGCTGCTGCTACTCCTCCATGTGCATCACGTGACTCCCCCACTAAAAAATGTTAATAATTAACTTACCCAATTCAGACACTAAGAATGCACCTCTGTAATACCTGCTTCAGTAAATCCACACAGAGAGTCCTCCCTATGCTCTGTTAATTGTTTGAAAGCCATAACTAGCCACTCGGCATGCTTTGCTTTTATTGACGACATCCTCAAGTCCACCTTGATGTCAGCACACTGACAGCCAGCATTTATTTAGTCAGTGATCTTGCCAGCATACCATTCTGTAAAGCACGTCCTAAGGAAATCTTTAAAAAGTTTGTTTACAGCCACATCTAGTGGCTGCAGGCGATCTGTGCAAGAGGCTGGAACAAACATGGGGATAATGGCCTCTTCTTCCAGCTTCTCCAGGACATCAGGGGTCTGGTTCTGAAATGCATGGTGCAACTCATGCGCGTATTCAAGTTGCACCATGCAGTGCTATGCCAGGGACCCTGTGCCATATTCCAGGACAAGCAGGGTACCCAGCACCTACACCCATGACTTGTGGCAGCCACAGGCTAGTGCCAAAGGCATGGCACTGCAAGCTGCAACACACATTCTACTGCTCCCCCAAGCCCCCCCACCCTGGAACACAATAGCATGCACCTGGGGGCATTGGGGGGCTGGCCAGTTGGCACAGGCACTGGGGTGGCAGTGATGGAAATGGACCCTGGGGTGTCCCCGATGTTTGGGGTCGGGGGGAATGACAGGGTGGGGGGTACGGGGAGCACAGCAGTATACTTTCTGTGGCTTCCGGGGGGCATCCATCACTGTGCCAGGACAGATGCCCCTTGGACCACCTCCTAGCTGGTCTAACCCTGCTATGCCATTCCCTGCTCTGGAATGGTGTCAGTGGGTTATGGCAGCTGCCCTTCTGGAATAGGGCACAGTTGCTGCCATAACCCACCCTTGTGGCATGCCGCTGTGAGTTGCGGGCGTAGTGGGTGGTGTAACCCACATGTGGTGCAAACCGCATACAGCATGTTGCAAGGTGCCTTTTGGAATTGCAACTGGTGTTATGCCTGGTGCAATGTGCAATTTGCACCATCGAGTTTGGCATAAATCGCCTTGTGCCAGGTATAACGCCTTTTGGAATCAGGCCCCAGATGTAGCATGAGCATGGTAAAGGTCCATGACAAGGATATACCATTGTTCATGAGGGAGTGCATTTTTTCAATTACATTTTTGATGTATGGCTTCAGGACATTGTTAATGTAAGCCAGCATAGTGTGTTGATTTGCTCAATGGTTTTCCATCTGTGTAATGCTCCATTTGGGTGGAAATGTAAAGTGTGGGAGACTGGCTGTGGTTTTTCCCTGGTAAATCAACTGTGGTGGTAGGTAATCCAAAGAGAGTGTACACCCCATTACAAGGGTAACCCGGCATTTATTGCTGAGACTGGTTACCTCAACCTGCCTTGCTCCTGACTCAGCCATTGTCCACTGGCTGCAGGGGATGAGGTTTTCACCAGTCTCATTGATATTAATGAGAAGCTCTGGAGGAACAAGATCATTCTGAGCAGCACAGCTTATATACCCAAGAAAATTTACCTTAAAAGTTTGAGAGTCCTGAGGGGTTTTACCTGGGCCTGAACTGACATAGGAGCTGAATTGACTCGAGCTGAATGGACTGGGGATGAACTGACACAGGAGCTGAATTGACATGGAGCTGAATTGACATGGAGCTGAATTTACTGGGGCTGAATGGACATATGAGCTGAATTGACGCAGACTGAATTGCCATGGAGCTGAATTCACTAGGCTGAATTGACTCTGGCTGAATTTACTAGGCTGAATTGACAGGTGTTCCATAAAGTCTGCTGTGGTAAAGTCACTGAAAGACTCAATAGTTGGCAAAGTGCATCTGACCATTGATATGTGGTCCAGTGGTGCAACAACAGACTATATGTGCATTATGGCACAGTTGGCTTCAATGTCACTTACTGTAGTCCTGGTACAATTTGTTCGCACTTTCAATTTCAGCTTTTGAGAAAGCATACATAGGTCCCACCATTCTTGTGGAACTTAAAGAAATCGAGCACTGCTGACACCACTAAATCTCTCACCAGTATTTATTTCAGCTGACAATGGATCAAATATGATAGCAGATCTTGAGGCTGGATACTTTTATTGTGTTGCATGCTTTGCACATTGTCTAAACCTCATAGTTAAAGGCTTCCTCCAAAACACTGAAAGACTGGCAGGGATGTTGAACAAAGCAGGTAAGATTTGTACATTTTAGTCATGTGTTCAAATGATTGCATATTCTAAGTGATCTACAAAAGAACAATGGCCTTCCCCTCCACAGACTGGAACAAGAAGCATCGACTCAGTGGAACTCTACATTACACATGGTCAAATATTTTTATGAACAATACAAAGCCATAAATGATTGGGCTATGTAGCAGAAGGGCAGCATGCATGAACCGGCTATATCACCATCAGAGTGGAGATTGATGGAAATTGTCATAACATTTCTTGTTCCTTTTGATCAGTGCACAGAGGAGGTGAGCAGTGTGATGGCATCACTAAGTCAAGTCATCCCACTCATTTGTTTGTTATGGGCAGAACTTATGAGGATGGACCTTGACTTTGATGACAAAGATGACTCAGAGGAAGCAGCTATGACACAGGATCTCATTATGCACATTTCGAATGATTACAGACTTAAAGAACTGAGTAATTTCAAGCACTACATGTTTGCATACATGCTAGATCACATGCTAGATGCTTGCTACAAAGGTGGAATTTCTTCTCTCCTTCACCATGGTGCCAAATAGGCTGACAGATATAAACTACTATTGATTAAAGCAGTTAGTGTGCGGCATGACCTTCTTAAATCCAAAACAGCTTTGGACAGCATTATGTCTGATCAGCACAAGTCAAAGGAGTAGAGTCCATGAGTTTCCAAATTCACAGATCAGAAGGTCATCAACTTCTTTATCCTCATCTTGAAACCCCATCTGTGCAAATCCTTTGAAATTTTGGATTGTTCATGAACAATGAACAGAGTATAATAGATGCCCATCACTGACAAATATGGTGGAGTTGTATCTGGCTGATAATATCACAGTTTCATTTACAGAGGAGCCCATCCTTTACTTGAAGGCACATGAAAAGAACAGACCAGCACTTAGTCAGCTGGCATATAAATACTTATCATGTACTGCAACCAGCATTTCTTCATAATATGTATTTAGCACAGCAGGTGCAATCGTGATGGACAGATGGAACAGTCATTCTACAAGACATGTCCAAATTTTGACCTGAATTAAGATGAACCAGAAATTTTTACCTGCACATCATGTTCTTGGAGAGAGAAGAGACACTGAACTGGATGATGGGGTCAAATCCAGTTGTCCTGCCATACATTAAACTATGTGAATTCAAAGGGTACAGTAGTACATTTAAAAAGCAACATGATAAAGAAAAGCAGAAATTCCACTCATGATGGTGCAGCCTGTAGTGAACTTATCAATAAGACATTTATCTCTGATGATCATACATTGCAACCTGCATATGATCCAAATAATTTTCTCCAATGTCATTCTTCTTTTTCTGCAGCTCTTCATGACTCCATGCATTACTCAGCACAAGCCATATCCTACTTCTCAGCCAGTATTACACAAATATGACATTTCCTCTGTGATGTGGAGCTTCCAACTTCTTCCTTAACTATCTGCTAGTAAGTATTCTCCAGGAGTCTTCCTTCCTTCTCCTTTCTAGATGTTATCAATCCTCAACTTTACTATCTACAGCACTGCATCTCTGTTGGGGTTGCAGTGGTCATCATTATCTACACAGAACTCACAACAACCTGCTCATATACAAGACTGAAATCCCTGTTTGTCCAGTGGTCAACTAGAACCCCTGATCAGCTGTCCATATGCAGTAGGGTAATCACTGGTGATGCAATGGCCACCATGTCCCCTGTCACAGTGGTCCTATGGCACATGCCCCCCCCATATTGCCTGTCCATGTACTAGACTAACTTCTGGTGGTTCAGTGGTCCCCTGGCACCCATCCTATATTGCCCCCCCGTGTACCAGATTGTAACCCTGGTGTTGCAGTGGTCACCTAACTCCTGCCCCATTACTCACCCATATACCAGAGTGTAACCCCTGGTGATCCAGTGATCCCATTGCCCTGCCCCCTCTGTTGCCTGCCCATATACTGGAGTGTAATCCCTGGTGGTCTACTGGACCCCCAGCCCCCTCATTGCCCACCTGTACACCAGAGTGTAACTCCTTGGTGGTTCACTGGTCCCCCTGCCTCCAATCTACCTATCTGTAAATCAGAGTATAACACCTGGTGCCCTAGTGGTCCTCACTTTCTCCAGATCACCTGAATATACACAAGAGGGAAATCCTTGTAACAACAAAGTGGAGTGCCCACAGATATGGCTATCTTGAATCTGTCACAGAACAGGGCTGTACGAACACATGAGTCTACTGTGCTAAAGGCACAGAAAGACTCAGTGACTGCTGATATTTGAACCAGTGGTGCAACAAAAGACTATATATGCATTTTAGCACATTGGGATTCAAAGTCCTGTTGCGTTGGTAAAATGTGTTGCATTGTAACTCTTTCAGTATCAGCTTGGGAGAAAGCACACACATGTCCAACATCCTTGAAGAACTCAACAAACATATCAACGACTGCCTCACACCAGTAAATCTCATACCTAGAATTATTTAACCTGACAGTTTATCAAATTTGATAACAGCATTTGAATTTGGTCCATTGGAACCAAAGTTATGATGGTCAGTGGGATAAGCTTAAACACAGTTTACCCTATAAGTGGACTAGGTCCCAAATAATGTATTTAGGTATCCAAATTCCAGTACAACTCTGACATTTGTGCCAAGTTAATTAAGGGAAATTAATAACAGAGATTCTAGCAGACTTAAAATGATGGGAATTGATACCTTTATCCTTGTTTGGTAGAATAAACTCAGTTAAAATGAATGTTCTACCACAATTTTTATTTCTGTTCCAAACTTTACCCTTACATATTCTCAGGATAGAGTGGACCAAAATTCAAAAGACTCTCCACTGCTTTGTGTGGAAAGGAGCAAAACCGAGGGTAAAATTAACAGGACCTTTCACGACCAAAGAGGGAGGTGGGGGTCTAGGCTTGCCTGATCTGAAAATGTACTATACAGCAGCCTAAATGTTACCGTGGCTGGCCTACTTGCAGAATTATAGTGAAAACATTTGGCTAAGATTGCAACAGAACACTAATATAAACACACCTGACTGATTGGTTAGATCCTTCAGGATCAGGTCTTATCCCTGTCTAACCCCGTGACTGGGCAGATGTGTTGAAACTGGGTAACCATTCAAAAAACTATTCATATTCCAAACATAATACAATTTATGAAGCTTGCTCACTGTATAGATTTCTGCCTGCCAGTCTGATGCCACATTCCATGCCTGGAAACATAAGGGACTTTTAAAATTCTCACAATTCCTGCAGGACACCAGATTAAAAACTTTGTACAGGCTCAAAGGGGAATTTCATCCTTGTAATGCAGATTATTTTTGGGTACTTGCAAGTCGTGTCATTTCTCTGAGAGAATACCAGACTGCAGGACATACAGAAAGACCACCACCCTTTAGTTACTTATTTGAGTAATGTACGTCTTGGCGTACCAATTACGAAACCGAAGTCCAAGCTAATCATCAGCTTTTGGTACCAGGCAGAACCTCCGCCAGTTTTTAGTCAACAAGCATGGTAAAGGGAGGTCCCAATATAATTAGAGACACATGACAGGGGGAATATTTGGGATAGGGTGTTCTGGACATCTGCTTCCAGTTACTGGAGAAAATTTTTATGGAAGGTGGTAAGGAGGTTCTTCCTGATGCCATCTCACACAAAATGCTATTCTAGGGACAGGTCAGATAGATGTTGGAGGAATTGTGGGGGAGTGGGAATGCCATTTCATATTTTTGGGGATTACCCTGTAATCTAGCACTTTTGACAGCAGATTGCCTCCCCCATTATAAGCAGGTGGTTGGGTTAGCACAGGACACAAATTTCACGTGTTTAGTGTTGGGAAGACAGCCTAGACATAGAAGTTCTAATTGCCAGTGATGTTTTGCAGGCATCTTGTAAAGCTGCCCCCATCCTGTCCCACAAGGGCAAATTGGATCACTATTAAATGCATTTACCATACAGAACTCCTAACTGCCAAACTCAAACTCCAACTGGAAAAATGTTGGGGTGTGTGGCTACCATTTATGACCCTAATAAAGGATTTAGAGGGTCACTCAGTACTATCCCAGCAGATGGATGGCTATTGAGGAGGCCTGTGGGGCACCACATCACAACCCATTTATTGAGGGACCCAATTTGGAGTAAACATAGGAGCAAGTTGAAAACTATCATCATTTCTTTAAATTTGTTGTTAGACCTTATATCCTGGCTTTGAACATTTTATGGGTGGGGGGTTATTTTTTATCTTTTTTTTATTATCATCAACTTAGTTGTTTGTTAAGTGCTATCCCTGTTATCATTAAGGGTGCTTTAGGCAGCAGAGGATCATAATCTAATGTGACTGAATATAGCTAACCAGGAGTTGAGCACAACTATTAAAGAAATTAATCTGAATACAGTAATGGAGTAATATGAATGGATTTTTAGATGGTCCTTTACTTTTGGATCAGGACTTATAAGACAGTTGGATTCATAGGCACAGATACTGTACTGAACTGAAATATTTGGACTTTGATTATTTGTCAACCACTCAGACCAAACAACAAACAAAACAAAAAAAAAATGTGGACAATTTTGGTCACCGTTCCCAATGTATATGGATATAGCTGTCGCATAATGTAGTAGGCACCCTTAATTTCTGTTTTTCCTGTACACTCTGCAAATATCTCAATAAAGAAATTAAAAATAATCTGGTCCATTGGTATACAGGCAACTGAAAACCCTGCTCCCATTGGCCAGTATTATACATGTGTGATACCACCTAATGATGGTGACTGGCACAACACCTATTCCCACCACCTTGGCCAGCTGGAGTCTGAATGACATGGTTATGTGAAGCAGGTACAGGAGGATGAGTTTGAGCAGGAGGATACATTACATGATGCCGATGTAAAATCAGCCTTTACCTATAGATAATAAATACATGGATAGAATACGAACTCTCCATAAGGCACAGTTGTAAAAGAATGTTTGTTTAGAGTGATGTAGATGATTCTGATGTTGAAATCAGTGAAATGGAACGTTATCATTGACATCCATAGCAAAGACATTTGGATTTGCCAATGGCAAGTGAAACATTAGCAGTAGTACTACTACTAACAAAAAACAAACAAAAAAAAACTGAACAGCACCTGATGGTGAATAAGAACTTCCATACTTAAAGTTGTTAATGATGATGGTAGTTGTTGCACTGGTCATTGTTGGGAGAATTCTGGCATCAGGGGTGGCTGCTACAGTGAAGAGAGGCAGATGGGGTGGAGGTAGATCAGTCTGAGTGGTATGGATGGGTTGTGGATATACAGATGCATGTGGAAGCGGGGGGACCACCAGAGTTACACTTCAGGATATGGGCAGTCACGGGAAAGGTCACATGAACAGGGTGACCACTCTGTTATATGACTGGGCAATATGGTGGGACAGAGACCAGGGGACCATTGGACCACCGGGGGTTACACCCTGGTATATGGGCAGGCAATAGAGTGGGCAAGGACCGGGTGACCACTGGATCACCAGGGGTCACACTATGGTATATGGGTGAGCAATGTAGGGGGCAGGGGCCAGGTGACCACCTGACCACCGGGGGTAACACTCTGGTATATGGGTGGGCAATAGGGGGCAGGGGTCGAGGGACTAGTGGACCACCCAGGGTCACACTCTGTTATAAAGGTGAACAGTATGGGAGCAGTGACCAGGGGCCACTGGACCACCAGATGTTACACTCTGGTGCATAGGTGGTCAATGGGGGGCAGGAGCCAGAGAACAAGTGGACCACCAGGAGATGCACATGGTTATGCATGTGGGCAATAGAGGAAGAAGGGGATGAGGACAACAGGACCACCAGGGGTTACATTCTGGTATACAGGCAGGCAACTGAGGGGCAGGAGCCAGGAGACATTGGACCACCATGGACTGCACTCTTGAGTATGAGTGCAAAATCATTACTATAGACCTGACATACTGTATTCATTATTAAAACACAATGCAGTGAAAAACAGGAGACATTTTGAAATACTCTGTATATATTTTTAAATGTCATATATATATATATATGTGTGTATATATATATATATATATATATATATATATATATATATATATATATATAACTATTTACAATAAAAAATAAGTCATTCAAAACAACAACAAAAATCCACCCAAGACACAAAAAAGGAGAGAGGAACTCTTACTTTTGGTTCACTGTTTGGTTGCATTCTTTTACTGGGGGTTTGGGGAACAGGGTGTTTCTGAAAAGTCATACTGTTCTCCCAACCCCATCAGTTACTATCTCCAATCCCCTACCCACATCCATGCTATCACTCCATTCCCCCATTTGAAATTTGGTCTCACTCTACCAATGTTCCTCATGCGGCTTTGATAACGGTATCCACTTTCACTGTGATTCTCCACTTTCTTCTTCCTCACTCATTCACTTCCTTCTCCTCACATCTCCCAACCTCCTCACCAGCCCCTTCAAACTCCCCATAGCTCCACTTTCTCATACTCACTCTCCTCTTGCTCTACACTGGGGATATCCACCCTAACCAGGCCCTATTGCTCCTAGCTCCTCTGGTGCTTCCTTCTCTCTACTACCTCTCCCCACTCTTTTCTCTTAGCCCCCCCCCCACAAAGGGCTTAAAGGTCCTACATATAAACACCTGCAGCTTGTTGCCAAAAAATCACCAGATTCAGACCATGGTGTGCACTCTAAAACCAGACATTCTAATCATCACAGAAAATTGGCTAAAGAGCACTATCCCTGACCACTCAGTCTCCATTCCTAGCTACTCACTGCTAAGGCAAGACCATACTGGCAGGGGTGGTGGTGTGGCCATTTATGTCCTAGCCTCCATCTCTCCCAATCTACATAGCTGGCATTTACTGCCACCCAAATGTCCATCCTTCAGTCACGCTAGACCTCCTAATCTCCATCACTTCCCTTGCTCGATCTAGGGGAATTATTCATCCTAGGTGACTTCAATATAAATTGGTTGTCACCTAAAATTACCTAAAATAAAAACAAAATCAGAGCTGAAAACCTCTCCCAACTGATCTCCGAACCAACCCACCCACACCACAAGACACAACAACACTCCCTACTCAACTGGGCCCTTACCTCCCACTCACACTGCATCATCAGCTCTGGCATCCTCCCTGATGCTCTCAGTCACCATAATCCAATATTCATAGTTAGCAAAGTCCACAGAACTAAATCACCACACAAAACCATACAGCTACACTCTTTCAAGTCTCTTGACCTTGAACTTCTCCTGACTAACCTTGCCACTTCTGATTGGTCCCCCCAACCTCCTTCCCCTAGGTTGATAAGACCCTTGCCTACTTCAAAGAATTCTTTCTTGTATACTGAGACACCTTTGTCCCTCCCACTCAAACAAACCAGAGTCAGAGGTAACCACTTACCTTGTATAACCTCTGAACTTCTGGCCTGCCTTAGGGCTAGAGATCAAGCCTGGAAGCTTCATAAAGCTACCCAGCATCCTAGTGACCTCGCAAACTACCACATGCTCCAAAATGCTTGCACCAAGGCTACAAGGTTAGCCAAGTTTCAATATTTCAAATCTGCCTTCATCACCAACATAAATTCCTTTTCAAAGTTCTGAAAGGTGGTCCATGCCTTAGTTACCCCCTCATCTTTCCCACCTCCCCTGGTACTTAAAGTAAAGTAAATAGCTCACTAGTGTCTGTCCCACCAGCCATAGCTGTGGAACTTAACTCCTTCTTTACCTCCTGCGCCACTGAGCTACTGAAATCCCTCTGCTCTTACCCATCATCATCCCCACCCTCAACCAGTGTGCCCCCTTCACCACCCTCCCACCTCCCCTTCTCTTTTGCTACTGTAGCCCCAAATTATGCCCTAATTGCCCTCCTCACCATCAACCCCTCTAAAGGTGCCTCCCCTGATGGCCTTGACCCAAAACTCCTCTCCCTCTCTGCTTTGGCCATTGCCTACCCCCTCTCAATAAGCCTAACTCTCTCATTCTCTATGGCCTCGGTCCCCTCTTAATGGAAACATGCCGTGGTTCCCCTTTTACCCAAAGGGGTGACCCCTCATCCCCTGGCAACTATCACCCCATTTATCTCCTCCCTACTCTTGCCAAGCTTCAAGAACATATTGTCCTCTCCCAACTCATCTCTTTTCTATCTGACACCTCCTTTTTCCCCTTTCCAGTCTGGTTTCAGGAAAAAACACTCAACCACCAGCTCTCTCCTACGGCTCACAGACTCCATCCTAACCAGGATGGACAATGGCCAGATTATCTCTGCTATTTTTGATGACCTGGCCAAGGCCTTTGACACCATATCTCATTCTCTTCTCCTCGACTCACTCCCGGCAGTTGGCCTATTTATTCTGCCACAAACTGGTTCAAGGCCTACCTAATTAACAGAACCCAATCAGTTAAGATCTTGGATGCCACTTCCCCTCTGCTCCCAATTAGCACTGGCATCTCCCAGGGCTCTGTATTAGGGCCCTTCCTATTCTCCATCTTCTTAAATGACCTGCCATCTGTTTGCTCTCTGTCCTCCACTATACATATGTATGCCGATGATACAGTTCTGTATGCAACTGGCTCCTGTCCTGCTGAGGTTAAAACCAGCTTACAGCAAGACTTCAACAAGGTTCAGCTCTGGTTTACTAACAATCAACTTTTCCTCAATACCAAGAAAACTGTTTCCATGACCTTTGGTACTAGGCAGAGACTCTCTAGGCTTCCCTCCCTACACACTTTCCACACCCTTGATGAGACTTTACTTGAGGACACATCTTCTTTCAGGTACTTAGGTGTTTGGTTGGATCAACACCTAAACTTCTCTGGACATATTGACACCATCCAGAAAAAACTGCGCCCCAAGCTTGGTGCCCTGTTCAGGAACCATAGTTGCATCCCTCCTATGGCTAGGCGTGAACTTGTTCAGAAGATGATACTGCACATTTTTGATTACTGTGACATAGTCTATGGTGCTGCCCCTAAGTCCTCCCTGACCAGACTGGACACCCTCTTCAGTTCCTTCTGCTGCTTTGCCCTGGATGCCCCCCTCACACCCATCACTGTGATCTTTATCTTGCCCTATTTTTCCCCTCTCTTACAAATAGGCAACTCTCCCACTGTGCTAAATTCACCTCCAAGCACTAGCTGGGTGAGATCCTTTCCTAACTCACCTACTCCTTTATAACAACCTCCCCCATCCTCCCATTCCCTATAGATCAACCGACTCCCACATCCTGGTAGTCCCCCACAGATCCACCCTTATCGGCCAATCCGGTTACTCTCACCGCCTCCCAAAAATTTGGCATTCCCTCCACCCTCAAATCCAGCATCCATCCTCCCCCTACTTCATCAGCTCTGCCCTCAATAATTACCTTCACCTAGCTGCTTCTGCCATGTCCTTCCCTAATTCCCTACTCTGAGCCCTGGATAAACCCTACCCCTCTACCATCACCTTCATTTTACCCTGTGCACCCCCCCAAATTTCTAGCTCTCCTCCCCTTCCCCCAAATTGCTTCCCTTACTGGCCTCCCTTGATCTCTCACAGAATGTAAGGGGACCCCGAATGTTCCCCATGGGTGCATGCATCCTCACGGGTTCAATTCTCACTCTCCCACTCTCATATCACTCTTTTAATCCCTATCTACTGACCTTCCCCAACCCCTGACAGGGTATCCCACATTCTGAAGGGTCCTCTCTTGGGTTAGGTCCTATTCCTCCTCCTAGCATTTAAATTACACCTCCTTCTTCTCTTTCTCCTCCCTCTTTAATCCATTCAGCCTTATCCCCCTTCTGTCTAGCCCCATAGCCCCCTTGCATGGTTCCTCACATCCTGAAGAGGTCTCCAGGGACACGACTTTTCCCCCCCACCTCACCCTTTCCTTTCCTTTTCACCTTTCTCTTTCATGTAAGCACTTGTTTACTTATTAACCCAGCACCTGCCTTACAACTGTATGTTAATGTTCATCTTGTAACTTGAATATAACTTGAACTCATCTCTTCCCCTCCCCCACCTCACCCCTCCCTCTCCTTTCCCCCTCTTCTTTTATGTAAGCACTTGTTTACTTTTTTTTCCAACTTTATTTCTCTCCGGTCACAGCCCATGGAACCTCTCTTGGACGTTCTGCCAATATCCTGCCTGCCTGAGGTCCTCCCTGACTGTGCCTTCTCTCTCCCCCCCCCACAGCCAGCACCCCGAGTTTAACCTATCCAGGGTGGGTCACCCTCTCCTCTTTGGGCACTCTTCTAAGTTAGTCTCTGGCTGCAGGTTAGGGCCCCAAGGAGGAACTGGAAGGCTAGTCAAGGTGAACCCGGCAGAGGACATGGGGGACAGGTGCCATTGCCTGTTCCATAGAGCCAGTGTTTTCCTTGTTCTAGTGGTGGCCTCCCCCCCTTGCATTGGCATGCCTGATGCAATGGTGCATGGTAACCCTGCCTGCATCAGCCACGTTGTACAGTGTGCAGCCCATGCACTGCAGCACTCCCGAACTCCACCGGGAGCTGTGGGTATGCCGGGCTATCCCCCCACCCTTCCTTGGGGGGGGAGGAGAGCCACCCTGCGGGTGCTCAATCCTCAACCCACCCCTGCTGACCCCTGGCTCCTGAGCTCACTCCCAAACTTGGGTCGACATCATGGCACGAGGCTTGGCATCCAGCGCCTCAACCCTCAGCACCACTGGACCAGCCCCACTTATTTACTCATTAACCCGGCAATTATTACTGTACACTCTTCTACCTATTATGCACAACACTGTTGTAACAGTGCTTGTATGGCCTGCCTTTCAACTGTATGTTAATGTTGATCTTGTAACTTGAATGTTTAATGTCTCACTCCTATTGTACCCATTACCCCCAGGTCGCACCGGGAGATAAGTGACTTGTCACTCAGTGTGCCTTCCTGGCGAAACATTTCAATAAATAAATAAATAAAATAGTGTAGTTGGACGGCATAGTGAAAGCTATAAGGAACACTCAAAGACTTGAGTATTATTCAGACTTCCATGGTTCAGACATGAAATGGATTTTTATTCAGCTGCTTTTAATGTAAAAAAAACATCTGTGGTGAAATAACCAACATTTATTTCAGCATAAGGCTATGCTGTCTTTGTGGGATTTAACTTTGGCCTCCCTTTCACATCATAGTTTGTGCTTCACAAGAGACCCACTTTCAAACCAGGCTTTTCACTGACAGGCCCTTCTTTATAAGAAGTCACATGATTCAGTTTTCGCACACTGATATCCAGTTGGTGAACATTTTTTTCCCCGTGTCACAACTAAAGGCGAGGCAAATGCAAGGCACCTCAACCCCACTTCCTCATATGAGATCAGTCCAATGAGTACTTGATCCTTCTCCACCTGGCAACAATCAGATGCTCTATGATTGCTCCGAACCCAGGTTGTCAATGCCATATGACATACAGCCACAACTGCAACAGCAGTACGGCATGGATATGAGTCAATTGCAGAAGAATGAAGGTACCTTACTACCTTTTTGAATATCACCAGCCCCTATAGTTCCTGGCACAGCCTCCTCAGGACCATGCTCTGTTATATAAAATAATAATATCATAAAAACTACATTATAAATTATAGTCTACTTAAGAAATGATTAATGATCACATCTGAATACTGTATATCACATATTTTAAGAAATTTACTTTTTGAGTCACTCCAAAAAAGGTATTTTTGAAATCAGATTTGGGTGGCTAGATGTATCAATGTTGTATTCCTTTTTTATTTGTTACCTGGCACTAGAGGCAAACAGAGGAATACAAATAGCCCCATTGTGCACTGGTGGAAAAGCTTAGCACCCCATCCACTAACTGCCACAGATTCCATGACATACTAAAAATAGCCCTACCACCACTTTGGGCCCTGCACCTTGAGCTGTCTTTTACAGTAATTGCATGATTGCTTCCTGTAGTTCAGACAGTGGCCATCTGAGAGGTGACTGAGCAGAGGTTGAATACAAGTGCTGTGATTATATTTCTACTGAATAATCACCGCACAAAAAATTATAAAATTTCCCATTAAGATACAAACAGTAACACAATTTTACAGGACAGCTAAGGCCATCACTACAAATACAAAAAGAATTTAAGTGCTACATAAGCAGAGGAGCTATGCATGTCAGACTCCATCATTATGCCCTATAGCGGCATGGTTTCAGTGAAGGTGGGCAAGGTATGTTGTGGAGAGGAGTGTTCATGAACAATCAGAAATGCAAAGGGGTCTGTAGCACTGTTTAGTTGGTGCATCAATTTCAGGGGTGAGGTTGTGCATTTGGGGGATTTGCTGTATCCACCACAGTGTGATTTGTATTCTTCCACTCACCAAAAGCAGCTATGAGGGGGTGGCAGTATACGAAGATGATATCTACCACAGTGGTGTGTTCTATTGTTATGTCCATCTAGATCAGTGACTGGGAGGTGGGGGATGTACACTACCCTCCACAGGGGCATTTTTAGTCTTCAGCCCACATGAGGCAGCAATTGAGGGTGTTGGGGCAACTCTAACTGGGACTGATAACCCCCCCTTTCAGTCAGCTGCCTGGTACCTGGCTGGCTGAAGGGGGACAGGTGCACCACCATGTGCTTAAATGAGGGTAGGGTTTGGGCAGTGTTAAACAGCTGAGACTATTTAGCAGTGTACAACCTCTAAATATACCACTCTTAAGACCGTAGGCTGCCAAGTCATCTTGGACTACCACTGGCACTAGTTGAATCACATCGTGGTTCAACAAGTGGAAGACAAATCAAGGTTGTCTCTGGCTGACTATGCTCACCCTCACAAAAAAGCAACATTTTCAAGCTCTGTTAGAAATACCAAGAAATTAAATGTACCACTTGCATGGCTCTCAATGGCACCACTAGCATCTTAAGGTACTGTAACTGGCTTGCTCAGTTCTTCACAGGAACAGCCATGGTCTCTACTGAATCTGTTCAATAAAATACATAAGCCACAATTATATTTCTGCTGGTTGATCCCCTCCCAAAAATGACAGCATTTTCTTTTAAGATAGAAACAGTAACAAAGTTTTTTTACAGGAATGTTGCAAAGAAGAGCATACTTGGATAAGTATGGCTGATATGCTAAAACCCTAAAGAGCATGTAGTGCAAAATGTTTATTGCATGTGTGCTGGCGTTGAGATATGTATGACAGTCTTTTAAGTACAGTACACATAGTTAGTCTAGGAGAAAGAAATCAATAAGAGAAATGAAGGGCAGGAGTTATTGGAATTGGCAAATGACTGTTTTATAAAATACGTCATGAATGGCACATACAGATGGGGCTGTTTAACAGCTAGTGCTAGGACAATTTTATGGGACTGTTAAAAAGGTTGAATCCGATACAAAAATACTGTAGATAGATAAATAATTTTAACATTTATCATTAAGGAAACTTACCAAGTAGCTTGGGGACAGCTTCTCCTACTTTTCTGCTCTGGTCATCCCTTCTTCCTTGACTCCACCACTCCAACAACAGCCAAATATGACTCTGTTTTGCCCTTGCATTATAACCTCAGCCTATATATTTATTCAGGGATTGGATTCACAATTCATGTCACTAATCTTATTTATTTACTGAACTGTAATTCACTTACACCAATAATCAAGAGCACATAAGTTGTTGCAATGGACTAGATAGGTTGTGCAGTGACTATATTTAATCATGTTTTACTTTTTCTTTTCACATTTATCACTCTCTCTCTGATCTCTACCACTACATCTTGTAGTGATGTGTTTTAATTTGAGCTGCATAATTCATAACCTCACAGTCTCTTCACACTGGGAGGTCATGGAGTTCAGAGGGGGACTGATACGCTCATGTGCTTTAGAAAAGAAATTTCACTTGATAGGATTACCATCCTGCAATTTAAGTAACCACTATACTATATTATACTATGCTGTTTATATCTGTACTGATATTAACCACAAAATGAGATATTTACAAAATTAGTATAAAAACAACTACAGTATACCACACATTTCCATTCTCTGTCATGCATTTACACTCGCCCTGTGACAAAATGTTCTATAATTGTTTAAAAACTGTTTTCTAACTCCATTTCACTGAACACTAAGGAGCAAGGTGACAGCACTGACAACCATTAATGAATAAAGAGGCAAACGTTTTCCTCCAAGAACTCCACTAACAGGGTCACTGTCCACACTTGTTAGTACCTTCTTTTTTAAACTATTTTTACAAAATTGCAGTACCCAATATAATAATAATTTGACTCCATGTCTCTGTTGCATTATCCCCTCCCCCTTTTTTTATTGGGTTCTGTGGACACTGTTAGTGCAGTTCTTAAAGGAGAACTTTTGCACTCATATTTGCTTGCGGTAGCCATTGCAGTCATATTGCACCCTAATGAAGTTCACTGAAATGGATTTAGAAAAATTTTTTTAAAGCACTATAGAACATTCTGTCATGGAGCGAGTGTACACGCATTGCATGGCATGGAACTCTGTGAAATAGTTGTTTCTTGAGCTACTTTTGTAAATATCTTTTTGGTGGTTAATATCGGTACAGATATAAAGTGTATAGTGTAACTAATGTTGCTTAAATTCTAGGATGATAATTCTATCAAGTGAGGGTTTTTTTCTAAACACATGAGCATACGAGTCCATCTCTGACTTCCATAACCTCTCACTGTGAGGATGCTGTGAGGTTATGAATAATACAGCTCAAATTAATACAGAGCCATACAAACTGTAGTGGTAGGGATCAGAGAGAACATGTGAAAAGAAAAAGTAAAACATGATTAATTATATTCATTGCCCAACCTGTCTCGTCCATTGCAATTACGTATGTGCTCATAATTGTTGATGTAATTAAATTACAGTTTGGCAAACAAATAACATTAGTAGCTCTCCCAGTGGGGTACAGGGTTGAGACATTGGATGCTGTACCTCTTGTCTTGCCAGTAATCCTGGTTCAGAAACAAGCCTGGGTGCTGGGGGTTGACCAGGGAGGGAAAGGATTAAGTATCTGCTGGACTACTCTCCTTTTCCAGGAAGGGAGGACTGCATCTCCTGCCAAATGACTGCATTAGGTGGAGGTGTGGTGGTAATGTGGGTCAGAGGATGGCAGGAAAGGATGGAACTGTCAGATTCTGTAGGCATGCACACACCTCCATGTACATACATCCGATATGCATGCCACAGCACAAGGATGGGGACAGGAAATGGAAAACTAGAAGCAGAAGCAGGATCCATGATGCTCCTACCACACTTCCATCCTGCAGTGTCCCCTGGTCCAGAGAAAATCAGGATTGTTGCACAGGGGAAGGGGGGAGGAGGATGGCTCTCCCTCCTGTACATTTATGGCTGCAGTGGGCACAGCCCTGCAGAAGTCTTGCTTCAAAAAGGACTCAGCATTACTTCAAAGTATTCTTTCCCACTGAAAAACATGTTGGAATTGCAGCACAGTCTCCTACACCAGACAACAAAGTCCCTTCTCAAGAAACAAGAAAAAACAAAGTATGTTTCCTTTGTAGTTGCAACACATCTCCTACTTTACCACAGATTCACATATCAGTTATTAGTCCAGAATTCCTTTACATAACATTCCAGTTTTCTCTCTAGGCAGTAAGGGTTAACAGTGATGTCCTCAATCAATCACTGCCATGTTATTTCCTCCTAGGATTTAAATCACACACACACACACACACACACACACACACACCACTGTGTTTAAGCCTTACTTTCCCACCATGGACTGACATAGTCCAGCATTCCTTTGCATTGCAGGCCTGTCTGTCTGTTCTCCTAGTAGTATTATAAAGAAATTAGATTTTGTCATGTCATTGATGTACACATTCCAACCTCTTCATATATATATTGCCAATTTTGCCCTTGCATCAGTCTATATATTTATTCAGGGATTGGATTCCCACTCATGTCACTAATCTTGTTTCTTTACTGAACTGTAATTTTATTACATCAACAATCAACAGCACATAAGCAAGTGCAATTGACTATATAAGTTGGGCAGTGAATATGATTAATCATGTTTTACTTTTTCTTTTTACATTGAGCACTCTCTCTGATCTCTACCACTACAGCTTGTAGTGTTGTATGTTAATTTGCATTGCATAATTCATAACCTCACAGTCTCCTCTCACTGGGAGGCTATGGAGGTCAGTGGGGGACAGCTATGCTCATGTGTTTTAGAAAAAAAAAATCACTTGATAGAATTACCATCTTGCAATTTAGGTAACCAAAATTATACTGTATGGTTTATATCTATATTGATATTAACCACAGAATGAGATATTTACAAAAGTAGTACAAGAAACAACTACAGAATATTGCACATTTCTATTCCGTACCATGTATTTACACTTGCCCCATGGCAAAATATTCTATAATTGTTTAAAAACTGTTTTCTAAATCCATTTCAGTGAACACTAAGGGGCAAGGTGACAGCTCTGGCAACCATTAATGAATAAAGAGCACAAAAGTTTTCCTTCAAGAACTGCACTAACAGGGTCACTGTCCACACTTGTTAGTACTTTCTTTTATAAACTGGTTTTAGAAAACTGCAGTACCCAATATATTAATAATTTGACTCGGTGACCCTGTTTCATTCCCCTCAGCCCTTTTTTTATTGGGTGCTGTGGACACTGTTAGTGCAGTTCTTAAAGAAGAACTTTTGCACTCTTACTAGTTTATGATAGCCAATGCAGTCACCTTGCCCAAAATATTTTTTAAAGAATTATAGAACAGTCTGTCATGGGGTGAGTGTACATGCATGGCATGGAATGGAAATGTGTAATAAAGTTGTTTCTTGTGCTACTTCTGCAATATCTAATTTGGTGGTTAATATTGGTACATATATACAGTAAATTGTATAGTGTAACTGGGATTACTTAAATTCCAGGATGATAATTCTACCTAGTGAGAAGTTTTTTTTTCTAAAACAAATGAGCATACCAGTTCCCCTCTGACCTCCATGACCTCCCACTGTGAGGTTATGAATAATACTGTACAGCTCAAATTAACATACAGCGTTACACATTGTAGTAGTAGAGAACAGAGAGAACATATAAAAAAAAAGCACAACATGATTAATTATATTCACTGCCCAACCTATCTAGTCCATTGCAATTTCTTATGTGCTCACAGTTGCTGATGTAATTAAATTACTGTTTGGCAAAGAAATAACATTAGTAGCTGGCCCAGTGGTGCACAGGTCTGAGGCACTGGAAGCCTTATCTCTTGTCATGCCAGTGATCCTGGTTCAGGAATGAGCCTGGGGTGCTGGGGGTTTGCTGTGAATGGAAAGGATTGAGTGTCTGCTGAATTGCTCTTCTTTCCCAGGGATGGAGGACTGCCTCTCCTGCTGAATGACTGCTACCAGCTGGAGGTGTGGTGGTAATGTGGTTCTGAGGATGGCAGGGAAAGGAGGGGACTACAGGATTTCATGGGTGTGTGCACACCTCCATGTATGCACATCCAGCTTGCATGACCCAGTGCAGGAATGGTCACAGAATATGGAAAACTGGAAGCAGAAGCAAGCCCCATGATGTTCCTACCATGCTTCAATCATGAGGTGTCTTCAGGTCCTGAGCCAGTCTGGATCGTTGCACCGGAGGTAGGGGATGACACTCCATCCTGTACATATATAAAAAGGAAAAAGAGGTTGGAATGTGCAAATTAAGCACATGTTCAAAAGCTTATCACTTTATAATACCACTAATTTGTGAAGAGAGGTTACAATCTGGATGGAGGAACTAGAGTCTCCTGGATGTAAGCTTTTGATTCACGTCCAAATGCCTTAGCTACTCAAAAAACACATATAGTATATGTTTGTTATGATACTGTCTTTCTTACACATTTTTCACTCCCATCAATAATATTACTTTGCAACCATACTGGCTCTGGCTAAAGCTGGTATAATTGTTGGATGGCTCACACCACCTCTGTTGCATTGGCCATTGACCTCTAAATTATTAACCACAGGTCCTCTCACTTGTGCAGCTGCAAGGCAAATACTGAACATTGAACAGACTGCCATGATACTTAGACATAAGGTGCAGAAAAACTGCAATCTCTTTGGCACTGAACATTGTGGTGCTATTGCTGCCAGACATTTTTTATGCAAAAAGAAAACAAAAAACCTTATATAAAAAGTAAACTTCTATATGTAAAAAATATATATTAAGCACAATATACAATAACTAAAAAAATAAATTTATCTATCTGTGTGTCTATGTGTCTATCTGCCTGCCTGTTTGTCTGTGTGTTTATCTATCTTCCTTCTTCAGTGAAAAGCTCCCACTGTCTACAGCATGCTACTCAAAAAAAAACACTTCCAACACCCTGGCAGGAAGTGTCACATATTCTGACAAAAAGTGAGCAATTTCGAAAATACATTGAAACTGCACATTTGTTAATCAGCACTAACTGAAAAAAATGCAAACTTTTTCAAAATGACATGTTTTCTTTCTATAACGCACAATTTAAAAGGATTGTCTCACTTCTGGAAAAATTGCAGTTTCACAAATAATTTAAAATTGCACATTTGTAACAGAGCGCTAATCAAAACATGCACAAGAATTGTGAGTTTTCCCAATTTTGAGTTTTGATAAAAGTGGAGTCTCCCAAAAAAGATGCACTCCCAAAAAAATTTAAATGTGAAATTATGCTAGATTGTTGGCACATTTTCATGAAAATTGCGTGAAAGCGAACTAAGCAATTTCATGCAATTTTGATAGAGTACTGTAAATTACACCCAGCACTACTGTTGACTCTTGGCCTGTTAACAATTCTCACTTTGTTGCAGAGGTGGGGAACCATGCTAGAGAACAACTGATGGCAAAGTGTTGTGTACAAGAACATAATACCATATAGGGGCTTATGAGATCAAAAGGCCACAAGTCTAAAGGGCCAGTGGCCTTTATAAATATGTTAGGCCCTGAGATGGTATCTTTTTATGAGCACAGTGGACTCATCACTGTTTTGCATACTATGTTAGGATGACTAGAAATTGTGCAGGCAGGGAATTTAGATTGCAATTGCATGTTTTCATTACGAGCATTCACAAGCTTGGTGGTGTGTGGGTGTCCATATGTGCTGCTGTGCATTTAAGCACTTATGCCCATGTGTGGTCACATGTTTGTTATCAGTGCAAGATGCTGTTGAGGACATCAGCACTTTCAAGATATGAGGATGAAAAGGTAGTTGTGGGTGGTTCTTTAGATCCAGCATTGAAGTCTTTCTTGAAAACAGCATGTGAACATGCTATGACCTTTGGCACCAGGCAGAGGCTAGAGAGACTCTTATCTTTCCTCTCCTTCCACACCCTTGATGGTGCATTGATTGGGGATGTCACTGCCTTTAAATACAGTGACAGATGTGACAGTTTTCTTTGGCAACTACAGGAGGAGTGCTTGCTCCATTTCTGAGTTGGTCAGGTGCTCTCTTGGACTGTTGGGGCTACTGATTACAGCTCCCTCTGGAATCTTTGTGGCCAGGTCACTGACTTGCTCTTCCAATCAGGAGTAGAATCTCTCTCAGTGTGGGTGGCGTTATCCTGCAGCAGCATGTTGGCTTTGAAAGCTGCTGGGATTCCACACTGTGACAGTTTTGTTGGCAGCTACAGGAAGAGAGCTTGCTCCATTTCTAAGCTAGTTAAGCTCTGTTGGACAGTTGGGGCTAGTGATTGCAGCTCCATCTGGGCTCTTTGTGGCCCTGATCACTGGCCTGCTCCTCCAATCGGGAGGAGGATCTCTCTCAATGTAGGTAGGGCTCTCCTTCCCTATTTAGGTGCCATTGCTAGCAGTCCTCCTCTATGGTACATTCGCTAAAGGGCCACAGCTGTCACACTGTGGGTGTCAGCATGGGGTGGCTGTCGACAGAAGACTCAGCACCCACAGTGGGAGACACTCATATGCTACAGTAACAGTTTGCCCTTGGGTCTGCTTCACTATGTCAGGTGCATTGTATTATCCCTGTACTTACCTAACGTATGATGTTCTAATTGCTAGTTCATTTGTACATTCATTATTCAATGCAGTTTAGCTAAGTTCTTGTTGTGTACTGCAAGCTATTGTGTTTATGTTTTGTCAAACTGCTCTATTTACTTGTATCTTGTATTCACAGCGAGAAGGTCATGTCAGACAAATCTAATTGATTTCTTTGACTGGGTGACCAAAGCAGTAGACCAGGGAGGGGCAGTGGACATGGCCTACCTAGACTTTAGCAAGGCATTTGACACAGTCCCACACAAAAGATTAATAAACAAATTAGCCAGCCTGGGAGTGGGTCCCAGGGTGGTAGCCTGGGTAAAACACTGGTTGGACAACAGGACACAGCGGGTAATAGTAAATGGAGTCCACAGTGATGAAAGAAGGGTTACTAGTGGGGTACCACAGGGTTCAGTACTGGGGCCAGTCCTTTTTAATGTCTTTATCAGTGACATTGCAGAGGGACTGGAAGGGAAAGTATGTCTCTTTGCAGATGACACAAAGATCTGCAACAAGGTTGATACGCAAGGTGGGGTGGAAAGAATGAAAAGGGACTTGGCAAGGTTGGAGGAATGGTCAACTGTATGGCAGCTTAGATTCAATGCAAAGAAGTGTAAAGTAATGCACCTGGGAAATAAAAACCAAGGGGAAGAGTACACAATGGGGGGTGAGATACTGACAACAACAAAAATGGAAAGGGACCTGGGGGTAGTCATATCAAGCAACCTAAAGGTGGGACAGCAATGTGAGAAGGCAGTAAGGAGGGCTGGGGGGATACTGGGATGCATAGGGAGAGGCATCACGAGTAGAAAACAAGAAGTTGTTGGCCCTCTGTACGGACAGTTGGAAAGACCACATCTGGAGTACTGTGTACAATGTTGGAGACCCCATCTCTGCAAAGACATAGACAGGGTGGAGGCTGTCCAGAGGAGGGCAACCAAAATGATGCAGGGTCTGCATCAGAAGACATATGAAGAAAGACTGAAGGAACTAAAGATGTATAGCCTCGAGGAAAGGAGGGAGAGGGGGGACATGATAGAAACTTTAAAATACCTCAAGGGAATCAACAAAGTCCAAGAGGGTAGCATCTTTCAGAAAAAGAGATGGGCAAAAACAAGGGGCACAATTTGAAGATAGGCGGGGACTGCTCCAGAGGTAATGTGAGGAAGTATTTCTTCACAGAGAGGGTTGTAGATACATGGAACAGCCTTCCTGAGGAGGTCGTAGAGTCAAAAACAGTGGGGGAATTCAAGAATGCATGGGACAGACATAAGGCAATTCTAGTGGGTGGTAGAAGGAAGTAGGCTTTTGGTTAACTAGGATCTGCAGCTTATCTGTTAGGTAGGGAAATGGGTAGACTAGGTGGGCCAAGCAGTCCGTATCTGCCGTAAAATTCTGTTTCTATGTTTCTATCTTTTAATTGCATTTATTGGGTTGTTCCTATTCTTAACTGTTGTGGTTTACCCTTGTGTT
Source organism: Neoceratodus forsteri (assembly GCA_016271365.2). NCBI lineage: Eukaryota > Metazoa > Chordata > Ceratodontiformes > Ceratodontidae > Neoceratodus > Neoceratodus forsteri. Next base: position 1,734,309,482 of record CM057450.1, on the reverse strand, counting down.
GCTTAATTTGGAGAAAGGGTCATCTATATATGTTATTTGTTTCTATCTGAGTTTTAGAGTGCATTGTGTATACTGTACTTTCTCTGTTCTGTCTGTCGGCCTTGTTGCATCCCTATTGCCTTTCTATATGGGCCTAACTTCATACGTCAGTTACATTTCTTGTTACTGTACTCATTTCTCTAAACTTCTAATTGTTTGTCTCCATTTGATCTTCACTATGTTGTTAACTTCTCGTTTTTCTCTTTCCCTGTCTTCCTTACTTCACCCTTCCACAACCTGTTGTTTCTTCCTCAATCTACTCTTTCACTTTTTCCCTTTTCTTTTCACCTAGTCTCCTCTCCTCTACTCCTCAAGTCCCTCTCCCCCGGTGACCTTTGTGTCAATTTCTTCCTGCTCCTTCAGTTCACCTTGAAACTCTAGCTCCTTCTGCTCCTTTTCTCTTCCTGTTCCTCCTCCTTTTCTCCCCCCCATCCAAGCAGAATAATTGTGCTTTAAAACTAATTGTCAGCTTACTACTTTTGTTAGCAGGTGGTATTGAAATTAATCCTGGCCCCATTACATCTTCACGTTTACAACTTCCCAAAGGTTTGCGGGTAGCTCATTTAAACATCCGTAGCCTCCTCCCAAACACTGACTACCTACCACCTATCATGCTTAATCTTCAGCTGAGTGTTCTAAGTTATATCTGAAACCTGGCTTTCCTCTAAGGTCCAGAATTCAGCTGTAACTATACCTGGCTGCACCCTAGTCAGGCAAGGTTATTCTAAAAGGGGCAGTGGTGTTGCAGTTTACATATCAACTAGGATCCAATTTACAGTAGCTGTCTCCTCCCCCTCTTCTCTCCCCCTTCCCTTCTCTATTCCCATCTTTATTGCTGGTGTTTGCTGCTGCCCTGGTGCATCTTCTGCTCAGCTACTTCTCTTCTTTCCTCTATCTGTTCTAGCTCCTTGAGCGGTGAGCTACTAGTGCTTGCTGACTGTAACTGGCTTCCTACTAATGCAAATACATTTTCACAACATGTAGTCACTGCAGCTGGTCCAATTGATTTCTGACTTACTCATTTAAATTTCAAATCCTTAAACCACTCTCTGCTAGACTGTGTCCTTGCTTCTCATCCCAACTGTGGATGTAGGTATCCTTCCTGATGCACTCGTTGATCATCATATGGTTTACAGTGTGAGCAAGCTACATCCTCCTAAAGCCCCCACTAAATTCATATTTCTCAGGTCTTTGAAGTCACTTGACTTGGCCTCTCTTCTAGTTGATCTTTGGTCAACTGATTGATCACCCATCTCTGCAACCAGTAATATAAATTTGGCCCTGCATTACTTTCAGTCTAAATTCCTGGCTGTATGGGATAGTCATGCACCCCTGAGAAAAGCTAGAGTGTGGGGTTCACATGTTCCCTGGATATCAGCTAAGGTACTTACTTGTCTCAGCTCCAGAGAACTTGCCTGGCATACTTTTAAAATCACTGGCTCCCAATTTTCTTTTTCCAACTATAGATGCCTCTGCAATGCTTATACCAATACACAAGACTCACAAAGTCTGAGTATTTTGAGTCCAAGCTCCAAAACAACATTAATAACCTCACTAACTTCTGGAAGATTATCCATTTCCTTTTCTCCCCCCCAGGCCCGGTCTCCTCCTCCCACTCTTAAGGTTGGTGACTCCCTCATCTCTGACCTTTCTGATCTTGCTAAGTCTTTTAACTCTCACTTGACTACCTATGACCTTTCTCTTATCCACTCCTCCCCCCCTTCCTTCCCTCTGTCTGCCTTCCTCTCTTCTTTGGTTTTCTTTCTCTCCTATCACTCCCCCTATTTCCCTAAAGGCTCTAATTGCTCTTAATCCACTAATGGGAGGTAGTCCTGATGGTCTTGACCCTAAATTTCTCCTTCTCTTGGCACCTGCCATTGTTTTGCCCATTACTTTACTTTTAAATCTTTCCTTCTCTTCTGCTACTGTTCCTGATATTTGGAAACAGACTATTGTCACACCTATTCACAAAGGTGATGATCCCAATTCTCCTGGTAACTTCCATCCAATATCCCTTCTTCTTACCTTGGCTAAAATACAGGAGCACATTGTTCTATCTCAGCTCACTTCCTTTCTTGACAAGTCCTCCTTTTCACGCCTTTCCAGTCTGGCTTTAGGAAATACCACTCCACTTTTACCTCTTTCCCTCCTTTGGCTCAATGACTCTGTACTTACAGGTGTAAGCCCCTCTCCACTGTCTAGTGGTATTCCAGGTGGTAAAGGGGGAGGGGGGGCAATGTACATCCATAAACACAGTCCAGAAAAGTACAGCTCATTTACCTGGGTTCACACTGGATGGTCCAGGGGTGCAGGTAGTTTCTTAACAGGGCACAGCTGCTGGGTGGACAAACTTTAATTAAGATAATCACTAGCATAGAAAAGATTAAGTCCATTGTTCACAACTGACTAGAGGATCCAAACAGATTTAATTAAGGATGGTAGCTGCTCCGTGGAGCAATTAATATACTGTAGCACTATAACAGTGGGCAGTCCTCACATTTACATGGTCGAAACCAAGGTACAGACACTTTGAGCTGTGGATTTATGTGGGCACTCCAATGGGCCAAATAAGGCTCCTGTCCAAATGATGGCTGCAAGCTTTGTTCCACAGGGCCTAAATGGGCCTCAAATCAGGCAGCTTCTCCACACTCCCTCCCTCCAGCACTAATTCATTGGAATCACACTTCATAGGAGGACATTGTCTCTTCTTTCTCACAGGGCCTGCCCCACTATATCCCTGTCTCTCCACAATGCATAAGCACCCCATGGATTCCTTCTCCTGGCAGTCCTGAACCCAGAGTGCTGGAAATTAGTGAGGCCTTCACACTGCTCTCTGGGAGTCACAGGGATCCAAATGATGACAGGATATAGGCTGCCACCAAGGTGCCCCCAATGGGTCAAGCTGCCACACCCAACCTACACACCAAGGGCCCCATGGCAACCACTGGGCCTAAATGCACAGCGACCCACTATACCACCCTGCCTGGTGCCAGGGGTCACATTGCAGGCTCCTCTACTCCCTGGGCCCTGGCTCCCAAAATGGCATGGCAGTCCCCACAAACAGGCTGAACTCACAGCAGCACTGGATGGTCCCTGATGACTCCAGGTGCACATTTCTTTGAGGGCAGTGGGCCGGGGTGGCAATCACCCCACCCTGGCCCTGAACCTTGGCCCTGTGGCTGAACACTGGCCAACTCCTGACTCCTTCCTCTCTCTGCCTGGCTGTCTCCTCTCCTTGGTGCCAAAACCCTCCCTTATGTAGCCCCTGGTTTCCTGCCCTCCAGCCAGTAGGGGGCCCCAGAGACCAGGTGAGCTAAACCCATGGTCAAAGTTAAAGTAGGCTCCCAGAGGGCGCTTATACTTCCCCCCAAACAAAACATTCACCCATAGTGAACACCTGGACAGTTACCATGAGAGCTACCAGGGGGAGATATGCACAATCTCTCCACCCAGCAGTCCCAAGGCAGTGCTGCAACACCACTGAGAAAGTAGGAATCCCAAACAAACTTCAAACCCACGGGCACTACCACACTACTGCTGCTAGCCTACCTATCTGGAGCCCCAGGCAACCCACCTACTGATTCCCCAGGATGGTTTGCCTGGTACTAGGGTGGTGGCATCCCTCCCCCCCTCAATTCCTAACTATCTTGACTACTGAAACTTTTGGCCACCACAGGGAAGGTGAAAACGGATACCCCCCATCCAGTAACAGCATACATAAACTATTAAAAACAGGAGACACTGAAGCAAGGGCAACACAGTATTAAATAACACTGTAATAATAAGAATCTATTAATAAACAGCAGGAGACATTAGCATGCACCTCTCCATCCATTCATTTCTTAATTATTCTTTTTTCAGAAAAGACAACAGGTTCTAATTTACTGCTGCACACACACACACACACACATACACACACACACACACTCTCTCACCACTCATGCACACACCCTCTCAGAACTCACATTAAGCTGCTACAGTCCAAAGGTACTGCCACTGCAATGGCAGCTGGAGTTGCAGTAACAGTTGTTTTCCTTTCTTAATCACTAAATGGAGGAATACTCCTTTCAACACAGTGGGATAAATGCAAACAAGGCAAATTTAGTTCACTAATCAGCCTATAAAAAGTGCTAACAGTGCTAACAAGAAAACACAACTTTTGCTTTTTCCAAAACAGCAATGCACAAATGAGCTGATCTCACCCAATTCATCTGTCCAACTGGTAAAGTCCACACCATAACCAGTGGAGGGGCTTAATAGAGGCATTACAGTTCTGCCAGCTCAGGGGGTAGACATGCATTGCCAGATCGTGCCTTCTGGTTGTGGTCTAGAGTGTAGTAATACTTCAGGTCTGGTTTGGTGACTTCCTCCACAAACCAATCTTGACTAATGATGAAGTACTTGTAGCGAAGACTGGCCAAATCTTAAATCATTGCAACTGTCTTGAACAGTGTGACACACAGCAACCTGGCCTGTTTGAGGACCTTCTCTTGATCCGCAGTGGGGTCGGATGGGTTGATCCTCCAATGGGTTCTCACCTTGTCCAGGGCTCCCTGGAAACCCCAATCCTCACACTGCTCTTTGATGACATCACATGGCCTATCACACCGGTACAGGTATTCTTCTCCTGGATACTCTTTATGGATCATCCTGTAGACCCACTGCTCCAGCTGTGACCAATCGAGGATGTTGTGGACTCTGGTTCTAGGGGCAGTCCCATCCTGCAGCCAGCTTCCCATCACATACATCAGCATCTTGTCATCAGAGGGTCACAGATTGTCCAGTTCCTTGCACTGCTTTTTACAGGCAGCAGCCAACAGGGGGATGGTGTCTGTATACCTGAAAGAAGGGAACGGGTAAGGCCGAGGGATGTCCTGCTTCCGCACTGAGTCCTTGAACACAAAAGAGGCGGGACCATTACCTGGAGTCTCTGGCACAGCCTCCGGAATAGTTTTGGTCTCACTACTGGAACCTCCCTCTGAGAAGGCCTCCTCTACTTCTACATCTGGCTTCCCATTTTTTCCAGGAGCCGGCCAAGCCTCCACCTCCTGTGGTGGGATATCTGCTGGCATGGAGCCTTTTACAGGGGCCTTGTCTACAAGTGAAAATTCACTACTGCAACCTCTGCCATGGGGAGGGGCAGGATCCACAGGAGAAGGGCTGGGGAGACATCTAGCACCCTTTTCTCCTCTGTCACAGTTCTGTCCAAGTCTTCCCAGGTTTCCATGCTTTTAGAGGTGGTGGTAGCCATGGAGTAAGAGTGCAGCCACCCCCAAGAAGGCATATAAGTCTGGAAGGGTGGATACAACAAAGGAGCAGCTCCGTGGGAGCACCGCAGGCAAACTGGGAGGCATCGCACATCAGCTCCAGCTGTACCACAAACAGCACACTGGTCCTTGGAACTAGTCTTCTATACCACACTCCACAGCCATGACAACAATGATGATGGCACCATCATGTCCCCTCAAGATGGCACAGGAGCTTCAGCCATGTCTTCCACCAACAGATGTTAACAGTCCAACACAGAAAAAACAGAGTTTTACAAGTTTCTGCTCCCACAGTCTCTAGTTTACTGGAGGTGAGGTGCAGTACTGTACTGTCCCAGGCTCTCTACAAAATGGCGACCATGGCTGCAGTGCTCCACACTCTTTCCTTGAGGATTCAACCAAGCCATCCAATCAGCACAGTTCCCCCTAATCCGCAGACCTACAGGCTTCCAGGCACATGTCCATACACATGGTGCTGCTCCCCAAAAGGTGCGAAAACATATAGTCCAGGATGGTAGGTTCTTGAAACACAGTCTCCCATTGAAAACAGTAAAAACAATCTTCCAATGCTGCAACTCTCTGACTCATAGTCCAGGTAGGCTTTTGCACCCTAAAATCTTATCCCAGATGAGACCCACATTGAAAGCCCCCCTCTGCTGTCTAGTGGTATTCCAGGTGGTAAAGGGGAAAGGAGGGCACTGTACAGCCATGAACACAGTCCAGAAAAGTATAGCCTATTTACTTGGGTTTACAATGGTTGGTCCCTAGGGTGCAGGCAGTCTCTTAACAGGCTGCAGCTGATGGGATTGAAAACTTTGGTTAAGATAATCACTGGCATAGTAAAGATTAAATCCATTGTACACAACTGATTGGAGGATCCAAACTGCTTTAATTAAGGATGGTAGCTTCTCTGGGGAGCAATTAATATAGCACCATAATGGTGGGCAGTCCTCACATTTACTTGGTCAGACTCAAGGTACAGATACCTTGATCCAGGGATCTATGTGACCACTCCAAGGGACAAAAAAGGCTTCTGTCCAAATAGTGGTGGCAAGTTTTATTCCACAGGGCTGAAATGGGCCTCAGACCATGCAGCTTCTCCACATTCCCTCCATCACTAATTCATCAGAACTACACTTCCTAGGGGGACATCATCTCTTCTTTCTCACAGGGCTCCCCAACTATATCCCAGTCTGTCAATGCTACACGAGCACCCCATGGATTCCTTCTCTGAGCAGTCCCGAACCCACAGCATTGGAAATTAGGGAGGCCTCCACACAGTTCTCAGGTGGACACAGGGCTCCAGATGGTGATGGGATATAGACTGCCACCACTGCACCCCCAATGGGCTGAGCTGCCACCACTGACCAGTGCACCAAGGGCCCCATGGCAACCGCCAGGCCTAAACACACAGTGACCCACCATGCTGCCCTGCCCTGCTGTCAGGGGTCATTTGGCAGGCTCCTCTTTTCCCTGGGCCTTGGCTCCCAATGTGGTGTGGCAGTCCCCACTCACAGGCCAAACTCACAGCAGCACCAGATGGTCCCCGATGACTCCATGTGCACATTTCTTCAAGGGCAGTGGGCCGGGGTGGCAGTCACCCCACATTGGCCCCAAACCTCGGCCCTCTGGCTGAACGCTAGCCAACTCTCGACTCCTTCCTCTCCTCACCTGGCTCTCTCCTTTCCTTGGTGCCCACACCCCTCCCTTATATAGCCCTGGCCTTCTGCCTTTCTTATCAGCAGGGGGCCCAGCAGACCAGGTGAGCTAAACCCAGGGACAAAGTTAAAGTATGCTCCTGGGGGGGCTTAAACAGGTATGGATCAAGGACTGATTACTTCTGCTATTTTTGTTGATCTTGCTAATTGCATTCATTACTAAATTGCCTCTAATATTTATGATCCTGATTGTAATACTATATCATGGTATTTGACTTCTTGTAACTTTAGTAATTTAATTGTTTAACTATCTCCTTCTCCCCTCTCCCCCAGGATACCTGTGGATATGATCTGTTATCAGCTCAGTATGTATTTCCTGGTTAAACTTTAAAATAAATAAATACATAAAAATAAAATAAATAAATGTATGCAATAGGCATGGACATAAATCCTATGTGACAAATCTGAGCTACTATGAGATAAATTCAAAATGTTACATTTATACACAAAGTAGATGCATCATCACAGATTTATATACATAGTAGATATGTCACAATCACTGCGGAACTCATTTAGACTGTTCAGCCTCAGTACCAGTACTAACTATATTCAAATGCAAATAACTTTAAAATGAAAAATGATAGCATAGTGCTGTGAGCAAGAAAGTTGAGCAGCACAAAGTTATCTACAAAATGAGTGGTATTTTATTTATAGATACCTTATAGATTTTTCTATAATTGGCAAAAAAGAGCGGAAAATGCAATTTTTTGTTCACTTTTTTTGACAAACATATGCAAAAAATAAGATGAACAAATCAAAGGCAAATGTCTCTGCACTGACAGAAAGCATCCCTATTGCATAAATGAAATATACAATGGTGAGCTGTCAGATAAATGATTTATCTACACTTGTGCTGTTTGACCTCGGACATCTCACTCATGGCTTAACGCCACTCATGAGGTTACCCGAGGTCAAACAGCACTTGTGTTGATAAATCATTTATCTGACAGCTCACCATTGTATATCCCTTATAAATACCTTAGGGTTTAGTTGACCCATCACCTTGATTTGTTTCTGCATTTGGATGCCATCCATCAGAAGCTTCACCCTAAACTCAGCCCTCTCTACAGGAACAAAGCTTGTATCCCGCGCTTCTTGCTTGTAGGAAAATTGTCTCAAAGAATATCCTCCCCATATTTGATTATGGTGACATAGTGTACAGTGCCATTCCTAACTCCACTCTGGCTAGATTGAACCACCTTTGTCACTCCTTCTGCTGTTTTACTATTGACTGTCTCCCTCATATCTACCACTGTTCCTTCTAAATCCTCTCTTTCTCTCCCATCTCTCGATGCCAGGCTCCTCTCCTACTTTGCCTCTTATATCTCCAGATTTAGGTTTAGCTCTCTTCCACATTACCTTAGCTTCCTCCTCTTTTGTCCCTCTACCCATGTGTACTCCTCTACAACTGTTTTTTTTTTCTCTCTTGCTTTGTCCCCCATGTAAAATCCTCTAAAGGTCAATCTGCTTTCTCATTCAGATTCCCTAAGCTCTGGTGTTCACCACTTCCTGCTTTTCACCCTGCTTCCTCCCTCTGTTCTAATGAATATTTGTTAAGTTGTTTGGTCCAGGAGAAATATACAGAGATGTGTTCTTGGGGATGTGGATGGATTGGCATAGCAACATAGAAATAAAAAGATACAGTACATAGCAACATTTAAATATAAGAATTACAAAATGTTATGAAATAGCAGCAAATAAAATGAACTGAAGAATAGTCCTAATAATATTGCTCAGAGCAAAGAAGTGTAGTACAGTTATATGTTACAGTATGTACAGTGTATATGTTACATAGCTAGGACTTTGTCCCCCTAGAAAATGTCATCAGATATTCCCCCATATCTGATGGTACTTAAGTGCCATTATCAGTATGTAAGCAATTATCCTCTAAAATCTTAACAGCTTATTACTAATCTGAACCTTAAAACCATATTGACATGTTAATAACACCTTAATAATACGTTATTACTAACCTTAACCTCAAATCCTTATTAGCATCTTAACAAAGACAAGGCTGAAGGACCCTCCCCTCAACCATAGAAGAATGGTACCAACAAATTATTAAAATACTGTATTCCACATGGAGAAGATTCCATATATTTGGAGATACCAGACCTCAGGATTAGAGATATGTGTTTTTAACCCACCGGCGAAAATGTTTGCAAATCCGTGGAAATTTGCAATTCATAGAATTTGTGAATTCTGCCAAGGCAGACACGTCAACTTTGCTACATGAGTTTCCCTTTCATTTTTTTATTTATTAAAGCCTAGAATTTAAAAACTGTCCTGCACCCATTGTTCTGTAAAGCAATCCCCCTCTCCACAGCCAAAAATTTTGCATTCATTGATCCCCCTCCCCCTCATCCTCTGCTGGCACTCCCTCACCCTGAAAAATTCAGGCTGCACTTCAGCAAAAAAAAATGAATCCCTATCCTTCTTCCCATCTGCACACCAAACACATTCCACTCCACTCACCTCCCCTCACCTGGATTCCACTGAGTAAGTCACTCATCATCAAGACTAAAAGTTGTCATCATAACTAAGCACCCTTAGCCCCCCACCTAACTCCCCTGCTAGTCTGCATCACCTCCCCCCCCACCAGCATCCAGAAAATCAACCTGCAATACAAAAAATGGTCCCACAGTGCAAATCATCTACTCTGTTCAGTCAGTGTCCATCTCCTAATGTGAATGCATTAATAGTGACATCTTTGCTCCTAGCAAAACCTAATTGACTGAAAATGTGGGATGAGGTTTAATCAGGTAGTTGGATACAGGACTGGAAATTATGATTCCAGCTCCAATATTGATGCCTTAACTGGTATTGAAATATAATACAATTTGGAATAGGAATTTTTGATAAACTGATGGATCCTAATGCAATGGAATCAGATGATTCAGATCATCCCTATTCCATGGTGATTTAAGAAAGGGGTAGAAAAAAATATCATTTCCAATGAATGTGTCAATGTTTCAGATTCCAGAAGTGACATATTGTATGAGATGTAACTGCTGCATTATTCTTGGCTTTATCAGCAGTCTTTCCTTTATGTCCCCTTTCCTCAAATCATTTTGTAGGGTCACTAGTCACTGCCTCACCATCCGAACTAGGAATGCAGTTACACTTAGCCCTTAGCAATTGGTCAGTTAGAATGCAATTGATTACTTTTTATGAGTGGTAGCTCCATGCATTTGGGATCATGTTTCATTCCATTGGGTTGCAGTGTAATTCATTGTCAAGTTTTTCTTCTTTGATAATTACAGATTCTAAGATCCAAACATGCTAACGGCTTCATGCCTGTAGTTTAAAACAAGCTGTAAAATGTCTGTAGTCTCTGGTTCAGGTAGGAGAAAATGCATTCAGACTATCCCCCTGCCTTTTCTGACAAGAAGGACATTGTCAGTGAAGTCTCCATAGTACCATATCCTGATTGATGGTAATTGTTGTGTATGGGTGATATGTACTTGTTCTCCAAATTTACCATAACCAGATTTGCATATGATGGGGTCATTATCGACACCCTTTCTGTCTTTTTTTTTTTTTTTTTTGAGAAAAAAAGCTTTCTCACATTTGAGCTAATGCTTTCTTGGCACTGTTTCTGCTAGTGCTACTGCATAAAGACATGACTTAGGGAATTTTTCAAATCTTCCATTGAGTTTCTAGTCCCTGATTATGGTTATGCATTTGAACAAACCCTTAACATTAAGGGTGGCCAGCATGCATCCTGCGGTACTGTATCATGATTTTCATTAACTTCATCCAATGTGGTGAGCACATTAGTCACGTATTTGAAATATGAGTCTGTGAGGAGTACTTAGGGATTTATATAGAAGTCTGCATATACAGAAATCAGTTCTAGGATAGACTCTATTACTGTAACTCTAGGCCTCCTGGGTGGATTTTTACAGCCTTGTTGATTTTGAGTAAAATATAAAACACAATTACCATCAAGAAGGGTTACAGAGGGCCTTCCTTCCCATTATGAGAAAATTATTTCATAGTCTGCAATCTAATAAGCCTTCAATTTCTTTCATTACTTTTTTTTTCTAATGTTGTGTGCACAGTTCCAATAGTTTTTTTATGCTCAGCAATTGAGTTAGGCATTCTTGCTTATACTTATCATAGTGCTGAAAGACTATGGCTCCTCTCTTATCAGTACTACAGTATTTATGAGAATTTATGTCATTATTTTCAAGTGGATTTTAATAATAACGTAAATTCTTTTGGCATTAAATTGTATTTAACCTACTGCATCTATAGTTTTCTCAGATGTTATAATCATGTTGATATCTTTATCTACTAATTTCATAAATGTATCTATTCCTGATGGTGTAGCTTCTGGTGGATTAAAGGTTAACCTCTGTTTCAGGGCTGCCAGCAGATTTTTTGGATTGTCTGTTGTCTACAAAGGCAGAACCTCAGGATTAAGAATTGCCAGAGGCAATCAGTCTGTAAAGTCTTTGGTGATCTAACTCCAATGTGAAGACTTTTTGTTTGCTACGGGGCAAAAAGATGGACTTTTACTTATACTGTATTTTTACTGATGTAAAGTTTCTGCTTAAATGGTTAAATATATTACTTGTTTGCCTTCTGTTGCCTTGTCTGTATTATCTTTTTTTCACTGATGCTTTGTCTCCTTTGTTCACTTTATCTTTCCCCATTCTTGGCTGCCTGATGGAACTTCTGATGGGTCCTTGTGTATGTCCCTTGTGTGTGTGTCTTGATATAGTGTTCCCTGTCCTCCGTCTGTTGGGTTATAGGAACAGGCTATGCTCCCCCATGTTTGCAAAAGTAGGGTATATCCAATAGAGTGAACAATGACACACACACATATGATGCACGCATGCATGAGCTGATGTTTCACTGTGATATCACAGCTTCATCTGAGCTTCGATTAAGCTGTGATATCATGGCAAAATGTCAGCTCTTATCATATGTGTGTATACATTGTTGATCCCCTTGGATGGAAACATTGAGGAGCATAACCTTTTCATTTCCAGAGACATTTTAACCTTCTGATTGGGACAGACAGTATGATTTTTTCTTAAATGCTGTAATTACAGAATTTAAGAAATACAGCACACAGATGCAAAGAAGACTGTGTATAACTGCTATAAAATACTTTGTGTGTGTCACAAGCATGTGCCAATATATATTTTTGCATCCTGATGTATTGTGAGCTGTCAAATTACAGATATGTCCTAAACAGAAGGTTGTTTTTATCCAACTCTTTACTTTCTAATCTATCAAATAAAATCTTTTAATTTCTTTTTCTAAACACAGCTTTATTCAAGAAAACATAACACAATTTATGGATGGACCACAATCTACTGCATATTTCTGTTATTGTGTTTTAAATAACTGTTCACAATATTTGATGAATCTTGTGTTTACTTTTAAAATACCACTTTCAAGGGAGGAAATGTGCTTTCCTATATATTTTTCTGTCTTAAGAAACTATCTAAGAAAAACAAACATACTGAACGTTATAACTGTAATATTAAGGTGCAAACTAAACCTGCACTTTTAAAATCTTGGTTACACGTTTTGGTTTCATTATTGCATCTGTGTTTTTTTTCTTCAATCAATGGATTCACACCTTAAATGTCTTTATACCGTTTGTCCCTATTTGTATTTGAAATTGATGTTCCTTATGGCCTAACTGGAGCACTTCTGCAGAGCCACTCTTTTTTCCCTTTTTGTGCAGTGAATCCCTTGTATTATGATTTCTCCAGAATCTTATGAATCTCCCCAGAAGAGATGTTGCGTTTTACTTCACCAGTGAAGCTCTGGTGAAGTTGCGAGATTCATTTTAGTGAATTTCTTCACAAAGTTGCCTCCATTCCAGCCTAGCCAAGGGCATAAGTAAGCAATCAGTAGTCTTAAATGCTCTTAGTACTGCCCCTCCCTAAACCCCCCTACACCCACCCCCTACTCAACAAAGCCCTCTGGAGCTGCCCCCCCATCACCACCTCCCCCTTGTTTCAGTGTCACCCCACCTCTCGCTCTCTGGAGAAGAATCAAACCCAATACTCCGCCTTGTTTCACTGTCACCCCACCTCTTGCTCATTGGGATAGATTCAAACCCTATGCTAGCACTCTGCCATAGTCTACCATTGGACTTGGAGGTTTCCAGGGTTGTGCTACCTAAGGCAGTTAATTAGAAATAGATTTGTATTCTATTAAAATTTGCTCAGTTTTTTTTTCCTGTTTGTCTAATTCTCATGTAACTGATCTTAATGCCTAATGATCTGGCCTCTGTAACCACTGACTTTGTGTATTGTCCACCCTGATGTGGAACCTTTGTAAAAGAGCTAATGCTCAAAGGTCTTCTGATACACTAAATAAATGAAATAAATAAATAAATAAAATAAAAATAAGTTCCCACTTTGCAACTTTGTCTAGCTTCACCTAACTTTGCCTAGAAAAGTGGTAAAGATAAGGCAGAGATATGTGAATTTAAGTCAATTCACATAGAATAAATTCTGATCAGATCCACCACGGCTGCATAATGAAGTTAGTGAAGTTGTGTGGAATTGTTAAGGAGGTATGGAGAAACAACACAATGATTTCTAAGTAGTAAGATTTGTTTTAGTTTCTGTTCTAAGGAAGGCATACACATTATTAGGAAAATATATGAAGGTGTACATTTTAATGGAAGGAATAGGAAGCTTACAAAAGAACCCCAGAGCAAATGCCACTGATGTATGTGTTATCCCGGATGATACTGGCCAGACAGCCAAGTTTTAAAGAAAACACAATTGCACATATCCCAGTAATGCAAAGTATCAAGGGGAAATATGTGAAAATCCCCAATGATGGTAGAAAAGGTGGCAGTACATGAAAAAGTAATGGCTAGCATATGTTCAGTCTTGGGATTATTTACACAGTTTTTTTTTAAGAGAAACAGGGTTTCTGTCCATGAGGTGATGTAAGTTATATTTAAGCAATGTGTTGATGTCAGGAAGTCAGGTGTAATGATGATGATGGACTGTTAAAGCAAATATGACATTAACTTTCAGAGGGGGGTTGCTTTTGATAAGGGCAAGGTAGTTATGCTTGTGATAATGGGAATATTAGGAAAGTATGAGGTCTACACAGAAGTGGAGTAGAAACATGCACAGTTTCATGAGTACTGTATGTGCTCAGAGTGCAGGCAAATTTGATATGCAGGTTTATTTTAGAAATAGGTAAAAATACTGATACATGCAATTAATAGAACGATAGATAATTACATAGACATATATATATATATATATATAAGAGAGAGAGACAGACAGACAGACAGGCATAATAGGAATGGCAGTGAAAGTACTGAAGTGGCGCCAACCCCCACCCCACCCTGCAGACATGGACAGGCATTAAAGGTGTGCCATGGGTCATTGCCCATAATGCTCACTCCATTTCACCTCACCCTACCCTGCAGACACAGACAAGAGTTGAGGTGTGCCTTGAGGTTTTCAGGCTTTACACTCACCCCATTCCACAAGGAAATATGCTGAAATGGGTACAGTATAAGAGAATGGAGTGAACTTTGGGGCTGAAGAGTCAAAGGCACACCTCAATACCTGTCACTGGCTGGAGGGTGGGGATGGGGTGGAATTGTGTTAGCATTACTGTTGACAATCTCAAGTCACACCCCTGGTACCTGTCAATCCCTACAGTGCAGGGAGTTATGGTCAGAAACCCTAATGCCCTGGGTGTTTCTTGGTATTTTCACTACAAGTTTTCAGCATGGGCTTTTTGTGACCCCACTGCATGAACAGTGACACTATCAGTTCATTAGCTGAAAGGAGATTTTGCACAGCAACTGTGCCATTTGGCACCATAGGTGCAAAAACACATTTTGAACAGGATGTAAAAAATGACAGCTGTATATTTCTTGCTTCAGTAACTGATCAGCACATCTGTTGCATGACCTGCTTATTGACATTTTATATCTGCTATGCAATGTACTGCTGCAATGGCTGTATGGCTGAGAGGGACCTGGGGGTGGTGGTGGATGGCAAGATGAACAACTCAGACACTTGTAGGAGGGCAGCGGCCAAGGCCAACATGATGCTGGGATGCATCACTAGGGGGATCACTCCAGAAGGAGGGAAGTGATACTCCCTCTGTATAACTGCTTGGTGAGGCCGCACCTCAAGTACTGCATGCAGTTTTGCAGGCCACACTTAAAGAGGGGCATTGAACTCCTGGAGAGGGTCCAGAGGAAGGCAACCAAAATGATCTGGGGCTTGGGGGTAAGGACCTATGGGGAGAGGCTAAAAGAGCTAAATATGTACACATTGGAAGAGAAAAGGGACAGGGGACATGATATAGGTCTTCAAGTACATGAAGGGGTAAATAGGGGAGGCACAGTCATGGTGCTCAGAAGGAAGGGGGCAACTAGAGGGCATGGATGGAAACTGGAGGGGGAGACTCAGGGGAGAAAGGAGGAGGTGCTACTTCACTGAGAGGGTGGTAGAACCATGGAATGCTCTGCCTGGGGGGGCTGGTGGAGGCAGAGACTGTAAGGGGTTCAGGAAGGGGTGGGACAGGTACAGGGGAAGGGTTGTGGAAGCAAAGTCCAATGAAGTGGGAATACCTTGGACTGGGAAGGGAGAAGCCTGGAGGGGGCAGCAAGGTCAGCTCCCAGGGTGTGGACTGACCAAACGAGCAGACACAAAAGCCCTCTAGGCCTATTCTGCTGCCATTTTTGTATGTTAGTATGTTGGTATGCTTACTACACCAACATAATGAACCATAAAACAGATGACTGCCATAACTAGGGAGGCAGTGTAGCACAGTGGTTTAAGGCTCTTAACTGCAAATCTAGAGATCTGGGTTTGAATTCCACAACCCCCAATTGCATACTGGGTATCCCTGAGCAAGTCATTTAACTTCCATGTGCTTCCAGGTTGCCCCTATAAACAAGCTTTCAGCTTAGTGTACCACTCCTGGTTAAACAATGGAAAAACACAATATATTATTTTTCTTGCTTTATTTTGCTACTACAAGCTTTGACTAATACATCCATCCTTATTTATAGCTTATGTGTCTGTGACCTAGGCAAAACTACACTTAAAATCTCAAACATAAATAAATAAAATATCAGAATAGCATTTATTTTAGTATTATCTCCTTCCTTTTCAGATGCCCATGACACTATGTATATATATTTATATCTTTTAACTTCAAAGCACTAAATCTATTCAAATGCAAAAAACACAAGACTTTATTCTCTTCACATAATAGTGTTAAACTTTAGATCCCAGAATGGCCAAGAAACAATTTAGACGTCACTCTTGCATGCCACTGCCACACCACTTCTCATACAAACAACAATCAAGCACAGAAACCCTTTCATTTCTATGCTATGCACTCTTACATCAGAGAGACAAAAAAAAAACAAATTTATCAAGAGTGGATTTCTGAATGAAAACCTGTTGTTTACAGTACCTATGTAAATAATAGTTTACTGGCTGCAAACAATTCTACAGACATGACATTAACAAAATTTCTGTTTTACATGGAAAACAACCATATAATGAACTTGTCATACAGGATTTGTGACCTTCTGTCTGCATGTATCTGACAAAGGAAAAGGCAGCTGCTTGATCCTTTTTTTTCTATTTTAGTTTTAAGCCCAACTAGCCCATACTGTAAGAGCCAAATATTGACATGCTTAGAGTTAAAAAAAAAATCATGATGTCTATGTGTGTGCATGTTTGGGGAGAGGGATATGCCTAGATGCAATTTTTAGTTCTCACTTCATCCCAGTGTTTTGTTTCTGCCTAGGCTGTGAGAGGATTTTTTTTTCTAATTTTCCTTTGGGTGTTTTATGACCTCTGTGGGCTGCCATTCAGGATTGTTTCATTGCATCTTCTCCAAGTTAGTCTTTCCAGAGTGCCCTTTGGTTTGATGTCTAATAGCAGGCCAGTGTCTTGTTACAGTGTCTTGCTTAGCCACAGCAGAGAAAGAACACGGCAGCCAGGATTCACACTGCTAGTCTCTGGGTATGATATGTTTCTTAAATATTGATACCTTATCCAGCTGTATTCTGCTTAGGGTGAGAGTGAGTGTGTGTGTGTGTGTGTGTGTGTGTGTGTGTTTAAGCATGTAACTTTCTAAAGTATTTTGTGCCACGGCATTTTACATTGTACAGGATCCAGATGTTATTAGTTAGAACTGGAATGCAATGAGACAGACTAAGATGTCCGTTTAAGTTACCAACCCCCCCAAAATACAAATGTGCCTCTTTGACACACACAACCAATGAAATCCCTATGCCCCCTCTCCCCCCGGCTAAACAAACTTTACAGCAAAACCATTTTGTTGCATTTGTGTGTGTCTGGACTACAATGCTTGCATGCATAGGGAGCTCTCCACTCAATTTATCATACCGCACACATTTAGAACTGCCAAAAGCTGGGCTAATGGTACTTCGAGATCCACTGAGATGGTTGCAATCATAGGCGATGTGTGGTGGGCCGTCCCACCTAGTTGGTACCCACCATGCTACCACCTCAATTCCCTTGTGATCTTTTTGCTCCCCCACATGCCGTGATGACAGCAGTATGCAACAGTCTATCAATGGTAAAGCACCCCCACCCATGACCAGTCATGGAAGAACATGCTTTAATACAGTACGTGATACATAGATCTTCAATTTGTATACTTCACCACACAATACCCTTTACTTTGTGCTGTAAATAATACCCAATATGTCATGTTGAGATAGGCCTCCCTTCCCCTCTGGCTCATTAGGCCAAAATAAGCACTGGTAACACCATACAAACCTGGTGGTGTAGTGGCCGATCACCATCAACTGACAGTTAGTGACCATCCTCCCACCCCCTCCCATCCTGCACCACGACTGAATGACTGGCACATCCCCCCTCACACCAGCAAGGCATGCCAACCAGAGAATATACTGTATATACTATGCACTGTGACAGTTCATTGTGTGTCATGTCGTGGTAGTGATAGGAGTGCTGTGCTATTAACACCACCTGGGTATGGGATGCTGGGGTGAGAGTGGTAGTGTCAACTACCTGCCTGGTGTGGGGTGCCATTGTACCAGGTAGGGCTGGTGTCTTCAGTGCCTATTTGCACATACTAGGCATGAGTATGGGACCCTAGCTCACTGAGACAGAATGGGGATATTTTGCTGCATGCAGAGGATGGTGATAGTTGGATGCTGTGCCATAAACACCATCTGTGTATGGGATCATGGGGTGAGAGTGGTAGTGTCAACTACCTGCCTGGTGTGGGGTGCCACTATACCAGGTATGGATGGTGTCTTGAGTGCCTATTTGTGCATAATGGGCATGTGTATGGGATCTTAGCTCACGGAGATAGAATAAGGATATTTTGCTGCATGCACAGGATGGTGATTGTTAGGTGCTGTGCCATAAACACCATCTGTGTATGGGATCATAGGGTGAGAGTGGTAGTGTCAACTACCTGCCTGGTGTGGGGTGCCACTATACTAGGTAATGATGGTGTCTTCTGTGCCTATTTGCACATAACAAGCAGGTGTATGGGACCCTAGCTCACTGAGATGAAATGGGGATATTTTGCTGCATGAGTAGGATGGTGACTGTTGGGTGGGAAGGTAAGAGGATACCAGGGAATGCCATATACAAGACATATGTCTGTATACTGCAGTACTTTATGGCATATTGCAGCTTGTGTTGGGCTTATTCACCATGGCTGGTATACTGTTAATGGTTGTTTGCTATGTGGTGATGGAGGTGTACTGTTGGACAGTGCTGTGCCCCTGTTTATGGGACTGCTAATGCTCCACCCCCTGCAGGTGTTGTGTCACACCTCATGGGTGCACCAGTAGTGTCAGGAGTCTGTTCTGTAGAAAATAAGCCAGAGTGCAGGATGTAGCAACACTCGCAAAAGCCCGCCAACCAGTTTGCCACCCCGTTGACTAACTTTTGACCCACTGAGCCTACCCAGCTTATTAATCAATCTTCTATGTGGAACAGTATCAAAGTACATAGAAGAACATTACAAGTTGGTACAAGTTGGCATGACAACAGTGGCACAGAAGCAGAGTATTCACTAGTCATCAAGACGCAAAATAAAAATGCATCTCACTCACCACAGCCACTCAAACAAGCAATGGACAGACAAGTTATCGCATATCTCATGCTGAGAAAATCATGTTATAAGCACAGAATAGCGGACATTTTTTAACCTAAGGAACACAAGAACTGTTGATAGTGGGCACCGTGGTATGTTGCAGGGTTCCCATAGAACAACTGGGCACTATTACAATATTCAGCTAACCCCACATCATCTGTAACCAAGGATCAAAGTTTGCTGTGCACTACAAGGTGCAAACACAGAGGGATAAGGCAAGAATATTATGGCAAGTAAGAAATAGCAACAGCCAGAAAAGAGCTGTGGAGTATCAAAAAAAAGGCTGGCACGGGGATAGTAGGGGAGGCTACTTTTTTGCAGGTGGTCGATGTTTGGTCAAACAGCCCATTCTAACATAGTTGGATGTAAACAGTGCTTATAGGACATTGAACTGACAACTGTGAAACAGACAGACTGATTTCTAACATAGAAGCTGTCATACCACTGAAAAGTAGTTACGGTATGACCTGAAAGTTCCATGCTACAAACAAAGTGAGTAAGTGACATACTGGGAAAGCTATAAATTAAATGGGCCTTATTTTCTATGATCTAACACAATCTGCAAAAATGGCAGCATTTTTTGAGTGTTGCTACATCCTGGACTCTGGCTTATTTTCCATGGGACAGAATCCTGGCACTACTGGTGCACCCATGAGGTGTGACACAACAGCTGCAGTGGGGTGGGGCATTAGCAGTTTCCATAAACAGAGGCACAGCACTGGCCAACAGCACACCTCCACCACCATAGAGCAGACAGTCATAAATAGTATGTCAAAGTCAGGCCATGGTGAATAGGCCCAAGTCAAGCTGCAAAATGCCATAATGTACTGCAATGTACAGAAATATGTTTAGTATATGGCATTCCCTGGTATTCTCCTACATTCCCAACCAACTATCACCCTCATATGCATGCAGCAAAATACCCCTGTTCTGTCTCAGTGATCTATGGTCCCATACACATGCCTGTTATGCACAAATAGGCACTGAAGACACCATCCCTACCTGGTATAGTGGCATCCCACACCAAGCAGGTAGTTGACACTACCACTCTCATCCCATGATCCCATACCCAGGTAGTGTTTATGGAATGGCACTCCTATCACTACTATGGTATGACACACAATAAACTGTCACAATGCATAGTATATACAGTACGTTCTCTGCATGGCTTGCCTTGTTGGTGTGAGGGGAGATGTGCCAGTCACTCAATCTTGGTACAGAATGGGAGGAGTGGGATGGTGGCCATTAACTGCCAGTTGGTGGTGATGGGCCACTAGATCACCAGGTTTGTATGGTGTCACCAGTGCTTATTTGGGCCTAATGGGCCAGGGGTTGGGGAGCCTATCCCAACATGACATACTGGATATATTTCACAGTACACAGTAAGGGTTATTGGGTGATGAATAATACAAAGTGAAGATCTATATGTCACGTACTGTATTGAAGCATGTTCTTCCATGACTGGTCATGGGCAGAGGAGTGCTTCACCGTTGATTCACAATGGGGGTGAGAAACTGACAACAACAAAAATGGAAATGGATAGGGGGTTAGCCATATCAGATGACCTAAAGGTGGGCAAGTAATGTGAGAAGGCAGTAAGGAGGGCTGGGGGGATACTGGGATGCATAAGGAGAGGCATCACCAGTAGAAAACAAGAAGTTGTTGTCCCTCTGTACAGACAGTTGGTAAGACCACATCTGGAGTACTGCATCCAGTTCTGGAGACCCCATCTCTACAAAGACATAGACAGGATGGAGGCAGTCCAGAGGAGTGCAACCAAAATGGTGCAGGGTCTGCACCAGAAGACATATGAAGAATTAAGATGTATAGCCACAAGGAAAGGAGGGAGGGGGGGACATGGCAGAAACTTTCAAATACCTCAAGAGAATCAACAAAGTCCAAGAGTGTAGCATCTTTCAGAAAAAGAGATGTGCAAGAACAAGGGGCACAATTTGAAAATAGAGGGGGGTGGCTAAGAGGTAATGTGAGGAAGTATTTCTTCACAGAGAGGGTTGTAGATGCATGAAACAGCCTTCCTGAGGAGGTCACAAAGTCAAAAACAGTGGGGGAATTCAAGAATGCATGGGACAGACATAAGGCAGTTCTAGTGGGGGGTAGGAGGAAGTAGGCTGTTGGTTAACTAGGATCTGCAGCTTATCCATTGGGTAGGGAAATGGGCAGACTAGGTGGGCCAGGCGGTCCTTATCTGCCATCAAATTCTATGTTTCTATGTTTCTATGACTGACTATTGCATATTGGTACCATCACGGCATGTGGGGGCGGCAAAAAGATTACAAGAGAATTAAGGTGGTAGCATGGTTGGTACCAGCTTAGTGGGATGGCACAGTACACATTGCCTATGGTTGCCAACCATCACAGTGGATCTCGAGGTACTATTAGCCCAGCTTTTGACAGTTCTAAATGTAAGCAGTATAATAAATTGAGTGCTGTGCATGCAATCATTGTAGTTCAGACACACACAAATGCAACAAAATGGTTTTGTTGTAAAGTTTGTTTAGCTGGGTGGAACATAGGGGTTTCATTGGTGGTGTATGTAGAATTTGTAATTTTTGGGGGGGTTGGTAACTCAAACTGACATCTCAGCCTTTCCCATTACATTCCAGTCCTCACTAATCACATCTGGATCCTGTACAATGTAAAATGCCATTGTACAGTATACTGTAGAAAGTTACATGTTTAAAAACACACACACACACCCCTCTAAGCAGAACACAGCTAGATAAGGTGCCAATATTTAGGAAACTTATCATACATACCCAGAGTCTAGCAATGTGAATCCTGGCTGCAGTGTTCTTTCTTTGCTGTGGCTATAAGACACTGTAACAAGACACTGGCCTGCTGTAGGGGCTATTAGACATCAAACCAAAGGGCACTCTAGGAAGATGATCCTGGACAAGATGCAATAAACCAATCCTGAATGACAGCCCCCAGAGGTCATAAAACACCCAGTGAAAGCAGGGAAAGTTAGAAAAAACTCCTCTCACAGCCTAGGCAGAAACAAAACACTGGGATGAAGTAAGAACTCAAAGCTGGTAGTAATACATACATTTTCCTGTTTTTAACATGCAGTTTTCCTTTAATTACTTCCCTAGGTAGCTCTGATAGTCAGTTGTTCCAACATGATAGATCCACCTCATGCCTCTCCCACATGAATCAAAAAAAAGTTGGGGTGGATCTTTAGGAGCTTATGTGTGAATGTGTTTGGGGGGGTATGCCTAGATGCAGTTCCAGGCACTCCTTAATTACTTCCCCAGGCAGCTCTGATAGTTAGTTGTTCCAACATGATAGACCCACCTCATGCCCCTCCTACAAAAATGAAAGCATAGTGCATGCAACAGACCTTAGAAACATCAAATGTTTTAATGTCAGCTCTGATCTGTTCAGTCTTACTTTTTTTCCTGGCTCAGTTTATAATATCAGTGAAAAGAAAGTAGGAAAAAAAACACTCATCATTTTGCATCTACAAGTAGTTGTTGATTGCAGCTGGTATATTTTAACATGTGCAAGGCAACTCCACCCACAACTTCCCTAACACAGACAAATTGCACCAGTGGTCACTTATGTGTTAACATCCTGTTTCTAGTGTCCCTGATAAAATAAAATAAAAAATGCAGTTGAGATTTTTTTAATGTCAGCTCTGATCAGAATAGCTTTTAAAATCACCAATTGTTTTCTTGTTCAATGTTTTCTTCTCTCCTTTTACTGATGGTACAAAATGAGCCATAGCTATTTCTTCCAACAATACATGAAATAAACTCCTATGATATATATCACTGTCTTGCAAAATGTATCCCTTACAATTTTTTCTTATTTGCAAGACAGCATATATTTATCCTAACAAATCTGTCCTACTGCCACATTCAAAACACTATCCCCTACCTACTTGCCCCATGTAAACTCAAGTATAGTAAAAAAAAAAAAATTAAGGCACTTAATCATGATTCATTCCCCAGTCCCATTTACAACACTGGTACACTTATATACAATACATACTTTTCAAACTTAAAAGGAAAAATACACTTTATCATCAAAGTACTGTGTTTACCAAGTACTGTGCCCATGATTAAAATAATTTGAATCCCATCTACCCAAAAATGTGCCCTCACATGAAACTGCATGTTTAACTGTAAAGACAATTAAAAAATGTATTTCTAAATGCATTACGAACACCAATGCTTTCAAAGTTTTGAAACTACTAAAAAGACAAACTATATATATATATATATTAAATGTTGTTAATCCCAAAAGCTGAACTTTATGTTTTTGGTATATAAATGTTTAAGAAAAATCTGTGGCTCTTTCAACTTGAATCAGAATACTGTATTTATTGTTTTCCTTGGGAGCTATAGTTTCAGGCACTTCTTATTTACTCTTTCCTTCTGAGGCCCCAGATGGCTCTGATAATCATTGTTCCAAGAGTTTTGAAGCCAATTTGAAGGCATTAAGTATCTTTTGTTCTCCTAGTCCTTAATAAAATGTAGGGGCTCCACAACCTGATCACTCCACCGACTTGTTCTGTTGCTTGGTCCAGGTCCCAAACTAGTGTGTCTTGTTCCAACATGGTGGATCCACCTCATGCCCCTCCCAAATGAATAAAAAAAGGTGGAGGTGGATCGTTAGGAGCTTATGTGTGTGTGTGGGGGTGTGTGTGTGTTTGGGGGGTGGATATGCCTAGATGCAGTTTCAGACACTCCTTATTTACTTCCCCAGGCAGCTCTGATAGTCAGTTGTTCCAACATGATAGATTCACCTCATGCCCCTCCCACATGAATCAAAAAAAAGGTGGGGGTGGATCTTTAGGAGCTTCTCTGGTGGATGTGGGGGTGGATCTTACTCCTCCAAAAAATGAATGCTGCCTCCCATTACTCAGGTTCCAGTTCTTGTACTGCTCATTTAAGAAAGAAAATAGTACCCTGCAACCATTGACGAACATGAAAGCGTATTTATTTGAGGGTGGAAAACATTTCTTGGAGGACGGAAAGGTGAAGGAAACTATTTACACCTTCAGTCAGTTCCATGGACAGAAAATATGACAGCATTCCTTTTGTACATGCAAAATGTCTGCAGGCTCTGCCTATTGCAGCCATAAAAAGGGCAACTTCACCTTGTAAAAACTTCATGCAGTTGGTACTTGGCACTTTGCAAATTTCACCAATTTCATGAATTAATTTGCAAAGTGAATTTTATCCACTTGGCACAACTATTGCAGGGATCAGGGATAAAATGGCTGATCCTACTTTTATTAATTTCTTGGTGCACTATAACTATATTTGCCTACAAGAGACGGAGTAGCAATGAATCAAAATTAAATGGTTATAAGGGTTTTCAGAAGGCAGCAATAAGTTCTGAAAGATATGGTAGATCTTCGGAGGTCTGGTAACTTGGTGTGAAATAAGTGATACAGTACAGCATATAGAGAGATGCCTTTGCACTCAGATCACATCCTGCCAGTTCAAATTGTTAGAAAGAAACAAAATGTATACCTCCCCCCCAAAAAAATTCCAATTATGTGGGTCATGAAGATCTGGGAATATTAAGTGAATTTGTAGAAAATTGGTTAATAGAGGACCCTGACCACAGAATCATCATATTGGGTGATTTTAATGCCAGGGTGGGGCATTCCCTTGAATTAAGAGAAGAGCTTGTAGAGGCCTGTGTGGCTCTGAATCCTCCAGCTCTGACCTTAATGAGAAGATGCAGGGATAGTACACATTGTGATAGAGGGATTTTAATTGGTAGACGCTTTGGATAAGCTAGAAATTATGCTGGTCAATGGGCATAAAAAAGATGTCGCACAAAGAGACTATACTTATATTGGAACCAAAGGGATCTCAACCATCGATCTGGGTTGGATTTCAATAAACTTCATAACAAACTAGCTTGGTCTTAGAATAGGTAACAAAATGGATAGTGAACATAGACCTTTAGAAATTATACTTGATCTGCGTTCTATGTAAAAAAAAAATATATAATATGAACCAGAAAGCAAGTATAGTGAGTGTAAAAAAGGGATTAAATGGGAAACTCTAGAGAATTTCAGGTCAATCCAACTACTATCTGATTATGGCTTCAGGGAAGAAATAATAAACTTAGGACAACTGGGGCTGAAGGAAAACCTTATAAAAAAATTATCTGCGATATTAGCAAATATAGCGGTCATATTAGTACAAGTAACAATAAGTAAAGAACAAAGAGGAAGTAAACGGTTCAATGATGAATGTAAAAGGAAGAAAACAGAAGTTAATGGGTTGGCCAACCTGACTTACAATAAACCAACAAGAGAAAAAAAAAATTTGAATAACCTGAGAAGAAATTGTAAAATGATTCTGGAAGAAAAAGGAAAAACCTACAGGATAACTTGAAAAATACATAAATGAGAACAATGTAAAAACATTTTGGCAACTAGTCTCCAAAAGATGGGACCAGTTACATGGCAGTATTGAAAGTTATATTGACCCAGCATCGTAGGAGAATTGTTTTAGAAAATTATTCTATGACCAAGTATCTAGATGTGAAGTAAATCAAATTGACTGGTTACCCTATGGAGAGAAAATCAAAGAAAAAGAAATAATATTACCAATACAACAGTCAAAAAGACATAACGCACCAGACCCTGATCGGATACCAATGGATATAATTATTGATGATCCCTTATTGTGGATCCCTGTATTAGTAGATTTATACAACACTATATTAAAAACAGGAGAAATCCCCCAGGTGTGGAGAGATAGAATATTATAGTTCCCATTTATAAAAAAAGGCAATCAAGCAGATCCAAACTATTATAGACCCATCAGTCTATTAGATAATGTACAAAAACATTTTGCAAAGATTTTGACCAATGGACTCATAGATTAGTTGGGAAAAACTAAAATAATTAATGAAGCCCAAGAAAGTTTCATGCCTAATCATTCAACGCTGGATCAATGTTTTGTTTTAGCACATCTAATAAACAAATATGCAGTAATTAAAAAACAAAAGCTACTTTGTGTATTCATAGATTTAAATGCAGTGTTTGATAGAGTAAACAGGGATATATTGTGGGAGGTCCTCAATAATTATGGTTTAGACACACCCCTGATATATATAATTAAAACTCTTTATGAGAACAACCTCGCCTACATAAGATATAATGTGGAGGGAGACTGCTCGACCAAATTTCCAACTAACATTGGTCTTAGACAGGGGTGTGTTTTACCCCTATTTAATTTAAATTATTTTTGAATAGGGTATTGGAGGGTATGGAGGATTAGGAGCTACACATGCCTAGGGTGGGAAAAAGTGGGTGCCCCTACCTGTCATACACTGATGATATAATACTGATTTTAACCAGTTATATAGGAATTAAGAGAAGTATAGATCAATTTCAGAAAGAATGTGAAAAACTAGCAATGGAGATAAATTTCAGCAAAACTAAATATATGATATTTAACAGCTCCTTAATTAGAACTGGCAGGTTGTGATCTTTGAAGTGCAAAGGTCATGAGATAGAATATGTATCGAAATTCTGTTACCTGGGATAGTATTTACATACAATCTTAAATGGAAGGAACATATGGCAGGAGTGTTAAGGAACATCAAAGAGGTAATCCTAGCTCTGGATAGATTCAACTATAAATATGGGGGTAAATCTGTTAGAGGGCCACTTAAAGTATTAAATGCAAAGATACGTTCACAAATTCTTTATGAGGCAGAAATTTGGGGGATGGGGAATAAGAATGGATTAGAAATTATTATGAACACACTTTATAAAAGATTATTGGGTCTCCCATGTGGAGCTTCTTGCTGCCAATCTAGACTAGAATTAGGTTAATTAGTATTGAATTGTAACATAGAGCAATGGATGGTGACCTATTGGATCAAGGTATATAATCTGCATGAGCATAGGCTCCCAAGAATGTGCATTGAGGTAATGTTGATTCAGAAAGGAGAATGTTTCATATACCCAAGCACACATACCTTGGAAAAGCTAATACTCCCCTATGGGTTACTTGAACCATCGCTAGAAAGTATAAGAACACCAATTGAAGTAATGAATGAGATTGTCAAGCTAAGGATAAGGGATATCCACATCCAAAAGGATGTGGAATTAGCAAAACAATGTAAAATAAGCTTGTGGTTGGCATTAAACACTGGGAGACAATTTGGTTTACATCAATATCTCAGGAACATAAGTAACCCAAGTAATAGAAGAGCTTACACCAAATTCAGATTTGGGTATATAGAAAGCAATAGTTTAAAACAGAAAATGGGAATGGCATCTAATATAATGTATGCTTGTGGTTTAGATGAAGATACACCTAAACATTTATTAATATTGTGCACCCTGTATAAAGCACAAAGAAAGCATTTACTGGGGGATTTGCTAGTGAAACTGGATATGGAACCAAATTACCAATATAATTATTTACTTAAGACAAATCATATTGGTAATATGAACAAGGTTGCAAAACTTTGCAGGCTTATTGAAATATGAAAACTACAGCTGAAGAAAACTTGACATTGAAGAGAAATGAATTATTTATTTTATATAAAGCTGCCACATGTGAAGATGTAAATTGTTTTATATATACGGTATCTATGTATCAATTTTAAATATGTATTTTTACACAATGATATGGTTGGGTGTTTTTATTTGTCTTTTGTAACGACAAAAATGTTTTGTCAATTAATAAAATTTACTACTACTACTACTTGGCTCATCACTACTTCTCAGTACTATATGTCACCTTCCCTCAGTTCCTCCCCAATCAGATCTTAATTTCTTGCTTTTTTGGTATCTAATATTATCTTTTAGCTGCTTTAGGCCTTTTTTCATCAAAGTAAGCTGTGTTTTGCTGTCTCCTAGCTTGTTTTTCAATTCTTGCTCTAGGCCATTAATTTCTTTTGCAATTGTATCCCATTCTGTGGTGAAGGCCTCAATAATTGCTATCATGAAACAATAAAGCATTTGTTTCTCATGCTGCCCCACTTGTTCATTAATTCACTGGATATGAAGTCTAGATTTGGCTTTATTGCTACATATAAACTCGTAGGAATGTGCTTTTATTAATCACATTCCATGAGCATTAGTGCGTATCTCTTGTATGTACACTTCTTCACCTTTAGTTGTTCTAATTTATTTATTAAAGATTTTGTATTCCCTACAGTATATTAGGAAACCTGTAATTTTCCATCAATGTTCCTTAGAATGCAGTCTTTGTGTTATTATGACAGAAGCAGATCTTTCATATATTGTACTCCATAATTGGCCTAATACATCTGTTCTGTTTTAAAGTAAGATGGAACTGGGTAAATAAGCCTTTTATATATGCTAACAATGTTTATTGTACAAAAAAAGAAGTGAAGCACAAAAAGTGACCTCATAACATTGGAAATAGGGGACAATACTCTTAGGTCCTCCTCCAACTTTCAGTATAGTAATAATAGTCCCTTATGACAATTACTTGTGTGAACCAACTGTGAGTTCCTTGCTACAGATGTAATAAGCCTAGAGAAAACAAGGTTTAAAGTTCTTGAGAAATGATACAGAGGCCCAGCATACTGATGATGCAAGGTTTGTGAAACTGACAGAGGTTCTCTGAACGTGATGCTTATGGTGTGTGCATTTGAATTTTAACATTAAAACTGCTTTTTGGATAAATGTTTGCATGGTGTGGATATTTGTTTGCACACAATCACAATGTACAATAACTCTAGTGTGCTCCCTGATGGTTTAAAAAAAAAGAACAATATCCATGAGTCTATTCCTTCCAACATGACAAGTCACACTACAGAACGTTGAAAAAGCATGCACTCTCTGTGAATATTCAAGTTGCTGAATGAATTTTTTGCTACTGTATTCACCAAAGGGCCCAAGGGCAGAGAAGGGTTGTCATTGGAAGGACCTTTGGCATCATGGGAAGCCATGGTGCAGTCTGTGGATATCACAACTACCCCAGAAGCTGGCTTCTGTACTTGGTAAAGATAATCCAAGGATCACAGTGGAGATACTGTGAAGAAACAATTGCTGGGGAATCTTGCATTAACATAGAAACATATACAATGACAGAAGAACATAGAAACATATACAATGACAGAAGAAGACTGACAGTCCATCTAGTCTGCCCATGTTACCCTATCATATAATGGGATCTACTGTCTCTTTGGGGTCTATACTTAACCTATTTCCCCTTTTTTTCTCTGTGTTTTCACCTCCCTCACTGTGATGCATAACTACTATACCCTGAGCTTTATCCCAGCTGCATTTGAAGCCATTTATGGTTCTGGCTCCCACCATTTCTGTCAGCAGGCCATTCCATCTCTTGACCACTCTTTCTGTAAAATAATACTTTCTCACAGCCTTGCTAAACCTTCCCCCCATTAATCTCAACTCGTGACCCCATCTCCTAGCTTCTATTTAATAGCTCCTCCTAGTTCACCTTGTTAATTCCTTTCAGAAACTTGAAAGTCTCAATCATATCCTCTCTCTCTGTCTCACCTAGTTTCGAATGAATATGTGGTTCATGCCTTTAGCTGATTCTACTAGGATCTGCTTCTCTGGCCCTGAATCATCTTAATCACCTTGCAGTGTACTAACCATAAGACAAAGAACCTCTGTGCGCAAACACTGAGGCAAGGGTTACCCCAAAGGGCATTTGGCTGGGAAGCCAAGTTTCAAGAAAATACAAAATCACACATGCCCCCACAATGCAAAGCATCATGGGCTGCATATGCAAATCACCACAGTACTATCCATAGCCTGTCCCTGTCATTTTCAGGTGAGAACACCAGAACTGGGCACAATACTCCAGATGTGGCCAGATCATTGACCTACGCAGAGGTTCTAGGGGAGTAGATATAGTTCAACTTCAACACTCTGGCTGTTCCATGGAAATGCTGATTTGTTGGCTGTCTTGAAGCTAAACTGCTCCCACCAACCAGGTGGTATACCCCTCAGATTCACCCTGTGATGTCAGAGCTTTCCTTCCTGCTGGAAGAATGATCCTTCACAGCTCTTGCTTAGGACTAAGTGCACCATTGGTGAACCTGTATTTTGAAGTTTTCTGATTTTCTGTAGATTTCTGTTTTGGACCCTTTGACTCTGCTCAGTGATCAGCAATGGAGCAATGCAAGTCAGCTTCAAATTTTGTGTCCAATGATGACAGAAAAGACACACATGATCAATGCCTGTACAGCCTGTATGACATGGCCAGGTGTAGCTTTTGCCTATTGATGCTTCTGGAGTCCCTACAGGACCAGAAACATAGGCTTACCCTTGGATAGTCTTTGGAACAGGACCTAAAGGACTGCCCTAAGGGCCACAAGAAGGCCTCAGTCGCTGCTTGAGTCAGCTTTTCAGCTTGTAGTCCTTAAGGGAGAAGTGACATCTGCTGCAGCAGGCACCTCCTCAGTCTTGGCATTGCTCCAGGATGCACCAGCATCAGGGGGTCATTCTCTGGTGGCTTCAGAGAAATGTGCATGACCCTTCTGATCTTGGGGGAGAGCCCTACCCACCGTGGTAAGAAAGACAAGTGCTTCCAGCATCGGTTATGTGACTGGGAGAGATTGAGGTCCTCCCAATCCCTCTAATCCCCTGACCACTGGACCCCAGTCAAGGCCCCTTTGGTCAAGGGGAAGATCAGGAGCTCCTCGATACCCCTGGTGGGCATCTTGACCATGACTCTGGTCGAGCAGGCCATGGAGGTCTTCCTCAAGCCTTATCAACCAGCTGTCAGATGAGAATGAGGAGTCAATCTTGCATATCCTGGTGCTTCTGATCCTCACCCAAGAGGACGTGGATTAGTCAAACCTTCCAAGCCTGTACTTGTTAACATGGCAAGGCATGTGATTTACTATAATCAGATGGAAACCTTTCCTCAATATCAATTCTCGGGTCAAGATCACAGTTGAGGTCTCTCTTGAGGTGCTCATGATCTCTATAAAGCTCAGCCAGGAAGCATTTCTATCAACACTTCTCATTCTTGGGTGAGGAGAGTCACTGCCACAAGAGGACCCATGCTACAGGGAGCTCATTTGGCAAAAGTTAACCACTGCAGCACATCGTAGGCTCTACCCATTGGCACTTTGGTCCCCTGGTAGTCACCAGTGATGCCGTCACTAGTCTGCACAACATAGGTGTGCCCTGCAACTGCTTCTCCACACCTACAAGTGGAGCTGCCACCACCCCAACCTACAATGGATGCTGTGACTAAGGAGGGCTATTCAGCCACCAGCTTGCCAGGCCAGTTGTGCAGATCACCCAAGCAGAGAACAGTGGTCTGTGGCAATAAACGGTTGAGGGACATTTTTAAGGAGTCCTCAGATGTCTCATTTCTTGAGACCATGGCCTCCTCTGGGTCTCTCCTCCTTGACTGGGGTTCATTTGAGGAACTCACCACCAAGCATGGCCCAGTGTCCTTTGCTGTGCTCATCCATTTGATTTCAGAGTCCATGTCTGTCCCACTGAAGCCAGTCCAGAAAAGGGCTAGGTATCCATTTAGAATCATTTTGGACAGGAACAATTCCCCAGGTGTTACCTTTCTCATGGCTGAGGTCATATTGGGTCTGGCTGTAGAACTTTGGCTGTGTCCAGCATCCTGCCCAGTGCCCTCTACCTGTATGGTCCGCAAGTATGCAGTCCCCACTTGAGTACCTATCTGGGTTTATAAAACCAGCCCTCTGCCAAGGGGCTAGTTTCTGATTCAGACTTTCCTAAATCCAGGGGCCAAGGAGACATGGACAAGCCTCCAGACAAGGAGTCCAGTAGGATTGATTACACTGCTAAAAAGGTCTCTGCTATGGCGTACTTGGGTTTACATCAGGCAAGCTACATTGTGATGATGGTTAACTTTGGTCGCTCCTGATGGGAGTCTTTGATAAAATCCTCCCTCACCTCCTTGCTGACCAGCAGTCAGTGGTAAAGATCATCAGAGACCAAGATCAATAACTGAATAAGCACCAAGTTCAGATGGCCTTGGGCATGGCTGACTCTTGTGCCCATGTTGTGGTGGCCACTGGCCATCTCTGTGCATCACAGGGCTTAACTGCACCTGTCCATCTTCATGGCAGACACCCAGATTTAGCTGACTGATATCCCTTTCCTGGGCATCAACCTCTTTGACCCTGGAGTGGAGGGACATCTCACCCATATCAAGAAGTCCAATGTCAAACTTGTCTCTGTGGCCTCATCCCAGAAGGACCAAAAGAAGCCTAAGAAAAAGACTTTTCAGTATAGTCCTTTCAGCCACAGCCTCCCCAGCAGAAGCCCCAGCAGGAGCAATACCAGACCTGTATCCCAAGCCCTAGTTCAGGAACCAGGATCCTAGAAAGGTGGGGGGAGGTGTGGTGGTGCCCTTGGCCACAGCAGCTGGTGACCCTACAAAAGCTGCACAGTGAAGTGTTGCGGAGTGCCATCCCTCCACCCACCCTGTCCCTGCCTGTAGTCCAGGTAGGGGATCCACTAAGTCACTTCTTGCCACATTGGTCTGCTATCACAATGGACAAGTGAGTGCAAGAAGTGGTAGGTAGATGGCTGCCTCAGACTTTGAGACTCTCACATCTTAACAACTCTATTCTTGTAGGTAGTCCAGTGTGTCACAGGACATGCTGTCTGCCCTCTGGGAGAACATCACTCAGCTCCTTGCAAAAGGAGCCATAGCCTGTGTCCTGGTCACTCCAGCTTGTCAGGGTTATGCGTCCAGATACTTCCTGAAAACTACTAAACTGCTGAATCTGAAAACATGACTTCCTTAACAACTGTATTCTTCTATTGTGGCATCTGGTTGAATGGAAGGCTATGTTACACACTACTTGGATTAGTGCATACACTCATAGCAACAGCACCCTATATGGATATAATCTCCACATCGAGTGATGATGTCATGCACATTGGAGCATGATGACATCATGACGTGGTTACCCTGTAGCAGCAGATTAAATGCAGAGGTGCTTTCTTGCCAAATTATCACTGTTATGAGTGAGATATCAGGTGATAAACATGAGTACCATGTTTGAGGAGAGGTTTAATAAAACATTGTGGGCCAGATATTCAGGCTGCACCTAGCAGTGGTGCAAGTGGGGGCGCAGCACAACTGAGATGCACTGGGGCCAGGACAGGGTGATATTAAACGGTGATGTGCAAAGGCGCATTCATTCACATATTTGTGCCTGTGTAGTACAGTATGGTCTGCAAGCCCATTGGTTCACACCATGGACCAATAGGTGTACAGGTCATACTGTATGCTGTCATTTGGCAGGCAGCCAAGTGGTATGCGGGTGGGGTGCAGCTGCCCACCGATGACCAGAGGGGGGAGCTGGGTGGCTGGGTCCTCCATGGGTGGGATGGGAGGTGGGACTACTGGGCCACCAGGTGATGGGGTTTGTACTACAGATGCCCGTGATCAGGCGTAAAGAAGGGGGGCACCACTAGACCACCAGGTACAGGGTTCTCTGACTCTACTGCCTGTGATCAGTGTCACGGGGGGGGGGACCACTGGACCATCAGGTAGAAGGATTACTATTGCTACCACCTGCGATTGGGCTGAACAGGAGGGGGAATCACTGGACCACTGGGTGGTGGGTTCATAATACTGCTGCCCATAATCGGGCATATGGGAGGGTGAGGAGCACATTGGACAATGGGGAGGGTGTGGGTGCTTGTGGACTGTGTCCCTGCTGGGTGGGTGGCCACCCACAGCTGGCAGGTGCTGTGTTGCGCCCTGCAATACAGCAGCCCATTGGTGGGTGGCCTGGCTTTGAGCCTTTTTTTTCTTGCCCAACTTTGAGCCCTCCCACCGTATACTGCACAATTCAGGGTTGTGCCTGCATATGCACTGCATATTCTGGGCTGAATATCGGGATGTGCCACATATGCGTGGACACACCCCCTGCATTTTCGCAGCATATGTAATCAATAATACCCAACAGGATGGGTGGTATTGGGCAATACCAGAATGCCCAGGGGCATAATGAGGCCTGACGCCTCAGGCGGATGGCCTTACAGCCCCTGGAAGGTCCAGTATTGCCCATACCGCCCACCCTGGAGGTTATTATTGCGCTTAGAAATTGGGCTGCCTGGGGCAGTCTTGTATGCGTTTTTACAAAATTAAAGAAAAAATGAAATATACTGTAAGACTGACTTTTAAGTCTTTTGCTTGTGAAGTAGTCCCCTCCTTTATATGCTATTCCATCTGTTGTTGCCATTCCCCCCCAGAGCTCCATTCTGGTACTTATCCCTCTCCCCTCCAACCAACTTTCTAACAGGACGTTGTGCTATGTTTTCATCCCCAGCTTGCTAGACCTGCCACATAAACCCGGAAGTTGGAACGCAGCATTGCGATCATGGAAATTAGAAATAGAGGTTATTTTATTAAATTAATAAAAGGGGATTTGTGTTTAGGGGAAAAAAAACACAGATCTGTTGTTTTACTGGGACGAGTTATGTGAGTGAGGTGCCATGAGCTTGTTGGATTCCACTGCCACATACACCTGGAAGTGCAGAGGAACAGATGCAATGCGACAGGGCAGCACTTTAAATTTGTTTTTCTATTGTCCATTCTTGCAGACATGCCATGAAAAGGATCAGTATCAGCGATCTGTCCAGGGGTGATGGAGTTACAGACATAAAGGTAAATGTCTGGTGATAGTTCAAGTATCAGGTTTGTCTGTTGGAATGCCACACCGCGATCACAGAAATTTACTTCTGAAGTAACGTTAATTGCGTGAAGTCAGCAGAAGGGGAATTATGTTAGAAAATCTCAGATCTCTATGTGTTTTTCCTGGAGCCATGTGTGTGAGGTGGTCAGGTTCTTGGTAGCAGAACTTGTGTATAAGGAGAAGCATGTGCTATGGTTTAAAAAAAAACACACTCTGCTGGCTATGGGGAGCTGATCGCACTGACGGCTTATGCTTACTTTTGAAATGTGTGGTTTTGGTGTCATTTTTTTTTATTGTGTGACAAGTGAGCCAAGCAGAGGCTGGTGTGTGAATTAGGGAGTGTCAGTTGGGTAATTTTGCTCGTTAAGCGAAACAGAAAAATGGTGGTAGTTTTAAAATTAAATAGGGTACTTTCAGCCGATGGACAATCAGGGTGGGCACAAGGATTCTTGAATGGGCAAAGGAGCATTTGGGCTGGAACTTTTTATTTCCTAGGCATCTATTGAAAGTTAATGTATCCCCCTGGCAGGGGTATCAGCCAATCAGAGCCCAGGAAATAAAAAGCCCATTTTCTAAATCACTATTGTGCCCAGGTGCATCGGCACTTGCGCTGCACCAGGCAGCATTTTGAGTATTGTACTGGGGCGCATTGTGGGGTTGCACCAGCACAACTCTGTTGCGCCAGGTGCAACCCCTTTGAATATTTGGCCCTATGAATACAACTCATTAGTGAGTGCACAACTATGTACTTAAATTACTCATGTTGTGGTTGCAAAGATACAGAGCAAAAGCAACTGCTAACAAACCTTTCTGAATTGTTTTGATTTTTTGTATATGTGTAGGGCCACTACCCACCGATAAAGCTGGGGGTAAAGCAATGAGACAACATCAGCATTATTATATAGTGGCCACAGCTGAGAAATAATGAACTATTAAAGAAATGAATTGATTCCAAGCAACACAGTGGTGTTCACCAGTTGATGATTTTCAGCCTCACATTTTGCAAGTTTAACTGTTCTGCTTTTGGAAAAATCTCAGTGGACACAAAGAACTTATAAGTAAAGGGAGTGACCAAGGTGGCTTCTTTCATTTCTTGACAGTTGAAATTCAATGGCAAAAGGTACAAGGTAAGAGGAAGCAAGGCAATTCTATTTATAGAGCATCTTTTCCATAGGGCACAGGGCATTTCCAATAAATACGCTTGTAAAATTATGCACAATTAATTACACAGTGAACAACAAAACAGCTGAAGGAACATACATTTCAGCAATAATTTAAAACAACCAGGGAACTGCACCTAGGGAACAAGAACCTCAAGACAGAGTACTGGATGGGAGGAATAAAGACAATCACTACAGATGAGGAAAGAGATTTAGGAGTTCTCATTAGTGACTCCCTTAAACAATCAAGCTAATGCTATAAGGTCTATAGTATGGTGTGACAGTTTTTGTGGACCCCCCCATCACCACTAGACACTCCTCTCTACCCTGGACCCTATTTCTAAAAAAATCTACTGCAGTAGTACTTGTCTTCTCTATAGGTCTCCCTTGACCTTTTTTTCACCTTTCTACCACAATGGGGTGGCCTCCTATTGTGGTATTTTTCTCTTTTCTAACCTGCTAATTCTCTACTTTTTGTCTAGGTGGTGATACTGTAGAGGCTGACCTAGCTGCCTGTTTTGGCTAAATGAATACTGGGAAGTAATCAAATTAAGCCACATCCCTTTCAGTTTTTAAAAAGGAAGCTTGGAAAATAATTCATACTGTTTAAGTAAAATGCAGTAAAGCAAAGCCTGGTTGGAAAATAGAAAAGGGGTGGTTGCTTTGCACCACTTGATAAATGCATTCATATTCCCAAACAGACCCTGTTAATTAATTGCACACTTCTCATCAGTACTTTTCCCTTGCCTTATACCTCCCATATCTGTACCGCTAATGTGGTGCTGTTCACTTGTTTAGGGCTTAAATTGTATTGCATGCAGACTAACACTTTTGGAGGCTTTTGGGACTTAAAACTAAAGTAAAATTCTTCTTGGAAATAAGCCAGTGTACTGCAGTTGTTAGTTTATGTTAAAGCTCTAGTAGGAACTGCTTCAGGGCACACTTAATATATGTTTTGTTTTCAAGTTAATGTAAGCAAGAAATCAAGGAAGTACCTGTATGCTCTTGAGGCCTGCTCCGATGTGCCCTTGATGCCTGCTCAGATGAAAATGAGTTTCCTTAAGGGCTGCAGGCCCCATAGTGGACTCTATTTATTATACATTTATGGTGATGTCATGATTTGGAGGAGGAGACAAGGGTCATTATAGGACCCTTGCTTTTTCATCTTTATTTATTTCTCCTATGAATAATGCTATTTTATAGTTTGTAAAGATTATTGTAGTACTCTTCAAGTGTGATAGATCTAGCAGAGTCTGAAGCCCCATTTCCTGTATTAGTATAGGATTATTCTCTGTATTAGATTAGGGGGAAGATCACATGATTGATGATGTCACAGTTTTCAGTATATAAAAAGACTTGGACTCAGTATGTAGTCAGATAGGTTGTGGAGCACAGATGATGGTGGTCATGCTGAGAGAGAGCTAGTATCACTCTGTGACATTTGTTTTTTTTTTCAGAGAAGAATATCTGAAGCTATTTCTTTTGGAATGAAGTTTATTTTCTTGTTTTCCTGAAGTTTTCTTTATTTTGTTTGCTTTAATAAAAGTCACACTACATCAATTGGTGTAGTTTCAAGAGAAAACTTGTGTCAAGTGTTGTCACTACCCACACTCATTTACAGTTTGGTGCCAGAAGTGGGATCTGGTCATCTGAGGGATAGAGTGGGAGACCAGAATGGTACCAGACCTGGTACAAGTGACAACCATGGCATCAGGAACAGATGAGAAGAAAATGGGCACCGTGACATGCTCTCAGACAGAGAGGACAGGTGAACCTCTGTAAACTGGTCTGGACACAGATGTCAGACGAAGCGTGCCAAAGGACCAAACCGCTAGTGGAGAGGAGGAGAAGAAACAACCGGAGATATGCCAGGAGCCATATGAGTGGCCCCCTGAAGGCCTTTCTGAACTTCTACACTGGTTGGCGGTATGACAGATGGAAATTGAATGGCAGAGAGACCTAGATGCCCAAGAACAGGATCGAGACAGAAGGCAACAAGATTTAAGGTGGTCTGAAACTATGCAGCTATTTAAATCTTTGGGAGCAGGAAATGGAACTGGGGAGGATAGAGTAACCACAACCCTAAAGAGATAAAACTCACAAGAATGACTGCTAATGATGACATTGAGGCCTATTTGACCACTTTTGAAAGGGTGGCCAAGGCCTGTGATTGGCCAAAGATACAGTGGGTAGTACGCCTGGCACCATATCTATCAGGGAAAGCACAACTGGCCTATAGTAATATGGATCCACATTTGGCAGAGGACTATGACCTAGTAAAGCAGGAAATATTGAACATTATGACATTAACGCAGAGACATCTAGGCAAAGGTTCTGTGCTTCAAAACACCAGACACATGATTCCCCAAGAGAAACTTATATTAGACTCAGAGAACTTTGTTTAAAGTGGATCCAGCCGGAGGGAAAATCCAGAAATGACATTATAGAGACATTTGTTATAGAACAGTTTTTACAAATATTACCTACTGATGTGCAAATCTGGATAAAAGAGCATAATCCAGAATCTGCAGAAATGGCTGTGACACTAGCAGAGGATTTTTTATCTGCACATCAACCTTTTCGGAGAGGTGGTAATAAGTCCACAGACTATGCAACAAAACCTCAGGCCACAGCAGTAAGACCACCTCAGACTGTGTCTAAGACTTATGAGGAAGGAGGACATTCCCAGCAGACATAATATGTCCGAACTGTAAGGGGGTGGGGCATATTGCCAGATTTTGTTCATCAAAAAAATGTGATCTAACCCATCTAGCCTTATTAAATGCTAGGTATATGACAACTACAGTGGTAATAAAAGGACAGGAGGTGGTGGGATTGGTGGATTCTGGCAGTAAAAATACCCTGGTGAAAGCTGATATAGTTCAAGGGGTAAAGAGAACAGCTCCTATACAGGTCATATGTGTACATGGTGACACACATCAGTACCCCACCATTAAAATACCCTTAGTGGTAAAAGGTAATACTTCTATAATAATCGCAGGTGTAGTACCACAATTGCCAGTACCTGTAGTAATAGGGCATGATTTCCCAGGTTTTATCACCCTTTTGAGGGAACCAGGAAACATAGCCACTATGACTACCAGGGCACTGAGCAAAAGAGAACCATTATTGGGAGAAGTATTTCCTTTTGAAAAAGAAGTACTGGAAAGTCCTGGTAAATCCAGATTGTCTAAGATGGCCAGAAGAAAAAACCAAAGAGAATTGGTTAAAGAAAAATATGGTCTAACACAGGACAAACAACTGCTATATGTGAAAGCTGATATGTGTATCCAACAGAAGAATGATAAAACCTTAATTCCTTTTTTTCAACAGGTGGGACAGGAGGTTAGACAAGGGGCCCTGGAGTTTCAAGTGATCAAGAATTTATTGTATAGGATTTGTAGAAATCCAGGTACCCAAGAACAAGTGGAACAACTTATATTACCCCTTTGCTATCGCCAAGACATATTAGCTCTAGGCCATGATACACCTTGGGCAGGACACTAGGGAGGGACAAGACTGCTAGTAGAATCTTACAAAGGTTTTTTTGGCTGGGGATCCATAGTGATATCACCAAATATTGTCAAGAGTGCCCAGAGTGTCAATTAACTGCCCAAAGGACCAAGAAGGACACTGTTCCATTAATACCCTTACCCTTGGTAACAACCCCCTTCGAGAGGGTCAGCATGGATATAGTGGGTCCCTTAAATAAAAATAGTAAAGGGAATAGATTTATTTTGGTGGTGTGTGATTATGCCACCAAATACCCTGAAGCTATTCCTATGAGATCTGTGACCACTCCCCGGATAGCTGAAGAACTAGTGAAGTTATTCAGCAGGGTAGGGATTCCCAAAAAGATTTTAACTACCTGGGGTACAAATTTTAATGCAGAGGTTCTAAAGGAACTGTACCATTTGTTGGGAATAGTAGCTATACGTACATCACCCTATCATCCTCAGACTGATGGCCTGGTGGAAAGATTCAATCAAACCCTGAAATGTATGCTGAAGAAATTTGTACACTATAAAGGGCGAGATTGGGATATGTACCTACCCTTTCTTCTGTTTGCATACCGTGAGGTACCACAGGCCTCCACTGGTTACTCCCCTTTTTCCCTATTGTTTGGTAGGACCCCTAGAGGTTTGTTAGATGTGGTCAAGGAGTGCTGGGAAGAAGGGAAGGATTTAAAATCTCCAGGGATAGCTCAGTACATGAGGCAGTTAAGGAAGAGATTAGTCACTTATACTGCAAAAGCTCATGAAGCAGGGAAAGAAACACAAGAACATCAGAAGTATAGGTATGATAAAGGGACATCCAGCACAAAATCATTTCAACCTGGTGACCAGGTATTACTGCTATTACCCACCTCCACTCACAAATTATTGATGAAGTGGCAGTGCCCCTACAAAGTGGTACGCCAAACTGGCCCAGTGACATATGAAGTAGAAACACCTGATAAAAGGGCAGGTAAAAAGGTCAACCATGCCAATCTATTAAAAAGGTGACATGAGAGATCCACTCAGGGGATACAATTGATGGTAATGCCTGAACTTCACAAATCAGAGCTGGAAACCGCATATGGACGGTTAGAAGGAGAGACTGGTATTGAAGCCATACAAGTAAATCCTGAGTTAGACGAGCCACAACAAATGGAATTAGTCTTTGATACAGGAATTTAGCACTTCCTTTACCAGTATACCAGGCCTAGCTAAGGAGTGGAACACCAAATCTATACTGAATCTAGACCAATCAGGAAGAAACTGTACCGTCTCCCTGAAAGGAGCAGGGCAGATGTACAGAGGGAAATACAAAAATTAAGAGAAATGGACATAATTGAACCATCACAAAGTCCATGGGGATCCCCTGTAGTAATTGTACCTAAGAAGGAGGGTGGCATAAGATTGTGCCTGGAATTTAGAGGTCTAAACCAAGTGGCACAATTTGACGCCTATCCCATGCCAAGGGTGGATAATATATTGGACCGCATTGGCAATGCTAAGTATATCTCCACTCTTGACTTAACAAAGGGTTATTGGTAGATCCCTTTGGCTGAGTCTGCTAATGAAAAGACAGCTTTCAGCACTTCAATTGTTTTTTCCAGTTTAAAACCATGCCATTTGGACTACATGGAGCCCCGGCTACATTTCAACATTTCATGGATCAGGTGCTGGCACCCCATCATAATTTTTGTGCGGCTTACCTGGATGACATTATTGTTTTTAGCCAGGATTGAGAAACCCATTTACAACATCTAAAAGCTGTCTAAACCTCTATACTGCAAGCAGGGATGACAATTAATCCCTCTAAATGTACACTTGCCATACTGGAGACCCGATATTTAGGATTTATTTTGGGTAACGGCTATACTAAACCTGAGGTCTCGAAGGTTGAAGCAGTAGCCCAATGCCCAATACCTGAGACAATGAAGCAAGTACGTTCTTTCCTAGGGTTAGCAGGTTATTACAGGAGATTTAGCCCACAGTTCGCTACTTTGGCAACCCCTTTGACAGAATTAACTAAAAAAAATTCAGTAATCGGATCAAGTGGACACCCGAATGTGAGAAGGCCTTCATTCAGATTAAGGCAGCTTTATGCTCCTCATCGGTGTTACGAAGTCCCGATTTTAACCACCCCTTTGAGGTCCACTCCGATGCCTCTGGAACTGGTATTGGAGCAGTTTTGAGCCAGACCATCAATGGAGAGGAACACCCAATTGTATATATTTCTAGGAAACTGCATGAAAGGGAGCAAAAATACTCCACCATTGAACAAGAGTGTTTGGCTGCCAAATGGGCAATCGAAACCTTGAGATTTTACTTATGAGGTGCCCCTTTTACTCTGGTAACAGACCACAACCCTCTGTGTTTTATTTCACA
The DNA here is from genome assembly GCA_016271365.2 of Neoceratodus forsteri. Lineage (NCBI taxonomy): Eukaryota > Metazoa > Chordata > Ceratodontiformes > Ceratodontidae > Neoceratodus > Neoceratodus forsteri. Next base: position 1,734,267,627 of record CM057450.1, on the reverse strand, counting down.
AATGAAGGAAAAAAATAATCGAATAATGAGATGGTATTTATCTCTCCAACCTTACAAATTTACAGTAAAGCACAGGGCTGGGTCTGCCCATGTAAATGCAGATTTCCTCTCTCACCTAGGAGCCAATAATAAAGCATAAGCATTTTGGCGGTTCTAGAAAATGTATGACTGTATGACTGTTACTGTTCATAATTGTACAGACACCCCAGGGCAAAATATTTAGTTGTTATGTTAAACTAATGAAGGAAGATACAATGGTCCTCTTTAGAAAGACTTGGACCATGTTCATGTTTTTTTTAGGGTGCCCTGGGTGGAGCTTCAAGAGAGGTGGGTGAAGCTCCATCCTACCCACTTTAAGAGGGTAGGTTGTCTTGAAAACCAGTTATGCTCTTCTGCTACTGGTTTTCGCTAACCTTGGGGTATGTGACAGTTTTTGTGGACCCCCATCACCACTAGACACTCCTCTCTACCCTGGACCCTATTTCTAAAAATATCTACTGCAGTAGTACTTGTCTTCTCTATAGGTCTCCCTTGACCATTTTTTCACCATTCTACCACAATGGGGTGGCCTCCTATTGTGGTAATCTTCTCTTTCCTAACCTGCTACTTTTCTACTTTTTGTCTAGGTGGTGATACTGTAGAGGCTGACCTAGCTGCCTGTTTTGGCTAAATGAATACTGGAAAGTAATCAAATTAAGCCACATCCCTTTCAGTTTTTAAAAGGGAAGCTTGGAAAATAATTCATACTGTTTAAGTAAAATGCAGTAAAGCAAAGCCTGGTTGGAAAATGGAAAAGGGGTGGTTGCTTTGCACCACTTGATAAATGCATTCAAATTCCCAAACAGACCCTGTTAATTAAGTGCACACTTCTCATCAGTACTTTTCCTTTGCCTTATACCTCCCATATCTGTACCGCTAATGTGGTGCTGTTCACTTGTTTAGGGCTTAAATTGTATTGCATGCAGACTAACACTTTTGGAGGCTTTTGGAGCTTAAAACTAAAGTAAAATTCTTCTTGGAAATAAGCCAGTGTACTGCAGTTGTTAGTTTATGTTAAAGCTCTAGTAGGAACTGCTTCAGGGCACACTTAATATATGTTTTGTTTTCAAGTTAATTTAAGCAAGAAATCAAGGAGGTACCTGTATGCTCTTGAGGCCTGCTCAGATGTACCCTTGATGCCTGCTCAGATGAAAATGAGTTTCCTTAAGGGCTGCAGGCCCCCTAGAGGACTCTATTTATTATACATTTATGGTGATGTCATGATTTGGAGGAGGAGGAGACATTATAGGACCTAGCTTATTCATCTCTATTTATTTCTCCTATGAATAATGCTATTTTATAGTTTGTAAAGATTATTGTAGTACTCTTCAAGTGTGATAGATCTAGCAGAGTCTGAAGCCCCATTTCCTGTATTAGTATAGGATTATTCTCTGTATTAGATTAGGGGGCAGATCACATGATTGATGATGTCATGGTTTTCAGTATATAAAAAGACTTGGACTCAGTATGTAGTCAGATAGGTTGTGGAGCACAGATGATGGTGGTCATGCTGAGAGGGAGCTAGTACCACTCTGTGACATTTGTTTTTTTTCAGGGAAGAATATCTGAAGCTATTTCTTTTGGAATGAAGTTTATTTTCTTGTTTTCCTGAAGTTTTCTTTATTTTGTTTGCTTTAATAAAAGTCACACTACATCAATTGGTGTAGTTTCAAGAGAAAACTTGTGTCAAGTGTTGTCACTACCCACACCCGCTCACATATGGCAGATTGTATGCTGAGATGTGTCAGAAGGGGTACTGGCAGTAGAAGAAAAGAGGTATTACTACCTCTTTATATAGCACTAGTGAGGCCTTACCTGGAGTACCGTACCCAGTTCTGGAGTTGTCACCTCAGGAAAAAGAAGGACAGGCTAGGGATGGTACAATGAAAGCTGACCAGGAGGATTCAGACCAGCAGGACAGATTTTATAAGGATCAGTTCAAGGTACTGAACATGAACTCATTGGAGACAAGATGAAAGAGAGGGGTGATATGATAAAGATCATCAAGTTTCTGAAAGGAATAAGCAAGGTGAACTGTAAGAAACTGCAGCGTTAAGCATAAGTAACAGTTCAAGGACACAGGGGAATGAGTGGAAACTAATGGGACGGAGGTTCAAGAGGGCTATGAGAAAGTTTTATTTTACAGAAAGGGTAGTGGAACTGTGGAACATTCTGCTACCTGAGGTGGTGGGAACAAAAAACATAAATGGTTTCAAGCATGGCTGGGACAGAGTGAAGGGTATAGTGGTTACAGGTTGGTAGTAGTAGGGAGGGAAGCTAGTACTGTGCCCTCTGTGACCAATCGGTCTCTGGGTTTTATAGAGAACTACAGGCACAATGGATGCATCATTGGTCTTTTTCTGCCGTCATTGTCTATATTTCTGTGTCTCATGTTTTATCTTTTTTGCTGTTTTTTTTGGTCTATACTCCCCAGTCCCCTGAACTTGTTCCACTCTGCTACTATTTCTTGTACACCTTACCCCCATCCCTGTGGGAGTCCTGGATAGGTTCCCCACTTCGAGTGCCTCAACTATGGAATCCCTAGCCCCTGACACCACCAATTTAGACACCCACTAAACTCCTTGATCTCCTTCCTCACTCTATCCTCCCCTTTATTCCTATCCCAGACAACCTCCGAAAAAGTCATGAAGGCCGAGCACTACTTCAGTCTGTCCCCCAGCCTTTTGAAGTCTCGCTTCAATGGCTACATATAGAGAATAGTGGATGAGCAACTATGCACAACCAGTGTGTTGTGCACCCAAGGGGTTCTGATTCCCAGTGACATCAAGAGTGAAGCTCTAGAGGTCCATGGGAGTCAGATCCCTAAGGTGGTACAACACACTGATTGGGCATAGAGTTGCCCATGCACTATTTTTAATAGTGTATGGTGCCCCTAAAAAGAAAGTGAAGAAGCTTTTAAAGTTTTTTTGAACAGGAAACTACATTTTTGCTGCTGTCTTTCATTGTGTTTTGGATGTTAGTTGTTAGGGTCAGTGGTATCTATTGTGTGGACTTCTATTAGTTGATAGTTTTCTGTGGGATTTGCAGAAAAAAAAACATGGCTATGGTATCTCTCACTAGGTGAGAGGACTGAGTTGGGAGGAATTTTTAAATATACGGTTGATCCTGCAGGTGTATTTTTTCAGTTATAGCTTAAAAATATCTGGTTGATCCTGTGTTTAAGACTTATCTGGTTGATCCTGCTGAAGTCGTAGGTTTGAGTGATCGCTGGCACAGCTCTGATTTATTATCTGGTTGATCCTGTCATTTCTGTTGCCCCAGCTATTCTATTAAACAGTGGGGCTCATGCGCTTTGAAAATTAGCTGAAATGTTGTTGTACCACTGTATGGTATTACAGCATTCCATGACCTTTGAACTGTGGAACAGCAACATATCAGCTAGGATATAGGAGGCAGTATATCAACATGGTTTAAGCCTCTGAGCTGCAAACCTGGAGACCTTGGCTTGCTTCCCACAGCCCCCGCTTGCATGCTCTGTGATCCCGAGCAAGTCACTTAACTTCCTTGTGCTCCCAGGTCACACCTGTAAATAAGCTTCAGCTTACTGTGTCTCTCCTGGTATAAAAAAAGGATGGATTTCCATCCAGAACAAGCCCTCACTATACACTATAAGCCGATTTGCCAGATCATTGATACCCGGTTGTACCAGTATTCCCTGCTCCCTCCTTACCTCTATTAACCTCCCTATCCTCTCCCAATCCTTGATATCTGATGGTCCAGGCTAGCATCTGACCACCTCCTCCCATTTCCCACACTGCCTACCACCATATATTTAAAGTGTGGCTGCTGTCAAGAGGGCTGACAGACTGCCAGGGTGCACTGAAATGGGGGTGACCAACAGAACAGGAGAAGTAATCTAGTCATTTTAAAAGGCTCTCATCAGACCCCACCTGTGACACTGTATGCCATTTTGGCCTTTTGATACATAATGGACACTGAAGCAGTAAAGAGGGCACAACACAGAGACACTAAAAGTTTTAGGGGTATTGGGGACAAAATCTATGAGAAGAGGCTGGTGGTTCTTAACTTTTTCACCTTGGAGAAAAGGAGGGTGTGAGGGGAGAGAACATGATCTGAGTTATGTGCATACCCAAGGGTACTGACAAGATCAAGTAGACAGAAATGTTTGATCTGGTGTGGTCCAGCAGTATACAGGGATATGGCTTGAAGCTCAGATGTGCTACATTCAGGCATAACAATAGGGGAAACCTTTTCTTCTGGAAGGCAGTGGACCTATGAAACAGCCTAGCAGTGTAGACAGTAGAAATGAAGGCAGACAAGGTCTTCAAGTTAAGCCTGGATAAATGTCCAGATCACAGGGTACCCTAGGTAGAAGAGTGTGCATGGAATCTCCATAAATTAGTATTACATGTTATCCCACATACAGATTCATCGCTGCTTATGAAGCAGGGAGGTTGAACCTGATGGATGTAGAGTCTGATGGACCTTCTTAAATTACTATGTTACTAAAATCCATACTGAACCACAGAGTTCAAGTTGTTTTATTTTTGTGTAAGCACTCAGCAGTTTTTTTTTTTTTTTTTTATTGTTGCTGCAAGACATTCATCCGGTGTATATGTGAAGCTCACTGACCTATACATGAGTATAGTTCCCTGTTTCTGTCTTGGAGCCTATCTCGAATATAAGCACCACATGGGGCACTCTTGAGTGGAGCTGTGTGGAATGCTGAATTGTGCCAGTGGAATTCATGCAGAATGGCATTTCAGTTCCAAAATGCTTTTCAGATTTCTTTTTCCATTCCATGTAATTCTGAAAAGCATTTCTGTGTAAACCATGGAATAACTTTCCGCAACATGTAAACTGCAGAATAAATTTCTGGGGATTGAGAATAAGGTGTCCACAGTTTGTGTAAACTGTAGATTACAAGTCCACAAACAAACAAAAACATTATTTTTGAAATTTCAGAATTCTACTGACAGAATTCTACCAAAACAGGCAGAATATTCCAAAATTGCATAGAATTCTGTTCCAGTAAATCAGAAAATTCTCCACAGCACTACTCTCCAGTCATCAGGCACATGAGGGTTTATAGCTAATTCCTTCAGAACTCTTGGGGTGTACTCTACCAGAGCTCATTCTCTTGTTTTCATTTAACATCTTAGATATTTTCTCAACATTTTCAGGTGTTACATTAATGTCTTTTAGTACTGAATGTCTTCTTGCTCTTCTTTGTATAACAGTTCACTTTCTGATATCACTCTATCTATTTCCTCTGTGGCCAGTGATGCAAACACCTCATTTAGGCATTCTACAACTGTACTGTACATTCTATGCTGTTATGTCACAGTTTTCCTTACCCTTTAGTGAACCTTTTTTTTTTCACTCCTCCAGTTTACATATCATAAACAACAGTGCTTCTTAGCACTGAACATTTTCTGAAATTTTTATTCTGTTTTGGATTGCTCTTCCTCTCTTGTCCCATTTGAGTCTGCTTTAGCCATTTTTTACAATTTAAATATTAAAGGAGTGCCCCTTTTAATGTGCCTCAACCCAGGTATTGATCTATATTCTCTGTTGTTTTTGAACACCCATTGCTTAACTTCAAGTTTCAAGTATTATTTATATTTATACAGGATAAGGCACTAGGCAAAGCTTATTTTCATTGCCGTCCTGAGTGAGAACATTACAGTTCCATGCTAAACATAGATTAAAATACAGGATATCACAGGTGACATGCAGTACAAGAACAATAAATTAACATTCATATTGAAATTGACATGATTCAGTATAAACTTTTTTAAAACTAGTTTATGTAGAAAAATTGCTTTGATCTGGTGAAAGAGAATTCCGAAATGTGGAGAGAATATAGGCAAATTGCAATCATCCGTATTTTGTGTATATTCGTGGGACTGAAAATCCCCTTCCCTTAACATCACAGAGAGAATAGCTGGATTTCTTGTACACCATTTTAGAGGTTAAGTATTCTTGGACCGTATCATTTACATATTTATATAAAAAAAAATAAAGACATGCCCCTTCTATGAGACAGTGGTGTCCACTGAAGTTGAAAGAGTAAGTCACAGTGGTGATACAACACACAAGGACCTGTAAGGCCCAAAATAAATCTGGCTAACCAATATTGAATTCTGTCTAACATTTGTGAGAATCCTTGTTTGTATGCAGTTACACTATACTACCATAATCAATAAACAGTAGTCATAATAAATTCATCAACTTTCCTCTTGTTTCACATGTTAAGTTGTTTTTGTGCCAGTATAAGACTCCTAATTTTTGTGAAACCTTTTTTGAGACATAATTAATGTGTACATCAAAGGTCAGGTATGGGTCCACCCACAGCCCTAGGTACATGTAACTTGTGGCCTGGACCAGTGTGTGACCCTTCATTGCATTTGTAGGCATGGTGGCAACACTCCCACCCCCTCCGCTTTACCTGAAAACACCATTGAGTTGGTTTTCTTTACATTCACGATTAGTTTGTTCACAGTAAGTCAATACTCAAGTTTATGGAATTCATGTTGGAGCACTTTCTCCACAGTGGTAATGTTCCTAGCTGGGTACAGCAAAATGGTGTCACCAGTGTACAACATTGTAGTACACTCAGTAAGGATTTCTGGTAGTTCATCAATAAATAGGATGAAGAGAAGTAGCCCCAGGATTGATTCCTGGGGCACTCTTCTAATCACCCTCCTGGGTTCGGACATTGCCCCCTGGGAAACTGCCACTTGGTTCCTACTGTATAAGTAAGATTGAAACCATATAAGAACATCTTCACTGAAGCCTTTTTTGTCCAATATATGTAATAACCCTGGATAGCTGACAGTGTCAAAGGCCTTAGAAAGATCTACAAACACCAACCTCATGCACTGTTTGGCTTCCAGTGCATGGGAGACGGTGTCCATGAATTCAACCAAGGCTGTTTGGGTGGAGTGGTAGCATCTAAAGCCAGACTGCTGAGGGGCAAGGAGATGATTGGCGTTAAATATGTATAGTTCTGTTTATGTATTCCTTTTTCTAGCATTTTAGACACAATCAAAAGCAAAGCTATGGGTCTATAGTTATCACTTAATTGTTAGTCCCAGCCCTTAAATACTGTTATTATTTTTGCACATTTCCATACCTCTGGAAAGGTGCTACAACATAAATTCCAATTAAATAATTTAGTCAGAGGTGATGCCAAAACATCAGCTCCCTCCCTCAGCAGTCTTGCCTCGAACCTTCAGTTTTCTTGTGACTATGATGAACTGCCATGCAGCAGACAGTGCTCCCTGAACTTATAAGATAATATGTGTGCAGTACAAAAACAGCTCAGAGCACTGATGAAAATCTGGCCCAAGCTATATTAAAAGAAATGCTTTTCTTAACATTTCAAATGTATATAAAAAAGCTAAATTAGACTCAAAATCAGCAGTGAAGGGTATCATATAAGACAGGCGGTAAGGGTCAATCTAAAATGGTCTACAAAGTATACAGTAGGTCAAAATGTTCACTGTAACATGTACTGCTGCTTTAAAAATATTATATTTTTGGATGTTGCCATGAGTACTGTCTGTTGCTTTTCTCCTAGTCTTGTCTATCTGATCCTGTGTTTGCTCTCACTGAGTGTCTCAGTAGTTTCTGTCTGCTTTCACTTGTTTTTTTTCTTTTTGCAGTTTATTCTTCATTTTTGTCTTTTTTCTCCCTAAGTACTTTAAGTACCTGAGCTACCATTCATATTGGTTGTGTCTATTATGCTTGTACTTTCACCTCTTGAGATAAAGCCTTGCTTTAAGCAGTCTGTATATTTTAAGGGTATCCTAGTGATGTGAAATACTGATGATTATAAACTTGCTTTTCCAAGGTATCTGTGCTGTGAGCACCCTGATATTCTCAAATCTGCCTTGTGCAGGAGCACTGTATATCATTCCCCAACATTTTCCCTATTCTTTTCAATGGTGAGTCAAACAACGGGCCCTATGCTTTAAGGGGTGGGTTGTCTAGTGTCACAGATCTGCAATGCATAAGCAACCCTAAGACAGAATGCCACAAACCAGGGCTCCAGCAAACCTCCTGGCACCATTCATGGAAGGCACATACACCCCTTGTGCACTAGATTTCCTCAGCTGTTCTTGCAGCTATGCACATGGTCTGTCCAGGGTTGTATCTGGGGGTGTGCCTGCAGTCCACGGCATTCACAAAGTTGTGGAGTGCTGGGAAAGGTGGGTGCAGCATGCAGCAATGGGGGACCAGCTGTACCTTTTGCAACCCCTGCAATGACACCCCACTGCCAGTGGCAAGATAGAGAATCCAACCATGGTGCTGCTCCAGCCCATTGGGATGACAGGGAGGGCTGAGGGCAGCCATTAAGGCACTTGCCTACACTTTACAAAAATGTGGACCCATGTTTACTCAGAATCCCCCTTCTTATGCAGAGCAGGGGATTCACTTTGGGACCCAGAATGGGCATCTGATTGTTTGCCCACCTGTATTCCTTGATCTGCTCCACCACACAGCAGCACTTCAGAGGGCAGAGCCACAAAGCTACACCCTGCAGAGGTTCATGGTTGCGCATACTGCACACCCTGCACCTGACCACAGGAGAAGAGCTATGCGGGTTGGATACACATGTATTGCATGTACTTTATACGCACATATCTGACCTAGAATAGTGCATAGCCACCAGTGTTATGGGTACTGTTGCCTATCATCACCACTTCTCTGACAAGCTCACCCTTGCTGCTAAGGATTCTAGCAATCTAGCAATCTAGCAATAACTGAGCCCCAGTGGTTACTTTGTCATACTGTATCAGATATCATGAGCTGCAAAGTAATGTCTGGTTCTGTGTACTGTTTTAAAAAATATGCATGGCCCCAGACTGATTAAAATTGGTTAGCTATGCAATGTAATATGAAAATTCTTGTTTGGTGTCTAGATGCTTTCTCCAATTTTGTTCTTCCATTTATGCATTTTATGACGTGACACAAGGTATCATTTAAGGATGCAACCAATGTTTGCATATTCATTCAAATGCTGCCCATTGTATTACAAGCCACTACTGTATAACTCATGCATGACAATAACAGACCTAGCAGAGAAGAAGATAAACTGTGAATGCTTATTCTTTCCTTTGCTCTTGAAAACACAACTGTAATATTATGAACATGAAGGGTACAGTGTAATCAAATTAGATAATGAAAACAGTTATACCATGTGTGGGTAATGCTGTGTCTGTTTGTCTGTGTGCACTTCAATTCAAACTTTATTTATAAAAGGCACTTTCTCAAAACCAAGGCGCCTGTACATAACATAATAAAATAAATAAATAAATAATTTAAAACCATAAATAAAATAAAATCCACGGCAGCAACATTAAAAATCATTATATGCAAGGCTAAAAAGAAATGTTTTTAATGCTCCCTTAAAGCTTTGGACGGTTGGACAATCTCGCACCTGATGAGGTAGAGAATTCCACAGGGTTGGGGCTATAAAACTAAAAGATCTGGCTCCAGATGTCTTTAAATGAACCAAGGGAATCTCTAGCAATCCCTCGTCAGTGGATCTGAGAGAGCGGGAGGGACAATAGGGATGAAGGAGATCTTTCAGATAACCAGGTCCCTGATCATGTAGGGCTTTATAGGTCAGCAAACCAACTTTGAAGGTGATCCACCAGCATATTGGCAGCCAGTGCAGTCCACGAAGCACAGGCATTATATGACTGGTCCTAGAGGAACCAGTCAATAGCCTGGCTGCCACATTCTGCACTAGCTGCAAGTGATGGATATCAATTCCTCAGTAACCCAAGGTAAAGGGCATTGCAGTAGTCAAGGCAGGAGGTAACGAAGGCGTGGACCAAGGTTGGAAGATCATTGGAAGGAACCAGGTACTTGACACGGGCGATATTCCTCAGATGGTAAAAAGAGGCTTTGACAACTGCCGACACATGAGATTTAAGTGTCAAACAGTCATCAAACACAACGCCCAGGTTCCGCATCTGGTCTGAGGTAGTTAGCTGAACACCCCCAAGCATTAAACCTGAAGGTGATCCCGCCAACAAACCCGCCTCCCAGAGACCTGGGTCCACAACCAACACCTCAGTTTTCTCTGAGTTCAACTGCAGCCAACTCACATTCATCCAATCCTGGATTTCAGTGAGACAGTTGTTAAACACCAAAATGGCAGCACCTTGGCTGGGAACAAAGGACATGTGCAGCTCAGTATCATCTGCATAGCAGTGAAAACCCAAGCCGTACTGCCTAATAATCACTCCCAATGGCAGCATGTACACCACAAACAACATAGGCACCAAAATGGAGCCCTGCGGCACCCCACAGGGTAAGGGCAATGATGCCAAGGAGAAAATCCCAGACACCACCCTCTGAGTCATACCCTCAAGGAAAGATCAAAACCAACTGAGGGCTGTACCAGACATCCCACAATAAACCGCAAGCACTCCAATAGCACACCATGGTCCACTATGTCAAATGCTGCAGAGAGATCAAGAAGGACCAAGATGGAGCAGGTCCTTCGATCTCTCGCTATTAGTAGGTCATTTAGTACCTGGTCAAGAGCTGTCTCAGTACTATGTCTCTTCCTAAATCCGAATTGGAGCGAATCATAGACATTGTGGCTGGTCAAATGATCATCCAGCTGCGACGCGACCACCTTCTCAATATCCTTACCCACAAAGGGCAGGTTAGAGACAGGCCTGTAGTTAGCCAGACAATCTGGGTCCAAGGAGGACTTCTTAAGAAGGGGCCAAACCACGGCCTCCTTCAGAGGATTAGAAAATATCCCCCTCTCCAAAGACCTCCAGACTATCCCAGCAAGGACCGGACTGACTTTATCCACACAGCCCACTAAGAGACGTGTGGGGCCCAGGTCCAAACTACAGTTGGTCGGGTGCAATGACTGGATGACCATCACAATGTCACTGATTGTGGGAAGGCTGAAGTCAAACCCCACAAACTGGGTGCCCAACACCTCCTGCCAACCATCACAGCTCCCATTAGGGAGGATCAAGCGGATATCAGACCTGATTGTGGCAACCTTATCTGAAAAGAACTGAGCAAACTCCTCACACCGTTCTTGAGAAAAAGCACTTCCAGGCTGAAGACAGATTGGATTGCACAATCTGTTCACAGTCCGGAAAAGCTAAGCTGGTTGATTCTGTGCAGCAGCAATCTCTCTGGACAGGAATTGTGCCTTCTTACGAGAGATTACTGACTGATAAACCACATAATGGTCCATTAAACTGAGTTTGTCACAATCCTGGCCCGACTTCTGCCAGCACTTCTCTAGCCTTCGTCCAACTCTCCTTAACTCCCTCAGAGTCTCATCAAACCAAGGAGACCTGGGGCGAAGAATGAGGGGATGAACACGAACAGGAGCAATGGAATCCAGGGCCCCTATCACTGCCTTATTATAGGCAAGAACCAGGTCCCCTGTATCCATGCAATCACTCAGTAAACCTGATAGGTCCAGTACTACCATCAGGCCATTTGGGGAAACACCTCTCAAAGGGCAGTACTAGACCATCTCCATAGGGGCTGGCCTGCTAGGGGTGGCCTCGAAACTGAACCCAATGGTATGATGGTCAGACCACCTGACTGGTTCCACCACCAAATCAGATATCTCCATCCCCAGTAGGAACACTAAGTCTAATGAGTGACCACCAATATGGGTCAAGGAGGAAATAACCTGTGTGAAGCCTAGTGAAATCATTAACTGGAGGAAGTCCTGACCAAACTGCGAGAGTTCATCGTTGACCCATGTATTGAAATCCCCCAGAACCAACCATCTGGGGGATCCCAATGTCAGGTCGACAATGAAGTCTGCGACTTCCCACAGGAAAACATTCCCGTCACCTGGTGGACAGTAGACGAGAAGTATCCTGCACCCCACACCCTTGCCCATGATACAATAAAAGGAGTTGGTAGATCCCACTGGTACTTTAACAATATCTACAGTTTAAACAGTGAGTATAAGAACATAAATCTGTGGTACAGAAGCATACAGAAATTAATTAAGGATACATTATTTATGTAAGAGTCACAAATTAGCTGGCACAGGCTGATAAAATCTATAACAATAATATAATACACACACATATAAATATATATATATATATATACACTAATGTTTGATATTGACATTCCCAAATCCCTGGTTTACAGTGAAGGACAATGAGAAGATGAGGATATAACTGAGGATTTATTTACAGAAATGAGAGGATTTCCTTGGTAACTAGTGGCCGATGTCAGGTGGTGATTGTGGGAAAGTTAAGGACCTGAAATCCAAGGGGCTAAATACTGTCCTGAAGGGATTGCTAATAGGATTGCAGTTGTGAATGAACTTAAAAACATGCCAGGTAAAGCAGTGGAGTACAATTAGCAGTGCACCATATTCACTGACAGAGAAGGTTACTATCTAAATAGAAAACAGTAAAACTGTCAAGAACAATTTATGGAACCGACTAAGCAAGGAGATCTTAACTGAAATTTGCAAAGAGGTTGCTATGGAAATAAATGTCATGATGCAGATTAGACAAACCAGCAAAATTAAATTGTCAAAAGTTACTTAAAATGAAAGGAACTAACTGAAAAGAGGTTTAGAGAGTGGAGAATAGTTTACATTGATGTAACATTTTGTTGTTCCAAACCAGAACATTGCTAATCACATGTCATGAAGCAACCAAAACATTCTAATTATTGAACACAGACTGATTGGCAGGCTCATAGCATTTGCTAATCAGTTTGAAAGACATGGAACCCTTCTTAGAAGACGAAGCACTCTGCACACAAAAATACAAAGATTAGCTTGGCTTGTGGTGCTGTGCATATATATTTTTACATTTTGCATTTATATACAATATGCACAGTGTGCGTGTGTGTCTGTTTCCACTATTCAGCAAGCCTAATTGTGTGGGTCTGCAATGGTTTAATAAATAAACCACCTTTAATGCCTGTTTACTTAAGAAAATATACAGTATAGCAAACTGGTATGAAAACTGTTTCTGAATAGAAGCCAGACTTGGTCTGTATGTCCACTAGTGTAGTGGAGAGGGGAAGAAATGAGTAAACCTTCCATGCCGTTGAACATCTGCAAGACTGATAGCTTACTCTGATGCTTGTTTCTTGTGCTTTTCTTCTGAAAAGGCCTGGGGAATTTACAGTTTACTAAATCTGAGCAGATGCATCAGCAGACTTTGAACTCCTTCTTCACTATTGAAGGCTGAATTGGGATTATGTTCATAGCTGTCTTAAAACAGAAAAAAGCCATTAGGGAATTAGACCAGTGGTAAACTGGAAACTAACTGTGATACAACTAAGACCAAAATATCATTGAAATTATGTTTTAATCGAAATATTTGATTCCATTCATATTAATATTAGATAGTGTAGAAAATATCTTATTTTTTGAGGAGCAAGAGGAAGCACCTAACTAAATCAGGGCACATAACTGGCTGAGTGAGCATCAACAACAGAGAAACTAGAAACTGAGTTTGGGCTGAAATTAAAGATTTCAAACTAACCTGCTTTGCACTTTGTGTCTTTTCTTATTTTTTAGACACAAGTTGGGATTTGGGAGCTTTGGGAGATTAGTGCCCACAACAATATGGCTTTAGAAAGGGGCACAGTACTACCACAGCATTATTAGAATTCACAAGCTTCATACAACAGGCAATTGATCAAGGCAAGATTGTAGGTGCAGCCTTTGTTGACCTAACAAAAGCCTTTGACACAGTGAATCACACACTGTTGTTTGGCCAACTCTCTAAAACTGGTGTTGACCCAAACACCCTGAAATGGTTCAGAAGCTACCTCAGTGATAGACTGCAGAGGGTGAGGATATCAAATGTAGTTTCGGAGCAGAGGGCTGTCCGATCAGCGGTACCTCAAGGCTCAGTCCTGGGTCCCTTATTGTTCAGTATTTTCCTGAATGACCTTCCAGCTGTCTGCAACCAGCATACTCTCCTCTACGCAGATGACGTGGTCATCTTTACTAGCCACTTGGATCCCAATGCTCTTGAAAACAGCCTTCAACAAAGCTTCACAGAAGCAGAGAGATGGTTTAATAATCACAAACTAGTGCTAAACTACAAAAAATCTAAAGTCCGGCTGTTTTCATCCTCTCTGAATAAGTTTAAGGCCCATCAACTCACTATCACCAACAACCAAGAAAATGTTCTTGAACAAACTCAGCTTTTCAAATACCTAGGTCTAAACCTGGATAGTCACCTTACCTTTGTGCCTCACATTGAAAATGTTGCCAGAGATGTTAATACCAGAATTGGGCTCCTCTTCAGACACAGACAAAGTCTTACCCAAGAAGCCCTGAAGGTTGCAGTTCACAGCTCGGTCCTCTCGATCATTGATCATGGTATAATCATATACTGTGCTGCAACCTCCACATCTCTTAATCGACTCACAGTGGCCCTGAACAAAGCCTGTAGGTTAGTTACGGGTGCTGCGTGCCTCACTCATACCTGTGAGTTATATGCTCAATTTCGCTGGCTCCAACTAAATAACAGGATCAAATATCAAACCTGCCTCCTGTCCGAAAAAGCTCTACTTGGATTACTACCCCCAAACATTGCTTGTCTGCTAAACAAATCCCCTAAGACCCAACACACACGCACCTCAGTTTCTGACCTCCTTCTAGTACCCCATTGTCACAGTGCTCACTACCAGCGATCCTTTCAATACAGAGCCCCCCTGTGGTTTAATAACCTAAGGAACCAACTGAGCAGTCTTTCTAGTCTGTCCCAATTTACACTTCTGCTTCATCAGCATCTACTAACTGAAAGCACTTGTGATTGTTACACCTAGTTTCCTACTTCAGCAGACACCCTTATGCCACTGTTTCCACTCTCTGAGGTTCTTACATGGCTTCCTGTTTTGTTTCACCTCTCCTGACAGAACGATTTCCCCTTTCCCCCTGCCACCTCCTCCCTTACCTCATCCCCTCCTTGCTCTTATCCCACTGAGCCCCCCCTTCCTGGACCTATCCAGGCCCTCTGGTCCCCACTGTCCCTTATCTTCTTCCCCTTCATCCACCCTCCTTTTCCCCTCTTTAACCCCTTCTCCCACCTTAGCCTCCCCTTCCTCTTGCCTTACGACAAGGCCTCTGGCTGCCATATTTTCTTTTCCTTCTCTATCTGGATTCTGCCCTCTCATCTCCCTTACCTCTTCCTTACTCTTTCCCTTCCCCCCACCTCTGATTAGCAATGTTGCTTCAAATGTACCTTATGGTTTTCTATGCTTGCTTGTAATCTTGAGTGTGTAGCATTGTTCCCACTTAGTTACCAGTTGACTTGCTGTGCTCCGATGATACAATGAATGTTGTCTGTACCACCGTTGATACCATGTATGTTGTCTATACCTCATAACCTTATTGTAACCCTTTCCTTTGATGTGGAACCTTTGTAAATGAGCTGCATCTAGCTCAAAGGTATTTGTAATCCGAGATTTAAATAAATAAAAAAAAAAGCTTGCGGGAGGATAGGAAGTCATATGATTCCAGCTGACCTATTAGGCAGGACCAGGATGCAGCAGGGGGGATTTAAAAACAATGGGAGCTGGAGGTTTGGCGTGCATAATTGGCTGAGTGAGTGTCAACATCTGAGAAGCTAGAAACTGGGTTTGAGCTGAAATAAAGTATTTCAAATGAACCTACTTTGTAAGTTGTGTGTTTTCTTATTTTTTTAGATGCAGGTCAGGAACAGTGATCCAGAGTGATGGGGGTAGAGGGAGCTGCCAGCTTACTCAGTTTTGACTCCTTCCCCCTGCAATGGCCAGGAATCTAAGGATACAGACCTTGGGGTTCAAGAGTGTGGGCTGCCTTTGCACTCTTCCCCCTGCATGAAAGACTTCAGACACTCACAGGGAGCAGTGGCAAAAGGCCTCACTACCTGCCCCCCCCCACTCCTGCCTTTATTAAATACACTCTGGCTCTTAGCCCTACCCTCCACTTAGTTACATTGTTATCTTCAGGGTGGGGAAACTGTAAATCTTAAAGGGCATCAGCAGCATAAATGCACTGGAGGAGAGGGTAATACATCTTTGACAACTTGTGCAGCACTGGATTAATACTGACATAAGCTATGCAAAGACTAAGCCTATTCTCTTTGAATCTATGCTGGATGTATACTGGGGTGGAGTTCTAATCCCACACATGTACAGGGGGACAACACCTCATTGTAATCTCTTTTCTCTCAGAGGTATCACAGGGAAATATTGTGTTAGTCTGTAAGTCGGTTAAGTTCTCCCGCTGTTATATCTGAATAAGAGATACACTTACATTATGGGGGAAGGTATTCTGCTGGGTGGGATATATTGTATATATACTAATGGTATTATGCATGGATCACATGTTAAAGGACCAAGGGTGGTCAGGGTGGGGTAGTGATAGTCTGCACGGTGGCCACTTTAATCCTGAATGACACCACCCCTGCTTTAAGCAAATGTGGTGGTATCACACATGCTACTAAAAGGGGGGCAATACTATAAAATGATGATGTATATCAAGGCCTACAGATGATTCTTCCCCTGTCCAATACCAGTGAAGCGCTTAACCATCCTCCTGGGACTAACACTGTTAATAGTGGGTGACGTGGAGCTAAACCCTGGCCCTCCAGGCGTGAATATCCTGGCTATAAACCCAACCATACCTGTCTGGATAAATACAAAGGGTAGATTAGTTCACATGAACATTAACAGCCTTAGGCCTAAGATACATGAGCTGGAGGCATGGGACAATCTTTTCTCCCCAGATATAATTGCCATTTCAGAAACCTGGCTTAAACCAACTATATTATCATATGAGGTGGAACTTCAGGGGTTTATTGCTTTTAGGAGAGATAGAAAGGGGAAGAAAGGTGGTGGAGTCCTTATTTATGTAAAATCTCAATTCGATGCCCCCCTAGTGGTCACCCCAAATCTCAAACAGTCAGGGTGTGAAGGGGTATTTATTAAGCTTTTCCTGGGAGATGTAAAGCCTTTATTAGTCGGATGTGTTTATAACACACAGAGGACGGCTATTGGGGGCATTAAAGGTGCTCAAAGATGCCATCCCTAACATGTCTGACTGGGAGAAAATAATACTAGGGGACTTCAGTTTGCACTGGGGTGTGACTCTGAATGGGATCATTAAAACAAACTACAGCAAATGAATATGTCACAGCTAATGCAAGGGCCTACACAACTTAATATAAAGACAGGAAATCATAGCATGCTAGACTGAGTGCTAGTGTCAAAATCAGGTAGAGCAAAGTTGGTAGGGACATGTGCTGACTATCTCAGGGACCACACATCAGTGTTCCTGGTTTAAAGGAATAACTACCCCAAGCAGCCTCCCAGGACTTCCTGGTCTTGCAACTACTCAGCCCTTGATGATTGCTCCTTCCTCCAATCTGGGCAGAAGTAGAGAGGACACAGGTATTAAACGCCCCAAATTTAGATACTACCCTTGACAGCTTCATTAAACATTTTTTGTCTATAGCCAACAAGCATGCACCTTTGAGGAAAATCAGGGTCAAAAGCCAGGACTCCAGGTGGCTGCATTCAGACATGAAAAGTCTTATGAGAGAATGAGATAGTGCTTGGTGTAAACTCAAGGATTTTGACTTGACCACTGACTGGGTGAAATAAAGGGAGCTTAGGAACAAGTGCAAAAAAGTGCTCACGAAAGCCAAGAAGAGCTATTTCCATACCCTATAAACCAAAAATCTATCAGACCCCAAGACATTCTGGGCACAAATTAGTTCTCTATTAAAAGGGAACACAGCTAAAGAGGTTGATAAAGTTTTAGCAGATGGGGTCCTCCAGCCCACTGCTCAGGGTTTGGCAAATGCCTTCAATGTATTTTTCACTGATATGCAGAGGTTCAAATCAGATAACCCTAGCCCTGGGAGTAAAAGCCAGGATATCCATAGAGGCCCTGAATTTCACCTTAAACTGGTATCCAGGGGTGAAGTCCTAAAACTGCTCAGGGGCCTAAAGCCAGACAGTTCAGTGAGCAGCGACAATCTGGAGCCAAGGCTGCTCAAGATTGCTGCCCCTGTCATTGCGGCACCAGTAACTTGGCTATTTAATAGGTCACTGCTTGATGGGAAAGTACCTTCCCAATGGAAGGCAGTGCTGATAACTCCTATCCCCAAGGGTGGGTCACACAAACAGATGGAGAACTATAGACCAGTCTCCATCCTCTGTACCCTGAGCAAACTGCTGGAGAAGGTGGTCTACCAGCAGGTCCTCACTTACCTGGGGGAACATAACCTACTGACAGCATAATAACATGGCTTCAGGAAGAAACATGGTACAGAGACAGCCCTGGTAAGCTTCACCTTAGATGTCTATGCAGCCCTAGATCAAAGCCAATTTCTTAGTGCGGTCTTCATCGACCTCACCAAGGCCTTTGACCTAGTGGACCATGAGCTCCTCATGGGAAACCTGAAGACCCTGGGTCTAGATGTACTAGCCTTGGATTGGTTTTCTGACTTCCTTAATGGCAGGATACAAATTATCCACTGGCCTGGCGCCAGATTCGATGAGCACCCAGAAATGGATGGAGTCCTTCAGGCCTCAATTTTGGGCCCCCTGTCATTTTCAATTTTTGTGAACAGCCTATCGCTACACTGCGGTGGGGCCAAGGTCACCTTATATGCAGATGATGCTGTGTTGTACAGAATCTCCAATGACTCAGCATCCCTAAACCAATTGTTGAGTTAGGATCTCTCTACCCTTGAAAAATAGTTTCAGGCTAACAAACTACTTCTGAAAGGCAGAAAGACCAAGGCCATGCTTTCTGGCCAGAAGAACCTTAGCACCAATAGGCCTCGCCTCTTGTCTCTCTCACTGTCCGTCGGGTCTGTGATTGAAGTGGTAGAATGTATAAAGTACCTTGGAATGTACATAGACCAAGAAGTGTCATTCAGAAAACATATTGACCACCTAACCAAAGTGGTAAATCAGAAACTTGGCATCCTATTTAAACTTAGCCCTTTCCTAACCAAGGAGTCTAAACGGGTGATTAGCAAGGGGACTCTCCTCCCCACTCTGTTCTACTGCTCGACTCTGCTTCAGGCATTAAGGTCTACAGAAATGTAACGCTTGAAAACTCTATACCATAGAGTCAGTCACTTTGCTGCTGGAGCACACCACATGGAGCACCACTGTAAAGTGCTGAGCACCATCACCTGGCTAACCCTAGAAGGGAGACTGGCATATCCCTCACCCTGTCTGGCTTTCAAGTCACAGCAGCTGGATGCTCCCCCCAGTCTGGCAAGACTAGTGTCCCTAAAACTGAATGGCAGAGAGCTCAGATCATCAGATCGTAAGCTCCTGGAAGTTCCCAGAGCTAGATCTTCCCAGGGTCAGAGATCCACTGGAATTGTCCTCCCTAATCTCTTGAACAATCTCCCGAGAGACCTTCAGGTTTGTGAATCACCGGGTGGGTTCAAGAAAGGACTAAAGACTTACTTGAGTGGTCTGACTATCTGCTCCTGCTACCGCTAAACCCCCTACTGGAACTTTATGTGGGAGATGCCTAGTTACCCCTGAACTGGTGTAGGCCTATCATGTTGCAGCCCTGCACTGGCACCTATAAGCCAGTCCAATGTATTAATTCCTATGAGCTTGGCTATGTCTGATATGCTGTAAATGTACGTACCTAACATTCGTTCATACAATAGGTTGTCAATTGAGTAAGGTTTGTAAATGGAACTCTTGGTACTTTTTCTTTTGCTTCCTTCTAGGTACTTGTAACTAATTCTGGGTTGGCCCTGAAAAAGGGACTGTTATGGTATAGGTGGGCCTACCCAGTTACCAAAATTTAAATAAATAAAAACTTGCAGAAGGACAAGAGGTCACATGATGCCAGCAGACCTATCAGGTGGAACCAGGAAGCAGAAGGGGAACTATAAAATGAACCACTCCTAACGTGTCCCATTCACATTCATGTCCCAGTGCATAAGTGGCTCAGAGCAGGAGTGGAACAGGATTGGTGTCTTATGTGTTGGCGAGCATTTATAGGAGGTCTGCAAGCCAAAGGTCAATATGAAGGGCTACTGCTGGAAATGTAAGTAAGCTCTGTAGTAAAAGGAACACCAGGGAGGAATATTATCTAAGGCAGGGGTGCACAATTTTTTTTGTGGAGGACTAGGCTGAAGACTTGAGTAAAGGCCGAGGGCCAAGGGCCACTGTAAAATGGCCCAAGGTGGCAAATATCCAGCAAGACATTATTAAATGTACACGCAAAGCAAATCAAAACATACGTTTATTTGTTTGTTTATAAATTTATTTATCACCATTTTTTTTTTGCGATCCAGTACGTTTAATATTTATTCATTCATTCATTTTTTATTTTACCAAGAATAGCACCATTGAGCAAGCTCATTTACAAGGTGGTCCTGGAAGGACACAAAATGAATACAGAGGAGCAATCTTACAATTCATACAATATACAATGATGGTAACATTTTACTGAAACTAAAAACAACAACAAAAAAATCAAAGACTGCAAGTGGAAGCTGCTGCATCCTCGGGAGCCACAGACAGCTGCTGTGGGGGCCATTTGTGGCCCCAGGCAACACATTGTGCACCCCTGATCTAAGGTAAAGCAAGGGAAGGCACACAGAGATAATAAGCAGGGAAACCCTATAGGTGAAGTGTAAAGAGAGAACTAGGAAGCAAGGTTAGGAAGAGAAAGTTAGAAACACCATATCTAGGGTAAGGGTACATATACACTAATTGATAGGATAAATACAGAAAGGAGGGAAAAGTACAGATACAGTGGTAGCCACCACCACTTTCAACAGTATCATAGGGCATGGCACACCATAGCCCAATATCATTGCTCAAAACTACATTAATCTAAATGTGGTATTTCTGGTATCTGGACTTCCCATTTGCACCATTGTGTGTCATTTATGAAAGTGTCGATGGCTTTCACTGTAAGCCAAAAGGGGGATATACACAGGACAGGTATAAGGACAAGGGAATGACAGGGAAGTAAGAAGTTACTGTAAGAGGAAAAACAGTCATCAGGCATAGAAGTGGTGCAGTGTAATAGGTGGGGGGATGCAAATTTCAGAGACACATCCTGGAGACTGAGGTACTGGTGCTTATGCATGTACCTCTCTGGGTTGAGAGCAGAGATCGCTGGATACAGGGCCAAACTTACAAGAGTACAGGGTACCATCACCTAATGAAGGAGCCACCAAAATTGTTACCAATCCCTCAAAGCAAGCCAGAAAAGAAGTAGAGTGGCTGGACCTTGGTAGGCTCTTGGAGAGTGGTGGGGTAGGAAGGAGAGCACCTTCAGACCTTACCACTGCATAATTCCTTCACCATTCTAGTGGGACAGCGGTGCCAGGAAGAGGCACCCAAGGCATTGGGAAGTAAAGATGTGGTGGTCCTCAAGGGAGGAAGCCTCAAGGGGGAAGGAGTGGCCCCCAGCAAAGGAGGAGGCAGATGCTGGTGGGGAACTCCATAGTCAGGAGGTCTATAGAGTTGGGAGCAGGTGAAGGGACAGACAAGGTAGTAAAGTGTTTACCTGCTGCTTCAGTTATTTGGCTAGAAGGGCAGATCATAGCGATCATCAGAGAAGCAGGGAAGGGAGGAGGAGGGAGCTGGATGTCATTGTCCATTGGGGAATAATGACCTGGTCAGGGATACAGCACAGGTGGTGCAGTATAGGTTTAGGAAGCTGAGGAGGGGCCTGAAGTAGCTAGCTCACATGGTGGCCTTCACTGAGGTGATACCTGTATAAGGCTGGGAAAGGCTAGGAGACCCCTCACCAGGGCCTTCAATGAATGGTTGAAGGCACGGTGCAGGGAGGAGGGTTTGGGTTACTTTGGGGACTGGCATCTGACCTGGAGGAATAGAGGCCTGTACAAAGGTGATGGCATCCATGCAAGAGGGGACTGGCAGACCTGGGAGGGAGGTTTAGATGTAGGTATGGGTGAACCGGTTTGTCAAAAATATGAACTGACCTGAACATGCCGTGTTCAGAAACAAATGGCTTCCAAACACTTTTGGCTATTTGGATTGGTTTGGACTGTTCCTATCACGGGAACTGCAGCACGAGAAGTGCCAGAGCAGGAGGAACCCAGAGGAGGGATCAGAGACAAGACTCTGGTCCCTCATTGGATGGCCATGCTGTCCATCTCGCTAAGGTGGCACCTGATTGGGTTGCTGCTCTAGCAACTCACATGGTCCATCTTAAAGCTATGCCGAGGTATTAGGAGGACAGAGAAGGAGCAGAAGCTTCTCTTGGCTGCTGCTTGATTGTGGTGAGCAACTTTAAGAGAACTTACACATGAAATGCAATCCACCTTCAACCTGCTGGAGGATTGGTTTACCTCCTGCAAACTTCTCCTCAACTACAAAAAAAAAACTAGATTATGCTAATAACCGGCCCTCACCTTAGAAAAAATAAACCTCACTGACCATCACAAATAACAATAATACCTCCCTTGAGCAGGTAAAGGTGTTCAAATACCTAGGTATTTATATCGATGAATCCCTCTCCTCTCCCAACACATCAATCACTTGGTAAAAACCATCAATGCCAAGCTTGGAATCCTGTACAGGTACAGGAGAAACCTCATGCCCTCTGTCCTGTGACTAATCATCTCGAGTTCTATACTATCCATGATTGATTATGACCTAGTGGTCTACAGCACAGCTAATGACACTGCACTGAAAAGGATCACTACTGCATTAAACAAGGCCTGTAGACTCATCACCAGGGCTGACAACCTAATCCACACATGCCTGCTTTATAACCAAACAAACTGCTTCAGCTTCAGGAACAGGAGAAAATTTCAGACCTGCATCCTAGGAAAAAAAGCAATGCTAGATCTTGTACCACACTGCATCCAACAAAAGGTCTGGGCAACAAGCTCCCAGCACACCAAGGGGACCTCATGTTGCTCATTTAAGGTATCCTTCAGAAGAATATCCCTAGGGCAATGCTGTTTCTCCTGTAAGGCTCTGCAATGGATGAATGATTTCTCTATTTTTCTAACTGGTGCTGAAAGCCTGAAGATCTTCAAAACACTACTGTTTCAGCACCTCACCAACTTATCCACCTGCAACTGCCTCATGTAACCAACTTCCATTTGGTGGATCCATTATCACACGTACGAGCAACACTAGCCTCCTACCTCTGACACCCCTTTCCTAATTAATTAACTTCATCCACTGCACCTGCCATGGAGAGCTCTTTTGGCTCCCCCACATCCTTACTAATGCATGAGGGCCCATATCATTCTAGCCACAGGCCCACAAAATATGCTTGTTAAGCTGTTTCTGAGGCCTTGCAAAATGCACTGGTTAGACTGCTCCTCCCTTCACCTCCTCTCTCCCACACCCCCTCTCACTATTTCCTCATCCTCTCCCCTCCCAACTCTCCAAAGACTTAATCCCCCTCCCCTTTCCCATCCAGCTATCTAATGTACTTATATCCAACAAAGCCTACATCTGGAAGCATTGCGCTCTCTTACCTTCTCTGTAAGCCATTCTCTTCTTTCACATTCTCACTGGGTAGCACTTTTAGTATGCCATACTCTAACCTTTCAATGTCCCTGCTCATTATACTACATGTCAATAACACCGTTTTTAATTTTGGAACTGTGTGTATCTATGGTATGTATTGTGAACCTTGCTTATGCCATTTTGCAATCTGATTGTGACCTTACTATGTGTTGTACTGTATGTTCTATTATGATGTGGAACATTTGCAAATGAGCTTTTAGCTCAAATGTTGTTTCCAAATCAATAAACATGAAACATGAACTTGAATCATTGCCAAATCAATTGTTTTCTTCTGTGCTTGTGCTGCTTGCATTTTTTTTTTGTGCCCCTTGGGCAAGTGAAGAAGTCCCCTGCCAGTCTGCCACTCCTAAAAGAAAAAAAAAAATTAAACTAAAAGAATAACTTAAGAAAGAAAGGGACTGGGAACTTGGGAAAGTTGGCAGTGGGGAGTCAGAGACTGGAAGTCAGGAACTCGGAAGGGGATTGCCAGCAAGGACTGGGTGTGGGACTGGGAGGGAGTTGGGGATTGGGGAGGAGACTGGACTGGGGACTGGGAAGTACAATGTATGGGCGAGGAGTCTTGGACAGGGGATCTTCATGAACCTAAACATCGAATGATAAGCCAGGATGGAACTTGGAGAAAGACAGGCTGAGGGCAACTCATGAGAACTAGAGTGCTGTGTGTATAAAATCTGCCAGCCAGTCATTAGTGTACTAGTGAAACATCTTGCATACTGCTTGTGTGGCCCCCTGTCCTTTGTCAGAGAGGGTTAGGCAGGCAGCGCCCCTAGAATCTCTGTGGGTATACTAGCAGCAATGCCTGTAGCATCACCCTTTGCATAGGTGGTGTGTGAAATAAAATCTGCCAAAACTGGCAGCCAGTTGTCAGTGCACCAGTGCCACTTCTTGCATATTATCTGTGTGCCCCTTCCCCCCCAAGAGTTCAGTCTTCTGTCATCTTCCTCCCTGTGCTCACTCAGTAGGGTTTAAGCTTTGGCTCAGTGGGCAGGGCATTCCATTACATCACATGGAATAAATAATGATATAAAAAATCACGTTCATGGTCATCACGGTCATGAACTTCACATTTGGCATCTATTCCTGGAAATGTTGTTCCATCCAGTATCTGAAGCTCTGGAAAGTGCTGCCACTGTAACACAACTCTTCATCCTCATGACAAATCACATTCACGTTCATGGTCATCACGGTCATGAAGAAACTCAGTTCCATCCAGTATCTGAAGCTCAGGGAAGCACTACCACTGTTACACAATTCCTCGTCCTCACAACAAATCATGTTCATGGTCATCACGGTCACTATCATGTTCATGTTCACATTCACGGTCATGATTTTCACATTTGCCAACTATTTCTGGGACCTTGTTTTAATACAATACCACAGCAGTAGCAAACCCTTCCAGTAGGGACAGTATCCTTGGCTCTGTGATACAAAATGTTTAAATTGTGTCTTCTTCAGAAAGAGAAAACATGCATCATTACAACTCTTGAATTTTTGTTGTCCCATTTGGGACATTACAAAGAAACTATTCATTCTTTAGACACATACTATGTTTTGTTCTGTTCTCATAAAAGAGACATTACTAAGAAAGTATCTAAAGGCTGCATAACAAAGTTTGCCTCTGATTGTACTGCCATAGAAATCCTACAAAAATACACCTACAGTACCTGTTCTACACTTCTTGATTACAGAAGAAACAGCTTTTTTTGGTACAAACCTGTTTTTTTTTTAATCTTCAGTTTTATCATGAATCAGGACACCCAGTTATTATGTCATGTCACTCACGGGCCTTGGTCCAGTACAATGTTTCTATTAGTGTTCACGTTATGCATGATGCCCTACTAGCAGATGGACTCAAATCTTTGTCCTCACAAGCCAGCTGTACTCAATCCAGTAGCTATAATCTTGGAGCGAATATTGTTTGTAGCATTTGTGTTTCTCAGTCAGACAGTTCAGGGAACTACAGCCATAGGTGTTTCAATTTTTTTTCAATGGCAACTATTTGTGGAAGCTGAGTTCCATCCAGTTTCTGGTGCTCTGAGAAGCACTGCCAGTGCCAAAACAACTCACATCACGTCACAACGATTCACGTTCACGGTCATCACGAATCACACCACTTCAACTTTTTTGGTGCAACCCTATTTTTTTTTTTTTTTAATCTTTGGTTTCATCATGAGTCAGGACACTCAGTTATCATGTCATGTCACTCACAAGCCTTGGTCCAGTATGATGCTTCTGTTAGTGTTCACGTTCTGCAGGATGCCCTACCTGTTGTGTTACATACCGGGAGTTGTTGCTGAACATAATTAGTGACATACATTGCAAACACATTGTCCCCTTCTACAAAAAGTCAGACTCAGGAGACTGGTTTTTAAAAAAAAATGAGATCTGGGAATTGCCTGCCTTTGGACCATATCATCGTCATCCTCCAGTAGGCACATCCACAGTCACTTTATTCACTCCTCATCTCATTTCACTACTCATGGATTTTAGTACTACTGAACAGTGGTTTACTTGCTTTTTTCTATAGATATGTTGATTAAAAGCTGTTTAAAATGATTTTTTTCACATATATTTACCATGAAATAATAAAGGTTATAAAAGGTTCAGATAAGCATCCAAACCTTTTTTTGCTTATCAGAATCTTTTAGAACCACATAATGTTCTGAGGTTCTCCCATCCCTATTTAGATGCTACTTTGATGAGCATGTAAACAAGCCAAGAGGAAGGAAGAAAAACTGATGGAAGCAAAGATTGCCCTCACCCTGAGATTAGAGCAGTAGGTGGGAAAAGCCCAGGGAAATGACTTCCCCAGGGATACAGGGGCACGAGGGCAAGACTTGTGGGTCAGGAAGCAGAACTGAATCAGAAAGGGGGGGTTAGGCAAAGGGGTAGTAAAAGAGGGGAGGACAGGACCAGGGAAACTAGAGGGGGCTGGTATTTATGATGGAAACAGGAAGGTAAGGCAGAATGGAGTGAGGGACAAAAGGAGTGAAGAGCAATCTGTGTCAACACAAGGAGCCTAGGAAATAAAATTCCTGACCTCAAAGCAATCATTGCAGAGGCAGACCTTGATGTGGTGGCCATAATGGAGTCATGGTGCACCAGCACCAATAGCGGACAAGTGGCCTTACCTGGCTACACCATGTTCCTGAAGGACAGAACAAGGGGGAGAGATGGGTGAGTTATTTTATATGTGAGGAAAGATAGAAAAGCCTCAGAGATACAGGGACACCAGGGGGATGAGGAAGGGCTGCAGGTATTAAGGGTCAGCTTACATAGAAGGTTTGGGGCCTCTATCCACATGTGTGCAGTGAACAGACCACCAACAAAGAAGGAGGAGTTATACAAGATTTTGGGGGAGGCCATTGGCAGAGCATCAAGCAAGGGGGAAGTATTGAGTGTGGGGGACTTTAATCAGTTAGATGTAGACTGCAGCATTCTGACCAAGGCTACAACAGGGAGCAGGGCCATCCTCGACACCCTACAGGAGGAATTTTGCAGGCAACAGGTTATGGAAATCATCAGAGATGGGGCAATGCTGGACCTGGTATTAATGAACTGGGAGAGCACTGAAGACATCACAGTGGGTTGTCCCTCTGTACAAGCAATCACCATACTGTGTATTGGGCAAGAGAAAAACCACACTAAGATGACACTCCTGGACTTCAGGAGGGCAAATTGTAAGGAAATGGATGACTGCCTCAATGAATACCATACCTCAAATGGGGGGTGGCTGCGGGGGAGTGGAGACCCAATGGAAAAAGATCAAGGAAGGAATAGCTAAGGCAAGAGCATGCAGTTTGAAGGAAGTAAGAAAGGGAAGGAGGAGAAAGAGACTGTTATGGCTCACAAAGGAGGTGGCTGAGGCAGTGAAGGAGAAAAAAACTTAATTTAGGAGTACAAGGAGACCCAGATGGAGGTAGACAGGGAGGTATATCTGGCAAAATAGAGGGACTCAGTAAGAAGGGTAGAGGTAGCAAAGACACAAACAGAGGAGAAGATCCCCAAGGAGGTAAAAAAGGCGAATAAGATTTTTCAGGTACGTGAATAAAAAGAGGAAAGCAAGGGGTGGGATAGAAAGAGAATTAGGAGGGTGGGGGGGGAGACTGTGTAGAAGAAGGTCAGAAAAAGCTAACATTTTAAATGAGTACTTTTATTTAGTTTATTTACTTTTTTATTTGAAAATTGTCTATTTTATTTGCTTTTTTATTTGAAAATTGGTAACTGAGAGAGTCACACTGAGCAGAAGTTTGTTTTCAGTTGTGAACCGGGGGAGGAGAACAAAGGAAAACAGCACCACAATGCATAAATGTAAAAACTGTGGAAGAACATTAGATAAAAATGTGTTCAACATTTGAATAAATACAAAATGTATATAAGCAGAGAATAAAGTGTGGTTCAGCTCAAAAAGAACACCTAACAAGTGCACATTCGGAAGTGGCATCAAGAAGCAATGAACACCACGTTGTTGACAACAGGTGATTGACTGCAAGGGCAGGGATTTGCCTGACCTCATATTGCAGAGAGAAGCCTCTAGTGGTGTGGTGGTGCAACAAAGCAGGAGTGGAGACCCAACTAGCTGCTTACTAGAATGGTTAAGGCTTGGCCTCATGGGTGTCAGTAAGAAAGGTAACAGAAACAGGTGGGGAGGGGTTCGAGTTTCAACTGGTGCTTGAGAGAACCAGTGGATGGGGAGAGTAGTAGGGAGGAGGAGAGTTGGTTCCAGAGTGAGGTAAGTTAATGGGAGAAGGCAGATTACCCAGCAGAGGAGCGGAGGTGAGGAGTGGAAAAAGTGCAATGGTCCCTTGAACAGAGGGAATAGGAAGCAGTGGGCAGTTGGGAGAGGACAGGTAAGAGGGAAGGGAACCAAAACAGTATTTAGATGTGAAGAGGATACACTGAGCCTGCCAGAGGAAGGATGGATAAGGATGAATACACCGAACAATGGTGCATGCAGAGGGGGAATGTGTAGCAAAATGGCAGAAGGCATTGCAGAGGCTGTCTGGTGAGGGAAGTGGAAGGGGTGGTTCCATAGACCACATCTGAGTAGCTAAAGACAGGGAACACCATTTTGGTAACAAGCCACTTGTGGACATGGATAGGTAAGCAGTCTTTGTTGCAGTACAGTGCACCAAGCTTGGGACAGAGTTTTGCATGGATGGCATTGGTGTGGGCTGAGAACTGAAGCTTGTTATCTAGCCACACTCCAATGTATTTGAAAGCTTGAACTGTTTCAAGATGTATGCCATCCAGAGTGGTGAAAACAGGAGGGGCAATGAGTCTAGACAGTTTCTGGCTGGTACCAATGGTCATGGACTCTTTTTTTTTAGTGTTGACTAAAAATGAATACTTCTGCTTTGTCTTCACAGTGAGATGGATGGACCAACAAGTAAAAGCAGGGAACAGGGGAAGGGGGACGGGTAACCAGTCCATTTTCAAAGGAGAGATTATGGAAGAGATTGGAAGCTCTAAAGGAGAACAAAGCAATGGGACCGGACAGGATTCACTCAAGGGCCCTAAAAGAATTGAGCATGGTGATGGCCACCCCTCTGGCAACATTATTCAGAAGTTCAGTGGAGATGGGTGTAGTTTCAAAGTACTGGAGGATGGTAATGTGATCCCTCTGCACAAGAGTGGCAGCAGGGAGGAGGCTAGCAACTACAGGTCAATCAGTCTCACATCAATAGTGAAGAAATTAATGGAGACACTGCTGAAGGAGAGGCTGATTGAGTACCTGAAGGCAAATGTTAAACAACGGGAGATGGATCAAGTGAAGGTAGCAGATGTGGTCTATCTGGACTTCAGCAAAGCCTTCAACACTGTGCCACACAGGAGGCTGGTAAAGAAACTAAGCAGCCTGGGGGTTGGGGAAAAAGTCATAAGCTGGGTATTAACCTGGTTGGAAGGATAGGAGGCAGAGGGTGGTGGTAAACAGCAGACACTCGGGGCACAAGAGAGTGATTAGTGGGGTGCCACAGGGATCAGTATTGGGACCGGTCTTCTTCAATGTCTTCATAAGTGAGATTGCTGAGAAACTGGAGGGGAAGGTGTGTGTCTTTGAGGATGACACAAAAATCTGCAACAAGGTGGACACTCAGGAAGAGATGGAGAGAATACAAAGGGATCTGGGGAAACTAGAGGAGTGATCTAGGGTGTGGTAGCTGGGTGTCAATGCCAGAAAGTGCAAAGTCATGCACCTGGGGTGGGGAAACCTGGGATAGTCACTAACAGTCACTAATCAAGAAAGGGACCTCATGGTAACCATATCTGATTATTTCAGCATGGCAGGGCAGTGCGATAAGGCAGTAGGCAAGGCTAATGGGATGCTAGGGTGCATAGGAAGGGGAATTTCTAGCAGGAGGAAGTACAGTATGTGGTGTTGCCTCTGTATCACTCATTAGTAAGACACCACCTAGATTACTGTGTCCAGTTCTGAAGGCTGCACATTGACAGAGTGAAAGCAGTCCAGAGGAGGGTAATCGGAATGGTGCAGGGGCAGCACAAGAAGCCATAAAAACAGAGGCTGTGGGAATGCAACATGTACTCTCTAGAGGAGAGGAGGCCATTATGGCTGCATCTGATCCAAGGAAAAATTGGTGCCTTCACAGAAAACAATATATATATATATATATATATATATATATATATATATATATATATATATATATATATATATAATAGTATGATAGTGCTACCATAGTTAGGGTTGAGTAGCACTTTTAAGGTTAAAGGGTCAAATTTCACACCTTAATAACTTTGCCACCATTCAACGGATTTGCCTGAAATTTGGTACGCACAATAATTGGGCATGGTAGATCTTAGGATCTGCCAAGTTTCGTACTGGTCAGATATACGGCTGCGGACTTATTAAGCAACAACCAATTGCGCAATTATGCTTTTTTGTGATTTCTTTGCTCTCGCCTACAGGTTGTATGGTTTGCGTGACTGGTCCAAAACCTTAAGGGAATGTGCAGCCAGGATCCTCGATGTGCCTTTTGAAGATTTCATGAAAAAATATTGAACGGTTCAAACGTTATTCAAAAAACAAGTTCCCATTATAAGTTAATGGGAAAAGTTAAAATATTCAACACTTCCGCAAATGCACTTTCTAGTGTCACGAATGGCTCTAGTAGTGTCACAAATCTGCGTTTTTTATTTCAGTTGGAGATCAGAAAAATGCTTGCCATTTAAATTTGGGACCCTCTAGGGACACAATTTTTTTTGTGTTCACCTACTTGGACACTGAGGATGCTAGCCATGTCTTTATTTTGGGGTAAAACACCCCAGAAATATGTTTTTCAAATTTCTGGAACCAGTAGTGTCACAAAGTAGTGTCGCAGGCATGACACTTTCACAGAATTTTGTGAAAATTGCCACAAATTGCGACACTACTTTTTTAGACTTGGCCAAAATGACAGGAATTCATTGCCACCCTGCTGTGAAAGAATGGTTTGGTCTTTTGAGCTGAAATTTGGAGGGACGGCAGCCAACATCTCACAGATGTGCATTTTGGTGATTTGGTGAAAGAATATTGCATGGCTGCCAAGTTACGGTACTGTGAAGTTGACATTTTTTCCCATAGACTAACATGGTGGTGTCCACCATGCCTTTTGGGGCTCGTATCTCGAAAACGGTACGAGATACAGAATTTTTGTTGTGAGATACATAGCCCTGTGGGCCATGTAATAGCAAAAACCTAGCCAGGAAAGTAAATATTTTTGTGAAATTTAAATTTTTTTTCTACATCATGCGGTTGCTGAGATATTAGCAATTAAGTACTTCCAATGCTTGTTTTAAGCTTCGATCCCCATTACAATGCATACATTCTTTGTACACACTGTGTTTCTACATGCACCTGTTTGGCAAAAACAGGTGATGCACTTCCATTACTGTTACAGTTACTGTTTTCACTTGTGTTTATATCCCCGTTTGCGTTACCATTACCGTGTACGCCACTGTGTGCGTTACCCTTTGCGTTGTCATTAATGCTTGCATTTTTGTTGCTGTTACCATTTGCGTTTCCACTACTGTTTCTGTTTGCGTTTTTGTTTGCGTCACCGTGTGCATTGCCATTTGCATTTCCAGGAGCCCTTTCATTTGCGTTTCCGTTTCTCTTTCATTTTGTGTCTTCCTTGCTGTTACTGTTACCATTTGCATTTGCAATTGCGTTACTGTGCCCGTGCACATTACAGTTTGCGTTTCCATATGCGCATGCATTTCCTTTTGCACTTCTGATTCCTTTGCTGTTATTTTTGCTGTTACCATTACCATTTGCGTTTACAATTGTGGTACTGTGCTAGTTCGTGTTTCAGTTTGCGGTTCCTTGCGCGTCTCTGTTCCCATTTCATTTCCCTTTCCTTCGGCGTTATTCCTCATGTTAACTTTTACCATTTACATTTACAATTGTGGTACTATGCCTGTGCGAGTTACGGTTTGCGTTTACGTGTACGCTTGCGTTCGCATTTCCATTTCTGTTCCCCTTCACATACTTTTTGCTGTGACACTTAACATTTCCATTTAAAATACTGCTGCCATCACTGTTCACATTGCCAGTTGCATTTTCATACATGCTTCAATGTCTGTTTGCGTCACTGTTCGCTTCGGCATCACTTTGCGCTTGTGTTTTTATTAACATTTCCTTTACCATTTACGTTTGTGTTACCATGTGTGCCACTGTTTGCGCTTCTATTTGTGTTGCTGTTCCTGTTACTATGTCATAAGATATCATGTGGCGGGAGTGTCCTGACGCTGTATTACATTCACTATTTCTCATCATCATTCTCAAAAAGAAGGGAAATAGGAGGCAAAAAATTCAGTTTAATGCATTAGTTAGGGTTGTTTCACAGCGACAAAAGTGAGGAAATTCGGTGTTAGAGTTGAAAGCCCCCTTTGGACCCCCCAGCCAACCCCCCAACCGGCATTGGGGTGCACGTTGAGGTCATCAGTCTAAGTCTCACCCATTCTCCTACACCTCTGCTTCTTCACACATGTGATGGGGTGAGAGTTGGGGCTAATGACCCAATGTGAACCCGATGCTGGTTGGGGGTGGGTTGGGGTCAAGGGGCTTTCAACCTAACAGCAATTTCACTGTTATATATATATATATATATATATATATATATATATATATATCTACTATCATATATAGCTATATACAGTATATATATATATATAGATAGCTATTATAGTGCCAGTATAGTTAGGGTTGAGTACCCCATTTAAGGTTAAAGTGTGAAATTTTGCATCTTAATAACTTTGCCATCATATGACAGATTTGCCTGAAATTGACAAGCATGGAGCAGTACCATAGAGCTCTGAATCTGCCAAGTTCCGTATCGGTCGGATATACAGTTGCAGAGTTATAAAGTGACATTCTGTAGGGCATTTACACTTTTTTGCACATTCGTTGCTTGTGCCTACAGGTTGCGCAGTTTGTGCGACTGGTCCAAGAACTTCAGGGAACATGTGGCTGGGGTCCCCGATGTGCCTTTCAAAGATTTCGTGAAAAAATATTAAACGGTTCAAACGTTATTCAAAAAACAAGTTTCCCATTATAGTCAATGGGAAAAGTTAACAAAAAGTTCGACAGTGTCGCAAATGCAGTTTTTAGTGTTGCAAATGACCCCTGTAGTGTCATGAGTAGACTTTTTTTTTCAGTTAGTGGTCACAGAAATGCTTGCCATTTAAATTTGGGACCCTCTAGGGACACAATTCTTTTTGTGTTCACCTAGTCGGACCCTGAGGATGCTAGCCATGTCTTTTTTGGGGGGATTAAACACCCCAGAAATATGTTTTTGAAATTTTTGTAAACTGTAGTGTAACAAAGTAGTGTTGCACTTGTGACACTTTCATGATTTGTTTTGCAAAAATGTAGTGATTTGCGATGCTACTTTGCAACACTGTGGCCAAAATAACAGGAATTCTTTGCCACCCTGCTGCAAAAGAATGGTTTGGTCTTTTGGGCTGAAATTTGGAGGGAAGAAAGCCAACATCTCACATATGTGCCTTTTGGTGGCAAAATATTACAGGGATGCAAAGTTATGGTAGTCTGAAGTGGAAGCTTTTTCCCATAGACTAACATTACAGCGTCTTCCCCGCCTTTTGGGGCCCATATCTCAGAAATGCTTAGAGATACAGACTTTTCATCAGAAAAATGCTTAGCCCCCACTAGACAGGAAAGTCATAATTTATATGAAATTGTAATTTTTTTTCTGCGTTGTACGGTTCCTGAGATATAAGCAAATTAGTATTCCAAGTGCTTATTTTTTGCTCTGAGGCCCATTATTATGCATACATTCTTTGTATTCACTGGGTTTCTCTATGCAGCTGTTGGTGAAAAAAAGGGTGTGCTTTTTCATTGCTGTCACAGTTGGCATTCCCACTTGTGTTTCCGTAACCATTTGCATTAGTGCTCCCATCTACGCCACTGTGTGCATTACCCTTTGTGTTTTCATTTGTGCTTGCATTTGCATTACTGTTACCATTTATATTTCCATTACTGTTTCTGTTTGTGTTTCATTTTGCATTGCCGTGTGCATTACCATGTGCATTTGTGTATGCACTTCCATTTGCATTTCCTTTGGCGTCATCATTGCTGTTACCATTAGCATTTGCATTTCCTATTGCAGTACCGAGACTGTGCGCGTTACCATTTGTGTTTCAGTACACACTTGCATTTGCAATTCTGTTTGTGTTACCATTCCCATATATGCCACCGTGTGCGTTACCCTTTGTATTTTCATTTGTGCTTGTGTTTGTGTTACTGTTAACATTTGCATTCACATTACTGTTTTTGTTTGCTTTTCATTTTGTGTCACCGTGTGCATTACCATTTGCATTTGAGTACGTGCTTCTGTTTGCATTTCCTTTGGCGTCATTGTTGCTGTTACCGTTAGCATTTGCATTTCCTATTGTTGTACCATAACCGTGTGCGTTACCAGTTGCGTTTCTGTATGCGCTTACATTTGTGTTTCCGTTTGTGTTACCATTCCTGTCTACACCACCATGTGCATTACCTTTTGCGTTTTCGTTTGTGTTTGCATTTGCGTAACTGTTAACATTTGCGTTTCCATTACTGTTTTGTTTGTGTTTCCTTTTGCGTCACCATGTGCATTTCCATTTGCATTTGTGTATGCGCTTCCATTTGCATTTGCATTTCTGTTTGTGTTTCCTTTGGTGTCATTGTTACTGTTACCATAAGTGTCTGCATTTCCAATTACGTTACCGTGCCCGTGTGCATTACGGTTTGCATTTCCCTACGTGCTTGCATTTGCATTTCTGTTTTCATTAACTTTTGCACTTGTGTTTGTATTACCATTTCCATTATCATTTACGTTTGTGTCATCATGTGTGTTAGCGTTTGCGCTTACATTTGCATTGCCGTTGCTTCACTATTTATAGTGCACATTCTCAAAAAGAAGGAATTCATGGCAAAAAACTCTGTTTAATGTATCACTTAGGGTTGTTCCACAGCGACAAAAGCAAGGAAATTCGATGTTAGGGTTCCCCCCTTACCCCACCCCACCCCACCCCACCAACAGGAATTGGGGTGTGTGTTGGAGTCATCAGTCTAACTGTCACTCCATTCTCCTATACTGCACCACCTTAGCTTGTTTGCACATGGGATGGGGTGAGAGTTGGACCAATGACTCCAATGCACACCCCAATGCCTGCAGGTGGGGCAGGTGGGGGGTGGGTGCAGGGGTGGGAACCCCAATATCGAATTTCCTCAGTTTTGTCACTGTGAAATAACCCTAACTGATGCATTAGATGGAATTTTTTGCCATGAATTTCCCTTCTTTTTGAGAACGTTATATATTTAGGGTTGAAGCACAAAAAGCCAGGAAATGAGGCCTTTAGGGTTTCCCTTACCCCCCATATCATGTACCCCCTCTGCCACAGACTGACAGATGCTGAGGTGTGTCATTGGGGTTGTGAAGCCCAAATGTCATCCCATTCCATGCATAAGCATGTTGACATGCCACAGTAAAGAAGAATGGGGTGACATTTAAGCCTCACAACCCCAATGATACACCCCAGTGTCTGTCAGTCTGTGTAGATGGGGGTACACAATATGGGGGTAGGGGCAACCCTAAAGGTCTCATTTCCTGACTTTTTGTACTTTAACCCTAAATGATGCATTATTGCAGTTTTTTGCAAAGAATTTCCTTACTTTTTGAGAAAGCATACAGAGTACAATGTTGCTCCACCAACTTGCAGATTTCTGCCTAACATAACAGTACAAGTACTGAATAACATATGTATTGGTGGGAGCGCGTATTGGTGGGATCGCAGGGCCCTTCAGGCCCCACGCTCCCACCAGCTTAAAATGAAACAAATTTTCATTTGTCGGAGTGGCAAGATTCTGCACCTGTTTATATTTTACACACCTGACCACTGAAAATTACTTCTGTGGCAGTAAGGCTAGCTACCCTATAAATGTCAAGCCACTACCACAACGGAGAATGCTATCCACAAAATGTAAACTGTATCACGCAATATCTCTGCAGCAAATTAATGTTGTGACACCTAAGCAACATAATTCATATCTACAGGACATCCCATCAACATCCTCCAAATTTCAAGGTAAAAGACCAAACCGTTTCCGAGCTATTACATTTTAAAGTTTGAGATTTTCATTTGTCGGAGTGGCATAATTCCACACCTGTTAAAATTTTACACACCTAACCACTGAAAAGTACCTTCGTGGTAGTAAGGCTAGGTACCCTATAAATTTCAAACCACTACCACAATGCATAACAGTATCCACAAAATGTAAACTGCATTACACAATATCTCCACAACAAATACACGTTCTAAAACCTAAATTCACAGTTACAGGACCTCCTGTCAACACCCTCCAAATTTCAAGTTAAAATACCAAACCGTTTCCGAGATATTTAATTTTAAAGTTTTAGCACCTTTAAAAATTATTTGATCACGAGAATCAACCGCAAATTTGTGATCAAAGATCATCTTTGATGGTAAGGGGACATCTGGTCATGAAATTTGAGCTATCTGGTCCCTCCCAGAAACATAAGGTCCAGCAAATATCTGGCCATCTCATCCCACCCTCATGAATGAAGCTCACGATCAAACAATCTCGTAATCAAAGAATTTACAGGCTCACGACCAAAGAATTTGCAGGCTCACGATCAAAGAATTAAAAAATGTTAAAACTACATTTTTTGACAAAAGTACATTCAACCACAGAAATGCCTCGATAGAGGGAAGCCCCCTGAGATATTTGATTTTTTTCAACAAAAAAATCTGCCCATCTCATCCATCCCTCACGAACGAAGACCGCAATCAAAGAATTTGCAGGCTCACAACCAAAGAATTTGCAGGCTCACAATCAAAGAATGAAAAACATTAAAACTCCATTTTTGGACACAACTACATTAAACCATGGCTAGATAGAGGGAAGCCCCCTGAGCAAAACCCATCCTAGCTTGACTTCACAAGTCACCCCGGGCTGAGATATTTAAGCAGTAAGCCACAAGGGTGTGTGGGTTATCAGGGAATTTACCATGGCTGGAGTAGTTTGCCCACAAGGTGCAGCCGAGTGGGTAATTCCTCGTCAGCTGTGGTAAATCCCCCGATAACCCACATCCTCCAAGTGGCTTATTGCGATTATACCAAGGTTCATTTTTTTACTATAATAAAATACAAATATTAAAGAGGTTGATTTGTTTTTTCATTTTTATTATATTTATTCCTGTGCTGCAGATGATTCATTGGATTGTTTAATCAACAGCTGTTGACTATCAGAGAATTTACACCTTGGTAAATTGCCAGTCTGATGATTTCATTGACTGTTCACTTACGTCCATGGTATAATTGACTTTTTCCAACTGAAAAATCTGGCCATCTTGTCCCTCCATCATGAACATAGATCACGATCAAAGAATCTCGTGATCAAAGAATTTTCAGGCTCACAATCAAAGATCGTTAGTGAGCTGCGATCAAATAATTTAAAAGTAAAAGTTTAAACCTCTATTTTTTGACATAAGTACATTAAACCACATGCATGGCTCGATAGAGGGAAGCCCCCTGAGCAAAACCCATCCAAGTCTTACTTCAGAAGTCACCCATGGGTTGAGATATTTGTTTTTTTCCAACCCCAAAGTGAAAACAAAATGGCGGCCATCGCAATCAATAAATTTCTCGCAATCAAAGATTCTTTGATCATGAACCTGCAAATTCTTTGATCATGAGGAGTGACCAAATGGCTAAAACCCCATTCTTCTTTCACACAATAACCATATAAATTTTCCCATAAACTTATAATAGGAGCTAAAAAGTTTAATAACTTTTGAATGGATTAATATTTGTTCACCAAACAAAAAGTGGCATATTCCTTGACCCAAGCTCTTTCTCCCTGCCAAGTTTCAGACCTGCAGACTACACAATGGCTGCACAGTTCCACAGACAAATCAGAAAAACTGCCCACAGAACTGGCAAAAAGTGCATTTTTCAGTGTTTTGGTGATCAAGAAACATACGTCCAACTGAACTGCAATTTGGTGAATCAAGAGATCTTCCATGTCACACCATACATACCAAATTTCATGCAAATCCATTGAATGGGTCCAAAGTTATTAACGTGCAAAATTTCAAGGTTCAACATAGAAGTGTCTTCATAACCCTAAATGTAGGGACGTGACCATGCCCCTATAATATATAGATGGATAGAGAGATAGATAGATAGATAGATAGATAGATAGATAGATAGATAGATAGATATGTATATTCATTGCAAAAACTCCCTTAATGCATCAGTTAGGGTTGAAAGCACAGTGACAAAAGTATGGAAATGTGATGTTAGGGTTACATCCCTACTATCCCACCCTCACCCTCCACTCACCAACCAATGTCGGGTGTGCCATGGGGTCATCAGGCCCAACTCTTACTCCATTCAATGGGTAAACAAGCTGACATACAACAGCATAGCAGAATGGGGTGAGAGTTAGGTTTGACGACCCAATGGCACACCTAACGTCTGTTGGTGAGTGGAGGGATGAGAGTAAGACGAAAGTGTAACCCTATCATCACATTTCCATTTACTGTGCTCTCAACCCTAACTGATACATTAATGGAGTTTTTTGCAATGAATTTCCATTTCTTTTGAAAAAGTGCAATGTAGTTGGTAGCTGGTATGTGTTAGTTGGAGCACAGACCCACCGGGCCCTGCGCTCCCTTCACATTGCCCCTTTTTTGCATAATGGTATGTGTATATGGGAGCGTGGGCCCTCTGGGCCCTGCACTCCACTTATACATAAGTACGGAGCCATACAACAGAGCCACAGCACTCCAAAGGAACCATTGTAACATGTTTTTGGCAATATCTCCATAACCATAGCAAGAAGGAAATAAATTCCACTGCAGGTGTAATCTATGACTTTGAAACTTCCTTGCTAGCTTAGCTGCAGGTGGCAAAAAATCCAGATCACGCACCCTTTCTGAGATATACGGGTGCCGAAAGTCGCCACGGGTGCCACAATGTTAGCCTATGGGAAATTTCTCAAATTCGGAGCACTATAACTATTGAATGTTTTGGAACCAAACCATCAAAAGGCACATCTGTGGGATCAGGGTTTGCCATCCTGAAAATTTCAGACCAAAAGCCCAAACCGTTTTGCAGCAGTGGGATAGCAAAGATTTGCTATTTTGGGGCAAAGTATTGTTGCAAATTGCGACAATTTCACAAAAATAGGCACAACACTTTCATGATTTGCGAAAGTGTCGCAACTGTTTCTGTTGCAATTTGTGACACTATTGGAACTCCAATTTTAGAAAAGGAATTTCTGAGGGGGGTTCTCCACCAAAAAAAGATAGGGCTGTGATCGTCAGGTCCCGACTAGGTAAACACAACAATCAATGTTTACCTAGGGGGTACAAAATTTAAACTCCAGGCATTTTTCTCTCAATAACTGAAAACAAGATGTCCACTACATGAAAGTAAAAGGGTAATTTGTGACAGTAAAATGTACTGGTGGCAGCTTTCGAGAGACAAATACATTTTTTCCCATTGACTATAATGGGAAACTTGTTTTTTGAATAACTTTTGAACGGTTTAATATTTTTTCACCAAATCTTCGAAAGGCACATGCGAACATATGAAGAAGCCAGCAGAAGGAGGCCATTTGGTCTACTAAGTCTGCTCATGTTGCAGGGTCCACAGCTTGAGCTACTGTCCCTGTCCCTCTCCTCACTCCTCCCATCCTTCCTACCCATGACCCTTACCCTCCCCATACCTGTCCCAGCCTCTCTTAAAGCTGCCCACTGTCTTCAACATGATTACCTCTGCTGGCAGTGCATTCCAAGTGTCCACCACCCTCTCTGTGAAGAACAGCTTCCTGACCTCCCTCCTAAACCTCCCACCCTCCAGCTTAAGACTATGCCCCCTCGTGTTATGGTTGCCACTCAGTTTAAAGAGACTCTCCTTAGCAACCTTATTTTCCCTTTCAAATACTTGAAGACCCCAGTCATGTCCCCTCTCTCTCTCTCTCTCTCTCTCCTGTCTTCCAGGGAGTACATGTTCAGTGCCCTCAACCTCTCCTCATATGCCTTACCCTGCTGACCAGTTATCATCTTTGTAACTCTCCTCTGGACCTTCTCCAGCAGGTTAATGTCCTTTTTGAGGTGTGAGCACCAGTACTGAACTCCATACTCTAGATGTGGCCTTACCAGTGACCTGTACAAAGGTAGTATAACCTCCTCTCTCCTACTGCTGATCCCCCTAGATATGCATCCCAGCATCTTATTTGCCTTTGCTGCTTCTTTTTTGCACTACGTGGAGTGCTTCAGGTCACTAGTGATCATCACTCCCATGTACTTCTCCTTGTCTGATGCAGATACTCGGACTCCACCCAGGTAGTACTCTGTCCTAGGATTCTTGACTCCAATATGTATAACTTTGCATTTCTTGGCATTGAAGCCAAGCTACCAGATCCTGGACCACCTCCCAAGCTTTTACAGATCTTCCTTTAGGTCCTGTATCCCTTCAGCTATGTCCACTCTCCCACAGAGCTTGGTGTCATCCATGAATAAGCACATTTTGCCCTTAATGCCATCTTCAATGACATTGATGAAGACATTGAACAACACCAGCCCCAGTGCTGAGTCCTGCAGGACCCCACTGGTTACCTGTCTTGTGCCAGATAACTCTCCCCCACAACCACCATCTGGGTTCTGTTCTTCAGCTAGTTTTCTACCCATCTGGTCATCTTTTCCCCAACCCTGAAATCCACTTACTTCCTGATCAACATTTTGTGGGGCACAGAGTCAAAGGCCTTGCTGAAATCAAGATAGAGAATGTCTACCACTTGGCCCCTGTCTACTGTCTTAGTGACAAAGTCAAAGAAGTCAATCAGATTTGTTTGACAAAATCTCCCCCAATGAACCCATGCTGCCTCTCATCCTGGAGATAATGCTCCTGTAGATACTTCACCAACCTTTCCTTTAGTATGGTCTCAATGAGCTTGCCCACAATGGAGTCACAATGGTCACATCAGTGACCCAGACTGAATCTTCCCTGATGATTTCAAACCAAATGAACACATTCCGTGGGCTGTAGCCACGAGCAAAGAAACATGCAAAAAAGCTGTTTTTTTTTTTGCATTTTTGGCTGCTCTGCAGTTCCACAGCTGCTTATCCGACCATAACGCAACTTGCCAGATCCAGAGATCTATGGTGTAGGCTGTTGGTTAACTAGGGTCTGCAGCTTATCCGTTAGGTAGGGAAATGGGCAGACTAGGTGGGTCAAGCAGTCCTTATCTGCCATCAAATTATATGTTTCTATGTACCAGACTGTTCATGCAAGATTTCAGGCAAATCCGTAATATGGTGACAAAGTTATTAAAGTGCAAAATTTGGGGTTTAACATAGAAGTGGCTGTGCAACCCTAACTATACTGGAGCTACCATGCCAGTATAATATATATCTATATATATATATATATTAGAGGCAAAAAACTCAGTTTAATGCATCAGTTAGGGTTGTTCCACAGTGACAAAAGTGAGGAAATTCAGTGTTAGGGTTGTAAACCCCCCTTGGACCCACCAGCCCACCCCCCACAACCGGCATTGGGGTGCGCATTTGGGTTGTCGGCCCTAACTCTCACCCCATCACATGTGTAAAGAAGCAGAGGTATAGAAGAATGGGGTGAGTGTTAGGACCGAAGACCCCAATGCACACCCCAATGCCTGTTGGGGTGGTGGGTCCAAGGGGAGGTTTTCAACCCTAACACCAAATTTCCTCACTTTTGTCACTGTGGAACAACCCTAACTAATGCATTAAATGGAGTTTTTTGCCTCTAATTTCCCTTCTTTTTGAGAATGATATCGAGAAATAGTGAATGTAATGCGGTGGTGGATGCTCCCACCATGTGATGTCTTGTGACATAGTAACAGGAACAGCAATGCAAACAGAAGCACTAACAGTGGTGCACATGGTGATGCAAGCGTGAATGAGAATAGAAAGGGTAACACACACAGTGGCGTAGACGGGAATGGACCTCCACGTGATGTCTTGTCACATAGTAACATGGTGCCCGCAAATGCAAATGGTAATGGGCATGGTGACGCAAAGCGAAACAGAAAGAGAAACAGTACTGTAAACAGAAATGGTAAAAAATAACGGAAACACAAAGCGCAAATGAAAATACAAGGATAACAGCACATGGTGGTGTAAACGTGAGCAGTAAGTAAGCAGATGCAGACTTGCCAAGCAGAAAAGGGCAACAGTAACAGTAATGAGCGCACAGGCTGGTTTTCCCCAAAAGCTTCATAGAGAAAGACAGTGAGTACAAAGAATGTATGCATAATAATGTGTCTCGGAGCAGAAAATGAGGAGTTGGAATACTAAATTGCTTGTATCTCAGGAACCGTATGATGTAGAAAAAAAATTTAAAAGTCATATTATTTATGACTTTCCTGGCTAGTTTTGTACTTAGCCTCCATTGGGGGCTAAGAATTTTTCTGATGAAAAGTCCGTATCTCGCACCATTTCCGAGATACGGGCCCTGAAAGGCGCGGCGAACGCCGTAATTTTATCCTATGGGGAAAAAAAGAGAAGTTTAGAGTGCCATAACTTTGGCTCCCTGTAATATTTTTTCACTAAACCATGAAAATGCACATCTGTGGGATGTTGGCTGTCTTCTCTCCAAATTTCAGCCCAAAATACTGAACCGTTATTTTGCAGCATGGCGCCAAAGGATTGCTGCAATGCGTCGGATGCCGTGATGTTATCCTATGGGAAAAAGTGTCAAATTTGAAGTTCTGTAACTTTGCTGCTGTGTAATATTTTTTCAATGAAACACTGAAAGGCACATCTGTAAGATGTCGGCTGCGTTCCCTCCAAATTTCAGCCCAGAACACCAAACCATTCTTTTGCAGCGGGGTGCCAAAGAATTGCTGTCATTTTCCCACAGCCTAGAAAAGAACTGTCGCAATTTGCAAAAGCTTTCACAAATTCATTCGACAGTGTCACAAGTGCGAAAGTACTTTGTGAAAGTACTTTTTCCAGAAATGTGAAAAACATATTTCTGGGGTGTTTAACCCCAAAATAAAGACATGGCTAGCATCCTCAGGGTCCGACTAGGGGAATACAAAAATAATTAGGTTGCTAGAGGGTCCCAAATTTAAATGCCAAGCATTTTTCTGATCACCAACTGAAAACAAAATGGCGGATCTGTGATAGTAAAAGGGCCATTTGTGAAAGTAAAAACTGCATTTGCTTTTTGTTAACTTTTCCCATTGACTTATAATGGGAACTTGTTTTTTGAATAACTTTTGAACCGTTTAATATTTTTTCATGAAATCTTTGAAAGGCACATCAGGAACCCTGGCCACATGTTCCCTGAAGATTTTGGACTGGTCGCACAAACCGTGTGACCTGTAGGCATGACCGTAGAATTCCAAAAAAAGCATAAACGCATACGCAGATCATGCTTAATAACTCTGCAGCTGTATACCCAACTGGTACGAAACTTGGCACATCCCAAGGTGTATGAGTCTTGATTGTGTATTCCAAATTTCAGGCAAATCTGTCAAACAGTTGCAAAGTTATTAAGGTGCAAAATTTTGGGTTTAACATGTAAATGGCTCCTCAACCCTAATTATGGTAGCACTACTATGCTACCATAATAGATATATATATATGAAACAAAGAAAACCAATGAGACACACACACCACTCAAATAAATGATCATTCAGCACTAGTTACTGCAAAACCATTTCATTATTGTGCCAAAACAGGTAAAATGGAAACAGCCAATACAAACACGTGACCTTGTGTGTCAGTAAAACCTATCATTTTGTACCTGTGCATGATATTTCAGCAGAGGATGTACCATACACAGGTGCAAAATATTAGGCTTTTTCTATGGTAACCCGTGATATGGTGACTCAAACTGAGCACTCAGTTTTGAGTGAATCAATCTGAGTGCCAGTTATTTGAGCTACCCTGAAAGGGTAGCGATGCTTGGTTATAGTCAGCAGATGAAGGGAAGAATGGCGACCAAAGAAGAGGGTGAATGGAAGAGGAGGGATAATGGTGAAGGAATGTGGAAGGTAGTGTGGGGTGGTGTCACCGAGCTGGCCGTGTGGTGTGGTGGTGAGGGTGGCTGGCTGCAATGAGAAAGGTTCAGGGTTGGGGGCTGGGTATGGGTATTGTTTTTTGTTTGGAGTGTCTGCGGGAGTTTAACTTATTTTTTCTGAGTTTTTCCCCCTT
This sequence comes from Neoceratodus forsteri, assembly GCA_016271365.2. Lineage (NCBI taxonomy): Eukaryota > Metazoa > Chordata > Ceratodontiformes > Ceratodontidae > Neoceratodus > Neoceratodus forsteri. The sequence continues at coordinate 1,734,223,318 of CM057450.1, read as the reverse complement.
CCTTACCTGCACTCCCTGGAACTGAGAATCTAAATTAAGTAGGGTGCTGGAGGCACAGCTCCATGCATAGATATAGTAGTTTGAGTTCACTGTTCTTGTGCTCGCTGGGAGTGCACATCACCATTTTTCTTTTCGGCAATGTACACTTACTGTAACAGCAATCATTATTTTGCTATCACTGTTATGACATGGAACCTTTTTCTGGCACCCTAAGTTTTGTGTTTGTATTGGCTATCACAGTTTTTAACTCTGTGTTCTCACAATAAAAAATGGTTTGCTGTAACTATATCTTCCAGTAGTTTATTGAGGTGAATTGCGCCTTGTTAATTAGGGCTTGTCAGCTTTGCAGACCAGTTCCTATTGGGATGACACAGAGCAGTGGGCAGTGAAAATTTCATATTGCAAAAGCATTGGGAGGTGGGACATGTGGAGGCTTTATAGCCCACAAAGTGTGGATGCGTAAGTATTTATTGGTTGGGAAAGGAGAAGGTGGGGAAACTGACAAACATTTCCAGAACTAGCACAGTGCATGTGAAAAAGCCTGGTTTATTGCTTTAATTCAAATTTCAAGCTGCTGATTGTACTCCCATGCTAATGCAGCATGTAGATCAGGGCCAGATTTTCAAACATGGAAAAATTGACCTATGTTCAGGGGAAAAAAGTTATATGAGTGAGAGTTTCCTTGTGCAATGACATTTTTTTCTGCATGCACTCAATTTTTAAGAAGTTTGCCTTTTTGCAACCTGTTCTACAGCTTGCACATACATTTGGGGACATGGTTTATAATGTCACCCCAAAATACCATCTAATGAAACTGGATACCCTATTTAACGCCCTCTTTAGGTTTATCTTCCGGTTCCCTGGCTGGACTCATCATGCTCACTATACTTGAAATGCTATGCCTGTAGTTCAATGGAGGGAGCAATCAGCCATGCCCCCTTCCTGAGCTATATAAGCAGTTCCTGCCAGCCTCCCTCTAAAGCATTTTTGCTTTGCTTGCAGTCTGTCTGTCTGTCTGTCTGTCTGTCTGTCTTCTCTTTTGAGGCCTGTTGGGGCTCCCCCACTTGGTTTATGTTGGCTCCTTTTTGTTCACTTCTCCTACTAGTTAGTATGTGTTTTGTCTGTGGATGTTATGTGCTTCTTTGTTTGCTTGTTTTCCTGTTCTCTTTTGTTTGCATTTTCCTTTTTGCATTTTATTTTTGGGGGTGTGGCTTACTGTTTTCCTCGCATCCTGTTGCCCTTTGTTTGCATTGTGTTATTGCTGCACCTGTTCTCTCAGGCTCCCATCTACTCACCAGATTTTGCAAACCCTCAGTTCCCTGCATTATTACCTGCATGCTTCAGCTCAAGCTCCTGCTTCCTTACCTAGAAGTCCTCAGTTTTCCTGCAATTGTTCTGTATGCTTCAGTTCACACTGCTGTTTCTCTGCTGTCCCCTGTGCTTCCACCTTTATTGTATGCACCTGATTCAGGCTCATACTGCTCAGCTAGCTGCCACTCCCTGTTGAGCTATGTTTGTTCTACAGCTCTGCTCTTAATTCACTCAGTGCTAGCTCCACTCAGCCAACTGCTGCATTGCTGTACTAACACATTCACCTCTTACATTAGCTGCTTGGTCTTGGCTTATAGCTGCAAGCATTTTAGCAGTATGTTTCTGAATTTAACTATTTTGAACCTTTCAGTCATTAATTTGCTTCCCCTGTTCACAGTACTCTGGCAGCTTGCTATCCTATGGCTCTGTTCTTAACTAGCACCTTGCCAGTAATGGTGCCTCTTTTGGGTGTTCCTACCCTACCAACATTATAGTTGCTGTTTGGTTTCATGGTGCTTAGCCTGTGGCTTCCCTGTTATTCCCATGACAGGGGACTGTGGTATCATGGTGTGACATCGTGGCTCCAGCTACCAGGAGCATGCTTATATGTAGGCTATATGATTTTGCTCTGCTCCTTTGTCTACATGGCTTTTCAGCTATCCATGCATATATACATTAACCTGACAGCCTACATGGCTTTTAAGAAATTTGTGCATTTCATTACTGGGTTGCAAATACTTACTGCCTTGCAATAACCTAACTCTGCCTTAATGGCATTTAAAGTATTCATGCCAATCATATCAATTCATTATTCATGCTAAAACCATAGCAATCATCTGCTAAATCTCATCGATTCAGTTATGCTAAATCTCATTGATTCAATCACTGGCATCACAGCTTCTCACTACCTAAACACATACCAAAACCATACTTTACAAAACCCTCAGCACCTACATGTTAGTAGTGTTATTAATTAGTGTTCATTAGTTAGTATCAGTAGTTGGTATTAGTAGTGTTAATGCTAGGATGAGTTAGTTAGTATTAGTGTGAGTTAGTCTTAGTTCTTCATCATCATCATCATTTTATTTATAAAAAGGCACCTTTCCAAAGCTCAGGGTGCGTGAACAAAATTAATTAAAACAATTCAATGTTACAAACAAAAATACAAATCCATAAATAGCAGAAAATCAAAAACCATTAAAATCTTGAAGAAAAAGATGTGTTTTAAGGTTAGCTTTAAAATCCTCGATGGTCAGGCTATCTCGTAACCGGTGAGGTAGAGAATTCCACAGTGTAGGTGCCGTAAAGGCAAAAGATTGTGTGCCAGATGTTTTTAGCTGTACCTTGGGAATGTCTAGAAATCCCTCATGGGAGGATTGGAGTGCACAGGAGGGGCAGTAGGGATGCAGAAGGTCTTGCAGGTAATGGGGTCCCTGGCCATGTAGGGCTTTGTAGGTCAGCAACACAACCTTGAAGGTTATCCGCCACTGTACTGTATGGCTTGATCTAGAGGTTCAAGTCAACAACCTGGCCATTGTGTTCTGCACCAGCTGCAATTGGTGGATATCTACCCCCAGTAGCCCTAGGTAAAGGGTGTTGCAGTAGTCAAGCCAGTTGGTGACAAAGGCGTGGACCAGTGTGGAAAGATATTCAGCTGGGATTAGTGTTATAGTAAGACTTAATGCTTGCATGTTCATCTTCATTCTCATTTTGTTTTTTATGTGCTGTGCCCTACTGAAACATAGGCAGTGCCCTCCTGCCCTGTTGATTCGGTAGGTGGATACCTAGGCAGGGACGTGGGTCCTCTGAAACGTAGGCCAAGGCTTCTCGCTGAATCAGTAGGTGAGTGCCTAGGCAAGGTTATGGCTCTGCTGAAATGTAGGCAGAGGATTCTCACTGAAATGGTAGATGAGTGCCTAGGCAAGGAGAAAGGCTCCACTGAACAGCAGTGACATCGAGCCCTACTGAGTAGTAAGTGGGCTCCTTGACGGAGCTGTGGTCCCCTGATTTGGTTTTTGTTAGTAGTGTTAGTTATTGTTCATTAGTTACTGTAAGTCACTTAGTATTAGTCAGAGCTAGTGTTAGCATGCATTATTAAGTGAAAGTTAGTATTAGTTAACCTGGAGTTCATTAGTGCTGCTGTCAGTGCGAGTGTTACTGTCAGCATGTTGCTTTTCATCCTCATAAATTCCCAGTGAGCTGCCCTGCTGAAATGTAGGCAGAGGCTCTCACGGAAATGGTAGGTGGGTGCCTAGGCAGGGATGTAGCAGAATCATACCTCTATTGCCCTACTTGTGCTATTCGCTTGCTGCACTACTGTGCCCCATGTTCCTGTGCTTTCTAAGTTTTTTCTTTTGAGCCTTCTAGTTTTCCCTGCCTTCTGCCTGCTGCTTTCAGTTGCATTCTGCCTACTGCTTCATTCTGATACTGCTGTTACATGCATACATATGTTCCCTCCCCATTATACTACTGTTGCAAATGCTGCTATAAATCCTCCTATGCTGCACTGTTTTGTGAAATGCTTTTGCCATTATTACCTGCTACCATGAATCAGTCCCCTACTACCTAACCTACAGCTGTCTAGCTTTTCCTGCCCTTCTAATACCCCTGCATTCAGGTAAAGCATTTTCTACTCCCCTAAATTGGGTCTTTAAAATACAGTAGCTGAGCCATCACAAAAAGTATCCCAATCCTGGAGGTAAGGTGACCTAGGCCATGGATCCCCAGAGGTTTCCTCTTCATAGGGTTTTTTTCCTCTCCTCCATGCTAAAGATCATTATTGCTAGGTAGCTCATATTGTAGTATATTCCTTTAATTTTCTTAGGTAGGTTTCAGCTGTTGGATGGAGATGGATGGTGGCCTTACTAGCTGTTTCCTCTCTCCTTTGGAAGCCCTCTGTGTCATCAGTGCAATCCATTTTATCTCTACAATCCTGACAAGCTGTGCATCTCCTTTGTGTTTCTTCAAGCTGTCTCATTGCAGTCAATCTGCCTCTCTACCTCGAAGTCACTGTATACTGCTCAATACTCTTTTTGGGCCTCCTTTCTAAGGTATCTTTAGCCAATAGAATATTCCCAGAGCACCTCTAGGGGCTGAATCCTCTTTGAAGCTTCTTTTCCTTCGGTACCCCTACATGGTGGTAATTCCCTGTGGAATAGAGAATGCGAACAGCCAAACAGTTATCACACATGCACAAGCATAGCACTATACTGATTGTGTAGGCCCACTGAATTTAAAGACCATGGCTGTAGTTCAATGGGGTGAGCAACCAGCCACACCCCCTTTCTGAGCTATATAAGCAGTTCCTCCCAGCCTCCCTCTGAAGCACTTTTTTCTTTGCCCCACCATCCTCCCCTCCTCCTTCAGTGGCATGTCTCTCTTCTTCGGGGGTCCTTCTTAAGATACCTTTAGCCAAGGGAATCTTCCCACTGCAGCTCTAGGGGCAGAACCCTCTTCTAGGGTTCCTTGTCTTTGGTACCCCTGCAGGGTGGTAAGTCCCCATGGAATAGAGTGTGAATGGCCAAACAGTTATCACAGTTGCACACACATAACACTACACTGGTTGTGTAGGCCCATTGAATATAATTTGGACTGGCCTTCATTGTCTGATAAACATGAAAACACCTTGCACTCTACAAATTCAAATACTAGCTCAACGAGCTCCCAAGTTACTTGTGTACTGTCCTCATCCATGCTGCTTTGCCTGCACACCATCTTTGCTCCCACTCTGGCAACAGATTCACTGTTCCAGGGCACAAACTAAATTCTGGGCAACTTGCTTTTAATTAATGGTCCCTCAGGTATGGAACCACCTTACCTCAGGTAACAGTTCTCTCACCCGTACTGCCTCTGCTAAATTGCGTCTCAAAACTCTGATTGTGTTTTACTGTGACTGACTGCATCTGTTTTGCTGATAAATCATTTCTACCTACCTGTCTACTAATTGCTGAACATACCTGATGAATATTGTTACATTGTTATTTTTTTATTCTTTTTATGTTGTAGACTTTTTGTATTTGCATTTATAGTGCATACTTTTGTTTTGCTGCACACTTGTCCCCCTTCCCCTTCCCCCAGGTCACGTCTGTATACAAGATTGTTGTATATCTCCATAAGTCTACCTGCTGAAACATTTTAAGAAATAATTAAATAAATATTTTTTTTCCAACAGCAGGAAAAAAAGAAACTGCCACCCATGCTCATAAAATGCTGACAATAACATTTTTGCAGGGCGGGGATTATTCCCAACAGCTGGGAATTCTGCACAGGGACCTAGTCCCTGGGCCACGTCAGACCCATTGAAAATCAGTCCCCAGGACTCTTTAAGGTATTTCTCATTTAGGCGAAGAAAGGCAAATGTGTCTCACACAATCCAGGCTGTCATAAAGAATGCGTGCCCCCTGTTTATCCACAGGGTCAGTAAACAGCATCCAAAAGTATAACAGCTTTTTTTATACAAAATAACATCCAAACCATTACTACTTAATTCAATTACCTTTTCACCAGCAATCATAATTTTATTTAAGTTATTTGCGAAGGCAGATACACAGCCAGGTACTATAGAGGGGGGCACGGGGAGGAAAACAGTTCTTCAGATATATGAGAAAAAAGAAAGACAGGAAGAGGAATTGTCCGGGTAATACAGGAGGTTGGGCAGAATGCAACTGTGCTGATTGACTACTTCTGCTCAGTATTCACTGTGGAGAACAGCTGGCATTTGTCAGGGAGAGGCATTAAGCAGCTAATAGTGGGATCCCAGAAATTAGGCTTTACAAATATTCTAGCATAAGAGTCAGAAAAGGGCTAGAGCCTTGAAGGTTAACAAGGTCCCAGGGCCAGAAGGTATGCATCCAAGGATACTAAGGAAACTAGCATCAGTGGTAGCTGAACCCCGGGTGGGACTGTTCAAATAGCACATATAGGATAGTGCATGGCCTCCCATACACAACAAGGCAATTCTTCAACCAAGTGTTTTCTATGATGGCTGATGACCTCGAGAGTGAAGCTTGAGAGGTCCCTCTGCCATCATAGAAAACATGAGGGGGAAGAGTTGGTTAGTTGTTTGGGAGGCCATACACTGTTCTATGTAGCGTATGGTGCCCCAAAACAGGATCACTTTAATTTTTTAGCCAGCGTCTGCTGCCAGAGACCCACACTCCTGGTCTCTCCAGCCCACCAGCCAGCTCGTGCTCAGGAGTCACCAACTGCCCCCATCCTATGAACGGCGTTGATGGGGGCAGTTGTGTTGTGATGTCCTCACTAACACAGAATGAAAAGTCATTCTGCATTAGTTAGGACGTCACTACTGAAGCAGGACAACTTTTTGTGGTGTATGGATTTCCATACACAACCGCATTCCACCATACATTACACTATAATGCAGTAAGGGGTGGTTCCTCAGGACTGGAGAATGGCGGATGGAGTTCTACTACACAAGGGAGGAGACACAGGACAGCTGGGAGACTATAGACCTATCAACCTCACCTCCATGGTAGGGGAACTGATGGGGAAACTAGTCAAAGAGGAACTAGTGAAATACTTGAAGGATGATGGGCTCCAGGATAGCAAACAAGGCAGGTTTTGTGGCAGGGAGGTTATGCCTCTGACTTTGTATTACAATGGTCAACAAACTTTAGCCCTCTATGGCTTCATGCTGCAATGATCAGCATTCTGTCTCCTCACTGGCTTCAAGTTTAGCCACCTGACCCCCTCAAGGGATCGACATCCTATATCAATGATCCCTATCAGAAGTGGTTTTGGGCTGCCAGGTATGAAGCAGCTGTTGCTGATCTTCTCCTTAACCTTAGGGCATTTGTACCCCAATATTCCCTGGCATGGCTATGCCATGCCCCTGGACAGCAAGCCTTCAACTCCTCTGTGGTGGAGGGCCTTCTGTCAGAAGGAGAGGTTCACATTCTCCTAGAATGCAGTGGTTTGGCAGGCCCTACTGATGCTTCGGTTAGTAATAGTTTATTTGACATCTGGAGGGATAGCAACCTGAAGTCTTGGATCCATAGAAGTATTCTCCACAGCATTTCTTTCTCCTCCTCTTGTTGGTGGTCAGAAAAGTAATTAGATTCCTAAGGTCTAGTTAGATTTCTTCCACCAGATGGGTTAGGACTTGGATGGTACATCTTCACTAGTCATTTAGCATGATTCTCTTCCCTCTTTTCTTAGCAGAAGATGATGTTCTGATAGTTCTATCACATGTCTTCAGCTCTAATTTTTGACTCCTTCCCTAAAGTACTGTTAGCCAAAGAACTATGTCCTGTGGTACCTCTAGGGATGAAAACCTCCTCAAGGGGGTTCCTGTGCCTGTAGTACCATAAAAGGGTGGTAGTTTCTCAGGAACAGACAGCACAAAAGGCCACATACTCATACTCAAGCTTAAAATCTATACGTTGCAAAAGCACAACACTCTAGCAACCAGTTCTACTACTAACTTCATACATAGTTGATTGCTGGACCAGTGAATTGGCAAGCTATGCCTGGGGTTCAATGGGGAAGTGGGTGACATGCACCATACCCCACTGGGCACTCTTAAGTGCTCATAGAATCATAGAAATCTGACAGCAGAAAAGGACCCTCTGGACCATCAAGTCTGCCCCCTCCCGTGACACCTCCACTTCCCCCTACTTGCCAGTCCTTTATGTCTGTCCCATGCCCTCTTGAATCCCTCCACTGTTTCAGTCCCCAGCACTTTCTTCAGCAGTTTATTCCAGGCCTCTACCACCCTCTCTGTGAAGTAATGCCCACTCACATTGCCGCTAAATCTTCCTCCTTGTAATCTTAGACCATGCCCTCTAGTTCTAACTCCCTTCTTTCTTTTTAAATAAGCTCCTCTCATTAACCTTATTGATCCCCTTCATGTACTTAAATGTTTCTATCATGTCCCCTCTCTCCCTTCTAGTCTCCTATTGGTACAGATCCAACTCCCTGCCCCTCTCCTCATATGGCTTCCCCTGCATACTGTGCACCATCTTGGTTGCCCTTATCTGCACCCTCTCCATCCCATCTATGTCATTGCATGGGTGTGGTCTTCAGAACTGGACCCTGTACTCCAGGTGTGGCCTCACCATGGTTTTATAAAGAGGCATCAGTATCTCCCTCATTCTGCTTGTTATGCCCTCCCAATGCACATCAACATTCCATTTGCCTTTCCCACCACCCTGCTGCATTGATTACCTATCTTAAGTTTGCTTGATATTATAATCCTCAGATCCCTCTCCTGCTCAATTGACTTATTTAACTCCCCCCTCCCCGAGTGTAAGCTGCTTGTGGGTTTTTACACCCAAAGTACATCACTGCACACTTTTTGGCACTGAATTTCAGCTGCCACAATTCTGACCACCCTTCCAGAATCCTCAGGTCCTCTCACATGGCCTTCACCCCCCTGGGGTGTCCACCCTATTGCAGATCTTCGTATCATCTGTAAATAGGCATACCATCCCCTACAGCCCATCCGCTATATCTTTGATATAGATATTAAAAAGGAGGGGTCCCAGTACCAACCCCTGGGGCACCACACTCCTCACTCCCATCTCCCTGGAATGTACCCCATTTACCACCATCCCCTGGCTTCTGTCCTTCAACCAGTTTTCCACCCACCTCATTATTTTCTGTCCCACTCCCAAGCTTTCCAGCTTATTTACTAGCCTTCTGTGAGGGACAGTGTCAAAAGCCTTCCCAAAGTCCAGATAGGCCACGACCACCACCCCTCCCTGATCAGTGCCTCATGCCTCAAGCATCCTCTGGACACCCGTTCAATTGCTTACACACACACACACACACACACACACACACACACACACACAATGTAGTTTGCATCTCTCTTTCTGGGCTCCTTCCCTAAGTGTCTTTAGCCAAAGGACTGCGTCCTGTGGCACCTCAAGAGTGGATCCCTCCTAGAGAGGGTTCCGGTGCCTGCAGTACCAGAAAAGGGTGGTAGTTCCCCAGCAACAGAGTGCATAAAAGGACATGTGCATCACAAGCTACTCAAGCTTGCAGTCAATACGTTGCACAGGTACAACACTAGCAACCAGCTCCTCTACTGACTCCATACATAGCTGCCAGCTATACCGGTGAACATGCATTCACTCGAAAGCAGACAAGAGAGGAGGATATGACAGAGACCTTCAAGTTCCTGAAAGGTATCAACAAGGTGAACTGTGAGGAGATATTCACCAGAAACAGTGAGGCTTGAACAAGGGGCCACAAGTGGAGGTTGGTGGGAAGAAGGTCTAAGAAGGATGTGAGAAATATCTATTTTCTGGAAAGGGTGGTTGAGCCATGGAATGGTTTGCTGGCAGAAGTGGTAGGTGCCAAAACCACAGTACCAAAACCATGAACAGCTTCAAACATAGCTGGGTGAGAGTCACAGGTTTTGTAGCAACTCAGCAGGAGGAGGGAAAAGGTAACACAGGAAACAAAATGGGAGATTGTTTAAGTAAAGACCCTTCAGAGGCAATAAACCTTTGGGTATGATAGGGCTACATGGGCAGACTACATGGACCATCAGTATTTTTCTTCCATCATCTTCTATGTTTCTATTTTTCTAATGCCCTCCATTTAAGCACAGGATGTGGTACAATGCAGAGCAAGTGCAGGCTTCACCATACTGTAATAGATTCCATGCTAGTGAAAGGTGAGGGACTGGCAGCACTGGAGACTGAAACCCTCTGTTTAGGCACAAGCCAGGTACAGGATGACAGCTGGCAGGGTGGGATGCAGGGACTCAGCAGTGCTTCTCACTCCTCATAGCTGATCTGATCCCCACTCCCTGAGTCCATTTATGAATCTGGGTCACTACCACAGAAGGAACAGATGTTTCCACTGAGCCAACAAGGTGGCTCAGGTAAGACAACTTGCAGTGGAGCATTTCTGTTGTTCATCTGGGGTTCCATTTTCTTTTTTTAGTAAACTTGAACCTTTTTATTGAATGATTTTCAACATACAAAGCATACAGTAACAATGAACAATAAATTGACATTATAAAAATACAACCTTTCAGAAAATAGAACAAAGTTGCACTGTACAAATTACAACATTTCAAAAGGAAAAAAAAACTGTGTCATTGAAAGCATTAATCATTTTTGCAGAAAAGAAGAAAGTATATCTTATCTTTAATTCAGGAGACAGTATCAAGGGAACAACATAAAGATGACAAACTAAAACATGGCATAAAAAAGAAAAAAAAAATTACTAAGGGACAAGGCAGTATGTTGTGGGTTACAGTGCAGTAGGATAAATTTTCAGTCTTTGATGGGAAGAAAATAAATAATCTGATAAGATTCAGTATGTATGGGGCTCGATTTTCAAAGATCAGAGAATGACGCAAGGTAGTTGTGCCAGAAAAGAATGGTGCAAGGAGAAAGCTGTGTCAAACTTCCATCAATTCCAATTTTCTAACGCTGCTTGCATCAAAGCAGAACTACCTGCACCAAAGTGCTTTGCATCAGGCTTGTGTCAAAAAAATGGGTGCATCATATCACAATGGGGCTTGCAGCAAAAATTAAAACTCCATCCCCTTTTTTTGATTGTCAAAGGTGGAAGCTGTTGACACTGTGCTGAAAATGCATGCTGCTGTTAGACCAGCCAGAGATGGTCTAACTGACACTGTAGCATATAAAGGAGAGGGTAGATTATGTAGCAGGATGGTTATAGAGCCAATATTCTCCTGTAGGACTAGTTTAAAGTGTTTTGGAAGCTTAACATTTCATTGTCTTGGCTATTTCATCCACCATATTTTTTGACTCAGCTTGAGTCGTTCTCACTGCATGCATCGTCTTTTTGACGTGGCATGTGTCAAATTCTCACCTCATGCACGATTTTTTGATGCAGTTTGCGTCATTCTTTTATTTTTTTTATTCTATTTCCCTCCAGTTGTGGCCCATGGGGGCATCTATCTGGCATCCTGCCTGATCCTGCCCGCCTGAGGTCCCTCTGAACTTATGCCTCCTCTCTCCACCTCTCCCACAGCCAGCACCCCCAGCTTTACCCCTCCAGGGTGGTGCTGCCCCTCCTTGTTGGGCACTCTTGCATACATGGACTCCGGCTGTGGGAGTGGACCCTGGGCGGAGCACCAGGAAGGCCAGGCAGGGTGGATCCAGCAGTGGCATGGGGGTCAGGTGCCATCGCCTCCCCGCAGTGCTGTATTTTTCTATTTTCTTGGTGCCCCTCTCCCTGCGTAGTGCACCCATGATGTTCTGGTGCAAGGCAACCCTGCCAGTGTTATCCATGCTGCATGACATGCAATCAATGCACTGCAGTGTCCCAATCTCCACCGGGAGCCACTGGCATGCCAAGCTATCCCTTCCTCTCCCCCCGGGGGAGGAGAACCACCTGCAGGTGCTCAATCCTTGCCCCATCCCTGCTGACCCCTGGCACCTGAGCTTGCTCCTGAACTTGGGTCGATGGCGTGGCACGAGGTGTGGCATCCAGTGCCTCAACCCTCAGCGCCACTGGGCAGGCCAAGCTTGCGTAATTCTTGCTGCATGCATCATTCATATTTTTGACTCAGCTTGAATCTTTCTCAACCCTTGCATTTTTGACTCAGCTTGCATCACTCTCACCACACGCAATGTATTTTTGATGCAGCAGACGTCTTGTATCATTATGGAAAACTGCCACAGAGAATGCTTTTCTTGCAAAATATGTTGCATAGTATTTGGAACACCTGGATTTGACACAAGGAAGTTGTTTGAAATACTTTGCATTGGTCTCAGGGCCCTCTGAAAATCTGGGTCCTGGTCTTTTGGGAAAGGAATCCTTTGGATAAATGACTGAAATGTTTTATAAATCAACTTTCAATTGGAAAACATGCCCTTAGTTCATAGGAACAAAAGAGCATCCCTTGCTGAAGCAGAAATGTGATCTTCAGATAATAAATTATAGTTTATTAGACTCACAGCTGCCTGTTCCAGTTGTTTTTTGACTGAGAAACAGTACCTACCGGTTCTGATGATGGAGTGACACAGCTCCACTCTTTTCTGTGTATAACTTACAAGCTTTCTAAGCATGTTATAGAGAAATCAAGGCACTGGAATATATAAAACTATTCAAACCTACAATGGTACGAACAAACTGTTAGAGTCCTAATCACCTGGTGTGCCGTGCACTTATTCTAACACTGTGTAGTGCAGCTGCGGCTGTGCAGCCTGTTATACTAACACTGTGTAGTGCAGCTGCGGCTGTGCAGCCTGTTATTCTAATACTGTGTAGTGCAGCTGCAGCTGTGCAGCCTGTTATACTAACACTGTGTAGTGCAGCTGCGGCTGTGCAGCCTGTTATACTAACACTGTCTATTGCAGCTGTGGCTGTGCAGCCTGTTATTCTAACACTGTGTAGTGCAACTGCGGCTGTGCAGCCTGTTATACTAACACTGTGTATTGCAGCTGTGGCTGTGCAGTCTGTTTTACTAACACTGTGTAGTGCAGCTGCGGCTGTACAGCCTGTTATACTAACACTGTGTAGTGCAGCTGTGGCCATGCAGCATGTTATACTAACACTGTGTAGTGCAGCTGTGGCTGTGCAGCGTGTTATACTAACACTGTAATGCAGCTGTGGCTGTGCAGCCTGTTATACTAACACTGTGTAGTGCAGCTGTGGCTGTGCAGCGTGTTATACTAACACTGTGTAGTGCAGATGTGGCCGTGCGGTGTGTTATACTAACACTGTGTAATGCAGCTGTGGCTGTGCAGCCTGTTATACTAACACTGTGTAGTGCAGCTGTGGCTGTGCAGCCTGTTATACTAACACTGTGGAGTGCAGCTGTGGCTGTGCAGTGTGTTATACTAACATTGTGTAGTGCAGCTGTGGCTGTGCAGCGTGATTTATTTTGTAATTGTTCACCTGTATGAATACCCATGTTCTCTCCGTCCCTCTCATGAGCAGTGTACTTGTGATTTTTTATGTAAGTTTTTAAACTCAGTTCAAAATATGGCATGCCACCAGTCTTCTATATACTAATTTAGCCTTAACTTGTATAAGTCATTTGCAGTATACAAACTATAAGGAATTAAACTCCAGAAAACTGCCCAATATGTATTTATTTTCCTATTCTGATTGCCTCCCCACTGTTTCTGCCACTCATTGATATAGTGGACAAATTCCACTACTTGACAAAATACTTGCACTGCTGTGGACAAGATCAAGCAGATCTGAATGCTTTATTTGTTCCTTTTCCCTGTTGTTGCTAGGACCAGCCATTCAATTCTCCATATTAACTTATGTCTTATTTGTTCTCATTTTAATTATGTATTTCTTTTAGAAACAGAAGCACAGATATTGATAGTAGATAAGGACCACTTGGCCCACCCAGTCTGCCATTTTCATTACCTACTATAAAGCCACAAACCCTAGCTGATCTCTGGCTTTACCCCCCCCTTCCCTACCTCTCTTCACCACTCTTTCTGTGAAGAAGTACTTCCTCACATAACCTGTGAGTCTCCCCCCTCCAGCTTCATAACATGTCCACTTGTTCTTGAGCATCTTTTTTCTGAAAAATGCTTCCCTCTTGAATTTATTTATACCTGTGAGGTATTTTAATATTTAAATCATACCCCTCTCCCTCCTTTCCTCCAGGGTGTACATATTGAGGTCCTTCAGTCTTTCCTAATAGGGCTTGTGATACAGACCCTGCACCATTTTGATTGCCCTCTACTTGACTGCCTCTGACCTGTCTATGTCCATCCAGACATGTGGTCTCCAGAACTGGACACAGCACACTATGTAAGGTCTAACCAGTGATTTATACAGCGGTAACACCACCTCTCTCTTTCTGCTGGTGATACCCCACCCTATGCACCCTAGCATCCCACTAGCTCTCCCCACTGCCTTGTCACACTGTTTGATTACCTTTAGGTCATCAGATATGATTGATTACCCCCAGGTCCCTTTCCTGCTTTGGGGTGGTTAGTACTTCCCCCTGGGTTTCTGTGCCCCAAGTGCATGATTTTGCACTTTTTCAAATTGAAACTTAACTGCCACATCCTTGTCCACTCGTTCAACTTTCCTAGATCACTATTCATTTTTCTACTCCCTCTGAAGTGTCTACCTATTACAGATTTTAGTGTCATCTGCAAAGAGGCATACCTCCCTTCTAGCCTCTCTGCAATGTCATTAATAAAGACATTAAAGAGGACTGGTCCCAGTACTGATCCCTGTGGCACCCCCGCTTGTCACCCTGCCTTCCTCAGAGTGAACTCCGTTTCAACCACACTCTGTTTCCTGTCCCCCATCCAATTTCTCACCCAGTTTACCAACTTATGACCCACTCCTAGGCTACCCAGCTTATTTATGAGTCTCTTTTGTGGAACGGTGTTGAATGACTTACTGAAATCTAGGTAGGCCACATCCACTGCTCTACCCTGATCCAATTCCTTGCTCACCCAGTCAAAGAAATCAATCAGATTTGTTATAATCTCCCTCCAGTGAATCCATGCCACCTTGGATCCTGAAGGTCACTAGATTCTAGATATTCCACAATCCTCTCCTTCAGTAGTGATTCTATTAATTTCCCCACTACCAAAGTCAGGCTGACTGGCCTATAGTTGCCAACCTCCTCTTTGCTTCCACTTTTGTGAAGTACGACTACATCTGCCCACCTTATGTCCTCTGGAACCACCCCTCTCTCCAGGGAGTCAGACAGGCTGTCAGAGGTGCAGCCAGCATCTCCCTGAGCTCCAACAATATTTTAGAATGCACCCCTCTTGCCCATTGCCTTGACCACTTTCAGATTTGCAAGTTCCCTCAGAACCCTCTCCTCTGTAAATGGACTAGTGTCTGCCTCTCTTCCTTTGATGCACCAGCCCCTTATCTGTCGTCCCTGTCCTTCCCCTTCCTTGGTGAACACTGAACAAAAGAACTTGCTCAAGATGTCCACTTTTTCCTGGTCTCCCTCCACACACTCTCTTCCTTCCTTCCTAAGCCTTATTATCCCTCCCCTGGTCTTTCTGTTTTCTCTTACATACTTGAAAGATACATTGTCCCCTTTCTGCACTGCCTGGACTGTTTTCTCCTACCTGTGCCTTTGCACTCCTAATTGCTTTCCCTGCCTCTCTTGGTTTCTCCTGATACTCCTGTTTATCTTCCTCTCTCTATGTCTTCTTATATCTCCTGCATGCTAACTTTTTTGCTGTTACCTTCCTGGACACCTCTTTTGAGAAGGTTAGCAGTCCCTTTTTCCTCCTGCTTTTGCTTTTTTGTCTGATGCAGAGGCTTATTTAATTCTATATCCCTCCTTTTAGATTTGCCACTGTTCCTCCATTCCTCCCAAGTTCTCCCCACCCACCAGGGCATCTCTGAGATATTTCCCCATCTTTTTACAATCAGATGTCTTGAAGTCCAGGACCCTCAACTTTGTGTGGTTCGATCCTGCTGCGATACTCACATTGAACCACACTATATGGTGATCACTGGTCCCCAGGTGGCCACCCACTGTGACGTCTGCAACACTGTCCCCATTGGTGATTACAAGGTCCAGTACTGCTGCCTCATGAGTGGACTCTTCTTTTCATTAGTCTGCTACTACAATTTCACTCATTGTAACATTCGTCATGTTCCTTGTTTTTCTTTCTATAGTCTTTCTTCTTTCTATGCTTTCATTTATCCTTATATCTTTTTTGCATTTAAAGTGTTGATGTGCTTTTTTCTGTCATCCCATCTGTTACAGTACTCCTGCCTTATTCTTGCATTTGCATTTCTATTATCCTCTTAGTCTTCCTTATATTTTTCTCTGGCTTCTCTCCTCATCCTTTGTGCAACTTGCTCCATACTCGTATCCTTTTTTGCTTTGCCACCTTATTCTTTTGTTTCCTCCTCTTTGATTGTTCTCTTACTTGTCTACCTCCTTCTCTCTCCCCAGATGTCTCTCCATTTTATATTTTTGTGCTTTCTTCTCATTTTCTCTTTTGCACCTCATTTCTCTATATCACCTAAAGTGTCTTTGCTTATTTTTTATGTATCTCCTAATTTTCTTTGCTCCACATTTTTATTCTGCTTTCTGATACCTCTTTACTTTTTATGTTTGCTTGCACAAATCTGCAAAGCAAACATATTGGTACCACCTGGCAGAGTAGGGGCTGGGGAGGTGTGTGCTGTAGCAGGCAGTGCAGCTGAGCTTGTAGGACTGTGTGTGAGTCAACACTCAATCCTGACAAGGCTGCTGTTGATGCTGTTGAGCTGGCTGATGGTGAAAACTTCTCACAGGGACTGGAAGGAAAAGTATGCCTCTTTGCAGATGACACAAAGATCTGCAACAGGGTTGATATACAAGGAGGTGTGGAAAGGATGAGGAGGGACTTGGCAAGGTTGGAGGAATGGTCAGAAGTATGGCAGCTTGGACTCAATGCAAAGAAGTGCAAAGTAATGCACCTGGGAAACAAAAACCCAGGGGAAGATTACACAATGGGGGAGGTAGTAACAACAACAAAAATGGAAAGGGACCTGGGGGTAATCATATCAGATGACCTTAAGGTTGGCAAGCAATGTGAGAAGGCAGTAGGGAGGGCTGGGGGATACTGGGATGTATAGCGAGAGGCATCACCAGTAGAAAACAGGAAGTTGTTATCACCCTGTACAGACAGTTGGTGAGACCCCATCTGGAGTACTGCGTCCAGTTCTGGAGACCCCATCTCCACAAGGACATAGACAGGATGGAGGCAGTTCAGAGGAGAGCAACTAAAATGGTGCAGGGTCTGCAAGAGAAGTCATACGAGGAGCGACTAAAGGAGCTTAATATGTATACCCTTGAGGAAAGAAGGGAGAGGGGGGACATGATAGAAATGTTTAAGTACCTCAGTGGAATCAACAAAGTCCAAGAGGGTAGCATCTTTCAGAAAAAGAGATGTGCAAGAACAAGGGGACACAATTTGAAGACAGAGGGGTGACAGCTCAGGGGCAATGTGAGGAAGTATTTTTTCACAGAGAGGGCGGTGGACGAATGGAACAGCCTTCCTGAGGAAGTTGTGGGGTCTAAAACTGTGGGAGAATTCAAGAATGCATGGGACAGAAATAAGGCAATTTTTGTGGGTAGGAAGAAATAGGCTGTTGGTTAAATATGATCTGCAGCTTATCCTCTAGGTAGGGAAATGGGCAGACTAGGTGGGCCAAGCAGTCCTTATCTGCTGTCAGAGTCTATGTTTCTATGTGAAAGGATGTAGCCACACCTATTACCACGTGAGTGCATCCTAATATATGAGCCATCAGCCAACCTGCAGCATAACACAGCCCACTCATTCCCCCACAAATTAACTTAGGTGGTTAGGTGCTCAACCCCACTGCCTAAACACAGCACAACCCCCCAACTATTTCTGGTGGTTAGGTGTCTAACCCCACTGCTGGACAATGTTCATACCTACCAAAACTATCTCTGGCAGTCAGAAGCCCAACACAACCATCAGAAAATGTTTGTATCCCCAAACTATCTCCAGCAGTCAGGTGTTCAGCCCTACTACTGGAATACAATATGACCCTTCAAGACTATTTCCAGCTATCAGGTGCCCAACCCTGCTGCTGGACAATGTTGACATACTCCCAACAGCATATGACACCAGGGTGCCCATACCAGTACCACCAAACAACACTGTTGGTCACCCTCATTATCCTCTTTGTTCTTACATCCGTTCAAAATGAAAACAGTCCCTCAATGATCTCTGTTCCCCCAAGACTTTACCTCCAGCCCCACCCAACTCCAACTTAGCACACGCCACCACACACACTCCTTACTTACCCCTCTAAGGTTCACTGTCATAATCCTCTCACAACTGCTACATGTCCTGCTTCTACCACCACCAACCAGGAACTAATTGAAAACAAGGTAAGTCTAGTTAATGGCTTCTGAATGAATTTAAAACTTGTATTTATAACTTTATCACTTTTTAACATTTTTGCCCAAAATATTCAATATAGCCTTTTTTCACTCCACCTCATGAACAAGTGAGGTGTATTTTTCAAATGCCCTTTGAAACATGTTTTCATGTTTCAGATGAGATAAAAAAAAACACAGTCTTGATAATAAGGTGGCATCATGAAAAGACTATATTTAAAATTTAGGATCAAAATGTAAAATAAAAAACAGTAAAATTATTAACATTGAATTTCCAAAACTTTCTCATAACTTTGTGATTTTTGCAGATTTTGGATCCAGATTTTCAACATAGTTCTTTTGTTACCCCACCTCATGAACATGACAAATGTTATTTTTCAAATCCCCTCCAAAACCTGTTATCATAATTACTCTGAAATAAAAAAAACACCTTTCAGACAGGATGTAAACAATTTCACCTGTCTTGATCATAAGGTGGGGTCATAACAAGGCTATTTTGAGAATCTGAAGTCACATGGTCTGCATTTTGTCCCTCGAGGTGGGATCAAGATGTCAACACAACAATGAAGGTATGAAGAAACATTGACGTTTTTCTAACAGTTACTCATAACCTTATTTTTGCAGATTTTGGCCCCAAATTTTCATCATAGCCCTTGTATTATCCCACCTCATGAACATTTTATTTATTTAGTTATTTATTTAAAGTTGATAACTGGGAAAAGCACACTGAACCGAGGCTCATTTCCAGGTGCTACCCGGGTGTGTGTGTGTGTGGGGGGGGCGGTACAAGGAATTCAGAAACAAAGCTTTACAAAGTATACAAAAACAGATAGAATAGTAACAAGATAATGTACAGATCAATTACAATATATACAGAAAAGAGATAACGGGGCTGTACATGAGCAGTTTAGAAAGCAAAGAGTGTAAAGGGTGACTAGCAGCAGGAGGGATGTTTAAGGGAGAATATGGGTAGAAGATTGGGATGGTGGGAAGCGGGGGCTCAACTCAGCTGTCCTGAGAGGTAACATAGGGTTATCAAGGGGAGGAAGGAATTAGGGGCAGGGGTGAGAGAGGAGGCAGGTGCAGGGAGGGGAAGGGGTGAGTATTATTTGATGCTTGAGGGCATGGTAGGAGGGAGAGTCATGAAGGGTTGGGAGTGTCTGGTTCCAAAGGTAGGGGGTGTGTGAAGAGAAAGTGATGAAGCCTGAGGAGGACCAGTTGTAAGGGATGGAGAAGGTGTGGGGGTGGCAAAAGTGCAGGAAGTAGGAGCACGGGAGTGGGTGGAGGATAGGTAAGGGAAGAGGAGGTCAAACCAGTACTTGGCAAAAAAAGTTAGGGAATGGAGGTACCTTCTGTGTGAGAGAGGGAACAGGTTTAAGGAGGAGAGAAGGGAGCAGTGGTGAGTCCTAAGAGGGGAGTTTATTGTGAAATGGCAGAAGGAGTGAAGGATGGTATCTAGACGGGAGAGCATGCACACTTGAGCAGACTAGATAAACCGTAAGGTCTGTATCTGCTGCCCATTTTGTATGTTCAGATTTCAGTGATCAGGCCGAGGGGGGGTGGAACTAGACTACCAGGGCAGTCAGGTAGTTTATATTATTTCTATGGAGATGGGGCTGGGGGTGCAGACCTGGTGCAGTCCCCCAGGCGCAGCCATGCTAATGAGCCCATAATGGGCATGCAAATGGCCTCTTTGCACCATGTATGCACAATGGGCTCATTTGCATGTTTTAGCTGAATATCTTCCATGGGGGCTGTGGCACATACAGGTATGTGCCACCCATTTCCCTATGGGTGGTCTTCAGCTCTGCACCCTGGATGCACCGCACTATACATGGTGACCGCTTGCTATGAACCGCACATCCAGGGTCAGATATTCATACAAAATGTGTGATCTGTTCCCACCGTGCCTTGACTGGCTCTCTAACAGCTGTCCCCCTTGCATCCTTCTGTGATGAACATGGGCTGACGCAACTTATTACTGAACCAACACACCCAATCGTGAAGAACCCCAGTAAAAGTACACTTTTGGATGTGCTAATGGTGAACAAACCTCATCTCTTCTCCCACACTGATGTCTCCTTCTCAGACACCAGCAACCGTTGTTTTATTGCGGGAGTAAGATCCACCAACAACCCAGCACCCATCAGCAAATTCTCTAGGAAGAGATTCAGGCACAACTTCAATGAACATGCCTACCTAAATGAGCTTAAGTACTCCCCTCAGTGGCAAGATTTCTATCTGGCCAAAATGATTACGTCAGCTTACAATATCTTCCACGGCATTCTATCAAGGGCCCTTAATAAGTATGCTCCCCTGATTAAAGTTCGAACTAGGACCAAAACCTGTAAATGGTTAACCCCTCAGATCAAGTTCTTGCTTCTAGAAAGAGATAAGCTCTGGAAAAAAGCACGCAGACTGAACACTGCAGAGGACTGGAACCAGTTCAGGAGACTACGAAATTTATGTACCAAAACAATCAGAGAATCGAAGGCCACCTTCTTCAAATCTGAACTTGACTCTGCCATAAAGAGTCCAATCAAGCTCTGGACCACAATCAATGATCCCTAGGCCACTCACCAGAAACTTCACTTCCGACCAAGATTACCTCTGGCAACTTGACTATAACCAAAAAGATGGATATACTTGACGCATTCAATAACCACTTTGCTACTGCAGGCATGGCATTTGATAACTCCCCTGCAAACATACTTCACTCCCAGATTGCCAGCCAACTGCCTGAAACTCCGATAGCTTCGTCGCCTTTCTCGCTTCAACCTGCCCCACTGAAAGAGGTAGAGGACCTCTTGCTTCAGTTGGATACTAGAAAAAGTGCTGGGGCTGACACCCTTGACCTTTACTTCCTAAAAATTGCCTACCACGTACTAGCAATACCCGTCACCCACCTTTTTAACTTATCCCTGTCTCAGGGCACCTTACCACCTATATGGAAGATAGCACATGTCATACCACTGTTCAAATCAGGTGACCCTGGCGATCTCAATAACTACAGGCCAATTTCTCTCCTTCTAGTCCTGTCCAAGCTCCTAGAGAAAATTGTAAATGCACAGCTGAGGACTCACCCTGAGTCTAGGGAACTGCTAAATCCTATGCAGTCCGGATTCAGAGCTAAACATAGCATTATCTCAGCCCTCACCAAAGTTACTAACGACTGGCAGCGTAATCTTGAGAGCAAAAACTTTATTTGTGCTGTTTTCCTTGATCTAAGCAAGGCTTTTGACACCGTCGACCATAGTCTGCTCCTCTCCTCCCTTCAAACCATAGGTGTGGACCCCTCCTCTCTGCATTGGTTTACTGACTATCTTACAGGGTGCATTCAACAAGTTAAAGCTGAAGGAGGCCTGTCCCCCTTAAAAACTCTGCAAAGAGGGGTACCTCAAGGTTCTATATTAGGGCCTTTACTTTTTGCAATCTACATTAATAACATTGACTACTGTATAAAAGAAGCCAACATCCATCTGTTTGCAGATGATACAGTTCTCTACATGAGTCGCCCAACACCTGAAGCTGCCTGGAATGACCTACAGTCAGAATTCAACCTTTTGCAAAGCCAACTCCTCCAAAAAAAGCTACTCCTTAATGCCAAAAAAACTAAAGCGATGGTCCTCTCCCCTTTTATCCGTACAGCTAACCCTGTGTCCAGTGGGACAGTTCCCCAAATTACCACAGTTCTAGGTGAAAAACTAGAATTTGTTACAAAATTCAAGTATCTGGGAGTTTGGACAGACCAAAGACTCTCCTTCATTGAACATGTCGAGGACTTGCTAAAACGACTTCGGCAAAGGCTTGGACTGTTTTCAGAATCAACCAATTTCTCACCAGAGATGCCAAGAAACAACTGGTCCAATCCATTTTCCTATCATTGGTTGATTATGCTGATTTCCTCTACAGCCAATGCCCCAACTCTTACATGGCTAAACTGGACACACTCTACCATCAAGCACTGAGGTTTATAACGGGACTCCCCTTCGACATGTATCACTGCACCCTATATGCGGCAGTGGGGTGGACATCACTAAAGTTCAGGCGCCACAGAAACACCGTTCTCTGGACCTACAGAGCCATCTCTAATAAGCTGCCTTACTATATCTCCTGCTGTCTTCCCCTGAGTATAATTGGGAAGTACACATTAAGAAGTTACTCAGCTATTACACTTAAAAGTACCCAAAGCAAAATCCCACTTCGGCAGGGCAGCCATAAGCTTCGTACTACCTACCTTATGGAACGATCTACAAAAAACTCTCAAATTAAGCACTCTAATCGGTATAAATGCCTTCAAGATGCTTTATTTCCATACAATCAGAGAAGTATGTAACTGCTTCACCCACTCAGACCCAGTATCTGTGTCTGCACTGGTATATAGCCACGCCTAGACCCAGTTTTAAGTACTGACCCCCCAGCTTGCTCCTCACCAGCCTAATTGTTCTCTCTCTTATCCCCCTGTCTTTTCAACACTAGACCCGTCCATCCCCTTATTCTTCCTTTCCCAACCTCGGATAGGAACTCACTACCCTGGGTTGTGACATCCTACCATGCTCTGTACTTTATAGCATTAAATCCCGGGGCTCACACATACTCCTTTTCTCTGTCCACCTTCTCTACATCCCATTTTACCAACTCCTTTCTGTGCACTGTGCCCTCCTAGCCTTTCTTCCCCTACCTCCCTCCCTTCCCCCCTACCTTCACCTCTACCTGGTGTATATTTTTATTTTTTTTCTTCCGTTACTTCCTCCTGCAACCTTAGATAACCTGCTTTATCTTCCTATAGACACTTCTATGTATGTAAATACCATGTAATCTGTACAATATCTGTATAATTCTATTTACATATGAACTTCTTTTTCTTCTTCTCTGTAAAAAGTATTATCTGTATTGCCTTGTAAATACCTGTGTTGACCTGTATATACAATTGTTCATGCTCCACCCAGGTCCATCTTGCAAATGAGCTTCTGCTCAACGATGAATGCCTGGTTAAATAAAGACTTGATTGATTGATTGATTCTGTTTGAATAGCATAACAGAGCCAGCCGGCATATCTTTTTTGCATGACACACTGTTACGAGTGTGCATCCAGCCAGCTCTGAATATGGGGTCCATGGTCTCATATCACCCCTTGTGGTGGAAATACCCCAATGGCGAAACACAGAAAAGACCATTCACGGCAACATCGGCGTAATGGTCCTTTTCTGTTTCGCCTTTCCTCCAGTGTTCGTCCTCCCAGGACCAACCCCACCTGAAGTTGGAGTCCTAGAGTCCGGGGTGCGGGGGCAGAGGTCCCCACATGGGTGGTGTGGGGGGTGCAGCCCCCCCCCACAAAAAACAGCGATGGAAGAGGAGGCACAATACCTGCATCGGTATTGTGCCATCACTGTGGGGGAGGTCGGCATTCTCACTGATGAGATATCTTGGTGCTTCCCCATGGTCTTTATTCAGCTTACCATTTTTTCAGCTCTATACCTCATAGGCCAATGGAACCAAAAGTCCATTAGGCAATGGCTAGTATACAAAGGCAACAGAGGTCTGCTAATGAACCTCAAGATACTGTTGTTCTAAGGCCTTGCTCAAGCTAGAGCATTTAAAATAGTTTAAGGAGCTTAAACTGTTTTAAAGCAGCATAGTACAGACCATGTCTCTACCGAACATGACTTGTAGTCTGTTTTTAAAAACCATGCTTAAACTATAAGACCTAGGCTTAAACATGTTTTTTAAAATATTACAGGAGTTAGTTTGGTGTTACCAGTAGTGCGGACGGTCAGGCACAGTTCTCCATGCAGCCCAATGTCAGCACATTGAACAATTGTATGCTTAACTTGGTCCAGAGGCAGTAGTGCAGATGCTGTAAATTGTTTCTAAAAATGATTTACAACACACTTGTAGTAGAGTGGATGTTACAGCATGGATGCTACTGCATGGTAATTAATCTGTTTTGAAAACCTTTTTAACCCTTACAGGGCCACAAACTGATATATCCATCCAGAACTCCAATACATTCTAATTCTGTCAGCAGTCTAAGGGTTATGTTACTGTGCTGTAGTCTGAACAGGGTTTAACTTGCAGTAGCATACAAGCAAACATGTTCATCATTGACAAATGTTTTTGGTACATTCTAGTGCATTTTGGTGATAATTTGAAACAGAATTTGTTACCCTGTTACTTTCTCCTCATGCCCAGTAAGTTGCACCCTAGACCCCTCCTCAGAGTCCCCACAGTCCAAAATGTTGCTCAAACCACCCTTCCCATAGCCTAGCCATATGATCCTGTGCATGGCCCCCAGCCCTCCCCAAGCACAGCAAGCGGCACCCTAACTCAGAAGGTGATCATTTCAGCACCCAGGGTGGACATTTTGGCAAACAGAGTAGTCATGCTGACCCCTAAGTGGTCACTGCAACAATAGAGTACATATTTTGTCTACAAGTGTGGACATTCCGGTATCCAGGCTGGGCTTTCTGGACCTCAGGATGCCCCTTTTTGGCCCCCAGAAAAGGCACTGAGGCATAGATTATGGGCATGCTAGCCCCAAGGGTGAGCACACGAGCACAAAAGGTTGGCATTCCTGTATGAGGGTAAGCACTCTGGCCCTATGGTGGGCTTCAGGTGCGCAGAGTGATCATTCTGCACACAGGGTTGTCTTTTGGCCCTGAGGTGAGCATTTCAGTCACAGGGTAGGAATTCAGACACCCACTGTGTGCATTCTGACACAAAGTGTGAGGATTCCTGCCCCAGGTGGGCATTTTTGCACATATGGCTGACATTTTGACAATGGCACATAGGGTTGTCATTCTGACCCTAGGGTGGGCATTCTGGCATAAAGGGTGAGCATTCCAGCCTTAGAATGGGTATTCCACCCTCAGGCCCCATGATGGACATTTTTTCACATGGGATGTGGGTATTATACCCTCTGGTTCCAACCTGGGGCTGAGGCCACAGAATATTACACCCTCTGGCCAGGCTGGAAACATTCTGCAACTTAGGGTGGCAATTTCAGTCCTAGAGTGGGCATTCTGACCTTTGGATGGGCAGTTCCAGTATGTGGGTAGTCATTCCAGTGGGCAGGGATCATTCTGGGAGTCAAGGTAACTGTTCAGGTTAGATTATTTTTGAAACAGATGAGAGAAAGAAATAAGTGCCTTAGGTGGGATTTGAACTCAGGGTGGCTGGACTACCATTCTGGTTGCAGTACCAGCTGTGCCACCATGGCAACTGGAAACCTGGGACTCCCAGAAGCACCTTACACATTCTGCAATGTACAGCCTAGTGCTGCACAGATGATTACATTTACATTCAAAATTGGATGGTGTACACATAAATGGAATCCAAACAAACAAAAGAGCAAAATCCCAGACAAGGCACTAATTTCTTTCTCTCTTCTGTTTGTGCAGACCACGCCCCTCTGAGATATGCACACCACACTTCTGTGAAAAAATGTAATCACCAGGATGTACATTACAGAAAGGGTAAGGTACTTCTGGGAGTCCCAGGTTTCCAGCTGCCTTGGTAGCACCAGACTGGTACTCCAGGTGACATGGGTTCAAATTCCAGCTAAGGCACTTAGTTCTTTCTCTCCTCTGTTTCAAAAATTATCTCACCTGAACTGTTACCTTGACTACCAGAATGAAACCTCCTATTGGAACTGCCCACCCAAAGGCCAAAATGCCCACCCTAGGATTGAAATGGCCACCCTCAGGGACAGAATGCAAACCATGTGTGCAACAGCTTCCAGCCTGGGCCAGAGGGTGTAATATTCTCTTCTGTTTGTTTGTATTCCATATACTGTATGTGCACACCGTACCCTTGTGAAGGTAAATGAGATTATTTTTCCCTCAGGCGGCTGTTCTTGCTCAATTTATTACACCACACAAGTGGTAAAATGTAGAGCCACCAAACCACCAAAACATGCAAACTGGTGCCAGCTTCTGCAGTTATAGATGTTATCACTTGCTTGGTGTACACATTCCAGAAGTAAAAGGATTCTATAAAATATGGTCAGTACAGACGTACTGTACTCAATGTTTGTAGTAACAAGCATAGGGTTACCACCTGTCGTGATTTTCACTGGACAGCCCTGATTTTGACAGCTGTGTCCTGCAAAAATACATGAAAAATATTACATGTCCTGACCTTATACCAGAAGCAAATATTTTCTACCTTACCTCTAAATGCTTCAGAAAACTATAATAGCTTAGCTAAAATACCTTAAAATGATCAGAAATGTTAGAAACAACTAGAAAACTACAACACATAGTCTCAGTTCTGATTATATAGAGTAAACAAATCTGTTGCTTTGGTCAAAGTTACCTACTGTCCTGCAAACAATCATGTTACGGTAAGAAATGTTCCACTTTTGGCTTCTCAAAAGGGGCTACAAATGAAAGCATGAGGGCACTGCTGTGCATAACTGCTGTAAGGAAACTGCATCAATGTCTCAGTCTAAACCACCACTGATCTTCAGATCAGAAGAGGTGGCGAGTCAATGCCGATGGGAATGCTGCCCTCTTATTGGATACAAGGTCAGAATGGGGTGCAAATACCTCATGGTCCCCCAGAAAAACTACACCTCTTCTCTGGCACCCACCTGGCCACCACCAGCTGGGTACCTGGAAGTCTTGACTATGTTCCAAGATGCTATAACCATGTCGTCATGCTATCTTACTCAAGATTACTTCATTTCGGGGGGGGGCAGCTATTGGTAAAACTAGCTGCGAACTCAAGCAGACTCAATAGACCATTATGCTCTGTATCTGCCTGTAATTTCGTATTGTATTCATAGATTTTAGCCTAAATCATGGGGTTAAGATTAAAGATCCTCCTTCTGTATTAGTTTCTGAAAAAAAGTGCCTTTTCTTTCTGTCCAGTTCTCCTTCTCTAAACTGCAAAAGGGTAAAATAAATTTCTTTTTGACTTTTTTCCTGTATTGATATGTTTCTTAGATTGACTTTTAATAACAAGCACCTTTTTCATTTGAGTTGAAGATTTTTGTTGCTGGAGTCAAATCTGCATCCTTAACAAAATCTGTACAGTGCTCCTCAGTGCTGAATGCACAGTATACAAAACAGGTATCAGTGAAGGGGTGTCCCCATGGATGACCAAGAACATCTACTTCTAACAGTCTACTCATCATCTGATGAAACTGAATGGAAAATCCAAAGTGTGAGAGTGATTATTAAAATTAGGTTCATTTGTTAATGTGCACTTCACCACATACAACAAAATAAGGGTCTGCATTGCCCACTTGACACAGCTGTTTTGGCAATAGAAATGCTATCTCAAATAGAGAAACAAAGTTATGGGGATGGGAGGGTGGGGACAAAATCATTACCTGTATTAGAATGTGCCCTTTGCTATGCTATAGGCTTCAACTTCACCACCACATTTAGTCCTCTACTGTAATGCAACCTGTCTGAGCAGCCCTGGGTATTTGGACGTAGAAAGGAAGTCAAAGCAATGACTACCTGACCTACAAGGGCCATGGTTCCATAGAATTAGGGTTTGAGAGGGCATTTGGCTAAACTTGTTTTTGATCATGTCACTCCCTGCTGTCTGAGAACTGTATTCACAACTGAAATGAAAGCCATCAGCTTCAATGAAGCCAATTATTGACATGATGAGGTATATTAGTAAATAATCCACCTCTTAATAATTTTGACCATGATCTCTTAGCTATCAAGCTTCACTGTTATTCAGATTTTAACCCTAATTAATAAATTCGGCATCAACCTTTTTCCTTGTGACTGAGGAATTACTTGATTTGCCACCCTGATCTTTGGAGGCAAAGGTGGGAAGTACTCAGACACAACTCTTTTATTTGGACCTCAGATGACTCCCCAACCCCAAACACAAGAAATAAAGTGCCATGTAGAGTACCTCATGAACTGAGAAACATTTTGGCCTACAAGAAGCAACAATCTTCATTTCAAAAACAGAAAGGTGTTTTTGCTTACATATTGGAAACAAGACCTTGACCTTTCTCATGACTTATGTCTTCTACCCAAGAGTAGGAAGCTAATGATTGTCTATCCAAATAAACCCCTCCATGGCTGCAATATCACCACCCTTGACAATTCCTTCCTCTTGTACAGAGACACTGATTTAAAACTGACGAAGATACAAGAGGATCACAGTCCCAGAAAAAAAAATGGCAAACAAACAGCAATGTGCTGATACAGCAGCAGTTAACCAAGTCACAAGAAAGAGAGATGGAATGCAGAGGGTGACTTACCTCCAAACAGGTGAGGGGAAAGGTGTGCTGACAGTGATCCGATGAGTAGCCAGGAGCCTCATGCCCAGCCACTGTTCTGTCCCTGGGCCCCACGGGGGTGCCCTCCTCCAGGGTGCTACTCCTGGAATCTTACAAGCTGTAAGTGCCACTGCTGTTAGGTATGTTCAGGGTAGACTGGCTGAGGGACTGTGCTCAGGCCCCCAATCTTCCTCATCCTCCTATATATATATCAGGTCCTGGGTTCCAGGGATGGCGTGGCCACTTGGGGCCTATGAAGAGTGCTGCTCAACCTGTAGGGGCACCTCATTGGGCCCTGCACAGCTGTTGACCTGTTACCATTCCCACTGGATGTGCTGGAAGGTGAATCTGAGCCCAAATAAGCCATTTTATCACCACTGCTATTCACTTGGACACTCTGTTTAGCACCCATGAGAGGATCCATGAAACATCAGCTTCTAGCCACCACCATGACAGTATAATCTCAACAAAGGTAATAAAACAAACAGGGACCGAGGCATGGGGAGCTAAGTTCTCTGCAACTGTTCCATGAAAAATCAAAGCATAAACCAGAGGAAAACTAAACAAATTCCAAACGCCCGCCAACACCACCTGATGACATGACAGGCTGCAAGGAAAAAAAAAATGTCATGATGTTATTGGTTAGGACTTAGACAGGAGGGGGACTGGATGCTGGTGGGGTGTTAAAGGAGGGGGCAGGGGACCACCAGCCAACATGCAAAAAACAATAAAAAAACACAGAGGAAGAAATGTGAGCCAGGAGCCAGCTAGCACAGAGAGCCACAGTACAGGGGTCACAAATTCGACCCCCTAGTGACTCCTAAATGATGCCACTGTTTGCTACCCCCTCAAACTTCTGTGGGTTTTTTTGCCTACATCCTGTCTACATCTGGTGCCAAAAAAAAAAAGCTCCATATACTCTGAAGTGCCGAAACAAAAGTAGCTGAAAGAGTACATTATTTGTCAGTTACAGAAACATTGAGGCACATCTCAGTAAATAGGGGTACACTTCAGGTCCTGCGTTCCACACTTGGTTCAGAGCAGGTTAACTTTCAACAACAGTGTTAAATAATAAAGCAGAGCATCTCAAGTTTAGGATGGCATGCAGAATTTTGTATGTACATGGCTCACCAAATTAAGGTAAATTTTGAGCCCTGTATTTATTACTGTATATTATTTCACAATATGGATTAGCCTATACATGAGTTTCAAAACCCTCAGTTCATGAGCACCTTTTGTAATTGTACAACATTTTTGTAACTAAGATTGTATCTATCAGTCTTACAGTTTTTCTCTAAAAAAGATCTTATCTAATAAGGAGAGAAATAGGAAAGAAAACATAACTAATTGAGGATATAAATAGGAAGATAAGGATTCTGTTAAAAATGTTTAAGACATACATTGTCTTTAGCCACATGAACATTCCTGTGTCATCTTGTGTTTTTAATTTTTTTTTAACTTTATGGAGTCCCCTGGGGATGTGAGAAAAATCATTAATGTGAAATGCTCCATGATTAATACAGCATAGGTTTTGTAGCTCGTTTAGCTTATTTAACAATTAAGTCAGTCAGGCAGACACTCATCAGACTCACAGCAACTTGTCAGAATAGAACACTGCAAGGAAAATGTGCAGTTCCCTACTGAACTGGACTCAGATGTGTAGACTGGGATTACAATGCGACTGGGTAATTACCAATGGAGACCATATCCAGGAATTTCTGCTAATCATGTGATGTATATAATGCTAATGAACTGTTGTGGACTTTCAGTAACAGTTTTTTTTCTATATTGAAATATAAGACTACTAGAATGTTGAGGAGGAAACAGATTTAAAGCAATCCTGTTATCTGCCATAATATTAACTTGCCGGTTTAAGCAATATTTATTTTTATTTTCTTCATTCAGCAGTAGTTATCGATTAGATTTAATCTGCACAGGAAGTAGTTTCATTTTTATGATTGATTAAACTATCTAATTTACACAACATTTTAACTAACACAAATAATTTACACTACTCAGTGTTTATTGTTTGCATTTTTTGTTGTATTATGCCATCCTTTTGGAACAAGAACAAAATATAAGAAAAACAACTCTGGACTACACATACTAAATGCTAGTGGGACTGCTTATAAAGCAATGGCTGAAAAGGAAGCCTTCTGATTGGCAGGAATGGGGTCTACAAAATGGGATGTCAGAAGAAGTACAGCAAGCAAATGAAAGGCTGAAACAGTAAACATGAAGGTGGATCCCAATGGGAAGCAGTTTAGAGGGGTGAGTAAGCCAGCAACAGTATAAATAACAGCACTGGAAGACACTTTCCATCAAGATTAGGTTCTGTCTACTAACAGAGTAGTATAATGGTGAAAAACATGACACATCAGACAACACAAAACAAAGACTGAATTAAAATACAGGAAGGCAATGGTCTGGAGTTGTCCATTTCTGAGTTTCAAGAATGGGGAAGGGTGTCAAACAGAAATAGAACATTTTTACATAGTAACATACCACAACAATTTAGAGTCCGAAGGGATTCTATGTCAATCATGTCTGCTTTCCTGCTTCATAAAGTGGTGCCCAATGGTAGGCTCCATCGTGACTAAAGTGATCTATATATTGCTGTCATGATATCCTTGGTCCAATTAGTTTTAACGCTTTGGTGTCACTGTTTTTTAATGCTATAAATACACATCATCATCTGCAGGGTTGTTAATGAGTCCAGCAACACCATACAGTAATTATTTTTATAGTTTGTGTTCTGTGGAAAACTACCAGTATTCAGCTTTCAGAAATTGTCTCTTTTTCCTTCTTCATTTCCTCAAGGGTGAAACAGAGCCACTTCCTCAGTGGCTGAGAATGACTGACAGGCGAGGTGTGCCAGTACAGCATTGGATCCAGTCACTTCCCTTTGGTTTTTGGGTTTGAAATAGCAGGCTGGGCCCAGTAAAGAACAGGTACATGGATTAGAAAGAGCCTCAGATGCTAGCACTCTTGAAGTTACTAAAAGTCCGTTTGTGCTGTACACAGAGCCAGCTTCACAAATGGCTAAAGGCTGGACCGCTCTTCTAACTTATAAGTCCAAAGAGTGTCCCAGGACTTGTATAACACATGCAAACATCTATTCAGATGTTTCTTCTGGACATTTACTTGTGCATGTTTTTGTAAAAACTTTCACAGACAGAAAGTAAACTTTTTAAAGTTCAGGTCACACTCAGCTTTTGTTTTTACAAACCAAGCACCAGCTCCAGGCCTTCATTTGACATATATATATATATATATATATATATATATATATTCTAACTATACAGTATTCGAGAGACTTGCATAAGCAATACAGTAACACGGTGTAACTTTGTTAAAAATCAATAAAATGTGTAGGTTTCAACTCATATGGCAAGATTTCATAATCAAGACATAATGAGAATAAAATGGTTTGTGGTTGTCTGCTTAGTCAGCTGTGACACAAACTGAAGCACCATTTTAGCTCCTTTAATCAGCTGCCATTTTGTGGTGCTGCTCCCTGAAATATAATTTGTTGCTAAGTTCCAGGTTTTGATTTAATTAAACTGGGAAATCAGTTAGTGCCTTTTGAGTCCCACCTCATCACGGTCACCACTGAATTGTTTACATCTTGGTTACTTTGACCGTTTTAATAATTTTGTTATATTTTTGGCCTTAGGAACGTTCCTTTCATGTGGTGTCTTGATTGTGCCCTTTTTCTTAGACCTCTGTTTCACGCAAATCGCGTCAGGAGTGCTGTAGTTACACTGTCCACAGTATTCATCTACTTGTTCAATACTGTGCTTCATAGTTGTTTTTGTTTTATTACTTTTTTTTGTTTCCTTTTATTTAAATGTATAACCAGCCTCCCATTTTGTAGTCCGGGTTTTATGCATGTTACGTCGGGTCCAAAACCTGATCTGGAGAACCACAAACTGGAAGTCCTATTTTGTCCAGTGTTCTGTGATGCACTAGGAGTATAAAGGTGCACTTTCCATGGTACAAGACCCCTTTGTTTATGGATTTTCTACCGGAAAAGTAGTGGCATCTTCCTATCTGCTTAGCGTGCGCACATGTCTGTCGGTTGCTCAAGTGTTTAGTGTGCTGTGCCCAAGATCCTGCTTGCTGTTCAAATGTTCCCTCTCCCTCTGCAGTGGATAGTGCTCAAGGTATGATTAAATGCATTATTAATGCATTGTACTTGTTTGGTTTGTGGTTTGGAGGTGGGGGTTAGGAACGAGCGCCTGGAGTAAGTTCAATAAAAGTTAAACATATGGCTGTGTAGCTATGAACTACAGTAGCCTGTTTCAGTATGAAACTTTATAATAAAAATAACAAGCATTTGTCAATGCCGAATGTTTGCTTGCTGGCATTGGCATTGGTAGTGTAGGAGTTACAGAGCTGCATAATAGGAATGGCAGTGAAGTATTGAACTGAAGCCAACCCCATCACCACCCTGCAGATAGTGACAGGCATTGGGGTGTGTCTTTGGGTTGTCAAGCATAACGGCCATGCCATTTCACCACACCCTACCCTGCAGACACTGACAAGTGTCACGGTGTGCCTTGGGGTCTTTGGCCCTCATGCGTACCCCATTCCATCAGGAAATATGGTGTAATGGGTGCAGTATAGGAGAATGGGGTGAACTTTGGGGTCGAAGAGTCCAAGGTGCACCTCGATGCCTGTCAGTGGCTGCAGGGTGTGGGTGGAATGGTATGAGCATTGCAGGTTACAATCCCAAGTGTCAGCCCTGATGCCTGTCATTCTCTACAGGATGGGGCGTTATGGTCGGAAACCCTAATGCCTCAGGTATTCATTTGTATTTTCACTCCAAATTTTCAACATGGTTTTTTTGTGACCCCCACCTCATGAACAGTGGCAATATCAGTTTGTTTGCCGAAAGCTGCTTTTGCACAGCGACTATGGCATTTGTCACCACAAGTGCAAAAACACATTCCGAACAGGATGTGAAAAATTACATCTATACTGTTCATGGGGAGGTGTAAAAAATGGCAATGTTGAAAATCTGCAGTGGAAATATTAAAAAAACTGGTGAAGTCACGAGCGTGCATAGAAACTGTGCAATGCACACCCGTAATGTAATTAGTTTGGGGATTTTTTACAGCAGATTGTCAACACAAGCATTTTGGGACCTCCGATCATGAACAGTGTCGCTGTGATTTTCTTTATCTGTCCCAAACAATGATTTCCCACAGCGACCACACATTTCAGTGCTAAAAGTGTGAAAACACATTTTGGCCATGTTGTGAAAAATGACAGCTGTACAGTACATAAGGAAATGTGGAAAAATGCCACTGGTGAAAATCTGGACTGAAAATATTACAAATTCATGAACTTACGAGGGTGCATGGAAACTGTGCAATGCTCACTCATAACACAATCATTTTATGGACTTTTGTCACCAAATTTTCAACATAGCCATTTTAAGAGCTCTGCTCATGACCAGTGTCACTGTAATTTTCTTAATCTGTCCCAAACATTGCTTTCGCACACCGACTGCACCATTGTGCGCTACATGTACGGAAACACATTTTGGGCTAGATGTCAAAAATGGCAGCTGAACTGCTCATAAGGAGGGTGGTAAAATGGCAATGTGGAAATTCTGGAGTGCAAATATTAAAAATTTGCGAACTTACGAGCATGCACAGGAACTGCGCAATGCACGCTTGTAAAAGTAATTTTTAGGAATTTTTTCACCAAATTTTCAACATAGCCATTTTAAGACCTCTGCTCATGAACAGTGTCACTGTGATTTTTTTTAATGTGTCCCATACATTGATTTTGCACACCGACTGCGCCATTGTGCGCTACCTGAACGGAAACACATTTTGGGCGAGATGTGACAGCTGTACTGCTCATAAGGAGGTGTGATAAAATGGCAATGTTGAAAATCTAGAGTACAAATATTAAAAATTCGTGAACTTACTAGTGTGCGTAGGAACTGCGCAACGCACACTCATAAAACAGTCATTTTAAGGAATTTTTTTTCCAAATTTGCAACATAGGCTTTTTGAGTGCCCACCTTATGAACACTGGCACTGTTGTTTCCTTAATCAGTCCCAAAAGGTAAATTCACGCAGTGACCACGAAATCACCCTTCGGGCCCAATTAATGCCATGACAGTTCAAGAATTCATGAGGAGGGGTCCCAAAAACCCCATGTTGAAGATTTGGTGCCAAACTTCCAAAAAATGCCTGAGATATGCATCAAAGTTGAAAACCCCCTATTTATTACATTATACAGCTTACCGGCATTTCCTCAGTTCGTGGTTGGCTTTGACGAGTGCAGATGTGTTCCCGGTCCACTGAAGATTGTCGCTCTGGACTCCGGAGGTAAGTATGGGATGAGGTGGGGGTGTGGGGAGGCAGAATGTGCAGAGGGTGGGCTTGGTTGGGCAGGGAGACTGCCGAGGGAACTTTTTTTCTTTACAGGTTTTTTTTTTTTTTAGGAAGATGATGCAGGACGTTTGCCACGCTGGGGTGGGCTCCCAGCATGGCAGCTGGAAGACTGTTTGGGAAGGGCCTGGGTCCAACGTGGGTTTGGGCACCCCTGTCAGTCATAACAATTTTTGCCATGCTGGGGTGGGTTCCCAGCATGGCACCTAACTTTTTCGGGGGGCATGAAGCTGATGTGGGATTGGGCACCCTCATCTGCCCTACAGTGTGTCGTGGGGGAGTGCATGAGTATGCAATATCGTGCTTGCATGTGTGTGTGTGTGGGGGGGAGTGCTGCTCACTGAAGTGGAGCTCTCCCTTTCAACTGTATGGTGCTGCATTTTGGATGATCGCACTATGTTTCTTGCACATGCATGCAAGCAAACATAAAAAGGAGAATTAGTGGACTTGTTTGGCGGTTTGGGGTTGGGGGTCAAGAACAATCAGCCATGCATGAAAAGTACAATTAAAATGTGGCCCATATAGTGTGTGTGTGTGAGTGGTGGGGGCTAGGGGTTAAAATTATGTAAACTTTAAAGTACCAATAAATAAAATAGGTGCATTTTGTTTGGTTTGGGGGGGGGAGGGAGTACAGGAGTGTGTGTGTGTAAGTTACGAAGAAACATCCTATCAAGCCAATACCCATATGGGGGGAATCTGCAGAACTGTGTTTTTTTAACACAAAGAGGCAGAATTGGAGCACTTTGGTATGTTTGTTGCATCGTTGGGGGGGCAAGAACAAACAAACCATGTAGTGTGTTACAAAAAGCACTGTTAAGTGCTATTAAAAACAAAATGTGGCCCATGTGTGTGGGGATTGTGAAAAATGATGCTGTGTTTGGTATGTTCTGGAAATTATGATGGTTGGATAAATAAAAAAAAAGCAACCATGTGGTTCTGGCCTTCAAGACCCATGCCGAAATCATGTGGGGGACAAACAATGCAGAGCCACGCTTATTTGAAAAATGTCCTGTGTGTAAGGGCTCCCATAGAAACTTAGGAATATGGATTTAAGTTTCATTTGTGATTGTGGGACAAAAAAAGAAGCAGGCCTGTGGTTTCCTGTGCAAGCGTGGGACAAACAAAGTAGCAGCCGTATGGTCCAGTCCGGCTGTGTACATGCACTAAGTGCTATGGGGTTTTAATTTTGAAACATTATAAGGTGCGTATTTGACATCAGTAATCCATTAAGTGTGCCCTCTGTATAAGGGCTTCCACAGACTTGAGGGTGCTGATTTTGAATATATTTTTTTTATTTTGGTTTTGTCTGCTGGACAAAGAAGCAGCCGTGTGGTTTTGTTTGTGAATGTGGGACAAAGAAGCAGCCATGTGGTCCCGGCCTGCTGTGCACATGCACTAAGTACTTATAGGGTGCTTATTTTAAATCAGCAATTTGGAAAGTGTCCTCTACATTTAAGGGCATCCACAGAAACTTAGGAGTATGGATTTAGAATTATTTTTTCAGTTTTGTTTACTGTTGGGGGCTGGACAGGGAAGTGGTTTTGTTTGCAAGTGTGGGACAAAGAAGCAGCCAGGTGATCCCAGCCCACATGCACTAAGTGCTATAGGGTGCTTATTTTAACACAACTGTGAACATTTTATGGCACTTACATTTAATCAACAGACAGTTAACAAAATGTGCTCTACTTGTAAGGACCTCCACAGAAACTGAGAGTTATTTATTTATTTAGCTTGTGTTAACCAGGTAAGCACACTAGACAAAACAGATGCCTATTTTCAGATGAGACCTGGGACTTTTGGCTTTGTTTGCAGCCAGGGTGCCATGGGATGCTGCTGGTATTTGTGGCAAATGAAGAAAGCACATGCATTGCATAGTATAAGAGCTTCTTATGTTTTAATAAACAAGCTTTGTTACAGAAAATTGGCAATTTTTATGTTTTGTGTGCTGGTGTGGCACGGACAAAGGAGCAGCCAAGGGTCAAGTATAGGAATAATGGTCAGGCTAGATGGGTCTTGCAGTCCTTGTCTGCTGACAATTCCTATGGTTCTGTGTTTTTCTGCATGTGCTCCAAAGGCCATTTGGGGGACATGCAGAAAAACATAGAAACATAGAAATTGTCAGCAGATAAGTACCACAAGGCAATCTAGTCTGCCTGTTAGCCCTATACTTGACCCTATCTGGTCAGTATCTTCCTCTCCCTCTGCCCTACCTCCAAGATTCCCCTATGCCTGTCCCAAGTATGTTTAAATCCCCCACCATGCGTGGACAAACCCTACGAGGAAAGGCTGAGTGAGTTAAATATATACTCCCTGGAGGAGAAGAAGGATCAGGGGATATGACTGAGACCTGTAAGTATGTAAAGGAGATAAAAAAATACAGATACAGAGGGGGATATTTAAGTTGAGGATGGGAGGAACATGAGAGGACATGGTCTCTGATTAGAGGGGGGAAGATATAGGGAGAGGGTTGTACCTAAGTGAAACACTCTGTCCAAAGAGGTGGTATCCTGTAAGATGGTGGGTAGTCTTAAAAGGGGATGGGACAAGATGAAAGGGGGTTAATTGTGATGGAAGGAGAGGAGGGTGAGGCAGCTGCAATGTAATGGATGCTAGCTGCACATTCAAGCAGACTTGATAGACCATGTGGCCTGTTCCAGCTGGCAGATTCATACATTCGTATGTATGCTCCCACCACATCCTGTGGCAGGCCATTCCATGTGTCCATCGCCCTTTCTGTGAAGAAGAATTTCCTCTCATTCCCTCTCAACCTGCCATGTTCCAATTTCATGTCATGGCTCCTCATTCTTGTACTCCTTCTGTATTGGAATGTGCCTCCTCCCTGCACCTTGTTCATGCCCTTTAGGTACTTGAATATTTGTATCATGTCCCCCCTCTCCCTCCTCTCCTTTAGTAAGTACATATTGAAGTCCTTCAATCTCTCCTCATAAGTTTTGTG
The DNA here is from genome assembly GCA_016271365.2 of Neoceratodus forsteri. NCBI lineage: Eukaryota > Metazoa > Chordata > Ceratodontiformes > Ceratodontidae > Neoceratodus > Neoceratodus forsteri. The sequence goes on along the minus strand of CM057450.1, from coordinate 1,734,185,558 downwards.
GTACAGGGCATCTATCATTTGAGTTGCCCTTCTCTGGACCGTCTCAATCCTGTCAGTTTCCTTCCAAAGGTGCAGCCTCCAGAACTGCACACAGTACTCCAGGTGAGGCCTGACTAGTGATTTATACAAAGGCATCACTACCTCCCGCCTTCTACTAGTGATACCTCTGCCTATGCAACCCAGCATGCTGTTGACCCTCCCTGCAGCCTTGGCACACTGCTTTGATACTTTCAGGTCATCAGAAATAATAACCACAGGTCTCTTTCTTCCTTGGTGATAGTCAGCAACTCCCCCCATTTTGTAGCTCACCCCAGGGTTCCTTTGTCTGAGGTGCATAATTTTGCACGTCTTAGCATTAAACCTCAGTTGCCACACCTCAGACCATTGTTCCAGCTTCTCCAGGTCCCTCCACATTTTCTCCACTCTGCGAGGAGTAGCCACCCCATTGCAGATCTTGGTGTCATCTGCAGCAGGAGGACAATTCCCTCCAGTCCTTCTGCAATATCACTAATGAAGATATTGAACAGAACTGGCCTCAGGAGTGATCCCTGAGGCAACTCGCTGGTCACCCCTCTCCTCAAACTGAATCCCATTAACCAGCACCCTCTGTCTCCTGTCTGTTAACCAGTTCCTACTCCAATTTACCACTTTGTGCCCCATACCCAGACTACCCATCTTGTTAACCAGCCTCTTGTGTGGAACAGTGTTGAAGGCCTTACTGAAATCAAGGTAAGCGATATCCACCCCCAATTTACTTCATCACCCAGTCAAAGAAATCTCAAATTCATCGAACTTGACCTCCCTGCTGTGAATCCATGTTTTTTTGGATCCTGGGCTCTGTCTGTGGGATTCTAGATGTCCCACTATTCTTTCTTTAAGCAGTGTCTTCATGATCTTCCCCACTACTGAGGTGAAGCTGACCAGCCTATAGTTCCCTGCCTCCTCCCTACTACTGGTTTGATGCAGAGGAACCACATGTGCTCTCTTCCAGTCCTCTGGAACCACTCCTGTGTTAACTGACTCTATGAACAAGGCTGCCAGAGGTGCAGCTAGCTCTTTTCCCTTAATATCCTTGGGCATATGCCATCTGGCCCCATTGCATTGTCAGCCTTCAGTTTTGTGAGCTCCTCCAAGACTCTCTCCACTGTGAACGGGCTAGTGTCTACTTCCCCAACCCCCAGCATCTGTTGCCCAGCTGTGGTCCCTGACCTTCCTCCTCTTCAGTGAATACTGAACAGAAGTATTTGTTCAGTGTTCCCACCTTTTCCTGGTCTCTGCTCCTACTATCCCCTTCATTCCCTTTGAGTCTTAAAATACCACCCTGGTTCTCCCTCTTTCACTGATGTACCTACAGAAGGTCTTGTCCCCCTTCTTTATTGTCTGTGCTAATCCTTACTCAGTTTGTACCTTAGCCCACCTAACAGCCTTACCCCCTTCCCTTAGACACTCTAGGTACCCCTGCCTGTTCTCCTCTCTTTGGGTCTCCTTATATTTCCTGAAGCCGGCCCTTTTAGCCCTTACTTTGTCTGCTACCTCTTTCAAGAACCATAGTGGCTTCCTCCATTTCTTGCCTATGTATACTAATTAGATGCACTGAATTTTCACTTCCACAGTGGCTCCTTTTTATGTGCCCACACTGCTCTTCAACCCCTCCCCCCCATTACAGGGCTATTCTGATGCTTCTCCCCATTTTAGCAAAGTCTGCCTTCTTGAAATACAAAACTTTCACCCTCATGTGACATGACTGGGTCCCTGTTCCCATGCTAAAAAATACTATGTGGTGGTCGCTGGATCACAGTTGCCCCTCCATCCTGACATCTGTGATTCTGTCCCCATTGGTCAGTACAGTCACAGCCAAAGACATGGTAAAATATTTACTGAAATTTCTGTGATATTTTTAGAGAAATCTTTAGCTTTCTGCATTTCCACAGTAGCGGCAGTAGAGAAAAACTCTTCAGAAATTTTGCAAAATATCTGACAATGTCTGTGGCTCCTAATGTATCAGGTTGAGAATTGCCTTTTAATGGGTGGGATCAAGTACAAACTGCCTGAGACCTGCCCCCTTTAGGGACTCCAGGATGCTTCTGCTTCTGGCTGAAGCAGCTGCCTGGGTGGACCAATCAATGTCTGGCATATTAAAACTCCCCAGTAGCAGAATTTCACCTTTCTCTGCCATCTCCTGTATTTCGTCCACAAGCTTCCTGTTCACTTCCTCCCCCTGCTCTGGAGGCCTGTAGATCATTCACCCCTGTGCATATTACTGCTCCATTGCCAGGTTTAAGGGTGACCTATAGCACCTCAGCCTACCCGCCTACCCTGTGTCTCTGTCACCTTTCTCCACTCTCTGACATGCAGGGTCATCCCTTCCTTTTTACTGCACCCCCCCAAACAGTGCATAATCAGGTATAATTATGTCCCAGTCATGCTCAACTGTGTACCATGTCTTGGTTATTGCTACTATGTCCAGGTCTGCCTCTACTATAAATGCCTTCAGGTCTGGGATTTTATTTCCCAGGCTGCGGGTATTGGTTACCATGGCCTTCGATGTTCTGCATACTTACCTCATTCCTACTCCTGCTGCTGCTCTCCTGCTTCTTTCCCCCTCCCTTACTTTGCTTCCCCCCTGCCAGTTGTCTTTATTGTGTGCCCCCAAATTCACCCTTTCTGTCTCCTCTCAATGTCATGGACTTCAATTCATTTTCCTGCATGTGCCCTAGAGGGGTGGAGGGTGAGACTAAGCCACCTGACCTTTCTGACTCCCCCCTAGCCAGTTTAAATGTGTGATGCTGAAGCATTCAAACTTCTCACTGCGGACCATGGTTACCTTCTTGGATGGATGCAGGCCATCTTCTTTATACAGGATCACATCAGTCCAGGTGTGGCCCCAGTCTCCCATGAAGCCAAAACCCTCCTTTCCACACCATTCCATCAACCATGAATACAAACCAAGAAGCTGCCATGTTGCTGGCCTTTGAGGTGCATGCAGAAAAGTTAGTGGAGGACAAACAAAGAAGCCACCATGTGGTGCTGATTTCGAGGCACATACAGAAAGGAAAGTGTGGGACAATCAAAATATCATGTGGTGCTGGTATTCAGGGCACATTCAGAAAGCATATGCATTTAATCCTATAAGCAATTCGTATGTTTTCATAATAGAACAAATGTAGTACAATACATTGATCTTTGTTTGGTGGTTGGGGTTGGACAAAGAGGCAGCCATGTTGCTGATCTTCGAGGCACTTGCAGAAAAGTGAGTGGGGGACAAACAAAGAAGCCACTGTGTGGTGCTGACCTTTGAAGCACATACAGAAATGCAACTGTAGGACAATCAATGTACCGAGGGGTGCTGGTATTCAGGGCACATGCATTGAGTCTTATAAGTGATTCTTATGTTTTCATTAGCAGATAAAGGTGGTACTGTAAACTAATCTTTGTTTTCTGTTGGGGCTGAACAAAGAGGCAGCCATGTTGCTGGCCTTCGAGGCACATGCAGAAAAGTGAGTGGGGGCAAAGAAACTGCTGTGTGGTGCTGACCATTGAGGCACATAAAGAAACACAAGTGTGGGACAATCAAAGTACTGAGTGGTGCTGGTATTCAGGGCACATGCATTGAGTCCTATAAGTGATTCTTATGTTTTCATTATTGAACAAATGTAGTACCGTAAATTGATCTTTGTTTGCTGGTTGGGTCTGGACAAAGAATCAACCATGTTACTGGCCATCAAGGAACATGAAGAAAAATTAGTGGGGGACAAACAAAGAAGGCACCATGTGGAGCTGGCTGTTGTGGCACATGCAGAAAAGCAAATGTGGGACAAACAAACTGCTGTGTGGTGCTGATATTCAGGGCACATGCAGAAAACACATGCATTGAGTACTAAAGGAGGTACTTATGTTTTAATAATCCAACAAGCGGTGTCATAGTAAAGCACATGCCTGTGGAAGAGTGAGACCCCCTCTGTAGTCTCGGTACACCCATCCCCCCTCTTGCAGGGCCACAGGAGGTGAAAATGCATGCACACAGGCATACATGTTTGCTGCACTTGTGACTTAGGCCAGCCAAATGTTCATTATAAAGACACCATTGCAGTGGTATAATTGTAATGCACATGCTGGTCGATGAGTGAGATCCAATCTGTAGCCTCGGTACACCCATCACCCCTCCCACAGAGCCACAGGGGTTGGAAATGCACACACACAGGCATACATGTTTGTTGCTGTTGTGGCTTGGGCTAGCCGAATGTTCATTACAAAAACACCATGGCAGTGGTGCATTGCAAAGCACATGCTGGTGGATGACTGAGACTGCTTCTGTAGCCTCAGTACACCCATCCCCCCTCTCACAGGGCCACAGGAGGTGGAAATGTGCACACACAGGCATACATGCTTGCTGCTGTTGTGGCTTGGGCCAGCAATATGTTCATTACAAAGACACCATGGCAGTGGTGTCATTGTAAAGCACATGCCGGTGGATGACTGAGACCCCCTCTGCAGCCTTGGTACACCCATACCCCCTCCAACAGGGCTGTGCACACACAGGCATACATGCTTGCTGCTATTATGGCTTGGGCCAGCTGAATGTTCATTACAAAGACATCATGGCAGTGGTGTCATTGTAAAGCACATGCTGGTAGATGACTGAGACCCACTTTGTAGCCTAGGTACACCCATTCCTCCCTCCCACAGGGCCACAGGAGGTGGAAATGTGCACACACAGGCATACATGCTTGCTGCCTTTGTGGCTCAGGCCAGCTGAATGTTCATTACAAAGACACCATGGGAGTGGTGTTGTTGCAAAGCAAATGCTGGTGGATGAGTGAGACCTCCTCTGGAGCCGCAGTACACCCATCCCCCTCCCATAGAGCCACAGGAGTTTGAAATGCGTACACACGGGCATACATGTTTGCTGCTGTTGTGGTTTGTCCTGCTGAAAGTTCATTACAAAGACACCATGGCAATGGTGCATTGTAAAGCACATGCCAGTGGATGACTGAGACCCCCTCTGCAGCCTCAGTACATCCATCCCCCCTCCCACAGGGCCACAGGAGGTGGAAATGTGACACACAGGTATACATGCTTGCTGCTGTTGTGGCTTGGGCTAGTCAAATGAACATTACAAAGACACCATGGCAGTAGTAGATCTGTAATAATACGCACACGCAAACACACAGACACAGACACACACACACACACACACACACACACACATATAAGAGAATAAGTGTTGAACTATATCCTTCTGGAACACTGGTCCTGTGAAAGCAATGGGATTAAGCAATCAATGATTTGCCAATGATTTCTGGCAGTAAAAACAAAATTATCACTTTTGACTGTTCCGTGCATTGCACCAAGCAAGCGTTCTCTGGTGTTAGGCTTCTACACAGATATGATACTAGGCCTCACTGCACTTTTGCAACTAGCAGGCCATAAAGATACTGGAGTGCTACATGAGGGACTTCCCAGTACTGGATACTTTAGTTCTCGTGGTGTAACTAGGACTTGGTGCTTTCTTCACCAAAGCAGCTCATTTCCTGCTTTCTTAGGAGATCCATCCACCATAACTACTATATCCTTTTTCTTAGTTGAACTGTCTTCAGTCTTTCTGCATTGCATTTCCATCCACTTCTTCATGTTTGTCTTGACAATTGATAGCCCTGTGCTGAATCCTCTCATTCTCTGTTTTCTGTTCTACTGTTCAACATTTGAATGACCAGCATGGGATGCTGTGGTTCTCATATGGTGCAACCAAGAAGTGGTACTTTCTGCACCACAGCAGTTCACTTACTGTTTTCTTAAGTGATCTGTCCACAGTAAGCCCTAGATTATTTTTTCTTAGTTAGGATTTCCGCAGTCTTGCTATATTGCATATTCATCATGTCATTCATATGATCATCTTGGCAATGTGATGCAGTTCAGCAACCAGATGCTGGCCCACAAAAACAAAACAGGATGTGTCAACATGGATTGCAGAGTATACTATTGTTTCTGTGTTTTGTTTTTGGTGAATTTAGATGGAAATCCAGAACATAAGATAACGAGAGTGAAAACCATGAAAGAAAACATCATCTTTGGTACCTCATGTTGGTGGCAGTAGTGGGGAAGCACCCCCTGTGCTTCCAGTTATAGGACAACAGTCACCAAATTGTCACCATAGCCATATTATTACCCCACCTCAGGTACCCAGTGCAGAACATTTTTCAATCCCTGCCAAAATGTAACTCCATGCAACTGCAATGCCAATCCACAGTGCAGGATGTGCCATGGGGTCATCAGGCCCAACTCTCACTCCATTCCATGTGTAAGCATGTTGACATGCTACAGTAAAGGAGAATGGGATGACAGTTATGCCTCATGACCCTATGTCACACTCTGGCATCTGTCGGTCTGTGGAGGATGGGTAAGTTAGTTATATTGGGGGTTAGGGGCTCAACCCTAACATTTCATTTCCTCACTTTTGTTGCTTTAACCCTAACTGATGCATTAAATGCATTTTTTGCCATGAATTTCCTTACTTTTTGAAATAGTGTACTATAACTAGTAAAAAAACATGTATTGGTGGGAGCGCAGGGCCTGAATTTCTGCATAACAATATGTATCTGTGGGAGCATGGGCCCAAAGGGCTGGCACTCCCACTTACACATAGCTACAGAGCCATACAGCAGTCCAATAGGGCAAGGAACCCTTGTAATGCAAATCTGACATTATCTCATTAACCATGCAACCCACAGAAAAAAATCCACTGCAGGCTTACTCTATAGTTTAAAATCTTGTTCCAGTAGCATAGATGACCTGAAGGTGATCTAAGCTGCCAGTAGCGAAAACTCTGTATCTCGCTTCATTTTTGAGATAAGGGCGCGGAAAGGCATGACAGACCCTGCAACGTAATCCTATGGGGAAAACCTCAACTTCATGATGGTATATCTATGGACCCACTTAATTCCCTAACATCTAAACAGCATAATTCACACCTGTAGGGCATCTTCTCAACACCCTGTAAATTTCAAGTAAAAAGACCAAACCGTTAGTGAACTATGCAATTCTAAAGTTTTTACACCTTTAAAAATTCTTCATTCATGAGATAGCAAAATCCTGAGCCACCAAATCAATCCTAGTCTGTGAGCTAGAAAAATTCTAGTCTGCGAGCGGACATCTGGTTGTGCCATCAGGGCCATCTGGTCATCCCCAGGGACATCTGGTCATACCCAGGGAAATCCAGTCATGAAATTCTGGCTATCTGGTCATCCCCTGATGGACAAAGCTCATGGACCAGGATCATCTCATGGACCAGGATTTTGCAAGCTTGCAGACTAGGATCATTAGCGAGTAATGAAACAAGAATTTTTAAAAAGCTATTTTTTGACAAAAATGAACCAAACTAAAGGCATGGCTTTGTAGAGAGCATCATCCTAAACAAAACCCATGCCTCATTTGGCCCAAAAGTCACCCATAGATAAAGCTACGACATTTTGTTTGGCTGAAAAACGGAAAACAAGATGGCGGCTCGCGGACAAGGAATTTTTCTGATGGACTAGGATTTTTTTTTATGAGGTAGAAAAATTCTTGACTGTGAGACAATTCTTAGGTCACAAAACATACATATACATTTTTAAGTGAACTGAGCATGCTCAGAACTCAAAAATACATTTTTTATAACTTTTGTATGGATTAATATTTTTTTACCAAACTAATGCTGGATTGTTCCTTGACCCAAACTCTTTCTATGTTTCAAATTTCAGACCAAAAGACCACATGGTGTGTTTGCAGTGTCATGGGCAAAAAAGCATCAAAACTGGTGAAAAGTGCATTTTTTGGCGTTTTGCTGTGCAGAAACCGTATGTCTGACAAAAACAGAACTTGATAAATCGAGAGATCTACCATAACAAACCACACATTCCAAATTTCGTGCAAATCAATTGAAAGGTTCCAAAGTTATTAACGTGCAAAATTTTAGGTTTAACATTAAAGTGCCTACTCAACCCTAACTATAGGGGCGCTACTACACCCCTATAATATATATAACATGGGCTGTGGATGAGATATGGCTAGAAGGTTATTCCTGTGTCTCAGAAGGAGGATTAGCAACCTTAATAAAATCAGGGGGAGATACTGAAATAAAAAAAAAACATGTTCTGATATCTCCCAATGTTATTATCTTGGCTTAGTGGAATATGGAATTATTGTACATCTGTAATTGTTATGTACCACCAAAAATACTGATTTTTTTTCCCGCCCCTGTGCTTGCTGGTCCCCCACTCCTTCGGACTCCACAGGTTCCCTCCAGCCCCATTGTCCTTACCCAGCCCTCCTCTGGTCCTCATGTGGCAGTCGATCCCCGGGATATCCTGGTATATCCCTTTGTGGGCGGGTCCCCCTCCTCCGAAGGAGAAGGCACCGGGGGAGAGAGGATGGCCCCAGCACACACTACTAGGGCCCAGGGATGCTGCTGAGGAGCAGGAGGCCCTGGGAAGGCACTGGAGGCTCTCAGGGAACAGAGAGTCATCATCCGGTGGCCAGCGAGCAATTTTTCCCCCTTTCTGTTGGGGGCAGCGTAGTGATGTCATGGCATACACCAACATCTGCTCCTCCCCCAGTTAGCATTTGGGCCATGTGTCCTGTAATACTCCCAGCCTCCACTAGGAGCCAGCAGGTGCTGGTCCAGTCCCCTACTCTCCCCCCAGAGAAGGAGAGCTATCCATGGGACACTCAATCCTTCTCCCCCAGGCTGGCCCTCCAATGACCCGGGCTCATTCCCAAACCTGGGTCGCTGGCGTCGCAAGCGGAAATATATCCGCTGCGCCGGCAGGCCAGCAATACTGATTATTATAATGAAAACTTATGGGAGGAGTTGGAACTTGAAATTCAAAAAGTAATTATGACAACTGCAAAAGCTGGGTTAATCCTCATGGTGGACTTCAATTCCAGGGTGGACACTCTTGCCCCAGCCACTAACTTAGAAGATGATACCATAACACTGAAATGGTTGTTACTGGACAAAGTTGTAAATGGGAGTGGTAGAAGGCTTTTGTATCTCTTGGAAAAAGTGGTACTAATAATACTCAATGTTTTATTGAAAGGGGATTCTCCAGCTCAATATACATATTTCTCAGCCAAGGGAACAAGTGTGGTTGATTACATATTTTCATTCAAATGGCAAACATTTGATTTTCTAGAGCTACTGGTCCTTCTGAGACCAGCGTTATCACTTTCCCCTCTCTTTAAAATTAATTTCATGTTCTCTGACCTCTTCAAGCAAAGCCATCTCTGTTGCACCCCCAAATAGAGACTGGTAATGGTAAAACTGTGTTTTTTCTCAACTAAGCTAGAAAGTAGTCTTTTTAGCATTTTATGTAGTAATGAAAACAAAAAAAATTGCAATCCCTCACGTTTTTTCTTCTACTTACAACATATATACTATTCTTAAAGAGATTTGCACATCAACTATCCCACTTCTGCACCATCAAGTGACTAAAAAGAAAATGTTAGCTGGTTCAATGGTAACTGTACAAGATTGAAGGCTGCTTTGTCAAAGTGTATTAGATTTGCTAGGCAGAACCTAGAGAATTATACACCATTCAATAGTTATAGGAAAGAGTATAAGAAATGTTTGCAAGCACAAATGCAGTTGTTTCAGGCTAAAACAATGGGAAGAAATGCTTCAAGTCATACAAGCAAAGGACACTAAATTGTGGTTACTCATCACAAAAGAAAATGGTAATTTCCCTTTAAATATCTCAGCACATACAGTATAACTCCCATGAATTGCATTAACTACTACCATTTTTTTTTTATAATCAGGAAGCAAATACTCACCAAAGAATCCTCCTAAAGCTGTAGCCCTCACCAGGTTCCCGGAGCATTACCTCACATGAAATTTTTACAGCTATCAAACAAGCCAAAGCTAATAAAGCACCAGGTCCTAACATAATGCCACCTTATTTATACAAAACCCAAACTGAGTGGTGAGATAACTTGCTTCCATACTTTTTAAATAAAATTATAATGGAGAACTTTATACCATCTAAATGGAAAGGTAACATAATTACAATTTTTAATAAGGGAGATCATTCTTCTCCATAACATTTTAGACCATTATAGCCTCATATACTGCTTAAGTAAAATCTTTGCAAGGGTCATCCTAGCTAGACTAAACCTCTGGATAGATAAGGATGATATTTTAAACATATATTAAGCTGGCTTTAGGAAAGGTGACTCAACTATACAGCAATTATCAGCATTGACCACCATTTATAATATGTAATTAAAAACAGGTGAATTCCCCATGGATTGGAAAAGAGCCACAATTATATCCATTTTCAAATCTGGAGCAAAAATCGAGATACAAAATTATAGACTTATTTCATTACTTTCTATAGTATCAAATGTCCTTGAGAGGTTGGTAAATGCACAATTGAAAAGTTATCTAGAAATTCATCAAGTACTGAACCCATTTCAATCAGGACTCAGAGTCCAACATAGTACCACCGCAGCTTTAATTAAAGTGATAAGTGACATCCAGACCACACTGGATAAAAAAAAAATTCTAGTTGGTGCTATTTTCATAGACCTCTTGAGGGCCTTCAATACTATTGATCATGATATTTTATTGAGGAAGTTAAACGATTTGATGTTATCAGCAACTGTCTTGAGGTGGTTTGAGAAATAGATGACAGGTAGATAACAACAGGTTAGCTTAAGTTAATATTGTTCAAATGTTTTACCTACTATTTCTGGAGTCCCACAGGGCTCAAGCTTAGGATCTCTTCTCTTTGATATATACTGTACATGAATTCATTATCGTTTTTCAAATCCCAAAGTAAAATGTCATTTATACGTGGACATTACTATTGTTTAAATTGTAGGTAAAAAATACACTCAGGTACAAACTGAATTACAAATTGCATTTGATTTGCTTCAGGATTTTTTCTTTGAACACATGTTGGTATTGAACGTAACAAAATCAAAAGTTATGACATTTAGACATTCAAACAGAGTAAGTGTTGAGAATGAAGATTTGGAAATCAAGACATTTGATAAAATAGTTGGTCAAATGGACGCCTATAGATACCTTGGAATATGGCTTGATAAATACTGTAAGTGGAATATACATATTGATAATATGATAAAAAATCTAAATCAAAACTTACAGTAGATATGTTGTATAGAATTCACACTAACATCCCAAATGAAGATAGATTAAAAATGGTTGAGACTATGATCATCCCAATAATTGATTTTGGAGATTTATTGTTTGGGGTTGTGTCGGGGTGGAGTTGAGCGAAATTAATGTAGTATATAATGGATTTGTACATTACATACTAGAAACTCTGAGAAGAAATCATCATTGTCTTCTTTACCCTGAACTTAATTGGATGAAATTGGAGAACCAAAGGAAACTCCACACTTTAAAGTTTATATATAAAATCTCTAAGAAATCTCTTCCAAATTACATGTTAAATAATGTGGCTATAAAATCCAAAACATTAAATTTAAGATCATCAGAGGGTGTGGAATTTCAGATACCTATTTTAAACATCAATATAAGAAGATCATCTTTGTTGTACAATGGTCCTGTTTCATGGAAATCCATTCCTATTCGATTAAGGTCAATAAAAGAATCTCTACATTTTGGAACAATATGCAGCTGGTTAACAAATCAAGCTAGTGAACCTTTGCTCTGCTATAATAAACTAGCTTAAATGATTTTTTAATAGAAATACGGTGTAATGTGCATTGAGTAGCAACATTGGTTAATTTATATAATAATTAGATGGTTTGAATCAATAAGTGGTTGCACTTTGGTATATGTGATTATATCGCATCTCCATGCTGTCATACATACATAACAATTGTTGGCAGATATGGACTGCTAGGCCCATCTACTCGTAAGCCTTAAACTTGTATGCAGTCACTAACCCTAAGTGATCAATGGCTTTTCATCACTCCCTCCCCACCCAATGTTCCCTTGTGCCTGTCCCAGGCATGTTTAAACTCCTCCACTGTGTTTGCCCCACCCCCTCTTGTGGCAGACTGTTTCAAGCATTCACCACCCTCTCTGTGTAGAAAAACTTCCTCACGTTACCTCTTAATCTACCCACCTCCAGTTTCATATTGTGTCCCCTTGTTCTGATATATTTTCTACATTGGAAGAGATCCCCAACCTGCACATTGTTTATGCCCTTGAGGTACTTGAAAGTTCCTATCATGTCTCCCCTTTATCACCTCTCCTCCAGTGAGTACATATTGAGGACTCTTAGTCTCTCTTCATATGTTTTGTGATGCAAGCTATGCACCATCTTTGTCGCCCTTCTCTGGATAGCCTTCACCCTGTCTATGTCCTTATAAATGTGTGGTCTCCAGTACTGCATGCAGTACTCCAGGTGAGGCCTTACCAGTGTTTTATACAATGACATCAACACCTCCTGTCTTCTGCTAGTAATGCCTCTGCCTATGCACCCCAGAATGCCACTTGCCCTCCCTGCAGCCTTTGTGCATTGCTTTGATACCTTAAGTTCATTAGATATGATAACCCCTAGGTCCCTTTTCTCTTTGGTGACAGTAAGCACCTCTCCCCACATTCTGTAGCTCTCCCTAGGGTTCTCCTACCCAGGTGCATTATCTTGCACTTTTTTGAATTGAACCTCAATTGCCACACCTCCGACCATCTTTCAGGCTTCTCCAGGTCCCTTTTCATTTTCGGCACTCCTTCGGGAGTATCCACTCTGTTGCAGATCTTGGTGTCATCTGAAAATAGGCAGACCTTTCCTTTTAGACCCCCTGCAATGTCACTAATGAAGACATTGAATAGGACTGATTCCAGTACTGATCCCTGTGGTACTCCACTGGTCACCTCTCTCTCCCTGGATTGGGGATCCCATTCACCACCACCCTCTGTCTTCTGTCTGTCAGCCCATTTCTAACCCAATGTATCACCTTATGCTCCATGCCCCGACTACTCATCTTGTTAATCAACCTTCTGTGTGGGACGGTATCAAAGACTTTGCTGAAATCTAGGTAGACGATGTCTACCGTTCCTCTCTGATTCACTTCCCTAGTCACTGAATCAAACAAATCTATCAGATTTGTTTGACAAGACCTACCTGCTATGAATCCATGTTGCCTCAAATCCTGGGCACCACTGGATTCCAAGTGTGCAGCTATCCTTTCTTTCAGCAGTGTCTCCATGATCTTCCCCACCGCTGAGGTGAGACTGACTAGCCTGTAGTTTCCTGCTTCCTCACTACTGCCACTTTTGTGCAGTGCGACTACATGCACACTCCTCCAGTCCTCTGGAATCATGCCTGTGTTGAGTGACTCTGTGAACAGGGTGGCCAGAGGTGCTGCTAATTCCCTTCTCAGCTCCATTAATATCCTTGGGTGTATGTGGTCTGGTCCAATGGCTTTATCCACCTTCAGTTTTGTGAGTTCCTCCAGAACTCTCTTCACTGTAAATGGACTGGTGTTCACCCCCCCCCCGCATTTCCTCTTCTCCCCAACTGTGGTTCTTGACCCTCTGCCTCCTTAGTGAATACTGAACAGAAGTATTTGTTCAGTATTTCTGCTTTGTTCAGATCCACCACCTTACACTCTCCCTCCTCCCCTTTGAGCCTCACAATCACCCCCCTGGTTTTTCTTCTATCACTGATGTACCTATAGACTGTTTTGTCTCCTTTTTTCACAGACCATGCTAAACCCTCCTCTGTTTGTGCCTTGGCTCTCCTAACAGCTTTCCTTGCTTCCCTTAGACTTTCAATGTACACTTCCCTGTCCTCCTCCCTTTGGGTTCCCTTATATTTCCTGAAACTTGCTGTTTTAGCCCTTACTTTGTCTGCTACCTCTTTAGAGAACCATAATGGTTTTCTACTTCTTTTCCCTTTGGCCACTATCCTAAGGCATTGGTTAGTTACCTCCACTGTGGTTCCTTTTAGTTTCCCCCACTATTCGTCTACTCCCTCCATTACCTCTCCATTCTCTAGGGCTGCTCTTAAACATCTACCCATTTCACTGAAATCTGCCATCCTGAAATCTAATACTTTTGCCCTTGTGTGATTTAATTGAGTCCCTGTCTCCATGCCAAACCACACCATGTGGTAGTCATTGGATCCCAGCTGCGACTCTGTTTCCATTGGTCCATACTAGGTCCAGAATTGATTTGTCTCTGGTTGGGTCATGCACCAGCTGTCTGACACCAACCTGCTGTAGGGATTCCATGATGGCCATGCTTCTTGCTGAAGCAGCTGCCTGGGTAGTCCAATCTACATCTGGCATATTGAAACCCCCTGTCAGCAGGATTTCTCCTTTAGCTGCCATGTCATGAATTTCCTCCATTAGTACCCTGTCTACTTCTTCCCTCTGTGGTGGAGGTCTGTAGATCACCCCAGTACGTATTGCTGTACCATTCCCTGTTTCAAAGGTAATCGACATTGCCTCAGCCTCCACCTGTCTTCCCTGTACTTCTGTAGCCTTTATACCTTCTCTGATATACAGGGCTACCCCTCCTTCCTTTTTACCTTCCCTGCCCCTTCTGAACAGTGTATAGCCTGGTACATTGACATCCCAGCTATGATTAGCAGAGTACCATGTCACTGTTATTGCTGCTATGTCAAGGTCTGCATCCATCATCAATGTTTCCAGGTCTGGAACCTTATTTCTCAGACTGCAGGCATTTGTGAGCAGGACCTTCCATGTTTAAAACCTTGCCCTCCCTCTGTTCTTGTTCTCTCTCTCTTGCCTGTTTTCCCCACACTGGTTTTCTAGTTCATGTGCTTCTGCCCCCACTTTATCCCCCTTTTACACTCTTCACCTGCCTGCTCCTCACTGTCCACTTCATTTGTTCCTGTTTTCAACTTGTATTTTTGCCTGCTACCATGGGGAGTGATCCTAAGCCACCTATCCCTCCTGACTCTCCCCCCTTGGCCACTTTAAATGCTCTCAGCCAAAGCATTCCAACTTCTCACCAAGGAGTGAGGTCCCCTTCCCAGACAGAAGCCGGCCATTCTCCTGCTATAACCTCACATCTGTCCCGGTGTGGCCTAAGTCCCCTATGAAGCCAAATCCTTCCCTTCCACACTAATCCTTCAACCAGGTATTGAAGGCTTAGATGTGGAGTGCCCAATTGTCCCCTGTGCCTTGGACAGGTAGCACCTCCAAGAATGAGATGAAATGCGCTACCTGTTTCTGGCCCCTACCCGAGCTTCCTGAAATCCTCCTGGACTCTGGCTAACTCTGCCTTTCTCCCTGCCAGGTCATTGGTTCCCAGGTGAATAATGATATTCAGCTCCTACCTACTGGCTATTGCCCTAGCAATCCTATGGATGAATTTCCCATCCCTCCATGCAGCGGTTCCTGGGATGCTCTTGACTTCCCTCTCTCTCCATGAATGCACTTATTGTATTAATCCTTAAAATAGAAACATAGAATTTGATGGCAGATAAGGACTGCTTGGCCCACCCAGTCTGCCCATTTCCCTACCTAATGGATAAGCTGCAGATCCTAGTTAACCAGCAGCCTACTTCTTTCTACCCCACCCCCTAGAATTGTCTTATGACTGTCCCATGCATGCTTGAATTCAACCACTGTTTTTAACTCCACAACCTCCTCCAGAAGGTCGTTCCATGCATCCACAACCCTCTCTGTGAAAAAATACTTCCTTACATTACCTCTGGCCACCCCCATCTTCACATTGTGCCCCTTGTTCTTGCACACCTCTTTTTTTGAAAGATGCTACCCTCTTGGACTTTGTTGATTCCCTTGAGGTACTTGAAAGTTTCTATCATGTCCCCCCTCTCCCTCCTTTCCTTGAGGCTATACATATTAAGCTCCTTTAGTCTCTCTTCATATGTCTTCTGGTGCAGACCCTGCACCATTTTAGTTGCCCTCCTCTGGACATTTTTGCTCTGTATATATCCTGCAACTGTTTTGATTAACAGTATGTTATATTAATCCTTGCAACATTTATACTCTGTGGGTGGGATATTCAAATCACGCCTGGTAGGAGCGCAAGCCTGGGCACAGCACAACTGGGCTGTGCCAGGGCATGGACAATGCGATGTTCAATGGTGCTGCACCATGGCTCAGCACTGTTGAATATGGCACTGAGGGCGCATACACTGCACATGGCACAGTGGCACTGCACCAGTGCAAGTGGCAGGAGGGGAGCCGGGGCATGTGCCAGCACAAGTGCGGTTGCGCTAGGTGCATCAACCATGATATTCAGCACTGGGCATGCAAATGAGTCCATTATGCATGCAAGGTACAAATGAGGCCATTTGCATATCATTATGGCCCTATTATGCATGTGGTGTGCCAATTCCCAATGACTTGCACCAGGCAGCAGTCTTCGGGGACTGATGCCCTGTGGTCTCGTGGTTGACCTTGCACCCATAAGCCCGAATGCAGGCATATGTTAAGATTATCCCTGCTGGTCCAGTGGGCTGCTCCCCATCATCTGATTGCAGGCATAAGTTAATATTATCCCTGGTGATCCAGTGGACCACATCCCATCGCCTGATCATGGGCATATGTTAATATTATCCCTGGTGGTCCAGTGGACCGCCCCCCATCACCCAATCACAGGCATATGTTAGCATTATCCCTGGTAGTCTAGTGGACCGCTCTCTATCACCTGATCACAGGCATATGTTAACATTATACCTGGTGGTCCAGTGGACCACTTTCTATCACCTGATTGTGGGCATATCTTAACATCATCCCTAGTGGTCCAGTGGACCACCTCCTCACCCACCCACCCACTATAGTCCCCCACTACCCAGCACCCCTTCCAATGCATTCATTCACTTATTGGGCCTGTGTAGTACAGTATGGTCTGTCGCCCACTGGATCACACAGTGAACCAATAGGTGTATGGACAATACTGTACACTGTCAGTCAGCGGGTGGCATGTGGGTGGGGTGCCGCTGCCTGCCACTGACTGGGGGCTGGGTGGCAGGGGACCACAGTGGGAGGGTTGGGAGGGGGTACCACTGGACCACCAGGAGTGCATTTGCAATTTCAGCCTACTATCAGGAGCTGGGGGGGGTTCCACTGGACCACCAGGGATATTTGTAACATATGCCCATGATTGGGTGATAAAGAGCGGTCCACTGGACCACCAGGGATAATATTAACATATGCACATGATCAGGTGCAGGAGAGCAGTCCACTGGACCACCAGGGATATTTGTACCTTATGCCCATGATCAGGCAGGGGCACAATGCTCCCAGGGCAGGGGGCTAGTGGACAGTGTTCTGGGTAGGCGGGTGGCCACCCACGGCTGGTGGCTGTCATGTTGCACCCTGCAATATGATAGCTCACCTATGGGTGGCCAGGACTTGCTCCTGGTTTTCCCAGGCACAACTTTGCATCTCCATGAGTGGTGCAAGGTGGGGTTGTACCAGCATATGTGCCACACATCCTGGGCTGAATATCAGGATGTGCCACATATGCATGGGCATGCCCCCCACACTTGTGCCACATACATTACCTATGCGTCCTGGCACATTGGGAGTTGCACAGTGCAACTTCCCCCTTTGAATATCATGCCGGGGTGCATTGGTGGGTTGTGCATGGTGCAACCCTGTTGCACCATGTGCAACCCTTTTGAATATCCTACCCTGTGTGTATATCCTGTAGCTGTACACTTTTTACATTATGTTATCCATACCCTATGTTTACTGTAAATATCCCTGTATGTGGTTATCCCCTGGGTCAGACCTGGAAACAAGTCTCAGCTCAGTGTGCTTTTTCCAGTAACCAATATTTAAATAAACGTGAATATGTATGTATGTAAGCTGACTAGGTTTTTAAAGGGACCTACCTACATGTACCATATCAAATGTCAATAGTAACCTGTAAGATTTGTGATTTATTCTCCTAACATTAAAACTGCCCAAAAGTGCTGTTTTCCATGAAAAAATACTTTTATTTCTGTGCTCTGCTTCATTTGCATAACCCACCCCTTTTTTTCCTCATTGCCACAGCCCCCACCTGTGGCATCATGCCAGGTAAACAAAGCTTTTAAAGAGCTAATGCTTAATGAAGGAGAATGAAGGTTTGGGGCTTTTAGACGCCTCTGCAGTCATTCAGTTTTCTTTTATTTGTTTCTTTACTTACTTTTCCAATATCTTAGTTGTATGTCACCAATTGCTAGTGAGAAAAGAATCCAATTAAGTATCTGGCAGTTTCTGACATGACAATACCAGAAGTCTACTGAATTCTTTTTTACCAGCAGTGTGAGAAACAAAGGTGAAAATCCACTTGTGTCACTGCAGTAACAGATAGTTTATCATTAAAGTAAAAAGTAAATATTAACATATCAAAATACAATAAATGCAATTGTATTTTCTTTATTAGGAGTAAACGCTGGCTTGTTTGGAATAGAGACCTCTGTTGGTCAGTCTTGGTATTTTGGGAAAATAAGAGTAGGAAGACAGAAAAATCATCTATGTACTGTACCCACAATGTCTTGTTACATATGTACCTACTGTGTGCCCCTTTCCCCTCTCCCCCAGGACACATCTGGAAACTAGCGTGTCTGCTCAGTATGTCTTTCCAGGTGAAACCTTTAAATAAATACATAAATAAATAAATATGTCTACATATTAGGTGCTGTACTGTAGTGGCCACTACCAAAATAAGGGACTACACCTTTGAGTAACAAACATTTAAGTCATCTTTATAATTTCTCAGAATTCCTTGTTGCTGTATATAAAACATCCCTTGCATGACATCATTCTGGGAGTGTGGTCACACACAAAATATTGGGGGAGGGCAGAAAAAAAGTGCTGATAAAACATAAAAAAATGACTATGACAGATTTTTTTTATGAAACAACTTGCAGCTTCAACATCTGAAACATGGCTGGCAATGGCATACTATGTGAAAAAGACATTTAGCAGAACCTGTTAGGGCCCTTTAAAGTATAGCAATGTGAATATATATTTAAAATTATTTTTATTGTCGTAAATAAATTCATTACATTGGTACCCATTGAAAATGAGCCTCAGCTCAATGAGGTTTAACGAAATTCTTATAAAAACTATGTTACATTGAATACAATGTTACTACTATGACTACTACTACTACTACCACAATGCCTTATTGTGCAACATAGCATAGAAAATTACTTTCTCAAAAAGCACATTGCCATCTGTTTGGCTTTCATCAACTTTAAAGGTGCATTTGATGGAATCCATAGATTGCTTTTTATGGGAAAGGCGACTTACTTTAAAAATAGATCATGTAATGTGAATGTTAAATGTAAATCTTTACTGTGAGAACTGGACTACTATAAGGTATATTTTGAAAGGCAATCTTTCAGATCCCTTTGAATCTAATATGGGGTAAAGCAAGGGTGCATTTTAGATCCATTACATTTTTAATTTTTTGATAAATGATTTATCAACCCTCTTTTATCAGAACCTGTCACTCGCCTACATTAAAAGGTACAATTGTATGGACATTAATGTTTGCTGATGATCTAATATTGACCTCAATCTTTCCTCTGGGACTGTGGAGAAATCTTGCTCAACTAGAGATATACTGTCTCAAAAACAAATTATGCATTAATACAAAGAAAAGCCAAATGGTAATTCTTGGTTAAAAGAACTCCAGCTTGAAATGGTATTTTAATAATATTTATACTGGGTCACCCCTGAAAAAGGGACCTTCGGGGCTCAGTGGGCCTATCCGGCCACCAAAATTTAATAAATAAATAATAAACTTTTAGACATTATACAGTATCTAGCTATTGTTCTTTAGAACATTATTTCTCAAATAATTAAAGATGGATAAACACATAACTTATACCATGAACAAATTAACACAGATCAAAAATGCTTTATTAAGGTTTAATGCAAAATTGGGGGCCATTCATTAATTTCAATTCTTCAAGTAATGAACATGAAAATGAACAGTGTGGCTTTATACATGGCTGAAATATGGTTTGGGTAACCCATGATATGGGCAACTAAAATTGAGTGATTCAAATTGAGTGACACAGTTTGAGCACCTGTGTAGACAGCGAGTGTGAGAAAACAGCTAGGGGGTAGTACAGTGACTGCGAAAGACAGTGAGGATATGACTTGTGAGGGAAAGCCAGCAAGGGAACAGTGAGAGAAGGTTATATGTATCTGTTTGGGAGGGTTGATCCATCTAGCCATCTAGTGTGGTGATTAGGGTCACAGTCTATCATGGTGGTAGACCGGAGTTCAGGACTGGCATGGGGTTAGGTTTTTATTTTTTGTTCTTGTTGCCTTGTACAATAATTGTTCCCCTACCTTCAGGTTGCCCTCCCAATGTTCTCCCCTGTACACTGCTAGTCCTAGGAATAGCCCCCCTCCCATGTTTTCCTCTTTTCCCCAGTGTCTGACCCCCTCAGAGCTGGTTATTTATAGATGGGGTACTGGGGCCTGCATAAATAGTTTGATTAGATTATCTCTCTTGGTACATTTGGTGTTGTGCCATCGCTGTATTGTGCATCACTGTAGTGCTGATTGCTGATATTGTTTTTGGTGATTTGCACTCACTCTTGTGTAAGTCATGATTAAATATTTGCTCTTATCACATGGTACCATGGTTTGATAGGAAGGTGGACCAAAGAGAAAAAAATGTCCACAGCTGTATAGATCAATATTACAGACCTCCAAAACTACTCCATCAGAGATAGTTTGAGCAGAATTAGGGAGAGTCGTGATGAAATATGTGGCATTATCTGATAAAATGGCACACTGGATCAAATGTATCAACTCAGAAATGAAAAGAGTGATTAAAAAATGTATGGAAGAAAAAGTTGGGCAATAAATAGCTCCCTTTCATTCTGGTTGACAGATATAATAGTTACAGTACTTTGAAATTCTTAAAATTAGATCATCTTTAGAAAGACTCTCAAAAATATAAATATTTCCAAAATATTATACTAGACTGATTATAAACAAACTTAGGCAAGTTTCTTAAATAACTCAGATATAATAAAAATCATGGATGGTATGCCCAAAATAAAATCAACCATGTTCTAGAACCATACCTTACTTTTTTCTTTGACAGAGAGGAGAGGTACACATTTTCGAAGTTTAGGCTAAAAATGTATCCCTCAAAAGTACTCCAGTTCAGATTTTCTAAAATTAAAATTTCTACAATTGTTCAAAATTTGTACTGTGAATGTGGTGAGAATGCATTTGAGACTCTTTTATACATACTCTTGGAATGCCCTAAATATACCATATGAGAGAAACCTGCATTGGTCATTATCTTTCAAGCAATTCACTCTCAGAGGAAGAGATCCTCAGAATTCTCATGAACTCACCCTCAAAGATTATTGCTAGAGATACAGTATGATAACATACCTAAAGTGGAGTTATGCCTTTATGACTTATACTTCCTGATAATTAAAATGATAAAACAATTTTATTTTATAGCATGTATATTGTTCCTTGGTATGACAGCTTTTTATGACTATCTCATTGGAAGCCGTGTTTTGCCCAGACGATCTGGACGTATTGTGACAACAAGCTAAATTACACCTGGAGTATTCCTGGTTACATGGCATCATATTTACATGTTACTGTCTCCTTAGAGGGAAGAAGCTTCTTCTTAAGTATCATTACAATAAAACCTATACAATACTATTTCTTTGATCATGTCAATTAATAAGACATATACAAGATTCAAATCACCTTTTTTGCACCTACTGTATAGTGTATTATAGCTGTGTGGTACAAATCCTCCCTCTTAACTTATTTGCAAATTAAGAATGCAAACTTGCAAATTTATGAAAATGCACTAAATATTTTTAGCAAAACTATTTATATTTTTCTATAGTTATGTATTTGCAAGTCAGTGTATCTATTTTTCTACACCTCCTTTCAAACCTAATATGTGTCTTTTTATGGTTTTAATGACCTTTATTGAGTTGAACAATAAAGTGTTCTTGAACTTGAGTCAGCAGGCAGCATTTTACAGTAACCTTGTAGCACATGCATGCCCCTCCATAAGCTGTAACATCTGGGTTCTAGCAGAGAACTTGAAATTTGCAAAAAGACAGACAAGCGCAAAGTAATGGCCTTGGCAATTCTCAACTCTTCTTCACTTGAAATACTGATTGAAAGGAGGGCACCTGATACTGCCCATCACTGTAAGCATAGATTAAATATGTATGCCACGTGAACATGTATCAATTTATTTATTTATTGAAATAATTCTACCAGGAATGGCCTACTGAGCTGAACAAACTTGTTTCCAGATGCATACTAGGGGATGCAGTACACAGGGAAGCATAAAGATACAAGGCAATTTAACAGTAAGTAAAATGCAAACTACAATGAGAAGAAGAGATTATAATACAGTGCCAAGACAGCAGAGCATCTAATTCAATAAATACAGTTTGTGGCCGGCCCAGTGGCATGGAGGTCTAAGGTGCTGGGCGCCTTACCTCCTGCCACACTGGCAACCAATGTTCGGTGGCAGAATCAGGCTGATGGGGGTCAGCTGGGGAAGAAGATGATTGAGCATTCCACAGGACACTCTCCTTTCCTGGTGAGGGAGGGTGCCATGTCACACTGCAGCACTGCCACCTACAGATGTGTGGGTGGTAGGGTGAGTGAGACATGGGGAGGGAGAGACATGTGCACTGCTTATTGTGAGTTAGTGCACCTGCACACTCATGCAGGGGACATAGTCCCAATGCCAGCATCCCTATAGGGGAGGAATAGAGTGACAATGAAAGGAGGACAGAAGAATGGAGGAAAAACACCCTGGCTGGCAGGATGACTGACGACCTCCACAGGCTCTGTTCCTGGTGACTTTGGATCCTCCCCTACTGTACATCCCCAGCCATAGAGAAAAGCTGGGGGGGTATTGGGGAAGAAGGTAAGTCCTGGGGAATGCCAGAGAACAGGGCTATGAGGATTGAAGGGAACAAGGGTCAGACAGGGCAATGGGAGAAAAATAGTAAATAAAAATAAATACATTTTGTGAAGTGAACAAAACAGTGGTCAGACAGCATAACAGATGGAGAGGCATGGGAGAGTGGGCAGAGTTAGACGCAAGAGAAAAAATGAGTAGTGTGGGCCTGAAGCAGAGCCTTCAAAGAGTAAACAGAGGAGGCAGATCAGATAGGCGAGGGAGGCAGGCCAAAGCAGAGAAAGTCCATCAGAGAAAGCAGGCTGAACAGCTGAGATTTTCACCATTGAAATAGAAAACAAATGAAGATTAACAGAGCAGAGGGAGTAAGTTAACAGCTGAGGGAAAAATAGGAAGGAACAGAGACAGCAGCAGAGAGAACCAAACCAAAACTTAGATTAGAGGAGGGCTCGATAAGAGAGGCACTGACCATCAAGGGAGAGGAGGGAAGAGAGATAAGAGTACAGGAAACAATGATGAGAGTGGGGAGAGCAGTGCAAGACAATGTGACAGAAATAATAGATGGGGGTCCAGACTGGCTAAGGTGGATTTAGGTGTGGCACCAAAGGCTCCATGAAGTCAAAGACCTAGAGGATCCTCTTTTTTATGATAATCTCATGTCTGACAGGGGAAAGGATGCAGGCTTTTTCTCTATATAGCACCTCTAGCTTGGAGAGATGCATTGCATGGTTGTCATCAATATGGGCTGAGAAGTCAAGATGATGGTAAAGCAAAGCATCCTAGTACATAAAAGAGGAGATGGCCTCTATTTGGGAGCCATGCAGTGTCATGAAGATGGAAGGTAACCAGATTTTTAAACTGTACATAGTTTTTTTTCATAAATTTGATAAAATGAAGACTACATAGTTATAGCCTCTCATGCTTGTTTTTCACTGGTGGGCTGGCAGTTGGGTATTTGCTAGTCGACATGCTGTACCTGGACTTCAGTAAGGCTGATCATTAAACTGAGAGACCAAGGGGTGGAGAAAAGGATAGTAACATGGGCAGAA
Source organism: Neoceratodus forsteri (assembly GCA_016271365.2). Taxonomy (NCBI): domain Eukaryota; kingdom Metazoa; phylum Chordata; order Ceratodontiformes; family Ceratodontidae; genus Neoceratodus; species Neoceratodus forsteri. Next base: position 1,734,161,654 of record CM057450.1, on the reverse strand, counting down.
AACTGACTGAGAAAGAGGACACAGAGAGTAGCGGTTAATTGAGAGTTATTGGATATGAAAGAAGAAGTGGGGTACTGCATGGATTGGTCCTAGTGCTAGTTCTCTTCATCACATTAATCTGTGGCATAGGGGTGGGCATACATGTCAAGATCTGCTTCTTCAGAGATGACACTAAGATATGTGAAAAGGTGGAGACTGAGGATAAGGGCACTAAGGGAAGACCTGGATAGGCTGGAAAAAATGGTCCAAGATTTGGCAGCTGAACTTTAATGTGAAAAAATGCAAGGTAATGCACATTGGGAACAAAAACCCGAAAGTGCCATAACTGATGGGAGAAGGCTTGTTGGAAAGTACAGTAGAGTAAAAAGTCATTGGAGTGATAATAGTGGACAATTTTGAAACCCACAACACAGTGCAACAAGGTAGTAGGTATGCCAGTCAATATGCTGGGTTGCACAGGAAAGGAATCAGCAGTAGAATAAAAGAGGTGATCCTTCCAGTGTACAGATCCCTGGTACACCCACACCTAGAGTACTGTGTTAGATTCTGGAGTCCATACCTATGTAGGGATTGTGAAAAAGTGGAGACCCTACAGAGAGTGGTGCCAAAATGATCATGGCGATGGGGGGAAAAGACATAGGAGGAGAGTCTGTGGAACCTCAATATTGCACTGTGCACCCTGGAAACTAAAATGTAGAGTGGGGACCTGTATGGGATAAACAGGGTGGTATGCAAGAACATATCTGTCCTAAGCACAAATACAAGCATGAAGGGGAATTCACTACAACTGAATGGGGAAAATTTAGGAAGGATATCCAAAAGCACTTTTTACAGAAAGGGTGGTGAGCAGGTGGAACAGACTACCAGAGGAAGTGGTAATGGCCACAGCAGTGGGGAGGGGCAAAGCGGGGTGGGACAGGCACAAAGCCATAGTATGTGATTTAAGGGACAATGGGTGAAGGGAAGGCTATTAGGGTAAACCTAGAAGAAATAGGTAGGGTGGGCAGACTTGATGGGTCACTGGGCCTTTTTCTGCCATCATGCTCTATGTTTCTATGATGTCTACCTGGAGTCTGAACAAAACATGCAATTGAAATGATAGGCAGACTGTTGTAACCCCTTGTTGGTAGGCCACTGCCAGTAAGACATGCTGAGACAAATGACACTCCAGTGGGTGGAGTGGTATGGACAACCACCAAGCAAGAAAGAGACCAGGGGATAATCATATTGGATGGCCTAAAGGTGGCCAGGCAGTGTAGAAAATCAGTAGGAAGGGCTAGAGGGATGCTGGGGTGCATACTGTAGGGGTACTTGGTGAATATAGCACTAACTGAAATAGCGCATGAATAACTGCACGGTATAAAGTGCGGAATGGAGTACGGTGACAAGGTATAATAGCGGTAGGAAACTACCACTGCCCCATCACACAGTAGAAACTGGAGGAAGGAGTAAATATGCCAGAAGTCCTGTGCTTGGTCGAGCCACTCCCGTGGTGGCGTGGCTAAGGCACAAGCACCTGGCATGGTGGAGACAAGTTCCCCACTCCTGAATTTGCCTTTTCCCCTTCAGTCCACAGCTCCCTCAGAGTTGGTTAATTTAGTTGGGGGCTGGGGGGGATGAGGGGGTGAAGCCCCATTACATAATCACAGATTCTGCCATTGCTGCCAATGGTGTGCGCTATGGTGGTAAGGTTGGCATTGGGTCCTGACCTTATTTTGCTGCACGCTGTTTTGCATGCAGCATTGTTGTATGCGTGGTTTCAGCCATGACATAATGACCCCATGCCTACTGTATGAAGGGGTATCACCAGCAGAACGAGGGATGTGGTGTTGCTTCTGTATAGATCACTGCTAAGATCACACCTAGAGTACTGTGTCCAGTATTTGAGACCACATCTCTGGAAGGACATAGAGTGAATTCAGTCCAGAGGAGGACAACAAAAATGGTGCAGGGCCTGCATCAAAAGCCCTACAAGGAGAGACTAAACAACCTCAATATGTATCCATTGGAACAGAGGAGGGGGGATATTATAGAGACCTTTAAATACCTCACAGGGGTATATGAGGTACAAGAGGGAAGTGTTTTTCAGAAGAAAGGTTGCTCAAGAGCAAGGGGACATGCTATAAACTGGAGGGGTGGTAGATTCAGGAGATATGTAGGGAAGTACTTCTTCACAGAAAGAGTGGAAGATTCCTGGGACAGCTTTCCAGTGGAGGTGGTGAGGAAGAAAACAGTGGTGGCATTCAAGAATGCATGAGATAAGCACAAGGGAATCATAGTAGACAGGAAGGGTGAGGGAGAAAGAGCTGTAGATCAGGTGCAGTCTGCAGTAATATCATAGTTAGGATGAAATTGGCAGACTGGATGGGCCAAATGGTCCTTATCTGCCTACAAATTCTGTGTTTCTGTGTTTCTATGACACTATCATCAAATGGAAGTAAAAATCAAGAAAGAGTTCTTGAATATTGGAAAAAAGATTACAGACAGAGAAGAAGCAGTCAGCTTCTAGAAACACTGCTTATTCAGTTTGAACAGGACAGACACAAAGCCAGGATAAAGAGGTTAATTACTTAAATCAGACCCTGGAGTAAAGGAAAAGAATTCACCTTCTTTAGAAATTGGTCAATGTTTTATGGAAGGGATGATCTTGGACAGGACAATGCATACAGTGAAAACAGCAAGAATATGGGGAAGGCAATTCAATGTAATCAACGACAACTTCACATGAGGATTGGATGGAACACTGGAGGAGGCTAGTGAAACTGAAAGGGAAAGGAAAGGAAAATAAAATCTAATGAAAGAGATACTTTTGAACTAGCTAAGACAAAGTCTGCCAAGCATTGCAGCAGAGTCACCATACTGTGTCCCCTCCTCTGTAACCTGGCCTTAGACAGTCAGAGTAGGATTTCATCCACAGAGGTGAGGAGTAGCCCTGGCACCACCACTGGTGGAGGACCACTGGGTCCACCCACTGGCAGGCATGTGAAGGGAGAGGAGAGTGAGGGATTAAAAAGAGCTTTGGCCTGCAGCTCCCTCTTACTCTCATTAACCCTCTTCAGATTTTCTACCACCCACCCTCATTAAACTGGTTTCTGGGTAGGGGTGGGCCAGGCTAGAAAAGGGAACCCTTTGCCCCCTTATGGGTGACTGCACTAGAGGTTGGGGAGAGGCTTCCCTGGATTTCTCTCAGAGGGATTTCCTGGGTTTTTCACCTCCTCCAGAGGTATTTGATTGAGATTGAGCTTAGCATTCAACTGTCAGAGTCATTGTAACATGGCAGCTTGGGAGTCTCTCAGAGCAATGGTACAAGGGGAAAAGGAGAAGTTGTCAAATTCTTCTGAAGGAATCTTCTTCCCTGGTTGGCATAAGGTGGGGGGCATAAGACTTGGACCCCAATTGAAAGAGTCATGGTCCAGCCTCATCAGGCTTGCCTACAGGAGCTGTGCTACTAGAGGGGTGGTCACTTGCCAACCAACCACATGAGTTCCCCAGTCACTGCAGTTGAGCTAACCCACAAAGGTACATACATTGCTCCCTCTATTATCTACCAACTCTGGTGCAAACAAAAATTAGTGGATCATAGAGGGTGGTAGATAATGGAGGGTGCCTATGTATGCCTGTATGTACAGAAGACAGTGTACAGTAGATGCTGTACATGTTCTGTACAGGAACTGTGCTGGGGCCTGCATTCACAATTACACATGATAGTGAATTGTTCACTGGTAGCTATTTGTTTATTTGTTATACTGTATAAAAAGTAAAAAGATTTTACTGTGAATAACTTAAAAACTTAAGCTTTTAAAATGCATTATAAATACAACACAGTATAGTGCACTATACATAGAGCAGAGCAGAGCAGTATGTTGTACAGTACATCACTGCATTCATACATTCAGACCACTTTAAAATAATCAGTGATTGGCATTTGTTTTGCTCTAGTTATTGCAAGCTGTTTAATCTTGCAGCCAAGCTGCAAGCACATTTTGGTATCAGAACCATCAGTAAGCTAATAGATTCTAGGAATCTGATGAGAGTATTTATTGCTTAATTAGGGTGCTTAGCCCTGGTCAGACTCTTGACAGTCTTAGAGATGCAAAAGAGACATGAACTAGTGGCATATTCGGTAATAAACTTGTTTATTAAACAAAGAGGTTAGCAGTTGCCCTAAATCAGGTCTTACCATTAGACACTGGGAGCTGAAGTTTCCTAAATACCCCTAGAAGGGAAGATGGTCTCAAGGAGAATACGTAATGTAGTAGGTTATATACTTCTGATAGTTGCTATAGCTACCAAAAATTAGATACATAAAACAAGCTCTATTGGCCAAAAGTTAGGTGGCTCCAATGTGTTATCTATTGTTATACATTATTTGTAAAGTGAGCTAAAATACAGAACAAAGTACTCATACAAGATATAGGATGTAGTGCAGTATTACTTAAATCAGCATAGTGGCAGTGTAGGCTATATAATGACTTCTCAGAAGATAAACATATACACCAGTATGTCTTGGCACATTGCTTGTAGCATGTTTCTTAGCAAAAGCAGCATATAGATTATACTCCTGGCTACTTACTCTTGTATGATAAGTGCCAACACCCTATATGTTACCACATTAGGTATCATAACATGTATATGTATTGACTAAGGTGCACAGTGGGTATCCAATTAGAGTGTGGGGACCTCGCATAACATTCCCCGCTGCTTTACCGAAAATGCAACAACACTACTGGAAAGTAATGGGAGCAATCTCCATCGTTTACAGACCTGACGCACAAGCCATGTAAAAGAACTTGAGTTGCTTACAATGTTGTTTGTGCATGCGCTTTAAACAGCAAACTGTCAGTATTAAAAAGAGAATCAGAAATGTTTGAATAATAACAAAGCCTTTAAAAGTTAATTCTAACTAAGTATTTGAAAGTGCAGTATGTAAATCCCCATCATGGATAAGTATGTTCAGGTCATCTCCAGACTCAGAGATATTATTTCTGATGTACATGAGATTGGTGTCTTTTCTATCTAAAAGGGACTTCAAGGTTAATGTCAAAATGTCTATGTGGACATTAAAAGTGGATAAATACTGAGAGGGAGGGCAAGCATATATTCTGGGTCACTCTTAATAGTATCTGGTTCTGTGATGGGAACAGGAGTAATTCCTGTATGACCAATAACAGTAGTTTGATGAGGAATAAAGCAAAAATGAGGACATTTCCCATCATAGGTGTTGAGGCCATGTGAAAAGGTTTTATAACTTGTCACAATACAGTACTGACCATCAGAATTATAAGACATTTTAACAGTAGGAACCCTCCATTTTTGAAGTTGAATTGGGCAGGTAGAAGATTGATTTGTGAGTCTTGTAGTCAGGCGATGAACCTCTTCAGCATATTTGTAGTAGAGATGTCCAGTGTCACAGGAGGCGTGCCACTGCTGATGTCAGTGGTGCCACTGGCATGATTTCCAGTCTCTTCAGAACCGGCATGTCAATTTGGAATACAGCAGATATTGATGCTATCTCTAGTCCAATGTCCAAATTCCAGGATGGCATGGAAAATAATATACTGCCACCCTTATTACATGGTGTAGATGGGCTTAGTCAGAAAGAGAGCTTTACAGTGTATAACATGCATGATGTTGCCAAGAGTTTTATGGGTACTAAGAATAAAATGAATGAACTTGTTGTGCAAACTAACAAGGAGGCAGACAAGCAATATATTGCCAGGGAACTTCTCTGCTCTGCTTATGGCTCTTATGTCATAACCACTGTCAATAATCTCCTCTGTGATCTGGAATATGGACATATTCCTGATATTATTCATGACAGGAGACTTGCTAAATAGTACTGTCCATGCTGTAAATCTACAACTTGCATCACTATGTGCACTTCTAGGTCACTATCTATACATATGTCAACTGCACATAACCTAGGTTACATCACCTGCCAGCCCAATAGGGGACCATGTTATAATGCTAATCGATGTACCATCAGAGACACCATGTTTGTCATTTTTACTGTATCTTTACCACATTTTGATCCCACTACAGCTCCTTTTGATCAATTAGCTTCCATTCACTTCATTGGGCACCTTGATGAGGATACCTACAGAGAACACATTGACCTTCCACCTCTTTCAGTTTTCCATCCCACCCCTGAAGCATGGGTGGTGCGTCACATGAACTGTTGTGCTAAGAAGGGATATCACTACTTGTGTCACTGTGACATTTTCATTGTTATCAAGACAGCGTGTGGCTATTCACCGGACAGCATTAACTAGTCCCTTACAATGGACTTGGACATTAATTCTAATGAAACTGATAAACCCAGGGCACCATCAACAGCATCACCAGTGGGCAACACTGGACATCTCTACAACAAAAATGCTGAAGAGGTTCATCACCTGACTACGAGACTCACAAATTAATCTTTCACCTGCCCAATTCAACTGCAAAAATGGAGGGTTCATACTGTTAAAATGTCTTATAACTCTGATGGTCAGTACTGTATTGTGACAAATTATAAAACCTTTTCATATGGCCTGAAGACATGTGATGTGAAATTTCCTCATTTTTGCTTTATTCCTCATCAAACTACTGTTATTAGTCATACAGGAATTACTCCTGTTCCCATCGTGGAACCAGATGTTATTGACAGTGACCCAGAATATATGATTGCTCTCTCATAGTATTTACACATTTTTAATGTCCACATAGACCTTTTGACATTAACCTTGAAGTCCCTTTTAGATAGAAAAGACACCCATCTCAACTACATCAGAAATAATATCTCCAAGTCTGGAGATGACCTGGACACGCTTATCCATGATGGTGATTTAAGTGCTGCACTTTCAAATACTTGGTTAGAATTAACTTCTAAAGGTTTTGTTATTATTCAAGCATTTTTGATTGTATTTTTAATACTGACCCTTTGCTGTTGAAGGCACATGCTCAAACAACATCATGAACAACTGAAGTTCCTTTAAAAGGCTTGTGTGTTGGGTCTGTAAATGATGGATATTGCTCCCACTACTTTCCCATAGTGTTGTTGCCTTTTTGGTGAGGCAACAAGGGGGGAATGGTATGCATGGTTCCCACACTCTAACTGGATACCCACTGTGCACCTTAGAAAATATATATACATGTTATGATACCTACTGTACTAACATATAGGCTGTTAGCACTTATCGTACAAGAGTAAGTAGCCAGGAGTGTAATTGTAATCTATATGCTGCTTTTGCTAAGAAACATGCTACAAGCAATGTGCCAAGACACACTTGTGTCTTTGTTTATCTTCTGAGAAGTCATTATACAGCCTACACTACCACTATGCAGATTTATGTAATACTGCACTGCATCCTATAACTTGCACAGTATAAGTCCTTTGTTCTGTATTTTAGCTGACTTTATGAATAATGAATAGCAATAGATAACACTGTGGAGCCACCTAGCTTTTGGTCAATAGGGCTTATTTTATGTGTCCAGTTTTTTGGTAGCTATAGTAACTATCAGAAGTATATAACCTACTGTGTTACATATTCCCCTTAAGACCATATTCACTCCTAAGGGTATTTGGGAAACTTCAGCTCCCAGTGTCTAATGGTAAGACCTGATTTCGGCACCTGCTAACCTTTTTGTGTAATAAATTTATTACCGAATATGCCACTAGTCTGTATCTCTTTTGCATCTCTAAGACTGCCAAGAATCTGACCAGAGCTAAGCACCCTAATAGCCTCATTGACCTCGTGCGCTGAAGGTGCTTTTTGTTCTGGGGGCTCATCCTCATCTGGGGTATCATCACTGCCATCCTAGGGATCCTCTTTGTCTTTTAATTGAGTAACAGTACTGATGATGTCATCATCAGTCACATTTTCAAACAGTTTGTATTCATTTTCAAAGACACATATTCTGCTGCTGATATCTGCATGTCTGTTTGTATAGCAAGGGCACCTGTACAAGTGTTTATTACATCATTAAGGTCTCTCACATCCTGTTCTTGTGTTGTATCAGCACCTGACCTAGGTATGATACCAGTATGATGCCAGCAGTTTTTAATGATGTCGGTTGTGACAGAGTCCCAGGCTATTTTAATGAACTGTATGGCATCACTGATTAGTAGTGGCTGTCCTTTGCCACTGTCAAAGAAGTCATTCTGTAGGTGTTGCCTTCTCAGTGGCCCTTAAATGATTGAATTATGCCAGCATCAAATGGTTGAAGATGACTAGTGGTGGTCGGTGGGAGAAAGTGAATTTTTACATTCACCAAAGATCTGGGCACAATATGTGTTGGGGCATTGTCCATCATGAGAACAATGTTTCTTTTTTACATTTGATTTCACTGTTTAAGTCTTGCAACCACTGAGCAAACATGGAAGAATCTATCCAAGCTTTCTTATTTGCTTTGTGATCTACATAAAGCTTGTGGTTGAAGGTACAAAAGCACATATTGTAATTAATCCTTCCTTCTGCATGCCAAAAACCCCTTCCCATGGCTTCCCACCAAACTAGAGCTCGATGATGAAAGGAATTCCCCACCAAGACCAAATCTAGTCCCAGCTCCCACCCCTCTGAGCACCCCCAAAAAATCAGTTTTTGAAGACCTGTAATAGAAGAAAAGGATGCTGCTGAGCAGGAAGACTGCTCAGTTTAATGTAAGCATTGCAAGCATTAACAAATGGTGACATATTTGCCTATAATAAAACCTAATTGGCTGAGCATTGCTCAGTCAGGTTTTACTACAGGCAAATAAATCACCATTCATTCGGGCCTGCCTTTACAGATACTTACACTGATTAGAGCAGATTTTCTGCCCAGGAGATTATTTTAACAGGTCTTTGAAAATTGATTTTTTGTGGGTACTTGTAGGGAAGAAGAAGGTGGGCACCAGAGGGGGTTGTGTGGGGAGTTACATTCACTATTAAGGTCTGGCTGGGTGGGGAAGATGGAGAGTGCTTTTGGGGAATTGTTTTTTGGTGCACAGGTAGGAGAATGGATCAATTACACTGTTCAAGATACTACAGTCGAAGAGGAGGAGGAATTTTTCCTATGCAGAGGGTGGCAGGATTGGTTACCTTACAGTAAAGGGTAGGGGCATATTTGGGATGACAAACCTCTGGGTGGGTGGAGTATCAATACAGTAGAAGCCACTTAAAGGGGATGTGGTTAAAGGGGACATCTGCTTGATTGGGACGATCCCCTGGGCACTGATTTTTGGCTAATATTATTCAATGGGACCAGCTTCTGTTTAATTGGGATGGTCCTGTCGCTTAATTGGGATGATTATCTAATCACAGGTAAGGGAAAAGGTGCTTAAAATTTAATCATGCATCGTTAAGTGCTCATTAAGTGCCCAGCATTTAAGCTGTTTCACATTTCCACCTGCCTAGCGTCTCTCTGGAGTGTCTTTAGCATCTCTCTGGAGTGTAGTTGGTTTGCAGGATGGCATCTACAAGCAACAACAAAATAGTCAACCTCCTACTGAGTGAGAAAATAGAAGTTATCAAAGCTTTACAGCTGCCCAACTCCTCTCTCGCAAAAGTTGCTAAGTGAAGCTAAGTGATTTTAATTAAAGTTCTCTGTGTTGCTTTCACCAGTTAAATAAAGATTAAATCAAGAAACAAACCAAACACACTTTTTCAAAAAGCAGCTGTAATCATAAAAAGTACTGGTATCCAGTATTTCTTGATGTTTTGTTTGTTTTCTCTGTTACTGTAATGTGTGTGTGTGTGTCTCATGAGCAAAGTCTTTTCCGGTTGGGATGGAAAAAAAAGGCTGTTTCTGATAAATGGGGCAGCCGCTTAAAGGGACTATAGGGCATCCACAGAAGTGTCCCCTTTAAGAGGCTTCTACTGTGTTTAAAAAGAGTGTTTTTTTGTTGTTGAAATGAAGTGGCACTGCATTGTTTTTCATGAGTGAACTGTTACTTCACTCAGCATAAACTACATGAAGTGGCAGTTCACCAACAACTTCACTGGCATACTGCCACACTATGTAGTTTGTGCCGGGTGAAGTAGGCCTTTGTTACATGACAAACTACCCAGAAAAGTCACTTTGCACTTCAAGAAGTCAAGAAACTTTGTAAATTATTTTGTGAAGTGAAGTTTCCCAACATTTCTAATGGTGGCACTAGATAATAGGGACTCCATGAAACATGAATGGTGAGACAGCATCACACACACAGCATTACCACATCACATGTTACAGTGATACAAAGTTCTGCATCTGCAAGTGATCACAGAGAATATCTGTGCACTCTCACTAATAGTGCCTAACATTTAAGATTTTTACCTTGCACTAAACTTATAAGGGAACCTCCTCCCCAGTGGTTTACCGCTACAGTTGTGCATCACAATTCTGGATGGTGGTGAAGTGGAGTAGGAACAAAACACATGCTTTGAACTGCCCCAGTTCAGAACGGACCCATAGTACAGTACATCGGCACTCTTATTTTGGCTTCTTGGACTATCCTGTAATAGCAGTAATGAAGCAAAAAAAATAGGATTAACTAAAATTTGTATCTTGTTTTGCCTGCAAACCATCAATCAGTTTTTCTGTGAATTCTAATGTGATGGAAATTTATGATCCATTCAAGTTTTATTTTATTGAAAGGTTTTCACTAATTGAAAACAAATACTTCATTGGTCTGGACCTGCTCCATAAAGGGACACACTGGCACTTTGACTTTTTTTACTTTAAAAGAGAGGATTTTATGAAGATGGTCCATAATCATATTAAAGACATAGTGACCTTAAATGATTCCCCAAAGATACAGCTCACCACTTTGTTGGACACGGTTAAGGCAGTACTACGAGGACTTCTTATTAGATATACAGCTCAAAAGAATAAGGATCAGTGGGCTGATAGAGATGACTGACTTGCTACTCTGGCTTTTTTACAAGAACACCAGTAGGGCACATTTTCAGATCCTTCTCAAACAGATAAAATCAAGAAACAGCTTGTTGATTTGGCCCTAGAACAGACAGAAAAAGTGTTATGCTGTTTACGCCAGAAGTACTATGATGGGGGCCCCTTAGCAATCTGGCTCCTGGCTCATACAGTCTGGAGTCACTGTCAAAGGTCCATGATTTTAAACATTTAGCACCCCACCACTGGCTTACTTCTTAAAGATATTCAGTCTATAGCAGAGGCCTTTGCAGAGTTCTACAAAAGGCTGTATGCCTCTAACTCCACCCCACAACTAGAAGTCCTGGCTTCTTTCTGTAAGTTGCTATGCCTTCCAAAGTTGAATTATCAGGCCCAAGCCCTGGTTCGAGCCCCATTTACTGGATCAGAACTTCCAGAGGACTTTGGCTGCCTTAAATCTGACAAATGTCCCAGTCCGGATGGATATACTACAGAGTTGTATAAGAAATTTGCACCTGAAATGACACCCCTCCTTCTCAGAACCTCAAATATAGCATTTTGAATGTGGGAGATCCCCCACCCTCTTGGAGCTATGCCACTATTTTGGTAATTCCTAAAGCTGGAAAACCCCTTGACAGATGCAAATCTTACTACCCCATCTCAGTCCTAAATATGGACTATAAGATCTTTATGTCCATATTAGGAAAGAAACTGGATGGTCTCCTTCCTTGCATAAAACACCCTGATCAGACTGGTTACATTCAGTCTCAGCAAACAACGCACAGTATAAAGAGATCCCTTTCTATTATACAATAAGCATCCAGCACAGGCTCCACCCTCCTTACCCTCAGCCTTGATGCTGAGAAGACATTCAACAGGGTGTTATGGGAATTCCTCAATGTCACCCTGTCCCAATTTGGCTTCCCACAAGAATTTCATGACCTGATTTCACGTTCCTACCATGCCCCTGTTGTGCAGGATCAGGCCAATAGGCACTTATACTCATCTTTCATATTATGATGGGGGATGAGACAGGGCTGCCCCTTATCTCCACTTTATTTGTCATGTACATCGAGCCTCTGGCACAGATTATCCGGCAGCATCCGCACATTACTGGCTTCATGGGACCAGAGGGTGTGGAACATTGCATTACTTCATACCCAGATGACTTATGCTCTATATATCCACCCCAGAGGTGGACCTTCCCATCCTTTGGTCAATTTTAAATCAATACGGCTCCTTGTCAGGCTATAAGCTCAATGAGAGGAAGACAGAGGGGCTAGCTGTTTGATACACCCCTAATCAGATGCTTCAGACATGATATCCTTTTCATTGGGACTTGTCCCAGATGAAGTACCTTGGCGTAAAACTTTCACCCTCAGTTTCCCAACTCTATAAGGCCAACTATGCCACTCTCCAAACCCAATTACAAGTCCTAGAAAGATGGTAAGTTCTCCCCTGACATTGGAGAGTCAGGTAGCAGTTATCAAAATGTTGGTCCTCGCAACATTTCTATACTTATTTCAGAATCTCACTCTTTCAGTCCCTCAGTGAGCATGGGTCCATTGGAACAGACAAATGTCCCGCTTTCTTTGGCAGGGGAGGCAACCCTGGGTCACTTTGTCAACACTCAGCAGACCCAAGAAACTAGGTGGCCTAGCCCTACTGGATCTTCTACTATGAGGCAGCACAGCTGCAGCCAGTACTTCACTGGCTGAGAAACTCTTCAGAGCAGCAATGGGTGAAATTTGGGAGAGAGGCAGTCCTCACACAACCCTTAGAGCTCACCCTTCTGGACACTCAGCTGTTCAACTCATTCCACACATGTGTTTTCACATCTGTTTATATACCTCTGCAAGTATGGAGGAAATGGGTCCTTAAAGGAGACCTAACCTAGTTGTTGCTGTGGCTTCTCCTCTTACATACATGCTGACTTCATCCCTGCATCTCTAAATATTGGGGCCCAGATATTCAAACTGCACCCAAAAAGTGCGCAATAGCAGGAGCAAACGCAAGTCTATTGCGCCCATGCTCAACAGACGCGATATTCAAAAAAGGAGCAGGCCAAATTGCGCCTACAGCCAACGTCTGAATATCGCACAACCTGTGCCATAGCACAACTAGGGAGGGGAAGCTGAGCAGATATGATGCGCTGCAGCGCAACAAGGGATGTTCAGCTGAGCAGTCCAGAGGCACCATAGCTCAAGCAGGGAGCCCCCCAGCTGCAGAGCAATGTAACTGCACAATCAGGGAGGTAGGAGCCCACCACCCATGCCACAGATGGGCACAGGAACACACAGCAGAACAGACATTGCCCCCCCACACCCCAAGCACTGCACAACCAGGGAAGGGCTGGAATAACCACTGGTCTATGGAGACAAGCAACCAACCCACAGCCTGGCCATGGTGCCTCACCACACCTACCGGCAAGCTGTGACTGGCACACAAGGTGGGCGGACCACCCTGTGCCACACCATCCCCCTCAGTGAACAGCACACCCCGCACCATGACCCCCAGACACCCCCCCATGAGCAGTGACCACCACTGCAGGAATCCCCATGCATGCCACCACCCCCACAGTGTCAATGCAACCCTGTGCACCACAGAACCATGCAAGCCAGCCCCACCACGATCACCCATCAGCAGGTTGCAGCACACGGCAATGCAACAACGGCAGACAAAGTGCCACCACGCACAGTCCACCGAGGTACTGCTGAGAGACCAATCATGCGTTGTCACAAGAGTGACCCCATATTGGACGGTCGTGTAGTTGACACCTCCCCCAGTGGTACAGCGCTCCGTACAGTATTCCAGTAACACAACCCCAGCCCACCACCGGCCACAACAGCCAGCACAGACACCCACAGTGGTGCGTGGAAGCGTGCACCACACCAGATGCCACACAGGGTCTGGACAGACACCCACCCATACCCAAGGGCACAACAACACAGGGATGCAGTGGTGGAGCAACCAAGCCCCCATTGTGGGCCCATGAAAGCTGTGTACACACAACCTGCAGTCCACCATTGCACTGGAGTGCCAACCACACTGCGCAGGCACCATGGACCAATACCCCACCATGTGTCACCCGGAGCACAAGCCATAGACAGTGGGGCACATCCCCTGCAACACACACAAGCCACAGCATGGAGGTGGGACAATGACTGTGTTGCCCACAGTGCCACCTGAGCCAGGCATGCACCACACCAGTGACATGGGCAACTCAGCAAAGCGACGGGTACAGTGTCCGCCCTGCAGGGAATGCCACCACTGACATGCCAGCAGATCATGCAGGTCACAGACAGGCATGTGTGTTGGCTGCACAGGCCATGGACAGGCTGAAGGGTGCACCATGGACACAGAGCACGTGCCATGGACCACTGCACACAGTCATCCAGTGAGCGGGGAACAACACACACAACACAGACACTGACTGATATCTACCCCCACACCATAGACACCTCCACATGGACACAAACACATACCCATGACTGCACCACCCCTGATGCCATGCACACCACTGCAGCTGGAGCACCTATAGCCCACTGCAAATCAGAGACCACCACGGTATTCATAGAAAAGTAATATGTATTATAAAAATAAATAAATCAACTATTTACATGAACAACAACTATATACATTTTTGGGGGACACAAAAAGGTGGGTGAGCAGGGGAAGGGTGGACAAATGGGATGGGATAGGAGGGGTGTAAGGGTGGGTCCAGGGATGGGAGGTCAGGATCAAGGACTATTCTCTCCCACGCTGGTCCAGGCTCTGGCTCCCCTCGCTCTGTGCATCCGAAGGACACCCGACTCATCAATACGTCTCAGGATGGTCACCGTCTCCCATGCCAGGGTGAGGAGCTCCCACAGGGTGTCTTTGATGTCCCTCAGATGTCTTGCACCTAGGACAAGAGAGCACAGTCAACAGATGTGAATGCAGAACCCCATACAGCCCGCCCACTGTGCATGGCATACAGCCTGGGACATACCATTGTGATGGTTTGTGACCAGCCACAGTGATTACATCCACAGGACCTGCCCACCCAGGCGCATACAGCCATGTGGAACGCTGCACACACCCACCAGCCAAGTCATGCACAGCACCATCGTGGCCATCTAGTGACATGGCTATGTGGTGCAAAGGCAGTGGCACAGCCATGCACCTGGTGCATGCATGCACCACCAGTGACGCACACCCAGACATGCATTGCCACTGGACAGTGTTGACTGTAACCAGTGGCGTGCATGGCAGTGATGTCAATGAATGGTGGCCATGCCCCGCTGCCCACCTTGTCACACAGCATGCAATATTAATCATGGATGTCTGTCACTCACCCTCATCAGGCTGGTCGGGTATCCATTGTTGACCCTCAGCCCGCCTGGCTGTGGCTTCCACCACCGTCCTCTCCCACGCGAGCGTGGTGTACTTCGTCCGGGCCTGTGGGGACAAAAAGGAGAGAAGAACATCAGTGCAGTCCCGAAGCAAAGTCCTCCTGCCCAAAGGAGTGTGCCCCCCACCCAGCCAGACCCACCCACCCCATACCCTGTGAACACCGCCACGGCCAACCCCATACGGTCCCTTCCCTATGTGCTGGACACAAACAACAATGTGAATCATATGGACGATAACAGTGTGTTGACGGAACCCCTACCTGGACGTGGTACCGTGCACCTCCTGGTACGTGACCGCAGTCTGTCCAGTAGCTCCAGCTCCCTCCTCTGCAGGTCACCATATCGGTGCCTGCACTGATCCGCTGTCCTGCCCCTGCCTGTCACCACCTCGAGGGCTGTGGCCACCTCTTGCCACAACTGGGACCTTGCCCTATCCAGGGGGGCCTCCCCAAAGAGAGGCCCATGGTGTGGCTTGACTGTGGCCACCAGATTGGCTAATTCAATGGCAGACCAGGGAGCAGCCCTTCTCCGCATTGCGTTTGCTATAGTAGGCAATATTGCACTCTGCAGCGCGGTACCCCATGTGCAGATGCTGCGCGGTACAGCGTTGCCATTCCCTATTGCACTGTTACCGAACAGCGCGATAGAGGTGCACCTATGCCTGACGCATGGCGCCAAGGGAGCAAAGGTAGGGCACAGGGTCAAGGGTCCCTGGCGCAAGGCCACGCACAGCGCCATTGGACAACAATGCATGTAGCATGATTGGCTGCCTGTGTGCCAGCACCACAGCGGACTATCGGGCAGTTGGGCCTTTGCACCTATGAAGGCCCATTGCCACAGCGCCATGTAGTGACCTTTGCTATAGCGCCACTGGCACAATGGTGGCCGTGCCCTGCATTGCCTACCACGCACAGCAGTCATCAGCATGGCAGACGCCTGCGTCAGCAGCCTGGGCATGCGCAGTGAGGTGTACTAAGCATGCCACAGAGCTGCACCATCGGCTCAGCTTGTTCAACACAATTGCACAAAGCGCAACAGCGCGATAGTCAGCCGTCATATGCAAATCATCCGATCAGCCATTCAATGGTGCAGCACTGTAATTTGCATCTAATTAAAGTTGCTCCTCACCTCATTTGCATGGATTGCACTATAAAGGTGCGACAATGTGCAGCAGTGGCCATAGTCGGTTACTGCAGTTTATTGGTGAGTTGCATGCTGTGTGGGAGTGTGGACTGTGGATTCAGGGGCATGCATGGGACTGCACAGTCACAGGTAACAACTGCCATTCTTACAGGCTACATAATGACCGAGCACGTTCTTGGAGAAGAGGACAACAGTGGTGGGAGGAGGAGGCTGAATTTTACCAAGGTCGAAACCGAGGCCCTTTTTGAGGCCTACCTGGCTCAGGAGCCACTACTTAGTGGATGGCGGGGCACCACTCAGGCCCGTGCTGCTGCATGGGAGGAGGTGGCATGTGCTGTGAACCTGCATGGCAGCCACCAGCACTCCATGCAGGAGTGTAAGAAGAAGATAGGTACAGACAGGAGGAGGGTAAAGGAGAAGGTGGCTGCCATCAGGGCGGCACATGCTGCAACAGGTGGGGGACAGCCAGAGATGGTACAGCTCACCCCAGCAGAGGACAGGCTTGCTGCAAGCATGCACTGAAGTGCCATAGAGGGTGTTCTGGGCAGTGGCTTCCAGATGGGTGGTGGCCCATCTCTGCATGGTAAGTCATGCTCTGTCCCACGGGCGCCGGGTAGGTCACACGCAGTGACACAACTTTGCTTTCCCTTACAGATCCTTAGCATCTGCATGGGTCAGCGGTGGTGGGTCTGTCCACTGCGGACAGTTGGACAGAGTCAGAGGTGGGACTATCCACCTCCACAGGTATGTGTGGATCTGTACGACAGTGGGGCCACCTTACTGTTCACACTGATGTCGTTGAGACAGGTGTGGGGGAAGCCCTGCCTGTGTCTCAGCGTGCTGACATCCATGGATGCCAGCATGCTGTGGCTGTGGCCAGGGCAGAGTCCGGCACCAGTAATGATGACACGACCGTCATGGGCAGTGACACATGTGTGCCACAGGATGGACACACAACGGGGCAATTCGCACCCATGGCTGTGGCTGGTGCTGCCGTGGGGGCCTGCATGTCAGCACAGTCCCAGGCTGTGCCTGTCAGCACCAGTGGGGCAGGACTGGTGTCTGTTCAGGACAGCGGGATTGTTGCAGCCACTGCGGTGGCACCACTGAGCCCTGGTGTGCGGCAGCCAGAGGGTCAGCATCAGCAGTCGCCCATGGGGCATGGGGGTACAGGGTTCAGCGGCGACATCTGTGCACTGCCTGTGGACATGCCCAGACCTGGTCCTGGTGCGCAGCACCCACCCTCAAGGGGTGCTGAACATCAGGCCCTTGCACACCCTGAGGGACAGGATGCCAAGGAGGAGGATGATGACCTCTTGGACGAGCACACCCGCCTACTGTGAGCATCGGTCCAGCAGCAGATGCGGCTTGTGATGTCCGTGGAAGCACTGTGTGTGGCTCTGGAGTGGGCAGAGGAGCATTGCAGCAGGGACACTGAACGGATCCTGGCACAGATGGACCGTTTGCGGGAGGATGTGACCGCTGCCATTGACAGGCATGCACAGGCGTTCATTGCTATCATGGCCACAATGGGCACACAGTCAGGTGCCCATGCATTGCAGACACCACGCAGTGCACTCTCCACCCCCCCATTCCCGGCATCGTGTGACTCCCACCCTGTTGGCGCCGGTTCAGCTGTGGGCATCCCGGGCACTCCTGGTGCAAGCATGTTCGGTGTGCTGCAGACCCCTGCAAGGGCACCATTGTGTTCACATAGTTGAACCCTTGGGGGACCATCGGTGCCACCCCATGAGGCCAGTAGTCGGCCTGCCAGTGCTGGCGGGTCTTGGCGGGGCCGCCCACGCATCTGTGGTGGCCTTGGCACTGTGTCACGAGACTGACCTGCCTCCCAGCATGGCTACTGTCTGGTGCTGCCCTGTGTGCATTGTGTGTTTCAGTGGGCAGCGCATGGGTGGGTACCCGGCCCTGCACGCAGACACACAGTCCACCTGCACACCCTCCCAGTTGCTGTCCACAGTTACGTGTGCATGATGATGCCTGCATTGTGCTGTACACCAAAGTGCAATGGTGCCCAGCATCTGACACACGCACATGGACAGGCAGTGGGCGTGGTGGCCTGTGGACATGTGTGTTGCTAGGGTGTGCGTTCTGGGTCAGTGTGCCTTCTGGCCTCTGTGCACGTTTGTTGCGTTGTGTGTGTGTGCGTGTGTGTGTGTGTGTGTGTGTGTGTGTGTCCTTTGGCATGGCATGTTAATCCTCACCCATCCCTGGCTGTGTGTGTGCCTCTGTGCCCTGCCACTTCCCTCAATGGCATGCACCCCCAGTGTGGGTTCCTGCATGTTTGTGGGTTGTGCCTTGGCCACTGGTGGTTGCGCATGGCTCCATGACTTACCTGGGTTGGCTGAAGTGCTCCTCCGTGATGGTGTCCTGGTGCAGCTGTACCAGCCGGAGCAGTCGGGGGTCCCGTCGGCCAAGGGGGGGCTGCCCATCACCATCATCACCGGCGTCTCCATCGTCCCCATCGTTGTCCCCCTCTTCGACCTGTACGGCTATCCCACATTCGTTGGCCATGTTGTGCAGGATATCCCATAGGCCTTTGAGGGGCTGTACTGTAGGGCACCTCCAGAGGTGTCCAGGCAATGGAAACGTGCCTTCAGCATCCCGAACACCCGCTCGATGACATTGCGTGTGGTGGCGTGTGCCTCATTGTAGCATTGCTGCGATGGGGTAGTGGGCTGCCGGTAGGGTGTGAGCAGCCAGGGACGGAGTGGGTATCCACTGTCACCTGTGTGTAGATGGTGGAGGTTAGTTTGGTGATCAGCATCGCCGTGCCCCAAGCCATGTAGGCCACTACCCATGGCACCTCTGGCCATGTCCCCCCAGGCCCTATATTTGTCCATTTGGTTTGCATACTCACCCACTAGGTGTCCAGTGGGGATGTCCCCACTCTCGAATCTGTGGCACAGTGCTGAATGGTGTCAGATGAATGAATCGTGTGCTCCTCCAGGGTGTGTGGCACAGACATTGATGATGCACCCCCTGGCATCGCACACCACCTGGCAGTTTATGCTGGCATAGCCCTTGCGATTCATGTATGTGGCCCCCTCGTGGACAGGTGGTGTGCGTATGGCCACATGGGTGCAGTCTATTGCTCCTAGCATGCCAGGCATACGTGCTACCCTGTGGAACTCCTCTATGTTTGCTGTGCGCTCCGCCACTGTGCTGGGGAAATGCATGTACTGCTCAGCATGTGGCAGCAGTGCGCTGAGGAATTGGGTGAGGTGGCATGACATGGCCAACTGGGTTATGCCTGTGGTGTCCCCAGTTGGTCTCTGGAAGGTACCCTTGGTGAGCAAGCACATGCAGGCTGTTACCTTGGTCTCCACTGACAGGGCATGGCTCCGTCATGTGGGTGCCTGCATCACATCACTGCACAGCTCACAGAGCTGCCTCAGTATTGCCCTGTTCAGGTGGTACTGGCCCACAATCTCAGTATCTGTGTACAGCTCAAAGCTGGTGCTGGCTCGGTACTGCTTGTTGGGGGCATACCGCCGACGGGCCCTTCCACATCCATGTCCCCCTGCCTCCCGCCTTCTCACCCCCCTCATTATGGCCTCCATGTGGAAGGTGGTACTGGCCATGTCCCTGGCTTGCGTTCACCCCCCCAGCAGCTGTTACTGTATTCCCACGCTGTTCTGGCTGCTACATCCCCTGCACCGGGTACACCTGCCTGTGCTGGCCTCTGAGCTGTGTGGCTCTCCACACCTTCCCTGTGCCTGTCTGTTACTATGGCCTTTCCCTGGCCTGCCCTGTTCCTGCCACTTGCCCTGTCTGTGCCTCTGCCTCTGACACATGTGGCTTCCCTGTAGTGTTCTTGCGCCTCTTCCTTGCTCCTTTTTATTTTGGCTCATTTTCGCTATGGTGCAACTTCCGCTTGCTCCACTGTTGCGCATTGCGCAAGTCTTTGAATATCACACTGCACCATTTATGCATGGTTCCTCCCCCTTCAGTTGCACATGCCTTCATTATCATTGTGCTGTTGCTCAGCATGATTTCAGGGGTGCAACTGCCTCCTGCTGAATATCGCAGAATGGCGCAAATTCGGACTTGCGCAGGCGCAACCCTATTGAGCATGGCTCAACTCTTTTGAATATCTGGCCCTGGATGTAAATTATGGTATCATACAGGGTTATGGTAGCCATTCAAATAATGCAGAGAAAAGATATCAAATCATTTCAAATGATCTGGGATATGCTAGGATTATCGAACAGAGACATGTTCCACTATTTTCAAGCATGAGCATATTTAGCTCAGCTGCCTAGGAGAAACACAGGATTGGATATCTCTAATCCATTTATTCAAATTTTGAAGGGAGCCTTGTGGGGGAAAGACCTCTCATACTTTTTTTCTCACCTTTATAAGGCCCTTCAAGAACTGAGTCAATTCCCCCTCTTATGATCTTTCAGGCTATGGGAGCAAGACAATGGATACTCTTTTGAACAGAACAAATGGGGAATAATTTGCTGGAATACACCTAAAATATCCTCCTCCATATCCTGGAAAGAGTTTAATTGGAAATGCCTCATACAGTACTTTATTACCCTGGTTCAGCAGGTCCATAAAGGAACTGCCCTTATGGCACACTGTTGGCGACATTGTGGAGAGCCCAGAGCTTCTTATTTCCACATCATGTGGGACTGCCCACACTTCTCTCCTTTTTATAAAGTGGTCAGAAGGGCATTGCAGGAAGTTTCTACTCCTCAAATTGTTCTTATAAGGAACTGTTGCTTCTTACATTACATCCAGAAGACATGAAAGATCCTGGCTATAAGTATCTATTGGGGAAATTTGTAGCAACACTTAAAACATGTATTATTCAGAGGGGGTTAAAGGCTGACATCCCCACGCTGGAGGACTGGATAACACTAACTAATTTCATTTCTAAACTTGTGACTCTGACCTACTGTATTAGAAATCAGGCCCATAAATTCCATAATAGATGGGATTGATGGTTAACTTATGTTATGGCAAGGGATCCCTTATTTGTACCATAACTTCCTGCCTAGTTTCCTATGCCCTCCTGATATTGAAACAGGAGGTTTACGGGGGTTAGATCACTTCAGCAGGATGGAAGTCTTTCTCTCTTTTTGAGTAACTATGGATGGATGCGATCACAGAGCTGGTGGCGGGACCCGGAACTCAAGACACTGTCGTTGGTTTTCTCTGTTAATGAAGTCAGGCAGGTGTACTGATGTTTAGTTGTATTATGTGTCCATGTTTTTTGTTATTTCTGTGTTGTCTCATGTTTGTCTTTTTGAAAACTGAATAAAGTATTCTTATCAAAAAAATTAAAAAAAGTAATTCACAGTACAACTGAAATGTCTTTGTATTAACTAGGGCTGTGTGAGTAATGAATAGTATTTTATGAATACCGTACAACAAATAATACACAATCTGTTAACTGAGTCAGAATAATGGGCACTGTATTTATTCATTCAGTAATTGTGTTGTTTGGTATGAAAAAAACAATAATTAAACAATCCCTTTACCTTCCCCAGGAGACATGGGTTAGTTTACTCCAAAGTCACCCCCCAACCCTGTGTTCTCAGCATTCACTCCATGCGTCCATGCACAATTACAAAAAAGAAAGAATTCAAGGGAGACAGCTCAGGCAGCATCAGAAGGAATGAGGCACACAGGTATGAATCTAATATGGTGGCCAGGATTTCTGGTTGAGATTTCAGTTTATATAAGAACATAAGAACATAAAAATTTGCCGGTAGAAGGAGACCATGTGGTCCAACTAGTCTGCCTGAGATGTCTACCCCCCATCTACTGCTCTTGTTGAGATGACTACATTACTTTCCCATGCTTGTTTGACTTCCCTGACAGTCTTAGCTGCCACCACCTCAGGTGGCAGGCTGTTCCAAAGGTCCACAACTCTCTCTGTGAAAAAGTACTTCCTAACATTGGTTCTGAACTTACCGCCAACTAGGCATAAGTTGTGTTCTCTTGAACGCGCGGTCCTATTTTCCTGAAAGAGGTTACAGCTATGTACTGTGTTTATCCCATTAACAAATTTAAATATTTATATCATGTCTCCCTTGTTCCTTCTCTGCTCTAGAGAGAATAGATTTATCTGGCTGAGCCTATTTTCATAAGGTTCATGGTGTAGTCCCTGCACCATCTTGGTGGTTCTCCTCTGCATGGATTCCAGATGGTCTATGTCCTTTTTGAGGTGTGGCCTCCAGAACTGCACACAGTACTCCAAGTGAGGCCTCACCAAGGACCTATAGAGTGGAATGATTACCTCATGCTTTCTGCTAGTAATACCCCTACCTTTGCATCCAAGGATGTCACTTGCCCTTACTGCTGCTTTTTCGCATTGCTTTCCTACCTTTAAATCATCCAGTATCATAACTCCTAGATCCCATTCCATCTTTGTCTTTTCCAGTTGCTGCCCTTCCAGGACATAGTTATTTCCTGGGTTCCTCTTACCCAAGTGCATTACCCTACACTTTTTGGTGTTGAATCTCAACTGTCAGTTCTTGGACCATTCCTCCAGCTTTCTTAGATCTGCCTCATAGAAACATAGACTTTGACAGCAGATAAGGACCACTTGGCCCACCTAGTCTGTCCATTTCCCTACCTAGAGGATAAGCTGCAGATCCTATTTAACCAACAGCCTATTTCTTCCTACCCCCCACAAAAATTGCCTTATGTCTGTCCCATGCATTCTTGAATTCTCCCACAGTTTTAGACCCCACAACCTCCTCAGGAAGGCTGTTCCATGTGTCCACCACCCTCTCTGTGAAAAAAATACTTCCTTACATTGCCCCTGAGCCATCCCCCCTCTATCTTCAAATTGTGGCCCCTAGTTCTTGCACATTCATTCATTGGACCCCTTCCTGTGTGTCCACCCTGTTGCAGAGCTTTGGATCATCTGCAAACAGGCAGACTTTCCCTTTCAGTCCCTCAGTGATGTCACTGATGAATATGTTGAACAGGATTGGGACAAGCACTGATCCCTGTGGAACCCTACTGGTTACTCTTCCCTCCTGTGACAATGTGCCATTTACCATCACTCTCCGAGTCTTGTCCTATAGCCAGCTTTTTATCCAGTTGACCACTTTCTGACCTATGCCTGTTTGCTCCAATTTATTTGCTATCCTTCTGTGTGGAACCATATCAAAGGCTTTGCTAAAATCCAGATATACTATGTCTACAGTTCCACCTTGATCCACTGCTCTTGCAACCCAGTCAAAGAATTCTATCATATTTGTTTGGCATGAACATCCTGCCATGAAGCCATGCTGCTTTGGGTCAAGTTTCCCACTTTCTTTTTAGGTACTCCTCTACCCTTTCTTTAAGCAATGTCTCCATTACTTTACCCACCACTGAGGTCAGGCTGACGGGGCGGTAACTTCCTACTACCTCTCTGTTACCACTCTTGAGCAATGGCACAACTGTGGCCCTTCTCCAGTCATGTGGCACTATGCCATCTTCCACTGACTTGTTAAATAGTTCAGCTAGTGGGGCTGCAAGTTCCTCCCACAGTTCCTTGAGAACTCTTGGGTGTATTTCATCTGGCCTCATTGCCTTGTCCATCTTTAATTTAGACAGCTCCTTAAGGATCCTTTCTCTTGTAAAGGGGCTGGTGTCTACTTCTCTGTTGTAAAGACTTGCCTTGGCTAATGCTGGATGATTACATTTGTCTTCATGGGTGAAAACTTGAGCAGAATAATTCATTGAGTACTTCCGCCTTTTCTTTGTCATTCTCCACCAGCTGACCCTCTTTAGTTACTAACCTGGTTATTCCTTCCTTACTCTTTCTTTTTTCCCTTACATAATGAAAAAAATGTTTTGTCCCACCCTCTTCAATCCCTGCTCTATTATCTCCTCCATCTGGGCCTTGGCTACCCTAATTGCTTTCCTGCTTCCTTGAGTTTAATCCTGTATTCTTCTCTATCCTTCTCAGATGTGGTCTTCTTGTACTTTCTATAAGCTGTTTTGTTATCTCTAATTATAGTCGACACCTCTTTGGCTAACCAGAGTGGGTTCTTTCATTTTCTGGATTTGTTTATTTGTTTTACGCATTGTGCCATGACTGTGGTTACAGTGTTTTTCAGTTTTTTTTTCAGATGTCTTCTACATTCCCTGTGGCATCAATTACCAGCAGTTCTTTAATACTTTCCCTCAGTCCTGGAAAATTTGGTTTTCTGAAATCGAGCACCCTGAGTTTAGTGTGATACGGGTACTCTGTGTTGTTAACTGACAGCCAGATTGACCTGTGGTTGCTGGTGCCTAGGTTGATCCCCACTTGCACGTCTGACACCCTGGCACTGTTTGTGAGTACCAGGTCCAGAATAGCAGATTCCCTAGTGAGCAGCTCTACCAATTGATTATTTCCAACCCCCTGTAGTGCAATGAGGAATTCTCTACTCCTGTCTGAGGAGACAGAGAAGGTGGACCAGTCTACATCCGGTAGATTAAAGTCCCCAACCATTAGTAACTCACCTTGGTCAGACATCCTCAGTATGTTTTCCAGGAGGTCTTTACCCTTCTCAAGCTCCAGAGTAGGGTGTGTGTAGATAACTCCTACCCAGAAAGGGTCCCTGTTACTGGCTCCCAGAGTGATCCATAGAGCCTCAACAGTATATCGCTGTGCAGACCCTGAATTTTGGTTGCATTGATACCATCCATCTCTGATATACATAGCCAACTCACCCACCATTCTTTTCCTTGCGGTCTCTCCTAAAGAGAATATATCCAGAGATAGTAACATGACAGGTGTAGTTCTCCATGAACAGAGATGGGCGAAGTGGCCCCAATTTGCTCCTCGAAGTGATTCACAGACTGAAGGTGAATTTGAGGAGTGCTCCACAATGCAAAGTGGAGTACTTTGCATTATAAAGGGTAACACGAAGTCCATTGAAAACAATGACTTTGTGTTACTCTGCCTTCCCAAACAACTACTCCACCAATTCTTAAGGTGAAGTACATTGAAAACAATGTACTTCCCCTCACTTCGCCTTGTTTTTAAGCTCCAAAGGTGAATTTTGCAGTGATTCATGGGATTTCAAGTCACATGAGCTCTAGATTGTTCTGCACAGCCTCAGTTTGGGGTAGTGTGTGTAGGAAGCTGTAGGAGACAATCTGCTGTTAGAGCTCTCTGTGATTCAAACCTTCAAAAAGCTGTTAAAAAAGCCTTTTTGAGTCATTTTTTTTTGCTGAAACTTTAGTTCATCGATTATAGGAAACCCTCCTGTGCTCATATCATCGAGCGTTTATTGTTTGTGTGTGGATTTTGAATGTTAATGTACAACATTCAGTCTGTGTACTGAGAGAAAGTGGAAGTGTGCTTTGGGGGAGGGGCGTATCTGTAGTGTAGGTAGATTAACTTTGAGAAAAAGACAGTGTTTTCTGTTTTGGTGATATTTTTCTTGTATAACTGTGTTAATGTGTACACAGTATTTTCAATAATTCTTGCCATTTTTTTTTGCTGATTGTTGTGGTGCAGCAGTGCATAGTTTTAGTTTGTTTAAAATATGTGGTTATATTACTGAAGTTTTCAATTTGCTATGCATTACTTAGTGTGTGTGTGTGTGTGTGTGAGTATATGTGTGTCGCGTGTCATCAAATCAGACACCTTTTATTGTGCCACATAATTTCAGCAATGTGAACCTGCTATCCACTGCAGCTGCATACTTTTTGTACTTCTTTGTGGTATCTTTACTGGTACTAGTACTAGTGACTGTTACTGCAACAGTGCAGTACACTGCCCCCCCCAACCGGCAAAGGTATTCTTTTCCAGATTTGAGTTTCTAATGGAGAGCACTGGTTAGGTGTTGTGCCTTTGCATCTGCATCTCTTCAGTGCACAGTGCAATCTTAATCTTTCTGTGCATTTGCATCTCTTTAGGGCCCAATCTCCATCTCTAACTGAAGTCAGAGTTGTTTCTTTGGCTTCCCTTCAGGGTACTGGACAGGTGTGGTGCATAATTCTACATCAACATTGTACTCATTAATATGTGTTTTTAAGTCAGGACTATCATCACGAGTCACTCATGATACAAATCACGTTGTTCATCATCATGGTCTCAAATGCAGTCACAAATCATGATTTACGATCACGTCACGAATCACATTAATTTTTTTTACTAGTTAATTGGATGTACTGTAAGCCTGTTTTGTAGTATCTCTCCGTGCTTCACCACCCCACCATTGTACTCATTAATGAGTGTTTTTAAGTCGGGGAGTTTTGTGCCACAACTCATCGGGGCCCGGGGAAGTACAGCCATGGGCATTCGTGTTTCTTCATCATCATGGTCACAAATGCAGTCACAAATCATGATTTTCGATTACTTCACAAATCAAAACATTAATTTTTTTACTAGTTACTTGGATGTATTGTAATCCTGTTTTGTAGTATCTCTCCAGGCTTCACCACCCCACCATTGTACTCATTAATGTTTGTTTTTAAGTCAGGGAGTTGGACAGTGTCTGCAGTACATACACAGACTGGAAAGCAGACTGACTGCACACATGCCATTTAGCACAGTATACTTGCACTGCTCAGAATACAAAGTGTCACGCATACGGAGGACAACAAAAAAGGGCATAATTACATACAAGGGTCGGGGATGGTGGAGGAATACATTTTATAACACAGCAAGGAAGGTGTGGGGGGCACATGGTGTGAGAAAAAAAACTAATGTGGGATCCCATGGTGATCCAGCAGCAGTTCCAGCATGGACATAATTTGCAACTGATGTCCCTCTATGCGATCCAGCCACTGCTCCACAGTACTCACCCTCTTGTTGTTCTCCTCGACAGCACTCCAGAGAGCTGCCAAGTCAGCCTGTGCTACATGCAGTTCTCTGGGGTCCACACATTCTACAGGCTGACCTGCTGGTGGTGGTGGTGGTGAGGGTGGGGGTGCTGTTGGAGCAGCAGGTGCTGCTGTGGCCCTCCTCTTCTTAGGAATGCCACCATGCACAGCTGCACCCTGTGCCACAGAATGACCTGCAGGTGCAGGCATGGTCCATTCTGTGGCAGCCTGCCATTCCAACTGGTGGTGATTGAGAATATGGGTGTGCTGGCCCCCAGTCCCCAGGTGAGTCCCCAGGGGGCCACGGTGCACCTCCACCTCACATAGGCTGCACTTGCCACACTGCTGTTCCCCCGACACAGTCAAAAAACTGCCAAACAATGGAGGTGTGGGGAGGACCAGGCACAGGCAGGGGAGGGCCAGATGAACAGGCAGCAAGATGGTCATGGTGCTGAACAGGAAAAGGGATCCACACCTGGGCTCAGGGAAACAGGCACATCCTGCTTCAGAGGACCTGGTGCTGGACTTGGTGGTGGTGGTGGTGGTTCAACTGCCTCAGAGTCAGGACCGGAGGCAGTGCTGGTCCTGCTTCCGGGTGGGGGACACTCACAAGTTCCGAGTGGTCCAACAGGAATGGGTGCCCATGCCCCCATGCATGTGCATGGTACAATGCTTGCCACTACCATGCTGTCCCGGAGCTGCCCCCACCCCAGACATTCCCTCACCCTGGTCCATCCCTCCTACTGAGCTCCCTCAGTCTGAGCAATCACTGCTCACACTGTCACATGACACATACACAGTCACACAGACAAACAATTAACTACTTATAAAGGTAAGAAAAATAAAATTTACAGAAAGAAACAAATTAAGTAAAAAAAGTACAGAAGAGACAAAAAATATAGCTTTTAAAAAAGCTGTTGGGTCTAAATCAAAGTTTAAATCTCCTCCTTGCTCTGATCTCAAAGTATCAGCAGTCACAAAACACACTCCTCTCTCTCCGTCTGCACAGGAGAAAGTAAAGTGTCTGCTTGTATGACTCACTCCCTTCCTGCCTAGCTAAGAGCATGTGACTTACAGTACTGTAAGCCATGTGATGTGTGGGGGCTGCCAAATCTGAAACACCAAGTGGATCACTTAGAATCATAATGAGGAACGCAAAGTTCATTAAAAACAATGACTTTGCCTTACTTCACATTGCCATTCCGCCTTAATGCGAAGTGGTAACGACAAGGCGGAGTGAGCACTTTGCATTGCCCACTCCACAAAGTGCCCACTTAGCGTTCACTTCACCAGCGGAATTTAAATTTGCTGCATCTCTATCCATGAACCAAGTCTCTGGGATAGCGACCCAATCAAGGTGGGCCTTGGCCATCATGGCAGTGAGGTCTGGGATTTTGTTTGCAAGGATATGAGCATTAATGCACATTGCCTTTCATCCCTGATTAGTCTGCTTGCTGCACGATTGCTCCGTTTACATTTTGTGTCTTTAGTGCACTTTCTATTTCTAGCATGTTTGAAACATCTTTGTGGAATTCCCCAACCTTTGTCACATGTGGTTGTGACGTAGTGTCCTGGTGCTGTTGTCATGTTTGATGATGTGGGATGAGCATCAGCTGGTCCATAAGACGTGATGGTTGGTGGTACTCCTTCCCCTCCTGCTAGTTTAAATGACTGGTGAAGATGTTGAATATTTGACTGAGAGTGAATGTCCCCTCCTTTATAAGCTGCAGGGCATCAAACTTACAGAACTCCCTTTCCCAGAAGTTCTGCCAGTTCCCAATGTAGCCATGCCCTTTATCCTGACACCAGTTTTTAAGCCAGGTATTATGCTCACAGATGCCCCCTTCTCTGATCTCTGCCTGCTGCTGCCCCTTTCCCACACAGGCAGAATCTCTGAGAAGGAGATGCTGGATGAAAGAGAAGTTAGTTTTTCACTGAGTTTTGTTAGATTTTGCTTAGTCTCCTCCACAGACCAACTAGATAGGTCATTCATGCCAATATGGATCAGAATGTGTGTGTCCTACTAGGTGTTGTGCACAATGTCCTCTATGTGGTCTGTGTCCCTCCATGTCAAAGTTTCTGGGAGGCATTTTACTGCAATCTCTGATTGACTGCTTTGGTAGATGTGAGACTCTACTCCACATATCATAGAGTCTCCTCTTATTAGTATGTGCATTTTTTTGTCTTTGGTGAGCTTTGATTTGGTTAGCTTCACTGTTCGATGTTTGTGGTCCCCTTCCACTGGATTGCCTGCCTTGGCAGTAAGTATGGATGCTAGTGGGGAGAATCTATTTTACTTGTGAATTGGTTTTGGAGTCACTGTGGCACTGCTCTTTGGCTTAGCTTTGCTGTTTCCAACCAACTGCCATCCCCCTGGTCTGCTAGTTCTCTGGGGAAGTGGCATTGGTGGTAGGTGAGCAAAGTTTGATGATGGTGAATTGTTGTGATGTGTAGAATGGTTGAGTTGTGCCCTGAGGAAGGTTATCTTGGTCCATGCTGCATGGATCTGTGATTGTAGCTCCTTGAGGGCAGATCATGTAAGACAATCCCTCACATGTATTGCAAATGCTCTGGTGACTAGGGTCCCACAAAATCTGCAGTTTACAATGTCCATTTGTCTGCAGGCATGGAGGTGGATGGAAAGGATCTGATCTGTTCTTTGGACAGAAAGAGAAAGGAAATTACCAAGAGTGGAGTCGGAAGAAAAAGATCTGACCTGTACTTTGGATGGAACAGAAAGTAACCCTTTTCTGAAGTAAAAAAAAAAATCCTGTGCCAATGTCCTGTGCAAGAGTTGTTATCTAGCACCTCCCCCTGCTGTTATGCAGGAAGTGTGGATGAAAGAACTAGAAATACAATTCTAAATAGAAAATATAAACTTTTTAAATATATATATATATATATATATATATATATATATATGTGTGTGTGTGTGTATATATATATATATATATCACTGCCTCTTGTTCTTAGGAAGGAGGTGGGACAATGTAGAGAATAAGTGTGGATGAAAGTAAATATAAGGTCATGTGCAAGAATTGTTATCTATGTTATCTAGTGCCTCCTCCTGTTGTTTTGCAGGAAGCGTGGGTGATAAAACTAGAAGGTCCTGTGCAATAGAGAAATACTATATAGTTCTTCCTATGTTTGGGAGGAAGTGTGGATGAAATGTAATTTAAGTCCTATGCAGGAAGTGTGGACAAAAGAACTAGAAGGTCCTGTGCAATAGAGGAATACTATATAGTTCTTCTTATGTTTGGGAGAAAGTGTGGATGAAATGTAATGAAGGTCCTGTGCAAGAGACAATAGGAAAACAGTATGTAGCATCTCTTCCTGTATCCCTGCAGGAAGTGGGAGGCTCAGGTTGGCTTTAAATGTGAATGACCTGGGGATGGTGGGATTTGGGGAGGGAGGGTGGGTGTTTTGGTGTGTTCCTGGATAGAAACATAGAAACATAGAATTTGATGGCAGATAAGGACTGCTTGGCCCACCTAGTCTGCTCATTTTCCTACCTAACAGATAAGCTGCAGATCCTAGTTAACCAACAGCTTACTTCCTCCTACCCCCCACTAGGACTGCCTTATGTCTGTCCCATGCATTCTTGAATTCCCCCACTGTTCTTGACTCCACGACCTCTTCAGAGAGGCTGTTCCATGCATCCACAACCCTCTCAGTGAAAAAATACTTCCTCACATTACCTCTGAGTTGTCCCCTCTATCTTCAAATTGCCCCTTGTTCTTGCACATCTCTTTTCCTGAAAGATGCTACCCTCTTGGACTTTGTTGATTCCTTGAGGTACTTGAAAGTTTCTATCATATCCCCTCTCTCCCTTCTTTCCTCAAGGGTATACATATTATGCTCCTTTAGTCTTTCTTCATATGTCTTCTGGTGCAGACCCTGCACCATTTTAGTTCCCTCCTCTGGACAGCCTCCACTCTGTCTATGTCTTTGTGAAGATGGGGTCTCCAGAACTGCACACAGTACTCCAGATGGGGTCTCACCAACTGTCTGTACAGAGGGATAACAACTTCCTGTTTTCTACTATTGATGCCTCTTCCTATGCATCCCAGTATCCCCAGCCTTCCTTACTGCTTTCTCACATTGCTTGCCCACCTTTAGGTCATCTGATATAATTACCCTCAGGTCCCTTTCCATTTTTACTGTTGTCAGTATCTCACCCCCCATTGTGTACTCTGCCCCTGGGTTTTTGTTTCCCATGTGCATTACCTTGCACTTCTTTGCATTGAATCTGAGCTGCCATACACTTGACCATTCCTCCAACCTTGCCAAGTCCCTTCTCATCCTTTCCACTCCATCTTGTGTATCAACCCTGTTGCAGATCTTTGTGTCGTCTGCAAAGAGACATACTTTTCCTTCCAGTTCCTCTGAAATGTCACTTATAAAGACATTAAAAAGGACCGGTCCCAGTACTGAACCCTGTGGTATCCCACTAGTAACCCTCCTTTCTTCACTGTGTACTCCATTTACTACTACCCTTTGCGTCCTGTTGTCTTGCCAATTTTTTATCCAGGCAACCACCTTGGGGTCCACTCCAAGGCTGGCTAACTTGTGTATTAATCTTTTGTGTGGGACTGTATCAAATGCCTTGCTAAAATCTAGGTAGGTCATGTCCACAGTCCCTCCCTGGTCTACTACTTTGGTCACCCAGTCAAAGAAATCTATTAGATTCGTCTGACATGACCTTCCCGCTGTGAATCCATGCTGTCTTGGGTCCTGTGCCCCACTGGCCTCTAGGTACTCAACAATTCTTTCCTTCAGAAGTGATTCCATCATTTTCCCTACCACTGAGGTCAAACTAACTGGTCTGTAGTTAGAAGGGAGAAAAACAGTCAGTGATAAACCACTGAAATGAGTTAAAGAGCAAAGTTCTGTAGTACAATAGTAAAAGGGCAGCAGTTCTGCTAACTACAGCAGTCCCCTTTCCTGGCTACTAAGAATTTCACAACAGTAAACAAAACTAGAACACAAAAAACCCTAATCCAAAGCCCTTCTGCTTATTCACTTACACACTTACACAAATCCTGCAAGTTTGAAGTGAAATAAAATAAATCACCTCTACTGTGTAGTTCTTTTCAGCTGTTCTGTTTAACAGCTACTAATTTATCTTAAGATTGGAAGGCTCTGCCCCCTGCACCCCCATTTACTGTTAAGACACAATCAGTGAGTACATACCAACTCAATAAAACAATAAAAAAAAAACTGCTAGTAATATCTCATCTGGAAATCTTGGTCACCATATTGGATTTTACAGTGTCATACAATGTAATCTACCTGCAACATCTTTTAAAGATGTCCTCTTTCCCTAGTTTGATTTGCCCACCACTCCAACATAGAATATTTCTCTAAAGGACTCCCCTCTTGACTCATCAACCATGACTGGAGTACAGCACTATCATAGGCTCCCAGCTACTCTGTGGGCCCCCACCTCCAGTAACCCAGCATGCTAGGCATGTCAGGGGACAGCAAACTTCAGCATGATGGAAGGAGAGTGAAGCAGTTAAGACAAGCAAATAAGCAAGGTGCTGCATCAATGTGTGGTCTGAAAAATATCAAAATGGTATTATTAAATGCACGCTGAAAAAAAAATACAGCTAGCATCAATGTTTCGAATATAGGCCTTCTTCAGGAATTATCTGAAAGAGAAAAAACTTTGCTAACTTTCCTTTTTGCTCTTTTAGATAATTCATGAAGAAGACCTATGGTCAAAACATCGATACTGTGTTTTCTGTATACAGTGTGCATTTAATATTACCATTTTGTTTTGAGTTAAGACCAGTGGTGTGTTGCTTTGTGCCATTGGCTGATTGGTGGATAACATCACAGGTGATAAGGCAAGCAATTAAAATAACAAAAGTATTGACCAGGCTGCACTGAACAGTGCAGTGATCTGTCACAGCAGCCATGGTGCAGAAAAGCAACATGCTGTTGGCCTTGACTGTAAATATACTGTACCTAGCATCATTGAATGACTTGCAGTCTCAGAGCATTTTGACCCCCCCCATACACTAAAGTTTGTAGGCAGTTGACAGCTTACAATGAGCAGAGTGCAAAAGGTTACTGGAGGGTCTAGTGGCTAGCATGGAGTGTATGGTACTGTTACCTTTCCTCATGAATTATGGTAGTACAGTAATTTAGCTTGCAGATGCTGTTTCTCAAAATTCAAACACAAAAAAAGCAGCACACCATCAGAAAGATGCATTGGGGTAGTGGAGAGAAGCTAGTTACTACACCTGTGCACTTTGCACTTTAGTTAATAGGTAATTCTGAATTTTTCCAAGCTGTTTGCACACTGAGCTATTGTATATCAGCATGTATTCTTTTGCAATGGATTGGTGAAGCACAATAAATTGGCTTGTAACATCTGTGAAGGCTGGACATTATAAACTGTCATGCAGATTGAATTCATTCTTTCTGATGATGTGTTGCACTGTGTTTGGATTGCAAATTGGGATTAGCCTCCACTTTGTGTAAGCACCTATCTCCTGCACTGGAGAGTGGAAGTTGGTTATGGAGGAGTGGAATGATTTGGGTTAAACTTCTGTAGCACCAGGCACTGCTTAGCCACAGCAGCAAGGGGAGGGATAGTCAGAAACTGACCTATCAATGGATAAAGATTGCAGGGGTATACTCACACTGTAGGCATGAATAAGGAAGGAGACACTGAGCAACAAGTGAGCTAAACCCTTCTGTCTTACCAATCAAATGAGGAAGAATCAATCAAAAATAGATCTAAAAACCTGTTATCAAAAGTTGCTAGCAGGACCTGTAGGAGGGAACAACAATTTAAAGCACCTGTTCTCTAAACTCAGAAAGCTATTACTGAGTGGACCTAACTTATCATACAATGTTTTAGCACTATAAAATTAGTTAGAACACAAAAGAGCCCCACAAGGTCTTCGCTTTACAAAACTGCCATTTTTGGGCCTGGGCAATTTTCAGAACAAACAAGCATAGGGAGAGTTATTAGCAGAGTTTTCTAGCCAACTGATGAAAATCAGAGGTCAGTTTTAACATTGTTTTACTAGTATGAAGCATAGCGCAAACTGATCAGGGCTAGTGCACCTAACCCTCTACTTGTCTGTCTTCACTAGTGCAGATTCTCTATGGCTGTGGATGAAGTTAAAAAGTTTATCAGACTCTAGTTCTTTACCACATTTACTCTACTTTATCAGACTCTAGTTTCTCATGCTAATCTCCATCAGTGTTGCAGACAGCCTGGTATGATTAACAGCTATTTAACAGCACAATTACTTGATGAAATGGGAACCACACAAAAGACTCAAAGTAAGTCATTATCACCTCACTGTTAAGGTCTGCAGTTAGTGTCCATGCTGTAATCAAGGATGCAGTGCTGTGATGTCACCATCTTCCAGTGTTCTAAGTTTGTCTCCATGTGTGTGATGATAAGCCAGTGCTCATCATTTGCCTGCATTTTGAGTGTTACTATTCAACATTTCAGGACAAAATAATAAGAGGTATACAGGGTCTCCCCTGCATGTGGTAGATTTTATCCCAGCCTCCACATTTCTGCACCTTCCTTCCCAATCTCCCAACTCTGTGCTTTCCCCAACCACCACTGCAAGCCAACAAAAGACTGACCCTGCCTGGAATGACCATTTATAGACTTGTGGCTGCTGTCAATGGCAGGTGTATGCCTGAGGGATGCCCTGGCAGAGATAGGGAAACTGGGGGGAGTAGAGGAACAGTAGATAAAAATTAAAGAGGGCATTGAAATGGCTACAAATCTATGCATCAGGCAGGTTAGCAAGAGGAAAAAGAGACCACTGTGGTTCTTGAAAGAAGTAGCAGAAAAAGTCAGAGCAAAAAAAAATGGCATTTAGAAGGTACTAAAGAACACAGATGGAGGAAGATAGGGAGAGTTACTGGTAGAAACAGAGGGAAGTGGAGAAGGCGGTTAGGTGAGCAAAGGCACAAACAGAGGAAAATATTGCAAAATCAGTAAAAAAAGGGAGATAAAACATTTTTAGATACATAAACAAAAAGAGAAAGAGAAAGACCAAGGGAGGGATAGTAAGGCTGAAAGGAGAAGGACAGATGTGCATGACAGAGGACCACCAAAAAGCAGACATACTGAACAAATCTTTCTGTTCAGTATTTACAAAAGAGTGAGTGGGAAACAGGCCACTGGTTAAGAACATGGTTTTAAGGGATGGGAGGCGGACACTAGTCCCTTTATGGCGGATAGAGTCCTTAAGGAACTAGCACAGTTAAAAGTGGACAAGGCAATTGGACCTGATGGGATACACCCCAGGATACTGAGTGAACTCAGGGAAGAACTGGCCACACCCCTGGCAGCCCTGTTCAACCTGTCATTACAAACATATGCACATTTGAAATCGCCAACAAATAAAGGCCTTATGGTCTATTAAGTCTGCTCGATTATGCAGCTAGCAGCCTTTATAATGCAGCTGCCCCTCCTTTCACTCCCCCCTTCAGTGACCGTCCCCCTTACCCTGTTCCATCCCCTTTTGAAACAGCCCATTGTTCTACAGGATACCACTTCCTCTGGCAATGCGTTCCACCCAGACAATACCATCTCTGTAAAAAAATGTCACCTCATTTCCCTCTTGAATCTTCCCCCTTCCAATCTCAGATTAAGTCCTCTTGTGTCCCTCCCCCTCTTTAATTTGAAAAGCCTCTCCATGCCGTCTTGTTTACATTGAAAACAGGGGAGGTACCGGAGGAATGGAGGAGGGCAGATGTAGTCCCAATACACAAGACTGGTAATAGGGAGGAGTCATAAAATTACAGGCCTGTCAGCCTGATGTCAGTGGTAGGCAAGGTAATGGAATCACTACTGAAGGAAAGGATAGGGGAATACCTTGTTGTCAGTGGTCTACATGATCCAAGGCAGCATGGTTTCACAGGGGGGAGGTCTTGCCAGATGAACCTGATCGAATTCTTTGACTGGGTAACTAGGGAAATGGATCGGGGGGAGCTATGGACTTGGCCTACCTGGATTTCAGCAAGGCCTTCAACACTGTTCCACACAAGAGACTGGTAAAAAAGCTGGATAGCCTAGGAGTAGGGACAAAGCTAGTTAAATGGGTAGAGATTTGGCTAGGAAATAGGAGTCAGATGGTGGTGGTAAATGGCATCCACACAGGAGTAGGCAAGGTGACCAGTGGGGTGCTGCAAAGGTCAGTACTAGGCTCGGTCCTCTTTAACATATTCATTAGCAACGTCACAGAGGGACTGGAAGGGAAAGTATGCCTAGTTGCAGATGATACAAAGCTTTGCAAAAGAGTAGACACACGGGGGGGGTAGAAAGAATGAGGGG
Organism: Neoceratodus forsteri; assembly: GCA_016271365.2. NCBI lineage: Eukaryota > Metazoa > Chordata > Ceratodontiformes > Ceratodontidae > Neoceratodus > Neoceratodus forsteri. Next base: position 1,734,125,151 of record CM057450.1, on the reverse strand, counting down.
CAATCTACATACGCTGAAAGAATGATTATGGGTCTGGCAGCTGGGTTTCAATGCAAAAAAGTGCAAAATCATGCACTTGGGGCACAGAAACCCAGAGGCAACATACCAACTGGCAGGAGTGGAATTAGCAGTCATAAAGCAGGGAAGGGACCAGGGGGTAATCATTTCTGATGACCTGATGGAAACTAAACAGTGTGACAAGGTAGTGGGGAAGGCAAACAGAATGCTGGGCTGCATAGGCTAGGGCATCACCAGCAGAAGGAGGGATGTAGTGATGCCCCTGTATAGGTCACTGGTGAGACCATACCTTGAGTACTGTGTCCAGTTTTGGAAGCCCCATCTTCGAAGGGGCATAGTTAGCATGGAGACAGTACAAATGGAGCAACCAAAATGGTACAGGGCATGCATCAAAAATCAGACGAAGAAAGGCTTAAAGTGCTGAATTTGTACTCCCTAGAGAAAAATATGGAAAGAGGAGATATGATCGAAACATACAAATACCTTACCAGCAGAAATAGGGTACAAGATTATAGCATTTTTCAAATAAAAAGATGCTTATGGACAAGGGGTCACACTATGAAGGTGGAAGGGGGGAGGCTCCGAGGAAATGTAAGAAAGTACTTATTCACAGAAAGGGTGGTGGATGCATGGAACAGCCTCCTGGCAGAGGCGTTGGATGCTAAAATGGTTACAAGATTCAATAATGCATGGAATAGATACATACGGATCTTAGAAGTAAGGTAGGGGAGATCGGAGGCTGAGTAGGGTTTCCAGTGCAACTATAGGTAGGGGAAATATGGCAGACTAGATGGACCATAAGGTCCTTATCTGCCGACATCTTCTATGTTTCTATGTTTTTATGTGTAGGGGTATCCAATTTGTTCCAAAACACCACACTAGTCTATGCCACCCATGCATCCCCACTATTATTCCACACAGCATGTCATTTCATACTAGAATCAGTGTTTTAATGCATGGATGGTACAAAAATGACCATAATAAAGTACAGTAGATAGTTTGAAAGGCTAAACCATGCATTTCTGGGGTGCATAGATAATGCTAAATAGAGGAAGCAGAGCTTCATGCCTTGGGACTGGTTCCCATGGACTGAAGAAAGGGACATGTTTAAAAAATACTGTTATTGTTGGGGCAGAACATGCTAAAATCAATATGTTCTCCCTAGTGTATATAAATGCAAATATTGTAGTTTTGTATTCTCCAAGCCCCCTAGGATTGTCTTCTCACCCCAAGGAAATCCTAGATCTACCCCAGTCTCACTTGATGTAGCTTGAACACTTCAGGAAGTGCAGATCTCTGGTTGTTCACAGCGTGGGGGCTGAGTGTGTCTTTTTCTGCCTGACTGTTCATTGCCTTGTGGGTTGCGGGATAGAATGTGGTGAGGAGCATGATGATGTCAGCAATTGTGTTTGTAGGATCTAATCTTTTTGTTTTAAAGGAAAACTGCAACCTCATATCTTCTAAATGTTATCTGTTTCCATGTCAACAGACAACTCTTTTCATGTAGCTGTTAAAGATGTATGCAACTGCTTCAGTTATTTTTCACACTTCATACTAGACCCTGTCACTGTCCTGGGACGGTCCATTCTGTGGTTGTTGAAATCTCATTGTCCCTGAGAGCTGCATTTACATATGAGAACATGATATCAGAGTAACCATTTGTATCATGTATCTCTATGCTGAAATAAGTAATACCCTGCACAAACTCACTGGAAACTCTTAAACTGAATGGAGTTTAAAGGGGGAAAATCCTGCTTTACAACTCAGATAGCTTGTAAAACTCCCTGAAGGTAAATGTGGTATTTCACACCTTCTTGCAGCTTGTTTCTTTTAAAACTACTTAAGCAGACAGGCATACTGGGGAGTTTAAAGGTTGATTATGCATCACATTTGCACATGCTAATGCGGCTCTCAGGGACAATGTGATTTCAACAACCATGAAATGGACCCACCCAGGACAGTGATAGGGCCTAGGATGAAGTGTGAAAACTAACTGAAGCAGCTGCATACATCTTTAACAGCTACATGAAAAGAGTTGTCTGTTGACATGGAAACAAATGACATTTAGAAGATATGAGGGTGCAGTTTTCCTTTAATATCTGCCGCTGTGAAATAATCTGGGAAGGAGAGCAGAAAGAGGAAGAGAGCGGGCCATGGTGCAAAGCTACTGGGTGGGGGGGAGGCAGACTGTGTGTCATTACATGACAAATAGAAGCATAGAAATGTAGAAACTTAGAATTTGATGACAGATAAGGACTGCATGACCCACCCAGTTTACAATTTTGTTTTCCTTGCCTGTAGTGTCACCACAGACCTTATTTAATCTTTGGCTCCCTCTCCCCCAATGTTTCCCACTAAAATTCCCTTGTGTCTGTCCCATGCGTACTTGAAGCTCACTGCTGTTTTTGCCCCCACTACCTTTGCTGGAAGACTGTTCCAGGCATCCACCGTTCTTTCAGTGAAGAAGTGCTTCCTCACATCTCTTCTAAATTTACCCCTTTCCAGCTTCATTGGATGTCCCCTTGTTCCCATACATCATTTCCTCTGAAAAATATTCCCTTCCCCAATCTTATTCACCCTGGGGGGTATTTATAGACACCTATCATATCCTTCTTCTCCTGTCTTTCTTCTAGGTGAATATATATTGAGGTCCTTGAGTCTTTTTGAGGTAGACCCTGCGCCATTTTAGTGGCCCTCCTCTGGACTGCATCAATTCTATTTATGTCCTTCCTGAAAAGTGATCTACAGAATGGGACACAGTACTCAAGGTGGGGTCTCACCAGTAATCTATACAGTGCAACACCATCTCCCTCCTTCTGCTGGTGATACCCCTCCCTATTCACCCCAACATCCCACTGGCTCTACCCACTGCCTTATCACTCAGCCCCAACACCTTGAGATCATCAGCGATGATTACTGTCAGGTCCCTTTGCTGTTTAGTGACAGTCAATACCCCTTCTGCCATTCTGTATTACACCTCTTGGTTTCTATGCCCTAAATTCATGATTTTGAATTTTTTTGTATTGAAGCCCAGCTGCCATGCCCTTGATCACTCCTCAAGTTTACTCAGGTCTTTACATGTTCTTTCCACCCTATTGCAGAATTTGGTGTCACCCACAAAGAGGTAGACCTTCCCTTCCATCTCATCTGCAATGTCACTTATAAAGATATTGAAGAGGACTGGTTCCACTACTGAGCCCTGTGGCACCCTGCTGTTGACCCTTTCTTCCCCAGAGTGAGCTCCATTTACCACCACCACCCTCTCTCATCTATCCTTTAAGCACTTTGTTACCCAGTTTACCACCTTTGGACCTACCGCTAAGCTGCCTAGTTACCTTATGAACCTCCTATGTGGAACAGTGTTGAAAGCCTTATTGAAATCTAACTAGGCCATGTCCACTACCACACCCTGAACTATTTCCCTGGCCATCAAAAGAAGTCTATCAGTTTTGTCTGACATGACCTCCCTCATGTGAATCTGTGCTGCCTTGGGTCTTGTAATCCATCAGATTCAAGATATTCCACAATCCTTTCCTTTCAGGGTTGTCAGAACCTGCTGAAGTTCTGGGTTCTGGTTCTAGGGTTCTACTCCTTTTTAGAATTTGTTAGAACTCAGAAAGTATTTTTTTTAATTGTGCTGCCAATAGTGAAGATAATAGTGACTTACATGTCATGAAATCATAGACAAAAAGAAATAAAATCTGTCCAGTGTAAGGGGGGAGAGAGAGAGAGAGAGAGAGAGAGAGAGAGATGATCATGTGTAACTTTGATATGACTATAGCTAGGTTCATCTGTGATGTCTTCTATTTGCTAAAGCCAGCAACTTAAAGCAGCTAAAAGGGCCACCTACCCACCCATACTTTAAAAGCTTTCCTGCTGCAGCTGCATTAGGCTTCCTGAGTGCAAAAAGTCAATAAATAGTACATTTATTTATTCAGTTATACTGTATCCTTATATCATGAAGTATGAAAAAAAGTAACTGACATTAGCTAACCTCAGCTACTAGTTGCTGTTGCTTTTAAATAAGTGACTGAAGAGTTGCTATGTTTAAAACTTTGTATAAAAAGTCAAGGTACTGCAGCTGCAGCATGCGAAACTGATAAACATATTATAAGCTGGATTCTCAAAATGTCACGGGACTATGTCCCACTTTGCAACTTCAGTTGAGGACCAAAATCTTTACAACTGCAGAGATCTGTATTCTCAGTCTGCCACAGCTGCGGGAGATGTTATGTCTCATGCCACCAGCCGCAATATTTTTCCACAGCTGCAAGGAAAAAACAGCCACAAGTTGCAGTAAATTGTGGAGTTAGTCGTAAACCTGATCCACTTTTGTGAATAACATAGCTAAAGGAAAAACAAATTCTGCAAGTGGCAACCCACTTACGTTGAGGTTTTCCTGGACCTGTGGAATTTCCACAGGCTTTGAGAATCTGGCCCTATGTTCATAAGTGCAGTCAGTCATCAGAAATTGAAATTAAAAAACACGCCAATCATTCTTGTTGCCAAATTGCAATAATACATTCAACTTTCTAAGATAATGCATCAGCTGCTATGTAAGTAAAATGCATTTTATAAACAGAAAATTGGTTTCCTCACCACATAATATCTCAATGAACATTTAATGTAGCTGTAGCATGTAATGTTTAAGGGACAGTGTCAACCCGCTTAGGCCTCAAATTTTCCCTGTTTAAAAAAAATCACTTTATGACTGGTCACATTCTGTAAAGACTGCTGCTGTAGCTGGTTCTTTGATTCTGATTCCTTTTTTACTTTTTTGAAAGTGAAAAACAGACTGCTCCCCCAGCCCATACTGATGTTACCACCACTACAAAGTTTGTTTGCACTTCTTCCTGATCAACTTCCACTGCATCATTCCTGGTTGGAAATACCCCCATACAGTCTAGCCACTCATGATGCAGTGGGAGGGTGTGCCGTTGCTACACCAACAACTTTACTGCGAATGACACTACAGTGACAACAGTGCCAGGTCTTTGTAGTATCGGCGTGGGACCCCGTCATTGCTTTCTAGAGGTATTGTACCTCCCTCCCAGAAGGAACTCTGACTCAGAGTTGATTAATTTAGTAGTAGGGTATGCGGGGGACAAAGCCCCCCAAAGAAAACACAGTCTGAAGTGATTCCCTTTATGCCGACTGCAAATGCAATAGACATAAAGCAGTTGCTGTATCCTCAGTTGACAACAAAAATTATCAACCGTCATAGATCCCAGTAAGAGCAGAGGAGACATAGCATCATGAGTGGCTGCACTTTTGGGGGCGTCTTTGTATTGATCAGGATGTATGCAATTAGAGATGATCAAGGCAGAATTTGAAACAAACCAAGGTTGGATATAATTTAATTGCACCATTAGCATTACATATAAAGCAGAAGTGTAATGACATTTGGAAAAAGAAACATTGAACATACACTCTTTAAATATTAAAGATTTCAGGCATTTTCCATTTTTATTTGATACCAAAATGTTCTAGTTCCACCAAAAATTGAGCATTTTATGAGTATTTTAATTTAGTTTTTTTCTCAAGGAAAAAGGTGGCCTTCACAATTGACTTAGAAATAACATTGTAAACATTGCAAGGGTTAGGATCAAGAGAATTTAGAAAATCATGGTGTGTAGCATAGGAGGGACCTAGTAAAGTAATTAGACAGGTACAGTATGTTGATATTTTTATTAATTGTAGCATAAAGTTGCTCTTTTAGGAAAACATTTTTCATTGCATTGTTGCTTTAAAGAGCCACTAGTGCCAAAAGTGCTACACTGCAGAATCCAAATAAACATACCACCAATAAATCTCATACCAAAAACTGTATTACTACATTACTTCATTTTAAAGTTATTAGCCATTTTGTAACTCTGAGATCACTACCTGTACAAAAAAAAACTATATCAGTGAAGAGCTGATGATGATGTCACCTTGGGAACTCACAGTCTAGTGTTTCCTGTCAGCAAGCTTATAGGACCCGTGTCTCCAAAGTTGTAAAGATCATGTGCAATGGGTTTCACATATAAAACAAGCAGCATCATTCAAAAAATATTGCTTTAAAAACTATACGAGTTTCAGGGTTTGTAACAACGTTAATTCCACAGTAGATCCATGCTCTGGAGTGGTTTAATGCACTTGTAACATGGCAAGTGCAGAAACAGGGAGTTATGCTTTATACAACATTGTAACATGACATGCTATATTAGCAAGCACAATAAAACACAGATACAGACACAGATAGACTGGAATCATCTCTGTTTTTCTGCTGTGTTTGCTGTTTGGGAGTTGGTTGCTGTGCATTATGGGAAATGCATATATTTAACTGCATTTTGTATATTGTGGGTGCAGTGGTGAACAGTCATTCAGTTACTGATTATATGTAGATGTGGTCAACATTTCTGAATATGTGTTCATTTTGGTGGACTAACTTTTGTGAACTATTGAATCAACTCAATTTTACTGCTGTGTTTGCTGTTTGGGATTTGGCTGCTGTGCATTATGGGTAATGTATATATTTAACTGCATTTTGTATATTGTGTGTGCAATGGTGAACAGTCATTCAGTTACTGATTACATGTAGATGTGTTCAACATTTTATAATATGTGTCCATTTTAGCTGACTTACATCTGTGAACTGTGGAATCATCTCTGTTTTTCTGCTGTGTTTGCTGTTTTGGGATTTGGTTGCTGTGCATTATGGGAAATGCATATATTAAAGTGCACAGGAGTATTCAGCTCTGATAGTTGTTCCTGCATTTCCCTTGGCAGGCCAACAGATGGCTGTGGAACAATGCTACAGCCATGTTTAGATCAATTTCCAAATGTACTGAACTGAGTCACTCGGAAAAAAAAAATTTCATTCACCAAGTAAAAAACAAAAGAGCCCACATAGTTTGCTGACTGGTGCTGCCTGTTTTACTTGTGAAAACCATTGCTCATGATCTTTACAAGTTTGGATAAACCAATCCTAAAAGCTTGCTGACAGGGAAAACGAGTCTGTGAGTTCCCAAGATGACATCATCATCAGCTCTTTACTGATACAGGCTTTTTTTTGAACGGGTAGTGAAATCAGGGTTACAGAATGGATAATAACTTTACAATGAATTAAAATAGACATCTAGTTTTTGGTATGGGATTTACTGGGGGTATGCTTATTCTAATTCTGCAATGTAGCACTTTTGGCCAAATTGTGTCAGTTGCTCTTTAAGTTGTGCTAGAAAAGAAAGCAAATAAAACAACCAGCAACATCAATAAATTTTAGAGAAGGTAATCAATCTAAAAATAGGGGTTCTCAACTAGAAATAATATGATGCAGAAAGACTTGACAGTGTCCCTTTAATGCACTTGGTCTTGTTCCCACTGATGTTAGCTTTTCCTATTACAAAAAAAATGCTGACTTTGCTCCTATCTACAAAGCAGTTTACCATTAGACAGAAATGGTGAAAGTATTTGGGGAATATGGTCCCTGGTAGTAGAATGACAGATGCCACATTTTAACAAATTCTGTTCTTTAAACAGTCCTCCTCCCCTCACATTATTTGTCAGCCACCATCTGAGTTGTCACCACCATCCATCACTTGATCAGGATCAGCTTCTATACTTTTGTAGGGATATGGAAATCTTTCCTTATTAGCTTTAATAAATGTCAACGTGTGTACATTTTCTGGCAGCAGTCTATTTCTGGTGTCTGTCACAATATTGCCAGCTGTTCCAAACATGCGTTCTGAAGAGACACTTGTTACAGGACAACCAATATAGTTAAATACTTTATAAGTACAGGGATAGTCCAAGATGGTGGCCACGCTGGGCTTGCTGTCGTGATGTGGAGGACTTAGATTTAGCTCCAGCAGTGATTTTTAATTTTTATTTTAACATTTTTTTGGTTTATATTTTGAGTTTGTGTGTGTTATTTTAGTTAGGGATCTCTAGTGAGAAAGCTAGAATTCTTTATATTCTTTATTAGCATTTTCGGGCATAGTTTGGAACCGTGAAGAGTAAGTGTGAGCCTGACCTCTAAGGTTCTCTTTTTAGCTCTCCGGAACACATTGATTTTTAGTTATTGAGCCTGCCTGAAGGAGAAGAAGCAAAATGGACAATGTCACCTGGTGTTGACTGGTTCTAAGGGGTCAGACCGGAGGTTCAGAGCCTGTGTTGGTAGCCTGGTGGTGTACAGGAGGAGAGGTGGTTTCTGACTGAACAGCGAAGAGCACTTGTGGAATAATCCTGCTCAAATGTTCATTTGGATGGGGCAGCATTTGGGACATCTTTCATTGAAAGATTATGGACTGTTGACTGGTTGTGGTATGCAGGAGGAGAGGTAGCTTCTGACCTTACTATCTGTGGTCAAACATACTGTTTGCACCGCTCTGTTTACACATAACCAGCTGTGAGATGGGATTGTTCCCTGGAACTGGAACCAGTCCTGAATCTGCTCTCTCCCTTCTGTCCTTTGCCAGCACTTGTTTGATCATTCATTTTCGATGGGGCAGTGTTTAGGATGGTTTTTCACCAGAGGATCATGGATTGGTGACTGGTTGTGGACTGCTGTTGGGCCAGTATTAGCAGCTGGCAGGCCCTGAAGGATTTGTGAACTGAAGGGAGTGAGGGTCGAGACTTTTGTATGTCCGCCTGCCTTGGGGTGGGGGGGTAAAAGCTGTTTGGTTCCGAGACTGGAGGTCGGAGAGGAGAGTCAGCCGTAGGGCTGGGTCTGGATCGAAGTACTTCTAGGAGCTCATAGGGATGCCTGGTGTTGGCTGGGTGGCTCCTCAGGGCCCGTAGTCTGCGTGATTATTCGAGCTGCCCCTCCTCTGAGGTGGTGGTTGTGTGAGAGCTTACCCTGCATGTTCTGGGCCTGCTTGTATGATGGGTTGCTTAATCAGACCGAGGATTTTGAATGTCGAGTTTTTCCACCTGATTCATGGAGGAAGGAGTTTATGTCGATGAACTTTCTGTGGAATCCCTGCCTGGTTGATCTCACCTAACAAATTAGTTTGGCTATCTGCCAATCTGGTTTGAGTTATCTTTTATTTTCTTCTCCTTTCACCTGGCTTCAGATCCTGATCACTTTAAAGCAGTGAGAGTGCTTTTTATTTACATATATTTACTGTTGACTCCAGGAGGTGTAGGTGAGAGCTGGTGGCCTCTTGGATGTTTGACCTTTCATACACGCTGAAATGAGAGTTTGTGAGGATGTTTGCTTATCTAAACTGTTGTGGAGAGACCAAATAGATTACTTTATGGACTCTTTTTCTATGTATTATTGATTTGTTGTTTGTTTTATGAAATAGGGGTTATTTGTTATTGTTAATAATTAAGGGGGAGTTTAGTTATTTTATAGGAATCTCTGCTGATGTATTTTTGGCAGCATGTGTTGGGATCGTTCTTCAGTGGACAGGCACTACTCCCCCTCCAGGCTGAGGGATTTATATCCCTTCAAAAGCCCCCCATTGCAGCCCATTGTATACATGCATTGTCATGCTTTGGGGATTGCTCAGAGGGGCTGGAGGGGTTGGCCCCTGGTCCTGGAGGGGGAGCTGGGTGGGCTGATTGGGGTAGTGGGATCAAGGAGGCACCCCGGGGGCAAAATTGGTCCAGGAAAGGGGTTCACCTTAGCTGATTCCCATACCCAAGGGTTCCACTGGTGGTGGGCAAGTAGCTCGCTTTTCCATGGCCTCTCATCCAACTCAGACAGTGTTATGCAATGCCAGGTAAATGAAGAACAAGACAGCAATTATTGCTGATCTTGTTGAGACATCTGACCGGGCTTACTTCACTGAGATCTGGCTGGATGAGAATGCTGGTCCAGTATTGGAGTCAACAGTTCCAGCCGGTTACTCAGTGATGCACCGCCTGAGATTGGATCGCAGGGGCAGGGGTGTAGCCATATGTTTTAAGGCGGAGCTTGCCCTTGTGGAGGTTCCTGTGGGGGTCACCAGGTATTTTTTTATACTTCCTTTATTTCATAATATCTTTTACCATACATATTTATACATCTCTTATTCAGATTTGAAATCCATCTTTTTAGAATAGCAAACATTAAGAACAAAGTAAAAACATTTTAACTTTGGCATCCAAAACAAGACGGTTTACATTTAGGAATCCAGTTCATAGTATTGTCTACTATCTACAAGGTCCATTTATTTTTAAACAGTTAGGGCTTCACAAATATGCTATTGGTCAGATCACCTGCTTAACATTTTCTTAACTCCTTCTCTCTTAATTCATTTGCTTTATTTTATTTTATTTTATTTTGGGAATATTATTTGATCCTTTCTTGGTACATTTCCATCTAGCCCAGCTTGCTATATATGTCTCCATTCTATCCTGCAATCCCAAAGAAAGCTGCTCGTTGTGTTGGATTTTCAATATTAAAGCTTTCCAGTCTAGGATTTATGGGGTTGCTGATTGTAGCCATTTGTTGGTTATGGACTTATAGGCTGCACCCAGCAGTATTGCCCATAGGTACACTTTCCCTTTATCTTTCATCTCTATTGGTGGGATTCCCAGCATCAGGTTGGTAGCCCCTATCTCGGTCTGCACATCTAGTATTTCTTTTATATGACTCATTACTTGTTGCCAAAAGCTTGATATTTTAGGGCAGTCTATGAAAATATGTTTATACAAGGCCTTCAATTCGGCACATTGTCTCCAACATTGGGTTGAGCTTCCTGGCCTTCTCAGGGCCATGATTGAGGGGACCAAGAAAAACCTCACTCTCACCTTCCCTATGAATTCCCTCCACAAAGAGGAAGAAGTGGTCGCCCAAGTACCCCTCCATACCATATTCCACTCTTTAACAGATATTTTTTGGCCCAGATCCTTGTCCCATTTTGTTTGTGTCGAGTCATGGCATGTGCCTCACATTGTGTTAGAAATTTGTATATTATTGTTATTGCTCTCTCACCATTCTGAGAGGACCATGTCTGTCTAAAGGGGGTATTATCCTCCAGTAGACCAATATTCTTTTCACTGTGTCTGGCCTGTGTTGATATATAGTCCCTTATTTGATAGTAAAATAACCTATCTTTATCGGACCATTTATATTTCACTCGGGCCTCTTCAAAACTCAGTATATCTACCCCTCAAATTAATTGCCATGGGGCCTCGAGTCCTCATTTTGCTTGGTTTCTGTACCATTGGTTATTAAATTCCTGGTTTAGAGTCAAATGTTTATATTTCTAGCAATGCTGTTGGACTACCTTATATTTTATTCCCATTTGCCAACCCTTAAGGACAGACATAGTCGCCCCCGGGACCATCTGTATGGCCTCCCTAAGATGTGTTGGAGAGAATAAACATGCAGAAAGGGAAATCGACATTGGTCACTCGAGGTTTATCTGTTTCCATCTGGCCTGATAGGATCCATTGCCCCACAGTAGTGCTATTCGCATCTGTGCAGCCATCCAATAATTTTGGAGTGAGGGGAGTGCCACCCCCCCAGGTCCTTGGGAAGAACCAGCTTCGAGAAACTGACCCTGGGTCTCTCACGGTCCCAGAGGTAGGCATTTAGTAATTTTTGCCAGGACAAGAGTTTCTTGGAAGTTAGAGCACTTGGGACACATTGAAACAAGTATAGAAACCTTGGTAGTACATTAATTTTTAGAGCCATATTTCTGGTATAGAACGTGGACGGGAGCAAAGACCATCTCCCCAAATCTTGTTTTACCTTTGTAACTAGGGGATCATAGTTTAACTCGGATAATTTATCCAGTCTACTCGGGATTTGAATTCCCAGGTATTTTATACTCTCATTGTCCCACTTAACTGGGTACTGTTTTTTGAATGTTGGGGTTGGGATATAGTTAAATGCTAGGGCCTCAGATTTGGTCAGGTTCAATGCGAACCCTGACAACCTAGTGAATTGTTGGATCTTCCTAAAGAGCTCTTCCAGTGATATCTCAGGGCTGGTTAAGTAGAGGAGAATGTCGTCTGCAAATAGGGCTAATTTCTGTTCCACCCCTGCCATAGTTATCCCCTTCACATCTGAAGCTTGTCTCGGACTTTGGGCGAGTGGTTCTATGTAATAGACAAAGAGTAATGGGGAAAGAGGGCACACCTGTCTAGTTCCCCTTTGTAAGCAAAATTTCTCCGATATATGGCCATTTGTTCTTATATATCCCACGGGGCTACTATAAAATTTAAATATGGTGTCTACAAATTGATTTGGGAAGTTAAATTTCAGTAGTACCTCTTTTAAATATTTCCATTTCACCTTATCAAATGCCTTTTCTGCATCTAATCCCAATAAGACTGCTGGAATTTTCTGTACTCTGATTTGCTCGATAACATACACCATACACCTTACATTATCCTGGGCTTGGCGACCTGAGATAAAGCCACACTGGTCCATATTTATTGTGGCTGGTGCAAGTTGAGCCAGTCGCCTGGCCAGTATAGTGGTTAGTATTTTGTAATCTGTGTTTAAAATGGATATTGGACGGTAGGACAAGCAGTGAGTTAAGTCTTTTCCTTCCTTGGGTATTACTGATATTATTGCCTCTTTCCAGGAGGGGGGTCTCTCCCCTCTGTGAGGTCACACAGGCAAAAACTCTGGTTAATATTGGAGTTAACATTTTAGAAAGGGTCTTATAGAATTCTCCCGGTAGCCCATCTGACCCCGGACATTTACCTGTTTTTAGGGCCCCTATTACTGACACCACCTCCTGGCTCATTATTGCAGCTATCAGCCTTTTCCCCTGTTCTTCTGATAGGGTTGGGAGCTGAAGAGGCGTTAGAAATTCCCTAATCTTATCTTCCAGGGGGTTACTGTCTTCTTGGTAAAGCTTAGAATAATAGCAATAAAATGCTTCCGAGATTGTATGTATTTTATTTTTAATTTCGTTCGTTATTGGGTGTCTCATCTTTGTAATGGTAGATTTAGCTTTTTGAGCCCTTAATTGGGCTGCTATAAGCCTCGAGAACCCAGGCCCTCCATCATAATATCTATGCCTAAGAAACATTAATTTCTGCTCCACGGCATAGTCAAGGATTGTATTCAGTTGTTTTTTAAGAGAGATGAGCTTGTGGGACCAGAGACTGCAGTGTTTCAGTTTCTGCATTTCCTCTAAAGTCTCTATTTTAGCCTCCAGAGAGAGTCTTTTTTCTTCTCTCTGTTTTTTTTTGTAAGCAGAAATTGAGATAATTTTCCCCCTCACTATAGCTTTAACTGTATCCCAAAGTGTAGCTACACTAGTTTCTTGGTTATCATTTTCCTCCATTGCCTGGGTAACAGTGCTACCTATCGATTCTTGCATTCCCTTGTCTCTAAGCAATGAAACATTAAGCCTCCAAAATGTTCTTTTGCGGGGTGTTTGCAACTGCATACTATAAAAGACAGGTGCGTGGTCTGAAAGGACGAAGTCCCCCTGCCATGCCTGCCGAATAGAATGTATATGTTCTTTTTGCATTACTAAAAAGTCCAGACAGGAGTACGAGTCGTGAACTTGTGAATAGAAAGTATGTCTACGCCCCTGTCCGCATGTATGCTTCCATATGTCTTCGTAACCCAGTTCTAGAAGTAATTTCTGGACTTTTCTGCTCAATTTGTTTGTACGGGCTTGGGTATGGCCTCCCCCTCTATATCTAAATTGAAATCTCCCCCACATAGCAGCCTACCTTCTGTCCAACTTGCTAGTTGTGTAAATAGGTTTCAGTAAACAGAGTAATCCATTGCTGGGGGGGGGATATATACAGAGGCCAGTGTAATCTGTTGTTCCTCCATTTCACCTTTAAGAAAGGCATATCTTCCCTCCTTATCTACCATTTTATCCTTGGCTTCAAAGGGAGTACCCTGTCTCACCAATATGGCCATTCCTCTACATCTACCTCCTTTATATGATGAGGCCACCACCTGGGAAAAATCCAGTTTCTCAAATTTTTTATGCTCAGTTTGTGAAAGATGGGTCTCTTGTAGTAGTATAATGTCTGCTCTTTGCCGTTTCATTAACTGAAGGATCTTGGTTCTTTTGACAGGATTTGTAACCCCATGCACATTATAGGTGCAGATAGTATAATTATGTGACATTATTGCTAAGGAATTTACCAACATAAACTATACCCCAACTTACAGTATGGGTCTTTCTCCCCAGTGGTAGCCCCATATCCTTATGGACCCTAAGAAACATAGCACATCTTATCGTTCTATTCGTCTCGCGATGCCGTATCTAACATAGGTTTCCAATAAAACTTTAAACATTCTCTCAAAACTCAACTTTAACATGAACATTGTACTTCCAAGGTTGGGGGCTAAGTGATTCACTAGCCCCTTTGTACTCCTAAAGACTAGGAGGACGAGGAGGTATTTCGTAGCCCACCGTTTCCGGGGGACCTCCTCTACAGCCTTGTTTACTTGGGGCTCCTAAGAGAAATAGCTTGCTGTGGGTTTGTGGTAGCGTTGCCTGTCCCCCACCCCCCCGGCAGATCCACTTGAAATGGTTTTTCATTAGTGTGAGTGATAGAGGTTTTCCTAATAATATTACTGGTCAGACCGCTCTTTTAGCAAGCTTATAACAATAAAAGAGCATCTGCTATAGTTTGCTGCTGAGCTAATTCAACTAAAAGTATAGCAGTATAGCTATGGAGGATAGGAAAGGTGGGGGGAGGGATAGGGGCAGAAGGAAAGGGAAAGTGGGGGAAGGAAGATGAAGTAGAGGGAAAGAGGAGGGAGGAAGAAAGAAAAGAAAAAAAAACAAACACCCACCCTCCCTTAGGAGGGATCTTGTGGGTGTAGGCTAGTTCTTCTTCATTACAGGTAACCAAGTTTCATATTGAAACACCCAAAAGTTCCAGAGCTGTCATTTCCCAAAATATGTTAACAGTAAGCTCTAGTTATTGTGATCTATCTTGCTCTAAACAATGGTCTGGAGTGTCCATGTCCCGTTTATATTAGATCAAAAGGCACCATCACCCGTTTATGTTAGATGGGTTCAGATCCCGCCTTGCCTCCTGTAAGCAAAAAACCTATGCACCAGGGCTACCGTCTGGTTACCATGCATTTAAAAGTCTGAGGTAATCAGAGCAGATTCAGTACTTTTAGGTACCCTGGTGTTATGATGCAGAGTGATTAAATGTACTTATCGTGGTATGCCAGTCCAATAGGGAGTAATTTGGGCGAGTCTGTCCCTTTTTCTGAAACAAATCCTGGCTCTCTTTTTCCATTCCTTCAGGTTAAAATGTCTTTGCCAGATACTTTTCTCACAAGAATCTTCTGTATACTGAGCATTGCTTCGACGTGCACCTCACTTCCTGTTCCTCCAGTCTTCCTGTTTGATGTGCGCTGCCTAATGGGTCCCCGACTCCCGACTTCTTGGTTCCCCCTCTCCTTAACCACAATATTATGTGCTTCCAGGGCTTCCTCTGCTGTAGTGTAAGTCTTTGTCTCTTCCTCCCAAAAAACTCTCAACCGCGCAGGGTAGGGCATATGAAAGCGTATTGATTT
Organism: Neoceratodus forsteri; assembly: GCA_016271365.2. NCBI lineage: Eukaryota > Metazoa > Chordata > Ceratodontiformes > Ceratodontidae > Neoceratodus > Neoceratodus forsteri. Next base: position 1,734,109,694 of record CM057450.1, on the reverse strand, counting down.
TTCTTTTAAGGCTCTCAAGATAGGTAAGTACCAAACCCTTTGCAGTTGTATTTCATGGGGATAGTCATGATCCAGGTATAATTTGTGAGTGAGATATTTGAGATCTTTTTTCGACCAGGCACGTGTGAGGATTTCCTCCTTGGCAGCATATGAGTTCAGTTTAAACACAATAGACCTCGGACGGGCTGCTGGGTCGGTTGGTTTTGCCTGGAGTGATCTATGCACCCTCTCAATTCGAAATGCCAAAGTAAGTGGGAGGTCCAATATATCTTTAAGCAAATTCTCTAGGAAGGCTGTCATTGGGGTATTTCTAGGTTTTCAGGCAAACCATATAATCGCAAGTTGTCTCTTCGTGAGCGACCCTCTAAATCAAGACATTTCGCCTGGAGATCTGTCATTTGTTGTACTAGGGTCTGGATCACTTGTGCCATTTGTTCTGTAACGTCCTCCGTAGTTGACAACCTCTCTTCTATCTGGCCTACACGACTCTCAAAAGCGGAGAGTTGAGACTGCATTGCCCGGAACTCTTGTTTATTCTTTCTACGGGATTCCAATATTTCATGGAGCAATCTTTCAAATCTAGAACGCAATAGGTGTTCGTTTTCACCATCAGTGTTGTAGTCGGAGACTGTTGGCCTTGCGGTGAATTAGGCCTGGTCGGTAGGCCCTCTTTCGATCTAAGTGCATCCTTGTTGGTGGTCTTTGTATCATGCCGGTTTTTACCTCTACTCGTGGTCTGTGATTGTCCCCCTGCCCCTTTTGACATTTCTGTTTCATATATTTCCAGTTTTAAGGGGGTTTTGGAATCTGCCAAGCAAGGAGCTTCTCAGGTTAGGCTGGCAACGGCTCTGTGACGTCGTCACCAGGTATTTTGAGTGTATCATGGGTGCAGGTGTGGGTTGCGGGTTCCTTCTCATCTACCATCCACCCAGGATGAGAAAGTTTTCCTGCAAGAAGTTGCATACTTCATGGTAGACATGGTGTTGGAATCCTCCAGGTGGTTGGTCCTAGGGGATTTCAACACCTGGACTGACGATGAACTCTCGCTCTTTGGTCAGAACTTCCTCCAACTGATGATTTTGTTGGGCTTCACACAGGTAGTTACTGCTGCAACCCATATTCAGTGTCACTCCTTGGACCTGGTGTTCCTCATGGGGATGGAGGTCACCGATCTGGTGGTGGAAGCGGTCAGATGGTCCGACCATCACTCTATAAGGTTCAGCTTCATGGCTGTCCCTGTGAGACCTGCCCCTGTGGAGATGGTCCAGTACTGCCCTTTAAGGGGTGTTACCCCTGAGGGTCTGATGGTGGTGCTGGACCTATTGAGTAGACCATTGGAATGCTCGGATCCAGGGGAGCTGGTACTGCACTATAATAGTGTGGTGGTTAGGGCCCTGGATTCTGTAGCTCCTGTCTGGGTTCGCCCGCTCCCTCTTTGCTCATGATCTTCTTGGTTTGATGGGATTCTGAGGGAGTTGAGGAGAGCAGGGCAAAGGTTGTAACGTTGTTGGTGGAAATCTGGTCTGGAAGAGGATAGACTTAGGTTGATAGCCCATTATTTGGACTATCAATCAGCAATCTCCTGTAAGAAGGCAGAGTTTCTGTCCAGAGAGGTTGCTGCAGCAAGGAATCGACCAGCTCAGCTCTTTCGGACTGTGGACAGCCTGTGCAATCCAGCCTGTCTTCAGGGCCGGAGAGCCTTTTCACAATTACAGTGTGAAGAGTTTGCTCAATTATTTGTGGATAAGCTGTCCTCTATCAGGTCGGAGAGCCACTTGACTCATTCAAATGAGCATGGCATTGGTCAGTGTGAGGACACAGACACACAGTCTACATGGATGAACTTCAACCAGCCAGCGATCGTGAACATCGTGAAAATGGTTCAGGCATGCGACCGACTTGCTGTAGTTTGGATCCTGGTCCAACACGCCTCCTTGTGGGGTGTGTGGATGTTATCAGACCGATCCTCACTGAGATAATCTGGTGTTCATTGGATAAGGGTGTGTTTCCAGTCCCCCTGAAGGAGGCAGCGGTAACACCCCTTTTAAAGAAATCTTCTCTTGACCCAGACAGTCTTGCGAACTACAGACCTGTCTCTAACCTTACCTTTTTGGGCAAGGTTATTGAGAAGGTAATCGTGTCGCAGCTCGAGAACTTTCTTACCACCCATGAGGTCTATGATCCTCTCCAGTCCAGTTTCAGGAAGAGGCATAGTACTGAGACAGCTCTAGTTTGGGTACTTTATGATCTGATAGTGAGGAATCAGAGGAGCCATTTGATCTTGGTTCTCCTTGATCTCTCTGCAGCATTTGACACCATGAATCATGCGGTACTGCTGGAATGCCTGCGGCTACTCTGTGGACTGTCAAGGACAGTCCTCAGTTGGTTCCATTCTTTCCTTATGGGCAGGATGCAGAGGGTGGTATTGGGGATTTGTTCCTTGGCTCCTGTCTGTCTACCCTGTGGGGTGCTGCAGGGTTCCGTGCTGTCCCCCTTGTTGTTCACAGTGTACATGCTGCCGTTAGGAGACATTATAAGGTGGTACAGGCTGAGTTTTCATTGCTATGCTAATGATACTCAGCTGTACCTGCCCTTTGTACCTGAACAGAACAACAGAGTCTTGGTCTTTAACAACTGCCTTGCCGAAATTCAGGATTGAATGAGTGCTAGCTGGTTGTGATTGAATCCGGATAAGACTGAGGTGCTGGTGGTGGACCCTAGTCATCGGGTAGAGAGGGGTACACCTGATCAGCCATCTGTCATTGTGCTAGGTGGCAATCAGTTGAGACCCTCTGAACAGGTGTGGAATCTGGGCGTTGTGCTTGACAGCGTGCTGATGCTAAAAGCCCAGATGTCAGCAGTCATTAAGTCCTCATTTTATCATCTGAGGAACATTGCCCTGATAAAACACCTTGTTCCGCTCAAGGACCTTCCTATTCTGGTCCATGCCTTTGTGTCTCCCGCCTTGACTACTGCAATGCTCTATACCTAGGGCTACCATGGGGTGGACCTCCATGGCCAGCAGCTGGTGCAGAATGCTGCAGCCAGGTTACTGACTGGCCTATCTAGAACTAGCCATGTCACCCCTGTGCTCTGTGAACTGCACTGGCTGTCTGTGTGATGGAGGATCATCTTCAAGGTCACATTGCTGACCTATAAGGATTTACACAGACAGGGACTGGGTTAGTTGCAAGACCTCTTTTGACTCTATTGCCCCCTCCGCCCTCTCTGCTCCACCATCGAGGGATTGCTAGAGGTTCCCAGGGTCCATCTTCAGACTTCGGGCACTAAGGCATTTTCATTAGCAGCCCCGACCCTGTGGAATTCTCTACCTCGTCGGATTAGAGAGTGTCTGTCCACTGAGACTTTTAAGTCTTCCCTGAAGACATATTTATTTAGTCTAGTCTTCGGGGATAATATTTAATTTATGAGACTGTTGCCTATTTTATATATTTAAATATGTTTTATTTAATTGATTCTTTATATGTGTTTTTGTATTCGCGCTTTGATATTGGAAAAGCATGTTATAAATAAAGTTTGATTTGATTTGATTTGATAATACAGTTTGGGCCTTATTAGCTTTTTCTATCTCCAGTATTCAAAAGGACATGCATCAATAGGAATAAGTGATTCTTGCAGGTAATTGTCTACCACAATGGACAAAGAATGCTAGGAAGAAGAATCAATGTAATTTGGTATGGCAGAGATCTGCAAAAGGCTTTGCCACAGATTTAGCTTGCTACTAGGAGTGGAACTGGGAGCTGTGGAAGAACTACTGCTCATATTGGGTGAGTTTTCCTATCCTTTATCTCTTCGTGGAGCTGGACTTGCATGTTGTGGCGATGAGAAGGTACTGTGTGTGTCTATGCTGGACTCCTGTGAGTTTTCCAACTCATCTAACAACAGCAATTTGTAGTGCTCTACATTATGTGATTTTGAAAGGTGAATAGCTTTGAACCAGGGATCTAAGAGAGTTGCAAATATGTAGTGTTTGATTTGGTCATTGCAACTAATTTCTCATTATTTTGGAAGTGCTCAGACATTCTCTTTACAAGATTTCCATGATACTGCCAATGTCTTGTCTTCAGATCTGTTTCTTTCTATCTGTGGAGTCAGAACACTCAGATGATGTGTGATCAGCCTTATAAGTGGGATAACCTGACTGACTCAGAGTCACACATGCAATTCCCAGAATTTCAAGTCTAGAAATGGAATTTTATTATTTTAATCACTGTAAATCAGTGGCCTTGGTGATTAGCATTACAAGTGGGATAACCAGACTTACTCAGAGTCACAAATTCTGAAGACATGTTCCTTGTAGCTGTCTCAAAAGGAGTTAGGGTGCAGTACACTGCCTCCATTAACTTCCACTGCAGCATAGAAAACATAGTGCCATCACCAATAATGTAATTGGAGCAATATTCATGTACAGCTGGATTTTGTTCCAAAAGACACTACAGCACATTAGGAGTTGAATTCCACTGAGTGGAAACATTTTCAATCAGCTTTTGGTGGGACAGATTGTGTTTCTTTTGCATTTCAGATAATATCCATATAGCCTTGGTTGAATGAGAAAGGTGAGTCACATTTTTTTCCAAACAGCAGTCCTACCATCAACTTGTGTTTCATTGTTCAGGAACCCAGTGACAATTAAATGTAAGCAATGTGCAAAGCAAGAAACACACATGAATCCTTTGTCCTGTACTGCTTTCAAGATGTTGGCTTCATTGTCACTTCCTATAAAGCCACATTATAGACTGTGAGAATAAATGCAATCATTACAGAGCTCATTTAGTTCTTGCAAGATATTTGTGGCTGTATGTCTTTGCCCAAACTTCTTTATATGCAACAGCACAATCTTTTGAGGTGTGTTTGTTTTTGAAGAAGCATTAGAAAACTGACCAAATGAGTGGTAAGGGTCATGTAATCTATATTCTGACTGCTGGTCCACATATCTGTTATGACATGAATAACCCCACCCTCCGCATTTTTAAGACCAGTGAATCACCACTGAATAGTATGTGGGGGGGGGACTAGGAGCACCTCTGGTGCACTTCTACCCCTTTTCACTTATGTGCCAAAGTACCTAAGTGCAAGCATCACTGTCACTTTTAATGCCTCATAAATGTTTAGTATTTCAATATAGGCAAAGTACCTTTAATGAGGAAGATTGTAATGAGGCTCTGCAAGTTTCATGACCATCTCAAAATCCTCATGATGTTCTAAAGAGTATGGAAGAAGGGCTCAAGCTAACATTTCCCCAATTTTATGATTAAGAGGAAGACTCTTTGGATGACTTTTGTTAAACATATTCTTTCTCTCAATTGCCTGAGACAATGTTAGTTGCCTGCAACATGTCCCTGCTGGTTTATTAGATACTGTGCTTCATTTATCAGATGAATATTGGCGTGGTGGAGGACTTACATCACCGGATGTGCAACTGATGCTAATGGTGTTCGTGGCAATGGTGGTCCTAGGGCTGGCAGTAGTTCTGTCAGCATCATATTCACACAATTCACTATCCATTTCTACATCCTTATCCTTCTCATTAATGGTGGTGGTGGAGGACATGATTTTTGGCTGAACATGATCAAGCAATACTGAATGTGTCTTCAGATGGCATTTTAGAGCTGTAGTGCCAATACATGAAGCAACTTTACCACGGCTTACACTTTGTTTACAAATGGTACAGATTGCTCTGCAAGGATCAATTTTACTGAGTGAAAAATAGTTCCACACTGCATAAGTGATATACTTGGTTTGAATGCAAGGAAGATAACTGAAAATCAATCAATCAATCAATCAAATCTTTATTTATTCAGGCGAACATCGTTGAGCACAGCTCATTTGCAAGATGGACCTGATAAGGTCAAGGTTCAATAATTGATACATATACAGATATAATCAAAACACTTATATATACAGTAAGAAAAAGGCAGAAATTGATTAAACATAACAGTACAAGGTAGGACAATGAAAGCAGACTAGAAAATCTAATATGTACAGTACATATCAACTATGGAGGTATCATGACATACATTCAACATATGGCACCCAGAACTTCCAAGGTTCCTGGGCAAGCCAATATAGACAAGGAGACACAGTGTTTGAGTGACTGAGAAATGGTGATCATAGCCTCTGGTGAGTGACAAGGTAGGAAGGGTTATGAGGACTAGAACAGGGCTGGGGGCTAGTACAAGAGGGTGTGTAGGAATGATAAGGGCAAGGTAAGGGCCAGGAGTGAGGGCGAGGATTATAGCCAGGAGTTGAGAGATCTGTGGAGATAAATTTATCGGGACAGAAATGTCATAATATGAAGGCTGCCTGAGAGGGGGATCAGTGGAGATAAGTTATAGGGAAGTGGATTGCCAAATTAGGATGGCTGACTGAGAGGGAGAGGGTTAGGAATGTGAATAAATTAGAACTTGTGGAAGCAGTTGCATTTATCTGGGAAGAAACTTGGGTAAAGATGTTTGAAGGATGCTAATGATATCAAGTTAAACAGCTTCAGGGTCTTCTGTAAAGTATTCCATGATATAGCTAGAGTATAGCTGATGGCAGATCTCCATACCCGGCTGTTGACTTTGGGCTGTGAGCATGATAGAGTTGGCGGCTTCTTGGTGCATAGGTACTAGCTCTGACCTGAGTGAAGCAGTCTAGAATATAGTTTGGAAGCTTCTTAGTCAATGCTCTGTAAATCCAAAATTCAGCATTTCTGTTTCTTCTGAGATGTAGGGACGTCCAACCGACTGCAGCATAGAGAGAGCAGTGATGAGTGTTAAGTGGAAGATCTGTAATGAACCTTAGTGCTCTGTGGTATAGTGTGTCCAATTTGCTTAAGTAGGAGATGGGGCAGTGACTGTAAAGGAAATCTGCATAGTCAAGCACTGAGAGAAATGTGGCCTTAGAGAAAATCATACCAGTGTTTTTTTTTACCTGTGTGACATGAACTCAGGCCATCCATACTTTTTCTGCTGGTTCTATATCATAATAGCTAATGCGAAATGGTGATCGCTATTACGGTGAGTGTATATTGCCGAAAGGCAAATCGGCAATATACACTTGCAGGTGAACCAACATCTGGCAAAATAAAGTGTTTTTGCAGGAGGAGGGTCTGTGCCCCCTTCGTGCCCCCCGCACCCCCTGATTTTGGATTCTTAACTCCAGGGGTGTGCATGTCGGGAAGGGGGCACAGTCTGCATAAAAAAAAATTAAGTCCTGCAGCAGCAGGCAGTGGCAAAATTCTTCCCTCCCAGTCGCCAGTCCCGAACCCAATACCTGCTGCACCAGAGCTAGCCTTCCTCACCAGCACACCACATGGCTGGCTCAGCGGCAGCAGGTACACTATAGCTCAATAACCCTCTTCCCTATCCCTCCCCTTCCACTCACTATCCTCCCTTTCCAGTCACCCTCACAGTAGCAGTGAGTTGCTACCCTTGCCGGTTACCCATGATCATAGTGCCAAATATGAGCCGCCATTTTGACGATCGACCATATTCGGTCACTGTTATCACGGGATACCTTTTCTACCTATGGTGCTAGTAGAGGGGGCACTTGAGGGATTTTCACTTGGATCTGATGTAGCAGTAAAAGAAGGGGTGAATTTTCCCTTCCCATTGCAAACATTTGTGGATTCCTTTGTAACTGCACCACCCGATGCTTTCTCAGCAGCGTCACTCATTTGGCTTGGGTGAGGGGTTCTTGCTTCACCAGTCAGTAAAGTGTCAGACACAGAAAAAGAATTACTGTCCAAGTCAGATTCACTGTCACTTGCACTACTCTTTAACAGCATGAAGAGCATACCTTATAGTGCCTCTGTAAGTGACACCAGCAACTGCATACATTTTCTTTAAAGGTCCCCTTTGCCATTGTTTAGCACTTTTTGTGCTTGTATTATCACCTAAAACATTTGTACTGTTTTGCCTACCACTATCACCTGAACCATAACCACCACCACCACCAGCAGTAGAGCCATATGCTTCACCTGTGTTGTCAGCCATAATAGCACCAGTGAGTGTGTACAGTTCCTGCCTTACAAAATAGTGTGGCTTAAATTACTAATTTGTTTTTGGTTTTATAACAGTGTAATCTTCAGTGGAAGTTAATTGAAGCAAACATGAAGTTGGATGGATCCCAGGTTCAAGCCTTACAGAATGGACATGGACAAGACACTGATGTCAAGAAATGGAATTCTCAATAAAAATGCTTTTTTTACTATTTGTCTTTATATATCTCTAACTTGTCTCACCCAAAATATATCAGAATTTATTTAAGATATCACACAATGACTGCTGGAGGCACATGTCAATTCACAGTCACAGTTGGCTAATACACCATGAAAGAGTCACACATAATAAATAAATGATTTGTCTCTCCTCCCCTGTAACCAAAAATATTTCTGGGATTTGACATGCCACACAAGCACACACTGGTCACAGTGCAGTCCAGGGGAATGCAGCAGCACAGTTGGCTAGTACACCACACAGGAGTCACATATAATGAAAAAATGATTAGTCTCAGCCTCCTTCCCTGTCACCCAAAATATTTGTGGGATACTGGGATTTTAGAAGCCACACAGATACACACTGGGCACAGTGACTGACAAGTACATACGAACATATGAAAGTTGCCAGCAGCAAAAGGCAATCCTGGTCTATCTAGGCTGCTCAAGATTGCAGCTAACTCCCTATTCTGCAGCAGCCCTGCCCCTTCCCCTTCCCTCTCTTTACCCTCCCCTTTGCCCTGTCCTACAGCTTCTTGAAGCATTCCACTGTGTTACATGCCACCACCTCAGCCAGCAGTGCATTTCACTTTGCCACCACCCACTCCATAAAGAAATACCTCCTCACATCCCTCCTAAATCTACCCCCCCCAGTCTCATGTCATGGCCCTTAGTGTCTTTCCCCACCTTCCTCCTGAATAGACCCTCTGTGTCTATTTTGATTATCCCCTTCAGGTATTTGAAGGTCTCAGTCATGTCCCCCCATCCCTTCTCTCCTCCAATGTGTACATGTTTAACGTTCTTAGTCTGACCTCGTATGGCAATTCCCCCAGGCCCTGAATCATCTTCATTGCCCTATGCTGCACCCCCTCCAGCAGCCTAATGTCCTCTTGTAGGTATGGGCACCAGTACTGCATGCAGTATTCCAGGTGGCATCTAACCAACGATCTGTACAATGGTAGAATAACCTCCCTTCTTCTTGCGGTAATACCCCCCTTGCAATGCACCCCAGCATTTTGTTGGCTATTGGTGCTGCATTTCTGCATTGTATGGAATTGTTCATTGCTCCTGTGATGAGCACCCCAGATCCTTCTCCTCCTCTCTTATCTCAAGTCGCACCCCTGCCCCAGATGTTAGCTTCTCCTTGCATTTATTGTTACAAAGTGCAGTACCTTGCATTTTTTTGCATTGAACCCCAGCTGCCATCTGTCAGACCATGCCTTTAGCCTTGCCAGATCCTCTTGTAGCCCCAGCCACCCAATCTGATCATCCACCACAACTCCCATCTTGGTGTCATCTGCAAATAGGCTGATTTCACTGCTGATGCCCTCCGAGATGTCTGCAATAAATATGCCAAACAGCACTGGGCCGAACACCGACCCCTGTGGAACACCACTTGTCACAGGCTTAGGAGATGAGTATTCCCTACCTACCACCACATTCTGCTGCCTATCTTTTAGCTAGTTCTCCATCCACCCCACCAGTTTTGCTCCTGCCCGTGTGCCCCATAGCTTGCTTCCAAGTCTCCCACGCTGTACTGAATCGAATGCCTTACTGAAGTCTAGGTACAGGACATCCACCACATGGCCCCCGTCAATTTGCCTAGTCACCCAGTCATAGTATTCCACCAGTTGGTCTGGCATGACCTGCCCTTGACAAAGCCATGCTACCTCCCGTTCTGCACCCCGTTCACCTCCAGTAGTGCCACTAGCCTCTTCTTTAGGATGGTGTTCATTAGCTTCCCCACTATGGCCGTTAGACTTACTGTCCTGTGGTTCCCCAGTTCATCCTTGGGTCCACTCTTGTGGATGGGAACCATGTGAGCCAGTGTCCAGTCAAGTGGTATGCATCCTGTGTCTAGAGATTAATTAAATAATTCTGCCAAAAGTCCTGCCAGGACCTCTGCCAGCTCCTTCAGTACTTTTGGAATTTACTCCATCCAGTCCTGGTGCCTTGTCCACCCTCAGTGCCCTTAACCCTTCCAGCACCCTCCCCATGATGATTTCTCCATCTGTCATCCTCCTCATCTGTTTATATCCTCCCTACTACAACGGGTAGCGCCTCCTCCCTTTCTTTCATAAAGACTGAACAGAAGTAGCCATTGAGCACTTCTGCCTTTTCACCCCCCTCTTCCACCAATCCCCCCTCCTTCTTAATTCTTGCAATTTGGTCCTTACAGCTTCTTTTCTCCTTGATATGCCTATAGAAGTCTTTTTCCCCTTTTTTATGCCCTGCACCAGCCTGAGTTCTCTTGCCACCTTGGTTGCCCTTACTCCCCTGGTCACTTCCTTTGCTTCTTGCAGATATTCCTCACTATCCTCCTCCTTCCCCGATTCTCTGAATCTCCTGTAAGCTGCCCTTTTCCTCCTCACCCTATCTAACACCCCATTTGCTTATCCAACTGGGTTTCTTTCCCCTTGCCTTCTTAGTCTGGGCCCTACTGCAAGTTTCTGTTGCCTCCACAATCCCCTGTCTTATCAGTTCCCACATTTGTTGTGTGTCCATACCCAGTTGAATTTTGCACATGAACCCCGTACCACTTCCCTCATCATCTTAAAGTTGGCATTCCTGCAATCCAGCACCCTTGTGCCAGATGACCCCCTCTCTTTAGCCATCTGTAGCTGGAACCATACTGTCTGGTGGTCACTCCCCCCAGTGCTTCCTCCACTCTCACATCCCTCACCCACTCCCCGTTTGTAAGTATGAGGTCAAGGCTGTTACTTTCCCTAGTTGGTTCCTTGACCAATTGTACTAGAAAGCTTTCCTGGAAGGCATTCAGCATTACCTGCTCCCTTCTGATCTTTGTGGTAGGTGTGTTCCACTCTATCCCCGGCAGGTTAAAGTCCCCTACTATCACCACCCCCTTCCCACAGTTCCTCCTGATCTGTTCTGCCAGTACCCTGTCCATCCCTTCAGATTGAGAGGGTGGCCTGTACGACATACAGGAGTCAGATAAGTCCTATGGAAATTTTTTGAGAAGATACCACAGTTAATAAACAAACAAACAACAAAAAAACTATGGTCTTTCTCTGGTACTGTATATAATTTTTTTCATTAATGAGAGTGCCACCCTCCCCACCACCATTGCCTATCCCTCCCTCCTAGCCCTGCCTTTTTCCTAAAATATTTTTTCTTTTGCAGTTACAGTATGTTCTCCAACTCAGAGTCCACACAAGGAGGAAAGATTTTTATTCTTTTTTTTTTTTTAAATTTAGGATGGTTTTATAGTGAAATGATAATCCTCCAAAGGAGAGAGAGGTAGTAGCTAGCAACCCTCCCCCTCCTCCACTGCCTGTCCCTCCCAGATTTGTTTTTTTCACTATTCTGCTTTTGTTTTGCAATTTCTTATTTTTTCCCTACTAGTTTTTTTCCAACACAAGGAGGAACACAAGGATTGTTTGATTCAATGTGGATTAGAATCAGAGTCATGCTGGTGGACACATGCTGCTGCCAGCCCGATAGTGAACTCTGCTCTCAACTTCCCTCCAAACTAACTGTGCAACAGACCAGATTTCCACAGGCTACTACTGCAATTCAGTCATCACATGACTGAATCATATGCAGCACAATCACATCTCATGAGTTTTCTTTGGCTCCCAGTCCCCACCCCACACAACTTGTCACTTCCTCGGCTTCACTCCCACCAGCTGCATTGAACTTTCTGCCAGTCCTACCTCGCCACACAGCAGCAGCCAGCCCCTGACCCTTAGTCTCCCCTCGTCCCAGAAAAGCCCAATGCACATTTGCAGAAGCTGCAAGACCCACTCCACAATCCCATGAATAACAGGCAGCATGGGTCCAGCCCTCTTGAACCCCTCACTTCTATCCACCATCGCTTGCCAAAGTTCCACCTGACAGCCAAAATAAAAAAAATAAAGAAAAAAAGGTTTCAAACATTTTGCTAACCCTCTAGTGTTCGAGTTCTAAATTAGAACTTGAACAACAGAGTCTGAGCATGGTTCAAATCTTTTTCAAACTAGTTCTGACAACCCTATTTCCTTTAGCAGCAACTCCAATGGCTTCTCCACCACCAGTGTCAGGCTGACTGGCCTATAGTTGCCTGCCTCCTTCCTGCTACCACTTTTGTGAAGCAAGATTACATCAATCTTCCTCCAGTCCTCTGGAACCATTCCTGTTTCCAGTGAGTTGTTAAAAAGGAATTGTCAGAGGTGCAGCCAGTACCTCCCTGAGCTCCCTCAGTACCCTTGGGTGTACATCATCTGGCCGCATAGCTTTGTCAACTTTCAGATTTGTGAGTCTCTTCAGAACTCTCCTCTGTAATGGGATATGTGTCTACATTCCTCTAGTGCCCCTGTTGCTTTTAGGTGGCCCATCCCCTTCCCCCTCTAAACAAAAGTACTAGTTTAGGATATCTGCTTTTTCCTGATCCACTTTTTTTTTTTGCTGGTGCGGGAAGCAATGTAGAAGCATGATAAATGTGCAATATTGGAACATTTCTTGATTTGACTGCTTTACTGTATAAGTGCACACAGTTCTGTATTTTAATTGTGGACTAGTGCAACCATCTGCAGGCTAGTACAATTTTGAATCAACTTGCCCTGCTGGTTACTGCAAAAAAGGGTTACGATCAATCCCTGATGAAAATTCTCATCAAGTAGGATGAAGAAAAATATGTTGAAGTTATTCAGGAAATTAAAGTAAATGTTGAAGGTTCCCATAGCAAATGGGAGTAGTACACTGTAGGTGCTGTGAATCAGTCTCCTACAATTCAAACTGCCAAATAATGCTGTTTTCCATGAAAAAAAAATCCTTTTATTTTGGTGCTCTGCTTCATTTACATAACCCACCCCTTTTTTCTCAGTGCTGCAACCACCAACTGTGACATCATACCAGGGAAACAAAGTTATTAAAGGGACACTGTCAGTTTTTAGCTTTAGATAGACAAATCAGCTATGTACTGTACCCACAATGCCTCACTATGTAAATTTTATACAGGGTATTATATTTTATTTTTGTTTTCAATTTATTTTACTTTTTGTGCCCCCCTGGGTCATCAAGGCTCATCCCTGGTCACGGCTCCCCAGTATTCCCACCTCTAGTGACTGATGGTGATCCCCACATTTACCTCTGGCTTGCCCCCAGAGGATGGGGTTGTGATGCTGCCTCCCCTGAATGGCACCGCACTACTGGTCCTGATCAGGGAATCACAGCACCGAAGGCTAATTGAAGCCAGGGGGAGGGCTTCAAGGAGATGATCCAGGCAGCAAATCTTTTTCCCCCCTGTAAGCAGGGAAGGGGATATGCAATGACGACCAATGTCTTCCCTGCCCCTGAGTTGCAGTGATGTCTGGTGCATGAATGATGCACCCAGCCTCCTCTGGGTGTAGAGAGTGCACCAGACACTCAACCCCTTCCCTCCTGGAGAAGGAGAGCAGTCCGAGGGATGCTTTCTCCATCTCCCCCCAGCCGGCCCTCCAACAACCCAAGTTCATTCCCGAAGCCAGGTCTCTGGCATCGCAGATGGAAATCCAACCAGCGGGTTGGCCCAGGGTATGATATTGTTGTGCTTACTGAAGAAATAGGAGACTGCATCTCTCAGTATAGAAGTCTTGTAGCTAGATATGGTATGCACAATGCATTGTTGTTAAAATAAATATACAAAAGCTTATACTGTTGATATCACTACAGAAATATGGGACAGCATCTCACAGTAAGGAAACTGGAAAACACCTTCTTATTTTACCCACAATGCCCTGCTATGGACATTTGCATATTAGTGCTCACCATTACCAACATATGGGACTGTACTTCTGAGTAAGGCACATTTAAGTCAACATTATAAATTAACCATAATTCCTTGTTGCTGTATTTAAAACACTGATAGCACCCTGGTATGACATCATTCTGGGGGCGTGGCCACACACAGGAAACTGGAGAACAAAATGTTAATAAAACATAAAACAAATGACTATGAATGATTTTTTTTACAAAACAAATTGCAGCTTCAACATCTGAAGCATGTCTGGCAATGGAATACTATATGTAAAAGGCATTTGGGGAACCTTCAACATTTACTTTAAAGAAATATGACAGGAACTGTCAAAGTCTGAACATCTCAAGTCTGAATCACTGGATAAAGCAGTAAAGAAAAAACAGTGGATTGTATTCCTCACAAACCCAGCAAATCACTCTGGACAGCCCTGTGGCTCACCACCATACTGTGAGCACCACAGTTGCTAGTGTCTTATGGTCGCTGGCTAATTATTTGGCACAGGTTCCTCTGACTGTCCCATACTGTATACCTCAACTCGCATGCAGAAAGTCATACTGAGGCTTTCTCACAAGTGGGCCTGAGCATTGTGGTACTTACTAGACCCCACACCCCCCTCTAGTGGTTTGCACTTAGGCTCCCTGAAGTTAGCTTGTGCACGATATGGCTAGAATGCTACTGGTTTCAGGGAGGAAGGGGGTCACGGAAGAAAGAGAGGGGAGTGGGTTCACTAAAACTATGTTTGCCCCTGTTGGACTACTTAAAGTGTCCTTCCCTTTATTGTCAGACAATGTATTCAAGGAAGGCCTTATTTACTGGTACACCACCAGTGCCGGTTCTATGTATTTACTGTCGCAAGTTAGTTGCATTCAGTGCTGTATGTAGGACAAAAGCTCTTGACATCTCCCAATGTACTATGGTTATCAATAAGTAGTCGTGGGAGATATTCACTTCCTGGAATGTGAGAGGATCATCTCCCCAGAGAAGTGTAAAAAGGTTTTAGCACACTTACAAGCTTACAAGCCTAAATAGTCTTCCTCCAGGAGACCCACCTAAATAATACCAATCAAGAGAAACTGAAGAGAGAGAATGGGTGGTGTCAGAGGTGTACATCTCAGCCCTGGTTAAGAAGTCGGGGGTCTCCATACTCATTCGCAAAAATTTGCACTGGGCCATTGACCGTACAGTCTCAGACAAGGAGGGTCAGTAGCTTCTTATAGCAGTGACTACTCACCAGGGCCCTCTGATCATGGTAACATCTAAGGGCCAAATGTAGATGACCCCCAATTATTTCATAGAATCAACCAGTCTCAATCCCAGTTTGTGTCACCATCAACCCCCATACTGATGAGAGGGGATTTCAGTTTAGTAATGAAGGTTTTCTGCAACTGCAGCACAGGTCAGTTGGATCACCATGCAAGGGCTAGAAGGGCACTAGGAGTGCCACTAAAAGAGCATAGCCTCTTAGATGCCTGCTGGCCCCAAATCCAAGCAAAGAGATTTTACCTGCTTCTCAGAAACAGATTTTACCTGCTTCTTAGCTGTGCATGGTTAATCCAGCCAAATTGATGTGTGGTTTATCTCCTCGGAGGTGACCCTCAACATACGGTCCACCAAAACCCTCCATATCATTATATCAGATCATAGAAATATAGAATTTAATGGCCTTTCTTTCCACCAAGATTTCTTTGTGTCTATCCCATGCATTATTGAACCCCATCACTGTTTTTCTCCCACCACTTCCACTGAAAGACTGTTTCAGGTATCCACCGCTCTTTCTGTGAAGAATTTCTTCATCACATCTCTCCTCAGTTTACCCTATCCCATTTCATTGTATGTCCTCTTGTTTTTGTGCATCTTTTTTTCTAAAAATACTCCACCCCTATATGTTGCCCTCCTCTGGACAGCTTTCACTCTGTCTATGTCTTTCTAGAGATGTGGTCTCCAGAACTGGACAGAGTGCTCTAGGTGGGTCTCACCAGTGATTTATACAGAGGCAATACCACTTCCCTCCTTCTACTGGTGATACCCCTCCCTATGCTCCCCAACATCCCACTACCTCTCCCAACTGCCCTGTCAAAATTAGGTCATCAGATATGATTACCCCCAGGTCTCTTTCCAGTTTGGTGATCATCACTACCTCTCCTCCAATTTTGTACTCTGCCTCTGGGTTTCTATGCCCTAAGTGCATGATTTTTCCCTTATTTGCATTGAAAGCCAGCTGCTGTACCCTTGAAATCTCCTTGAGTTTTCTCAGGTCTCTGCGCATTCCTTCCACCACCACTGGAATTTTGTGAAGCAGGACTACATTTGCCCTCCACCAGTCCAATGAAACCACTCCTGTTTTCAGTGATCTGTTAAATAGGAATGTCAGAGGTGCAGCGGTACCCCCCAAGCTCCAGCAATACCCCTGGATGCACTACATCTTGCCCCATCACTCTATCCACTTTCAGATTTGCTAGTACCTTCAGGATTCTCTATCCTCTGAAAAAGGAATAGTGTCTACTTCCCTCCCTCCAATGCTCTGGTTGTTTTTTTTTTTTTATCATGTAAAATTTTATTGAGTTTATCAAATATCAAGTGCCGTAAAAAACAGCCTTCATATACCATGTATATAACATAGTCATACATGCCCAATACATACATATCTATTCTCAGGTCATACAGGATTATCTACAGACATGTGCTGCAAATAGTATTCTTTAAGCAGGTGTCTCCTAGAGCATAATGCAAAGTACAAGGCCTTTCAAACTTCATGAAAAAGTTCTCACACAGTAAAGAAACTAATTGTCGTAGTCCTTCTGCCTAAACCAGCAAATTGCTCCAATCTGGTATCAGGGTTCC
The DNA here is from genome assembly GCA_016271365.2 of Neoceratodus forsteri. Taxonomy (NCBI): domain Eukaryota; kingdom Metazoa; phylum Chordata; order Ceratodontiformes; family Ceratodontidae; genus Neoceratodus; species Neoceratodus forsteri. The sequence continues at coordinate 1,734,092,898 of CM057450.1, read as the reverse complement.
AGAACATTATCGCCTGCTATCCACTAATATGAACATCTATAAAATAGCAGCTACACAATAAGACCCTTATATAAGCTAAGATAAATCTGTCCATCCAATTAAACAACTCTGGTTGTTTTTGTGTGGCCCTTCCTCTGTGAACACTGAACAAAAATATTTGTTCAGGATATATGCCTTGTCCTGGTCCTCCTCTGCACATCCCCTCTTCCCTTCTTAACCTTACAATCCCTCCCCCATTCTTCCTTCTATCACTTATATACTTATATAATATCTTGTATCCTTTAGTTACCCCCTGGGCTAATCTGTCCTCAGTTTGTGCCATCATGCTCCTTATTGCTTTCCCTGCCTCCAACTGTTTCTCCTGATACACCTCCCTTTCCTCCGCCTCCATCTATACCTCTTTACACCTTCTGAATGCTTCTCTTTTAGCCTTTACCTTTTCAGCCACTTCTTTTGAGAACCATAGTAGTCTCTTTTTTCCTCTTGCTTTTGCTCATTTGTTTTGCACAGAGGTTTGGTGCCTTCAGTATGCCCTCTCTTAACTTCACCCACTGTTCATCCACCCCACCTAGGTCACCTCCCCCACTAGGTTATCCCTGAGGAATTCACCAATTTTTTAAAAATCTGCCCTCCTGAAGTCCAGGACCCTCATCCTTGTATGGTTTGATTCCATTGCCGTCCATATGTTGAACTTCAATGTAAGGTGACCACTGCTTCCCAGGTGGCCACCCACCTTGACATTTGCAATACTGTCCCCATTACAGAGCATCAGGTCCAGTATCATCCTATCACAAGTGGGCTCCTTTACTAGTTGCCTGACAAATGCACCCTGCCGAGAGTACAGGATGTCCCTGCTTTTAGCTGAAGCTGTATCTGGGAGGGTACAATCTACATATGACAGATTGAAGTCCACCACCAGCAGCATCTCCATTTTTGTGCAATTCTGCCAAATACTGCCACCAGTACCTCAACTAAATCCTCTTCCTGTGTTGGAGGACAGTAGGCCATGCCAGTACAAATAGTGGCTCTGTTTCCTGTCTCCAGGATAACCCTCAGTACCTCCACTCCCCCTGGATTCCTTGAATCTTTGTCACTTTTATGCCTTCTCTTATAGCACCACCCCTCCTCCCTTTGTTCCCACTCTGTCTTTCCTGAACTGAGTATGGCATGGTATAGCCATATCTTGTCATAGTTTCCAGTGCCCCAAGACTTGGTAATGGTTACAATATCCCGTCTGCCTCTGCATGGTGGCCTTTAGTTCCAGAACTGTATTTCCTAGACTTCTGGCATCTGCACATGTGGCCTTCCATATTTTGTTACTACTCTGCCTCCATCATGCTCCAACATCATTCACAGTGATGTGGCGCTGTTTACCTCCCAAAATTGCACAACTGGAGACCAGACCCGGTACAACTTTGGGATCTTAAATTCATAAACTGGGCCAGAGTGGAGACTGTGGCTTTCGTGCACCTCAACCAAAATGGGGAAGCCTCACATAAATTGATATGGAAAGCATACATTGTAAAGCTACCATGAGGGGAAAAATAATCAGTTCTGCTGTGCACAGATTCAGAGAATGCAAATGAGAAGTACACTCTCTAGAGGTAGACCTGGCAATGACTGAAAAGGATTAAAAACAACAGAGTCCCCCTTCCTGGGAGACACTGACCCATCTCATCATTCTCAGGATGTCCCTCAATGATCTGCTGACCAGGAAGGCCGAGATGGCACTGTTTCAATTGAAACAGACGTATTGGGAGGGAGGCAAGAAAGCCAGAAAAATTCTTGCCTACAGGGAGAAGAAAAGGCAGACTGCAAGACATATTGCCAGTTTCAGGGACCATAAGGGTAAGGTACACTCCAATGCTACCACCCTCAACAACTTCAAGCAGTCATTCTATAGGGATTTGTATAGGAATCTGTACTTCTATGGCAGTGCACCTACAACAGAAAGAAACAACACTTTTCTTAATAGTTTTTCTATATCAGGGGTCACACCCAATGAAACCAAAGCTCTGGACACTCCCATCACCTATCAGGAAATGCAGCTAACCATTAAGGCCTTGACCAAAGGTATAGTGCCCAGTTATCTGCTCTGTGATGAAATTATGTCTCTCCCAACTAGGAACTTACAAAGAAGCCTTACAGTCCCATAAACTTTTACCCACGATGACGGAGGCTGTCAAAACGGTCTTGCACAAAAAGGGGAAAGACAACTCTTTGATTTCCCTCATAAATGTCAATGGCAAAGGTCCTGGCACCGAGACTTGTACAGATTCACAAAGGTCTAATCCACTTGGCTCAGCAGGGTTTATCAAGTACAGACAAAACTCCCACCACTTCTGCACCCTCCTCAATCTCAGGTGTTCAGCCAAGAAGTCTCCCACTGTGGAGGTGGCTATTGCACTCAGCTTTGAAACTGCTTTCAGCTCGGCTGAGTGGGAGTACATTTGGCACAAGCTGGATTGTATGAGGATCACAACCATTTTTCTGAGGTGGACCTGTCTGCTGTACACCACCCTGTCAGCCTTGGTGCTCACTAATGGCCTGCATTTTCCTTCATTCCCATTACAGAAGGGGACAAGACAGGGTTGCTCCCATCTGCCACTGCTTTTCTTGCTAGCCCTAGCCATTGCAATCTGCCCTCATCCCATTCTCAAGGGGATCAATAGCAGAGGTATTGAATGCCAAGCTCAACTATATGCAGATAACCTCCTTATCCTAAACTTAACATTCCTCTTCTGAAACACTCTCCTACCCTCAAGTGGATTGTGGCCTTCAGCACTGTTGCCAAAGAGCTTCTTCTATGACGATGACATTCCACCAATATCCCCTCTGTCTCTGAACGGCTAGCTGTAGGCCAACTTGTGGCTTTGGAGAAAATGTCTCACAGAAATGTAGACACACTTATACAATGTGATAAGGTCTGGGGTACATACTTGTCTTCAAGTCTGTGTCACCCTTTCCCCCCCAAACATGGCCCACATCTTTCTGATCAAGAGAATGAAGAGCAGCTTGACTAACTCTTTCCATGGAGATATGTTACACTGGTGTCTCAGTTCCACCATACACATTCCAGGACCCATCATGGATTTTCCCCCTGGTTGTTATTCTTATTCACTGCAGACATAACTTGTTATAGTATAATTCTTCTTCTTCTTTGTTAATATCCTCTAACGTTATGCCTTTGCTGTTACCTACAAACAGTACTCCAACTACTGTTGTTTTGCTACTGTGTTATTTGATATACTGTACTTTGTTATATTCAATTAACAATACATAGAGTCTATAAATACCTTTGCTTGCCATATAAAAGTTTTGATAAAAAGATTAAAAAAAAGAACAAAACTGAAACACAAGAAAGAACTGGTTCAACGGAGACAAAAGAAACTTATAAGAGATAAGGCAGATTATAATGAAGGAAGACTATGTACATGGGGCTGACAGTCAAGATCACTGAGTAGAGGAAGGTAACACATGAAAGGAAGGTCAGCAGCTGCACAAAAGTACAGGAGAACAGAAATAAAAGATACAGACCATCAATGGAAGGCCAGGACCCAGAAGAAGGAGGGAGCACTAAAGAAGTAACACTTTCAGAGGAGCAGCCCCACAGGGGGCAAAACTGCAACAAATATATCAAATGGGAAGGCCCAGAGAAAGAAAAAGGTGCAAAAGGTGGCGAACAAGGTGAGGCAACATGGGAGGACATGGAATAAATAGGACAGAGGAGGACGTGGCTCCACAAGAAACTTGCAAATATATAACTAGCATCTCAGATTATGAATTGACTCCAGCAGAAGAAACGATATTAAGAACAGTCTTGTCCTTTGTGCCCTCAGAAAAACCAAACCACTTCAAAACAGAGATTAGGTATCTTTAAACTAATTAGGAAGTTAAACTTAATGAGAAGACTTTGCCCGAGGTTCAATGTGGGGGAAAAGTTCTGCCCACTATCCACATTTAAGCCAGCCTCTCCTCTCTCTCCCTGCTTAGTGTGTTTTGAATGCTGGGCTCTGAATGGCATGTGTGGCTGCACTGCTTCTGCTTTACTGCCTCATTCTCTGCTCCCAGCGTCTTGACCCCTGCTCTGCTTCTGCTCCCTACTCCCTTTTCTCTCTTTTGGTGCCTCACTGCTCTCTCTCCCTTGCCTGAGTTTCTTCTCATTCTTCTCTCACCTGCCTGTGTTCCCTTCCCCCCCTCTTCTCCTCCTCTCCTCCTCTCTGCTTCCTTGTGACTTCCAGGGGTCTCCTCCACTCCCCTCTTCCCTTTTGTACCTCTTGTCCTGCTGCCTTCCTTGGGTCCATCCCTTTTTGTCTTTGTGCCTTAGTTTCTTTTGGGGGTTTCTGGGCTCATTCTTGCCTGTTTCTCCATGGCGGTATTCTGAGCTGCTATTCTTCCTGGTTCATGATTCTCAGTGACGTCACCACCTGCCTTAAAGCAGCAACACCAGTTTTTGTCCTCTGGTTTCCTTCTTTACTTGTCAGTCTACTATTCATTTTAGCAGACTTCTTCAGATTCACTAGCACCTCACAAAATATCTTCAAAATCAAAATTTTCTATAAAAGACCAGACTGTTCCGTACCTGATTTCTGAATTGCAAAACTTGGGTATTTCCCATTCAGTGTCCCCTCAGAAACAGGAGCTATTTGACTTATTCATAGCAGCTAAACCTCAACCCACTAGGAATCTTGCTCCTAGCCATCCTGTTCTCCAACTAGCTCCTGCTTTATCCAGAATCAGAGACTTCATGGCTCAGATCACTACCTCAGTATCAGAACTGCAATCCTGCATATCTTCTCTCAATGATCACCTTCCCTGGCAACCTGTTTAAGCTTCCAGCTCAACGACTTCCACTACTCTTATGACCACATCTCATAGCCATGAGGATGCTGCCTCAACTAGTTCAGCACTTCCTGTGAGCACTCAGTATACATTTGGTCTCCAACCACAACAAGATTTGGGTACTGCTCCTTCAGCCTCTTCTCCATCATTCATATCTCCCATTCACCTTACCCCAGTCCTCTCCGCAAAGATATTTTAGATGAGAAGGATGTAAACCTGATCTCTCTCTCTCCTTATCTCATCCCATTATACCATGGAAAAAAAAGATAGCATCTTGCGGAGACATCTCTGTCATCCTGAAGTCAAAAGATCCCAAATTTCGGAAGAATTTGTCCATACCCAAATCCGTCCCTGCTTTCAGCCTATACTGTGAAATCATCTGCGCCACTTATCCCTCTAGATGAGAATAACAGGATTCATATCTTTATCTCTTCATTGACTTAGACATTCAGTATTGAGGAACCCACTTTTATGACTACCATCTGCCTTTTTCTGTGAAAGTTGCTGCTGAATTTGCTCATTTTAACACAAGACTGAATTGGGTCAATCTAGACAATGAACTCTTCTGCCATCACTTTGCTGACCAGCAAGCATATTCCTGCCTGCTATATGGCTCCTTTTCTTCCCACTTCACCTCTCTCTCTCTGCCCTCTTACAGCTTCCAATGTCTCCTCATCATCCATGACTATGAGGAATTTACCAGCTGGTCCAGCCATAGCTTCCTTTTTCTCTTCGTTGGTGACCCACACAATCTCTAATCTTGATGCCTGTGTTTGCCCTAACCTAGAAAGGCACAGAAGGTAAATTAAGTATGTGGGAGGCAAAGAAAATTGCAATAACTTCAGTGATAATGGATGTACAGGCTCCAGATGCCAGTTTTTCCATAGCTGCAGTTTCTGTGGTGAAGCTCATGCTCGATTCATCTGCCCAAAAGTGCCTTGGTCAAAACAATGACAATTACTGCTCCCTTCCATGCCTATCTACCTCTAGGCTTTAACACAGCTTCTCATCCTTCTCACCCATTCTTGGAATATCTTTTGTTTGGCTTTTCTGAAGGATTTCACACATATATTTCTGTGCTTCCTCTGGCACTTTCAAATGTCATAACTTACAGTCTGCCTAAAAATAACCCAAAGTCGTGCAGCACTTACTACAGAATGGACTTCAGAAAGGATTCCTCAGTGGTCCTTTTCAGCATCCACCATTTCCCATTTACCTGATCAGTCCCATTGGTATGGTCACTAGAACATTTTCTGGCAAAAAGCAACTAATTGATTTATCAGCATAGCAATCAAAGTCTATTCCTAGCATCAATTTGTTAATTTTATCTGATGAGTATCCTCTCTCTCTCTTATGCTCACACAGATGATGCTATTAAATAGCTCTTTACCATGTCAGTCTGTGTCTGGGATTCTGACACTTTGAGACTCATTTTACCATAGTAGCTCTTATGTTTGACTTTTATTGATAATTTTCCTGGTTCTAACTTCTATTTTCATGTCACCCACTACCAGTGCAGTTTTCCCACGGTTTGCCAACTGCTATCAACCTAAAACTCTAGTGACATCATTTGTAGGTGCATAGAGCTGGTGCCGCAGAGGAGAATCCATGACATTTGTCCCTGGTTACTCAAATGTTTTTTTTCATATCGGTACTTAACAGTTAACAGTCACTGTATCTCTGAATTTAGGAAAGGTAAAAAAAAAAACAAAAGATCTGAAATGGCTTTGCAGGGAAAGGTTTGTGGAACTCATTGAATGTGTTAATTGTTCTGAGCATCAGTGTGCAGGCGTCAGTAGCACTGGGCAACCCAGTGAACAGAGAGGGTGATAATACAGCTGGAGCCTGACAGGGAAGAAAGGGAACACACTGCTACATAAATGTGTCCTCCATTCCCATTTGTGATTCCCGTGCCATCCCAAAGCATTGTAATGCCCATCATCTTGCTTCCCCTCCCTTTGCAGTGGACAGCTTTTGTAGCTGCTGTTGCCCTTGATTGCTGTTCTTTTCCTTCCTGCAGCAGTTGTCCCCGCTGTGCTCATCATTCACTGCCATTTCATCCTGTGGTAGTTGTTAGCAACCTTAGTCTTATGAGCCTGGAACCTAGGAATAAGGTTCAATAAGGTTTTTTTTTTTAACTTTATTTCTGCATCCACCCCTGGACATCCTTCAGGAGTGCCCACACGGAGTCTGCCCTACTCCCAGCCTGAACCTTCGCATTTCCCCCTCGATCTCTTCCCCCAAATTACCCCAGGCAGGCTCAACCCCCAGCACCATCTCCGGGGCTGATTCCACCCTCCCATGGAGGTAGCTTCCTAAGTGTGAAGTGCCTACCTTGGAGTCATTGGGTCGGCCTTGGAGGAAGATCCAGGGTGCATTGGGCCGGCCGTTGGGATGTGGGCAAAGTCTCTCGGGGTCACCATCATCTCACCGATGAGTGGAAGGTTTTTGTGCTTGTTTGTACCCCCCTCCTTCCCCACGGAGCCCAGCCAGCAAGGCAACGTAGTGCTGTGGCTCCACCCTAGGCATTATGCCACGCTGCTACACTGGCAATCTTCCAGCCACCACCAGAGGTCGCTCCAGGAGCAAGTGCTTCCTGTACCCATCCCCAGGAAGAGAGAGCAGTTGGTGGATGCTCAATCTCTGTCCCTCCCCTGCCAACCCCCGGTGGCCCTGGCTCATTCCTGAACCCAGGTCGACAGTGTGGCACGAGGTGTGGGGTCCAGCACCTCAACCCTCAGCGCCACCGGGCCGGCCAGGTTCAACAAGGTTATATGGTTAATAAATGCCATGAAATGCCATCATTGCCATTTGGCAGAATCATTTCACCTGTCAGACTAAAAAGCCAAAACCAAAAGCGCACTTCTCCTCTGCGGCACTGGCTCAGTGCACCTACAAATGAAGTAATTTGTATTTTAGACTTGTAGTGATTGGCAACACATGGGAAAACCACACTGGTAGTGGGCGGCATGAAAATTGAAGTTAGAACCAGGAAAATTATCAGTAAAAGTCAAAGATAAGAGCTACTATACTAAAATTAGTCTCAAAGTGTCAGAATCCCAGACACAGACTGACTTGGTCAGGAGCTCTTTAAAGTTATTAAGTGATTTGGCCCTGGCTCCTGGCTCTCAAAAGCAGAAATTTTAGATGCCTTTAAACTGATGCCCATCCATCCTTCTCTGTGGCACTTATCTGGCATTAAATGGGATAATCATTACTATTTCGCTGTTCGTCTGACCTTTGGTTGCATAAGCAGCTCAGAATTATTCAACTTGTTTTCCAACATGCTTTGTTGGCTATTGCTCCACATTTGTCATCGTCCCGCTGTCATCCATCTCCTAGATGATTTCCTACTAATCAATCCACCTGATTCACCTCCTGCTGCTGGCATCACTGCTTTCATCCATCTATTTCAGGAGTTAGCAGTGCCTCTGTCTGAAGAGAAAACTTTGGGACCTTCTTTGTCTATTGAATTTTTAGGTATCGAGCCAGATATAATATGCATGGAAGTCAGAGTACCTGCTGATAAACTGCTCAAAATTCAGGCATTAGTGGAATCTTTCTCCGTCTGTTCCTCCTGTACCAAACACAAACCACTTTCACTCCTGGGTGATCTCAATTTTGCAATGCGAGTTATTCCTCAAGTCTGTTCATTGATCTCCTACCTTCTACATTTGCCTCGGTGGTCTCTGAACTCCACCATCACATATCCATTTCTTTTGCAGCTAAATCTGATTTAGCCATGTGGTCCCTCACTCTAGCCCATTGGAATGGATGCTCCATATTCTACAAAGAACCATCTCCCAGTATCCATCCCAGATTATACACAGACACCTCTCCTAATCATGGTTTTGCAGCTATTTTTGATCATTTATGGTTTGCAGCTCCTTGGCCTCTTCACATTACACTGTTCAAGACTTTTCCAAAACATCTCCTTTATTCAAAATTTACCCTGTCATAGCTGCTGCATTCATATAGGGCCATCTTTGGTCTTTTCAGACTGTTTCTATCTTCTCTGATAATCAACCTACTGTGGATATCATAAATAAAGAAAGGTCTTCATCCCATTCCACCACATTGTTCATGCAGAGGCTGACTTGGTTATCATTGTACCACAATTTCACCATGAAATGTGTTCTTATTCTTGGCTAGGCAAACAAAGCTGCTGGTTATCAGTCTTGATTTCAGTTCCAGGAATTCCATCACATATGTCCTGCAGCAGATTCAACCATGACCTCTCCTCCTTGATTCAGCAGTCTAATCATGACTTAACATTCTATTTTCAACAAGCTGAAGTCATTATTTGGTCAGCCTAGCTCCTACTACTCCAACAACTTACACCAGCTCCTGGAAGAAATTTTCCTCATTCTGTGCCTCCCAATCAATTCTCCCAAGCTCCTTCTCCATCAAACATATCCTGGCATTTATATCCTTCTGCCACCAAGCCTTGAAGTTATCATTTGGGACCATTAAACAATACCTAGCCAGAATTACATTTTTTTTCTATATCAGTTGAATTCATCTATGTCTTCAATCCTATCCCACGCTTCAGTCAGACTCCTCCTGTTCATAATCCTTAGAGCATCCCAGACAAATCCTCCTAAACAATTACCTATTGAAGGATCTATATTTCCCAAACTGTTGGATTTACTGCACACCAAACTCTTCAACCCTATTTCAAATGTCATTATTTCTTTCGCTATTTGCTTAGCATTTTATGGCTTCCTGTGCCCCAGGGAGTTTACTACTTCTTTAGCCTCTTAAGCACAATTTCTTTCAGTTTCCCATTTAAGAAAGCAAGAAGATAATTATGTTCTCTGCCTCCCACTTTCAAAAACTGATGGACTGCATCAGGGTGTCCAGATATCATACTACCCTTTTACTTAGCAACTTGGTGTAAACAGTGGCAAAAAGCAGCTCTCACCTGCAGCCAGCTAGAGTCTTTCTCCAGATGTCAGAATGCCTGTTGCAAAGGTAGTGTGGCACAGGCTTTTGAATACAGCAGAGATCTGCCCCCTTTGTTAATTCCACTATTCTGGCTCACCACCAAGCTGCCTCCAAACAGTGGAACAATCAATGAAAATGCAGTCCAGACTTAGCAATAGTGATTAGCAGGGCAGAAGAAGTCACAAAATGATGTTCCTGAGTATTCCCTGCTGCAGTTCTTTGCTCAGCAACCCAGTGTAAACAGTGGCAAAAAGCAGCTCTCACCTGCAGCCAGCTAGAGTCTTTCTCCAGATGTCAGAATGCCTGTTGCAAAGGTAGTGTGGCACAGGCTTTTGAATACAGCAGAGATCTGCCCCATTGTTAATTCCACTACCCTGGCTCACCACCAAGCCCCCTCCAAACAGTGGAACAATTAATCAAAGTGCAGTCCAAACTTAGCAGCAGTGATTAGCAGGGCAGAAGAAGTCACAAAATGATGCTCCTGAGCATTCCCCCCTCAGTTCTTTACTCAGCAAACTGTCAAAAAGCAGCTCTCAACTGCAGCCAGCTAGAGTCTTTCTCTGGGTGTCAGAAGAAAAAAATTACTCACCTTAATAATGTTCTTTCTTCTAATAGAGTCTTGCTGTATTCTGACATATGCAGTTAGGTCCTGCCTTTCAACTGCCCTGGAGAACAAAGAAGTTAAACTTTCCATGGCCAGAATGGAATGTTCTCCACAAGCTTGGTTGAAGCCCCTTTCTGCTGTTGTTTAAACTGCAACCATCAGATCTTTACGAGCAATATTCACTAGAAGTTCTGTGTGGAAACTGTAAAACTCACACTAGCCAACTGGCAACTATATCTATATAAAAGGGTTTTTGGTTTCAAAAGGAAGACTCAAGTCAGGAAACCCAAAAACAAAACATGTCCAAAACACAACCACTCACCCAAACTAAGAGAGGGTGAAAAAAAAAGGACACCTCTAGGGTGCCAACACTGCTCCTGCCCACCCACGTCCCAAAATCTAGGTTCTGAGAGGGGAGGCAGGGAGGAGGTCAGAATACAGCAAGACTCCATTAGAAGAAACAACATTACTAAGGTGAGTAATTTTTTCTTCAAACAACATGAAGTCTTGTTGTATTGTGACATATGCAGGCTACCAAGCAGTACCTCCATGGAGGAGAGACAGAACCTACTTTGGAAACAGGCTTTGAAGTACTGCTGTGCCAAACCGAGCATCACTCCTAACCTGGATATCCAGAGAGCAAGGCTTGGTGAAAGTATGGACTGTTTTCCAGGTGGCTGCTTGACAAATTTCTAAGAGAGGAATATCCCTGGCAGCAGCCAGGAAAGCAGCTGTACCTCTAGTGGAATGAGCCCTCAGGCCTGAGGGTGGAGTTCAACTCAGTTTTTCATAGCAGAATTGTATACAAGAAACAATCCACCTGGCAATAGATCTCTTAGTGGCAGGTTTGCCCTTACCAACTTCTCCATACATAAGGAACAACGGGAGGGATTCAAACCTGTGACCCTTGGTGCACACTATGTAGTAGCTAAGGGCTCTTTTAACAACCAAGCTGTGTAGCCTCCTCTCTTCAGAGGAGGAGTAGTCAGTGAAGAAAACAGGGAGAGATATAGACTGATTGAGGTGGAAATCTGAAACCACTTTAGGTAAAAACTTTCTGTTAGTTCTTAGGACCACTTTATCTCTATGGAAAGAAATGAAATCAGATTCCACTGACAGGGCTTGCAATTCACTGATACGCCTGGCAGAAGTAATGGCTACCAAAAACACAGTTTTCAAGTCAAGTACTTAAGCCCTGCACGAGGACAAAGGCTCAAGGGGTTTATAAGCTGAGCAATCACAAACATTAAGGTCCCAAGCAGGAGCAGGATCCCTAAAGGGGGGATTGGTGTGAAGCAATCCCTTGAAAAACTTACAAAACACAGGATGGGATGATAGAGAGGAAGGCTTGCCTACTGACAAGAAAGCAGAAGCAGCTGCCAAGTGTACTTTAAGGGTAGCTGGTCTGAGGCCTAGGCCATTAAGATGGACCATATAGTCCAGAACCGTAGGCAACTCAGCAGAGTCTGGAGAAATATTCTTCTTAGAAACACCAAATGCTGAATCTTTTCCATTTGGAGTTGTAAGTCTTTCTGGTGGAAGGCTTTCGAGAAGCTTTAAGGATATCCAGAACCCCTTGGGAAAGATGCAGATCTGCAAACTCTAACTCTTCAAGAGCCATGCCTTGAGATTGAGAGACCGAAGATTCAGGTACCAAATCCTCCCCTGAGAGGATGTCAACAGGTTGTAATTCCTGGGAAGAGACAGGGGAAGGTGGACTGCTAGGGACAGCAACAGGGGATACCAGGGCTGTCTGGCCCAGTCTGAAGCAATCAGAATCACTTTGCATGGTTGTGACCTTATCTTGACTAACACTTTGAACAGGAGAGGAAGGGAAGCCTGCAGAAATTTCCCTTCCCAGTTCAGAATCAGAGCATCCAGGGGGACTGAGCCCAAGACTGGAAGTCTGCAACAAAAGAGAGGAAGTTGATGATTGTCTGGGGCTGCAAAAAGATCTATCTCTGGAGTGCCCCATCTCAAGAAAATCACTTTCAAAACTAGAGGATCTAGGGCCCATTCGTGATGGCCCTGGGATATTCTGCTCAGTGCACCTGCTAGGACATTGTCCTTCCCTGGGAGGTGAACTGCTATCAGAGAGGTTTGCGGGGAATAGGCCAGGGACCACAACTTCATTGCTTCTCTGCACAAGGCCATAGACTGAGTGCCTTCTTGCTTGTTGATGTACCACATTGTGGTGGTGTTGTCTGTTCTGACCTGGACCACCGTGATCTGTACATATTTGGAAAAAGCTTGCAGTGCCAGAAACACTGCTCTGAGTTCCAAGAGATTGATGTGAAGCAGAGATTCCTGAGGTGACCGCAGTCCTTGGGTGGTAAGCTCCCACAATGAGCTCCCCAGCCCAGCAGGGAAGCATCTGTGGTGAGTATCACTGAATGAGACTGAGTGACAAAAGGAACTCCTTGTTTCAAATTGTCCTGATCCTGCCACCATTGCAAGGCTTGGACTAGGGTTTGAGTCATTGGGACTAGTTTGGTAAGGGAATCCTTTCTTTGGGACCAGAAGGCTCTTAAGTGGAACTGAATGTCCCTCATCTGGAATCTTGCCCCTTGGACCACTGCTGTGGAAGCTGCCATGTGGCCCAGTAGCTGAAGGAAATGCCTTGCTGGTCGAGATACCTGAAGGGTGAATGAAGAGGCCAGTTCCATGAAGGTCCTTGCCCTTTCCAGGGGAAGGAAGGCTCTTGCCTTTACTGTATCCAGTTCTGCACCTATGAAGGTGAGGAGCTGTACTGGTTCGAGAACTGACTTTGGAAGGTTGAGAAGGAATCCTAAGGAAGTGAGCACTTGCTGGGTCACTTGCAAATGTGACTTGACTTGGTCTGAGACTGACCTACTATGAGCCAGTTGTCCAAGTATGGGAAGACAGAGATCTTTTTTCTTCTTAGGAAAGCAACAACTACTGCCAGGCACTTTGTGAAAACCTTTGGGGCTGATGTTAGGCCAAAGGGCATTGCTCTGAATTGATAGTGGCCTGAGGGCAACTCGAACCTGAGGTACTTTCTGTGGGAGCACCTGATGGGAATGTGAAAGTAGGCATCTTTGAGGTCCAGGAGGCTAGCCAGTCCCTGGCCTTAGAGAGGGAAGGATAATTCCCAGAGTCACCATTTTGAACTTTGGCTTTAAAGGTGCTTGTTCAGATATCTTAGATCCAGGATGGCCACCATTCTCCTGTCTTTTGGGGTTAGAAAGTACCTGGAGTACAATCCTTTGCCCTTGTGTAGGTGGAAACCTCTCTATAGCTCTGAGAGCTAGGAGAGAAGAAACCTCTGCCTCTAGGGCAAGGGTCTCTGAGAGATTTGCAGGTCGAAAGGATCTGGTTCTCATCTTGGGAAATTTTTTTGAAGCTGAGAACCAGTCCCTGGCTTACTACTTCCAGGACCAACTTGTCTGATGTTAGAGACTTCCAGTCCTGGACAAAGTAAGCCAGCCTGCCCCCTACTGGTATTGGAGAATCGGCCCTGGCAGACCCATCAGGGTGTCTGCTTGGCAGGGGCTTTAGGCTGAGGGGTGGATGCAGGCCTGCTCATCCCCCATCTGCCTCTCCCTCTAAAGAACCCCCTCTGTGAAAAAGAAGACGAGGCCTGAGCTTGGTAAAAAGGCCTTTGGAAAGACCTGCCCCTGCCCCTGGACTGCTGCCTTTGAGGAGTTGCTTGACTTTCTTTGGCCTGAGCACTCCTGTAAGTGGTCCTGTACTCATCCATCTTTTCATGTAGTTCTCTGTCTGCTCCTCAAACAGAGAATTACCAATTACAGGAAAATCCATGGCTTTAGCCTGAGTATCCTGTGAAAGGCTAGTAAATCTGAGCCAAGCCATCCTACGAAGAGCCACAGATGTAGCCATGACTCTTGATGAAACATCATTGGAGTCCACAGCAGCATGAAACTGTACTTTAGATGCCTCAATCCCATCTGCAGCCACCTGCTCCAACTCCTTGGCAAGCTGGTCATAGGCCTGTTTAGCCAGAGCCAGCACAGTGTCCCACCTGGACTTCTGGTATCTAGCTGTATAGGCCATATAATTAGCCTTTCTGAGTTCCAAAGGTGCTGCCATGTATAGTTTCTTTGCCATGGCATCAGTCTTCCTGGAGTCCTTGTCTGGGAGGTGTGATGCCAAGGGAATATTTGCCTTATCACAGGCAGCAGCCTGCACTACTCCAACATGGCTGCATTGCTGGAAAAGGAACTCTGTGTCTGAGCCTGAGAGAGTGTACATCTTGTCCATTCATCTGTCCACAGGAGGTATAGAATTAGGAGATTTAAGAATTTTATGTGTCTGTTTCCCAAAGGATTTGTGGAGGGGAATAGAGTCTCCTGAACTCTGGGATGTCCATCATCTCAACATAATCAGGCTCCTCCTGATCCTCTACTGCTTCCTCCACAGGAAGCTGGAGGGTCTCAGCCACTTTTTTGTAAAACATATAGTGAGAAGGGGACTCAGAAAGCCTAGGAGGAGAAACACCTGAAGGTCTGTCTGGGGAGATGTCCGGGTCAATAGGCACATCCAGACTTTCATAATCATCATAATCATCCTCATACTCTCCTTCCTCCTCCTCTGGTTCATAAAATTCTTCCAAAGTATAATCCAGAACTGGGGGAATCAACCGAACCGAACCCTGACAGATGGTGCCGGTTCGGTCGGAACCGCTCTAAGTGACTGCACTATCCTTATCACCTTGGCTATCTCAACGGCAGTCAGAGTATGAATTTCTGGGTCTGAACTGGACAATTTATCCTTTCCCTTTCTTTTCACCGGAACCGACTCCTCAGAATCGGCTCTCCTTTTGCCCGAAGTATTGCCCTGGTCAGAGGGCACTCCTTCTGGTTCGGTTGGAACCAAACTGGGCTGGTCATCCAGATCAGCATACTTCTCGGCCTCCCTTTCCCCTCAGTCTACCTAATCTCTTTTCCAGGGTAGATTTGGGAAAATTCTTGCAAATTTGGCAGTCTGAATCGAGGTGGTCAAACCCCAGACAATAAACACAGGTGGTATAGAGATCAGCCTTGGCAAAGACTTCCCCACACACACTGCAGTGTTGAAACCAAGTGGGCCCGGTTTTTTTCTTGGGTTTCTCAGACATGGCCAATCCTATCCAAAACTTACCCTTTTTTCGGTAATCCACCAGGCAAGACTCCCCTATCGGTTCCTGACCGGGTTATGGGTCTTGGAAAAAGACGTAATAAAATCCTTTTTTTAGAACCAATACGGACCGTTTACCACCCTCTAAATCAAGCACAAGTGTTTTTACCTCAAACTGATCAGTTCAGCCGAACCAATCCACAATTTACAAGTTCCACACAGAAATAAAACAAAAAACCTATCTAGTACTCACGGTACCACAGAAAGAGACTTGAACCGACTAAGTGGTAACAGCAATTCGGTAGAAACCGACTGAAAAAATGACACTTCAACTGACTTTTTGAACTGAGCAACAGAAGAAATCTCCGGAGCGACTGTTCAAGTGAGGTGGAGTAAAGAATCTGACAGTTGCAGTTTAAACAACAACGGACAGGGGCTTCAGCTGAGCTTGTGGTGAACATTTCATGCTGTCCATGGAAAGTTTAACTCTTTGTTCTCCGGGGCACTTGAAAGGCAGGACCTAACTGCATATGTCAGAATACAGCAAGACTTCATGTTGTTTGAACACCTATTGCAAAGGTAATGCAAAGCAGACAACTGATGCTAAGATTCTTATCTCCAATTTAGATTTATTAGTAATTCAAGGTACTACACGTATTAATTATAAAACAGGGTATGAATCAACTATTGATTGGTTACTCACTAACAATCCTAGTCATGTTATTTCTTAGGGGATTCTCCCTGATGGCATAAGTGATCATTGTGCAATTTACTGTGATTGGACAGCCAAAATGTTTATACCAAAACATGAGATTATTACACATCGTAAATTTAAAGATCTAAATGAACAAAAATTATTTAATGAAATGCTACGCATTGATTGGACCTTCCTAGATAATAAATAAAAAAGACACTGACTATGCCTACGATACCT
Organism: Neoceratodus forsteri; assembly: GCA_016271365.2. NCBI lineage: Eukaryota > Metazoa > Chordata > Ceratodontiformes > Ceratodontidae > Neoceratodus > Neoceratodus forsteri. The sequence goes on along the minus strand of CM057450.1, from coordinate 1,734,076,474 downwards.
TCTGTTAACACTTCCTTTCTATCTTCGATAACATTTTTCCAATCCAGAAAATTAGGATCAGAGGAAATAATAATGGTTGGATTTCTCCAAATCTAATTAAGCTTCTTAGAAAATGAAATAAGGTTTGGACAAAATATAGAAAAACTAAACAGAATGAATAATTAATTGAATATAAAATGCTGTGGAATAAATGTCAGTCTGCTATACATGCTGCAAAAATTGATTTTTTTTTTAATTTAAAATTTATTCATACATTTTCCACCATAAAAGGCAGCATACAGAGAAACTGATAGAGACTCATTGATACATGTGAAAGGATGCTGCCCACCCCCCTGACCTCCCTTACTGCAGTAACCTATCTCAATACCTGTGGGTGCCGAGCATCTAACCAAAAACCATGCAGGAGCAATAACCCTAGTATAGGTTTAGTTTGGAACCAGAGAGATTAGTGAGTGAAGGGGATCCCAAATTCTAGTATAAACTGCCAGACTATTGTGCAGACTGGCTATTGCTTTTTCTGTGAGCAAGTTGGATAATACTTCTCTTACCCATTCCTGGAGAGCCGGGGAGGACTTGTCTTTCCAGTGACTGAGAATTATTTTCTTAGCCGACAGGGCTACCATGGAAATATGAAATTTGCGTACCCTAACTCTAATAGAGGACAGGTCCCCTAACACACATATCTCAGGGGTAAAATATTCTTGGAAGCTCAACAGGGGGTCTAAGGAAGTTTGGATTGAAACCCATAAGGTGGACATTCTTGGACAAGACCAAAGCATGTGAAAAAGTGTGCCCTCATCCTGTAAACATTTGTTGCACTTGTTTGGGTCTAGGTAACCCCACCTGTGAAGTTTGGCTGGGGAATAAAATAAGTTGTGCAATACATGGTATTGCATGAGACGCAGTCTACCTTGAGAAATGAATTTATGGCATGACTTCCAGAGAGAGTGCCAATCCAACTGAAGGTGAGGGAAAAAATTACTTCAAAATCTTGATGGCCCAAATGGACCCCCGAACTTTTTATGAAACAAAACCTGATATAGTTTAGAAATTGCACCAGGAGAGCCAGAAAGTGGGGATACCTCGGGTATCAGAGAAGAGATATTTTGAGAAGGAGGAGTGCTACCAAGGGTAATTACAAGTAAGTGTTTCAATTGCAGAGCTTTAAAATAGGAAGAAGGCGGGATGAGAAATTTCCTAACCATCTCTTCCACTGATAACCAATGCCCCCCCACCTTCAGTAAAAGCCAAGAGCTTCCCCTCTCCCAGTTGAGGCAACCAAAGACGGGAAATTTGACTCTTGTTAATAGTAAATGACGGAGAGTTCCAGATAGACTGGGCCAGGTCCAGATGGGGGGAATACTGTAAAAAGGAACATATCTGTGAGTAGACCTTTAAGGAGGTCCTTATCGTGGAACACTCTACAGCCACACTTACTTGGGATAACCTAAGGAAAAACAACATGAGAGGATCCAGATTTTTGTCATTGATTGCATCAAACTCTATTTTGAGCCAGATGGGTTGTATTTCTTCTGGGCCGGGGAGATACCCACCTTGAACATTTCTCAATATGACTAGCCCAGTGATATATAGCCAGATGGGGGATTCGCAGCCCCCCCCTCCAGTTTTGGGGCTGCCAGCTTATGATAAGCCATATAGGGATACCTGTCGGCCCAAATGAATCTAGTGAAAACACCATGTACCTTTTGAACCAGAGTAAAGGAATAAAGGTGTTGAGAAGGGACAACGGGTAGAAAATCCTAGGAGATATATTCACCTTAATTATGTTGATACGGCCCCATAGAGAAATAGGGAGTTTAGACCACCTCTCAAGGTCATGCGTAATCCCCTGCAATAGGGAATCTAAATTCTCCTTAAAGATCATGTGCAACGGTTTTTACATATTTTTTATAAAAGCTTGAAAAGCTGACATTCAAGTCCCTGTGTCATGATTAGTGTTTCCTGAAAATTTCATGCTGTTTGATTTTGTGGTTTTCTTTAAATCAGCATTTGTTAATCTGCTCTACAGTGGCTGAAAACAGTGGAGTTATTTCTGTCCTCTCAATCAAACTTAGAGTGCAATGACATCATTTTGGAGTAGCTTACTGTTTCAGATTCCCAATCAGAGCAGTACTTTGTAGAGTTAATGGTTTGCTGAGCTTTCCTAGTTTCTTACAAACCCAGTTCATAGTTTGTGTTTAGATAGATCAGCTTAAAATATACCATTATCTTCTAATAAAAAGCTGATCATTTCAGTTTCAGTGCTGAATTGAAGTAGTGGAAATCTTTCTCTGTGAGAAATCAGCTTGTCTGTATCACAGCTTTCAGTACTTTCTAATCAAAAATCTGATTCTTTTTCTAACTATATATCACAGGGCTGTTTAATGAATATAAAATAAGTCTAAATTTTGTTCACTCACAGAAAGAGTTTGTCTTTTATGTAGCTCTTCTATAAATATGTTCATGTAAGAACATTTTTTATGTCAGATTGATAAACAGTACATGGCTTGAAATACTGTAGAGTGTGACAGACCCCTCTCTGAACTCACAAATTTCAGTTCTTGATGGTTTCTTGTGAAAATAGATCATATATCACAGTTGAGGCAGCTGCAGTCTACTGCCACCTGTCCCTGCTCCACAAGCCCCTGCCTTCTGCTCCACATGCTGTGACTGCTGCATCCTGCTGCCTCTGTCTTCTCCCACAGTCAGGGATTGTGCACCCTGCTGCCTCCATCCCCTGCCTAAAGAATCAGGGTTGCTGCACCCTGCCACCCCATGCCCATACAGTTGGGGATGATGCACCCTGCTGCCCTCTCTCCCTCATCCTCACAGTTAGGGAAGCTGCACCTCTTGACCCCTGTTCCTGTCTCCACAGCTGAGGCTGCTGTGCCGTGCTAAGCCCTAGTGTGCCAGGTCCCCTGCCTCCACAGCTGAGGCTGCTGTACCATGCTGCCCTAGCCACCAGAGGTGGGGTTTTTGCTACTCCCTGCTACCCACTTCCATTGCCCCAAATGGGAAGGGCTTCTGCACCATCTGTACCCCATCTCATAGTCAGGGCTGCTGTACCCCGATGCCCCCTGTGTTCTGAACCACAGTTGAGACTTCTGCATCATGCTGTCCTCTATCCCTTGTCACAGAGACAGAGCTGTTGCACCTTGTTTCTTTCTACACAATTGGGGTTGCCATGGTCTTCTGTGCTCTAGTTCCCCATGCTGCTGCAGTTTGGGTTACTGCACCATACTGCCACTTGCCACAAGATGCAGGGCATTTGCTGTGCCCTGTTGCATGCCTCCATGGTTGAGGTAGTTGCACCCTGCTGTCCTCTGCCACCAGAGTCAGATCTTCTGCTATACCTTGCTGCCCACATCCCTTGTCCCAGACAGGCATTGCTGCTGCACCCTGTCCCACAGTTTGGGCTGCTGTATCCTGATGCTACCCCTATCTCCTGCCTGAACATTCAGGGCTGCTACACCATGCTGCCCTCTGTCCCCATGCTCACAGTCAGGGCCACAGCACCATGTTGCCCCCTGTTACTGTCTCCACAGTCAAGACTGCTGTTCTGTGCTACACCCTAGAGTCTCATGCTGCCTGATTCCACATTTGGGGCTGCTGAGCCCTGCTACACACTTCCATTGCCCCAAAAGGGCTGGGCTGCTGCACAATGTACTCCCTGTACCACTGTCAGGGCTGCTGTATCCTGATGCCCACCTGTGTCCAGCCCCAGAGTCAAGGCTTCTGCACCATGCTGCCCTTTGTCCCCTGCCACCATTGTGTCCTGCTGCACCACACAACCTCTTGACTCCACAGGCAGGGAACAGGGTGCAGCAATTGCCCTTACTCTTGTGCTGCACCCTTCCCAAACAGTTAGGGTTGCTGCACCCTGCTACCCTCCCTCTCTCTCTCTCTCTCACCCTCATAGTCAGGGACACTGCACATATTGTCCCCTGTTTCTGTCTCAGCAAAGTGTAGCAAAGGATCTGACTCTGGTGGCAGGGGGACAGCAGGGTGCAACTGCCTCAACTGTGGAGGCATGCAACAGGGTGAAGCAAATGCCCTGAATCTTGTGGCAAATGGTAGCATGGTGCAGCAACCCTAACTGCAGAGGCATGGGGCTCTAGGGCATAGCAGGCCACAAGGTGCAACCAACTGTGCAGAAAGGAGCAGGTGCAGCAGCCCTGTCTGTGGTGTTAGGTGATAGAAAACAGCATGGTGCAGAAGCCCTGACTGTGGGCAGGACACATGGGTCATCAGGGTACAGCAGCCCTGACTGTGAGATGGGGTACACGTGATGCAGCAGCCCTGCCCATGGAGGCAGAGAACATGGCACTTTAGGGCCTAGTGCAGCACAGCAACCTTCACTGTGGAGACAGGAACAGGGGGCAACAGGTGCAGCTTCCCTAGCTGTGACGGCATGGGAGATAGGGCAGCAGGGTGCAGCAACCCCAATTGTTTGGATAGGGAGCAGCAGGGTGCAGTAGTCCTGATTCTTTAGGCAGGGGATGGAGGCAGCAGGGTGCACAGTCCATGACTGTGTGGGAGAAGACAGTGGGCAGCAGGGTGTAGCAGCTTCGAAGCTGGAGCAGAAGGCAGGGTGCTTGTGGGGCAGGGGACTGGTGGCAGTAGACTGCAGCTGCCTCAACTGTGGGGCAGAGACACAGTGCATCAGGATGCCACATAGTGGTTCTAGTTGTATAGGTACATGATGTATTTTCACACAGAAACCACCAAGGAGCTTAAATTTGTGAGTTCTGACAGTACATGTGCTTGCAATACTGTAGTGGAGTGCTATAAGCACCTGTTTGTCAATCTGACATGAAAAAAAATGTTCTTACATGATTGTATTTATGAAGGCTAAATCAAAGACAAACTGTTTATGTGAATGAACAAAATTTAGATTTATTTTATATTCATTAAATAGCCCTGTGTTATAGGTTAGAAAAAATTGAGGTTTGATTAGAAAGAACAGAGCTGTGATTCAGACAAGTTGATTTCTCACAGAAAAGATTTCACTACTTCAGTTCAGCATTGGAACTGAAATGATCAGCTTGTAAAGGAAGAGAATGATATTTTTAAGCTGATCTCTCAAACACAAACCAGAGACTGGGTTTGTAAGGAATCTGAGAGCTCAGCAAATCATACAACTCTACAGAGTGCTGCTCTGATTGGGAATCTGAAACAGTAAGCTACTCCAAAATGAAGTCATCGCACTCTAAGTTTGACTGAGAGGACAGAAATAACTCTACTGTTTTCAGCCACTGTAGAGCAAGTTAACAAATGCTGATTTAAAGAAAACCACAAAACCAAACAGCATGATATTTTCAGGAAACACAAATCATGACACAAGGACTTGAATTTCAGCTTTTAAAGCTTTTATTAAAAATATGCAAAAACCGTTGCACATGATCTTTAAACCGTGCTAGGAGGTTACATGAAAGTTTGATACCCAGATATTTGAATGATCTGGGTGTCCAACATAGACCAAAAGGGCTAATGTCACTTTTGAAGACTTTGTGATTTAATGGGAAAAACAGGGACTTACTGGCATTTAATTTGTAATTGGACAGGCCACTAAACCTTGCTACTTCCCTTAATAAGGCCGGGACAGAGGATACCGGGTGGGACAGATATATTAACAGGTCATCTACAGTGATTTTGACTTCATGCTGCCCAATTCTCACCTCTTGTATAGAATCATTTTTGAGAATATTTTGAATAAGAGGTTCCAGATATAAGTTAAATAATAGAGGGGAAAGGGGGCACCCCTGCCTCGTCCAGTGGAGCGAGAAAGGATGGGAAAAGGCCCCATTCACGGAAATTCTTGCTGAGGGATTTTTATAAAGGCATGATCCAGGAGATAAACAGAGAGGGGAAGTGAAGGCTCCAGAGTGCGGAACAAGAAGTTCCAGTTCACATGGTCGAATGCCCTTGGCATCCAGGGAAACTAAGCCCACAGGGAACTCCGCATCCCTGGTAGCCGAGAAGACATGTGACAAGGTGCGTAAATGATCGGAAGATGAGCGCCCTTTCATAAATCCAACCTGATTTGTACCTATTAACCCAGGAAGAACCACTGCCAGCCTATTAGCCAGAATTTTAGAGAGGATCTTAATATCCTGGTTTAAAAGCGAGATAGGTCTGTAACTTTGAACCAGTTCGAGATCTTGATCAGGTTTAGGAAGCAGGACAATCAGGACCTTGTAGAGATATGGATCTGTCTCTGCCCCAGATAGGATTTGCTGAAATAAGTGACCAAGTATTGGTAAGAGGAGGTCTTGAAAGACCTTGTAAAATAAAGCAGAAAATCCATCTGGACCAGGGACCTTGTCAGCTGGCAGTTCACTAATAACCTTAGCAAGTTCCTCCTGGGAAATAGGGACAACTAGAGTGTCACTACACTGACCAGCGAGAGGAGGCAAGTGGGAGTCCCTTAAATAACCCTCTATGTCTTCAGGACGGGGGGTGCTCCATGTCGCTATACAAATTAGTATAATAAGCAGCAAATTCTTGAGCTATCTCGGTGGGAGACACCTTAAGAGATCCATCTGCTACTGATCTGATGGGAGGGATAAATCTCATTGATTCCTGTTGTTTAATATGCAATGCCAGTAAACATCCTGTTTTTTTCCCCCAATCAGTGTAGTTGGCCCTGGTACAAATAATGGCTAGTTCTGCTTTCTCTTGAAGTAGCCCCAAGTATTTATCCTTTAACTCCAAGAGTTTCCATGTATCCTCATCTAGAGGATTGGCCGGAACATTAGCTTCCAGGGATCTGATTTGGGTTAATAAGGATTTTAGTTCCTTCTCCCGCTCTTTTCCTACCAACTGCCATGCTAATAAGTATCCCTCCCATAAAGGCTTTGAAGGCCCCCCACAGGAAATCAGGCTTTGCACTATCTAAAGGGTTTAATGAAAAAAAGGATTCTATTTGTTCCCTTATAAGTTTGCAATATTTAACATCTTTAAGGAGCTGGTCATTGAGCTTCCATCTAGTTTCCCTATTGGGTGAGTTAAGCAGTACCAAATTGCACACTACTAGTGAGTGATTGGAGATTGGGCCGGTTGAATCGAGGAGGTCTTCACCCCGGGCAAGAGACACTGAGAAATGAGTAAGTAGTCAATGCAGGACTGCGAGTCATGTGCCATAGACCAAAAGGTAAACTCCCTAGAATCTGGGTGTAAAACACACCAGGCATCGCAGAGCCCACATTGGTCTAATAAATCCTTGAATGCCTTCTGTCCGGGGGTAGCCCCTCCCGGGCCATTGCCCAGTCTATCTAAGTAAGGGTCAAGTACTTGATTGAACTCTCCCCCTAAAATAATTTTAATGGGAAGCATTGGGAGAATGATAGATATAAGCCTCATAAAAAAATCCAGGGTCATCCAGATTAGGGCCATAAACACAGCCCAATAATATTCGGACAGACCAAAGGGTACCTTTAACCAGGATAAACCTACCCTCGGTATCATTAATCACTTGTGTGGAAACAAATGGAATACTCCTGTTAATCATGAGCATGACCCCGCAACTATTTGTGGTGCTCTGGGCACTATAAATCGACCCCACCTGTTGCCTCCTTAATTGCAAAGCTTCCGCTTCTAATAAATGGGTTTCTTGCAAAAAGGTTATCTGCGAACTGAACAAACTTAAATGTTTGAGAACCTGATATTGCTTGTGTTGCTTTCTGATCCCCTTAACATTCCAAGTCGCAAATGTTAACTCATTGGCCATCTAGGAAAAATAGTTGAACTAAAATAATTACACTCAGCACACGGATGTATATCCCTGTCAACATATCCCCAGGGTTACTGCAGTAATGCTCACCCTCCTCCCTAGCCCCCAAAAATAAAAGCCACCCATCCCTCTATCCCCACCTTGAACCATGCCCCAAACCCCACCCACACTCCCCCACCAACCTGTCACAAGCAACATTCAGCACAGTACTGGTTCTAATCCCTCTACTCCAGACCCCCGATAATGAACCCAGACAGTTAACATTGTTGCACTCAAATCGCAGTCTGTAAAAACCAAACACTGCCAGTTATACCCCAAACGAGAGAGAATGGTCCTGGGCCTTCACCTCGATCCAGCCAGAACATGGACATAAGGAAATTTGTTTTAGAGGGACCATCGGGAGACCACTACACCACCCAAGTGTTCGTGGTAACCAGGATTGAGACGAGAAGCACAGGGTGAGCCACCTGTAACCAAAACCAGGCCAGAAACCCCTAAAGGGAAAGATAACTCAGCTCGTATTGAGAGCGGGAATTGAGATGGAAAAACTGGGTTCAGTCCACATGAGGGGAAGGCATAATAAATGCCTCTACCCACAACGACCCGACATCCAATGCACAGGTCCTCCCTGCAAAATTGAGAGTACTACGCACCAATTAAATAGTGGAACACTGCTAAATCCTCCTCAAGTAGTGCTTCCTTGTGAGCCCCCAAAGGTTGGAACGCCCTCTAGTGGCCAGTTTCCTGACCTGACTAAATGAGAATCAGGAATGGAGAAAGCCCAGGACCATCCTAGTACCAATCCAAACAAGGAAAAATGAGAAACTAGCCCACAACCAATCAAACTAGGCTCTTTCTGCCCCCAACAAAAATAACTTCTGAGACCTGGCACACAAATCCCCCCCTGAGAAGGCCCCAAGCCCAAGTGTCCACTGTTTCAGACCAGCATGGGCCCATCATGAGACGGAAAGAAAAGAAAAGTCGGGGCGGCCCACAATGATCCCCCCAGTCCAAAGCGGTAGATGCAGTTTCCCAAGTCTTCACGCTTAGAAGAAAATGAAAATTCAAACTCTCGACTCCGTGTAGTACTCCATACTGTGCCAAGACCATTCAAGAGTCCTTAAAGAGATCTGGCAACGTGGATTTAAGGCTCATCAAAGCCTCTTCAGGGTCTTCGTAGCTTTTCCAGGATCCATTAGTTGAAATCTGTAGTCTGGCCGGGTAACCCATCCTAAACTTCAAACCTGCTGCAATTAGCTTAGAAACAATAGGGTGGAATGCCTTGCATTTCAAGCGAACCGAGATGGGTAAATCTTGTGAGATTCTCAACTTTATATTTTCCCAGCGAACCTCTTGCAAAGCTCGCACTTTTTGCAGAAAATGCTGTCTCTCCAGATAGTTCAAAAACCGGCACACAATAGGGTGGGGGGATCCTCTGGGGATGGTTTAGGCTGTAAAGCCCTGTGGGCATGCTCTATAATGTAGTCAGGGCCGAATGGAGATGGGCCAGCCACCCACTCAACCAGCTTCTGAACAAATGCCACAACATATTGGCCTTCCTCTCCCTCTGGTAATCCGAGGATCACTACGTTATTTCTTCGGCTCCGACCCTCTAGATCTTCGAGCTTAGCTTCAAATTGAGACAATTTCTGGCGAATCGAGACCAGGTCAGGGTCGAGACTACTAAACCTTTTCTCAAAAGAAGCAATTCGAGCTGTATTATAAGACACAGATAGTGAGAGTTCATCTAGCTTTCTAGATAGCGATTTCAAATCCATTGCCATATCCTTCATTTCCTCTCGAAAGGGTTTAAACTCCTCAAGAAATCCGGAAAGCGTTAAAGGCTCCTGATCACTAATTTGGCTCAGAGGATCAGGCCCAGAACCACCCAAGACCCTGGATTTCTTAGGGGCCTTCTCAGGAGTTGCTGGAGGGGTATGCTTCTTCGGGGCTTTCTTCATGTAAGCCTCTATCCGCCCAAGATATAGCCAGACCAGAGTGCCACAGCTATTACACAACATTGAACCTCAAAAACAAAAGAAAATAGTGAATTAGAACATCAGAACGAGATAAAATATTAAACGGGAGGCAGGAGCTTCTTGAGGGAGCTGCTACTCAGCACTCTGCATCACATGATCTCCAAAAATTGATTTTTTAAAAGAAAACTGAATGAAGATACAGGAAACATAAAGGCAACCTGAGACACCCTGAACTCATCGATGGGGAAAACCAAAACATCCGAAGCCATCTCAATTGCTAATGATGGTCTCAATATAAATGATCCACTGAAAGTTGCTGATGCTTTTAATTTACATTTTACCAATTTGGAGAAATACAGACCCCAGTCACATAATCTCAAAGCAGAGATTGGTAACTTTATTTTGTCCAATCAAGTTAATTCCCTTGAAGAATGCATTGGTTTGGCAGTCCCTAAGTTTTACTTTCACATTCTTTCACAGAATTTTGTTATTCAGTACATTTCTAAAATGAATGCCAGGCCACATATTGGTTCTGATAATACTGACCTTAGGATATCAAACAAGTCATCCACTCAATTGCCCATCAATTAAACTTTATAATCACTCATTGTTTTGGTATTTTCCCAGAAAAGTGGAAATGTGCCACTGTCAAACCTATATTCAAATTTGGATTAAAATCTAATATGAATGATTACTATCCCATTTCTTTGTTAGCCCCTCTTTCTAAGGTACTTGAGAAAATAGTAGCAGATCAAACCATAGAATATGTGGAAAAGTACAAGCTTTTTCTGGAGTCTCAGCATGATTTTAGACTGGGCCATAATACTGAAACTGCCTTGGCAAGGTTCACTAGCCAGGTATATAAAGCACTTGATGAGGGTAGATATGTTGCCTCAGATTTTGTGGACCTCTGAAAGGCATTTGATTTGATTGACCATGCTGAGGTCCTTAAAATGCTTGCAAGGGTTAGCTTCTCATTAGAAGTTGTTAACTGGTTTGAGAACTAGTTGCAGAATAAGAAACAACAACTCCGAATTGATGGTCTGTCTCATCAAAGTTACTGCTAAAATGTGGAGTACCTCAGGGGTCCATTCTTGAACCCCTTTTATTTTCTCATTTTGTAAATTTATTACCTGATTTGTTTAGCAAAACCAAATTGATTTTGTATGCAGATGATGCAGTCTTATTTTGCTCGGTAATACTATCTTAAATCTTCAACAGACTTTGCAAAATGATTTTTCAAAGTCACATAGTTGGTTTGAATTGCACAAATTAGTTTTAAATTCCTCTCAAACAAAGTCTATGATTTTCTCCAGACCTAGAAAAATGTCAAGTACTAACTCAGGACAAACCATTGAACAGGTTTCAGTATTTAAATATTTAGGACTAATTCTTGACCAACGTTTTTCATTTGAACATCATATGATTGATTTAATTAGTAGACTGCATAAAAGACTGGGCTTATTATTCTGCATTAAGAATAACCTTACTCAGAAAACCAGATCAGTTCTCACTCATAGTTTGTTACTTTCCATTATAGATTATGGTTCAATTATATATTGTTATTCCATGGGGAAAATGCTGTCTAAACTTCAGACTACATTTAACGGTATTCTACATTTCACAACTGGTCTTCCAAGACAAACACATCACTGCCTTCTTTGTAATTCTTTTGGATGTTTACCATTGTTTGAAATTTTTCACTTAATGGCTTTATTGTTTTTACACAAGATACAATTAGGTTTACTTCCTGATTGTATTGTTCGACTGTTTCTCAAAAATAATGGTTTAATGCATACAAGAAATCAAGGTAGAAACTTATTTCAAGTTATTTTTTTAACACCTCTTTTGGTCATAATTCATTAAGCTACACTGCTACTAAACTGTATAATATGTTGCCTAGTTCCATTATTAGCAGTCCAAATCTGAAACTTTTTAAGAAATCCCTCAGAGATTACCTCTTAAAAGAGTCTATTTGTAAGAGTTTTAATTGATTGTACAATGGTGTCTAAATCTTGTAATGTATTGTAATACGTTTGTTGTTTGTGATGTGATTGTAAGGGGATGCCTATGAAAATGGAAAATTTGCCCACAGGCCTTTTCAGTACAAAAATAAAAATGAAATGAATAATTGACTCCAGCAGCAATATTGGATCAACTCATACAACATTATGCGTGTTCCAGTTCTTCAAAGCCTCTCCTGTCTATTGATAACCTCATGTCACTTAAACCAAATGCTTCATGGAACATGTGAGAATCTTATTTCAAAGACTCAGATTTAATCATTTTGCCTTCACAGGTCACTCTTTTCTAGTTGGAGCTGCATCTTCTGCATCGAAGAACAATGTCCCTGCTTACATCATCAAAAGACTCAGAAGGTAGACCTCTTTATGCATCAAAACCTACATCCCCAATCGTGAAGCAGAACTCAGACAACCTTTTTGGAATATCTCCTGTTCATATGCCCTGCAGAAAGGCAGTTCAGTCACTTGGTTCCTCAGAGATTCCTCTTTAAATGGGTTTCTTTCTTGTCATGCATGCTACTGTTTACACTCTCCATGAGCTGGAGGAAGTATCTCTTCCTTTTGGGCCTTCTATTTCCATAATGCCACACAGCTCCTCTACTGAGGGTGGGAATAGAGAAAGGCCAAAGTTAAACTTAAAGTTTGCACATGCACTTACATTATTCCCAAACACTGAATATGAAGGCTTTGCCTGAGGTTTGATGTGGGGGGAAAACTCTATCCTCCATCCACATTTAAGCCAGCCTCTCCCTCTCTCTTCATGTTTAGTGTGTTTTGAACATTTTCCATCCTCCCTGCCTCCTCCTCCAGCACTCACCTTACCCTTAGTGCTGGGCCTTCTATTTCTGTAATGCTGCCCAGCTCCTCTACTGAGGGTGGAAACTGAGAAAGGCCAAAGTTAAAGTTAAAGTTCACACAAGTACTTACACTGTTCTCAAATATTGAATTTTCTTTATTTTTCAAGAAAATGTGTATCACAAAATGCACCAAATATCAAAATGGAGGCAGGCATATTTGAAGTGGCTTCAGGAACTGAGAAGTTAAGGGACAAGACAAATTTTAAAAGTTTGCATTTCTGTTTATTAACTGAGTTAGAGGATGTAGAAACAGATGTAGAAATGGATAATACAATTGCTGTTTAGGATACTGAACACACCCTAAATGAAGCCATGACAGAAAATGATGAAATATTAATGGAAATGGTAGCAAAAAGAGATGCACTCGAAAGGGATTTACTATAGAATATAGGAATTAATGAAATTATGGAGATGAGAGTCAAAGTTCTAAAAGAAATGGTAGATTCCACCCAAAATCAACATTCAGCCACTCAATTTTCTGTCCACTCAGACAGGCATATCAAGCAGTGGTATCCAAGCACATAGACAAGTTATTTTAAAAAACATGAAGGTAAAATAACACAGAATCTGACAATATTAGAGAGACAGGCATTGGACAGACTGCAAGATAATGACAGCATTGAGATAAAGCAAGTAGATAAAGGGGGGGAATATGGTTATTATGAATAAGACATAATATAAGGGGATGGTCATGGTTGTATTGAATGATAAAAGCTATAAAAGGTTATCACAGGACATTACACTACTGCTTAAAAAACAGTTGCTTTTTGTGCTAAATGAAGCACTATCAGATGTCAAAATATCTGAAAACAAAATATAAGTTCATGCTGGTAGATAGTCCTATCATCCCCACCTTCTATGGTCTACAAAGCTTAACACAGGTCAACAGATGTTTATCTACTTCTACAGTACCAACCATTGTATAGTATAAAAATCTAACAAACCCACCTGCATGTTCAACAGTGACAGGAGTTGACTCTCTGATGGAGAAGGTATCTACTTTTGTGGATTTCTTCCTACAGGATATTGTTATGAAACTTGACTCATACTGTATGTTAAAGAGACTATGGATGTGTTAAGGAAGTTTGATAATTTTGTGTGGAAAAAAGAACACCAGTGGTTAGGTGTTGATGTTGACTGGCTTTATATATCTATTAGGCAGGAACATGGTTTGCAGCAGTAAGATATTTTCTTATATAGGAGGGGGATCATCAAGTCCTGCTGCTGAACTTCATATTAGATGGTTTGGATTTCATACCCAGACACAATGATTTAAAAATAAGCACTTCATACAAATATGTGCCACAGCAATGGAGGGCCAATGTGGCCCTGGCCTATATCAACATGTTCCTGGGAGCATGGGAACAGTCCATTGATTTTTATCATGAAGAGAACCCACACACAGACCACACTGTCAAATGGCACTGTTTCATGGATTATATAGTCTGTGTGTGGTTGGCTGGCACTGTGGAAGTGGAACAATTTGTGGAGTGGTTGAACAGTAACCAACTAAATCTATGCTTCATGTGAATCATGAACTATTAAGACCTGACATTTCTGGACACCACGTTAACAAGAGTGAGTGGTCAGCCAGTACATACTAAGAGGTTTAGAAAGAAAACTGCTACAAAGAGCTCACTATAAGCAGAATCTTCACACCCTGACCTAAAACCAGATCAACTCTATTCCATACAGCCAGTTGCTGCGTACAAAAAGAAATTGCTCTGATAGTGTAACCTTTGAGCAACAGGCAGAGGAAATGTATGATTCATAGCTAGGAGTATGACAAAAGTATCATTGCAGATGTACTAGAAAAGGCTAGAGATGTGCAAAGGGGGAATTGTTAGTTCAAAAGAAAGAACAAAGATATAAGGGCCAATCATCTTTTGTACAAAATGCAGTCCCTCGGCCGGTCAGGCTGGAAAACATTGTTAGGAGAAATTAATCTATTCTCCAGGGACACTCAGTTCTAGGAGAAGCACTTGAAGAATCTCCTAGAGCTACTTTTAAGAAAGGATGGCGCATCAAAAACAGAGCCAGACAGAACTACTACAACAGAAGAACCAAATAAATACCCTCACATGGTTGCCACCATTACAAAATGGCTTATTCAAATATGGCAATTTCAGTATTAGTAAATTGATAGAACAGGGCAGAATTTGGCCACCCTGAATCAGGCTTTAAAGGGGACAGGAAATGTTTACTAATTGGCAGCAGTCAGCAATGTTCTAGTTACAGAAATCAAACTCATACCTCTAAATGCTCTATATTTAATTGTACATGAATAAACACTGAAGCAGGGGGAAAGATCTTGAAAAATGCCCATTAGTAAGGACCTGCTCCCTTGGAGATTCATATAGAGTGGCAATCCAAGATCATATTTGAGGACCAAAGCCACATTTTTCCAAGGTAGCAAACATAAAGGGCCATGCAACCCTGTCAAAGGCCTTCTTGGCAGCTAGTGACAGGAGGCCAGGTCAAGCTCTCCCTGAACCATTCACCACATATTAATAGTGCAGCATATATTATGCTTCACCTGCCTTCCCTTAATAATGGCCATCTGGTCCTTGTGTGTCAAGGACTGAAGAATGAAAGGTTAAGGAAAGCACAAGGGGTATAGCAAAATAGAATAGAGGATCAGATGGAAGGGTGTATGCCTTAACACCAGGAGTCTAAGTAATAAAACCAGCAAGCTCCAGACACTGATGGCAGACACTGAGGTGGACCTCAGGGTCATCACAGAAATGTGATCTTTGGAAAATAACAACTGGGAACTGACAGTCCCTGTGTACTCATTGTTCAGGAAGGACAGAGGAGTAAGTATGTGGGAGGAGTAGCCATTTTTGTCAAGGATGGCATAGAGGTGACTTGCAGATGACTGCATTAGGGATAGTAAGGGGGAGACAGAGTCACTGTACAGTAGGTGTAACTCATCACAGCAGAAATAAGGGTCTGAGAGCTCATGGAAGAACTTGAAAGAGGCGTGATAAAGAGGAAAGTAGTGATGGTGTGTGATCTGAACCTGCCAGACATTGACTGGGATGTTTCAGTGGGCAGGAGCACCAGAAGTCTGGTCTTGCTGGATACCTTCCAGGACTGTCACTGGTACAGCTGGTCAAGGAACCCATCAGACAGACTGCAATTCTAGGCGTGGTGCTCACCAACTTGAAGGCAGTAGGAACTGTGATAATAGGGAAGCCACAAGGGTACAGAAACCATAACTCCATTTGGTTTGAACTGTCCCTTGAGTCCAGAAAACCTCAATCAAGAGCTGAAATCCTTAATTTTAGAAGGGTTGACTTCAATAGGCTGAGAGAGTTGATCATGGAACTGTTAGTAGCAGTGGAAACGTAGGTGAGGTAGAAAAGAGTCGGGGGCAATTACAGGAGACATTCTCAAGTCATCTAACTTATGCATGAGAATGGTAACCAAAAGGGGCAGGTACAAGAGACCATTATGGTTCTCAGCAAGGATTGGGGAAGTGGTGAGAGCCAAGAAAAAGGCCTTTTACAGTACATGTGTAAAGAAAAGCAGAAGGAGGAAGAATAGGGAGAGTATTTACTGAACAATAGGGATGCAAAGAAGGTAGAGACTCAAAAGCAAACACAAAGCTGTGTATTGCAGAGGGGGTCAAGAGCAGGGACAAACTGTTCTTCTGATATATGAGAGAGGAAAGAAAAGAGGGGGAATCTTAAGGCTAGTTGAGAGGTGGTAACATAATAGAGGAGGACAGGCAAAAGGCTGCCACCTTCAATGCTTACTTTTGCTCAATTTTCTATAGGGAGGTTGGTGGGCCCTTGCCAGTGAGTGGCATCAAGACAACAACTAAGGGGGTTCAGTAGATGAGGCAGCCAATATATACAAGCAAAATGGTCCAGAAAGGGCAGGTAGCCCTAAAGATAGATAAGGCCCTGGGACCAGATGGGTTGCATCAGAGCTTACTCGGGGAACTGGCAGTGGAACTGGCTGAACCCCTGGCGGGTCTATTCAACAGCTCACTGGGGAAGGGAGTGGTTCCAAAGGATTGGAGGCTGACAGACATAGTTCCACTGCATAAGGGGGGGACAAGGAACAAGCAGGGAAGCACAGACCTGTCAGTCTTACCTCTGTTGTAGGGAAGCAGATGGAGTAATTGATTAAAGAGGACCTCATGGTCTACTTGGAGAGCAATGGGCCCCAGGACAGTAAGCAGTATAAATTGATGGCAGGGAGGTCTTCTCAGACTAACCTGATAGTTTTCTTTGACTGTGTGATGAGGGAATTGGATATGGGCCATTCTGTGGATTTACTCTACTTTGACATCATCAAAGCTTTCAACTTGGTTCCTCATGGACACTTGTTGAAGAAGATGGAGGCTCTGGGTGTGGCTAATGTCATTGTAAACTGGGTAGGTAACTGGCTAAAGGGGAGGTAGCAGAGGGTTGTGGTTAATGGGGTCAAATCAGAACAAAAGAAAGTCACAAGTGGGGTACCACAGGGATCTGTCCTGGGTCTGATGATCTTCAATATGTTCATCAGCAACATTGGTGAGGCAATCTGGGGCAGCTGGTATCTCTTTATGAATGACACTGAGCTCTGTAGGAGGTTGGATAGCAATGATGGAACCAGGGAAATGCATAGGGATTTTCAAAAGCTAGATGGGTGGTCTAAGGTTGAAATTCAATGGCAAGAAGTGCAAAGTGATGCACCTAGGGAATAAGAATCCCAGGATAAATTATTGGATGGGTGGGATGAGACTTAGTACTATGGCTGAGGAACAGGACCTTGGAGTTATCATCAGTGACTCCCTAAAACAACTGACTCAGTGCAACAAGGCATATAGCAAGGTGAGTAGGATGCTGGGTTGTATCAGTATGGGTACTGATAGCAGAAGGGAGGAGGTAGTACTTCCCCTGTTCAGATCCTAAGTGAGGCCATACCTAGAGTACTGTGCCCAGTTCTGTAGTCCTCACCTCAGACAGATAGGGACAGGTTGCAGATGATGCAGTGCAGAGTGATGAAAATGATTCAGGGCCAACAGGCTAGGTCCTCTCAAGAGTGCCTTAAGGAACTGAACATGCACTCATTGGAGACCAGAAGAGAGAGGGGAGAAATGATAGAGACCATCATGTTCCTAAGAGGAGTTAACAAAATTAACTGCGGGAAACTATTTAGCTTGAATAGTAGCTTGCGGTCATGTGGACATTGGTGGAAACTAAGAGGAGGGAGGCTCAGGAGGGACATGAACAAGTATTACTTTATAGAAAAGGTGGTAGAGTCATGGAACAATATATCAGCCAAAGTGGCAAGTGCACAAGCTGTTAGTGGTTTCAAGCACAGTTGGGAAAGGATGAAAGATATAGTGCTTGCTTGGGGTAGTAGAAATTGTGAGGAGAATGGCAGGGTTGGGGAGGGTTAGGACCCTAGAGGAACCACAGGTTCCAGGGATAAATAGGTAACTCGAGCAGTCTGGATGGACCATGGGTCTTTTTCTGCTATCATTGTCTATCATTTTATGTTTCTATGACCCCTTCTAGGTGGCCAGCCTAAACTTTGGCTATGATGTTATAGTCTGCATTGAACAGGGGGATTGCCATATAAGAGTCTCAGATAGTGGGTACCTTACCTGATTTGGGCATTACTGTAATAGTGGCCAGGGTTGAGACTGAGGGAGCTTGCTGGTGGCAGAAGCCTCTCAAATCATCTTCTCCATAGGGCAGGCCAGGTCATCATAGAATTCTTTATAAAACTCCATTGGGAGGCCATCTGGGCACAGTGCCTCTTTCAAGATAGACCCTTGACAGCTGCCTTGATCTCTGATCTGTCTGGGGCAGTACAGGTGGCCCCTGAGGTCATCTAATAGGACTGGGAAGTCCAGAGATTGTGGGAAGGGGTGGGGGTAGAGGCCCTGAGGAACTTCGGATGTGTACAGGGTAGAATAAAAGGAAACAGATGACTGCCCAATATCCTGTTGCTTCAAAGAAGTCATGCCATCTGATTGTGTGATTCCCACAATGGCCAAGTCAGCATCCTGCCTTTTAATTTTCCAAGAGAGTCATTTACCAGCCCTATCCCCTTCAAAGTACACTCCAGCACTCGTCAGCAGGGTACTTTTCTTTATCTGAGTTGAAACAAACTGGTTCAGCTGGCCCTTAAAGAGCCTTTAAGTATCTATATTGATGCTAGGGCTGGTGACCATAATTTATTTTCTAACTGGATCTTCCTCCCCTCCAGCACCCTCACCAGCTGGATTTCTTTTTTGTTCTTTGCTGAGGCTGTAGCTACTCATCTGGTGAAGGCTTTTAAGATCTCTCAAGTGTTAGAGGCATAGGAATCTCGGCTTTTATTGAAAGTCAAACCACAAAAATCCAGAAAAGCAACCACACAGGGATACAGGTTTGGTGCTTAATATAAACAGAAACAATAACACGGAATAAAGCACCCAAACTGAGGACTAATATGTTACTTACTTTATTTTGAAGTGCTCCAGTGTAAAAAAAGTCTGGCTTGTTCCACCTATAAATGTCAAGTAAATGTTACATTGCAAACACCTCTTGTGTTTTGCATGTGCTACTGCTGTACTTCATCAGAAACATAAGAATTGTTTGTAACATAACATTTACTTGCCACTATATACATGCAACAAGCCAGACTTTCTTACACTAGAGCACTTTGGAACAAATGAAGTAAGTAACATATTAGTCCTTGGTTTGGGTGCTTTACTCTATGTCTGATTTTATTGAAAGTTCAGAATTCCCTGACAGCAGAGGTCATTTTCTGCTTAAAATCTCAGTCTATAAGGAGCATCAGATTCAGACACCATTGTTTCAGGAGAGAGCAGTCTCATCACCCAGCTCCACTGTAAGGGGAGTGTGGTCGGAATGTAAAATCAGTTAATAGCTGGTTGGGGCCACTCAAGAGAGTATTCCTGAAGAAAACAGAATGGAATTAATATGAATGTGGTGCTGGTGGGTGTGGAATAGAAGGAAAATTATATGCCTGTCAGTTGCAGGTATCTCCACACATCCACCAGTCCACTCTCCCCAGCCATTTTTCTCAGGGCAGCTGAGCTCTTAGGGGCAGTCATCACTCTCAAGGATGATCTATCTAAAATTGGGTCCCACAGCATAGTAAACTCCCCCCAAAAATGACCTTATAAGGATATGAGGCCACAGTGACAGCCAACTGATGGAAGAAATCGGGATGGTCAAAAATAGGACCTTATTCTGGCACTACCATGAGATGTTCTCCAGCCAGTACCATTTCCACAAAATGAAAGCAGCCCTGGAGGTCAGTCAGTTTTTTAATCAAGTGTATGTGCAGTCCCAAGCAGATCCAGACCACCACCCCTCTAGCTTTTGATGTAAAAGGGGCTGTAAAGAGTATTTCTCCCTAGAATTTATGAATTTCACTGATTCCACATTGGTCATATGGGTTTCCTGTAATATATTGATATTCCCTTTCATCTTTTTCAGATATGATCAGATTTGTTTCCTTTTCTTAATCATCTTTAACCCAATGACGATCCATATCACCACATGTTGTGTACCCATGATATTGCTCAAGGTTATTATATGCCTCCCCTTGTCCAACCCACCTCCTGTCCCCGACTGGCATTTATTGTGTCTCTGCCAAGGATTTTAAATGATTTAAACCCTGTGTAAATAACCTCCCCTACCTATCCCTCACCATCCACAGCCCACAAAAATTAACAAACATTAAGTTGATAAAAAATTGGCTTAGTAGCAACTCTCAACCTCCAAAGTGCCCCTGCCCTGTAGGGGACCCACCTTCCCCAAGACAAACAGGAGCTACAGGCTGAACCACCCTCCCAGGGACAAATGGGTCTCCTGACTAGTACCAAGGAAACCTTCCCCCTCCCCAGATCCCAAAGGATTTACCATCACCCCTGCTTCTTATGAAAAGAGCAATTGGGAAGCCCACTCAGAATATGGAGGACAAAATATAGTGATTACCTGGTGAAGTTCTGTGCCATATGCACTCAGAGTAAGACCCCTCTGGGGCATGTGTCATGTGGGTTGATCCCAGACCTAGTGGGTGTCTCCATAGTCCTGGTGTTCAGATACACAGGGAACCTCCCAATGGTACATAACTGAGTTCATAGACAGCGCCTAAGGGTAGTTGAAGGCAATCAGGGTAACTCCACAGAGTCAGATACAAAAAGGTTTAAATTAGATTAAGGTCAGCAGTGAAACTCTGCACTAGATACTTGAATGCATGACAGAAAATGGATGAACTAAACAAAAAAAAAGTGGAATCTCCATTTAAACTGATAGTGACAATCACCTGTTGGGAACTGATCTGTTCGGGAAAGATATTGATTAGTTACTGTAAATGAACAGCATAATAGCAAATGCTTTATTAACACACATAAAAAAATACATTTCTCTGGTAGTTATTACTGTATGTCATGTAAACACTGTATGTTTTGTTGCAGTGATCAGCTTGTGTAACGCAAATGACTAACTGAAATGGAGTTATCACCCCTAAAAGGAAAGCAATCTTCCATTAATATTTTAACACAATATCATAATCCATCACAACTGAGTTGCTAATACATGTTTAAGACTGTGAGGGAAGTATTCATTTAGTTAGTTTTTATTTATTTGTTGAGCTTGCCTGTTTGTGATTGTTTTAGAACAATCTGGAACAGAGACACAAGAGCAAATGTTATAATGTCCGTTGACAGATTGATGACTGCATTATGCTGTGCAAAACTGTACCAATTGCTGTCTCTCTGATCATAGCTCATAATTCCTTCTACACTCAGGAGCAATTTTGCTATTTTAATTGTAGGATATGATAGCCATCTTAGAATTCTATAACCTTTCAGGATATTTGTTCTTTATTTTAGTCATCCAAAGCTGAGTTCTACATTGATGGCACCTTGTTCAAGCTTTACTACAGACCCTACTTTATAAAGCAGGTGTAAATGGTCTCCTTATCCTGCCCTTTGATGCAGAACGTGTCATTTCATTTCTGAATTTCTAGTGAGTTACGCATTGCTTGCCGAGACACATTACCTATAGGTCTCTGTTACCTGAACAGGTTATAAATCCAACAGATTCACGTACAGCATTACTTGGCATGACAGCTGGTATAAAATGTGAATTTTCTACACATGCCGGAATTCGTTAGGAATAAATTTCATGAGTGTGTGTGTGTGTGTGTGTGTGTGTGTGTGTGTGTCTGTGAGTGAATGGGGGGGTGAAGATTCGCTGCATGTGGTTCAAGGCTCCAGTATCATTGAGTCTTTTTTCAACACTTATTCTCATATACTCAAAACCTTACCTGTACTGTACATAACTGAAACCTATCCAGGATTAACATGAAAATAACTGCAAACAGAAATGCAAAGTAATTGATGAGACTGTCAACTCATTTTTGGAATCTGGAATGTATTAAACATCGCATACCCAGCCACACAAAATCTGTCTATATGTCCCATTCCATGAACAGTTTAGGAATATTATGGATTGATATGCAATATTCATTTGAGTGACAACTGTTGTAACACGGTACATTTCTCAACATGCTGTAACTCTACTTTAATATATTTTATTTTGTTATGGGACAAGTCATTGTGTGTGTGTGTGGGGGGGGCTCATTTCATTGACCCCAACAGGATCTTTCTTACTTTTATGGAGCCCATACAGAACATTTGACTGCAGTGACAAGTTAGATGCCAAACCTCACACGAGGTCCACCCTTGATGCTGACCACCTTAGATTGATGGATCATTATTTGGTCTATCAATCCGCAATCACCCGTAAGAAGGCAGAGTTCCTGTCCAGGGAGATTGCGGTTGCTCGGAATCAACCTGCTCAGCTGTTTCGAACTGTGGACAGACTGTGCAACCCAGCCTGTCTTCAAGTTCGGAAAGTTTTTTCGCAATTGGAGTGTGATGAGCTTGCTCGGTTCTTCGTAAATAAGGTGGCGGATGACATTAGGGCTGAGTTGTTGCCATCACACTCTATGGGGGTTGCCGTGAACCGGGGTGAGAACACGGTGCCTCGGCTTTCCTGGAGTTCCTTCAGTCAGCTGGAGTTCATTGATGTCATGAGGATCATCCAGCATATGTGTCCTACGTGCTGTAGTTTGGATCCTGGACCAACCTCCCTAATTTTGGGTTGTATTGACATCACTGGTCCAATCCTTTTTCAGATAGTCAGGTGCTCCCTGGAATCAGGTGAGTTTCCTTGCTCCATGAAAGAGGCGGTGGTGACACCCCTCTTGAAGAAAGCTACCGTGGACCCTGACTGTATGGAACACTACAGACCTATCTCTAACCTTCCCTTTGTTGGGAAGGTGATTGAGAAAGTAGTGGCTGCACAACTGGAAGATCATTTGACCATCCATGACGTCTATGAACCCCTCCAGTCCAGTTTTCATAAAAGACATAGTTCTGAGACAGTGCTGGTTTGGGTGCTCAATGATCTCTTGATGGCTAGAGATCGGAAGAGTCATTCCATTCTGGTTCTCCTCGCCCTTTCTTCAGCCTTTGACACTGTAGATCACATGGTGTTGATAGAACACCTGAGTCTGTTCTGTGGAATATCTGGAACCGTCTTAAGATGGTTCTTATCATTCCTCACTGGAAGATCACAAAGAGTTGTGTCCGGGTTTTTTTTCCTCGGATTCAACTGCTTTGTTATGTGGGGTGCCCCAGGGTTCAGTATTGTCACCCATGTTATTTGCGGTGTATATGCTACCCATCGGAGACATTGTAAGGAAGTATGGGCTGAGGTTTCACTGTTATGCAGATGATACCCAGCTCTATCTTTCTTTTGCCTCCAACCAGATTGGAGCTCTCTCAGTATTTAATAGCTGTCTAACCGAAATCCAGGAGTGGATGAATTCTAGCTGGCTGAGGTTGAAATTCTGATAAGACTGAGGTACTGGTTGTGGACCTGGGTCGTGGGATAGTGGGGTCGGGTGTTGATGCACCTTCCAGAATTTTTCTTGGAAGTGTTTCTCTCCCGACCTCTGAATGGGTACGGAACCTGGGGGTGGTTCTATATGACGGGCTGACACTGCACTCGTAGGTGTTGGCAGTCATTAAGACTTCCTTTTACCATCTTAGGAACACCACCAGGATCCAGCATCTTATTTCGTCTGCCGACCTGCCAACGTTAGTTCATGCCTTCGTGTCCTCACACTTGGATTATTGCAACTCCCTTTACCTAGGGCTTTCTGGGGTTGAAATCCATCACCTGCAGCTAGTGCAGAACACTGCAGCCTGGCTTTTGATGGGTTCAAGCAGATCCTGTCATATTACTCCGGTGCTGCGTGAACTGCACTGGTTGCCAATTTGGTGGCGGATCACCTTTAAAGTTGGCTTGCTGACTTTCAAAGCTCTACATGATATGGGCCCAGGCTATCTGAAATAACTTCTGGTTCCTTATCACCTGAATTGATCACTCCGCTCGGCCAACGAGGGGTTGCTAGAGGTTCCAAGGGTAAATTTGAAATCTTCGGGTGCTCGGGTATTTGTGTATGTAGCCCCCACCCTTTGGAACTCTCTACCCTGTCGGTTACGGGAGTGCACTTCCGTGGAGGGCTTTAAGAGAGGTCTGAAGACTTTTTTATGGGAAACTGCATTTTTAGAACACTGATTGTTATGACTGTTTTGTTTTAATTGTATGTTTTAATGATTTTTTCTTTTACTGTTCTGATCTGTTATTTATGTATGACGCCTTGGTAATTGAAAGGCGCCTTATAAATAAAATTATTATTATTATTAACATTTGACTGCAGTGAGAAGTTAGATGCCAACCCTCACATGAGATGTGCCGTCGATGCTGGAAATCATTCAGTGGTTATGTCTAAAAACTCAGCCCTGCTTTGTTTCTTATTTATTGATCCATGATGTCAGTGACTTATTTTATTTATTTACTCACAATAATTACACCTGTGAGTCCACTGTTGTAACCACTTCCTTTTCAAGGGTAACTCACCCTAGACAACTTTACATCTTTGAACACTTTGCAAAATCTAATCAAACACAGTACTCCCTTAGTATACCAAACCCCGCTATACTGAATCCTTGGTTATAGCGAATGGTACTCCTGGCTCCAGAGACTAATAACTAATAACAATGTGGTCATGAACAGCAAGGAAGAAGTGCATAAATAATTACCCTTCTGGACACAAAACAATCTAACAAAAGGGTGCAGAGTGCAGATTATATACACAGGGCATCATTTCCTTGTTTTTTTAGTACACTAGTACAGTAGACACTCAGTCATTCAGTGGCACTACCAGAGATAATACATACGCTCAGGTCACAATAACAGTCTTCCATAGTTCAGCTTTTAGATTGGAAACCCAGAAGTGAGAGTCATGGTCATGGCCATGGACGTGCACATGCAAGCAATGACACCTAGAATCAGATACTGTGCTGTATTGTAAGTGTACTTTATTTATCGGTATTGGGACAAGGAGTGTAAATAGGGAACTGTCTGGAAGGATATAAGACTTTCTTCAGGTCACAGGGTGCAGTTTTATTATCTGTAGCAGTGAGGTGGTCTATCGACCAATTGATATAAATCCTGTTCATCGGAGCTCTCTACACTCCTGACAGCTGTTTTTAACTCATGGTATGAAAATGGATTTTCAGACCATAGTTTCCTAGAGGCTCTAATTACCCTTATTCCAAAGCAAGGTCGAGATTCCCACTATCCAGAAAATTACTAACCTATATCATTACTTAATGTTGACATAAAGGTACTGGCCAAGATACTCGCCAACCGATTGAGACCCCTGATGAATAAGCTCATAAGTGATGAGAAAGTTGGTTTTATGTCTGGTAGATCCTATAGTGACCATATGTGTCGATTATTACACCTTCCAACTTTAACCAATAATGCTGAGGTCCCTGCGGCTCTAGTAGCATTAGATGCAGAAAAAGCCTTTGACCGAGTTTCTTGGGATTTTCTCTTTGCCACTTTATTGTGCTTTGGTTTCCCCACAGAATTTATTAAATGGGTTAGGTTATTATATTCTTCCCAACAGCCTGTATCTGGTGCAATGGTATCCTTTCTAACTTGCTCCCACTGTACCGTGGCACCAGACAGGGCTGTCCCTTCCCCCCCTTCAACCTTTACCTAGAACCCTTAATTAGGAAACTTCTTTCTTCCCAAAACCTTCATGGAATAAGTGTGAAAAAGAAACAACATATTTTATCAGCCTACGCAGATGATCTGTTGTTGCACATAGAAGACCCTGTGGATGGTATACCAGTTTTACTACAAGAAATTAGCCAGTTCTCAAAGGTCTCCTATTATAAGCTTAAACTTTCCAAAAATAGCATTTTTTCCTTTAAATTGGAGACTATTATCAACGGACGTGGAAGAATATGGCTTAAATTGGGAATCAAAGTCTTTGACCTACCTGGGCATTAAAGTCTCTAGAGAGATTTCTACAATAATAAAAGAGAACTTCTCCAACCTGTTAACAACAATAAAAACAGATCTGGACAGATGGGTGCATTACCGATCTCCTTGTGGGGAAGGATCAGCATTATTAAAATGAATGTGCTACCCCGGATTCTTTATCCCTTAAGTATAAGGTATATAGATCTATTCTTCCCTAAATCCTGTTTTTTCAACCTTCAAAAACTCCTAACTCAATGTCTTTGGAAGAGGAAGGAAGTCAGAAGATCATATTTTAAGCTCACAGCACCAAAATTATATGGAGGTCTCTCACTCCCTTCTTTCTTCACATATAATGGAGCAATCCATATTAGCAAATTAATACATTGGGTTTGAGCACCAAGTTCAGGAGACTTTGGGTCATATACTCCCCTCTGGTTGGATATTGAAACATTTTTAGCCCTCAAAACTTCCTTGGCCTTACCAGCTTTAATTTACACTTATCCTAAGCTTGCTCCCCGAGAGATACAGAAGAATCCAATGGATTGGTCCCTAAAAGCCCTACATCAGATACAACAACACTTAAATCATGACTGGCATAGCTCATTGGAACAGCCACTGCTTGGTAACCCCCCACTTTTAAATTCAAAATCGCCCTATTCCTACCACATGCTGGGCTCCTCTAGTTGGAACTCTGCTTGGAGATATTGCTCCTAATGGGAGAATTCCTCCTTATTCCCAATTTCAACATGTTACCCACAGTGTAATTGGAAGCCCTTTCAAATACTGGCAGATTAAACAAGCAGTGGCTTCCTTTATGGCAAAAACATCTAGATCTATCCCCCCCTAAAATGATGCTATCCTCTCTCCTATGGATAGCTGACCAGCCACATTCGGTATCCAAAGTTTATAAGAAATTGCAATCCCTAGATCCCCAACTGCCTCAGGGTACCTGTTATTACTGGGTTGATAAACTAACTCTCAAAGAGGACTCAGATATTTGGCAACAAATATGGAGCAATAACTATCAATTCATCAAACAGGACTGGTTTTGACTAGTGCAGTTCAAGATTATGCACAATCTGAATATTTTACTCCTGTGAGGTTACATAAGTTTGTGAAACTCCCCTCTTCAAAATGTCACCGGTGCCTTGATGCAGATGAGGAGTTATAGCACATGTTATGGAGTTGCCCAAAAATACAGGTGTTCTGGCATGCCATTCAAAACTCATTGGATCCTCTGTTGGGACTACATCCACTGTTTTCTCTTGAAATCTGCCTGCTTAACTATTTCCCTCCAGGAATAATCAGAATGAGAAAAGCTTATATAGCTTTAATATCTGCTGTGGCAAAGCTGATAGTTATGAGACACTGGAAGGATGAATCCCCAACCTCTGTGTTGGAATGGTACAGAGAAGTATTGTTGGCTCTGCAATTGGAGAAGCACATAGACATAATGAATAACAGTTTCCAGTCCTATCTTGATAAATGGGGTACCCTTGATGCATTTCTAGTAGCATGGAAACCTTAGAACATTATATAATCTATGTTAATGTCACTGTTCTTCTTGGAATGACTCCTACACTTGGTATTAATGGGGGGACATGGGTATTGGTTTTGATTTATTAGGAAAATATCACTGATGAAAATAGCCTCATAGAACTCTGTTAACTTTTTGTTGTACAACTGAGGCTGCTCTGCGAATTTCTGTCTGTATTATGTGAAAATAAGAATAAAGTATATTGAATTAAAAAAAAGCAGTGAGGTGACTCGTGCCTGTGCAAGTGGCAGCAGTGCAGTGAATTATATCAATGCGAGTAATAGTGGTGAGTGCAGCACCAAAGACAGAAGTAATGACTTTAGTACATACTGTTGGGAAGGAGACCCTGGACTCACTTCAAGTCAGAGTCTGTAGATTTAGGGGTACATGCATCTATCTGCATTATCTCCGGCAGCACCAGTGAATGACTGTCTGTGAGCTGTGTCAGCGAGTATAGCATGAGGCAAATGACAGAGATTCAAATGTGTTTAACAAAAAAAATACTAACAAACTGCTTATTACTGTAAAACCTTAGTACATGTTTACATGTGTATGAAGGTGTTCAGGACTGACTATAGGAGAAAACATCAGTATTGTCAGTGTAGAATGGTGTTAGCATTTAGTACAATGCATCCAAAGACATAACAAGCAAGGAGCTGTAATAATCTCTTCTCGTGATTCACATTCTGTTCTTTATAGTGAGGGACTATTAAATACAGGTCAAACATATAACAGGGATTGTGATCAGATGGTGGGGGGTGCCACTAGACACAAGGGAAATGTAACATAATAATGGGGAATGGTGACTGAAGGGTGGTGGGGGGGCACCACTAGACATCAAGGAATAACAAGGATTTGACATATTTCCATTCATACTGAAAGCTTTGAATGAAATTCATATGAAAAAAGCAGAAGCAGGTCAAGAAAAGAATGAAAACAAAATTGGGCACTTCTTTCTCCAACAGGTAACTGCAGAATCCATATAACGGAGTCCTGCTGAACAAGATAGATGTCTTGTTCTCTCTCTCTCTCTCTCTCTCCAGCATGCCAAAAATGAAAAAGAAGATGGCAGCAAATAAAAAGGATGCTTCCCCTTACATAAAAGTATTGGGCCCATACAAGAAAGGATTCTTTTTTCATTTCATATAGCTATTTTGAAATGCTTACTGAGCATGCTCAAAACCCAAAATTTAATAACTTTAGAAAAGATTAATATGTTTTCACCAAACCAGCAATAGACACATTTGTGGGCCAGCCCTTTTTAACCCTGAAAATGTCAGATCAAAATCCCAAACTGTCTGGGCGCTACAGGCAGCACAAAAAAAAAAGCCAAAAAACCCACACAATTACTTTTTGCACCATCCAGATCTCAAAATAGACACCTTTGACAGGAACAAATCTTGGCACATCCAGAGATCTACCCCATGAGACTGTGTTTGCAAAATTTCATGCAAATTCATTGAATGGTTGCAAAGTTATTAAAGTGCAAAAATTAGAGTTTAACATTAAAGTACCTACCCGCTATCATGTCACTATAATAACAGGGGCACGGTCACTCCCTTTTGTTAGGGTTGAGTAGGTACTTCAATGTTAAATCTCAAATTTTGCACTTTAATAACTTCGCAACTGTTCAATGGATTTGCATAGAAATTTGCATGTGCTGTCACCTAGGGTAGATCTCTGGATGTGCCAAGATAAGTTCCAGTTGAATGTGCAGTTTCTGAGTTCCAGAGAGGTGAAAAAGTGACTTTTCACTGATTGACTTTGCTCTTTTTTTCTTTGAACTTGCCTATAGTCCAGCTGGTTTGGAATCTTGGTCTGAAATGTTCAGGGTAAAATTGGACTAGCCCACAGATGTGCATTTTGCTAGTCTGGTGAAAAAATTATAATCCATTTTAAAGTTATTTACTTTTTAAATAAAAAAAAAGTTCTGAGCATGCTCAATAAGTACTTCAGGATAGCTGTAGGAAATGAAAAATAAATCCTGTTTCTTATTTGAATATTCCTTTTTCATTTGCTGCCATCTTTTTTCTATCGTTGCTAAAAAAAATATTCAAGAGCTACAAAACTGACATCCTTAACAGACACCAACACATCTATCTGCATGATCGGGAACCCATTAAGTGCAGTCTGCACTTCACAGTTGCAGACATGCCCTAGAAATGTTTGTTTTTAATATTATGAATCTTTATTCATGACTGCGTGATACAAAAAAAAAATGTTTTCATATCACAAGTCATAAATTTTTCATGAAGGGAGAATCTTTCCCTCTCATTCTGATTGCCCTACAGGTACTGTTATGTATTTTTCTGGTGTCTAGTGGTAGCTCCCCACCCTCCAATACCCATACGCATTTATTTCTCTGGTGTCTAGTGGGACCCCCATCCTCCAATCTCCATTTCCTGTCTGTTTTTGTTTCCACGGTGTCTAATGGCATCACCACCCACTGATTGCTATTCCCCTTGTATAATTATATTCCCTGGTGTCTAGTGGCACCCTCCACCTGCCGATCACTGTCCCTCTTGTATAATGATATTCTCTGGTGACTAGGGGTACTCCCCACCTGCCAATCATTGTCTCAGTATCTGAAAGAAAAAAATAGTCCTCGGTCCCTCATTAGTCTGACCCCCTCAACCCCCCCACCTACCACTCAGCATCAACCACCCCACACCCCCACACATCCTCCCTCATCTAAACAGGTCCCAGGTTCAAGATTCACTCTCAGATCGAAGACAAGTCTTGTTACTGGAACTGGCGACTGCAATATGAGAAACTAAGATACAGTAAATGCGGTTCAATGTATTTCAATGGGGGTTACAACTTTTATGCAAAACGTAGCCATTTTCTGACATTTTGGCCCCAGATTTTCAACATGACCTTTTGTGGACCACACCTCCTGAACAATATGACTGTCATTATGCAACTCCTGCCTGAAAGGTGATTCTGCAGTCGCTTGGTGAATTCACCTTTTGTGCGGGATTTGAAGATTTGTCCTTCCCTTGTTAGTACAATTTATAAAAGAGGTTGCCTATTAAAGGGCAGCCCAGATTTTCATGATGCCCACTGGAAAGGAGGGGAAGGGAAGGAAGGGACAAACTTGCAGGGGAAGGGGTCAGCTAGTCAGGCAGGACAAAAGGGAGAGGTTGTTAAGGAGAGGCATGACATCACAAAGGGGAGGAGCTAGCTCACAAGGTCAGACAGGGTGTGGGGTGAAGTGGGCGGTAGGGAGAAAGAGGCACAGGATTGGCTGGCAACCACAGGAAAATGGGGAGCTATGAGGGGTTGATAAGAGGCCACAGAGAGAAGGGATCCCTCTTTTTACTGCAGCTGAAATTCCTTTCAATTGCACAAGACGGTCTGGAGGCTGAGGTTAGAAACCAGAAGAAACTCAGGTAAGGTGTAGGATCAAGGGTCTGGCAAGGCTGAGCTGGGCTGCTGGGGCTGGGGTCCACACCAGGTCTAAAAAAAAAAAATAATAATAGTAAAATAATGATATATGAGGATAAAGATGAAGAGGAGAAGGGGAGAAGGGGGTAAGGTAAACTAAGTTGTTAGCTGATTCTAACTCAATGTTATTTGTTTCATCTTTTATTGCCAGTTTAAAAAAAAAAGCTTTTGTGCCATTGTGATTGTAAAGGTTGAACTGTGTGACTACATGTGAGTATGCCAGTGGATATACAGACAAAATGAGGAGCTAGCCCTGCAGCATTTACTAGGGTAGGAGGGGTATGCTGCTCCTAGAATGAAGGCAGAAAAAGTTGTGGTTTGGTTAGCCTCCTGTTGTTCTGCGTGTGTGGCCACTGTAGTTCCTGGGCCAGGGGAGGCCTCCGAGCAGTTGGCGTGGGCCTTTGATGATTTCCCAAGGGTCTTGCCCAAGGCTGTGGCCTGGTAATGGGTCGCATGGCTAGGCCTGATAGGAAAGTGGACAGGGGAGGGAGCAAGGGAAGGGGGGAGCAGAAGAACTTGGGCCTGGGTCGTTCGTTGGTAGAAAGCAGGTGCGGTATGCGAGGATGGGTTTTGGTCATTTGGTGCAGCGCTCTGGAGGTGAGCAGATGGGTGAGGAGCCATGCCCAAGGTGGGCGTTCTCATGGAAGTAATTGGCGGCTTAGGCTGTGGCCTTCAGTGCTTCCTGTGTTTTTGCCAGTTTTGTGTCCAGGCCAAGATGGTCCGAGCAGATGAACAAGGAGCCAGGCCCCAGGTGGGCATGCTCATGGAAGAGATTGGTGGCTTAGGTCGCAGATGCCAGCACTTCCTGTGTTTTTGCCCATTTTGTGTCCAGGCCAAGATGGGCCATGTGGCTAGGCTGTGGCAGGTGCATTTGCTGGGACTGCAAGGGAACTGGATGCAGGAGAGGGCTTGAGGTTCCTACTACCTGCAGCTGGGCTCTGCATGGGTGGGCAGACGTGGGTGGGCACCGCTGGAGCTGGATGTGCTGGGTCTCATGACCAGTGGTATGGAGCACATTAACGCTTAAGCGGGGGCAAGGATCCTTGAGGGAAAGAAGCATTTTAGGCTACTAGAAGGATGGCCTTGAGTGGTGCCATGGGATTTTGGAAAGGGGGCGCATAGGCCCTGCTCTCAAAGGCACCATTTCTCGCTTCTTTGGCATTGAGCCTAGGTGGTCGGTTGGGGGGCATTGGCAGTGTCCCCTGCCCAAGGAGGCAGAGAAATAAATAAATTAAAGACCTGGAAACAGAGGGACTGTGCTGCTCGAGCTCT
Source organism: Neoceratodus forsteri (assembly GCA_016271365.2). Lineage (NCBI taxonomy): Eukaryota > Metazoa > Chordata > Ceratodontiformes > Ceratodontidae > Neoceratodus > Neoceratodus forsteri. The sequence continues at coordinate 1,734,044,250 of CM057450.1, read as the reverse complement.
GACGTGGGGGTACAGGCCATAAGGTGGCCTAGCCCTGGGTTGTCTTGCAACTGGGGGGGGGTTGCCAGAATGGGCCAGGATTGGGCAACACTACTTGGGTTATACTGGGCAGTTGTGGGGGAGTGCATGTTGCTGCCTCATGCTGATGGGAATAATTTGGCTCCCCCCTTGGAAAATGCTTGTCAGGGGATTTGGACAGGTGAGCACCACATGGTCAGGCCACAGCTCATTGAGGGCAGGGTGGCTGGCACATTCTCATGGGGGGCATCCTGGTAGATCGGGGAGTGGGGCAGAGAAATCAGAAGATCATGACAGGGATAGTGTGGGAGGAGTGGCTCAGTTCCGGCATGGGCCTTCTCATGAGGGGGCGGGATGCTCGGTTGGTGGGACCGATGCTATGGGTGGCCACACCATGGGTTCTATTTCTTTTGCCAAGTCAGGGGCAGCTCCAGGGGCCATCGGCCAGGAATGGTGACTAGGTTTGTGGCAGGGCACTGGGTCATGCCTCATACGATTGGGATGGGCCAGCGGTGGGCCTAGGTGGGGCATTTTTACAGGCCTGGTGGCATGGGAGGGGCACAGACTGGGGGGCAGTGAGAACCAGGGGAAGGGTGGGTCAGAGCACTATGTACTAACTGTCTTCTTGTGGTTGCAGAATGGCACCTAAGAAGGCACCAAAGCAAAGGACCAGTGAGGATCTTGCCAGCAAGGCCATGGAGCTCATGGACCAGGTGCAGGTGATCCTGAAGAAGTCCAGAGCAGCGGAGGAGAAGGAGAGGAAGGCAGACAAAATGAAGGAGTCACCAGCAGTGAAAGAGAGGGCCAACAAATGGCCAACTAGAAAAACCTGGATAAGGATGGTGAACCTCAACCAGAGGAGGGTAAGGCACCAGTGGTGGACCTGTTGATGGACGGGAGCCTGAAGGGCTACCAGGCAGGTATTATGAAGGAACAAGGGGCTAAGTGGTGGGAAGAGGTGGACAAGACCTGGAAGGAGCTTGAAAAAGAAAAAATGGACCAGGGGCCCATCAGTACAGGGGCTGGGATGGTAGCCGACAAGGGTTCCTATGGTTGGTCCCCAGGTATGACATAGAAACATAGAAGATGATGGCAGATAAGAGCCACAAGGCCCATCCAGTCTGCCCATTTCTTTTTCTACCTTATAAATGTGCCACCAGCCTTTGCTCTGTCAATGGCCTATCTATTCATACTCATCTGTATTTCTCCCTTATGCCTATACCATGCCTGTTTGAAGTGCTGCACTGTATTCATATCCACCACTTCCTGAGGGAGGCCATTCCATGCATCCACCACTCTTTCTGTGGAAAGAACTTCCGCACATTCCCCCTTAATCGGCCTCCCTCTAATCTCATGCTGTGTCCTCCTGTCCTACTATTTTTCTTATATTGGAACATGTTAGACTCTTTCACCTTGTTAATGCCCTTAAGGTGTTTGAATGCTTTGATCATATCACCTCTCTCCCTCCTTTGCTCTAGGGTTTACATATTGAGCTCTGTTAATGACACTGGGGGACCATGTGTCCCAGGCACTGAAAGATAACATTTGGAAGGGGGAGTATGCAGACATGTTTGCCCTTATCGATAAAGATACGGCAAAGAAGTATGAGCAAAAGGAGTCAGTCGGGAATTCAGAAATGGCAGTGGCCCTGGCCATTGTAGACAAAACCAGTGAAGATGTCACATATAAGGGCAAAACTTTTAGAGCATGTATGGAGGGGTTCATGCACTTCAGTGCAATCATGCTACAGAAGAAACCAGATTTTGCTATTGAACTCCTCACATACTATGAAAAGTTCTGCCAGAGGGTGGCATCTCACGGGGATGTAACATGGAATGTCATGCTTTCTGAGCTATGGATTAGGATGCTGTCTGCTCCTAGGGGTTCTGGCAGTGAAGAGAGGAAGGGTGGGGTGGCAGGGGTGAAAGCCTGCTGGGCATACAACAAGGCTAGCTGTACTTGGGCCACTTGCAAATACAAACATGCTTGCTCAGGGTGTGGAGTGTCCCACCCGGTTATCAGGTGCAAGGTCCAGGGGGACAGACAGACTGCAGGGCCTGCAGGTCAGCCCTTTCAGGCAGGCAGGGAGGACACAGGAGACAGGGAAGCAATTTCAGGTGGCAAAGTGGGAGAAGGGGGTATGGTAGGAACTGATCACAGTTGACTGCATGGGGGCAAGGGCTACCCCCTGACTCAGATGCCGGTTAAGGCCAAGGTGGTCAGGGAGTGAACCCACAGTTATCCAGATCAGGTAGCCCAGGGGGATGCTGACAGAGGGTTTTCTGAAGGGATTTAATTTATATTACACCGGGGAAAGGAAGGCGTTGCCAGCCAAAAACCTGGCATCTGTGAAGGGCAAGGAAGAGGTTGTTGAGAGAAGATAAAGAAGGAGTGGGAGGCAGAGTGGATAGAGGGGCCATTTCTAGACCCCCCTTTTGAGAACCTGTGGGTATCTCCTTTGGGAATTGTGCCTAAGAAGGCCCTGGGGGAATTTTGGCTTATACACCATCTTTCATACCCTGATGGGGATTAGGGCAATGATGCCATTTCCTCAGAACACAACGCATTATCATACGATACTCTGGATAAGGCAGTGGACCTAATCAAGGTTAGGGAGGGAACATGGATAGCAAAGACGGACATCGAATCCACTTTCCAGCTTTTGCTGGTTAGGGAAAAGGACTGGGAGCTCTTGGGTTTCCAGTTCAAGGGGCAGTTTACTTTAACAAGGCCATGCCTGTGGGTTGCTCGGTGGTCTGCGCCACATTTGAAACATTCAGCACATGGCTGCAGTGGATTTTTACCATGAGTCACGGAGCAGAGGCAGTGGTCCATTATCTGGATTATTTCCTTTTCATAGGGGAAAATAAGGCTGGCACCAGCCAGATGCTTGCGGCTTTTGAGTGCAAATACAGGAGTCTGGGAGTTCCCCTAGCAAAGGATGAGACATATATATATATAATATTATGGTAGAGGAGCCATTTACATGTTAAACCTAAAATTTTGCACCTTAATAACTGCAACCATTCAATGGATTTGCCTGAAATTTGGAATACTTGATCAAGAACCATATATCTTGGGATCTGCCAACTTTGTACTGTTCAGATATATGGCTGTGGAGTTATTAAGCATGATCTGCATGCTCGTTTATGCTTTTTTTTGGAATTCTTTGCTTGTCCTTACAGGTCACCCGGTTTGTGCGACTGGTCTGAAAACTTCAGAGATTGTGCAGCCAGTGTCCCTGATGTGCCTTTTTGAAGATTTCGTGAAAAAATAGTAAACGGTTCAAAAGTTATTCAAAAAACAATTTCCCATTATAAGTCAATGGGAAAAGTTAACAAAAAGTTCGACAGTGTCACAAATGCACTTTTTAATGTCGCAAATGGCCCTAGTAGTGTCACAAATCCGCCATTTTGTTTTCAGTTAGTTGATCAGAAAAATGCTTGGCATTTAAATTTGGGACTCTCTAGCAACACAATTATTTTTGTGTTTACCTAGTGGGACCCTGAGGATGCTGGGCATGTCTTTATTTTGAGGTTAAACACCCTAGAAATATGTTTTTTCAATTTCTGGAAAAAGTGGTGTTGCAAAGTAGTGTCACACTCATGAAAGTGTCACAACTGCTTGGGAAAGCTGTCGCAAATCTATGGCCAAAATAACAGGAATTATTTGCCATCCTGCTGCAAATGAACAGTTTTGTCTTTTGGGATGAAATTTGGAGGGAAGGCAGCCAATATCTCACAGATGTGCCTTTTGGTGGTTTGGTGACAAAATATTGCATGGATGCAAAGTTTTGTGGTACTCCGAAGTTTACACTTTTTCCCATAGACTAATCCTGCGGCGTCCGCTGCATGAAAGGAATTCTTTGCCACCCTGCTGCAAAATAACGGTTTGGTCTTTTACACTGAAATTTGGAGGGAAGAAAGCCAATATCCCACAGATGTGCCTTTTGGTAGTTTGGTGAAAAAATATTACAGGGCGGCAAAGTTATGGCACTCCGAACTTCTATTTTTTCCCCGTAGGATAACATTATGGCGTTCGCCGCGCCTGGCCCGTATCTCAGGAAACGGTGCGAGACACGGACTTTTTGTCAGAAAGATGCTTAGCCCCCTAATGGGGGCTAAGTACACAACTAGCCAGGAAAGTCATAAATCATATGACTTTTACATTTTTTTCTATGTCATACGGTTCCTGAGATATAAGCAATTTAGTATTCCAACTCCTCATTTTCTGCTCCAACACCCATTATTATGCATACAATTTTTGTACTCATTGTCTTTCTCTATGCAGCTTTTGTGGAAAACCAGCCTGTGTGCTTACATTACTGTTACCGTTACCGCTTCCGCTTGTGGTTCCATACACATTTCACTTACCGTTCCCGTCTACACCACGTGTGTTACCCTTTGCATTTTCATTTGCGTTTGCGTTTGCGTTATTTTTACCATTTGTGTCTACAGTACTGTTTCTCTTTCTGTTTTGCTTTGCATCACCATGCACATTACCATTTACGTTTGTGGGCACCATGTTACTATGTGACAAGACATCATGTGGTGGGGCCTTGGGACCCTTCTACGCTCCATGGCTGCGTACATTCACTATTGTCGTTATCATTCTCAAAAAGAAGGAAGTTAGAGGCAGAAAAATCCTTTTAATGCATCATTAGGGTTGTTCCACAGTGACAAAGAGGAAATTCGGTTGTTGGATTGAAAGCCCATCTTGGACCCCAGCCCACCCCAACCCGGCATCGGGTGCACATTAGGGTTATCAGTCTAACTCTCACCCCATTCTCCTATACCTCTGCATGTTACACATGTGATGGGGTGAGAGTTGAATCAATGACCAATGCACCCCGATGCTAGTTGGGAGTGGGCTGTGGTCCAAGGTGGCTTTAAACCCTAACACCAGATTCTCATTTTGTCACTGTGGAACAACCCTAAGTGATGCATTAAACACAGTTTTTTGCCTCTAATATATATATATATATCTATATATATATACATACACACACATACATACAAAGGACAAGACAGTTGGCCCTGCCCAGCAACTGGAGTTCCTCGACATTGAGCTGGATCTGGACCAGCATTGTTTCTGGTTGCCACCAGACAAAGTGGCCAAGCTGCAGGAGTTAATTTTGAAGCTCAAGGAGCACAGGCACATTCAACTCAGATTAGCCAAGCAGGTCCTGGGTCACATGAGTTTCACCTGCTGAACAATAGCTCCTGGCAGGGTGTTTACCAGATGACTGTCTAGGGCCTCAGTGAAGGCCAGACTCCCCCATCACTGGGTTGACTTGGCTTCAGGGGTGAAGGAGGACCTGTTGGTCTGGGAGGTGTTCCTAAAGGGGTATAATGGCACCACCTTTGAAGGGATGCCTGGGTGGATGGGGCTGAGCTGGAACTATTTACCAATGCTGAGGGTGGTTTTGGGATGGGGGCCTACTTTCAAGGGGAATGGATCTCGGAACCATGGCCCCTCAGGTGGGTGGAGCTTGGGCTACCCAGAGACATTACCTTCCTGAAGGCTTTCCTGATTTGGGTGTCCCTAATAGTGTGGGGACACAAGCTGCAGAACACAAAAATAGTCTTTCAGTGTGATAAAATGGTGGTGGTGGTGGCCAGTCTGAACAGGCAGTCCGGGTCCACAGAGGTGGTCCTGAGAGTAGCCAGGCAGCTGGTTTGGGAAGGGTTACATCTTAACTTGTCCTTTAAGGCTAGGCATGTTGAAGGAGTGAAGAATGACATTGCAGACACCTTTCCAGTTGGACAGGTTCTGTGAACTGGCACCAACAGCAGCAGTTCAGAGGTCCCAGGTCCCACAAGAGCTTTGGGAAATTGGATGGAAGGAGCCTAGCTATTGTTTCAAAGCACCTGGGCACAGAACATGCTGAAGGCCTATGAAGCAGCATGGAGGAGCTTCCAGGTTTTTTGGGTGGGTCTTGGGCTGGAGGTAAGTGGCCCAGTAATGGAGGCATAGGTCATGAGGTACATGGTATCGAAGTGGGAGGGAGGCATGTCAGGGGTCACGATGGGCATCCATCTGGCTGGCATTGGTTTGGTGTGCCATACAAATGGGGGGGCCCCAGATAGGGTGTCAGTGGTGTGGTGCATGCATCAAGGCTGGCTGAGGCTGCAGAGGTGCAGAACAGATGGGCTCAGGCCCATCTGGTCAGAGTTGCTGGATTGGCTGGTGGCAGTGTTACCATGTGTCTGCTCCTTGGCCCAGGAAGGATGGCTTTTTAGGCTATTTTTAGGGTAATACAGAAGGGGGGCCTTCCAGGAGAGTGAGATAGTTGCACAGGTGACAAGGTACATGGGGGAGAGGACTACAGACAGAGGGCATTGCCTGTGTTGGCCTCTTCAGCTGCAGTTTGGCTGAGGCCCTCAAAAATGGACCAGGTGAGCCGGGGTTGCAAGGTCAATCTCTGGAAAGGGAAAACAGAGGGTGGATTGTTGGTGGCTGCATTGGACAGGTATTGGACAGTGCGGCCACCAGGGAGTGGATTGTTCTTCCCACACGGTGGTGGGGACCCAGTCATGGCTGCGCAGGTTACGGCAGTGCTTAAAAAGGGATGTTCTTCCTGGGGGAGGAACCAGGTGGTTTTGCATCACATTCCTTCTGCATAGGGGCTGCTTTAGAGGTGGCAGAAAGAGGTGGATAACATGCTGAAATCCAGAGAGTGGGCAGGTGTTCATCTGAGGTGTACAGAAGGTACATTTGGCCATGAGTGCTAACATGTTTCAATTTGTGTTTTTCCAGGGGCTGGCCATTACAAGGTAGTGTGGACTGTTGGGCACTTCTTCATCCATTGGGGCAGAAGAATGGGCTAGCAGCACGATGGGGGGGGGCAACAGTTAGGGCAGAATCCAGACCAAACCAAGATCATATGGCTTGGTCATAGGGGATTGAGGTGGATGGGTTTGCTGCCGCTGCTGGAGAAGGGTAGCAGATCCAAGCTGGTGCTGGATATGATCGTGGTGCACCTGGGGGACAAAGATCTGGGCAACTTACCATGGGTGGCATTGGTCCACATGATCTGGAAGGACTTTTCAGTGATAAAAGCCAGATGGCCCAGTATGCATATAGCTTGGTCTGAGATGGTCCAGTGCAGGAGCTGGAAGGGGGGGCCAGGAACCTGTTAGTGGTTGACAAGGCCCAGAAGACAGTGAATCAGAGATTAGCAGACTGGGCTAGACAGACAGGAGAGGGGTACATTCCCCAGGATTTAATCAGGCATGACACCCCAATGTGGTACAGGGAGGATGGTGTACACCTTTCCAGAGCTGTGAATGCAGCCTTCATGGGCACCATCAGGGAGGCTGTGGAGAGTTGGCAAGTGTAAGGGGGCTTACAGGCTAGTTTATAGTTGGGAAGCCCAATTGGGCCATGGGGTGCTGCCCAATGTGGGCTATTAGGGAAAAAGGATTAGAAAGGGCTGAGCCAGCTGGCCCAGTGGTGCTGAGGGTTGAGGAGCTTGACACCGCACCTCGTACCATACCAGCAGCCCGGGTTTGGGAGCGGACTCGGGTTGTCGGGGGTCGACAGGGAGGGAGAAGGATTGTGCTCCCAATGGCTGATCTCCTTCTCTGGGAAGGGGGGATCATACTCTCCACTGCATTACTACCACTTGTTGGGGGAACCTCAGGGTGGTCGGTGCAGCTGGGGAGACGCTCAACGTATGGGTAGACGTTGGCAGAGGACCGGCTTCAACGTGCGTCTCTATGCGCATTGATAGCCTCGTCCTCATTGCATGCCAATATCAGGGATACAACTTGGAGGAAAACGCCCTCCAGCCACCTAGATGAAGTCCTCTGGAGCCAGTCTCACAACCCGCTGACCAGGGCAGACCCCACTGTGCAGCTTGCCACAGGAGAAAAAGGGAGTTGGGGGATCTCTTACCCCACAGGGGTAATCCGGGCCATCAAGGTACCCTGGCGGCCAGTGTGTGGCACTCTAGGGGCAGACCAGTTGGTCAGTGAGGCTTGTGAGTGTCACTCCTTGAGGACGGAAGGAGTGGTGGTTGGAAGGGACAGTAGGAGTGGAAAAATAATAAGTAAGAAAAAAAACACAGGGCCGAGCATTTGGGGGGTATGGCTAGGCAGGGGTGGGCTCCCTATGGGGTAGTCACATCAAGGGGGAACAGGGCCTGGGGAGTCAGGTGGGGGGGCACCTGAACCCAGAAGAAGACACTGAAGAGGTGGGCACTGGGTACCCATACCTGGGCCACAAAAAGAATGGAATGGTAGGCTCAGGCCTAAATGTATTAATTGTAAATATTGTTTATATGTTGGACATGGAACCCAGGACAATGTAAATAAAAGTATCACAGGAAATGTGAACATGGAATTATGTTATATGAAAAAGGGGTTTCTACCTAAATTAACTCCAGATGGTTAAACCAAAAAGAAGGATGTGGTGTGGTGATTACCAGGGGATCCCATGACAAAAGAGGTTGCCCTATTAAAGGGCAACCTAGCTTGTCAGGAGGCCCCCTAGAAAGGAGGTAAGGGAAGGAAGAGACAAGCAGAGGAGGAGGAGGAGGGGTCAGCTAGTCAGGCTGGACAAAAGAAAGAAGGGGGAGGTTGTTAAGGAGATATGTGACATCACAAAGGGGGAGGAACTAGCTCATGAGATCAGACAGGGGGTGGAGTGAAGCGGGGGAAGGGAGGAAGAGGCACAGGATTGGCTGTTAACCACAGGAAGAGGGGGAGCTAAGAGGGGTTGATAAGGGACTGTAGAGAGAAGGGATCCCTCTCTCTACTGCAGCTGAAATTCCTTTCAATTCCTACCCACCTCCCACCCATTGTAGCAAGGGATTTAAGGAGAATTTTTCAGAGGAGTTACATCATGGGTTGCTGGGTAAGGGCAACAGAGGGACAGGTGGTGTCACGGGACTACTGAGTTGCTGGCTAAGAGCAACGGTTATATGTGAAGGAATGGAAAAGGGTTAAAAAGGGCCATGCTGTAGGGGGAGTAAGGCTAGGCAGGGGTGGGCTCTCTATGGGGTAGTCACCTCAAGGGGTAACAGGGCTGAGGGGTCAGGTGGGGGGACAACTGAACCCAGAAGAAGACACTGAAGGAGTGGGCACCGGGTACTCACACCCGGGCCACATGAAGAATGGAATGGTAGGCTCAGGCCTAAATGCATTCATTGTGAATATTGTTTATATGTTGGGCATGGAACCCAGAACAATGTAAATAAAAGTATCACAGGAAATGTGAACATGGAATTATGTTATATGAAAAAGGGGTTTCTACCAAAATTTATTTATTTATTTATTTGCTTTTGTTAACCGGGTAAGCACACTAGACAGCCATGTGCCTATTTTCAGGTGCAACCCGGGAGAGTTACAGGTGTAATACATTGTACAGTAACAGTTACAGAAATGGGTGCGACCCGGGAGAGTTACCGGAGTCAGACATCATACAAATTAACAGTTCCAGAAATAGGGAAAAGTCCATAGGAGAGCCAGGCATTGCAAATGTGGCTCAGTAGTTGTGAAAATACACGAGAGGAATGCAGGTAATAACATGGGAAATAACTCAAGATGTGGATTGGTAGGGTTCACAATTAGTCAGTTTGAGGAGACAAGAGGGTAGCCTAGCACAACAGGCATTACAAGGCTAGCTCAACGACAAGGTAAAACACTGTGCATGAACAGCAGCAGTGACAATGGTAAGTGCAAGCAGGGGGTGCTAAAGGCAGGGGGTGGGTCAGGATGCTGGCTGGAGCTAGAGAAGTGCAAGTGGGCAGAGACGGAGGAGTGAGGAGGAGGGAGAGGCCCCCACCCAATCAGGATGGGGGAGGTAGGGGCAAGGGAGTAGGTTACGAGGTGCAGGGGCAGGGGGGAGAAGGTTTCAGGAAATTCCAGAGTGAGGCTTTAAAGCTTGGATGGGTGGAGGAGGCCCTGACTAGTTCAGAGAGCGAGTTCCAAAGTTTGGGGGCATAAATGTGGAAGGACCGATCACGAAGTCGCAGGTCCTGGGAACACAAACGTTCCCTGGTTGTCCCAGGCCCTGAGGAGGTGGGGGAGCCCAAGGATTGAGGGGAAGGGCAAGGCCGGTAGGGGAACCAGAGCGGACAATGTTGTCGATGAAGTTACCTATAACGAAGGACTGATGTTTCTCCGGGGGGAGCCACCCTAGGCGGTTGTAGAGATCACACTGGTGGGTGAGGGAAGGGGCGGAGAGCACAAAGCGGCAAACATTGTTGTAGGCTGTGTCCCATTTTGATAGGCTGGATTTGGGGACTGGGGCAAAACTTACGAGGCCATAGCAGAGAGAGGGGAGGAGGACCCTCCGGGCGAGGGCTAGGCGGGTGGCAGGGGTGAGGCAGCTGTTGGCTCGATAGGCTAGGCCAAGTTTGCAATTAGAGGCATTGCAGATGTTACAGATGTGCAGGGTGAGGTCCAGCTGCTGGTCAAGGGTGATACTTAGGTACTTAGTGGAGGTAACCGTCTCAAGGGGAGAGCCATCGGCCCCGAGGATACACAGAGGAGCAGGGCAGGATTTTATTTTGTTCGAGGACCCAAACAACATGGTTTGAGTTTTTTTGAGATTGAGGGTGAGTCTGTGGTCCCGCAGCCAGGTGTGTATGCGTTCAAAGTCGGAGTTATACTGGGAGTTAATGGAGGAGATGTCCCTCGAGCTGGTCAGGAGGGCGAAGTCATCTGCGTAAAGGGTGGAGTGGGCATGGGTAGGGACGGAAGATAGGTCATTGATAAATAGTGAGAATAGGGTTGGACCAAGGACGGACCCTTGAGATACCCCACAGAGGACTGGGGAAAGCTTGGAGGATGTCCAATTGAAGTATGTGTATTGCTGTCGGTTGGAAAGGTAGTTTTGGAACCATGCATGGGCAGAAGGGGAGAACCCGAGACATAGGAGCATGGAGCCGAGGAGGGAGTGGTTAACTCTGTCAAAAGCTTTGGACAGGTCTACAAAGATGGCCCCAGTGAGATTGCCTTGATCAGTGCCCGACCTGATCAGGGAGGTGACAGTGGCAAGGGCGGTGGACGTGCTGTACCCTTTCCTGAAGCCGTGCTGGGCAGGAGAGAGTAGATTGTAGTCCAGGATGTATTGGGAGAGCTGGGAGGCAATGGCTTTCTCGAGCAGTTTACTGGGGGCGGACAGGGTGGCGATGGGGCGGTAGTTCTGAGGATCCCTAGGATTCCCTTGTTTTAAGATAGGAACGACTTTGGCCACTTTCCACATGTCGGGAATGGTCCCTGAGTTAATGGAGGAATTGAATAGGTGCGAGATGGGTCTGGCAAAGAGGTGGGCACCCAGTCTAAGAAGTTTCGGCTCGAGAGTGTCATGACCTGCTCCGCTATGGGAGGAGAGGCCGGAGAGCAGCTTTTGGGTCTCTTTGGGAGTAACTGACCTCAGTTGGAAAGGGGGCTGGGGTGAAGACCAGGGAGGGGCCCTGGGAGCAGGCGAGAGGGGACAGGGGAGGAGGGAGGAGGGACAGTTGGAGAACAAGGAGTTGAGGTATTAGCGATGGTGTGGGGGTTATTGCAGCTGATCCCACGGTGAGCAGGTCAGTAACCTGTGCTTTGCTGAACCCCCAATAGCATTTTTAATATGTTGCCAGAAGCTCCTCAGGTTGCTGCTGGAGAAGAGTAGTTGAGTTTTGCAGAAATTGCTTTTTGCAGAGTGGATGGCTCTTTTACAGGTATTTCTGAGGTGCCTATAGGCCATCAGGTCATGATTGTTAAGGGAGGCCTTGTAGGATGCCCATTGTTTATCAGTTGAGGTTGAAGTCTCCTAGTACAAGAGTTTCGTTGAGACCCACTTTATTGCTGACACAGTCGAGCAGGGAGGAGAGTCCCGGCAGACCATACTTCGGTGGGTTGTAGGCACATATCACGTGGATCTTCTTAGAGTGACCCAGCAGGAGGAGGGAATGGAGGAACTCACACGCAGGCAGGTCAGTAGGAGGGTGGTCAATGAGGGACAGGTTGAGGTGTGCCAGGTAATAGAGAATCACCCCACCACCCTTCATCTTATCCGGCCTGTAATGTCGAAGGTGGTTGTACCCCAGTAGGGAGCACTGGGCATTGGGTATATGGGGTTTGAGCCAGGTTTCGGAAAGGGTCAGGATGACGGGTTTGTGGAGGGCAACCCAGGCGGTGAGCTCATTTAGGTTGCGTAGAAGGCTCCACACATTCAGGTGGGCGAACGTGAGCCCTTTCGAGGAGAGCCAGGGAGAGGAGTTGGGGAGCGGAGGGAAGGGTTGCAGATGCGGAGGGTGGGCCATAGCCCCAGGGTGGAGCCAGTGAGCAGCAGGGGAGTTTAGGCAGGGGAATAGAATGGATTCCCGTAGACCTGTAAGGGGTGCAAGAGAGCAGAAGATAGAGGAGCATGAGGTTATTTGGGGATTAAGACCCTAAGGGATTCAGCAACTATGTGTCGGTGCCTACCTCACGCAGACTGCGCAGGGAAGAGCAGAGAGCTGAGCAGGGGGTGCCTAGATAGAACAGGGGGAAGTAGGGGAAAAGAGGAAAAAAAGAAAAAGTGCAGTAGGGTGAGATAGATTAGGAAAGGATTGGAAGTGAGAGAGTTAGCTAGGCTGAAATTGCGGCCACTAGTGGTGATAGAATATAACCTGCAGATGACAAACAGGGCTGATAGGTTATATCCTGCACCCCACATGGCTCACCACTGCCTATATAACAAGGAGCCGACCAAGGGTGGTGGTGGGGGCGGTGGGGAGCCGAACGTGCAGCGTTCAGTGGGGCTAGAGCTCCGGTTTTCCTCACAGAGAGTGCCTTGTAGATTTTAAATTTGGCGCTGAGGCCGCCGCACTACTATGGGGAGGGAGCAAGTCCAGGGGCTGCCTGCTGCTAGGGCTGGCACATCGTTTTCAAATTACTCTGGCGCTTTCACACTGGAGTCTCCAAGTGGCTTGCTGGGGAGGGCAGAGACCGAGCCCCTCGCGACCACCGGGGACCACTGCAGAAACAAGAGAGCAAGGTAAAATTAAATAGGAGATACACAGGGAGGGCGGTTGCAGAAACAAAAGAGGAAGGGGTGGGGTAGAGCTTGGGGGGTAGGGGGCGCTGCAACTGCGTATCAGGCAGTAGGAGGCAAGGTGTGCAAAGTAGGTCAGTAAGAGAATGTAACCAAGACAAATAAATTATTACAATTTTTACAACAATTCAAAACTTGTAAAATGCTTGGAAATACAGTTCTTGAAATACAGGTGCAAAGCCACAGTGAAGCGGGAGGAAGTGGGGGCAGAAGTTTGGCTCAGTCTGTGCTCCGGTTTTCCTCATGGAGAGTGCCTTGTAGATTTTAAATTTGGCGCCGAGGCCGCCGCACTACCGGAGGAAGGGAGCAAGTCAAGGGGCTGCTTCACTGCTACAGGGCTGGCAAATTCGTTTTCAAATTACGTGGAGCTTTCACACTGGAGTCCTGCAGTCTTGCTGGGGGAGGGCAGAGACCGAGCCCTCGCGACCACTGGGGACCACTGGCGCTTTCAGACTGGAGTCCTGCGGGCTTGCTGGGGGAGGGCAGAGACCGAGCCTTCGCGACCACCAGGGACCACTGGCGCTTTCACACTGGAGTCCTACGGGCTTGCTGGGGGAGGGCAGAGACAGAGCCCTCGTGACCACCGGGGACCAACTCCAGATGATTGAATCAAAAAGAAGGGTGTGGTGTGATGATTTCAAGGGGAATCCCATAACAATAGCATTAGGCAATTTGATGTAAAGTGTTATAGCCATAAATGCAAGGGAATTTCATCCCAACTTAGTGTGAAAAAGAGGGACATGGAAGGAATATTTACTGTGTAGCCCTGCTGATAGATAACATTACATGATTTAGGAAACAGTTTAACAATACAATCAGGTAAGAGATCCAAATGTATTTTATGCAGAAATAACAGTGATCTGTAGTTTAATCTGTCATCCAAAGTGCGACAATCAAAAGACCTATAAAGATCACAATGATGTGTCCTTCTTTGAAGGCCAGTAGCAAAGCAAATAATGTTGTGATAAGCAGATTTAAGCTTGTTAAACAGCCTCTATATTGTAAATAAACAGATTATAGAACCATTGTCAATGAGGGAAAATAAGAGACTGTGTGACAATAAAATCCTAGTTTTTGAAGTTAGAAACTGATTCAAGCAATACAGCATCCACAGCCTCTGGTGAAGTTTATTAATGAGACTGATAATATGTGGTTCAAATGACATATGACAGTTTAAGGTTATACCAAGATATTTAAAATCTGACACCTTTTCTATCAAGTTTCTATTAATATCAAAAAGAATAAAATTTGTGACATTGACTTTTCTGGGACTTGGAAAAAAATCATACATTTTGTTTTAAGAAAATTAAGTACCAGTCTATGAGTGGCAATTGGGGTTTAATGCAAAGAAGTGCAAGATCATGCACATAGGGAAAAGAAACCCTGAAGCCACCTATAGGCTGTAGGGGGGGAGTTGCTGGCAGTCACAAGGGAAGAAAGAGACTTGGGCATCATCAACACCGATGACCTGAAATCATCCAAGCAGACCACTAAAGCAGTAGGTAAGGCTAGGGTGATGTGGGGGTGTATTAGTAGGGGTATCACAAGTTGGAAGAGGGAGGTAATAATCCCTCATTACAAGACACTAATTAGGCCCCATCTGGAGTACTGTATGCAGTACTGGAGGCCACACCTTCACAAGGACATTAACCAAATTGAGGCAGTCCAGAGAAGGGCAACCAAAATGGTGCAGGGACTGCATCAGAAAACATATGAGGACAGATTTACGGAGCTCAATATGTATACCCTAGAGCAAAGGAGGGAGAGAGGTGATATGATTGAAACATTCAAACACCTTAAGGGCATAAACAAGGTGAAAGAGTCTAACACGTTTCAATATAAGAAAAATAGCAGGACAAGAGGACACAGCATGAGATTAGAGGGAGGCCGATTAAGGGGTAATGCAAGAAAGTTATTTTTCACAGAAAGGGTGGTGGATGCATGGAACGGCCTACCTCAGGAAGTGGTGGATATGAATACAGTGCAGGGCTTTAAACAGGCATGGTACAGGCATAAGGGAGCAATACAGATAAGTATGACTAGATAGGCCATTGACAGAGCAAAGGCCAATGGCACATTTCTAAAGTAGGAAAAGAAATGGGCAGACTGGATGGGCCTTGCGGTCCTTATCTGCTGTCAACGTCTATTTTTCTATGTTTCTAAACCAGGCATGGTGTTTACCAGAATCCTTCTGAAGGATTCTTTCCAAAGCTGAAATTTTATTGTCAATGCAAAACAACAGAGTATCATCAGCACACAAAATTGGTTTCATACCATGGCAAATATCAGTAAGGGAATTAATGAAGAGTGAGAATAACGGGGCCAAGAATGGATCCCTGAGGGATTCCACATCTCATTGAGCATTCATATGAATAACAGCCATCAATGATGGTCATTTGCATCCTATTCTGTAGGTAATTCTTTTTCTTTTTTTACTTCTTACTTTTTGCTCTCCCATTACCACCTCACTTTACTTGGCAGTGGGGGCAACATAGTATTTCTGGTTTTCTTCCCCCTAGTTCCTGGGACCCTAGATCGCAGTCATACATGTGTGTGGACATGCACATGCACTCTGTGACTCCAGTGATGGCCCCTTCCTCCCTCCTGGCTAATGTCAGGTTTCCACCTTGGCTTGGTGCTACCACCTAGCCTCCAGTGGGTGGCAGCCAAGGGCCAGAGAAACCCCACGTCCCTCCATGGAGAGGAGAGCTGCCTTGCAGCTGCTCAATCCAACTCCTCACCCCCCCTCGCGTACAACCCATGGCGGCCCAAGCTCACTCCAGAACTCAGGTTGCCAGGGTGGTGTGATGTGGCATCCAGTTCCTCAACCCTCAGCGCCACCAGGCTGGCCCACTTGTAGGTAATTCTTAATCCAAATATTAACTTCAACAGAAAAAATAACCTTTGATAGAATTTTGAGCAGCACATTATGGTCAACTAAATCAAATGCCTTGGGGAGGTCCACAGTATCTGAGGCAACATAATTTCCCTCATCAAGAGATTTATAGATTTGGTTTGTGAACCTCAATAAGACAGTTTCAGTGTTGTGATTTGATCTAAAACATGCTGAGATTCAGACCAGAGATTGTTTTTCTCATGATATTCAAAAATCTGATCAGAAACAATTTTTTTTCTAATATTTTAGAAAGTGGAGCTAAAAGAAATATTGGTCAATAATTATTTATGTTTGTCCTGGATCCAGATTTATGTATGGGCCAGACAATTGCTCACTTCCATTTAGAGGGAAAGACTCCAAAGCATGATGACTAATTACATAATTTTGTTAAAGGGAGTGCAATCAAAAAACGAACACTTTTTAGAATGTCAGAATTAACATTTTCAGGTCCAATACAGGGTCTGGGATCCAGTTTACTAATACAGTGACAAACATCATAGGGAGGAAGAAAACAAAAATAAAATGTAGGTACACCCAAAAACTGAGGGAATTCTTCCAGGTCAGCTGAACTACTGTACCATTTAGGATAGTGGAGGATCCATATTTGTCAAGATTACCAAAGTGAGAATTAAAAATATTAGCAATCTTACAAAGGTCATTAATAAGAGAACCATCACTTTCAACAGTACATTTTTCAGCCTTTTCAGATCTTCCCAATAGAGTATTCAAGGTATTTCAAATTAATTTAGAATTACCTCTATCTGTGTTCAGTTTCCTTTTGAATAAAATTCATTTTCGCTGCCCTGACTACTATCTTGCACCTATTGCATAAGCATTTAAACTCCTGTAAATGAAATGGTAACTTTGTTTTATTCTGTCTTTAGTCCAGATTTTATTTCTGTGACTAATTAATTTAAGAAGATCAGGTGTGATCCATTCATTACTCCCCCCCGACTCTCATTTTTTTAATGCTAAAAGCTTATCACAGATAGCAATAGACTGATTACAAAACAATTCAAAGGCTTCATCAACATTAGATATTTAATCAAGAAAGGACCAATCAGCTAACTGAACTTCATCCAACAATTCTTTGATGTTTAAATCTTTCAAACAATGGAACATAATCAATTTAAGTACCTTTTTACTAACTTTTTCTGACCAATTACAGAAGACTGCATAATGGTCACTAAGGAAGTCAGGTAGTACCTCCGAGGAAGTAACATGCAAAGGATTATTAACAATCACCCAATCAAGGGAGGATTCATAACCAGATCTATATTTGGTACGGGTAGTGTTAGTAATAATTTGAAACAGGCCTAAACTGGAGATTAATTCTCTGGCTTCATCAGCATATCTTGAGCTCTAGTTTAAAGTAAAATAATTTACAATTATTAATTCATGGGTGGGGGGAAAGAGAAGAGAGAATCTGTGATAATGTTTCAGTGCTTAATTTAGAGTGTCCTGGTAGAGTGAAGACTTTACTGATAGTTAAAATGTTATTACTGCATAGTACAGTGTTGACTGACAAAGACTCAATAAATGATTTATCCAAATGGTTAACATACTCAGAGGCTGTAAGTTGCTTCAAGACATAAAACAGGACTCCTCCTCCTTTTCTACCATTTCTATCCTTCCTAAATACAGTATAACTATTTAAAGAAATCTCATTATCTGAAATTTTGTTGTACAGCCAAGTTTCCATCAGTGGAATTACAGCAAATTTGTATTCCTCCACCCAACATTCAAAATGATTTTCTTGGCCAAAAGACTGACTATTTAAATGGCCTATCTGTAGGGAGGACCCATAGGGCACACCCCTATCTTAAATAACATTGGAGCATGGACCTGGATTGGGGTGGACAGAGCCAGATAGAAGCAATAGAGGGGAAAAAATGCACCTGTGTCTAGGCCCCACAACACTATTCTTCCTAACATAATTTGAGAACCTGAGTGTACTATGAGAGACCAAACTATGATTAGCAATAGTAAAGTAATTTTATAAATAACATAGCCATTTAAAAATTGCACTGTTAATTAACATGACCTTACCTCAGTTGGAAATGTTACAGAAAAGGTATTAAGGCAAACTCGAATTAAAACATTAAAACTGTTTAAAGGTCAAATGTAAAGGTTTTTAAAACTAAAAGAAACAGCACCATTCAATAAACACTGCTATAAAACCTATTTGTGTTCCAGGTTTTGTAACAAAAGTAAACAAATTAATGCATTTTTAGTGTCTTTTTGTTGTGGTCCATTTCCCCAAGGTTGCTGGATGCTGAGTTAGCAGGCCTCCAGGCTGCTGATGTCATTTGGGATGCTTGCCTGTTAGGAAGTTGTATTACTGCTAGTAATACAATGCTAGTAACTTCACTGCTGTTGGCCAGTGTCTGCTTTACAATAATGTAGATTTAATAGGGACCTTATTTGCATTAATTCCTACTAGGGATGGCTGTGCTAGCCCTGGTAAAAACATAATTTGAAAGATATTTATTGAGGTTTGCCATAGAAAATTGGAGAAGTGACCTGTAGTAGTGTACTCTACTGTACCCACAATGCCTCACTATGTAAATTAGTATACAGGCTTTTATTTTTCTATGCTTACTGAAAAAATAGGAGCCATCTCTCAGCATAGAAGTCTTGCAGCTAGATACGGTATGTACAATGCATTGTTGTGAAAATAAAGAGACAAAAGCTTATGTTGTTGACACCACCACACAAATATGGGACAGCATCTCAGAGTATGGAAATTGTAAAACAGGTTTGTATTTTACCCAAAATGCCTAGCTACAGTTATTTACATAATACTGCTCACCACCAGCAACATAAGGGACTGTACATCTGAGTAAGGCACATTTAAGGGAACATTATAAATTACCCTGAATCCCTTTTCCCTGTATGTAAAACAATGATAGCTCCCTGGTATGACATTATTTTGGGGGTGTGGCCACACACAAGAAACTGGAGGACAAAACCCTGATAAAACAGTACAAGAATGAGAATGACAGATTGTTTTACAAAACAAATTGCAGCTTCAACATTTGAAGCATGCCTGTGTAACAAGCATTTGGGGAACCTTCAACATTTACTTTAACATCAAGGTGCTACTTTCCCTGACTTCTGCACAGGCTATAAAATTAAATTTAAACTGTTATTGTGCATTACTGGCATTGAGCATGACACAACCATAACAAACAATTTTCAGATTCTTGCAACAGACACAGTGCAAGGAATGAAAAGTCTTTACAGACTTCAGCAATGTAACTGCCTCCATAGCTTATTATTGAAAAAAGAGAACAGCACCCCAAATGACATCACTAGGGTGGAGATATGATGATTACCACAGAGAACAGAAAGTCTCAGCATCTAGCAGTGTTGTTGAAATGCACCACACAAAAAATAGCTAAAAATGGTATGAAATGGTAGATTTTCATATAAAACACTAGGCAGACACTGTTGTTATAACAATATTTAATGAATGTTGCTGATAGTTTAATTTCTGTAAATTTAATAGCATATGATTTTTAATGTACATGTAGAAACATGATTAAAAACATTATTATGAACTGTAAATGCAGTGGAGTTGTGATTGGGCAAATCAGATTTTTCTTTCAGAAACCCCCAATTAGTCCCAGGAGTACTACACATTGATGCACTTGCCTCAGCCACTAATGTGCGGCTAGGTATCTTATACCGCTATAAAAACTGGCTCCCCCCACTGCCCTCCGTATAGTGGTTACATCCTCTATACTATCCCTTGTTGACTATGGCCTACCAGTATACGGCGCTGCTGACATGACCGCCCTCAATAAAATTCACCTCATCCTAAATAAGGTGTGCAGGCTAATCACTGGGGTCCCCAGGCTTACGCATTCATGCCAGCTCTATGACTTGGCAATACTGCTGAATCTAGATGAACGTCTACGATACCAAACATGCCTAATAACAAAAAAACTCTTCTTGGGCTATCCCCACCTGGGCTGACAGCCTCCCTCCACCAAACCCAACCCTTGGTCTGTACACGGTCCTCCTGCAAGCCCACTTTTCTGGTCCCAAGATCTAGGACATCCCATGGACAGAGGTCCTTCTGCCATAGAGCTCCATCCTGTTATAACTCGCTCCCTGCCCCCATCTTGGATGCC
This sequence comes from Neoceratodus forsteri, assembly GCA_016271365.2. Classification (NCBI taxonomy): domain Eukaryota; kingdom Metazoa; phylum Chordata; order Ceratodontiformes; family Ceratodontidae; genus Neoceratodus; species Neoceratodus forsteri. Next base: position 1,734,024,165 of record CM057450.1, on the reverse strand, counting down.
CCCACGATTTCCAAATTCAAAACCGCACTTTGAAGCCAACTATTTAATATGTGAAGCTACACCTGTCTATAATTTAGGCATAGCTCTCTGTGCCCTTGACAATGCCTGCTGGGCGGCATCCACAGCACACCTCTTTTAATCCTCACCCATTGCTGTTTGTAATGCTATTATCCTGCTGCTTGCTCTTACCATCGTGCAAGAATGTGTCATTGTAACCATACTGGCTTATCTGTTTACTTGGTGTAATCACATGTGCTTGCTAACTATGTAACCCGTATGCTGTAACCAAAAGTCTGTTATGTATTTGTCCTCAATGTGACGAGATACCTTTGGAAATGAGCCTCTGGCTCAAAGGTTGTAAACCAGTGTTCAAATAATTAAATAAATAAATAAAAATACTATGAGTAACAACATTTTAAAACAATACTAAAAATATAAAACCATTAAGTTAAAATACAAAATTTTATAAAGCAGCCTCCCACTGTAGACTCCTTCTGGTAACTCCTGCCATTCCAGTGGAAGCCACTCATGTGAAGAGCTGCTTTTGTGGAGATCCACTACAGTGGCTCTATTTTTGAAAGGGCTGTGCCCTGCCCCATCTAACATCATGTCTCACACCCTGACCACAGGCTTCTGCCACCTGCCAGAATGTGGAAAGGAGGGAGAAATCATTGGTTTAAATATCTGAGGCTAGCTAGTCTTCTCCTCACTGGGCAGCAGCAATGAAAAGTTCACAGCCTGCCTCTTTTGTGGATGACACCAAACTCTGCAGTCACTTTGGGGTGTGGAAAGAATAAGCAGTGACCTGAGGAACCCTGAGGAGTGGTCAAGGGTAGGGCAGCTGGGTTTCAATGCAAAAAAAGTGTAAAGTAATGCCAAGGGCAGAATACAAAATAGCAGGGATGATACTGATGACTACCAGGCAGGAAAGATGCATGGAGTGATCATATTGGATATCTAAAAGGTGACCAGGCAGTGCAAAAAGGCAGTTGGGAGGGTATGTGGGACCTTGGGAGCATAGGGAGGGATATCTCTAGCAGAAAGAGGGAGGTGGTGTTGCATCTGTATAGATCATTGATTAGACTCTACCTAGAATACTGTGTCCAGTTCCGGAAACCACATCTCGGAAAGGACACAGACAGAGTGGAAGTGGTCAGAGGAGGGCAACTAAAATGGTGCAGGGTCTGCATCAGAGGACCTATGAAGAGAGATTAAAGAACCTAAATATGTAAATCCTGGAAGAGAGGGGGATATGATAGATACCTTTAAATACCTCATGGGGGTAAACAAGGTACAACTATGAAATATTTTTAAGAAAAAAAGGTGTTCAGGAATAAGATGGCATGATAAGAAGCTGGAGGGGGTAGATTCAGGATAGATGTGAGGAAGTGCTTCTCTACAGAAAGAGTGATGGATTCCTGGAACAATCTTCTAGCAGAAGTGGTGGAGGGCAAAAACAGTGGTGGGGATCAATAATGCATGTGATAGGCATGTATGAGTCTTAGGCAAAGGGAAGGGGTGGTGAATGGGCTGGAGATCAAGTAGGATCTGCAGTGATACCATAGGCAGGGAAAAAGGGGCAGGCTGGGTGGGCTAAGCAGTCCTTATCTGCTGGCAAATTTTAAGTTTCCATGTTCCCTCAGTTTCTCCTCATAGGATATTTGGTGCAGCCCCTGCACTACTTTTGTTGCCCTTCTTTGCATGTCTTGTACTCTATGCCCTTTCTGAGGTCTGTTCTCCAGAACTGGACATGGTACTCCTGGTGTGGTCTCGCCAGTGACCGATACAGTGGGAACACTACCTCCCTACTTCTGCTTGTGGTACCCCTCCCTCTGCACCCCAACATCCCACAGGCTTTCCCTACTGTATTGTAACATTGCATTGCCACCTTGAACTCATCTGTTATGACTACAACTATTTTGCTTTCCTGTTTAGTGACTGTCAATGCCACCTCCATTCTGTACTCTGCCTCTGGGTTTCTGTATCTACAGTGCATGGTTTTGCACTTTTTTGCACTGAAACTCTGCTGTCATACCCTTGACCATTCCTTGAGGTTTATGCACTCTCTCCATCCCCTCTGGAGTGTCCACCCTATTGCAGATCTTGGTGTCATCCACAAGGAGGAATACCTTTCCTTCCAGTTCTTGTGCAATGTCACTTATAAAGACATTAAAGAAGACTGGACCCACTACAGAGCCCTGAGGAACCCCACTGGTCACTCTCCATTCCTCCAAGTGAGTGCCGTTAACTACCACACTCTGTCACCTATCTATTAGTCAATTACATGCCAAGTGTACCACCTTGGTTCCCACATAGAAGCTTCTCTGTTTTTTATGAGCCTCCTATGTGACATGGTGCTGAAGGTCCAGCTAAAGTCTAAGTAGCCCATGTCCACTCCCCCCAATCTTATTCTCTAGTCATCCAGTCAAAAACGTCTATCAGGTTTGTCTGACATGATCTCCCTCCCATGAATCTTTGCTGCCTTGTGTCCTGTAACCAGCTGGATGCAGGGTGATCTACCAGTCTTTCCTTTAGAAGTGACTCCATTAGTTCCCCCTCCTCATGTCAGACTGACCAGCCTGTAGTTGCCTGCTTCTTCCCTGCTGCCACTTTTATAGATGGGGACTACATCTGCCCTTCTCCAATCCTCTGGGCCACCACTATATCTAGTGAGTTATTGAATAGGGCTGTTAGAGGTGCAGCAAGTACCTCCTTGAGCTCCTTCAATACCCTTATATGTACCCCATCTGGTCCCAAAGCCTTGCCCATTCACAAGTCCCTTAAGGACTTTTTCCTCTTCAAATGGGGTTGTGGCTGCTTCCCTTCCCCAGTGGCTCTGTAATCTTTATTGTATGCTGCCCATCCCCATCTCCTTCCACTGTGAAGACAGAACAGCAGTTTTTGTTCAGGATATCTGATTTTTCCTGATCATCATTTGCACAGTCTCCCTCTGCACCCCTCATCCTCACAATTATTCCTCTTGTCTTTCTTTTCTCACTTTTATACAGTACCTAACAAAAGGTCTTGTTCCCCTTTTTCAGTCCTGTCTATTTTTTTTCCTAGTTTGTGTCATACTGCCCCTCACTGCCTGCCCTGCTTCTCCATGTTTTTGCTGGTACACCTCTCTGTCCTTTTCTCTCTGAGCCTCTTTGTTTCTCCTGAATGGTGCAATCTTTTCCCTTACCTTACAGCCACTGCCACTGAGAACCATAGTGGTCTCTTTAATCCTTCTTTTGCGCACCTCTTTTGTGCAAAGGTTTTTTGCTTTCAGTATTCCATTCCTTAATCTGGCCCAATGTCCCACCACTCCATCAGGGGAATCACCCCTGAAAGAACATTTCTGAGGTATTCAATCATTGTTTTTTTAAATCTGCCCTACTGAGACTAGGACCCTTGTCATTGTATGGTTCACTTTTGCTGCTGTTCTAATATTTAGTCACACTGTCCATTGATCACTGGTCCCCAGGTAGCATCCCATCCTGCTGTTCACAGCTCTATCCCTGTTCGTAAGTACCAGGTCCAATATTACCCAACCACATGTGGATTCCTTGACTAGTTGCCTCAGAAATGCCCCATGCAGGGAGTCTAGGATGATCCTACTTCTAGCTGAGGCTGCTGCCAGGAGGCTCCAATCAATATCTGGTAGATTAAAGTCCCCCATCAGCAGTGCCTCCCACTTATTTACCATCTTGCTAATAGCTTTCCCCATTTCTTTGTCTAGATCCTGTCCCTGTACTGGTGGTCTGTAAATCACACTGCTGTGAATGGAGGTTCCACCTGCTGTCTCCAGGGTGACCTACAGTACTTATTGCCTTAATTGCCCCCTTGCATTTCTGTTGCCTTGATATCTTTCCTGATATATAGCACAACCCCCCACCAGCTTTCCTCCCCTCCCTATCCTTTCTGAACTGCATGTATCCTGGCATAGCCATGTCTCAGTTGTGGTTCCTGTGCACCATGACTCAGTGATAGGCAATATGTCCAGGTCTGTCTCTGCCATGATAGCCTCAAGATCTGAAATTTTACTTCCAACATTTCTTGCATTTGCTCACATGGTTTTATTTATTTATTTATTTAGTTTTTGTTGACCGGGTAAGTGCACTAGACAAATCCTGCCTATTTTCAGGCACGACCCGGGGGACGGGGATACAGATGAATGCCAACTGACCTTGAACCAGATTAAGCTGTTGGTTGTATTTCTAGTGAATGAGGGAAATTTGGCCAGGACACCGGGGAAATTCCCCTGCTCTGTAGGGTGGAGTTTCCGTCTTTGCTGACACAATGGGTAAGTCAGTTAGAGATTTGCCTGCCTGTGATACTGACTCATTGATTTCCTTTTTGCCGATAATGCCAGATGCTACTGCTGGGAAGATTGATCAAAATGATACTGACCGTCCTGTGAGTGTAATGCTACAGCATGATATACTAGATGCAGGAGTCTCCCGAAGTGAATTATTGCGTACTACAGTGGATGATTCGGTCTCTGCCGGTGTTACCCGATCATGTGCAGGAAGCGAAGTTCTCGGGGCCGCGGCAAGGAGTAACACCACTTCTTCCCCACTTTCTGGTTTTGCTTCACAGCATTACGGGGAACATTGTGACCAGAAACTGGATTTATTTTTAGTTTCTGCAGTAGATTCTTCTACTCCTGTGAAATCTGGCTCTCTCACTGCTTCCACCGCTACCAAACCTCCTGCCACCATTGACTCACTGCACTCGTGTTGCAGACCACAGCAGGGGAAATCTACCCCAGAGAACTCATGGTCAGTTTCTACAGCGTTGTCAACAGCAGGATGGACAAAATCATCGACAGGGACTTGGATGCCAGATCCTAATTGGAATGAAGCCAAACACGGTGTTTTACCTTCCACCAACAGGCCTGCAATGAGTATGAGCTCCAACGAGGTACCACAGCTTAATGCAGAGACTGTAAAAATTTCTGATAATAATGTATTAACTAATGTTACATCTTTGAATTCATGGGGAGATATAATGGATATGTTTGACCAAGGGATTAGTCAGGGATCACAGGAACATGCTGATATATCGTTAATTTCTCTAGACACACCACCAGACCCCCGGTCTCTCAACTTCTGAAACCACCTTGCCTCAGAACCTGCTATACCCCTTCTCATACTTTACTAGGCTCTCCACATAAAAATACTCTTTATTAAGGATCCTAAACCAAAGCACGTCTACCGCACTAACCTCTATTCAAAATAAAAGCTCCCTGCGCAGATACAATTGACGGCCATCCATACTATCAGACCTTTTAAAACAAACTTGAACCAGCCCCGTAGGAATGCAGTCCACTTTCATTATAGAGGGACTTCCTGAATTCCTGATAGATATTATGTAGCAGAACCTTTAAAAACTGACTACATTTCATGGCATCTGACATATATGCCTGATACACATTTCAGGAGAGGAAACTTTTGATATCAGTTTCAAAACATCTGCAGGATTAGACCATTTTTGGCACTATATACCTTACAGAAAAATGATCCTGTTTGGACCCTTTTTCTATTATACCTTTATCTAAACCTCTGATTAGGACTGTGACTATAATGTTCAGAAATGAAGGTGTTGGCGTAGCATTTTTTACCATTGGCTACAAAATCACTGTAATGTTCTATCCTCTCCTGAAGCTATCTAGATGATGAAGGTCCTATGGACTGGTGGTTGGAGGTTCAAGGTGAAATTATTTCAAAATAATTCAAAGTTGTACACTTGCCAAATAGTTTCTTTCTTGGTAAAGATAGGGGGTTTGTTTTATTAGAGGCCAACCTAGAACTTGCTACAAATGTGGTGCTACTACACATTTGAGGTAGTACGTGTGATTTACTTAAATGCAGTTTATGTGGGGATATGGACATTCCAGCATGACTTGTATGAATGTATTCAAGTGTAATTTATAGCAATGAAACAGGACTGTATATCATCAATGTCCATGGGCAAGTAGGAATAGGTCGGATGGTTGGAACTCTGATACCCTAGTCAAAAAGCGCAAGATAAAGCAAAAGAACATGTTTCCCTCCACTTGTTACCTCAGATCATCTTTGTCCCCTCTTCTGAACAAAATATGTCACATCAAACCCCTTTGCCACCACAGGACCAGGTTGCCCAAGTAAAGGTCTCTATTGATTCCTCCCGAGTCTTCATCCCTTGCATCTTCCTCTGCCACTATTATTGATAAAGAAGGGTTTCAAACTATTAAATGAGTTACCAGAGCTGCTGCTTGGAAGTCATAGACCTCCTGATACCCCTACATCTAATATGTTTGATTGCCTGAAAGGGAGACAAGGAGGTCTCAGATGGGAATCAGATGTCTGCAGTGCTCTTTGATGTTGATACTCCTGCTATTAAACCCCTGATGTCACTAGAAAGAAATTGATGAAACGAAAAAAGGAGGAAAAAGCAGGAAAAACATGTCAAAACTGATGGTAGTGGCTAACGTTGAAATTGATCATGAATTTACGTATTGCTCCTTTGAATGTATGTAGCAAAAGCTACAAAGAAGAGAATGAGCTTTTACACTATGCAAACTCCTTAACCCTGGATATTTTATTATTGCAAGAAACCCATGTTTCAGTTTATGCGACATTCAACAATTAAAGAGTGGATGGTATAAGGCCCTCTTATTGGACATTTGGAACAGATTCAGCAGGCCGGTGTGGCCATCCTATTTTATTCTACCCAAATTTTGTTTTCCAGATAGTTGATATACTCCCAGGAAGAGCACTTATCATTGATTTCATCAAATGCTCCTTGCCATTTAGAGTTATAGTTATATACGGTCCACAAACCAAAACAGCTCGAATAGCATTACTGAGTTAATTAAACCATTTTTATGTACACGTAAATATATTTTTAGGTAGGAGATTTTAATTGTTCTATTGATACTAAAAACAGGTCTCATTGGGAAAAAAATATATTGCGATTCCATAACACTGTCAATCTAGTAAGAAATGCAGGGTTAGTTGATGCATGCATCGCACGCTACACTCAGATCACGGTATATACATATTATAGATCAATATATTGTACTAGGATAGATTATTTTTGTTTCGTCATTGCATCACGTTCTGTTAATATGCGTCTAATGGGATCTCAGATCATTTGCCTTCTAGTGGTCATTTCTCCAAGATTCCCCAATACACCTGTAATACACCAAGCTCTCTGGAGTTAAATAACTCTTTATTTGACTTCAAAAATTATCCAATCTCAGATGCATATTTTTTTTCAAACTACGGCTGTCAGTCATGGTTTGCTATGATTCCTATGGGAATGGTGGAAGAGACACAAAACAAGACCTAACTACCTATTTCACAGCATTAGGGAAAAAAACTGCTTGGGACAATTAACTTACTTATTTAATGTACCGTAATCAATTATACAAACTAATGTAAAGCTGAGTCCACATCCTCAATAGACTACTCATCAAAATTTCAAGATAAAATTCAGTATGCCATCACACCAATATGATAGAGCCCGGTCTTTGGAGTATATCATGAAAACTGAGTACTTTGAATTCTCAGTCTATTGATCCTTTTTTGCCTTTAAAGATAGAGCTCCAATCCACGGTTATGCATGGTTTACAAGATGCTCAGGGTACCATAGTAACTTCCATTTCAGGATGATATCAGTATTTGAATATTTACAGACCCATTTTGTAATATCCCTAGATGCCCCAGAAATGTATCCTCGTTTCCTATAATCCAGTTCCCTAGAGAAACCAGCACATTGTATTCCCCAACCTAATTAGTCGGATTCACATGGAAGAGTTGCTAATGCCATTTCGATGTTTAAAGTTAAGAAAGTTTCTCCTAGGCCAGATGATGGTCTAAAACCACGAATTTATAAAATGTTTAAGAACATCTACTAGAAATATTAACTAAGGTATTTAACTATATTTTTAGATACAATGGACACATCATCGGATTTGGCTTATCTGCTTTGAAATTTATATATAAAAAAGGAGATAAAACTTCCATAAAAATTGGAGACCTTTACATCTGTTAAATACAGATTACAAACTCTTTTCCAAAATTCTTTACTCTCGATTGCGATTAGTTGCACAGATTTAATTGACATGGCTCAAACATGATACTACCAGGTAGAGCCATTCACTCAAACCTCTTTTTGCTAAATGTGAAATTTTTTGAAAGAAAAAACACATAACGAAATATCTGGTTATCTTTTGCTCTAGACCAATCAAAAGCTTTTGATTTGAATTTGCATCACAGTTTTATTATGCACATTATCACTATCGGTATCCTTGATAAATTCATATCATGGATCTCATATGTCATTATCAATAACATTTTCTTTCCAATAATAAATGGTTCTTGTGGACCAACCCTCTTACAATGAATTGGACTCCGACAAGGTTGCCTTTGAGTCCTTTATTATATGTCTTTGCACTAGATCCCTATTATCCGATACATACAAGGGAATCCTGACATTATAGGTATAAGCTCCGCATCCTAGTTTAAGATCCATTAAGATATCTGCTTATGCAGATGGCGGAAGTCTTATTAGCTTCTGACCTTTCCTCAAGTAATAAAGCTATTAAATATTTCAATCCTTTACATCAATATCTGGAAATACATTAAATCTAGAGAAAAGTGTAAGTATTCCTTGCATCATCATGAATGATGTAACAGCAATACATGGAATAAGTCTGCTACCCTCAGAAAATACTAGGGATATGGTTCAATACATGCACGATTCTACTTACAACTAGGACAAACAATTAACTTTAGGAGAGAAAATAAGGTGCGTTTTAGAGAACATGGAAATTAAGTAAAGAAATGAGTTATGGTAATAAAAAATTCTTAGCCCAGATTTTAGCATTGCGGGAACATTGTGACCAGGAAACTGGATTTATTTTTAGTTTCTGCAGTAGATTCTTCTCCCATAATGAAATCTGGCTCTCACTGCTTCCACCGCTACCAAGCCTCCTGCCACCATTGACTCACTGCACCGTGTTGCAGACCACAGCAGGGAAATCTACCCCGAGAGAACTCATGGTCAGTTTCTACGTTGTCAACAGCAGGATGGACAAAATCATCGACGAGGGACTTGGATGCCAGATCCTAATTGGAATGAAGCCAAACACGATGTATTTACCTTCCACCAACAGGCCTGCAATGATGTAAGAGCTCAACGGTACCACAGCTTAATGCAGAGACTGTAAAAATTTCTGATAATAATGTATTAACTAATGTTACATCTTTGAATTCATGGGGAGATATAATGGATACGTTTGACCAAGGGATTAGTCAGGGATCACAGGAACATGCTGATATATCGTTAATTTCTCTAGACACACCACCAGACCCCCGGTCTCTCAACTTCTGAAACCACCTTGTCTCAAGAACCTGCTATACCCCCTTCTCATACTTTACTAGGCTCTCCACATAAAAATACTCTTTATTAGAGGATCCTAAACCAGGCATGTCTACCGCACTAACCTCTATTCAAAATAAAAGCTCCACCACGCAGATACCTGGTCGGCCATCCATACTATCAGACCTTTTTAAAAACAAACTTGAACCAGCCCCCCGTAGGAATGCAGTCCACTTTCATTATAGAGGGGGACTTCCTGAATTCCCTGATAGATATTATGTAGCCAGAACCCTTTAAAAAAACCGACTACATTTCATGGCATCTGACATATATGCCCTGATACACATTTCAGGAGAGGAAACTTTTGATATCAGTTTCAAAACATCTGCAGGATTAGACCATTTTTGGCACTTATATACCTTACAGAAAAATGATCCTGTTTGGACCCCTTTTCTATTATAACTATCTAAACCTACCGATTAGGACTGTGACTATAATGTTCAGAAATGAAGGTGTTAAGCGTAGCGTACATTTACCATCGGCTACAAAATCACTGTAATGTTCTATCCTCTCCTGAAGCTATCCTAGATGATGAGGGTCTATGGACTGGTGGTTGGAGGTTCAAGGTGAAATTATTTCAAAATAATTCAGAAGTTGTACACTTGCCAAATAGTTTCTTTCTTGGTAAAGATAGGGGGTTTGTTTTTATGGAGGCCAACCTAGAACTTGCTACAAATGTGGTGCTACTACACATTTGAGTAGTACGTGTGATTTACTTAAATGCAGTTTATGTGGGGGATATGGACATTCCAGCATGACTTGTATGAATGTATTCAAGTGTAATTTATGCAATGAAACAGGACATGCTTATATCAATGTCCATGGGCAAGTAGGAATAGGTCGGATGGTTGGAACTCTGATACCCTAGTGCAAAAAGCGCAAGATAAAGCAAAAGAACATGTTTCCCCTCCACTTGTTACCTCAGATCATCTTTTGTCCCCCTCTTCTGAACAAAATATGTCACATCAAACCCCTTTGCCACCACAGGACCAGGTTGCCCAAGTAAAGGCCTCTATTGATTCCTCCCGAGTCTTCATCCCTTGCATCTTCCTCTGCCACTATTATTGATAAAGAAGGGTTTCAAACTATTAAATGAGTTACCAGAGCTGCTGCTCGAAGTCACTTAGACCTCCTGATACCCCTACATCTAATATGTTTGATTGCCTGAAAGGAGACAAGGAGGTCTCAGATGGGGAATCAGATGTGTCTGCAGTGCTCCTTTGATGTTGATACTCCTGCTATTAAACCCCTGATGTCACTAGAAAGAAATTGATGAAAACGAAAAAGGAGAGGAAAAAGCGGAAAACATGTCAATAACTGATGGTAGTGGCTAACGTTGGAAATTGATCATGAATTTTCGTATTGCTCCTTTGAATGTAGCCTTAAAAGCTACAAGAGAGAATGAGCTTTTTACACTATGCAAACTCCTTAACCCTGGATATTTTATTATTGCAAGAAACCCATGTTTCCAGTTTATGCGACATTCAGCAATTAAAGGTGGATGGTATAAAGGCCCTCTTATTGGACATTTGGAACAGATTCAGCAGACAGGTGTGGCCATCCTATTTTATTCTACCCAAATTTTGTTACCCAATAGTTGATATACTCCGGAAGAGCACTTATCATTGATTTCATCAAATGCTCCTTGCCATTTAGAGTTATAGTTATATACGGTCCACAAACCAAAGCAGCTCGAATAGCATTACTGGAGTTAATTAAACCATTTTATGTACCGTAAATATATTTTTTGGGCGGAGATTTTAATTGTTCTATTGATACTAAAACAGAGTCTCATTGGGAAAAAAATATATTGCGATTCCATAACACTGTCCAATCTAGTAAGAAATGCAGGGGTTAGTTGATGCATACCGACGCTACACTCAGATCGGTATATACATAATATAGATCAATATATTGTACTAGGATAGATTATTTTTGTTTCGTCCATTGCATCCACGTTCTGTTAATGTCGTCCTAATGAGATCTCAGATCATTGCCTTCTAATTGGTCATTTCTCCATAGATTCCCCCAGTACACCTGTAATACACCAAGCTCTCTGGAAGTTAAATAACTCTTTATTTACTTCCAAAATTGTACAATCTCAGATGCATATTTTTTTTCAAGCACGGCTGTCAGTCATGGTTTGCTATGATTCCCTATGGGAATGGTGGAAAGACACAAAACAAGACCTAGCTACCTATTTCACAGCATTAGGGAAAAAAACTGCTTGGGACAATTACCTTACTTATTTAATGTACCGTAATCAATTATACAAACTAATGTCGCTTCAGTCCACATCCTCAATAGACTACTCATCAAAAATTTCCAAGATAAAGTCCAGTATGCTATCACATCAATATGATAGAGCCCGGTCTTTGGAGTATATCATGAAAACTGGTACTTTGAATTCTCCGTCTGTTGATCCTTTTTTTGCCTTTAAAGATAGACTCCAATCCACGGTTATGCATGGTTTACAAGATGCTCAGGGTACCATAGTAACTTCCATTTCAGGGATGATATCAGTAATGTTTGAATATTTACAGACCCATTTTTGTAATATCCCTAGATGCCCCAGAAATGTATCCTCGTTTCCTATAATCCAGTTCCCGCAGAAACCAGCACATTGTATTCCCAACCTAATTAGTCGGATTTCGCAGGAAGAGGTTGCTAATGCCATTTCGTGTTTAAAGTTGAAAGTTTCTCCTGGGCCAGATGGTCTAAAGCACGAATTCTATAAAATGTTTAAAGAACATCTACTAGAAATATTAACTAAGGTATTTAACTATATTTTAGATACAATGGACACATCATCGGGTTTTGGCTTATCTGCTTTGAAATTTATATATAAAAAAGGAGATAAAACTTCCCTTAAAAATTGGAGACCTTTACATCTGTTAAATACAGATTACAAACTCTTTTCCCAAAATTCTTTGCTCTCGATTGCGATTAGTTGCGCCAGATTTAATTGACATGGCTCAAACATGTGCTATACCAGGTAGAGCCATTCACTCAAACCTCTTTTTGCTAAGTGAAATTTTTGAAAGAAAAACACATAACGAAATATCTGGTTATCTTTTTGCTCTAGACCAATCAAAAGCTTTTGATTTGGTACAGCACAGTTTTTTATTATGCACATTATCACTATACGGTATCCTTGATAAATTCATATCATGGATCTCATATGTGTTATCAATAACATTTTTCTTTCCAATAATAAATGGTTCTTGTGGACCGACCCTCTTACAATGAATTGGACTCCGACAAGGTTGCCCTTTGAGTCCTTTATTATATGTCTTTGCACTAGATCCTATTATTCGATACATACAAGGGAATCCTGACATTATAGGTATAGCTCCGCATCCTAGTTTAAGATCCATTAAGATATCTGCTTATGCAGATGACGTGGTCTTATTGGCTTCTGACCTTTCCTCAAGTAATAAAGCTATTCAAATATTTCAATCCTTTACATCAATATCTGGAAGTACATTAAATCTAGAGAAAAGTGTATGATATTCCTTGCATCACATCATGAATGATGTAACAGCAATACATGGAATAAGAGTCTGCACTACCCCTCAAGAAAATACTAGGGATATAGTTCAATACATCGTTCGATTCTACTTACAACTGGGACAAACAATTAACTTTAGGAGAAAATAAGGTGCGTTTTGAGACACATGGAAATTAAGTAAAAGGAAATGAGTTATGGTAATAAAAAATTCTTAGCCCAGATTTTTTGTTTCTAAGCCATATCTATTGTCCACCAAAACACCTGAAACTAGATTATTTAGTCTTTTTCAAATGTTATGGGGTAATCATTTTAAATCCTGTTAAGAGACAAATTACATATCTTTCTACAAATCAAGGGGTTTAGGGAATGATAAACCCTTTTTTTTCTCTTTTTTACCATATTCTACAGAGTCACACTTATACATTAACAACATGCGATTCTTGGGTATCAAAGACAATGGATTCATTAATGGCAGCATGGACTAGTCATCCACCTATAGCTTCTCGTATACCTTCCGCTCTATCCTATGTATTTGATTGCTTTCGTTTTCTTCGATCCTGGAAAGTGAACAAATCTTCTATTATAGGCCTCACTAGAAAACAGTTATATGTATACCTCTTACATATTGAGGAACCGATATTACAGTTTCCACTATGTCCTCCATCACATAAAACACATGCACTTAAAGTCCTCAAAGATAGAAGAATACCACCACATATGTGGGATATCTCCTGGTTATGTTGTCACGGGAAATTACAAGTTGGAATTTAAAGCACAAGTCAACACAAGAGAGGTTTTGTCCCAAATTATCTTGTGTAAATGTAGAAGAATCCATGGAACATTTCTTTTTACTTGTACAGATGCCTTGTTATTTTGGAAAACTTTGGCGAATAAGTGGAAATGGCCTTTTCTAAGCAGAATCACTTATTCTGTCCTTGTTTTAGGGAATTTTCCCAGTTTTTGGAGTTTATATCATCCTAGTACTCTGAGGGTAATATTTGCAGCTTGTAAATATTGTATGTGGCAAGTCAGATGTAAATATGTATTTCAACAGATGTCAACTTGTCCACGAGCTATTATTCAATGTATTGAATCAACACTAAAAAACATTAAGGATAAGGAAGCAAAATGTCTTTCTTATGCCCAGTTTACATTATTGGACGGTATTCCTGTTTGATTCAGTTAAATGTATTTCGTTAAATATGAGTTCATACTTTCTTTCTCTTTTTTCTGAATTTGATATAATATCCATGATTTTCCCTGTTTCACAATGTTTTTTTTGTATGATATTCGCTTATTTCATATGATGTCTATACTTGAAGTTATGTATTTTTTTGTAATAAAAAATTCCCCTGCTCTTTTCGATAAGTGCCATGGGATCTTTAACATCCACCTGAACTACCACCAATCCAGGCAGATGGGACCTCGGTTTAACGTCTCATCCGAAAGACGGCACCTCAGAAGTGCAGCACCCCTCTCATGCTGCACTACAGTGTCAGTACTGGGATATTAACCCAAGTGCCAGATGTGGGAACTGAACCCACAGCCCTCTGATCTCCCGGCCTCAGAGGCGAGTGTGCTACCTACTGAGCCACTGACAGTTTTCCACAACTTTCTCCCATCCTGCTTGCGACTGGTTTTATGTTATAATGGTGAGGCCATAAGACCAGCGATCTCTTAAAGTGATGCAACAACCGCCCAACATCAAAAGGGTGAACCACACAACACCGACCATTGCAAACAGCGATGGTTGTGGACTTCACAAGAAATACAAAAGAAAAACAACTTTTTTATGTGTGGGCAAGCACCACTCACCCACCGTGCAGGGGGCAAGCCCCCCAAAATATTTATTGTTAACTCAGGGGAGCGGACTTAGGAGAAAATACCTTGAGAAAATACCTTCCATACCAGGCTCCAAACCTGGGACCACCAGCTCCAGAGGCAGTGACTCAAGCCACTACACTACACAGCCACCTCGGCATGAATGGCCAAATTAACATCTTTATCCCCTCTCTCCCTAGTGTAGTGTATATCCCTCAGCGCTACACTTGCTATAACTATTCAGTGCTCTTTCTCTTCACTCGTTCTACATGGAAGTGGTAATACTGAGTTGCTCATATTGAGATGCTCAATAATACTCTCCCATATAGGGTGTTACCCTTGCAAACCACCCTTCTTTCTTTTTGCCCTGCTTCATTTTCATCTCTTGTATTGCTATGTTGTTGCTTGCCCCTTTGTCTCCAGTTCCCCTTCATTTGCCTTGACCCTGTTCCCTGTGGGAGTTCTCTCCCCCCTCATGGTCCAATTGCAGAGTACCATAACCATAAGCTAAGTATTGCAAAAATCATAATTTCATGTTCAGGTATCCTTAAATCTTCTCCTGCGCACTATGTGTAGAAGGTATTAATGTATAGATGTGTTTTAGTCTATTTGATCCAATAGTAGCATTATTTGGAGCCTTCTATAGAGTGAGATGCAACTTTGTTTCTGTGGGTACTTCATTGGCACAAGGTTCTGTCCTTTTCATTGCTACACAGATGATGTACAGTTTTATAAAGCTGATAAGAAAATCAAAGCCACCTGATTGGCTAACAGATCTTACATGGTGTGCAATTATGTCAACAGAATTGCAAACCATAAGACTGGAACTTGTTAGAAGCCACATCAAATAATTAATTTCCCTTAAGTAAAAAAGAAAATAATGAATCAAATGTTGTTTCCCCTTATCAACCCTCCTAACACAAACACACACACACACACATATAAAAGAATGAACTACCTTTCATAATTTAAATTTCTAGTAGTCCTTTCTTAACTATGAAAATCCATTGCTTGTCCTGTTTACCAGGGAAATGTAATTGACTTCCTGGTTGTGGTGGTTGTGGTGGTTGTGGCGGTGGTGGTGGTGGTGGTGTGTGTGTGTGTGTGTGTGTGAATGCACATTTATGAGTGTTGGGGTGAGCATTCTACCAGAAACATTTTGCAGAAACATTAAGCTGTGTATTTCTTGGTAATAATTTCATTTATTGTATGTGCAGAGTCCAATAAAAAGAAACAGGGTGAGGAAAGTCAGGGAATATTATCAAGAAAGACAAAGGAAGATGGGTAAATGTAGTTAAATATGCAATGGTAAACCCAAACTGCTAATAAAAAGTACTGTACAGTAGCTCTCAAAAACATATGTTGGAACCAGGAATGAGAGAAATATATGTGTTTACTAACTGTCAAAATTTGATTCCCAGAAATGATGGAACATTAATTGCAGGAAATTATGTAATGTTCCCACCCCTTCCTCTTCTGTGTGGGCCAGAAATGATGCAAAGGTCCCACCACTTCCACTTCCATGTGACCAGAAATAACGTAATGTTCCCACCCCTTCTGCTCCCATATGTGCCAGATACGATGCAGTCCCCCACCCCCTACTGGTTCCTAATTGTGACATTTTCTATGGGGGAGTGGAGGTTGGCTTGTTTGGACTTGCACAGGACATGTCAGAGAGGATAAAAGAAGACTTGATGCAGCTAAAACTGTGCACCTCTGTTAGTCCATAGTCTGTCTGGTTTATGTTCTGCTCCTGTGTGTGTGGATTGCCTGAGGAAAGCAACAAAATGGATGAACCTAGACAATTTTGTTCTACAGTGTCTGCTATTAGCCACACTAGAGGTGAGCAAATTGGTGGATTCTGATATGTCTGAATTTATCGAACCATTCATGAGACTTGATTTACATTGTAATCATGAGTGTGTTAATATGGAGGAACAGTGGGAAGAATCAGATGTACTGGCCATTGAGAAATGCTCTGATGAAAAATCTGATGTGGCCATGACAGCAGTTCCACTTGAAAAGACTATCATGTTGGACCTGGTAAAGGGTATTCTAATACAGCTACTGCAGGACATGATGGCTCAGGACTTGAATATAAACTGTGAGGGATGTACCATTGACCACCCCTCAGAGATAAGACATACTGTAGCTTTATATATGAACCAAAGGAGGGGTACTGGAGCGTGTTTTTCCTGAAGTTTGTGAGAGGTTGCACCCATGACAGTTCAAGCTGCGGTACTAGTTGAATTGACAGCATGGAAACTTGAGTGCACAACACCTTATTTTGATACAATACAAGTGATAAATGACACTTTGTCAGAATTTAAAGAGTTGCCATGTATTGCTTGACACGCCGTACGAATAATTTCATGTAACACTGCATAATGCTGTTGAAGAAGCAGTCTCATCAGAACGTTGTAAACAGTATTTTAAAAGCCTGCTACAAAAATGAAGCCCTGTGCCATATTATATGTACTTGTATGATATTGGGAGTTCTGATGAGAAACACAGTGCTGCATGGTGACAGCTGTTAAGATGGGTAACGTGGGGAAAATACCAAAGAAACTTTGAAAAGCAGAAAATAGAACATCTTTTACAGACTTTGATAACCATGTAAATTCCATACAATGCTGCTCAAACTCCAAGTAAGCCTGTGAACTGTGAAAAACTTCAGTTTATACAGATTTTGATGAGTGACATTAAAAAAGATTTACACTGTTGTGAAATAATGAACATGACCATGTGCATAAACAATGATGTGTTAGAAACTGTTCAAAATGTGCTACCACTAATATTTGAAAAAATGGATGTGTTTTCTCATGGCCGCGTGTTGGTAGCTGTGTCCTACATTGTTGATATTTGTTGTTATACTTTGAAACATCAAAGGCAGGAAGATGTTAGCAATGTGATTGAATTCACATACAATTTTCTTGTTACACATCAAAGCAAGGCCTGTTTTTCTTGTTGTAATATTTATAATGTAGTATAATGTCAATTTATCACAATGATTAACACATGTTCTGTGTTATATAATTAGTGTATACAGTATGTAGTCTGTAAGTAATAATACCCTACAGGGTGGGCATTATTGGGATATAATGGACCACCCAGGTTCGTAATGAGGGCGCAGGGCCTTATAGCTCCTGGAAGGTCCTTTATATCCCATAACACCCACCCTGGATGGTATTATTGCAATTAGATTGTGGGCTATAGGAGTAATTGTTTGAAAAAAAAACCCCAAAAATTTATATATATAAAAATAAAAAAAGGTACATTTTATAGTAAAATAATCCCTGTGGAGCTGGAATAACCACAGGAGGGTGCTGCTGTGTTTCTATGTGTGTGCCATGTGCTTGTGTACTTGCTTTGTTTCTTGACACAGAGGAGATCTGCTTCGTGTGTTTGTTTTGGTTTGTATCTCCTTTCTCGTTTAGTGACAGGGGCAAATAGACAGAGAGGAGAGACGTTTATTTTAGCTGTTTCGATCATTTGTCAGAACGAGGGAATGTTGCCTGGTTATTTATATTTGAAAAAAGGTAAATTTGTTTTTTTCTGTGCTCTGAAATGTGGCATTGCGTGATTTTGTAGGTCACTAAGAGTCGGCTCTGTGACACGGAGCGCAACCGCGCTTAGTAAGCAAAGTTAAATTAGTAAAAAAAATTACTGTTGTAGGTTTTGTTTTTTTAGAGTATCCTGTGATAGTGTTGATGGAAGTTAGTCTCGCTAAGTGAGCAGGGCAAAAATGGCAGCTGGTCGTTTTGAAATTTGAGATGCCCAAGAATAGTTTTAGTAATAGGGCACATGGAAATGGAACTTGTTCTTCACTGGGCCATTATTAAAAAATAACAGCCCAGGTGGCAGGCTGTTTCAACCAATCAGGATGTGAGTTTCATTTCACCCATTATCTAATTCATAATAAAAGTTTCACATCTGAAAAAAAAAACATGTGTCCCTGCCATATTACTAAACAGTGGTCACAGTTAAGGAAGCATTAAAATGCAATTATTATGACCCTCATACACCTGGTAGCTTAGGAGGTGTTCAGAGACTACATGGTGCTGCTGCAAAACAGGGGAAAAAGATTACACACATTCGGGTATCACAATGGCTGTCTTTACAAGATGCCTACACTATGCACAAACCTGCAAGAAAATGATTTCTTAGAAATAGGGTGGTTGTTAACGGCATTGATGCACAATGACAGGCTAATTTGGTAGATATGGCTAGTCTTTCCAAAGACAATGATGACTTCCAGTTTATTCTAACAGTTATTGATGTCCTGTCAAAATACAGTATGGACCAAAGCATTAAAAAATAAATCTGGAAGAGATACAACAGTGGCTTTTAAAATGATACTCAGAAAGGACCACAAACCTGGAAAATTACAAACAGATGAAGGGACTGAATTTCTTAATGCTAATTTTCATTTATTTTTAAAAGAACAAAACATACATTATTTTACAACATCAAATGATGTTAAGGCTTGTATTGTGGAAAGATTTAACTGTACATAGAAAATAAAAACGTGGAAATATTTTACAACATTTAACACATATACAGTAGATACTGTACATAGCTGTATTACAATCTTTAACAATAGCCTATAATCAGTTATCACTGATCCATCAAAATGAGGCCACTGATGTGACAGCTAACAATTCTTTAGATGTCTGGAAAATTCTATATGGTGATCTTACATTCAAAGTGCAAAGGCCTTTTAAATGTCATGTGGGTGATCATGTGCGGGTTTCTAGAGTTAAGAAAACATTTGAAAAAAGTTATGAGAAAACTTTACAAGTGAGATATTCATTATTTCTGAATGTATATCCAAGCCTATACCAATGAACGAATTAAAAGATTATGATATTGAAGAAATAAGAAGTATGTTTTATGAGCAAGAATTGGTAAAAGTCAAAGACATTGCAAAACTTGAATACAGGGTTAAGAAAATAGTGTCACAGAAAAGACAAGGAAAGAAAAACATTGTTTTAGTGAAAAGGCTAAACTTGCCATCAAAATTTAACAACTGGGTAGAATCCAAACAACTCAGAAATTTAAAATTGTAAGGGTGCTCCCATGTTTTGCATGACATCACTTGAGTGAAGACATTGTTGGTAAAACAATTGCTAAAAATGGGTTTTATGTTACACTGCCCAGCAATGCCTCTTTTGAAATGTGGATCCATGTAAAAACAGTGATGGTATAGTGGCGAGTACAATAACAGTGATGGCAAATGTCAAGAGTCAATAGGGTGACTGGAATTTACAGCAACTGCAGTTACGGTGACAGTTGCTTTCTTGCACCCCCATTGTAGGGGGCTTTGTCCCCTGCACCCTCTTATTTATATAACTAACTCCAAGGTTGTAGCACCTCGGGGAGAGGGGGAAAGCAAATGTCACTGTAAATTCTGGTCGCCCTATTGACTCTCGCCATTTCACCATCGCCGTTATTGTACTCACCATTATTTCATCACCATTTTGACATGCTACCTTGAAATGTTTCCCAAAAATATAATTTCAGACTATACTGTGAAACTGGCAAAACCTATAAGTTTAGTGGAGGTGAGGGCAGTCTGCTTGTCAGAAATGCAATACCCAAAGACATTGGACAATATTACACAACATGATGGGAGATTTCAAGAAAGTGAAACTTCACAATTATTACCATTATCAATTCCTAGAGTTTATTATGTTGATGTTGTCATGGCATGCATCAATTAGGCACTGGAGCAGATGCAGCTAGTCATGTTTTTAGAATATGACAGTCAGGAAAGGAAAATAAAATTCCACAACATTAGTGGTGGAGCAGTCATTGCTCTCCATAATCTGGCTCATATTTTGGGGGTACCACATGGTATACTGCAACTACAATCAAGCACCAGACCATATTATGTGAGCAATAATACTCAACAGGGTGGGTATTATTGGGATATAATGAATTACCCAGGGGTGAAATGAGGCCCAGCACTGCTGGTGGAGGGCCTTATAGCCCATGTAAGGTCTGTTATATCCCATAATGCACACCCTGGAGTGTATTATTGTGCATAGAAAATGGGCTAGTGTATTTTAGATATGTGAAAAACAATAACCGACATGATTACACATTTAACTTCTTAGCTGGCTGCTTTTCTTTATAATAAATTAGTTCCTCCACCTGCATTTGGGTACTGTTTTTTTTTTTGTTCCTTGTACCACTGGAGCCACCATAGCTGTAAGTTCTGAGTCATCGTTATGGTTACTTTTCCAATGTCCCAACAGATATGAGCAGGGCTGGGAGAAACACTGCCTTAGTCTCCCTGACCATAAAGAAAAACAGGTGCATGTTTCTTTAATTTTTCACATTGTTTTTATTTGTTTTAATTTTGTTTTCATTTTTATGAAGTGCAGTGCATTTTTTATCTGTACCATCAGTGGGACCTGGGCGGAGTGTTGGCCATCACAGATGGTGGGAGGTCGAGCAAGCAAGCAACAACAAAAAAAACAATTTAAGTAAAAAAAAAAGTTTTTATTTTGCTGTGTGTGGTGAGGAATAGAAGAGCGACACTCTGTGTTTTAGGCTTTGCGCTGAGACCGCGGACAGCAGACTGGCTGTGCAGTGGAGCAGAGTTGCTAAAGACATTATCAGGGGTTGCAGAAAAAGGCTGAGTTTTTTTTAAACAAAAGAAAATCTTCAGATGAAAGGAGTATTTGGTGTGGTGGTTTGGCTTCATGGTGTGGGGGGAGGTGACCTCTCTCAGGTGGCCGGGTCACTCTGTCATTGGTTAGCCAGAGAAGGACATGGTGTCTGCCCCTTTGAACATTCCGGGTGCCCAATGATATGTTGAGTTATGGGGCACCCCAAACTGGAACTTGTTAATTACTGGGTGTTGTTGAGAAATAAATGCATGCCTGATCATGGCTTTCAACCAATGAGAATGCTTTATTTTTCAAGCCCATTTTCTTAGCTGACATCAGTGGGGGTTTTTACACACTGCATGTGTATACAGACATTGTTGAATACCAAAGGATCAGAGATAATCACGTGGCACTTCTCCATTGTGTGGAAATATCTGGTAAAAAAATGCAATCACAGCCATCTGCTATAATAAGCCAGATTATACACCAATAAGCAAACAACAATTTGACACCATAACTATTTTGATAAAGAATGGTCATGAAAAAAAAAGTGTTATTCTTGTTTGGCAAGGTGATTGTGAAGCTTCACTTCTGACCAGTTAAAGGAACCTGTACTGTGTCCCCAACCTTTATGTAGCCTATCATAAAGCACAAGCAGGTCATGGCTTATCTGGTTTTCATGGTGCCCCTGTAATGTATGGTGCCAGTATAGGTGGATTATTTAGAGCTTTATTTATAAAAGCTGTGATACTATTGCAAAAAGGCTTTCAGACAGTAAAACCACATTTTAAATCAGCTGCTAAAAATATTGTAATAGATGTAGTGGGGAATGTTGTGAGTTCCTTCATGACTCCTGATCCGGGGCAGCAGCAAGATGGGGCAGGAATGGTTGTTTACAAGAGATCCAATAAGAAGAGGAGAATGGGCCTATTGGGGGTCCATGACAGCATTATTAAAAGACTGCATATTCAAAAGAAAAGAACAGCTGTGAAATGTAAGCCAAGGAGAGAAAAACCTTGTAAATCTAACAGGCAAAGATACTTATTTTAAGCCATGTCTCTGGTACGCTGCATGTCTTAAGAATGTGGAAAGTCAGAAAGAGTTCTTTTTATGTTACCACCAACCCAAACCAGAATGGAGAAAAACCTTTATGTTGAAATCCCAACCTTGTTAGCTATAAGAGTATTCACTCAACAATCACATGCTCTAGCCACTGGCAAAGCAAGGTGTCATGCTGCACCTTAAAATACAGTCATTCAATGCTCAAAAAGATAGATGCACAAAAAACATCAAATAGTCAGACAAAAATATGGATGCTATAAAATGCTTTAATTGAAGTAGGGTGCCAACAGAGAACAAAAAAAATGCACTCACTCCCTGGTGCTTCGGATCACACTGATCCTTCCTCAAGGGAGTGAGGCAGCTCTAAACAACTTACAATTTAATAATAACATACGCAAGTGTATTCAATGTATCAACTCTAATACATTGAGCATACTTTGCTTTAATCAGTTGACAACAGAGTTTATCCAGTAAATCAAATGCATTTTCCAATTTATGCATTTTTCTACATTTTGCTACACCCTAAAGTGCTTAAATTATTTAAAGTGCCATACAAGTCATAAAAGTGCAAGAAACATATGCTATTAAAAAAAAAGAAGCTTTGTAACTATATATATATATATATATATTATGGTAGCACGGTAGTGCTACCATAGTTAGGGTTGAGGAGCCATTTACATGTTAAACCCGAAATTGTGCACCTTAATAACTTTGCAACTGTTTGATGGATTTGCCTGAAATTTGTCATACATGATCAGGAACAATACGCCTTGGGATCTGCCAAGTTTCGTACCGGTCAGATATACGGCTGTGGAGTTATTAAGTGTGATCTGCACATGCGTTTACACTTTTTTGGAATTCTATGGTCATGCCTACAGATCACATGGTTTGCATGACTGGTCTGAAATCTTCAGAGAATGTTCAGCCAGGGTCCCCCGATGTGCCTTTTGAAGATTTCGTGAAAAAATATTAAATGGTTCAAAAGTTATTCAAAAAACAAGTTCCCATTATAAGTCAATGGGAAAAGTTAACAAAAAGTTTGACAGTGTCACAAATGCAGTTTTTACTTTCGCAGATGGCCCTTTTACTGTCACAAATCCACCATTTTGTTTTCAGTTAGTGATCAGAAAAATGCTTGGCATTTAAAATTGGGACCCTCTAGCAACCTAATTCTTTTTGTATTAACCTAGTCGGGCCCTGAGGATGCTAGCCATGTCTTTATTTTGGGGTAAAACACCCCAGAAATAGGTTTTTCAAATTTCTGGAAAAAGTACTTTCGCATGCATGACACTGTTAAATGAATTTGCGAAAGCTTTCGCAAATTGTGACAGTACTTTTCTAGGCTGTGGGAAAATGACAGCAATTCTTTGGCACCCTGCTGCACAAGAACGGTTTTGTGCTTTTGCCTGAAATTTGGAGAGAATGCAGCTGACATCTCACAGATGTGCCTTTCAGTGCTTTGTTGAAAAAAATATTACACAGCGGCAAAGTTACAGCACTCCAAAGTTTATGCTTTTTCCCATAGGATAACATTACGGAGTCCGACGCATTGCAGCAATCATTTGGCGTCCTGCTGCAAAATAATAGTTTGCTCTTTTGGGCTAAAATTTGGAGGAAAGACAGCCAACATCCCACAGATGTGCCTTTTAGTGGTTTGGTGAAAAAAGATTTCAGGGAGCCAAAGTTATGGCACTCTGAACTTATCTTTTTTTCCCATAGGATAACATTACAGCGTTCGCTGCGCCTTTCAGGGCCTGTATCTCGGAAATGGTGCGAGATACGGACTTTTCATCAGAAAAATACTTAGTGCCCTAATGGGGGCTAAGTACAAAACTAGACAGGAAACTCGTAAATCATATGACTTTACATTTTTTGTATATCGTACAGTTCCTGAGATATAAGCAATTTAGTATTCCAACTCCTCATTTTCTGCTCCGAGACCCATTATTATGCATACATTCTTTGTACTCACTGTCTTTCTCTATGAAGCTTTTGGAGAAAACCAGCCTGTGCACTTCCATTACTTTTACCGTTTCCCTTTCCGCTTGTGGTTCCGTACCCGTTTCACTTACTGTTCACGTCTACACCACCATGTGCATTATCCTTTGCGTTTTCATTTGCTCTTGCATTTCCGTTATTTTTTACCATTTGTGTCTACAGTACTGTTTCTCTTTTTGTTTTGCTTTGCATCACCATGCCCATTGCCATTTGCATTTGCGGGCACCATGTTACTATGTGACAAGACATCACATGGCGGACCGTTCCCATCTACACCACCATGTGTGTTACCCTTTCTGTTCTCATTCATGCTTGCATTACCATGTGCAGCACTGTTAGCACTTCTGTTTGTGTTGCTGTTCAGGCCCCACGATCCTGCTGCCACATTATGTGGCGGGAGCGCGGGTCCCATTACATTCACTATTTATCGTTATCATTCTCAAATAGAAGGGAAATTAGAGGCAAAAAACTCTGTTTAATGCATCTGTTAGGGTTGTTCCACAGCGACAAAAGTGAGGAAATTCGGTGTTAGGGTTGAAAACCCCCCTTGCCCCCTGCCTACCCCCCAACCAGCATTGGGGTGCACATTGGGGTCTTCAGTCCTAACTCTTGCCTCATTCTCCTATACCTCTGCTTCTTTACACATGTGTTGGGGTGAGAGTTAGGGCCGAAGACCCCAATGTGCACTCCAATGCCGGTTGGCATGGTGGGCTTTGGGATCCAAGGTGGGTTTTCAACCTAACACTGAATTTCCTCATTTTTGTCACTGTGGAACAACCCTAACTGATGCATTAAACAGAGTTTGTTGCCTCTATATATATATATATATATATATATATATATATATATATATATATATTCATAAACACTGCCTAAAATGATTTTAATCCATTATTCTAGATTTGTGTTTCATTTTATTATTCAAAACAGATAGTTGTTTTGGGCTGTGTTTCTTATAAGTCAGCCAGTGCACTGCAGGAGCCTGGACAAAAGAGGAAAAACACAGAACATTTTAGTCATCATATATAATGTGATGCATGTTTAAATATGCAAGCAATTCAAAGATTTTATGAATCTCAAATTTCCAAAACCAAAATGTCATTATATCCAAAGCGCTTTTTAAAGTGCTTTTTTAAGATACTTTTTTATGCACATACATACTTAATATCTAGAGAACAAGTTATAGGAGCTGCACAAAACAAATCAAAAAGAACACTGCATTACATATAACAAGCAAAATATGTATAAATGATGATTCAAAAAGTGTGTAAAATGAAAAATGAGAAGAAGCAGTATTAGGGAGGAAAGGCAGAGAAAGGGGAGAAGGGGGACATAAATACATGAGCAAAGGGGTTAGGTCTAAATAGCTGTGTTATAGATTTATACAAGTCGATAGGAAGAAGAAGTGGGGAGAAAAAAATGAGATGAATGATAAAAAAACATTTTCATGGTCTAATATCTGATTAAACATGGATTTTCTAAAAATATGAAACAGCTAGGATACACATAATAAATTTATAAATAGGGCTGAAGTTACCAATCATCATTCAACCCCCCTGTTGTGCATCCCCCCAGCTTGAAAATGAGTCTCCCTTCTAGTTGGGACAACATATTGACTCTGTCGCCCCTGTGAATTTGCAGTGGGACATGACCTATCCCCATGAAGTGGAAATCTGCAAGTTCACAATTATGTTTCAAATGGTAATGTTTCCCTACTGGAATGACACTGTCAGGGTTTATGACAGATCGTGCATGTTCCTGTATGCATTCCCTTAAGTGTTGAGTTGTTCTCACTATCTAAAGTTTCGGGCAGGAACACCACAAGACATATATAGCAAAAGAAGTGTGACATGTGATGAAATGTTTCACCACATGATATACTGTACACTGCTTGCTGGACTTGTGAACTTGGAACCTTGTGAACTGTGTTTGCAAATGCTACAGTATCCACAATGGTGAAACCCTGTAGGTGGAGCACTCCCAGAGATTGTTTTTATTAATTTTTTCTGAAAGTGACTGTGTAGAGTCCAGTCACCTATGTTTCTCCCTCTTTTGTAAACCACTTTCAAACCCCTCTCTGCTACTTCCACAAGGTCTTCATCAGCCAGTAAAGTATGTCAAAATCTTTTTAGGGTGCCAGCCATTCTCCTAGTAATGAAGGAGTATTCTGAAATAAAATTTACATGATCAGAATTTTCTTGTTCTTTTACTTTTGGTTTAAGAAGATATTGCCTGTTTTGGCATATGCTGAGTCCAACAATGTTTCTGGATACCCCGTCAATAAATTGCTCCCTCAATTTCCTAGCCTGCTGCTGAAATACATCAGTTTCTGTGCAGTTCCTATGGACCCGTAAAAACTGTCCATAGGGGATTGCCTTAATCATGTGAGGCAGATGGTTACTATCTTCCCTCAATAAGAAATTCCCTGAAGTTGGTTTCTGAAAATCTTCTGTTTTGATGGATCCATTTTCTCCACTTTGTAAAGTAAGATCCAAAAAGTTAATACAATCATTCTCACTTGTGAAGGTAAAATTAAGATTTAAATCATTGTAGTTAATAAATTCTGTGAAATCCACTGCCTCTTTCCTAGTGCCATTCCATATACACAAAATATCATCTATAAAATGCATCCAGTATTTTATTTTTGATGCAAAAGGATTCTTTATGGGATTATCGATGGTCATTTTCACCCAATATGCCAAAAATATATTGGCACATGAGGAGGCCATCAATGACCCCATAGCTGTACTGTATACTTTTAAATAAAACTTCAAATCAAAACACAAGCAATTTGTTGTTAGTATTAACTCTAATGCCAGAACCACAAAATCTGAATCTAACACTGTAGTAGTTCTATACTTGCCCATGAAATATTGTACAGTCTCCAGTCCCTTTTTATGCTGGAGGCAGCTATAGAGTGATGTCACATCTCTGGTGAGCCACATGTAACCTGCATTCCACTCAAATTCCTTCAGGGTGTCCAGAGCTGCCATTGAGTCCCTTAAATAAGAAGGCATATTTTGTGCTATTGTTTGTAAAAATGAATCCAGAAAAATTGATAGCTTTTCTGTGATTGAGTCAATGGAGGAAACTATTGGTCTTCCTGGCAGATTCTAGACATCCTTATGAATTTTTTGCAATATGTAAAATATCAGGACATTCGGTGCTTCATTATATATATGAAATCAAGTTTATTTTTAGTAATATGCCCTTTTTGAAGTGAATCATATAAAAAAGTAGCAACACATTTTTGAAAATGATTAATAGGATCATGTGACAAGAATGTAAATGAAGCTGCATCATTGAGCTGTCGTAAAACTTCTGATTTATAGTAATCTCTATCCATTATAACAACCATCCCCCCTTGTCCAAGGGTTTTAATGCCACATCAGGCATGTGGCTAAGTTCATCCAATGCTGTTCTCTCTTCTGTAGAGAAATTATTACAAGTCTGATGGTGTTTTTTTTTAAGATGTTATCTTCTTTTTGAACTAGTTTTTCACATGTTTGCAGTGCAGGTGACTGCATGCGGGTTGGGCAGAAGGTGGATTTTTTCCAGCAAGTCTTTCTTAACTTTGTGAAATTCATTGGATACCCACCTGTATCCTGTTGTTCTGCAAACATCAAAGCTGATTCTACATCCCAATCTGACGGCAGTATAGATTGCTCATCCTCATTAAAGAAATCATCTCTTTCAGTGGTAAGTTGCTGTCCTCTGAAGTTTGTTTTAGAGATGAGGTCCTTCTGTTCAAACTGTACAGCTGCTAAATTTTCATTTGGTATTTGGAGATCAGAGACATAGTCTCATCCAGTCCTTGTTCTTTTGTGAAAATGTTTTTTAAATGAAGTTTTCAAAAACACTTCCTTATGTTCACTTGCAACTGGAATTTATCAGTAATGTTATAAGACATACAACTTAAACCATTTAACAGCACACTGATTTGTTCATTTGTTAGGTCTTTTTTTATATATTCAATACCGTTAACATTTCCGTATATTATGTTATAGTGTTATAAAATCCTGTTGGGAGACAGCATTAGAGACTTGTTCAGCCACCTTAATTCAAATCCTTGTCAACCAGGATCTAGAAATTTATGAACGGACACTGCAGCATATTGGAGATTTAGAGGAGGATTTAATTGGAGCTAAGTAATCAACTAATTTTGAGAATTTCAGCAGAAAATTAATTACAACCACTACTGCATTCAAAAAACAATTATAGCCAAAAAGCAGCACAAATACAATAAAGACAGCACTGATTACAAGAATAAGACTATATTCAAGTGGGATTGTCCTCAATGATCCTACAGCAGAGGGAGGTTAGGAAGTAGTGGTAATCAATATAATGCCAGATTAGAGACCCATTCCCCCCAATGAAGGAACAACAGGAACTATAACAATAAAAATAAAAATAACAAAAACAAAAGAGAAGAACAAGGCACCAATACAGCACAGAAAAAGGATACTCCAAAAACTGTCTCTTTCTCCGAACATACAGAGGAAACCCTTTAGACTGAGCCACCCAGGCGGGAGCAATTCCAAAACAACCACAGTTTGACAGGAATCCAAAAAAACAAAACAGGGAACAAGAGCAGGCAAGAGGAGGTCTAAACACAAAGCAGGATCAAAAACAACTAAAAGTACAACACAATCAATGGGAAAGTTAACAGTATTGAATATATCAAAAAAGAGCTAACAAATGAACAAATCAGCATGCTGTCATGTGGTTTAAATTTCGTGCTTTATAACATTACTGATAAATTTCAGTTACAAGTGGATCTAAGGAAGTTTTTTCGAAAACTTCATTAAAAAAACATTTCAAGAACAAGGACGGGATGAGACTATATTTCTGATCTCCTCACACTGAATAAGAACTTAGATGCTGTACAGTTCAATCAGAATGACCTCATCTCTAAACAAACTTCAGGGGACAGTAACTTATCACTGAAAGAGATGCCTTCTTTAATGAGGACAGACAAACTATACTGTAGTCAGATTGGGATGTAGAATCAGCTTTGATGTTTGCAGAAGAACAGGATACAGATGGATGTATTGCCATGGATTTCACAAAATTTAGAAAGACTTTCTGGTAAGAATCCACCTTCTGCCCGAATCGCATGCAGTCACCTGCACTACAAACATATGAAAAACTAGTTCAAAAAGAAGTCAACAACATCTTAAAAAAAACACCATCAGACCTATAATAATATCTCTAGAGAAGAGAGAACTGTGTTGGATGAACTTAGCCACATGTCTGATGTGGTAATAAACCTCGTGGACAAGGGGGAGGTTGTTATAATGGATAGAGATTACTATAAATCAAATGTTTTATGACAGCTCAATGATGCAACTTCATATAAATTGTTGTCACATGACCCTACTAATCATTTTTAAAAAATGTGTCACTACCTTTTTATATGACTCAGTTCAAAAAGGGCATATTACTAAAAATGAATTTGATTTCATACATAATGAAGCACTGAAGGTCCTGATATTTTACATATTGCCAAAAATTCATAAGGATATTCAGAATCCACCAGGGAGACCTATAGTTTCCTCCATTGACTCAATCACGGAAAAGTTATAAATTTTTCTGGATCCATTTTTACAAACAATAGTACAAAATACATCTTCTTATGTAAGGGATTCAATGACGGTTCTGGACACCCAGAAGGAATTTGAGAGGGATACAGGTTACATGTAGCTCAGCATGAATGTAGCGTCACTCTATATCTGCATCCAGTATAAAAAGGGACTGGAGGCTGTACAACATTTCATGGACAAATATGAAACTACTACAGTGTTAGATGCAGATTCTGTGTTTCAGGCATTAGAGTTAATACTAACAATGAATTACTTCTGTTTTGCTTTGAAGTTTTAGTTACAGGTATGCAGTACAGCTATGGGGTCTTCGATGGCCCCCTCGTATGCCAATATATTTTTGGCATACTGTGAGGAGATGACCATTGACAACCCCATTAAAATTCCTTTTGCATCAATAATAAAATACTGGATGTGTTTTATAGATGATATTTTGTGTATATGGAATGGCACTAGGGATGAGGCAATGGATTTCATAGAATTTATAAACCACAATGATTTAAATCATAATTTTACCTTCACAAGTGAGAATGATTGTATTAATGTGTTGGATCTTACTTTACAGAGTGGAGAAAATGGATCCATCAAAACAAGATTTTCAGAAACCAACTTCAGGGAGTTCCTTATTGAGGGAGTATAGTAACCATCTGCCTCACGTGATTAAGGCAATCCACTATGGACCGTTTTTACAGGTCTGTAGGAACTGCACAGAAACTGAAGTGTTTCAGTAGCAAGCTAGGGAATTGAGAGAGAGATTTGTCAACAGGGGTACCCAGAAACATTGCTGGACTCAGCATATGCCAAAAACAAACAAATCTACTGTACTTAAACCAAAAGTAAAAGAACAAGAAAGTTCTGATTATGTAAATTTTATTTCAGAATACTTCTCTGTCGCTAGGAGAGTGGCTGGCACCCTAAAAAGATTCTGAAATACTTTAATGATTGATGAAGACGTGGAAGTAGCAGAGAGGGGTTTGAGAGTGGTTTACAAAAGGGGGAGAAACACAGGTGACTGGACTGTACACAGTCACTTTCAAGAAATGAGAATAAAAACAATCTTCCGGAGTGCTCCACCTACAGGGTTTCACAGTTGTGGAAATAGTAGCATTTGCAAACAGTTCACAAGGTTCCAGGTTCACAAGTCCAGCAAACAGTGTATATCATGTGGTGAAACATTTCATCATGTGTCACACTTCTTTTGCTGTACATGTCTTGTGATGTTCCTGCCTGAAACTTTGCATAGTGAGGACAACTCAACACTTAAGGGAATGCATACAGGAACATGCACTCTCTGTCATAAACTCTGACAGTGATACTTTGGTAGGGAAACATTACTATTTGAAACACATCTCTGAACTTGCGGATTTCCACATCAAGGAGATAGGTCACGTCCCACTGTAAATTCTCAGGGGTGACATAGTCAATATGTTGTCCCAACTAGAAGGGAGACTCATTTTCATGCTGGATAGATGCAAAGCAGGGGGGCTGAATGATGATTGGGAACTTCAGCCATATTTATAAATTGATTATGTGTATCCTAGCTGTTACATATATTTAGAAAATCCAGGTTTAATCAGATATTAGACCATGAAAATGTTTTTTATCATGCCTCCCATTTTCTTCTCTTCTCTTCCCATGGACTTTTATAAGTGTACAGCACAGCTATTTAGATTTAACCCCTTTGCTCATATATTTATGTCCCCCTGCCCCACCTTTCTTTATGCCCCTCTCTAATACTGCTTCTCCTTCACATCTCTCCTTTTTCTACATTTTTAATCATCATTTATACATATAGTTCTTGTTATATGTAATGTAGTGTTCTTTTTGACTTGTTTTGTGCAGCTCCTATAACTAGTTCACTGGATATTGTGTATGTACAGGCATAAAATAGTACCTTAAAAAGCACTTTAAAAAGAACTTTGGATAACATGACATTTTGATTTTGGAAATATGAGAATCATAAATTCTTTGAACTGATTGCATATTTAAACATGCATCACATTGTATATGATGACTAAAATGTTTTGTGCTTTTCCTCTTTTTGTCCTGCCTCCCTGCAGTGCACCAGACAACTTGTAAGAAACACAGCATGCAATGACTGCCTGTTTTAAATAACAAAAATGAAATACAAATCTTGAATAATAGACTATAAATTCATTTTATGCAGTGTTTATGACTATGTCTTGTTACAAAGCTTCCTTAATAATATCACATTCTTCTAGCACTTTTTTGACTTTTATGGCACTTTAAATAATTTAAGCACTTAAGGGGTGTAGAAAAAAGTATGAAAATGCATGAATTGGCAGATGCATTTGATTTGCTGGATAAACTCTGTTGTCAGCTGATTAAAGCAAAGTATGCTCAATGTATTAGAGTTGGTAAATTGAACACAGCTGTGTACGTTGTTATAAAATTATATTAGAGCTACCTGACTCCCTTGAGGAAGGATCAGTGCAATCCAAAGCGCTGGGGAGTGAGGGCATTTGTTTTTATTTTCTGTTGGCATGCCACTTTAATTAAAGTACTTTATAGCATCCATATTTTTGTCCAGCTATCTGATGTTTTTTGCACATCTGTCTTTTTGAGTATTAGCTATAAGCGATAGTACACCCCTGGAATTTTATGTGGCATGTAATGGTGAAGATTACATCAACCTAAACAACACCTTATTATATCTTCTGTGCAAGATCACTAAGGCCAATGGTAGCCACATTGATGATGTAGCTAGAGTAAGTTTAAAGTAAATGTAGAAGGTTCCCATAGCAAATGGGAGTAGTAAACTGTAGGTGTTGTGAATCGGTCTCCTACCATTCAAACTACCAAACAGTGCTGTTTTCCATGAAAATTGTCCTTTCATTTTGGTGCTCTGCTTCATTTGCATAACCCACCCCTTTTTTGTCAGTGCTTTAACCTCCAACTGTGACTTCATACCAGGGAAACAAAGTTATTAATGAGACACTGTCCTTTTTTTGTTTTAGATAGACAAATCCGCTATGTACTGTAACCATAATGCCTCACTATGTATGTTAGTATACAGGGTATTATATTTCTGTGCTCACTGCAGAAACAGGAGACTACATCTCTCAGCATAGAAGTCTTGTAGCTAGATATGGTATGAACAATGCATATATTGTTATGAAAATAAATATACAAAAGCTTATATTGTTGACACCACTACAGAAATATGGGACAGCATCTCACAGTAAGGAAATTGGAAAACAGGTTCTTATTTTACCCACAATGCCTTGCTATGTACATTTACATATTAGTGCTCCCCACTATCAACATACAGGACTATATGTCTGAGTAAGGCACATTTAAGGCAACATTATAAATTGCCCAGACTACCTTGTTGCTGTATGTAAAACACTGACAGTTCCCTGGTATAGCATCATTTTAGGGGTGTGACCACACACAGAAAACTGAAGGACAAAATGCTGATAAAACATAAAAAGAATGACTATAGCGGATTTTTTTATAAAACAAATTGAAGCTTCAACATCTGAAGCATGTCTGGCAATGGCATACTATGTGTAAAAGTCATTTGGAGAACCTTCAACATTTACTTTAATTAACTTTCCCCTGGCAACCATTTTTAGCCAGATGGATATTGTGGTGGGTGACCATCTGATTAGCCAGAGTAATAACTACTACCCCTACAGAGCAATCATCAAGTCACTGCTTAATTACAGCAATGATATCCTGTCTAAGGAATTCTCATCTGGATTATTTAATAAAGACACACAAGAACACCATGAGAACACTGTTCTTAATGGCCCCAATGAGGGTTTTAAAAAGCTTGCAACTTTTACAGCAGGGGGTCACACCGTAGAACTGCTTGAACCAGTTCATACAGACCTTTTTTTCCCCAGGAAAAACTACTCTTGAAAAGTATAGATGTTAAAATTAAACTTGTTTGAAACATGAATTAATGTTGTTTAATTAGTGGTGATACAGATAAAGATTATAAACTACAAATTATATCTGCGTCTATTTATGGAAAAAGGGTAAAAAAGTCACCAGCTGTAGATATTGGCCATGCTCAGGCCTTATAGGCTGCTAATGCAAAGTATCCAAGTGATCAGGTTAGCATGAAAGTGTTCAGTATATCTGGAGGGAGCAGTGTGTGTAACCAAGATAATCTGTTTCTGGGGTAGATACCAAAATTATTGATTTTGTCGATAATGATGCTTTCAGTGGTGTGTACAATAAAAACCCTTTCAATTTTGGGCATTTTAACATTAACTTTATAGCACTCTGTGGACAGTGAACAAGTTCTTGCTAAACCGCTGTAGCCTAATCACTGCAGCCAAACTTTACAAATGATAATGCCATCAGAGAATATATTAATCAGGTTCATTCTAGTGGAAAACGATGAAAGATAGCCCATTACTGATAGACTGTGTAGGTTTTTTGTCAGGGGTACACATTATTAGCTTTTGACCTTAGCCCAGACCAAGGTTGTGGTGACCATTATTCACTAATCTGTTCTGGCAATTTGAGAGTCGAAATACATTTTGTTAACCCTCTATAAGCTACTGTGAATATGTTGGTGTACACAGACTTTGATAATGTGGTAGAAATTAATCAAAGACGAAACATTGTGTTTTTGACTTGAACTAAATATGAACACTCAACAACTGGACACCTTTCTCCAGGCAGACTCTTTTACCAGAGACATTTATTTTGGGGGGGGGGTGTAAATGATCAACTAACCGTCAGAGAGCCTACATGTGTACCAGCCTCTGTAGTAGTGACTACACAGCCCCAGTCTATGATTGATGAACACTGGTTAGCTATTTATTTCCATGACCATACTACTGGGGAGTTTTTTGACTCTTATGGCTTTCCTCCAGACTTCACATTTTTTCCATTTTCAATTGTTAAGTTTTTCTGGAATAATGTGAGAGAAACACTGTTTCATCCAAAACAGGTTCAAGATATAACATCTATGACAAGTGGCCATCCTTGTTTATTTTTCCTGCATCATAAATACAAAGGTACAACCTTTAATGATGTGCTTAGGATGCATTCTGACACTTTAATAATGAATGATTGAAAACTTTATGCATTTGTCAATAAATGGAGAATTGTTAAAAGGTTGAAGCCATCTTTTTCTTTTAGCTTACAGTCAATAATTTCATGTTATGATTATAACCAGTGCTATTACTGCTGGTAGATATAGAATTAAGGCATGTTTTATTCTATAGCAAGCAAATGCAGTTTTCTTTTATAGTGTATAATTATGAAATGTACCTGTAAGGAAACAATAAAACACAACTGTCTGTGAACTGCATCAGATTTTCAGTTTAGCTTTACAATATGACAGCAACATCCAAAGACATACTGTACGTATAAATTATTTGAAATGTATAAAAACACAATATTACCAAAAATGTGTGGGGTATAGCCAACTCGTTACACCATCAACCATGCCAGTTTTTTGAAAGGTTTTTTTCCTTATCTTGGCCACAGGTGACAGTGTGTGGGTTTCAGTTATTGGTGTTGTAGAAGCACCTGTAAGAACATTTGACAGCTTGTTCTTAGCATTCTGAACAAATACTTATTTGGGATATTAGGCACAACTGATTCAGAAGCATTAATGTCTGCTAAATCCCTGATACAATTATCCCCCCCTAGTTTTTTTAACATCAGATGTGTGTCTTTGTGAAGTAATAGCCTTGAGGAAGTCATACAGATGAGACCCTTCAATGGGCATACCGTGCTATATAAATTAATCACAATCATTCCAGTCTGTAATACCAGCTGACCCTTTTCAGTTTGTGTAACAATATTTCTGTGTGTTTTCAGGAATGCACATAAGCACCTTGTAATATGTCATTGTAAATATCATTGGTGCTAGGTAGCAGTGCTATGTTACCTTGTGGTTGCTTTAGCTTGTGTGGTGTGAAAGATAATGACATGTTTGCTACATCTTTTTCAGCTTAGCATACAACAGTGAGGTATAGTAGCATTGCATCACACTCCCATATACTTTAGCCTTCTCATATTCAGAGAGGTCGGGGATCACATGATGTCAGCCGTTGGGTAGCAGCCTTTCTGAGGAGCTCCCTTCTTCTTCGCCATCATCAGATGAAATCCATGTTAAATACTCATCTTTCAGACCCATTCTGACTTCTAACGGTTGTCTGCCTTACTACCAGTGTTTCTGAACATCTACTAGCATCGCAATCGGTGCTTCTTAAGCTGTGATGGACACAGCAATGAGACAGACCCAACTACTGCATACTCCTCCTCCTGCCTCTCCACAGAAGGGTCCAAAGAAGTCGAAATCCCAGGGACCCCAGCCTTCTCGGACCTCCTCTCAGGCTCCCTCTTCTAGTTCTCTCATGGAAGACAGATTTTTATAAGAACTGCTTCCCTTTAGGGCACTGCTTGCTGATATAGCCTCAGAACTGAAATGGGGACCTGGGGCACAAGGTTACTGATGTGGAGGCCAAGACTGTTTCTCTGGAGGGAAGGAGAGACCGCACTGAGCCTGAACTGGTCAAACTATGACAGCAGATAACAAGACTTCAAGCTAAGATGGAGGATTTGGAGGGAAGACACCTCTGTAATAATATCCTAATTTTTGGCATTCCAGAGTCAGAGGAAGGCCCAAACATCCTTACATTCATTCAAAAGCTGCTGCTAAAGTAGTCAAGCCCTCCCCCTTCAACTCTGCATGCCAAATTGAGTGGGCCCACAGACCCCTCCAACCATGACCTGCCCAGGGGGCACCACCGAGACCCATGATATTGAAATTTCTCAGTTATTTGGAGAAGCAGCATGTGCTATACAAATCACATGAGCTGCAAGCTATTTTATTGGAAGGCAAGCCTTTGTGGATCAACCAGGATTTACCTTTTGAAACATGGCAGAAACGATCTGCCTTTCACCCAATAGTCTCCAAAATAATAGCTACCAATCTCAGATTCAAAATGTTGTATCCTGCCCGCCTACAAGTGTACATACAAGATACCTGGGATTCATACGACAATCTGGAGACAGCAAAGAAAGAAATGAGCCAGAAATTGCCTGAACTATTCTCCTCAACTTGACTTTTTTATCTGGTTGGTTAAGCCCTTTAAATTAGCAGCATTGTACCTGTTTGTGTCGTTGGTTGTTTGGAATCGATTTTGAATTTCTTTGTGTTGCCTTGTTTTGGGTGGGATCCTGTCTTCACTGGTGTGGGGGAGGATTGGGAGTATGGCCTGGGTTCCTCGGTTGGTTCTCGACTTTGTTGGGTTGGTGGGAGGTTGCCATGCTTCCCGCTGGCTCGCCTGGGTGGCACGGCTCCTCATCTGTTCAATCTCCCGAACTGTACCATCTCTATAACAATTCCCCTGCACAACAGCCTCTACCATGTTGTTACCGATATGGGGGGGTAAACCCAAGTCAAAACAAAACCCACACCCAGACAGTTGAGCCTAGTTCAGTCCTGGAGGTCCATAGCTGCTTTGGTCATCGGCAGTTTTGGAGATCCGGGTGGGCCAGGGATGTTAGTTCATGCTATTACTGGGTGGTTTACTGACACCCCTTTTGAGTGTGCGCTTAGGACTATCCTCCTCTCATTAACTCGGGGATCTAGTACCATGATGGCTGACCAAGTGTGGGGTATTCAGGGATCTCTACCCCATTAGATTCTGCAGGGGTCAGAATTATTATTGAAAGGGGGCAGGTAAGCACTTGCTCTCATCCTGTGCTATACGTTAATGTTGCAGGGCATTTATACCAGAAGGTCGAGGAGAGATTCCACTGTGAGGGATGGTGGGGAGGAGTGGTTCATGGAGGAGCTAGCTACCTTGGGACCCAGCATCACCATCTGGATAATGGGGGGTCTGTGTCCACTTCCATTTCCCCAGAGCATCTGTTGGATACTCCTGGTCAGTTTTACTCATTTCCTTTTGGGGAATAGTGCCGGAGGCAGGAGGGCTCTCCATTTCTCATTATTGGCTATGTTTTTTTTAACCTGTATTTGTTGGAGAGTGGAGAACATTGTAAATAGTTATGTTGGTTTGGCTTGTTAAGGTTTTTTTGGTTCTTTTTAGATGTGGGGGAGATAAGAATTTATGTTCCCTGGCAATGTTTGTTGGTGATGCGCGGTGGGGGGTGTCTATGTCAGAATGATTTGTTATGGTTCTCAGGGGCTTCCGTAGGGGGTGTCTCATCAACATAGTTGTTATTTCCATATACTCGACGTGCCACCCCATGTCAATTTTTTTGGCTTTTTAGGTTTTATATCAGGCTACTGAAGGGGGAAGGGGAGGTATGGCATATGCTCTAAGGGTTATATATGATTTATGGATACAAAGACTTCTCAGGTTATTATCTCTGTTAACATCTGATGAGTCATAGTTTTAAATTTGTAACGTGGAATGTCAGGGGAGTTCGGAACCCCACCAAGAGGTACCAGGTCCTGAAACACTGTGCCTTACTTAATGCTGGTATCATTTTCCTGCAAGAGATGCACTTGATAATCAAAGAGGCCATCTGGTTGTGCAGGTAAGGGATCTCTCAAGTCTTCACTTCCAGCAACTCCTCCTTGTGTAGTGGAGTGGCTATTCTTTTTTTTGTATTATCTGTTTACTCTCCTTCCCCTAGCTCTGGTGACCTCCTCTCATTTGGGCTCTACAAGCCCCCAACTACCTTCACCAACTTCTCTTCGAGCTTCTCTATCTGGCCTCATATCGCAGCCGGTCACTGGGATATCCCAGACGTAACCCTTCACTGGGCAGGTCCCACTCCTCCGAGGGGGAAGCACCGGGGGGAAGGGCAATCCCCCAGGGTACTCAAACTAGGGCCCAGGGATGCTGCTGAGGACAAAGAGGCTCCTTAGAGGTTCCGGAGGCACTGGGAGTTGGAAAGCTATCATCCGACCGACACCTGAGCTGCTTTTTCCATCTTTCTGGTTCCTGCATTGCAATGCTTCAGTTGCGCCCCCAGTCTGAACTAGGGTCCACTGCTGAGTGAAGCCTCCCACTCCCCCACCCCAGGAGAGGAGAGCTGTTCTTAGGATGCTCAATCATCTCCTGCCATTGCTAACCCTTGATGACCCGAGTCCATTCCTGAACCTGGGTCGCCGGTGTGGTTTGAGGTAAGGTGCCAGCACCTCAACCTTCTGTGCCACCGGGCTACATAGTGGCTATTCTAATAATGGGTAATATCCCTTTCCAGGCTGAGTCAATTATTTCTGACCCTGAGGGTAGATTTATTCTGGTAAAAGGTTCCCTTCTCCATACTGAAGTCATTTTAGGAGGCAGTATAGCGCAGTGGTCTAAGGCTCTGAGCTGCAAATCTGGTGATATCGAGCAGACCAGACTTGGGTTTGAATCCCACAGCTTCCACTTGCATACTGTGTGACCCTGAGCAAGTCACTTAACCTCCTTGTGCTCTCAGGTCGCTCCTGTAAAAAAGCTTTCAGCTTAGTGTGCTATACCTGGTTAAACAACTAAATAAATAATAAAAAAAAAAATTAGGAGGTCTATATGATCCAGTCAAGGTTGACCACTCATTTCTAATGGACCTAGCCAACAGGTTGGCATCTATCTTACCCACATCTTTCATTTTGGGAGGGGACTGGAATATCCTCCCAATGCAGGACCTGGACATATCCAATCTTCCACTGAAACCCCCCTCTCCATCCCAAAGGGCGTTGAGAGATTTTATAAATCTACTTGGCCTGTGTGATCCATGGCATATCCTCAACCCCTCCCAATGCTTATATTCCTATTATTCCAATATTTATCAGTCCTGATCTAGGCAGGATTATATTCTAGTCAGTCTTCCCCTTTTGAGTGGTCTATGTCAAGCCGGGATAGAACCGATTGTTTTATCTGATCACTTGACGGCCTGGATTGTCCTTTCCCCCAGACTCTACCTCACAACGAGACACAGCATGGAGGCTGAATATGCAGCTCCTAAAGGATAAATCCATTCTCACTAAAATACAATCCCTTATACATTCTTTCATTGACTTGAACAGAAGTTCTGTAAGCAGGGAGGATCTTGTCTGGTGTGCACTTAAATGTTTTCTCTGAGGGGACTTTACTAAACTCACCTCTAGGAGGAAAAGGCAGAGAGTAGCAGAGACTCTATCTCTCCTAACTCAAATCAGGTCAGCTGAACTTACTCTTTCTTAGTCTGCTTCTCCTGATACTCTAACAGAGCTGCTTTCATTAAGAAATAAATACGTTGACCTAATGAAAGAGAAGACAGATTATGCCATCCTTAAAACATGGACTAAATATGTTGAGCAAGGTGAGAAAGCCAGGAGGCAGTTGGCTATGTGATTGTGTAAGCTGGAAGGTTCCAGACTGATCCCTTCTGTTCACGCCCCAATGGCTCTACTAAGACCTTGCTCTGGGATATAGCACTAGTGTTTGAAGGTTTTTACAGTAACCTTTATGGGAAGAATCCC
The DNA here is from genome assembly GCA_016271365.2 of Neoceratodus forsteri. Classification (NCBI taxonomy): domain Eukaryota; kingdom Metazoa; phylum Chordata; order Ceratodontiformes; family Ceratodontidae; genus Neoceratodus; species Neoceratodus forsteri. The sequence continues at coordinate 1,733,983,725 of CM057450.1, read as the reverse complement.
TCTCTCCCGACTCCACAGGAAATTGATGCTTATTTAGTTTTGGTGGATCTCCCCTGTCTTCTCACTCATCAACAGGCCTTTCTCACTACCCCATCTCCTTGATGGAAGTGTAAGATACAATTAAGGATCTAACTCTGGACAAGGCTCCAAGTCCAGATGAATTTCCTTCCAACTTTTATAAGTCCTTCTCCAAGAAACTTGCTCCCTTGCTACTTAGGCTGTATACATGCATGTTTACTGCCTCCTCCCTTGATCCTTTCTTATTAGAGTCCACTATAGTCCTCCTCCTCAAACCCAACAAGCCACATACAAACCCAACAAGCTACCATCCTATCTCTCTCCTCAACTACGACATCAAGATCCTTACCAAAATTCTCTCCCTGCATATCTGAAAGGTATGGATCCACCTCTTGAGTCCAGAGCAAGTAGGGTTTGTCCCAGGACAGTCCTCAGCAGACCTCCTAAGGAAGTTGAAACATATATTCCAAGCCGCTCAGTCCTCCTCTTCCCCTATGGTCCTGATCTCATTAGACGCGGAAAAGGCTTTCGACAGCGTGGACTGTCAATTCCTCTGGTCGACCCTGTGAAAGATGGGGTTTCCACAGACCGTCCTTCAATGGTTAAGAATAATTTATTCCTCCCTCTCTGCTAAGATGATGTGTAATGGAGTGTTCTCCTCCCACTTTCCTCTCTTGACGGGCACTAGACAGGGTTTCCCCCTTTCCCCTTTCCTCTTTAATTTGTATCTGGAGCCTCTTCTGAGACATATTAATATGACCCACCAGATACATGGTATTCCTGTGTATGGTTCCACTTTCACACTCTCGCCATATGCCGATGACATCCTTCTTCACTTAGAACACCCTGTTGTTTCCATTGAAAATATGCTAAAAGTGATATCCCAGTTCAGTAGTCTTTCCAATTATAAACTGAACACTAACAAAATGGAAATTTTCCCCCTTAACCACCATGCTCACAAGGCTGCTTTCCATCATTTTGGCATGTCATGGTCTCCAAAGTCAATTAGGTACATGGAAATACTTCTCTCCACCGATTCTTCTCATACCAAAAAATTAAACCTAACTGACCTGGTGGCACATCTTCAACAAGATCACCAGCAATGGAAGTCTCTCCTGATAGCTTTGTGGGGCAGAATTAACATTATAAAGATGAATGTCCTCCCCAGGCTCTTTTATCCCTTTAACTTGTTAAATCTCTGGCTTCCTCTCTCCTTTTCCCAGCAGGTACACTCTCTAGTTTCTAATTTTATCTGGTTGAATAAGCATCCCCATCACTCCTACATTAAGCTGAGCCTCCCCAAAGATATGGAGGGTCTGTGCCTCCCCAACTTCTTACTGTACTACTGGGCTAGTTACTTCTCCAAATGTGCAGATGGCTCTCGAGTACTGAATGGGATTATACTCCCGCTTGGTTGCAAATCGAGGACCAGATTCTGCAGTCTCACTATCCCAACCATCTTCTGCCTCTCCTGGAAATCTCTGCCGGCCATGCTTCATCAATCAGTGATTGGTACCTCACTCAGAGTATTCTCCCAGTTTTGTTTCTTTCGCAAAATTCTCGCTCAAAAAGACTCAATTCAATCTCTCCTTTTAAACCCTAACAACAAGATAGGAGGAACTAGCATTACCCCTAATTGGATACCACAATTAAGAGAGGCTACAGTTGCTGATTCTTATTCTCAGGATTCTCTCCTTTCATCACCAGACATCCTACTGAAATATGGCATAAATCAAGTGCACATCTTCAAGATCTGTCAGCTTAGGCACCTATTAGGCTAGCTATTTGGCACAACTTATAAGCCATATGCTTTGAATCCCATTTTGGAACAGTTAAAGGAGCTAGCATCCAAGCCTCATGCCACAGCTCTTTTATACTCATACCTCTTAGTAGTGGGGCACCCTGAACCCCTCCCAGGCTTCAAGGTCCGGAGCTCCCTACTACCAGATGTCCCCCTTGTTTGGCTTCAAATTTGGAAGGATCTACACCTTTCTAATACCCAAGATTGGCTCAGACTTACCCAATTCCATATTCTAAATGACATGTATTATACGCCAGTAAAATTGGCCAAAATAGGCCATCTGCCCTCTCCTCTATGTTCAAGGTGTGGCAATGCAGAAGGGAATATCCTATATGTTTACTGGCAATGTGATAAGGTTTCCCCCTTATGGCAGCTAATTCAAGATAAGTCGGATCCCTTGCTTGGCCTAGATGGCCTGTTTACAGCAGTAATTTGTATCTTGGTTGCTATTCCGATATCAGAGTGAAGGAGAGAAGATATGCGATGGCCTTACTTTCAATGGTGGTTAAGAAACTGGTACTCAAACACTGGATGGACCAGCTGGTAATCTCATACAGTGAATGGTGAAACAAACTTTCCTTGTGCTTCAGAACTGAATGCTTGATAGCCAGCTCCAGCAACAGACAAACTTTTTGACAAAAAATGAGGTAAACTGTATGCTCTTTACTTACATTAACTGTCTCAGACTACCCTAGCTTCACCTATATCCTGTTTTTTGTGTTTGTTTTGTTTCCTACTGAGTGAAATGTTGTATCTGTACTTTTTGTTCAGGGGCACACTCCAGGGGTGGAGGGAAGGGAAGGGAGGGGAGTATAGATAGTAATGTATGGTACCTGTAGCACTTTCCAATCTCTACTTCTATGTATGATGGTTTATATGTTTCTTATTATAAAACAATAAAGAAGTTGAATTTAAAAAAAAAAATATTCAGAGTGGTCAGTCCTTTGAATTGCATCCCATATTTCAGCATCCAGCCAGCATTCCACATACTTTCTCGGTAGATCTTTAAGGGGGTGGATGACCTCTTGGCAAGTTGAGATGTTGTGGTACTAAATACATTTTTTTGTGCATAGTCCATGTCTATTCACCTGCTTGTTAGAAGGTTGGTTAAAAGAGTATCACAAAACTGAGCAAGGTGCTTATAAAGCCCCCAGACTGTGTTACAAGCTGCTTTTTATGTTTAACAGACAGCTTTCTATTATTTATTTTTTTGATAATGTTGCATCTCCTCTTCAGCATCTTAATCTGGTGAGATGTGAGAGGCATTGTCTCTTTAATAGCATTGAGTGCCACCTCAGCAATTGCAGCTATTAAATATCAGAGGCTGAACAGAGTACAGATTTTCTTTTCTGTGGTTTCCCCTTCACCAGCATCTTAAGCAGTGCAAGGCTTCTTTTTAGACATGCTGACATGTCACAGTACTATGTTCATCTGGCTACAAAGAACAATTGTTGCATCTCTTATTTTCATGGGGCTCTTTTTTAAGGGTGTATGTAGCAGGTAAATCAGGTGAAAACAAGCCAGATCCTAAGTGGTAAGATTCAGGTGTTGCAGCTTTTAAGCCCACCAAAAGATAACCATAGGCCTTGTGAGTTGCATCTTCAAAGGCCTCTTCAAAAAATGTGATCTTTCGAGGATACATCTGGCAGGCCAATGTGCTAACCTGTTGGTTATCTCTGGGATTTTTAAATAATACTATATCATTTGTATTTAAATTTATGTTCCTGCTTTTTTTACCCTAAACAAAAACATTTGTGGGACATATATGATACTAATATTTCCTTGATGACAGTACTGAGTGAAACATTTTTGAATTTCACTATTTTCAGATGCTGTTTCAATTAAGTCATCTATACTTAAAAAAATATTTACTTTTTGGGGTGGCAATAGTTCATCATCTTGTAGAGTAGTAGGAATACCCTCTATAAATTTCAGCTGAGGAAATTTACTGCAGAATTTGGTACACAAAGCTTGCCAGCAACTATATATGGATAGTGCATGGGTAACAGTTGACAACAGGGCTATTCTTTCACCGTGTTGGCACTATGACGATGGATTACCTCGAGAGCGCAGCTCGAGAGGTAATCCGTCGTCATAGTGCCAACGAGGTGAAAGATGCCCTGTTGTCAACTGTTCCCCATGCACTTTTCTTTATAGTGTATGGTGGAACGTCGTTTTTGGAGAAAAAAAATCAGTACAGCATGTTTCTGCTTCAAAACATTTTGGGTTACTAGAAGGAAAAAAAGAACTTTACATTTTGAACGTTTTCACGCTTGACATTTTAACTGTTTAAGAACTTTACATTTTGAACATTTTAACGCTAAACATTAGTACTGCCACCAACATTGCTGCTTTCGCTATGTGTCCTGTCTATGGAGTGAGCCCTAACTGTCAAATGCTGCTCAAGGACACAGGGTGACTTTCGCAGTGCAATAGAAAAAAATCATTCTGCTGCACTGCGAACGTCACTAGTGTGTTACTACAAGGTTTCGGCAATGATGGATTTCAGTGGAGAACGACGTTCCACCATGCACTATAACACCAGATAAAATTTTCTGGAAATTTAGTTAAATTAGTTAAGGCATAAATGTGCAAACTGGATGGGCCTGTGACCCATATCTGCCAACGCTATCTATGTACAGTATCTATGTATCATTGAGACTTGCATCCAGCATGCTTTTAATAAAATAACTTTTTTCCAGAGTTTTATGTCCCTGCCAAAATGCAGGAAAATGAGTGCTCCAAATGTATATCCATACTACGGTCAGAAACCACAAGGCAGTGTTTTAAAATCCTCAGCCAAAACCCTTTTGTTGTAGACTACCTTGAAAGGTTTTGTTTCTGGCTTGTTTTCAGTAGTGATGATTTTTGTGTTCTGTACAATTTTTTTTAACCCTACAGTGACTGACTGTACCCAAATACCTTCACTTGCACCTCTGTCCTTGACAAAATGGTCAACTAGCAATTTGAGGTAGCTGTAATTAATCTTTTCATTATTAGTCACATGAAGCTTAATTCCTTTAAACTTCATACAAATTTTGCCACTGGTCAGTTTTTAATCAAAGGTTTTAGAACCACCTGCTATCAACTCCACAATGTGTTCATCAGGCGGATGGTCACTGGTCAGATCACCCAAATAGCCCCCAGTGTTGGATCCCAATCACCTGGCCTGCTAAGAAATATAACAGAGTCTGTGTCATGGTACGGACAATGGTCCTGTAAACATTCAAGTAAACTGTACAGTTTAAGTCATAGGCCATGGTAAAGGCTGCTATAACAACATTAATGTAGGTATTAGCATAGTATTTTTCAGTGTATTTCCAGCTTACCAAAGCTATATCATCATTGATGAAATACAGACCAGATACGTGATAATTGTCTCTGAAAAGGTACTGAAAGAGTTCTTCAGCATCCTTGACAGTGATAGTGTTCATCAAATTGGGGCGCTGACCAAATTTTCCCCACAATGAATTGAAAAACAACTTCAAAATCTGTCTTTGTGCTGGGTTGTTTGCTATATTTTACACCTCTAAAACAATACCCTCCTTAGCATAGTACTGGCTCATATATGCTTTGCGTTCTACATCAGTAGTACACCAAGTTGGATACCCCGAAGTTTCCTTTTTCCCTTTTAGGTGTTACTGAATATACTCTGTAAAAAGACTGATGGAAACGGGAAAGTAAAAGTGTAACTCCCACTGAGACTTGAACCCAGGCCCCTTGCGTACCATGCCAGTACTCTAGCCACTAAGCTATGGTAAGCTCAGTGATCAGCAGGGTTCTGGGATTTCCCTTCAGACACACACATTCCTTTTCAGCAACTTAGGCATATGTCAGAGACACCAGACAACTTTCTCAGTGCAGTAAAGCCACTGTGAGGCAATTTTAAATCATGATGGAATTGTGAAAGGAAAAGTGTGACTCCCACTGTAAAAAGACTGTTGGACTTCTCTGGGGAGTGCCAGATTTCATACACCTCTGAAACCTTGTACCCACTCTCTAAAGCAAGACTTAGCTCCTTGGAACACCAAGTATCCTCCAGAGATTGCTGATTTTCTAAATGGGTACAAGGCTGTGGCTGTTGTGCTGTCTCAGCACATGTTCGAAACAATGTAAACATCAGATTTCCACCTATCTTGCTGGGCAGAATGGTCAAAAAGAAGGTGCAGGTTGGATACACTTTACTTTAATAAGCCTAAAATAATGTCTGAGAGCCTTGAAATTTTCATATATAACCACAGGGTGCCCTATAGGGTATGTCTTGGTCTTGTTCACATAGGGGTACAAATTGGTAAAATCATAATAATAGATTTTCTTACCAGGCTGCACATGGTAATATAAATGCAGTGCATTTGTGCACCCTCCATATACTGATTCATGCAGATCCATTGGTTCTAGAAAGCAAACAGCATGCAACTGTGGATTGTCACACACACCAGCTGGTTCCATTGATGCTCCCACATAACCCGAACATGAGTACCTTTTTCATGTCTGAGATAGCTTAATTACTTGATGGTTAGGTAATATAAATGTCTGTGGGTTGTGCTCAGCATTGGGTTTAACAGGTTTTCAAAGTAACACACCTGGCAGCCATGATAAAAGCACCCCTAAAAGCTCAAGTGCAGTGGGGAGACACTGTTTATTACAGCATAACCATCGAGAAAATAATGATCTATCTGTAGTTCCCCACCATTCAATGCATGCTGTATGGACATTTCTTCTTGTTTACTTAAGTAAATCAGCCACTGTATGGCAGATGTGGAGTAATAACGCACTGGCAGTGATAATTGTCAGTGGGTATAATCCCTATGGTGTCTGGCTCTAAAAATTGAAACCAAAACATGGCCTTGCAAACTGATGCTATTGTGATATACTGAAAGGGGTCAATTTGGCCCCTTTCCTTTGCATCATCTTGAAACATCTGCTCAACACTATCTTGAAACATTTCATAGGCCTGCTTTAGAATCTTCACATCTGACTTGCAGTAGTGGTGTAATTCCTTTTTAAAATCAAATGCATCTTTTTTATGCAATTCATACCACTCCAAAAAATGTTTTTTATTTCACCAGCCATCATGTAGTTTACACCATAATCTTTGTGATCTGGCATAGGCCCTACATAATTCTGATTTTCTGGTTTGTTAAAAAACAGTGTGGAATGTTTTGTTTTCTCTTCTTTCTTTTCTTGCACACTTCTCTCTCATCTTCACCTCCCCATTACTGAACATTGTTCATATTACTATATGTATCACTTTCTACAGTTTAATGCATTACCTTGTCATAGCCTGCCCTAGCATTTATTTTGTACACAGTTGCTTTTCTGATTCTAAAATACACTACTGATTGTAACCCTTTTGCTATCCACTTATAACCTGTTTAGGTTTGTGTTTTATCATCAATAAATGTACATAAGGCTTCTTCATTAAGTTTATCCTGAACACTATGTTTAAGTGATGCTGTATATCTTTTATGGAGGCTATTCTTCTATTGTATAAGATGAGTGCTTTCTTATATATATTTAAATTTTAATAAAAAAATAAGTGAAAAAAAACAGTGTGGAAAGCAGCCTTTTACAATCTCGTACAGTACTCATAGCTCGAGGCATTGCAGCAAAGGCACATAGGAAGGAAGTACAGTGAGTCTATAAGTCAAATATTTAACCATTTTACAGTATGGACATCAGCTTAATTCCCTGGGTCAATAACTCCACTTCCATTTTTTCTTTTACAAGCTGGTAAATGAAATGGCTGTCATACCCCATTGCATTGTGAGCAAAAACGGTGTACCCATGAAACCTTTTTTGGATAAACGTTTTTACAAATTGTGCAACACAGCCAATGCCTTCAAACTTCCACTTGCAACCTCTTTCAGTGGCATAGATATAATCTGGAATATGTCTAGAGTCACGAGGACTGATATCTTGCATGCATTCAAAATCATAAGATATATAATTGGCTGAACAAGGTGGTGACTTTAAGGGCTGGATGTAGCATAAGTGAGTTTCAAAAGGGTGTACATCTTTAAGACAGTTATGGCACTTTGAACAAAAACAAATATGATGCTCACCCTGAGGTTTTCCACATGATGTGCACAATTTAAATAAATGACAATTGGGGTAACACAATTTATGCTGCATGTAGCAGGCTGCTGAGCTACAGTATTTATAACAATTAGGGCACTGTTCCATTTCACTTTGTACTTTACTACAGCCAAATGATTTGCATGTTTAGCACATGTTAGGGCACGTGTGTGAACCTTTGTGCACAAAAAGGGCATGACAAAGCTCACGTACATTTCTGGCCCCCAAAAAGTGCTGAGATTTTAATAAATACTACTATAATGGTTTTCATGTAACAGTATGCATACTGAATTTGCCCATTTATTAGGAGACCCAACAAACCTTTGCCATGCACCAGCTTGGTTCATAAAGTAAACAATGATGGCCACATCTAGTTCTGCCTCAAAAACATAGATACATACATACATAGATACTTAGAAATTGTCAGCAGATAAGGATCGCTAGGCCCATCTAGTCTGCCAGTAAGCCCTATACTTGTATGCAGTCACTGACCCTATGTGGTCAAGGTCATTTCATCACTCCGTCCCCACCCAATGTTCCCTTGTTCCTGTCCGAGGCATGTTTAAACCCCTCCACAGTGCTTGCCCCCACCATCTCTTGTGGCAGACTGTTCCAAGTGTTTGCCACCCTCTCTGTGTAGAAAAACATTCTGACATTACCTCTTAATATACCCCCCTACAGATTTCATATTGTGTCCCCTCATTCTGATATATTTTCTATGTTGGAAAAGATCCCCCATCTGCACTTTGTTTATGTCTCTGAGGTACTTGAAATGTTCAGTCATGTCCCCCCTTTCTCTCCTCTCCTCCAATGAGTACATATTGAAGTCTCTTAGTCTCTCCTCATATGTTTTGTGATGCAAGCCATGCACCATCTTTGTTGCCCTTCTCTGGATAGCCTCCACCTTGTCTATGTCCTTACACATGTGTGGTCTCCAGTGCTGCATGCAGTACACCAGGTGAGTCCTTACCAGTGTTTTATACATGGCATCACCACCTCCTGTCTCCTGCTAGTGATGCCTCTACCTATGCACTCCAGCATGCCACTGACCCTCCCTACAGCCTTTGCACACTGCTTTGATACCTTAAAGTAATCAGATATGATAACCGCTAGGTCCCTTTCCTCTTTGGTGACAGTTAGCACCTTTCTATTCTGTAGCTTTTCCCAGGGTTTCCTCTACCCAGGTGCATTATCTTGCACTTTTTTGCCTTGAACCTTGGTTGCCACACCTCTGACCATCTTTCAAGCTTCTCCAGGTCCCTTTTCACTTTCTGCACCCCTTCTGAAGTATCCACTCTGTTGCAGATCTTAAAGTCATCTGCAAATAGGCAGACCTTTCCTTCTAGCCCCCTCTGCAATGTCACTAATGAAGATATTGAACAGGACTGGTTCCAGTACTGATCCCTATAGTACTCCACTGGTCACCTCTCTCTCCCCAAATTGCATTCCATTTACCATCACCCTCTGTCTTCTGTCCATCAGCCAGATTCTAACCCAATGTATCACCTTATGCTCCATGCCTAGACTACTCATCTTGTTATCCAGCCTTCTGTGTGGGATGGTATCAAAGGCTTTGCTGAAATCTAGGTAGGCAATGTCTACCACCACTCTCTGATTCACTTCCCTAGTCACCCAATAAAAAAATCTATCTGATTTGTTTGACAGGACCTTCCTGCTGTGAAAACATGTTGTCTCAGATCTTGGGCACCATTGGACTCCAGTTGTGCCACTATTCTTTCTTTCAGCAGTGTCTTAATGATCTTCCCCACCACTGAGGTGAGGTTGACTGACCTGTAGTTCCCTGCTTCCTTCCTACTGCCACTTTTGTGCAGTGCAACTACATGTGCCCTCCTCCAGTCCTCTAGAACCATGCCTCTGTTGAGTGACTCTGTGAACAGGGTGACCAGAGGTGCTACTAGTTCCCTTCTCAGGTCCTTAATATCCTCAGATGTATGTGATCTGGTCCCATGGCTCTATCCACCTTCAGCTTTGTGAGTTCTTCCAGAACTCTCTCCACTGTGAATGGACTGGTGTCCACTTCCCCCCCATTGCCTCAGCTCCCCAACTGTGGTCCTTGATCCTCTCCCTCCTTAGTGAATACTGAACAGTAGTATTTGTTCAGTGTTTCTGCTTTGTCTAGATCCACCTCCTTACACTCTCCCTCCTCCCCTTTGAGCCTCACAATCCCCCCATTTCTCTTCTATCACTGATGTACCTATAGAATGTCTTACCCCGTTTCTTCACAGTCCATGCTAAACCCTCCTCTGTCTGTGCATTGGCTCTCCTAACAGCTTTCCCTGCATCCCTTAGACATTCAAGGTACACCTCCCTGTCCTCCTCCCTTTGGGTCCCCTTATACTTCCTGAAACTTGCTCTTTTAAACCTTACGTTGTCTGCTACTTCTTTAGAGAACCATACTGGTTTCCTTCTTTTCCCTTTGGCCACTATCCTAACTCACTGGTTAGTTACTTCAACTATGGCTCCTTTTAATGTCCCCCACTGTTCCACCACTCTCTCCATTACCTCTCCCTTCTCTATCTGCTCTTAAAGATCTACCCAGTTCACTGAAATCCGCCCTCCTGAAATCTAATACTTTTGCCCTTGGGTGGCTTAATTGAGTCTCTGTCTCCATGCCAAACCACACCATGTGATGGTCATTGGATCCCAGCTGCCCTTCCACCTGGACTCCTTTGACTCAGTTTCCATTGGTCCACACCAGGTCCAGAATTGATTTGTCTCTGGTTGACTCATGCACCAATTATCTGAGTCCAACCCCCTGCAGAGATTCCAGGATGGCCGTGCTTCTGGCTGAAGCAGCTGCCTGGGTCGTCCAATCTACATCCAGCATATTGAAATTCCCATCTGCAGGATTTCACCTTTAGCTGCCATGTCATGAATTTCCTCCATCAGTACCCTTCCCCTTCCTTCCTCTTTGTGCAGGTCTGTAGCTCACCCCAGTACGTATTGCTGTGCCATTCCCTGGTTCAAGGGTGACCCACATTGCCTAAGCTTCCCCCGTCTTCCCTGTGCTTCTGTAGCCTTTATGCCTTTTGTGATGTACAGGGCTAACCCTCTTTTCTTTTTACCTTCCCTGTCCCTTCTGAACAGTGCATAGTCCAGTACATTGACATCTCAGCTGTGCTTATCAGAGTACCACGTCTCTGTTATTGCTGCTATGTCAAGGTCTACATCTGTCATCAAGGCATCCAGGTCTGGTACTTTATTTCCAAGACTGCGGACATTTATGAGCATGGTCTTCCATGTTTTACATCCTGCTTGCCCTCTGTTCTTGTTCCATCTCCTTTGCCTGTTTCCCCCACCCCAGTTTTCTTGTTCATGTGATCCTGCTCCCCTTATCCCTTTATGCATGCTTTGTCTGCCTGCTTCTCACTGCCTGCTTCACATCTTTCTGTTTTCAACTTGTGTTTTTGCATGTTACCATGGTAGAGTGTTCCTAAGCCACCTGTCCCTCCTGGCTTTCCCCTCTTGGTCAGTTTGAATGCTCTCTGCTGAAGCATTCCAACTTCTCACCAATGAGTAAGGTCCCCTTCATGGGAAGATGCAGGCCATCCTCCTGATACAAGCTCACATCTGCCTAGGTAGGGCCCCAGTCACCTATGAAGCCAAATCCTTCCCTTCCATACCATTCCTTCAACCATGTGTTGAAGGCTTGGTTGTGGAGTGCCCTAGCCTCTCCTGTGCCTTGGACAGATAGTACCTCTGAGAATGAGATGGAATGTGCTACCAGTTTCAGGCCCCCCTCCCAGCTTCCTGAAATCCTCCTGGACTCTGGCTAAGTTCACCCTTCTCCCTGCCAGGTCATTGGTCTCCAGGTGGACAATGACATCCAGCTCCTTCCTTCTGGCTATCACCCCAGTGATCCAATGGATTCACTTCCCATCCCCCATGCATCACTTTCTGGGAAGCATTTGATCTCCCTCTCCACCCCGCTAGGTGACCCTAACTTCACACCTCTGCAATAGAGTCCCCTACTAGAAGAAGCTTCCCCCTCCTCCACGGTCCCATGCCCCCTTATCTGGGGCTCCAGCTTCAAGGTCCTGACCATCCTCTCTGGTCCCAGCTGTGGGTGCCTGTGTGGGGCATTCCCATTCTTCCAAAACAGTGTAGGAGTTATTCAGCTGGACTGGTTGGGAATATGCTTCTGACTCCCCCCTCACCCCCCATGAGCCCACCGTGGTCCAGTCACACTTCTTTCTGGATATCCTATGAGGTTCATGTTGTGGACACAGTGGTCTCTGGGTGGGGGTGGATGCTGCCTGTAACCTGGCCAACTCTGTGCGGATACTGGCAACTTTCTCCCTCAGTCCAGAGAGGTGCCTGCTGACAGAGCAGCACCGCAGCCTCCAAAACATCTTCCTGAAGACTGATACTACTGTTCAGTATTCACTAAGGAGGGAGAGGATCAAGGACCACAGTTGGGGAGCTGAGGCAATGGGGGGGAAGTGGACACCAGTCCATTCACAGTGGAGAGAGTTCTGGAAGAACTCACAAAACTGAAGGTGGATAGAGCCATGGGACTGATCCACAACCACTGCACTGCACCACTCCCATCATGACTGTTACCCTCCTCACTCTTCTGCCTGCTTATGCATCCTAATTGCTTTCTGCTATCTCCTAACCCTCCTCGCTCTTCTGCCTGCTAACCTTTTTTATTTTTGTTTTTCCTCCTCCTTCTCTCCCTGTCTCTCTCCTTCTGTAGTGACTTACAGCTTCTCTCTCCTCCTCTTGTATGTGCCCTTGTGGACCTAGTTGCTAGCTACACCATTTGTACTTCTGCCTATGTACCAGCCTATATACCAATAGGTGTATATGGCTCAAATCTACCACTGTTTATTCTGAGAACCATACCTGACTTTGTAAATCTCTAGCTTTTGCTAATATCTGTTAATCAACTAGTTACTGGTTTAGCCAAGCAATTAAGCTACCTGTGAAGCATAATGAATTATTTTGATTCACTAAATTAAGTAGATGCCTTGCTTTCTGTTTGACAATATGGCTAGATAAAACACTTCTGAAATCTCTGGAAACTTCCCCATGCACATTTCTCATAACAATGACTACCTGCATTAAAGTCTCATTAGCACACACCTCCATCTTGCTTTTTAATAAACTGGCTATATGTTCTAAAAATTCAGCATCATTTAACTCATAGGGGTTTCTACAGAATGAATACACAGGATCATTCAAACTTTCACAATCCTGGAATAGTTGTACAAAATTATCATTACCCAAAGTAGTCCTCATTTTGTTCAAAAACTGCTGCGCAGCTGTGTGGATTGCAGGATAGTGTTGATCTACAGATGTTATATGGTCTAGATTGGCAAAGCAAAACTGCCAGTGATACTCAACACCATTAAAATTATTTCTTGGTACTTCATAGTCATATATTAATTCTAAATAGACAGGTTCTGCTAGACCATTTTCCACCAACTGCTGACACTGTTGACTACAATTGTCTTTTTCATGGCTTGGTGTGCCACTGCCTCCTGTCTGCATGTCTTGAGAGGTTCTATTTTGTGCAGAACTCATACAATATTCACTCTGTCAGATGCCTGTGCACATCAGAATGATCATATTGTGTCCATACACATTTTTCACACATACAGCACTCATTTTCACATTCACTACTTTGTTGACACTCAGAAGATTGCTGAAATGGTGGACTCACAGAATTTCCACGCACAACATGGTGTGACAGACCTAGATAACACTTGGTTGTGTGGCGGTGCTCCGTGTTTTCACAGGGGTGCCCGATGGTGAATTCTGATACACTGTAGGTAGCCAATTTTTTTAGCCTGTCTAATTCTACTCCTAATATACTGGCTCACTATATTATGCCTAGGATTTGTGATGATCCGCTCTCATTGTATAATTCTATCAATCATTTCATCACAGCCATTTTGAATAGTAGATATTTTTGCACCACTACAGGGTAATTATTTATTTTTCTAGTGCCCACCATTTTGGTATATAAACAACAGCCAAAATGTATATTAATAGTTTTTAATCTCACATTATGATGGCTTTGTTTTTGTGAGGCTGACCACCTTAATTGTGTTATTAGAAATTTCAAATGTTAGTTTGCAATTAGGGGGTAGTGTCATATGTAAAGAAACCATCACAGGTATGCAAAATGGGTCTACATTATAACTGTATGTATATACCAGTGTATAACTATACTTCTCTACTGGGACTAAAGAACTAGAACTCTACTACTGGGACCTTCAATTTAGGGTAAAAACAAAACAAACAAAAAAAGTTAGTGTGTTTGTCTGAGTTGGCCGAAGTGAATTGTTATCTGTGCAGTTATCTAGGTGTTTGTCTCAGGTGGCTGAAGGGAATTGTTATCTGTGCAATTAACTTAAGTATAGAAAAAGCTGTGAAGTAGGAGGAGTGGCTTAGCTAGGAGGAAGCCAGGTTAAAGCCAGATTTAAAAACTGCCCTAGATAGCTTCTGCCAGAAAACAGGCATAGAACTCCAAAAAGAAGGAGTTACTGTTATAACTATACTTCTCTACTGGGACTATATTGCCCTCCTTCCCTCCCCTCCACCCCCACCCTAAGCCAGTTCTACTTTTATAGGCACAGTATTTGACTGACAACTTTCTGTTTGGGAGCAGGAAGTGAGTGATCACAGAGCCAAAAAAGACTCACCATCCTAGAAGGAAAAGAGTAGCTCTCTGCACCCCCCAGCTGCTGGAGGTCTGACTCTGAGCAAGTAAGGAGACTACTGAGATATATAGGAACTTCTTGTCTCAGAACAGGAAGATCAGGAGCTGAAAGGGTACAAAGGCAGTAAGTAAGTAGGGAGAAAAGTAAAAAAATAAACAGAGGAAAGAGTAAATATTCCAAACAACAGTTAAGGGGCCAGAAATAAGACATGATGGGAGTGGTACAGTGCAGTGGCTGTGGAGCAGCAGTCTTTCAGGAGAAGTTCTGGAGGATGCGGTGTTGTCCCATCTGCAGGCACCTTTCTGGGCTGAGGGAGGAGGTTGCTCATCTCCAGGCTGAGTTGGCCAGGATTTGGGGGGCCTTTTCTCCCACCCAGGGACCACCAGGGACACTGCCATTGCCTCAGAGGTTGCCAAGAAAGAGGAGTGGTTGGACCACAGTGGTCTCAGGGAGGGTGAGGATGGTGGAACAGAGGTGCACCCCTCCAGTTGTACCTCTCCACAATTCATATGCCATTCTGGCAAAGTGTGGTTCCTCTTTGGAGGCACTGACAGTGGAGACCAAGGAGGATGCTGGGAACCTCCACAAAGAAGACCCACAGGAGGGTGACATGGGACCCCACAGGGGAAGGAAACAACTCCTGGTAGGGGACTTCATTGTTAGGAGGGTAGAACTGGGGGAGGAAGGGGAAAGGGAGGTAAGGTGCCTGCCTGGCACCATGGCCTGGAGGGACAGGCAGCGAATCCTCAGGATCACTGGAGTAACTGCACGGGGGAGAGAGCTGGATGTCATTGTCCACCTAGAGTCAAATGACCTGGCTGAGAAAGGGATCAGAGCAGTGCAGGAAGAGTTTGTGGAGTTGGGGATGGGCCTTAGACAAGTAGCATGGATGAGGCTAGGGTACTCCACACCATGGGATTTAATCAGTGGTTGAAAAACTGGTGCAGAGCTCAGGGATTTTGCTTCATTGGGGACTGGGGGTCCACCTGGATTGATGCAAGCCTATAATGATGTGATGGTCTGTATCTGCCCAGGAGGGGAACCAGAATCCTGAGTGATAGGTTTAAATGCTTCATTGGCAAGCATTTGAAGTAGCCAAGGAGGGAGGCACTGGAAAGGAGCAGGGAAATCCTAGCCCCTCCAAAAAAAATCAGGGTAGTAAGTGAGGTAAACAGCAAGACAGAGATATCAATAGGGAGAAGGGAAGGGGTAAATGGGCAAAATGGCAAAAGGCAATAAGGACAGGGATGGGGCAAAAAGCAGTAAAGCCATCAAGAAATGGAGAGTAATGTGTACCAATGCCCATAGTCTGGGCAACAAGCTCCCTGAACTTGTGGCCTTGATGGAAGAGGGATGCCTGGATATCATAGCAATCACAGAAACATGGTACACAGAGAACCATGACTGGTATGATAACATACCAGGGTACACAATATACAGGAGAGATAGGGAAGGTAGAAGAGGGGGAGGAGTAGCTCTCTATGTAAAGGAAAGGATAAAATTAACAGAACAAAAGAGTAAACAGGGAGGAGAAGAGGCAATGTGAGTCACCTTAGAGACTGGAAATGGCACCACAATTTGCACAGGGGTTGTATACAGACCCCAATGTCAGGGAGAGGGAATGGACAATGATATGATAGAAGGCATCCTTAGGATGGCAGAGAAAAGGGAGATACTGTTGATGGGGACCTGAATATGCTGGATGTTAAATGGAGCACCTTTGCTGCAGCCACATCCAAGAGCAGGGCCATTCTCCATGCCCTATAGGTGGCATGCCTCAGACAGCTAGTTTTGGAACCCTCTCATGAGGGAGCAATCTTAGACCTCGTACTCTCACATGGGGAAGTGAGAGGATCTCAGATGTAGAAGTGGGTAGCCATCTGGGAACAAGTGACCACCAAGCAGTGTGGCTCACGATAAACTCAGCTACAGAGTCAAGCCATACAAAAGTGAAGGTACTGGACTTCAGGAGGGCTGTCTTTGGCAAGATGGGAGAGTGCCTTAAAAAAGCACTAGCAAACAGGCTAGAAGGAGGGGTGGAGCAACAATGGGGAAACATCAAAACTGTCATCACAGAGGCAACACGCCTTTGTGTGAAGCAAATGAACAAATCAAAATGAAAGAAAAAAACACTATGGTTCTCAAAAGAGGTAGCAGGGAAGGTTAAGGAGAAAAAGACAACATTTAAGAAGTATAAGAAAATGCAGAAGGAGCAGGACAGAGAACTGTATCAGTTAAAGCAGAAGGAAGCAGGGAGGGAAGTCAGAATAGTAATGGCCCAAACTGAGGAAAAGATAGCCAACTCAGTTAAGAAGGGGGATAAAACCTTTTATAGGTACATCAGAGAGCATTGAAAGACAAAGGGAGGGATAGTGAGGCTGAATAGAAAGGACGGTGGGGTGGGCAGAGAGGGACAGTGAAAAAGTAGGGATACTGAATGAATACTTCTGCTCAGTATTCACAAAAGAGAAGGAGGGGGAGATGCCTAATCAAATTAACAGAAGTACTCTGGATAGAGGGGTTGATCCCAGTCCTTTCACAGAACAAAGGGTTCTGAAAGAACTCCTAAAACTGAAGGTGGACAGAGCAATGGGGCCTGATGGAATTCACCCCAGAATTCTAAAAGAATTAGGGGGAGAACTAGTGACACCACTGACTACCCATTTTAACAAATCATGGGAGGATGGTGTGCTACCTGAGGACTGGAGGAAGGTGGATGTGATTCCCCTTCACAAAAGTGGGAGCAAGACAGAGGCAGGAAACTACAGACCTGTCAGTTTGACCTCTGTGGTAGGGAAAGTGATGGAATAACTTCTGAAGGAAAGAACTGTTGAGTACCCAGAGGAAAGTGGGATACAGGACCCATGTCAGATGAATCTAATTGATTTCTTTGACTGGGTGACCAAAGTAGTAGACCAGGGCGGGCTGTGGATATGGCCTGTATAGACTTTAGCAAGGCATTTGATGCAGTCCCACACAAAAGATTAATAATCAAATTAACCAGCCTGGGAGTGAGTCCCAGGGTGGTAGCCGGGTAAAACATTGGCTGGACAACAGGACACAGAAGGTAATTGTAAATGGAGTCTACTCTAAAGAAAGAGGGGTTACTAGTGGGGTACTACAGGGTTCAGTTCTGAGTCCAGTACTTTTTAATATCTTTATAAGTGACATTGTAGAGGGACTGGCAGGAAAAATATGCCTCTTTGCAGATGGTACAAAGATCTGCAACAGGATTGATGCACAAGGAGGAGAGGAAAGGAAGAGAAGGGACTTGGTAAGGTTGGAGGAATGGTCAGAAGTATGGTGGCTTGGATTCAATGCAAAGAAGTGCAAAGTAATGCACCTGGGAAACAAAAATCCAGGAGAAGATTACACATCGGGGGGTGTAGTAACAACAACAAAATTGGAAAGGGACCTGGGGGTAATCTTATCAGATGACCTTAAGGTTAGCAAGCAATGTACGAAGGCAGTAGGGAGGGCTGGGGGGATACTGGGATGTATAGGGCGAGGCATCACCAGCAGAAAAGAGGACGTTGTTATCCCTCTGTACGGACAGTTGGTGAGACCATATCTGGAGTACTGTGTCCAGTTCTGGAGACCCCATCTCTGCAAGGACATAGACAGGATAGAGGCAGTCCTGAGGAGGGCAACTAAAATGGTGCAGGGTCTGCAAGAGAAGCCATACGAGGAGAGACTAAAGGAGCTTAGTATGAATACCCCTGAGGAAAGGAGGGAGAGGGGGAACATGATAGAAACGTTTAAGTACCTCAGTGGAATCAACAAAGTCCAAGAGGGTAGCATCTTTCAGAAAAAGAGATGTGCAAGAACAAGGGGACACAATTTGAAGATAGAGGGGGGACAGCTCAGAGGCAATTTGAGGAATTATTTTTTCACAGAGAGGTTGGTGGATGCATGGAACAGCCTTCCTGAGGAGGTTGTGGGGTCTAAAACTGTGGGAGAACTCAAGAATGCATGGGACAGACATAAGGCAAATCTTGTGGGGGGTTGGAAGAAATAGGCTGTTGGTTAACTAGGATTTGCAGCTTATCCTGTATGTAGGAAAATGGGTAGACTAGGTGGGCCCAATGGTCCTTATCTGCCAACACAGTCTATGTTTCTAGTTTCTATGTTACCACTGGTTGAGTTTTTTTCATGTAGTGACACTTTTGGGAAGTCAAAGTTCCAGGCATAATTACAGGGTTAGCTTTACTCACATGCACAGCAGATGATTTAATGTGTAGCAGTTCTAAAGCTACACTGTCAGGAGCACAGGTTAATGCTACAGGTGTGTGTTTATTGCTATGTTTGCAACAATGCTTACCCCCGATATCTATATGGCAATAGTGTTCATGTTTTTCACTTCTATTTGTGAGCGGTGGTTGGTCTGTCCTTAAAGATTCACAGTACAGGGCAGGACTGAAGAAATTTTCAAACAGCTTTCATTCCTTTTGCTTGCTGTTTTGGGTGCAGGCACTGAATGTAATGATTATCTGTTCTGTTAGGAAGACTGTTTTTCTGTCCGGATAAGCTTAAATGTATGTGGTGACCTCTTGCAGACTTTGTAAATACCACTTCTATAGGCTTGAAATCTATATAATCTAGGAAATAATAAATAGAGAACTTAAATATATAGCTCATGTACTGAATATTATAATTGTGCTGTCTTTTTACATGGTGATTATATATTAGTTACATTACATGTCAGAAAAACATTCCTTTTATTGTATTTAGGTCTGTTTTAGTTGATGAGTACTTTAAATGAAAACATACAAAATGTCAACATATTAAATAATGAGTTGCATAAAGCCATGCTGAATTTAAAACTATTAAAACAAGAAAGGGTGGAGGGGGGTCGGGGAGAGAAACATTCCCCCACCAGAACTTCTTAATGTATACTGTAAAAACATATGACTATATATTATAATTTTTCTTACAAGGAAGCATACTAAATTCACAAAAGAGAAAAACAGAGCAGCTATTTTGCAAACATCAACACATCTGCCCATTATTAATCTGCAATGTAAAAAAAAACTTCAGACATTTTCTGTTAATGTAGTACAAAAGTTTGGCTACTTTAACTGACACGTGCCTGCTTTTTTGTCTTCGTTAATTAACATATTTTTGGGAGCAGGTGCTGTTTTCTCTATTTCTATCTCAAAAATCAAAACAGTTTATAAATCATCACTAATTATATACTGTCGGTAATCAAAAGTAGTTTTTACTGTTTTACATATTAAAGAGCTGATATTAGCAGTTGTTTATGTTTTATCTGTCAAATTTAAAACATCTTTCTACAACGTACAGGCACTTAATAAGCCAGTTTGCTAGTGGTTTAAAACCCAGTTTACAGTATACAGTAATAGTTATAAATGCACAAAAGGTAAAGTGGAAAATCTTTATCGTATTGCTAGTGCTCTACACATCTGTGAATTAGACTATTGTTCTCTGTATGATGAGCAGCATAACATTTCAAACTAAAAAAGTTACTATACATCAGTTCCAAATGTATGCAGAACTGGTAAAAACAAAAACAAAACAAAACAAAACAAAAAGACCTGCCTATGAAATTGCCACAATACACACAATTATAACATTCAAATACTAATAACATTTTGATACATTTTAATTTGACATTCCGCATGAAGCTGTATGTGGCTCTGCAGAACATTCATTTAATATAGACAAGGCTGGCAGACCTAAATTATAAACATTTAAGTTATAGTTTTATAAGCTTGTTCTTATCCAATCAAAATATTGAAGGCAATAAAATAAAGTGCACTTACCATCATGTCCTTGTGATCCTTTTGATTCTAGAACAAGATCGTGACAGCCACTCTAAGAAAAGTGAATTTCAAAAAAATTAGCCATTTTAAAATCTAGGCTGCAACAGTATTTAAGAAGTTGAAACTATGCAAACTCTTACCACAGTTAGCTTGATGGTTGAAAACAGGCTATTATGAGCAAATGTGCCAGCTTCTATGGTGTACAAGGGGCCTGGAACATGCCCCAAGCAGGGCAGAAACCAACAACCACTGTAACATAGACCAATGGTGCCAAGGAGACTCAATGATTAGTAATAATTACATTTAAATATGGGGAGTTTTGGGGCCAATAGAAACAGAAATATATTTTACATGGAAATGCTTTAAAACAGTTATAAACTGGAATAACATATATGGATACAGCACTTCTAACAAATATTTAACATGTTGAATCACAAACTATGTAAACTAGAAACAAAATAATTCAAACTTCTTTCCATTGAAACAAAAGGGGACTTTGTTTTAAATGGAAAGGAAATATGGACTACCACATTATGGCACTGCAGGCTAAGAAACGTGAGAGGCAGACATGGGAAGAATAATTTGAAGTGTTGTTTACTTTATTCTTTTATTTTTATTTCTATTTCATAAAGAATCCTTTAGGCAGGTGACTATTTTCAGAGTGTTCAGAGTCAGAGACAACAGTTATACATAAAATCACTAAATATACAATCCATTCTTTGATATACATTACAGCAGGTAGACATACAGTTACAGCAAAGCATATTGAGTTACAATAAGGACGTGAATAATAAGGAACGATTAGTGTTCTGAAACTTAATTATTTAAAATGCAAATAGACTTAAATATCCCTAATTTCAAGCCTTGAAGAAAATACAAAAATATTTTCATACACAGTTTTAACCAGAAATACGTAAATAAAAGAATTGCTCTCATTATAATATGTTAGTGCTTATGATTGTAATAAAATTAGTTAAAAGTCTACTGGCCAGATAGTCAAAACTTTGTCCCGGGCTAAATTAGCACTCCCCAGTGGGCAAACTTAGCCCGGAGCACAAAGCAAGCTATATTGAAAAGGAAATAGCCCGGTGCTGATCCTGCTGAATATAACAGTCTAAGGAAGCCAGGCAAACTGGTCTGGGAGTACAGGGCAAAAATAGCCCAGGAATAAGACAGCACTAAATATAGCAACAGGAAAGTGCAAACTGCAAACTGCAATTGCAGCTCATTAGACTCTGTAGCAAGCCAGTGTTGCAGGTGGAGTACATTGTGTGTTATTGCAGAGATGTCTCACATGTACTGCAAACACACCTCTTAACCCCCTTCCTCATAAATCAGGGACAAGACTTACAAAAAACAGGGATAAAGGTTTAAAATCAGGGACACATCTTAAAAATGGATGATAACCACTCAGAAAGCTGGTAGAATAAGTGGTGTAGTGTAAAAAGCAATTTCTAAGAAAGAACACATCTGTAACATTAATGTTTGACATTATTTTATGCTTACAACCCCCACTCTTTGGTAATGGAAACACAATTTTTAAGAGGGACAGAGTAAAATAGTGAGATAAAATCAGGGACGTCCTGAAAATCAGGGACAGTTGAGAGGTATGACTGCAAACAACAATGTGAGCCACACACTGTAGAACTATGCTATACTGAAGTAAGGTTTGCCCAGGGCTTACCCAATTGCACAGTGCTAACACATTAGACTGGTGCAAACTGGTTAGGCCGGGGCAAACAAGAGCTATATTCAAAGCTCCCATGCAAATGAGCCTATTTAGGCAATCTGTGGGCAAACAGGTATATTTGCATCTTTGCAGTTTGCCCAGTGCTATTGCATGGAGCACAACGCTCCCCCTTTTGGTCAGAATGGAAGTACAGGCTGGATGCTGCAAGCAAAGGTATGCCCACAGCTTTCCCTGTTGGTCAGAATAGAAGTACAGGCTGGAAGCAGCAGGAACTGTGTGTTGCCAGGCACAGTCAATGCATACAGCACACCCATGCAGCTGTGCAAGCAGGACCTTCCTGTGTGTGTGTGTGTGTGTGTGTGTATATATATATATATATATATATATATATAGAGAGAGAGAGAGAGAGAGAGATACACATACACACACACACATATACACACACACACACATATACAGATCGATAGCTATATACAGACACACTGCCCATGGCCATACCTGCCCTGGAGGATGCTTCCCCCAACAACAGAGGTACCCAACTCCAGTACTAGGTGAAACACAGTGGGGGGGGGCAATGCATGGGACAGGCATAAGGCAAACCTGGAGGTGGGCAGGTGGCTCTAGGCTGTAGGTTCACTAGGAACAATGATATGCAGCATATCCAGTAGATAGGGAACAGGGCAGACTGGCTGGGCCAGGTAGTCCTTTTCTGCCCTCATGGTCCCTGTCCCATTGTGTGCCTGCTACAGCCTGGTAGACTAGTGCCCCCCCCAGCATGCTCCCCAATCCCCAGTAGCCCACAATTCACTTTAAACCCTGGTAGTCTAGTGGTCCCCCCAACCCCTGCACAACTCCTGACCTGTTGAAAATAAATAAATCCCCATTTCCCTGGTAGTCTAGCAGTCCACCCACCCCCAAGCATGTATCCCAACCTGTTGACAATAAATAAATCCCCATTTCCCTGGTAGTCTAGCGGCTCTGCCCACCCCCAAGCACGTATCCTGAAGTGCTGAACAATAAATAAATGTCCATCCATTTCCCTGGTAGTCTAGTGGCGACCAGCTCAGCCCTCCTCTCACCACCATGGCCAGCCACTGACTGAGGGAGGAAGGAGCGCTCCTTCATACCTCAGTTGGCGGCCAGCCATAGAGGTGAGAGGAGGGCTGAGCCAGTCGCCGGCTGTGTTCACTAACATGAGTGGGATGAGCGAGGTGTCACTGCTGGGTGGGGGGACCACTAGACTACCAGGGAAATGGATGGACATTTATTTATTGTTCAATGCTTTGGGACATGTGCTTGGGGTTGGGAAGGGACCACTAGACTACCAGGGAAAAAGGGATTTATTTATTGTCAGTGGGTCGGGATACATGCTTGGGGGTGGGAGGACTGCTAGATCACCAGGGCAATGGAAATGTATTTATTTATTATCAACGGGTCAGGATACATGCTTGGGGTGGGGGGACTGCTAGACTACCAGGGAAATGGGGATTTATTTATTGTCAATGAGTCAGGATACATGCTTGGGGTGGGGGGACTGCTAGACTACCAGGGAAGTGGACATTTATTTATTTTCAATGAGTCAGGATACATGCTGGGGCCACTAGACTACCAGGAAAGGTGGACATTTATTTATTTTCAACAGGTTGGGATATGTGCTTGGGGGTGTGGGGGGACCGCTAGACTACCAGGGAAGTGGACATTTATTTATTTTCAATGGGTCAGGATAAGTGCTTGGGGTGGGGGGACCACTAGACTACCAGGGACATAACTATGGCAGATACCAGGGATTGGGAATGGTGCTTTTTGGGGGGGGCACTGATGCCACATTACTGCCGGCACATTACCGCTGGCCTTTTCTCAGTGGTATTCAGCGCTGCACTACAGGCTGCACTAATGCCTGTAGTGCAGCGCTATACTTTTGAATATGCTGGTGCACCAGCATTCAGGGCCCTTCCCCTGACTCCCTCCCTTGCATACATTATAATTTAGCATCAGCGTTAACACCTAGCACTGCCACTAAATGTCCTTTTAAATATAGCAGTTGGGTACAAATTCGGCGCTAGTCCAGCGTAATGGATTTGCGCTAACCTTTGAATATCTGGCCCTACAAATCTAATTTTTTTTTTCTTTTAGTAGTAGAACATTATATTGATCAGTGTAAAGCTGTATACAATATAAAATGTATACAACATTAAAAATACAAAATACATAAATAATTAAAACAGTGGACATAAACATATCATAAACATGTCTCAAATCCAGTTTGAAAGTTCCATGTTAGTGACTGAAGGTAAACATATCTAATACTTTTGACGAAATTCACAGTGGCACAAATCCATGCTTTACAAGTGAGTTGTTCAAAGGAATTTTGCCAAATGCTCAATAATTTCCTTATCCTTGGCTCTAAACAAATAGTCCAAAAGATCAGAGGGGGAGAGACTGAGACCACCCAGCAACTCATTCAACCATTTTTTCCTAGCTGGTTCGTAAAGAGGGCATAATAGGACCACATGTTTTAAATTGTCTATTAATTCCATTCCACATTTACAAAATGGGGAAGGAACAACCTTTCTCTTATATTTATACAGTATATGGTTAGCCATATAATATTCAGTTCTGAATCTTGCATACATTCTCCTTAGTTTAGGACATGTTAACAATGAAAGATATGTCTCAAAACTACATGAGGACTTGTGTTTTGTAGTAATCATGAAGCTTAAGCATAGAAAGCTGGAAAAGCAAATAATTCCTATCCATATCATCAAGTCTTAGTTTGACATCCTGCTTAATTTCTACAAAGGGTTTAAGGTAGATTTTATGAAGACAATGTCCCAGGCCAGCTGGCATTATTATTTCCTTAATAAGCCAGATACAAGGATGTACATATCCCAAGCTAGCCATTCTCATACTTTCTTCTAGACACATCCTTGGATATCTGTTTTCAGGTAGAAGGAAGAGTTTTAATAAGAATATAATTTGCTGCTCCTGTATAAGAGAAGGTAAAGAGCACTGGCCTAATTCCAGTGTCAAAATGCATTTTGGAGTTCCTTGTGGTAGCATAAGAATGTATCTATATAAATTATTTAATATAATTTGTAGCCTTCCAGTCTCTATATATCCCCATACCTCAGTGGCATATAACATACTCGTTCTTATTTTGGCATTTAACACTTTCATAATTCCTTTTACTGAGGCTTTCCCCATTTTATTAGTAAAGATTTTTAAAGCATTTCCTGGGGATCTCATTTTTTTGTCTGTCCACACCTTCCAAAATGAAGGTGTGTTTTTTTTTTTTAAGAGTATCTTTATTGTATTTTGCATAAACATACAAACACACATACATACCAACCCGGAAACCCGGGTGCCCACCCCTATAACTGAGTAGGCGAACTATGTACAAAAAAAAAAAAAACAATATACAATCACAGTTGCAGAGAACCGCCTACCCTATCCAGACATGAAAACCAGGACTCCAGTCCTCACATTGAGGAAAAAGAACAAAAGGTAGTAAATTGGGATTGGATATTAACGACAAACGAGAACCCCAAAATGTAAAGACTAGGATTAGTCCACCAATACTATAATTCCCAAAACCCTCTAGTCCAGTGGAGGATGTTCCTCGCAGCTGTGTCCCAGGAAAGAGAGAGCCCAAAAATAAAAATAAAAACCCTTGCTTGGCAGTCCAGGTACTATCTTATTAATGTACAATGTTACAGGAAAATGAAAAAAGGGAGAAGAAAAATTAGTTCTAGAACCTACAGATCTCTAGATCTAGAGATAGAGAAAACTAGAGTATTCCCAATATAAACAACCAGTCATAAAAAAAAATATAAAAACCCACCGCTTCAAAAAGCTACACTTAGACAGACAGACCGATGGCAAGGAGGCTAGAGCTGGGTCAAGTAGATAACCTCTAAAATTCACCACCTCTTATCGTAAATTCCTTTTTTCCCATTCCGAGACAAGTGGCGCTTAATCCTCCCTAGTACCCTCATAAGATCCACTAGCCAGCGGTCATATGAATAAATGCATTCACTTTTCCAGTGCCTCAACATAAGCTTTAACCAGGCGGACATCAGGGCAATATGGATACTTAATTCATGTAACCCGGGATTTGAGTCAAATCCCCCAAAATACAGACCTCCAGTGAAATGTAGTCTACATAATTTAGAAGGGGGTCCATATTCTGCTTAATTAAAACCCAAATTGGGTATATCCTAGGGCAGTCCCAAAATATATGTAATGTATCCCGAATTCAAACCACACCTGAAACATAGATCTGTCTGTCCAAGCTTCCTAGCACAAAGTTTGGCATGGGGTGAAATACAAATTAGAAAAATGAAAATTGCATAGTTCTGAATTTGGGTATAGATATGTAGGCCACACTTTTCCATATTGTCTCCCAGTCCGCTTCCGTGGGGTATCCTTCTTCTCCCAGTAGGCCACATTCGATAGAGACTTCCTTGCTGAGGAAATTGAGAAGCACCTTATACATTGTTGACAGAGGCTTTGAGCGCATTAATTCCCTTAAGATTATCCCAGGTAAATGGAGTCCCTTCTTGACAAATATTATCCCTTTGCATTCTCTGTAACATTTTGGTAATCTGTAACTTCTTGAAGAAGTTAATACCACTACATTGAGGCGGAAACATGACTTTTACTGCCTAGAATCAAGTCTGACCAAACACAATTAGCTAACTGTGGAGCCAGGAGACCCTAATAAGTCGGCCACCAATAGCCATGTTAGGATTACCTAAAATAGGTTGACCTCTACAGCTCTTCTGAAGCTTCTTACGATGTGGGGACAAAAGAGCCCACCAAGCCATGACTGTCTTAACTATTGGGGAATCCTTACCCACATCAGGGAGAGATCCTGGATTAGTAAAGAGCAAAGACTCAGGAGAAATACCCTTATCTCTTAAAATTTGCTGTTCAATATGTAGCCAAGTTGGCGTATAGCCCTCTCCCTCCTGAGTGCTATTCCATCGTCACATATGATAATTGCCCAGCAACATAGTATAGGAAGATATCTGGAATTCCAAGCCCCTGAAGTAGAGGGTAATCGTAAAACCACATGTTTCCTCCTCGGAGGCTTGGAATTCCATAAAAGTTAGAGAAAGTTTTTGTATTCTAATAAACCAGGACTTGGAAATATTAAGGGGACAAATATATAGGATATAAAAATCTAGGTAATAGATTCATTTTAATTAATCCTATTCTAGCTGTCGAATTTAAGGGAAGTTTGTTCCACCTATCCAAGTCAGCCCTAGCTGCTGCGAATATTTTGTCCAGGTTTGCTTCAGCACCTTGCTGGAAATTAGGAGTAACCCGAATCCCCAAATAGTCAATACCATCTGGAGCCCATTTTAGGTGAAGATGGCCAAATCTGCCTTAAATACATGTGTGGTAAGGGGGAGAACCTGGGTCTTGGTTAAATTTAACTTATAGTTTGAAACTACCGAAAATCTCTTTATAATCTCCAGAACCCTATCAAAACTCTTCACTGGGTCACAAAGATATAGATTCCTAATACCCCTGAGAAGGCCCTCCGGGAAGCCCATCCTCTCCATGGTGGCAAATAGAAAGGGATGGGAGACCCGGTCAAAGGCCTTCTCGGCATCTAAGGAGAAAAGGGCCATATCCAGACAAGAGGTAGAGGCCTCCACAAGGATATGGTGAAGCTTACGCAAAGCATCATGAGCCCCCCTGCCCAGCATAAAACCAACCTGGTCTTGGCTAATAATCCGAGGAGCTATCTTTAAAATTCTATTAGCCAATATTTTAGCTAACAATTTGATGTCCTGGTTCAAGAGGGCAATAGGTCTATAACTCCCTGGTGATTCTCGGGGCTTATCTGGTTTAGGAATAAGTGTAATACAAGCCTGATATAACGGAAAATGGGGGATTCCCTCAGACAAAATACCAGAGAAAAGCTCATGGAGTAAAGGTATAAGACTCTTCAGATGGGCTTTGTAAAACCCAGCTGAAAGACCATCTGGACCTGGAGTCTTGCCCCTAAGCATAGTGTTAATTGCATCACATATTTCAGCCTCCGTTATAGGTATTACTAGGGTCTGGGCCTGTTTTTGGTCCAGTCTAGGTAAGGCAATACTCTCCAGAAATTCCCACGCATTTTTCTCAGTGCTGTCTGATGCCCCCCGATATAAATCTGTGAAATATTCGGCAAAAGCATCTGCCATATCCTGAGGGTCTGTGATCAGGTCCCCCCTGTATTCCAGGTATGGTATCGTACGAGCGGCCTCCCACTCTCTAACCCGGCTTGCAAGAAGCCTACTGGGCAGGTCCCCTTGCAAGAGGTATTCAGCTTGAAGCCTTTCAGTCCAAGCCTCCAATTTGACATACATAATATCCGTCAGCTTGTCCCTCAGTTCATGAAGTTCCCTATCCACCTCCTCACCAGATCCCTCAAGGGTGGTGAGTGAGTTAATAGCACCCTCAATGAATTCCTCCCTTGCTTTCCTCAACTTATTCCTCCTAATGGAAAGGGTCTGGGCTATACTGGAATATAGGACTTTGCAAGTAGGCCATGCTAAGTTCTTATTGTCCAGGGTAGGGATCTGGGTCACAATAATATCCTTAAAAGTTTCCTCCAAACGAGATAACATGTTGTCTTCTAAAAAGGGATTCATCCAATCTCCACCTGAGCGGTTTTGTCGGAACAGACTCCAATATCCAACACATCTGTAATGGAGAATGGTCAGACAAAATTTACTGTGAGTAAACAGCTTCTTGACCCTCAGAAGGCCTCCTGATTAACCAAGAAAAATCGATACGTGTTTGAGTTTTATGCACCCCTGAATAAAAGGTCATAATACCATTTCCTTGTTTAAACTTCCAAAAGGGGTCTGTCAGTGCTGCCACCTCCAGAAATCTGGCCAAGGATACCTACGCTCTCAAAGGCGTTTTTTTAGAGGGGGGGTTCTTATCCACCAAGTTACTAAAGCAAAGATTCCAGTCCCCTGCCATAATTAGGGGGTGAGCTGAGAAGCTGATGAGGTCTAATTCCAGGGAGGGAAAAAATTCAGGGTTAGGGGGAGTTGGCCCGTATACAGAAGCTATTGTTATTAGCCTCCCCATAATGGTACCTGTGACAAAAACTCCCCATGCATCCTCCGGGTTTTATATTGCACAGGAGTAAACGGACAGCTCTTTGCAATCAAGATAGCAACGCCCCCTGAGGCTTTGGCATGCCCCTCTCCAAAAACCTGACCTACCCAAAGCCTTCTCAAAAGCAGTAACTCTTCCTTTAATAGATGTGTCTCCTGCAGAAAGCTATATGAGCCCTATCTGTGAAATAATTTTCAGAATCAATAGTCTTTTTCCTCCCTCTAAGGCCTTTGACATTCCAGGATAAAATGTTAACCGTAAGCGTGTTCAGGTATTACACCCCATACCTCCCAGCCCGGCTGCCCGCTAAGGAAAAAAGAAAAAACATTCAAAATCTGCAATTTGACTCTCTCTCTCCCCTCCCCCAAACCCCACCCCTTTATCACTACCCCGATCCACTGATCGCCCTCTAACCATTGTCGAGAACGAGATGAGCCAGCCACTGAGCGCGACTCTAGACCCTCCAACCCTCAAAATAACCCAAAAACAAGTATCTATTCCCTTTACCCAGCAAATCAAAGTTTTATTTGTAGCTCCTTCCTCCCCTCTCATACTTCTTCTGAGGTCCCAACTTATAACTCCACCTTCATTAAGGCTTTAAATCAATAGTCACAGTCACCACAATCCTCAGGTAAAATTGTGTTGTATCATTAGTGGAAACCTTAATCCAAAGTATCATAACTAGGGAAAACAGAGTTCAGCCACATCCACAGACTTGTCCGAGCGTAGATTCAGGTTGCTGCCCTGAACAGATCGGAAGTTCAGCTTTCAGCCCCTCCGCAGCATCCCTTGCTGTCAAAACCTCCAGTCCCTGCTTGCAACTTGACCACCAGAGTAGCAGGATGTTGCATCCAAAACTTCACACCTAAATAGAGCTTCTTTTTAATGTCAATATATTCTTTCTGTTTTCACGTATGGCAGGTGTCTGGTCCTGAAAAAAGCCAAGTTGCAGCTCCATTCCAGTGCAAGTTTTTAAGTGCTCTCGCTCTCATAAGAACGTGGGTCTTCTCCCTAAAATTCAAGAAGCGCATTATGATAACCCTGGGTCGAGCCCTGTGGGGGTCTCTCTTAGAGACCGATGTGCCCTCTCAATATTATATGCCTCTCCATAAGGAGTAGGGCCCAGGATCTTTAACAGCAGTCCCTGAATAAAAGTGATACAGTCTGCACCCTCGGAGCGCTCTGGCAGACCAGCCAGAATTAAATTATTCCTTCTGCTGCGCGATTCTTGATCGTCTACTCTCTCCTCCAATTTTTTCACTTGTCTCCTTAGGGCCATCAACTCCTGCTCGTGTGCAGATGTTTTTCTGTCTTGAGAGGCAGCTCTAGCTTCCAGATCCCTACTCTCTGTGCCAAAACATTGAGAGTAGGCTTAATAAGTAGCAAATCAGCTACCAGCCCTCGTAGGAGTGATTTGATTTCTTCTAAGTCGTCCTGAGGGTTCTGGCCTTTCTCCTCCACACACCCATGCATGCCTCCTGGTCTTCTGGCATTGGCGAGGGGTTTTCGAGCATTTGGAGGGTGGCACTCGTGGTCCAGGAGTTCGGGCTTCCTTGATCCATCCCCATACTGCAGCACAGGAGGGTACACTCGCGCAGCCAAAACGGAATAACGAACTGAGCGGTTTCTCAGTAAGTCCAAAGCAAACAGCTGCCGGTTCTAATACTATTTATCAGCCCGTTAGCGATAGTCGGGGATTTTAAACTGATCTAGAGGTTGAGTCGGCTCGGGAGTAGCGCTCTGCACGTCTTTTCGGCACTAGCACATCACGTGATCTCCCTGAGGATCTCATTTTATTTTGGATAGTATTCAGGTGTTTGGCCAAGGATAAACCATGGGTAAAATGTAGTCCCAGGTAGTCATAATACTTTACCTTATCTATACATACACCATTAATCTTGAAACTTATTGTGTTTTTACTTTTTTCCCAAATACAACTACATTTGTTTTACTATGGTTGATCCTCAGTTTTTGTTGAGTACAGAGGGATTCAAACTTTATCAGTTTCCTTTTTAGACCTAATGCTGAAGTAGAGAGCAGAACCAGATCATCTGCATATGCAAGGCTGTTTATCCTGCAGCCATCTACCTTGGGAGCATGACAGTCAGAATTAGTAGTCTGCTCCAAGATTGAATTTATATATATATATATATATATATATATGTATATTAAATAATGTAGGTGCCAATATACACCCCTGTCTAACCCCCACATTTGTGGAAAATATTTCAGTTACATGTCCATATTGATCATATTGGACTCTGGCCCAAGTGTTTTCATGGAGTCTGATGATAATATCAAGCAGGGAATTCTCCAGCTTTAACTCCTTAAGCATTGCCAAAAGAATTTTCCTGCTAATACTGTCAAAGTAAAGAGAAATCTATGAAGCAGCAATATAGATTGGATTTTCTGACTTTAACATATTTCCAAATCAGATGCTGCAAGACATAGTAGTGTTGCATTGTAGACTGATTCTTCCAAAACCCATTCTGTGACTCATTTAATACTGAGTTTTCTTCAACAAAATCTGCCCAAAATTATTTTAGAAAAAACTTTCTGAGGTACATCTATCAGGCTAATTGGCCTGTACATCTTGGGGTTGTTAGGATCCACTTTTTTTAAAATAGGATATATAGTGCTACATGCCCAACTCAAGGGTCATGGAAGACCTTTAACCAGCTCATTGAATAAAGAGAAAAAGAGAGGAAACCACCAGTTAGGAAATGCTTTATATAGGTCCCCCAATATGCCATCGGGACCCGGAGCTTTATTAGTTTTAAGTGAAAAAGAGCCAGATAAATTTCATCTTCTGTAATAAGGATGGGCCATGGGAAAGACATTTCTCCCTGAGATTCTTGGTAATCAGACATTTCCAGCTCTGTTTGAGAAAAATAAAGCTCTGAGAAGTGTAAGATCCAAGTTTCTGGTGTAACATAAGCTTCAAGCTTATACGAATACCTATCATAACCTTGAGACACTATTTTCCAAAAACATCTACCATCCCTATCCAGAACTGTCTGTCTTAATTTTTCCCAAAGTCCCCAAGTGTGTTTTTCCCTTACACTTTCAAGAGTTAACTTATACTTTTCTCTCTCTTTTTTCAACAGTTTAAAATCTGCTACTGTTTTATTTCTTTTATTCCTATGTATTCTTAATATTTTACCAAATTATTTTTTTGCCCATAAACATACTGCATTAAACCAAGACTTTTTTATGCTGCATGTTTACGGGAGTGTTTTTTTTTTGCACCACGGTTTTAGTAACGTAAGAATCCTTTCCCAGCTTTCTGTATTTAAAATAAACTCAAAATTTGTTTGGTGAATGGGGCCCCAAATAATTTTCTTCTGATTAACAATCTCCAAATTGTCTTCCAAGTGCCCCTCTTTCCTAGATATTCTAAATGGACATTTCAAAGTAAGGACAATGGGCAGATTCTGATCGATCTTTAACCTCTAGTTTTTGTACCAACTGAGTTGCCTCCAAGTTAGTCCAGAGTAAATCCGGCATCGATGCACCCAAGGATCCTCTAAAGGTGAAGGCCCCTGACTTATCTCCCTGAGTTCTTCCATTCAGAAGACAATAATTCCTAGATGCAAGGGCCTCCAAAAGTGCTCTACCTCTAGGAGTAAGCACTAAATCCCAAGAGTGCCTCTTATAAGTAATATTTTCATTAACCAAAGGGAGAGAGCATATCAAATCAGTATATCAGGGATGTTAACATACCAGGGTACATAACCTGCAGGAGAGACAGGCAGAGAAGAAGAGGGGGAGGAGTAGCTCTCTCTATGTAAAGGAAGGGATAAAAGCAACTGAACAAAAGAGTAAACAGGGAGGAGAGGAGGCACTGTGGGTCACCTTGGAGACTGGAAAGGGCACCACAATCCGCACAGGGGTTGTGTACAGACCCCCATGTCAGGGGGAGGGAATGGACAAGGATATGATAGAAGGCATTCTTAGAATGGCAGACAAAAGGGGAGATACTGTTGATGGGAGACCTGAATATGCCAGATGTTAACTGGAGCACATTTGCTGCAGCCACATCCAAGAGCAGGGCCATTCTTGATGCCCTACAGGTGGCAGGCCTTAGACAGCTAGTTTCGGAACCCACTCGTGAGGGAGCAATCTTAGACCTTGTACTCTCAAACGGGGGCAGTGAGAAGATCTCAGATCTAGAAGTGGGTTGCCATCTGGGGACAAGTGACCATCAAACAGTATGGTTCACATTAAACTCAGCTACAGAGTCAAGCCATACAAAAGTGAGGGTACTGGACTTTAGGAGGGCTGACTTTGGCAAGATGGGAGAGTGCCTCAGAAAATCACTAGCAAACAAGGCTAGAAGGAGGTGTGGAGCAACAATGGGGAATCATCAAAACTGCCATCACAGAGGCAACACGCCTTTGTGTGAAGCAAATAAACAAATCAAAATGAAAGAAAAAGCCACTATGGTTCTCAAAAAGGTGGCTGTGAAAGTCAGGAAGAAAAGATAGCATTCGGTGTAAGGAAACACAGAAGGAGCAGGACAGAGAGCTGTACCAGTTAAGGCAGAAGGAAGCAGGGAGGGAAGTCAGAATAGCAAAGGCCCAAACTGAGGAAAGATAGCCAACTCAGTTAAGAAGGGATAAAACCTTTATAGGTACATCAGTGAGCTGAGAAAGACAAAAGGGAGGGATAGTGAGGCTGAATAGAATGAACGGTGGGTGGGCAGAGGGGGACAGTGAAAAAACAGGGATACTGAATTAATATTTCTGCTCAGTATTCACAAAAGAGGAGGGGGAAGTGCCTAATCCAATTAACAGAAGCACTCTTGATAGGGGGGTCGATTCCAGTCCTTTCACAGAAGAAAGGGTTCTGCAAGAACTCCTAAAATTGAAGGTGGACAAAGCAATGGGTCCTGATGGAATTCACCCCAGAATTTTAAAAGAATTAAGGGAGGAAGTAGTGAAACCACTGGCTACTCTTTTTAATAAATCATGGGAGGATGGTGTGGTACCCAAGTACTGGAGGAAGGCAGATGTGATTCCCCTTCACAAAAGTGGGACCAAGACAGAGGCAGGAAACTACAGACCTGTCAGTCTGACCTCTGTGGTAGGGAAAGTGATGGAGTCACTTCTGAAGGAAAGAATAGTTGAGTACCTAGAGGCCAGTGGAGCACAGGACCCAAGGCAGCATGGGTTCACAGTGGGAAGGTCATGTCAGACAAATCTAATAGATTTCTTTGACTGGGTGACCAAAGTAGTAGACCAGGGAGGGGGCTGTGGACGTGGCCTACCTAGACTTTAGCAAAGGCATTTGACACAGTCCCACACAAGAATTAATAGTCAAATTAACCAGCCAGGAGTGGGTCCCAGGGTGGTAGCCTGGGTAAAACATTGGCTGCACAACAGGACACAGAAAGTAATTGTAAATGGAGTCCACTCTGAAGAAAGAGGGGTTACTAGTGGGGTACTGCAGGGTTCAGTATTGGGTCCAGTCCTTTTTAATGTCTTCATCAGTGACATTGCAGAGGGACTGGAAGGAAAAATATGCATTTTGCAGATGACACAAAGATCTGCAACAGGGTTGATACACAAGGAGGCGTGGAAAGGATGAAAAGGGACTTGGCAAGGTTGGAGGAATGGTCAGAAGTATGGCAGCTAGGATTCAATGCAAAGAAGTGCAAAATAATGCACCTGGGAAACAAGAACCCAGGGGAAGAATACACAATGGGTGGGAGGTAGTAACAACAACAAAAAGGAAAGACCGGGGGTAGTCATATCAGATGACCTTAGGTTAGCAAGCAATGTGAGAATGCAGTAGGGAGGCTGGGGTATACTGGGATGTATAGGGAGAGGCATCAGCAGCAGAAAACAGGAAGTTGTTATCCCTCTGTACAGACAGTTGGTGAGACCCCATCTGGAGTACTGTGCCCAGTTCTGGAGACCCCATCTCCCACTGGGACATAGACAGGATAGAGTGTAGTCAGAGGAGGGCAACTAAAATGGTGCAGGGTCTGCAAGAAGCCGTATGAGGAGAGACTAAAGGGCTTAATATGTATACCCTTGAGGAAAGAAGGGAGAGGGGGACATGATAGAAACTTTGAAGTACCTCAGTGGAATCAATAAGTCAGAGGAGCATCTTTCAGAAAAAGAGACTTGCAAGAACATGGGGACACAATGTAAAAGATAGAAGGAGGGCAGTTCAGGGCAATGGAGGAAGTATTATTTCACAGAGAGGTAGTGGATGCATGGAACAGCCTTCCTGAGGAGGTTGTGGGGTCTAAAACTGTGGGAGAATTCAAGAATGCATGGGACAGACATAAGGCAATTCTTGTGGGGGGGTAGGAAGAAATAGGCTGTTGGTTAACTAGGATCTGCGGCCTATCCTGTAGGTAGGGAAATGGGCAGACTAGATGGGCCAAGTGGTCCTTATCTGCCGTCAAAGTCTATGTTTCTATGTTTCTATGTATATACATCTTCCAAAAAACGAGAGGGGATTCTGGAATTAAAATCTCCCAAAATAATTTTGAGACAAGCTGCATAGCTATCAGACAAATCAACAAGCAGAATTTTCAAGTTCTGGATAAAAATATCCACTACCTCAGAATATCTAGGTCTAGGTGGAAAATAAATGCTACGAAAAATCATTTTCTCCAAGCCTTTGTTAATTAATAAAGCCAAAATTCCCTCTGAGTTAGTTGGTATTCTAGTTATCCCACGATCTAACTGTGTTTTAACAAGAAAAGTAAGTCCCCCTTTAAATCTACCAATTTTTTTATCTCTAGTGGCAGAAAGAGTTATAGCCGAATACCCTGCCAATCGAACGGTGGTGTCTTCTGTACACCATGTTTCCTGCATACTAATTATATCAAAGGACTCCAGGAAACTCAAAACCTTGGGATCTGTTATTTTAAGGTGTATACCCTCTACATTCCAAGAAAGAATGGAGAGGGAATCCATCTCATTCCTTTTTCCCCTCTGTGTTTACCAAAGTCCAAGATTTGAGCTCTTTAAATACTTCCTCACCAATTTCCTTCTGTGGCTGCCATTGTCAGGCTGAATCTATAATCAGAAATGGTGAGAAAGTGTTTGTGTCCTCAAAGTTTTCCAGATTGATTAATAAAAAGTCAGATTCCTGCACTGGTTCTTGTGAGGCCACTACTTGTCTCCGGCTAATAGAATCTACCCCCAGTTCTATGGGGTCCACAATATGGATTCCCAATGGGTTCAGTTTGCCAGCTGATAACAATATTTTACTGGCTAGGTTAGCATTTTTAAAGGTAATACCAATCCATGATGATAAACCTAAACCATCAACGATTTTAATAGAATTGATCATACTCCGGGAGATATGCAGATCCAATGCTTTTTCCAGGAAGTGGAGGAGGCCTCCTCTCACCTTCCTTTTAGAATCCTTTCCAGTGAATTTCCAACCAAACGCAGCAATTGTTCTCCCTAGCCATGATTTGTTCTGAGTTTTAATATGTTCATTAAATACTACCAAAATCTTCCTTTGAGATTCCTTAGCTAGCTCACTCTCCTTGACAACAGAGGATAGCTTATCTTGTTCACTTTTTTCTCTGCTCCTAGTGGGTTCCGGGACAGATTTTGGAACCAGCATAGTAAATGTAATACCCTGGCCTTTCATGCCTAAGGGCAACATTTTTTTCCAGAATGAGATGTGCAGTGGCCTGGGATAGACAATAGAGTAATACAGTGTTCTTATCGTATGAATTCAGTGATCTGAGAACTATTACTTCCTCTTCTAGAGCAATATGAGATAATCCAAAAAAATCAAGTATCCAAGCAGGAAGTGATTTTTTTTCTGTTTCATTCTCCAAAATAGGAACATCTTGTACCTCAACCATAAATTAAACATTACCAAAATTATGTAAAGCAAGAGAATTCCCTATATCTGCCACCAGAGACTAACTAATGGATACATCTCTAATAGGAGGGTTACTGATGGTCTCAGTCACTCCCTGTAAAGCAGTCAGTGACTCTTTACTCACAATTTTATCATAGGAAATTTCATTACATTTATTATTATATGAACAGAGCTTCACCTCCTGTACAGACAGTTGTTTGTCGGGGTCTGTACCCTTACAGGACACCTGTCCATCCCTTGTCTCCTGAGCCAATGATATTTTAGGGTTATCATATACTATTTGTTTATCTTTATTTTTATCACTGGAAGTAGACTTACACCCAGTATTTTTTTTTTTTTTTTTTAGCTTTTAATCTCCTTTTTATTTTTGGTTGCCTTTGTGTTAATCTGCCAGGCTCACTAGTATCAAAACTTTCTAAATCTGGATTTTACATATAGCATTTGCATACTTTATTTTTATCCAAAGGAGGAGGAAACTGAACCTGTATGCCTTTGGTGGCTTTGTCTATTACCAGTGACTCATCTCTGGACAAGCCTGGAAGTTGATGTTTGCTACCACTCAGAATTCTATCCAAAAGTACTCTTTTATAGAATACATCTGCTCTTAAATTGCAGAACTCGTCTTTGAGCATAGTAATATTCTCCAGCAAAACCATATCAGCAGAGTGTCTAATCTTCAAGATTTCTAAGGTCTGCTTCGAGACAGTAGAGCTGGCTGCTACATGCAACTTATCTATACACTGGGTTTCATCCATGGTAATACTTGTTTCCAGGAGGGTCCTATCCTCCTATGTCTTAGACTTTCCCTCTGTTTCCTTTACTGTTTTATAAGTTGAATCCACCTTCTTTAATCCTTTGATGGTAACACTCAATCCTTTAATTATAGACTTTAGATCTAAATTTTCTCTAGACTTTCTATTGAATTCCAGGACTGGGTTTTTAGAGCTTGACTTAAACGATCTTTGCTGTATAGGCTGTCCTTTTTGTCCAAGGGTAAGCCTCGGTGATGTAAGAACCTCCTGGTGTGAATAATCAAGAGGTGGAGTCAGAGCTGAGGTCGGATAAAATCCCAGCTCATAACATTCCAACTCCTCAGTGTAGGACCTGTATGCATCCCACACATATTGAGCATAAGAGATAGATTCAACTAACTGTGTAGACATATCCAAATCAATATTATCAAGATATTCAAGGGAGGCTTCAGGGTAATTACTAAAGTCAATTAGATAGTTGGGCATTTTGGCCATAGCCAAAAGAGGGGTTGAGCTATGATTGGGACACATCCCTGTCCCTTTATTTATCCATCAGTCAGTTATCTTAAGTTGTTTCCTTTTGTCTAAGTTGTTTGTAGAATTGGAGGGGGAGACTGCCATTTCCTATCTTCAAGTTAGAACTTCCCATTTGGGGTTTTTCCCTTTGCTTATTATTTTTTCTCTTCTGCTTACCCCCTCTATTTTTAAATATATGTTTGTGAAATAGTTTCTATAAAATCATCCTGAGTTTCAGATATTTCAATTACTGGCTGGCTTTCTCCTGCAGCTACACTTGGAGAACTGCCCTTGCCACTTCTAGTGACTACCATCTTGATTGAAACCAAAGGTATAAAACAAAGGAGCAACAAAACAACTCAGAAGTTTAGAAACAAAATGGAATAATATCAGCTATAACGGGTTATACAGATTATGCTAAAATAATATTTAAAAAATACAGGCCCAGATATTCAAAAGGGTTGCACATGGCGCAACAGTGTTGCGCCATGCACAACCCACTGATGCGCCCCAGTGCGATATTTAAAAGAGAAAAGTGTGCCTGCACGATCCAGATCGCGCTTGAGCGTATCAGTAATGTATGCAGGTACAGGTGGATGTGCCCATGTACAAACTGTACAGCCCAATATTCAGCTCTGCATGCAGAGTTGCAGACGCAACCCTACCTGCGCCTGCACAAAGTTGAGCCAAAAAAGGAACAAGTGAGGGCCACCCACTGGTGAGCTGCCGCATTGCAGGGTGCAACACAGCAGCTGCCACCTGTGGGTGGCCCTTCCTTGTTCACGCACCTAGTGGCACCCCCATGCCCAGGTGTAGGCAGAAGTGTCGCCCCAGTAGCCGATCGCAGGCATAACAGTATTCTTCCCTCAGTGGCCGATTGTGGGCATAAATTCTTCCCCAAGTAGCCGATCTCGGGCAAACAGTATTCCCCCACCCCCAGTAGCCCGGTCGCGGGCAGACAGTACCTCCACCCCCGGTAGTCCGATCATGGGCAAAACAGTATTCCCCACCCCCAAGTAGCCAAATCGTGGGCAGAACAGTGTGCCCCGGTAGCCCAATCACGGGCAGAACAGTGTACCCCCAGTATCCCAATCGTGGGCAGAACAGTGTACCCCCACCCCCAAGTAGCCGTCGTGGGCATCAGACCTCCCCAAAGTCCAATATCCCTGGTGGTCCAGTGGACTGTAGGATAGCCTGATCGTGGTGGCATTCCTCACCCCATCTGAAATCCTGGTGATCTGGTGGCCCCATCCCACCCACCCATGAAGCCCCACCACCAATATCTGGACTGACTGAGTATGGTATGGGCTGCCGCCCATTGGCTCATCATCTGAACCAATGGGCATGCAGCCTTACTGAGCTGTCAGTCAGCCGGCGCAGGCAGGCGGGTGGGGTGCTGCCGCTCCGCCGGCTGGTGGGGAGCGGGTGGTGGGCTCCATGAGCGGGTGGGGT
Source organism: Neoceratodus forsteri (assembly GCA_016271365.2). Taxonomy (NCBI): domain Eukaryota; kingdom Metazoa; phylum Chordata; order Ceratodontiformes; family Ceratodontidae; genus Neoceratodus; species Neoceratodus forsteri. Next base: position 1,733,943,952 of record CM057450.1, on the reverse strand, counting down.
GGGGGCCACCAGATCACCAGGGATTTGGACTGGGAGGTGAGGAATGCCACCAGTGATCAGGCTACTCGCGTCCACTGGACCACCTGGAATATTGGACTTTGGGGGTCAGATGCCACGATCAGGCTACTCAGGGGTGGGGGTACACTGTTCTGCCCACGATCAGGCTCACGGGGGTGGGGAGCACTGTTCTGCCTGCCATCGGGCTACTCGGGGGGGGGAATACTATGTTGCCCATGATTGGGCTACTCGGGAGAATACTGTTATGCCCCGATCGGGCTACTGGGGAAAAGAATACTGTTATGCCCGAGATCGGGCTACTGGGAGCGTTTCAGTTATGCCGTGATTGGGCTAATGGAGGGAGAATACTGTTATGCCCATGATCAGGCTGCAGGGGGCATCGGTCCCCGACGGCTGCTGCCTGGCAGGGCGCCAGGTGCAAGTCGTTGGGGATCAGCGCACCTGCATGCTAATGGCATGCAAATGGGGCTGTAATCAGATGCAAATGGCCCCCCATGCGCCTTGCATAAATTATGTCCCCATTTGCATGTCACCCTTTGAATATCGCAGGTGCTGTGCATGGCGCAATGGAACTTGCACCACCGCAGCTCAATGCTCCACTCTGACCACTTGCGCTGGTGCAGTTCCACTGCAACATGCACAGTGGGTGTGGCCAGGGGGCGATATTCAAAGAAGTTGCGCCATAGCGCAACTCCATTGAATATCGCCCTGGCCACACCCCTGCGCAACTATTTTGAGCGGCGCAGGGGTTTGTGCCACAAAATGGCGCAGTTTGAATATCTGGGCCACAATCTATATCCAGCCAAAGAAAGGCACCATTAATAATGGTCAAATAGCTTTTATCAAGTGTAGCTGGGATACTTCACCAATTCCTTTCCAGCACAGACAGTGCTAAGTCCCAAATAACAAAGTCAGGTGAAGTTGTAGGTCATTAACAATACCCCTTGTAGATGAGGCCAGGACCACAGCTGGAGCTGAAGCTGTTACTGAAAACTTGAACTGAGTTACTATTCTTCTTTTCCAAGTTCCATTTCTTAATTCTATGAAAAGAACATCCAAAGTAGTCCCATTCTTATTATACACATAGCAAAAAAGGCATCTAAGTCCCAAATTATTCGGAATGTTGTAAACATTGTAAACATTTTTTAATTGTTTCACCACAGTGATTTCTGTGTCCACTAAAAAAAGTAAAAATACAAAATGAAGAAATTTTGCTAAAACATAGAAGCCCCTCCCTCCCTTATCTACAACAATTAACAATAAAATACCCCAAACTAAACAATACAAGAAATCATTAATTGCATTCTTGCTTTCACTTATGTATCAGTTTATCTTATATCCCTTGCCAAGAATCTAAGTAGTCCTTCAGTATTCACCACTTCCTCTATTTTCCATTTATCAGCTGCAGAAACTGCAGAGTTAACTTCATTTAGAAAGATAGATTTATTTATAGAGCGAGGGAAGTTAATTATATGATCAGCTCAGAAAGACCACACTATATAAAAGTCTATTCTGCCGGTACAGATCTTAACTTAGTTTTTCAGCTGCCAGCAGATTTTCTGTGTTAAACCGAGAGACATAAGACATAAAAGACCATTTTTAAAAGACGAACACTGCAAAACAACCGTCTGATTTCAATATTATCCCGGTTTTTAGCGTTTCAGAATTGCACAGTCAGTAGTGAACAGGGTGCCTTGGTGAATAGATGTAGGAGTACGTGCAGAGTGAAGTTTAAATTACTTGATGGCTGTTTCCTATCACCAATCAGCACCCAATCTGAGCAAATTGAAAAGAACGTGCAAAGCGTGCAGAACGTACAGGGTATGCAAACCAAATCAATTAAGCAGCTATTTAATTAACTGAGGAATCTATCATCAACTTCAGCATCCACTTCAATTAGTAAAACTCACCAGAGTTTCAACTGATAGATGGAATTGCTGATCATCATTGCCTGTTTTCCTATAACAGAAAGCAATTAAATTAAGTTATAGGTGCTGCAATAGTAAGGGGGTTTGATTTAATTTAATTCCCCTGATGCTTATATAGTAATAATAACACATTCATATGCTAAATAAAACCCCAAAAGTATAAAACGAAAACAAAAATATAAAATAGAGAAATTATAAAGTATAAAGATGTAAAGATATGAATGTCTTAAAATGTCCACTTAAAAACAGACAGTAATACATCAGTACATCTGTATATCAGTACATCAATACTACACTCAATATTATATTCCAAAAATAAAGCCCTGATGCAAAATATAACCAATAATCAGTCATTAAGTTGAGTGGGATGAAGTATAATTTCTAAGTGGATTCAGGGGGTAAATATACATTCCTTTTTCATAGGAACCACAATATCTTCAGCGGAGATGCTCCAGCCTCACAGCTGTCCAAATGCTACTGCCTCCTCTCTGTGTCTGGGGCGGGCTCTGCCACTGCCTGGACTCCAAGCCCTCAGACACAAAGTGTGCCTCAGCTGGAGTTTCACTGCTGTATAAACTGCAGCACAAGTTGGTCTGGAAAGGTGCTGAAATTTAAAACCGCAACAGCAAGTTGTTTTCTACCCAGAACGAAGTGAAGAGAATCCTTCACAGTCCAGGTAACAGTGGCATACCTGTACCAGGTAGAAAGCTATCATATCAGCACCCTGCTACTTTTGTTCTCTTTGCAGAATAGCGTTCAGCCACACCCCTTCCAATTCCTGGACTAATCTACAGTAGGTGTATGCCTGCTACAAATCTAAAGTTACTTGAATGCTGGTTAAATGCTCAAAATTCTGTTGATCACAGTATTTCAGACATATTTAAGCATTATAAAAGTGTGTGTGTGTGCATATGTGTGTGTGTGCCATTAAAAACCTCTACAGCAGGGAGTATTTGTATAGATTTATTTTATAGTACCTATGCCTGTTATTTAACTAAAAAGCCACTCTCATTATACAATGTTAATGCTTATGATTGTGATAAAATTAGTAAAAAGCCTACAAATCTAAAGTTATTTGAATGCTGGTAAAATGCTCATAATTCAGTTGATCACAGTATTTCAGATGTACGTAAGAGTTGTAAAATCGTAGTAACCATTGCAATGGTCAGTCCGGCCTGAGCATTATCTTAAACCCCCACAGTTTCTGTTGTCAGGAGGGGCAACTAAGACTTTGTGTGAAGTTCGAGAAAAAATGACTAGGGTTTCTCCTGGACAGGTGTTTCACTGCTATCTTCTCTTAACAGTTTACCTACATCTGACCCCTCCCAAATTATCACACCATTAACAGTGGATAATTTCTCTGTTAAAGGGTGTAACAGATGAGTGTTCAAAAAAAAAATTCCACCAGGGGAATTTATGCAAAAGTACGAATTTTGCTTCCGCGAAGCTTTGGAAATAATTTTCACAATTTTTGCAGTAATTCTGCTTTAAAACTGCGGAATATATAGACTGCAGATTAATTTATTAAACTGTGGGGAAAAAATCGGCAGAATGAATCACAGCCAGTGGTCGGTTCTGAGGCTTGTTTTAACTGCAGTTTAATTCATTAATATACCCCCCACTGATCAGGGGTCCCAGTAAAGAAATAAATTAAAAAAAACTCTAATCCCTCCCTCAGACCTTCCTGGTGTCTAGTGGCCCGCCCACCCAACTGATCATGGGTCCCAAGCAAAAAATCCCTGATCCTTGGTGTCTAGTGGTTCCCAACCCCTACCTGGGGATCACGGCCCGTGGGTCCTGGTAAAGAAGAAACAAAAACTCTGGTCCCTCTTTGGTGTCTAGTGGCACCCCCACCCACTGATCAGAGCCCCCAAAACCATTTTATTTCCCTGGTGTCTAGCAGATCCCCATCCCTATCCTGGATTCCCTTAATCTACACAAAAAAAGTCGGCAGTCTGCCGACTCATCCCCCTCTATTCCCAGCATCCCCTGGTATCTAGTGGGCCCCCCTATCCCTGATTCCTTATAAAAAAAGTAATCCCAATTCCCTGGTGTCTACTGGATCCCTTCACCCCCTCACCCTGACAGTTCATCTGCCACCACCCTGCTCCCCCCCATCCTGCCCCTGACCGTGCCACCGGCACAGCCCTCCTCTCTATTCCACTGCCAGTGGCCCACTGAACTGTCAGTGAATGACCACGTGGTTATACAAGCTTGTGCTCATTCACTTACAGTTCATTTAACTGTGGATAGAATAAATTCCACAGTTTATATGCATTTTTCCACAGTTCACAAAAAAGTCCAGAACCTGGCAAAAATGTGCAGAAAATCCCTGTTTCGCCAATGGTGAACGTTTCAAAAATTCTATGAAATTTCCAAAATTCTGTGGAAGTTCCGAAAAAGAGGAATTCAAACTTTTGCCCACCCCTAAGGAGGCAGTGTAGCGCAGTGCATTAAGACTCTGAGCTGCAGATCTGGAGACCTGGGTTTGAATCCCATAGCTACCTAGGTGCATACTGTGTGATCCTGAGCAAGTCATTTAACTTCCTTGTGCTCCCACGTCACATCTGGAAACAAGCTTTGGCTTAGTGTGCTACTCCTGGTTAAACAATGTTCCCTTTCCTCCTTCCCTAATGTTCAATTGATAAATGTCTAACCAACATCATGACATATGCACTCTAGACATTCCATTATTTCCTGCAATCACTGTTACGTCATTTCCAGTAATCAAATTTTGACAGTTAGTCTGCACATACATGTATACTACTAATGAGTTAGCCTATTCAGGAGAAATCTACAGCCCCTCCTTCTGTCCCTTCCCTCACACACAGACAGACAGACAGACACACACACACACCCTAGCAATATTCTACAATTTTGAACATGTTTGCCTTTCATTGGAAATATCTGAATTGTTTTTTAATGCAAATTATGTAAGTGATTTTTTATATATACAATGACATTCACGGTCTGGCTCCATTGAATTGGGAGGTGGGGAACATCTCTGGTACAGTGGTGATCCAGGTTCATGGCCCTAGCCAGATATGTAAGGACTAGAGGCCAGTAGGGAGGGTTATAAGTATCTTTGTAGATACTGTCCTCCTGGGAAAAGAGAGTAGGGATCTCAGGTGTTGCTCCTGTGTTAGCACCTAGGGGATGCTTACAGGCAGGCCATTAATATTATGGGTGATAATGCAGTTTTAGGCACATCCCAGTGAAGGTAAAAGTGCTCACCTTCAACAGATCAGGGAGGTGGGGCAGGACACCCTGTCTTTTTTAGTGCTTAAGTATACAGTATATTTGTTTCATTCCAGTGAGTGGCTTGTTATCTATGGAGCTGCCACTGACTCTGCTTTATGACATAGCTCTACTGCTCTGAAGAGGGATTGCTGACTACGTACTGGAGCTGTCCACCACATGCACATCTGTGACCTATACGAGCAGGCAAACTGGCTACAATTGCAGGGAAGAATCACATACCAAACCTGCCTAGTAGTAAAAAAGGCCTCTTGGTCTTATACCCCTGGGGTACAGAATCACCTCAGTCTAGCCTGCAGCACCTGCCACCAGCCACAACAGAAGCTGTAATAACTCCACTCTACTAGTCCCCCACTGTCACACTTCACAAGGCTAGCGGTCATTTGCAGGCAGACCCCCTAAGATGTTTAACTCGCTGGGCTTTGAAGTCACCAATTTAGCCACTTTTGGCCCATTCAAACACAAACTTCATCAGGCCCTTGTGACCAGGGCCATGTGTGACTGTTTCTCTTAAAGTACCATGATGGCCACTCCCATTTCCCATTATCTTTTCCATGATCTTCCCTCCACTAACACCCTCTTTCCCTTTCCTCTCACACAATCACCTTTCTCCTTCCCTTCCTTCTTCTGTCCCTACCCACTCTTTCATACCTGCTGTCACCTCCCCTTCTCCCCACTCACCCTGTCCGCTTACTCCATGTTCCACAGTGTCTCCAGACCTATGTCTCCTTCCCCCCACTCTTCAATTCTGTTACTGCCTCCTCTTCCTTCCTTCCTTGCTACTCCCTCCCTCTCCTACACATCCCTTCCACCCTTTAACCTTTCCTCATCCTTCCATGTTACTGCCTGATTGCCTCCTCTCCCACCTCTTGTTGACTTACCACCCATCTCCTACGACTCTCCTCTCTCAAAGGCCTAGCCTTGCATTGGTATAATTAACCTATGCTATTACGCAATTGCTCTTTTTTGTTGACAAGGCTTTTACTGGCTGCATTATAATTGTATAATTGGGTCTGTGTGCTCCACTAATTGTAAACTTATTCAATGTTTTGCCATAGTATCTACCTTAGCTATTATGTCACATTTATACTGAACATATATTAAGTAATCCTTTACCTTGCTAATTTAACCAATTTTGTCTTACCTGTCTATGTAATGCAATGTGGAACCTTTGTAAAAGCGCCTCTGACTCAAAGGCATTAATCTGAAATCTAATAAATAAATAAATAAATAAAATTCTATACTGTTCTACAAGTCACACACTGCAAGTAATTGCTTAAAATAACAATACTATTCAGACATGCTAAACTATCTTTTCACTCTACCCTAATACATTAAACACCTTTAATGTTTTTTTCTCAAACTTTTCTTTCATTACATCCTTTGGATTGTTCAGCCATGCTAAATATCAGTTTGCTTGATCAGCAACAGGGAACACAAATGAGCTTGTGTAATCACTGCCAACCACAGAGAACCAAGACAACATTTTAGAATGTATGCTGTTGGTATAAGCCCTCCACACCTATCTATTAAAGACCCATTGGTGGTGGCATGACATGTACGAGAATAAAAGGATGTTTTTTAAAAAAGGACAGTATGTCGAGTGCATAAACAACACAAAGATACCATAGTTTTCAGTTTGTTTGGGTTTTTGTAACCCTCCAATGCATCTGCATGTATTCTTAAGCACAATCCCAATGTAAAGCATCATGAGTGTACAAATCCTAATGCGGGGGGCAGGTAAGCTAAATTTAAACAGAGAAATATAGAAATATAGAAGTTGTCAGCAGAAAATTACCTCCTGGCTCACCTAGTCTGCCCTAAGGTCCCTACTTACTATGCTACCATAGTCCCTAACTGATCTCCAACCTTCTCTCCCAACCCTGCTACTAAGTTCCCCCGTGTCAATCCCATGGATGTTTGAAACCTGTTACCATTTTGGTATCCACCACCTCTGCTGGGAATCTGTTACAGGTGTCCACTACCCTTTCCATAAATAAGTATTTCCTCACATTCCCTCTAAGTATCCCCCCTTTAAGCTTCATAACATGCCCTCTTGTCCTTGAGCATTTCTTTCTGTGCACAATGCCCCCCTCCTGTACCTTATTGATACCCTTGAGATATTCAAATGTTTCTGTCATGTCTTCCCTTTCATTCCTTTCCTCCAGAGAGTACATATTTAACTTCCTGGACCTGATTCTCAAAGCAGGCTTGGATCGGCACAAGCTGTGACAAACAGCAGCTCGTGCCGAAGCCCAGTGGACCAGGGACCCTGCACCTGATTCACTAACAGGCAGGGTATTGGAGGCTAAGTCCCACAGCTTGTGGCAACTGGGGCAATGCACCAAACAGGGGGAGCACCAGCAGTGTGGGTTGCAAGCCATGGGCAGCAGTGCACCACTCAAGTCCCTGTTGGGCTAGCAGACCCCTCCTTGATGTGCAGACACCCCTCAGTCTGTGGCCTAGCGGTCCCCTTCCCGATCCCTGATTGTGCCAATCACCATATTTAAGTACTATAACATGCCTCCCCACCCCAAATTTTGCCACAATCAAAATGTAAGTACCCTAACATGCCCCTGATCTGCAATTGTATCACTGACAAAATGCATAACAATAGTCATTCCTCTCCCCGATCTCCAGTGCTGCCTATGGCAAAAGAACCCCCTTGTCTTGAGATCTAGTGGCTCTCACTCTCAGCAGGCAGTACCCACTAGAGCTCTCATCCTGCAAGAGAGCCGCACCAGCACAGCCCTTCTCTACCTCCTCAGCCAGCACTGACTGCACTGTAAATTGTATGCACAGTGTGTACACTATACAGCACAGCTGTCAACGTGACAGTGCAGTCTGCACCAGCTGCGGAGGTGAGAGGAGGGCTGTGCTGGTGATGGCTCTCTTACAGGATGGGGGGTCTCTATGGTGGGCACTGCCTGCTGGAGGGGCAGGAGGCCACTAGAGCACCAGGATAAGGAAGTTGTCTGTGTCACAGGCAGCATCGGGGATTGGGGAGGGGAATGGATATTGTTATGCATTTTGTCAGTGACACAATCATGGATTGGGGCATGTTATAGTAATTACATTATGATCGTGGCACAATCGGGGATGGGGGCATGATACCCCCTGACTAAATAACCACAATGACACAATCAAGGCAGGGGGGGCTACATTGTACATGCAGTGATGGCCACATCAGGATTGGGCAGGGGGGACAGTGGCACAATGCTTCATGCAGGTCGACACATCCAGTGGGACATTTTCTAAGTACCCTTAGCACAGCCCTAGCTGGTCTAAGGGTACTTAGACTATCTGTCTCTCTGGGTGATGTCTGTGAATTGTATTCCTGGGGCTGTGGCAGCTTGTGTATGCCACATGCCCCCTAGCACCTTGCCGCAGCACTTATCTGGGTGCAGGGTGGCACAGGATGTGTTTGAGGCAGGCAGCCTGGGGTTGACATAGGCTACCTTTGCGAATATCTCAGGGTGCATTTTGTGACACAAGGTGCAGCTTGCATCATATATGTTAGGCACAGCACCTTGCGTCCAGCGTAGGGCTTTGTGAATTGGATCCCCTGAGTCTTTCCTTGTAGGGCTTCTGATGCAGGCCATACACCATTTTAGTTGCCCTGCTCTGTACTTTCTCCAACCAAGCTATGTCTTTCTTCAGATGGGGCCTCCAGAACTGGACACAGTACTTCAGATGGGGCCTGCACCATAGATTTATACAGGGATAACACTACCTCCCTCTTTCTGATGGTGATACCCCTCCCTATACACCCCAGCATTCTACTAGCCTTTTTTACTGCCTTATCACACTGCTTTGCTACCTTCAGGTCATCACATATGATGACCCCCAGATCCCTTTCCTGTTTTGTAGTTGTTAACACCCCCCTCCAGTGATAAGTTGCCATTGGGTTTCTGTTTCCCATCTGCATAATTTTGCACTGTTTGGCATTATAACCCAGTTGCCAAACCTTTGACTAGTCTTCCAGCTTTTTCAGATCTTCCCTCATGTCTTTCACCCCCCCATGGTGTGTCCACTCTGTTGTAGATTTTTTTGTCATCAGTGAACATACTTACCTTTCTTTTCAGCCCTTCTGTGATGCCACTAATAAGGACATTGAAAAGGAATTGGAAATGTCTCAGATAAATATGAATTCTATACTCTTTATTCTACAGTCCCAGCAGTAGCATTAATCAGAATACAAACGATGTCAAGAGATGCTAAAGCAATCTTTCTCATTTTGCAATATATATTCATGCATTCCATTTCCTGGATTGTAGGACCATGCTGCATAGGAATTTGCTTGATCACTAGCAGTGGACAATAGTGAGCTTTAAGCTCATGTAATCCCTATCAGCCACAGAGAACCAAGGCAGTATTTTATAATGCAGCCATTTGCTACACATTACACCCTCTATACCTATAGTATCCATTACAGACCCATTATAGTCAGTATGACGTGCATGAAAAGCAAAGGCAGTTTGCGGAAAGGGCAGTAGGTAGAATGCTTAAACATTACAAGAAGACAGATAGTTTACCATTTGTGTGGTTTCTGTTAACACATATACAATCAAAAACCTCAAAAGAATGATGGGAACACAGATGTGTGTGTGTGAAGGGGGGGGGCATGGATAAGTGGACTAGCAAAAAGTAAAAACTTGTCTCCTACTTAGAGCTGCAAGAATAAGGTGCAAAAAGCTTGAGTACAGACACAAGCTGCAGTATTCTACACCACCTGCAGGTGTTTGAACTGGCTGAGCGCAATCCAAAATTTTTGACTGCAAAGAGCTGCGCCACTGTTTTAACATCACCAGCTTCCACAGAGGGGTGAAACCTGGAAATAGTAAAAGCAGCCTCTAACTACAGGCAACAAATGGAATTCAAGAGTTAACTTAAGCCAACTCCCAGATGAATGGTCAGCTGCAATTGTGTATGTGTTATTCAAGTCTTTTTAAAAACTCCTTGAGTGCTGAACATTCTTGAATTATAAAATGCATAAATGATACTCAAAGGCAGATGCCTTCCAATTTGTGTGGTTTCCTTAAACACGCACGCAATCAAATGCCGCTAATCCAACAAAAAGCATAATTAGTATACACATCCATATGTGTCTGTGTGTGCGGGGTCATTAAACTAACTAAAGCACTTGGTACTACATTCTGACTACTCAGACCTCAGCACAGTCAACTTGCGCGCAATAAAAGTAACAACTCTAAAATTCGCACAAAAGACTACACATGACAACAATAGGAGGAATCTATTGCATGCTGCCTAAACTGGATACAGCAGATGGTACCACATTAAATTAAGTGGACTAAATAGCAGTTTATAAACACATAGGCCCAGATATTCAAACTGCTCCCAAAATGTGCGCAACAGCAGGAGCAAGCACAATTCAATTGCGCATATGCGCAACAGACGCGATATTCAAACGTGGAGCAAAACAAATCGCGCAAGCAGCCAACGTCTGAATATCACACAAACTGCGCCATAGCGCAACCAGGAAGGGGAAGCTGAGCAGAAAGGTTGCGCCATAGCGCAACAAAGCCAGCCCAGCTGAGCAGTCCAGAGGTGCCATAGCGCAAGCAGAGCCCCCCCCAGCAGAGCAATGGAACTGCACAACCAGGGAGGCAGGCTGGGGCCCACCGCCAGCCATGCCACAGATGGGCACAGGAACACATTGCAGAACCAACAAGACACCTGCACACCCCAAGCACAGCATCCCTTGGGGTGGGACGGATGATCTACTGGCCCATGGGTACAAGCCAACAAAGCACAGCAGGGCCATGACGTCCCAGCACAACCACTGGCAGGCTGGAGACTGCCACATACAGGGGTTGACAACCACAGTGCACATCAGCCCCCATGTATGCACAGCACACCTGCACCATGACCCCAAGACACCACCCATGTGCAGTGACTGGCACTGCAGGAAACACCATGCATCCCCCGGCACACATCAACCTCGTGTAGCAGAGAACCATACAAGCCAGACCCACCCTGTGCACCCAGCAGTGGGTGGCAGCAGATGGCAAGACCAACAGAAAGTCACTGCCACACTGGAGACACCTCCCCATGCACACACACACGCACACACACACACACACACACACACACACACACACACACACACATACCCAGGACCATACCACCTCAGATGGCATGCACACCACTGCAACTGAGCAACCATAGCCAGCTGCAAATCAGAGACCAACACAGTATTCATATCAAAATATATATATATATATATTAGAAAATGTAAAGTACAAAATGAACAACTTAAAACTATTTACAAGAGGGGTAGGGGTACAAGGTAGGGGTGGGCAAGGGTAGGGATGAACAACTTGGAGAGGAAGGCAGGGTGGGAGGGATGAGTGAAGTGGGAAGGGGAAGCTGGCCTAAGGCCTAGCAGGCTGGTCCTCCACTGCCTGGTGCCGTCTTGCCTGGCGGTGCCTCCCCCATAACCCATGGCGCTGTATATCCTGGAGGATGGTCCGGTTTTCCATGGACACCCGGGTCAGCTGTTGCAGTGCCGCTCAATTCTGCGAGCACAATGAGGGCCTAGGAAAGGGAACACAGTCAATGGCTGTGACTGACCACAACCCTGAACACCACCCAACCTGCAAGCCATATAGCCCAATGTCCCGTACCTGTGATGGTATGCACCCACCCACAGTGACCATGCACATGGCAAGCCCAACCAGGCGGCACCAGCTATGTGCACCACTGCACACACACACTGCCCATGTCCATCACAGCACAAACAAGGCTGTCAAGTGACGTGGCAATGTGGTGTGATGCCAGTTCCACAGCCATGTCCCAGTGCATGCATGGACCACCAGTGATGCACACACAGACGTGCAGTGACACTGGACAGTGATGAATGTCGCCTGTGTCGTGCATGGTTGTGTTGTGCATGGCTGGTGGTCATGCCCACCCCCTCCAGCATGCAATAGCATCCATGATGTAATGATACTCACACTCCGCAAGCAGCTGTGGCTGCTGCTGCTGCCGCTGTGGCCCACCCCTCGCAGCACCACCGACCGCCACCAGGGCCCTGCCACAGCCCTCCTCATCCCGTGCCTGCATCCTCTCTGCCCAGCTTGTGGGAGACAAATGTTGAGAAAAACATCAGTGTGACTCCAAAGCAGACTGCCCCTGCCCCAGTGAGAGTGCCTGCCCACACAGCCAGACCCATGCATCTCACACCTGCACACACTAACACAGCCAACCATGTCAGAGCCATCACCCATGCACAGCCACCAAAACACACTCACACCCCTACGGAGAATACAGGTGCATAGATGGTACACCCACCTGGCCTAGGCACAACGCCCCTCCTGGCACGTGACCGTAGCCTCTCATGCAACTCCGGCTCCCTCCTGCAGAGGTCACTGTACCTGTGCCGGCACTGCTCAGCAGACCGGCGCCACCCTGTGACCCCCACCAGGTCATTGGCCACTTGCAGCCAGACCTGGGTTCGAGCCATGGTGAGGGGCTCCTCCCCATACAGTGCCCCATAGTGGGGCTCTACCAGGGCCACCAGGTTGGCCACCTCCACCGGGCTCCATTGGAGTGCCCTCCTGCGTGCCATTGTTCCAACTTTACAGCAGGCAATATGGCGCCCCGCAGCGCGGCAACCCCACATGGAAATGTTGCGCAATAGACCACCATAGGTTCCAATCGTGCTGTTCATACAGCGCCGTCTGTCCACATAGCACTGTCACCAGACAGCGCAATAGGGTCATACACATGGCAGCTGAACAGCACCAGGGGGCAAAGGTCGGACACCAGACCAGGGGTCTATGACGCAAGGCCACGCACAGCGCCATCTGATGTCTATGCATCCTGCGCGACCGACCACCTGCGTGCCAGTGCCACAGTGGACTCTTGCGCAGTAGTGCCACAGCGCCATATAGTGCCCAGTGCTGTAGCGCCACTGGTACAATGGTGGCCATGGCCTGAATTGCCGATCGCGCACAGCACGTCATCAGCGTGGCAGACGCCTGCGTAAGCTACCTGGGCATGCTTAATGCAGTGTACCGCACAGTCACAGATCTGGCTAGTGGCTCAGCCGGCTCAACCGTATTGCGAAAAGCGCAATGGCGTGATATTCAGCCGACACATGCAAATCATCCGATCAGCCATACAAAGGCGCAGTGGAGCGATTTGCATCTCATTACAGTTGCTCCACTCCTAATTTGCATGCATTGCGCTATAAAAGTGCGACATTGGGCTGCGCTGGCCAGATTCGGTTACTGCAGGTGAGAGGTGAGTTGCATGCTGTGGGATGTTCTGGACAATGGGCATGGGATAACGCTGTAGACTGCACAGTGACAGGTGTCCACTTCCACCCATACAGATCGCCATGACCGAGCAGAGCCAAGGTGAGGGTGAGGATGGTGGGGAAGGAGGAAACTTCACCACGGCGAGACTGAGGCCCTCTTCCAGGCCTACCTGGAGGAGGAGGCACTACTGAGTGGATGGCGGGCACCCTCAGGCCCGTGCGGCTGCATGGGAGGGGTAGCCGGGCAGTGAACCTGCAGAAGCCACCAGCGCTCCGTGCAGGAATGCAAAAGAAGATTGGGACAGACGCGGGAGGTGAAGGAGAAGGTGGCAGCCCTCAGGGCAGCACGTGCTGGCACTGGCGGGGGCCAGCCAGCAGTGGTGGAGCTGACCCCGGCTGAGGACCGACTGGCTGCATCAATGCAGTGCAGTGCTATTGAGGGCGTACCAGGAGGTGGATTCCAGACAGGTGGAAGCCCATCACTGCATGGTATGACATGGAGGTGGTGTTGGGGGGGGAAGGTTGTTCACATGCACTCACATGTCCTCTCTTTCTGTTACAGATCCTGTTCATCTTCAGGGGACGGTAGTGGTGGGTTCAGGCAGTGAGGATGACCTGCTGGACATGGAGGAGGGTCCATCTACCTCTGTCACCAGCCAGCATGCACTGCACCAGCATGGACGCTGGGATGCCAACTCTGGTGTCGGTGAGTTGGGTGTGGGGGGTGCACAGCCTGTGTCTCAGCAGTCTGGCATGCAAGCATGCCAGCACACTGTGACTGTGGCTGTAGCACGTACCTGCACCATTGATGATGCAAGGACTGCAATGGGCAGTGACATGTGTGTGTCCCATGACGGACACACAGCAGGCCAGCACATGCCCCTGGGCCTTGCTGGTCCCAACTTGTGTGCCAGCATGTCGGCACAGTCCCAGGCTGTGCCTGTCAGCACCGGTGGGGCAGCACCTGTGGCTGTGTAGGTGTCTGGCACTGTTGTGGCCACAGCAGTGGAACGAGTGGTCCCTGGGGCACAGCGGTTGGAGGGGCAGCAGCAGTCACCCACCAGGTCTGGGGGTACAGTGTCCAGTGGTGGCACATGCCCGCCGCCCTTTGATATGCCCATTCCTGGTCCTGGCGAACAGCGCCCACCCTCAAGGGGTGTTGTGCATCAGGACCTTCCACACCCTGGGGGACAGGATGCCATTGTGGCAGAGTACCCATTGGACGAACACACCGCCTGCTCGCGGGAATCAGTACAGCAGCAAGGCGGGTTGCAACGTCTGTGGAGGCACTGTGTGGGCTGTGGAGCGGCACAGCAGGGAGTGCTCTGAACCGTGCAGAGATGGTCCATATGCGGGATGGATGTGACGCCGCCATTGACATACAGACCCAGGCATTGGTCGCTGTGGTGGCTGCATGGGCACACATGCAGGTGCTCCTGTACCGCGCACCCCACACAGTACGCTCTCCACTCCCCATTCCCGGCGTCGTGCGACACCAGGCCTGTCGATGCCGGGTTCTGCTGTGGGCATCCCAAGCACCCCTGGTGCAGGTATGTTTGGCATCCTACAGACCCCAGTGCGGACAAGGTCACGATCGCGCAGTGGGACCCCTGGTGGTCCATCGGTGCCACCCCATGTGGCCCCTGCTCAGCCTGCCAGTGCTGTTGGGTCATGGCGGGGCCGCCCATGCATCCACGGTGGCCGTGGAATGGTGCAACATGACTGACCTGTCTCCCAGTGCGGGCCCTGTCTGCTGCTGCCCTGTGTGCACTGTGCGTCATGGTGGGCAGTGCACTGGTGGGTGCCCTGCCCATCACGCCGAGCTCTGGACCACCTGCACCATCCCGACTGCTGTCCACAGGTGCGTGTGCATGATGATGCCTGCATTGTACTATACACCAAGGTGCAAGGGTGCCCAGCATCTGACACACGTGCTTGGACAGTACAGGTGGTGGGTGTGGTCTGTGGATCTTTGTGTTTGCCATGTCTTTTCCTGCTGTGCTGTGCACCTGCCCATGTATGCTTTGTGCCTGGTGTGTTTGTGTGTGTGTGTCCATATGACTGTTCACCCCTCCCTGATGGTGTGTTTGTGTGCCTGGACCCTTCCACCCCCCTTGCCGTCATGCACCCCGGTGTGTTACTCTGTGTGCCTGTGGGTTGCACCAGGACAGTGTTGTTTGCACATGGCCACTTGACTTACCTGTGTTGTGCATAATGCTCCTCCGTGATGGTGTCCCGGTGCAGCTGGGCATGCCGGATCAGTCGGGGGGGTCCCGCCATCCAAGGGGGGGCTGCTCATCACCATCAACACCGGCGCCACTGGCGTCCCCATCGCTGTCCCCCTCTTCAACCTGTAAGGCTATCCCACAGTCACTGGCCATGTTGTGCAGGATACAACAGGCCAGGAATATCCCACAAGCCTTTGAGGGGCTGTATTGTAGGACACCACCGGAGGTGTCTAGGCATCGGAAGCGTGCCTTGAGCATCCCAAACACCCGCTCAATAATGTTGCGTGTGGCGGCATGTGCCTCATTATAGCGTTGCTGTGATGGGGTCATGGGGCGCCGATATGGTGTAAGCAGCCAGGGATGGAGTGGGTATCCGCTGTCACCTGTGTGGAGATAGTGGAGATCAGTCTCATGTTCAGGTCCATATTGCCCATATCCCTGTGTGCCACTACCATGGCACCTGTGGCATTCCCACCCTTGCCCCGAGTTTGCATTTCCTACATGCGTACTCACCCACTAGATGGCCTGTGGGGATGTCCCCACTCTCAAATCGATGGCACAGTGTGGACTGATGCCATATAAAGGCATCATGTGCTCCACCAGGGTGTGTGTAACAGACATTGATTATACGCCCAGTGGCATCACACACCACCTGGCAGTTGACACTGGGGAAGCCCTTTCTATTCCTGTATGCAGCCCCATCGGGGCCAGGTGGCATGTGAATTACCACATGGGTGCAGTCTATGGCCCCTAGCACACCAGGCATACGTGATACCCTGTGGAACGCCTGCATGTTTGCTGTACGATCTGCCGCTGTGCTGGGGAAATGGATGTGCTCCGCAGCATGTGGCAGCAGTGCGCTGAGGAATTGGGTGAGGATACGTGACGTGGCCAACTGTGTGATGCCTGTGGTGTCCCCTGTTGGCCTCTGGAAGGTGCCGTGGTGAGCAGGCACATGCAGGCTGTCACCTTGGTCTCCACTGACAGAGCATGACTCCGTTGTGAGGTGCCTGCATCACATCACTGCACAGCTCACAGAGCCGCCTCAGTATTGCCCTGTTCAGGCGGTACCCGGCCCATGATCTCTACATCTGTGTACAACTCAAGCTGATGCCGAGACGCAGTACTGCCTGTTGGGGAGCGTCGCAGCCGGGGCCCATCCAAGGCCATGTCCCCTGCACCTTGCATTCTCACCCCTCATTACAGCTTCCATGTGGAAGCTGCCACTGTCCATCTCCTGGCTTGTGCCCCCCGGCTGATGTTGCTCTGTTACCCCGCTGTCCTGACTGCTACTTCCACTGCACCGGGCACCCCCCCCTGCTGGTCTCTGCAGCTTATGGCCCACACTGCTTCCCTTGTCTGCCCTGGCCTGTCACTGTCTGTCTTTCTCTCTCTCTCTTCCCCACTTGGCATCCCTGTGGCGTTCTTGTGCCTCTTCCTTGAGCCTTTTTATTTTGGCTCATTTCCGCTGGGGCGCAACTTTCAGCTGGTCCGCTGTTGCGCATTGCGCAACTCTTTGGATATCGCATTGCGCTCTTTATGCATGGATCCACCCCCTTCGGTTGTGCATGCTGTCATTTGCATTGCGCTGTTGCTCAGTGTGTTTTCAGTGGCGCAACTGCCTCCTGCTGAATATCGCAGAATGGCGCACTTTTGGACTTGAGCAGGCGCAACCCTATTGCGCATGGCGCAACCCTTTTAAATATCCCACCCATAGTGAACAATCCAGTGGACTACAGCGTTGGAACTACCACTTTATAAGGACTAATAAGCAGTAATATGCTTTTAATATGGATTTAACCAGTAGTTACTTATGCATTTAAGGAATAATATTAAGGCAGTTATTCTTATTTTATTGAGCAATCAGTTAATATTTAAAAAGCATCCACAATTATTTTAATAGGCATGCTGTTGCCATTTAAAATGTAGTGATGTCTTGATGGTGTACCTTAATCCTCTTTGCTGCTGCACTATATGGAAGATCAGGACTCACACCCAATATTTTGGACTTTTACTCAAATTATAAAACATGAAATAGCCAGATGGCCAATGACTATTAAAAATTTACTAATCACAAATAATGCAAATGCTTTTTCACTCTTTACCTAACCATCTAAAGTATTACTCTTTAATGTGTGTCAAGAAATGTTTCAATAGATGTCCATCTGGCATTTAAAAAGCAGTGCTGTCCTGTTGGTGTACTTGTACTACCCTTTGCTGCAATGTGGGACACCAAAGTTTTCACCCAACACAATGGATTTTTCCTAGGTTAAAGGAAAACCAGTAAAAATGAGAAAAAAAAACCTTGAATCCATCTCTGAGGCGAACTAGGAAGATCCAGTTTGGGTTTGGTCACTGCCAAGCCCTCTTGTTCTAGATGGCTCATTTTAATCAGAACCAGTTCTACACGCCTGGGGCTAGATTTTCAAAGTGTGATGCAGGGATTGTGATGAGTCCTGCACCATGACACTTAAATTCTGGTTGTGTACCTAACCACTTTGCCACAACTGCACCCGATTCTCAAATCTTGGGCATGATTGTAATAATTTCCATGTCTTACAGCAGCAGCCCCAAAACCGTGGTGCATATTCCATAAAATCAGCTCCTGGGAATGCTACAAGCTAGACCAGAAAAGTTGGTCTAACTTGTGACACTTGATGGACAGGATTGAAACTCGTGATCGCAGGTTGGGTGATTGCCAGACGCCCCGTGCTCCATATCTTCAGTGCACCCACAGCTTGTAGCAATCTGGGGTTTTGAAATTTGAGCCCATGTAGTCCAGAATATCTGAAAAAAACACCAACAGTCAAGTAGTGGGAAGACTTACAGCTAGGAGTGTTGCAAAATGTTACTTTTAAAGCAAATTATTAGCAAACTGCCAAACTGTTTTACACAGGCACTGCACAAACAATTTGTAGAGTGAAGCAAGTTTTTAAAGCAATACCCAAACATCTTAAAAAAGTAACTTCCAATCCCTCAGCCTCTCATATTTATGAAGTATTGCATGCGTATTGTATTATGGAGGGTACTAATACTCCTATTTAAGCTCTAGCCTCTACCATGTTGCACTATTGCATCTCTTCATTTTCTTACCTCCCTGGTGCAGCTAATATTAAACTATAAAACATTTAACATACTTAAACAAAAGTCAGTTTGCATGAGATACATTAGGTATGGAATGGGTTTTAAATGTGTTAGTGAACTGTGGGACATTTCAAAGTTGTGAAACATAGATCATGGAAATTAAGCATCCCCCTTCTACTTGCCACTGTAATCAATATTGGTTTTGTAAGAAAAACATTTCTAATTTTCTTTTTATGTATGTAAGGTGTACTGTACTATTTGACAATAGTGCCTTTGAAAATGGGTATGCATGCATTAAGGCCCTCATGCAAAATAAAATCCTAAATGCAGCTGCTCCTCTCCTGACTGCTGTAATATCTACAGAACATGTAATTGTTTCCATCTCATGTTCCATTGATTTTAATGTACTTGTATACACTTTTACATGGTTTGTATCCTTCAGCTCCTTATGTCATCTGCTACCCATTCCTGCTTTAGTTTATTCAGAAAATGCCTTCTGGTAGTCTAGGACTCCATCTTAAATTCCTGGGAAATTGTGCTTTCAGCAGTTATGCCCCCCGGCTTTAGAAGTTGTTGCCACCATCTATTAGGAATTCTGATTCTCTCTCTATTCTTACAGTAGATTTCATGTTTAACATATTATGAAGACACACTGTTTTATCCAGTAGCATTTTGTGACTTTCCTTCACTGTTTCAATTCTAATTTAATCTTTTAGCATTGTAATATCTCTAACGTTGATTTTGCTTTATAAAAATAAATGATAAACATACTGTTTCAAATATTGTAGTAATTTTTTTTTTTCATTTTGGGCCAAGACAAATGCATTGAGCTGAAGCTTGTCTCCAGCTGTGACCTGGGAGCACATGAAGGTTAAGTGACTTTCTCAGGGTCACACAGTAAGCAAATGGCAGTTGTGGGTTTCAACCCAAAATCTCTGCTGGGTCTTCAGGTTCACAGCTTGGTGCTACAGCATCTAAGCTATACTGCCTGCTTAATATCTTACTGTCTGTACATTGAATAATAGAAAAACATGACAGGGTTTGCATTGTTGTGGGATAACACCAATCACTGAGTGCCTTAAACTACCTCAACAGTGCCATTATCCCAAAAACACGCACCAAGGAGTGTCTTATTATGATTATAAAATGGATTCAAATGTAACACGTGTTATTAAAACAAGTTTGGGTTAATAGATTTTATCATAATTTTAACATGAATCCTTACACCACAGAGAAAATAAATAATCACTCTGACATTAACTCAGAGTGTATGAATGCCATGGAATACAAGAATTCAAAATTCTGCCTGATTTCACTGGTGGAATGTTCATCCTCTCCTCCCAAACTTACAGATAACAGAATGCCATATCTGGAGCCATGGCTTTCATGGCAGCACTACTGGAGACAGTATTTCTGGCTTGCCCTTGCTTTACCTGTGCTCTGCTCCACACCTCCATCAGTGACCACTGCTCAAAAACACATTTAAATTGAATGTAAACAGTTATTTTGGGAAACAAATGAGTGAATAGGTTAATACTAGAACAGTCACCTCTGATCGATGGCATCACTTGACCTCTCCCACTCTGCTTCCTATGGCTTGCTGATAAACACAATCGATGCTGCTGACCAACCGCACAAACTCAACTCCAGGTTGACTGAGTTTAAATGACTAACTACGATAAAAGAAAAAGAAAACAAAAATGCAACTCCACACACAGTAACAGGTTTGGGGGGATGGAGACAGAGACATCGTGAGGAAAAAAATGCTCATAACTGCAGCACCCTCCAAACAGCACATTGCTTTTTACTGGCAATCAATGTACCAGCAGAAGGACTATTAAACCTACATGCTGCTTAGTTATATATATATATATATATATATATATATGTGTATATATATATATATATATATATATATATATATATATATACAGTATATATTAGAGGCAAAAACTCTGTTTAATGCATCAGTTAGGGTTGTTCCACAGTGACAAAAGCAAAGAAATTCGATGTTAAGGTGGAAAAAAAACTTGGACCCCCCACCCCGCCCCCAGCCAGCATTAGGGGGTGTGCATTTAGAGGGTCATATTCTTTCACCCCATCACATGTAAAAAGCTGAGGTGGTGAACTATAGGAGAATGGTGTGAGAGTTAGACTGATGACCCCAACGCACACCGATGCTGGCTGGGGATGGTTGTGGGTCCAAGGTTTTTAACCTTAACATCAAATTTCTCTGCTTCGGCTGTGGAACAACCCTAACTGATGCATTAAATGAAGTTTTGGCCTGATTTTCCTTCTTTTGAGAATGAGGACTATAAAAGTAAATGGTATGTGGTGGTGAGGCGCGGGGCCCAACGAGGGAGTTTTTGTGACATAGTAACGGTAACAGTAATGCAAATGCAAGTGGTAATGGTTATGCACATGGTGATGCAAATGTAAATTGTAAAGCAAGCGTTAATACAAACGCAGGTGCCAAGTGACACCAAAGCAAAAAGTGACACAAATGAAGACACAAGTGCATACGGAAATGCAACTGGTAACGCGCATGGTCACGGTACTGCTATTGTAAATACAAATGATAACTGTGACAGTAACAATAACATGAAATGAAAACAGAAATGCAAAAGCAAATACAAGTGGATATGGAAACACAAACCATAATGTGCACAGCCACAGGAACGCAATTGGAAACATAAATGGTAACGGTAAGAACAACAATGACGCAAAACGAGAGACAAACACAAATGAAAAGGGAAGGGCAGCCACCAACAGAAATGGTAATGCACACGGTGATGCTAGGTGAAAGACAAACACAAACAGTAGTGGAGACACAAATGGTAACAGTAACACAAACACAAATGGAAACGCAAAGGGCAACGCGCACAGTGGCGTACATGGGACGCTAATGCAAATGGGCAGGGAAACACAAGTGTAAAGCCTACATGAAACAGTAACTGGCGTGCACACCATATTTTTCCCCAAAAGCTCCACTGAGAAACACAGTGAATACAAAGAATGTATGCATAATAATGGGCCTTGGAGCAGAAAATGAGCAGTTGTAATACTAAAATGGTAATATCTCAGTAACCGTATAAAGTAGAAAAACAATTAAAATTTCACATGAATCATGAGTTTCCTGACTAGGGAAAATCCATATCTCACACCATTTCCAAGATACAAGCCTCGAAAGGTGCAGCGGATGCCACCATGTTAGTCTATGGGAAAAAAAGTCAACTTAGGAGTACTGTAATGTTGCTGCTGTGCAATATTTTGTCACCAAACCATGAAAAGGCACATCTGAGAGATGTTGGCTGCCTTCACTCCAAATTTCAGCCCAAAAGACCAAACCGTTTATTTGCAGCAGGGTGACAAAGAATTCCTGTCATTTTGGCCATAGTCTAGAAAAGTAGTGTCGTGATTTGCGAGACCTTTCAGAAAAATTTGTGAAAGTGTCACAAGTGCAACACTGCTTTGCGACACTACTTTTCCCAGAAATTTGAAAAATGTATTTCTGGGGTGTTTAACCCCAAAATAAAGACATGGCTAGCATCCTCAGGGCTTGAATAGGTAAACACAAAATAATTGTGTCCCTAGATGGTCCCAATTTTAAATGCCAAACATTTCTGTGATCAGTAACTGAAAACAAAATGGCAGATTTGGGACACTACTAGGGCCATTTGTGACACTCAAAAGTGCATTTGCGAAAGTGTCAAACTTTTTGTTAACTTTTCCCATTGACTTATAATGGGAACTTGGTTTTTGAATAACTTTTGAACTGTTCAATATTTTTTCACGAAATCTTCAAAAGGCACATCAGGGACCCCGGCCACATTTTCCCTGAAGCTTTTGGACTGGTCACACAAACTGTGCAACCTGTAGGTGCGAGCAAAGAATTCACAAAAAAATGTAAATGTGCACATGAACTCTGCAGCCGTATATCTGACCGGTACAAAAGTTGGTAGTTCCTAAGATCTACGGTTAGGCCCCATGTCTACTAAATTTCAGGCAAATCTGTTGAACGGTGGCAAAGTTATTGAGGTGCAAAGTTTCACTATTTAACCTTAAAAGGGGTACTCAACCCTGACTATGGTAGCACTACCGTGTTACCATAATTATATATATATATATATATACAGTATATATATATATATAGAGAGAGAGAGAGAGAGATTTTAATTTAACCACTTTATTTTTTTTTTTACACTGTGAACCAGACCCCATTTTCTAAGCAAAATAATATCCTCCAGGGTGGGTATTATGGTGTATATTAGACCTTCCAGGGGTTATAAGGCCCTCTGCCTGTGTGCCAGGCCTTACTACAGCTTTGGGGGTCCAGTATCATCCAATACTGCCCACCTTTTCCATTCGGAGTGGTCCTTTCCTCTGCAAATGAGATACTTTTATTCTGTGAGGAGTGTTACTCATGCAACAGCTCTGGAAATGGGCAGAGTTGGGAAAGTATTTTTTAAATGTTAACCTATTATTTATCAATTTATATTAGAGCTCTTATATGCTAATAGAAACATAGAAACATAGAATTTGATGGCAGATAAGGACTGTTTGGCCAACCTAGTCTGCCCATTTCCCTACCTGATGGATAAGCTACAGATTCTAGTTAATCAACAGCTTACTTCCTCCCCCCCCACTAGAATTGCCTTATGTCTGTCCCATGCATTCTTGAATTCTCCCACTGTTCCTGACTCCACAACCTCCTCAGGAAGGCTGTTCTGTGCATCAACAACCCTCTCTGTGAAAAAATACTATCTAACATTACCTCTGAGCCGTCCCCCCATCTTCAAATTGTGTCCCCTTGTTCTTGCACATCTCTTCTTCTGAAAGATTCTACCCTCTTGTACTTTGTTAATTCCCTTGAGATACTTGAAAGTTTCTATTATGTCCCCCCTCTCCCTCCTTTCCTCAAGGGTATACATATTAAGTTGTTTTAGTCTCTCCTCATATGTCTTCTGGTGCAGACCCTGCACCATTTTGGTTGCCCTCCTCTGAACAGCCTCCACTCTGTCTATGTCTTTGCGGAGATGGGGAGTCCAGAATTGCATGCAGTACTCCAGATGGGGTCTCACCAACTGTCTGTACCGAGGGATAACAACTTCCTGTTTTCTACTGTAGATACCTCTTCCTATGCATCCCAGTATCACCCCAGCCCTCCTTACTGCCTTCTCACATTGCTTGCCCACCTTTAGGTCATCTGATATAATTACTCTTAGGTCTCCTTCAATTTTTGTTGTTGTTATTAACTCACCCCCATTGTGTACTCTTCCCCTGGATTTTTATTTCCCAGATGCATTACCATGCACTTCTTTGCACTGAATCTGAACTGCAATACATTTGACCATTCCTCCAACCTTGCAAAGTCCATTTTCATCCTTTCCACCCCACCTTGTGTATCCTTGGTTAGGAGGGGCAAATCGGGTGCCCCAACTCTCGGTGCTCTCCAACATATCACCTCCACAAACCATATAAAAACTGCAAACAGGTATCTGCCTCTATATCTGAAATCAAACAAAGGGGCAGAGGACACTGCACAGCAGTACACTGCAGCACAGGAGCTAGCACAACAAAATTGCCCAAAACAGGAACCAAAACAAAAAAAGCAAAAAGGAAATCCAAAAAACTTCTGATCATAGGAGACTCCATGATTCAGGGAGTTGATATGTATTTCCAGCCAGAGGTAATAGTCAGATGTCTCCCAGGTACATTAGCATGGAGAGACACTG
Source organism: Neoceratodus forsteri (assembly GCA_016271365.2). NCBI lineage: Eukaryota > Metazoa > Chordata > Ceratodontiformes > Ceratodontidae > Neoceratodus > Neoceratodus forsteri. Next base: position 1,733,919,417 of record CM057450.1, on the reverse strand, counting down.
ACCACATTGCTAATAGTTTTCAGGAAGCAGGACAAAGCATTAATGTCCTGGTACCCATAGGGACTAACGATCTCACCAGCTGGTCAGTTGTGGAGACAAAGGAACACCTGACCAGGCTGGGTGACAAACTATTATCCATTTCTTCCTGCATCTCCTTTTCTGAGATCCTGCCAGTCTGGGAGAGAGGGGCAGATGGATGGAAGGTCAGAGATGTGGAGATAGGAGAGCTAAACTGTGGCTCAAGGGCTGGTGCCAGGAAAAAGGACACAAATTTGTAGGGAACTGGCAACAGTTTGGGGAGCGAAAGTTCTTTAAATTTGATGGACTTCATCTGACTAAGGAGGGAGTCAGTGCATTGGGGCAGAAGTTTGACGTCTTCGCAGAATATTTAAACTAGCAAATGGGGAGAGGGGTGCAGCACCCAATACATCACATGGGAAGAACTCCCCTTCCCCCCTCAGCTAGTGGTCAAATAGGAGTTCAGCATGTTTGTAGTTCATTTGCATCACTAGGTAAAGAAAAAGGTCGAGCTCCCCATACGATGCACAGAGGAAACGCCGCACCTCACCCAACAACCAACACACCAAAATCTGTCCAATGGAAAATCATGTACGCAAATGCTCGCAGTCTGGGAAACAAGATCCCAGACCTGCAGGCAATAATGACAGAGGCTAAACTGGACATAGTAGCCATTAGCGAGACATGGTTTACCAGTAACCACACTTGGGAGACTTCAGTACCTGCCTATGTACTGTTCAGAAGAGACCGAGGTGCAAAAAAGGGGGGGGGGTGGAGTGGCCCTTTATGTCAATGAAAATATCAAAGCTACAGAAATTCAGAATACAAATAAGGAGCTAGAAGAACTGTGGGTCACCCTGGAAACAGAAAATGGGACAGCAATGCGAACTGGGGTTGTGTACAAGCCTCCAGACCAGGGGAAGGATATAGACATGTTACTGTTAGAAGATATATATAAAACATGACAGCAAAAGGGGAGGTTCTGATAATGGGAGACTTCAGCATGCCAGATACAGATTGATCAATACCAGCAGGGACATCTGCCAGAACTAGACACATGGTGGATTCCCTATGGGGGGAGGGCCTCAAACAACTGGTACAACAACCCACAAGAGACAGGGCTATCCTAGATCTAGTAGTACTGACAAACAGGGAAAGGATCACAGATCTCCAGGTAGAAGGTCACCTGGGTGCCACTGACCATCACATGGTATGGTTCAATTTGGCCACTATAACAAAATCATCCCATTCCAAGGCAAAAATATGGGCCTTCAGAGGAGCTGACTTTGATAAGACGGGCAACAGAGTTAAGATAGCCCTGGCAAAAAGAAATACAGGTAAGGGGATACAGGCAAAGTGGGCAAGCATTAAAGATGCAATTCTTGAAGCAACATCCCATTGTGTTAGTGAGAAAAGGAAGTGCAAAAGAAGAAGGAAACCACTTTGGTTCTCAAACACAGTAGCAGAAAAGGTCAGAGCCAAAAGGCTGGCCTTCAGGAAATATAAGGGAACACAGCAGGATGAAGATAGGGAGGCATATCAAATTTCCCAAAGGGAAGCAGGGAAGGCAGTAAGGCAGGCAAAGGCCCAAACAGAGGAAACACTAGCATGAACAGTAAAAGAAGGTGACAAGACTTTCTATAGATACATTAATGAAAGGAGAAAGTCCAGAGGGAGTATTGCTAAGATCAAAGGGGATGAGGGTGTGTGTGAGGAGGAGGACCATGTAAAAGCATCTATCCTAAATAGATACTTCTGCTCAGTATTTACTGAAGAGAAGGTAGGGCAGGGCCCCCACAGCTCTGCACCATGGACACGGGGAGGTGTGCACTAGTCCCTTCACAAAAGAAAGGGTCCTACAAGAGTTCAATAAGCTCAGGGTGGACAAGTCAATGGGACCTGATGGCATACATCCCAGGGTACTAAAGGAGCTAAGGGTGGAACTAGCAGAGCCATTATCAGAGCTGTTTAGTGAGTTTCTGAGCACATGAATGGTCCCAGAAGACTGGAGAAGGGCTCATGTGATCCCGCTTCACAATAGTGGTAGCAGGGAGAAGGCAGGGAACTACAGACCAGTCAGTCTTACCTCAGTAGTGGGCAAGATTATGGAGACACTCCTTAAGGAAAGGATAGTGCAACACCTGGAATCCATAGGATCACAGGATCCAAGACAGCATGGGTTTATAAAAGGAAGGTCCTGTCAAACTAATCTCACCAATTTCTTTGACTGGGTAACCAGAGTGGTGGACCAAGGGGGAGCAGTTAATGTTGCCTACCTTGACTTCAGCAAAGCTTTCGATACTGTTCCACATAGAAGATTGATTAATTAGCTGGGTAGGCTCGGGGTGGGTCAGACATTGGTCAACTGAGTGGCAAACTGGTTGACGGGCAGAAAACAGAGAGTGGTGGTAAATGGTATACAGTCAGAAGAGATGCAAATCACAAGTGGGGCACCTCAGGGATCAGTCCTGGGGCCAGTCCTCTTCAATATCTTCATCAGTGACATTGCAGATGGATTGGAGGGTAAGGTTTGTCTGTTTGCAGATGACACCAAGATCTGCAACAGAGTAGATGATCCAGATGGGGTGGGCAGAATGAGAAGAGATCTGGATAAACTAGCAAAATGGTCAGAAGAGTGGCAACTGGGGTTTAACACAAAGAAGTGCAAGATCATGTACATAAGGAAGAGAAACCCTGAGGCCACCTATAGGCTGGGAGGGGAGTTGCTGGCAGTCACAAGGAAGAAAGAGACTTTGGCGTCATCATGCCGATTACCTGAAATCATCCAAGCAGACCTCTAAAGCAGTAGGTAAGGCTAGAGGGATGTTGGGGTGTATTAGTAGGGGTATCACAAGTCAGAAGAGGGAGGTAATAATCCCTCTTTTCAAGACACTGGTTAGGCCCCATATGGAGTACTGCATGCAGTACTGGAGGCCACACCTTCACAAGGACATTAACCAAATTGAGGCAGTCCAGAGAAGGGCAACCAAAATGGTGCAGGGACTGCATTAGAAAACATATGAGGACAGATTAACTGAACTCAATATGTATACCCCAGAGCAAAGGAGTGAGAGAGGTGATATGATTGAAACATTCAAGCACCTTAAGGGCATTAACAAGTTGAAAGAGTCCAACATGTTTCAATATAAGAAAAATAGCAGGACAAGAGGACACAGCATGAGATTAGAGGGAGGCCGATTAAGGGGTAATGTGATGAAGTTATTTTTCACAGACAGGGTGGTGGATGCATGGAACGGCCTACCTCAGGAAGTGGTGGATATAAATACAGTGCAGGGCTTCAAACAGGCATGGGATAGGCATACGGGATCAATACAGATAAGTATTAATAGATAGGCCATTGACAGAGCAAAGGCCTATGGCACATTCATAAGGTAGAAAAAGAAATGGGCAGACTGGGCCTTGCAGTCCTTATCTGCTGTCAACTTCTACGTTTCTATGTTTCTAACCCTGTTGCAGATCTTTGTGTCATCTGCAAAGAGACATACTTTTCCTTCCAGGTGCTCTCCAATGTCACTTATGAAGACATTAAAGAGGACCGGTCCCAGTACCGAACCCTGTGGTTACCCTCCTTTCTTCACTGTGGACTCCGTTTACTATTACCCTTTGCGTCCTGTTGTCCAGACAGTTTTTATCCAGGCTACCACCTTGGAACCCACTCCAAGGCTGGCTAACTTGTATATTAATCTTTTGTGTGAGACTGTGTGAAATGCCTTGCTAAAATCTAGGTAGGCCATATCCACAGCCCCTCCCTGGTCTACTACTTTGGTCACTGAGTCAAAGAAATCTATTAGGTTCTTCTGACATGACCTTCCTGCTGTGAAACCATGCTGCCTTGGGTCCTGTGTCCCACAGGTCTTTAGGTACTCAACAATTCTTTCCTTCAGAAGTGATTCCATCATTTTCCCTACCACTGAGGTCAAACTAACTGGTCTGTAGTTTTCTGCCTCTGCCCTGCTCCCACTTTTGTGAAGTGGAATCACATTTGCCCTTCTCCAGTCCGCAGGTACCACCCCATCCTCCCATGATTTGTTAAAGAGAGTAGTCAGTGGCATTACTAGTTCTACCCTTATTTCATTTTGAATTCTTGAGTGAATCCCATCAGGCCCCATTGCTTTGTCCACCCTCAGTTTCAAGAGTTCTTTCAAAACCCTTTCTTCTGTGAATGGACTGGTATTAACCCCCCCTATTCAGAGTGTTTCTCTTGTTTGGTTTAGGTACCTCCCCCTCCTCTTCTGTTGTGAATACTGAGCAGAAATATTTATTCAGTATCCCTGCTTTTTCACTGTCACTCTCTGCCCACATTCCCTCCCCTTTATATAGTCTCTATGTCCCTTCCTTGGTCTTTCTTCACTCCCTAATGTAGCTATAAAATGTTTTATCCCCTTCTTAACAGAGTTGGCTATCTTTTCCTCAGTTTGTGCCTTTGATATTCTGGCTGCCTTCCCTGCCCCCTTCTGCTTTAACTGATAAAGCTCTCTGTCCTGCTCCTTCTGTGTTTCCTTATATTTCCTGAATGCTATCCTTTTCTCCTTAACCTTCCCTTCCACCTCTTTTGAGAACCATAGTGTTTTTTCCTTCATTTTGTTTTGCTGATTTGCTTCACACAAAGGCTTGTTGCCTCTGCGATGGCTGTTTTCATTATTCCCCATTGTTCCTCTGCCCCTCCTTCTTGCCCATTTGCTAGTGCTTTTCTGAGGCACTCTCTCATTTTCCCGCAGTCAGCCTTCCTAAAGTCCAGTACTCTTGTTTTTGTATAGCTTGACTCTATGGCTGTATTTATTGTGAACCACACTGTTTGGTGGTCACTTATTCCCAGATGGCTACCCACTTCTAAATCTGAGATCCTTTCTCCTTCCCCATTTGAGAGTACCAAGTCTAAGATTGCTCCCTCCCAAATGGGTTCCAACACTAGCTGTCTGAGGCATTCCCCCTGTAGGGCATCAAGAATGACCCTGCTCTTGGAAGTGCCTGCAGCAAAAGTACTCCAGTTAACATCTGACATATCCAGATCCCCCAGCAACAATATCTCCCCTTTTTCTGCCATTTTAAGGGTGCCTTCTATCATTTCCTTGCCCATTTCCTCCCCCTGAGATGGGGGTCTGTACACATCCCCACGCGGATTGTGGTTCCATTTCCGCTAATACCACCAGCAACACCACTCTCATGGTTATAAGAGTGGTCTCACATACATCCTTAGGATATCAGAAACACTCACCTTCTGTTAATAGGTCTCATACACTAAGAATGCATGCAAGACCACTCTTACAACCTTAAGAGTGGTCTTGGTGGCAATAGTAACATAAAAACAACATAAAGTGCCAGTGATACCAAGAATGAAGTGCATAACCATAGGAAATGGAATCAGTGCATTTGTGTACTAGTGCCTCAAACCCCTTGGTTTGCAAGGTATGTGACATATGTACTCTCTCTTACTTCAACTCACATTCATAGGATCAGGTTGCATTATTTGATTACATGAATGAAATTTCATTAAGGTACTCATTCAAAGATGCCGCAGATGTTATCTCTTGTATAATAACTGGTAACCCCATTTATTACCTGGATTATGAATGTGATCTAATGTCACAAAAACTGGGTATGATGTCACACCCAGTTATTATGTCACTTTGAGCATTCACGCTTGTATTTTTTCAACACTGTGGACTGGATTTTTTAATGATCAAGGCTGCCGTCAGCCCTGGGTGCACCAAAGTTATAGTGCAATAATTTTGTAGCAATCTAAAGGGATTTTCCATCACTTGCAGCAACTGATACTTGCTAGACCATCTTTTTGTGGTCCAGATTGCATCAATAATGGGAGACTTTTTAGCTGAGCTTTCACTGGAGATTTGGTGCAAGCTACCATAAAGCAGCTCAACTGTCACAACCTGTGTCTGAGATTGTAAAATGGAACACACTTGCGGCAAGTGGGAAAGCCACAGCTGCGGCAATGCAAGAGTTTGATGTGAGGCTTGGCACACGCCCTACACCACCCTTGCAAATTCTGGCCCTAAGTGTTTTCTGAAAACAAAACAGTTTTCTTCCAATAATCTGCTTTACTCAGCAGCTTTTCACTTCTCCATTCTGAAGTCCAGTAAATCTGAACAGTAAAACACTCTCCCTGCTGAGCCTCTGTCTCTCTCTCTCCCGTGTCACACTTCTAGAGTCACAGCTGCATTGGAGCCAACTTTCACTTCCTTTATCCCTGCATCCTCAGCTGCATAAAATGCACAGTACCCATTTTAAAGCCCTTATTTGAAAAAGATAACAGTATGTGGAGGGAGAGGAGGAATGAACTGTGGCTATAACAAAAGGGAAAATATCATAAAGCAGAAATTGAAGGCGCCCTCCACTAGTAATCAGAAAAAATAAAACATAACTTAATGAGTGCTTATGAAGTATTTTTACACATTCTCGGTGTGTGATGTCCACATAAACCTCATGAGCTTTGCTCTCACCTTTATCAGACACCACACCCCATGAACGTGTAGAAAAACTTCATAACACACAGTAGCCTATGCATTATTCTTTGTATAATGTATGGTTACGCTTTGTTATTCATGGGTTTAAATCCTAACTAAAAAGCTGTTGTACCACAGTTCTAGAAAAATGCAAAGAGTACTACTCATGTACATCAGAAGAATGGTGAGTACAAACCAGAAAAACATGACAAGGCAGGACACAAGTAGTCATACTCCAAACCTGAAAATGTGCTTATTTACTGTTTTATGTATCAAAAGAGAGTGGGGCAAGTGTTACTCCAGTGTTTTGTGGCTTTACAGATGATGGTTTGTCAATGACCTAAGTTCAAAGGTCATAGAATGCAGCGTACCTTTCTGTGGAACAACAATGTTTTAATTAGAAAGGAAACCTGCCATTTTAATTACATTTTTCACATACAAAAAGACTCCTGAACAGTACTCATACCTTTCCCTAATAAATAATCTTCTGCTGTTTCATCACTTTAAAAAACAGAAACATAGTATTTACCAGGGTGGGGCTTCAGCAGATGGGTAAGGGTGAGATTCCATTTTTTTTATTAACAATAATAAAAAATTACATTGAAGATTTCTTGTGATGAAAAAAGCAGCATTTGAAGAACAACCATACACAACTTGGCTAGGTTTCCATCTTGGGGTTCTGATAAGATATGGAATCTATCAAGCTTTGTTCTCAACATCACTTTGATGTCATCAAAACTACAAGAAGATAACAAAGCTTTATTATGTATGGTTGCTCATGCATTATTCTCTGCATATCTAATAACATGATCTTTGGAATTTATCAGTTTAGCATCAGAACATTTGCTTTTGTTATTCTGTTTGAATCGGTCTAGCTATGTGCCACCATATTGTCCAAAGGGGTTTGCATGTTGTTTGTCTAGTTTTCTGTCTTTCCATTGTATAAGTGAACAGATTATGAAGTAGCTTAATGCTCATAGTCATGAATTTCAAATTAGCCACTTTAGCATAACATAGTACAAGCAATATGGCTGTTATCAAAAAATACAGTAATCCATACTGTATTTATGAAAAAAGAACACAGCTGCAGATGACCACCTATATATACAGTGTATATATATATATATATATATATATATATATATATATATATATATATATATATATAGTTAGTTAATTAGTCATTCATTCATTTAAAAGTGGTGATCAGGAAAGGCACACTGAACTGAGGCTCATTTCCAGGTGTGAGCCAGGGGAAGGGAATAGTGGATACAAATACATAGCACAGACACAATTCTCAGTTACAATAACCAGCAATAAAAGAACACAAATTAATTATAGCAGTAAGTGCAAAATGAGTAATTAAAGTAAAAACCTGCAGTTAATTTACTCTGTATTTGAATTTTCTCCCACCCACCCACCGTCCCTCACCCCGACACTCTTTAAATACACTTCCTCCCCTAATTTCTCCACCCATACTTCTACCTCTCTCCTATTGGTCTTCATTGCTTAGTCAATCTCCTACTTTTAAAGGGCTGCTTTTTTGCAAGCACCCTTGAGTCCCAGCCTCACATTGGGGACTTTTGGCTGATTGCAATCACCTTGCCTATGCTTCTTGGACATGTCTCCTGTTACTTATTCCTTGCACCGCAGTCTTGTGCTTCTATTGCTGTTGCCCTTGCTAGATCCTGATAATGACAGTATGACTTTGCCTTTGCTCTGTCTGTCCCCTAAGGTTGTGCCCTATGCTTGCTGCACTACCACATCTACCATCAATGGGGACCAGGCTGTTCTTCATCCTCCAGAGTTACTACCTTCCCTTACTTGGATGTTCACACTCCACTCCTGCTACACATAACTGCCCCCATTGGCATTTTTCCCAAGCCTCTTACTCTTTCAGGGAAGGCGCACTATTCATTCTACCCCTAAAAGAACTAAAAAAACACTAAAAATGTACTGCTAAAGACCTATCTACTCAGAATGAAGCTGTTGCTACTGTTGCTCTCTGTGAGCATACGTCCCAATCCTGACCCACCCCATATCCACTCCTCACTTCTGTACAAAACTGGAGCACTTGCCCTTGCATCTATTAACATTTGTAGCTTTATTGCAAAATTTGACAGCCTCCTGGCCTGGATCACGCAGCACGACCCAGACATTCTCTCAGTTGTGGAGACTTGGCTCTAACCCACAATCTTGGACACTGTCATATCGCTGCCAGGTTACACAGTCTTCAGGCAGGATATGTTAATAAAACGGGGGTGGCTCTGCTATCTATTTAAAGGACACCATATAGGCCTTGTCCTTTCTCTACCCAACACCGGTGACAATATCCAAGTACTCGCTCTAAAAGTGTATCCTGTGCACATGATAAATCCCTAACAGTTCATTTAGTTTATATCCAGCCTAAGCAAACTGCAGCAGGCCTAGACTCCTTATGGACTGTTTAAAAAGCCTGAACTTCAACTCTAAAATAATCCTTATGGCTGACTTCAACACAAACTGGTTCTCCCCTGATGCTAACTCCTTCAAAGATGCCACCTGTGCCATCCACTTCTCCCAACTTGCTATATCCCCAAGCAGGATGAACTACAGGACTGGATCCTGTACACTACGTGACTTGGTTTTCTCAAACCACCCTGAGCATATCTTAGAAATTATAGTGCTACCTGACATTCTCAGTGACCACTCTCCAGTTATGTGTAGCTGGTCATCTAAATACTCCAAGCCACTGGCCAGAAATATCACTGCCCGGATCCTCCTGCGGGGACACCTTGAGCAACTGAAATCTGACCTTCACCACCATGACTGGTCAAATTTATACTCCGCTAATGACATAGACACTGCACTTGATCTCTTCATCAACCAGTTTAATGCTATCTGTGATAAGCACACTCCTTTAAGGAAGTGAAAAATTAAAGGCACCTCCAATCCTTGGTTCACACCACACCTTATAGAACTCATGAAAACTAGGGACCAACTATGACCTAGGGCCTGGCTTATGGGGAACCAAACTGATATCCAGAACTACAAAAGAGCAAGAAACATGTGCACTAGTGCAATTTGTTTCACCAAAAGCCAACTTTAAAGATGCCCTCTCTCATTCCTTGAACGATGGTGGAAAGTTCAGGGCTAATCTTAATTACCTACTTGGGATGGTTTCCAAATCTGCCCCTACCATGCTCAATATAGATGGCACACCCTCCCTTGATACAAAAACCATTGTGATAACACATTTAACAATGCTTTTACCAACCTTAGCAGTGTCCTCCCATCTGACTTTTTTTTGCCCCCTACTTTTGATGATAGCCACAGGAAACCTGATCAATCTATAGACTATCCGCCTTTCTGTTTCAAAGTAGTTTCTGAAGCTGAGGCAAGAAAATGCCTCCTTAAAGTACTTGGTAAATCTAGAGCCAGTGGGGACAACCTAGACCTCAAATTTGTTGCCCTCACCTTAGATGTTATTCTGGCACCTCTGATATGCATAATTAATTTATCTCTCTGGCACTCCAAATTCCTGCATAAGTGGAAAGCTGCCATTGTAACCCCTGTCTTTAAAAGTGGGGATCTAGCATACCATGGTAATTACAGACCGATCTCCATTCTTCCTCCATTCTCTAAAGCTTTGGAGAGAGAATAGTCGCTGATCAGTTAGTTGAGTACTTGGACAAATATCAATTACAGTGCCCTCAACAACTTGGCTTTAGGCATGGGCATAGTACTACCACAGCTTTATTAGAGTTCACTAGTTTCCTCCAAAATGCTCTTGACCAAGGACACCTGACTGGTGTGGTGTTTATTGATTTAACCAAAGCCTCTAACATGGTTAATCATGCTCTTCTTGTTAACCAGCTAACCGACACAACACTTTCCAAGGATACCACTGCTTGGTTTAGGAGCTACCTTGATTGCCACTCTCAGAGGGTGAAAATAGGTGACATTCTCTCAGATGAAAGACCTGTCCACTCAGGTGTCCCTCAGGGGTCCATTCTTGAGCCACTCCTGTTCATAATCTTTCATAACAAGCTCCCTAAATCCTTCAATGGTCATATTTTACTATACGCTGATGATGCTGTTATCTTTTCCAGCAATCCTGACCCTACACTACTCGTGAACCAATTACAAAGCAGCTTTACCAATGTGGAAAAGCCATAAGCTCATTATGAACTACAGAAAGACTAAAACAATGCTTTTTTCCAGCTTGCTGAGCAGGCATAAAACTTATCCCCTTTCCATCACTAATGCTGTTGACTCCACCTTAGAGCTGGTCCAGCATTTCAAATACCTGGGGATTACAGTTGATAGCTCCTTGTCCTATGCTTGACATATTAACAACATTGCAAAAGCTGTAAATACACGTATTGGTCTGCTCTGCAGGCATAAACACTGCCTGACCTCAGATACATTGAAGTTGGCAATTCACAGCTCAGTTGTCTCTCCAGTCAGCTATGGTGTAGTAATATATGGGTCTGCAACGGATACCTCCCTACATAGAATTAAAATGGAGCTAAATAGTCTTCCATCTTCTCACAGGATCTGCGCACCTCACTCACACCTGTGACCTGTACTCAAAGGCAAATTGGCTCCAGTACAATAACCAAATTAAGAGCCAAACTTGTCTTATTTCAAAAAAGTTCTTCTAGGACTGATGCCCCTGGGGGTTCAGAAGCTCCTTATCCCATACAGCTGTCACCGTTGAACTAGAAACTCTGATAACTAGATCTTCAAGATCCCACACTGCAGTATTTCACATGATAAAAGGTCCTTTGCTCATTGGGCCCCGCTCTGGCTCAACTCTCTACCTATTGAAATATCTTCCTCCTGCACACTGGGATCCTTTAAACTCAAGCTTCAGCAGCACCTTTTAACCACTTTGAGCTGTGCTTGCTTCCTGTAGATATACCAACTACTGTGAGTACCCAATTTTCACCACTTACTTTGCCCAAATCTTATATCCTTTGTTTCTCAGGCCACTCCCATGCGCTCTCCCTCTTCTCCCCCATTCCATGCTCTCGCCATTCTTTTTTCCCTCACCCTCCATACTTCCATCTCTCCTTTTCCATGCTCCCCTCACTCTTTTTGCTCTCACCCTTCTCAGTTTATGCAAATTCCCTTCCTCCCTACATAACCTAACCTATCCAACCTCCTCTTTTCCCACCACTCCTACCTACCAGTCCTTGCACTACTTCTCTCTCTGTCTCTCTTCAAGACGAGGTCTCCTGGGTGGACACTTTGTTACTGCAACTTATATTGTAAATTGTTTGTAAGCCAATATCGTCCTCCTATTTTCAAATGTAACCTGAACCAGCTTTTGTTTACCACTCACAATTGTCACGTTTGCATTCCTCACCACCTCATTGTTTAAACTGTGTTCTTTGTCTATCACCCGGTTGTTTTATCTGATTGTCTACCACGTATTGTAATATTTGCTGTTTTCCAGCCTTGATGTGGAACCTATGTAAAGAGCTCTTAGCTCAAAGGTTTTATTCAAAATGATCAATAAATAAATAAAACAAAAAAATAAGGTGTTTTAGCCAGTTCTAATATGGCGCTGTGACATCCACAGCGCTGACATCATCGACTGCAACAGCCGCAGTGCCGAATGTTGGCATTGCACTGTCAGGGATGCATCTTTCTTTATCGGGGTGCTGCACCCCCCACACCCCCCCGACTCTGGATTACTAACTCCAGGTCGGGGATGTCTCAGAGGAGGGGGCAATACACCAGTGAGGCAGTCCTGGCACCAGCAGAGACCATCACAGAGATGTACGGCTATCAGCTGATTCCTGTCACTGTGATGGTCTTCATACACAGGGGTTTGCTGTACCATCGTTGGACTGTTTTAGCCACCTCTATACTGTGGTAGGAGACGAGTGCAATAGAACAGTCATGTAGAAGGGAAACAGAAGCAGTGGGAAGGGAAGGTGTTTCAGCTGATACCTGAGAGAGCCTGGGGTGGCAGTGAAGCAGTGGGAAGAAGGTAGTCAGTTCCAAAGTAATGGGAGATGATAGGAAAAGGCTGCTTGCCCAGCAGAAGAGGTGGGATGAGGAATGTTGAAGATACCAGATACAGTACCTAGAACAGGGGGAGTTGGGGTAGAGGGGATAAGGGAGAGGAGTGATGAGAGGAAAGAGGGAGAGACACAAACTAGTATTTGGATTTGAGTGAGACACAGTGGCTCTGGCAATGTGAGGGTAGACACTGAATGGCTAAAGTGGAATAAAATGAGCAACGATGAGTATGAGAGGGTGAGTTGTTCACAAAGCAGTGGAAGGAGTTGCTGAGGGTATCCAGTCTGGCCAGGGAGGCTGAAGGAGAGGTACCATAGACCAAGATCATACAGTTGAAGACCTGGAGCACCATTCTAGTGACAAGCTCACAGACTTGCAGAGATGTACACTCTTTATTGTGGTACAAGGCACAAAGTTTAGGGTGGAGATTGGGATGAATGGCATTGATTTGGACACAGAAGTCAAGTTTGCTGTCTAGCCACACACCAAGCTACTTGAAGAACTGATCCACTTCTAGAGGGCTGCAACCCAAAGGGGATTAGATAGGCAGAACTGGGAATCTGGCCAATTTCTTGCTGGTGCCAAAGGTCATAAATACAGTTTTATTTGTGTTGACCCAGAGTTGATTTGATTGGAACCAGCATAGAACATTGTAGAAGTCATGCTGGAGTAGACTTTCCATGGCTTTGGTAGAAGGACCAGAGGTGTAAACGACTATATCGTCTGCATACATGTGTATGTATGAGTTGCCACAAGCTGAGGGAGGTCATTAAGGAAGATGGCAAATGGCGCATGGGCAAGCTGCAGACCAAGGTGCCAGCTAAAACCCGTAGATCTGTGGCACCTAGCAAATATTTGTTTAAAATCATTTAACAATGATTATGGTAAACATTGGCTCACCTGACAGTAGGGCTGTGCAAATACCTTTTTTCGAATATTCGGCCGAATATTCGGTATTCATGACCCTGGTATTCGTTATTCAGCTGAATTATTCGTATTCGGCACAACCCTAAAAAAACAGCCCCCACCCTCCTCTGCAGCCTAAGAACCAAGTGCAATAATGTATCCCTCATCCCCCCACCCTCTAGCAGCAGCAGCCCACTTCCACCCTCCAGTTTCTATCCCCCAGCACCCACAAATTGTTATAAATTAATTAATAATGTGACACAGACTGAGGCATTCATTTGGTAAAGAAATAATAAGATAAAACCCTGTGAGTGGTGCCTGGTATAACTCACCCAATTCTATGGCATGTTGCCCTCTTATAAGGTGACCCTTGCACTTATAATACTCCTTCCCCACCCCCGTAGCACCCTACTTTAACCCTCTTCCTTCCCTGCACCCATGATTTGCTATAAAAAAGTCCTGATTGGTGACTGGCACAATCCGCCCACCTCTGTGGCCAGTTGCCCTCTTGTAAGTGAACCTCATAGGCTCATACTTTAATAGCACTCCCTCTCTACCCCCACCCTGACAGCACCCTACGCTCACCCTCCTACCCCCAGCACCCAATTCACCTTATCAGAAGGCGATCGGCACAACCCCCCCCTCCATGGCTGAGTGCCTTCTAATGAATGAAATTGCTCACATGCCATAGTAAAACCAGCTGATCATGTGATCTGCTGGTTTTACTTTGCATGCGCACAAGCAATTTCATTCATTAGAAGGCGCTTGACTGGGGAGGAGGGAGGGTTGTTTCGATCATATTCTGATAAGGTGAATTGGGTGCTGGATGGGAGCAGGATGCTGCCAGGCTGGTTGGGAGTGCTATAAAAGTCCAAGCATACGAGGTTCACTTACAAGAGGGCAACCGGCCATGGATGCGGGCGGGTTGTGCCGGTTGCCCATTAGGAATTGTTTATAACAAATCATGGGTGCGGGGAGGAGGGAGAGTTAAAGTAGGGTGCTGCCAGTGTGGGGGGTTGGGAGGGACTATTATTTATAAGTGCAAGGATCATCTTACAAGAGGGCAGCTGGCTGTGGAGGTGGGAAGGTTGTGCCAGTCAACACTCACGGGGTTTTATCTTTTTATTTCATTACCAAATGAATGTCTCAGTCTGTGTCATATTATTATAACAATTTGTGGGTTTCATGAGGGGTGTAGGAACTGGGGGTGGAATTGGGCTGCTGCTGCTAGAGGATGGGAGGATGGGGAATACATTATTGCACTTGTTTTGGGCTGCAGGGGGGTTGTTTTTATTAGGTCTGTGCAGGGGGATATGCTGAATACGAATACCACCCGAATAGTGCTCTATTCAGAAAGGGTTTCCGAATATTCAGATAGCCCATTATTCGTGGTATTCGGAAAATAATATTCGTCCCTTGCACAGCCCTACCTGACAGGTAAAAATCCCACACTAATGAACCCTTGAACTCTAGAGAGAAACCATCACAGAAAAGAAGTAATTACTTAAAATCTGCAGCAGTGGTTGTCTAGCTCAGTGGGTGGGAAACGGTGGATGGTGCAGTGGCTCCAACTCCATTATTGGACACCCAGGAGCTGAAAGGCCAGGTGCAGCAAGTTCTCAAGAAGATCGCATCTTTTAAATCATCTGTGTCAGTCCTAGAAGAAAAAGTCCAAGAGTTGCAAAAAAAATCCGGGTACACTGAGCTCTACTAGTCATACATAAATAATATGACAAGGACATTCGGCATGAAGCATGAATTCAAAAGCAGGAAGAACTAGTGCCAATGTTTTGGGATAGGGCTGAGGACACCAAGAACAGGAGCCACCACAACAACCTGAATTTTATCAGCCTCCCAGAATGATCAGAAAACCAAGATGTAGTAGGATTTCAGCAAAGAGAGCTGTCCCAGCTGTTGTGCCACACCGGGAAACCTGCCCTAGAGATCAGTGGGCACAATGAATGTTTGGCTCTGTCCCCAAGCCAGGAAAATGACCAAGATCCATCTTTCAAAATTTGTGTAGTTCCCAGAAAATGAGCGGACACTCACCTGGTAGCATGTTAAAATAGTGAATCAAACTGAGTGACTCGAATATGAGCAACTCAATTTGGGCATCTATAGGAGCAGCAACAGTGAGTATATAACGAGGGTTTCTGGTTTAGCAACAGAGGAGGGAAAGAACAGTGACTGGTAATGATGGGTTTTGCAAGATGTAATAGGGTTTTGCCTGAAGTATTGGTGAGATACAGAAGTGCAGCCTGCTGCTGAGTTGGCCACTTGGCATGGTGGGTAGGGACACCTACCTATGGAGATGATGGTCCTGGGTTCAGGACTGTCTACAGGTTTTGCACTTTTACTGGTATTGGAGTTTTTTTTTTTTTACTTTTTACCACTGTCAGGTTTTGGGGCTGCAGTAGTCTCCTGTTCTCCAGTGTCCACCCCTGGAGTTGGTTATTTTAGTTTGGGGGTGCGGGGGGACATAGCCCCCCCACATTAAAAATTAATTTTACTGTTCACCAAATTTGTGTTTGCACTGGTGTGTGATATGTTGATTAGGTATTCGGCAAGATGCAGTCACTCTTTTGCAAGTCACGCTAACATTTTCACTATTATGACATGGAACCTACTCACCCTGGCCCAGGACAAAGGCTCACTAATGTGGCAAGGGCACAGGATCCATGTGTTCCCCGGTTATCCACTGAGCTGGCACAATGGAGGAAGTAGTATGTCCCAGTGAAGAAAGTTTTACAGACTCTATCCAAATCTTACAAGCTGCAGTATCTAGCCAAACTATTCATCTTGAGAAATGGAGTCTCATACACTTTTCAAATTCCTCAGGAAGCTACCCAGTTTTTTGCTAAACACTGGTCCAGTGCCCTCCACCCAACAAACCAAGTCACACTCCGAGGCCAGTGAAGTCAGAGCACTGAATACTGACCTGCATGGAATATCTACAATTTTCCAGAATCCCATCTTGGCTCTAACCCCAGTGGAATGGGATGGCAGACTATTAAAGCTAAAAGGGTAAACCATACATGAAGAGATAGACAGAGGGCTGTGGTTCATGGAGTTGCTTCAGATCACCAGTAGCGCAGTGGAGAATCTGGGCATTCAGTAGCCATCACTGATTCCAGTGGAGAGCTTACACCAAAGAGGGTAGGTACACAACCAATTCCCCCCACCAAGGAGCCCTGCCTGGAGTCTCTGACAAAGTCATCAAAGGAAATGCAGCAAACATAGAGACCAGAAGATGGTAGATCCTGGGCAAACAGGGCCACTGGGTCTGTGGCAGCCAGTGGTGATTTAGATCCTGAAAAGGCAGCAGACATATCCCATGCAGGCTGATGATCTGTGGATGCAGATGGACACTATCAAATACAGTCATTTTCTGCTGTTTGTTCCTTAAACAAGCTTAATGGACTGATTTTAATGGGACTCTTTAAAAGAAGTGTATGTTTTCTCAATACATCCAGTTATTTCTCAGGGATGGGATTTGGTAGCTAATCTTGGCATAAGTTCCCCTCTATATATTCCCTGTACCAGTCTCTGCTTACCTCTGCTACCCCCAGCATTTTCGCTTTTCCTCCTTTAGCGCTCCTTGTCTGAGTGCACTAGCTGTGAGGAATACTTGTGTTATTTCAGCCCTGCTTATCTTAGGAGGTTGGGGATTCTCATGCAGAGTGGGTATATTTCAGCAGACTTGGGTATGGGACAGCCTGGACCATGCTTCAAGGAAACCTGCCTTAACTGCCCTCACCACTCCCTCAATAAAGTGTGGGTCATACCTCACAGTGTGGTACTCCATAGCACCTGCACTCACCATAAAGGGCCCCCCCAACCATCAGGGGCCATGGAGCATTTGAGAGGACCATGCTGCATGACCATGTGGCTTCTGCTGCTCACCCCTTGAAAATGCAAACCTGTACATCTGTTGACTCACCAGCCTGATGTTTTTCCACTTTCAGTCCGACTCCTTGACTTGTCACAATCCTCCCTCACACCTACAACCTCCAGTAAGGGTTCCATGTGATAATGGAGACTGTAGAAGGTGATTGCCTTTAGGGCGAGTGTACATTACTGAAAATCAGTTTTGACAATGTACAGTCCCAGCACACAGCAAAACGGTGCTGGAGACTTGGATATTTGTTATGCCCCCCACACACCCCTACTATAGGATTCTCAATTCCAGGGCAGTGCATGTTGGGGGGGGGGGCAACAGATGAAAAAATAATATTCCTGGACCAGCGCAAATATATGAACTCGTGCCCAGAACCAAACCAGGCACCCTCCCAACCCTAGCCTGCCACCAACCCACCATGCCACGTGGCCCGCTCGGCAGCCCACCACCATACTACACCCCACAAACCCTCCCCCCTTCTGCCCATCGCACGGCATTGCCGTAAACAAGTATAGAGCATACAGGCAGACTGGATGGGCCTAGCAGTCCTTATCTGCCAATGTTTTCTATGTTTCTATGTTTATGCAGGGCACTATGTCCCCGCGACCCCTGCACTCCCATAAATTATATAACAAACACTGGGGGAGATGATGATTGGGGACAGGGGAAAACTCAGGAGGGGGGCTACTCCACAGGGTAAACAAGTGGGCTGGGTGAGAATGTGGGGGGGCAACCTGCAGGCAGGGGGTACAAAGTGGGGAGGACAGGCAGAATGGGTGACAAAGAAGACAAAAAAAAATTAGACCAGTAAAACCAGAGGAAAAAAAAACACTCCCCACAGCCAGTCCCAAACCCAGGTCCATCAGCAATATAGGTGGTGACTCTAACCACAGGACCAGCCAGCCAGCTCAGGACTGGCCTGACAAACTAACCCTATATACTGCATAAAAGACATACTCCATCAGAAACAAAGTTACTGAACTTACAATGCGCTATTAAGAGAACATAGCCCATTCTGAAATTGCTATTTTTACGTCACCCAAATTGACTCACTGAAATTGACTCGCTATATTCACAGGATACCATTCCTCTGGTATTGGTTGATAATTAATGAAGATGTAGCTCTGCACTGTTTTATTGACCATGTTTAGTGTTGTAACTCCAAAGGGTACATCCCAGCTAGGAATTTTCTGTTGAATCAGTGGTCACAGACTGTAAAGGTCTTTGCCTTAATTCATTCTCTCCTGGTGGCCATTTTGGGTTTGGTTCAACAATGGATGGTTCCAACGCCATATGGTGGCTATGGGACTGAAGGAGTTAAAATGCAATAAAGATTGAAATAATAAAAAAAGGAAGATGGAGACCAGAATGGGCACCACCATGGAGCCCTATGGAATCCCTGCCTGGATGGGAATTGGAGGTGACCAGGTGCTAGCAACCTGTACAGGCTGCAGACGGCCCAAAAGGTACTGTAGGAATGGAACCAGCTAACAGCAGGAGTTGAGAGGTCAGCGGAACTCAGCTTACCCTGGAAGAGTGGGCGGGACACCAAATCAAAGGCCTTGGCCAGATTGATGAAAATGGCAGCTGTGGTATGCCCCTGATCCATTTCTGAGAAGACAGAGTCAGTAACACACAAAAGGGAGGAAACAGTGGAGTGATGCTTTTGGAAGCCAGACTGGAACAAGGAGAGGAAATTAGTGGAGAATAGGAAATCAGAGTCTGGTGTAGACAGGTTTCTCTTGCAGCTTATCAAGGGAAGGGAGGAGGATGGTAGGCTGGAAGTTATCCAGGGAGGAAAGGCCTCTCTCTTTGAAGAATGGAATAACTTTAGCTGACTTCAGGAGATCACGTGATGCGTCTGGCGGGCTAGCCACAGCTCCTCTAAGCTCCAGCTCCACCTCTGATAAATTAAGTAATTCCAACCTTTTATAAGCCATCCTTCGCTGATTTTACCAACCTGAAAGAAAATTTAAACGATCGGGACACTCCCTGGAGGGGCTCGAGGTCATTACCGAAAATCTAAAACCCGATATGGAAGCGGAGATGAAGGCGGCTCTCCCTAAGCATACGCCGCCGGTCTCACCGGATAAACAGGCCAAGAAGGCAAAACAGCATCAACAAACACCTTCGGCCAAACAATTAAGTGCCCTCGCTACATCAACTCCACTCTCGGAGGAGCGCTTCTTGGAAGAAATGCAGCCCTTCAAAGAATCGCTATCGGAGATTACTCTCGAGCTGAAAAATCTCCGTAGCGAAATGTCTAATACTAGACAACGTGTTGCAGACAACGAGGCGCGCATTCACTCACTCGAATCTTGGCAGGACAAAACAGAACCAGAGCTGGTCAAATTAAGGCAGCAAGTTGCCAAGTTACAACAGAAAATGGAGGACCTAGAAGGCCGTTGCAGGCGTAACAACATTTTGATCCACGGGCTTCCGGAAGGTCAGAAGGCTCTTCGCCCATCACCTTCGTGCAGTCACTGTTTACAAATATTGTGGGACCTTCGCCGTACAACCCTACATACATAATTGAAAGGGCACATAGGTCACTTCGATCAAAACCAGAGGTATCAGCCCCTCCCAGACCCATAATCATAAAGGTGCTGAATTACTTGGAGCGACAGCATATCCTGCTGAAAGTCAAAGAGCTGCAGTCTATTACCTGGGAAGGGAGAAAGCTGTGCATAACTCAAGATTTACCACTCGAAACCCGCCAAAGGCGAGCTGCCTTTCACCCTGTGGTCAACAGATTGATAGCTGCAGGTATTACATTTAGAATGACCTACCCTGCACATTTGCAGGTCTCGTTAGAAGGAGGTGGCATTCAGTATGAAGCAGTATCCATGCTCAAGAAGATCTCGCTCAAAAGCTTCCTCTTTATTTAAAACCTCCTGAGACAACTCTAGTTAACGACCTCAGGAAGGGTGTAAAGGGAGATCTAGGTGAAATCTGGCCTGCTTCACTTGCGACACCTCTATACTACCTAAGCTATTTCCATATTTCTGCAGCCTTTACCTGAAAGTCGCGGGAAGAAGGAAGACAATCTTATTCAGCCTTGCGGTTTGCTCGATCACAGCTGACTCTGGTGGGACTAATTGGACACTAGGGCGTTTAACTCTAGGCAGTCGAGAACCAATTAAGGGAGGAACCTGGGCTTAAAGTTGCAGTTTCCTAAGAGACTCGATACCGTGCTCCGCCATCACGTTTTCGGTCCTTTGGAAATTAGAGTCCCCAAGGAAACACCAAGCCTCGACTGTAGTATATGGCTATACGTTCTTAAACTTGATTAAGTTGCCACATTAGATTCCTAGAATTTAGCCACGGGCATGACAAAGTGGTTCCTACTTTATTTTGCAGATGACCAAATCAACCCTTAGACAAGTGGCTGAAAGGGAGGTTTTTTTTTTTTTTTTTTTTTAGAAGAGAACTCAAGTGAAGCTAGGTGCCTTGGCCAGCAAACCTAGTTATCAGTTTTCATTCCCTGATTCCTCAATGGAATCAGTCAGGGCTTCAAGTCTATTTGTGAGAGGTAGATCTGAAGTCTGGGGACGCTGGAGATGGGTTGTGATCGTACCTGTCTGCATCTGGTGGTTGCTTTGTCCTTTTATAAATGAACAAAATATTTATTCTCCCCCTTTTTTTTCTACCTTTTAAAGGCTGACACGACGGTGGACTTGGGGTAGAGAGGAGGGGCTGGAATGGGGCTGTTCACGTCCAACCACACCCACCGGAGAGAAGGGGGATTTTCCTAGCCTACCTCCTGGAGGGGTTAACTTTTTTCAACATGGGGAAATTAAGAACTCAGCCCACTGGAAGTTGTTGGGGGGCAGTTGCCACAGGGTGTCATCACCTCTGCGTCCTTATTTTGATTAGTGTTGGCCGATCTATCCCAAATACATCTGTGAGGGAGGAATGTGCTAGGGCTCTAAAAAGTAGCCTTAAATGAAGTTACTATTAAGGGATTACTACAGGGATCAAGAGCAGTGAATTTGTATATAGTTATAAAGGTTGAATTTGAGGGAGGGGGGGAGAAGGGTTTCAACTCAATTTAAGATGTATTGTTGATTTTTTTATGGGGACCCTTTGGTCCGAGGGGTGTGTTTACTATTCTGGGGATTTGTCAATCAATTGCAAGATGCAATTGAATCTCTATAACACGTTGTCAAATGGGTATAATTATGGGGGGAGCGCTGTGGTGCATACTTTGGAGGTATCTAGGGTACAGGCTATACAAACCATGATAGGAAGGGATGGTATATAACTTTAAAAACATCACGTGGAATGTGAGAGGGCCCCACACCCACTAAGAGTGCAAATACTTAAACATTTGGCCCTGTTACAAGTCAAAATCGCTTTTATCCAAGAAACCCATCTCCTATCGAATGAAGCCACTAGCCTGCATTAGAAAAGAAATCGGACAAGTTTTTGCTGGGTATGTCGTCCAACAAAGGGGGAACAGCTATCCTTATACACCGCTCGACAGCATTTCAAGCTAAAACTACTATTACAGACTCCGAAGAGAGATACACATTAGTGCACGGTCTTTTAGACCACACTGAGGTAATACTAGGGAGTATATATGGTCCTGTTGGGGGAAGCCCAGATTTCCTCATAACACTGCTAGATAAGTTACGAGGGTTTATGTCTACTCCGATAATACTTGGTGGAGACTGGAACCTGACCCCCACGCAAGACTTGGATAGATCTAACTCTCCACCTAAATCCCTTTCCATTGCTCAAAAGGCGCTTTCAGACTTCATGGACTCGCTCGGGCTATGTGACCCGTGGAGACTGCAAAACCAATCGTCGCCTTTTCACTTTCCAATCTATGGTTCACTCCACATGGTCCAGACTAGACTATATCTTATTTAGCAATCCCCTTTTGCATGGCATTTGTAATTCCGGTATAGAACCTATAGTCCTGTCGGATCATGCAGTAGCATGGATAGATATGGAACTGGTCAGCAATCCTCACAGAGACCCACTTTGGTGGCTAAATAACCAACTCCTGAAAGACGATTATACGGTTACTAGAGTATCAGATTTGATTCAGACATTTTTTTCCCACAATCAAGGTTCAGTTGCACGGACTGATCATGAATGGTGTGCACTAAAGTGTTATTTGAGAGGAGAATTTATCCGATTGGCTTCCACACGCAAAAGGAAGAATGAGGCCAAAGCCCTCACACTCTTAACTCAGATCAAAGCACTTGAGCACTCCCTCTCCTCCTCCTCCTCGCAGGATACTCTAAAAACACTTCTGCATCTAAGGACTCAATATTCCCTTTTGCTCCAGGAAAAAGTCGAATTTGCCATTTTGAGATCTCGTGCAAAATATAACGAACAGGGCGAAAAGGCAAGTCACCTCTTGGCCTTGCGATTAAGAAAACTAGAGACCTCTAGGCTTATAAATTCAATTGAAGACTCCACTGGGGAAATTAAAACCCACCCCAGAGATGTGGTGTCAACACTTAGGCACTATTTTTCCTCGCTATATAACAAAGCCACCTCCACTCCTTCCTCAAACGAGATGCTGAACTACTTAGCAGCAACCCCCCTGCCATCTCTTTCTCCTGGGCAACAAACACTACTAACTTCCCCTACCTCCACTCAGGAAATATTATTGGCTATCAAAGATTTAGTGCCAGACAAACCTCCTGGTCCCAACGGCCTATCCTCAAACTTTTACAAGCGGTTCACTAAAGAATTAGCACCGGGTTTACTCCGCCTATATCAGTACTTGCTTTCAGGGAATATACAGGATCCAACGCTTTCAGAAGCCATTATTATTCTTCTCATTAAACCAGGTAAACCAGCACATCTCCCATCAAGTTACCGTCCCATCTCCTTATTAAACTGCGACATTAAAATCCTAGCCAAGAGGGTGGAAATGGGTTGGACCTCCTTACTTAGCCCTGAGCAAATAGGCTTTGTTGCCAATAGGTCTCCAGCAGACCATCATCGTAAGCTTCAATATATTATTAATACAGCAAAATCTTCGCCCACTCCAATGGCCCTAATTTCCCTAGACGCAGAAAAAGCGTTCGACAGGGTAGAGTGGACATTTCTCTGGACAACACTGCAAATCATGGACTCCCCCCCCCTTATTTATTAGTTGGATCCAAGCGCTGTATTCTTCACCCAGAGCTAGGCTGTACTGCAATGGGATCCTATCTGACTTTTTTCCTCTCACCTCAGGCACACGACAAGGTTGTCCACTCTCCCCTTTTCTATTCAATTTATACCTTGAGCCCCTTCTTAGGCATTTAAACCTATCCCCATTAATTGTTGGCATTCCCATAGTCAATTGCACTGCCATAATTTCAGTTTTTGCTGATGACATTCTCCTTCACCTCTCAAATACAGTTCCCTCACTGGAAGAAGCTTTGACAATAATTAATGACTTCAGCAAATACTCGAACTATAAACTCAACATTAACAAAACAAAA
Source organism: Neoceratodus forsteri (assembly GCA_016271365.2). NCBI lineage: Eukaryota > Metazoa > Chordata > Ceratodontiformes > Ceratodontidae > Neoceratodus > Neoceratodus forsteri. Next base: position 1,733,895,646 of record CM057450.1, on the reverse strand, counting down.
TCTTCCCTCTTAACCATTTCGCACAGTTCAATTTCGCACTTTGGGATGAAAGGGCTTCACGTTCTATAAAGTACTTAGATCCACATTACCTAAGCCCTTCCTTAATGCGAAAACTAAATCTGGAAGACTTATGGCACGATATCCAACAGGACCTAGCAAGATGGAGCAAACTTCCACTATCGTTCTGGGGCAGAATTAACGCCATCAAGATGAATGTGCTTCCCAGAATTTTCTCTCCCCTGAATATGCTGGACATGTGGCTACCAGTGTCTTATTTTCAGTGTATACATTCAGGAATTAACTTATTTATCTGGAATAACAAACCCGCCAGAAAATCCTATTATAAGCTATCCCAACCTAGGGACAATGGGGGACTCCGTCTCCCTAATTTTCTACTATATTATTGGGCCTCGCACCTGTATAAATGTGGTAAATGGTTATCCTACTCCGATTCCCATACCCGTCAGGCATATACTCCAATATGGTTGCAAGAAGAGTTAGAGCTCTTGAAAACCCATAACATAGCTCCAATGTCCCTCTTTTATATGCTGAAGAAAAACATACCCAAAACCTTTCAACCCCTGCCACTTGGGACCTCTCTTAGAGTTATCTCACAATTTTTCAGATATTTCAAGGTCTCCCCAGCTCTTGATTTCTCCCAGCCTATCTGTGCAAACCCTAACCTGCGGATAGGTAACTCTATGATAACCAGAGGATGGATACCTGCCCTCTCTGAGTGCAAGGTTGCAGACCTCTACTCATCAGATCGAATGTTAACCGCAGAGGAAATCTTAGCAAAATTTGGATGGCCGGCGATGACTGCTTTTAAAGTCACCCAATTAATACAACTTTTGAACAGAATGTTTGGGCGTGAAACCAAAGTCTCCCAGCTTGCCGATTTTCTTTACCAGATTTCTACAATAGTCAATAAACCGCATGGCATCTCGAAAATGTATAGTCTACTCCATACATTCCCAGAAATTCCACCAGCTACTGGCAAAATCTGGCAAAGCCTTTATCCGAATGAAAATATCAATTGGCGAAGCATATGGAGAGACTTATATATTTACCACACTCAAGATAGATATAGGATAACACAGTATAATATTCTAAATAACCTTTACTACACCCCTGTTAAACTGGTACAAATGAGACACATACCCTCGGCAATATGTTCCAGATGTAATAAAGAGGGGTACACTATTACACATTTTGTGGTCGTGTGAGTTGGTATCTCCCTGTGGGAACAAATAGAATCGACTCTAGATCCACTACTAGGGTTGCACGGACTATTTTCCCCAAAACTTGCATTTTGGGGATTACTCCACAATCCAAGTAAAAAAAAAAGTACCACCTGGCACTATTATCAATGGCGGTCAAAAGTTGGTGCTCAGACATTGGAAAGACCAAACTAATTTAACATACGGAATGGTTACATGAATTGTCTTTTAGCTCCGTGTCGAACATCTAATAGCACAGGTGAACCGTCGCCAATCCTCTTTTATGACAAAGTGGGAAAATTATATACCTCTACTTGAATTGACGTTAGACCTAGGATAGGGTGCGGGCCCCTCTATACCTCTCACTACTTTCTAATTTACCTCTTTCTACATTACCCGGAGTAGGAAGAAATATCACTATAATATCTGGATTTTCTTCTTTCCTATCCTCTATCCCTTTTCTGCACAGCCCACTATAAATTTTACTACCTGAACAATACCATAGCCATATGAACAGCATCATGTATGCACCACAGCGCAGGGAGGGGAGGTCAGGGTGGGGGATGTGTATAACTGTCAACTCGCTTCTAGTATGTTCTACGTTTTCTAGAATGTTGTTTTTTCAGTTCTCCCTCCTTCTACTTTTCTGTATCCAAAATGTTTTCTTTAAAAATATTGGCAAAATTCCTGTTATATTCTAACAATGTTGTGATTCTACTAAGTAATAAAACATATTAAATAAAAAAAAAAAAACTTTAGCTGACTTCCAGGACTGAGAGACAGCACAGAGGGAGAAGGTGAGGTTGAATAGATGAGTCAGAGGAGATGCTATGGCAGGAGCAAAAATATGAAGTAACTTAGAGTTCTGTCCATCAGGGTTGGATTTCTGCAGGTGAAGGGAGTAAAGGGCAGCCAGGGATTCCTGGATAGTAATGGGAAGGTGGGGGGAAGAGGAAACCCTTTGAGGGGAGAGGAGAGAGAATGCAAGGTGGAGCAGTGGAGGCTGGAGGGTGAGTGGAAGGGATTGCATAAGTGATGAAGAACTTGTTGAAGTGAGCAGCAACAAAGGGGGGGTCAGACACTGGAGAACAATTTACAATAAGGACCAGGAGGTGGACTGAATGAGAGGGTTCAAAAGGGAGTGACTTATTGTCTAGAACATTGATGGGGTGTTAAGGTTGTTCTGAAGGTAGGCCTTGAAATATTATAATTTTGCAGCCTGGACAGCCTTTGTACAGGAGTTCCTGTTAGTCATGTTTAAGAGGAGGTCAGAAAGGGAAGTAAGTTCATTTGTAATGAATGACAGCAACAAATATAATGCATGCATTTCTTTTTTATATCCTCTTGTTTTAACAGATGATAGGTAATATAACAGAAAAAAAGCACAAGGCTTGCCTTCCTTTGATGTTTGTTTTTTTAAACACTGCTTTAACTATTCTGTAGTTTAATTTTTACCCAGGATCACTAAGGTGAGATGTAATATCTCACTTTTGGTGGCGCCGTGCTTTTACCCATTTTTACAGCTCAGTGGAGTGAAGCACTGACAGGTTATACGCAGTAGTAGTAGCTGATTTTTTGCAGTACCGAAGGGGCTAAATGTTTACATGAACTTCACATACATAGCCAGCCCACCTGTGCAGTGGAAGCACTACTGCTTGTGGTGCCAGTGACCCAGATTTGAGAACGAGTCAGGGGAGCTGGAGGGTCGGCCGGGGAAGGGAAGCTTGAGAGCCAGATGGGCAGCTCGCTTTTCCTGGGAGGGAGGGGGATCAAGACCCGATGCTGTCCTGTGGTACAGCAGCCCTAAGCCGTATGTAGAGTGGGGGAGCATGGTAGGATATTGGTGTATGTGCCTTGATGTCACAGAGCAACCACGTCCCGGGGCCAAAAGGGGGAAAATTGGAGCCTGCTGAGCTCAGCTGATGGAAGAGGGGCACCCTTCACCGCTTGACCCGTGAGGCTACAACAGGGGGCCCAATGAGACAAGAAGGATATGGAGGTTCCCTCCATCCCAATGCCACCAGGGGGGATAGCCAAGGCTACATGGGACCACTTGACCGGTGGATCGCAGGGTGAGACAGGTCAGGGGAAGCCTGGCTGGATCCAGGGGAATAAAGAGCAAGTTAAAAAAAAGGAAACTCATATACAATTAAGCAATAAGGCAGACAGAGTATGTGTTACTTTGTATTAACATCATGCCTCAGGTGATTGTAGGATGAGGTTTCAGGCCAAGTGCATTCAGCACCCAAGTAGTGACATTATTAAAGAATAACACACATCCTGGAGTGCCTTATTGCTACTATACAATGAATGCTTTATTAAGAAAAGAAAATGGGAAAAATATGTTTAGAATTATTGTTTTTTAAGTTTTTCTTAAGGAGTATATTTATTCAAAAAAGAGTCCATAGTTTTTGTTTACTCCAGTGGGTGGCACTGGTGCTATATGCATGCCCTCTATCCAGTTTTAGGGTCTGCCTTAGTCACTTCTTCTGTGTGCCCCCAACACATTCTTCTGTTGCTTTCTCAGTAACCAGTATTTCATGTATTTCATTCCCTCTGTCTTTCTTTTCACCTCAAGAACCTCATTTTTCAAATCCCCCACTCTGCTTCTTGTATCTATCTGTAGTGAGTGAATGGTACACAATGCCAACCACTGCATGGTTAATTTTTGAAACAATGGTCCCCTGGAGTCTCTGGTTATGTGTGATAAAGCCATATTGATCTACGGCTGTGAAAACAATACTGCAGTGTTAATTTAGGGAAAAAAAAGAAGTTTTTGTCTTTTGGCATGCCCATCAGTTGTGAAGTGAGCATGATGTTTTCTATTTTTTTCTTTTTTTTATATATTACTTTTTTCCCTTCTCTTTTCATTTTCCTCCCATACACTCCCTCCCCCTCGCAGCACGAAGGTGCTGTTGTGGAGGCACACGCACATCACAGAACCATGTTTCTGTGTCTCCTGACTTCCAGTGCTGCCTTCTGGCCTCCACTAGGGGGCAGCCAAGGAGCAGGATGACAACCCCCCCCTCCCTGTGAGAGAAGAGAAGTCCTTCAGATGCTCAATCCTCTCCCTCCCCTGCCGACCCCTGGCAAACCAAGGTCACTCCCGACCTCGGGTTGCTGGTGATGTGGTGCAAGGTGTGGTGTCCAGCACCTCAACCCTCAGTGCCATCGGGTCAGCTTGAGCACAACTTTTTCAATAGGAATGCACTGTTACTATCCTGCTGTCAACTGAGCAGACCAAGAAGCTGAGGACAGCAGCTTTAATTTACTTTTGGGGGGCGGGATTTATCTGTACTTACAATTGAAGTGGTGGGCCGACAGACAGCTGAGTTGATGGGGGAATGTGTGGCCTGAACAATGAAGAAGCAAGTCCCAGTCTGGCCGGGGGATGAATGCTGACACCATGACTACTGAGGTTAGTGTGGTTAGTGGGCAGTAGGCAGTGATTCCTGCTTACCTGCAGGAATGTGATGAAGTCAGTTTTCTGCCTGCCCTAGATACAGTAATAAGATACAGTGATGTTATTGACAGATGACATCACTGTCTCTAGGGCAGTCTGACCAATCAGGATGCTAGAATTATCTTTGTCATTGTATAAAACATATTATTAAAACATAGATCTAAATACATGCATTCATGTAGGTAACATACATAGCACATTAATATAAAGCAATATCTCGTATAATATACAGTAAATACATTGATCAAAACACAGCACAAGCATTCATAAAGGTAACATACATTAGCACCTTCATGACAACAACCAGTTTCATCAATATCTGTTCACAAGTACTCAATACTAGTGAAAGATGGCTAATTACACACTATAGATTAAAATGGTGAAATAAAGCCCTTAATCACCATACCTTTGAAATGCACATATGTCCAAAAGATGGTAAACACTCAGTTTCCGAACTCAAATTACAGGAGTTACACACAGTATTACCAAACCATTCACAAACCCTCTTATATGAATTAATTTACAGCATTCTTATAATATGCAGATCAAATACTTTCACAAAACCTCTTCAATAAAACAGTGGTAATATTACATCTTCATTATTTATTAATTTATTTAAGATTTCACCAGGAAGGCATACTGAGCAGAGTACCGCTCGATTCCAGATGCATCCTGGGGGGAGGGGGGAAGGTCAGGACAAGTACAACATTTGAACACAATAATACACAGTGCAGATTCAGCATCATAACAGGAGTTATACAGTACAATAGCAAGCAAATAACTTAGATGCCGAAAGCAGTGGCTAACAGAGTGTGACCTACTAACAAGTCCAAATGGATCAGCAGGCAAATTAGGCAATTAGTGTGAAATAGATTAAATGCTGGAGGACACATAGGTTCGATGGGCGCAATGGCAAGGGTACACCAGGCACTAGACTAGGGACGGGTACTTGGCGAGTAGAGATGAGCCAGGAAGTGCAAAGGTTAAGGGTGAGAGTTGGGATACAGGGCAATACAGTGGCATAGACTGCATGAACAGGAGGGGGTTAAGAACGACTTGAGGAGCTGGTTTAGCTACTTAGAGCTATCTGTGTGTCTAATGTCAGCCGGCAAGGAGTTCCAAAGTTTAGACATGCAGTAGCTGAAAGACGCTTGGCCTGTGGCTGTGGACATATGTGGGACATACAGGGAGTGGGAGTCAGTGTTCCTGAGAGAGTAAACAGAGGGGGGTTGAGCTGCAAGGGCAGACTCAATGAAGGGGCAGGGGTCCGTGACCAGTATTTCGCTGTGGTCCTCACACAGTGGCTAAGTCTCTGATCATGTAGTGAGGGGAGGTCTAGCAGCTTGTAGAAATCACAGTGGTGCACTGAGGGAGGGCAGTTTAGGGTAAAATGGGAGAAGGAGTGGAAAAGAGGGTCGAGTCTTGCGAGGGTGGACTTTGGGGCGGCGCTGTAAACTACATCACCATAGACAATTATAGGGAGAATCATTTGCTGTAGGATTGCTTTGCGAGCTTCCAGAGGTAAGCAACCCTTGTTACGATATAAGGCACCCAGCTTGGGGTATAGTTTCTTGTGGAGTGAGTCAATATGATCAGAGAAGTCGAGGTGCTGATCGAGCCAGACCCCAAGGTACCAGAAGGAGGTGCAGGCCTCCAATGGAGTCCCATCGATAGTGAGATAAGTGGGGGTTGTGGGGAGCCAGGAGAGCCTTTGTCTAGTACAGAAGGTAAGGGAGATAGTTTTCTTTGGATTTAGAAAGAGCTGGTTAGAATGAAACCAGTGCTAGACTGCATTGAAGTCTTCCTGAAGTCTGGAGACAACTTCAGTGGGGGAGGGACCAGACGTATACAGTGCCATGTTGTCGGCATACATATGAATGGATGTGTGTAGACATACGGAGGACAGGTCATTCAAGAAGATGGAGAACAGGACTGGGCCAAATACCAAGCCTTGGGGGAACCCCTTGGTTACAGAGATGGTGGCTGAAGTATGATGTCCGAATCTCGCAGACTGGGATCTGCCTACAAGGTAGGATTTGAACCAGTTGGTGCAAGTACCCGAGAGTCCTGTCTTTGCGAGTTTGGATAGTAGAAGGGCATGAGAGAAGGTGTTGAATGCCTTGGCAAGGTTGACAAAGATAGCCAAGGTGATGTGCCCGTGATCCATGCCCATGAGGACAGTGTCAGTGAGCCTGAGGAGGGAGGTGACTGTGGAATGCATCTCCCTGAACCCCGATTGGTAGGGTGTGAAGAAGGAGGAGACATCGAGAAAGGATGCGAGCTGGTCGAGCACCAGACGCTCTTGAATTTTGGCTAGGATGGGGAGTAGGTAGATGGGGCAGTAGTCACTCAGTGCAGAGGGGTCACCCCCTTTTTGGAGGGGGATAACAGTGGCACTTTTCCAGTTGGAGGGGATTGAAGCAAACAAGAATGAGAGATTGAAGAGGGTGGTCAGTGAGGAGGCAATTGCGGGGGCAGAAAGGTAAAGCATTTTGGATTCCAGACCCGAGGGACATTTACCTTTGTTGGGGTTAAGAGCCTGTAGGGCTTTTAGCACTTCTATAGGGGTGACCGGGTGAAAGGTGAAGCCCGGGGAGGGGGGCGTGAAGAGTGGGAGTGGCAGGTTAGAGTGAGTTTGAGGAGTGTGGATAGGAGAAAGGCCACACTGCTGGTGAAGAGGGTGTTAAAGACCGAGGCCACTTTACCTGGATCAGTGATGGTGAAGCCATCAATGTTTAGGGCTGGGGTGGGAGGCTGGGCTGGGGGAAGGTGAGAATCAACTTGATTGATTTCCAGAATTTTGCAGGATGATTTAGGTTAGAGTGGAAAGAGGCCTTGAAATAGCTGGCTTTGGCCTGCCGTAGGAGCCTAGTGCAGGAGTTACGGAGTGAGCTGTACAGTTGGAGTGCTTTCGGGGTATTTGATGCCTTATAGGCTTTCCATGCTTGGTCCCTGGCATGTAGCTGCTTGATTATAATGGCGGTGACCCAGGGCAGGTGGGCACCCTGTACACGGGTCCTTCTCATAGGTGCATGGTAGTTCCATGCAGTGAGGAATTTAGACTTGAAAAGGTCAAGGGCAGCATCGATGGAGGAGGCCGGAGAGATGAAGGACCAGTTCAGGTTGGACAGGTCATATAGGAGGGCTGAGAGGTTGAGGGCTTTGTAAGACCTGGTGAGCAGTATATGGGGGGGAGGAGCTTTGGGTCTGAATATTGTCTTTACCATGTAGATGAGGTGGTGATCACTTCGGAAGGAGTCCTGACTCTAGAATCCAGTGGGAGTGTGTGGTAGGGGCCCAATCTAGTAGGGAGTGTTTCTTGGACTTGTGGTTCATATGTGTGGGTTCCGAAATTTGTTGGGATAGATTTAGTGAGGCAACATGGCTCCGTAGCTTGGCGCTTGCACTGGAGAGCCAGTTAGAGTTGAAGTCTCCAAGGATATGGAGCTCTCCCCCAGAACCTAGCAGTTTAAGGGTACTCAGGTGGTCCATTATGAGAGGGATGGGGTGTCGGGGGCACAGTAGGACCCTGCTACATATATTTTGAGTGAGTGTGGGAGTGAGAGCTTAATCAGCAAGGAGTCAATTGAAAGCGTGGGCAGGGGGAGCTGGATAGGGGTGAACTGCAGCTGGGCAGAGATGAACATGGCAATGCCACCACCCCTTTTATTGCCCTGGCAGTCATGCCGAATTAGTGTGTAGCCAGGGATTGATAATTCAGCATCCAGATTGTGTGGCTTCAACCATGTTTCTGTTATGATCATAATATCTGGACGCAGTGTAATGACATTTGGTTGGAGGAGGGTGAGCTTATTCAATAAGCTGCATTAGTTCAGATGCATAAGCTTGAGGCCCCTGGGTAGTTTGAGATTTGGGGGGGGTGGGGTGTGTTGGGCTGGGATTACACTCAACATCACCTGCAAGAAGCAGCAGTAGTGTAAGTAGCAGTTTAGTTTTGGGCAGAAGCCCTAATGATTTACGGAGGGCATGGGAAATCTGGTAGGGATTACAAGAACTGATTGGATAAGAAAAGCATAGTGCAATTTGTCCTGTGTGGAATGAGGGTGGCAAGATGGAAGCACCGGGATCCCAGTTTACAAGGAGATGTAGAGGTGGCATCTCTGTGAACGTTGTAGCATTGGAGGGAGGTGGAGAAGCCGTACTCCTTGAAAAGGTGGTGTATGGCTGTGTCTGTGGGTAGGACGAGAGTGGGATTGATGTTAAGGGTGTGAGTATACAAAGCATGGTGAGATGAAGTGGGAACATGATGAGAATTGATGCTTTGTATTAAGCAGTTCAGAAAAATAATAGAGTGGCCACTAGTGGTGACAACAGATAACCTGCAAAAGGGAAAGTGGGCTGACAGAGAAAATCACCACGTGATCCCTTGAGCCTATAATAAGGCTGAGCACACCTAGAATGGTGGCGGGGGTGGTGGGGCAGCCAGCACAGAGTGCCGGCAGGGCCTCAGTTTAGCTGGATGCGAACTGCCGAGAGAGGAAAGAGCAGGTTCCTTAAACAGGTAAGTGATAGGAGTGGCTCACAGCTGAAAATGTTGCATTTCAGTCCCAGACGCTGTTTAGTTTTTGTTTTTTGGTTTTTGTTTGTGCGCCGTTTGTTGAGACAGAATTAGTGCTGGCTGACCCTGAGCTGAACTACAACCGCACTGAAGCTCACTCGGTTACAACATTACATTGCACTTGGCTCTTGGTCTACAGAATTAAGCAGTGAACTTAAGCAGGGAGACAGTGGCTGCAAAATTGAAGGTCCTGGCTGAGTTCAGCTTGTACACCGGGAAAACTGCAGCTGTAGCTGCGATACAAATCTTGCTCTTTTACAGCAGCTGAACAAAATAAATTAAAGCTTCATTTACTGCTTAGGTGGCTGAACTAAATTAATTAAAGCTACCTGCAGTTATTTGATTAAAGCCCAGGGTCACCTCAACTGAAATTAAAGCACCCTTTAGCAAATGATCAGTAAACAGCTAAGTGACATAAATAAGGAGTCCAAAAAAACTATCAGCAGCACTCTCCCGATGGAAAGTGTCCAAGCCCTTAAAATAGCGTCAAGATTCAAAGTTCTTTGTCCTCTCAGTTTAGCTGGATGCAAACTGCCATTGTTATGCCTCAGCAACTTGGTGTAGCATACCTGTTAGTGCTCATGGACTCTGCAGGGGTTTGGCTTTGGGGAAGGCAGGACCAGCGAGGCCCTCACAACCTCCTTGAACACTGTTAGGATTAAAGGGAAACACCCATTTACCAAAACCTCACACCTCAGTGTGGGGTAGCCCCCAATTAGCAATTCTGACTGTAAAAAAATAAGTTTTACCTCTGCAGTTTCTTAGTGTTTTAAAGTTTATCTGGTTGATCCTGCTGTCCCTCCCACCGACATAATGTTTATTTATTTATTTAGAGTCTAGGATTACAAGTACCTTTGAGCCAAGGATCTTTTACAAAGGTTCACATCAACTGAGGTACAATACAAACATTACATAGAGTTGAGTAACAATGCAGAAATGGTGTACAGACGTTTTTTAGCAGCTAAAATACATCACATTTAGGGAAAGTGGGTACCATAGGGGGCAGGGTAGACAGAGGTACCTGATGCTTGGAATGGACACAAGAAGAGCAGTGCAGCCATAGGCATTTGTCAGGCCTCAAAAAAAGTGCTGGGGGGGGTAGGGGCAAAAATGGGAGGGTAGGCAGTAGGATGAGGGAGAGAGGGGGTTCGAGTAGAAGTGCTAGGAGGAAGATCAGATTATGAGGGACAGTCGCAGGAGCTAGAGGCAGCTAGGTGGAGGCAAAGGTTGGCTTTGAACGGGCCTAGATTTTGCAGAGAAGAGATGTCTTTGTTGAGTCCATTAATCCAGCTAGGAGCTCAGTGCGCAAAAGATTGTAATGAGCACCACTAGAGGTGCATCCCATAATCTTCCGTAGCTGTCCCGAGTCTCACGTGAGAGCCGGGGAGCAGCCACAGGAGCATATATAGCATAATGCTATGGATGGAGCTATTAATGGCTCCATTTTGTGATGTACATGTCTGGGAACTATACCGTGACCAAGCATAGATGAACAGTCAAGCCGTACATCTCAAAACGGGGCAATCAACAGCTCCATCCACAGCATTATGTTATGCACGTTCCTGTGGTTGCTCGCTGGCACATACATGAGATTCAGGATTGCCACTGGAGGTTGTGGGATGTGACTCTTGGGGTAATCATTACAATATATTGGCAGGAAGGATAGCAGGATTAACCAGATAAACTTTAAAACATGAAAAAGCTTCAGAGCAAAACATTTCATTTTGTGTGCGAAACTGCTAATCGGGGGCTATCCCACACTGAGGTGTGGGGCTTTGGGAAAAAGGTATTTCCCTTTAATGATCAAGATAGCACTTCACCCTCAAAAAAAGTGGAGGAGAGTATCACCCACATTTTTTCACTGCCCAAAGGATGAAACTGGTCAGGTGTTTTTTTGTTTTCACTTTTGTGTCTCTAAATGCCCTTTTTTGAAGTTCCTAGTTCTATAATTACATTTTATATATGTAGCCAAATCAAGCCCTGCAACTTACTATCCAGTCTACACAAAGATATAACAAGTGGTTTACGTAGCACTTCCCTTCTATTTTCACATGTCTCTAATCCCAAAACCCTTCTCCCAATTGTGTAAGAACCTTCATTCACTTTTAGCCTAGAGTCTCTTCTTTGTAGTGACTATCATTTCACACTCTTCTATTGTTAGCCTGGAATGCCCCATTAGACATGCATATTCCATGCTTGGCAGAATCAAAATTTTGTACACCAATAGAAGTTCCTGTTGTGTCAGCCCTGCATGTTTCAGTACTGACAGAAAATTTATATTTTTTGCTAATCCTTTTACAAATCTGTTCTATATGCAGAGCCCATTTTAAGTGTTCTGATATAGTTACACCCAAGAGTTTGGCACTAGACACTATGCCCAACTCTTCATTATTCATACAAAATTTTGGTTTCTCCATTTCTCTACTAAAATTCACTGACACAATCAGCATTTGGTTTTTATTATTATTAATCCTCATCATGTTACCCTTTGCCCACTTCTGCAGGTTGACTTAATTATGCTCTTATAGTGTATAAGGAGCGGTTGTGTGATTTTCACCTGGGCCTCTAGTATATCCTGAGTCCCAAGCCTGTGCCCTTGTCAATGCACTATACTCCATCACAAATTGGACAATGTATTGGAAGTACATCTCTTGATCTGTCCCCAAAATGAGAAAAAACTTCTATAACTCAGAGGACTCCAGCCAGTCCTGCAGTGCAGCAGTAGTGCTACCACCCACTGTACTGGTGACCCAGGTTCATAAATGGAAACTGGTCACTTGGTTGCCAGCTGAGGAGGGAGGATGGAGTGCCTCATGGACAGTTCTTCTCCCTTAGGGGGGAGGAGGAGCATGGCATCCCAGTACCAAACTACCACATGGCAGAAGATGGGTGGCAGTACAGCAGGATCCCCTCAGTATTTTTATTTATTAATTTATTGAAGAGAATAGGAATTACAATCCTTTGAGTCATAGACTCCTTTGCAAAGGTTCCTCGTCAGTACAAAAAAAAAACATAACATTTGCTAGTTTTTATACATAAGTCACACAGTACAGTGTATAACCATTGTGTCAAGTATCTTAAGTAGTTCTTTGGTCTAAGGTATGATACAAAGTAGATTACAGTTTTGGAAGGTTCTAAATGAACCCTGAGTCAGAGTTTATATACAGTGTGGTTGTGGCACTTTGAGGATGCAGTCATGGATTAAGGTTAGGCATTTAACCCTATGATTGTGCATTTTTTTACTGCTGTGGCTGTTTCTGGCAGAAGAGAACTGGTTGCAGAGCAAGAAACAGAAGTCCAGAACTACAGATTTTTCACTAATTAATCACTTCTGTCTCAGCAGGAGTAGTACCTGTTTGGATTAAGCAAACAGACACTTTATTAGAAGAAGGGGGTCTCATTTAATTTAAAAAAAAGTGTTGTTTTTCTGAGGAATGGGGCAGTATCAGCTTAATTTACTGAGAGCAGAGAGTGAATCTAATTGGAGGTGTGGCTTAGCAGCTTAGGTGCACAAAAGCAGCTGTCTCCAATTACAGCTTCCGGCTGTTTCTGGCAGAAGAGAACTGGTTGCAGAGCAAGAAACAGAAGTCCAGAACTACAGATTTTTTACTAATTAATCACTTCTGTTTCAGCAGGAGTAGTACCTGTGTGGATTAAGCCAACATATACTTTATTAGAAAAAGAAGGAGGTCTCATTTAAGTAAAAAAAAAAGTGTTTTTTTCTGAGAAAGGGGCAGTGTCAGCTTACTTTACTGAGAGCAGAGAGTGAATCTAATTGGGGGTGTGGCTTAGCAGCTTAGGTGTACAAAAGCAGCTGTCTCCAATTGCAGCTTCTGGCTGTTTCTGGCAGAAGAGAACTGGTTGCAGAGCAAGAAACAGAAGTCCAGAACTACAGATTTTTTACTAATTAATCACTTCTGTCTTAGCAGGAGTAGTACATGTTTGGATTAAGCAAACAGATACTTTATTAGAAGAAGGGGGTCTCATTTAAGTAAAAAAAAAAATTTCTGAGGAAGGGGCAGTATCAGCTTAATTTACTGAGAGCAGAGAGTGAATCTAATTGGGGGTGTGGCTTAGTAGCTTAGGTGGACCAAAGCATCTGTCTCCAATTACAGCTTCTGGCCATTTCTGGCAGAAGTGAATTGGTTGCAGAGCAAGAAACAGAAGTCCAGAACAACAGATTTTTTTACTAATTAATCGCTTCTGTCTCAGCAGGAGTAGTACCTGTGTGGATTAAGCAAACATATACTTTATTAGAAGGGGGTCTCATTTAAGTAAAAAAAGTGTTTTTTCTGAGGAAGGGGCAGTATCAGCTTAATTAACTGAGGGCAGAGTGAATCTAATTGGGGGTGTGGCTTAGCAGCTTAGGTGTACAAAAGCAGCTGTCTCCAATTGCAGCTTCTGGCTGTTTCTGGCAGAAGACAACTGGTTGCAGAGCAAGAAACAGAAGTCCAGAACTACAGACTTTTTACTAATTAATCATTTCTATCTCAGCAGGATTAGTACCTGTTTGGATTAAGCAAGCAAATACTTTATTAGAAGAAGGGGGTCTCATTTAGTAAAAAAAAGTGTTTTTTTCTGAGGAAGGGGCAGTATCAGCTTAATTTACTAAGAGCAGAGAGTGAATCTAATTGGGGGTGTGGCTTAGCAGCTTAGGTGTACAAAAGCAGCTGTCTCCAACTGCAGCTTACGACTGTTTCTGGCAGAAGAGAACTGGTTGCAGAGCAAGAAACAGAAGTCCAGAACTATAGATTTTTTTACTAATTAATCACTTCTGTCTCAGCAGGAGTAGTACCTGTGTGGATTAAGCAAACAGATACTTTATTAGAGGAAGGGGGTCTCACTTAAGTAAAAAAAAGTGTTTTTTTCTGAGGAAGGGGCAGTATCAGCTTAATTTACTGAGAGCAGAGAGTGAATCTAATTGGGGGTGTGGGTTAGCAGCTTAGGTGTACAAAAGCAGCTGTCTCCAATTGCAGCTTCTGGCTATTTATGGCAGAAGAGAACTGGGTCCAGAGCAAGAATCAGAAGTCCAGAACTACAGACTTTTTACTAATTAATCACTTCTGTCTCAGCAGGAGTAGTGACTTCAGCAAAGCTTTTGACACTGTTCCACATAGAAGATTGATAAATAAGCTGGGTAGTCTCAGGATGGGTCAGAAGTTGGTCAACTGGGTGGCAAACTGGTTGACCGGCAGAAAACAGAGTGGTGGTAAATAGTATACAGTCAGAAGAGATGCAAGTCACAAGTGGGGTACCTCAGGGATCAGTCCTGGGGCCAGTCCTCTTCAACATCTTCATTAGTGACCTTGCAGATGGACTAGAGGGTAAGGCTTGTCTGTTTGCAGATGACATCAAGATCCGCAACAGAGTAGATGATCCAGATGGGGTGGGCAGAATGAGAAGAGATCTGGATAAACTAGCAAAATGGTCAGAAGTGTGGCAACTGGGATTTAATGCAAAGATGTGCAAGATCATGCACATGGGGAAGAGAAACCCTGAAGCCACCTATAGGCTGGGAGGGGAGTTCCTAACAGTCACAAAGGAAGAAAGAGACTTGGGCATCATCATCACTGATGACCTGAAATCATCCAAGCAGACCTCTAAAGCAGTAGGTAAGGCTAGGAGGGTGTTAGGGTGTATTAGTAGGGGTATCACAAGTCATAAGAGGGAGGTAATAATCCCTCTTTACAAGACACCGGTTAGGCCCCATCTGGAGTACTGCGTGCAGTATTGGAGGCCACATCTTCACAAGGACATTAACCAAATTGAGGCAGTCCAGAGAAGGGCAACCAAAATGGTGCAGGGACTGCATCAGAAGACATATGAGGACAGATTAATGGAGCTCAATATGTATACCCTTGAGCAAAGGAGGGAGAGAGGTGATATGACCGAGGCATTCAAACACTTTAAGGGCATTAACAAGGTGAAAGAGTCTAACATGTTTAAATATAAGAAAAATAGCAGGACAAGAGGACACAGCATGAGATTAGAGGGGGGCTGATTAAGGGGGAATGTGAGGAAATTCTTTTTCACAGAAAGGGTGGTGGATGCATGGAATGGCCTACTCAAGAAGTGGTGGTTATGAATACAGTGCAGGGTTTCAAATAAGCATGGGATAGGCATAAGGGAGCAATACAAATGACTATGAATAGATAGGCCACTGACAGAGCAAAGGCCGATGGCACATTTTTATTTTTATTTTTTTATTTTATTGAAATCTAGGATTACAAATACCTTTGAGCAAGAACTGCTCATTTACACAGGTTCCACGTCAAAGGAATGGGGGGTATACATACATACAAAGGTCAACATAATAATACATAGTTACACAATAACAAGAAGTAAGAGACTGAGGCTTAGGAAATTCCAGTAATTCAAAATGTGCCAAATGTTAGGTAGCATGACATAACCAGCCAAGGGCAATCTTGGAAATAAGCACTACAGGTGAGAGGGAAGGGGGTAAGCAGGCAGGAAGGCCATTGTCAGAGGGTAGAGGGTGAGGGTAAGAGCTCTAAAAGGGAGGGAGAGGAGGGCTAGAAGTCAGGAAATGCCCCGGGGGAGGAAAGGGAGAGGGGGCAAGGGGGTAGGCAGGTAGAAGGAGGCAAGGCAGGGAGAGATAGCTTTCAAGACTGAAGTGGAGGGCAGTGAACGGTGGGCCCCCAATTAGCCGAGGCAGTCACAACGACTAGTTGAAATTAGATGAAGTTGGAGTTGTCTCTTAAAAGGGCCAAGAGCAGCAGCAGTAAGAGTTTCTTTGTTGAGAGTATTGTACCACTGTGGTGCTCTGTGGGCAAAGGTTCTCTGGCTCATGGTAGTCCGGCATCTGGGGACAAGGAAGGTTAGTTGTTGTGAACTTCTAGTTCTCTGGGTGCTGTGGTGGTCAATAAGTAGCTTTTCAATGCCCGGGGGCAAGACCCCGAGGAGGACTTTTTTGACTAAGAGGCAGGTTTGATACTGTATCTGACTGATGAGAGGTAGCCATCTTGCCCCAGTGTACAGGTCACAAGTGTGTGTAAGTCGATCAGCCCCAGTTAGCAGCCTGCATGCTTTGTTGAGTGCAACTGTAATTCTGCGGAGGGCAGAGGAGAAGGCAGAGCCATAAATTGCTAGCCTGTAATCGATGATGGAGGTGACAGAGCTGTTGATAGCCAACCAGAGAGTATCAGGAGTCATGCAGTGTTTGTACCTGTAGAGCAGGCCTATACGGATGTTGGTGGCTTTGGCGACAGAATCTATGTGCCGATGGTAGGACAGTGAGCTGTCCAATGTGACACCTAGGTATTTAAAATCAGAAACGTGTTCAAGTAAGGTCCTTGTTTGGTTTAGGATGGTGAGGTCACAGGATTTGTACTTGCTTCTGGCATTGTAGAAGGTCATAACCTTTGTTTTGCTGTAGTTCATGACCAGTTTGTGTGACTTGAACCATTCTTCGATGCGTATGAATTCAAGCTGTAATTGTTTCTCGAGGAGCTCTGCATTTTGGTGGTTGGTGAACATGACTGCGTCATTGGCGTAGAGCAGTAATTTCTGGTGACAGACACTGGGAAGGTCATTGAGGAAGAGGCTGAAGAGTAGTGGCCCCAGGATGGACCCCTTTGGGACCCCTGAAAGGACTGGCTTTTCTTCCGAGGTAACACCGACAATCCTAACCCACTGGACCCTCTTCCCAAGGTAGCTTGAAAACCAGAGCAGTGCTTCATTGGAGAGCCCAATGTTTGATAATTGCTTGAGTAGGAGTGGGTGGTTCACAGTATCAAAGGCTTTCGTAAGGTCGATGAATACTGCCCCTACACAGTTTCCTTGATCAAGTGCGGTATGGATGAAGCCTGTGAATTCTAATAGTGCAGTGGTGGTACTGTGCCCTTTTCGGAAATCATGTTGATCAGGACACTGGATGTCATATTTTTCCAGGTACTTGACTAATTGGTCTGAGGCGATGCGCTCTAGGGCCTTAGACAATGGAGGGAGGATGGTGATAGGTCTGTAGTTGGAGTGCAGTGATTTGTCTCCACTTTTGTGTACTGGTGTGATGGTCACCTGTTTCCAGTGAGATGGGAACTGGGACATCCTTAGTGATAGATTAAGGACCTTTGTCAAGGGTTCAAGGACTTCTTCAAGGACAAGTGCTAAACAACTTCAGGTCAAGAGAGTCATTGCTGTAGCCTGCATTGTGAATGGCCTTCCGAATATAGGTTCTGGATTCATGCACTGGGATCTCCTTGAAGTAGAATTGTGGGGCAGGGTGTAGGAGCAGAGTAGTTGCAGGAGGGTTACTACCAGAGGGGGCATCAAAGAAATTAGAAGGGAGGACACTATCCAAGTTGGAGAACGCATTGTTAAAGGTGTTGGTGAAGGTGTACAGGTCAGTTGTTGGTGTTCCATTTATGTTTAGCATAGTGGGTGGTGACTTAGGGTCCTTGCCTGTAATTTCTTTCAAGTTACTCCAAAATTTTTTTTCCATCACCACAGGAGTTGGAGAGAGTTTCCTTGAAGTATTTGCTTTTGGCTCTCCTAACTGCCTGCATGCACTCATTTCTGGCAGCTTTATATTTATGAATATCCCCAAGTTTGGATGTTGCATGGGCACAGTGCCAGAGATGATCCCTATGTTTGAGTAAAGTGATTAGATCGGGGGTTATACAAGGGTTAGCTCTGCCCCTGACCTTCAGCGTTTTGAGAGGTGCAAAGATATTGCAGGCCACAGTGAAGTGGCTGATGAAAAGGTCTAAGGCTTGGTTTACATCAATGGCAGAGTCGATTGGTGTCCAATCCAGGTGGCTTAGGTGTGTCTTTAGTAGCTCAAGGTACCCCTGCTTTAACACTTTGGTGTGGATTATTTTAGGAGGTGGCTTAATGAATTTGTTTGTCCAGGTACATGTGACCGGTGAGTGGTCACTGATCCCATCAGGGAGCACTGAGACTTTTGAGATTCATTCAGGGTGATTAGTTAGGATCCAGTCCAGAAGTGTTCACGACCCTATCCTATAGTTGCATCTGGTGGGGGTGGTAACAAGCTAGGTGAGGTTCTGTGATGTGACAGCATCCTTGTAGTTACTGGCCTCCAGCAATAGCCAATTTATGTTGAAGTCACCTAGTACTATGAGTTCAGAGTTATGGTTTAATCCCTGTAGGCTTTCCAATATGCTCATAAATCCATTGTGCTGATCTTTAGGGGGTAGGTACACAGAGGCAATGGTGAGCTCCTTGTTGTGCGCCCCAAGTAGAACTTTAATAGCGAGAACCTGCGAGGGTGGTTTAGGGTTTGAGAATGGGAAGACTTGACCCAGATAGGAACTCATCAGGTAGATGGCACAGCCCCCATCTCATTTGGAAGCCCTGTCCTGCCTGAATATAGAGTATCCAGGGATGGTGACTGCAGCATCTGGTATCTTGGGGTTAAGCCATGTTTCAACAACAGAGAGTACATCAGGGCTATGTTGCTGGACCCAGGTTTGCAAGATGTCAAGTTTTTTAAGGAGGCTGCAGACATTGATTGAGGCTAATGTGAGGGACCCCTCTCGCCTTTTTGTGGCGTGGGGTGCTAGGCTGGTAGGCCCCGGATTAAGATTTCCAGATATCAGAAGTAGCATAAGTAGTATCCTAAGAAGGTACGCTTTAATCATTTTGCAGATTAGTTTTGTTGTAGGGCATCTAGTCCTCTTGGCCTTGCTGGTCTGCGTTTGTCCCATGATATTGCAGAGCACAATATATAAAGCCATGTTCTCTGAGGTGCCTTGTGATTGATGAAAGGTAATCAAATCCACAAGAAATGGTGAAATACCTGTGACCAGAAAACTGTTATCGTAACTCAAAGACCCAGAATGTGATAAATTCCTGAAGGGGTTAAATTCCTCATGGTGATGAAGATTGGCCTGGGGCATATGCAGGATGTAAAAATCCTTTGTTAGTCTCTTCCCTTTGTTCTCCAAAATGGTTTTGAATAGACTTCAAAGACTAGTACACATCTTTTAAGACCAAGTCAGATGGAAATGTGGATTCAATGCAGCACTCCACAACTCAGTGCTTGTATAACAAATTTACTGACCTTACTTTTGGCTTTGATGGCTACCAAATAAGTTGATTTATGATGAGAATGCCAATACCTGGTGTTGATGTTTTGCAGTTTCTTAGTCCAGGAAATGTTCATAGATGTTATGTCCAAGAATGGTCTAGTTCCTCCAAGCAGCAACACATGAAAATCCACAAAAACTAAACTACTGACAAGAGACAAACACAAACAGCCAGCCACACAGGCTCTAGTCTAGTCAGAGACCACATTGTACCACAAGTTAGGAAGGGGTGCAACTGAGTTAGCTGGCTGTCATGTTTTGGCCCCTCAAATCAAGGCTCAGCAGCAGGGCGAGAGTGTGGGATCTCTTCCAAACAGAGTGTGGGACTCATTTATAAGGTAGAAAAAGAAATGGACAGACTGGATGGGCCTTGCGGTCCTTATCTGCCGTCAACTTCTATGTTTCTATGTTTCTATGTACCTGTTTGGATTAAGCAAACAGATACTGTATTAGAAGAAGGGGGTCTCATTTAAGTGAAAAAAAAGTGTTTTTTTCTGAGGAAGGGGGCAGTGTCAGCTTAATTTACTGAGAGCAGAGAGTGAATCTAATTGGGGGTGTAGTTTAGCAGCTTAGGTGTACAAAAGCAGCTGTCTCCAATTGCAGCTTCTGGCTGTTTCTGGCAGAGGAGAACTGGTTGCAGAGCAAGAAACAGAAGTCCAGAACTACAAACTTTTTACTAATTAATCACTTCTGTCTCAGCAGGAGTAGTACCTGTTTGAATTAAGCAAACATATACTGTATTAGAAGAAGGGGGTCTCATTTAAGTGAAAAAAGTGTTTTTTTCTGAGGAAGGGGCAGTATCAGCTTAATTTACTGAGAGCAGAGAGTGAATCTAATTGGGGGTGTGTCTTAGCAGCTTAAGTGTTCAAAAGCAGCTGTCTCCAATTTTAGCTTCTGGCTGTTTCTGGCAGAAGAGAACTGGTTGCAGAGTAAGAAACAGAAGTCCAGAACTACATATTTTTGACTAATTAATCACTTCTGTCTCAGCAGGAGTAGTACTTGTGTGGATTAAGCAAACAGATACTTTCTTAGAAGAAGGGGGTCTCATTTAATTTAAAAAAAAGAGTTTTTTCTGAGGAAGGAGGCAGTATCAGCTTAATTTACTGAAAGCAGAGAGTGAATCTAATTGGGGGTGTGACTTAGCAGCTTAGGTGTACAAAAGCAATTGTCTCCAATTGCAGATTCCGGCTGTTTCTGGCAGAAGATTACTGGTTGCAGAGCAAGAAGCAGAAGTCCAGAACTACAGATTTTTTTACTAATTAATCACTTCTGTCTCAGCAGGAGTAGTACCTGTGTGGATTAAACAAACATATATTTTATTAGAAGAATGGGGTCTCATTTAAGTGAAAAAAAAAGTGTTTTTTTCTGAGAAAGGGGCAGTATCAGATTAATTTACTGAGAGCAGAGAGTGAATCTAATTGGGGGTGTGGTTTAGCAGCTTAGGTGTACAAGAGCAGCTGTCTCCAATTGCAGCTTCCGGCTGTTTCTGGCAGAAGAGAACTGGTTGCAGAGCAAGAAACAAAAGTCCAGAACTACAGACTTTTTACTAATTAATCACTTCTGTTTCTGCAGGAGTGGTTCATGTTTGGATTAAGCAAACGTGTACTTTATTAGAAGAAGGGGGTCTCATTTAAGTGAAAAAAAATGTTTTTTTCTGAGGAAGGGGACAGCATCAGCTTAATTTACTGAGAGCGGAGAGTGAATCTAATTAGGTGTGTGGCTTAGCAGCTTAGGTGTACAAAAGCAGCTGTCTCTAATTGCAGCTTCCGGCTGTTTCTGGCAGAAGAGAACTGGTTGCAGAGCAAGAAACAGAAGTCCAGAACTACAGACTTTTTACTAAATAATCACTTCGGTCTTGGCAGGAGTAGTACCTGTTTGGATTAAGCAAACAGATACTTTATTAGAAGAAGGGGGTCTCATTTAAGTAAAAAAAAGTGTTTTTTTCTGAGGAAGGGGCAGTATCTGCTTAATTTAGTGAAAGCAGAGAGTGAATCTAATTGGGGGTGTGGCTTAGCAGCTTAGGTGTACAGAAGCAGCTGTCTCCAATTACTGCTTCCGGCTGTTTCTGACAGAAGAGAACTGGTTGCAGAGCAAGAAACAGAAGTCCAGAACTACAGATTTGTTACTAATTAATCACTTCTGTCTCAGCAGGAGTAGTACCTGTGTGGATTAAGCAAACAGATAGTTTATTAGAAGAATGGGGTCTCATTTAATTTAAAAAAAAGAGTTTTTTCTGATGAAGGAAGCAGTATCAGCTTAATTTACTGAGAGCAGACAGTGAATCTAATTGGGGTGTGACTTAGCAGCTTAGGTGTACAAAAGCAGCTGTCTCCAATTGCAGCTTCTGGCTATTTCTGGCAGAAAAGAACTGGTTGCAGAGCAAGAAGCAGAAGTCCAGAACTACAGATTTTTCACTAATTGCCCTCCTTCCCACCCTTCCACTCCCACCCAAAGCCAGTTCTAGTTTTATAGCCACTGAATTTGACTGACAACAGGAACTTCCTGTTTGGAAGTAGGAAGGGAAGGATCACTGAGACACATTAGTTTCAGCGACCTTGAAGGAACCTAAAAAAAAAAAAAAACTCTTTATCCCCCCCCCCACGGCTGCTGTAGGTCTGAATCCAAGCATGGAGGAAGGAGACTACTGAAGACTACAAGAAGTTCCGGTCCCAGAACAGGAAGGGTGAGAGTTGTAAGGGCACATATGCAGTAGGAAAGTAAGTGTAAAAATACATAAAGGGAGGAGACAATAAACATACAAAGCAACAGGAGAGGGGACACAATTAAGTCAATATGGGAGTAGGTGCAGTGCAATGGCTGTGGAACAGCAGTGTTCCGGGAGACATTCTGGAGGCTACGATGCTGCCCTGTTTGCAGGCACCTCTCTGGTCTGAGGGAGGAGGTTGTCCATCTCCATCACTGACCTGGCTAGGATTTGTGAAACCTCTTCCCCACCCAAGGACCACCAGGGCCACCACAGTTACCTCAGAGGTTGCCAAGAAAGAGGAGCAATTGGACCAAGGTAGGCTCAAGGAGGGAGAGGGTGGTGGATCAAAAGTGCATCCCTCCAGTTGTAGGTCTCCACAATTCATATGCTGTTCTAGCAAAGAGTGGTTCCTCTATGGAGGCACCTGCAGTGGAGACCAAGGAGGATTGTGGAAGCCTCCACAAAGGAGACCCATGGGAGGGTGGCATGAGACCTCACAGGGGAAGGAAATAACTCCTGGTGGTGGACTCAATCATTAGGGGGTAGGCATGGGGGAGGAAGGGGATAGGGAGGTAAGGTGCTTGCCTGGTGCCACGGGTTGGAGAGACAGGAAGTGAATCCTCAGGATCGCGGGAGCAGTTGCATGAGAGAGGGAGCTGGATGTCATTGTCCACCTAGGGACAAATGACCTGGCTGTAAATGGGATCAGAGCAGTACAAGAGGAGTTTGCGAAGTTGGGGAAGGGCCTTAGATAAGTAGCATGTACAGTAACCTTCTCGGAGGTGCTACTTGTCTATGGCAAGGATGATGCTAGGGTATTCCACACCATGGGATTCAATGAATGGTTGAAAAACTAGTGTGGAGCTCAGGGTTTTGGCTTCATTGGGGATGGGGGAGCCACCTGGAGGGATGCAGGCTTATACTGACACGATGGTCTGCATCTGTCCAGGGTGGGATCCAGGATCCTAGGTGACAGGTTTAAATGCTTCATTGGCAAGCATTTAATCTAGCCAAGGGGGGAGGCACTGAAAAGGAGCAGGGAAATCCCAGCCTCCCCACAAAGCTCAGTAGTTAGAGAGGTAAACACCAAGGCAGAGAAGTCAGTAGGGAGCAGGACAGGGATAAAAGCAGAAAAAGGTGTTAAGGACAGGGATGGGGCTAAAAGGGGTAAGGCCATAAAAAATAAATGGAAGGTGATGAGTACCAATGCCCGCAGTCTGTGCAACAAGCTCCTTGAACTAATGGCCTTGATGGAAGAGGGATGCCTGGATATTGTGGCAGTCACTGAAACATGGTACACAGAGAACTATGAGTGGGAAGTCAACATACCAGGATACACAATCTACAGGAGGGACAGGGTGGGTAAAAGAGGAGGAGGAGTAGCTCTGTCTATAAGGGAAGGGATTAAAGCAACAGAACTAAAGAGTAAACAGGAAGTTAATGAGTCACTATGGGTCACCCTGGAGACAGGAAATGGCACCACAATCCGCATGGGGGTTGTGTACAGACCCCCATCTCAGGGGGAGGAAATGGACAAGGAAATTATAGAAGACATCCTTAAAATGGCAGGAAAAGGTGAGATATTGTTGATGGGGGACCTGAATATGCCGGATGTTAACTGGAGTACCTTTGCTGCAGGAACATCCAAGAGCAGGGTCATTCTTGATGCCCTACAGGCAGAATGCCTGAGACAGCTATTGTTGGAACCCACTCGGGAGGGAGCAATCTTAGACCTGGTACTCTCAAATGGGGAAGGAGAAAGGATCTCAGATTTAGAAGTGGGTAGCCATCTGGGAACAAGTGACCACCAAACAGTGTGGTTCACAATAAACACAGCCATAGAGTCAAGCCATACAAAAACAAGAGTATTGGACTTTAGGAAGGCTGACTTTGGGAAAATGAGAGAGTGCCTTAGAAAAACACTAGCACATGGGCAAGAAAGGGGGTGGAGAAATAATGAGGAATAATCAAAACAGCCATCGCAGAGGTAACAACCCTTTGTGTGAAGCAAATCAATAAAACAAAACGAAGGAAAAAACTACTATGGTTCTCAAAAGAGGTGGCAGGGATGGTTAAGGAGAAAAGGACAGCATTCAGGAAATATAAGGAAACACAGAAGGAGCAGGACAGAGAACGTTATCAGTTAAAGCAGAAGGAGGCAGGGAAGGCAGTCAGAATAGCAAAGGCACAAACTGAGGAAAAGGTAGCCAACTCTGTTAAGAAGGGGGATAAAACCTTTTATAGGTACATTAGGGAGCGAAGAAAGACCAAGAGAGGGATACAGAGACAATAAAGGGGAGGGAATGTGGGCAGAGGGCGACAGTGAAAAAGCAGGGATACTGAACAAATATTTCTGCTCAGTATTCACAACAGATGAGGAGGGGGAGGTGCCTAAACCAAACAAGGGAGAAACTCTGAATAGGGGGGTCGATACCAGTCCAGTCACAGAAGAAAGGGTTTTGAAAGAACTCTTGAAACTGAGGGTGGAAAAAGCAATGGGGCCTGATGGGATTCACCCAAGAATACTAAAAGAACTAAGGGTAGAACTAGTAACACCACTGACTACTTTATTTAACAAATCATGGGAGGATGGAGTGGTACCTGAGGACTGGAGGAGGGCAAATGTGATTCCACTTCACAAAAGTGGGAGCAGGGCAAAGGCAGAAAACTACAGACCAGTTACTTTGACTTCAGTGGTAGGGAAAATGATGGAATCACTTCTGAAGGAAATAATTGTTGAGTACCTAGAGGCCAGTGGGGCACAGGACCCAGGGCAGCATGGTTTCACAGCAGGAAGGTCATGTCAGACAAACCTAATAGATTTCTTTGACTGGGTAACCAAAGTAGTAGACCAGGGAGGGGCTGTGGATATGGCCTACCTAGATTTTAGCAAGGCGTTCAACACAGTCTCACACAAAAGATTAATACACAAGTTAGCCAGCCTTGGAGTGGGTCCCAAGGTGGTAGCCTGGATAAAAAGCTGGCTGGACAACAGGACACAAAGGGTAATAGTAAATGGAGTCCACAGTGAAGAAAGGAGGGTAACTAGTGGGGTACCGCAGGGTTCAGTACTGGGACCGGTCCTCTTTAATATCTTCATAAGTGACATTGGAGAGCACCTGGAAGGAAAGGTATGCCTCTTTGCAGATGACACAAAGATCTGTAACAGGGTTGATACACAAGGTGGGGTGGAAAGAATTAAAAGGGACTTGGCAAGGTTGGAGGAACGGTCAAGTACGTGGCAGCTCATATTCAGTGCAAAGAAGTGCAAGGTAATGCATCTGGGAAACAAAAACCCAGGGAAAGAGTACACATTGGGGGGTGAGTTAATAACAACAACAAAAATTAAAAGAGACCTAGGAGTAATTATATCAGATGACCTAAAGGTGGGCAAGCAATGTGAGAAGGCAGTAAGAAGGGCTGGGGGGATACTGGGATGCATAGGGAGAGGCATCAACAGTAGAAAACAGGAAGTTGTTATCCCTCTCTACAGACAGTTAGTGAGACCCCATCTGGAGCACTGTGTGCAATTCTGGAGACCCCATCTCCGCAAAGACATAGACAGAGTGGAGGCTGTTCAGAGGAGGGCAACCAAAATGGTACAAGGTCTGCACCAGAAGACATATGAGGAGAGACTAAAGCAGCTTAATATGTATACCCTTGAGGAAAGGAGGGAGAGGGGGACATGATAGAAACTTTCAAGTATCTCAAGGGAATTAACAAGGTACAAGAGGGTAGTATCTTTCAGAAGAAGAGATGTGCAAGAACAAGAGGGCACAATTTGAAGATAGAGAGGCGGCTCAGAGGTAATGTTAGAAAGTATTTTTTCATAGAGAGAGTTGTGGATGCGTGGAACAGCCTTCCTGAGGAGGTTGTGGAGTCAGGAACAGTGGGAGAATTCAAGAATGCATGGGACAGGCATAAGGCAATTCTAGTGGGGGGCAGGAGGAAGTAAGCTGTTGATTAACTAGAATCTGCAGCTTATCCATCAGATAGGGAAATGGGCAGACTGGGTGGGCCAAGCGGTCCCTGTCTGCCGTCAAATTCTATGTTTCTATGTTTCTGTAGACTGCAATGGTTGCCATCACAAGTAGCTGATTCAAGGAGGTTTTTTTTAAGACCAGATTTAAATTGGGCAAGACTAGGGGCTAGGGAGATGGAGGCAGGTAGGTTGTTTAGCCAGAGGGGAGCCTGGTATCAGAAAGACCTTTGTCCTACACAGGTCCTACAGTGGGGGACCAGGAGAGAGGTGTTAGTTAGGCATCTAGGGGCCCTCCTGTCTGAGCAGTCTGGATGAGGGGGAGAAGGCCTTTGGTTGCTAGATTGAGGAGCATCTTTTTGGCTTGGAGAGAGGTGTGAAACTTAAGCCTCCTTTCCAAGGTGAGCCAATCCGCGAGTTTGCAAAGCTCACCATATGTGGGTGTCTCTATCGCATCCAGTGACCAGTCTGCAGGCTTTATTGAGTGCTATGTTGATACTGCTTAGGGCTGTTTGGTCTGCAGATCCATAAACCATGATACCGTAGTCCACCAGAGATAGGACAGAAGAAGTTACAGTGAGTTGTAGGGCCTGAGGGGGTAGGCAATGTTTATGTCTATATAGGATCCCCATTCTGGTGTTTATGGTGGAGATAAGGTGTTGGATGTGTGCATGGTAGGTGAGGGAGGTGTCCAGGGTGACACCCACGTATTTAAAACTATTGACCTGTTCAAGACTGCGACCCTGGAAGTTAGTGATGAGAAGCAGTGCACTACTGGGTGGGCTTTGGCGGTGTGCAAAGATCATCGATTTTGTTTTCTTGTAGTTGAGTACTAGGTGATGCTCAAAGAACCAGGTTTCTATTTCTCTGAAAAAGCCTTGTAGGGCAGATTGGAGGGAGTTAAGAGGGTGGTATTTCCATAGCACTACGGCATCACCCGCATAGAGCAGAAGTTTCCCGTTGCATAATTGATGGAGGGAGTTTAGGTAAAGAGTGAAGAGAAACAGGCCGAGTATAGACCCTTGTGGGACACCAGATTGGACTGGCCTTTTGGAGGAAAGGGTAGTGTTAATTTTGACCTGTTGTGTCCGGCCAGAGAGATAGTCTTTGAACCAGGCGGTTGCTTCAGGGGAGAAGCGTTGGGATGGAAGGGAGTGCAGAAGAAGAGCGTGACTGATGGTATCAAAGGCTTTGGTCAAGTCAATGTAGATGGCTCCTGCTAAGGACCCCTGGTCAAGGGCCTTGTGGACATATGAGATAAAGTCCAGGAGGGCTGTGGTGGTGCTGTGCCCCCTCTGGAACCTGTGTTGTTCTTGACAGAGAAGTGAGTGTTTGGTCAAGTAGTCGGTTAGCTGGTCTGAGACTATTTTTACGAGTGCCTTTGAGGGGGGGATCGAGATGGGTCGGTAATTACTGGTGGAAGTGGGGTCACCACTCTTCAGGATGGGGGTAATGATGCCACTTTTCCATAGAATGGGAAACTGGCTGAGGCGTAGCGACCAGTTTAGTATTTTGGTGAGATGTGGCAGAGTCACATCCAGAGTTAGTCTAAAAATTTTGAGGTCGATAGTGTCACTACTGTAGTGCACATTCATCAAGGCTTTGGTGAGGTAGTGTTTTGCCTCACTGCACAAGACTATTTTTAGGCAGAAGGGTGGGGGGACTGTGGTAGCTGAGGTGACCTCAGGGCAATTTGGAATTCGGTCGAAGAAGTTATGTGGGAGGATGTGGATGAGGTACGAGAAGGTGGAATTAAGGGCTTTGGAAATGGTGGTAGGGTCCTGCATGAGGGCCCCATCTACTAGAATCTGTGAGGGGGCAGGGGAGATGATTATTCCACACAGTTCCTTTATATTTCTCCTGAACTTTCTCCCAGAGCCCCAAGTGGTGGTGAGGGCATGCTTGTAGTATGAGGCCTTGGCTAGTTGGATGGCTCAGGTGCATTTGTTCCTGGCCTCTCCGTAGAGTTGTCTATCCTGGGGTCACTGTGAGTCCAGGGCTCTGTGCCAGAGGTTGTCTCTATTATGCATCAGGTTAAGCAGGGACTGTGAGATCCAAGGGGTATCCTTGTTTTTTGAAATATGCTTAGTGAAGGGGGCAAAGATGTCACAGGCACCGTTAAAGGTGGTGATAAAGGAAAGAAGGGCTGTATCAACAGTCTGAGCTTTGTGGATGGGTGACCAATCACAGGAAGGAAGGTAGGATTTGAGGCAGGAAAGGGAGCCTTTTCTGAGGTGCCTTTGGACTGTAACTTTAGGTAGGCTGGGAGGGAGTTTGTTTGACCACCGGCAGGTGACCAGTGAGTGGTCACTTAGTGCATCAGGAAGCACTTTAATCTGGGAGAGGTGATTGGGATTATTGGGGAGGATGTGGTCAATAAGAGCAGAGGACCCAGTACTGGGGTCAAGTCTGGTAGTGGAATGGACCACTTGAGCGAGGTCGTAAGCTAGAACTGCGTCTTTGTAGGTGACAGATATGGTGGGTAGCCAATTCACGTTGAAGTCTCCCATAATAATTAGTTCGCTCTTGTGGAGGAGATAAGTGATGCTGGACAGTATAGAGTCAAAGGCTGGCTTTTGGTTAGTGGGGGGATGTAGACCGTCATAACATATAGTGTTTTTCCATGATTGCCAAGAATTACCTTAATAGCAGTGGATTGGGCACCATCGGCAGGGGAAGGGAGACCGGGAGCGCTTGCACCGCTGTTTTGGTGTAGATGGCACACCTTCCTCCCCATTTGCTTAGTCTGTCTGCCTGAAAGATGGAGTATCCACTGAGGGTGATAGAGGCATCAGGGATGTTATTTGAGAGGCAGATCTCTGATAATGCCAGGATGTCAGGTGCATGCTGGGTGATCCAGCCCTGGAGAGAAGTGAGTTTCCTTGGTAGGCTGCAGATATTAAGGGAGGCCAGTAGTAGGCTCCCATTCTTTCCCTTTGGTGTAGGACTATGAGTAAGTGGCCCCAGATTAGGGTGCACATTGCCATACAGTAGGAGGAGGAGGAGTGCATGTCGGAGTAAAGCTTTCTGGAGTAGTTTGGGTGAAAGGCTGTGGGAGTGAGGAGAAATGCTTTTTTTGGTGTGTCCAACCGGTATTGGGAGGGTGTGTACGAGGTGGGCTAATAGAGCTGGGGAGAATGAGAGATGGGGGCTGTGAGGGGGGCAGTAAGGAAGTGTCTGCCTTCAGATGCTAATACACAAGTGCATACCTCCATATGCACAGTGTGTCGCTGCATGATAAGCAGCTCTGGGGAGAAAACTGTGAGGAAAACCTTGGCTTATCTGGATGATGGCCAGGGCCTGTGCAGGCCCCGCATCACCCACCAGTCATCTACTCTGAGATTTTGGGATTGTGCTCCTCGGGGGGTGGGGGTAGGGTGAACCCTCCTGGTCCTTTCACATTGGGTAATCCACTGGAGTCTCCCTGGAGTGATCAGAATAAGCCTAGGGAAGGTCAGTGATTGGATAGTGAGGGTCAAGACAGAAGGGGGCCAACCAGCAGTAAGAAGGATAAATAATGGGTATAAAAAAGAACTCAGAGGCCCACCATTTTCTATGATTGTATATGGAGCAGAGTGACTCTGTTTTGCACAGAAAGGGATTTGTGCACAAGAAATTCACTTTGCACTACAGTTGCCATATTGGAAGTCTCTGTTTGTATGGCACAAATCAGCTTGCAGATCAGTGCTAAGGGAATGATCAAGTGCCCGTAAATGAAAGGTGGAGCTTAGCATACACAACACAGATGTATATTAGTAGCCTGGTGCCCACATTAACTGGCTGATTGCATGTTAATAGTTGCTGCTGGAAGAAATCATGCTTTAATGGCTAGCAAATAGTAAAGACCATCAAATTTACAGTGCCAGCACCCTGTAACAGTCACTTAGGCCTCGACACTCAAAATGTCCAATGGTGCCCCCTCTTCCCCTTGTCTCCTTCCCAGTTATCCTTGGAGTCCAGTGACACCCTGTCCCCTCACTATCCACATGTCAATCATCATTAGTGTTTAGTAGCACCCCTCCATCTCCCCATCCCCACTAGTTATCCTTGACATCTAGTGGCACCCACACCCCTCAGAGCACCCCTATCCCCACCCCATTCCCAAAACTGTGGCTGTTACAAATCCTCTGCTCATTTCCTTGGCTGACCGCCGTCAGACTTATGAAAACACTATATCAATATACCAAGAGATTCATCAATGTACTGTACAGTAGTTGTGAGAGATCTCTAAAAATCACAAAGATTTCATTATTTTTCAGCAGTCACTGAATCAGTGTATTGTACTCACTGGTTTATAAATATATAGTGTTTACATGAATCAGACGGTGGCTGGCAAATGAGGCAAGGTTTTTTTGCTGGTCACCATCATGGGACTTGGGGGAGTAAAGGGTGCTCTTGGTGGTAAAGGAGGGTGCCACACCACTGGTTACCAGGGATAATGTGAATGGGTAGAGGGAGGGAGGAAGTGACACTAGACACCAGGGATGACAGGCATGGGGATGGAAAGAGGGAAGGGTGTACTTTTGTACACTATAATGCCATACTGGACTTTAGAAGAGCACATTACAGATATAATATTGAGCCTCTAAACACAGCAATACATTTTTTTCAGTGTGGAAATGGTGTCCTGAAGCCTCACATCTCACTCTTCTCACATGTGAAACTGGATAGCTCTGCTGTACTCTGCAGCCCATTCTCTCTATTCCCCGTGCAAAGCAATGGGCCTTGATAAAGACATGTAGATGTAGGTAATAATATGGTAAGAAGGTAGTAGAGCTTTACGTATTGAGTGGGGTCATCACTGTTTTATGTATCAATATTAATTAGGGTTGCCACCTGTCAGGATTTTTACCTGATGATCAGGTTTTCAGGGTCCCTATCAGGTAATCCAGTTTTGCTCTGTGCTGGTCAGGTTTTTGAGCCATTTTGAGAGCTCACATACTTTTGAAACAGATTTTGTCACATCGCTCATTGTTTCAGCTACATATCCAGGTTACAAACAAGTTATGTTGTCAGTTTAGCCTTTTGTTTGTGAAAGCAGTCATCCTGGGAGGTGTAAAGTTACGGCCATTAACACCATTAGCACTTACTTAAGCTAATCTGTCCACTACATCTTAAAGTGGCATAGCAGCAAAGCTGCCCCCACCTTTTGTAACAGTGACAGAGCCAGTTGTCCACCACTTTCATTTGCTGGTACACATTTTCATCTCTAACAGAATTTATGCATTTTTAAATGTTTTAAATTATTTTTTCCCACAAGAAAAAAGTATGATCATTTCTTTGGCTTTGAAATAGTACTGTGGACAAGAACAGGCAATGGAGGCAGAAAAAGATATAAAGTATGTATACTGTTGTGTGCTATTTACAGTATTTCCCTTACTCCCCCAGATCATATCTGTAAATGAGATTTCTTTTATCTCTGTATGTTTATCTGGTTAACCAATGTCAATAAATAAATAATTAGGAAGAACCTCGGAAAGTAAATTTAACAGGCACAGTACAGTATCTTAGCATTTTTATTTCACTGCTGCTTTAAGTGTTGCCTTTTATTGGAGGAACAGTGCAGGATGAGTCATGAAAAGGGGCGGGGCTAGAGGCGGAGCTTAGGATCTGGTTTTTGCCTCTTCCAAAGGTGGCAACCCTAATATTAATGGGTTCATGCTTCATAAACTGCCCGGCTTGCTCAGAGTGAGGAGGTGCTACGCTCTTGTGATCAGCATTGTGGTTTGTGTTTGCACACTGTTTAAAGCTTTGCTTTGTACCATGTTCACAGGAAGTACTGTATGTTAGAAACCTATTTGTGCTGTACTGAGACTTGGAGCAGTTTTCAATACACAGTACCCCTTTTGTCTCATGCACATATTTGCACAAGCACACAATCCTTTGTACTTCACTTAGTATGGTTTTGAAATATGGGACCCATAGTATTTTAATTTTGAAATTTTGTGGTCAACAAGGTAAATTATTAAAGTTTTTTCATCATTAACCTACAGAAAAGCACCATCTATTTATAGTGTATAGTGAGGATTTATAGTGTATGGTGGAATGTTGTTATCCACCGAATTCAGTTGGCTCAAAAATTTTGTTCTGCTGCAGTAGTGACGTCCATAGTGCAGCAGAACAATCTTCATTTTGCTGCACTATGGACATCACACATCAATGATCGCCGCAGAAATGGCAGGCTCAACCAGATAAGAGACCGTGCACGATGGCAGCTGGCTGCAGCTCGATCTCCTGTATGCCATACTCACACAGAGCAACACAAATTTACTACTGCAAGATCAACCAGATATTTAGAATTAAATGAAAATGCAGGATCAGCCAGATATATAAATTACATTTCCGTCTGTACTCTTCGAGTCTCCTTGCTGTCACCACCTCTCGCTAAGCGAGGAATTCAACCGCCATGTTTTTCTTTTTGAAAGTCCCACCCACACCTGATTAGCAACCAATTGAAGGCTGCGCTACCCAATGATGGACATCTGCTCCCTAGCAACCTCACATCACCACCACCATAGCAACCATCCTAACTGCAAGCACACCAGGAAGAAACTGTTAATTTGATTTTTTTTTTTCAGTCCGGTAATAAGGGATAAAAAAAGAATAATTTTGTGCACCATACACTATATAAAATAGCAGATGGTCAACTTTATTCACAACCAGTGGGTTGTGCTACCTTGGGGATCTGATTGCCATGGACCTCTCAAGCTTCCCTCTCAAGGCCACAGGGAATCCAATCCCCTCAGTGGCACAACCCACTGGTTGTGCATAGTTGCCCATCCACTATTCTATATGTTCTGCATGGATTTCCATGCCACATGAAACCTTGTTGTATAACCGTTCAAATGTCATTGAATGTGGTTGTACTGTTCTGTGGTACAACAGGGTTCCAGCTGATAGGAAATCCTTGAGGCAGCTGGTGCTTTTCAGAGAGCTACCATGCACATAGCAATCAGTTCAAGTTCTGAACTGAAACCACTGCATATTCGCAGCCATGAAGCACTGAAGAAAAAAACACTTTTGTTTAAAAAAAATTAAAAAAATATATACACTATAAAAATACTGGTTGGGCAACCACAAGCCAACCAGGCTGAGCTGCCACCTCAGGCTTCTGATTACATTGGACCTCTTGAGCATCCCTCTCAATGTCTGATGTAATCAGAATCCCTCTGCAGCAGCACAGACTAATTGAGCATGGTTGCCCAACTAGTACTCTCTATATTTAGCCTAGGACATTCAACAGAAATGGCTAAGAGAGTTATCCCCAGACAGCTACTAGTGCTTCTTCATGAATCAAAACTGGAGTTGCGCAGAATGTGGAGTTGCAATTCTCCTTCTGAAAAACTTGGCTGAATTTTTCTGTGAGATACATCATGAATTATAATGAGAAAGGGAAAATGTGAACCACTAGGAATTGACCCTAGTACCCTTTGCATTTTGTGCTAGTACTCTGCCACTGAGCCATGGTTCACATAGCTATAACAGCTGTCCCAGACCTTCCTTTAAATTCACATTCCCCTCCTCTGGTGTTGTGTAACTTTGCAACCTAAGAAATTCATCAGAACAGCAACCAATGTGAGCTACATAGAATTCTGCCAAATGACCTGCAATTTTTTTTAAAGTAAAACACAGGTTTTGATGACAACAGTGGTTTTCTTTGTTAACTCCTGAGACTAACTTCTTCAGAAA
Source organism: Neoceratodus forsteri (assembly GCA_016271365.2). Classification (NCBI taxonomy): domain Eukaryota; kingdom Metazoa; phylum Chordata; order Ceratodontiformes; family Ceratodontidae; genus Neoceratodus; species Neoceratodus forsteri. The sequence goes on along the minus strand of CM057450.1, from coordinate 1,733,861,939 downwards.
ATTATGGAAACTGCAGAACTTTGACAAATACTATGAAATTTCAGCTCAGATGGCAAAAGTCAGCACTTTCTGTGATTTTTCACAGCAAAAAAGTTTTATTCTGCCTCCTTCTACCCCTACCTTGAGGGCTCAACAAGGTTGAGTGGCCTGGATTCTGGTTCTGATGAAAAACAGGGGGTTCTTTCTCAAGATAAAAGTAATAGCATGGTGCATCTACCCAGAGTAAATTGTAGTGGGCCAGTTATTTGTATGATAAATCCCCCTGGGATGTTGTATCTACCCACCTCCCTTCACAGTCACCACACACACAGAAAACTATAAACGGTTGCAATACTCCACTGTACATGTAATTAATGACTATCACTAATAATATTCACATAGACAGTATTGAATATCAACAATAACCACCCTTTGTGTGGTACAACTTAGGAAGGCAGATCAGTCTACCCTCATTCCTTCTTTCTTTTTTTCTTGCATTAAATGGACCCGGTTAATAGCGACAACTCCTCTCTCCCCCCAATTACTGGAGTGGGGTAGCAGGGTCATTTGGCCCCTACAACACAGGCTCGCCTCACCTTCAGGGTCACTTAATAGTGTATACATTGGTTACCTGTTGTTGAAGTTGATAAATCTGTACTGGACAAAGTTAGTTCTGCACCTCGTTTGTTGTTTACCAGTTTTTCTCTTTGACTTCTTTCTTCTAGTCACAGCATACCTGCACTTGTTCTTTTCCTGGTGTTTCCTGTTTCAGTATAGAACCAGGACTTCAACTGGTTCCCCACTGGGCACAGCACTGCTCCCTCGTCTGGCCACTGCCGCCAGACTAGAGGCCTGATATTATACGAGGTAAGTGGAAACAGGTGGGGCAATTTGGTTGCTATGACCAATCTAATGCATCAGGGGTGGACATGTGTCTTAAGGAATGTCAAGGGCCTCAATTATCCGGTTAAATGGACAAAGGTGCTCCACCATCTTGAATACCTTCATGTGGATGTAGCCCTGCCCCAAGAGACACACCTCACAGCCAGGAAGGTGGGATGGCTTAAGAAGCGATGAGTTGGACAAGTTGTGCATAGCTCCGCCTCATCCAAGTCGAGAGGAGTAGCTATCTTAGTGAATAAGGCTTGCCCATGGGTGGAAGAGGATGTTAAATCAGATAAATAGGGATGCTGGGTGGTTGCCTATTTTTCCTTTTTTGCCTTTCCAGGAGGAAGTTAGTGGATGGGAATATCTATGCCCCAAAGCAGGACTCAGAAGATTTTTTTCCCACAGGTCAGTCATGCCACAGCTGAGCTTAAGAAGGATGAAGAAACTCTCCCAGTTATGTTGGAGGGGGCTTTAATCTGGTGGAGGACATTTTCTTAGCTAAAACGCAGCCTATTCCTGAGGCTCATCCGAAGACCAAGGTGGCTCTTGTGGAAATGCAGGAGGAATGGGGCCTTTGTGAGCCCTGGTGCAGGGTTTACCCCACAGGGAGGGATTACACCTTCTTCTCCCCAGTGCATGTCACACACAGCAGCATCAACTTCTGGCTGGCTGGTAGGGCATCTGCTCAGGGAATTCACAACCCCAGCATAGAGACTATCCTCATTTCAGATCATGCCCATATCACCATGTGATACCTGTACCCTGGGAACTCCCGTGCCTCCCCACGGTGGAGATGCAGTTCACTCTTAGTGAGGGACATGGACTTCTGTGCCCAAATGGTGGACAAGGCTAAGGCATACTTTCAGACTAACTCCTCGGGTGAGGTTGGCCCAGGAACGGTCTGGGAGGCCTTCAAAGCAGCCCTGTGTGGATGTATTATAGCCTATACTGCAGCGCAGAATAGAAAAAGTTGGAAAGAGGTTCAGAAACTTCAACAGCACCTCAAACCTGGCTGGTAGTATAGCCTAGAGATTAGAAGACTGAGGTGTGAATGAACTTGGTACATCCAGCAGACCAGACCTTAGTTTGATTCTCACAACCTCCACTTGCATACTGTGTGACTCTGAGCAAGTCATTTAACTCCCCCGTGCTCCCAGGTCACCCCTTGAAACAGGCACTTGTGCCTAGTAGGCCTTACCCGGTTACCAAAGACTAAAATAAAAAAATAAAAAAACACTGAAAGATCAGTACAAAAGGTTCCCTAACCCCCCCCCTACACACACACCATTTGTTACCCACCATCACTGGGTTGAAATACAAGATTAATGGGGGAACACGTGATGCAGAGTGCTGAGTAGAAGCTCCTCCGTTAAGCTCCTGCCTCCTGATCATTAAATCATCTTTTTTAGACGCTTACATTTCCCCATTTCCTCTGCTTTTGAATTTTTCTGCTATCTAAATATCCTGGGAGCATAGTTTGTGTGCTAGATTGGTGGATGGAGGCTTATATGAAGAAAGCCCCGCAGAAACATACCCCCCCTGCTACTCCCAAAAAGGCCTCAAAGGACCCCAGGCCTCGGGTGGGCCAGAAAGGCCTGATCTTTCGAGTCAAGTTGGGGAACAAGAACCTTTAATGCTTAATAGGTTCTTAGAAGAGTTTAAGCCCTGTCATGAAGAGATGAAAGAAATGGCGATTGACCTGAAAACTCTCTCTAGAAAACTGGATGAAGTCTTGTTAACTGTTTCTGATAATACAGCTCGAATAGTCTCGATGGAGAAAAAGCTAGAAAATCTCGATCCTGAATTAGTGTCTACGCGACAGAAGCTATCTCGTCTCGAGGCCAAGCTCGAAGATTTGTAGGGCCATAGCCACAGAAACAATGTGGTGATATTAGGGCTACCAAAAGGAGAAGAGGGCCAGCATGCTGTGGTATTCACACAGAAGCTGGTGGAACGGGTTGCTGGCCCTTCTCCCTTCGGCCCAGTATATATTATAGAGCGAGCTCACAGGTCTCTACGACCGAAGCCTTCTCCGGATGCTCCCCCCCGTCCAATTATCTGTCGCTTTTTGAATTTCCTAGAGAAACAGCATTTTTCGTAGAAAGTGAGAGCTTTACAAGAGGTTCGTTGGGAGAGCACGAAACTGAGAATTGTACAAGATTTGCCTGGATCAGTTCGTCTGAAGCAGAAAGCGTTTCATCCCATCATATCTAAGATTATTGCAGCAGGCTTGAAATTTAAGATGGGTTACCTGGCCAGGTTACACGTTTTTGTTAATGGATCCTGGTTTAATTATGATGATCCTGCAGTTGCCCTGTTGAGCCTTAAATCCATGTTACTGGACCTGTTTCGAGAGCCCTGAGAGGCTCTGTTCGTGGGATGAAGAGCTGCTTGGAGTTGCTGATTGAAACTGTTATTTTCTCCTTCCTTGAGGAGATAATGTTAACGAGTTGTATTTGGAAATTCTCGTTTTACCGTTTGGACTGGGGGGATCAGTGTATGGCATACATGTTAACAGCTTCTTAAGCCCTAATTTCAGAATGTTAACTCAGGTTAAGGGCAATGATATTTGGGGTCTCGGGGTTGGCTTATTTAGGAACTGAGCTCTATGTTCCAATATATTTAGTTTTGTAAACTGAATAGAAAGGGGAATTTGTGTTGCTGATTCTAAAACTAATGTTCTCATTACATGGACTGGAAACCAGAGCAGTCTTGGGCTTTCTCTGCAACTTATATTTACCCTGTCAGGATTGGGTTGTGGCCACTGGAGGGCGTAGCATGCATATGTAATATATAGCCATGTTGCTCTTAATTCGAGGAGGATCTCCCTTAATTTTCTCAATAATTTCGTGTTCAGGACAACAAATTTCCTCAAGGGGAATTCTTGTAATTTAGGGCTGGTAATCTCAAGGAAGATTTGTTTTTTCAGTTTTCTTCCCCTGGGTTCACGGTCTCAGTGTTTCTCTTGATCTCTGTTCTCAATTTGAGGAAGCAGTTATTCCCCTTCATTAGGTTCCCAATCTGGTTGCGGTTTGTGCAAAGCTTTTTCACGGGGTAAGGTAACCCCTAACTTTCACTCTACTTTTCACTCTGGTTCCCGAGGATATCTGGCATATTCACGAGTTTGGCAGTGCACTTGGTTTTTCCTTTCACTGTCATGCTAATACATATTCGTGTGCATGCATTGGAAGCCCAAGGCCATTCTCCAGTTTTTTGGGGGTAGTTAATATCGTTCAACTTCTTAAATAAGTTTTGCTACTATTAGCAGAGGTGCATTATCGGGAGGCGGGAGATGGAGGAAAAGACCCAGTACTGCGCTGACGTTGCTTGTGCAGTGTGGGGGTTGGGTGGGGGAGCGAGGACTGGGGGTTTGTTAGGGAAAGGGATAGTTAGGGAAGAGAATGGGTTAATTGTGGGGGGTTGGGGAAAGGAGGGCTTTACTGCAGTAACTTTGGGAGTAGGGTTGCACGTATTATGTATCCTAAGTGTAGGGCTGAGCATATTAAGTTCAATAGTTATTACCAGATGGCCAAAGAAGTGACATTTGTGACTTGGAATGTTAAGGGGATCAGAAAAAAACCCAAACAATATCAGGTTTTCAAACACTTAAGTTTATTATGATCTCAGATAACTTTCCTACAGGAATCCCATTTACTAGAAGCTGAAGCTTCACAGTTAAGGAGGCAACAGGTGGGACTGGTTTATGATGCTCAGGGATCTACTAATAGTTGCGGGGTCATGCTTATTATTAATAGGGGCATTCCTTTTGTTTCTACACAGATCATTAAAGACCCTGAGGGCAGGTTTATCCTGGTTAAAGGTACTCTTTGGTTAGTTCCACTTTTACTTGGTAGTATATATGGCCCCAATATAGATGACCCAGGGTTTTTTATGAGACTTATTTCTGTTATTCTTCCAATGCTTCCCATCAGGATTATTTTGGGGGGTGACTTTAACTAAGTTGTAGATTCTAATCTTGACAGGTCAGGTGGTGGATCGGGAGTGATATCTCTGGGGCAGAGGACTTTTAAGGACTTACTGGACCAGTGCGGGCTCTGTGATGTCTGGCGTGTCTTACACCCTGATTCTAGGGAGTTTACTTTCAGGTCAATGGCGCATGGCTCACAGTCCCTCATTGATTACATATTTATTTCTCAGGCTTTCCTAACTCGGGTTAAGACCTCCTTGATTCAACCTGGCCCTGTCTCTGATCATTCATTGGTGGTATGCAAATTGGCATTCCTTAAGTTACCTAACAGGGAAACCAGATGGAAACTCAATGAACAACTTCATAAAGATGCTGGGTGGGATATTCAAAAGGGTTGCGCCATGCACAATAGGGTTGCGCATGCGCAAGTCCGAAATTGCGCCATTCTGCGATATTCAGCAGGAGGCAGTTGCGCCACTGAAAACAGGCTGAGCAACAGCGCAATGCAAATGAATGCATGCTCAACTGGAAGGGGAGGAACCATGCATAAACTGCACAGCCCGATATTCAGCCGGGTGTGCAGAATTATAAAGCGACTCAACCTGCGCCTGCAGGACTTTGAGCCAAAAAAAGGCTTAAGTCGAGGGCCACCCACAGGTGAGCTGCTGTATTGCAGGGCAACACAGCAGCTGCCACCTGTGGCTGCCCCCCAACCCAGTCCCTGTGCCCCCCCGCAGCCCGATCGCAGGCATAGTGTACTCCCCCCCACCAGCCCGATCACAGGCAGCAATGTGGCTCCCCCCTCCTCTTGAATGTATCCCTGGTGGTCAGTGGACGAAATGCCCGATCGCGGGCAGTATGTATAATAAACCTACCCCCTCCATTACATATCCTGGTGGTCCAGTGGACGAAATGCCCGATCACAGGCGGTATGTAATAAAACCACCCCCGAACATAGCCCTGGTGGCTGAGTGTCCCCCACCCACCCACGAGCCCCACCACCCGCTCCCGCCCGGCTGGCGGCAGGCAGCATCCCACCCGCCTGCCGCCCGCCGACTGACTGCCTGGTAGGGCTGCATGCCCATTGGTGCAGAGCAGAGCCAATGGGCGTGCAGCCGCAATACTATGACAGTCCAGATTTGTGAATGAACATTCATTCACAAATCTGGACTGTCATGTACATACGGCTGCCCATTGGCCTTTGCTCTGCACCAATGGGCATGCAGCCCTACCAGGCAGTCGTCGGGCGGGTGGCGGGGGCAGGTGGTTGATGCTGCCGCCCGCCGCCGCGGGGAGAGCGGGTGGTGGGCTTCATGGGTGGGTGGGTGGGGAACACCAGCCATCAGGCTATGTTCGGAGGGGGTTTATTACACTACCACCCGCCATCAGGCATTTCGTCCACTGGACCACCAGGGATATATGCGGGAGAGGTGGGTTTTAGTACACATACCGCCAGCGATTGGGCATTTTGGTCCACTGGACCACCAGGGATATGTATCGGAGGGGTGGGTTTTATTCACATACCGCCCGCGATCTGGCATTTCGTCCACTGGACAACCAGGATATGTACGAGGCGGAGTCACATTGCTGCCCGCGATCGGGCTGGTGGGGAGTACACTATGCCTGTGATCGGGCTGCAGGCGCCAGTCCTCGATGGCTGCTGCCTGGCAGGGCGCCAGGCGCAAGTCCTCGGGATCGGGCGCACCTACATGCACTGGCATGCAATGGTGACATAATCACATGCAAATGGCCCCGCGCTACCAGTCATGAATTATAGCACCATTTACATGTCACCTTTTGAATATCGTGATTTTGGTACATGGCGCAGCGGTACTTGCGCCACCGCAGGTTGAATGCTCCACTCTGTCAACCTTGCGGTGGCGCGTTCCACTGCGCCATGCACAGTGGCTGTGGTTGGGTGATATTCAAAGGAGCTGCCCAGTAGCACAACTCCTTGAATATTGCTCCTGACACACCCCGCGCAACTATTTTGCGCAGCTCAAGGCTTGTGCCTCATGAATGCAGTTTGAATATCCCACCCCCTAAGTATTGCAAGCTCATAAGGGAGCAAATTGAGTTCTTTTTTTCATCCAATCCTTTAGACAGTGCAAAGCCAGATATTTTGTGGGGGGCATTTAAGGCTTACATGAGAGGGATCCTTATTAGTATGGCGGTGAGTAGGAAAAGGGCACAGGAGAAGGAACTATTATCATTACTTTCCCAAATTAGGTCACTTGAAATTAATAGTTTGGCTAGTGCCCCAGATGAAGACAAGAGGAAACTCCTAGTGTTGAAAGATAGATATCTAGAGTTACTTCGGGAAAAAGCAGAAGTTGGAACTAGCTATTATTCATACAAGGGCTAGTTACACGGATCAGGGAGAGAAGGCAGGGCGCCTACTGGCATTGTGTATTAAGCAACAAGAATCTGTAAGATTTATCCCTCCAATCAGGGCAGTGGTAGACGGTTCACTGAAAGTATCTCCTACCGAAATAGTACAAGAATTTGCTCTATATTATGCAAGATTGTACAGTGACATGGAGTATCCTCCTGGCCCTGGGAGTACGGAGAGTTATCTGAGGGATTCCCATCTGCCCTCCCTCTCAGAGCACCACAGGGGTTTTTTGGTCACTCCTATATCACAGGAGGAAATTGCTGAGGTTATAAGTGGATTGCCCGCAGACAAAGTCCCAGGCCCTGACGGATTCTCCTCCGTATTTTATAAAGTTTTTTGGCATCTTTTACTACCAGTACTTTATCGTTTATTTCAATATATCTTAACCGGAGCAGAGGCAGACCCTCACCTCTTTGAGGCCTTGATTGTTCTTCTCCCTAAACCAGACAAAGACCCTAAGCTTGTTCAAAGCTACAGACCTATTTCCCTTTTAAATCAAGATATTAAAATTCTTTCGAAGATACTAGCCAATAGGTTAACTGTAGTTCTCCCTGAGCTAATAGGTGCAAACCAGGTAGGATTTATGAAAGGGCGCTCATCATCTGATCACTTGCGTACCCTATCTCATGTTTTCTCGGCTACCAGGGACACTGAGTTCCCTGCAGGACTGGTTTCCCTGGATGCCAAGAAGGCATTTGATTGTGTGGATTGGAACTTTTTGTTCTGAGCTCTGGAAGGTTTTCAGTTCCCCTCTGTATTTATATCCTGGATTGCTACATTATATAAAACCCCTACAGCAAGGATTTCTGGGAACGGGGCCTTCTCCAAACCCTTCCCACTCCACTCAGGGACTAGACAGGGTTGTCCCTTATCTCCCCTGTTATTTAATTTATATCTGGAACCTCTCATACAAAATATTCTCAATAATGCCTCCATACAAGGCATTTGTGTTGGGCGTCACGAAATTAAAGTCACTGCATATGCGGATAACTTGCTGATACATTTATCCCATCTGGTATCCTCTGTACCGGCCTTGTTGAGGGAGATAGCAAGATTCAGTGACCTGTCCAACTACAAACTGCATGTTAGCAAAACCTCATTCTTTCCATTAAACCATAAGGTATTCAAAAATGACATTAGTCCCTTAGGTCTATGCTGGACTCCCAGGTCATTCAAATACTTGGGCATTAAACTATCCCATAACCCCCTAACATGGTTTAAGGAAAACCTGGAATCCCTCTCACAGCTGATAATTCATGATCTTGATAGGTGGTCTAAACTTCCCATCTCATTATGGGGCCGGATCAATATAATTAAGATGAATATATTCCCTAGAATTTTTTACCCTTCATCTCTTCTCAATACTTTTATCCCACTACTCTGGTTTAAAAAGTTACATGGCATTTTCACTAGATTTATCTGGGCCGACAAATATCCTCGGTTGGCCTATTACAAACTGGCAGCTCCAAAACTTGAGGGGGGTTTGCAGATTCCCCATCTGGCTATATATTATTGGGCTAGTCATTTAGCAAAGTGTTTGAGATGGGTATCTCCTGGCCCAGAAAAAGAACAGCCCACTTGACTTAGGATTGAACTGGATGTAATTAAGTCTAAGAATCTGGACCCCCTTACTTTATTCTATCTTAAAATTTCCCAGGTGCATATGGTTGAGGAATGCCCTACAATAGTTACCTCATTAAAGGTATATGCACAATTATGTTCATTTTTGCACTATACTCCCCAATTGGACTTGGCCTAGTCTATCTGGAATTCCCCATCTTTCACTATTAATAAGAAGCAGATTCCCCGTCAATGGTTGTCCCAATTGGGGGATGGGAAACTACTCTCTTTTGTGGATGAAGAGGGGCAATGATTGTCAGTAGGAGATATTACTAGGAAATTTTGTGTTCTGGCTCCCTCTCACTTTAAAGTTATACAGTTAAGGCACTTACTTACAATAGATTTTGGTAATACCACCCCCCCCAGACTGTCACAGCCCTAATACCTGAGGTTTCTTCACTTATTGGATCTTCAGGTGTTATATCTAAATTATATCAGGTTTTGTTTTTCAAAAGATATGGGGATTCTTTTGGACCCACAAGATTCTGGAACTCTATCCTTCCTCAGTACCATCCGGATTGGCAATCCCTGTGAAGATCCTGTCATAAATATATTTCTCAAGACAAACTGCGTCTCATGCAATATCATATATTACATAACATGTATTGCACTCCGGTTAAATTACAGAAATGGGGTCTCTTGAGCTCTAATATATGCATTAAGTGTTTGCAGGAAGAAGGAACACTTCTTCACATGTTCTGGTCCTGTCCCCAAATCTCCTTTTTATGGGATTCAATCAAGACATCCCTGGACCCTTTGCTGGGCCTTCAAGAGTATTTTATTCCTGATATTTGCCTTTTAGGGGACCTGTCTTCTATTAGAGTTAAAGTAAGAAAGTATCACATTTCCATGATTGCTTTATCTGTCAAGAAGCTTATTTTACGTCTTTGGAAAGACAAGTCCACTCCAACCTTTCAAGAATGGGTAAATGAAATTCTTGCCAATCTACGTACTGAAAAAGCGATTGCCAGTCTTCATAATAGACTGGCAGTGTATACCAGAATATAGGATTCCCTTCACTCTCTAATTGTACTTGCTCAGTCTTAATCATGTCTCAGTCTAAAGGGCCTTCCTGGCTCTTAGGTGAAGAGCTTAGCACTTAGGTGATGCAAGGCTTTGTTACTGCAGTAAGGGAGGGATGGGTGGGGGCAGTTACCTCTTTATAAGTGACTGTATCTTCATCTCATCCTCATTGTGACTGCCTTTTATTGTGGAAAATGTATTAATAAACTTTGAATTGAAAAAAAAAAGAAATACAAGATTAATACGATTATACAATGGAAGGCTGCGTGGCTGCTTATAAGGTCCAAGCATAAGTTCTGGGAGGGGGAGATGAAGAAGGCAGATTCCTTGCTTATTCCTTAGAAAGCAGCAGGCATCATCTCAGATCCATGCCGCGTGAGACAGTACAGGACGAGCTGTTAATGATCCTGGCCTTATTAACAACACAATGAGAGACTTTTATCTTCAATTGTACAGCTCTAGACTGCCCCAACAGAACAGGAATGGGCACAGACAATGCTTCCTTTCCTGGACTCCACTCTCATTCCTAAGTTGGTGACTGAAGATAGGGGCATATTAGAGGCAAATATCTCCCTCCTTGAACTTAAAATGGCCCTTTCACTGATGTCAAAAGGGAAAGCACCAGGTCCAGCTGGAATGACTGTGGAGCTTTACCAGGTGCTACAAGAGGAGATTGCCCTACCCCTCCTGAAGGCCCTCTAGGAGGCTCACCAAAAGGAGTTGCTTCTATCGACCATGATGGGTGCAATCATCACTTTGCTTCTGAAAAAATCTAATGACCATCTAGACTGTGCAAATTTCTGCCCTTTCTTACTGATGTCTGTGGACACCAAGATCATGGCGAAAATTCTGGACAACAGGCTAGAAAAGATGTTTCCTTCACTTGTCCATCCTTCACAGGCTGGATTTAGCAGGGGCAAATGTGGAGAAGACAAGCTCTGCATGGTACTCAACCTGAAATGGCACGTGACCCAGTCCAAGGTACCTATGGCAGCCCTGGCAGTGGACTTCTCCAAGGCATTCAGCTCCATAGAATAGGGTTATTTGCACCACATTCTGGAGGCATATGGTTTTGCTTTTTCTTCAGAGTTGGATTAAAACTTGATATACTCTACCCACAGCTAAGATACTTACTAACAAACAACTCTCCCCATCATTTGAGTTGCGGTGAGGTACCCGGCAGGGATGCCCTCTATTGCCCCTACTCTTCTTGTTGGCCCTGGACCCCTTAACGAGAAGGCTGATGGCCGATCCTGGGATACGGGGCATACAGATAGGCAAGAAGTCTTATCTGGTCAGTACCTATGCAGATGACTTGCTCCTTGCCATTACTAACCGGGACAAGGCTCTGCCTCTGATTCTGACCACCCTCACAGAATTTGCTACTTTTTGGGGCCTATAAGTCAACAGGAAAAAAAAACACCCTATCGCCACTTAACCTTAGTCTGTCTTAGGCAGATAGACTGGTCCTTGATTTACAAAACTCAAGATGTTGACCTAGCCCTTGATTACTTTATTTCTACTTTCAACACTGCCTGTGACACCTATGCACCAGTAAAAAAGCGCAAAATCAAAGCACTCACAAATCCCTGGCTCACGGCTAAGCTATTGGCACAACTCAAAAGTAGGGATCACCTCTGGGCCACTGCAAGAGCTACTGGCACTCTGTCAGACATTCAAAAGTATAAACAGGTTCGTAACCACTATACTAAACAGATCCGCTTGATGAAGAGCTCCTACTTCAAGAATGCCCTCTCCAACTCCTGGGGTGAAGGGAAATCCTTCTGGGATAACATAAAGAATATCATGGGTCAGCAGTCCAAATCCTCTCCTACAATAAAGAATGTGGATGGAACCACTACATTAGACCCAGAGATCATTGCAAACACCCTAAATGATACCTTCACGGACCTTAGTGGTGTCCTCTCATCTGATTTCTTCACTGATGCTGACCCTCCAATTTCTACTTCTACTACTGCCTCTCCAACCAAACCACCCTTCCATTTCAAACTTGTAAAGGCACATGAAGTCTATAAATATGTAAAGAAAGCTATTTCTAAGTCCCGAGCAAGCAGCACCACTATTGACCTTAAACTTCTGTCCCTCACTCTGGAGGAAGTACTGCTCCCCTCACAAAAATTTTCAATCTCTCCTCTGCTACAGCCAATTCCTAGGAAATGAAAGCTGCAGTTGTCACTCTGGTGCAAAAGTGGTGATAAGTCACTGCCTGGTAACTATCACCCGATATCAATACTACCACCTCTCTCTAAGGCCCATGAATGCTTGATGGCGGACCAACTTTCAGACTACTTGGAAAAGCACAACATCCTATGCACTCAGCACCATGGATTTAGGAAAGGGCACAGCACATCGACTGCCCTACTTGAATTCTCAGGAGCAATCCACAATGCCATGGACAAAGGAAACCTAACTGGAGCAGTCTACATTGACTTAACCAAGGCATCTGATACAGTTCACCATGGCCTACTTATCAAACAACTACTATCCCTAGGGCTCGAGGTCCTGGTGACTGGGTAAAATTACCTTGCTCAGCGCCTTAATCTGTAATAGTAGCTGGAGTTCTGTCAGACTCAAAACCGGTTCGCTCAGGAGTTCCCCAAGGATCTATCCTGGGCCCCCTCCTTTTCAGCCTTTTCCTAAACTCCCTCCCCAAATCCTGCCCTGAACAAATAATCCTCTATGCTGACGATGCCGTGATTCTTGCCACTCATAAAGATCCGAACCTCTTATGCCTCAACCTTCAGCATGCTTTTTCCAAAGTTGAGATGTGGTTCCTTGAACATAAGCTGGTTCCTAACCACAAGTGCTATATCCATGCTCTTTCTAACCCGCGAAAACAAGAAACGGCAAGTCCCACTCACCATTAATACATACCTAGAAATACCCTTGAACAAGTGCCAATTTTCAAATATCTTGGAATCAACTTTGATCAAGGCCTAACCTTTGCAACTCACATTGATAGTACAGCAAAACTATTAATCAGCAAATTGGGATTCTGTATCAGAACTGACAGCTTCTTACCCATTCTGCACTGAGGATTGCCATCCAATCCTCTATCATCTCAGTCATTGATTATGGCTTAGTTATATACGGATCTGACACTACTACAGCACTTAGTCGCATTACAACATCCCTAAATAAGGCCTGTCGGTTGCTCACTGGTGCACACCAACATACCCACACACGTGAACTCTATGCTGACTCAGGTTGGTTGCAACTCTCAAACTGGATAAAGTACCTACCTGCCTGATGGCTAAAAATCCACTCTGGGCCTCACTCCACCCTGTATCCAAGACCTGTTATGCCCGGAAAAGGGCACCCTGCTTTACCAGAAGATCAGAACACAGCCTCTCCAAGTCCCCCCGATGCCAGACTTCTCAGGGACAAAGATCATTTGCCTATCATGCCTCCAGCTGGCTAAATGCCCTCAGCACTCATATTATTGCCTCCACCTCTCTAGGTATTTTCAAATCAAGGCTTTTCTCTCACCTTGTCACCTCCAGCTCCTGTGACTGCCCTGATTAAACCTCCTATTTTCTCACTACCCACCCTGTCCCATTATTTGACAAAGACATGTTTGGGAAACCTTTTCTCCTGCTATTGTCTGCTCCCCACACCTTTCACTTACCCTCTCTGTTCTGGACGTTTTCCCTATTTGTTTCTCCTAATCTGGCATGACCTCTTTCTTGTAATAATAATGTGATTATTGATATCTCATGTCCTTTTGCACAAATGATTTGATATGTACTTGTATATGTTTTCTTGCTCTTGACACAACACAAATTGTTGAGTTATCTATGTAACCTTTTGTACTGTACCTAATTGATGCAGAACCTTTGTAAAAGAGCCTCAGGCTCAAAAGTAGTAATTCCTAGAACAATAAACTAAACTAAACTAAACCTTGCCTGTATAAAGGACTGCTTAGCTGGCTCTGACTTGGTATGGGTGACCCAGGGATTTACATACCTCGGCATAATGATCCCATGGTCCTGGAAAGAGTTGGTGGATGCAAACTTTACTCCCTTACTAGGTACCATCAATGCTGAAATGCAGCAATGGAGACAACTCAAGTTATCACTGAAAGGGAAGGTAGAAGCCATCAGAATGTTCACGCTCCCCAAAATATCCTATCTGTTTCTTAATCTGCTGGTTTGTATACCTCCCAAGATTCTCACTGCTCTGGATAAGTCCACAGCCAGACTACTTTGGGAAGGGAAGGCCCCCAGATTTGGGAAGACAAAACTAAGAGCGCATTGGTCTAAGGGAGGATTAGGACTGCCTTGACTTTTAGGATGCTCACTGGCATATAAGATGACTCAGGCCATTAAATGGTTTCTACCTCCTTTGGGTGTTGTTAGAGATTGACACTGCAGGTGGGGTCACTGCTTCAGACCAGGAAGCCTCCAAAAGATACATGTGGTCCCATAGTGATCGAGACCTGGAGAACATGGCAGCTGGGACTCTCATTATCCCACATGCCAAAGGGGTCTTAGTTCCCCCCTCTAAGTTCACTAGACTGTGGGAAAATCCCACCCTGCAAATTGGAAAGGTGCCAACAGCTTGGCTGTCTTGGGAGAATAAGGGGATATGTGTGGTAGGGGACTTATTCTTACCCGCCTCTGAGGTACTAACATCCTTTCAACAGATTCAGGAGTGGTACTCCCTCCCCAATCAGGATTTTTGGAGGTATCTGCAGCTCAGGGATGCCTTGAAGTCTCTCTGGTACTTCATGGCTAAGACACCAAAATGGGACTGGCTTGATGCCTTACATAAACCTGGGGGACAGAAGGGTATCGCTGAGACTATATACAAGGTGCTACGGGACTCATCCCTCCTAATTTGGAGAACTGAAGGTCTCAATGGCAACAGGAGTTGAACACCATGTAATTCCCTGAGCTACTGACTCGCTATCTGAAGCAAGCCCATCTTAGCTATAGAGACTCAAGAAGCCAAATGATACAATTGAAAATACTCCATTTCTGGAATAGAACCCCGGCACAGTTAACCGAATGGGCCTTATCCCAAATGCGCAATGCTGGAGATGCCAGCAGAGCCCTGCTCACCTCCTACATGTCCTGTGGCAATGCCCGAAATTATCCCATTTCTGTGCTGAGATACTAGAGGATTGCTCCAAAGTGATAGGACAGGATATTACACTGACCCTCCCTCTAGTTTTCTTGAGGGACACATCTACATTAGATCCTCTCCCACACTCCTTAAAACACTGGGTAATGTCAGTCCTGATGGAGGCCAAGCATACCTTCCTTAGGAAGTGGAGACTACCTGGTCCCCCATCTTTGCTAGCCTGGCATGTGGCAATAGCACAAATGTTTATTTTTGAATGTCTTTCCTATTATAGTCTACATAAGGGGCCTAACTACTACCTAAAATGAGATGCATACCTTCACTCCCATCTATGCTCGGTGCCACCTACACCCCCCTGGCAACCCACCCACTTGACTGTGTTGGTGCCTAGCTGCTCCACTAACAGTCTTTCTTTTTCCTTTTTGATTAGCTGGTATGTATGCCTGGTACTGAATATATATAATATTAAAAGCTGGTCCCCTTTGGACAATTTGTTTCTTTTTTCCTGGCTGGTTCAGAACATGATTTAAATTATCCTGTGAGGAACCATGATTATGGCACTTGGCTAAATGTTAGATCTGTAACTGTTCTCTTTTTTGATCTGTTTAGTGATGTTCTCTCCTTACGGTTTTTCTTGCTGTGCTGATGTGTGTATATTTTAACATTTCTGCAGACAGCTGTACGACACAGTGCTGACTTATGTCTCTGTAACGTTATACTTCACCATATGTAATGTACTGGTTATTAGTAATGTTGAAAATAAACTATTTCCTGGTAAAAAAAAACAACAAACAATTTATTAAGAGGGGAAGGGGAAAAAGGGATGCAAAGATAAACAATGATTTGATATGCAGAAACATGACAATGAAATATCATCACAGTGCCCACCCCCCAACAACAACACCCAACCGCAAGCCCACCTCCCCACTGATTCCATTGTTTACTCCCCTTACCCAGGAGCCATAGCTGCAGTCCCTTTAGCTCCTCAATTCCTAATTGGGCATCTCAGGGTCAGGGGTTATAAAAATGGCATCCATATAAACAGTTTATATTTAGTCTCAAGTTCTAAGTCTTTTTTCAAATGAACTAAACAGTTTTAATAAATAAGAGTCTCACAGTTCAGTAGCTGCATCACCTTTCTGGTATCCATTTAATGCAGCAGTACTAGTTATCCAGCAAAACAACAAAATATATATTTTTTTAGCATTTAGTAGTTGCCGTATTGGTCCTTGCAAGAATAGATCCAGAAGCAAATGATTTGATACCTTTTAATGGACCAACATAGATGTAACAACAAGTTCTTTGTTCTTGTTGTTACATCTATGTTGGTCCATTAAAAGGTATCAAATCATTTGCTTCTGGATTTATATTTTTTTAGCAGTAATGTATTCCTGATGATCTGAGATTCTTCACTGGGGTATTTTAAATTCAATCAGCTATTTTTAAGACCATGTTTAATTACAACTTTTGTAATTTTTGTGGCTCTACGGTAAAGATGGCAGCCACCAGAAACTTTCAAAAATCGTCTCCCCAGAGATCACACACTAACAGCACTCACTATATTTATGATGTAAATATGTTGGGGTGTTGCCAGCAGATGGTTCTGATGGCTAGCAGCCCAACACCACCATGATTTGCTTACATCCATAATTGCTGACATGATTGTTGACATGGCAAAACAACAATAACTTTAAAATCCTTTTTCTTGCCTTGGGTATGAATGAATGCATAAAGAAAATCAGATATATTAATGTTTTGGTTTGTTCTAACTGCCCACCAAGCCACCAAGTATTTTAAATTATTGTTAACTAATTCTGCTGCTTTAAAGAATGTGGATCTAACAGAGTCCTTCTGTACCTGTCGCTAGTGCCGTAGTACTAAGTCCCCCTGCAGCAGGCAGAAAACACATCCCCTGAGAGGTCTGAATGTTTCTTAAAGGGACAGAGAACACAAAAGCATCTGTGCATTTATTTGCAAATACACTTTCTTTCACACTGCAGTGTCCCAAACCCCCACACATATTCTGGGGTCCCAGGAGAGGGAACATGCAGAAGCTTATCATTAGCTGCAAACACAGAGTTAAAAGGAATGCTGTAGCGCTTAACTTAATATTCGACCAGACCACCACCTCACATGTTCAAGTAGTAGCCAGCACAAATTTGTGCACACTGAGCTGTGTAGCTGTTCACTGCATTACCAGCACAAACTGCGCTATACCACTAACTGGCAACTGTACACCATCTACCAAACTCCTCCACACCCCATAGCAAAACAGCATACAGAGGTTGGCAGTAGCTTTTCAGGGACCTAAGACTGGCAGGACCAGACGGCGGAGAGACAGACATAGTAAGCCCCACCTGGGGGGGGGGGGTTACACTATTTTAAAAGGTTGCCATTTAGGGTTATCTGCTCAAGGGAATGTACAAACTGCAGGATTTCTGACTTTTTCTGATCTCACATGTCATTTCTTTCATGCACCTTCCCTAATCTCATTGAACATCTGTTTAATAGTTACATCTATAAACCTGCATTTCACAGAAAGTGTGACCCTGCAGCATGAAATAGAAATTAAAGATCGGCAATGCCATTTATACAGTATATATTATATGGAACATCTCTCACATTCAATAACTGAAATATTCTGGAAGCATAAAGAAGATGTTGTGGTCCATAAATGGCTCACAATTCTAACAAATGAAAATGTATGAGTGCACTGTCCCTCAGAGACCTGGCTTGCATCCAACCAGTGTCATATGTGAAATTAATTTGGCTGTCATGGCTCATTGCCTGATGGACAGTATTCTACACTCCACTGTACCTAATATGTTCATTTAAATTCAGAATAGTTGTAAGACTTTGCTCAAAAGATGACAATCTATTTTAAAAGGAATAGAGAAAAGCAAAGCTTTTCGTCACTGGCAAAGATGTGGCAAAGTCATAATCTTCACTATTCATGAAAATCTAGGGAATAGTGTGTAACCGGGTCGCCATGTAACTTTAGGTTACTACCCCTGCCTTTGAGGGCTGAACAAGGTTGAGGGGCATGGGTTTTGGTTCATTTGGAAACATTTTTATTTTCCCCCAGATATAGAAATAATAGCGTGGTGCTTCCACCAGAGTGAGTTATAGTGGGTAAGATGGCTAAATGGTACAACCCCCTGGGATGTTGTACTTACCAATCTCCCCTCACAGTCACCCCACACACAGAATGCCACTTTAGTCAAGACAGTAATACTGTAAAACACATGCAGAGATAGGCTATCACTAATAATATGCCCACAGGCAGTGCTGAACAATAACAATAAAGAGTTTATTAAATAGGGATGGGGAGAAAAGGGATCCATGAATAAAAAAAACCTCAGCAGATCTGATGTAACTAGAAATAATGGCATAAATAACAAACATTAACAGTGCTCATCTCCAACAACAAAATACAGTATAGGCCCACATCCTCCACTAGTACCAGTGCCCCCTTAAGTTAGTCTGGGTACCCAGGTAGTGGCGTTGCAGGTCTGAGCAATGCAGTTTGGTAGCCAGCAATGGTGCATTTTTAAAATAAACATGAACTCTTGAATAACCTTATTTTACTCCCAAGGTCAGGGCAGGCCCTGTGGCTACTTATGGTTCTGCAGACAGTCTCACAGGGTCTGACAAGGATGGCAGGTTCAGTCAGTCAAGCTGGGGGCCTCGGATTGCACAAACATGGTGGCAGCTTAATTTGCTGTGGCAGGATTGCTAGCAGTTTGTCACCTTCGGGCAGCTTGTCACCATCTGTAAAGGGCTGATCTTGGATACCGGAACAGGCCAGTACTGAGGACCAGGGCTACATGTTTACCCCACATGTCCCAGTATCTAACCCTAGGGGAAGACAATGGGTAATGTCTGGTTGAGACACCACCTGGCCAATTCCCCAGACTGTCCTTGGCTGGCAAGGGTTCTCTTCATTGAGCACAGGATTCACACAATCTTTTCCTCTTTGTGTCTAGCAGACTTCAATGCTCTGGAAACAAACCCAGCTCACCCACTTAGGGCAGGGGTAGCAAACAGTCTCTCCAATGGCTGATTCAATCAGCAAAATGGCTTCTGTTGCTATTACCTGGGTGTCCCAGGCAAAGGGAACTTTCTGTTAATTGTCTCTGGTTGTTCAAACCGAAGAAACACTTTGGGCCCTAGCAGGACACTGTCCGACCCTACTCACGGGTAGATGGCTCCTCTCAGACATGGCAAAGTTCAGCTACAAACAACACTTCAGGCAGATAATCAGTCTTTCCAGACAATAAAATGATTAAGGCAAGTCTCCTACTAATTGGCTGTGGAAGCCTTAGGTCGATTCCAGACTTTTACTCCACTTACTCTGTGCTCCCCTGGTTCACTCAGAGTTTCTGAGGGAAGACTGCCTCGAGATGTATTCTTCCCTCAACAGCTGAAGAGAAGGCAGCACCTCACTGGCTTACACAACTGTCCATCTGTAAAAATGATTATATATAAGGTTCATTTGACATCTGACTGGCTGACACAAAAGGCACCAAGAACATTGTCCAGCCCACTTCCTAGGAATCACAGCAGCAGTCCTTAGCGCTCTTCAAATACTGATTGGGCAAAGGAAGGCTCAGGGTTTTCCAAAATGGCATTTGTGAAAACAGTTTATGGAGGTGTCAAGTTTAAAGTCTTTTTGCAAGCAAACAGAGCAGCTTTAGGATGTAATTGTCCCACAGTCCAGTAACTGCCAAACTGCCCTGCTATCCAATGGTGAAATGGATGCTGAGAAAGTTTTTAACCATCTGTCACCAGTGCCATAGCACTAAGTCCCCCTGGCAACAGGCAGCAACACACATTTCCAGTGCTGCCACAGCTGTTCTTAAAGCAACAGTGCACAATAAACATTTAACATTAACACAAAGTTCATTTCTTTCACTATCCCCCAAGTGTCTCTGAACCCTCACTTGTGTACTGGGATACCTAGAGGTCAGAAAACACATGGGAGTAGTTGTCTTCAGCTGCAGTTGTGGCTTTAACACAAGGAGCACTATAGCAGCAATGAGATCTGCGAGCAGACCACCAGCTCACACGTTCAAGCAGGAGCCAACTCAAATGTGCGCACACTGAGATGTGCAGCAACTTACCATTTATCCAACGCTAGCTGCGCTGTACCGCAAGGTGGTGTTTTTTAACTACTTACACACAGACTCCTCCATACCTCCACAGCAAAGCAGGCACACCAGAGCTGGCAGGAGCAATAAAAGGGCACCAGCTAACCCAGGATTGGACAGATCAGATGGCTGGGGGGGCAGACCAGGTAAGCCCCGCCCATGGGAGGGTTACAAGTGCACTTCACAAAACTGTATATATTGTGAAATATTGTATGGGAAACCATATACAATGAGGCTGTGCTTTCATCAGTGTTGTTATGTCATTATAGGGACCTCAAGATCTTTGTTCTTGAGGTCCTTGATGTCATCACAATCCCTAAAATGTAAAAATAGGCCAGACTGGTATGGTTGATCATACATTACTTTAAATAGCATATCATATTCCATGCTTTAAATCTGTCCCTGCCTAGTCACTGCTGCCACCCCGTAGAGTTAATATGTTGCGTGAGCTCACATTGTCCTCAGTGTTGTTTTGGTTTCATGCAGCCATTACACTGTGAAATGTGTGATTTTTTTTCATAGAAACAAAAACACAGACGTTGATGGCAGATAAGGACCACAAGGCCCATCCAGTCTGCCTATTATTTCTACCTTATGAATGCGCCATAGGCCTTTACTCTGTCAATGGCCTATTTATTCATACTCATCTATATTGCTCCCTTATGCCAATCCCATGCCTGTTGGAAGCCCTGCACTGTATTCATATCCACCACTTCCTGAGGTAGGCCATTCCATGCATCCACCACCCTTTCTGTGAAAAGAACTTCCTCACATTACACCATAATCGTCCTCCCTCTAATCTCATGCTGTGTCCTCCTGTCCTGCTATTTTTCTTATATTGAAACATGTTAGACTCTTTCACCTTGTTAATGCCCTTAAGATGTTTGAATGTTTCAATCATATCACCTCTCTCCCTCCTTTGCTCTAGGGTATACATATTGAGCTCCGTTAATCTGTCCTCATATGTTTTCTGATGCAGTCCCTGCACCATTTTGGTTGTCCTTCTCTGGACTGCCTCCATTTGGTTAATGTCCTTGTGCAGGTGTGGCCTCTAGTACTGCATGCAGTTCTCCAGATGGAGCCTAATCAGTGTCTTGTAAAGAGGGATTATTACCTCCCTCTTATGACTTGGGATACCCCTACTAATACACCCCAACATCCCCTAGCCTTACCTACTGCTTTAGTGGTCTGCTTGGATGATTTCAGGTCATCTGTGATGATGATGCCCAAGTCTCTTTCTTCTCTTGCGATTGCCAGCAACTCCCCTCCCAACCTATAGGTGGCTTCAGGGTTTCTCTTCCCTTTGTGCATGATCTTGCACTTCTTTGCATTAAACCCCAGTTGCCACTTTTCTGACCATTTTGCCAGTTTATCCAGATCTCTTCTCATTCTGCCTACCCCATCTGGATCATCTACTCTGTTTTGACAAAGTTTCTGTGGTACAACAAGAAGTCATTGTACCACGGCATCTATGTCACTACAGTGGAACAACAGGGTTTTCTCCGTGTAAATTTTCATACACAACTCCAGACCATGTTCCATTTGAGGTGTTTACAATGAAGTAAGCACTGCTTTACAAAGGATGAAGAGCTGGCATGTCAACTGCTGTGTAAAAGGCTGAGCATATGGTTATAGTGCTGCAAAAAGGACAACTGTGCAACCATGTAATTGCCACCTTAAAGTGTGCAGGATTGTTTTGGGAAGCAGTAGGATGTGTCTCCACTGAACTGTGAAGCAAATCATCCAGAAACAGAGAGAAAATTTAAGTTAGAGCATCTTCTGACAGATAGTTTTGTTTTGGCAGAAAAATAACAACACTTAAGGAAGCCTAGAGAATGAAATTTACACAGGCATCAAAAGAAAGATGCATGAAACACAAAATGTATCCCTATATACAGAATACAATACAGAAGGCAAGCTCACATCGTTATGAGTCAGAGTCCTTGGAGTGATGCTTCCTCTAAATAGTTTGTACATAGAAACATAGAACATAGACAATGATGGCAGAAAAAGACCAAAGGTCCATCCTGTCTGCCCAAGTTCCCTATTTTGCCCTAGGACCTACTGATCCTCCAGAGTGCTGGCTCGCGCAGCCTCACCCCCATTCCCTTCCCCATATCTGACGCCTCCAGCTACCACCTTATCACAATAGCCTTATATATCTCACCTGCATAATGGCAAAAAAATCTATCATGGGGCTGACTCCACTATGTATCCAAAACCTACTCTGCCAGAATCATGGCTTGTGTCCCACCACCAGATCTGAACACCAACCTTTTCTGGTTCCCAGATGTCGGACCGCACAGGGACAAAGGACGTTCGCGTACAGGGCCGTGACCTGGTACAATGCTCTACGTCCACCTACTCTATCCTCTATCTCTCCTGGAGCTTTCAAAACCATGCTCTATGACCACCTCTCTACCACTAGCAACTGTGACTGCATTCGATAAAGACTATTCCTCCTCTGACCATCCCCAAACCATGGCCTATCCTCCCTGTCTAAAGAACCCACACGTACTACCAACTACTCCTGTCTGCCTCCCAACTCACTCTTCTACACCCCCTTCTTTCCCCTCTCACTTGCTCTACTGCCCACCACTTTCCCTTCTTTTTGCCTCCCTTTTGGCCCCCAATTTATCTCTCTCTCCTTGGAAGTTTTTTGTTTCCTAAATTGTTTACTGCCTTGAAACTGTTTAAAGCATATTTATTATGTAACTTCTAAATTTTACTGCCTTGTAACTGTTAAAGCATATTTATTATGTAACTTCTCCTTCTGATAATACTTGTAATGTGTTCTGTTTGTTTGATGTTCTATGTGACATGGAACCTTTGTAAAAGAGCCCTGGCTCAAAGGTATTAATTCCTAGACCAATAAACTAAACTAAACTAAACTAAACCACAGTACCCTTCATTTTGTCCCAGTTGTGCCTAAAACCTCTAACAGTTTTTGCACCCATCACCTCCACCAGCAGCCTGATTCACAACTCCACCACCCTTTCTGTAAAATAATACTTCCTAATGCCACTCCTGAACCTTCCTCCTTCTAGTTCCCATTCATGATTACTAGGGTTGTGCGAATAACTTTTCCCAAATAATAGGCTGAATATTCGGAACACAGCAAACAAATATTTGGGTACTCATTATTCAAGTAATAAAAAGTAAGTACAAATGACCATTTCCTCATCCCTTGCTTATGTCCTAATGCCCCACCTTCCCCTCTAGCTCAAACCCAATACATAATGCCACCATGTCCACCCACCCACCCTCTGTCTGCACCCTGATCCCACCCTCCTTCCCCAGAACTACTGGTGGGCAAAGTGGCCGAAATTCGCTCTGCAAAGTGATTTGCGGAGTAACGCAGAATCTGCAAAGTGCTCTGCAACATGAAGCAGAGTACTTCGTGTCATGATGAGGAATGCAAAGTCCATTGAAACCAATGACCTAATGTTATTCTGCCTTCCCCAAACCACTTCTCCACCAATTTTAAGGTGAAGTACACTGAAATCAATGTACTTCACATCACTTAGTCTTATTATTGAGCTCCAAGGCGAATTTGCAGTGCTTCATGGGATTGCAGGTCACATGGGCTCTAGATTGTTCTGCACAGCCTCAGTTCTGTGTAGTGTGTGTGTGGAGAAAGACAGAGACAGTTTCCTCTTAGAGCTCTGCTATTCAAATCCTCTTAAAGCTGTTAAAAAAGTATTTTTGAGCCATTTTGTTTTGCTCAAAATTTAGTACATCGATTGTAGGAAACCCTCCTGTGCTCATATCATTAAGCGTTTATTGTTTGTGTATGGATTTCAAATGTTAATTTAGAACAGTCAGTCTGTGTACTGTGAACTGTGTTTTGGGGGAGGGGCGTATCTGTGGTGTAGGTAGATTAACTGGGAGAAAAAGGCAGTCTTTCAGTTGTGGTTCTATTTTTCTTGTATTAAAGTGTTAATGTACACACAGTAATAGTTTCAGTAATTCTTGACATTTTTTTGCTGATTGTTGTGGTGCAGCAGTGTATAATTTCAATTTGTTTAGAACATTTGGTTATATTGCTAAAGGTTTGCAATTTGCTAAGCATTACTTGTAATGTGTGTGTGTGAGTGTGTGTGCGATGCATGCCATTAAATCAGACACATTTTGTTGTGCCAGAGTAATTGCAGCAGAGTGAACCTGCTATCCACTGCACCTGCATGAATTTGTTATACTGCTTTGTGATATCTTTACTGGTAGTGGACTGTTACTGCCGTGCACTACCCCCCCCCCCAACCGGCAAAGGTATTCTTCTCCAGACTTGGATTTGTGACTTGTGAGCACTGGTTAGGTGTTGTTGTGCCTTTGCATCTGCATCTCTTGAGTGCGCAGTGCAATCTTAATCTGTCTGTGTATTTGCAGTACACCACTAATTCTGGGAGACTTTGCATTTCTTGTTACGCTCTCATTTCACTTTGTCAGCACTGGGGAATTTTATGGACACAAGACAGTAGCATTTTGGGGATGCACATTAATTCTGGTGTCTGTGTGTGATGTGACCACATCCACTGCATGCATGACTAAGTGTGCCATTAATTCTGGGAGACTGTATTTCTTTTGTTGTGCTCTCATTTCACTTTGACAGCACTGGGGAGTTTTCTGGACACAAGATAGTAGCATTTTGGGGATGCACATTAATTCTGGTGACTGTATGTGAGTGGGGGAGCACTGGGGGCTGCCAATATTGTTGTCACTTAGCCTTACTTTATGTTAAGGCAAAATGACAATGTTAAGTAATAATTACAAGGCGAAGTGAACCTTTCCTATTGGCCACTCTGCATAGCGGAGTGACAACATGAAGTGGTTACTTCATGTTCACTTTGCCAGCAGAATTTAATTTTGCTGCATCTCTACCTAGAACACATAATTATTTGAACTTTAGTCTCACAGTGGGTGACCAGCACAACCCATCCACCTTCATGACTGACTGCCATCTTGCCTTAAGAAAAGCATCTATTTGTACTATGAAAGTCAGACCTCTATTGTCCCCCATCCCCCCACCCTGGCAAGACCTTGATCCCTCTCCTCTCTTCCCAGCACCCAGTTTTGGTCCTGCAGTGGATGACCACTATATCCTGCTTTCCTCCACAGCTGGCCACCATTTAATGAATGAAAGCACTCATGTGCTTGCTCTGTAGTAGAAAAAATGTTGCTTTTCCTCAGTGAAGATGGTTGCCAGCCATGCAGGTGGGTGGGCTGTGCCGGTAGCCAACCATGGAACCAAATTACAAAAACTTGTGAGTGCCTGGGGTAGAGTGGGACTGGGGTGCTGACAGAGTGTAGTGAGATGGGGTGTCATTATAAACTGGGTTAAAACTTTGGGGTGGGGAGGAGCATGGGACAAGGATGAAGGAAGGGCTTTTTTTTTTTGCACTTTTTTATTTTTCTGAATTTCCAATATCCCAGGGGTTGGGACGAGGGTAGAAAAGTGGGTTGGGTATTTTGAGAGAAGGGGGGGAAGAGGCAATTTATTTTGATTTTTAATGTGAGGGTTGGGGATGGTTCCTTTTTTTGGTTTTTGTTTTCTCTTTTCATCTGTATACTAAACAGTACTTTCCTAATATAAATAGTCCCTTATTCAGGAAGAGCTTCCAAATATTTGACAGCCCTACTATTCATGGTATTCTGGAAATATAATTTAGCCCTTGCACGTTTCTAATGATTTCAATAATTCAGAATTAGATATTTCCAAGCATCACATTTTTTTTCTCAAATTTTCAGACTAAAAAGTGTTTTTCCTCTTTGAGTTACAGGCCCAGTCTTGATCAGGCTGTCATTGGGAGCCATATTCAGAACACCACCATTGTGGAGATTATGTTCCCAGACTACGGGCCATCGAAGTGTGATGGTCGCTGAACTGGTAGTCCATGCTCTACTGATGGACCTGGGGTTTCTTCATTCTGCATGGTGTAGGGAACTGTTACACTACCAGCAGTGCCAGCAACACCCTCAGCAGGGGCTGCTTAAGGTTCGAATGAGGGTGGGTTGATGGAATCACCCAACAAGGAGAGGTAGGAGTCATACACAAAGGTCGGATGAAGCAAAAACATTTATTAGACAGGAGGGGAAGGAGGACATGGTTGTACAAGAAAATACCAACCGCAAACATAATAGGGATTATGGACAGCATTGTGGATAACAACTAACATACAACTGTATCTAAACTCTATGTTATTCTTCTCTATAAGGCCTACAAACAAATGTGAGCTTATACTGCTTTATCTCACTAAAAGTACTTTGTCTTAAGGCCACTCTATAATATTCTGATTGCTCTAAGATACCCTCCTAAGAGACCTATGTATCAAGAGTATAACTTACTACATTATCACACCATGTAACGAGCATTCAATGTACAACCTTCAAACAGTATTACACTCTCCGAGTCCATTAGATGCAGGTGTCTCTCATCTGCATGCACGGATAAGCTTTCTCTGTCGTCAAGGGGAAACTGGGTTGCAGGATAAAACACAAGGGAAACAATTGGCTGACTGGGCTAACAACTAAGTGACTGCAGAGAAGATTTTGTACAGGCCATGAGTCTCTCGGCCACACCCCATCTCTCTAGGGTTCCTGAACTTGTTAAGAACAAAGCAACAATTCTCTCATCTCAGAACCCACTGAGGGCTGCTGGAATTGAGACACACTAAACCCAGCCACAGCCCTCTTCCAGACTGCCGGGGTAAGACAAAGAAGATGCTGACCAACCAGCCCAAAGTCCTCTTCTGGACTGCTGGGACATGATGAAGATTCTAAAGAAAGGAAGTCTGTGAATCAGAAGCACCAAGTGGTTCTGGGCACCAAGGCCGGACTAGCCAAGGACTACGTTAAAAAAGAAACAGGACGATGATGCAAAACACTGTGGCAGAATATCTGGATAACACTTAGATACAGATGACAAAACAAGAAAATGGACGGTACCTTTGTACCCGGCCAGGCCATACTTTGGGGAAACTTTGAAGAGCGGAAAACAATAAACAGGACATTGCAAACGACTGTGACACAGTTCTTTGAAAATCTGCTGCTGGCTGCTTCGAAGATGCACTTGAGATGACTTCTGGAATACTTTGAAGAAGATTTATCTGGATACCAATGGTGAACAGATTCTGGAAAACTCTGGAAGACTGATTCAAACACCTTGCAACTTGGAAGGCAGGCAACAAAGCAATACTTTCTGGCACATTCACTGCTTGTAGCAATAGTTGCATGTAAAATAAAGTCTCAGTTCTTGTTGCAATGGTCTCTTATTCAGTCTTAATGTTCAAATCACAGTAAATATATAGATAATTCACTTTTCCTAGCACTGGTGGACCTAACTAACAGGGGTCCCTCTGGCTAAATTGGGTTCTTCTTGTTATTGCAACTCTGTATGGCTAGCTAGACTCCTTAAACATCCAGGGTCACTAATGCTACTGGGCCCCTATAACACCTGAGGAATCTAAATGGCTAGCAGTGGGCCAAAATTGCCCCTTTATATGGCAGAACAATGTGGCAGTGGGCCAAACTTGCCCCTTTTAAGAACTGGTGGCCCTGACTTGACCCTTTAAGAACTGGTGGGCTACCATTGCCCCTTTAAGAACTGGTGGGCCTGACTTGCCCCTTTACACAGTGGTGGGCCTAACTTGCCCCTTTAAGAACTGGTGGGCCTGACTTGCCCCTTTAAGAAATGGTGGACTACCATTGCTCCTTTAAGAACTGGTGGGCCTGCTTGTAACCCTGGCCCCTTTAAGCCACTGGGCCTGTTTGTAACCCTGGCCCCTTTAATTTCTTAGGCTCTGTTTCAGTCTCCTGTCACTCAGTTCCTTTCATTCCTTCCTATTCCAACCCCTCTATGAATATTCATTAGGCCTTTTGCTCTGGCCTTGCTGGATGGACCCTCCTGTTGACGTCGCTACATCCAGCCCCTTTTTAATATTTAATTAGGGTCCTTGCTTCCCAACCCTCTTGCGGTGCTTGGCCACTTCTATTGCACCTAGCGCGAACATTTTAATTTCATATATGCACAGTTTTTGTTCTTCCGTTGGGCGGACAGCACAGAACAGCATGCTGCCGCCAACTCACCACCCTCGGGATTTCTGCGGTGGATTGGGAGGCAGGAGGTACAGCTGTAGAGGGAGGGAACAAACAGGCAGTGTGATGGGCATTCAAGGAGCCTCAGGAACGCCGATGGGACAACCGGCGATGCGGCACTGGCAAAGCTGCCAACGAGGGACAGGGAAAACTTTTAAGTTTAAAATAAAGAGGCACAAAACAAATAAACGATGGGGCTCACAGCCCAAACAGCTGAACCAGACAGCTTATCTTCCTTTGTGGTGCCCCGATGGCACCTCCAACCATGCCACACAGCAGCAGGAGGGATCTTCGGGCACTGGAGGCAGAGCAGGCAAGTAGGCAAGCACTATGGGACAGCTTCAACCTGAGGTAAGTCCTTTACCTGTCCCCTTGACTTGCTGCATCTTCTCTCCTCTACAGCTGCCCAGGAACTCATAATAACTGAATCATTTTTTAAACATAAATCCTTCTAGTTCCAGAATGGCTAGAGTGGAATGTTGTGCATGAGCAGCTCAACACAACATTCTGTGCATGCCATTGTCTCAAGAGCTGTAACAAAATCTATTATTTTACAAGCTTTCAGTGCACAAGGCACATTTCTCTATTCTTGCACCAGTGTTTTCCACTATAGGGCGTGGAAATTCCCTTAAGAGGGGACCCTTTATAACTGTACCCTGCTGCCCACACATCAACAGGGTACTCTGGGCACCTGTAAACCCCTAATTTTGTTTTATTACTTTCTATTTCCGTGGTGCCCCAACTTTGGGGCATTACAGAAGTACCCTACTTTTATCTGCCATGGAGGAAACACCACTCAAAGCTGGCCAACCGGTCAAAAATCATTATCTCTCAACATGGAGGGAACCCCCAGCAAGTTCATCCAAGGAAGACACTGCTCCCAAAGCTGCAGTCCATTTGGAAATACTTTTAATGGCAAAAAAGAACATTATAGAATCTGGAGCACTGTGCTTGACGCAAGTACATTTGACGCAACCTCCAACTCTGATGCAAATTGCTTCAATCCAATGCCCACTTTTTGGCCCATGGTCCTAAAAAGAAGGTCAAGGCTGGGGAAGATTGTAGAAGGAGCCTGCCTGACAAATTCAGCATTATCAAAAACAGAAAAGAAAAAAGAAAACTATTTAATGATACTTTTGCTTACAAGAAATGTACTGTAAATCAATCAAGAATGTTCAGCAAGGTATGAGTCCCATAGTAATAACCTATGTCACTAAAGTCTCAAGTGGTCCTTGTTGAGAAAATAATAAATTTACTATTTAACATATTTTGCTACTGTTGTATGTAAAAAGTTGTTAATCAAAGATATTTGTACCATTTTGATGTGCTTACTTTCAATGCTTCAAGTTATATTTCAAAGTGAGCTTGGTTTTAAAACTGTATTTCAGAACAGATATTTTGTTACAAATGCTGTCTGTGCACTTTCAGTGCTGGCAGCTGGGATTGGAAGTGGAGTGAAGTGAGTCGAGCTGGTGGGTGGACTCATAACTTTTCTGTTAGGATGATATACAGTAGTAACCCACAGGGTTGGATGCTACTGTTTCAAACAATTATTCCCATCTGACATGTAAAAGAAGCGTATTAGTTTGTTGGCTGAATGGCAGGCATAGCAGCACAGAAGGTAGTCCATCCATCTCGGAATCAAAAAATTATGCTGGTCTGATACTAAGCAGAATATTTAATGTTGGTGTTTTGAGGTGTACAGAAAGTACAGTAGTCTATGGAGTAGGCAACCAATGTTTTCAGTCTGATATGGGTTGTTTTGTTTGCTGGCAGAGCATCTGGTGTAGCAGCCCAGTGCATAAGACATCGGTGTTTCACAAAATGATGCCTATCTGAAATGCTTATTGTTTCTGGCAAAATGGCAGGTACAGCAGCCCATGGTGTATGCCACCAGTTTTTCACAAAATTATGCCTGTCTGGCATGTTTATATTTGCTGGTAGAATGCCAGGTACCATACAGTTGCTGAGCATACACCTTTAACCAGATGATCCTTCACCTTCTGGGGTGCACCCCCCCCTCCCAAAGTGGTGGGAGGCTTTGCTTGTATTAGTGGTTTAATAATAACTTTGTATTCTCTAGATTCTTATGTGGATTGCAAGAAGGTATTGTTATGAAGTAATGACTGCATGTGCTCACTTAGGGTAACACTAGTAGAATCATCAAACATCCAACTGTTGATGCACAAACTCTTGTGCTAATAAGAAAATTCCGTGTGCCATTCATGGAACTCTGAGAAACTGTCATACACTAAAATTTAAACCACAGTTCATCCATTATCACTAGTTACTGTTTGAAGTCACTGCTTAGCAATAACGGGTGCAGACAAGTGTCAACTGTGTCCAGTTGCTCAACCAAGATGTTAGCCACAGTGTGTGCTTGTGGCATGGACGTCACTGACAAAGTTGCTTGCTGTTGGTCTTTGGGAATGTGGTGGATAGACATGGTGCAGGGGGCCATATACCAACTGAACAGATGTGACCAATGGCCCACTATGCATATAAAAGACTTCGCAGAATACAATCTACTGCTCCACAGAAATGATGCAAGGCTGACATTTACACCAGTACATTTAATGATGGCTGCGTGAGGTGTACAGAAGATACAACACAACCGCCCACATGATAAGTTGCCATGTTTCCAAAAATTATGCTGATCTGACATAGAAACATAGAAACATAGAATCTGATGGCAGATAAGGACTGCTTGGCCCACCCAGTCTGCCCATTTCCCTACCTACTGGATAAGCTGCAGATCCTAGTTAACCAGCAGCCTACTTCTTCCTACCCCCACCCCTAGAATTGCCTTATGACTGTCCCATGCATGCTTGAATTCCACCACTGTTTTTGACTCCACAACCTCCTCCGGAAGGCCGTTCCATGCATCCACAACCCTCTCTGTGAAAAAATACTTCCTTGAATTACCTCTGAGCCACCTCCCCCATCTTCAAATTGTGCCCTCTTAATAAAGAGTTAAAAATAAAAAAAAATTAAAAAATTGTGCCCTCTTGTTCTTGCACACCTCTTTTTTTGAAAGATGCTACCCTCTTGGACTTTGTTGATTCCCTTGAGGTACTTGAACGTTTCTATCATGTCCCCCCTCTCCCTCCATTCCTCAAGGCTATACATATTAAGCTCCTTAAGTCTCTCTTCATATGTCTTCCGGTGCAGACCCTGCACCATTTTAGTTGCCCTCCTCTGGACAGCTTCCATCCTGTCTATGTCTTTGCAGAGATTTGGTCTCCAGAACTGCACACAGTACTCAGATGGGGTCTCATCAGCTGTCTGTACAGAGGGATAATAACTTCCTGTTTTCTACTAGTGATGCCTCTCCTATGCATCCCAGTATCCCCCAGCCCTCCTTGCTGCCCTCTCACATTGCTTGTCCACCTTTAGGTCATCTGATATGACTACCCCCAGCTCCCTTTCTATTTTTGTTGTTGTTAGTATCTCACCCCCCGTTGTGTACTCTTTCCCTGGGTTTTTGTATCCCAGGTGCATTACCTTGCACTTCTTAGCATTGAATGTAAGCTGCCATACATTTGACCATTCCTCTAATCTTGCCAAGTCCCTTCTCATCCTTTCCACCCCACCCTGTGCATCAACTCTGTTGCAGATCTTTGTGATATCTGAAAACAGACATACTTTTCCTTCCAGTCCTTCTGCAATGTCGCTTATAAAGACATTGAAGAGGACTGGTCCTAATACTGAACCCTGAGGTACCCCACTAGTAACCCTCCTTTCTTCTGAGTGGACTCCATTTACTATTACCTCTGTGTCCTATTCTCCAGCCAATTCTTTACCCAGGCTGTCATCTTGGGACCCACTCCCAGGCTGGCTAACTTGTATATTAATCTTTGTGTGGGACTGTGTCAAATGCCTTATAAAGTCTAGGTAGGCCATGTCCACTGCCCTCCCTGATCTACTACTTTGGTCACCCAGTCAAAGAAATCTATCAGATTCATCTGGCATGACCTTCCCGCTGTGAATCCATGCGCTCGGGTCCTGTGCCCCTCTGGCCTCTAGATACTGGACAATTCTTTTCCTTCAAGTGATTCCATCATTTTCCTATCACTGAGGTTAAACTAACAGGTCTGTAGTTTTCTGCTTCTGCCTTGCTTTCACTTTTGTGAAGGGAATCAATCTGCCCTCCTCCAGTCCTCGGGTACCACCCCATCCTCCCATGATTTGTTAAAAAGGGTAGTCAGTGGTGTCACTAGTTCTACCCTTAGCTCTTTTAGAATTCTGTGATGAATCCCATCAGGCTCCATTACTTTGTCCACCTTCAGTTTTAAGAGTTCTTTCAGAACCCTTTCTTCTGTAAATGGGCTGGTAATCAACTTCTGTATCCAGAGTGTTTCTACTGTTTGTTTTAGGTACCTCCTCTTCTTCATTTGTAAATACTGAGCAAAAATATTTGTTTAGTATCTCTGCCTTTTCACAGTCTCCCTCTGCCTACCCTTCCTCCCCTTTTTTAAGCCTCACTATCCCTCCCTTGGTCTTCCTTCGCTCCCTGATGTACCTATAAAAGGTTTTATCCTCTTAACTGAGTTGGCTATCTT
Source organism: Neoceratodus forsteri (assembly GCA_016271365.2). Classification (NCBI taxonomy): domain Eukaryota; kingdom Metazoa; phylum Chordata; order Ceratodontiformes; family Ceratodontidae; genus Neoceratodus; species Neoceratodus forsteri. The sequence continues at coordinate 1,733,829,197 of CM057450.1, read as the reverse complement.
TTCCTCGGTTTGGGCTTTGCTGTTCTGACTGCCTTCCCAGCCTCCTTTTGCTTTAACTGATACAGTTCTCTGTCCTGCTCCTTCTGCAATTCCTTGTACTTCCTGAATGCTTTCTTTTCACTTGAACCTTCACTGCCACTTCCTTTGAGAACCATAGTGGTTTCTTACATCATTTTGTTTTGTTTATTTGCTTCACACAAAGGCTTGTTACCTCTGTGATGGCAGTTTTTATTATTCCCCATTGTTCTTCCACCCCTCCTTCCTGACCATTTGCTAATGCATTCCTTAGGCACTCACCCATTTTGGCAAAGTCAGCCCTCCTAAAGTTCAGTACTTTTGTCTTTGTATGGCTTGACTCTATTGCTGTGTTTATTGTGAACCATACTGCTCGATGGTCGCTAGTTCCCAGATGGCTACCCACTTCTACATCTGTGATCCTCTCTCCATCTCCATTAGAGAGAATCAAGTCTAATATTGCTCCCTCTCAAGTGGGCTCCAGTACTAGTTGTCTAAGGCATGCCCCCTGTAGGGCATCTAGAATAACTACACTCTTTGAAGTGGCAGTTGCAACTGCACTCCAGTTAACATCTGGCATATTCAGATCACACATCAGCAATATCTCCTCTTTTTCTGCCATTCTAAGTATACTTTCTATCATTTTCTTATCCATTTCCTCCCCCTGAGAAGGGGGTCTGTATACAACCCCTGTGCAGATTGTGGTGCCATTGCCTGTCTCCAAATTTACCCACAGTGCTTCTTCTCCTCCCTGTTTACCCTTTTGTTCTGTTCCTTTATTCCTTCCCTTATGTAAAGAACTACCTCCTCCTCTTTACCCTCCCTGTCCCTCCTGTAGATAGTGTATCCTGGTATGTTTATGTCCCAGTCATGGTTTTGTGTGTACCATGTTTCTGTGACTGCCACGATATCCAGTTGTTCCTCCTTCATCAAGGCCACTAATTCAAGAAGCTTGTTACCCAGACTAAAGGCATTGGTACTCATTGCTCTCCATTTTTTGATGGCTTTACCTTCTGCTGCAGCATCCCCCACTGACCATTCTACCTCAGTCTTTTTCTCATTTAGTACCCTGTTTTGTAGGGAGAGGCTGGGATTTTCCTGCTGTTTGTCAGTGCCTCCCCCTTTGACTAGTTTAAAAGCTTGCAAATGAAGCATTTAAACCAATTGCTCAAAAGACTTGTTCCCTTCCTGGACAGATGCAACCATCCTGCCAGTATAGGCTGGTGTCCTCCAGGTGGAACCTCAGTCCCCAATGAAGCTAAACCCCTGTGCTCTGCATCATTTTTTCAACCATTCATTAAACTGCATGGTGCTAATTACCCTCGCCTCCCCCATGCCTTTGACAGGCAGCACCTCTGAGAAGGATACTGTGTGTGCTACTTGTCTTAGGCCCCTCCCCAACTCTGCAATGTCCTCCTGCACTGCTCTAATCTTATGATGAGACAAGTCATTTGTCCCTAGGTGGACAATTACGTCCAGCTCAGACTCCCTTGCAGCTGTTCTCGTGATCCTAAGGATGTGCTTCCTGTCCCTCCAAGCCATGGCACCAGGCAGGCACCTTACTTCAGTTTTCCCAGCTCTCCCCAGTTCTATACCCCTAATAATTGAGTCCCCCACCAGGAGCTGCTTCCTTTCCCTGTGGTGTCCTCTGCCTCCTTCCTGTGGGCCTCCCTTGTGGCAGTTGTCATCAGTCTTCTCTGCAGGTGCATCCATAGGGGAGCTATGCTCCCCCAGAATAGTGTATGGATTGTGGAGTGGAACAATTGACTGGGTGTGCCTCTGTTCCACCATCCTCACCCTCCCTGAGCCCACTGTGGTCCAACTGCTGTGCTTTCTTCACAACCTCTGAGGTAGTGGTGGTGGCGCTAGTGCTCCCTGGATGGGGAGGTTCCCTTCCTACTGTCCAGTGTGGCCTGGGAGAAGGTTTCCTTACTACTGTCCAGTGCGGCCTGAAGACGGGCAACTTCCTCCCTCAAGGCAGATAGTTGTTTGCAAATAGGGCAGCATCTCAGCCTCCAGAAAGACTCCCAGAAGACTGCTGCCCCACAGCCATTACATTGCACTACTCCCCACATGTTTATCTACTTTTTTTGTGTGTGTGTGTGTGTGTGTGTGCACAAGCATGTGTGATTGGTTATATAGAAATACATATATTATACAATGTGTATGCTTATATTGTCAGTGCAGTGTGCTAGAGGATATGACAGTGAAATGCACCCTGCACTCTTGAGGAAATGATGTCAGAACCTCAGGTATAAAGGAACTATTTCCAGGGTGGGTGGGGTGAGGGTGAAGGATTGGGCCTAAACTGTGCCCTCACAAAACAATCAGCTAAAAGCTCTCACCCACCACTGCAATGAGTGCCTTCCTGTCAGCAAGATACCCTACACAACAATTTGACAGAGAAAGTACCCTGCCAATCAAACAGAGAAAAATCCAGACATCCAAGTCAGACACAGGTAAACCTCTCCAGCCCCAAAACAGCCTGGTGGTTTGTTAGTCACAAAGGAAAATCAAATATGCAGTTATTTCAGCCCTTCTGAAGATGCTGACAAGATAAGCAGTTTTGAAAACCCCCTTCCTGAATTAAAAACTAAAATAATTAAACACAAAGCAATACCAAGTTAAAAGTGAGGAAAACTTCTCTCAGATGTAAGCAAGAGAGAGAGATTAGTTACAGATATTTAGTCCAATATAGTATATCCCACGCAGCTTCTCAGTTGTTTCAATGCACACCCAGTACACAACTTGGAAGAAGATGGACTTCTGTCTCAAACAGGATCCTACCAGTAGTTTATAGTAATAGAACAATGCTGAAATAGTCAAGCTAGACAATTGGCTTTGATGCAGGCCTCTGACTTGTGAAGACAATTTCCCCCACCTCAGGCTATGTCTTGCATCCAATTACAAACTGCAGCCTCTGCTATTTTAAAATCACACAATCCCACCAAAAGTTGCAAAATGTATTGATGCAGATTGTCACAGAATTCTAGTAATCAGTCCAGTTAGCCACAAAGGAAAATCAAATGTGCAGTTATTTCAGTCCTTCTGAAGATGCTGACAAGATAAGCAGTTTTGAAAACCCCCTTCCTGAATTAAAAACTAAAATAATTAAACACAAAGCAATACCACTTTAAAAGTGAGGAAAACTTCTCTCAGATGTAAGCAAGAGAGAGAGAGTTAGTTACAGATATTTAGTCCAATATAGTATATCCCACGCAGCTTCTCAGTTGTTTCAACGCACACACTGTACACAACTTGGAAGAAGATGGACTTCTGTCTCAAACAGGATCCTACCAGTAGTTTATAGTAATAGAACAATGCTGAAATAGTCAAGCTAGACAATTGGCTGTGATGCAGGCCTCTGACTTGTGAAGACAATTTCCCCCACTTCAGGCTATGTCTGGCATCCAATTAAAAACTGCAGCCTCTGCTATTTTAAAATCACACAACCCCACCAAAAGTTGCAAAATATATTGATGCAGATTGTCACAGAATTCTAGTAATCAGTCCAGTTAGCCACAAAGGAAAATCAAATGTGCAGTTATTTCAGCCCTTCTGAAGATGCTGACAAGATAAGCAGTTTTGAAAACCCCCTTCCTGAATTAAAAACTAAAATAATTAAACACAAAGCAATACCACTTTAATAGTGAGGAAAACTTCTCTCAGATGTAAGCAAGAGAGAGAGAGATTAGTTACAGATATTTAGTCCAATATAGTATATCCCACACAGCTTCTCAGTTGTTTCAACGCACACCCAGTACACAACTTGGAAGCAGATGGACTTCTGTCTCAAACAGGATCCTACCAGTAGTTTATAGTAATAGAACAATGCTGAAATAGTTAAGCTAGACAATTGGCTGTGATGCAGGCCTCTGACTTGTGAAGACAATTTCCCCCACCTCAGGCTATGTCTGGCATCCAATTACAAACTGCAGCCTCTGCTATTTTAAAATCACACAACCTAATTTATAAAAGTAGCATTTATGCTGGCAAAGGGGCAGTACAGTAGACCTTGCATGTACAGTAGGCTCTCAGAGTTTGCACATATTTTGCCTCTTGGACATGTAAACAGCATATTTAGTACTCTCTTCCTGAGGTGTATTGAGACTACATAGTCCTAAAGTGTTAGGAAAAGGAGAAGGTCTGTCTCCACTGTGCCCTGAAGAAGATCAGTGATTGAAATTGTAAAGTGACCTGAGGTTGAGGCTCATATTTTACTGACATGATAAGGTATGCAGCAAGGATATGTAATGAGGAGGAGGCTTAGAGTTACAGAAGTTGGATGCAGTGGAATAGGCTGCCAAGGAACAGGAGAAGGGCGTGGAGTGACTGAAGCTAGGCCCAGTGGAATAGGCTACAGAGCAGAGATGTGTAACTGGTTGAAACTTTGCTTTGCAGAGAACTTTGTGAAGGACTTGTCATCAGCAGCTTGCTTTCACTATTCAAGAGCATGGTCTCAGTCATTCAGATTGTGGCCAGACAAGGTGATGATAGGAAGTGCTGCGTTGATCACCATCTCTTGTACCCCTTACTGTTATGAATACTTTTATGGGGGCATAGAGAGGAGGGTGGGATTGGGTGCCTAGGGGGGTTAAGGGATGGGGTAAAACTGTTGAACTGCTCAGAGCTGGAAGGAGAGCAGGATTGTGGATTGATGTAAGGCTAAGAGGAAGAGCTGCTTGAGGGTGGGGGAATGGGGTTGTGTTTTAAATGGTCAACACAATGGGGAGAATTGTGAGATAGGGCCCTGCTAGCATAGGGTGATTCTCCTTTTTCTTTCTTCATAAAGAAAATAAAACTTCCCTATCAATGTATAAGGTGGGCTGACCACCTTTGCAAAGTTTACTTCACCAGCAAAGTTGTATTTTGCAGTATTACTACTTCTGAGGAGCAGGAAGAGCCTTGGAGTGACTGAGCAAGGCAAACTGCTTTGTTTTACTGTCAGTGATATACTCAGTGAACTACAGGGCTAAGTGTTAAGTTCCAAAAATGTATTGTGTTAATTCCTGATGTGATAAAACATATGAAAAGGAGCATGTAATCAGTGGGATTTGTATCAGTTTTTCACCAGAGGTATATGACGTGACAGATTGTATGGTATAGTGGGCATATTGCCTAACACTCTGAGAAGCAACCAGTATCGACACAGAAAATGTAAACATAAAAAGTAGATTGTGTTCATATATGTTTTTTGATGGAGAATAGTTATTTCTATATTAAAATAATGGGAACTGCCTAAGATGCAAAGTGTAAAAGGTTGCTGCCTTAATATCCAACAGTAAGCACAGAAAGTGTGAAAATGTGAAAATGACTGCACTCACATATGACTTACTGAAACTATAATAACTGGGTCTTCCTTTTTCCCATAGGGAAACTATGGTATAAATTGCCATTATAAAGGAGTGTTTGTAACAGCAAACATGCGTCCAGATTCCTTTGCTCTGTGCATGTGCCCGCCACAGCTCTCCCTTTACGACTGCTACCACCTTGTCTTCCCCTGGAGACTGAACTGTGTCCATCCCGTCTTGCATCCCATCATATCCCCTACACTTCTCCTTCACTTCGGTGCAGAACTCAATGGTGCCAGTGGCTCTAGCCCACTAAATATGACCAGCCCCGCTGCCTCACCAAACCTCCCTTCCCTATCTCTGTCCCTCCTCTAGTTTCCATTTCGGCTTGAAGAGCACTGACTGTCTTACAGTGAGGGAGCAATTGACAGGAAGGTAAAAAGAGTTGCTGCTCCATTTACTGTACTTTGTACTTTGTTATTATGGATTATGGTGCTGCGATTTGAACCTGTGACCAGAGCTGGCTGGGGCAAGTGTAAAGTGTTGAGCTTGTCACAGAGGGGATTTGGTTAGCCAGAGTTTGAAGTCTCACATTGACCGTGGACTGAATGCTCAAACCTGACCAGACTGCAGCCATACAGGAACATCTTTTAATTTTATATAATTGCTGTGGAGATAAAAGAAAATCCAGCAAATACATAAAATAAAATATGGGGTGGTATTTAAACTCGATGTTTACACACACCCTCGGTGTTAGATGCTTTCACAACCCCTCAAGCTTCACTGTTGGGGTTTATGTAGCATCTAACACCTCAGGGATGGGGGGTGTAAACTTCTCGTTGCACACACCACCCCATACTTTATTCTATATGTAATAATTCATTATTTCTATATTCAGAAAGATGATAGCTGCCTTAGCTGTTCTGCAGGACATTTTCTGTCACATCACTGCACAATGACACATGCAACAGAATGACACATACTGTACTGTTCTCACTCAGCAGAAAAAAAAGTCTATGGTAAAGTTAGCTGAGCCAGTGCCAATAGCCCTAGCCTCAGATAATTTCCAAAAAATCACAGATATGGCCAGTTGGACACTCAGAATTTCAACTAGCACAGAGACCAGTAAAAAAAGATCTGCACTGGTAAAAAGAAAATTGTGAATTTGAAAGCTTAGCTGTGTTTGCCCCCCCCCCCAAATCAGCTAACAAATACACTCAGATTAAACACTATACACAGTAACTGCTACACTGTTTTTTTGAAGAAAAGCTTTTCAAACAACATCTTGTAGCACTCGGCACTCAAACTTGATCAAAGATTTTTAGCACTAACTACAATTTTCTTACCAATGCCACCAATTTATTTATTTATTAGATTTTTGGAATAACACCTTTGAGCACAAGTGCTGTTTTCCAAATGTTCCACATCGGTTATATTACATTTATGGCACATAGACTAGCTCATGGGAAGTTTGGTCAAACGGTGCATTCAAAAGACAAGGACAATAACAGTGGTGGCCCATATAGGTCCTAGTCAGGTACATACTATAGTGTAGTTAGTGAAAACGCTGTCTGTTGAAAACCTGTGAGAATACTTTACTAGCCCAAGTGGGGCTTGGGCTAAGGAGCAACAAGGATTAAGGGCTTTTTTCTGAATTGAGGTTTGTTTGCAATCAAGTAGCGGCAACATGGAGGACAGGCTTCCTGCAATAGTCTGTTGCCATAGTTATCAAGCGTAACAACAGCACAATGCCATTTTTTTGAGTTCCTTTTTCAGAGACGACTTAAACTGGGAAATCTTTTGTATAAATTTCCTTTATGTAACAAAGAGATCAAATCTTACTCCTTCTCATAACACTGTAGTGCTGTACAATGTGCATGGGTTCACCTGATAAACTTTCTGCCACAGTGTACCATGTGGCCAACCTTTTTCACAGTAAAATTAGTCATGTGACCTGCTCTCGAGAATGCTTTTTCCAAAGTCAAATGCACTTCACCTGCTGAGCTTCACCATGGTGTGACTATGTGAAGTCCCATCACTTCTGTTTCATAGAGAAGAGCATGTGAAATGTATGTTATTTTACTACCTTATGAATGTTGTGCGAAACATAGTTTCAATGTTTGGTGCATAACATGGTGCTTGTGTATACTTATGAATCCAAAGTTTATGAACTTGGAGTTTGGACTGTCTCTATTCACACCCTTGGAAAGAAAGCTGGGTACATGTAGGGAATAGAAGGCCCAGTGGCAAGGATGAGAAGAGTACCAGAGGGGGAGGAGGCAGGGGATAATCCTGGGTGATTTTGAAATGCTCCAAGCAGAGATAACGGAAGTGGCTGGCTTTAAGTGGGAGATGTTGGAGGAGCCATTTCTCCCACAATGAACCACGGGCTATGAGCCCTTCCATTTAATGTTTGGTGCATAGCATGTTGCATGTGTTTACTTATAAACTGGAAGTTTATGAACTTGGAGTTTGGCCTTTCTCTATTCCCTTCTCTGGTATGATTGCGGGGTAGGCGTAGGGAATAGCAGGCTCAAAAAGATGGTTAATGGTTTGAGATTACCTCCTCCAAATCATGGAGAGTGTGACCAGTAGCACAAAGAAGAGGACCCACCCCCATTAGAGGAAACCTCAGAGGACCCATGGCTACTGACCTTCCTATGAAGATAGGTGGTTTGAACAATGTCCGGGATTTCATTGAGGTAGTTGGTATTAAGGTCTTGAAGGCATACTTGTGATGAGATAGTTTTAAACTGTGGAGGAGCATGAGCCTTATAACTGGAATGCTGGAGTTCAGTATTGGAATATGGGTGATGATATAATGGGATTTCTTGAAGGATCTTCAGAATGGTGAGGAAGGAAGGAATAATGAGGACCTTTAAGTGGATCAAGGAGATTGTAAAGTTGGTAAGGTTTTCTGAGAGTTAGTTAAGGATGATAATGGTAGAAGTTTAAGTATAGTCAATGGTTCAAGTTCAATAACTGCACTACGTATCACTATGAGGAATCATCTAATCTTTTGATCAATGAAATGGTAATTATTAGCTGTCAAAAAGGTGTAACTGAACAGACTGGATGTTGTAGATTTGTCTTCTAAGTCTTTGATGATATAGGAGGGTCAGTTCTTGAATGTGATAGACAATTCCAAGTTGGAGGAATAGCCAGGTGATGGAAGATCAGTTGGAGTTGAATAGTGATCATATGTGAATAAAGCTGGATGTTGGAATCATAATCTAATGGACAAGTTAAGCTCTGAATGGAGGAGACATAGTAGGATGGATGAATGAATGCCAGAAGCCAAAGGCAAGGATGCATGTAGTTAGGTAATCAAAGGAGAGGGAGAGCGCTAGATGGTGGTGCACTTGTAAAGCACAAAAAGGAAAACAAAAGAAAGGAGCCAAGGTCCAGGTGGCAAAGCAGTTGCTGGGAAATAGCACCAAAGTACAATGGGCAGTCCCAGATGCAAGGTAGGAGGTGGTGGAATTCATGACATTGAAGAAGAAATCTGAGACACAGGAATGAACATTCTGTACATTCACTACATTGCTACAGTAGAATCTGATAAATAAATGATGAGGAGCCTAAGCAATGGAGCTTCCAATGATGAGGTTGGCGGGCAGAGGTGAAGGAGTGGAACAAGGAAAGTGTGGATAGAGTAGGCCAACAGAGCATGAACTGGGTAGCTGCTTGATATGAAGGAATCATTAACTAGAAAGTTCTTGAGATTGGATAATGATGGAATCTGGAGCAGGCAGAGGATGAAATAAAGGGAGAGACAAAGCATGGGTAACAGGCTCTCTTCACAGGTAGGCAAGGAAGGCCAGCTGGTGCACAAAGCCTCCCGGGCACAGCGAGGAACAGAGCTGCAAGGATGATGGTGGACACACCATGATGTGAAGCAAGGATGGAAAAATGGAGTAGCAGTACTCCCATCCCTCGCAGGCAGGGCAAGTCCACCTTTGCTCAATACCCCGACACATAGAGCTACAGAAAGAGACTGTCATGGAATGGCAGAAGCATAGAAACATGGAATTTGATGGCAGATAAGGACTGCTTGGCCCACCCAGTCTGCCCATTTCCCTACCTAATGGATAAGCTGCAGATCCTAGTTAACCAGCAGCCTACTTCTTTCTACCCCCAACCCCTAGAATTGCCTTATGACTGTCCCATGCGTGCTTGAATTCAACCACTGTTTTTGACTCCACAACCTCCTCTTGAAGGCTGTTCCATGCATCCACAGTCCTTCTGTGAAAAAATACTTCTTTACATTACCTCTGAGCTGCCCCCTCTATCTTCAAATTGTGCCCTTGTTCTTGCACACCTCTTTTTGAAAGATGCTACCTCTTGGACTTTGTTGATTCCTTGAGGTGCTTGAAAGTTTCTATCATGTACCCTCCTCCTTTCCTCGAGGCTATACATATTAAGCTCCTTTAGTCTCTCTTCATATGTCTTCTGGTGCAGACCCTGCACCATTTTAGTTGCCCTCCTCTGGACAGCTTCCATTTTGTCTATGTCCTTTCAGAGATTGGGTCTCCAGAACTGCACACAGTACCCCAGATGGGGTCTCATCAGCTGTCTGTAAAGAGGGATAACAACTTCCTGTTTTCTACTAGTGATGCCTCTCCCTATGCATCCCAGTATTCCCCCAGCCCTCCTTACTGCCCTCTCACATTGCTTGTCCACCTTTAAGTCATCTGATATGACTACCCCCAGCTCCCTTTCCATTTTTGTTGTTGTTAGTATCTCACCCCCCACTGAGTACTCTTCCTCTGGGTTTTTGTTTCCCAGGTGCATTACCTTGCATTTCTTAGCATTGAATCTAAGCTGCCATACATTTGACCATTCCTCTAATCTTGCCAAGTCCCTTCTCATCCTTTCCACTCCACCTTGTGCATCAACTCTGTTGCAGATCTTTGTGTCATCTGCAAAGAGACATACTTATCCTTCCGGCAGTACAAACCAGAGCTTCTGGCAGTACAAACCAGAGCTTCTGGCAGTACAAACCGGAGCAAAGAAAAGGGCTCCCATCCATGACAGACAAATAAGCCCACATTCACTCAATACCTTACTAGGCAGAGCTAGGGATGGAGACCATGGAATGAGGGAACAGGAGTGCAAACCGGAGATAGGGATCAGGTTCCCAGCCGAGGTGACAGTAGAATGCTTGTTGCCTACATTGTGCTGTGGAGATGATGATGCTGCCATAAGCATTGTACTAGCTGTGGGGCTGATGGAAAAACAACTGTCAGCCCAAGGATGGAGCAATTCCAGGCCACAAACAAGGAACAGCGTGGAGAAATCTCAAGGTGGGCAGCCAAAAATGAATGGCACAGAACAAAGTCCAGCCAAATCCAGAGAGTAGTCACTGTGCAGGAAAAACATGGGGGATACTGGAGCATGGGCATAGGTCCAGGTGTCCGATCAAGACTATCCAGGAAGAATGCATGAAACTTGATGATATAATAGAGGAGAGTGCAAGACATAATTGATGTTGGCCAGGCGATGATTCAGTACCATCTGCTCTCTTTAGCATTGTGACCAGAGCTTTTAAAACAAAAAATCACTTAGCAAATGTTCAATGGAGTCCAATAGACTATCAAGGTGATTACCACATGAAAGAACAGGAGTCACTGTGAGAGACAGAAAGTAGCTGACTAGTTCCAGTTGCACATTGCTTCTGCTGAAGACAAACAGAGAGCCAAGCTGGCAGTGTAGGATTCTTCCTAGAACTGGCAGAGCAGAAAGAAAGCATCAACATCTTGATGAGGATTGGTGGGTACAGCTGAGGAGCAGGAAACAGTGGTCCACTTCCTGCAATCCATTTCCAGGTGCAAACCCCAGGCAAAACTGGCAACAAGCCAAGCCAAGCTACCTTCACAAGAATGTCCCCTGGAGCCCAAGGCAGACTACACAGATCACTGGTGCACTGATGCAGAGCTGGAAGTCAGGCACAGTGGGTGATGTCATACTCCAGAAGCTCCGTTAGGCAGACAGGGTGGTGCTGGTGAGGTGGCATGCAAACTGTCCAGGAGAGACACAAAGAACAGGCCAGGAGAAACAAATGTGACAGTGATGAGGAGAAGCAGGCACAGGCAGAAGGTCCCAAAATCAACAATGGAGCAGCTAGAGAAGGTGCGTCTGGAAGCTAAGCACGGTGGGTGATGTCACACCCGGAGCACTGGAAGAGTAACTTAGTGGTGGCTGGTAAGGTAGAGAAGGGGCACCCAAAAGAAACAAAAAAGGAGAGGAAACCATGGAAGGCAGGTGAAAAAGGTACAGAGCAAAAATGAGACAACGAGGGAGTCGGGAGGGGAATGGATGGGGAGAAAGTAACAATTGAGGCAGTATAGCGCAGTGGTCTAAGGCTCTGAGCTGCAAATCTGGTGACATCCAGCAGACCAGACCTGGGTTTGAATCCCACAGCTTCCACTTGCATACTGTGTGACCCTGAGCAAGTCACTTAACCTCCTTGTGCTCCCAGGTTGCTCCTGTAAAAAAGCTTTCAGCTTAGTGTGCTATACCTGGTTAAACAACCAAATAATAATAATAATAATAAATAATAAATGGAGAGAATGGGAAAGGCAGGGAGCAGGAGCAGGAAACAAACAACAGAATGGAGGGCACAGAAATGAGCAAGAGCAGGGAAAACAAAATGAAGGCTGAAAGAACACAGGAAAGGAGGAATGTATACCCAGGTAAAGAGTAGGAAAGCACCGAGCCATACCAGCCAACTAGCTGAAGAGGTGAAGTAGCAGTCTAGGGCTGGGACCCAAGAATGATTTCTAAATGCTCCAAGTGGAACTAACGAAGTGGCTGGCTTACGTGGGAGATGTGGGAGGACCTATTTCCCCTACTATGAATCATAGGCTATTAGCCCTTCCAGAGCAGACATCTCACATCTCTGGTAATTACAAACAATTATGTTAAGCAGTAGTATGGGTTACTATCTAATTGTCCATTACATCATTTCCAATATAGGCTGTTAGTAGATTAAGAGCACATAGGAACTCAGGACATGTATAGAAGTCTGTGGCACAACAAGGGTTTTAACCAGAAGAGGCTGAGTCCAAACAAATATTCTTGCCAAATGCCAGTGTTGTCTATCAAAACAAAAGTATATTTATCGTTAAATAACCTTTAAAAGTCATGACAATTAATTGCAAAACAACTATGTTAAGCAAAAGCTAGGGGGTTGCTACACAATGTCATAAAAGAAGGGAAAGGCAATAATAAGGTACAGATGCTCCAGAAAAGAACAAGAGATCTGCAGCAGGAGACACACAAAAAACAAACAAACACTGGGTCTTGAATTCCACACTCTTTTATGATGCTTGGGAAGGGGAATGAGTGAATTGCCTGCTGATCCTCCCCCCAAGAAGGAAAAAGAAAACAAAGGTATAGCCTTTCAATTCAATGGCTCAGCAGACAAATGTGTTTGCCTGAGTATACATTGAAAATTTTGGTTAACCATAATAATCTCTCCCAATGTTACATACAGTACTAAAATAGTTATTTAAAATGAAAGGGATTCTTGGTAGGGTTGGGATTCATGGTAGGGTTGTGAGAATATCTGTTTCTGAATATTTGGCCAAATATTCGATATTCAGGTATTTGGTATTTGTGGTACATTTACAAAACAGAAACAAGGAAAAAAACAGCCCCACAATCCTCCCCAGTCCCAAATCAAAATCCAGCACAAATTCAACCCCCATCCCCATCCCTCTGTCAGCAGCCCAATCCCACCTCCTCCAGAGACCTACAAATTGTTTTTATTTATTTGGAATGTAATAAAATCCCACGAAGGGCTATCAGCAGAACTGACCCACCTTCACAGCTGGCTGTCATCTTTAACACTTCCAAAATGCTTGTTTGCAATAAAAGAAATATTACTAATGTCCCCCTACCCACCCCACCCTAGCAGCACCCTGCTTCCACCCTCCCAAAGCACTAGAGGTGTGTGAAAAACTTCCACTGGTGGAATTTACACGAAAGGCAGATTTTCGATTACATGAAAGTGCAGAAATCAAATTAGCAACTTTTATGGAAATTCCAACTTAGAATGATGGAAAAAATGTATAAATTGCCAGTTATTGCATTTAACTGCAGAGAAAAAAGTCTGTATAACTGATCACTGAACTGCGTAATAATTACATATACTGAGGAATAATTCAGTAAATTGTGGAAAAAAAATTCCTCAGAACTGTTATTCCACAGTTCATGTGTATTATTCCACAGTTCAGCCAAAAAATTCTGTGGGACAGGATGAAAATCCACAAAACACATTCAGAAGATTCCTATCTCGCTAATGGCAGAAATTCAGAAAATTCTGCGAAGTTTCTGAATTTCTGCAAAAGTTCAGTGAAAGTGGAATCTGCAACTTTCAGCCACCTCTACACAGCACCTAGTTCTAATGTTGGAAGGAGCTGCACAACCCACTCTCCTTTATGGTTAATCGTTTCCGATGAATGAAAGTTTCTTAGCACCCTGCCTGTAATATCAAAGTACAGTAGCTGATCACATGATCAACTGGCTTAACTATTACAGACAGAAATGCGTGAGTGCTTTCATTCATCAGAAGGCCAGCTGTGGAGAAGCAGGTTGTGCTGGTTACCTTCCAACATTAGAATTGGGTGTTGAAGGGGAAGCAGGGTGCTGTAAGGATGGGGATGGGGGCCATTAGTAATATTTATTTTAGTGCAGACAAGCACTTTGAAAGTGCTAAAGATGATGCCCAGCCATGGAGGAGGGTGAGTTGTGCTGATCACCCATTGTGGAATTTTCTTTACCTTCCAAATAAATAAAAAACTATTTGTGATTGCCGGAGGGAGGAGTATGGAATCAGCCAAATAGTCCCCTATTTAGGAAGGGCTTCTAAGTGTTCAGTAGCCTATTTGTGGTATTCTGGAAATAATATTCGGCCCCTGCACAGCTTTAGTTCTTGGTCCATTATATCTGCCAGAACAGAGAACAACAGCTGCTCTACTGCCAATGTGCAATGGCTCAACCAAAACAAGCTGCAGAAGAAAAAAGCCCATTAGAGTCAGACTAACAGATGATGTTAATTGAGTTGTTTCAGTTGAGAATTGAAATGGCTCACTTAACATCATCCCTTTGTGGACAGTCTTTTGAATAATTTGTGTTTATTGCATTTATTTGCTTCTGTCATTTTAAATTGTTTGTATGACTTGGGATGCTTTAGTATGTAATTGACCTCCAAGATGATGCAAAACAGAAACCGGTCAGAGTCTAGCGGGGCCACAGTCAGCATTTTCATTTTTTGCACATGTAAATGCTATGCATGTAAGTAGATATAAACACAAGTTTACTGGAAAGTAAAGAATGCTGAAAGTTTTTTTCTTGAGCAGCCGTTATGTCTGCACTCTGCTTCTTAAGCAGGGATAAATACATATCCTCTGGAGACACATACCCATATACAGGGGCCAATTTACTGTGGCTATAACCTTTCCACTATCGCTGAGAGAGGACAGAAGGGTTCAGTCCTGTTGGTAAAAAGTCACTGGAGAGTAAGTGAAGATCTGCCATCACCCCCCACAAAAAAAATTGGAAAAAGAAATCCAACTTAACATTTTAGCCAAATGGTTGGTGCCTTCTCAGCTTGTCTTCATTTGACAGATGCATTAATTAGAAAGTCAAAAAAAATAAGAGCCTGAGAATGACGTTAATTTTTTATTGAATTGCCAAAACCTAGAATCTTTAATTAAGCAATACATTAGTGATATAGTGTGATCTATGCTAAAAAGGCTATGAACCCACAAACGATAACTGCTAAACAACCTGGACCACAGCTAGACAATATTATTGGCTGCTTTAGGTATTCTAGGAACTGCACCATGGGATCTATAAAACCTAATTTGTATAGTATAGTATTTACTGTTTCTACTGGCAGAAAAATATCAGACCTATCAATGTCAGCTATATACTTTCCTTGGATGGCTACCACCAGCACTTCTCTTCCCCCCAGATCATAAACGTTCTATTCAGAACTGTCTTGATAATCTTTTAAGAGACTTTAAAATATTAAATTTACCTGCAGTGTTACTGCCTAAGAGAAACCTAAAGGAACTTAAGTTCTTAAGAAACCTAGTACTCTCCATACCCCAGTCTTCACTGCTATAGAGATGTGCAAAATTGGAAAAATTCATTTGGCAAAATATTTTGAGAAATTTGCGCATTTTGTGAAATATTTAGCAGGTGCAAAATGTGAAATTCCGAGGGTAAAATGCAAAATTTCACCGTGAAATGCAAACTTTGACCCATGAAATGTGAAATTTCTCTTGAGAAATGTCAAAATTAGGGTGAACTTTTGCAAAATTTGGATGAAAGTTATCTAAAGTTCATGTTTTACAGGTGAAATTTTGCACCTGGCGAAAAGGTTTGTGTAATGGTGGAATTTTGCTAAATGTTTTATGCGGCAAAATTTAATTTTGCTACATGTCTACACAGCAATGGGACAAAAACTATTTTCTGCCTCTGCTCATAAATTGTGTAACAATGCTGAGTTCCCTGAGTCAGACTGCTAGGCATACAACTTTCAACACTGTGCTAAGCAATTTGAAAGAAAAATATGTATGATAATATTGCTATTAATGGGTCCTATGCACAATGCCAAAATGCCTGCGTAAGCTGGAAGCATTGGCATCATGCGTGTGAGTGCCGCAGAGCAGTGGCTGCATGGCATTCATGCCATGGGCACACAGGTGTTACATGCCCGATCCCATGGCTGCATGGACAGCAATGCACAGGGGTGAGTAGGGGGTATTCCAGCACTATGTGGTATGCACAAACCTGCATAGTGCTGGCTACATAGGTGCAGAGCAGGGCAAAGGTTAGGGCAGGGGGACCCTGCCATAACTCACTGCATGCCCCCACGGACACAGTCCACTGGTCACCAGGGGACCAGGACAGGGTTCTCCATGCTGCCCCGACTGCTGGGCAGCAGGTGATGGCTGGGGAAGCTGCAAGGGTGAGTGTCCTATCACTGGGTGGGAGCAGCAGTACTGGGATGGGATGGTGCCACATGGGTCCGGGTGCCTGTAAACAGCATGCACAGCTTCGGACCTGTGCCTCCCCATGCGAGGGATCCACTGGAGGGCCATGGGAGGCATCCTATTGGCTGCCCACCCGGGACATTGACTCCTCCCCTGGCCACCCAGCAGGGTCCTGCACACCGGGATGGTGCAGCCGTAGACAGGTGACCGATGTTCATTAATTCTGGTATGGGTGCACCTGTCTGCAGGTGCAAAGTGCCACGGGCAGGGTATGTGACTTTTCCACATATCCCCGCCCACTTGGTGCATAGTGCTTCTTAGATTTGGTCACTGAAAATGTTAAAATGGCCCCAGAGGTGTTCATCTGGTTAGCAGATTCACTGCACCACTGCTCTGCAAATTTCTGAGCTACCAATAAGGTCAACAAACACAAAATAATGTATGGGGAGCCATACACAGCAAGGATGAGTTTCCGTCAAGGGTTTGCGAAGATATCATGAGAACTTCAAGAGCAAAGTTTGAGAGGTCCTTGCTGTTATCACAAGCCACAATATGGAAACATGGTGAGAGAAGGATTTACAAGATTATTTATTTAAGATCTGGTAACTGGGAAAGGCACACTGAGCTGAGGTTAATTTCCAGGTGAGACCCAAGGGAGGGAGGAAGGGGAATACAGAGAAAATAAGATACAATGGCTGAGAATTATATATAGAATAATATATGGGGTGGTGTGCATTACATGAATTTAATTCACACCCCTGGTGTGTGATTCTACATAAACACCGAGAGTGAAGCTCGAGTGGTTTATTTAAGCATCACACACTTAGGGTGTGAATTAATTCTGAGTAATCACTACCCCATTTTTTATTTTATATAATTGCTGGACATCAATTTTTTTTCTCTGCCACCCCATGTTTGTCACACTGGTTTCTTAGAATTATGGTCTGATCGTGACACTGAGAGCGAGGGAGTAAGACAGGGAGATCAGCTGGCATTGCTCTCAAAGAGCACCAGCAATGAAGGCATATTTCTTTCCTTTTTTAATAGCAGTACTAGAAAAAATGTAAGCTGAAGTCAGATGTTATAGGCTGTTATGGAAACGACACAACACATCATGCCATACTGTGAGTCCTGCTGGTCATGAGCGAGTAAACTAAGAAAAGTTACTTTTGTGTCAGGTAGCAAGTGAGTTACTGAGGTTAAAGTTTTTAAATGAAGCTGTTTATATTGTTTATAGTAATTTTTTATGCTGAAAGACTGTCAACTGACTAAAAGCAGCACTTGAGACTGTCCTGAAATGTTGCTGCTGTTCAGTAAGTGAGTGCATGTTTGCCATAATAACCGGCTGAGTATTACATCAAATAATAACTGGCCATCTCCATTGAAAAAATTGATGACCGGTTATTATATCTGAATATCTGAAATAAATTCTCAAAATACAATGAAACAAATGGTGGTTACAATAGGCAGTATTTCAGATGAAGAAGCACATGGATACCATGTAAAAAGTAGCAGTATTGTGTAACACAATAATTAAATGGACACTCATGACATAGTCAGTAAAAGTGATCAGTGCCTGATTGGGTAGGTGACAGTGCTGGCAGGGTATGAAGATAGCCCGATGGTGGAGTTATTGTAGCAATAGCAAAGAGAGCCTGCATGAGAAGGGGTGACAGGAGAGAGGGTGAGAAGTTGGGGATGATTCTCAGGAACAGGAAGGAACAGAAAGATTCTTTAATTGGCATTTAATTGCAGAAAGTGTGGGGGAGAGGAATAAAGGAGAGGGCATCTGGTTCCAGAAGGAAGGTAGATGACAGGAGAAAACTGATTGACTTGCAGAGGGGTGAGGATAGGGAATGGAGAAGGACTAGAGGGCAAGCTGCACAAAATACAAGAGATGAAAGGAGTTAAGATAGAATTGCAAGAACTGAATAGCATAATGGCCCAATTTGAGTAAAGAGTGTCCACATTGGAAGATGAGTTACTGGACATTAAAAGAAATCCAGATGCTTAATCATAAGAACTAAAGACATTACAGGAGAAAGTGCGGGATGCCAAGTTGAGATGGAGGAGAAACAAGCTGTAGACATTGGGTCTCCCTGAAGGGATGGAGCAGAATGACAAACTGGCTTTTCTTGAGAAATGCTTAAAGTAAAGGTGCAAGTTTGCCCTAGCAAATGGGAGTAGTAACCTGTAGGAGCTGTGAATCAGTCTCCTACCATTCAAACTGCCAAATAATGCTGTTTTCTTTGAAAAAAAAAGCCTTTTCTTTCAGTGCTCTGCTTCATTTGCATAACCGCCCCTTTTTATGTTGGCACGCTTGCGCAGCCAACATCTTGCGGTAGTGCAGATTTGGAGGCGCGGTCACTGTTGGGCGAATGCAGGGCACGCATCAGTAGGTGCGTCACTCATTCCTCAATCAGCCTGCATGCCGGCACCACACCATGCATACATAATGTGGTGAGCACATCTAAGGAAAGGTCCCCTGCTATCTGAGCAAAGCTCATCAGAAGCAGCAGGCCTCCCGACGTGCTTGCCCAGATTGTAAACATGGCGGCCAACCAACTGCTGACTTCAGGGGTGCCCAATCCCCCTGCCAGCTTACTGTGGCCCCAATGTATGTACCGACAGGAAGCTCACTTCCCATTGGCATAAAGCACTCCCCCCCATTTGTTATATGCCAAGGGTGGTGCCCAATCCCCCTCGGCTCTTGCCCTCCCACTTTCCTTGTGTGCCAATGGGGGTGCCCAATCCCCCTCGGCATAAATGAACCCCCCTTTTGTTGCATGCCGATGAGTGTGCCTAATCCCTCGTTGGCTGCAGCAACCCCCCCAAACAGTTAGGTGGTACGCTGGGAGCCCACCCCAGCTTGCCAAATCCCCTGAGAGAAAAAAAGTCTGGCGATTTTTTTTTTTTTTACGCTATAACACAAAAACAGTCCCTTGTAGTCTCCTTCCCACAACCCGTACCCACCCTCTGCGCACCCTGCCCACACCCCCCACCCCATTCTTACCTGCGGAGTCCAGCATGACAATCTTCGGTGGACCGGGAACACGTCTGTACTCTTCAAGGCCGACGCGAACTGAGGAAATGGCGGTAAGCTACATAATAAAATAAACTGTTTTTTTTTTCAACTTTGATGCATATCTCAGGCATTTTTTGGAATTTTGCTACCAAATTTTCAACATGGGATTTTTGGGACCCCTCCTCGTGAATTCCTGCACTGTCTTGGTGTTATTTGGTCCCTAAAGGTGATTTCACAGTCACTGCACGGAATCACCTTTTGGGAGTGAGGAACAAAACAACAGTGCCAGTGTTCATGAGGGGGGATCTCAAAAAGCCTATGTTGCAAATTTGGTGGGAACAATCCAAAAAATGACTGTTTTATGAGCGTGCATTGCACAGTTGCTAGGCACTCTCATAACTTAGCGAATTTGCAATATTTTCATGCCACATGTTCAGCA
Organism: Neoceratodus forsteri; assembly: GCA_016271365.2. NCBI lineage: Eukaryota > Metazoa > Chordata > Ceratodontiformes > Ceratodontidae > Neoceratodus > Neoceratodus forsteri. The sequence goes on along the minus strand of CM057450.1, from coordinate 1,733,809,418 downwards.
CTGGCATTTTTCCACACCTTCTTGTGAACCATATAGCTGTCATTTTTCACATCCTGCTCGAAATGTGTTTTCACACTTCTGGTGCAGAATAGCGCAGTCGATGTGGGAAATCAGTGTTTGGGACAAATTATGAAAATGACAGTTACATTGTTTATGGGCAGAAGTCCTAAAATGCCTATGCTGAAAATTTGGTGACAATACTCCATAACATGACTGTGTTACGAGTGTGCATTGCGCAGTGTGGATGCACGCTCGTAAGTTCGCAAATGTATAATATTTTCACTCCAGATTTTCAACATTGCCATTGTTTTGCACCTCCTTAGTAAAAGTACAGCTGTCATTTTTCACATCCTGTCCAAAATGTGTTTTCACAGTTCCGGCGCAGAATAGTGCAACCACTGTGGAAAGTCCTTGTTTGAGACACATTATGAAAATGATAATGACACTGTTCATTAGAAGAGGTCCTAAAATGCCTATGTTGAAAATTTGGGGCTAAAAGTCCATAAAATTAGTGTTTTATGAGCATGCATTGTGCAGTTTGCATGCACATTCGTGAATTCGTGCATTTGTAATATTTTCAGTCCAGATGTTAAAAAACTGGCATTTTTCCACACCTCCTTATGAACAGTACAGCTGTCATTTTACATATCCTGGCTGAAATGTGTTTTTGCACGTCCGGTGCAGAATTGCATAGTCACTGTGTGAAATCAGTTTTCGGGACAGTCTGAGGAAATGATGATGACACTGTTCATTAGCAGAGGTCCTAAAATGCCTATGTTGAAAATTTGGTGCAGAAAGTCCATAAAATGACTGTGCTGCAAGCATGTGTTGTGCAGTTTCCATGCAGCCTTATAACTTCCGTAAATTTGAAATATTTTCATGCCAGATTTTCACCACTGGCATTTGTGCACACCTCCTTATCAACAGTACAGCTGCCATTTTTCGCAGCCTGCCCGAAACATGTTTCTGCAACTATGGTGCACAATGGCGTGCTCACTGTGGGTAATCACCTTTTGGTACACATTAACAAAATCACAGCACTACTGTTCATGAGGGGAGGTCCCAAAATACCTGTGTTGAAAATGTGCATAAAAAACTCCCACAAATAACTGGGTTGAGGACATCTGCTGCGCAGTTTGTATGCATGTTCATTGCTTCACCAATATTTCATATTGCCACTCCAGATTTTCAACGTTGCCATTTCTTACGCCTCCTCATGAACAATACAGTTGTCATTCTCAACATCCTGCCCAAAACTGTGTTTTCATCCCTCTGTCACTAAATAGCACAGCTGCTGTGCAAAACCATGTTTCAGCTAACAAAGTGATTGTGCACTTTTCATGAGGTGGTCTGACAAGTAGCCCATGTTGAAAATGTGGAGTGAAACTACAACTACACGCCTATGGTGTTAGGGTTTCCTACTCTAGCAACCCACCCGGTACAGACTGACAGGCATCAGGGCTGTGACGTGGGACCATCAAATGTAATGTTCACATCATTCCACCCCCCACGCCCACCCTGCAGCCACTGACAGGCAACGTGGTGTGCCTAGCACTGTCCGGCCACAAACTTCACCCCACGCTCCTATACTGCACCCACATCAGCGTATTTCCTTATGGAATGGGGTAAGTACAATGCCCAAAGATCCCAAAGCACACCACAACACTTGTCAGTGTCTATAGGATAGGGTGAGATACAATAGCATGAGCATTATACAGTAGCTGAACAACCCAAAGGCACACCCCAATGCCTGTTGCTCTCTACAGGGTTGGGATGGGGTTGGCGTCACTTCAATACTTCACTGCCATTCCTCTTATGCATCTCTAGCTCCACCACTGCCAATGCCAGTGCAACAACATTCGGCATTGACAAATGCTTGTTTTCTCAGTGCAGCTATCCCCAACTATGACATCATGCCAAGGAAGCAAAGTTATTAAAGGGACAGTGTAATTTTTTAGTTTTAGATTGGCAAATCAGCTTTGTACTGTACCCACAATGCCTCACAATGTCAATTAGTATACTGGGTATTATATGTCTGTGCTCACTGCAGAAATAGGAGACTACATCTCTCAGTATAGAAGTCTTGTAGTTATATATGGTATGCACAATGCATTGCTGTGAAAATAAACATACAAAAGCTTATATTTTTGACACCGCCACACTAATATGGGACAGCACCACAGAGTAAGGACGTTGTAAAACAGGTTCATATTTTACCCACAATGCCTTGCCACAGTTATTTACATATTTACTGTCCACCACCAGCAACATAAGGGACTGTACATCTGAGTTAGGCACATTTAAGGCAACATTATACATTACCCAAAATTCCTTGTTGCTGTATGTAAATCATTGACAGCTCCATGGTATGACATCGTTTTGGGGGTTTGGTCACACACAGAAAACTGGAGAACAAAACACTGATATAACATTAAAACAAGCATTTGTCAATGCCGAACGTTCGCTTGCAGGTATTTGCAGTGGTGTTTGGCACGTATGGTGCTTTACCCTAATGCCCTGTGATTGCTGTTATTTGCACAATAAAATTTCAGCATGACCTTTTTGTTACCCCATTGTGCTCTACATAGGTGGAAACACGTTTTGGGCAGGATGTGAAAAATGACAGCTGTACTGCTCATAAGGAAGTGTGGTAAAATGGCAATGTTGAAAATCTGGAGTGGAAATATTGAAAATTCGCAAACCTACAAGCATGCGTGGGAACTGTGCAATGCACGCTCGTAAAACTGTCATTGTTAGGAATTTTTTCACCAGATTTTCAACATTGGCATTTTAAAACCTCTGCTAATGAACAGTGTCACTGTGATTTTCTTACTGTGTCCCATACATTGATTTCGCACACCGACTGCGCCATTGTGCACTACATGGCAGAAACACATTTTGGGCAGGATGTGAAAATGACAGCTGTACTGCTCATAAGGAGGTATGGTAAATGACAACGTTGAAAATCTGGAGGAAAATATTGAAAATTCGCAAACATACGAGCGTGCATAGGAACAGCGTAATGAACACTCGAAAAACAGTCATTTTTTGGAATTTTGTCACCAAATTTTCAATACAGCCATTTTAAGACCTCTGCTCATGAACAGTGTCACTGTGATTTCCTTAATGTGTCCCATAAATTGAGTTCGCACACCAACTGTGCCATTGTGTGCTACATGGGCGGAAACATGTTTTGGGCAGGATGTGAAAAATGACAGCTATACTGCTCATGAGGAGGTGTGGTAAATGGCAATGTTGAAAATCTGGAGTGAAAATATTGAAAATTCGCAAACTTACGAGCCTGCGTAGGAACTGCACAACTCAGACTCGTAAAACAGTCATTTTTAGGAATTTTTTCACCAAATTTTCAACATAGCCATTTTAAGACCTCTGCTAATGAACAGTTTCACTGTGATTTTCTTAATGTGTCCATACATTGATTTCACACCGACTGCGCCATTTATGCTACATGAGCGGAAACTCGTTTTGGGTGAGATGTGAAAAATGACAGCTGTACTACTCATAAGAAGGTGTGGTAAAATAACAATGTTGAAAATCTGGAGTGGAAATATTGAAAATTCGCAAACCTATGAGCGTGCGTAGGAGCTGCGCAATGCACGCTAGTAAAACAGTCATTTTTAGGAATTTTTTCACCAAATTTTCAACATAGCCATTTTAAGACCTCTGCTAATGAACAGTGTCACCATGATTTTCTTAATGCATCCCATACATTGATTTCACACACCGACTGCGCCATTGTGCGCTACATGGGCGGAAACACATTTTGGGCAGGATGTGAAAAATGACAGCTGTACTGCTCATAAGGAGGTGTGGTAAAATGGCAATGTTGAAAATCTGGAGTGAAAATATTGAAAATTCATGAACTTATGAGCCTGTGTAGGAACTGTACAACGCTCGCTCGTAAAACAGTCATTTTGGAATTTTTGCAAATTTTCAGCATGGGTTTTGGGACCCCTTCTCATGAATGATGTCACTGTCATGGCATTATTCAGGCCCAAAGGGTGATTTCATGCAGTGACTGTGCAGTGACTGCGAAATCACCCTTTGGGCCCGAATAATGCCATGACAGTGACATCATTCATGAGAAGGGGTCCCAAAAACCCCATGTTGAAAATTTGGTGCAAAAATTCAAAAATGCCTGAGATATGCAACAAAGTTGAACCCCACCTATCTAGCCCATTATACAGCTTACCGGCATTTCCTCAGTTCGCGGTCGGCTTTGAAGAGTGCAGACGTGTTCCTGGTCCACCGAAGATCGTCGCGCCGAGCTCCGGAGGTAAGTATGGGGTGAGGGGGGTGTGGGGAGGCAGGGTGCGCAGTGGGTGGGTGCGGGTTGTGGGATGGGGCGGGAAGACTGCGTGGGACCGTTTTTACTTTACAGGTTTTTTTTTTTTAATTGACAATGTGGGACGTTTGCCACACTGGGCTGGGCTCCCAGCATGGCACAAGGATGGCTGGGGGGGGCTGAGGAGCCGACGGGGGATTGGGCACCCCCATCGGCAAACAACAGGGGACGTTTCCCACGCTGGGGTGGGCTCCCAGCGTGGCAGAAGGATGGCTTGGGGGGCCGTGGAGCCAACGGGGGATTGGGCACCCCCGTCGGCAAACAACACGGGAGGTTTTCCATGCTGGGGTGGGCTCCCAGTGTGGCAGCAAGGATTTGGTGGGGGCGGTGTGACACGGGGGGGCGGCGTGACGGTGCTCTGTATGACACCGGTGGTTTTCTTTGAAGCGAAGACCACCGCTGTCATACACAGCTTCTGCACCCATTGGTGCAGGACCGCCATGCCTGATCAACTGAGCAGTGGATTTAATGGGAGAGGCACACCTCCAAAGTGTGCTACTCTCCCAAAACGTTCCTTGCGCATGCGCGCAAGTGAACGTAAAAATGACTATGACAGATTTTTAAAAAAAAACACAGATTTCAGCTTCAACATCTGATGCATGTCTGGCAATGGCACACTATGTGTAAAAGGCATTTGGGGAATCTTGCAACTTTCCTTTAACAGACCTTGTAGGCAGGAAATATCCAGAAGAGAGAATAGAGCTTCACAGAGCACATAGAACCCTTTCTAAACCAAATCTTCATTATAAATATCCATGTGTTGTTTTGTTATGCTTCAAATACAAATACTGGGAAAGAGAAGTTTATTACTGGTGCCCCCACAGAAAAAAGACCTCTGATGTATATGAATATTCAGGTTCTGTTATTCCAAGGACTGGGTCCAGAAGTCCAGATGAAAAGAAATGCCTACAGGAACATACACAAATTCCTTTTGGAAAAGCATTTTCCATTTTCCAATCCAACCCCAGCTACACTAAAGAGTATATATACATGAACACATAGGGGCTGCCTCCACTCCTATGCTGATCCTAATATATTGTAAATCAAATCGGATGTATTGTATTCTACTATATTGTATGATGAATCTTATGTATTACTATATGTCATCTAGATGGCTCCAGTCATTCCTGAAATGGTGCCTCAGACCACTGTACCCACCTGGCTATCAAATAAATAAATAAAATGATGAAAGCAAGGATAGTTGAATCTCTGCAGTAGGCAGAGGACTATGGGCCCCATTTTCAAAAGGTTAGTGTGGCCAAACCAGGTTTCAGCCATGCTAACCAGGAATAGCTCTGGCTGCCCGGCATTGCCCATATTCAAAGGGCACCTGTACGTGGTACAACCCTGGCAGCACCATTGAGCAGAACTGTATGCTGCACCCATGGAAATTAGGGTTCCCATGTCCATATGTGGCACAGTGCAAAATTCAGAGATTTCAGAAATGTTAAATGCCCATATGCGTGGTGCAGTTTAATGTTTCTGAAACCCAGCCCTTAACGGTGTGCAGCTAGGGTTACTGCTGCACACCCCGTCCCTGTACCATGTGACAACACCACTGCCTGCTGGTCTAGCAGTCCCTCCCTAGTCCTGATCCCCTCCAGTAATATATTTCAGTGGTCTCTGGTGGTCTAGTGGTCCCTACCTAGCCCCAATCCCCTCCCATAACATATTTCAGTAATCCCTGGTGGTCATGTAGTCCACCCTCCCTAACCTTAACCCGCTCATATCAAAAAATATATCTGTCCTTGGTGGTCTAATAGACCCCCACACCCCTACCCTAGCAGGTACTGTCCCACCACTCAACACCCCTCTGTCCAAACCCTGAGAGCTGGCAACTGGACCAGCTCTCTGCTCATCACAACAGTCAGCTGCAGACTGAGCTCTCAAGGACTGCAGACTGTAAAAGCAGCTGTTGCAGTACACATTCCTTGAGAACTCAGTCTGTGGCAGCCATGGAGGTGAGCAGAGGGCTGTGCCGGTCACCAGCTCTTGGATTTGGGATAGGGTAGCGTGGGGTGGTGGGACAGTACTTGCCAGAGTGGGAGGTGGGGGGTATGCTAGATCACCAGGGACAGATATATATTTTTGATATGGGCAGGTCAGGGATAGGGAGGGGGAACTACTAGACCACCAGAGTACTCAAATATGTTAAGGGACAGGATATGGGCTAGGGAGGGTCTACTAGACCAACAGTGAGCACTGACATATATTGCAGGAGGGGATCGGGGCTAGGGAAGGGGGACCTGGCCCAGCACACTCAGCTGATGCGCAGCATGCAGATAAGCCCATAATGGGCATGCAAATGGTCTGTTAGTGCTGTGCGTATGGTACTCAACCCTTAAATCATTACACTACTATAAAGGTAGTTCAAATCTTTTTTTTTGTTGTTTATTTTTTCTTTCTTTGTAGTTTTTTCAGTGATCTTTATTTTTGAGCATTTTATTACATTTCAAAACAATCCTGTTCCTTCTTCTCATAATCAAGAGCTGCTTCTTTAATTTTTCAAAACATTCCTGTCTCTCCATCTAATAGTCTAGAGCTGTATAAAATAAATAAGTATAGATATTAAGTCTCTGATATCTATTCTCTGATTCAAAAAATGATATATACAGAATCAAATTCATCTTGCAGGGGAAACACACCTGCTATCTTAATCCATTACAGCATTCTGGAGTCATTTGTTGTTTCTCTCTGTTTCATCATATACAGACATTTTCTGCAATAGACAACATACCACTTTTAAATGTCAGAATCTCTGTTACATCACTTTTTGTTATGTCTTAAACAATTGTCCTTAGTATACCTGGGCCAGGATATTCAAAGCAGTTGCGCATGGTGCACCTGAGCTGTGCTGGTGCAAGTATGGACTTGCGCAAGGAACGATATTCAGTGGGAGCCATTGCACAGCACAAGTCCCATTGCACCAATGCATAACCCTAATGAATGCATGCTTAAGAGCAGGGGGCAGCCTATGGATATGTGGCGCAGTGTGATATGCCACCGCTGGACCATGGCACAAGTGCGGAGCAAGTCCCAGATGCACCAAGCAGACTTGAGCCTATAAATACAGGGTGCAAGCACACAGACATCACTTGCACCAGGGGTGAGGGGGAGAGAGAGAGAGAGAGAGAGAGAGAGAGTGGAACTGGAAGGGGGAGGGACAAAACTGCAAAAGCAAAGGAGAGAGAGCCTGAGAGAGACAGGGTGACCTGCACAGGCAGCCACAGGGGCGTGGGGCAGAGGTGGCAGTGGAGAGTGAGCCAGGGAGAGGGAGTGAGAGGGAGAGGCAGTCAAGGTGCCACACAATGCAACAGGGTGGCATACAGCCCACAGCAGCCAACCCATCCAGGGGGAGACAGGACAGCAGGGGCCATGGCCAGTGCACACTTTCTAATGGCTGTGGAAAGGCCCATCAGCAGTATGCCCGGAACAGGTGGTACCATGCCCACACCACCTTCGAGGATTACACCGATACAGGATTGTGAGCTGGTACTGCCTGAACAGGACCATTTTGAGGCAGCTCTGTGAGTTGTGCAGTGAGGAGATGCAGGCACCCACATGACGGAGCCATGCACTGTCTGTGGAAACAAAGGTGACAGCTGTCATGTGCCTGCTCACCATGGGCACATTCCAGAGACCAACAGGGGACACAGCAGGCATAACCCTGTCAGCCATGTCCCACCTCCGCACACAATTCCTCAATACCCTGCTACCACATGCTACAGAAAATATCCATTTCCCCAGCACACAGGCAGAGCGTACAACAACCATGCAGGACTTCCACAGGGTAGCACACATGCCTGGAGTGCTTGGGACCATTGACTGCACCCATGTGGGAATCCTTTCTAAAGTTCTCGAAAAACTGATCCATATTCAGTTAAATTCTCACTTAGAAACCTTCTCTCTCATTAACCCAGCTCAATCTGGCTTCCGGGCTAATCATAGCACAATCACTGCACTAGCAAAAGTAACCAATGATTGGATCTCTGCTATAGATGCTAAGAAGGTAACTGGTGCAGTCTTTTTGGACCTCAGCAAAGCTTTTGATACTGTTGATCACAAACTATTAGTCAATTGCCTTGCAAAGTTGGGTGCCACATACCATACCACCCAGTGGTTCTCTAGCTACCTAGCTGGAAGATTCCAAAAAGTAAAGGAGGAAGGCTTTTTTTCTGCTGCCTTGCCAGTTGCAAGAGGAGTCCCCCAAGGATCCATCTTAGGCCCTATCTTGTTTTCTCTGTACATTAATGACTTAGATGCTAACATATCTACGTCCAATCTGCACTTTTTTGCAGATGATACTGTGTTGTATACTTCTGGCTCATCGTTATCTGAAGTCAAGGGAGTGCTTCAAGTGGACTTCGCACAACTTGAGCATAATCTAATAAAAGCAAAGCTTCTGCTCAATGCTAAGAAGACTAAAGTGATGATATTCTCCCGCAATGCTGTCACAGGCCCCCCCAATACCCTTGCCCAAGACTTCATTGTCACCATGCTAAACGAGCCTCTGGAAGTTGTAACCAAATTTAAATATCTAGGTATCTGGATCGACAATAAATTATCTTTCAGTGACCACGTTGAAGATGTCTCTAGAAGGTTAAAAGCAAGGTTAGGTTTCTTCTACAGAAATAGGCCCCTTTTCCCCCTTGAAACAAGCTTGTACAGGCCACTTTTCTCCCCCTACTCGACTATGGCGATGTAATTTATTCCTCCACCACTCTTGCAAATCTATGTAAACTGGGCATCCTTTATCACCGTGCATTATGGTTCATTACCAACTCCCCTTACCGTTCGCACCACTGTGACTTATATGCAGCTGTTGGTTGGACATCCCTTACTACTAGACGCCTGCTCCATGCTGGGCTATGGACTCTTAAACTGCTCCTGCAGAAATTGCCAAGCTATCTCTCTCTTCCCTTATTAGTATCTCAATGAGTGCATACTGTTAAGAAAATCTGACTTTATTATGCTCGACATACCAAGGACGTGGACTCCTTTGGTAAACGTATATTGCAAATGCCCTTCCCTCCATTTGGAACCAATTAAACCGTATTGAAACTAACTAGCACAGTTTCAATAAACTTCTAACAAATCGCAAGTTCAGCCAAAATAAAAGACACCTGTAACTGTCATTAAGTCTCTTCCTTCCCCATGTGTGCCATATTTATCCACTGGTAAGGTTTAATTGATTTGTTATATTAACTGCTTTCCTTCCCTTCTACTCCTGGCTTTATCTTTGCTTATGCTCCACTGCTACTCTATCAAATCAGTCTCCCCATATCAGTTGTAGACTGTTGTTTGTTCTAGCTGCCAAAATACTGTATATGTATTGCACACACCAGTCATCATGTTTCATTTATCAGTAAGCAACCTGTAAGTCACTTCCCTGTCTCATATCAATGTTTACCACCTGCGGTCACCCTATGTGGTACCCTTGTATGTATATCCAGCCTGTATCATGTAACGTGCATTTCATGTATATACTGTTAGTACCTATCCGTGTTTGTACTTTAAGTGTTTATGTCACAGGACCTCCTTGTGAATGAGCTTGCTCAATGGAGTTTTCCTGCAATAAACTTGAACTTGAACTTGAACTTGAATCTGCATGCCACCTGGCCCTGAGGGTGTGGTGTACATGAACAGGAAAGGGTTCCCCAGTGTCAACTTCCAGGTGATGTGCGATGCCAAGGGGCGTATCACCAATGTCTGTGCCACACACCCTGGGAGTGCACATGATGCATTCATCTGGCACAGCACTGCACTGTGCCACAGGTTTGAGTGTGGGGATATCCCCACGGGCCACCTAGTGGGTGAGTATGGGATAGGCAATGTGTGCCGGGCAGGGCATGGGAAGGGGAAGGACAGGGGTGAGTGCACTGGCGAGGGCACCAGGGATGGGCATGGGGCACAGCAACAGAGGACACAGGGCTTACCATGTCATTCTCCACACAGGTGACAGTGGCTATCCACTCAGGCCCTGGCTGCTCACCCCCTACCAGCACCTATCATCCACAGCAGAAGAATGGTCCAATGAGGCACACGCTGGCACACGGAACATCATCAAGCATGTATTTGGGATGCTGAAGGCAAGTTTCCATTGCCTAGACAGATCTGGCAGTGCCCTACAGTACATCCCCTTGTAAGCCTGTGGCCTATTCCTGGCCTGTTGCATACTGCACAACATGGCCATTGACCGTGGAATAGCTGTAGAGGCTGATGAGGGGGACAGTAGTGGGGATGACATGGGCAATGGTCTGGAGGGTGGTGGACAGCTCCCCCGGGTGGAGGGACCCCCCTGCTGCAGAGGATGGGATGCCAGCACAGGGACACCATTGCATGGGAGCACTGTGGTGCAGGCAGGTAAGTTGTGCCACACCCATTCACGAGCCACACACTCAGTGACAGAACAGAGGCAGGGCTGTACATGGCAATGGGCATGCACACACAGAGGCATGATGCAGGGGTGGGGGTGACAGTGCCACACAGCCACACACATCCACATACAGCAGGGAACGGCAACACACACACACGTGCATGCACACACACGCACACATGTGCCCAGGCACTGGCAAGTGGTGGGGATCAGATGTGGTGCACTGGTGCACAGGCACAACCAGCGCAGAACTGCTCTCATCACGCCCATGCCACATGGCCCAGTGGCTGGGCAGGTACTGACACAGGCTGCGTGTTGCGTGAAACACAGGTGCCACACCTGTTGTATGCACACACACACTGTCCATGCGTGCACAGGGCAGCTGCAGCAGACTGCAGCCAGGGTGTCATGCACATAAGGTCCACCATGTGAAACCATGGCCACCGCAGCCAGGTGTGCAGCTGCACTGGGACTGGTCAGCAGCCACAGGATGGACATCGGCCACAGGGGGTGTCTGCAACAGCCCTCCAGGGGTTGAATTGTGGGACTGTGACCAGGTACATGCAGGGGTGTGTAGGCACCCAAACAGGTCCACCCCAGGTGTGCCTGGGCTGCCAACAGCAGAGCCCGTCATCAACAGGGAGGGTGTCACTTGACACTAGGTTCATGGGGTGGACAGTGCACTATGAGCTGTGTGAGGTGGCCGGCTATGCCCTGTGGCAGCCAGCAGTGCAAGGCCATCCCTGACTGCATTGGCAATGCTATCCTGGGATGCAGTCGTGTCCTCCCGCAAGTGCTGAATAGCCTCCAGGAGCTGCGCAGTGCCTCTCTCGTACTGCTCGGTCACCTGACGCACCTCCATGTGCAGTGCATGCACCCCAGCTATCAGCAGCACCTGTTGCTCCATGGATGCCCACAGCAATCGTGTGTGCTTTGACAATGGGTCAGCACCCAGGGGAACCTGGGTGGGGCATCATCCCACCTGTAGTGTATGACTGCACTGTGCAGCCCCCCACTCAGGAGGACACTGCACAGCAGGGTCCCCATGGGGTGGGTCCCTATCAGGCACCCAGGTGGTGGACACCACATCCAGCTGCCCTCTGTCCCCTGCTGCCTGCTGCTGCTGCCCCTCTGGCCCCTGTATGCTGTACAGCTCTTGCGCAGCCACACCACCACCACCACATGGCACTGCCATGGCAGTGCACATGGCAGCACCTACAGTGGTGGTGGGCAGCTGTCCCACTGCTGACAGGCTACTGGATGCACTGCCTGTGGTGGTACTTGGTATGGGTGTCTCCCCCATGACACCTCCCATGCTGTCCAGGATCATGGTCATGTTGTCATCGGTGTCGGATCCCACCCTGATCTGTGTCTCCACACAGAGGATGCCATGGCTGGCATCCTACTGAAACAAAGCCAGGGCCTCATCCGACCCCTTGCCCAGGACATCCAGCTGGACAACAGTGGTGTGCTGCACCTTGTCAGGCCCTGGGATGCCCATGGAGGTGGATGGCTGGTTCTCTGGAGCTGGGCCTACCTCCACGTCTGCTGCTGGTGCCCTGTCAACTGCATACAGGCATGCTGGTGCTGAAAGAGAAAACAGATGTGTCAGTTATGCATGTCCCCCAGCCCAACCCCCCACCTTGCTTGCTGTGTGTGCCCATCATATGTACCATGCAGTGATGGGCTTCCACCTGTCTGGAACACTCCACCCGGCACACCCTCAGCAGTGCTGCAATGCATGGTGGCCTCCACCATTCTCCTCCTGCACCATAAGCAGTGGCACATCAGCAGGCCCCCCCTCCAGTGGTGGTCCAGGCTGCACGAATGGCCACCACCTTCTCCTTTATGCAGCATTTATTGGTGCCAACCTTCTTCCAGCACTCCTGCACCAACCGCTGGTGGCTGCCCTGCTGGTTCACACTCGATGCCACCTCCTCCCAGGCCACAGCCCTGGCCTATGGTGTGCCTGTGGCCCCACTCAGCAGTGGCTCCCTATCAAGGAAGACCTAAAACAGGGCATCTGCCTCTGCCTTGGTAAATTTAGGCCTGCACTTATGAGCAGGCCCATGCTTCTCAGTCCCTTCACACTCCAACATTGTGCTACCTGTGGACATAGACAAGTGTGTCAATGTCAGCTGCAGCCTACCCCATCCACCCTGCTGTGCTGGCTGTGCTCAGCAGCATGCACAATTTACCTCAGCTGCTTGCAATACCAGTCCATGGCCTGTGCTGTTCCGAGGCACTTATATAGCGCAATGCATGCAAATGAGCATTGGCACAATGGTAATGACATGCTAATTGCACCAGTGCACCGTGCATTGACTGATGAACTCATTTGCATGTGGCGGCTGAATATCGCGTACTTGATCCGTGTGCTATGGAATTGATCTGGAGCAAGTCATGGTGCAATGTCCACTCCTGCATGGTGCACAGGATTGTAGTGCGCATGTGTCAGGCAGTGTGCAACCACCTATGGTGCACTGTGAGCCCACTGCACAATAGGGGCCATGGCGCACTGTGCACCATGGCCTCTATTGTGCACCGGCGCACAGTGTGCAAGGTGGATCCTGACCCCTACCATGACCCTTTGACCCCTTGGGACTACCCCGCCATGTGCCTTTTAGGCCACGTCCATTCCACGAATCTCCACCAATGCACAATTGGCAGACACAGCACATGCCTCCACAAGGTGTGCATCCCATGCATGTAGTCCACACATGGGCCTTTGGCTGCCATTTTGTTTCCACTTGTTACAGCAGTCATGATGGTGTAGCAGGGAGTTCGTCGGGCCCACAATTGGTCGGACATGGAGTTAATAAATCTGGTGGCCTGTGTGCAGCCACATGCACCAGGGCTGTTTGGCTGGGTGCCCCTACAGCAGCCCAGGATGGAGGTCTGGCAGGCCATCGCTGTCAGGCTGGTACTTGACACCGGGATGGCCAGAATGGCTGAACAATGTTGCCACCAGTACTGAGACCTCATGAGGTGGGACCCAGAGTGCTTGCAGCAGCTGCAGGCATGCATCTGCAGGGGGGACGTGCCACGGCCAGGTAGTCATCCCATGCTGCATGTGTGCCCTTGTGCTGTATTATGGTGATGGCTTGGCTGCCTGGCATGCCCTACAGAGGGGTGCACTGTCACCATGTGGATTGCAGAGTGGCATTGCCAGCCACAGGTTGCACTGTGCTATAGCCTTGCAGGACATGTCAGGCAGGGCACACACTGAACACAGGGGTGGGTGTGGTGGGCACCTGCTGTGGGTGTTCTCTGATGTGTACCTGTCTTTGTTCCATTCCCAGGGCCTGAAGATCGTTGGCAGGCAAGTGCGGCAGGAGCACCAGTCCGGGCATGGCAAGCCGTGGTGGGATCCAGCGGTGGTGGAGGAAGAGCAGAGGTGGGACTAGCGCAAGAAGCGCTGCAGTGGGCATGTAGGCACTGTTGCATTCCTCTGCATGTTATCGGTTGGTCATCAGCAGAGTGGGTGTGGCCATGGCCACCTGTGCCATGTGCCATGGCAGCTGTGTATTGCACACTGTGTGTGGTGCAAGCCATTGTGGGGTGACCGTCGCACACATGTACCAGCTGTTGGTGGGGTGGGTATGCACCCAGCTACCACAGGTGCTGCTGTGGTGCTGCAGGTGCCCTGTGCCTTCTGTCAGTCACTGCGCAATCGGGTGGCCATTGGGCATCAGTGTCCAACACTTTGCACTGTAATGGCATGCTGGGTTGCTGGCAGGCATTGGCAAACCCCCTGTGGGTGACTGTGGTGCCAATTTAGGGGTGTGTGTTCCCACTGCCCATTGTGCACAGTGGGTGGGCATGGTGCCATGGGACCTTGCACTGATCACCTGTTCTCTCCTTTGTCATAAGCATCTGGAGGGGATCAAGGCTGCCCCTGTATTGCAGGTTGCTGAGGCAAATAATCCTTATTACATCGATGATGATGGAGGTGGCCCAGCAGGTGCACCGGATCCTGCTGACAGACCAGAGGAGGAGGAGGCATCAGGCAGCAGTGAGCTATGACCTCCCGTAGTTCGACCCCAGCAACTCCCTTTTACTCCTGCCATCACTTCCCCACCCATCCACCATCCCACTGTACAGTCCCTGTTCCCTGTCTTCTTCCCTCACTTTCCTACCCTTTCCACCCCTTGCACCTGTACATAGTTTTTCAAATACAGTTGTTATTATGCTTACTTGCCTGTGTCAGTATCTGCTTTGCAGCTGGCATGAGGAGTCAAGCTGCAGTGGCATAGTGTGTGTGTCTGTGTGGTGTGCTTGTGTGTGGGTCGTGACTCATGGTGTCCTGCCCCGTGGTCAGTGGCTGTGCCTAGGGGTGGCCATGGGGTGGCTGTCTGGGATTTGTGGCATGTGTGTGCTTAACAGCATGGTCCTGGGTGTGGCTTGCTGGGGTCTGGGTGGGGGCACAGCATATGGTGGGGGGAATCCACTGGTGGCCCTCTGTTGGCCATTGGTGCCACCTGTTGCCTGCTTTCTGTGCTACAGTTGTGTTCTGGGATGGGGGTGTCTGGGTGCCTGTGTGTGCCCTGCTGGTGGTGGCCACCTCTGGCCTGCAAATGTCCATCCCTGGCACTGTTCCCAGGTGTCTTCCTCTGCCATGCCCCATGTCTTTACTCTGCTGCTGTGCTCCCACCATTGCCTGGGGCTAGTCTTTGTGCACCATGGCACATGTCTGGTTATGCCATGGTGCATCTCTAGTTGCACTATGGTGCAGGTCTGGTTGTGCCATGGTGCATCCCTGCGATATTCAGCCATGTTGTGCTGGTGCATTTTGCCATGCTCAACCTTTGAATATCGCACTCATTGCACCATGGTGCATTGGATTTGCAGTGTGCCAGACTTGTGCTGGCCTTTGGCACATTTCTGAATATCTGGCCCCTTATGTTTTCTCATACTTCAGAAACTTTACTTTCAAACACTGTAGTAGTAAATGAAAACATCTCGTTTTTTAATGTCTACAATAATAAATCAAGCTACTTAGTTTACCTTCTAACTTTACTTTTCAAAACATTTCACATAGTTTATATTGAAGGTATACAAACAATCTTTTCTTATGGTTTATGTCAACATTCAGTATTCTCTCCAGTGCATGGTTGCTGCCTCCATTGTTCAGGATGCTACTACTATGAATGAACATTTACCTTCTTACTGAAGGTTCAGAAGAGGCTGGGCCCCAGGTGAACACACTATGTCAGCGTGATTACATCGCAGAAGTGACATCAACCCCGGTGGCCCAGTTTCTATGGACATCATTCTCATTCTGTACTAAACTGAATACTGAAAGCGGTCCTCCTTCTGTTACTTCTTTTTTTGAACTCTCCATTCATTTCGAAACAAATCGGTAAATCTGGCAAACTCTACTACATCTATAGCGATCTTGTCTGATTGAGGGAGATGTAAAATGTCAAATCAGTTGGCAAGGATTAGTGGGGGTATAAGTTGGGGAAAAAACTCCATACGCTTGTAAATGCTGCAGGTAATGGAAGTAAGGGGGACAAGTTATTGTGGTGTGCGTTGGGTGACGGAGGTGAGAATTCTCTATACATTTGAAATATAAGTGATTCACATGCTTCCCTCAGAAATTGCAATACTGGGTTATGGAAGAAGATCAATAATGTGACTTGAGGTCAAATGTTAAAAAAAGATTTCTAAATGACCTGAACTTTAACAGTTTGGTATCTATACTGTTTTCATTCTAGATCCTGTCTCACTATACTTTAATTTCTCAATATATCTCAGTTTTATTCAGAAGTAGTTCAAATCAGATTCTCATTAAGCCCTTATTTCTTTTTGTATGTTTTTGAAGTGAAAATCCACACACAGTTCTTTTCAGTAGAATACATTCCCGATGTCCACCCCTTATGGGTTCCAGAATCCTTTCCAGTCCCAAAAACTTTAAGGAAGGGAATTGATGTTTAAAGTCCATGAAGTGTTTTGCTAATGATGATTTTTAATCTTGTCTTCTTATATTACTCTTGTGTTCTGATATTCTCAAGTTTCAAAGATCTTGTAGTTTCTCCCATATAGTGGTGGGTGAAGTGGCCCCAATTCGCTCTGCGAAGTGATCCGTGGAGTGAAGGCAGATTTGCGGAGTGCTCCACAACGTGAAGCGGAGTACTTCGCGTTGTAATGGGTAACACGAAGTCCATTGAAAACAATGACTTCACATTACTCCACCTTCCCAAACCAATACTTCACCAGTTCTTAAGGTGAAGTACATTGAAAACAATGTACTCCGCCTCACTTCGCCTTGTTTTTAAGCTCCAAAGACGAATTTTGCAGTAATTCATGGTATTTCAGGTCACATGGGCTCTAGATTGTTCTGCACAGCCTCAGTTTGGAGTAGTGTGTGTGCATGAAGCTGTAGGAGAGAATCTGCTCTGAGAGCTCTGTGATTTAAACCTTCTAAAAGCTGTTAAAAAAGCCTTTTGGGGTCATTCGTTTTGCTGAAACTTTAGTTAATCGATTATAGGAAACCCTCCTGTGCTTATGTCATCGAGTGTTTATTGTTTGTGTGTGAATTTTGAATGTTAATGTACAATATTCAGTCTGTGTACTGAGAGACAGTCTAAGTGTGCTTTGGGGCAGGGGCGTATTTGTGGTGTAGGTAGATTAACTTGGAGAAAAAGACAGAGCTTTCTGTTTTGGTGATATTTTTCTTGTATAACTGTGTTAATGTACACACAGTAATATTTTCAATAATTCTTGCCATTTTTTTGCTGATTATTGTGGTGCCGCACTTCATAATTGTAGTTTGTTTAAAATATGTTATATTACTGAAGTTTTCAATTTGCTACACATTACTTAGTGTGTGTGAGTATGCGTGTGACACGTGTCATCAAATCAGACATCTTTTATTGTGCCACATAATTTCAGCAATGTGAACCTGCTATGCTATCCACTGCAGCTGTATAATTTTTGTACTTCTTTGTGGTATCTTTACTAGTACTAGTGACTGTTACTGCAGCAGTGCAATACACTGCCCCCCCACGGCCTGCTCCAACCAGAAAAGGAATTATTTTCCAGATTTTTGAATTTCTGATGGTGAGCATTGGTTAGATGTTGTGCCTTTGCATCTGCATCTCTTCAGTGTGCAGCGCAATCTTAATCTGTCTGTGCATTTGCATCTTTTTAGGGCCCAATCTCCATGTCTAACTTAAGTCACAGTTGTTTCTTTGGCTTCCCTTCAGAGTACTGGACAGGTGTGGTGCATAATTCTGCATGAACATTGTACTCATTAATATGTGTTTTTAAGTCGGGACCATTATCACAAGTCATTCGTCATTCAAATCACATTCTTCATCATCACAGGCGGTCACAAATGTAGTCACAAATCACGATTTACGATCACATTACAAATCACAACATTATTTTTTTTTAATAGTTACTTGGATGTCTTTTAAGCCTGTAAGAAAAATAAAATTTGCAGAAAGAGCAAATTAAGTAAAAAAGAATACAGAAAAGACAAAAAAGTAGCTTTTAAAAAAGCTGTCGGGTCTAAAACAAAGTTTAAATCTTCTCCTCTCTGATCTCAAAGTATCAGCAGCCACAAAACACACTACTCTCTCTCCGTCTACACAGGAGAAAGTAAAAGTTTCTGCTTGTAAGACTCACTTTCTTCCTGCCTAGCCAAAGAGCATGTGACTTACAGTACTGTAAGCCATGTGATGTGTGGGTGGGGCTGCCAAATCTGAAACACCAAGTGGGTTACTTAGAATCATAATGAGGAATGTGAAGTCCATTAAAGACAATGACTTCACCTTACTTCGCGTTGTCATTCCGCCTTAACACGAAATGGTAATGACAAGGCGGAGTGAGCACTTTGCATTGCCCACTCCGCAACATGAAGTGCCCACTTCACGTTCACTTTGCCAGCAGAATTTAAATTCGCTGCATCTCTACTCCCATATAGTACAATGAGAATGGGCAAATAATGCAATATACTACATAATCACAGTTGCAGGTTATGAGGCTTCTTATCTCATATTTTTTCTCCATGAATGCACTTTTTAAATATCTTGATTTTACTCCAGTGTTGCAATGAACACAATTTCCACATGAAAAAAATCCCCATATATCGCTCTTTGTAGCCAGATCCTAGGTTGGGGTGCTGGTGTCCAATGTTGTGTCTTGACAATTTTATTTCCGATTGTTGTTGTGGTTTTTTGGGTGTTACAAATGTTTTTTGTCAAAATGTGTTGTTACCTTGGTTTGTAGACTGTAAAATATTGTATAAATATTGTTTCAGAATGATGTTTTTGATTTTACCAAAAAATTCTGAATATTGGTGGACATTATGATTTTATCTGATTTTCTGTTGTCCACTTGTGGTTTGTGCCTTAGTAAATCTTTCCTGGATGTCTTTTTACATCTGTTTTTGGCTTCGCTCAATACTTCTCAATTATTTACTTTTTTTTATTATTATTTAGTTGTTTAACCAGGTATAGCACACTAAGTTGAAAGCTTTTTTACAGGAGCGACGTGGGAGCACAAGGAGGTTAAGTGACTTGCTCAGGGTCACACAGTATGCAAGTGGAAGCTGTGGGATTCGAACCCAGGTCTGGTCTGCTGGAGGTCACCAGATTTACAGCTCAGAGCCTTAGACCACTGCGCTATACTGCCTCCTCCCTGCCTGATTATAGCCCCTCTGTTCAAATCGTACTTTTAAATCTGTTATGTTTCTCCCAAAATGTGTTTCAGTGCCACTATTTCTTTTTAAATGTTGCATCAGGTTATACAGGATACTGTTTTTCAGGGCTTGAGGATGGAAATTTGATGCATGTGACAAGGTATTTTTGTCAGATTATTTCCTGTATAGATCAGTTACAGTTTTTTGATTCTGTTTTGTCAGTCGTTGACCCAAATATGGAATTTCCACTGTACTGTGGTTCATAGTGAATTTTAGATATGTGATTGATGAGTTCAAGTATTCAAAGAATCTTTGAAGTTCAGGTTCTGTGCCTCTCCATATTATCAAAACATCATCAATGAAACGTTTATAAAGAGTTAAAGATGATCTATAGATGTTGTTTTCATTGTGTACATACGTTTCTTCAAAGTGGACCATAAATATGTCCACATAGGTGAGGGCTAACATTGCCCCATTGATGTCCCCTTTTTTGTCAAATACTTTATGCCCGCAAAACTAATGTTGTTATTCTTGAGTACCAGCTCTGTTAATTGCAATAAAAACTATTTATCTGGAGTATTAATTTCTCTCTGAGACAACATGTAATTCAATGCCTAAAGACCCTCTTCATGAGGTATACTTGTATATAAATTCCATACATCCAGTGTCACTTATAAACATTCAGTCCATGTTTCTTCTGTTTGATTTAAGCCTTCCAAAATCTGTATGCAGTGTTTAGTATCTTTCAAATAGGAAGGCATTCATAGGACCAATTCTTTGCAGTAGTGATCTACATAGACTGAGAAAGGTTCTGTGATAGAACTGATGCCATAAATTGAGTCTCCCTTGTGGTTGTTCATTTTTGTGAATCTTCAGGAGACAATAAAAAAAGAGGCATTTTTAGATGTTTGTTTATTAGTTCTAATTTCATCCAATCTTCTATAAAACATGTCTATCTATAGCTTGAGTTATTACTTATGTGATTGTTTGTTTTAATATCTCTAGAGGCATCCTTGCTACTTTCTCATAGGTACCTGTGTCATTAAGTTGTCTTAGGTACTCTTTCTCTGAAGATCAGCATAGTTTTGAACAACAGTGACACCATTCTTACAGTATCTGTCAGCTTTATTTTTATGGAGCTATCTTGTCCCAGGTTGTCCAGAGCTTCTTTTTCAACATTTGTTAAATTATAGTGTGGATGTTTTATTTCACCTTGTTTTATTATTGTTTCTATTTCTCTGTTGACTTTTTCTATATATGATGTCACATGGGGGAGTGAATCCAGTGGAGTCAAATGTCGATTTTGCTCCCAGTGCATATTATAAAAAAGATCCAGAATGAAACTAGTATAGATACCTGGATCCAGACTGTTAAAGTTCAGGTTATTTAAAAACCTTTTTTTAACATTTGACTTTTAGTCACATTATTGACCTTCCATGACCCAGTATTGCAATTTCTGGGGGAAGCATGTGAAACATTTATATTTCAAATGTATAGAGAATTCTCACCTCCCTCACCCAATGCACACCACAATAACTTGTCCCCCCTTACTTCCATTACCTGCAGCATTTGCAAACAAATGGATTCCCCCCCAAGTTATACCCCCACTAACACTTGCAAACTGATTTGACATTTCACATCTCCCTCAATCAGACAAGATTGCTTCATGTAGTAGAGTTTGACAGATTCACCTATTTAAAAAATGAACGGATAGTTAAAAAAAAACTAGCAGAAGGGGCTGCTTTCAGTATTCAACTTAGTACTGAAAGGGAGCAGTTTCCATAGCGACCAGGCCACCCAGGGTGACATCACTTCTGTGATGTAATCACGCTGACATAGCATGTTCACCTGTGGCCCAGCCCCTTCTGAACCTTCAGCAAGAAGGTAAATGTCCACTTGTAGTAGTAGTGTTCTGAACAATGGCAGCAGCAACCATGTACCAGACAGAAAACTGAATGTTGACATATACTACAAGAAAGAATTGATTATGTGGACTAAAAGAGATGTTACAATGAGCAGGTGACAGTTTAAATGCCTTCAATATAAACTATGCGAAATGTTATGAAAAGTGAAGTTAGAAGGCAAACTAAGCAGCCCGATGTGTTATTGCAGACATTGAAGAACAAAACGTTTCCTTTTAGTACCACAGTGTTTGAAAGGAAATTTTTTGAAGTAATGGGAAAACGTAAGGTATACTAAAGACAACTGTTTAAGACATAACAAAAAATTATGTAACAGAGATTCTGACATTTAAAAGTGGTATGTTGTCTGTTGCAGGGAATTTCTGTCCTGTATATGATGAAACAGAGAGAAACAACAAATGATTACAGAATGCTGTAATGGATTAAGATAGCAGGTGTGTTCCCCTTGCAAGATGAATTTGATTCTGTATATATTATTATTTGAATCAGAGAAGAGATTTAAGAGATTTAGGGCCAGATATTCAAAACTTTGCCCAGGGCTAAATTAGCACTGCCCAACGGGCAAACTGTGCCCAGAGCAAAAACATAGCTATATTCAAAACGAATAGCCTGGGGCAAACCCCACTGAATATAGCAAGCAAAGGAAACCGGGCAAACAGGCCCAGAAGTGCAGTGCAAAAAAAGCCCAGGAATAGCACAGCACTGAATATAGCACACAAGACAGCATTGAATATAGCACCAGGCAGGCAGTGCAAACACACAATGGAACACAGTGCAGAGACAGCCTGAGCCTGGGACACATGCAAGGCAACACATGCTGGAATGAGGGATCAGGAGCACACCACAGTGCCCACCCATGAGGATGCCACACAACCACGGGAAAGTCCAACAACAGCCCAGACCCATGTGGAGAACACCAGCAACAGTACAAAGCATGTGAAACCCCAGCACCCAAGAATGACACAGGACACTGTAAAATGTCATTAACCAGTGTAATAAACAATAATGAAGAGGAAAGCAAACGGAAACACAACAGCAAATATAACACAGAACATAACGATTAACAAACCCCAGAGTACAAAATGACCCACCCACCACTGAACAACCCTCCCCACAACACTGAAACAGAAGTAGAATATACCCCCCAACCCCCCACACACAACCCCAAATGCCCACCACAGGATAAAATTGGCAACATCAGTAGCAGGGAAAGGCACACAAAGGTAAACAGAAGGATGACAACAGATGGAGGGATGAGAAGACACAGACCAAGGGTGCAAAGTGGAGGAGGACGCACACAGGGACAGAAGACAATGGGCAAGGAAGGGAGAATCAAGTCCAGTGAGGGGGGTGGTAAGGGCTGACTTGAAAACAACAGGGGAGATAATTATGTGTCCGCAGGAGCAGGGATACGAGCCTCCAGGATGTTCGCCACCATCCTGGTCTCAGTAATTAGGATGGCCTGCTGCTCGATCTGAGTCCGCTGCTGTCTCACAATCCTGCGGAGAAGCTTCTCCATCCCCTCGGTCTCCTCAGGATGTGTTGCCCACAGTGATGCCCATAGTGGCCCTACAAGAGGAAGGGTGAGACCATGAGGACGGTACACCACACAGGAGGCAACCAGCAGCCAACCCTTGCCATACAAAGATGGACAGCATGTCCCAATGGGCCATCCCTGGTGATGTTGAGTTCAGCAGTGGTATGACAACATGGCAGCATCCCACAATGCAGCACAGGGCAACACAGGCACAAACACAGAACCCAACACGGATGATGACAGCGATTCTGACAGCACCGGGAGACATATGACACCACCCACCATGATACAGCACACTGCTAGACACGGCAGACACACAGCTGGAAACCCTGTGAGTTGAGTGCAAGGGACATGCAAGGACATGCACAAGGGCATACACACGTTGGGACATGCTGCCCAGCCACACATGGAAATGCACAGCAATGCAGAGCGCAGAACAAACAATGACGACATTCATGCAGGAGCATCAATGAACCATGACAGTATCCTGGCAATGACCAACACAGGCCAGGGGACAACAGTCAGCCAGGGCACAGACACTGTCACTGAAGGGCCTTCACATGCCACCAGGCAATACCACTGAAAGCATATCACCCAATGGAGACATGGTACATGCCAGTGTCTCCAACCCACATAACAGGCCCCCCCCCACACAGTGAGGACCACCTCCACAGCCACGGTCAACATTGGCAGGGAACGATGCACATAATGTAACAGCACAGTGATATCCATACCCTGCAACTAAACAGCAACACAGTGACCTCGCAACGAGACACACATGGATGGACTCACAATGCGTACTGCACAGTGCCAGTATGTAGCACAGTGTGACAGGCAGTGCTACACAGCAGGTGTCCAGAAGGGTGAGAGGTAAGTCTGCAAGGCATGCCCTGTATTGTCCCACATGCACAGCAAGCAACCACCACCTGTGCAATTGTGAACATCCTGTGGGTGGTGGTATGGATGCACCACAGAGGTGGGAAGGTCATCCATCAGCATGGTGTCCCCATGGAACATCCGCCACCCAAGCAAGCAACACCATCTGCCACACGCACAGCACTGCAATGTGACCGCCCCCAGGCAAGGCTGATAGCACCCAGCTGTGGTGTGAAACACACCTGTATCGCATACCACTGCTACACCACACCGGCCCAGTGACCTTTGCAGACAAGTGAGTGGCTGGACACCCAGATGTGGTGCACAGTGTCATGAAAGTGTACGCAGCACAGAACAATGTAACAGGTACTCACGCAACATGCCACCG
This sequence comes from Neoceratodus forsteri, assembly GCA_016271365.2. Lineage (NCBI taxonomy): Eukaryota > Metazoa > Chordata > Ceratodontiformes > Ceratodontidae > Neoceratodus > Neoceratodus forsteri. The sequence continues at coordinate 1,733,785,303 of CM057450.1, read as the reverse complement.
CTATCGGTGCCACTCTCCTCGCATGCTGTGGGAGTGATGGGGCCCCGTGCCGTCTCGCTCCACTCCTGTGTCCTGGGCTGATTCAAACTCGCTGGCAGGCTGCCTCGATCCGCCTACAGTGGACAAATGTGAAAGTATTGTTAGAGCATGACACAACATACACATCGTGAAACTCAGCAAGATGCACATGCAACCCTAAACTCAATGCACCCCACCCTCCACCCACCGCAATGGCCACCGCATGCTCCATGCCCCTATGGGGAATACATATGCCACTGTGCCTGTACACAGTGTGCAACAGCACGGTGCACCATTGAGCACAGCTGTGCACACAGGGACACACCCACACACCCACACCCAGTGCACACAGGAGGTGACTGCGGCTGTGAATGCCGTAGGGGGACGTGGCAGGACAATAGAAGGCATGCGAAGAGATGGAATGACCTCCTGTAACGTGCGAAGGAGGAGGAGGCCCAGCAACTGAGGGACAGGATGAGGACCGGTGGTGGACCACCTGAACACCAGCAGCGGGTGGAGGAGCCACACATGGCTGTGGTGGCATCGACCCTCAGGACGGTGGTGGTCACAGGTGTGCCGGGTGATGGGTGTGAGATGCCTCTCGCACTGCCAAGGACAGATCAGTATTCGCATGTGTATACCCTATGTTGTGTTGCCATGGGTGCACGGCCATGCTGTGGGTGTCCTTCACAGGGTGCACAGTGGCCTGCCTAACAGCTGCCTGGTATGGGCATGGCCACTGTGGGTTTGGTGGGTGGATGGGGTCACAGGCCTGTGTGAAGGGGGTACGTGTCCTGGGGTGTGCATGGAGTAGTGGTGGTAGTGGTGGTGGTGTTTGTGCACAGTGGCTATGTACGGGTGACCAACCCTGTCCCTATTGTCTCCACAGCGGTGACTGCCAGGCCTGCAGGACAACAGGGGCTGACAAGGATGTGGACAGGTCCCAACGGTTGTGTAGGTGGATGGTGGGGAACGACCTTCAACATCCGGGCATGGTGCAACAGATGGTCACACAGATGCCATGCATGTGTGGCACACACATACCCAAGGGCAGCTACTGACTGGGGAGGGGTCAGTAGGGGTATTGGGTTACACCGGATACCAGGATGCAGCACAGTCAGAAGAGGGTGGTGGAGGGGATGTCCTACTGTTCACCGTCACCAGTGGTGAGGACACTGATGTGTCTGACTTGGCGCAACACCTGGCTGTACCTGTGCATGGGGATGCAGGGGAGGGGCTGCCGGCAGGCTGTGGGACGGGTGCCAGTGGCACATGCAGCATCACCAGTGTGGCTGTACCTGTGTACACGGTGGTGGGCAGTGTAGGGAACAGCGCAGAACCACAGGGTGTGCAGGGTACAAGGCAAATTGGTGTCCATGCCCATACCGTTCCACAGACCACCACCTGTAGTCACCAGCAGCAGGACATGCCTGTCATGCACCAGGATCCAGTTGCTCCTGTGCAGCAGGCACCTCTGCCAGCTACAGCTTAGGGTACTGTGCCCCTGGGACAGGATGCCTATGGTGCCTGCCCACTCCTGCAGGCTGCTTTCACCTCCCAGCAGGGGGCATGTGTGGACCTTCTTGGCATGTGGAGGGAGATGCGCCATGAGCTTGCACAGATCAGGGAGGCCATCACAGTGGGCTTTGCCCATGCTGAGCAGTGGGCGGAGGACAGGATGGGTTGCCTGGTGGGTGCCATCGAGCATGGGTTTGCTGGTCTGTTGGCTGCGGTGGTTGACATAGGGAATGTCCTGCGTGGGGTGCATGGGGTTCGCCAGCATGGGATGTTTGGCCGTGGTGCAGACAGCACAGGGGCACACAAGCGGGCTAGCCGTGGATGCAGGGCTGCCAGTGGCTCCAGCTCAACAGCCTCACACACCCCATCCGTGACCAAGTGCCACCGTGGCCGTCCACCCACCCTGTCAGGCTCCACCGTCCCCCGGGGGCACAGGAGACCTACTTTTTCTGCCTCGCCTTTCACATCAGCGTTGTCCTCTGCACAGAGCACACCAGGGTCAGTGTCCCACGGTAGTGGCACACATCGCATGCGTGGTGGGAGGCGTCACTGATGGCCATGCTGACTATGTGGCACAGCGCACTCATCACCCCACATTTGCCACATAGGCACATCCACATGCACGTTCACACATGCACACACACACCTCCACTGCCACGGTTGCATCACTTACCCTCACAGCACACATCACATTTCCCCACCAACACCACACCGCTTGTGTCTGGCCCCCCCACGCGTGTTCTGCACAACCCCAAACACACAACACATGCACACATGTTGTCACTTCCACTGTGTAGGTTTACTGCTGGTATTGTTATTGTCACTCATGTGTGTCCATGTGAACATTAGAGTCATTATTAATTGTACCTTTTCAAGTTGTTGTGCAGTCTGTACTTACCCTGTTGGCTTTTGCAGTGTCCTGATGATGTTGTCCCTGTGCTGTATGGCCCTCCGTGCCATGCGAGGGTCCCTTCTCTCAAGGTGCTTGACTATCCCCCTGACCGCTGGCTCTGGCTCACTGTCAGTCTGTCCCTCAGGTTCGGGTGCCTGTATCCCACAGTTCATTGCCATGTTGTGCAGCATACAACAGGCTAGGAAGATACGGCATACCTTCTGAGATGTATATTGTAGGGCACCACCTGATATGTCTAGGCATCGGAATCGCATCTTCAGGATGCCAAACACCCTCTCTATGATGTTCCTGGTGCTGGAATGTGCCTCGTTGTACAGCTCCTCGGCCACTGTAGCCAGTCTGAGTACTGGTGTTGCAGCCAGGGTCACAGGATAGGCACTGTCCCCGTCAAAGGATGTATACATGTTAGTGACATATGGCAGTCTGTTGGAAGCTGTCCTGCACCCTGTGTAGCCCTCCCACACCCCTTTCCTGGCCTGCAATGCCTGCCCCCATGCATGCCGGTGTGTGTATGCCTTGTATGCTGCTGCTCACCGATTAGTTGACCACTGGTTATCCTGCCCTCCTCGAATGCTTGGCACAGCTGGGACTGGTGCCAGATGAATGCATCGTGGGCACTGCCAGGGTACTGTGCATACACATTGGTGATGCGCCTAGCCACATCACACACCACCTGGCAGTTAATGGAGTGGTACCCCTTCCTGTTAATGTACACGTCACTGCCATCACCAGGTGGTGCATGGATGGGGACATGGGTGCAGTCAATGGCACCCAGTACAGATGGTAGGTGTGCAACCCAATGGAACCGCTGCATTGTTTCTCTGCACTCTGTTGCCATGCTGGGGAATACTATGAACTCCCCAGCATGTGGCAGAAAAGCCTCTAGGAACTGGGTCAGGAGGCATGAGGTGGCAGACTGCAATACCCCGATGGTGTCCCCCGTTGGTCTTTGGAACGTTCCTGTGACGAGGAAGCACATCACTGCTGTCACCTTCTCCTCCACTGTCATGGCATGGCTGCGTCTGGTGTTTGAGTGCAGCTGCTCATGCAGGAGTTCACAGAGCTGCCTCAACATTCCCCTGTTCATCCTGTACCGGCCAGTGATGTGCTCATCTGGCAGGGTCTCGAAGGAGACCCTGGGCCGGTACCACCTGTTTGCAGCATACCGTCTCCTTGGCCTGTGTTGTGGCCCATGTTGTGCCTGCTCCCTCTCCACCTCCACCTCCTCCTCCTCCTCCACTACAGCTGCCATCAATGGCAGCATCACTGCTACAGGCACTGCACACTTTCCCACTTCCTGTGCTGGTCTCTCCTCCTCTGTGTTTTGCCCTGGGTTAAGACCAGCCTTTTATAGGTGGTAAGTAGTGCAGCGCTATGTGTCGCGCTATGTGTCCTAGCGCGGCGCTAGGCCTTTGAATATCCCTTTGCGTGGACCTCATGGGCCACCCCCCTTTCTGTTGCCAATTGCATACATTAGTGCTTTGCCCCTCTCTACTGCTGTTAGCGCACGCTATGTGGTCCTTTGAATATGGCGGTTCTGCGCTATTCCTGCGCTATTCCTGCTCTATTGCTTTGCGCACCGCTCTATGCTTTGAATATCTGGCCCTTAATATCTATACTTATTTATTTTATACAGCTCCAGATTATTAGATGGACAGACAGGAATGTTTTGAAAAATTAAAGATGTAGCTCTTAATTATCAGAAGAAGAAACAGGATTGTTTTGAAATGTAATAAAAAGTTACAAAATAAAGAATGCTGAAAAAATAACAAAGAAAGAAAAAATAAACAGAAAAAAAGGATTTGAACTAACTTTATAGTGATGTACTGATTTAAGGCTTGAGTACAATACACTTATGACTTGATTGAGGCATCTGGTTTTGGAATACTCTCCAAATCATTACAAAACTACACGAATAAGGGAAAACCATGGGAGATAAATTGTGAATCGAGTTCTAAATCTATCCAGTCTGTGCCACACTTTACCTCTATGGGCAGTCTTTGGCCCAGTGCTCTTGTAGCACCGCACAGAGCATGGCAAATCCTTGCTGTGTGCCAAGCTACAATGGCCAAATATTCAGACCTTTCCAGCCATTAGTGCACCGACATTAGTGTGCTGGCACATTAGGACTCCGATTTTGGGATTCGCACCCCCTTCCCGAGGTCTGCCCCCCTTGGAGTTAGAATAATAAAAAAGATGGGCTGGGGGGTGCAGCCGCCCACAGAAACAGAGATCAGCGAAATCTGGACTGGCACCCTGATGACTGGGCACACTAACGCCGGTGCTCTGAATGGGTGGAACCATTTTCAGACAGATAGCGTGGTCATTTTGGATCACGCTGTTTGAATTTTGTGCAAGAGTGCCATCTGGCCCTATTTTTTGCATTGCACATCTGTTTATGCATTCAGTTGGCCAGCTCTGAATATGGGGATCTATGTCTTTAAAGAGTTGAAACTGGGGGCTTCCAAGAGGAGTCCAGAGATGGATAGAAGCTGTCCTGAACCTAACTAAAGAAATAAACAAAAAGCAAATGGGATTAATGAGACCCAGAAGAAAATAACAAATAAGAAATGAAGGAAGCTGAAGAAAATAAAATTGGAAGAAGGCAAAAAAAATCAAAAAGAAAGGAAAAGAGAAAGAAATTGAGAAAAGACAAAACAAAACAGAGTGCTCTGGAAGTGAGATTTTGAAGAGAAAATTAGTGTGTTCAATTTTTTCTTTCTTTTTGACAAAGCAAAGCACAGTCACGTAGTTATATATTAAAGATAACAAAAAACTGGAGATTGGAAGATGTGGGGGATGTGGGGTGGAAGGAATGCTCAGAGAGGGGGTCAGCATTATCCTGCAATTTATATTGAGATGGAGTCAAAAAGGGGCATGACTCTGTGAAAGGGAAAGGGGAAGGCTTACAGTAAAGGAAGAGAAAAGGCAAACCACCAAGATACCAAAGAAAGGGTACCAAAATGTATGTTAATATGGGAAAAGGCTTGACTGCCGCCAAATCAATTGTACTACCAAAATATCCAGATGGATAACATTGTAACATATTCTTTCCAGAACAGAAAATGATTCCATGCCCAAAGATGGGAGACAGAGAATTTGAGGGGAAAGCTATTTGCTTTGACCATCCAAATTCTGAATAATAAGGTAATAGGGGAAATGTTTGATGATGTGTCAAGTGATATATGCATAGCACTAAAGATGATCAGTTTTTCTAAATTGCAAATGGAGGAAATAAAAATTACAATGTGGAACATAAATGATATGAAAATCCAATAAAAATGAGAACAATTATAAATCATGTAAAAAACAGAAGATTAACTGCTTGTTCATCTAGAACAATAGTTCTCAGACTTTGTCACAGCGAGCCTCCCCAAATCCATGGAAAAGATTTTGAGCCTCCCCCAAAAATTGAAATAATCTTGGGCCTCCCCAAAGAAAAATAACATACTGTACTTTGCACAGTACACCATGAATAAATTGAAACCCCTTTGAGTACTTGGCTGACATTCAGTTCTTTGTCTTATACTGATGTGGAACCCTTGAAAAAGAACTCCTGTGCTCAAAGGTGTTATCTGAATAACAAATAAATAAACAAATATTATCATTCCACTTATTATAACCCCCTCCCCCCACAGGCCAACCTACTTACTTTGCTATTTTCATTCTTGAACCATTGTTACCCCTTGTTGCAGTACCTTCATGGGTCAGACTACTTTCTTTGTTTCCTCTCTATATGAAATTACCTTCCTACATACTTTGCCTCTCCCCATCCTTCCCTGCTCCTAAGCAACTTGTCAGAGATTACTTTGCTCCTTCCTGCTATTGCTCTTAGCACTTCTGTGCTCAGCCCTTGTATTCAGGCTGTTCTGCCATCAGTCTACAAACTGATCAATTATCACCACTCGTTATTAGTTTATTGTTATTTGTTTGCACTATTGTTCATTGTGTATTTCTTGATTGTTTTGCAGTTACCTTTTGAAATGTATTCACTCCCTACCCTTTCTGGGTACACCTGAAATGAGCCTTGGCTCATTCACCTTCCCTTGTTACCTATTGGTAAATAGATACATTAAATTCACCTACTATTATCCTCTTTCAGTTGCATCATCTCTTCACACAAAATATATAAAACTCAAAATTTAAATACAGTACTTTTTCAGACTTGCTTGAGCCTCCCCTTGAACAGGCTGGGGCCTCCCCAAGGAGGCTGGCCTCACCATTTGAGAACCCCTGATCTAGAAAACTCACCTCACAGAGAATGAGTTTGAGAAATTTAAAAAAACTATGGGGAGGAGAAGCTCTGCTTGTCAGTTATATTAGTAAAGAAAGAGGTACTGGGATACTAATCTACAAAAGAAGAGCAACTAACATTAAAGAAGTATCCAAAGATAAAGGGGGAAGTGTTGTAATTTTTTCAGGCCAATATTAACTCTACAGAGCTAACATTAGCTAGTATCTAAGGCCCTAATGTGGAAAATCCCAAATGTTTTACTGACATTCCTCCAAATCAAATCAAATCAATCTTAATTTGTTAAAAGGAGACTTTCTAGTGATCAAGACACCTATACATAAATTATGATCCATCAACATTTAACACACTAAAACCATAACAATTTTAAAATAACAGTTGATTCATAAACAAATGATGGTCCACATTAACATTAAACTTCTTCTGAAAATGTCAGGCTAAAAAGGTATTTCTTGAGTTCCGTCTTAAAACGTTGGATGGTCAGGCAGTCCCTTATCCAATGAGGTAGGGAATACCACAGGGTCGAAGCTGCAAATGCAAAGGAATGGGCCCCAGATGTTTGAAGTCATACCCTGGGAATATCTAGCAATCCCTCGTCGGTGGACCGGAGTGGTCGGGAAGGGCAATAGGGAGAAAGGAGATCTTGCAGGTAATGTGGTCCCTGATAGTGTAGGGCCTTGTAGGTCAGCAAACAGACCTTGAAAGTGATAATCTATCGCACTGGCAGCCAATGTAGTCAGTGGAGCACAGGCGTTATATGACAGGTCCTAGACATACTGTACCTGTCAAAAGCCTGGGAGCCTCATTCTGCACCAGCTGCAGGTGACGGATATCAACCCCCGATATCCCTAGGTACAGGGCATTGCAGTAGTCAAGGCAAATGGTCAAGAAGGCGTGGATCAATGTAGGAAGATTGTCAGAAGGAACCAGATGTTTCACTCTTGCAATATGCCTCAGGTGGTAAAAAGAGATCATGACAATGGCTGACACCTGTGACTTTAGGGCCAAACTGTCATCAAAAATAACACCCAGATTCCGCACCCGGTCTGAGGTGTTAAGCTGGACACCTCCAAGACAAAGACCTGAGGGTTGTCCTGCCAACACACTCACCTTTCCAATAATCAGGGTCCACCACCAACACCTCAGTCTTACCTGGGTTCAACCTCAGCCAACTAGCACTCATCCAGTCTTGGATCTCAGATAGGCAGTTGTTATACACCGAGAGAATATCTCCCTGTTCAGGTACAAAGGACATGCACAGCTGATTATCATCTGCATAGCAGTGAAAACCCAGATTGTTGCAACATTTCCTGAGCTTTATTAAGTACGTGAAGACTTCAATACATTTCTAAACCCTGGATTAGGCAGAACAGGACAACATTCCACCATGTCAAAAGCCTACAAGAATATACTTGACAAAATGGAAGCAATGAAAATTACATACAAAACATAGACTTTTACAGCAGATCAGGACCACTTGGCCCACCCAGTCTGCCCATTTCCCTACTGAATGGATAAGCTGCAGATCCTAGTTAACCAACAGCCTACTTCCTCCTACCTCCCACTAGAATTGCCTTATGTCTGTCCCATGCATTTTTGAATTTCCCCACTGTTTTGGATCACTGTTATTATAGCCTTACTAAATGGGACTTACACAAAAATGAACAAACACTGGTCAATGGATCCATTACTTACAAAATATATACAATTTCAGGAAGTTATAGAGAAATAAATAAATATGTATTTACGGTTGAATAAATTATCGGATGCATCTTGGAACATCCTAAATGCTGTGCTAAGAGGCGTAATAATGACATGCACAAATAGGAAAAATAGAGGCACAAAAAACTGGTCTCACTAGAGAAGGAAGTTAAAAGAGCCAAAATTAAGTACATTCATACAAGAATGGAAGTATATCTTTAACACTGGGAAAACCTAAAACTAGAATATAATAAAATAATAAATGAGAGAACAGAGACTGTTACTCCAGACTAGAGAAAAATATTACACACGGTTGGACAGATCAAGTAAAGTGTTAGCCTATTTACTTCAAATGGAAAAGACAGGACATATTATGAAAGAGATTCATAGACTGGGCAAAGCCATAACAAATGCAGACATTATAAATCAGGAATTTAGAAACTATTATAAAAAAGCTGTACCTGTCCGAAGTTAAGGAAATTGACCAAAACTTTATAAAACACATAATGGGCGAGATTCTTAAAAGGGATACACCCAGTGCATCTGAGATGCACCAGCACATCCCCGACTTGTGCACTGGCACAATTCTGCAAGGGAAGCAATGCACTGGCACATCTCTGATGTGCCAATGCATTGCAGATGCACCACCTACCACCCATAATGATATGCGGTGCATTTAGAGGGGCTGTGAAGGGGCGTGCCCATACATATGGTGTGCAGCCCCATTCACAGACCAGCTTGAAGGCACATCTCCAGGGCAAGTCCGGAGATGTACCTCCTAAAGATAAGTCTACAGCAAGCAAACTTATGTGGATTTCCATCCACAGGCAGGCTGCCATACTGCAGACAGCAGCTCAGCAACCTGCCCACCCTGGCACTCCAGTGTGTCCCCCCCCCAACCCGTGTCCCCAGAAAAATGCCTCACACTGTGGCAGTAGCAGAAGTAACACAGGAACCACAGCCCATATCGCTGTAGCCATGTGGCACAGTAAGGCTGTAATACAGTGTCCAAAAGAACTCCCCCTCCCTGTCCAAGTCCACATAACCACATTGCACACTGCTGAGGTAGCACTGTGCACAAAGAAACCGTCTCACTTGCCCTCATCCCTTATTCCATGCCACACACTGTGGCAGTAGAGAGTCATACACAGAAACTTCCCCTCCCCACCCTGACATGCACACCCTGCCAATGGTGCTCCAGATGACACCCTTGTAGGCCAGCAGATCCTGACCCCCCCACCCACTAAGGCCCCCTCGCCTCACCCTGCTCCCCTGTTCCCCTGCAGTTCTTTCCATTCAGGAGGCAGCACAACCCACCTGCATTCTGCCACAGCTTCCCGCAGACTGAGCTGTCTGAAACTGACAGCTACTGTACTACTGAAAGATCATTGGTGGACCCTGTCAAGCAATGGGCTTATAGTGAGTACTATACTCTGTCATTCACAAATTTCGGCAAAATGTGGATGGGTTGTGCTGCCCGCCAAACATAAGGACCTTCGGGATGGGGAGCTGGGTGGGTAAGTGTGTCTGAGTGGTGTGGAGGGGTGGGGCTCCTGTTGGCCCACAGAAGTGTTGTCTGGAGCACCATCGGTGGTGCGTGGATGGGGTGGGAAGGGGGGTTCTGTGTTTGACTATCTACCACCGCAGTGTATGGCATGGACAATGGGAATGTGGGCAGGGTAGGGGTTTAATTGCGCACAGTGCTACCACTGCAGTGTGCAGCATGGTTACATGAATTTGGGCAGGAAGGGGGGATTCTTTGGACACCTTATTACCAACATAGTATGCAACATGCTTATGGTAAAATGGGCAAGGGGGTGGCAATACCCTGACAGGGGTCCTGGGTTTATAGGCTGTCAAGCCACACTTGCAGGGCACTTGGCGGAATCATGGCACATGCAAATGGTGCCATAATGAAATGCAAATGACCTCATTGTGCCTTGCATGCCTAATGGCCCCATTTGCATGTCCTTGGCTGTGAATGGTATTTTTCAGCACAGCACATTAGAAGATGCACTGCCCCATTGGATTCCCCTCTCCCCGGGGGTTGCACCGCCACATCCAGGGCTGGGTGAAACTGTGGTATTTACAGAGGAGATGTATCAGAGCCACCCCCAGTTCATCCTCTGTGAATACCACAGTTGGTACTCGGTGCATCTCAGGTGCACCAGGTGCACCAGGGCATCCAAGATGCGTCGAGTACAATTCCTTTGAATCCTGCCCTATAATTCCACAAATCAGCACCAGAGATAAATATAAACTTAACAAGCCAATAAGAGAAGTGGAGGTGAAGAAAGCTATTAAGAAAACAACTAAAAAATGGCAAGGATCCAGGGTTAGATGGACTACCAGCAGAATTTTACAGTCTGTTTAACTCAGAACTGATTCAAGTGCTGGGAAGTAATCAATTTCTTCTTAATAGAAAGTAAAATTCCAGATAGCTTTCAAGAGGCACTTGTAATAATTTTGCTAAAGGGTGGTAAAGATCCAAAGCTGTGTTTGTCATACTATCCAGTTTCTTTACTGAACTTGAACTGTAAGATATACACAACAATTTTAGCATTAAGATCAGAAAACATACTTCTATCAATCATAAATAATGATCAAACTGGTTTGGTAAGGGCAGGAAAAATTTTAATAACATCAGCAATTCATTAAGTATACTGACTACGGAGGATCAACAGGATGCACTAGTTATATCCTTAGATACAGAAAATGCCTTTAACAGGGTGGAATGAGCCTATTTAATTCAAATACTGGAAAATGCAGAAGGGCCTAATTTTATAAAGTGGATTAGAATAATTTATAAAGGTCACGTGATGCCCTCTGCTGAGTAGCAGCTCTGAACTCTCACTTCTGTGCTATCGGTACAATTTTATTACTTTTTCGTGACCAGTATCACCTATTTGCTGCTTAATTACACCTTAAAATACCAGTCTACCTTCCTGCATGAAGTTCCTGAAGGATTTTCTGTGCTCCACAGTTTGCTACCTGCTGTGTGGAGGCCTAAATGAGCCAGGCTCCCCCACCACATACTCCACCCCAAAAGCCCAGCAAGAGCTCTAAGCGAGCCAAGGGTCAGAGCACCTCCTTGGGGCAAGTTTCTACTCCGACACTGTTGCCTATGCCCCTCTCGTGAGATAAGTTTTTACAAGAATTGCAACTGCTTAAACTGGCCTTTCAAGATATTACTACAGAGCTTAAATCACTTAGAGCAGATCTAGGGGATGTCTTACAATAAGTCAAAGATCTGGCAGCAAGAATGACTTCTATCAAAACCTGGAAAGCCAAAATCGACCCAGAAATGGTTTCTCTCAGGCAAAAGTTAGCAAAAATGGATGCTAAATTGGAAGATCTAGAAGGGTGTAATAGAAGGAATAACATTGTGATTTTCAGGTAATCTGAAGAGGCTGTAAGTAATACGCCTGTACTATTCACCCAGAAACTTTTGGCAGAAGTTGCAGGTACTTCCCCTTGTAATTCTGAATATGTGGTACAGCGAGCTCATCGTTCTCTCCCTGACCTCCTCTGGGAGCAAGCCCTCTCCCTTTTACCCTCAAATTGTTAAACTTCTTGGATCGCCAACATATTTTATCCAAAATGAGGGATTTGAATGAGATTACATGGGAAGATTCCAGGCTCCGCTTTTCGCAAGATCTCCCCACAGCTACCTTTCAGAAAAGAATGGCATATCATCCTATGATTGTTAAATTGATTGCTGCTGGAATCCGCTTTCAAATGCCCTACCCTGTGTGTTTATCAGTTTTGCATGGCGATTACTGGATTACATTAGAGTCAGCAGAATCGGTGCTCCCAGAGATGAAAAAGCTTTTCCCCAAACTCTTCAGGGATCACTGAGCCTACTCCATCTGGCACTTCAGCTCTAGCTCCACAGGCTACAGGCCTCAATTTTAATAGCTAAACTGTTGCTTCGCTAAAAATCAAAAACCCACCTTGAAGAATGGATCCCTTCAGTTTGGCCTGGTAGAGATACTGGCTAGTGTGTCTGGTATTGCTCTGCATTTTAATCTCCCTCGAAATTCGGTCTCACCGGTTTTGCGCATCTCGAATGTGCAAAAGTCCACTCCTTCACGAACGTGTGCATGTCCGAACTATACTGCTGGAACACATACATAGCAAAATCAGCTCAGGTGGAATGTTTCCCCACCGGCGAGAAGTGTGCCATTACTGTAGTTTCGCTGCTGTGGTCTCTTTATTTCCTGGTGGCAGGAGAGAGACTATACCAGCTGGACTGGCATGATTGATTCAATTACAGATTATTTAACAAGAAGCCCTCTGAGTGATATCTAATGGCTATAACAGGATTTTACTGGGTGTCCTCCTATTTTTTACTTTCCCTGACCATGACTAAATTGGCTAGTTATCACCTTATACCCAGTCATTAAACACCCTTCTTGCAGCAATCTGCGTTATACCCTTACATTTTTAACACATTTTTCTCTGCTTTTCCCTCCCTTTCTTTCTCTCTAATGGATAGTTATTATTGCCCATGTCTCACTTGGTTCCTGGCCAGCATCACTCAGTTTGGTACCACTGATGGTGAGGAGAGGAGTTGCAATGTGGACGCACTAGCTAGAGGTAGCATTCATGCACAAATTGTATGGGGGGATTTCCTCTCCTCGGCTTGGCATGTGTTCCTATTTGTTATCTATGTTATCTGCCCTCTCATTTGGATAACCAGTCAAGAACAGGAGAATTTGTATCATGAGAGGATTGGGTTTGCATTTTTCTATAGAGCATGCCAGGACTGGTTAATGCCTGCAATTTTTCTTGGATTTGTTAGAATAAAAGGGGAGGTTGTTAATATGGGGCTGGATGGATTGGGTAACTCACGGGGGTACTGGGGTACTTTGGTACACCAACTACAAATTTTCAATTTACTTTCACAGAGGTCTTTATGGATGGTGGGGGGGGTCAGGGGTACATAAAATTGTTTGTTCGTTGTGAACCTTACAGTTGTTGCCTATGTATTTTGTCAGGGGATTTGTATCTATAAGTTCTACCAAGTTATATTATTCTACTCTCTGCGACCTTCATGCACAGTCTGGGCACTATTAATGGGGGATGGGGTTTTGAGGGATGGGGACTGCACCACAATGGACTTTTCACACTCTTCTTGCCTAAGGCAGAACATAACCTAAGTAGACCTCATTACTCCACTAAATTATATAATACTGTTCTAAATAATGACCATAAATTTTGAGTGTTGCTCGTGGAACATAAAGGGTGCCCAATCTCCCACCAAGAGAGCCAAAATCCTCCTGCACTTGCACAAATTAAATGTGGATGTAGTGTTTCTATAAGAAACTCACCTGCCCCCCTCCCAAGTCCTCCAGTTTAGGTGGGACAGGCATTGGGGACAGGCCCCGATACTCGAAAAGGAGACATAATTTTTCTTGTAGCTCATAAGATACCATTTAGGTTGCTGCACTCCATTTCTGATCATCAAGGAAAGTATATCCTCTTGAATGCCCTTTTAGGACACTCAGAAATTGTACTCAGTTCTGTACATGGGCCACTAACCAAGAATCCTCACTTCTTCACCTCACTTATGACTCACTTATGTTCCTAGGCCACCCTGCCTGTACTATTAGGAGGTGATTAGAATCTGGTACAATGTAATTTCCTGGACAGATCCAGGTCTCGCAACCATTCCCTTATCCCAGCGCAACTTGCTCTCAGGGAAATGATGGACTCGGTGGGGCTCATAGATCCATGGAGGGTGCTCTTTCCCTCTCAGAGGGAATATTCTTTTCACTCTATCCCTCATAACTCATTTTCAAGAATTGATTACTTTCTGTTGGGGATTGGGCACCTCCTTGCTGTTATGTCTTGTAACTATCTGCATAAAGTCATTTCAGACCATCACCGCACCTTGTTGCACCTACAGTTGGGCCCCCCCACTTGTGACAAAGTATGGAGATTTAACCCCCAACTGTTGAAATCTGCCCAAACTGTCTCTCATCTCAGCACTTTCCTCTCCACCTGTCTTACCAATAACTCACCCACTATGCCTAAGTTAGACATCCTTTGGGGGCAATGAAATGCTCCATCAGAGGAGAAATTATCCATATTGCTTCCATTCGGAAAAAGATTACTGCACAGGTCTCCAATAGCCTTCTCCAATAAATCAGACAGATAAAACTGTCCCTCCTGGCCCAACCTACCCCCAAGGAACTTGAACAGCTGGAAATTCTCCAGTCCTGTTATAATGCCCTACTGACTGATAAAGCTGAACACATGCTCCTGCGGTCAAAGGTCCACTACTTCGATCGGAGAGATAAGGCCAGCGAATTACAGGCACTACGTCTTTGAGCTCAAACCACTGATAAAATCATCCCTTCTCTTCAGAATTCTTCTTGCAACATAGTTACTTCCCGCCACGAAATCGTAAACCTGTTTTCAAGAATACTACCAGAATCTATACTCTCAACCTCCTGATGTCTTTAATCCCATACTAGTGGATCAGTTCATTTGAGATATTCAACTCCCACACCTAGACTGCCAGCAGATTGCTAGCTTACAAGCTCCCCTGACCCTTATGGAAATCCAGTTTGCAATTGATACACTCCCTGCCAATAAAGCACCGGGTCCTGACGGCTACTCCTCAGACTTCTACAAAGCCTTCAAGTCCCAACTGGGGCCTGTTCTCCTAAATACCTACAACTATATTTATAAACATGGCCTGTCAGACACTTCCCTTACAGAGGCCACCATAGTAGTTATCCCTAAACCAGGTAGAGACCCTCTTCTCGTATCCAACTACCGCCCAGTCTCCCTGATGAATGTAAACTTTAAAATACTCGCAAAGGTCCTAACCAACCGACTAGCTAAAGTGTGGCAAATGCTTGTCAGCCAGCAGGCTCTCCACTGACCATCAGCGTAAACTGACATACCTGATCTCTGCATCTAGGGATGTCTCTACTCCCGCAACTTTGGTCTCCCTAGACGCAGAGAAAGTGTTTGATCAAGTGCTATGGAATTATCTTTTCAACTTATTACCTAGGTATCGTTTTCCCCCTCAGTTTATTCATTGGATAAAGGTTTTATGTACTAATCCCATGGCTTGCAAACTCTGCAACGGGGTACTCTTTCAACCCTTTACCCTTCAACAGGGTACCAAACAGGGATGACCACTTTCATCCTTTTTGCTTAATCTTTATCTAGAACCCCTCATCAGGCACATCAATATTTCCCCCTCGGTTCTCGGAATAACTATTGGTTCCAGCCAATATAAACTGTCGGTCTATGCAGATGATATACTCCTCCACATCATGCAACCCTCCACTTCTCTTTCTACTACACTCAAGATTATTGAAGAGTTTGGTAGATTCTCCAGTTACAAACTTGATATTTCTAAAACAGAACTAATGCCTCTCAATGTTTTCACTTTACAAGCAGATACTCAGTACCTTGGTATTGCACGGGTCAGGGACAAATTAAAGTACTTAGGAGTCTATCTTTCCCATTCCAGTTCTAAAATGAAAAATTACAATTTCAATCAGGTCCTCACCCAAATTAGAATTGATCTAAAGTGTTGGGCCCTACTCCCTATCTCTCTCTGGGGTTGGATAAACATGGTGAAAATGAATGTCCTCCCTCGTCTGCTATATCCCTTGCAGATGTAAAATTACTTCCTTCTAAAGTCTTGGTTCACTCAAGCACATCGGTTTATCGCCCACTTTATTTGGTGGGGAAAACCTCCTAGAAGAGCCCTATGTAAACTACAACATACAAAGATTAGAGGCGGCCTTCAACTACTTAATCTTCTCCTCTACTATTTTTCTATCAACTGTTCAATCTCCCTCCAGTGGTTGAAATGGCCAAACCTCACGTCTTCAGGAGGCTATTCTCCATTATGGCTCCAGATAGAGAATACATTATGTACCCAACAAAATGCTGATCTAAAATCCCTATTTTATGTTCCCCTTAAACATATCCCCAAAAAGCTGCAAGATTCCCCCTTAATGGCAACTATTCGGATACACTCACAGTTGTGTGTGACCACCCGTACCTCTCCTATACGAGATGTTTTACAACCCATATTACATAATCCTAACTTTAAAATTGGGGGACAGGTCCTCAACTCAACCTTCTGGCCATACTACCCAGTTCCAAATGTCAGTGATCTGTTAAATGATCATAAGCTTCTGTCCTTCCAGGAAGCCCGCACAAAATTCAGTCTCCCCTCTTCCTACTGCTTTAAATACATCCAGCTTTCTCACATGCTGCTGCAGTGCTTCAGCATGGGGCCCTGGAACCATTATTTAGAAGGCCTAATACTTCCAGTAATCTCAAGTTCCCCTTCTTCGCACCTTATTTCCTTCTTTTACTGCCAATGTCTAGACTATATGGATGATATGGAAGGGTACCCTCACTACATATGGGATAAAGTACTGCCTTGTACCTTGTCTTCTTCTCGTTCTTGGTCATGAATCTGGTCCCAATTATATAAGGATATCAAATGGGGTTGCTACTGTCTCTTACAGTTCCAAATAATTCATGACCTATATTATACTCCAGTTAAACTCCACACAATGGGGAAACTCACAACTAATCTTTGTACAAGATACAGAGAACAGCCCAGTACCTTATTTAATATACTGTGGGAATGTATTAGGGTCACCCAATTCTGATCGGCCATTAGAAATAGGTTGGACCCCACTCTAGGCCTTTCCAATGCCTTTCATCGAGAAATATGCATTTTGGGGGACTTTGGTGATACCCTTATGGATAATCAAAGCAAGTACATGGCCCTTGTATCCTTATGTGCTAAAAAAGTGATTGCAAGACTCTGGCTAGATCAAAATACTCCCACCCTCACAGAATGGCTGCACAAGGTCCTTTTTGCCCTGCAAGCAGAGAACCTTCTAGCCAATATCTTTAAAAGGACAAAATACTATCAAAGTGTCTGGGCCCCTCTTCACACATTACTGATCATATACAAATTTGAAGATGCCCACACTTTTGGTCTAATTGTTTCCCCTTTTTTACAATACTGCTTAATCCATGGTTTGTTCTAATCTTAGGCTAATATATGGCACTTTCCTGGAGGTGCACTGTATGTGGATACATCGTGCGGGGGGAGGGGGGTGATAGATGGGGGTGGGGCTTTTTCTTTTCTTTTTTTTTTACTGCCTTTTGTATTTCTGCCTGACTATATTCCAATGTTTGTACAGTACTTTGTTGCTTGTTGTCTTGTTACTGTATGCTAGATTCTCCAGGGATAGGAGATGTTATGGACTTTTTACTGTCATTACTGTATTGCTATGTTCCTATACTACAGTGCGTATTCTTTCTTTGTGTTGTCATTTATCTTACAATGTAATCTGAATAAAATATATTAAATTAAAAAAAAAAATTGTAACACCCCAAGGGCAAGAGTACTCACAAATAGAGAACCTCACAGAGTTTCAGACTAGAAAGAGGTACAAGTCAGGGATGTTCCCTATCCCCTCTTTCATTTGCCCTAGCCATAGAGCTACTAGCCACCTTAATTAGAAATCATAAAGAGGTAGTAGGGTTTCAAGCAGGAACAGGCAGTTAAATATTTCTCTGTACACCACTAATATTTTACTTTACTTAAAAGAGCCAATTAAATCAACTGATACAATCATGAAGGTAATAAGTGAATTTGGGTCAATATTAGTATAAAAAATCAACTGGAGTAAATCTGAATCTGTTTTCATTAACCCAAGAGGGAACCCAGCACAATTCCAGATTCTCCCCTTTAAGTTTAAAAAGGAAACAATGAAATAGTTAGGGATACAATTAGCACAGACAAAAAAAGCTTTAGCAGAATTGAACATTAATCCATTATTACGAAAAATAGAAAAAATATGTTAGATAGTTGGATGGAACTGCCCTTGACATTGACAGGTAGAGTACAAGTTATTAAAATGAGTATATTGCCAACAATTTTGTACACTTTATAATCAATCCCTATTCCCATAAATAAAAGCTGGTTTACAAAACTAGAAAACATTTTTAAGAAATTTTAATGGAAAAAACCCTATAATTATTATGAATAAATTAAAAGCTCCATATGTACAAGCAGGATTAAAACTTCAGGCCCTCTGGAATATTATTGCTCTTTCCTCACTCCATGGGTCTACTCTTCTTCTGAGCCCCCCGGCTCATCTCCAGCAGCCCGAAATATTCCCTGCCACCGGAAAAGTAGTGACAAATGCCAGTAACCTCTTGGTAACCTACCCCCCTATCCATCTACCTCAACAGATTACACCCCCATCCTGGGACTCTGCCACATGCCCAATGACATAAAAATATTCTTCTAAGACACTGAACCAAAAATATAAACAAGATTCCATTCCTCTGCTCCCCCCTCAATTCAGCCCCAACTTTGCTTCATACTGCTATCATGTGGCATTGAGCTAAACCCTGGTCCACTGTAGGGCAAAAAGTAGACTCACCCAAGCACATCATGGCCAACTCCCCAGCCTCTACCTGCACATTGCACAATACTAAGGGGCTTAAAATATCCCATATGAATATCCAGAGCATTAGGGGCTGAAATGGCTGAGTTAGAAGCCTGGGTATAGCTGTACAAACCTGACATTCTTTGCTTAACAGAATCATGGTTGAAACCCACTGTTCTATCTCATGAAGTGGCACTTTCTGGCTTTTCCATGTACCAATGGGTTCGGTCCCATGAAAATGGCAGCAGAGTTTTGATATACACTAGAGTTGGTCTAGTAGTCAGTGAACTAACCAAACTGAAAATCAGCTCAGGCACTGAACACTTATTTATCATGATTTCCTTTGGACAAGTCAAAAAAATAATCATCGGGTGTATCTACCTACCCCCTAAACAAATATCCTCCTTCGCTGAGCTTTTTATTAGCATGGATACCCTCCCTAAAAATGACACCATATTTTGTGGAGATTTCAACCTTAATTGGCTAGGATCCCACAGAACACAGTACCAATCTGCCCTAACAGACTGCAATCTAGAACAGCTTATAGAATAACTCACTAGACTTAACAAAAAGTCCAGTAGGCACACTCTTTTAGACTCGATTGTAACAAACAACCCATCCTACATCAAGGTCATGGTACACTGCCTGATTCACTCAGTGACCACTCCCCAATCTACTCATCTGGAAAAATAACTCTCCCCACCCTCCCCTCAAAATTCTTAGAACCAGGGACTTAACCAACTTTGATGACATAACCTTCAGGACATGCCTTGCTTCTGTCAATTGGTCCCCCATAAACTCCCTCCCTGACATAAACAAAGCATTAGACTACCTCATCGCTAAATTCACATCCATCCTTGACTCACAGGCTCCTTTTAAATCAATGAGATCCAAAGGTAACCACTTCCCCTGACTCACACAGGAATTGAAGTGACTGATGCACTCCTAGGACAAAGCCTGGAAACTCTATAAAAGCTCTGTACTACAGTCAGATTGGATCACCTACTACCAACTCCATAATGCATGCAAAAACAAAGTCAACAAGGCCAAAAAAAAAAAAAAACCTACTATCCTGTCAGGAATTGTACCTAGTCAACTCCAAATGTTTCTGGAAACAAATTAATGTGTTCCTCAAAGGAAATGAATGCACCGTCCCACAGAGCATGATTGCAAAAGGCAATCTATTATCCACACCTTCTGACATAGCCACCAGGATAAATATTTTCTTCACTGAACTAGATACATAGAAGGCTGGCCTACTGACTACCCACCCTGAACCACAAGCCAATAGCCCAGAAAACTCCCATCCTCAATTCCATAAGAGAACCACCTCTAGAAGCGAGGTCCTTAAACTTCTGAGAAAATTCAACCCAGATAGCTCCCCTGGGTTCGACACCCTGTCTCCCAAATTCCTCAAATTAGGAGCACCAGCACGTGCCCTCCCGATCACCCTACTAATCAATAGATCATTTACCACATGTACAATACCAGACAAATGGAAAACTATAGTCATTGTCCCTGTTCATAAAAATAGGCAGACCAACCATGTTGAAAATTACAGACCCATATTCATCTTATGCCCCATCACAAAAATTCAGGAACATATATTATGTAACCAACTTTACTCGTATCTTGAATTGACCAATTCCCTTAATGATCACCAACACAGCTTTCGCAAATTACATGGGACTGAAACTTCTCTCCTACAGGTCACCTCTGATATATTTCAAGCAATGGATCAGCGTAAAGCCACTGGATCAATCTTAATTGACCTTACAATGGTGTTTGACTATGTCAACCACCCCCTACTACTCTCAAAATTTCAATGCCTCGGCCTTGATGTCAACTCTCTCGCCTGGGTCTCCAACTACTTATCCAATAGACTACAGTGTGTCAGTTGGGATGGAGCTTTGTCACCCCAGCACCTATCTCAGAAGGGGTTCCCCAAGGGTCAATCTTAGGCCCTCTCCTGTTCTCTATCTTTATCAACAACCTGCCTTTGAACTGTGGAGGGGCATCTGTCCAGCTCTGCACTGATGATGCCATTCTATAAAAGGCCTCTAAAAACATAAACAGCACTTCTGCTAGTCTAGAAAGTGACTTCCATACTTTAGAGGCCTGGTTTAAGGCTAACCTGCTGGTCCTGAACGTGGAAAAAAAAATAAACCTTCTTACTCCTCCATGCCTCCTTCAACATGTCCACTAACTCCCCCTTGACAATTGGAACCACTTCGGGTACCCCTCTAGAAGGGGTTAACTCCTTCAAATACCTTGGCCTCACACTTGATGAGTACCTTTCCCTAGAGTTACATACAGATAATATCATCAAAGCTACCAATCAAAAACTCAGTCTCCTATACTACACAACTCCCAGTCTCTCAACTATCACAAGGAAATCTATTGCCTCAGCCACTCTCCTTCTGGGCCTCCTCTACCAGGCCTCAATCACTCACTCAGTCAGAGCTATGCTCCTGTTCAAGTTAAAAGTGACCTACCACAGAATCGCTCATTTTGCAGCTAAAGCCCCAGCATGGGCCCATCACTGTACAGTACTAAACAAACTAGATTGGCCCTCTTTTGATGCTAAGCTCAACCTCCCAGTGCTCTGCACCACATCCAAGCTCACCCACCTACCTTCTCCTCCCATTCTTTCTAACATGATCACTCTGAAAGTCTTCCTTCAGACTCTGTCTTCACATCTCCTGATGCTTAACATACCCAAAACAGTTAGCCATAGTCCAAAGGTCCTTCGCCTTCACTGCACCCCAAAAGTGGAACAATCTCTCTCATGTCCTAGTTGCTTGTAAGACCCTACCAATGTTCATAAAATGATTCAGAGAGACCTTCTTTCTGCCTCCCATATGCAATGGTAACTGTGTCCATCCATCCTCCTGGCCCTTCATAGCTCGTCAGCCTTCTTAGCCTCTTTTCTATTCTGTTATCATAAAGCTTCCCTGTCCTTCTCCAGCTCTTAACTACACCTCTCACACACCCCTCTCCTTTCCACCCTGACTTCTGCTCCCTCTCATACCCCCCTCCCCTCTCAATGGTATATTTCAGACATGATGAACATACATGAAGAATACTAGATGTTAATATGAATGAACCTGTGTGATGAATAAAAAATGTCAATATGTTGTATATTTTGATACATATTATTCTGTTGACTTTGTTCCACTACACTGTACCTAATATTATGTATCTCTCAATGTTGTATGTTTACTATGACATGCATTTGTGTCTCAGTTGTAACTGGAACATTTTGTTCCCTGGGTCGCCACAGAAAAGGGACTTGGTTGTCTCAGTTTGCCAACCCGGTCATCAACATTTAAATAAATTAACAAATAAATAAATGATCAAGCTGCATAGTAAACAAAATCGGGGAATACTTTGCAGAAAGGACAACCTGATGGATTTATTATGAACCATGACAGACAGAACAACATGGTCAGCTAATATTTGCAAATATGCAAAATGTGATAGAGCCGAGATAAACGATGATCTAAGATCATGTTACAACCATGGTTAAACTATCACAAAATAACTAAAGAAATGTTGAGAATTAATATGGTATCATCAATATGTTTAAACTGTGATCATCTCCCCTCTATGGGCATGGAATTCAAAAGATCATTAGATATGGGTATTGGGCAGCTAAATGACTTATATGATGGATAGGAGATTATGTCCTTCAAAAACATATATATATATATATATATATATATATATATATCAAGATTTTATATATATATATATATATATATATATATATATATTTTTTTTTTACAGATAAGAGCATACTACACTAAAAAAATTGGGGCAGGACTTAAGAAAGCTGAAAAGACTCCAATTCAATCAGTCCTAGCAGATGGAAAGAAAAAAACAAGACTAATCTGCAATACATATAATCTTTTAATGGCAACTGAACCCATCCCAATCAAAAAAACTAAGAAACAAAAGGGAATCATAATTTAAGATCAAAATATCACATAAAAAAATGAGATGAAATAATAAGGGAAATAAAACCAACAGTAAATATTAAAATAAATCAAATACAGCTGAATATTTTTCATAGACTTTATTACAACCCACATTTGTTAAATAAGATGAATAATACAGTCTGTCCATGATGCAACAGATGTGGTTCATGCAAAGGGACACTGGAACATGTGGCTGCATTTTGTTGAGAAATTACTTCACTCTGGAACCAGGTCTTTTATACATAAAACAAAATACCAGGAATAAACATTATATGGGAAATAGAAATGGGTTTATTAGTTATAAGTTCTAAACAAAACCTTCCATCTGATTATTTGAAGAAATAATAAACATTGCATTAATCAGTATCCGGTCAAGATTGTGAAGCGATAGATGTGTGGGTGAAAAACGTGTGGTCAAAACAGCATGCATGGTTTAGAGTTGGTTTATTCAATTTTAGTGTAGTTTTGGACCACACACTTTTTGGGCCTCTGCGCAGTGCACTGTTTGACCGCGTGGGTTTCAACTGCGCTGACATATTGGTGAACCGCATTAATCAATGCAAGCAGGTGCAAAGCCAGATATTGAAAAAACAAGGAATCACCCACATTTGCCTCTGGAGGAATTTATTTATAGATTGTATAGCTGTAGAAAGGCTTCACAATATAAATAAAGGCTGTATTAACATTTATAACAAAATATGGGACCCAGTGCAGGGCTTAGTAGATCAGAATGATATCTGAATTTAGGACAGGTACAATCAACTTGGTGTTAGTATTAGACAGAGTTAGGGATGGGGTAGGGGTTTTATGATGTATTACATGAATGTGCAATACAAGGGATTTCTGACCTATGTCCCTCACTAAGCTGGGACATAGGATATCAAAGATCCCAACATGCTATAATGGTATAATTTATGACACCACCCCCCCTCCCAAAAAAAGGATGGAAACACTAGGCAAGCTGGTGTGGTTGACCATATATTATTTTATATAGTATATGGTCCTCAGTACAGTACTTTAAAACTGTCCTGAGATACTCACTGCTGATGACCAACAAACTTAATACACTGCACAAACTCATGGTCACCAATGTTTTTTTTGGTTTCATGTGGCCATTATGCTATGTAGCGTTTATGCTTTTCTATGTGACATAGCTACTGTGGTACAATGTGGGCTTTGATCCTATGGATTTCAATATGTGACAATCCTTAACCATTTACATTACTATGGAATTTATTATACAGTATATGTTCTGCTGCTAGTATTCATTCTAGTGAGTGCATTATTATTAGAGATGCAGTGAATTTAAAATTTGTGGGAGAAGCCCACACGAATCACCAAAAATTTGCACTTCGCTGGCATGGCAAACTTTAGCTTTGCAAGGATTGTACAAATTCAACTGTGAATTTTGCCATGGAGTTCAAAATCATCCACAAAGCATGAAATTTGCAGACGAAATTTCACACTCTGCTACTAATTTTGCTGAATTTGCAGTGTGCAAATTGCGTAAATTGCACTTTGTGAATTGAGCAGATTTTGTGGACTTTGCACATCTAATTATTATCACGTTATCATCTTTATGTAATGTTTGATTTACAGCATGGGTCAAGTCATAAAATGCTCTAGCTCTTAGGTCAGTGCACCTACCCAGTTACCAAATGAAAAAAATACAAATATTGTCTCTCTCTCTCTTAGAAGCATGAATGACTTATTGGTAGTCATAGTCTTCATTTCATCATATTTAATATGTAACACCTGTCCTAATCATGCAGTGGCAGTACTGGGTGTTACCGTCAGGTATATCTGTGTTGGGAGCAGAACCAGAATTCAAGAACCCAGAAAGGATACATTGTGGGGGTGATGAATTCCTCATATAGGGAAGGATACTGGATGCTATGGAGAGCAAGCTTTATTAGTTGACTAACAGGTGAGATTGACATCAGTTTTGCAGAGTCTTTAGCCTTGTCTTCTTGACTAGAGAATCTATGTTGTCAAGTGACTGCAAGAGTGTGTATTAGTGGATGGCAGTTAAAGAAAGGAAGTTTTCAGTTAGTGATGTGCTGAAGTTTAATTTCACTGGTGAAGTTCTGGCAAAGTTGGCAATTTCACCATGCAAAATATTTTGTGAATTTTGAACATTCCGTGAAATATTCTGTGGGTGCGAATTTGTGAAATTCAGCCTGCAGAATGCAGAATTTTGCCCACAAAATGCAGAATTTCACCCACGAATGGCAGAACTTTGCCCGCATATGGCAGAACTTCACCACTGAGTGGCAAATTCCCACCATTCATGGATAAAATTCCTCATTTCACAGGCAAAATTCCACATTTCACTGTCTGAATTTCACACTTCACATCCACTAAATATTTTGCAAAATGTGCAAAATTCACTTAATATTGGGCTGAGTGGAGTTTGCTGACTTTGTCCATCTCTAGTTTCAGTGTGGCTAAGTTGGTAGCACATCTGTTTCTTGGGTAGATTGTTGTGGGTTCTAGTGCCACACCAGGATTGGGCACATACCATGAACACTGGCAACTGAGTGCAGTACTAAGGTGATGTTGTACTGTTGAGGTGTCCAATCCTTCATATGTGATGTTAAACTGAGGTCACTTCTGGTGCTGTCCAGGTGGATGTAAAAGAACCCAAGGCACTTTTTGCAACCATAGGGGTGTTTTATTGATTTAAAAAAAAAACATATTTACAGACTATAAACTGTAAATGCAAACAATATCAAAACACATAACCTACCAAAAAACTAGTAATCATAAAAAAACAAAGCAAAAAAAATGACTAAAAAAATAATGACATAGTCAGTACACATTCTCTTTTGTGACACCTCTAACATCCAACCAAAATAAAGTCAGAAAAATGAGTGAAAAAGACATCCTACCCATTAGAATCAAGTAACATTTATCCAAAGAGTACGGATATACTCTTTAGACAAATGCTGGAATTCCTGATCATGTACACTTCTAATTTCATTTGTTTTAATCAGGCACAAAATATGCAATGAGACTGTCTTTTGTTTAAATAAAAAGGAACACTGAACTTACAAAAGGCACCATTTGAGGCAGGTCAAGATAACAGTCAGTGGCTATAATGCCAGTAATCTCATGACAGCAAATGAACAGTATATCAGATTATCATAGGTGACAGTCGAAAACACAGGGGTTTTCCAAAAGCATCCTAATTCTTTTCAGAAATCCACAATATAGGTACAAGTGAAAAAGTGATGGGTCATAGTTTCCAGTTCCTGGTGACAAAGTTCACTCAGACAAAAATGATCCAAAGCACATTTGTTTTTGTGATTACTTCTGACTTGAAGTTTCTCATGGGTACAGAGCCATACCATGTCCCTCATTTTGGCAGGGATGCTAGACTCCAACAGTTGTTTAGTAATAATTGAGGGTAAGATACCTGTGATAGATTAGTTCAGTGAACAATGTAAAAGAGATGCACTCATATAGCTACACCCTACTTATGGAGAACATCTGTAGGCAAGACAGCTTCCATTGCCTCAGTTGTACAAACATGTACTCAGATACCCGCCACACCATGCTTTTCCTAAAGGGAACCAAAGATTAGCTGCTTTTAGCAAAACAGGTTTTAAGAAGTGGGTAAAAAAGATGCAAAGAAAGAATGTATCATACCTACCCCTTCTTCTTTTTTAGGGGCCCTGTACATATGATTTCTCTTTACTGGGACTAACCAGCTCCCCCACAGGAGTCAAAAGAAATACTGTAAATCATAATTTCCATAGTTTTTGGAGGGGGGAAAGGCAAAGCTAACATGCAAACATATGGGTATCAAAAAGGTTTTACACATGTACACTCATAGAGTATGGTTTTTGTTTTTAACTGAAAAATAAAACAGAAAGAAATACAAACAATTCAACATTAAACAAAAGTAATATGGATTATCACACAACAAAGATCAGAAAAGAAAAAAAAGAAGCACAACATGGTGTGTAGAACCACAGGATATACAAAATTATTATCAAGATCACATCAGTGAGTTTACTCAGGAACCCAGGGAGTCTGTTACCACTGATCTTTCAGAGGTCTTTGGAAGGGGCTTTTCTTCCCTGTCATAAATAGTTGATAACTCCTTATTTATATGGCCTCTTAGTATAGAAAGCATTGTGTGTTTCTGCTGGAATACAAATTTACACCTGGGGCCCAATTCCAGGACACTGTACGCATGGCTCAAGGTGATTTATACCAAACCCCATGGTGCAAATTGCACCTTGCACCATGTGGTACGCAAGTTGCTATTCCAAGTCACAGCTTGCACCATGCCTCATGTGGGTTGCATCAGAGGTGGGCTATGCCACCCACTTTGTCCGCAACCCACTGCGGCATGATGCAAGGGTGGGTTATGGCAGCACCCATGCCCTATTCTGAAAAGGCTACTGCCATAACCCAGACATGCCAATGCAAGTCCAGCAATGGCCCTGTGGGTTAGACCACCATGGAGGTGGTCTAAGGGTCAGCCATCTAGGCAAAATGACTGATGCCCCCCCGCAGTGCCACAGAATGCACATTACCATGCCGCACAGACCCCCCAGCACAGTGGTGCCCCCACCCCACAAATCTCGGAATGCTACATGGGTCCGTTATGCTCCATGCCCCCTTGCACCTGTGCCACCCAGCCTACCCCCCAAGGCCTCCAGAGGAGTGCAAATGTGTTACAGGGCAAGGGGGCTCCTGGGGGGCAGTTATAGGTGGTCTGGGACTTGTGGCACCCAGTCCGTTGCACCATTCCCATGGCGCAAGCCTGCTGCGGCCTCAAGTCATGGGTCATAGGTACCTAGGACCCTGCCTGTCTTGAAATAGGGTGCATGGCCCCGGTAAAGCGGCACATGAGAATCAGGCCCATGGTTTGCCAAATCCACTATTTCAGGACTGCTATCTTCACTTGCAAAGTACTCCTATGGAATTTTGTCCACTCTCCCAAAAGTCCTCATAAATCAAAATCTCATATGACAGAGACATAAGAGTATGGCGATTTTTTATTAAAGAATCTAAAGTAAACTGAAACAAAATCACAAAAACAAATACATATTATACACAAAGGTAATCAACACTGCATGGAACAGCCTCCCTGCAGGGGTGGTGGGTGCTAACTCAGTAGGGGAATTAAAAAATGCATGGGATAGGCATGGGGAACCCTAGCAATGGGAAAGAGAATAAAGTCGGAGATCAAGTAGGGTCTGTGGTTTTTGCAGCAGGTAGGGAAAATGGGCAGACTGGGTGGTCCTAGCGGTCCTTATCTGCCATCAATTTCTATGTTGCTGGCTAAAGAAGAAAGGATTAAATCCCCAAAAATATAGAACTTAAACAGGCAAATAGCAGTAGAGTTCAACTGTTCATACTACTATAATCTTGTGTGGAAACTCAGGTTTCAGTGAATCCATAATAACATTCCCCAGCAATCTAAAAGAAACTTTAAGCTGAGTAATTTTAGCAGCTGGATTGTTTATGCAGAGTCCTACCTTGCTATACATATCTTCCCCTACATACCAGTGGGATATACCCCCAAATCCAGGCCATGGAGGCCACTTGTACATTAGTGGCAGAACTAAGCCAGGTGTCCTGAAAAAAAGCAACACCAAAGACTCAGTTTTCAAACATTGCATAAGAAGCTGCTCTGGTCCTTTCTTATCTTACACCATTAACATTTAAAGATGCAAATGCTAATTTAGGAAAGGTAGCCATAGTCACTGAAATGAGATGATTAAGGGTTTAAGCTTAGCCCCAGATCTAGTCTCCTATCTTTTTCTCCAGGGTTGTGCAAGGGAGGGACCCACTTTGTCAGTATCAGAAACTGAGTCTTTCTGTGGAGAATGAACTGATAAGGCATCTGAATCCTCCTCCATGTCTAAATCACCACACCGTGAAGAAGAATACTTAGTTTCTAAATGAATGGTATCTTGCTGGATGATAAGTTTTTTTCTTTCTGTTGCTTTTTCCCTTTTTTACTATATGTTCAATGTGCCTGTGCAACTAGTTTTGTGCTTGTGTAACATAGATCAGCTTTGGCTGTTTGCCTCTCTGTCTGTGGGATATACAACCCTATAGGGGTACAAAGGCAAGAAAACCTAGGGGAAGGTTCCACCCCTTGAGGTGCCATGGGAGTGATTTCCTTGGCTAAAGGTGCCTTAGGAAGAAGCCTCAAAAGAGTGTCAAGCAAAGCATACAAGGTAGTGAATACTTATGTGGGTCTAGGTCGGGATATGTATGTAGGTCAGTTGGTAGCATGGGTCAGTTGGGACACGAGGTCAAAATGTAGTCAGCAATAACAGCTAACGCAGGAAGAGCTAATGCAAAACAGCTAATACCAAAACAGCTAACAGGCAGAACAGCGCAGATAGGAACAGTGCAAGTGGGCCCAAACAGTGGAACTACAATGAAAGAGGCTGGACAACAGACATGTGAGCAGAATGTGTTTACTCGTGTAGAGCACACAAATACATAGTGCAGAGGTGACAGTGACACACAACCCCCCCCACAACACCCATCCCACAGCACACCCCAGGCAACCCCCACAGCACCCCACAACCCCCTAGCAACCCCATACCAGGCCCCCCTAGCAACACCCACACCAGCCCAACAACAGCCCCAACAGACAGCCCCAGCAACCCCTACAGCAGCCCCCTTGCAGCCCCACAACAGCCCCCAGCAACCCCCACACCAGCCCCACAACAGCTCCCACAACAGCCCCCTAGCAACCCCACACCAGCCCCACAACAGCCCCCACAACAGCCTCCCTAGCAACCCCACACCAGCCCCACAACAGCCCCCAGCAACCCCAACAGCAGACCCTCCTAGCAACCCCCACACCAACCCCTGCCCAACAGCTCCCCCCAAACAACCACCCACTGGACAGTCAACCCCAATGAGTCACGTTAGACTTGTAGGGACAAGTTGAATGCAATGCCCCTCAGGTAGTCCACCATGGTACACTCGGCATAGGCTGTGACAATGCCCACAATATGCCTGCCAGCAACTTTGTAATGCCTCTTTGCTGTTGGCATGGATTCCCTGCTGTGAGCTGCACCAGCTTGACATCTGTGAGGTGCTGATCTGCCCCAGTCCCCTGATAAAGTGCCAGATGCTAGGAGGGCACACCCCAAGCCATGCCCCAATACCCCTGTGCCATGCCTCCATGGCATTCGTGGCATGTGGTTGCCCATCCCGTGCAGCCTGGTAGATGTTCCAGGTGTCCATGGCAAACAGAGGCATCCGTTGCACTGTACAGCCCACAGGCCTCCCCACCCAGGTGTCCTCAAAATAGTCTATCAGCTCAGCAAGCATGTCCCCATCGGCTTTTACATAGTCCAGGTCATGTAGGGCATCAAAATCAATTGTCACATCAGCTAGTGGGACGAAGGCAAGTGCCGCCATCATCCTTGCATGAAGGACGAACTCTGGATCCACTGAGTAGCGAGCCATGGATCTCTCAATTCGCTGACACCAGCGCCAGACTGCCTGGGCCAGGTGGAAAAAACACCCCTGTAGCTGGCACCCAGGTAAAACCATGGCAAAGGCCCTCATGGCAGCATGCTCATAGTCTGTGAGGACCATTGTAGGCACAAGGCCCGGGCACAAGGACACCATCTTGGGGAATGCTGTCATGTATGCAGCCATGGTCCTGGTGCTCATGAGTAGGTACATGAATGGGAACGTAGTACCCTCTAGCAGCCCATGGATGGTATACAGTTGATGGAAGAGTGGCAGTGTAACCCAGAATGTCCCATCGGCCAGGATTGTGGTACAGCCCACAAGGTGGACAAGTGTTGCCTGTGTGGCAAATACAAGAAGCCTGTGTTCCCCAGGGCCACTATCGTACTGGAGGAATGTGTCCCCTGACTCCAGGGTTGTGTATTCGAGTGGTATCCTGAGGTCCTTCAGAGATGCAGGTTGTGTAGGCAGCCTGTGAGCTGCAGCCCTGACCCTGGCACAGGCACGCTTCATGAGGGGCATGTAGGGCAGTCTCCCTGTAACTGATGCAGGCATGCCAGATGTGTAGGCTGCCACCAGTGAACTGTACATTTCATTGGTACATCTGGCATGGTCCTTAACCTGTGCTACCACCCCTCAGGCTGCAATAGTAGTGATGTCAGGCACATAATTGTGGTTGGCAGTGTCATGTATCACATCTTCTCCCCGCGTATGCACCCATGCTGGGCATCACACCTTGTCATACTCGACGCACTTCCAATATGTGCAGTCAATGTGCATACGCTCCTGTCGGTAGAGGTACCCAGCATGGTGCAGCAAGGGAGCACCCTTCTGTGATCAGACGTATACCAGTGGCATGTTCACAGCTAAGGCGGTTCACAGATACGGGATGCCTGCCCCACAGTGTGGCCTGCCTTAAATGCGGACTGGGCTTGGGCAAAGTGGCTGCACCTGTGACAGGTTGAGCCCCCAGCTGGGATGTGTGTTGCTGTTATTTGCCTGCACTGTGGCATTATAACAGCCAGGCAGGCCACAATGAGGGCAGCTGCATACAATTGGCATTGCTCGTTACATGCTGACTGTGTGGGTGGGCCTTCACAACAAGGCAACAGCTGAGGCAGTGCACTACTTAAGGGGCTGCAGATGCTCCATCCCCCCCCCACACAGGCACACAGATGTCCTCTAGTCCAGCTACACAGTATTCCACAGGTATGTTCCCTAGCCCAGTGTGTCTGTCTTCCCACCATATGTGTGTAGGTCTCTGGGGGTGTACTCTGGGCAGGCATCAGGGCTCAGTAGGTGAGGGACTCCTGAGACCCCATGTGGCAACACTACTACAGCATGCATGGCCTACTTTGTGCAGCTGGCTGTGGCCCAGGGGACACGTACCACTGGGAGGCAAACCTGCCATCCTGCAGCCACAGAGACTGTGCATACGCACATTAGGGTGGCCAGGCAAAACCGTTTGCAGACCCACACACTGTTGCAGACACAGCCCTGTCCTGCTGAGGCCCACACCATGCCTGTTCTGGCAGCCATACAGACACACAGTATGTCCCTATGCTCCGGCTACATGATTCACAATGCCCTGTGTCTGTCCAGGCCTCCAGCCTGGTGTGAGCCTGTCCCCATTCGCATCACCCTAGTTCATTCACGGGGGAGGGGGCATGCCTGGGCCTGCATGTTGCTCACCTCCCCTTGTCCCTACCCTTTGTCCAGTGCTCTGCAGCTCCTGGCCCTGTTGCATAGGGCCCCCTTCCTCCACCTGCATATGTTGGTGAGTCCCTCTGTCTCTGTGTCGCCTGATACAGTGCTGCTGCCCTCCGGCCACACTCTTTGGTCTCCATGGGGATGCTGATAAAAAGTAAATGGAACTTACCTGGTAGGCCCTCCCTTGGGCTGGGAGCTGTGGTGGGGTGACACTGGCTTCAGCAGGTGGTGGGCATCCGTGAGCCTGCAGGACGTGGCGGCAGAAAACTGGGGCATTCATTCTGTGGGTGTACACGGTCCTATGCCATGCTGTGGCATGGCTGGCGGCGATGTGCTTGTGTGGCAGTGGGAGCTGGTCCAGAACTCCTGGCTGTCGGGAAGTGCTGGTGTGTGTTGGTGTGTGCATACCCGCTATGCTACGGGTGTTACTGGGCAGTGACTCACCTCCTTTCCATCCAGACTTTGGTGGTGTCAGGCGTGTGCTGCCCAGAAAGAAGATACTGGGGATGGGAGCTGTTCTGGTTGGTGCTGTTTAGCTCTGCTCCCTCTTGCCATTTGCTGTAATGGCCATGCGGTCATCTGCACACACACCCGTGCTGTTCTTGTATATGCTGTTATGCCTTTCTCCGTGTGCTGTTCCTGCATGCGATGAGCTGCTCCATGCACTGCAACTATCATACACTGAGGTGTCTCAGCTGTTTTACATGCGCTGTCATGGGTTAGCTTATGTGACCCGGTAAGGGGGATCATTGCCTACAGCTAACTAAATATTATGACCTGTGTGAAGGAGGAGAGAAAAAAAACCCTTTGTGGAGGAAATCTCTGGAGATCCAAGGCCTAGGTCACCTTCCCTTCAGACACTGGGATGTTTTTGATTAGTGATGGTTCTGCTCCTGCAATTTTAAAACCCAATTAAAGGGGAGTGGAAAATATTCCAATGTGGAGGAAAGCTCTAGCACTATTTCTCTAACAGGAACACTGTGAAGGGTTGTGAGTGAACTCTGCAACACAGCTCCTCCAAGGTGGGAAGAGAAGAGTGACGACTGCTGAGGCACTCATCTGGCTTACTGATCTAAAATCAAACCAAGTGAACCAGAGACAGTCAATGGGACAATAGCATAGAAGGTGCTTTAGGCAGCTGATGCTGCAGCTAAAGGAGAGCAATATATCCTTCCTTTGCAGCTTAGTCAAAATTCAGCATCAAGAGGTGCTGCTGTGCACAGACTTTCAGACCTAACAGCTAAATCCCTACTTGGAGTGAGGAAATTCCCACTATGTGCCAGAAAGGACGGACTCCACACCATGCATCACACCATCAGGATGCAGACTAGGGTGCAAAGCGAGACCGTCAGCTGCGAGCGAGCTCGAGCCAAATTGATGGGCATGGTTGGCTAATCTCATGTAGTAATGGAACAGGCCACACAAGGCACAGGAGGAAATACCAGGTACTAAGCAGCAAAAGAAGCACAGTAGATATGGTACAGGCATCAATGAGTAGCATGGTAAGCATGTGGGACAATGGAAGTGCTGAGTGTTGGAGACCATACATAGGTCACACATGTCTTAAAGCAAGGTTCAGCACAAGGGAACCTGGGCCTTTAGTGGTGTGAGGCTAACAAACCAGTCCATCAATGAGTGTCAAATAAAGGTGACAAATACTCGGAGTTTAGTAGCGGAGGCAGTAGCCAAACATAAGATAATTAGGCCACATGGGGCCACGGCTCTTCAACAAAAAAAAACAGTCCCCTGCTGTGGGAAAAACAAGGAAGCAAAGGGAAAGCATCATGACCCACATGCAGATTTTAAAACTAGTTTACAGAAACAGCAGTAGCTTGGCTGACCTCCAGAGTATAATAAAGCAGTGTGCAAAAGTAATTGAGCAGTATCCAGCAGCAACTAACTATAGCTTGCAGGGCTTATAGGAGTAGAAATCTGAATGAACATAGATCTGTAGGGAGAGACAATGCACTGAAACAGCAGCAGTATTTGCTTGGTATAAGTTCAGGAAGCAGGATTGAGCTCCAGGGACAAGGTTGCTTAGGTTACTGTGAAGCAGTAAAACAGGGAGTGGTTGTTAGCTAGGCAGCAAAGCTATGAACAGGTGTAATAAATTAAGGGGAGCAAGGCAGCAGACTGCAGTGTGAGCTGAAACAGACAGTGACAATAGCAGGGACTAAGGCTTGTTAGGCAGAAAGCAGGTTGAGCCAAAGCATACAGCGAACAATGCAGTGAACAGAGGGCTGCAATAGTAGGTGAGAAATGGAGCCTGGGGTTTGTGAGAAACAGGCCACAGATCACATGTCTGACTTTCTCCAGATCGGTTCCACCAAGTTGCTTTGACAAGAAACTTGTCGAAGGACTATATAGTGACACCACTTTGCCGACGGTGATCACATCGCTGCAGCAAAGTGTCAGTGGACCTGACAGTGCTGGACACTTCTACTGTTTTTGGGGACTTTGACCCCCCCCATGTGGGTGTGCAGCTTGTTTGTTTGTTCCTCTCTGGACCCAGGAGGGTCATTGTGCCTGTTTGTCTGCATGACAAATAAAAATAACTTTTGATACAGCAGTTCACGCTTCTTCAATTGCTTGATGTGGGTGAGTGCCGTGACTTGTGATTTCTTATTTCCAAACTTAACCAGAGTTGAAACATTTAAACTACTATACCACATGGTCATTTCTGAAAAAGTTCATATTTGCAGCTTTAAATGGGACTGAATTAAAAGTAGTCAAATGTTCACGACAGTTTTAAAATGTTTGTATTATTGATGTATGTTTACTTGTATGTTCTATTTTGTATTGTTTTATTAAGTGAATGTAAAAGTTATCTTGTTCATCTGATTTTATATCTTGTGAGTGTATCACAGTCCTGGGTAGCACATGAAAAAGGGCCTTGGCTCATATGTTTACCCGGTAAACAAAAGAAATACAATTAAAAAAAAATGTAATTTAAAAATGTAATTTTGCAAGAACGTAAACAACAAATTTACAAACTCCTAAAACTTTAAAACTAGAGAATGCAATACCATTAAATATGGCAAGTTCTTAGACCTTACAAGGAGACTGTGTGTGCCAATTTTATTAATTGCTTGCTGTGAGAAATTGCAAAATATCATCTGTACTTCAAGTCAAATCCCATGAGTCTTTATGAAAATTGCAGCATTTCATGAAAAATTCTATAAAACTGGAATTTTCTAATTTCAGTCAGCCTTATCTGGGGGATTCTAGTTAAAAGATAAGGGTATAAGAGGCAGGTTGCACAAGGCATGCCAGGTTCTGGAGTTAGATGCACAGCTTCACCAAGAAATGGACAGCTGAACTGGGTAGCACAACAGTGGTAGACCCCCAGGTTGGAGCAAGAAAGCACAGAGTGTCAACAATTCCAACCTGAACCCAGGATAATTAAGGATCACATCCAGTAAATTCATGATCCGGGGAGCCTGGTGTACATGCAAGTCTAGGACTCAGAGGTACTCAAAAATATACAGTGGGGGAAGACAGTGTCTTGGGCAGCAGGAAAAAAGAATTCTGACTATTCCAATAGGGTAGGTCAATAGGAAAAGGAGTAGGTGACTCACGTTTAAAGGGAGTTTGTCATTATAAAGAACAAAAAGTATATCGGTGGACTCCGTAGTGCTACTGAGTCAATCTGGCTATGCCAAAAGAGAGGGGGGATAGTCACCCACAGAGGACAGCAGGACTGCAAAAAGCTCAGCCCAGCTTATCAAATTAAGCAATGATATGTGCATTGTTAATGTTAAATTCCACAAAAAAATTATGGATGCTTCATCCATAGTATATACTATCATAAATATGTTTGAAAATGTTACTAATCATTTTTTTTCTTCTGCAAAATTAAAACTGCTGAACCAATGTATCCAGTTGTGTTAGACACCAAGATACATTGATTATGGATATGCATGGCAAATGTTAACTATATCCATGTAAGAGCAGAAAAGTTACACACATCACTATTTTTGATAGTTTTCACAAAGTTCTGCAAATATTTACATAGTAAAGTTTTGAACCACTCTAACTTAAAAATCTCTTATCTATTTCACTCCATATTTAGATCATTCTATAAGTATTACAAAAAGGTTATCTGTGCTAATTTACACATGTCTAGCTCCAAAGGTGCCTGAGTTATATGCAGATGAAATGTTTTTATGAAATTTCCAGAAAAAAATAAAATGACAGATTTTGAGCATATATAATTTTGAGACAATACATCATGTTGTCATGAAATCTGGCACATTGTTAGAACACCTATCATCAAGAAATGATGTCAAATTTAAGATCCCTGACCCAATAGATGGTGTGTATATGCAGATAAAAATGTTCATGAAATTTCGCACAAACAACAAAATGACAACGTTTGAGCACCTATAATTTTGAAACTATCCATCTGAATTTCATGATATTTGGTACATTAGTGGTTATTGACCCAAGTAGTACATATTCCACATTTCACAGCTGGAGTTTGAACAATGGCTAAGTAATAACCAAATTACTACTTTTTAAAAATTAAGTGAAATTCTGATTAAATTCTATGACATTTCACAGAATGTGACTAAATGTTGTCAAAATTCCATGGATTTGGACTTTTTCCATTCTGCACAGCTTTAAGTAGAAGGTGTGGACTTGGGATGCAGACCATCCTGTGTAGAAGAAGAGGCAGGGTGAGGTACTTCTGAGGAGTGGTGGGGGGAACAGTTTCATGAGAAATGGTGGAAGGGTGTCTAGGAGCTCTGGGGGGGGGGAGAAGTCTTAGACCATGCCACTTTGTTGAAATAAAAGTCCTGTTTCATGTAATCTGCATTTGTAGTATGGTGGGCCATCCATGGACAAGATCAGTATGTGTGATCTTCTTCACCACAAAGGTTGCACTTGGGTATAAAGGTACAATGGAAGCTGGAATGACTTAAAATGCCACATAAATTACATTTAATCAATTCACATCCACTGCTAATGTGTTGCAAAGATCTGCATTTGAAGCAGGATTTTTGCTGGCCTAGCTAAAATAAAATCCCTCTATCCCCTCCCCCCCAAGTAAAAGCAGCTTGGTAGATGTTGGATTCCTGCTTCAGTATGATATAATTGAACTCAAAATTTCAATTACCCAGTTCAAAAGCCTTCACTGTCAATAATGGGGTTTGGCGTCCTTTGGAGTTCACACTTTTTTCCAGCCAATAAATAATGTCTGTAACATTTACCCTCTCATTACAAAAAAGGATCGTAACCATCTTGAATACCGGTTTTGTTAGGGATATTGCTGCAAAAGGAGCCCAAAGGGCAGTGTCTTAGTTGGTATGATATTGTGCCCAGAAACATTCAAGAAGGTGCTGTATGAAAGCTAATGTCAATTGACATATACCCCGGAGTACGGCATAGGGCATAGACATCAGCAGGCAAAAATCTGAGGGATTGTTTGATTAATGCTTTCCCCACACAAAAACAATCAGGAGGGTTTTCCATACCTCCTAGATATCATAGTCAAACAGCATGCTGTCCTTTGACAGGGTCCACCGGATGGTGGAACAAACTAGTGTAGCTATAGGCATGTCTTGAATCAGATGAGTAATACAGGCTGAAATAGAAACCTAAACAGTGGGTACAGTGCCTGTAGGAGTGCTCAATAAGTCACAATTAGAGATGCAGCAAAGTTTTACTATGCCAGCGAATACAAAGCGAAGTGATCAATTTTGCATCCGTGCAGCATTAGGCGAAGTTTCCATTCAAAGGTCAAAATTCGCCTTTAATCAACTTTGCTTTCCAAACTTCGGGTTAACTTCGGGTCACATTGTGAGAAGGCAAAGTTTGTGAGAAACAGGTGACAGATCATATGTCTGACTTTCTGCAGGTCGGTTCCACCAAGTCGCTTCGACAAGAAACTTGTCAAAGGACTTTACTGCGACACCACTTTGCTGATGGTGATCACATCACTGCAGAAAATTGTCGACGGACCCAAAAGTGCTGGACATTTCTGTTTGTGGGGACTTTGACCTCCCATGTGGGTGTCTCTGCCCCTTGCAACTCCCAGAATTCTGGATTGTCAACTCCGGGTGGAGCCGATGTCAGGGGAGAATGACCAACACTGACAGTCGGTGTATCGGCACTTCGTTGTGACAACCCATTCAACACTGTAGTTTTCAAACAGGTTGTGATGCTGTGGGGGGTTCATTGCAACAGCATCGCTGTTACAACAGTATACACTGCAGGTCACATGATGCAGGCAGGAAGGGAATCAGGCAGGAAGTCAGTGAACTAGTTTCACTTTGACTTTCGCTTTGCTAGAGCAGGAGCAGTGTAGCCTAGTGTGCTAGTCAAGACTAGTAAAAGAAAGAGTTTTCTTCTTTTCCTCCTTTTTTTCCCCCCAGATTCTTGAGTTTATTTCAAATTAGTTTAATCCCTAGTACACTGGTGGAAACCAAAGATTAAAAAAAAAAATCAGGGTTGCACCAAAAATGTTGAAGTGGTGTGATTCGTGATTGTGATGACAATGAAGAACGTGATTCATCGTGACATGACATGAGTCATGAACTTGGCACTGGCAATGCTTCTCAGAACACCAGAAACTGGATGGAACTGAGCTTCCACAAACAATTGCCATTGAAAATTTGAAATACTTATGGCTGCACTTCCCTGAATTGCCTGACTCAAAAACATACATATAATATTATACAGTAAATGGTACAATATTCACTCTGAGATTATAGCTACTGGATTAAATACAGCCAGCCTGTGAAGACAAAGATTCAAATCCATCTCCTAGTAGGGCATCCTACAGAATGTGAACACTAACGGAAGCATCGTACTGGATCAAGGCTTGTGAGTGACATAATATGATAACTGGGTGTCCTGATTTGTGATGAAACCAAAGATTTAAAAAAAATCAGGGTTGCACCAAAAACGTCGAAGTGGTGTGATTTCATGATGACCACGAAGAACATGATTCATCGTGATGTGACATGAGTCATGAACTGGCACTGGCAGGGCATCTCAGAGCACCAGAAACTTGATGGAACCGAGCTTCCACAAACATTTGCCATTAAAATTTGAAATACCTACAGCTGCATTTCCCTGAACTGCCTGACTCAGAAACACACATACTGTATAACATTATCAATTATACAATGTTCGCTCTGAGATTATAGCTACTGGATTAAATACAGCCGGCTTGTGAGGACAAAGATTCAAGTCCATCTGCTAGTAGGGCATCCTACAGAACATGAACACTAACAGAAACATTGTACTGGACCAAGGCTCGTGAGTGATGTGACATGGTAACCGGGTGTCCTGATATGTGATGAAACTGAAGATTAAAAAAGGATTGCACCAAAGAACAATTGAAGTGGTATGATTCATCATCATGATTCCTGAGTACTGACTATGTGACATGCAACAGAAGAGGTAGAGAGCCAAGAAAAACTCTGCAAATACACATGCTTCATTACGGGTGCCAATGCTGCTTTTGAGGAAATCTTTAAAAGATGTGGATGTTTTAATCACAGGGGATGATGTAGTAGACTGACTACATTGGTTTGTCACAATAAGTTGCCATTGAAAATTTGAAATTTGTGATGACTGTGACCGTGATTCTTCATAACGTGAGTTATGTTGGCACTGGCGGCACTTCTCAGAGCACCACCACTGCTACTCTGACCACTACTGGAACATTCAAAGTCATCCTTCCCATGCCTGTAGTAATCCTCCGGTGTTAATTCAC
The DNA here is from genome assembly GCA_016271365.2 of Neoceratodus forsteri. Classification (NCBI taxonomy): domain Eukaryota; kingdom Metazoa; phylum Chordata; order Ceratodontiformes; family Ceratodontidae; genus Neoceratodus; species Neoceratodus forsteri. The sequence continues at coordinate 1,733,745,564 of CM057450.1, read as the reverse complement.
AATTTTTACCTACATGGCTATTTGCTGTTACTTGATGACTAGGTGGCAGATTTTATTTCAGATACACATACAGAATTTATTTCACACACCACCTATGCTTAAGGTGATGCTGCAGGCACTGCTGCTATCTACACAGATTCAGGGACCCTGCCTAGCCTAACTCTCTCTGACAGAGCACTTTTTCCCTTCAAGGATTCTTTTTTTATTTTATTTTCTTTTTTTATTTATTCCTCATGATGTGACAGAATGCCCTGCCCACTGAGCCAAAGCTTATAGACCACTGACTCACATGTCTCACAGCCAGAAACACCTTTGCCTGACCATGTCTTTGTGAGGATTTTTTTAGATTACACAGACAGTCACAAAGAAAAGAAACACATTTATTGCAAAAAGTGATTTTTCTAATTGTGTGGATTGCTATAACAAATTCAAGATAATTCACAAGACAGTACAATGCTAATAAATACTGCAATAGGTACATTTATTTATTATGTCTTTTTCTATAATTTAAAGGCTGTAACATGTAGTGAGAGACAGTGTTCATGCTACTATGGGGAAACACACCATAGTGGTACAGTGACAACAATTTCAACAGTCTGAACACAGATAATTAACAGCAACATTATATTTATTCAGTTTTTGATGGATGGGAAGCCAAAAAACAACAACAGTGACTTTCAGATAAAAATCTATCTAAAGAGATATAGCTGCACAGGCACAAGACCTTAACCAGTCTTCAGAAATCTAAAAGTGGAACAACAATACCTTGTTTTGTGTGTGTATGTGTGTGTGTGTGTGGGGGGGTTACAGCAGTAGCTACACAGAAGCAGGGAAAAATGCTGCAGAGAGGCTGAGAAATTCAGAGTACTGGAATTGTGGTGGTGCAATAAAATGCATATGAATTGACAGCACGCATGCAGATTAAAGGTCAGGCACAGAAACTTTAACTGTTCAGTAAACTACACAACACAGTCTTTTAAACAGACTGAAAAAATGCCCAGCAAACAGCAGAAACTTATAAAAAATTAATAGAAGTATTAATGTGTGTACCTGAACACACAAATACTAAAACACTAGACAACAACAGTTGGAAAGACTGCCTTTCTCACTGTGGCCTGTGAATCTCCCTTCTTCACCACAGATCCGGCCCTCCCCGAAGCATACTTCTACAGTGTCTGTCAGTACAGAGACTGAATGTACTAAATTAAGATGCAATATTCACACAAAATCAATAAATGCTCAATTACATAAACACGCAAAGGTTTACTACAATTAATTTAATAAATTCTGACTCAAAATGTAGTCAAAAAATTCTTTTTTGAAGGTTTTTGGATAGTTTGATTCTTAGAGCTCAGGGGTAAAACTGTCTCCAGCTTTTCGCTGCACACACTATGATGAACTGAGGCTGTGCAAGACAATATAGAAGCCATGTGACCTGCCATCCCATGAATCACTGCAAAATTTGCCTTAAAGAGCCCCAAAAAGGTGAAGAAATGCGAAGTCCAAAAGAAACAATGGGATCTTCGCGTTACTGTGGAAGGTGAAGTTTTGTGCTTTGCTTTGTGGAGTATTTCAAGAAATTCAAGTTATACTTGAAATACTCCACATAGTGAAGTTTATGGACTTCGCCCACCTCTAATCACAATGTGGTGCAGCTGGCATATTTGGTACAGTCTCTGCAGTGATTCCAGGCTGAAAACTAATGGGAACATCAATATTCTCGGTAGTTTGTTCAATGGTAATGTAGCAAAAGCAGCACCATTTTGTTGCAGGAGATGTTGAAGGTGGTGTGCCATTGTGTATTGTTCCCATGATGATGTTCTGAGAACTGTGCGCTGCAGCTGCAGCTGGCAGCAGAACCCTTTGATGCTGTGACAGCTCAATGGAGCTGTTAGTATTCCTTATAGAGAGTGAGTTTTCAGCACCAGGCATCAGAATATCAAGATTAGGAATCCACTGACCATCATTACAATGGACCCAGCCGGCATTTTCTAGTGCGATGTCTGGTGTCCATGTTTTTTCTGTAGCCATGGGAGAGAACATCTTGGTAGCAAGTGAATCCGGGGTAGTGGTTCTGGTGCCAAATCTGAAAACAGAAGTTTTCATTTGAAACTTTTTCTCCAGTAATCCTGGTGGGCTATTGGAAGTCCTCTTTCATTTTCTTTCTTCCTCAAGTCTGTTTTTTTCTTGGAAGTATTTCATTTCTACTTCTGTCATTTGTGCAAGTATTAGTTTTATGCTGTTATTCAAATCTTTCTGCAGCTTTCCACGAGCAATAACTCTCCATCTGAAGGTTCTGCAGGAGCCATGCTTTGCTCCATGGGCATATTCTCAGTCAAAGTTGGGGCTGCATCCCCAATGATAGTAATGCTGCATCCTCCTCCATCGTCCATCAGGTTGGGATCCTCCATGTCCCTCAACAGGAAGCAACAGTGCCTCCTGCAGAAAGAGCAGGGGCATTTTTATTGAAATCACATCACAAAGAATATACAACATAAGAACATTTTCATTCAGGTATACATATTTTATTTCTTTCTAAGCAGCAGCAGAACTTTCAGTAATCCTTCAAAAGTTCCCTTTCCCTTTTTGCCTCATAAGGGTGAAGAGATGGGTGAATAGAAATTAGTGCTATTTATTAATCATTATAAATTTCTAAAACAGCTATACTATAGGTACCGTCTTATGAATCAGCTCTAAATCCACAGTTTACTTAAACTTAAAGGGACTGATTCTAGAAGCAATCAGTCAGTGACTGGCTGTGGAGGTGAGAGGAGGGCTGTGCCAGTCGCCGGCTGGGGAAGGGTGGGGGGTGCTGGGTGAGCTGGCACAGCTGGGTGGGGGGCCACTAGACTACCAGGGAAACTGGGATTTTTCACATTGTAGCATTGTACAGTTCAGAGGTTGGGCACTAGACTACCAGGGAATCGGGGATATGTATTATTTTATTACTGTACAGTTTGGGAGGGGAGGTCAATAAACTACCAGGGAATTGGGGATATGTATTATTTTATTACTGTACAGTTCAGGAGGGGGGCCACTAAACTACCAGGGAATTGGGGATATGTTTTATTTTATTACTGTACAGTTCAGGAGGCACTAGACTACCAGGGAAATGGGAATCTAATGTTATTTTTGTGGTTGGGGGCACTGGACTACCAGGGCAGGTGACATGCCGCATATGCGGCGGGCGACCCAAGGGTCAGGGCATGGGTGGCGGGTGTACTTGTGACCTGTGGCAGCGGGTTGCAACATGCTGGCCAGGTACACCCTCTGTGCGGCATACCTTACCACATGTCACAAGTCATAGGACTTTGCTGTGAAGACCCTGCCCCTTCTAGAATAGGGCGCAGGGTCAATGTCGCAGTTGAGAGTGGCACAAGTTGTGTTCGGTGGCAACCTGTGCCACCCTTCTAGAATTGGGCTCAGTGAACTTAAAACAGCCCCTTCTACCATTTCTGTAACTTGTAAGGGGACTAGCTTACCACATCTTTTTTGTAAACTGCAAACATAGCTTTTTCTACCAGAACACTATAGGTGTCATGTGACATCATTTTCTGATATAGCACCCATTGGCATCATGCTTGCCATGGATACAACTTTAAACAACAAAAAAATACAGTTAAGGTACCTTTATCAAGTCTGCTGACAAGCTGTGGGAAATGCCCGAGAATCCACATATCATAATTTAGTTATGTTAGCCAGTCCAACTCCATTTCTGCCCAACAAAGGCCCATAATGGCTTTGCATATGAGCAAGAAAAAAGAAGGTGCTCCATAGATTCTTCTATAGCATGGCATGAGTTGTATGGACAAACCCATTCCTCTTGGGCCTCATGTTTTAGGTTTCCTCTAATGCTGAGTCTCCCATAAACTGAAAGCCATAATATCTCCCACATGTGAATTGGGATTCTTTCATTTTTTAACTGTTGAAGTACCCCAGGGTTCAATGACTTGGGGAAGTTCTTAAATTCTGGTTCAGTGGGGTAGATTTGGGTCATAGCATGACTGTAAAGTTTAGTCCCAGACAGCTGGCATATATGGGCTTTTGTCAGTTTCCATTTGTGCATTTTTTGTAATGCTGGGTTTATAAAACATGGAACTTTAGATGAGGGGGTAGACTAGGGGCCTCCAGTCCAGTCCATTTCTGAAAATAATCATGGAGGTTATTACAGCCCCATAGACCATAAATGGTATTGGCAGGTGTGGGAGCTGTCTTAATGGATCAGGAGATAAAGAGATGTAAAAGAAGGTGATGGGGTGGAAGACTAGGTTTGCTGGCCAAGGCACCTAGCTTCACCTGAGGTTTTTCTTCTAGGTTACTTGAAAGGACAGAGCAAAGAACCTTACCAGAGCAAGTAAAAGATTAAGTCTTCTTTTGGCTAGGCAGATTTACTGTGTGTTGTTATTTTTATTTTGCACTCACAGGGATTGTTACTGTCTGTTGCTAACATTTTATTGCTTTATTTTTCTCTGATTCAAATTGTTGTTGCTGGGTATACCTTCTGCTACATTATTACAGGGTGTGCCTACAGGTGTGTGCTTACAGATTATTGCTGTAATCTCCTGATTCAAATTGTCTTTTGCAAGGTATATCTTCTGTTACTGCATTATTTTTCTCTGTAGTGAAGTGTTTCTTACAGGGTATATCTTCTGTGAAATTATTACAGGTGGTGCTTTACAGGTTTTACAGTTTTATCTATCATTAGGATAAGTTTTCAGAGCTACTGAATTTGTTGCTGGCAGATTGTTTCTGCTCTTACCTCCTTGTTTCTTTCATCCGTGGTTCTTCTTTTTTGGCAGGGAAAGGGCCCAGCCACCCACCCCCATCCCCAGCCACCCCATACTACACTCCTTTTATAGGGTAGCACAGTCATGACATTTCCTGTAGCAAAGCAGGGAAGGCCAGATCAGAGGGGTATCCACACAGTGACCTCATTTACAGGGGCACTAATAATTTAACTTGTTATAACAAGTTATACAAAAACAAACAAACAAAACACAAACTCAAACTTTTGCTTTCATTTTTTTCTTCCTTCTAATTACTCTGACCAGGTTATACACCCAGCAACTTACCTGGAATGGATATCATTAACTGCAGGTACTGCGGAACACTTTTCAGAAGGCCAGTTTTACAGGATTTAGGACACTGTCGTACATGCTGGGCCATTGGAGATCTAAGGGCTCAGCTCCAGGCAGCATGGGCAGAGATTGTGTACCTCAAATTGCATATTCAAGAGGAAATATATTATAAGAACCACCCACCATTTCCCTAACATCCAACAGAAGCATCTCGACCACAGAGGGTAGTTGGTCTGGGAGGTCGGTAGGAGGTTAGATGGGGCAAATCGGGTAGCTATCACTTGGTGCTCTCCAACATATCACTTCCTATTGCTAAACATATCGCTGTTGCTAGCCTTGCTTGTAGAGCAGAAAGCAGCTAACTAAAAGAAGCTACATTTTCTTATTAATTTAAAACTTATATCTCAGCAGGAGTCAGTGTCTGTTGAGATTAAGTAGACAGATACTTTATTAGAAGTAGAAGAGGTTGTATTTAGGATTAAAAAAGAAAGAAAAGAAAGAAAGTTAGCATGTGTTCTGTGCTGGGAAGGGTACTGTATCAGCTGACTTTGCTAAACCAGTAGGAGGAAAGAGAGCTCAATTGGGGGTGTGGCTTAGACACCATAAAGCAGGTGACTCAAATTACAACTTCCTGTTGCTAGCCATTTTTCTTACTAATTGCCCTCCATCCCACCCCTCCACCCTAAGCTAGTTCTACTTTTATAGCCACTGGATTTGACTGTCAACAGGAACTTCCTGTTTGGCAGTAGGAAGGGAAGGATCATAGAGAAACACTGGTTTTGTCAACCCTCAAGGAAAAAAGTAGCTCACTCTCCCCCCCAGCTGCTGGTGGTCTGACATTGAGCAAGGAAGAAGGAGGCTACTGAAAAAGATAGGAAGTTGCTGTCCCAGAACAGGAAGGGTGAGAGTTGTAAGGAGAGGACAGAGTAAGCATACAGAGAAACAGTAGAGGGGACACAAAATAAGACATGATAGGAGTGGTGCAGTGCAATGGCTGTGGGGTGGCAGTGTTCTGGGAGACATTCTGAAGGCTGCAATGCTGCCCCATTTGCAGGCACCTCTGGTCTGAGAGAGGAGGTTGCCCGTCTCCAAGCTGACCTGGCTAGGATTCGTGAAACCTCCTCCCCCACCCAGGGATCACCAGGGCCAATGCCACTACCTCAGAGGTTGCCAAGAAAGAGGAGAGACTGGACCAGGGTGGGCTCAAGGAGGGAGAGGGTGGTGGAACAGAGTTACATCCCTCCAGCTGTACCTCTCCACAATTCATTTGCTCTTCTTGTGGATACTGGTTCCTCTATGGAGGCACCTGCAGTGGAGACCAAGGAGGATGCTGGGAACCTTCACAAAGGAGACCCACAGGAGGATGGCATAGGACCCCACAGGGGAAAGAAACAACTCCTGGTGGGGAACTCAATCATTAGGGGGGTAGAAATGGGGGAGGAAGGGGAGAGGGAGGTAAGGTGCCTTCCTGGCGCCATGGCTTGGAGGGACAGGAAGCGAATCCTCAGGATCGTGGGAGAAACTGCACGAGGGAGGGAGATGGATGTCATTGTCCACCTAGGGACAAATGACCTGGCTAGGAATGGGATCAGAGCAGTGCAAGAGGTTTGCAGAGTTGAGGGAGGGGCCTCAGACAAGTAGCGCATCTGGTAGCAACTAGGAGGTGCTGCCGTCTATGGCAAGCGTGATGTTAGGGCACCCTCACCAGGGAATTCAATGAGTGGTTGAAAAACTGGTGTGGAGCTCAGGTTTTGGCTTCATTGGGGACTGGGGAGCCACCTGGAGGGATGCAGACCTATACTGGTGTGATGGTCTGCATCTGTCCGGGGGGGCAGGATCCTAGGTGAGAGGTTTAAATGCTTCATTGGCAAGCATTTAAACTAGCCAAGGGGGGAGGCACTGAAAAGGAGCAGGGAAATCCCAGTCTCCCCACAAAACATGGTAATTAGTGAGGTAAACACCAAGGTAGAGAAGTTATTAGGAGCAGAACAGAGGTAAATGTAAAAAGGCAAAGGCAGTAAGGACAGGAATGGAGCTAAAAGGGTAAGGCTATCAAAAGTGGAGGGTGATGAGTATCAATGCCCATAGTCTGTGTAACAAGCTCCCTGAACTAGTGGCCTTGATGGAAGAGGGTTGCCTGGATATTGTAGCAGTCACAGAAACATGGTACACAGAGAACCATGACTGGGATGTCAACATACCAGGATGCACAATCTACAGGAGGGACAGGAGGATAAAAGAGGAGGAGGAGGAGTAGCTGTTTATGTAAAGGAAGGGATCAAATCAACAGAACTAAAGAGTAAACAGGGAGCAGACGAGGCACTCTGGGTCACCCTGGAGACAGGAAATGGCACCACAATCCGCATGGGGGTTATATACAGACCCCCATCTCAGGGGGAAGGAATGGACAAGGAAATGATAGAAGGTTTCCTTAGAATGGCAGAAAAAGGGGAGATATTGTTGATGGGGGACCTGAATATGCCAGATGTTAACTGGAGCACCTTTGCTGCAGGCACATCCAAGAGCAGGGTCATTCTTGATGCCCTACAGGGGGCATGCCTCAAACAGCTAGTACTGGAACCCACTGGGAAGGGTGTAATCTTAGACCTGTTACTCTCAAATGGGGACGGAGAAAGAATCTCAGATTTTGAAGTGGGTAGCCATCTGGGAACAAGCGACCACCAAACAGTGTGGTTCATGATAAACACAGCCATACAGTCAAGCCATACAAAAGCAAGAGTATTGGACTTTAGGAGGGCTGACTTTGGGAAAATGAGAGAGTGCCTCAGAAAAGCACTAGCAAACAGGCAAGAAGGAGGGGTGGAGGAACAATGGGGAGTAATCAAAACAGCCATCACAGAGGCAACAAGCCTTTGTGTAAAGCAAATCAATAAAACACAACAAAGGAAAAAAACGCTATGGTTCACAAAAGAGGTGGCAGGGAAGGTTAAGGAGAAAAGGATAGCATTCAGGAAATATAAGGAAACACAGAAGGAGCAGGACAGAGAACTTTATCAGTTAAAGCAGAAAGAGGCTGGGAAGGCAGTCAGAATAGCAAAGGCCCAAACCAAGGAAAGGATAGCCAATTCTGTTAAGAAGGGGGATAAGACCTTTTATAGGTACATTAGGGAGCCAAGAAAGACCAAAGGAGGGATACTGAGGCTTAATAAAGGGGAGGGAATGTGGGTAGAGGGTGACAGCGAAAAAGCAGGGATACGGAATGAATATTTCTGCTCAATATTCACAAAGGAAGAGGAGGGGGAGGTACCTAAACCAAACAAGAGAAACACTCTGAAGACAGGGGTCGATACCTGTCCATTTACAGAAGAAAGGGTTCTGAAAGAACTAATAAAATTGAAGGTGGACAAACCAATGGGGCCTGATGGGATTCACCCAAGAATTCTAAAATAACTAAGGGTAGAACTAGTGACACTGCTGACTACTCTCTTTAACAAATCATGGGAGGATGGGGTGGTACCCGAGGACTGGAGGAGGGCAGATGTGATTCCTCTTCACAAAAGTGGGAGCAGGACAGAGGCAGAAACTACAGACCAGTTAGTTTGACCTCAGTGGTAGGGAAAATGATGGAATCACTTCTGAAGGAAAGAATTGTTGAGTACCTAGAGGCCAGTGGGGCACAGGACCCAAGGCAGCATGGATTCATGATGGGAAGATCATGTCAGACGAATCTAATAGATTTCTTTGACTGGGTGACCAAAGTAGTAGACCTGGGAGGGGCTGTGGACATGGCCTGCCTAGATTTTAGCAAGGCATTTGATACAGTCCCACACAGAAGATTAATACACAAGTTAGCCAGCCTTGAGTGGGTCCCAAGGTGGTAGCCTGGATTAAAATTGGCTGAACAACAGAATGCAAAGGGTAGTAGTAAATGGAGTACACAGTGAAGAAAGGAGGGTTACTAGTGGGCACCGCAGGGTTCAGTACTGGGACCTGTCCTTTTAATGTCTTTATAAGTGACATTGCAGAGGAACTGGAAGGAAAAGTATGTCTCTTTGCAGATGACACAAGATCTGTAACAGGGTTGATACACAAGATGGAGTGGAAAGGATGATAAGGGACTTGGCAAGGTTGGAGGAATGGTCAAATGTATGGCAGCTCAGATTTAATGCAAAGAAGTGCAAGGTAATGCACATGGGAAACAAAACCCAGGGGAAGTGTACACAATGGGGGGTGAGATACTGACAACAGTAAAAATGGAAAGGGACCTGGGGGTAATTATATCAGATGACCTAAAGGTGGGCAATCAATGTGAGATGGCAGTAAGGAAGGCTGGGGGGATACTGGGATGCATAGGAAGAGGCATCAACAGTAGAAAACAGGAAGTTGTTATCCCTCTGCACAGACAGTTGGTGAGACCCCATCTGGAGTACTGTGTGCAGTTCTGGAGACCCCATCTCCGCAAAGACATAGACAGGGTGGAGGCTGTCCAGAGGAGGGCAACCAAAATGGTGCAGGGTCTGCACCAGAAGACATACGACGAAAGACTAAAGGAGCTTAATATGTATACCCTTGAGGAAAGAAGGGAGAGAGGGGACATGATAGAAACTTTCAAGTACCTCAGGGAAATCAACAAAGTCCAAGAGGCTAGCATCTTTCAGAAAAAGAGATGTGCAAGAACAAGTGGGCACAATTTGAAGATAGAGGGTGGACGGCTCAGAGGTAATGTGAGGAAGTATTTTTTCACAGAGAGGGTTGTGGATGCATGGAACAGCCTCCCTGAGGAGGTCGTGGAGTCAAGAACAGTGGGGGAATTCAAGAATGCATGGGGCAGACATAAGACAGTCCTAGTGAGGGATAGGAGGAAATAAGCTGTTGGTTAACTAGGATCTGCAGCTTATCTGTTAGGTAGGAAAATGGGCAGACTATGTGGGCCAAGCAGTCCTTATCTGCCGTGTCAAATTCTATGTTTCTATGTTTCCACAAACCATATAGAAACTACAAACAGGTATCTGCCTCTATCTCTGAAATCAAACAAAGGGGCAGAGGACACTGCAGAACAGGACACTGCAGCACAGGATCTAGCACAACAAAACTCACCCAAAACAGGAACCAAAACAAAAAAAGCAAAAAGTAAATCCAGAAAACTTCTGATCATAGGAGACTCCATGATTTGGGGAGTTGATACCTATCTCCAGACAGGGGTAATGGTCAGATGTCTCCCAGGTACATCAGCGTGGAAATACACTGACTGCATTGCTAAAATTGTTCAGGAAGCAGGAGAAAACATTGATTTCCTGGTACACATAGGGAGTAACGATCTCACCAGCCAGTCAGTTGTGGATACCAGGGAACACCTGACCAGGCTAGGTGACAAATTATCATCCATTTTATCTGGTATCTCCTTCTCTGAGATCTTGCCAGTCTGGGAGAGGGGGGCAGATCGACAGAATGTCAGAAAAGGGGAGATAGTGGAGCTAAATATGTGGCTTAAGGGCTAGTACCAGGGGAAAAGGACACAAATTTGTAGGGAACTAGCAACAGTTTTGGGAGTGAAGGTTCTTTAAATTTGATGGACTGCATCTGACTAAGGAGGGAGTCAGTGCATTGGGGCAGAAGTTTGACATCTTTGCAGAATATTTAAACTAGCAAATGGGGAGAGGGGTACAGCACCCCATACTTTGAATAGGAAGAACACCCCTCCCCCCTCAGCTAGTGGTCAAACAGGAGTTCAGCATGTTTGTAGTTCATTTGCATCACCAGATAAGGAGAAGGGTCCAGCTCCCCATACGATGCACATGGGAAATGCCAGACCTCACCCAACAACTCACACACCAAAAGCTGGCCAATGGAAAATCATGTACACTAATGCTCGCAGTCTGGGAAACAAGATCCCAGACCTGCAGGCAATAATGACAGAGGCTAAACTGGACATAGTAGACATTAGTGAGACATGGTTTACCAGTAACCATACTTGGGAGACTTCAGTACCTGGCTATGTACTGCTCAGAAGAGACCGAGGTACAAAAAGTGGGGGGTGGAGTGGCCCTTTATGTCAACGAAAATATCAAAGCTACAGAAATTCAGAATACACATAAGGAGCCAGAAGAAGTGTGGGTCACCGTGGAAATAGCAAATGGGACAGCCATACAAACTGGGGTTGTCTACAGGCCTCCAGACCAGGGGGAGGACATAGACACATTACTGCTAGAAGATATGCAATACATGACAGTTAAGGGGAGGTTCTGAGAATGGGAGACTTCAACATGCCAGATACAGACTGGGCAATACCAGCAGGAACATCTGCCAGAACTAGACTTATGGTGGATTCCCTGCAGGGGGAGGGCCTCAAACAACTGGTACAACAACCCACAAGAGACAGGGCTATCCTAGATCTAGTACTTACTAACAGGGAAAGGATAACAGATCTCCAGGTAGAAGGTCACTTGGGGGCCAGTGACCATCACATGGTATGGTTCAATTTGGCCACTAGAACAAAATCATCCCATTCCAAGGCAAAAATATAGGACTTCAGAGGAGCTGACATTGATAAGATGGCCAACAGAGTTAAGCTAACCCTGGCAAAAAGAAATACAAGTGAGGGGGTACAGGCAAAGTGGTTAAGCATTAAGGATGCAATACTTGAAGCAACATCCCATTGTGTTAGAGAGAAAAGGAAGTGCAAAACAAGAAGGAAACCACTTTGGTTCTCAAAAACTGTAGCAGAAAAGGTCAGATCCAAAAGGTTGGCCTTTAAGAAATATAATGGAACGCAGCAGAATGAAGATAGGGAGGCATACCAAACTTCCCTAAGGGAAGCAGGGAAGGCAGTAAGGCAAGCAAAGGCCCAAACCAAGGAAACACTAGCACAAACAGTAAAAGAAGGTGACAAGACTTTCCATAGATAAGTTAGTGAAAGGAGAAAGTCCAGAGGAGGTATTGCTAAGATCAAAGGGGATAACAGAGCGTGTGAGGAGGAGGACCATGTAAAAGCATCTATCCTAATTAGATACTTCTGCTCAGTATTTGCTGAAGAGAAGGTAGGGTAGGGCCCACAGCTCAGCACCATGGACACGGTGGGGGGGAGGAAGGTGTGCACTAATCCCTTCACAAAAGAAAGGGTCCTACAAGAGCTCGATAAGCTCAGGGCGGACAAGGCAATGGGTCTTGATGGCATACATCCCAGGGTACTAAAGGAGCTAAGGGTGGAACTAGCAGAGCCATTATCAGAACTGTTTAGTGAGTCTCTGAGCATAGGAGAGGTCCCAGAAGACAGGAGAAGGGCTCATGTGATCCCTCTCCACAAGAGTGGTAGCAGGGAGGAGGCAGAGAACTACAGACCAGTCAGTCTTACCTCATTAGTGGGCAAGATTATGGAGGCAGTCCTTAAGGAAAGGATAGTGCAACACCTGGAATCCATAGGAGCACAGGATCCAAGTCAGCATGGGTTTACAAAAGGAAGGTCCTATCATACTAATCTCATCGATTTCTTTGACTGGGTAACCAGAGTGGTGGACCAAGGGGGAGCAGTTGAAAGTCACCTACCTTGACTTCAGCAAAGCTTTCAATACTGTTCCACATAGAAGATTGATTAATAAGCTGGGTAGGCTTGAGGTGGGTCAGACGGTCAACTGGGTGGCACACTGGTAGATGGGCAGAAAACAGAGAGTGGTGGTAAATGGTATACAGTCAGAAGAGATGCAAGTCACAAGTGGGGTACCTCAGGGATTAGTTCTGGGGTTAGTCCTCATCAATATCTTCATCAGTGACATTGCAGATGGACTGAAGTGTAAGGTTTGTCTGTTTGCAGATGACACCAAGATCTGCAATGCAGTAGACAATCCAGATGGGGTAGGCAGAATGAGAAGAGATCTGAATAAACTAGCAAAATGGTCAAAAGAGGGGCAACTGGGGTTTAATGCAAAGAAGTGCAAGATCATGCACACAGGGAAGAGAAACCCTGAAGCCACCTATAGGCTGGGAGGGAAGTTGCTGGCAGTCACAAGGGAAGAAAGAGACTTGGGCATCATCACTACCAGTGACCTGAAATCATCCAAGCAGACCACTAAAGCAGTAGGTAAGGCTAGGGGGATGTGGGGGTGTAGTAGTAGGGGTATCACAAGTCGGAAGAGGGAGGTAATAATCCCTATTTACAAGACATTGGTTAGGCCCCATCTGAAGTACTGTGTACAGTACTGGAGGCCACATCTTTACAAGGACATTAACCAAACTGAGGCAGTCCAGAGAAGGACAACCAAAATGGTGCAGGGACTGCATCAGAAAACATATGAGGACAGATTAACAGAGCTCAATATGTATACCCTAAAGAAAAGGAGGGAGAAAAGTGATATGATTGAAACATTCAAACATCTTAAGGGCATTAACAAGGTGAAAGAGTCTAACATGTTTCAATATAAGAAAAATAGCAGGACAAGAGGACACAGCATGAGATTAGAGGGAGGCCAATTAAGGGATAATGTGAGGAAGTTCTTTTTCACAGAAAGGGTGGTGGATGCATGAAACGGCCTACCTCAGGAAGTGGTGGATATGAATACAGTGCAGGGCTTCAAACAGGCATGGGATAGGCATAAGGGAGCAATACAGGTGAGTATGAATAAATAGACCATTGACAGATCAAAGGCCAATGGCACATTCTTAAGGGAGAAAAAGAAATGGCAGACTGTATGGGCCTTGCGGTCCTTATCTGCTGTCAACTTCTATGTTTCTATGTTTCTAACCCTCCTTGAGCTTTTGTGAGATAGGTATAACATCTCTTAATGGGGTTTAACCTGCATCCCCATAGCATTTGGAAAAAAAAGCGTATATCCTAGTCTCCAAATTTGGGGGGGGGGGTCGAACAATCATGGCTACATATAGCATACAAGGGAGTAAGACTCTTTTTATAATGTGACTCTTAATTTTGGAGAGTTTCCAATTCTTTCATTGAAGAACTTTATTGTCTACCTTTTTGATCACTATTTCCTAGTTTTCAACTGGGAGATTTTGAGGTCCAAACAGTAAGTCAAGGATTTTCAGTGGGTCAGAAGATATGTTTATGCTATTTATTTCCTCTTGTCCCAGAGCTGGGGGTCCAATAGACAGACCTCAGCAATTTTCTGCATTTAAAACTGAATTCGAGACCTTGACATATTCCTTAATTTGTCTGAACATAAGTGGGATATGAGTATTATCTGCCGTAAAAATACAGACATCATCTGCATAAGCCTGGACTCTAATCTCACCCTTCCCAGGGGGTCCAGGCAACCCGTGCCAGTGTTCTGAAACATATACTATCCTTGATAGTTGATCAAGGGAGAAAATGTATAGTAGGGAACTTGAAGGGCATTCCTGATGTACTCCTGACTGAATTATAATACCTTTTGAAATAACTCCATTTATAATTAGGTGTATTATAGCTGATGAGTATAGTTTCCTCATCCAGTTAATGAAGACCTCTGGGATGCCATAGTGCTGTAGAGTTAGAAGAAGAAAGAAGTGATGTACCCTGTCAAAAGCTTTATTTTGATCAAGTGAAATGATTAATCCTTTTGTTTCACTAGCTGAATGCAGTCTAATTGCATCTCTGACCACCATTGGGGAATACTGAATTTTTCTATTAGGCAAACCATAGAGTTGAGGGGATGTTGGTTAGCTATGCCTCTAAGTCTATCGTTCAAGATTTGTGATATAATTTTGAAATCTGAATTTAGGATGGTTATAGGTCTCTAGTTTGTTAAATTATTCCTGTTTCCTACTTTGAAAAAAATATAAATAAACCAGAAGTGAATGGGGGGGGGGGGGCGAGCTCCTAAAACATATGAATAAACTACCTGTAAGCATTGAACCAGATCAGCTGAAAAGGTCTTGTAGAATTCATAAGGTAGACCATCGGGGCCCAGGAATGTTCCTAGTTTTAAATTATTAATAACTGTTTCAACTTCGGATACCTCAATGGGAATAATTAGGTTGTTTAAATCTTCTGTAGGGGGCCTGGGTCTTAATATTTTTCAAATATTCCTTTATTATGTCGGGCTGTGGAGGGTCAACCATAGTATGAGACTATATTAATTTGAATATTTCTTTGTGAAGATCCTCTCCTGAAATCACTATTTTATCATTTTCATTTTTTAACCTCTGTAGGGCCATTGCCTCTTTCCTTGCTTTAAAAGCCTCACATGGGTCTCCTAGCAGGGTTTCCTGGGTCCCGTACTGTAGTTCCACCCTCATCCTATAGCCCCAGTCATATTGAAATTCCTTCATTTCCTGTTTTATTTTGTCTATTTGGATATCATAGTTTTGCCTAGTGGTAGCATCCAGGGTGTATAGGTACTGTAGATGGTTCCTTAGTTTTAAATATTGGAAAAATTGATTTCTGGATTTTGATTTACCATAATTCTAAAGGCAAGTTGCAATGTCCAATTCTGAGTCTGCCTACCATTCCCCTAAATCATCATATAGGTCACATACAGATGCTCTTGCCCCTAAAATGTTTAGGATTTTCCCTTCAGAAGGGGATCCTCCTTACTATCAAATGGTTTATTCAATCTGACACCAATTCACCTTTATGGGTTAATATGGAAGCCTCTCTTTGTGCTAACAACATTGCTACCTCTTTTATTTATAGTCCCATCACCTCTAAATTAAAATCTCACCCCACTATAGCACCATCCACGTTTTACTGGAAAATAATTCATAAACATCTCAAATCAAACCCTACCCCTTGCTTATGCTCCTATCTGGGGAAATAGCCAAATATCTCTCGAAAACCATCCAATCTACTGTCGATCCTGGAAAAATAGAGGCATACTTTTATTGAGAGACATACTTGAACCCCACACGTTAAGAATAAAACCCTATTCTGATCTATGCACTCAATGGAATCTTCCCCGCCAGGACTTTTGGAAATATCTATAGCTTCGTACAGCATGCACTTATTATTTCTCACTTATTGCAAATCAATCCTTACATGATCAGCACATCTCCAAATGGATAAAAGCAACATGTAAATTGAATAGTGTCATCTATAAAGTTATTAGAGAATCACTACCGGACCAGTCCATTAGTGCAAAAAATAAATGGAGCAACTTGTTACACTATAACATTACAAATGAGCAATGGCATACAGTAGGTGTTGGCTTTCTTGCCACAAATCTTTTAAGGATAAATGTAGCTCACTCATTCAGACTAAAATTCTTCATTTATGGTATAGGACCCCAACTGTATTGCATAAAATGGGATTAACGGATAATGGCAACTGCTGGCGATGTTACTCGCCTAATGACGATTTACTTCATATTTTATGGGATTGTCCCTCCACACGAAAATTTTGGCATCATATTCATATATTTGCAATGAAAGTGACTGGTCAACCCTTTGTATTAGATCCCAAACACTGTATACTTGGTATTTTTGACCCTCATCCCTATAATATTCCCCAATCCTTGAACAGATGGTTAACCATACTTTTTCTTCTAGCTAAACATAGTATACTTATGTATTGGAGATCTAATATAATCCTCACTCTCCCTGATATTCTTAATCATTTATCTCAATATGCCTCCCTGGATCGTATGACACACATTCCTCTCGACCGACTCAACATGTATAATAAATGTTGGCAGGAATATTTTAAATATTTGGATTCATCTAGCCATTCTGGCACTTAAAGTATGGATTGAAATACTTTATATAATAACTCTCTCTCTCCTCCTATTGATATCCTCCATTATCTCAGATTGTGGTCTCGCTTTTTCTCTACTTACTTGATACTCTCTTTCTCTTTGCTATCTCTTCCTCTTCTCTTGTTATTCTTAATCTTTTCTATATAAGCTTTAGTAGCACTCTAATGATATATACATTGTAGTAATGTACAACTATGACTATTCATATCTCCTCTTTCACCTTCTACTGCTTCTGTTTTTACTCTATATTATGTAGTGCTTTTTTTTTTTTATTATAATATTGTAACTGTCTAGTTTAGGTCGATAACCCATAATTATTATATTACAATTGAATAGTCTTTTTTTTTCCTCCTTTGTTAGATGTTATGCTACTTAGTTTATCATTTATATAACCTTATATAGTATTGTTATAGGGTATACTTGTTGTTTGTTTATCTTTTAAATACTTCAATAAAAAGATTAACTACAAAACAGAAGGGGATCCTCCAGACAAGATGTATTAAGCCTCCATCTTGTAGAAGTAAATCTACTTCTTTTGTAAGTATAACCGGGACCTTTTTCAAGAAATTTCCAGCAGGACACTAAATCTGCTTTATCTATACATTTTTGGAGAGCATTTGCAATGCAATATATAATTTTTTTCCCTCCAAAGTTTTTGTCTTTTTTTGGGAGGTCACAATTAAATCTCCCCCAGTATGATATGGGAGATGGTGTGTAAGTAAGGTTGAACTTGAGCTAACAGATCCACTCTATCTGCCTTGGTCTGAGGCCCACAGATGTTTATAAGTCTTACTGTGAAATGTTTCCATTTACCATCAAGAATAAAAAGCCTCCTAGGGATTAAGTCTATGAGTTTGGACAGGGTAAAGGAAAATGAATTAAACACAATCCTTACCTCATCCGCTTTGTCAGGGCCGGAGGAACAATATTTTTTTTAATTTTTATTTATTGAGTTCTAGGATTACAAATACCTTTGAGCCAGGGCCCTTTTACAAAGGTTCCACGTTATGGTGTACAGATTAGACAGAGCATTAGAGGCAACACAATTAAATCAATGTACAAACAAAATTGCAGACAAGGAACATAAGTTGAGGCAAACATTAATGAAGGGAGGAGGAAAGAAGTGAAAAGAAGAGAAAGGGATAGAGGGAGGTGGGGTGGAGGAAAGGGTGAGGGGGACAGCAAGGGAGATTAGGAGAGGTAGAGGGAGGAGAAGGAGGTGTGGTGGTGGAGGGAGGGGGGATGCAGCCTGGGGGCATTGTCAGAGAACAAACTATAAGTGCAGTAGTTGGGCAGGGTGGTGTCAGCAAGTGCTAGGAGGCTGAGGCTCTTGTGGATGTAGACAGAGCAAGGGGAGCCATGATATAATCTGGGAGACCACCCTGTTTTGCTTTCATAGCTAGACCATACAGTCACATGTGCTGGCGGCAATGAGAGAGTGGCGGAGCCTGGTTTTGAAGGCACCAAGTGTGGGGGTGGTGGTGATATCATTAGAGAGTCCATTTAGCCAGTTGGCAGCCAGGTAGGCAAAAGATCTTTGACCTTGGGTTGTGCGGCAGTAAGGGATTTAGAACTGCTGTGGTTTGGTCCCCCGGGTGCACCTGCCGCTTTTCTTAGGTTGTAGGAGAGTAGCAACACCAGGTGGGGCAAGGCCCATCTGAATTTTCTTAGCTACTATGCAGGTTTGGTATTTAATGTGCTTGTCAAGTTGCAACCAGCTGGTTTGGGAGTAGAGGTCACAGGTGTGTGTTTAACATTGAGCGCCAGTGATTAGCCGACAAGCCTTGTTGAGGGAGGTGGTTACCCGTTTGAGTGCAGTAACCATTGCTGAGCCATAGATGATGAGGCCATAGTCAATGGTGGCAATGATAGTGCACTGGACGGCAGCAGCCAGGGCTGCAGGGGGAAGGTATCTCCTGAGGCGGAACAGCAGGCCTAGTCTGGAGTTGGCAGCTCTGGCAATGTTGTTGATGTGGTCAGTGTAGGAGAGGTACTGGTCAAGGGTGATCCCAAAGTATTTAAAAGTTTGGACTTGTTCTAGTAGGCCACCTTGGCTGGTAAATATGGAGAGGTGATGGAATTTATGTTTATTGTGGGCGCTACTGAAGATCATGGTCTTAGTTTTTTTCTGATTGAGGATCAGTTTGCCTTGAATGAACCAGTTCTCAATAGTGTAGAAGCAATGCTGGAGGTTGCTTTGCAGCTGGTTTGCGTCCTGGTGTGAGGCTAGAATTACTGCATCATCGGCATAGAGTATGATTTGTTGGGAGCAGGAGGCTGGCAGTGTATTTAGAAACAGGCTGAAGAGATGTGATCCCAGGATGGATCCTTGAGGGACACCGGAGCAGACAGGTTTGGCTTCAAAGAGCACATCTGCAATTTTTACGCATTGTGTCCTATTTGCAAGGTAGCTTTTGAACCATGATATAGAATCAGGGGAGAGCCCAGTCTTTTGAAGCTGGGCAAGAAGAAAGCGGTGGTGGACAGTATCAAAAGCCTTGGTTAGGTCAATAAAGATTGCACCAGTGAGATGACTTTTGTCCAGGGAGCTGTGGATTGCCCCAGTGACTTCAAGTAATGTGGAAGCAGTCCTATGGCCTTTCCATAAACCATGTAGTTGCCTGCACAGGATGTTGTGCTTGTCCAGGCATTCGGTAAGCTGGTTCGATACTACGCATTCCAGGGCCTTTGAGAGGGGTGGCAGGACTGAGATCAGATGATAGCTCTCATGGTCAGTCTTGTCACCACTTTTGTGGATAGGGGTGACAGTGGCTGACTTCCATTTTTCTGGGAATTGGTTGAGTGAGAGGGAGAGGTTAAAAATCTTGTTAAGAGGCCCCAGCACCTCTTTTAGGGTGAGGGCCAGGAGCTTGAGGTCGAGTGTATCATTGCTAGATCTGGATTTGCTGATAGCTTTGGTGACGTACTTATGAACAATGTTCTCATGGACTACTTTAAAGTAGAAGGGAGGGTGATTGCCGAGAGTTGAGGAGTTGGGGGTTTCGGGAGCTTCATCATTAAAGAAGTTAGGGGGAAGGACATTGCTAAGATCAGTGAAAGTGGTGTTGAAAGTATCAGCGATGATTTTTGGGTCAAGTGTGGTATTCCCATTTACCTTTAGCATGGCTGGTGTGGATTTAGATTTCTTCCCAGAGATTTCATTTAGATTGTTCCAAAAGTCTCTCCCATTACTCCTGGAGTCAGTGAGTACTTTCTTGTAGTAGTCAGATTTCTGGGACCAGATGGTTTTTGTGCAGTCGTTGCATACTCGTTTATAATTTTGGATGTCGCCTTGTTTCCCGGTGGATCTAGCCAGCTCTCAGAGGTAGTCTCTGGATTTTAGCTTTTTGAGTAGGTCTCCAGTTATCCATGAGTTGCAGAGGGTTTTAGCTTTGCATTTCTTTAGGGGTGCAAATAGGTTACAGGCTTTATTAAAGATGTGGATGAAGTGGTCCAGAGCCAGGTTTGTATCTGACGCTAGGACGATAGGAGTCCAGTCTTGTTGGAGGAGATGGGCTTTGAGGTGAGTTAACTGGCCATGGGGAAGGACTCTGCTGTAGATGATTTTAGGGGGGCGGTTTGTAGAATTTATTAGACCAGGTACAGCTGATGGGAGAGTGATCACTGAGTGAATCAGGAAGGACGGCAGAGTTTGAGATCCTAGAGGGGTGGCTAGTTATAATCCAGTCAAGCTGGGTGCTGGTTCCTGTTTTATAGTTCTTTCTGGTTGGGGAGTCCAGCATCTGTGTTAGGTTGGCCGATAGGACAGAGTCCTTGAAAGTACCCGCCTCAGCCGAGAGCCAGTTGATGTTGACGTCTCCCAGCAGGATGGTTTTAGAGTCAGGTGGTTGTGATCTGACAAGGTCCAAGACTGTGTTTAAGCCTGAATCCTGCTCCTTTGGAGGAATATATACCGTAATGACTGTGAGCGCCTTGTTATGGGCACCTAGTAGGATCCTGTCACAACCTCCCCCTCTTTTTGATTTGCAATCGAGCCTAAAGACATTGTATCCTGAGATGGCAATTGCCTGGTCGGGAACCAGGGGGGTGAGCCAGGTTTCAACGACTGCCAAGATGTCAGGATTATGTTGGCTAGCAAAGACTTGCAGGGAATTGATCTTGTGGAGTAGGCTGCAGATATTCAGGCACATGATAGAAAGAGTGCCGGACGAATTGTGTTTGGACGAGACTTTGCTGGTGTACAGGCCAGGGTTCGGGTGGACATTTCCCGATAACAGCAGGAGCAGCAGCAGAAGCTTCAGGGTACAGAGGTATAGTTCCCTGAGAGAGAGCTTATGTTTTCTTTTATGTCGGGGGCATGCCATGGTGTGGATGTGATAGTTCAACACGGAGGTAGCAAGGTATGCCGGTGTTGGCGGCCAGTCTGCAAGTGGCAATTTTTTTATTGGAGGCTGCCGCCTGTGGTCCAGGCTTGAGATCCCTGGAGAGGTGTCAAGGTAGTGATAAGCAGGGCTCAGTTGGAAGGTTTGTGGAGCGGAGGGGAAACAGGGTCTAGGAGGGCAGAGAGGAAGAGGAGGAGGGTGGCAGTAGAGAGGAGGGAGAGCATGGTAGGCAGGTAGCGTACACTATTGAGAACAAGATTAGAACAGGAAGGGTCTAGGTAGGCAGCGGTCAGGGGCAGCACAAATGATGGGCGGGGAGGGCCTAGAGCTGGACCAGGGAGGAGCTAGCAAGGGAGGGACTAAAAGGGGGTGGGCGTGGCCAAGGTCTATTTAATTAAGGTTGGAGGAGGGGGCCCGGGTGTAAAATTTCGGCCGCTTTCAATGCAAGTCAATGGGCGCACGGCCCTGGTGCACAGAAAATTAGAAGCAGAAAGCACAGTCTAATAAGGAGTCAGGGAGGGGAGCAGTGGTCCAATCACAGCAGACCGTGGAGAGCAATTGTCCAATGGTGGCAACTCACTGCTTCCCCAGTCAGTCTGTAGTCCATACCCGGCTTTGTGGAGCTCTAGGTCAGGCTGGAGAGAGTCACCCAAGTGGCTGGTTCTGGGGCCATGGCAGAGAGTAGCCCAGTCAGGGGCAAGTTCGAGTCTGCAGGAGGAAGGAGAGAGTAGTGGTAGTTAGCATGAGGACAAAAGGACAGTGACGCGGGGGCTAAATTGGGGGGCATGGAGCTGAATGCAGGGAGAGAGAAAAGAAAGCAGGCGTGGGGGGGTTCAGCAACCAGATCAAGGCATAGCGTAGGTACTTTGTCTGGCACCGGGGGGGAGACAGTGAGAGCAGGGAAAAGGGGGCAGATGGCACAGAGGGAGAAAAGAGAAAAGCAGGGATAAGCTGCAAGGTGGGCGGTTTAAGCCCAGTAGAGAGGAGAATAAGGATCAAGATAAAGGAGGGCAATAAGGTTGCAGAACAGAGAAAATTAAAACAATCAATTACAGTGCAGTCTTTTTCACCATCGGAATCGGCTCAAACACTTCAGAATAAAACCCCACACAAGTACCCCACACAGTACAATCAAGCCAGTGAAAGTGCTAGCAGAAAGCAACAGATAGAGAGCGGGCCAAAATTTCAGTCGCTTTCAATGCAAGTCAATGGGCACACAGCCCTGGTGCACAGAAAATTAGAAGCAGAAAGCACCCAAGTGGCTGGTTCCGGGGCCGCGCCAGCGGAGGGCAAAGAGTAGCTCGGTCTGGGTCAGGTTCGAGTCTGCAGGAGGAAGGAGGGGCCCCTGGTCCATTCTGCCTGAAAAGCTCTCACCTGATCAAGAGAGTACATCCATGTTTCTTGTAAATAACAAATGTCTAAATGGGTATCGGAGGTATATTGGAATATGACCTGTCTTTTAACTGGGTTGCATAGACTGCAATAGTTAAAGGAACCAAGGCTAAAGTTGGACAGAAGTTCCTGGGATTAGAAATTCTTTTTATTTCTTTTCTTTTTTTTCCCTTTATAACCTAGGGTGTCAGTGAGGTTTTCTGAGTTCTGATTTTGATTGTCGATGTCCCCAGTGTCCATATCAGATTCCCCCAAGCAGTAGCTAAAGGGGCATAGGGGTTTTCTGATGTTATGTCTAGAGGTTCAGTAGCTGGGGGGGGGGAGGGTTGTGTTCCTGGTGACCCATTTCCAGGGGGCAGGGGCTTGTATGGATTTGAGAGGGGTATTCTTTTGGTTATCTTGTGGGTCCTGGTAACAGACTGGGATTAGCTGGTCCTGGCTCAGACTACCCCGAGGGTCCCTGACATCTTTCTCCCTTTGATTAAGATCTGACCTTCCTTCTGCACTTGGGTTCCTGGTGTGAGTGTGGGTGTGGGTGGGGGTGGGGTGAGGTGAGGAACTGGTTCACTTTCATTTGTAGCTGGGGGTGTGTGGCAGCTTCCTGTGCTTTTTGGATTAACAGGTCAGTGCTAATGACCATAGCTTTGTTTTTGGCTGCCCAAGAGCATTCTGGGAACATATGCTCAGTTTCCTCACATAGGTCACACAGAATGCTATACATGCTCTCAGCTTAACCCAACTTATCCAAGACCCGACTAGGCTTAACCATAAGACAGGTAACCACTCCCTCATCGACTGGGCCATCACCTCTCACACCCACAGGATCATAAAATCCAGTACTCTAGCAGATGCTTTCATTGACCATTGTATGACTTTCCCGGTGCATAGAGTTCACAAAGTCAAAGCCCCCTGAAAAACTCTACAAATCTGAATGTACAAATCCCTAAACATTGCCCCGCTTCTATATGATCTGTCCTACATTAACTGGGCACCTATATCCAAAGTCAGCAACCTGGATGACACAGCAAAACTACTTCAGAGACCATTTCCTTGAAGTCTGTAATCATCACGCACCGTTACGGCATGTTCGAGTCCGAGGTAACCATCTCCCATGGATCTCTCCAGAACTCATCACAGTCCAAAGAGAGAGTAATGCAGCCTGGAAGCTCCATAAAAGCACAAAGCTTCTTAGAGATTGTGAGGCCTACCGGGCCCTCAGAAACAAGTGCATGAAAGCCACTCATTTGGCTAACGCCGAGAACTTCAGCTCTGCCTTTAACTCTAACATAAACAATCCATCCAAATTTTGGAAAGTAATTCACTCACTTTTCTCCCTGCAGGCCCCACCTCCCTCTCCCCTCCTCATAATAAACAATGATGTCATCACTGACCACCCAAGCGTTGCCGCAGCTTTTAACTCCCACTTTACCTCATGTGCTGCTGCTCTTCTAGGCTCCCTTCGAAACACAAATCAGTTGCCAACCGCCTCTACTGGAAGTCCACCTGCCCCTCCACACAGTTTTTCCTTCTCTGAAATCCTGCCATCTGATATGCTGGTGGCCCTGGAAGCCTTAAACCCGAACAAAGGTAGTTCCCCTGATGGTCTGGACCCCAAGTTGCTAAACCTGTTTGCTACAGCCATCGCTCCCCCACTGTCTGCTCTTCTCAATCTATTGTTTAAATTAGCTGATATTCCTCCAGGGTGGAAACATGCAATCATCCTCCCACTCCCAAAGGGAGATGACACCTCCTCCCCTGGGAACTACCACCCTATATCACTCCTCCCAACGTTAGCCAAACTACAGGAACAACTAGTCCTAGTCCAGCTGTTCTCATACCTATTTGACATCAACTTCTTCACCCAATACCAATCTGGTTTCAGAAAACATCACTCTGCTACCTCCTCACTACTCCGGATCACTGAGACGATCCTGACAGGCATGGATTGCGGTCACATCACTACTGCCATTTTTATTGATCTTGCAAAAGCTTTCGACACCGTTTCCCACTCCCTCCTACTCTGCTCCCTCTCAGTTGCGGGGTTGTCTGAGCATGCCATAAAATGGTTCAATGCATATCTAAATGACCGTTCTCAGTTGGTAAAAATATCTGACTACATCTCTCCTCCTTTACCCCTACTCACTGGTGTCCCCCAGGGGTCCATACTAGGCCCGATCCTCTTCTCCATTTTCCCAAATGATCTTCCATCTGTCTGTACATCATCTTCTGTACATATGTATGCTGATGATATGGTTCTTTTCTGCTCAGGACCATCGCCCTTGGATGTTGCCTCCAGGCTTCCAAGTGACTTTAATAATGTCCAGAGATGGTTTCACTCTCACCGACTCTTCCTAAATGCATAAAAACCAGTGACCATGACATTTAGCATGAGACAGAAACTGTCAAGGCTCCCATCTGTCCCCATCTTCACTACTCTTGATGGAGCAACTTTAGATGCCATGACATCCTTCAGGTATCTGGGCATATGGCTGGACCAACATCTCACTTTCTCAGACCATATAGGTGCCATAACGAAAAAACTTTGCCCCAAACTCAGTGCCTTATTCAGAAACAGCTCCTGCTTCCCGACTCAGGCAAGGCATGAACTGATCCAAAAATGATCCTCCCTGTCATCATCATTACTGTGAATATCGTCTACCGCTCTACTCCTGCCACCTCCTTAGCTAACCTGGATACACTTTTCAACTCCTTCTGTTGGTTTGCCCTTGAAGCTCCTCCCCGACCCATCACTGTCACCTGTATTGTGCTTTAGCCTTCCCCTCCCTAGCCAATAGGTGACTGCACCACAGTGCTAATTTCATCGCTAAATTCTGACTTGGCACACTCCCTCCTTATCTCAGTTCCTCACCCCCCCCACCCACACCTCTTCATCTTTTAAGATCCCATGACCACAGAACTCTGTCAGTCCCCTGGAGATCTACCTGAATTGGCCAATCCTCCTTCTCTTACAGGCTCCCTAAACTGTGGAATGCTCTTCCTACACAAATCCATTTCTCCTCCTCCTCCTCCTCCCCAGGCTCTTTAAACAAAGCACTATATAATTTCCTCTCTGTAAACTGCACCTGCCCCTAGCTCCCCCCATTCCCTCACCCTGCCCTCCTCCCAGTTAGTCATTTTATACCCTCATTGCTACACCAACTAGACTTTCTTCCTCCGTCTTGTCTTTGATAGTATTCTTTATCAATCTCTCTCTCTGAAACATTCTCCTCAGCCTACGGGACTCGCCCTGGATGTTAGCTCCTTTGTTGCCACATTATTAGTTTCCCTCTCATTGATTTGTCTTGTTTAACTTATCGTCCTCATATTGAAAGCCTTAAGACAAGTTTGGTATACCTTAGCCATTATTCTGTCTCACCCTCTAGGTTATAGTATAGGCTTGTCTACCTTGTAAATATCCATGCCTTTTATGCTTGTAAGCCATGCTTTATATGCCTTTGTGTAAACTGCTTCGGTGTTTTTGCGTGTACTCTTGTACTCCATGTCTTTTTATGCTTGTAATCCATGCCTTAATGCTTTTGTTTAAACTGCGCTTGTGCTATTTGTGTGTACTCTGTAATACTATCTAACTCCCACTACCCGCTCCCCCAGGTCGTACCAGGAGATGAGCAACTTGTTGTTCAGTGTACCTTACCTGGTGATACTTTTCAATAAATAAATAAATAACATTGTGAGACTAGTACACTGAACACTGATGTGACCCATCTCTCCACAATTGTCACATCTGGGTTTGTCACAAATGCTGGGGAGGTGGGTACGGGACATGCATTTATAACATGCCCTCAGTTGCCCTACATTAAAACACACAACCCTATCCCTGCCTAGTAAGAATGAGTTAGGAATGTGTTTTATTTCATTTTCATTCTGATGTAATTTGACTTTGTACTTCCAGACCCATTTCCAAAAGAACTTGAAATCTAATATAGCTTCGGGTGGACTCAAAACATCACGTTTTTGTGACAACCAGTAAGAAATGTCATCAACATGTACCCCCTCATTACAAAACATTACTGTGACAAACTTCATCAATGGTTTAGTAAGTGGTATAACCAAAAAGGGGGACCACAGGAGGGTAAAGTTCATCAAATTGTATCACTGCCCGAATAACTCCAGTACATATGAGGATCTAAAACTAACATCAAAATTATCCTCACCAGAAATATTACAGTAATAAAAGTGAATACCTCTTTGGGTGAAAAGTGCAGTGAATCTTTCAATGATAACTTCCCTTCATAGTGTCTATCTGGCCTTGTTTCTAACCCCCCTTTGTACCTTATCCTTACTGCGTTTCTTCTGGGGTGGCTTACTTTTTTGTTCTGGTAACTAGTTCAGACAGCAAGGGTCTCTAAGAGGGAGTTTCCTCAGACCTCCCAGAGTCCATGCCATCAGTTTGGTTAGGTTGGGGTTGAGGCCCTTTCCGTTTGGCATGGATCTTGACTGGGGGGGGGCACCTCAGTCTAATATAGCCTCCTGTGCTTGAGAGACATTTTGTGCCACATTTCTGTCATCACAATTGCTAGAGTCCAAAACAGTGGAATTCCTTTTGTTGTCTAAGAAGGTTCCCAAAGGGGTTTCCCTTGCAGGTACCTGTAGTTGTTCAATTGGGAGCCATTCTGGAGAATTTAAAGAAAAGTTGTTTTTATCCTTTTCAGGGTCTGGGAGCCATTGTCCATTTGGTAGTTTTTTCCACCCAGCCTCCAACAACACTTTCTCAGGATACCACTGAGAAAAGGGATCAGTGCTAAGAGGCTTCAGGGTAAACACATTGTGGGGAGAATGGCCTATTGCTTTCCCTTTGACAGTTCCTGCAGAACCCACATGATGTTCTTTCCCAGATCATAGCTACATTCTGAGGAATTTCTAGAAATGTGTCTTTTTGCTGACGTTAAGGCAGTTTGTTTTTGCCTGGCTTCTTCAACTGGCCAAGATTTACTAGGCTGTGGGTGAGCAGTAAAAGAAACAGTTGTTACAACTGCCTGTTGATTTGAGTCTGTTTGAAACACTGTAGCTGAGTCCGTTACACTCTTGCTTTGATTTGTGGTGCTCCCTTCAGTAAAATCACTTTTAGATGTCACAGAAACTGATTTTGGGTCATCCGTGTTTAATTCGTTATGCTTATAATCAGCATTTCTTCCAGCCCTTATGGGATTTTCCATATGCCTGCCTTGCTAGCTACACTCAGTAAGTACACCAGGATCACAACTTTCTACATCGCTCAGCTTTTGGCACACATCAGTTTCAGTGTTTTTACTGCCAGTCTTATTGTCAGGGAAAGTAGAAAATAGGCGAGCATTTACCTGAGAGTCCTGAACTGTATCGGTGTTACCTGTCATCGGACCTTTTGATGCTCCTGTATCAATGAGTGTACTGTCAGGTGGGCCACACCCATTGTCAAACTCCTTTTCTGATTTCCAGTTAGTGAAGGCTGATTTTAGCCTTGCAGTGTAGTGAGCATGTCGGCATTCCTCTTCTGTGAGTTTGGCCACCATGTCTTTGCAAGAAATCTTGATGTTCCCTGTGTTTTCTTCAGGGTGTTCACAATCCATCCCAGCAAATTTTCCTGGAGGGTCTGTCTGCAGGCTCAAATCTTCCATGGGCACAAAAATGTCATCTCCTATTTCTTCCTCATATATTTCCATACTGGTTTCTTGTAAAGTGTTTGCCTCTTGTGATAAGAGGACAGAGGAGGAGGCAAGCTCCTCTGCCTCTGACACCACCATGTCAACCAGCTCCACACTCCGAGTGGCCATCTTGACAGATGGTCAGCAATTCCCCTACTGGTGAGTAGAGGACTTTCACCAGTGTCCTGGCCAACATTCCCCTTACCATAAAACCGGTTCTTGCAATTGTCCAAAATGTATTTGCAGCAGCTGGCCATTTGTCTGAGGCCACGCCCACAGAGCTGGAGATAGGTAGAGGGTTCCTCCTCCTTCTGGGGTGGAGAACAGGCCCTGGCACCACCACAGGAAGAGGAAACACAAAGGCCACCTGCAGGGCAGTGGCTAGCTGAAAGGGGCAGAACAGGAGGGGTTAAAAAGAGCTGAGGCCAGCAGCTTCCCTTCTTTGTTCTCCTCTCTCCAGATTGACAGCGGTCACCCAGTAAGCTCTCAGGAATCTTAAGGTAAGAAATGAAGCTGAACAAAGAGCCAGTGGGTTTCCATTCAGCTGGGGCATAGGCCATGATTAGGAGGGAAGGAAGTCTTGGGAGGGATAATTGCAGGGCTGCAGGCATGGACTGGTCCATGGGTGCATGACCTGTCGGGCTCAATTCAGCTTACAGTTCCCAAAGATTCAATGGGAAGATTTATAAAAAAAAGAATCAAAGATTTAATCGGTAACCAACTCCACCCCCACCCTTGTCTGCAGCAACTAGCAAAAAACAAAACAAAAAAGAAAAAAACATGAATGAGGGATCATTTTGATTGTGGTTTCTTGACCAGGACAGCAGTGACAGATGTGACCAGTGTGGAGGGCTTTGCAGTCCGCTATAGGCACATGATTTATTTAACTCATTAAAAAGCCATGTCCTGAGCTTAGGGATCACAGAAGGACGGTGGGCTTATGCAAAGGATGGTCCACATAGTGGGATGTCCGTCACTCCCTTTCTTGTGCATGGCCTCTTGTTGCTGGCTTGTCAGACATATAAAAAAACTAATACAGAAAAACAATTATCACTAACACTTGCACTTTCCAATGGTGGGTCCAGTCTGGTGGGAGGAGGGTGCAGCTCAGGTGCCAGGCATCCATGTGTTCAGGTCATCCTGGGATAAAGGGTCATGCAGGTACTAGAGATGGGCGAAGTGGCCCCAATTCACTCTGTGAAGTGATTCACGGAGTTAAGGCAAATTTGCAGAGTGCTCCACAATGCGAAGCGGAGTACTTCGCATTATAATGGGTAACTCGAAGTCCATTGGAAACAATGACTTCGTGTTACTCTGCCTTCCCAAACCACTATTCCACCAATTCTTAAGGCGAAATACATTGATAACAATGTACTTCACCTCAGTTCACCTTGTTTTTAAGCTCTAAAGGTGAATTTTGCAGTGATTCATGGGATTTCAGGTCACATGGGCTCTAGATTGTTCTGCACAGCTATAGTTTGGGGTAGTGTGTGTAGGAAGCTGTAGGAGACAATCTGCTCTGAGAGCTCTCTGCTATTCAAACCTTCTAAAAGCTGTTAAAAAAGCCTTTTTGAGTCTTTTTTTTTTTTGCTGAAACTTTAGCTTATCGATTATAGAAAACCCTCCTGTGCTCATATCATCGAGCGTTTATTGTTTGTGTGTGGATTTTGAATGTTAATGTACAACATTCAGTCTGTGTACTGAGAGACAGTGGAAGTGTGCTTCTGGGGAGGGGCGTACTGTGTCTGTTGTGTAGGTAGATTAACTTGGAGAAAAAGACAGTGCTTTCTGTTTTGGTGATATTTTTCTTGTATAATTGTGTTAATGTACACACAGTAATATTTTCAATAATTATTGCCATTATTTTGCTGATTGTTGTGGTGCAGCAGTGCATAATTTTAGTTTGTTTAAAATATGTGGTTATATTACTGAAGTTTTCAATTTGCTACGCATTACTTAGTGTGTGTGTGAGTATGTGTGTGACGCGTGTCGTCAAATCAGATACCTTTTATTGTGCCACATAATTTCAGCAATGTGAACCTGCTATCCACTGCAGCTGTGTAATTTTTGTACTTCTTTGTGGTATCTTTACTGGTACTAGCACTAGTGACTGTTACTGCAGCAGTGTAGTACACTGCCCCCCCCCCGTGGCCTGCCCCAACCGGCAAAGGTATTCTTTTCCAGATTTTAATTTCAGATGATGAGCACTGGTTAGGTGTTGTGCCTTTGTATCGGCATCTCTTCAGTGCACAGCGCAATCTTAATCTGTCTGTGCATTTGCATCTCTTTAGGGCCAAATCTCCATCTCTAACTGAAGTCACAGTTGTTTCTTTGGCTCCCCTTCAGAGTACTGGACAGGTGTGGTGCATAATTCTGCACAAACATTGTACTCATTAATATGTGTTTTTAAGTCAGAACCATCATCACGGGTCACTCATGATACAAATCACGTTCTTCATCATCACGGTCACAAATGCAGTCAGAAATCAAGATTTATGATCACATCAGAAATCACAACATTAATTTTTTTTAATAGTTACTTGGATGTATTGTAAGCCTGTTTTGTAGTATCTCTCCATGCTTCACCACCCCACCATTGTACTCATTAATGAGTGTTTTTAAGTTGCAGAGTGTTGTGCCACACCTCATCAGGGCCCGGGGGAAGTACAACCATAGGCATTCGCATTTCTTCATCATCACGGTCACAAATGCAGTCACAAATCATGATTTACGACCATGTCATGAATCACAACATTAATATTTTTACTAGTTACTTGGATGTATTGTAAGCCTGTTTTGTAATATCTCTCCAGGCTTCACCATCCCACCATTGTACTCATTAATAAGTGTTTTTAAATCAGGGAGTTGGACAGTGCCTGCAGTGCATCCACAGACTGGAAAGAAGACTGACTGCACACATGCAGTTTAGCACAGTATACTTGCACTGCTCAGAATACAAGGTGTCATACATACAGAAGACAACAAAAAAGGGCATAATTACATACAAGGGTCGGGGATGGTGGAGGAATACTTTTTATAACACAGCAAGGAAGGTGTGGGGGCACATGGTGTGAGTTAAAAAAAATCTAATGTGGGATCCCTTGGGGATCCAGCAGTAGTTGCCAGCATGGACATCATTTACAACTGATGTCCCTCTATGAGATCCAGTCGCTGCTCCACAGCACTCACCCTCTCGTTGTTCTCCTTGACAGCACTCCAGAGAACTGCCAAGTCAGCCTGTGTTACACGCAGTTCTCTGGGGTCAACATGTTCTACAGACTGATGTGCTGGTGGTGGTGGTGGTGGGAGTGGGGGTGCTGTTGGAGCAGCAGGTGCTGCTGTGGCCCTTCTCTTCTTAGGGATGCTGCAATGCACAGCTGCACCATGTGCCACAGAATGGCCAGCAGGTGCAGGTATGGTCCATTCTGTGGCAGTCTGCCACTCCAACTGCTGGTTATTGAGCTTATGGGTGTGCTGGCCCCCAATCCCCAGGTGAGTCCCCCGTGGGCCACGGCACACCTCCACCTCACATAGGCAGCACTTGATCACACTGCTGTCCCCCCTGACACAGTCAAAAAACTGCCAAACAACGGTGGTGCGGGGAGGACCAGGCACAGGCAGGGGAGGGCCAGATGAATGGGCAGCTGACTGATCACGGTGCTGAACAGGGATAGGATCCACACCTGGGCCTGGGGGAACAGGCACATCCTGCTCCAGAGGACCTGATGCTGGACTTGGTGGCAGTGGTGGTTCAATTGCCTCAGAGTCAGGACAGGAGGAGGTGTTGGTCCTGCTTCCGGGTGGGGGACACTCACAAGTTTTGAGTGGTCCAACAGGAATGGGTGCCCATGCCCCCCACGTATGCGCACGGTATGATGCTTACCACTTCCACACTTTCCCAGAGCTGCCCCCACCCCAGACATTCCCTCACCCTGGTCCATCTCTCCTACTGAGCTCCCTCAGTCAGAGCAATCACTACTCATACTGTCACACAACACACACAAAGTCACACAGACACAGACAAACAACTAATAACTTACAAAGGTAAGGAAAATAAAATTTACAGAAAGAACAAATTAAGTAAAAAAAGAGTACAGAAAAGACAAAAAAATATTACTTTTAAAAAAGCTGTTGAATCTAAATTAAAGTTTAAATCTCCTCGCTCTGATCTCAAAGTATTAGCTGTCACAAAACATACTCCTCTCTCTCCGTCTGCACAGGAGAAAGTAAAAGTGTCTGCTTGTATGACTCACTTCCTTCCTGCCTAGCTAAAGAGCATGTGACTTACAGTATTGCAAGCCATGTGATGTGTGGGGGGGCTGCCAAATATGAAACACCAAGTGGATCACTTAGAATCATAATGAGGAATGTGAAGTCCATTAAAAACAATGACTTCGCCTTACTTCGCATTGCCATTCCGCCTTAACGTGAAGTGGTAATGACAAGGTGGAGTGAGCACATTGCATTGCCCACTCCGCATAGCGGACTGGCAACATGAAGTGTCCACTTCGCGTTCACTTTGCTGGTAGAATTTTAATTCGCTGCATCTCTCGCAGGTACTCGCCTCCCACTCCCAATACCAGCAATTTCCCCATACTAATGCTAGATTATCCATTTTCTAAGGTAATTCACTGTACCTCCAAACGTGGAGAGATGACCCCACTACATATCTGCTCCATTCTTTGGGTCTGCTATTCTGGGCACTTTTGATAGCATCGGCAGAAGTTAGCAGCCTTCTGCCGACTCCAATTTTCATATGTAAATTTTGAATGTTGGTTCGCTTTCTTTGTTGTTTAATATATGTTGGCTAAAGCTTATGTCCACCAAAACAAAATACTTTGGCATAAGTGCAGAAATCTTAATATGTGCTGCCGTCTATAAACATAGAATTTGATGGCAGATAAGGACCGCTTGGCCCACCAAGTCTGCCCATTTCCCTTCCTAATAGATAAGCTGCAGATCCTAGTTAACCAACAGCCTACTTCCTCCTACCCCCCCCAGAATTGCCTTATGTCTGTCCCATGCATTCTTGAATTCCCCCACTGTTTTTGACTCTACGACTTCCCCAAGAAGGCCGTTCCATGCATCTACAACCCTCTCTGTGAAGAAATACTTCTTCATATTACCTCTGAGCCATCTCCCCATCTTCAAATTGTGCCCCCTTGTTCTTGCACATCTCTTTTTCTGAAAGATGCTACTCTCTTGAACTTTGTTGATTCCTTTGAGGTATTTGAAAGTTTTCATCATGTCCCCCCTCTCCCGCCTTTCCTCGAGGCTATACATCTTAAACTCCTTTAGTCTTTCTTCATATGTCTTCTGATGCAGACCCTACACCATTTTGGTTGCCTTCCTCTGGACAGCCTCCACCCTGTCTATGTCTTTGAGGAGATGGGGTCTCCAGAACTGTACACAGTACTCTAGATGTGGTCTTACCAACTGTCCGTACAGAGGGCCAACAATTTCCTGCTTTCTACTGGTGATTCCTCTCCCTATGCATCCCAGTATCCTCCCAGCCCTACGTACTGCCTTCTCACATTGCTGGCCCACCTTTAGGTCATCTGATATGGCTATCCCCAGGTCCCTTTCCATTTTTGTTGTTGTCAGTATCTCACCCCCCCAATTGTGTACTCTTCCCCTGGGTTTTTGTTTCCCAGGTGTATTACTTTGCACTTCTTTGCATTGACTCTAAGCTGCCATACATTTGACCATTCCTCCAAGCCAGCCAAGTCCCTTTTCATCCTTTCCACTCCACCTTGCTTATCAACCCTGTTGCAGATCTTTGTGTCATCTGCAAAGAGACATACTTTCCCTTCCAGTCTCTCTGCAATATCAGTTATAAAGACATAATTTAGTTATGGTTCAAGGGGGGAGCAAGACAAGGGATGGAGGACCATGAGTTGGCAGTGTCCCACAGCTTGTTCCTTTGTCTTTAGATGCATGCCCCCCTTGCTTATCATTCGCCCAGCAGCAGCAGCAGCAGGGGCTAAGGCTAATTATATTATATATATATATATATATATTTATTTAGTTTTTGTTTACCGGGTAAGTGCACTAGCCATAAGAATGATTACTTTCAGGCACGACCCGGGAGGTTACAGGAGCACAAAAAAAAAAAGAAACAGTACATTATCAGGAAGTAGATGCAAACAGTACAAAATCAAGAATGTAGAGGAATCAGGAACAGCACAATACACTGCACATGGTGAATGTCAGAAAACAAAACTAACTTAACAGTACCTAGTGGATCCCTTATCATACAGTATATTGAGATAAAATACAGTTTAATAGGTACATCTGAACTGAGTCAAAATGCAATAAACAATGATAAGTGCAAACATAAGCATAAAGAAGCAAAGTTTGGAGTGGAAGCAGCACGACAACAGTGGCGAAAGGAGAAGCACAAGAGAGGTAAAAAAGTAGAAGAATACGCATTCGAGGATTAACTGCAAGTTAACAAGGAAATGTGTGGGATAAAACAGGAGAGAAACAGGAGACAGGAGTGAGGAAAAGGCAACATGGTGGGAAAACAGACAAGTAAAGGAGATTGAAATAAGGGGATGGGGATAGTCAGTAAGCTATTATGAGCAAAGGAGGATCAAAGCACATACAAGGGACCAGCTGGGTTAGGAATTTTATGAATTCCTTTTTAAAAATGGCATGGGAAGGTGAGATGCGGATGACAAAGGGGAGAGAGTTCCAAAATTTGGGGGCAGCATTAGAGAAGGCACAAGAACCCTTAGAGGTTTTACATCTAGGTACATGTAACAGAGATTGCTCAACAGAACGAAGGCCATAGGAGGAAGATTGGGGGATAAGCAAAGAGGCAAGAGACAAGGGGGTTTGAAATCTGATAACACTATCTATTAAGGAACCAAGTGAATAGAGCCTAAGGACAGAGGGATGTAGCCAGTTTGTCAACATAGAGCTGACAATGATGTTTGAGCCATGGGGATGATAAGGCATATCGACAAATATTATTATAAGTTGTGTCCCATTTGCGAAGTGGAGACTTGGGCACATTAATGTAGGCTGCAGCACCATAGGTGAGAGCCAGAAGCATGATCCCTCTAGCGATGGCCAGTCTGGAGGAAGGGGTTAGAACATAACTAGTTTTGTAGGCAACCCCTAGCTTGGCATTAACAAACTTGCAGGAGGTCTGTATATGGAGATCAAAATTAAGGAACTCATCCAGCAAAACCCCAAGGTATGTAAAAGACTTCACAGTCTCGATCAGGGAGCCATCAGAGCAGGATATCTTGAGCTGGTCTTTGGTATGATTTAAGTTTAGAGGTTGAGTCAAAGAGCATGGCTTGTGTTTTCCCCAAATTTAGAACAAGCTTATGCGCAGACAGCCATGCCTGGATTTTTGAGAAGGCAGAGAAGAGGTTAATATTAATATCAGATTGGTTTCTTGAGCTAGAGTACAGGGCGAAATCATCAGTGTAGAATAGGGAAGAGCTAGTGGTGATGTCCATGGTAATGTTACTGATAAAGATAGAGAACAGGAGAGGGCCAAGGATGGAACCCTGGGGGACACGGATGTTAATGGTATTATGATCTGAGAAAGCTGAGTTAAATTTGATGAGTTGAATTCTGTTAGATAAATAGCTGTTGTACCAAGCCTCAACAGGAGGGGAAAAGCTCATAGAATAAAGGATATCAAGGAGCAGGTGGTGGTTTACAAGATGAAAAGCCTTTGTAAGGTCAATGAAGACTGCACCTGTAAGAAGTCTCGAGTCCATCTCAGAGATAGTATCACTGGTGAATTTGAGTAAAGCTGTGGTTGTGCTGTGACCTTTGTGGAAACCATTTTGTTTGTCAGAAAGGAAGTTGTGATTAAGTAGAAAGTTGATGGTTTGGGAGGCAGCAAGCTTTTCTAGGATTTTGCTCAGTATGAAGAGAATGGCTATAGGTCTATAGTTAGAGACATCTTTAGGATCACCCTTCTTGAAAACTGAGGTAACTCAGGCAACTTTCCAGATGTCAGGGACTTGACTGTGCTACGGAGACAGAGTGACATTTTTTACCTGGGGGGCAGCAATAAAAGGGGCTGTAAGTTTTAGGAGCCTAGGTTCAAGGCCGTCAGAGCCATTGCTAGTGCTATCAGAGATAGAATTTAGTAGTTTTAGTACTTCAAGCCTGGCTATAGCTTTGAATCTGAATGGGTGGATCCCAGTGTTTGAGTTAGGAGTGGCACAGTGGTTTTTAGGTTGTAACTGAGAAAATTAGGAGGTATATTTGAAGAGATCAGAGAAATGTAGGTTAAAGGAGTTTGCAATAGTGGTTGGGTCATTGCAGTGAACACCTTTTAATATCATATCTTTAGAGGTGTGGGATAGGTTTGTGCCAAGGAAGGAATTTACATGAGTCCAGAATTTCCTGTGATCACCAGCTGCAACCTGGAGTAAGCTGTTGCAGTAGGAACTTTTAGCAATCCTAACCTGTTTCTGGCAGGCCAGAGGACCTAAAATGCTTCCAGCATTTACCTCTATCTCAGAGTAGAGAGAGAAGGTCTTCATGTAGTCATCTGGTACATTTACCACACACTCGGTGGGTGATAAGGGGTGTATGTCTATCCTGCAGAGCACAGAAAATGTCAAGGAAACAGCTTAGAGCTGTTTGAGCATCTTAAGTCAGGTGGAGACAGGACCAGTCAATGGATGAAACCTCTAGGAGGAACTTGCTCTGGTCAAGACTGGTGAAGTTTCTAATGGTAATATATTGAGGTGGTGTAGAAATGTCAGATGAGGGATTCCATGTGCAGAAGACAGGGGAGTGGCCACTTATGGCATCAGCAGGTGTGCCAGCAATAGGGATGTGGTCAACATGATTAGTCAGTATCCAGTCGATCGCTGTTCTAGAGTTTGATTGGGAAGTGACCCTGGTAGGCTCAGAAATGAGTTGTAGGTTATAGCTTATAGCTTTAAACCAGGGACAGAAGGGAGAATTGTGACTTTCCCAGCCAGTTAAAATTTAGGTCACCAAGAATAAGAACTTCATTTTGACCAATGAGTTGGGCAGTTTGGTTGAGTAATTTTTCAAGGCCTGAAGTCTCGCTTTGAGGTGGGTTGTAGGCACAAATTATGTGCAATTTTTTTTGCACGTAGGATAAGAGTGGCATGCAGGTACTCACACAGGGAGGAAGCAGGGGTAGGGTTGACAGTAAGATTTAGGTGATTCTTGTAAAATAAGGCAACCCCCACCCTGTTTAGGTAAGGGTCTATCGCATCAAAGAATGTTATAGTTTGAAAGGGAGCAGTATCAGTGATGGATGGTTTAAGACAGGTCTCAGATATGCAAAGTATATCTGGCTTATAGATAGCAACCCATGCCTTGAGGTCAGCATGGTTCCAGACAAGGCTCCTGATATTAAGGTGAGCTACTCGGAGACCCTTAGTATAATTCAGGGAAGAGAGGGTCCGAGGGCCTGCATTCAGTTCAATACCCCCGACAGTATGAAAGTCAGGACAAAGAGGTACCAAAGCTCATAAGGAATGAACTGAGGAAGAAACCCATACCAGGACCGATGCTTTTTACAGGAATTAGCTGCAAGGTAGATAATACCCATAGAGAGGGACATAGATGTGAGATCAAGATGGTTATGAGGCAAAAGTAGGATGTTAGAAAAGGTAAAGTCATCAGGAGAGGTGAGTGAGGAGTCAGAGTGGTTAGGGAACAAAAAAGCAGGATGCAAGTGGGAGCCAGGATACAACAAAGAACAGAAGAGCCTTAGATATCAGTAAGGGAAGAGTGTTAGCCATGGTCAGATAACAGGGAGGTATCAACAGATTAGAGTGAGGAGAGAGGGTTTTGTGAGGTAAAAAGTGGAGTGATGTTATGTTGGGAGTACATGAGGGAGAAATTATATCAAGATGCAGAGGAAAAAGAAATTAAGTCAGAAATAAGGAAATTCACAGCTGTAGAGAGATAAGGCAAGTAAAATCCAAAGAATGTGGGGTAGAAAGAGATAATGACACTAAATCAGGAGTTGATAAATTAAAAACTCAAGGGAAGAGAAATCGGGACAAGGTATAGTAAGGAGGGAGACAGCAATTATGTGCTAGGAAAGGCCACCTAGCAGTTTCATAGTATAAAGACCTAATGTGGGATCAGACACTTAGTCACATGACCATCTCAAGACATATCAGGTTGAATCCAGATAGGGTGGGTGGGGAGCCAGTGCAAAGTGCCGGTGGGTAGCAGTCTCTGTGTGCTCCAAAGTTGATTACCTGCAGGGCTTGCGGTGAAATTCGGCTTCAGTGAATGATGGTGGGGGAGGTCTGAAAAACAGCAGTCCCTCGGCTCCAATCCCTCTTTCAGGAGGCACAGGCAGGTGGCTTCAGATTATATATGTATATATATATAATGCTAGACAGCACAGCTCACAGAGGCACAGAGCGGTGAAGTTCTGGTGAGTGGCCAGCAGTGTCATTTGGTGATCCCCCACCCCTTCTGTCACTGTATGGAACAGTGTGAGCTCCTTGGGGAAGAGATATGGCTGCATTGCTGAGCAATTAATGAAAAGGGCATGGGTTCAATCCCTAGCAAGGATCACTTTGGTATTTTCATGCAGCCTTAAAAAAAAAGGTGCAACTTGGGAGCTCTATATGGGGGTGCAGAAGCCCCACCCAGGAGCAGTGGAAGAACAGTCTCTTCCAGACTGCAGGACACCACAGGCCTTTTGTAAGCAGGACACTGGATGTAGGTGCTCCAGGGGAGCAGGATTGCAGGCCATCCTCCAGGCTGGGGGTTGCAGGACAGGAGCTCACTTGCACTGGGGATGTTTTAAGTGCAGTGCAATGGGGAACAGCTGACAAGCTCCAGTTAAATATAAATAAATAATAAAGAAAGGGGGGGGAATACTACATGTTACAGGTAATGCTGGGGTGGGCGGCAGAACCATAAGCTGCTCAGGCGCACACAACCGATCACTCAACTAGACCTGATCTGTCACAGAGCATAGCCAATAACAGTAAATCTCAACAATTTCCAGTAGTATAACTGGTTACTCCTTTTAGAAGTGGTGGTGCACTGGTAAAAGCCAGGCAGCCACAACATGGCCCTCCCCCTGGCATGCCTGAGTGGGACAATACGAGACTCTCTTATCTTCATGGTGGGGGGCATTAGTTATCATTTCAGGTCAATGATACCAAGCAAAAAGAAAGACCACCACCATGAAAGGCAGTGGCAGCAGTGCTTGAAGCTCATCTGTGGGACATATATAAGAAGAATGGGAGGGAGTGGTTAGAGGCCTGTTTGAAGGAAACCAGTGACCCATCTACCCCAGCTACCACACTGGCAGTGGCGAAGCAGTGCCCATCCAAAAAAATGACAGCACTCCCACTGAAGGTACCAAGGATAACTCAGTGAGGTAAGGAGGGTTCTGAGGCTCATCTGTTTTCAGAGGATCAAATCAGGGCTATGGTGATTATGTCATTAGGAGGTTCTCCCAGGAGGAGGTCAAGTAGTACAGCCCAAGGAAGGTGGTTCTGCCCCACAGACAGCTGAGCTGAGCACAAGTGGGGCAGTGAACCTCTCATCAGCCCATGAGGACTCGAGAAAGCAGGCCCCAGCCTAATTGAACCTGACCTCCATAGAGCAGGAAGATGCAAAGAAGGGTTCCACAGTGGAAGAGAAATTGGATAAGCTCATAAACTTAGTAGCCAGGCTGGCTATAGCTGGCCTGGGCAGCAACAGAAAGGAGGAACCACCCAAAAGAAAATGGGTACCACAGGAGCAGGCATGACAGTTAGTCAGGCATCAGCACTGGAGGGGTCAAACAGCTGTCAGCCTGACTAAGCCTGTGGGGACCCACTGAACAAATAAGGTATGGCAGCAGATTTGTAATGGAGTACATGTAGACATGTTTTCGTTATTCAATTGGCTGGCAGAGACAGAGGAAAACAAGAAAGACAAGTTGGAGGAATAAGAAAACTGCAAAAGTATCTTGCACTTTTGACAACTGGTTATCAGCTTTCTTGGTATACCCCAGCACCTTATAGCAAACAGCACTGGAACAGGAGTTCAGTTTAGTCAGTTATGGTAATAGGATTATGTTAATGCATAGGTGTAAAGGGGGCAAGGCATAGCTTGAGTACAATGAGGATTTCCAGTGCTGGATGCATGATAATGCCACACAAGGTTGAGGTATGTTGGATATGCCCCTGCTGGTGGACATGGTACACGGAAGTGGGGTGGTCCACACCAATAGTGAGTTACCCTTAAGGGGCACCACAGCAGCCCAAGGCAGGGACACCTCACTCCCAGGTGTGCTTCACAAACAATCATGGGAACTGCAAGAGAATGAACTGTAAATTTCAGCATGAATGCGTGGCATGTGGGCAGCAGCACACCCTTGTGCAGTGCACCTCCTCCAGCCCCAAAGGGGGGGCAGTTACATAAACAGTCACAAAAAATACTACAAGCCACAGGGAAGTAAGCCTGCTCACCCCGGTAAGGGTGGCTTAAGCCTTGGTTGGACTAGTACTGGAAGGTGAGGACACATACCTGTTGGAGGAGAGTTTCTCAGCTGGCTTCTGAATCCTGTATTCTGGGCCTTGGAGGGAATACAAGGCTGATAATTTGAAGTCAGCCAAAGACTGACCACAGGTGGCCTGGGACAAACTGGATAAAGAGAGGTGACTGGGAAGGGTAAGCAGCCCATACAAGGCACTGCTCTTGCCCAATTTTAGGGTGTCCCTGATAGGACTACATCCCAGGGTACTTAAGGAGCTAAAGGAGGAACTAGCAGAGCCATTAGCAGAATTGTTTAGTGAGTCTCTGAGCACAGGAGAGGTCCCAGAAGACTGGAGAAGGGCTCATGTGATCCCACTCCACAAGAGTGGTAGCAGGGAGGAGGCGGGGAACTAC
This sequence comes from Neoceratodus forsteri, assembly GCA_016271365.2. Lineage (NCBI taxonomy): Eukaryota > Metazoa > Chordata > Ceratodontiformes > Ceratodontidae > Neoceratodus > Neoceratodus forsteri. The sequence goes on along the minus strand of CM057450.1, from coordinate 1,733,704,603 downwards.
AGACCGGTCAGTCTTACCTCAGTAGTGGGCAAGATTATGGAGGCACTCCTTAAGGAAAGGATAGTACAACACCTGGAATCCATAGGGGCACAGGATCCAAGACAGCATGGGTTTACAAAGGAAGGTCCTGTCAAACTAATCTCATAGATTTCTTTGACTGGGTAACCAGAGTGGTGGACCAGGGGAGCAGTTGATGCTACCCTTGACTTCAGCAACGCTTTTGACACTGTTCCACATAGAAGATTGATAAATAAGCTAGGTAGGCTGGGGTGGGTCAGAAGTTGGTCAACTGGGTGGCAAACTGGTTGACTGGCAGAAAACAGAGAGTGGTGGTAAATGGTATACAGTCAGAAGAGATGCAAGTCATGGCGGGGTACCTCAGGGATCAGTCCTGGGGCCAGTCCTATTCAACATCTTCATTAGTGACCCCGCAGATGGACTAGAGGGTAAAGGCTTGTCTGTTTGCAGATGACACCAAGATCTGCAACAGAGTAGATGATCCAGATGGGGTGGGCAGAATGAGAAGAGATCTGGATAAACTAGCAGAATGGTCAGAAGAGTGGCAACTGGGATTTAATGCAAAGAAGTGCAAAATCATGCACATAGGGAAGAGAAACCCTGAAGCCACTTATAGGCTGGGAGGGAGTTGCTAGCAGTCACAAAGGAAGAAAGAGACTTGGGCATCATCATCACTGATGACCTAAAATCATCCAAGCAGACCTCTAAAGCAGTAGGTAAGGCTAGGGGTGTTAGGGGTGTAGTAGGGGTATCACTAAGTCGTAGAGGGAGGTAATAATCCCTCTGTACAAGACATTGGTTAGGCCCATCTGAGTACTATGCAGTATTGGAGGCCACACCTTCACAAGGACATTAACCATAATTGAGGCAGTCCAGAGAAGGGCAACCAAAATGGTGCAGGGACTGCATCAGAAGACATATGAGGACAGATTAACGGAGCTCAATATGTATACCCTTGAGCAAAGGAGGGAGAGAGGTGATATGATCGGACATTTAAACACCTTAAGGGCATAAACAAGGTGAAAGAGTCTAACATGTTTAAATATAAGAAAATAGCAGGACAAGAGGACACAGCATGAGATTAGAGGGAGGCCGATTAAGGGGAATGTGAGGAAATTTTTTTCACAGAAAGGGTGGTAGATGCATGGAATGGCTTACCACAAGAAGTGGTGGCTATGAATACAGTGCAGGGCTTCAAACAGGCATGGGATAGGCATAAGGGAGCAATACAAATGACTATGAATAGATAGGTCACTGACAGAGCAAAGGCCGATGGCACATTTATAAGGTAGAAAAAGAAATGGGCAGACTGGATGGGCCTTGCGGTCCTTATCTGCCGTCAACTTCTATGTTTCTATGTTTCTATGACTAGCACCAAAGAAGGCCCTGGGTGAGTTCTGGATGATTAATCATTGTCATATCCAGAAGTCAATTCGGTGAATGACCATACTGATTTTAGACAGCATGGGTTTACAAAAGGAAGGTCCTGTCAAACTAATCTCATAGATTTCTTTGACTGGGTAACCAGAGTGGTGGACCAAGGGGAAGCAGTTGATGTCGCCTACCTTGACTTCAGCAAAGCTTTTGACACTGTTCCACATAGAAGATTGATAAATAAGCTGGATAGGCTCGAGGTGGGTCAGAAGTTGGTCAACTGGGTGGCAAACTGGTTGATGGGCAGAAAACAGAGAGTGGTAGTAAATGGTATACAGTCAGAAGAGATGCAAGTCACAAGTGGGGTACCTTCAGGGATCAGTCCTGGGGCTAGTCCTCTTAACATCTTCATTAGTGAGCTTGCAGATGGACTAGAGGGTAAGGCTTGTCTGTTTGCAGATGACACCAAGATCTGCAACAGAGTAGATGATCCAGATGGGGTGGGCAGAATGAGAAGAGATCTGGATAAACTAGCAAATGGTCAGAAGAGTGGCAACTGGGATTTAATGCAAAGAAGTGCAAAATCATGCACATAGGGAAAAGAAACCCTGAAGCCACTTATAAGCTGGGAGGGGAGTTGCTAGCAGTCACAAAGGAAGAAAGAGACTTGGGCATCATCATCACCGATGACCTGAAATCATCCAAGCAGACCTCTAAAGCAGTAGGTAAGGCTAGGGGGTGTTAGGGTGTATTAGTAGGGGTATCACAAGTCATAAGAGGGAGGTAATAATCCCTCTTTACAAGACACTGGTTAGGCCCCATCTGGAGTACCATGTGCAGTATTGGAGGCCACACCTTCACAAGGACATTAACCAAATTGAGGCAGTCCAGAGAAGGGCAACCAAAATGGTGCAGGGACTGCATCAGAAGACATATGAGGACAGATTAACAGAGCTCAATATGTATACCCTTGAGCAAAGGAGGGAGAGAGGTGATATGATCGAGGCATTCAAACACCTTAAGGGCATTAAGAAGGTGAAAGAGTCTAACATGTTTAAATATAAGAAAAATAGCAGGACAAGAGGACACGCTTGAGATTAGACGGGGCTATTATGGGGAATGTAGGAAATTCTTTTTCACAGAAAGGGTGGTGGATGCATGGAATGGCTTACTACAAGAAGTGGTGGCTGTGAATACAGTGCAGGGCTTCAAACAGGCATGGGATAGGCATAAGGGAGCAATACAAATGACTATGAATAAATAGGCCACTGACAGAGCAAAGGCCGATGGCACATTTATAAGGTAGAAAAAGAAATGGGCAGACTGGATGGGCCTTGCTGTCCTTATCTGCCATCAACTTCTATGTTTCTATGTTTCTAGTTACATGTCAGTGCAATATGAATCATTCAGTAGGGTCATAGAAGTGGTGCAGGCAGCAGGATCGTGAGCTAGGATGGCAAATGTGGCTATCGAGTTTGCCTTCCATTTACTGCCAGTACACCCTGCAGATAAGGATCTGCTAGGGATAAAGTTTGAGGGGGATTATTATGTGGAAAACTGCATGCCTATGGATTGCACAGTGCCTTGCGTAGTGTTTGAAGGCTTTAGCACCTTCTCACATTGGTACACAGAGCATGAGGCAGGGAACACAGGTATAGTCCATTACTGCACCGACTTCCTGTTTGTGAGGCTCATTGGGTCTGTAATCTGTGGGCAGACGCTGAGAACATTTGTGGAGCTGTGTGGACATTTCAGAGTGCCCTTGGCACTGGGGAAGGTGGAGTCACCACAGTCAGTGATGATCTTTCTGGGTATCAAAATTGACACAGTGAAACAGAAGTGTCGCTGGCCCCAGGACAGGTTGGCCACATTGTGGACCCTCTTGAATAAAGCAGCAGTGACCAAAAAGGTTACACTGTCGGAGCTGCAGCATATAGTTTAGCACCTCAGTTTTGCCTGCTGACTGATATCCATGGGGAGGACATTCTTGTGGTTCATGGCAATGCTTGAGATAAGAGCTAAGAAGCCACATCACAGAATTAGGGTCACAGAGGGCTTCCATGATGGTTTGCTGTTCTGACAGGCATTCATATTCCATTTCATTAGGGTTTCTATGTGGCAGAAGACAGATCACAATGAGGCTTTGGAGTTACATTCAGATGCAGCTTGAGGGCTGGGGATTAATGCACACTTTCAGGGAGTGGTGTTAGGCAGGGTGGCCAGTGGAGTGGGCAGTGGCCAGGCTCCACAGACAGATTATGCTACTAGAATTTTTCCCTGTAGTGGGTGCCTTATGCATTTGGGGAGCCAAGTTGAGAGACAGAGGGGTCATTTTCTGCTCTGATAACATGGGGATAGTATACACCATCAATGGACAATTGGGGCCACAAAGTCACCTGGGAGATTTGATGAGGATTTTTCTGTCAAGGTGCATTCAGTTGAATGTTTATTTTAAAACTGTCCATGAGACTGGCATAGATAATGGGATTTCTGATGCTTTGTCTCAATTACAGTGGCAGAGATTCAGGGAATTGGCTCCAGCAGTTGAAAAGCAGCCATGGCTAGTCCCACCTTTCCTATGAAAGGTGATGACCTCGAGACTTGAAGATGCATAAGTAATTCCCTTGCTTCACTGACCAGAGTGGCCTACTGCCAAGGAGTGGAACTTTATATCCCCACCCAAGTGGGGGCATGATGGCCACACATCTGGCCAATCCTAGTTGACCAGTTTTTATGCAGTTACATTATGGCAGCCAAGAGTCAAGGGGAGACACCTGGGGTGGTCATGAGACATCTAGTGGGTCTGTCAAGAAGTCCATGGGTTATGAAGTTCATGGCACCACCCATGCCTTCAAGGTTCAGATAGTCCTTGAGGGTTGGGGCAGGAGTCACACTAAGTAGCCAGTTAAGCGACAGACTATCACACCACTAATCTTGGCATGAGTGTGGGCTGCATTGCCAGAGGTTTTCTGGAATTTGTATGAAGCCACTGGAATGTGCATGAAGCTGCACTGTTTCAGACAGCTTTTCTAGTGGCCTTCTGTGGGGAATTCAGTTTTTCAGAGCTGATGCATGCAGCCCAATGTAAGGGAACACTGAGTCTGAGGGACAGTGATGTCACCATGACCCTGGAAGGGGCTCTTGTATGGCTCCAGAGGAGTAAGACTGACTAGACGGGCATGGGGTGATGGTGTCCAGTGAAGGCCCTGGTTGGTTCCTTGTAGGATGTCATGGCTCAGGTGGGGGCTTACGTGCCAGCATACCCAGTAGAAGGCAAAGCTTTCTTTCATCATGCTGATGGCAAGCCAGTGTTGGACTATCAATTTCATCATGTCCTAGGGCTAGCGGTCTACCAAGCTGAAATGAATGCCCAACAGTTTAACACCCATTCATTTACAGCTGGGTCAGTGATGACTGTGCGAAGCCAGGAACTGATGGATGCTGAAATTCAGACTCTGGTGCATGGGGAGTACCAGGTGTTCCTGAGCTATATTTGTCCACATCTGCCATAATGATTTTCTTTGTCTATTTCAGGTTTCCTAGAGGGCTCCAAGAGCATATGGATCATCAATCATTTCTTCATCAGATGGGCAGTGGAGTGAGCAGGTTGCTGGCCTGGGGGGTGGAACCTGACCATCTCCAGACAGAGACCATAGATTGAGTGGTATAGCATGAGTGGCATGCATTGGGAAGAACTGCTACCCAGGTTGGAGGGGGAAGCCCAAAGCAGACAAAGTCTGGACATCCTGTTAATTCACCTTGGTGATGAGGACCAGGGATCTAAGATGACAATCGACCTTCTACTGTCGATGAAGGATGACCTGTGTTCCATACTCTAGTGGTGTCCTAGGACTGTTATCATTTGGTCACACCTCATTCAGCGTAGGCACTGGCCACAGGTTAGGGACTCTAGGCATTAAATACAGGACACATCTGCATCAACAGAGAGATGCAAACATATATGGAAGTCATGCTAAGGCATAAGGAAATCAATGCCTCCCACCAGGGACTTTATGCTAGAGATGGCGTGCATTTGTGAGAGGAGAGATGGGAGTTGATGTTGAATTCATTTCATGAGGTCTTGATAGCACAGTTGGAGTAAGCAGCTTGGGTGGACAGACTACATCCATCCTGTGGCAGCTTGGGAGTATAGCAGACTGATGGCACAGGGAAAAAGGGGAGACAAGTCAAATTCTTCTGAAAGAATCACCGCCTCCAGTCAGCATGAGGCCAGGGGACCATGTGACTTGGACCCAGCTGGGGCAGGTCACAGTCCAGCCTCATCAGGTTAACCTGCAAGGGTGGCAGCACTGGCTAGGGGATGGCCACTAGCCACTTGGCTATGTGACCTCCTCACTCTTGGGGTAGGGCTATGATCCAGGAGGTACATCTTTCCTTGGCACACAAGCAGATTGGTACTTCCAAGGATGGTAATAGTATGCAGCCAGAGATGTCTACTTATCCTCCCTGATGTGCATGTTGCTACAATAATGATAGTAAAACAAACATTTCGCTGTTGCAATTTCCTCCAAGACCTGTGTCAGTGTGTTTATTCAGGAAAGGAGACATGGGGGCTACCATGACAATATGTTTGGGGGTTGATGTGTGATACAGCTGCCACTGTACATTTTAATCACTTCACTATCTTTAAGGAGGCAGTATAGTGCAGTGGTCTAGGGGCTGTAAGCTGCAAACCTGGAGAACTAGGTTTGAATCCCACAGCTCCCACTTGCATAATGTGTGACCCTGAGCAAGTCACTTAACTTCCTTGTGTTCCCAGGTCACACCTGGAAACAAACTTCAGCTTAGTGTGCCTTTCCTGGTTAAACAATTTCCCCTTTCCCCTAATCACTTCACTACCTGTCTCTCATTGCTTGTAAAGTACTCTGAATACAATATATATGAAAAGTGTTATATATGTGCTATTTCTTCTTCTTCTTAAAAGATGTATTAAGCAGAATATGTCTTAGTTTAGGAATGCTTATTAGCAGTGATCTAGCCTATTTAAATTATTGGTTTAAGAGACTTGCTCAGTTTACCACCTAAAGTGAGTTCTGCTGTCATAACAGAGAATGTATAAAAGGGTGCTTGTACATCACCACTCTGATGAGCATATTACTCACAAATGCTAATAAAATATGCATTTACAAAACTAAAAATATAGTTATAGACATAGGTTTAAAGAAATCAAGATATTAGTGCTGGTATTTTCAGTGATCTACCAAAGTAAACAGATTACTAGCTGGCGGGTTGGTTTAAAATGTATAAACTGACAATTTGATTTGAAAAACAAGTATTTCAATAAGTAAAACTAGCAGGGAGAAGCAAAAAATGTATTTGTCAGAATTTTTTCAAAATACTATGTGTAGGATTATTACCTGTATTGACTTATGAAATGGTTCCCTCTAAGTAGTGATTTGTCAGTTCTGCCTATAGGGGCTTGATCAGCTTTTTCTTGTTTGTTTTCAGCACCATGGACAAGGAAATTTACTGCACAGTTAATGGCTTAATTCTCAGAAAAGTGCCATCCTTTTGCATACTGCAGAACATTAGGTTGTTGAAGGCAGCCTTATGCATTGGTGGCACATTTGAATTATTGCTCAGGTAGTATAATCAAAAGAGTATGGCATTTGCAATTTAGTTATCTGTATGATTGGAAAAAAGTACTGGCAGGCCTTCCCTTTCATGAATCACTGGTAAGCTAATTATAAAACATCCTGAAGGGCCAGTAGAAAACCATTAAAGGGTGCTGAAGTTAAGCAACCCAGGAGGCAGGAAGAATTCTTCATTCTCCACGAATGGTGCAAAATTCTGAAAATAAATAAATTGCTAAAGCACAACTGTTCTTAGGTGAAAGATACATTTGTTTTTAGTTTTAAAAAAATTTGAACCTGCCAATAAGGCAAGCTGGTAACTCTGCTAACATTCATTATTGTAAATCCACCAGGGTACCAAAAAGCGAATCCTCTTTCTTCATAATAGGAATATTAAAAACTCAATAACTTGATGTCACATAGACAGTAACCATTTTTCTACCCCTTACCACTGACACAAACCACCCACAACACTGTATGTGGAGATAAATGGCCACAGCAATATGTTTATTAGTAAGTTTTCATGATATAAACAGCTCAGGGTGACATGCATAACTGAATGCCTCATCTCTGACCTCTCCCCTCCACTGGGATCTGAGACTTTCTTCTGAACCCTTACCCCTTTCCAGAGGGCTCACTTAAGGTGATGAGCTTGCCCCTGTCATGGGTTAACCCCTTCTAAGGGGCACAGAGGAACCCTTACTCTGAGTAGTCCCCTTGGCCAAGAGATATACTGCCCACCTCTATCTGGCAGACCACACCTAGTAAGTCAAATGGGGATAAAAAAAAAACATCCAAAGTGGACATGGGTCTTCTAACTCCTCTCTCAGTATACAGATCTCAGAAGACATGCTTGGACAGGGCACTGGTCCTTTTCATTTATATACCATTAGCTTTCCAGAGACCTCTAAACTGCCATGTTTACAATGACTGTCAGAAGAAATATTGCTAGTCTCAGTTCCCTTGCCCTCTGCAGGTGGTGAAAACCCCAGATAAAATCCTCCTATGGTGAAAACACTGGAAAACTTCTTTATGACCCCTAGTGTGATCACCCTTGCTGGGATAAAAGGATTCCCTATGCTACACTGGCTCCGCACTGTTTTCTGCTGTTACAATGGTGGGTTAGTGGGTTTTCAGATGAAATCTGGGAAGAAGGGGGGGGCTATGCCATGTGTTCTTTTTTAAACCCCTTCTTCATCCTCCCAGATAGGTCAGTCAGCACTATACCTCATGGGCGGCCTTCTTTGGCCTTTCTCCCATGCAGCCCCTTAAATGACCTCCCTCCTCCTCCTCTCCCAATGGGAGGTTAACTTGGTCTGGTTTGCCAGGTGGTGTGGCCACTCCCTTAGTCACTAGGGGCAAGTGTAGGAATGGCTTGTTGGTCTAGGGGTATGATTCTTGCTTAGGGTGCGAGAGGTCCCAGGTTCAAATCCCAGATAAGCCCAATTATCATGTGATTTGAACAACCTCAATTTGATACACATTTTTAAGCTCAAAGGGGATAAGGAGGAGTGTGTGGAGGAGGACCAAGGAAAAGCATCTCTCCTAAATAGGTTCTTCTGCTCAGTATTTACTGAGGAGTAGGTAGGGCAGGGCTCAGAGCTCAGCATCATGGACACAGGGGGGAGGCATGTGTGCACTAGTCCCTTCACAAAAGAAAGGGTCCTACAAGAGCTTGCTAAGCTCAGGGCAGACAAGGCAATGGGACCTGATCTCAGGGTGGAACTAGCAGAGCCATTATCAGAACTGTTTACTGGGTCTCTGAACACAGGAGAGGTCCCAGAAGACTGGAGAAGGGCTCATGTGATTCTACTCCATAAGAGTTTTAGCAGGGAGGAGGCAGGGAAATACAGACCAGTCAGTCTTATCTCAGTAGTGGGCAAGATTATTGAGGCACTCCTTAAGGAAAGGATAGTGCAACACCTGGAATCCATAAGAGCACAGGATCCAAGACAGCATGGGTTTACAACAGGAAGGTCCTGTCAAACTAATCTCATAGATTTCTTTGACTGGGTAACCAGAGTGGTGGGCCAAGGGGGTGCATTTAATGTCACCTACCTTGACTTTAGCAAAGCTTTCTATACTGTTCCACATAGAAGATTGATTAATAATTTGGGTAGGCTCAGGGTGGGTCAGAAGTTGATCAACTGGGTGGCAAACTGGTAGGTGGGCAGAAAACAGAGAGTGGTGGTAAATGATATACTGTCAGAAGAGATGCAAGTCACAAGTGGGGTACTCAGGGATCAGTCCTGGGGCTAGTCCTCTTCAATATCTTCATCAGTGACATTGCAGATGGACTGGAGGGTAAGGTTTGTCTGTTTGCAGATGACACCAAGATCTGCAACAGAGTAGATGATCCAGATGGGGTGGGCAGAATGAGAAGAGATCTGGATAAACTGGCAAAATGGTCAGAAGAGTGGGAACTGGGGTTTAATGCAAAGAAGTGCAAGATCATGCACATAGGGAAGAGAATCCCTGAAGCCACCTATAGGTTGAGAGGGGAGTTGCTGGCAAACACTAGGGAAGAAAGATTCTTGGGCATCATCATCACAGATGACCTGAAATCATCCAAGCAGACCACTAAAGCAGTAGGTAAGGCTAGAGGGATGTTGGGGTGTATAAGTAGGGGTTTTGCAAGTCGTAACAGGGAGGTAATAATCCCTCTACAAGACACTGGTTAGGCCCCATCTGGAATACTGCATGCAGTTCTAGAGGCCACACCTGGTCAAGGACATTAACAAAATGGAGGCAATCCAGAGAAGGGCAACCAAAATGGTGCAGGGACTGCATCAGAAAACATATGAGGACAGATTAACAGAGCTCAATATGTATACCCTAGAGCAAAGGAGGGAGAGAGGTGATATGATCGAAACATTCAAACATCTCAAGGGCATTAACAAGGTGAAAGAGTCTAACATGTTTCAATATATGAAAAATAGCAAGACAAGAGGACACAGCATGAGATTAGAGGGAGGCCGATTGAGGGGTAATATGAGGAAGTTCTTTTTCACAAAATGGGTGGTGGATGCATGGAACGGCCTACCTCAGGAAGTGATGGATATGAATACAGTGCAGGGCTTCAAACAGGCATGGGATAGGCATAAGGGAGCAATATAGATGAGTATGAATAGACAGGCCATTGACAGATTACAGGCCTATGGCACATTCATAGGGTAGAAAAAATAGGCAGACTGGATGGGCCTTGCATTCCTTATCTGTCGTCAACTTCAATGCTTCTGCGTTAGGCTGTTCTCCAAAACCCATTGTGCTACAACCCTTTGAATTACAGGAATTGGTAGACAGGACCAATTTCCCTCCTCTTTAGCTCAAACACAAATCACCCCTACACACTGTATTTGGTGTTAAGTGGCCAAAGCCATATGTTTAATGATAACATTTCATGACATAAATAGTTCAGCTTAACATGCACAACTGGGAGTCCTACCCTACACCCTCTTTGATGTTGGGATCTGGGGCTTTTTGTTGAACCTCACCCCTTTTGAGTGGGTTTCTCAAGCAGTGAGACATCCTGGACCTAGGGCCAGCTCCTTTCAAAAGACACAGGTAACCACTAGAGGAACCCTTCCTCTGAAAAGGGTCCCTCAGGCCTACAGAAAGGCTTCTCACCCAAATCTCAGAGTTCATTTCCTCACAGGACTGGTTCAATGGGGGCATTGAAATCCACCCAGACTGGACATGGATCTTCAAGCTCTACCCCCATGCCAATCTTGGAGAACCTGTCTGGACAGGATGCAGGACAGGTCCCACTCCCCCTATATACCATTACCTTTCCAGACACTCTCAGGCTGCCACAAGACAACCCTATTCTGTCTTCTCAAGCATATCACCCCAGCCATAGTCACCAGTGCTTATTGAATGGCCAGGCTGAACAGATTTTATTTCATGTCTGACAGGTGTTCCCTATCCACAGCATAAACCCCTGGCACCATGGTCAAATATCACAATTTTTGACCATCCCTCCATCAGTTGTCCTTATGAATGACTCATTTCCACTAATGATCCTCCTTTAACCCCTGCCTATGGCACTATGATCGTGAGAGTGCTACCAGTGGAACCTCTGGATCATGTTAGACCCCACAAAGACTGTGTGTGGCCACCTTCAATGAATGTAGAGAAGGTCAACTTTCATACTTAACACAATGTTGACCAATTTCCTCAGTCCAAGGTCATTACTTTCCATATGTATGATGAGGATATTGGGTGGATCGTTCCACTTTTCCCTTGCCACCAGCTTTGAGGCCAGGTCAACCCAACATGTCTCATGCTGCCCCAGTCAGCTCACGTACAGGGTCATAATGTCGTATGCTTAATAGCGCATGATATTATGCTGAAATGTGGACCTGTGCGTGCTCCGTGTTGGACCCCCTGGAGTTAGAATCCTTAGTGGGGGGGGGTTCAGGGGTGCAGCCTCCCATAGCGGGGGGATGTGGGGATGGAGCCCCCACAGAAAAAAGTTAGCAATGAATCACGCAACGCGATTGTGTTGCACGACATTCTGCCATGCGCGGTATTGACCCTGTGCAGTCAGCTCACCTAATTCAAAAGAACAAAACACTGAAGCGCTTATGGAGGACTGAAAATTCAAAGCAAATACTTATTTATTCCATAACATGGGCAAAATTACTAGTCTCAGCCTAGTGCCCTGGTGCTTTGTGCCACTACTGCATTTCATCAAGAGGTAGCCCCTGATGAAGTACTGTAGTGACACAAAGCACCAGGTGTTTGGCTGAGGTTGCTAATGTTGCCCGTGTTATGGACTAAATAAGTATTTTTATCAAATTGTCAGTCATGCCTGGGTGGTTCAATGTTTTATTGTTTTGCCCTTAGTTCCCATGGTGAAGCACCAGTTGTGTCCTACACATGCTCTATAGTGGATTGGCGTTAGAGTACCTCACCAGTGCCATCCTTGGCATGAGGTTTAGGTCCCTGCTGTTGGCTACTGCATGGCCTACTTGTCTTCCCACTATATTTATATAATTATAATTTATTTTATTTATTTGCTTGAAAATTTGCAACCAAGAAAGGCACACTGAGCTGAGGCTGATTTACAGGTATTACCCAGAGATGGGGAATAGCATAATTATTATAATATGTTGTGGGTGAACATAGCATTTATAAGTTTGTGCCTGCCAATAGCCCAAGGTTTGAATCTGGTGATCCATCAACCCCACAGCCCTCTTATTTGTGGCTGCCCCATGCCAAAGGAATGTGTGCAGAATTCCTTAAGGTGAGCCTTGTGGCCCTGGTACTTTCAGCAGTACATGCCCAAACTACCATTGCATAAGGGTAGTGCTGACCTTGTGCCAAAGAAGGTCAACCCTGCCCCCTGGCTGATTACAATGCATTAAGTGACCATTGCCTGCAAACCCCTTATGATACCCACAAGGCTCTGGATCATGCACAAGCTATGCTGTCCCATCTCTTCTCATCTGCTTTTGACCTACTCAGTTTGATGAACACTTCAGCAAGAGGTCTGCTGTGGTCACCAACTAAGAGACCCTAAAGTCCCTGCAAAAGATGATCAGGATGGCTGTCAGGAAAAACAGGGCTTCATATTGTGACCAATACATGAACAGTAGTGCCTCCGGTGTCAGATTCAGTGATTGCCTACTATCTGCCAACTTCTTCACTCCCCTACTCCAAACCTCAAGGGCGTTATGAACTCTGAAGGTCAGGATTTTCACCACCATATCCAGTGCCTCTAAGAATCAGGCCAAGCATACTAAATTCTGACCCACTGCCTCAGGAGCAATACCCTCCTGTTTGGTGGGTACAATGTACTACTAACACAGTTGAGTTTTAGGTATGGGCCAGATTTTTCACAAACCCTTGGCAGCCTTGACACATAGAAAGCGTTTTACCCCTCAACAGTAATTCTTCTTTGTGCTGAAAGTGAAAGAACAGCTGATCAGATGGCAGGTCTTGGGGTCAACAAGTTCCATAGGTATATTGATGGACCCAGTGTAGCAGCTCTTCTACTGCTGGTCACAGCTCTCTGAACCTCTGCCTCTGAAAATGAAAAAACATATCCGTGGTGCCAATGTCAACCCCTGTGACATGTTTAGCCCTAAACTAGATTTTTGACAATGAAAAGGCTAAGCTTGTCATTTGGTGGGTAGGAACAAACAGCTACACCCCCTTCCTGGGCTGGGCTACATAAATCAGCTTCCTCAAGCCTCATCCAGAAGTTCTGTTTCTTTGCTGCAGTCAGAGGCTCTGTCTCCACACCCATGCTTGCCATTTTTCTCTTTGCTTTTGATTTTTCTTTTGATTTGTGCCCCTAGCTTCTGTTTGGTATGTATTTTGTCTTTCTGCCTTCCTGCCTGTAGCACGGTGCTTCCTGCTTTTCACTAGGCATCCACTCATACTGCTCCCATGTCCTCATTTGCCTGCTGTGTTTACCTTCAGTTTTATTTCTATGTCCTGACTCATTTCTATGTACTATCTATATCTTTCTGCTGTATTTCACTTGTGTTTTCACAGTCTGTCTACCTACTGTTCTAGCCAAGCCACTTGCAAGCTTTTCACTTCAGTTCCACTGTTTCATTAATTGAAACTGCTCCAGGTAGATTTCTTCAACCGCTTGAGTCATTCATTTCAGCCAGCCTTACTCAGACAGTTTGTTTCAATATCTCCACCACAGTCATGTTTCTATATATTATCCTGTTTTGCTCATGATGACTGTTTTTATGATAATGGCCTTTGATATGCACCATTTTTTCAACACTATGTCATTCAGTTCTCTCTCAATCATATAAATGATCTATCAGCAATCCTCAGTCCAGTATATTACTCTTTCCTGCAGCAGTCATCTTTCAGTCAGTCCATTTCTGCATCCATGACATCAGATTCTATGAATGCATTCCTCCTGACCATTATCATATTCCCAAAATCTTGCCCTCAGGATTTCCTTGTGGGTAGTCATACTCAATTGCTCCCCTTGAATTCCACATCTTGAGGGTGAATCTCTTGTCATGGGCCAGGATCTTTCTCTAGGTCACTTTGTCTACTGCAGTGCCTCCTGGTAGTCCCACTAGATGGTAATGTCAAACACTCCTGGGGTAACTTTAGCTGGGCACACCCATGGTTAGGGGCACCTTTTGGTGTAGTATTTAAGACTTCAGCTGCTGGAGGGTGGGGCCTTAAGCCACATGGGTTCCTTTAGCTGTGCAGACCACTTCAGCAGCACCTTGAAGGCTATTCTCCCTATGGCTGCTAAGGTCTGTCTAGTCTCATTCTGTTTCCCCTTCCTTTCGTTTTCAGTTCAGGTTAGGCCTCTTCATTGTCTTGAGGATGGGTGCTAGCCTTTCAGGAGTTGGAACTCTTCTCATTCCACAATTTGGGCGGGGGGCACTCCTTCATGTGTAAACTTCCTTTAGCCACAGAGATAAACTAGTGGCACCCCCACAGTGTTATCCTATTAGAGGGATTCAGTGAGAATTATCGCTCCAAAATATTTTCCCCTGAATTGGAATTTCAAATTAGCAAACTGACCTGTAATAATAGTAAGTACCTGTTACAGGAGGAATGGTGGCCCAAAGCCATGGATCCCCAGGGATTTCCTCCTTAGGGTTTTTTTTCAGAGTCACAAGGACTGTAATGTAGTTTTATATAAAATTAACATTAACCTAGTAGTAGGATTCCACTGTAAGTTGAGGTTGGATGGTGGCTCACTTTTTCCTACAATCCTGCCATTACTCCTTCCTTTTGAAAGTCATGTCTCTCTGCTATCAATCATCATCATCAGCTGTGTGAATCATTACTCCACTCAGTTTGTGTTTGCAGATCTTGCTTTGCAGTTCTTTTGGATCATTCTTAAGGTACCTTTAGCCTACAGAATTAAAGTGTCTATGGCACCTCTAAAGGTGAAACCATACTCAAGAGGACTCCTTCGCCTTTTCAGTACGCTAACAGAATGGTAGTCCCTCAGTGGACAGAGAGTGCGAATGGTCGAAGCATTTAGATATAACAGTCACCAATTCAATCACACAAAAAAACTTTTATCGACAATGTTGCACAAGCATTACTCAACACTTTGGTTTCCTATGCCCATTGTATGAAAAGTCTAAGACTGTGTTTCAATGGGTGAGAGCAACCAGCCAATCTCCCTTTCTGGACTATATAAACTACCTTCCTCCAGACTCATCTGTTTCTTTACTCCCACCATCCTCCCTACCTCCTCCAGTGACTAGCTTTTCTCTTTGGGCTCCTTTCTAAGGTGCCTTTATCCTAACAGAATTATGCACCCATGGCATCTCTAAGGGTGGTACTTTCCTCAAGAGGGATCCTTTGCCTTTTTGGTACACCTACAGGGTTGCAGTCCCTCAGTAGCCAAAGACTGTGAATGACCAAAGCGTCTACATATTAACAGTCAACAATTTAATCATACAACTAGCCTTCATCATCACCGTTGCACAAGTATTGCTTGACATTTTTGTTGTGTTTACTCATTAAACAAGCCATTCAAAATGAACACGCTGGTCAGGAACCCCAGTGGCCATTTCAATCCCAATTGGCAACTGATCTTACAGTATGTATCACTCTGGAGTTGTCATTCCAGAACAGGACTCATTTGCCCCAGAGTCAGTCACCCCAAATAACCAGGGCTATCATAATGAGAAAGAATTAGGGGTGCCCTAATATCCATTTTGAGAAATGGATACCTCAGATATCAGCAAAAATGTAGGATTTCAGATTTTCAGACAAAGTTGCCAAAATCTCTTAATTTTAGGATACTAAATTGGTTATGGATTCAGAAATCTGATCTGATTTGGTATCTGTGTTTACAACAAAACTACCCCACCCTGTGCAGGTCCCCACATCAACCCTACAATTGCTAATACATTTGCCCAACACACCCAGTTGTCCCTAGCTTCCTTGTCCTCCCAAGCCCCTGTGAGCACATATTAGTGATAGCCTATTTATATTTACTTTCTTCCTACAATAAGTGCCTGACTCTTTATTAGGAGTGGGAGGAATTGCAGTCTCCACCTATACCTAACTTTGCTCAATGCAAGGAAAAACACAATGAAATTCTGGGGCACGGGGTCATAATGTCGCACGGCAGAATGCTGTGTGGCAGAATCACGTTGCATGATTACTTTTTATTTATTGATCTGTGGGGGGCTGTGCCCTGGACCCCTCCCCACTAAGGATTCCAACTCTGGGGGGGTCCAATTTGGAGTTCACACAGGTACGGGTTTCGCCATAATGCCGTACGCTGTTCAGCATACAACATTATGACCTGGTGCAGAAATTTTTCTGCACTTTGCAGAGTTTTTTTACAAGGTGAAGATGACCCTAAAATTCCGTGAAAATCTTCACAAAATGACCAAAATGTCATACAACATAGATACATAGTAATTTGCAGAATCATTTTTCTTAAGGTCTAACAGGAATTGGGAAGAGGGTGGTTAAAGTTCACCTTCCAATTGAACCATCATGTGATACTGTGTTCTGGGACATGTCATGCAGTTCCTCAGTGTCTGTTCAGATGCAGCTTGGCTCTCAAACAAGAGAGATTGTGTCTCAGATGCCGAGTTTATTTAACATAAAAACAGTTACAAGAACGCCACAAAAAGTGTGCAAAACACCAGTGAGTTGAACTTAGTTGCTGAGGGAACTTGTTTGACATATGTTATACTATTTTTGTGGAGTTTGTCATCTTTGGAAACTTCAGTTTTTTGGGAAGTTGAAAACTTGAAGCAGAGAGTATTCAGGCCCTGCAGCCTTCTACAGTGTGATTGGTTTCAGGGGTGGCCTTACAGTGCAGCAGACTTCTCACTACTGCTTTGCAGAGTGCATTTTGCCTTTTATTGCTCTGCATGCAGACAGTGCATTTTGCCAATTCTTTTAAATATTACTTTGTTTTTAAAAATAAAAAGAAACTTAAAAATGATTGTTACATACATTATTTATATTGCACTTGTCTGTGGTGTGTGCTGTGCTTCTTTTGTACACTGTTAAGCATGTAGGTACCTATCTTATAGGCATACACTCACAGTAGACAAGCACAGCATAGCTTCACACACACAGTGGACCCTATGCACTAATGGGCACAGGTTATGTGCCAAATATGTGTAACCCACCCATGCAGCACTGCACCTGTGGACAGGGGTGCACCCACCGTTATTCATGAATGGACGCCACCTGTTGGTGGCTTTGCCCCCCAGGCATGTAGTCCACGCAGGGTGGTCATGAGTGGAGTCTCTGGCCCAGCCAGGCATCCAATCAGATGCCCAGCATGGGTCCTGCAGTGGATACCTTGTACAATGACGTGGGTCCAGGTGCGTGAATGCCTACTGCAGGCACCCGGACCCGAGCGGCACGGCCCCGTTGTCCTGTGGACCCCTGCACCAGCCACTCAGTGGGGCACCCTCCTGGTGTACAGATGGCCCCCAGCAGTGTAACCCCACCACCAGCCCACAGGCTGTCCCCCAGCACAGTAGTGTCTGTACCCCACAATAATAACCCCCATGGCCCGACCCTGTACTCTGCACTCCCAAGCCCCACTGTTGGCAGCCTCCCCCCACACACACGCAGAGCCCCCAATCCCCAGAGCACACTATCTGCCCCTGGTACCCACACCCCCACATTGGTGGCCAGTGTACCCCCCACCCACCATGGCACCAACAACCCCTGCCCCATACCCTCCTGTTTGGTGCTGCAGCCAGGACAGGCCAGTGGTGCAGCCCACCCACACCTTCCATGGCTGCTGGCCATCCAAATGCTGCCAGGAGCAATGCCTATGAATAGTCGGAGCACTCCTGGCAGCACTTGGATGGATGGTGTCTGTGGAAGGGTGTGTAGGGCTGTTCCACTGGCTGGTCCTGGCTGTGGCACCAATGGGAGGGTATGGGGCGGGGGAGTTGTCAGTACTACAATGGGTGGGTGGGGGTACACTGGTCACCATTATGGAGACAAGGCCGATACCGTGACTAGGCAACCATGGAGAGTTTGGATGCTACCACACCATGGGAGAGGGTGTGATGAGAACTCAGTGGGGCATTGGCCATTGGAGCATGTCCCACTGTATATACAGCACAATACAGTACCCAGAGGCAGACATGGGGCAACTGTGGGGAAGGGGCAGCAGTCCTGCTCAACAGGGAAGGTACTCCACTGGGGGGAGCATGATGCCAGGACTGGTGAGAAGCTGCCATGTGTTGGGGCAGGGGGCATTGGACCATATGGGGTGGGGTGCAATGTGTTGGAGGGGGTGTTGCCTGCTCGCTGGGTGGATGGGTGCACCGGCTGGGTACAGTTCCTTGATGGCAACCCCATGTGTCATGATGTGCGGGAACTCACTCTATCAGCTGCCTTAGCCCTCCCTGTCTGCTCTGTGGGCTGGGGCAGCATAGAGGGCTGCTTCCCAGTCTCACTACATCTGGCGGGTGGTGTCTGTTTGGGTGTGCAGCGAGTTACGGCAGGCTCCCTGCTGCCGTAACCTGCTCCAGACTCCGCCCCTGCAGACGCGTCACGCGTCTTTATGACTGGGCGATAGTGCCAGCCCTCCCTGGCTTCCACCCTGCCTACCTCTGGTGTGTTGCTGTCCACACAGCCAGGAGTTGGGCAAGCATCTGTCTTGCACCCAGGTCATGAATGTCACACGGGGTCCACGGGATCCCAGTCTGTGGCATTCACGCATATTGATGCCAGCATGCCTGGTTTATTTGGTGCGTTGGCATCATGCATAGGGCCCAGTGTGTGTGTGTGTGTGTGTGTGTGTGTGTATCCAATTTAGTACTTATCGTGGCTGAAGAACCTCTGCCAGCCAGCTCCACAACAGCATATAGGGAATCTTAGTACCTGTTTAAATACCATATTTAAGTCTCCCAAAATGTTCTGAGTCCACATACTCTGTGTACATGTGTTCTACCCTATTCTTGCAGCATAAGATGGAATCTGTGTATCTGTTAAAACACCAGATTTAAGTCTCCTAAAATTGCATGGCTCTAGTTATGGAAAGTTTGACCTTTCCCCACAGCACAAAGGAAATCTTCTCAAATGTCTAAATTAGTTTTACAGTCTTGTCTTCACTCCAAGCATCACATTCTGTAGTATGGTCACTGAAAAATGTCTGTTTACTGCCTGCAACCTATTTCCTTTCCAAAGTCTCCAACTTCAGACTTAGAGTTAGGGTTGATCCCAAAAAGTTGAACACCCACTTTTGCACATGAAGAGGGGTGTTTAAAGGGCTTGTACCGTACAGAGGTCCTGTCCTGCCCTGCATATGCATCCACAGCCCTGGCAGCTGTGTCTGCACCCAAACTCAAGACATGCACATGGCTATAGGGGCAACTGGGATGGGGTGGGCAAGGTCATGGGTGCAGTCATTTGCCACATTCTGAACACAATATTTGTGGTATGGAGTTCTGGCAGCTGTAATTTCTGCCACATTTCATTCATCTGGGTCCAATTAGCCACCCCAGCCTCCATCCCTAGGAGCCCTAAGGTGGCCTTGAGGCATCAAAGGCACTATGTATTTTCATTAAAGTCACAGATTCCTTTTAAGACTGTCATATTCCATCATTTCTTGTACCCTGGATAGGAAGGGATCCACCGGCAGAACAGCACAGGTATCTGATTTTATGCCCATTTGTTCAGACAAGCTCCACTCACTCCTGCCACCCCCTGCTCAATGTCTGGTCTGTATGGATGGAACATGATGGTGGCTCTGAATTCCATCCAGTGCCATCAGCATCTGGATACACGGAGCCAGGGATGGGGTACTCTCAATTCAAGCGTATCCCTGCCACCTATATGGACTGGGCACTTAGACTTCCTCCCAGAACAACTTTTGGGAAAAGTGCATCACATGACTTATGGTAAACTTCTTCCACAAGATGGAATATTTGTAAACATGACATGATGCTTCCATGGGAAACTCTCTGCATGTTATGTAAAAAGTAGCACACCATGACATTTTCCTATGATGAACGGTCTTTGTGCAAGGTGAAGCTTTTGCAAATTTTCATATGAGCATTGTGAAATTCTATAAATGTGAAGAAATGGTCACTTCATGAAATTTTGCAGGTGGAAAATAAACTTCCACACATTTCTATGCCTTATAATAAACAAACATTTGTCAATGCCAAATGTTGATTGCGTTGGTCTGTTGAGCTCACGCAGTGGGCCTCTGTCAGTGGCTCAGTCTGTTTGTCCCAGTGCTGCAGGCTGCTCTTTTGTACTGGGCTGGTGCATGCATTGGCACCTTGTTCTGCCGAGGAAGGAATATGCAGCTGTCCCGAGAAAGCTCCATTGAGGTGGCTCACTCCCCCTGTGTCACTCACTCATTCTGTGTCTCCTGGCACTGCAGGCTGCCTTTTGTACTGGGCTCCTGCCTGTGTTGGTGGCTTTTCTACCCATGGAGAAATCCACAGCTGTCCCGCAGAAGTCCGCTGAGGTCACTCAGTCCACCTATCTCACTCACTCATTCCAGTTCTCCTGGCACTGCAGGCTGCCCTTTTGTACTGGGCTCCTGCCTCTGTTGGCACCTTTTTCTGCCCACAAGAAATCTGCAGCAGTCCCGACAAAGTTCGCTGAGCTGGCTCACTCTTCTCTCACTCACTATTCTGTTCTGCCAGCGCTTGCAGGCCACCCTTTCTACTGGGCACTTGCCTGCATTGCTGCCTTCTATGCCCATAAAGGAAATTTGTAGCAGTTACAATACAGCTCTGTTGAGCTCACTCACTGCTCATTCTGGTTTTTGTGCCACTGCAGGCTGCCCTTTGTACTGGGCCCCTGCATGCATTGCTGCTTTTTCTGCCCACAAACAAATCCTGCAGCAGTCCCAACAAAGCCCCTGCTGAGCTCATTGACTCCCTCCTCACTTGCTCATTCTGTGTCTCCTGGCGCTGCAGGCTACCCTTTTGTACTGGGCTCCTGCCTGCAGTGGTGGCTTTTTCTGGCCAGAAAGAAATCTGAAGCAGTCCTGACATCACAGCTCCACTGAGCTCGCCACCCATCTGTCACTCTTGCATTCTGTTTCTGCCGGTGCTGCAGCTGGCCTTTTGTACTGGGTTCCTGTCTGCGTTGCCGCATTTTCTGCCCACAAAGAAATCTGCAGCAGTCACACCAGCTACATTGAGCTCGGTCCAGTACCGTTCTGTCCTTTCGCTCGTTCTGTTTGTCTTGGCACCGCGACAGCGCTTTGTATGGGGCTCCTGGCTGCGTTGGCACTTTTGTCTGTCCATTAAAGAAATCTGCAGCTGTCCTGACAGAGCTGCATTGAGGTCGCTCAGTCTCCTTCCTCTCACTCGTCATTCTGTTTGTCCTGGCGCTGCAAAGCTGCCCTTTTGTACGTGGTTCCTGCCTGCATTGGCCCCTTTTTCTGCCCACAAAGCAATCCCAGCAGTCCTGACAGAGTTCTGCTGAGTTCACTAAGTCCGCTTTGTCTCACTCTTCGCCGCACTTTTTGTCCCACCGCTGCAGGCTGCCCTTTTGTACTGGGCCCTGCCTGTATTGACACCTTTTTCTGCCCATAAAGAAATCTGCAACAGTCCTGACAGTGCTGGTGAGTTCGCCACCTCCTCCTCACTCGGCCTTCGCTCTGTTTCTTCCAGTGCTGCAGGCTGCCCTTTGTACTGAGCTCTTGTGTTGGGGCCTTTGTCTGCCCACAAAGAAATCTGCAGCAGTCCTGACAGCGCTTCAGCTCAGTCCTCCCCTCTCACTCGGTCGATCTTAATGGGGTCCCAAACACTGATTTCCCAAGTGACGTGCTGTTATGCGGCAGGAGTGCAAAACATATTTTAGCCAGGATGTGAAAATGACAGCTGTAGTATTCATAAGGGTTGTGAAAAATGCCACTGTTGAAAATGTGGCATGACAGTGTCTAAATTTGCTAAATTAGAAGGGTGCATGGAAACAGTTCAACGCATGCTTGTAACACAGTCATGTTATGGCAGTCCCAACAGAGCTCCGCTGAGCCTCGCTCTACCCACTTCTCTCACTACTCATTCTGTTGTGCTGGCACAGCAGGCTACCCTTTTCTACTGAGCTCCTGCCTGCATTGCTGCCTTCTTATGCCCACAAAGAACTTTGCAGCAGTTACAATACAGCCCTTGTGAGGGCTTGGGAGTGCAGAGTACAGGGTTGGGCCATGGGGGTTGTTATTACGGGGTATGGGCACTGCTGTGCTGGGGACAGCCTGTGGGCTGGTGGTGGGGTTACACTGCTGGTTGCCATCTGTGCACCAGGAGGGTGCCCGCTGAGTGGCTGGTGTAGGGGTCCACAGGACAAGCGGGGCCATGCCGCTCAGGTCTGGGTGCCTGCAGTAAGCATTCATGCACCTGTTGAGCTCACACACTCACTCATTCTGGTTTTCCTGCCACTACAGGCTGCCCTTCTGTACTGGGCCCCACATGCATTGCTGCCTTTTCCTGCCCACAAACAAATCTGCAGCAGTCCCAACAAATCCCCGTTGAGCTCACCGACCCCTCCCTCACGTGGTCGTTCTGTGTCTCTGGGCACTGCGGCTGCCTTTTTGTACTGGGCTCCTGCCTGCATTGGTGGCTTTTTCTGACCAGAAGGACATTTTAAGCAGTCCCGACACAGCCCCACTGAGCTCGCTTACTCCCCCTCTGCCACTCTTGCATTCCATTTCTGCCGGCACTGCAAGCTGGCCTTTTGTGCTGGACTTCTGCCTGCGTTGCCGCATTTTCTGCCCTCAAAGAAATCTGCAGCAGTCACACTAGAGCTCCATTGAGCTCACTCACTACTGCTCTGTCACTCGCTCGTTCTGTTTCTCTTGGTGCCGCAGAGACTCTTGCATGGAGTTCCTGGCTGTGTTGGCAACTTTGTCTGTCCACAAAGAAATCCGCAGCTGTCCCGACAGAGTTCTCATCACTCATTCTGTTTGTCCTGGCGCTGCAAGCTGCCCTTTATATGGGGCTCCTGCCTGTATTGGCACCTTTTTCTGCCCACAAAGAAATCCCAGCAGCTCTTACAGAGCCGTCTGAGCTCACTAAGTCCCCTTGTCTCACTCGGCCATACTGTTTCTCCCACTGCTGCAGGCTGGCCTTTTTTTACTGGGCCCCTATGCCTGTATTGATGCCCTTTTCTGCCCACAAAGAAATCTGCAGCAGTCCTGACAGCGCTTCAGCTGAGTCACTCCCCCCTCTCACTCAGTCGATCTTAATCTGTCCCAAATACTGATTTACCACAGTGACCATGCTATTGTCCGCAGGACAGCAAAAA
The DNA here is from genome assembly GCA_016271365.2 of Neoceratodus forsteri. Taxonomy (NCBI): domain Eukaryota; kingdom Metazoa; phylum Chordata; order Ceratodontiformes; family Ceratodontidae; genus Neoceratodus; species Neoceratodus forsteri. Next base: position 1,733,681,399 of record CM057450.1, on the reverse strand, counting down.
CATATTTTAGCCAGGATGTGGAAAATGACAGCTGTAGTGTTCATTAGGAGTTGTGAGAAAATGCCACTGTTGAAAATGTGGCGTGACAGTATTACAAATTTGCAAAGTTACAAGGGTGCATGGAAACAGTTCAATGCACGCTTGTAACACAGTCATGCTATGGAGTTTCGCACCAAATTTTCAACATAGGGATTTTAGGACCTCTGCTCAGGAACAGTGCCACTGTTATTTTCTTAATCTGTCCCGACCCCTGATTTCCTCAGTGACCATGTTATTCTGCTGGAACTGTGAAAACACATTTCGGTCAGGATGTGAAAAATGACAGCTGTACTGCTTATAAGGAGGTGTGAAAAATGGCACTGTTGAAAATCCGTGAGACAATATTACAAATCTCGCTAAGTTAGGGTGTATGGAAAGGGTGCAACACACTTGTAACACAATCAATTGATGGGCTATCATCACCAAGTTTCAACATAAGCATTTTAGGACCTCTGCTCATGAACAGTATCACTGTCATTTTCTTATTCTGTCCTGAACAGTGATTTCCACAGCGACCACTCTTTCTAGCGGAGTGCGAAAACACATTTCGGCCAGGATGGGAAAAATGACAGCTATACTGTTCATAAGTAGGTCTGGGAAAATGGCAATGTTGAACATCTGGAGGAAAATATTGAAATTCATGAACTTACTTGTACGTATGCCAACTGCGTAACACACGCTCATAACACAGTCATTTTATGGAGTATCGTAACCAAATTTTCAACATAGGCATTTTAGGACCTCTACTCATGAACAGTGTCACTGTCATTTTCTTAATCTGTCCTGAACACTGATTTCCCACAGCGACCATGCTATTCAGCTGTCCCGACAGAGTTCCATTGAGATCGCTCAGTCTCCCTCTCTCATCACTCATTCTGTTTGTCCTAGCGCTGCAAGCTGCCCTTTTCTGCGGGGCTCCTGCCTACATTGGTGTCTTTTCCTGCCCACAATGAAATCCTAGCAGTCCTGACAGAGCTCTGTTGAGCTCACTAAGTCCCCTTGTCTCACTCGCTCGAACTGTTTCTCCCACCACTGCAGGCTGGCCTTTTGTACTGGGTCCCTGCCTGCAGTGACGCCTTTTTCTGCCCACAAAGAAATCCGCAGCAGTCCTGACAGCGCTTCAGTGGGTTTGCTCACTCCCCCTCTCTCACTTGCTCTCTCATTCTGTTTCTCCCAGTGCTGCAGGCTGCCCTTTTGTACTGGGCTCTTGTGTTGGGGCCTTTGTCTGCCACAAACAAATCCGAAGCAGTCCTGACAGAGCTCAGTTGAGCTCGGTCACGCCCTCTCACTCGGTCGATCTTAATCTGTCCCAAACACTGATTTCCCACAGTGACCGTGCTATTGTCCGCAGGAGTGTAAAAACATATTGTAGCCAGGATATGAAAAATGACAGCTGTAGTGTTCATAAGGAGTTGAAAAAATGCCACTGTTGAAAATGTGGCGTGACAGTATTACAAATTTGCAAAGTTACAAGGGTGCGTGGAAACAGTTCAACGCATGCTTGTAACACAGTCATGTTATGGAGTTTCGTCACCAAATTTTCAACATAGGGATTTTTGGACCTCTGCTCATGAACAGTGCCACTGTCATTTTCTTAATCTGTCCCAAACACTGATTTCCCACAGTGACCATGTTATTCTGTGCGCGAACTGTGAAACCACATTTCAGTCAGGATGTGAAAATGACAGCTGTACTGCTTATAAGGAGGTGTGAAAAATGGCACTGTTGGAAATGTGTGTGACAATATTACAAATCTGCGAGGTTACAAGGGTGCGTGGAAAGTGTGCAACGCACACTTGTAACACAGTCAATTGATGGGCTATCATCACCAGATTTTCAACATAGCCATTTTAGGACATCTGCTCATGAACAGTACCATTGTCATTTTCTTAATCTGTCCTGAACACTTATTTCCCACAGCGACCGTGCTATTCTGCGCCAGAAGTGCGAAAACACATTTTGGTGAGGATATGAACAATGACAGCTATACTGCTCACAAGGAGGTGTGACAAAATGCCAATGTTGAAAATCTGGCATGAAAATATTGTAAATTCGCGAAGTTACAAGCGTACATAGCAACTGTGCAACGCACACTCATAAAACAGTCATTTTTTGGATTTGTTCCACCAAATTTGCAACATAGGCTTTTTGAGAGCCCACCTCATGAACACTGGCACTGTCGTTTCATTAATCGGCCCCGAAGGGTGATTCCGCACAGTGACCGCGAAACCACCTTTTGGGGCCAATTAACGCCATGACAGTTCAAGAATTCATGAGGAGGGTCCCAAAACCCCTATGTTGAAAATTTGGTGAAAAATTCAAAATGCCCGAGATATGCACTAAAGTTGAAAAAACCCTATTCATTACATTATACAGCTTACCGGCATTTCCTCAGTTCGCGGTCGGCTTTGAAGAGTGCAGACATGTTCCTGGTCCAGCAAAGATCGTCGCACCATGCTCTGGAGGTAAGTATGGGGTGGGGGGAGGCTGGGTGCGCAGTGGGTGGGTGCGGGTTGTGGGAGGGGGGTGCTGGGAGACTACGAGGGACCGTTTCCTTTCTTTCAGGTACAAGAAAACATCGTGGGATGCTTTCCACATTTCAGGGGCATGGGGCACACTGGGGTGGGCTCCCAGCATGTCACCAGAGTCTGGGGGACAGCTGTAGCTGACGGGATTGGGCACCCCGTCGGCAAACAACAAAAAAGGAGGGAGTTCTTTCTGCCGGCGAGAGTTGGGCACCCTTGGGCAAACAACAAAAGGGGATTTATTTCTGCCGATGGGGACTGGGCACCTCATCGCATATTGTTTGTAGAATACGGCGGCAAGCCGCTGCCATGTTCACAAACAATACCACAGATCCTACATCCCGCCCTGCAATGACAGGTCGCTCCCTCATTGCAGCGGATGGCTGACGCTGCAATGACGAATGGGCCCCTGATTGCAGCAGCTAATTTGTTTGAAAGTTGTGGCACACTGGCTAAACTAGTGTCAGCAGCAGTGTGCCACGGCATTGGGGGATGGGGGACAAGCCTTTGCAGGCTGTGGGGGCATTGGGCACAACAGTGCCACGCCTCCACAACCTGCTTCTGCAGAAACCTGCCGCAACATGTTTCTTGTGCATGTGTGCAATCAACATAAAAAGCCACTCCCCACCCACAAGAAATCAGAATGCCCCCCCGTACATCTACTACCCCCAGTTGAAAAAAGCACCCCTCTCCAACACACCCACTCGTGCCACTTCCCTTTTTCTGCATGGCACTTAAATACCTACCAATAGTAGATTCTGTTGGGTTATTTGCCCTTGTTTTTGGTCTGGAGGTATAAATGAATATTAAAATCCTCCTATATTAACACCTCTCTGGCTGACACAATTAGACACTTATTATAGGAATAAATTAACTTAAAACATAGGATAATAATATGTGTTCTCAGGAGCTTGGGGGAGGAGGGAGATGGGGGCTAGTGGGTGTGTTGAGTGTTTTTTTGTTTGTTTGATTTGCTTGAAACGGGGGGATAAGGTATCTTGTCTTGTGCCAAGGTTGGGGGGCAGCTATGATTTGGCGAGGTTGTGGCACTGAAAGGTTTACTCCACCAATTACTTGACTGCTGTCCATGGACATAGGGGGAGGAGTGAGGTTGTTGGTTACAGGGTGGTTTGGGTGGGGTTCAAGAACATAAGAAAAACTCTGGCGCACACTTTACAGGTAAAAAAATGGAACTGCAATTCACAATGCCACACCATGAAACTCCCCCCAAAAATGAGCTGTCTAATTACAAAGAATGCACCTTAAACTATGTTAAGTGCTCAAAAATAGTTTATTAAGTGGGGTAGCTGTACAAATGGCACAAACAAGCACCCCAGTGCTGGTGCATTGAACTACAGAGGCAGGGAAAGTAGGAAAACCAGTTAGGAGCACAAAGGTGCAAACAGAGGAGAATATTGCCAAGTCAGCAAAAAAGTGGACAAAACATTTTTTATATATATATTTCATTTCATTTCACCATATATTGATTGACAATTTAGGTCATTTCAATATCTTAAAATAATTACATTTCATCATTTTAAAAACAAAGTACATATAATAGTGTAACAATATAAATATACATAGTTTCAAAATTCTATTAAAGTGCATATGTGCTTATGTTTCACTTTAAGTCTAAAGACTCAGGGCCAGATATTCAAAACCTAGCATGGTGCGCTAACCATTTGCACAGGATTAGTGCAGGACTGCCATATTCAAAGAGAGAGATAAGGCATGCTAAATGCAATAGCTCTGGGCTGAAACATCATGTATGCAAGGGGAAAAGTGGAGGGGCAGGAACCTGCATATGGGCGCAATGGGATATTCAGAGACATAGCGCTGCACAAGGCACCATTTTGCAACACTTAGTGCAGCGTTACTTATCGCCTATAAAAGGGAGGCCTAATCCCAGGGCAATCCACAGAGGAGGGAGTGGCCAGACCAGAAAGTGTAACAAAATGGCATTTTTTAGCAATGTTGTAGTGCTGCACCTTATGGAGCAGTTTGTGGAGGAGGAAGAAAGGGAGCATGCTCAACAAGGCCCATTATGCAGACAAAGGAGGAGATATGCTGCACACAGATGGTACCAGCCCAGAGCCTCCTTTGAGACCCTGCCTGATGACCACATTGTTGGTCGGTACAGGTTGGACAGGGGAATGTTGAGGCAGTTATGCAAACCCCAGCATGAGGAGCTGCAGCCAAACACCAGGCGAGCCACGCCAAGTCAGTTGAGGAAAAGGTGACAGCAGCAATGTGCATCCCAGCCACTGGGACATTTCGTGCCCAACGGGGACACCATTGGGATATCGCAGTCCACCACATCATGCCTCCTGACCCAGTTCCTGATGCTCTCCTGCTACATGCTGGTGAGTTTATAGTATTTCCAGCACGGCAGCAGAGCGCACAGCAACCATGCAGCAATTCCATCAAGTCGCACACCACCCGCTGTACTTGGTGCCATTGACTGCACCCATGTCCCAACTGTCACCTCCTAGTGATGCCAGTGACCTGTATGTGAACAGCAAGGGCTTCCACTCAGTTAATTGCCAGGTGGTGTGCAATGCGACTGGGTGCATAACCAATGTCTTTGCCCAGTACCCTGGCTGTGTCCATGATGCCTTCATCTGGCACCAGTCCCGGCTGTGTCAGGCATTTGAGGAGCGCAGGATTCCAAGTGGGCATCTAGTCGGTGAGTATGGGCAGCCACAACAGGGTGACAGCACAGGGTGGGGGGGATAGGCAAGGGTAGCCGTGGAAGGGCAGGGAGCAATGATACAGAGCAGCAGTGGGTACTGTGCAGGACAGCAATACTAACACCTGATTTATCTCCACAGGGGACCGTGCCTATCCCCTACGACCCTGGCTGCTGACACTGGTACCTTGGCCAGCAACAGTGGCTGAGGAACAGTACAATGAGGCACATGCTGCTACAAGGATCATCATAGAGATGGTCTTTGGGATGCTCAAGATGCTTTACCATTGCATAGACCAGTCAGGCGGTGCCTTACAGTATAGCCCTCAGAAGGTATGCCATGTCATCCTGGCCTGTTGTATGCTACACAACATGGCACTGAACCATGGGATATGTGCTCCTGAACCTGAGGTACATTCTGGCAGTGAGCCAGAGCCAGAGGTAAGGGGGATAGTAGAACAACTCAAGAGGTGGGATCCACGCATGGCCCGCCAGGCCATTGAGCACAGGAGCAGCATCATCGAGACACTAAACCAGGGTGCATGGTGAGTAAAAATAACACAGACAAATAATATGGTGTCAACAGTACATTTAATGGTAGTGCAGATGAAGTACAGTGTAATATATAGGTGCTGTACAAGTTGCCGGTGTGGTGATGTGATGTGGTGCAGTGTGTGTGATGTGTGTGGGCCACCACCATACCCCTCAAACATAACACAGTACGAGGAATAGTTCTCCAGTTATGTCACTGCAGTTCCCTATTCCAGAGTGTGAGGACCTGTCCCACACTTGGTGGTAACACTGTAATGAAAATCCCTATTCTAGATGATGCCAACAAAACAGGCAATTAAGAACAGACTGCCTGAACAGACATGCAAAGTTTGTAACAGTCCAGTTAGCTGCTGAGGGAATGCATTGAGAAAGTGTTCCACATTCTGCTCAGTTGTACCACATCCTGACAGGCACTGTTGTAAGGTCAGGGGACAAAAGGATGAGTGGCATGGCCACCACCCCGGTGCACACAAGAGACAGCAATGTAGATATGTGATGGCAGGGACTGTGGCATGGGAGTGAACAAGGGCCATGGAGGACTGTGTGTGTGTGCAGGGGACATGGGATGTGGCTGTGTGCATGGGCATGGAAGTGAGGGAGACAGGGCCACATCACACATGTGGTGGAGCACATCAGCTGCACCTGCCTCCGTGCACACGTCACACACCCTATGTTTGTGGCAAACTGCTGGGCATGCTAAGTGCCAAGGACATAGTTGGGGTGGACTGAGGTGAGGCTGGGAGGGCAGGCCATCCGTGGCCATGCCGTGAGGCCTGCACAGGAGTGGAGGGAGGGCGGCCACGATGGCATGTCCTGTGGACAAATGGGAGGTAGGGTTGGAGGAGGTTGCGCCCACCCTGCCCACACCCTCTGCCATGCTGCTGCCCATGTGAGGCATGGCTACGCTGGCGTCTGGGCACCCTGCAGTGCTGTAGAATAGTGTCCCACAGCACCACAGCATGGGCCTGCACAGCAGCAGTAAGGCTACTAAAGCCATGCTTAATGGTGGCGAGAACACGGATCATTCTCTCCTCAGACCGCTGCTCAGCACGGGCAAGACCAGTGCCCACTGTCTCCCACAGCTGTGGCAGCTCATGCCACAGCTCCCTATGGAGATCATGCAGGTTCTGCTGGGCTGCATGCTGTGAGGCCAAGACCTCCTGGAGCATGGGCCATGCACCCTGGCCATCCTGTGCAGGTGCAGCATCAGCATCCTGCACCTGTGGCAGGGGTTGTGGCTGGCACTGGGCAATGTGTTGCGGATGTGAAGGGACTTGTGGGGGTGGCTGGTGGTGCATTGGCCACTGCAACTGTGGTCTCACAGGTGACGGAGCACACTGCTGGACCTGCCCTGCAGTCAGTGCCTTGTGGGACATATCCAGTGGGCAAGACTGTTCAGGCAGGGAAATAGCAGCTGTGGGCACAAAGGTGGCATGGGCCTGAGTACCCCTTGTCCCCAACTCAGGCATGGTGCCATCCCCCACTGTACCAAAACCTCTGGTGCCACTAGCCGCACCCAGAACCAGCAGGTCGGGTTCCTCCGCTGCATCCTCTGAGCCGTGGCCAGGCCCAGGTGGATTCACGGACTCCAGGAAGGCTGTATCATTCTCTTCTGAGGTTCCTGCATATGCCATTGCCTCAAATAATGTCTGTGAGTGGACATTGTGCTGACCGTTATGGCCTCTGCGAGTCTACCTGTGGCTGCCATGCCTGATGTGGAAGGGCACACCTCTGCTATGTTTGAATCCTCCACCTCCTGTACCACTGTGCCTGGCCCCACCTGGGACATAGCCTGCTGGGCATGTAATGCTGTAATGGAAAGACAGATCTCAGTCACCGCTATAATGACCAGACCACCCTCCCAAATCCCAACAATGCCACATGCACCCACAGCAATGTTGCCCCACCAGCATGCCCATGCAGACCCCAGTGTGCATCCCATGCAATTGCAGCCTGTGCCCTAGGAGCCCCTGCACCATGGCACCTGCACTCATGACATGTGCCTGCCAGCAGATGCTCAGCACTGTGCATCCTAACACCACTCTTACAATGAAACATACCCATGTGAGCCCTATGCATGCACCATAACAATAGTGATGTGTGCCTCAGTCCCATGATGTTGCTGTCCACTGAGTGGTGGATACATACCACAAACTTACCTGGTCTAGGTTGCATGAGCAGTGTCTCACACCCACTGTCTTCAACCCCACCAGCTGCCACTGGCTGCAGGGCAGAGGTTACTATGGCTAACAATGGGTCCCAGTCCCACTGCTCCAGTGGTTGTGGTCTCCACCGGTCCGCAGCCTGTTCCTGATTTGCTGTGCCTCCTCCTCCTTTGCCCTGTGCAGCAGATCATTCCACCACTTCCAGAAGGCATCGGTGCTATGGCCATGACCACCTATGGTGTTTACTGCTGTGGCAATCTCCTCTCACATCAGCTGAACAGTGGCATCTATCAACCTGTTATAGCGTAGGACCATCTACCGCTCCTTCATGGCATGTACCAGGGTATGCAGCTCATCTCCTGAAAACCTGTGGGCCTTGAGCTTCTCCTGCCCTGCAGCCTCATCTGTGTGGGACATAAGGCAGGGAAAGGGTTATACAGAGTTGTGAACAAACATTGCACAGCTGTAATGGTATCATATGGCCATGGTGCAACACACAGCTGCTATACATGCCCCCAACCCCTGAGCAACACCAACAGTACATGCACAATGCACCTCAGTGTTGTGGAGTCCTGCAGGCCAGCACAAGTGGAAGCCAGCTGTGTGTGTGCAGCACACAGTTGTGCTGTCCATGCTGCTGTCTGTGGCATGTGAAAGGTGGCCTGGCTGCACATGTTGGCACGGACATTGGTGCACCGCAAGGCAATCACAAGGCCTACAGCCACAGACAGTGTCTATGTGCACATGTGTGGGATTGTGCAGCCATGGCTGTAAATGCCTGACTCATGGTGCCCCCCTGGCACATCCGGTGCCATGCTGGGCCTGTGCACACTCATCACCATGGAACACATGCTGTGGAAGCATGGGTTGAATCCCCACAACAGGGCTAGATGGCTGACCATGACACACAGTCCACTCGGGGTGCAGCCTAGGCACCATTGCATGTGCCAGCGCATGTATCAGTGCAGCCACATTGCATACACATACAGGCGTGGTGTGTGTATAGGTGATCCTGGCACAGCTGTGCACAAGGCCTGTGTGTGATCTACCATGTGGCACAGTAGTGGGTACTGTACAACAGTATGACACTGAGTACTGCACCCCAGCATGTGTGCAACCATGTCATGCAATGGCCTGGATGTGCACACTGTAGATGGACTGGTCTGTCATGGGGTAGACACCCTGGACCACAACAATGTTGGTACTGCCTGCCCTGACTGCACAGTGCTGTGCACAGACACCAGCCGGGACTGCAGTGTACCAACTCTATTAACTGCATGAGTACTGGCTGCTGCTGTGACCCATGTGCACACATCACACAAACAATACAGGGGTCGGGGTGGGCTGTCTGTGATGCAGATGTCAGTCGGTGGCATGGGTGACAGTATCGGTACCCTGTGGCAGTCGCCACACTGCAGCACATGTACTCTACAGTCACAGTGGACTACTGACGCACTTCAGAGTGCAGCCTCCACACTGCTGATCATATCCCACTGCCATCTACAGCACCACAGCATGCAGTCAGGCAAGCATGGCCTGCACAATGGACGTTGGACAGTGCATAACGCTGGTGGGGCACCACTACCCATGCAGGGGCAGCCAAGAAGGTCAATGCACCACCCAGCCCCCCCAGCACCACTACTTATATGCCCAACCACACTGCACCAGTTAGTCATCAGCTGCAGTCCCAAGGCCATTGCCAGTACTCCCCTGTTGGGTGGTTCACAGATACCATAGCCTGCCACATACAGGCAATACAGGAGCAACCTGTGCATGGCCAGGACATTACAGTTACACATGTGGTACTGCTACACCCGGAATCTAGTCCTGTCCTGTCAGACAGGCAGGTGGCTGGCATTGTCTGAGTCAGCCTATCGTCCATGCAGAACAGTACTATTATGTATGGGTAGCCCTGATTACCCACTGACATCCAGCAGATCACAACTTTGACATCCCAGTGTTGTGATATCAGGACCATATGAACCCATCTCAGCTATGTCTTAGACAGTGGGTTAACAAAACAGAATGCCATTGTTAGACAGTATTCTACACACCTAGAATGTGCCTTAAAGCCCCAGTACATTAGTCATATAACATAGATAGTATGGGAATGGTTGACAACAGGGCTATTCTTCACGAGTGGCATTATGACAACGGCTTACCCCGAGAGCTTAGCCGAGAGGTAAGCCGCTGTCATAGTGCCAACGAGGTGGAAGAAGCCCTCAGTTGTCAACCGCTCCTCATGCACTTTTCTCTTTATAGTGTATGGTAGAACGCTTGACAAAAACCAATCACTTTGTATTGCTGCTATAAAATGTTTACTTGGTTACTGGAACAACTTAAATTTACATTCTTTGCATTTTCACGCTTGAAATGTTTAGATTAACATTTAAACTTTTGAAAACTCACATACAGCAGCACCCGAACAGCACAGCAATTCACAGAAAGTGGCTTTGAAAGTACCGCCGGCTACTAATACTAGCACCGCCATCTGTACTGTCAAATGAATGAACCCTAACTGTCAAATTGTGCTCGAGGACATGGTTTGTGACGTGCGCAGTGCAATGAGACTAATAGTTCTGCTGCTCTGTGATCGTCACTACTGTGTGACTACAAGGTGTGGAAAATGATAGATTTCGGTGGAGAACGACGTTCCACCATACACTATATTCCAGTTGTCACAGTGTACTGTCACTGAGTCTAGCAATCTCTATGTCTGATAGGGGTTAACACTGGTACTATGTTGGCCCACAGTCATTTGGTCCATGTATCCTAATACTGTGTGTACAGTACCTACACATACATGTGGCTGTACCACAGATTCATTACAAGGGTAAGGCTCACTTACACGTGTTGGGGGGGGGGGTTCCCATGATGAGTCCCATCCACTATACCTGACAATGCCTGATGGACAGGTGATAACCATGGTGTAATCATCTCTCATGGTTGCTAGGGCATTAGTAAACCTCTCGAGATGCACTCTTGAGGTTTACTGATGTCCTAGCAACCACTCATGGCGATTACACCATGGTTATCACCTGTACATCAGGCATTATCCTTAATAACATAACACAGATTGCACACAGTACTATACACTAGTAATATCAGTGGCTCAGCAGGCAGCACAGATGCCTCTGAGGCCAGTGGATCAGAAGGCTGTGGGTTCCAGCCCCACACTAGGTACTTGGGTTAATATCCTAATACTGACACTGTAGTGCAGCATGATGGGGTGCTGCTCCATTCTGAGGTGCTGTCTTTCAGATGAGATGTTAGACTGAGGTCCAATCTGCCTGTTTTGGTGGTAGGTCAGGTGGATGTAAAAGATCCCATGGCCAATACCACAAGCAGCTTAATCTGGTTCACAGTCAGTTGGCATTCATCTGTATCCCCTTCCTCCGGGGTTGGGGCTGAAATAGGCAGATTTGTCTATTGCACTTACTCGGTCAGCAAACACTATAATAATCAATATATATGACAAGCAGAGCAGCGCTATGCACAACCAGTGTGTCCTGTCAGGTCATGGTTCCAATTCCCATGGACCTCTTGAGCTGTGCTCTCGGGGTCATAGGGCCTCAGACTCCTTCTGTGGCAGAACACACTAGTGCTGCAGAGTTGCCCATCCAGCATCCCCTATGTGCTGCTGCAGTAGTGCTGTCATTATGATGTTCTGCTGCAGTACTGATGTCACCACTGCTGCAGGAGCACACGGTATGCTGGCACAGTGTTACCGTCCTCACAGTATCTCAGTGGTGTCAGTAGTCTATAACCGCTTGAGACATCACATGTCGGTGTCAGTATGGAACAGAATGCAGTGTAACACACTGCACACGTGTGACATACTACATCTATCAATATATCACATACATGATGCCACTGTTATGCACAACCTGTGTTCTGTCACCTCGAGCATCTGTGCTCTTCGAGATTGCATGGACTGAGAACCCTCTGTGGCAGTACATAAGGATTGTGCAGACTGGCCCATGCAACAGGCAGAGTAGATGTGTTACAGCCCTAACTTGGATGTCTGCCATCATCCAGTGCTATCAAGCCATGCACACGTGACATGGGGATGCCCAACTGCTGTCAGCATGGTGAATACACAGAACATTCATGAACAGCAGCCTCATCCAGGGCACAGTCAGTTGGTAGTCATCTGTATCCCCCTCCCCCAAGTCCATACCTCTCAACTGTACCACAATACGAGGAACGTTCCTCATTCTACGTCACAAAAGCTCGCTGTTCAACTTTGTGAGGAGTTGTCCCAGATTCAGTGGTAATACTGTAAGGCAATATTCCATAGTAAATGATGCAAAGCATATATTATTCAATTACTAACTGACTTTCTGCACATCAATGCAAACATTTTAACAGTGCTCTGAGCTTCTTAGGTAAAGATTTGATGAAGTGTTCCACATTTTGCTCATCTGTTCCACATATTGAGAGGCAATGTTCCACATTTGGGGGACAAAAGGTTGGGAGGTATGTCCAGGCCATGCCTGGCACTAGGCACTCCCCAGTCAACATGAACTACATCACAAACCTACTGATATGTCCCTGGAAATGTACCTCTGTGTCAGCCCACATGCAGTACATACCTGGCTGGCTCTGTGATTGTTCCAGTGGCATCCTGTACTACAGCAGTAATCCCACATCAACATGTATTACCTATAGGCAACACAGGTGGAGCACTGTTAGCCCTTATATAGCACAACCGGGCAAATGAGCCTGTTAAGCATGCTAATGTGCCATTAATGATGTGCTAATCTCTATTGTAGCACCATGCATACACAATGACCATCATTTGCATATGCCATTTGAATATGGCAGATGATCACACTGGGCAAACTATATAGTGCTGGGCAAACCATATAGTGCTGGGCTATCTTGGCTATGTTTAGCGCAGCGCTGTTGCTATAGCACCGTGCTAGGGCTGATTAGCGCAGGTACAGCGCATGCGTGGGTCAGGGCAGTCCACACAAGACTGGCCGCACTATTGTGCTTTAGCGCTGCACTAACCTTGTTAGTGCACTGGCACTGTGCATGCCTGGTACTTCTGCACCAGGGTCATGGCAGGGTCATGCATGTGCATAGCGCACACGTCCAGGTAGTGCGGCACTATTGCATAGTTCTGCACGGCGCTAGGCTGAACTGTTTGGGAGTGCCAGGGTGTGTGGGCCATCTTTTGCCAGTACAGCAATACCTTTCCATCCTGTTGTGTCAGCCATGTCTGGGAGACGTAGGCAAAGGGCAGTGGTGGGCCGTGACAGGCGCTAGGATGTAGTGGAGATGGCCAACCTGGTGCAGCTCACACAACAGCGGCATAGGTGCCTGTTCAGAGAGGTCCAGGAGGGTGACAGCCCTCAAAGCCAGGTCTGGGCTTCAATTTCCCATCGCCTCACAGCACTCACGGGAATACCACATGATGGGGAGAAGTGCCGCCACTGATATGTGGACCTCAGGCGCAGGCAGTGCCCACTGCTGGAATGATGCCAGGCGATGATTCGGGAGGGGACTGTGCCTGTGCCAGGTATGTGATGCCTCTCACCATGGTGATGTCATGGGTGGAGGGGATGCATGTTGGGTGGTGTGCTTGTGTGCCTGTGTGTGTGTGTGACATGGCCCATTCACATACCATCCGAGGAGGCTGTGTTGCTGTGCTGGTGGGGTTTGGCACATATCTACCAAGCTATTAATGTTGTGTACATTGTGTAATGATATGTGACACAGGTCCATCTTGACAATGGGTTTTATTCCCAATGATGTATTTCCATTTGCTACCTGTACAAAATTAAACATTTATTACTACTACTATATGTTGGTCTTCTGCAGTGTGGTCCTCTATTCAGGAGAGTGTGGACTGTGTGGGCCAGGGGGACGTAGCATCTTGGGAGTGTTGTCTGCAATGTCATGCACACTACCCCATACCACCTACTGTGGCTGCATGGACCCATGACACCTGGCCCCTGCCACATCCACTGTGTTCTGTCATGCTGCCAGGGGGCTGCGTGCAGCTGTGCCTACTTTGTACTTCCGCAGTGTGTGGTTGGGTGTGTTGTCTGGGCTGACCTCCCAACCATTTCTCACCCACTTGTGGTACATTGCCTCTTACAATGTGACATAAAGGAGCCAACTGTGGAACACTTACACATATCTTCACTTACGCTGCTCAGAACACTGTCACAATGTTTGCATTTATGTTCTAGAGGTCTGTTATTCATTGTATGGTATATGGTTCACATCATTTACTATGGCTCTTTGCTTTCGTATGTGACCACTGCATGTGGGATGAGTCCTCACAATGTGGTACAGAAAGCTTCTGTGGAGTACACTGAGGACCGTTCCTCAGAATATGGTACTGTTGAGAGGTATGTGTATGGGTGTGGTGCACACCACCACCACTGCTGTGTCTGTGCAACAGATCCATGGCATTGGTGCCCTGCTGTGCTGCACACTGTCATGGGTGTGGCCAGCATACGCACTGTACTTGGTTGTGTACAGTCATGCTGTGTGCATGTCACATCCCCTATGCCTTTCTGTCATCAATGTCATTCTAATCTGTAGCCCTTGGGTTGTTGTATGCCACTGGGGCGTCTGTGTTTCCACATCTGTTGTTGAGGAGTTGGATACTTGTGTACCTCATTACGGGTTAGAGAACTCCTCTGCTTACATTCTGCCTTGTTTGTGAGGGGGTACCATCCAGAGGAGCTGTGTACATATGATGGAGGGGGGGCTGTTGCAGCTTGTGTGTACAGGATGGCAATGTCAGGCTCCATCCCTGCACACATTGTCCATGCACTGTGCAGTCTGCAGTGTCCCGTGTCATGCTTGGCATGGCTTGGGTGGTGCACTGTGCCTGGGTGCCAGTTTTGCGTGTGTTGTGCCACGCCACCAGGGTCAGGAGTGATCTTTAGTGTACCGTGGTGGCTAACATTGTAGTAATGCTGCTGTACCATCTTCCCACTGCAGAGCGCAGATACCATGCCAGTGATGGGAGGGGCAAGCAGCAGGCCGACCAGGGGGCCCACCACGGACTGGCGGAGGGTGCCATCAATGCCGCAGTGCATGGAGGAGAGCAGTGACAGGGACAGGAGTGTGTTGCATGAGTACTGTGTGCCATTTTGCATTTCTACTATGTGTCTGTGTCGCCACTGCAGGCATTGGAGTGCTGTGTCTAGTGTCGTGGTACAGTCACCTAGGTCATCCAGGTCTGATGTGATTTATCTGTGTTGCATTTGGATTCCAGGGTGCCCACTTAGAGGAACCCCTTATCCATTGTGGCTACAATATGTACAGCCACATGGGGCTACAGTGTTCACACCTGACTGTTGCTGGATGGGGGGAACTGGATGCTTGACATCAGTGGCACCATTTAGCTCACCCATGACCGTTACATCAGTGGGGCCTGATATGCTGGCTGCGTGCATCTGTGTTATCTTTCATGCCTCCAGTGCCTTGCCTTCTGCTGCGCAGCCTGTGACATGGCTGGATCTATGTATGGTCTACTGTTGCATTACTGCCATGTGCACTGCTATCTGCCTTGTACTGACATGCGCAACATGCTGCTGTTATGTCCACCATTGTGGCAGGATGCAGCAGGTCTGTGCATAGCCGGTGGCCATTCACTATGCCTGGAGCTGGGGGATTACTGGGGTCAGCCTGCTGTTCTGGCTGTTTCTGCTGCTTCTGTTGCCCTGTCTGCCATGACATCACTGTTCTGCACTTCTCATGGCACGTATCATTCACAGTACCATGTATAGTGTGTCAGTGTCTATGCACAACAAGTTGTAGATGTCTGCCCGGGCTATTCATGCTATGACAGACAGGGGGCCACAGTGTCATGTGGTGCCTTTATCTCCCTACCAGTGTGTTGCCATTGCAGTGTGGACACTGATATGTTATTGTGTGCCCTTGTCTGAACTCCATGGTGTACATGCACCACAGCTGTGGGGGGGGGCCTCTGGGCCTATGGTGCCACACGGGCCTGTGTGGCTGTGCACGTCATGTGTGCCTTTTGTGGCATGGGAGTAGGCAGGCATACTCCAAGCACTCCATGGTGTGCTATTTTATTTCGGGGGGGTAGAATATAGGCTCTGCACTACTTTTTTTTTCCATTACGCCTAACAAAGACAATGCTGAACCTTTCTGTGATTTTATTAATAGGAGTCTACACTAGAAGGACTGGTCACTAAGACTGTCTTTGTATCCCAAGGACAATACAACTTTACAGGCTGTGGGCTAGTATGTGGGTGTCTTAGGGAGCAATGCATGGCATTTATATTTACCCATGCATGGCAACAACGATTGTCATGAGATACAAAAGTTGTATTTATTGTGCCAAATGTGGCAACAAACACAGTCTTGGTGTATGCTTGTATATTGTCTGGCTACACTCCGGCGTGGGGTAGCTCACCTTAACAATGGGGAAAGGGGTAGCAGTGAGTCCACTTGGTGTGCAGATGTGAACTCCCTGGCTACACCCCTGCCTGTTGGCTCTGGCTGTGTTGTGGGGGCCATTGTCCCCTACAGAGTGCTGTCCCTCAGTCCCTGCAGTGCATGGTGTTTGTGCATGGGATATGCAGATGTGCTAAGGGGTTGCTCAGTGGTAGCATGGTGTGCTGGGTTTCAGACCCTGTGGCAGGTGCTGCTCCCACAAGTGAGGTGTGCCTCACCATGCCTTAGCCACCAGGGTGGCACTGTCCTGTGTGTATCATTGGCCTACTTCTGCCCTGCCACTGGTGCACCATGGCCTGTGTACCTGTTTCACATGTGTGTGTCTTCTTGCATATGCGCCTTCAAGGTGCTGCTGCTGCTGTGGTGGTGGCACAGTCCCATGCCATGTTCTTCACGGTGTGGGCTCCTCATCCTTCTGTTGTGGCAATGGGTGTGGGTAGGCATTGGCGCTTTCCCTGGTTGTGTGACTGCTTGGGTACCTGTCCCACAGTCCCTATTGTTCTGTTGCCAGTGTCATTGTCCTCTGTAGTCATTGGGTCTCTGTGGTCCATGTTGAGTCTCTATCTGTGTCACTTGCCACTGTTCCACACTTAGGTCAGTCACCAACCTGTTCAGAGCTTACTGACATCATTTGTACTGCTGCTATGTTATGGCATTGTGGGTAGCAGTTTGACTGAGTCTGTACAGTTCTTCTGGGGGGAGCAGCAGTGAGGGTGGGCCACTGTTGAGTGGGAGGTGTACGGGATAGGCATGTCTGGTTACACACCTGGTTGTGGCTGTGGCACCTTCTCCAGTGGGTGTCATCTGTGTTGTGTATCATAGCTGTGTTACTGTGGGCAGCATGTCCCAACATGTGTCATCCCATGTGCATGTCATTCAGTGTCCACTTGTTGTTCGCATCTTGGGGGTGACTGTCTGTTTGCACTGTTACAGTTTGCACACCACTGTGCTGTTTGGATTCCACTGTGTTAGGTTTCTCAGCATACATCTATGCATGTCCATGTACACTGAGGTGGTGCATGCTGCCTGTTATGTACTGCCTTGTCCTGCAGGCACATGTCGGTGTGCATTGTAGTTTGTTCTGTACTGGCACATGGGCATGGTTGTTGGGGCATGCTGTCAGCCATGTGGTGGTACATGGTGCCTTTGTGTCATTGTCATGTCCTGATATGGTCCCCCTTTCTCCTGTAGGTCCACATTGGTCATCACTGTGGGCCACCCGTCCAGAGGAGGCTGAAGGCAGGGATGAGCTGTTGAGGAGGGTGGTGTGGCAACAGTGCACACTACTAGAACAGCAGGCTGTCCTCATTGCTGAGACAAGACAGGTTGCAGCCATCCTGGAGGAATGTCTGCCAGCACCTGCCCGCACCTAAGTCCTACCTCCCATTCTGTTGTCCTGCTTCCTGGCCCTGGCCCACTGTCCCTAGCCCTATTTCTGCCATCCTGTTTCCCTCCATTGCTTCCTGTGTCCACGTCCCTATCCCTTCCACATTCTTTCCCCATTCCACTGCAAATATTGTACATAATTGCCATTTGGCACTATTACTGCTATTTTCCCCATTGTTTTCAGTCCCTTTGTTATGCCTGCCCTTTTCCCTTTCATTATGTTTGTGTTGTACCACAGTTTTGCATATTGTGCTCTGCTGTATATTGCTTTGTTTTTTCTGTACATTTGTTCCTGTTGCCTTTGTGCCATACCTGTTCCCTTTTTGAATTATACTTTGTTATGCTTGACATTCCTATGTCCTGTGTCTTTTTTTGGGGGGGGATCGGGATTTGACAGTGTTCTGTGATATTCTGGTATCACTTGTGGGTCCAGGTTATTCCATGCATTTCACTGGTACTGCAGTTATGTCTGGCAGGGCTGATTTGCTTTCCTGTGTTCCTGGAAAACTGCTTACACCTTTAACACTTTGTTTCTGTGGGTGTTGGTACTGCCTCTGTCTGATTGCTATTTTCAGTGCTGTCTTATCTGCTATATTCAGTGCAGTCTTATCTGTCATATTCAGTGCTGTCTTATCTGCTATATTCAGTGTTGTCTTAATCCCAGGCAATTTTTGCCCTGCAATCCTCTGCCTGTTTGCCCAGCTTCCTTAGCTTGCTATATTCAGCTTGTTTTGCACTGGGCTATTTCCTTTTGAATATAGTTATGTTTTTGCTCCGGGCAAAGTCTGCCTGCCAGGCAGTGCTAATTTAGCCCCGGGGCAAAGTTTTGAATATATGGCCCTCAGCCTTTTAACTTGTCTTTTCAATAACATGCATCTTTTTTTGTTCTATTATTTTACAGAATGCAATTACCTTCTATAGTATGTATACTGAACTTGATCTTAATAAATATGATGCCATCTGCTTTGTCTCTGTTTGTCTAATGTAGCTAGAATTTCACCCAATATCCTATCTCTATATTTTTGTAAAGTGGACATGGTATTAATAAGTGTACTATGTCATCTTCCCTCTGACATCTACAGTTGCTCCCCCCAACCTGGCCATAAACTGTTCTTAATCTTTGGCTATCATAATATTCAAATCTGTATTTCACAAATATCTTCCTTCTTCTTGAGTCTTTTATAACATTCAAGTACCTTTCCAATCCAAATTTCCTTTTACTGGTTGCAAGCCACTTACTAATTTTATAGTTTTTACTTAATCCCATATATCTTTGTATGTATATGTCTCTTATCCTTTCTTTTATTATACTTTATAGTTCTTCCTGTGGTTTTATGTTTATATCTGTAATACAGTTTAATAATCCATAAGGTTTTATATTATTCTCAGCTATTTGCATGCATGGAAATGTCTCAGACTGTGTTGTATAGCTGATTGCCTCCTCTATACATTTATATGGTAATTTGGTCTCCTCCATACTATATACCTTCAACCAATACTTTATCATTCTTTCTTCTATGTAATATTGGATTGGTAGCTGTCGTATTTCCATCCTCAAGAGGACAGTTGGTGCACTTTACGGAAGTCCCAGAATGTTTTTGTAATATGTGTTTATCAGAGGTTATAGTGCCTCTCTTAATTCCCAGTCCCAAATCTCAGCTCCATATAAAACTTGATTCTTATTTTTGCATTTATTAACTTAATGCATCCTTTATTGATCTTCCCTCATTTTATTTACAAAACCCCTCACTGTAGCTCAGAACTTTCTAACCTTCATCTCTAGTTCTTTCTTCTGTTTACCCCATTTTAGTCTATTGTTAAACTGTATTCCCAGATAACAGTAATTTGTTACTGTCTCAATTTATTACTGATTTATTTCTGATTTTTATTTTATAAATTCCTAACATTTTTTCCCCAATATTGCCTAGGGCATACAATTTGTCTTATCGTAGATTATTTCTAAGTCCATGCTTTCCATTTCTTTTGTAGAAATTAAAGTTTATTTTTATTCCTAGAAAGCTAGTTGATATAAGCATGATATTGCCCGTATATGCTAGATAAGGAAGCTCCTGGATCCCACCTTCAGCATATGAAATTCTGTATTGTAAGTTTTTTAAGTAAGGTTTAGAATAAACTGAATAATATTGGAGATAGCATGCATCCTTGGTTCACGCTCTGTTTGTGCTGAATTTGTTACTTTTATTACCATCCTTACTATTATCTTAAGCTATTCATGTTGTTCTGACATATTGTCATTATGATGCTAATTAATGCTTCTTCTAATCTATATGCTTTTAACACTTTCCATAGTTTGTTCCTGTTTACCTTGTCAAAGGCGGATTTAAGGTTGACAAATATATAGAATATTTCCTGTTGTTTAATCTTATTATATTTGTGTAGTATGTGTGCTAATGTAGAACTGGTTTGTTGTGGAATGTGCTATCATGAAACCAGTTTGAGCTTCATCAATAATTTTGTTTTCTTTAACCCATCTCATAATCCTTTTATTTATAATCCTTGTGAAAATCATTTGTGTATTATCTAGCAAACTTATTGGCCCATAGCAACTGGGATTGCTTCTATCTCCTTTCTTATATAATGGTATTTTTATGCTTTATCACCATGATTTAGGAATATTTCCTGTTTTAACTATGTGTTTATATGTTTTTAGGAGGAATTTGGACCACATTTCTGTCCCTTTTTAAATACGTGCACTGGAACACCATCAGGACCTGGTACTTTCCTGTTTGGGAATGCCTTTATGGCTTCTTCTACTTCCTCTAGTGTGATTGTATCTTTCATTACTTCTCAGGAGATTCTATCAGTGTAGTTATCTGTGTTATTTTCCCATAGCAATTTTTTGTAATATTGTACTCATGTCTCTAGTTCTATGTAGTTCTCTACTTCTTCTGTGTAATTGTCTATGCCTTTAGACACCATTCTCCAGAATTTAATGTTGTTATTTTCTATTGCAGTTTGTTCGAATTCTCTCCAAATCTTATCTCTATATTTTGTCCTCTTATCTTTAATTGTGTTATTATATCCTTTCCTTAATGTATTAAGCATCTTTCTGTTATCCTTATTAGAGTTCTGTTTTGTTGCCCTTAGTTGTTTATTCAATTTTCTTTTTGTAATTCTACACTCATTATCAAACCAGCAGGATCCTTTTCTTATTTAAAATATATGTTCTTTATTTATTATGTTTACTATTCTGGTTAGTGTATTTTCTATTTTTATAAAATGTATTTATGTATTTATTTATTCATTCTCAGATTACAATACCTTTGAGCACATAGCAGCTCTTTACAAAGGTTCCATGTCAGTGGGAAGGGTGATAGACATACAATGGATGGTATTACATAAAATATTGACAAGAACATATTTAAAATGACAATATGACATTAATATTTCAACTACAATTAAAACTATGAATTGGTAGGAAATCAAAATAACCTAATAAAAGGAGGCAGTCCAAGGTGCTTTGTCAAGTAGGTATAGTTAGGTTTTGGTGAACAGAAGTTCAGGTAAGTGAAGATAAACAGTGGGAAGAAGGTGGAGGGTGAGGGGGTGAAGTGAAAGAAGGATCGGGAAGGAGGCAGGAAATAAGGCAGAGCTGTTAGGGTGAAAGTGGTAATTCGCAGAGAAAAGGAGAAGTAGGTGCACAAGGATGTCAATACTGCTGAGGTAATGTCATGTCAGTTGAAACAGTCACAGGAACTGTTAGCTGTAAGATGCTGATGAAGTGTGCCTTTAAATGGTCCCAAGTTTGTTAAGGAAGAGATATCTCTGGGCAGTGCATTAAACCTTAGTGGTGCACTATATGCAAATGATGTGTAGTCCAGCATCTTGGGACAGAGAAGAGTTGGTTGAATGAACCACGCGTGTACTGGGAGCTGCAAGATAGGTTGAGTAAGTTTGTAACACCAGAAGGCAGGAGACCGAGAAGTGCCTTTTTAGTTAGCAAACAGGTCTGACAGTGAATCTTCCCATTTAGTTGAAGCCAGCCTGTTTGCTCATACAGTTCACATGTGTGGGTAAGGTGTGCTGCTCCAGTAAGAAGTCAGTATGTTTTATTGAGTGCCACTGATATTCTGCAGTGGGCAGTGGTGGAAGCTGAGATGTAGATAACCAGACCATAGTCAACAATGGATACTATGGAGCTATAGATAGCTAGTATAAGTGCTTCAGGCATTAGATTGTATTTATGTCTATAGAGTAACCCTATCTTGATACTGGCAGACCTGGCAACATTCTCAACATGCTGGGCATATGATAGTGAGCTAGCCATGGTTGCCCCTAGATACATGAAATATTGAATTTGTTCAAGCGGGACACCAGAGGAGTTCCTGATGGTTAGGGTACAGGATCTATGTTTGCCTCGAGCACCGCTGAACAACATGACTTTTTTTTTGTAGTTCAGAATCAGCTTGTGTTTTCTGAACCAGTCCTCCACTTTCTCGAAGCTGAGTTGAAGTTGGTGTTCCAGTGGTTCAGGGTCAGTGTTGCTAGTGTATATGATTTATCATCTGCATAGAGGAGGATCTGTTGGTGACAGGAGCGAGGGAGATCGTTAAGAAAGATGCTAAAGAGACATGGACCCAGTATGGTGCCCTGTGGTACTCCAGAGTACAAATGAATATCCTCAACTTCACTCTCTATGATTTTCCAGATATCTACTATAATCCCATGTAGTTCTAGATTTTCTAAAAAATCTTTTCTATTGATTATTTCCCATTCTATGCAATTTATTTTTCTACTAATCTTGTCTGTCACTTTTTGTGTTACATCTGCTTCAGAATTGTTGTCTATCTTAATTCTCACTTCTACTGGGGCATGGGCACTCTCTGCTTTTGTTCCTATTTTGATATTCTTACATATTGAGATTATATTGTAGAAACCCATACCAGGTCTATTATTGATGTTCCATTATGACCTATATATGTACAGTTTCCCTTATAATCATCTGGTAGTCTCCCATTCAACAGGAGAACATTCAATCAGTCATAATTTTGTATAAATTATTTCCTCTCTCACTAGATTTATTGTCCATGGATTTCCTGTAATATTTTATATTTTTATTATCATTTATTATTTTAGCTATTTCTTTCCGGGGGGGGGGGGGTCAAATGTTGTCCTACCCTTGCATTGAAATCTCCTGTTATTATTACTTTACACTGTGGATATATGTCCATCTCTTCCTCTATAAATTGTCTGATTCCCTTTAATAAGTTCTCTTCTTTTTGTTTCCTGGTTTTTGGTGGGAGATATACATTTAAAAGTACAATCTCATTATTCCCTTCCCATATTCTTACTCCTAATATCTTCTCATCTTCTGTTTTTATTTCTTTAGTTATCACTGCTCTCGTATTCTTACTCAATGTTATTATTCCCCCTGAGTTCCTTCCAAAATTGTTTATTTTACTTGCTGCCTTATAATACAATGAATATCCATTGAGGTTTATATTCTCTTTTAATCAAGTCTCTTGGAAACATATCAGGTCAAACTTATTTGTGTATTCTATAAATTCTGGATCACATAATTTATTTCCTAAGTCTGAAACATTCCATGATACTATGTTGTTCTTGTTATTCTTGTTGCCTTCTCCCTGTCTTTCCTTTTCCTCCCCCTCAGAATCTGTACCCTGTGCAAAATGCTAAGTAGCAGCCACTAAGTATACCTACCAGTAAGTGCCTGATAGGGTTAATTAAAGTGCAATCTACAAAGTGCCAGGTGCTAGGTACTCAACAAAATGTGCTTCACTCTAACTATAATTGGCTGTTTAACTAATTTAACTAATCACACCGGTCACTAATTGTAACATGACATAATAATAATATATCTTTATTTTTATAGCGCCTTTCAAAATATCAAGGCACCTAACAAAATTTAAAATCACATATCAGACATCACAGCATCATTAAATATATAAAACAATGAATACAATTACACAGTCATTCACCAAATGCTTGGTGCATTAAATATGTTTTTAAAGCTTGCTTGAATCCCTCCACGGTCATGCATCCTGTAATTGACACATGTATAAATGCCAGAAGTTTTCAAACACACCCTTGAAATCACTAGCAACCCCTCGTTGGCTGAGCGGAGTGATCGCCCAGGGCAGTAATGGACCAGAAGCTCTTTCAGGTAGTCTGGGCCCAGTCTGTCTAGGACTTTGAATGTCAGAAGACTGACTTGAAGGTGATCCACCACTGTACCGGCAGCTAGTGCAGTCTGCACAGCACTGGCAAAATATGACAGGACCAAGGAGTTCCATCAAAAGCCAGGCCACTGCGTTTCTACACTAGCTGTAAGAGTGGACTTCCACCCAGTACCCTAGGTAAAGGAGTTGCAATAATCTAAGCACAAGGACACAAAGGCATGGACCAGTGTAGGAAGATCACCGGATGGAACAAGATGCTTAATCCTGGAGATATTCCTCAGATGGTAAAAAGAGGATTTGATGATGACTGACACCTGCAAATGTAGGGTCAGCCCTTCATCAAAAATTATCCCAAGATTTCGCACCAGTTCAGAATTCAGGAGTGATACAGCACCTCAGTCTTTTCCGAGTTCAACTTCAGCCAACTGGAATCCATCCACTCCTGGATTTCTGCGAGGCAGCTATTAAAGACTGAAAGTGCTCCATCCTGGTCAGGTGCAAAAGAAAGGCAGAGCTGGGTATCATCAGCATAGCAGTGAAACTTCACCCATACCTTCTTACAATGTCTCGAAGGGGCAGCATATACACTGTGAACAACATGGGGGACAACACTGAACCTTGAGGGACCCCACATGACAGAGAAACTGGATCCGAGGAATAAACCCCCAGATACCACTCTCTGAGTTCTTCCCGTGACTTGCTTGGTAAACATCCCTATTACTCTTTTTCATTAAACTTTAATCTGTTTGGCCATAGTAAAAGATTTATGCAATCATGTATTATCAGGCAGGCTCACTTTTGAATTGGTAGTAGAGTTAAGTAAAGTGCATAAAGTGCATCATGCAAAGTGCCAAGTAACAAGGCACTCTAATCCATGCACTTCAATGCTCACTTGTAATTGATTATAATTAACTGCTGGCTGGTTACACAATCCGTTAATTACAAAACAGTTTTTAAACTCTTTTAGACTGTTTAAGCAAAACACAAAACTCTTTATACAAAGCATAACAACTGTTCTCAAACTATTGTGCAAGCTGTTGTGTGACTTATAAAGTGCATTATGTAAATAAGTGACAAAAACATTTCGCTGTACATCAATATGCATGTACATTTCAACCATGGTTATGTTATCGGTGTCATTTCTCATTTTCCATATTTCTCACATTTAGCATCAACTTCCTTTCTTGTATCTTTATCCTGGGGATTGGATAGGAGTTTTGAGGGATGTTTTAAGTGCTAGGGATATAACACTGTAACTGCACAACAGTTGCACCTCGTAGTATTCGCAATAACCATTTTTCAATTGGCTGCCTTCTCACATTCTGTCTCAGTGGCAAACAATCTCAAAATAGGAAAAACATTAGTGTTTTTACTGCACTCTCCCTCAGCAACACCATTCCCCCATTTCCCCTTCCCCCATTCTTTCCTTGGATACTCAGGTACTCAGATACTCAGTTATACTCAGTTATTCAGATGCTTGTTTTACTTTATCAGTCATGTCTCAGTTTTAGCTTTCTTCCTTGCACTCAGTTTCAGACATGTTTTCGGAATCACATCACATTTTCTTCACCACTCTTATCCTTCTCTCTTCACCGGCCTCACTAGCGTCACTGCTTCTCTTCTAGTTCTGCAGCTGTGGCCCTTCTCTGATTCGCTTCTCTCCTTGGTTCACCAGCAGTGGTTCAAATCTTCCCCAGGAGTCCCTTGGTATTTTTCCTGTCTGGCTCCACCTTCAGCCTTCCTCCTAAATGAAACACAAAGCATAGCTGTACTGGCCTGCAAACCAGGCTTTCTGCACAAGTTCGACTGGAAAAATCCACTGAGATTTGAACATAGGTGGCATACTTTTTCTAAATAAAAATTAAGCTTCTCAGCAGACTCTGCTCTCTGGCTCCTTGCTCAGCAGCATGCAGCTTCTCACCCAGTGATGTCACAGGAAATAGACTCTATCTATAAGTGAAAAGAGGAAAACCAAAGGAGGGATAGTAAGGCTTAAATGGGAAGGAGGGGTTTGGGTGGAAGAGGACCAAAAAAAGCAGACATATTGAACAAATACTTCTGTTCAGTATTTATAGAGGAAGGGGTAGGTGACAGGCCACAGATAAGGGACAAGGGAATTAACTGAAGGGAGGTGGACACTAGTTCTTTTACAGAGGAGAGAGTCCTCAAGGAACTAGCACAACTAAAAGTGGACAAGGCAATGGGGCCTGATGTGGTGCACCCAAGGATACTGAGGGAGCTCAAGGAGATGCTGGCTGCACCTCTGACAGCCCTGTTCAACCTATCATTAGATATGGTGGAAGTTCAGGGGGACTGGAGGAGGGCAGATGTGGTCCCACTTCACAGAAGTGGTAACAGGGAGGAATCAGGAAATTACAGACCTGTCAGCCTAACTTCAGTGGTGCATAAAGTAATGGAATCACTACTGAAGGAAAGGATTGGAGAATACCTTGTGACCAGTGGATTACAGGATCCAAGGCAGCATGGTTTCACAAAGGGAAGATCTTGTCAGGCAAACCTGATTGAATTCTTTGACTGGGTGAGCAGGGAAGTGGATCAGGGCAGAATGATGGATGTGTCCTACCTGAATTTCAGTAAGGCTTTTGACGCTGTTCCACACAGAAGACTGGTGAGCAAGCTGGACAGCCTAGGAGTGGCTCCAAAGTAGAAAATGGGTAAGAAGTTAGCTAAGCTACAGGAATCGGAGGGTGGTGGTAAATGGTGTTCATTCTGAAGAAGGCAAGGTGACCAGCAGGGTGCCACAGGAGTCAGTACTAGGCCATTCCTGCTGGGCCCCCATTTTTTTCCACTAGCCCCATAGCCCCCACTGAAAACCAACAAAACAATAAAAAATTCCCCCAACTTTCCTCCAAATTTCTATGGCCTCCCTAACTGCCCCATTGAAAGCTGTGTTACCCACCACTGACATATGGACCCCATCTTGCCTGTATATCCCCGGGCATTATGTAATTAATTTGTATGATGTACAGCCCCTTCTTTCTCACCCAACATAGAAACATAGAAACATAGACTTTGACGGGCAGATAAGGACCACTTGGTCCACCTAGTCTGCCCATTTCCCTACCTAGAGGATAAGCTGCAGATCCTATTTAACCAACAGCCTATTTCTTCCTACCCCCCACAAAAATTGCCTTATGTCTGTCCAATGCATTCTTGAATTCTCCCACAGTTTTAGACCCCACAACCTCCTCAGGAAGGCTGTACACCACCCTCTCTGTGAAAAAATACTTCCTCACATTGCCCCTGAGCCGTCCCCCCTCTATCTTCAGATTGTGTCCCCTTGTTCTTGTACATCTCTTTTTCTGAAAGATGCTACCTTCTTGGACTTTGTTGATTCCACTGAGGAACTTAAATGTTTCTATCATGTCTCCCCTCGTCCTCATTTCCTCAAGGGTATACATATTAAGCTCCTTTAGTCTCTCCTCATATGGCTTCTCTTGCAGACCCTGCACCATTTTAGTTGCCCTCCTCTGAACTGCCTCCATCCTGACTATGTCCTTGCGGAGATGGGGTCTTCAGAACTGGACGCAGTACTCCAGATGGGGTCTTACCAACTGTCTGTACAGGAGGATGATAACTTCCTGTTTTCTGCTGGTGATACCTCTCCCTATACATCCCAGTATCCCCCCAGCCCTCCCTACCGCCTTCTCACATTGCTTGCCTACCTTAAGGTCATCTGTTATGATTACCCCCAGGTCCCTTTCCAGTTTTGTCATTGTTACTATCTCCCCACCATTGTGTAATTTTCCCCTGGGTTTTTGGTTCCCAGGTGCATTACTTTGCACTTCTTTTGCACTGAATCCAAGCTGCCATACTTCTGACCATTCCTCCAACCTTTTCAAGTCCTTCTCATCCTTTCCACGCCTCCTTGTGTATCAACCCTGTTGCAGATCTTTGTGTCATCTGCAAAGGGCATACTTTCCTTCCAGTCCCTCTGCAGTGTCACTTATAAAGACATTAAAAGGACAGGACCCAATACTGAACCCTGCGGTACCCACTAGTAACCCCTCTTCTTCAGAGTGGACTCCATTTACAATTACCTTCTGTGTCCTGTTGTTCAGCCAATGTTTTACCCAGGCTACCACCCTGGGACCCACTCCCAGGCTGGTTAATTTGACTACTAATCTTTTGTGTGGGACTGTGTCAAATGCCTTGCTAAAAGTCTAGGTAGGCCATGTCCACTTCCTCCTGGTCTACTACTTTGGTCACCCAGTCAAAGAAATCAATTAGATTGTCTGACATGACCTTCCGCTGTGAACCCATGCTGCCTTGGGTCTTGTGTCTCACTGGCCTAGGTACTCAACAATTCTTTCCATCAGAAGTGATTCCATCACTTTCCCTGCCACAGAGGTCAAACTGACAGGTCTGTAGTTTCCTGCTCTGTCTTGGTCCCACTTTTATGAAGGGAATCACATCTGCCTTCTTCCGTCCTCGGGTACCACACCATCCTTTCTTGATTTGTTAAAAGGGTAGTCAGTGGTGTCACTAGTTCTCTGCTTAATTCTTTTAGAATTCTGGGTGAATTCCATCTGGCCCCATTGCTTTGTCCACCTTCAGTTTTAGGAGTTCTTTAGAACCCTTTCTTCTGTGAAAGGACTGGGATCGACCCCTCTCCAGAGTGCTTCTGTTAATTGGATTTGGCACCTCCCCCACTTCCTCTTTTGTGAATACTGAACAGAAGTATTCATTCAGTATCCCTGCTTTTTCACTGTCACTCTGCCCACCCACCATCCATTCTATTCAGCCTCACTATCCCTCCCTTTGTCTTTCTATGCTCCCTGATATACTTATAAAAGGTTTTATCCCCCTTCTTAACTGAGTTAGCTATCTTTTCCTCAATTTGTGCCTTTGCTAGTCTGACTACCCTCCCTGCTTCCTTCTGCCTTAATTGGTACAGTTCTCGGCCCTGATCCTTCTGTGTTTTCTTATACTTCCTAAATGCTATCTTTTTCTCCCTAACCTTCACCGCCACCTCTTTTGAGAACCATAGTGGCTTTTTCTTTCATTTTGATTTGTTTATTTGCTTCACACAAAGGCTTGTTGCCTCTGTGATGGCAGTTTTAATATTTCCCCATTGTTGCTCCACCCCTCCTTCTAGCCTGTTTGCTACTGCTTTTCTAAGGCACTCTCCCATCTTGCCAAAGTCAGCCCTCCTGAAGTCCAGAACCCTCACTTTTGTATGGCTTGACTCTGTAGCTGAGTTTATTGTGAAACACACTGTTTGGTGGTAACTTGTTCCCAAATGACTACCCACTTCTAGATCTGAGATCCTCTCACTGTCCCCATTTGAGAGTATGGAGGTCTAAGATTGCTCCCTCATGAGTAGGTTCCAAAACTTGCTGTCTGAGGCATGCACCTGAAGGGCATCAAGAATGGCCCTGCTTTTTGGATGTGGCTGCCGCAAGGTCTCCAGTTAACATCTGGCATATTAAGGTCCCCATCAACAGTATCTCCCCTTTCTCTGCCATCCTAGTATGCCTTCTATCATAACTTTGTCCATTCCTCCTCTGACATGGGGTCTATATACAACCCCTGTACGGATTGTGGTGCCATTTCCAGTCTCTAAGGTGACCCACAGTGCCTCTCTCCTCCCTGTTTAGTCTTTTTGGTTGCTTTTCTCTCTTCCCTTACATAGAGAGCTACTCCCCCCCTTCTGCCCTCCCTGTCTCTCCTGCAGGTTGTGTACCCTGGTATGTTAACATCCCAGACATGGTTCTCTGTGTACCATGTTTCTGTGACTGCTACAATATCCAGGCATCCCTCTTCCATCAAGGTCACCAGTTCAGGGAGCTTGTGGCCCAGACTATGGGCATTGGTACTCATTGCTCTCCATTTCTTGATGGCCTTACCTTTTTTTGCCCCATCCCTGTCCTTACTGCATTTGTCACTTTCTCCATTTACCTCAGCGCTTCTCCCTATCGACATCTCTATGTTGGTGTCTACCTCACTTAGTAACCTGATATTTTGAGAGGGCTAGGATTTCCCTGCTCCTTTCCAGTGCCTCCCCCCTTGGGTAGTTTAAATGCTTGTCAATGAAGTATTTAAACCTAACACCTAGGATACTGGTTCCCCTCCTGGACAGGTGCGGACCATCATGCCAGTATAGGCCTGCATCCCTCCAGGTGGACCCCCAGTCCCCAATGAAGCCAAATCCCTGAGCTCTGCATCAGTTTTTCAACTACTGATTGAATCCCATGGTGTGGAGCACCCTAGCCACACCCATGCCATAGACAGGCAGCACCTCCGAGAAGGTTACCGTGTATGCTATTTGTCTAAGGCCCCTCCCCATCTCTACAAATGCTTCTTGCACTGCTCTGATCCCTTTCTTAGCCAGGTCATTTGTCCCTAGGTGGACAATTACATCCAGCTCCCTCCCCCTGTGCAGCTGCTCCTGCGATCCTGAGGATTCGCTCCCTGT
Source organism: Neoceratodus forsteri (assembly GCA_016271365.2). Classification (NCBI taxonomy): domain Eukaryota; kingdom Metazoa; phylum Chordata; order Ceratodontiformes; family Ceratodontidae; genus Neoceratodus; species Neoceratodus forsteri. The sequence continues at coordinate 1,733,650,992 of CM057450.1, read as the reverse complement.
CCCTCAAAGCCATGGCACCAGGCAGGCACCTTACCTCCCTCTCCCCTTCATACCCCACTTCTACCTTCCTAACAATGGAGTCCCCCATCAGGAGTTGTTTCCTTCCCCTGTGGGGTCCCATGCCACCCTCCTGTGGGTCTCCTTTGTGAAGGTTCCCAGCATCCTCCTTGGTCTCCACTGTGGGTGCCTCCATAGAGGAACCACACCCATTTGGCTCATTTCCTATTTACCCTCTTACAAGCCCAGTCCACTGCCAATGTGTTCCTTGCCCATCTTCAGCACATTCTGGGTCTGATTTCTGACCATCCAATTTTGGCCCTTGGCCACCACGACTGTATCACTGCCATGTCTTTCAATGTTCAGTGTACCAATGCCACCCAGGGCATGCTATCTAGGTCATTAACCCCACATGGGTGATAATTAGATCTGGTGTTGCTCCTGTCCTGTCCTCCAGTAACTGCAACATTTGCTTCTTTAATAAACTCCCTCTGCCTTTGCCACATGATCCGAGTCTTGTCGGGGTCCTGTCCCAGCTGCTGACCCCCAGCTGTGGTCTGTGCCCATCTCTCCACCCAGTGTATAAAAGAATGGCAAATAATCCAAACTGCCCGCTGCTGTCTGTCCCCTGGAAAACTGAAAAAACATTGTTAAAATCACTTCCTCGCATATCTCTTATAAATGTGGGAGGACCATCTCCCCACTTGCTGCACCTCTTCCAGTGTGCCTCCCAGCTGTGCCCACACTGTGGCAGCCCCAGTATGAAATGAGTGTGACGCAGACCTCTTGGAATCCTCACCTATGAAAACCACACCTTTTTCAACACCCTTGTTGCCTGGTTTGTGGTGGCTGGTTCCCCATTTCTGTGTGTTAAAAAGCACCTTGCCCTTGGAGTTTCATAGCTGCATATGCCACCATGGCTGCCAGCAACTCCTTGAATGATTCACTTGACTGCTTCAACACTACCCTCACACCTTTACCAGTCTTGTCCATTTTGGACCACTTCAGCCATACTGTGATGGCTTCTGCCATCCAGAAGACATCCTGGTCTTGGAGGCCACCACTCTGATCCCATCTGTCTTTGCTACCATTTCACTGACCTGAAAGGCCCCAGTGTACATAATCCAGAATATAGCTGCGAAGAGCCTTGCCTCATATGCTAAAGTACACACATTCAGCAGACTGCCTACCACTTTGTGTAGTGTCTGTTCACAAACTGGGCAGCACCTGTCCAGCCACTGGCCTTGGATCTGAACCCATACCTGCTGCATCTGGTGAAAGGCTGGGGCCTTGGTGGGTATCCCCCAGCCCTGGAGGTGGCATAACATGCTGATCCCTGCTAGATGGAGTCCCATAGTGGAGGCTGCCATTCCTGTCTCCCACTTCTGAACCATGTATGTGATGGCCTGTGCTTCTGATACTGGGCCACTTACTTCTAACCCTGCTTTCCCCTGAAACTCCTGAAAACTCCCCCACACCATTTCATATGCTCTTAGCATGCTGGGAGACCAAGCTCTGAAAAGTTGGGCTCACTCATCCAATCACCCCACAGGGATGATGGTACCTGTGCCCTGCTAGTGGCTTCCCCAGAGCCATTGACCGGAACCTGTCCAGCTGTCAACATGAAAGGTTGTCAGCTAGGTTATTCTTCACACCTTCCACATGCTTCACTTTGAATGACAAGTTCAGTCTTAGGTCTTCCCATATCAGCATGGGCGCAACCCTCAGTACCACCTCGGTGGACCCAGATTGCCTATTGATGACTGAGATGACTGACTTGTTGTCACACTGAAATACCACTTTCTTGTCCTGGAGGTGCTCCTCCCATACCACCATGGCCACCCTTATGTGGAATGCTTAAAGTAAGGTAATGTCCTTTGTGAGGCCCAGCTCCACCCAACGTGTTGGCCACTGCTCTGACACCCACTCCCCTTGAAAGTAATCTCCCATGCCAACCCCCCCGCTGCATCCGTGAATAGCTTCAATTCCTCTCTTGACTTCCACTGGTCCTGCCAAAATGTGACCTGGTTATATTCTCCCAAGAACACCTCCCATGTCTGTAGGTCCTCCTTGACTCCTTTACTAATATCCACCTAGTGATGAGGGAGCTTGGCCTGCGCAGATGCTCTGGCCAGCCTCCTGGTGAAAACCCTCCCTGGGGCCATGGCCCTGCATGTGAAATTCATGTGACTTAAAATCTGCTGTACTTTCTTGAGCTGTACCCTATGCTTTCCCCTTGTCTCCCGTAGCAGTGCCTGCAGCCTTGCCACCTTGTTCTGGGGCACACTGAAGCATTGCTGTTCCAGATCTAGTTCTATACCCAAAAATTCCATCCTCCTACTAGGCCCCTCTGTTTTTCCTCCTCCAAGGGACCCTATTTCTCTGCATACCACTTGAAACTCATCTAGCATCACTTGGTAGCTGATTCACCTTCCCCAATAAAAGGAAGTCATCAAGGTAGTACCACTGCCCCTAGCCCATGTTGCCTTTCAAATACCCATTGTAACCAGGTGCAAAATGTTTCAAATGTGGTGCAGGCTACCGAGCACCCCACAGGCATAGCCTTGTTGAAATAGTGCTTGCCTTGGAACTGGAAACCCAACAACTCCCAATCATCCTGCTGCACTGGCAGTAACCAGAAAGCCAATTTGATGTTATTCTTTGCCACCCATGCCCAACCCGGCCTTTATCAATTCTACTGCCTGTCTAAAGTGGTGTATGACACTGTGCTCCACTCTGGGGCAACGGTGTTGTTGACTGAGCCATCTGGGTAACACAGGTGGTGAATAAGTCTATACTCCCCTGGTGCTTTCTTGGGCACAATCCACAGAGGGGATACCCTAAAACAGGGAAATGGGGGTCCACAAATGGACTCTCCACCCTCCCCACAGCCAATTCCTTATTAATTTTCCTTTCGACTATGTCCTCCTTCCCTCTTATGGATCCCAGATACCTGGCCCTCAGTTTCTTCCTCACCCCATTGAAATACAGTTTAAAACCCATGTGAAACCCTCCGCAGCATTCTCCCCACCTCATCTGGGTATTCCCAGGTCCATGACATTACCTTGTCTGGTTGAATCGTGCAAGCCAAAGTGCTCTCCCCAGGTGGTCCCTCCCATCTGGGTGGGCTCACCTTCAGCAAAACATCCCTGTTAGCTTGCCATCTAAAACTATTCCTTGCCCATGTTGTCCCCCTGTTCCCTCCATGGCCGCCTCAAAGCCTACTCCTGGAGCTGCAAGGGGTTCTTGTCCCCATGAGCCCTACACCTGCTGACTGGATGCACACCCCCGCACACCGAGCAGACATGTTTGAACTTGCAGCTAGGCCACATACAGTTGGCTCTGTTATAAGCCTGATGTGTCTTTGTGCTGTCTGTCCCTGTACTTTTCCGCCCTTCTCCCCCAACCCTCCCAGGGCCAACAGTGTTCTGATCCACAGCTCTGACATTGTAACATCCCATTGTACATCCCCATGTGATGCTACCCTCTGTCGGAACTTCTTGTCATAAATTAACCACCCATACCCACTCTTGACCCTGTAAGCATCCCTGATTATAGCAGAGTACGCTAGAGGATGACTAACTCCTGGCTTTCTTTGCAGCATGATGGCACCAAAATGCGTGAAACTCTCCATCCATGCACCAAAAGTCATACCCTTATAGCTGACATTCTCACTGGTCTTCCCATATGGCCAATGCCACCGCCATCTCTGAGTTACCCACCAACTCCTTCTGTTCATATTTTTTGGCAGTATCTTTCTCAATCAGTGCGAACATGTCCACGTACTCCCCCTTCCAAATTTTTTCTTTGAGGGCCTGTGATACATGATCACCCAAAGTCAAGCCAGGTGGCCAGTCTGCAACACCCTTGCTAGCCCCTTCCCCTGCCCCCTTTGCCTTGATCCCCTTTTCCACTTTTTTCTCATCCTTAAGCTCCTTCCAAACCATATCCACTTCCTCCCAACCTTTTTCCACTTGTTTATCCATTATCTGTGTCAGGTAATCCTTCAGGCTACCCTCCACTGACAGGTCAGTTGGTGTGTCCTTACCCTTATCTGGCTGAGGTGCACCCTCCTCTCCCAGATTGCCCCTGGTAGGCCTTTTCTTTGGCCACTCCTTCTGGGTTGGTGGATTCTTGTGCTTGTCCACCTTCTTCTCTTTCTCCTCCTCTGCCCTGGACTCCTTTATGGTTGCCTGCACCTGGTCCAGCAGTTCCGCCACTTTCTGGGCTAGCATCTCATTGGTCTTCTACTTAGAGCTTTTCTTAGGTGCCATCCTGAAACTACCAAAATGGAGTGTGAAACAACAGCCATAACCATCCCAAGCTACTTGCTCTTATCACACCTCATCCCCCAAACCTCCCCTTGCCCCTTCTTGACCCATTGCCGGTGACTCCTTTGCTGGCTATACACCAGTTACCGATAAGATTGACCCTCTCTCTACATTTCCTTATACTTATTTAAATGATATTTTTTTTTGCCTTCTTTCCCATCTGTCTTCTGACCTGGCATCTCTTGCCATATTCATTGAGTAGTCCACTGCATGCCTCTCCGTCCTCCCTTACCCTTGTCCGCCATATGCCCCAGTGCATCCACGACTTACTGTGTACCAGTACTTCCCATTTTGTGGTTAATCTTTTTATGTTAATTCCCTCCCCCCACCACCACTCGGGAGCCTACTGCCCCATGGCCCACTGCCAATGCTCTGCTGCAGTGAAACGGTGGGAGTCAGAACAATGCTGGCTTTCTGGCCACCAACAATTTCTGCAACTTTACCCTTCCAGTGAACCACCTTCTGTGTTTTTGAGTTAGCACCACACCAAAAACAGCAGCCAACTATGCCACTACTGTCCTGTGGTCACAACCTGGGGGTGCACAGCCCCTAAAGCCCCTCAGGCATGTGGAAGCCTCCCATTCCAGGTGTATGGCCTAACCCTTGCAATCCTGGTGAACCTGTAACTTGGGCCCATTGCTTCTGAACTAGCCTCCAAGGCCCCCAAACAATGACCCTTCAGCAGCACCACAAGGTGCCAAGGCCCACTCCTGGAGTGCAGCATGCATCCGACCCACATCCCTCTCCCCACTGACAACACAGCAATCTTGTGAACAAAAACTGCTGCAGCTCCAGGCCCTGCAAGGAGCCTTCGCCTCTTCATACTCATGCCACAATTCTGCAGGATCATTCATATTTATTTTATCCAAGTAAAAACAGCTTTCCCCATGGCATGATATGGTCCAAAACCGCCCGGCTCCTGGACCCGCTGTAGCCCGCTATTCACGGAGAAGAGGCCCCCCTTTCATCCTGGGCAGAGCCCATGTTTGCATCATCACACTGAAGACCAGTTCCTGCTAGGATCCCCGACCAAGGCTGGGTGGGTGTTTGCCCGACAAGTCATTGCCTTTTCTTGGGACAGGTCAGAAATTGCCAGATCTTTATACCACAGATCCACATTATTTTGCAGATAATCATTCCGCAAGCATTACACTGAATTTCTGTGGAATCGGGTACACTTACAAGTAAGTCTCCATTTTTTCACAAAAGAGTTGCTGTGTGTGTTTGAAATTAGAGAGCTGAGTACCAGGGCCTCCAGATGCCTTTCTGAAATCAACAAGGCTTTCAGGAAAAGGTTTCAGGAAGAGGACAGACAGAGTGCCACAGCTGGCAGCCTAAAGAGGGACTAAAGTACAAATCCGATCCAACAAGCCAAAGTACCCTATTGAATAGTGACTGAAGAAGGTGGAGTAGGACTTAAACACTCTTCAGGCAGGCCAAATAAAACTATAAGCAGTCTCAGAGGACATCTGTTATCTCCTTGGCCAAGTGGCACCACCAATTACAACCCCAGCACCATCACTCTAACCACCACCACAGTCTGAGGGAAATTTTGGAGCCAGTGGAGAGTAGTACACTACAACAGCCATCTTGTAGTTATTTGTTTCATATCTTTCCTGTTGATTTTATAATTTCATTATTGTTGCTGTTGTTGTTTTGTTTTTCCAGTAAATACTGTTTGTATTACAAATGAAGTTTCTTGCTCTGAATCTGTGCTTGCCTGGGAGCCTGGTTGTGTGTGTTTATGGAGGAGACACAGAAGCATGGTGCTGAGCAGCAGTAGCAGCAGCAGAGCAGCTTTCAGGTCACTCGGGTTTGGTTCTTTGGGGCAGCAGCACCCCAAGGAGGAAGGAGAGCACAGGAGCATGGGCCAGAAACAACAGAAGCAGCAGCAGCCAGGCACCTATCTAATAACTCAGTTTTGGGTAACTTCATGTCTTTATTGCAGGTGTTCGAAACAATTTTTTTATAAGATTCTCTTGTCGAGTACTTTTACTACAGGCATATAGTAAAACCTGCAGTGGTGTTAGTGGTGCGTGTATTTTCTGCTTGGTTTACAATTGTTGTGTGTTTTTTATTTGTTTGTTGCTGCTATGTTTTCCATCCCAATCCTTGGGGGAAGGGCTTTGCTCATCACTAGCTGCATAGAAAGAACAGAGAGACAGATAGACTCAGAGAGAGATTTATTTGTAGTCAGATACAGTCTGACATAGAGAAGACTGTGTCTTTTTAAGTAATGTTAATATACTCGAAGAATTAACTGCTGGTGTGCCACCCCAAATTACATATTTAAGGCTGACATTTGAGATAAATTTGTTGCTTTAACTAACATTCTTTTCCCGGCAGACTTTTTCGTTGTAATGAAGGAACTATTTCTGCTTTCTGTTCTGACCCTGAATAATATTTTCAAGGTCAGCATCATTATGAGGAAGTGTGGTTCAGGGTGTGGTATTACTGAGTCAAGTTCCATTGGTGGGAGAGGAAAGGAAACAGCTGTATGTGCATATGGGGCAAAAGAAGCAGCAGCAACATAAGCTGGGCAGCTATCCTTTCACTTGTTTTTTTTTATGACTGTGGGCAGAGCCTACAGGAGTATTGCATGTACAAAAGGAGTGATGTCATGTTTTCTATCCGTGGAACTGACTGAAAGTGTAAATAGTCTCCTCTGCCTTACTGTCCTCCAAGAAATGTTTTCTGCCCTCAAATAAATATGCTTTCATGTTAGTCAATGGTTGTAGGGTACTATTTTGTTTCTTAAATGGGTGGTACAAGAACTGGAACCTGAGTAGTGGGAGGCAGCATTGTTTTTTGGGGGAAGTAAGATCCAACCCACCTCCACCAAGAAGCTCCTAAAAATCCAGCCAACCTTTTTTTTTATTCATGTGGGAGGAGCATGAGGTGGAACCTATCATGCTGAAAGAAGAGTCACTAGTTTGGTATCTGGCCAAAGAACACCAAATCTGTGGAGTCCCTAGGAGAACACATACTACTTAATGCATTCAAACTGACTTAAAAACCCTTGGAACAAATGATTATCAGAGTCACCTTGTGTCTCAAAAGGAAAGACTCAGCTTTCGGGTATTTCTTAAACATTTATATACTAAAAACAAAGTTCAGTTTTTGGGATTAATAATATGTGTTTACCATATTCTATCTATACATTTTTAATTGTCTTTACAGATAAATCATGCAGGTTCATGTACTTGGTGTAAACATCTGTGATGAAATGTATTTTACTTTTTTCTGACTCAGTTTCTATCAGTGAAAAGAAAGACTGGAACAATTATCAGAGCTGCCATCCCCAACATTGCCGCTTGTTTATACTCATTGGAATGTGTTATTCCAGTTTCTGTGCCTGTGTGTAGTATATAGGAAGCTTTAAAGCATTATTTTCTTCTGGCTTGAGGAGTTAATTGAGACCACAGAAAGTTAAAGTAGTACCCAACCCAGCATGTGCAAAATACATATGTTATGTAGAGTGTTTTGATACTGTATGTATGTTAAATCCTAGTGTGTCCTTCCCTCTGTCTGTTATTATGAGTTTTCCTAAGTTAGCTTGCTACAGGTAGCTGTATGGTAGTTTTACGACCCATGGGGATCTCTATAACAAATAGTTTTATTGGCTTTCTTTCTCCTATGATGCCCCCTGTCTCATGTGACAGTGATGTAGCCATGCCCTTAGATTTAGCATGTGTACTGCTTTAAAATTAGTTTAGCAACAGCAGAGCCTTGTAGCTGATCTTATCCAGGGAGCACAAATGTCAACAGTTAGTTGCCTGCTGACTCATTGAAACAGTGATGTTATTACACAGTGACATCACCATAGCTTTGGATTTGCATCATTCCTTGCATTTTCTCTTAAGAAATATTTCTCCACACTAACAAAAACATCCTTTAAATTCTGTATATAACAACAAGCCATTATATAGTTGCAATAAGGCACTCCAGGGTGTGTGTTATCATGTAATAACGTCACTCCTGGGGTGGTGGAAGCACTCGGCTTCACCTCTGCTTAAATATGCCCTTTCTCAATGTACTGTACTTTGATTCAGTTAGTGTATGCAACAGCCTTCATGTGAACACTCTGGAGTTCTCTTTGACTCCTGATGTCTATTTGCTTTCGTTATTGTATATTGTTTGAACTGCTTTGGTCTTCTTGATGTGGTGCCTGTGTAAATGAGTATCTGACTCAAAGGTTTGTAAATCTCATATTTTTTAAATAAATAAATAACTGTTTATGTTTAAGCCCATGAAATGCCCTTATCTAGTTAATGCATTCACAGTTGTAGCGGCTCTGCCAGAGCTTGTTTTCTTTGGGGCAGCAGCACTCCGTGGAGAAGGAGGCGGCACAGGAGGATGGGTCAGATGCAGCAGCAGGGCAGCTATCAGTACACTCAGGTTTGGTTCATTGGGTCAGAAGCACCCCATGGAGGAGAAGGAAGCACAGGAGGACTGACTAGATACAGCAGCAGCAGCAGGGGCAGTTTTGTTCAATACAGTATGGGTGACTTCTGTCTTTATTCTGGGTTTTCAAAAATGTTTCCTTATATGTCTCTTTGACCAGTACTTTTTCTACAGGCTTGTAGTAAAAGTTATAGTGGTGTTGGTGGTATGTGTATTCTTTGCTTGATTTACAATTTTTGCGTGTTTTTTTATTTGTTGTTTCTGTGTTTTCCCTCCCAGTCATCTTGGGAAGGACTGTGCTCATCACTAGCCGCAGAGAAACAGTGAGAGAGAGAAAGAAAGAGAGAGAGAGAGAGAGAGAGAGACAGAGTCTCACAGAGAGATTTATTTGTAGTCAGATACAGTCGGACATAGAGAAACCTGTGTCTTATTGAGTAATATTAATACAGTCAAAGAATTAACTGCTGCTGTGCCACCCCAAAATATATACTTAAGGCTGACATGTGAGCTCGATTTGCTGCTTTAACTAACATTTTTTTTTTTTTGCTAAGAGACCTTTTCCTTGTAATGAACAAAATTGTTTATTTTTCTGACCTTGAAGCATATATATTTTCTTTGTCAGTATCAGTACGAAAAAGTACATCTCATGGCATGGTACTGCCTAGTTGAGTGGGAGAGGCATGTGAAGAGCTGCATCTGCAGCCAATAGTATAGCAACAGCAGCATCATCCAACATGCATACTTTGCAGTCTTCTGTGGTGCAGATACTGGCTGCAGCTCCAGTACAACAAAATGGCTGCTGTAATACTATCTGATGATGGTGGTGGTGGAAGGGAAGTCACTGGCAGTGGGAGTAGGACAGTCCAAAAGTAGAATATTCCAACAAGAACATATCTTTTCCATAGATACTGTTCCCAAACTATATACAGTATAGATTTGAAATCTTTTGTGTCTCATACCTTTAGCCATTGTGCAATTGACACTATGCACCTAACCATGGATATGTGGAGCAGTGCACCAGGAATTGCCTCCTCATATATGTGTATCACGGATCACAGGGCATGTTACTTTAAGTTTTCTGCATAGCCCTGTCAGCACCCATTCTGTCTAAGCCACCCTCCCCTTGCTGGTGTGCAGCAGCAGACCACGCTCAGCATTTATTTTATTTTATTTTATTTATTTATTTTTTTTATTTTAGTCTTTGGCAACTGGGTAAGGCCCACTTGGCACAAGTGCCTGTTTTCAGGGGCAACCTGGGAGCACTGGGGGGTTAAGTAACTTGCTCAGAGTCACACAGTATCCAAGTGAAGGTTGTGAGAATCAAACCCAGGTCTGGTCTTCTGGATGTACCAAGCTTGTTCACAGCTCGTTACTCTAACCTCTAGACTATACTGACTGATGCCTGAACATGATGGGTGTGGACGCTATGCAGCACACTGCCATTAATATATTAAGTGAGCTGTAAACTCAAACTCATGAGTGGCTCAAGAGGCAGAACCTGAAAGCAGGCTCTATTCCAGCAACTATCTCATGGGAATGTTGTTAAGGCCATTGAGGATACATCATTCACTTATGTGAAATGTTTTGCCCACTGCCTGAATTTAATAGCCCAGGGTTGCCTAAAGAATAATAATGAGATTGATGCCATGCTGACCTCTGCCCACTGGTTGTGTGGACATTGTAGTCATTCCACAAAGGCCAGAAAGGAGCTTTAAAACCTGCAGATAACAATGGAGTTCTGTAGAGCTGGCTAAAGCAGGAGGTGGCCACGTGGTATAATTCCGTTTGCTGGAACAGCTGTTTGAGCAATACAAGGCCTTAACAGACTTCACCATGCTGCATAGAGATTGTGACACTTCCTTTCTCTCCCTCACTATGAATCAGTGGTGCTTGAGGGATACTGATCCAAATTCTACAACCCTTTGAATATGTTTCCCAAGTGGCTTGTGCTGCAAATGCCTATATCAGCCAGGCAATACTGCTGATTTGTTTGCTACAGCCGATACTACTGAACATCAGGGAGCAGTTCAGCTGAAATGTGGACAGCACAGAAGATGATCTTGCAGAAAGAATGACTGAACATGTGTGCACTGACCATCGTTTGTGCAGCCTGGGACAGTCCAGTGTTTAGGGTGTGGTGACCCTATTAGATCCCAGCTATAAGCATGACATCAAATCTCTACTTGGGGGGGAGATTCAGATACTCAAATTCAGGTATTTATAGGGCTTGTGTAGCAACACAAGAGAATCCAGCAAGGTAAAAATAGCAGGCAGCAGCAGCAACAACATGTTTCAAGACATTGTTTGTTTGGAAACTCATCCTCATCTGCCACAAGTACCAGCACAAAGTTATCCTCCTCCTCCACCAGCTCCATGGGTACTCAACAGCAACCAAGCAGTCACAGTGTCATAAATCTACTATGGTGAGTTCTCTCTCTCTCTCTCTCTCTCTCTCTCTCTCAGGTGGGCGTGGCCAGCAAAAGGTTGCTCCATCTGATCTAGAGAGCCACATGTCTTCTGCCTCAGTTGTGCAGGTATACATGGATGACCCAGAACAGCTTGGGGCAGATGATAACCATTGATTTACTGACAGAGCAAGCTTTCAATATGGCCTGCACTTGTAAAAGTTGCTGTTGAATATCTATCCTGCCCAGTAGCCAGTGTAAGTTCTGAAAGTGTTCGGCACAGCAGGGACCATCATTGCTGACAGGAGAACATGTCTTTCAAAACTAGAATGTAGAAATGCTGACATTCATAAAAAATGAGCAAAGACATCCCAGCTGTCTACAAAATTAGTGTCAGATGGAGGTACCATGAGGAGGGAGAAGGAGACTCAAACCAGCCGGCAGAGGTGGGGGATGAAGAATGAGGATGAGGGTGACCTGGTGGATCAGCTATCAGATGATGATAATGCTGAGAGTCATTTTGAACACTGTTAAGAATCATCAGCCCTCTACACTAACCATTTCTACATAAGTGAAATGTTGCAGCCATAGATATGGTCAGATATTTCTGGATACTTTGCAACATTTCTAAAGAGATTCTCTTTGGTGGTCCAGAGTGGTACTGCAAGCAGTCAGGGAATTTCTCTAGAGGTATCACAGACATTTCAGGAAATATCTAACCATGTCTTTGGCTGCAACTGCAGGTGGTTTGGAGAGTCACACTAGTGTGCATTTCCCGTGTAAGCTGAGCATGCAATAAACCAGTGTGACTATTCTGCTCCTCTCACAGACAAAGTCATTGAACTGGTGCGGTTCTTTTCAAGTGTAATGTACTGTAAATGCCAATTTCTCTAGAGGTATCACATACATTTCAGGAAATATCTAACCATGTCTTTGGCAGCAACTGCAGGTGATTTGGAGAGTCACACTGGTGTACATTTCATTGTAGGACTGGTGGCATGATGCAGTTCTCAAGAAGACACCAGTGTCACTCTCATGTGTCGTCACTACAGGCATCCTCAAGCAGTTTATGTTACTGGTTTCAAAAACCACTTGGTGCAATCTGACACCAGAGTGAGCTACACTGGTGTGTAACAGCTTAGTCAGTGTAAACAGGGCTTTAATGTATATCACTGATGTCCAAGGAAAACATTCTATTCACTCACAGGGAATATTCATTTCAACTGCCAAACCTTAGACAACTTCCAGGGGGAGCTGCAGCCCCAAAGAGCCAAACCTGAGTGAAATGATAGCTGCCCTGCTGACACATCTTGCCTGTCTATATGTGCAGCTCTTCCCTTGCCTCTCCCACTAATGGAACACAACTGTGCAGTTCCACACCCTGAGACACACTTCTTCATAGTGATGTTGACACTGATAATATTATTCAAGGTCAAAAACAAAATTATGTCCTTTATTACAAGGAAAATTCTCCTGGGGAAAAAATGTTAGTTAAAGCAGCAAATCTATCTCAAATGTTAAGTCATAAATATGTCTTTTGGATTGGCACACTAGCAGTTATTTGTTTTAGTATATCAATAAGCAAGCAATAATACTCAACAGGGTGGGTAGTATTGGGCTACACCCACCTGCCCAAGGGCAGGTATAGCCCAATACTGCCCACCCTGGAGGGTATTATTGTGCTTAGAAAATGGGTTTTGTTATTTTTTTTTATAATATTTCATATGCAAAAAGAGGGTAAAATAGTAATAAAAATTAACAGAAAAAGCAGCTATCATAAAATAGTTCCTTTAGTGGTTGAATTGCTACTAGAGGGTGCTGCTGTTTATGAGAGCACTTAATATTATATTGCAGTGTCTATCTTCATTTGTTGTTGTATACTTCCACTCAGTCTTCCAGTCATCACCCCCCCCATCCCTGTTTACTCATGGGGTTCAGCTAGTTTTTTTTATAGATATTTTTTGGAACATTAAATAGTGCTTTAGCGAGTAGTGATCGGATCAGTGTGGAATGATTATGGTGATGGTGTCAGACTGAGGCGCGATGTACTCTTTCACTGCATACGAGGTTGAGCAAGGTGGAGCAGGAAAGAAACTTACTCAGTTAAAAAAATCAGGTATATTAGTGTAATTTTTAGTGGCTCCGGTGTGTGTTGGGGGGAGGTACTTTGCAGGGCTAGCATTTACCATAGTGGTTCAGTGATCAGGAGAATCGGGTGAGGAGTGGTGGTGGCACTTTCTTAACTACGACTCCCCAGACATGGATATGCATTGTCGACTTGCTACAGTTACTGTATCAGCCGGCTTTTGATGGAATGGGAGCCACGAGCAGCTCTGTTGCACTATCCAGTCTCTGTGTCAGAAACCTGTGTTTTCTATTTTTAATACATTTTTTGCTTGTTGACTGATAGTTTGGGGTGTAGTGGGGAAGAATATGTCTTCAACTGGGGGTAGTTTTCCTGTCAAGCAGTTTATCTCTTATTAGAGTGTGAGAGAGAAAAAATTGCTGTTTCAGTTTTGCTTTGGAGGCTGCAACAGAATTTCAATGGGTAATGTGAGAGTTGTCAGAGGATTCTGTTTTAGGTGGGCATTGTTGTCTCTACAATGCCCACCTAGATAAGTTTCTCAGCCAGTCAGAAGCCTCATAGTGTATTATCCATTTCCTAATACTCGATATGACGCAGTCTTCTCTTATGTCAGCCTGTATCTGATTACAAATAAATCTCTCTGTGTCTTTCTGTCTCTCTTCAGCTAGTGACGAGCACAACACTTCAACATGACTGAGAGGAAAAACACAGCTGCAGAAAAAATGTATATCTACTGCATAAAACAAACAAATAAAAGACACATAAAAACAGTAAGCCATAGGTACACACACACCATCAACATTACTTTAACTTCTACTACAAACCTGTAGTAGAAGTACCTGTACTTGAGAAAGCAAATTCTGTGGGGCTTTAAATGTGCTTTTACTTGAACCCTGCTATTTCTTAAGTTGGGGCCCATCTTTTGAAGGCTTCTCATTTCAGTATGTAAACTGTGGTTATTAACTTGTCTCTATATGTAAACTGTTATTTCCTAGCTGTCTCAAAATGTCATCGGTGGTTGTTAACTTGTCTCTGCATGTAAAACTGTTATTACTGAATGTAATTAACTCTGGGTCACCCCTGAAAATGGGACAATATGTCTCAATGGGCTTACCTGGTTAACAAATTTCAATAAATAAATAAATTAAAGCACAGTTTTTGTTGTAACAACAGAGCAAATCCTTCTCTCTCAAATGTCCATAAGGTCTGCACTGAGTTGAGGGAGTCAAATGGGTCCATTTGCTATGGAATGCAGCACTATGTGCCCATTTTTAGCCATTGCAAGATTACCCATTGAACTGTATTCCACACATAAATTTTCTCTGAATAATATTCTGCAGATGACGATGCACTTTTGGCAATTTAAGTAATATAGCAGAACACAGAAACACAGAATATGCTGGCAGATAAAAGATCTACTGGCCCATCCAGTGTGCCCATTTTCTCCCTGACTATACTGTTACTGCAAACCCTACCTGATCTCTGTCTGCCACCCCAGTTTCCTACCAAGATTCCTTTGTGCCAAACCCATGCATGCTTGAAGCCCACCACTGTTTTTGCCCCCAGCACATCTGCTGGAGGACTGTTCAGTGAAAAGTTAGTTCCTTACATCCTTCCTAAATGTCCCTCCTCCCTATTTCATAGTATGCCCTCTTGCTCTTGTGCACCTTCTCTTCTGAAAAAGTACTGCTCCCCCTTTACCTTTACCTTATTCACCCCTGTGAGGTACTTACATGTTTTTATCATGTCTCTCTTCTCTGTCCTCTTTTCCATATTAGGATTCTTCAGTTCCTTCTTGTAGGGTTTATGATGCAGCCCCTGCACTTTTTAGTTTGCCCTCCTCCGGACAGCCTTCACCATGTCTCTGTCCTTCCTGAGGCCCGGTCTCCAGAACTGGATAAAGTACCCCAGGTGGCATCCCACTGGTCCTGCCCACTGGTATGTCACACTTCCTCACCACCTTGATGTCATCAGATAAAGTGCTTGTCTTTGCTGCTCTGCTACACTTATGTATGGTGCTTCTTGTCTGTTATGAAATTGTTTAGCCACACTGCTTTGTTCATTTCTGGTTTTGCTGATGGTTTTCTCCTTGTTGCAATGTATTTATTCTTCAGCTGCTTTTGTATCTGCAACTAGTTGTACCTTTACATTTTATATTTTACTCTTTCTGTACTACGTTTCATTGTTATTTGTGCTGAATTCTCCATGATACTTTGCATTTATTCTCTTAACTGTTTTTGTATCGGTAGCTAGTTTACCTTTACATTGTATATTTTACTGTTTTCCTTGTATCATGTTTCATGATTGTTTTGTAACTTGTACTCTCCTGGGTCATGCCTGGAAATATGCATATTTATTATCTAATGCACCTACCTGGTAAACAAAGAAGGAAAGAAAGAAGGAAAGAAAGAAAGAAAGAAAGAAAGAAAGAAATGAATAAATGATAATCCCAAGGTTCCTTTCCTGTTTAGTGACTGCCAATACCTCTCCCCACATTTTATACACCCCCTGGCTTTCTGTGCACTAGGTGCATGATTTTAAACTTTTTTACATTGAAACTCAGCTGCCATACACTCCAGCCTCTCCAGAGTATCTACCCTATTGCAGATTTTGGTGTCATCTGTAGAGAGGCATACCTTCCCTTCCAGCTCAGAAGCAGAACCTCCATGGAAATTAGGAGTGGCATCCCAGCTGATCTGTCCTGGATAAATACATTGGAACAACTGGTAAAACATAAATATTGTATCACTGTTTGTAGTATTGTGGGTAAAGTTTTTTTTTGTCATTTTTGACCAGGAAAGATACGCTAAGCAATGCTAGCTTGTTTTCAAGTGCATCCTGGGGGTTGGGGGCTGGTTGCATGGACCTTTAAATACATTGTAAAAATTGGTAAAAACACGACCTCACTGGGAATGAGATGATACAGGTAATTTGGACTATCCTGGGTAAAGAAACTGTGAAAACATGTATTACTAGCAGCAACTGGCTCTCCACCCCCCTTCCCCGCAATAGCACAGTGTGGTTTAATTGTTAGAGCTCAGCTGAGAATTGGGAGATCAAAAATGCAAACCCTGTTACAGTCACATACACAGTGTTTGACCTTGAGTCACTCACTTATCTTCCCAGTGCTCCAATCAACCCATCCACCAATGGAAATGGGTAGAAGCAGTGACCTACTGGAATTAAGATATTGCATCTCATCTGCAATACCCTGGGGAAATAGGTATCATGTCAATTGAGCGAGTTTATTTGCACAATTAGAAATGAATGATTACAATTCGAGTGACAGGCACATATCTCCAAATTGCACAGAACAGTGACAGGTACATATGAGTGAACTTGCCAACCAGGTGACCCAACACATAGAGCAATGGGCAGCATGGTGTTAGAATAAAGAGATGGGAGGTTTGGGGGCCATAGCCCCCATGAGGGATGCAGGGGAGGCATAGTCCCTGCATAACAATGTGATGTGAGCCCCTGGACTAGAAACAAGTGCAGCAGGTGTATACATTAGTTATGCTGCATGGTAGGAACATACCTGATGATGGTAGTGGAGGAGCAGTGGATGTCAGAGGTATGGATGGCACAGGTGGTCTCAGGTGCAGCAGCAGGCAGGAGCCATCGCAGGTACCATGATCCAACTGAGCGTCTGCTGCAGGTCATCACAGAATACTCTCACAATGGCCAAATTGAGTATTTACAGAGTCTAGCCTATAGTTTTCAATTTCAGATGTGAATCCATTGCTCAAGTCTGCATCGCTGAGATTTCCAGTTGCTTATTTTGAAATCGCTAAGATGTTTTCACTCAAATTGAAACTGATGCAATAAAGTCACTCAAATGGCATGGAACCAGGGAAATACATTGAAAAGAAGACAAATATAAGAAAATGTTAGCAACTGGTAAGATAAGATATTTATTTTTATTTTATTACATTTCCTCCTTTCCAGACTCCTTCACACCCTGCCCTGGAAACAGTGTGGGCTAATGGTGAGAATATTGTTAGAACTAGGAAATTATAGGTGCAATCCCTGCATGTGATAAATATTCATTGTACAATGCTAAGGAAATCACTTAACCTCCCAGTGTGCTTGTCCACTCAACAGCAACAGTGGGTAGTAGTCGGACTCCACTGGAAATGGGATGTTGCAGGGCCATCATACCCATAGTGTCTAGGGAACATGCCCCCTGAAATTTATATCAGGACAGTGCCTTTTGAGCTGAAGAAACCTTTAAAAGTACCATTTAATGTTCCCATTAGATTAATGCTGAAATGTGTCCCCTCCCAAAAACTCCATGGCATAATGTCCCTGGGATGTTGCATCTCAGCTGTACTTTCTTGAGTAAATACATTGTAAACAAGAACTGGCCAGAGCCGATAGGGCTGTGAAGCACTACAAGTGATGAAAGTTACACATGTGTAAAATTATTCAACACCCATGTCTAACTTGGCCATATGGTGGAGGTGGTGCACCAAATTTCAACATGTCCTTTTCTGGACCCCTCCTCATGAATAGTGCCCTGTCATTTTGTTCAACTGTCCCAAAAGGTGATTGCGCAGATCAAAAGCGCTATTCTACTCCATATGTGTGGAAAACACGGTTCGAGCAGGTTGTGGAAAATGACAGCTGTACAGTTATGAAGGAGGTATACAAAAATGGCTATGTTAAAAATGTGAAGTGAAAATATTAAAAATTAGCAATGTTAAGAGCGTGCATAGAAACTGTGCAGTGCACGCTCATAATGCAATCATTTGTTGGAATCTTTTCCACAAATTTTCAACATGGCTGTTTTTGTACCCCTCCTCATGAATAGTGCCAGTGTCATTTTGTTTAATTTTCCTGAAAGGTGATTGAGCAGAGCAAACAAGCTATTCTGCACCACAGGTGCGAAAACATGTTTTGGGCAGGTTGTGAAAATGACAGCTACAGTGTTGTGAAGGAGGTGTGCAAAATGTTAAAAATATGGGTGAAAATATTAAAAATTAGCAATGTTAGGAATGTGCATATAAACTGTGCAATGTATGATCATAATGCAGTCATCTTTGAAATTTTTCTCACCAATGGCAACATGGGCACTTTGAGACCTCACCATGAACAGTGGCAATGTCATTTCATGAACTGGTCCAGAAAGGTGATTCTGCACAGTGACCACAAAATCACCTTTCAGGACCAAGTAACAAAATAACAGTGACAGTGCTCATGTGAGGTGAGGTCCCAAGAACCCCATGTTGAAAATTTGGGGCAAAAATTCCAAAAAATGGCTGAGATATCAGCATAAGTTGAAAACACCATTGAATGGCTGTATAGCATGCTTACCTTTCATTCTTTAGTTCACGGTTGGGCTTTGAAGAGTGCAGATATGTCCCAGTCCTGAGAAGATGACAGCGCTGACTTTCGTAGGTAAGTATGGGGTATGGGGGTTTGTGGGGAGGTGGGTGCACAGTGGGAGGATGGGCGGGGGAAGGAGACTGCAGCAACAACAAGGGACCGTTTTTACTTTCACAGGGAAATAAAACAGATAACAAGGGACCATTTTCAAATTTACAGGAAAAGGAGCACAAAAAAAATAATTCAGCACACTGAGGTAGGCTCCCAGTGTGTCACATGAATGCCTACATCGGGACTGGGCACCCCAAGTCGGGCATAACGTGGACAGGGGCACCAGAAAGAACAAAATTGAGGAGGGATCGTTTTCCAATTTAGAGAAAAAAAAAAATTCTGCACACTAGGGTGGGCTCCCAGTGTGTGACAGGAGATGGCCACGACTTTGGGAGGGGGGCACAAACAGTGAATGGCATAGTGCCATACACAACATGGTGGCAACACAGCACTGCACATGCATGTGACTCGTGCACATGTGCAGTGCACGTATCGGAATACAGAAGTAACAGCTGAAATAGTGCAGCTGTTATTCTGTATCCCAATCGTGGCGGAGGGCTTTCAGCTTTGTTGGGCTTTTGGAAAGATACTTCCAAAACTTCAATGGAAGAGGTTGTGAGATCAGCCATTTTTAGAGCTAAAAAGCTCTCACACAACGGCTGTAGGCTCTGTCCCACAGCCCTAAAAATTAGCAGATGCAAGACCACACTAGATAGTATATGTTGTATTTCAGTTGCACCATTCCTGGTAACTAAATTATGAAAAAGAAACATTGCTGACAGCCACTGACCTTTTCTTAGTTCCCCCTCATGCAATAAGGTTACTCTAGTAATTGGATCACAGTTAAGAACCAGAAGCTTGCAGGTTTAAACCCTCCTACAGCTAAATATTGTGTGACCCTGAGCAAGTTGTGTGAAGCAAATGAACAAATCAAAACGAAAGAAAAAGCCACTATGGTTCTCAAAAGAGGTGGCTGTGAAAGTCAGGAAGAAAAAGATAGCATTCCGGAAGTATAAGGAAACACAGAAGGAGCAGGACAGAGAGCTGTACCAGTTAAGGCAGAAGGAAGCAGGGAGGGAAGTCAGAATAGCAAAGACCCAAACTGAGGAAAAGATAGCCAACTCAGTTAAGAAGGGGGATAAAACCTTTTATAGGTACATCAGCGAGTGTAGAAAGACAAAGGGAGGGATAGTGAGGCTGAATAGAATGAACAGTGGGTGGGCAGAGGGGGACAGTGAAAAAGCAGGAATACTGAACAAATATTTCTGCTCAGTATTCACAAAAGAGGAGGGGGAAGTGCCTAATCCAATTAACAGAAGCACTCTTGATAGGGGGTCGATCCCAGTCCTTTCACAGAAGAAAGGGTTCTGCAAGAACTCCTAAAACTGAAGGTGGACAAAGCAATGGGTCCTGATAGAATTCACCCCAGAATTCTAAAAGAATTAAGGAGGAACTAGTGAAACCACTGGCTACTCTTTTTAATAAATCATGGGAGGATGGTGTGGTACCCGAGGACTGGAGGAAGGCGGATGTGATTCCCCTTCACAAAAGTGGGTCCAAGACAGAGGCAGGAAACTACAGACCTGTCAGTCTGACCTCTGTGGTAGGGAAAGTGATGGAGTCACTTCTGAAGGAAAGAATAGTCGAGTCATGGAGGCCAGTGGAGCACAGGACCCAAGGCAGCATGGGTTCACAGCGGAAGGTCATGTCAGACGAATCTAATAGATTTCTTTGACTGGGTGACCAAAGTAGTAGACCAGGGAGGGCTGTGGACATGGCTTACCTAGACTTTAGCAAGGCATTTGACACAGTCCCACACAAAGATTAATAGTCAAATTAACCAGCCTGGGAGTGGGACCCAGGGTGGTAGCCTGGAAAAACATTGGCTGGACAACAGGACACAGAAGGTAATTGTAAATGGAGTTCATTCTGAAGAAAGGGGGTTACTAGTTGGGTGCAGGGGTTCAGTATTGGGTCCAGTCCTTTTAATGTCTTCATCAGTGTCATTGCAGAGGGACTGGAAGGAAAAGTATGCCTTTTGCAGATGACACAAAATCTGCAACAGGGTTGATACACAAGGAGGCGTGGAAAGGATGAAAAGGGACTTGGCAAGGTTGGAGGAATGGTCGAAGTATGGCAGCTAGGATTCAATGCAAAGAAGTGAAAATAATGCACCTGGGAAACAAGAGCCCAGGGGAAGAATACACAGTGGGTGGGGAGGTAGTAACAACAACAAAAAAGGAAAGGGACCTGGGGGTAATCATATCAGATGACCTTAAGGTTAGCAAGCAATGTGAGAAGGCAGTAGGGAGGGCTGGGGGTATACTGGGATGTATAGGGAGAGGCAACAGCAGCAGAAAACAGGAAGTTGTTATCCCTCTGTACAGACAGTTGGTGAGACCCCATCTGGAGTACTGTGTCCAATTCTGGAGACCCCATCTCCGCAAGGACATAGACAGGATAGAGGCAGTCCAGAGGAGGGCAACTAAAATGGTGCAGGGTCTGCAAGAGAAGCCGTATGAGGAGAGACTAAAGGAGCTTAATATGTATACCCTTGAGGAAAGAAGGGAGAGGGAGACATGATAGAAACTTTTAAGTACCTCAGTGGAATCAACAAAGTCCAAGAGGGTAGCATTTTTCAGAAAAAGAGACTTGCAAGAACAAGGGGACACAATTTAAAGATAGAAGGAGGGCGGTTCAGGGGCAATGTGAGGAAGTATTATTTCACAGAGAGGGTAGTGGATGCATGGAACAGCCTCTCCTGAGGAGGTTGGGGGTCTAAAACTGTGGGAGAATTCAAGAATGCATGGGACAGACATAAGGCAATTCTTGTGGGGGGTAGGAAGAAATAGGCTGTTGGTTAACTAGGATCTGCGGCCTATCCTGTAGGTAGGGAAATGGGCAGACTAGATGGGCCTAGCGGTCCTTATCTGCCATCAAAGTCTATGTTTCTATGTTTCTATGTAAGTTACTGAAAATAAGATGTTGCATCAGTAGTAGCCATAGACACGGTCAGATATTCCCACACATTTCATGAAATTTCTAAAGAGTTTCTCTCTGCTGCCCCTACTGTGGAAATAGAGAAAGCAGGAGATTTCTCTAGAAATGTCACAGAAATTTCAGGAAATACCTGACCATGTCTTTGGCTGTGACTGTCAGTTGTACGATTCTCGGTAACTATGTTGTGAAAACGTGTACCAGCAGGACCCCACTGGAATCAAGATGTTTCATATTAACTGGGCTTTCCTTAGTCAATAAATTCAAGACAATATTGTTAAGTGTTACCTTCCTTCACTTACTAAACATTTTCTTGTTCGCAGCATTAACTGTAGTGAGAAACAAGTAATATAACTTACTGAGAATTTAATGTGGGCCTCAGAATACTGTCCCACTGCTCTACCACTGAGCTACTGTATCAGCTCACATTGTTGGACATATGGATCCTGGACAGATTTCCTTTCTCTGGTACTCCATATCCTGCAACTAGAAACAATCAAGGGGACAATTAGATGTTTGGTGCAATATTAGTTTAGTTTCATTTATTAATTATAAATTACCTTTGGGCAACAAAGCCCTTTTACAAAGGTACCCTTGTTAGTACAAACACTAAACATAAATGTACTAACATAATACACAGAATTACATAAAATATATTAAGTTAACTGAATTAAGCATAATAAAAACATATAAATTTACAAATAAGTTTATCCTGAAAGTAAAATAGTGGACCATTTTTAAAAGAGGAAACCTTTCCACATTCAAGGACATCAGCTCTTAGTAACAAATTCTGGTCAGAGCCGATAGGGCTGCATGGAAGGAATATGGGGTAAAAATATTGAAAATTACCAGAGGTATGAGCCTGCATTAGCAAACTGTAACATAGGCTCATACATTTGTTGTTTTGTAATATTTGTACACCAAATTTTCAACAGATCCTTGTTATAACCCTGCATCATGAAGAAGGGCAGAGCATTGCCAACACTAACAGCAGACTGCAGGTGAGAGCTGTAGCAAGCAATAACGCACAACAAAGTGTGGGTTACGTGCTGATAAGAGCATACTTGAGGGTGTACTAAGGCATGGCGCTGCGTTGGTGCCTTATGCCCCGGTATTCTATAACACGTATCCCACCTCAGTGTGTTATATGCTATAAAATGGGCACTTAAGTAATTATTAAAAAAAATTAGAACAAAAGAAAGTTAGAAATATAAAAATGGAGGTTTCATTAAGTTAAATAGTGAAAAAAATAGTCCCCAGCAGAGGTCTTCCTATGTATTTATGAGGTACAAAGTAGAAAAATACTATACAGCCTATGTAGGCCTCAACCCCCCCCCAATACATTTAATCTTTTGGGGTTTTTTTGTAATATTATTTCAACATGTATTACTTGCTGTATGCATTTCAGGTGTACCTGACTGCCAACTCAATTTTACTTGTGCCAAGCGTTTTCGAGTTCAGGTGTTCTGTTTTTCGTGTTACCATGTCCCCCCACCATCCAAAAATATTGTTTTGATTCTGTTTGGTTTTATTTTAATTTAGTTTTGTTTCATGTTGGATGATCTGAGTGCCGCTTTGTTGATACCGAGCGTGTCCATTTGCGGCTACCGTATGGAGCTGTTTCCTGTTGTTTTTTCCCATATTTAAAAGTGTTACTAATGGCGAACTTGACATGATGAAGACTTTTGTTTTTCTTGAGGTGACAGTACAGCATTATATGCTGTGATCGGGACTGTATGTTCGCCACTTGCGGCGGAGGGAGAGGGAGACCAGACCTGGAGGGTCCCCTCGCCCTTTCCTCAGCGACTCGTGCCTTCAAGGCTGAACTCCCGAGTGGAGGTGCCGGCTTGACTGGCAAGCTCCGGTGGGCCTCCTCGGGAATATCGCTTTCGCGACTCTCTGGCTGCTTCCCTCACCTCAGGAAAAGAATTGCCCCTGATGTTGCAGGTGAACTTTTAAAACCTACCCTGCTGCAGAATCATCAGTCCAGCGGCAAGCCCTGCTCTACCGACGGCATCAGATGCCTTTTCTTCAAACTTTGGCGCTGAAACTGCCTTTGTCCTTTGCGCCCTGTGATTGGCCGCTGCTGCCGCACATCTCTCGAGCCCTCCTGACTTAAGAGAGCTTCCCAAGGAAACCTTTTCGCCACTTGCCAACAGAAGGGAAAGAGGGAGACCTGACCTGGAGGGTCTCCCCCCTCGCCCTTTCCTCAATGACTCGCACCTTCAAGGCTGAACTCCCAAGTGGAGGTGCCAGCTTGACTGGCAAGCTCCGGTGGGCCTCCTTGGGAATATCACTTTCGGGACTTTCAGGCTGCTTTTTTAAGGCCCCCCCCACCTGCCCTGTTTGTGTGGTGAGATTAAATCCTTGCTTGCTCTGCCCACTGGCTGCTAACTGCCTATTGGCTTGGAGGGGGCGGAACTGTTTTTTGACTCTGCCTATTCCCTGGTCAATGTGCTCAGAACTGTGTTCTACTTGGGGTTTCTCTCCCAGTGCATCCTGACTCTCTCTCACAGCCTAGGACCTGCTGATCTCATACCTACCTGCTTAGCGCCACTCCTCTATCCCCTGGACCCTGCTCCGGTGCTCTGTGCACTCAGGAACTGTTACTTGTCCTCTCTGGCCTCTCGGTGCACCTGACTGTCATTTATGCCAGCCAGATCCTGCTCCCTCCGTGATAATTTCTTACTGACAGGCCATTGTGGTTACTTATGCTTAGCCCATTCTATTCTGTGTTTATTGCATTCTTGCTAACCCAGCTCATTCTATTAATTTCTGCTACAGTTTTATTTACCTAAGTGTTACTGATATTACTAATGTGACAACTTGACCTACAGTTAAGTCACTCAGATCACAACACCTAGCAAGCCCTCCTCCGGGATTCTGTATCCTGCCTGACTTCTGTCCTCAGTCATTACTCTGCCCCCTGGTCCTCCAGCTCCTTATACTCCACTACCCTCGGGTCACCACCACCACTACTAGTGGAGTATTCTGGGCGGGCATCCCTAATACCTCTCCCAGGTCCTACACAGGCCCCTGCTCCCACTCTCCCCTAAAGGTGCTTTCACACACGTGTATCCACCTGAAGTGGTATCACTTGCAATAACTGTGCCCCGGTTCTTAAATGGAATCTCTCAAGGTAATCTGCTCTTCTCCCCCCCCCGCAATATTCTTCTGGCTATCCTCATCCTGGGACTTATGTCCCTCCACTTTTCCACTGCTCCTGGCTTGGGCAGAGACCGTGATTGGTCCTCCCCCCCAGCACAGTGACCGACTTTACCTTCTCAAACCTCATGGCCAATGCCGTGGGTCCCTGCTATCTCCCTAGTGGATTGTTACCAAGACTCATCCTGTCTCAAACCAGAACAGTGCGACATCAGGTCTGGAGACTAGTGATCAAAAGGTGTCCCCTTAGCGGACTCCTCCTGTGGCTATTCTTACTGACCCTTGCCCTATCCGGAGAAATTGAATCAAATCCCGGCCCTTCCCCCCCTCCTCCGACTCTCCCCAGAAATGGTGGCTGGGCAAGGGTTTGAAAGTAGCTCACCTCAACATTCGGAGTCTACTTCCCAACCTCGATGAGCTCGCCGCATGGGCCAGTCTCTACAAGCCTGACATCTTGGGGATAACTGAGACCTGGCTCAAACCCCAGATTCCTGACTCTGCCTGTGGGCTCTCTGGCTATGAGTTCAAACTGTTGGACAGAACCGAAGCAAAAGGGTGGAGGCATCCTGATTTACTATAGGAGCCACCTCAATGTATCCTAATTAATCACAGCTCCTCGCTGCCGTTATCCTGTGAGCTGCTCCACTCCGGTTTCTACTTGGCAACGCCAAAAAACTGCATGTGGTGTGTACCTCAACCCCCTAAGGGAGGGCTTCAGGGCCTCACCCACCTCCTGGACACTGTCTGTCCCAGAACCGGGGACAATGAACTCCTAATCCTGGGGATGTGAACCTAAATTGGGCAGGGATAATGTCAAGCAGTTTGAGGCCTTGCTTGCCACCCAAACCCTGACGCAACTTGTACAGGAGCCCACCAAACGGAAGGCAAATGGTACCTCCTGCTCCCTTCTGGACTGGATCATGTCAGACCATCCCAAGAGGATCTCCTCTGCAGAGACCCCACCCGACTCCATCTCTGACCACCTTCTGTTCTCTGTATATGGAAAATTCCCTCCCTAAGGTCCCACATAAAATCATCCAGGTCCGAAACTTTGCCAGGTTCAACCCGGACCTGTTCATGGAGGAACTAAGGCTCACTGACTGGACAGAAGTCTACAGAGCCCAGGACCCCTCCTCCACTGTTGCTGCATTCCACAACATCTTTGTGGATCTACAAGATAGGTATAGAAACATAGAAATATAGACTTTGATGGCAGATAAGGACCACTTGGCCCACCCAGTCTGCCCATTTCCCTACCTACTGGATAAGCTGCAGATTCTAGTTAACCAACAGCCTATTTCCTGCAACCCCCCACTATAATTGCCTTATGTTGTCCCATGCATGTTTGAATTCCTCCACTGTTTTAGACCCCACAACCTCTCCAGGAAGGCGGTTCCATGCGTCCACCACTCTCTCCGTGAAAAAGAATTTCCTCACATTACCCCTGAGCCGTCCCCCCTCTAACTTTAAATTCTGCCCCCTTGTTCTTACACATCTCTTTTTCTGAAAGATGCTACTCTTCTGGACTTTGTTGATTCCCTTGAGGTACTTAAAAGTTTCTATCATGTCCCCCCTGTCCTTCCTTTCATCAAGGGTATACATATTAAGCTCTCACAGTCTCTCTTCATATGGTTTCTGATGTAGACCCTGCACCATTTTAGTTGCCCTCCTCTGGACTGCTTCCATCCTGTCTATGTCCTTGCGTAGATGAGGTCTCCAAAACTGCGCAGTACTCAGATGGGGTCTCACCAACTGTCTGTATAGAGGATAACCACTTCCCTTTTCTACTTGTGATGCCCCTCCCTATGCATCCCAGTATCCCCCTGGCTTTCTCTACTGACTTCTCACATTGCATACCCACCTTTAGGTCATCTGATATGACTACACCCAGATCCCTTTCCATTATTGTTGTTGTTAGTACCTCCCCTGCTACTGTGTACTCTTCTGGTGGATTTTATTTCCCAGGTGCATTACTTTGCACTTCTTTGCATTGAATCTAAGTTGCCATATGTCTGACCATTCCTCCAACCTTGCCAAGTCCCTTCTCATCCTTTCTACCCCTCCTTGTGTATCAACTCTTTTACAGATCTTTTGTGTCATCCATAAAGGCATACCTTTCCTTCCAGACCCTCTGCAATGTCACCTATAAAGACGTTAAAGAGGACTGGACCCAGTACTGAGCCCTGAGGTACTCCACTAGTAACCCCCCTTTCTTCAGAATGTGTTCCATTCACTATTACCTTCTGTGTCCTGTTGTGCAGTCAGTTTTCTACCCAGGCTACCACCCTGGGACCCACTCCCAGGCTGGCTAACTTGATTATTAATCTTTTGTGCGAGACTGTGTCAAATGCCTTGCTAAAGTCTAGGTAGGCCATATCCACAGCCCCTCCCTGGTCTATTACTTTGGTCACCCAGTCAAAGAAATCGATTAGATTTGTCTGACATGACCTTCCTGCTGTGAATCCATGCTGCTTTGGGTCCAGTGCCCCGCTAGCCTCTAGGTACTCAACAATTCTTTCTTTCAGAAGTGATTCCATCATTTTCCCCACCACTGAGGTCAAACTAACAGGTCTGTAGTTTCCTGCTTCTGCCTTGCTCCCACTTTTGTGAAGGGGAATCACATCTGCCCTCCTCTAGTCCTCAGGTACCACCCCATCTTCCCATGATTTGTTAAAAAGTGTGGTTAGTGGTGTCATGCCCCTATCACTAGGCGTAGGGTCTGTGGGACAGCCACCCAGTGGCTGCATGGGGGCCTCCTCTCCCTCATGCAGGCGAGAGACAAGTGCTGGGCACAATTCAAATGCTCACATGATACTACCCTGTTTCAGCAATACAGAAAACTCAGAAATGAGTGTAAGAAAACTATCAGGGGGGCCAAAAGTGATTTCTGCAAGGCCACCCTTCTCAGCTCTGCTAAGGACCCCAGACAGTTCTGGAGAACCATTCAAACACTGGTCAGTGGTCGCTCCAACTCTGGGGTCACTGACATGCTCATCGGAGGAGCCTCCTGCAACAATCCTTACACGATTGCCAATGCTCTCAACTCCCATTTCACTGACCTCCCTACTGTCCTCCCACATGGGTCTATGGCCTGAAATACAAACAGCCCTGCTCCCACGACCCAGCAGGAGTCTGGCCTACCCTGTCCTCCGTTCCACCTAAGGGTGGTATTGGTAAATGAGGTATGGTCTCTTCTCCAAGGCCTCTCCCAGTATGCAAGCCCAGGCCTAGATAACCTGGAGCCCAAGCTCCTCAGACTTGGTGCCCCCCACATTACCACCCCAGTGGCCCACATCTTCAACCTATCCCTTACCCAGGGACAGATCCTAGATATCTGGAAGGTTGCCAAGGTCATCCCTGTCCTAAAGCAGGGCAGCCCCAAAATCCTGGATAACTACTGTCCTATAGCCATCCTCTTGGCTGTCAGTAAGCTCCTGGAAAAGGTGGTAGCCAAACAACTCTCGGAGTATATCCACACCCATGGACTGCTGTCCCCTGCCCAACATGGCTTTCACAAAGGGCACAGTACTAACACGGCACTTATCTCTGTCTCTTCCAGCATCAGAGCAGCAATGGATCTGGGGCAACTCTCAGGTGCTGTGTTCATTGATTTATCCAAGGCCTTCAACCTCGTGGATCATGACCTGCTCATCTCGCAGATGAGGTCCCTTGGCCTGTCCCCCCTGCTCTAAACTGGATCTCTGACTACCTGCATTGCAGAGAACAACTAACTAAATTCAATAAAGTCCTCTCTGCCCCCCTGCCTGTAACCTCTGGTGTCCCACAGGGCTCAGTGTTAGGACCCCTACTCTTTTCCCTGTTTATTAACAATCTCCCCGCTGCGGCCTCCAGATGCCGGGTTACCATGTACGTGGATGATCTGGTCCTCCTGGCCCACTCCAGAGACACAGCCACCCTAAACCGCCACCTATCAGAGGACTTCAGGAACATCCAGGTATGGCTCTCCAAACAGAAGCTGGTCCTCAACCAGAAAAAACCCAGGCCATGTTATTGGCTCATCAGCCAAAATTTGGGCCTCCTCAGTTCCTCTGCAAATCAACTGTGAAGATGGTACCCTCTTCTTACTGTGACCTCCCTCAAATATCTTGGTGTGGCGCTTGACCCCCAACTGTACCTGGGAAGTCACATCCTAGCGTTGTAGTGGGGTCAACTGCAAGCTGAGGCTGGCCTACAGGGCTAGGTACAACCTTACCCCTGTGGCTCGTCTGGCTCTTGCCAGGGGAGTATTACTCCCTTCCCTCAGCTATGGTTCCCACCTATTTGCTCACACTTCTAAGATCCTCCTTAACAAGTGGAGCATGACGTACAACAACATCTGTCAGTTTGCTCTGGCCGGCCCCCGTCTTACCCATTACTGTGAACTCTATGATAAGCTTGGATGGCTATCCCCGACTAATCACCTTAACTTAGGCACTGGGTGCCTAATGAGCAAAGTAATTAGCTCTGGCACCAACCCCCGGAACTGGCCTGGCTTCTCACCCCAGCTGACCTCTCACCTTACCCTCTGAGATCTCAGGGTCCTGGCCTACTAAATGTAGCCGCCACCCGCACCCTCATGGGTGATCGGAGCTTCGCAGCTCATGCACCTAGGCTCTGGAACTCCCTCCCTGAAATGGTCCACACTGCCCCTTCCCACAAACTTTTCCGGACCTCCCTGTGGGAATACCTCAAGCTGGCCTCTCACTGTGTATGCCTAAAGCCACCCTAGCATGTAGTTCCCGGTTGTCACTAGCCAGATGGCTTCACCCCTGCTGCTACCTGATCTCACTCACTACCCTACTGCCTGTCTCTATGGTGATCCTACACACCTTATTCTTTGCCTGCCCTGTTGGATATTGTATCTAATTTTCTCAATTGTATCTTGCCCCAGTCTTGTTAACTGGGTATACCTTCCAATCAAATGTAAAACTGTTTTTCTCTCCTGCTTTGTTGTATTGATGTACCTGTTATAACCTGTTGTACTCTCCCGGGTCATTCCTGAAAATAGGCATAAAACTTGTCTAGTGTACCTACCCGGTTAACAAAAACTAACTAAATAAATAAATAATAATATTGTTTCTGATAAAAGACTGGGAGGGGTATGGATTCCGGAGATCGAATACAGTCTCTGTGGGGACGGGGTATGGAGTCTAGACACTGAATACAGTCTGGAACAGCGGGAGCGACTGTTGAAACGTGCAGTCATGACAAAACTGACGGCTAGTGAGTAAAAAAAAAAATCATTGAGAGTATTTCTGTGGAACTGGAGCTTGATGTGATGTGAGCGAGAGCGTGACTGTTACGGGTCTGAAGCACCGCTTTGAAATGCTGGGCGTGAGAGTGTTACGACAGGGATAGAGAACAAAAAATACAAAAGAGCAGGTAGTCAGCAGGTTCTGTATGTGTTTTATTTTTTTTTTGGGGTGTTAACGGTCCACCGGTGAACTAATTATGCTTTCCCTGCTGCTGCTGCTGCTGCACCATGACAAAAGACAGCTTCCCGCTGCGCTGCCACTTCAGGGAGCTCTGCTAGTCAGCGTTTCTGTTTATGGTTGGCAGAGCTCACTGATTCATCGTTGCCATGGGGCATCTTGGTGGGCAGCAGTCCTGGTTGGCTAGTATATCATCTGATAAGGACACTGTTCAGATGATGTACTAGCCAATTAGAGACTTGGATTTCTTAGGCCCATTTTATAATAGCTGATAAGAAACAGCATGGCTTGCGAACCTCAGGACTGCACTGGAGCATGCCCAGTATTCTTTTATCATTAAGTCTGTGTCCTGTATTGAACTGTCAGTTTTGTGAACTGTTGCATTTTGCCCATTTGCACTACACTACTCACAGATGGTGAGAGAGTTCTGAAGCAGACCAAACGCTGGAGAATATCACCAAGGGTGGGTCACTGCACTAACTATAAATTCCATGCCATCTGACCTGAACAGAATCACCCAAGGATTACCAACATTATCAGCAGGCTGCAGGTGAGAGCTGCTTATAGCTGATTAGAAATAGCATGGTTTCTGAACTCAGGACTGCATCAGAGGACACCAGTATTCATTTGGGAGGGCTAAAGCCTGAGGTTCAATATGGGAGAATAGCTCCTTCCACATTCCAAATAAAAGTCAGTCACTCCCAACAGCTCTGCTTAGTGCATTATGAAATCACTCTGTTTGGAGCTCCGTTTGTCAGCGACTTTTCTGTGCTCCCGTCTCCTGCGGCTCACTTGCTGGTGAGATTGGACTTTTCTGCTGTTTGTTCCCTCTACCTGATTTTCTTCCCATCGCCTTTTTGTCCCATTTCCCCTCTTTGAATCTTTCTCTTCACTTTCTTTGCCCCCCATTTTTTTCTCCGTTGCCTTGTTTTGTTTCCTGTATGGTGTCAGCCCTTTCTTGGCTTATTTATCTCTTTTAGACCCTCCTTTCCCAGCCGCTGGTACCACTCCACTTACTATCCATGTTCCAATTGTTTGTACTCCTACCCATTTCTTCATCATGACACTGAATGATTGGATGTTGTTATTATGGGCACAACCTTGTTGATATTTTAAATGCAGGACTTCCTTGGTGTGATATCTCTAAACTTTGAATTCTGGAGTTACTGCAACCTTTCTCCCTGCCTGCTTTTCCTGGCTGCCGTTAGGATGAAGACCCATCTGCCCCAGTGACTGAACAATCTTAGCCATCTCTCTATTTCCCCCAGTCAACTTGTGGCAGGAACCATTGCAGGGAGTGTGGGGAGTGACAGCAGAAGGGGGAGTGTCAGCATTTACCTTAAAAGTGGAACCTCACCAGAACTGGATACTTACTACAACCTTTCTCCCTGCCTGCTTTTGCTGACTGCTCATGAGGGTGAAGATCCATCTGTCACAAATCCACTCAGCAGGTCAGGCCCTCTGCTCCCACAGTGCCAATCTCCAAGCGCAGTCTTTTGAACAGTTAACAGAAACAGGGTAACCCTCCTGTCTGTTTTGTGGGTTCAAATCAACCTTTGGTCTCAAGTCTTGGAGGGATTCAAACTTCGAACCTCTTGCTAGCGTACCCAATGTACAGGCTCAGATAATTCTGCTCTTCGGAGGGGCAGATATCTTTTACCTGTGGGCACCTAACCAGGTGTACAAAATGAACCCTTAAAGCTCTATTAAATACCTCAGAATACAGTAAATTCTTACCTTTTCCCAGTTTGGTAAAACCAGTAAGCTTTGTATAGTGTCAGCTTTAACCATATATGCTTCCATTGTTAAAGAAAGAATTTCAAAGGCACACCAAGTAGTCTCTAAAGTAGAGGTTTATTTAAAAATAGATAAAAATGTAAAATATAAATACAGAACCATGTATCACAAAACATACAAATCACTTAAAAAAAAACAGGTTTAAAAGAGTAGACTAAATCTCCTACCACAGTACTCATAGAATTGTCTCTTCTAAGGTATATTCTCCTAACAGTGCCTGATGTTGCTTTTTCAGAGTCCAAACATTTGATGTAAATGGAAAACAGAATATTGTTTAAAAACTGGCTTTGCCAACCTATTTGCGTGAGGTCACCTAGCTCCTCCCTGTCAGAATTTAAAAAATATATCTATACAAAACAGGATGTCTTATCAAAATATTAAATACTGTGACTTCAGCACAGCTCATTTTCTCATATGACCCTTTGATGTAGAGTGTCTTGCTGTTCTTCACAGACATCAAAGAAACATTTATCACTTCGCACTAAGGCGTCATAACCTGCTCTTCTAAACGCCATAAAAGTTTATGATTTTCCAGCCTAGCAGCTTGCAGCTGTAATAAAGCTAGATAAACAGGAGATGCTTAATTTAGGCCTCTTCTATCCTGTAATTATCTCTTGGCCTTCCAGGTAACATGTTGTAGCTAAAACCTGGGAGGGCTATGTCATTCCACAGACTGTCGGCATCTCTCATGAGAGACATTCAATAACACATTTTTATATTACAGAAATCATAGATTAATCAGAACCAACTGTCCAAGTGTCACAATCCTCCCCACCTAGACTGAATTTGGGGGCTCTATCCCCTGCATGGGATGAGCTTCCCAAATCAGTTCACTCCTCGTGTGCATCAGACAGCCCATCAGAGTTCTGATTTTGGCTCCAGCCCTATGTAGAATTGTCATATCATACCCTTGCAAAGCAAGACTCCATCTTAGCAATCTACCATTGTTTTTCCCATCTGCGCCAGCCAAACCAGGGGTTGTGGTCAGTCTGCACCACAAAATGTTGCCCATATAAGTATGGCTCCAACTTTTAGAGCCCACACTTATGGCACAACATTTTTTTCACAGTAGAGTATGCCTGCTGCCTGGGAAGTAACTTCCTACTCAGGTATACTACTGGGTGATCTCTCCCTTGGCTGGATGTCTGACTCAGTACTGCCCCAATACCCACATCTGAGGTGTCAATCTGAACTATAAAGGGTTTGCTATAGTCAGGAGTTGTCAAAACAGGAGCACTGCACAGTACCTCTTTTAGTTTGGAAAAGGCTTCCTCACAGGCTGGGCCCCAGGTAATTTTCTTGGGCATCCTTTTCTTTGTCAGGTCAGAGAGAGGAGCAGCCAGGGCACTGTAATTGGGTGCAAATTTCCTGTAGTACCCTGCTGTCCCTAGAAAACTCCTCACCTGCTTCTGTGTTTCTGGTCTGGGCCATGCCTGGATTACCTCTATTTTTATTTGGTTAGGACGGAGCTGTCTCAGGCCTACCACATGCCCGAGGTATGCCACTTATCCCATGGCCACCTGGCACTTCTTAGCTTTGACAGTGAGCCTGGCCCTCTGTATCCTGCCCAGAACTTCCCTAAGGTGGGATAGATGTTCCTCCCAGCTGGTACTAAAGATGGCAATATCACCCAGGTATGCCACAGCATACTCCTCAGCACCATTTAACACCTGGTTCACCAACCTTTGGAAAGTAGCTGGGGCGATCATCATTCCAAAAAGCATTTCTTTAAATTCAAATAAGACTATCGGAGTGATGAATGCAGACCTCTCCCTAGCTCTGTCTGTCAACTCTACCTGCCAATACCCCTTTGTCAGGTCAATGGTCATAAGGTAGGTCGCCTCCCACTTGTCCAGGAGTTCATCTGTCTGGGGCATCGGTTGGGCATCTGACTTTGTGACTGCATTCATCTCCGATAGTCCACACAGAAATGAGTAGAGCCATCTGACTTTATTTATTTTTTATTTATTTTATTTATTTCAATCTAGGATTACAATACCTTGGAGCGAGGCTCTTTTACAAAGGTTCCACGTCAGTGTGTGCAACAGTCATCATTTTAGTTACAAACATATGGTCATTGACTTATAGACATGTAATAACCAGTACAAAGACTTGAGCTATGAGCAAGACAAGGGAAGGGGTGGGTGGGGGAAGTGAGGGTAGAGACCGGGGGGCAAGGAGGTGCAGGGGTAGGGGGAGTATAGGAGGTGGTTGGGGTGGGGGCAGGAGTGGAGATATGGGGGGAGGTGGGTGAGGGTGGGAGACAGTGCAGCCAAGGGACCTTGTTGAGGGAATATGACAGGTAAGGTGCTAGGGGTGCAAAGACTGATTTTAAGTGCTGGGTGCTGGGGCATGTGCAGCTGGAACAGTGGAAATGTTAAGATGGGCAATCACAGAATACAAGCAGTGAGAAGTGCAGCTTGGACTTGAAGAGGCCGAGTATTGGAGCAGTCGCTATGTTACTGCCAAGAGAGTTGAGCCAGTTGGATGTCCGATAGGTGAATGATCTTTGTCCTTGGGTTGTGCGACATCGTGGGATATGTACTAGATGGGAATTGGATCTCCTTGTAGTGACATTCCTATGTCTAGGCTTAAGGAGGGTACAGACACCAGGTGGGACAAGCCCCATTATAATTTTCTTGGCCATGATACAGGTTTGGTATTTTATGCGTTTGTCCAGTTGAAGCCATCCAGATTGGGAATAAAGGTCACATATGTGGGTACAGTGATGTGAGCCAGTGTTGAGACAACAGGCCTTATTCAGGGAGGTCTTGATACATTTGAGAGCAGTGGTAGTTACAGACCCATATATGATAAGACCATAGTCTATGAGGCTGATGATGGAGCTTTGGACAGCCTCTGACACTGCTTCTGGAGTTAGGTGTTTCCTGTGCCAGAATAATATGCCTAACCTCGCATTGGCAGACTTTGCAACATTGCTGATATGGACAGCGTATGAGAGGTGGGGATCAAGGGTGATGCCAAGGTACTTGAACGATTGTGTTTTCTCTAGGATGGCTCCTTGTTCAGTTGCAATGGAGAGCTGGAGTTGTTTGTTTGCACAGGGCCTCATAACTAGGGCACTTAGGTACAAGGACTACGGGTGAGGCCCAGGGGCTGTGGGATCTCTGGATTACCCTAAATCCAGCATCTCCTCCACTTCCCTCCCTAATGTCCTTTTGGACAGCCTCTGACACCGATGCTCTCCGCCCGTATGGGCGTCTGTGTCCCTGTCTCCACATCATGAGTCACTAAGGGGTTAATCCAGGCTTGGAGCTAAACAATGGGGCAAAGTCTGCTAAAACCTCCCTTACTTCTTGGATCTTGTCCTGGGCCAGCTGGGGAGACAGTTTTACTGCCTCCACAGAGGACTCCCACTTACTTTCCTCCAGCAAGTCCAGAAGGGGGTCTCCTTCGTTTGTTCCCTCCCCAGGACTACACACTGAAAACACCATGTCCACCCTATTTGCATATGGCTTCATCATGTTGACATGGTACATCCTTTCTGTCTGTCCTCGGTAAGGTAACTCTATAATGTAGTTCACTTCATTTACCTTCCTAACTACTTTGTACGATCCTGCCCACTCAGCCTGCAGCTTGTCTTTCTGGACCGGAATAAGGACCATGACTTCCTGACCCACCATGTACGAGTGAGCTCTGGCTTTGCGGTCATACTACACTTTTTGTTTCTGTTGGGCAGCTGCTAGGTTGCTCTGGGCTGTCCCCATAAGCTCCTTCAGCCATTCCCTAAACCTAAGGACATAATCCACTATGGGAGTTCCCTGGGTGGCATGCTTACCCTCTCAGTCCTCCCAGATCAAGTCTAGGGGCCCATGTACCCAGTGTCCATATAAGAGTTCAAAGGGGGAAAATCCTGTCAACTCTTGGGGCACCTCCCTGTATGCAAACAACAGGTGGGGAAGGTATTTCTACCAGTCCCTCCCATGCTGTTCAGCAAACACCCAGAGCATTGACATTAGGGTACCATTGAATCTTTCCACAAGTCCATTGGCTTGTGGGTGATATGGTGTCATGCATCTCTGCACCACCCCACACTTCTCTCATAAACATTTCATCAGATCTGACATGAAGGAACCCCCTCGATCGGTGATAACCTCCTGTGGAAACCCCACATGGGATAAAATCCCAAGTAAGGCATCTGCCACTTTGTCTGTCCTCAGTGAGGATAGGATGACTGCCTCCGGGTACCGGGTGGCATAATCAACCACAGTCAGGATGAATTGTTTCCCTGAGGAGCTGGGGTATAAAGGTCCCACAATATCTATTCCCACCCTCTGGAATGGCTCCTCCACTATAGGCAATGGAATCAAGAGTGGCTTGGGTTTTCTTGCCTGCCTTCCCTATTTCTTGGCACTGGTGACAAGACCTGCAATACTCCTTCACCTGCTGGGTGAAGTTAGGCCAGACATTCTGGGCCAACCACTGCATTGCTTGCATGATTCCAAGATGACTAGATGAGGGAATATCATGTGCAGTCTTGAGCAACTGCTCGTGATATCCCTGGGGAATGACAAGCTGCCTGCCTAGCGCCCCTCCTCTGTCTGTACTGCCTGAGTATACATAAGTCCATTTTCCCAATAAACCTTCATTCTGCCATCACCTCTCTGTGAGCGTCTAAGTCTGCTGAAGCCCTCAGCTTCTCTAGACTAGGGTCACTTCTCTGAGCAGCTGCAAACCCTTACACATTCCCAAGGCATGGGACAGATCCCTTCAGTCGCTAAACTAGGGTCCTAGCACTAGCATCAGGGCACTCAGGATCACTGTCAATCCCAACCCTCTGATACTGGGTCACCCCTCCCTCTTCAGAGCAACCCTCCGTAGCTGTGTGGTTGACTGCTACTGGGGAAATGTCTACCCCCCTTTTCGTTAGTCTCCCCATCTGGAGACACAGGCTGGAGAACCAGCCTCTCAGTGTTTTCCACAATGACTTCTGTGGGGTTCAGGGAACTACAATTTTCCCTTGCCACTTGGCTACGGGTAACTTCACATTCCATTCCCTGTTTGAGATTGTTGCCCAGGATCACATCCACTGCTAATGTTTTGGCTACAGCCACCTGTTGCACAGTTCCCCCGTTTCACCCCAGTCTAGGAGAACACTAGTGAGGGGTAATGTTTTCACCTCATCAGTAAAGTCCTGTACAGTGACATATTTATTGGGTATAAGCTGACCAGGCTCTACTAGATCCTCTTTTACCAATGTCAGGGATGGCACTGTGTCCCTTAACCCTTAAGTGCCTGTACACCATTCACTATGACTGGGTGCATGTGTTCCGTATCACCACAGGCAAGCTTCCAGGGACACACAAACAACCCATTCTTTTCTAGTACCATTCTGCATATTATTGCTCATTCTTTTGGGACACTGTCTGGCAATATGCCCAGTTTCTTTACATAACCAACATTCACTTCTCTTTTCAGATAAATCTTTCTCTGAAACCTGGGGCTAACTGGTTTCGTGGAGGCAGTGAGGGTTTTAGCTGTCCTGAAGGCACACTTTTCCCTTTCTGTGCTGCCATGCCTGCCCCATTCACTCTCTGAGCAGGTCTACTTTTGACATAGTGGTCTGAGAGTTCAGCAGCCTCTTGCACTGTTTTGGGATCTTGGTCCTCCAGCCAGGTTTTCAGCTCTGCTGGGCATGCCCAGAAAAACTGTTCTAACAAAATCACATTTTCATTTTTATCAACAGAGTTTGCTCCATTTCCTTCCCACCGGTGTTTTAAAAACTGATGTTGTTTCATGGCTAGCTCCTCGTAGCTCATGTCAGGGCTTCTCCTGAGCTTACAGAATTTAGCTCTGTATGATTCTGCAGTTAATTCAAGTTTCTTTAACAGTGCAGCTTTAAGTTTGCTGTAATCATCGCTGTCCTCATTGTCCATTTGACCCAATGCATCCCGAACTTTCCCGGTAAGTAGCGGGGATAGCAGGAAGCTCCAGGACTCCCTAGAAATTTTAGCCTGAATACAAACTTTTTCAAAAGAATTTAAAAAGGCATCCATATCCTCCCCCTCTTTAAATCTGGCTATCAATTTGGAATTAAATTTGTAACCCAGTCCTGTAGTCCCAGTTAAACCCAAGCCACTTACCTGCTCTGGTGCTGGTGGTTGGAGTCGTAGCTTCTCCAGTTCATGTTGCCTCTGGTGCTCACGTTCCTCACGGTCTGTGGTCAGGGCATCCATGAGGTTCTGTTTACTGGCTTTCACCTTAAATAGGACTTCTCTGTCCCTGCACAACTGTTTTAAGTAGTTTACAGTGTGCCTGCTGTAGTTGGAAGCTATCTTCTTCCCTAACTATGGCTACTCTGAATTGCACTTTAGAAAAAAAATTAAATGGGTAGGAACTTGACTGTACACCAAGTGCTATAGTTCTGTCTCCTTTTAAAAATAAATCACTGCCTGTTTCTTTCTTTGCAAGTGAGCTGACCATCTCAAGCTGACACACTGAACAATAAAAGCTTGTAATACCAAAATTATTACACTGCTGCCAACCAATCTGTCACAAACCCACTCAGCAGGTCAGGCCTCTGCTCCCACAGTGCCAACCTCCAAGCGTAGTCTTGGAACAATTAACAGAAACAGGGTAACCCTCTGTCTGTTTTGTGGGTTTGAATCAACCTTGGTCTCAAGTCTTGAGGGACTCAAACTGTGAACCTCTTGCTAGCATACCCAATGCACAGACTCAGATAACTCTGCTCTTCGTTGCAGATATCTTTTGCCTATGGGCACCTAACCAGGAGTACAAAATGAACCCGTAAAATTCTATTAAAGACCTCAGAATAAATTCTTATCTTTTCCAAGTTTGGTAAAACCAGTAAGCTTTGTATAGTGTCAGCTTTAACCATATATGCTTCCTTTGTTAAAGAAATAATTTCAAAGGCACACCAAGTAGTCTCTAAAGTAGAGGTTTACTTAATAATAGATAAAAATGTAAAATGTAAATACAGAACCATATATCACAAAACATACAAATCACTTAAAAAAAAACAGGTTTAAAAGTGCAGACTAAATCTCCTACCACAGTACTCTTAGAATTGTCTCTTCTAAGGTATATTCTTCTAACAGTGCCTGATGTTGCTTTTTCAGAGTACAAACGTTTGTGTGTAAATGGAAAACAGAATACTGTTTAAAAACTGGCTTTGCCAACCTCTTTGCTCCTCCCTGTCAGAATATAAAAATATATATCTATGCAAACAGGATGTTATATCAAAGTATTAAATTCTGTGACTTCAGCACAACTCATTTTTTCATAGGACCCTTTGATGGAGAGCGTCTTCCTGTTCTTCACAGACATCAAAGAAACATTTATCACTTTGCACTAAGGTGTTATAACCTGCTCTTCTAAACCATAAAAATTTATGATTTTCCAGCCTAACAGCTGGCAGCTGCAATAAAGCTAGATAAACAGGAGTTGCTTAATTTAGGCCTCTTCTAGCCTATAATTATCTCTTGGCCT
This sequence comes from Neoceratodus forsteri, assembly GCA_016271365.2. Taxonomy (NCBI): domain Eukaryota; kingdom Metazoa; phylum Chordata; order Ceratodontiformes; family Ceratodontidae; genus Neoceratodus; species Neoceratodus forsteri. The sequence goes on along the minus strand of CM057450.1, from coordinate 1,733,611,529 downwards.
TCCAGGTAACACATTGTAGCTATAACCTGGGGAGGGGGGGGTATCATTCCACAGACTGTTAGCATCTCTCATGAGAGACATTCAGTAACACATTTTTATCTTATAAAAATCATAGATTAATCAGAACCAGCTGTCTAAGTGTCACATCATCTACCCCAGTGACTGAACCATCTCAGCTGTCTCTCAGTTTTCCCTGGTCAGCTTGTGGCAGGAGCCATTGCAGGGGTGGGGGAGTGATGGCAGAAGAGTGTGTCAGCATTTACCTCAAGCAGCTCTCTCTGTGAGTGGCTCCAGCAGGAGTGGCAGGAGTCACCAGCAGGAGTCCACAGCTGGAGGCTGCAGGGAAGCTGCTTTAAATTTTATTTATATTTTAGTCTATTTTAAATTGTTGTAGTCACTAACAAATTAGATATGGTTCTTTATAGCCCTGTCACACTGATGTTCTTTGTACTTTTTGTTTGGGGAGGAGTAATATTGTTATGGTGGAGTATTATAGCACAGTTAGTCCACAAATACTTAAGAATTTTTCAAACCTGCAGAATAGCCTCTGGTTACCAGGCTGCCATGTAAGGAATTTCCTCCCCCACAAGGGTTTCCAAAGGGTTTCATGAAAAGAAGCGGAATGATAGGTTGGTTTGTTCACTTAAAATCTTGTTTTAAAATTGTTAGGAACACTATAGTCTCTAATGTCTCCATTAGCAGGTTACCTGCTAAAAAGGATGTCTATGGTCATAGACACAAACAAATCATACTATTATTACTGTTGCTGTCAGGCTGTATGCATCCTAATCCAGGACCATTAGACAACCAATCACTCACAGCACCGACCTTTTTCAAAATCCTAACTCTTTCCTTCATGTAGCTCACTTAAATGTTCACAGTGTGGTGGCTAAACAAAGCACTGATTGAATGTTTGATTATTGAACACAAAATCAATGTGGAAACATAGCTGTCTGATAAAATTTCCAACCATGAAATTCAAATACAGGGATTTACTACATTTAGAAGAAATAGAGATGGTAAGAGGGGTGGGGATTGTCTTTTTTATGTTTCTTATCATCTAAATGTTACTGAGCTGTCATTAATTTCTGATGACCCTCATCATGAATCATTAACCATCCTTGTTAGATTTGGACCTGTAAAAGATTAACCATTTGTGCATCTTACGTTCCTCCAAATAAGTCTAAATCTGGTACACCTTTATTTTTAAATTGGTTTTTAAGCACACAGATTAAAGGTGAGGTTATTATTTTAGTGATTTTAATTTGAACTGGACGTCATGTAAAGCCTTGATGTTAAGAATATTGTTTTGGATTTAGGATGGCAGTAATTGATCTCTGATTCCACACAGATTAACTATAAAACAGGATGTGAGTCCTTAATAGATTGGATAATTAACAACAATCCCCAGCATATTGTTAATTCTGGTGTTCTTCTGGACTGAATCAGAGATCACTGTGCTGTTAAATCTCCTAAAGTTATTCATAAAACTATTACATATTGACAACTAACAGCCCTAGATGAGCAAACATTTTTTGCTGAAATATCACTTACTGACTGGACATTTCTAGACAATATTCATGATACAGATATGGCCTATGAACTTCTTTGTAACAGATTTCTCTCAATCTGTGATAAGCTGTTCCCCATGAAAACTGCTAGAATTAGGAGTAATAATAAGGTCTGGATAACTCCAAAGCTACAGTATGTTCACTGATAAGATCATGTAATAAGGCCTGGAAGCTGTTCAGAAAGACTAAACAAATACAGCACCAATTAAAATACAAAGAACTGTGAAACAAATGTCAGTCCACAATACATGCTGGTAAGACTGAATTTTTAAAGAGAAAACTGAAGTTAAGGGTAACTCAAAAGCTTCTTGGAATACTCCTAATACAGTTCTGGGTAGATCAAAGTGTACTGACAACTATTCCACTGCAGTAGATGGCTCAGTAATTTCTGGCCCTCTAGAGATAGTTGAAATATTTAATCACGCTTGTCAAATTTGGAGAGGTTTAGACCTGATCCTATAAATCTAAATATTGTCTCTTCTGCCTCTGACGGTGATCCACGTTGGGTCTGAAAATACTGTTCCTAGCTTCTATTTTCATTATCTTTCACCCACTGATGTTTATAAAATATGCTTAAAATGAATCCCAAACCGAGTCTTGGTTTTGATAGTTTAGATTACAGGATTCCAAAGAGAGTTGGTTATCAAATTGCTCCATTACTCACCAAACATTTTAATTTTTCATTATGCCATGGTGTATTTCCCAGTAAGTGGAAGATTGTGTTGGTGAAGCCCATATTTAAAACTGGAAGTAAAACCAATTTGAATAATTGTCACCCTATTTCATTACTGGCTTCACTGTCAAAGGTATTGGAGATGGTGGTTTCCAACCAAGTGACCGAGCATCATGAGAAATATGGACTATAATCAGAGGCACAGCATGGTTTCCGCCCTAGGCACAACACTATGACTGCCTTGGTGAGGTTCACCAGCTGGGTCAGCAAGGAACTAGATGAAGGTTGGCTTCTTGCCTCGGCCTTTGTGGACCTCACCAAGGCTAACAACCTGGTAGACCATGCTGAGCTATTGAAATGGTTGCCCTGTGTCCATTTCTCAGATGATGTGGTTGCTTGGTTCAGAAACTACCTTTCGGGTAGGAATCAAATGGCTTTAATCAATCAGGTTATTTCTAATGAAGCTACCCTAAGTTGTAGAGCCCCACAGGGCTCGATACTGGGACCATTGTCTTTTTTTCTTTTTTTGTTAACTCGCTTTCTGATTTATTTAAACATTCTGAACTAATCTTATGTGCAGACAATGCGGTTCTTTTTTGTTCTGGTCACAACCTATGTTCACTACAAAAAACATTGCAATCTGAATTCAGTCTTCTTCATTCATGGTTTGAATCCCATAAATTAGTATTAAATTCAGTTAACTAAATCTGTGTTTTTTGGGTTTTTTTTAGAGCTTCAACTGCATTTTTGTTTATTTAGGAAATTAGGACTGCTTGTGGTGTTAGCCACAATTGGGAGTATTTTTTAGATTGTGTCTGCTTGTCCCTCCAGTCCTGCGCTATTTGGCCTCCTCTCTCCGCACCCTCTACCCATTCTCTTCCCCTCCCTGCTCCCTGCTTTTACTTACCAGCAATGTTGGGTGCTGGAAATTGTTGGCAGGGTGAGGGGGCGGGGGTGGGTTGGAGTGTGCGGACATTGGAGCTCGAATGAGCGGGTTTCTCCCATAGGGGTGGTTAAGACCAGAAGATGCCCTGGGGTGAAATGGAGACTGGAATATGGTAATTCATGTCTCATCCCCATAACCAAGGGCACCTCCTTTTTGGGTGGGCAAGTAGTCAGGACAGTCCATGAGCATCGTCCAACCCGAGCGTTGTTATGCAATGCCAGATCCATTAAGAACAAAACTGCATTGATTGCAGATTTTGTTGGAACAGCAGACCTGACTTGCATCACTGAGACCTGGTTAGATGGTAATGCTGCCCCAATTCTGGAGGCAGCTGTTCTTCCTGGATATTCGTGATACATCGCCTGGTTGGATCAGAGGGGCGGGGGTGTACAGTCTGTTTCAAGACGGAATTGGGCCTCACTGGTGTATCAGTTGAGGAGGCTTGAATCATTTGAGTGCACTGTGGTAACTGGTGTGGGGTGCAGGATAGCTCTCATCTACCGTCCACTAGGGGATGAGATGCTGTTCCTGCAGGAAGTAGCAGACTTCGCCGCCGACATGGCATTGGAGTCACCCAGACTGTTGGTTCTGAGCGATTTCAGTGCCTGGGTCGACGACTAATCCTCACTTTTTGGACATCACTTCCTCCAGTTGATGACATCTCTGGGCTTCACACAGGTTTTTTCCTCAGCTACTCACAATGGTGGTCACTCTCTTGATTTGTTCTTCCTCAGGGATCGAGGCCTCTGATTTGGGGGTGGAACCGGTCAGTTGGTTTGATCACTACACCTTGAGGTTCAATTTTTCTGCCCCCCCAAGTACGTCTGCCCCTGTGGAGATGGTCAGTTACCGCCCTTTGTGGGATGTGGTCCCTGAAGACCTGGTGGCAGTGATTGACCTCTCGGTGTTCGGTGAGACCAGCACTGATCCAGAGCATCTAGTGGTGGCCTATAATAAGGCTATTACTTTAGCTCTTGATTGGATTGCTCTGGTCCGTGTTCATCTCATTCCGCTTCGCACTCGGACCCTTTGGTTTGATGGGTCACTGAGGGAGATGCAGAAGTTGGGACGCAGGTTAGAATGTCGCTGGCATAAATTCATCTTGGATACCGACCATCTTATCTTGTTAGAGCATTATCAACTCTATCAATCAGCGATCTCCCGGAAGAAGGCAGAATTCCTGTCCAGGGAAATCGCTGTTGCTAGGAACTGACCGGCTCAACTCTTCCGAACTGTGAACAGGCTGTGCAACCCAACCTGTCTGCAGCTCCATCGAGCTTTATCACAAATTGAGTGTGATGAGATTGCTTGATTCTTTGCAATAGGTGGCCGACATCAGGCGGTGTTGCATCCGCTCTAGTTCTATGGGAAGATATGGTTGGTCAGTGGTCGGTCACTATGCCTGGTATTTCCTGGCGTACCTTTGACCTGCCAGATTTCATTGACATTATGAGGATTGTCCAGGGGATGCACCCTACATGCTGTAGTTTAGACCCTGGCCCTACTTCCCTAATTTTGGGTTGTACTGATGTTATCAGCCCGGCCTTAGTTCAGATTGTCCGGTGCTCCCTGGAATCGGGTGAGTTTCCTAGCTTCCTGAAGGAGGCGGTGGTGACACCTCTTCTGAAGAAAGTTTCTTTGGACCCAGAGTCGCTGGTGAACTACAGGCCTATCTCGAACCTTCCTTTTGTGGGAAAGATTATCAAGAAAGTGGTGGCTATTCAACTGGAGAACCATTTAACCATCCATAATTTATACAAACTTCTCCAGTCAGGTTTCCGTGAAGAGGCATAGTACTGAGAGCTGCTCTGGTGCTCAATGATCTCCTGATGGCAGAGATTGGAGGAACTGTTCTATCTTGTTACTCCTTGATCTCTGTTCAGCTTTTGACACTGTTGACCATGGGGTTCTGCTCGAGCACCTGAGGTCCATTTGTGGGCTGACGGGTAGAGCCCTTAGATGGTTTTCATCTTTCCTTACTGGTCAAACTCAGAGAGTTGTCTATGGAATATTTTCTTCCGAGTCCTTCTCTCTGTTTTGTGGGGTACCTTAGGGCTCGGTGCTGTCCCCCATGTTGTTTGCAGTGTATTTGCTGCCCCTCAGAGACATTGTAAGACAGTATGGGCTGAGGTTTCACTGCTATGCTGATGATACCCAGCTCTACATGTCTTTTGGCCCCGAACAGGTGTGTGCTTTCTCAGTATTTAACAGCTGCCTCGTGGAAATCCAAGACTGGATGAGTTACAGCGGGTTAAAGATGAACACGGGAAAGACTGAGGTTTTGGTGGTGGACCCTGGTCGCAGGATAGAGGGGTCGGGCTCTGATTTGCCTTGTGGTTTATTTCTGGGGGGTGAGCAGATCCTTACCTCTGAACAGGTGCGTGACCTGGGAGTGATACTTGAAGATGGCTTGACCCTTCGCCATCAGGTGTCTGCAGTTGTCAAGTTAGTCTTTTACCATCTTAGGAACTTTGCCAGGATCAAGCACTTGTTCCGTCCAGTGACCTGCCTATCTTGGTCCATGCCTTTGTGACCTCGTGCTCTTGACTACTGTAACTCCCTATACCTAGGGCTTCCTGGGGTTGATATCCGCCGCTTGCAGCTAATGCAGAACGTGGTTGCATGTTTACTAACTGGGGTTTTAAGGAGATCTCATATAACCCCAGTGCTGTGCAATCTGCACTGGCTGCCAGTTCAGTGGTGGATCACCTTTAAGGTAGGTTTGTTAACCTATAAGGCCCTACACAGACTGGGTCCGGACTACTTGAAAGAATTTCTGATTCCTTACACCCCATGCGACAACTCTGCTCAGCTGATGAGGGTTGCTGGAGATTCCGAGGGTTAGATTGAAGTCATCTGGGGCACGGGCTTTTATGTTCATTGCCCCTTCCCTCTGGAATTCTCTACCTCGTCAGCTACAGGAGTGCAGGACTGTGGAGAGTTTTATGTGGGCAATGAAGACCTTTTTATGGGAAAAGGCATTTCCTGATTTCCTTTGATTTTATGCTTATTTATTGTTTTTACTGAGTGTGTTTCTATTTGTGAAGCGCTTTGATATTCTGAAAGGGGCTATACTAAATAAAATAATAATTATTATTATTATTATTTTCAAGTGTTAAGAAATATCTAGCTACTGATTTACTTCTATTCGATAATTTTGGTAATCAAATTGAGCAAGTGACATTCTTTAAGTACCTAGGCCTGCTATTGGACTCTAATTTCTCTTATGAACAACATATTATTGAGTTGATCAATAAACTTCATAAGAGATTGGATTACTATTTTAGAGTATAGAAAAATCTTACCGTAGAAGTTAGACACATGTTAACCCATAGGATAGCTTATTATTTTCTGTGTTGGAATATGGTTCAGTTATATATTCTTATACTTCTGAAGGATTGTTAGCCAAATTAAGGTCAGCTTATCACAGTATTATCCAGTTTGCCACAGGCTACCCTAAGTTTATACATCACTGTTTATTATATAATTCATTTAATTGCTTATCCATGACTGACCGTTTTAATTTCCGCTCTCTACTGTTCCTACATAAAATTCACCTGGGTTTGTGTCCTAACAGTGTTACTACCTTTCTTCCCAAAAATGACCACTTTGTACAATGCAATACAAGAATGCAAAACAGATGTTCATTTAAGGTCCCTCTATATCATGCTAAGTTTTCCCAGAACTCCTTAACCTTCTTTCCTATTATTCTCTACAACAAACTCTCCAGTACTGTTGCTGGTTGCACTAAAATGTCCAGTTTTAAGACAATACTAAGGAATTATATGCTGACAAAGTCAGTGTGTAAGTGCTATAATTGACCTTTTTAGACAATCATATTTATTTGTCTTTTCTACTATGTATACTGTCTGTGTTTTGTATATTGTATGTATTTGCTACACTAAACATCTGTAAAAATGGGTCTTTAGCCCACTTATTTTTTAGTATAAAATAGAAATGAAATGGAGTTCCTTTGTGGACTGCTCTTTTCAAGGACCCTTTTACGGAGATGGTACTGCATTGTAATTTGAAACTGTGCCTAACGCAAGCAAAGGTAAACGGAAGCTGCTGCTTTCATGTACACATCAAACTGGCTGCCACAGGCTTAGCAGCAGTAATTGATTTGGTATTTGTTGCTAGAATGTTCCCGTACCAGATATATCTGTCTCAGCATTCAGCATATTATTTCCTTAACTCTCCACCGGTCAACTAATTCTTCTTTTAAGCTGTCAATGCATTCCATCAGCTTCGGACAGACTTATTTTACCATCTAGCACTTCACTGGGTGTACTTTCATGAACTGCACATAATCTTTACAGATCCTGGTCAATGTGATACTTCTTGCCACCTTGCATCTGTTCTGTTCCCATTTGATGATATTTTGCAGCCTCACCCGGCTGCTGCTCCATTCCATTCCTAGAAGTCGAGAGTGCGCTGTCATCTGCCATACTTGACTTTTTCTTCCAAAAAATGGCCTTCGTCAGTTGCTATCAATGGCTCCTATAGTGGAATCCTTCAGAAACGGCTACCATGAGGGATACTAATACATTGCACCCCATGCAATTAGAGTACCATGTATGTTCCGGTTTTTCAAAACCTCCTCCAGATCTTTCATGCATGCTGTCTCGAATACTGATGCTGCTCTATTGGGAGAGGGCATAAATATGGATCCCTGTTTTGCAAATTTTTTCTGAGGAGTTTAACCCTTGAGTGTCCAGGGTTGCTAAGGGTGCCATTAATTTGGACGATCTGACATTGGTCTGTATTGGATTACTTCTTCATCCTACCACTTCAATTTCTGTACAAAGAGTTAGTAACCCTGCAGTCTGTGACATTTAAGGGTTATTTCCTCTGGCTCCACTTCTGCGCCTTACAATCAGGATTAGTGGAAACATTTTCTCATTTCCCTCAGACAACTTCATGAAGCTCTGTATCCAAAGCCTAATACTACCCTTACTGCCATTGCAAAACCTGCAGCTCATCCTGTTGGTGTTTATTAGCTGAGATCATAACTCATGTACTGTATGTTCTATTTCTCATATGTTACTGAAGAGCCTTGGTTTTAGTGTTACCACACCACTATTGTGCACTGTCATATATTTTCTTTTCCTATACTCCACATTAATTTAAATGGGCTATAATTGACCTGTGTTTGTCTCGAATCATCTTACCCTGTTCTATCATTCTGACTGCCTCCGTCCACAGCTCTGCCTGCTGGGGCATTGAATGAAGATGGGCTTGCTTGTCTTCTGGGGCTGGGAGCCCATCCCTCATTTCATTTTTACCATCGTTCCATCACTCCACAGTCTCTGTCAATAGCTCTGCCTGGTGGGTGGTATCGAGCGAAGGCAGACATTCCCTGTCTGCCGGGGATGGGAGCCTGGTCCTCATATTCAGTTCCTACCATCATTCCATCATTCCTCAATCTCCATCCCAGGCTCTACTTAGGGGTATCGGTGAAGCCAGACTTTTCTGTCTGCTGGGGTTGGGAGCCTGCTCCTCATATCCAGTTCATGCCATCATTCTGTCATTCCATATTCCTCCATCCCTAGCTCTGCCTAGAGAGGTATCAAGAAAAGGTGTACTTTTTGCTGTCTGCCAGGGATGGGAGCCTGTTCCTCATATTCTGTTCATTCCATCATTCCATCATCTACCATCCTTCTGTGGCCTCCACCCATGTCTCCATTTTGCCTGGTATTGCCATTTATGTGGCCTTGCATGGCCTTTTTCCAGTGTCCCCATTCCATGCCTCCTTCTGTCAGCATTTACCTTGGAATTTGTCCTGTTTCTTTTTTGTTAGAGCCTGTACTGTTCTCCCTTCACAGCTGACCTATATTGCCAAGTCTCCTGTAATGCTTTTGCTTGCTCCCCTTCACACTCAGGATATTGGACTGCCAGTTCATTCATCCTCAGTTTCTTTCATTATGACTGCCTTCAGGACTTCCTTGCTCTTCCTGTTTTCCTGTTTCCATTATGCTGCTGTGCTGGATCCTGCTGCTGGTCCTCCCCCATCTGCTTCCTGCATGAATTCTTACTGGATCTGGTTGATGTCTTCTTGTTCCCCATTGCATTGGCTCTCAATCTCACCTCCTGGACATTCTGCCCCATCTCCTTTTCATCTCTTCAACTCCATGGTTGTCCTGCACCCCAGGGATTGTGTCCTGTTCCTTTCTCATCCATCTCTCTCACAGCCCTGGGATGGCTCATTGTTGACATTATGGTGCTGCCTTCCTTTCAGCTGCTTTGCTACCCAGAGCTTCAGCTCCTCCATTCCATGTTTCCTTTTGGGGCTTTCCAAGTGCACCACCATCTAGTGCTCAACCTTCTGTTTGATTATGCTACCTAAGTCCAGTGATCATTCATACGTTCATTACGCCTCTTACATCCTACACTCTACTATGCTCATCTTTGCCTCAGGCTTTCAGCTCCCCTTCATCCATCCTACTATGTCTCCTGCATCTAGTGCTCAATTGTCTAATCAATTACAGTTCCAGCATCCAGTTCTCAGTCATCTATGTCATTCCGTCCTATTGACTCCAGTACTCAATCATCTGGTCGATTACATCTCCATCACCCGCACTTAATCATCTAAGTGCTTACATCTGCCCTCAGCACTCAATCATCAAGTCATTACATCTCCAGCATCCAGCACTAGTTCATCAAGGTACTTACATTTCATGCCTCCGGCACTCAATCATCTATTGGATTATGTCTCCTCATTATCTACCTCATTTTTCCCTCATGATTGGCATCATTACTCCTGGCTGACTTTTTAAAGCTCTTCCATTCCCTCATAGAAGAAAATCCTGATCTAGTGACATTCCTCAACCTGCATGGCATCATAAACATCAGTCAGCATGGCTGAACCATATGAAACCACTACAGACTTATTCTAGGCCATCTTCCAGGAATTGGACCATATAGAAGATTTCACTCCTGACCACCTTCATGGATTCATTCCTCAGAAAAGCTACTAGATTCAGACCCATGGAAGCCTATTCATCCTGATATTCTCCTCAAGAACAACCTTAATAGAGTCATTTTTGAATCTAATCTCTGACACATAAAACAGGCATTTACTTCCATCATGGAATAACTGATCAGCTTTATAACCATACTGCTTCCACCTAAGACCTCCATACCCTACCACTGTCACTCACTCCATCAGTTCTTAAAATCCACCTTCATATCCAATCATTGGCTGTAGCATATCAGACTGACTCTGTCATTTTGCCGTATTTTCCTAAAAGCCATTTGATGTCCCAACAACCATGGCCATGTACCCAAGGGAAAGCAATGCACGTGCCACAAGCACTGCGCATGTAAGCCACAGCAGAATACAACATGGCCACAGAGCCACTCCAAGAACACATGAAGGGCCATATGGGCCCTGCCAACACCCATATGTCCGGGAATATGCATCATGTCTGAGCAAGGTGGTGGCTGCCACACAGAGGACCCCTCCCCCGGCCTACAACACAAACAGTACAGGAATGCAATGCAATGGTTGGGACATGCTGCCCACTGTAATGTAGGTACAGACACTATGCCACACACAGAATCTGTTCAAGGTCTGCTCCCCTTACTGCGCCCCCCCAACCTCACACACCACCCTGTCACCTCCCCTACCCCTCCCCCCTTCTGCACCATTGTGACCTCAGCAGTGTAGCCTGCATTTTGTTTGCATAGCCCCTTCAGTCTTCCCTCTCTCACTCGTGTTCTTACACTTATTGTCTACCCCACCCCACAACTAAAACCCTGTACCCCTACCATGCCTAGCCTCTTGCTACCACCCCTTCCCAAATTACCACCATTCACCCTCCAAGCCCCAAAGTCCCCTCCACCCTTATTTCCACTCACTATGTCTCTGTCTAACCCACATCCTACCCCCAGCACCCCCTCCCTTTCCCCATCTACCCTTTTATTCTCACCTATTACCCTCCTGACAATGTTCTCTGAGCTGCTGTCTGCCACCCCCATTTCTGTAGTAACTGATGATGTATTCTGCAACTGTAATACACTTGCTTCTGCTCTAACTTCTCATGCAACTTCCCTAAGCATAAGTTGTACAACGCCTACTGTACTGTCCTGTTGCATACATTATTCACACTACATTCCTAGACAATGCCAATGATGGCTCCTTATTGTATACCATACTGTATGTCTTGTAAGTAATATATGTTTTATTGGTTTTCTACTTATCCTTGTTTTGTGACATGGGACCCTTGTAAAAGAGCCACTGGCCCAAAGGTGATATTCTGAAATCTTAAGAAATAAATAAACAACACTATCATCCCAGGGCACACAGGCCAGGGACAAGCCAACAGAAACAGTCAACAAACTCATCAACAGCTTGTGCAGACTAGACACAGCCCCCCCGCCACATATCATAAGCGAGACTGCAGTGTGGCACCATGCCCACGTGCACACATGGCTGCAGACAGTGTCCTCCAGAGATCCCCCACGATACCCATGACCCACCACCCTGCACAGCAATGCATGTCAATGGCTTGTAGGTGTACTTATGTGCAGTATCCCGCTGCCCATCACTTGTATCCATACCCCTATGACCGCTGTCCTTGGCCCCTCCTGGTGGGCTGGCTCATTTGGTCTGTTCTGTGCTCTTCAGAGGGAAGGAAGAATACAGTTGTCATGACTGCATGGACAATACCACCTCACATAAAACCACTAAGCTACTATGGCTGTGAATACCACATTGCCACATACCCCTGGTACATGGGATGCCTGACTGTATTGTGCACAGAAGCAACCCAAGCACCAATAGTGGGACATGCTGTGTGGTGTGTGTGCGCAGCACACACCATGACAGCAACCCCCCAGACATGGAATACATGTCACCACAGAAGGACTGCACCAGTCACACTGTACAGCACACAGAGGCCTAGTCCAAGTGTGCCCCCCCAACTGTGTGGTGCGCACAACACAGATGTACCCACAGTCAACCCATGCACCAGTGTGATATGTGAACAGCAGTGCCATGACAGTGTTGGACACTTACCTGGTGCAGGCATGGTCCCTCCTGAGCCATCCTCCTGCACCTCTACAGTAGCTGCCTCTCCCAGCTCTGCAGGTCTATGTATCTGTGCCTGCACTGTTCCCTGTTCTGTGTAATACCTGTCCTCTGTGACAGGTGTCAGGCAATGGAGACCCAGACCTGTCACCTAGGCCTGTCCCCCTCCCTGACCTTCCCAAACAGCTGGCAGTCCCTCTTCACAACCAGCTGACTAAGGTTGGCAAGTTCAGCCTCCCCATCTGTGTTTCCTCTGCACTACAGCCCTTTGTCTCCTAGACTCAGGCATTGTACCCTGCTGTGTTTGCTAGCACTGGTAACACCCCTCTCACATTTACAGCACACACAGTGGTGCAGGAAATTGGGGAGTCGTGCAATTGCACTGCGCTATACAACCTTGTGTGGCGCTTAAATAGCTTAGCACCGCACAAGCCCAAATGTGTGCCACTGCACATGAGCAACCCCTGTGTGACCCCGACACCACCACGTCATTGCGCATGCGCAGGTGATGTGGCGCAATGTGCACTTGCGCGGTGCGGATCGTGTAGCATGATGCAATGGTTTGCTCGGTGCAAATGTGTTAGCCCGGGGCTAAATTCTGCCATATTCAAAGGCCGTATGCAAATGACCCTACTTAGTTATTCATGGGGCAAACACCCGATGGAGCACCTCACTATAGGCTCATCTGCATGCACAATAGCATGTGGATTGCCCAGCCGGGCTTTTTTAAGGCCTCACAATGCTCCACCTGCAGGTAATCCCAGGTTATACACTGTTTCATAAAGATAGGAGCATTACTAGAGGGGGTTGGGTGGCATTGTATATGTCCAATAATATTAATGCCTAGAATATTGAAATAACTCAATGGCTAAATATTGAAGCCCTTTGGGTAAAAATATTCCCAAGGTCCTCTGCTTGTATCAATATGGAAGTGGTCTATAGGCCCCATCAGTCTCACATGGTGAGGATTCTCATGTGTTAGATTTTGTGAAGAGATTATTTTCTACCAATAGTGCTTTACTTGTTGGGATTTCAACCTCCCAGGAATTAAATGGAATACCTAATATTCTGTAACCCCATAGAAAATGCATACATTGAGACCCTTCCGTTGTCTATTATGAACAAATAGTTAAACAATATACTAGGGAAATAACATCTTGGATCTGGTATTTAATAACCTGGGTAGTAGGATTACCAATTGTATGGTTATCCACCCACTTGGTCAAGTGACCATTCTATGGTCAAATTTACTTACAGTGGTAATTTAGGCATGATATTGAAGTACAGTTGTCTATAACTTTAAAAGGGATTTTTGGGCTTGGTAAATGATATGTTAACCTGGAACTGGAAACAGGATTTTTGGATAAATCTCTTCCGATATGTGGCAGATTCTAGTTGATAAACTTTTGTAGCTACAAATAAACACATTCCTACTATTAAAAAGCTGACAGAGTTAAGGTAAAAACACCATGGATGAATGCAAATATTAAGAAACATATTAAATATAAGAATAGGGCATTTAAGAGGGCTAAATTAAGTAGGACCGGGAAAAGTTGGGAGAATTATAAATACCTTTTGAGGGTGACTAAATTTAGCATTAGAAAAGCAAAAAAGAATTATGAATTGAGATTGGTTAATAAAGTTAGAGACAATCATAAATCCTTTTATGAATATATTAATAATATAAGGGGAGGTACTCCCACTATTGGTCCGTTAAAAGATAATTCAGGTAAATTAGTAACTGATATGTTACAAATGGCTTCAATTTGTAACCAACAATTCCCTTCAGTTTTTAACCCCAAAACATTCACTAAAAAAACCCATAATGATGATGTTAGGACTGGGCAACACATTGTGGATGCAATCAAAGTACAAAAACTACTACAATGATTGGATCCGCATAAATCAGCAGGCTCTGATGGCCTTCATCCACGCATTCTCAAGGAACTGGCTATTCCCCTATCTGGCCCTATTGCTGCCCTGTTTACTAAATCCATACAGGATGGACAGGTTATTGAGGTATGGAGACAGGCTACAGTGGTCTTTATTTTCAAGAAGAGAACCAGACAAGATGTGATCAATTATAGACCCATCAGTCTGACGTCTGTCCTGGGTAAAATTCTCGAAGGTATCATAAAAGATCATATCGGAAAATTGATTCAGCCCGACCCTACACAACATGGTTTTGTCAAGGTAAAATCATGCCAAACCAATCTGTTGGGATTTTATGGTGGAGTAAGCAGGGCTTTGGATAGGGGTGAGGCGGTGGATGTCATCCTCCTTGATTTCTCAAATTCTTTTGATAAGGTCCCCCACGGAGAACTCATTGATGACCTTATTAATTTGGGAATAGAGGGAAATATAACACGATGGGTGGAATCATGGTTGTTAGATCGAACACAGAGAGTCTGTATAAAAGGCTTTTATTCCAGATGGGAACATGTGACCAGTGTGGCCCTCAGGGATCAGTGCTGGGTCCGTGTCTTTTTAACATTTATATTCATCACTTAATACTTCGGCCACTGCTTGGTTAACCAAATTTGCAGATGACACCCATTTAGGATCCCCAGTTAATAATTCTGCTGCTATAAATACCCTACAGTATGCTCTTGGGGAATTAGAAAATTGGGCAAATAATAAGAAATTAACTTTTAATGTAGATAAGTATACAGTGATGCATTTTGGGAGAAATAATCAGTATGCAAATTGTAAATTATGTGGCAAAGTATTAAAGGCAGTTGATGATGAGCATTATTTGGGAGTTAGAGTAACAAATGATTTAAGTCTTAAACTGCATTATCACCAGGTAGTTAAGAAGGCTGCAGGCATATTACATTGTGTACATAAGCATATTGGAAGCAGAAGCAGTGAAGTTTTGTTGCCATTATGCTCCTCCTCCTTGGTAAGGCCCCATTTAGAATATTGCACCCAGTTTTGGGCGCCAGGAGATAAGGGCTCTATAATTGCTCTTGAAAAAATACAGAAGAGGGCCACTAAAAAAATGGAAGAGGTGAAAGGCCTGTATTATACAGCTAGACTGAGGAAACTTGGACTTTATACCTTGGAATACTGTAGAATGAAAGGGGACCTATGTATGGTATTTAAAGCTCTGTATGATAATCAATTATGAGAACTGCTGGGTTTGGGACTCAGGAAACAGTTTATGGCACTACAGCACACCCACTACAACTTACAGTAGATTATTGTAAAACAAAAAAAAGGAGTTCATGGTTCTCAGTTAGGGTATCCAAAATTTGGAACAATTTGCCATTGGATGTGGTAGCTAGTGATAGTATGGATACCTTCAAGGTTTGCTTGGACAAACATTTAGGTCACAATTCTATAATGGGCTATAATTAATATTTGCGAGCATCATGGACATTAGTCTTTTAAGCTCTGTACTATCTATGTTACCTTTGTTGTGTTACCTATGTATGGAGGAAGACTATCAGAGGAAAAAACCTCCAACAGCATGTTACAGCAGAATGAGCAGACAGACCCAGGTATGTAGGACACTGTGACCAAATCTTGTACTGCATGGCAGGACAGCATGTCTGCAGACATATGTCAGTGTACTGTTACCGCAGAGTGGGAATCAGCTGTGCCCCAAACGATGCAAACCCCTGTAACACTCCAGGCCTGAGTACTGCAGGGCCTGCATACAGGCACACACATCCAAGTGCCGTGCATACCTCTCAAGCTCCTGCCTCATAAATCAGGGACAAGGCTTAAAACAATCATGGACAAAGGTCCAGAATCAGGGACACATCTTCATAATTGGTGATATCCACTCAGGAAGCTGGTAGATTAAGGGGCTTAGTGTAAAATGCATTCCCTAAGGCAGCACATGTCTGTAACTGTAATGTTTGACATTCATTTGTGATTACAACCTCCACTGTTAGGTCACAGAAACACAAATTGTAGGAGGGACAGAGTAAACTTCTGAGGCACAATCAGGGATGTACCTGAAAATCAGGGAGGTATGGTGCAGCTTGGGGGACTGGCCCATGTCTGTTGGCCTGTCTACATGTAGTGTTGACTGCAAATACAGCTAAGTAAACATGGCAGCAGTACCTCAGCAACTGGGTAATGCTACCGGGGGGGGGAGGGGATGCACCACATGCACACAGCAATGCCTGCATCACAAGCACCGTGGTATTTTGCTGTGCAGCATGGGTACATCATTTGTGTGTCACCCGGTGACACACATGCTATGATATGTGTAAGGACACAGTCCACTGTACAGGCATCACAATGCACTGCTTGATGGCTGCCATGCTCATGGACTGTGTTTCAGCCATCTGGCCCATGGCAACAGGCTCTGTCCATGTGCTGTGACTCTCAGTGATCTGTTGACCCAGGGACTGCCCACATTGGTGGGTTCGGTGGTATGGAGGGACATGCTACAGGTGCCACCTGCTGTGCTGGGTTGACAGGAACACAGAGGCCCATGCCTGGACACCCACCAGCACTTGAATGTCAGCAGCATGCCACTCCCACAGCATGACAGGGTCGACTGGGCACAGCAAGGCCATGCCACCAATGGTCTACAGCCACGTGTGGGATCCAGCAGCTGCTGTATGTGTCCATCCATGTGTGCAACATCTTCAGGACATTGACATGGTCTTGCTGTCCTGTGGTACTGTCAGTTGTGGGACATGTCCATGCCTGGTGCCTGTGTCATGGTACCACAGGGACAGCCATGTACCCTACAACTGTGCTGTGCCATGGCTAGTGGCACACACACATTGTGGGACAAACTCATGAGGAGGCCACACATAGGCTGTAGCAGACACATGCAGAGACACACACATATGCATGCCATGGAACTGACAGTCACTCACAACAGTTCTTCTCTCCACACAGATGCTAATGAGGGACATGTGCACCTACGGGTGTACACATTTTCCAATGAGGAACTGAAGGCCCTGGTGACTGCATACAAGGACAGGCTGGCTCAGAGGCAGAGATACAAGAACACTGAGGAAACAGTCCACCTAATGTGGGTTGAGATCATTGCAGAGGTCAATGTGGTGGGTGGATGTGAAAGGAGTGTGGATGCCTACAGGAAGTGGTGGCATGATCTGCAGAGGCATGCCAAGGAGGAAGAGGCACAGCAGCTGAGGTCAATGATGGGGATGGTTGACGGACCCATGCAGGTGGAGTTGAGGAGTGTGGACCCAATATTAGATGTTGTCGTATTCAGGAGGTGTGGAGGGGCAGGATGTGAGACACTGCTGGAGCTGCATGGGGCATGTGAGTGTCAGGCCATGTGGCTAGTGTTGCACAAGTTGACAACTGGGTGTTCTGTAGGACCCACACCTGTGTTGGGGCGTGTCTGGTGCCTGACATGCACCTGTGTGCATGTGCCTGTCCTGGTGGTGCCATGTATGCTGTGGCCCATTTCACAGTGTGTATGGGCATGCGCTGCATGTGCCTGTCACTGCAGACCATGATAACCACACAAGCGGGCTGTGCTACATGGCATGCATGCCATGCATGCCTCATGGGGTTGTGCCTATGCACCATGCTGTGCTGCGTATACCACATGGGGTGCAGTCTGTGGTGCAGGTCCCACAGGTATCATGTGCAGCCAATACATGTGCATGTGGGTGTGTGTGTACCACACAGTCAGAACAGGACATCACATGCACCCTGTGCTGCATGGTGTAGATGTAGTTCCCTGTGCACCTTGCCTGTGGTGGTGTGTGGGTGTGGTACACTGGGTTGGGGCTGGCACTGTGTGATATTGGGAGCACCTTGGTGTTGTGCATGTGGTGGCAGTGGTATGGGCACACTGTGCTGTGTACAGTGGACTCAGTATCTTACTCTTGTTCCACAGTCCTGACAATCGGACAGGCAGCACTGGCCCATGGGATGGAAGGAGGCGACAATGGCCAGCCAAGACCATCATGTTCAGGCTTGCAGGGGCATAGCAGAAGGGATGCTATGGCTATGGGTCAAACCTCATGGGGGACCGCTGCAGCCATGGTCTATGAAAAGGATGATGATGATGATGATGATGATGATGATGAGACCATTGTACCAGGGCTGGATTGCCTAGTGGACATTGAATTTGGGGATAGGGCACACTGTTGGGATTCACCATTGAACATGAGGACCTCTCCATGGCTGCCAGCGGCGGCCAGAGGGCTGCCACACACACATATCACCTGCTAGGCAGACCATGCCCTTTATTCTGCCAGGATCATCGGTACTGTTTGGAACTGGTACAGCTGTGCTAGGATTGGGTAGCAGCAATGCAGCAACTGCCAACACACAGCACTGCCAATGCCACTGGGGATGGTCAGCAGGCAGGCAGTCGAATAGTACCCCTGACACAACAGCAACAGGCAGTGGCCCAGGTGGTGATGCCCTTGCCTCCACAGGGCTGTCATGGGAGGCCTGAGACTGTTATGGGCCAGCAGGCAGCTAAGCCTGTTGCACACCAAACACAACTGATGCACATACCCCTGCTCCCCCCATCTAGGGTGTGCTGCCACAGAAGGGGCATGACAACACGGGTACCTGAGTGTTCTTTCGCAGTGCAGTGGACTCACAGTCAGCCTCACAGCAGAAGCCACATGCATTTAGGAGGGAGGTGTGCAACAACTGTCCCTGTTCCATGAGGAAGTTGCCACTACCCTCCTGCGGGCTGAGCAGCGGGCGGAGGACCGTGCTGAATGGCACCACATTGCCCTTGACCGTGGGTTTAGTGCACTCACTGAGGCTGTGAGGAACCTCACTGCCACTGCCACTGTTAGGGAGGCAATGATGAGTGCACAGCTGAAGACAGGTACTGCAGGACAGTATGCCCCCTGACAGTAACACCAACAAAGCGACCTACGTCACTGTCGACAAAATTGACAGTTTGCAGACAGGTCACTGTGTTGGTGCGCCTGAGACAGGAGCACACTGTCTCCCAGTCCGGCACCCACTCCCCAAATCAACCCTGACTCAGAGTTGATAATCACTAGTACAGGGGGCGTGGGGGGCAGAACCCCCCACATGGGGAGTTGGGGTGGTGAAGTCCACTGATTAAAAAAATGGACTGGGAGACAATCGAGATTCATGTCGATCACAACTTGCGGTCGACTTAAATCCCGTTACCGTGATGTCAGTTGACAAAGTGTTGTTTAACCAGCATCATAGATCCATGCAGGTCAGGGCCGCACCAGTGGTGCTCTGAGCTACGCGCCCACGGCATGTGGTAGGTGTTTGGGGTCATCCAGCACAGCCTCCACTCTGGCACATGCATGGAGGACTGTCCATCATGGGTCACTGGCATGGCAAACCCACGTTGTGGACACATCTAGAATGAGCCACATCCACAGGCGGTGTCATCGCCTGCGCATCGTCTACCCAGAGCCACCCACCTAAGTGTTGGCTGTGGTGACTCTGTCAGTGCCCGTGGAGGGAGATGGCACTGAGGACATGTCACCACCATTCACAGACACTCACATCACAGTCACTCACCACCCATATACACCTCTGCTACACTACACACATACCACTCCTTCATCATTGCACTTCTGTTTGCATTTCGGTTCACTGTTGGTCACCAATTGCACATTCCTGTGTGTTACATATGTTGACAGATCTACATTAAAGGGCATTGCATGCAAGTTTGTTGTCTTATTTGTCATCACTCACCTGGCCATCTGTGCTAGTGTTTCAATGATGTGGGTTCAGTGCTCCTGTGTCCTCCTGGCCATGCGGGGCTCCCACCTCTCGAGTTGCTATACCATCCCCTGGACCCCTGGCTCCATGTCACTGTCTGGATGTTCCTCAGTTCAGGTGTGTATATTCCATGGTTCAGTGCCATGCTGTGCAACATACAACATGCAAGGAATATGTGACAGACCTGTCGAGGGTGATACTGTAGGGCACTGCTGGACTGGTCCAAGACAGCCAAATGCATCTTGGAGCATACCATAGACCCTCTCGATGACATTTCTGGTGGCAGTGTGTGCCTCATTTTACCACTCCTTGGCCACTGTTGCTGGCTGGAGGACCAGTGTTAGGAGTCAGAGTCTCAGGGGGTAGGCACTGTCCCCTGTGAACACATTACATTGTGTTAGTAATATTCTTCTGGTACTGACACACCATGACTGCCCACTGTTCTACTGTGCTGGCCTCCTATCCCACTCGCCCCGTCCCCACCACCCATGTGTGGATTCTTATTACACTGTCCCACTATAGGGTAGGCTATGTCATGCCTACTGGTTGTACTCACTGACAATGTGCCGACTGAGTATGCGGCCATCCTCAAATGCCTGGCACAGCCTGGACTGGTGCCAGATAACTGCATCATGGGCACTGCTGGAATACTGTAGAAATACATTGATTATGCATCCAGTTGCATTACACACCACCTGGCAATTGATGGGAGTGGTAGCCCTTCCTGTACGTCCCCTGCAGAGGCATATATGCGCGTAAGCCAAGGCCACGTGGGATGCTCGTTGACAGTGTCACCTCCAGGGGTGAGGTCATATCAGTGAAGGCTTACTTCTCAAGCACCAGGTGCCCAGGGGACCACGGTAATGCTGCAATGACAAGAGCAGACACAGGGAATGAGGATCACTACCGCCAGGACAGCAATGCAATGGTGCAACACACACAATAAGGGCCACACAAATGGGCATGCACATGACACCTACCTGTGAGGGGGAATGTATAGCCCACAGGTCCCCATCATCATCCCTGTAGACCATGTTGGACGTGCTCTGCCACAGGTTCATCCACAGCAGAATGTCGGGGGGCAGTCTTCGGCCTGGAGTCACCACCATAGCCTGTCCCAGCCCACCCACATCAAGAAGCTCCAAGACCAGCATGGCCTTATGCCGGCATGTCCCCTGTGGAAATGCAAGGGCAGTGTCAGTAAGAGGCATGCTCCGAGTGGCAAACCCCTGGCACAGGGCCCATACTTGCAGGTAACAGTCCATGGCACTCACCTGTCTCCATTCAGTGACCTCCCATATGGCCCCTGCTGGAACCCTGTCCTGGTAGACATCCTGTGTGACATGGTACAGGCGCCATGGCAGGCCAAGCCTGTCCCGCACCATGCCCAGTAGCATTGGTGGAGCCTCAGTTGCCATGACAGTTGGTGCATAAATGGCATTCCCCTGTGGCCGCCCCACCCCCAGCACATGGGTCGGCAATGCCCTATAGGGCACATGTGCCATGCCGCCCAACATGTATGGTTCACACACATGTGTGGAATGCTACTGAGTGGATGTGGATAGCGGAACAGGCAGTGGTGGAATGATGTGCCCAGGGGCACTGCTACACATCATCCTACTAGAGGACACCATGGTGGAGTGCCAAGGATAGCCACGGTGACACCCATGGGTGTTCAGGCCACGGCTCCAGGCAAGGAGCCTTCACACCATGAATGTCCTGCAGTGGTACAGGTTCAATCATGACATGCTGCGGTACATCTGTACACTCGTAGAGGATGACATATACCCATGCATAGGGCACTCCATGGCCATGTCCATTGAGATGAAGGTGCTGTGTGCACTGCAATACTACACCACAGGCACCTTTCAGAGGGTGACAGGGGATGTGATGGGCATGAACCAGTCCTCTGTGTTCAGAGCCCTGCACCAGGTGACCGATGCCCTCATGCGGCACAGATGCCAACACATTGTGTACCCCATGACAGCAGCTGAGCTCAGGGCTGTCAAGGCTGCTTTAACTGCCAGGTGGCCTGCAATGTGACGGGCATCATCACCAATGTCCTGGCATGGTATCTGGGATCATGCCACGTTCCTACATCTTCAATGCCAGTGCATTGCATTGGCATCTGGACCAGCAGGATGAGGGGTAAGGGTGGCTGTTGGATGAGCATCTCTCTTGGCCTGCAGCACCACTGGTGGACTGTGCAGTACTGTGTGCCTAACATGTGTGTACCTTCCCACCCCACAGGTGACAGCGAATACCCACTATGGACGTTGCTCCTGACACCATACCTAGTGCCCCAGCACCCTTCAGAGGAGGCCTTCAATGCAGCACACATGCGGGCACATGGCATTGTGGAACGTACCATCACACTGCTGAAGATGCGGTTCCAATTCCTAGACCACACCACACCAGGGGCATGATGATGCTTGCACCAGGGACAGCATGCAGAGTGTTCACCACGTGTGCCATGCTGCATAACATCTGCATCTGATGCAGTGTGCCACAGCCCCTGGACACACACCCTGAGGAGGCTGGTGAGGAACCACCACAGCCACCAAATGGACCAGCGCCACTAGGAGATGGCATTTGGGCATACCCAGGGACAGGATGCAGCAGGATGCATGGCAGCATGGGCCATGTGGCATCGTGTGGCCCATTGCACATTTGGCAGGTGAACAGTTGCACTGGCTAGTGATTATGACACTGCAGAACTGAGCAGTACAGTGCACACCATGCCGTGGCAGTCTTGTCCCTGCCAGTGCAGGCCATGCATGCTGCTGTGCGCAACACACTGTTGCATGGTGTGGATGGCCAGGCTGTTGAACCACTATCCCATTCAAGGAACCCCATCACATTGCCAAGGTGGTGCTGGCCCATGTGGTGTGGCCATGTACCGGTGTGTGGTGTGCCTCAGTGGTGTCTGGTGTGTGCTAGTGTGGGGTGTGTGCAGGGCATGTGCGGGCTGTGTGCGGGGTGTGTGCATGTGCCAGTGCCTGTCTTTGCTGTCTGCACCTCCACATTACTGCATGTCCAGATCCTGAGGGATCCCACTGTGTCCATGCCCCCATCCTGTTCCCCATGTCCTCTGTGGCATGAGCATTGGCTGCGTGTCATGCTGTGAACCCTGTCCATGGCATGCACATGGGGCCGTGTCACCTGTGCCTGTTGCAGCATGTGGTGTGGGATGGGCTGTTGGTGCAGGCTTGGGGTCACCGGCATGTAGCACTGCCTGGTATGTAGCAGTGGGCGGTGCCAGTTGCGTGTCAGTGGCCAGTGGTCAGTGCAGCTGCGTGGCAAGGTATGCACCTATGGCATGGAGTGCATCTGCTATCCACTCCTGTGAGTGTGCACCCACCACCACCACTGTGGCCACATGTCTGTCCTGGGCACACAAGCTTGTGGTGATGGCATTGGCCATGCATACCTGTGCCTGCATGCGGCATCAACATCCTCAGACAGGCATGCCTGCATACGCACGGATGCTGCCAGGACCTCTGTCATGTGGTGCACAAACTCCATGCAGTACGGGTTGTCTGCAGCCAGTCACACTCCACCCGGCAGAGGTCTGGGTAGTAGCTCACCAGTGGCGAGCCACTGCCACATGGCTGACTTCACCTGTGGGCAGGGATCCCTCGGGGTGCACTTGTCCCACCTCTGGGTGTCTGGTTCTGCAGCAGTTGCCTCTGTCCCTGTGGTGGGCATGTCACTGTCATCCTCCTGCTGGCTGTCCTTCTCCATGTTCCCATCCTGTCTGGCCACTGTGGTACCCTTCCTTCTGGTCCTGTGGCAGCATCCCTCCATGGTGACCTGTGCATCTGTGGAGATGACACCATCACCACACCCCACCCCACAGCTGCCAGTCCTGTGTTCTGCCTTCATCACTCTTCTGTTGGTCTTCCACAGGTGCAGTCAGCTCGTGTCCTCCTCCTGTGTGGCATCTGGGTTGTCGCATACCTGTGTTGGGGGTACATTGTTAAGTGCCCTTGCATGGCTGTCCTGTGTATTACACCATCCGTGTCCGTGGCAGCTATGTACCTGCATCAACTGGCCACTGCTGTTCTCCACCACTGCTCCTGGATGGCCCTCACCTGCACAATCATTGTCTGGTCCTGAGGGTGGGGTGACAGGTGTGTTAGTACCATGTCAGTGCTACATGCAGTGCTGCACCTGGTGCATGTTCTGTTCCCTCACCTTGCATGCTGTCAAGGCCTTGGCCTCCTTGTCCATAGCGACATTGCGTATCATGTCTGCCATGATCTTTTGATGGGTTGGGGGCAGTGGTGGTGGTGGGCTGCCACTGGTGGCACTCTGTGACTGGTGAGCATGGCACAGCTTCTTCTTGACCTGGATCTGGAGGTTGCACCACTTGTGCTTTATGGCAGCCAGTGTGCATGCCTCCAGACCGCTGGCATTGACGGCCGCCTGCAATATCCTGGCCTTTGTCTCAGGTGGGATGCTGAGGACCTGGCAGCTGAACAGCATGTCATAGTGCTGGTGGATCTCCAACACCAGGATGGCGACCTGCGCACCCGTGAAGTTGGAGGTTTAGCCTCTTGCCCCTCCATTGACGCCGCATCCTATGGCTTGTGTGTATGGTATCTGCAGCTGCTCAGTGCATGTTGTTGCCAGCCAGTCCCGCTTACTCTGTGGACATGTTTCCACATTTCTTCACATAGCGGTGTATGCTGCACTTCCCTCATCCCCATATATGGCAGGGTCAAGGAGCATTTTGGGCATCTTGTGCTGTCCCAGTCCCACCTTTGCACATTGCTGAGTGCCTCGGCCTGCCCCACCCCATCCTCCTGGGAGGGGTTCCGCGCTTGTCCATGCATGCCACTTGTTATGCGTGTGTTGCATGGCGCGCAGCTGTGCACCCGCACTTACACATCTTTCACGCGTTACAGCGGTCCACTCATGAATAGTGCCCATTGATTGTAGCTGTGTACAAACACCTGGGATGGAAAAGATTGTCCTTGATTTAAGACTGCCCTGTAATAAGCCCATATTATTTATGGGTAGTTATTTTATAGAGGTGGGCAAAAGTTGCGAATTCCTCTTTGGCTGAACTTTCGTAAAATCATGGACTTTTCACAAAATTTTCCACACTTCTGCCATTGGCGAGATCAGAGTCTTCTGCATGTGTTTGGCAGATGTTCACCCTGTTCTGTGAAATTGTTTTGCTGAACTGTGGAATAATTCACATGAACTGCGGAATAACAGTTCTGAGGAACTTTTTTGCTGCAGTTTAATGGATTATGCCACAATACATGTAATTATTCCATAGTTCATTGCTCAGTTCTGTGGAATTTTATTTCCACAGTTTAATACAATAATCTGCACTTCATATATTTTTTCCAGCATTCTAAGTCAGAATTTCCAATAAAGTTGTTATTTTGATTTCCAAACTTTCACAGAAGCAAAAGTTTGACTTTCATGGAAATTCCACCACCAGAAGTTTTTTTCAACACATCTCTAGTTATTTACCACCAAGAGGAAATGAGGACGATTTTGTTAGAATACAGGAGTTTTACATCAGTATAGAAATAGCCATAAAATACTGTTGTTGGGTGATTTTGGGTGATTTCAATGAAGATTGGTCTTCTATCCCATCGAGTAGTAAATTACTTCATTTAACTGGGAACAGAGCTTGTCCAGTTGATTGATTCACCTACCAGACTGAATCCTAGAGATGCAAATCTCTCTACTGTATTAGATTTAATTTTGGCTTCAGATACAGAAAACTATACTGAAAATGGAGTATTACCGGGCTTCTGTATCCAAAAATGAAAAATCGAAAATAAAATTTCAAGTAAAGGAATATTGGTCAATAAAAATTGTGATTATACAATATTTATGATTGACCTGGAAGGCAGAAACTGGATAGACTGGGACTTATTCCAGACACTGATAGTGCCTGGAGCTATTTTTATAGTGAGTTTATGTCAGTGTGTAATCTACATGTACCTATCTGTAAAAAAAAAAAAAGTTAAAGTACAAAATGCAATATGGTATACAAGGACCCTTAGTGTACATCGTAGAAAAAGAGCTAAAGCCTGGAAAAAAGCTAAAACAGCAAATACAAATTCAGCCTGGGATAAATACTGACAACTCAGAAATTCCTTTCTTAAAGAAATAAAGCAAAAACAGATTATTTTAATGAACAATTTAGTGCAGAAAATATAAATTAACCACATAACTTTGGGGGGCTTTATAGTAAATTAAAAGGCAAAAAACAAATAAATTGCCAAGTGCCTTTAAAATTGAAGGAAAAATATATTCCTATTTCAAATCATAAAGCAGATGTATTCAATAATTTTTTTATAAATACTGGTACATCTGTGGAGGAAACAGAGGACATAGATATAGGCTGTTCTACAGAAAAGAGAAACTGCCCAATATTTTCCTATGATTTAGTTGATTCAGAACTGGGTTTAAAAGAATTGTTAAAACTTAATGAAAGGGAAGCAATAGGATTAGGTAGAACACCATCACTTTTCTTAAAATTAGCCAATCCAGTAATAGTTTACAGTACAGTATAGCAGAGATCTTTAATTTTTCTTTAATTACCGGTACATATCCTATAGCATGGAAGTAGGCAAATGTAATACCAATATACAAATCTGTCTCCAAAGAAGACATTCAAAATTATAGATCAATATCTCGTCTCCCTGTAATATCAAAGTTATTTGAAAGGATTATTGGAAATTAAGTGAAAAACTATCTAGAATCACAAAATGTATATAACCTATATCAATCAGGTTTTCAAACTGAACATAGTACTTTGTCAGCATTAATAAAGGTAACAACAGACATTCAAATGTCCTTGGATAAGGGCCTCCTGGTGGGGCCATATTTATAGACCCGTCCAAGGCATTTAATATCCTGACCATGGTATATTATTATTGAACAAGCTGGACGAGATTGGTTCAGACCAGGTGGCCCTAATTGGTTCAGGGAGTACCTATTTGGGAGGGCTCAGATAGTATCATTGGGAAGCATGAAATCCCAGCCTGAAAAAGTCAAACCAGGAGTTCCCCAAGGGTCTGTGTTAGGACCAATTCTGTTTAATTTGTATACAAGTGGAACTGGGCCTCTAATTACGGAGGCTCAGCACCATTTCTACACAGATGATGTGGCCTTATATGTAGAGGGCACATCAGTACTAGAAACTCAGTACAGACTACAAAGGGAGTTCAAAAGATTGCAGGACTACTTTAGACTACATAGATTACTTTTAAATGATAGGAAATCTCAGGTAATGATTTCTGGAAACAAACACAATAATAGAAGCCAAACTCTCCAGGTCAGAACAAAAAGAAATTCTATACTGAAACAGGTAAACTTTTATAAATATCTTGGAGTATGGCTGGATTCAGAACTTAAATGGGATACACATATTGATAGCCTAATTAAGAAATTGAATATAATGCTTGGGGCCTTATACAGGGCGTGGAAAAGTAAATCAAATCAAGTTTATTTGTATGGTGTTTTTCGAGGTACCAAGGTGCCTCACATAGCAATAAAACAGCTACAGTGCATAGTTCCAACTTTATAAATAGTATAAAATACAAACAATAAAACAGCTACAGCACGTAGTTACAACTTTATAAATAGTATAAAATAGAAACAATAAAACAGCTACAGCACGTAGTTACAACTTTATAAATAGTATAAAATACAAACAGCAAACAATAAAGCAGCTACAGCACGTAGTTACAACTTTATAAATAGTATAAAATACAGATAATAAACAGTAGATTTATTCAGACTATTCCCAAAACGCTTGGGTCCATAAGAAGGTTTTTAAGGTTTGTTTAAAGCCCTCCACTGTTCGCACTCATGTATCTGATGGGGTAGAGAATTGCAAAGGGTAGGAGCTGCATGCATAAATGCATGGACCCCAGAAGATTTAAATAAACCTTTGGAATTTCTAGCAACCCCATGTCAGTCGAGCGGAGTGATCCCCAGGCCAATAAGGAACCAGGAGCTCTTTCAGGTAGTCCAGACCCTGTCCATGTAGGCTTTATATGTAAGAAAACCGACTTTAAAGGTGATTTGCCACTGTACGGCAGCCAGTGCAGTTCACGCAGCACTTGAGAAATATGACAAGACCGGTGGGTTCCTGTCAATAACCAGGCCGCTGCATTCTGCACCAGCTGCAAGTGGCGAATGTCCACCTCTGGAAGCCCTAGGTATAGGGCATTACAATAATCCAAGCATGAGGACACAAAGGCATGGACCAAAGTAGGCAAGTCTCCAGATGGAACAAGGTGCTTAACTCTGGAGATATTCCTCAAATGGTAAAAGGAAGTTTTGACAATGGCCGACACCTGCAAACACAGTGTCAATCTCTCATTAAAAACTACCCCCAGGTTTGGCACCCATTCAGAGGCCGGGAGAGGCAAACCCCCGAGAGACAATCCAGAGGGTAGTCTCACCCCGACCCCCCTATCCAGCGACATGGGTCAACCACCAGCACCTCGGTCTTTTCTGAGTTCATCCTCAACCAGCTTGAACTCATCCACTCTTGGATTTCTATGAGGAAGTTGTTAAAAACTGAGAGCTCTATCCTGGTCGGTGCAAAGATAGGTAGAGCTGAGATGGGTATCATCAGCATAGCAATAAAACCTCAGCCCATACTTTCTTACAATGTCTCTGAGGGGTAGCATGTACTCTGCAAACAACATGGGGGACAGCACAGATCCCTGAGGGACCCCACATGATAGGTGAGCTGGGTCAGAGGAATAAATCCCTGACACCACCCTCTGAGTTCTTCCAGTGAGGAAAGATGAAAACCACCTGAGAACCATGCCAGACAGGCCACAGATGAACCTCAAATGATCGAGCAGGACCCCATGGTCCTCAGTGTCAAATGCTGAAGAGAGATCGAGAAGGACCAGGATGGAGCAGTTCTTCTGATCTCTAACCATCAGGAGATCATTGAGCACCCAAACCAGTGCTTCTCAGTACTATGCCTCTTTCGAAAAACCAGTCTGGAAAGGCTCATAGATATCATGGATGGTCAAATGGTCATCCAGTTGTACGGCCACTACTTTCTCGATCAACTTCCCCACAAAGGGGGAGGTTTGAGATAGGTCTGTAGTTCGCATGGCAGTCTGGGTACAAAGAAGCTTTCTTCAAGAGGGGTGTCACCACCGCCTCCTTCAGGGAGCTAGGAAACTCACCTGTATCCAAGGAGCACCAAACTATCCGTGCTAGGATCGGACCAAAAATATCATCACAACCCAAAATCAGGGTAGTTGGTCCTGGATTCAAACTACAGCATGTAGGGCACATACCCTGGACAGCATGGGGTCAAAATGTAGCACAGCAGAATGCCGTGCGACCTAATTGTGTTGTGCAATTTATTTATTTCATTTGATCTGTGGAGGGCTCTGCCCCCCACATCCCCTGTTATGGGGACCTGTGCCCCCGGACCCCCCCACTTAGGATTCTAACTCCGGGGAGGGGTCCAACATGGAGAGTGCACAGGTCTGGGGTTCGCGCATAATGCTGTACTTTATTAAGCGTACAACATTATGACCCGGTAGGACCCTGGACAATCTGCATGATATCCAAGAGCTCGGGCTTGCTGAAGGTACTCCAGGAAAACCAAGGTACAGTGCACAAACACAAGTTCAGAGCAGTGCCCGAGGAATATGCTGGTTGGAGTACCGCCCTGATGTCAGCCACCCTAGCTGCAAAGAATCGAACAAGCTCTTCACACTCATTTTGCGAAAAACACTTTCCGAACCTGTAGACAGGCTGGGTTGCACAGTCTGTCCACAGTTCGAAAAAGCTGAGCTGGTCGACTGAGCAGCTGCAATCTCCCCGGACAGCAACTCTGCCTTCTTATGGGTGATTGCGAATTGATAGGCTTGGTAATGGTCCATCAATCTATGGTGGTGGGCATCAAGGTGGGACCTCCACCAGCAATGCTCCAACCTTCGTCCAAGTCACCGCATCTCCCTCAAGGACCCGTCAAACCAAGGGGACCAAGGGCGAAGGAAGAGAGGGCGAACATGGACCGAGCAATGATATCCAGAGCCACAGATATGGCCAGATTATAGGCCACCACTAGGGCTTCTGGGTCACTGTTTGCCACAGAAGGACAGATAGGTTAAGCACCGCCGCCAGGCCTTCAGAGCTTATATCTCGTAAAGGGCGGTACCTGACCATCTCTACAGAGGTAGACCTACGAAGGGGGGTGCAAAAATTGAACAGTACGGTGTAATGATCAGACTATCTAACTGGTTCCACCCCCAGATCAGAGGCTTTGACCCCCAGGAGGAAAACCAAGTCAAGAGAATGACCAGATTTGTGGGTAGCAGAGGAAACAATCTGTGTAAGGCCCAGAGATGTCATCAACTGGAAGAAGTACTGACCAAATTGTGAGAGTTCATCATCAACCCAGTCATTAAAAATCACCCAGGACCATCAGCCTAGGTGACTCAAAAGCCATGTCGATCATGAAATCTGCCACTTCCTGCTGGAATCGCTTCTCATCTCCGGGTGGATGGTAGACGAGAGAGAGATCCTACAGCCTACATCTGCTACCATGGTACATTCAAATGACTGGGTCTCCTCAACTGGTACACTCGTGAGGCCCAATTCAGTCTTGAAACAGACCACAACCCCCCCATCCAATCTCGGGTGATGAATCGCCGAGTACCCAGCTGGAGTAGCGGCCCAATGTAGGGCCAGAATTCTCATCTAGCCAAGTTCAGTGATACATGCCAGGTCTGCTGTTCCAACAAGATCTGCAATAATTGCAGTCTTGTTCTTAACAGACCTGGCATTACATAATACCACCCGAGTTGGATGAACCTCCAAGGCCGTCCGGGCCACCTGCCCACCAAAATTGGTGGTGCCCTTGGGTATGGAAACCAGATATGAAGGACCACGTTCTGGGTTCTATTTCACCCCAGGGCGTCTCCTGGATCTCACTACCTGGATGGGATGGTCCCGCTCATTCGCCCTCCACTGTTCGTGCTCCCCGACTCCTCCACCCCGATGAGCAATACCTAACACTCTACAGCGCTGGTGGATAGTAAACTGTAATGGGAGAGGTAAAAGGATGGAGGGCGCGAAAGGTGGAGGATGAATAGTGCACAACAGTGGGGGCAGACCTCCTACACATTTCAATAGTTCAAATAAACTCACACAATCTACTAAATAAAATAAATTTCCAAAAAATTCAATAAAAACCATAAATAAAAAATGATGCAAAATAATACCACTAACAATATCTCAGTGATCCAGTTCAAGCCTATAATTTCCAGATGCACAGCAAAGGCTAGGTAGTCAAGAGAACATTGAGCTGTAATAAATTACTGAAAATCAAATCAAACCCCCGATGGTCCTCACACCACCAAAGGGGATCAGATTAAAGGAGGAAAATAAAATATGTCCAAGCTCTATAGTACTAGGCACACTCTCACTGTACCCTGGACCTAGAGAAAGGCACTCTCACTGCCTTACATATTTAAATGCAAACACAAAGTGCATCTGACCGTGATTTGCAGAAAAGGGTCCCAAAAAAGGGGTCCACCTCAACGGTCAAGTTACTCTGGGGCAAGAAAGCTTCATAAATCCCACTGGGCAGATGGATGCAAGTCCACGGCAGTTGCTGACAGTCCCCACCTGGGCTCCCTCTCCAACAAGCCCCAGTGAGAGATCCTAAGGGACACTGGGCTAAACCGTTGACTATCCAGCAGAATAAGACCGGGACCCCCGCACAGCTGCACACCACAGCCAATCCACCCCCAGGATCAAGGCCTTAACTCTGGCGCCAAACTTAATGCTGGTCTTTGAATATCCACAGCTCCTGCACACGAGCACGAATCACCATTCAAGGAGTCCCACAATAATTAGTCCACATAGCCAGTAATTCAAAAGTTAAATCCAATTAAATGTAGAAATCCAAAATCTTCCCTCGAAAGTCAATGTCACTTCTTCAAAGAAGTGACTATTCCCAGTGTTCTTGCAAGCACTCTCGAGAAACTAAACGAACACTCCGTGCAGACTCTGACAAACAAAGCCAGTCTCCGCAAAGTCATTGGGAAGGGAGGTAGCAGCATCAGCCTAACCGACCAAAAGAACAAGGCAGTAACGGGTCAGCACAAACCAGCCCCAATACGTGCTATGAGGTGATCTCTGTCAATGAGGTTCCTTACTTTATTGAACATATCCTGTATTCCCAAACGCAATATGCTTCTTTTTTGAATGAATTCATAAACTTTAGAAATAATCTAGTTCAGAACGTTTCAACACAGGTAGGTAGTTTCCTGATTATTGCCTCCCCACAGCTGTCCCCTTGAGGCTAGAAAATACATAGTTAATACTACGATGCTGCCACTTATTGATTATGAAGATGTGATAAATAGGGGGGGGCCTTCAGGATAGAACTAGATCAGTTGGATGTGGCCTTGAATAAGTTTGCTCGCTTAATCCTGGATGTCCCTTGGTTGATGCACCATTGTTTACTACACTAATCCTGAGAAGGATAAGTCTTGCCAAGCATCGACTTTTGCATACTTTACACTTTATGCATCAGAATTTATTGCAAAAGACCCCACCCTGTTTATTAACTTGTTTCAAATATGCATATCATGATGTGCTCTGAGGACAGCTCAAAACCTGGAATTCAAAATACCAGTGCTAAGAACAGTGAAAGGGAACTCCACTATTATTAATTCTGGTCCCAGAGCTTGGAATGGCTTGCCACAATTTCTAAAAACTAAAGATGTGGTGCCCTGGAGGATGATAAAAGCATGGATGCTAAATGATTTTTCACAACCTAAAAGCTGTTGCTAATTGGGAATGCTGTACTATAGCCTGTATCTGTGTGATGTTATAACTGTATTTTTATGAAAATTGGTATTTTGTTTTAGTGATATTGCAACATGTTTTTGATTACTTGCATGCTGTATGAATGATGGACCCCATTGTAAATGAGTTTGCTCAACTGGGTTATCCTTTTCTTGGAAATTTCATGAACAAACATTTACAAACAAACCAGCCATCACATTTGCAACTCCTGCCCGAAAGCTGATTTTGCGCAGGGATTGTGAAATCAACTTTCAGGATGCAAAACACATGTTGGGCCAGAGTTGAAATATGAAAGCTGTCATATTCATTAGGTGCTGCGAAGACATAGCTATGTTGAAAATTTGGAGTAAAAATATTAAAAATTACCAAAGCTACAAGCCTGCATTCACAAAATTCAACGTAGGCTCATAACTTGGTTGTTTTTTAATATTTTTACACCACATTTTCAACATGCTGTAGCCTTCTTATGACCCTACCTCATGGACAAGGGCAAAGAAAACTTTCAACTCCTGCCTGAAAAGTGATTTTGCACAGGGCAGCAAAATCACCTTTCAGGATGTAAAATCATTTTGGCCAGGATTTGAAAATGACAGAAGGATTGCCCTATTCAAGGGCAGCCTAAGTTGTCACTGGCCCCCAAATTTACAAGACAGGGGAGAGACAAAGGGGAGGGGGTGGGATCCAGGTGAGTTCACAGGATAAATGAGGTCACAAAAGGGAGGAGCTTAGCCAGGTGCAGTGGCAATGGGCCATTGGATGGCAGGCAAGGCAAGGGAGAGGTTAATTGGGGTAGAAAAGGGACTGCAGAGAGAAGGATCTCTTCTTCCTGCAGCTGTTTCTTATGAGATAGTTGCACCAGACTACAGAAAACTTTTGGGTAGACTTGTAGAGCCTGGGTAACTGTGGGGCCCAGGCCTGCACAGCCAGGAGCTGGTTTCTTTTTTACTTTTGTTGAGGGCCTTTAATCCTATTGAAAAATATGTACTGTACTGCATTGTTTGACTCTAATCTTGTGCTGTCTCCTACAGATGTTGTTATTGTATGTGGATACGCTTCTGGGGCCCAGAGGCTTTATGTGGGCCATGTGAATTTTCTTTTCCTTTGTCGCTGTACCAGGAATTTACTGCAGGTTGGTATATATATATTAAAAAAAGTAGAAGAACAAAGCAAGCAGAGGGTACAAGGGTGTTGGTAATTTAAGATGATGGTGTCATTTTCTGGGGCCTGGCAGCATGGCTGTGGCATCGGGGTTGCAGAGAGGCAATCAGACAGACTGCAGCCATGCCGTGTTGCTCTCTTGCACATGGTGCCTGCAGTCGGGCAAGCCTCCTCACTGCTAGGCAGTGTTTTAGCTGGTTGTTGGTCAGGGCCTCCTGGTGGCCGCCAGAGTCTTTTTGGCCACAAAGAGAATGCTAGGCAGAAAGGATGAGGAGTGCGACCAGGCCCGCCATATAACACGTGGTGCAGACCGGTGGGGGCAGCCTTACCAGGAATTAGAGCTTGTGTGTTTGGGGGAGCAGGAGAACAAGCCTGCAAGAGGTAGTCAGGGCAGGGAGAGCTGGTTTGCACATTTGACGCCAAATAGTTTCCTTTGTTTTCTGGTTCTGGCCATTCCCAGCCCTTGTTTTTCTGCAAGTCCCCAGTTTTTCTCAAGCAAGCAGCTCAGTCTGGGCTGGGGTAGGCTGCCCGCTAAGCCATCGGTAAGAGGAAGTACCACGCAGCCACGAGGTGAGCAACAGGCTGCGGGTTGTGGCCACTGTCAGACCAAGTGGTCTCCGGTACAGCAAAGAATACGGTATCCCTTGGGTTTCAGGCAAGAGTGTTGCAGTAGGGCCCACATGCATTTGGGTAGTGGAATAGTTTAAAATATATATATATATATATATATAAAACAGCAAGGTCAGTAATTAGAGGAGGGAGCCTGATGGGGACTACAAGGCACAAGTTATCCGAATGGGCGACAAGAAGGGAGGGAGAGGCAGTGCAGGGGTGCAAGGAGGTTGAAATGGGGTAATGGAGTTTTCAGCAGGCCTGTTGATTTTTGGTGGGGATTTGCTGATGATCCAGCATCCGGCGCCTCCCAGGTTTGGAGGCTATTTTGGCGGCTGCCTGGGCGGCAGAGGAAAAAAATGGGAGCAGCGCCTCCTGAACCAGGACCTCCTCACGGGTGATCCTTCTGCCGAGGGCTGCCTTGCCAGCATTGGGCAAGTGGAGTGCTGGCCTGGCAGGCGGGACTAGTGGGGGCATGTCCCTCACCTGTGGAGGAGCTCTAAATGTTTTTTGAGGAGATGCTACAGGGGAGCACTTGAGGGCTTTTTAGCTCAGGGGGTTTGAGAGGTAAAGAGGCAAGTGCATGGGGAGGCCTCAGGAGCATGGGGACTTTCATTGGGGAGGGAGGCATTGAGAGGGCAGTGGCCTTAGACCCAGTGGCCCCCCAAAGGGTCGAGCATTTTAACGCAAAAAAAAGAATATATATAATAATATAATAAATAAATAAAAAAAATAATAGTAAAAAAAACTAATATACATCGTGGTAATGGTTGGGGAGTTTTAAACAGGGGAGGGCGTACATGCCCATGGAAGGGAGGTACCCTGCAGGGCCTCGGGAGGAAGTGCACACACAGAAAAAGCAGCAAATGGGGGGCACAGGGCCAGGAGAGGTGAGGGATGGGAGGGGAAGATTTGTCAGGAGGGGAACACCGAGTTGCACTATAGGCAGGCCATCATTATTGAAAGATCTTAATACAGTTGCAGGATGACCCCAAAGAAGGCAGCGACCCAAACTGTAATACCAGTGAGGTGTTGGCATGGAAGGCTGCTGACCTTGTGGACCAAGTTCAGGCCATCATTAAGGGTCCAGTGAGGTGGAGGAGAAAGAGAAGCAGGCAGACAAGAGAAAGAAGCTGCAACCCCAGAAGGAGCCACCTAGGAAGAAGGTTACCAGGAGCAACCTGGAGGACAAGGGCAACCACAGCCAGAGGAGGGTAAGAATCGATGGTGGATTTGTCAGTCGAGAGTAGCCTCCAGGACCACCTAGCTGGTCTGTTGGAGGAAAAAGGTGAGAAAGGGTGGGACAAGGTAGACAAAACATGGCAGGCATTGAAGGTGAAGAAAAAAGGGGAAGAAAAAGGGGAGCAAGAAGCAGGAAATGGGGAAGGGGCAAAGAATGAAGGATATGGGTGGTCGCCTTGGATGACGCTGGGAAACCACATTTCCCAGGTGCTCAAAGGAAAAATTTGGAAAAGGGAGTATTGATATGTTTGCTTTAGTGAACAAGGACACTGCAAAAAAGTACCAGCAAAAAGTCGGTATGCAACTCAGAGATGACGGTGGCATTGGCCATAGTGGGTAAGACCAATGAGGAGGTCAGCTAAAAGGGCAAGACTTTTGGGGCATGGATGGAGGGCTTCACGCACTTCAGCGCCATCATGCTTCAAAAGAAGCTGGAGTTGGCCATCCCTTTACTTACGTATTTGACTATCATCCAGGACGCTTACTGGGTTAAGAGTGGGTACAAATGGCTCATCTATAATGAAAAATTTAGGCAGAGGATGACATCACACGGCGATGTCAGGTGGGATGTCACTCTATTCGAGCTTTGGATAAGGACACTATCGGCTCAGGGAGGGAGTAACAGTGAATACAAAAAAGGGTCTGGGTTTTCCATGGCTAAGGGATGCTGGGCTTATAACAAGGCCAATTGCACCTGGCCAAGCTGGAAGTTTAAGCATGCCTGTTCCGGTTCGAGGCAACCACTCAGTATCCTGTTGTGCGACACAAGGTCAGAAGGAAATGCCCAGGTGCAGGGACAGGATTTTTGGGATGGCAGGGCACAATTACAGGTGGCATAATGGGAGGGTGGCTTTGGCGGAGGTAGGGATCTTAGGGAAGCAAACGGTACAGGGGTCGCCTCCAGAAAGTGGCCTCCCCATCAAAGTGGACATTCTGGAGTTTGGGACAGAATTTTACCCTAATCAGGAGGCTAGGGACATGCTGCAGGAGGGCTTTAAAGGGGGGGGGATTAGTTAGCTCTTTATGGGCTTTAGAAAGACTATGACCTCCAAGAACATGGCATCCATTATGGGGAACGAGGACACAGTGGAAACAAAAATTAAGAAGGAACTGGAGGTGGGCAGAGTGGCAGGGCCATTTGACGACCCACCTTTTCCATGCTTCCGGGTATCGCCACTTGGCATAGTGCCTAAAAAGGCACCAGGGGAATACCAGTTATTTCACTATTTATCATACTCCAAGGATGACTCGGTGAATGATTCTGTCATGCCTGAGAGGAGCTCAGTGTCGTTTGCGACATTGTATCGGGCAGTAGAAACCATCAGGACAAAAAATGGGGTATGGCTTGCTAAGACTGACACTGAGTCCACTTTCCATTTACTTCCAGTGAGGCAGAAAGATTGGGCTCTTTTTGGTTTCCAATTTTAAGGAAAGTATTACTTTGACAAAGCCATGCCCATGGGGTGCTTGGTCACCTTTGCCATGTTTAAGGTCTTCAACACTTGCCTGCAGTGAATTTTCTCTGTGCGTCACAGAAGGGGGGCAGTAGTCCACTATTTGGATGACTTTTTGTTCATAGGCAAAGGCAGGAGGAGACATCAGGCATACCCGAGGCTTTCAAGAATATGTGCGGCCAGCTGGGAGTGCCACTGGCAAGGGAGAAGACAGAGGAACCCAGTAGGAAGCTGGAATTCTTGGGTATAGAACTTGAGGGTGAACAACAGTACTTCCAGCTCCCGGCTACCAAGGTGGCCAAGCTTGATGAGCTCATCAAGGGAATAAAAGGAAAATGTAGGGTTCAGTTGAAGGTGGTGCAGCAAGTCCTAGGACACATGAACTTCACCTATAAGGTGGTGGCCCCGGGCAGGGTCTTCACGAGGTGACTGGCCAGAGCCATTGCCAGGGCCAAGCTCCCCCACCATTGGGTCAACATTAACACTGGGCTGTGGGATGACCTGGCTGCATGGGAGGTTTTCCTGGAGGGGTACAATGGGGTAACTTTTTGGCAGGACCATTGGGAGGGGAATAACGAAATAGAGCTATACACGGATGCAGCAGGAGGCTTGGGCATGGATGTGTATTTTGAGGTGGTTGGATCTCAAAAAGATAGCCTAAACAGTGGGTTGGTTTGGGCCTTACCAGGGACATCATGTTCCTCGAGGCATTCCCAATTTAGGTGGCTATGGTAGTTTGGGGAGGCCCTCAAGAACAAAAGGGTGTTTTTCAGATGTGACAACTTAGCAGTGGTGTCAGTTATCAACAGGCAGTCGGGTCCACGCAGCGGTGCTCAGGGTAGCCAGGAAGTTGGTGTGAGGGGCTCAGGGTGAATGTGTCCTTCAGGACAAAACATGTGGATAGAATGAAAATGACATAGCTGACAGTCTCTCCCATTTGCAGTTGGACAGGTTTCATGTGCTGGCCCCAAGGATAGCTGCACTGAAAATGCTGGTGCCCGCCACCTCTGGGAGATTGGATGGATCAAGCCCAGCTCCTCATTTGAATGTCTGGGCCCCAACATGTTGAGGGCTTACAGGAGGTGCGTGGAATAGCTTCCAGGAGTTCTTGGAGAGGCGGAGGTTAGAGGTAAGTGGCCCAGTTACTGAGTTTCAGATTGTTCAGTACATGGTGTGGACTCTGGCATGTCAGCAGCCACCACTGGCATTCACCTGGCAGCTATCGGCCAGATCTGTCAGCTAAGAGTGGGGCACACCCCACCAGGGCTCTGGCTGTCCCGCGAGTGCAGTAGGGATGGGGCAGATTGCAAGGGCAGTGGGTGGACAGATGCAGGACCATCTGCAGAGGTTTGTTATGCAGACTCTTGGGCAGCCTGGACAAGGTGTGCTTTTCAGCATATGAAGCCAGGCTGTTTGCTGCTGTATTTCACATAATGCAGAGGGGGTGTTCAGGGTCAGTGAAGTGGTAGCCAGAGACAAAGACACATAACTGGGGGCTCTCAAGAGGTGGATGTCACCTGGGTGGAGAGAGTCATTTTGTGTGGCTCAGATGGTCCAAAACTGACAGGGGAGGGGTGGGTGGTCATGGAACTAGAAAGGGAGGGGACAAGGGATAGTGGATACAGTCAAGGCATACAGGGCATATAGGCCACAGGGGGGAAGGTGGTTTTTCCGACACGGGAATGGAGACCCGTTCACAACCCTGCAAGTCACTGCAGTGCTAAAAAAGGGTATGGCATTCATAAGCGAAGACCCCAAGTGTTATGAATCACACTCTTTTAGGATTAGGGCAGCCTCGGAGGTGGCCAGACAAGGGCCCCCTCCTTCAGCTGTGAAACAGGTGGGTCGGTGGTCATCACAGGCTTATAAGAAATACATCAGGAAATGAGAGCTAACTTTCTAATTTTTGTTTTTCAGGAGATAGACGGAGCAGGGTGGTTTGGATTTTTGAACACTCATTCATCCACTGGGCTGAGAGGTGGGCGATGACAACAAGGGGCAGATGGCAACTGGGACAGGATCCAGGCCAGACCATGATAAAATGGCATGGAAAAAGGGGACTTTGTTGGAGGCAACTTAAACTGATTATGGAAGACAGGAGGCAATTGTGGGACACACTGTACTTAATCATTATATATGCAGGGGGAAATGACTTGGGGAGCATGCCATGGGTGGACCTGGTATGAATGATCTTGACAGACCTGGCAAGTATAAATGCATGATGGCCACAGGTAAAACTGGTGTGGTCAGAGATCATCCCCAAGAGAAGTTGGAAACAGGCAAAAGAGGTCCTTGCAGTGGAGAGGACCCGCAAAAGGGTGAACAGGGAACTGGCAGCATGGGCCAAAGAGTCTGGGGGAGCTATACATTAAGCACAGGCTGATCACATATGACACACCAGGAATGTACAGGGTGAATGGAGTTCACATGTCAGTAGTGGGAAATTCAGTGCTCAATGGGGTTATTAGGGAAGCTATAGAGGTATGGCAGGGGCTTGGGGGACTATTTGCTTAGTTTTTAGTAGCCTCGGGCCAGCTAGGGCTGCCTAAAGGGCCAGGGAGAAAAAAGGGGGCCCAGCCAGTATGAGGAATGGCTAGGCAGGGGAGGGATCCCCATGGGGCAGTCACCCCGGGGGGCACAGCTGGGGAGCAGGTGGGACACCTGAACCCAGCCAGAAGAGTCAGAATGAAGAGGCATCGGGTCAGCACCAGAGCCAAAGAAAAGAAAATATTCAACCATGTAAATAAGGGGTAACCCCAATGTTGTATGTAAATATTAAATGTAAGAGATGTTGGTGGCAGTATGGAAAAATTGCATTTGAAAGGAATTGAAATGGATTAAATGTACAATGTTTACCCGATAAATTTCAGTGGTGAAACCAAGAATGGATGTCAGTTTGGCTGATTTCGAGGTGGTTCAGGTGACAACTGTCACATTCATAAGGAGCTATAAAGATATGGCTATATTTTAAATTTGGGGTAACAATATTGAAAATTACCAAAGTTACAAGGCTATAATCGCAAAATTCAAAGTAGGCTCATAACTTGGTTGTTTTGCAATATTTTTGCACCAAATTTTGAACATATCCTTCTTATGACCCCCCCCCTCATGAACAAGGGCAGAGAAAATTTTCAGCTCCTGCCCGAAAGGTGATTTCATGCAGAGACTGTGAAATCACCTTTCGGGATGTAAAAAAAACAGTTTGGCCAGGATTTGATAAATGACAGTTGTCACACTCATGATCTGCTATAAAGATATGGCTTTGTTGTGAATTTTGGAGAAAAATATTAATAATTACCAAGTTACGAACCTGCATGTGCAAAATTCAATGTAGAGTCATAACTTTGTTGCTTTTCAATATTTGTACACCAAACATTCAACATGGCCTTCTTATGACCCCACCTCATTAATAAGTGCAGAGATAATTTTCATCTCCTGCCTGAAAGGTGATTTTGCACAGGGACCACAAAATCAACTTTTGGGACAGATCTGTCTATTGACGGTGCAATTGTTTATGAGGTGAGGTCCCAAAGAAGGCATGTTGAATTTTTAGGCCAACAATATGCAAAAATGCCCAAGTTATGGCACTAAGTTCAAAACCTCATTGAAATAATTTGAATAGCATACCTTTTTCTTCAGTTCTTGGTTTGGCTTTGAAGAGTGAAAACATGTGTGCAGTCCAGAGAGGATTATGATGTTGGACCCCCAATGGATAAGTAAGGACTTGGGGGGTGCAGGGTGGTGGATGCCAAGTGGGAGGGTCGTAAGGGTAAGGAATGGCCACAAAAGACATCAGTGGATGGTTTTCCTTTTACAGTGAAACAAAAATTCAGGACCGAGGATCCCCAATCATGACACTGGGGACTGAGCACCCCAGTGTCACTGGTATGTTTCTGGGGTGGGAGGGGCGGGTGCTGAAAGGGAGGGTCGAGTGGGGAGAAAATTATGCATTTAAAATAAGGTCACAGGAACACAATCACGACACTTGGTGAATACACACCCTCAGTGTCCTAAAAAGCATCACAGGGAACATGATTGCAACACTGGGATTGGCTACCAGCAGTGTCACTGTTGTGTTTCTGGGGGTGCTGAAAGGGAGGGAGGGTGAGGGTAAGGAAAATAATATGAAAAAGGGCACGGAACACAATCATGACACTGGGGTGGGCAACCCTGTGTCATTGTTATGTTTCTGGGGGTGTAGTGTGGTGGGTGCTGAGAGAGGGAGGTCGGGTGAGGAATGTATCATTTTTAAAAAGTGGTAATCGGTGGTCACAGTGGAACACAGCATAGTCTGTTATGATCATTATGGCCACAATCCCTACTGCACATGTGCTAGCAGTCGCACATCTGCAATACAGTTTGGTGGCCATCTTGGACATGGAAGAGTGTGCCGCTTTTCTGCCGTGGACAGCTGACAGGCTAAAAATAGTGCAGTGCAACTGCTTACAGAGACAGCATGTGGAGTGCATCACAGACATGGAGGCGACTGTAGCAACTCAACATGTTGTTCAGTTGGAAGGAATGCAGGAGTTCTTTCTCATAGCAAGAGGTCTGTAGGCTACGCCTAGTACAGCCCTAAAAATTGTGCTGTTTTCCTGTATGGTGGCTGAAACCTATGGTCACACACAGTGCACATGGAGTTCTTATGCGCAATAGGTTTAACAAAGTTTTGGACCCCAGAAAGCATGAATCCGAGTAATGACATTAAAAAATCAGTGTCAACTGGTACGAAACTCTATAGTAAGAAGATATTCAATTTGATGCAAGATAAAGGTCACACCATTGTGTCTCAAACTTTAGATCAATTGCATATTTACAAGCATGATTAAAAGCAATACAAAACCTCTTTAGCACAATACAATTAGCTGCAGAACTGATCACATAACTATATGCAGTGATTGGAATAATGAGGCACGACACCAGAAATTTCTTGACCTCCAAGGCAAAATTGTATCTGTTCCTATACAACAGTAGTTGCTCACTAATACTTCGCATTACAGCATCCACATGTGGGGAGAAGGACAGGGAGACATCCAAGGTTACCCCAGGTATTTGAGTATGGTACCTGAACTTCTTCAATGTGATCCCCATTAGGTGTAGATGGTTAGTCCCTGACAAATCTTTAAGTTTGTGCCTACTTCAAAATAGCATAGTTTTTGTTTTCCTATACATGAGAAAAATCATATTGCACATTTTTCTCCAGAATGACAAGATCTTATTTGTTGTTAAAACTACTGTATTATCTGCATACAGTAGTGTTATGGATTAGTCAAAACCTCAGATATATTATTGAATATACGAAACAACGGGTATTTCAGGATAGATCACCAATACCCTGCAGTTAAAGGTAGTACCAGGGAATAAACATCTCTGCACCTAACCCTTTGAGTCTGTTTTTCCAAGTAATCAGAGAACCATGCAGCAGAGTTGATGGACAGGCCCAAAGTCAATTAATTTCATAACAAGCAAACTATGGTTAGCTAGGTCAAAAGTCTTTGAGAGGTTTAAAATTACCCACTACGTAGCAATTGAATCACACATTATGAGAATGAACAAAGAAATAATGTGCAATATACAAGCCAACATTAAAGCCTGTAACAGTGCTTGTCTTTGTTGCCTATTAGAAACATAGAATTTGACAGCAGATAAGGACCACTTGGCTCACCCAGTCTGCCCATTTCCCTACCTAATGGATAAGCTGCAGATCCTTATTAACCAGCAGCCTACTTCTTTCTACCCCCAACCCCTAGAATTGTCTTATGGCTGTCCCATGCATGCTTGAATTCAATCACTGTTTTTGACTCCACAACCTCCTCCGGAAGGCCGTTCCATGCATCCACAACCCTCTCTGTGAAAAAATACTTCCTTACATTACCTCTGAGCCGCCCCCCCTCTATCTTCAAATTGTGCCCCTTGTTCTTGCACACCTTTTTTGAAAGATGCTACCTCTTGGACTTTGTTGATTCCTTGAGGTACTTGAACATTTCTATCATGTCCCCCCTCTCCCTCCTTTCCTCGAGGCTATACATATTAAGCTCCTTTAGTCTCTCTTCATATGTCTTCCGGTGCAGACCCTGCACCATTTTACTTGCCCTCCTCTGGACAGTTTCCATCTTGTCTATGTCCTTGCGGAGATTGGGTCTCCAGAACTGCACACAGTACTCCAGATGGGGTCTCACCAGCTGTCTGTATATGAATTGCAACTTAATAGACAGCAGATCCCCCCATATACACAGCTGCAGTTATAATGCTGCCTACTAAAGTTGCATTCAAGCACACAAGCTTTTGTTGAAACTAAGTTGACTATCTGCAACATTGGACTACAGTACTGTAAGTTCCAATATATGCAAACTTACACCAAGCTACTCCCATCACTGACATCGAATGACATCAGAACCAAATCACTCATAGTGAATGTAACCCTAACCTTTAGTGAATGCAGAAAAAGAGTACTTATGGCAAGAAGAGGTGCTATAAGCAATGCTTGCTGGCAACTAAAAACAGCTGGTTTATTTTTGTTTTATTTTAAGCCATACTGTATATACTAAAATAATACATAGCCAACCCTACACAACACGGTAGTGTTTCCATCTCAGGGTTCTGATGGCATCAGGACCTCTGGAGCTTTGCTGTATGCCCCATAATATCATCAGAATGCCTCAATCATTATCATCCTCCATCTTAACTGTCTTCTTTGCTCACCTATTTACTGCTGCCAATTGTTCATGAATTATACTGTGCTTTGGAATAAAGTGTGTCTGAAAGCAACAACAAATAAACTACTTCTTTTATTCTTGTGTGACTGCTGGCAGGAAAATGTTCCCACAATTTGTCAGTTTTGTGAGGTTGGTTACATTCACATCTATAACAGGAAAAATAATGCCTTCTAGGGATGTATGTGTTTCTTTTTGTGAATACTCAGTGAGTAACTCAGTGTAAAAAAATTTAAATGT
Organism: Neoceratodus forsteri; assembly: GCA_016271365.2. Taxonomy (NCBI): domain Eukaryota; kingdom Metazoa; phylum Chordata; order Ceratodontiformes; family Ceratodontidae; genus Neoceratodus; species Neoceratodus forsteri. The sequence goes on along the minus strand of CM057450.1, from coordinate 1,733,567,372 downwards.
TAAAACCCCTCCATTCCTCCCCATGTGGCTAGTGCGTGTCCCTTGACCACCCCTCCCCACCTCAGTTATTTTCATCCATGACCCCCTTCTGTGTTCTTCTGCAATTATTTACTTTTAACTACTGACTGCTAGCACCATGCCAATAGCTGACAATGTCTTTTCAAAACACTCCTCATCCCTAGTACAGCCTTCCCAATTCCCCAGAATATCATTTGTTAATAGTGGGCCCCCTCCAAACCCCCCAGTCCATGTTTTTGGAGGTCAGTAGTCCAGATTCCTGTATAGTTCAGACACTATCTTCTCCAACAGTTTGCCCACTCACATTAAGTTCTTCAGTCATTTGACAGACTATATAAGCAAGGCACATGACTGGGTAGGTGGGGTAGAGTGGTCTGCTTCACTTCTGTTGTTAGGCAAACTGGCCAATCAGAAGTCAGTGTTTTTTTTATTATTTTTTAAATGATTGTAGGAGAATAGGAAATATGGTCGGAGGGTGGAGACTGACTGGGGTAAAGAGGGAATAGCTAAGGAACTAGCCCTGGGGTGCCGGCCTGGTGGCGCTGAGGGTTGAGGTGCTGGACGCCACACCTCACGCTACGCCAGCGACCCGGGTTGGGAAATGGACTCAGGTTGTCGGGGGTCGGCAGGGTGAGGGAGGATCGAGTGTCCCAGTGGATGCTCTCCTGCCTCGGAATGGGATACCAGGGATGTGGTAGCATCCAACACTCCCATAGAGAGTGCCGGTGGAAACACCGGCCCTTGAAGGGATTGGCAGCTCTGATATGCCAGAGTCAGGGAGGAGGGATGTCGTATGGTGCATGAGAGGATGACATGCACTCACACGTCACCTCTCTGGCTGTAAATCCTAAAGGCGCCAGCGTCCTAAGGGGGCTGGGAACTAAGGGAGAAAATCAGGGGGAAAAATGTACAAACCCCAGTCCTATGGGCAAGACGAAGCTAAGGGGATGGGATACCTTGGGGATTGCCCTTGCAGACGGAGTAGGAGAAGGTACGAGGCCTCCTCTGAAAGCTGTGGGAGCTGGCAAGTAAAAAAAAAAAGGAACTAGCCCTGGGAACCAGGGAGGGACAGAATATTTTAAAAGATTTTTATACCCCTGAATATTTCTCCCGAGTACCCTCAAATATGGTGGTAGCCACAACACCAAGAACAATGATGTGCAATCATGCACCTTGCATCTGCAGGCATTGTAAAAGCCGCAGGCAGTTGACATTGCAGTGATATGCTTGCAGATGGCATTTGCTATCACTGTAAATAAAACTTCCTGTTACTTGAACGCTAGTACAATGCACTCCACATAGACCATTCTCCTTTATTGCAGGTAATCTGTTATATACGTATGTATGTATTTATTTATCTATCTATTTATTTGAAAATTGGTAACTGGGAAAGGCACACTGACCAAGGTTTGTTTCCAGGTGTGACCCAATGGGATGAGGGAGGGAAAGGGAGTAGAAATAGAACAATATTTCAATGATACATCAGCAAGTAATTATAGCAACAACTTCAAGTGCAAGAACAAAAGATGCACAAATAGACAAACAACAACTGTTGATCATGACAAGGACTTGCAGCACAAACTTGCAGGTGCAGAATAATGTGCATGGTGCCTAGGGAGGTGTGACGGTGCTGTAGCTTGTCAGAAAACAGCCACTGTCATAACCTAATAATGGGGGGGAGGTGCAAGAGGGGTAGGTAGGAGGGGGAGGGAGAATCAGGATGGCAGCTGAAAGGGACAGGTGGGACCGAAGAGACACCTTAGGTGGTATCTAGTAGATAGGAGAGAGGAGAAAAGGTAGACAGAGGAGAGGGTAGGAGCAGGCAGGGATTGAAGAGAGAGGTGAGAAGATGTAGGAGGCGAAGGGACACAAACCTGTATTTGGATATGAACTAGGTACAGTGGGACTGACCCTGTGAGGGAGAGGAGGATGGAGAGGAGGAGTAGATAAAGCAGTAATGAGTAAAGGGATAAGTTAATAGCAAAGAAGCAGAAAGAATTGCAGAGTGTATCCAGTCTTGCAAGGTAAGAGAACAGGACAGTGCCATAGACCACACCTCATAGTTATAGACTAGGAGAACCATTTTGTGGCCAGCTCCCGGCAGTCTTAGGGATGAAGACAGTCCTTGTTGTGACACAGGGCACCAAGTTTCAGAGGCAGAGCATGATGTGGGTGGCTATAATGTGGGCAGAGAATCAAGCTTATTACCAAGCCACACTAAGATGTTTAAAGGCAGGGCTACTTCGGAAGGGTGCTATCCAGTGTGGAGAAGATAAGTGGGGTGTTAGCCAAGCCAATTACTGGCTGGTGTTGACAGTCATGGCCGCCATTTTCTTAGTGTTGACACAGAACTGGCTGGCATAAACCAGCACAGTACATTATGCAAGTCTTACTGGAGTAGACCTTCAAAAGCTGACGATGTGGGGCCAGAGGTGTAAATGACCATGTCATCTATATACATGTGGATGTGTGAGGAGACACAAGCAGAGGGCAGGTCATTACGGAAAACTGAGAACATGATAGGACCCAAGATGGCGCCCTGTGGGACCCCAGCTATGATGGAGGGAGTGGATATAATTCTTCCTACCTGTGCTGATCATTGACAGTCCATGAGGTAGGAATGGAACCAGTCGACAGCAGGAGATGAGAGGTCAGCAGACATCAACTTGTCCAGGAGGAGTAGGTGGGAAATAAGGTCAAAGACTTTGGCCAGATAAATAAATATAGCTGCAGTGATGTGTTCCTAATCCATCCCAGTGAAAATAGCATCAGTTACACACAGTAAGGAGGAGACTGTGGAGTGGTGCTTCCTAATACCAGACTGGAAGGGGGAGAGGAAATTGGGGGAGTGGAGGAAGCTGGTAAGCCTGGAGTAGATGATATCCTTCTGAAGCTTTACAAGAGAGGGAAGTAGCGAGATAGGCCAGAGGTTGCCGGGGTAGGAGGGGTCATCACCCTTGTACAGAAGCAGAATCTTTGCACACTTTCAAGCCTAAGGGACAGCACTGAAGGAAAAGAAGAAGTTCAAAAGGTGAAAGAGTGGAGAGGCAATGGCAGGAGCTAAAATGCAGAGAAATTTTGGGTTCAGCCAATTAGGGCTGACTGACTGAGGTTTAGAGAGGTAAGGGTGAGGAAGATTTCATGAGAGGAGACAGAAGAAAAGTGAAGCACTTGGTTCAGTAGGACTGAGAAGAGCAGCAGAGGACAGTATGGGAGAGGATCAGGAGACGAAAGAGAGGGAGTGCACAGTTGGTAAAGAATTCATTAAAAGAGCAGCAACGGAGGTAGGGTCAGAGACTGGTAAATGTCCACCAGGAGGGGAGCAGACTGGGTGGGAGGGTCAAAGAGTGAGTGGATACCTTTCCAGAATTTTGCTGGGGAATTAAGATTAGACTGGAGGTTGGATTTGAAGTTGAAGGCCCTAGTAGTGCTGGCAGCCTTCATGCAGGAATTCCTGATTGACTTATAGGCTAGTATGTCAGGCAGGGAATGGAAGAATCTGAAGCATGCCCAAGCCTGGGCCTGGGACTTGCACAAGTCAATAATGCCATAAGTAATCCACTGGTGGTGGAAGCTTTTGACCCTGGACTTTCTAAGGGGGGAAATGTACTTGTCCCAGATGTTGTTAAATATGGTGTGAAAAACAGAAAGTGCCATGTCAATGCCCTGGGCAGAAAAGATGGGGGACCAATCTGTAGCTGCAAGGTCATTTAGGAGGGCACAAGAGTCAAACATCTGGAGGGACCTGAACTAAATGTATTTTGGGGCAGATGTGGTGGGCCTAACTTTCCTAATGCAGTATGTCACACAGTAGTTGCTGAAGACATCCAGCAGAGTGCCAGCTACAGTGATATGATAGGTGTCAGAGGAGAGCACCCAATTCAGAAGAGTGTGATTAGTGGAGTGAGGACTGAGCTGGTGGGGGGGGTCAGATATTAGTTGATTAAGGAAGGACTCAATCCTGTGGGAGAAGGGCTTGGAGGCAGGGGAGAGCCAATTAATGCTGAAATCCCCAAGAAGGAGGAGCTCCCTGGAGGAGGCACATGAAACGAGAGAAGTGATGGCATCAACCAAGGAAGAGGGAGATATTTTAGGGGAGGCATAGACAACACCAACCGAGATGGGAAGAGTGGAATAGAGGAATAATTTAGCTAAAAGAAGCTCACGTGAGTATGGCATAGACTCCCTGATACTGACGGAGCAGGATACATTCTGATGGACATACAGGGTGATACCTTCATCATGCTTACCATGATCCTGCTGGAAGAGGTGATAGTGGGGGAGAGTGAAGTAAAAGCTAGGTATCCTGGATGAGAGCCAAGATTCAGATATACACAGGAGGCTAGGAAAAATGTTGGGATAACCAGACTTTGTGGTGTTCAAGTTTAGGGAGAAGGCTCCTAGCATTAAGGTGGAAAACACTGAGGCATTTAGGGAAGGTAGGGGAAGAGGAGGGAGAGGAGAAGGGACCAGGGTTGCAGTCAATGTAGCCAGCTAGGAGCAGGAGAAGCAAGAGGAGAAGAAGAACAGAATGGGACTTCCTCCCTCTTAAATGGGGAGGGGTGAAGGAACGAGAAGGCCATTGGAGAAATTAAAGGTTAAGGGAGGGAAAGGGGAGGAGACCAGGGTGTATGGCAGGAGCAGGGTGGGGGAAGGAAGGAAGGAAGGAAGGGAGGCAGGGAAGTGGAGGAGGAGAGGATAGGTGAGGGCAAGGGAAGGGGAAATGGAGGAGAAGAGAGGGAAGGGGTAGGGGACATGGAAAGGAGGGGGAGAAGAATGAGGCAGAACGAGGGGGTTAAAAACATAGACACAAACCAGTAGAAAGTAACTTTCATAGATGAAACCACAGCAAATACTGACAGCTGTGAGACTAGATGTAACTGTTAAGCAGAATGAACAAGGTTAGGCTAGGCAGAACTACAACTAGCAGAGGTAGACTAATTAAAGCAGGCTAGGTAAACTGAGTCAAGATAAGGTGGTGACAGCAATTGGAGCACTAAACCAAGCAGAGTTAGGTAGCTAACTAACTAGAGGAATGTAGCAGTACAACTGAGACTAATCACAATGCAGGACACAGAATTAAATGATAGCTCTGGCTGGGTAATGCAGCAATTGGAAAGTGACAAAACCAGTTAAGGAGTAAATGAGCTGGGAACAGCCAGAAATAGCATTAAACAATAGGACTAGCAGGCTACGAATCCTAAAATACTGTAATGTGGTTTGCAGAGCAGCAGCAGCAGGTAATATGCTATTAAACATGCAAAACTAGCTGAGGTGGAACAACACACATCTGAGGCTGAAGAGTTTAGTTTAATTTATTATTTTACCAAGATAAAGCTCCATTGAGCAAGCACATTTCCAAGGAGGTGCTGGGTGGGACAGCATACAGATAATGCAGAACAATACACAATAGAATACACTAAGTAGAGTCACTGAGTACAGAATACAGAACAATATATAATAGGAGTATGATATACGGTAGCAGAATCACTTAGGCTAAAGCTCTAATAAAGGAATGTCAGTACATGTATACAATTCACAAGTGGCATGAACAGCATTTAGAAGGAAGAGCAGTGGTGAAATTAGTCATAGGAAAAGTACAATAATTAATGTTATACTGTAATTTATATAAGAACATACAGGGAAATTAATTTACTTTTATAGCTGCTAATAATAGATAATACGCAAGTCTTAAGCATTCAAGTGACAGCACCATTACACGTACACGGCTTTATACATAATTTTTCAGTCATAGATTTATATACCATGTGGATGACTATGCTAGTAAGTTTAAGGGTTTTCTGCTGTGTGCTCCATGTTGCTGGGATAATACTACTTATAGCCATTTTGCAATACTGGGTATACACATTTCAGATATTATATAGTAAGTCATTATTTTTTATTAATGTGTATGTGCTGTGAGACTTTTTGAAGAGGTCAGAGATATAGCTCAGTACATCATTAGCAACTACTTTAAAGGCCCATCTATATAAGTTTTTCAATCTTCTAGTAGATAAGGAAGGCATCCTATGGTTTTATATAGGGTACAGTGATGTGTTCTAGTTCCAGCTCTGTGAAGAATCTAAGGGCCCTACGTATAATACGTCAAGTCTGAGTAAGTGTGATGGCGAACAACAGCCATAGATAGCATCAGTATAGTCCAGTAAGGGAAGGAATGTGGCATTTACTATACTCTTCCTTGCAGACTGTGGTAGGCAATGTTTGTTTTAATAGAAAAAGCCTATCCTACTTCTTAGCAATTTACATAGAACCTAAACTCAGAGTAGACAGTCACAAAGTCTGACGTGAAATGCAAGGTTCAGGGTTACCCAGATAAGATTTAGGCAGGAACTGGTACTTCAGCCATCCAAGGAGCAGGTTGCCATACAGTTACTGGGGTGGACTAGCAGAGTGTAGAGGCAACCAATATAATCTGTAAGTGAAGCAGCGTGGCCAACCAACAGCTGACATCTAGCTAACTCTAGGCAGACTCTGGGCAGATTCCATTGGTCAATGTCCTTTTCACTCTGGTCGTAAGCATGGAAGGACCACATCACAGAAGGACTGCTTGAGGATCACAGCAATAAGTGAGAGGTACAGATTCCCAATCAGCTGATCGCCAGAAGAAGAGGCGCAGTTAGTTCTTTGCACCCATGAGTATCCCAGGCAGTAACATAAGTGGTTGCAGGAGGGTGGGCAGGGTCTGTTGATTTTCAAAGCCATATGTAATGTTGACACTGAACTGCAACATTGAATATACAGTGGAGTCCGAAAATGAAGTCCTCTCATTGGCTGACTGGCACCTTTCAGCCAGTGGTAAATTCTAGCATAACCACTGGAAAAGGTGTCAGTCAGCCACTTAACCAATCAAAACTAAAACTAAATCAATACTCCTCGCCCTGAATCAAAACAAAAATCCACCATATAGGCTTCCCAGTAAATGCCAACTCACAAAAGCTGTGATTACTGCAAGAATCATTTTTTTAATTTAATATAGCAGCATGTTCAAAAAAAAAGTCTTAAATGCTCCAAAACCCAGACAATCCCACAGCAGCACTTCTATGCTACTTATTTGATGTTTGCAGTGCTATTTCTCCAAAGGAAAAAAATGTCCCAAAGTCAGACTGCAGCTCTCTGTCATCTCCCTCCTGGGTACCAGTGTCCCTCTGCTTGATCTCCACTCATTTTTATGTTGGCTCGCACATGCCTGCCAACATATTTTGGAGACATGGTCACTGTTGAGCAAATGCATGGCACACATCAGTAGGTGCTTCCCTCATTCCCGAAACAGCCAGCAGCAGGCACTGACATCATGGATCCTAATGTGGCCATCACATCTAACAAAAGGTCCGCTGCAATGAAAGCAAAGCTCTCGTGCAGCGTGACTATAACACACCTCCCGATGAGCACACTAAATGGCGGTAGTGACTGCTGCCACTTCCTGTCACAATGCCAATGGGGAGCCCACTCCCCATCAGCATAATGACACCCCCATTTAAAATGTATGCCAAGGAGGTGCCCAATCCCCCTCTGCATCATGCACCCCCCAAAAGTTTTTCTTTGCCGATGGGGCCCAGTCCCCATCAGCGTTTGTCCCATCCTGTTTATTTTGCCAGCGGGGAGCCCACTCCATCGGCATAATGTCTACCCCGCTTTTTTCTGTGCCAGGGTGCCCAATCCTGCTCAGCTCTTGCCCCCACTTTCCTTGTGTGCCGGCCAGGGGTACTCAATCCCCGTTGGCTAGCACCTCAAAACACTTGGGTGGCATGCTGGGAGCCCACCCCAACATGCCAAATTCCTGGAAAATAAAACCATCCCGCAATGTTTTGTTTTTCTTTTAACCCTATGAAAAAGAAAATGATCCCTCACCATCTCCCTGCCCCCCTCCCAAAACCTGCGCCCACCCTCTGTGCGCCCTGCCTCCCCACACCCCCACTCACCCCATACTTACCTCCAGAGTCTGGCACGACGATCTATTGTGCACCGGGAACACATCTGCACTCTTCAAAGCTGACCACGAACTGAAGAAATGCTGGTAAGCTGTATAATGGCATAAATAGGTTTTTTTCAACTTTGTTGCATATCTGGGGCATTTTTTTAAATTTTTGCACCAGATTTTCAACACAGGGTTATTGGGACCCTTCCTCATGAATTTAGCCACTGTGATGACATTATTCTGTCCTGAAAGGTGATTTCAAAGTCACTGCGCAGAATCACTTTTCGGGACTGAGTAATGCAATGACAGTGCCACTGTTCATGAGGGGGGCTCTCAAAAATCCTATGTTGCAAATTTGGTGAAAAAAACCCAAAAATGGCTGTTTTACAAGCGTGCATTGCGTTGTTTCCATGCATGCTTGTAACTTTGTGAATTTGTAATATCTTCACTCCAGATTTTCAAAATTGGCATTTTTCCACACCTCCAGATGAACTGTACAGCTGTCATTTTACATATCCTGGCCGAAATGTGTTTTTGCATGTCTGGTGCAGAATAGCACGCTCTCTGTGAGAAATCAGTTTTCAGGACAGTTTGAGGAAATAATGGTGACACTGTTTATGAGCAGAGGTCCTAAAATGCCTATGTTGAAAATTTGGTGCTGAAAGTCCATAAAATGACTGTCACATGCATGCATTGCTCAGTTTCCACGCACCCTTGTAACTCCGCAAATTTGCAATATTTCCATGCCAGATTTTCAACACTAGCATTTTTTCACACCTTCTTATGAACAGTACAGTTGTCATTTTTCACATCCTGCTCAAAATGTGTGTCTGCACCTGTGGAGCACAATGGTGTGGTCACTGTGGGAAATCAAGTTTTGGGACACATTAACAAAATCACAGTGCCACTGTTCATGAGGGGAGGTCCCAAAATGCCTATGTTAAAAATGTGGCTAACAAACTCCCAAAAATAATTGGGTTATGGACGTGTGATGCGCAGTTTCTATGCATGCTCATGACTTCACCAATTTTTTCATATTTTCACTCCAGAATTTCAACGTTGCCATTTTTTTGTGCCTCCTCATGAACAATACAGTTGTATTTTTCCACATCCTGCCCAAAATGTGTTTTCATCCCTGTGTCGCCAAATGGCATAGCCACTGTGCAAAACCACCTTTCAGCTAACAAACTGATTGTGCCACTTTTCATGAGGTGGGCTCACAAAAGCCCATGTTGAAAATTTGGAGTGAAAACATGATGCTAGGGTTTCCAACTGTAGCACCCCACCCTGTAGAGACTGACAGGCATCAGGGGTGTGACTTGGGATCATCGGCTGTACTGTTCATGCCATTCCATCCCACCCCCCCCTGCAGCCAGTGAGGCATCGTGGTGTGCCTTGCACTGTTCGGCCACAAAGTTCATCCCATTCTCCTATGCTGCACCCATCTCAGTGTATTTCCTTATGGAATAGGGTAAGTATAATGCCTAAGGACCCCTAGTACACCACAACACTTGTCAGTGTCCACAGGGTAGGGTGAGATACAATGGCATGAGCGTTATAGCTGATGGCCCAAAGGCACACCCTAATGCCTGTCGGTCTCTACAGGGTGGGGGCGGTGTTGGCATCACTTCAATACTTCACTACCATTCCTATTATGCATCTCTAAATTGTTCACTACCAATGCCAATGCCAGTGAGACAACATTTGGCATTGACAAATTCTTGTTTACCATGGCATCTACCTGATGTCTGAGCACTCAAAACACCCATGCACAGTCTGCTTGGGGAGGTAGTGAATGTTTCCTAATACCCTGCTGTGCCTAGCAACAGGGGCTACTTATTCTATAGATGGAGGATATTACACAGAAAAATAATCAATAAAAGCAGATTTTAGAAAAAATAAAATGTTTAATATTTTTTTTAATCCTTTACATTGTATAATCACAATCATCCACTCTAAGATGTGGATAGTGAGAGTTACCCACTTCTGGTGTGATTTAGTCACTTGGCCTGTAGGCCTCATGGCAAAACACACCAGGCATGGTAAATCCACCACAAACTACACCCTGTCATGTATTATTGCATTATAGCCACCACATATAGTGGTTGTCGGAGTCACTTGCATGAATGTCATTCAAGCAAAGGTGCTAATGCAGCATACTTTGGGCTGTCTTTGGTATTGGCATGTCACTTACAGCTGTTGCAGAATGCTACATCCAGGGTGATTGCTGGAGTTCCTCGCTTCTTGTATATCTCTCCTGTTCTGTGGCCTTTGCACTGGCTGCCACTGAACTGTTGTGTCTGCTGTAAGTCTGTTTAACATACAAAGCCCTGCACAGAATTCAAGGCCCTGACTACATTAAAGAGCTCCTGTGCTCATATGCTCCAAGCCACGCTCTCTGCTTCTCTGAGGTGGGCCTCTTGGATGTCCCCAGATCAAGACCTAATTTGTCTGGGGACAGGGGATTTTCTGTTGCATTGCCCAGTCAATGGAATATTGTCACCCCATCACGTAACAGAGTGGAATATTTTAAACTTGATCTCAAGCACCATCTGTCCAGCCTGGCCTACACTGTTTAGTTCCTTTATTATCATACTGAGCTAATTTTAGTGGTATTGTGGGGTTGTTTTAATACTTGTAAAATCTTAGGACTAGAATCATTGCCAGTATATATTTTTGTATGTCTGGTTACTGTTAATCTGTGCTTTTTGTAAAGTGCCCTGTGCTACTGTATTATGACAGGGTGCCTAATTAATAAAAGTACTACTCCTACTCCTCCTACTACTTCTACTACTACTACTCCTCCCCCTCCTACTATTCCTACTACTCATACTACTCCTACTCCTACTACTACTACTTCTACTACTCCTCCTCCTATTCCTACTACTACTACTGCTACTACTACTACTCCCCTCCTACTATTCCTACTACTCCTACTCCTACTATTCCTACTACTACTTCTACTACTCTTCATCCTCCTATTCCTACTACTGCTACTACTACTACTACTCCCCCTCCTACTATTCCTACTACTCCTACTACTCCTACTCCTACTATTCCTACTACTACTATTTCTACTAATCCTCATCCTCCTATTCCTACTACTGCTACTACTACTTCTACTACTACTCCCCCTCCTACTATTCCTACTACTCATACTACTCCTACTCCTACTACTCCTACTACTTCTACTATTCCTCCTCCTATTCCTACTACTGCTACTGCTCTTACTACTACTACTACTACTACTACTACAAACTGACCATAAATGTGCTCTGCAGATGTACTCCAACTGTTTCAGTATGTACAGCATAAAGGCACAACCTCTGTTCTATTCTGTGTTAGCTGCTCTATATATTTGTTTTAGTCAATGTCACTAACAAGTACAGTAGGCTTTAACAGACATGAAGCATTGAAATTGTAATAAAAGTGAAACTCTACCAAAGCAGAGTTTCATAAACTGTCTGTACATTTTGGCATGGTGAAGCCACCAACAGTAATCTGTTAAAGCATTAGGAGCGTGTGCTAAATACAATGCACTCTGACCAAAATCATGCTTGTAAATGGACATGACAGGTGATGGATGCTGAGGCTCAGGAAGCCCTCCTTCAGTGGCTTATCAATGGGAGTGACAGGGGAACTGTGAATAGCAGTCTTTTGCTGTTGCAAAAGCACAGTAGTTAATCCAAACCATGGGGAAAACAGTCTTCCCTCCCTATGAGGGCTGGTTGCAGCGGTAGAAACACAGACTCAACAATAGCTTCAGTTAGCTGATGAAGAGAAGCTAAACACTGACTTGATAAGTGCACAGTGATGGATTCATGAGGTCCTGACAGATGTTCTGTGGGCATAAGAACTGCAGAGTGGCTTTAACTATGATGAGACAGGGCTGTTTACTGGCATGTGGGGTAGGGTTCTTACATTCAAGAGTGAGACACCTAGGGACTTAAAAAGCCAAAGACAGACTATCAGTACTTTACTGATGCAACATGACAGCCAAAGAGAAAAGCAATTTGTTGGTGGCCAGCAAGTTAGAACATCTCCGGTGTTTCAGGAGTGTTCAAAATCTCCCTGTTGTTTGCTGCTTGAACTGCAATGCATGAATGACATGTAAGATTTTTGAGACCTGGCTGAATGAATGGGATTGAAAACTTCGCCTCCGTAAAGTTGTTCTGCTTCTTGGAAACTTTTTAGTACATCCTGCTGTCAGTGACTTCAGAAACATCAACTCTTTTCCTGCTCTCACACACAACATGCATCATCCAGTCCCTCAATTAGGGCATAATCTATTAATTTAAAGGCACTATGGCACTGCATGAGATCATGCATGCTGCACTTACAATCCTTACTTTGCATCATCCCATACAACAAAGGCTGGAAATCATTCCATACTGGAGCATGATCACAGCTGTTGAAAGACAAGGAGCCATACTATGTTGCTAAACCGAACCAAACCTCCCTGCTGGACTTCTTTAAACACAAGCTCAGTGACAACAGATTAGTAACAGTATGTACTGTACTGTTCTTCTTTTTATTTTAGAGCATTAGATCACTGAATTTTGTGAGTTTTAATTGCACTTGATCTTATAATATTTCAAAGCACTCCAAGCTCATACAGTGAGTGATTCTAAATGTGCCCACATTTTCCCATCTTTGTTTGCCAAACATTATAATGGGCTCTGCCTATATTGGACATTTGCTACCCTAACTGAGGAGTCTAGTTTATGCAGCTTTTACTGTTTTGACTACCCTTTTGTGGTGTTTGGAAATTAATATTTAGGGTTAGTGCCCCTAATACTACCACTGAAGATCTTTGAATATTAGTCCCTGTGACACTTTCAGGGACTTGACCTGCCAGTACCTAGCTGATGATAACGCTGGGCCTTACACAAGTAGTTACCTCTTCAACTCATGTAGGGGGTCACTCATTGGATCTGATCTTTCTCTTGGATATGGAGATAACTGACTTGGACGTGGAACCAGTCAGTTGGTCTGACCATCACACCATAAGGTTCAGCTTCAGGGTCCCCCACAATAGGTCTGCTCCTACAGAGATGGTTCAGTACTGCTCTTTAAGGGGAGTTACCCCTAGTGAACTATCAGCGGTACTGGACCTATCAGGTTTGTCAGGTGAATGCATGAGTCCAGGTGATCTCGTATTGGCCTATAATAAAGCTGTGGGAGATGCTCTGGACAAGATTGCTCCTGTTCGTGTTCGTCCCCTCAGCCTACGCACAAGGAACCCTTGGTTTGATGGTTCCTTGAAGGAGCTGAGGTGAGTTGGTCGAAGGATGGAAAGAGCCTAGCCAAAGTCCAGCCTTGATGCTGACAGGCTTAGGCTGATGGCACATTATGATGGCTATCAGTCAGAAATCACGAATAAGAAGGTAGAATTTCCATCCAAGGAGATTTCTACTGTGCAGACTCAACCAGCTCAGCTTTTCTGGACTGTTGGCAGATTGTGCAATCCAATATGTCTCCAACCCGAGAAGCCTTTTCTCTGCTGAAATGAGAGGAGTTCACTCAATTCTTTGCAGATAAGGTTGCCAGCATCAGGTCTGGCATTGGCCTGGCCTCTCCTATGAGGATTGTGGTGATTGGCAGGAGCGGCATGCACTTGGTCAATCTGGTCAGATTTCTGCAAGCCAGAATTTACAGATATTGTGAAGATCATTCAGACACTGCGCCCAACCAGTTTTTTTTTTTTTTCCAATTGTTTAACCAGGTGAGACACACTAAGCTGAATGCTTGTTTACAGGTTCAAATACAGTTGTAGTTTGGATCTAGGCCCTACACTCCTCTTAGTGGGATGTGTAGATGTTATCTGCCTGATCCTTGCTGAAATTGTCTGGAGGTCCGTGGAGGGGGGTCTTTCCAGAGCTCCTTAAGGAGATGGTCATTTGACCACTCCTAGAAATCCTCCTTGGACCCAGACAGTCTAGCTAACTACCGGCCTATCTCTAACCTGCCATTTGTTGGTAAGGTTATTGAAAAGGTGGCTGCGCTGCAACTGGATGATCACCTACAACTCACAAGGTCTATGATACTCTCCAGTCTGGATTTAGGAAGAAGAAGAATAGCATGGAGACTGCACTTGTCTTAGTACTGAAGGACCTCCTAATGGCAAGAGATCGAAAGGCACATACCATTCTGGCCCTTCTTGATCTCTCTGCAGCATTTGACACTGTAGACCATGGTGTGCTGCTGGAGTGCCTGCAGCTTCTTTGTGGGCTGTCTGGTACAGTCCTCAAATGGTTTTACCCATTCTTCGATGACAGGTCTCAGAGGTTGCCACCGGAATTTATTCCTCTGGCACTCACTCCCTCCCTCTACGGGTGCCACAGGGCTCCATTTTGGCCTCCATGTTGTTTGCAGTGTACATGCTGCCATTAGAGATATAATCAGGCAATACAGTTTGAGTTTTCACTGCTATGCAGATGATACTCAACTGTATATGTCCTTTCTGCCTGGACAGAATGATGCGCTGTCTGCTAAATAACTGCCTTACCAAGATCAGAACCTGGATGAGTACTAACTGGCTGAGACTGAATCCAGACAAGACTGAAGTATTGGTAGTGGACCCTGGTCATTTGGGGGTGGGTTTGGGGCTGGACAGGCATCAGGTCTTTTGATCGATGGCATACAGCTCACCACCTCAGACCGAGTGTGTAACCTTGATGTTATTTTTGATGATGGTTTGACACTGAAATCTCAGCTGTCGGCTGTCATCAAATCCTCTTTTTACCACTTGAGGAATATCACCCAGGTGAAACACTTGGTTCCTCCAGATGATCTTCCAACACTGGTCCATGCCTTCATCAGTACCCGCCTTGATTACTGCAATTCCCTCTACCTAGGGCTTCCAGGGGTTGATATCCACCACTTGCAGCTGGTGCAGAATGTGTGGGCAGGCTTTTGACTGGGACTTCTAGGTCCAGTCATATTACGGCTGTGCTCCATGAACTGCACTGGCTAACTATTCAGTGGCGGATCACCTTTAAGGTTGGCTTGCTAACCTTTAAAGCCCCATGATCGGGGACCTGGTTACCTGCAAGAACTCCTGGTACCCTATTGCTCCCTCCATCCTCTCCAATCCACCGACGAGGGATTGCTAGAGATTCCCAGGGCACGATTAAAAACATCTGGTGCCCGTGCTTTTTCTTTTTTGGCTTCAACCCTGTGGACTTTTCTACCCCGTCGGTTAAGAGAATGTCTGATCATTGATAGGTTTAAAACTGAGCTAAAAACATATTTATTTAACTTAGCCTTCCCTAATTATGGTTAATCTGCTTTTTACTGTTTTTGTTTTAAATGTATACTTATATCTTATTTTATGTGTAGTGCAGGAGAGAGAGTAAACAAACAGAGAAACAGGAGAGTGGACACAAAATAAGACATGATAGGAGTGGTGCAGTGCAATGGCTGTGGGGCAGCAGTGTTTCAGGAGACATTCTGGAGGCTGCGATGCTGCCCCATTTGCAGGCACCTCTCTAGTCTGAGGGAGGAGGTTGCCCATCTCCAGGACGACCTGGCTAGGATTCGTGAAACCTCCTCCCCCACCCAGGGACCAGCAGGGCCAATGCCACTACCTCAGAGGTTGCCAAGAAAGAGGAAAGGCTGGACCAGGGTGGGCTCAGGGAGGGAGAGGGTGGTGGAAGAGAGTTGTATCCCTCCAGCCATACCTCTCCACAATTCATTCACTCTTTTGGTGGATAGTGGTTCCTCTATGGAGACACCTGCAGTGGAGACCAAGGAGGATGCTGGGAACCTTCACAAAGGAGACACACAGGAGGGTGGCATGGGGCCTCACAGGGAAGAAAACAACTCCTGGTGGGGACTCAATCATTAGGGGGGTAGAAATGGGGAGGAAGGGAGGGAGGTGGTGCAGGCTGCCTGCGCCACGGCTTGAGGGACAGGAAGTGAATCCTCAGGATTGTGGGAGCAACTGCATGAGGGAGGGAGCTGGATGTCATTCTCCACCTAGGGACAAATGACCTGGCTAGATCTCCTCCTCCTTCTGTTGGGGAATCTGATCCCCAGAGCAGTGCAAGAGGAGTTGGTAGAGTTGGGGAGGGACCTTAGACAAGTAGCACATACAGTTACCTTCTCAGAGGTGCTGCCTGTCTATGGCAAGGGTGATGCTAGGGTAATCCTCACCAGGGAATTCAATAAATGGTTGAAAAACTGGTGTGGCGCTCAGGGTTTGGCTTCACTGGGGACTGGGGAGCCACCTGAAGGGATGCAGACCTATACTGGTGCAATGGTCTGCATCTGTCCAGGGGATCCAGGATCCTAGGTGAGAGGTTTTAATGCTTCATTGGCAAGCATTTAAACTAGCCAAGGAGGAGGCACTGAAAAGCAGCAGGGAAATCCCAGCCTCCCCCAACAAAGCACGGTAATTAGTGAGGTAAACACCAAGATAGAGAAGTCATTAGGGAGAAGGACAGCAGTAAATGTAAAAATAGGCAAAGGCAGTAAGGACAGGAATGGGGTTAAAAGGGGCAAGGCCATCAAAAGGTGGAGGGTGATGAGTACCAATGCCCATAGTCTGTGTAACAAGCCCCTGAACTAGTGGCCTTGATGGAAGAGGTTGCCTGGATATTGTGGAGTCACAGAAACATGGTACACAGAGAACCATGACTGGGATGTCAACATACCAGGATACACAATCTACAGGAGGGACAGGGAGGGTAAAAGAGGAGGAGGAGTAGCTCTCTATGTAAAGGAAGAGATCAAAGCAACAGAACTAAAGAGTAAACATGGAGCAGATGAGGCACTCTGGGTCACCCTGGAGACAGGAAATGGCACCACAATCCACATGGGGTTGCATACAGACCCCCATCTCAGAGGGAGGGAATGGACAAGGAAATGATAGAAGGTTTCCTTAGAATGGCAGAAAAAGGGGAGATATTGTTGATGGGGGACCTGAATATGCCAGATGTTAACTGGAGCACCTTTGCTGCAGGCACATCCAAGAGCATGGTCATTCTTGATGCCCTACAGGGGGCATGCCTCAGACAGCTAGTATTGGAACCCACTAGGGAGGGAGCAATCTTAGACCCGGTACCCTCAAATGGGGATGGAGAAAGAATCTCAGATTTAGAAGTGGGTAGCCATCTGGGAACAAGTGACCACCAAACAGTGTGGTTCACGATAAACACAGCCATACAATCAAGCCATACAAAAGCAAGAGTATTGGACTTTAGGAGGGCTGACTTTGGGAAAATGAGAAGTGCCTAGAAAAGCACTAGCAAACAGGCAAGAAAGAGGGTAGAGGAACAATGGGAGTAATCAGAACAGCCATCACAGAGACAACAAGCCTTTGTGAAAGCAAATCAATAAAACACAAAGAACGAAAAAAAAACGCTATGTTTCTCAAAAGAGGTGCAGGGAAGGTTAAGGAGAAAAGGATAGCATTCAGGAAATATAAGGAAACACAGAAGGAGCAGGACAGAGAACTTCATCAGTTAAAGCAGAAAGAGGCTGGGAAGGCAGTCAGAATAGCAAAGGCCCAAACCAAGAAAAGGATAACCAACTCTGTTAAGAAGGGGGTTAAGACCTTGTATAGGTACATTAGGGAGCGAAGAAAACCAAAGGAGGGATACTGAGGCTTAATAAATGGGAGGGTATGTGGGTAGATGGTGACAGTGAAAAAGCAGGGATACTGAATGAATATTTCTGCTCAGTATTCACAAAGGAATAGGAGGGGGAGGTACCTAAACCAAACAAGAGAAACACTCTGAAGACAGGGGTCTATACCAGTCCATTTACAGAAGAAAGGGTTCTGAAAGAACTAATAAAATTGAAGGTGGACAAAGCAATGGGGCCTGATGGGATTCACCCAAGAATTCTAGAGGAACTAAGGGTAGAACTAGTGACACTGCTGACTACTCTCTTTAACAAATCATGGGAGGATGGGGTGGTACCTGAGGACTGGAGGAGGGTGGATGTGATTCCTAAAAGTGGGAGCAGGACAGAGGCAGGAAACTACAGACCAGTTAGTTTGACCTCAGTGGTAGGGAAAATGATTGAATCACTCCTGAAGGAAAGAACTGTTGAGTACCTAGAGGCCAGTGAGACACAGGACCCAAGGCATCATGGATTCACGATGAGAAGGTTGTGTCAGATGAATCTAATATATTTCTTTGACTGGGTGACCAAGGTAGTAGACCAGTGAGGGGCTATGGACATGGCCTACCTAGATTTTAGCAAGGTATTTTATACAGTCCCACACAAAAGATTAATACACAAGTTAGCCAGCCTTGCAGTGGGTCCCAAGGTGGTAGCCTGGATAAAAAATTGGCTAGACAACAGGATGCAAAGGGTAGTAGTAAATGGAGTCTACAGTGAAGAAAGGAGGGTTACTAGCAGGGTACCACAGGGTTCAATACTAGGACCAGTCCTTTTTAATGTCTTTATAAGTGACATTGCAGAGGAACTGGAAGGAAAAGTATGTCTCTTTGCAGACGACACAAAGATCTGCAACAGGGTTGATACACAAGATGGAATGGAAAGGATGAGAAGGGACTTGGCAAGGTTGGAGGAATGATCAGATGTATGGCAGCTCAGATTCAATGCAAAGAAGTGTAAGGTAATGCACCTGGGAAACAAAAACCCAGGGGAAGAGTACACAATGGGGGGTGAGATACTGACAACAGTAACAAGCATTTGTCAATGCCGAATGTTCGCTTGCAGGTATTTGCAGTGGTGTGTGGCATGTATGGTGCTTTACCCTAATGCCCTGTGCGATTGCTGGTATTTGCACAATAAATTGTCAGCATGACCTTTTTGTTACCCCCATTCAGCGCTACATAGGCGGAAACACATTTTGGGCAGGATGTGAAAATGACAGCTGTACTGCTCATGAGGAGGTGGTAAATGCCAATGTTGAAAATCTGGAGTGGAAATATTGCAATTCGCAAACCTCTGACGTGCGTGGGAAGTGTGTAACACCACTCCATAAAATAGTCATTTTAGAATTTTCACCAAATTTTCAACATTGCCATTTTAAAACCTCTGCTAATGAACAGTGTCACTGTGATTTTCTTAATGTGTCCCATACACTGAGTTAGCACACCGACTGTGCCATTAGTGCTACCATGGGCGGAAACACATTTTGGGCAAGATGTGAAAAATGACAGCTGTACAACTCATAAGAAGGTGTGATAAAATGGCAATGTTGAAAATCTGGAGTGAAATATTAAAATTCGCAAACTTATGAACCTGCGTAGGAACTGCACAACGCATGCTCAGAAACAGTCATTTTGATTTTGCCTAAATTTCATCATGGGGTTTTGGGACCTTTCATGAATGATGTCACTGTCCATGGTGTTATTCGTCTGAAGGTGATTTCGCAGTGACTGTGCAGTGCTCGAAATCACCCCTTCAGGCCTGAGTAACGCCATGACAGTGACATCATTGAGAAGGGTCCCAAAACCCATGTTGAAAATTTGGTGCAAAAATTCCAAAATGACTGAGATATGCATAAAGTTGAAACCCCTATCTAGGCCATTATACAGCTTACCGGCATTTCTCAGTTCTCGTCGGCTTTGAAGAGTGCAGACGTGTTCCCGGGTCCACCAAGATCGTCGCGCTGGAGTCCGGAGGTAAGTATGGGGTGAGGGGTGTGGGGAGGCTGGGTGCAGTGGGTGGGTGCGGGTTGTGGGAGGGGAGTGGGAGGCAGGCCGTGGGACCGTTTTTCTTTACAGGAAAAAAAAAAGAGCGGCGACATGGGACGTTTGCCACACTGGGTGGGCTCCCAGCGTGGCAGTAGATGTGTGGGGGGCCGAGGAGCCGACGGGGATTGGGCACCCCGCTCGGCAACCTACGCTGGGCCGACGAGCTACCAGGGATTGAGCACCCCTGTCGGCAAAACACAGCGGAGGTTTGCAAGGCTTGGGTGGGCTCTCAGCGGGCAGCAGGATGGCTTTGGGGCGCCGTGGAGCCGACAGGGATTGGGCACCCTCACGGCAAACAAAGTTTAAGCTTTTGGGGCGGCGTGGCAGAGGGGAGTGTGTCGCGAGGGAGGGCCTGAGGCGGTGCTCAGTGATGGCAGCGTGTTCTGCTTTGAAGCAGAGGAACACCGCTGTCATACAGAGCTCCTGCACTGGTGCAGGACCGCCACGCCTGCTCAAGGGAGCAGTGACAGGAGAGGCACACCTCAAGTGTGCTACTCTCCCAAAATGTTCCTTGAGTGAATGTAAAATGGAAAGGACCTGGGGGTAATTATATCAGATGACCTTAAGGTGGGCAAGCAATGTGAGAATGCAGTAAGGAAGGCTGGGGGATACTGGGATGCATAGGGAGAGGCGTAAATAGTAGAAAAAGGGAAGTGGTTATCCCTTTGTACAGACAGTTGGTGAGACCCCATCTAGAGTACTGTGTGCAGTTCTGGAGACCCCATCTCCACAAAGACGTAGACAGAGTGGAGGCTGTACAGAGGAGAGTAACCAAAATGGTGCAGGGTCTGCACCAGAAGACATACAAAGAAAGACTAAAGGAGCTTAATATGTATACCATTGAGGAAAGAAGGGAGAGAGGGGACATGATAGAAACTTTCAAGTACCTCAAGGGAATCAACAAAGTCCAAGAGGGTAGCATCTTTCAGAAAAAGAGATGTGCAAGAACAAGGGGGCACAATTTGAAGATGGGGGATGGCTCAGAGGTAATGTGAGGAAGTATTTTTTCACAGAAAGGGTTGTGGATGCATTGAACAGTCTCCCTGGGGAGGTCGTGGAGTCAAGAACAGTGGGGGAATTCAAGAATGCATGGGACAGACATAAGGCAGTCCTAGTGGGGGGTAGGAGGAAGTAAGCTGTTGGTTAACTAGGATCTGCAGCTTATCTGTTAGGAAGGAAAATGTTCAGACTAGGTGGGCCAAGTGGTCCTTATCTGCCATCACATTCTATGTTTCTATGCTTCTATGTGCCTTGATTTTGAAAGGTGCTATAAAAATAAAGTTTGATTTGATTTGATTTGACCTAGAAGGTGATTTGTTGCTGAAAGTTACATACTGATAGTGCCAATAAATAAATTATGCTGCAATAAAAACAGTAAATCCTTTTCTTTCCCTTTAATTGATGAGACATGTAAGGGAAGGGAAAGGGAGCATTGTTTAACCAGTAGTAGCACACTAAGCCAAAGCTTATTTCCAGATGCAACCTGGGCACACAAGAAAGTTAAGTGACTTGCTCAGGATCACACAGTGTGCACCTAGGCAGCTGTGGGATTAAAACCCAGGTCTCCAGATCTGCACCTCAGAGCCTTAACCCACTGCGCTATACTGCCTCACTGTACATGTATGTGTACATGTTGCCCCCTTCCCCCCCAGATCTCACCATACAGGGGTGAAGGGCTTTTATTTCAGTGCCTATAAGCCTTCTGCTCATAATCAATGTTTCAGATTGTGACATTTGCTGCTGAACTGTGCATTAGCTGTGGTATTATATAGCTCATGTATAAAAATAAATTAGAAGGAGTTTTTCAAAAGCATGATTATCACTCTGTATCTAAGCAGTCAGCCTTTAGCAATACTGTACTTGGTGCTGATACTCCATAATTCCTGCAGGGAAGATGAATGCCCTAGCCCATGGTTTGATGCGACCTAAAGATATTAGATCAACACATATGCTGCCCCAGTAGAAATTGAGCTTATTGGTTTTGTAGACCAGCCATATAAAAAAATACAAAGGATAAAAGAAACAACCTAGCAGCAGACAGTTGAAAAATAAATCTTCACAATCCCAATACTCTGAACTCTGTGGGCTTAGTGCTCTGACACAGCCTGTTCTCCAAATAGCTAGAGAGTATTGCAAGGTTTACAGTACCCACTAAAAGCTACACATACAAGTCTCATAGGGGATTTGGATGCTACAGCTGCAGGGATCTGAACAATGTGTTTTTTATGTAGTCACTTCTGTGTTAACTTTTAATATACTGTATGTGTCACCTGCTGTGGATACTGCTGGCTGGAGTTAGGCATTGACTGAATGTCTCAGGAAAATACAGCTTCACGCTGGAGAGTACATGAGTGCAGTTTTATTTTCTTTCTGGATGGCAACTGAAATATCAAGTGACATTTAAAATGAATGCCACATTCCCTACTCACTGTTTTTTCACTGTATTCCAAACATATCAAGGTTAGCTGCTTGGATACTGGCTGCCTTCAGAAAATGATAGCTTTCGTCCTTTACTTTTTTTAGTGTTTGTCCTTTACTCACTGATATTTCAAACTTCTAACTCCTTTCATGTAATCCTCATGTCTATCAGCCTTATGGCTCCTACTCTTCAAGCCCAAACAATGCTGTTTGGTGGGTTATCCCGCATGGATGGCCCCAAAGTGGGGAGGACTTTGCTGTTTCCTGTCTTGGGCAGCGGTGCTAGTCTGTGGCTCACCATGGTGATGCAGGCTTGAGATACTGGGGCAGATCACCAAACCGGGGCTAATCTTGGTCCTGGACTGTATTCGGCACTTACACTCCAATTCTGAAACCATCTCGATGGGTGACTTCAATGCAAACTGATTGTTCCCTGACACAGCTACAAGGATGAACACTTCATGCAACTTGTTAACTCCCCTACCTGATCAAATTATAGACCAGGGACCAGTACCGTACTTGATTGGGTTCTGTCCAATCACACTAAATGCATAACCAACTTAAATGTCCTTCCAGACGCTATCAGCGACCATTCCCCAATCATATGCACTTGGTACAACAAGTTCTCTAAACCTCTTGCCAGAACAATCACATGCAGGACCCTACTCCATGGGCATCTCAACCTAGTCTAACAACAGCTTTGTAACCTTGACTGGTCCCCGACTGATGATGCTGATGTTGTAAACACTGCACTTGCCTACTTCATCCGCCAATTCAACACCACCTGTGATCAACATGCCCCCCTCAAAACACACAAAAAAAGGGTATCTGCAACCCTTGGATCACTCTGGACCTGCTGGAGCTCATGAACCTTAGAGATCACCTATGGCAACGTGCATGGGCAACTCAAAGGCTAGAGGACATACAGAAATACAAGAGAGCCAGGAATGACTGTATGCATATGACCCGTGTCCTAAAGACTCAGTACTACAAGGAAGAGTTTACCAACTCATGGAAAGATGTGAGGAAGTTCTGGCAAAACATTAAAGAAGTAATAGGTAAGGACCCCAAGCAACCCCCAACAATGCTTAACATTGATAGAACACCAACCCTCGACCCTATAACCATTGTCAACACTCTTAACACGGCTTTTACCGATCTCAGTGGTGTCCTACCCCCTGATTTCTTCACAGACTCCTCTTCTTCTGAGAAGGACACTGATGTTATCCAACTGCACCCACACACCCCCTTCTACTTTAAAACAATCACTGTCAGCAAAGCTAGAAAAATCTTCCTAAAAGTCATAGGTAAATCCAAGTTCAGTGGAGATTCCCTGGACCTGAAACTTGTCGCCCTGACACAGGACGAGATTTTAACACCACTTACCAAATTATCAGTCTCTCACTAAGGCTATCCCAATTCCCTGACAAGTGAAAATTCATGCTAGTGACCCCTGTTCACAAAAGTGGTGATAGGGTGCACCACAGGAACTACAGGACTATCTCCATCCTCCCTCCCCTCTCAAAGGCCTTAGAACGTGTTGTTGCAGACCAACTTGTTGACTACCTCGAAAAGTACCAACTGCAATGTCCTCAACAACACGGATTCAGAAAGGGTCAGAGCACCACTACAGCACTCACTGAATTCATGGCCTTCATTCATGAGTCTGTCAACCAAAGCTATCTTGTCAGCACAGCATTTATAGATCTATCCAAGGCCTTTGATACTGTGAACCAAGCTGTTCTGCTTACTGTGAACCAAGCTGTTCTGCTTACCCAGTTATCAAATTTAGGCCTGTCCATATCCTGGTACAAAAGTTATCTCTCAGACCGCTCTCAACAAGTAAGAATCAACAGCCACCTCTCAGATTGTCACGCTGTCCTTTCTGGCATCCCTCAAGGGTCCATTCTTGGTCCCCTTCCATTCAGTGTATTCATGAACAGATTACCTAACTCCTGTCAAGACCATTTATTGCTATACGTTGACAATGCAGTCATTTTCACCCGCAAACATGACCCCAAACTCCTTGAGAAGCAACTTCAGCAAAGCTTCACATAGTAAGAAGCCTGGTTCTACAGACATAAACTAATATTATACAATGGGGTATGAAAATCCTGTAACCTCATTGGTCAAAACACATCACATGACCATGGCATACCCTACAATAACCCACAGCTGATAAATGGAATTTATAAAAAACATACTTAAACACATTTTAAATGTATTTTACACATGGGTCCATTGTATAATCGCAATAAGGCACTCTAGGGTGTGAGTTATTGGTGGATTTACCCACTTCTTCTGTGGTTAAGTCACTTGGCTGCACATCGTGACACACCACACAAGGTGTGGGTAAATCCCCCAATAACCCACACCCTGTTGTGCCTTATTGCTTAGCTTAACCACAAAAGACAAATGTTATGCTGTTCTGTGGCCAGCATTGCAAATACTGATCGCAACCTCTAACAATCTGCAATGCTGCCGGAATCCCCCTGGAAAAAGTTCAACATTTTAAATATCTTGGTATTACCCTGGACAATACTCTCTCCTTCTCCCAACATATTGAACATGTTGCCAAGGCTGTCAACATTTGCATCAGAGTTCTGCACAGACACAAATGGACTCTGACTATAGACGCACTAAAAATTACAACCCACAGCTCTGTCATGTCCATAATAGACTATAGACTCGCAATATATGACTCTGCCACTGAAACATCTCTACAAAGAATTTCCACAGCCCTAAACAAGTCCTGCAGGCTCCTCACAGGAGAAGATTGACTCATGATACCTGCATCCTCTATAGTAAGACTTACTAGCTTCAACTAAAAGACAGAATCAAATTCCAAACCTGTATTCTGGCAAAAAAGATCAACCTGGGACTGTCACCTCCCAGAGTACAAAACATCCTCCACCACTCCAGCAAACCCAGCCATATCAGGGGCTCAGTTAACCAAATCTTCCAGCTACCCCAAGGCCATACTACTCAGGGACAAAGATCCTTTGCCTATCGTGCACCCATCTGGCTAAACTCACTCCCTGGTGATATCACCTCAGTCTCAAAACTTGGCCAATTTGAACATCAACATCGGCAGTACATCATCCAGCACAACATGTGTGACTGCTTCCGCTGAGTTGTTGTATTGCATGCCTCAAATGCTCACCAGTCTCAATGCACCTAGCACTTACCATCTTTTGTGCTTATCACCACTTATGCTCCATTCCCACTCATTTAGCTCCTTCTATCTCCCTTCCTCATACCTTTATTCCTCCTATATCCCCTCTTAGCCCTTCTCACCCTTCTCCCATACCTTGGTACTCACATCTTCCCTCCTCGCTGCTGCCACCTGCTCTTACACCCCTACCTCCACCCTGTCAATCCCACTACCCATTTCTACAAAGCCTCCAGCAGTCTTGTCCTGCTTTCCCTCTTTCCTCTCCATATTATCCCTCACCCACCCACCCTCCACCACTCCCAACCAGACAAGGCCTCTCAGCTGCGTACCATCTCTTAACAAAACTAGGGGCCACCTGCCCTGCTCTCCCCCATCCTTTCCTAATTTACCCCATCTCTCACCATCCTGTCTATTAACAGACAAGGCCTCTTGGCTGATTCTTGCTTAAATTCTCTCCTCCACTTTTGTATTTGACCTGGCATACATTGTACAATAATATTTAACATTGATAGGATACCTCTACCACCACTCCTTATGTTAAACCTTATGTAATAAACACAAGTTGACCTTCTTTCAATTCATTTATATTTATTTTGCGAAGTTTCTTACTTAAATCATGTTCTTTGATAAATAAATTCTCATTCTTTCCATATCAAGGTCCCTTTGCAATTCTTGCAATGTTTCATTATTTTCGTAAAAATGCCCATTTACAATTCTTGTAGTACTGACGTACGTTTCAGGATTATTAATATCCCTTCTTCAGAACACTTTATGGGGTTATTTATCTATTCACAGCTTAAAGCTTTCAAATTATTTGTTCATTTCACTTTGTAAAGAACCTTAGTCTCCAGGAGTTTATATTCTTCTAAATAATATTACATAGCGAATCAGCCTTTTTATTTTCATTATATTGTATTGCCTTCATCTCTCTTTGTTATCTGTATAAGTTTAGTTTTGTTCTTCTGAGGTGTTTATAGCTTCGTTTTTGTGTCTTGCATCAGTAAAGGTATATTTTGTTGGTGAACCAAGTCCAGAACTCTTCTCTGGGGACGTTTCATCAGTCTGTCTAAAGGTCTGCTTTTTTGCGCTAATGGCGGCTATCAGTTAGGCACTTTAAAAACAGACCTTTAGACAGACTGATAAAATGTTCCCAGAGAAGAGTTCTGGAATGTGTCCCCAACCAAATGGTCACAGGTTTGATTCTAGCAGCATAATTACCCTCAACTCTGTTATGCATGAAAGGAACAATTGGTGCCTCTAATGGAGTTCAGTGAAGAGGTTCACCCTTCTGGAACACATACACACTATGAGGTAATGCTACTTCACTCAGTCAGCCCCTTGCCCGATGCCTCTATGGGATCAGAATCTGTGCCTATCAGTCACAGTAAAAGAGGCTTACTAGATACTAGGGCCATCCCTTACCCTTTTGGTTCAGATCCTCTGTCACCAGTTGCCCGGGTCTTCCACTGAGTCACAGGCCCTTCAAGATATATGACCCTGCCAGTTCAGGAATCTAATCTGCTACTTCTCCATCTTTCAAGGAACCTTGAACAGAAGGTACAGAAGCCTTGAATACCTACAAGAAGGGATGGGAAACTCTGTATGTCTTGTATTCCTTGTAATTGTATTCATACCTGTATGTTAAATAATCAGCTTTCTCTGATGTGACTAATCTTCAAGTATCCCTAACAAATGTTAGTTCATACTGGCACCTCGGGATGGGTGGGAGGGTAAGGTTGGGTGGTGGTGAAGACAGGTGGTTGGGGGGAGTTTTGTTTTTCATTAGGGGTTTGTTATTTTTATTACCATGTCTATAACATCCATTGTTTCTATCAAATGTATGCAAATAAAACTCAATAAAATTTGAATTATAAAAAAAAGAAGGTACAGAAGCCATCAGGATGCCCTCCTTGAGTGTTGACTGCCAACAGGGCCCCTCTATCTCCAGACTTAGACCTTGGTCAGGGGCCAAGCCTCCGGAGATCTGCACCAGAGTCATCCAGTGCCACTCAGACCCAAGAACCCTGTCAACATTCCAAGGCTCACAGGCCCCATCCTATCACCTGAAAGGCAGCATGGTTTAATAGACTTAGTTTATAAGCACTTGTTCCAATACTGGTTTCTCACAAAAAACAGGACAGTACCAATTCATTGTTCAGACCTTTCTGTTTCCTAGTTTACAACTCATTAATCCCAAAACGCATCTTTTTTTTTTGCCAGATCCTCTCCCCTCAGTGAGTTAACTACTTTTTCTATACCCACAAAATTGAGTCCCAACACAGATCCATGGCCGGCTTCAAAATGTGCCATGGTATAGCTGTTTTCTGTTCACTTATACAAACTTTTAAGAGTCTCCATCTCTGTTCTGCTTATAAACTTCTGTAAATGTATTAATCCTTGTTCTTTTTCAGGATATCAACTTTGTGGAATTGTACTTTGAGTTTGCTGTTATAATCTAATGTACGGAATTGACCATAGACAGAAATACGATCTCTGGCATTGTTTCCTTCTAGGAGCTAGATTCTATGCTGTGTATATTAATGTATATGGGTCACATGGTGTTATGTATTTTGTCTATGTGTTTTTAAATGTCTTGCACACTGGATATGTATAGGTTTTCTCTCTCACTAGGGCATGCTGTTCTATCTGTGCAGTATCTTGGGTGTTTTGTTATGTCTATGTTTAACTGTGCTGTAAAACACAGTAGTCTGATGAAATGTGCATATAAAGTATTGGTTAATGACTAAAGTAAGTGCCACCATGTATTAAATGCCATTATTGAACTTGTAAATATTGATCACGGAATGAAAATACAGTGTTGTCAAACACATGGATACAGCTGTTATAATAGTGCCACCATTTGTGAGAATGAAGCAATTTGTGCCACTGAGCACAGAAATACAGCTACTAGAATAGTGCTGCTGTGCAAGAGGATGAAAGTTGTAAATGTAGATATATGCTATTTTACCTTGAAGAGATGATATGGGAACAGAGATACTCTAGATGTTTAAATTGATAGGTAGTGCCACTGTGAATGAAGAAGTTGTAGCATAATAATACACATAGGGAAGTGTGGTGATAAGGTTTGCTGACAATAACCAATAAGGACTGGGGATGATCTTTCATGGTCAGGAAGCCAAGTATAAAGGGGCAGTCTGCTAGCATGTGACAATAGCTCTGATTGAAACTGTGGCATCACAGCGAAACGTTGACACATCCATCATGTGTCATGTGAGCACATCTTTCTTCCCACAAGCTAAGTATCCAAGGAATGGGGGTAATACACTACCAGAGAACTCTGTGAAGCTGGGACAAAAAGTGCAGTCTGAAACTACAGATGCAAGCAAGGTTCCAAGAGACAAAAAATAAGTGGGCCAGACTGAGAGATGGTTGTAAGTGTACAAAATATAAATCTGTTGTTCCTGCTGAAAAGCAGTTTTTAACTGGTGATGTTTATTAAATAAAGATTTTTTACACACGTACTGGATGATGGTGACTATAAGTTACTGAGTAAGGAGTATACCAGTATGGAGTGATGGTACACAGGTGCAAAGCACCATGTGCATTTGTGTGCAAGATATACCCATACCAAACAACCACAAGGATGGAGAGCACTGAGAGAGCACTTCAATTGTATGACCATAGGTGTTTTTTGTACTGAGATCCAACTATAATCAGAACCCTACTGGGTCATAATTTTGTATGTTTAATAGCGTACGACATTATAGCTAACCCGAAAGAGCGCTGTCCAGGATAGCTAATGGTGCAATACCATGTATACTGCTGTACCCGGTATTGCACCATTCATACACTACCAGGCAGAGGAATGAGGATAAGACCTCTGCTGGGACTGGGTTCTGCCAAGCAGCTGCCATGGCTCACTGGACTGAGCCACAGTAGCAGGAATCCAGACACTGCCTCCAGGACTGGGTTTGATTCCCAGTCCCAGACATTTTATTCTTATTCACAATTTGTGCACTCCCCAAGTTGGACCACCCCTCAGAGTTGAGAATCTTTAGTGGAGGGAGGCCAGTGGGCGAAACCCCCTCATAATGGAGGGTGTGGGGGCAGAGCCCCCCACAGAAAAAAGAATTATGCTGCATGACAATATCACACTGTATTGGCAGTGCGATTTTGCCATGTGGCATAATGTCTTGCCACATTATGATCCTATGCCAATCAGAACCACTTCTACAATTTTTCGAAGTAAAGTTTCTTTTGTTCCTTTTTTTGGGGATGAGGCAGAGGCCAGAATAAATACAAACAAGACCAGTCCAAGAATTTGCAATCCTACTGGGATTCAGTCTATCTAGACACCCAAGACTCCACTGGGAATCAGACTTCAGTTGTACCTTGGTCAGTGGACAGAGACCTTTATGGCCCATTGCTTCTAAACATAGTGACTTCTGGATGTTCCATTAAATTCCAGCCTGTTCTCAGGAGATCTATCTATTCAATTCCTGTTGTCTCTAAACTATTGGAAAAAGCAAGTGGTTCAAGATACCATCAGCAAACCGCACCATTTGCATGCCATTTCTCTTGTTCCAGCCCCACAGAGACAACTGGGTCTTTACTCCATAATATTTGTAGTTTATAAAAGAATGGGGTGCTCTGTGTGGTACTGGACCTATAGAGGCTCAATTACTGAGTGAGAGCTGCTCATTTCAAACAGGAAAATCTCAGCTGCACCAAAGCATTTGTGTGGCCAGGGTTCTACCTAGTATCCATTATCCTTCAGGCTGCATATCTGCACATCCCTAGTCTACCATCACATCCCAGATACAATATCTTGCCTCTGCAGCAACAGTCAACATCATCAGTACAAAGCACTTCCTTTCAGACTTACCAAAGCTCCAAGGGTGTTCACCAAGGTGACATTCATCCTAGCGACAGCCCTCAGAAAGGAAGACTTGCACATTACCTTGATGAATAGCTTATTAGAAAGGATTCTATACACCAGGTGCAGAAAATTGTCATACAACTCATTAAAACAGAAGAGGCACTCAAAAATAGACTCCATTCCAAAGTAGCAAAGTGAGGAGTTTATTTTAGCATGCAGGAAAACAGACTACATGGACAGGTACCCCACCGTAGTCAGCAGAATTACCAGCATATTACAGGGCCGAAGCTGGGTCATCAGTCAATAAAAGAGCTGCCTCATACTGTCCCAAACCTTAGAATACCTCGGGGCAGTGTTCAGCACCAGGGCTGGAATGATTATTCTAGCATCACATCATATACAGACTATGGTACAGGCATGTGCTACCTTCTACAACAAGTAAGAAGCAGCAGCTAAAAACATCATGCACATGCTAGACCTCATGGCAGGAAGAATACACTTGGTGCCGTGGGCTAGACCACAGTCCTGGGTGTTGCAACAACATGTCTTCTACTACTGGAATTCACAGATGATATCACTAAGCTTCAAGATTTTGGTCCTTCATAAACTATTCATCAGTCTTCAATGATGAGGAATCCTGAATTCCCTCAGCTAAGGAGTACCCCAGCAGAAACAGGATGTCATCATGATCACCATGGGTTCCAGTCAAACCTTGAGCACAGAAACCCAAAGCACCTGGTCTCTAGTGCATTCTAAACACTCAGTTACCTTCCTGGAGATGACAGCAGTATTCTGGTCCCTTCTGGCCATTGCAATGTTAGTTCTGTACAAGGAAAGAACATAAAAGGCCACTCAGATAACACCATCAATATTGGCCCACATCAGGCAACAGAGGAAATAGAAGTGGTCCAGTGATTCATTAGGTGTGCAAGGTATTGTTCTAGGCAAAGCAAAAGATGGAGAACCATCTTGTTTGACTTCATTGTCACAGACACCAGTGTGAATGGGTCAGAAAGCAGACATCACTGGGTATAGACTTCCTCTCTGATGCTTGCCTGAATGCTGAGGTGTATGTCTTTCTACCCTGACCCATTCTTCTGCAGATGTGATGCAAGTTCAGGAAAGAAAGGACAGGCCTGACAATTATGACACCCCACAGGCCAAGGGGGTCTCAGCACTCAGACCTCATTTAGCTTGCACTGGATGGTCCAATTCCTTTCCATTGCCAGCTTGCTATCCTCAGGCAGGGAGCTTTCTTGCTCCCAGACCATGAAAGACTGTAGTTAGTAGAATTGTTTCTGAAGATCCTAAAACTCAGTCTACTCCAACAGAGTGATTGAAACACTCCTGATGGCATGAAAACCCTCTACCTCCCAGGCTTATTATACAGCCTGATGAGCAGTTTGGCTCTGTTGTGCTGACAGACAGTAAACTCCTTGCCTGCATGTAGATACATTTCTAAGACTTTCTTTAAGATGTGTTAGACAAGGGTGTACCAGTTATGTTGCTAGGAGTTCAGATAGCTGCTCTGGGGTAGATGGAGGAAGGATAGGGCACCCCCCCCATAGGTCAGCACCTGGTCATCTTCCACTTCCTCAAGTCTAGTGAGAAACATCACAACAGTGGTACAAAGCACTGGGATACTCTTGTTTTATTCTAATCAATAAAAGTCCTTTTTTCTTCAGCTACTGGGATTGTACAGTAGTTTGTTTCCTTGCCTCCTGTTGTTTGAGTGCGCTGGTTTGTGTGCTTCATTGTGAAGAGATTTGGCCTTGGGTCAGGCAATTTGGGCCATCATGGTGACTCACTGTGGTTCTGGATGGCCTCATAGAGCTGCCCTCTTTGAACCTATCTGGCAGGTGTCCAAGTTATTCCTATCTTACAATTTTCATTTCTTCATGACTATTTGGTAAGTGGGAGAATGTCATACACTGTGTCAGTAAAAGAAGATCAGTGAGCCCATCTGTTCTGTCTATTTTCCTAGCATATTACTACACTCTGGACTCTATTTGGTCATAGGTGTACCTCAGGCCATCTCTGACCAGACTTATTTCCTAACGTTTCATAAGGACAAGGGGATTCTTTGGACCACTAAAGACTGCAGCTGGTAGCATG
Source organism: Neoceratodus forsteri (assembly GCA_016271365.2). Taxonomy (NCBI): domain Eukaryota; kingdom Metazoa; phylum Chordata; order Ceratodontiformes; family Ceratodontidae; genus Neoceratodus; species Neoceratodus forsteri. The sequence goes on along the minus strand of CM057450.1, from coordinate 1,733,535,192 downwards.
GCTTCTGAGTGTAGAAGATTCTTAAAAGTAGCCTACTCCTATACAGTGGTTGAAACCCTCTTGAAGTCATGAAAACACATTAGCTCCCAGGCTTATTATAGAGCCTGATGGGCAATTTGACTCAGTTGTGCACTGAGGGACATTAAACTCCTTGCTTTCATGCATGTACACTTCTTAGACTTCCTTTAAGAGGGGTTAGATACGGGTGTACCAGCTAGCTTGCTCAGACTTCAAATAACTGCTCTGGGGGTAGTTAGGGGAAGGATAGAGTACCTCTCCATAGGTCAGCATCTGGGCATCTTCTACTTCCTCAAGGCTAGTGACAAACATCATGCCAGAGATAGAAAGCCCTGGGATACTCTTGTTTATGTTCTAACCAATAAAAGCCTTTTGTTTTCTGCTACTGGAATTTTATTTTGTCTCCTTGCCTCCTATTGTTTGAGTGTACTGGTTTGTGTGCTTCATTGTGAAGAGACCTGATCTTTGGTCAAGCAAACTGGGCCAACATATTGACTCATTGTGGCCCTGGAGGCCCCCATAGAGTTCCCCACTTTGAACCCATATGGCAGGTGTCCATGTTATTCCTCTCTTTCAATTTTCATTTCTTCATGGCTATTTCCTCAGTTCAGTAAGTGGGTGAGCTTCATAGAAACACAGAATGTGTAAGCAGAAAAGGACCGGTGGACCCATCTAACCTGCCTACTTTCCCTGCCTACTACTATACTCTGGATTCTATTTGATCACAGGTGTTCTTCAGGCCATCTCTCACCAGAAGCCTTTCCTAGTCTTTTATATATGGCCTCTGCTTTCACCCCAAATGTCTTGGCTGATTTCCAAAGAAACCAAGAAATGTTTCTCCTGTCCTTCTCACCTTCTGCAGCTTATCATTAAGAGTGCTTTTCCCACAGTTTAGATGTCTGTAGGGCCTTAAAATCTACATTTGACTGTTTGTGGATATCTGAAAGATGGGCAGGTTCTGTGGCTTCCTTGGTGGAGAGTAGCAGGGCCTAGCTTCAGCTAAATGCAGCCTAGCTAGATTGTAATATCATTGAAGCTTATATAGCCAAAGGGGTCCCTCTGCCTGCAGTTGCCTACATTCATTACATGAGAGTAATAGCAGTATCCAGGGTAGTGTGGTAGATGCTTCTCTGCAAGGGATATGTAAAGTGGCAACCGGGTCATTGCTGTAGACTTTTGTTAAGCACTACCACTTACAGAGGATTTGTTCAATTCCACTGATGCTGTATTCAAGTGTGTCAGCATGGCTCAGATGGTAGCACATCCACCACTAGATAAGAAGGTTGTGGGTTCTTGTCCCACACTGGGATTGGACACTTACCTAAAAAACGCTGGCACTCAAGTGTGGTATTAGGGGGGTGTGGTACTGTTGGAGTGTACCATCCTTTGGATGAGATGTTAAACTGAGGTCCCTTCTACCCATCGTGGTGAGTGTCCAGGTGGAAATAAAAGAACCCAAGGCACTCTTCACAAAACAGTAGGGAACATTCTTAGTGTCTTGGCCAATGTCCCCCTTCCATTAAACTGGTTCATGCAATTGTCCAGGCTGTGTGTGGGTGTGCAAAGTTCCAGACTGCTGTGCGCCAAGTAGATATGAAAAAACTACATTTGCACATTGATTCAAATGAAGAAATTTCACATTTATTGCTGTGAAATTCAGCTCAAGTAAGAAAGCAAACTTAAGCATGTCACCTTGCGCAGACAGCCCTCAGTGCCTCAGCATGAAGCCTCCTAGTTTTGCTTTAGCTTTTTTGTCCCATTGGGATTAAGTGCACTGGGTCCAGTGCCCTTGAGAGCTGGAACTTTTCTCTTTTTAAAGGTATTGAGGCCATTGAGTTAAATAACCCATGGGTTTCCAAGGGATTGGAAAACCTTTGAGTACAGATACTGTAGCTATGATAATGATAAAAGAATCAAAAAAAGAGGAGGAAACCACCATCTCTGGCCTTTGATGTGGACAAGGAACTAAGGTAAGTTAGGGAAGGCAGAAAGGTCCACAGATATACTATTGTTATGGAAGTTTCTGACAGACATTGACTGGAAGGTCCCTGTTGTGGCATGTACACGAAATCAGGTCCTGGAGGAAGCATGCCAGGAAACTTTATTTACAAAATTAGTTCAGGCCCCCTCAATGGAGAGAGCCATCCTTGATATGGTACTTACCAACAGTAAGAGGGTTCCCATTGTCACTAACTTGGAACTGATTGGGTCTAGTGATCCTGGGACTGCATGGATGGAGATCAAGTTGGAATCCAACAAGGCAAGCAGTCAAACAAGAGTATGGGACTTTTTGGAAAGCATATTTTTGGAAGATGTGGGAATTAATAATGGACAGCATGAGGCGAATATTGGAGAGTGAGGGACAGGAGGAGAAAATGGAAACATTCAAGGCATGAGTCACAGAAGCAGTGGCTTGTTGTATTGAGTGAGTTAGCAAAGGGCTAGGCAACTGTTGTGGTTCATAGCAAAGGTGAGTGAAATGGTGAGAGGGAAAAGAAAGGCATTTAGAAAGTACAAAGAAAGCCAAAGGGATGAGGACAGGGAAATATACCTGAAAGCAACTAGGGAGATCAGTATGATGGTCAGAAATGCATAGGTCAGGGAAGAGTTGAAAATAGCAGAGGGAACCAAGCAGGGGGACAAGACAATCTTCTCATACATTTACAGAATGGGAAGTGCAACATTAAGGAGGGTATTGTGAAGCTGAGGAAGAGAGAGGGATGGGAGGAAAGGAATAGTGGCAAGGCTAAGCTACTGAATCAATATTTGTGCTCATTATTTACCAGAGAGGCACAAGGTCCACTAACATATAGTGGAGTAAGGCCAAAAAGTGAAGGCGGCGGACCACTAACAGCAACTCTGAAACCTTGGAAGAAAGGGTACTAGAGGGTCTAAGGGCTTTACAAGTGAATACATCAATGAGGCCACAAGGGTACACCCAAGAATATGTAAGGAAATCATTGAGGTAACTGCAGCATCTCTGGCTGACATTTTCAACAGCTCACTGAGCATGGGGGTGGCAACCCAAGGAATGTAGGGTTGTCAGTGTGGTTCCCTTGCACGAGAGTGGCAGGATGGCTGGCCAGGTAACTATAATGGTTAGCTTGATGTCTATAGAGAGGAAATTACAAGAAGCTATAGTACAATTCACATTAAACTGATAACTAACATTTTTTTTAAATTTGCAATGCATTGGAAACTCACATTGCAATATTTTGCAACAGCTTACCAACTCTAAAGCAATTTCCAGGAAAGCTTTTTTTTTTCACCTCAGCTGAAATGCATCTTAATTTTAATTAAATGCAACACTTAGGCAACAGTTGTTCAAGAGATTAGTCTTGACCCAGCAACAGCCTTTGCAACTCATGGAGAAATGCAAAAACAACTAATTTGTATGACAGTTCACTGTGAATTGTACTATGTATAAGAAAGAGGCTGGTAGACTTTCTCAAAGTAAACAGGCTACAGGATGACAGGCAGCATGGGTTCACATGGGGGACATCATGCCAGATGAACCTGATCAAGTACTTTGACTGAGTGACTTGAACAGCTGACAAATGACAAGCAGTTGACATACTGTACTTGAACTTCAATAAGGCCTTTGATTCTGTCCCACACAGGAGACTAGAAATGGAGGGCTCTAGGAGTGGAAGAAGGGATAGCAACATGAGTAGAAAGCTGGCTGAAGGGGTAGCTTCAGAGAGTGGTGGTGGTGATGGGTTGGGGGGGTTCTGTGAAGCTAAGGAGTTAATGCCTAGGGACACTGCAGTTCCTAGTGCTGGAGCCAGTCTTCTTTAGCATATTCATCTATGACATGCAGTAAGTGTGGATGTTCCGGGTAAGATCTGCATTTTCTCGGATGATACCAAAATCTGCAGGAGGGTGGACAGTGGTATCAGGGCATCATGGAAGGAACAGGAGAGACTTGATAGACTGTCCAAGACTTGGCAACTTAGTTTTAATAAAAACAAATTCATGGCTACTCAAATTGCGAACAAAACCCCAAAATGCATTACCTTATGGGGAAGTAAAGAATAGTTTAGCAGTAAAATGTTTATTTATACGGTATAACACAATTAGGGCTATGATATGCCCTGTTTACAAGGTGAACCTGTGTAAATTGTTACATTAAAAGTTAACATCAAGTACAAAACAGTTGACATCAAGTACAAAAACAATATATAAGGCCAGCTTGCATTATAACATTACAATCACATATCATTACTAACAATTTCTGTAACTTTTCCTAACAGAGTTAAGGCTAACACCTCAACTTAGCTAACACTATTGCATTCACATCGAATGGAATACTCCTGTTTTATAGCAGCCTTAAACCCATCCCTTGTAGTTGCCTGATTTCTTAATTGTAATGGAAGTGCATTCCAACTGGTTGTGGCTTTGTATTCAAATGTCATTTTACTAAAATGATTAGTGATTTTTGGTTGTATTAGTTCCCTAGACATTTTTAATGTCAGGTTCAAACCATGATTTGGTCTATGCAACTTTTCCTTTAAATACAATGGAACCTCATTTTTTAATATACCCCAAACTTGGTTTATCCATATATTCTTTCTTCTTAACTCAAGTGTGTTCCAGCTTAATGCACTATACATAACACAATGATGTGTACTGTACTTGCATTTTTTTTTTTTACTTTCTCCTGGTCCCTGCCCAGTGGATCTTATCCACTGGTCTTTTTGGCCGGGCCACTTACCATAGTGTGGACCCGGCATCATTCTGCGTGGGGCCAGGAGATTTTTTGCCTTTGGTTTTTCTCCCGGTCCCAACTCCTTGAGAGCGCCAACGCAGAGGACTTACATCCAGATGAACGACGTGCAGATGCACGCTGCCGTCAAGCATCCACAGCGCTCCCCCCAACCCCCGGCCTCCCGTAGGAAACTGACATTTTGCCTTACAACCCATGCTTCCACAGGCAGTAATGCGTGTGGGCATTGCTGCCCATTTTTTAACCCGACCCCCCCCCCGTGGAGGAGGAGAGCATCCATTGCGATGCTGTATCCTACCTCCCCAGGCTGAACTCCCAGTGACCCAAGCTCGTTCCAGAACCCGGGTCGCCGGCATGGTGCGAGATGTGGCATCTGGCACCTCAACCCTTAGCACCACCGGGCTGGCTGTACTTGCATTTTAATACATACCTTGCCAGTCTATTATAGGTATAGTTCAATTTAGTTAACTGTTTTTTATCAGTGTGCCAATATATGTGACACCCATAATCCATGATTGGCAAGATCAATTGATTTGCAATCATAGTTCATACATTCAAAGTGGTGCAATTTGTCAACCACCTCATCGCTCCTATGCAGGAGTTTTTTTTTTTTTATTAAGTCTGAAAAGTGATGGGGGGGAAAAGGTGTTGATCTATATAGACCCCCAGGTACTTATAAACCTTTGTTTGAATCAACATTTTTCCCTCTCTGGTCCTGATCTTCATTTTCATTGATTTGTTTGTTTGTTTTGGATTGTTCGGAGCCAAAAAACATGGTTTGGGTCATTTTGTTGTCTATTATCAAACCCAAGGAGGTAAAATGGTCTTGCATCATCAAGAAGTCATGTTGTAGCTTATATTCAGCCTCTCCCAGGGAACTACCATCAGCCACCAAAACTGTATCGTCGGCATATAGCCAAATGCTAGAGAATGTCATTTTATCCAGAAGACTATTTACAAATATATTAAACAGCAATGTGCCGAGAATTGACCCCTGTGGGACTCCTCGAGTAGTAAACAATATACTGTATTTGATTGAAATCCATTGACAGCTACTAACTGTGTTCTTTCAGTCATGTAAGATTTAAAGCATTGACATGATTCATCTGTCAACCCCATACCTCTGCGGTTACCCAATAGGATTTTATGATCCACTAGGTCAAATGCTTTTGACAGGTCCACGTACACAGTGCCCACGGACCTTGCCATACCTAAAGGGATGGCAACCACATCTAAAAAGTCCATAAGCACTGTGGCCGAGGAGCTGCCTTTCCTGAATCCTGACTGAGATTTTGTCAGTTTCTCATACTTTTCAAGGTAATTAATTAACTGTCCATAAACTATTCTTTCTGCCATGTTTGAAATTGCTGATAATAAGGCTATGGGATGGTAGTTTGATGGATTGGTGAGATCCCCTCCTTTTGCCAGTTTCCAACTCTGGAAAAAAACCCTCTCCCAGACTCCAGTTTATTAGATCTCTGAGTATTTGGGATATCTCCACAGCTGAATCCCTTAATAATCTATTCTCTATACCATCTACTCCACTAGCCTTTTTTATCTTCAAATTACCAACTATCTTGATAACCTCAGCTGTAGTTACTGGTCTAAATTGAAACATTGGGGAATTTTGTCCTACCAAAACCATGTTGCCATATGAACTGAATGATGGGGAAGAAGTGATAGGAGCACAGCAGAGGAAAAGGATCGGGGGGTAACAGTATTGGATAGTCTGAAATCTACAGTGCTGTGCAACAAGGCAGTAGAAAAGGCAAACAGGATGCTAGATTGCACAGTAAGGGGGTCTGCTGTAGAAATAGGAGGTGATCCTTCCCTTGAACAGAATCCTGGTATGCCCACATCTTGAGTACTATGTAAGATTCTGGAGCCTGTACCCATGGAATCACTGTGAATAGGAGGAGGCTGAGCAGTGAAGGGTGACAAAAATGATGGATGGGGGGAGAAGCCACATGACAAGATGCTAAGGTACCTTAATACTTTATGTGTACCCTGGAGACTAGGAGGGAAAGGAGGCATGATTGAGATGTACACCTGCATAAGATAAACATGGTGTTACACAAAGAACTGTTCATCTTAGGCAAGAACACAAGCACATGGGCAAATTCACTTAAAATGCCAGGGAATGATTTGGGAAGGATGTCCACAAGTACTTTTTCACCAAAAACATTGTGGACAAGTGTAACATACTGCCAGAGAAAGTGGTATCTGCCCAAACAGTAGTGAGATTCAAACAAGGATAGGACAGGCATAAGGCCATAGTAAGAGTTGAAGGGGTAGAAAAGGGGAAGGGGAAAGGATAATCATGGCCATTAGCACCAGCACAGGAGACTTACAGTAGGTAGGGTAAGCCAACAGGGTATACCATTGAAACAGTGAAACAAATACCACAAAGACCATTACAGTGACAAAATCGTCTCTTTGCTGTAATGGCCGTATGGTACCTTGACATGGCTTCTTCTGGTGTTGCGCCCCCTCCACAAAACAACTCTGCCCTCTGGACTTCATTATTTTAAAATCAAGGGGGTGTGGGGGATGCTGCCCACCACAAAATAAATTGTTTTCCTGATGGCACAATGCCGATGTTGTAATGCTGTTCAACAAATTTCCCATCAAACTGGCTTGGTGGAACCAGCCAACAAGATGGGCCGCTGGGTCTTTTTCTGCCATCGAATTCTATGCTTCTATTTTATTTGTAATTCTGTTATGCCTAGGCTTTAGGCAGTGTCTGAGAGGCTCTCCTGTTGTTGATTAGTGATTGGTTCAATCTGTGAGATCACATTAAGGTTTTTCCATTATAAACTCCATCAATTTTACAGTTTTACAATGTTGGTGGGTTCAGCATTTCACATAGATTATAGTGTTGCATTAGTTTGAGTCCTTAGTGGCAAAAAAGAGCAGTATGTAACCCTGGGGTTGTTTTCCTCAGAGGCGGCTTCTGTTCTCTGTGGCATTCTGCAAAGCTTGATTTTATCATCAATGCATTTTGTGGTGTGCATGTTACATAGTGCATGTTGCCTCTGGAGCAGATAGTAAGTTGGTACAATCTGGGTTTTCTCCACTGCACAGATGATATACACAGTTGCACCTCTCTTTGCACCTGATCAGAGTGACTGTGACAGTGACTGATTGGTGTTTGTCTGAACTGAGTGACTACATGGTTGCCAGATGGCTGACCCTCAGTCCAGGTAAGACAGAGCTGCTGCTCATAGACACAGAATCTCAGAATATGGTAATAAATATTAACGATATTATCATGCCTTCTTTGGTAGGAACTTCCCTCAGATCTGGTGGATAGGACTAAAAATCTAGGGGTCATAGTGGACAACAAACTGGCACTTAAGGTGCAAGTGGCAGCTGTTGTCTAATGTGGATGTTTTCATTTTAGAAACATTTCCTGGCTGTAACCTTATATTCAATATAATGAACTGGTGTCTGTGTTGCATAGCTTCATGACATCCCTCCTCGCTTACTGCAACGCTTTATATCTGGGTCTTTCTGGAGTTTTGGGACATCATTTCCAGTTAGTGCAGAATACCATAGCAAGGCTGATTATCTGATACAAGTACTTTTCATCATATCAACCCTGTGCTGTGTGATCTGTACTGGCTTCTGGTTAGATACTGTGTTAAGTGCTGAAGTCTTCATATGAGGAAAGACAGAGAAAGGCTTGAGACAGTGCATCATAGAGTAACCAAAATGATTCTGGGCCAGCAGTGCAGATCCTATATGGATTGACTTAGGATACAGAACATGTACTTGCTGGAGGCCAGAAGGGAAAAGACACGATAGAAACCTTCAAGTTCCTGAAAGGAATAAACAGTGTAAACTGTGGGGAACTACAATATTTAGCAGGAATGGTGGGCCAAAAACAAGGGGACATGAATGTAAGCTGGTGGGGGAGATTCAGGAGTGATGTGGAAAGTTTTATTTTATGGTGCCATGGAACAGCTTGCTGGCAGAGGTGGATGGAGCATGAGTCATAATTGGATTCAGACATGGCTGGGACAAAGAAGGGGGCTTGATAGTTTCTCAGTGGGGTAGCAGTAAGGCAGGGAGCTAGGGGAAGTCAAGGGCAAACACTTCAAGCTAGACAATAGGTCATGGAGGTACAGTAGAGTTAATCTGGGCAAACTGAAAGGATCAATAGCTTTTTTTCTACCAACATTGTCTATGTTTCTATCTTTACATGATGTACCACTGTCAAGATTTTCTTCTTGGTTTGCGAGGCCCTGCATGATCTGGGTTTTTGCTACATTAAAGACTTCCTGCACCCCTATGCTTCAGATTGCCCTCTCTGCTCCAATGGGGATAATGTTTCAGAGTTACTATACCAAGAGCTGGTTTAACATCTTCTGGGGCAGAGCTTTTGCGGTGGCAGCTCCCTGGTTGTGGAACTCCCTTCCTTTCTACAAGGCCGCATCTCCTCAGCTGATGCCTTTAAAAAGGCTTTAAAAGCATAACCTATTCTATCTGACTTATTGTAAACTCAGATGAAAGTTTCAATTTCTTCTAATGTGTTTTATGTTTCTAGATTTATTAAAGTTGTATCTGTTTATGCATTTTTTATTGTATTATAAACAGTGCCCAATGCCTTGTGGATGGGGTGCTATATTAATAAAAATTGACTGAATGCTTGATCAGTTTCCTTTTCATTAGTTTGAGAGTTATGACATACTCTCTAGTCTAAGACATGGGAGGTTATGCTGAAATGTTTTTTTTCAAAGATGTTCCTGGTGCTTAATCCATTCATTCAGTGTTTTTCAGATGCCAAGCAAGACTTGTGATTGATGAGCATGGGAAGGGGCAGTCTCAAAAAGCTCTTCAGTTCAGTCTGTCTCTGGCTGCAAGAAGGACACACCCATGCCTTCTCAGACCCTCCATGGACTGAATTGGAATTACTGGTAAGGAATGAAATTTCTGTATGTTTACTCAGGAGAGCCCTGCTAAGAAGCAACATCTCATTTCTAGTAGGGACACTTGGAATCAGCTGATTCCAATCCAATTTCAGATTTAGGATTATTGGAATTTCTGAATCCTAATCCGATCCCATTTCAAATCCTAAAAGAACCAAAAAACTGGATTTAGGATTTGGATCAGAAATCCTAAATGCCTATGTGAAAATTAATTTTAGTAATTAGGATTTGGATCTGAAATACTAAATCTTAAATGCCTTTGTGAAAATCAGTTTTAGGATTTAGTTTAGGATTTAGGATTTTCAGACAACAAATATGAAAATCCTAAATCTGAAAATTGGATTGGAATCCAACAAATCAGATTCTGTTCAGCAGATTCCAAGCAATGCTAATTTCAAGTGAGGCCCTGCATCTACAGTTCCTACAACTGGGTGGAATACTAGATCACTGAATGGTTCAGTGACTTGTCCAGAGTCACACAGTGAGTATTTTGCTCTAGCAAGGTTTACCTGTGATCCCCCCGTTCCCAAGCTGGTGCTGTATATACTAGACCACACTGCCTCTGTACTGAGTGCCTAAAATCACCCCAACTATTTTATATCTCACATAATACACACACACACTAAAGTGCCATTTTGCATTTATATAATGGGACCAAGCTTTACAAAAGTAACAAAAAATTAAAGTGAAACATTCTTTCAGAAAAATGCAACAACTTACATGAATGCAATAACAAAGCAAGACTATGATCTGCAGCTTTGTGTTGGGATATCACCAACGCTCAGTATCCTCTACTATAGGCTATTAAACTCCATCATGATGGGTGAGAGAGGATAGATTTCAAATGATAATGACTTTCAACATTTTCATCAACAGTCTGGAAATTGAATCTCCAGAAATTTGCTGGAGAAGCCAGTGGGCTGCTTAAATTCGGTGATGGCACAAAATCAGCCGGGGGTACTGTCCTTTGAGAATGGGGATAAATATTAGCAGGGTCTGAAAAGGGTGGGTGCTACACTTGGGGAGGAACAGCGGAGGTAGGACCTACTCATTTTTCGGGGCTCATCTTACTGCTATAGTGGAAGAGGACAGGGACCTGAAGGTCCCAGTAGACAAGGGGCTGAAGCATTACAACAAGCAGTACTTGGTGACTGCCAATAGAACCAGCAGAATCCTGGTAGTATCACAAAGGTGGTGGCTAGCAGGGCATAGATAGTTAGCCTGCCACATTACAAAGCCCTGGTCTGGCCCACCTGGAGTACTGCACAAAGTTCTGTGCTCCTTAATGTATTTATTCTTATTTATTTATTGAAATGTTTCACCAGGAAGGCACACTGAACAACAAGTTGCTCATCTCCCGGTGTGACCTGGCAGGGGTACAATTGGATGAAGAATTAGACATTCAGTTTACCATTTAACATAGCCAAGAAATTAAACATTCAATTACATTTGTAACAAGACATACAGTTAAAAAATATCATAAATAATCATACACTTGCATCTGTGACATAACATACAGTTAAATATATCATACCTGTGGACTATGCATTTAAATACGAGTGGCATATCTGAGGAACATAGTAAAGAAATTTAATGTAACCCTGGAGCCAAATTCTTCCAGGAATGGATCACAATTAAGAGGCAGATAATTTAGCAATTATTGAAAGATTAAATGAAGTGCAGTGAGGGGACACCAAGGAGGGTAGGGGGGTAGACAGGGGGGAAGGAGATGATAATGATGGGGGGAATATTACCAGAGTAAAGAAGTGAGCAAAAAATCAGTTGTAGGGGCAAGTTAACACAGGGCTAGTGCAATCTGAGAGCACCTCAGACAGAACAAAAAGTACAAGATATTAGCTCAAGTGAACTAATTCCTTTGTTTAAGTACAGGGGTAGAGAGGGGGGCAGGAGGGAGGTGGGGTTAGGGATAGGGTAGGGCAGGACATGTCACGCCTGGAATCCCTGTGGTGATGGAATGAGGTGAGGACTTAGAATAAGGGGCTGGAGTAAGCAAAGACAAGTTGGGTAGAGATAGCAGAAGGGATGATAAAGGGAAGGAGGAGGAGGGATGGGAGAAACTTGCCTGACACTAGGCCTCTTCAGGATGCTGAGAACCCTGCCAGAGAGCAGAGACAGGCGAGGATGAGTTAGGCAGAAAGGATGGAGGGGAAAGGGGAAGGAAGGAAGGAAGGAAGAGTCATTTCCCAGTACTGGAACCCCCCTCCAGGATGCTGAGAACCCTGCAAGGGGGCAGAACTAGGTGATGATACATTGGGAAGAGAGAAAAAAAGGATGACAGGAAAGAAGGGAAAAGGAGGGAAAGAAGAAGCTTGCCTATGACTAGGCCACTCCAAGATGCTGAGAACCCTGTCAGAGCTTAGAATCAGGCAAGGACTAGTTGGTTAGAAAGGATGGCGGGGGAGTGAAGGAAGAGTGATTGCCCTGTGCTGGGCCTCTCCAGGATGCAGAGAACCCTGCCAGGGGATAGAATTAGGTGGACAAGTTGGGCAGAGGGAAATATGGGGGATAGAAGAGGAAAGGAAACCAAAAAAAAAGACATAAAAGGACATTGAGGCAATTAAGAGGGTGCAATGCAGCATCACCAAAATAGTCATGGGTATGTGAGACATAAAATATGAGGAGAGGTTAGTGACTTTAATATATTTTCATTGGAGAAAAGGAGCTTGGGAATGGACATGATCTCAGTCTTCTGCATACTCAGTGGTATTGACAGGGTCAACCAGATAGAAATAAACTCTTGTGTCCTCTAGCAGAACACTGTGACAAACCCTAAAGACCAGCGATTACAGATTTAAATGTAACACAAGGAGGCACCACTTCTCTTAGAGGGTGGTGATCCTATGGAGCAGCCTACCAGAAGAGACAGTAGATACAAAGACAAACCATTAAGGTAATTTCTGCTAACCAAAGAGATGGCAGGATACCCAGGGTAGTCGGGTTGGGAGGTAACCCCTGTAATTTCTTACATGTTTGCGTAGCAGCTGTAGTTTACCCTGATTATGAGGTAAGTAGTTGAGAGCAATCATGATGGATGCAGAGTCCCTTCTGACCTTAAATAACTGTGCTACTCTGACATATAACAGTAGCAACATATATTAAATAGTCTGCAAACACAAAGGAGCTCACACAAGGATGGGGTGCCATGGAAAAAAAAACAAAATGCAAAAACACAAATCCAGGCACTCACCACCACAAATAAAGCTGCCGACCATGACAGGAAAACATTTAAAACATTTATTTAACACCGGATGCGTTTCTGGTCCGCTGGACCCTTTTTCAAAGGCTAACTATTCACAAAAACATAAAAAACATTTATAGCAAGTCTATGGGTGACGTCCTAACCACATCAATTAAAACATACCAATAGATACAAAAAAGCAGAGGCAATGTTAAATAACATTATGAATGATACAAAAATGCTAGGTGGAAATTATAGAAATGTAATCCTGAAAAGGGAAACTTTTGGGATTTTACAATTAAAACCAGAACCAGAAACGCGTCAGGTGTTAAATAAATGTTTTAAATGTTTTCCTCTCATGGTCGGCAGCTTTATTTGTGGTGGTGAGTGCCTGGATTTGTGTTTTTGCATATATTAAATAGTAAATGTATTACTTTCTCAACAAAGACCACTTGAGACTTTAATGACATAGATTATTATTATGGGACTCTTAACTTGTTGAACATTCTTGATTGATGTACAGTGTATTTCTTGCAAGCACTTGTGTCATTAAATAGTTTTCTTTTTTCTTTGCTGTTTTTGGTGATGATGAATATGTTAAGCAGTCTCTTTCTACAACCTTCCCCAGTCTTGACCCGCCATCCGAAATGGTTTTTATCATCTGTGTAACATCGCCCGAATTAAATCCCTTATCCCTCCTGATGATCTGGCCACACTGGTGCACACGTTCATTAGCTCGAGGCTCAACTATTGCAATGCACTGTACTTCAGGGTCACAGGGGTTGGGATGCAGTGCCTACAGCTGCTGCAGAATGCCGCAGCCTGGCAGTTGACTAGCCGTTCAAAGTCCTGTCATATTACGCTGGTGTTGCACAAACTGTACTGGCTACCAATGCAATAGCGCATCTCCTTCAGAATAAATCTGTTGACCTATAAGGCCCTGCATGGGCTTGGTCTGGGTTACCTGAAGGAGCTCTGGCACCCCTACACCCTGGGTCACTCTCTCCAATATGCAGGAGGGAATCTCATGGAGGTCCCCAGAGCAAGGTTAAAATCTGGGGATCGGGCTTTTGAAGTGGCAGCCCCAATCCTATGAAATTCCTTGCCAGGATCTCTGCAGGAATCACCTTCCCTTGAGACATTTAAGATGAATTTACTGTCCTTTTTATTCTAACAAGCCTTTGAGGTCTAAGAAACTAATAAAACTACAAGCGACTTTGTTTGATTAATAGTAATTATTCATATTAGTGGGTGTTAGTTTTTGTTATTTATTTTATTGTATAGTTGTATTTGTATATTTATATGCTCTTTGTCTGTTTTAAATTTTGTAAGGGCACCCTGAGCCATTGGTGAAGGATGCCCAACAGAAATAAAACCTATTACTACTACTACTACTCTATAGGACCATATGTAAAATGTGTGGGTTATCTGAAGGTAGTGACTGTGGATGTGTATTGTGCAATAACAGGGCGACAAATCTTACCACCAGTCTAGGGGATTGTTACACAGGGTCACTTGACTCTTGAGTAGTGGAGGCACACAATAAATGGATTTTTATTTAGTTCAGATCGAATACTGTGGGCCCAATTTTTGAAGGTGGCTGCAGGGTTTGGGTCAAGCCCTGCATCTGATGTAAAGGGGGTCACAGACGTGCTAAAGCTCCTTGGACACAGAGTGGCCTGATTTTCAAAGAGGTGGTGCATTTGCAACATTTCCCCCATTTATGGCACTTTGCGCCAAAGGGTTAACGCAAGTGCCATGATCCCAGATGCAAGGTTAGACCAGGCAGTAGCTGGTCTACCTCCTTATGTCCCAGGTTCTGGACTTGCAAAAGGTATTTGTGGCATTCTTAATTGAAAATACCACTTGCCACAAGGTGTGACACTAGTCACAACTTGCATCACACACCTTGCCGCAAGTCCGCTGTGCCGCCACATCGTGTTTTAAAATTGAGCCCTGTGTCTATAGGACTGGAGCATTTGGGGAACTTGGCAGTTAAATGATTACATGTCCACATCATTTGCAGAGTCTATATGTTCCTTCACACTCACACACACACACACTCACTCACACAGGTACTGGCTGGTTAAAATCACCATGAGCACTTGAATCCAAATCATCTTTAGATGACAAAGTCTCACACCATTTCAGTTACATCACCACTCTGAGGATGTTCTGGACAACTTTATAGCTGGATATAAGGGAGGAATTTTAACAAACAGTGCAGAACTCTCTCAAAGCATTCTGAAGGACAATTATTGCACGATGCACCTTAGGTTTTAGGAACCATACACTGAAAAAGTAGAGTTCAGCAGTCACAGCTAGTCATCAATGTACTTGCCAAAGCAAAACTGTGCACATCGTAATATCCAGTTTGTAAAACAATTTTATTAAAGAGCTGGTGACACGTTCAGGAGAACTTTAACAAAATCTAATATTTAGGTACATCCCAGCTTGTATTTCCCATTAGTGCTGTTTTCCTCCTCCCCATTGTTTATTACTGAGGTCATCTTTATGAAAACAGGATCTCTGCTCCTGAAGAGTTCATCTATTCCTGCAGCAATCTCCCTACCTGAAGTCATAGAGCGCTGCTTGTGAAATCACAGCTACTCCCATGGCAACAGATTGTGACGTCACAACAGAGGATTATACTTGAAGTAGGGAGTAAGCTATAGAGGCAGATGCACTCTAAAGGAACTCTCAGGGAGAAAGATTATATAGTCATGCAAATTTCCTTGGCAATAAATAATGGGGAGGAGAATTATATAAAATAGAAATAGAATACAGGGAAAATTGTACCTAATTATTATGTTTTTTAAAGTTTTCTTTGAGGCGTTAGTAGCTCTTTAAAAACCCAGCTCAAATGTGGATACTGTGCTAGCACCTACATATCACCACACACAGGCTTCATCGGGGGCAGAGTTAATTGAAACTGGCACTTCTCTTACACCTGAGTTATTGTACATGTCAAATGCTGATTGGTGAAGTTAATTAAATTACCACCAATTCAGAAGTGCTCAGAGTGGATAGGGTACATAGCCAAAAAGTGCACAATATTCAATCAAAAAAAAAAAAAGATATTTTAAAATATCACAGAATTGGCTATTGTACAGTCACTTCACAAAGAGAGCACAAACAGAAACTAAAAAAATTAGGACTATTCAGGTTTGGTCTGTCTGTGCTTATCACTGTGTTTACCTGCTTTTGTGGCAACAAGTGGAAAGACAGGAAAAAAGCGAAAGGAAAAAGAGATCAGTAAGGTGGGAAGAAATGTGAAGGGTTGGGGGCATGAGGGGGAAGGAAGGAAGGAAGGAAGGAAGGAAGGAAGGAGGAAGGGAGGGACCCTGGCAGCACACTGTGCAGACTAATTAATACTTGTGGATTCCATCTTAGGTATGTTGCCTTTGTAGGACCCCACAGAAAGATAGAATTATAGTGTATGGTAAGGTCTTATTGTGTATGGAAATCTGGGTCTTTCAAAATGTTGTTGTACCACAGTTCTTTATTTTTTTATTTATTAGAATGTTCAGATACACCTCTGAGCAAGCTCGTTTACCAAGGTTCCACGTCAGAAGGTACAGAAGACAATATAAGACAGTTATGGTACAGTGTACATTTTCACAGCAATATGTAGGGCCATGCAAGGTCCCAGGTATTTGTACAATATTTAGAAGTTCCATAAATTACTTAGAGTTACTGTATTTTATGATACAGGGGGTACAGTAGCAGCAGTTGCTGTCTTGTCCATTGTAAGAGCTTTGAGCAGGAGCAGAAAGACCCTTTGTCTGCATTATACCTTGTTTCAAGGGGCACTGTAGGGAGTTCAAAAGGTCATGGAACGTGATTGTACCATACTGTGCTACAACAACATTTTGAAAACCGCTTGCAGTTCTACGGGCTCAGAGCAAAGCACACGAGACATATAAATGGTAGGATCAACCAGATAACACACATGGGGCAGTGGCAGCGGCAGCACAATCACCCAAACCCATGACTGCAGCAGGATAAAATGAAAAATGCAGGACCAAACAGATATTTTAAACTATAAAAAAATTAATCTGCAAGATCAACCAGATATCTAAAAGCACTCATATTAACAAAAATGAATAATTGTAGTCACAGTCCTATCGCTTAGTGAGAGATACAGCTGCCATGTTTTTTTTTCTGTAAATCCCTCCCAAAGGCAACAGACAACCAATGGCAGACTGCACTACAGACATAAGAATGTTTGGTCCCT
Organism: Neoceratodus forsteri; assembly: GCA_016271365.2. NCBI lineage: Eukaryota > Metazoa > Chordata > Ceratodontiformes > Ceratodontidae > Neoceratodus > Neoceratodus forsteri. The sequence continues at coordinate 1,733,518,081 of CM057450.1, read as the reverse complement.
AACAACCACACCACTAGCTCTACCAACCTGCCAGACTAAGATGCAGCAACAAGACTTTCTTTTTCTATTAAAAACAAATTTAACTTTCTTTTCCAACTCATTTTAAGGGCACCATACACCATAACAAATAGTGGATGGGCAACTCTATGCCCAGCCAGTGTGTTGTGCCACCACAGGGTTCTGATTCCCATGGACCTCTCGAGCTTCGCTCTCGAGGTCACAAGGAATCAGAACCCCTGGGTGGCACAACACACTGATTGTGCATAGTTGCCCATACAAGATTCTATATGTAGTAATGGGATAAAGGATTAATACATAAATGGGCACAACTTTTCAGATCACTGAGTTCAGGATAAGACATTTCAAGCAGGTTTACCAAACATTTCTGTGAACTTTGGCTATAAGAACAGCATGTAGTGAATTTGATCATTGAGACCTCCAAGTATAAGAGTTTCCAATGTTGCAGTCTACCATGTTTTCCATTGTAGCAACACGTTTAGCCTGCCCCCCCTTTGAGGAGGTTTAATATGCTCAAGGACTCTGAAACTGAAATCTCCTGTATTCAAGTTATGTGCCACTGTGAAGTGTGCACCCAGGCATTTGCCATGTTTTGTTTATGACCACCCTTATGTGTTCCTGGATGCGACCACTTCAGAGGCCGCACTGTCCTGCCTACATACACCTTGACCAGTGCCTACAGTACAAGCCACTTAATTGGGATGCAGATAATTGGGACATGTGCTTTATTGTGACGTCCCACCACAAATCGATTAAGTGGCTATGTAACTCTATGGCAACCACAACTGCTTAAAGGGGACATCCCTGGAAGTGCCAGGCACTTAACTGAGATGATCAAGCTTGATCTTGCCCTGGAATATCCCTCTCAAATTCCCTTAATTGGTTCTAATTGGCTCACAAATCCTTTTTTAACACCTACGATGGTGTGAATTCCTTTCTCCCCCTGCCTTCCCTGTTCCGTATGATCTCCCTCTGCTGTGTATCCTCTACTCCTCTGCTCTCAATTTCAAGCTCCAAACTTTGACACCAAGCATAAGGGTTTTCTCCCTTGCACTTGTTTCCCTCCACCTCCAAATCCCTCTGTTTGCTCAGCGAGACTAAAGGGTCACAAAGACTCACTTTCTTTTCTGCCAATTCTTACTGTCTCCATCCTCTGAATAAAAGCATTTCACACTGTTTCTGTCCTGCTTTTCTTTCTTGCCACTCTCGCTGTTCTCCCATTTCATAAGTTCAAAGAAGATAAAGAAGTTAAGACTGGCCCAGTGGGGCTGAGGGTTGAGGTGCTGGATGCCACACCTTGCACCACACTGGTGACCCGAGTTCGGGAGTGAGCTCAGACTGCCAGGGCTCAAATGGGGGTGGAGGGTGTGGAGCTGGGTTGAGCAGCTGCAAGGTAGCCCTCCTCTCCGGGGTGGGAAGTAAGGGTTCCCTGGCTCTTGGCTGCCACCTAGTGGATGCTAAGCAGTAGCACCAGGCCACAGGGAACCCTGGCACTAGACTGGGTGGACGAAAAGGGCCATCACTGGAGCTACGGAGTGCATGTGCACCACCACACACATGCACAACCACGTTCTGGGGTAACAGGGAGAAAATCAGGAAATACCATGTGTCCCCCATTGCCAGGTAGCCACAGGAGGCAATGGGGGAGCAAAAAGCTGTATGGAAAAAAGAAGATAAAGAAGTTAACGTGCAATGCTACAGAGATGACTCCTGGCTAACATGCAGCTCCAGAATAACATGTGGTTCTGTTTTTTCCCGACAGAAAGATGTAAGCTTTAAAATAACTTTATATAGTATTAAATCTACACTATACAATGTAGTACTATACTACATTAAGCAAGGGAGAAGTGGGAATCCAGAGCTGAAGCAGTCTAAATGGACAAACAGTTAATAAGTATACAGAAACAGCTGGCTCTATAAATGACAGCAGAGTACTATACTTAAAACTTGCACTTCTGATAAAAGGGACAGCTGCTTAATCGGGACGAAAGGGCCACCACCAGGCTGTCCCAGTTATGCAGTTTCTACTGTGCAACACATTCTGTTTAGCAGGCAAACATAGTGATAAGCACAGAGAGACCAAAACAAAACAGTTTGAAGTTAATGTGTTGTGCTCTTTGTGATGTGACTGTATCATAGTGACAATTTTGTGATATTTTAAAACTTCTCTTTCTTAATTGTTTGATTGAATATTATATGCTTTTCGGCTATGTACACTATCTACTCTGAGCACTTCTTACTTGGTGGTGGTAATATAATCTCACCAATCAGCATTTGATATGTACAATATTTGGGGTATGAGAAGTTTCAGTTTCAGCTAACCGCCCACTGATGCAGCCACCTGTTCGTGGCAATACGTAGCAGTGTTAGCATAGCATTCTTATCTGAAATGGGCTCTTAATAAACCCATTTTTGCAAACTCCACATTCAGGTGTGTGCACAGTTTTTCTTTTGCAGGTACTTCTACTATGTTTGTCTGCAGCACCTTTTGAGAGCAGTAGTGTGCATTCCTTCACAGACCTTCCTTGTAACTGATGTAGTTACAGTATAACAGGCAATCCGAGTCAGAGTCAGAATCTGCCAACAGGCAGATCAGAGTCTGATCAGAAAATTGCTCCAATTTAAAACAGCAAAACATTGCCTTCTACCCACTGGACTCCAGTCCTGCCTGCACTGTGCAAGTTCTGCAGTGAGAACAAGCAATCCATTGGAGTTTGACTGTTCATAGCCTGTTACTAGGATTCCTGTGACAGTCTCAGCCCTGAAAAAATATGACTGTGACTCCTCTCTTGTCTTTGTGGATTAAAAGCAACTATGCATCAGTTCAGCAGCACGGTACCATTGATTTGTTTGAGCACGCTATGTATTCAAATCTGTGGGATGCTTAAAGCAAGCTGCATTCAATAAAACAAAACACTCAGTTGCTTTGCATCAGGAAGGGAAGGGATTTGGTCCAGTCCAGCAGCTCGGCTCCACTGATTTAAAGGGACTACTAGTCTAGGTACTAGGGAGTAGGGACTGCTCAGTCCCTTTGACTGCATGTTGTGAGTTGAGCAGGCTGCAAACTATTGAGCTGATGCAGCACTCACGAGGTGGCCAGTCAGTGTGCTGTTTGAGTAGCAGGTCACATGACTCTTCTAAGTGCATCTGGTGACCATCCCTTACTGTTGCAGACACATAGAAGCCATCATGATATCAAGAGGCAGTCACTGGTACAGATGAGCATCTAACTGGTTTGTGACTGAGTAAGCAGTGTCTTGACCAATCACAGCTACATCTGCCTAAGTGATCTGAAGTGGAATATATGATCACTTTTTTCGTGACAGACAAGGCAAGCAGGACAGTTGGAATTGTTCTCTGTTCTATGTGTTGTTGCCTCATAGATTTTTTAGTTCTATTCTTGCTTCTCAAGTTGTACAAACTTCATAACTTGTTCTTGTGAACACAATATAAGGGCTTCTCTTGAGCAGATCTCAGTGACTGAACAGGAACATTTTGAGGTGGGAGAGGAGAGAGATACTGTATTGTGTTAAAGAATTTAGACATTGCCCTACTGCTGCTTGTTTAGTTTTAAAAGTAAATTAGTGCAAGCAGCCAGGCCAGCCAGGCTCATTATTTTTCTGGCAATCAAGGAGGAGGAGGGGTTAGTGGGGGTCATTTTCAGGCCACAAACATAAAGGAGGAGGAGGAGGAGCAGGCATTGTGGAGAGAGGAAGAGTTCAGGAAATAGAGAACGTGTAGGGAGAAATGTATTTATTAAAAACAATGACAGGCAGACAGCTTTGCAGTGCAACAGCCACCAACATGGGCACAGACAAGGGGGAAGTATGGCACACACAGGTATCCTAGAGGTGATGAGAGAGTTCAGTTGATCCATTGGAAAACATATATATATATATATATATATATATATATATATATATATATATTTTAAGTGGGCTTGCAGTCTAATGTGGCTGTGTGTATTTGGAATTTTACAGTTACGTACCATAAAACAGTCAGCAACACAGTGCAGATAGGCCTCTTGCAGCACCAGCACCCAACTTGAGAGTTCAGGTGGCAAAGGAAGGGTGACTGTGACCTAGGCATCCTAGATGGAGGGAGCGAGAGACAGAGATGAGTTGATCTATTGGAGATATATATATATATATATATATATATATATATATATATATATATTATTTTAATGGGTTCACCACAACATAACCCAGACAGACCGTCTTGGGGTAGCTGATTCATTCCACTGGGGTGTCAAACAGACGAGGCATACTGATGAGTCCTGGTAGGACGAAACACATGTCTATGTCATCGGTTAGCACCCTTTGCAAACTCTGTGAGAGGCCTTTCGGCACCATACAATTCTGCTTAAAGCTGAACCAGCATAGCATTCTGTGGTGATTTGCATATGCAGCCCATGATGCTTGCATTGTGTGGGCATGTGTGATTTTGTATTTTCTTGAAACTTGGCTTCCCAGCCAAATGCCCTTTGGGGTAACCCTTGCCTCAGTGTTTGCGCATAGAGGTTCTTTGTCATATATATATATATATATATATATATGCAGGCTGCCACAATGGGTTGTAGGGGTAGATTCAGTGCATAAATTCAGAAGGGCATGGGACACCTACATGGGGCTAAATAAAAGTGGAAGGGTGGGGAACAGAGGGTGTAGGATAAACTAGACAGGGTGCTATTTTTGGGCAGACTGGATGGGCCATGGGGTCTTTTTCTGCTGGCAAATTTCTATGTTTCTATGTTTCTACATCTATACTGTGGTTGTGTGTATTTGGAATATTATGCCCAGCATCCTAGCGGGAGAGACAGCGAGAGATCAGTTGATCAACTAGAAAATATATATACTGTATGTATATATATATATATTGCAGTCTAGCGTGACCGTGTGCGTGTACTTAGAATGTTACAGTTGCATACCATAAAACAGTCAGCCACACAGTGCAGATAGGCCTCTTGCAGCCCCAGCACCCAGCATGAGAGTTCAGGTGGCAGAGTGAAGGGTGACTGTGACCTAGGCATCCTACAAGGAGAGAGAAAGAGAGTCAGAGTTCAGTTGATCTATTGGAAAACAAATATATATTTTAAGTGGGCTTGCAGTCTAGTGTGGCCGTGTGTGTGTATTTAGAAATTCATGGATACATACTGTACCAAAAAACAGTCACCCACACAGAGCAGATAGGCTTCTTGCAGCACCCATCACAGGTGTGCACAGAAAACTATAAATATATTTTAACAGGAAATACAAATCACAGGCTCAGTCTACAAAGGAAAAAAAATCATTATTGACTGAGGTAAAACGCAGTCACATTACACACAATAACTTGGAGAAGGAAAGCCCTGTATAAAGTATTAATTGTGTAGTACTCCATTTCAGGAAAAAAAAATGGTTCTCCAGAGCAGTATCAGAGTAATCCTATGATTAATCTTGAGGCTGTTACAGCATCCATATTAGCTCCTAGTCAACATGTAGAATCACAGGTACCACATCAATGTCAGCAACCACAAAATTTAGGACAACATAGTCTGTATGATTCTGAAAGTGATCCAAGCAAACAACTTTCAGTAAAATGAGAAATGCATGATTTAACAATTAGAAAGGAACAATATCAGCCAGAATTAACAGAATATTAAAAAAAGCATCATGTGGTTCAGGGAAGCATTCATTACGTTTTCAAAAAGTGTGGTATAGTGATTATCCATGGCAGGAGTATTCAGTCCTATAGCAGACAAAATGTACTGTTTCTATTGTAGATGCTTTAGTACAAATGTTCCATCTTCAGTGGGCCATGTTAGTACTTCTTTCACCACTTTGGAAACACAATGCAGCCCTTGCATACACAACATTTATGAAATCTGTTGACGATCAGGTGTCTGCAGCATCTTCAGCTAGAAAGAAAGTACACGAAGCAAATAGATGTGTAGTTAAAAGATTGATATGGTGGTAACACTAAGGAGGCGTGGACAGCCCCTGAGAGGGCATCGTGAACATGCAAATCTCATTGCAAAGGACTATTTTTAGAGATAACACAATTACTAGCTCACTATGATCTCTGCTAAAGAAACAGTTAGAGTCTGCTCCAAAAAAATGCAACATATCTTTTAAACACAAGTCAGGATGACACGATACAGGCAACATGTGGACTGTTGTTACTGTACATCAGCTTCAGAAAGAGCTCAATGAGGCTGAGTTTATCACAATTATAATGGATGAGGCAAGTGATGTAAGCAATGCTGAGCAAGTCTGTATAGTAATGCGATATGTGGATAGTAACTGCAAAATCCAAGAACGGTTAGTTTATATTAGACAAACAAAAAAAAATGAAATTGAACCCTTGTTTAACATTCTTTAGCCAATACTGGATATGTTAAAAATAGATAAGAACAAGATTATTTTTTATTTATTTATTTATTTAGGGATTTGGATAATACCTTTGAGCTCAGAGCTCTTTTACAAAGGTTCCACGTCAAACAGTAACAATGACAACAATAACAAACAGTTTATATACAATACTCAAATAGTAGGTAGCTAGTACACAATAAGGTTACAATGTCATTCATAGTACCAATGGTGATAGTACAGCATCAAGAGCATTCAACTAGGGTAAAGGACAGTGTTTGTATGTAGCAAAGGAGATAACGAGGTGTGACACCTAGTGTGAGAGTCCGAGGAGGAGTCAAGGTGAGGGGGAGAGGAGACTGGGGTGGGGGAGAGTGGGCAGCCAAAAGAAGTGGCTTTGTGTAGGAGGTTGGGAGGTAGTGTTAGTAGGTTGGTTATAAGGTTGATCCAGTGGGGGAAAAGGCACAAGGGGAGAGGAAGACAGAGGGATAGGGTGAGTGGGCATTATGGGTGTTGGAGTCCGAGTGGCAGTCACAAACTGTCCTAGTAAGAAGGTGTTGCCTTAGGCCATTTTTGAATTGTGAGATGCATTGGGAGTTTAGAATGTGTACTGGGATTTCACTGAGCCATTAGAGGCCCTATAGCTGAAAGCATACGCTGTCCCTGCACAGTTCAATGGAAAGGTGTTGATAGGGCCCCCCTCATCCTGCCTCTAGTAGTATAGTTGGTAGCACTTGATGTTAGAATGCTAGAAATGCATGGGGGGGTTACTCATTAGCACCTTTTTCCAAGGAGACATGTTTGGAATATAATCCTGTTCTTTAGTTGCAGCCAATTGGTCTGCTCATATAAGGAGCAGGTGTGGGCATTTCGATCTACAGCCATTGTGAGCCTATATGCCTTGTTGAGGGCAATGTGAATCTTTTTTAGTGCAGTGTCTGTTGCTGCGCCATAGACCACCAATCCATAGTCAATAGTAGAAAGGATGGAGCTGGAGACTGAGAGACTGAGGGCCTCTGGAGTGAGATAGTTTTTATGCCTATAGAGTACAACCAGCTTGGTGTTCACTGCCTTTACCACTTTGTCGATGTGTTGGGTGAAGGTGAGGGAGTCATCAATGGTGACCCCCAAGTACTTGAAGGAGTGAACTTGTTCTAGCAGCTCACTGACTTTATTGGATATGGTGAGGGCAGGGAGCTTCTTTTTGTGCTGTGGGCTGGCTGTGAGCATCACCTTGGTCTTTTTGTAGCGTGATAGAAGTTTATGGCTACAGAACCAGTCTTCCAGCTTGTAGAAGGATGCCTGCAGCTCAGAGTGGAGGGTGGCTATTGATGAACTGCTGGTGACAAGTACAGCGTCGTCTGCGTAAAGTTTCAGTTTAGTGTCACAGGCTTCAAGAAGATTATTTTGGAAGAGGCTGAATAGTAAGGGCCCCAGTATTGACTCCTGTGGGACCTCTAAAGATACCTTGTTGGAGCCAGATACTGTGGGCCCAATTTTTACACATTGGCTTCTGTGTGTTAGGTAGTCCTTGAACCAGCAGACAGCAGTGGTTGCAACCCCCAGGTTCTGTATTGGAGTCAGGAGAGAGTGACTGACAGTGTCAAAGACTTTAGTGAGGTCTATGAAGACTGACCCCGCCAGTTTTCCTTCATCTAGTGCCTTGTGCAAGTGTCAGTGTAGTCCAGCAAGGCAGTGGAGGCACTATGATTCTGCCTGAAGCCATGTTGGTTGGGACATAATAGGTTGTATTTGTTGAGGTAATCTGTGAGTTGAGTGGCTACAATATTTTATTATTGCACAATGCTATGATAAAGCAAACATTAAGAGTGGTGCAGTGAGTGGTTTGTGTGCTCGAGTAACAGATATGCTACTAAAACCAAAAGTCTTATATTTTCACTGCTTTCCTTACTGCTTGAATTTGGTTTTAGTGTCCACAATAACACAAAACACATTTGCAAGGAATTCCTTTGGTACTCTGCAAGCTCTTTATGCTTTCATTGAGTGCAGTTCACAAAGACACAGTGTACTAATGAAAAACACCAAGATCTGTACAGGGTTCAACCCCTGTTAAAACATTTAACTCTTCCTCTACCATGGACGGATATATCCATCCAAATTTCCTATACGTTCAAGTTCTGTCGGCAGCCTAAGGCTTACGACTCTTAATGATACCTGGTGGAGTCGTCAAAGTGAAGCTATTACTGTAGTAAATGGAAACTTGGAAGGAATTATGAATGTCTTGGAAGAAATTGAAGAAACCTGTAGAATTTCTAAAGTTTCTGCAGATACTAGAGGTTTATTGTGTCAGATTAAAACTTGAATTCAATCTTTGTTTAGAAATTTTGAAAGATTTAATGGGCAAATGCTGTACTGTCAGTGACTACTTGCAAAAAATTGAATTTAGATATCATCTGTGCAATTGAAACCATTTATGTTCTCAAAACCTGGATACAGAGTAGCCAAATGGACGAAAAATGTCATGAATACTTCTTAAAAGCAGAACAGAGATGTGAAAAACTTGTTATCAACACTGAAACAAGAGTGTCAAGATAAAAGAAACCATTAAGATGCCTTGATTACAGAGCTGTGACAGAACATATGTTTCAATCTCAAAAGGATGAATTGAGAGAAACAATGTTTTACAGTGTTCTTGATCATGTTGAAACAGAACTCAAAAAAGAGATTTAGCCAGGAGGCTTGTAAAGGTCTTCATCCCAAGGGATTTCTCTTGACAGAAAAAAAAAGCTTATAGAAAGAAAGTAATTGAAGCATTGGCAGATAGGTTTAATGTGCCAAGGACTGAGCTTTGCACAGAGTGGGAATTGTTTGTCCCTGACTCCTTAGCATGTACAACTGCTCCAAAGTTTCTCAATGTCTTTTACTCTGAAGGTCGAGCCTAAGTATACCCAGCTGTGTTTAAACTTTGCTAGCCTTAGGTACTTTGCCCATTACTTCTGCAAACTATGAGTTCACTTTCTCCAAAATGGATGTAGCCGGCTCCCTTCCTCATCTGTCTAGGGGCTGATGTTCCCAAGGACGTGGCCACAACATAGCTTCTCTCCAAAAATAGCTCTCAAAACTTCATTAAGGAATTAGAATAGGTCTTACCAGGCAGATGCAGGCCCTTCTCCCCCCATTCATCCAGAATTAGAACCCAAATTCATTCAAAGGTGTCTCTCACTCTCCCCACTGGCCCTGGACCCCCGAAGAGGCTCAGCTGGAAATACTTAAAAACGCACTTGGGATCAAGGCTCATGGATATATCTAAAACTAAGGAATCATTTCATTAGATACTAAAAAAGATAAGATCAAATCACATACAGAGCCTGGGCTCCAAAGCAAATCAAAGTTATTCTCCTGGGCCCTCAATGATTAACAAGATCCCAGGGGTCCAATTTGCTTAATACAAACACTCAGGAATTCCTCCAGCTCCATGGGGCTTACTTTTTACAAGTGAAGAAGAGGGAGATTCTTAAAGGCAGAAACATTAATCAAGGAGAGGGTGGTGGACTACCTGGAGGACAGCGGCTTGCAGGACAGCAGACAGCATGGCTTCACAAAGAGAAAGCCATGCCAGATGAACCTGACTTGAGTTCTTTGATTGGGTGACTCAGGTGATCGACCAGGGAGGGGCAGTGGACATGGCCTATCTGGACTTCAGTTAGGCCTTCCGACACTGTCCCCCACAGGTGGCTGGTGAGCAAGCTGGAAAGTCTTGGGGTGGGTGGGAAAATAACAAGGTGAGTGGAGACCTGGCTAGTGGGAAGAACTCAAAGGGTGGTGCTACATGGGGTGTTCTCCAGGGTTGCGAGGGTGAAGAGTGGAGTGCCACAGCAGTCAGTTTTGGGTCCGCTTCTTTTTAACATGTATAGCAGTGATATTGTGGAGAGTTTGGGGGGGAAGGTGTGCCTGTTTGCTGATGATACAAAGATCTGCAATAGGGTGGACACCCCAAGGGGTGGAGGACATGAGGCAGGACCTGAAGATGCTCAAGGAGTGGTCAGAGAAGTGGCAGCTGAAATTTAATGCCAAAAAGTGCACTATGATGCACCTGGGGAGTAGAAACAGACGAGCAGGATATACCCTAGGAGGGGAGGCAATCAAAGTAACATAACAGGAGAGGGATCTGGGGATCATAGTCGCATCCAACCATAAGGTAGGAAACCATTGTAGCAGGGTGGTGGGAAAGGCCAACGAATGTTGGCATGCATAGGCAGAGGCATTACTAGTAGAAAAAGGGAGGTAATAATGCCCTTCTACAAAGCCATGGTTAGGCCGCATCTGGAATACGGGGTCCAATTCTGGAGACCACACCTCCACAAGGATATAGATGGGATGGAGAGGGTTCATAGAAGGGCAACTAAGATGGTGCATGGTGTGCAGGGAAAGACATATGAGCAGGGGTGTGAGGAGCTGAAGCTGTACACACTGGAGACAAGGAGGGAAAGGGGAGACATGACTGAAACTTTTAAATGTGTGAAGGGGCTCAACAAAGTAGGGGAAGGGAGTTTACTTAAGAAGAAGGAGGGGTCCAGAACTAGAGGACATAGCCTCAGACTGCAGAGCAAAAGATACATAGGCAATGTGAGAGGGCGATTCTTCACAGAGAGGGTGGTGGAGCCCTGAAACAGATTATCAGATGAAGTGGAGGGGGCTGAATTGGTGGAGGGATTCAAGAGGGCATGGGACAAGCATATGGGGCTGAGTAGTAGGGGGAGGGTGGGTGCTGGCAGGGGGGAGGTGTAGGGGGGAAAATGGGGCAGACTAGATGGGCCACTGTGCTCCTGTTCTGTCGTCAAGTTTCTATGATTCTGTGATTCTATGGTTAAGCATGCAGATATTTTTCAACTCAAACTACAGACAAATTTCTGATCTTTTAGGCCAAGAATGTTATCACCAAAAGCGTGAAGCTCCTAAACCTGCTGGCATGGGTAAGTACCAGATAACTGAAATTCACCTCATTTTCATCTGGGGAACCCATCCTCTTATTTCACCTGGAGTGCTCCTATGCTCACATGAGTCACTCCCTTTACCCTGAGAAGCAAAAAGCTTCTCAAACACCAAACCACACAAAAACACGTATCCTGGATTTTAGTGGGGCAGACTTTGGGAAAATGGGGAGATACTTGAAAGAGGCATTAAGGGGAATGGGGCAGGAATCAGGGGTTGAGGAACAGTGGGCAGTATTTAAAATGGGAATTACAAGAACACAGAATTATGCATCAAGCAGGTTAGCAAGGGGAAAAGGAAGAGGAGACCATTATGGTTTTCCAAGGAAGTAGCAAAGAAAGTGAAAGCCAAGAAGATTGCATTCAGACAATACAAAAAGACACAGGCAGAAGGGGATAGAGGGAAGTACCAGGAGAAGCAAAGGGAGGTCAGTAAGGGAAGCCAAAGCTCAGACAGAAGAGCACATAGCAAAATCAGTATGTAGAGGGGACAAAACCTTTTACAGGTACATAAGTGAAAAAAGAAAGGCAAAGGGAAGGATAGTGAGACTGAAGGGGGAGGATGGGGACTGCGTGGAGGACTACAACAGTAAAGCTGACATACTGAACAGGTATTTCTGCTCAGTCCTTACGGAGGAAGAGGAGGTTAATGGGTCTGAAGGGAGTACAAGGGGTGGGAATGGTGCAGAAATGGACACAAGTCCCTTTACACGAGAAAGGATCCTGAAGGAACTGGAAGTAATAAGAGTTGATAAAGCAATGGGGCCAGATGGGGTGCACCCCAGGGTCCTTAAAGAACTAAGAGTGGTGGTGGCTGAACCTCTGGCAATCCTGTTTAACCAATCACTGGAAACAGGAGAGGTACCCAAAGACTGGAGAACAGCAGATGTAGTCCCCTTATACAAAAGTGGGAACAAAGAGGAAGAAGGGAACTACAGACCAGTCAGCCTCGCCTCGGTAGTGGGGAAGATCATGGAAGCACTACTCAAGGAGAGATTGGTGGAACATCTGGTTGTCAATGGGCTACAGGACCCAAGGCAGCATGGTTTCACCAGGGGGAGGTCATGTCAGACCAACCTCGTTGAATTTTTTGACTGGGTGACTAGGGAGGTGGATCAGGGGAAGGCAGTGGACATGGCCTATCTGGACTTCAGCAAGGCTGTTGACACTGTGCCACAAAGAAGACTATTACACAAACTGGGGAATATGTGTGTGGGCAGGACAGTAGTGCTGTGGGTAGGTATCTGGCTGGGCTGCAGGACACAGAGGGTGGTGGTAAATGGCTGTCACTCCACAGAGGGAAGAGTGACCAGTGGGGTACCACAGGGATCAGTGCTGGGACCGGTCCTATTCAACGTCTTCATAGTGACATTGTGCAGGACCTAGAAGGCAGAATTTCCCTGTTCGCTGATGACACAAAGCTCTGTAACAGAGTAGACACACCAGAGGGTGTAGACAGAGTGAGAAGGGACCTGCAGAAACTTGAAAAATGGTCAGGGGTTTGGCAGTTGAAATTCAATGCAAAGAAGTGCAAGATAATACATAAGGGGTACAAAAACCCAGGCACAATATATCAGTTGGGGGGTGAGGATATAGCATGCACCAAGCAGGAAAGGGATCTTGAGGTTATCATCTCTGATGTCATGATTTTTGGCCCCTTGTTCACTGCTGCTGTGCACACCTCTGGAAGTGACTGCAACAAGTGGTGACCCAGGAGCAAAAAGAAGATCAAGGGGTCTCAGCGCACACAAACAAAATGACTTGATCAGCATCATGGTTGGACTTTTGCTATTGTAACTGATGGTATTTTGCTGCATACCAACTCGTTTAACTGAAGCTATTCCCATTTTGCTGAAAACATTCTTTATTACTGTTCTATTTGGATTCTGAAGCTTTTCAAAATGACTCGTTCTCCACCAGGCTCCAGTTTGCTGCACACAGCTTTCGACATCTCTCCTACAAGTAAGAGGATGGCAGCGGAGGGGATCGGGGGGCATTGTTGTTAAGCTGGAGAGGTGCCAGACATGCTGGAGATATTCCTGGGTGGGGTGGGGGTCAGGACAGACATCAATCAGAACTCACTTTGCTTTGTGTTGCTGCAGAGAGATGGTGCTCTTAAAAATACTTCCTTTCCTTATGTGAGGGAGCCGGTTCCAGGATTCAGGTGAAGATAAAATGTAAAAAAAAAATATTTTCATGGGAGTGACCCACTATTGACAATAGTTAGTACTCTGGCATTCTTTGTGATTAGAGCCCTGCAGGAGCACATTAAATAAAGCTGGTTGAGAGGGAAAGGGCAAGCTACACAAGAGGTCTGAGAGACAGGGCCAGCCTGACCAGTCCACCCCCTTCTGGCATTCAGATGGACAAGTCACCTGTTAGTATGTCTCCTACCATGCTGGTATATCAGCACTAAGCTCCGGGGGCTATGGGACAAACAGCTTGCCTCAAATCTGAACTGGCAGAGGAGTTCTGGTACCAAATTGATAAATAAGGCCTGATGGCCCACTCAGTTTATCGGGGCTTTCCCAATATAATTAGGCCTCATGGTGCCTACTTCCCCCCTTCCCATATATGGGGTTCACATGGAAATTATCCCCTGTACTCTTATTTGGTATGATACCTGAGCCACTTTATTTCTTCTCTATGCTGTATTTCAACTATTTTATCGGATGGAAAGCACTGTATTTGGTATTTCCAGTTACCTTGGGGCGTGTTGTTTGGCTCTCCCTCAGAATGGCATTAATATATTTATTTATTTTACCTAAATGAGATCAGCAGCCATTTCCTTCCCTGTGCTGAGCTTCCCTAGCATCAAGCATCACCCCTCCTAGCTGCAGCTACAGTGGTCACCACATAGTTTTTACACTACTTCTAGGATACTTAGACTGAGTGCTAATGATTTTGTATTGTTCAACCGGTGAAGTTTATTATGCCCTGGAGGAGAAGTGGAACACAGCCAGGGTTCATTTTGCTGGTAGCCATCTTGCAGAAGAAGGGATGAATTTTCCTCTTTCTTTGGCACAATATTGTGCCACCTCTGGTCAGGTCTCCTCAGTGCTGGTGAAGACTAAATTATCCTAGTTACTGCCCCCTTGGGTGCCCCAGGTTCATCTCATACTAGTCATCCTGGGCAAAGGGTATCTACCTGGGCAGGAAGGGTCCAGCCTCTGTTCACTATCTGACATTTTCTTACAGTTGCATAGGGAGCACTTTCTTCAAATAAACCTGACAGTGTGCTTCTTTTCTCATGTTACTGATCCAGTTTTTAAACATCAGGGTTCATAGATACATAGATACATAGAATTTGTCAACAGATAAGGACCACTGGCCCATCTAGTCTGTCCATTTTTCTACCTTTAACTTATACTGCAGCCTGTAGTTGATCTGCGGCCTTCCTACTCTTCTCTTTTTCTACGGTTCTCTTGAATGTGTCCCATGCATTTTTGAATTTCTCAACCATTTTTGCCCCTACCACCCCTGCAGGGAGGCTGTTCCAAGCATCCACCACCTTCTCTGTAAATAAATACTTCCTCGCATTACCCCGATTCTTCCTCCCTCCAACTTCATCTCATGTCCCCTAGTCCTTGTCCATCTTCTTTTCTGAAAGATGCTATCCTCCTGTACCTTATTGATCCCTTTAAGGTATTTATACGTCTCTATCATATCCTCTCTCTCTCTCTCTTCGCATCTCTTGAGAATATGTATTGAGGTCTTTCAGTCTCTCCTCATATGACTTCTGGTGCAGCTGCTGTATAATTTTTGTAGATATTCTTTGGACTGGAACCACTCTGTTTATGTCCCTCCTGAGATGCGGCCTCCAAAACTGACACTGTACTCCAGATGAGATTTCAATAATGATCTGTATAGTGGCATCACCACCTCCTTTTTTCTGCTTGTGATGCCTCTTTCTATGCACCCCAACATCCCACTGGCCCTTCTGCCTTCTCACACTGTACGGCCACCTTTAGGTCCTCAGATATAATTATTCCTAAATCACTCTCCTGTTTGGTGGCCGACAGTACCATCCCCCATTGAGTACTCCTCTCTCGGGTTCCCGTGACCTAAATGCATAATTTTGCACTTCTTTACATTGACTCTCAACTGCCATACATTTAACCAATCCATCAGCTTGCCCAGGTCCCTTCAATTTCTTTCTACCCCCCCTTCACGGTGTGTCTACTCTATTACAGATCTTTGTGTCATCTGCAAAGAGGCACACCTTCCCCTCCAGCCGCTCTGCAATGTCACTTATGAAGACAAAGAGGACTGGGCCTAGCACCAATCCCTGAGGCACCCCACTAGTCACCTCCTTTTCAACAGACAACTCCATTTGCTACTACCCTTTGTGTCCTACCACTCAGCCTATTTCTAACCCAGTTAACCTCCCCAGGTCCAACTCCCAGGCTGCTCCGTTTGTTTATTAGCCTTTTATACGAGATGGTATTGAAGGCCTTGACAAAATCCAGGTAGGCCACATCTACTACCCCTTCCTGATCAATCTACCTTGTCACCCAGTCAAAGAAATCTATCAGGTTTGTTCAGCAAGACCTGCCTGCCATGAAACTACGCTGTCTTGGATCCTGCTTTCCTCTGGAATCAAGGTATGTCACAATCCTTTCCTTGAGTAATGATTCCATCAATTTTTCTAGCCCTGAGGTTAGGCTGACTGGCCTATAGTTACCAGCTTCCTCCTTGCATCTGCTTTCATGGAGAGAGACAACATTCACCTTTTTCCAGTCTACCGGAACTACACTCGTTTCTAATGATTTGTTGAACATGGCTTTCAGTGGTCCTGCTAGTTCCTTTCTTAGTTCTTTTAGAATTCTGGGATGTATTCCATCCGGCCCCATTGCTTTATCTATTTTCAGTTTTTCTAATTCCTTTAGGACTCCCTTTGCTGTGAATGGACGGGTATCTACACTACTTCCCTTGGTACTTCTTACACCTAGCTGTGGTCCCTCCCCATCCCCTTCTACCATGAACATTGAACAAATATATTTGTTCAGGATTTCTGCTTTTTCCTGGTACGCTTCTGCTGACCCCCTTCCTTCCTTTTTAGTCTCTCAATCCCACCCATTTTTTTCTTTTCTCTCAAATGTATCTAAAAAGATCTTGTGTCCTTCTTTAATTGCCTTGGCTATTCTTTCCTCTGTTGGTGACTTGGCCTTTCTGACTACCTTCCCCACCTCCTTTAGCTTTTCCAGATACATTCCTCTGTCTTCCTCCCTCTTTGTTTCTTTATACTTCCTGAATTCTGTTTTTTTTCTCACCCTTCCCGAGAAACAGAGTGCCATTTGCTTCCTCTTTGTTTTATTATTTGCCTAACACAAAGGCTCATGGCTTCCATTTTGGCCCCCTTAAGATCTGCCCATTGTTCTTCTACATCCCCTTTTCCCACTCTACCCCCTAGGGTTTTCTTCAGACATACCTCCATCTCTGCAAAATCGATCCTTCTGAAATCCATGACCCTTGACTCTGTATGGCTGGATTCTTCTACTATCCTCACATTAAACCATACCTTACTGTGATCACTGGACCCCAAGTGACTCCCCACTTCTAATTTCATTAACCTTTCTCTGTTGGTGAGCACTAGGTCCAATACTGCCCCCCCCCACGGGTGTGTTCTATCACTAGCTGTCTGAGTCCCATCCTATGAAGAGCTTCCAGGATGCTTCTGCTCCTTGCTGTGACTGCAGTATGGGTGCTCCAATTGACATCTGGCAAATTGAAGTCCCCATTCAGCAGCATCTGCCCTTTTGCTGCCATTTCGTGGATTATTTCCACTAGAGCATTGTCCAACTCCTCTGCCTATGCTGGAGGTCTGTAGATTACACCTACTTGAATGGTACTACCATTCCCCATTTCCAGTGTACCTGAAGAACCTCCTCTCCAAGAAGTCTCCCCATGCACCAACGGAGTGGTAGCCTCTTTCTTGGCACCAGCTCCATCACCATGCATTGAGCTCTTCGGTTTCTTTACTCCTGATTTTCTCTGCGCTACTACCCTTGCCCGTCAGAGGATGGACCTTGGAGAAGGCCTGGGAGGTTGTTTGAGTGGCCAGTTGGTCTTCTAGTTTAACTAGACTTTGTTTAGCTTCCTCTACCAACTTCCCAGCCAGGTTGTTTGTGTCCAGGTGTACCAGGGTCTTCAGGTCCTCCTCTTCTTTCTCCTCTATCCTTCTGATGCAATCAGTGTCACATTTTGCTGAGGCCCCCTGGGAGGCATCTGACTAGAATTCTTGTATGTCAGTAGTTAATCAGTTCGGTTTCTACCCTCCTGATCATGGAGTCCCCCCTGATGATTGCTTTCCTACTTTCCTTCTAGTCATTTATGTTGCCTCCACCATTCTCCTTATCTGGTTGCAGTCTTTGCCCTTTGACTGATTTGCTGTCTTCTTCCATTTGGCCAAGATCCTTTTCCTCCGTCAGTGGTGAAAAATGGTTTGCAGTTGGGATGGTTCTGGCATCTATATTTCAAGCGGGTTTCCACAGCCCAGGTCAGAAAACTCCTAGCTAAAGTGCTGGGGAAATCCAGGGACAGTGGGGACTCCCTTGACCTTAAGCTCATCTCACTCACCCTTGAAGATGTTCTCCTACCTATTACCAAGATTCTTAACCTACCCCTCTATCTATTACAGTTCCCTACCATCAGGAAGACCGCACTGGTCACCCCAGTGCACAAAGCTGGGGTTCACTCTCAACAGTCCAACTACAGACCAATATCAATCCTCCCCTCTATATCCAAAGTACTGAAGCATATAGTAGCATAGCAGCTTACTGACTACCTAGAGAAGCACTCCATTCAGTCCCCGCAACAGCATGACTTCAGGAAAAATCACAGCACAACCACAGCCTTGCTAGAATTCACAAGCTTCTTACACAAATCCTTCGATGATAACAGCCTCGTTGGAGCAGCATTCATTGCCCTCACAAAGGCCTTTGATACCGTGACTCATCGGCTCCTCCTGGATCAACTGTTGAATATTGGTCTCTCACTTGACACGCAAAAATGGTTCAGGAGTTACCTGTCAGATAGGTCATAACATGTAAAAATAGCTAGCAGTGTCTCAGATCTCCAAGTCATCCAGTCAGGTGTCCCACAAAGATCCATTTTAGGTGCACTCCTGTTTAGCATCTTCATAAGCAACTTACCTAATGCTTGTCAACAAAGGACACTCTTCTATGCAGACGATGCCATCATTTTTACAAGCCACCCTTATCTCTCCTCGCTGGAACACAACCTCCAACTTGGCTTCATTGAAATTGAAAAATGGTTCCAATTGCACAAACTTGTGCTCAATTATGAAAAAACTAAACTCCTACTGTTCTCAACCTCACATCATAAGCACAAGGGGTTTACCCTCACAGTCAAAAATCACCATGGAGTCCCACTGGAAAAAGTACAACAGTTCAAATACCTTGGGGTTACCTTGGATAATCACCTCTCCTATGTTCCTCATATTGAGACCATTGCCAAAACAGTTAATACAGAATTAGGTCTGCTATTTAGGCATCGAAGAAGCCTGACCCCTGAAGCACTTAAAATTGTTATAAGTATCTCAGTTCTATCTATTATCGACTAGAGTCTGGTTGTTTATGGTGTTGCCTCTGCCACATATCTAAATAGACTGAAAATCACACTGAACAAGGCGTGTCGACTCCTCACTAGTGCTGAGCCCCATACCCACACTTGTGATCTCTATGCACAATCAGGCTGGCTCAGTCTACAGGGGAGAATCAAGTACCAATCATGTATACTTGCAAAAAAGGTGCTACAAGGGACCTTGCCTATGGGCCTCTCTAGTCTTCTTCCTAGATACCGAAAGGTTCACTTGACTAGGACCTCAGAAATGGACCTCCTACTCATGCCAAGGTTCAAAACTACCCAGTGCCAATGATCCTTCTTTCCTTTACAGAGCCCCTATATGGCTGAATAGTCTTGGCTGGGACCTTATTGATACTCCTCAGCCTACCCAGTTCAAACGCCTCCTACATCAAAATATTATGAATGAAAATGCCTGTGACTAACCCTTATAAATGCCCAACTTCCTCCCTTGTGATGTCTGAAAATGAATCAGTCTCACTGACAAGGCCTTTGGCTGCTTCTTCTCCTCCCTCCCACCCCTTCCCTGCCTGCACCTCCCCTCCTTATAACAATTGCCCCTTCCCTGCCACCACTTTTACTGCACTGAGTGCAACTGCCTTCCTGGCCACCATCTATACTGCTCTGGCTGGCTGCTGACCTTTCCCCTCTCCCAGTCCTCCTCCTCCTTCATCTACCTGGCTCCCCATCCCCTTCCCTATATCCTCTTCCTCCTCATCCTCTCTCTCTCTCTCTCTCTCTCCTCCCCTCCATCTCTTATTCCTTGTTGTTCACATGACAATGCCACCTGGCAGCAATCTTTCACCCCACCCTCTACTATCTGTCCTCCTCCCTACACTCCCAACTATCTGTCCTCCTCCCTACACTCCCAACTATCTGACAATTTCAGTACTAATGACTTCCTATTGTGCTTTGTAATGACTTTTGTTGCACATTTTAAATAACTTACATTGTAAATGACTCCAGATTGTTCATTGTAATTTATTTATTTGTTTTCATTCCCCTTGTCTTTGTACTACCCTTTCAAAATGATGTGGAACCTTTGTAAATGAGCAGTTCTGGGCTCAAAGGTATTGTAATCCGAGAATGAATAAATAAATAAATAGCTGATCCATACTGCTGAGTTTACTCCCTACCTTATGTACCACCTTCCACCCCAGATAAGGACTTCTCTGTGGGAGTGGACTTCTCGGGGGGACTGATATTGCAGAATATGAGTTCATATTTCTTTAATGCCTTATGGGTATAAGCATATTGTGGTTTGTACATAGAGGTGATACTGAAATGTGCTCAAGCTTAAGCAGGGAATTTCTGGTACTGTATTTGCAATTTTTAGCACCCCTTCAAAAAAAAACCACCCATAATGGGTCATACACTATAGTTAATTATAGTATAAAATGAATTTACTCTCCTGTTAAATGCACTACAATATTGGCCAGGTTGAATAGACTTACTGTAAATGGGCAGTGACAAACATTCAAGAAACACATCTGCCAGAATCAGAACATCTTAAACTCTGCTGGCCATGGGTGGGGCAGGTTGTGGCAGCCCCTCACCCTGGAGGCTGGAAAGCTGGAGTCTGCCCCCTGAGCAGGCAAGGTTTCCCTCTCACAAGCACACACCAAGAGGTGGGCAGGGAAGGCAGACTAGTTGCTGTCTCAGGCGCCATTCAAAGGAACTCTTCCACCTTATTAACCTTTATACCCCTAACACAGGTGATGTGAAAAGTTTAAACAAGTCATCGATAAAATTGCATTACTACAGGGAGGACAACTTATTGTTGGTGGTGATTTCAACTATGCTTTGCAACCAGAGGTAGACAGATCCACTAGTAGCCTTTCCACCAATGCAGCTACAGCTTGGGTTGTGCGACACTATAATTCTGAATTAGGCCTTCAAGAAATTTGGAGATTCCTACATACAGGAAAAAGGGATTGTGCCTCTTATTCGCCTGCTCAAAAGGCATATTTTCGCATAGATTCATTTCTCATCCAGAAAGGGCTGTTGCATAGGATTGAAAACTGTGTTATACACCCTATCACACAATCAGACCATGCTCTTGTCTCACTGATGCTGAAATTTGGCCCCTCTAAAAATTTTCCTGATGGAGAATGAACAGTTCTCTTCTTGATGATGAAATTTTTAAAGAATCAATTGCTGACCATATTCATGAAACATTTTACTTAAAAGCCCCCAGTAACCTGTCAGAAACCCTTATTCAGGATACATTGAAAGCTGTAGTATTGGGGGAAATTATAAGTCTAATCTCTGCTAAGCATAAACAATCCCAAGTGTAACCCAGACACCATGTCCCAACAGGCTACTTACCCCTGCTTTCTGGACCCACAAACAAGGTTGAGGGGCCTGGGTTCCTATTTCAGATATAAAACAAGTTCTTTCCCATAGATTTATTTATTTATTGAGAAATCGAAATTACAACCTTTGAGCTAAGAGTTCGTTTACAAAGGATCCTAGTCCATAGCGTAGAAAGATCCATTTTGTTGCGGTAGAACGATTTTGACAAAGTAGTTACATGATCTAACATACGGTCTAAGTAGGCTAGGGCCAGAAATACAAGTTACAAATGTGTATGTCAGAGCGCATGAGGCTGCTGAAGGCATTGTCAAATCCCCAGTAAAAGTGCAGAAACCCAAGAAGATGGAGGTTGGGGCAGGTACTGGTAGGTGGAAAGGGGAGGGGGGAGATAGGGTAGATCAGCTTGGGCAGGGGGGATAGGGGGTGGGAAGGAAAGTGCGGGGAGGTAGTAGCTGACCTGAGCAGCTAGGTAGTGTTGGGTGAAAGGACAGAAGGAGAGGGCAAGTTGCAGGGTGGGGCACAGGAGATGGGGAAGGGGAAAGGGACAGTGGAACAAGGCACTCCCAGGTAAAGCAGAGATCGACAGCTGGTGTGTTGGAATGCAGGTGGGATTAAGTTTGGCATAGGCAGTGGACTGGAGGAGAGATGGTTTTCCGGAGTGCGGATTTGAAATGTCCTAGGTGTTGTATATTGATGGTAGAATTGGGGAGCTCATTTAGCCAGGTAGGTGCTCTTATCACAAAGGCACACCTCCCCAGGACTGTTGTCCTGAAGGGTACAGCCAATGCATATCTGGTGACACTTTTAGTGGCATGCTCACTTGGGGCAGATCTGAATAAAGTCTGCATTGAGGCAGGTGTGAGTCCTATGAGGGTCTTCTCCCTAGAAGGCAGGTCTGTAGCTTTATTCTATCCATGACTGAGAGCCACTTCATCCTTATGTAGCTCTCACAAATATGTGTGAGCTTTGTTGAGGGTCATGTGGACTTTGTGAAGGTTGGTATCCGTGGCTGAACCATACACTACGTTTCCATAATCCAAGGTAGGCAGGATTGTGCCACTGATTGTCTGGAGCCTGGCTTCAGGGGTGAGGCAGAAGCGTAGTCTATAAAGCGCCCCCAATTTCCTGCCCACTGCCATAGTGATATTACTTATATGCTCATCAAAGGAAAGGGACTCATCGATAGTAATCCCCAGATAATGGAATGAGCAGACTTGTTCCAGGGGGATTCCAGGTTGTGTGTGATTGTAAAAGGTGTGGTGGATCGTCTCTTCTGGTGGCCAGCAAAAAGCATTGTCTTTGTCTTTTTGCTGTTTAGTACTAATAGATTGGTGTTAAACTAGTCCTGTAACAGGTCAACGTTGTGCAGCAGGGTCTTAGTCAATTTGTCTTGGCAGGAGCCTTGAAGGAATAGGACCGTATCATCTGCATATAGCAAAACTCTGGCAGAGGGGCATGCAGCAGGAAGATTGTTTACAAAGAAGCTAAACAGGATTGGGCCCAGTATGGACACTTGTGGGATCCCTACTGTGACATTTCTAGCCTCGGATGTGGCACCATTAATCTTTACCTGTTGTGAGCACCCAGATAAGTAGCTGGAGAACCACCCCACCATGTCAGAGGACAGCCCAAAACAAGTTAGCCTATGGAGCAGCAACTGGTGATCCACAAGGTCAAATGCCTTGGACAAGTCAATAAAGATTGCCACAACTAATTGTCCCTGGTTGAGTGCCTCCTGAACATATCCAGTGAATTCAATGAGGGTCGAGGTGATGCTGTGCCACTAGCAGAATCCATGTTGTTGCTGACTGAGGAGGTTGTATTTATGTAGGTGGGCAGTGAGCTGATCAGCAATGATTTTTTTCAGCACTTTGGAGAGAGGAGACAGGACAACACTATTGTGCAGTGCCTCCATCCAGAGTATACTTTTTAGTGGGTCAGAATAACAATTGGTAAAAACCCCTGGGATGCTGTACCCACACAAATTGCCACATTGTCACACCACACATGAATAAATAACCAAAACCCTCAAATTCACATTTTTTAATTATTGACTCACTCTAATAATATGCTCGCACACCAGATTTATAAAAACGGTTAACCAACAATGTATTTACAATGGTGTGAGGGTTAAGATAGGGTAAAATGGATGAAGAGGTTAAACGTCATTTTAGATTAGCATTTGGTAACTCAGCAGTTGGATCAGATGATCTGCAATAGAAAATAATCATTTTGCATCTTACATTCAAGCAGTAATCAACACTGGCCACCCACCAACTCTCTGATGGATCCAGCTCATATTTCTATCTCTCTATCTAGCTGCATAGATGACAAATACACATTAAATGCCCACACTGGTACCAGTCCCCAGTCTATAATAGAACCCTGCAATTCTAAACCTCTGGGTACCCAGTACTAAATATTAAGTTGCAGGCCTGATAAAGTTGCAGCTGGTTGGCCAGCACTGGGGCCCTTAAAGGAAAAATCAGATTTGGTTCTCTATCCCTTGGTTGCATTTTCTAAACCTTGACTCTGTAGTTAAACAGGTAATTCCCACACTGTTGCTGGGGCTTTAAATACAAAACTTGGAAAATACAACTTCAATTATTTACAGTCCCCTTTTAATTTGGGAGAACTGAGTCTGTGTACTCACAGTTTTGAAATCATTATCAGGTGCAGAAAAATAGACATAATTCATGCAGTAGCTTTAGCTGAGTTGCATGCAGTAGCTTGTGCTGTCCCCCTTTTCAAACAGCTCTTGCAGCTTGCAGGCTGAAACTCTCTTTCTCAGCTTCAAAGCAGATGCCCCTCTTCTTGACTTGAAATCACATCTAGAGTATTCTGGAAACAGACCAGGCTGGGACCAGGGCCAGCATGTCTCAGACCCCCATGTCTAGGCTATGGCCCTCTGGGAGAAGTGCATATGGCAGTGACTTGGCTGGCACACTACCAGGCTGACTTCCAGACTGATCTAAGACAGTCTCTTGTTCAAATTCAGGCATTTCAGAGGCTTTGAATCATTACAGGCACTTCAACCATTCAGCCAGCGTGGCAGACATGGTCCTTTTGCAAGTCAGGTCACAGTCTCACAAAACAGGGGTGAATTCCCAGCGATTTTAGGGAAGACCCATACTCTTTCACAGAGTAGAAGCTAGGACTCAAAACATGACTTTTGATCAAAGTAGACATGGAGTTTAAGGCATAGCTCCCAACCAAAATAGACATTTCACAGGTTAGCAAGTCCCTTTTTACAGTAGCTTCTCACAAGCAAGATTGAATGCTTCTCACCAGTTGTGCACAGTTCCTCTTGGCTAGCTAGTGGTTTTGCACCTCCAAATGAACTTTACAAAGTCCTCACAGGCACGTTTAGTCAAAGTTCCGACCTTAGGATACTTCCCTTCCATCCCTGTAAGCACCCTTAAACAGTCACATCAAGCATTTTTATCACAAGACCATCCGTGGTCATTCACACATTTGTCCACACATCTCTTGGCACTGGATGTGCGGAGGGTGCAGACAACTCACGGAGTACCACTTGGATTTCTGGGCTTGGCTGCCCCAAGAAGGTCTCCCAATAGCTTGTACAGTACTTATAAGTGGAAGTTTACTCATTCAGGATCAGCATGCAGCTCTCTATTATCTGAAGTGACAGGTTCCATCAGCACTCTCACTGCTGAGGTAGAAATGTTCTTCCAGCTCTCTCACAACTGCAGGCAGGAATTCATGCAGCTCTATCATGGCTGAAGTTAAATTTAGAATTCTCCCACATCTTCTCAAATGCAGGAAGGCAAATGCCAGCCCTGAGGGACAAATATCTGGCAACCCCCAGGCCAGCCACTCCAAAATCCTTGCAGCCACATTTCTCTAGCAAGTGGCCAGAGCCCCACCCTCCCTGTGGAGGCACTCCCGCTGAACTGCCTCAGACCATTCTCCTTGGAAGGGGCCAGAGCCCCCCTCACTGTGGAGGGGATCATGCCGAACTGACTTCAGAATGAAAAGTCTCTAGGGTTTGGGGAGCTCTTGGCAGCTCCTGATTGACTGATTCAGCAATCTCTCTTAAAAATTAATATTCATCAGGCTTCCTTGATGCCTGATAGGTTCTTCAAGTAGGCACCAAATATTGTCCCTGCTTTTTTCCCCCACAAGTTTCTGGTATAGTCCCATAAATCTCTAGCATACATTCTAGCTTTTTGATTGGCTGCAGAAAGGTCAAAGGCTGCAAACATGGCTGTGGATAAACATAGTCCCCCTGCAGTCCATAAATTTATCCAGGTTTAAAAGTCTGGTGCAGCCAGTGCAGACATATTTATTTAAAAGAAACCCCACAGTTTTTGAGTAGTGCCTGTGCCCTGTTAATGCTACCTGGATGTAACATTTACTTGCAGCCCTAAGACTGTCACTGCTGCTGAAATGTAAAGTCCCCAGGCAGCAGACAGGCACCCACATTAATATTAATGGACTCTTCATTAATATTCATAAGCCCCTTTAGCCTTATAGGTGCCCTTTATTTAAAATGTTAGGTGCCTTCTCATGCACTGCATTCAGGTCTCCAGTCCATGGTTAGGTAAACTTTAGGAGCAGGACCTCTTAACAGGCTGCCATTTTACTGCTACAGTGGTAAGAAAACAGAGGCGTGCTACAGTGCATGTGCAAGCTGCCCACCCACCCACCGTGAAGTGTAGGAAGAGAAGACAGCGGCACCACAATTGCTGCTCAAGCCCATTATGGGCAAAAATAAACTCTGGCACTATCTGGAGGCCAAGGGGAACATTGGGACTCAGGCCAATGGTGACGCACCACATGGGAAGAGCCAGGAAACACCACAGGGCATCAGGAGGCAAATGGGAGAATGGGGCACCTACAGGTAAGCCCCCACGGGGGGTTACACAAGAATCCATTAACAAATTAAGACTTACAATACAGGATTTAAAAAAGTAACATATGGCTGTGGGGTTAATCCAGAACTGCTCACTAAACTCAATACTACAAGAGCTGAACTGAAAGAGTTATCAGAACACAAAGCAGAGGGTCACCTCTGCTACTCAAATAAAAAATACTATGAGGTTGGAGGCAAAGCCATTAAGTTACTAGACTATCACCTTAAGAAATTAGGGGTTGACCGTACTATACCTAACATAAAAGATCCAGTGGACCCTACTGTGACCTGGGTGACTCCAGATGGTATAGCTTGTATTGTCCATATCTTTTATGCCACTTTATACTTAGAGTCAAAAGATGCAGACCAAGTAAGAAGAAAGTCTGCAGATTTTCTGGCCAACTTAGATCTCCCTATGCTGCCTGAGGAGGCAAAATATTCCTTAGATAGACAGAAAGAGATGCTGGAGACAGAAGAAACTATAAACCGCCTGCCTATTAATAAATCATTGAGACCAGATGGCTTTAATGCTGACTATTACTAGAGATGCAGCTAATTTAAATTCTGCCGGTGAAGTGAAAGCAAAGTGGGCACTTTGCGTTGCCACTCTGCTACGCGGAGTGGGCAATGCAAAGTGCTCACTCAGCCTTGTCATTACCACTTCACCTTAAGGCGGAATGGCAATGCGAAATAAGGTGAAGTCATTATTTTTAATGGACTTTGTGTTCCTCATTATGATTCTAAGTGATCCACTTGGTGTTTCAGATTTGGCAGCCCCCCCACACATTACATGGCTTACAGTACTGTAAGTCACATGCTCTTTAGCTAGGCAGGAAGGAAGTGAGTCATACAAGCAGACACTTTTACTTTCTCCTGTGCAGACGGAGAGAGAGGAGTGTGTTTTGTGACTGCTGATAATTTTAGATCAGAGCAAGGAGGAGATTTAAACTTTGATTTAGGCCCAACAGCTTTTTTAAAAGCTACATTTTTTTGTCTTTTCTGTACTCTTTTTTACTTAATTTGTTCTTTCTGTAAATTTTATTTTTCTTACCTTTATAAGTAGTTAGTTGTTTGTCAGTGTCTGTGTGACTGTGTGTGTGTGTGTTGTGTGACAGTGTGAGTAGTGATTGCTCATACTGAGGGAGCTCAGTAGGAGAGATGGACCAGAGTGAGGGAATTTCTGGAGCGGGGGCAGCTCTGGGAGAGCGTGATAGTGGTAAGTGTCATACCATGCACATGTGTAAAGGGTATGGGTGCCCATTCCTGTTGGACCGCTCAAAACTTGTGAGTGCCCCCCTCAGAAGCAGGACCATCACCGCCTCCTGTCCTGACTCTGAGGCAGTTGAACAACCACCACCACCACCAAGTCCAGCACCAGGTCCTCTGGAGCAGGATGTGCCTGTTCCCCCAGGCCCAGGTGTGGATCCCATCCCTGTTCAGCACCATGACCAGCCGGCTGCCAGTTCATCTGGCCATCCCCTGCCTGTGCCTGGTTCTTCCCACACCTCCATTGTTTGGCAGTTTTTTGACTGTGTCGGGGGGACAGCAGTGTGGTCAAGTGCCACCTATGTGAGGTGGAGGTGCACCGTGGACCCCGGGGGACTCACCTGGGGACTGGGGGCCAGCACACCCATATGCTCAATCACCAGTAGTTGGAGTGGCAGGCTGCCACAGAACAGACCATGTCTGCACCTGCTGGACATTCTGTGGCAGAGGGTGCAGCTGTGCATTGCAGCATCCCTAAGAAGAGGAGGGCCACAGCAGCACCTGCTGCTCCACCAGCACCCCCACCACCACCAGCAGGTCAGCCTGTAGAACATATGGACCCCAGAGAACTGCGTGTAACACAGGCTGACTTGGCAGTTCTCTGGAGTGCTGTCAAGGAGAACAATGAGAGGGTGAGTGCTGTGGAGCAGTGGCTGTATCACATAGAGGGACATCAGTTGCAAATTATGTCCAAGCTGGAACTGCTGCTGGATCACCATGGGATCCCACATTAGGTTTTCCCTCACACCATGTGCCCCTCCACAACTTCCTTGCTGTGTTATAAAATGTATTCCTCCACCATCCCCAACCCTTGTATGTAATTATGCCCTTTTTTGTTGTCTTCCGTATGCGTGACACTTTGTATTCTGAGCAGTGCAAGTATGCTGTGTTAAACTGCATGTGTGCAGTCAGTCTTCTTTCCAGTCTGTGTATGTACTGCAGACACTGTCCCAACTCCCTGACTTAAAAACAAACATTAATGAGTACAATGGTGAGGTGGCGAAGCATGGAGAGATACTACAAAACGGGCTTACAATACATCCAAGTAACTAGTAAAAAAAATTAATGTTGTGATTCATGACATGATTGTAAATCATGATTTGTGACTGTATTTGTGACCGTGATGATGAAGAAACGTGAATGCCTTTGGCTGTACTTCCCCAGGCCCCGATGAGCTGTAGCTTAAAACTCCCAGACTTAAAAACACGTATCAGTGTGTACAATGGTGGGGTGATGAAGCCTGTAGAGATACTACAAAACAGGCTTACAATACATCCAAGTAACTAGAAAAAAAATTAATGTTGTGATTCATAACGTGAATGATGGTGAATCGTGATTTGTGACTACATTTGTGACCGTGATGATGAAGAACATGATTTGTATCACAAGTGACTTGTGATGATGGTCCTGACATAAAAATGCATATTAATGAGTACAATGTTCATGCAGAATTATGCACCACACCTGTCCAGTACTCTGAAGGGAAGCCAAAGAAACAGCTGTGACTTAAGTTACAGATGGAGATTGGGCCCTAAAGAGATGCAAATGCACAGACAGATTAAGATTGAGCTGTGCACTGAAGAGATGCAGACACAAAGGCACAACACCTAACCAGTGCTCACCATCAGAAATTCAAATCTGAAAAAGAATACCTTTGCCAGTTGGGGCGGGCTGCGGGGGGCAGTGTACTGCACTGCTGCAGTAACAGTCACTAATACTAGTACCAGTAAAGATACCACAAAGAAGTACAGAAATCACACAGCTGCAGTGGATAGCAGCTTCACATTGCTGAAATTATTATGTGGCACAATAAAAGGTGTCTGATTTGATGACACGTGTCACACACATACTCACTCATACACTAAGTAATGCATAGCAAATTGAAAACTTCAGGAATATAACCACATATTTTAAACAAACTAAAATTATGCACTGCTGCACCACAGCAATCAGCAAAAAAAGGCAAGAAATATTGAAAATATTACTGTGTGTACATTAACACAGTTATACAAGAAAAATATCACCAGAACAGAAAGAATTGTCTTTTTCTCTAAGTTAATCTACCTACACCACATATATGCCCCTCCCCCAAAGAACACTTCCACTGTCTCTCAGTACACAGACTGAATGTTGTACATTAACATTCAAAATCCATACACAAACAATAAATGCTCGATGATATGAACACAGGACGGTTTCCTATAATCGATGAACTAAAGTTTTAGCAAAACAAAATGACTCAAAAAGACTTTTTTAACAGCTTTCTGAAGGTTTGAATCGCAGAGAGCTCTCAGAGCAGATTGTCTCCTATAGCTTCCTACACCTAGGAAATGAAAAGCCCAGGGCAGAGTACTGGATATACTGGATGTGATGAGTATAGCTGAGCACAGTAGCTGAGAACAGGGACCTAGGAGTCATGATTAGTGAATCCCTTAAACAATCAAGCCAGTGCAACAAGGCCTGTAGTAAGGCAAATAGGATGCTGGGATGTATTGGAAGGGGTATTGACAGCAGAAGAAAAGAGGTATTACTACCTCTTAATAGGTCATTGGTGAGGCTGCACCTGGAGTGCTGCGCCCTGTTCTCTAGTCCTCACCTTAGGAAAGATAAGGATAGGATAGTGATGGTGCAAAGAGAGGTAACCGGGATGATTCAGGGCCAGCAGGCAGATCCTATGAGGATAGACTCAATGCACTAAACATACACTTGCTAGAGACCCAGTGAGAGATGGTGATATGATAAAGAACTTTATGTTCCTGAAAGGAATAAACAAGGTGAACTGTAAGGAACTATTCAGCATAAGTAATTGTTCAAGGGCAGGGAGACACAAGTGGAAACTGATGGCAAGGCAATTTTATTTATACAGCGCCCAATCCCTGGGGCTCTGTGTGTCTTACATAAAAATGGTAAGGCCAACAATATAAGATGAATAAACTATAAATACCTTATACATGAATAAAATATAGAACAACAAATAAATCTCAGAATAATTTAAAATACAGATTAAATAATACTGGTCATTCATCTTCATCGGGGAAAGTCAAACCAAACAGGCTAGTCTTCAGACCCTTTTTAAAGGACTCTACTGATGGGGCCTCCCTAACAACAGCTGGAAAAGTGTTCCTTAGGCAGGCCCAGTGACACTATGGGCACTGTCACCTGATGTTTTTAATCTGACTCTAGGAACAGCTAGGAGTCACCTAGCTGAGCAGTGGAAGGAATGGACTGAGGAGGCAGGTGTAAGGAGATCAGCCAGTTAGCCAGGGCCCAGTCTGTATAGGGTCTTGTAGATGAGCAAGCCCACCTTGAAGATGATCCTCCACCTGACAGACAGACAGTGCAGAGCCAGCAGGACTGGGGTTACATGACTGGACCTAGCCAGGCCCATCAGTAACCGAGCTGCTGCATTCTGCACCAGCTGCAGCTGGTGGAGGGTCCCTCCAGTGACCCAGAAATATAGAGCATTGCAGTAGCTGAGTCTCAATTTAACAAAGGCATGCACCAGTGATGGCAGATCTTTGGGTGGAACTAGGGGTTTTATCCTGGCAATATTCCTCAAGTGGTAAAAAACACTTTTGACAACAGACAACGCCTGAGCTTCAAGTGTCAATCTACTATCCAGGATAACACCAAGATTCCATACCCTAAGGGAAGCCATCAATGGAGCAGATCCCAGAAACAATCCAGTACCCACTCCAGAGGCACTCCCATCATGCCCGTGACCCGGCTCAGTCACCAGTACCTCTGTCTTGTCCGGGTTCAGTCACAACCAACTGGAGGACATCCAGTCATTGATCTCTTGATGGGTGGGAGGTTCAAGAAGGATATGAGAAAGTTTTATTTTACAGAAAGGGTAGTAGAACTGTTGAACTGGCTGCTAGCTAAAGTGGTGGCCACCAAAACCATAAATGGTTTCAAACAAGGCTGGGGCAGAATAAAGGGTATATTGGTTATTCAGAGCAGTAGTAGTAGTAGAGAGTGGGACATGGGGGTGAAAGTGAGCACTGGTACCCTGTCTGGACAATAGAGTTTAACAGTGAACTATGAAAAAAAATGAATGGTCATTTTCTGCCATCATTGTCTATGTTTTTATGTAAACCCCAATGGTGCTGCCAGCTGGGAGGGCAAGACTCTCATCCATTGTGCCTTGCTAGAGCTAAATCTTACTATTATTCATGTGAGAGTGTTTCCAGCTACGGAGACCATTCCTGTTTACAAGTCAAATATAAACAAATCGCAGAAAAAACATTGAAATACCACCCCTGCACCAAGAGCGGGCAACCTTGCAGAGCAGCTAAATTGGTATTTTTTAGGGCTGGAGAAGGTGAATCTGAAGCTGCCAGGTTAAAGTGCTGAGTACTGTCTGCATGAAACTGGTAGTAATGTGTGAAGCAGGGTGTTGTTGGAGCCACCCTCTATCCTGCTACTTCACTGTAGGACTGTATTCTTTTTTGATTCATCTGAGGAAACAAGCTTGTGATAATGAAATCACCAGTCTGGCTGTACTGTTTGCTCCGGTCTGAGGGAGTGAGATTGTGATACTGAAACTACCATCTTGGCAATACTGTCTGCTCCCGACTGAGGGATTGAAATTTTGGTATTAACACTGGCAGTCTGGCAGAACTCTCCCCTCTCACCCAAGGATGCAAGAATGTACTATTAAAACTGCCTATCTGGCTATACTGCCAGCTCCCATCCAAGCCATTTTTCAAAAATGGAAAATGGCTGTATGGCTCTGTTTTTTAATGCCATGCATGGAAAGATTGGGTTTCTAGGTAGAGGGAAGACATACTGTGGAGCAGGAATGTAGCTGGGGCTGAGATCAGTTGTGAACATCCCTCAAAGAAGAAAGCACTACTTGAATAAATGTTGACTCCCATGTTCCCACATGCTTTTTCTTAGAATGTGGCACTGTGTGTATGAGGTGGATATGCACAGATGGTGTTTCCAGTTGGACACTTCTCACAAAATGATATTCTATTCCTGCACATGGTGCATGTAGAATCAGACAATATGACACACCTCACATGTTACATTATGTCATGGTCAGTGACTATCCCACCTAGCACTGAAGTGCTGTCTGAGGAAACTGCCACCACTGTTTTGTTTTAAAAAATTACTTTCACATTTGTTGCCTAGACTAATAATACTTTAAAGAATCAGGGAGAGTACTGCATAGAACGGGTGAAAAAGATATTGGGCCAGATTTTCAACACCCCAGGTATGATGCAAGGGATGTGCGCCAAACAATAGTGGCGCAAGGGAGTCTAGCGTCAAACATTGCGCCAGACCCGAATTTCAAAAGCACTCCATCCTGCATCAAAGGTGGCTGCATCAGCCTTGCACCATAAAAATGGCCGCGACATGACACAGTCTTGCACCACAGAAATGGTGCAAGACTGTACCTGGGGGAATTTCAAAGTTGCACAACTGACACCAAACATGTCAAAGTACCGTCAGCTGCTAGACCAGCCAGAGCTGGTCTAAGGGACACTAGAGCATATAAAGAGACCCAAAGCAGGTGGTCATACCTGACTATGCTAATATTAAGGTCCAGTATTCTCCTGCAGGACTAGCTTAGAACATAGTTTTGGCCATTTCATCTGCCGTTTTGTTTACTTAGCTTGCGTCATTCTCGTCCTTTACGTCATTTGTTTTACTCAGCTTGCACCATTTGTAATCAGTTTGCACCATTTTTAATCAATTTGCACCATTTTTGTACTCAGTTTGCACCATTGTTGTACTCAGTTTGCATCATTTTTCATTCCTTGAGTCATATTTCTGACTTAACATGCACTATTTTTGACTCAACTTGCACCATTTATTTTGGTGCAGCTTGCGTCATTCCCATCCCTTATGCCATTGTGTTGATGCAGTGGACCTCTTGCATCTGTTTGGGGGATTTTGTCACACAGACGACTTTTCTTGCAAAATATGGCGCACAGTATTTGGTACACCAAGATCTGATTCAAGCTGGTTGTTTGATGCAACTTGCGTGGATCTAAGGGCCCTTTGAAAATCTGGCCCATTCTGCTTAGACACAATTCACTATCACTAACACAGAAAATAAATTGTGATGAAGCAATAGTATACAAATATTGACCAGAGCTGAGAGATATTGTGAGAAAATATATTTATTCCACGGGATAAACTATTGACTGACAGTAGTTATATTGCCTAAAGCCAAAGGTTGAGGAAAATATGACTATTGGAAGTCAAAAGGTTATGCTGAGGGGGGTGAAGATTTTCCTGCAAAATTCCATTACATATCCAGTCCACATCCCCCATCCCAAGTACTGTAACCATGTTAAGCAAATTCTACGATGTCAGTGGTACATTCCCTTCCGATCCCATTTAATATATATATATATACACACAACTCTACACGGATGATTTAATACTCTACAGATCTTCCAAGGATATCCGCACCCTGACGGTGAATCTTGAGCTAGACTTCCACACCCTAGAATCTTGGTTCTTAAATTACCAACCGGTTCTCAATGAGAAAAAAAACAAAAATATGCTCTTTCATCACACCTCCTTCAAAACCCCATATGACACACCCATTCTCTTAAAAACCTCTTTGGGTACTCCACTGGAAAATGTCTCATTATTCAAATACCTGGGACTCATGCTTGATGAGAACCTAGTGCCCGAAGCACACATAAACAACACCATCAAAACCACTAATCAAAAACTTGGGCTGCTCTACCGCTCAGCACCCTACCTCTCAAAACATGCCACAGTGACCACTTCCTCTGCCAACTTACTCCCTGGTGTATTCTATGCAGCACCTGTCATCCAGTCGGTTAAAGCTCCGTTACTGAACAAACTAAAAAAGACGTACCATAGGATAGCTTTCTTTGCCGCCTCGGCCCCCGCCCATACTCACCACTGCCTTGTACTCAACAAATTAAGTTGGCCAACCTTTGACAACAAATTTGACTTCCCCATGCACTGTACCACCTTTAAGTTGATTCATCAGCCCCCCCCAATCTGATAGGCTTGCTAACCCCAAAAACCTACCCCTCGTGTACTAAGATCTTCTAGCCTACCATTACTGGATCTCCCAAATGCCAGGCTAAAGAAAGGTCAAAGATCCTATGCCATTACTGCCCCCAGAATTTGAAACACTTTGCACCACCCTCTACTTTCCTGCAAAACCATTAACCAATTCAAAAAACTCTACAAGGACGAGTTCTTCAAACCCCCCAAATGCAGAGGTAACTGTTATTAACAAGTAAGGCCACATGTGACAAATGTTACGTGTCTGTCTCAATCTCTGTAAATGGTCACAAACAGCCTCCCTTCTCTCCTATCTCAAAAACAAACTGTTCTCCCTACTTCTCACTCCTCCTCTATGTAGACTACCTGACTGTAACCTGAACCCCATGTCTCTAACCAAATGCAGTTGAATCTGGCTATTCTTAGTTAGTTTGCAGTTTAAATTGTTGACATATGGTATGTGAATGGCATAAATGTCCCTGCCTCCCCTGGCTACCTGCAACTGCCTGTAATCCTGAATACTTTGGTTATTGCCTACTCGGGTACTGTTGTTATTTACCTATGGCTTAACCATATATTGTGACTCACTGTACTATTCTATGTCTGTTACTGCATTATGTTTTGTTCTTGGAATGCTTTATTCCTCGGGTCATCACTGAAAAGGAACTTTGTCTCAGCTGACCTACTCAGTCATTAAAATTCAAATAAATAAATAAATAATATATATATAGTAAGCATTGGTCACCATCTCAGGGAAGCAAGAGTGTAGAAGGGAAGGTGTTAGGGATACTGGCATCGGGAGAGGCTACTGGACTACCCAGGAAAACATATATATATACTATATATACCATGGCCCAGATATTCAGACTTTATTTATTTATTTACCTTTTGTTAACCGGGTAAGTGCACTAGCCATAAAATGACTATTTTCAGGCATGACCCGGGAGAGTACAGACATGCAGAAACTTAACAGGATAACAAATTATAAGTGCTTTACATACAATGAGTTAGAGAGGATACAATATATCTGAACATACAAAGTAAAGTGCTTTACATACAATGAGTTAAAGTGGATACCATATATCAGAGACATACAGAGTAGACCATTCATAAGTTCATAGGTGCCTATCTATGCAATGAATAGAGAGGACCTTGGACAAATAAATTTTCAGGTGGCACATCATTTGAACAGAAACAAGGTACACAAAAAGAAAAACAGGTAATACAAAAGGAAGAAATAACCATTGAGAGCAGGGGGTGTCATTAAGGAAAAGGTCGGTAAGTGAGGAAGAGGGGAGCAAGCCATGAAATTAGATTATGAGTGTATGTAAGTGTAAGAGAGTGCCTACAGCGCAAGATTGTTTATGGGCAGGGAAAGGGAGCCAGGACAGGCTGAGGCAGTAAGAGGTTATATAGAGGTGAGGAAATACTATTGTACGGCCAGAGACATCAGTCATTAGGTAGGGTGAAAGCAGGAACAGGTATCAGCAATCAGCAGATTCGAGCGCAGTTTTCTCTTAAAGCATGTGTGAGAGCTAGAAAGTCTAATGTTGAGGGGAAGGGAATTACACAGCTGTGGAGCCGCATGTTCAAATGCAACAGTTCCTTTCCTTGTGCGGTACCTCGGCAAATTCAAAAAGGATTTATCAGCTGATCGTAGATCATGGAGTGTGTCCTGAGGAACAAGCATAGCTGCAAGACACCTAGGGGTTTGATTTCGAATTATCGAATCAATAAGAGAGCCAAAGTAGTATTTCCTACTAGCTAACGGAGACAGCCAACCAAGATCATTATAAAGCTGACAGTGGTGTTTAAGCCGAGGAGCAGAAGAGGCATAGCGACATATGTTGTTATACGTAATATCCCATCTGAGTAGGTCAGTTTTATGAGCAGCCCCAAATAAGGAAGCCCCATAGGTTAGGGTGGGGAGCAGAATCCCCCTTGCAATGGCCATTTTAGCCAATGGCATGAGCATATAACTAGACTTATATGCAACACCCAGTTTGGAGTTGACAGCTCTGCAAACAGACTGTATATGAAGATTAAGATCAAGATCAAGAGATTGATCTAGCAGGATGTCCAGGTACTTGAAAGAGGTCACACATTCCAGTAATTGACCTTCTAAGTCCTGCACCATCAGTGCTGTTGTGCAAGCCCGGAGCTTTGGGGCCGATCCAAGCAGCATGGCTTTAGTTTTGCTAGTGTTGACAGCCAGTTTGTGGTCATATAGCCAGTTTTGGATATTGTTAAAGTCAGAGGAAAATGTTGTGTTGATAGTGTCTATATTAGTAGAACTTGTATAGATGACAAGATCATCAGCATATAGAATAGCAGAGCAGGATTTTAGAGCAGCTCCAATGTTATTTATATAGAGAGAGAATAGGAGGGGCCCTAGGATGGAGCCCTGAGGTACACCAATGTTAATGGTGGTACTGTTCAATAGAGAGGAATTAAATTTCACCACTTGAGTTCTATTTGTCAGGTAGCTTTCATACCAGTCTACAGCAGAGGAGGAGAAATGCAGGTGTCGAGAGAGAGAGAAGCAAAGTGTGATCAACAAGGTCAAAAGCCTTTGTGAGGTCAATAAAGACAGCCCCAGTCAGATTGCCAGTATCCATTTTTGAAAGAGTGTCAGTGGTGAATTTAAGAGTGCAGTCGTCGTGCTATGTCCTTTCCTGAAGCCATGTTGGGTATCCGAGAGCAGCCTGTGCTTAAGTAGATAGTCAGTTGTCTGAGTTGCGACAATTTTCTCCAGGATTTTGCTCAGTACTGAGAGTATGGCAATTGGTCTGTAGTTCATAACAACCTTAGGATCCCTTTTTTTAAGTACAGGTGTGATCCGAGCAGCTTTCAAGAGGTCAGGGACCACTCCACCTGAAAGTGATAATGTATAAATTTTGGCCAGCGGTAATGCAATAAGGGGAGCTGCAAGTTTCAAGAGGCGGGGTTCAAGGGAGTCTGAACCAGAGCTGGTATGATCAGAGATGGACCTCAGGAGCTTCAGGACTTCCTTTCTAGACACAGCCTTAAAATAGAATGGAGGAGTATAAGGAGGCACAGGGAACAACACTTCCAACTTATCCAGACAGGTTCCTGATGAGGAGCGGGAGGACACTGCAGCGGGATTGAAGGAAGAGGTATATTGGGAGAGATCAGTGAAATGCAGGTTGAAAGAAGTAGCTATGGTCTGTGAGTCATTGCAATGCACATCATTTATCAGCATATCACCAGGGGTAGTTGACTGTGAGGATCCTAGGAAGGATTTGATGTGTGACCAGAATTTTCTGGGATCATTGGCCGAGTTAATCAGTAGGTCTTTACAGTACTTGCTCTTAGCAGCTCTGACTTGTTTTTTACATGAATTCCGTAGCATATGGTAAGTGTTGAAATCTGTTTGCTGGCCTGATGTTTTGTAGTGCTAAAGCACAAGACTTGTGCCAAAGGTGAGCGCAAGTCTGGCGCAGCACAAGTCAGATGCGCCATGGGGTAAAGGGAGCCATATTCAGAAGATGTGTCCCCCAAAATGCTCCGGTACAACCAGGAATGCATGGGAACATAAAACCCAGTGAGCTTAGCAAGACCAACAGGCAGCAGGGATGCACAGGCAAGGAAGCACAGGGGCAGGGAGCACAGGACACCACCACCACAGCACACCTGGGTACACATATGCACCATCCCAGAGGCAACACAAGGGACATGGGGACAGTGCACAAAGAACCCCGGGCCACCCACTATGGAACAAGCACCAGGCTGACACACTGACACCACTGCCATGCCAATGGCACAGCCATGCAAGAGACACCCACCGGGCATGTCCACAGGGTGCCATGGCCATGGTGCCAGGAGAACAAGCAACCACAGAGATCCATTGCCCAGGGGCAAAGGAGGCACTGGCCACCCATGACCACACAGGCCACCACCTGGAGTGGGGAAGGGCACCGTATGCTGCCCACAGTGGAGACATGCAGCACAACAGGTGAAAGGAAGGGCAGGCAGACAAGTACACAAGGTGCAGGGCCAGCCACAGGCCACCATGGGACAGCCAACAGAGGGCTACACATAGAATAGGGACAAGGGGCACACACCTGGTGCACACAGGATCAGTGGCACAAGGGGACAGTAGAGGGACACCAGAGACATGGCAATGCACAGCGGAAGTGACACCTGCAGCATGGCTCCACACACCAGCTGCAAAGAAAACACAGACACAGTGATGTAGCAAAATAAATGCTTTACTCAAAATACAAACAGAACTATATACAAGAGGTAGGAGAGGAACGGGGGTGGGTAGCAGGAGGATGGGGACAGGATCCAGGGGCTATACAATGGGACGGGGGTGTTGGGCAGGGCAACAGAATAAGTCCAGGCCAAAGAGAGGCTATTTACAAGTCCAAAGGGCTAATGATGGCCACAGAGCTCCACCACCATCTACTGCAGGACCTTCCTGACTGCCATCGTCTCTTGGATCAGCCTCCGCAACAGGCATGTTGTATACTGCTGGTGTGCCACCTGGCTCCTCATGGCTCCCAGTAACCTGCCTGGACCTCTCCAGGCTGCCATCCTGGGAACACCTAGGAGAAGGGACAAGACAGGCACTGAGTGATATGCTCCAATGAACCCCAGCCCACACTCAGCATACATTGGACAGCAGAGGCACACACCACCAGATGGACCATAAGGGCCCCGCACATGGAGGGCCACACCAGTCATCCACACAACACACCACAGCAGTGCAGACACGCTGACAGTGCTGTGCAGTGGGCACATGTGTGCACAGGCATGGGCACACAGCACAGAAAGCAGGCGCCCCTTGCCGCAGACATGGAGGAAGCCATGCACACCCCTCTGGGTGGCACATGCCCAGCACAGGCCACACAACACCAGCACACTCAATGGACTGTGCATCCACCATGTCTGTGCAAGCACATGGCTTGGGCAACCTTGTCCAGACCCTCTGCCTACCTGTAACCCACAGTGACATGGTAAAGAAATGTGATCAAGCCTACCTGGTTGACACAGTGCTGATGGTTGTGCCACTGCACCCTTTGGTGGTCCTACCACTGCACCCCTAGCTGGTCCCTGTGTTGCAGCCATGGCCACCCTGGCCCTCCAGTGGTCCTCTGGCTCTGTGGAAGG
This sequence comes from Neoceratodus forsteri, assembly GCA_016271365.2. Taxonomy (NCBI): domain Eukaryota; kingdom Metazoa; phylum Chordata; order Ceratodontiformes; family Ceratodontidae; genus Neoceratodus; species Neoceratodus forsteri. Next base: position 1,733,478,557 of record CM057450.1, on the reverse strand, counting down.
AAACAAGAGAGGTGGACATGAGTACACATGCCCGCACAGACAGCCCCCCTGCTACCACACAGCCCGCATGGTGCAGGGCGTGACCCCAGCTGTCCAGTGGCCCTGTCACCTACATGACTGCAACATGTGCAGCAGTCATTCAGGATGCACAGTGGCCACCAGGACTGTGACAACCCCCGGCGGCAGCATACACTGTGCTTCCATACACCCACCATAGCATTGCCCTGTGCAGGCATGCCACATGCACATTCTAACCTGGCTATGGCACTGCCCCATGCTGCACGCATGCCTGAAGGCCCAGTGCACACTTGAGGGATGGTGGTGTGGCATGCATATGGTGGCATGCATGTGTGTTGTGGCGCATGCCCCCTGTGTGTGCTGGCTGGGCTGCTGGGCCTTGTAACATGGGTGTGATGACAGCAGCTCCACACCTGTTGTGCCTGTGTACCAGTGTCATGCGTCTGATTCCATGCCATGTTCCTCAGCCCATATGTGTGTGTGTGTGTGTGTGTGTGTGTCCATGCCTGTGCTATGTGCGTGTGTGTGTCCATCTGTCACTGCCTCCACCTTTCCTGCTGTGTGCCCCATTCCCTGCATGCATCCTGCTGTGCATGTCCAGACCTGTGTGTGGTGTTGTGGTCTTTGTGATGCATGCATGCATATTGGTGCACTTACCTGTGTTCTCCGAAATGCTCCTGTGTTATTGTGGCCTGGTGCCTCCTAGACTCTGCTGCCAGCCTGGGGTCCCCCCTCCCCAGAGGAGGCTGCCCACTGCCCTCTGGCCCATTGTCACCATCATCCCTGCTGCTGTCACCCTCATCCACCTGGACAGCTATCCCACAGTCAATGACCATGTTGTGTAGTATGCAGCAGACCAGGAATAGGCCACAGACTTTTGATGAGCTGCATTGTAGGGCACCAACTGACCTGTCCAGGCAATGGAAATGCATCTTCTGCATGCCAAAGACACACTAGATGATACTGCATGTGTAGGTGTGTGCCTCATTGTATCTCTCTTCCATGGGGGATGCCGGTCGCTAGTAGGGGGTGAGCAACCAGGGTCTGAGTGGGTATGCACTGTCACCTGTGTGGGGAAGGGCATGGTTAGCACTGTGCTGTGTTGTTGACACCCCATTTCCCATGCTTCCCATTGCCTCCTGTGCCCTGACCACCCTTTTTGCCCTCCTTCCTTCCACATCTGTGCTGCACCTACATCCTGCCCTGTGCCCTACTCACCCAACAGGTGCCCCATGGGGATGTCCCCAAGTTCAAATCTCTGGCACAGTATGGAGCTGTGCCAGATGAATGCATTATGTGCACTCCCGGGGTGTGTGGCACAGACATTGATTATGAGCCTTCTGACATTGCACACCACCTGGAAGTTGATTGAGGGGTAGCCCTTGTGGTTCATGTATGCAGCTCCCTCAGGGCCAGGTGGTGTGCATATGGCCATGAGGGTGCAGTCTATGGCCCTAATCATGCCTGGCATGTGTCCCACCCTGTGGAAGTCCTGCATGTTTGCTGTACGCTCAGCCTGTGTGCTTGGGAATCATATAACTCCAAAGCACATGGCAGCAGAGTGTTGAGGAACTGTGTGAGGAGGTGGGATGTAGCCAACTAGGTGATGCCCGTGGTGTCACCTCTTGGTCTCTGGAAGGTACCTGTGGTGAGCATGCACATCACAGCTGTCACCTTTGTCTCCACCGACATGGCATGGCTCCGTGTGGTGGGTGCCTGCATCTCCTCACTGCACAGCTCACAGAGATGCCTCAGAATGGCCCTGTTCAGGTGGTACTGGCCCAGGATCTTCCACATCACTGTAATCCTCAAACATGCTTCGGGCACGGTACCACCAGTGTTGGGCATACCGCCAATGGGACCTTCCTCGGCCACACTGCTGTTCCTCCCACTTCCTCACACCCCCTCATTACCTCATCCATCATGAGTGGTGCACCATCCATCTTTCTCCTATTGCTAGGGTTATGCATCTGCTGTATCTGTATTTGAGCCTGTTTTTATAGGCTCAAGTCCGCATGGCGCAACTTCTGTTTTGCTCCTGATTTGCGCCATGGTTTCGGGTTGAATATGCCATTGTGCTGCATATTCATGGGAACGCCCCCTTCACTTGCGCTGCACACATTACATTTGTGCCACGGTGCAATGGGACTTGCGCTCCGCAGCCTCACTGGTTGAATATCGCTCTGTGGCGCAAGTCTGTAGTTGCGCTGGCACAACTCAGTTGCTCCATGTGCAACTGCTCTGACTATCTAGGCCTATATATATATATATATATCTGTATATGTATATAGATACATCTTCCTGGGTAGTCTAGTAGCCTATTTCAGTGCCAGTATCCCTAACTGTGGAGGGGTTGTGAGATAAGAAATGGACCAGACACCAAACTTCAGGTTCAACACACAATCTCTGTGTGATGTTTATTCAAAATACAGGAAATAAACTTCAACAATGTCATATTCCTTCTTCAGTACATCACTTGCAGCAACAGACTGTGTATGTCCTTTCCCTGCCCTTAGCCACCTTCTATTGACACTGATCTATGATCTAAACATTTTTAGTGAAAATCCTTCACAGCTATGTGGGCCTTGCTTGCTTGGGTAGTGGGAGCTCAAGAAGAAAAAACAAAACAAAACAAGCTGTAGGCAAAGAACCTCAATGCCTAATCACTGAAAAAAGGGCTACCCCAAAGCGCATTGGCAACAAATCAAGTTTCAATGAAATACAACATCATACATACTTCCATAATGCAAAGCATCATGGGATATATGCAAATCACCATGCAATTTCAGACCTATTCAGTTTACAGTAATTTACATGCACTTTAAATAGCACAATTAACTTAATTTCTATAATAGTCACCTAGTACTTTTTACCTTTATCAAAAACACCTAGTGCCATGGTATTTTCAACATTTACAGGTTTCATAAACATAAGGTATGTTATGACATAGTGATATTACATACTAAATCCAACTATGATAAATGCAACCTGTTTTACACACACTTGGAGGTCACCACAAAAACCTCCATGTACAAGGACCTGAGAGGGAAAAGGAAAATTAAAGAGGACACTATAGCATAGTCAAGAAAGGGGAGGGGATGCCCATAGGTGGGTAACCTTATGGACTAGAAATTGTAAAGACTAGATTAGGCTAAGAAAATAGAAGAACTGTTGCAACAGATTTAAGAAAAATTCGGTACTCAAGAATGGCAGGAGCGCCCTGTCGCACTAACACTTTCCCTTCTACACTATCCCTGCCCTGAGATGGTGACCAGTGCTTACTGTCTACTCACCTCTGCTGCCAGATGCCATCTTACACAAGTATAATCTCTTGTGTCATACACATAACTGCTAACATTACACTTACACAATATCAATAAATTTACTTGTATAATGTGAGAAACAGTGTTTGCAAGAGATGGCAGCCAGCAGTAGAGGTGAGTTCTAGCTGCTGTCTTGGGACTAGAGATGCAGCAAAAATAAATTCCACTGGCGAAGTGAAGGTGAAGTGGCCACTTTGCGTTGTCACTCCGCTACATGGTGTGGCCAATAGGAAAGGCTCACTTCACCTTGTAATTATTACTTTGCGTTGTCTTTCCACCTTAACGCAAAGTAAGGTGGAGTGGCAACAATATGGACAGCTCCCCAGTGCCCCTACACACACAGTCACCAGAATTAATGTGCATCCCCAAAATGCTACTGTCTTGTGTCCAGAAAACTCCCCAGTGCTGACGAAGTGAAATGAGAGCACAACAAGAGATACAAAGTCTCCCAGAATTAATGGCACACTCAGTCATGCGCACAGTGGACATGGTCACATCACACACAGACACCAGAATTAATGTGCATACACAAAATGCTACTGTCTTGTCTCCAGAAAATTCCCCAGTGCTGACAAAGTGAAATAAGAGTGTAACAAAAATGCAAAGTCTCTCAGAATTAATGGTTCACTCCGTCATGAGAGCAGTGGCCACACACAGTCACCACAATTAATTTGCATCCCCAAAATGCTACTGTCTTGTGTCCAGAAAATTTCCCAGTGCTGACAAAGTGAAATGAGAGCATAACAAGAAATGCAAAGTCTCAAAGAATTAATGGTACACTCAGTCATGCACGCAGTGGTGACACACAGTGGTCACACACAGTCACCAGAATTAATTTGCATCCCCAAAATGCCACTGTCTTTAGTCCAGAAAATTCCCCAGTGCTGACGAAGTGAAATGAGAGCATAACAAGAAATGCAAAGTCTCCCAGAATTAATGGTGTACTGCAAATGCTCAGACAGATTAAGATTGTGCTACGCACGCAAGAGATGCAGAGTCAGATGCAAAGGCACAACAACACCTAACCAGTGCTCACAAGTCACAAATCCAAATCTGGAAAAGAATATCTTTTGTCGGTTGGGGGGGGGTAGTGCACGGCAGTAACAGTCCACTACCAGTAAAGATACCACAAAGCAGGTTAACACTGCTGCAATTGTTCGGGCACAATAAAAGTTGTCTGATTTATTGGTATGCATCGCACACACACACACTACATGTATTGCGTAGCAAATTGAAAACCTTTAGCAATATAACCAAATGTTTTAAACAAACTGAAATTATATACTGCTGCACCACTACAATCAGCAAAAAAATGTCAAGAATTACTGAAAATATTACTGTGTATACATTAACACAGTTATACAAGAAAAATATAACCAAGACAGAAAGACTGCCTTTTTCTCCCAGTTAATCTACCTGCACCACAGATACGCCCCTTCCCCAAAGCACACTTCGTAGTACACAGACTGACTGTTCTAAATTAATATTCAAAATCCACACACAAACACTAAACACTTGATGATATGAGCACATGAGGGTTTCCTACAATCAATGCACTTAATTTTGAGCACAAAAATGGCTCAAAAAGGGTTTTTTAACAGCTTTTAGAGGATTTGAGTCGCAGAGCTCTGAGAGAAAGCTGTCTCCATCTTCCACTACACATGCTACACAGAACTGAAGCTGTGTAGAACAATCTAGAGCCCATGTGACCTGCAATCCCATGAAGCACAGCAAATTTACCTTGGAGCTCAATAACAAGGTGAAGTGATGCGAAGTACATTTATTTCTATGCACTTTGCCTTAAAATTGGTGGAGAAGTGGTTTGAGGAAGGCAGAATAATGCAAAGTCATTGGTTTCAATGGACTTCGCATTCCTCATGATAACACGATGTAGTTCACTTTGCATTGCGGAGCACTTCGCGGATTCTGTGTTACTCCATGAATCAAATTTCGGCCACTTCACCCATCTCCGCTTGGGACCAGGGAGTGTATGCATGCATCTATGAGGCAATTAGTAGTTTTTACAAAACTATTGTCTGTTGTCACACACTGTTGCCCATTGCTAAGGAAAAGCTGTGCAGTAGTTCTTAGTACTGTCATGTGACTTAGTTTTGACCAGATACTGTATGACAGACTTTAGAGTCGAGATTTAATTATCATGCATAAATACTGACTGGTACTTCCTACTAAGCAAGTATAAATACCTGCCCTCAGGTCAGGATTTGCATGACAAAGACACAGCTTGCAGCCATTAATACAGAAAAGATATATCTGAAGCAGCAGAGGTATTGTCATTTAATTTCATTTTATGGGAAAGACGTGAACAAAAGTACCTGTTTTCACAAGCATCCAGTGTATCAGAATCAAGAAGAAACAGTACAGGGAGCTAAACAAAACACATATAATAGCATACAAAACATACATACTAAAAATATACTGGAGGATTATGTACAGATAAATTGAGGTAAAACGTAATTTACAATAGAATTACACACAGCTCATAGGGTTATATACAAATCACTTGAGGTAGTAAACCAATAATTTAAGAGCTTTGTCGGGAAAGGCTTAGGGAACTGTGGGGAGAGTGGGGTAATTGTGGAGAGAGACAAAGGAATAGGAGAGAAGGGATAGGTAAAGGTTAAGGGTAGTTGCATGAGGAGTTGGTGAGGAGGAGGTTTTTTAGAGTGCTTTTGAAAACAGCAATGGACAGGCACTGGGTGAGGGACTGAGGCAGAGCATTGAAGAGTTTTGTGCCCCTGTAAGCAAGTGAGCATTCTCCATGGGAGGTGTGGTATAGTGAGGTGGCAAATGTACTGCCAGAAGAGTGTCTGGGTGTGTGGGAGGGAGCAGACCTGGGAAAGAGGGAGGCAGTACTGTTGGGAGGAGACCTTTAAATGATTTGAAGAGGAAGGTGCAGGTTTTACTGTTGAACCTGTCCTCGAGAGGGAACAAACTTGTTGTTTTATAAAGGGTGCAGTGATGGGTCATCCTGAGGAGAACAGTGACGAACCGAAGGAAGCTGTAGTAGGTGGACCTCAGTCTGTTGCAGTTTCTTGTTGGGGGGAGGAACAGATTAAGGAATCATAGTTAAGGAGGGTGAGAAGCAGACTGTTAGCAAGTCAATCCCTAGAGTCTGGAGTGAGGAATTGTCTGATGTGGTACAGCATCCCGAGTCTTTCATGAATTTTTTGGTAAGAAGATTTATGAGATTAACAAAGGTTAAAGTGACTGTCAAGTAGGATCCTGAGATATCTGAATTAGAAGACTCTTTTGATCTGGTTGCCATCATTGTTTACGAGGGTGAAGTAAAAGTCAATGCTTTTCCTGATACCCAAGAAAACCATGGATTTGTTTTTTTTTTTGGCATTGAGGACAAGGACATGTGCATAAAACCAAGAGTGGAGTCTACTGAAGTCAGAAAGGAGTTTGTGGTGAAGAGCAGAGGGGTTTTTATCACAGCAGTAAAGGGCTGCATCATCTGCATAGAGTATGAGCTTGGTGGGGTTACACATGCCTGGTACCTGACCTGCACCTCCGACACTAAGCTATTAAAAAACACTTGTCCTCAAACTCGGGGTTGTGTCAAACAGACATGAAAGGAAGAAGTCTGCTTTACAGTAAATAAAAACAAGAAAGTCGGGCACTCACCATCTATGTAGAATTTGATGCTGCTTCAACAGGTACTTTGAGCAAAAAGTGCTCCTTTATTAAAGGTGACATGCACTGCAAAATATTAAAATCACCTGATGTGTTTTGGACTGTTACATCCTTTCACAAAGTTTGATTAATAGTTCGTAGCAGACCCCTTAAGTAGTCTCTGGTGGAAAGCATCATAAAAACATGACCTCATGTCAGGTCAAAAGGCCACAAATTAAAAATGTGTTTGTGTACAAAACAAAGTGAATGTTAGTACATCTATATGTACAATGCCACCATTACTTTCAAACATTATTATACTATACATATATACGGTACTGCAAGCATTTGTCTACAGCTACAATTTAAAAGCAAACATAAAAAAATAATAAATTACTGCACATAATCAGCATCCCAAAAACAGCCTCAAATAAATTGTATAAATGTAACCAGGCAGTACTTACAACAACTGGAAACCAGAATGAATCCTAACAAATGAACAGAGAGGTGAAAAACAAGAATGGCTTCTATTAGTTGGGTATGCAAATTTCCAGCTTTCTGCATGCCAAACCTTTCAGGGGAGAGAGAGAGGGAGAGAGGGGAGGGAGGGAGGTAGGGGGAGAGAGTGAGAGAGGAGAGAGAGAGAGAGAGAGAGAGAGAAAGCTGCTGTGTTATCTTTCACATACATTTATATTTATTTCCTTTAAGGATTATGCAGCCTTAATGTTGAATGTGTGGTACATAGCTCAGTGCTTGTGATATTTAGAGCTGGGTAAGATATGGTTCGTGCTTAGATACATTAGAGCTGGATTAGTACATAAGTCATTGTTTATAGTACATAGGAACTGGATGAGATATGATTGGTGCTGAGAAAGTTTGAGTTGGATGAGATATAGTAGAACTTGATCTTTTGGCCTTTCTCTATACAGTACACTCCACTTTATTTGGACTCTGATAATGCGGACATTAGTTTGTTTTTTTTTTTTTTTATTTAGTTGTTTAACCAGGAGTAGCACACTAAGCTGAAAGCTTTTTTACAGGAGCGACCTGAGAGCACAGGGAAGTTAAGTGACTTGCTCAGGGTCACACAGTATGCAAGTGGAAACTGTGGGATTCAAACCCAGGTGTGGTCTGCTGGATGTCACAAGATTTGCAACTCAGAGCCTTAAACCACTGCACTATACTGCCTGTTTTGGTGGACGCAAGCTGTCTGCCAGAAGCCTAAATGTATATGCATAAGGTATACACAGTGTTCTTAACGCGGAAGTGAAGTGCCAGCTGCCATGGACACTGCAGCATGTCTGAACCATCCTTATGTACCTAATTACCACCAAATTGATTTGCGGATTTGCACTGCTAGCCTGAATTAGGTGTTAATTGCCTCTACATAAAGGTGCAACAGTTACTTACCCACTCATCCGCTCATCTTTCCATGTCTGTGTCTGTGTTTGCTTGCACTCTAAAGAATGGCTTCCCCACGTCATCCAGGCATCCCTCTGGCAAAGAAAATTGACTGCCTTTGGCAGATCGACTCACTCCCCAAGCTTAATGTTCATGAGACAGCACAGAGGCTAGGCATCCCAAAGTCTACAGTTTCAGACCTCATTCATCAGAGGGACAGCCTCCTACAATAGTGGCACACAAATCAGAATCCAGACCGCAAATGTAAATGGGACAGTAAGGATAGGGAGATTGAAGAGGTGCTGTTGATCTGGTTCTTACAAGCATGCACCCAAAAACCATGGATGATTCCGGAGCTCCAGAAGAGGACGAAGCGGATAAGAAGCAGATCCTCACACTGTCCACAAGTGATGTGTGGCATGCCTTAGATGTGTTGCGTCTAACCATGTCGCAGCGATCAGACATCACACCGGACTGGGACCTCTGGAGTCAAACTGAGAGTGGTTGGAAATAATATCACATGGCGCCCAGAGTCCAGACAAAGATCACAAGTTTTACCACTGGAAAGTGAGTGAGCATTATTTATCGCACCACCCCAATCACCAATTCTCTGTGCGAAGAAGCCCTGAAAATAATAAAGGCATACTTTTTATTTCCACACAAGCCCCACATACCATACCCTCCACCCTACCCTCCACATGTCTACAAGAAGCACCAACAATCACCAAAGCACTAAACAAACAGCAGCCTACCTCTCAAAAAAATTACAGTACAGTACTGTATAATATGTGCAGCAAATTTAGTCTATACAGACACTGCTTTCCGCGGACAGTATCGGCTGACACAAATCAGTCTGCACAAAGCAGATTACACTGTATCCCATCTTTGGTGGGATGTTAGGTAAGTGTAGGATTGAAGGCCCAGCACAAGGTAAGATATGAGTGCCGGAGAAGGAGGAGGAGGCAGGGGTGGATGGAGCCCGAGTACAGCACGCTAAGCAGAGGGAGCGGAAGCTGAAAGTTTTTGAAGAAGATAGGGGAGGAGCTATTCCCCCCCCCATTGAAATAGAGGTACAGCCTTCCAATTCACTGTGTGGTACATAGCTCAGTGCTTCTGGTACGTAGAGCTGGGTAAGATATGGTTGGTGCTCAGATACATTACAGCTGAATTAGTACATGAGTCAGTGTTTGTAGTACATAGGAAATGGATGAGATACGATTGGTGCTTAGAATGTTTGAGCTGGATGAGATATGGTTGATGTTAGAACTTGATGTTTTGGCCTTTCTTTGTATCCCACCTTTGGCGGGATGTTAGGTAAGTGTAGGAATGAAGGTCCAAAATAGAATGTAATTACCGATGTGATTACCTTTTCCAACTCTGGAGGGTGTGTCCAGTAGCACACAGGAGAGGAAAAACCCTCTTGGGGGAAACCTCTGAGGACTCCTGGCTACTGACCTGCCCATCTTCTGGGCATACTAAAGGAGAGTAATCCTATTTAGATTAAAGTACTGAATTAGTTATCTTAGTACTAGATCCAGGTTATTGGTAGTGGAGGCATATCTTTGATTTCGATGGTGAGCAGAGTAATCCTGAAGGATGAGGTACTGGCGGATGAAAGTTCAATATGGAGATGATGTCAGATGAAGTTAGTTAATCCAAGTCCTTGATATCTACGGAAGAAGAAGGTGAGGAGTATAGGATCCAGCAGAGAAAGCGAGACCCTACTTGGGTCAGCCAAGGATGATGACGAAATGCAGTTGAACAAGCAGCTAGGCTCCCGAGTGGGACGAAGCAGGATGATGGGGGGACCCCACATGGTCCATCATTACGTAGATTCCTGTAGAAAAGGTGAGACCTCTACATAGGTTGGCCAAGATGAGATGAAATGCAGTTGAGCAGGCAACCAGGCCCCCATGCGGGCGAAGCAGGGGACATGGTGGACCCACGTGGTCTGCCATTTGCATTGGTTCTAGTACAGATGGCGAGACCTCCACATCCATCAGCTGATGGGATGGAATGCGGATGAGCAAGCAGCCAGGCTCTATTGTGGGGTGAAGAAAGGGTATATGTTGGGACCACAAGGCCTGCCAGTGCATAGGGTACTGTAAAAGAAGTGAGACCCCCACGTAGGTTGGCCGAGGTGAGAGGAATGCATTAAGCAAGAGCTAGGCCTTCTTGTGGGGTGAGGCACTAATTAGGAAGGATCTCCAAGGACAATGCTGAGACCATAGCTTTAGTGGCAGCCATCGTGGTGGAGACCCATATGGAGATGGATGTCCTCCTATGCTGTAGCAGGAGGGCAGTGAGGTAGGATCAGTAAATGGTTTCCTTGACTGGGAGCTGAGCTAGAGTGGTCTGGTGAGAAGGTAAGGCAGCTGTCATCACACAGTAAATGTAGAAATGCAGCAAAAGGCTAGATGTCACTGATAAAATTCCCAGACCTTTTTTAAGGTTGATGATGAGCAAGAAGTCAACGCTAAAGATGATGGTTCCAGCAGATGGAGATCCAGCTATAAATGATGCCTGGATGAGATACAATGGTTAATCCATAACTAAGATAGCAGTAAGCAAAGCAGTTGTAAAGCATACATGTGCAGTCAGCATGGTTGAGGAATAAGTGCCAATGTAGCAATATTTTGAGGATGTAGAAATCATAGAGGATGAAATGGTCAGCAGTGTTGCCCAGCAGGAATTGATGATGAGGTAGGAGTCTATGCAGTTTGGAGGTTTGCTTGGAGCCAAAATCCAGTAAAACAGTAGGGTATGATTGAGTACTTGTAGAAAGAAGAAATGTCTCAGGATGTCCAAAGAACTGAGGTATACTTGATGGAGATGTCCGGTGAAGAAACTTGGTTGGAGCTGAACCAGAAGAAGGTGGATAGCGGTAGAAGCATAATTGAATTTAAGAAGTAGGTTAGGCCTGATGTAGGTTAGCTGGAGCATGGACTACGCCATGCAAGGGTACGCAGCACTTGAGCTCGACTGATAGAGCACGTCTCAGGTGTTCAGGCTAAGAAAGATGACCAGGACGTGGTCCACTGTAGTGAAGATGGAAATACTTTGCAGGAAGGAGACTTGCTTCGTGAGGGCATGAAGTATTCGTAATGGTGAGCCCCATTGTGGGTTCATCATCACTGAAGTATGATGTGCTTCTAGGTAGGGGGTGAACCCCACACTTGAGTCAGCCTGCAGTGACTTGAAGTATGTTTGAGCTATGAGTAGGACCCCCTTATGGGGAGTGAATAATTGAGATGGTGGGACCCCATGTGGTCAGCCATCACCATAGTATTGGGATGTCTGAGGTAAGGATAGAGGGACCCCCCACAGTCCGCCATAGCAGTAGTAGCACATAGTCTAATTGTAAGGGGAGACAAGACCCAAGTGAGTCCACCTGTAGTATGGGAATAAGTTGTGAGCAATGAGTAAATTCCCTCTTGTTAGCACGGTTGGTTGGATAGTGGCCCCCATGGGCCTGCCATCACTATAGGAAGTGTGGATAAAATATGAGCCTTCTGAGGGACCCACGGAGGCCAAGCTGAACTGGAGAATCCCATGCTGGATGACTGGAGGAGTAGAATGGATTGCCAGGAGGTCATGAATAGTGACATGTGCAGTCCTCCTTCAAGGCCTCAGGAGTACATGATTTGAGGGTGGCACTTGACTTGCCATGATATGAAGTTCCCAGGCTGGTACAATAGCGAACCTATGGAGGTCCACTAGAGGACATGTTGCAAGGCAATACAAGTAATGAGCCAGACCCCTACGTGGGCTAGCTGGAGCTGCAGGATCCTCACGTAGGTCTGCCTGAGGAGTAGTAGAATGAGTGAGTCGAGCTAGGCCTCCATGTAAGTGAGCTGGACTGGCAGGACCTCCATGTAGGTCTGTTTAGAGAAGAGTAGAGTGAGTGAGTCAAGCTAGGCCTCCTCATAGGCTAGCTGGACTGGAGGGACCCCCCATGTAGGTCTGCCTAATGAGGAGTAGAAGGGGATGAGTCAAGCTAGATTTCCATGTAAGCTTGCTGGACCAGCAGGACCCCCACTGTCATGGTCTTGTGACACATAGAGTAGGATCAAGCACCTTGATATGAAGGTAGACATATCCCAGGACATCCGAAGGACTTGGAGGCACTTCACGGAACAGTCCTTCATATACAACCTGAGCTGGAATATGATTTTAATGAGCAGCCAGGCCCCCTTGCAGGATGAAGCAGGAGAGGATGGCAGGACCCCACATGGTCTTCCATCTCAGTATGACAATGGTCTGAGAAATGGGGGCAAACCCCACGTGGATCTGTCCATAGGAAAGCAGCAGAGCACAGCCGGTATGCCCAGGTGACATGGGAGTAGAGGACGGTGGGGACCCTTCATAGTTCGTCATGCCAGATGAAGGTCTGTGGTGGCTGAATCCTATAAGAGCTGCCTATAGGAAAGGGAGTCATTGTGGCCAAAGAAGAGAGAGACCAGGGCAGCTAGGCTGGCCCCAATGGCACAATAGGCATGACTGGAATGGTGCATAGGTGGAAGCAATAAACGTGAGCCATGGAAGGGAGCAGCAGCTAGGTACAGTATGATTTGAGTAAAACAGCTGTCTAAGCAAGCCATGTAGCACAGGCAGAAGAAGGTAGACATTCCTAGACAAAAACCCTTATGGACACCTGGTGGTCATGAGGATGGGAGAGCAGAGACAAAAACTTCTGTTCAGCAGCAGAGGAAGGTCCAGAAGCTGCAGATGTCAAATGGCAAATAGGCAGGGGACTCAACAACAACCCCGATAGGGCCGTGCAATTGGTGCTAGGCAAAGACAGGAAAGATGAGTGGAAGGCAACATCTCCAGCAAGAACAGCTGGAACAGAGCAAGGCACATAGCAGTGACACCCATGGGTGTAGGAGCCAGGAGGTGCAAGCATGCAGCTATGGTGCAGGCAAAGGAGTGATGGAGAGGTCAGCAGAAGATCCAGAAGCAGTGGCATCTAGCTGCAAGGAGAAGCAGGAAGCAGGATGGCACAGGACATATCTCATAGACAGGCAGTAGTGGGGGCACCCCACAGTGGCACAGCACAGGACAGGCAGGCAGACGGGGAACATGAACAGAGCGGCTGGCAGGGGAAACCCGAAAAGAGACAAAAGAGGATGGCAGGAGAAACAAAGAGGTATGGGCACACCAAGAAAAAGGAGGGGGCAGCAGAGGGACAAAGGGAAAAATGAGAAGGGCAAGGGAAGAAACAAGCCAAAGTAGGAATCAGGATGCAGGCAGAAGGAGAAGGGGATGGGCAGGAGGCAGAGAGGTGGCAGAAACATGGGGGGGAGGAAGAGCCAAAGTCTGCCAGCCACAGGAACGAATGCAAGTATGGCTCACTAAGCAGAGGAAGTGGAAGCTGAATGTTTTTGAAGAAGATGGGGGAAGAGCTTCCCATTGAAATACAGGCAGAGCCTTCCAAAAAAATCTTTTTCTCACTTGATTGAAAGGGAAGAGCAGGTTCTGTAGTAGATGTCTACAGTTTGGGAGGGAGGCAATTGTACAGTCTCTTATTTTGATTTGAATTATTTCAAGAAATATAAACAGGTATCGAAAACCATAGACAAAGATCTCCTATGCAAAACGTCCAGTACTCTATTTAAAAGAACCAAACTATGGTGGATAAATCTATTCACACCACTTTTGAACAGTCCAGTAACCTAATGTAAAAGTGAGGATATTTATTTTCTTTTGAGAAAAGGAGCCAATTTAAATCGTTCATTTAAGCCTGGAGGGATAGTAGTTCCTAAACTAAAAATCCAAAAGCCTTCTTGTTTCAAAACCAAATTATCAAAATCACCTCCTCTAGATTCAGAGTTCAGCTTGCCAATTGCCACAAAAGAAACACCTGTGTTCACCCAAAATTCTAGTGTTATTCACATGTCGTGTAGTGGCATGACTCATGTCTGAATTGGTTATTGCTCTAATGTGTTCTTTGACCCTCACTTTAAATTGCCTAATGGTGATACCCACATAAAGCACTCCACAGCTGCATGTAGTATGGTATATTATGCCACTAGTGTCACATGTGGATAGCTGTTTGATTTCAATTTCCCTGTCTGTATGAGGGTTCTTAAAAGTTTTACCCTCAAAAATGTAATTACAAGCTATACATTTTTTAGGGTTCCACGACATTAGAGAGCTGGCATTTCACTGCCGGCAGTACAGCCCTGGTGAAGTGGCAAAATGAGCAACTGTGACCTCGGAAGAGCAGCACCAATCAGGGTGACGGGCGGGAGGTGGTACATAGAAGTGCCTGCAATAAGAGTGCTGAAGCAAACAGGTGTCCACAATAAGGGCAAAGTCCCCTGTTCTCTGCGGCAAACTGATGTAACTTCTTTGGCATGGACTCTGAACTTCTGCGGCACTATTAGGTAAAGTTCTGCGGCAAGGTTTAAAGTTCTGTGGCACATTTACACATCAATAATATAGAGCCAGCTTTACAGTTTTGTGGGACCCCAGCAAGGATGGCCTGTGAGGAGGATCCCTGACTTTCACCACATAAATGTAAGTTATATAATTTCCCTTAAACCTTCAGTTTTATTCTTTTGCTTTTCAGAAGCTGTCCTGGCTCTCCATATTTATTTAAATCTATTTAGGGTTTCGTGCTATGTCATGCAACATTAATGGCTACTGGCAGGCACACCCTCAACATACTGGCAACAAAGCAAATACTATAGCTGAATAGTTGTTCTTCAAGGGGCAGCTTGAAATAGCCTAGCCATGTAGCACCCAAGACTCCCCTCTTCTGTGAACACCTATCATGGGCGCCACACACAGTTGTAGCTGGGGGTAGCAGGCTATTGGTGCATACAGAGTCTCCCTGTACTGCCACCCTGGAAACTGCCATACATTAAAAATATTAAACATCAGCAGTGTTAGCATGCTTATTTCTATCTTTTTCTCTGTTTGTTTCACTCTTTCCTTATTTCGTTGTCCCATTTTGAATTAATAATCTTTATCTTTTTTGTTATCTTTCTTACATCAGCTTCATTTTTAAAATTTTCTTTCATGTGTGCCTCACTCCCCTAGCCTGAACGTCCTGGCATCTGCAATGCCCTCTGACCATGGGCTGTCCCTTTAGCAGGTAATCTCAGGATTGCACCTAATCATGGGTTGCCCTCATGGAATCTCGATGCACTACTACTGGCCTACTAGGGTGGCTCAGCTAGCTTTTTGTATTTTCCCTTTTTTTTCTTCTGCCTCTGTAGTCTCATTGTCTATGTTTCTAAGTCAGGCAAAGTTCCCCTTCCCCAGGAGGAAAAAATGGCAGCAGTGCTCCCACCTCCAACCCATACCAAAAGGCTGCAATGCTCTCTGCTCTCTTCTTCAATCACCAAAACCTAGTAAAAGAAAAGCTTTCTCCTCCCCTACCTCCCACCCACCTAATGGCAGTAATGCTATCTCCACCCCCAGTCTATATAATGGCATCAATAATCTCACCTCTCCTCTCTTCCCGAGACCTAATCACAGCAATGCTCTTTCCCCTCCCTTCCCCATAATGGTAGTAATGCTCTATGCAACCTCCCACACCCTAAAGCTAATGACATCAAGGCATTTTCTCCTCTCCTTAACATAGTCCTGCCCCGCAAAAGCCTTGCCTGATCCCAGTTTTTAAAATCCAGTGTAACCCACCTCCTCCCATCTCAGCACCACTACCTAACCAGTAAGGAAAAGGGTGGTATTTGCAATGCTCTCCAAACAATTTTATCACAGAATGTTAACACACTGGAGGCTGGCTGTCAGACAAGGGAAGTAGAAGAGATAGGGCTGCCAGGTAAACAGAGCCAAAATGTGATTCATTCAAATTGGGGGTTGGCTACTCTGGATTTGTTCTTTGGTAACCTTACCTGGTTACCAAAGAATAGAAAAAAAAATATGACTACTATATTGAATGGTCAAGCTATTTGTGCTTTAAAAAAAAATAGAAGCTGCACTGATGCTCTGAGTAAATCTACTTCTCCCTCAGTGGCATTTTTAACTGTAAGCCTGAGCTTGAAATCTGTCTTGCCCATACTTGCATATTGTCCTGGCGTAACATATAAATGTTAAAATTTCTCCAGTTTCTCAATTTGTTTTTCTCTTCCCTTATTTATTTTCCACATTTTACATAAATAATCTTTAGCTTTTCACTTTTCTTACCTTGGTTTCATCTGTAATTTCTTCAGTCTTTCAGCATGCTCTCATTCTTTTCCTTCCCCAAGTTTTTTTTTTTTACTTAGCTGTCCCATTGCTTGCATTTTTTATAATTTACTCTTTTCTTCCCTAGCCACCAGAGTTGACCCATCAAGTTGGCAACCTCACAGCCCCACCAACAGCAACCTCTTGTGCTCTAAACCCCATAAGGATAGCAAATTGCCCCTCCCCCAACAGCACTTTACCCTCTCATGGTTTTAGAACAGATAAAACCCACCACTACTCATCTCAACCCCACCACTTTCCTAACAAGCATTGAGAAGGCCATTGAGTGGTCTTGTAGATTTCAATGTATGTCATTATCTAGCCCAACACTGTACAGTGATCCTCTGCCTCTTCCTGCCTCAATAGCATTGTAAAGTTTCCTCTTAGACATTACTCTGCCCTCTCATAAAACAAGAAATACTAACCCTGCATATCTAAACCCAAAAGGTCATGCCACCCAGAGCCTCACTGGGACTCTGCTTTTTATATTGGTACTCTTTTTTGGTCCAACAGTGTAGGACAATCCTTTACTTCTTCCTATTACTGCTGGGCCCAAATGCTGGATTCATACCCCAGTATGGCTTTGTGTAGGCCCTACAAAACACTATTGGGATAAGAAAAAAAGCATTCTGGCCCACTAGCAGTGATAGGAAAAGGCAATGGATTATCATCCAGCCTTGGACCAAAAATTGGGTGCCAATATAAAAAAAAAATAGGGTGACTCAAGTGGGGTTCTCAGGGCTGGGTGGGGATGGTTTGAGGGGCTGAGATGGTTGGGATGAATTTTAGTTCTTATAAAGCTACAAGCAGGCAGAGGAATTGCTTGAAAGGAGTGGTGTCAGTCTCTGTCTAACTTACTGGGGCAATATCTACAGGAGGACGGGGTAGAAGAGGAGGAGGAGGAGGAGTAGCCCTCTATGTAAGGCAAGGTATCAATGCAATGGAACTAAAGGGTAAACAGGGAGGAGAGGGGGCACTGTGGGTCACCCTGGAGACTGGAAATGGCACCACAATCTGCACAGGGGTTGTATACAGACCCCCATCTCAGGGGAGGAAATGGACAAGGAAATGATAGAAGGCATCCTTAGGATGGCAGAGAAAGGGAAGATATTGCTGATGGGGGACCTGAATATGCCAGATGTTAAATGGAGCACCTTTGCTGCAGCCACATCTAAGAGCAAGGCCATTCTCGATGCCCTACAGGGGGCATGCCTCAGACAGCTAGTTTTGGAACCCACTCAGGAGGGAGCAATCTTAGACTTGGTACTCTCAAATGGGGACGGAAAGAGGATCTTAGATCTAGAAGTGGGTAGCCATCTGGGAACAAGTGACCACCAAACAGTGTGGTTCATGATAAATGTAGCTGTAGAGTCAAGCCATACAAAGTGAAGGTACCGGACTTCAGGAGGGTTGATTTTATCAAAATGGGAGAGTGCCTCAGAAAAGCACTAGCAAATAGGCAAGAAGGTGGGGTGGAGCAACAATGGGGAAACATCAAAACTGCCATCACAGAGGCAACAAGCCTTTGTGTGAAGCAAAGAAACAAATCAAAATGAAAGAGAAAAACACTATGGTTCTCAAAAGAAGTGGCAGGGAAGGTTAGTGAGAACAAGATAGCATTCAGGAGGTATAAGGAAACACAGAAGGAGCAGGACAGAGAACTGCACCAGTTAAAGCAGAAGGAAGCGGGGAAGGCAGTCAGAATAGCAAAGGCCCAAACTGAGGAAAATATAGCCAGCTCAGTTAAGAAGGGGGATAAAATCTTTTATAGGTACATTAGGGAGCAAAGAAAGACTAAAGCAGGGGTACTGAGGCTGAATAAAGAGAAGGGTGGCTGGGCAGAGGGGGACAGTGAAAAAGCAGGAATACTGAACAAATACTTCTGCTCAGAATTCACAAAGGAAGAGGAGGGGGAGGTACCTAATCCAGTCAATAGAAGCACTCTGGATGGGGGTGATATCAGTCCTTTCACAGAAGAAAGGGTCAGAAAGAACTCCTAAAACTGAAGGTGGATAAAGCAATAGGGCCTGATGGGATTCACTCCAGAATTCTAAAAGAACTAAGGGGAGAACTAGTAACACCACTGACTACCATTTTTAACAAATCATGGTAGGATGGTGTGGTACCTGAGGACTGGAGGAGGGCAGATGTGATTCCCCTTCACAAAAGTGGGAGCAAGACAGAGGCAGGAAACTACAGACCTGCCAATTTGACCTCAGTGGTATGGAAAATTATGGAATCACTTCTGAAGGAAAGAATTGTTGAGTACCTAGAGGCCAGTGGGGCACAGGACCCAAGGCAGCATGGATTCACAACAGGAAGGTCATGTGAGATGAATCTAATTGATTTCTTTGACTGGGTGACCAATGCAGTAGATCAGGGAGGGGCAGTGGACATGGCCTACCTAGACTTTAGCAAGGCATTTGACACAGTCCTGCACAAAAGATTAATAAACAAATTAGCCAGCCTGGGAGTGGGTCCCAGGGTGGTAGCCTGGGTAAAACATTGGCTGGACAACAGGACACAGAGGGTAATAATCAACAGAGTCCATAGTGAAGAAAGGGGTTACTAGTGGGGTACCAGAGGGTTCAGAACTGGGGCCGGTCCTTTTTAATGTCTTTAGAAGTGACATGGCAGAGGTACTGGAATGAAAAGTATGTCTCGTTGCAGATGACACAAAGATCTGCAACAGGACTGATACACAATATGGGGTGGAAAGGATGAGAAGGGACTTGGCAAGGTTGGAGGAATGGTCAAATGTATGGCAGCTTAGATTCAATGCAAAGAAGTACAAAGTAATGCACCTGGGAAACAAAAACCCAGAGGGAAGAGTACACAATGGGGGGTGAGATACTGACAACAACAAAAATGGAAAAGAACCTATGGGTAGTTACATCAGATGACCTAAAAGTGGGCAAGCAATGTGAGAAGCCAGTAAGGAGGGCTGGAGCAATACTGGGATGCATAGGGAGAGGCATCACCAGTAGGAAAGAGGAAGTTGTTATCCCTATGTACAGACAGTTGGTAACACCACATCTGGGGTACTACATGCAGTTCTGGAGACCCCATCTCTGCAAAAACATAGAGAGGGAGGAGGCTGTCCAGAGGAGGGCAACCAAAAACTTATGAAGAAAGACTAAAGAAGCTTAATATGTATATACACGAGGAAAGGAGGGAGAGGGGGGACATGATAGAAACTTTCAAGTACCTCAAGGGAATCAACAAAGTCCAAGAGGGTAGCATCTTTCAGAAAAAGAGATGTGCAAGAACAAGGGGGCACAATTTGAAAATACAGGGGGACAGCTCAGAGGTAATGTGAGGAAGTATTTCTTCATGGAGAGGGTTGTAGATGCATGGGACAGCCTTCCTGAGGAGGTCATGGAGTCAAAAACAGTGGGGAAATTCAAGAATGCATGCAACAGACATAAGGCAATTTTAGTGGGGGGGTAGGAGGAAGTAGGCTGTTGGTTAACTAGGATCTGCAGCTTATCCATTAGGTAGGGAAATGGGCAGACTAGGTGAGCCAAGCAGTCCTTATCTGTCATCAAATTCTATGTTTCTGTGTTTCAGTTTCTGCAGCCAACCCCAAATTCTGCTTCCAGCCCCAAATTCTGTGGCAGGTCATAATTTCTGTGGCAATCGCCACATGCCACAAAACCGCAGAAAACAGGGGGCCTTAAATAAGAGCTCTGTCCAGGGAAAGCCTGTTGCCATGGTGTCCTTCAGATCTGCAGATTGCCTACCTGGATCAAGAGTGGCCATCAGTTAGGGAGCTTTGAGGGGAAAGCCTGTTGCCATGGTACCCTGCAGATTGCCCACCTGGATCAAGAGCGACCATCAATTAAGGCACTGTGCAGGGAAAGCCTGTTGCCATGGCGCCCTGCAGACTGCCTACCTGAACTGAGAGAGGCCATCAATTAAGGTTCTGTGCAGGAAAACCTGTTGTCATGGTGCCCTGCAGATTTTCTACCTTGATCAAGGGTGGCCAGCAATAGGGGAGCAATGTGGGGAATGTGGTTTGCCAAGGTACCCAGGTGTACCTCATCCCAGATCAAGATTGGTCGGCCCGTGGTTAAGTGAGGTACAACTGGCGGGTGGACAGTGATGCAGCATCTGCACAGTAACCCACAGTGTCACTGCCATGCCTCTCGAGTTTGTCGACAGTCCCTGGGGGAATAAGCTGCTTCTGCATGAGGGATATGTATACCACATGGAGCGCACCTGCGGTGAGAAGACCTATTGGAAGGGCATGGAGTACCAGGGCAGCCAGTGTAAGGTTCAAGCACATACAACTGCAGAGGAGGTGGTCACTGCACTGAGGACACACAACCACATCCCAGACTCTGCTGATGTGACAGTGCAGAACATGCATGAAGAGATCAAAAAATAATACCTGAGACATAGCAACAAGCAGTGGCCACCTGCTGCAACATGCTACCCAGGTCTGTTGGTGGTAGGATGCCCCACCTGGAGTACCTCAAGCGTTCAGTACAGCATGCCAGGAGAGGAGCCAGAAAAGTGCCCAGTCTGCAGACCACACTGGCAGATCTAGTTGTGCCCGAGGAGATCCAGGTCACCCAGAAGGGAGAGCTGTTCATGCTATGGGACTCAGGGAGTGGAGAGGACCGGTTCCTGCTGTTTTCAGCAGAAAGCAACCTGCAGTACATGGAACAGTGCACTGACTGGTATCCTGAAGGGACCTTCAAGAGCTGTTCCCCATTGTTCCGGCAACTCTGCATCATCACGGGGTGGAATTCAGCACAGTGATACTTACGGTGTATGTACAGATGGCTCACCATACCATCTCCACATAATGTTGCCATCCTGAGAAAGTTGCTAGAGCTGCCCCCTGGTCTGAAGTCCTGGTCAGTGATGGTTGACATTGAGTTAGCAGCATGCAAAGCCTTCCAGTCGATGTTCCCAGAGGCTGTGCTGTGGGGCTGCTTCTTCTGTCTCTGCCAATCTGTCTGGCGTAAGGTGCAGCAGCTGACCAAAGTCCTGTGGTCCTACACTTTGCCATGAACATCCACCTCCTGTCTGCCTTTGCATTTGTGCCACCCGGGGATGTAGTGCCCACATTCAAGGAGCTGTGCACCTGGGACTTCTGCATTGCATGGGAGGCCTCCTCACCCCCTAATGGATTACTATGAAGACAGCTGACTTAGACAACCCATTTGTAGTGCAGCCCATCACAAGCCAATCTTTCCAGTTGAATTCTGGAATTGTTATGATGCAGCCCAGTCTGGCTTTCCAAGGACCATCAACTCTGTGGAGGGCTGGCATCAATGGTTTAATTCTCTGTTGGGGCAGCGCATCCAGTATCTGGACCTTCATTGATTGTCTGAGTTTGGAGCAGCAACTCAACAAGATCAAGGTACAACAGTGCGTGGCAGGGATGGTAGTGGCCATGTCATGGGAGCGGTACAATGCCAGCACATCATAGAGCTAGTGGAGCAGTATGGCGAATGCACTGTGCAGGACTACATTAAGGGGATCACCATGAACTTTCACCTGCAAGTGTAGCCCCTGTTGTATTTTGCCAGTAGGTGCATGCCCACTGGTGTGGCTCACATGCCTTTTTATGATGTCCCTGCGGCTGTGTGGCCATGGTCACTCTCATGGTATTCTTGAGTAAAGCTTTATGTGTCAGCATACTTGTCTCCAGCATAATTTGTTCTGGTGGTGTTTGTGGCTGTTCTCCATTGGGGCACTCTACATGGTATCCAACCACGCCTCCCCAGGGGCCATCAGACCTTTCCAGGAAACCCACTGGTACCGCATGTAGACTGAGGTGACCTCCCATAGCCCAGCAGGTGGAGTTGTCATTGCAAAGTCCCCAGATGCATGACCAGTGTCAAAATGTTATGTAACACAGTTCCTGGTGGCCTAGTGGCCACCGGTCCCCCCCAGCAGGGAGTGTCAGCTGTCACCACCCCACGTCCCCGCAGTCTGAGATAGATCAAGCCAATGGCAAGGCCCACTGCACTTCTTCATGGCTGGTGGGGGGTGCTCCCCTCACTGCTGCTATGCCAGCCACACATATTGTTGGATGCAGTGATATTTTTCCATGCTTTGTGCCTTCGGCAGGATGTCAATATTCTGATTGCTGGTGGCAATTTTGCTGTTGCGCTGGTATGGGTGAACCATTTTTTACACTAGTAACAACTCTTAACTCCTCAATTTTGCCACGTTAAGGTGTTAACCCATGTATGCCTATTGTAAACTAGAATATCCATAAGACTTTTAGCTCTTCTGTATGTAATTCTAGACTATTCCCTTACAAATTCATCAAGAACCTTATCTCCCTGCAAAATATGCCATTGTGGTTTAATGATGTTTTCAAAATATTTGGCATGAGCCAAATTGCTAGTGACCAAACTGAATTGGGTTATTTCTTGCTGGTCATTAGTTTCCCCTTGATTTTTTTAAAATAAGTTCTTCCCTCCTAACTGAACTAGCATGATCAAAGGCTTGCCTTATACTTTCTGCTGAATAACCCCTTTCCAGAAATCTCTCTTCCAGATCACTAACACCTTCCTTAAATTTAGTCTCTATTCAGCAGTTTCTCCTGAACCAGAGAAAATGTCCCTTTTGGAATATTTGACACAGGCAATGTTAGGCTAATGGAAGAGTATTTCAGTCTGTATGTTCCCAAAAAATGTTAGTAGATAGGCCCCCTTCCTCCCCTTTGTATTTTTCTATATCCAAATACTGGATCCTAATTCTATTGGCTATATATGTAACCTCAAGTCCTCACTGGTGGAATGTAGATAAGTGACAAAATCCTCTAATTCCTCTAGGCTGCCTTTCCCAATCATAATAATACCATCTATAAAATGGCACCATAGGGAGATTCTGTTGAAGAAAGGAATGTTTGTACCATCTCTTACTTGGGTATCTTCCCACTGTCCTACATACAGGTTGGCAAGGCTGGGCACAAAGGTTGCCCCCATTTCCATACCCTTTCCCTGTAAAATAAAAAAGAATTAAGAAAAGTGAAAGCATTGCAGTTTAACACAAATTTACCAAGTTTCATCAAAAATTCAGTAGATGGATGTGCTTCATTTTCATCATTTGATTCAAATAAAAGGCAAGGGTATCAAAGTTACATAGGATATATTGCTATAGAGTGTATCTATATCAAGTGTCACAAGACAGCAAGCCTCCTGAATTTCAGTGTCTATTATTTGTAAATCATCTTTAGTGTCTTTTAAATATGAGCCCAATGCTAGTATGGAGGGTGTCATGTAATAATCCACATATTCTGATAGTGGTTCTGTTATAGACCCTATGCCACTAATAGTAGGGCATCCAGGTGGAGATTCTAAAAATTTGCAAACTTTCAGCAGAAGGTACTATAGAACTGTTTATTACTGCACAAGTTAAATTTAGCGCATGACACTAATCAGCCACAACTGCTAAAATTTAATTTCACGCTCTGCAGTTAGCTCCTAATTTGTGTCCATTGAAAATATGCAGTTTTAACCAATTAGCACCATTTTATTTTAGCACAGTTATCACTTAAGCGAATATAGCTATAATTATTTTACATCAAATATAACCTGTTCTACAGTATGTAATAGATCATACTGGATATTCTGTAATCAGAAAGTCATATATATTTTTATCTATATGCCCTTGTTCCAATGCTGACCTGATAGTTTAATCAATACAGCTCTTAAATTCATAGGTAGGATCCTTTTCTAGTTTCTTATAGAACTGTGTATCCTCGAGTTGACGAAAAGCTTTTTTCTCGTAGTCTGTGGTATTTATAATGACAATACTTCTGCATTTGTCTGACGCCTTTATGGTAATTGTGTTGTCATTCTGCTGTTTTTTTTTAAAGCTTCCATTTCTGGCCTTATAAGGATATAATATCTCAATTCAAGTTGGTTGCCAAATAACTTAGTAAGTTCTTTATCACCAATGTAATGGAATGTTACAATAGCTGTGCTTGATGAGGGTGAAACAGTGGACTTTTTCCTGAGTTTTATCCCAGCTTCCTGCATTTCAGTTTGTTCCATTGATATTGTGCTCTGGCTTTCCCCCAAAATACCTCCCATTTTATTTTTCTTGTTGAAATATGACTTCAAACTCAGATTTCTACATACTATTTTCAATTACAGTATAGACTGAAATGTATTGATCGATGTAGTGGGGACAAAAGAAAGTCCTTTACTGAATAATTATAACTCTGCCTCCATTAAGGGCTTGCTTGATAGTTTTAGCACCTTTGATTCCATATCAAGCTCTGATGTTGTTGATACTGGTGTCAGTGTGGAAGTCTGCGTGTTGGATGTTCCTCTTGTTGGTAATATGTCTGGGGCTCCCAAGGATGATATTGTGGTGGATGTTGTCCTTGTTGATCCTGAATGTGTTGTCCACCACATCCTCCTCCTCTTAACCCTCCTCATTTTCTTTTTCCTGTCCCTCTTTGTAGGTTGGTTGTTTCCTGAAGTCCCTGATATCTGGTGCCTTGTGTACTCCTACGTAGGTCCTATAGTGATTCAAGGGGCGGGGGCTGCTCCTTCTTTAAAAAAGACTCATTAGTGCTTCACAGCTCTTCTCCCTCTTATTCACTCTGGACCACACTGAACAGAAAGGACACAGGTCTGTTCTTTTTCAGAATCCCCTTCTGGTTGCCACTCCTTTTCCAAGAATACACCCTGTCCAATTTATTATCTTCTCTGTCTCTATTTAATTTATTTTAATTGCTTTTAATTCCTTGCCTGCTTTAGCAATCAAATTTTTTAGATGCTGGTTCAGTTTGTCAAAATCAGAATGCTCTTTAAATGTTAAAACCAGTACTTCTTTTTATTCGATTTCAGTCACTAATTTATCTGGTGTTTTTTTTTTTTTTTGCCAAAGTCAGTTATTAACTGGATTAATTTCTATGAGACTTCGCTGAATATTTTTCTCCATCTGTTCATGAATTCAGTTACAGCCTGTCCATGTGAGGGATTCTTTAACAATCTTAGCCATCTAGGAACCTTGTTCACTGGTAGGTATGCTTCTAAACTGGTTTGGTTCCAGTAAATTCTCAGAGATTTTAAATGCACTGTTTTCAGCTCTTTAAAGGCCTACTGTAAAGTGTGTTCTTCTTCCAGTCTAATGCTGTTATCTGCACTGGCTGTTTTGTGAGAAAAAGTTTAACAGTGCTAGCACCCTTCAGTAATTTCTCAACATACTCCAGCAGGTCTGGAGCTCAAGGGTTTATGTCTGGAGGTGCTTCCAAAGACATACTACTGTATGTTTCCACAACAATGCACAACAGACTACCATGGAGCAAAAAAATGAAGAGCAAAAAAAAAATGTGGAAATAAGCTTTATCCACACAAAATTTTAAATGTGGAACCTGTGCATACATCCAATCCATAAAATAGAAACATAGACTTTGACGGCAGATAAGGACCACTTGGCCCACCCATTCTGCCCCTTTTCCTACCTATTGGATAAGCTGCAGATTCTAGTTAACCAACAGCCTACTTCCTGCAACCCCCCATTATAATTGCCTTATGTCTGTCCCATGCATGTTTGAATTCCCCCATTGTTTTAGACCCCACAACCTCTCCAGGAAGGTGGTTCCATGCGTCTACCACTCTCTCTGTGAAAAATAATTTCCTCACATTACCTCTGAGCCATCCCCCCTCTAACTTTAAATTGTGCCCCCTTGTTCTTACACATCTCTTTTTCTGAAAAATGCTACCCTCCTGGACTTTGTTGATTCCCTTGAGGTACTTAAAAGTTTCTATCATGTCCCCCCATCCCTCCTTTCATCAAGGGTATACATATTAAGTTCCCTCAGTCTCTCTTCATATGGTTTCTGGTATAGACCCTGTACCATTTTAGTTGCCCTCCTCTGGAGGTGCAAGAACTGCAAAGGAAGCCCTCCCTGAAGCAAGGCACTAGGTGTGGAAGCGCCCGAAGCCCCGAAACGAAGTCAAGTCGCAAGGGCTACAAAGGAAGCCCTCCCTGAAGCAAGGTGCTAGGTGTGGAAGCACCCCCCCCAAAGCCCCAAAACGAAGTCGGGTCACGAGGACTGCAAAGGAAGCCCTCCCTGAAGCAAGGCGCTAGGTGTGGAAGCGCTCCCCCAAAGCCCCGAAATGAAGTTAATTGGCAACTTGCTGCTCGCTGCTCCCAGTATGGTGTTGACGCCATTTTCATTTGAAATCTAGAAGGACCCTAGCCTGAAGAAGTCAGCGTGGATATACTGATTGTTTTTTCCAACTGTTTCTGAGTCTTGCATAGTGCACTGTTTAAGTCCTTTTTTACCTGTTGCCTTAATGTGCCTTAATTTAATTGGTAGTTAGATGCTTTTTAAGCTACATGAAATGCAGCATTACTTATTTTGACCTAGCACAGTGCTGTGTTCTAATTCCGTTTACCTGTTGCCTTAAATTAATTGCTTTGTGAGTTAGAAGTAGCTCAGCATTGCCCTGCTATATGAAATTTTCTGAAATCGGCCCCAAAAGTCTCAGAATGCATTTGCTGGGTCCTGCAAATTAAAAGTACAATTACCTGCCTGTGTCAGTCGCTCCTTCCTCCCTCTCTGATATTTAATCCCCTCTTCTCCTCTCCTCCACAGTCGGGTCATGAGGGCTGCAAAGGAAGCCCTCCCTGAAGCAAGGCACTAGGTGTGGAAGCGCCCCCCCGAAGCCCCAAAACAAAGGTAATTGGCAACTTGCTGCTTGCTGCTCCCAGCGTGGTGTTGGCCCTGCCGGCGCTCCGTGCGCTCCCCACCCCCACCACCACCCTTGGTGAGTTCTCTGTCTTATAGGTTTTGTCATGTGATGTGAAAAACCTATCAGCCAATTCTCCCATCTGCAGCTTATCAGCTGCTAACACTAGTGGTTGCTCTACCAGACTCTGCCTGTTACCTCTGTTGCTTGTTATTAAGCCATCAGAGAGAGATAGAGAGAAAACAAGGAAAAAAAATATCCTGATCACTTTTCTTCTAGTGCTTAAACCTGTCAAATGTGGCCCACTTTCAGCCAAAATCACTATAGATTAACTACCCCTGCTCACCTAGAACAGTTACCCACAAGCACACTACTCCCAGAGTCCCGAGACTCCCTCAGATCTACACCATGGATTATTTATTGACTTGGGTGGCTCTTGTACACTCAGCTTATTTATTCTATACTGCCCTCCCCCTTCCCTGTGGCGGCCCCCCTCTGAGAAGGGCTCCTACCCTATACACCCCCCTTGACCCCCTGCATTGAGGGTGAACAGATCAAATAAACCTTGCCAAGGCACACATAGGCCACTTCTGTAAGGGTCTAGCAGCCTACTTTGATAAGATGGCCAACAGAGTTAAGCTAGCCCTGGCAAAAAGAAACACAGGTGAGGGGGTACAGGCAAAGTGGGCAAGCATTAAGGATGCAATACTTGAAGCAACATCCCATTGTGTTAGACAGAAAAGGAAGTGCAAAAGAAGAAGGAAACCACTTTGGTTCTCAGATACAGTAGCAGAAAAGGTCAGAGCCAAAAGGCTGGCCTTCAGGAAATATAAGGGAACACAGCGGGATGAAGATAGGGAGGCATACCAAACTGCCCTAAGGGAAGCAGGGAAGGCAGTAAGGCAGGCAAAGTCCCAAACTGAGGAAACACTAGCACGAACAGTAAAAGAAGGTGACAAGACTTTCTATAGATACATTAGTGAAAGGAGAAAGTCCAGAGGGGTATTGCTAAGCAATGGAGAAAAGGGAGCATGTGAGAAGGAGGACCCTGTAAAGGCATCTATCCTAAATAGATACTTTTGCTCAGTATTTACTGAAGAGAAGGTAGGGCAGGGCCCACAGCTCAGCATCATGGACACAGGGGGGAGGAGGTGAGCACTACTCCTTCACAAAGAAAGGGTCCTACAAGGCTTGCTAAGCTCAGGGTGGATAAGGCAATGGGACCTGATGGCATACATCCCAGGGTACTTAAGGAGCTAAAGGAGGAACTAGCAGAGCCATTAGCAGAATTGTTTAGTGAGTCTCTGAGCACAGGAGAGGTCCCAGAAGACTGGAGAAGGGCTCATGTGATCCCGCTCCACAAGAGTGGTAGCAGGGAGGAGGCAGGGAACTACAGACCAGTCAGTCTTACCTCAGTAGTGGGCAAGATTATGGAGGCACTCCTTAAGGAAAGGATACTGCAACACCTGGAATCCATAGGGGCACAGGATCCAAGACAGCATGGGTTTACAAAAGGAAGGTCCTGTCAAACTAATCTCATAGATTTCTTTGACTGGGTAACCAGAGTGGTGGACCAAGGGGAGCAGTTGATGTCGCCTACCTTGACTTCAGCAAAGCTTTTGACACTGTTCCACATAGAAGATTGATAAATAAGCTGGGTAGGCTCGGGTGGGTCAGAAGTTGGTCAACTGGGTGGCAAACTGGTTGATGGGCAGAAAACAGAGAGTGGTGGTAAATGGTATACAGTCAGAAGAGATGCAAGTCACAAGTGGGGTACCTCAGGATCAGTCCTGGGGCCAGTCCCTTCAACATCTTCATTAGTGACCTTGCAGATGGACTAGAGGGTAAGGCTTGTCTGTTTGCAGATGACACCAAGATCTGCAACAGAGTAGATGATCCAGATGGGGTGGGCAGAATGAGAAGAGATCTGGATAAACTAGCAGAATGGTCAGAAGAGTGGCAACTGGGATTTAATGCAAAGAAGTGCAAAATCATGCACATAGGGAAGAGAAACCCTGAAGCCACCTATAGGCTGGGTGGGGAGTTGCTAGCAGTCACAAAGGAAGAAAGAGACTTGGTCATCATCATCACTGATGACCTAAAATCATCCAAGCAGACCTCTAAAGCAGTAGGTAAGGCTAGGGGGGTGTTAGGGTGTATTAGTAGGGGTATCACAAGTCGTAAGAGGGAGGTAATAATCCCTCTGTACAAGACACTGGTTAGGCCCCATCTGGAGTACTGCGGCAGTATTGGAGGCCACACCTTCACAAGGACATTAATCTAAATTGAGGCAGTCCAGAGAAGGCAACCAAAATGGTGCATGGACTGCATCAGAAGATCATAGAGGACAGATTAACGAGCTCAATATGTATACCTTTGAGCAAAGGAGGGAGAGAGGTGATATGATCGAGGGCATTCAAACACCTTAAGGGCATAAACAAGGTGAAAGAGTCTAACATGTTTAAATATAAGAAAAATAGCAGGACAAGAGGACACAGCATGAGATTGAGGAGGCCGATTAAGGGGAATGTGAGGAAATTCTTTTCACAGAAAGGGTGGTGGATGCATGGAATGGCTTACCACAAGAAGTGGTGGCTATGAATACAGTGCAGGGCTTCAAACAGGCATGGGATAGGCATAAGGGAGCAATACAAATGACTATGAATAGATAGGCCACTGACAGAGCAAAGGCCAATGGCACATTTATAAGGTAGAAAAAGAAATGGGCAGACTGGATGGGCCTTGCGGTTCTTATCTGCCGTCAACTTCTATGTTTCTATGTTTCTACTTTCCTTCCACTCCACATATGCCCAACGGAGACTCTGCCTAATGGCATCGATCACCCCTGCCTGTCCCTTCCTGAAGGGACACTACACCTATTTGTCACCCTTCCTCAGCATCCTCGACCAATGGAGCCATCTATTCATCCCCTTGAAGGACTTGGGCTTTTATGCCAGGCTCAAGCTGGCACTGGGGGGGGACATTGAACCCAACCCAGGCCCATACTCCCCCAATCTCACCCTAACTGACCATACTAACCCCCTCTGGGCAAACTCTAGGGGGATCAAGTTGGCGCTTATGAACATCAGCAGCCTAAGGCACAAAATTCACGACCTGGAGGCCTGGACAACACTGTACAAACCGGATATACTTGCGGTCACCAAAACATGGCTCAAACCCTAGATCCTCCCACATGAAGTGGACTTAGCCGGCTATCAAGTTTTCCGAAAGGACAGAGAGGGAAAAAAAAAGAGGAGGTAGGGTTCTCATTTGCCTCAACTCCACCTTGAATGCCTCGCAGGTCGACCACCCTGCCTCCCACAACTTGCACAGTGAGATCTTAATCCTTTAAGTGCTCCTTGGTGACACTAAGCCCCTTTACATAGGCTGCGCCTATCTCCCTCCTCACTCAGCTGTCATTTCCCTTGAACCCCTAATCAACACCTTTGAGGAGCATCCTTTGGGGGAGGTCATCCTTCTCGGGGACTTCAACCTAAACTGGTTGGCCCTTGGGTCTCCTGTGACCAAGAACCTAGTACTCAACTCCTCTCTCACCCAAGTCATTGACCTCCCCACCAGACACAATGCCAAAACTGGCAACCACTCCCTGATCGACTGGGCTCTAGTCTCCTGCCCTGACTGCATACTTACTGCCGGGATCATGTCTGATTCCCTCAGCGACCACTCTCCAACTTTCTGTATATGGTCCAATAAACCCTGTAAAACACCTGCTCGCATCATAGAAGCAAGGAATTTTAGCAGGTTTGTCCCTGCTGACTTCTGCTCAGCCCTGGGGACTATTGACTGGAACCCCATCATCTCTCTCCCCTCACTCGATGAGGCACTCGACTACTTCACCAACTCATTCTTGTCCTTGGCTAATCTACACGCTCCACGGAAGCAACTAAGGGTTCAGGGAAAGTGCCACAAATGGCTGAGCCCTAACCTTAAGCAAGCTATGATACTCCGTGACAGGACCTGGGGACTCTACAAGTCTTCTGGCGGTACACCTGAATGGGAGAAGTATAGGGAACTGAGGAATCTTTGCAAGAAAACCTTTAAACAGGCTAAATCACAGTACCTAAGGGACCTCCAAACAGGTCATCTCAGTAACCCCAAGAAATTCTGGGGTCACATTAACTCCCTCATCAAGGGTACCCCAAACTCACCTAATGACACACTTCTGTTCGGTAACTTCTTGACCAGCGACCCCTTGGCTGTTGTCGAAGCCTTCTCTGACTACTTCTCTAACCCCTTAGGTTCCCCCCCACAACTTCCCCTGGGTCCCCTTCCTTCATCCTTTGGGACCGAACCCTCCCATGGCCCCAATTCCACCTGAAACTAGTCAAACCGTCTGCTGTACTCCCACTGCTCCTCAAAATAAATCCCAACTCCTCCCCCAGGCATGACCTTTTACAACCTAGACTGCTGAGAGCAGCTGCCACGGCTATTGCCTATCCCGTCACCCTATTGATTAATAGGTCACTCCTCGAAGGAACCATCCCTACCAAATGGAAGGTTTTGACTATTGTCCCAATCCATAAAAAAGGTCCCCGTGACCTCACGGGAAACTACAGGCCAATCTCCCTTCTCATCCCTCTTGAAAAGTACAGGAGAGGCTGTATAATCAACTACAGGACTACCTAGAACAGCACCTACTCTCTGATGTACAACATGGGTTCAGAAAAGGCCATGGCACTGACACTGCCCTAATCCGACTCACATCTGACATTCTTAAGGCCATGGACCAAGGCTTCCCAACAGGCGCACTATTCATCGACCTATCCAAGGCCTTTGACATGGTCAACCATGAACTCCTCCTCTCTAAGCTCTGGCAACTAGGTCTGGATGCACATGCCCTCTCATGGTTCAAGAACTACCTGACTAACAGAACACAGAAAGTCCGTTGGAGGGGTTCTCAATCCAGCAAAAGACCCATGGATTCAGGGGTACCCCAGGGCTCGATCTTGGGCCCCCTACTATTCTCACTGTTCCTAAATGACATCGAGGGAGGCTGCAGGCCGAGTAACCTCATTCTTTATGCAGATGACACCGTAGTCTACTTCAGTGACCCCCACCCCAGTGTCATCTCTACCAAGCTGCAGACCTGTCTCTCTGACCTTGAGGCCTGGTTCTCAGCAAATTCTCTAAAACTGAATGATGACAAAACCAAGGCCATCCTATTCGGGACAAGACGGTTCAGGGCTGACAGAAGTGACCTACTCAAGCTCATGTCAGCCCTAGGGAGTAGGGTTGAGGTCTTGGATCAGCTCAAGTACCTTGGTGTCCTCCTTGACCAGGAGCTGACCTATAAATACCACATCACCTCCCTAACCCGAACCATCCACCAGAAGATGGGGCTCCTCTATCATCTGGGAAACTCCCTCACTAGTGAGGCGTGTCGTGCAATTGCCAACTGCAATCTCCTCCCAACAATCCTCTACGGAGCCCCACTACTGCGGTCTCTCTGAGAGTCTGAGCTCAATAAGCTCTCCACAATCTACCATAAAGTGGCTCGCTTTGCTACTAACTCTCCCAAGGAGGCATCACTGCGAGGCCTTAGCAGACCTAAACTGGCCCTCCCTCCGGCACAAGCTAGCCTACTCCTCTGCCTGCCTTGCTTTCAAATTCACCTCCCTTGGTCCTCCTCCTCACCTGCGTGATCTACTCATCCCAAAGATCCAGCACCGTACCCTTCGATCCTCAGCTAGATGTCCCCTTGCCACCCCCTGGGTTCACACCAGTCAAGGCAAACGCTCCTTCCATTACGCTGCCCCCCTATTATGGAATGCCCTTCCTGCGACTCTAGTAAACAAGCCTTCTCTCCTAGGGTTCAAATCAGGCCTCAAAGTGTATCTCCTGGAATTTAGCCTCTGCGGGTGCAACCGTTAGCCCCTTATCAGGATCACCCCTCTGTGACCTCTGGTGCCAACTTTAACTGCTTTCCTATAGCATTCCCTTTGTAAACTGCTAAGGTACTATGAAACCATCTTAACTTTTATTAGACCAGTGGAACCCTCTGCTTTCTGGGCCAACGATGTTACCCAATGTGTACCATGTACAAACCATAAACTCATGTATGTTAATACCCAACTATGTACCCCCTGTGACTACTTATGTACTCAGCTAACGCTGTCCTACAGTTGCTCATGTGTATCCCTCTCCTTGTTATGCTTCATACCCAATGTCATCCAATACTATTCTGCTATGTATGTACACACTGTATCTACAAATGTATACCTAAGACTACTGTTTAATGTTGCCAAGATATGTACTCTCTGTAACTAATCCCGGGTCGCCCCTGAAAAAGGGATCTCTGGTCTCAGTGGGCTTACCCGGTTACCAAAATCTAAATAAATAAATAAATTCCATCCTGTCTATGTCCTTGCATAGATGAGGTCTCCAAAACTACATGCAGTACTCCAGATGGGGTCTCACCAACTGTCTGAACAGAGGGATAACCACTTCCCTTTTTCTACTTGTGATACCCCTCCCTATGCATCCCAGTATCCCCCTGGCTCTTCTTATTGACTTCTCACATTGCTTACCCACCTTTAGGTCATCTGATATGACTACACCCAGATCCCTTTCCATTATTGTTGTTGTTAGTACCTCCTCTGCTATTGTGTACTCTTCTCCTGGATTTTTATTTTCCAGGTGCATTACTTTGCACTCCTTTGCATTCAATCTAAGTTGGCATATGTCTGACCATTCCTCCAACCTTGCCAAGTCCCTTCTCATCCTTTCTACCCCCCCTTGTGTATCAACTCTGTTACAGATCTTTGTGTCATCTGCAAAGAGGCATACCTTTCCTTCCAGACCCTCTGCAATGTCACCTATAAAGGCGTTAAAGAGAGATCACCCAGTACTGAGCCCTGAGGTACTCCACTAGTAACCCACTTTCTTCAGAATGTGTTCCATTCACTATTACCTTCTGTGTCCTGTTGTGCAGCCAGTTTGCTACCCAGGCTACCGCTCTGGGACCCACTCCCAGGCTGGCTAACTTAATTATTAATCTTTTGTGTGGGACTGTCTCAAATGCCTTGCTAAAGTCTAGGTAGGCCATATCCACAACCCCTCCCTGGTCTATTACTTTGGTAACCCAGTCAAAGAAATTGATTAGATTCATCTGACATGACCTTTCTGCTGTAAATCCATGCTGCTTTGGGTCCTGTGCCCCGTTGGCCTCTAGGTACTAAACAATTCTTTCTTTCAGAAGTGATTCCATTGTTTTCCCCACCACTGAGGTCAAACTAACAGGTCTGTAGTTTCCTGCTTCTGCCTTGCTCCCACTTTTGTGAAGGGGAATCACATCTGCCCTCCTCCAGTCCTCAGGTACCACCCCATCTTCCCATGATTTGTTAAAAGTGTGGTCAGTGGTGTCACTAGGTCCTCCTTAGCTCTTTTAGGATTCTAGGGTGAATCCGTCAGGCCCCATTGCTTTGTCCACCTTGAGTTTTAGGAGTTCTTTCAGGACTCTTTCTTCTGTAAATGGACTGGCGTCAACCCCACTACCCAGAGTGCTTCTATTGTTTGGTTTAGGTAACTCCTCCTCTTCTTCTTTTGTGAATACTGAGCAAAAGTATTCATTCGGTATCTCTGCCTTTTCACTGTCTCCCTCTGCCCACCTCCCCTCTCCTTTATTAATCTTCACTATCCCTTCCTTAACCTTTCTATGCTCCCTAATGTACCTGTAAAAGGTTTTATCCCCCTTCTTAACTGAGCTGGCTGTGTTTTCCTCGGTTTGGGCCTTTGCTTCTCTGACTGCCTTCCCCACTTCTTTCTGCTTTAATTGATACAGTTCCCTGTAGTGCTCCTTCTGTGATTCCTTATACTTTTTGAATGCAGCCTTTTTCTCCTTAACCTTCTCTGACACCTCTTTTGAGAACCATAGTGTTTTTTTATTGTGCTTTGTTTTTTTTATTTGTTTCACACAAAGGCTTGTTGCCTCCATGATGGCAGTTTTGATTTTTCTCCATTGTTCTTCCACCCCTCCTTTCTGGCCATTTGCTAATGCATTCCTCAGGTATTCACCCATTATGCCAAAGTCAGTCCAGTATCCTTGTCTTTGTATGGCTTGTCTCCATGGTTGTGTTTATTGTGAAGCACAATGTGCAGTGGTCACTTGTTCCCAAATGTCTACTGACTTCTAAATTTGTGATCCTCTCTCCATTTGAGAGTACCAGGTCTAATATTGCTCCCTCCCGAGTGGGTTCCCCCACTAACTGTCTAAGTCATGCCTCCTGTAGGGCATCGAGAATGACCCTGCTCTTGGATGTGGCTGCAGTCCATGTCATCCAGTTAACATCTGGCATATTCAGGTCCCCCATCAACAGTATCTCCCCTTTTTCAGCCATTTTGAGAATGCCCTCTATCATTTTCTTGTCCATTTCCTCCCCTTGAGACGGGGTCTGTATACAACCCCTGTGCAGATTGTGATGCCATTCCCTGTTTCCAAGGTGACCCAGAGTGCCTCTTGTCCTCCCCCTTTATTTTTTAGTTCTTTAGCTTTGATCCCTTCCCTTATGTAGACAGCTACTCCACCTCCTCTTTTACCCTCCCTGTCCCTTCTGTGGATTGTGTACCCTGGTACGTTGACATCCCAGTCATGGTTCTCCGTGTACCATGTTTCTGTGACTGCCACGATATCCAAGTGTTCCTCTTCCATCAGGGCTACTAGCTCTGGAAGCTTGTTTCCTACACTACGGGCATTGGTACTCATTGCCCTCCATTTAATGTTGGCTTTATCCTTTTTTACCCCATCCCTGCTCTTATTGCCCTTGTCTATTTTTCCATTTACCCCTGTCCTGCCCTCTGTCAAGCTCTGTACCTCAGTGTTTACCCTACTACCTGCCATGTTTTGTGGGGGGAGACTTGAACTTTCCTGTTTCCTATCAGCACCTCCCCCCTTGGCTAGTTTAAAAGCTTGACAAGGAAGCCTTTAAACCTGTCACCTATGAGCTTGTTTCCCTTCCTGGACAGATGCAGACCATCTTGCCAGTATAGACCTTCATCTCTCCAGGTGGACCCCCAGTCCCCAATGAAGCCAAAGCCCTGTGCTCTGCACCAGTTTTGCAACCATTCATTAAACTGCATGGTGTGCTGTACCCTAGCCTCACCCCTGCCATAGACTGGCAGCACCTCTGAGAAGGTTACCGTGCTTGCTACCTGTCTGAGGCCTCTCCCCAACTTCACAAATTCATCCTGCACTGCACTGATCTCATGCCTAGCTAGGTCATTTGTCCCGAGGTGGACACTGATATCTAGTTCCCTCTCCTGTGATGCTGCTTCTGCAATCCTGTGGATTTGCTTCCTGTCCCTCCAAGCCATGGCACCAGGCAGGCACATTACTTCCCTCTCCTCTCCCTTCCTCAGGTCTACACCCCTAACAACTGAGTCCCCTATCAGATGCTGTTTCTTTCCCCTGTGGTGTCCTTTGCCACTCTTTTGTGGGTCTCCCTTGTGGATGTCCCCAACATTCTTCTTGGTCTCCACTGAGGGTGTCATCATAGAGGAATCTTGATTTGCCAGACTGACATATGATTTGTGTAGAGGTACAACTCGGGGGCTATGCCTCTGTTCCACCACCCTCACCCTCCCAGAACCTACTGTGGTACATCTGCTCTTCACACATGGCAACATCTGAGGCAGTGGTTGTGGAACTGGTGCTCTTTGGGTGGGGGAGGCCTCCTTAGTCCTTGCCAGTTCAGCCTGGAGGTGGGCAACCTCCTCCCTCAGAGCTGACAGTTGCCTACAAATAGGGCAGCAATGCAGGTTCCAGACTGTCTCCCGGAAAACTGCTGCCCCACAGCCAGTGCACTAGCACAGCAAATCAGTAATACATCCTCATCTTTCAAATATGTAATACATGTGTGGTGTCTTTTATGTGACTTCTAATATTTTTTACTAAAGGGCATAAATGTCCATTGACAAATCTGAAAAGTGGCTCAGTTAGCCATCCAATGTCTGGTATTATTGGATGACCATGGGGGGGTTCTGACTGTCCTTGTGCATTTTGGGTAGAGTATAAATAACTGGTTTAACCCGGGAAGTCAATGGTTAAATAGGAGGCAGTATAACGCAGTGGTTTAAGGCTCTGAGCTGCAAATCTGGAGACCTGGGTTTGAATCCCACAGCCCCCACTTGCATACTGTGTGACCCTGAGCAAGTCACTTAACTTTCCTGTGCTCCCAGGTTGCATCTGTACACAAGCTTTCAGCTTAGTGTGTCTCACATGGTTAAATAATTACAAATATATATATATATATATTATAGTTCAGTTTCATTAATCAGGTGTTCTTGCAACATACATCAATCTTTTTCTTCCTTTGTGATGTGGGGTCAGAAGTCAAATGTTTATAAAATTCCCTGTCTTCTAGCTGTGTTCTTAATCCAGCTGCATATTTCTCACTGTGTTGGATAACTATACTTCCACCCTTGTCTGCGGATTTTATAGTTATCAAGGGGTTATTCATTACATTTTTCAAAGCATCTCTTTAATTATTACTGATATTACCATAGCCCCTGTCAAGACCATTACTAAACAACATTTGAAAATCGCTAATAAAACAGTTCTTTTTTTTTCCATACATACTTTACACCTCCTTCAGTGCTGGCAGGTGGCTCCAGGCCCTTCCCTTGGAGGGGACTCATCTCTCTGGTGAGGCTTTTCCCTGCTCCCACTCCAACTAGCCATCCCCCATGAGTTGCACCCCTGTGACAGGGTCAGTGGCGAGGGATGCTGGCCTCCCCACCACAGTAAGACAACACCTAGATCACTACGGCAGGAGGCATGGGCACAGCCCACCATCATTGAGCCTGCCAGCTCTGCACCTTTTTCCATTTTCTCCCATGACCCATGCAAATGCAATGGACAGGGCAACTGTTTCCACCTCCGTGGAGGCAGCCTTACACCCTGTGCATGAATCTACCCTTTCCTAGCATTGAACCTGTACTGACCCCCAGCCTCCTCTGGGTGTCAGTCAACAGTGCAATGTTGAGTCCCCCCACCCCCATGGAATGAGAGCTGTGGGCAGATGCTCATTGTGGTTCCAATAGTGGGATGTAACTTTACTTGATCAGAGTTTATAACTTTACTTGGCCAGAGTTTGTTCATTGTTAGTCTGAGGTATACTTTTAAAATTACTGTTTTCAAATTTTGTTCAAGGGTTACAGGGTCTGAGATTGTATGTTTGATGGACACCACTCTTTTTATTTTATTGGTCATTGGCTTGAATTTGAAGGTCTGGTAGAAAGCACTTTTTTACTTTACATAGTTGCTATGTCAGAAAATGCAAGTCTGAGTGATACTGCAGTTTTCAATTTTATTATAGTCTGTGGGCTAGATAGTGAACCCCACCCCCCAGAGAAATGTAAAGCCTATGATTTTTGAAAAGTTTGTACCACAGCAATTTGGAATTTACTTGTTTGCCATTTGCTGATGGTAGCTTCTGGTTTGGTACAGGGTCATATGTGTCATCAATTTTCGTAGGAATTGAAGGGGCATGACGAAGGGGTAGAGGTAGCTTTTCATGTAGTAAATCTAAGTATGTAACTAGAAATAATGGCAAATTGGGTATCAATAAAAAGGTTTTTAATTGTTTTATCATATGAATATAGCCTAGAGGTTCATGAAGTCAATAGTAGCATAATCATGAAGTCACAAGTTGAACCAAACCTAACTGTAGTTAAGACTGCCCCCTCTGTTTCAGAGACTGTGAACCAAGCTTGTGTATCAGATTTCATATGTTTTTTCTGCAGAAGCCAGATGTATGATGGAACACAATCTTTTCCTGGGTGGACAGACTGCGTATCTTCCACAGGAGACCAGTCAGGATCAGTGCAAAGACAAAGAAATGTTGACTACGTGGCACCAATCAACTCTTCTGTTACAGAGAACTCCACTGTTCAACATGTATTGCAGATATCTAAAAATGCTACCAGAGAGGTTGACCAACAGTACTCAATTGTTGCTTTTGATCTTGCTGTTGCAAAGAAGGTATATACTATTGTGTGGCAGAATGCACGCCAGTTCAGTGATGTCATTGTGCGACTTAGTGTTTTCCACACAATTTGCTCATACTTAGGAGCTCTTGGGAAATTGCTACATGGTACTGGCTTTGCCAACATCATCACTGAGTCAGAGGTGTGTGCTAGTGGCTCTGTTGAAAAAGTATTGAGTGGCAAACACCACAACAGGGCCATGCATGTGCATGACTATGGCCTTCTGGTCTATGGCTCAGCAGATCAGACTGCCCTCAACAAGGTTTGCCTCACAGTTAATAAGGCCTGCAGACTTATCACTGGTGCTCCCAGACTCACTCACACATGTGAGCTGTACACCCAGGCTACCCTGCTCAACCTGGAAGAGCGACTCATGTATCAGACATGCCAGCTCACCTTTAAAGCCCTGCGTGGCCTATCCCGCCAGGCCTATCAAGCTCCATTCGACTGTGCTGCCGACCCTGATCACACACGGCTCAGCCAAAGAGCTACCCTAGTTATTCCGAGAGCCAGGACCTCTCAAGGTCAGAGGGCATTCCCTACCATGCACTCCACTGGTATAACTCCCTCCCTGCCAGTGTCTCAAACTCACTAACCTTAGCTTGCTTTAAGCCCAGGCTCAGAAACTTCCTGCTTAGCTCTCACAAATGCAACTGCTGCTAGCCTAGTGTAAAAAAAATATATATATATACTCTGTTTGACAATGCTCACTGAGCGGCTCCCCCCCCTTCCTTTCCCTACTAATTCCTCCTCCCCATCTCCCTCCCTTCTACCCCCACCAGCTCTCACCGACCATAAGTTTTGCACCTTTTGTTATCTTTTGCTTCGTTGGAGATTGTATTCTATTGTAACAAAATTGTAATTGAACTGTAACTTTTTTGTTTGTAAGTACTGTGTCCCTTGTACTACTGTTCTGATGTCATCTTTGTGATGAGGTACCTTTGTAAATGAGCCTCTGGCTCAAAGGTTTCTAAACTGATGTTTAACTAACTAACTAACTAACTAACTAACTAACTAATTAACTAAATAAATAAATAAATAAGCTTACCATTGCGGCACTCAAATGCCTTCTTTTTCAATCATTCCAAAACAGTGCTGATGTACAGACATTGGTAGAAGAGGCCAAAGAA
The DNA here is from genome assembly GCA_016271365.2 of Neoceratodus forsteri. NCBI lineage: Eukaryota > Metazoa > Chordata > Ceratodontiformes > Ceratodontidae > Neoceratodus > Neoceratodus forsteri. Next base: position 1,733,438,171 of record CM057450.1, on the reverse strand, counting down.
GAGGTGAAAAGGCTAGTGTAAAGACTAGGGTCTGGCACATTACGTGAGGTAGTTGCCAGTGACTCCTGTCACCAACTTTGCAAAAAGTACTTCAGGTTTAAAGAGAAAGTGAGGTATGGCAAACTTGGGAAGACAGCACAGTTTTTGGATTCAGTACATGAACAGAATCTGGTTGGTGCTTAGTTTTCTGCGTGCTACCATGGAGAACAACTTTGACCTGCACCTAGCTTGCGCTGAACAACTTTGCCCTCTGTTTTTTAGCCTGATCACCAAAACTACACAATGCACTGTCTATTTTCTGACACTCCTGAACCTAGAGCATACTCATCCTTCAGCTGATGTCTTGCTGCAGAATGGTGGGTTCAGTGTGTGTAGATCCAATGTGCCAGCATCAAGAAATGCTCTTGATCTGACCATTAAACAATCAATCGACATGCCAAGTGCAGTGAAGGTATTGTTAGATTCAACAGGAATTATCCAGCCTAATACTGGTGGTGTGTAACAAGACATGCCCGAGCAAGCTGTCTTTTGATACCTCCCCAGCAAATGCCATCAGGGCACAGTTCCTTAGTCAGTCATCTGATTGCCACTATCTGGAATCTATTGACCCTTTCCACTCTTTCTCATTCTGTCTGGTCACCTTCAAACAGGTTAAGGATCTCCTTCTTCAACTTGATACTAAGAAAAGTGTGGGCATGGATATGATTGAGCCTTTCTTCTTAACATTGGCCTACTATATTTTGGCTTCCCCTATTACCCACCTTTTCAATTTGTCTCCCAGTTAGGGCTCTGTTCCCAAGGTCTGGAAGAATGCCAATGTCATCCCTCTATTCAAATCAGGGGATGCCTGTGACCTAAATAATTACCACCCAATCTCCTTGCTCCTGACCTTGTCAAAACTATTGGAGAAGGTAGTAAATGAACAGCTCAGATCTCATCTGGAAAGTTTTAATTTACTAAACCTGATTCAATCCAGTTTCCAACCCATGCATAGTACCTCCACTGCCCTTGCTAAGGTTATAAATGACTGGCAGCCTGCATTTGATAACAAACATACATATGCACCTTGTTTCTGGACCTTAGCAAGGTCTTCAACACGGTGGACCATGATTTGCTTCTGGTGACCCTGAAGAAAGTTGGGGTGGACAACCTGGCCCTAAGTTGGTTTGAAACTATCTTCTGGACAGAGAGCAGCAGGTCAAAGCTGAAGGAGACCTATCACCAAAAGAAATACTCCTTAGAGGTGTCCCCCATGGATCCATACTTGGTCCACTTCTCTTTGCCATTTATATTAATCAAATTGACACTGGCCTAAAGTCATCTAGTATCCATCTCTTCACTGATGACACAGTGCTATAAATTGGCAGATCAACTCCAGATAAAGCCATTTTGGACTCCAGAATGATTTTGACATCCTCCAAAATAATCTACTGAACCTGAAACTCCTGCTCAATGCCAAAAAAACTAAAGCCATGATTTTCTCTCCACTGGCCCCTTATCTCAAAAAAAAAACACTCAGATAAGGTTCCTCACATAAGCACTCTTTTGGGAGAAGCCCTGGAGTTCATGGAACAATTCAAATACCTGGGGGTCTGGATTGATTACAAATTGTCCTTCACTGATCACATTGAAGAACTCACTAAAAAACTATGTCAAAGGCTCGGTATTTTCTTCAGGATCAAGCACTCACTAACCCAGGAGGCTAGAAAACTCCTAGTCCAAGCTACCTTCTTGCTTCTCCTAGACTATGCAGATTTCCTATATGACCATAGAACTAGCACAGCTCTCCAAGCTTGATGCCCTATGCCACAGAGCCCTTTGGTTCATTTTGGATGCCCCTCATGACACACACCATTGCATCCTCTATTCTTCCATAGACTGGAGGTCGCTTAGCTTCAGGAGGCAAAAGAATGCTATTCTATGGACATATAAGGCAATCACTCATAAATTACCTCAGTACCTCACAAGCTGCCTAATTCCCTGCATCCCTAGTGCCTATTCTTTCAGAAGTCTTACCATCTTATCTCTGGCTATCCCTAAAGTTAAAACACGCTTTAGTAGAGCCTCAATAAGCTTCACTCTTCCTACGCTCTGGAATAAGATCCAGAAAACCTTAAGGCTCGCTTTCCCTATCACATGCTTCCTCTTCAAATCCTTGTTCCCGAGGACCTTGTCCGAGGTCTGTCATTGCTTCAAGTCAAGGTCTTAACATCACAATTTGTTACTGCTTTACGTTCTGGACTTAAACCTCAACCATTGCCTGAGGCGTCATTTGAGTCCTCCCTTATGTCATTGTCCAAATCAAGGTCCCAACATCAAGATCCATCTATGCTTCAAATATTGGACTTAAACCCCAACCATTACCTGTGGCATCTGTTGTGTTTCTCCCTTAGAACAGTCCTTCCTCCCTAGGCCATCATGTACAACCCTCTCCTATCTCATCAGACCTTCTCTCCCCACTCCCTATACCCCATCCCCTTCCCACCCCACTTGCTAGGCCATGTCTACAGTACTTTGTAAAGGACTGTTACATTTCAGTCTTCTTCGCACTTTGACACTAGAGGAACTGCCACTCCTACTCACTATGACTCCTCCGATGATGTTTACTGTATAAACATTTCCCTTTCTTGCGCCCTTGAAAATGCAGTCCCTAAAGACATTTGCTTCCCTTCAGCAGTCAAAGAAACTCAGATCCTAACAAAAGAAGATTGTTCAGGTGACTGCACAAAGAAATCTCTTTGGGCAACTGCTAATGTTTTCAGAACAGAACAGCCTTAGCATGGAGAAGGCTCTCTCGTATCCATTGAGTCCACTGCCATGGTCATTAGCAACTTCAGATGGCCTACCAGTGAAGACAGAGAAAGCCACCCTCCCTCACAAATTTGAAGTTGAGACAGCACTCAGTACAATGAATTGAGATGAAGACAAGGTTTACATCTGTGATGGTTATGCACTTTCTCCCAGCAATGGCCGGTCTACCACAGGTATTCCCTGATAAGTTTTCTCAGAAACAATCTTGGGAGTTTGCCACCACTGAACAATGGTTCATGCAGCATAGACTGGTAGTAAATGTGAAAAAAACTAAAGTCATGCTATTTGGCTCAAGCCAAAGGTTGGGGAGGTGCTTGGATGCCTCCATGTTCTCTTTGAATATTCAGACTCTGGACAGATCCACTCTGGAACAGGTGGAAAATATAAAATACCTAGGGGTCACCATGGCCTCTTTGCTCACCTTTGCCTCTTATGTGGGACAGGCTGTTAAAAGGATGAATTAGCAGCTGGGTGCTTGCTACTGTGAGAAGCACCTGCTATCACCTGTAGCTAGACTGGCAATAGGATAGTACACACTCATCCCAATCCTAGAGTACTGCTCACCTATCCTACACCCCATCTCAGCCAAGCTTCTGACTAGACTGAACACTGCCTACAATAACATATGCAGGTTTGCATTCTTGGCTTCCTATAACACACACCACTGCATGCTATACAAATCCTTAGGATGGCTGCCCCCTCAAGCTTGCAGGGACCTCCTGTATGGGACTTTTATCTGTAAGGCACTGTGCAATGGGGCTGACGCACCACTCTTGGCATGCTTACCATGAAACGGGTCTCCAGACAGCACAGGTTCTCCTCATGCCTTGACCTTGAATGCCCCCAAAAAACTACAGCTATGGGCAGAGAGCATTTTTCAGTGATGCACCTAGGTTCTGGAACTCTCTCCCAACTGAGCTTCAGTTCTTAAACTCCCCTTCTAACTTTGAACTGCACTTCTGGAAGACCCTAATGGCTAACGCAGACTGCAAGTGCTGGCCTACCCAAATCCACTCAATCCCAACTAAGCACTAGAATGTGTTTTGACAGCTCCCTATGAGAAGGGGAATTAAGATACACTTCTCTGGTCTAAGTCACTGCCAATGCAGTAAAACTGCTGACTGGATGTCTGAAGTTATAAGTAATGCATTACCTGGAACTGTCTGATGGGGTTGGGGTTCTCTGTTTTTGTCTCTCTGCAGGAGTTAAACATTGAAGGCTGATTGTTGTTACTTTTCTGTGCTCTCTGTGTATGTACAGTGTAGAATCGTAATTTCTATTGTGTTGTGTTGTACCACTGCTTATATTTTTTATTTTGTATTGTGCATTTGCATGCCATGTTGATGGCCCGGATCATGCCTGAAAAATGTCCACTGGACCAGTGTACTTACCCAGTCAACAAATACATAAATAAATACATTAAATAAATATTTGGAGAGCTAGCTGAAAAGGTCTTCAGTGCATTACCAAAGGTACAAAGGTTGGACGTTGTAACAGATACCTACAAATATAATTCCATAGTCATCTGAAAGCAGAAGATGATGATCATCAGATTCTTACTTGGAGTAAGGTCCATCAACAAAGGTGCCAAGAGATTGGAAATTCTTTCTCATAAACAATGACAAGACACATTTGATCAAGCTTATTCTCAAAGAGTTGCAAAAACAAAACTAATGGGTTGTCAAATCTTTTTTGTCTGTGAGGAAAACTGTATCTCTTTGGCAAGCCTTAATGGAATCACAACACAGAGCCTCCCTGTACCAGAGCTTATTCATCTCAGTAAGAAGCGGATACGTGAATATTGCTTCACTGCTTTCATGCAGCGGCATCAACATCCTCAACTGACATTATCATCAGATCATGAAACACAGATGTAGTTCTGCTGCTGCTGTACTATGGCAATCAAATACAGAAGAAGAACTACTTTGACACAGGAGTGGCAAATAAACGTGGGCTTTTGAACAGCAAGACTCTTATCCAGATTCATGGTGCTGAGATGTGTAGTGCACTGATTGCACCACATGCATTTTCAGGGTATGACAGCACAAGTGCATTGGTTAGGAAAGGGAAAATTGAACCCTACAACATCCTGCAAAAACAAAAGGAGTATACGGCAACTTTCCAAGCACTTGGTGACACAGAATGTGTATCAGATGCCATCCATGCTGACCTTGAAAGATTTGACTGCTGCTTGTATGGGTAACCATCATATACTGATATCAAAAAATGTCACTATGGCATTGCAAGGCAGAAATTTCACACAGGAAGCAGCCAACTATTGTCAAATTGTGATGGCATTGATCGGAGTCTACTGCCTCCATATAAGTCAACATTGAGAATGCATGTACTGAGAGTGAATTACCAAGCCCTTGTCTGGAAAAATACCCATGTATCACACAAAAGCAGAGCACACACAAACTTCAATAAAATACCCAGGGCACCAGTCTCATGTTATAAAATTTATTACTACATAAATAACAAAACGAGGCATAGCCTGACATGTTTCGGATACACTTCCATCCTTTATCAAAGGCTAAAAACATCTATTAGATTGTGGCTTTTATACACACATCCAGATGGTTATCATTATGATGTCATTACTTACCAATTACACTACCTTGATAACATCATTGGTTCTACATTGAAATTAGACAGTTAGTAACATGTGATTCTATGGGCATTATTTATCTTGCCACTTGTAAATGCGGGGTATTTTATGTAGGAAAGACTATTAGAAGCTTTAAAATTAGAATGAAGGAACACATTAGAGCAATAGAAAAAGAGATATGCGGTATTTCAGTCTCCTGCCAAACTTAAGGTGAATTTTCAAGGAAAAGATTATTATTTTTTTGATGTGGATGCTTTTCGTGTTTGTTTTTTTTTTTAAATGTAGCATTGCCCACAGACTTGGGATCAGATCAAGAGGACTTAGATGAAGAAGAAGAAGTTGCTGATAACATTCAATATATCCCTAAGGGTACTTAATCAAATGAATGATAGTCTGGAGGAAATTGAACTTTAAGAATCCCCTCTGGTTTTTCTATTTCTTTATTGATTTACTATAGCTAAGATGAACTTTATCATTTCTTTAATAGGGATGTTTGAAGCTTGGTGCAAGGAACTGAAATGCCCATTTTATTTTATTTTTGACCCCCATAAAAAGTATTTATGCTTTATGCTTTGTGTAATTAATTTATTCAAGATGTGACTATTGTTATATTGTAAGTTGTAATTTTTTTCTTTTCTTACTGATAAAATATTTAAAAATAAAGTATAAAAAAAGATATATTGAACGCTACAGCTGCACATATTATGAATGCTAATATTATGTCTGAGCATGGATTTTGTGTCATGGGAATAGATAAAGTTAGTCAAAAACCAAGAGGTGGAAACTGTAATGATTTTTTACTCTCCGGGGAAGTATTTTGGATAATAAGTTTGAATGCAACCAAGAAACAGGGCTTAAATGCTGGATTTGAGTTGAATCCCTTTTTAAAGAAAAGAAGGGGTAAATGAACAAATACTAGGATGTGAAAATAGGGCCATGTACCTATGTAGTGGTTAAATACCTGAAAGGAGTATCGATGATGAGATGGATTTAGCTACTAATAGAATGTAAAATGTGTATGTGATCTGTAATTATTATGTGATGGATTTAATTGTTTTGAGAGATTAGTGTATGTATGTGATGTGTGGGACTTTTTTGCTGCTGCATGATAGCACTGTTTTATGCAAAATATGTATGTGTTGTAAATGATTGTGTGTTAAGGGGTGCAGTATCACTGGTTGTTTTTAATAAGCACTACAATGTAGAGCCAATGATGTTATCAAGGTAGCGTAATTGGTAAGTGATGACATCATAATGATGTCCATCTGGATGTGTGTATAAAAGCCACAAATGAATAGACATTTTTAGCATTTGATAAAGGATGGAAGTATATCTGAAACGTGTCAGGTTATGTCTCATTTTGTTATTTATGTAGTATTAAATTTTATAACATGAGACTGGTGCCCTGGGTATTTTATTGAGGTTTGTGTGTGCTCTGCTTTTGTGTAAGTTTTAGTGATTTGTTTTAGCATTGCAGCACCACTGTCCTTGTGCACTCTCTATCTGTGTTTTTTCACCCATGTATCATACCTTAATGTCTCAGGTCCTGAAACACATGGGTGGAAACTTGGATGAAACGGGAATCCTGGACTATGACTGGTGTGATGGTGACATTATACCACAGGAACTGGTGGACAATTTGTCCTAGGAGGAGACCATGAATCAGTCAGATGAGGAAGATGACAATGGTATTCTTTCTGCCAGTCTCACAGATGAAATCTTTGATCCTGTGGATGAAAACAGTGGGTATGAAGATGACAACTAAATTATAATAGCAAATATATTACTGTTAGAGTGTGTCCATTGTTATACTGTAACTCTGTATTCTGATACCGACAATTTCCATAGTTTAAATTACATAGCAAAGTACTCATGTATACGTCAACATGACATCATTACTGATGTTATCATTGAGCTGAATCTTTTCTAATTATAATAAAGTCATAGATGGGTATATAACTTTTTTATTAATACCCATTTTGTCATTTTTTGACTTACATATTGTACATAGACTTAAATCAACAACTACCTCTACCCCATCTTTGATATTTTCTTTTCCGATATACAGTGGTCACACATGTTAGCCTGTAGCAAACAAAAGATACCATTGCCAGATGGCAAACAAATAAATTCAAAACTATTACAGTGTAAGCTTCTAAAGATGCAATGTCTTGAAAATTCCCTATGGGGGGGGGTGATAGCCCACAGACTATATGAGAGGGCCTGAATTTGAAGATATGAGAACTACTGCTTTTTTATTTTACCCCATCACTGTGTGTGAAATTGTAGGTATGAAGACATATCTCTTTTTAAAATTTAATTTTGGGTGGCTATGTCTGAAATTGTGGCAGGTGTGATAGAGAGACTGATGGGCCTTATATTGTGAATCTGAATGCTGGTGCTTTTTATAATGTTATTAATCATCACTGGGTCTGAAACTATGGCTGCTGCTTTTATGTAATGTTATTATAATTCCAAAATTGTGGAACTGAGCAGGATTATTACTTTATATGTTATGTGGGCTAGTGACTCTGACTGGGGTGTACAAAGTTAGACTGACTTGAGTTTTTATACAGTATGCCCTACTATGTCCTTGGCTGAGGAAAACATCCCTAGCATCTTGTGGAACCCCCCCATTGCACCTTCCAGGAAATTTAATGCTCCACTAGTCCCTGGCATCTAGTGGCACCCCTTCCCCAACCCTATTATATATAAAGGAAAAAAAAACCTTTAGTGGTTGGTGGGCTGAAATAGTGGGATTGACAGGCTGCTGGCTGCTTTTGCAGTAGGAGCCACCATTTTAGTTCCACCAGCACATATAAAATTGTAAAATCATCCATCAGTCCTTGGACTCACACTTTCTAACTCACTGAGCCATATTAAGATGGCTGCTGGCTTCTTTTGTGTTGTGAGGGGGCAGTCAGTTCACAACTGCAGGTCTGAGGACTGCTGTTCTGCTTTGCAGTTACTGTATTTTTATTGGCTATGTGTTTGCAATGGTGGGTCCAGGTTGCTGGCTGCTTTTGCAGTTTTTTTTTCACAGTTGGGGGGTGGGTTGAAATAGTGAGTCCAGGGGCTGCTGGCTGCTTTTGTAGAGGGACCCACCATTTTAGTCCCACCAGCACATAAACAAATTGAAAAAACTGGGACATGTGGTGACGTCATTGAGCCATTGAGCGGTTGGACCAAGGTGGGCTCAGAGAGGGAGACAGTGGTGGAACAGAGTTGCATCCCTCCAGTTGTACCTCTCCACAATTCATATGCTGTTCTGGCAAAGAGTGGTTCCTATATGGAGGCACCTGCAGTGGAGACCAAGGAGGATGTTGAGAACCTCCACAAGGGAGACCCACAGGAGGGTGGCACGAGACCCCACAGGGGAAGAAAACAACTCCTGGTCGGGTACTGAATCATTAGAGGGGTAGAAGTGGGGGAGGAAGGGGATAGGGAGGTAAGGTGCCTGCCTGGCACCACGGCTCAGAGGGACAGGAAGTGAATCCTTAGGATCGTGGGAGCAGCTGCACGATGGAGGGAGCTGGATGTTATTATCCACCTAGGGACAAATGACCTGGCTGTGAATGGGATCAGAGTGGTGCAAGAGGAGTTTGTGGAGTTGGGGAGGGGCCTTAGCCAAGTAGCATGTATGGTAACCTTCTCAGAGGTGCTGCCTGTCTATGGCAAGGATGATGCTAGGGTATTCCACACCATGTAATTCAATGAATGGTTGAAAAACTGGTGTGGAGCTCAGGATTTTGGCTTCATTGGGGACTGGGGAGCCACCTAGAGGGATGCAGGCTTATACTGGTGTGATGGTCTGCATCTGTCCAGGGGTGGAACCAGGATCCTAGATGATAGGTTTAAATGCTTCACTGGCAAGTATTTAAACTAGCCAAGGGGGAGGCACTGAAAAGGAGCAGAAAAAAACAGCCTTCCCCACAAAACTCAGTAGTTAGAGAGGTAAACACCAAGGTAGAGAAAGTCAGTAGGGAGCAGGACAGGGATAAATGCAGAAAAAGGCATTAATGACAGGGATGGGGCTAAAAGGGGTAAGGCCATAAAAAATAAATGGAAGGTGATGAGTACCAATGCCCACAGTCTGTGCAACAAGCTCCCTGAACTAGTGGCCGTGATGGAAGAGGGATGCCTGGATATTGTGGCAGTCACTGAAACATGGTACACAGAGAACCATGAGTGGGATGTCAACATACCAGGATACACATTCTACAGGAAGGACAGGGTGGGTAAAAGAGGAGGAGGAGGAGGAGGAGGAGGAGTAGCTCTCTATATAAGGGAAGGGAAGGGATTAAAGCAACAGAACTAAAGCATAAACAGGAAGTTGACGAGTCACTATGGGTCACCCTGTAGACAGGAAATGGCATCACAATCCGCATGGGAGTTGTGTACAGACCCCCATCTCAAGGGGAGGAAATGGACAAGGAAATGATAGAAGGCATCCTTAAAATGGCAGAAAAAGGGGAGATATTGTTGATGGGGGACCTGAATATGCCAGATGATAACTGGAGTACCTTTGCTGCAGGCACATTCACGAGCAGGGTAATTCCTGATGCCCTACAGGGGCATGCCTCAGACAGCTAGTGTTGGAACCCACTCGGGAGGGAGCAATCTTAGACCTGGTACTCTCAAATGAGGAAGGAGAAAGGATCTCAGATTTAGAAGTGGGTAGCCATCTGAGAACAAGTGACCACCAAACAGTGTGGTTCACAATAAACATAGCCATAGAGTCAACCCATACAAAAGCAAGAGTATTGGACTTTAGGAAGGCTGACTTTGGGAAAATGAGAGACTGCCTCAGAAAAGCACTAGCAAATGGGCAAGAAGGAGGGGTGGAGGAACAATGGGGAAACATCAAAACAGCCATCGCAGAGGCAACAAGCCTTTGTGTGAAGCAAATCAATAAAACAAAATGAAGGAAAAAACCACTATGGTTCTCAAAAGAGCTGGCAGGGACGGTTAAGGAGAAAAGGATAGCATTCAGGAAATATAAGAAAACACAGAAGGAGCAGGACAGAGAACTTTATCAGTTAAAGAAGAAGGAGGTAGGGAAGGCAGTCAGAATAACAAAGGCACAAACTGAGGAAAAGATAGCCAACTCTGTTAAGAAGGGGGATAAAACCTTTTATAGGTACATTAGGGAACGAAGAAAGACCAAGGGAGGGATACAGAGACTTAATAAAGAGGAGGGAATGTGGGCAGAGGATGACAGTGAAAAAGTAGGGATACTGAATGAATATTTCTGCTCAGTATTCAAAATAGATGAGAAGGGAGAGGTACCTAAACCAAACAAGGAAGAAACTCTGAATAGGGGAGTCGATACCAGTCGATTCACAGAAGAAACGGTTTTGAAAGAATGCTTGAAACTGAGAGTAGACAAAGCAATGGGGCCTGATGGGATTCACCCAAGAATGCTAAAATAACTAAGGGTAGAACTAGTAACACCACTGACTACTCTCTTTAACAAATCATGGGAGGATGGAGTGGTACCTGAGGACTGGAGGAGGGCAAATGTGATTCCACTTCACAAAAGTGAGAGCAGGGCAGAGGTAGGAAACTACAGACCAGTTAGTTTGACTTCAGTGGTGGGAAAATGACGGAATCACTTCTGAAGGAAAGAATTGTTGAGTACCTAGAGGCCAGTGGGGCACAGGACCCAAGATAGCATGGTTTCACAGCAGGAAGGTCATGTCAGATGAACCTAATAGATTTCTTTGACTGGGTGGCCAAAGTAGTAGACCAGGGAGGGGCTGTGGATATGGCCTACCTAGATTTTAGCAAGGCATTTGACACAGTCTCACACAAAAGATTAATTTACAAGTTAGCCAGCCTTGGTGTGGGTCCCAAGATGGTAGCCTGGATAAAAAACTGGCTGGACAACAGGACGTAAAGGGTAATAGTAAATGGAGTCCACAGTGAAAAAAGGAGGGTAACTAGCAGGGTACCACAGGGTTCGGTACTGGGACCGGTCCTCTTTAATATCTTTATAAGTGACATTGGAGAGCACCTGGAAGGAAAGGTATGTCTCTTTGCAGATGACACAAAGATCTGCAACAGGGTTGATATACAAGGTGGGGTGGAAAGAATGAAAAGGGACTTGGCAAGGTTGGAGGAATGGTCAAATATGTGGCAGCTCAGATTCAATGCAAAGAAGTGCAAGGTAATGCATCTGGGAAACAAAAACTCTGGGGAAGAGTACATAATGGGGTGTGAGTTAATAGCAACAAAAAAATCGAAAGAGACCTAGAAGTAATTATATCAGATGACCTAAAGGTGGGTAAACAATGTGAGAAGGCAGTAGGGAGGGCTGGGGGGGATACTGGGATGCATAGGGAGAGGCATCAACAGTAGAAAACAGGAAGTTGTTATCCCTCTGTACAGACAGTTAGTGAGACCCCATCTGGAGTACTGCGTGCAATTCTGGAGACACCATCTCTGCAAAGACATAGGCAGAGTGGAGGCTGTTCAGAGGAGGGCAACCAAAATGGTGCAAGGTCTGCACTAGAAGACATATGAGGAGAGAGACTAAAGCAGCTTAATATGTATACCCTTGAGGAAAGGAGGGAGAGGGGGGACATGAATGAAACTTTCAAGTATCTCAAGGGAATTAACAAAGTACAAGAGGGTAGTATCTTTCAGAAGAAGAGATGTGCAAGAACACGGGGGCATAATTTGAAGATAGAGGGGGGATGGCTCAGAGGTAATGTTAGAAAGTATTTTTTCACAGAGAGGGTTGTGGATGCATGGAACAGCCTTCCTGAGGAGGTTGTAGAGTCAGGAACAGTGGGAGAATTCAAGAATGCATGGGACAGGCATAAGGCAATTCTAGTGGGGGGGGTAAGAGGAAGTAAGTTGTTGATTAACTAGAATCTGCAGCTTATCCATCGGGTAGGGAAATGGGCAGACTGGGTGGGCCAAGCGGTCCTTATTTGCCATCAAATTCTATGTTTCTGTGTTTCTATGCATTAACGGTGGTGTGGAGCTCACAATAATTCTCCAATAAATATAGATATTTTTACTCACCCCTGGACTAAATCTTGATATTTCCTGTTGCCTAATTTAATTTAAAACATGGCAACCCATCAATGACCTTAATAGGGCACTGGGAGCATTTTGAAGCAGCAAAAACTAATGCTGACACCTCAAACACAGAGCAGAAGCAGCTTGGCCTCCAAACCAGTGGAAGCAGTGAACCCAGAGTTCAAAAGTTGGTCAGAAGAAGATGAGGAGGAATTTACAATTACTTTGAGGCAACTCTGCCGAGAACTCCGATGCCTGGGGGAAACAGAAAAGATGTCGATGCCAACCGCAAGAGTCTCACACAACAAGACAAACAGATGAAACTCCTTGAAAAGCAAGTCATGTCTATCTCCAGAACTCCCGACTTGCACAATGAGGCAATTTTACAGCTGCATTGAAAAACTGCTCCCGTAGGATTAATATTAGACACCACAAGTTGCTGGAACACACTGAAACTGGTGCCACAATGGAATTTGTTGAGAGTTTGCTGCACGGAATTTTGCATATTGATAAAGACTCTCCCCTAAATATTATCCAGGCTCACAGAGCTTTGACACCCCCCCAGACCCTAAGGCTAGACCTCACTTCATAGTGATAGCTTTCCTGGACAAGGTCCTTAGGAAGGTTTGGTCAATGAAGAAAATCATATTTGGGGACACCAAACTGTTTATTGAGCCGGACTATGCCCCATCCACTATGGCCAGAAGGAAGCTTTGGTTCCCGATAGTGAAAGCTCTATGCACTAAGGGCCTCAAGGCTAGGGTGGATTTTCCTGCCAGACTCCTAATAACCTCAGACAGCGGAGTTAACATTTTCAAAACTGTGCTGGATACTAAAAAATACTTAGCCACCCTGGACATCATGGCAGATAAGCTCATCAACCCAACACTCCTGTGTGAGATGGAAAAGCAGCAATGGCAATTGGTTGGAGGCCGCTGGGACTAACGAGTTTGGGCTGATAAGTACAGCTATGCGAAGTTGATAAAAATTTGCTCCGCATAATATTTCATGGATTTCCATGATTCCGTGAAATTTTTCAAAGGGCGAAATAGAATTTCGCTGTCCAATGGCAAATTCACGGAATTTGAAAACTTTGACTGCTATGGGAGGTTATAATAGAAGTGTATCAGAGCTGTGAAGTTGAAACTTCGACTTCGAAGTTCAGCTTAAGGTGCGAAGTTCACAATGTACCTGGGATATGAGGTCACATGTTGCTGAACAGCCAATGTGAAGCTTGTTTTGTCGTTCTCTCAGTGTTGGAGAGAGACTCAGAGAGCAGAGTTTGTGCTTTTAGGCTTAGTTCAGAATGAGAGATTCAAAACCTATATAAAATTTATAGATCTGTGCACTTTGTTCTTCAAATTGCTTCCAAACTGTGATTGAGTTCCTTGTGCACACACAGTACTTTTTTGTTGATAATTTACATATAAATTCTTTACTTTGTCATTGTTTTTGTTTAAACATAAAAGAAGTGGTTGTGTAGCTTGTGTGGGGGAGGGTAGGGGAAATTTAGGAGGCCATGCAGAGAGATCTGCAGTTCTTTTTTGTTTTAGTAGGATAGTTCTTTAAAATTTAGCTTTTGTTATACTTATGTAGCCCCTCTCCGGCATCATCCTAGAAAGGGCCACTGCCCCTGACTTGCCAGCCAATACAAAGCCAAGGGGCCTAGATTCCCAAATGCTGACCTACTGGGGTCCTTTCCCAAAAGCTAATAAGAAAACGGCGATGTCTCCACCCAGAGTACATATTAGTGGGTCTGATTGCTTGCATTATAACCCCCTGGGATGTCATACCCACCCACCTCCCCAACAGTTACCCCAGGCATGGACTTACCAATTTTGAAACTCCCCACATTCATTTAAAACATTTACGTTTCCCATTTCATTCAATAAACAGGATCACTAAATTATGCTCTGAATTCACCTCTGCTGCAAAACAATAACTTCATGGTTTATTTACAGGGGGAGGGTGTTAGGATGGGGTAAGAGGAATAGAGTTCAAGTAAGCATGTTAAAGATTTCATTTCCCCAAATTCACATTTCCCTTTGATTTAAACCCAGATGTCAATCAATGCAGCCATCCAATCTGTCTAACTAGCTAACTGATGCAGATGCCCAAACCCAGACCCGCAGGTCCCAATCCATGTAACCCCATAGTCCTTCACTGGGTACCCAGATTTAAAGTGGAAGGCCTGAAGTGCAGCTGGTATCTGGTGTTGGTGCGCTTACTTGAATTAACAATTTTTTACATTTCTCTCTTTCAGTTAGAGCTAAACCTTTATCATTTCCTTCTAATCCTTAGCTTTCCTTCCCTAGTGGGCCAACATATATACATTCACCAGGTGCAGGGCAATTCCTGCAGTTTACTCATGGTTTTGCAGAATCAGTCCTTAGACAGTCCTGGGAATGGATGGCAACACAAGTAAAACCTGGCACAGTGCTTGAACAATGGTACAGATGCTGCAGCTTTCTCTCTCTTTCTCTTGCTTGCAGATCTTGCAGCTTGCCCCCTTCAGCCCATTACAGGCACCGTTGCAGGGCATGTGTGCAAAGCCTGCCAACTACAGAGGGGCCAGACCTGGGAGTGGCCCCATGGCCCGTATCCCTCCAATCAGAGTGCCCTAGCACTCTGGTACAAGACCTGTGATCCCCTGCAGCAGCAGACCCCACTTGAAGAGGGTTAGCGAGTTCCCCACCTGGCCCTGGGTGTCAGCAGAAACGCATTCAGCACATTCTCTTCTGCTTCTCTTTCTTTCTCTTTCCTGCTATGATGTGTAGCCACAGCAACCTGTTTCTCTCTTTTCCTTGCTGTATCTCAGGAGCAAACGACAGACATCTGACCCAGAAAGGCACCTGTCCATCCTGCTTTTGCAGTCTCTCAACTTTAACACAGCCACATTCTCACTCTGGCTCACACATTTCACCTGCACACTTGAAGTCCCTTTTCTCATCATGGAGGTACATAGCAATTCTCCGATTGAAGAGGGTCACTCTTACTTTTCCTCTCTCAGCACATTAACATTCTCTTGTTCCCAGTGTTGGGTAAGTTACTTTTTCTATTACTTTTGGAAACTTGTTCCAGGAAGCTCTGTGCAGCCTCTAGCAAGAATGGAGAAGTACTAGGAAAAAGTAATATACCTTACAGTTATAGTTACTTATTTCCTTTTATGAAAAAACAATACAAAAATAATAAAATAACTATAACAAATTACATTTATTTAAGAGTAATAGGTTAGTTACTAATTACTTTCAAATAAATGTAATTGGTTACAGTTACGTATTACTTCTGTATAAAAAGACATAAGTTTTTGTAACTGTAAGGTGTATTACTTATTCCAGTACTTCTCCATTCTTGCTAGTGACTGCACAAAGCTTCCTGGAACAAGTTTCCAAAAGTAATAGAAAGTAATAGAAAAAGTAACTTACCCAGCACTGCTTGTTCCTCATCATTCCCCAGCATTCCTGTCTTTTTCCAGGCTTAGGCACAACCTTTGTCCTTTTACCTGGCTCAGGACACAACTGTCATCTTTTTTCCAGGCTCAGAATGCAACCTTTATCTTTTTGTAGGATCAAGACACAGGCTTTGCCCTTTTCTCAGGTTCAGGACACAAACTCTTTTTTTGCAATCTACAGCTTTTCCTTTTCTATTTGAGCTGCACTTCGTTCACTGCTGTGGTGCAACTTCAGAACAACGCAGAAAATTCAGCAACCTTCAGCTTTCCCTTTTTTCTCTGTCAAGCTGCTTCTTCCTTGCTTCTGCTTCCTTTTTCCTGATGGGGTAGGCACTCCCTGCCCTGGGGGACAAATTGCTGGCAGCCCCAGGTAGGCCCATTTTGCAGCCCCACTCTCTATCTCCGGGCAAGAGCCTCTCCTCCCTCTGGAGGAGCTTCCACCAAAAACGACCCAAACTCCAACTGTCCTTGCTTTATCTGGAGCCCTTTCCTTGCTCCCCACTGGCTGAAGCCATTGTCCTTAGGCAACAATGAATATGTATGAGGCTCCCTCGATGCCTACTTGGTGCAGAAAAAAGCAGTTAAACATTCCATAGTATTTTCCCCCAAAGTCCTTTCAATCAGTTCCAGAGTCCCTGGCAAGAATCCTGACTCAGTGGATGGCTGGAGTAAACAGTGTTCCAACATTTTAACAATGTCCCAAGATCAAAGTGTCCCTGCAGCCAAACAGTTATTTGTTTAATCATTTCCCCACCTCTGTGTCCTGCAAATTGACTGTACATTGTAATACATCAATCAATCCCCCTGGCTGTACCTGCTGCCGTTTCAACCTGTCCCCAGGCAGCTACACACATAGCCCTACTTTCTGGCTGCAGTCCATGAACACATTTTATTTATTTCTCCCATGGACTGGCAGCCTTCTCTATTTTTCTTTCACACCAGGGCTTTATTTACTTAATTCATCACTTTTCCCTTGCCTGTCACTAGTGCTACCTTTTTGCCCCAGTGCTAGACAGACTCTGGGCTCATCTTTATTCATGCCACCTCAAGAATATTCATGAGGTGGCAACCCTGTAGCTTGAGCGCAATTGGCACTCACTAAACATAAATTTTCTTTCTCTTGGTTGCCTCTCCCTCTCTGCTCAAGTCCCTGGTCCATCTCTCATTGCCCAAACAGACTGGGATCACCGGAGAGGCAAACCAAACCAGCCGCAAATGGCCACATGAAAATGCACATGCGCAGAGCTCGCCAGGAATGCAGTGCCATTTCAAAAGCCAGCATCCCCACAAGCTTGCTCGTCTTGCTCCAGTCTCTCTAAGAAACACTGCAGGAGCTGTCAGGAGAGACTAGGAAAACAGGGGACAAGCCAGGAAACCAGACCCAGCAAAACAGAATGGGGGGTGGAAGCAAAACCCCAGAGAAACTGAACCTTTTTTGGTGGCTCACAGGTAAGCTCCCAACAGGTGGGTTACACTTCCCCTCCCCTAAAATGCTTGGCATCCTTGCCAAGCTAAGGCACTTACTCTTAAGTCATCTCTATAACCCAATCCCAGTAATGTCAAAACATATGACATTCTACTTAGTACATAGGGTTACCTATTTCATACATTTACATCAATCCAGTTCTCATTTTCCACAATCAGCATCTATTTCTACCAGTTTACACCTTACCCCATCAGCTCAGAGCTTTAGATAGTATAAACCCTTCCCGGGGACCCTTGACACCTTCATTTTCCAAACATAGAAACATAGACTTTGATGGCAGATAAGGACCGCTTGGCCCACCCAGTCTGCCCATTTTCCTACCTATTGGTTAAGCTGCAGATCCTAGTTAACCAACAGCATACTGTACATCTTCCTACACCCCACCAGAATTGCCTTATGTCTGTTCCATGCATTCTTGAACTCCCCCACTGTTTTTTAACCCACAACACCCTCAGAAACGCAGTTCCATGTGTCTACCACCCTCTCCATGAAAAAAATACTTCCTCATATTGCCACTGAGCCTTCCCCCCTCTGTCTTCATATTGTGCCCCCTTGTTCTTGCATGTTTCTTTTTCTGAAAGATGCTACCCTCCTGGACTTTGTTGATTCCCTTGGTAGTACCTGAAAGTTTCTATCATGTTCCCCCTCTCCCTCCTTTCCTCGAGGGTATACATATTAAGCTAATTTAATCTCTCTTCGTATGGCTTCTGGTGCAGACCCTGCACCATTTTAGTTGTCCTCCTCTAGACTGCCTCCATCCTGTCTATGTCCTTGCAGAGATGGGGTCTCCAGAACTGCATGCAGTACCAAAGATGGGGTCTCCCTAACTGTCTGTACAGAAGGATAACTACGTCCTGTTTTCTATTAGTGATGCCTCTTCCTATACATCCCAGTATCCCCCAGCCCTCCTTACTGCCTTCTCACATTGCTTGCTTACCTTTAGGTCATCTGATATGATTACTGTACCCCCAGGTCTCTTTCCATTTTTGTTGTTTTTAGTACCTCCCCCTCCCCCATTGTGTACTCTCTCCTTAGGTATTTGTTTCCCAGATGCATTACTTTGCACTTCTTTCATTGTCTCTAACCTGCCATACTTTTGACCATTCTTCCAACCTTGCCAAGTCCCTTCTCATCCTTTCCACCCCACTTTGTGTATCAACCCTGTTGCAGATCTTTGTGTCGTCTACAAAGAGGCATGCTTTTCCTTCCAGTTCCTCTGCAATGTCACTTATAAAGACATTTAAAAGGACCAGACCCAGTACTGAACCCTGTGGTACCCCACTAGTAACCCCCCTTTCTTCAGAGTGGACTCCGTTTACTATTACCCTCTGTGACCTGTTGTTCAGCCAATTGTTTACCCAGGATACCACCCTGGGACACACTCCCAGGCTGGATAATTTTTTTATTAATCATTTGTGTGGGACTGTGTCAAATGCCTTGCTAAACTCTAGGTAGGCCATGTACACAGCCCCTTCCTGGTCTACTACTTTGGTCACCCAGTCAAAGAAATCTATTAGATTTGTCTGACATGACCTTACCACTGTGAATCCATGCTGCCTTGGGTCCTGTGCCCCGCTGGCCTCTAGGTACTTAACAATTCTTTCTTTCAGAAGTGATTCCATCATTTTCCCTACCACTGAGGTCAAACTAATAGGTCTGTAATTTCCTGCTGCTGCTTTCCTCCCACATTTGTGAAGAGGAATCACATCCACCATTCTCCAGTCCTCAGATACCACACAGTCCTCCCATGATTTGTTAAAAAGGGTAGTCAGTGGTGTGATTACTTCTCCCCTTAGTTCGTTTAGAATTCTGGGGTGAATCCCACCAACACCCATTGCTTTGTCCACCTTCAGTTTTAAGAGTTCTTTCAGAACCCTTTCTTCTGTGAATAGAATGTTATCAACCCCTCTATCCAGAGTGCTTCTATTGATTGGATTAGGTACCTCCCCCTCCTCTTCTTTTGTGAATACTGAGCAGAAGTGTTTGTTCAGCATTTTTGCTTTTTCACTGTCACCCTCTGCCCACCCATCCTTCCCTTATTGAGCCTTACTATGCCTCCCTTGGTCTTTCTTCACTCCCTAATGTACCTATAAAAGGTTTTATCCCCCTTCTTAACTGAGTTGGCCATCTTTTCCTCAGTTTGGACCTTTGCTATTCTGGCTGCCTTCCCTGCTTCCTTCTGCTTTAACTGGTACAGTTCTCAGTCCTGCTCCTTCTGTGTTTTGTTATACTTCCTGAATGCTATGTTTTTCTCCCTAACCTTCCCTGCCACCTCTTTTGAGAACCATAGTGTTTTTTTCCTTCATTTTGATTTGTTTATTTGCTTCATACAAAGGCTTGTTGCCTACGTGATGGCAGTTTTGATGTTTCTCCATTGTTTCTCCACCCCTCCTTCTTGCCTGTTTGCTAGTGCTTTTCTGAGACACTCTCCCATTTTGACAAAGTCAGCCCTACTAAGGTCCAGTACCCTCACTTTTGTATGGCTTGACTCTATTGCTGTGTTTATCATGAACTACACTGTTTGGTGGTCATTTGTTTCCAGATGGCTACACACTTCTAAATTTGAGATCTTCTCTCTCCATCCCCATTTGAGAGTACCAGGTCTAATATTGCTCCCTCCCAAGTGGGTTACAACACTAGCTGTCTGAGGCATGCCCCCTATAGGGCATTGAGAATGACCCTGCTCTTGGATGTGGCGGCAGCAAAGGTGCTCCAGTTAACATCTGGTATATTCAGGTCCTCCGTTAACAATATCTCCCCTTTTTTCTTCCATCCTAAGGATGACTTCTAGCATTTTCTTGTCCATTTTCTCCCCGTGGGACAGGGGTCTGTATGCAACACCCATGCGGATTGTGGTGCCATTTCCTGACTCCAGGGTGACCCACAGTGCCTCCTCTCCTCCCTGTTTACCATTTAGTTCCATTACTTTGATCCCTTCCCTTATGTAGGGAGCTACTACTCCTCCTCTTTTACCCTCCCTGTCCCTCCTGTAGTCTGTGTAACATGGTATGTTGACATCCCAGTCATGGTTCTCTGTGTACCATATTTCTGTGACTGCCATGATATCCAGGCATCCCTCTTCCATCTAGGCCACTAGTTTAGAGAGCTTGTTACCCAGACTATGGGCGTTGGTACTCATTGCCCTCTATTTTTTGATCACCCTACCCCTTTTAGCCCCATCCATGTCTTTACTGCCTTTGCCTATTTCTCCATTTACCCCTGACTTTCTCCCTGTTGACTCCTCTTTCTTGGTGTTTACCTCACTAACTACCCTGTTTTTTTGGGGGGGGCTGGGATTTCCCTACTCCTTTTCAGTGCTTCCCCCCCTTGGCTAGTTTAAATGTTTGCCAATGAAGCATTTAAACCTATCACCTAGCATCCTGGATCCCCTCCTGCACAAATGCAGACCATCATGCTAGTATAAGCCTGCATCCCTCCAGGTGGACCCCCAGTCCCCAATGAAGCCAAAACCCTGAGCACTGCACCAGTTTTTCAACCATTGATTGAATTCCATGGTGTGGCACACCCTAGTCTCACCCATACGATAGACAGGCAACACCACCGAGAAGGTTACTGTGCATGCTACTTGTCTAAGGTCCCTTCCCAACTCCACAAACTCCTCCTGTACTGCTCTGATCTCATTCCCAGACAGGTCATTTGCCTCAAGATGGACAATGACATCCATCTCCCTCCCCCGTGCAGCTGCTCCTGTGATCCTGAGGATTCACTCCCTGTCCCTCCAAGCCATGGCACCGGGCAGGCACCTTACTTCCCTCTCCCCTCCCTCCCTCTTCCAGTTATACCTCCCTAACATCTGAGTCCCTCACCAGGAGTTGTTTCCTTCCCCTATGGGGTCTCATGCAACCCTCCTGTGGGTCTCTTTTGTGGAGGTTCCCAGCATCCTCCTTGGTCTCCACTGTGGGTGCCTCCATAGAGGAACCACGCTCTGCCAGAATGACATACAAATTGTGGAGAGGTACACCTGGAGGGATGTGCCTCTGTTCCTCCACCCTCACCCTCCCTGAGCCCACCATGGTCCAACCAGGAGTGGTGTATAGACCCCTGCACTGGTAGAGGAGTTGGAGGAGAGTCTGGTGGCAGATGTTGGGAGACACTGCAGATTGGGAAGGGGAAGGGTGGTGGTGTTGGGGGACTTAAACATGCCAGTAACAGACTGGGAGACTATGACATCCTCGGTGGCCATGGAACAGAGGTTGTTGGATGTCTTTCAGGACGCGTTCCTAACTCAGCAGGTGGGGGAACCAACCAGGGAGGAATGGATACTGGATGTGGTTCTGGCAGACAGTGACCAGATTGGGAGCCTGGGGGTAAGGGACCCGTTGGCGGGAGTGACCATGCCACAGTCTGGTTCTAC
Organism: Neoceratodus forsteri; assembly: GCA_016271365.2. Taxonomy (NCBI): domain Eukaryota; kingdom Metazoa; phylum Chordata; order Ceratodontiformes; family Ceratodontidae; genus Neoceratodus; species Neoceratodus forsteri. Next base: position 1,733,416,411 of record CM057450.1, on the reverse strand, counting down.
CTGAACCTAGGAGGGGTATAAGGCTGCACAAAGACAGAGGTAACTGACTTCAGGGGGGTGAATTTCAAGGAAATGGGAAGGATTCTTAGGTAGCACTTGGATGGTATTGGGCCAGACATGGACGCTGACAGTAGGTGGGACATCATCAGGAGGGGGATGCGGGATGCTACCAGCACCTGCGCAAGAGTAAGATGAAAATGCGGTAGATCCCAGAAACCCTGCTGGAGGACCAGGGAGGTTCAGGAGGTGGTGAGTGGAAAGAAGGCAGCCTATAGGCAATTCAAGTGCTTAAGGAATGAAAGGGACTGAGGGTAGTATGAGCTGATGGCCAGAAAGGGCACTAGGATGGTGAGAGTGGCTAAGGCAAGGAAGGAGCAGAACCTGGCCAGGGAAATTAGGAGAGGGAACAAGGGGTTCTTTAGATACACTGGGGAAAAATGAAGGGTGAAGGGGCCGATTAGCAGGATTAAAACAGGGGAGGGATGGGCACAAGACCTGGGGGAGCAGGCTGAGGTACTAAATGAGTACTTTGCCTCAGTTTTCACCAAGGAAAATGGAGGGGCTGCATCATACATGGGAGAAGATGGTGAAACTGAGGGGTGGCCCTTACCGATCAGTGGGTCTGGGGGGCATCACTGGCAGGTGGGGGGAAGGCAAAGCAGGGGGACAAGGTAGCAGAGGTGGAAATCATGGCAGAGAGAGTGAGAGAAGCCCTCAGGTCCCTTAAGATGGAGAAAGCACCCAGGGCCAGATAAATTACATTCCAGAGTGCTGAAGTAACTGGCAGATGTCCTGACGAAACTCCTGGTGGAGTTCTTCAGCATCTCTCTGAGGACAGGGTGGGTGCCCCAGGACTGGAAGGTGGCACATATAGTGCCTATCCACAAGGGGGGACCAAGGGAGGTGGCAGGGAACTACAGGCCCGTCAGCCTGACATCGGTGGTGAGCAAGATGATGGAGGGCATTGTCAAGGAGAGACTGGGGGGAACATGGAAAAGTTGAAGTGCCTGGACAATAGACAGCATGGATCCGTCCCGGGGAAATTGTGTCAGACAAACCTTGTGGAGTTCTATAATGAGTGCCTTGGACCTGGGTAGACCAGTGGACGTCCTCTTTCTTGACTTCAGCAAGGCATTTGACTCTGTTCCTCATGGGGGCCTGTTGGATAATCTGGAAGAAATGGGGGTGGGAAACAAGATGGATAGAAAATTGGCTCCAGAACCGGACCCAGAGGGTTGTGGTTGGCAGGATAGTCTCATCCCCAAGGAGGGTCATTAGTGGAGTCCCTCAGGGATTGGTCCTTGGGCCCCTCCTGTTCAACGCCTACATCTCTGACATAAGGAAGGGTATCAGGAGTGAGATGAGTCTCTTTGCAGATGACTCAAAACTGGGGGTGGTAGTGGATGGGGACGAAGGGAGGGTGGCCCTACAGGGGAACCTGGAGGCTCTGGAAAGGTGGTCTAGAAAGTGTAAGTGGAGGTTCAATGCAGGGAAATGCAAGGTACTGCACCTGGAAGCCAGAAACCTGGGCCAAGAGTACACCCTGGGGTTGGGAAATGCTAAAAGTCTCGATGGCTGAGAGGGACCTGGGGGTGGTGGTGGATGTCAAGATGAACAACTTGGAAACTTGTAGGAGGGCAGTGGCAAAGGCCAACAGAATGCTTGGATGCATCACTAGAGGGATCACCTCCAGAAGGAGGGAAGTGATACTCCCACTGTATAACTGCTTGGTGAGGCAGCACCTCGAGTACTGCATGCAGTTTTGGAGGCCACATTTAAAGAGGGACATTAAACTCTTGGAGAGGGTCCAGAGGAGGGAAATCAAAATGATTTGGGGCTTGGGGGATAGGACCTATGGGGAGAGGCTCGAAGAGCTAAATATGTACACATTGGAAGACAGAAGGGACCGGGGGGACATGATAGAGGTCTTCAGGTACATGAAGGGGTAAATAGGGGAGGAGCAGTCAGGGTGCTCCGAAGGAAGGAAGGAGGGGGGCAACTAGAGGGCATGGGTGGAAGCTGGAGGGGGGAGATTCAGCGGAGAAAGGAGGAGGTGCTATTTCACTGAGAGGGTGGTCCAGCTATGGAATGTGCTGCCCAGGGGGCTGGTGGAGGCAGAAATGGTCGTGGGGTTCAAGAGGGGGTGAGACAGGTACAGGGGAAGGGTTCTGGAAGCAAAAACCAGTGCAGCAAGAATATCCGGGATGGGGAAGGGAGAAACCAGAGAGGGAGAGGGGGCCAGCAAGGTCAGCTCCCAGGGTGGGGGCTGACCAAATGAGCAGACACGAAAAACCGTTAGGCCTATTCTGCTGGCATTTCAGTATGTTAGTATGTTAGAAGAGGTCCCCCAAATCCTGGTCAAAGCCTGGAGATGAGCAATCTCCTCCCTCAGCCCAGAGAGATGCTTGCAGATGGGACAACACTGCATCCTCCAGAATGTCTCCCGGAAGACTGCCGTTCAACAGCCACTGCGCTGCACCACTCTCAACATTTCTTATTTGTATACTTACTCTTTCCTCTCATGGTTTACTTTTTTTGTTTGTTTTTTTGGTTTTTCTCCATACTTTCCTACTGCCTCAGTGTCTTTACAGCTCCTCCTTTTCCTGTTTTGGGACAGGAAGTTCCTGTATTCCTCAGTAGTCTCCTTCTTAATTGCTCAGAGACAGACCTCCAGCAGCTCGGGGTGAGGGAAGGCTATTCATTTCCTTCTAGGATGGTGAGTCTTTTTGTGCCTCTGTGATCATTCCCTACTTTCTCCCAAACAGGAAGTTCCTGTTGTCAGTCAAATCCAGTGCCTATAAAAGTGGAACTAGCTAAGAGTGGGGGTTGCAGGGGAGGGATGGAGGGTTATATAGTCCCAGTAGAGAAGTTCTAACAGCTGCCTCCTTCCTCTTGTTGCTCTCTGCCAAAAGCTAACTAGGGAAGTTTTAAATACAGACACCTGGCTTTCTGTTGCCTAAGCCACACACCCCAATTTACCACTCTTCTCTTCACCTAGCTAACAGAACAGATAACAGTTCCCTTCCCCCAACTCAGACAAGCACACCAGCTCTTGTTTTATTGTTTGTTTTTTTACCCTATTTGAAGTTCCCAGTAGCAGAGTAGCAAATGGCACAACTTTAGGTGCAATTTCAACCCTTGACCATTAGGGGGCATGCACTACCCACTACTTCATCGGCTAATGATGAGCAGCCCAAGACCAGTTTTGGTGCCAAAATCATGTTTCCAATACCTTTCACAACCTCTTTACCATTTCCCGTCACTTGCAAGGGTCACATATTTTAGCGAGCTGTGGGGGGGGAGTCTATGCTGGGTGTGCCTGGAATAGGAGATCCCAGTGGTGTCTCCATGTTGTAGTCCCTCTCTGGTGCCATCCTGGAGAGGGCCACTGCCCCTGATTTGCCAGTCACTACAACGCCAAGGGAACTGGGTTCCCATAAGCTGACCTACTGGGGTCCTTTCCCAAAAGCTTAAAAGAAAATGGCTGTGCCTCCACCCAGAGTACATATTAGTGGGTCTGATTGCTTATTCTATAACCCCCTTGGATGTTGTACCAACCCACCTCCCCAACAGTTATCCCAGGCATGGACTTATCAAGTTCGAATCTCCCCACATTCAGGTAAAACATTTACTTTTCCCATTTCACCCAATAAACAGGCTCACTAAAATTAGGCTCTGAATTCAACTCTGCTGCAAAACAGTAACGACATGGTTTATTTACAGGGGGAGGGTGATAGGATGGGGTAAGAGGAATAGAGTTCAAGTAAGCATGTTAAAGATCTACATTTCCCCAAATTCACATTTCCCTTTGATCTAAACCCAGATGTCAATCAATGCAGCCATCCGATCTGTCTAACTAGCTAACTGCTGCAGATGCCCAAATCCAGACCTGCAGGTCCCAGTCCGTGTAACCCCATAGTCCTTCACTGGGTACCCAGATTTAAAGTTGCAGGCCTGAGGTGCAGCTGGCAGATGGCGTTGGTGCAGTTATTTGAATTAACAATTTTTAACATTTCTTGGTTGGAGCTAAACCTTTATCCTTTCCCTCTAATCCTTTGCTCTACCTCCTGCCCTAGTGGGACAACATATTTACATTCCCCAGGTGCAAGGCAATTCCTGCAGTTTACTCATGGTTCTGCAGAATCAGTCCTTAGATGGCACAGTTCACTGACGTCCTGGGGATGGATGGCAACACAGGCAGAATCGGGCACAATGCTTGAACAGGGGCACAGAGCCTCCAGCTTTCTTTCTCTTTCTCTTGCTTGCAGATCTTGCAGCTTGTCCCCTTCAGCCCATTACAGGCCCCATTGCAGGACACATGTGCAAAGCCTGCCAACTACAGAGGACCCAGACCTGGAAGTGGCCCCACGGCCCAGATCCCTCCGATCAGAGTGCCCTAGTGCTCAGGTACAAGACCAGTGATCCCTGCAGTGGCAAACCCTACTTGATGGGGGTTAGCGAGTTCCCCACCTGGCCCTGGGTGTCAGCAGAAACACATTCAGCACATTCTTTTCTGCTTCTTTCTTTCTTTCTTTCTTTCTTTCTTTCTTTCTTTCTCCTTCTCTCCTTCTCTCTTTTTCTCTTTCTTTCTTTCTCTTTCTGGCTACGATGTGTAGCCCCAGCAATCTGTTTCTTTCTTTTCCTTGCCGTATCTCAGGAGCAAACAACAGGCACCTGACCCAGAAAGGCACTTGTCCATCCTACTGCTTTAACAGTCTCTCAACTTTAACACAGCCACATTCTCGCTCTGGCTCACACATATCACCTGCACACTCAAAGTCCCTTTTCTAACCATGCAGGTACATAGCAATTCTCTGACTGAACATGCTCACTCTTCCTTTTCTTCTCTCAGCACATTTACATTCTTTTGTTCCTCATCATTCCCCAGCATTCCATCTATTCCCAGGCTTAAACACAACCTTTGTCCTTTTACCCTGCTCAGGACACAACTGTTGTTCTTTTTTCAGGCTCAGAATGCAATCTCTGTCTTTTTGCAGGATCAAGACACAACCTTTGCCCTTTTCCCAGGTCCAGGACACAACCTCTTTCTTGCAATCTACAGCTTTTCCTTTTCCATTCATGCTGCACTTCTATCACTGCTGTTGTGCAGCTTTAGAACAATGCAGAAAATTCAGCAACCTGCAGCTTTTCCTTTTTTCTCTTCCAAGCTGCTCCATCATTGCTTCTGCTTCCTTTTTCCTAATGGGGCAGGCACTCCCTGGGGGACAAACTGCTGGCAGCCCCCAGACAGGCCCATCTTGCAACCCACTCTCTCCAGGACAGGAGCCCCCTCCTTCTAGAGGAGCTCCAACTGAACTGACTCAAACTGCAACTGTCCTTGCTTTATTTGGAGCCCTTTCCTCACTCCCAATTGGCTGGAGCCACTGTCCTTAGGCAAAAATTAATATGTATGAGGCTCCCTCGATGCCTAATAGGTGCAGAAAAAGACACCTAAACATTCCCCAGTATTTTCCCCCAAAGTCCTTTCAATCAGTCCCAAAGTCCCTGGCAAGAATTCTGACTCAGTGGATGGCTGGCTAATGTCATATGGCTGCCCAACATGGTAGCTGTAGTAAACAGTGTTCCAACATTTTAACAATGTCCCAAGATCAAAGGGACCCTGCAGCCAAACAGTAATTATTTATTTAATCATTTCCCCACCTCTGTGCCCTGCAAAGTGACTGTACATTTTAATACATCAATCCCTCTGGCTGTCACTGCTGCTGTTTCAACCTGTCCCCCGACAGCTACACACATAGCCCTACTTTCTGGCTGCAGTCTGTGAACACATTTTATTTATTTATTTCCTCCATGATCTGGCAGCCTTCCCATTTTTCTTTCACACCAGGGCTTTATTTACTTAATTCATCCCTTTTCCCTTGCCTCTCCATAGAGCTACCTTTTTGCCTCAGCACTAGACAGACTCCAGGCTCATCGTTATTCATGCCACCTCATGAATATTAATGAGGCAGAATCCCTGTAGCTCGAACATGATTGGCGCTCATTAAAAGTAAATTATTTTTCTCCTGGTTGCCTCTTCCTCTCTTCTCAGGTCCCCGGAACCTCTCTCATTGCCCAACTGGACCGGGACCACTGAAAAGGCAAACCAAACTGGCCACAAATGGACACGTGAAAATGACCTACTGCACATGCGAAGAGCTCGCTGGCACTGCAGTGCCATTTCAAAAGCTGACGGCTCCACAAACAAGCTCCTCAGGCTCTGCTGCTCTAAGTACCACCACGGGGGCCAGCAGGAGAGACAAGGAAAACAGGGGACAAGCCAGGAAACCAGGACCCGGACAAAAAGGAATTGGGGGGGGTGGAAGCAAAACCCTGGGGAAACAGCCTTTTTCTGGGGTTCACAGGTAAGCCCCTGACAGGGGGGTTATACGTACTTTGTTATCCTTAATTTTTGTATCTTACCAAAATTCATGTGGTGAGTAGGTATAACTATATATAGTGATTGTTGTGTCACTTTGTCACAGTTCTCTTACAAACAATCCCTGCCCTGACTGTGTATTAACAATCATAAGTGATTGTTGTGTCCTTTTTTGAACTGCTGTTTTTTCTGAACAAAAATCCCTGCCCTGATTGTGCATTATGGGTGCTATGTGGGTTCAATGTGGAGATAACTCCCCACATCCCTAACAAAGGCCAGCTTCCCTTGGCACTCATCCGCTTAGTGCGTTGTGAATGAGCGTCAGCTCTAAGCTCCTGTGTGGCTCATGGGCTGAGCCTTCTCCCCTCTGCTCCTTGCTCCCCCTTTTTTTTCTTCCCCTATGCAGGACTTCTACATCATTTCTCTTGTGCTACTCCCCATGTGCTTTGCCTTCCCCCCTTTTCTCTTCCTCCCTCCTTCCGTATGCCATCAGTTTGTTTTCCTCCTGCTGGCCTTCCCATTCCCTGTACCTCGTTCCCGCTCCTCTCCCTCCTTGCGGTGGCTCCTTGGCTGTCTCTTCTGTTTGGGGCTTCTCTGTTGTCTGGGGTGGCCGCTCCTTTTTCTCCCTCCCAGGCACGTCATCCCCTTGTGCCTGCTGGCTTCTCCACTACCCTTGCCTGTTCTCTGGTATGCAGGCCTAGAATGGCATCACTGCTCAGTGTGTATGCCCTCCGGTAAGTGCTTCTATTTTACATTCACTGCTTGTCCTGTACTTCCATTACTTACCTGTTCATTTTGAAACTCCTATTCATAATCCTCTCCAAGTGGCCCAGGCTTCACTTCATTCATCGTACACTGACTTAATGTGATGGTCTCTGCTTTCAGGGGTTACAGCTTCCTCAGACAAGCATGATACCCCAACTACACTTGCTGTGTTCTATACCTTCACCATTCTCCAAATATGTTGATGCCTTCCTGAAGTTCATAATGCTGTGCTCCAGCCATCCTCTGCCCCCACAAAAACACTGGACAGGCATTCACAGGTGTAACTCGCATGGGCCTGCCATCAGGAATGCGTGTTCCCATTTTATTGTGAGAGCTTCACTCTCTCCATGACAAGCTTTACCAACATCACTACATTTAGACATTCAGTTGCCCCCTGTCATTTTCTCCTATGTTTTTGGATTTAGTACCCTTCGCTTGGATTGCTTACCTTACCCTAGTTTGTGTTCAGCTTTCCCTGTCTTTGGCCTGCTGTGCAGTTTCTCCTCTATGTGCCCTCCCACCAGTCTGCAGTTACTCCCCCTGCTCTGAGTATTCGAATGGCCTGAATCATTTGCCATGTCCAGATCTTTGTCATTTTCCCTACCTGGCTATGGACCCAGTCTAGCATTTGTTTTTCCTGCTTCAACGTGGTGGTAGCTATTTGCTTCTGGTGTGGCCCAGCATTGTTTAATGAGCTTTTCTCCCTATAGTGGTGCTCTGGCTTCCTGCTTGGTACTAAGATTAGTTCCAGTTGTTTCCTGTTTTATTTTTTGAATTCTATGACTAGAACCACAGCACCCAACTATTTGCTGCTCATCCCCTCTCCTGGTAGCACTGCAGCACTCCAGTTTCCCTCTCATACGCTAATCCTATTGTCCTCTGCCTGCTCCCCCCTTCCCTTTTCCCCTGGCTCACAGTCTGCCCCTGCTGTCTCTTCCTGGCCTCCCAATCCCTCATTCCTGCCCTTGTTCCATGCTCCCTTGTTTCCCCTTTTGGGCCTTTCACTCCTCACATCAGTGTCCATCTCCATTTTTACCCTTTCCACCATCCCAACCCGTGCTACCTGTCACGCTAATCAGCAAATGCACCACCTACCATTTTGCTCCCGGCACCTATACTCTGCTCAGCTCTAGAATCCATTTTCATTATTCTTCCCCTGGTGCTCTGCTACTTCCAGGAACCTGCTTTGTGCCAGCAATATGATCTACCCTGGTCCCCTGCCTACATGGCTTCTACTACCCTCACATGGGTCATTACCCTTACGGCCTACTCAGCCTCAGTCATTGATTGCATTCCATCACTATCAGCATTCTCCTTCCTGGATTTTTCTAACTCCCCTTTACTGGCATTCCTGCTGAAGTCCTCCTCACATTATCCCACTCTGACTTGCTGCCTTCTCCTTTCTACTGCCTGACTGTCTACCTACCCATGACTATGCAAATAATTGCCCTTTCCTTCCTCGGCCCTAACCAACAATTTTCCGGACTACATCCCTACCTCGTACCTTCTGAGGCATTGAGTGAAGGTAGGCTTGCCCTGTCTGCCAGGGATGGCTTTCTGTTACATTCACTACTACCTGTTATTTACAAACCTGACATCCTCCATCCCTATCGCTGCATGGTGGTATCGAGTGAAGGTTAGCACTCCCTACCAGGGATGGGATGTCTGTAATCCCCACACAACTCTTGGGGAAGGGAAGGAGAAGGGTGCAAACCAGAAGAATTCACACATAGACAGATCCTCTTGAATATAAATATCTGATTCCTTTATTTTAAATATAGGCCCATTTCCTCTACGTTTCACCAATTATTCATTGGCTTCCTCAGGAGGTGCCTTTTAATCATACTTCTATCCAAAAATGTGAATCAGTTTTGTTCACTTAAAAATGCTCCAATCAATGTTGTTTCTTGTTCAGTCTCTTACTTTTCTGCACATCACAATTTTAGAAAACTGGTAAATAACCCCTTTTAAAGGTAATTCTTGGCTTTTTACGTGTATGTCCACACTGTAGCTCGACTTTTACTAAATTTTAGAGGCTCTGTCTATGTGTGAATTCTTCTGGTTTGTGCCCTTCTCCTTCCCTTCCCCCAGAGTTGTGTGGGGATTACAGACAGCAGATTAAAGAACACATCGGAAGAGGCAGCAGAACTAAGGATTCTAGGTTTTGAACAATTGTAATAACATTTCCCATGTTTTTTTTCCAGGATGTTTTTCTGGAATATGTCCTAATACCAGGGATGGGAGCCATGTCTGCAATCCACTATTTCAGCTTTGTGCATTCTCTACCTGATGCCTGGTTGCCACATTCCCTTCGGGAACAGGACCTCTTCACCCCATATGCCTTCAACATCCCACCTCTGCCTGGCGGTTTGTGTCTAGGTTGTCTTGCCTTGATTATCAGGGATGGGAGCTTGAGTCTACATTCGATTGTTTCATTCTGGGGGAGCATAGTTCCCCTATGGATGCACCCGCAGAGGAGACTAAAGAGGTTGCAGACAACTGTCACAAGGGAGGCCCTCAGGAAAGAGGCAGAGGGCACCACAGGGAAAGGAAGCAAATCCTGGTGGGGGACTCAATTATTAGGGGGATAGAACTGGGGGGAGCAGGGAAAACTGAAGTAAGGTGCCTGCCTGGTGCCATGGCTTGGAGGGACAGGAAGCACATCCTTAGGATCACAAGAACAGTTGCACGGGAGTCTGAGCTGGACGTCATTGTCCACCTAGTGACAAATGACTTGGCTCATAATGAGATTAGAGCAGTGCAGAAGGACTTTGTAGAGTTGGGGAGGGACCTAAGACAAGTAGCACACACAGTATGCTTCTCAGAGGTGCTGCCTGTTAGTGGCGTGGGTGAGGCGAAGGTACTTTGCACCATGCAGTTTAACGAATGGTTGAAAAAATAGTGTGGAGCACAGGGTTTGGCTTCACTGGGGACTGGGGTTCCACCTGGAGGACACCAGCCTATACTGGCAGGATGGTCTGCATCTGTCCAGGAAGGGAACAAGTCTTTTAGGCAATCGGTTTAAATGCTTCATTGGCGAGTTTTTAAACTAGTCAAGGGGGGAGGCACTGATAAGCATCAGAAAAATCCCAACCTCCCCCTACAAAATAGGGTACTAAGTGAAAAAAAGACCAAGGCAGAAAGGTCAGTGGGGGATGCTGCTACAGAAGGTAAAGCCATCAAAAAATGGAGAGCAATGTGTACCAATGCCCGTAGTCTGGGTAACAAGCTTCCTGAATTAGTGGTCTTGATGGAGGAGGAGCATCTGGATATTGTGGCAGTCACAGAAACATGGTACACACAGAACCATGACTGGGATGTAAACATACCAGGATACACTATCTACAGGAGGGACAGGGAGGGTAAAAGAGGAGGAGGAGTAGCTCTCTACATAAGGGAAGGAATCAAAGTAACAGAACAAAAGGGTAAACAGGGAGGAGAAGAAGCACTGTGGGTCAATTTGGAGGCAGACAATGGCACCACAATCTGCACAGGGGTTGTATACAGACCCCCCTCTCAGGGTGAGGAAATAGACAAGGAAATGATAGAAAGTATACTTAGAATGGCAGATAAAGGGGAGATACTGCTGATGGATGATCTGAATGTTAACTGGAGTGCAGTTGCAGCAGCCACTTCTAAGAGTGGGGTTATTCTAGATGCCCTACAGGGGGCATGCCTTAGACAACTAGTATTGGAACCCACTCGAGAGGAGCAATCTTAGACCTGGTTCTCTCAAATGGAGATGGAGAGAGGATCACAGATGTAGAAGTGGGTAGCCATCTGGGAACTAGCGACCATCGAACAGTATGGTTCACAATAAACACAGCAATAGAGTCAAGTCATACAAAGGCACAAGTACTGGACTTCAGGAGGGCTGACTTTGCCAAAATGGGTGAGTGCCTAAGGAATGCACTAGCAAATGGGCAGGAAGGAGAGGTGGAAGAACAGTGGGGAATAATAAAAACTGCCATCACAGAGGTAACAAGCCTTTGTGTGAAACAAATAAACAAAACAAAACGATGTAAGAAACCACTATGGTTCTCAAAGGAGGTAGCAGTGAAGGTTCAAGAGAAAAAGAAAGCATTCAGAAAGTACAAGGAATCACAGAAGGAGCAGGACAGAGAATTGTATCAGTTAAAACAAAAGGAAGCTGGGAAGGCAGTCAGAACAGCAAAGGCCCAAACCAAGGAAAAGATAGCCAACTCAGTTAAGAAGGGGGATAAAACCTTTTTTAGGTACATCAGGGAGCGAAGGAAGACTAAGGGAGGGATAGTGAGGCTTAATAAAGGGGAGGGAGGTGGGCAGAGGGTGAGGGTGAAAAGGCAGAGATAATAAACAAAAATTTTTGCTCAGTATTTACAAATGAAGAGGGGGAGGTACCTAAAACAAACAATAGAAGCATTCTGGATACAGAAGTTGATACCAGCCCATTTACAGAAGAAAGGGTTCTGAAAGAACTCTTAAAACTGAAGGTGGACAAAGCAATGGGGCCTGATGGGATTCATCCCAGAATTCTAAAAGAACTAAGGGAAGAACTAGTGACACTACTGACTACTCTCTTTAACAAATCATGGGAGGATGGGTTGGTACCTGAGGGCTGGAGGAGGGAAGATGTGATTCCCCCACACAAAAGTGGGAGCAGGGCAGAAGCAGGAAACTACAGACCTGTTAGTTTAACCTCAGTGATAGGGAAAATGATGGAATCGCTTCTGAAGGAAAGAATTGTCAAGTACCTAGAGACCAGAGGGGCACAGGACCCAAGGTAGCATGGATTCACAGCAGGAAGGTCATACCAGATGAATCTAATAGATTTCTTTGACTGGGTGACCAAAGTAGTATATCAGAGAGGGGCTGTGGACATGGCCTACCTAGACTTTAAAAAAGGCATTTGACTCAGAGTCACACAAAAGATTAATATACAAGTTAGCCAGCCTGGGAGTGGGTCCCAAGATGATAGCCTGGGTAAAGAATTGGTTGGAGAATAGGACACAGAGGGTAATAGTAAATGGAGTCCACTCTGAAGAAAGGGCGGTTACTAGTGGGATACCGCAGGGTTCAGTATTGGGACTGGCCCTCTTCAATGTCTTTATAAGTGACATTGCAGAGGGACTGGAAGGAAAAGTATGTCTCTTTGCAGATGACACAAAGATCTGCAAGCGAGTTGATGCACAAGGTGGGGTGTAAAGGATGAGAAGGGACTTGGCAAGGTTAGAGAAATGGTCAAATGTATGGCAGCTTAGATTCAATGCTAAGAAGTGCAAGGTAATGCACCTGGTAAACAAAAACCCAGGGGAAGAGTACACAATGTGGGTGAGATACTAACAACAACAAAAATGGAAAGGGACCTGGGGGTAGTCATATCAGATGACTTAAAGGTGGGCAAGCAAAGTGAGAGGGCAGTAAGGAGGGCTGGGGGGATACTGGGATGCATAGGGAGAGGCATCACCAGTAGAAAACAGGATGTTGTTATCCCTCTGTACAGACAGCTGGTGAGACCCCATCTGGAGTACTGTGTGCAGTTCTGGAGACCCAATCTCCACATGGAGATAGACAGGATGGAAGCTGTCCAGAGGAGGGCAACTAAAATGGTGCAGGATCTGCACCAGAAGACATATGGAGAAAGACTAAAGGAGCTTAATATATATAGCCTCGAGGAAAGGAGGGAGGGGGGGACATGATAGAAACCTTCAAGTACCTCAAGGGAATCAACGAAGTCCAAGAGGGTAGCATCTTTCAAAAAAAGAGGTGTGCAAGAACAAGGGGCACAATTTGAAGATAGAGGGCGGCGGCCCAGAGGTAATGTAAGGAAGTATTTTTTCACAGAGAGGGTTGTGGATGCATGGAACGGCCTTCCAGAGGAGGTTGTGGAGTCAAAAAACAGTGGTTGAAGTCAAGCATGCATGGGACAGTCATAAGACAATTCTAGGGGGTGGGGGTAGAAAGAAGTAGGCTGCTGGTTAACTAGGATCTGCAGCTTATCCATTAGGTAGGGAAATGGGCAGACTGGGTGGGCCAAGCAGTCCTTATCTGCCGTCAAATTCTTTGTTTCTATGTTTCTATGTAATGCATTCTCTACCTGAAAACCGGTTTCCACTTCCCTTCGGGAATGGGACCACTTTACCCCATTTGCCATCTCCATCCTACTTTGCCTTGTGGCATCAAGTGACGATCATCTTGCCTCGGATATCAAGGATGGGAGCCTATTTCTGCAATTGACTTTTCCAACTTCATGCATTTTCTACATGATACCTGGCTGCCACTTCACTTCAGGAACAGGGCCCCTGTACTCTATTCACCTTCTACATCTTTCCTCACCAGTCTACATCCTGCATTTCCATTGACTCATCATACTTGTCCCTGTCTTGGCCTGTTCATTCTCTGGATTTGGACTCCACCACCTTGTTCCATCTGTGTCTCCATTCAGTTCTCCTGCCTCCAGCACAGGAGGCAGCTAGCTAGCAATAGAGGTTACTGCCTTTACAAGGAAGAACTACAGTATAAGGTGAGCTAATAAACCAGCTGATATTTCCCAGACAGAGCATTGAGTCATGTATGAGGGGGTTGGGGGTTGTGGCTGACAGTATCCACCACACAGCCATAGTGGGCTCTGACCTCCATAGCTGTGAACCCATTTGTGAAATATAGAAAACTGAAGCACAAGAAACTGTTATGTTAGGATTTTGTCTTCTTGGAATACTCTAACTGAATTATAATAATGTCCTCTCAACTCAATTGTTCCACTTAAACAGTCTCACTTCTATTGGAGCACTGAGTATATAATGGTTATTGCTCTGTCTGCAGGGTTTCAGTATAGTTCTAAGTGAACAGTTCCAGGGATGGATTGCTTAACAAGAATTATTTCCAGCAGCAATCATCAGTTCAACCAGGATGGCTAAAGCAACATGCTTACACAGCTGGACAGTGAAAATGGCACACAAGCTGGATGTTGTGTCCCAATCACCCAGCACCTAGGAATGGGGCGGGCACCCAGTTCCCCATAACGTGGTTCACCATTGTGTCCTCAGCTCCACTCCTATATGGTTGCTCTGATAAAATTTAAATAATACCTGACCATGAGAAGCTGGGAGGGGGAGTTGAGGGTCACCGACTCTGAGGATCCACAATGCCAAGCTGCACTCAGCTCACAAAGGGAACACCTGGAAGATGCCAAAGCCATGTGGTCACCCCCTAAGACCACTGGCTGTGGCTGACTGGATGTGGTCTCTGGGAAGTGAGGGAAGAAAATAGCCACCTTGTTCTTATTTAGAAATCTTGACTGGCATATGTGTTATAATGCTAATTCTGTACTGCACTTTGTGTCCTTGAGCAGAAGGATATCATAACTCATGAGTATGCAAACAGCTATTGTAACTAAAAAAAGTGTTGTTGAGAAATATAATTCCATTTGCCCTTGCTTCCAGTAATCTCCAGTGACAAAGGAACTTCCTGTTGGGAAGACTGCAGACATGGTCCTCTGCAACCAGGGTACTCAAGCCACTCAGTTTGCTTCTTGGCATTACAATGGCAGTCAATCCCACCAGTGGCATTCCCACGTGGCTGTCATGGTGTGTCTTCAATTTTGTGATCCACACTCACCTCACCGAGCACTACTCACCTTGGGAGGTCTCACTGTGTTTCCCCAGGTCACGCAAGGTTAAGACTGCATTGATCACCTCATGGAAGAGCTGAGAGATGCCACAAGCCAAAAAATATGTGGCTATGAAGCCCACTGTTCTCTCCTGAGGTCTCCCAGCACTCTGGTTTGCCTGCAAGACCATGCTCTCCACTGGATTGTGCAGAACCTAGCTCCTGCTTCCTCCAGAGGACACTGGACATTAAACCCAGGACAGAAACAGCCTGGGAATACCATCTTCCTACCAAATCTGGCAAAATTACCCTCTTGGAATTGTAGAACAATAGCACTCTGGAATGACATATAACCTCAGACCACTGCAAGACAAAGCTTCCTTACCCTGAAAAAAGAGGGAGCAGTGAAATAGAAGAAAACTGCTGTAGTCCTCTCAAATTCCTGAAGTTCTCTGGGCAATCTGCTGATCTGAGGAGGATGACCAAAGTGAGGAAGAGCTTCTGGCTTCAGCCATTTTAATTCTTCACTCTCTACCCACCCAGGTGGCCCACGCCCTGCAGGTTGCTCCAGTGGTTTCTCCCCTAGGGGTGGTGCCAGGGCTCATCTCCCACAATGGAGGTAGAATCCTGCCTCCCTGACTACAGGAAAATCCAAAACAATGTTCTCATGCTCAGCACTCCTGGAGGGTGCAACAAAAAGGGTGGCTAGCCTAGCCCCAAAGGAAATGCAGGTCAAGAATAAGTTGCAGTTCCAAAAAAGAATACTCATAGGCTCATTTCCAATAAAGAATTGTTCACGTTTTATTGATAAAACTTCTCATAATGTTCTGAGCTGTTGCCAGTCAACCAGATAGTTCTTACCCCAGTACTTTGCCTCTGAACAAGGTTTCATGAGGAGGCAGTAAAGAGGAGATCATTGCATACTTTTATAGTCCCTAATAAATGACATTACAATAGGGCTTCTACTAATTTTAAACAAAAAATTGCATTTTTTTCTATTTTTATATTTTATCCATAAAGAATTAAAACCAATAAAAAAATAAAAAAAAAAAATATCTCTGCATGTCTGATAGCAGTACTTACTTTTGCTTACTATTGTATAAACATTTTTATAATTTCTATCACACTGTAATTCATTTCATATCTAGTGCTGTGTGAAATTGGAATATTTCACCAAATTAGCGCATTACACGAAATATTTCGGCAGGCGAAATGCAAAATTTCACCCACATTTGTGAGCAAAATTTTGTCTCCAAACCATTAAAATTTTGCCTGTTGGTGAAATTTTGCCACTGTGGGTGAAATTCCACCACTGTTGGCAGAATTTCACCATCCGCCATTAAAATTTCACAATTTTTGGTGGAATTTCGCCAGTCCTAGGTGAAATTTTGCCATTGTTGGTGGACTACTCAGAGGGCAAAAATGCAGGTGAAACTGAGAAATGATGCCACATTTTTGTGAAACATTTCACAAGGTAAAATTGGCAATTTTGCTGCAGTTTCGCTGACGAAATTTAATTTCACAACATTTCTATTCATATTACATTTCATAATCAGAGTGCAGGAAGATCATACATTTGTTATAAATTAGTGAATATGGCCAGGGAAATATGATGAACTGAACATATTTAAGTCATTAATTATTTCATGACTATTCCAACAGAACATAAGCATAAGGCAGCAAAATCAATGTTATTAACTTTCACAAAATATTTTTTCCTGGATTCCACCCTTGGCCATATTCACTAATTTGTAACAAATGTATGATCTGCCTGCACTCTGATTATGAAATCTGATATAAAAATAAAGTACATAGTGTGATAGAAATTATAAAAATTTTTATACAATAGTAAGCAAATGTAAGTGCTGCTATCAGACATGCAGAGGTATTTAATTCATTTTTTCATTTTTTTATTTGTTTTAATTCTCTATGTATAAAATATAAAAATAGAAAAATATATATTTTTTGTTTAAAATTAGTAGACATCCTATTGTGATTTGTTTTAATTCTCTATATATAAACTATAAAAACAGAAAAAATATATTTTTTGTTTAAAATTAGTACAAGCCCTATTGTGATGTCATTTAATAGGGACTATAAAAATATGTGATGATCTCCTCTCTACTGCCTCCTCACAAAGCCTTGTTTAGAGGTGAAGCACTGGGGTAAGACCTACAGTATCTGGGTAACTGGCAACAGCTCAGAACATTAAGAGATGTTTTCTCAATAATACTGGAACGATTCTTTATTGGAAATGAGCATCCCTGACTGCAGGCTGTGGGGGAAGGGACACCGACAAGGGAATATTTGCTGTAATACTTTGTCAGAATTTGCATAATATTAACATACAAATACTTTTTCTAGGTTTTGAAAAAATATATGTGATGCATGAAATTTTTAAAAATCTATCTGCTACAGGAAGATTTTAAAACTCTATGTGTTGCTCAGTGGTATTTGAACATCTACATGCTGCACAAAGATATTTATTTTGAAAATGTACATCGGTACTAAGCTTTTTAATCATGCAACAAAATAATCGAGTCTGCCTGGACCATGTCCTGCCTCAGGCAAAACAAGCTTACAAATTCTTACATATAGAGAGAGTATGGGTGGAAGACAGTCATTTGGTATTTCTACACACCCCATACAATGTGCAAATATGATATGCAGTGGGGGATATCTTGCTGGAGGCAGTGCATACATGTACCAGCTACATATGTCCCCATTCTCTAGGATTATCCCATTCTTCAGCCATTTTGGAATTGCTCCCAGTTGTAGGATGGCTCACTCCCAAGTTGGCCCTATTACTTATGTTGCCACATTACATAAAAAAAAAACACCACAAGGCACAGCTGGTTATCTGTCTTACAGCAGCTTAGAAAGTGATAACCCAGAGGTGGTCACAAACTGAGCCCCCACAGATACAGACTGGGGGAATACTTTACATGAGATATACATAAAATGGAAAGATCCACTGCAGTTTTCATACTTTGGTTAGAAAAATGTAATAATGTATGGAATGGTTGGTTGCTGTACAGACATTCCATGAATGGTTACCTTTGGATGGGAAGGGCAAGGTAGGAGACATGCATATGTTACTTCTTAATAGCCATAAGTAGGGAATTATTTCAGGATATGAACAGTTTTGATATGATCACTATGATATGTGCATGTTAACAATCAAGCAATAAACTATATCTCATACGATTACTAGGTTGATGAAAGGTGATCTGAATGCATTTATGTGAAATTGTCTTGGCTGTTTTTCTCCTTTGAAAATCTTGAATAAGGAATCAATAAAACAAATTACTCAACAAAAACTTTATTATAATATACATCTTTAAATACTAAGGATGATATTGCACTCTTTGTGAGAGGTTTACAAATATCCACAGTGGGTTGTATGCATCATTGGCTTCCTTATGTGGCACAGAGGGCATGTACCAGCATGCCAAAGTGCACCTGTGCACCAGCTACCAGCTGAATATGTGGGGCTGGCATGCACTGTCTATGGTTGGACTGATGCATGACTGTCGACTTCTGCACAACATGCATTGCCATCTGGTGGATCTGACCTTAACTGGATTATTGTTTTTTAGCTCAAAAAAGCTAAAATGGTTTAAATGCCCACAGGAGCAAGGAATAATGGTACACAACACTCCATGGAAGAACTGATTTCCCCTCCGCAGATGTCCTTCTGGCTTTTCAGAAAGCAGAAATGATCCCATGAAAAGTATGTTAAGAGTCAACTCCTGTTTTGTGTTGGGTTTCAAAGGCCATGAATAAATATAGTTACTGTACAAATTTCTTAAGCAGTAAGGAAAGTTGTGGCAAAAAACATTACATTAATGTCCATTAGTGTTGCTACTATACACACTGAAAACCACACAAAGGTTGGAACTAAAGTATTAGGGTTGTCAACCCAATACCCACAATGTTTGGACATGTGCTATAAGGGTTCTTATGTTTAACTCCCAACCACCTTGCCACATCTCCTACCTTCATTACCCAAGGACTGTTACAGGTACAGGGCCATGTATCAATGATGTACACCTCATATAGGGTCAACATATTAAAGACTTGTATATAACAAACCTAATCCCACCCTTTCCCCTCTCCCTTACCCTCATGACAATGGTGAGACAAATCAGTTAGCCAGGTGGCCAATGGTTAGAGAACCAGTTTTGCTATCACATTTTGATATTTACTATCCAACCGGGTACTAGCCCAGGTAGTGATTTTCCTTAAAAATTGATGGCTATAATAATAATATTAAATTGTCTACCAAATATTGAAACATACTAGCCAAACTGACCACCAGCTAACAAATTGATTTCTCACACCATGGTGGTGACACCAGGCCAACCTATAGATCTAGCACCACCCTACAAGGTTGTGCTGGGTTATGTCACTCTGATGATTCAGTGGTTACATGCACACTTACCGTGCAGGTCTATGTTTGTGGATGCATATGGTTGTAGAGTGACACACATTTAACAGCAATATTTTGTGCTATATATTGCTCACTAAGATATGTACCATCCACTTGAGTCTTGTTTTATGCAGCTACTGTACACTACTCTCCATAAAATAGTATATATGTCCCAAACATTTAACTTGCTGTGACTATTTCTGAGTACGGTATGTGTTTTAAAGAAAGCAACTTACAACTATGTAATGTGTATAGTCCTTTCACATTTGTAACAGTTACACAACTTTGTGGAGCGTCTACAATATTGTGTGACAAATAAGGCATAGGCTATTAATGGATGTTAACCTCTGAAGGTTTGCACACCAAAGTAGTCTAAATACAGATCTAAAATGTGTACCTTACTAAACACGACATCTGAGTGGCATGATTCTAGACATGTACATTGGCCATCAGTCATGGGGATAGGAGATGTGGGAAGGTGGGAATTAGGGTTGCTATATCCCATATGTTAATATGCTGACCCTGTATGAGGCACCATACCATTGATGCATGGCTCTGCACCTGTAGATTGTCCTTGGGTCATGAGTGCAGGGGAACATAATAAGATGGGTGGGAGCTAGACATAAGAACCCAAATAGCACTTTTCCAAACATTGTGGACATTAGGTTGGCAAGCCTAATAGTTTATTTTCAACCTTTATGTGGTTTGTGCTTTGTTTAGTAGCAAGCCAAATGAGAATTAATGTAGTTCATTCAAATATAAATATGTATGTGTATATATATATATATATATATATATATATATATATATATATATCTATCTATCTATATATATATATATATATATATATATATATATATATAGCTCTCTCTCTCTCTATATATATATATATATATATATATATATAGATAAATATATATATCATTTCATTTATTTTTTTATACTTGTAGGCCTGATTAGCAAAAAATGCCCATTTTCACAAGTGACAAGTGATAAATAACATAAAAAATGTTGATAAAAATAGTTACATACAATTTAAAGACACCAAACAAGGAATTACACAGATTTCTACAAGTTGCATATACATTTCTGTTGATCTTATAAGAATTTTAAAAGTCTCATTTTAAAATGCAGTACTGTTCTACAGTTCAAAAATTCAGATGGCAATGCATTAAAAAAGTGAGTCTCTATAGAAAATAGATCTCTGTTCTGATGTCTTTTTAAACATGGGAAAGCTTAAAAATATATCTACTGTGTGATCTGGTGCCACATACACTAGTAAATCTAGGAAATAGGGTTGAAACAGAACTGTGAAGGAAACCTATGTTTCTGTTAAACAAAAAATACTCATTTTCAATAAAATTCTGTTATCCAGGGATAAACTATTAGACTATTTAAGGAGTGAACAATGATAAGTGTGATTATGGACATTCAACATAAACCTTAATATACTGTAGAATTATATGTGACCCACAACCTGTCTAGTTGTTTAATACTGGCAGCAGAATAAACAATAAGACCATAGTCTAAAATACTAAGCAAAAAAATTCACTGGTAGATTCCTGTATTCCATAGCTAGAAAAAATTTAACTCAGAAAGTGCCTCCTAGCCTTTGGTGGATAGTTTTTTAAACTTTATTTATGTGAAGATCAAAAGACAAGTTAGAGTACAATGTCAATCCTAGATACTTAAAATGTTCAATGAGTTCTATGGTATTCCCCTTTAGGTCAAAAATGGGTAGTAAATCCTCAGACTTTTTTTTTTTTTTTTTTCAAAAAGCATAACTTTGTTTTGTTTTTTTTATTTAAAACCAATGAACCTTCAGTTATTTGTATCTGTATACTGGTACTTGTCTTGCTTGTATGACGTGGAACCTTTGTAAAAGAGCAGCTTACTCAAAGGTTGTTTCTGATGACTGCAATAAATAAACATACAGTTTGTGATCAACCAATGTTGAAAAAAAATCAAAATCAACCTGTGCCTTCTTTAGGGCATCATTAGGATTTGGAATTATTCCATATAGTACAGCATCATCTGCATACATAATCACAGAGGTTTGTGTGCAGACACTAGGTGCTGTGTTCACGTACAGGAAGAAAATAAGTGGCCCCAGAATTGACCCCTGGGGCACACCACAATTGATCTGTTTTGACTTTGAGGATTTGCACCCAACAGAAGTCATATGGGTCCTATTAGTGAGATAGTCTATAAACCAATTAATAACATCTGATGAAAAATGAAAATTTTGATGAATCCCAGTGATTAACCTATGTTGAACTAAATCAAAGGCCTTGTTGAGGTCCACAAAAATGGCTGCAACAGAGTGCCCTCTGCCTAGGGCACCCTGTATGCAGCCAGTGAACCTCACCAAGGCCATCTCTGCATTGTGATGGGATTTCAATCTGTTCTGTTAATACATGGTACTTTTCCAAGTATTCAATAGTCTGTTCCCAAATTATTTTTTCTAAAATCTTAGAAAGTGGGAAGAGAAGTGATATAGGATGGTAATTAGACACTTGTGTGGGATTACCACTCTTGAAAATTGGTCTAATGGTGGCAAGTTTCCATTGATCAGGAAACACTCCATGGCACAGGGAGGGATTAAAAATGATAGTGGGAATGCAAAAGAATTAACACCAAGCTTGACAATCCTAAAATATATGCCATCATGTGATACAAAGGGGCAGGGATCTCTTCTGAGTATATATTTCTTGACTAATTATGGGGAGACATTTTTAAAATAAAATTTGGGAGATAAATCAACATCATCATAAGTTTGATTATTGGTTACAGAAGCAGTGAACTGTGAACTAAAACCATCCAAATCTCCAAAGTAATTGTTAAACATTTTAGTAGCTGAGCCCGGATCACTTATGAGGGACTGACCCTTCTGTAAAGAAATAGCTGCTTCTTTTTTACCTCTGCCTAGTAAGGTATTCAACGTTCTCCATGTCTTTTTAGCATTCCCAAAAGAGTTTTTTTTTGTTCAGACAAAAAAAATGTATCTTGGCTTTTCTAGTTTCCACTTTACACCTATGTCTAACAGTTTTATAATTATGTAAGAAAATAGCATCCATATTTACTCTGTACTGCTTCCAGCTTTTATCACTGGACCACATAGGTTGTAATAATTCATGTTATCCATTCTTGTCTGTTAGCTCATATTCTCATCCATTTTAGAGGTGCAGTTCTGTCTATTATAGAGAAATAAATGCTGAGAATGTATTTATTGTAACACTGAGTTGGGATCTAGGAGGTAATTCAAACTGGGTCCAATGAACCCCCATAAAGGCAGCTTCTATGGTCTCTGAAGTAAGTTGTTCTATATTTCTGTACTCAATGTACTTAGGTGGATTTTTTCAGTTTTTTCAGATCTGTCACAAAACATGGGGCAGTGGTCACTCAAAACATCCAGAAGAATCATTGAATATGAGATTCTACTGGTGTGAGTGACCATTATCCAGTCAAGAATGGTTTTGGTTCTTGTTCTATAGTTGTGTCTAGTCACTTCCCCGATTAATTGCTGTACACCCAGACCTAAGAAAGTCTCTCTCACATTATTTTTCAAATCTGCTCCCCAGTCACAATTAAAACCACCCATTAGGATCCATTCTCTGTTTAGGGGCAATTCTTTTTTACCTTTAGTGACAAGGTCCATCCCATGACCAATACACCCAAGGG
The DNA here is from genome assembly GCA_016271365.2 of Neoceratodus forsteri. Taxonomy (NCBI): domain Eukaryota; kingdom Metazoa; phylum Chordata; order Ceratodontiformes; family Ceratodontidae; genus Neoceratodus; species Neoceratodus forsteri. The sequence continues at coordinate 1,733,393,567 of CM057450.1, read as the reverse complement.
GAACATAAATGGAACTTATAATTAGATGTTTCTCTTGTCTCAATAATACTTCAGTTGAGACAATGTCATATCCAGTATCTTCCCTCGAGGTGGGAAGTGCAATGGATTGAAACCATGAGGTAACATATATTAGCATTCCTCCTCCTCCTCTTTTCCCCACTCTATCGTATCTAAAGAGACTGTAATCAGGAAGTGAAGCTTCATAATCAATAATTTTGTTATTGAGCCAAGTTTCAGAAAGTGTAATAATATCAAATCTATTCTGCTCTATCCAGGCAATAAATTCTGTCCATTTAGATGTTAGGCTCTGGATATTTAAATGTACTATTTTCAGTGTAGGAGCAATTTGAGAGTTGTTATATGTAGTGAAAGTATCAGAGTTTAAATCACCATCAACTTGAAAAATTGGGCCTAGGTGGGGATGGACAGAGACTGAGATAAGCAACAGTAAAACCAACAATCCTCTAAGTCTCATACTATTATCATAGCTTCTCTCTCATTTAGTGGATGATTTGAGCAGTTTGGTATTGACATTAGAGAAAAAATGACCAATTGAGAAACACATCATGCTATTTAAGGCAGGAGGTGTAGTCCCAAAGGGGAATCAGGTAGAGGTTCCATTAAACAAAGCAGTCAACAATCAATGAATATCAAAAATATTCTCAATTTCCTCCAGAGATACTACATTACTGGAGCCAGTATTAGTGGTGAGATAAACAGAATGAATGAAGGAGCCACCAATATTAAATAATAAAAATGTAAAAAATGTTAAACCAAACATCATATAATATGGTAAAAACTCTTGAGTACAATAATCCAAGAAAAAGACAATGGCGGCACTCGTGCCACTCATGCTCACAGATCACTTGCGCTAGTGGGTGGCACAAGCTTTTAAACTTGCAGACTCTGCCCCCAAGAATGACATGTGGCTCAGCTGTTGGCTCCCCTGAGCCCTCTACACATTGAGTGAAATAACAGGAGACAGTCTCAAAAACCCACAGTCAATTGATTCAGTGCTTGCCTGAAAATACAATTCAGTGGGACTGTGCAGGATAGCTTCTGAGAAAGCTTCTTGTGCTTGCTGGCAGGCAGATGTCTCTCTCCATCTGTAGTGGGTTGCACAGGCTTTTAAACTTGTAGACCCCACTCCAGAGAATGACGTGTGGCTCAGCTGTTGGCTCCCCTTAGCCCCCTACACACTGAGTGAAATAACAGGCAACAACCCCAAAAACCCACAGTCTGTAGGTTCAGTGATTGCCTGAAAATGCAATTCAGTGGAACAGTGCAGGATGGCTTCTGAGAAAGCTTCTCAGGCATGCTGGTAGGCAGATGCCTCTCTCCTTCTGTAGCAGGCAGCACGGGCTTTTAAACTTGCAGACCCCATCCCCGAAAATGACAACCTGTTGGTTCAGTTCTTGCCTGAAAATGCAATTCAGTGGGACCATGCAGAATGGCTTTTGAGAAAACTTCTTGGGTGTTCTGGCTGGCAGATGTCTCTCTCTCTATATATATATGTATATATATTTGAAGCATAGATGGCTGCCCTACCTACTTGTCCAGTACTAGTGGGCCTACGAGAACCAGGGCAAGTCAGGCATTTGAGAAAGGGAGAGCAGTGTATCTGGAACAAGATACCACAAGAGACAAACAGGGAGCCCCTGACTAAGACTACATTCGAAGTGCCAGGGCATTTTATGGCTGCTATAGCACAGGACCTGTTCCAGTATATGAGTTTGTGGTTCTCGTCACTATAAAAACTTTGAGTTGATGTTTATCCCCTGCGGTATCCTGTCCCAGATATACTGCTGTCCTCTTCTTGAGCATCTGGCTTCCCCTAGTTCACTAAGGTTCACTAAGGTCAGTAAGGTGCAAGGAGGCTATTGCACTCATGGCTGCTCCTGATGAACTAGTTATAATAACTAATATCCAGGCCTTCAAGAATATGTTCATCAAGCCAATGCTTACATTCTAATTTTGATTTACTGGTAATAACATCTAAAGGCAGTTTGTTCCAAGCATTACTAATTTTTTGAGTGAAAAAATATTTTCTGTTATTATGCCGAAAGCTTTTTCTTTTGAGCTGTAGAGGATGCTCATTAGTACAATAGTGATCATTTTTAAACTTGAAGCCCCATTCTGTAATGAGGTAAAGATCCTGGATTATGACAAACATCAACAAAAGATTACCTCTCTGATGATGAGTTGCCAGAGGCATATGAGCCAGTTCTTTTAACCTATCATCATATAGTACATTCTACAAATCGACTATATGTTTAGTACATTTTCTTTGTACAGTTTACAGCTTAGTAATTTCAGATTTTTTTATAAGGGCTCCATAACTGAGCTGCATACTCCAGATGTGGCCTTGTGTATGCCCTAAATAATGGCAACATGACTTTTTGATCTGTAGAGACAATATTTCTTTTGATAGCCCATATAACTCTATTTGTTTTATTTAAAGAATTATTGATTTGATTAATATAATCAAGATCATTAGAAATCAACATGTCTAAGTCTCTTTCATCTGTAGTAGATTCCAATAAGGTACCATCAAAATAGTAATCAGCAAGTGGATCATTAACTCCTTACATGCATGAGTTTGCATTTAGAGGTATTCAGTCTCGTGTCCCATTGATGAACCCATTTTGTGATTTGGTCAAGATCTCTTTGAATGGTTATAATGTTATTTGAGAATGTATAAGGGCCCCCTATTTTAATATCGTCTGCATACTTGACAGATAATGAGATGCAACTATTTGTTAAATCTGATATAAATAGCTGAAATAAACAAGGGCATAAAACAGATCCTTGTTGAACCCCCCTTGTAACCCTACCAGGATCGGGCAAGTGTCAATTAAAGCAGCAGTACTACGAAATGAGGAAGTGAACTATCAAAATTCTGTTTTTCGTCTGTAAGCATGTGGCCAAAGTTCCAGTTTCCACACCTGTAAATGTTTTTTTCCAGTTGTCTTTAGTTTTTTAGATATTTGCAATTTATTTGAAGTGTTGTAGCGCAACAAGAAATATGGTGGCTGACTAATTTCAACTGCGCTTTTTCTTCAGGTTGCATCACATCTTTTGACAAGAGCAGAGGAACCCTCTGCTGACCATTCCTGATGTCCCTGCTAGTCATTCACATGTGCAGTTGGCAGCAGAGGGGGTTCCAGTGCAACATGCTGGGTGGCTGACATGTAAACAAAGGCAGAGAATAACTGAGCAAATTACTCGGTGATAGTACAATGCCGACGAGAAAGAGTACCAGGTATATGATTAGCAGAGCACAGGGAATAAACTGTCTAAAAAGCACAATTTTTTTTTCGTAGTACTGCTGCTTTAATTAAAACTTGTTGTGATCTACAATTAAGCCAACTCTCAATCCAATTTATAATATTTTAATTCAAAACAGTAGTGTGGAGTTTTGTTATTAAGGACCCATGTGGTATTACGTCGAATGCCTTGCTGAAATTTATGTATATAATATCAAATGGAATATCATTGTCGAGATGAAAACTGACCTGTTGGTAGAAACACAACAGATTGCTTAAGCAGTTTTTGTTTCTGTGTTCATAGTTGGCAGCTCCCACCCAGCATTTCACTACATGCACCACTGTGCACATTTGGTAACTTATGGCATGTGCAACTGTGATTGAGCGAAAACAAAAATGGCGCCTCAATTGCAGTGCAAGTCATGGGGGCTACAGATGAGGTAGGGTGACCAGATGGAGGTGGGTTTGAGCACATAGTGACAGGATGTCACTACATGTATGTGCGTGGAGGGGGGAGCGAGCACACTCAATGAGGGGTGGGAGGGTTTTTAAGCGGTGATGCTGCGGTGGGCTGCTGAGCTGGCCCCGTGGCATAGTGGGTGGGTTCAGGGCTTGGGTGGACAGGGTGCTTGGTTTGGGTCTGGGCAGAGATACATTTTTGTTGTGCCCGGCCCGCATTTTTTTTCACGGTTTGCACCCGCCTGAAATGTGCCCCCCTGGAGTTGAGAATCCTAAAGTAGGGGGGTGCAGGGGGTGAAGTTCCCCATGCAGAGGGGTACGAGGGCACAGCTCCCCAAATAAAATGTAAAATTGTAAGTCCCCGGTGTCATTTTGCTGTGCGACGAGGAGTCACATCTCCAAAACTGATATTCAGTAATGTGACTTCACCCTAACGGTGATCGCCCTTCGGTGGTCGCCGTTATGACATGGAACCTGCACATTCTGTTCCCAGTCTGGTAGACCTATGGCAGCCTCCAGAGCCTGAACCCATTGCCTTTCATTAGTGTTGAAAACTCTACAGCTGCCAGACTTTTTGCAAGTTTTCATCAGACACAGAAACAAATTGTTAAAAAGTTGAAAAGGTTTATTCCCTTGAATGATGCTAAAGGTGACAATTAGCAGTGAACTAGCACCTTTTATGTTGTTGGTTATTTACCACTGTCAGGAACAGATGTTTTTCATTTCACTTACCCATTTCCTGCATTGAGCATATCATGAAGAGGCTTCATTCAAAACATCCAAAAACCAGCAAACAACAGCAGGAAAATAAATTCATTACATAATATTCCCCTTTTGATTTTGCACTAATCACTTCCATTTTTGCTATTTAATCAATAAGGCCATACAGCGAGGGCCTTCTCAGTCAAATAATGTCCCCTGTGGGTAGACAAGCCTTGAGAAATGCTACAATGGAGAAGAGCAGGTCTGGATAGAGAATCACTCAAAGCCACATGTTGTGTCCTCCCAGTGAGGTAGGACTCAAATCAGCTTACACCAATGATGGTGAGTCCACATACTGTAGTTCTTTAGGTGATCCAATAGCATCCCATGGTCCACCATGTCAAATGCCAATGAGAGATCCAAGAGGACCAAGAAGGACAAAGCCCTTAATCTCTTGTAGAGAGGAGAGGAGAGCATGGAACACTCTGACAAGAGCAGTCTTGGTGTTGTGTTTGGACTTAAATACTGACTAGAGAGGCTCACAGATGTTCTTTTGTTCTAGGTGAGTCTTGAACTATGCCATCACCATCTTCCCAATTACCTTCCACAGAAAAGGAAGTCAGAGACAAGTCTGTTATTCACTAGATTGCCATAGTGCAAAAATGGCTTCTTCAAGAGTTGTCCAACCACCACCCCAATTCAGAGCTGTAGAAACTACCTCCTCCTTCAAGGATCACCCCCTGACATTCTTGGTGAAATTTGTTCCTAGAGATTCCAGGCAGCCAAGAAGCAGCCAGGTAGGCCCAGGGTCCAAAACACAGAATATGGGACACTGCACTGAGATTACTTGGAACCCCTCTTGTCCTACAGCTAGTAGAAACTCAGCCAAGGTTGGAAGATCATATTTGCCCTTTGCCTCCGGGTACAACTGCCCATAACAGAGCACTTGAGGAGATCCCAGTCTAAACAGAGGACAATTTGCCCTGAAAGAATTGATTAAACTCTTTGTACAGCTCTACATAAAATGCTCAATCAGATAGCAGATGGGGTGATTAATAAACCTATCAATGGTAAGAGCTAAGCTGGTCCATTCTTTCCAGAAACAAGCATCCTTGTCAGGAACGCTGCCTTTTTCTGGGAGCTTGCCCACAGATGTTCACCACAGTGAGTCCTTAGCACCAACTTCTCCTCCTTAGAATATGATCTCTGCCAAGAACACTTCAACTTCTGTCCCTTAGTCTTCAACCACCTGAGCTCATTGCAGTACCAAGATGAGCTGCAGTGGAATATCAGGGGACAGACACTGTAGGGTGCCAGGGAGTTCAGAGCAGCCATAAGAACCACATTGCAGTGCTACCTGGTCTTCTTGGCTCCCTGAGCTCAAGTCATTTCATGTTAAAGATGTCCAACACAGCCTGGAGTTTGCAAGGCTGCAAATTATGCTTAGGGAAGCTACGAACCATCTCCACTGGGGGGGGATTAAATAAATGGGGGGCACAGAAGAGGAATTACATGACATTGTGATCCAACCAAATGACTGGACCTGTGTTGGTAGCAGTAATGTCAAGACTTGATGAGAAGATAAGGTCCAAGGTGTAGCCATGTAGGTGGATAACAGAGGCAACTGTCTGTGTAAGGCTCAGTGATGTCATCAACTTGACAAGCTGCTGAACAAGTCAAGGGTTGAGGCCTCATCAACCCAGGCTTTGAAACCCCCCAATCCAAAGGTCTGGGGGAATCCAACACCTGGCTGACCATGAGGTTCACCATCTAATGCAAGAAATCATCCTCATGACCCAGAGGATAATCCTGCACACTAAACCTAACCTACCCCTAACATCCACACATTCAAATGACCTGGAAGTTCACATATGGTACACCATGAGTCTCACTGCAGATCTGAATCAAATGGGCCCCTGCAATCCCACATCAAGAAATGCACCACTGAGCACCTGGCCAGAACTGATACCTCCAGCACAGGGCCAGAGTCACCCACCAACCAGGCCTGTATGATGCAAACAAGGTCAGCAGAGGAAGTGGTAATGAACCCTTCCATCACTGCTGTTTTGTTTCTCAGATAGGATGACATGAAGGGAATGGACAGAGTTGGCTGGTCTGATCACCTGCCTGTTAATACTTGGCAGAAACCTGTATAATGGAAACAAGCAGGGAGGACATCTGTATTGGTTTATCTGTCTCCTAGAATGTCTCCGTGTCTTTATGCTCCTGATCCTACCATCCCCATCAACCTCTCTTGAGCCATCTCCTGTGATTTCTGCCACAGCCTCCAAAGGATCCTCAGCATCATACAACTGCTAATATCCCTGCTAGTGGAACTGTTGTGGACCCTCCTAAGGGATGAAGCTGCCACAGGTTGTCCGTGGAGAAACTGAGCCTCACTGACACTAGACCTTTGCACATATTATCCACTTTGAAGTAACTAAAAATGCACAATATCCCGTACAATCCCTCCTTAACCCACCATTTACTAAAACTCTCATGCACACCACCACAATATAATGAACAATCACATCTCCATGTTCCTACAATAATCAACAACAGGCAGAACATGAACTAGATAATAAACAGTCCATTTAGTCCATTTCCAGTGTATGTATTTAAACAGCTTTAAATGAATTATTAAAACTTAACAGCAAACCTAAACACAGTTTGCAGAGATAACAAGATGTCTGTTCACCTAATACCAGGAGGGGAGCAGGAGTAATGCCGATTTTTGCTATGGATATTAGGTCTACCACCAAGACAAATCCCATGTCAATGAAGGCCAGGAGGATCTCCAGTCCTCTATCACTGACTAGGGTGAACAGTAAACAAAAGTGTGAGTTAACACGTATCCAATAACTCTGTACATTGACAACTACATGGTGCCCAACGTACCGTGACCAGCAGTGATGCACATCACCCATAACTGAAGATCGGCTTTGATCTTATTAGTGAGGTAGGATCACCACACACCTACTGTAGCAGAAACAGTATGTTGTAATCCCCAGCATGTCTGCACTAAGCTGTGGAGATGCAGAGTATAACATGTAGTAATACCAGATGAAGCAGCTGAAATGCTTCACTGCTTGCTATAAGCAGTATTCTATGGGTAAATAACATTCCAAAGACCAAACGCCCAAATAGTTTACATGCGCACACCAGTAGGAAAGATCTTTCCATGCCTTATAGTATCCAGATAAACTACAGTCCTGGGGATGGTGTCCAGTCACCCTCAGTAACAGACTGGCATAAATCCACAGGCCTTGCAGAATTCAGGTAAAACACAATCCAAGTTAAGTAAGCTGCACAAATAATGCTGCTTCCAAATTTCAAACAAAATAAGCCAAACAAGTGTCAATGCAGACTCATTTTAAAAGTCAGCAACATGGTAAAAGCCAAGTCATAATGAAGCACAGACCACTGCAAAACAGACACTGTAATGTCAGATAAATAATTTAGACAATTCACTCAACAAATAAATGTTTAAGCAGTGGTGATAGTATTAAAATAGAGTCCAGCACAAGAGGACTAAAATTATGAAGGTCTTGGCAAACAAAATTTGTGGAGAAAGATTAACCCTTAGAAGACTGTGGATGTCTGTATACGTCCAGAATCTATATACGTTCACACATATTCAGTTCTCAAATTAAATTGTCTGGGTTTACCTACACTTGAGAGAAGAACACATGAGAACTTCTTTTTGTCTGTATAATATTTATGATGACACTGAACTAATGGAAAATCTTAACTTGGAACTGGAACAGGATATTTACACACTAAGGGCCAGATATTCAAAATTTTGCGCCAGGCAAAAAACGTTTGCACAGGTTTAGTACAGGATTAGCATGGGTTTGCTATATTCTAAAGGCCAAATAGCACATGCAAACTGCATTAGCGCAGGGCAAAATCATAATGTATGCAAGGGGCAAACTGAGGATGTGTTTACATTAATACAGGCACAATGCTATATTCAGCAATTAGCGCCGTGCAAAGTTGTGTGTGACTTAGTACGACACTTAGCGCTGTGCATATTACCACCCAGGAAAAGGTAGTCTTAACCCTGGGCAATCAGCTTTGTGTGATATTTTGGCTTTGCACGATGTTTGTGTGGCTTTTGCTCTGCTTTGCACAACCCTAACAAATAAATATGACACATAGACAAAGCCAGACAAAGAGAAAACATGCTGCTCACAGATGGCATCACAATGATGCCATCATCTGCCACCAGTCCCAGCCATGCCAGGCAGTAAGTGGTGACCCTGCTGCCAGTGGATAGCATGGCAGTGTGGCCATACAACACACCCCTGTGGACCACTCTTCTGTGGACACCAACAGATGCCAGCACACACATGCAGCCCTGTGGGCATGGAGAATGTTGAGGGGAGAGTGTATGGATGGCCAGGCTGTGCCACAGACCAGGAGTGGCCACAAGGCTGGGACACATCATGCAGTGCACATGGGCCAGTATTGGGAATACCCCAACACCAGTGTGCCTTTCTGATAATATATGCCCCCGGCCACATACTGCACAGCTGTACAACTGCCACAGTACACAAAGCTGGACATGTATATGTCACTGTGAGTGTCCCATGCCAGAGGTGCAGCATCTGTGGGTCACACAACAGTGTAACAGTAATGTCCACTGTCAGTAAACACCTGCATGTTGGGCCTGTCACTATCTATAGTGCAGTCATCAGCATTGCCCTACACACCATAGTCAGGGCTGTGTCCACACACTACTGGCCCCCTTGATACAGTAGTGTCTGCTGCATACTGTAGCATGACCTACAGTGTGACAGTTGCATGCAGCACCACCACCATCTGTGCCTATGCTGTGTTCTTCCCTGGGGTACAATATTCTATGCTATGCTGTACTGTTTACATGTAGCCTACAGCTATCATCATGCACTGCCAGACTGACCTACAGGTGGAGCTGTGGTCGGACCTGGCCAGCCCCTGTACTTCCAGACTGACCTACAGATGGAGCTGTGGGACTCTGCAGTAATGCTGGGCAAACTGCTTGCAAATCAGGGCATAATGAGATGCTAATCTTGATGCTTGCCCAGAGTCTACCTAAGTAGGCTCATTTGCATTTCACTTTTGAATATGGCAAAGTTTAGTGCCAGACAAACATGTTTGCACCGTGCTAACGGTTTAGCCCTGCGCTAAACCTGTGCAAATGTGTTAGTGCTGCGCAAACAGTTAGAGGAATATTATACAGTTTTGAACACTGTACTTTTACATGCGCTGCTGCCTGCAGCTGTACTGGGTCCACACATTTGCTGGCACACACATTGGCCACATAGTTCACCTCTACCTACCTTCACATTGCTGTGCACTGTGTTGCTGTTGTGGTTTGCACTTCCTGGTTGCTATATTCAGAGCTGTCTTATTCCAGGGCTAAGTTTGCCCTGCACTCCCAGCCCAGTTTGCCCGGTCTCAGTCCCATGCTATATTCAGAAGCTGTTTGCTTTGTGCTCTGGGCTAAGTTTGCCCGCCGGGCAGTGTTAATTTAGCCCCGGGGCAAAGTTTTGAATATCTGGCCCTAAGCCAGTAGCATAAACTGTTAAAAACTTCACATTATAAATATAACATAAGAAAGAGTTGTTACACACAGAAGGTGGTAAATACTTGGAACACTTTACCAAGAGATTTAGTTAATAGTAAGAATTCAGAAATATTTAAGAAGCAAATTGATAAATGGATGGAGGAAGACAAGTAAAAGTTATGTATTAAATAAAAATTCAGATGTGAACTTGAGTGGATACTTGTCCTTTTTTAATCTCTAAAAACCCATTATTAAACACAGTAATTAAAGGACAAATAACTCAGTGATCATTATAATATGTATAGAAACTGCAATTTAAAATAAACATTTTACTGTATGATTGCTGTAGTTGAACAGGTTTCACAGAATGTGCACAGGATGTACTCTAGATACTGTAATAACTCTCCTTACTAATTATTATTTCCAGTGCTTTCCAATCTATATGTAATAGCTGAAAATTAGTCAAATGGACTCTAATTAGGACTTGTAAGAGAAAACAAGAAAATCTCATTTGGATTGACTTTTAAATTTCTAAACTTCACTAATTAAGTGACTGCATGGACTGTATTCACTGTTTGCAATACACAGTTCAAAATCATTGTGTTTTAGTTTGTACTCTTCACAGTTTATCACTCATTCAAGATTTCATACTCCAGATTAGTCACCTGAGAGAAACAGAACATGTAGGTGGTGGGTTTAGTGAACAGCTCATTTACAAGTTACATTCAGTCATTCCAGATGCTTTTGTTGCGTTTATATGTTTAGCTCCCTTGATAGACTGCTACATTAATAACAAGCATTTGTCAATGCCGAATGTTTACTTGCTGGTATTACAGTAGCACTGGAAATGTAGGAGTTAGACAGACGCAGAATAGGAATGGCAGTGAAGTATTGCACTTCACACCAACCCCACCTCCACCCTGCGGAGACAGACAGGCACTGGGGTATGCATTTTAGTCATCGCCATGACATTCATGCCATGTCACCTCACCCTATCCTGCAGACACTGACATGTGTTGAGGTGTGCCTTGGGGTGTTCAGCTTTACAGTCACCCCATTCCATAAGGACATACACTGAAATGGGTGCAGTATAGGAGAATGGGGTGAACTCGGGCTGAAGAGCTCAAGGCACACCTTGATTCCTGTCACTGGGTGGGGGTGTGGGTGGGATGGCATGAGTATTACAGTTGGTAATCCAAAGGCACACCCCTGATTCCTGTTAGTCTGTACAGAGTTGGACATTATGGTTAGAAACCCTAATGCCACGGGTGTTTGTTGGTATTTGCACTACAGATTTTCAACATGGCCTTTTTGTGACCCCACCTCATGAAAACATTTGGGACCTCTTCTCATGAAGAGTGGACGTTTGATTTTGTTAATGTGTCCCGAATTTTGAGTTCCCATTGGGCACCAGATGTATGAAAACACAGATCGGGCAGGATGTGAAGAATGACAGCTGTACCATCCATAGGGAGGTGTGAAGAGATGGCAATGTTGAAAATCTGTAGTGGAAATATTAAAAATGCTCGCACTTCTGAGCATACATCAAAACTACGCAATGCAAGTGCGTAACACAGTCATTTAGTAGAATTATTTCACCAAATTCTCAACATAGGCATTTTGTGACCTGTGCTCATGAACACTGTCACTATGATTTTCTTAATCTGTCCCGAACATTGATTTCCCACAGCGACCGTGCTATTCTGTGCCAGATGTGTAAATGCATATTTCAGGCAGGATATGAAAAATGAGAGCTCTATTGTTCATAAGGAGGTCTAAAAAAAATGCAAATGTTGAACATCTGGAGTTAAAATACTACTAATTATCAAAGTTACAAGGGTGCAGGGAAACTGCACAACACACGGTTGTAACACAGTCATTTTATAGACATTTGTCACCAAATTTTCAACATAAGCATTTTAGGACCTCTGGTCATGAACAGAGTCACTGTGATTTTTGTAATCTGTCCCAAACACTGATTTCTCACAGCGACTGGGCTATTCTGCGCCAGAAGTGCAAAAACACATTTTGGCCAGGATGTGAAAAATGTTAGCTGAACTGTTCATAAGGAGGTATGAGAAAATGCCAATGTTAAAAATTTTGGAGTGAAAATATTACAAATTTGCGATGTTACAAGGGTGCATGAAAACTGCTCAATGCACACTTGTAACACAGTCATTTTATGGACTTTCATCACCAAATTTTCAACATAGGCATTTTAGGGCCTCTGCTCATGAATGGTGTTACTGTAATTTTCTTGATGTGTCCCGAACACTGATTCCTCACAGCGACCGCGCTATTTTGCGCCAGAAGTGCAAAAACACATGTGGGCTCCCCCGTTGGCAAATTAACTGGGCCAGGGGCATGCCAACAGGGGGATTGGACACCCCAGTCAGTCAGCTTTCCCTCAGCCGCCATGTTTAGGAACATGTGCACCAGGCAAGGTACCACCCTGCAATGATGGGTCACGCCCTCATTGCAGCGGAATGGCTGACACTGCAATGATGAGGTGGACTCTCATTGCAGCGGCCAAATAGTTTCAACATGGTGGCACTTATGCAGGGCCTGCATTGGGTGAATGGTGCCAAGCCCACAAATGCAGTGCCAGAGTTGGCTACCACAGTGCCGCACTTCCACAACCCACTTATCTCCTAAGCTGTCACATTATGTTTCTTGCGCATGAGAAAGCAAACATAATAAACTAAAGCAAATGAATCTAACTCAATTTCTGTGACAACTCACTTAACATTATAAGCTCCAACCATGCTACCTTAGAATAGATTATCCCCAAAATGGGAGGCAGGATCACTGGGTCTGATCTCTTTGCTGATTCAAAAAGTGACCAGCCTCCAGCTTACTGTTTGGTCATGGTGGGCTTCAAATACCACTCCCAAGATTTATACATTTAGGGAATTCTCTATGGTTAACACTGACTCCCTACTAAGTGATGCATTAGGGATCAATTGATCATATCTATATGTCATCTCTGATGTTGACTTTGCCATACTCTTTTTGTTTTCTTATTATTTTTTGTCTCACAGTTGTTAACCATCCAAAGTAAATATTTCCCACTTACAAGAAGATGCATCAGAGGCACTAACAACATGCGACTTTCCAAAAAAACTGTTATCTTCCATGAAGCTAAGGGATAAAAGGTGGTGTTCTTATAAGCAAACTATCTTTTCTCAGCTATGGTGAAAATATTGGCAACTAAGGAACCAGCATAAAGCAGAGATTCAGTAGAAGTAAGATACATTATTTTAAGTCTCAGCAGATTCAGAATTTTATCTATCCAAAATACTTCTGGTCATTTCTGTCATTAACCCTGATAAAAGAATGAAAATTGAAGTTTCATCTTGATGATGTTATTGTCACAGATCCAAGGCATATTGGGACCAATTCTCGAAGGGGCATAGGGTATGCAGGAAATGTGCGTACCCCACCCAGGGAGCTGCGCACCTGTGGACAGGTGTGCCAGTGCTGGCATTCACAAATGCTGGCCACCTGTCTGTGGCCCTACCCCCCCAGTGCACAGGTTTGCACAGGGAAAGCATGGGTGGAGTCACAGATCCAGCCAGGTATCCAATCGGATGCCCAGCATGGCTCCACTAGTGGATCCCTTGATCGGCAGGGCCCATGTTGGCAGCGCACCCTGTGGATGTCTGAGGGCCAGTGGCTGTGGTGGGTGGCAGGGGTGCAATGCTGCCAGCCTCGCCATCAGCACCGATGCGGTGCCCTGTCCCAGAGGGGAGGGGGCATGCCTCTCAACATGGGGTGGAGGGATACAGCCTCCAACAGCAGGGAGGGTAGATGGCATGCGGTGCCACTGGGGTGGGCAGGCGGCAGTCATGACCCAGTGCCCCTGTGAGGGTGTTGAGGGGGTGCACCACACACACTGCTGAGTGCAGGTGTGGGTGGGTGGCATCAGACAGCTGTGATCTGTGGCCCTGGTTCTCTGGTGGGCTGCTCACCCAGTCCTGCGAGGTGTGCATGGGGCATGTAGGGGGTTATGGCTGGATCTCCCTGACATCCCCCATGACCCCTTATGCACCTCCATGGCCAGCACTATGCGCCTTAGTGCATGGCACATAGTGCCGGCCTGCCTCTCACCCTCCCCTGGTGCATTGTTCATCATACGACTGGGGGATTGGGCACATATTTCCTGCATGCCCCCCCCTTCATGCATCCCACTTGGGGGGGGGGTAGTTGGTGTTGCATAGCTGCTCTCCCCTGATACACGTACATAGCTACTCCACACCATTTGTACATAGGGCCCATTGTTAATAAATTCAATGATAGGTTTACCAACCTGTTCAGATATGAAAATTGGCTTCCACAAATTGATGCCTCTCCTCCCTCTAGCAATTCCTCTGCTTCTCACCCCCCTTACTCCCACTACCCTCCTTTTGCACTTTAAGTTTGTGTCTCAAGACCAGGGACAAATGGGCAGACAGGGTGAGCCAAGTGGTTCTTATTTGTTTACAATCTCTGTATTTCTATCTTTATAAACTGTGATTTTCCCTATCTACCTATTTAGATACTGGTAGTAATGAACTTGATCCCAGGTTCCTTATGTTGGTATCCACTCAAATACTTTACCTCCCCTCCCCACCCTTAACCTAGATATTAAATGTGTTTCTTACTACATCCTCCATGCTAACTGTATCAAAATCTGTAAGGGTTGTCTATTTTCCCAAAGGTAGCTCTCCTGTCTCCATTGTTAATTATATCCTATATCCATTTTCTCACTAATAAGTAAACTTTTACAGAAAATTGTCTTTACTTAGATAAATGACTAAATCAAAAAAGACAACTAACTTATACCTGTAGAACATAGATTTAGAGGTGGTCATGGCACCCACACTGCCTAGATCAGTTTCACTAATCATGTGCCCTATGCATGATGCTAATGTGCTGTGTACACTGGGTACATTGGCATCGCTACGATTGAATTCCAAGGAGTGGAGTCCCACAGATCCCATGCAGCATTCACAGAGGTGTGCATGGCAGTTACACGTGCGATCCCCCAGCTGCGCAGACAGCAGCTTGTCAGGGGTGGGCAGGGAATTGCTTACACTAAACGCCATTCACAAAGGTGCTGAAAGCTGGGTGCTGGGGTGCACCTTATGCTGGGTAACACCCAGCCATAAGGGATACGTGGCCCCTAGGATGCTGCCACCTGCTGCGGCACCAGCGTGGGGGCACTGCAGACCCCCCACATGCCAACCCAGCCCATGAGACAACAAGGGGGGCTATGGGTGGCTGAATGGTGAACATTGAACCCTCTGGCAATATCCGTGCCCCACGAGTGCAAGGGATCCATTAGTGGATCAGGTCCAGACATTCCACTGGATGTGTGCCCACTCTGTGGAAATATCTTCTGGAGGTCTGTGCACCAAGGGGCCACAGACAGGTGCCCTGTGGGTGCATGCTGTAGTGCATACTGTGCACCCTGCATCTGTTCAGGGCTGCAGAGCTGCAAGGCAGAATACTCACCTCAGGCATGTAATTCCTGCCCGATCGTGCATAGGGCTCCATGTGTGTAAAGCTAAGGATAGCAGCCATTTTAATGGTATAATATTTGTTGACACAGATCTGGTTGCCCATGACCTCTTACTCTCCATGTTACATTCCTTGGGTATCTTGATACAGTCTCTTAACTGGTCTTAGAGCTCCTTCTCTAGGAGTTCCCAGCAGGTCTGCTTGGATAATAATATCTAATGTCTTTAAGGCACTTGAGGTGTCCCCCAAGGTCAATTTCAGGTCCCTCATTATTTTCTCTGCTCATTCATACTATACCTGATTCTATCAGTCCTTGCATTCATTGCTGTATGCTGTTGACTTAATCCATTATACAAACTATAAGTCCCTTAATGTTATCTTAGCTTCTCTAAATCAGGACTTCATGTCCCTGCAGAAATGATGTTTAGATAGTCAACTCTTGCTCAACTGCAGTGAAATCAAATTAATTTTTTTTTGTATCCTGTCACAGACTCTAGAAACTCTGCTCCAATCTACAGCAAAGCCAGCCACAATGCAGTGCAGTAACTAGCAGCAAATGACATGCTATTAAATACTACACTATGAAAGCACTTAATTGTCATTGAATTACGTTGTTCCCTGCAGCATACCGCAGCATTTTGTGATTTACTGCAGCATTAGTGCATTGCATCCTGGCCAATGACACTGTAGATATCTTAGATCTACATGCTGTCTATTATGAGCAAGTGACTCATTATAAATATTTGGGTACTACAGCATGTTGAACCTCCATCTTGCCTATTCTGACCATATTTAAGGATGGGTGGGTCTGCTGTGACCCTGTTCTGATTGAGACTCTGATTTTTTCCCCAAAAGGTACTGATTTACTTTGATGAATTGTAAATCTATTTTAGTCTGTTTGAGTATGATAAATGCATCAGTATTATTCTTTTAGATACCTCGGTTAAAAAAAAAATGTAACATTTAAAAAAAATATTAGTGTCTGTATTTTCCCATCATTTTTCAAGTTCAGCAAGCAGACAACAGCAATAAAAAAAGTGACTGTTGTTCTTGCCAATCCTACATGTCAGACACCACATGACATTCGTAGGAAACATTGGGCTGGATTCACAAGACTCTTGAAAATCCTGCAGCTGAAGAAAAAACTCAGCAAAAGTGGTTGCCACTTGCAGAACCACAATTTCTCCCACAGCTGTGCTATTCACAAAAGTGGAGCCGGTTAATGACTGGCTCCATGATTTATGGCAGCTTGTGGATGGCAATGCCATAGAAATCTCTGCAGTTGCAGAAAAATGTTACAGCTGGAGGGCCAGCTGTAACATCTTCCACAGCTGCTGTGGATATGAATAACAGTCTCTGCAGCTGTGGAGATTTCTGTCTGCAACTGGAGTTGTGGTGTGAGTCTTAGTTCCAAAAATCTTTCTGAATCCATCCCAGTGTATGCAGGTCATTTAGGACTTTGCAGTGAAAAGAGGTAGTGTGTCAAACATTATTCAGAAGGAAGAGAGAAAGGGACCAACAAATTCAACAGCAGAAAGTCTATAGCAGAAAGACAACAGCAGAGTGCAGACAGAATTTCTCTGAGTCTGGCATACTTTGTGGTGGGAGACAAGCAGCATGAGCAGGATATGTGATGGGGCCCCAGCCATCCCTCCCACCCTTTTGACTTGAAATGTTATTTTTTTTTATTTGTAATTATTTTGCTTGACTACTTGGTGTTATAGCAAGCATCATGGGTCTGAACCATACCACACACACACTCCAGCCTGATTTGCCAATTATGTTTTATCACTTGTGATTTCTAACTTCCTTTTATTATCTGGTTGACCTTGCCCCCCGCCCCCAGCATTGCAGTTTTTTGTAGAGCTGTTTGTCCCCAACCACCACCTACTACTGCCATGAAGCCCATGTGCCAATCCCCAGCGCCACTGCTGCCACTCCCCCGGTCGTCAAGCCAGAGGGGATCCACATGGTGTACTTTGCCTGGCTTACTAAATTGAAAAATACATACAGTAATACATATGGGGTGGGATATTCAAAAGGGTTGCGACATGCGCAATAGGGTTGCACCTGCGCAAGTCCAAAAGTGCGCCATTCTGCGATATTCAGCGGGAGGGCGATTCGCCACCCGAAAACATGCTGAGCAACAGCGCAATGCAAATGACGGCATGCGCAACTGAAGGGGGTGGATCCTGCATAAAGAGCGCCAATGCGATATCCAAAAGTTGTGCAATGCGCAACAGCTGAACAACCGGAAGTTGTGCCCCAGCGAAATGAGCCAAATAAAAGAGCTCAAGGAAGGCGCCAGAAGCATACAAGGGATGCCAAGTGGGAAGAGAGAGAGAAAGACAGACAGTGACAGGCCAGGGCAGGCAAGGAAGCAGTGTGGGCCAAGGCTGCAGAGGCCAGCGGGGGTGCCCAGTGCAGTGGAAGTAGCAGTCAGGACAGGGGTAACAGAGCAACATCAGCCGGGGAGGCACAAGCCAGGAGATGGACAGTGGCAGCTTCCACATGGAAGCTGTAATGAGAGGGTGAGAATGCAAGGTGCAGGGGCGTGGCCGTGGATGGGCCCGTCGGGCGATGACGCCTCAACAGGCAGTACCATGCCCACATCAGCTTTGAGTTGTACACAGATGTAGAGATCGTGGGCTGGTACCACCTGAACAGGGCAATACTGAGGTGGCTCTGTGAGCTGTGCAGTGATGTGATGCAGGCACCCTCACGGCCGAGTCATGCTCTGTCAGTGGAGACCAAGGTGACAGCCTGCATGTGCCTGCTCGCCACGGGCACCTTCCAGAGGCCAACAGGGGATACCACAGGCATCACACAGTTGGCCACATCATGCATCCTCATCCAATTCCTCAGCGCACGGCTGCCACATGCTGCGGAGCACATCCATTTCCCCAGCACCACGGCAGAGCGTACAGAAAACATGCAGGCGTTCCACAGGGTAGCACGTATGCCTGGCATGCTAGGGGCCATAGACTGCACCCATGTGGCCATTCGCATGCCACCTGGCCCTGATGGGGCCACATATAGGAATAGAAAGGGCTTCCCCAGTGTCAACTGCCAGGTGGTGTGTGATGCCACTGGGCATATAATCAATGTCTGTGCCACACACCCTGGCGGAGCACATTTTGCCTTTATATGGCATCAGTCCACACTGTGCCATTGATTCGAGAGTGGGGACATCCCCACAGGCCATCTAGTGGGTGAGTACACATGTAGGAAATGCAAACTCAGGCAAGGGTGTGGAATCCGGTGCCATGGTAGTGGCACACAGGATATGGGCAATATGGACCTGAACATGAGACTGATCTCCATTATCTCCACACAGGTGACAGTGGATACCCACTCCGTCCCTGGCTGCTCACACCGCATCGGCGCCCCATGACCCCATCACAGCAACGCCATAATGAGGCACATGCCGCCACATGCAACATCATTGAGCGGGTGTTTGGGATGCCTAAGGCACGCCCGATGCCCAGACACCTCCGGGCGGTGCCCTACAGTACAGCCCCTCAAAGGCTTGGGATATTCTGGCCTGTTGTATCCTGTACAACATGGCCAATGACTGTGGGATAGCCATACAGGTTGAAGAGGGGACAGCGATGGGGCGCCAGCGGCGCCGGTGTTGATAGTGATGAGCAGCCCCTTGGACGGGCGGGACCCCGACTGATCTGGCAGGCCCAGCTGCACGGGACACCATCCGAGGAGCATTATGCACAACACAGGTAAGTCAAGGGCCATGTGCAAACAACACTGTCCTGGCGCAACCCACAGGCACACAGAGTAACACACCAGGGTGCATGCGAGCAGGGGGTGGAAGGACCAGGCACACAAACACACCATCAGGGAGGGGGAGTCATATGGACACACACAACACACCAGGCACAAAGCATACATGGGCAGGTGCACAGCAGAGCAGGAACAGACATGGCAAACACACAGATCCACAGACCACACCCACCACCTGTACTGTCCAAGCACGTGTGTCAGATGCTGGGCACCCTTGCCTTGGTGTACAGTACAATGTAGGCATCATCATGCATACGCACCTGTGGACAGCAGTTGGGATGGTGTGCAGGTGGTCCGTATGTCGGCGTGATAGGCAGGGCACCCACCAGTGCACTGCCCACCATGATGCACAGTGCACACAGGGCAGCAGCAGACAGGGCCCACACTGGGAGACAGGTCAGTCATGTTGCACCATTCCACAGCCACCACGGATGCGTGGGTGGCCCTGCCGTGACACAACAGCACTGGCAGGCTGAACAGGGGCCACATGGGGTGGCACCGATGGACCACCAGGGGTCCCACTGTGTGATCGTGACCTTGTCTGCAGTGGGGTCTGTAGGATGCCAAACATACCTGCACCAGGGGTGCTTGGGATGCCACAGCAGAACCCAGCGTCGACAGGCCTGGTGTCACGACGCCAGGAGATAGAGAGTGGAGGCGTACTGTGTGGGGTGCGCAGTAGCACCTGCATGTGTGCCCAATGCAGCCACGACAGCGACCAATGCCTGGGTCTGCCTGTCAATGGCGGCGGTCACATCCATCGCATATGGACCATCTCTGCGGTCCAGGCACAGTCCCTGCTGTGCGGCTCCACACCGCACACAGTGCCTCCACAGACGTTGCAACCCACCTTTGCTGCTGTACTGATTCCCACAGCAGGTGGGTGTGCTCGTCAAATGGGTACTCTGCCACAATGGCATCCTGTCCCCCAGGGTATGGAAGGTCCTGATGCTCAACACCCCTTGAGGGTGGGCGCTGTTCACCAGGACCAGGAATGGGCATATCAAAGGGTGGCAGGCATGTGCCACCGCTGGACACTGTACCCCCAGACCTGGTGGGTGACTGCTGCTGCTGCCCCTCCAACCGCTGTGCCCCAGGGACCACTCGTTCCACTGCTGTGGCCACAACAGTGCCAGACACCTGCACAGCCACCAGTACTGCCCCAACGGTGCTGACAGACACAGCCTGGGACTGTGCCGACATGATGGCACACAAGTTGGAACCAGCAAGGCCCAGGGGCACGTGCTGGCCTGCTGTGTGTCCGTCATGGGACACACACATGTCACTGCCCATTGCAGTCCTTGCATCATCAATGGTGCAGTCGTGCTACAGCCACAGTCTGGCGTGCTGGCATGCTTGCATGCCAGACTGCTGAGACACAGGCTGTGCACCCCACACCCAACTCACCGACACCAGAGTTGGCAGCCCAGCGTGCATGCTGGTGCAGTGCATGCTGGCTGGTGACAGAGGTGGATGGACCCTCCTCCATGTGCAGCAGGTCATCCTCACTGCCTGGACCCACCACCACCGTCTCCTGAAGACGAACAGGATCTGTAACAGAAAGAGAGGACATGTGAGTGCATGTGAACAACATTCCCCCCCCCCAACACCACCACCATGTCATACCGTGCAGTGATGGGCTTCCACCTGTCTGGAATCCACCTCCTGGTACGCCCTCAATAGCACTGCGCTGCATTGATGCAGCCAGGCGGTCCTCAGCTGGGGTCAGCTCCACCTCCGCTGGCTGGCCCCCGCCAGTGCCAGCACGTGCCACCCTGAGGGCTGCCACCTTCTCCTTCACCCTCCTGCGGTCTGTCCCAATCTTCTTTTTGCATTCCTGCACGGAGCGCTGGTGGCTTCCGTGCAGGTTCACTGCCCGGGCTACCCCCTCCCATGCAGCCGCATGGGCCTGAGGGGTGCCCCGCCATCCACTCAGTAGTGACTCCTCCTCCAGGTAGGCCTGGAAGAGGGCCTCAGTCTCTGCCGT
This sequence comes from Neoceratodus forsteri, assembly GCA_016271365.2. Lineage (NCBI taxonomy): Eukaryota > Metazoa > Chordata > Ceratodontiformes > Ceratodontidae > Neoceratodus > Neoceratodus forsteri. The sequence continues at coordinate 1,733,372,302 of CM057450.1, read as the reverse complement.
GGTGAAGTTAGGCCTCCTCCTCCTTCGTCCACCATCCTCACCCTCACCTTGGCTCTGGTAGGTCATGGCGATCTGTATGGGTGGAAGTGGACACCTGTCACTGTGCAGTCTACAGCGTTATCCCATGCCCATTGTCCAGAACATCCCACAGCATGCAACCCACCTCACCTGCAGTAACCGAATCTGGCCAGCGCAGCCCAATGTCACACATTTATAGCGCAATGCATGCAAATTAAGTGGAGCAACTGTAATGAGATGCAAATCGCCACTACAGCGCTTTGAATGGCTGATCAGATGATTTGCATGTGTCGGCTGAATATCGCGCCGTTGTGCTTTTCGCAATACGGTTGAGCCAGCTGAGCCAATGGCGCAGATCTGTGACTGTGTGGTACACTGCATTGCACATGCCCAGGTAGCTTACGCAGGCATCTGCCGCACTGATGATGTGCTGTGCATGATCGGCAATTCAGGCCATGGCCACCATTGTGCCAGTGGCGCTACAGCACTGGACACTATATGGTGCTGTGGCACTACTGCGCAATAGTCCACTGTGGCACTGGCACGCAGGTGGTCGGTTGCGCAGGATGCGTATACGTCAGATGGCACTGTGCGTGGCCTTGCATCATAGACCCCGACCTGGTGTCCGACCTTTGCCCCCTGGCACTGTTCGGCTGCCATGTGTACGGCCCTATTGCGATGTCTGGTGACAGGGCTATGTGAACCAATAGTGCTGTACGAACAGCGCGATTGGAACCTATGGTGGTCTATTGCACAACATTTCCACGTGGGGTTGCCGCGCTGCGGGGCGCCATATTGCCTGCTGTAACACTCCAACCATGGCATGCAGGAGGGTGCCCCAATGGAGCCCAGTGGAGGTGGCCAACCTGGTGGCCCTGGTAGATCCCCACTATGGGGCACTGTATGGGGAGGAGCCCCTCACCGTGGCTTGAACCCAGGTCTTGCTGCAGGTGGCCAATGTCCTGGTGGGGGTCACAGGGCGGCGCCGGTCTTCCGAGCAGTGCCGGCACAGGTACAGTGACCTCCGCAGGAGGGAGGCGGATTTGCTAGACAGACTACAGTCACGTGCCAGGAGGGGCGTTGTGCCTAGGCCAGGTGGGTGTACCATCTATGCATCTGTATTCTCCGTAGGGGTGTGAGTGTGTTTTGGTGGCTGTGCATGGGTGATGGCTCTGCCATGGTTGGCTGTAAGTGTGTGCAGGTGTGAGATGCATGGGTCTGGCTGTGTGGGCAGGCACACTCACTGGGGCAGGGGCAGTCTGCTGGAGTCACACTGATGTTTTCTCAACATTTGTCTCCCACAGGCGGGCAGAGAGGATGCAGGCACGGGATAAGGAGGGCGTGGCAGGGCCCCGGTGGTGGGACGGTGGTGCTGCGAGGGGTGAGCCACAGCAGCAGCAGCCACAGCTGCTTGCGGAGTGTGAGTATCATTACATCATGGATGCTATTGCATGCTGGAGGGGGTGGGCATGACCACCAGCCATGGACAACACAACCATGCATGACACAGGTGACATTCATCACTGTCCAGTGTCACTGCACGTCTGTGTGTGCATCACTGGTGGTCCATGCATGCACTGGGCACATGGCTGTGGAACTGGCATCCCACCACATTGCCACGTCACTTGACAGCCTTGTTTGTGCTGTGATGGACATGGGCAGTGTGTGTGTGCAGTGGTGCACATAGCTGGTGCCGCCTGGTTGGGCTTGTCATGTGCATGGTCACTGTGGGTGGGTGCATACCATCACAGGTGTGGGACATTGGGCTATATGCCTTGCAGGTTGGGTGGTGTTCAGGGTTGTGGTCAGTCACAGCCATTGACTGTGTTCCCTTTTCCTAGGCCTCATCGTGCTCCGCAGGATTGAGCGGGCACTGCACCAGCTGACCTGGGTGTCCCTGGAGAACCGGAACATCCTCCAAGATATCCAGCGCCATGGGCTACGGAGGAGGCACAGCCAAGCGAGATGGCACCAGGCAGCGGAGAACCAGCCTGCTAGGCCTTAGGCCAGCTTCCCCTTCCCACTTCACCCATCCCTCCCACCCTACCTTCCTCTCCAAGTTGTTCATCCTCACCCTTGCCCACCTTCACCTTGTACCCCTACCCCTCTTGTAAATAGTTTTGTTGTTGTTCTTGTTGTACTTTCCATTTTTAATATATATATATTTTGATATGAATACTGTGGTGGTCTCTGATTTGCAGCTGGCTATGGTTGCTCAGTTGCAGTGGTGTGCATGCCATCTGGGGTGGTATGGTCCTGGGTATGTGTGTGTGTGTGTGTGCGTGTGTGTGCATGGGGAGGTGTCTCCAGTGGCAGTGACTTTCTGTTGGTCTTGCCATCTGCTGCCGCCCACTGCTGGGTGCACAGGGTGGGTCAGGCTTGTATGGTTCTCTGCTACATGAGGTTGACGTGTGCCGGGGGGATGCATGGTGTTTCCTGCAGTGCCAGTCACTGCACATGGGTGGTGTCTTGGGGTCACGGTGCAGGGTGTGCTGTGCATACGGGGGGGCTGATGTGCACTGTGGTTGTCAACCCCCTGTGTGTTGCAGTCTCAGCCTGCCAGTGGTTGTGCTGGGGCATCATGGCCCTGCTGTGATTTGTTGGCTTGTCCCCATGGGCCAGTGGATCATCCGTCCCACCCCCAGTGATGCTGTGCTTGGGGTGTGAAGGTGTCTTGTTGGTTCTGCAGTGTGTTCCTGTGCCCCTGTGTGGCATGGCTGGCGGTGGGCCCCAGCCTGCCTCCCTGGTTGTGCAGTTCCATTGCTTTGCTGGGGTGGGGGGGCTCTGCTTGCGCTATGGCACCTCTGGACTGCTCAGCTGGGCTAGCCTTGTTGCGCTATGGCGCAACCTTTCTGCTCAGCTTCCCCTTCCTGGTTGCGCTATGGCGCAGTTTGTGCGATATTCAGACATTGGCTGCTTGCGCAATTTGTTTTGCTCCATGTTTGAATATCGCGTCTGTTGTGCATATGCGCAATTGAATTGTGCTTGCTCTTGCTGTTGCACACATTTTGGGAGCAGTTTGAATATCTGGGCCATGATGTAATATACACTGTGACTGCACAAGAATGCTTTTTTTACTTGATCTTTCTGTTATGGTTGCTGACCTTTGTCCCCTGAATTCAAAGAAATAAATAATTAAATTAAATAATGTCATCACCACCATCTTCAAACACCACCAAGGAAGCATCATGATTAGGAAACACCTGTTGCAGCTGTTCATCATCATCATCATCATCACTTTTTTACATTTCTGTCACTCTTCTCTGAACTGGCAAGAGAATTTGTTAAGATTGACTTTCAGGAAGGTAAGGCACTGTACATTTTCAGGACTAAGTCTCATATGCCCATCAGAGATAACATTTCCAGCTGTGCTAAATATACACTCACAGTAAACACTATTGGTGGGAAACTAAGAAGCTTAACAGCAAATGCAGATAATGCAGGCCATGATGTTTTTCTTTTCCAGCCAGTACTGAAAAGGATCATCAGTAATATTAATGAGTGGTTCCCATAAATAGGCATCCACAATAGCAGACAAAGACAAAGAAGGCATCTCCATGACAGACACATCTAACTTATCAGTTTCCATAACTTTTGACCAAAAGGTGTGAGTCATCTGTGTGCTTTTCAGAGTGACATGCCTTTTTCAAGGGCTGTGAAAGAAGACTTTGTGCAGGACTACCCAATGTTGATGAAGGAGTACATGGTGGCACTATGTGGAAATTATTGCTTTCACCACCAATAGATGTTTCACCATCATAAGCAGCATCCAGATTAAATGATTCACTTTTATTATCAAATACAGTCCTGTCAGGATGTTTTTATATTTGAGATAAGGGTCACTAAGAGTTGAAGGAGGCAGCTGTTGCAACTTAAACCAAGGTTCACAAAGAGTGACAGAAGAAAATTTTTTGTCTGTTGTGATATTGTGAAGTCTTCTACAATTTTAGAATTGCTGTATCAGTAAGTCCATGAGGGATACATCAGATTTGTTTCTTCTTTATTCAAAACCTCTATGCATTCTCTTTACTAATCTGTTGAGTTGCTTCCTCAAAATGAGCCAAGAGCAATGTAAGATGCTCCATAAGGCTCCACGGGAATGAATTCAGCACAGCACCATCTGCTACATTGTGCTCCACAGTACATTCATGGACTGCCTTCTTTTGTGTGAGAAGTCTCTCACACATGTAAAACATTGAGTTCCATCTTGTTGGAACATTTTGTTTTAGTTGTTGCACTGGCAGGCCATTTTTTTTTCTTGAGGTCAGCCACGATACTACATGATTCTACAGAGTGACTAAAATGGCCAAAGATCTTCTTTGCAACTTTCACTAGTGTCACGATACTGTCATTGGAAAGGAAAGCTCATAATGACAGAGTTAATGAATGTGCAAAGCACAGAGATTTGAGTAAAACCACCAAGTTTCAATGCACTAACAATATTGGTGCCAACTGCCGTTGTCTGAATTCACAAGTTCAGTAGTGAGTCCCAGGGGCTCTAACCACTCAGAAATTTCATCACTCAGCTCTTCCAAAATATTGTTTATTTGTTTATTTATTTATTTTTTAATGATATATTTGAGAACACCTGTGAGCGGATACTCATTTGTAGGTTCTGAGTCAGTTACAAGAAGAAAATGAACAGGTACATAGCATTACATACTAGGCATTACGTTACAAGCAAGTACAAAATTGCATTGGTACAAAACAATACATTACAAGATAGACAGACAATAAATTGGTGTGGATTACAAGACTGAGATAGCATTTAGCTTAAGGTATAACATTTAGACATTGCTTTAGCATTGGTGAGAAGGTGCCTGCGTCAGAAAGTTAAGCCTGCTTGTGAGGGGAGAAACAGAGTGAAGAACAGGCACAGCTGTGGCATAGTGAAGTGTATGCCTGCATAAGGGGTTAAGAACAGATTTAAGGAAGGTTGTAGACAGTGGGGCTAGGACAGTAGCAGGCAGGGGGGCATGATGGTGGGGACAGAGAGGGTAATGGGTGCCCAGTGGGGAGGGGAAGGGTAGATGGGGGGTGGGACAATGAAGTGCTGCAAAGGAAGATGCCCCTAGAATTAGGTGGAACACTAAGTGCTGCTGTTTTATGGTGGTCCAAATGTAAGAGAGTTGTTTTGGTATCATGAATGGCCACCAAAGTCACAATTGTCATCTGTGGCAAGGTGCTGCCTGAGCTTTTGCTTGAAAGCTCCAATGGTTGTGGTATCAGAGATGGCTGAAGGAAGGGCTTGGTGTATATAACCAGTGAATTCCAATGGGGCTATGATAGTGCTGTGTCCCACTCAGAACCCATGTTGTTCCGGGCATAGGAGTTGGTGCATGTTTAGGTATTCCATAAGCTGATCTGCCACTACCCGTTCAAGTGCTTTGGAGAGTGATGGGAGTATGGAGATCAGTCTGTAGTTGCTCTGTAATGCCCGGTTTCCACTTTTGTGAACTGGTGTTACAGAAGCCGACTTCTACAGCTGGAGGAACTGAGAGTGGCAGAGGGATAGGTTGATGATGGTGGTCAGGGGGCTTAGCACTTCCGCAAGTGACATAGTGATGAACTTAAGGTCCAGGGTGTCTCCACTGTGCCTCAACTTGCCCAGCACCTTCTCAAGGTACTTTCTAGCCTCAATAGTGCTGACTTCTTTAAAATAAAAAAGCAGATGGTTCACCACAGGGGATTGATCACCCACTGTGTGCTTCTGGACTGGAGGGTCAAAGTAGTCTACTGGAAGCACTCCACTTAGGTCCGTGAAGGTAGTACTTAGGGCATTTGCTATTTGGAGTAGATCCACTGTTGGTACATCATTGACCAGGAGCATTGGGATCCTTGCCAGTAATATCACTGAGGTTGGCCCAGAAGGACTTGCTGCAGTTCCAGGAATTGAAGAGAGCTTCCTTATGGTAGGACATTTTGCTAGGTGGATAACTTTTGTGCACTTGTTTCTAGCTTTTTTATACAGTTGGATATGGCAGCTGTACCATGTGTGCATGCCTTTATCCAGAGTTGGTCCCGAGCATTGAGTTGCAGGAGGAGTTGTGGCATTATCCAGGTGTAGCAGGGAGCTTTACATTTTCTTGTATTCAGGGGGGCATGTTTATCACAAGTGGCATTAAATTTTGTGATAAAGCATCTGAGTGCGATGTCTGCGTCATTTGTTTCATGCAGGTCAGACCAGTCTAGGCCTTGAAGGTCTGCCTTGAGTTGTGGTAGGTGCCCTTTGAGGAGTACACAGCTGGTTATGGTTCTGGGTGGGGGCTTGCTGAAGTTGTTTTGTCAGGTGCAGGTAACGGGTGAATTATCACTCAGTGAGTTAGGGAGGACAGTGGTGTTAGTGCTGTGGGCTGGTTGGTTTAAGAGGATCCAGTCCAGCTGTGTACTAGTACTAGTTTTATAGTTGATCCTTGTTGGGGTTGCCACCATCTGGGAAAAGTGGATAGTTGTTAGAGCGTCTCTCACCATGGCAGCTGTCGGAGAGGGCCAATTGATGTTGAAATCCCCAAGAAGAAGAATGATCTTGGAGTTAAGGTGCAGGGTGGTAATAAATTCCATGAGGTCACTAGCACCAGGAATTGTTGTTTTAGGTGGGATGTAGACTGTGAGGATTGTAAGCAACTTGTTGTGAGCTCCCAGTAGGATTTTATTTGGGTAGGATATGCAGATTGGTGCTTCTGTTGGAGAGGGGAAGGATATGGCCCTGAAGTGTGTCCTTTACGCAGACTATGCAACCCCCTCATTTCTTCGAGGTATGGTCCTGCTCAAATAGGGTGTACCCAGGCAGCACGATGGCAGAGTCTGGTACCTTAGGCGTTAGCCACATTTCCATGATCGAGAGGATATCGGGGTTATGTTTGGTAATCCATACCTTTAGGTTGTCCAGTTTGGGCAGCAGACTGCAGATATTTAAGGTGGCAAGGGTGAGTCCTATAGATTTTTGTTGTGGGCTATTCTGAGAGAGAGGAGGGCCAGGGTTGAAGTGCATGTTACCCGATAGCATTAGTAGTAGCAGTAGTAGGCAGGTAATGTGGTTCAGAAGGCGTTTGTAGCTTCTTGAGCATTGCCATGTCCCTGATATCAGCATTTTAGAGGAGATGTAGCGTGCAATGAATCCATGCATGTGCCAGTCTAAAGAGGGATATTTAGGCCTGTGGTCCTGGGAACAATGTGTTGGGTGCCCTTTCATGGAGTATGAGCTTGTCCTGGAGTCAGGAGAAGGTTTCCAGGACTTATTAGATCATTTTTTAGGGTGGCTGTGTGTGGATGCATATCCAGCAGGGCCAGGATTATGGTGAACATTGCCTGACATAAGCAGTAAAAGTAGGATGATTCTGAGCAAGCTTCCTTTAAGTTGTTTGTGAAAAAGCTTATTGTATCTTTTGAGGCCGAGGCGCCTTCTGTATTCCGAGTGCAGTACCATGAGCTTAAGTGGAGTAATTAGGGTGGGATATGAGGCAGGGACCCCAGTGGTAGGCCACCCTTGTAGAGGCAGCAGGAGCCAGTGGCAGGACCAGTGACACTTGGTTAACAGTTTAAAATTTCCTGTGATAAAGCCGGGGTCATAATGGATATTATGCTCGATAATGGTACTGGATAGGGAAACTGGCATGTCACTTTGTAAAGTGCCATTGCTTGGAATCAAAAGCAGTATGAAAGATAGAGATTGGACGAGGTGGACATAGCCCATGTTCACTGGAGGAAGAGCTTGTATGTAGCACTGGTTTCATAGGAGGCAGAGGAAGCAGGCAAATGTTCCCAGAGTTGTAATGGTAACAGCTGGGGAACAGAGTGTGTGATGTGCCAGGTAGGATAGGAGCCCCTGGTGGCAGCTGCATATAACCTGCTAAAAGTGGAGTAGACAAGGAAAATGTCACTGCAACCAGAGATAAAGCCCTCTAGTGGCTAGAAGATATAATCTGCTAATGGAAAAGTCAGCACTTTGGGGGGGGGGGGAAGCTGGCTGTGTGGCAGTCTGGCAGTTAGGCCTTTCACCATGGAAGAGCTCCTGGAGAAGGCACAGCTCCCACAGGAGAGGTTAGAGGCAGATGTTGGTTTAGGGCTGGTGGACTGTGTGTCTCAGGGCTGTCTAACAGTCAGGCTATTTGCCGTGGATTAGCTCCTGGGAAAGGTGCAGCTCCCATGGGAGAGGTTGGAGGCTGATGACAGTTTATGGCTAGTGGCCTGGGTGTCTCAGGGCTGTGTGGCAGTCAGGCCACTCACCATGGAAGAGCTCCTGGAGAAGGCACAGCTCCTGTGGGAGAAGTTGGAGGCAGACACCGGTTTAGGGCTAGTGGCCTTTGTGTTTCAGCCTTGTTTGGCAGTCAGGCCATTCACCGTGGAAGAGCTCCTGGAGAAGGTGCAGCTCCCCATGGGAGAGATTGGAGGCAGACGCTGGTTTAGGGCTAGTGACCCTTGTGTCTCAGGACTGTCTAGCAGTCAGGTCATATGCTGTGGAAGAGCTCCTGGTGAAGGCGCAGCTTCCATGGGAGAGGTTGGGGCCAGACGCTGGCTTAGGGCTGATGGACTGTGTGTCTCAAGGCTGTCTGGCAGTCAGGCAATTTGCCATGGAAGAGCTCCTGGAGAAACTGCAGCTCCCACAGGAGAAATTTAAAGGAAAACTACACCCAAAACTTGAAAAAATATATGCTGTGCAGTGTTTTAATTTGTATGTGAAGTTCTAGTGTTTTCTTCCCTCTGACTGGTATTAGGAGTTTTTCCTAAATTAGCCTGCTAGCTTTAGGGCAGTTTTACGACCCCTGTAAATCTCCATATCAAATAGCTTTTTTGCATTTCTTTGTCATTCAATGCACCTTGTTTCATGTGATGGTGATGTAGCAGAGCCCATAAATCCAGCAGAAAGCATTGCATTACAATCAGTTCACAACAATAGAGATGACTATATTTTAAAATCTGTAGAATTCAGCTTGGTGACCCCTCATCCTAAAGGTTTTACTGTCCTGAAAACTTTGCTGCTGGTAATTTTGTGCAGCTTGAAAAGCTTCCAAGATATTTAGTTTGTTTGGCATGTGTGTGCTGAATGTTGGGTCTCTCTTACATCACAGTCACATGAGACAAGATGCACTGTGGGAACAAGAAATGCAATTACGCTATCAGGTATGAGATGCCCAGGGGTCGTAAAACTAGCATAAAGCTAGCAGGCTAATTTGGGAAAAACTCCTAATACCAGTCAGAGGGAAGGAAACACTAGAACTTCACATACAAATTAAAACACTCTGCACAACATATATTTTTTCAAGTTTTGGATGTAGTTTTCCTTTAAGGCAGATGCCAGTTTGGGGCTAGTGGCCTGTGTGTCTCAGGGTTGTCTGGCAATCTGGCCATTCACCATGGAAGAGCTACTGGAGAAGGCGCAGTTCTCATAGGAGAGGTTGGAGGCAGATGCTGGTTTAGGGCTGATGGACCGTGTGTCTCGGGGCTGTCTGGCAGTCAGGCCATTCACCGTGGAAGGGCTCCTGGAGAAGGTGCAGCTACCCATGAGAGAGGTTGGAGGCAGATACCAGTTTAGGGCTAGTGGCCTTTGTGTTTCAGTGCTGTCTGGCAGTCTGGCCGTTCACCATGGAAGAGCTCTTGGAGAAGGCACAGCTCCCATGGGAGATGTTGAAGGCAGAAGCCGATTTAGGGCTAGTGGCCTGTGTGTCTCAGGGCTGTCTGGCAGTCAGGCCATTCACTGTGGAAGAGCTCCTGGAGAAGGCGCAGCTCCCATGGGAGAGGTTGGAGGCAGACGCCGATTTAGGGCTAGTGGCCTGTGTGTCTCAGGGCTGTCTGGCAGTCAGGCCGTTCACTGTGGAAGAGCTCCTGGAGAAAGCGCTGCTCCCATGGGAGAGGCTGGATGCAGATGCCAATTTAGGGCTAGTGGCCTGTGTGTCTCAGGGCTGTCTGGCAGTCAGGCTGTTTGCATGGAAGAGCTCCTGGAGAAGGGCAGCTCCCATGGGAGAGGTTGGAGGCAGAAGCCAGTATAGGGCTAGTGGCCTGTGTGTCTCAGGGCTGTCTGGCAGTCATGTCATTCGCCGTGGAAGAGCTCCTGGAAAAGGTGCAGCTCCCCATGGGAAAGGTTGGAGAGAAATGCCGGTTTGGGGGTAGTGGTCTTTGTGTTTCAGTGCTGTCTTGCAGTCAGGCCGTTCACTATGGAAGAGCTCCTGGAGAAGGTACAGCTCCCATGGGAGAGGTTAGAGACAGACGCTGGTTTAGGCTAGATGGCCTGTGTGTCTCAGGGCTGTCTGGCAGTCAGGCCATTCACTGTGGAAGAGCTCCTGGAGAAGGCGCAGCTCCCATGGGGAGGTTGGAGGGAGATGCCAGTTTGGGGCTAGTGGTCTTTGTGTTTCAGTGCTGACTAGCAGTCAGGCCATTCACCATGGAAGAGCTCCTGGAGAAGGTGCTGCTCCCACAGGAGAGGTTGGAGGCAGAAGCCAGTTTAGGGCTAGTGGCCTGTGTGTCTCAGGGCTGTCTGGCAGTCAGGCTGTTTGCCATGGAAGAGCTCCTGGAGAAAGTGCAGCTCCCATGGGAGAGGTTTGAGGCAGAAGGTAGTTTAGGGCTTGTGTCCTGTGTGTCTCAGGGCTGTCTGGCAGTCAGGTCATTCACCGTGGAAGAGCTACTGGAAAAGGTGCTGCTCCCCATGGGAAAGGTTGGAGGCAGACGCCGATTTAGGGCTAGTGGCCTGTGTTTCTCAGGGCTGTCTGGCAGTCAGGCCGTTCACTGTGGAAGAGCTCATGGAGATTTCGCTACTTCCCATGACAGAGGTTGGAGGCAGATGCCAGTGTAGGGCTAGTGGCCTTTGTGTTTCATGGCTGTCTGGTAATCAGGCCATTCGCCAATGAAGAGCTCCTGGAGAAGGTGCAGCTCCCATGGGAGAGGTTTGAGGCAGAAGCCAGTTTAGGGCTAGTGGCCTGTGTTTCTCAGGGGTGTCTGGCAGTCAGGCCATTCACCGTGGAAGGGCTCCTGGAGAAGGTGCAGCTCCCCATGTGAGAGGTTGGAGGCAGATGCCAGTTTAGCACTAGTGGCCTTTGTGTTTCAGTGTTGTCTGGCAGTCAGGCCGTTCAGCATGGAAGAGCTCTTGGAGAAGGTGCAGCTCCCATGGGACAGGTTAGAGGCAGACGCTGGTTTAGGGCAGATGGCCTGTATGTCTTAGGGCTGTCTGGCAGTCAGGCCATTCACTGTGAAAGAGCTCCTGGAGAAGGCGCAGCTCCCATGGGAAAGGTTAGAGGCAGACGCTGGGTTAGGGCAGATGGCCTGTGTGTCTCAGGGCTGTCTGGCAGTCAGGCCATTCACTGTGGAAGAGCTCCTGGAGAAGGCGCAGCTCCCATGGGAAAGGTTGAAGGCAGATGCTGATTTAGGGATTGTGGCCTGTGTGTCTCAGAGCTGTCTGGCAGTCAGGCTGTTTGCCATGGAAGAGCTCCTTGAGAAGGGCAGTTCCCTCGGGAGAGGTTGGAAGCAGAAGCCAGTTTAGGGCTAGTGGCCTGTGTGTCTCAGGGCTGTCTGGCAGTCATGTCATTCATAGAAACATAGAAACATAGAATTTGATGGCAGATAAGGACCACTTGGCCCACCCAGTCTGCCCATTTTGGTGTCTGCCTCCAACCTCTCCCATGGGAGCTGCGCCTTCTCCAGGAGCTCTTCCACAGTTCCTGGCAGTCAGGCCATTCGCCGTGGAAGAGCTCCTGGAAAAGGTGCAGCTCCCCATTGGAAAGGTTGGAGGCAGATGCCGATTTAGGGCTTGTGGCCTGTGTTTCTCAGGGCTGTCTGGCAGTCAGGCCATTCGCCATGGAAGAGCTCCTGGAGAAGGCGCAGCTCCCATAGGAGAGGTTGGAGGCAGATGCCGGTTTGGGGCTAGTGGCCTTTGTGTTTCAGTGCTGTCTGGCAGTCAGGCCATTCACCATGGCAGAGCTCCTGGAGAAGGTGCAGCTCCCATGGGAGAGGTTGGAGGCAGAAGCCAGTTTAGTGCTAGTGGCCTCTCTGTCTCATGGCTGTCTGGCAGTCAGGCCATTCACTGTGGAAGAGCTCCGTGGATAAGGTGCAACTCCCCATGGGAGAGATTGGAGGCAGACGCCGATTTAGGGCTAGTGGGTTGTGTTTCTCAGGGGTGTCTGGCAGTCAGGCCATTCACCATGGAAGGGCTCCTGGAGAAGGTGCAGCTCCCCATGGGAGAGGTTGGAGGCAGATACCAGTTTAGGGCTAGTGGCCTTTGTGTTTCAGTGCTGTCTGGCAGTCTGGCCGTTCACCATGGAAGAGCTCTTAGAGAAGGCACAGCTCCCATGGGAGAGGTTGAAGGCAGAAGCTGATTTAGGGCGAGTGGCCTGTGTGTCTCAGGGCTGTATGGCAGTCAGGCCATTCACTGTGGAAGAGCTTCTGGAGAAGGCGCAGCTCCAATGGGAGAGGTTGAAGGCAGATGCTGATTTAGGGCTAGTGGCCTGTGTGTCTCAGGGCTGTCTGGCAGTCAGGCTGTTTGCCATGGAAGAGCTCCTGGAGAAGGGCAGCTCCCATGGGAGAGGTTGGAGGCAGAAGCCAGTTTAGGGCTAGAGGCCTGTGTGTCTCAGGGCTGTCTGGCAGTCATGTCATTCGCCGTGGAAGAGCTCCTGGAAAAGGTGCAGCTCCCCATGGGAAAGGTTGGAGGCAGATGCCAATTTAGGGCTAGTGGCCTGTGTTTCTGAGGGCTGTCTTTGGCAGTCAGGCCATTTGCCATGGAAGAGCTCCTGGAGAAGGTACAGCTCCCATGGGAGAGGTTGGAGAGAAATGCCGGTTTGGGGGTAGTGGTCTTTGTGTTTCAGTTCTGTCTGGCAGTCAGGCCATTCACTATGGAAGAGCTCCTGGAGAAGGTACAGCTCCCATGGGAGAGGTTAGAGGCAGACGCTGGTTTAGGCTAGATGGCTTGTGTGTCTCGGGGCTGTCTGGCAGTCAGGCCATTCACTGTGGAAGAGCTCCTGGAGAAGGCGCAGCTCCCATGGGAGAGGTTGGAGGCAGATGCCAGTTTAGGGCTAGTGGCCTTTGTGTTTCAGTGCTGTCTGGCAGTCAGGCCATTCAGCATGGAAGAGCTGTTGGAGAAGGTGCAGCTCCCATGGGAGAGGTTGGAGGCAGACGCTGGTTTAGGGCAGATGGCCTGTTTGTCTCAGGGCTGTCTGGCAGTCAGGCCATTCACTGTGAAAGAGCTCCTGGAGAAGGCGCAGCTCCCATGGGAAAGGTTAGGCGCAGACACTGGGTTAGGGCTGATGGCCTGTGTGTCTGAGGGCTGTCTAGAAGTCAGGTCATTCACTGTGGAAGAGCCCCTGGAGAAGGGCAGCTCCCACGGGAGAGGTGGGAAGCAGAAGCCAGTTTAGGGCTAGTGGCCTGTGTGTCTCAGGGCTGTCTGGCAGCCATGTCATTCGCCGTGGAAGAGCTCCTGGAAAAGGTGCAGCTCCCCATGGGAAAGGTTGGAGGCAGATGCCGATTTAGGGCTAGTGGCCTGTGTTTCTCAGGGCTGTCTGGCAGTCAGGCCATTCGCCATGGAAGAGCTCCTGGAGAAGGTACAGCTCCCCATGGGTGAGGTTGGAGACCGATGCCGGTTTGGGGCTAGTGGCCTTTGTGTTTCAGTGCTGTCTGGCAGTCAGGCCATTCACTGTGGAAGAGTTCCTGGACAAGGCGCAACTCCCATAGGAGAGGTTGGAGGCAGATGCCGGTTTGGGGCTAGTAGCCCTTGTGTTTCAGTGCTGTCTGGCAGTCAGGCCGTTCACCATGCAAGAGCTCCTGGAGAAGGTGCAGGTCCCACAGGAGAGGTTGGAGGCAGAAGCCAGTTTAGGGCTAGTGGCCTGTGTGTCTCACGGCTGTCTGGCAGTCAGGCCATTCACTGTGGAAGAGCTCCTGGAGAAGGCTCAGCTCCCATGGGAGAGGTTGGAGGCAGATACCGATTTAGGGCTAGTGGCCTGTGTGTCTCAGGGCTGTCTGGCAGTCAGGCTGTTTGCCATGGAAGAGCTCCTGGAGAAGGTGCAGCTCCCATGGGAGAGGTTGGAGACAGACACCAATTTAGGGCTAGTGGCCTGTGTTTCTCAGGGCTGTCTGGCAGTCAGTCCATTCACTGTGGAAGAGCTCCTGGAGAAGGGGCAGCTCCCATGGGAGAGGTTGGAGGCAGATGCCGGTTTGGGGCTAGTGGCCTTTATGTTTCAGTGCTGTCTGGCTATCAGGCCATTCTCCATGGAAGAGCTCCTGGAGAAGGTGCAGCTCCCATGGGAGAGGTTGGAGGCAGAAGCCAGTTTAGGGCTAGTGGCCTGTGTGTCTCAGGGCTGTCTGGCAGTCAGGCCATTCAGTGTGGAAGAGCTCCTGGAGAAGGTGCAGCTCCCATGTGAGAGGTTGGAGGCAGATGCCAGTTTATGGCTAATGGCCTGTGTGTCTCAGGGCTGTCTGGCAGTCAGGCTGTTCGCCATGGAAGAGCTTGTGGAGAAGGTGCAGCTCCCATGGGAGAGGTTGGAGGCAGACGCCAGTATAGGGCTAGTGGCCTGTGTGTCTCAGGGCTGTCTGGCAGTCAGGCCATTCACTGTGGAAGAGCTCATGGAGATTTCGCTGCTTCCCATGACAGAGGTTGGAGGCAGATGCCAGTTTAGGGCTAGTGGCCTTTGTGTTTCATGGCTGTCTGGTAATCAGGCCATTCACCAATGAAGAGCTCCTGGAGAAGGGGCAGGTCCCACTGGAGAGGTTAAAGGCAGCCAGTTTAGGGCTAGTGCTAGCATGCTAACAAACTGCTGCCTGTTGTCTTACGTCCTGTACTCTTCTGCTTGTGATGGTGTTTGAAGATGATCATGACACCCAATGTGCTGTGATGCACATATAAGCAGTGGTTTGAGAACTCATCCGCACTTTTGTGGTCAGGTGCACAGAACCACATTCACTGTCTTAAAGAGCCTATTTTATTTTACTTTGCAAACATTCATACATTTTTGGAACAGCCACAGTCACAAAATATTTATGGCTTGGTATGTTGTAACATGGAGCAAAATATTTTAAAAAGGCTCTAAAACCATCATTCTCCACCACAGAAGTACTGGGTGAATATAGAGCAACAAGAACAGTGCAAGAACAACTGTGCTGTAAAGTGCAAATCCTTTCAGAGTGACAGAGGTATGACAGCGGTAGGAAATATACTCTACTCCTGTCATTCTATGGAGGAATGGGGAAGAGATGAAGAGGCTGCAGGTCTGGGGCCTGGTCGAGCCACTTCCATGACTGAGTGGATAAGGCACTAGACCGTGCAGTGGGGATGACCAAGAGATCAGTTTTATTCCCTGTCTCCTGAAGTTTTATTTTTTTTCTTTTTTGGCAAGAAACAAAGATTTCCCCCCCTCCAAAGTTGCAACATTCCCCCAAGGTCCACACACCCTCAGAGTTGATTATAATCCTTCTGGGGTGCTGGGGATGCAGCCCCCCACAGAACAAAGGAGCTGTTCCCTCACCCCTATTGTTTGAATAGCCAGACAGTATTTCTGTAATAGTTGGTGTTTTCACTGACATTTTTTGTGCAGGCAGCATTTTGCCTGTGAGGTTATGTGCTGCACTGTTATTGTGAGCGACATCATGACCCCGTGCTCACCACAGAAAATAGTTGCAGGTCCTTGGCAATAAATTCAGCTATTAACTGATTAATTTTGAACATGACTTGATGTGATCTACTGAAGGCAACTTTTTGTTCAAGTATTGCAGAAATGGTCTGCTGTGCAGTTCGTGCAGGAGGGCAAAAAACATAGGATTGCAGTGGCGAAACTGTAGCTTGTCCAAATATTTTTATCAGTGAAGTTGGGCATGTTTTTTTCTGCCCTGTTTCTCTGTCTCTCCACCATCAACATTGTATGTAGGATTATTTTCATCACAGATATTTGTCCCTTGCTCAGGACTGCTGCCCAGTTGGATAGTTGGATGTGCTCTTTGCAAAGGCATTTTTAGTGATATTGTACCAAACTGTACCCTCACTTTCCCCCTGCTACAATAGCTTCCCAATGACAAAAGGTGCAGACAGCAACACATTCCTTTTTGGAACTTATATGAAAATAGCTCCACACAACTGAGGTGGAAGATTTTGTCGTCATGCCATTAACTACAGCAATTTTGATGGCAGTTGTTTCTCACCCTGATTCATGCATATTGTGGCTGTACCCAAAGGAGCAACCATGATTATTGATTTTTTTCCTGTACTGGCTGTGGCTACTGGTGGTGATTGCTATATGTGTTTTTTCCTTTTGGGTGGTGGAACCCAGGTGGCATCCTCTCCCTCATCAGTATCACATTCCGATTAATCACCTTTGGAAGTGTGTAACTGTGAAACATCATGATCGTGATGTTATTCTTGTACATTTACAACCTCTTCTTCATCAGAAGCTTTGCTTTCTGATGAAGGAGCACAATAGGCATGAGTGGCATATTGTGGAGTGCCATGTCTAATGGCACTAGATCGAGATTTTTCCTTAATCATTGACTTTCTGGCAAACTAACCCACACCTGTGACCTCTATGACTGTACAAACTGGATCAATCTTAAAGGGAGGATCAACTACCAAACCTGTCTCCTGGCACACAAGAATAGACTAGGCTAAACTCCACCTACCACTGAAGCGTTGCTCTCTGTGGCACCTACACCTTGCTGCACCTGGTGGACTTCAAGACTGACTTTCCCAGTCCCTTTTTGCTGGACCTCTCAGGCCCAAAGGTCCTTCTGCTTTAGAGCACCTACTTGGCACAATGATCTGCCTCCTGACATCACCAATGAGACTAAGCTTGGCCCCTTCAAATCCAAACTGTGTACCCACATCCTGGCTCTCAGTAAATGTGGTAGCAGCTAGGTAGGTTGCATTGCAATCTTCCCATCACCTCCCCTCGTCCTGTTCTCCCTCCTCCTGGTCCCCACTACACAGATGCACTCCCCCCCCCCAATACTCTCACTGCTCCTCTCTCCATTGTAGTGCGTACCATGACTAAGTCTTCTCCTGATGGCTAACTCACCTCCTTTGTCTGTTTTTAGCATCCTCTCTTACTAACTCCATGTGTAATCAGGAGTTTTTTTGTTGTAACTACTTGTGGTTATGTAACCCCGCACTGTGTAAACAATATGTGTTTGTTTGTGCATTCGCTGTCTAATGTGGAGCCATTGTAAAAGATCCTCTTGTTCAAAGGTTGATGTAATCCTAGTGTTTCAATAAATCAATTCTACTATTTCTAGGTCTAAGTGTTTTTGCTACCTGTTATTGTTTTACTTATATCTGATTTTTCTGGTAATGCTGACAGTGCTGCACCATTCTTTTCTTTTTTCTGATTGTGTTGCTTCATTTTCTTTTGGTTGTGTTTCTTCATCTTTTTCTGGTTGTCTCACTTCATTTTCATCAATTGTATTAATGACATCTTCAACAGTGAATTTTCCTTATGTTTTTTCAGAATTTGTTTTTGGGAAATATTTATTTTACATATACCAATTGCAGCTATACTGCTGGTGCTGGCCGCATGTTCAATTTCAATAAAAGACTCTGATTCAGAATCCATTTTTTTGGGTCCAACTTAATTGCTTACTTAGCAGTATTAGTTTGGATGCAGAGATGGGAAACACAGAGTTTGAGATGTGACACCCCCCTCTCAAAATATGTGAGGCACTATATGACATAGTAGCATTTCAGGCTCAGAGATGGGCAACAAAGAGCCTGAGACATGACATTCCCCTCCCAAAATACATGAGCCACTATATGACCTAGTAGTAATTCAGATACAGAGATGGGCAACACTGAGTCTGATATGTGATCCCCCTTCACAATCTGTATGGCACTATGACCTAGTAGTAGTATATGCACAGTGATGGGCAACACAGAGTCTATGGCAGTATAACCTTTCAGGGCAGCACAGAGATGGGCAGCACAGAGTCTGAAATGTGGGTGACATTCCCCTTCAAGATTTGTATGGCACTATAAGTCCCCCATCAAAATCACTGAGGCAGTATGACCTTCAGGCAGAGTCCTCCTGTCCTGCCTGACTCTGCTCCCCTTTACATTTTTTTTTTAATTTCTGCACTCTGCTGTTGTCTGCTGATGAGTTTTTTGGTCTCTCTTTCTCTACTCCCTCTCTCTCTGTCTCTCTCTCTCTAACAAAAAATTATTTTTTGTTTGTTTTTTAGTGTGGAATCTGAAATGTCTGCACTCTGCTGCTGTCTACTCTGCACTCTGCTATTGAATGTGTTGATCTCTCTACTCTTTCTAACAGGAAAAAATGTTTTTTAATAGCAGTACTCTGTAGTCTGCTTCAATGTCTGCATTCTGCTGTTGAAATCGGTGGTCTCTCAGTCTTTACTCTCTCTCTTACTCTCCCTCTCCTTCTCTAACAAAATGATTTTCATCATATTATTTTGGAAATCTCGACATACACACACACACGACTCTCTCTGTTGAGTGCAAAGCCCCAAATGTGCTCGATACTCGATTTCCTTGTGATGTCCTATGGTGGCTGACAGAGAATTAGCTAGAACTTATGTATGTCAATCACAGAACTGAGATCCTCATTGGTTAGCTCTCTTCAGTGAACCAGGATTATGAGTGTTTCCCTTTGTTGGTCACATGATGGTCCATGGACTTGGGTGTCTTCAGTAGAAATCGGGGGAAAAAAGAAATGCTTTTTTTAAAACTTTTCTGTACATTTCTGCATAATGCCCCACCTTTTCCTTGCAGTACTGGTGGTGAGAGTCTTATTCCAGACCAGATCACACTTCTGAATGGGGCCAACTCTGCAATTCGGGTCAAGCTATGAAAGGCTCAGTTTCCCCGGTTAGATCTGAGTCGGCCCGGTCATGGGGGGTTTGGAATTACACCAGAGCTGGTTAGTGCATCCCTAGTCATAGTGTCTATTTTATACACTCAAAAATCAAATGCTGGGGGCTGCTTATAGGTAAAAGCATTAACTTCCTGTTTAAGCACAGATAGCTATCATTTCTTAAGTTGGGAATCAAGTCAATAGCTTTCGTCAAGAGGACTAAACCTGTCTACTCCCACCTCTTGACTATAACTTTTCTGTCTTTTTGAATTCTGCTTTAACATCAAGGCAGAAGGTCTATAGGGAGCAGGACAGGGGTGAATTGAGAAGACAAAGTCAGTAAGGGCAAGGATGGGGCTACAAGAGGTAAAGCCATCAAAAATGGAGTGTAATGAGTACCAATGTCTGTAGTCTGGGTAACAAGCTTCCTGAACTAGTGGCCTTGATGGAAGAGGAACATCTGGATACCATGGCAGACACAGAGACATGGTACTCACAGAAACATGACTGGGATGTAAACATACCAGGTTACACTATCTACAAGAGGGACAGGGAGGGTAAAAGAGGAGGAGGAGCAGCTCTCTACATAAGGGAAGGAATCAAAGTAACAGAACAAAAGGGTAAATGGGGAGGAGAGAAGGCACTATGGGTCAACTTGGAGACAGGCAATGGCACCACAATCCGCACAGGGGTTGTATACAGAACCCCATCTCAGAGAAAGGACATGGACAAGGAAATGATAGAAGGTATCCTTAGAATGGTAGAAAAAGGGGAGGTATTGTTGATAGGGGACCTGAATATGCCAGATGTTAACTGGAGTGCATTTACTGCTGCCACATCCAAGAGCTGGGTCATTCTCGATGCCCTGTAGGGGGCATGTCTTAGACAGCTAGTATTGGAACCCACTCGGGAGGGAGCAATCTTAGACTTGGTACTCTCAAATGGAGACTGAGAGAGGATCACAGATTTAGAAGTGGGTAGCCATCTGGGAACTAGCGACCACCAAACAGTATGGTTCATGATAAACACAGCAGTAGAGTCAAGCCATACAAAGGCAAAAGTCTTGGACTTTAGGAGGGCTGACTTTGCCAAAATGGCTGAGTGCCTAAGAAATGCACTAGCAAATGGGCAGAAAGGAAGGGTGAAGAACAATGGTGAATAATCAAAACTGCCATCACAGAGGCAACAAGTCTTTGTGTGAAGCAAATAAACAAAATAAACCGAAACGAAAAACCACTATTGCTCTCAAAAGAGGTGGCAAGGAAGGTAAGTGAGAAAAAGATAGCATTCAGGAAGTACAAGGAATCACAGAAGGAGCAGGAGGACAGAGAACTGTATCCGTTAATGCAGAAGGAAGCAGGGAAGACAGTCAGAATAGCAAAGGCCCAAACAGAGGAAAAGATAGCTAGCTCAGTTAGGAAGGGGGATAAAACATTTTATAGGTACATCAGGGAGTGAAGGAAGACCAAGGGAGGGATAGTGAGGCTTAAAAAAGGGGAGGCTGGGTGGGCAGAGGGTGACTATGAAAAGGCAGAGATAATGAACACACATTTTTGCTCAGTATTCACAAAGAAGAGGGGGAGGTACCTAATCTAAACAATAAAAGCACTCTGAGGGTCGATACCAGTACATTCGCAGAAGAAAGGGTCATGAAGGAACTCCTAAAACTCAAAGTGGACAAAGCAATGGGGCCTGATGGGATTCACCCCAGGATTCTGAAAGAACTAAGGGGAGAACTAGTGACACCACTGACTACCCTTTTTAACAAATCATGGGAGGATGGTGTGGTATTGGAGGATTGGAGGAGGGTGGATTTGATTCTTCTTCACAAATGTGGGAGCAAAGCAAAGGCAAGTACAGACCTGCTAGCCTGACCTCAGTGGTAGGAAAAGGATGGAATAACTTCTGAAAGAAAGAATTGTTGAGTGCCTAGAGGCTAGCTGTGCACAAGACCCAAGACAGTATGGATTTACAGCAGGAAGATCATGTCAGATGAATCTAATAGATTTCTTTGACTGGGTAACCAAAGTAATAGACCAGGGAAGGGCTGTGGATAAGGCCTACCTAGACTTTAGCAAGGCATTTGAAACAGTCCCACAAAAAAGATTAATAAACAAGTTTGCCAGCCTGGGAGTGAATCCCAGTGTGGTAGTCTTGGTAACAAGCTGGCTGGACAACAGGACCCAGAGGGTAATGGTGAATGGAGTACACTCTGAAGAAAGGGGGTTACTAGTGGGTACCACAGGGTTCAGTATTGGGACCATTCCTCATTAATGTCTTTATAGGTGACATTGCAGAGGGGATGGAAGGAAAAGTATGCCTCTTTGCAGATGACACAAAGATCTGCAACAGGGTTGATACACATGAAGCAGTGCAAAGGATGAGAAGAGACTTGGCAAGTTTGGAGGAATGGTCAAAAATATGGCAGCTTAGATTCAATCCAAAAATGTACTAAGTAATGCACCTGAGAAACAAAAACCCAGGGGAGGAGTACACAATGGGAGGGGGGAGATACTAACAACAACACAAATGGAAAAGGACCTGGGGTAGTCATATCAGATGACCTTAAGGTAGGTAAGGGCTGGGGGATACTAGGATGTATAGGAAGAGGCATCACCAGTAGACAACAAGAAGTTGTTATCCATCTGTACAGACAGTTGGTGAGACACCATCTGGAGTATCGCAAACAGTTCTGGAGACCCCATCCCCACAGGGACATAGACAGGATGGAGGCAGTCCAGAGGAGGACAACTGCAATGGTGCAGGGTCTGCAACAGAAGCCATATGAAGAGAGACTAAAAGTGCTTAATATGTATACCCTTGAGGAAAGGAGGGAGAGGAGGGATATGATAGAATCTTTCAAGTACCTCTAGGGAATCAACAAAGTCCAAGATGGAAGCATCTTTAAGAAAAAGAGATATACTAGAACAAGGGGGTACAATTTGAAGATAGATGGGGGATGGTTCAGAGCCAACATGAGGAAGTACTTTTTCATGGAGAGGGTGGTGGATGCATGGAACCACCTTCCTGAGGAGGTTGTGGTGTCAAAAACAGTGGGGGAATTCAAGAATGCATGGGAGAGACATAAGGCAATCTTAGTGAGGGGTAGGAGGACGTAGGCCGTTAGGTAACTGCAATCTGCAGCTTATTCAATAGGTAGGAAATGGGCAGACTAGGTAGGCCAAGAGGTCCTTATCTGCCATCAAAGTCTATGTTTCTATGTAACAGATCAAAAGTGGTTAAATAAGGCCCATAGTAACTTTTGCTAATTAACTTTACTTGCCCACTTTAGTAATTACAACTGTGTGCAGTATTCTAACCTTAATTGGCAACCTCTGTATGTTAGACTGGTTTAGTACATGGTTGCATAATTGACAAAACCCTACAAGACCCCTGAAGCTGTACATTAGTCAAATGTTTGTCCTCTAAGAAGAGTGTTCATGCTAAGGTTGAACAAGGAGCAAAAAGGATGTTCAGACCAGTAGGTGCTCCTATACTATATCATCAGTAGCAGTAGTATTCCAAGCAATTTCCAGATAATAAGAATGTGTTTAGGTGGTTTTTGAATAGGGATGTTGTGGTGCTAATAACTATCTCGAGGGGCAGTTTGTTCTAGGGATTTATTACTCTTAAAGTGTAGAAGAACTTTCTACTGATGTAGTTGAATTTCCTGCCCAACAGTTGGAGAGGATCACCTCTAGTATTATAAGCATTATCTTTAAATTCAAGGCCTAATTCAGCCATGAGATATGGATCTTGTATGATGTCATATAAGAATAGTAAGTCTCCCCATATACCTCGTCTCTCGAGTTTGAGTAGGTTGAGATGATTTAATCTAGTTTCAGAAGTGTCACTGTATAAATCATGTAAGTGCTTAGTATATTTCCTTTGTACCTTTTCTAAGAGAGAACAATCTGATTTTTTAACTGGATTCCATATCTGGGATGCAAACTCCAAATGCCTGATATACGATCTGAACAGGGGCATCAACACTTGAGGGTTTCTCGATTTTATATTCTGCCTAATTGACCACATTACTTTGTTTGCTTTACATATGACTTCATTTATTTGTTTAAATGGATTTAAATCATTTGAAATAAAGACACCTAAGTGCTTTTCCTCAGTATTGGCATTTATAGTGGCACCTCCCAGGCTATATGAGGCTTGTGGATTGCCTGGGCCAAGGTGCATAACTTTTCACTTGCTACAACTCTAAGATCTACTGCTACATGTCTACTAGAGTGGTCTCTTGCTTCTTCAGCTACTGTATAGGTCAGAGATCATTCTCTTACTATGCTCTTAGACTGTCAGAGCAAAAAACACCAGCACTCTTGAAATGTATAGCCAAGACTACCAGTGACTGGGCAAGTTCCATATTGTTGCAGATACTTACAAATAATGCAGTTCAACAAAGGCAATTTAGTATCTTTGAAGTGCAGATACATGTGTACATAGTTTTACTAGTCCCTAGCATAATGATAACTGATCAGGGTACTACAGCTAGCCCTCTACTTGTCCATCTTGACAAATGTGGGTCCTCTATGGCTGTGAATGAAATCATTGTAGAATTAAAATAGTTCATGTTTTCTAATAGTTTAGAAGAGATGGATGTTGTCTATATACACAGCTGCTAGATTAGGGTATTGCTATGGCAAGTAGGAATGTAGTCTCCTCTAATTCTGCCTTGTAGAGACTGTCGTGTTATGGTGCTCAGCTGTGCTTGTCTATTGCTGTTCCCGTTGATTGCAGGTAAGTATAGTTTCTAAAAACAAATGTAGCTGTGTGTCAATATGCACTTGATAAGATATACTGAGTGTCAGAGGGGCAGTTCTGCGGAGGAATTTTACATTAAAAAAGACAGAAGTATGTGGGGAACTACACTAATGGATACTTTGAATATATTAGTCTTCAGATGAAAACATGATAAATTCCATTATTTGACTTTCTCTCTTATTTATTTATGTGTAATTTGTGTGCAGGAAAGGCACACTAACCAGAGATACTGTAGCTTGTTTTCTGGTGTGTACATGGACCTGTTTTATTGATGGGAGAATGTTGACCATGACACCATGGAAACTCCCCTGCTCTTCATCGATAAGTGCCATGGGATCTTTTATTTCCACATGGACAGTGTTGGTTTCAAGCCACTTGTGACAATATTATAGCAATTAAAGAGGACTACGTGTCTTTGATGGGGAAGGTTGGTGCTGTGGGTAAGTCAGGCAGATATTTGAAGTAGACCCCAATTAGTAACCACTCTCCAAAAGTAATGGAGCCTCCTATCATTAATAATGTTTCAACACAGTAGCTACAATGTGTTCTAGGTGATTGGACTAGCATGCAGGTGACAGCTGGGATCTTTTCAAGTGCAACCCTTGTGCAAACAGGGGATCCTCCACTTCTGTATTCCCATACCTTGGCCCAGGAACTTGATAGCCTGATATGGTTCTAAAATGAAGGATCTTAGGTAAGATGAAGTTTTGTCAGATCGTCTTGTTTCTTTTCTTCATTCCAAGAAGGAGATCCAGATTGATGCAGGTGATATAGTTCAAGTTAATCATATTAATGATGAATATGGCTTGGATTATATTCAGATAAATTGTGTAGATCATAGGATTGTGAATTATTTGCAGATTACTGGTCACCTACTTGAAAAATTTAACATCACCTTAACATACAAGAATAGGAAAAAAGACTTCTAATCTTGCAAACCCAGCTCTTCAAGATAATGGACCATTTTCTCTCAGTATTTTTGGTCTCAAGAAACTGTGTGAGGGGGGGAATGATGCCAAATTAATTAAATCAATTTGTCACTTTTTAAATTTTTTTTTAATTTCATTGGGATTCAGGGGAATAATAAGAGCCAAGAGAAGAGAAGATCATGATAGTGCCCAGGTTAATGTCCTATTTAAGTCTTGGACAACTGTGGAGACCATTTTGGAAACATGTCATATAGTAGAGAGCTTGGGTAGTGATGTAGTTATGAGTTCTATATGTGCCTCTCAAGCTGTACCTCTTTCCCAGATTAATCTGGGGCCAGATCCAGTTTCCTGTGTGGTGCCACTTACCAACAGATTCCAGGCCCTTGCAGGATATCAGTGACTTATGGCTGAACCTCCAGCTCCATCTTTTACAAATGTTTCTTGCGGCCCCATGGCTAATGAAGCTCTGAATCACTTACTTTCTTGGAATATTGAAGGTCTTGGTTCCAAATTAACATATCAGGAATGGCTATGGTTTGTTTCAGTCTATATGATAGTATGCTTTCAGGAGACTTAGCATTTACAAGAACAGGATATTCATATTAACAATTTCAAACTTTTTCAGGTGTCTGTAATATCATAAGTTAGGGAGGACATCAGGAGGTCTTGCATGCTCTGTTAAGATTGAGAAACAGCTCTCTGGTCAGCATGTTAATAGTACTGATTTCTGTATAGTTCTTTATGTTAGGGTACCTACTGTAATTTGTATTTTCTTCTCTTGAATCTATATATTCTACCCTCCTTCTCTCAAGTTTACTATTGGTATTCCCTGGGATGCCCTATGGAACATTTTAGAGTAATCATATCAGAGAAATGTGAATACCCCCATTTTGATTTGGGGGAATTTGAATGCAAAGATAGGGGCTTTTGATGGTCTCTTAGATAATTCAGCCATAGGGTCAATTTTTAATGTGCAGATTCTTCCTGGTAGAAAATCCTGGCATACTAAGATAAACCTTGCAGGTTCTGGTTTTATCAGGTTCATGCAGGGTTATAATTTGTATCCACTTAATGCCAGTCTATCAGGCAATGAGGAAGGACAATGAACTTATCTTTCTCCATCAGAAGCATCTATTATTGACAATGCTATTTGAGGCAGACTTATTGAGTGCTGGGCTACTCTTAATAGAAGTGAAAATGATCATCTACCACTGGATATGGAATGGGCATTAACTCTGACTCCCATTATACCATTTTCTTCAGAGATCCATCTAGGGCATATGTCATCAAAAACAGAAATCAGAAATAGGAAAACAATCAGATGGTTGGAAGAAATTTCTTCTGACATAGATAAGATATCATCTGTATTTTTGGATTCATCGTTACAATCTGACTGTGATAATTTCATGGACACAGAGCTATATAAATCCTTGGAATTTCTGTTTACCAACTAACATGCTATTGCTTATTCTGTTGGTAGGGGTGGTTTTAGAGGTAATAAAGAGGGGTTTGATCAGGTCTGTAGGTGTGAAAAATGTACAGTAAGTTGTTAGCATTGGTAAAGACTATTAAGTTGCAACCTACTTGATCTAATCATTGACTCTTAAACCGAGAGAGGAAATTATATAAAAATTTCCTCTAAGGAAAAAAGCATGAGTATTATTGTAAACTACGGGATCTTATGTTCAATATTATTAGTAAAATTTACACAAGAGCTTTTTTGCTTTTCATTGCCAAGGGAACTTCTAATCTTGCAAACCATATATTTTGGCAGATTACTGGGTAGAACATTTTACTTCACTAGCCCTAGTGCTCACCCCATTCCAACAGTAAATAAGCTGAGATGTGTACAGTATATGAGAATGGGGTGATCATTAGGCCTGACAACCCCAAAGCACACCCCATGCCTGATTTGTGAAGATGCAGGAGAGATGAAACCATAATGTTTTTTCCTGTTGCTGCCTGTACTGCTGGGGTGGGATGTTAAGGTTGTGAAGCCTAATACCACATTTGCCTATTTTGGTCACTTTAACCCTAACTAGTGCATTCATTAAGTTTTTTGCAATGAATTTCCTTACTTTTTGAGATAGCATAATCCTATTCTCAGTTGCCTGTAGGAGTGCAAGGCTCAGAGGGCCCTGGCTTCCATTTCTGGGGGAAAACATTCTTCCTTTCATTGTACGGCATGTTAAAGTTCAAATGTAATCCTAAGGGAATCTGAACTTTTTTTATGCTTTTTTATATTGCTCCTAAATTTTTAGAGGAAATATGTGATATTGTTGCAGTAGTCATTAAGACATTTGTTTTGATATATAGCTTGTTCCTTAAGCCCAACTATTGAGGTAGTTATGGCTTGTTGAAGTTCCATTGTTATCCTATGGGAATTATTCTTTTTTATTTTTATGCCTTTTCATATTGCCCCTAAATGTTTAGGGGGGATGTGAATTATTCTTGTAGTACTCATTAAGATCTTTGTTTTGCTGTAGATTGTCTCTTAGGTCCAAATATTGAGGGATACTGTATATGACTTTTTTTTATTTTTTATGCTTTTTATATTGCCCCTAAATGTTTCAGGGGGACATGTGTTATTCTTGTAGTAGTTATTAAGACCTTTGTTGTGATATATATATTGCTCCTTAAGTACAAATATTGTAGGAGTGATGGTTTGTTGAAGTTCCAATGTTATCCAATGGGAATTTGCATTTTTCAAATTTTTATGCTGTTTTTAAATTGCCATTAAATGTTTGGGGGGTGGATAAGTGTTATTCTTGTAGTACTCATTAAGACTTTTGCATGTGATATATAGATTGAGTCTTAAGTTCAAATATTGAGGGAGTTATGGTTTGCCCTATGGGAATTTGCATTTTTTTTTAATTTGTTATGCTTCTTTTATATTTCCCCCAAAAGTTTTTTTTTTGGGAGGGGTATATGTTATCCCTGTATTACTCTTTAAGACCTTTGTTTTGATACATAGATTGTCCCTTATGTCCAATTATTGAGTGAGTTATGGTTTGCTATATGGGAATTTGCATTTTTTGTTTATTTTTTATGCTTTTTTATATTGCTCCTAAATGTTGGGGGGGGAAGGGGATCTGCATTATTCCTGTAGTACTCATTAAAACATTTGTTTTGATATAGAGCTTGTCCATTAAGTCCAAATATTGAGGAAGTTATGGCTTGTTGATGTTCCAATGTTATCCTGTGGGAATGTACATTTTTATTTCTCATGATTTTTTTTATATTGCTGCTAATTTTTACTTTGGGGAGGAGGTGATATGTGTTACTCTTGTAGCACTAATTAAGACCTTTGTTTTGATATATAGATTGTCCCTTAAGTCCAGCTATTGAGGGAGTTATGGCTTGTTGAAGTTCAAATGTATAAAAAAACTAAGACCAAAATCATTTTTTTGTATGAGGGAATCCTTCTTCATATCAAATGAAAAACTCATACAAGAAAGGATGCCTTCATATGAAAAAAGAATCAGGAAAAAAAAACTAAGTCCAAATTCTTTTTTTGTATTAGGGCATCCTTTTTATATGAAAGAAAAAAAAAATACGTAAAAGGATTGCTTCATACAAAAAAAAAAGAATTATGGAAAAGGACTGTCCCAAATCTTTTTTTCTGTGAGGGTATCCTTTTTCATATGAACAAATAAAAAGCATACAAAAAAATATTCCTTCATATGAAAAAAAGAATCAGAAAAAGCTAAGTCCAAAATCCTTTTTCATATCAGGGCATCCTTTTTCATATCAACAAAAAAGTTTATGGAAAAGGATCCCTTTATACAAAAAAAAAGAACTGGAACTTAGTTTTTTCCCTGATTTTTTTTTAATTGAAGGAATCCATTTTTGTGTGGACTAATTCTTTTTTCATATGGCCGTTTGAAAAAAAACATAGCAAGTCATGAAAAAGAATTTTACAATAGAAAAAAAAACACATTTAGGGCAAATTTTTCCAACAATTAACTGCAGAATCCACTGAACTGCATCCCAATGACCAAGATACATGTGTTAGTCTCAGTCTAGTATGCCATTTTGTGGGGTTTTAAAATTTATTTTTTGGAAAAAAAATGGAAACAAGATGGTGGTCATCCGAAAACATTTTTTTTTCCTCATGAAACAGGATGACCCCCCCCCCATATGAAAAAGCATCCTTTTTCATATAGACCAAATTCTTTTTTCATTCTAAGCAGCTAACCAAAAGACTATACCGAGCATGCTCAGAACGGAAATTTTAAAATGTAATAACTTTGGAATGTATTAAAATTGTTTCACTAAACCAGCAAAAGACACATCTGTGGGCCAAACCCTTTCCACCCTGAAAATATCAGACCAAAACTCCAAACTTTCAGAGTGCTAGACAATGACAAAAAAACAGCAAAAAACACATTTTTCAAAGCTTTTTTCACTATCTGCAACTTGGAATCTACACATCTGACCAGGGAGAAACTTGGCACATCAAGGAATTTACCCTCCAAGACTGGGCATGCAAGGTTTCATGCAAATCAGTTAAATGGTTGCAAAGATATTAAAGTACAAAGTTTGAGGTTTAACATAGAAACCCCTGCTCAACCCTAACTATAGTGGTGCTACTGCAAAACCATAATACAGTAACAGCAGTACAGAAACATTACAAATTGAGATACGATATCCACTACTAACTTCTCCTACTATCCCATGCTTACTACTTCTTTCTCTGGGGTGGCATTAGTGTGCCACAGTATTCTTCAAATAGGGTTATCAATTAAACACACAATAAATTATTAAAGACATATTGACACTTTCCTTGGGAAAATCTAATATCTGTTACCCCCTTTAACTTTCTGTATCTTTCATCTGAAGAGACTTGAATATAAAAACATTTTTGAAATGCTTTTAAATTAAAAATGTTTACCCTCATGATATGTTACAAGGTAGGCAGCATTCTTTAAATAGCGGACCCTAGATATACAGTACAAATCACATTGAAATATGTAGCATTATATTGTTAAGCTTGAAATGCATTGGCAACTCAGACTGTGTCATTTTTCAACTTTTAAAGGAGAAGTAAACATTGCAGGGGTCACTTACATTTTGAAAGCCCATGAAATGTTCTTTCAAATGAGGTATAGGGCTTCCCAGTGGATGTCAAGAGTCCTGAGATATGAATATATAAGTAACCCATAAATTAAATCAAGGTAGCAGCTATTTCATGCATGATTGGAATAGAAAGTGACCACTTCAGTGTTTACTTCCCCTTTGAACAGCTTAGGATCAGCTTTTATAAAATGTTTTTGCAACTCAAATGATGGAGGAGAAGGGTCGGGGGGATAAGGAAGCACTACTTCATGGAGAGGGTGGTGGACAAGTAGAATTGTCTACCTGCAGCTGTCATGGGGGCCAGAACAATCAATGAATTCAAAAGGGCTTGGGACAAGCATAAGGGCACCCTGAGGAGAGGGTGATGGGGGAACACAAGGGAGAGAAGCTACTGTAGGGGACTAGGTGGGACAAAGGGGCAGACTAGGTGGGCCCAGTTGTCCTTTTCTGCCATCAAATTTCTATGATTCTATTTGGCAGACAGTTGATGGCCAGATCGAGCTCAGAGTACACAAATAATACCCTTTTCCTAACAACATGACCAAGTCACAAAGGTGCTTATAAGGGCGAGGATGCCTAGATAGAGCTCCTATCCAGCAGGGTATATGAACAAATTTATGTTTGAAAGGCACTCAAACAGATACAGGTTATGAGCCCCAGGTAATTTTTTTGTTGTGATTTATATACTGATAAGTAGGTACAGCATGTAGATAATTCTTTACAGTAGTGATAGGCCTCAGTCACTCCTGCCTTGCATGTAGCAAGCTGGCAACACAAATTTAATACAAATGTAATACAACTGTTTTGTTTTTGATTATTGAGCTGCATGTTGTATGTTTATGTTTGAAAACTCAATAAAGTCATTAACTTAAAAAAAATTCTATGGCCCCCATTCTAGAAATGTTATGCCTGGCGTAACAGCACTTGCACCAAGCAGAATGGCGCAAGTAGCAGCTTACGCCAGCCATTGACATGCTTGATTCTACAATGTGGCCTGTGACATATCACAGGCCACTTGTGCTGAAGAGCTGTTATGCCAGCAGTTGCACCATAAACCCCCTGCGACATAGCACTAGGGGGTTTACGGCAGCAGTTACGCCTCATTCCAGAAGGTCAGCAACAAAGTCCCCAATGTCGGGATTCTACAAGAACCCCCGGAGGAGAACTAGCAACGTAAGTTACACTAGCATTTAGCTGGTGTAACTTACGTATGCCCCCGGGGGTTCTGTAGAGCCACCAGCAGCCCAGCAGGCACTCCACATGTGCCCTCCCCCCATGCCCAGCACACCCATGTAGGTGCCCCACAGGGCTGCCCACACTCCTTGCCCCCGAGTCCCTGAATGGTGAATGCCCAGCAGGGCTGCCCACACACCCATGCCCCCGAACCCTCCACCACTAAATGCCCCGCAAGGCTGCCCTGTCAACCCCCCCCACCCGTGCCCAGACCCCGAGACACTGCCGCAATTCCTGTCCATACCCCAGACCATCCCTGGTAGTCTAGTGGCCTCCACCCCCCAGCCATGCCAGTCCACCCAGCACCCCCCACCCATCTCCAGCTGGCGATTGGCACAGCCCACCTCTCACCTCCACTGCCAGCCGCCGACTGAGTTCAGTAGGAGCGCTTACTGTATAGAAGTGTTCAGAAATTAATTCTTTTGATCCTCCTCCTCCTCCTCCTCCTCGCAAACCCCTTCTTCCCCTTTTATCATTACTATTACCCCTTTTGTCTTCCTCTTCTCACTTTTATATCTAAAGAAAGTTTTATCTCCTTCCTTTACTGATTGGGCAATATTCTTCTCCTCCTTAGGCATCTTTTTGTACTTTCTAAATGCTAGTTTGTTTGCGCTTACCTTTTCTGCTATGTCTTTAGAGAACCATAGCAGTCTCTTTTTTCTTTTGCCCTTGTTAACCTGACTGACACAGAGATTTTTTGCTTTTCAATATCCTCCTTTATTTTTGGCCAGAGTTCCTCGAGTCCCCCCACATCCTCTATCCATGCCAGGGCATTCCTGAGACATTCTCCCATTTTCCTGAAATCAGTCCTCCTGAAGTCCAGAATCTCATCTTAGTGTGGCTCAGTTCTGGCTGACTCCTTTTATTGAACCACACTGTACAGTGATTGCTGGACACCAGATTGTCACCTACCGTGACATCAGCAATACTGTCTCTCTTTGTCAGTACCAGGTCTAGTATCTCCCCCCCCCAGTAGTGGACTTCTTAACTAGTTGCCTGAGGAATGTCCCTTGCAGGGAGTCCAGGATGCCCCTAATTCTGACTGTTGCTGCAGCTGGTAGGCTCCAATCCATGTCTAGTAGATTAAAGTCCCCCATGAGCAACACCTCCCCCTTGTGTGACCTAATTTGGATGGCTTCCATCATGTCCTTATCCACCTCTTCCCCTGTGCTTGAGGTCTGTAGATCACTCCCATATGAATAGTGGCCCCCTTACGTGTTTCAAGGGTTACCCACAGTACTTCAGCTCCTCCTTGTTTTCCATGTATTTCTGTGGCTTTTATTTTATCCCAAACAAAAAGAGCCACTCCTCCCCCTTTTTTACCTATCCTGTCTTTTCTGAAAAGAGTATTACCCTGGTATGGCCACATCCCAATCCTGGTTTTCATTGGAGTAGAACTCTGTAATTGCTGCCATATCCAGGTCTTCAACTGCCATGGTGGCCTCTAGATCTGCAATGTTGTTGCCTAGACCGCAGGCATTTGCACACGTGGCTCTCCAGATTATGCAGCCACCCCTCCTCTTGTTTACCATTTGCCCCCCTTTGTTCCCTCCACTGTCTATCTCATTATTCATCTTACCTTCTGTCCCCTGGATTCCTTTGTTATATGGTTCTTTTGGGGATTTCACCCCCTCAGTATTCCCCTTGCTGACCTCATCTGCCTGTGGATGGGACAGTTTATGTCTCCCTTTGTTTTTCTGCCCTTACACCATCACAACAGCAACAGCATCATGGTTCAGAGTCAATACAGCACCAGATTTTGCTGACAGACATTTTCTGCAACCTCTCTCTGCCACCTCCCCGAGGTACACTCACCCCTGGAGTTGGTATATTTAGTAAGGGGGTATGAGGGAACAGCCCCCACAAGGGGGAGGCATGGGAGGAACAGCCCCTCACAGAAAGGCTGCCGAAAATGTCTGTTGGCAAAATCTGGCACTGTACTGACTCCATGCCATAATGCTGTCACTCTATTGCTATGGAACCTTTCTGCCTCCCTCCCTTGGCTAGTTTAAATGCTGTCCATTTCACTGAGGATCTTGGTTCTGCTCTTGGACAGATGCAGGTCATTGCTCCTGTAAAGGCCCTTTTCCCTCCAGATGGGACCATAGTCCCTAATGAAGCTGAAACCCTCTTCTCTGCATCATTCCTTCAATTGTGCATTGAAGTTTCTGGCATGGAGAATCCTATCTTCCACACAGTCCTAGACAGGTAGCACTTCTAAGAAGGTCACAGATTGTCCTGCCTGCCTAATACCCCTCCCCAATTCCTTGAACTCCTCCTGAACTAGTGCTGGCTCATCCCTAGCCAGGTCACTAGTCCCCAAATGGACAATGACATCCAGCTGTCCCTCCCTTCCTGCTGCCATTGAGAGAGATCATAGGGTGATGCAGCTTGAGTTTTCACTGCTATGCAGATGATACTCAACTGTATATGTCCTTTCTGCTTGGACAAGATGTTGCTCTTTCTGCGCTAAACAACTGTCTTATCGAGATCAGAACCTGGATGAGTACTAGTTGGCTGAGACTGAATCCGGATAAGACTGTAGTACTGGTTGTGGACACCGGTTGTCTGGGGGCAGGTATGGGAGCTGGTCAGGCATCAGGTCTTTTGATAGATGGCATGCAGCTCACTACCTCAGACCAAGTGCGTAACCTCGGCATTAATTTTTTCGACGGCCTGACACTAAGATCTCAGGTGTTGGCTGCCATCAAATCCTCTTTTTATCATCTGAGGACTATTGCCCGGGTGAAACACTTGGTTCCTCTGGATGATCTTCCAACACTGGTCCACGTCTTCATCACTACCCGCCTTGATTACTGCAATTCTCTCTACCTAGGGCTTCCTGGGGTTGATATCCATTGCTTGCAGCTAGTGCACAATGAGGCAGCCAGGCTTTTGACTGGGACTTCTAGGTCCAGTCATATTACCCCTGTGCTCCGTGGACTGCACTGGTTGCCTATTCAGTGGTGGATCACCTTCAAGGTTGGTTTGCTAACCTTTAAATCCCTACATGATCAGGGACCCAGTTACCTGCAAGACCACTTGATACCCTACTGCCCCTCCCATCCTCTCTGATCCACCAACGAAGGATTGCTAGAGATTCCTAGGGTATGACTAAAAACATCAGGTGCCCGTGCTTTCGCTTTTTCAGCTCCGACCCTGTGGAATTCTCTACCTCATCAGTTAAGAGAATGCCTGACCGTCGACAGATTTAAGATCGAGTTAATAACCTATTTATTTAATTTGGCCTTCCCTAATGACTAATGTATTTTATTTCTCCATTTTATATTTATATTTGTACTTGGTTTTATGTGCAGCACCTTGGTTTTTGAAATGTGCTATAAAAATAAAGTCTGATTTGATTTGATTTGATTTGCCTCAGCTATCCTTTAGATCTTCTTTCCATCCCTGCGAGACATGGTGTCAAGAAGACACCTAACCTCCCTGTCCTTATCCTTACCTGTCCCCAACTCGGTCTCCCTCACTATGGAGTCCCCCAGCAGGATTCCCTTTCTCCTCCTCTGGGGTCCTCTGCCATCCCCATTGGGGTCTCCACTATGGAAGACCCACACATCTACCCCAGTCACTACTTTGGGTGCCTCTCTGGGAGGTTCCTGCTCTGCCAGTGCAGCATAGGAGTTTTGCAGTGGAACCAGGTGTGGGATATGCCTATGCTCCACCATCCTAACCCTCCTTGAGCCCGCTGTTGTCTAGCTGCTCCTCTTTCTGGACAACCTCTGAGGTAGTAGCAATGGACTAGGTGGTCCCTGGGTGGGCAGAAGGTCCTTCAAACCCAAGTCAACTTAACCTTGAGTCTGGCATCCTCTTCCCTCAGTCCAGAGAGGTGCATGCAGATAGGGCAGCAATGCAGCCTTCAGTAAGTCTCCCTGAAGACTGCTGCCCCACAGCCACTGCACTACACCACTTTCTTTATCCTAGTCTACCTACTTTCTCTGTTATTTTAAACCTTTAAATTCCCTTTATTACTCTACCCTTTATAAGGAGTTTCAATGATCGCTAGGTTTTTGTAAGGGTTAGTGAACCTTAGAACCTGACAATGATGACTGATTAAAAAATGGTCCAAATCTAACTTCTTTTTAGGCAGTATAAATGCCTATACAGGACTTGTTCGAATAAATGGTACCGGATGGATGAGGCTAATTTAAAATGCAGCATACAGTAGGTGCATATGTTCCCAAAGAATAATGTGAAAGTCATACCCATTATTTTTAATGGGACACACAAGGAGAGGTTCAATGATGCTTCAGGTGCTCCAGCAAAACAAGGCATTTGTGGTGGTTAACAACTGAATTGGGCGCATCAACTTGCTTCTGTGGGGTTGGAAGCCTCCTGCTCTGACACCAATTTGTTGGAAAAAAAATATAGCATTCGAGGCACACATAGCATCAGTCATAGTAGGCCACCATTCAAATCTCATTTTATTTTGCATTTGTCATTACACCATGGCAAGAAAGAATGCTGGGCTGTAATTGGTCAGTTTGGGACTAGACCCATAATGTTATCCCAGCATAATATCACAGATCTAGTCCCAGCACACTAATGATCACATTAAATGTAAAAAAAAACAAAAAAAAAACAGTCCACAGCCATCCCTGCCATCAGATTCAGCGATCCCTGCTCCTAGCAGGAAAAGCGTTTCTGATGGGCTTAACACACAACTGTAACCCATAACTCACACATTCCCCCTAGCAAACTTTCATTTTCTTAGTTAAATACAAACAAAAAAACTCAAAAACGAGGCAAGTGAAAGCTATCTCTATGATCGACTTCACAGCAGTCCTCCGCTTCTTCATCACCCACACAAATGACCGTCCATGTCCAAGAAGCCATCATGGTATTGGCCCTCCCTCCCATTGTCAGGCTTTCTGTGCACATCATCATATTCTTTTCATTTCTACCCTTATATTTCTAAAGGAAGTAATACCAAACAGAAAAGTCGACATTGCGATTGTCAGTTCCCGCTCCCATCCCAGCTCTGGGTTCAAACACTTACCACATGCTCAGAGTGGGCAGTACTTCATTGAAGAAATGGCACTTGTCCATGCCTTCGTGGAACAGACTGAGCACCTCTGTTTAAAAGCAGTCAGCTTCCTTATCACTCCCAGTACTGTGTTAGTCATTACTTCCTTTCTTTTTTCTTTTCTTTTTCTAGTACAAAAGAGACAGCAACTATACCGGGAGAACCACACATAGACAGCTGTCACCATCAACAATGGCATTCAGATGATGGGTGTATGGACCACGTTTATTTCAATTTCATAGAAGCAAGACAGCCAGAAACAAAAAATTGGGAGGGGGGGTTGGCATGTGGCAGAAAGATCATTGGGCCTCAAAGCAACTGACAACAAACTATTTTTCACACAACAGAAGCAAGGGTCAGTGGGCAAAGCAATAGAGCCACACAGAATAGCTGTTCCACCTACTGGCCAAAACAAGAAACAATAGGCACTATTTTTTATTGTTAGTACTCCCACTCACTGAAAACATAGCAAAAAAATGCACTTATAAGAAACTTCTTAATCTTTTTTCTTTTTTTTAATACAAAGGAGCCATTGTATAATAGGAATAATGCACTCTTGAGTGTGAGTCCTGCTGGGATAAGGTCACTTCTTGGGTGTTGAAGTCACTCTGCCTGTAGCCCTGTGCCCAACCACCCAAGGCGTGACATTATCCCAGCATGATACACACTCTGTCATGCATTATTCCTTTATTCACATATTCCCTGTACTTCAGGCACCACTAAAACGTGGTCTTGATTTATCTCCACTGTTCTTTTACTCTTGTCCTAAATACCATGGCTATTACCTTATCGCTTGCAACTATTTGGTCAGTCATGGTTGTCTTGTAACTACTGTGAATAGTAAAAGTTGCTGTATATGTGAATAAACAGTCTACATAAAGAAGTACTATCTGGATGGGCACATTGCAAATAAAAGAGTCCTAACAGTGCTGAGAAATAATAATAGACAAGGGAACTCTGGTTGTGGTGGTCGAAACTGCAGTGTACAGTATGACATCAAATGCTCAATGTAACTACTCAACTAATGGAGCTTCCCATTAAGTTGAAAGGCTATTGCTGTAGCCTTTGTGACCCACAGTACAGGTTTGATTCCCTGTAATGGTGCTATATATTTTTACCCAAGTACTATAAATGGGACAAGCATACAGTAGCCTTTTTTTCTATCAGATAATCTCCATGTGACAATTACAGTACGTGTCCGTTTTTGTAACGTTTATGTATCTTCCAATTCTATCCCATTATTCAGTCTTTGTCTTCATCCTAAAATATATTTTAGCAACTTTTTTTTCTGCTAATCTACATCTGTACTTATCTGCCTACTCTCCTAGCCTGTTTGTTCCCTTGGGTAGTGACCAACAATCTTCAATCACTGTATGCCTCTCCCCATTTATGAATCATAAATTAATTTTAATATCAACCTTTCTAAGTGCTTGTCTAAATCATTTATGTACAGTAGATGAAGTACTAGAGAGTGGAATTAATTTATGACAGCCCCAGATTGAGGATTTTGATCAGCTTCCCATTCGGGACAGCTTGGTTCATCGCTACTGCTTGCTCACAGACTGGTCGTCCTTCAGAACCATCAGGTAGCATGTTGTTGCATGGCCTGACCACCTGAAGCATGTTGTTGTTTGACCTGACCACCTGAAGGACACTGTTGCATGGCCTGACTACCTGATGGTTCTGAAGGATGACCGATCTGTGAAGACGCAGTAGTGGTGAACCAAGTGGTCCCTGACAGAAAGCTGATCAAAGTGCTTTGTGCCCAGAAAAATGTTCCACAATGTGCAGATGGTAAAAAAAGGTCCAAGATAATGGAAGGAGTAGCAGTCGACTGTGGTAAAAAAAAAACTGTTTTCAAACGTGAAGGAAAAACACCATATGGAGGATTAGGCAATTGAGCCAGGAAAAAACAAAGCAAAAAAAAAATGTACACCTGGAATTAAAACAAAGGAGAACAGGTAAAGGGACTCTAATCCTTGTGGTTATATGTACTTTGGACCAAAAAAGTGACCAAAAGAAAGTTCAGTATGGGATACATAGCTTGGTTCTTGTGTATACTTATGAGTTGACTGGTATATGCTCGGTGTTTATGATATGAGCTTTGACACTACTTCACATCCCGCCCTCTGTAGGATACTGGGTAGATGTAAGACTTAAGGCCCAGCAGAGAGGGAGAGACAGGAGTGCCAGAGAAGGAGGAGGAGGAGGAAGGGGAGGATGGAGGGTGCCACTGAAACACTTGAAGCAGAGTGAGAAGTAGCCTGGTGTTTAAATAGGGGTGGGAGAGGAGCTATCCCCCCCATTGAACATCAGGCTATAGCCTTCCAATTCAATGTGGGATACATAGCTTGGTGCTTGTGTATACTTATGAGCTGACTGGTATATGCTTGGTGTTTATGACATGAGCTTTGGTGCTTCTCCACATTCCACCCTCTGTAGGATACTGGGTAGGTGTAAGACTTAAGACCCAAAAAGAAATAGTGAAGTGACTACCTCCTCCAACTCTGGAGACTGTGATCAGTAGCATGCAGAAGAGGAAAAACCCTCTTGGGGGAAACCTCCGAGGACCCATGGCTACTGACCTGCCCGTCCTCTGGAGATACTAAGAGGAGAATAATCTTAAATGTGGCCTAGAGTTAAGTATGTTTACATCCAGGAATTCAGTCTGATTTTTGCAGATCGAAGTGTCCTGTTCGAGGTTGAGATAGGCAGGAAGTTGATGTTGCAGATGAAAGCTCAAGCAGATGGAATATCCAACTGGGAATGATGCTGTACAATGGTTAATCTGAGTTCAAGTTAGAGGACAGTTGTACATCCATATCACGGCCTTTGAGTACTAGGAAAGCTTTGTAGTGGGTCTGTTTGTTGGGATGGCTGGAACATGTAGCCAGATCACTATCACTGTATTATGACATAATCCAAGACAGAAAAGGCAATAGCCTTTGTTGGGACGGCAGGACCCCATGTGGTCTGCCATTGCAGTAGTATGGAATAATGCTAGGTATGAAAAATGAGAGTCACATGAGGCTAACTGAATTAACATGAAAGTACCAGTAAGACCTGTTGTGGGGCATGCGAAAATGGGATGGCAGGACTCAACATGTTCTGCCATCACCACAGAGATGGTGGACATTGAATCTAGAATGGAAACTGGTGGTTTATGATGGAGCAATTAATGAATTGATGATGATAATAGTCTCAGAGGTATGCTAGCTGGGTAATGAGATTCCCTTTGAGGTCCTATGAATTGTTGTAGTCGTGATTGAGCAATGAAAAGTCTCAAGTGGCCAGGCTGGGAAGGCAAGACCCCGAAGAGGGTCTGCCATAGCACAAGTAGAAGTATGTTGGAGAAGAGAGGAGATCTTTGTGAGGGGCCATAAGAATGGTTCGGATGGTGAGACCCACACATGGGTTCAGCATTACCATAGAAATGATGACTCAGAGGTGAATGGGCAAAAGTCCGAAGAAAACTTTAATATGATGGATGCATTTGAGGAGGGCCCCATGAGGGTGCAATGAGAAGGGATGATGGGCTGTACCTACATGTCCTGAATCGCTGAGTTAAAACATAGTCCAAGATAAGTCCATAATCGCTGTCCTATTGCATAGTTCAAGGTAAAGCAAGGGTCACAGAGGCTGGATTGGAAGACGAGAAATACAAGGAAGGCTTTTGAAGGGTAAGTAGAAGAGGGATGGTGGGACCCCACGTGGTCCACCATTGCCATAGTATATATTGATCAGGTTGTGAAGGGGGACCGTCGTGAGCAAGAGTGTATTGCAGTCCAAGGAAAAGCAAGCAATAACACTGCAGATGTACTCCTGAAGTGATCAGGAAATACTTTTGAGCTATGGTAGGGCTCTTTCACAGGATATGTCATCACAGTTCCAATAGAGTAGTGTGTGATAGGGATGGTGGGACTCTACATGGTCCACCATCACCGTACCACTGAGTAGAGCATGATTGGGGATGGAGAGACCCTACATGGTTCACCATTGTATAAAGTAGAGTATATACTGGATGGAGGAACCTCACATGGTCCGCCATCACCATATCTTGAGTAATGTGATGACTTCCATTGAGTAGAGCATGATAGAGAAGGCAGAACCCAATGTAATCTGCAATCGCCACATCAATGAGAGTACAGGATTGGGAAGGCAAGACCTCCATGGTTCATCTTTGCCATAATAAGCAATAATGCATGATAGGGATGGTGGGACCCCACATGCTCCACCATCACCGTGTCTGAGTAATGTGATGAGTTCCATCAAGTAGCACGTGGAAGAGATGGTGGGACCCCACATGGTCTGCCATCGCTGTACCACGGATTAGTGCATGACTTGGAAGACGAGACCCCATGTGGTTCACCTTCACCATGGTGGGAAGCCATGTGTGTTTGGGTCACTGCGATGGTAAGGAATAGTCCATATGTAGATCCAAGTAAACCATGTACATAGATGGAATGAATTTGAGCAATAATAAGATGTCTCTTCATGGGACTTGTGGTTTGGATGGCGGGACCCCACGTGGTCCACCATCGCCATTGTATCACACTCTCTGAGGTCGAGTTCAGCAATGTAGTTAGCCTGAAGCAGAAGGGAGTCACTGACTAGCACCAGAAGCAGGTTGCAGAACATCTAGAATAGGTTAGTAAATACCCAGCAACTCCAGGGCAACTGTAGACGGTTGTCATCGTAGATAACTTGGAGTCCTATGAGAGCGAAAATGTCTCTGGTTCCTGAAGCAATGGAAGTAATATAAACAACAGGCCCAGGGATGGCCCAATGTTCAAGAAACATACAGGAATCTTGGTAGATATGTGAGCCCTGAGGTTGGTTTCTATGTGGAGCAAGCAATATGGAAGCACTATAGAGAGAGGCACTGTAACTTACACAGCAGTAGAAGCTCTTGGAGATTAGTCTTCCTGTTGTACAATGGATTTAAAAAGGAGTTGACTGGCTTAGGGAAAATAAAAGGAGTTCACTGACCCGGGAATTGGAGAATAAACTTGAACTCAAAAGCCATTGTTGCCAGTTACAGGAGAACTAAGGCTTGAGTTTATTATACAATAGTTTGATAAGTAGAGAGCTAGGAGGGATGGCAACATCCATGCCTTGGAGCAAGGGAGCAGAAGGGAAAGTGAAAGTCAACAGTGGGAAGAGTGTGTTAATGAAGTCGATTCTCTGTACCATGTTATGGTGCTGTTTCCAGTCGTGCATATCCCCTGATATGATCAACTTTTGAAATGGGGGCATGTGCTGCTGTTATCCAGCCAGATGGGATGTGTTGTGGGGAAACCAGAGCAGAGCAAAATGGAAGGATGTCCTGACAGGATCGATAGGCATTTAGTGGCAGCAGACCGAAAGCCAAACTGGAAAGCTGCTGAGTGGCTAGACAATCTAAGGAGAATGATCAGTGAAGCAGTGACAGGGAACAAAGGCTGGGGAAAGCAATGAAGAGCACAACAAGGGGAAGGCACATGGGGGGGACACAGAGCGGTATGAGGGGCAAGAGAAAAAGCAAACAAAAGAGCAAGAAACAAAGGAAGGAACGAACGATCAGGGGACACAGACAGAAGATTGAGAAGCAGGGGAGGAAGCCCACAGACAGCAGGCCACGCAGCCATGCCGCTGAAATGCTAGAAGCAGAGAGAGAGGTGGCCTGGTGTTTAAATAGGAGATGGGGAGGAGCTATCCCCCCCATTGAACATCAAGCTATAGCCTTCCAACTATAATAACTTGCACTGCATTTAAATAAATAATAATGATTTCTATGTTACTATTGTGAGGTCTGGTGAATTACCTGAATAGACATAAAGAGAGTACTGATAGAACGCTCACAGTTGTAGAACAGTGGGCACCTAAATCAACATTATATGATATATTGTTATTGTACATTGAGCTTGGTACATGCAGCAGACCTGGGTCTGATTCCTACAACCCTACTTGCAAACTGTGTGATGCTGAGCAAGTCATTTAACCTCCCCAGTGCTCCTGCGTCACCTCTGAAAACAAGTACCTGTGCCTAGTGGGTCTTACCAAGTTACCAAAGAATTAAAGAAAAAAAAATGCTGTATGCCCCCAAAGTATGAGCAGTTCAGCTGAGGCTGGGGTTAGGAAGGGAGTACCAGTGGTCAAAAGAAATTGCAACATATTCCACTTGGTACACACACAGCTGTTAGCAGTACAGAGCACACAGCTGCAGGGAGGAAACTACCACTCATCTGGGCTGTAAGCATCATGCAGAATGCTGGCACTGCAGGTCTCTGTAATGTGTGGGGTTGATGCATGGAACAGTTTACAGGGGAAAGAGGAGGTTAAAA
Source organism: Neoceratodus forsteri (assembly GCA_016271365.2). NCBI lineage: Eukaryota > Metazoa > Chordata > Ceratodontiformes > Ceratodontidae > Neoceratodus > Neoceratodus forsteri. Next base: position 1,733,330,145 of record CM057450.1, on the reverse strand, counting down.
AAACGTCATAATTCTGCCCCTAAACATTATGCACAATTTGTTTTTGCTTTGTAGTCCATAAATTGTGTTAATAATATTAACTATATTTCATTAGGCCAAACCTATCTTCATGTTAATTTGGGTTGTCTGTTATAAAGGTCTCTAGTAATTTATTTATTACTGATAGAACAATAATGTTATTGATTAATTGCTGATTGGTTTATCTCACTACTTTTTTAAGCAGAAATACAGTACAATATTTGTCACTTTCCAGTCCCTTGACATAGCTCCCTTCTCCAATGAATTTTTAAGAACCATAGTTAGCCATTCCACTGTGTTCAAGTCATTTTGTTTTCATTAACAATGTGTGGCATTCTGGAGTGCATCTCCTAGGTGATGGAGACATTGGCATAAACCAAAATTTTAAAATATGTGACTGAACTGATTTATTAAATAAATTTTAGTCTGGACTTAGACATGTGCACAACAGTAAGAATGTACAAATCAAAGCTTGCAGTGTCATACAAATGGCAGTAGATAAAAACTGTGGGTAAACAATACTGTCAGCAACACCCTTAGTTTTCTAATATCTATCCCAGGCTGTGTATCTGTAAACATATAAATAAAATAGTTCAGTCAAAAACGCATACAATTTATACATTTCACTGTTATAGTTTTAATAGTACTGTAGTATGAAAGTCACAGATTCTAATGAGTGCTTCCTATATCAAGCATTAGATGTACTGTACATAGTCCCTAGGGATAGAATTCAGGTCATAAAGGAAACTTTTTGTATTACAATGCCTATATGACCCAGCTGTGATATATTTTGGTGGTGGTTTAGGATTATAGATGTTCCACACATTTAATGTCATAGAATGATCACTACAGAATTTGGGTACCAACAGCACTGGAAGCAGTTGTCACCACTGGGACTGGTCCAACCAAGCCAAATTGGGTCTTTCATGTGCTGGGAGACAATTTCCAAATACATATACATTTAGTAGCTCTAGTAGAGGGTCAGTGATTCTGGCTTCATAATCAGATGGAAACAAATTGGTAGCAACCGAGCCCACTCAAAAGGTTTTATAAATTTAAAAGTATTTTATTCTTCTCATATAAAGTATTGCTGGGTGTACAGTGTGCTTATTTCATATGTTTCAGAATTAGCATCCTTTATCAGTGAACACTCTTGTATCTATATAAAAATAATAAAAATTATTACTTATATTCACAATCCACCATACAATAATGTATTCCCATATGATTTTAAATTCAGCATGTCTATAGTACCACACAAAATGTATTCTCACCCCAAATATTTCAGCTTTTCAAGGCTGTCTAGGTTTTAAAATTTCTTAATAGACAATCCTGTAAATTATACAAACAAACTAATCATTACAACATTATTTCTCCATTATGTTGTGACACCAAGAAAAAATCTAATACACGTGTCCCTAGTTCACATCCATTTCTCATTTATGGATAAACAAAAGCAACAACAATTATACTACAAAAAATCATTACTCAAATAACCCTTAGCCAATAACCACAATCAAAAAATGTTTTCACAACAAAAAATAATTTTTTGGTATACCTGACCTGCTTTTTGGCAATTAACTGCATAGCGCTCTGTTTAAAATGACAAAAAACATACATCTTCTAGTCTCCTCGCTAGCACAAAGTTTGATAAAATATATATTTATATTAGTTCCAAGCTACGCAAACATCCATTAAACTTTATAAAGTTTGCTCATACCTGATTTCACTACATCCGTTTGTAAGTTGCCTGCATTCAATCTGTAAAAACAAAGTACTGCTTTTAGCTCTGTATTTATTCAGGGGCCCTCTGTTAATTAAGTTCAGCGCCAGTCTCCAGTTAAACAAAATCACTTTTGCTTAGCATATTTGTTATTTAGTCTTTAAGTTTGTTAAACATTACAGGGACAGCGTCTATCAACGATCATAATACTCACTTTAAAATGATTCCAAAATATTTCAGGGATGCTCTCCTGCCCCCCCCCGCTCTCTCTTTCATAGAGGTACTCCCTTTCTGTGCTCCGCAGTTAAAAAGTCTGTTTCTGCTCAGGAGTCGGGCATGAGGAGGTGCCCATGGTAAAGGTTGATGAGGTATTTATGATCAGTGCTTTCTTCTCCAAGTTTGAATTCCACTTATTCTCAAATGTTACTTCCAGCAGTGACTGTACTATGTTTTTAACCTGTTCTATTGGGTCTCGTGTTAACTTAATTTTTGGAATCTCCCAGTAGAGCCATGCATATGTTCCTGTACTGTGTGTAATCCAAAATGACCACTGCTCCATCCTTATCAGCACTTTTAATAGCAATGTTCTCATCATTCTCTAAATTCCTGAGTGCTCCATATTGGGTGGCTGAAAGATTAAAACATGTGCTTCTCTCAGTATTTCTATCTACTTCCAGTAGTTGCTCTATTTCTCTGTTTACTAGTGATGTATATGTCTCAATTAAATGTGGCATCTCTTGTGATGTCAATGAGGATTTCAAGTTCAGTCTTCTGCTCAGTTCCATTTTCTTCTGTTGTGTCATCACATCTTGATATAAAAAATTTCTGGAACTGTATTATTGAGAGTGCCTGATAGGATAAGGTGTTATGGTCCCTTTAAGAGATAGCATATGATTCACTGTACTGGTTTTTCATGAATAGCCACTTGAAAACACCCCCAGTATGAGACTATAGGAGTTAGAGAAGCTTTATCCCTTGTAACATGTACCAGTTGTTTCTACTGTGCAGCCAACACTCCACTTGATAGATGTTCATGATGCCTTTTGACCTCCCATGAGTATTAGTTTGGGATTAGTGGTACCCGATCAAGAAAACATTGTTTTAGTATGAAAAGGGCAGATGGATAAATAAATAAAGCATTAGAATATAAGAATGAGTGAATAAGCTTATAAAACAGTGAGACTGCTGTTTGGGATGCCCAGCAGATAGTTGTTGTCTGTTGCTGGGTGCTGCAGTGCAGGTTTGGCGCACAGGGTGTGAGTGCATTCTTCATGTGAGCATAGGCACCTCCCCATGCCTGACTCATGAGCAGAAACAGGCGTTTTACTGTGTGAGCACAGATAGTGTGTACCTCCATGCAAGAGAGAGCAGTGGGTCAGGAGAGTGTCCCTGACACATTTTGGAAGCATTTTAAAGTGAGTATTATGATCTTTGATAGACACTGTTCCTGTAATGTTTAACAAATTTAAAGACTAAATAACAAACATGCTAAGCAAAAGTGTCTTAGTGTAATTAGAGACTGGCATTGAACTTAATTAACAGAGGGCACTTGAAAAAGTACAGAGCTAAAAGCAATAATTTGTTTTTGCAGATTGAATGCAGGCAACTTACAAGTGAATGTTGTGAAATCAGGTATGAGCAAACATTATAAAGTTTAATGGATATTTGTGTAGCTTGGAACTGATCTGAATATATATTTTATCAAACTTTGTGCTAGTGAAGAGGCTAGAAGATATGTATCTTTTGTCATTTTAAACAGGGCGCTATACAGTTAATTGACAAAACGGAAGTCAGGTACACCAAAAAGTCATTTTTTATTGTAAAAACCTTTTTTGATTGTGGTTATTGGCTAAGGGTTATTTGAAAATAATTTGCATAGTATAATTGTTGTTTCTTTTATTTATCCATAAATGAGAAATGGATGTGAACTAGGGACAAGTGTATTAGATTTTTTTCTTGGTGTCACAACATAATGGAGAAATAATGTTGTAATGATTAGTTTGTTTATATAATTTACAAGATTGTCTATTAAGAAATTTTAAAACCTAGACAACCTTGAAAAGCTGAAATGTTTGGGGTGAGACAACATTTTGTGTGGTACTATAAACATGCTGAATTTAAAATCTTATGGAATACATTATGTATGGTGGAATATGAATATAAGTAATAATTTTTTTTTTTATCGCATCTATCTTTCTCCTGTCCCCATATGGCCCCCTTCTGACTGACTCCCCCAGCTTCATCCCCCGGAATTACCGGGGTTTACCTTATGCCCGGTCCAGGGGCGGTGCCTGCGGAGAGTCGGTCACCATCCTGCCGCCGGTGTTTTTTCTGCTTTTCTCCCCATTTTAGCCCGAGGACCCCAGGAGAAGTACGCATGTGTGTGGAGGCATGCATGCAACTTAGAGCCCTGGTAATGGCCCTCCTCCACCCACCCCATTAGCCTATCACCGGCACCCTTGCTTGCACAGCCCCTCGGCCTCCACCAGGGGGTAGCTGTAAGTGAGGGATGCCACCCACCTCCCTGGAGAGGAGAGCTGCCTTGACAGCTGCTCCATCCAGCTCCGCCCGCCCCCCTGTGCTGACCTCTGATGACCCAGGCTCACTCCCGAACCTGGGTCGCCAGCATGCCACGAGGTGAGATGTCCAGGGCCTCAGCCCTCTGCGCCACCAGGCCGGCCAATTATTTTTATTTTTTATATAGATACAAGTGTGTTCACTAATGAAGGATGCTAATTCTGAATCATATGAAATAAGCACACTGTACACCCAGGAATACTTTATATGAGAATAATAAAATACTTTTTAATTTATAAAAACTTTTGGGTGAGTTGGCTCAGTTGCTACCAATTTGTTTCAGTCTGATTTTGCCTTGATTGATAGTGGGCTATTCCCTTAATGAGTATTTTTGTTTAAACTGAGGTAGCTGTACAGAATCCAGATCTTTTCATAATCAGATGCCCATGAGTATGTGACAAGGATGAGGGTGTTTACTGTACCAACTGGTTTCTCACCATATTGTCATAAAATGATCTACATTTATCATGCACCATGAACATAGTGAGCAGCCTCAGACTGCTGCAAACTCACAAAGCCCTTAAACTCACTGTAAAGATGGATCCTCTCAAGCACAGTGTTGTTGACCAGCCAAAAATGTACTGCCAACAGTGTGTCCATATCTGTAAATGTATTCAGCATAACCTGGGTTGCTGAGATATGCAGCCCATCTGCACTGAGGCAATGAATGAGTACTGACTTTGTACATTGTCAAGAACCATTTGCAGGCCATCCATTAAGAATAGTTTCTTTTAAAATCTAACTAGTGACTCCAGGGAATTAATGGGTCTTTGGAGTGCTGCTGGAATGGTGGTTAAGCCTAGACAATCAGCATAGGGTCCTATCATTTTTAACAATGTTCTGTCTTTATTTTGCTTATGTGTGGGTCATCTTCTATAAACTGAATATCATGCCATAAAGAGTAAATGCAATACCATACAATCAAACTGGTTATTCCATGTCTCAGTAGAAGCAGCTCAAACCCTTTAGTTAAAGAGAAATTCCCATCAGCTGGATTAGACTGAGTGCTAGTATTTCATAACCTTCACAACCAGGTAACCCTCTGCAATTCCTAATAACTTCTTCTGTAAACAGTGGTACAGAAGCCAGAGATACGGTATGTTTCAGTAAATCTTTAGTTATATCCAGCTATATCACAGGAAATTCCATCTAAATGAATGACTTCCTGTGAAAAATCCATATATATCTAGATATACTGCAACATGTCTCTAGCTCGCTGTATACAATATGGCCAGCAACACAGACTGTAGTGCTTCACTGTTAACAAATATTGGGTGCTATGCACAAATGCAAGTCTGGTACACGTAAATGGTGCATTCCCAGCCTGAGCAGCTCTGCACCCATGGAGAGGCATGTGGAGTATGGCATGCCCTAATGCACACCACCACGCAGCGACTGTCTGTGGCCTTACCCCCTGGTGTGCTGTTGCATGGGGTGATTCAAAGGACACAGGTGGGTATTCAATCAGATACCCAACCTCATCCCATAGTGGATCTCCCGCTGCACATGAAGTGGAAGATTCTGGTACAACACAGAATGTCTGTTTTTTAAAAAGAAGGGTGAGTGCCTGAACAGCTTCCCCCGGCACTCCTAGTCAGCCAAGAGAGCTGGGGTAGCATGGTGGGGGATTTATCACCCTGCGGCAGCCAGTGGCTGTAAACTGAGGGAGCACACAAAAGATACAGCAAGATCCCTGCTACTGTATCTTGTGCTCTCCCTTGCCCAGCACTATGTGTCTCTGTGAATAGTGTGGAGTATGGACATATTCCCAGACATGACCACTGACTGGCTGCATGAGTAGCTGCGTGACCAGCCATGGGATCCTCTGTGAATGAGATGTGCATCTATTCCATGAATAGGTACAGGGGTCCATGGAATCCCCCCTCCCAGCTTGTGGCATTCAGATATAGGGTCGCATAAATGTTGCAGATTCACAGTGCATGGGCAACCCCTCCCACCCCAATGCATAGGGGCTAATGTTTGTCTGCATTATAATGCTGAACAAGTAGTGGGAAATGATCACTGGACTTTGATTTTTTATGGTGCATCTGTTAATCTTCTATTGATATAGGACATACTCCACATTATTCTTGATGTTAATCTGGCATGGATTGAATTCTGCTTCATCTCTATACATCGGCTACTGTTTCACCCCTTCTTTTTTTATAAAGTGTTTTATCTCTCCTGGAGTCCTGATAGGTGGCTTCAGCCCTCCTGATAGAAGGACTCTGTCTCTGGTCCCACTGCTCCTGCACTCACCATCCCTGGTAGTTTCCCCATGGATTACCCCCAGTTGCAGGGCCAGGAAGGAGGTGGCCCAGTTCAGCTCCCCCCCTGGAAACCCAATCCAGAAGCTGGGGATAGCCCTCTGGTATGGCGAACCATCACAGAGCCTGCCAGGCTATTTATCCTCCATTTTATCCTGTCTCCCCTCCCTACCAACATGAGGATGTCAGAGCATTCCTTCCAACCTGTACTGCCCTCCAGCCACAACCAGAGGGCAGTCAACAAATGGGATGACAAGTCTTCCTCCCCTTGAGACAGCAGAGCAGTCCTCTGGATGCTTAATCCTCTCCCCCCTTCCCCGCCAACCCCTGGGAGCCCAGGATTGTTCCAGAACCCAGGTCGGCAGCATGTCACAAGGTGTAGCAACCAGTGCCTCAACCTCCAGCACCAGCAGGCCGGCCTGTTTTACCCCTTCTCAGAGATTTGTGTAAAGAGTCTTTCAAATTATTTTCTAAACAGTAACTTGCAAAACAAAATGAACCTCAGAGACTGGTTGTTAGTTGAAGCTAGGAAATTTAACTCTGATAAATCTTTGGCAGACTACAATAATGTGCAAAATGCAGGCAAAACAGGATCCTCAGAGATAAATGTACATACAGTAGTTCAAGGGAGGAAGGGAGGACTGGATATAAACAGTGGTGAACCACATATATTTTGGAGGCACAAAGAAAAGCTATTGAACTCTGATTTCCCATTTTACTCCAGTATTTCAAATAATCATGAGGGTAGCACTGTCACTGAAAAAAAAACAACACATCCCCCAAATATGTAATAATTACTTTGCTAAAAGAAGACAGTGCTATAACAAAAGGTAATACATTGGTCCAAGATCAGAAACAGAAGGTAATAAATTGGTATAAGATCCAAAATTGAAGACAATAAATTTGTATAAGATCCCAACCAGAAGGCACTAAACTGGTATAAGATCAAAAACAAAAGCTAATAAATTGGTGTAAGATCCAAGGGGGGACTTAGTTTAAATCATCTACCCTGGCTGAATTTCTTACCACTCCCTTGAGACATTAACTTTTATGAACAGGCTGCACTAGTAACATTAAACACCAAGAGCTGAATTTTTCAAAGTCACATCCAAGACTTGCAAAATTGTTTTACCACAGTCATGTAACTTGTGACCAAAGAAGTAGACCTCTAACTTTTTGATGCAATTTGCATGCAGAAACACATAAAGATAGATGTTCACAGACAAAAAAAGTTGTAGTCTATCAGGTCTGCCTGAATGTGTTAATATTGTGCTATAAGCTGGCAAATCATTGCAAACGCATAAAAATGTTTGAAAATAGCAATCTAATACTTTGATGCTTTATTTTGACAAAGGCATGAACCAGAATTAAGAATTGTGCCTGCATCAAGACTTTTGCAAATCCATCCCCCAAAATCCATATGGCTTAGACAGCTACCTGTAAGCAGTAGCAGCACAAGTTACAGCTGACACTGTAACTGAAATACAGTATATGCAGATGCAATATCAGTGTCAGTGGCTCAGTAGGTAGCACACTCGCCTCTGAGGCTGGGAGATCAGAGGGCTGTGGGTTCAGTTCCCACATCTGGCACTTGGGTTAATATCCCAGTACTGACACTGTAGTGCAGCATGAGAGGGGTGCTGCACTTCTGAGGTGCCGTCTTTCGGATGAGACGTTAAACCGAGGTCCCATCTGCCTGGATTGGTGGTAGTTCAGATGGATGTTAAAGATCCTATGGCACTTTTCGAAAAGAGTAGGGGATTTCTCCAGTGTCCTGGCCAAATTTCCCTCATTCAGTAAAAATACCACCAACAGTTTAATCTGGCTCAAGGTCAGTTGGCATTCATCTGTATCCCCCTCCCCCGGGTCGTGCCTGAAAATAGTCAAGATTTGTCTAGTGCACTTACCTGGTCAACAAAAGCTAAATAAAATAAATAAATATACATCAATCTGTCCTAGGCCTTTAACACTGTGGACCAAAGGCTACTGATACAGAAACTTTGTCACTTTGGCTTTAGCACCATCTCAAAAAATGAATGGAACACCACCTAGGTGACAGTTTACAGAAGTGAAGGATCTTCACACCAGCCTGTTGAAGGTGAAGTGGAGCATTCTCCATGGTTTGGAACTTGGACCACAGTCCTTCTCCTTATTCTTGAATAACTAGGACAAAGGCATAAAATTGCCTTTTCATGCACATGTATGCAGGTGACACAGTACTCCTTGGATGAGGAAAGGATATGTTGTCCTTACAATTAAACCTGCAGCAAGGATTTGACTAAATCCATCTAATTTCAAGAACTAACAGATTGGTTCTAAACTTGATTAAAATGCAACCATGATGTTTAACACATCCCCAATGTTAAAAATCACATCAGATACATTAGAAATAACTACATGTGACAACATAACTCTAAAAATGTGACCAAGTATAATTATTTACAAATTGGTGACTGGGAGAGGCACACTGAGCCAAGGCTCATTTCCAGATGTGACTTGGAGAGGGATGTAACAGGAGGAAAGAATGGGCGACAGCCTGCCAGTGCAGAGGAAGTGCATCCATCTGCAACACTGGCAACCCTGGTTCAGAAACAGACTTTGGACATTGGAGGGTCGGCCACAGGGTGAATAATTGAGTGTCCTTGGGACTTCTCTCCTTCTCTAGGGGGAGGTAGGTAGGATGTCCAGCATATTATGGACCCCTGGCAGAGACTGGGGATATCCATTGTGCCTGCACCATTATCTGCAGGGGGGATAGGGCAGACTCTGGCTGTCATTGCATGTCCCCACCCCAGGTAGAGCTGCACACAAAATCCCAGCCCCGAGCATGAAGATCCACTCTGCCACCATCCCCGCTGCCAACAGTGTCCGCCGGGTAGGGCCCCGCTTCCATGGCCCCACCCTGGAGTTAAGCCAGGGCACTTTACCACAGAGCATGGGGAGGGCACCCAGGGGCAGTCTGGGCATGAGGGGTGGCAGCGGGAGGCGAGCTCTTCAGGGAGTAGGCGAGCCAGACAAAAGAAAATGGAGGGAAGAATGGGTACAAGCATGATAAATTTACATGATGTTTTAGCTAGCAAACATAGCTGTGATAACATAGCAAGTAGCACACTCACCTCTGAGGCCAGGAGATCAGAAGGCTGTGGGTTCTATCCCCACAACAGGCACTTGGGTTAAATCCCAATATACTGAAACTGTAGTTCAGCATGGGAGGGGGGGGTGTTGCACTCCTGAGGTGCCGTCTTTTGGATGAGACATTAAACCTAGGTCCCATCTGCTTGTTCTGGTGGTAGTTCAGGTGGCTGTTAAAGATCCCATGGCACTACTCAAAAAGAGTAGAGGAATTTTTACTTGGAAAAAAGGACTACGTTACAATAATATACAACAAATGATATACAGGAACATAACATAATACTTGTTTTCTATTAAGATATATACAAAAATTATACAGGCAACAAATGCAGGAAATAAAAAAGACAAAAAAAGTTACTAATGCTCTCATACTCCACTACCTTGGATCCCACTTTTCCCAGTTTACCCATAACATTTTATATTTCTCTTCAGAAAACATATAGGCATCATTATTTCTAATATATTGTACAGAAGTATGAATATTTTGTATCACTTCCACATATGGGATCATCCTCTGCTGGGTTACCCACACACAGACATCTGGACTGCCACAGAAATTATTTAATAACTGTAAAAATATGATACAGAGTATCAAAATGGTATTCACCCTATCCTTGTAAATGTGTTCCAAACATCAGATCTTCATTGGGGAGTGACGTGAATAATGGTTTACTCCATTCTATGGCTACGGTTTCCCAAAATTCTCTTGCATATTCACATTCCTTAAATAAATGTCCCTGAGTTTCTAACAAATGCACCCAAAATTCTCTTAAACAATATCTTTCAGCAAGGGGCTTATGCTTGTTATTACTTTTGACCCCCAGTCTCCCATAATTAGGGCTGTAAGTTTTTCACAAGGGTCACGGATTTCAAGATTACCATGAAACAGGTGGTCCCTTGTGAAAATCCTCAACTCTTCTTTATTTTTTTTTTTCCATTGCTGTACCTGAGAACCGGGCAGCTGAACAGCTTATCGGTGATGGTCTGTCTCCCAGGTCGAAGTATTGCCGCATGTATCATCTCTTTTAGATTCAGAGAGAGTGAGAGAGAGAAAGAGAGAGACAAAGTGACAGCAGGTCTCAGTACTGACACATACCTACATAGTGAGACCCGCAGTCATTATCTTTCTCCACACTACTGGGAACATCAATGGGGGGGGATGCTTGTCTTACAGCAGGAGACAGTGAGTGGTAGAAGAACAGACTCCTGCCATGAATAGCACTACTGTCATCATGCCCGGACCGAGGGCACTGTCCAAAAATGGAGGACAGGGTGCCAGGGTGCCTGCTTAGCTCAGATACAACAGAGCAGGTAGGCAACTCAGACAGTACACTGCAGGGAACTAGAAGGCAGATCTGTCACAGTGACAGCTGGTCTTACTACTGACTCATGTCTGCATATCGATACTCACTGTCACTACTTTTCTCCCCACTACTGATGCTACTGACAGACCCTGCAACCCTTGGAAGGCACATTAGAACACAGAAAACGTGGGACAAGGGCCCTCATCAGCTCTTCTAATTATATACCATTGTCAAACTACGGTATATAATTGGGAGTCTATTGATACTGTGCTTCACCGTGAAAAATGCAATTCACACCGTGAACTGGCTGTGAAATTTGGCATTTTTTTACTGTGAATTAATTACAGCCCTACCCATAATTACTGAGCCAGACTAAGTCCCATGTAAACACTGGCAGTCTTTTATTTTCCAAAAATTTCAATGTACCATTAAGCTTATTCTCAGGGCAGTTGGGAAATGCTACGACTTCTTTCTGTTCGGCCAAAAGTATGGTTTTGTAGATCTTTTTCCTATCTAGAATCTGTATCTGTACTGGAGTAAGTTTCTATTTGACAAGATTCTTAGTGAGTTCTATACCCACTGTGGATATTGAGTCAATATTGCATATTAATCTTGTTTTGTTCTGTGTCCAGTAAGGAATGCTTGGGACTACCCACTCTGAAACTAAAGGTTTCCATACCTTATCCCCAGGTTTTAACACATATCCTAAATTATAACTAATAAAAATACTATAGAAGAAGGCCACAGGATTCACCATATTAACTTCACCTTCAACTACAGGCCTATAGGTAAATTCCCTTTTAATAGGGTTTAACCTACTTTCCCCAAATGCCTGGAAAAAATACTTAAAAGGGATGTCACTACTACTTGGGGGAGAACTATAACTAATGTGTAAAAAGACTGAAATCAGTAGAGAGTTATTAAGGGTTACCCTCTTTCTTTTTGAAATTTGTTGCCCTTTCCATCCAGCCACCAGCCTATTTGCTTTACCCAGACAAATGTCCCAGTTTTGTTTAGCAAGGTCTCCATCCCTAAAGATTACTCCCAGTATTTTAATGGGTGTTTGTGAAACAGAAAAACCTGCAAATGTTCCAGTGCTTGGCCAAGGTGTGTTCCCGAAAACAGTCCCCATACTTTTGTCATAGTTAGTCTGAGCTGCTGATATATTGATATACCCTACTAATACCTCACTTACAGACGATTCTGATATGTCAGGATGTAAAAGTAAAACTAAATTATCTGCATAAGCGAGAATCTTTACTGCTTCTAGAGTAGAAGCAGGTTGTATACTCCTAATGTCTTCCTGTGACATAAGATACCTAAGTAAAATATCTATTCCAAACACATATAACAAAGGGCTGGGGGGCACCCTTGATGTACTCCCTTTTTAGAGGTAACACTGATTTTTCTTCCCCACCACCCATTTAAATTTGGAATCAATACATCATTATGATATAATGTCTTTAACCAAGTTATGAATTGTTCAGTTATCTCATACGCTTTGAGTGTGAAAAATAGAAAGGAGTGGGCAATACTAACAAAAGATTTTTCTTGGTCAAGGCTAAACATGAACCCATGGATGTTATTTTTAGTTCCCCTAAGATATAATTCTCTCAGAATAATGACATTATCATGCTGGCATCTATTGATGACTGCACAAGTTTGGGCTGGATGTATCAAGCCCTCTACCACTGTACTAAGTCTTGCTAAAAGAATTTTACTCAATATTTTAAGGTCCATATTCAAAAGACTAAGTGGTTTCAAATTTTCCAGTAATTCTCCATCCCCCTTTTTAAATAGCAACATTAATATGGCTTCATTCATAGAGGGGGCTGAATTTCATTGAGCAAGCATCTGATTAAATAAAATTACTAACACTGGGGCTAAAAGTTCTACAAATGTTTTCTAAATTCCAGTTCCAAATCCATCTGTCCCTGGGGCCCGCATCTTTATGTAAACCATTTATAGCATGTTTTACTTCCTCCAATGTTAAGTTTTTGTTAAGCATCCTTTATCAAAATCTTTAACTCAGGGTAGATTTAAAGAGGAAAAAAAAAATCTGTATTCTCTACAAAACAGTTTCCATAGAGTGATGCTATGTGGTGCTCCACTACACTTAACATTTCAGCTGGTGAAGTGCATAAATGGTCCCCAGGATGTTTTAGGCCAGTTATGACCCTATGCCCAATCCTGTCACTACATTCTTTAAATGGATCAAGAGACCCTTTTTTAACATGTGTGCTAAACCTTAATTCTTGATCTAATGATTTAGCTGTAAAGTATTGGCAAGCTTTCATTTGATCTTTAACAACCTTGATTTGTGGACTGTAGTCCCTGTTCTGTGTCTCTGACAGTGATATCAAGGCCTGTAATTGCCCCTTTAACTGCAAATAGCCTATATGCTCCTTATTAACATTATCCTGAGCTCTGGATGGGAAAATAAGTTTCCAAGACCACTTAGTATCTTCCCACCAGCTGTTGAGGTCCTCATAACAGGCAGAGACAGATAGTCTTGCCTTCCAATCTGTTATCCAAGCCCTCCTGATATCAGGGTCATCTAACAGAGATTCATTCAATCTCCAGCTGTTTTTTTACATCTTGGAGTACCCCTCTAGCTAAGATGGACAGTAAGAGATTTATGGTCAGAAATTTCCCAGGCAGTAGTAAAAACTCTATCAGAGACCAATGTCTGGGATGAAAAAAAATAAAATCTATTCTTGTAGAAAGTGATCCTTTGAAAAAAGTATTTCCCCCAGAAGGATGGAGCTTTCTACAAGAGTCTGAGAGACCAGCCAATAAAATCATATTTCTTAGTGCCTGTGTGTCACAAAAAAATGTATTTGTTCTAAGCCCTTTGTCTGCATGCTCTAAACCACAATTAAAGTCATCTGCCCACACTATAAGCCTAGATGTGTGCAGATAGGGTTGGATGGATTTAAAAAGGGAAACCCTCTGCACTTTGGTTTGAGGGGCATATATAGTGATAAGTCTAAATCTTTCTTGGCAGTAGTTAATATCAAGCATAAGGGCCCTACCAGGGAAAATATCCAGTAATCGAGAGACTGTAATCCCAGGTTTAGTGAAAAGAATACCGACCCCATCACAACTTTCTTCTCCCATTGACCAGAAAGATGGCCCAGTATTCCAGCTATTAGAGGCTTGTCTCAGATCCTGGTGGGATTTGAACCTAGTGCCTTGTATGCACCAAATGTCACAAGGAAATTGTTGCAAGGATAGAAAAAAAAACACTTCTTTTCTTTTTACTTTTGATACTCTTAACATTAATGGTTGTTATTGATAAGGAATGCATAAGGGGAAGTAAAGTAAAAGTATCTTATCAAGAGGGGTAAACACAAAAATCTATCATCAAGAGGTTTTAGAACTCTGTTTGCTGAGTGCGTTTGGCAATAGAGCCCCCCCACCTTCCTTAGTATCATCAGTGATAGTGGAGGCAACTGGAGGGGTGTCTGACTCTTCTTCCTCTCAGTCTTCCCACTGTTTATCTTTTGATAAGTGGGCAAAATGATTCTCAGATTTCAAAAGTGAAGGAGCTTTTCCTTTAACTTTTTTTCCATTTCTCACATCACACGGCCATACCCTTGGGACTACCCCTGGTCTGGATCGTTTCTTTGAAGAGACTATTTTGAAAATGGTGTCCATGGGGAGGAGGAGGAGGAGGGGGAGGGGGCATATCCTCCTTCAGCACAGCATCAGAAGTTGGAAGAGAAACTTTTGATTTCTCAGTCTGCTCCTCTACACCAACAGAGGTCTCTATGCACCAACTGGGGGTAAATGCAGGATGAGATAGCTGATTAGTTACACTGATAGTGGAAGGCCCTACATCCTTTTCAGAGATGGTATTTACCTCAGAGAAACATAGAAACATAGACTTTGACGGCAGATAAGGACCGCTAGGCCCATCTAGTCTGCCCATTTCCCTACCTACAGGATAGGCCGCAGATCCTAGTTAACCAACAGCCTATTTCTTCCTACCCCCCACAAGAATTGCCTTATGTCTGTCCCATGCATTCTTGAATTCTCCCACAGTTTTAGACCCCACAACCTCCTCAGGAAGGCTGTTCCATGCATCCACCACCCTCTCTGTGAACACTTCCTCTTACTGCTCCTGAACCGCCTCCTTCTATCTTTAAATTGTGTCCCCTTGTTCTTGCACGCCTTTTTCTGAAAGATGCTACCCTCTTGGACTTTGTTGATTCCACTGAGGTACTTAAAAGTTTCCATCATGTCCCACCTCCCTTCTTTCCTCAAGGGTATACATATATAAGCTCCTTTAGTCTCTTCTCATCGGCTTCTCTTGCAGACCCTGCACCATTTAGTTGCCCTCCTCTGGACTGCCTCTATCCTGTCTATGTCCTTGTCGGAGATGGGGTCTCCAGAACTGGACACAGTACTCCAGATGGGGTCTCACCAACTGTCTGTACAGAGGATAACAACTTCCTGTTTTCTGCTGCTGATGCCTCTCCTATACATCCCAGTATACCCCAGCCCTCCCTACTGCCTTCTCACATTGCTTGCTAACCTTAAGGTCATCTGATATGATTATCCCCAGGTCCTTTCCTTTTGTTGTTGTTACTACCTCCCCACCCATTGTGTATTCTTCTCCTGGGTTCTTGTTTCCCAGGTGCATTATTTTGCACTTCTTTGCATTGAATCCTAGCTGCCATACTTCTGACCATTCCTCCAACCTTGCCAAATCTCTTTTCATCCTTTCCATGCCTCCTTGTGTATCAACCCTGTTGCAGATCATTGTGTCATCTGCAAAAAGGCATACTTTTCCTTCCAGTCCCTCTGCAATGTCACTGATGAAGACATTAAAAGGACTGGACCTAATACTGAACCTCATGGTACTCCACTAGTAACCCCCTTTCTTCAGAGTGGACTCCATTTACAATTACCTTCTGTGTCCTGTTGTCCAGCTAATGTTTTACCTAGGCTACCACCCTGGGATCCTCCCAGGCTGGTTAATTTGACTATTAATCTTTGTGTGGGACTGTGTCAAATGCCTTGCTAAAGTCTAGGTAGGCCATGTCCACAGCCCCTCCCTGGTCTCTACTTTGGTCACCCAGTCAAAGAAATCTATTAGATTCGTCTGACATGACCTTCCCGCTATGAACCCATGCTGCCTTGGGTCCCAGGCCCACTGGCCTCTAGGTACTCAACTATTCTTTCCTTCAGGAGTGACTCCATCACTTTCCCTACCACAGAGGTCAGACTGACAGGTCTGTAGTTTCCTGCCTCTGTCTTGGTCCCACTTTTGTGAAGGGAATCACATCCGCCTTCCTCCAGTCCTCCGGGTACCACACCATCCTCCCATGATTTATTAAAAGAGTAGCCAGTGGTTTCACTAGTTCCTCCCAGAATTTTTTAGAATTCTGGGGTGAATTCCATCAGGACCCATTGCTTTGTCCACCTTCAGTTTTAGGAGTTCTTGCAGAACCCTTTCTTCTGTGAAAGGACTGGGATCGACCCCCTATCAAAGAGTGCTTCTGTTAATTGGATTAGGCACTTCCTCCTCTTTTGTGAATACTGAGCAGAAATATTCGTTCAGTATTCCTGCTTTTCACTGTCCCTCTGCCCACCCACTGTTCATTCTATTCAGCCTCACTATCCCTTCCTTGTCTTTCTATGTCAGCTGAGGTACCTATAAAGGTTTTATCCCCTCTTAACTGAGTTGGCTATCTTTTCCTCAGTTTGGGCCTTTGCTATTCTGACTTCCCTCCCTCTTCCTTCTGCCTTAACTGGTACAGCTCTCTGTCCTGCTCCTTCTGTGTTTCCTTATACTTCGAATCTATCTTTTCTTCCTGACTTTCACAGCCACCTCTTTGAGAACCATAGTGGCTTTTCTTTCGTTTCAGATTTGTTTATTTGCTTCACACAAAGGCTTGTTGCCTCTGTGATGGCGTTTGATAATTCCCATTGTTGCGCCACACCTCCTTCTAGCCTGTTTGCTGGTGCTTTTCTGAGGCACTCTCCCATCTTGCCAAAGTCAGCCCTCCTAAAGTCCAGTACCCTCACTTTTGTATGGCTTGACTCTGAAGCTGAGTTTAACGTGAACCACACTGTTTGATGGTCACTTGTCCCCAGATGGCAACCCACTTCTAGATCTGAGATCCTCTCACTGCCTCCATTTGAGACATGAAGTCTAAGATTGCTCCTCATGAGTGGGTTCCAAACTAGCTGTCTAATGCCTGCCACCTGTAGGGCATCAAGAATGGCCCTGCTCTTGGATGTGGCTGCAGCAAATGTGCTCAGTTAACATCTGGCATATTCAGGTCTCCATCAACAGTATCTTCCCTTTCTCTGCCATTCTAAGAATGCCTTCTGTCATATCCTTGTCCATTCCCTTCTCCCTGACATGGGGGTCTGTACACAACCCCTGTGTGGATTGTTAGTGCTTATCAGTCTCCAAGGTGACCCACAGTGCCTCCTCTGCTCCCTGTTTACTCTTTTGTTCAATTGCTTTATCCTTCCTTTACAGAGAGCTACTCCTCCCCTCTTCTCCCTGCCTGTCTCTCCTGTAGGTTATGTACCCTGGTATGTTAACATTCCAGTCATGGTTCTCTGTGTACCATGTTTCTGTGACTGCTACAATATCCAGGCATCCCTCTTCCATCAAGGCCACCAGCTCAGGAGCTTGTTGCCCAGACTACAGGCATTGGTACTCATTACCCTCCATTTCCTGATGGCCTTACTCCCTTTTGCCCCATCCCTGTCCTTCTTGCCTTTTTCACTTTCTCCATTTACCCCTGCCCTTCTCCCTATCGACACCTCTATGTTGGTGTTTGCCGCACTTACTACCGTGATTATTTGGGGGGGCTAGGATTTTCCTGCTCCTTTCCAGTGCCTCCCCCCTTGGCTAGTTTAAAAGCTTGCCAATGAAGCATTTAAACCTATCACCTAGGATCCTGGTTCCCCTCCCAGACAGATGCAGCCCATCTAGCACCTTCTTCATCCTGCCTAGCTATTTTCTTGGACTGTGCCTGTTGTGCCTGATTTATAAGGCCCTCATGAGAAGGACAATCCTCCTTTTTGTGAGAGGCCCATGGACGCCTTCCATAGGCTTGCCCGGTTTTCTCACATAAAATTGCATCTGCATAAATTCAAGCAATTTGCTGACATATGCCCATACTCAAAACAGTGATTACATCTTATGGTGTCACAGGCCGAACTCAAATGGATACGAGCCCCACACTTAAAACAGGCCTTGGGTTGGCCTACATAAAAGAAGGAACCCCTGTCTTTCCCAAAAAAGGAAAAAAATTGGTAAATGAACAGGCCCGTTGTTAGAAGAGAACAATTTAATCTTGATTTTCTAGCCCCCATTCCAGATTTGTTCACTATCTAGAATGGGGGGTGGGCCTGTCCCTGACCTCGATTCTCTGTATGAGCCAAAAGAGAATGTGCTCAATATTAACACCTTTAAACATCACAGTAATGACTTCAATAGCAGGTTTAGTTAGAGGTATAGCCAAAAAAGGAAGCCATAAAGGTGTGTTTTTTCAATTTGTGGTACTGAGACTAGAACCTGTCTAAAGTAGTGACACTTTGGAAACTAACATCAAAGTTAGCATACCCCACATAAATCAATACAAAAAATTCTGAGGAAAAAACCTCAAGGACCCTTTTAGAAGTATTTTGACAATATATAGTTTGTCTGGAGGCTCTTCCAAACCTGTCTTATAGATAAGACACACTGCATTTTTTCTGGGGGCTGGTTCCTCTGTGGATTAAAACAAGTCTGCCAGTTTAAACATAGGTGTCAGCCAGGCTCTTTGCTTTTGATTTTTCAAAATGTTTTCTGTTGGGCCCAAACAAAATTGTCCATCAGATGTGGGTGTACCCTGGGGAGGAAAGCTGGGAGCAAGTTTTGTCTCATGCAAAGGAGCTTTTTTTGATTCATCAGGAGTTTTAATCAAATTTTCATTGTTCTTCATTCTACTATCCTCTGAAACAACTTCCACCCTACTAAAGTTGCATTTACTGAAATTAGTATATCTTTCTACTGCAGGATCCTTGGGGTCAGGGACCCACTGTCCATCAGGTGTAGGCAGCCATCTCACCCCCATTAAAACATGCTCTGTTGACCAACTCAGTTGGGGGTACTCAGGACATTTGTCTGCAAGTTCTCTATCTGAAAATGAGTATTCAGTTCTAGATTTTGTCCCCAAAACAGAACCCTCAGAAGAAAATTTAAAATTTACCTCCTTTAATTCTTTAGTGTGTTCTGGTTCATTTGTTCCGGAGGTTGTTTACTTTGAAGCAATCTTGGCCCCAATCTATGTCGCGCTGCTGCTACCAGTGTATTTCTTTGGGGAAGACCTACGGCTCTGGGCACTCAATCAAAGTATCGATTTCACTGCCAGCCGTGGTGTTAGAAAGTGCTCTCGCCCCACCTGATACAGTCTCACACACTGTTGCAGAATGAGTCACCACTCATACAGCTGGAGTTCCTGAATCATCTTTCAGCTGATTGTCAGGGACCGATGTAGAAGCGGACACTCCTCTACCCAAGCTCTGCTGAGCAGCGCAAGGCCTCTCTTTCACTGCACAGTCATCATTCATTTCAACAGCTGGTGATTCCGTGAAGAGCTGCAAATTAGGTACTGACTCAGCCATTTCTTTAACAGCAATATTGTCATTTACACTCACAAGTGTGCCTAAAGTTGTAGGCAAATTCAAGTTTTCTGTAGTTTCACAAATCTCTTGTTCTGCTCCAAGTTCACCAAACTCCTGTAGCAACATAGCTTGATCGATGGCCTCAAGACTAGTAAGGTCAGGGGATGTCCATCTTCTCCTCCGACTCCTGTGAAGTGGCCTTCTTGGACAATGGAGCAGAGGTTCCCCCTACTGTCCAGTAGGGAATTTTCCCTGGTGCCCTGGCCAAATTTCCTCCCATTCACTAAAATACCACCAACAGCTTAATCTTGTTCAAGGTCAGTTAGCATTCATCTGTATCCTCCTCCCCCGGGTTGTGCCTGAAAATAGGCAGAATTTATCTAGTGCACTTACCCAGTCAACAAAAACTAAATAAAAATAAACAGAAAAATACCAATATTGCAATACTGTATTTAAAGTTATGAGATGGTGCTGCATGATGGGGATACAGAGTAAATAAATACAGTTTAAGCAAGCAGCTGAATTACAAAGAAATATCTTGGAATCTAGATGAACTTCCAGTTAAAATGGGAGTTCCAGTCTCCCAAAAACATCAAACATGGAGTATCAGATGGCTGAATATACCTGCATTTGAATTTATCCCAGCCAAATTAGAAAACAAATTTAAAGAATAGACACATAGAAGGCTGATATACACTCACCAATACTATGATAAGGGTCAGTTTAAGCCTTTTCCACAACTAGTGATGGCATTTGGCCTGGACAGGAGGAATCACTATAAATACCAACAGGTTAGGTATTTTCTTAGCACAGAGCTTCGCTGTCTGGTAAATGAGTTTGAATTCTCCGCACTGAAAGAAATGTTTCTGCTAATCTGTTAGTCTTAATCAACTCCTTTTTCACTTAGTGACCTTGCTTCTGCAGATTGTACAGTCATAATCTCTGCCATGGATATTGACATTGTCCTCTCCCTGTTTTATTCCAAATTCTCCTTTCTATGGGACAAGCACACCCTGCTCAGAAAATTCAGGGTCAAAAGTCACCAACCCCCGTGGATTATCCCCAAATCATTGATCAGTGCAAGTCCCATGACCTCAACTGGGCACATTTCAAATAATCTCACTCCTTTCCTGACCTCTTATTCAGGACTATCAGAAACTCCTGTACTAAGGTTGTCCAGGCTGTGAAATCACAGTATTTCAAGACCAGCCTTCAGAACAACCTTAACACCCCCTCAAAGTTTTGGAACCTATTTCATTCCCTTTTTGACCCTTCCACACAGTCCACCACTCCAATCCTTCTTGTAAATGGTTTGCCAGTGTCCAACCCCTCCTCTGTGGCTGCTCATTTCAATAAGTTCTTTACCACTTATACTATCCCTTCCACTCACCCTCCAGCCTCAGCTGCTCCTCCACACATTTCCTCTCATTTCCATTCCACTGGTTTTCACTTTCCCCTGTTACTACTCAGGAAACCCTTATTGCCCTTTACTCCCTCAACCTACACAAATCCAGTCCCAGCAGACTGGATCTTAAACTACTCCAAATGTCTACACCTGTTATAGTACATCCACTGACTCATTTGCTCAACCGCTCCTTCTCCCTCAGTGCTATCTCTCAGTCCTGGAAGTTGGCCAGTGTTCTTCCATTCCACAAGAGAGATTCCAGCCGTAATGGAGACACCCTATTTGAGAACAAATGTGCAAACTCTTCGCATTGTGGAAAAGGCACACTTTTTATGGGCTCCAGACAGGCCAGGTGTAGAAGCTTGTCTACCACTCAAAAAAGTTGAGCTGGTTGATTTTTCTTGGTCGGAGTAGCCCTGGACAGGAATTCTACCTTCCTACAAGAGATTGCCCTTTGATACTCACTGTACTAAGCAATCAAAGCCAATTTATGCTTCTGAGCCCTGGGCCTCCTCCAATGCCTTCCTAACCTTGGTCCCATAGCCTTCATCGATCTGAGCTAACCATCAAACCATGGTGAGCCAAGACACAAATGCAAAGGATGGACATGAACTGGAATTAACAGGTCAAAGGCAGTGACCCCTTGAAGAAATATTTTAGTTATTCTTGATGGGGAACAGTCAGCACTAAGAGCCCCACACCTAAGAGTGGTAGTTGTCCCAGATTGCGTGTTGTAAGCAAAAACATTATTTTTTTAACTTAATGTTTACGATAGATTGCATCATGCTGATTCTGTTTACTTCCAGGGTGACATTTGTTGTAACCTAAAATCCCAGAATCTTCTGCAGCTGACATCAGAGCAGGGCTGCTCCAGTGGGAGATTCAATAGCCTGCAGTACATGTAAAATGTTTTGTAAGCTCAGATCAGATGTTCTCTGTTTCTGTTGTTCTACCAGGGAAAAATACTGTACTCTGAATGTGCATAGCTACCGGAGGATAGCGGGATCAGTAAACAAAAGACGGGAGCTTACGAAAACTCTAATATGCACTGCAGGCTGTTGAATAACCTACTGCTGCAGTCCTGCTCTGATGTCAATTGCAGGGGATTCTGGGATTTCTGGTTACAGAAAAAAACAGCTTGGGAGTCATCAGAATCACCCTGGCCATCTTAGTGTACTTAATCAGCTTGCTGGAGATCCCAGCTTCCAGACCATTTATGAAAATGTATTTACTCAGGATTTTGGCCATTACCCCTGATTCTCTCACAGGTTGCCCACTGCCACCCCATTTACAGAGGCCAAATCACCTCCTTCACCCTTTTCTACTATTTACACAGCTTCTACTTCTATTCTAGTTTCCAGACTCTCCTTGGCATTCCTACTTCTAGTTATGTAGTCCCTCAGTGCTCCTTTGTACTCCTGTTTACCCCAGAGGCAACCTGTCTCTTTGCAGGTATTATATACATTCTTTACGTTTGGAATTAGTTGCTATAAGCCCCTGTTAAGCTGCTGTTTCTTGCCTCTTATTTGATACTGCTTTCAGGAATACAGACCTCTGCAGCTGCTTCAAGAACACTTGGTAACAACCCCCACATTTTCTCTGTATTACCAGCTTCATGCAGCTGCTTCAGACCATTGGACACCAGGTTCTTCATATTGGCAAAGTTTACCTTTTTGCAGGTCTGGGTCTTAGTACTGTAGATGAGGCTTAGCTCATCGTCCCTGGCAATATGGAGAAAGTTATATGGTTGTGGTCTCTGCCTCTTATTGGTTGATCATCACAGTTTAATTATAAGTTGTGGTTATAAGATGGAAAAAAGTTGCTTTGAGTATTTGTTTGGACAATTGATAGCTAAAGGGGAAAATACATCCTTCCTGTTACATGCTCCATATCATAGCAAATTAATGACTAGGTGTTTCAGAGGCTAATACAAAGATGATAGCCCACTCAGCTTACACAGAGAAAGGGGTCCTGTTACCAGTAGAATAAAGAAGTATTACACAATCCTTCCTTAACTGAAGAACTGTAAAATGAGTATTTGCTGTAACTATTGAGCATTTATTAATGAAAATGTGTTTCCTTTCTGACCTAAGAGTGATGTTTATGTAAACATACAGTATATACAGTACACATAAACTAATGTAACATTACATATATAATTCGGAGACTGGTATCAGCAAAATCTGCAGATATGAGGCAAGCCACGTAACAAAGGGAATGAATCAAGGAGTACATTTAGACTTTTTTTCCAATTGTTGTATATTTAACAAACTCTGGTCAGAGCCAGTATGGCTGTACCAAGTCTTTATGAGTGCTGCCAGAGTATGCCGTTCACAAGATTGTGGTGATGCCAGAACTGCACATGCATGAATATATTCAGTGTGAATTTGTGAGTGCTGTTGGCAAAAGCAATTGTGCAAGAATACAACTGAAGCAGGCAGGATCAGGATGAGGGATGGTCAAGGCATCAAAGTGGTGAGAGCAAAAGCAAGCAGACATTAGGAGCAGTAGCATGAAGCAGCCAGTTCTCTTCAGTTTGCCTCTGCTTTTGCCTTAATGTTAAACAACACTGTACAGTGATCACTGGTACCTACAGAACTGCCTACTGTGACATCAGCAATGCCATCCCAGATTGTAAGCACCAGGTCCAGCACTACCCTGTCCCTAGTGGGATCCCTGACTAGACAAAGACAAGCCCATTATGGGGTGCCAAGGATGGCCCTGTTGCTGTCTGAAGCTGCCACTGGAAGGCTGCAAGCTACATCTGGCAGACTGAAGTGCCCAACTAGCAGCACCTCTTCCTTATTTTCCATCTTGAGGATGGCTTCCCCACATGTCTTATTCAACTCTTCTCCTTGTACTGGATATCTGTATACCATCCCTGTATAGGCAACAGTCCCAGTACCTGTGTTGAAGATCACCCACACCACCTCTAGCCCTTCTTTAAAAAACAAAAAAAAATGTTTCTACAGTAGGCACATGCTTGCTCAATGTGACTTGCTCAATGTCACTTACACAAGGGTTGGTGGAGGTGGTGAATGGAGGGACTGTCATGGGGTGCAAGGAATCTGAGGTGGGGGAGGAGGTTCTCTGCCTTGCAACCGGGGGAGCAGTAGATGCCAGGAAAGTGATTAAAGACTTACCATGTGGGCAATCGGGAGTAGGGGAAACACTGGACACCTTGGCAATTATGAACAACATGCCAGACAATTGGAGGTGGGGTAGGGGACTACTGAATGCCAGGGACAATATACCGTCAGCCAGCATAGGAGCTGGTGAGGGCACACACCATGTTTGCTCCAGCCCTGTAACAAGGCCTTAATGGAATGCAAATGACCCCATAACACTTTACTAGTACTATGGGGTCATTTACATAGGGATGTGCAAATATGGCTGACTGCTTTACAGGTTTGCTCCTGCAAGCCCAATAGCTTGCTAGTGGCCACATTTCCACTGTGGCCAGTATGGGCTTTCGGTCTGCGTCAGCAATCAGCACAGTGACTGGTTCAGGTGAGATGGTATCCTGGAACATGTCAGTTTAGTGCATGCTATGTGCTTCTGCCATGTTCATATATGCCAGTAGTTTGTTCCAGGTACTGTACCTGGGGCGATCTCTTTGCGTGCACAAACAGGGAATATGTGCCTCCACATGTCTTATTTATTTGTAGGTCCAATGCAAACAGTCATAAGTCCATTTCTACAGAAAAGTTACTGGGCTTGTCTGACTTGTTGCATAGTTATTATAATGATATTGATATTGAGAACAGAATAGTGACTGACAAATTAATTACAGTATTGATGGCCAGTGCAACAGCAAAGCTCTGTAAACCTTTTTTCAAAGTGGCAGATTTTACTGGTCCTTTCATACAAGGCACTCTTTGTCAAATGAATAAGATTTTTTAAAGTAGTAAATATGTTTGCATTTAAATATGTGGCATAATTAAGTGGTAGATCTGAACCTATGGCTTTTTCCTGGGCTCTTTAATAGCAAAAGGCTAGCAAATGTACAGTAGCTATTTAAGGCTATTACTGAGAAAGTTACATGTCACTCATTCACATGCCCCTCCCCCAGCCCTCATTGTTCTGCTGCAGGTTACTGGTTGTTGTGGACCAACAAAACCTATGTTCTGTAGTACGACTCCTCAAATATGACAAGATGGTCATTCAGAGAAAGAATCTCACAGTCTGGCTCTCTGGGCAGCCAAGACACAAAAACACATTCTAGTTCCCTTTAAAATATTCTGAGACACTAACAGTGGAAAAAAATCACTTGGGTCAAGTTAATACATAACAGGCCCAAAATAAACTGATGAAGCAGGAACTTTTCAAAACAGAAAAATCATTGGAGTAGTGCAGCAAAACAGCACGGAACCCCAGAAGATGGATTCAACAAAAGGCATGTCACATTTTCCTATATTAAAAATGTCATGCATCTCTAGTAAAATACAATATAAAAGACCTACGCTTCTTTCCATCCCCAGAGTTGGCACTTACCCATGTTTTCTCTTAGCCTTGTAGACATGACCATAAGTACCTCTTCCAACTGTGCAGCTTTCATATTCAAACAGGTCTTCCACTCGATCCCGCTCACTTGTCAGTTTCCCTTTGAAATCATAGTCCATGTTCACTGGCCAGGCAGGAATTGTACAGCCATGCAAATTTTGAGGGCAGACCCTTCAGAATTGGAGTAACCAAAAGCCCTGTAGCACCATGTACCCGGCCACTAAGTCTTTATCTCTTGCAAGTTGTTTTCCTTTGGTCCCTCACCGCTGTTCCTCTCTGGTGAGCCCTCTACATTTAGTGTGCCTGGTTCTGCTCCTGAGGCTCTTCCCACATACAGCAACAGCAGCAGCAGCAGTTGGTATCCTAGGGTCAATGTCACTTACTTTTTTTTTTCATTCTTTGTTAACCGGGTAAGGCCCACTAGACACAGCTGCCTGTTTTCATGGGCAACTCAGGAGCTTTAGGCTGGTTAAGTGACTTGTTCAGAGTCACACAGTGTGCAAGTGGAGGCTGGGGGAATAAAACCCAGGTGTGCTGAACCAAGCTCATTCACAGCTCATTACTCTAACCTCTAGGCTATACTGCCAGCCCAACTTATGGCGCCATCGTCAGCTGTCACAAACAATGCTCCACTCTGTCTGATGCAGTTCACCACATGGACTTGAAACAATTTGCTGTTGAAAGACTGACAATTTTGCCATTGCAGAGTTTGGAACATAAAATATGCATTAGTCTAGTTCTTCCCCAGGGTTAGCCATGTGTAACATGGTTGCCCTGACATAACTACGCATGCTCGATAGTCACACATGTGCAGTTTAAATCAGCACCACTATGTTGCACATAATGACTGTCACTTCTGCAATTGTGGAAAGAAAAGTAATGCACTGGGAAGGGGGGTTATTTATGCAGCCCGCAGAGGGGAAGGGTCATAGAAACAGAAACACTGGAAACTGTGCCGGAGCACTGTGGAAGCACACCAGACAGCGGTCGGGTCACGTGTTTCCATAGTGCTCTTATGCAGATCTGATGACGGCATAATGTCTGCGGAGCTCTGCCCATGCAGCTGCAAAAACCTACCATGGTATACACGAGAAAGGGTCCTGAAGGAACTGGAAGTAATAAGAGTTGATAAAGCAATGGGGGCAGAAGAAATGCACCCCAGGGTCCTTAAAAAACTAAGAGAGGTGGTGGCTGAACCTCTGGCTATCTTGTTTAGCCGATCACTGGAAACAGGGTAAGTACCCAAAGACTGGAGGATAGCAGATGTAGTCCCCTTATACAAAAGTGGGAACAAAGAGGAAGCGGGGAACTACAGACCAGTCAGCCTCACCTTGGTAGTGGGGAAGATCATGGAAGCACTACTGAAAGAGAGATTGGTGGAACATCTGGTTGTCAATGGACTACAGGACCCAAGGCAGCATGGTTTCACCAGGGGGAGGTCATGTCAGACCAACCTCGTAGAATTTTTTGACTGGGTGACTAGGGAGGTGTATCGGAGAGGGCAGTGGACATGGCCTATCTGGACTTCAGCAAGGCCTTTGACACTGTGCCACATAGAAGACTATTACACAAACTGGGGAACATGTGTGTGGGTAGGACAGTAGTGTGGAGGGTAGGTAACTGGCTGGGCGCCAGGACGCAGATGGCGGTGTTAAATGGCTGTCACTCCACAGACAGAAAAGTGACCAGTGGGGTACCAGAGGGATCAGTGCTGGGACCGGTCCTATTCAACATCTTCATCAGTGACATTGCACAGGACCTAGAAGGCAGAATTTCACTGTTCGCTGATGACACAAAGCTCTGTAGCAGAGTAGACACACCAGAGGGTGTAGACAGAATGAGAAGGGACCTGCAGAAACTTGAAGAATGGTCAGGGGTTTGGCAGTTGAAATTCAATGCAAAGAAGTGCAAGATAATGCATATGGGGCACAAAAACCCTGGCACAATATATCAGTTGGGGGGTGAGGATATAGCATGCACCAAGCAGGAAAGGGATCTTGGGGTTATCATCTCTGATGACCTCAAGGTAGGAAACAATGTGATAAGGCAGCAGGTAAAGCAAATAGGATGCTGGGATGCATAGGCAGGGCATCACCAGCAGGAAAAGGAGGTCATAATTCCACTATAGAAGACCGAGTGAGGCCCACCTGGAGTACAGTGTACAGTTCTGGAGACCTTACCTACATAAGGACATAGACAGGGTAGAAGGTTCAGAGGAGGGCAACAAAGATGGTGCATGGATTGCATCACAAGTCCTATGAAGACAGATTGAAGGAACTGAACATGTACTCCCTGGAGGAGAGGAGGGAGAGAGGGGATATGATAGAGACATACAAGTATCTTACAGGGAGGAACAGGGTGCAGGAATACACTATTTTTAAGCGAAAAAGATGTTCCAGGACTAGAGGACATGGGATGAAGTTGGAGGGAGGACGATTCCGAGGAAACATGAGGAAGAATTTCTGCATAGAACGGGTGGTGGACAAGTGGAACACCCTGCCAGAGGAAGTGGTGGGGGCTGAAACAATCATGGGATTTAAGAATGCATGGGATAGACATAAAGGAATTCTGAAGATCAGGGGTAAGGGGCAACAGACTTCTAGGAAAACATAAACTGAACTTACAAGCTGAAATGGGCAGACTGGGTGGTCCATAGACCCTTATCTGCCGACACTGTCAATGTATCTATGTATCTATGAAAAAGCAGCATTAAATAGTGGCAATACTGTACATATAGAATAGTATTGACACACACAAACAGTATTGTCCAAACAAATTCTTAATGGCTGGACTCCATGCTTTCATTTAAAAAAAAGTAACTTTCTAGCCCAAACAATTTTATAGGTAGACCTTTCAAAAGATAATGGGCCAGATATTCAAAATTTAGCCCCGGGGCAAAATTAGCACTGTACGGCATGCTAAATTAGCCCAGAACCATTTGCATGCTATATTCAAAGGAATTACCCCAGGACTAAAGCAGCTGAATATAGCATACAAATCAAGCTGTGCAAACAGGTCTGGGAATTCAGTGCATAAATAATATGGCAAATAAGACAGCTCACAATATAGTATTCAGGAAGTGCAAATCACAACAGCAGCCCAGTGCACATAGACATGGAGGAAGGTAAAGGTGAACTATGTGGCCAATGTGTGTGCTAGCAAAGTAGTGGATTCACTAAAGCTGCAGACAACGGTGTAGGCCAAATACTGCAGAACCGTACTATGGTTCGAACCGGTTTGCTTGGCACAAACACATTTGCACTATGCTTGCGCAACACCAACATGTTTGCCCGGCACTGAGATGTTTGTCTGGGGCAAAAATTTGATATATTCAAAAGTGATATGCAAATGAGCCTACTTAGGCAGTCCATGGGCAAACATCCATATTAGCATCTCATTATGGCTTGATTTGCATGTGGATTGCCCAACGCTATTGCAGGGTCCCACAGCTCCGCCTGTATGTCACTCTAGTAGTACAAGGGCAGGCTGGGTCTGCTCACAGCTCCACCTGTAACGTCAGTCTGGAAGAGCATGGTGGTATCTGCAGGTTACATTTGTGCTCAGAGGTCATTGTGCCCCAGGGAATTATGCAGCACTGGTGCAGGTAGTGGTGTTGCATGCAACAGTCAAACTGTAGTCCCTGCTACAGTGCATAGCAGATGCTACAGTAACAAGGTGGCTGGCATGTGAGGGACACAGCAATGCCTATGGTGTGTCAGTTGTCAATGACTGCAGCACTCCACACAGTGACACAGTGCACAGCTGGCAGGTGTGTTCTGACAGTGGACACCATAGTCATACTGTCCTTTGACCCACATATGCTGCGCCAGTGGCATGGGATTCCCACACTGACATGCACATGGCTGGCCATGTGTAACAGGGAGCCTTAACAAGTGTGCAGTATATGACCTAGGAGGAGGGGACACATACCATCATACAGGCACACTGATGTGAGGGGCATTCCCGTCACTAGCACATGTGAACTGTGTGGACAGCTCCAGCCGTCTGGCAGCACCTATTATGTGGTGCAGCCTGGCCACCTGTACACTCTCTCCTCAGTAGCCTCCAGTCCCCCAGTGCTGCATGTGTGTGCTGGATTGTGGTGGTGTACCCCTATGGGGGGACTGCACGTGAGTGCAGCATGTCTCTTCTATGGCATATGGAGTGGCCCAGGGTGGCGTCTGCCCTACCTGCCTCCTCATTGGCTGCAGTCATCAGTTGCACCATGATCCTGTTGTTACTTATGACCATGTTGCCTATTGCTGCTGTGTCCATGCACCCATCCTTGTTTTGCCCAGAGTTAAGATTTCTTTTTTTCTGGGTGGTAATTTCTTTCACAAAGTGTTGTGCAAAGTCGTGCAAACACACTTCGCACAGCGCTAATACACTGAAAATAGCATAGTGCCTGTATTCATGTACATGCCCCATCTCTTCATATGGTGCCTACATTATAATTTTGCCCAGCGCTAATGCAGTTTACCCATGCTATTTGGTCTTTTGAATATAGGGAACCCGCGCAAACCCGGCACAAACCCAGCGAAAACAGTTTGCGCCCAGCACTAAGTTTTGAATACCTGGCTCAGTGTCTTTAACACCTTGTAACTGTTAGTGCTAGAGACTTTTCTTTAATGAAACTTTGCAGTCAGCTAAGTAGACATATCAATAATATTGTACTACTGTGACCATATAGTGTTATAAAACAGTAACATTTTACATATCGATATAAAAATCCTGTCATTTTTAACAACATATTTTATCAGCATGTGGTGACATGCAGTGTTACAGTAAAACTGTATCATTATGATCTATTCATGCTGACTGGACTCCAAGCTGTCATGAAAATAAATAAAAAAAAAATCTCTGTGATTAACTGTTCAAATGTTACAGTTTTGAAAATATAGTGTCATGCTTATAAAATATCACAAAACATTATTAACAGTTAAAATGTTACAGCTTTCAAAATGTAATGTCATGCTTTTTAAAATATTTTAAAACATTATTTTTGGAAATGGTCAGAAGATACTGTATAACAGAAAATATTTGTGCCTGATAATATTAGCGCTACCCGAATCAGAGACTTGTTCGCCCTACAATATTTGCGGAACGGCAGTGCAATACCATGGCAACTTAGCGTATCAAACAGTAATATGCTGTGGTCCTCCAACTAAATATTCAACGTGTTAATTGATTAATACTGCTGCAATACTGTGTACTGTGGGTCTGTCATGCTGTTGCCATAGCTATTAATTACAGCAATCAGCTGGCTAAAACAACATACAGTAACCTGTAGCAGCATTACCCTGAGGCAGCAGTATAAAATCCAGTCCACTACACCGCACTGCACTTTGCTTCACTTGCATACTACATCCTACTTTGATCCTGATCTGTGTCAGCAACATATTGATTCTAAAGTAGATTAATTCTGACAAAGCTGTAAAAAGACAGTATCCTGTGAACATTGCAGATGTATCCTGTGAGCAGCTGACACGGTCTGGCTTAGACTTGGAAATGGCAAACTCGGTTTGTAGTGAACTTGTCGCCTGTAATCCTCCACCTCAGAAAAAATGCAGTCCCTCATCGTACACCACTTATTTAGGTGAGGTTTGGTATAAGGCTGGTAAATATGCCAGTGAAAAATGGTGTGATGTCAGCTGTGAGGTACTATAATTCCAAGTACCATAGAACTATAAACAAATCCACAGTCCATCATTTTAAAACAGATTACAGAACGTGTTTATTGCACACCCCCAATACAAGCACCCTCCCACCTTCACTATCAGCTACCAGCTAAACCACGAGGTAGACCAACATTGCTAATAGTTCAATGTGCCTGTGCTGCTGGTTTCATGCTTGTGTAACATAGATAAACGTTGTCTGTTCGCCTCTCTATCTGTGGGATATACCACCCTTCAGGGGTATGAAGGCATGGAACCCTAGGGGAGGGTTCCACCCCTTGAGGGCTGCAGGACTGATTCCCTTGGCTACAGGTACCTTAGGAAGAAGCCCACTGGAGAGAGAGAGAGAGGCATGCTGCTGGAGGAGGAGGGGTGGATGGAGGGGCAAGGAAAAATGCTTGTTTGTGGAGTGAGGAGAGTAGCCCTTAAATAGGCAAAAAGGTGGAGTGGCCAGTTGCACCGCCCCCCCCCGAACTACAGGCTATAGCCTTCCAATTAAATGTGCCTGTGGAACTGGTTTCATGCTTGTGTAACACAGATAAACTTTGGCTATTCACCTTTGCATTCCTGGGATAAACCGCCCTTCAGGGGAACAAAGGCAAGGAACCCTAGGGGACAGTTCCACCCCTTGAGGTGCCATGAGAGTGATTATCTTGGCTAAAGTACCTTAGGAAGAAGCCCAAAAAAGAGTGTCAAGCAAAGCATACAAGGTAGTGGACACATATGGGTCAAGGACCTGTAAATAGGTCAGCTGGTAGTATGGGTTCAGTTGGTAGCATGGGTCAATGAAGCCCTGTACGTAGGTTAGATGGTAACATAGGTTCAGTTAACAGCACGGATCAATGAAGACCTGTATGTAGGTTGGTTGGTAATGGGGTTCAGCTGGTAGCATAGGTCAGTTGGTCATATTATTTGAGTAAAGTAGGCAAGAAATGACAGGTAAATTGTGACCCACTTAGAGGTCTGACTGTAAGGCATGGAGGCTTGGCTTCCTAAGGAGAGAGAGAACAGCCAAAGAGGGAGAAGGGACGATTACAGGACATCCACCAGACTCCATCCAATGGCGGAAACCTACCCAAGTGGGAAACCTACTTAAGTGACATAGGAACTACAAGGATGCCTATCTAGTATTATGACCATTGGCATGGAGGAGAGGACCCTCACCTTTGAGGAGGAAACCTCTGGGGATCCAAGGCCTAGATTGTCTTCCCTCCAGGCTTTGGGACAGTTTTGGTTAATTATGACTCTGCTATTGCAATTTAGTTGACCAATCCAAGGGAAATGCAATTTTGGGGAACACTTTCACTCTATCCCTTTAATGGGAATGTTGTGGATGGTTGCAATCACACTCTGCAACAACAGCTGACCAAGCCGTGAGGCGGAGAGTAACTACCTCAGAGGAGCTCAGCCAGCCTACTGATCTATGAACAAACCAGGTGAACCAAAGGTGGTTGTAGGTTGTAGCATGAAAGGGTGCCTTCGAACACGCTCAGGTATCTAAAGAGGCAGCAATCTGAATGAACATTGAAACTGTAGGAAGAGGCAATGCACTGAAAACAGCAGCAATATTTTCTTGGTATAAGTTCATGAAGCAGGATTGAGTTCCGTGGCCTTGGTTGCTTAGGTTATAGTAAAGATGTAAAACAGGGAAACGTTATTAGCTAGGCAGCAAAGCCGTGAACAGGTGTAATCAATTAAGGGGAGAAAGTCAGCAGATTGCAGTATGAGATGAAACAGACAATGATAATAGCAGGGACTGAGGCTTATTAGGCAGAAAGCAGGGTGAGCTAAAGCATATAGAGAACAATGCAGTGAATGGAGGGCTGCAATAGTAGGTAAGAAATGGAGCCTCGGGTACAGGCACTAGGAAGCACGAGGCAAGGAAACACAGATTATAACCTGAAGCACAAGTAGCAATGAATGGACAGGGCACTAGAAAACTAGAAAGCCCAAAAGAAACGAAAAAGGCAAACACAAGGACAGGAGCAGGAAGGGAACCAGCACACACAGAAGCATGGAGTAATACAAACCAAAAGCAGAAAAAGAGGAGTCCAGCACAAACTGAACAGAGTCCGAGCATGCACAAAGCGAGGGGGGCAAAGCCTTAGTAGGCCCCAAGAGAGAAGGCAGGCCGATAGCGTCTCTGTCTGCAAGAAAGAAATGCCTGTGTGTGGAATGAGGAGAGCAGCCTTTAAATAGGCAAAAAAGGGAGTGTAGCCAGTTGCACCAACCCCATGAACTACAGGCTATAGCCTGCCAAATGATGTGGAGGTAAAACTTAAAAGTGTTACAAAAAACCTTGAGTCACAGGGTGCAGTCATCAACACATGAGTAGTCCATGCAGTCATAATTGGAATTGTAAAATCAAACTGCCCACAGATATTGGTAGAGAATGGTGGAGGTGTCTCCATAAACACCAAATGGGCTGTGGGGTTCCTTAACAGGATTTGGTTCAGCAAGCAAAAGGGCACCAAGGCTGCCCGCATAATGCCACTTGATTTTCAAACTTTAAAAAATGGTTTCCTCACCAGGATTTCCAAGGCTGCCGCACAGGAACTGATACCACCATAGTTAATGGTAAATGCAGATGAGACCAGTGTTAATCTGGTCCCAGTCTCACAATCAACTATGGCAGAGACAGGCTTGAGACAAGTTGCTTAGTGTCCATTGTTCTTGCCTGTACCCTGTCTGGGAATCTGCTCCCCCCTCAAGTCATTTATTGTGGGAAAAGTAATGTGTGCCACCATAACTACAAATTCCATAAGCAGTGGTCATTTGCCCATTTCCCAAACCACTGGGCGAATGAGCTAACAACACAAGAATACATTTCATCAGTTTTAGTGCATCACCTGGAGAAAACTAAGCAGTCTCTTGCACTGCCAAAGGAACAAAAGGGTCTCTTAACTTTGGATTTATTTGGGCACACACTACAGCCTCATTAATTGGGCAGCTGAAAGAGGCAGGGTACGTTCCAGTCTTTGTGCCAGCTTCCTGTATGGACCTCCTTCAGCCACTGGACATTTCCTTGAACAAGTTGTTTAAGGATGAGATAAAACAGTGCTTCATGGATTGGTATGCTGGCCTGATAGCTGAGAAGATTTCTCAATGTGTGGCAAATGTTAAAGTTAATTTAAAATGACAATTTTGAAAGAGAAGCATGCACACTGGCTGGAGTCCAGTTTCAATAAACTCAGACAGAAAAGGGGTGCCTGTGTCTGCAGTTTCGTTCAAGCTGAGATACAGCAAACACGTGAGGAGTGCTTAGATGGCCCCATTGGTAAGTAGGCTAATGCCCAATAATGTACAACTACAGCTACTGGTATTTACTGTTTATATTAGAAGGTCAATTTCTATGTTCTTAGTGCATTTTTTTCTGCTTTTTCCCCAGATCACGTCTGCAGATCAGTCAGAGGAGTAACAGTATACTCCACAGGCTTCAGTCTTTTGTTTTGTTTTGCACTTTGCAGCTCTGTTTGCAGCACTGTTTTATTTGCTTTGAGTTGCTATGTTGTTGTGTTGATGAACTGAAATAAAGCATGGGAATGAATGAATAAGAGAAGTACAAGTAGTTTTTCAGCCTACTGTGATCTCGATGTTGGTTATGAGTCTTTTTTATTTTTTCAAACCTAGCCCTTTCTTAGTCTACAATGCTATTTCTATGGAAATTGTGGTGGCCATCTTTTTTCTTGAGCAAAAATTTAATTAAAATATTTATAAAATACCCAAATTTTGTTGGAAGTAAAACTTGTACCACCAAATAAAACTGTAAGATGCCTAGAAATTTATTTTTTGCTGCCTCCCGGCTCCTGTCCAGCCTCTCCTTTGGGCTGCCTATGCTACTCTCTTGTCATCCTGCCCTGGTACAGCCATCACCACCCCATATCACAGCCCCCCAGGTAACCCGACTTAACCCTTCACCTCATGGATCTTCCTCCTCCGAGGGAGAAGGCACCAGTGGGGGAGGCCAGCACACTCCTCATTGGCCCAGGTGCTGCTGAGGTGGTCTTTAGGCTGCCCAGGGTCCCATGGCAGTGGGAGCCTGCAAGCATCATCTGGTCAACCGCATAGCTCTATTTTCCCGTTTTTTTCCCGGAGGCGTGGTTTGCCACTAATGTCAGGTATACACCGATGTTCACCATGCCCCTGTTGGTTAGTGGGACCCAATACCTTGCTGTACCCCCAGCCTCCACCAGAAGTCAGCAAGTGCCAGATCTCCTCTCACCCTCCCCCCAAGAGAAGGAGAGAAGTTGTCAGTCTCTCGAGCCTTCTCTCCCTGGCCGGCCCTCCATCATCCCAGGTCCATTCCCAAACCCAGATCACTGGCGTTGCAAGTGGAAATCCAACTGCTGTTCCAATGGGTCGGCTGGAATTTTTATAGTGAAAAAAGGTCTGGTAAAATGTTTTGCCCAGTTTTGTTGCACTGCTGCTTTAAGGCTCTTTTACATGGTTGCCTTTGCCCTGGAGCAACTGTAACACTTATGTTGATCCAGTGCAAAGGCTTCTGTGTAGACACTCACCCAATTGGGGTAATTCATTTGTTACAGTGCTCCCAGATTCTCTGCCAAGCTGGGGATGCCAAACGAAGTGAGCAGCTTAAGCAGCCATATGGACCATATGCGACGCTCACTGCTGGGTAACCCATCCTGTTCCCATGATTCCTAATGCACAAGTATGTGAGGGTGCTGGAAGTCAGCTCATGCAGAAGGCTTTATATAATAAAAATAAAAAAAAGAAATAAAAACAAATAAATTCACAGCATTACAGCTTCAGAGGTTAGTCACCACATTTACATGCACACAGTTTGCAGTTAAATGCAGCATTACTGGGATACCCTATCCTGGTGATACACGCAAGTTTTATTACTGGGATACACCCAAAAAAATGTCAGTTTCCCTGTAAAAAAATGCCTGTAAATGCAGTAATTGTTTCATGTGTCTTTTACCCTGCTTGCACTGTGCTCATTGAAAGGGTAAGGGAGCCTGCTTGCACTGTGCTCATTGAAAGGGTAAGGAAGCCTGCTAGCACTGCACTCATTGAAAGGGTAAGGGAGCCTGCTTGCACTGTGCTCATTGAAAGGGTAAAGGAGTCTGCTTGCACTGTGCTCATTGACAGGGTAAGGGAGCCTGCTTGCACTGTGCTCATTGAAAAGCTAAGGGAGCCTGCTTGCATTGCGCTCATTGAAAGAGTAAGGGAGCCAGCTTGCACTGCGCTCATTGAAAGGGTAAGGGAGCCTGCTTGCACTGTGCTCATTGAAAGGGTAAGGGAGCCTGCTTGCATTGCGCTTATTGAAAAGCTAAGGGAACCTGCTTGCACTGTGCTCATTGAAACGGTAAGGGAGCCTGCTTGCACTGTGCTCATTGAAAAGCTAAGGGAGCCTGCTTGCACAGTGCTCATTGAAAGGCTAAGGGAGCCTGCTTGCACTGTGCTCATTGAAAGGGTAAGGGAGCCTGCTTGCACTGCACTCATTGAAAGGTTAAGGGAGCCTGCTTGCACTGTGCTCATTGAAAAGCTAAGGGAACCTGCTTGCACTGTGCTCATTGAAAGGGTAAGGGAGCCTGCTTGCACTGTGCTCATTGAAAAGCTAAGGGAGCCTGCTTGCACAGTGCTCATTGAAAGGCTAAGGGAGCCTGCTTGCACTGTGCTCATTGAAATGGTAAGGGAGCCTGCTTGCACTGTGCTCATTGAAAGGGTAAGGGAGCCTGCTAGCACTGCACTCATTGAAAGGGTAAGGGAGCCTGCTTGCACTGTGCTCATTGAAAGGGTAAGGGAGTCTGCTTGCACTGCGCTCATTGAAAGGGTAAGGGAGCCTGCTTGCACAGTGCTCATTGAAAGGCTAAGGGAGCCTGCTTGCACTGTGCTCATTGAAAGGGTAAGGGAGCCTGCTTGTACTGCACTCATTGAAAGGCTAAGGGAGCCTGCTTGCACTGTGCTCATTGAAAGGGTAAGGGAGCCTGCTTGTACTGCCCTCATTGAAAGGCTAAGGGAGCCTGCTTGCACTGCGCTCATTGAAAGGGTAAGAGAGCCTGCTTGTACTGCGCTCATTGAAAGGGTAAGAGAGCCTGCTTGCACTGCGCTCACTGAAAGGGTAAGGGAGCCTGCTTGCACTGTGCTCATTGAAAGGGTAAGGGAGCCTGCTTGCACTGTGCTCATTGAAAGGGTAAGGGAGCCTGCTTGCACTGCGCTCATTGAAAAGCTAAGGGAGCCTGCTTGCACTGTGCTCATCGAAAGGGTAAGGGAGCCTGCTTGCACTGTGCCATTGAAAAGCTAAGGGAGCCTGCTTGCACAGTGCTCACTGAAAGGGTAAGGGAGCCTGCTTGCACTGCACTCATTGAAAGGGTAAGGGAGCCTGCTTGCACTGTGCTCATCGAAAGGGTAAGGGAGCCTGCTTACACTGCACTCATTGAAAGGGTAAGCAAGCCTGCTTACACTGCGCTCATTGAAATGGTAAGGGAGCCTGCTTGCACTGCGCTCATTGAAAGGGTAAGGGAGCCTGCTTGCACTGTGCTCATTGAAAGGCTAAGGGAGCCTGCTTGCACTTGCACTGTGCTCATTGAAAGGGTAAGGGAGCCTGCTTGCACTGCGCTCA
Source organism: Neoceratodus forsteri (assembly GCA_016271365.2). NCBI lineage: Eukaryota > Metazoa > Chordata > Ceratodontiformes > Ceratodontidae > Neoceratodus > Neoceratodus forsteri. The sequence goes on along the minus strand of CM057450.1, from coordinate 1,733,292,318 downwards.
TTGAAAGGGTAAGGGAGCCTGCTTGCACTGTGCTCATTGAAAGGCTAAGGGAGCCTGCTTGCGCTTGCACTGTGCTCATTGAAAGGGTAAGAGAGCCTGCTTGCACTGCGCTCATTGAAAGGGTAAGGGAGCCTGCTTGCACTGCGCTCATTGAAAGGGTAAGCAAGCCTGCTTGCACTGCGCTCATTGAAATGGTAAGGGAGCCTGCTTGCACTGTGCTCATTGAAAGGGTAAGGGAGCCTGCTTGCACTGTGCTCATTGAAAGGCTAAGGGAGCCTGCTTGCGCTTGCACTGTGCTCATTGAAAGGGTAAGGGAGCCTGCTTGCACTGCGCTCATTGAAAGGGTAAGGGAGCCTGCTTGGCACTGCGCTCATTGAAAGGGTAAGGAGCCTGCTTGCACTGCGCTCATTGAAAGGGTAAGGGAGCCTGCTTTCACTGCGCTCAGTGAAAGGGTAAGGGAGCCTGCTTGCACTGTGCTCACTGAAAGGATAAGGGAGCCTGCTTGCACTGCGCTCATTGAAAGGGTAAGGGAGCCTGCTTGCACTGCGCTCATTGAAAGGGTAATTGAGCCTGCTTGCACAGTGCTCATTGAAAGGGTAAGGGAGCCTGCTTGCACTGTGCTCATTGAAAGGGTAAGGGGCACACACTTGTGTCACCCCTAACATGAGGAAGGCAACCCACCCCAATGGCCCCCATTGGGATGTCTTGCATTGCTACTGAGATAGGCTATGTGAATGTGAATGAACAGTGTTTTGGGGGGGGCAGTCAGCAATGGAGCAAGACAGTGCCATACGCTTATCACCAATGTGAACGTGGCTTCTGGTAAACATTTATACTATGCTTAAAGCTAAGACAGTCTTTTTTTTATCTTTTTACTGAACATTTTCTAATCCTGTGAGTGACTCCATTAGTGTGTTAATACTAACCTCTCCACTGGGCTTTTATAATTGTGTTAGGTTTTTTTTTTTGTCAATATGTTTACTCAAAGGATTAATGCATTTGAATGGGAAAAACAACATTCCAACCACAAGGTGCATTTCATTGGTTTTAGCTGCTTCCTTATTTTGTCTGTGTACATCAGTGTCAATGCCCTGCTTTGTTTTGTTGGGTTAGGAGGAGTTTTCCATCATGCTGTTTGATTGATGGAAGTGGACCCTAGTGTTTTTTTGGTGGAAACAACACATTCCATGTACTCCTGCTGGCTGTTTGAATTTTTTTAGCTCATGTCTGGTCTGTTAGCCTGTTTGGGTAGCTCCTGGTACTAGCTGCACTTAGATGTTGCAGTCCTGTGTTATCTTAAGCATTGGGAGAGGCTGCATTTGGAGGAGGAAAGCTGAGAGAGGGGACACACTGCAATGTGGATTCCCTAACTGAGGACATGGGGTCAGTCTGTGCTTTCCACATGATACAAAATGCAGATTACTGGAATTCAGCTCAGATGCAGTAGTGGTTTTGCTGGATTGACTTCTATGAAGGTGGGAGACACTTTTCTTGGCATGGAACTGTTGCTGCTGTAAGAGATGTCCTCTGTCCATGCAGTCCATCTTCCCTCTCAACAATGCTGTCTTGGAGCTCAGCGAGGCTCTGCTAAAGTTGCTCTACTAAAACAAAAATCTTAAAACTTTACTAAAATGTGGTATAAACCCTAGAAAGGAGATCTGAAAAGTGAAAAATATATTCTCTAATAATTTTTTTTCTGTAATATCATGTTTTTGTGACTGCACACAAAAGTGCAGAATTGCTCTTTAAATTTCACCTTCCTCAATCTCTCTGAGTCTCCTATTTCTTGAGAAGAGACCTTGTAAGGTGCTCTGAATGTGAGTTTCAGGGCTGCATTTTGAACTGATGGGTCTGTGGCACACAGCCTCCCTGACTGGAGGTAAAATTTAATTTGGACAATAAGATTATTTACAATAATCTATGTGACAGTGGTGGTTTGGAAACAGCTGCATTACAGTGGAGTCAGCCAGGTTGCACACAATACTGCAGCATACTGCAGTAGAGTTACTGCAGTAAACAAGGCACATTCAATGGCAGTTAATCCCTTTTTTTATACAGCAACTTTAGACACTGGGCCCGATTTCAAAATGGGATTAGAGGGATGCAAGGGATTTGCATCAGGGAGTTTGGAGCAAATGACGACTTGCGTCAGACAGAGGGGAATTTGTGATTTTACAGAGCCGTCAGCCACAAATCCAGGAGACAAGTTCATTGCATTGAACACAGCAAAGTTAGAGTAGCTGCCCCTTGGTCTAACTTTGTGCCATGCAGAGATCCCGATTACGGGGCTTGCGCTGAGGCTTTGACGCTAGCTGCCATAAGCCGTGGAAAATGTTGCAATTGCAACAACCTTTTTTAAAATAGGGTTGTGTTGTAGCACAAGGGGTTGGTGCAGCTGTGCCAAACTTTGAGTTGATGCAGGGCTTGATACAAGCCCTGCATCCCCCTTCTAAAATCTGCCCACTATGTTCAATCCTGGACAACTTTATTGTACCATACACTTTAACTTCTAGTGTAGTGATGCAATCCCTAATGGTGGGCCCTGTGGAGTGGGAAGGGGAGTGATGTTATTTCCTCTTACAAGACATCCAGTCTCCAAGCAGCCCACCAGGGATTTTCCCCTCAGCAGGGGGGGGGTCTGCATTCTGTCTGAGGACCAAAAGGGGGGATAAGCCTAGGCTGTCAGTGCTGAATGGTTTGCAGTGGGTAATAGGTTTCGCCAGGCACAGTACCTACAGCCAGACCTTGTGGACCTGAGGTCTTATCCTTTCTCCATCAAAAATCATGTTTCCACGTCACATAAATCAAGACAAAATTAATACTACAAATAATCAATTGTAATAATAATAATTGTAATACAATGAAAAAATAGAGATAGACTTTAAAAAATGATCAGTTTGCTACCATATTTTCTTATTATCATAATGTCATGGCCCCATATAAAATAAATAACAGTGGTTAAAAAATAACTAATTGATATAAATGGATAAGCATTTTATGCATACTAGTCCCACCCCCTTCATGTTTAAGTACTTTGGTCTTTTTATGTCTGACAGCACTTACTGTGTTTTAACTAGGAACATACTGAATACGTACAGGATAGCTCAAATAAAAGTCTGTACTATTTACAGTATGACCCTGGCACTCTTCCACTTTGAAATGAGGAAAGATTGGAAGTACAGACACATTGGTAACTTACTCAAGATCCCACAGCAACTACAAGTCGGTGGTCAACCTGCTTTTAGCTTGTATGCCAATGCCGCAGTGACATTTCAATAGCAAAGTACATTACATTGGCAAGTCACTGTTGCCACTGTAATGCACCCACGGGACCCTGGCACTGCTTTATCTGGGGTTTGCCCCCTCCTCAAATGAACTGCGACCTGGAGTTGATAATCATTAGTTACAGTTGCTGCAGGAGGAAGAGACCCCTTCATGGGGGGGTTGGGAGTGAAGCCCCCCAAAAAAACAAACAGTTTCCTAATGGATGTATGCCAGCCGCAACTTGAGGTTGACATAAATATGTCACTGTAGTGTCACATCAGAAAATATTAGTTCACTGACCCATAAAGCAAGAGTTGTTTACTGTCAGAAGATATTGAGTTTTAGCCATCTAAGTTTTACCAGTCTATCCAGATGATTACATTTATTATGGGCAGTCTTTCATTCTCTCCAAACTGCTGTTTTGTGTACTGGGAAAAACGCTAGTGTGACAAACATTCTATGGGCTATGGTGATTTTTTCCAGTATTCTCTAAGGAGAAACAGCACTTCTGCAGACAAGATCATGGTTCATGCCAAGAGAATAAATAAGCAAGGGCTGTGCTGTGCTGAATGAGATAGAGTGATGTTTTCTGCCTAGAGCTGTTACAAACCTCATTAGGGCAGATGGTGTCTACAAAAAAAAAACTCTTGTCAGAGCCAGTACAGCTGCTCAGAGTCATGAGAGCTCCTTAGAGAAGCAGTAATCAGAATTCTTGCCATACCAGAGACAGCCCTATGGAAGATGGCCATTGTTACAGAACTACACTACTCACACATGCACAGTTGGCTATGGTGGCCATCTTGTGCACAGCGCCGTAAGCTCTAAACTTGTGGGACAAAAAGTAGCTCCTAACTGAAGGTGGGTGTGTCTCTACAGCTGGCAGAGGGGAAGAGCTGTAGAGACACAGAGGAGTGGAACTGTGCCCCTGCACTGCACTGTGGAAGCACACCAGAGTGCTGTCTGGTCATGTGTTTCCACTATACTAAACAGAATGACAGCGATACAGCTGTGGAGCTCCGCCAACACAGTCATAAAAATACAATGTCTGTTTCATGTTTTGACACAAATTAATGCTTAAATGTAAACATTTATGAATACTAAGCTAAATGCAAATATTGCAAGGGGTACACTCTGATGAATTGGAGGCACAAATCCATGAAATATTGGTGTCTATAAAGGCGGCCAACATGTAAACGAATGAAAGGAGTAATATTCCACATACTGTAACATGCATTGAGTGCAGTACTTATTTGTTGACTGATTTTCCCTTTTGGGACATCCCACTCAGGATGCCTTAAAAGTAAGCAGACAAAAACAGCAGCATTTACATCATCAATGACCATTGAATAAGCACATTACAGTGTAGCAGAAGGGCTAGAAATAAAATGTAAACTTTCTAGTGAGAATGAAGTCCTAATAATGTATTTTGATGAATCAGACTTGGTAAATGGGGTGGGATAGCAGCCAAAATGTCTGGGACTCCACCACTTGGTTACAAAGATTCCAAGAAAGTCATTATTGAAAAACTATAAGAGTCTGGATAAAGATAAAGTGGTGCACTACAGTCCCAGCTTGGCTTAAAAATGTTGTTAAGGCTATGTTAGATCTTTAATGACATTTTCCTAACGTTAATGGTGATAAAGTGATGCTATTAACATTACTTTCATAACATTAATAACATAATTTGGATGTGGCTTTATTAAAATGCCAAATATACAAATTAATGTACAGTATAGGATATGCAACTGATCAAATCATAATTTTTTTTGTGCTAATGAGACTGAAACTTGTAAAGCAATTCTGTTTTAATTAACATTTTAGGTATCTGTCTGTGTTTGTTTCTAAGGGCACCCATTCTGAGTAGTGTTTTTTTTGCATTCAGTTTAAATAATGTTGAGGGTAGTGAAAAAAAAAGACAACCTCCTTTTCCCCACCAGCCTTAGTAACACCACATGAAACTTTGCAATTTATGTCAATTTGAGTAGTGATCACGATGTTTATTCCAAAGATAAATGGTAGTTACTTCTGAAGTGGGGTTCTGGCTGAATAAATACCCTCAGCCACAAATGAAGCCTGACAAATCCTGCTTTCTGAGTGGTTGAGCTTAAATCCTAGTCAAAAAACTTGGATCAATGTATTTTATTTCCTTCCTCCGAGAAGCCAAAGAACAAAGTCTATTATTTTTAGCAAAACTAAAACCATGTTATAAGTGGAATAGAACACTGTGCAGTCTGTGGATTATGTAAGCAGTAAGACAAGCTAGGGTTTGTGTTGTTTAACTGAGCACATTCAGTTAGCCAGCATGCAAGATACAAGACCTTCTTTTGTAGTGAAATGCTGGGCAAAGATATGTCTATATCTATCTATCTATTTATCTATCTATCTATCTATCATCATCTATCTATCTATCTATCTATCTATCTATCTGTCTGTCTATCTATTTACAGTATCTGTTGATCTATCAATCTATCCGTACAAGACTTTCTTTTGAAGTGAAATACTGAGCAAAGAAATGTCTATATCTTTTGATCTATTTGTCTATCTGTCTGTCTATCTAATACATGTTACATTGTTACAAACAGTTCAGATAGTGAGCTTTTATATACACTAGAGTACATGTTACAGTATATACAGTATATAGAGATATATATACTATATATATATATATATATTAGAGGCAAAAAGCTTGATTTAATGAATTAGTTAGGGTTGTTCCAGAGTGATGAAATAGTGGGCTGGAAATGCTGGGACCCTCGCCTTTCTTTCACCGGTGAGTTATGCATTGCGTTGTCAGCCGTAACCTCACCACATCACACATGTGTAAAGCAGTGGAAGTATAGGAGAATGGGGTGAGAGTTAGGACCGACGACACCAATGCACACCCCAATGCCGGTTGGGGGGGTGGGCAGGGGGTCCAAGGTGGGTTTTCAACCCTAACAGCGAATTTCCTCACTTTTGTCACTGTGGAACAACCCTAACTAATGCATTAAATGGAGTTTTTTGCCTCTAATTTCCCTTCTTTTTGAGAATGATAACGAGAAATAGTGAATGTAGCGTAGCGGCGGAGCGCTGGACCCTCTGGGCCCCGGACTTCCGCCACGTGATGTCTTGAGGCATAGTAACAGGAACAGCAACGCAAACAGAAGCGCTAACAGTGGCACACATGGTAACACAAGTGCAAATGCGAACAGAAAGGGTAATGCACACGGTGGCGTAGACAGGAACGGTCTGCCACGTGATGTGTTGTCACATAGTAACATGGTGCCTGCAAACGGAAATTTCAATGGGCATGGTGACGCAAACTAAAACAGAAAGAGAAACAGTACTGTAGACACAAATGGCAAAAAATAACAGAAACGCATCCGAAAATGAAAACGCCAAGGATAACGCACACGGTGCGCAAACGGCCAACGGTGAGTGAAATGGGTATGGAACCACAAGCAGAAAGGGCAACAGTAACAGTAATGTAAGCGCACAGGCTGGTTTTCCCCAAAATCTGCATAGAGAAAGATAGTGAGTACAAATAATGTATGCATAATAATGAGTATCGGAGCAGAAAATGAGAACTTGGAATACTAAATAGGTTATACCTCAGGAACCGTACGAAGTAGAAAAAAAATTTAAAAGTTATATTATTTACAACTGTCCTGGCTAATTTTGTACTTAGCCTTCATTAGGGGGCTAAGAAGTTTTCTGAAGAAAAGTCCGTATCTCGCACCGTTTCCAAGATACGGGCCCTGAAAGGTGCGGCAAACGCCATAATGTTATCCTATGGGAAAAAAAGAGAAGTTTGGAGTGCCATAACTTTGCCTCCCTGTAATATTTTTTCACCAAACCACTGAAAGGCACATCTGTGGTCTGTTGGCTGTCTTCCCTCCAAATTTCAGGAAAAAAGACCAAACCATTATTTTGCAGCAGGAATCCAAAGGATTTCTGTAATGCGTCGAGCGCCGTAATGTTATCCTATGGGAAAAACCGTCAAATTTGGAGTGCTGTAACTTTGCTGCTGTGTTATATTTTTTCAATACAACACTGAAAGGCACATCTGTGAGATGTCGGCTCCGTTCCCTCCAAATTTAAGCCCAAAACTCCCAACGGTTCTTTTGCAGCACAGTGCCAAAGAATCGCTGTCACTTTCCCACAGATGGAAAACTACTGTCGCAATTTGCAAAAGCTTTCGCAAGAAAGTTCGACACTTTCGTGAGCACAAAAGTAATTTGCAAGTACGTTTTCCAGAAATTTGAAAAACATATTTCTGGGGTGTTTTACCACAAAATAAAGACATGGCAAGCATCCTCAGGGTCCGACTAGGTGAATACAAAAAGAATTAGGTTGCTAGAGGGTCCCAAATTTAAATGCCAACCATTTTTCTGATCACCAACTGAAAACAAAATGGCTGATTTGCGAAAGTAACAGGCCCATTTGTGAAAGTAAAAATGCATTTGCGAAGCACTGTCAACTTTTTCTTAACTTTTCCCATTGACTTATAATGGGAAATTGTTTTTGAATAACTTTGAACCGCTTAATATTTTTTCACCAAATCTTGAAAGGCACATCAGGGACCCTGGCTGCACATTCCTGAAGATTTGGCTAGTCGCAAGAAAACCGTACGACCTGTACGCGCGACCGTAGAATTCCAGAAAAAGTGTAAATGGGTGCGCAGATCATGCTTAATAACTCTGCAGCCATGTATCCAACTGATACAAAACTTAGCAGATGCCAAGGCCTATGGTCCTTGATTGTGTATTTCAAATTTCAGCCAAATCTGTCATATGGTTGCAAAGTTATTAAGGTGCAAAGTTTTGGGGTTTAACATAGAAATGGCTCCTCAACCCTAACTATGGTAGCACTACCGCTACCATAATATATATATATATATATATATATATATATATATATATATATATATTACAGGCAAAAAACTCCATTTAATGCATCAGTTATGGTTGTTCCACAGCGACAAAAGTAAGGAGATTCGGTGTTAGGGTTGAAACCCCCCATACACCTCCAGCCTGCCCCCCAACCGGCATCGGAGTGCACATTGGGGTCATTGGCCCTAACTCTCACCCCATCACATGTGTAAAGAAGCAGAGGTATAGGAGAATGGGGTGAGAGTTAGGACCGACAACCCCAATGCGCATCCCGATACCAGTTGAGGGGGCAGGCTGGAGGTGTCCAGGGGGGTTTCAGCCCTAACACCGAATCTCCTTACTTTTGTCACTGAGGAAGAACCCTAACTGATACATTAAACTGAGTTTTTTGCCTCTAATTTCCCTCCTTTTTGAGAATGATGATGAGAAATACTGAATGTAATGCGGCAGTGGGAGCACGGGGCCTGAAGGGCCCCGCGCTCCTGCCATGTGATGTCTTGTGACAAAGTAAGAGGAACAGCAACCCAAACACAAGGTGGAAAATACAAATGGCAACAGTAATGAAAATGCAAGGGCAAATGACAATACAAAAGGTAACACACACGGTGGCGCACACAGGAACGGTAACACTAACAGGTACATAAACACAAGGCGAAACAGTAACTGTAACAGTAACAGAAGCGCATACCCTCTTTTTGCTGGAGAACTGCATAGAGAAACACAGTGTGTACAAAGAATATATGCATTGTAATGGCAATGGAAGCTTAAAACGAGCATTGAAAGTACTTCATTGCAAATATCTCAGCAACCGTACAACGTAGAAAAAAAATTTAAATTTCACAGAAATCATTATTTTCCTGACTACTGTTTTATATTACATAGCCCATATGGCTATGTAGCTCACAACAAAAAATCTGTATCTCGCACTGTTTTCAAGATACGAGCCCCAAAAGGAGCTGCATACGCCACCATGTTAGTCTATGAGAAAAAGTATCAACTTCCGAGTCCCATAACTTTGCAGCCATACAATATGTTTTCATCAAACCACCAAAAGGCACATCTGTGACATGTTGGCTGCCTTCCCTCCAAATTTCAGGCCAAAAGACCTAACCATTCTTTTGCAGCAAGGTGGCAAAGAATGCCTGTCATTTTGGCCATAGTGTTGCAAAGTAATTTTGTGATTTGAGAAAGCTTTCGCACTGATTTGCGAAAGTGTCGTGAGCATGAAAGTACTTTGTGAAAATACTTTTTCCAGAACTTTGAAAAACATATTTCTGGGGTGTTTAACCCCAAAATAAAAACATGGCTAACATCCTCAGGCTCCAACTAGGTGAACACAAAAATAATTGTGTCCCTAGATGGTCCCAAATTTAAGTGCCAAGCATTTTTCTGATCACCAACTGAAAGAAAATGGTGGATTTGCAAAAGTACTAGGGCCATTTGTGAAAGTAAAAAGTGCATTTGTGAAAGTGTAGAACTTTTTGTTAACTTTTCCCATTTACTTATAATGGGAATTTGTTTTTTGAATAACTTCAGAACCGTTTAATATTTTTTCACAAAATCTTCAAAAGACACATCAGACACCCTGGCTGCACGTTCCCTGAACTTTTGGACCAATCGTGCAAACCGTGCGACTTGTAGGTGAGAGTAAAGAAATCACAAAAAAGCATAATTGCACAATTCATTGATGCTTAATAACTCCACAGCTGTATATCTGACCAGTACAAAACTTGGCAGATTCCAAGATCTACTAAGCCCAATTGTGCATACCAAACTTTAGTTAAATCTGTTGAATGGTGGCAAAGTTATTAAGGTGCAAAATTTGACCCTTTAACCTTAAAAGTGCTACTCAACCCTAACTATGGTAGCACTACCATATACTATATATATATATATATATATATATATATATATATATATATATATATATATATACAGTATGTATATATATATATATATATCAGTTTGTTAAGTTCCTTTGGGTTCCTGTCTTATGTTGGGAGCAGTTTATGCAGTTTCTGACATTTAATTATCACTATCTAATTTTTGGCACTTAAGTGCCAGGTGGGTGGGACTGTGTTACCTTTTTTTTGCGACAGAATGTGAAAGTTTATTTTTATTGAGCAATATAGTTACAGAGCAAACTCTAGCCCATTGACTGCACTATCTTGTTTTACTGTTTTAAAATGCAGAATAATAGGGACTGTTGTTTATCAATTACAGGCTTCCCCTCAAAGATGTGCCAAAAGGTCTGTAATCATCAATTCTAATGTACCTTTTCAAGTTTTTTTCTATACTACTGCATTCCTGTTTAGTACTTTTATGCTGTAATGTTCAAAACTATAAATAAAAAGTTTTCAGTTGGCAAAAGTACACAAAGGAATACATGACAGATGTGGGTGATTAAATGTCCAGGGCCAATGGCCGAAGCATTAAATCAACCACAGAAGCCAGTCATTCTGAATTTGCAGTACTCTGGCTGATGTTTTGAAACCTGGGGCTGGATTTGAAAAGCTCCTGAGAATGCCACAAGCCCCTGGTGTGCTGATCATATGGTGCATGAGGCTTATGGCATTCTCCCGGCTGGCAACTGGGATTTTCAGTGCCATGCACCAAGTGACACATGTCAGACTAGCTCCCCCCAGACTAGCTTGCAGCATTCAGGGGACTGTTTTTATGGGGCTTGCGCCAAATATTTGGTGCAAGCTGCCCTAAACTGAGGAAACTGTCGCAGCTGCACCAGACAGTAGAAAATTGGGTGCAATTGAGGCAAAGATGTTTGGCACAGCTGCAGCAAAAAAAGGATTCTCCACAGGGCTTGATGCAAGCACTGCATCACCTTTCCAAATCTGGCATTTGGATTTTAAACACTCTGTGACAGCTGAAGTAGAAGTTCCTCTTTTTTCTGCTGACTAGATGTATATAAACTATCATGGGCATATCCAAACTGTGAATAAACTATTGCAACAGATCTGAAATGTGAATAAACTATTATATATGTGTCCTAAATATGAATAAACTATTGTGGACAGGTGTAAGATGTGGATAATGGACTGAACAAGTGGTTGTAGTAGTTTGTGGGGTGCTATGTTATGGTTTCCTCTATTCTGATTTACTTTTAAAAGATATCTGGTGCATCGTGATGCATAAGGTCACAGGTTGAGTGTTCTCAGCACCAGAAGTGCAGGTGTCACATAAACACACCACACCTGGAAGTGTCTTATTGTGCTTATAAAATGGTAAAAAAATAATTGAAAAAGCAAAAATGTTTTGAAATAAACACATTTTATTTCTTTCAATAGGAAAGGAAAAATAGTCCTTCCATACTGGTCCATCCATGAAAGGTGCTGAGATGGTTTGATAAAGAATGATGCAGTTGGCTGACCTCTCAAGGTGTAATTAAACTGATATGGCTTGTTTTTAGCCAAGAGACTGTAGTGACCTGCCCCCTCCCCAATAAAAAGGACACTGCTTTTCAATACGAAAAAGTGATTGTTGTATTCCTGTCAGCACTGTCATTTACTAATAATTGAATATCCTGTGCTTGTGCTTGTCTGTTCTCCCTCCTAGTGGTGGGATTAATTTTCAATAATGCTGTGTAAAATTTGAATTGTGCTGGCAAAATATTGGAAACTCAGAATTCTTTCATTCAAGCAAGGTGCACAAAATTGCACAAATTTAGCATTAGATCGCCGGGATAAATAAAGATTTGATTTGATTTGATTTGATTAGCAATTGGTCTCCAAATTGTGCCTTTTTATGAGGCTTATCTTTCTAAGATTGCCATTTTTCAATTTACACCACTTTCCTTTAAGAAACTATGCACATTGTTCACTAGCATACATCTCACATGATGACTGCTCAGTGCGTATTGTCTGTGCAATCGAGAAAATGTTCTCAGAAGAGCCAGGCATAAATCTGGACAGTATATCAATGCTTTTACTCTTTAAAAAAAGCACAGGGCAGCCTGACAGTCTTGCACTGATGCTGCTACTTAGAACATTAATGTATGGCTTACTCCACTGCTGCTGCTATTCCTGCTTATACATTTTCTAATTGGAGGAGGCAGTTTAGGGTAGTGGTTAAGGGCACTGAGATGCAAACCTGGAAGACCTGGAATTGAATCCCATGAGCTCCAGATTGCATACTGTGTGATTCTGAGCAAGCCATTTGGCTTCCTTGTGCTCCCAGGTTGAACCTGGAAACAAGCTCTGGCTTAGTGTGCCTTTTCCTGGTTGAACAATTTCCCCTTTCCGTCCCCCCAAAATAAAATGATGGTGCTGTATAATCCAAGTTACAGTAACACACACACAGTACATGGCAGACTGATAGCCTATAACCACAAAGACTGCTGTTCTAAGGGCCATGTATATAGGGAAATCAACTGATGCTGTCTTTATTGATCTCGACAAAGCCTTTGATTTGGTTGACCATTCCCTCCTATTAGATAAATTAAAACTGCTTGGCTTTGACAATCTATCCTATAAATGGTTATTTTGTTAAACAACAACAGGTCTCATCTGTTAAGTGGAAGGCTGCTCAGTCTGCACAGAAACTGATAACAGATGGTGTTCCTCAAGGGTCTGTCTTGTGTCCTCTGCTCTTTCTCTCTCTTTATCAAAGATATCCCTAGTAACTGTGGGACGGTGAATCTGCAGGTACTTAACACAGCCTGTCAGTTTGCTAGTGGGGCTGATAGACTTATTCACACTTGCTCCTTGTATGTGCTTACCAACTGGCTCCCCTTGCAGGATAGGCTGACATACCAGTCCTGTCTGCTGGTTAAAAAAGCCCTCTTGGGCCTCACCCCTTCAGCAATTGGTGACCTCTTCTATCCAGTCAACAGCTACTCCACAAGGAGTATGTTCAGACATGCCCTGCAAGTCCCTTTTCACAAAACTAGCCAGGGTAGACATTTGTTTGTTAGCCAAGCCACACATTGGTTTAATGAACTCCCTGAATCCCTAGTGGACCTCCCCAAAATCACACCTTTTAAAAATTCTCTAAGAAAGGAACTTGCTTTGAAATCTGCTTGTCATTGTTTTGTTTGACCAAATACCTCTCTCGTTTAGAGCATTTCTTTAGCCAGTTTGCACCAAACTGCTGGAAAAATCTCCTGGCTGAATTTAGAAAACAACAGGGAAAACCCCCATCAATTTCTCTTTGAAAAAGTATTTATGATCTCTTTTTAGGCCTTGCAGCTGTTTTAGCTAATAATACTTATTGTATATCTTTGAATTTGTGTCTGTTTTGTATATTACATATGTAACAGTTTTGTAACATGTTGTTAAGGTCACTATCATAAATGAAGTTATGCTTTATGGTCTTAACCGTTAAACAAAACAAACAAAAACAAAGCCTCTCTGTATATTGCTGTGGCTTGGCTACCATCTGACTGAATTCTGCACTGCTATACCTTGTTTGCAACCCTCATGTCTGTACCTGAGTTGGCTTCCCATGAGCTGGTGAAATCTTGAAGTATATAGTATACTGTACATATTCTAAGATATCTATGTGTCTGTTGTTGACCTGGCTCCCCTTGAGCCAGTGAAATCTTGAAGTATATATCGTTCCTATTCTAAGTTATCTATTTGCTATTGATGTGGCTCCTGTGTATCAATGTTAAGTGTACCTGTTTATAACTGACGTAGAACCTTTCGAAAAGAGCATGTGTGCTCAAAGATGTTATCTGAATTTTAAATAAATAGATAAAATAAATAACCTACCATGGTGCCATCTGTTGTACACAGATGGCACCATGTTGTACAGATGCTCTGGACATGTCACCCAGCTTGGTAGTCTGCTTACTAGAAACATCAGCGAATTATAGGAATGGTTCACTAGTAACAAGTTAGTTCTGAACACCAAGAAAACTAAAGCCATCATGTATCATTCCAGACACCATGGTCCTTCAAGGCTGCATTTGTTGCCTATTGCCATGACCAATGGGGCTCTAATTGAAGTGGCTGATTCATTTAAATATCTTGGAGTGTATATGGAACTGGATGTCTCCTTTAAGCTCTATGTGGGCTGTGTCTCAAAGTCCCTGCACTAGAAAATTTAGTTACTTTACTGGCTGAGCAGTTATATGTCCAGTACCTTCAGGCGTGCTGTTGTCAACAGTATGCTATCCCCAGTTCTATTATATGGTGTTCCCCTTCTTCAGGCCCTAAGGAGAACAGAGGCTAATAGGCTAAAAGGTCCTCCATAATATAATTTATAGATTTGCCACCAGTGCTTCTCCTAGGGAACACCATGGTGATGCCTTCCACCTATTAAATTGGCCCTTCTTTGAAGGACAATTCCACTGTCCTCTCCCATGTCTAGTGTACAAACTAGGAAAAGGTGTTAGCCCCCACCCAGCCTCAGTTATGTGTCAGCAATTAAACCCTTGAGTAAAATGCTGTAGTCCTCCAATTGTACACTACTCGAGGTTCTAAGAACAAGGTCCTGTATGGGTAGCAGATCCTTTGCTTACTTTACCCTTATCTGTGGAATGTCCTACCTCCACCCCTTCACAATTGTTCCTTATTTGGTGGTTTTAAAAAAGGACTTAAGATTTTTCTCCTTGAATGTAGTCACTGTACTTGTATTTATTGAGATGCACCTTCCTGTTGAATCTGCTACTTTGTAAAAGTGTAGCTGTCTGTGTGCTCACTGTTAATTGTTTATATACTATTGTTGATAATGCTGTAACCCTGTCATTTCATTGTTAGTTTTATGGATTGTACTACTCATCTGACTTTGTGTGCTGCTTTATGTTATGTTCCCATGTAATGAATTCTGTGTCACCCCTGAAAAAGGGACTTTTAGTCAATGGGCCTACCCATTCAAGAAAATCCAATAAATAAATACATAAACAATACAAACAGCATCCTTTAAAAGATGGGGGTCACCACCAATGTGAATGTCAAGAAACTGGTGGAAGGCAGTGACTGCAACTGGGTAACCTTCTCCCTGGTAACAGGGAAAATTAGTCAAGTGATCTCAAGTACCAGCACCCTACATTTCAGAGAGGCAGACTTTGCGAAGATAAAGGACCTTTTGTCCAAGGATCTGGAGCAGCTGCATCAGGCTAGAGCACTTGTGGAATTTGTGGAAGAGGGTACTCAAAGCTGCTGCTGAGGCCTGAATCCCTGTAAGCAGTAAGGGGAGAAGAGATAAAAAATGACCCTCCTGCTCAACATAGACCTAAAGCAACTGATTCTGAACAAAGATGTCTATGACTTCTGGGAAAAGATTTGAAAGGTTGTCTGAATCCCTTCCAAGTGAATATGAATTTGACCACAAGGGGCCATCATCTTAAACTTGATGGCAGACACATTCAAAAAGGACACAAGTAAGTTCTACTTTATAGGGAGAGGAGTGAATAAATGGAATAACTTGTCTAGTGCAGTGGTCTGTACCGTGTAAATATATCGTGGACAGAACCGTGTGTGGAATACCGTACTGTAAGAAGGAGTGTTGTTTTACAGCGACAAGGGTTGTTTAAACATGCAGTAAGAACCACTATCCCTGTCACTGTAGGGTGACGTTGGTGCAAGTGAAGGATGCTGCCAGGGTGGTGTCTGGTCAATCTGCTCCTTTGGTGGAGTGGCTAGAGCACCTGCCTCCAGCAGTGCCGGGGACCTAAGGCTGCAGCCCCACGTCCCACTATGCTGCTGCTTTTTTTGGGGGGGGGACAAAAAAAATCACTGCTCTGATTTTTTTGTTCCCCCTCCCCTCCCAGAGTAGATTATATTTAGTCTGGGGGGTATGTGGGGCAAAGCCCCCCACATTGGGGTGCAAGGGATAGATCTCCCTGCAAAAACAAGTTACTTCTCTGGTGAACACTGTATTTGTTGTTGTCGGCATGTTTTGTCAACATTATTATGCTGCATGCTGATTTTGAGTGGCATTGTTGATGTGCACAGTTTTAACCGGGACATTATGACACTGTGCCCAGTGATCAATGCAGGCACTTTTGGCAGGATTCAAAGCTGATTGGGATGGTTTGAAAGGGTTTTTGAAGGGGAAAGAAAGGGGGTAGAAAAAAGAGAAGTAGTTTTAAGGTAGAGCTGCAGAGCAGAATGAATGGGCTCCATGTTTTTATGTGCTCATATTATTCTATGTTTTTTGTGTGCAGGTCAGAGAGTACAGATCAGCACCGAGGGATTGTAAGGTTACAATTAAATTACTGATTGGAATAAAGAATAGCATCATGAGTTGCAGGCACCACCACAGTCTTCTTCCAATATTTAAATGGAAGGAGGGTATTATGCCTCTTTAAAATGGAGGCAGTATAGTGTAGTGGTTAAGGGCACTAAGCTGCAAACATGGAGACCTGGGTTTCAATCCCTTCAGCACCCACTTGCATAATATGTGACTCTGAACAAGTCACTGAACTTCTTTGTACTCTCAGGTCACGCCTGGAAGCAAGCTCTGGCTTAGTGTGCCTTTCCTGTTTAAACAATTTCCCATTTCCTTTGCCCTTAAACAAAGGAACATGAGAGGAGCCACTGTGGTAGCCAGGAGTTATATCTGAGATTGTAAATTAGTACTTAGATTCAGTGTTTAACAAAGGGTTCCAGGTGGAGAATGTGTGCTCACTGGGAGGACCTATGGCATCATGAGTAGGTATTACACATCCCACAGACATAGATGTAGTCTGTTTGGATTTCAGCAATGTCTTTAACACTGAGGTGCATGCCCAAGCTTCTGGACAAAGTACACAAGTGAGGTATACATGGGGCATGCATAGGTGGATTGTTAATTGTCTTTGGGGTCATGAAGCACATGATTGTGTTGAAGGTGCACTACTCAGAGTGGAGTGTGGTACTCAGCAACATCACTCCAAGATTGATATTGGGGCCTCTGTTGTTCATCATTTTTATCAATTATTCTGGAAGACCTCTAGCAGACTGCTTAAGTTCACTGATGTCTTTAAGACTGGCAGAGTAGTGAACACCATTGAAGATGGGGACAAATTTCAGGAAGGCTGGAACAAGCTGGGTGATTGGCCAGAGTCCTGCATTTTCAGATTCAATGTAGCCAAATGGGGGGGGGGGGGCACAGTATCTGATTGACTGATGGTTTCTTGGGATTCTTTTATCCCCTTACTCCTTACATGCACTGTTTGGTTTCTATGCCCTTACTGTAAGGCGCCCTATATTCTAATTGGTTGTCTGCTTGCAGGCAAATGTCAAGGGTGAGCCCTAACCTTCTTTCCCACCTGTTCAAGGGTCAGAGCATACTTAACAGGGTCAATACCATTGTTATCTCAGTCATGGTCCCTTGCAGATAGCTTTGACCACAGTCCTCAAACATGGCTGATAGGGTGAAATTAGTTCTCTGATCACCTGATGTAGGCACGCAAGTTCAATCCTCAGTCTTTCATCAATGACACATCAACCATATACCACCGTGGTGCCAGCAGACACTGAATACAAAAGGCAAATCCTCTTCTGGCTGTCAAAACCATCTTACACTGCAGTCTGTGGGGTCTGAATGAAGAGTACCTGCAAGGGCTGAAAGGTTCCATTGTGCCCAGTAGGTTGTAAATATAATAACCATTGACAAAATGTTTCTATGCATTATACACTCACAACTCTCATACAATATTAAACCACAGCCAAACCTTATTTTTTAAAACTTGAGCTTCAATATATAGCAACCTGCTGTACCAATACACTGCATATTTTAATAGACTAGTACATGTGAAGCATTACATAAAACTGGAAACTATAATGATAATAAGAAGATAACTAATTCTCACTAATGTTCTGATAATGTATATTTTTAAACACACATAAAAACATAGAAGTTGACAGCAGATAAGGAACGCAAGGCTCATCCAGTCTGCCCATTTTTTCTACCTTATGAATGTGCCATAGGCTTTCACTCTGTCAGTAGCGTACCTCATCACATCACTAAGCACACTAGTAATACTTTTTAACCCTCCTTAAGTTGGCATTCCACCTTAAGGCTTGGATTTTGGCCAGTGCCACCTTTAATGCAGAAAGAGGGGGCCACATCTATAAAAAGGCCTTGAGCTCCAGATTTAGGGCTTCCTATCAGTCCACACCTTCGAGGTATGACAAGCAGCACAACATGTGTGTGCGGGTGTAAAGGAAAAGTGGAGAAGGAATACTGAAGTTGTCACCTTCATGGAGCAGGAATGAACCTCATTGATAAGGGCTGGCAGTGTTGTTGGAGCTCTGATAAGGTTGCCTGGGACAAGCATAGATCACCATGGGATTGCAGAAGTCTTTCCAAGGCAGTTCACCTTAGTTAGGACAATGGCCAAGGAGCAACTTTGTCATGGCCTGCTCAGCAATAAGGACAATGGTGGTCTGAGATAGAAAGGCAGCCAACTAGGCAACAATGCCACTTTGCTTAGCCCATGAGTGTGGAGGACACTGGACTCAATGAACATGATTCTGGGATTGCAGTCCTATTTTTAGTTCTTTACTGAGTCATTCATTTGTGTATTTATTTGAATATTGGTGACTAGGAAAAGAGCACTGAGCTGAGACTATTTTGTCTGTTACAAACTGGGGTGGGGGGTGGGAGAACAACATTTCAGCAAGTTGGCATGAAAGTACCATGATGATACAGACACCAAAATGTAATAGCTGAAGCTTGCCACAGATAATTACAGTAGGGCTCCAGCTCAAACAGCACATTCAATTACAATATAATGTAACACTACACTATGGTGGCAGAAAAAAATAAAAAAAAAAATCCAAACAGCTGGATGCAACAAATAAGAATAACTTACAAAAGGGCACAGAGAAGGTATGGGTTACAAGGCAAAACTGGTGCAGATGCCCAACATATGAGGACAGGAGCAAGCAGAAGAAAAATAGGACCTCAGCAGTGATTTAAGGGCAAGGTAAGGGTGGCAATCCAAAGGGAGAAGGGGAGTAAGTTTTAGAGTGAAGGCAACAGAACTGAGAAGGACTGACCAATAGGTGTACAGCAATGGGGACATTAAAGGAACAAGAGGGCAAAAAAAAGTGAAAGGAATAAAAAGACGGGGTTAAGGGAGAAATAAGGTCAGATGGGATGGGGAGGGAAGGGACACAAACCACTGCTTAGAGGGCAGATAGCCAGAGGGGGAAGATACAGACTATGCAACCTGGAGAGCCTTAGAGAGAGGAGAGGTGCAGTGGAATAGGCACCATGAGGACAGGGTGGAAAGACTGAGGAGTTGGTACAGGGAATTGTGATGGTTAAGAAGGTGAGAGCTAGAAGCAAAGAGACAGAAGAAATGAAAGATAGGATTCCGTGTGGCATAGATTTGGAGGCACCACAATAGACAACTTCCACATAGTCAGATAGTGAGAGAATCATTTTAAGAGCAACCTTATGATGAAATGGGAGTGGAAGGCAGGATTTATTCTTGAAATTTCTGTGATATCTCTAGAGAAATTCCCTGCCTGCCTGCATTACCACAGTGGGCCACCAGAGAAAATCTCTTTAGATATATTGCAAAGTATCTGGAAATATCTGAACTGATCTATTCCTGCAACTGTAGTTCGAAGTGTAATTTTTTTGATGGTGGGATCAATGTGGACTGAAATGTCTAGGTGACTTTCCAGCCACAACCCTTCGTACTTGAAACAGGAAACAGATTCAAAGGAAGTGCCATCAAAGACTTAAACAACTTCTGGTCAGAGCCAACAGGGCTGCTGTGGTCCTTTAAAGGACAGTTTATGAGGAGGTGTGACAAAATGGCAATGTTGAAAATGTGGCATGAAAATATGAAAAATTCATGAAGTTACGTACGTGTGTAGAAACTGCATAATGCATGCCTGTACACCATCATTTTGACACTTGGACAGCTGATTCTGATTGCTGTATGATTTTTGTAATATAAAAATGTGTTATTGAGTGTCTCTCATGAGACATGCTGTTTCAGCTAAAAGAGAACAGCCAGGAGATAATTACAGGCTAGAAGAGATTAAATTAAGGACCCCCTGTTTATCTAGCTTAATTGTAGCATGTCAGCTGCTAGGATGGGAAATCATAAACTTGTATTACGTTTAGAGGAAGAGAGCAGGTTAGGACGCTTTAGTGCGAAGTCATAAAAGATTCGTTGATGTGTCCTGGGAAGAAGAGCTACTTGAGATCAAAGAAGGGATTTTTTTTAAAGAAAGTCATGTGGGGACATGAGTTTTGCTGAGGTCACCTTTATTAATTCATCTCCTACTGGATAGACATCCTGATTGTATAATTTTTAATAAACAGAGGAGGAGCTGGGTGACATCATGGAGAAGTCAGGGTCAAGACAGTGTTTTAATTATGCTGCAACAGACCTCTACTGACACACATGTTTGGACTCTCTTTTTTATCATTTAATATCTTATTATTTTTCCAGTAATTATGTCTACAGAATAATATGCAACCACAAAATTCTCGTAAGTTCTCATAAGAAATAAAACTACATAAGTCATGCATATTCTTAGCATAAAGATTAACCTAGACCAAGTCAAGAAAGAAAAGGGGGGGAACTTTTCATACACCATATATATATATATACACATACACACAAACATGTAAGCCGAAAGACAGTTGCAATATATATTAACATCCCTTAAAAAAAATCAGTGTAATATCAGATACTTTCCCTAATCCAAATCCCTTTCTTTTTTTAAATTCATAATTTCTTCAAATTAAGCAAATCAAACAAAAAAAAGACTAAACAATTAATATGTAATAGCTAACATCTGACATTCTGAAGATCCATTTTGTCCATACTTGCTAAGATATCTTGTTCTGAAGAGGTGGGGGATTCCCGGTCTCCTGGCATGAATATTGTGCACAGAGATAAGAGGTAAGATGATCTACATCAAAGAAAATGTATGTATTACCGTCTTTAATAATTTTAACTTTCACAGGTGGTAACATAGAAAACTGTGCACCAGTTTTGAGAATTTCTTCACGATGGGTCAGGAATTTCCTCTGTCTTTGCTGTGTTGCATAACAATAATCTGGGTAAATAAAATACTTGTGGCCATTGTAGTCCAAAGAAACTTTGATCTTGGCTAATCTAAAAATATAATCTCTATCTGAATCGAACCCAAAGGTAGCCAAAATTGTTGGTTTATTTGATCTGAGAATCGTCCTTCATGCTTAAGAACCCAAAAAGCTTTTGTTATTAGTGGAGTATTCTCTTGAGGAAAATCGAAAGTTTTAATTAATATGTCCTTCACCAACTCTCTGGTATTCTCAAACTCAGTATCTAACTGCTTTAAAACCCCTAAAATCCGAATATTTCTGTAACAAAGTAAGTTCTCTGCATTCTCCAACTTCCTATTAATATTATAATTATCTTTCATTAAACCTGCATAACCGGCTTCTAACGAAGTAATCTTTGCATCATGTTTGCTTACAGCTGTTGAATTTTTGACTACAGTTTTCTTCATTTCCTCACATGTAAATTTTATTGTATTTACTTCAGATTGCAAGAATTCTGTCTTCTTCAATATCGCATCAAATCTATGATCACTTCATTCAGTCCAAGCCAAAATTTTATCCAGTGTTGCACCAAGCTTTTCGAGTGTACAACCCCCAACCTCAAGAGAAGACTGCTGCATAATATCAGTTTGTCGCAGCTGGTAACTTTGTTTATTTGACTCACCCATGCCTGAAGATACATTAGAAGGGATATTGGGGGATATCTTATCCACAGCCTGTAGGGTGATTGGCGAACTAAAAACAGCCCTGCCACCACTCTCCAGGCTAGTTTTACTTGGGAGATGCCACTGCTCTAGCGGGCCCGACTTCGGAGATACAAATTCTGACACCATACCGCCCCTGCTCCTTTGGGAATCCATACTGAAACAACTAATAGCCAAAATATTAAAGCAGAGGTGAAGGTGGGTCAATTGGAAATTGACAAGAGAGAAACTTTATTCTATAACCAGTATCCCGTAGGTCACACAGAGGAGTCAGAACAAGCTGTTACTGCTGTCGGCCATCTTTAACCCCTCTGTTTGGACTCTCTTGAAAACAACATCTGTCTATCAGCACTATTAGAAGAGATACATTAGATATATAAGTCTAATTGTCTGGTGGTAGGAATTTTTTTTAACCCATGTTCTTTTAAATGATTGTATGTTTTTGTGATATATGGTTCTGTATTTACATTTTACATTTTTTCTATTTTTAAGTAAACTTCTACTTTAGAGACCACTTAGTGTGCCTTTGAAATTCTTTTTCTTGACAAGTGAAGCATGCATGGTTAAAGTTGACACTGTACAAAGTTTACTGGTTTTACCAAACTGGGAAAAGGCAAAAGTTGATTCTGAGGTCTCAATAGAGTTTTAAGGGTTCATTTTGTATGCCTGGTTAGGTGCCTGTAGGCAAAAGATATCTGGCCCCCCCAAATAGCAGAATTATCTGAGCCTGTATATTGAGTATGCTAGCAAGAGGTTCATGGTTTGAATCCCTCTGGAACTTGAAACCAAAGTTTGATTCAAACCCACAAAACAGACAGGAGGGTAACCCTGTTCTGTTAACCATTCACAAGACTGCGCTCAGAGGTTGGCACTGAGGGAGCAGAGGGCCTGACCTGCTGAGTGGGTTTGTGACAGATTTGTTGGCAGCGGTGCAGTAAATTTTGGTATTACAAGCTGTTATTGTTCAGTGTGTCAGCTTGAGACTGTCAACTCACTTGCAAAGAAAGAAAAAGGCAGTGATTTATATTTAAAAAAGGAGACAGAACTATATCACTTGGTGTACAGTCAAGTTCCTACCTGTTTTATTTTTTTTTCCTAAAGTGCAAGTCACAGTAACCATAGTTAG
Organism: Neoceratodus forsteri; assembly: GCA_016271365.2. NCBI lineage: Eukaryota > Metazoa > Chordata > Ceratodontiformes > Ceratodontidae > Neoceratodus > Neoceratodus forsteri. The sequence goes on along the minus strand of CM057450.1, from coordinate 1,733,269,393 downwards.
GGAAGATGATGGCTTCCAACTACAGCAGGCACACTGTAGACTACTTAAAGCACTTGTTTGGGGACAGAGGAGTCCCATTCAAGGTGAAAGCCAGCAAACAGAACCTCATGGATGCCCTGATGGTAACAGATACCCAGAACATCGAGTCACAGACAGTGGCTGAAAAGGACCAAACCATGAGTGTGGCAGGGCTAGCAGCCAGTGCAGTGTCCAGATCCAATGAGGATGGCAACAGGGCCACTGTCAGTGAAGGGCCACAGCAGCAGGGGAAGGTCACTGGTATCATGGATCCAGAAGTACTCAGGCTGCAAATTAAGTTGCGCTGAATGGAGCTGGAGTTCCAGAGGGAAAGGGACCGTGAACAGCGGGAGGCAGACTGTGAGGCAGAGTGAGAATGCCAAGATGCAGACCATGAGGAGCGTGAGTGCCAGAGACAACATGAACTGGAGGAGCTAGGACTCCAACCAGCGGCACCAGAGTAGGTAAGTGGCTTGGGTTTAACTGGGACTACAGGACTGGGTAACAAATTGAATTCCAAATTGATAATTGAATTTAAAGAGGGGGAGGATATGGATGCCTTTTTAAATTCTTTTAAAAAAACTTTGTATTCAGGCTAAAATTCCTAGGGATTCCTGGAGCTTCCAGCTATCCCTGCTACTTACCAGGAAAGCTAGGGGTGCATTGGGTCAAATGGACAATGAGGACAGTGATGATTACAGAAAACTTAAAGCTGCACTGTTAAAGAAATTTGAATTAACTGCTGAATCATACACAGCTAAATTCTGTAAGCTCAGGACAAGCCCTGACATGAGCTACGAGGAGCTAGCCATGAAAGGTCAGTTTTTAAAACGTTGGTGGGAAGGAATTGAAGCAAACTCTGTTGATAAAATTGAAAATGTGATTTTGGTTAGAACAGTTTTTCCGGGCATGCCCAGCAGAGCTGAAAACCTGACTGGAGGACCAAGATCCCAAAACAGTGCAAGAGGCTGCTGAATTCACGGACTGCTGTGCCAAGAGCAGACCTGCTCTGAGAGGAAATGGGGTGGGAGTGGCAGGGCAGAAAGGGAAAAGCGCACCTTTAGGGCAGCTAAAACCCTCACTGCCTCCACCAAAACCAGTTATCCCCAGGTTTTAGAGAAAAGATTTCACTGAGAAAAGAAATGAATGTTGGTTGTGTAAAGAAACTGGGCATTTTGCCAGACAGTGTCCCAAAAAGGTGAGCAATACACAACAGGGTGCTAGGAAAGAAGTGGATTGTTTGTGTGTCCCTGGAAGCATGCCTGTAAACATGAGGGAACACATGCACCCAGTCATGGTAAATGGTGTACAGACGCAAGGGTTAAGGGACACAGGGGCGTCCCTGACATTGGTAAAAGGGGATCTAGTAGAACTGGGTCAGCTTATACCTAATAAATACTTCACAGTACAGAACTTTACTGGTGAGGTGAAAACATTGCCCCTCACCAGTGTTCTCCTAGACTGGGGTGAAAGAGGGGGAACTGTGCAACAGGTATCTGTAGCCCAAAGCTTAGCAGTGGATGTGATCCTGGGCAACAATCTCAAACAGGAGATGGTGTGTGCAGTTACCCATAACCAAGTGGCAAGGGAAAATTGTAGTTCTCTGAACCCCACATGAGCCACTGTGGACACCACTAAGAGGCCTGTTCCCCGGCTTGTGTCTCCTGATATGGAGATTAACAAAAAGGGGGTAGAAATTTCCCCAGTAGCAAGTAACCATACAGCTACAGAGGGTTATTCCGAAGAGGGAGGGGTGACCCATTGTCGGAGGGTTGGGATTGACAGTGATCCTGACTGCCCTGACGCTAGTGCTAGGGACCCTAGTTTAGCGACTGAAGGGGACTTGTCCTATGCCTTGGGAATGTGTGAGGGGTTTGCAGGTACTCAGAGAAGTGACCCTAGTCTAGAGAAGCTGAGGGCTTGGGCAGACTCTGATGAGGCACAGGGAGGTAACGGCAGAAATAAGGGTTATTGGGGAAATGGACTGATACTCAGGCTGTGCAAACAGAGGGACGGGTGCTAGGCAGGCAGCTTGTCGCTCCCCAGGGGTATCGTGAGCAGTTGCTCAAGATTGCACATGATATTCCTTTGTCTGGTCATCTGGGAATCACGTGCACTACACAGTGGTTGGTCCAGAATTTCTATTGGCCTAACTTCACCCAGCAGGTGAAGGAGTATTGCAGGTCTTGTCACCGGTGCCAAGAAATAGGGAAGGTGGGCAAGAAAACCGAAGCCTCCCTGATTCCATTGCCCATAGTGGAGGAGCCATTCCAGAGGGTGGGAATGGATATTGTAGGGCCTTTAAATACCCCCAGCTCCTCAGAGAAGGGATTCATCCTGACTGTGGTGGATTATGCCACCCGGTACCCCGAGGCAGTCACCCTATCCTCACTGAGGACAGACAAAGTGGCAGATGCCTTGCTTGGGATTTTCTCCTGTGTTGGGTTTCTGCAGGAGGTTATCACCGATCAAGAGGGCTTCTTCATGTTGGACCTGATGAAATGTTTATGGTAAAAGTGTGGGGTGGTGCAGAGATGCATGACCCCATATCACCCACAAGCCAATGGGCTTGTGGTAAGATTCAATGGTACCCTGAAGTCAATACTCTGGGTGTTTGCTGAACAGCATGGGAAGGACTGGGAGAAATACCTTCCCCACCTGTTGTTTGCATACAGGGAGGTGCCTTAAGAGTCAACAGGATTTTTTCCCTTCAAACTCTTATATGGACGCCGAGTATGTGGGCCCCTAGACTTGATCTGGGAGGACTGGGAAGGCAAGCATGCCACCCAGGGAACTCCCATAGTAGATTACATCCTTAAGTTTATGGAAAGGCTGAAGGAGCTTATGGGGACAGCCCAGAGCAACCTGGCAGCTGCCCAACAGAAACAAAAAGTGTGGAATGACTGCACAGCCAGAGCTCACTCATACATGGTGGGTCAGGAAGTCATGGTCCTTATGTCCATTCCATGGTCTGGAAAGACAAACTGCAGGCTGAGTGGGCAGGACTGTACAAAGTGGTTAGGAAGGTAAATGACGTGAACTATATTATAGAGTTACCTGACAGAAGACAGACAGAAAGGATGTATCATGTCAACATGATGAAGTCATATGCAAATAGGGCTGACATAGTGTTTGCAGTGTATAGTCCTGGGGAGGGAAAGGATGAAGGAGACCCCCTTCTGGACTTGCTGGAAGAAATTAAGAGGGAGTCCTCTGTGGAGGCAGTAAAATTGTCTCCCCAGCTGGCCCCAGACCACATCCAGAAAGTAAGGGAGGTTTTGGCAGACTTTGCCCCATTGTTTAGTGCCAAGCCTGGATTAACCCCCTTAGCTATGCACGATGTGGAGACAGGGACACAGATGTCCATATGGTGGATGGCATATCAGGTGTCAGAGGCTGTCCAAAAGGACATTAGGAGGGAAGTGGAGGAGATGCTGGATTTAGGGGTAATCCAGAGATCCCACAGCCCCAGGGCCTCACCTGTAGTCCTTGTGCCCAAGCCAGATGGCTCTACTCATTTCTGTGTGGACTATCATGGACTGAATGCAGTCACTAAGTCAGACGCCCAACCAATGCCCTGGATGGACGAACTCCTAGACAGGTTGGGAGGGGCGACCTACCTTATGACCATTGACCTGACCAAGGGGTACTGATAGGTAGAGTTAATGGACAGAGCTAGGGAGAGGTCGGCCTTCATCACTCTGATAGGCTTATCTGAATTTAAGGTAATGCCTTTTGGAATGAAGAATGCCCTGGCCACTTTCCAAAGGTTGATGAACCAGGTGTTAAATGGTTCTGAGGAGTATGCCGCGGTGTACCTGGGTGACATTGCCATCTTTAGTGCCAGCTAGGAGGAACACTTGTCCCACCTTAGGGAAGTGCTAGGCAGGATACAGAGGGCCGGGCCCACTGTCAAAGCCGGGAAGTGCCAGGTGGCCATGGGAGAGGTGGCATACCTCAGGCATGTGGTAGGCCGAGGACAGCTCCATCCTAACCAAATAAAGATAGAGGTAATCTGGGTGTGGCCAATACTAGAGATGCAGAAGCAGGTCAGGAGTTTTCTTGGGACAGCAGGGTACTATAGAAAATTTGTACCCAATTACAGTGCCCTGGCTGCTCTCTATCTGGCCTGGTAAAGAAAAGGATGCCAAAGAAAATTACCTGGGGACCCGCCTCTGAAGAAGCCTTTACTAGATTGAAGGAGGAACTGTGCAGTGCTCCTGTTTTGACAAGTCCTAACTATAGTAGACCCTTTATAGTTCAGATTGATGCCTCAGACATGGGTATTGGGGCGGTACTGAGTCAGACATCTAGCCAAGGGAGGCATCACCCAATAGCATACCTGAGTAAAAAGTTACTTCCCAGGGAGCAGGCATACTCCACTGTGGAAAAAGAGTGTCTTGCCAGAGTGTGGGCCCTAAAGAAGTTGGAGCCATACTTGTATGGGCAGCATTTTGTGGTACAGATTGATCACAGACCCCTGGTTTGGCTGACACAGATGGGAAAAAACAATGGTAGATTGCTAAGATGGAGTCTTGCTTTGCAGGGGCATGATATGACAATATTACATAGGGCTGGAGCCAAAAATCAGAACTCCGATGGGCTGTCTCATGTCTACGAGGACTGAACTGATTTGGGAAGCTCATCCCATGCAGGGGAAAGAGCCCCCAAATTCAGTCTAGGTGGGGAGGATTGTGACACCTGGACAGCTGGTTCTGATCGCTGTATGATTTTTGTAATATAAAAATGTGTTATTGAGTGTCTCTCATAAGACATGCCGTTTCAGCTAAAAGAGAACAGCCAGGAGATAATTACAGGCTAGGAGAGACTAAATTAAGGATCTCCAGTTTATCTAGCTTAATTGTAGCTTGTCAGCTGCTAGGATGGGAAATCATAAACTTTTATAACATTTAGAGGAAGAGAGCAGGTTATGACGCTTTAGTGCAAAGTCCTAAAAGATTCTTTGATGTGTCCTGGGAAAAAGAACTTCTTGAGATCAAAGAGGGGAATTTTTTTAAAGAAAGTCATGTGGGGACATGAGTTTTGCTGTGGTCACCTTTATTAATTTACCTCCTGCTGGATAGACATCCTGATTGTATAATTTTTAATAAATAGAGGAGGAGCTGGGTGACATCATGGAGAAGGCAGGGTCAAGACAGTGTTTTAATTATGCTGTAACAGACCTTTACTGACACACATGTTTGGACTCTCTTGACAACAACATCTGTCTATCAGCACTATTAGAAGAGATACATTAGATATGTAAGTCTAATTGTCTGGTGGTAGGAATTTTGCATTTTTTTAACCCTTGTTCTTTTAAATGATTGTATGTTTTGTGATATATGGTTCTATATTTACATTTTACATTTGTTTCTATTTTTAAGTAAACTTCTACTTTAGAGACTACTTGGTGTGCCTTTGACATTCATTTTCTTGACAAGTGAAGCATACATGGTTAAAGTTGACACTGTACAAAGCTTACTGGTTTTACCAAACTGGGAAAATGTAAGAGTTGATTCTGAGGTCTTTAATAGCATTTTAAGGGTTCATTTTGTACACCTGGTTAGGTACCCATAGGCAAAAGATATCTGGCCCCCCTGAAGAGCAGAATTATCTGAGCCTGTACATTGGGTACATTAGCAAGAGGTTCACAGTTTGAATCCCTCCAGAACTTGAGACCAAAGTTTGATTCGAACCCACAAAACCGACAGGAGGGTTACCCTGTTCTGTTAACTGTTCACAAGACTGCACTCAGAGGTTGGCACTGAGGGAGCAGAGGGCCTGACCTGCTGAGTGGGTTTGTGACAATCATTTTTTTGAATTTGTTTACCACATTTTCAACATGGGCTTTTTGGGACCTCCCTTTATGAAGAGTGTCACTGTGATTTCTTCGATCCATCCCAAAAGTTGAATTTACACAGCGACCACACCATTCTGCGACACAGGTACGAAAACACATTTCGTGCAGGATGTGACAAAAGACAGCTGTACTGTACATAAGGAGGTGTTGAAAATAGCAATGTTGGAAATCTGGAGTGAAAATATTAAAAATTGGTGAAGTTACGAGCATGCACAAATAATGCATAATGCTCACCCATAACGCAGTCATTTTTTTGGAATTTTTTCACCAAGTATTCAACATGGACTTTTTTGGGATCCCACCTCATGAACAGTAGTAAAGTCATTTTGTTAATTGGTCCCAAAGCGTCATTCCATGCAGTGATGACAAAATCACTTTTCAGGATTGAGAAACAAAATGATAGTGACCTGTTCACGAGGTGGGGTCCCAAGAACCCCATGTTGAAAGTTTGGGACCAAAATTCCTATAAATTACTGAGATATCAACCGAAGTTGCCCCCCCTTGACTCCCATTATACAGTACTTACTCAGTTCCTCAGTCCAGAGTTTGGCTTTGAAAAGTGCAGATGTGTTCTGATCCAGGGAAGATCTCTGCTCCTGACCTGCGGAGGTTAAGTATGGAGTGATGGGGGTGCGGAGAGGTGGGACAGAGGGAGGGTGGGGATGGGGAGGGGACGGGAGGCAACAGTGGACTGTTTTCTTCTTTTCATGTAACAACAAAACAAGAAAGATAGTGAGGGAAGGTTTTCTTCATTTACAGGTTAAAAAGAAAATTAGAAACACTGGGGTGGGCTCCCAGTGTGCCACAGTAGTGGGGGGGGCATGTCAACATGAGGATTGGGCATCCCAATGTTGGCAAATAATTCTAGGGAGGAGGGAGTGCATCTGACACCAGGAGTGGGCATCCCAGTGTTGGAATTAAAATATACAAATGTTTTTTGGCACACTAGGGTGGGGCTTCCAGTGTGCAACAATAGTGGTGGTGGTGGGGTAATGCTGTCATGGGGTCTAGGCACCCCAATGACAGCTTTTCAGGAGTGTGTGGTGGGCAGCAGGAGCTGCCATGTTTCGGTACCCTGGGGTGGGCTCCCAGTGTATCACATAATCGGGGGGGAACATTCTGAAATGGTGATTGGGTACCCCAATGTCAGCTTTGCAGAACTGTGTGGCAGGCCCCAGGAGCTGCCATTGTGGAAAGCCACTCTGCCACTGAGCAAACATGTTGCTTGTAACTCCAGCCATGGCCATTACTGTACACTGTAATGCGCATAGACAGAGTCTTGTCATCTACTGCTACAATGAGGAAACTGCACCTGATTGCAGTGGCAGATTTCTTTCAAGGTTTTGGCACACTTTGAAGTTTTCTGTCATCGCCAGCATGTTCATTGGTTGGCAGCTGAAGGACGCACCCACTAAAGTGTCCCCTGCATTGGTCACAACACTGACACACTTCTAAAATGTGCCACCACTGCAAATGTTGCTTGCGCATGCACGCAAGCCAACATACTGTAAAAAACTTGAAAAGTTACTTTACAGATCTTGAAGCAGTTCTAGCATTCTGGCAGAGCCACTAAGGCTGCTAATGCATTAACTTGATGTGTGTGTCTTGAACTTAAACATGGGGACCTTAGAGGTGAGAAGGAGGGGTGAGAAGCCAATGACAATGTAGGGTCAAAGGCTACTTAGTAGTGTAGGGCTTATGGGCAGACTGGATGGGCATGGCAGTCCTTATCTGTCCTTATCTGTCCAGGACCTCCTTGTACATGAGCCTGCTCAATGGAGTATCTTCCACCAATAAACTTGAACTTGAACAACAATGTTCTAGGTTTCTGTATAAAATGTGCATGGTAACCAACCCCACAATTTATCATGGGGCTTTTCATGTTGACTGTTCCCCTTTCAGAAAACTGTATACTTTTAGAAATGATCTGGTGTAAATTAAACATTTCGATATACCTGCCACTGGTGATGTAAAGCTGAAGAACAGGTACATTAAATTATTTTAACACAATAACCTTGACTGGATTATTACAATTGTAAAATGGCTTTTGCTGTTAATGAGTGGAACTTTACTTCTGTATAAAAACCAGGTAAGGAATGTGAGTGTTTGTTTGTGGGGGTGGTGGGTGTGGGTCAGCTGCGATGCTTCAGAGCACTGTCAGTTTCCTTGTGGCTAGCATGGGAGGGAGGGATTTGTTTCACTGTTCTCCTGTCAACTATGTGCCTGGACTTCATACAGTGATGTTATTGTTCAGTAACATCACTGTCCCAGGCACACACTGACCAATCAAAGTGAGAGCATACTCTCCTGCATTATTATCTAGCTGGACATTGACTCTTTGATATTATCTGCCAGTTCAGTCATGGACAATGGACAACAGTCTTTATGCAGACCTTTTTTTCTGTTTTAAAGAATCTGTACATTTTTATGATAAAGTGCATGCTCATTGAAAGTTGTATAAGCTTATGCAGATATGGTATTGACTGTATTTCATAAAACTTTATAAATAAAAAATTAAAAAAGGATATGGGAATTGTTACTGCCATTGTATTATTCATGTAACAGCAAAAAAACAGCAATGGTTTTTAAATCAACACCCTTAAAACCGGGAGTTGTTACATACCAACATACTAAAATGCTAGCAGAATAGGCCCAATGGTCTTTCGCGTTTGCTCGTTTGGTCAGCCCCCACCCTGGGAGCTGACCTTGCTGCCCCCCTCATCTTCTCTGGCTTCTCCCTTCCCAGTTCAGGATATTTTTGCTGCATTGGATCTTGCTTCCAGAACCCTTCCCCTGTACCTGTCCCACCCCCTCTTGAACCCCTCCACCGTCTCTGCCTCCACCAGCCCCATGGGCAGCGCATTCCATGGCTCCACCACCCTCTCAGTGAAGTAGCACCTCCTCCTTTCTCCCCTGAATCTTCCCTCCTCCAGCTTCCACCAATGCCTTCTAGTTGCCCTCCTCCTTCCTTCGAAGCACCCTGACTGCTCCTCCTCTATTTACCCCCTTCATGTACCTGAAGACCTCTATCATGTCCCCCCGGTCCCTTCTCTCTTCCAATGTGTACATATTTAGCTCTTCGAGCCTCTCCACATAGATCCTGTCCCCTAAGCCCCAAATCATTTTGGTTGCCCTCTTCTGGACCCTCTCCAGGAGTTTAAGCTCCCCTATGGATGCACCCACAGAGAAGACTGATGACAACTGTCACAAGGGAGGCCCACAGGAAGGAGGCAGAGGACACCACAGGGAAAGGAAGCAGCTCCTGCTGGGGGACTCAATTATTATGGGTATAGAACTGGGGGGAGCTGGGAAAACTGAAGTAAGGTGCTTGCCTGGTGCCATGGCTTGGAGGGACAGGAAGCACATCCTCAGGATCACGAGAACAGCTGCAAGGGAGTCTGAGCTGGACGTAATTGTCCACCTAGGGATAAATGACTTGGCTCATCATGAGATTAGAGCAGTGCAGGAGGACACTGCAGAGTTGGGAGGGGCTAAGACAAGTAGCACACACAGTATCCTTCTCAGAGGTGCTGCCTGTCAAAGGCATGGGGAGGCGAGGTAGTTAGCACCATGCAGTTTAATGAATGGTTGAAAAAATGGTGTGGAGCACAGGGTTTGGCTTCATTGGGACTGGGGTTCCACCTGAGGGACACCAGCCCATACTGGCAGGATGGTCTGCATCTGTCCAGGAAGGGAACAAGTCTTTGAGCAATCGGTTTAAATGCTTCATTGGCAAGCTTTTAAACTAGTCAAAGGGGAGGCACTGACACAGCAGGAAAATCCCAGCCTCGCACAAAACAGGGTACTAAATGAGAAAAGACCGAGGTAGAACCGTCAGTGGGGATGCTGCAACAGAAGGTAAAGCCATCAAAAAATGGAGAGCAATGAGTACCAATGCCCATAGTCTGGGTAACAAGCTTCCTGAATTAGTGGCCTTGATGGAGGAGGAACATCTGGATATTGTGGAGTCATAGAAACATGGTACACACAAAACCATGACTGGGACATAAACATACCAGGATACACTATCTACAGGAGGACAGGGAGGGTGAAAGAGAGGAGGAGTAGCTCTTTACATAAGGAAGGAATAAAAGCAACAGAACAAAAGGGTAAGCAGGAGGAGAAGAAGCACTGTGGGTAAATTTGAAGACAGGCAATGTCACCACAATCCGCACAGGGTTAGAGCACAGACTCTCAGGGGAGGAAATGGACAAGGAAATGATATAAAGTATACTTAGAATGGCAGAAAAAGGGAGATATTGCTGATGGGTGATCTGAATATGCCAGATGTTAACTGGAGTGCAGTTGCAGCTGCCACTTCGAAGAGTGGAGTTATTCTAGATGCCCTACAGGGGGCATGCCTTAGACAACTAGTACTGGAGCCCACTCAAGAGGGAGCAATATTAGACTTGCTTCTCTCAAATGGAGATGGAGAGAGGATCACAGATGTAGAAGTGGGTAGCCATCTGGGAACTAGCGACCATCGAACAGTATGGTTCACAATAAACACATCAATAGAGTCAAACCATACAAAGACAAAAGTACTGGACTTTAGGAGGGCTGACTTTGCCAAAATGGGTGAGTGCCTAAGGAATGCACTAGCAAATGGGCAGGAAGGAGGGTGGAAGAACAATGAGGAATAATAAAACTGCCATCACAGAGGTAACGAGCCTTGTGTGGAAGCAAATAAACAAAACAAAACGATGTAAGAAACCACTATGGCTCTCAAAGGAAGTGGCAGTGAAGGTTCAAGAGAAAAAGAAAGCATTCAGGAAGTACAAGGAATCGCAGAAGGAGCAGGACAGAGAACTGTATCAGTTAAAGCAAAAGGAGTCTGGGAAGGCAGTCAGAACAGCAAAGGCCCAAACCGAGGAAAAGATAGCCAACTCAGTTAAGAAGGGGGATAAAACCTTTTATACATACATCAGGGAGCGAAGGAAGACCAAGGGAGGGATAGTGAGGCTTAATAAAGGGGAGAAAGGGTGGGCAGAGGGAGACTGTGTAAAGACAGAGATACTAAACAAATATTTTTGCTCAGTATTTACAAATGAAGAGGGGGAGGTGCATAAAACAAACAGTAGAAACACTCTGGATACAGAAGTTGATACCAGCCCATTTACAGAAGAAAGTGTTCTGAAAGAACTCTTAAAACTGAAGGTGGACAAAGCAATGGAGCCTGATGGGATTCATCCCAGAATTTAAAGAACTAAGGGTAGAACTAGTGACACCACTGACTACCCTTTTAACAAATCATGGGAGGATGGGGTGGTACCCGAGGACTGGAGGAGGGCAGATGTGATTCCCTTCACAAAAGTGGGAGCAAGGCAGAAGCAGGAAACTACAGACCTGTTAGTTTAACCTCAGTGATAGGGAAAATGATGGAATCACTTCTGAAGGAAAGAATTGTTGAGTATCTAGAGGCCAGAGGGGCACAGGACCCCTAGGCAGCATGGATTCACAGCGGGAAGGTCATGCCAGATGAATCTGATAGATTTCTTTGACTGGGTGACCAAAGTAGTAGATCAGGGAGGGGCTGTGGACATGGCCTACCTAGACTTTAGCAAGGCATTTGACACAGTCCCACACAAAAGATTAATATACAAGTTAGCCAGCCTGGGAGTGGGTCCCAAGATGACAGCCTGGGTAAAGAATTGGCTGGAGAATAGGACACAGAGAGTAATAGTAAATGGAGTCCACTCAGAAGAAAGGAAGGTTACTAGTGGGGTACCGCAGGGTTCAGTATTAGGACCGGTCCTCTTCAATGTCTTTATAGGTGACATTGCAGAAGGACTGGAAGGAAAAGTATGTCTCTTTGCAGATGACACAAAGATCTGCAACAGAGTTGATGCACAGGGTAGGGTGGAAAGGATGAGAAGGGACTTGGCAAGGTTAGAGGAATGGTCAAATGTATGGCAGCTTAGATTCAATGCTAAGAAGTGCAAGGTAATGCACCTGGGAAACAAAAACCCAGGGGAAGAGTACACAATGGGGGGTGAGATACTAACAACAACAAAAATGGAAAGGGACCTGGGGGTAGTCATATCAGATGACCTAAAGGTGGGCAAGCAATGTGAGAGCAGGCAAGGAGGGCTGGGGTATACTGGGATGCATAGGAGAGGCATCACCAGTAGAAAACAGGAAGTTATTATCCTTCTGTACAGACAGCTGGTGAGGCCCCATTTGGAGTACTGTGTGCAGTTCTGGAGACTTAATCTCCGAAAAGACATAGACAGGATGGAAGCTGTCCAGAGGAGGGCAACTAAAATGGTGCAGGGTCTGCACCGGAAGACATATGAAGAGAGACGAAAGGAGCTTAATATGTATAGCCTTGAGGAAAGGAGGGAGAGGGGGGACATGATAGAAACGTTCAAGTACCTCAAGGGAATCAACAAAGTCCAAGAGGGTAGCATCTTTCAAAAAAAGAGGTGTGCAAGAACAAGAGGGCACAATTTGAAGATGGGGGGGGCGGCTCAGAGGTAATTTAAGGAAGTATTCTTTCACGGAGAGGGTTATGGATGCATGGAACGGCCTTCCGGAGGAGGTTGTGGAGTCAAAATCAGTGGTGGAATTCAAGCATGCATGGGACAGTCATAAGGCCATTCTAGGTGGTGGGGGTAGGAAGAAGTAGGCTGCTGGTTAACTAGGATCTGCAGCTTATCCAGTAGGTAGGGAAATGGGCAGACTGGGTGGGCCAAGCGGTCCTTATCTGCCATCAAATTCTATGTTTCTATGTTAATGTCCCTCTTTAAGTGTAGCCTCCAAAACTGCACCCAGTACTCAAGGTGCGGCCTTACCAAGCAGTTATACTGAGGGAGTATCACTTCCCTCCTTCTGGAGGTGATCCCCCTAGCGAAGCATCCCAGCATCCTGTTAGCCTTGGCTGCTGCCCTGCTACAAATCTCCAAGTTGTTCATCTTGACATCCACCACCACCCCCAAGTCCCTCTCAGCCATCGAGACTTGTAGCATTCCCCCCCCCCCAGGTGTTGTTAAATCAATATTTTATCACAAAATTCAGTTGAGCAGTACAATAGCACCTAACTCACTAATCAGCAACACTGGTGATTTGTGGGATAGGTGCTACTGTTCACTTGCAATTTTAATAGATTATTTAATTTAGGTACTCTCTGCGTTAAAGAGCAACTGAACCTCAAAGAAGACTTTTGAAAACATAATAATTAGGCACAATTCAGCTTGCATTCCAGTTATACTTTATATAACTCTCTTCCCTATATCTTTATTACTAAAGAAATGCATATGACTGTATGATTGTTGTCCCATACAGTTTATTTTGAGTTCACCTGTCTCTATATCTTACACCCTACCTCAAGTCATAACCCTCTGTTGTGACATCACAATCTGTTGCCATGCGAGTAACTGATGTCACAAGCAGTGCTCTATGATCTAAGGTAGGGCAAAAGCAGCAGGAATAGATGAACTCTTCCACAGTACAGATCCTCATTTTCATGCAAATGACCTCACTACTAAATAATGGGGAGGAGGAATACAGAACTAATGGGAAATAAAAACTGGACAGTGTCTAAATATTAGGTTTTGTTAAACTTCTCCTGAACAATTCACCAGCTCGTTAAGCATGTGGTTCTGAAAACCCTTAGCACTGCTTTTTGTTGTTACATTAAGTGGGTTTTAATGGATTTAATTAGTAATTAAATATTGTTTTGTTTTATATTGCTGCTGTAGTATAGGATATATGTTTGCCTGGGTGTATGGATGTAACTGCATATTGCTGCTGTGGTATAGGATATTTATTTGCCGGGGTGTATGAATTTAAGTGCTATAGTATACAGCTTTACACTATGTGGAATATGAGCATGAACAGTATTTGGAATTTTTTAATGGATGTTTACTGTAGTTACAGCTATATGTTTATGCAGAGAAAAGAGACATGATACAGCATCTTTATTTATAGGGGATCCCAGGGAAGGTCAAGATGAGGCTGCAGAACTAATTAGCTCACTTTGTGGACAGTGTATATTTAATTGCATTGAATTAAACAAACACATAACAGATATTATCAAAAAGAAGGAAAATGTATACAGACTGGATGTGGTAAAAAAATTCATAATTGCTAGATAAAACATCTTGGGTAAATTGATTAAAGAAAAACAAATGTAATGAAAATAAAATCAGTAATCATAATGATGGATGGGTATTTTTTCCTTCTGTCTTTTTACTGATAATATAAACTGAGCCAGGAAAACAGTAAGGCTGAAGTATCAGTATAGCAGTAGCAGACACGGGCATATGGGGGCTAAGAAAAGGTGGACATCTGCTAATGAAAGCATGCAGGCAAGTAGCCCACCTGAGGCATGCAGCATGTTCTTCATGTCCACTGTAATCTGTCCTTCACTGATGTCAGAAGCTATTGTGATCAGAGCTGACATGACAACAAATGCTGCATTCCTCAGGTTGGTCTGCAAAGGCTGCTAACAGAAGACACATACACATGTTATACATATACATATACATATATACATATACATATACATATATGTGATACATATCTTCCAGGCTGTCTTAGGTTTCCATGTTTAATGCCTTCTATCGGATCACATTGTCCCTTGTGTTGTTGTTTTTTTTTTGTTTTTTTTACAGTTCAGTCGCTACAACTGCTTGAAAAAAATGAAACACTTTAAACATCCACAGCAGTTTGTGAAATAAGTAGGAGATTATCCTGGTGCCCTGGTTATCATTTCCAGTCTCAGTACAAGTCCTAAAATTGATCAAGACTAAATGTGGCATATTGTTGAGGGCATTATGGTTGACTTGTGTACTACTAGTCCCCAAGTTATGTTTTGTAAAGCACTTTGAAAAACAGTGTGCATAAAAGGTGTTACATCAATTTCGTTTTGGTCTGGTCTGTTCTTTTCCTGAAAGGAGAGTGACATGAAAAGGATATCTGCCTGAAATTAAATGAACTTTGATTCGCTGCAAAATCTAATTGTATAGACAGGAGACACAGAAATTACCTGAATTTAAAATTCCACCCAACAAAGCTTCTCACAAAATTTAGCACTCCTCTAGTGCTGCACCACAATGTCTATTTTAAGGAGGAGCCCTGGGGTCCACTGTGGGACATGAACCCAAACTTTGGTTTTCCTTAGAGGTGACACTACTATCTGAGCCACACTGACTGGAGTGAAGGCTGTCTAAACTTTAATTTGGTGCCACTGATCTACGAGATGGCTTTCATAAAATGTTCATAAATTATTTAGTCTGTACTGGGTTAAGCTATGTACCTAAAAAAATGTCATTTGAACATTGTAGAAAAAATGACCGATTGGTCACTAGAAGGCTTGAGAAATTTATGATATATGAAAATGCACAGGGTTAAAATCAGTTTCATTCTGTCTTTTTGACATTTGCTATCTATCCCATACTGCCATGGAGAGTTGGCTTGCAGTTTATTAGGAAAGGTCAAGCAGGCATGGTAGGGAGATTTATGGAACTTGCAAACAGACCGAGGTCTCGTCTTTTCACATACATGATGCTCCACTGACTTTAAGGACTATAATAAGCCAAGGCACAGTATCCTTAAAATATTACATGTATTGTAAGATGCAGTGCTTTTTATTTCATTGGGTGTCACATGCAGGAAGTTTCCCCAACCATACAACTCTCTGGTACAAAGAATCTTCTAAAATGCCAAAGTTATGATTAAATGAAATACTAGATGCAAAAACAAAGTCAGCAGACATGTACAGTACTGAATTAGAGTAAGCAGATTTATTTCCTACCAGAAGTCCTGTATTGCTATTATTTGGTATATAATGATACTGGATTTGTGTATAGCAGACTTTGGATGGCCAGAGAGGAGAGTGGAGGGTAAGCGCTAGCTGCCATCTCGGGCAGCAGGGAGGGGGCCTGGCATCAGGTTGCAGGGATTATTGGAAGGGACCCCTGGACACAAGATATTTTTGTAATGGATTGGTTGAGGAGGCATCAGCAGGCATCGGGGAATAAATTCTAACAGGGCTTGAGTGAGTGGGGACCACTGGATACCAGGGATTGAACAGAGGACCACCAAACACCAGGGAAGGAAGTCTGACAGGGATTGGATGAAGGGACCACTTTACACCAGAGAATTAATTTTAATAGGGATCCAGTAGGAGGACGATTGGACACTAGGGAATGCATTTTTCAGGACCTGCAGTTGATACCAGAGAAATATGAAGAGCTGGAAAATTAACTGCTTCTGTAATTTCCTTGTGTTCTTTGCTGTGGCAGTGGTGCCCCCCCCCAACACACACGCACACACACACACACACTTCATTCAAACTAAGACAGTAGCACCAAAGATCCATAGCCTGATTGGATATTTGCACTGAATAAAATAATAGTGGCCATAGGTGTACTAATGAGAGAAATCTGGCCTGATTACATGTGTTCAAGCAGAGACAGAGACTAATGACAGCCAGTGGCAAATGGCAGGAGTCAAATATCTTATATCCTCAATGGTTTGTGCAACTGTAACAAATCCAGCCTGTCAGCACTCAACAGAGGATTCAAATAGGCTCAATGATGGATGTATGCTAAGCTCTGCACCTTCATGTAACTATTGATGTTTTGGGTATAAAGGTACACGTTCATCAGAGCATGGTTATGTGAATGTAGAGAAGATTTAAATATCGCTCCAGGTCATTTACTTTTTGCCTCATCTCCAAGTAGTCCATAACAAATAGGGGCCCCGATAGGGTGAGATTAATTAAGTCAGACAGTGATTGGTCGGAAGAGAATCTCCATAGTTAAAAGTGTTCAAAATGAAAAATAGCAATGAGAACCTCAAAGTAAATCCCATATGTATAAATGGAAATAAACGGTTAAAATGCAGGCACAGATAACAAAGCAATTTAGACAGGTAAAAGATCTAGGAGCAATAACAATCTGTGATTTGCAAGCAGAGGCCCTTTGACTTCTACTAGTCTGACCATGTAAGTGTAAAAAAGAGAAAAACAGACTCTGCATAGATCTGGTATAATAAACTGATTCAAATGCATAATACAAGTCATCTAAACTGTTTCAATCAGGAATCCAAGGCAGTGGAGGTAGGAAAGCTGCTATACAGTCTTGCATTGGATTATTTTAATTAGCATGGAGAGCTGTTGAAAGCACACATATATATTTCCTCTTTAAAGTGAGTTGAAACCAAATACATAAAATAAATGAAAAGATTCAATTGAAAAGCAGCTTCTCTCAGAAATAAAGAAAAAAATGGAGAGAAAGCTACTCTATGCTAAGAAAGCTTCAGTTTCAGTAAGTTTGAACAGATCAGAATGTGCTCCTACAAATGCACTCCTAAAAATATCAAAACACATTTATATCAGTCATGACTGACTGGCTCGAACCAGTGTGTAAAACACACCCATGTTTGAATCTCTAAAGCTTTGTCCACTAAGAGTATACAACGGTCTCTTGCAAGGACATTTTCAGTGACAGCTTTGTACAACAGAAAGTTTCTTATTCATAGTTATAGTAGGTTATGCTGGGGTATGTAGAGGACTTGCTCAATTGTTTGCAGAGCTTTTCCTGCTAAAAAGCATACATCAGGTTTCTCAAAACATCATTTACAGTGATGGCTATGTATAACAGAAAGTGTGTTACTTCATAATCATAGTAGGTTATGCTGGGGTACGGGACAGCTCAAAAAAAGGGGAGGGGGCAGGGGAGAGACTTTCATGTCATGTCCCTTCCCTGGTGAAGTTCCAGTCAGTGAAGATGGGATAAACTAAGTTATTATAAAGCCAATAGTTGTTGCTTGTGGTTGAAGTTTGTATTCATAAATTCGTAGTACAGGTATCTAATGGTCTGATGCACACCTCAAGATAAGTAAAACCAGGATTAGATACTGGTGGGGGGGTAGTGAATTCTAATGGTTTCTATAGGTTTCTAGAGGCTTATGGGATAGAGTTCTTTGGTGGAGACTTAAGGATTGCGTCCCACCACCACCACTTGTGATACCTCTCTTTTCTCCATCACTCTGTTTATTTTTCTGGAGCTTTTCTGACCCCTCTAGACCTTTTAGCCTGTTTTGTTTTGTAATTTGTTTTGCCAAAGAACAATGACTTGAAATCGTGACCATGTTTTTTTTTTTTTTGCTTAGAGTACTTTAGAATACTGTGTAAGAAATGTAAATTCCTCATGAGCCCAAGGTTTTTTGGTTTTTTTTTACACCCGGTGAGGCGCACTGAGATGACTTGTAAAATAATACAAAATCACACATGCCCCCCACAATGCAAAGCATCATGGGATACATATGCAAATCACCACAGAATACTATGCCGGTTCAACTTTAAGCAGAAATGCATGGTGCCAAAAGGCCTCTCACACAGTTTGCAAAGGGTGCCAACAGAAGACATAGACACGTGTTTCATCCTACCAGGACTCATCAGTATGCCTCATCTGTTTAACACCACAGTGTAATGAACCAGCTACCCTAAAATGGTCTATCTGGGTTATATTGTGGTGAACCCAATTAAAACAAAAAAATATTTAAAAGACAAAGAACCTCTGCCTTTCGGCACCATGCATTTCTGCTTAAAGTTGAACCAGTATAGTATTCTGTGGTGATTTGCATATGCATCCCATGCTGCTTTGCATTGGGGGGCATGTGTGATTTTGTATTTCTTTGAAACTTGGCTTCCCAGCCAAATGCCCTTTGGGGTAACCATTGCCTCAGTGCTCACACAAAGAGGTTCTTTGTCATGTAAAATAATGCAACATAGATGTATGGCAAGAATCATTTTTCTATACATCCTGAGGTGTGAAATACCTGCTAAAACAGGAGAATGGAGCTGGAGTGTTCAACGCTGTATTATATACCTCCAAATAAGTTGTTTATATAATGACTGATGTGAAGGACAAAATAATATGTACGTGAATATGCATGTTATTAATCAGTGTTAATACTTGTAAAATGTGAATGTATGAGGATATTAAATATATATAATATTCAAGCTATTGTATTTTTAATCTTATAACCAATATTGATATTTATATATTAATGTTTTCAAGCTGATTTCTTCTTGTAATAACAAATGCCAAACAAATAAATTTAAAGAAACAAACAAGACTGATGTGAAGGAGATCTGAGAAGAGCAGCAGCATTTTCGGTGCAGGCACCAGGTTGATCATGTTTCTTAACACATTGGGCCCCTTTGACAAAGGCTAGCAGACCTGCTAACAGGGGTTAGCCAATGAGCTAACCTGCTTTGTGCATGTGCTCTCAGCTGACCCATATTCAGGACCCCGGAGAGCACTTTGCTTCCTGACATCATGTAACACTTTGAATGTCAGGTCTAACTCCAGGCTGCAAGACTTGAACATGGTAAAAATAAAATAAAGTATAGTACCATAAAAATGGTTTCTAAACTGACAAACCCAAATAGCAAGAATCAACACTGGGTGTAGAAAAATGTTTTTAGATGAGCAGTTCTGAAATTTCCAGGTTTTGTTTGCTGTGGGAAGTGGTGCCCCCTCTCCACCAACACACACACACACACATATATACAGTATACACACACACTTCATTTTTTTTTTCCTTTTTATGAAAAACCAAGGCTGGAGGGTTACCACAGTTGTGCAAATATCCTCATCAATCATGCCATCATAACTTTGTTACTTGGTAGGTTATGCTGGGGTATGGTACCCGCTAAATGATGTTTACAAAGTTTGTCTGATAACAGCATACATACCTGATAGTATAAGCACATCAAGCCTGGTAAAAAGAAAACTGACTAATATGCTCAACCTAGAAATAACAAAAATCATATAAAATGCATTAAAATGTGTTAATTGCACAGGAGAAAAGAAAAAAATATCTGCACAGACGTTTGATGTCGCAGGCAGGGCTGTCAATCATTCCTATCCCAGAAAGCCAAGTCATCCAGTCCTCATCAGAATCTAGTTATTTATTTTATTTATTTGAATTCTTTCATGAATAAACAGACATGCAGCATTTTTTTTTTAACAGACCTGCTTTCTCTTCTTTTGTAGTTCACACGGAGTTGACATGGGGCGGCATCCCAGTAGTTACTACATGCACTGTTCCCTGTTTTTAACTCCAGAAGAAGAAGAAATGTAAATAATCTGTACAACAAATGACTCTGCACTGGAGCAAAATGGACAGAGGGATAATTCAGATGTAGAGCTTTTCTATTTATTTTAACATACTGCGGGAGGGAAGGGGGTCCCAGGGGACTAGCACTAACCACCGAACTGCTCTAAAGGGCGGTAGTTCCTCAGCACTAAGTTACCTCACAGCTTCATCCTGGAACAGTCCAGGGCTACCAGGGGAAAATGTAACTTAAGCTTGCCAGAATTGCAGCTCCCATTAGTCACAGAAATTGTTCTAAATGGGCAGCCAACTAGGGACACTGGGGAGGGGATAGACTGGTGATAGGCAGAGAAAGAGCAGGGAGGAGCTGTTTGGATAGCAGTAGAGCAGAGGCACCAGAGAGGGTCAGGGTTTTGATGGGCAGAGAGAATCTTTTTTTTTTTTCATTGAGGAAAAAATACAGAGTCCTCACTCTGTGATCATTAAAGGACTGCAGGCTCTGCCCACTGCAGCCATAAAAATTGGGAGCTAGCTAAGTCAACTAAACAGATGGTGTGAACCAAACAGCATGGAAACAGCTTTTTCAGCATTCAATGAGAGCCAGTTGGTGCAGAACCAGCATTGGATGTTATCAAGATCACATTGTGAGGGCTGTTCTAACAGGTGGATAGAGGTTCAGGATACATCTAGAACTGTTTCATCAGTGTACTTATAAGTATTTGCTGAGATACAGGCTAAAGGGAGGTTATTTAGGAAAACAGAGAATAGGATTAGGCCCAAAATGGAACCTTGATGCACTCTGGAGATAATGTGAAGGGTGGAAGAAAAAGATTATCAATCCTGGACAGACCAGCTACAACAAGTGAGGTAGGAATGGGTCCAGTTAATGGCCGATAATGACAGCCCAGCACCTCACAACTTATCAAGGAGCAAAGGATGGGCTACTAAGTTAAATGTCTTAGCCAGGTCAATAAAGTAAGAGGATAATACATGACCCTTATCCATACCCTTTAGGATGACGTCAATGACTTGTATGAGGGATGAGAGTGTGGAATGGGCTTTCTGAAAGTCAGACTGTAAGGAAGAGAGAGAGGAGGAGGAGTTGAGAAAGTCAGAAAGCTGGGAGAAAAACAGCTTTTCCTGAAGCTTAGCAAGTGAAGGGAGGAGAGAAAGGTGGCAGTAGTTCCCAGTGGTACAGGTGTCACCCTATTTATGGAGGGAAGGAACTCGTCTTATTTTAAGCAACAAAAAGGGCATTCTGGTTCATAATATTAAAGGTATGGACAGATAGACATAATTCTGTTAGCAATTATGTATGAGAAATCCAAAAGACGGATTCCCCAAAGCTTATATGAAATTAGTGTTGTAGATTATACTCCTTCACAATTGCCCAGAGGAAGGGCTGATCCATAATATTGCATTCCTAGAGGTTTCCTCCTTTAAAAGGGGGTTTGTTTTATTGGATCATCACAATCATGGGAAAGTTGAGGCTGTGTTTCTTTCATTAAATTTCTGTTTTGGTCCCTCAATCAGAATTTTTTAGCTAACAGGATGTCTCTTAGCATCTCTCCTGAA
Organism: Neoceratodus forsteri; assembly: GCA_016271365.2. Lineage (NCBI taxonomy): Eukaryota > Metazoa > Chordata > Ceratodontiformes > Ceratodontidae > Neoceratodus > Neoceratodus forsteri. Next base: position 1,733,247,867 of record CM057450.1, on the reverse strand, counting down.
GGTAGATTGATAACAGAAAGAAAGCACGTATCACAAGCACATGCAAAAGCACCGTATCATGTCAAAACAGCAACATTTCAACAGTGAAAGTCATTACAGTGACAGTTTCATCGAAATTCAAAATTGTTGCTGTAATGATCCTGCTGCAGAAATTTTGTTGTTTCCCCATGACATGCCCCCTTTCCGAGTCAAGTCTGACTCTGAGTTAGATCTTTACAGATTGGGGGTGAAATCCCTTGCATAGGGGGTGTGGGGAGGGGCAACCCCCCAGAGAAAAAAACAGCCGATGTCTGACTGTTGATATTGTGGCTGTCGCTGTGCCACATTTTGACAACTTCATTGTTGATGTGGCTTGGTGGAACCCAAAAGCACGATCAAATACATCTGTTATGTAGAATTATCAGCTTACTCATTGCTATTTCATTAGTATCTATACCTTTACATACGGGTTACCATGAACATTTTTAACATGCAGGATTGATTGCTAATGGATATGTTTTGCTCAAATCATATTTGATATGGACACTCAGAAATTCAGGTCTATGTCTGCATGGAGCCCTGTGTTGTGAATATTGTTCCAGCCCACTCTTGAGGTTGTTGGAACCATTTGCTTTTTTAAAAATTTGGCCACTCTCTGTGAGTGTGTGCTGACAACTATCTGTGACTGTGTGCGTCTCAGTGAGTTTTGCTGTACAGTACCATTGCAATTTGCCATGTTTGCCTGAGGGTATTCGGGTACCAAAAAGATGTAACCCTGCAATTGGGTTTCATGTCTCTGTTTAACTTTTGCTTCCAGGTGTAGGCACACCACAGAGCCAGTAAAAATGCCCAGGTCACCATGAAGCCTTAACAGTAATGAAAGAATATGTATCACACTAGGCCTTCTGACACATTGAGCCTTCACCCTTCACTGTATGATTAAAGTGACCATTTGTATGACTGAACACTCTGTCCCTGGACAACCCTCACCTAATCCATGTGGAGCTGGGTTTCTCTGTGACAACTACTGAATTGCTAAGTACATAATAAAATAAAAAAAGTTACACTTCAAAGCAATTAAGCTAGAAGCAGGAGGAATGAAGCATCCTGGCTCCTACTTGACCAATAAACCCTACAAACCTGATAGTTTTATTACAAGTCCAGATTCACTAAGCAACCATAAATATGAAGGGAGTACTTGTTTTTTAGAGCCTATTTTCCATTTTAAAGAACATTTCAAATTAGCATTTGTTAAACTTTATCACATTATTTTTACTTTTTACAATATTTGTATGGTAATATCACCACAGAGACCACTCTTATGGTTAAGAGTGGCCTCATGCAAATTCTTTGTATATGAGAACAGCAAACCGAATGTGAGTGAATTCATCACCCTAAGGATGTGAGACCACTCATATAACCATAAGAGTGATCTCTGAGGTAGTATTAGTATATTATTTATCAAGATCGATAATATATTAGAATTAAAAGAAAAATTCTCTGAAGGTGCCCTTTTCCAGGGCAGCTGCACATGACACTCTCTTGGCAGAATAACAGTGTCTGACACACAGATGAAAGAAGCACTCTGAATGGTCAGGAGTGCTCCCTCAATCCATGTTACCTAGGGTAGCCCAGCTGATATACAAGGTGCAGTCAAGCTGCTACTCATTTGCAGAGCTGGATGGATTGAAGACTGACAGATTAAGAGATGTGCCCATGTTCAGTGAGTATTTAGCTCTAATGGGGTTTGAACCTGTGATCTCCCAATGCTCTAACCATAGCACCACACTGCCTCTTCATACAGTAATTACTGCAGTATGGATTCTACTCACTACTGGGACAAGTATACAGGTAATGCTCATATTACTAGTCCATGGAGCTCTACACACCTTACACATTTGTGGCACACAGCACAACCAGCTGATTCTTTATGCATTCAGCTCCCATTTTCTATTTCCAAAAACATTTCTAATTACTGTAGCAAATGAAACCATTGCATCAGGCATTGTTAAATACCACAGCATAGGACCTATTCACTAATGGGGTAAGTATTTATGTGATTTGCATTTGGCCAGTCCATGGAACTCTGCACACCTTTCACATTGGTGTCATGTACCATAGCTGGCTCCCCCTTTTTGCATGTTTAAATTGGATCCTGATCTGACAACAAAGTTGATGCTCTACCCCATGACAGCACAGGGCCATGGGATATATTTCTTTTATTTAAAATGCTATTAAGCAGGTAAGAGCCCAAGGGCATAAATGCCCATCATCAAGGAGGACTCAGACACATTTAACAATACAAATGTGCACTATGACCCGATATTCAAAAATGTGCCTGGCAATGGCTTAAGTGGGTGCTCAGAACAACTGAGTTGCACTGGAGCAACTAAGAGATATATTCAAAAGAGATGTGACATTGTGCATCCCTTCTGAATATAACAAAGAATGCACCTTGCTCAAATACAATGTGCGTCTCCCAGATAGATCTGAATACCAGGAATGGGTAATGCACTGGCACATCAGAGATACGCCATGCTCAAATTCCTGATATTCGGACACCAATATGAAAATGGGGCCATTATGCATGTGAGGCGCAAATGGGGTCATTTGCATGTCATTATGGCCCCATTTGCATGAGTTGTGCAAGGCTGGCCAATGAAATGCTCCTGGCACCCTGCACACCATGCAGTGCTGGCAGTGGAGGTCCAGAGGTCCCCCCCCCTGCCAGCAAACAGCACTGATCACCATGCTGATGATTACACCATTATCCCAGGGGACTCAGTGGACTCCCACCCCTCCCATAGCGGTGATCACCGTGTAAAGAATAATGCCCATGTCCCTGGTAGGCTTCTGGAACCCCCCATCCCTCCCGCAGTGGTGATCACCATGTAAAGAATAATGCCCATGTCCCAGATAGGCTACTGGAATGCCCCTCCCCATCCTGACCCTCCGATCACAGGCACCGTAATGTAATCAATCATCCCTGGCGGTCCAGTGGTTCGCCCCTCCCCACCAGAATCCCAATCTCTGTCAAAATATAATACTGCACTTTTTCTGGTGGTCCAGTGGTACTTCCCACCCCCCCACACACAAGAACCCTGGCCCACCGAGCTCCCCCAATGGTCATCGGCGGGCAGCATACCCACCTGCATACCACCACGGCTGCCCACTGAATGACAGCTTATAGTAATGGTTGCAGATCATTGGTCCAAATCAGGACTAATGGGCTTAGTGTATGTTGTGGAATTCACAACTTTGTGAATGAATGGCTTCATTCACAAAGTTGTGAATTATTACAGTATGCACTGCAAGCCCACTGGTCCACAATGTGGACCAATGAGCTTGCAGCTACTACTGTAAGCTGTCATTCAGCAGGCAGCTGTGGTGGTATGCAGGTGGGTATGCTGCCCGCCAATGACCGGGGGTGGAGCTGCATGGGCGGCAGGGTGGGGGTACCACTGGACCACCAGGGAAGTGTAGTATTATATTTTGACAGAGAGCAGGGATTCGGGCGGGAAGGGGGGAACCACTGGATTGCCAGGGATGATTATTACAATACGGTGCCAGAGATCAGAGGATCAGGATGGGGAAGGGGGTTCCAGTAGCCTACCAGGGACATGGGCATTATTCTTTACATGGTGATAGCCACTATGGGAGGGGTGGAGGTTCCAGTAGCCTATCAGGGACATGGGCATTATTTTTAACATGGCGATCACCACTATGGGAGGGGTGGAGGGGTACTACTGGACTACCAGGGATGTGAATTTATTTTATTTTCGATGATCAGGGAGTTGGAAGGGGAAGGGAGAACTGCTGGTTCACCAGAGCCTGTTGTGTGTGCTTGTCCATAGTGCTGGGGGAGGTTGCCACCCCCAGCTGTCGGCTTCTGTGTTGTGCACTGCAGTACAGCATCCCACTGGTAGGTAGCCTGTACTTGAGCCATTTTGTATGGGCTTAACTTTGTGCCCAGGTATGGAGCACATCTCAGGGTTCTGCCAGCAGATGCACCGCACATCTCGGGCTGAATATTGGGATGTGCCCCTTATGCATGGGCACACCCCCTTGAGTTGTGCTGCATACATTATCTTTGCACCCTGGTGCATTGGGAATTGCACTCCGCATTTCCCATTTTCTGAATATTGCCCCGGGGCACAGTTCTGGATTTGTGCTGGTGCAACTCAATTGCGCCAGGCTCAACCCCTTTGAATATGTAGCCCTATGACTACAGCAAAAAAAAAGCCATGTACATGTAACAAATTCTGACATCTATGAGTATGTGTGTGTGTGTGTGTATATATATATATATATATATATATATATTCTTTGCAATAAAACTGCATTAATGCAGACATTAGGACTGTAGAATGCAAAGCGCACAAAGAAGGGAAATAAAAAGCATTAGGGATTTGGTCCTGCAGAGTATTGGTGAATCAGTGGTGAGGTCTTCAAGTTCAAGTTCAAGTTCAAGTTTATTGCAGGAAAACTCCATTGAGCAAGCTCATTCACAAGGAGGTCCTGTGACATAAACACTTAAAGTACAAACACAAATAGGTAATAACAGTATATACATGAAATGCACGTTACATGATACAGGCTGGATATACACACAAGGGTACCACATAGGGTGACCGCAGGTGGTAAACATTGATATGAAACAGGGAAGCGACTTACAGGTTGCATACTGATAAATGAAACATGATGACTGGTGTGTGCAATACATATATTTTGGCAGCTAGAACAAACAATAGACTACAACTGATATGGGGGGGAGGAGTGATTTGATAGAGTAGCAGTGGAGCGTAAGCATAGATAAAGCCAGGAGTAGAAGGGGAAGGGAAAGCAGTTAATATGACAATCAATTATACCTTACCAGTGGATAAATATGGCACACATGGGGAAGGAAGAGACTTAATGACAGTTACAGGTGTCTTTTATTTTGGCTGAACTTAGCGATTTGTAGAAGTTTATTGAAACTGTGCTAGTTAGTTTCAGTACGGTTTGTAATTGGTTCCAAATGGAGGGAAGGGCATATGCAATAGCACGTTTACCAAAGGAAGTCCGCGTCCTTGGTATGTCAAGCATAATAAAGTCAGATTTCTTAATGAGTATGCACTATGTGAGATACTCACTAGAGGTCTTACTTGGGGTTGTCAACCCTAATGCCCACCCCCTCCCCCCAGCCCATAGCCTCCTGTCAGAAGCACAAGATAAAGTTCCAACCTAGTACCTCATAGTGAAACAGTATGGCTAACATAATCTGTTGTAGCTTTCTTTACATAGGGCTCTATGGCATCACATTTTACCTTATCTGATCAGGGGAAGGGTGGGCAATAGGGCTGACAACCTCAGGTAAGACCCCACTACTGATTCACCAATATTTTGCATTCTGCAACTTTAATGTCTGCATTGACATAGTTTTTTTGCAAAGAATTTTCCTTCTTTTTCTGATAGTGGAATTGTATCCTCATTTGCACAGGTCCGTTTAGGACCTGTGCAAAATGAGATAAATACAATATTAGAGACAGTCCTGACCCAGTGCATGGGCCCAACAGGTACCGGCACACACATCAATACCTTGTAGGTGAGGTTCCCTGACTCACCACAGGGTATAGCATCTGCTCCAAAACACTGCTCTTTCCTATTGTGCTGCATTCTTTGTTTTTTACTATTTTGACCCCAGACTTTCAACATAATCTTCTTATGACCCCACCTTACAATACTAGTAGGTGAAAAATTTTCACATTACTGCTGAAATGCCATTCCACACCACAGGTGTGAAAACATATTTCAGACAGGATGTGAAAAATGACAGCTGTACTGTTCATGAGGTGGTGTGAAAAAAATGGCTACAGTATGTTCAAAATATTGAAAATTACCAAAGTTATGTGCGTGTGTAGAAACATTTCAACAAATGCTCATAACTCGGCCATTTTTAGGAATTTTTTTCACCAAACTTTCAACATGGCCTTTTGGGGACCCCACATCATGAACATTGGTGGTGAAATTTTGTTATTCAGTTCGGAAAGGTGATTTCTTGCAGTGACTGCAAAATCACCTTTCTAGCCTAATTAATGAAATGACTCCCTGCATCCCAAATTCCTTAAGACTGGCACCTCTGCTATAACTCACCCAGTTTTACCATTAATCAATAGGTCCTTCCTTTCACACACCATACCTGATAAATGGAAAATAGCAATTGTGGTCCCTGTCCACAAGAGTGGCCCAGCTAATGTTACTGAAAATTATAGACCAATATTTATTATGTGTCTCCTAGCCAGAATTCAAGAAAGAATACTCTATAATCAACTATACTCATTTCTAGAATGGACAAATGCCCTTGCCATCTCACAGGATGATTTCAGGAAGTCGCATGAGATGAAATCTACTCTCCTAAGGATCACCGCTGATATCTTTCAAACTATGGATCAAACGTGTGCTACCGGGGCTGTCTTTGTTGATCTCACGAAGGCATTTGACATAATTAATCACCAACTACTCCTAGCAAAACTTAACAAAATTGGTCTCAACACTAACACCCTTTCATGGTTCTCTAATTATTTGTTTAATAGGCTACAATGCGTCAAATGGGCTGGTGTTACCTCACCCCCGGAATGCATCTCAGATGGAGTTCCTTAGGATCAATTTTGGGTTCCCTTTTATTTCCCATATTTATCAATGAACTACCCTGCAACTGTGGGGGCACGTCGGTACTGCTATATGCAGACGATGCTGTCGTTTATAGATCTGACAGAAGTATCTCCTCCATCAAGTCATGCCATGAGAAGGATTTCTGGCCTCTCAAAGACTGGTTCAGGCAAAACCTACTGGTGCTCAATGCAAAGAAAATAAAAACAATGCTGTTTTATCACACTTCCCTTGACTTGTCCACCCAATAACCCCTCATGATTAACACCTCCACAGGCATGGCTCTTGAAGGAGTGGACTCCTTTTAATATTTAGGAGTAACGCTGGATGAAAATCTAATCTTTGAAGCTCACGTTCACAGAGTTATCAAGTCTACACACCAAAAACTGGGCCTATTATATCGAATTGGCCCTTACCTGACCCCCCAATCCTGGAGAACACTTGACACAGCAACTCTTCTCCCTGGTCTCTTTTATGGAGCCCCTCTACTTCCCTTGGCTAAATCATCTATTCTGTTTAAATTAAAGCAAACCCTCCACAGGGTCACCTGCTTTGCCCCAACAGCACCTGCTCGAATGCACCACTGTGATGTGCACAGTGCCCTAGCATGGCCATCCTTCAAGGCAAAGCTTGATTTCCCCCTACTCTGTACTACTTTCAAACTCATCCACCTTCCCTCCCCATCTATCCTCACTAACCTGCTCACTTTGAAACCCATTTCTAGGTCCCTACTGTCCTCTCACCTCCCTTTGCTAAGCCTTCCCAAAACATGGCTTGCCATAGGCAGGAAATCCTTCTCCTTCCTAGCACCTCAGAAATGGAATAACCTGCCACAGGGACTACTTTCCTGCATGACTCTTCCCCAATTCAAAAAATACTTCAAAGAACTCTTCTTTCCCCCTCCTATCTGTGCCTGTAAATAAGTCTGCCACCTTACCTCCATCCTTCCTCTCTATCCAACTGCAAATCTCAACCCTCTACTCTGCTTACCTTTTATTTCTCTCTCTCTCTCTCTCTCTCTCTCTGTTTTAACAGTTCAATTCATATGTCATATGCTGAACACTACTCTTGCCTTGCATATATTTTCTACCTCATCATCTCATCCTGGCTCTCTGATATCTAAGTATGTTATGAATAAGTTGTTATCATTTAGCACTTCCTGTCCCTCTTAAGTCTGTATATATTGTGTAAATTGTACATTAACATTGGCACTTATGGACTGTTGTTTATTGTTATTGTATAGACTGCTCACTGTAACACTTATTCTGAACTGTACATACTGGAAATGTGTTTTCCTGAGTCGCCCCTGAAAAAGGGATATGCTTATCTCAGTGCGCGTACTCGGTCATCAAAATTCAAAATAAAAATAAATAAATATGACACTTGCCTTGATTCCGCAGATCGTGGTTCAGCTTTGAAAAGTGCAGACATGTCTTGGTGCACAGAGGATGACAGCATATGACCTCAGCAGGTAAGTATAGAGAAAGTGGGGTGTGGGGTGGTGGGTGCTCAGTGGGAAAGTTGGAATGAGGGGAAGGGGGTGGCCATGATGAAGAGGGTCCATTTTCTTTTTTTCAGGTTTAGGAAAAAGTCATCAGGGCATGTTTTTTTTTCAGAATTAAAGGAAAGAAGATAAATTATTTCAGGACACTTGGGATGGGCTCCCCAATGTCCCACACTGCTGGAGGGGCTTGTAAATGCTGACAGGGGATTGGGCCCCCTGATGTCGGCAACAATTAATAAAAAAAGGGCTGCACTGGGGGGCATCATGGTGCCAGATTATATAAAAATAAATAAATAAATAAATATAGCAGGGCTGGGCTCCTCAGTGTCCCACGCTGCTGGGTGGGGGGGTTGTAAATGCTAACACAAGGGCTGGGTCACCCAATGTTGGCAACAATTAATAAAACAATGGGCTGGGTGGGGGGCATCCAACACTAGGGGTGGGCATCCCAATGTCAGATTATACAAAAATAAATAAATAAATAAATACACAGTCACCAGGGATTGGGGATGCCCAATGTGCAGATACTGTATACTATGGCACAGCACAGTCAGGATGGCTAGGCTATAAGAACACTAGCCCCGGCCCTGACATATGAGTCATGATGCCCTGATGGGTCTGCATTAACTAATACCAACTCATTTAATTACCTTTGTGTGACTCTTGACCCCGACTCCACTTCACCTTGCATATTAATGAGGTTTGTAGACATGTCAACTCAAAGATAGGAGCCTCGTACAGAGTATGTCACTCCCTCACCCCTTCAGCAAGGATCTCTGTAGCCATGGGTGTTCTGTTCCCTGGGCTTAAATATGCACTACCTGTCTTTTCTCATGCCAAGGTTGCTGATCTAAATAAATGGGATGCCACTTACAACAACATCTGCAGATTTGCCCTGTCGGCTCCCCGTCGCACCCACGACTGTCTGCTCTACTCAGCCTTGAACTGGCTGTCTCCCAATGGTCTGCGCTCCTACACTCTTGGATGCTTCATTGATTCCTTAACCCATCTGCCCCGTCCTGACTCATTTGCTGCTATGTTAAACCCTGTGATCCACTCTCACCCTCTAAGTTCTCCAGCCTCTCCCCTGCACTCCATTCCTCTCTGCTTTACTAAGATGGGCAAGCAAGCAATCACCCACTTTGTTCCCAAATTCTGGAACTCCCTTCCCCTCAACATCAAGCACTCACCTTCTCACAATACTTTCAAAAAAGCACTTTTCTCCTACTTGAACACACTTGGTGCTTGCAACTGCCCTTAACTCTCACTCTGGTTTTCCTGTTTAGTATTTGCCTGCCATGTCTGCAGTATACTGTTACCCTGTGTATTGCTTGACCTGTTTAGTGTTTTATTACTCCTACATAAGTGTTCACTTCACCTGAAGCTATGTTTTTGACCTCCCTGCATGGGGTCTTGTTTTACCTGGATTGGGTTATACCTGACTTGCCCTCTGTAAACTTGTACCATTGTTGTTTTGTACACTCCTGGGTCATGCTTGAAAATAGGCAGGTATTTTGCCTAATGTACTTACCTGGTTACCAAAAGCTAATAAATAAATAAAATTACACAATAAGGGTTGGTATATGACACAGCAATCATTTTTTTAGTAAATGACAGCTGAGTCATATAGTGCAACCAGCTGTCATCACAGAAATTCAGCTATCCATAGGACGTTGAATTTTTAAACTGTGCAAGCTCACAGACTGATTTTTTTCTTAAATAATTTAAAAACTACTGAATCATGAGAGGTAAAAAGCACAAAAGCACATACCCTGGGCCAAACTCTATCAAATGTGAGAAGTTTCAGGTTTCAAAATCTCCTATTTTTTTAGTTACCAGATGGCAAAAAAAGTCTTGACATTTTCAGAAATGGAGACTTTTAAGTTTTTTGCATTTCTGTAACTTTACCCCCACAAAACTGATCTACATGACATTTTCAGGATCAAGAGATCATGGCACGAAGGCTGTGTTTTCCAAATTTCATATACATTGGTTGAATAGGGGAAAGTTATTAAGGTGCAACAACTGAAGTTTAACATGAAAGTGCTTACTCAACTCTAATAAACAGGAATGACCTCGCCTGTATAATTTATATTCTTTGCAAAAAAACTACACTAATACAAACATTAGGGTTGTAGAAAGCAAGGTGCATGAAGAAGGGAAATTAAAAACATTAGGGACTGAGTCTCTGGAGTATTGTTGAATCAGTGGTGGGGTCTTACTTGGGGTTGTCAACCCTAATGCCCATCCCACCACCTAGCCCATAGCGTTCTTTTCAAAGCACAAGATTCAGTTCCAACCTAGTGCCTCATAGTGATACAGTATGGCCAACATAATCTGTTGGAGCTTTCTTTATGCAGGACCCTACAGGGCTTCCATGAAGACATCACATTTGACCTTGTCTTATCAGGGGAGGAGGTGGGCATTATGGTTGACATCCCCAAGTAAGACCCCACCACTGATTTGTCAATGCTCCAGAGACCAAAATCTCTAATGTTTTTCATTTCTCTTCTTTGTGCACTTTGCGTTCTACAACCCTAATATATGCATTGATGTAGTTTTTTGCAAAGAATTTCCTTTGTTTTTCTGATAGTGGAATTGTATTCTGTTATGCACAGGTCCCTTTGGGAACTGCTCAAAATGAAATAAATACCATATTGGAGACAGTCCTGACCCAGTGCATGGGCCCAGCAGGCTCCAGCACACACGTGGATACTTTGTGGGTGAGGTTCCCTGACACACCACAAGGTGTGGTGTCTTTGGCAACACACTGCTCCATCCCTACCCAGGCTGGGGCAGGTGTTGCATGCTGCAGCACCTTCCCCATCATCCTTGTCCCAGTAAACCAGCTCACTGGCACGGTAAGGCAGCATGTTCCCCAGTGATGCAATGTTACTTAATAATTACTTTATGGTTTACTATTTTGACCCCAAACTTTCAACATAGTCTTCTTATGATCCCACCTCATAAACCCCGTAGGAGAAAATTTTCAAATCTGTGCTGAAATGCCATTCTGTGCCACAGGTGTGAAAAGATGTTTCAGACAGGATGTGAAAAATGACAGCTGTACTGTTCATGAGGTGGAGTGAAAAAATGGCTATGTTGAAAATCTGGAGTCAAAATATTGAAAATTACCAAAGTTATGCATGTGCGTAGAACAATTTTAATGAACACTTGTAACTCAGCCATTTTTAGAAATTTTTAATCACAAAATTTCAACACAGCCTTTTTCAGACCTTACCTCATGAACACTGCGAGTGAAATTTTGTTATTCTGTCCCAAGAAGTGATTTCATGCAGTTACCGGGAAATCACCTTCCAGGCCCAATTAACAAAATGACAGTGCCAGTGTTCATTAGGTGGGGAGTCCAAAAAGGCCATGTTGAAAATTTGGTGAAAAATATCCTAAAAATGGCAAAGTTTTGAACATTAACTTCAAAACACCATTGAAATGCATTATACTGCACTTATCTGTATTCCTCAGTTCGCAGTTCGGCTTTGAAGAGTGCAGATGTGTCTCTGTCCACAGAAGATGACAGCATTCAACCTCCAGTCATTAGTATAGGGTAAAGGGGGTGTGGGGTGGTAGGTGCTCATTGGGAGGGTTGGGATGAGGGAGGGCGATGGTGGCGACGAGAAGGGACATTTTTCTTTTTTCAGTTTAAAAAAAGATGTCAGGGGACTGTTTTCTTTTCACACGAGCAAAGTAAAATAAATAAAATATTTTGGGACACTGGGGCTGGGCTCCCCAGTGTCCCACATTGCTGCAGCAGGCTTGTAAATAAAAACACAGGTAGTGGGCCACCTGATGTTGGCAGTATTAATAAAATAATGGGCTCCACCAGGGGCATCTAACACTGGGGGTGGGCATCTCAGTGTTGGATTATATCAGATATAAATAAATAACTAAATAAACAAACAAATAAATACACTGCCACCAGGGATTGGGGCCCCCTGTGTGCAGATACAGCACAGTCAGGATGGCGTGGCTATAATGACAATAGCCCTTCCCTGACCTATGAGTCACGACATAGCAGGGGTTGCACTGTATGACACAACTGTCATTTGCTAGTAAACAACAGGTGTGTCATATAGTGCAATCAGCTGTTGTCATATTCAGCTATCCATAGGGTTGATTTTTTTTAAACATGGTAGTGCTGCTGAAGAGGGGAGTTGCTCTGGGGGGTCAGTAAGGCAGAAAATACTCCACTAATCTATTAATAAAATGAAGAAAACAATTTTTTCCCCCGTTATGTGTGTCGTATTGTATACTGTGGTATTGGGCTATACAACACACCACAGTATATGATACAACACACATAATGAAAATATGGTATGTCGCTTGAACAGCGACAATCCATAAGAGAATGACATTACAACAACAATTGGTTGTTGCTGTTGTAATGTCACCGTGGGACCCAGCACTGCTGTCTGCAGTTCGCACATAGCCTCCCCGAATTAACTCTGACTCGGTGAAGCCCCCCAAAAGAAAAGTAGTAACTTTCTTTGGATGGGTTTATGCCAACTGCTATTGCAGTCAACATAAATCCATCACTGTAACATTGGTTGACAACTTTGTTGTCACACAGGCATCGTGGATCCATGAAATATGAGAACAGAACATCACACTTTCACAAAAAGAAAACAGCTATCCATAGAACATAGAACATATTTCAGACAGGATGTGAAAAATGACAGCTGTACTGTTCATGAGGTGGTGTGAAAAAAATGGCTACAGTATGTTTAAAATATTGAAAATTACCAAAGTTATGTGCATGTGTAGAAACATTTCAACAAATGCTCATAACTCAGCCATTTTTAAGAATTCTTTTCACCAAACTTTCAACATGGCTTTTTTGGGACCCCACATCATGAACATTGGTGGTGAAATTTTGTTATTCAGTCCGGAAAGGTGATTTCCACGCAGTGACTGCAAAATCACCTTTCTAGCCTAATTAATGAAATGTCTCCCTGCCTCCCAAGTTCCCTAAGACTGGCACCTCTGCTATAACTCACCCAGTTGTACTATTAATCAATAGGTCCTTCCTTTCACACACCATACCTGATAAATGGAAAAATAGCAATTGTGGTCCCTGTCCACAAGAGTGGCCCAGCTAATGTTATTGAAAATTATAGACCAATATTTATTATGTGTCTCCTAGCCAAAATTCAAGAAAGAATACTCTATAATCAACTATACTCATTTCTAGCATGGACAAATGCCCTTGCCATCTCACAGGATGGTTTCAGGAAGTCGCATGGGATGGAATCTGCTCTCCTAAGGATCACCGCTGATATCTTTCAAGCTATGGATCAAACGTGTGCTACCGTGGCTGTCTTTGTTGATCTCACGAAGGCATTTGACATAATTAATCACCAACTACTCCTAGCAAAACTTAACAAAATTGGTCTCAGCACTAACACCCTCTCATGGTTCTCTAATTATTTGTTTAATAGGCTACAATGCGTCAACTGGGCTGGTGTTACCTCACACCCGGAATGCATCTCGGACGGAGTTCCTTAGGGGATCAATTCTGGGTTCTCTTTTATTTCCCATACTTATCAATGAACTACCCTGCAACTGTGGTGGCACGTCAGTACAACTATATGCAGATTATGCTATCATTTATAGATCTGACAGAAGTATCTCCTCCATCAAGTCATGCCTTGAGAAGGATTTCTGGCTGCTCAAAGACTGGTTCAGGCAAAACCTACTGGTGCTCAATGCAAAGAAAACAAAAACAATGTTGTTCCATCACACTTCCCTTGACTTGTCCCACCCAACAACCCCTCATGATTAACACCTCCACAGGCATGGCTCTTGAAGGAGTGGACTCCTTTTAATATTTAGGAGTAACGCTGGATGAAAATCTAACCATTGAAGCTCACGTTCATAGAATTATCAAATTTACACACCAAAAACTGGGCCTATTATATCGAATTGACCCTTACTTGACCTCCCAATCTGGGAGAACACTTACCACAGCAACTCTTCTCCCTGGTCTCTTTTATGGAGCCCCTCTACTTCCCTTGGCTAAATCATATATTCTGTCTAAATTAAAGCAAACCTACCACAGGGTCACCTGCTTTGCCACAACAGCATCAGCTCGAATGCACCACTGTGATGTGCTCAGTGCCCTAGCATGGCCATCCTTCGAGGCAAAGCTTGATTTCTCCCTACTCTGTACTAAGTTCAAACTCATCCACCTTCCCTCCCCATCTATCCTCACTAACCTGCTCACTTTGAAACCCATTTCTAGGTCCCTACTGTCCTCTCACCTCCCTTTGCTAAGCCTTCCCAAAACATGGCTGACCATAGGCAGGAAATCCTTCTAATTCCTCGCACCTCAGAAATGGAATAACCTGCCACAGGGACTACTTTCCTACATGACTCTTCACCAATTCAAAAAATACTTCAAAGAACTCTTCTTTCCCCCTCCTATCTGTGCCTGTAAATAAGCCTGCCACCTTACCTCCATCCTTCCCCTCTATCCAACTGCAAATCCTCAACCCTCTACTCTGCTTACCCTTTATTTCTCTCTCTCTCTCTGTCTCTGTCTCTGTTTAAACAGTTCAATTCTTACATCATATGCTAAACACTACTTTTGCCTTGCACATATTTTATACCTCATCATCTCATCCTGGCTCTCTGATATCTAAGTATGTTATGAATAAGTTGTTATCATTTAGCACTTCCTGTCCCTCTTAAGTCTGTATATATTGTGCAAATTGTACATTGGCATTGGCACTTAATGACTGTTGTTTATTGTTATTGTATAGACTGCTCACTGTAACACTTATTCTGAACTGTACATACTGGAAATGTATTTTCCCAGGTCGCCCCTGAAAAAGGGGTATGCTTATCTCAGTTGGCATACTCGGTCATCAAAATTCAAAATAAAAATAAATAAATATGACACTTGCCTTGATTCCGCAGATCATGGTTCAGCTTTGAAAAGTGCAGACATGTCTTGGTGCACAGAGGATGACAGCATATGGCCTCAGCAGGTAAGTATAGAGAAAGTGGGGTGTGGGGTGGTGGGTGCTCAGTGGGAAAGTTGGAATGGGGGGGTGGCCGTGATGAAGAGGGACTATTTTCTTTTTTTCAGGTTTAAGAAAAAGACATCTGGGGACTGTTTTTTTTTTCAGGATCAAAGGAAAGAAAATAAATTATTTCAGGACACTTGGGATGGGCTCCCCAATGTCCCACACTGCTGGGGGGGCTTGTAAATGCTGACAGGTGATTGGGCCCCCTGATGTCGGCAACAATTAATAAAAAAAGGGCTGCACTGGGGGGCATCATGTTGTCAGATTATACAAAAATAAATAAATATAGCAGGGCTTGGCTTCACAGTGTCCCACACTGCTGGGGGGCGGCTTGTAACTGCCAACACAGGAATTGGGTAACCCAATGTCGGCAACAATTAATAAAACAATGGGCTGGGTTGGGGGCATCCAACACTAGGGGTGGGCATCCTGATGTCAGATTATACAAAAATAAATAAATAAATACACAGTCACCAGGGATTGGGGATGACTTATGTGCAGATACTGTATACTATGGCACAGCACAGTCAGGATGGCTGGGCTATAAGAACACTAGCCCTGGCCCTGACATATGAGTCATGATGCCCTGATGGGTCTGCAATAACTAATACCAACTCATTTAAACACCTGGGTGTGACTCTTGACCCCAACTCCACTTCACCTTGCATATTAATGAGGTTTGTAGACATGTCAACTCGAAGGTAGGAGCCGCATACAGATTACGTCACTCCCTCACCCCTTCGGCCAGGATCTCTGTAGCCATGGGTGTTCTGCTCCCTGGGCTTAAATATGCTCTACCTGTCTTCTCTCATGCCAAGGTTGCTGATCTACATAAATGGGATACCACTTACAACAACATCTACAGATTGGCCCTGTTGGCTCCCCGTCGCACCCACCACTGTCTGCTCTACTCAGCCTTGAACTGGCTGTCTCCCAATGGTCTGGGCTCCTACGTTCTTGGATGCTTCATTGATTCCTTAACCCATCTGCCCCATCCCGACTCATTTGCTGCTATGTTAAACCCTGTTATCCACTCTCGCCTCTAAGGTCTTCAGCCTCTCCCCTGCTCTCCATTCCTCTCTTCTCTACTAAGATGGGCAGAGCAAGCTTTCACCCTCTTTGTTCCCAAATTGTGGAACTCCCTTCCCCTCAACATCAAGCACTCACCTTCTCACAATACTTTCAAAAAAGTACTTTTGTCCTACTTGAACACACTTGGTGCTTGCAACTGCCCTTAACTCTCACTCTGGTTTTCCTGTTTAGTATTTGCCTGCCATGTCTGCAGTATACTGTTACCCTGTGTATTGCTTGACCTGTTTAGTGTTTTATTACTCCTACATAAGTGTTCACTTCACCTGAAGCTATGTTTTTGACCTCCCTGCACAGGGTCTTGTTTTACCTGGATTGGGTTGTACCTGTCTTGTCCTCTGTAAACTTGTACCATTGTTGTTTTGTACACTCCTGGGTCGTGCTTGAAAATAGGCAGGTATTTTGCCTAATGTACTTACCTGGTTACCAAAAGCTAATAAATAAATAAAATTACACAATAAGGGTTGGTATATGACACAGCAGTAGTTTTTTAGTAAATGACAGCTGTGTGATATAGTGCAACCAGCTGTCATCACAAAAATTCAGCTATCCATAGAATGTTGAATTTTTAAACTGCGCATGCTCACAGACTGATTTTTTTCTTAAATAATTTAAAAACTACTGAATGGTAAGAGGTAAAAAGCAGAAAAGCACATACCCTGGACCAAATTCTATCAAATCTGAGAAGTTTCAGGTTTTAGTTATCAGATGGCAAAAAAAGTCTTAACATTTTCAAAAATGGAGACTTTGAAGTTTTTGCATTTCTGTAACTTTGACCCCACAAAACTGATCTACATGACATTTTCAGGATCAAGAGATCATGGCACGAAGGCTGTGTTTTCCAAATTTCATATACATTGGTTGAATGGGGGAAAGTTATTAAGGTGCAACAACTGAAGTTTAACATGAAAGTGCTTACTCAACTCTAATAAACAGGAATTACCTCGCCTGTATAATCTATATTCTTTGCAAAAAAACTATGCTAATAAAAACATTAAGGTTGTAGAAAGCAAGGTGCACAAAGAAGGGAAATGAAAAACATTAGGACTGAGTCTCTGGAGTATTGTTGAATCAGTGGTGGGGTCTTACTTGGGGTTGTCAACCCTAATGCCCATCCCACCACACAGCCCATAGCCTCCTGTTCAAAGCACAAGATTCAGTTCTAACCTAGTGCCTCATAGTGATACAGTATGGCCAACATAATCTGTTGGAGCTTTCTTTTTGCAGAACCCTACAGGCCTTTCATGAAGACATCACATTTGACGTTGTCTTATCAGGGGAGGAGGTGGGCATTATGGTTGACATCCCCAAGTAAGACCCCACCACTGATTTGTCAATACTCCGGAGACCAAAATCCTAAATGTTTTTCATTTCCCTTCTTTGTGCACTTTGCGTCCTACAACTCTAATGTATGCATTGATGTAGTTTTTTGCAAAGAATTTCCCTTCTTTTTCTGATAGTGGAATTGTATCCTGTTGTGTGCTGTCCCTTTGGGAACTGCTCAAAATGAAATAAATACCATATTGGAGACAGTCCTGACCCAGTACATGGGCCAACAGGCCCCAGCACACATGTGGATACTTTGTGGGTGAGGTTTCCTGACACACCGCAAGGTATGGTGTCTTTGCCAACACGCTGCTCCATCTCTACCCAGGCTGGGGCAGGTGCTGCATGCTGCAGCACCTTCCCCATCATCCTTGTCCCAGTGAACCATCTCACCAGCATGGTAAGGCAGCATGTTCCCCAGTGATGCAACGGACATCCCTGCAAACAACGTTACTTAATAATTACTTTATGGTTTACTATTTTGACCCCAAACTTTCAACATAGTCTTCTTATGACCCCACCTCATAAACCCCGTAGGAGAAATTTTTCAAATCTGTGCTGAAATGCCATTCTGTGCCACAGGTGTGAAAACATGTTTCAGACTGGATGTGAAAAATGACAGCTGTACTGTTCATAAAGTGTTGTGAAAAAATGGCTATGTTGAAAATTTGGAGTCAAAACATTGAAAATTACCAAAGTTATGCATGTGCCTAGAACAATTTCAATGAACGCTTGTAACTCAGCCATCTTTAGAAATTTTTAATCACAAAATTTCAGCATGGCCTTTTTCAGACCCTACCTCATGAACACTGGGAAGGAAATTTTATTATTCTGTCCCAAGAGGTGATTTCATGCAGTTACCGGGAAATCACCTTCAAGGCCCAATTAACAAAATGACAGTGCCAGTGTTCATGAGGTGGGGAGTCCAAAAAGGCCATGTTGAAAATTTGGTGAAAAATATCCTAAAAATGGCAAAGTTATGAACATTAAGTTTAAAACACCATTGAAATGCATTATACAGCACTTATCTTTATTCCTCAGTTCACAGTTCGGCTTTGAAGAGTGCAGATTTGTCTCTGTCCACAGAAGATGACAGCATTCAACCTCCAGTCATAAGTATAGGGTAAAGGGGGTGTGGGGTGGTAGGTGCTCATTGGGAGGGTTGGGATGAGGGAGGGCAACGGTGGGGACCGGAAGGGACATTTTTTTTTCAGTTTAAAAAAAGATGTCAGGGGACTGTTTTCTTTTCACACGAGCAAAGTAAAATAAATAAAATATTTTGGGACACTGGGGCTGGGTTCCCCAGTGTCCCACACTGCTGCGGCAGGCTTGTAAATGAAGACACAGGGAGTGGGCCACCCGATGTTGGCAGTATTAATAAAACAATGGGCTGCACAGGGGGCATCTAACACCGGGGGTGGGCATCCCAGTGTTGGATTATATCAGATATAAATAAATAACTAAATAAACAAACAAATACACTGCCACCAGGGATTGGGGCCCCTGGTGCACAGATACAGCACAGCCAGGATGGCGTGGCTATAATGACAATAGCCCATCCCTGACCTATGAGTCACGACATAGCAGGGGTTGCACTATATGACACAGCTGTCATTTGCAAGTAAACAACAGGTGTGTCATATAGTGCAACCAGCTGTTGTCATATTCAGCTATCCATAGGGTTGATTTTTTTAAACATGGTAGTGCTACTGAAGAGGGGGGTTGCTCTGGGGGGTCAGTAAGGCAGAAAATACTCCACTAAGCTATTAAAAAAATGAAGAAAACAACTGTTTTCCCCCCCCCGTTATGTGTGTCATATTGTATACTGTGGTATTGTGCTATACAACACACCACAGTATATGATACAACACACATAATGAAAATAAAGTATGTCGTTTGAACAGCGACAATCCATAATCAAATGACATTACAGCAACAATTGGCTGTTGCTGTTGTAATATCGCCGTGGGACCCAGCACTGCTGTCTGCAGTTCGTGCACAGCCTCCCCGAATCAACTCTGACTCGGTGAAGCCCCCCCAAAAAAAAGTAACTTTCTTTGGACGGGTTTATGCCAACTGCTATTGCAGGCAACATAAATCCATCACTGTAACATTGGTTGACAACTTTGTTGTCACTGGCATCGTGGATCCATGAAATATGACAACAGGAGATTACACTTTCACAAAAAAGAAGACAGCTATCCATAGAACATTGATTTTTTGAACTGTGCATGCTCACAAACTGAACATTTTTTTAAAATAATTTAAAAACTGCTGAACTGTGAAAGGTAAAATCCACAAAAACACATACCTTGGGCCAAACTCTATCAAACCTGAAAGTTTCAGGTTTCAGATCCTTATATTTTTTCAGTTATTGGGGGGCAAAAGAAGGTCTTAAAAACAGATACTTTTATGTTTTTTGCACCTCTGTAACTTTGCTCCCACTGGACCAATCTACATGTAATTTTCAGGATCAAGAGATCCTAGCACAAAGGCTGTGCAGGGGCAAAAATAGTAGGGTGCAAAAATTGTGGTTTAACATTAAAGTGCCTCCTCAACCCTAATACACAGGCACTACCCTACCTGTATTATAGGGGTACAGTAGTACCCCTATAGTTAGGATTGAGTAGGGTGTTCAATGCTAAACCCCTAACTTTGCACATTAATATTTTTGGCTCCCTTTGATGAAATGAGCTGAAGTTTTGTATGTGTTGTCTCGGAGGCATGGTCTTGATGTGTGGAACGTTTTGCAATGGCAGCTTGTGCAGTTTCTGAGATCCAGATGTGTAATTTTTTGTAAATGTAAAATTTTTTTCGTATACTTAACATTAATTATTTTTGTTGTAATCTACAGCCTACGTGGAAAGGAATTTTTGCCCCAAAACTTGCAAGGGACATGTGTCATGACCCAGGGTAGTGCCTTTGACAGGTCTGGTGAAAAAATATTTAAGGGTTCCTGAGTTATAAGGCTTTTAAATATAGTGTTTTCTGACCTGGGCATGCACAGTAGGGGTTTTCAGATAATGTTCAGTAGCAAAAGTAAAAATCTGATGCGGCAAATGCTGGTTTTTGCTTTCACACCACTGAACTGGCAGGACACCAGACTTTTTTTTTCTTAGTCTGTTTCTACCTCCTCAGCTGGGGAGTGTACCTATGGTTTCCCCCATCCAGCTAGGAACCCTCAGCACCCGCATCAACCATAGTCAGAGCTCAGACCCCTTTCGTCCTGCCCACCCCAGGCCACTTCACATCGGGTACTTACCCCACACACTGCGGAAGACCTGTGGACTGAACTCAAGGGGAGTGTACTTGAATGCATCCACTGCAGCACTGCCAGGGCTGGCCTTTATGTTGTGCACCAGAGGATTTTTTCCTGCAGTGTCTCCCCCCCACAGTGCAGATGTGCAATGGCGTCAGGGGTACTGCCACACACACTTCCGTGCACTGAACATCTGATGTCGGCCCATGCTGGCCCACATTTTTGTGCCTTTGAGCTTTCACTAGCCCCCCAGCTACCGCCAGGAGCCAGCAGCTCAGCAGTTGTCCCCTCCCAACCTCACCAGAGGAGGAGAGCAGTCCATTGGATGCTCGATCCTCCTCCCCCCAGCTGACCCACCGACACCGAGGTCACTCCTGAACTAGGGTCATTGGCATGGTAAGAGGTAAGGTGCCAATGCCTTGGCTCTCTACACCACTGGGCCAGCAAAGGACACCAAACAGTTTTGGTGCCATGCCAATCACCATCTTGTTAATTTTTTTCCATGAAATGACAAATGATGAAAATCCATAAAAGTGCTGGAATTTTTAAAAACAAACATCTGAACCTAGTTAAACAAAATCAGTTTAGCTAGATTCTGATGTTTGTTTTTTGTCATTATGGCAAGAAATACATTTTCTGGGAACCCAAACTCCCAGGTACCCAGCTTAGTGAGAGGAGTGCTTCCCCCACATTCTCTGTATGAGACAGTGGGAATTTCTTCACTTCTGCAGCCACAGCTGAACTCATGTTGCCAGCCACAGTGTCAGGTGTGAGCTGCCATTGCCCTGGTGTCTAGTGTCAGCCTTCCAACCACCGATTACTGTCCCCATAAACAAAAATATTTCCTGGTGTCTAGTGGCACACCCAGCCACCCACCCTCTGATCACCATCACCCTTATTTTAAATGTCTTCCCTGGTGTCTAGTGGTACCCCCACCCTCTGATTGCCAGCCCCCTTATTTTAAATTTCTTCCCTGGTGTCTAGTGACACCTCCCAGCCACCGATCACTGTCCCTGTACCATTTAAATGTAAAATTTTGCCTAGTTTCTTAGTTGATAACTGAACTGGACTATTTCTGTTTTCTGCATATTTAACTTAAATTCTGCCAGTCACTTAAAGTGGGACATCTTCTTCCACACCCCCCCCCCCGAGGCATCAAAGTCAATAGAATATAAAACACTTATAAATTCCTTGCCTCCCAAAAGAATCCCCTGTATAGCCTTATTGTTTCTGAATGCTGTTTCAAGTGGCTTAATGTACACAGTGAACAGAAGCAGAGTCAGGGGATATCACATCATAACAGTGAGTACACAACAGTGAAACAATAATAGCACATCAATAATAGCGATGCACATTATAGTGACCGGCACATAAGAGCGACTGTCACATATGAGCAAATAACATATATGACCGACTGGATGTTGCTGATACCCCCACCATCAATTAGCAGCATGGTGTTGTAATCTATAAAATGGGGGTGGGGGGTGCAGAGGGAAGACCCCCGTGTATGCCAGAATCCATAACACCTGTTGGTTGGACATATATGTGGGTGTGGTATGTGCTGTGTTGTTTACCTGTTCCAGTGAGAAGATGCCACTTGCCCTCTGTGGAGGATTTCTCTTCAGATGGGGAAGGGGATGTAAGAGAAAGTATACCGGAGGTGTGCTGATTATCATCAGTTGCAGGTCTAAGTTACAGATGAGCTGTTATGTGCTTTGCTGTTATTGCCAGTTGCTCAAATTGCATTAGCTATTATAACTTCCCTGTTTTGCCATTCACTATATTTGATTTGCTATACTGACATGGAACCAAGTCAGGGGACAGCCCTGTTGGGTGCCTCTCTCAAGAGGAAACAGTGTTGTTTGCTTTCCATTAATACACCAAAAGGCCTGAAGAGATTAATGAAGACTGTAACAGTGGAACAAAATGATCTGTAAACCTGAAGCAAGCCAGGAAGCCCCAGAAAAAAACTCCAAGACATCCTGTCAAATTCCTTCTCTGCATTCAAACTAATCAGAGCGATAGGGATGCTATGCTGGAGAATATATTACACTTCTAACATTGGCATGCATCTGGCACTATCTAGCAAATCCAAATTGATCACCATGTAACAGAGAGATAGGAGAACTGATCCAGATGTGCTACCCAGACTGCTATAAAAACCTTGTAATGGATATTCCAAATAGAGATTGGGGAATATGGTGTCAGAGACTGAGGATCTTTTTTCAGCTTTAAAACAGCAGAAATGCATGATATTTGCTACCCAACAGAAGTTAAATAAACTCCAACCACTAACCATATGCAACCAAGCGGCTGAGGTCCTAGAGCAGGTCAACACCTTTAAATATCTAGGCACCCATCTGGACAGCACACTCACCTTCATGTGACATGTGGACCATATTGTCAGTAGTGTCAATAAAAAACTGGGGATCCTGTATAGGCATAAGAGAGCAATGACCCTTGAAACCTGTAAACTCACAGCTGCCTCATCTGTTCTCTCCACCCTAGACTATGGTCTGGTAGTCTATGGAGCTGCCTCAGACACAACCCTTAGTAGAATAAGAGCCATACTCAACAAGGCCTGTCACCATGTACTAGGAGAAGACTGACTCATGCATGCCTGTGATCAATACCATGACACAAATTGGTTACCCCTTGACCTCAGAATAAAGTTCCAAACTTGTCTTATTGGGAAGAAGGCACTCTTGGGACTTACCCCTCCCCCATCTGCAAGCACTACTACACACCCCACAAATCACCACTCTACGAGAAGCATTACCAGAAATGCCCTGTTCATCCCCCTCTGCTGGACCAGCCAGGCTATGAGGGCCTTCTGCTACAGAGCCCCAGCCTGGATGAATGAACTCCCTCTGACACTCATTGAGCTGCCCAAATTGACACAATTTAAAACTGCCTTGATGCAACACCTCACACAACTAAATGCAAGCAGGTGTTCCTACAGCTAGTCAAAGCCACTACCCTCCCTTGCCTGACCATTGGATCTACTTCCACCACTGACACACTGAAACCCCAGACTTCGGCTAGTGGTGGACGAAGTGGGTTCAATCCGTGAAGTGATTTGTGGAGTAAAGGCAGATTGACGGAGTGCTCCGCAATGCGAAGCAGCGTACTTTGGGTTATAATGATTAACGTGAAGTCCATTAAAAACAATGACTTCACATTACTCCACCTTCCCAGACCACTACTCCACCACCACCTGCAGCCTTACTTCGACTTGTTTTTAAGCTCCAAAGGTGAATTTTGCAGTGATTCATGGGATTTCAGGTCGCATGGGCTCTATATTGATCTGCACAGCCTCAGTTCAGGGTAGTGTGTGTAGGAAGCTGTAGGAGACAGTGTGCTCTGAGAGCTGTCTGTGATTGAAACCTTTTAAAAGCTGTTAGAAAAGCATTTTTGAGTGTTTTTGGAGACTCAAACTTTAGTTCATCGATTATAGGAAACCCTCCTGTGCTCATATCATCAAGCGTTTTTGTTTGTGTGTGGATTTTGAATGTTAATATACAACATTGAGTGTGTGTAGTAAAAGACAGTGAAAGTGTGCTTTGGGGAGGGGCGTATCTGTGGTGTAGGTAGATTTAAGTTCGAGAAATAGTGATTTCTTTGTTTTTTGGTTATATTTTTGTTATATAAGTGACTGTGTTAATGTACACACAGTAATATTGTTAGTAATTGTTGAAATTTTCTTGCTGATTGTGTGTTGTGTGGATCTGGTGCAGCAGTTCATAATTTCAGGTTGTTTACAATTCGTGGCATATTTCTGAACTTTTCAATTTGCTGCGAATTACTTGTTCACCATTGTAGACAAACTGTTCTGTACATGTGTGTGAATGTGTGTGCAGTGTTGCGTGACATCAGATAATACACCTTTCATTGTGCCACAGTGTAATTGCAGGCACAGCAGTGTGAACCTGCTATCCAATGCAGCTGCCTGATTTTGTACTGCGATCGTGGTATCTGTTCTTTGTTTTGTTGCTTGTACTGCCATAAAAATTTGCAGTCAGTGCTCCCCCCCACCCCCACCAGCAAAAGGAATTTTTTTCCAGATTGGATTGTTTGTGACCTCAGCACCACTGGTTACTGAAGGTGTTTTCACTTGTGAATTTGCGTGACCATCTCTATCTGTTGCTGAAGCCACAGTTGTTTTTTTTTGGCTTCACATCCAGCATCCCCCCAATCAGATAGTGAATGTACCAAAATGTAAATTTGTTTATAATATTGTTGTTGATCCCCCCAAATGCCCGCAAAGAGATGTGCAGGCAAAGCTGGTTCTCACCATGACACTGCTGCCAGTAAGATAGTCTGTGGACGTGGTAGTATGCAGACGCAGAAGTGCATTGCTGATGTGAGGAAAGGTATTTCTCCTGCAATGTTTTTTACAGCCCAATCAGTAGCTTCACTCATAGTTGGAGGAGATTATGTTTTCCCAGCCGGTGGTGTTAGTGCAGTTGCTGGTGGTGGTAGTATGAGTATTGCTGCCTCAAGTTCGAATTCTGACCAGTGTACCATATCCAAAAATGTAGTGGAGTGTGAAGCTGTGCAAGTGAGTGGCAGTGTAGATGTTGTCTTACTTCCCAGTAACATCCCAGTAACTGAACCTGAGGATTCTGATAATAATGTCAACGATAGCATACAATGTGATATTTTGTCCACCGCGGCATTTCATGTCATGCATTTTCCATGCAGTGATTCACAGTGTGGTGAAAAAATATCAGGTGATGGTGGTGTAGATGATGATGATGAATGTGATGATGATGATGATGTTGCTGTGGTTGTAACATGCAGTTCACATGTCAGCATCCAAGCAGAAGATGTGGATGTGTGTGATGTTGATGAATATGATGATGATGTAATTGACCCCAGTTGGGAACCTGAGAAAAAGGAATTCAAGGTGGCTGTGTCTGAGTCTGTTTGCAGTAATCCCCTCCCACCACTGTAAAATCTTGTGATTTACCAGTTTCAGTTGATAATGATGACCCAGTAATAGTGATAGGTAGTCGTGGTGGTCAGTTGCAGTCCAGGTGTGCAGTGCCTGAAACATCACATCGCCCCCGCTTCAGTGCTTAAAAGAACAGAGCTAAATAAGCAGCATCATGGACATGTTAAAAGTAGAGCATCACAATCCCTAGTTTGGGATTTTTTTGTGCAAGATGCAAATGAGGAGTCAGTTGCAATCTGCCAGGTTTGCCATGTGCGTGTGAGTTGAGGTAAAAAGGGTAGCCATCTGGGCACTGAAGAACAGCATACACATCTTAAGAATAGGCACATGACACTGTGGACCCAGCACAAGATGGCAGCTAATACCACAGTGGGGCATTCACCCTCGTCAGCAACCATAATGAGCATGTTATCCCCTTCCATGACTGTTAAGTCCAGTAGGAAATTAAATGTGTGCAGTAGTGAGGTAATAAAAGCAGAGGATTACTAAAGCATGATGAGGTGTAGGAGCATAATGACTTTGAAATGTTGTCCAGTGCTGGTGAGAGTAGCAGTTTTGGTGGTGGTGGTGGTGAATGCAGTATGTCTAGTGCAAGTGGTACATCAACCCGGTTGGCAAATCTGGCAAAATAACTGCATTTCTGGGTTTGTCATCATTGCCTGTGCAACCGTCTTCATCAAACGTCCAAACTCCACCCCCTACCAATTCCATTCATCACAGAGCAGAACCATTTATCATCACACCCCATGTAAAACTTTTGTCAGCCCATGTTACAGAGTGTTTTTGTGCATAAGCTGAAGTACTCCCCCAGTCATACCGTGGCAGGTGAACTTAATGCTGCTGTAGCTGAAATGCTGGCAGTTGATGTTTTGCCCTTCTCCTTTGTGGAGAATTCTGGGTTCTGGCGGTTTGCTGCATGTGCCAACGTGCCCTCATAGCCAACCACCTCAACACCTCATTCACTGACCTTAGCCCTATCATCCCTACAAATTTTTTTGACCCTCCTCCCCCAGCACCTGCTGTAAATCTTTCTCGCCCTTATTTTCTCCTCCGCCGTGTTTCTGCCCAAGAACTTAGGCCGCACCTTGTCACTGCCCTCAAGAGTAATAGTACAGGCAGTGACACCCTGGATCCGTGTATCCTACGGCTGGTCTTAGACACAGTCCTTACCCTGATCACATGCCTCATCAACCACTCTCTTTGCCTGGGAAGGTTCCAACTGCCTGGAAAGTCGCCACTGTCACTCCCTATCTTTAAAGGTGGTGATAGGACTGTGGCTGGAAACTATCGACCGATCTCCATTCTCTCTCCTCTCTCCAAGGCCTTGGAAAAAGTGGTGGCCTCTCAAATCTCTGACTACCTCTCCACCTACAATGTCCTTTGTCCTGAGCAGCATGGGTTCTGTGAGGGCCACAGTACCAACACAGCCCTCCTAGAGTTCTCCAACTTTCCACTCCTCCTTAGACACTGGTTCTCTGGCTGGTGCTGTCTTCATTGACCTCTCGAAAGCTTTTGACACTGTCTCCCACCCTCCTTCTTGATGCCCTTAGTCTCTCTGGTTTTGCTGCTGGGCCTATCTCCTGGTGCACCAGTTATCTGTCTGACTGCTCACAGCATGTAAAAAATTAATGGGACCTACTCAGACATCTGTCCCATCTTCTCTGGGTTCCCCAGGGCTCCATTCTGGGCCCTTACTATTCTCCTTTACCTTAACACCCTTCCACTCTCTTGCTCGGGAACATTCTATTGTACGCTGATGATGCAGTCATCTTTGCCTCAAGTCGTAACCCTACTGCCTCCAGGACTCGCTGCAGAAGTCCTTCACTGAAGCTGAGGGCTGGTTCAAGGAACATAGATTGGTGATAAATCTTAAAAACAAAAAGCATGTTCTTCACTCATCCCCAAAACAAGTCCTTCAACTTCAAACTCCTCATTCACTCTGGGTCCTCATTCCCACTTGAACAAGTTTGCTCCTATAAATACCTAGGGATCCATTTTGACCCCTCCCTCTCCTTCCATGGACACATCACTGCCCTAGCCACTGCCACTAATATCCGATTGGGCATCTTACATCGGTATAAACACTGCCTCCCCCCGGAGGCTCTTCGACTCGTAGTCACCTCCGCTATCCCGTCCCTAGTGGACTATGGACTGCAGGTGTATGGTGCTGCTGATCAGACCCTACTCCATAAAATTCGCTTTTCACTCTGAATAAGGCCTGCAGGTTAATTACTGGAGCACCTGAGGATGACAACACCTGTCTACTGTATGCTAAAGCACTGGTATGATCTCGATGGGCGTCTCAAATATCTTACCTGTACCCTTACAAAAAGACCCTCCTTGGGCTTTCCCCACCAGGATTGACCACCACCATACGCCGCTCTGTCCCACTAGTTCATACTCGGACCTCTGGGAAAACCTCTCTTGTTATCCCTAGAGCTAGGACCTCTCACGGCCAAAGAGCCTTCAGCTTCAGGGCCCCCTCCTGGTTCAACACACTGCCCCCCTCCATCTCCGAAGCTCCAACTATATCGTGCTTCAAAACTTCCTTACGTAACCACCTTATTAACACCCGATGCTGTAACTGCCACTAGTCAAAGCCGTACTCAATACTTATGACAAAGCTTATTACTAAGCTGCTAAGGACGACATAACTCTGGTATTGTTTGCATCCATCCTACCTGTACCAGCTTGTTTGTATCTATGTCTTAATTTTACTGTTATACTTATGTGTTGTACTGCTATACTGTATATTTTGGTTTGTCTTACTGTGACAAGGTACCTTTGTAAATGAGCCTATGGCTCAAAGGTTTTCCAAACTGCTGTTTAAATAAAATAAAAATAAAAATAAATAAAATGGAGAGTCCCATCCAGGACATACTTTTCGATCTGTGCTATCCCTGAGTTGTTACATACTGTGTCTGACTCAGGAAGACATGCCCTTCAACATTCCTCTTCTCCATTCATCCATTTAAATATGAATATGTGGACAAGTGACAAAACAGCAGGGAGTTCATATTTGTGTAAAACTGCACACTGGGCCCAGGTGCTGGGGGTTGTTTGTGATGTTGGTAGTGTGAATAATTAGTGCAGTAAGGTGGATTGTCATGGTAGCAGTCTTACAGGGATTCGACAGCATGCAATGATTGCTATGTGCAATGTGACCTGTTCACACACTGGTGAAAACATATTGGACGTGGTCCTGACTGGAACTGACAAGTGGCTGAACCCCCTGTCCCTGAGAGCTGAGTTCATAGCAAGTGACAATGGGTCAAATGTGGTGAAATTCATCACGAATGGCATTTTTTTTCGTGTTCCGTGCATGGGCCATTGTTTAAATCTTGTGGTGCAGGAGTTTCTGCAGCACCCTGATGTAAAGGAAATGCTGACCATTGCACGCCGTATCTGCTCTCACTTTTCACGATCTCGAAAGGCCCGTGACCAACTGCGGTAATTGCAGATGCAAAACAGCCTGCCTCAGCACTGCTTGAAGCTGGAAGTTGTCACCCGATGTAACTCCACTTTATACATGGCAAAGAGGTTGTATGAACAATGCAAAGCCATCTCAGAATATCTTGTTATGCACACTAGCTGTGACAGTTCCGGGGCCTCCATGTCTATGACGACTGAACAGTGGCACCTCATGGACTCTGTAATAACAATTTTGTGGCCTTTTGAACAGCCACACAGGCAGTGAGTGGCGATTCTGCCTCCATTAGCCAATCAATTCCACTGCTGCGGGTGCTGACGCAGACATTGGTGAATGTACAGCATGGCCTTGATGTTGCTGGAGACATTGCTAGCAATATGTTGCTGCAACACAGGCTGACAGTATTTGACCAGAATTGTCACATTTTGAGCATTCAGCGTAGTGACAGATTTACCATAGCAACAATGCTGGACCCATGATACAAATGTGGAATTGCATTAGTACTGGAGGGAGGGCCTGAACAGGTAAAAAATATCAGTGGTCAACTGGTGCGCTTGGTTCATGGGGCACAGAAGTCACATGCCAAGGTCAGCAAACCTCAGCAGCCTAATGAGGCTGAAGGTATACCTGGAGGACCATCAAGCATATCCTGCAATGGGAAGGGGACAGCAGTTCCAGGTGGTCTGTCATTCAAAGTGGCTGGCATCAACCTGCTTTGGGAGGCTTTGTCCCAAGTGGGGATTTGTGAAATAAATGATTCCAAAGAACAGGATGATGCATCAACCACTGGACTTAGTGCGGCACAGATAATGGTGGAGTCATATTTGTCTGAAAACAGGCATCTGACGATAACTGATGATCCTCTTTTGTACTGGAA
The DNA here is from genome assembly GCA_016271365.2 of Neoceratodus forsteri. Classification (NCBI taxonomy): domain Eukaryota; kingdom Metazoa; phylum Chordata; order Ceratodontiformes; family Ceratodontidae; genus Neoceratodus; species Neoceratodus forsteri. Next base: position 1,733,217,752 of record CM057450.1, on the reverse strand, counting down.
TGGAAAGGTCAGTGAATGGCCAGAGCTGACTGCAGTGGCACTGAAGTACCTCACATGCCCACCCTCCAGTGTAAGTGTCGTGAGGGTATTCAGCTCAGCAGGTGCAATAGTCAGGGATTATTGGACAAACCTGTCTCCTGCAAATGATAGTTTGCTAACATTCATTAAAATGAATAGGAGGCACGTACCAGCACAGACTGCAGCCTCGGTATTCATACCCCGGCCTAGTCATGGTGGTTTTGGTGATGTGGAAATGGACCATCCTGGTGGCACTGGCAGTGGCAGCATAAAACGGCCCACCACTGACGTAGATGATGACACAATGGATAAAGAATTTCCCAGTGGTCAGACTTCAGAGATAAATGACTGTGAGGGCAGCTTTCTTTATAAGGATGATGATGTGGTTAACGTTAGCAGGTTTTAACTGAAGTTGTTAAAAGGCGATGTGCCCCCCCCCAGACCACCACCATCACCGGGACTGATGTTAGCCACTGCCACCACTGAACATGAGTCTGTCCACCCCCTGGACCACCACCACCACCGGGACTGATGTTAGCCACTGACACCACTGAGCATGAGTCTGTCCGCCCCCTGGACCACCACCACCAGGACCGACGTTAGCCACTGCCACCACCACCAGATGCAGGAAGATATAACAGAGAATGCCATCATGTGCCGCAGCTATCACCACCAGTCCAGCACCCACCACCAGTGTCATTCAAACAATATTTCCCCACTACATTTACATTTACCATGCTAAGGCAGAGGGAGTCGAACAGGAGGCCACATCCACAATGCTTATTAATATTTAAACTATAAAGTGAGTATGTGTACTAATGTTTGTTATGCTATTACACTTCCTTTAGTTGTATGTTTTGTTTTCTGTAGCTTCTCAGAGCCGCAATGGTCAAACACATACGATACACTTATTTTGTCTTTTTTACAGGTTAACAAAAAAACTCTCCTTTGCTGAAAGTCGGTAAGAATGGTACTGCAGCTGTACTGTACAGAGGAACCTATGGAATATCCATTTGAAATCCATTCTGGTAAGTATCAAGATTTTATTTCATCTGTTTCATTTTTTTGGAAAGACTGCAGCAAATGCTACTGAGTACGATTCACAAACTAGGTGACGTGTACGTCACCATAACTATTTCTGTAAGATATCATTCATGCACTGTATTCTGAACTTGTAGCTGTGCAGCCCTGACCATGACAGTGTTGAAAAAGTTGCACACAGGTTGCGTTACTTGACGAGATGTGTTTTTGAAACGTAACTTGACTTGAGATTGAGAACCAGGGACAAATTACAATCAAGTTATAAGAAGTCATTTATTTCTTTTTTTAGGAAACTTCCAGATGCTTTGTTGTTGTGTCAAAGTGGCCTTATCAAGAAGTTCTTCAACATCAGGTACCTCCCACGCCGGGCTGGGGCACACATACAACATACAGAAGTCGTTTCCTTTGATGACCATCATTAACAACCAGACTCGAGAAGGATGCAGATGAAATCTGTGAAGAAGTAACCAAATAAGAAACCATTAGAGACAAACCTGCAAATATGCTTCACCCCACCTCAAAAAAAAATACTTACCTTCATTTGCTTGAGAGTTATCCATTGCAAATTTCTACTCAAAAAGTTCTCATCGAGCATTGGAATGTGCACACCAACAGTATCTGTGACCCATGATACAAAACAATACAATGAGTACATGTCCATGTCAACCCCCCTCACCTACAAAATGCACAAATATCTATCTATATATATATATATATATATATATATATATATATATATATATATATATATATATATATATCAACTCACTCCAAGGCTACAATTAGTGTACAGACAAAGGCACCCTTCCATCTAATTGCTTTGATCACATTGCATTTGCTGGAATCGCAGCACACATTGGACCAGCAACAGTTCACTCACGGTCATCATTTTATTCTGGAGGACTTTGTATGTGCTGTAACACTCCCATTTCACTTGGTTACCACTTGTCAATTTTCTGGACACAAGGCAGATGCATTTGGGACATGCAGAAAAAATCTGGGGACTCTGTGCCACCACTATGCACATGACTGAGTGTGCCATTAATTCTGGGGGACTTTGTATCTGCTGAAACACTCTCATTTCACTTTGTTACCACTTGTCAATTTTCTGGACACAAGGCAGATGCATTTTGGGCATGAAGAAAACATCTGGGGACTCGTGCCACTACTGTGCACATGACTGAGTGCACCATTAATTCTGGGGGACTTTGTATGTGCTGTAACACTCCCATTTCACTTGGTTACCACTTGTCAATTTTCTGGACAAAAGGCAGATGTATTTTGGGCATGCAGAAAAAATCTGGAGACTCTGTGCCACCACTGTGCGCATGACTAAGTGCGCCATTAATTCTGGGGGACTTCCGATGTGCTGTAACACTCCCAATTTACTTGGTTACCACTTGTCAATTTATGGACACAAAGCAGATGCATTTTGGGCATGCAGAAAAATCTAGGGACTCTGTTCCACCACTGTGCACATGACTGAGTGCGCCATTAATTCTGGGGAACTTGTACGTACTGAAACGCTCCCATTTTGCTTTGTTACCAGCTGTCAATTTTCTGGACACAAGGCAGATGCATTTTGTGGGTTGTGTGATTGTGAGCTCATGTAGTCATACTGACATTATCAATTAAAGCAGTATTGTAAGAATGTGGTGACAATTTTGAACTGTGCTTTTTTATGCTATTTTACATTGCCAGCCACTAGTTATCTCCGAGTCATGACTTGAATGATGCATTTCTTTTCACAATTTCTGTCTGCTTTACTACTTTTTGTCATGCATGAAAAAAAATGAGCACACATTTCAATATTGTTATGACCAGATTTGTATTAATTTGCAGCTGCTTTTCAATAAATATTGTTCTGTGGGGTCATAAAACACTGCCTGCTGCATAACTGTTAATTTACAACAGAAGTGATATATTACAACTAACTGATGTGATAGAGAAAAGCAGCAGAAAATACTGACAAAGACCTGGTCAGCACCATATTAAAAGGAATGCTCCTTTCATTATTTCAGACATGAAAAAAAGTAGTACAGCAGACTCAAATACTGGAAATTATAGTTTCATACAAGTCAGGATGTAAGTAAAATAAGTGGCAATGTAACATAGCATTAAAAAATATAGGTCAGAGTTCTCAACAGATTGTTGCACTGCTGCTTTACAGAGATTCACCACATTACATAGTTATGGTGTTGCACCTAATATGTGGGCACCTTACTTCCAAGGGAATCTTTCTTGCTCCACATGTCCTTACATAGTGCAATACATTTCTGTGAAAACCGCCCATAATTTCATTAAAGTATGTCACATCACAGAGGAATTCCTGTTCAGAAAAGCCACCCAAATTCTGCCCCCTTTTTCTCAGCAACGTTAGGACGTGATGCCAGGGAGAGCGAGGGTGCATGCTACATTATAGTGAATGTCCGATTGTCCGGCAGCTTTCCAAATGCTTCTTTATGTTATAATGGTCAGTTTGTGGTGAAACGTGTGGGCACGTTTCCAGTAACAAGAGCACTGTTAGTGGAAATGTGCCCACATTTCACCACAAACTGAACATTGTAACATAAAGAAACATTCAGAAAGCTGCCGGACATTCACTATAATGGAGCACGCACCCGCACTCCCCCTGGCATCACGTCCTAATGTTGCTGAGACAGGGGGGCAGAATTTGGGTGGCTTTTCAGAATGGGAATTCCTCCATGACATGACACACTTTAATGAAATTATGGGCAGTTTTCACAGAAATGTATTTCACTATGTAAGGATATGTGGAGCAAAAAAGATTCCCCTTGAAGTAAGGCACCCATATATCGGGTGCAATGTTGTAAGTTGGTGAATCTCTTTTATGTCTATTTCACAAACAAAATTTTTATAGAGCCTCGATAATGTTTACTTTGTGTCAGGACTCATGAATCGGATTTTAAGTGTTTTGCAAACAGTATGAAGACTGAGCAGTGCAAGTATGTTGTGCTAAACTGCATGTGTGCCATCAGTGTTCTTTCCTGTGTGTGCATACATTGTCCAGCTTCATGCGAACATATATATGGTAAGACTTCTTGCAGTATCAAGAATAAAGATAACAAAGAATACCCAATGTATATTTTTTTGATACCATCAGCACCAGCGAGTAAGTGATATGATATTTTTTCAGAGGTATCGGGTCACTGTGCACCTCAGTCACTCACAGTGCACACATAACTTTGCAGAGATCATAGCACAAAAAACACATGCGCTCCTAAAAGTTATGTGTGCAGTATGTGACTAAGGTGAACTCTGGCCAGACACCTCTGAAAGAGTATCGTATCACTTAGTCCACTGATGATGGTGACAATAAAATATACGTTATTCTGCGCGCTATTCTTTATAGCATAAACACTGCAGCAAGTCAGCAACAGCAATATATGTTTGCAACATGCTGCACAATGTCTGATGTCACACACACACACACACACACACACACACACACACACACACACACACACAGGAAACAACACTGACTGCACACATGCAATTTAGCACATCATACTTGCACTGCTCACAACAGCTTGTCCACAAGCACTCCACAACAGAAAGTCAACATTACTGATGCACTGCAACAACAGAAGGGCAAATGTCTATTATTGAACAACACAAAAAAACACTCAAAAACAGTACATCACAGTAGTGGGGGGATCCAGAAAAAAATCAGTTAATGGGGGATTCCACGGTGTTCGAGCAGCAGGTGGAGCATTGTCAGTATTTGCAGCTGCTGTTACTGGATTTGATAAACCTGCTGCTGCACAGCACCCACCCTCTCCTTGCTTTCCTTGAGGGCTGCCCACACCAGTGCAATGTCAGTCTGTGTTGCAGGCATTGTGGTAGGGTCCACTGCAGCAGGAAAGCCAGGTAGTGGTGCTGGTGGCTGTGGTGGCAGTGGTGGTGGTGGAGCAACTGCTGCAGTTGCCCTCCTCCTGCTGTGGCGGTGAGGCACAAGTTCACCCCCAGCACCCTCTGCCACTGCCACAGAGGAGCCAGCAGTTAGATGCCTGGCCTCTTCGGTGGCAGTCTGCCACTCATAGAAACATAGAAACATAGAATTTGATGGCAGATAAGGACCACTTGGCTCACCTATTCTGCCCATTTCCCTACCTAACGGATAAGCTGCAGATCCTAGTTAACCAACAGCCTACTTCTTCCTACCCCCCACTAGAATTGTCTTATGTCTGTCCCATGCATTCTTGAATTCCCCCACTGTTTTTGACTCTACGACCTCCTCAGGAAGGCTGTTCCATGTATCCACAACTCTCTCTGTGAAGAAATACTTCCTCACATTACCTCTGAGTCGCCCCCCATCTTCAAATCGTGCCCCCTTGTTTTTGCACATCTCTTTTTCTGAAAGATGCTACCCTCTTGGACTTTGTTGATTCCCTTGAGGTATTTGAAAGTTTCTGTTATGTCCCCACCCCCTCCTTTCCTCCAGGCTATACGTCTTTAGTTCCTTTAGTCTTTCTTCATATGTCTTCTGATGCAGACCCTGCATCATTTTGGTTGCCCTCCTCTGGACAGCCTCCACCCTGTCTATGTCTTTGCGGAGATGGGGTCTCCAGAACTGTACACAGTACTCCAGATGTGGTCTTATCAACTGTCTGTACAGAGACACCACCTTGTGGTGGTTTGCCATGTGTGTGCACTGGCCACCGGTCCCCAAATGTGTCCCCCAAGGGCCACAGCGCACCAGCACACCACACAGATGGCAAACCACAATGGTGCTGTCTCCCCCACACAGTTAAAAAACTGCCACACTGGGGAGCTGCAGGGGGGACCAGATATACTGCTGGAACCACCTTCATTTACCTGGGCTCCACCTGAAGCTGTGGAGGTGGTGGAGCGGGTGCTGCTGGACCCCCTGCAGCTGCTACTGGTGGTGGTGGTAGTGGCAGACTAGGTGGATGCGCAGCCTCCGGTGGCACTGGTGCTGCTTATTCTGCTTCCACAGGGGGAGACGCAACACCCAAGAGTCGGGAGCAGTCCAATAACACCTGACCACCCCCACATGTGCGCACTCCTCTCCTCTGCCCACGCCCACGTGCTACAGACTCTCCTCATCCTGGGTCCATCATACACAAGTCCCCGACTGTCACCGCCACCTCAATACTCACAGTCTCACACTCAGACACGCACACACACAGTCACATACACACACACACACACACACACACACAAAACAAAACTTAAAAAAAATTCAGTAGCAAAAAAACAATGAAAAACAGTATAAAAAAAATCAAGATGTAGCTTTTAAAAAAGCTGTTTTTTGTGATCAAAATCACAACAATGAAACTAGAAAACAAACTCTCCTCTCTCTACACCAAAAAGGCTTCCTCCTTCTACAACTGCAAAGGAGAAAGTGAAAGTAACTGCTTTTCTGACTCACTTCCTTCCTACCTGGCTAAAGCATGTGACTTACATTACTGTAAGCCATGTGATGTGTGGGGTGCTGCCTATATTGTTGTCACTTTGCCTTACTTCACGTTAAGGTGGAATGACAATGTGAAGTCATAATGAGAAGGTGATGTGAGCACTTTACAGTGGTCACTTTGCGTAGTGTTCTGCCAACGCAAAGTAGCCACTTCGCATCTACTTCGCCAGCGGATTTAAAATTCGCTGCATCTCTACCTTTGGCCTGTACCTCAAACACTAACAAAGCCTTACTGGCTACTTCAATCACCCTGTTTAACCCTGAATTTTATTATGATTTGTAATATTTGAGTTTCTCTGAATGGGTGCGGAGTTATTACCTCTGTAGTGAATATATACACCTGACTTGTCTCTAATTTTAACAGCCTAGAAACCTGGAGTTTGTGAAAATGACCCCCGGGTGCTGAGTGTATTTTCAACAACCTTAACCATTTTATTTCTAAACTGTCCCTGAAATATATGTTTGTATTGGCGTTTTGTATTGTATTGACTGCTGCCTCTTTGACGTGGGACCTTTGTAAACGAGCTATGCTCAAAGGTGTATCCAATTATTCCAAATAAAATAAAATAAAAACTGACAAAGTGCCAGGTGAGGGGAGAGGGGAACACACCTTTATTCCTTTATAAGCTCTAAACAGTACTGGGAGGAGAACATCCTTAAATTTCTCAATAAATTTGGTGGGGTACCCCTAACCCCTTTGGTCCTGGGCACTTATCATTGCTAGTTTTTATTAGTGCTATAATAAACTTGTCCCAAGTAACAGGAGCCATCAAGAGCACGTACTGATCCATCGTTAACACAGGCAGGCGCAACATTTTCACTAATCTATCATGCTTTCTGTAGAGGGCACTACATTCACTGTGTATGGATCCTTTTAATACTGGGACAGGATCTCCTCCATCTTAGACAGTGCATGTTACACATTGTCAGTTTTAGGGTGTTTCATCTGCATTGTGCAGGCCTGTTTTTACTTGCCCTAATCTTACTGGCTAAATTGCAAGTACCTCTAGCACCCCCTCCTAATAATACAGTACTGTCAGATATACTGCAGCCCTTTCTCTGCTTTATAGTTCAGAATATCCTGTAAGTCCTGTTTAAGCAGATGCCCCTCAACTGTACTTCTCCTTTGTATGTAGTGGCTGTAATGTTTTCAAAGTCTCCATGAACTCAGCCAACTTCTTTTCACTGCTTTTCTGTATATGGGATGTACACACTATGATTTCTCCTTGCATAACTGTTTTAAGCATTTACAATAATTTTCTGGGACCCCGATGTCATTATGAGATAGAATTTGAATGATTTTATCAACCGGTGCTTTTACAAATTCCTTATTTCTATGACACAATGAATTAAATTTCCAGGTTGCAGTCCACCAATGTTTATTTAACTTTAAAATTAAAGAACTGTGATCTGACAGCAATAGGGGGTCATATGATAAAGGCAGGTAGGCACAGAGCCACTAAGAGGTATGGGTGCCTGTGACATAAACCAGTATCTCAAAGTTTTGAGTCACGGCACTCACACTCACTCACTCTTCACTGTTTAGTGAAGAGAAATGGAAATAGGCAAATAAGAGTCCTGGTTTGATAAAGAATGGTTTTATAAAGCCCTTTGGTAAAACATCACAATTTCCTGACCACCACTGTTATGGATTTTGTTTGTTGGACTTAATAAAATATAAAAAGCCTCTTATTTGCCTAATTCCATTTCTCTTCACTAAACAGTGATGGAGTGGGTGTTGAGTGCCGTGACTTGAAACTCTGGGGCCATATGATAAACTTTTTACCAACTCAAAATGTTCATCAGTGAAAAAGGTAAACTAGACTCAGATAACTCTAATGTCTGGCTGAGAAATGTGTAACTCCTGGATTGTGAGGTGCAGCTGATGTCAGATGTCAGCAGAGCCTAAGTGAGTCACAATGTTTTGAAAGTACTTCTGGGGTGTAGCCACTAGGTAGGCTGAAGGTCTGTTAGTGTCAAGCTAAGGATTAAGTATCCAATGTATAGCAATTTATTTTTTTTAGATTGTTCTTTAGGTTTGTGATCTCCTTCTGGGATGCAGTTATATCCTTTGTTGGTATACATGTATTTGGTGAACACATTCTACATACTGAAACATATTTGAAAGACTAAAGATTGTTAGGTGCAAATATTGGCTTTGAATAAAAATTATTGCAGTTTATATTAAAGCCCTCTGGCACAGCTAATTGGAGGGACATTGCAGTTTATACTACAGGTGGTAAAAAACAGGGAGGCTCTTGTTCTGGTATTCGTTTTGCCAAATCACTAGCAGTTTCGGTTTTGGTTCTGCTGTTGGATTTATTCCAGGTCCCCCTCCTCCCCCAACATCATCTTTAAGAATACTGTTCCCTCACTAACTCTAATCCCACTTCGTGTATAGGACAAATGCCCCCTGTCAAAGGTTTCCCGCAGACCCTGTCATAACAAAGTGTATCTTGTCTCCTGAAAGTCCTCCCTTTCACACAACATGCATTTGATAATATATATCAAGAGAAAGTGCCACAAAGAGAACTTTAGCTTTTGAAAATATTGCAGTAGTCTTTTAAAGGATAAAAAAGTGCATGTAGTATTCCTGAGTAATCTAAAAGTGTTCATACTGAGTTTTATAAGGGTGCTTTAGACTTGCATAATAGTGTCATATATTGTATTTGAGAAAGACAGATATTGCACATAAATGTTAAAATGCCCACATGGCTACCTTCTTCCCTAAAGAAAGAAATCTTTAGCCACCCATGGACCACTGTCCCTGATTCCCCATTGAAAAATATTTATTCCCTGGAATCTAGTGGCACCCCCCCCCCACACCCACCGATGATGGTTCCAGCTTTCCCTGGTGTCTAGGGGCACCCCCACCCTCTCATTGTAGGCAAAACTGGTTTAACATCTGAAATAAAGAAAACGGTCCTTCAATGTTTTTTTTTAAACCTGTAAAACAAAAAAACTAACCATTCAGCCTTCCAACCTCCTATTCAGCACCCACCTCCCCATGCCCTCCAGTACACTCCCACACAGCCTCACTCACCTGAACAGATCCCAGGTTCGAGAGCCACTCTCTGAAGACATGTCATGCTGCTGGAACTGGTGACTGCAATATGAGAAACTATGTTAAATGCGGTTAAATGTATTTCAATGGGGGGTTTCAACTTTTATTTATAACTCAGCCATTTTTTGACATTTTGTCACCAAATTTTTAACCTAGCCATTTGGAGACCCCACCTCAAGAACCATATGACTGTCATTATGCAATCCCTGCTTGAAAGGCAATTTTGTTGTCACTTGGCAAATTCACCTTTCGGGCAGGATTTGCATAGTGACAGTAATATTGTTTATAAGGTGGGGTCATAAGAAGACTTTGTTGAAAATTTGGGGCCCAGTTCCAAGTTGCATGGTGCAACTCATGGGCATATGTGAGTTGCACCATGTGGCACCATGCTGTGGACCCTGCACCCTTTTCCAGGACAGGCAGGGTCCCTGGCACCTATGGCCCACAACTTGCAGCAGCCACAGGCTTGCGCCACAGGAATGGCGCAATGGACCTGGGTGCCGCAAGTCGCAGCCATATGTAACTGCCCCCTGGATCCCCCCCACCCCAGAACACACCTGAAACCCCCAGGGGCATTGGGGGGTAGGCTGGGTGGCACAGGCAAAAGGGGGAGCACAGCACTACACTGACCCAGGTGGCACCCTGGACTCGGGGTGGGGCATCACTGTGTTGGGGGGGTGTGGGGCATGAGAATTTGTGTACTGTGGTGCTGTGGGGGGGCATCCATCATTTTGCCAGGACTGATGCCCCTTGGACCTCCTCCATGCTGGTCTAACCCTGCAGCGCCATGTCCGGACATGGAATTCCATTAGTGGGTTACGGCAGACACCCTTTTGGAATAGGGTGCAGGTGCTGCTGTAACCCACCCTTGTGCCATGTGCATAGTGGGTGGCCTAGACAACCTTTAGAGAAACCCGCATGCAGCATGGCACAACCTGCTTAATGCATGGTGCAAGGTGCGATCTGCACCATAGGGTTTGGCATAAATTGCCTTGCTCCATGCATAAGGCAACTTGGAATCGGGACCTTGGGGTCAAAACATGTACAAATTCCAAAGTTATGACCATTCAATGGAGTTTTACTATACATGCTCATAACTTTGGAAATGTTCAATATTTTGACCCCAGATTTTCAACATAGCCTTCTTATGACCCCACCTCATATAAGCCATAACTGTCATTTTTCAAATCCTGGCCAAAATGTATTTTCACACTTGTGGCACAGAATGGTGTTTCAGTTGTGCAAAAGGATATTTTGTCAGGTACTCAAAACGTTTCTGTGCTGGGTACATGAGGTGGGGTCATAAGAAGGCTATGTTGAAAATTTGGGGTCAAAATATGTAACAATGCCAAAGTTAGGATCATTCATTGCAATTTCATTACACAAGCTTGTAACTTTGGAGATTTTCAATATTTTGACCCCAGATATTCAACATAGCCTTCTTGTTACCCCACCTCATGTATGTCATAGCTGTCATTTTTTAAATCCTTGCCCAAATGTGTTTTCACACCTGTGGTGCAGAATGCCATTGCAGTTATGCAGAATTACATTTTGGCAGGGATTCGAAAATTTTCTGTACTGGGTACACAAGGCGGGGTAATAAGATGGTTATGCTGACAATTGGGTCACTGTAGTCCTATAAATGGAAGTGCAGGGCCTGGAGGTCCCTGTACTTCCACAGCTACATACATATCTACAGAGGGATCTACACATCTACAGAGGGATAGGAGCGCAGGTCCAAGAAAGTTTTGTGCTCCACAGGCAAATAAGGATACAATAATTACCAGGGAGTATTTTTTCCATAGGGAAGCCAGATTATAAATTGCTGTTATAACCAGTTGGTTATAATGGCCAACATGAGCTGGGTTTCCCTAACTCCATGCATGTGCTGAGCCAGCCGTCTTCCCATTGTCCCCCTGAACACTCCACTGGCAACCCGACTGCTACTCACTCCTGGTGGTAAGTAAGCCTTAAAAAAAAGAAATTGCACAGACTTTAATGTTACTTGAACTTAAACCTTACTTGAATTTAAAAAAGAAGAAAACAAATGTTTCTGGAGCCACTGACCATGAAAAAACCCAGACTTGACAGTGGCTGAACAGGAATGTGTTGTTATTTTATATAATTGCTGAGGTGAAAAAACCTCAAATTTTACACACACACTCAGCGTGGGATGCCTTACTAAACCCCTTTGAGCTTTGCTCTGGGGGTTTATGTGATGTCCCATACTTCAAGGGTGTGTATAATTCTCGTTATAACCCCCTACCAAGCATTTATTCTCTATATTATACTATCTAAAAAAGTAAAATAAATTGCAAAAAACCTATGTTAATGCTTTAGTTAGGGTTACAGCCACAAAAGTAGTGAAATGTGGCATTAGGGTTACCAAACCTAACAGCCCAACCCCATGCTGCACACACAAATAGGCATCAGGGTGTGCACCATTGGTTTGCAGCCCTAACACTCACCCCATTCCATAAGTAAATACACTGAGATTTGTACAGTATAGGAGAATGGGGTGAGCGTTAGGGCTGACAACCCCAAGACACACCCTCGACGCCTGTTGGTGTGCGCAAGGTGGGGGTGGGGTGTTGGGTTTGGAAACCCTAATGCCACATTTACCTACTTTTGTGGCTTTAACCCTAACTAGAGCATTGATTATGTTTTTTGCAATTTATTTCCTTACTTTTTGAAACAGTATAATCATATCCTTATTTGCCAGTGGGAACGCATGGTCCTCTGGGCCCTGTGATCCAAGCCCTCCATAGATGCATATATGCATGCGGCTGTGGTAGACTAGGGCCCTCTGGGCTCTGCATTTCCATTTATAGAACAACAGTGGCCAAATTGTCAGCATACCCATCTTATTACCCCACCTCATGTATCTGGTACAGAAAATTTCTGAATCACCACCACCAACGTAATTCTGCCCAACTGCAATGCCATTTGGCATCACAGGTGTGAAAACACATTTTGGCCAGGATTTAAAAAATAACAGCTGTGACATACATGAGGTGGGGTAATAATAAGGTTATGTTGAAAATTTGGTGTAAAAAATATTTACAATTTCCAAAGTTACAAGCGTGCATAAAAAAATTGCAACAAATGGCATAACGTTACCATTTTTACATATTTTGACCTCAAATTTTCAGCATAGCCTTCTTATGACCCCACCTTATGAAAAACAGCAGGAAAAAAAAATTGTAAATCCCAAAAGGTGAATTCACCAAATGACTGCAAAATCACATTTTAGGAGGCAGTTGCCTAATTACAGTCCTATTGTTCATGAAGTGGGGTCCCCAAAAGGCCATTTTAAAAATTTGGGGTCAAAATTTAAAAAAATGACAATGTTATGCATAAAAGTTGAAACCCCCATTGAAATACATTGAACCACATTTACCTTGATTTCTCATATTGCAGTCGCTGGTTTCAGCAGCAAGACGTTTCTTTGATTGGAAAGTGGATCTTAAACCTGGGACCTGTTCAGGTGAGTGAGAGTATATTGGGGTGTACTGGAGGGGGTGTGGGGTGGTGGATGCTGAGAGTGAGGTGGGGGGTGCTGATTGGTGAGGGCCCGTATTCTTTTTTGACAGGTTGTGAAAAAAAACATTGAGGGACCATTTTCTTTATTTCAGGTTAAAAGGGTTGTGCCTGTAATGGGAGGGTGGGGGGTGCCACTTGACACCAGGTCATAATGTGGATGGTGATCAGTGGGTTGGGGTGCCACTAGACACCAGGGAAATGGTGATTTGTGGGTGGGGGGGTGCTACTAGATACCAGGGAGTAATTTGTACTTATGTCCGGGGATGACAATCAGGAGGTGGGAGTGCCACTAGACTCCAGGTATAAATGTATTAATGGGGACAGTGATTGGTGGGTGGAGGTCTCACAAGACACCAGGGAAAATTTTAGGGTACTGTGATGGAGTGTGGGGGGGCCCACCAAGCACCAGGGCATGGGCAGCTCACAGCTCACACTGCAGCCAGCAGAACGAGTTCAACTGCGACTACAGAAGTGAAGAAATTCCCAATTGTCTCATACAGAGAATGTGAGGGGAAACAATCCTCTCACTAAGCTGGACATCTGGGATTTTGAGTGCCCAGAAAACATATTTGTGGGCGCAGTATTAAAAAACAAGCATCAGGATCTAGTGAAATGGTTCTCATTAGCTAGGTTCTGATGTTTGTTTTTAACTATAGGGACACTATTGCACCCCTATAATATTTTATAGTGGCGCAGAAGCACCACTATATTTAGGGTTGAGCAGGGGTTTCAATATTAAATTTAACATTTTTGAATGTTAATATCTTTGCAGCCATTCAAAGGATCTGCACTAAATGTTGCATGCGCGGTCTTGCAGGGGTAAATCTCTTGACGTGGCAAGTTTTGTTCTGGTCGGATGTGTGGATTCTTAGATGCAGATAGTGCACAAACATAACAATCTGCTGTTTTTTGCAGGTTCTTTTGTCATTGCCTTGTGACCAGTCAGTTTAGAATTTTGGTCTGAAATTTTCAGGGTGGAAAGGGCTTGGCCCACATATGTCCCTTATGCTTGTTTGGTGAAAAATATTAATCTGTTTTAAAGTTATTGAATTTTAAAATTTACATTTCTGAGTATGCTCAGTACAGTCTTTTGGATAGATGTTTGGAACAAAAAAAGAATGTGGTCCATAAGAAAAAGGATACATTTTTCATTTGGGGCCAATCCTTTTTCATTTGTAAAAAATCCCTTTTTCTTTTGCCACCATCTTGTTTTCTATTTTTCTTGAAAAAAATTAAAAGCCCACAAAAATGACTTCCTGCAGAGAGACCAAGATGTGTATCTTGCTCATCGGGACACCGTTAGGTGGATTCTGTAGTTAACTGTTGAAAAACTGACCCTAGAGTGTGTTTTTTGTTTTGTTTTATTTTTAAATCCTTTTTTGTGACTTATTTATGCTTTGTCTGTGAGTTCTTTTTTGTTACATGAAAAAAAGATCCCTTGATGCAGAAAAAGATTTTGGGTTTAAGTTTTTTTTTCTGCTTTTTCTGTATCACCTTTTTTGTTCAAATGAAAAAGGATCCCTTTATAAGTAAAATGATTTTGGACATAAGGTTTTAGTTTTTTGCTCTTTTTTCATTTGTCCTTTTTCATTTCAATAAAACATGATCCCTTGATACAGAAAAAGATTTTGGACTTTTATTTGCTCTTTTTTCCATATGACTTTTTTCATTGAAACTGAAAAAGAGTTTGCACTTGTTTTTTTTTTGTAATCCTTTTTCATTTGAAAGAATTCTGTCTTGTTTCCTTTTTTTATTTGATATAGAAAAGGATTTATTCAAATGAAAAAAGGATTTTGTACATAGTCCCCATATTTTTTTTAATTTTCCCCTTGTGTCCAGTGGCACCCCCAGCCCTCCAATCACCACCCCCATATTTTTCCTTGTTGTCTTGAGGCACCGCCACCCTCTGATCACCATCCCTGTATTTTTTTTTATTTTGCCCTGGTGTCTAGTAGTGCCTCCCCATTCACTGTCCCCGTAACTCTACCATTTATCCCTGGTGTGTAATGACATCCCCATCCTCCATTTACCATCCCTATAATTATGGCATTTATCCATGGTGTCTTGTGGTACCCCCTTCCCATTCACTGTTCCCATAATTGTAATATTTATCCCTAGTGTCTAGTGGCATCCCTCCTATCACTGTCAGGTATAAAATGAAGAAAACATTCCCTTTATGTCTTTTTTTAAAACCTGTACAAAAGAAGGTCCCTCACCTATTCAACCCCTCCATGCAAACCTCCCACTGAGTACCCACCACCCCACACATCCCCCACACACCCTCACTCACCTGAACAGGTCCCAGAGTGAAGATCCACTCTTCTATCAAAGACATGTCTTGCTGCTGGAACCACTGACTGCTATAAGACAATGTATTTCAATGGGGATTTCAACTTTGGTGCATAACTTTGTAATTTTTGAATATTTTGACACCAAATTTTCATCATGACCTTTTTTGAATCCCACCTCATGAACAATGGCATTGGAAGTATTCAAATCTGTACCAAAAGGTGATTTTATGGTCACTTGGTGAAATCACCTTTCGGGTGGGATTTTACAGTTTTCACCACACTTGTTCATGAAGTGGGATCATAAGAAGCATATGTTGAAATGTGGGGTCAAAATATGTTAAAATGGCAAACTTAAATGCATCCATTGAAATTTACCTAAGCTCACGCATAGCTTTTGTAATTTTACATATTTTCACCCCAAATTTCAACATAGCCATTTATTTACACCACCTCATGAATGTGACAGCTATCATTGTTTAAATCTTGGCCAAAATGTCTTTTCATGCCTCTGGCATGGAATTATGTTTCAGGGGGATTTGAAAATTTTTAGTACCAGGTTTATGAGGTCAGGTAATAAGAAGGTGAAACTGACAATTTGGTTCCTGCTGTCCTACAATTGGAAGCACAGGACCCAGAGGACCCTGCACTTCCACATCAACATGCATATACTCATCCATGGAGGAATGGGAGTGCAGGTCCCAGAGGGTCCTGCACTCCCACAGGCAAATAAGGATATGATTACACTATCTGAAAACAATATGGATGGATGGGAGTACAGCGCTCCCACAAGCAACTAGGGATACAATTATACTATCTCAAAAAGTAAGACATTCTTTTCAAAAAACTACATTAATGCAACATTTAAGGTTCAGGCTAAAGTGAAAAAAGTAGGGAAATGTGTTTTTTGGGTTTCACTAACACCCAACCCCAATGCCTAAAACCAACCAGTGGTGCAGCCCTAAAGCTCACACCATTTTATACATTCCACAAACATACATGCATAATGGGGTGAGCTTTAGGGTTGGCAACCCCGAGAAAGACTCTACACCTGATTTGTTTTAGGTGTGGGAGTGGGGTTTAGGGTTGGAAACCCTAAAACCACATTTCCCTACTTTTTCACTTTAGCCTGAACCGTAAATGTTGCATTAATAGTTTTTTTTGCAAACAATATATATATGACTCTTGACAGACAGACAGATATATAAATTGATAGATAGATAGATAGATAGATAGATAGATAGATAGATAGATAGATAGATTGATAGATAGAGTGATAGAGAGATAGATAGAAACACACACAATGTATGATATTCAATCAAACAAGACTTTTACAATGAGTGTTTACAAGGCATTTTTTTAGGATAATTTTAAAAGCAGTATCAGATTGAATTTGTTGAACAGAATCTGGCAAAGGTGAAGCTGTGCCAATAGAAATTCTGGGCCAATTGCTGTGTGGTGCCCATGATGCCTAGAAGTCTGGACATGGGGATATCATGAGCAATCTTGAGCAACCACTCATGGTACCCCTCGGAATGACAATCTGCCTACCCATCATCTCTCCCTCTGTCCTTATGTCCTGTGTATACAATAGTCCATTGTCCCAAAATACCCTATGTCTTATGTCACCTCCCCATTTCCCATCAGATTCTGTGCAAGTCCTCTGCCTCTCCAAACTAGGGTCAGTTCTCTGAGCAGCTGCAAAATCTTTAATTTTCCCAAGGTATGGGACATGTCCCCCTCAGATCCTAAATGGGAGACAATAGCTCTAGTGTCAGGGCATTCAGTGTCACTGCCATCCCTAACCTTCTGGCCATGTGTTACCCCTCTCTCCTTAGAGTAATCTTCTGTAGCTGTTTTGTGAACTGCTACATGGGGAAGTCCTACCTCCTTTTCACTACTCTCCAATTCAGGAGACACAGGCTGGGTAACCAGCCTCCCAGTTTTTTCCACAGTGGCTTCTATGGGGCTCAGGGAACTACAAGCAGGCTTTGGCATCTGACTGTGTAAAATCACACACACCAACCCCTTCTATAGATTGTTCCCTATAATCACATCCAGGGTGAGGTTGTCTGCCACTGTCACTTTTTGCACCATCTCTCCTGTCTCATCCCAGTCAAAGAGAACACTAGCAAGTGGCAGAGTTTTCTCCTCCCCAGTGAATCCCCTTACTGTTACAAACTGATCAGGTGTAATCTGTTCAGGCCCAACCAAATCCCCTTTTACTAAGGTGAGAGATGCTCCCATGTCCCTTAACCCATGGGTTTGTACCCCATTTACAGTAACTGGGTGTATATGCTCCCTCATGTTTACACACATGCTTTCAGGGATATACAGTGCATCCAGCTCTGTTTGAGCACCACCTTGTCCACTCTGTGCCTTTTTAGGACACTGTCTAGCAAAATGCCCTGGCTGTTTACAAAATCAATAGTCATCATTTCTTTTATCCAAGAAATCCCTTTTTTTAACCTGGGGCTTCCCCCTTTCTGCAGAGGCTGTGAGGGTTTTAGCTGCCCTGAAGATGCACTTTACCCCTTTGGCCCTGCCACACCTGCTCCACTTCCTTTCAGAGCAGGCCTGCTCCTTGCATAGTGTTCCGAGAGCTCAGCAGCCTGCTATGCTGTTTTTGGATTTGGTCCACTAACCAAGTTTTCAACTCTGCTGGGCAAGCCCAAAAGAACTGCTCTAAAAGTACAGCCTCCTCAATTCCCCCCCCCCAATTTGCTTCCACCCCTTCTTCAAAGCTCATGTCAGGGCTTTTTCGGACTTTACAGAATTTAACCCTGTAGGCCTCAGGAGTCAGTTCATAGTTTTTAAGTAAAGCAACTTTATGTTTTTCATAGTCTTGGCAATCATCATTATTCAGTTGGCCTAGTACCTCATTCCCTTTACCAGTAAGCAGTGGGGATAGTTGGAAGCTCCAGGACTCCCTGGGTACCTTGGCCTGGATACAGACCTTTTCAGACAAATTCAAAAATGTATCCATATCCTCCCCCTCTAAATTCCACTGTTAATTTGGAACTCAATTTATACCCCAGCCCTGGAGTTTCAGGTCTATCTCTGCCACTTACTTCCTCTGGCATTGGTTGTTGGAGTCTTAGCCTCTCCAGTTTGAATTATCTGGCTCTCTGTTTCATCACTCTCAGCCTCTCTCTGAAGCCATTTTTCCTTCTCCTCAACCTCTCTCTGCTGCTGCTTTTCCTTCAAATCCATCTCTCCCTCTGCTCAAATTCCAACTCCAATTCCCTCAACTCCAGCTGCAGCCTGATCCCTTCAGGCTCCAGCTTTGTGGTGACCTTCCCCTGGTGCTGTGGCCTGTGTTCCTGCAGGTCCTGTTGTCCCCTTCCATGGGACTGGACTCTGTGCCATGCCTTGGCACCCCCACACCCAAGGACTGGTCCCTTTCAGTCACTTGCTGTAACTCGAGGATCGAGGCAACCACTTGTTTATCTGCTGCCATGAGAGCCTCCACAAAGTGCTTTTTGGTTTGCCCCTCATACTGGACCCCTCTTTCCTGACACAACTGCCTTTTGTAGTGTGCAGTGTATTCACTGTATTTGAAAGCCATCTACTTCACTAACTACTACTACTCTAGCTTACACTGAAAAAAAAGGAAACCGGTAGGGAACTTTATACTGTAACCAAATTATTTTTTTCCAAATCTCTGCCATAATTGTATATGGATTGTTTTCAGTTAATCAATCTGATACATTGCCCTCAAATCCAACTGTCATGCCTGTGCCACCAATATCTCTCAAATCTCACTGCTACCAGATCTCTCGGATCCCACCACTGTGCATCAGATCTGTCACAAACCCACCTCTGAGGGTCAGTTCCACTGAGCCCACAGTGCCCACTCCTAAGTGCAGTTTATGACTGGGAGGGGGGAACAGGAGATACCCTTTTCATGTCCTTCTATAGTGCTCACTGTGTTCACAACTGAAGACTTGAAATGAAGTCCCAGGGTCCCCTCTTTACTCTGGATCAGGGTACAATACTAGTCTTGAGTGTTGTAGCCAATTATGAATCATTCTTGGTTGTTACACAAAGGAGGAGATCCAGGCATTGTAACCTTTTCAGGGTAGCGTTGTAACCCTGATTCTGCCTTCTCCCACAAGGTATGCACTAACCTGGCTTAAATCCTCACAGACCCTTCCAGATCAGGCTGTGTGTGGGTGATGATGTGCGATATGGCTGCCACCACACATTCAGTCACTTCACTACCAGTCTAGCATTGCTTGTAAAGCGCTTTGGGATACTGTATATGAAAAGTGCTATATAAATGCTGATTCTTCTTCTTCTTCTTCCTTGAGAGTTTGGTATTCCCTCTACCTTTATCCAGACTTTCCCTTTTCAGACCCTTTGTTCAATTTGGTAGCTTATGATGGACCCCTTAGCAATAACAGTTAGTCACAGATTATTACTAAAACATCCCACAATCACACATGCAATATAAAAATCTCATTCAGCCAGCTTTCTTAAAGCAAATGTCTTTACTAAATAATTAAATAATTATCATACATTACAAAAAAAAAAGGCTTGATCAAGTTGGTCACAGAATAACACAAATAAAAAGTGGACATGTACATACAAAACAGATGCCTTAAAACTGTTAGCTAAGTTTTACCTTAAGTTCATTGTTGACTGAAGTTGAGGAAAAGTAAATGAAAGTTTCAGTTTCCTTTGATAGCAGTCTTGTTTCTTGTGTGTCAGGAGAAGAGTGTCCCTTGAAGATGCTCAACAAAATGAGACAGAGATCCCCTGGTTTTCAAGCTCTTTATATAGTGTCAAAATCCCTGGTCTGTGCTACCTTTTAGGCCAGTAGATGTCACTCTTGCACTTTCTCAACAACACACTTTTTTGGCTACCTTGTGATGGCATACTTCCCTGACAATTATGACACCTGTAAGATAATTCACAATAGCCTGCCAGAATGCATATTCCTGTCCTTTCCTTTCATCTCATCAAAGGCACTGTAACATGACAGTTTCCTGAGACCAAAGCATCCTACCTTTGAGGTGAAAAAGGGCTATCTCCTGAACATTTTACTTACCTCTGTTTCCCTCAGTTAATTAACCAGGGAAATACACTTTTATCAGCTACCCCCAAGACTTTGACAAGTAATTGTCAGCTTCCTGGCAAGCAAGCGGGTTCTTCTCAGGTCAGTGGAAGGTCCAGCATTTTAAAATAAATCCAGTCCCTTTCACTATCTTATGATACCTGTCATCCATTTTCCTTGTGGTACTTTAAACATACACAAAATATAACAGAATATAACACCATATATCTGTACATCTGACTGACAGTGTAATAGCTCACCACAGTACTATGTTTCCTTGGTCTGTAAGTTCTGTTATCTAACCAAGAACAATTCTTACAAAAAAGTACTACGTCATCAGCATAAAACAGAATTAGAATTCAGTAAATGTAAATCAAGATCATTAAAAAAATAGAAAATAAAATAGGTCCCTAAATCAACCCTTGTGGAACATCTATTTTTGTGGGAGCCAGTGAAGATGATTTACCATGTAATGTAACCTGCTATGACCTAACAGTCAGACAGTTCTGAAATGAAAGTACTGAAGAAGAAAACAGACCAATATTGGAAGGAGGGGCTAAAGCCAAAGACTAGATAGGGTCATCGGCTGCCAATTAAAGTAGGGTATATGGGCAGACTGGATGGGCCTGGCGGTCCTTATCTGCTGACAGTTTTTATGTTTCTATGTGTCTGTGTATTTCTGAGGTTTGAAAGCAGATAACCATTGTGCACCAGATCAAAGGCTTTTGACAAATTCTGGAATAAAGCCCAGTCACCTCCCCACTGTCCAAGGCCCCATGCAAAAATGAAGTAAATTCAATGACAGCAGTTAAAGCACTATGATTAGGATGAAATCCATGTTGATGTTTGGATAATATGAAGACTGCAGTTACAGTACTATGGTTTGGATGAAATCCATATTGACATTTGAATAATATTTTAGTATCATCCAAAAACTTAAAAAGCTGGTTATGCACAATATGGCCATTTGTGTCCAGGGCTGGTATAGCTTCTTGCAAGAAGGAAAATGCACTGTAGTTTACAAAATGGTACAGTTTGCCATCATTATGCCCTCTAGCCTACTATAGCATGGAGGAGGGTTAGTGCAAGCCAGCCTTAGTTGGTGGGAGCACTGCTAGCTCCAGAAAGTGCTGCACCAGGTGGCTGCATAGCATTATGTTAGGGATCCTTGACCTAAGTCAGGCACTTTCCAGCCACAGTTTGCCCTCCTGCCCGATCCAGCCACCCATATAGCTCTGTTATAGAGTGTGATTTGATCAGAAAGATTATGAAAGTCTGATGGGGGGGCTGTACACATCATGGATAGAGAGGTTGCAAAGTTTGTACCAATTCAGGAAATTCACAGTTTGTGAAGCCTCACAAATTTTCCAGCAGGCACACCAATTTGTAGGTCATTTTTTTATTTGTAAAAAAACATCTACAACTACATACAACCTTTCCTACTACTCACTGTGGTGTAGTTCCACCCCTGCCATCTCCCAAATGTTTTACAACTGCATAACCTACCATATCCCACTAGCACCCTCCTTCCTCCTACCCTGACAAATTAATGTAGAAAAGCCCGGAAGAGATACAATTGCTTATATATACCCTTCCCCCACCCATGCAGCATACATATTCCCCCACCTTCCTCATCCAGTCAGATCCTATTTTACAAAACCACCACTTACCTCCCCCCATGAGCACCCAAAAATAATTTACAGTGACCCTGTGATAAAGAATACAATCCCCTGATACAGAACATCTGCTCTGTTGAGTGTTCCTCTCAGTAATGGCACTGACACATGAATGAATGATGATGTCTTTACTCCCAGTAAAATCTGATTGGCTGAATTTTCAACCAATCAGGTTTTACTAGAAGCAAAGATATCACCATTTGCAATTTATTCATGGTCCAGCATCATTAGTTTCTGAAGGACACTGAACAGAGCAGATGCTGTGCACTAGGGACTGTTTCCTTTATTAGTCACTGTGAAAGTTATTTTTTGTGGGTGCTGGTGGGGGAAGAGTGTGATGGGAGCCAGACGGGAGTTGTCTGGGGGGTCATTTTGTAAAGTAGGGTCTGGTTGGATAGGGGGAGGTGGGGAAAGTGTTTGTTGCATGGGTGGGGTGAAAGACATATGTAAGCAATTGTATTTTTATCTGGACTTTATGCATTAATTTGCCAGGGTTGGGGAGATGGTGCTAGTGGGGGGATGGGAGGGGAGTTGTGCAATTTAAAAGGGTTTGGGAGGGGTAGAATTATACCACAGTGCATAGAGGAGGAATGATATGTAAAACAAAGACCGCAATTAATGTATTTTCTTCTGGAGATGTGCACAAATTCGCATGGCAAAACTGCAGAAACTGCTTAATCCACCTGTGAATTGGAAGTCTTTGTAGTTTTGCCACACAAATTTGAGTGCTTGGCTGGGTGGGTATCTACACAAATTGTAGCCATTGAAGTGAATTTGCCAAAATGTGTGATTTATTTGTGAACTGAATTTTGGAAACTTCACACACCTCTAATTATGGGGCCTCTATGCCCCCCCTTGCACAAGAAGTATGCACCATGTATGAGTGGCATGTACTGTAGGTATCAAGAATAGGGATAATATATAGTTTATACTGCAATACCAAACCTGAATAAATTGATCCCTTTGTTTTCAATCACTTGCTTGCCTATCTTTACAATGTGTACTGTATACTGCATGTAGGTTTAGGTTCTTATATTGGAGGTTGAAATACAGGGTTATCAGATAAGATCTTCATACTGTTAAGTGAAAATATTTAATTAAACATCTGATCAGATGAATACAGTAGGTTACTCCAAAACTCCAATTTTACATTCACAGTACATGTCTAAAAAGTGTTAATTGATCACATTTAACCCTTTGACTGCCGACAGAATTAGAATGTATTAGAGTACTGGACTGATATAGCAGTCTGCTGCCCTGTAAGGGGTTAATATGAAATAAGCATGTTTAAGCTCTAACACTCTCTCAGCTTCCATGCCTATACAGATACACAGATATAAACTCACAAAGGGAAAAATAAATGACTTAAAGAAACTTATATACCTGGTAGAACACTGATTTAATTTTCTTTCAAAAGCAATGTTCAACACCAGTATAGAGACATATGCAGTATATGATTGCAAATTACTGTGACTCTCACAGAGCTCATATTATTTGTTTAATCCATTATGGAGACAGGGGATTTCATTACCATTCTCAGCATGAGGAACTGAGTCCTTAGGAGATCATGGTTTATTAATGTATCTGGCTATATTTTATGCAGAGTGTTTTGTTTAAAGGCATGATGAGTTAAATAGGAAAAGGAAATGTACTGAAATATTTACAAATTGATCACTGTGTTCACAATGAATTGCCTGGTCTTTCAGGAGCTCTGACTGCCTTATATAAATTAACCCACCATAAAATACGTACAATGACAACACTCTCTCCATTCAAATCTGTCAATTTTGTCTCTGTTACATACTGATTCTGGAAAACAGGGAACAAGAATCTGGCGCATGGTGTTGAAAAAGTCTTTTAATTTTCCCACACTAAACAACAAATTAAGAATCAATAAGCGAACGCTATCTACGTTTACAATTGTTAGTATGATGAAATGGACAAACTCAGACTAATTATGTTTGGGGTGTACTGTGCATTGAGTAGTGCCATCAGTGATTTGCAAATGCTATTTTGATCATTCTATTTACAGTATGCACCAGCACCTCAGATATGTACAGTATTGAATAAATATTATGGCTGGTTGAAATGTTATTGTTTTTCACAGATGAAAATCTTGTTTTTGTTTCCACAAAATTCATTGGATTTGGCCATTATTGTGCAAAGAGCAAAATCAAGTGAAAAATGCTAGGATATATATATATATATATTTTTTTTGCATGGAAAACAAAATGGTAGATGTTGTCAGAAATGTTACATTTTCTCAGAATTTGTTCCCAAACATAATATTTTTGCAGAAATAAATTTATGAGGATGTATGAGGTGATTACAAGCAGCCATAATTAATACAGTTTATGGCATAGATTTGAATTTAAATTAAGACATTATAATCATTAAGAGCCATTGCTTTTAGGTTGCAGTATAATCGGTTTTTAGATGTGTTTCTGGATAACATTAAAGATTGCTACATACAGCACCTAGTAAGAGTACAGATTTCATATCCTCAGTTCCTAAATGCTGTTTCTATGACTACTTTCTTTTATTTATTAGTTTATTTATTTCAAAGGTTTTACCAGGAAAGATATACTGAGCTGGTAACAACTCATTTCCAAATGTATCCTGGGGAGGGAGGGAGAGAGAGAAAGGAAGGAACAGAAGTACACTAGGAGACAATAAATACAAATACCATTTTTATGTTGGCTCGCACTTGTGCACCAGTCAACATATTGTATTAGTAGCAGATTTGGAGGCTCAGTCACTGTTGGGTGAATGCAGGGCATGCATCAGTAGATGAGTCCCTCATTCCCCAATAAGCCAGCATGCAGGCGCCACACCAGGAATACATAATGTTGAGCACATCTAAGGAAAGGTCCACTGCAATGAGATCAAAGCTTGTCATATGCAGTGGCACCTCCTGACATGCCTTCCCTGATGAAACAATAGCGTAAATATGGCAGCACACTGCTTGCCACAATGCTGACTTCAGTGTGCCCAATCCCCCTGTCGGCAAGCCCTGACCCAGTTTATGTGCCAAAGGGAGAGCCCACTCCCCATCAGAATAATGTATCCCCCATTTTATTAAGGAGGTGCCTAATCCCCTTGGCTCGCCCCCTTGGTAGCTGGCTGGGGGTGCCAAATCCTCCATAAAGCTAGCCACCCCAAACACTAAGATAGCATGCTGGAGCCTGCCCCAGCATTCCAAATTCCTGTAAAAAGAAAACCTGCCCCACAATGTTTTTTACCTGTAAAAGAAGAAAACAGTCCCTCGTGGTCTGCCCAGCTCCCTGCTCCAACCTGTATCCACCCTCTGCACACCCTACCTCCCCACACACCCCTCACCCCATACTTACCTCCAGAGTCTGGCATGATGATCTTCGGTGGACCTGAAACACGTCTGCATTCTTCAAAGCTGACCGCGAACTGAAGAAATGCCAGTAAGCTGTATAATGGCATAAATAGGTTTTTTCAACTTTGGTGCACATCTCGGGCATTTTTTTGGAATTTTGCACCAAATTTTCAACATGGGGTTATTGGGGACCCTCCTCATGAATTCAGTCACTGCCATGGCATTATTCGATCCCAAAATGTGATTTCGTGGTCACTGCATGGAATCACCTTTCAGGACCGAGTAACGAAATGACAGTGCCATGAGGGGGGCTCTCAAAAAGCCTATGTTGCAAATTTGGTGAAAAAAATAAAAAAATGGCTGTTTTAGGAGCGTGCATTGTGCTGTTTCCAAGCACGCTCAGAATTTGTGAATTTGTAATATTTTCACTCCAGATTTTCAACACTGGCATTTTTCCACACCTCAGTATGAATAGTACAGCTGTCATTTTACATATCCTGGCCAAAATGTGTTTTCAGAACAGTTTGAGAAAATGATGGTGACACTGTTCATGAGCAGAGGTCCTAAGATGCCTAAGTTGAAAATTTGGTGATGAAAGTCCATAAAATGACTGTGTTACAAGTGTGCAGTGCACAGTTTCCACACACCCTTGTAACTTCGCAAATTTGCAATATTTTAATGCCAGATTTTAAACACTGGCATTTTTTCACCCCTCCTTATGAATAGTACAGCTGTCATTTTTCACAGCTTGCCCATGTGTTTCCACACCTGTGGCACACAATGGCTTGGTCACTGTGGGAAATCAACTTTTGGGACAGTTTAACAAAATTACAGTGCCACTGTACATGAGGGGAGGTCCCAAAATGCCTATGTTGAAAATGTGGCTAAACAAATCCCAAAATAATTGGGTTACAGACATATGTTGCACAGTTTCTATTTCTATTCATGCTCATGACTTCACCACTTTTTCATATTTTAACTCCAGATTTTCAACGTTGCCATTTTTTTGCACCTCCTCATCAACAATACAGTTGTCATTTTCCACATCCTGCCCAAAATGTGTTTTCATCCCTGTGTCACCAAATGACATAGCCACTGTGCAAAACCACCTTTCAGCTAACAAACTGATTATGCCGCTCTTCATGAGGTGTGGTTACACAAAAAGCCTATGTTGAAAATTTGGAGTGAAAATACCAACAAACTCCTACAACATTAGGGTTTCCAACTGTAACACCCCACCCTGTAGAGACTGCCAGGCATCAGGGGTGTGACTTGGGATCATTGGCTGTAATGCTCATGCCATTCCACCTCCACCCTGCAGCCAGTGACAGGCATCGAGGTGTGCCTTGGAATGTTCGGCCCTAAAGTTCACCCCATTCTCCTATACTGCACCTTTCTCAGCACATTTCCTTATGGAATGGGGTAAGTATAAGGCCCAAAGACCCCAAAGCACACCACAACATTTGTCAGTGTCTACAGGGTAGGGTGAGTCCCATTCTCCTATACTGCACATGTTTCAGTGTATTTCCTTATGGAGTGGGGTAAGTATAAGGCCCAAAGACCCCAAAGCACACCACGACACTTGTCAGTGTCTACAGGGTAGGGTGAGGTAAAATGGCATGAGCGTTATAGCTGACACCCCAAAGGCACACCCCAGCACCTGTCAGTCTCTGCAGGGTGGGGGTGGGGTTGGCGTCAGTTCCATACTTCACTGCCATTTCTATTATGCATCTCTAACTCCTGCACTACTAATGCCAATGCCAGCGAGACAACATTCAGCATTGACAAATGCTTGTTTTCTTTGAGTTAACAAAAATGCTTTATGGTTGAGATGTTGCAAAGGTTTTATTCATAAGTATAGCTGTGCAGGAGTCATTAACTTGAAAAGAGTTACAGCAAGGTACAGTATCTGCTACATACCTCACATAGTTATACTGTACCTGTGTCGAAGTGAGTTAGGAGGACCTGGACATGGGAGAAGGTGACATGAAGGGATCCACCACAATTTGCCCTCCAGAGACAACCATTGGAAGGGGGCATCTCAATCAGGGCAAGGGGTGACCTTGTTAAGAAATCACACTTTGTCAAATTTGGGGGGAGGGGCAGAGCATTTCACTAAACTATGAGGTCCTTCACTGGTGAAGTAAGTAATACTGTACTTTATGAAAGCTAAATTGCTGGAACATCACAAGGTGTGAAAAAGGCTAATCATTTGGAAACATTACTGCAGGAAGTTAGGCATGCAATCATGTAACAGTATGTGATCCTATAGCCTGCCAGGAGAAGGACGAGGATGTGTCTCTTTTGTGTCATGACAAACATCAGACAAAAATTGAAACCTTGCTTGACGTACAATAGTGATTTTTTTGAATGTTTGTATCCAGTGTGCTTCTAGTTGTGATTAGAAGTGAGATGAAAATGGAATGGCTTTAAAAAACAGCATTTTAAAGCACACACATTTGTTATAAGTGCTTATTGAGAGTGCCCAGTCAGCACTCATAACAAATATATGTACAGTCTGCTTACTGCAAGTGCTGTGAGCTGTGTTTGGGTGTGATGCTGGATGCAAAAAGGCATTATTACACAGATATTTTTCCAATCTGAACTTTCACTCCATGATAGTGACAGCTGTTACTTGAACTGTAGTGTGCACAAATTGGGGCTCATAATCTTGCTGTCAGGAGCACATATAGCAGCCCACAGGTACTATATAAGCCAGTACTGTTTTCAAAATTTGATCTGTCTGACATGCTAATTCTACCTGCAAAATACAATAGCAGGTACAATGACATACTTTATAGACATCAGTGTTTCAAAACATACCTGTATGATGTGTATTATTGCTGTGCTAGCAGAATAACAGCAACAGCAGTCCACATTGTACCCCACCAGAGATTCAAAATGTTATGCCTATCAGACATGTGTATTGTTGCTGGCAGAAAAGCAAGTATAAAAGTTCATATTGTAGGCTACCACTGCTTCAAAAATTGTGCCTGTCTAACATGTTTATTGTTACTGGCAGAATAGTAGGTATAGGACCCCACATGGAAAGCTATCAGTATTTGAATAAAATGATGTCTTTCTGGCATGTAGTAAGGAGGAGGAGTCTAGCAATGACTGAAGCTAGGCACAGTGGATTAGGTCCCTAAGAACAATAAGGCCTGCAGTGACTAAAAATAGGCCCAGTGGAATAAGACCCTGAGGAGTATTCGGCATGCTTTGCAGTTCAACTTAGATAAACATACACAGTGATCACAGAAGACCAATGGTACATCTAGTCTTCCTGTATCACCCTATCATACCCAGAAAACTTTTGTCAATATGGGGTCTTTATTTTTACTATCCTCTCCCTTGCTTCCTGTTTTACTACTACACCCCTCCTTGAGTAACTAGTGAGCCCATAACTTTGTCCCAGTTATGTTTTAAACCATTAATGGTTTGGGAATCTACCACTTCCACTGGCAGATGGTTCCATGGCTCAGCCACTCTCTAAAACTTGCTGATATACCTCCTGAACCTCTCGCTCACCATCTTCTAGTCATGACTGTTTTCTAGATTTGCTACTTTTGTTGAATATTTCATTGCAGTTTACCTTGTTCATTCCTTTTAGGAACATAAAGATTTCTATCATATCACCGCTCTCTGGTCTGGCTTCAAATGACATGTTCAGTGCCCTGAGCCAATCCTCATAGGATCTGCCCTGCTTACCATGTAGTGTCCTAAACCAGTAGCCATAGCTGGCCCCATGCCCATATGATTTGCTTCCATAGGGCCCCAGTACCTCTAGCTTTGACACAAGAGTGAGAGTCTATGAAGGAAACTGATGTAAGGAAGATCAGTGTGTACCTTCTCATGAAAGTTGCCTTTAAACACTAATGCAGAGTTTAGTCACAAGAAGACAAAAGGCACAACTGAGCATTTGAGAGGGATTTGGAAATCTGTTACCTCAGGGGTAACGAGGACAGAGCAATTTATTGAAAAAACACATCCATATCAACATATTCAAAAACTTAGAGATGTATCCCTTGCCCAGTACCCGGATTGTTTTAGATGATGATGAGGCCAAAGGACCCACTCATCAATGACAAGTTCATCCAATTGGTAGAGATGCATCTCAGTTTCATTTCACCAATGAATTTCCAGCAAAGTCACAAATTTCGCACCTGTGGATCAATTCGCAAAATTGCTGCTCAAGCTAAATATTCTCAGTTTGTTACTTTGCCTTGCTTTTGTTTGTTTTTTTAGTGTAAATTGCACTTAAAAAAAACCAAAGCAAGAAGAAATTAGGTATCCCATATCACTGGTGTCTAGTGGTCACCCCCTGCTGATCACCAGTCACTCCACCTCCCCATCGCTGGCCAGTTGGCCACGACATAAAAAAATACTTATTTTTTTTTATTAAGTCCCTGTTGGTTCCCCCCATGCTGACTGAGGGACACAGTTTAAATAAAGAAACTCACCCCAGGCCCCCACACACACCTGCTGATCACTGGCCACTCGGCCACAGTGTAAAAATGTAAAATATATTTTTGTAAGTTCAATCCCTGGTGTCTAGTGGACCCCCCATCGCATCAGGGAGTGCCCCACCACAACACACCACTCCCTCCCAATCCTCTTCCCACCCTGAACAAGCCACTGGCACAACCCTCCACTCACCTCCATGGCCGGCAGTCCGACTAAGCTGTTAATGAATGAGAGCATGCTTGTACAAGCACATGCTTCTTCATTGACTTCTCGAATTAAAGGGGGCTGCTTCAATCACCAGTGGGGTGGGGCAGGATGGGAGAACAGTGTTGTGGACACCACCACCCCACTGGTGACTGGAGCAGCCCCCTCTCATTCTCTAGCACTCTGAAAAACTCCTTAAAATGATCACCATCTGTCAATGAATGAGTGCATGCTTGTACAAGCACGTGCTCATTCATTAAGAGCTCAGTCAGGCTACCAGCCATGGAGGTGAGTTGAGGGCTGTGCTGGTGGCCTGGCCGGGGTGGGATCTGAATGGAGGAGCAGAGTGGTGTGGTCAGACTCATGGGGCACTCCCTGATGGAGCGGGGCTCCACTAGACACCAGTGAATGAAGTTACAAAAATGTATTTTATATTTTTACATTGTGGCTGACTGGCCAGTGATTGGTGCATGTGTGGGGCAGATTTTCTTTATTTAAACTATGGCCCATGATCAGCAGGTGAGGGGGTGACTACCAGGTTTTATTTTTACATTGTGGCTGACTGGCCAGCGATGAGGGGGTGGCTGGTGATCAGCGAGCAGAGGTGGGGCACTAGACACCAATGATTTATATTTGTTTGGCAACTTTGTGTATGAAGTGTGTAATTTTACCCACAAAATTCCACACTTTGTACTTGATCCTGTGCTCTGCGAGCTACAAATTCAGGGGGTTACACTTGGCATACTGAACACACTCTATGAAATTTTTCACAGAGCAAAATCTGTCAACTTCACACATCTCTACCAACTGGTTCTTTTTTATTATCTGTTTATCTCCTGACTGCCCCTCTAGCTCCCATCTTCCAGCACCCCCCAACTTTGTCACACACCAGCCCTGGGAATTACATCTACCACATTCCCTGGAGGTACATGTAGGTAGGTATCTCAGACAGCGGTGTGGGACCTGCAAGTGTGTCAGCTCATCCTGCCAGTTAGGGTAGTTTTTCTTTCAATCTCTTTAAAGGGAGGCCTGGCATTGACACATGTGCTAGTGTGCATGCATGGCAGCAGCATTCAGTGGTCTCCCCTTTTCCCAGCTGCTGTCCATGGTGCTGCTATCTGGCCTCTGCCAGCTAGCAGTTATATAGTAGGACAAGGCATTCCTCTTTCTCCAGGGGAGGAGAGCTGTCATGGGGATGCTCAGTCTTTCTTCCTCTGATTAGCCCTCATTTGACCAAAGTCCATTCACAAATCTGAACTTCTGTCCTATTGGGCAGTAGCCCTACCACTGCTCTAGCAGGTTGGCTGTTGGCTATCTTTGTTATCATCACCATATTGGAATCCTCACACTCCCTCTTCAATATGTGAGTTGGAACCTGATGGTAATTCAGACAACTCTCTCTTATTTAACTTATATTTTACTGAATTTGTCATGTTACAATAACACGTAAGCATACATAAAGGTTAGACACATATATTTGCAGTGCATCATGACGGTATTCTGAGCCAGCCATTGTTGTGTTACATAGTTAACAGTATTTTAAAATAATCTAGCAGCAATTCTTTTTTTGTAAATCAGCAACTGATACCAAACCTGAAGGACATAAACAAAGGGGTCCAAAACATCTCCACAGTCAACTTCTCAACTTAAGTCCTTAGAGTGTTTAGATGATTGGTGCACATTAGCTGGGCAAACAAGTGGGAAATTCTTATAATTACAAGTAAGAAATACTACATAAGTTAATAGTCATAATGACTGTGTCACAGATCTTGGGCTCAACCCACAGCTGACACTGTGAGGCTGTGTACAGGATGTCTCTACCCCCACACTGCATCAGAAATGTGTGAACCTCATCAGATCCTCAGTCTAGCACTACCTGAGGCACCTGCTCCATGTGCTGCATTCACAGCCACATACAGAGGGTCTGGACTATGTGGAGGTGGCAAGGAATGCCCCATCACTGCCCACAGCCTATCAATAGACCTTGCCTCATGTGGCAATGGGCCAGCCCCTTTGCAAACATGGAGAGGACACTTTGGGTATGTATCAACAGGCGAACCTGTGTATCTGGACAGTAATGAATGCCGTCACAACTTTGATGCTCAGCACCTTGCTGGTGCTGGCTCATGCATGATAGAGACTAGGCTTGGGGGCTTGGGCCCCATTTTAATACAGTATGGTCCTTAGCAGACACCAGTTCATAATAAGAGGGGATTTTTATATCATGGAGACATAGTACTATGTAAAGAAGGCTTTCTAGATTGTAATAGTAGTAGGGGTCCCGAGGTAATTTAACTGGCCAGTTCCATGATAAGCATAGTACTGTCTATGCCTGAATATGGCCTCTATCGTAACAACTGTGTATTGTCTGATGGCATCCATTAAACTTTAATCAGGACAGATAGCTTCTCCACTTTGGTTAAACCCATACATCATAATTGAGCCATATAGGCCATATTGTGAGAAAGGGTAATTTACTGTATATGGGCAGTGCACAGCATTGCATAGACTTTCAGGAAACATGTGGTCTCAGTCTTGAGCCCCTGAAGTTGTTAGCATTGCTACTACATCATGGTCTCACTGCTGTGATGTTTCTGTGTGTTACTATATTGGCATAGCCATGGTCATGATGCAGCATCAGCTTACTATTGGCTATCATTCCCATGCCTCTGTGGCAGTGCACCCCACCCTACCTTGGACACTGGTATATTCAATGGTTGCCTTGGTCTCATGGGCAGTACAGCACCCATGCAGGTACACCTGGTCATGGAGATAGGTCCCGAGCTGTGCCAGCTATTCATCCATGTGATATGGCTGTCATGTCTGTGCCCACCATCACTCACTTTTCTTTTTTCAATTCAATCTTTATTGAAAAATTTTAGTATACAGAGAACAGTCTCATGAGAAATACAGTGATACATTGTACAGAGATATACAAGTTACTGTCCCCCTCCTCCCTATTATACCCACCCTCCAATCCCTTCCCCACTACTCCTCCCCCTTTTGTCATAGCACAGCACCTGATATTAAAATGGTATATCTATCTTATAAAGATCAGGGCTAATGATTACATGGCATATGGTGTATAAAAGGGATCCCAGATTTATTTAAATTTGTCAAACTTATTAGTGAAGTTTGCAATCATTTTCTCAGTTTTGAGATTAGCTAAAAGTTCAGTAAGCCATTCCCTATAACAGAGTTCCTCTTGCTCTACCCAGTGTCTCAACACCAGTTTTTTGACCGATATGGACATGAGTGCTATATAATATTTACAGTATGTCTAATGACTGAAATTTCCAAATAGTCCCCTAGCAAATAAATCATAGGAGTGAACAGTTCTTGCAATCCTAAGAGAGGATCTACATTTTGCTTGATCTTAACCCATAGTGGGGATACCTTCTGGCGGGTCCAGAAAATATGATATAAAGTACCGTCCTCTTGGTGACAACGGTTAAAAAGGGGGAGGGAGATAAACCCAGTTTAGCTAGTTTTTGAGGGGAATAATATAAATTGTGCAAAATATACATTTGTGTAAGTCGGAGTCTATCCTGGGTAAGAAACCTGTGGCAGCTGTGCCAGAGAATAGGCCATTCTATCTCCCTGTCTGGAAACAAGGTAGCCCAATAAATTTTGGGACCAAAATAGTCTGGATATTTCCAATTGAAGAGGATACCATACATCTTAGAAACTGACTGTGGAAGGCCTGTTACTGAGTATAATTCTGTTTGAAGAGGAAGTCCAGTCTCTACTGAATGGGGTGCTTCCCAGCACTTTTATAATTAGATGTATAAGTTGATACACTTTAAGGATCTGTGTATTGGGAATGTGAAATTTATGTAGGATATCTATTGTGGATAACCATGCTACTTTGTCAGTAACGAAACTTGCAAGCAGGCCTTCCCTAAATGTGGTAACCAGAGAGAGGATAGTGCTTTACAATCTATTTTGAAATTGGGGTTACTCCAGATCAGTTGTGATAAGTCATTAGTGCGTCTCTATTTTAGAAAACTGCAAAGCTAAGAGTGGATCCTAACTGAAGTTGCAATTGAGGTATTTCTTAAATTGTTAGGCAGTTTTTTTCCTTTATATATAGAAGTGCAAGTGAAGAAATGCCTGAGGAAAGAATCTGAGCTAATTCAATTTTCAGCCACATTGGGAAATAGGCAAGGGGCACAGGTGAAAGCCATCCAAGTTATTTATTGGTGTGACTTGCCCAAAAATAAAAGCCAATATGAGGTATTCATAATCCACCTCTTGATTTAGGGGAAGCTAATTTGTAGAAAGCCAATCTAGGTGTTTTCTTGGACGAAATAAAATTAGTAAAAAGGCTATGGACTTTCTTAAACCAGGACATGGGAAGCCACATATTTAATAAACTAAGTGAGTAATAAATTCATGGAAAAACATTCATTTTTAACAAATGTATCCTACCCCAAATGGAAATTGGAAGAGAAGCCCATTGATTTAAGTCCTGACTAATTGTAAGTAACAAAGAGTCTAGATTGAGTTTTAAACATTTACCAGTTTTTTTTGTTAGCTCTATCCCTAGATATCTTAGTGAATCTTATTTCCATTGAAGACCTAGTGTTGTTATATCTGATTTAAATATTTTATGATTAAGGGGGAAAACTATGGTCTTGCCAGCATTCAGTTTATAATTTGCTAGTAGACTAAATTCCTCAATAATTTCTAACATTGGAGGGATAGAAAGATGGATGGGAAAGCTGGAGGAGTAAATCATCGATGTATGCCAAAACCTTTACTTGGGAATGGATGAGGATACCCTGAATCCCTTGACAATTGACCAGTCTGCGGATCAGAGGTTCTAAATAAATATTGAAAAGTAATGGGGAAAAGGGGCATCCTTGTCTAGTTCCTGAGTGTAGTATAAAGGAGTTAGAGAACTGTCCATTAGCAGTAATACGAGCTAAGGGAGATCGATACAAAGTTTGAATCCATTGCTGGAATAGTAATGGGAAATTAAAAGCATTGAGGGTCCTGAAGAGGTAATGCCAGTGTACCATGTAAAATGCCTTCTCAGCATCCAGGGAAGCCAGGCCGCTGGAAGCTGGGCATTACTGGAGACCGAGAAGACATGAGACATGGCACGCAGATGATCTCCTGAGGATCTGCCCTTCATGAATCCAATTTGCTCTGCCCCATTGATGTCTAGAAGTACCATGTTGAGTCAATTAGCTATTAACTTGGTTAACATTTTTAGATCTTGATTGAGGAGTGAGATTGGGTGATAGTTCGAGACCAGTTCAGGAGCCTTGCCTGGTTTGGGTAACAAAACAATCAGAGCTTCAAATAAGGTGGAATCGATTTCAGCCCCTGAAAGTATATACCAATAAAAGGGGAGGAGAAGAGGAATAAGATATTTACTAAATTTTTGATAAAAAAATGGCTGTATAGCCATCAGGCCCTGGAGTTTTATTTCTGGGAAGGTTTTTAATTACATCCTCTATCTCCATTACTGTAATTGTATATAATAGTGATTTTTGCTGTGCATTTGAGAGGTGTGGTAAATTGACATCATTAAGATATTCATCTAATACTTATTCAGTGGGGGGGTTGGCTATTTGGCCATATAAGGATTTAATTCTGAAATAATATCTTTGGGGGATGTTCTCATAGAGCCATCAGACTGCGAGCGTATCGAGGTTATGAAATGAGAAGATTCCTGCTGTTTAATCCTAAGGACCAGTAATCTTCCTGCCTTTTCTCCCTGGTCTGTGTAAGAAGCTTTAGTTTTAAAGGGTACCTAAACAAACATTTTTTTTAAATTGCAAACCCCAAAATCTGGCTTCGTAGCAAGGTAAAGTAAAGGCAGCTGTTTACATTTATGCTAAAACTGCATTTATGTAAATAACAGTTTCATAGCTTTTGAAAAATGCAAACATCAGTCTTTCACTTTCAAAAAACAACCTTGGTTTCTCCCTAAGATGTCTGCCAAGTGTGTTAAGTGAGGAGTCATGATGATATCATCACAGCCAGAGTCAGAGATCCACATATATTTCTATAGTGCTAACTAGTTCTTCTTTCCCTCTTTATTTTGAATTGTTGTACCAGAATGATCAACACCATGTATTATCTCATGGATTAGTTTGATCAGTACACATGTTAGGCTATGATTTTGTTCATTTTGTTTACTTCAACTTGTGGAAAATGTTTTGCAATTCAGCTGACTTTTTCTTTGGCAAACTGCATTACAGTACAACACTTCAAATACCTGATGATCTAGTGGTTATATGATGCACTGTACTGGTTAGCCAAAAACAAAATTCAGTGCCATCTATTTCACTAGATCATCAGGTATTTGAAGTGTTGTACTGTAATGCATACCCTGTCCTTAGTATCCTGGGGCCGATATGAGCTTCATGGTCTCTTAAAGAGAATTATCACACCTCAGATTGTAATCTTGTAACTCAGAGAGTTGTGCACACCTATACTGATAAGCATCATCAGCTGGCACTGTTAAAAAATGCCTCCCAAATCACTCTCCTGTCCACATTCTCAGTGTTTGACTTCTGCTCCCACAGTAAACATTGAATGAATCACCACCCTTCTGCACAGTGAAGGTAATATGTACAGTTCCCTGTTGTGTTTTTTTCCCAACTCATTAACCAACAACTAGGTCTTCCTGGAGGGCCAAGCAATAAGCATCATGACCCACCAGAAAAACTGCTGTTCATGCCCTCATAAGGACTGCACTTACAATGGATAACAATATTATTAGGCGGAGAGGCATACTAATACCTTGAGCAAATCCGCCTGACTTACAGTATCAATCTACTCCTTTACCTGTGCTCTGCAGAACCCCACAGGACAGTTCACAGCAATTCTTCTTCAGTACTTTTCTGTGCTCTTCTCCACAATGTGAGTTGGCTGGCTACCACTCTTCCAAATCTTGAATGAGCTATACACAAGTCCCTCAATACTGTCCTTACAAACATCAACATCCCCACCCACCCAAGGGTAATCTCCCTACACTGAATTCAAGTAACAATTTAGGTGCAGCCCTGCCACATTGAGTATTAGCCATCGCTGGCTACTCTCATCCACAGTCAGGTAGTGAGCAAGATGCTAGCAGCTGTACATTACAGATCTCACAGTGATCTGCTCAGCATAGTCCTTCATGTCTTCAACTAACCTGAATATAGCTGTACCATGCTGGAATGCCTTCTTCAGTCTCTTTTTTGGCATTCATTCTTCTCACCTTCTCCCCACACCAAAAACTGGTGAGTTCACTGCCCTTCTGCATCATGATTATGGTTAGTACAGTCTCCCATGTTATATTTACATATTAATAATAAACATCATCTTCTGGTAAGCCAGGCTGATGGCAGCAAGGCACAAGTGGAAAAATAGGCTTTCCTACCCACATATAAGATCTAAGCCACCTATGATTAGGCACTATTAAATGACGTGCATAATGATGTGCACACCCATCATTTAATAGTGCCTAATCAAAGGTAGCCTCGATCTTTTAAGGATAGGAAAGCCCATCATTCCACTTGTTCCCTGCTGTTATGAGCCTGACTTACTGGAAAGATATGTTTATATTTGATATGGCAAAATAAAACAGGACTGTACTACTTGCATTCATGATACAGAAGGGTGATGAACTCACCAGTTTTCATTGTGAGGAGGAATAGTGAAGATTGAATACCAGAGGGTGACTGAAAAGGCCACTCTTGCAAGGTACTGCTATATTCAGGGAAGGGGAAGACAGAAGGAGAGAAATATGAGCAGATTACCATGAAAAATAAGATGAGGGGCTGCCAGCACCTTGATCACTATCTGACCCCATTGTCCTGGCCAACATTCCCCTTCCCATAAAAGCAGTCCGTGCAATTGTCCAAGGCTGTGTGTGGATATTAACGTATGAAAT
The DNA here is from genome assembly GCA_016271365.2 of Neoceratodus forsteri. NCBI lineage: Eukaryota > Metazoa > Chordata > Ceratodontiformes > Ceratodontidae > Neoceratodus > Neoceratodus forsteri. Next base: position 1,733,179,694 of record CM057450.1, on the reverse strand, counting down.
GGCCTCCACTACACATGCAGTCACTTCACTGCCAGTCTAGTATTGCCTGTAAAGCACTTTGGAATACAATGTGTATGAAAACCACTATATAAATGCTTATTCTAATTCTTATTATTATTATTTCCCATGGAAAAAGAAGACAAGACAAGCATATATTTGAGTTTCAAGAAAGTATGAACTCTAACATTGGACCGCACAAGAACTTTGTTACAAAAAAGTGGTGGCTCTATGGGCTGGGTAAGGGTGTGGCTGCAACCCCCCCCCCACATAGTAACATATTTGCTTGCTGCTGCTGCTGCTGCTGCTGCTGCATTTCACTTTGTTGAAGAAGTCTGATTTATTGATTTTACAAATGTCTACATTAAAACTATGGATTACATTTGTAGGTTCTGTCAAAAATGTACTAGAAAAGAATAACATAAAGGTTTAATAAAAATGTTAAAAAGTGCATATTAAGCATGCACACCACGCCAGCACCACCATTGCAGCATCCTGGATCCACCATAACCACTAGACCACCAGTTATTCAAGATTTGTACTGCACTGTGGTTTGCCACAGAGAAAGTCGATTGGATTAAAACACATTTTCAGCATGTTTAAGTAAACAAAATTAACAGAACCATAGCCTAACATGTGCATTATACAAAATAATGCACATGGTTTTGACCATTTGGGTGAAACAATTCTATACAAAAGGAAAAAAGAACTAGTTAGCGTCTCAACCCCACTCAGCGGGTCAGGCCCTCTGCTCCCACAGTGCCAACCTCCGAGCGCAGTATTGTGAACAGTTAACAGAACAGGATAACCCTCTTGTCTGTTTTGTGGGTTCAAATCAAACTTTGGTCTCAAGTTCTGGAGGGATTCAAACTGTGAACCTCTTGCTAATGTACCCAATGTACAGGCTCAGATAATTCTGTTCTTCTGGGAGGGCCAGATATCTTTCATCTATGGGTAGTGGTGGGTAAAGTGGGCTCAATCCACTCCGCAAAGTGATTCGCGGAGCAAAGGTGGATTTGTGGAGTGCTCCACAACGCAAGTGGAGTACTTCACGTTATGATGAGGAATGCAAAGTCCATTGGAAACAATGACTTTGCATTACTCCACCTCCCCAGACCACTACTCCACCAAATTTAAGGTGAAGTGCATTGAGGACAATGCACTTTGCCTCACTTCACCTTGGTTTTGAGCTCCAAAGGTGAATTTTGCAGTGATTCATGGGATTTCAGGTCACATGGGCTCTATATTGATCTGCATAGCCTCAGTCCAGGATAGTATGTATAGGAAGGAGTAGGAGACAGGGTGCTCTCTCTGATAACTGTCTGTGAATGAAATCTTGTAAAAGCTGTTAAAAAAGCATTTTTGCATTTTTTGGGGGCTCCAACTTTAGTTCATTGATTGTAGGAAACCGTCCTGTGCTCATATCATCGAGCGTTTTTGTTTTTGTGTGGATTTTGAATGTTAATTTACAACATTAAGTGTGTGTAGTGAAAGACAGTGAAAGTGTGCTTTGGGGGAGGGACGTATCTGTGGTGTAGCTAGATTTAAGTAGGAGAAATAGTGATTTCTTTGTTTTTTGGTTATATTTTTGTTATACAACTAACTGTACTAATGTACACATAGTATTATTGAATTTTTCTTGCTGTTTGTTGTGCGGATCTGGTACAGCAGTTCATAATTTCAGGTTGTTTACATTACAATACGTAACATGGCATAGTACTGAACTTTTGCATTTGTTACGCATTACTCGTTCAGCATTGTAGACAAACTGTTCTATCTGTGTCTGTGTGTGAGTGTGTGTGCGGTGTTGCATGACATCAAATAATACACCTATTATTGTGCCACAGACTAGTGTAATTGCAGGCGTAGCAGTGTGAACCTGCTATCCACTGCAGCTGATTGATTTTGTAGTGCCATTGTGGTATCTGTTCTTTGTTCTGCTTATACTGTCATAAAAATCTGCACTGTAGTCAGTGCCCTCCCACCCCCACGTGCAAAAGGAATTTTTTACCAAATTGGATTGTTTTTGTGACCTCGTCAGCACCACTGGTTACTGAAGTTATTTTCATTGCATGGCAGACTAGTCTTTTATCTGTTGCTGAAGCCACAGTTGTTTTTTTGGCTTCACATCCAGTGTCCCCCCAATCAGAGAGTGAACGTATCAAAACCTGAATTTGATTATAATATTGTGATTGATCCACCAAAATGCCTGCAAAGAGACATGCAAGCAAAGCCATTTCTCGCCATGGCAATGTTGGCAGTAAGATAGTCTGTGGGCATGGTAGTAGTTCGCAGATGCAGAAGTGCATTGCTGATGTGAGGAAAGGTATTTCTCCTGCAATGTTTTTTACAGTCCAATCAGTAGCTTCACTCATGGTTAGAGGAGATGATGTTTTCCCAGCAAGTAGTGTTAGTGTTACAGGTGTTAGTGGTGGTGGTAGTATTAGTATTGTTGCGTCAAGTTCTAATTTTGACCAGTGTACCATATCCAAACATATTGAGTGCGAAACAGTGCAACTGCAAGTGAGTGGCAGTGTAGATGATGTCATACTTCCCAGTAACATCCCAGTAACTGAACCTGAGGATTCTGATAATCATGTCAATGATAGCATGCAATGTGATATTCCGTCCACTGTGGCAGTTAATGTCATGCATTTTCCATGCAGTGATTCACATTGTGGTGAAAAAATATTAGGTGATGGTGGTGTAGATACTGATGATGAATGTGATGATGATGATGATGTTGCTGTTGTTGCAACATGCAGTCCACATGCTAGCATCAAAGCAGAAGATGTGGATGTGTGTGACATTGATGAATATGATGATGATGTAATTGACCCCAGTTAGGAACCAGAGAAAAACAAATTCACAGTGGCTGTGTCTGAGTCTGTTTGCAGGAATCACTCCCTTGTAAAAACTTGTGATCTACCAGTTTTAGTTGATGATGATGACCCAGTAATCAATATGATAGGTAGTCATGGTGGTCAGTTGCAGTCCAGGTGTGCAGTGCCCGAAACATCATGTGCCCCCCCCCACTTCAGTGCTTAAAATAACAGACTTAAATAAGCCACATCATGGACATGTTAAAAGCAGAGCATCACAATCCCTTGCTTGGGATTTTTTTGTTCAAGATGCAAATGATGAGTCAGTTGCAGTCTGCAGGTTTGCCATGTGTGTGTGAGTCGAGGTAAAAAGGGGAGCCATCTGGGCACAGGAGGACAATATACACATCTTAAGAATAGACACTTGGCACTGTGGATTCAGCGTAAGCTGGCAGCTAATACCTCAGTGGGGCATTCACCCTCATCACAGGCAACCATAGCGAGCATGTTATCCCCTTCCATGACTAAGTCCAGCAGTAAATTAAACATGTGCAGTAGTGAGGTAATAAGAGCAGAGGATTACTACAGGCATGATGAGGTGGAGGACCATAATGACTTTGAAGTGTTGTCCAGTGCTGGTGAGAGTGTGAGAGTAGCAGTTTTTGTGGTGGTGGTGGTGGTGGTGAATGCAGTATGTCTAGTGCAAGTGGTACATCAACCCTGGTTGGCAAATCTGGCAAAATAACAGCATTTCTGGGTTTGTCATCATCACCTGTGGAACCATCTTCATCAAATGTCCACACTCCACCCTCTGCCAATGCCATTCATCACAGAGCACAACCATTTGTGATTACACCTCCTGTAAAACATTTAAGTCAGTCCACGTAACCGAGTGTTTTTGCGCATAATTCATATATTTCTTTACTTATATGAAAAATTGTGTCCTACCCAAAACCAGCTGCATCTTCTGTTCCAAACATATACTACTGTCAATGCTACCTGCTGATACTTTGTATATACTGTATTATTGTATCTCACTTTATTTTTATTTTCTTGTGTGTTGCATCCCATGTATATTGTCCCTTGTTCCTTGTTGACAAACCCAGGTCCACCTCGAAACTGAGCTTGCTCAACTATGATCGCCTGGTTAAATAAAGAATTTGATTGATTGGTTAATTGATAAGCTGAAGTACCCCCCACCCGAATCATACAATGTCACTTGAACTTAATGCTGCTGTAGCGGAAATGCTGGCAATTGGTCTTTTGCCCTTCTCCTTTGGGGAGAATTCTGGGTTCTGGTGGTTTGCTGCATGTGCCAGTCCAAAATGGAAAGTCCCATCCAGGACATAGTTTTCTACCCGTGCTGTCTCCGAGTTGTTCCGCACTGTGTCCAACTCAGTAAGACATGCCCTTCAACATTCCTCCTCTCAATTCATCCATTTAAGTATGGATATGTGGACAAGTGGCAAAACAGTGGGAAGTTCATATTTGTGTATAACTGCACACTGGGTGCAGGTGCCGGGGATTTTTTGTTATGTTGGTAGTATGAATAATCAGTACAGTAAGGTGGATTGTCGTGATAGCAATCTTCCAGGAATTCAACAGCATGCAAAGATTGCTATGCACAATGTGACCTGTTCACACACTGGTGAGTACATGTTGGATGTGGTACTGACTGAAATTGACAAATGGCTAAACCCTCTGTCCCTGAGAGCTGGGTTCATGGCAAGTGACAGTGGGTCAAAGGTGGTAAAATGCATCACGAATGGTGTTTTTTTCATGTTCCATGCATGGCCCACTGTTTAAATCTTGTGGTTCAGGAGTTTCTGCAGCACCCTGATGTAAAGGAAATGTTGATCATTGCACAACATATCTGCTCTCACTTTTCAAGATCTGGAAAGACACGTGACCAACTGCGGCAGTTGCAGATACAAAACAACCTGCCTCAGCACCTCATGAAGCTGGAAGTTGTCACCCGATGAAACTCCACTTAATACATGGCAGAGATGTTGTATGAACAATACATAGCTATCTCAGAATATCTTGTGATGCTCACTAGCTGTGACAGTTCCGGGGTCTCCATGTCTATGATGACTGAACAGTGGTGCCTCATGGACTCTGTAATAACAATTTTGTGGCCTTTTGAACATGCCACACAGTCTGCCTCCATTAGCCAATCAGTTCCACTGCTGCTGGTGCTGAGGCAGACATTGGTGAATGTACAGCATGGCCTTGATGTTGCTGGAGGTGGTGGTAGCGGTCACGATCCAGCCATAGCACCTCTACAGTACAAGGATCCTGATCCACCTAACCACAAAAAGATAGATAAGGTACAACGCTTGAAAAATTGCCACAATTTCTATGGGCTCTGTGAACACCGAACCAGATCATCACTTGCAATTTGCTGTTTTCAATTTCAGCACCTTCTCAGGGTAGCGCTATTGGCTCCATGCCTGTGTAGAGCTCCCTGACTGGCTGGTCTCACTCACCTGAGACAGGAGCACCCGAGATGTGTGGCTTAATGTAAGCCTGCATCCCTGTACTCGGCTTCTAATTTATATATTTTAATTTAGCCTGTTCTGCTTGGCCTGTGTAAAGTAACTTACCATCCCCCGCTGCAGTTTCTTTCCAACTGTATGTGCACTGATTCAGTGCTAGCTCTGCAAACTTCCCCTTGATTTTTTGTCCCACCTCCTCCCCTCCCAGGCATCCTTTAAATGCACACAGTCTCCACCCACTTCTATCTGATGTTTCAATTTATTAGTTACTTATTGTCAACAACTGCAATTCCTCCCATCCCCTTTTTGCAGCTAAGCCTTCTAGCAGCTTTATCTCATTCTGTCTTGCTGAGGCATACCATTTTTTTACTTTAGGTTTGTTTATTGCTGACTAGCATATCCTGTCTTGCTGACTAGCATATTCTGTCTTGCTAAGGCACTGTTTTACTTGAAAATTGTACTACAAATTACTGAACTGTGACTGATTTGCCAAAAAACTGTGTTTATTGTCTAAAAATGTTCCCAGCAACCAAGTGTTACAGTCCCTTCATGACTTTGTAGCTCTCTCCAGACTGCAAGGTGCCAAGGAAATCATTGGCTTTTCAGTTGCTAATTGAGCTGTTTTCACTCAGACTGCTAGCCTTTGTGTTGCCCCACTATTAATTCGAGCTCCTCTCTCCTTTCTCTAGCCAAGAACCCACTAAGGATCCTAGCTCAGATGCCCTCAGCGTGGACCGCAGACACCGGGCGGTCGGCGCTTCAAAAGCTGCCGCCCAAGACCTCCTCATCGGACTCCACCACCTGAGAGGTACGGCAAAGCCACATTTTTTGCCCACCAGCTCATCCCCCCGTGTGCTATTATATAGACCAGTTATCACCACCCACTCCCATCCCTGACGAATCTCCTGCCTTCTCTTTCTTACTAAAATAATTTGTTACTGCCAGGGTTCCGCCAGGGGAATCCTGCAACCAACAGCCGGCGAGCTACCCTTGTTATCAAAATTCCCTCATTTACCCAACAACTGCAGTTATGGTAGCCTCATGGCAATTCCTCCTCCTGACTGCACTGTGTATCATACCCCTTGCTGGCTTATTATCTGAAAAACTTGAGACTGGGGGTACACCACATCCTCATCCTGAAGACTGCTCACCCAATCTGACTCTACACATCACATGTTATGCCAAGGCTCCTTGCCAACTGATCCAGGTGGACTACCTTCCTCGAAGAACAACTATTGCATGTTTGTCTGCTCCTCCTTCCTTATCTCTAATTAATTCGAGTTACTTCCACTGGCGTTACACAGCCAGAGTATCAGCCTCAGTGTCCTTAGGCTTGCATAATTTAAAAAACAAAGCTTGGCACCCTGGTTCCTCCTTCATGCCAAGCCGGAAAAAGCCTCAAGCTCATTGCCTTTCACTTGAATCCCTGAAAAAAATTGCTACTCCTTCTCTTATTCTGCTCTGGCAATGTTGAGCTTAATCCAGGGCCCATAAATAAACTTACCTCCCCTTCTGAGTCACTATCTCTTAAAGGTATCAGTTTTATGCACATTAACATGTGCAATCTGCTGAAAAAATTCACCCTTATCCAGGCTTGGACCGCCCATACAATGCCAGATGTGCTTGTTATGTCAGAATCCTGGCTACGGCCCTCTACGCCAAATAGCATGATTAATATACCTAACAACCAGATCTTCAGATGCCATAGGCAATCCAGAGGAGGTGGGGTCGCCATCTACATCAAAGATAGATTTGTGGCATCAACACTTAATTCTAACTCACTGGTAGCAGGATTTGAGTGCCTGGACATAAAAATCGACTATCCCCATCGTTAGCACTCCGAGTCATAGGATGCTATAGACCACCATCTGCCGGTACTCAGCTCTTGTCCTATCTTACAATTATCTTGGACACTAGCCCCCTGGAAACAATTACCTTCGGGGATCAAAGCTAGGATTGGATGTCGGAAGCTGGTCACCCACTTAAATCTTTCTGCGACTTCCTTGGTTTCACCCTACTCAACGAAGAGCCCACCCGTATCAACAAAAAGAATACAGCCAAAAAGTACCCTTCTGGATGTCCTGCTCATGAATAAACCCCATTCCTTCTCCCACTTTGGAACCTTTGACACAGATATTAGTGATCATTGCTGAATAGATGGAGTTTGGGCAGCCAACAAAGTGCCAACTATGGCCAAATTCTCCACCAAAAGGTCAACCAGGTCATTTGACCCAAAGGCATACCTACTTGACCTAAAAAAACTCCCCTTGTGGCAGAGTTTTTACCTTGCTAAAACAGTGGAAAGTGCATATTATATACTACATGAAATCATTACCTACACCATGAATCTTCATGCGCCTCTGTCAAAAAAATGCATAAAGGCTAGGAAATGCCGTTGGTTCACTCAAGATCTCAAGGCTGCACTACTGTCCAGGGATAAACTCTGGAAAACTGCCTGCAAATCCCAAAAAGATGAAGACTGGTGCATCTTTAGAACAGCTAGAAATCGCTGCACCAAACTGATTAGGGAAGCTAAAGCCTGCTATTACCAAGCAGAACTAGATACTGCAGCCAATTGTCCCTCCAAATTCTGGGTCACACTCAAAGAACTGGTGGGAGCCACATCACAAAATATGCTCCCTACAAAAATTACCTCTGACAATTCAGTAATCAATGACAAAAAAGAGATACTGCAGGCATTCAACAAGCACTTCGCAGCAGCAGGCTTAGCCTTCGATAACTCGCCTGCATGTAGCCTGTGCACCCAACTTGGCATGACCCCACCAAATGTTGGCTCTGTTAGTCAACATTTCTCATTTTTATTGGTTTCCCTCAAGGAAGTGGAAGACTTGATTCTCCACCTGGATACTAAGAAAAGTGCTGACGCAGATGCACTTGAACCATACTTCCTAAAGCTAGCATGCCACGTATTGGCAGTGCCTATTACTCATTTATTCAATCTGTCCCTAACACAAGGTACCCTCCCTCAAATATGGAAGATCGCACATGTTATCCAGCTATTTAAATCTGGAGACCCTTGCCACCTTAATAACTATAGGCTAATTTCTCTCCTACCCACACTCTCGAGGCTACTGGAAAAAATAGTAAATGGCCAACTAAGATCCTTCATCGACAGAGAAAAATTACTAAACCCCCTTCAATCCAGATTCAGAGCCAACCACAGTACAGTCTTGGCATTAGCTAAAGTAACCAGTGACTGGCAACTGGAGTTGAAGCATAAAAAGTCAGTGTGTGCTGTGTTTCTTGACCTCAGCAAAGCATTCGACACAGTCGACCATGACCTGCTCCTCGACTTGCTAAAAACACTAGGACTGGATGCTACTTCTCTAAACTGGTTCTCTGAATATCTGACAGACGGATACCAGCAGGTGAAAGCGGATGGCGAACTATCTGCCCTAAAACTCTTACAAAGAGGTATCCCTCAGGGATCCATATTAGGTCCCCTCCTCTTCACAGTGTATATCAACAACATTGATGAGGGAATCAAGGATGCAAGTATTCACTTATTCGCGGATGACACAGTGCTGTACCTGAGTCGTCCCACACCAAAAGAAGCTTGTACAGACCTACAAAAAATGATTTCAACCTCCTGCAACTCCAACTAATCAATAAAAAACTGCTATTAAATGCTAAGAAAACTAAAGCCATGTTATTTTCCCCTGCAAACTACACAAGCACTACTGACTCCCTCCCCCCAATAATCATGATGCTGGGAGAGTGCTTAGAGTACATTCCAAAATTCAGATATCTTGGGGTCTGGATCGACTGTAAACTCTCCTTCACTGACCACCTGGAAGACTTGCTGAAAAAATTAAGACAAAGACTTGGCCTTTTTTTACAGGATAAGAAGACTTCTTACAGCAGACGCAAAGAAACGACTAGTCCAAGCCACGTTCCTGTCCTTAATTGACTATGCAGACTTCATATACAGTAGCTGTACAGCTTCCTATCTTGGAAAATTGGATACGCTCTACCACAGAGATATACTCTTCATCACTGACCTCCCCTTCTCTACCCATCATTGCGCACTATATGCCGCCACGGGCTGGACCACACTTCACTGTAGGTGCAACTTTAATGCAACACTCTGGACACTTACAGCCCTCAGTGGCAAACTCCCTCAATGCATCATCGACTGTCTGTCTCTGATTGTGCCCAGGAATTATTCAATTAGAAGCTGCTCACAACTCCTGCTAAATATACCCAGGGCACTCACATGAGTCGGGAGAGCTGCCTTTGGATTCTCACTCCCATCAATATGGAATAAAACCCAAAAAATACTTAAGCTGAAAACCCCAGTAAGTACCCTTTTGTTCAAAAGGCTTTACCATGATGGCATTACGGAAATTTGCAACTGCTTTACTAGACACTAACTAACCTCCCTCCCTCAAACAGCAGCCCACAAATGGCAGTCCCACAGCAGAAATGTGTGCCTCTGCCTCTAGCATGCCCACCAACAGGTCCACAGGATTTATTATCGAACTCCCATATCTTATTCTTTGATGCTCTGAACAGCTGCAGCCTGATTCTAGCACATGCTACCGCACTGAGGATAATTATCATCTTTCACCCCCAAAAATATTCAGTCCTTCTTCCATCCAACACCCACCTCTGCCCCAACCTCCAGGACCCTCCCAGTTATGCCCCTGCTACTATATTCCTCCTCTTGCACTTAGTACAACAGCAGCTTTTCTCCTCCATATGTCGGCGCGTTTTGGGGCAAAAATCACTTTGTCACCTTTCGTATGGTACTCCGCCCTCCCAATCCCTCACTCTGCTCTAACAAGTGGGTCTCTTCGCTTGCGCTCCTATTCTCCACTTCTCCCTACATTATGTGCTTGATATCTTCTATCTGGTATGCCTACCCTCTCCCTAACATTTCACACTACAAAATGCACAGTTTTTGGGCTTGGATCCAGCACAAGTTGATTAGCCATGACTCCTTGTAGTTCTGTGTTCAATGTATATTACCTGTAGATGTGCATTTTTACTATAATAGCAGCTATTTTTACTGTTTGTACTATTGTAACTGGTCTTTCTGTATTATTACTGTAGGACTGCAGGTCCACCTTGTAAATGAGCTTGCTCAATGGTGCCCGCCTGGATAAATAAAGATATTGATTGATTGATTGATTGGTAGCAGTATGTTGCTGCAACACATGCTGACAGTATTTGACCAGAATCGTCACCTTGTGAGCATTCAGCATAGTGACAACTTTGCCATAGAAACAATGCTGGACCCACGATACAAACATGGAATTGCATCAGTAATGGAGGAAGGGCCTGAACAGGTAAAAAATATCAGTGGTCAATTGGTGCACTCTGTTCATGGGGCACAGAAGTCACGTGCCAAGGTCAGCAAACCTCAGCAGTATAATCTGGCTGATGGTGTACCTGGAGGACCATCAAGCATATCCTGCAAGGGAAAGGGGACTGCAGTCCCAGGTGGTCTGTCATCCAAAGTGGTTGACGTCAACCTGCTTTGGGAGGCTTTGTCCCAAGTGGGTATTTGTGAAATAAATGATTCAGGAGAACAGGATGATGCATCAACCACTGGACTTAGTGCAGCACGGAGAATGGTTTAGTTATATTTGTCTGAAAACAGGCATCTGACAATAACTGAAAATCCTCTTTTGTACTAGAGTGGAAAGGTCAGCGAATGGCCAGAGCTGACTGTAGTGGCACTGAAGTACCTCACATGCCCACCCTCCAGTGTAAGTGTTGAGAGGGTATTCAGCTCAGCAGGTGCAATAGTCAGGGATCATCAGACAAACCTGTCTCCTGCAAATGTTAGTTTGCTAACATTCATTAAAATGAATGAGAGGCACATACCAGCACAGACTGCAATCTCGGTATTCATACCCCGGCCTAGTCATGGTGGTTTTGGTGATGTGGAAATGGACTGTCCTGGTGGCACTAGCAGGGGCTGCCTGAAACGGCACACCACTGATGTAGATGATGACATAATGGAGAAAGAATTTCCCAGTGGTCAGACTACAGACATCGATGACTGTGAGGGCAGCTTTCTTTATGAGGATGATGATGTGATTAATGTTGGCAGCTTTTAACTGAAGTTTTTAAAAGGCAGTGTGCCCCCCCGGACCACCACTACTGGGACTACTGTTAGCTACTGCCACCACTGAGTCTGAGTCTGTCTACCCCCGGACCACCACCATGACTGGGAGTGCTGTTAGCCACTGCCACCACTGAGCCTGAGTCTGTCTGCCCCCGAACTACCACCACCAGGACTGCTGTTAGCCACTGCCACCACTGAGCCTGAGTCTGTCTGCCCCCCGGACCACCACATCCATCAGCCAGAGACACAAAGCTTCTTAATATTTAAACCATAAAGTGAGTATGTGTACTCATGTTTGTTATGCTGTTTCACTTCCTTTAGTTGTATGTTTTGTTTTCTGTAGCTTTTCAGAGCTGCAATGGTAAAACACATAAGGTACACTTATTTTGTTTCTTTTACAGGTTAACAAAAAAAGTCTCCATCACTAAAACTTGGTGGGAATGGTACTGCAGCTGTACCGTACATAAAGAAACCAATGGAATATCCATGTGAAATCCATTCTGGGAAGTATGAAGATTTTATTTCATTGTTTAGGAAAGACTGCAGCAAATATTGCACACAGGTTGTGTTAGTTGACAAGATGTGGGTTTCAATGTAACTTGACTTGAGATTCAGAACCAGGGAGGGAAATAACAATTAAGTTGTAAGAAGTCATTCATTGCTTCTTTTAGGAAACTTCCAGATGCTTTGTTGTTCTGTCAGATTGGCCTATCCAAAAAAGTTCTTCAACGTCAGGCACCCCCCCCCCGGGCTTGGGCACACATGCAACATGCAGAAGTCATTTCATTAGATGACCATGACCATTATTAACAACAACCGGACTCCAGAAGGATGCAGATGAGATCTGTGAAGAAGTAACAAAATAAGAAACCATTACTGACAAATCAGCAAATATGATCCCTCCCACCCACCCCCAAAAAAATACTTACCTTCACGTGCTTGAAAGTTATCCATTTCCAGTTTCAGTGCACAAAATTCTCATTGAGCACACTGGAATGTGCACATGAACAGTTTCTGTGACCTGTGAGGCAGAACAATACCATGAGTAGATGTCCATGTCAACCCCACCAACCTAATACACAACTATATATATATATATATACACTCACCAAGGCTACTATTAGTGTACAGCCAAAGGGCACCCTTCAATCCAGTTGAGATGATCACATTATATTTGCTCGAATCACCTCGTAGAACACATTGGACCAGCAACAGAACGCTCACGGTCATCATTTTATACTGTGGGACTTTGTGCTGAAACACTCCCATTTCACTGTGTTACCACTTGTCAATTTTCTGCACACAAGGAGGATGCATTTTTTGGCCTGCAGAAAAAATCTGGAGCTCTGTGCCACACTGCATGCATGACTGAGTGTGCCATTCATTTTGGGAGACTTTCTATGTGCTGAAAGACTCCAATTTCACTGTGTTGCCACTTGTCAATTTTCTGCACACAAGGAGGATGCCTTCTGGACCTGCAGAAAAAATCTGGGACTCTGTGTCACCACTGTGCACATGACTGAGTGTTCCATTAATTCTGGGGGACTTTGTATATGCTGAAACACTTCCATTTCACTGTGTTACCACTTGTCAATTTTCTGCACACAAGGAAGATACATTTTAGGCCTGCAGAAAAAATCTGGGACTCTGTGCCACTTTTGTGTGTTGTGTGATTGTTGTGAGCTCATGATGTCATACTGACATTACAATTAAAGCAGCATTGCAAGAATGTCATGACAATTTTGAACTGTACTTTTTTATGCTACTTTACATTGCCACAGCCATTAGTTACCTCCGAGTCGTGACTTGAAAGATAAGCTTAGTTTCACAGTTTATATCTGCTTTACTTAGTTGACTACTTTTTTAATGTATGAAAAACAAATGAGCATGCCTTCCAATATTGTTCTGGTCAGGTTTGTATTTATTTGCAACTGCTTTTCAATAACTATTGTTCCATGGTGTCATAAAACACTGCCTGCTGCATAACTGTTAATTTACAACAGAAGTGATATATAACAACTAACTGATGTGATGGAGAAAAGCAGAGGAAAACAATGACAAAGACCTGGTCAGCACCAATTTAAAAGGAATGTCCCTTTCATTATTTCACACATGAAAAATGGTAGTACAACAGACTCGACTACTGCAAATTCTCATATCACTCCAGTCAGTCAGGATGTAAGTAAAGGAAGTTGTAGCATAGCATTAAAAAATATAGCTCAGAGTTCTCAACAGATTGCTGCTCTGCTATGGATTTACAGCGATTCATCAAATTACATAGTTATGGTGATGCGCAGAACATAATATGTGGGGGCCTTACTCCCACTGGAATATTTCTTGCTCCACAGAGTGCGGTATATTTCTGTGAAACCATCCATAATTTCATTAGTGTGTCACGCCATGGAGGAATTACTGTTCGAGAACACCACTATTCTGCCCCTTTAGCAACGCAGACGGATGCCAGGGTAGTGCAGGTGCATGCTCCACTATAGTGAATGTCCAGCAGCTATCCCAATGTTTCCTTATGTTATAAGGTTCACTTTGTGGGGAAATGTAGGAATGTTTCCACTAATAAGGCTCTTCTTACTGGAAACATGCCCACATGTTTCACCACTGACTGACCATTATAACATAAAGAAACATTTGGAAAGCTGTCGGACAATTGGATATTCACTGTAATGGAGCACACACATGTGCTGTCCCTGGCATCATGTCCTAACGTTGCTGAGAAGGGAGGCAGAATGTGGGCGGCTTTTCAGAATGGGAGTTCCTCCATCACGTGACACACTGTAATGAAATTCTGGGCAGTTTTCACAGAAATATATTGCACTATGTGGCGCAAGAAAGATTCCCCTGGAAGGGAAAATGTGTATTATTTAACAACAACAAAGAAAAAACACACAAAAACAGTACAACACAGTAGTGGAGTGGGTGGGCAGAAAACAATTACATAAGTTACTATGGCTGTGGGATGCCATGGTGGTCCTGCAGCAGGTGTAGCATTCAAACTATTTGCTGCTGCTGCTCTTATATTGTGTGGACCTGCTGCTGCAAAGCACCAACCCTCTTACTGTTCTCTTCCAGAGCTGCCCACACCAGGGAGATGTCATGTTGTGTTGCAGGGACTGAGGAGGGGTCCACTGCAGCTGGGAATCCAGGTAGCGGGGGTGGTGGTGAAGAGGGTGGTGTTGGTGGCTGTGGTGGTGGTGGTGGTGGTGGTGGAGCAGCTGCTGTACTGACCATCCTCCTGCTGCAGCAGTGACTGTGAGGCACAACTCTGACCCCAGCAGCACCCCTGGCCACTGTCACAGAAGGGCCAGCAGGTGGAAACCTGGCCCCTTCCATGGCAGCTTGCCACTCTACCTTGTGGTGGTTGAACATGTGGATGCGCTGGCCACTGGTCCCCAAATGTGTCCCATGGGGCCATGACACACCAGCACACCACACACATGGCACACCATGACTGTGCTGTCTCCTCCCACAGAGTTAAAAAACTCCCACACTGGGGAGCTGTGGGGGGGACCAGACACAATCCTCACATGAGTCACATGGTTCACACCACCTTGATTTTCTAGGGGCACCTCCAGTGGCTGTGGAGGTGTGGTGGAGGGGGTGCTGCTGGAGCCTGTACAGCTGCTACCAGTGGTGGTGGTAGTGGCGGAGAAGGTGGATGCACAGCAGCCACCGGTGGCACTGGTGCTGCTACTGCTACTGCTGTTGCTTCAACATGGGGCTGGGGGGAAGCAACACCCAGGAATTGGGAGCAGTCCAGCATAACACAACTGACCCCACATGTCTGCACTGCCCTCCAACCATGCCCACAGGCCAGCTACTTGCCTTCTCCAGGGTCTACGTTCATCCCTCTCACACAAGTCCCCAGCACACACACACACACACACACACACACACACACACACACACACACACACACACACAAAACAAAACAACACTTATAAAAAAAAAATAACTACCAAAGCAAAATCACAAACACAATACAAAAACTAAATAAAGATAGCTTTTAAAAAAGCTGTTGTTTTACTAAGGCAATAAGCACATTGTCACTGACTCCTACACTGCTCTCTCACAATCCTTCTCCTCTATGAATGCAAAGGAGAAAGTGACACTGCTTCTCTGACTCACTTCCTTCCTGCCTGGCTAAAGCATGTGACTTACAGTACTGTAAGCCAAGTGATGTGTGAGGGGCTGCCTATTTACTTCTCACTTCACCTTACTTTGCTTTAAGGCATAATGGCAATGTCAAGTAATAATGATAACGTGTAGTGAGCACTTTGCAGTGCCCACTTCGCAGCCAACGTGAAGTGGGCACTTCGTGTTCACTTCACCAGCGGATTAAAAATTTTCCGCATCTCTACCTATGGGCACCTAACCAGGGGTACAAAATGAACCCTTAAAACTCTATGAAAGACCTCAGAATAAACTCTTACCTTTTCCCAGTTTGGTATTACCAATAGCTTTTCACATTGTCAACTTTAACCATATATGCTTCACTTGTCAAATAAAGAATTTCAAAGGCACACCAAGTAGTCACTAAAAATTAGATGTTTACTTAAAAATAGATAAAAATGTAAATACAGAACCATATATCACAAAAACATACAGTACAATCACTTAAAATAAAAAGGTTTAAATACAAACAAAATCTCCTACCACAGTACCCTTAGACTTATTTAATGTAATGTATTTTTATAACAGTGCCTGATGTTGATTTTTCAGAGTCCAAACATGTGTGTCTCTAAATGGAATACAGACTACAGTTTAAACATGCTATGTTTCAACACTCTTCATGATGTCATCATCTAGCTCCTCCCTTTCAGGATACAGAAAAAAAAATATATATATATATATATATCAAAACAGGAAGTCCCATCAAGGTATTGAATTCTGTGACTCCAGCAAGACTCATTTTCCAAATGATGACACTCTTAATTAAGACTGTGATTTTTCAGTCCCTTTGATCCATGAGCAGTTTCTTTTCTCAAACTCATCAAAGGACTTTTTATAACACCAGGTGCAATTAACTGACTTTCCTGACAACATCATAAAATGGATATTCCAATTCCATATGACACCAGCTGCAATTAACTGACCTTCCTGAGGACATCATAAAATGGATATTTCAGGTCTTAGCATCAAACAACCCAGATCCTAAATAAGGCTTTTATATGCGAGTTTTTTGCAAGTTAATCTCATCACAGAGATCTGCTGTTTAACATATATCCTGCCTTTTGAACTGATACCTTGGGGGGTTATCCAGGCACAGCATTTCTCATGACAGACAATCACACTACTTTTTTTATATTACAAAAAGCATAGATTAATCAGAACCAGCTGTCCAGGTGTCACAGTTAGCACTATAGAGAGACATATATATCTCTCTGGCTTTGGCTCCAATGATGTCATCACATACCATTTTAGGAAGCAGGTAAGACAGTTTTTTTTGAAATTGGAAGGCTGATTTTACAATTTTCAAATGTTCTGGAACCACATTTAGGTAAATTATGTAAATGTAGTTTTAGCATTAATGAATACAGCAGCCTTTCCTTTCGTCACCTACGATGTCAGATTTTTGAATAGTTTGTTGTCAAAATGTTGTTTAGATATCCTTTAAGTGTTACAAATTCTGCTTTCTCCCTCAATAACTCTAGATATGAAGGTGTCAGTCTGATCAACTCCCGATGAAGGGAGTCTGGAGAATGTGGAGATAGAGTATGTTCTAAAGTCCTAATTTGGGATAGCAGCTGTAAGGATTATTGTTCTCTAACTTTCTTTCTACTAGATGCCAAACCTATCAAAATCCCTCTGAGGTAAGCCTTGAGGGCACACCATTTAATGTCTGGCCATTCCGTAGAGCCCCTATTATTTAAGGAATATTGCTCTATATGA
Organism: Neoceratodus forsteri; assembly: GCA_016271365.2. Taxonomy (NCBI): domain Eukaryota; kingdom Metazoa; phylum Chordata; order Ceratodontiformes; family Ceratodontidae; genus Neoceratodus; species Neoceratodus forsteri. Next base: position 1,733,162,376 of record CM057450.1, on the reverse strand, counting down.
TCCTGAATTATTTGGGCTACCTCTGGGTCCTTCAGCAACTGGTCATTGAATTTCCATTTGGATTCTCCCTTGGACGATGATAACAGAGATATATAACAAATGACCAATGAGTGGTCTGAGGGAGGGGCAGGTTGGATGGATGAGTCTAGTATCATGGGAATGAGTGAATGGGAGCAAAGTAAATAATTTATGTGGGAAGAGGTACCATGAACTGGGCAGGTATAGGTATATTTTTGATCTGTTGGTTGGAGAACCCACCAGATATTGCATAACCTGACCTAGTCCATTAGTTCACATAGTGCTCTCTGAGCAGGAGACAGACCCTTCCGGTAATTACCAGAACGATCTAAGTTCGGGTCAAAAATGAGATTAAGATCCCCAACCAGGATCATTGGAAGTGATAAAAAGGGACTTAAAGCCAGGAGAAGTTGCATAAAGAACCCAGGTGTACCCTGATTGGGGCCGAAAATGCTCCCCTACAAAATATCTTTAGACAACAATGTGCCCTGTACCAGTACATATGTCCCTTCAGGGTCCTTTATTAGATTAGTGGGAGAAAAGGGAATATTTCTATTAATTAGGATCCCAGTGTCACATATGTTAGTAGAGCCCTCAGCTAAGATTACCTGTCCCACTTGTTGTTTCCTCAGCTGTAAAGCTTCAGAGTCTAAAAGATGGGATTCTTGAATAAAGGAGATATCAGCAGACAAGATATTTAAGTGCTTCAGCACCTTATATTGCTTGAATTTCTGTCTCATCCCTTTCACATTCCATGTTGCAAAATGTATCCTACCAGCCACTATCCCCATTTAAGTCTGCCCTGAAATTTTCCAGAATAAGTAAATAACAGCATCCCTCAATATCTCTAATAGAAAACCTTACTGCACTTGTTTTCCCCCTATCCACCCTCTCCTTTCCCCATAACTTCCCATTTCTATACTTGAAACCAAAAACTTATTATGCAAAACCTCAATAGCAACCCAGCCCTCCCCCTCCCCTTACTGTATTGATAACGATCTGCAGAGTTCAGATTTATGCTCCCCCACTACATTCCTCCCTCCACCCAACCTTTACCCTGAAAAACACAGAACACTAAAGTCATGTAAAAGAAGTAAGCTTAAAAGTATGCATATCCTTCTTATTAGTCCAACAGTCTTGAGAAATTTGAACCCGTTGTCAGCATATCCTAGAAAGGCTATAAAAATAAAATTAACTGGAAAGCAGTCCCCCTCATCTCTTCTCTTCTCTTCTCCTTCTTTTCCTGAGGGAATTCTATAAGGTTAACTCACTAGGGAAAATGTGAAGGAGAAAGAAATGTCTCAAGTCAGACTCTCAGTGCAAAAGCAATGCTGCATTAGATAACTCAATATATTCTGAAACAATAAAGCCCCCTTGTGATTAAAGGGTGTCATCACCAGTTCCTTAAAGAAAAGACAGAGAATTAGGGAAATTAGACCATGTCCTCTGTATTTGGAAACACTGATCCATTCAGATGACAAAATTAAAAGCTCCATTTGAGAGGCTTTAAACTGTGAGACGAGTTGAAGTGAACTTTTAACCACAATAAAAGGAAACAATGATCGCATCCCGTTCCAATAACAGTCCAAGCCGCCTTACATTCTGACATCAAAATAACTTAGTAACAGTACTGTTAATTAGGAAAGCAATGATGTCTGGAACAACTGTTGGAATCTAAGTTACTGGGAGGGTTTCAAACAGATGCCCTAATGGACTGTATCTATTTTGGTAACCATTCCCCTGATCAAAAATCAAGCAGTGTTCAAAGCTTTTTAAAACTTATATCAGGTAACTTGCTCACCATGCCTTCTTATAGTAGTATCTCAATGAGGGTGAAACAGGTCAGGAAAGACTACTTCAAAAGTAGCCCACGATCTTGCTATCAGGGGTATCCCATTCTAAATTTTATTCCAGCTACAATTAGTTTGGATACGATAAGGTGAAATAGGGTTCTCCTTTGTCTGACTGCCATTGGCAAATCTTGTGTGATTCTAATTCTGGTTCCTTCCCATAGAATTTCTTGCAGCTCTCTTATTTTATCAAGAAAATATTGCTTTTCCTGAAAATTCAAGAATTTTAGCAGTAAAGGACATGGGGCTAACCCTGGTGCTGGCATCAGTCTGAGAGCTCAATGGGCTTGTTCAATAACATAGGATGAGCCAAAAGGGGAAGGCCCAACTAGCTTCTCTATGAGTTTTTGAACAAAAAAAACAGAGTTGGCTCCCTCTTCTTTTTCTGGGAGGCCTAGAATCACAATATTGTTTCTGCGACTCCTCTCATTCATATCTTCTATTTTGGCTTCTAATTTTTTAATTCTGTGTCTGCTTTCCACCATCTCAGATTGTATGGATTCCACTCATTTCTCCAATGAAATTAGGTGAGATTCGTTGCCTACCATCCTCGTAGAGAAATCATCAAGTACGGTAGCCATTTGTTTGACCTCTTCTGCTAGATTTTTAAGATCTTCTCTGAATGGGATAAACTCAGAGAGAAATTGCTCAAGCGAAAGCGGAGTCGCTTCTGTAGTTTGCATATTAGCGGCATTAGAAGTAGACACTTTGTTGCCGGTACCCAACTGGGCCTTGGATCGCTTATTAGGTTTCTCTGGAGTCACGGGCGGCGTATGCTTCAAAAGAGCAAGATGCATCTCTGCTTCCATTCCTGCCCTGCTGTCACTGACCGCATTGCTAAAATTGTTCACAAAGCAGGAGAAAACATTGATGTCCTAGTACACATAGGGACTAATGATCTTGCCAGCCGGTCAGTTGTGGAGACCAAGGAACACCTGACCAGGCTGGGTGACAAACTATCATCCATTTCATCCGGCATCTCCTTCTCTGAGATCCTGCCAGTCTGGGAGAGGGGGGCAGATGGACGGAAGGTCAGAGAAGGGGAGACAGGGGAGCTAAACTTGTGGCTCAAGGGCTGGTGCCAGGAAAAAGGACACAGATTTGTAGGAACTGGCAACAGTTCTGGGAGCAAAGTTCTTTAAATTTGATGGACTGCATCTGACTAAGGAGGAGTCAGTGCATTGGGGCAGAAGTTTGATGTCTTTGCAAAATATTTAAACTAGCAAATGGGGAGAGGGGTGCAGCACCCATACGTTGAATGGGAAGAACACCCCTCCCCCCTCAGCTAGTGGTCAAACAGGGATTCAGCATGTTTGCAGTTCATTTGCATTACCAGGTAAGAAAAAAGATTAGTCTCCCCATACGACGCACAGGGGTAATGCCAAACCTCACCCAACAACTAACACACCGAAATCTGCCCAATGGAAAATCATGTACACAAATGCTCACAGCCTGGGAAATAAGATCCCAGACCTGCAGGCAATAATCTCAGAGGCTAAACTGGACATAGTAGCAATTAGCGAGACGTGGTTTACCAGTAACCACATTTGGGAGACTTCAGTACCTGGCTATGTATTGTTCAGAAGAGACCGAGGTGCAAAAAGGGGGGGAGGAGTGGCCCTGTATGTCAATGAAAATATCAAAGCTACAGAAATTCAGAATACACATAAGGAGCCAGAAGAACTGTGGGTCACCCTGAAAACAGGAAATGGGACAGCCATAAGAACTGGGGTTGTCTACAGGCTCCCAGACCAGGGGGAGGACATAGACACATTACTGTTAGAGGATATATAAAACATGACAGCTAAAGGTGAGGTTCTGATAATGGGAGACTTCAACATGCCGGATACAGATTGGTCAATACCAGCAGGAACATCTGCCAGAACTAGACACATAGTGGATTCCCTGCACGGGGAGGGCCTCAAACAACTGGTACAATAACCCACAAGAGACAGGGCTATCCTAGATCTAGTACTGACTAACAGGGAAGGGATCACAGATCTCCAGGTAGAAGGTCACCTGGGGGCCAATGACCATCACATGGTATGGTTCAATTTGGCTACTACATCTAAATCATCCCATTCCAAGCCAAAAATATGGGACTTCAGAGGAGCTGACTTTGATAAGATGGCCAACAGAATTAAGCTAGCCCTGGCAAAAAGAAACACAGGTGAGGGGGTACAGGCAAAGTGGGCAAGCATTAAGGATGCAATACTTGAAGCAACATCCCATTGTGTTAGAAAGAAAAGGAAGTGCAAAAGAAGAAGGAAACCACTTTGGTTCTCAAATACAGTAGCAGAAAAGGTCAGAGCCAAAAGGCTGGCCTTCAGAAATATAAGGGAACACAGCGGGATGAAGATAGGGAGGCATACCAAACTGCCCTAAGGGAAGCAGGGAAGGCAGTAAGGCAGGCAAAGTCCCAAACTGAGGAAACACTAGCATGAACAGTAAAAGAAGGTGACAAGACTTTCTATAGATACATTAGTGAAAGGAGAAAGTCCAGAGGGTTTATTGCTAAGCTTAATGGAGAAAAGGGAGCATGTGAGGAGGAGGACCATGTAAAAGCATCTATCCTAAATAGATACTTTTGCTCAGTATTTACTGAAGAGAAGGTAGGACAGGGCCCACAGCTCAGCACCATGGACACAGGGGGGAGGGAGGTGAGCACTACTCTGGTTCTCAAAGGAAGTGGCAGTGAAGGTTCAAGAGAAAAAGAAAGCATTCAGGAAGTACAAGGAATCACAGAAGGAACAGGACAGAGAATTATATCAGTTAAAGCAAAAGGAAGTTGGGAAGGCAGTCAGATCAGCAAAGGCCCAAACTGAGGAAAAGATAGCCAACTCAGTTAAGAAGGGGGATAAAACCTTTATAGGTACACTGTGGAGCGAAGGAAGACCAAGGAGGATAGTGAGGCTTAATAAAGGGAGGGAGGGTGGGCAGAGGGTGACTGTGAAAGGCAGAGATACTAAACAAATATTTTTGCTTAGTATTTACAAAGGAAGAGGGAGGTACCTAAAACAAACAGTAGAAACACTCTGGATACAGAAGTTGATACCAGCCCATTTACAGAAGAAAGGGTTCTGAAAGAACTCTAAAACTGAAGGTGGACAAAGCAATGGGGCCTGATGGGATTCATCCCAGAATTCTAAAAGAACTAAGGGTAGAACTAGTGACACCACTGACTACCCTCTTTAACAAATCATGGAAGGATGGGGTGGTACCCGAGGACTGGAGGAGGGCAGATGTGATTCCCCTTCACAAAAGTGGGAGCAAGGCAGAAGCAGGAAATTATAGACCTGTTAGTTTAACCTCAGTGGTAGGGAAAATGATGGAATCACTTCTGAAGGAAAGAATTGTTAAATATCTAGAGGCCAGAGGGGCACAGGACCCAAGGCAGCATGGATTCACAGCGGGAAGGTCATGCCAGACAAATCTGATAGATTTCTTTGACTGGGTGACCAAAGTAGTTGATCAGGGAGGGGCTGTGGACGTGGCCTACCTAGACTTTAGCAAGGCATTTGACACAGTCCCACACAAAGATTAATATACAAGTTAGCCAGCCTGGGAGTGGGTCCCAAGATGACAGCCTGGGTAAAGAATTGGCTGGAGAATAGGACACAGAGAGTAATAGTAAATGGAGTCCATGCTGAAAAAAGGGGTTTAGTAGTGGGGCACCGCAGGGTTTAAGATAGGATCAGTCCTTCAATGTCTTTATAAGTGACATTGCAGAGGGACTGGAAGGAAAGTATGTCTCTTTGCAGATGACATAAAGATCTGCAACAGAGTTGATGCACAGGGTGGGTGGAAAGGATGAGAAGGAACTTGCAGTTAGAGGAATGGTCAAATGTATGGCAGCTTAGATTCAATGCTAAGAAGTGCAGGTAATGCACCTGGGAAACAAAACCAGGGAAGAGTATACAATGGGGGTGAGATACTAACAACAACAAAATGGAAAGGACCTGGGGGTAGTCATATCAGATGACCTAAGGTGGGCAAGCAATGTGAGAGGGCAGCAAGGAGGGTTGGGGGATACTGGGATGCATAGGGAGAGGCATCACCAGTAGAAAACAGGAAGTTATTATCCCTCTGTACAGACAGCTAGTGAGACCCCATCTGGAGTACTGCGTGCAGTTCTGGTGACCCAATCTCCGTAAAGACATAGACAGGATGGAAGCTGTCCAGAGGAGGGCAACTAAAATGGTGCAGGGTCTGCACCAGAAGACATATGAAGAGAGACTTAAGGAGCTGAATATGTATAGACTCGAGGAAAGGAGGGAGAGGGGGGACATGATAGAAACTTTCAAGTACCTCAAGGGAATCAACAAAGTCCAAGAGGGTAGCATCTTTCAAAAAAAGAGGTGTGCAAGAACAAGGGGGCACAATTTGAAGATAGAAGGGGGGTGCTCAGAGGCAATTTAAGGAAGTAATTTTTCACAGAGAGGGTGGTGGATGTATGGAACGGCCTTCCAGAGGAGGTTGTGGAGTCACAAACAGTGGTGGAATTCAAGCATGCATAGGACAGTCATAAGGCAATTCTAGGGGGTGTGGGTAGGAAGTAGGCTGCTGGCTAACTAGGATCTGCAGCTTATCCATCAGGTAGGAAATGGGCAGACTGGGTGGGCCAAGCGGTCCTTATCTGCCATCAAATTCTATGTTCTATGTTTCTATGTTACCCTTCACAAAGAAAGGGTCCTACAAGAGCTTGCTAATCTCAGGGTGGATAAGGCAATGGGACCTGATGGCATACATCCCAGGGTACTTAAGGAGCTAAAGGTGGAACTAGCAGAGCCATTAGCAGAACTGTTTAGTGAGTCTCTGAGCACAGGAGAGGTCCCAGAAGACTGGAGAAGGGCTCATGTGATCCCGCTCCACAAGAGTGGTAGCAGGCAGGAGGCAGGGAACTACAGATCAGTCAGTCTTACCTCAGTAGTGGGCAAGATTATGGAGGCACTCCTTAAGGAAAGGATAGTGCAACACCTGGAATCCATAGGGGCACAGGATCCAAGACAGCATGGGTTTACAAAAGGAAGGTCCTGTCAAGCTAATCTCATAGATTTCTTTGACTGGGTAACTAGAGTGGTGGACCAAGGTGGAGCAGTTGATGTCACCTACCTTGACTTCAGCAAAGCTTTTGACACTGTTCCACATAGAAGATTGATAGATAAGCTGGGTAGGCTCAGGGTGGGTCAGAAGTTAGTCAACTGGGTGGCAAACTGGTTGACGGGCAGAAAACAGAGAGTGGTGGTAAATGGTATACAGTCAGAAGAGATGCAAGTCACAAGTGGGGTACCTCAGGGATCAGTCCTGGGGCCAGTCCTCTTCAACATCTTCATTAGTGACCTTGCAGATGGACTAGAGGTAAGGCTTGTCTGTTTTCAGATGACACCAAGATCGGCAACAGAGTAGATGATCCAGATGGGGTGGGCAGAATGAGAAGAGATCTGGATAAACTAGCAAAATGGTCAGAAGAGTGGCAACTGGGATTTAATGCAAGAAGTACAAGATCATGCACATAGGAAGAGAAACCTTGAAGCCACCTATAGGCTGGGAGGAGTTGCTAGCAGTCAGAAAGGAAGAAGAGACTTGGGCATCATCATCACTGATTACCTGAAATCATCCAAGCAGACCTCTAAAGCAGTAGGTAAGGCTAGGGGGTGTTAGGGTGTATTAGTAGGGGTATCACAAGTCGTAGGAGGTGGATAAACCTCTTTACAAGACACTGGTTAGGCCCCATCTGGAGTACTGCATGCAGTACTGGAGGCCACACCTTCACAAGGACATTAACCAAATTGAGGCAGTCCAAAGAAGAGCAACCAAAATGGTGCAGAGACTGCATCAGAAGACATATGAGGACAGATTAACAGAGCTCAATATGTATACCCTTGAGCAAAGGAGGGAGAGAGGTGATATGATCGAGGCATTCAAACACCTTAAGGGCATTAACAAGGTGGAAGAGTCTAACATGTTTAAATATAAGAAAAATAGCAGGACAAGAGGACACAGCATGAGATTAGAGGGGGGCCGATTAAGGGGGAATGTGAGGAAATTCTTTTTCACAGAAAGAGTGGTGGATGCATGGAATGGCCTACCTCAAGAAGTGGTGGCTATGAATACAGTGCAGGGCTTCAAACAGGCATGGGATAGGCATAAGGGAGCAATACAGATGAGTATGAATAGATAGGCAATTGACAGAGTACAGACCTATGGTACATTCATAAGGTAGAAAAAATGGACAGATTGGATGGGCCTTGCAGTCCTTATCTGCTGTCAACATCTATGTTTCTATGTAACTAATCATCAGCTCACATGCAATTCACTTGCAATGCACTTTCAGCCACAATAAACTCCCTTCAGCTCCCATGCAATGTTCCTGCAATACATTTTCAAATGCATTTGCAGTGCAGTGCAGTAGTTACCGGCATTCACTCTATTCACCCAAGTACAACCTGATTGACATGTCATTCTACCCAGTACCAGGAAGAAGCTCTCACTCAATTCCAGCCAATAGTAACCCAGCATTTGGATTGAAAAATCCCACCCCCGACACCATGTTGTTTTCCCTGTTTATGAGGACTCCACTGATGGCATGTTATTTCTTCACTTTTATTCTTTTATTCACCCCAAATGCCATAGTTTTGGGCTCCAATTGAACTCTAATAGCTAAAGAAAACTGCTGCTTTTTACTGAATTCAGGAATGGTGGAATTTTGCCCAAGAATGACTGAATTTCACCCGCGAATGGTGGAATTTCGGCATGAACAGTGGAATTTCACCCACAAATGGCAGAATGTCACTCACAGACAGTGGAATGTTGCCTGTGGAGGTGAAATTCCACCATTTGGGGTTGAAATTCCACTGTTCACGGACAAAATTTCACTGTTCCTGAATTCAGCAAACAGCAAAAGTTTTCTTTAGGTGTTACAGTACAGTTGGAAGCAGAACCTGTGGCATTTTGGGGGAATAAAAGAAGAAAAATGAAGAAATAACGTGGCATGAGTGGAGTCCTCATAAGCAGGGAAAACAACATGATGGCAGGGGTAGAGTTTTCAATCTAAATGCAGGATTACTATTGGCTGAAACTAGATGTACGCTTCTTCCTGGTATTTGGTAAAATGACATGTCAAGCAAGTAGTACTGCACACTGCAGTAGTGAAACTGGGTTCCAACTCAGTGATATAGTATTTTTATGGGTTGTTTAATGTGTTGTACTGCATTGATAAAAGTTTCCAGAGAGCTGCAAATTAAGCTGAAACTGAATACCAGCTAGAAGCAAACCATTCAAAGACTTTTATTAATTCTTTGCAGTGAAAATTGCACACATTGAGCAACTCATTGCAAAATGCTAAGTCAGTGAGTTGGAGGAACAGTTTAATGTGACTTGTACTGTACTGCTCGGAATTATCCCCAGTCTATAACTTCTACAAAAACTGAACAAAATAATATAAAGATTTTGGGTATTATATTCAGAACCTAAAACATAGCAGAAACTAAGTGGAATGCATGCATCTCAACTGCAGAAGTAATAGTAAATAATTGGAAAAGCAGGAGAATTTTTATATTAAAAAGGATTTTATTGATGAAGACCTTAATACTGCCAATATTTTTATGTGAGTAATATTTTTTCACCTCCAAAAACTCTACAGACAAGATTATATAATGTGTCCTTCCAAGCCCTCTGGGGCAGTAGCTTAAGCTAAGTTAAACTAAACAACCTACAAACTGAAAAAAACATGGTGGACTGGGAATGATTAACCCTGTTTTTTATTGTTTTTTTTTTCTTTGCTACTAACATATGTGAATATATTAGGGAAAAAAAGAACCCCGTGGTCTGAGGCACTAGAGGAATGGCTTACACATTACATCCCATACTGAAAATCACAGAAATTAAGGAACATTAGTAAATCCTTTTTTATACTGGATTATATTATCACTGCTTACCAAAAAATTAAAACATGGAAAATACCATACAATACAATGCTCACTAACACAAGAAAACAATTGTATACAAACATTATGGGCTGGATATTCAAACTGCGCCCAAAATGTGCGTAATAGCAGGAGCAAGCACAAGTCCATTGTGCACATGCGCAATAGATGCGATATTCAAAAATGGAGCAAGCCAAATTGCGCAACCAGCCAACGTCTGAATATTGCACAACCTGCGCCATAGCACAACCAGAAAGTGGAAGCTGAGCAGATATGATGCACTATAGTGCAACAAGGGCAGCCCAGCTAAGCAGCCCAGAGGCGCCATAGCGCAAGCAGGGAGCTCCCCAGCAGCAGAGCAATGGAACTGCACAACCAGGGAGATAGGCAGGGGCCCACCACCCATGCCACAGATGGGCACAGGAACACACTGCAGAACTGACAATGCACCCCCACACCCCAAGCACAGCACAACTGGGGGAGGGACAGAATATCCACCAGCCCATGGGGACAAGCAAACAAAGCACAGCTGGGCCATGGTGCCCCAGCACACCCACTGGCAAGCTGAGACTGCCACACAAGGGGGGCGGACCACCCCATGGTACAGCAGCCCCCCCCGGTGCACAGCACACCCTGCACCGCGGACCCCAAGACACTCCCCATGAGCAGTGACCATCACTGCAGGAATCCCCATACATACCCCCCATCACACTGCAACCTCATGTACCACAGAACCATACAAGCCAGAGCCACCATGAGCACCCAGCAGTGGGTGGCAGCACACGGCAGTGCAACAATGGCAGACACAGTGCCAACATGCACAAACCCCCTGAGGCACAGCTGAGGGACCGAACATGTGTCGCCACAAGAGGTACCCCACACGGGAAAGGGCATGCCCCTGACACCACTACCATTGATACAGCACCCTGCACAGTAGACAAGTGTCACAGCGCGACCCACCATGAGCCACAGCAGCCAGCACAGACACCCACAGTGGTGCATGGAAGCATGCAGCACACAGGATGCAACACAGTGCAGGGGCAAACACACACCAATACCCTCGGGGACACCAGCACAGGGACGCAGTAGTGTGGCAACCAAGCCCCCAGTGTGGACACATGTAAACTGTGCACACACAGCCTGCAGTCCACCATGGTACAGGGGTGACACTCACCCTGTGCATGAACTGTGGCCCTGTATGCCACCAGCATATGCCTGGATCACAAGTCACAGACAGTGGTGCACAGCCCCTGCAACACACACAAGACACAGCATGGAGGTGGGACAGCAACTGTGGAGGCCACAGTGTCACCCGAGGCAAACATGCACCTCACCAGTGACAGGAGGCAACCCAGCATTGTGACGGTCACAGTGGATGACCTGCAGGGACAGCCCCCACTGACAAGGCAGCAGACCTCACAGGCCACAGACATGCTAGGGTGTCAGCTGCACAGGCCAAGGACAGCTTGACAGGGGCACAATGGACACAGAGCAGGAACCATGAAACACTGCACACAGCAAAGCAATGCACAGAGAACAATACACACCACAGATACTGACTGAAAGCCACTCCCACACCAGAGACACCTCCCCATGCACACACACATACCCATGACTGAACCTCCCCAGATGCCATGCACACCACTGCAACTGAGCACCTATAGCCAGCTGCAAATCAGAGACTACCACAGTATTCATATCAAAATATCTGTATTATAAAACCAACAACAACTACAACAACAACATCAACATCTATTTACATATATACATTTATGAGATGGAGGTACAGGTACAAGGTGGGGGTGGGTAAGGGGCAGGGGTGAACAACTGGGAGAAGGAAAGGTGGGGTGTGAGGGTCAGTCAAAGGGGGGAGGTAATGTCCAGCTACTGGTCTCCAGCCTGTTCCCCTGCTGCCTGGTGATGGTCCCAGGGTCGCCGTCTCCTCTGCACCCCATGCTGCTGGAGGTCCTGCAGTATTGCTAGGGATTCTGTGGCCACCCATAATAGCTGCTGCATGGATCGCTCTATGCGAAGGAGTATCCGGACACCTAGGACAAGGGATCAGAGTCAATGGGTGTGACTGTCCATCCCCCTGCAGCCCACCCATCATGAATGGCATACAGCCATGTGCCCCACTCCTGTGATGGTGTGCACCCACCAACAGTGACCATGTGCACAAGACATGCCCAACCAGGCAGCAACAGCCATGTGTACCACTGCACACACACACACCGCCCATGTCTAGCACAGCACAACCAAGGCCGTACAGTAACGTGGCTATGCGGTGGGCAGGCAGTGCCACAGCCATGTGCCCAGTGCATGCATGGACCACCATTGATGCACTCCCAGACATGCAGTGCCACTGGACAGTGCTGACTGTCACATGTCATGTGCATGGCAGTGGTGTCCATGGATGGTGGCCATGCCCTGCTCCCCACCCTGTCACACAGCATGCAATAGCAATCATGTTGTCATGGCACTCACCCTCATTGGGCTGTTGCTGCCATTGTGGTTGTTCACCACCACAATCGGGTTCTGCAGTCACCACCCTCTGCTGCTCATCCATGGCCCTCCTCCACTCTGCTACACCTGTGGGAAACAAAAGGTGAGAAACACATCAGTACAATCCCAAAGCACATTTTCCCTGCCCCAATGAGTGTGTCCACCCACCCAGCCAGACCCATACATCACATACCCTGTAAACACTGCCACAGCCAACCCTAGACCAACCATCCCCCATGTGCTGGACACAAAAGACAGTGTTACCCATATGGACCATACAGGTGTGTAGATGGATCACCCACCTGGACAAGGCACCATGCCCCTCCTGGCACATGACCGCAGATGTGCCAGTAGCTCTGGTCCCCATAGCGGCACCTGCATTGCTCGGAGGTCCTCCTTTGGCCAGTGGCTGCCTCTAGGTCAGTGGCCACCTGTTGCCAGACCTGAGTCCTGGCCCTGTCCAGAGGAACCTCCCCATGCAGTGGGCCATACTGTGGCTCCACAATGACCACAAGGTTGGCCAGCTTGAGGGCACTCCATTGGGGGGCTCTTCTGCGTGCCTTCTCCAGATCTATAGTAGGCAATATGGCGCTCTGCAGTGAGGCAACCCAACGTGGAATTGCTGCGCAATACAATGCTGCCATTCTCAATCGCGCTGTCGGTACAGCGCGGCCATTCCCTATCACGCTGTCACCGAACAGCACGATAGAGCTGCAGACATGCCATACTTACAGCGCCAAGGGGGGAAAGGTCGGGCACAGGGTCATGGGTCTCTGGCACAAGGCCACACACAGTGCCATCGGACGTCTATGCGTCCAGCGTGATTGGTCGCCTGTGTGCCATTGCCACAGTGAACTATTGCGCAGTTGTGACACAGCGCCATGTAGTGACCATTGCCGTAGCGCCACTGGCACAATGGTGGCCGTGCCCTGAATTGCCTACCGCACACAGCACATCATCAGCACAGCAGACGCTTGCGTAAGCTACCTGAGCATGCACAGTGCGGTGTACTATGCAGTCACAGAACTGCGCCATTGCTTCAACACGTTCAACCGTAATGCGCGAAGCGCAACAGCGCGATATTCAGCCGTCATATGCAAATCATCCGATCAGCCATTCAATGGTGCAGCAGCGTGATTTGCATTTCATTAAAGTTGCTCCACACCTAATTTGCATGGATTGCGCTATAAAAATGCAACACTGTTCTGCAGTGGCCATATTCGGTTACTGCAGTTGATAGGTGAGTTGCATGCTGTGTGATGTTCTGGACTATGGTCTCAGGGAATTACTGTGTACTGCACAGTCACAGGTGACCACTCTCACCCCGAGCGAGGACTGGGTGAGGAGGATGATGATGGGTGGAAGAGGAGGCCTAATTTTACGAAGGCTGAGATGGAGGCACTCTTCGAGGCCTACCTGGATGAAGAGCCACTTTTCAGTGGACGGCTGGGCACCCCTCAGGCCCGTGCTACTGCATGGGAGGGGGTGGCATGTGCCATCAACCTGCATGGCAGCCACCAGCACTCTGTGCAGGAGTGTAAAAAGAAGATGGGAACCGACAGGAGGAGGGTGAAGGAGAAGGTGGCAGCCATCAGGGCGGCATGTGCTGCAACAGGCGGGGGCCAGCCAGAGGTGGTGCAGCTGACTCTGGAAGAGGACAGGCTCACTGCAAGCAAGAAGTGCAGTGCCATTGAGGGCATTCCTGGAGGTGGCTTCCAGACAGGTGGTAGCCCATCACTGCATGGTATGTCATGGTCTGGTGGGGGTGAAGGTAGATCACATGCACTAACATGTCCTTACTTTCTGTTACAGATCCTGTGCATCTGCAGGAGTCAGTGATGGAGGGCCTGTCCACTGTGGACAGCCATCTGGAGTTGGAGGAGAGACCATCCACCTCCACAGGTAGCCGGCGTGCATTGCACCAGTGTGCATGCCTGGCTGCCAACACTGATGTCGTTGAGACAGGTGTGGGGGGTGCCCTTCCTGTGTCTCAGCGGTCTGGCATCCAAGCATGTCAGCACACTGTGGATGTGGCTGTGGCACAGACCTGCACCATTGATGATGCAATGACCATTATGGGCATTGACATGTGTGTGTCACAGAATGGACACACAGCAGGACAGCTCACGCCCATGGACCTGGCTGGTTCCGACGTATGTGCCAGCACGTCAGCACAGTCCCAGGCTGTGCCTGTCAGCACCGGTGGGGCAGCACCGGTGGCTGTACAGGTCACTGGCACTGTTGCGGCCACAGCAGCGGAACAACTGATCCCTTGGGCACAGCAGGCGGAGGGGCAGCAGCAGCAGTCACCCACCGGGACTGGGGGTACAGGGTTCAGTGGTGGCATATGTGCACCACCTGTGGACTTGCCCATACCTGGTCCTGGTGAGCAGCACCCACCCTCAAGGGGTGCTGAACATTAGGCCCTTCCATACCCTGAGGGACAGGTTGCCGATGTGGCAGACGACCTCTTTGACGAGCACACCCGCCTGCTGCAGGCATCAGTACAGCAGCAGATGCGGGTTGCAATGTCTGTGGAGGTACTGTGTGTGGCTGTGGAGCGGGTCGAGGAGAGTGACACAGCAGGGACAATAAGAGGATCCTGTCATGGATTGACCATTTGCAGATGGATGTGACCACCGCCATTGACAGGCAGACACAGGCATTGGTCACTGTCATGGCCACATTGGGCACACAGTCAGGTGCCCCTGTGCCACTCACACCATGCAGTACGCTATCCACTCCCCATTCCCGGCATTATGCAACACCCACCCTATTGATGCTGGGTTCAGCTGTGGGCATCCCGAGCACTTCTGGTGCAGGTATGTTCAGTGTGCTGCAGACCCCTGTGCGGGCACGGTCACATTCGTGCAGTGGAACCCCTGATGGACCATCGGTGCCACCCCATGAGGCCCGTGCTCAGCCTACCAGTGCTGCTGGGTCTCAGTGGGGCCGCCCATGCATCCGAGGTGGCCATGGCACTGTGCTGCAAGACTGAGCTGTCTTCCAGTGCAGGCCCTGTCTGGTGCTGCCCTGTGTGCAATGTGTGTTTCGGTGGGCAGTGCACCGGTGGGTGCCCAGCCCTATACGTAGACACACGGACCACCTGCACACCCTCCCAACTGCTGTCCACAGGTGCGTGTGCATGATGATGATGCCTGCATTGTGCTGTACACCAAAGTGTGAAGGTGCCCAGCATCTGACACACGCACATGGACAGTCAGTGGACATGGTGGTCTGTGGACATGTGTGTTTTTAGTGTCTGTGTTCCGGCTCTGTTGTGCACCTGACCCCTGTGCACTTTGTGCCTGTTGTGTGTGTGTGTGTGTGTGTGTCCGTCCATGTGGTGTGTTACTGTTCCCCCTCCCTGGTTGTATGTGTGTGCTTCTGTACCCTGCCACTTCCCTTGCCATCATGAACCCCTGGTGTGTTTCCCTGTGTGTATGTGGGTTGTGCCCTAGCCACTGTTGGTTGCACATGGCCCCATGACTTACCTGTGTTGGGTGAAGTGCTCCTCTGTGATGGTGTCCCGGTGCAGCTGGGCCAGCCGGATCAGTCAGGGGTCCCGTCATCCAAGGGAGGGCTGCCCATCCCCATCATCACCGGCGTCACCGGCGTCCCCATCGCTGTCCCCCTCCTCAACCTGTACAGCTATCCCACAGTCTTTGGCCATGTTGTGCAGGATACAACAGGCCAGGAATATCCCACAGGCCTTTGAGGGGCTATACTGTAGGGCACCACCAGAGGTGTCCAGGCAACAGAAATGCACCTTCAGCATCCCAAACACCCGCTCAATGATGTTGCGTGTGGTGGCATATGCATCATTGAATCGTTGCTGCGATGGGGTCTTGGGCTGCTGGTAGGGTGTGAGCAGCCAGGGATGGAGTGGGTATCCACTGTCACCTGTGTGGAGATAGTGGAGGTTAGTGTCTTGTTCAGGCTCAGACTGCCCCAAACCCTGTGTGCTACACCCATGGCACCTGTGGCTTACCCCCCCTTGCCCATAATTTGTCAGTTCTACATGCATACTCACCCACTAGATGTCCTGTGGTGATGTCCCCACTCTTGAATCGATGGCACAGTGCTGAATGGTACCATATGAATGAATCATGTGCTCCCCCAGGGTGTGTGGCACAGACATTGATGATGCGCCCATTGGCATCACACACCACCTGGCAGTTGACTTTGGCATAACCCTTCCGGTTCATATAGGCGGCCCCATCAGGGCCAGGTGACATCAAATGGCCACATGGGTACAGTGTATCGCCCCTAGCACACCAGGCTTATGTGCTACCCTGTGGAACTCCTGTATGTTTGCTGTGCGCTCCGCCGCGGTGCTGGGGAAATGGATGTACTCCGCAGCATGTGGCAGCAGTGCACTGAGGAATTGGGTGAGGATGCCTGACATGCCCAACTGTGTTATGCCTGTGGTGTCCCCTGTTGGTTTCTGGAAGGTACCCGTGGTGAGCAAGCACATGCAGGCTGTTACCCTTGTCTCCACTGACAGAGCATGACTCCGTCGTGTGGGTGCCTGCATCACATCACTGCACAGCTCACAGAGTTGCTTCAGTATTGCCCTGTTCAGGCGGTACCAGCCCACAATCTTGACATCTGAGTACAGCTCAAAGCTGGTGCGGGCTCGGTACTGCCTGTTGGGGGCGTACCGTCGACGGGCCCTTCCACGGCCATGTCCCCCTGCAGCATTCCTTCTCACCCCCCTCATTACGGCTTCCATGTGGAAGGTGGCACTGTCCATGTCCCTGGCTTGTGTTCACCCCCGGCTGTTGTTGCTGTGTTCCCCCCGCTGTCCTGACTGCTACCTCCACTGCACCGAGTACACCTACTGTCCTCTGCTCACTGTGGCCCCACACACCTTCCCTTGCCCCTATTATGTCCTCTGGTTTCCCTGGCCTGCCCTCTTTATCCCTCTTGCCCTGTTTCTCTCCCTGCCTCATGTGGCTTCCCTGCAGCATTCTTGCACCTCTTCCTTGCTCCTTTTTATTTTGGCTCATTTCCGCTATGGGCGCAACTTCCGCCCTGATCCATAATGCGCATTCGCAGAATCTTCGAACATCGCACTGCGCACTTTATGCATGGTTCCACCCCCTTCGGTTGTGCATGCCTTCATTATCATTGCGCTGTTGCTCAGCATGTTTTCAGTGGTGCAACTGCCTCCTGCTGAATATCACAGAATGGCGCATTTTCTGACTTGCGCTGGCTTAACACTATTGCACATTGCGCAACCCTTTTGAATATCCAGCCCTATGACTACAAATTTTAACAGTGAAATAACATTTCCACAGTTCCTGACTATTAAACAGAATACAATGTTCAGATAAGTAAATAATGCCAGGATTCCAGCTTTTGTTTGGGATGTGCTATGGCTCAGCATCCGTGTGAAACTGAGAGTAAGAAACTGACAAACATAAACAGATTAGCTAATGATACTGCACTAGAGAAGGATGTGAGACTACACTAGAAACATGGGAGCATTTGTATTTCCACTGCCTACACAGTATATTACATATTTTGGGCTTATGCAGCAGTACAATGAAAAGAGCCTTTATTTTAAAATTTAACATACTAGCTACTGATACTAAGCATTTTTTCAGTTAAATGGAATTAATATAAATTGAGCACATTGCAGCTTATAGGAACATTATTACTGTATTATATTTGGCAAGCAAGATGCTCTTGGGTCGTAGAGCAAAAATGTGTTTTTTATCTAGAAATCTTAACATGGGAAAGGCATTTCCAACCATATACACCTGAGGCTATACTATGTATGCAGAACCAAAAGGGAGACAACTGTGGAAAAATGTTGAAAATTTCTTAATATAAACAGTCTTATTATGTGTAAAAAGAAATACTTTGAAGTAGTCCATAATTTCCTTTTGTTTTTGTTTTTTATTTATGTATTATTATTTAAAGAAGTCTTACTGTTTCTTTTAAAAGATGATGTTTACTTTTCTTTGATATGATACTATTCCCTTTGTTGTGATTGTTTGATTTCTTCTCAATGAAAACTTCCCCATTCTCCAACAGGGGTACTCTGGCCATTTGGCATTCAGTGGAGTGTGAGAGCATGGAGGTGCTTGAAGCTGTGGAGAAAGCCTCTTCCTTGTTTCTGTTTTACAAGAGGTTGTGAATCTACCTGAGTCTGAAAAGTTGTCTGCAGATTACCATGTCGACGACATGCCATTGTCTTCAAGTCTTTCTTCACCTGTATCACTTATAAGGCTACCTAAAGAGACACTGCAGTGTGAGGAAACCCACCTGCAGCAGGAACTTGAATGCACAAATGCCACCTGTTACAATTAATTGATTATGAAGAGAAAGTGTTTGCCCAGAAGAAAACACAACTTGCGACTGTGCAATTCAGGATGTCGGTGTTCAACACTGTGTCTACCTATCAAGTACAAGCTACTGAAGTCTTCCCCATTCATGAAGTGGCTTCACCATGTGTGATGTTTTCTCACCTGGATGACTGTGGCTCACCAATGCATGTAACCCAGGATGGGACTGTGATTACCTGGGTTGTACTGCATACTGTAGAGACTTTTTATGACTTTACCAGTGTTTGTCAAGCTTCTGATCACCAAAATCTTGATTTATTTGAGACTCCTGACTGTCTTGATAACATTTCATTTTTACCATCTAGAGAGGGCATCGTGAGCCCTGTCATGCAATCAGGGACTGCTAGTACATCTTTGAACCATACTTTACCTTTTACCCAGAGAGGCGCCATGGCTGCTGCTCCCACCTGCAAAGTTTTACAAAAATGGTAAGCTGAAGTGGCTGTTTGGCTGCAGGATGGATGAAAGCAGCAGACAATATATCATGGGTTCCTGTCAACTCCAGCTGATATTCCAACTCTTCCAGTCAGCATCCTACAGCCACTAATGGTAGTCCTTCTGTGCCAGTCTCTATTCCACCTTCTTCTGGCCCAGCACAACTGTTCCTCTAGACAATATTCAGATTAGCCTTTCTGAGACACTTCCCAGTTCACAGTTGGATCTGGGTGAAGGGATTTCATCCACTGGACCTGCATGTCCTTCCAGTTCTACTACAGAAACCAAGTCCAGTACTGCTATTCCTTTTAAAATGTCAGACTTATTCACATTGCCCAGGGACCCAATACAGCAAAGGAATGGTGTCTGAATTTGTTATGGGGGGCTTATATTTCCCTCCTGATAGGGCATATGTGATTAGGAAATTACTGAAGCAGTCTCGAGGTTTTCTATATTCTGACCTCTATTTAGTCAGTCATATATTGGAGAGGAGACATTTGAAATCAGATTTTGTACTTCCTTTTCTCTAGATCACTTTTGGTTTAAGTAAGAAAATATTAAGTATTCCCCTTTGTGGATTCCTCTTGTGACTATTCCATTGTTTAAACCCACAATCAAGACAGTCACATTATTATTTCAAAATGAGTGTGTGGATATTACTGATGTTCTTTAATGGCTAAAGAAAAGGTGTAAAGTCTTACAACCCAAACCCCCATCATTGACAGTGAACAAGTCTGAATGGGGGGGGTGAAAAATTAAAGTCAAATTAAAGCAGACATCTGCTGGAATAAGTCTTATTCCAGGGAGCTTTTACATTGGGAGGGGCACAGGCATCTGCTTTTATCCCAGCCATCCCAAAACTTGCCATAAATGTGTGTCCCACACACACACCTTAGCTCTATTTGTGATGCCGTCCGGTGCAGCAGCTGTTTGGAATATGGCCGTACTTCTCACACCTGCCCACCTCCTTTAAATGCAATTGAGTGAAGAACATTGTTAGTCTTTTCATCAGTGTACCTGGGCTTCCCACAATTGAAACAATGGGCTGAACCAAGATGCAATTATTGCTAGAGGGCAAACCCAGGCAGCACATGAAACTGGAGAACAAACCTCCATAGATGAGTTCACCCATAAGATCCTGTCTCATCCACTTCTATTGACCTCTTCATTTCATTCTTCTTCCCCTATTCTGGGTGGAGAAGTTTTCACTCCTACCCCACCTTCTGGGATTTGGGCTTTGGTCCCTGTGACTGTATTGACAACAGCAACTTCCAATGTGTCTCCCACTGTAATGTCCCCTCCCTCCACCCCATCCTTTGGACTCTGACAGTTTTCAAATCCCTGCCAAAAAAAGAGACTGAAAAGCAACAGTTAAATTGGAATCATTAAAAAACAATCTGAAATTCCCTTATGAAATATTTTTACTGTTTTGGCCTCCCAAGCACAGTGGGGAGACACAGAGGATGAGGGGGTGACTCCAACAGTTTCTTAACATCCTTTCAAACAGATATTCCATCTGATATTGAGGACCTGCAGGATGGATACATAGCCAAAAGGGTGAGGGGCAAGACTCGCTCCCAGACAGGAAAAAGGGTGTGGGGGTTATCTACCTAAATCCCAATGTTTCAAAAAAAAGGTTTTCTTTTCTGTTGTTAAACGTTAACAGTATTAAGTCCTATGAAAAGCAGCTGCTAGCATTTTCTGTCCTGCATACTGTTCTTGGCAGAATTATATTTTTGCAGGACACACAAATCAAAACTTCCTTTGAGCTTCCTGCTGCACAGAAATCCTGGTACCAGGGTCCATCCTATTGATCTCAGGGGTTAGATACCTGTGACGGTATTGGGATTTTTCTCAGAGGTTTTGACTTTAAATTGCACAGACTAATTGAAATTTCCCTTGGGAAGGCATTGCTTCTGGATTTAATGCCTGGACAACTTTTCCTAAGACTTATCAATGTGTACAATTCCCAATTAAAATCGGACCATGTTCAATTATTCAGAGCTTTTCAGCCTTATGTTCATTCAAACAAATTGTTAAACTGGGGGGGGGTTAATTGTGGTTTGAGTTTGCAGGATTGAGGTGGCAAGACATCCAAACTATATTGTGAGTAGAGGTGGGTGAAGTGCTTTAAATTCACTATGCATAGTATTTCGTGTATAGCCCAAATTCGTGAAATAATCCACAAAGCTGGTGAATAACTTTAGATTCGGTAACGCGGAGTCCCCATTGTTCCCTTGCGGACTTCGTGATTACTTTTGCCTTTTTTTGGCTTTTAAAGCAAATTTTTCAGTGATTCATGGGATTTAAGGTCATATGGGCTCGATATTGTTTTGCACAGCCTCGGTTCAGCAAAGTGCGTGTAGTGGAAATCTGGAAAAATTTTGTTCTCACAGCTCTGAGATTCAAACAATCGAAAAACCCTTAAAAATGCATTTTTGTCACACAATTTTGTGTCAAAATTTAGTACATCGATTGAAGGAAACCCTTATGTGTTTATATCATCAATAATTTATTGATTTTGTGTGAATATTTAATGTTAATTTAGTAGATTCAGTTTCTGTACTGACAGACACTGTAGACGTATGCTTTGGGGGGGCGGATCTGTGGCGTAAGAGGGAGATTTGTGAGATAGACAGTTTTTCCAACTTTTGTTGGCTAGTTATTTATTATTTGTGTGCTGACATACACGCAGTACAACTTTACTTAATTTTGTAATTGTAAACTAGCCAAGGGGGGGGAGGCACTGAAAAGGAGCAGGGAAATCCCAACCTCCCCCCCACAAAACATGGTAATTAGTGAGGTAAACACCAAGGTAGAGAAGTCATTAGGGAGCAGAACAGAGGTAAATGTAAAAAAAGGCAAAGGCAGTAAGGACAGGAATGGGGCTAAAAGGGGTAAGACCATCAAAAGTGGAGGGTGATGAGTACCAATGCCCATAGTCTGTGTAACAAGCTCCTGAACTAGTGGCCTTGATGGAAGAGGGTTGTCTGGATATTGTAGCAGTCACAGAAACATGGTACACAGAGAACCATGACTGGAATGTCAACATACCAGGATACACAATCTACAGGAGGGACAGGAGGGTAAAAGAGGAGGAGGAGTAGCTCTCTATGTAAAGGAAGAGATCAAAGCAACAGAACTAAAGAGTAAACAGGGAGCAGATGAGGCACTCTGGGTCACCCTGGAGACAGGAAATGGCACCACAATCCACATGGGGGTTGTATACAGACCTCTCTCTCAGGGGGAGGGAATGGACAAGGAAATGGTAGAAGTCATCCTTAGGATGGCAGAGAAAGGGGAGATATTGTTGATGGGGGACCTGAATATGCCAGATGTTAACTGGAGCACCTTTGCTGCAGGCACATTCAAGAGCAGGGTCATTCTTGATGCCCTACAAGGGGCATGCCTCAGACAGCTAGTATTAGAACCCACTCAGGAGGGAGCAATCTTAAACCTGGTACTCTCAAATGGGGATGGAGAAAGAATCTCAGATTTAGAAGTGGGTAGCCATCTGGGAACAAGCGACCACCAAACAGTGTGGTTCACGATAAACACAGCCATACAATCAAGCCATACAAAAGCAAGAGTATTGGACTTTAGTAGGGCTGACTTTGGGAAAATGAGAGAGTGCCTCAGAAAAGCACTAGCAAACAGGCAAGAAGGAGGGGTGGAGGAACAATGGGGAGTAATCAAAACAGCCATCACAGAGTCAACAAACTTTTGTGTAAAACAAATCAACAAAACACAGTGAAGGAAAAAACCTCTATGGTTCTCAAAAGAGGTGGCAGGGAAGGTTAAGAAGAAAAGGATAGCATTCAGGAAATATAAGAAAACACAGAAGGAGCAGGATAGAGAACTTTATCAGTTAAAGCAGAAAGAGGCTGGGAAGGCAATCAGAATAGCAAAGGCCCAAAGTGAGGAAAGGATAGTTAACTCTGTTAAGAAGATGGATAAGACCTTTTATAGGTACATTAGGGAGCAAAGAAAGACAAAAGGAGGGATACTGAGGCTTAATAAAGGGGAGGGAATGTGGGTAGAGGGTGACAGTGAAAAAGCAGGCATACTGAACGAATATTTCTGCTCAGTATTCACAAAGGAAGAGGAGGGGGAGGTACCTAAACCAAGTTCAAGTTCAAGTTCAAGTTTATTGCAGAAAAACTCCATTGAGCAAGCTCATTCACAAGGAGGTCCTGTGACATAAACACTTAAAGTACAAACATAGATAGGTAATAACAGTATATACATGAAATGCACGTTACATGATACAGGCTAGATATACATACAAGGGTACCACATAGGGTGACCGCAGGTGGTAAACATTAATATGACACAGGGAAGCGACTTACAGGTTGCATACTGATAAATGAAACATGATGACTGGTGTGTGCAATACATACATTTTGGCAGCTAGAACAAACAACAGACTACAACTGATATGGGGGGGAGGAGTGATTTGATAGAGTAGCAGTGGAGCGTAAGCCAGGAGTAGAAGGGGAAGGGAAAGCAGTTAATATGACAAAGCAATTATACCTTACCAGTGGATAAATATGGCACACATGGGGAAGGAAGAGACTTAATGACAGTTACAGGTGTCTTTTATTTTGGCTGAACTTAGCGATTTGTAGAAGTTTATTGAAACTGTGCTAGTTAGTTTCAGTACGGTTTGTAATTGGTTCCAAATGGAGGAAGGTCATGCATAGCATCGCTTACTAAAGGAAGTCCAGGCCTTGGTATGTCAAGCGTAATAAAGTCAGATTTTCTTAACAAGTATGCACTATGTGAGATACTAATAAAGGAAGAGAGATAGCTTGGCAATTTCTGCAGGAGCAGTTTAAGAGTCCATAGCCCAGCATGGAGCAGGTGTCTAGTAGTAAGGGATGTCCAACCAACAGCTGCATATAAGTCACAGTGATGCGAACGGTAAGGGGAGTTGGTAATGAACCCGTAACGCATGGTGATAAAGGATGTCCAGTTTACTTAGATTTGTAAGAGTAGTGGAGGAATAGATTACATCGCCATAGTCGAGTAGGGGGAGAAAAGTGGCCTGTACAAGCTTCTTTCGAGTTTCAAGGGGGAAAAGGGGCCTATTTCTGTAGAAGAAACCTAACCTTGCTTTTAACCTTCTAGAGACATCTTCGACGTGGTCATTGAAAGATAATTTATTGTCAATCCAGATACCCAGATATTTAAATTTGGTTACAACTTCCAGAGGCTCGCTTAGTGGTGACAATGAAGTCTTGGGCAAGGGTATTGGGGGCCTATGACAGCACTGTGGGAGCATATCATTGCTTTTAGTCTTCTTAGCATTGAGCAGAAGCTTTGCCTTTATTAGATTATGCTCAAGTTGTGCGAAGTCCTCTGAAGCACTCCCTTGACTTCAGATAACGATGAGCCAGAAGTACACAACACAGTATCATCTGCAAAAGTGCAGATTGGACGTGATGTGTTAGCATCTAAGTCATTAATGTACAAAGAAAACAAGATAGGGCCTAAGATGGATCCTTGGGGACTCTCTTGCAACTGGCAAGCAGCAGAAAAAGCCTTCCGCCTTTTACTTTTTGGGATCTTCCAGTTAGGTAGCTAGAGAACCACTGGGTGGTATGGTATGTGGCACCCAACTTTGCAAGGAAATTGACTAATAGTTTGTGATCAACAGTATCAAAAGCTTTGCTGAGGTCCAAAAGACTGCGCCAGTTACCTTCTTAGCATCTACAGCAGATCCAATCATTGGTTACTTTGTAGTGCAGTGATTGCGCTATGATTAGCCTGGAAGCCGGATTGAGCTGGGTTAATGAGAGAGAAGGTTTCCAAGTAAGATTTTAACTGAATATGGATCAGTTTTTGAGAACTTTAGAAAGGATAGGCAATATGGAGATAGGCCTATAGTTGTTTACATCGCATGGGTCACCAGATTTAAATAGAGGGAGGATATGTGCTGATTTCCAGCAGGACGGCACAGTAGCAGATGTAATGGAAAGATTGAAGATGTGGAGAACTGGGGCAGTGAGATGGGCGTAGCCTGACCTTAGGAAAAAGGGTTCCAAGCCAAACAAGAGAAACACTCTGAAGACGGGGGGCTATACCAGTCCATTTACAGAAAAAAGGGTTCTGAAAGAACTAATAAAATTGAAGGTGGACAAAGCAATGGGGCCTGATGGGATTCACCCAAGAATTCTAAAAGAACTAAGGGTAGAACTAGTGACACCGCTGACTACTCTCTTTAACAAATCACGGAGGATGGTGGTACCTGAGGACTGGAGGAGGCGGATGTGATTCCTCTCACAAAAGTGGGAACAGGACAGAGGCAGGAAACTACAGATCAGTTAGTTTGACCTCAGTGGTAGGAAAATGATGGAATCACTTCTGAAGGAAAGAATTGTTGAGTACCTAGAGGCCAGTGGGGAACAGGACCCAAGGCAGCATGGATTCACGATGGGAAGATCATGTCAGATGAATCTAATAGATTTCTTTGACTGGATGACCAAAGTAGACCAGGAGGGGCTGTGACATGTCCTACCTAGATTTTAGCAAGTTGATACATTCCCACACAAAAGATTAATACACGTTAGAAGCTTTTGGAGTGGGTCCCTAGTGGTAGCCTGGATAAAAAATTGGCTAGACAACAGGATGCAAAGGGTAGTAGTAAATGGAGTCCACAGTGAAGAAAGGAGGGTTACTAGTGGGTACTGCAGGGTTCAGTACTGGGACCAGTCCTTTTAATGTCTTTATAAGTGACATTGCAGAGGAACTGGAAGGAAAAGTATGTCTCTTTGCAGATGACACAAAGATCTGCAACAGGGTTGATACACAAGATGGAGTGGAAAGGATGAGAAGGGACTTGGCAAGGTTGGAGGAATGGTCAAATGTATGGCAGCTCAGATTCAATGCAAAGAAGTGCAAGGTAACACACCTGGGAAACAAAACCCCAGGGGAAGAGCACATAATGGGGGGTGAGATACTGACAACAGTAAAAATGGAAAGGGACCTGGGGGTAATTATATCAGATAACCTAAAGGTGGGTAAACAATGTGAGAAGGCAGAAAGGAAGGCTGGGGGGATACTGGGATGCATAGGGAGAGGTATCAATAGTAGAAAACAGGAAGTTGTTATCCCTCTGTACAGACAGTTGGTGAGACCCCACCTGGAGTACTGTGTGCAGTTCTGGAGACCCCATCTCTGCAAAGACATAGACAGAATGGAGGCTGTCCAGAGGAGGGCAACCAAAATGGTGCAGGGTCTGCACCAGAAGACATACGAAGAAAGACTGAAGGAGCTTAATATGTATACCCTTGAGGAAAGAAGGGAGAAAGGGACATGATAGAAACTTTCAAGTACCTCAAGGGAATCAACAAAGTCCAAGAGGGTAGCATCTTTCAGAAAAAGAGATGTGCAAGAACAAGGCAGCACAATTTGAAGATAGAGAGGGGATGGCTCAGAGGTAATGTGAGGAAGTATTTTTTCACGGAGAGGGTTGTGGATGCATGGAACAGCCTCTCTGAGGAGGTCGTGGAGTCATGAACAGTGGGGGAATTGAAGAATGCATGCGAAAGACATAAGGCAGTCCTAGTGGGGGGTAGAGAAAGTAAGCTGTTGGTTAACTAGGATCTGCAGCTTATCTGTTAGGTAGGAAAATGGGCAGACTAGGTGGGCCAAGCAGTCCTTATCTGCCGTCAAATTCTATGTTTCTATGTTTCTATTGCAGTTTACTGAACAGTTAAAGTTTCGGTGCCTGACCTCTAATCTGAGTAGTATTGGTGTATACTAAGTGACAAAATGATTGATGGGTTTTTAATGACCCCCCCCAGGATATGACGTAGCCCCCATCCCACATCACGTCTGCTTCCGGCAGCGCAGAATATGACGTAGCCCCACCCCCTACGCCACATCCACTTCCGGCGGCACAGGAAATGACGAGGCCACCCCAGATGCCAATGACGCAGTTCTGACTGCGCTGGATGTTACATAGTGTTCCCACCCTGGATATAATGCACCCCTTTTCTGGCATGGGTCTATGACGCACTTTTGGGTTGGGCAAATCTGGGCTTGTTCAGGCTTGTCAGGGCATGTCAGAGGGTCCAAACCAGACTTGATGTTGATAAAGCCACACACTATTGAGTATCCATAGTCTGCCTGCACCATGTTTTGCTCATGTATGTGTAGAGTTCCTGAGGAGAGCAGCATTGAGGATAACAATGATTCAGCAACTGGTTGTGTTATGATGGATGAACCTAGCTGATGTTATCCTACACCTTCTGCTAGTGTCACATCCGAGGAGCTCAATTTGGTGGATTCTGGTATGCCCGATTTGATAGAACAATTCATGAACCTCCATTTGCAAGATACTCATGAGCTTGTTAATACAGAAGAGCAGTGTGGAGAGTCAGATGTGCGGGACACTGAGAAATGCTCTGACGAAAAGTCTGCTGTGACTGGGACTGCGATGAATGAACCACCTGAAAAGTCTATCATGTTGGGCCTGGTTAAGGGCATTTTAATACAACTACTGCAAGACTTGATGGCACAGGACTTGAAGATAAAGTGTGAGGGCTGTGCAATTGACCACCCATCACAGTTAAGACATAGCTGTATATGCAGACCTGAGGAGGGGTACTGGGAGCTTGTTTTTCCTGAACTCTATGAGAGATTGCGCCCTCGATGGATCAAGCTACTAGTGGAATCTACAGCATGGAAGCTTGGGTGCACAGCATCCTATTTTGACACAGTACAAGCTGTTAATGATGCGTTGACAGAATATAAAGCATTGCCTAGTATTGCTAAAGGCCTTGACGAACTGTATGACCAGTTGAGTATAACACTACAGAGAGCTGTTGAAGAAGCTGTTTCTTCAGGAAGTAGTAAAAAATATTTTAAAAGCCCTCTGCAAAAAGGAAGCCCTGTGCCCTATTACATGTACTTGTATGATATCGGAAGTTCTGTTGAGGAACACATGGCTACGTGGGAGAGCCATTAAGATGGGTAACCTGTGGGAAACCACCAAAGAAACTTTGAAAAGCAGAAAATGAAAGATATTTTACAGACATTGATAACCACACAAATCCCAGACTATGCTACTCACCACCAATGCAGTCCCATAAATGGTGATAAACTTTGGTTTATCCAGATTTTAATGAATGACATTAAAAAAGACTCACATTGGTGTGAAATAATGAAAATGACTGTGTGTATAAACAATAATGTGTTAGAAACTGTTCAAAATGTGCTACCACTAATATTTGAAAACAGGAGTCTGTTTCATGGTTCGTATTGGTGCTATGGCTTCATAGTGTTGAGATCTGCTGTTCTTTTTTAAAATGTCAAAGACAGCAAGATGTTAGAGATGTGATTGAATTCACATCAGATTTTCTTGTAACGCAGCAAAACAAGGCCTGCCTTTTCCTGTTGTGATGTTTTATACTATCATGTAGTGTAATTTTAGCACAGCTGCTATCGCGTGTTTTGTGTTATATAATGTATGTGTACAATGTGTGTGCTTTCATAATAAAAAAATATTAAGACTGGAAAAAACACATGTGTCTTTTTTGTGCTGTTTAACAAAAATCATGGCTAAGAAATCCTTGAAAAAAATTTACTATGATCCTGTTTTGCCAGGTAGCTTAGGAGGCGTTCAAAGACTACATGATGCTGCAAAACAAGAGAAAAGGCTTACCCGCACACAAGTAACACAGTGGCTGTCATTACAAGATGCCTACACTATGCACAAGCCTGCAAGGGGACGATTTCTTAGAAACAGGGTAGTTGTTAACAACATTGATGCACAATGGCAATCCGATTTGGTGGAGATGAGTAGCCTTTCCAAGGAAAATGATGGATTCCGGTTTATTCTGACAGTTATTGATGTTCTGTCAAAATATGCATGGACTAAAGTGTTAAAAAATAAATTGGGAACAGAGGTGACAGAGGCTTTCAAAACGATACTACAAGAGGGCAGCAAGCCTGAAAAATTACAAACAGATGAAGGGACTGAATTTCTTAATGCTAAATTTCAATTATTTTTAAAATCACAAAGTATACACCATTTTACAACATCAAATGATGTTAAGGCATGCATTGTAGAAAGATTTAACCTACATTGAAAACAAAATGTGGAGATATTTTACAGCATTTAATACATATAGGTACATAGATGTCCTTCAATCTTTAACAAGGTCCTACAATTATAGTTATCATTGGTCCATCAAAATGAGGCCTGTCGATGTTACAAATGACAATTCTTTAATTACCTGGAAAAATCTATATAAAGATCTTGCACCAAAAGTGAAAAGACCTTTCAAATTTCACGTGGGTGATCACGTGTGTGTTTCTAGAGTTAAAAAAACATTTGGAAAAGGTATTGCCATGTGTTTGTACAATATTTGTTAAGAAGTTTTGGGCATGGCTATGTTTTTAAATCACATAGTTTTTCTGATTTTATAGTTTTAATTATGTGTGACTCATTGTAGCAAACTATTTAATATGTTGGTATATTGCATGTTTGAATTCAGGATGTAGTCAATACGGTGTATAGTGCTGATATATTTATGTTCTCTAATTTTTTGTTACTAGGTGATACCAAATTTAATCATATAGAAGCTGTATTTCAAAAGTCTGCAAGAAGTCATCACGCATATTCAAGGCTATCCAGACAGAAAAGCACCCTATTAACAAGGCTGGACCATCCACACACAGTGCCTGCAACCACGGCAGCAGCCCAAAAGCATAATGACATTTTGAAACTTTCTTCAGGCCCCTCTTGCTTGTCTTTAAGAGCTGGCCATACACCTTCTACCAACAAAAGTGCAAAACGTGAACACCGTTGTCGTACAGGGATTGGGGGTAAGAGGTGCTGCAAACATAATAATAAGCAAACACAAACACCTGTTACAATAGACTGTGCCACTGATAGTATAACTGCAGAGCAGCCGTGCATTAAATCATCAGCTGTGTGTGTAAATAAGGCTGACCCTATAATTACGCCTGGAACACTGATACCTGAAAAAGTGTCACCACATGTTAAAGGCTCCAACTAGTGGTACACTTATGTATACATATAGTTACAATTTAGAACCTTTGGCATACCTGTGACAGACTCTTCACATATGCAAATACCCACTGGTTGCAATCTAATATTTGGAATTTCTAATAACACAATTAAGGTGGTTAGCCTTGCAGAATCATAGTCATAAAGTCAATTTTAAATAATTCTGTTAGCTGTGACTGGTATACCAAAAATGGTGGGTACTAGGAAACTAATTCAAAAATTAGCTGTAGGAGATGTAAAAATGTGTAGTATTCAAAATGAGTGTAATAAAATTATTAATAGAATTATTCAACAAGGGCGGGTCATCAGAAACACTAGGATAATATAGTAAGCCAGTATATTAGCAGTAGAATTCAAGGTCTAAAAATATTGGTTGACTGTAGCAGAATGAAAAACAGAGTCCTTGGCACAGACAAGCCACAACAACATAATCATGGGGAACCGGGTCTTACACATCATGTTGTGTTTGTGCTTGTTTGAATGATTGTCTCGTGGTTTATCAAGCCAGCAGTCTCTTGAGTGCCAAGAAAATAGTGACTGTGGAACAACGTGTTGTATGAGTGAAAACTGTGAATGTGCACAGAGTGATAATTCTGATATTTGTAGGGTCTGACAGACAGCGAGGTATGTATGATGCCTTCTCAAAACAACACAATTGATAATTCTGACAGTTGTGTTTGTGATTGTTTGTGTGCTTGCTCTGTGTGTTTATCAAGCCAGCAGTCTCCTGTGGGCCAAGAAAATAGTGGTTGTGAAACAGTGTGTTGTATGAGTGAAAACTGTGAATGTGTACAGAGTGATAATCCCGATATTCGTATGGAACTGTCCAGTTGTGAGGAATGTATGGGGCCTTCTCAAAGCAACACACCTGAACACATGCAGATAGGGGGCGGTGGTACCACAGACCATGAAGAAGATGAAGAAGACATATGTAGACAGGAGGTCCCACAGGAGAGGGAAGATGCTGTACCAGAACCTGTATATTTAGAATTAATAAATGAATATGAAGTACCCAGAAATAATTTTAATGGTACTGAGTATCGCCAGCAGTTTCGCTTCACTAACCTAGACCAAATAATGTCCATAGACCAATACTATTCTGCAATCCACACAGCTGTGCAACAGTTGTTGGACAGAATAAGGCCCACTTTGGGTAATAATGATTTTGTACAGCTACGCCTGAGTTGTGATAGCTTAAATGATCCTGTGTACTCATTACGTCGGAACCCCAAGAATTAAATGCAGATGAATTTTTAGAACATATTGCCAATTTATTAAACAGCAAGATGGAGGTGTGTGCTAATGAGACATTAATGCTGGTTGTGACAATTGTGCGAAATGTGCATGAGGCATTTCCAGGGATGTCAGAAGCATCTTATCTAGCCACATTGTAAAGCAAAAGCAAGACACCTAGTTAATATTGTAAATCAAAGTAACACATCATGCTTTGCTGCTAGTTTAATTGCTTTGCTACACAAGCAACTAGTTGATGTTCAGATATTAGCAAAAGCTAAAGATTTACACAACAGGGTAGGCTTGTCAGAACACACACTTGTGGATTTGAGTCACATACACCTATTTGAGACAGAGCTAAATGTGACCATCCTTGTTTACTTTATGAACAAAGCTGGGACATGGCAGAAGTTTGTGAGTTCTCCTAATAAACGGGCTAATACAGGTTTTATGCTTTTACATGAAAACCATTATTATGGTATTAAAAATCTTAAAGGCTTTTTTGGTGCCAGAAATGTGTGTGAGCATTGCCATGCCCTTTTTGCACACAAAGGTTCACACACATGCCCTAATATGTGCCATGCATGCAGATCCTTTGGCTGCAGGAAGTGCAAAGTGAGGTGGTACAGTGCCCTGATTGCAATAAACACTGTAACTCCACAGACTGTTACAGGCAGCATAAATTGACATTCCCCAATTGTCATTTAACTAAAGTATGCAAATCGTGTGGAAAACCTAAGGAGGGTGTGCATATTTGTTTCAGCCAAAGTGTCATAACTGTCTTACAGATGTACATCCTTTGAACCCCACTTATGCTATATTCAGCCATTAAAGACACCGCCATGTTCAAGCAGCTATATATTTTATGATTTTGAATGCATGCAAGATGTCAGTGCTGGTGACTCTAGACATATTACTAATTATATCTACGCCACTGAAAGAGGTCACAGGTGGGAATTTGAAGGCAGTGACTGTGTTACACAGTTTGTAAAAAAGTTTATTCAAAAAGGGTTTAAGGGGTACACTTTTATAGCTCATAATGCAAAGGGTATGACAGTCACTTCATCTTAAACCAGCTTGTAAAAAGAGAAATGGAGGTGGAGTTATTGACTCAGGGAAGTAAACTGATGTCTGTAACTGTAACATGGCTAAAAATCCATTTTATTGACAGTTTAAATTTCCTACCTATGAGACTAGCTGCTATGCCACATGCGATGGGCTTTGAAGGAGTAAAGGGGTTCTTCCCACACTTTTTTAACAAACCAGAAAATCAAAATTATGTAGGGCCTATGCCTGACCCCAAAGATTATGGTATAGATTACATGATGGCAGATGAAAAAAAACAGTTTTTGGAGTGGCATGAATTGCATAAAAAAGATATATTTCATTTTAAAAAGGAATTACACCGCTACTGCAAGTCAGATGTAGAGATTCTAAAACAGGCATGTGAAATGTGTCAAGATGGTGCAGAGGAAATGTTTCAAGACATTGCAGAGGCGAGGGGCAAATGACCCTTTCAGTACATCACTATAGCATCAGTACGCATGGCCATGTATCGATTTAAATTTTAGAGCCAGACACCATAGGATTATACCCTCTGACAACTATCACCGCCAGTGCAAGGGTTACTCCACACCTGCCATACAGTGGCTTATGTAACATAAGTAAACAAGAAAACATTTCCATACAGCATGCTTTGAATGGTGGCGAAATGCAGGTGGGTAATTACTTTCTTGATGGTTATGTTGTAATAGACGTGTCCCTACAGCATTTGAGTTTTTAGGTTGCTTTTATCATGGCTGCAGGGAGTGTTTCTTTGAAGATTTGTTTAACCCAATGCTTGGCACAACCTACAAACACCTATATTACATGACTATCAAGAAATTAAACTTCTTCAGGCGTGAAAAGGGTATGAATGTAAGGGTTATGTGGGAGCATGAATGGAAACAGCTGGTGTGTGAGAATCCTCAGTTGCAGGCCTTTTTGAAAGTAACTGATTTTCCTGAGCCCATGGATCCCCGTGAATCACTTTATGGAGGGCGTACAAATGCTCTGCGTTTATATTACAGTGCACAGCCTGGTGAGAAAATCCATTATTATGATTTTACCAGTTTGTATCCCTATGTGAACAAGACCAAGACATACCCCATAGGTCACCCAGTGGTTATATATGACAATTTCAAGGATCTCAGACAATATTTTGGGATTATAAAAGCTAAAGTGTATCCGCCCCACGGTCTCTTTTTGCCTGTTCTGCCCAGCAGGATAGGTGGAAAGTTAGTGTTCACACAGTGTCGCTCATGTGCTGAGACAGTTCAGCAGTCACAACCATGTATCCATTCAGATGAACAACGATCTCTGGTGGGCACATGGTGTACTGAAGAGCTAAAGCTGACTTTAGAGAAAGGTTATAAGGTGGCCAAGGTGTATGAAGTCTGGCACTACTAAGACAGGTCAGATAGTCTTTTTACAGACTATGTTAAATTACACCTAAAGGGGAAACAGGAAGCTTCAGGGTATCCAAACTGGTGTACATCTGATGTAGAATGTAAAGCTTACATCAGGCAGTACTATGCTAAGGAAGGTGTTGTTTTAGAAGCAGAAAATATAGCAAATAATCCAGCACAAAGACAGATTTCAAAGCTCTTTTTGAATTCTTTGTGGGGAAAATTTGGCCAGCGACCTAACTTGATGAACACAGCTCTTGTCAAGGATGCTGAAGAACTCTTTCAGTACCTTTTCATGGATCACTACCATGTATCTAGTCTGTATTTCATCAATGATGATACAGCCTCAGTACAATGGAAATACACTGAAAACCACTATGCAAACGCTACCAACATTAATGTTGTTATTGCCACCTTTACCACCGCTTATGCTCGACTTAAATTGTACAGTTTACTTGAAAGCCTGCAAGACCGCTGTTTATACCATGATACAGACTCGGTCATATTTGTCAGCAGACCAGGTGACTGGGATCCACCACTGGGCGACTATTTGGGTGATCTGACCAGTGAATTACCACATGGTGAACACATTGTGGAGTTTGTGTCTGGTGGTCCTAAACCTATGGCTACAACTGACCAATGGTAAAATTTGCTACGAAGGCAAAGGCATAACACTAAATATGTCTACTAGTGAAAAGGTTAACTACAACTGTCTCAAATCACTAGTGCAGCATTTTGTCAAGGACTGTGGTAGAAGAAGGTGTTGGGGTACAATCAGTTACTATTGACTGAAAAATTGTGAGAAACAAAAGAGCATCACTATTGAAAACAGGCCAGAAAAAGAAAACCTCAGGGTTGTCTACAACAAAAGGGTTTTGACTGAGGAGTTTAAACATTGCCTTATGGCTTCTGATATGAGTATGGGTATGGGTATACGTTTGCAGCACCTTTTCCTGTATTTTGGCTGGACCATCAAACTGTGGGAAAGTTATTTTATTAAAAGCATGCTGGAAGCTGGTCTCAGTGCTTTAACAAGATTTCCAGAAAATATTATCTGGTGTTATAGCTGTTGGCAACCTTTGTATACAGAATTGTGTAGTAAATTTCCTCAGTTGAGATTTATAGAAGGTATTCCTAGCACTCTACAAGATGATGAACTATTACCACCTCAAAAAGTAAATCTTTTAATTGTAGATGACTTAATGGAAACAGCATCTGAAAACTGTGAAATTCAGAAATGTTTCACACAGTACTGCCACCACAGAAATGTTAGTATCCTGTATGTCACACAAAATTTGTTTGTCCAGGGTAAAAAAAGCAGGACCATAACTTTAAATGCTAATTATATAGTTTTATTTAAAAATCCCAGAGATAAGCTGCAGGTCAGTACACTGGCCCGCCAGATGTATCCTGGAATGGCCAGATTGTTTGAAGAGGTCTTTGAAGATGCTACTCGTGAGGCCTATGGTTTATCTTCTGGTGGATTTAAACCCACTACACCAGAAACATACCGCTTAAGGTCTGGTTTGTTTCACCTGCTTTACCTGTTGCATACATAATGAAACAGAATGCACCACAAAAATAAGAACTGCCTCATTTGTTCATTGTAGCCAGATAGTCATAGCCCTGGGACATGTCAGCACGTCTGAAAGAAACCTTGCAGTGCTTAAGCTGCTGGCAAAGGCCACCACAGCGGTAAAAGCTATTCTCTGTTCAGCTTCTGATGATTTAATAGCAGCTATTGCAGAGGTGGCACTCAATGCTATTAAAGGGAATATACTCTACAACTCATCAGATTAGGAAGCTAAAGAGGAGACGCAACATTGTTAAAAAATTAAGTAATAAAAACTGTCTGTTAAACATAAGAAGCATCTTGTAACACAGTCTGGGGTTTCATAGGTACCTTGCTCAGTGTGGCTATACCATTTTTAACCAGCCTCTATCAAGCAGATGAGTCAGGCATGGCTTATGCATAAAAAATGTATTTGGTACCTAAACATCAGCTGGACATGCTAAGAGGTCAGCCTCAGCCTGAAGAACTACCAAGAAAGAGTGTGGAACGCCAGCTGGATGCTGAGATGCAGGCTGTTCTTCAAAGGACTGACCTCTCTGAATATGAGAAGGCTAAAGTATATGGGAATGTGCTACAATGCTATCTCACAGTTGTACGCCAGGGTGAAAAAGATGTTGCAAACTTGTCATTATCTTTGACACCACATACGCTAATGCAGCCACAAGATGACAACACACTGCTACCTGGCACTGATAACATATACAGTGACATATTACAAGGTGTTTCTGTGCATGCCCGAAAAAACACTGAAATGTTGTTAAACAAACTAAAAGGTCTGGTGTGTTACAGATTGGAATGATCGTGGTGAATTTATATATCATGGCGCACTCTATTAAAGGGTCTCACATATATGATTTGGTCAGAGCTGTTACTCGCAAAGATATATAACTGATGCTAAAAACCTAGGGGTGGGATAAATTTATCAATGCTTTAAGAAGTTAATGCTCCTGAATCAGTGGTACCCAACATACAAAACAGGTATTTGATTCAGAGTTCTAAAAAACAGCTGTCAGAGGTTCTGACAGATACTTCTGCAATGACAGCATCTGAATCCCACACAGCGTCACCAGTGACAAGGATAAGAAAAACCCCTTTTAAGAAACCACAATGGTTAATGTTTTAACACCTATGCCATGTCCTACACAGTTCTCCTAATTGTGTGTTTTTGTACATTTTATTAAACTATGTGCTGTCTTTTATTTTATCATATTGTAAAAATAAATCAACACTCTGATGCAATTCACAAATGGTTGTGTTTATAGTCTCCTCACAACAGAACCTTTATTAATTATACACTATAAAAACAAGCTACAATGTTGTCTAGAAAATACAGCATGCGTTGCTCGTGGATCTATCAACAGTAATATCGCTGGTTATAATCATAACATGAAATTACTGTCTGAGGGCTTAAAGAAAAAGAAGGCTTCAGCCTTCTAACAATTCTACATTGCTTGACAAATTTATAAACTTTCTGATCATTCATTATTAAATTATCAGAATACAGACTAATCACATCATTAAAGGAAACACCTTTGCCTCTATGATGTAAGAAAAATATGCAATGGTGTCCGCAGGTCATAGATGTTACATCTTGAACCTGTTTAGAGTTAAACAGTGTTTCTCTCACATTTTTCCTGAAAAACGTAACAACTGCTGGTGGAAAAAATGTAAAGTCTGGAGGAAATCCATAAGAGTCAAAAAATTCACCAGTGGTGTGGTCAGGTAAATAAATAGCTAACCAATGTTCACCAGGCATAGACTGGGGCTGTGTATTCACAACTAAAGAGGCTGGCATGCATGTAAGTCTCTCTGAAGGTAGTTGATCACTTGCAAAGACCCCCAAAAAGCTATTTCTGATAGAAGAGTTGTTGTGGAGAAATGTGTCCAGTTGTTGAGTATTCATGTTTAATTAAAGTCAAACACAACGTTTCGTCTTTGATTAATCTCCACAACATTATCAAAAACAGCATACACCACCATATTCACAGTAGCTGGTAGTGGGTCAGCAAACCGTATTTCAGCTCTCAGGTTTCCTGAGTGGATTAACGAATAATGGTCACTACAGTCTTGGTCAGGACTTAGATCAAAAGCAAAAAGTGTGTACCCCTGACAAAAAACTGCATGGTCTATCAGCAGGGGGCTGTCTTTCATATGTTTTCCACTTGCGTGGATCAGGTTGATATATTCTCTGACAGCATTACCACTTGTAAAGTTAGGCTGCAATGGTTTAGCAGGGACTTGTTCACCATCCACATAGAGGGCTATAAAGTTAATGTTAAAATGCTTAAAATTGAATGGGTTTTTATTATACACACCACTGAAAGCATCATTATCAACAAATCCCATCACCAATAATTTAGGTATCTGACCCAGAAACAGATTATCTTGGTTACATACACGGCTCCCACCTGATATACTGAACACTTTCATGCTAACACGATCAATAGGGTACTTTGCATAAGCAGACTGTAAAGCCTGTGCATGGCCGATACGTACAGCTGGTTAAATTTTTACCCTTTTTACATATAGCGATGCTGCCTTTATTTGTAATT
This sequence comes from Neoceratodus forsteri, assembly GCA_016271365.2. NCBI lineage: Eukaryota > Metazoa > Chordata > Ceratodontiformes > Ceratodontidae > Neoceratodus > Neoceratodus forsteri. Next base: position 1,733,124,444 of record CM057450.1, on the reverse strand, counting down.
TATATTCTTCATTTGCATCACCGCTTATTAAACAAAATTCATTCTTGTTACGAACAAGTTTAATCTTAACATCCACTCCGTTCAAGAGCAATTTTTCCTGGAAAAAAAGGTCTGCGTGAATCGGTCCAGCCAGTTCTACCATGCGACTTACTGCTGTAAAAGCTGCTCGCTTTTTAAAACCCTCGTTGGGCCCATTAAGAGCTGTATTTTCATGCTGCCCTGGTGTATCTTTATAAAATAATCCAGATGAAAATTGTGTAGACAGGGTGTCTTCGCTGTAATTAAGCAGTGATTCAATAACTGCCTGTAGGGGTAACTGTTATTACTTTGGCTAATTAGACGATCACCCACCACTATATCCACCTGGCTAAAGATTGTTGCTAAAGGGTAGTTAATTAGGCTCACTCTAGCCTGATCATCAATGTCACTACCATCAGCCTTAGTGATCTTGCACAAAAGGTATAACAAGGTGTTATTTAGGTCAACGTAGTCTTCACCATTACCCGCCACATAAAACTCCAGAGGGGCACTATCACTTAAGGCTGACAAGGGTGGGATTTCGACATAAAGGTTTTTCTCTATACTGGTTTGGGTCGGTGGTAACATGAAGAGGTCTAGTTCTGATTTTCCACATTCTTGATACATGCAGTGTACCAGAGACATGATTTAAAATAAGTCCCTTTGTCTGTTGCCTTTACGCTGTTTTCCCTCCTTGCACTTACGTTTCACAACTGTTCTTTTCTTTTGAACACGCAGCCTTTTAATAGTGCTTTCACGGATACCTGGGAGGGCTATTCTCCTTTTCTTATTGGTTCTCTTGTAAGCAACCATTCCTGACCCATCTTGTGGCTTCTCTGGATAATGTGATGTAAAGGAACTCACAACATTCCCCACTACATCTTTTACAATATTTTTAGCTGCTGATTTAAGGTGAGGTTTCACTATCTGGAAACCTTTTTGTAATAGTGGAACAGCTTTTCTAAATAAGCCTCTAAATATATCACCTATGCCTGCACCATACATAACAGGGACTCCATGAAAACCAGACAAGCCATGACCAGCCTGTGCTTTGTAATAGGCCACATAAAGGCTAGGGTCACTGCATAACCTCTGTGACATTGTAGGCATTCAGAAGGCTCCTTTAACAGGGCGAAAATGAAGCTTCACGATCACTTTGCCAAACAAGAATAACACATTTTTGTCTTGATCATTCTTTATTACAGTAGTTATAGTGTCAAACTGATGTTTGCTGATTGGTATATAATCTGGCTTATCATAGCGTATGGTTATGATGTCATTATTCTTACCAGATATTTACACACAACGAAGTAGTGGGACATGGCTGTCTCCGACTCTTTGGTGCTCAACAATATCAGAATATACAAACAGTGTATAAAAGCCACCATTGATGTCTGCATAATATGGTACAATGCTTGACTGCACTTGTGGGATGCCAGGTGGTACCCCCAAAATATGAGCAAGCTTATTGTGAGCTATAAAAGATTTACCACTAATGTTGTGGAATTTAATTTTCCGGGCCTGACTGTCATATTCTAGCCACAATTTAGCTTTGCACTTTCCAGTGTCTCATTGATGGCTGCTGTGACATCTTCAACATTTTGATAATAACCTCTGGGATTGATAATGTTAATATTGGCCTAGAAGTTTCCACCAGCATAAAATTTCCCACCGTGTGATGTAATATTGTCCCATGTCCTTGGGTACTGTATTTCGACAGACCAACTTCCCATAAACCCACTAAATTGATAGGTTTTCCTAGTTTCACAGTATAATCCGATATTGTGTTGTTGGGAAACATTTCAAAGAGGCATTGCTGGGCAATGTAACATAAAACCATTCTCAGACATTGTTTTACCACTAACGCCTTCACGTAACTGCCATCATGTAAAACATGAATTCATCTTTATAATTTAAAATCTCTCAGCTGTTTGGATTCTATCCAACTGTTATATTTTGATAGCCAGCCGAGCCATTTCACTAAAACAAATTGTTTCTTCCTTGTGTTTTCTGTGAGACTATTTTCTCCACCCTGTAGACACGGTTTGTTGTGGTCACTCTTTTATCAATTCTTGATCATAAAATGTACCTCTTATTTCATCACCATCACAATCTTTAATTTGTACACTGGTATAGGCTTAGGTATACATTCAGAAATAATGAATATCTCACTGGTAAAGTTTTGTCCATAGCCTTTTTCAAATGTTTTTTTAACTCTAGAAACACGCACGTGATCACCCACGTGAGATTTGAAAGGTCTTTTCACTTTTGGTGCAAGATCTTTATATAGATTTTTCCAGGTAATTAAAGAATTGTCATTTGTAACATCAACAGGCCTCATTTTGATGGACCGGTGATAACTATAATTGTAGGACCTTGTTAAAGATTGAAGGACATCTATGTACCTATATGTATTAAATGCTGTAAAATATCTCCACATTTTTGTTTTCAATGTGCGGTTAAATCTTTCTACAATGCATGCCTTAGCATCATTTGATGTTGTAAAATGGTGTATACTTTGTGATTTTAAAAATAATTGAAATTTAGCATTAAGAAATTCAGTCCCTTCATCTGTTTGTAATTTTTCAGGGTTGCGGCCCTCTTGTAGTATCGTTTTGAAAGCCTCTGTCACCTCTGTTCCCAATTTATTTTTAACACTTTAGTCCATGCATATTTTGACAGAACATCAATAACTGTCAGAATAAACAGAATCCATCATTTTCCTTGGAAGGCTACTCATCTCCACCAAATCGGATTGCCATTGTGCATCAATGTTGTTAACAACTACCCTGTTTCTAAGAAATCGTCTCCTTGCAGGCTTGTGCATAGTGTAGGCATCTTGTAATGACAGCCACTGTGTTACTTGTAGTAAGGGTAAGTCTTTTCTCTTGTTTTGCAGTGTCATGTAGTCTTTGAATGCCTCCTAAGCTACCTGGCAAAACAGGATCATAGTAAATTTTTTCAAGATTTCTTAGCCATGATTTTTGTTAAACAGCACAAAAAGACACATGTGTTTTTCAGTCTTAATATTTTTTTATTATGAAAGCACACACATTGTACACATACATTATATAACACAAAAACACGTGATAGCAGCTGTGCTAAATTACACTACATGATAGTATAAAACATCACAACAGGAAAAGGAGGCTTTGTTTTGCTGCGTTACAAGAAAATCTGATATGAATTCAATCACATCTCTAACATCTTGCTTGTCTTTGACATTTTAAAAAGAACAGCAGATCTCAACACTGTAGGCCATAGCAACCAATACATGACCATGAGAAACAGACTCCTGTTTTTCAAATATTAGTGGTAGCACATTTTGAACAGTTTCTAACACATTATTGTTTATACACACAGTCATTTTCATTATTTCACACCAATGTGAGTCTTTTAATGTCATTCATTAAAATCTGGATAAACAGGTTTATCACCATTTATGGACTGCATTGGTGGTGAGTAGCATAGTCTGGGATTTGTATGGTTATCAATGTCTGTAAAATATCTTTCATTTTCTGCTTTTCAAAGTTTCTTTGGTGGTTTCCCCACAGGTTACCCATCTTAATGGCTCTCACCACGTGGCCATGTGTTCCTCATCAGAACTTCCAATATCATACAAGTACATGTAATAGGGCACAGGGCTTCCTTTTTGCAGAGGGCTTTTAAAATATTTTTTATGACTTCCTGAAGAAACAGCTTCTTCAACAGCTTTCTGTAGTGTTATACTCAACTGGTCATACAGTTCGTCAAGGCCTTTAGCAATACTAGGCAATGCTTTTAAATTCTGTCAACGCATCATTAACAGCTTGTACTGTATCAAAATAGGATGCTGTGCACCCAAGCTTCCATGCTGTAGATTCCACTAGTAGCTTGATCCGTCGAGGGCATAATCTCTCACAGAGTTCAGGAAAAACAAGCTCCCAGTACCCCTCCTCAGGTCTGTATATACAGCTATGTCTTAACTGTGATGGGTGGTCAATTGCACAGCCCTCACACTTTATCTTCAAGTCCTGTGCCATCAAGTCTTGCAGTAGTTGTATTAAAAATGCCCTTAACCAGGCCCAACATGATAGACTTTTCAGGTGGTTCATAACTCGCAGTCCCAGTCACAGCAGACTTTTCGTCAGAGCATTTCTCAGTGTCCAGCACATCTGACTCTCCACACTGCTCTTCTGTATTAACAAGCTCATGAGTATCTTGCAAATGGAGGTTCATGAATTGTTCTATCAAATCGGGCATACCAGAATCCACCAAATTGAGCTCCTCGGGTGTGACACTAGCAGAAGGTGTAGGATAACATCGACTAGGTTCATCCATCATAACACAACCAGTTGCTGAATCATTGTTATCCTCAATGCTGCTCTCCTCAGGAACTCTACACATACATGAGCAAAACATGGTGCAGGCAGACTATGGATACTCAATAGTGTGTGGCTTTATCAACATCAAGTCTGGTTTGGACCCTCTGACATGCCCTGACAAGCCTGAACAAGCCCAGATTTGCCCAACCCATAAGTGCGTCATAGAGCCATGCCAGAAAATGGGGGTGCATTATATCCAGGCTGGAAACACTATGTAACATCCAGTGCAGTCAGAACTGCGTCATTGGCACGCGGGGTGGCGCTACGTCATTTCCTGTGCTGCCGGAAGTGGATGTGGCATAGGGGGTGGGGCTACGTCATATTCTGCGCCACCGGAAGCAGACGTGACGTGGGATGGGGGCTACGTCATATCCTGGGGGGGTCATTAAAAACCCATCAATCATTTTGTCACTTAGTATACACCAATACTACTAATCTGTGTGCATGGCATAAATTGATACACATTTTATTTCAGCACTGCAATAGCAATACTCTGAATTTCTCAGTCTGTCTGCATTAAATATTTTTCCCTGCTTCTATCTGTGCAGTTAAAGCTGTACCCCCCTCCCCCCCACAAAACAAGGTATTGTTTTTTGAGTTTTGGATTTTTTTAAACTGGTTAAGGTATTGTGTTACTTGTGCCAGTGTGGCTGCATCTCTGGTTTTTTTGCTTCCCATCTCCAAAAAACAGCTGAGATAATAAGTTGCTTTTAATTGTCTGTGTAATCTTAAAAAATGCCCATTAATAGATGGTCATGCAAAGCTGTTTCTGGCTGTGGCATTACTGCCAAGAAGAGTATTAGCACTGGTAGTTGTTGTGATGATGTGGCAGGTTCATCAGGGGCTAGTAGCAAGTCTTGCAGTGTTAAGAGTAGTGATCGTGGCCTTGGTAGTATGCAGCAGAAAGGAAAGGTAGCAGTTGCTGCAAGTAAAGGGATTTCTCTGACTGTTTTTCCACAGCAAAATCAGTCACTTCAATGCCGGTTGGAGATGTTGTTGTCCTTGCTGGTAGTAGTAAAGTTAGTGATGGCATGGTTGATAACAGCATGAGTATTGCTACAAGTTCATCCTGGGCAAACTTATCAGGTGGGAAAAATGTTGTTGAACTTGTAGACTTGAGTGTAGTTGATGTCCCACTCCCCACAGTAGTTGAACAAGATTCTGATCATGCTAACGACTCACAGTTTCATGTTTCCACTGATCTTGAGGTTAGGCCATCCAAACATTCAGATGTTGATGAAAAAAAGTGTGGATGATAGTACTGAGGCTGTGACTGGAATATCTCCACAGGAAGACAGCATCCACAGTGAATTTGTGGATGATGATTATGATGATGATGCTAGCAACCCCACTGGGGAACCGGACAAAAATAAAGTGAAGGTGGCTGTTTATAAACAGTCTGTTTGTTAATCCCCCCTCCTCAAAGTTCTGATGTAGCTGTGTCTGTTGCTGACTCTGAAGTAATAATCATTGGCTGTGATGTTCAGTCAAAGCCTAAGTGTGCACAGTGGCAGAAATCATGCAGTACACCCCCCCCCTTCATCACCACCAAAACTGATCTTCCATATGCAACCCCAGAATTGACTTATGAAGAGTAGGGCATCAAAATCCCTAGTTTGGGATTTTTTCAGACAAGATGGTAGCAATGAAACAGTGGCAATCTGCCAGCTTTGCCAAGCACGTGCAAAGCGTGGTATAAAGGGTAGCCATCTGGGCACTGGAGAAGAGCATACTCATCTCAAGAGCAGGCACATGGCACTGTGGACTCGGCACCAGAGGGGGAGCTAATGCTGTAGTTGGGTGCTCACACTTGCCCATCTTTGTGAGCATGGTATCACCTTCCTTTACTGTAAGTAGCCATGATGGTAAAAGTGGTGAAATAACACCGGAGGATTACTACAGGCATGAGGAGGAGGATGATTTTGAATGTTCAAGAAGTGGCCAGAGTAGCAGTGGCCCATGTAGTAATTCTAGTACATCAACCCCTGTGCTTAAAACAAGTAAAATAACTTCATTTATTGGCTTGTCACCTGTGCACCCACCATCACATGTCAAAGGTACCCTATCCATGTCAGTTCACAGAGGAGAGACATTTGGCAAACCACATGCAAAACACCAAATAATGCAGCCCACGTTGCACAGCCTTTTTGCCTGGAAAAGTAAATACCCACTAAATCATGCAGTTGCACATGAACTCAATGCTGCCATAGCTGAAATGCTGGCAACTGACCTTTTACCATTTTCCTTTGTGCAGAATGCGTGATTCCGGTGCTTTGCCTGTCCTTAATGGAAGATCCCATCCAGGACATACTTTTCCACCCGTGCTGTCCCTGAGTTATATTGGACAGTGACAGAGTCTGTAAGACATGCCCTTCAATGTTCCATATCACCTTACATTCACTTAAGCATGGATATGTGGACAAGTGGCAAAATGGCAGGTAGTTCCTATCTGTGTATTACTGCACATTGGGTGCAGCTACCTGGGGTTTTCTGTGATGATGGGATGGGAAAGCAGTGTAATAAGTCAGGTAGGAACCTTCATGGCATTAGACAACATGTCATGCTTGCAATGTGTGGTGTAGCAGGGTCCAATACAGGTGAAAACACGCTAGACTTGCTACTGACAGAAACTGAAGAGTGGCTGCATCCCCTGTCCCTAAAAGCTGGTTTCATAGCTAGTGATAATGGATCAAATGATATTAAATGTATCAGCAATGGTGGCTTTGTGAGGGTTCCCTGCATAGCCCACTGTTTAAATCTTGTGGCACACTACAGGAGTTTCTCTAGTACCCCGAAATAAAGCAAATGCTGACTGTTGCTCATCACATCTGTGCCCACTTTGCACACTCTAGAAAGACCTGTGGACAACTTAGGCAGCTGCAGATTCAAAACAGCCTCCCTCAGCACCACCTGAAACTTGAAGCTGTCACGAGCTGGAACTTGACTCATTATATGGCAGAGCATTTGTATGAGCAGTACAAAGCCATCTCCAAGTACCTAGTTATGCACGTTAGCTGTGACAGTTCAGGGGCCTCAATGTCTATGACAACTGAACAATGTAGACTCATGGATTCAGTAATAGTAATTTTGAGGCCATTTGAACATGCCACACAGGCTGTCAGTGGTGACACTGCATCCATTAGTCAAGCCATTCCACTGCTGCGGGTGCTGAGGAAGACTATGTTGAATCTGCAGCCTAGCCTTGATGTGGCCAGAGATCTGTCAAGCTGTGCATTACTGAAACACATGATTACAATATTAGACAGCAATTGACACATCGCCACTATTCAGCAATCTCCAGAATTTTGAATAGCCACAATGCTGGACCCATGCTACAAGCATGGCATTGCATCCATACTGGAGGGAGGGCATGATCAGGTTGAAAATCTGACTGGACAGCTGGTCTGACTGCTTCATGGGGCACAAAAGTCACATGCAAATTTCTGAAAACAGCAGCATAGCAAGGCTGAAGTTCACTGTGGACCAAGCACATCCAGTAAGGTGGCTGAGGGGCAAGGGGTAGTGTCAGCTGCACAGTTGTCCATTAATCCACTTTGGGGTGCCTTGTCCCAAGTAGGAATTTACCATGGCTGAGGCCTATTTGGCAGAAAAAAGGCACCTGACAATATCGGATGATCCTTTGGTGTACTGGAGTGGCAAGGTGAGTGAATGGCCAGTGCTGACGTCAGTAGCACTGAATTACTGGACCTTCCCGCCCTCCAGTGTAAGTGTGGAGAGGGTATTTAGTTCTGTGGGGGCCGTAGTGTATGACCGTGGTACTAACCTATTACCTATGCTGACATTTATCAAAATGAATGAAGGTCACATACCAAGTCGGACAACCACATCAATGTGTGTACCCCATCACAATGATTGTTGTGCTAATGATGTAGGTGAAGCATGCTATCCTTGTGGCAGTGTCAAATGGCATCTCACTGAGGCTGATGATACAGTACAGTCATGAAAAAAGAATTTCCAAGTGGGTACAATTCTGGCATTGAGGATTGTGATGAGGGCTGCTTCCTCATTGATGATGATGAGGAGGATGTTGGTGGCAGGGAGTAATGGCAAAATTAATTGGGGGTGAAGGCTATTACAGTTCTGTAATATTGCCATTTTTTCACATTAAAAAGTGAAAAATGGTGGCCTTGACTATAATATGACAATTGACAAATAAATGTTAAAGACATGTCATTATATTTCAACTTTCCCTTACTTGATTTTGAGGGTTCAGTTCACAGAATGACCTGCAGTTCTCTAAACACAAATGTCATATGACCTGCAGACAGTCAGACATGTGATCTTTGGGCTGTTTCTTACCAATTTCACCTTCTCAAACTATAACTTGAAGTGAACAATGCAAAGTCCATTAAAGGCGAAGTTCAGCCTTTTCATGGAAATTTCGTGTAGTGCTACATGAACTCGAACTTGCCCACTTCGAGTAAACTTTGTGGGCATAGTAAAACTTTGCTGCATCTCTAATTGTGGCTTTAGCTTTCTTTGAGACATGGTCTCCACAGCAAAGTTACAGGGTAGTGAGTTAGCATTAAGTCAGACCCCCCATATCACGTTCATGAAAGGACCATTAGCAACCAGCAAAGATTTTTTGTTTCAGTCCTGTAACTTACACGTTTCTCAGTCTACTGTTTTTCCCATTGAAACCTCAAATCATTTAGCTGTACGCTGCTTTTGCATACTATGATCCTCTACCATTCCCATGACTACACCATGGAGACCTAATATTAATTTATTGGAGAATCCTTCTGTCAAGGAGCATTGGCTGGAAGTATTTGTTTGCCTGATGGTCCATCCTTTGTGCATATGAAGGTTTTGGGGAATGGCAGGACTCAAAGCATGTGTTTTGCTTCTTTTTCCAAGAAGTACGTTATTTGGGTACCACTAAATGCAGTATTTGAACCTAAGGTTTAAACTACAGACTCTTCTATCCCAAACTATGAAAATGGTAGAGACCTCACCTGTGACATAGAGTCCATTAAATCACAAATTATCCATTTTCAGTATGATAGGGCCAAAACCTTGGAACAAGAAAGTAAATTTGGCACTCAAGGAAAAAACAATCCCTAGATGTTTATATGGATTGTGCTGATAGACTTTGGAGTAGGCATATGTGGGCACTTCACCCTTCTACTCAGGCTCATACTGAGGGCATTGACAGCATCATGTCTTCTGTCCATATTTATGTGGAGAGAAAATTTGTCAGCCCCCATTCTCCATGTCTCAATAGGATTTCACCACCTGCCTTGGACCTTCCTGACTTGTCTGAGCACATCTGGTCCCACTGAACACAACCTATACTACTGTCAGAGGTTGTAGACACAATACCAAGTTTGCCAGCTAATATGGCCCTGGGAACTGATGGCCTTACACCTGAATTTTATAAAGCCTTCCTTGATTACTTAACCCCCATGTTACAGGTTCTCTACACTCAAATTTTGGTGACAGGTAAATTATCTTCCTCTTTGACAAAGGCATTACTTATCTTCTTGTACAAAAGAGAAGACAGAATATTAGTTAACAATTGCAGGCCTCTGTTCCTCCTGAACACCGATTACAAAATTGTGGCCAAATTATTGGCTAATTGACTGTCAGCTGCAGCAAATATCCTTATTTCAAAATCCCAGTGTTACGCGGTCCCTGCATGCAGAATCTCAGATAACTTATTATTACTTAGAGAACTATTTGAGAGTGGCAGCCAAGGTTATTGTCATGGGTATGTTCTTTCTTTGGATCAGGAACAAGCATATGACCGTGTCCATTGTCTTTACTTTTTAAGGTACTGAGATGGTATGGCATTCCTCCCCTTTATAAGACTTGGGTCAAGTTATTATATTCAGAAGCTCTGCTACTTCCTTATGTCAATTCCTTTTAGGTACACCCATTCCTCATAAGCGAGGAGTGAGACAGGGTTACCCCTTGAGCCCTCTATTATATGTCTTTTCCATAGACCCTTTACTTCATATATCACAAAGTAATGCACTCATAAGGGGCATTAAACTTACATTATGCCTAATACCTCTGAGCTCAGGGTTCTAGCATATGCTGATGACTTATGTGTCATACTAAGTGATTTGTCATCCGGTGATACAGTAACTTCTCTGTTACAGGATTTTTCATGCATATCTGGTTCTAAAATTAACTATGCCAAAAGTATAGCTGTCAGTAGTCCTCCACAACCTCTTTCCCCAGACATTTCTGAGATTTGCATTCTAAATGATCCTGTGGGACTATTAGATATTCACTTTAATCGCCAAGGCATGGCACACTTTATTTGCAAAAGGTATTTCTTGCAGGGGGAAGGGAAGCTAGCTATTTGTAAATATAGGACTTTGGCTCAACTGAAACATCTTTACTTAATAAAGACATTGTTGCTTCCTTGCTTTACATACCTCAGCTATGTTTTTTCACCCCCCCTTCCCTAGAGACAAGACTGCTGAACCTTTTTTTCTAGGGTCTCTGGGGTTCCTGGCTTAATCCAGTAAAGAGGGACATTACTTATCAAACCCAAACCAGAGTAGGTCTCCACATGGTGAACCCTATTGTGTTTTATTTTAGTGTCTTTTTTACTAGTACTTTCACCCTAGTAATATGTGAGGCCTCTAGTCAATAGGTCCCTTTTGTGGCAGACTGGCTTTTACCCTTTATGGCCTTTTGGACTACTGGTGACGTCAGGTCTTTGTGACAGGCATATATGATATATGCAGATAAAAATAGTTTTAGTGGAGCCTATTCTTTGAAGACTGTGCAAAATTACAGAGGAAAGGGTTATATTTTTCTATTCTTGAATGAAATTGTATGCCCCCTTTTACTTTAAAGTTCTGCCCACTAGATATGATTGATCTAATACTTTCTCAACTTGCCAACAAGGAAATTTCATATTACATGTGGGGTGCATTATGGCTCAGCATACATGGGAGATTACCAGTTAGGGATCCACTCAAACATACTGTAAGTCTCTAGCAGACAGGATGTGCCCAAGGCATATCTGCTTGGGAATACTTGAAACATAATCTCACTTTTTCCATGAATATCCGATAAGTAGTACTTTCTGGAAGCAAGTAAGCAACAACTGGCACTGCCCTGCCTTTTCTTCTGTTACTTATGAAATTGTTGCTTTAAGTATTTTCCCTTCAGTCTGGAATGGTTTCTCTTTACGAATATTGCAAGTGTGTTTTGTTATTTGTATGTATTATTTGTGGCAGGCACATTGTGCTTTTACTCTGCAGCAAAAATATATTCCTCCTGCCATCATAGCTAATATAGTTCATGACTGCCTTAAATGGCTTTATAGGACAGATAAACGGTCTTTATCAACTGCTTCATTTCATAAGTTGTGATCTCATTTACATGCCATTTTCTCTTAATTTCATTATTACTTTTTGTATTCTAAGCCATATACTGTAAATGTATTGATTGCTACATTCTGATAATAACATTCCCCTATTTTTATGACAATGCAGGGAATTTTTTTTTTACTGACAATGCCAAGTTTAATTCCCTTGCTTCTGACTATGTCACATGAACATTTGGCCCTGTTCTGATATCTAGTTACAACAGGCACAATTTTTCCAGCTCTGCAGAGCCCCCCACCTTCAACTCAAGACAGTGCTTTACTGGTAGAAATCATTCAACCTGAAGAGATAAAGGATGATATTCTTTCCTTGAATTCCATTTCTGCCCTGGAACACAATGATTTCACAAAGGTGTTCTTCAAACCAATTTTTCCCTCTCTTTCTAAAGAACTTACCTCATGATATAACTTCATAGTATGCACCAAGACTCTTGTTCCCAGAATGAGAGAAGGTTTTCTGATCTTTCTGCATAAATCTCGAGATAAGGGGCACTTGAACAGTTGGAGACCCATTTGCCCTCTCAATACTGACCTTAAGATCCTGTCTAACATTTTTAACAAAAAATTATTGATTATGACAAGGCATCTTATACATGCATCACAGGTTTGTTTGGTACCCAATAGATTTATACAAGATCATGTGCTCTTAATCAGTGAAATGGTTAAAAGGGGCAACAGGGGATTAGAATGTCTGGGTTTTTGTTCTCTCTAGATCAAGAAAAAGGTTTTGACCAGATTTCTCATGTTTATTTGGAATTTGTTTTGAAACAGTACAGTATTCCTGGTATACTTTTAAAATGGATTATGTGTTCGTATGACTCTGCTTATGTCCAGACAAGCACTAATGGATGGCTATTTGAAAAATATGTGGTAGCAAGAGGAGTTAAACAATGTTACCCATTAAGCCAATAGCTGCATGAATTTTGTCATGATCCAGTGCTACCATGCATTGATCAGGATGTTCTCATTCATTCTCTGAGCAATGTTGAAGGTGATGCTTGTTTCATGGAAGTAGAGTACTTTTTTTTCTATCTTTGGGTATTTTTAGTGTGCCATTCTTTTTTTTTTTTTTTGAAATTTAAAATACTTTATTGGTTTTCAAGATTAACAGACAACCACACCTTACGTGACATTACAACATTACAATCATAATTTCTTAATTCCCCCCACCCTTCCCCACCTCCTCCCCAAACCCTCCTCCCCCACAGCACAAATACATTATAGTTTACACTGTCCTTAATGAAGAACCAGATTAGTAGTATAGTTAACACTATTGTTAAAATATGCATATTAGCTGTAAGTACTAGCGAGGGGCGTGAAGTAACAATAAGGTTTCCAGCTTGCCCCACCTTTTGTTATAGGCACCCATACAAATTTTCAGGCTAGCTAGTGTTTTCTCTATTCTTAAATTGTGCAAGATATCATTTAACCATTCTGTGTAGAATATAGTTTCCTGGTCTAGCCAATGATGTAAGATTATTCTTTTAACAGTCAAAGAAATCAAAGACATATAGCATCTTCTTTCTTTTACCGGAATTAGGGGAAACGTTGCCCAACACACATACCTCAGGGGTAAAATATTTAGTTAGGCCCAACAAGAGGTCCAGTGTTGTCTTAAGCCTGTCCCAAATAGGAGTTACCTTGGAACATTCCCATAGGACATGCTTCAGAGAACCTTCCGCATTCTGACATCTGCAGCAGGCTGCTATCATTAGCTTATCCATTTTGTACAAATGAATTGGAGTAAAATAAATATTATGTATTATATGAAATTGTGTGAGACACAATCTGTCATTAGAAAGGTAGTGACAGACATCCAACCATATACGTTGCTAGTTCAGGAACAAGGAAGGTAGTGCCTTCTCCCAATAATGTGAATGTCCAGTAACTTTGGGGATATATTTGAGAAAAAAAAGGGATATCAGCCTCAAAACAGTGTGGGTTGCTAGGAGTGGGACTGGATAAGAGAGAGAAAATGTTCATTATTGACACCCTAGTTCTTATTTCCAGACCACTTGATTAGCATGTGCTGTAGCTGGTTGATTTTAAAGATTGCCTGTTGGGCAGTCGAAAAAGTGCCAACAGGGCATGACATTCAAGAAATTTCCCATTCAGCATCAGATCAGATACAGTTCCATTCAAGAGCCTCGCGAGCCATTGAGGGAGGACCTTATCATTTATTTTAAAATTGAAGTTGTGACATAGGGATTGAGAAGTGTCATGAATGTTTTTGTATTGCATGGATCAACATGATTGAGCATGCACTTTCAGAGATGCATGCACTACCGTTCCTTTAAGGTGCAAAGGTACTTAACTGGGTGGGACAAAGAAAAGGCTATATGGAGAGATCCCAGAAGATGAAATTAAGTGTCTCTCTAAGGTTATCCATATGGGTAGGTAATCAGAGACTGTGGCTTGTCGATCAGGTGTAACCCAGCAGGCATATTTAGAGACATGACTGGCCAAACAGTAAAGGTAAAAGTTGGGAACTTTAAGACCTCCCAGGTGTTTCAGAGCTACCAAGCGACAATACACTCTACGGGGGATTTGCCTTTCCAGAAGAAATGGGATATAATTGAGTGTAGCTTAGTAAACCAGGTTTGGGGGAGAAAGACATTAGGCATATTAAGAGGATAAAAAATATGCAGGAGAATATTCATTTTGATCACACTAATTTGGGCTTGAAGAGAGAGTGGAAGTAAGGTCCATCTATTTAAATCTTCTATAATAATGTCCACTCTGTTCTCCAGATTGAGCTTCTTAATAAGGGACTGTTTTGGGGACAGAGTGATTCCAAGATAAGTAAATTTTGTTTCCAAAAGAAGGTCTAATCCCACTCAGTCTGAGGAAAGAGCACAATGATTTAAGGGCATGACTATGGCTTTATCTATATTCAATTTATAATTAGCATAAATACCAAACAAGGAAAATAATATTTAGGGCCTCTGGTATGGACTTCAGTGGGTGCAATACGTGCAGCAGGATGTCATCCACATAAACTGAGATCTTAATTTCCAGGGGGCTCACTGGGATTCCCTAGAGTCTAAGGGATACTTTCAGTAGCCTAATCAGAGGTTCCAGGTAGAGGTTAAAGAGGAGAGGGGATAATTTCCAAAAATTAAAACAATGATCCTGTTTTCTGTAGTAGTGAAGTTGAAAAAAATAATAAAAACTTTGAAAACAAACAGCTTGGTAGGCCTTGACTGAATCCCCCCCAGATTCCTTCAAGAAATTAGTCGGACAATCTCTGGACCACTTACAACTCTCTTTAGTGTATCTATTATGGAAGGTAATGCAATCCAGGCTTGGAAGGAGGCTATTGTGATCCCTGTTTATAAGAGGGGGACAAACACGATCCCAATAATTATCTTCTGATAAGTCTAACTTCAATTATCGGTAAAATAATGGAAATATTACTAAAAACACATATTATTAACAATATATAAAAAAATTATAACATTGATATTTTTCAACATGGTTTTGTATTTGGAAGGTCTTGTCTAACTAATATTTTGCAATTCTTTGAGCCAGTTAGTAATGCCTTGGACATGGGTATACCAGTCAACGTTGTGCTTTTTAGATTTTGTTAAAGCTTTTGATAATGTCTCACATAAAATTTTGCTACAAGAATTAATAAGAATTAATATTCATCCCAATATCATAAACTGGGTACAATCATGGCTGGAGAATAGAACCCAGAAAGTGTCGGTCAAAGATTATTTGTCAGATGAGGGTGTGGTGACTAGTGGAGTTCCTCAGGGCTCAGTATTGGGACTCATCCTTTTTAACATATTTGTATCCACAATGTCTGCTATGGACAAAATTTGGATATCCAAGTATGCAGATGATTGTAAGATTGGTAGTCTTGTAAGTTCTATTTCTGATGGGCTTCACTTGCAAACCCAACTTAACAGTTTAGCATGGGCAAATTCTCATAAAATGTTTGTTAACAAGGATAAATGTAAAATTTAACATCTGGGTAGAAATAATATGCTATTTGATTACAAATTGAGTAATATACCTCTAAAAAATATTGTTGAGGAAAAAGATTTAGAAGTTACAATGTTGAACAATTTAATCTTTGAAGGAAATACAACAATTAAAGTTAAGAAATGTAATAAAATGGTGGGGTCAGTTTTGGGAAATATTAAAAGTAGAGACCCTGAAGTTATAATGCCACTGTTCACTAGCTTGGTATGTCCACATCTGGAGTGCTGCTCACAATTCTGTGCCCCAACTACTATTAGGAGCTTGAAATTAGTCGAGGGTGTCCAATGCAGATTCATCTAAAAAGTAAATTTTTTTAAAACATATTAGTTATGATGATAGATTGAGGAAACTAAAACTATACTCTACCAAATATCAACAAATAAGGGGAGATTTATGTCTCATATACAAAACATTAACAAATGACTATTTGAAAACAACAATTGGATTAATACCATTCAATAGCACTAAATTAACCAGGAGTCACAACCATAAACGTATAGGTGCTAAGTGTGCCTCAATCAAACAGTGTCAGTTTTATACCCAGATAGTGGTTGGCATGTGGAACACCTTGCCAGATAGTGTTGTTTATAGTAAGAATATAATACTTTTTAAGCAATGACTAGACAACTTTATGGGGATAAAAAGTATGAATACCTCCCATAAGGCATATGGGTGGCGAGTACAATTAAGGGCTTGATGTCTACTGTGCTTGTAAACATCTATGAACCTATGAATGGGCATCCCTGAGGGGTACCCAATTGAACAGGGAAACTTTTAGTGAGTACTCCATTACAGTATACTTTAGCGCTTAGATTAGTGTATGCTACCTGTACGCATTGGATGAATTTGGATGGGGATCCAAATTTCCCCATAGCCAAAAACAGGAAGTCCCATTGAACCCTATCAAATGCTTTCTTCATGTCCATGGAGACCCACACCATAGGGTTTTTGGACTCCCTGCCAGCAGAGAAGACATGGTCCAACTTCTGACGGTGATCAGTAGAAGATCTGCTGAGCATAAAACCCACCTGCTCTGGGCCAATCAAGTTATCCCAAACGTGCATGATTCTAGTGGCCAGAATTTTGGTGAAGAGCTTCATGTCACTGTTCATAAGGGAGATAGGTCGATAGTTAGCGACCTTATCTGCAGGTTTGTTGGGCTTAGGCAAGACTATAACAAGGGCTTCTAGTAAAGAGGTATCTGATAGCCCATTATCACAAAAGTAAGAAAAACGTTGAGACAGAATAGGGGCTAGTTCGTCCGCAAAGGTTTTGTGGAAATTGGAGGGGAGACCATCAGGTCCTGGTGATTTATTTAGGGGTAGGGAGCCCAGGGCTGTGAAAATTTCTTGAACAGAAATAGGGTGAGTGAGAAACTCCTGGTGAGTAGGGGATAGCGCCGGAAGCGGAATAGACTCTAAGTACATATGGATGTCCAGATCTTTTGGGAGATTGCTGGGAGACTATAGAGATAAGAGTAGAATTTTGCAAATTCTTGGGTAATTTCTACTGCGGAGGTTTTAGGTACAGCACCATCCTGGGATGTAATAAAGCACACTAGCCTGGAGGCTTCTAGCTGATGAAGCCACAGGGCCAACAAATGCCGTGCCTTGTCACCTGATCTGTATCGGATGCCTGCTTCTTTAAAAGGGCATGTTCTGTTTTTTCCCTGAGCAGATCAGCATATTGGTGTCTTATTGTGGCTAATGTTATTTATCCTGCCTCAGGGAAGACATTACCTGTTCTGCTTTCAAGGGCTGTAATCTGGTCAAGCAGGGATCATAATGTGACCTCCCTCTACTTTTTTTGTTAACCACCAGGCAAATAAACTCGCCTCACAGTACACACTTCAAGGCAGCCCAGATTTTGTCAACGTCCACTACTGAGTCCTTATTATTTCTCCAGTACTCCACAATTAGGGATTTTATTTTATTTATCACCCAGGGGTCTTTCAGTAATATTAAGTTTCCAAACCCTGTCTTTTTTAAAAGGTGGGATGGATATTGTGGATAAGCCACACTGGGGAATGGTCCAACAGGACTCTAGGAGATATGCCACTGTCCAATATCCCTGGCAGAGCTGAGATGCTAGTGAGGAAGTAATCAATTCTCCAAAATGATTTATGCACTGGGGAGTAAAAAGTAAATGTTTTCTCCTCATGGGTCACAGAGGACACCAATATTTAGGAGTTCTCACAATGCCTGCAGAGTAGGAGAGAGTTTGGGCGAATGTCCTTTTACCTGTCAAGGTCTGTAGTGATGGTGGTGTTCCAATCCCCTGCTAAAATCAAGGGAAGATGTGAGTATGGTGCTATTAAGTTAATCACATGTGAATGGAATTCAGGTGATTGGGTATTGGGACTGTAAAAACAGCCCAGTAGCACCTCTGTGTGGTATAGGATGCAATGCAATAGGACATATCTACCCCTCAAGTCTCCAATCTCATTAAGTAGCTGAAAATTGACCCTTTTAGAGATAAGAATAGCAACTCCCCTTTGGTTAGTGGAGTCCCCTGCTGCATATACCTGCCTCACCTCCTGGCACCGGGAAAAAGTTTTCCTGATGCCACCAAGTGTGTTTCCTGCAGGAAGGCAATCTGACAATCCAATAACTGCAGGTGTTTTAAGGTATGGAGCCATTTCACTCTGGTGCGTGCCCCTTTAACATTCCATGATATATATTTTATCATTATTAAATTATAGATAATGCAGTACAGGAATGGTGCCTAATAGCAGATGTATACTAGTGTAAACTATTGGTGCTGTGCCTTCTCCCCCAACACTATTACCCTTCAGTATACCAAAATTTCTGTCAAATCCCCCCCTTTTTCCTCCCTCCTTCTATCGTTAACACACACAACATATCTCAACACACTATTATCAGTCCTGAAGACTGCTCTCCACACTATCAGGGCTGTGATACTACCATTGCCCACAAAAAATCCTCCCAATCCCCCTTTCCTCCTGTCCCGCTCCCTTCCACTGAGTCATCATTAGGCAGTCAATTTATTACAATTAAAAAGAAAAAAGAAAGCAAAAAGGAAAAAGAAGAGTTATTACTCCATGTTAATCTAAATGTCTGTGCATTTTCCAGACATTAAATAGTTTTAGTGTCCTAGGATTCAAATAGGCGATGTCCCAACTTAATAGTATGATACATAGTATCCCCATAGAAAAATGGAGCACGGCAACATCATTGCATCTTTAAAGCAAAGAATTGTACTACTCACTAAGTTAACCAGTTATAAAGTTAAACAATGCATGGTCCCCCTATAAGGTAAAACTGTAGATAAATAAGGGCCACAAGCCCATGAGAGCAGTGACTCTGTGTAGTACACAAGTATTCATGTTGTAGGCCTCTTCTAGAATGTGTGCACATGGAGAAGAGCTTCTGCTCTCCATGAAAACAAAAACAAGTAAAGTCCTTACTTCAGGAAGGAGAGTCTCTGGCAAAATTGAGGCCCTATATAATAGGCTTGTAAAGCAAAAAGGTGAAGATGCTCCAACAGAGGTAGGGACCAGGCTTAGAACCATAGATAGTATCTGGTAAGGGGGTATCTCATGTCAACTTTAAGCTGAGCACATTTCAAAGAACGAAAAATACAATATAAAGGAAACAGTTCTTTGGGTACAGCATGACAACCCAGCAAAACGAGTATTGATGTCCATCTGCGAATTTTGATATGAACCTATCTCGTAGAAGCTCTCATCAATAGGTCAGCTGACATGAACCTCTTGGTGTTCGCTTCATTTAAAGAGGTCAGGATAGAGGGTCTTCGGGCTTGCTGCAGCTTGTTCCTGTGACTCAAAATTATGCCACACTTCCCGGTGTTGCACTTGGAGCACAGCAGGGTATTTCATTCTAAAATGGACCCCAGCCGCTATGAGCTTGGTGACTATAGAATGCATTTCTATTCTCTTCTGCCTTACAGTTTTAGGAAGATCTTGGGCAATTTGGATTCTCTGACCCTCCCACTGCACTTTGCTTCTTTCTCGGATTTTACTGAGAATGTGTTGTTTATCAAGGCAATTTAACAAGCAAAATATCAGGGGTTGTGGAGGAGCTCCAGGAGGGGGTGCAGGGTGTAAAGAACAGTGGGCCCTCTCAATTATATCATCAGGGCCATTACCTGAGGGCCCTGCTACCTTGTTGCACAGCTTCTGGACAAATAAGATGGGAGAGGATCCTTCCTCCTTTTCTGGGAGACCCAGGATAACAAGATTATTTATTTGGGATCTTCCTTCAAGATCCTCCATTTTACTTTCTATGGCCTTGAGGCGCTGGCATATCTGGCTCAATTCTGGATCTGTCCTTTCCCTCCAATCATCTAAGGAGGAAATTGGAGCTTCATTGTCTCCAGTACATTGCACAGAGCAGCTAGTGAGGAGGTAAGGGTTTGTACTGAATTTGCTAATGACTCTAGCATGGCTTTAATTGGTGAGATACCGTCCAAATATTTTTCTTCAATAAGTGTGATCTGGGAGGTCAAGTCAGTCACAGCTCCACTTTGGGATGCTTTGGCTCACTTGGCATTCTTGTCCCGAGTCGAAGTGTTCAGTGGAGTATGGCGGAGCAGGCTATCGCGCATTTCTGCCTCCATTCCAATAAGTTTTTTGCTCAATGATGTTCTGGACACCTTCCCCGGGGTGTCAGTAGCCAGAATGAGAGTTTATGCAGCATATCGACACAGAAAAAGAGGTTTTAACTGAGAGCGGGTCGGGAGCTCGGAGGAGAGCATCTCATTCAGTCGGCCATCACGTGCTACCTTCAGGTGCCATTCTTAATTTGGGAAGAAGTGTAGGTAGGCAGCAAGAAGGTGGATCCTGTGTGCAGCCCACTATCACAGGCATCTGTACGATACCTGATACTACTATCACATTAGGTCTGAAGTTTGGAGATGGTGACTTTCTGATCCTAAATTGGAAAATTTATATTGCACACAACAAAACAAGAGTCAATCACCAGACAAAATAACAAATGACTAAAATGAAAAGGGTTTACATTACTAAAACCTTTTTATTACTGCTCTTTACATATACCAGTAAAATTGTTCCTGTCCTCAGTTCCCCAGTAACTACTGTCTTAATCATTTTTCCAGGTTCTTTGTGGAAGTCATTTGACCCAATCAAGTGCAATATCACCTTTTGCCAGTCAAAAAGGGAGGCTTAGCTATAGTACAGACCATTTTGTTTTTCTTTAGTATTTTTTTTATGCTTCAACTTGTGGCCACTATTCTCTCCCATCTAAAGGTTTGGGCTTCTTGGGCTACCTCCTCCTGCTCCTCATAGTTGCATGTGCAAGAAACAGGTAACCTGAGAGTTGTTGTGAAAAGTAGTACTGTTCCACTTTATTTCAAATCTTTTTTTCATAAGTTATGTATTTGGAACTTTGCTGTGGCCATGATATGTATAATATCACATGAACCCTTGTATTCTTTAGTACTCGAAAACTCTACCCAGTATTTGTTGTTTTTGATAAGGTGCTCCCAATATGGAACATACACCAGCTAATATGTGGATGTACTATGACTCTGTTGTCATTCCAGGTTGAACAGCAAGGGCAGTCACAAATACAAAAGCATTTCTAAACATTATTGTGCCAAACTGATTCACCAGCAACTTGAAACCACGTAATGTTTAGTTTTCATGTGCTCTTTTATATTTGGCATTTGGTCTTTGGTGGCTCAGAACTGGAAAGAGTCCTTATTTGCTAATCTGACTGATGAAATTTAGTTATATGGTTCATACTATGGTCAGTGGAAGAAATGGTATGAATATATTTTATTTCTCATACTCACTTATTTCAAATGCCATATTTGGCTTGCTAGGTGCCAATATTCCTTACAGCAAAAAGTATGCTGCATGCAAGATCTGCTTCATATGACTGAATCCAAAATTAAAAATGTTTTTCTCCCAAAGGCAGGAAATTTTGTGTCATCCACCATGGGGGGGAAGGGGATAGATGGAGACGCACGCCTTGGCTCACATAGACTGACAAGCCAGTTCTATATATTTGCAGAATATGGTACTGTGTTTTGTTTTGATGATTGAGTTCATCATTTTGTTTTTTGTTAGTTTTTTGTTTTTTTGCAATCTTGAATTTCAAGCTTTGAGATGTTGGTTTATTTCTTGCCTTATTTTTTTCTTTCATGTTTCATGTTTCTTTTTCTTTTTTAATTTCATGACATAGTTTTTCTCATTGTTTTAAATTTGTTTAGCTGGACATAACCATAGTTTTCATATTTTATTTCATTACACATTGGCGGTGTATGTTTGACATTGTTCTTGCATAGTTCTCTGGTACCAATGAAACATTCTCGTAAGACTAGAGACTGACATTTGCAACAGTGCTTATGCATGTTGACATTATAGCATTCTGTGATACATTCACAAAAAGGGCATGTTTATACTCATTTTTCTTCTTTTGCATTGAATTCTGTGCACATTTGTTGCTTTAAAACCTTTGTATGTAATATGGTTGTCAAAACCCATTGATGTTCTGGGTTCTGGTTCTGGTATGGAACTTTTAAAGTATAGAGTTATAATCTTTAGAACTCAAACATGTTCATTATAGGACTTGAGAAGAATGACAAAGAGAGTTACTGAGAAGAGGAAAATTAAAACACATAGAAAGAGACTGCCCTCTCAGCACAGCAGTATACAGTATATTCTGGTTAACTGCACATGCAAAAAAGAAACAGAAATCACTGTGTGCCAGTCAAAATGCAAAGACCAAGAGCTCAATTTTCAAAGCGCAGAGAATACCACAAGCCCCTGCTGTGCTGATCATTTGGCAAATGGGGCTTGCAGCATACTCTTTGTCAGTGAGCATGATTTTCAATCCCAAACGCCAAATGCCACAATTTAGACCAGTTTTTCCCTGGTCTAATTTACATAATTTGGGGGATCCTTTTTACAGGTCTTGTGCCAAATCATTGGCACAAGCTGGCATAAACTAAGGAAATTGCCATAACTGCTCCCAATGTACTGAAAGTGGATGCATTTGTGTCAAAGGAGTTTGGCACAGCTGTGCCTAAAAAATGGGTTTGACACCGGGTATGACACAAGCCCCATGTTACCCTTTGAAAATTGAGCCCCAAGAGTCACAGGCGATGTGTTGTAAAGTAATTTGGCACAGTTGCACATTCAATTCAGGTATATGAGCACCACAGTGTCATATGCATTCCTCTAAAAAAATGTTTAAATGTAACTCTGGGTAGCTTGTTTTCCAGACTAGCATCCATTGTTTTTGAAATGTTTGAACAAAACCACATTTTATTTAACATTTAGAACCATTAAGACTGAGAACCCATTGGTGTTCAGGTTGTAAATTACAACTAAAACTCTTGGTTTCTAAATGGGTTCTTTGTTTATTGTATAATATTTTATTGAGTGATTTTAAGTGTTTATACAACATATGATGAGCCATACAGCCAGCCACATAATGACCTTGATACAGTAAAGTAGTACAACATCAATAAAGAGTACCATCCTATGTACAGCTTGTCTTATACTAATCATTTACTTCCTAGCAGTTAAGACACGTCTATTCTAGGATATAGTTCTTATTAGAAAATATACTTTAAGTAGATAGAAAGGATTATGAGAAGTGAAAGCCAATGCTTACATCTAAATTCCAATGTCTAGGCTAGGGTAGTATCATCTAAAGCAAAGATAGAGAAACTATGAGGTAGCCCATTCTATCAAAGGGAAGGGGGGTTGGAAAGTGGTGCTGGGAGTTTGCAAGAAGGTGAATTGAGATAAGGTTCCCATCTCTTGTAGTAGAGTCACATATTGCCCTTCTGGAGATGAGAGAGTCTCTCAAAAATGAAGAGTTTAGCTACTGCTGCATACCAAGCCGAACGAGTGGGGATGGCTGATTGATGCCAAAAACTAAGAAGAAGATGCTTGGCCTCTAGGATGGCTACCATGCACCAGTCCCTATGTGGTTTAACCAATTGACCCAAAGGGGTGGTGTCTCCCAAACAGAGTCTGGGGTCCACCAGGACTAAGTGATGATTAAGTACTAAGGAGATGTCAGAAGCTGCCATTTTCCAGTATGTGGTCAACTTCGGGCAGGACCAAAGAATATGGAGAATGTGTGCCTCTGCTTGTGAGCAACACCAACATTTGTTGTGGCTAAGCAAACCACGTGCAAAAAGTGCTGCCGGGGTTCGGTGCCACAACAGCAATATTTTATGCTGCAAAAAGCGGCTGGTGGTATCCCCATAAGTATGGTGTATGTCTTTAAGACAGGAATTCCATTGGACTTCAGTAATGGGTGCCCCAATGTAAGATTCCCATTTCTTTTTGCTGGACAGAGTTGCGTTGGGTTGTGAGTCTCTCCATGAGGTATAGAATCTACCCATGATTCCTTAGGTGGTAGGGAGCTGGTGCAGGTTAGCCAACCAGGACCATTGTGTAGTTTCTCGGTGCCCAGAAAGAAGAGGTTGCAGTGCACTTCTAATTTGTAAGTATCTTCAAAAGTCCTTATATGGTAGTGAGAATTGCCTCTGAAGCTGATCAAAAGGGAGCAGAGGGAATGTACCTGAAGGCAAAAGATCCTGCACTCTATGGACTCCTGCTTTGTGCCATGACAGCCAGTATATGGGTGTCCCATCTATTTTGATAAGACTATTGCACCATAGAGGAGCATACTGTATAGGAGGAGTCCAGGACTTCATTTTAGGGCATGTTTTATTCCTAAGGCGTTTCCAAGAACAAGCTGTGAAAGACACTATTGGCGGGAGGGAGTGTGGCAAACCTGCAAATGGGGTGAGGAGTGTATAAAGAGGTGTATCTCCTACCAGGTCAGCTTCTAATTGGACCCAAAGTGAAGGATCCACAGTGGTGGGGACAAACCATTTCATTGCCTGTGCCGCTATACAAGCTAGATGGTAACCAACAAACCAGGGGACACCCAGGCTGCCTTGTGACCAGTGCACCCTCTGTTTGTGCTTACTCCACCTCAGTGATTTAGAATCCCAAAGAAAATAGCCATTAACTTTTCTAAGGAGTCAAAAAGCGTGGGTGATAAGGTGATGGGAAAATTATTAAGAAGGTACATAACTCGAGGCAGCATCAGCATACGGATGGCTGCTACTTGTCCTGGTAGTGAGACTTGTAGCTTCCGCCATCTCTATATTTCTATTCTTAGCTGAGCTACTAAAGGGGATAAATTAGTAGACTCAAGCACCGCACAGCTCCCTGGTATGCAGATACCCAGGTACCTGAACCCATGATCTGCCCAGGTCAAATTAGTGCCTTGAATGCAGACCTTGGTGCAGTCGCTGTTTAAAGGAGCCAAAGTGATTTTCCTTTGGTTAATTTGTAGTCCAGAGAGTGTCCCATATTCATCTAGAAGTTGGAGTACTGTGGGAAGAGTTTGTTGAGGGTTGGTCAGAGTTAATAGCAGGTCATCTGCATAGGCCGCTACTAAATATGAATGATTGGCAACCTGTATCCCCTGAATTTGTGGGGAGGCCACCAGGGTCCTGATCAGAGGCTCCAACACTATCAGAAATAATAAGGGGGATAGCGGACAGCCTTGCCTGGTTCCACACTGTAGTTCAAAGGGAAGGAATATCTCACTGTTAGTAAGAATGTGCGCTGTGGGTGCACCATAGAGAGTACGCACCCATTGAATGAAATGGGTGCCAAATCCATATTTAGAGAGAATTTCATAGAGGTACCCCCACTCGATGGAGTCAAAGGCTTTTGAAAAATCAATCCCCAAGGCTGTAGAAAGCAGGAAGGATTTAGAGGCAACCCACTTGAGGTTGAGTCGGAGCCTAGTATTGTCTATGCCAGATTGTTTTACATAAAGCCTGCTTGAGAAGGGTGAATGATTGAGGGAAGAATGGAGACTAATCTGGAGGCTAGCACTTTGGCCAGTATTTTTGTGTCCACTGACAGAAGGGATATTGGGCAGAAATTAGCACAATTTAATGGGTTGGATGATTTTTTTTGGTAGAAGGGAGATGATTGCCTCTTTCATAGTAGGGGGGAGAGTTCCGGCATTGTGAGCTGACTGGAGGGCACATTGAAGAGGCTGGATAATGTCAGTACCCAGAGCCTGGTATAATTCCACCGACATACTGTCTGGGCCTGGGGTTTCCCCCAAGCCATTTGGGAAAGTGCCAATTGGAGTTCTTCACAGGAAATTGGGGACTCCAGAAGAGTAATCTGCTCTGCAGTAAGAGTTGGTAAGGGAGTGTGCTGACAAAATTTAGCCACGAGAGCCTGCAACTCCTGAGCTGTATTTGAGGAGTTGGATTGATAGAGAATGTGATAAAACTGTTGCATTGTGGTGTTGATATGCATGGGACTAGTAGCTATCTCACCTGACGCAGTGCGGAGAGCATGTATTTGTGTAGCTGCTTGCTGCTTGCAGAGATGAAATGCTAGGAGCTTTCCATCTCATTCCCCTCCTGCCCAGAAGGCTTGCTTCTGTTGCAAGAGGTGCCATTCTGCCTTTTGATGCAGTATAACATTAAATTGGTACTTGAGACCAACTATTTGTTGGCATAGAGGACTATCTGGTTTAGCCCTAGTGGCAGATTTAAAACGGTGCTCTAAGACCTCCAGTTCAGATTGAAGTTGGCTGAGAGTCACTTTACGCTTCCAATCCCTAGCCGCTGAGAAGGCTATAATATGTCCCTGTAATACTGCCTTGAATGCCTCCCATACCATACCTGGAGCTACCCCACAATCCATATTCAAAGCGAAGTAGTCTTTGGCCACTTGTAATATATGGGGTGGAAGTCCAGATCTCAAAATAGGAGGGGGTTACAGTGCCGACGAGTGCCCTGTGAGTGAAGGTCAGGAGGGGAAAACTTAAGTGAGACAGTGTCATGATCTGATATTAATATTGAGCCAATCTTGGCATCAAATAAACATCTAGCTGCAGACTCATTCACCAACCAAAAGTCTATGCGACTATGGGAATTATGTGGAGCTGAATAAAAGGAGAAATCCCTACCTGTAGCATTGTCCCTTCACCAAATGTCCGTGAGGGCCCACTCCTCTATCATGATTTGTAGGGAGTGCTTAGCCCTGGGGTTAGCGTGTGGGTTGGGTTGGGACTTATCCAGAAATATGTCACCCACCATATTAAAACTCCAGCTAGTATTACAGGGAGTGCCAGCCCGTCCGGCTGTAGATCTGACAATGCCTGACTTATAGCTGGGAAAAAGTCAACATGCTCCATATTAGGGGCGTACACATTCCCCAGTAAATCAGTACTCGTGGGGGAGTGCAATTTCACCACAAGCCATCTACCCTGAGCATCTTTTTTGACCTCTTTCACCACCCAGGGTGAGGCACGTTGGATGAGAATGGCCACACCTTTTGATTTGGTGACCAGGGAGCTAGCCAGGACTTCCCCCACCCACATTTTCTTTAGCCAGTTAGTACATTTAGCCATCAGGTGGGTTTCTTGGAGCAGGGCGATATCTACCCATAACGATTTCAAGCATTGAAGGACTTTTGTACGCTTAACCGGATGGTTGAGTCCTTTTACATTCCAGGATATCCAGTGGTATCCCTGGGGCAGGGAAGGGGTAACAGGCATCTTCTAACACAATAGACAAGAAGAGTTACTTACAGAATGTCCCGTTAGAGCACCAGAGGAGGAGATATGAGGTGCCAGATTCCCTAGATACCATAGAAAGAGGAGGGCTAAAAAAATCTTCCCTAGTTCAGAGGAAGGTGTAAGCATCGCTTGTTATGTTCCTACTATAGGTCTTTGGCTATTCAGAGGCTGTAACCATCTTAGTAATTCTAGGAAAAAACAAACAAACAAACAAATAAGTGATATATACCAAAACAAACAAGGAAAAGTGGGAAAATAAAACAAAATTCAACAAGTGTCAAATGTAAGAAATACTTCTATACACTACAGTAACAACACTGTGAGTCTGAAGGTCAATGTGCGAGAGGGTAATACACATGTATGTGTCCCTTACAGCAGCACTAGCTTCAGCACTCAACTCGAGGGGGTAGTTCAGGAAAGAGTTATCAACCCAACTCATCCTAGACCCACCCTAACCATAGGTCAGGCGATGCGACCCTTGGAGGAGGAAGGGGAGGGAAAGGAAGGGGGGAGGAGGGGAAGGGAGGATATGGGAAGGGGAAGGGATGGTGGGTACACACACCTGCTGGTTACTAATCGCTAGCCTTGAGCCAGCCCCATTAATGTAGTGAGGGAGAATGAAGGGGGATTGTAAGCCCAGAAGTAAGCCTGAGACTTAAGCACTAAATTGGATGTCCGTATATGACATATGTGTCATATGCTGAGGAGAGGGGACTATAGTCACTCGTGAGCTCCTGAAGTAAGAGCTACACCCCAATTAGGGTGAAAGGACTGTGTGGGCTTCACTGACTGTCCAGACATAGCATATCGGCAACCTTCGGAACAAAAAATGGGGGGTTGGGTAAGCCCAGAAGCAAGCCTGAGGCTTAAACGCTAAATTGGATGTCCTTATATGTCCTATGTTGGGGGTCATAATCATCCATAAGCTCTTAAAGTAGTTAGGGTGAAGAGACTGTATATGCTTCACTAACTGTCCAGGCATAATGTGTCAGCCACACCCAGAGGAAAAAAAAGGGGGGGATTAGACCCCTACCTATGTAAGGGTTTAATGCTTCTGATAGGAAGCGTGTAACCTTGTCTGTCCTGATGTGGGAGGGATAGATCAAGGAGCCCCTTCCACTATAGCCATTACGTAGGTGGTATGAAATGAGGAGAAAACTTGATCGCAGCCCCACCACCCCTCGAATATAAAGCAGCAAATACTAGAAATAGAGAACAAAGAAAACAAATTAGGGTCCAATGTTTGAACCTTCGACCGAATCGGGGGAGCCCCGAGGAGTACATCCAGGTTCCGTAGAAGAGTTCATCACCGCAGCTGCATAATCGATGAGCCCAGGTTTTACAGGGGAAAAGGCATCTGCAAGTTCCAACAATGATGCCTCTGACAAATCAGCTCAGTCGGTTGATTATTCTGTGTCCATATCAGGGGAGTCATCATGTAGTTGGTCAGGTGGTGGGGAGAGATCCTCCCTGGAAATCTTTGCAGGAGGAACTGCTGAGATTTTAGAAGGCTAGTACTGATGCCCACTTCTATGTCACTGTCTAGATTTAGGAAGAGGGTTTAGCATGCGCTGAGGAAAAGATAGTTGCTTGCTAGAGGTAGGTAGGCAGGGGTCAGGCCTTGGGCAGCAGTGTGAACAAACTGGGCAGCTCAAAAACGATCACTCGGTTGGGGACTGGTGAGCTGCAGGACCGGTCCTGTTGATAACAGGGTCAAGGAGGGACCATAAGTGGAAAAAAGGTTCCTACCAGGGGGTGCTGCATGGGAGGGCTCCCAGAGCCTTCTGGGATTTGCAGTAGGACACTGTAGGCCTGGCCAGAATTTGTGGATCCAGCGTTCAATCTCTCCAGGGTGGTCAGCTGTAAGTTCATGGCCCTCCTTAAAGATTCTCAGTGTGGTGAGATTTTAAATTTGAATTTAAAGTCTTGCTGATATAAGAAACATTTGATTGGGCCAAAAGACCTCTGATTTGCAACTGTTTCCTGAGCAAAGTCTCTATAGATACCAATTGCTGTGCTTTGCCAAGACAGTTCCCCCAGATCCCTTGCCACTTGCAGAATCCTCTCGTTCGTAGTGTATCTTAACAGGTATGCCACGATTGGCCTAGGAGTATTGGTATTCTTGTTTGAGTGAGCTGAGATTCTATGGGCCCTTTCCACCGCCATTGGTCCCCTCCATCTGTCTCCTAATATGCGTAGAAGATTCTCATTTAGGAATTTCTCCATTGATTGGCCCTCTGCTCCCACCGGGAGTCCTATAATCCACAGATTGTTCCACCGGCTCCAGTTTTCATGATCCTCAGCCCTCCCCCAGAGCATTGCCAACCTCTCCTCATGATGTTGTAAACATTGCCAAACCAGTGCGTGTTGCACTTCACAGACCTCAGCTCTTTGTTCCACAGCATTCTTCCTGTCTTGAAGCTGTTGAACATCCTTTGTAGTGCCAGACAGAGAAATGCTGATGTCATCAACTCTAGCAATTAGGGTTTCTAAGAGCTTGGTAATGTGTTGCAAAGATTCCCCTATGGCCACCGGTTGATCCATTTTCTATGAGGCAAGGCAATCCAATCTCCAAAGAAAAGAGGTAATAAAAGATTCAATTCGGTAGGTAGGAGATAGTAGTAGCCCCCCCCAAAGAACGTGCTCGTAGATGCAGGTGAGTGGCGACACACCATGCCAAGTAGACAGGCTGGCTTGCGGTGTGTGTAAGGATTCAACAGCCTAACTATGCCCTCTTAGTACCAGGTCCCAGGGCCACCAATAAATAGAAAATCCTCCGAAATCCGGTGAAATGAACGCGCCGCCCAGCAAGGGGGGTATTACCTGTGCATTAAGTGCTTGTTTTGTGGTGCGAGGTCCATGGGATCACGATGTCCGAGTGCGGATGCGCTGAGGTCTGGATGGAGCTAGAGAGTTATGCTGCCATCTTCTTTGATGGCTAGACCATGCCCCCTCTAAATGGGTTCTAATCTTTTTAAAACTAGTTCTGACAACCCCTGTATGTAATACTAATGGTGATATATGGTTTCTTGTTTTTTTGTTAACCCCATATTTCTTTGTTTGTATGTTTCTTTTAATAAGAATGTCCCTATGTTTATGATAAGTTCCATAAGATCTTCAACTTCCACCTGGCTACCCGAGAGAAAGGAATACAACTTGCCATGGCTGAACTTCTCTTATAAAATTTGGCATTTGCACTGCGCAGCATTCTGTACTGTTGCACTGCAGCATCAGTATTGGCTAGTAGCCCAAGATCCTGGTGTGGGAGTACAACCCAGTCTTTGACACCATAAGCAAACAAGTTACTATGCCACTGATACTGTTCCTCAAGCATTGCTGCCAGTATGTTGGCATACAGAAATAGAAGAAATGGGGGACATGACCATCGGGTGAACAAGTGGTACAGAGAAAGATCATAGAGGAAGCCAGCTGTAGAGTGTTGAGATAATGAAGACAAATGTGGATAAATCATTGTATTAGTGTGTTTTAGAGTAACGTGTAGGGGATGGTAGCTGTGTTTATGTTTCAGTTTGTATATGTGTGCATGCATGTGAGAGTGAGTGCATCTGAACATTGTATTAATGCTTTATTGAGGAGCTTTTCCCTTAAAATGGGTATAGGCTTTACAAACTGGGCTTCAACATATTGTGTTTGCATGTGTTTGTTGTACTACAGTAGCTACTGGTATGCACACGTATCTGAGTGAAGGGTGATCAGTGTGCACATGTGTTCTCCTTGTGTGTGTACAGTACTTACAGCTGTGTTGGAGAGAGTAGGAGGAGCTAGAATAACTGCACACTATGCTGCTGTGGATGAGCAATGATAGCAGGACTGAGTAGAAGTGCTTGTTTTTATGGTAAAGCACATGTGCCACCATTGCCGCAATTGTGAGCTGCTAACAGAAACTTCATTTAATTCTGTTAGAGACGCTCAAATTTTACCCATTGCTCAGCTTTTCCAGACTGTCCTGTGTTGTGGACACTTGTTGGACTGGGTCTCCAAGTGTTGGTGAAGCCCTGAGTGTGACCCCTTCCTGAGAGGAGTCCATAGTGGCAGAAGCCCCAGGACTAGCCAGACTCAAAAAACTCTGCGGAGGGTGAAGGCCCTGGCAACAACTGAGAATGTCCCCCTTTTGGAGATTGTTTCTTGGCAACCAGGAAAAGGAAGAAAACAGATGAAGGAATTGTTTTTGTCCATCCGACCAACCCAATAGTCACATCCAATTATTAATCAAGCATTGTTTTATTCAGTTTTAATATTTTGCCTGAAACATCCCCTTTTCTAGCTCTGACTCTGCTCTGATTCTGCTACCAGTGTTCTGAGGCATTTACTTTACACATTTTATATATTTTACCAGATGTAACATCTGTTTTGTGGTGCTTATTTGTATGTAGGGTGTTTTTGCTTTTTACTTATATTTTAAACTTGGAGTTTTATCATAAACATTGCAACGTTTGCTGAAGTGTTGATTTCTGGTGGCATTTTGGATAAGTGGTTGCAGCCGCTGCCATTGTAGCTGCTATTGTTGCTGTTTATTTTGTTGGTGGAAGTGGAGATGAGATGTGCTAATTTATAAATTGTAAGTAAAGTACCAAGTGAACATATAGAACATACTAGGTCACAGTTAGTAGTTACCTGGGTAATTAATTTAGACCCAAGATCTTAAAAAGACTTTTACAATTGTAAATTGCACTAGAAACCCATTACTCTGCTTGTTCAGATTGTTGATTCAATATAGAACAATCTTAATTGATCCTAGGGATGTGCAAAAAAAAATTCCGCCTGCGGAATTTCAGAAAAAGTGTGAATTTCACTTCCACGAAAGTTCAGAAATCATTTTCAGAACTTTCATGGAAATTTCACCTTAAAACTGCAGAAAAAATATATACAAATTGCAGGTTAATTTATTAAACTGTGGAAAAAAATCTGCAGAAAGGATCACTGCCAGTGGTCAGTTCTGAGGCTTTTTTTAACTACAGTTTAATTCATTACTCCATCCCCCACTGATCAGGGGTCCCAGTAAATACCCACAATCCCTTCCATGGATCCTCCAGGTTTCTAGTGCCCCCCCCCACTCACCAATCATGGCATCCAAAACATTTTGTTTCCCTGATGTCTAGCAGACCACCCTCCCAATCCTGAATTCCTTAATCCACAAATAAACAGCCAGCAGTCCACCAACTCATGCCCCTCTATTCCCAGCGTTCCTTGGTGTCTAGTGGACCTCCCCATCCCTAATCCCTTATAAAAAAATCCCAATTCTCTGGTGTCTATTGGACCCCCCCAACCAACATCCTGACAGTTCATCTGCCACCACAGCACTCCCCTCCCCACCCTGCCCCTGAGCAGACCACCAGCACAGCACTCCTCTTTCCTCCACTACCAGTGGCACACTGAATTGTCAGTGAATGACTGCATGGTTGTACAAGCAGGCATTCATTCACTGACAGTTCATTAAACTATGGATAGAATAAATTCCGCAGTTTATATGCATTTTTCCACAGTTCACAAAAAAAGTCTGCAGAACTCAGTGAAAATCCACAGAAAATCCCAGTTTCGCCAATGGTGAAAGTTCCACAATTTTCAGAAATTTCAGAAATTTCACTGAAGTTCCGCAAAAGCAGAATTCACAGCTATTGCCCACCCCTAATTGATCCTTTAAGGGCAGAAATAAGTGATCCAAGGTAAAATATGCACCTAAATTCAATGTTTCAATCTATTCTTATTAATCTTAATTGTATACCAATATAAGAGAGTGCACAAGCGAAAGCTCTAAGACTTAGTTGTTACCTACTACTCGAGAAGGCAGCTGCTGGTAAATGGAGCACACAGGCAGTGATAGTGTTTTATTGCGTCTCATTTTCCTGAACAAATATTTGTGCTTCTACTTTCCTGAGCACATTCATCTACATTTATACTCTTAAGCAAGTTTCTTTTTTTTTTTTTTTTGAAATTCTCAGTTTATTCGTTTTACAGAACAAAGGAAACATACAGGGATCAAAATTAAAGTCGGTAACAAGTGACATAGTAAGCAAAAGAAACAAATAAAAAAAAACATCAATACAAAACCTCATATAATCCCACCCGCTAAACCCCGGAAGATGTCACCACCACTAGAAGATACCCTGAATAAAATCAACTAGTGCCCTGGGGCAGAAAAAAAACAATTGGAAATTCTCGTTTAAATCATATCTAAGACAGACTTTAACCCAAAGAGGGATAGAATAGAATGAAAGGAAAGGGACCATGAGGACCCCAAGGAGGCTTAGTGGAGGTACAAGGCATACAGTTTGCCCCACTTTTGTGGAAAGTCGGTATAGCATGCCTGGAACTGGCTATTAATTTTCAATTTTAAAACATTGAGACATTCCGCCCACCCTCCTGATAAGAGATCTCCAATTGATCTAACCAGTGACAGGCACTAATCTTTTAACAGCAATTGAAATTAGGGCCATATGGTATTTTTTCTTTAATCTTGATGCTGGAATAAATACCTAGTATACAGATTTCGGTGTAAATAATTCCTCCAATCCCAAAAGTGGGTCCATACTGTTACAAATACTCTTCACAAGGCAACCTTCTCACAGGCCCAGAATACATGCAAAATACTACCCTGGCCCTCACCGCATCTGGTACATTTAGCAGAACTGGACCTCCCAAATTTAGCTAGTTTCAACGGTGTATAATACATATTATTAATTATGTAAAATTGTGTAAGTCTGTTCCTATCCAAGGTGAGGAATCTATACATATCTGTCCACACCTGACTCCAGGATATAGAGGATCCAGAAATCATTGATGTCCACACCTTGGAACCAGTTAAAGCCTCTGGGGCTTTGATGAGTAAAAGCTGAGCATAAAGCCTGGCTATACTATGGGGTTTAGTTACATGAATCTTAAGCTGGTCCAGGAAAGGTCTAATATTGGAGGTGGTCCTCACCAATCCAAAAGCCTTGGCTATAAGGTGTCTCAGTTGATATACCTTAAAAATATTCTGTGGGGAGACATTAAATTTTGTCAACAGGTCCCCAGAGGAGCCAAGCGAGTCCTGTATATAGAAGTCATCCACAATACAGTCTCGGATCTGCGGCAGCCATGGCGGGAGCAGCCATTGAGATCCAATCCTAATGTTAGGGTTGAGAATCAGCGGTTGGGCTGGGTCTTTGGAATGTTGTATTCTAACCGAGGCACAGTATTGGTTAAAAACCTTTACTGAAGTCCCTATCACTGTATTACCTATTTGAGCCGGTAAGGCCGAGAAGTTGCAATAAAAAATGGATTGAGGATCTATGTTGTGTTCCTTTAGAAGTACGAGCTCAAGCTTCAGCCATTTAGGCATATAGCAGTCATTAGGAAGACAGAGCCATTTGCCCATTTTTACTAAGTGACTGGCCCAATAGTAAAGTTCGAAGTTGGGTAAACGAAGGCCTCCGTTTTCCTTAGACACACACAGTTTGAAAAAGGATCTCCTTGGTTGTTTGCCTCTCCAAATGAATTTGGTTAAAGATGAGTGGACCTTTTGGAAAAAGGATTTGGGCAGCCATATATTTAAAAGGCTCAAAGGGTAAAAAATACGTGGGAGTATACTCATCTTAATTATGCTAATTCTTCCACCTATAGATAAGGGGAGGCTCTCCCATCTGTTAAGATCACTCTGTATTTTGTCCACCAAATCCTCTAAATTAAGTTTTTTTATCATGTCTATATCGCGGGCTAAATAGATGCCCAAATATTTAAGATGATCTGGGGCCCATTTCATTCCAAATTGGGTTACATCAGCGTGGAACAAGAGTGAGTTAAGCGGAAAAAATTTCAGATTTGGTCAAGTTCAGTCTGTAATTGGAAACTTCACCAAATTGATTGACAATTTTCAGGACCTCCCGAAGAGACCTACACGGGTTGGTGAGGTGGAGAAGGATGTCATCCGCAAATACCAATATGGTCAGCATTTGTTGGGCAATGAAACATCCTGTAATATCAGGTGAAGATTTGATGCGTGCTAATAGGGGCTCCAGATAGAGGTTAAATAGATAAGGTGATAATGGACAACCCTGGAGGGTGCCCGAATGCAAGGGAAACCTGGAAGAGAACACCCCATTGCAATAAACCTTTGCTGAAGGGGAGCCATAAATCGCCTTGACCCACTGAATGAATTGTACCGGAAAGCCCATCCTATCTAAGGTAGCCCACAAAAACTCCCAACTGACACGGTTGAAGGCTTTTTCGGCATCCAAGGCAACCAGTGCCATAGGAGGTTGAGAATCCTGGGCTAAATGAAAAATGTGTGTGAGGGTCCTCATGTGGTCTGATGCTGATCTCCCCTGGACAAAGCCTACCTGTTCCACACTCACAAGTGGTTGCCAAACTTGTTTGATCTGCAATGAGAGGATCTTAGTCAAAATTTTGATGTCATAATTTAGCAACGAAATTGGCCTATAATTGGCTGGGTCTAGGGCCAGCTTATTTAGTTTAGGTATTAAAATTATGATTGCTTCTAACAAAGAAGGATCCAATGGTCCAGAAATAAGGATGTAATTAAACAAATTAAGTAAAGCAGGAGCTAATTCTTTACAGAAGGATTTATAGAAGTTTGGGGAAAGGCCATCTGGGCCAGGGGCTTTGTCTAGGGTGAGATTTTGGATAGCATCCTCTACCTCCTCTTGGGTAATGGGGGCTGATAGGACCTCACATTGAGTGGTGTGAAGTTTAGGGAGAGGGGTATTCTCCAGGAAATCTATTATTCCTGAGAGTGAAGATGAGGGAGTTTTGTCCATAAAGGTCCCTATAAAAGGCCTCAAAAACTTCGGCAATATCTCTAGGGTTCATTTTGATGGATCCATCCCTTGCTCTTATGCCGGGAATCAATCTAGAACTCTCCACCTCCTTAAGTCTAAGGGCCAATAATCTACCAGGTTTTTCCCCCTGATCAAGGTATTTCGTTTTGGACTTCAAAATGGTATATTCTGTTTTTTCCCTAATCAAGTCCTCGTATTCGTCCTTAAGCTTATATAGATTCTCTAAGACGCTTTGGGAATTCAAAGTAGCGAGCTTCTCCTCAGCTAACTTAATTTGATTAGCTAAGGAATTAATTTTCTCCACTCTCAACTTTTTCTGTATGGATGATTCTTTTATGAATTCACCCCTGAGAAAACATTTCAGTGAGCACCACACTAAATCGTATCTGGACACAGAGTTCTGATTAATTTCTAGAAAGGATAGAATCAGAGATCTGAAAAGTGAGACAAGCTGTTCGTCCTTTAGAATCTGATTATTGAGCTTCCATGAGGTATCTCGTTGTCCGGGAGGTCCCGGAGCAAGTTTAATCCATGTCATAGCGTGATCAGAGATAACAATGGGCTCAATACCAGTAGAGGAAATGTTAGCTAAAAGGTTGGTGCTCACTAGAATGTAATCTATCCTTGACCAGGAGTCATGGGTTGGAGAGTAAAAGGTGTAGCTCCTAGTAGAGGGTTCAAGAGTCTCCAGGATCTTCCAAACCCAGCAACGAGCATAAATCTGTTAACGCTAGTTGGGCAGGCGATGGGGTTTTCATGATTTTAAAGGTCCTGTCCAGTAGCTGCGAAGGTGCAATGTTCAGGCCCCTCCCAGAATAAAGTTTGTTGGTAAGAAAGCACTCAGTTTGTCAGTTAAACCCATCAAAAAGTCGGAGTCACCCCCGACAGGGCCATATATAGATCCTAAAACAACCTCAGTATTATAAAGCATTCCTTGAACAAATACATATCTGCCATCTGTATCCTGAATATATTTCTTCAGTATGAAAGGTATACTACGTCTGATCATAATAGCAACCCCTTTGCTACTGGTAGCCCGACCCGACACAAAAACCTGTGAGAAACCTTTAGACCGTAACAGTTTGGTTTCTGTAACAGTGACATGAGTTTCCTGTAGGAGAAGGATATCCACCCTGCTAAGGAACAACTTAAAAGAATTTGGCCCCTTTTAGATGTCTCCCTCATACCCCTGACATTCCAAGTAGCAATTTTAACGTGATTTAACGCCATTAATGTCAGTAGGCGAAATATTCATGATCAAGAAACACCCCTGGCATGGTCTAACAGGCTGGTTGGTGGTGACATCTTCCACCCCCCCTCCCAAGAGAACAGCTTTGACCTCCCAGACATTCTCTTTCTGCAGTGGATAGGCAGTTTTGGAAAGAAATAAAGTGTATATTGGTAAAGTTAAACAACACATAAGGAAGGTCATCAGCCAAAATACAAACAGAATGAAGAGTACAGAGTCTACCCACCCGGTCCCTATCCCACCCATGCCCCCCCATCCCACCAAACCCAAAAAACTATATACAAACAACCCCAACAACAAACAAGACCAAAGAACCAAACATTTAAACCTTCGTTTCAGGTTCTCCCCTTCCCGGTACCATGGTAAGACCTTTGACACTTTAGAGACATAAACGTGGTCTGAATTAAGGGACCCCTCACAAGTACTACTGGGCCCTTTACTGGGACAGCTATACCTTATAGCGTGGATTAACCACGGTACCCAAATACCCCAATCACAGTCGTGAGGCAAGATCCCGAAGTTTAACTCCCCTCCCCGGCCCCCGCCACCTACAATTATCTAAACAGCCGTCTACTTAAAGCCTTCAGTAATACTCCTGATGACATATAACGATTCATCAAACAAGGTTAAATAGCCCTACCATATCCAACCCTTCGCCCATAACAACTAACAATAATGCAGAAACAAATAAATAAAAGTGGGGTCAGTACCTGAAGGAAGGCATTAAATGTGGAGACTGGTTAACCGGAGTGGAATCTACAGCAGGGCATAGGCGCCATCTACCGGAAATTGCAGTAGAGGCAGCTAGGTCGGAAACAGCAGGACGGACCAAAAAGCAGTCCGACCGCTAATGGGTCCCGAGCCTGTACCTTCCTTCACATTCCCGCCCAATAGGCCAGGCGAGTGAGCATGGAACTACTAAATCACAAGCCTAGCAGGCCTCGCAGCCTACCCAGCCTCCTCACACCCACTACCGGCCCGTCGATCTCAACAAGGCCAGGTAAGCCTCTACTAGAAACTACTACATTTTAATTAAAGAAAAGGCAGTATAAGGATGCGTTTAAGTTCGGATCAAAACTTGAGTTAACAAAATAGTACACCTGACAGCAAAAGGTCCATTAATACACATCAGTCCCCTTTGAACAGATTTGGGAGTTTCTTTGATAAATCAGCTAGGGCTTGGTCGGGATCCTCATAAGCCTGCCAGTTGCCATCCAGGGAGACCAGGAGTTTTGCCAGGTAGATCATCCTAAACCTCTTGTCAGCCACAATTAACTTCTTGATGATTGGGTGGTATGTTGCTCTCTTTTGTCTGACCTCATACGGGAGGTCTTGGGTGATCCTCAATTTGACATGGTTCCACTGCACCGATTCCAGTTCTTTAACTTTAGCTAGTACATGTTGGCATTCAATGTAGCTTAGGAACTTAATAATGAGTGGTCTGGGGGGAGAGCTCGATGGGGGTTTAGGCCTCAGCGATCTGTGTGCCCTCTCAGTATGGTACTGCTGGTTTATAGGTGAAGGGCCAACAGCTTTGTTGAGAAATTGCTGGACAAATCTTATAGTGTCACCCCCTTCTTCTGATTCTGGTAGCCCCAAAATGAGGACGTTATTCCTCCTGCTCCTTCCTTCCAGATCTTCGGTTTTGGCCTGTAGTTTCTGTAGTTGCTGTTTTAACTTAATAATCTCTGGGTCTGTTTTGTTTCTCCAACGTTCAGTGAGGTGAATTTATTTCAGATGCATACTTTCTTGATAAGTCCGTGAAATCACTTCTAATGGACTTAATTTCACTTGATATCTCCTGAAGTGTTTCTCTGAAGGGTACCATCTCTTGAAGGAAACGATCTTCAGTTAATAAAGCACTT
The DNA here is from genome assembly GCA_016271365.2 of Neoceratodus forsteri. Taxonomy (NCBI): domain Eukaryota; kingdom Metazoa; phylum Chordata; order Ceratodontiformes; family Ceratodontidae; genus Neoceratodus; species Neoceratodus forsteri. The sequence goes on along the minus strand of CM057450.1, from coordinate 1,733,085,203 downwards.
GATGTGGCAGAAGCTGTTTGTTTAGCTGATTGACCCAAGTTAGCATTTCTAGCCTTTTTGGATGCTTTCTCAGGCGTTGTTGGAGGGGTGTGTTTCACACTAGCTGTCTTCATGTAGGATTCCATCACTGCAGATCGCTATAAAATCTTTAGAGTGCCCCAAAAATCAGCACAAAGAGGCTGGAGATGATCAGGAAGCCTTTAGGGTCGCTATGCAATGAAATAATAGCGATATTTCAATAAAAGCAGTAAATTTAGCAGGTGGAGGATGGAAGCCCAGGAGAAAGCTGCCTTCAGTCACACTGCATCACGTGACCTCCCTTAAGCAAGTTTCTTGAACAGGCTCAAAGGAATTGCTTGAAATGATTCAATCACAACTTTTCCCAATAAAATTTACCAAAGCAGTACTATTACCAGAGTGGAACTATTTATAGTCATGCTTGCATTCACGAAAGGGAAACGGAAAAAGTGATACTCCATCAAAATGGTATGTACTCATAGAAAGTAAATATATTATAAATAAATAAATATAAACAACTACTTCCTTAAAGTAAAAAATTTAATAATATTTAAAGAAACACATTAGCATTCTCTGCACCAAGGGATGGCCAAGGAACCCAAGGTTGTTGATTTTAAAGCACATGTGCTTGAAAACAGACGCAACTAGTGCCCTGTTTTGTGTTTTAAAGCAAAAGGCAAGCTGCTTAACTCATGACAGGTATTAAACTAAACATCTTAGAGTTCATAATTATATCAAGTAGTGAGCAAATTACGAAAATAACATTTATATAGTGTATAAAGATTAAAAACAAGGAGATTCTTTAAATAACTGGTTAACCTGAAGGTTAAAAGGTCAAGAAATTCGTAGTTTTTTTTATAAAGCTAAGTATATATTGTTGGTAAAGGGATTAAATAATTTTGAAGTATTTTTAAGGATAATAAATAACTTAGTAATAGCTTATATTTGAGACACATAATTAAAACCCTGCTAATGTTGAATGTGACTTTTGTTAATATAGAATAACTAGAGAATTAAGAAGTTCAGATTCTAAGGAATGTTCCAAATTTAGAACAGTTCTATGTGTGTTTGGTAACTACAGTGTACCTTTTATTCTGACAATTTTCATTTGTTTTTTTCCAGGATAGTTTATTTAATCCTGGATATTGTGGAAATTGGAAACAGGAAATATTTTTCAGTCACTCAAAGGAACATCCAAGGATGTTAAGGACATCCTAGAACTGTGTATTTCATGTAACCTAATCCAGGAACACCAGAAGAACTACTTTTCAGTCTATTATAAAATCCAGCCTGATAATACAGTTCATACCAAGTAATTCTGGTGACCATCCTATACTCAAGATATGAACTTTTAGTTCTTAAGGGACTTTTTCTAACAAAAGCTAGTATTCATTTTTACTAGTACATTTATTGCTGCTTACGAGTTTGAGGTACTGGACCTTGAGCATTCAATTTGCTAAATACTAGTAAAGATTAGATTTTAGTGCATATTTACAGGTTGATACTAATATTGATTTTCCGGTGTCCATTTAAAAGCTGTTCATTTGCTCTCTGATCATATCTGAGAACATTTCTTTAATCATTAAGTAAGTACTAATTATTCCTGCATATTTAAAACCTTCCCATAAGGTACTAGTTAATAATAATCATTAAAATGGTGAGTACCAGGAGTGGATTAAATTATGCTCTGGACAAACAAACACAGAAAATAGTATAAAAAATGTAAAATATAAAACTAAAACAAAAAGTAAGAAAGAACTGGATGAATTAGTATACAAAAGCACAACAAACCAAAGTTTACATTATCTAAGAATAAAAATTAGATAAAAATCACTTCTTACTTTAATGATGTTATAACTCAATGTGAAAATATTTGTTCAACTCCAATATGACCAGGGCATTCAGAGGTATTTACATCAAAAGTGTTTGAAGCCAATACTCCAGAGATCATCTCACCACAATTGACTAGTATGCCTAGTAATTTGAATTTGACTTTGACTGCCCCTTCAAGGCCATGTGATAATGATGGGAGATCTCCAGCCAGAATACAAAATGATTGTCTTATTCATTTCTGTGATGATGTGTATTTATGAAACCTGTAAACTATGTTTTGCAGGAGAATAATGAGCCAGAGCAGGGGTGGGTAAAATAGCGAAAAGTGCTATAAAGGCCACAGGACTAGAATCACATACAGTAGAGCTAAAAAAATGATTTAAAGATTGACAAGAACACAAAAGGAAAAAACTACTGGATTCAAGCTGGAAGGCTCATAGTATTGTAACAAGGTCACTAACTTTTACTTAGAAAGACGATCTATAAATAGTGATTCAGGATATAGATGTACTAACAAGAAGCCTAAGACAGCCTGAATCCAGCTATTCTAGTTCTCCAAATAGCTCAAGTAATGAATCAGAGTTATCTGAAGGGGATATCCCTAGATTCTCTCCCAGTTCTACGGTGTCATCTCCTCAAGAAGGTTACTATGATCATATAAATTATGATAGAGAAAATTTTAAAAATCAGGCTGATTTCACTCTATTCACACCTCCTTCCAGACAGATGCTGGAGATAGTTAAGAACCCTTATTTTGCTAATATAGTGATTTTGGAGATTCTTTTGGTAATAAAGGAAGAGCTTGCTGCCTTAAGGGTAGATGTGTTCCATAATAGAACACTCATGAATAACATTAAAGTGATTTTGTGAACTTCTCCATGGAAAATTGGATTAAGAACCTGTAGTAACCTGTAGGAGTTGTGATTCAATCTCCTACCATTCAAACTGCAAAAAAAATGATATTTTCCATGAAATTAATGCTTTTATTTCTGTGCTCTGCTTCATTTGTATAACCCGCCTCTTTTTTTCCTCAGTGCTGCAACCCCCATGTGTGACATCATGCAAGGGAAGCAAAGTTTATAAGCACTGTTTTGAAACAGAGACCTCTGATGGTCAGTCTTGGTATTGCAGACATTTACACGCCCAATATAGGAGACTACATCTCTCAGTATAGAAACCCTGCCAACCAGATACTATATGCAAAATTCCTTGTTTGGAAAATAAACATATGAGAGCTTTTATTGTTGAAGCCACAACAGAGATCTGAGACTGCACATCACAGTAAGTGAAATTGAAAAGCAAGGTCTTATTGTACCCACAATGCCTTGCTATGGACATCTACATATTAGGTGCAGCCACCACCACCAAAATAAGTGACTATACCTCAGAGTAACTAACATTTATATCAACATGATAATTTACCCAGAATTCCTTGGTGCTGTATGTAAAACATTGACAGTTCCCTTGCATGACATCATTCTGGGGGCATGACTGCACATAGAAAACTGGAGAACACAGTGCTGATAAAACATAAATAAAAATGTCTATAAAAGATTTTTTTATAAAACAAATTGCAGCTTCAGTATCTGAAGCATGTGTGGCAATGGGATACTATGTGAAAAAGGCATCTGTGAAAGCTCACAACATCACTTTAAGGAACAAGAGACCAAAACAATCAAGTGATGTAAGTAATGACTGTAGTAGTGAATAAATAACAGAGCAAATCACTAAGATCAATAAAGTCTGTCAAGTTAATATTCCCCCTCCACTTGAAAGGGGTAAAGATGTCATAATGGAATATATTGACCTAACCAATGTAGTTAAAAAGAAACAACATAGAAGCCGGACCAGAGGCACAGAGGGCTAAGGCGCTGGTGCCTTTCCTCATGCTGCACTGGGTTTAGGAACAACCTTAGCTCACCAGGGTGCCAGCTCAGAGGGGTGGGTAGGAGCAGGATTGAACTGTGGCTCTCCCCTCCAAAGGGGTGGAGTCCCACCCATTGGTAGTCCCGCTCCTACTGGTTGAGGTCCAGTGGGCACGTAGGTGGCATGGTATGGCTACACAAGTCAGGGGAAGGGTGGAAGGGGCCACAAGATCCTGACATGTGCGTGCATCTCCACGCATGTACATGCACGTGTACGCCATGGCCTCCGGTAGGGGGCGGGGAGAAAAACTGAAAAAAACAAGTTAAAGTATATATGAAAAAAGTAAAAACATAGGCAGAAAAATAGAGGAAAAGGAAATCTAAATTGTAATCCACTAAAACTCATGAGTTAATGGTCATGGATAAAATACCAACAGAAGACAGTACAAAAATAAAATAAAATGCCTCCTTAAAGACAAGAAAGACTAATAAATTTGATGATAACTTTCAACAAAATACACAAATGTTAACTGAGAGGGTGCTTAGGAATGAGTCAAATAAAACATCTTCTCTAACAAGGAATCAACAAAAGCAAGTTATATGGGCCTCTGTAGTCAAACATGATTGGGGTAGATCCCAAGAAACAAAATACTCAACAAGCACAAAGTAGCCCAGCACATCAAGAACTAAATGAGACAGCTAAATTAAATAACAAGTTACATCATTAATTCCAGATATACAAACTTTAAATATTAAAGAATACTTAATAGAACTATATGGTATACCAACTCTGTATCAAGAGACGCAAGCGACTCTGAGTGATACTAAAATTGATACATATAGATGGTGAGAAAGGAGACATTTATGTGACCTGACTGAGTAATAATCTTTACCCAGACTGTGTTCTAATTTACACCAACACATAAGGAACTGCAAACAAATCTGGAATATGGAACACGATTTAAATAAAAAGGGTTTTAATTTACTTCCTCCTCAAATAGTCACACTGTTAAGTACTAATATGCAAGATCTAGAAAATAAGGATATATTAGAAGAAAATGACAGGATAGATAAGTTGGTGTCAGTAATTGAAATTTAAAAGGAACACCAAACAAAACTGAGAGAAAGTAAAACCCTCTGTTTGGTTGGGACCTAACTAAAGGTCAGTCAATAGGGCAAACAAAAAAGGAAATAGCTTCTTTTTTTCATGTGGGCTAAAAATTAAATATAATTTCTTTTTATAACCAAAATTACAATTCATGAGGCAATTTGCGATTCCCACACATAGATATTTAATTTGATTCACCAAGATTGGCAGCATTAGTAATGGAGAAGGCTAGAATATAGGACTCCTTAGGAATTTATTTAATATATTCACCAACTTGGGAATTAAAAGCTGTAACTGACTTTGTTACTCAGTTGCAGGAAACACATTTCCCTACAAAAAAGAATTGACTTAAAGCACAAAACAGTAAAGAAATTATACAACAGCAACTAAAAGCCATAATCAAAACAATAACGTGGAATATAGAAGGGTTAATAAACAAGCTGGCAGATATCAGCATACTGGATTTCTAAATGCACCCAAGAAACATGGTTAATAGACAAAAATCCTCCGAGACGGGTCACGTGATGTCTGCTTGTTGAGCAACAGCAGGAGTTTGGTGCTCTCCCTACCTGCCAGCTATTACTACAAATTTAACATCTTTATCAGCAAATCTAGTGAGGAATAACGTTAATACTGATACAGATACACTCTACTGGATGGCTTTTGGGCATTCTAAGTAGCACAGCTTTAAACTAGCAGAAAGATGGAAGTAGGCAAAAAGCAGGCCACAGTCCGACACACACCGCCTGCTACACCGGAGAAGCTGCCGAAAAAAACGCGCAACCAACCTGGATCCACCTCCGACATATCTGGAAATAATAACCAAGCAACTTGCCCTTTGTCCGAGGAAAGATTCCTGCAGGAGATTGCTCCTTTGAAGAACGTGTTGCATTCTATCACCACCGATTTGAAGTCTATCCGGGGTGATCTCTCGCTATAACCAGAGTGTCTGATGCGGAGGCAGGTGACTTCCCCTTGAGCAGTGGAAAATCACCGCTGAGGCCGAGATGGTGTCCCTAACCCAGCAAGTCAGAAACTCCAGATGAAAACAGTGGATTTAGAGGGCCGAAGTCGACGAAATAACCTGGTGGTCTTGGGTCTCCCGGAGCTCGAGGAGGGTGCTGATGTTATGGCATTTCTTCAGAAGTTCCTCAACAAATTAGTAGGCCCATCGCCCCTCAATCCCCATTACCAGTTGGAACGGGCACATAGGGCTCTTAGGCCCAGACCTCCACCGGGTTCTCCTCCAAGACCCATCATCATAAAATTTTTGAGTTATGTGGAGCGACAGTACGTCTTTGTTAAATCTCAGGAGTTACAGTCCATCACCTGGGGATCGGCTAAACTGCGCATCGCACAGGATCTGCCTAAGGAAGTTAGAATTAAAAGATCTGCCTTCCACCCCGTCGTGCAGAAGCTGATTGCTGCTGGCATTCCCTTTCAGATGAACTATCCTGCCATTCTAAAAGTGACTGTTGATGGAAGCTCCTGCACCTATGATGCCCCGGATCTGGCTCTTAAGGACTTGTCAACTAAACTGCCTAACCTGTTCAAGTGCAATGGCTGACTGAGGGATCCTGATATAGATTGTCCTGGTTTGGACTTTCTTTAGGTTGCCAATAGTGTGAGATCGTAGATTGTCTTTCCTTAGATATATTCCTTGCTGTTGTTTCATTTATCCCTACCTGTCTGGCCACTCCTGGGGTCATTGGGATGTCTGAGGACTTTGGGTGGCTGGCGGGTGCTGGACTGGGCCACGTTGATCCCCTTCCGCTTTCTCATTCCTTCGATGGCACTATCGCCTGGAACCCCTTTGGGCTGGACGCTGTTTCCCGGTGGGCTGGTTTCCAGTCGGACTGGTTTAGACCTATTGTTAATAGTTTCCCCCGGGAAACAACCCGACCCTCATTGTGATGGTGCCACAGCAGTGTATAATGTTTTAGCTACCTTCTGGTCCCTCCGCTCCCGGCTTCGTCGAGGGTGAGTTAATTCCCCTGTCTTCATTCTGGCTCCGATATGTTCAGCAGGGGTACTGGGGAGGGTTTCTGGTAGCTGCTGATTCTATTGTTCTTAACTGGATAGTAGTTGGTAGGGGGGGGATGCTGCTCCTGAGCCTTGGGCATGCTCTTAGGCTGCATTGCGCACTGGGGAAAGGGGGGTATGCAAACCCAATTTCTGGTTTGATGATTACAATAATTTTTCTGGGGTGGAGAGGTTCCGCCCTCCTGTCGGGGCTTAGCAATTTCTGGCCACCTTTCATTATACAGTTCTCCCTTAACCTGCTTGGATATGGGTTTGCATTGGGGTATTGGCTGCCAGGCTTTCATTGTTACTGCACTTCTCTTGGCTTCGTTTATGTCTGGAGCCGTATTGTATATAGTTAGTTGAATTTTGCGGTGGGTACTAGTTGGGGGGGAGGTGGGGACTCCCAGACTATCTGGGTTTATATACAGTATGGATACAGTTACATGTACTTCAATGGCTTACAGGATTTTTCCTATGGTGAATTTTTCTTCATAAGCAAATGGGGGCTGGGGCTAAAGGGTTCAAGTGTGCCTATGGCTTTGTTTTACTACCGTTTGAATCTTTATTTATTTTATATGTGAAATGGCTTTAAAATTTCTCAAGTTTGCATCGTGGAATGTACGTGGACTCAGAGGGAAGGTCAAGAGGGCTCAAGTATTTAAGCATTGCGACATATTTCATGTTGATATTTTGTTTTTATAAGAAACCCATCTTATTAACGCAGAATCGAAATGGTTGGTTCGATCCGGATTTTCGAAGGTATTTGTTGCTAATGGGTCCAATTCTAAGGGAGGGGTGGCGATACTTATCAAAAAATATGTCAACTTCTCGGTAAATAATACGATAGCAGACCCCGAAGGGAGATTTGTCCTGATTAATGGTTTGCTTAATGGGGACGATACAGTTTTGGGATCAGTGTATGGCCCAATAGGGGGAAGCCCCACTTTTTTCATGTCCCTCGCTGATAAAATCAGTGTTATACTCCCTTCCCAGATTGTGTTAGGTGGGGATTGGAATCTTCCACCTTCTCATTTGTTGGATAAAGACCCCAATTAAAACCTCCCACCTAACCCGGCTCAAAGATCCTTACTGGATTTTATCCATATGTTAGGTCTTTGTGACCCCTGGCGCCTTTCCAATCCATCCCTTCACTCCTTTTCGTTCTTTTCTCAACCCCATGGATCCTGGTCTAGGATTGATTATATTCTGTTAGCAAAACTCTTTTCGGGTCTCCTCAATCTGGTATCGAGCCGATTATTCTTTCTGATCATGCAATCGTGTGGGCAAATATATTCCCTGGTCCTAATTTTCAAAGGGACACTACTGGAAATTGAATACCCAGCTTCTAAAAGATACCCAAACTGTGGCTCAGATCAAGACCCTTATTTCTGCCTTTCTAGAGAATAACCTTGGATCCACTCCTAGATTTGATAGCATTTGGTGCTCCCTGAAATGCTATCTTAGGGGTGAGTTAATCAAGATGGCCTCAGCAAGGAAAAAGGCCCAACTGTCTCGGGCATCCTCTCTGATGACCAAAATCAAGGAGTTGGAGAGCTCTTGCTTTTCCTCCTCTCCCTTATCTTCTCTTGAGGCTCTTTTGGTGGTCAAAAATGAATATACAGACCTTCTTAAAGAAAGAGCTGAATATTGCCTCGTTAAGACGCAAGCTAAATATATTGAGCACGGGGAGAAAGCTGGTAAGCTCCTGGCATTGAGGCTTCGCACGATGGAAAGCTCCAGATTGAGCCCGTCTATACATTCCTCTACTGGTTCTATTGCAACTTCTCCTAGGGATATTGCGGAGATCTTTGAAAGTTACTACAAAAACCTTTACAGTGCACCTTCTTCTCCTGTTCCTTTATCCGACATTTCAACATATTTAAATAGTATTGCTATCCGACACTTTTGCCCTCTCACATATCTACCTTGACTGCCCTGTTTCACTTTCTGAAATTGAGGTTGTTGCCTCTATGGTTTCGGATAAGGCACCTGGTCCGGATGGATTTCCACAAATTTCTACAAGACTTTTTCCAAGGAACTCGTCCCAATCCTTCTTAAATTATACCAGTACCTTTTCTCTGCTACCAGGGTGGATTCCTCGCTTTTTGAAGCTACTATCATCCTAATTCTTAAACCGGACAAGAATCCCACTGACCCGGCGAACTACAGGCCCATATCCCTCCAGAATTACCATATGAAAATACTTGCCAAGGTGCTTGCTGAGTGAATTAAGAACATCTGGATCCATCTTCTTAGTCCCCGAGCAAGTTGGCTTTGTTCACTCTTGTTCCCCTTCTGACCACCTTAGAACCCTCTCTCATATCTCTCATCTAGCCCAAACCTCCCACCTCCCGATGGCCCTGGTTTCTCTAGATGCAGAGAAAGCTTTTGATCGTGTCAGTTGGCCCTTTCTTTGGGCTACCCTGGCAAAGATGGGATTCCCAGTCTCTTTTCTTAAATGGATCCAGGTTCTGTACGATTCCCCCTCGGCTAGTATATATTGTAATGGGGTTTTCTCCTCGAAATTTCAGCTGTTTACTGGTACCAGACAGGGTTGTCCCCTTTCACCGTTTTTGTTTAACCTCTACCTCGAGCCTCTCCTTATCAAGCTTAAGACTTCTCCGCTTGTTAAAGGTTGTTGGGTGCGCCAGCAAAGAATTGGTCCTTTCAGCATATGCGGATGACATACTTTTGCATGTCACTCACCCTGCCGCCTCTCTAGATCAAGCAATATGGCTCATTAACCAGTTTGGTAATCTCTCTCACTATAAGCTGAATATAACTAAGTCTGAAATTTATCCCTTAAATGTCCATACACATAAACATGGTCTCGTGAAGTTTGGCATGCAATGGTCGCCTAAGTCGATCAAATATTTGGGTATCCATTTCTCCTCGGACTTAGCCTTACTTAAAAAGCTTAATCTGGATGCTATCAAATCCCAAATTCAGCAGGATTTATCAAGATGGTCCAATCTCCCTATCTCTCTCTGGGGTAGGATTAACATTGTCAAGATAAATGCCCTCCCCCGTATCTTTTACCCTCTTAACTTATTGGGTCTCTGGTTGCCGCTCTCTTACCTGCAGCAGTTTCATGTGGCTTTCTCTAATTTTCTTTGGCGCGGGAAAGGGGTTAGACATTCATTTCTCAAGTTATCTCTCCCTAGAGATAAAGGTGGTCTTAGGCTCCCCAACCTTCCTTTATATTATTGGGCCACTCATCTATCCAAGTTAGGTAAATGGAGTTCAAATTACACTGATTCCTCTCCCCTGATTTGGCTTCAACTCGAGAAGTCGATCCTTTCGGATTCCAAGTTAGACCCTTACGCTGTTTTTTATACTCCTATCTCCACCCTCACACAATGGGTTACAGATCAAACAATCCTTACGTTCCTTAGGTCCCTCTCTCAGTGCCTGCAGTTTTTAAAGATCTTTCCTAAGTTGGACCTAGGACAACCTGTTGTTCTTAATCCCAATATCAAATTGGACAACTCGATGATTGTCCCTGACTGGCTCCCTCAAATTAGCAATACTAATCTAGAACAATACTATGGTCAGAGTTCTCTCCTCTCGTCACCGGATATTCTTGCCAAATTCGATATTCCAGTTAGTAAGATTTTTAAAGTATATCAGTTAAGGCACCTCATTGTCGAGAGGTTCAGCATTCAGTTTAAGGAATCCAAGGTTCAACCCTTCCTTTCGCATATTTTTACCCTTGCCTCTAAACCACAGTCTATTTCGGCAATTTACTCCTTTTTACTGGATTATAAATTTCCTGAGCCTAATGCGGGATCTAATATTTGGGTTTCTTTTGTTCCCGAGGGAACCTTCAACTGGTCTCGAATATGGAGGGATCTGTATAGGTATCACACTCAGGATAGGCTTAAACTTACCCAATACTATATCTTAAATAACATGCACTACACTCCTAAAAAGCTTTTCCGATTAAATAAATTAGCCCTCCCTTTGTGTACCAGATGCTCGCTGGATGAAGGGAATCCTTTGCATATTTTCTGGCATTGTACTAAAGTAGCCCCACTCTGGTCGACCATCCAAGTCAACCTGGATCCCCTATTGGGCCTTACCACTTATTTTACTCCTGAAATATGTATTTTAGGGGACTCTAGTGCCCTTGATTGTGTTGAACGTCGATATCATATTGCCCTTATTTCTGGGGTGGTTAAGAGGCTGGTTCTCAGGCACTGGACCAATCAATTGGCCCTGACCTATCCGGAATGGCTGACTGAGCTTTCGGCCTGTCTCAATGTTGAGAGGTTATCAGCCAGTGTGCAGAATCGTATGGATCTTTTTCAGAAAAGGTGGGGTAAGTTAGATGCTTTATATCTACACAGATGATCCCCTGGCCTTCCCTCTGGTGTCCATGGAAATTTGTCTACCTTTTCCTTGTTGTAACTTTGTTTTCTGCTCCTTTGAGGCGAATTCCCTTTAGTTTATTTGTAACTTTATTAGTATTTTCCTTTACAATGAGGTTATCTGGCACACTTGATGGGGAAGGGGGTGGTGGGGGGTGCGGGGAATGGGGGCGGTTTGTGGGGGGGTGAGGAAGTTGGGAGGTTTTTTTTTTGTCTGTTCGTTTTACTTTATACCATATGTGGTTAATTGACTCATTCTACCTTGTGTAAATGGTGGTGTTTTATTCTGTAAAAGTTAATAAACTTAAATTTAAAAAAAAAATCCTCAGATGCTATCAGGATATAGCAGTTTCATAGAAATGGCTACTAGATCAAAAAAAATTAGGTAGATCAAAAGAAGGGGTGGCAATCTATATCAAAACATCCTTACATTTTGAGATAATACAACTGAATAATTCAATACCAAATACAATTAGTTTATTATTACAAAATAAAGAATCTAGATATATCATAATAAACACATAGGCCAGGATATTCAAAGCAGTTGGGCATGGCACAACTGAGTTGCCGCCGGCGCAAGTGCAGACTTGCGCCAAGGAGCGATATTCAGCAGGAGCCATTGGGCAGTGCAAATCTCATTGTGCCAATGTGCAACTATAATGAATGCATGTGCAACAGCAGGGGGTGTGCCAATGAATATTGGGAGCATATACGATATTCAACCATGGTACCATGGCACAAGTGCGGAGCAAACCCTGGATGCACCGAGCAGACCTGAGCCTATAAAAACAGGGTGCAAACACACAGACAGCACTTGCGCCAGGCCAGAGGGAGAGAAAGAGAGAGTGGCAAGAGATGGTGGACAGACAGACAAAGAGACAGAGCAAGGGAGACAGAGCCAATGAGGAACACAGTGACTGGCACAGGCAGCCACAGGGGTAGAGGGACAGAGGTGGCAGTGGAGAGTGAGCCTGGGGCTGAGAGACCGAGTGGGACAGGCAGGTATAGTGCCATGCAGTGCACCAGGGTGGCATACAAGCTGCAGCAGCTGACCTCCCAGAGGGAGACAGAACATCAGGGGCCACGGATAGTGCACCCTTCCTAATGGAGGCCGTGATGAGGGGTGTGAGGGGGCAGGAGGAACAGTGATGTGGCTGTGGAAGGACCCATTGGTGGTACACCCGGAACAGGTGGTACTATGCCCGCACCACCTTTGAGAACTATACAGATACGGAGATTGTGGGATGGTACCACCTGAACAGGGCCATTCTGAGGCAGCTCTGTGAGCTGTGCAGTGTGAAGATAAGGGCACCCACAAGACAGAGCCACACAATGTCTGTGGCAACAATGGTGACAGCCATGATGTGCCTGCTTGCCACAAGCACCTTCCAGAGACCAACAGGGGACACCACAGGCATAACCCAGTCAGCCACATCATGTTCCTCACACAGTTCCTCAATGCTCTACTGCTACATGCTGCAGAATACATCCATTTCCCCAGCACACCGGCAGAGCATACAGCAACCATGCAGGACTTCCACAGGGTAGCACACATGCCTGGTAAACATCCACACACAACTGCACACAGCAGCAAACAGCAACACACACACATGCACCCATGTGCCCAGGTGCTGGCTAATGGTGGGGATCAGATGCATTGCACCAGTGCATAGGCGCAACTGGTGCAGAACTATCCTCATCATGCCCACGCCACAAGGGCTAGTGACTGGGCAGGCATTCACACAGGCAGCATGCAGTGTGACACACAGGTGCCACACCAGTGGTATGCACACAAACACACCGCCCATGTGCACACAGGGCAGCAGCATCAGACTGCAGTCAGGGTGGCACGCACATCAGGGCCACCGCATGGAACCATGGCCACCGCAGCCATGGCGGCGGCCACGCCAGGGATGATCAGCAGCCACAGGCCACTCATCAGCCACAGGGGGTGTTTGCAACAGCCCCCCAGGGGTTGCACTATGGGACCTTGACCAGGTCCATGCAGGGGTGTGTTGGTGCCCAAACAGACCCACCCCAGATGTGCCTGGGATGCCAACAGCAGAACCCAGCATTGACAGGGAGGGTGTTGCCCAATGCTGGGATCATGGGGTGGACAGTGCATTATGTGGTGTCTGTGGTGGCTGGCCATGCCCTGTGGCAGCCAGCAGTGCAAGGCCATCTGTGATCACATTAGCTATGTGATCCTGGGATGCAGTTGTGTCCTGCACAGTGCCCCTCTCATGCTGCTCGGCCACCTGGTGCACCTCCGCGCGCAGTACATTCACCCCAGTGGTAAGGAGCACCTGTTGCTCCATGGGGCCCTGCAGCAAATGGGTGTGCTCTGCCAATGGGTCAGCATCCAGGGGAACCTGGACAGGGTGCTGACCCACCTGCTTTGAACGACTGCTCTGCACAGCCCCCTGCTCAGGTGGACACTGCACAGTGAGGGCCCAATGGGGCAATTCCCTATTAGGCACCACTGCAGCGGACCCTACGTCCAGCTGCCCTGTGGGCCCTGCTGCCTGCTGCTGCTGCCCATCCAGTCACTGAATGCTGCCCAGCGCTTGTGCGGCTGTATCACCACCACCACATGGCACTGCTGTGGCAGTGCACATGGAAGTACCCACAGTGGCAGCGGGCAGCTGTCCCACCACTATCAGGCCACTGGGTGTGCTGCCTGTGATGGTATCTGGTATGGGCATCTCCCCCACAACACCACCCATGCTGTCCAGGATTATGGTTAGGTCATCATCGGTGTCGGACCCTGCCCTGATCTGTGTCTCCATACAGAGGACGCCGAGACTCGTATGCTGTAGAAACACATCCAGGGCCTCATCCGACCCCATGCCCAGGACATCTGACTGGACAGTGGTGGTGGGATGTAGCTGATCAGGCCCTGGATGCCAGTGGAGGTGGATGACTGGTCCTGCCTCCATGGCTGCTGCTGGTGCCCCATCCTCTGCATGCAGGCATGATGGTGCTGGAAGTGAAAACAGATGTGTCAGTGATGTAAGGTCCCCATTCCCCCACCAAGTCCCCCAACCCCTCAACACAGTCACTGCATGCTGTGCATGCCCAACATATGCACCATGCAGTGATAGGCTGCCACCCATTTGGAATCCTCCACGTGGCATACTCTCCACAATGTTGTGGTGCATGGTGGCTGCCACCAACTCCTCCTGTGCGATGAGCTGTGGCGCATCAGCAGTCCCACCTCCAGTGGCTTTCTGGGCTGCACGGATGGCTGCCACTTTCTCTTTGATGCACCGCTTATCAGTGCCCACCTTCTTGCAGCACTGCTGCACTGACCGATGGTGGCTGCCCTGCTGTTTGATGCATGCTGCCACCTCCTCCCAGGCCCCAGCCCTGGCCTATGGTGTGCCCATGGCACCACTCAGTAGTGGCTCTCTGTTGAGGTAGGCATCAAACAAGGCCTCTGCCTCTACCTTTGTGAAGCTGGGCCTGTGTTTGTGTGCAGGCCCATGCTCCTCACCCTCCTCACCTTCCAACATGTTGCTACCTGTGGACATGGACAGCATAGTGTGTCAGTGTCAGCAGCACCCTACACCATTCCCCCTGTCGTGCTGGCTGGGCTCAGCAGCATACACAACTTACCTCAGATGGATGCAATACCAGTGCATGGCCTGTGCCAGTCCATGGTGTTTTTATAGCTCAATACATGCAAATGAGCATTGGCGCAATGGTAATGACATGCTAATTTCTGCAGTGTGCCACACATTGGCTGATGAGCTCATTAGCTTGTGGCAGCTGAATATTGCAAATTTGCTCCATGCACAATGAGATTGCTCCAGAGAAAGTTGTGGTGCAATGCCCAGGCATGTGCACTGTGCAGGACTGCAGTGCACATGCGCCGATCGGTGTGCTCCCACCTATTGCGCACTGTGTGCCCACTGTGCAATAGGGACTGTGGCACATGATACACCATGCCTGCTATTGTGCACTGGTGCACTGTGCAGCAGCTGACCCCTGACCCCTGGTGTGACCCTCTGACCTCTCGTTACTCCCTTGCCACGAGCCAGTCTGGCCATGCCCATGTCGTGCATCTCCAGCAATGGATGGGCAGAAACAGTGCATGTATCCTCGATTCGTGCATCTGGTGCATGTTGTGCACACGTGCACCTCCAGCTGCTGTATTGCTCCTCCACAGTGAGGTTGGCACCATGGTGCAGCATGGAGTTCGGTGGGTAAGGTATTGGTCACAGGTGGAGCTTGTGAATCTGGTGGCATGTGTAGAACCACACACCCCACAGCTATTTGGCCATGTGCCCCTGCAGCAGCCAAGGGCTGATGTCTGGTAGGGGATTGCTAGCAGACTACAGCAATGCACTGTGGTAGCTAGGTCCGGGGAGCAATGCTGCCATAGGTATGGGTACCTCATGCGGCGGGACCCAGAGTGCCTGTGATGGCTACAGGCATGTGTCCAGCTAAGGGCCATACCATGGCCAGGTAAGTCAGCCCATTCTGCATGTGTGCCTTAGTGCTGTACTGTGGTGTTGACTAGGCTGCCTGGCATGCCCTGCAGAGGGGTGCACTATCATCATGCACATTGTGGCGTGGCAGTGCAGCCGCAGTTTGCATTGCGATACAGCCATACAGGACATGGGCAGGGGCACACCATGCACAGGGGTGGGGTGGTGGACACAAGCTGTGGATGACTTCTGATGTGCTCCTGTCTTTGTTCCATTCCCAGGACCTGAGGATCACCACTGAGCGAGGGCAGCAGGAATGATGGGAGGAGTGCAGCAGGCCACATTGGGCCTCAGAGGTGGTGCAGGAGCAGCACTGGCACCAGCAGGACTGCAGAGGGCAGGTAGGCACTGTTTTGGTCCTGTGCAATTGACAGGGTGTCAGCAGGGGAGTGGGTGTGGGCATGGCCACCTGTGCCGTGTGCCATGGCAGCTGTGTGTGTTGCACTGTGCATGGTGCATGCCACTGTGGGGCAGCCATTGCACATGTGTGCCAGCTGTTGGTGGGGTGGGTGTGCACCCAGCTGCCACTGGTGTTGCTGTGGTGCTGCTGGTGCACTGTGCCATGTGGCTGTCTTTTCGCTGTCGGGTGGCCATTGAGCGGTGGTGACCACCTCTTTGCACTGTCATGACGTGCAGAGTTGCTGACAGGCATTGGCCCACCCCCCCGGTGGGTGGCTGGGGTGGCCATTCCTGGGTGTGTATTCCCACTGCCCATTGCACAATGAGGGTGGATATGGTACATTGGGACAGTGCACTGATCACCTGTTCTGACCCTTGTCATTGGTGTCCAGTGGTGGAGGCGGATGCCATTATACTGCAGGCTGCTCTGCCAAATCATCTTGATAACATCCACCACCATCATGGAGGTGGTCATGCAGGTGTGCTGACTGTTGCTGGTGGACAGCTCTCCTCTCTCGGGAGGGAGGGGGTCATAGTTTGGTGTTTGACTGACCTCTGGTGGAAGCCAGGGGCACAGCAAGCATTGAACTGACATTGAGGGATGGGGAGTGGTGACATCGGCAGTGATGCCTTGGTGTCTGGGTGTGTGCCACTCCCCAATGAATGGTGAAAATACCATGCAGACTCCAGGGAGATGGAGCGTTGAGGTAGTCCTCTCATTTCCCCCACCTGCCTGACTCCACGGTCCCCGACAAAAGCAGAATGTACGGGGTGTAATCCACCCCACCTCGTCTTCACCTGGGGGGTAGAACCAAAGCTCCATGGGGGGTCAACTGAGAAGTCAGGTAAGGTGGCAGAAGTGGGGACAGGCCTCATTGAAATTCCTGATGATGCGGTGCCTGTGGGGGCGAGGGGTGTATAAACAGTAATTAAAAAAAAAAAAAAGAAACTACAAAGCCTACCCTCATAAACATAAACTGAAAGCATTAAACAAAGCTAGCAAACAATGTAAACAAGCACTGGAGAAGCACATGTATCAATGATTTTATTGTTTCTTATTTATGTAAAGGCAGAATAATTGTTATGTACATTATGTGCATTGTTTATTTATTACCCATTGTCAATGTAAATTTTGTAAAGACGTGTGTTGAACAATAAAAAGTTTTGTACCATGTATGTCTGTGTTTCTAGTGGTATGTGTGTGGGTGCAGATGAGGGTTATGAATGTGTAACAGGTTGCCACAAATGTCAGTACACAACCCCAGTCCTATGGCCTAAAAAGGGATGTGGGGAATGTGCCAATAACTCCTATGGTGATTCTTACCCAAAGATGGTGAGTTAAAGTTTGGGTGTAAATGTGTGCAGTGCTTCTCCCAGGGGGCAGTTTGGTGGACTTAGTAATAAGCCATCAGTGTCTCCAGGCAAACAATACCAACCCACTAAGCTCCCCAGGAATATACCACACTCACTCCCCATACAATGTCATTGGCATTATGGCAAAACTAAATACTTTTGTACATTACAAATACTGTAATATGCTCACATAAATAATATGCTCATGAGTCAGTGTTGTCAAACAAATAACAAGGAGTTTTACTGGGGATCAGGAATGAGGTCTTATGGGAAGATAATGGGGTTGTATAACAATAAGAAACAATAGCAGTAAGTCAAGGCAACGTTATTGATACAATGTTCTGTCTTTTGGGATAGGGTGCTTCACAAAGAGTAGTATAGCAGAGTTAGCCAGGATGTAACACTGTGATAAGCATGTTACACTGCCCTGTGTGACAAATTGGAGTTATTGCAATTGGATTGCATTGTGTCCCTGCAGTATTCTGCAGCATGTCACTGGCAGAAACTGTGATAAGAGTGTTGCACCCTGGCAGACTCAGCTGTACATCAAGACAACATATAAATACAATACATAACACTTCACATCAAAAAATAGTTAATGTTACCATTTGACTGAAATGACCATTAATAATCCAGTAAAACATAATTCCCAGTATAAGACTTGGCAGGTTCACAAGGTGAAATGCTTGTATAAACAGATGAGACTTCTTCTCTTTTTAAAACCTCCACCACAACATAGAAACAGAGATTTTGATGGCAGATAAGGACCACTTGGCCCATGCAGTCTGCCCATTTCCCTACCTACTGGATAAGCTGCAGATCCTAGTTAATCAGCAGCCTACTTCTTCCTACCCCCAACCCCTAGAATTGCCTTATGACTGTCCCATGCATGCTTGAATTCCACCACTGTTTTTGACTCCACAACCTCCTCCGGAAGGCCATGCCATGCATCCACAACCCTCTCCGTGAAAAAATACTTCCTTAAATTACCTCTGAGCCGCCCCCCTTCTATCTTCAAATTGTGCCCCCTTGTTCTTGCACACCTCTTTTTTTGAAAGATGCTACCCTCTTGGACTTTGTTGATTCCCTTGAGATACTTGAACGTTTCTATCATGTCCCCCCCTCGCTCTCCTTTCCTCGAGGCTATACATATTCAACTCCTTAAGTCTCTCTTCATATGTCTTCCAGTGCAGGCCCTGCACCATTTTAGTTGCCCTCCTCTGGACAGCCTCCATCCTGTCTATGTCCTTGCGGAGATTGGGTCTCCAGAACTGCATGCAGTACTCCAGATGGGGTCTCACCAACTGTCTGTACAGAGGGATAATAACTTCTTGTTTTCTGCTAGTGATGCCTCTCCTTATGCATCCCAGTATCCCCCCAGCCCTCCTTGCTACCCTCTCACATTGCTTGCCCACCTTTAGGTCATCTGATATGACTACCCCAGGTCCCTTTCCATTTTTGTTGTTGTTAGTATCTCACCCCCATTGTGTACTCTTCCCCTGGGTTTTTGTTTCCCAGGTGCATTACCTTGCACTTCTTAGCATTGAATCTAAGCTGCCATACATTTGACCATTCCTCTAACCTTGCCAAGTCCCTTCTCATCCTTTCCACCCCACCTTGTGCATCAACTCAGTTGCAGATCTTTGTGTCATCTGCAAAGAGACATACTTTTCCTTCCAGTCCCTCTGCAATGTCGCTTATAAAGACATTGAAGAGGACCGGTCCTAATACTGAACCCTGCGGTACCCCACTAGTAACCCCCCCCTTTCTTCAGAGTGGACTCCATTTACTATTACTCTCTGTGTCCTATTCTCCAGCCAATTATTTACCCAGGCTGTCATCTTGGGACCCACTCCCAGGCTGGCTAACTTGTATATTAATCTTTTGTGTGGGACTGTGTCAAATGCCTTGCTAAAGTCTAGGTAGGCCATGTCCACAGCCCCTCCCTGATCTACTACTTTGGTCACCCAGTCAAAGAAATCTATCAGATTTGTCTGGCATGACCTTCCCAATATGAATCCATGCTGCCTTGGGTCCTAAGCCCCACTTGCTGTCTAGTACAGAGCTATTCTGGGTTAGCTGTAACGTCGTAAGCTATTCAGCAACAGCAGATCCCCTTTGACCCTAGCACAGCCCTCCCCAAACCAAATGCTGTTGGTCTGCTACTGATTTTTCCCAGTGGCACAACCAATTGGAAACAGAAACATAAAATGTCAGCAGGAAAGGACCAGTAGGCCCAACTAGTCTGCCCTATTTTCCTTGCCTATTACAACACCCTAGTCCCTATTTGGTCAAAGATGTCCCTCCCTCCTCCCTTACCTTTACTTATAATGCCCATGTGTCTGCCACCATCCTACAGAGTCATAATGTTGCACGCTGAATAGCTTACGACATTACAGCTAACCCAGAATAGCTCTGTACTAGACAGCAAGTGGTGCAATACCGCAAATACCGCTGTACTCGGTATTGCAACACTCGCACTATCCCAGGCAGAGAATAAGATCTATGCTAGGATGGGGTTCTGCTGAGCAGCTGCGGTGGCTCAATGGACTAAGCCACTGACAGTAGAGAACCCAAGCAGTGCATTTGGGACTGGGCTTGATTCCCGATCCCAGATGGAAGGGAATTTTTTTATTTTTTGCACTTTAGTGCGATTCTACTATAATCCCCGGGTTGAGAATCTTTATTGGGGGGTTCAGACAGAGTCTCCTTCAAAAAAGACTTATGCAGCATGTAAGAAATTGTGCTATATTGGCAGTGCGATTTTTGCATGCGGCATAATGTCTTGCAACAGTATGTCCCCATGTCTTACCCTATCCTGTGTATGATTGAAGCACCCCACTGTCTTCACCCCCACAACCTCTTCTGACAAGTTGTTCAAGGTTTCCATAACCCTTTCTGTGAATAAGTATTTACTCTCATCCCCCTTAAACTCCCCACACAAGCTTCATAGCATGCCCCCATGTTCTGGTGCTCCTCTTCCTCTGACAAAGACTCCTGCAACTTGTTCATCCCAGTGAGGTACTTATACTGTAGGTCTCAATTATTTCACTACTCACTTTCCTCTCCTCTATGGAGTACATGTTGAGCTCCTGCAATCTCTCCTTATAAGGTTTCTCTTGCAACCCCCGCTCCAGTTTGACAACCCTCCTCTGGATTACTTTCAACCTGTCAATTTCTTTGTGGCGGTGCGGCCTTCAGAACTTGACACAGTACTCCAGGTAGGTCTTACTAGTAAGTGATACAGTGGCAACACCACCTCCCTTGTCCTGCTAGAAATCTCCCTCATTTTGTACCCCAGCATCTGGCTAGCCCTGCATACTGCCTTGCCACACTATCCTGCCACCATGAGATAATCAGATATGACTACTCCAAGGTCTGTTTCTTGCTTGGTGAGTGTAAACACCTCCCCCACCTTATACACAGCATACCTTTGCAATCTTTGGCATTGAAACCCACCTGCCATGCCCTTGATGACCCCTCTAGTTTCTCCAGATCCCTTTGCATTCTTTACACCCCCTTCTAGGTTTCCACCCTATCGAAGAGTTTTATGTCATCCACAAAGAGACACACCTTCCCCTCCTGTTCCTCAGCAATGTCACTTATGAAGACACTGAAGAGGAAAAGGCCCAGAGCCAACCCCTATGGTATGCCACTGGTCACTCTCCCATCCCACAAGTGACTGCTGTTTGCCACCATCCCCTGCCTCCTATCTTTAAACCAGTTTGATATTCAGCTTACCACCTTCTCCCCAACTGCAGGTAGGTAAGTTTCTTAATCAGCCTCCTGTGTGGTACAATGTCAAATGCCTTACTGAAGTCCAGATAGGCCACATCCACTGCCCTTCCTGATCCACCTCCATAGTTATGCAAGGAAATCTGTGAGATTTGTTTAACAAGATCTCCCCTCATGAATTCCTGTTGCCGGTGGTCCTGCAGCCCAGTTGCTTCAAGGTACTCCTGAAATAAAGTGTGACCATCTGTCTGTATAGGCATTAGTTTGTTTAGTGTGTGATTGGGTAGTTTGTTTATTCTGTATTTAATGGTTTTATGAGTGGAGGGGTAGAAAGGGTTTTGTGTATGATTTAGTGTATAATTTGGATTATATTTTGGGTGTTTTATTAAGTATTTGTTGGAACTTATTAGGATGGGCTCAGATACTCCATTTTCTGTTGCTCCTTGTTGGCCCATCTACTTCTCAGACCATCTGTGACAGCTCCATCCTTTTTGAATGGTCCCTATGTGCTTTATCTGTGGCAATTAAAAATTGCTGCACAAGGCTCAGGATCCTTCAGAGGCAGAGCAAGGGTCACAGAGGTGGAAGGAGAAAGATGATAGGAGCAAGATAAGACAGGTGAGGTCTAAGAGATATCCTAGGGAAAATGGAGCCAACACAAGAGCCAACCCAGGGAAATATATGGTGTTAGCAGGCAGGTGGTGGTCAGACCAGCCGATACTACTCCTCCCTTTTGGCCATTCTATGTACTGCTAGGTTAATGAGATATAATGCAGTGGTGATGGAGGCATTCCTTCCCAATTCCTTAGCTGACCTTGTTTGCATCTGAGAAATCTGGATGGGGGAGGACTCTGGTCCTGTGATGAACAGTCTATCCCTGCTGGGCTTTCAGTGGTGCATTACCTGAGGTGGGAGCATGGGGGTGGCTATCCATTTTAAATCCACTTTGATACTCACAGCATACCCATGGGAGTAACCACATTGTTTGAATATGTGTGGCAGCCAGGGGTTGGCCAGGTGAAGGATACAGGATCAATGGGTGTGAAGTGCTGCAGGAACTGACAGATGCCATGGTTGACCAAGTGTTGGATGCCCCCAGACTTCTTGTGCTAAGGGATTTCAATGCCTGGGTCAATGATGAAGCCTAGCCCCTGGGTTAACAGTTTCTCCAGTTGATACCATCACTGGGTCTTGCACAGGCTGTTTCCTCTGGCACCCACCAGCATGGCTATGGGTATCCCATTAAAATGGCGACTATACAATTGCGACTGACAAATAAGAAAATACAAAATAGTGAGCTGTACAATGGGGACAGACATAATCACTCATTGGCCAGTACAGCGACTATCACTGCCTTTTATGCAACCACAATCGCGACTGCCGAATTAGCGACAAGCAGCTCACATTTCAAACAACAGCTCACATTTCAATCATTATCCAGTATAGCGACTGCTGAATTAGCGAAAAAAAAGGTAAAATTCAGTGGTCACTCCTGCTATATCAACTGATACCTCCTGATTCAGAAACTCTTTCAACATTTCAATAATACAGCTACTGGAGTGCTTATGATGCTGCCTGTCAGTTATCTGGGTGCAAAATCCTTGCTGCGTTGTAACTGGTCTTGTTTCTGTACCATCATCCCTGGTTGCTGCTCCCTCCTCCTAGCCTATTAGAGCTGACCTTTATAATGTTACTGCCTGTATTTGGTTGGGGAATGGATGCTATCCTACTCCTACCCACTCTTGCCCTGCATTAAACTTAAACCATGCATTTCAGAGAATACTACCTTTGAGGTTGTGCTCCTAAGGCTTCTATCTGGTTCCCTAAATCTGTGCTGCATGTCTCAACAGCCAAAGTAATTTCAAGGAAAACAATACAAGGAACAAGATGATTCAACACTGTTTCAACAGCCTTCTTTTTCGGGTAAGTCAGTGCTAAGTACCGCCTGGCGCTATTTTGACACTTCAGCTGAATTTGCATCGCTATTATGCACCATCGCTAACTTGCCAGTCGCCATTTTAAAATCGATGTTTTTTCTGGCGCTATTTTGCAGTCGCGATTTTAACATGGAATCTGGCTATGCCTTGGATCTGGTTTTCTTATTTGGGCTTTATATAAATTACATCAAGGTTGATCCAATTTTATGGTGAGATCATCATGCAGTGTTGTTCCTCTGTGAGACCCCAGAATATTACTCCTTCTGTGGAGATGATCCGGTACCACCCAAAGTACAACTTAATAATAATATTTTTATTTGTATTGCATAATTCAAACATTAAAGCACTTTACATGCAACATCTTAAAAACACTCAATAAAATCACATAAAACATATCACAACAGCATTCAATTTAAAATTCTTTGAATTCCTAATACTTCAAGTATTAAAAGCTTGTTTGAAAAAATTAGTCTTTTAACTGGTCATGAAACTCTCCATGGTCCTGCATGCTCTAATCTGATGAGGTAGAGAGTTCCACAGGGATGGCGCCATGAACATCAAAACCCTTGCACCAGATGTCTTCAGCCGCATCCTGGGAACCTCTAGCAACCCTTTGTCAGTGGAGTGGAGAGGTCAGCCTGGGCTCTAAGGAACCAGGAGCTCTTGCAGATAACCCAGTCCCAGTCCAATCTAAGGTGGTCAGTATCAAGGGCCATTCTCCACCAGCAATGCTCTAGCCTTCATCCCAACGGTCTCAACTTCTTCAAGGTCCCATCAAACCAAGGGGACCGAGGGCGAAGAGAGAGGAGGAATGAACACGGATTGGGGCGATAGCATCCAGAGCCTCAGTAACAGCCTTATTATAGGCCAAAACCAGATTCTCCGAATCCTCACCCGCTCTTGGAACACCTGATAGGTTTAACACTGCCAAGAGACCTTCTGGGGTAACACCTCACAATGGATGGTATCTGACCATCTCCATAGGGGCAGGCCTATAAAGGGGGGACTGGAATTTGAATCTCACTGTGTAATGATCGGACCATATGACTGGCTCCACCACCAAATCAAAAGACTCCATTCCCAGGAGGAAGACCAGGTCAAGTGAGTAGCCATAATTATGAGTAGCAGAGGCAACTACTTGTGTGAACCCCAATGATGACATAAGCTGGAGGAAGTCTTGTCCAAACTGCGAGAGTTCATCATTGACCCAGGCATTGAAGTCGCCCAGGGCCATCAGCCTGGGCGACTCCAATGCCGCATCAACCTGGAGCCTTTTCAAACTCCTAGAAGAATTGGCCATCTTGGGCATGATGTCAACTTGTGCTATGGATGCTGAGAAAGTCATTGAGTGCTATAACATGGCACTTATGGCTGCCTTAGATTCCCCGGCATATCATCATGTCAGTCTCTTTACATCCTATTGCAGCTCACTATGATATAGTTATGAGTTGCAGTGGTTGAAAAGTGAAGGAAATCAGAGTGTTGTTGGTGGAGGTCCAGCTCAGAGGTGGACAACTTGGTGCTGAGGGCTTGTTATGGTGTCTATCAGTGGGTAATCACCCTGAAAAAGGCATAATTTCTGTAAAGAGTAATTGCTACAGCAAAGAATCAACCAGCTTACCTTATCTGCATCATTAACAGATTTATAAATCCTCTCTGTATGTGATCTGAACAAGCCTTTTTCCACAGCAAAATGTGACAAGTTTAATCAATTCTTTGCTGAAAAGGTGCACACCAAATGGGCTGGGATTTCTTCAAGTGACCAGTCATGGATTGGCAGTGACAAGCTACTAAGAGGCTTAGACACTCTGCCATCCTGGCTGGAATTTCAGCTAGTTGTAAAAGAGGAGGTGCTCCCAATAATCTTTGGGTTGCACCCCACCTGCTGTATTTTTGACCCTGGGCCTGCCCGACTGTTGTCTGGTTGTCCAGAATCCCTAGGGCACATTTTCACAGGATTGTCTGGTGCCCCCTTAGGACTGAATTTGCCCTACAGAACTGAAAAGGGCTGTGGTAAAACTGCTTCTGAAGAAATCATCTTTGGACCCTAACTATCTCATGAATTACAGACCTGCCTTGAATCTTCGCTTTTTGAAGAAGACTATCAAAAAGGTGGTGGCAGTGTAGATTGAGGCTCACTTTGTTCAATATGATATCTACAAGCCTCTCCAATCAGGTTCAGGCCTCAACACATCACCAAGACTCTTTTTGCCAAGGTGCTTCATGATCTCCTCATTTTGAGAGAAAGAGGACCTACATCCATCTTGGCCCTTCAAGATCTCTCTGTGGCATTGGAATCAGTGGGTCATGGAGTGCTACTGGATCACCTGAGGCACCATGAGGTTCTCACTGGCACATTTTGTCCTTGTTTGACTGTTATATTACCGGGAGAGTGCAGTAGCTGGTACTAGGTAATGCCATATCTACTACTGCTGTGCTCAACTGTGGAGTGCCACAATATTAAATAAAGGCCCCCAAGTTATTTGCTGTGTACATGTTGCCATTGGGTGAGATCAGCAGGTGGCGTGATGCTGAGTTTCATTGCTATGCAGACGGTACTCAGCTATACCTGTCCTGTACACATGATGACAGGAATAACATGATTTTGGTGGTGGAGTTTTGCCTTGATGAGATGATCAGCTGTATGGCCTCTGACTGACTGAGTCTTAACCCAGGTAAGACAGAGGTAATGCTTATTTAACCTGGCTTTCATAGTCCAGCAATGAAAAATGTAAATACCATGAATCCAGCCTTAAATGGAAATGCACTTTAAGCTGTGGCTGTGGTAAAGAACTTGGCACCACCCTGGACAGCAGGCTAATTCTGGAGTCTCAGGTGTCAGCTGTAGTTCAGAGCAGGTTTTACCATCTCCATAATATTGCTCAGGTCAAACCAAATCTTGTGCCTGGGGTCATGATGATGATAATACATGCCTTTGTCAATTAAAAGCTGGATTACTGCAATGCTCTATGCTTAGGCTTATCTGGAAGCCTGATGCATTGCCTGTAGCTGGTATAGAATGCTGCAGCCTTGCTTGTGGCCAGAATGCCTCAAAGTGAGCACAAAATGCTGGTAATGCACAGTCTGCATTGGCTGGCTCATCAACTTCGAGGTATGCTTGCTTACATACATGGTCCAACATCATAAGAGTCCAGACTACCTGAAAGAGCCCCACTTTTTCACACCCCTCTGTGCCTTCTCTGTTCCATTGATGCAGTGATGCAGACCTTCTGGTAGTTCCACATTCCTGGTTAAAGCTTTTGGGAGACAGAGTTTTTTGGGTTGCTGTCCTGGTCCTGTGAAACTCCCTTCCACCTAGCATTCATGTGGCACACACAGTGGATGCCTTCCAGGGAGCCCTGAAAACATATTATTTCCAGCTTGCCTACAGTCCCTAGTTATTTATTTATGGTGGTATTTATTTATTTATTGAATATGTATTATATAGTCTTTTTCTCCTTGTGAGGCATTCTGAACAACATGGAATGGGTGGCATATAAATAAAAGTTACCTTGCCTTTCCTTGCTTAAAAGTTGCTTTTTAATTGTTTCTAATTTTACTTACTATGCTGTCTATGCCTAGCAACAGCACAGCAAATGCAAGCATGATTGTCACAGGTGAATGTTTATTACTTCTGCTTTAACCCCTTATGTTGTAAGATCCACCAATGCAGCTAGCTAGATTGCACCCAGATTGTGAAACATCCTCATCAGAAGGCTGTTTTCATTCCCATGCCCTCCAGGATAGCCTGTAAGCTTCACTTTGAGAAACCCCTAACTTTCTCACTTTCCAAAAACTGCTACTTGAACAGCTCAAAGATCCATGCAGATGCCATCTCACCTGACCATCCTTAGCACCTCCAAATATTTACTTATTTGCATGGAATACTAGCTCCCACCTTCATGTATACTCTCTATAGCACATGCACATTCAAAGGGGTAACTCTCAATGCATGTGGTAGTGATACTGTCACCTACTGTTTGAATAATTGTTTTGGCTGGTGCCATTAATTGTAGTGTACTGTTTAACTAACTGGCATTTTTGTACACATTTTGGAATTAAGATTCGTACAGCCTTCTATACAGCACTAGAAGCTTAGCACTTCCTGTATACTTCTGTGCCAAGTGATTCACAATGAAATTAGATAACATTTATCATGGGGTATCCCATCATCAGTTTGATGCCTATTTTGAATAATTAAAATAAGCAGCTGTGACTCAGTACTTAACTTTTTGGTTGCTATGCTTTGGTAACAGTACTCGGACTGTTTTTAGCAGAAAATGGTGCTAATAATACAGACAGCAAAAGATGAACTAAAGCAAGACAACTTCTTAAATTACAATTTTTATTACCTTAATGGATCATTCAAGCATTGATTTAAATGGATTTGAAGGTGGAAAAACCTTTCAATGCCCAAGACGTCCAACACAAGAAAAGAATGAAGCACACATAAATCTATCAAATAAAACTGCATTCTCGAACATCAAAAGGCTTTCACATGCAGGGGCACTTTGTTAATGCAATGCATTACTTAACAGTTGGCATTGAGAAAGGCTCATTCTTCTTTTATCATTTGGCACACCCTGTGTCACTGGCACTTAAAATTTCACTTCATATTTATTTTGTGCAATGTGGTTGCATCTTTATAATATGCTGTGCAAGTATGAATAAAAATTACATGCCAAAAGTTTACTACTGCAAAGCGGGTCCACAGAATATACATTACCTGGTTTAACAACTTGTCATGAATGTTAAGTTTACATTTACAAAATATGAAAGATCAACAGCACTGAAAGCTGAAGTACAGTGCTGCCCAGCATCAGGTTCCTTCTGGTTGCTGCTTTGCATTTGTGTTTTTCTCCTTCTTGTTTAGTTGTGTCAGTCAGTATCCTTGGTGAAGGAACTGGTATGAATAGACAGAAATATAACATGTTATTTGCTTCTATTTCCTAGTTATCATTGAGGACTTTGTGAAAGTAGTTTCATGAAATCTCGAGTTGCAACATTTACAGTAGGAACCTGACACTGGACAACACTCTATCTTTCTAATTTAAAGGCCAGGTAATGTGCAGCAGAAATGTAGATTGCACTCCAATAGTCTATGGCTGAACCTTACAGTTTCAGGTCTAGGCTGGTTTGATCAATTGGAGGGGAGAGGTATTTCATACTGTTGCCAAGGCCTCATGTTCTCCATGGCACTGTAGACCTAATGTCCATGGCAGGGGCTTTGAAGTCTGTGAATTCACTTGAACAAGTTCCATGACAAAGGATGAAGTGTTGTAGAACAAAAATAAAGGGACCTACAATACAAATCTAAATCTATTTTACATCCTTCAACATCTGTGGATTAGAGGCTTAAGAGGGGAGCTTTTTTTCTTGTAGTACTTATATGGCGGAGATTTATTTTCTAGAGTGGGAGACAAATCACTGTGTCCATAACAATTTATTTCTACTACTGTGGGTTGATTTTGTTTCTGCTAAGGGCAGCATTCTCAATTAAGTAGCTTATAATGTGTGGTGGGGAATGGGGGAGTGGGGCCGTATGGCACTCCACATGTTTTGTGTCTTGCTGTACCCTATGACTGATTGGTCACAGTGCCATTGGTTGCAGCCTTATCATGTTATGACTACTTGTCACAGGAGAGGCTCACAGGGAGTTGCCACAGCATGCATTCATCTGTGTACCACAAGACACAGAACTATGGGTGTTATCTTGAGCCCAAAGCCAGCATGATTTAAAATAACGAGTCTGCTTACCAACATCACAGGACATTGCCTCTATAAGGATTTGGCTGTGTGCTACCAGACATAGAACCACTGGTGCCATCCAGAGCCTGTGATCAACTGGTAATTTGAAAATGTGACTATTTGCTGCAGGACTCTGCTATGGGCAGGCACTAATTTATGGATGTGCCTGTCTGCCACAGGACATGCAGACACGGGCACCATCATGAACCTGGATGGTGATTGACAGAACTGTGGATAAGTGGCACTGTAAGAATGCACCCATGCACTGCAAAACACAAACCTGCAGGCACCATCCTAAACTGGCACTTTGTCCTGCAGGGTAATGGTACTCCAAACTCTTTGTGTAACAGTAATTCTTAAACAAAATGCATTTTGTAAAGAATGAAGTCACCTTTGTGTAGTACTTTAGTTCAATCTAGTATTTGCTTTAGTATCCCCAACTCATACACGTATACTTACAGTTCTACTTTTGGTCTCCTCCCCTTTCAATCTCAGTGTTCTGTCATTTTTATGGCTGCAGTGGACAAAAAGGGAGCTCTCCAGATTTCTAACAGACCAGATAAAATTGGAGGCTTTGTACTATCACTCCACTAATTATTAGTTAATTCAGCTGAGCAATGTTGCAACACATTATTTTGAGCACTAAGCAGCGATCTGGGTAGAATTCTCTTTCAAGAAAGAATCATAGCTCATAAACATGTTAAGTCAGTCAGCCTTTCCCAGGCACAAATGGTAATTGAGAGCGAGGAAGACAGTTTCAAATTTCAGATGCAATGGAGAAAGGCCTCAGACGTAGAAAAAACTGCAGCTTGGGAATAAACATGTGACTGGAGTAATACAAAAAAAGTCCAGGAAGTCCAGTTTCCATTTTAAAGTTCTTTTAAAATGGTCCATAAGAGGCCAGACAGAAACTGAAGCATAAATAAGAAATCAGACCAGAGAGCTACTTTTACATAAAGTGCATAATTTTATTTTTCATCAGCCAATGTTCTTCATTCCAAATCATGCAACATTTCGAGATAATAAACACTTTTTCATCAGGGAATAGGCTAAAATTCACATACTAATCATAAAATTAGTATGCATGCAATTTTTCACCGCTAACATACATAAAAAAATCCTATAATCAATTTTTTTAAGTTCTTCCCTCATTTTTTCAACATCCCCTGCCATGTCCACCCTGTTACATACCTTTGTATCATCTGCGAAGAGGCATATCCTCCAGTCCTTCTGCAATGTCCCAAATAAAGACAGTGAAGAGGGCCAGCTCCAACACTGACCCCTGTGGCACCCTGTTCATCACTTCTCCCTCTCCAGAGTAGTCCCTGTTTACCACAACCCTCTGACTCCTGCCATTCAGCCAGTTCTCCACCCATAGAAGTATTTTAGGATCTACCCCCTAGGCTGCCCAGTTTGTTAATAAGCTTTCTATGGGGGATGGTATTGAAGGCCTTTCTGAAGTCCAGATAGGCCACATTCACCACACCTCCCTGGTCCACTACCGTAGTTACCCAGTCATGCTGTAGACTAGTACAATGAGTTAGTGCAAAACACAGTGCTTATCCTAAATACAATACATGTTATGGTAAGATGTATAAGTAAATAAATGCCATATAAAGCAGTGTATGCTTGTTAGTGAGTGTGTGGTAATGATCTGTGTGTGTAGATAGTGCACTGCTACGTTATACTGGTACATATATATGCATATATGTGTATATGTGTTAGTCAGTGTGCATGCATCACAACAATTAGAAAGTGCAGCTAGGTGTCTCAGTGGTTAGGGCAAAAAATGCTAGTCTACATTCCCCCACTATCTAGACCAGTTTCAGCCTTATGCATGTCTTTGCTGATTTAAATGAGATGTCTAGTGGTAACCCCCACTCTCCAATGTCCCTCAATGTCTTTTTCTTATCTGTAAATATGTGTGTAGACAGTGCATTGCTTTCTTATACTGGAATACTATATATACTGTATATATAGGTATACTGTATGTGATATGCAACACCCCTACTGGAAATATTGTTGATATTTTTTGTTCTCATGCCAATTGACCCAATAACATCATGGGTGGCAATAGTGAGGATATCAGACCTAGAGTGAGGATATTATGATATCCTCACTCTAGGTCCATGGGAAGCAAAAATATCACTGCTATCTGCCCTGAAATATACTCATAGGTGTGACATAAATAGGGGATACATGATGGGCAACTGTGGAATATGAAAAATATTTCCACGAGTGCAGGGTGAACTGGGATAATATCACAAGTGGTGAAGCCACGAGTGATATTATCGCAGTTCATCCTGCACGAGAGGAAATATTTACCATATTTCACTTGTCACACATCATGTGTGCAGTTTGTACAATAGGGCCCTATTTTAGAATGTAGTGCATTTTATATTCATCATTCTCTGTGAGTTGCTGTTTTACATTTTCTTTTTCTGCCTAGGTAGAGCTGCATATGTTGTTTGGTTCTAGCAAGGTTATTTGCACTGTGCGTTAGGCTGTGAATGGGGAGGCTGTAGTATTTTATTCGTTGTTTAATTGAATGGAGACTTTTTGATTGGTTAGTGATGCTTGGTATGCATTCTGCGTCCTTTGTAACTGGTGTGCTCTTGTTTATGGGCGGGATTATGTCCGGGGACAGTGCTCCCATTCAGATTCAAATGGTCAGTTGTTTTATTTTTTGGATTCAGATTTTAATGGGGCTGATAAAAGTACTGTTTTATGCATTTTGGTTTTTAAGAAAGTATTTGCTGAATCGGGTGGATATTGACTGGGTTTTACAGTTTCATTTTGCCAGTCCATGACAGGGATTGAAATTCAGTTCAGGATGGCTTCTGACGATAAGTCACAAAAGAGTTTCATGTTGGTGAGTTAACTTTTTCTTTTTTTGTCTGCTGTGTGTTGGGATCTTACTGGGAGACCATCATCGATGAAGTGTGCACTTTGAAGTAAATGAGCTTCCATGGGTCACACTTGCAGTTTTCGAGCAGCTCCTGTTATGCAAGCAGAGATAAAGAATGTTGTGTAGGTACAGATGAGATTTTTAGTCAGGATTGTTTTTTACAATGTTCATGTGTAGACAGTGAGGGTTTGTGTGGTTGATCTGATGTTTTGGGCACTTAGCATTTTTTGATATTTTAATCTTCTGGTTGTTTTGGAAAGAAGCCTGGTCAGGAAGGTGCTACTACTGAGGTAACCATTGTTGGAATAACGGCTACTGATGTAGACACTGTTGAATATCAGCAGCTGACATAGACACTGTGGAATATTTGCTACGATATTCCACAGTGTCTACATCAGCTCCCTGATACTCAATAGTGGTGAAAATAACAACATTTATTCAGAGTGTTAGTCCTTCACCCCATTGTATAAATGCCTATATGTGTATATGCATTAGTCTATGTGTGTGTGTATCATAACAATTAGAAAGTGCAGTTAGGTGGCTCAGTGGTTAGTGCAAACATTGCTAGTCTACATTTTCCCACTATCTAGGGAAGGAAGGGAAAGGAATATTGTTTAACCAGGAGTAGCACACTAAGCCAAAGCCTGTTTCCAGATGTGATCTGGGAGCACAAGGAAGTTAAGTGATTTGCTTAGGATCACACAGTAAGCACCTAGGTGGCTGTGGGATTCAAACCCAGGTCTCCAGATCTGTAGCTCAGAGCCTTAACCCAGTGTGCTATACTGCTTCCTTATCTAGATCAGTTTCATTCTTATGCATGTTATTGCTGATTTAAATGAGGTGTCTAGTGGCAACTTCTCACCCTCTGATATCCCTTGGAGCCTAAAAATAAGAACACGGTCCCTCTGTGTCTTTTTTTAATCTGTAATAAAAGGTTCATCATTGATGCAACCCAGCTCCCCCAGACTGACCTCCCACTGAGCACCCACCACCTCACAACCCTCACATAACTCCACACACCCTCACTCACCTGAACAGCTCCCAGTGTGAAGATATACTGTCCCATGGAAGACACGTCTTGCTGCTGGAACAGGTGACTGCTAAATGAGAAATAAGGTAAGTGCAGTTGAAAACCCATTGAAATACATTAAATGGCACTTACCTTATTTCTCATATAGCAGTCTCCAGTTCCAACAGCAAGTTGTGTCTTTGATGGGAGAGTGGATTTTCACACTGGGACACATTCAGATGAGTAAGTGTGCATGTGTGTGTGTGTGTGTGTGAGTCTAGGAGTGTGGGATGGTGGGTGCTCAGTGGGAGATCAGGTTGGGGGTGGGACTCACATTACCACTCAGTCAGCCCTATTAATCCATATCTAGTGTGAGGCCCCATGCCCAAAATGAACTTTGGAGCCCCCACCTTGCCTTCCAGATACCCTTGTGTCTATCACATGCCTTCTTAAATTCTGTGATCATTTTAGCCTCTACTACCCCCTCTGGTAGGCTATTCCAGGCATCCACCACACTCTCCATGAAAAAATATTTTCTCATGTTTCCCCTGAGCCTTCCCCACTCTAACTTCACTTTGTGCCCCATTAACTTGGAGCATTTCTTAATCTGGAAGATGCTTTCTTCCTATACTCTGTCTATACCGGTGTTGTTTTTGTATGTCTCAATCATGTCTCCCCCCCTTTCCTGCAGGGAATACATATTTAACTCCTTTAGTCGTTCCTCATAGGTCTTATGCTATAGGCCCTGCACCATTGTAGTTGTCCTCCACTGCACTGCCTCCACCCTATCAATGTTATTTCTGAGATGTGGCCTCCAGAACTGGACCCAGTATTCCAGGTGTGGTCTCTCATGCATGTCTTATACAGAGGCAAGATGACCTCCCTCTTTATACTCCTGATACCCCTCCCTATGCATCCAAGCATCTGGTTAGCCTTTCCAGCCAACTTGTCACACTGCCTGTTCTCTTAGGTACTCCAAAATGATAACTCCAAGGTCCCTTTCCTGCTTTGTGACTGTTAGTACCTCCACACCAAGTTCGTACTTTGCCCCTGGGTTCTTGTACCCTATGTGCATGATACTGCACTTCTTCACATTGAATCCCAGCTGCCATTCTTCAGACCATATCTCCAGTTTTTTAAAGTCTTCCCTCATTCTTTCAACATCTCTTGACCTGACCACCCTATTGCATACCTTTGTATTATATGTGAAGAGGCATACCTTCCGCCAGTCCCTCTGCAATGTCCCCAATAAAGACATTGAAGAGTACCAGCCCCAACACTGACCCCTGTGGCACTTTGCTCATTACCTCTCCCGCTCCAAAGTACTCCCTGTTTACCACAATTCTCTGACTCCTGTCATTCAGTCAGTTCTCCACCCCAGAACTATTTTAGGATCCACCCCTAAGCTGCACAGTTTGATAATCAGCCTTCTATGGTGGACAGTGTCAAAGGCCTTTCAGAAGTCCAGATAGGCCACATCCACCACACCTCCCTGGTCCACTACCTTAGTTACCCAGTCATGCTATAGAGTAGTACAATGAGTTAATGAAAAACACAGTGCTTATCCTAAATACAGTAAAAGTTAGGGTTAGATGTATAAGTAAAAAAATGCCCTATAAGGCAGTGTGTGTGCATTACTGTGTTTGTATGGCAATGCTCTGTGTGTGTAGACAGTGCACTACTATGTTATACTGCAATGTATGCCAGTATGCATAAATGTGTATATGTATTAGTTAGTATGTGTGTATCACAACAATTAGTAAGTGCAGTTTGGTGGCTCAGTTGTTAGTGAAAAAATTGCTAGTCTATATTATCCCAGTATCTAGATCAGTTTCAGCCTTTTGCATGTCATTGCTGATTTAAATTAAGTGTCTAGTGGCAGCTTCCCTTCCCCACCCCACACTCTGATGTCCCATGGAGCCCAAAAAGAAGAAAATTATCCTTTGTTGTCTTTATTTTAATCTGTGAAAAAGGTGTGCAGACAGTGCACTGCTATGTTACACTGTAATATATACACTATGAAACAGAAATCCCTTAATTTTGAACATTAAAAATCCTTTAATTTTGCCATATAAGTCTTCATTGACAATTAAGTTAATAATTAAGAGGTTTTCATCCTTAA
This sequence comes from Neoceratodus forsteri, assembly GCA_016271365.2. Taxonomy (NCBI): domain Eukaryota; kingdom Metazoa; phylum Chordata; order Ceratodontiformes; family Ceratodontidae; genus Neoceratodus; species Neoceratodus forsteri. Next base: position 1,733,050,280 of record CM057450.1, on the reverse strand, counting down.
AATCTGCTTAATTCATCCTTAATCAGAGCGCACAAATTAAGGGTTCATTTCTACTTATTTTTTTATGTTTTTAACTTAATTTTATGCTTAATTTTTACCCCTTAATTTGACAAATTAAGCATAACTTTCTAATTGATTTTATACTTAAATTGTACCCCATAATTCTTAAAATTAAGTATCTGTAAGTGCATAATTTGACACTTGATTGTAATACATTAATATCTAAATTAAATATATTTTTCTACTTAATTTAACCATTATCTGTAGTTTCTTTTATCCTTAAATTCTGCTTAATTCATCCTTAATCAGAGCGCACAAATTAAGGGGTAATTTCTGATTAATGTTAAATATTTTTAACTTAATTTTATGCTTACGTTTTACCCATTAATTCCTCAGATTAAGCTGAATTTCTTAGTGATTTGATACTTAATCTGCACCCTTTAATTCTTACAATTAAGCATCTGTAAGTGCTTAATATTACACTTAATTGTAATTGCTTAATATGGAAATGAAATATATGTTTCCCCTTAATTTAACACATAAATGTAATCCCTTAACTAAAAATACACCTAATTTACTGAAACAAAATCCTGAAATTCTAATTAATTCTGAATCTTAAATATACCTTAACTGTATCCTTAATTGATCATGGCATTAGAGGTAAACTGTTTAAACCTCACAAGTCCCTTAATTATTTACTTTGGTTTGCACAATGTGGATTGCACCCCTTAATCTTAATCCCCAAAATAAAATACCTTTTAGTGCTTCTTTTGATTTGATTTAAATTCATTTCCTTAATTCCCACATAAAATAATGGTTAACTGAAATTATACTGGAAATTACATTTGCAATTCAAAATCTGATCCATGTGCCACAAAGCCTTCTTTTTTTATTGCTTACATTTCTTTTCCTCATTACCAAGCTATCACAACTCAGCATTTAAGAACAATATGTTATTTTGCAGGACCCTTGAATCAACTGATACAGAGTTTAACAGCTTGCTTGACATAAACCTCACTTAAATAACTTAAATGCCATTGGAAAAAAATGTGAAGGATTTAAAACACTGTACAGACTGAAAAGAGACAGATATACACATAGTCTTTCCATTTTCAAATGTATCTGTTCTCAGTACTGGTGGCTGCTGTAACAAAAGCAATACAAAATGACTAGTTGCAACCACACAGACAAGAAACTGAATGGATGGAGATCTATAAATCGATTCCATTAATGGAATAGATGATAGGCAAGGTGCAACACATTAAAGAGGAGATGCTTCATGTACTTTCCATTTCACATACAGTCTTGGACCAACTAGTTCTACCATGGCTTACATTGTCAGTACTCTGAAACAAAAGAAGATGGGTCAGTGGTACTGAATAGACATTTCTTTCTTCAAATTTGTCACGCTTCAGTGGATGATCTCCCAAAGGAGCTACCTGTGTGGTTTTTTTTTTACAAATAAAAATAAAGAAAAATTATCCTTAAGTAATAAGGTGCAGGGATAGAGGAACTATAAATTGTTGTTCATCCAAATATCTTCAGTAATGAATCATGCATTCAAAATTTACAGGAAATGCATGAATACAAGGCAAATTGTATTCATAGTATTTTTTTTAAATGCATACGGGCACCAGGAACTCTTTATGCTGCATAATCATGTGCCCATTCCATCAATGTACAATAAAGTTTTTACAGTGTTTAAATTCCAAACCATAAGATCAGTTCAAAAGTTGTACTTTTTATTTCGATGGCATCTTTTACCACTTGCAGGCTTGAATGCTTTTGCTGGACTGTAGTCTATATACTTGTAATTTTTCATTCCTTTCCCCCATTCCTGGTGTCAGGTATCACATGTCCAGCATCTTGCTCATCCAAACTGGTTGGTGAAATGTTTCTCTGTGTTTCATCTTCATGCTGTATCTCAATAACCGACGCATGTTCTTCAGCCATTATAACCAAATTTGAATCCTGAACCGAATTCTCATCCTGAACCTAAATGTCCATGGGCTGTGTGTCTTTCTCATAAATAAAATTATTTTCATATTGGCAATTTTCTTGTTTGTGTTCCTCCAAATTTATACTTTGCCATACAATTATCTCATCAATCTGAAATAGAAACAAAAAATCAGCACAAACTAGGAAACATACCATCAGTACCAACTAAGTTAGAAATCTGACATCAGAAAAGGACCCCTTTGGCCCATCAAGTCTGCCCTCCACTCATCACCTATGCCACAGGTCCTCCCCTTCCCCATTTGTTGGTATTTGCACTACAAATTTTCAACATGACCTTTTTGTGACCCCCACCTCATGACAGCATTTGGGACCTCTTCTCAATAACAGTGGCACTGTGATTTTGTGAATGAGTCCTGAACTTTGAGTTCCCACAGCGACTGTGCCATTGTGCACCAGATGTATGAAAACACAGATCTGGCAGGATGTGAAGAATGACAGCTTTACCATTCATAGGGAGGTGTGAAGAGATGGCAATATTGAAAATCTGTGGTGAAAATATTAAAAATACTTAAACTTCGGAGCATACGTGGAAACTGTGCCACGCATGCACGTAACACAGTCACGTAGTGGAATTATTTCACCAAATTTTCAACATAGGCATTTTGTGACCTCTGCTCATGAACACTGTCACTATGATTTTCTTAATCTGTCCCAAACATTGATTTCACACAGCAACCATGCTATTATGTGCCAGATGTGTAAATGCATATTTCAGGCAGGATATGAAAAATGACAGTTGTACTGTTCATAAGGAGGTGTGAAAAATGCCAATGTTGAAAATCTGGAGTGAAAATATTACAAATGTGCAAAATTACAAGGATGCATGGAAACTGCACAATGTACACTTGTTACACAGTCAATTTATGGACTTTTGTCACTAAATTTCAACTTAGGCATTTTAGCACCTCTGCTCACGAACAGTGTCACTGTGATTTTCTTAATCTGTCCTGAAAACTGACTTCCCACAGCGACCACGCTATTGTTTGCCAGAAGTGCGAAAACACATTTTAGGCAGGATGTGAAAAATGACAGCTGTACTGTTCATAAGGAAGTCTGAAAAAATGCCAATGTTGAAAATCTGGATGAAAATACTACAAATTTGTGAAGTTACGAGGGTGTGTGGAAACTACACAACGCACACTCGTAACACAGTCATTTTATGGATGTTTGTCACCAGATTTTCAACACAGGCATTTAGGACCTCTGCTCATGAACAGAGTCACTGTGATTTTCTTATTCTGACCCAAACACTGATTTCCCGCAGCGATTGCGCTATTCTGAGCCGGAAGTGCAAAAACACATTTCAGCCAGGATATGAAAAATAACAGCTGTACTGTTCATAAAGAGGTGTGAAAAAATGGCAATTTTGAAAGTATGGCATGAAAATATTACAAATTTGCTAGGTTGTGAGGGTGCATGGAAACTACGCAATGCACACACGTAACACAGTCATTTTATGGACTTTCGTCACCAAATTTTCAACATAGGCATTTTAGGACCTCTGCTCATGAACAGTGTCACTGTGATTTTCTTAATCTGTCCCAAACACTGATTTCCCACAGTGAATACACTATTCTGTGCCAGAAGTGTGAAAACACATTTTGGCCAGGATGAATAAAATGACAGCTGTACTGTTCATAAGGATGTGTGGGAAAATGCCAATGTTGAAAATCTGGAGTGAAAATATTACAAATTTGTGAAGTTATGAGCATGCATGGAAACTGCACAGCGCACATTTGTAAAAGTCATTTTTTGGATTTTTTCATCAAATTTGCAAAATAGGCTTTTTGAGAGCCCACCTCATGAACAGTGGCACTGTCTTTTTGTTACTCAGTCCCGAAAGGTGACTTTGTGCAGTGACCATAAAATCACCTTTCAGTACTGAATAACACCATGCCAGTGATGTAATTCATGAGGAGGGGTCCCAATAACCCCATGTTGAAAATTTGGTGTCAAAATTCCCAAAAATACCTGAGATATGCACCAAAGTTGAAAAAACCCTATTTATGCCATTATACAGCTTACCGGCATTTCTTCAGTTCGCGGTCGGCTTTGAAGAGTGCAGACATGTTCCCTGTCCACTAAAGATCATCACACCAGGCTCTGGAGGTAAGTATGGGGTGAGGGAGGTGGGGTACATAGGTGGTGGGAGTGGGTTGGGGAGGGGCACTGGACACTTCAAGGGACTGTTTTCTCATTTTACAGGTTAAAAAAATACAGACAACACGGATCGATTTTCTACTTTTGCAGGTGTGTTTGATACACTGGAGTGGGCTCCCAGTGTGCCGCTTGCATTTGTGGGGAGGGAGGCCGAAGCCAATGGGAATTGGGCCCCCCATCAGCATGGAAATGAGTGGGGTGGTTGCATGATGCCGAGGGGGATTGGGCTCCCCCTCAGCACAGGCATGAAATCATAGGGGGCCATTATGCCAATGGGGAGTGGGTTCCCCATTGGCAACTAGAACTGGAAGGGAGACTGAATTGGATGAGGATTGGGCCCCCCATCAGCACAGAAATGTGTGGGGGAGCACATGAATTGGGAGGGGACATTATGCTGATGGGGAGTGGGCTCCCCTGTTGGCCAATGAACTGGGTCTGGGGCATGTCAACAGTGGGATTGGGCACCCCCATCAGCTTTCATGGGGCTCTGAGGCAGCGGCAAAGAGATGCCATGATCCTGGAAATGTTACACCAGGCAAGCTACAGCCCTGCAATGATGGGCCACTCCCTCACTGCAGTGGACTGGCTGACACTGTAATGATTAGGCGGCCCCTGATTGCAGCGGCAATATCGTTACAAGTCGGTGGCACTTCTGCAGAACCAGTGTCATCAGGACACTGGGCCTGCATTGGTTGAGCACTGCCAAGCCCAAAAATGCAGTGCTGGCATTGGCTGCCACAGTGCCACACCTCCACAACCTGCTTCTCTCCTAAGCTGCCACATAATGTTTTTTGTGCATGCATGCATGCAAACATAAAAAGGAGGGGTCCCAATACTGACCACTGGGGTACCCCACTCATCACCCCTCTCCCTGGAATGTGCCCCATTTACCACCATCCTTTGGCTTCTGTCCTTCATCCAGTTGTCCACCCACCTAGTTATTTTCCATCCCACCCCTAAGCTTTCCAGCTTATTTACAAGCGTTCAGTGAGGGATGGCATTGAAGGCCTTACTGAATTCCAAAAAGGCCACATCCACTGCCCCTCCCAGATTAACCACCTGCATCACCCCATCAAAGAACTCTGTTCGGTTCATCTGACATGGCCTCTCATTGGTGAAGCCATGATGCCTATCATCCTGCAGGCGCTGTTCACCAGGTAGTTTGCCACCCTTTCTTTTATTAGTACCTCCATCACCTTACCCACCACCAAGGTGAGGCTGACCAGGTGATAATTCTCTGCACCTCCTTGCTGCCCCCCATGTAGTGGCACCACATCCACCTTCTTCCAGTCGCTTGGCACACACACTGTATCCTGGGATAAGTTAAAACAGCCTCAAAACAGCCTCATCAGTGGTGCCACCAGCTCCTCCCTCAGTTCCCAGAGTGCTCTCAGGTGCAAGCCGTCTGGCCCCATTGCCTTGTCCACCTTTAACCTGCCTAGTTCCTCCCTTATCCTGTCTTGGCTGAACAGGCTAGGACCCACCCTTTTGTATTCCCTACCCCTCCCTTTCAACTCAGGTCCCATTCCCTCCACCATGAAGACTGAGCAGAAGTAGCTATTTATCACCTCTGCTTTCTCAAAGTCCCAAATTGTGACATAAAAGAGATAGTAAATGTTATACATGGTTTGGTGATGTTCTTGATTTACATAAATACATAAAAACAATGGCCTCTATGTGTCTTTTTTTGGATTGTATGTATGTTTAAATGCATATTGGTGTGTTTCCTCGAATGTTGAACCAGATCGGCTTGACAGTTTTTTTTTATTATAAATTGGGAGTCAACATGTGTCAAGATTTGAAATGCTCACATCACTGACTCCTGAGTTAATGTGCAGTCTGCACTATCTAGACTGCCTGGAAGTTAAGATCCAGATTAGGACAGAACAGTGCTGGGGAGAGAGCTGATATGATCGGTAATAGTAGATGTAACACCTAGTGGGGGTCAAACAAGCAAAAACACAAAAAAATAAACAGTAACTTTCTCCTAAATCTTGAATGACTGACACAACCCTCTCTCTGCCACAGACAGCTGCTCTGTCATGTCTTCCACACTGTCCTTTTTGTTTTAAACACATCACTACTTTGTTTGCTCCATTCCAGTGTCCAGTGTCTCTTCCTACATTCATTAGTTGTACATTTCATCTGCCCAAAAGCAATATTGAGCCAAACAGCTTGATGATTAGCACAACCCACTGCTCCTCTTCTCAGCTGACCACTGACTAACAAATGCAAACTGCAAGATATGCTTTTTCAGTTTGCAATTGTTAGTCAGTGGCAGGCTGAGAAGGACACAGGAGAGCTGTGCCATCACTGCACCACGCAACTCAATACCACTTTTGGGACAACAAAATATACAACCAAATGGTCCAGGGAGAACCACTGGACACCAGGGAATAGAGAAAACAGAGCATGCAACAATATGTTTTTCTAAACAAAACAGTGTAAAAGATGAGGCAAGGCAGTCAGACAAGGATAGTGGAGTACTGTGCTTTCGACAAACTGTATGGCACAGTATTACTTTTGAGACAAAGAAATATACATCTAGAGGGTGTAGGGAGGATTATTGTACATCAAAGAATAGAACAAACAAAGTAAGTGATATGCTGTTTTACAAAAAAATCAAGGCTGAGCGTGGACATTATCTCAGTTTTTTTGCAAACTCTAAGGTATCAAAAAGACTGCAAAAACAGAACTGATGGGGGCCAAATATGGAAAAAAGAGTGCAAAACAGAGCACACATGATTTTGCTGCTCTTGTGCCCAACCCAGAGGTTGCATATTAAGTCAAATACCACACTGGCACCATCCGACTGAATATCAGTCTGTGTTGCACAGCAGTTAAGTAAAGTTGCACTACTCCAACATGTACCTGGACTGCAGTTATCCCATGGGGAATTGTGTCCCAGATCAAACAGTACTGGGAACTGTGGCATGATAGTCAGCTGTAAAATACAAATTATACAATGGCATATGAAAATCCTGCAACCTCATTGGTCAAAACACATCACATGATCATGGTATATCCTGCAATAACCCACGGCTGAGAAATGGCATTTATAAAAAACATACTTAAACACATTTTAAATTTATTTTACATATGGGTCCATTGTATAATCACAATAAGGCACTCCAGGGTGTGGGTTATTGGGGGATTTACCCACTTCTTGAGTGGATTAGTCACTCAGCTGCACCTCGAGACACACCACACAAGGCGTGGGTAAATCCCCCAATAATCCACACCTTGTCATGCCTTATTGCTTAATGAGCCCACTGGGCATGCATGGTGCAAAGTTGTCATGAGCACGCCCATTATGGGCCTATTTGAATTGGAAGTGGAAGCCTGTTTGTGCCCATCTTGACATCATCCTTGATGGCTAGTGGCACCACTGATCCCTACCCTGGGTAGTGTGACCAATTCCCTGGTGTCTAGTAGCATTTCCCACCCACCAAGCCCCCATCCTGTAGATAGCACCCATCAATGGTGGCAAGCAGCACCTCCCCAGATGACAGTTCCATTTGTTCACAAGTGCCCCTCTGTACATTCATCCCAGCGATGGTATGATGTACCCCAGTAATTATGGGCAATCCCCCAAAAACTTGCTCCATAGACTGCTATGTGGTCCTTGGTGTCCCATGGCACACCCCACCCTTGCTCATCCATCTGAGTGAGCAACCCCACAGCCCTGGTGTATACTGACACACTTCACCCCCTGAGCTACTGTCCAATGTCCCCTATACAATCCTTTGCATCCAGTGGTACCCCCACTCTCACCACCTGCATGCTGAATGACAGACACTCTGGTGCTCACTAGTGGTCCCAGGCTCCTGCATAGGCCTTGCCCACATCCAATATAGTACCCACCTCAACCCCCACTTTCACTGGGCAGGATGGGAGCATGCGGTGCTGCCCTGAATGGCAATTTGTACAGTCATCTTCCACCCTCTCCGCTGACTGTCAGATGCAGTGAACACTCAACTGTGTGTGTCAGAGTGTGTGTGTGTGTGTGTGTCACTTGTCAACACCGACTATCTTCTTAGCAAAGGGACAGTTCAGTGGTAGGGGTGCTGCTAACCACAAGGGCAAATAATCAAAGTACCAGGATGGGAGATCAGAGAGTGGGGGGGGGTGCAACTAAACTCAGGGTTACAGAAATGCTAACCCAGACTGGTGATCAGGAGGTGAGGGGAGCCACCAGACACCAGGTCAAGGGTGCTACTTTCCCAGACAGATGATCAGGGGACACTAGACAACATGGTTTACGTTGCATTTCCAAGGACAGGTGGTCAGGGAAGGGGCACCAATAGACACCAGCGCATAGTATATACTACATGACCCAGAACAGGGGCCCAGAGGGTGGGGGTGCCAATAGACAATAAGGCATCATTTGTTTCACTGGGATGGGGTTTTGAGGTTGGGGGTAGGTGGCTTTACAGTACAGCTCTGTCATCACAGGAATATATGCCCACTTAAGACTAGGTTTGCAAAGGTAGCAAATAGCACCCTTTTAAGTGCCATTAACTACTGACACAAACTTCAGACTGTAGCTGCCTCCATATAAAGGCGGCCCCCTCATTTGTATGGGCACTGCATTATGTTAGTGCTCAGGCACTAAGTGGTATAACCCATGTTACAAGGGTCTCTGAATATACTGTAGACCGCACTCACAAGTTTGACAGCAATACAATCCATCATACTTAAATACTAAGATGCCAGCAGAGTAGGCCTAAAGGTCTACTAAGTCTGCTTAAAAATCAGCACCCGGTCAGGACACTGTTGCTGCCCTCCCCATCTCCCCCGTACATCCCTCCTGAACCCATCCCCCATCAGAGTTACACCTCCAGATCTGGCATTCCTCAGCTTTACCTTACCCTTATTCCTGTCCCAGCCCCTCTTGAATCCCTCCACTCTATTAACAGTCACCAGTTCCACAGACAGTGCATTCCATGGGTCCACCACCCTCTCAGTAAAGAAACATCTCCTAGTCTCCCCCCTTAACCTCCCACCAACCAGCCTCATGGAATGCCCCCTTGAGACACATTCCATCCTCAGCTGGAACACCTTATTTAGGCTGACCCTGTTCACTCCCTTTAGATATTTGAAGACTTCGATCATATCCCCGTCCCTCCTCTCCTCCAGGGAGTACAAGAGTAGCTTCTCAAGCATCTCCCCATAGGATCTTTCCCCCAGACCCTGTATCATCCTGGTTGCCCTCCTCTGAGCCCTCTACAGAAGTGCAATGTCCTTTTTCAAGTGCGGGTGCCAAAACTGCATGCAGTACTGCAGGTGTGGTCTAACCAGGCAGTTATACAAAGGGAGAAGCACCTCCCATCTCCTCAAATTTATCCCCAAAGCAATGCACTTGAGCATTTTATTTGCTAAAGCTGCTGCCCTCCTACATTGCTCAGAGTTATTCATTGTGGTATCCATGACCAACCCAAGATCCTCCCCCCCAAAACCTGCAAATTCTCCCCACCCAAAAAGTACTCCAGATCAGGGTCCCTAAGCCCCAAGTGGGGGGCACTGCATTTCTTGGCATTAAATATCAGTTTCCAAGTGTGTGAACACCTCTCCAGAGTCTCCAGATCCCCCTGTAGGGCCCTTCTACAGTATCTTCCTTCCTGTCCACCACACCTCTGCTTCAAGTCATCAGCAAAGAGACTCATCTCATTCATAATACTATCCCTGAAGTCCAAGACATAAGCATTAAACATGAGTGGGCGTAACACTCACCCTTGTGGCACTCCACTAATTACCCTCTTGGGAGAGAATACCTCCCCCCGACCACCATCCTCTGAAACCACCCTGCTAGCAAGTTCTCTATCACCTCACCATCATTTCCCCCAACTTATCCAGCAACCCTGGATGTGGCACCAAGTCAAGCACCTTGCTGAAGTCCAGAAAGAGCACATCCACTGACCTTCCTTGGTCCAGTGCCTTTGTCACCTAATCATAGAACTCCACAGGGTTTGTCTGACACGATCTACCCTGAACGAAGCAATGTTGGTGGTCATCCAGATGGCCCTGTGTCTCCCTAGACACCTTCAGCTTCTCTTTCAAGATGGCCTCCATCATCTTACCACCCAACCAACATCAAACTGCCAGGTCTGTAGTTACCTGGCTCCTCCTGTGAGCAGCTTTTGTGGATGAGCATGACATGAGCCATCCTCCAATCCTGAGGCAACCAACCCATCTGAAGAGAGAAGCTAAAAAGGTCTGCCAGAGGTGCAGCAAGGACAGCTGCCATCTCCTGAAGCACCCTGGGATTAAGGCCATCCGGACCCAGTGGCTTATCCATTGTCAGGGACTTAAGGACCTCCCTCACCCTACCAACAGGAATTTCAACATCAGAGAGCTCCCCCTTTCCTCATTCCTAGTCCACCCCCCCCGTGTGGTGTAGGCTCTCCATCGTTTCTTGTCAAGACTGAGGTAAAGTACTCATTAATTACCTCTGCCTGCTCTCTGGACTCCTCAGCCCATCCACTCCCTGACCTCAGTCTGCTAATCTACCCCTTCACTTTCCTCCTTTCCCTGATATACCTAAAAAACCCTCCCCCCATTTCTGATCCCCTGTGCCAACCTCTGCTCCATCCTTGCCTTGACTGAAATTACCATCCTGGTTACCTTTTTGGGTATCCTATCATACTCCCCCCCCATCCACGTCCCCTTGTTAGTGCTTATATTTTCTATAAGCAGCTCTTTTCTCCTTCACCGCCTCCTGGACCTCCCTGGTCCACCAGCTCAACTTTCTGGCCCTACCAAATTTGCAGTGGACCTCTGTCCAGTCCTTGGTGGCATCCAGGAGCCCTATTTTAATAATTTCTCATCTACTGTCTTTGTCCATGTTTGGACTGATCCCCTTCAAATGGCACTTGAAGATCCCTGCCATACCCTAAAAGTCTGCTCCCCTACCCTCAAAGTCTGCTCCCCTGAGGTCAACCACCACTGTTTTAGTTTGATTTTTCCCTCCCCGGGTCTAAGGAAAACCAAACCATGGCATGATCACTCCCCACCAGTGGGTTCCCTACAGCTAGGTTCCTAACCAGATCACAATCCAGCAGGACCACATCCAGAATGCGACCATCCCTCGTCAGGTCAGTCACCAGTTGAGATAGGAGATGCATCATGGAAGACATCCAGCAAGTGCTGCTCCCTAGTCAGTAATGATGCCATAGTGCCCCAATGAACCTCTGGCATGTTAAGGTCACCTAGTACCACAGTTCTACCCTCTCCCTGACCACAGTGATCTCTTAGACTTACCACCAGGCCCTACAATAAGTCCTTAGCCTGCATGAGTGGCCTATAAACCACTCCCAGGTTGGCCCTCTTTCCCCAGGCACCTGCAAGGTAACCCATAACACCACTATGTTTCCCTCTGCCCCTCCACCCTGCATGTATCGACACCATTCCTAATGATGAGTGCCACCCCACCTCCCCTGTCCACAGCCCTGTCCTTCCTGAACACAGTGTACCACATCAGGTTTAGGTCCCAGTCATGCCGAGGAGTGGCCCAAGTTTCAGTGAGTGGTGGCACATCCACATCCCCTTCAGCTAGCATCATCAGAAACTCAGACATCTTGTTTCCCATGCTCCTGGCATTAATAAAGACTGCCCTCCATCACTGCCCCTTGCTCTCACCCATCCCCCAACCAAAGATCCCCCAGTTATTTGCAAGCTCTCTCTAATTCGCACACTGTCGGATGTCCCTGTTATGCAACCTTTGGCCCCTGCTGGGGAAAAAAAGCCAGGTCCTTCCTTGGTGTGCCTGCCAGCAGTAGCCTCAAGTCCCAGCCATCCCCCCTTCACAAGTTTAAACCCCACCTATCTTCAATGAATTCAGTCAACACATAGACTTGTCAGCACACAGAGGTGCCCCATGGCTCAGTCTGTGAGTCGCATAATCAGAGAGTTATGGAGGGGAACACTGTGACATGTAGTAGGTAAATACGGTAGACAGAGGGTTGCAGGATCAGTCAGATTAAAAAATTCAATTACAATATACAGTAGTGGGTACATGAAAAAATGTCCTTTCACTGTATTTTTCTTAATTGGAACCTGAAGGTCCTGTTGCATTTCTTTTAAGGATTCCCCTTTAAAGTTATTTTGCTATCTTGTAAGGCCCTACATGAGCTGGGTTACATATTAAATGTCCTGAATCTTTATGTGCTGTCACCCTCTCTTCAATTCATTGAGTAGGGCTGGAGGAAAAATCCCCACATTACAATTCACCCCACTTTAGAAAATGCAGTAATTACCTGCTGCTGCTTGAACATAGGGAAGGATCTGTAAACCATACTGCAGACAGGACACCTGTAAAATAAGAATAAAGAGAGTGGTCAAAAAGGATCCAAAGTTCTTGATAAAAAAAAAAAAGACAGAAAAAATGAAAAGGTAAAGAATACTCATCTGATGTGTTTTGGTGGGCTCTGTACACCTGTTATAAAAGAGAGACAGAAAGAGAGAAATAGGTTAATATGAGTGAAAGGTTTCAGACAACAGGGAAACTGATATGCAATGATATCCTAACCACCATCCGGGGGGCAGAGGAAAAGTTATTCCAGTCATGAAGATAACACCAACTACATTTGAGCCCCATATGGCCACCTATACCCAACCACCTGCAAGTGCTCCTGGAAGACTTGCCTATTTTGGCTGCAGCTTAGGCCAAGTAGTTGTAAGGTATGTCTGGGCTGTGTGGTCTTTAGGGATAGATGGAGGCCAGGTGAGTGGGGTTGGGGAGACAAAGGAAGGATTAAAATAAAAACAAATCTGCATTCCCTCTGACTGAATAGTTTTTTTTACAGGTTTTTATATTTTATACTGCAATTTATTTACCCAGGATAGATCTAATTTCTAATGTGATCCTGCTTCCAAACACTAATTTCTACAGCTGGGTGGACTACAGATTAAGTGACTGGTTGAAGGTCACACAGTATAAAAAAGTTTAAAGAAACAGTATAAAATTAACAGTATATACAAAAAACATTAAATCAATGTCAGACATTAGTGATGTAGACTAGTTCTCTTTCACAAAATGCTGTCACACAAAGCCACACATTCTTCATCTAATCTTAATATTTTGTTAAGAACTACACTTGATTTTGACCTTTTATACCAGATTGTTTTTCAGCCAACAAGGTTAAGAAAGTTATCTAGTAACATAGACTCGTAGCTTGCAACATACAGCATTCACACAGCAGCATTAGTACATTTGAATGCAAAAACTGAAGAACAATGAAGCCTCAGGTGTCCCCTTTCCCCACTCTCTCTCTGTATAAATGCAATCTGACCCATCACAGCAGTTTTACAACTAGATACAAACATAATGGTCCAGATATTCAAACTGCGCCAGGCTGTGGTGCAAGCTTGGGCACAGCTCAACTTGGCTGCGCAGGGGCATGGACTAAGCAATATCCAAAGGAGCTGTGCCATGGCTCAGCAGCTTTGAATATCGCACCCTGGCCACCTCCACTGTGCATGGTGCAGTGACACTGTGCCAGCGCAAGTGGCCAGAGTGGAGCATGGAGATGCGCTAGCGCAAGTTCCATTGCACCATGCACAGCACCAGTGATATTCAAAAGTTGGCATGCAAATGGGGCCATAATTTGTGCAAGGCACACATGGGATCATTTGCATGTCATTATGGCCCCAATTGCATGCAGGTGCACCGATCCCCGACGACTTGTGCCTGGCGCCCTACCAGACAGCAGCCGTTGGGGACCGATGCCCCCTGCAGCCCGATCATGGGCATCTGTGTAAAAATAGAAAACCGTCCTATATCCCTGGTGGTCCAGTGGACTGCTATGTGTCCCATCATAGGCATCTGTTTGAATAAAACAAAAACCCCATCCAATATCCCTGGTGGTCCAGTGGACCACTTCCTGCCCGATCGTGGGCATCTGTTTGAATAAAAAACAACCCCCGTCCAATATCCCTGGTGGTCCAGTGTACCACAGCCCTGTCCTTCCTGAACACAGTGTACCACATACCGCACTCTGCCTGATCGCAGGCATCTGTAGTAATAAAAGAAACGCCCCGTCCAATATCCCTGGTGGTCCAGTGGACGCCTCTGCCGATCGCGGTCATCTGTAGTAATAAAGAACCCCCTGTCCAATATCCTGGTGGTCCTGAGTGGTGCCCCCTCTCACCCAGCCACTGGGCCTCACATCCGCTCCCCCTGGTCAGCCAGTGGGCAGCAGCACCCCACCAGCCTGCCTCCCGCTGCCCACTGACTGAAAGCTTGGTAGGGCTGCACCATTGGTTCTGGCGTGAGCCAATGGAGTAACCTATCATCAGACGACATTCAGATATGTGATTCATTCACATATCTGGAATGTGTAGTATGTGTATGAGCTGCATGCCCATTGGCTCATGCTGTGAACAATGGGGAGTCCTACCGAGCTGTCAGTTGGCGGGCGACGGGGTGGCAGGAGGTGGGTGCTGCCACCCGCCAGCTGACGGGGAGCGGGTGGTGGGGCTCAGTGGGTGGGTGGGGAGGGGTACCACTAGACCACCAGGGATATTGGACGGGGAAGGTTTCTTTTATTATTACAGATGCCCGCGATCGGGCAGAAAGTGGTCCACTGGACCACCATGGATATTGGACAGGGAATGTTTTTTATTCAAACAGATGCTCGCGATCAGACAGAAAGCAGTCCACTGGACCACCAGGGATATTGGACGGGGGTTGTTTTTTATTCAAACAGATGCCCGCGATCAGGCAGAAAGTGGTCCACTGGACCACCAGAGATATTGGACAATGTCTTAGTTTACAAATGCCCGCAATCGGGCATGGGGGATGCCGACAGGTGCAGCCACAACTCGGGTGGCCACCCACAGGTGGCAGCTGCCATGTTGTGCCCTGCAATGCGGCAGCTCACCTGTGGGTGGCCATCAGTTGTTCCCTTTTTTTTGGCTTAACTTTGTGCTGGCACTGGTAGGAGTTGTGCATGCATGGCTCTGCACATCCCAGGCTGAATATCGGACTGTGCAGGTTATGCATGGGCACGCCCCCCCACCTGTGCCTGCATACATTACTGATGCGCTCTGGTGCATCGGGATTTGCGCCGCGCACTTTTCCCTTTTGAATTTTGCACTGGGCCCATCAGTGGGTTGCACGTGGCGCAACACTGTTGCGCCATGCGCAACCCTTTTGAATATCTGGGCCAATGTATTTAAACTGGATGCAAATGACTAAGAGACTCTCTAGAACTATTCCTATATTATTAAACACTTTATGAGTTAAGCTTTTTACAAAACTCTAGAAAAAATACCTGAAATTATCTGTAGAATCTTTTCTTTAGGCATGTCCAACAAGCAGCTTTCATGATTCACAAAACAGCTCCAACTGGCCAAAGCTGGTTTCAGCCTACCACTGAACTAGGAAGTGCATCTCTCTTGCAGTATCATGTTCTGCCATGAAGCAAAGGGGTTATGGGAAATTAAGTTTTTTTTCTGAATAGATTTTAAGGCAACAAACACATGTAATCTGTTAGTTTTTCAAGAGGTCCTAAATTATTTATTCAAAAAAGGGGTCATAAGGATGATTACACAAGGGTATCTTAGAGGACTGGCCTTATTTAACCATTTACTTGCCTAGGGTTATTAACCAAAGATGAAGCATCTCATTTTCATGGAAGTCCTGCTTTTTCTGCTCAATTTTCAAAGTCGAATAAGGATGATCAAATATGGTCACAGATGAACAAGAAGCTACTGTGGCAGGCCTGAAATATTTATGCAATAAGTAATGGCCAGGGGTTGCATTAACTGTATGTAAATCACAACCTTGAGGTGTAATGTGGCACAAGGTGATGCTGTGTGCCACATGCCCCTAGGGTACGATAAGCATATGGACAATTCTACCCCTGGGAGTACCTAATTGCTTTTTTAGCAATGTCAAAAAAAATTCAAACTAACTTTTAAAATTGTTTTTATTAATTATACCTGATTTTATATTCAAACAGTCCTTCCCCTATCTGGTCTTCATTCCACAGTCAGTTTATATTCCAGTTCAGCTTGCAGATGTTCAAAGATATCTGTTCTGCTGCAGAGCTATTAGAGCACATCAATAATGGCTGCATAGTTGGCTAAAACATGACATCATGCTGACCTCAGCACTGGTTAGCCAGTCAGTTTGTCCAATAAGGAAAATAAATAAAAACATCTCAGTTTAGTATGGATGTATGGTTAAGGTTAATGGTTTAGATGCCAATATTGAGCTGTAAATCACATAGGTTCCATTGCAACACTGACTGAGTAAACATGCCATTGCCAAGAGGAAAGTTGCATTAAGGGCATAGGACAGGGATGACAATGATATCATTGCTTCTATGATGGTTGTCATGGCAACTGCCAGTGGATCTTATTAAGTTTTTTCCACTCTGCATGGTCTATCCCACCACGACACCACCCTCCACATTTTGGCCAACTACCATCCCTGCAGCTGGACCAGCCTCCTTATCACCCTTGATGTACCTGAACCACCACACTACACCTTGACCTCCATCCACCCCCAAAAACTCCCTGAAACTGTGCCATCCCCAAGTCCAGCATCCCCCCAGCTAACCAATATCTCTGTAGCTGGAAATCCTGATCACTAACCCTGCTGCACTGCTGCCATCTGGTAACCATGGGTGGCAGCACAACAGAGATAAGTAGGTTAGCATCTGAATGATGGCTGGCTCAGGGCCAGCTCATGGGCACAACAGTAGTGCATGGGGAGAGTGGGTTGCTGCTTCTACTCCACTTCTGCCACCTAGATAACCATGGCTGGCAGCACAACAGAGATAAGTAGGTTAGTATCTGAATGATGGCTGGCTCAGGGCCAGCCCATGGGCACAACAGTAGTGTATGGGGAGAGTGGGTTGCTGTCTCCACTGCACTGCTGCCACCTAGGTAACGATGGGTGGCAGCACAACAGAGATAAGAAGGTTAGGATCTGGATGATGACTAGTACAGGGCCAGCACAATGACACAGCAGTAGTGCTCAGGGCAGGGTGGATCACTGCCCTGTGGCACTGCTGCCACCTAGGTGACCATGGGTTGCAGCACAATGGAGTAAGCAGGTCAGGGTCTTGATGATGGCTGGCTTAGGGCCAGCCTTTTGATGCAGCAGTAGTGCTCAGGGGAGGCTGGGTCTCTGCCTCCACTGAACTGATGCAACCTAGATAACCATGGGTAGCAGCACAAGAGAAATAAGCAGGACAGGGTCTGGATGATGTCTGGCTCTGGGCCAGCATATTGGCACAGCAGTAATGCTCATGGGGGGGTGCGTCACTGCTCCTGTGGCACTGCTGCCACCTAGATAACCATGGGTAACAGCACAAAAAAGATACTCAGGTTAGGGTCTGGATGATGGCTGTCACAGGGCCATCCCAATGACACAGCAGTAGTGCTCAGGGGAGGTTGGGTCTCTGCCTTCGCTGAATTGCTGCCATCTAGTAACCATGGTTGGCAGCACAATAGAGATAAGCAGGTTAGAGTCTGGATGATGACTGGCTCAGGGCAAGCCTGTTTGCACATCAGTAGTGCTCAGGTGATAGTAGGTCACTGCATCCACTGCACTGCTGCCACCTAGGTAATCATGGGTGGCAGCATAACGGAGATAAGCAGGTTAGTGTCTGGATGATGGGTGGCTCAGGGCCAGCACATTGGCACAGCAGTAGTGCTCAGGAGAGGGTCTGTCAGTGCCCCGAGACACTGCTGCACCCTAGCTAACCATGGGTGGCAAAAACAAGAGATAAGCAGGTTAAGGTCTGGGTATAGCTGACTCAGGACCAGCCCACTGGCACAGCAGTAATGCTTGGTGGAGCGTGGGTCACTGCCCCATGGCACTGCTGCAACTTAGGTGACCATTGGTGGCAGCACAATGGAGATGTGATGACTAGTCACCAGCAGGACTTCAATGAGGTCCAATGCTGGTTTCGTCCAACCAGCTCTTTCTCAAGACTAAAAAAAAAATCTCCCTGACCTTTGGTACCAGGCAGAGACTGTCTCAGATCCCTTCTTCCCCTATCTTCCATGCCCTGGATGGGTCTCTCATCGAGACATGCACCTCCTTCAGATATCTCAGGATCTGGCTTGACCAGCACCTTGATTTCTCTGTGCACATTGATGCCATCCACAAAAAGTTTTGCCCCAAACTGGGCACCCTGTACTGAAATCATGGTTGCATCCCGATGCCGGACCACCGCACTATTGTGCAAAAGATGATTCTCCTTATTTTCAACTATGGTGATGTAGTCTACAGCTGTGCTCCTAGATCCAGCCTAACCAGTCTGGACACCCACTTTCACGCCTTCTGTCGCTTTGCCCTCAGCTGCCCTCCACTACCCACCACTGCACTCTCTACCAGGCCCTTGGCCTCCCCTCATTACAAGTCCAATGACTTTGCCACTGTGGCAGCATTACAGCAAAATTCTGGGCCCAGACCCTTTCCCATTACCTCACCTCTGCCCTATTGGTTTCCACCCCCCCAACCTACTCTCTCAGGAATTTTGACTGGTGGCTACTGTCTGTCCCACTCAAGTCCACCTCGGCAGGCCAATCTGCCTTCTCCCACTGCTTGTCTAAACTATGGCACTCCCTTCCTGTGATTACTCAGCACACCTCTCCCAGTCCGCTCCTTTCTTCCCTCCTCTATACTCACCTTTCTTCCACCTGGTCCTGTGCACAGAATGGCCCAGTGTGTTAGGACTTCAACTGGTCCCGCAGTGTCTGCAAAAATCACAGCAAGTTTGTAATTCATGTAATAATTCTCAGTACTTTTGTTAGTTGCCTGTATTTGTACCTCTCTGATTACTGTACCTGTGTGTTACTGTGCTTCCCTTCCCCTCTCCCCAGGTCGTACCTGAAATCAAACAGTTCTATGCTCAGTATGCCTTCCTAGTAAAACTCTTATATAAATAAATAAGCAGGTTAGGGTCTGCATGATGGCTGGATCAAAGCCAGCCCATTGGCACAGTAGTAGTGTTTGGAGGAGGTTGCGTCCCTGCCTCAGCAGCACTGCTGCCACCTGGTAACCATGGGCAGCAACACAAGAGAGATAAGCAGGTTATGGACTGGATGATGGCTGGCTCTGTGCCAGCTCACTGGCACAGCAGTAGTGCTCAAGATGGTAGGTCACTGCCTCCATTGCACTGCTGCCATCAGCCCATTGGCATAGCAGTAGTGCTGATGGGAGGTGGGTTGCTGCCCCCATGGCACTGCAGCCACTTAGGTAACAATGGGTTTCAGCACAATGGAGATAAGCAGGTTAGGGTCTGGATGATGGCTGGCTCCAAGCCTGCACATTGGCACAGCAGCAGTGCTTAGAGGAGGTTGTCTCCCTGCCACTGCTGCCACCTGGTAACCATGGGTGGCAGCACAACAGGGAAAAGAAGGTTAGGGTCTGGATGATGGCTTTCTCAGGACCATCCCATTGGCACAGTGATTGTGGTCCGGAAAGATTAGATCTGTGCCTCCATTGCACTGCTGCCACCAAGGTGCTGGCAGTATAGCCTAGAGGTTTGAATAATGAGCTGTGAACGAGCTTGGTACATCCAGCAGACCAGACCTGGGTTTGATTCTCACAACCTCCACTTGCATTCTGTGTGACTCTGAGCAAGTCACTTAACTGCCCAGTGCTCCTAGGTCACCCTTGAAAACAGGAACTTGTGCCTAGTAGCCCTTACCTGATTACAAAAGACTGAAATAAAATTAAAAAAACCAAAAGGTAACCATAGGTAGCAGCACAACAGAGATAAGCAGGTTAGGGTCTGGATGATGGCTGGCTCAGTACCAGCCCATTAGCACAGCAGTAGTGCTCAGGGGAAGATGGGTTGCAGCCCCTGTGGCACCGATGCCACTTAGGTGACCATGTGTAGAAGCATAATGAAGATAAATGGTTAAGGTCTAGATGACGACTGGCTCAGGGCCAGCCCATTAGCACAGCAGTAGTGCTTGGGGGAAGGGTTGCTGTCTCCTCTGCACTGCTGCCACCTAGGTAACAATGAGAGGGAGCACAGCAGATATAAGCAGGTTAGGGTCTCGATGGCTGGATCAAGGCCAGCCCATTGGCAAAGCAGTAGTGCTCAGGGGAGGGTGGGTTGCTGCTTCCATGGCACTGCTGCCACTTAGGTGACCATGAGTGGCAGCACAATAGAGATAAGCAGGTTAGGGTCTGGATGATGGCTCTCTGAAAGTCAGCTGATTGGCACAGCAGTAGTGCTTGTGGGAGGTTGCATCCCTGCCTTTGCACCATGGCTGCCACCAGATAACCAGGGTGGCAGCACAAGAGATCAGCAGGTTAGGGTCTGGATGATGGCTGGCTCTTGGCCAGCCCATTGACACAGCAGTAGTGCTGAAGGGATGGTAGGTCACTGCCTCTGCTGCACTGCTGCCGTCTAGGTAACCATGAGTGGCAACACAAGAGAGATAAACAGGTTATGGTTTGGGTGTGGCTGGCTCAGGGCCAGCCCACTGGCACAGCAGCAGTGCTTGGGGGTGGGTGGGTCGCTACCCCTGTGGCACTGCTGCCACTTAGGTAACAAATGGTGGCAGCACAACAGAGATAAGCAAGTTATGGTCAGGATGATGGCTGGCTCAAAGCCAGCCCATTGGCACAGCAGTAGTGCTCGGAAGAGGTTGCATCCCTACCACTGCTGCCACCTGGTAACCATGGGTGGCAGCACAAGAGAGATAAGCAGATTAGGGTCTGGGTGATGGCTGGCCCAGGACCAATGCATTGGCACAGCAGTAGTACTCAGAGGAGGATGAGTCATTGCCTCATGGCACTGCTTTCACTTAGGTGACCTTGGGTGGCAGTACAACAGAGATAAGCAGGTTAGGGTCTAGATGATGGCTGGCTCAGGATGGACCCATTGGCACAGTAGGAGTGCTCAGGGGAGGGGAGGTTGCTGCCTTTGCTGCACTGCTGCCACCCAGGTAACCATGGGTGGCAGCACAATTAAGATAAGCAGGTAAGTGTCTGGATGATGGTTAGCTTAGGGCCAACCAATTTGCACAGCAGTAGTGCTCAGAGGAGGCTGGGTCTCTGCCTCTGCTGCATTGCTGCCACCTAGGTAACTGTGGGTGGCAGCACAACAGAGATAAGCAGGTTAGTGTCTGGATGATGGCTGACTCAGGGCCAGCCCATTGGCACAGCAGTAGTGCTTGTGGGAAGGTGCGTCACTGCTCCTGTGGTACTGCTGCCATCTAGGTAACAGTTGGCGGCAGCACAGCAGAGATAAGCAGGTCAGAGTCTGGATGATGGCTAGTTCATGCACTACATGCCATTGTATATGAGTACACCTGAGCCCTTGGATGCTGTCATCCAGTGGGGTGATAAATTTGTTTATTGATCAACACGCAGTGTTATTACAAAATCATACATACAATACAAAATACAATAAATACAATAAGAAAATACATCCTATTACACAAATCCTTTCTTGTATCAATTGTAATCAGCAATTCATATATCATTTGGACTGTTTTATTTATCTATAAACCCAATCTTAATTCAGTGCATTTATCTTATGAATTTAAGCCATTAATCCCTTCTTTATCCTACTTTCTCATTAACCCTGTCTTAGTTTAGTTTTCTTTTTTTTTCCAGCTATATCCATTAGGAAGTTTGCCAATGATTTAATAATACACTCATCCTGTGTTGAGAAGAGGATTTTTGTCAGTAATTCCTTATGGATACCAATACCTTCTTGGCTATTATATCCAAATATTTTGATCAAAAAATTACTTCCGAATATTAGAATAGTAATTAGAAGTCCATAAGATATGTAATAGATCCTCATTTTCATCTTTTCCACAATCACATTTAGTGAATATCTGCTTTGTTTTATCATATCAAGCTAAAATCAAATTGCTCTCTTGTATTTTGAACATATATCTTGTAAATGTTGCCCTAATCCTAGGATTTGTAAGAACTTCTAAATAATACTGTAGTTTGTGGCTTGCCACATTATTGGCATACCACTGTGAATATCTAGTAGATTTAATTTCCATTATATCTTGTTTAATCCAAAACTCTTTAACCGTAGGGTAAGTACTGATTACTAAATAAGATGTTTGTTTGTGGCACTCCACAAGATGCTTCAACCCATATTTCCCTAGGGCTTCCCTTATATTCGTATTACATCTTGAATCAAAACACTTCCTTTCCAGCCATTGTCCTTTTTCTAGAAGGGCTTTTTTTGCCAGTCTGTCTTCTGGGAGTCTAGTTAATTTTAGCCAAAAACTAAATGTTCTTGTATCAAACAAGGCATGCACATTATCTAGTGCCAATTCTGCTCTTATATATAGTGCTGGAAATGAGGGGCTTACAGCCAATATTTTATGTAAAATTTTGTAAATAGGAGTCATTAATTTCTTTCTGTTAGTAGTGTCCCAAATTTCAGCTCCATAAGTTAGCTAAGCATAATATTTCATTTTTATAACTTTGGTTAAAGGTCTTAAAGTTCACCCTCCATATGCATAGTTAAATCTACACAATGCATTGGCATTTTTTTTATTTCTGTAGTGTTTTGTCGACATGATCTATGCATTTACCATGAGACGAGTACATTAAACCCAGATATGGATATGTTTTAACTTTCTGCATTTTGTCACCATTATAGGTGAAATATCCCTTATTTTTACCTTTCCCAAAAACAGTAGTTTGTGTCTTAAAAAGATTAATTTCCAGTTGTAAATAATCAGACACCTGTTGTAAAATGTATATTTTCTTTTGCAATCCAGATTTTGTTAGGGAAAGTAAAATGATATCATCTGCAAATGCTAGAATACCACATCTTTCATCCAAAAATTTTGGGAGTCCATATTTGACTCTCTAATTTTTTCTAGTAAACCATTCACACAAATCGTAAAAGGTGTGGGTGCCATCACACAACCCCGATGGACTCCTTTTGTTACTAGTATTGAGCTAGTAAGCATTCCCTGCTGTCACATCCTTATTTTTGCCGATGTATCCATATATAATGTCCTTATTGTATTAATTATTCCACTATCAACACCTCATTCACTTATTATGTCCCACAGTATAGCCCTATTAACTGTATCAACTGTATTAACTGTATCAAAGGCAGCTCTGGAATCTATGTAAAGAGCACACATTTTCTGATTCCTTAACACAGTATATTTTTCTATAAGATGGGTTAGAATATAATAGTTACCAAGGGTGTAATATTGGGCTTTAAAACTCACCTGGACCTTATAAATTCCTCCCGTTTTTACAATTTCTGATTTCAGTCTTCCCAAAAAATTTTTGAAAATATTTTTAAGCTTACATCCAAGAGACTTATAGGTCTGTACAGTGGGGTGGAAACAAAGAAAAATAACAGGCCTGGAATGCACATGTGACTGGACCATGTAAATCCATGTGCTCTTGGCATTCACAATGGCCATCTGAACAACCTGTGAAAATTCAGGGGTACATCCCCCTGCCCCCAACCCAACAGTGGGGGGCAAAATATGGCTTAATGGAGGGGCGAGTGAAAGTTGGCATCATGAATGAAGTTGCTAAGCACTTTGGGATCCCCAAGAGAGACAGGGATCAGAGCTCAGCAGGGAAGCATAAATGATACATAAATTAAAAAAGTAAAAAAAAAAAAGCTCTTGCAAATGCTATATTCTGATTGGCTGTTAGCATTCCAGTAACCAACATTAATCTGGATTAAACTGTTATGAGCCTGATCACAGTGCATGTTTTCTTCCTGTCAGCTTTTCATGCTCTAGTACTGGAAATAACTGTAAGGAGCCATTCAAATTTTGAACTACCATTTAAACAATAAACTACTGTATTGCATTATACACACAAGTTTTTGTTTTTTTAATTTTGGTAATGTGTGTCTCAATGTATTACAATAAAATATTTAATTATGTACATATGTGATGTACATATGTGATACATATAATAAATATTTGAAAATGTTGTGGTAACATAGGCACACTAAACATGTTTTACAATGTTCATATTTGTATCAATAATTGATATACAGTTTTTCTAAATGTCAAATAAACACTTGGGGGCCAATTCCAAGATGAATGACGCAACTTGCAGGTGTATGCGAGTTGTGACATTCGCCGCTACACAGGAATCCTGCTCCATATTCGAAGAGTGTCAGGATCCTGGCACTTATGACCTACGACTTGCAGCAGGTGTAGGCTGTGGCCACAGGCATGGCACAATAGCCCTGTATGCCACAAGTCACAGCCCACTACAAACTGCCCCCAGATCCCCCCACCCTGGAACACCATGGTAAGCACCAGGGGACATGGGGGCAGGACAGGTGGCACAGGCATCTGGGAGGCACTGTCAAAAATGGACCCCAGGGTCCCCAACATTTGGGGTGGGAGGCATGGACATGTTTGGGGGGCATGGGGAACACAGAGGGACCTTTACTGCACACAGACGGATGCCACTTACACCATCTCCATGATGGTGTAACTCCGATATGCCAATGCCACTTTTGTAATAGCGTAAGTGGGTTACAGCAGCCACCTTTTTGGAATAGGGCATAGTTGCTGCCACAACCCACCCTTGAGCCATAGCATTGCAGGTTGCAGTGTAGTAGGTGGTGTAACCCACATTTGGCGCAACCCGCATGGTGCAAGGCACCTTTTGGAATTGCAAATAATGTAACGCATGGTGCAGGTTGTGATTTATGCCATGGGGTTTGGTGTAAATTGGCTTGCGCCATGCATAAACCATCTTGGAATCGGGGCCCCTTGTTGTTAATGCATATCGGCATTTGTTGTATGCATACCTTCACTATAATTTTTTTTTCTTAATACAGCAATTAATAAAAATTAAGGAGAAAGTGGTTTCCCTAGGGAATTTTAATTCAGCAGATTTTTTTATTCTTAATCTTCTGATTAATTTAAATTATGCACACATAGACTTCATTATTTGTACCTCAATTTTAATTAAGTATATTCTGTTAATGTGATTAAGGATAATTAAGGAGTTTTGAATTTTACAAACTTATTTTAAGGCACCCTTAATTTTAAATTAAGGGGCAAATTGTTAATTCAGGGGTAAATTAATGGAAAAGTAAGGAGATGTTCAGTGATTTTTGTCCCACAGTGATATGCATATATGAGTATGTGTATTAGTCAGTGTGTGTGTGTATCACAACAATTAGGAAGTGTAGTTAGGTGGCTTAGTGGCTAATGAAAAAATTGCTAGTTTACACATTTCTCACTGGCATAGTACCATGTGTCAGTGGCTCAGTAAGTAGCACACTCACCTCTGAGGCCGGGAGATCAGATGGCTGTGGGTTCAGTTCCCACATCTGGCACTTGGGTTAATATCCCAGTACTGACACTGTAGTGCAGCATGAGAGGGGTGCTGCACTTCTGAGGTGCTGTCTTTCAGATGAGACATTAAACCGAGGTCCCATCTGCCTAGACTGGTGGTAGTTCAGGTGGATGTTAAAGATCCCATGGCACTTATTGAAAAGTGTAGTGGAAGTTTATTAAGCAAAAAAACACACCATCACCATGATAACAGAATATGTCTCATAACATTAAAAAAAACTTCATCCAAACATTAAAGTATACATACATTTGTAAATCACTTGTTTTATACAGAAATACATTTACAAAAATAAATTTTTCCAAAGATGAAAGATATTTTCTTGTGAAAACCTGTGACTATCCCTGCCTTTAATCTGTAACAGTCCATCTTCTATCTGAGAGAATATAGTAGTATTCAGTACTTGTTGCTGTTGAAAAATATATTGACATCGTGCTTGCCATAAGTAAAATTGAAGAAATGCAAAGAAAACATTTAAAGTACTTCTATGGTAACTACTCAAGACTCCTGAATAATCCCCTAATATTAAGGTGTTGTATGTAATACAGGAAAGGAAGGGCATATTCCAGTGAGTTGCTGCCTCACACCAGAAAATCTTACTAAAGGAACAATTAATAAAGAAATGTAAGAGACTTTCTTCCTCATTAGAACATGAAATCCTTGGACAATATCTATCTGCTAAAGGTTTATATTTAAGATTTCCCCTTACGCCTAACCTCCCTTGGGCTGACATCCATACTATATCCCATACGAAAGCAGGGAGTCTAAAATCCGTCAATTTATGAAGAACAAAATTCATTTTGGAAGGAACGCATTCCAGAAATAGGAGAAAAACTCTTTGTACTTCATAAACTATATAAGAATAGAAAGATTTTCTATCACGAGAAATCAGGTTCTGAAATAACAGCTTCCACTGCTGAAATTTTTTTATCGCCAGAATCCCATAACATGGTAAATGATCCTGAACTAATATTTTAGTGGGCAAAAGTGTCCACTTCTGAAAATAATGAGCCCAAAAATATTGTGACCATACTTGCCATGGCAAAGTGGCTGTTTTCCATAAATAGCTAAAGGAGTAGAAAAAGAATATGGAGTGATAAAACATAATTGGATTTAACATATGTAACCCACCCTGTTTCACCGGCAAATAGGTAATATCCCTTCCAACAGGATTTAATCTATTACCCCATAACATCTGAAAAAATACACTATGCAGCTTAGTTTCTAAATTAACTGGGGGTGGAAAAGATAACTTAAATAAAGAAATACAAGGCAACATAAATTTCTTAATAATTAAAATATGTTTTTTTCTTCCCAAATTTCCAGTGTTTCCACATGTTAACTTTACCTTCCCCAACCTTTAACTGCTGTTCCCAATTAAAATTAGCCATATCCCCTGACCCAAACCATATACCCAAAATTTTTTGAGGAGTAGTAACCAGAGGAATTCCCATGACATCTAAATTGTCCACCCTTCTATGATCCAAAGAAAAAATAAAACTCTTTTCCATATTGATTTGTGCTCCAGAAAATTGTTCCCATACCTGAAATATGTCAAGGGCATGTGTAAGTGAAGTCACATCTTGCACTCATAATGTTACATCATCAGCATACACTGTGATTTTCTCTGGTGGTAAAGAATGATCAGGGCTATCCCTACATTATGTTGATCCCTGTGAATACATCTAATAACTGGATCTAGGACAAAAGCATGCAATAGAGGACTTAAGGGACATCCCTGCCTAACTCCTTTATCAAACCTAAGCTCAGACCCAAACAAACCATTAACCATAGGGATTACTTTAGTATTAGAATATAACATAGTATTCCATTTCACAAATGGAAGAGGAATACCATAGTGCAATAATAAATCAAAAAGATAGCAATGTTGAACCCAATCAAAGGCTTTATCTTGATCCAGGGCAACTATATAACCGGAACCATGTCCTGAATTACTAACCTCAAATAATTCTCTTAAGATATAAAGATTGTGTTGAATCTTGCAATGAGGAATTGCACAAGTCTGTGCTGGATGAATGAGTATATCAGAAACCTGCAATAATCTGTTAGTGATAATTTTAGATAAGATTTTATAATCACTGTTAAGTAAACTAATAGGCCTCCAATTAGATAGTAAAGTTGTATCACCTTTTTTATGAATAAATTTAAGTAGTGAATTGCTACAGTCTGGAAACACTAAATCCTAAGTTAACATAAAATTAAAAACCAAAGGAAAAAAATGACTCATATATGGAAGAAATGTTTTATAAAATTCATTAGGTATACCATGCAGACATGGGGACGTCCTCATATTTAAAGTGTTTATCACCTCTTCTATGTCTTGTGATAAAATGGGTGCTGTTAAAAGTTGTCTAAAAGACTCATCTATTAAAGGAAGTGATGCCGTGAAATCATCCAGCAAAACCTCGGTAGTCCTTGCAGTATCACTAAACAGATCAGTAACAAATCTCTGTACAACTGATAACATATCCAAATCTGTGGACACAATATTACCAGTACCATTCAATAAACCAGTCATTAGGGTCTTATCCAATCTTTGCTTGCAAGCTTTGTATGGATCAGAAGCCAATTGCATCTTCAACCCATATCTAAATTCCATATCTAGTGATTTTGCTCTATTATATTGATAAAACAGCATTTGTTTTTTAAGTTTAGATATTTGTGACTTAAATTTTATTTTGTCCCATGGAGGAAAGGACATTGATTTGTATAATTGATTCCTGAGTTGCAAATATTTTAAATAATTAGAGTTAGCTTTCTGCCTTCCCATAGTGAGTAGGAATGACTTCACCTCAATTTTTGTATCCCGCCACCAGTCATACATGTTATCATAGAAACATATAGTAGAATTTCTGGCCTCAAATAACATCTCTAAGCCATTCACACAGTCTAAAGAATCCAGGAGAGACAGATTTAACCTTCATCTTTGAATAGTGGAAAACACCTTAGGTGGAATATCAGCAAAACTAAAGTTACATGGTAAGATCTGATGATCTGAAAATTATGTTGGCTGAACTATACCTGTATAAGGCTTAACAGATTTTGAAGCAAAAATTAAATCAATACGTGTGGCATACATATGTCTATGATATGTAGCCCCACCTGTACTATGTAAAAGTCTATAAGCATCAGAAAGGCCTGCATCAATAATTATCTGTTTTAAAGCATGAAAATCACAGTACATTTTCTTCTGGACCTCTCCTACAAATTTTAAATCAATTTCACAATTGAACCCCCCGCAAATAACATGCCTCCTAGTATATAGGAAAGGCTTGATTTCCTCAAACAACTCAATCCTAGCCGTTGTAACTTGTAGGGCATAAATATTAATAATATGGAAATCAAAATCTCTAAGAGAACAATCAAGCAATAAAGCTTGTCCAGGACTAATATCCACAAGTTTGGAGATTTTAAAAGCAGTGGATTTAAACAATGGCCCAATCCCATCCGCTAATTCAGGACCAAAGGTCCTGAAAGAAGGAACCCAGACTCACCGTTTTTTAGCTTGATCAATTTCAGCAAGAGAAGTCAATCTGGTTTCCCGAAGGAGAATAATATCTACCTGAAGGGAATCAAAAAAGGAAAAAAGAGAAAGCCTTTTCTTGAAATTTTTAAGACTGCAAACATTATAGGAAGCGATCCTTAAAGCAGCCATCAAAATTTAGTGTCAAGGCCCTCCTCTTTCACTGAGACTTGCTTTTCTTGTTTTCCATTTTTTCCCTTTTTTGTCTTTAGCTCGTTCAGCAATTCTACTTTCTTCATCTTCAGTCACTATTTCAGACAAATGTGAAGTATCAGATTCTAAATCTGAGTCTCCGCAGTCATCCTGCAAAGGAGAAAAAAAATTCTCCATGGGTATAGGACCAGGAATTGTTTGTTTAAGCAAAGCCCTAGTGAACAGTCAATTTTTAATTGTTTCAAAAGGAGGGGGCATTGAAGTAACCACAGGCCTCTTTGCAATAGCAGAAAGAACTGCAGTAGAGGGAACATCCTGTTCTTGCTGAGAGGGAAGCACAGGGTCATTTACTAAAGGAGATGTACTATCTGCAACTGGGCTATGCGTAAGAACATCCCCCTGAGGTGCCTCTTCTTTTGGAAGTACTGGAGGAGTAGGAAGACTAGTATCCCTTCCTTTTTCTTGCGCTTTGTTCACCAAATCATCTTGATCCCATCCCCCCATCATATTATGTTTATCCCAGGGGCATTGATGAAAGGCATGCTCTTTCTCATCACACAGATTGCACTGAAAGATATTTTCACACAAATCCACAGAATGCCCATATCCTCCAGATAAGGAACATTTTAGTAAATCACATGAGCTACTAATATGAGTCTTTGCTCCGCATTTATAGCAGGCTCTAGGCTGACCCCAATAAAAGTATACACCTCTATCTTTACCGAAAAAGAAACTATTGGGAAGATAAATGATATCACTATTAACCTGAAACAATTTCACTTTAAACCTCCAACCTCCCGTCCAAATCCCTTCCAAGTCCAGTATAGCTTCAGGAGGACGCATAATATCACAACAATTTTGTAACCAATGGTAGATATTGTTGACACTTACCCCTTCATTTCTAAACATGATGGTAATATATCTAATTTGTGGTTTAGTAAGGGGAATTGCGTAAAAGGGAGTCCATAGTGGGGTAGATTTTAAAGTTGAATATTTGTCCCAAAATTTTTCCAAACCATATGTGGATTTAAAGCTAATATCAAAAGAATCCTCCCCTGAGATGTGAATTAATGCATAAATATCTGCAGGAAAGAATTTCATAGATCCTTTTAAGAGTTGTTTAGCAACATAATATCTGTCTGGATGTTCAGTTAACCCTCCTTTATAGCGTAGCCTGACTGTATTCCTTCTCGGTGCTTGCTCTAATTTATTTTTAAAAAGTTCAGGCATGGGTACCCTTTTCTGATGTTGAGTAGCCTCCCTATCATGAGTCTCCCTTTCAAATCCTGCCTGCTATTTAGTAGTAGTCCCATCCCCTGCCGAGGATGTACTCAGCCTAGACAAGGTCATAGTTCATTCCTTTATGTGCTGCGCAGCTTTAACAGTAAAACCCCTTCCCTTAATTGAGTCTTTACCTGAGCTCAGGGTTTTATCAGTGTTGGCCTGCTTTGTGGTGGCCTTGCTGCTTGAAGAATAGCCCTGCCAGTTTGGATCGGGAATCCATTGTCCCGTAAAGGTCTGTAGCCAACAGGAGTCAGTTAGTGCATCCTCCGCTGACCAATCTGGGGTAATAAAGTCTGTGGAAGTCTGAGATAGTCCAAAT
Organism: Neoceratodus forsteri; assembly: GCA_016271365.2. Lineage (NCBI taxonomy): Eukaryota > Metazoa > Chordata > Ceratodontiformes > Ceratodontidae > Neoceratodus > Neoceratodus forsteri. Next base: position 1,733,019,491 of record CM057450.1, on the reverse strand, counting down.
TGTCTCTGCATAACTTGCGAAGTGGTGTAGATTGATCCATGAAATGCAGCCTGAACACTAGGAGAATCTCCATCCTGCTTCCCATCTCGTGTTACACCCGTAAATTCCTTCCACACATCCCCTGTATCATCTCCCGAAAGAGGGTTACCTGATTCAGAGTCTTAGGAAACTGGCTGCTGAAGTAAAGGAAATGTCAGTCACTGTAGCAGTTCGAACAAAAGCTTCATTCTCCGATACTGGATTTATGCCAGCAGACTCCTGAGAACACTGATGAAAATCCTGAACAATCTGTGCAGCATCGTCTGCCTCCATAGCCTGAGGCAAAACTTCTTCTGAAACATCTCCCATTTCCATACTTCGCTCCGGAGAGCGCAACCAAGCGTCCTGCTCCATGAAAGGTGAGAAATAGTCTGGCAAACTGCAGACCAGTGGCAACACCTCCTCCTACTGCCAGCAAAGCAGTAGGGGAATTTCCCCAGTGTCCTGGCCAAATTTCCCTCATTCACTAAAAAAAACAAAAAAAATACCACCAACAACTTAATCTGATTCAAGGTCAGTTGGCATTCATATGTATCCCCCTTCCCCAGGTCGTGCCTGAAAATAGGCAGGATTTGTCTAGTGCACTTACCTGGTCAACAAAAATAAATAAATAAATTATTTTGCAGCCATGTTGACTCTTACTAGACTTGTTCTCTATTGTTTCTGTCTGGCTTTTTTCATGTTTATGTAATTTCTCTTCTTTCTATGTGTTCTGCTTCTTTTTATTCTGCTCTCACCCTTTTCCTCTATATTCCCCGTTTTACAGTTCCATCCTTGTTTCTTTTTTATTTTGTTTCTTGCACTCTATCTCACTTCTGTTTCAATGGTGTTTTCATCATCATCCTTTTTGTTTATGTCTACAGCATCTTATTTATCAACTGTTGTTTGCTGCCTAGATTCTGTCCATGCTGCAGTGAGTACATGCTTTTCTATTCCAGGCTTAGTAGCACTAATAAGACTAACTAAAATTGACATTTTTTGAAAATTGCAGGTTTAGTTTGCACCACTACTGCTGCTTCCACGGGAGGAGGGGGGTAATATTAAACCACAATTCCTGGCAATTCAACACAATGATTGCTTCACATCCACAGCAGATTGGTTCATTTTTGTGATGTCATACCAGGCAAAATGTTTACTGCCTGCTGATGATATAAAAAAAAAAGTGACTGCTTGCTTTGGGACAGAATTACTAGTTCATGCTACTATATTGATGTGGCTGTGCATGGCAGTACATAGAAAGTTGGGTGCCACCTACTGTCACTGTCTGAATGTTGAGTCTATTTCATTGCAGGTCAAACGTTTGTGGCAATTTTCCAGCTGTCTCAGCTTCTGCTGACATTTCTGCATCTGTGGAAGCACAGAAAGCAGGAGGCCTTTGTTATTATTTTTAGGGTAACTGGGAGGTGTCTACTGTATGCAAACATAAGGCCAATTGGGCAATGTGTTTTAGAAAGATCATCTGCATTTTATTTTTTGTAAACCTACATTGTTTAAGATGCCTACTTAAGAGTTCACAAATAGCTAATAGCTGGGGTAAGACAGCAATAGAGATGAACATGTTGCTAAAATATTGCATAATGCTGGCCTTGCAACTTTGTATGGGGAGCAACTGTATGACTTCCATTTGATGTGCAGTAAAGTTGTACTGTAGATGTCAAAACTGCCAAAGTGAAAATTGTGAGGAACTGCTCTATAGCTGCCAGTGTCTTTCAAGCAATAATAGAAGCTGTATCAGGAAACATAGCTGATGGGGAAAGTGACATTGCCACTGGAACTTAAGTAAGGGAATAAAGGCAAATAGTTTAATACTGCAGTTTGGGGGCAGGGCTGCAGTGGGGAAAATAAAGACAAATAATTTAACACTGCAGTTGCATCCAGAGGTTGGGTTGAAGGTGAGGGAATAAAGGCAAATAGTTTAAAACTGCAGTTGCAATTGGGGGAAGGGGAACTGCAGTAGTGAAAAAAGGCAAATAGTGTAACACTGTAGTGGGTCTGGGGGGGGGGACTGCAGTGGATTGAATTGCAGCACTAATGGTACAAATTTTAAACTCTGTAAACATTTCTCAGAACTGTTTTTCTTCCCAAACTGTTTGGACTGTTAGGACTCCTGTACTAAAGGACATATTCCTATCAACTGACTGTGAACCACCTAATTTAACATTGAGATTATATTAAGAACTGTTTGAGTGCCACTATTGCTGATTCCACCATGTCGGCGACCTCCCCTACAGTGACATATGGTCACTGACATCCCTGATGCCGCTGACTCCAGCCCCTGACTAGAAAATGCACCGACAGCCGATCGGTGTTCATGCAGGAGGGCTCTACCCACCATGCCCCCATGCAGGGGATTCTGCCTTCTGCCCCCCCATACTTAAGGATTCCAACTCTGCGGGGGCAGATCTCGGGGGAGACTGACAAAACTCAGGAGTCAATGACTCGGTCATTGCTCCGGCAACCCGGTCGACACTGCGGGTGTCGGCTGGTTGCTGTCGCTGTAATAGCATCGCTGTTACAATGGTATATCCACTATTGCCAATAACTCCCTTCCTCTCCCAATCCACTCAGCCTCATCTCCCTACTCTCTATCATCCCTCCTGCATATCCCTCCTCTCACACCTGCAACTGTAACCTGTAACCTCACCTAAATCCAGTATATCTCCTCTTCATCTCTAACCATCCTTCCTTTCTCTATACCACACCCATTTTCCCTATTATCCCCCTCCTTTCACAATCCTATCTCATTCCGTCTACTATCTCACACCCCTCCTCTCTGCCCACCTTTTCCTACTCCACCCCTTCTCCACCTCCTCTCATAACCCTTTCCTTACTCCTAATCATTTATCTCATCTATCTGTTCCATAACTCTCTTTCTATGTTCCCCATCAAGCATGCTTTTTCTGTCCCCCCCATTGTAACATGTATTGTTTAACTACTAGCCAGTGCTGGCACACATTAATCTTGCAGCTATCATTTTCAATGCAGTTGTGCATGGTTTACGAGTTCTCACACTGATTATTGGTTTATTCATTTGCATGGGTTAAATCCATGCACACAATTTACTGTACATAGTTGGTTTTGTATTTATTTCTCTGCTGTTTACAGTTGTATCACATTGCTTTTCAGTCTATGTATTTTCAAATGTACTCCCCTTTCCCTTTCCCCTCAGGTCACATCTGGAAACAAGCCCTTGTAGTTCAATATGTCTTTCTTGGTGAAACTTTTAAATAAATAAATAAACAAAAATGCATATAATAAAGGATATCCTATCATTTATGTAGTAGAAGCAGTTAGCAAAATAATAATTATTATATGCCCAGCTGTCATTTCTTGGACCTGATGGTGCCTTCCCTAAGTAAATTACATACATACACATTACACATTACACACAGAACAACTGCCACAATGTGTGCATATAGATTACAAATAAATAACCCCAATAGCTGTACTGACCTTAGTCTTTGGCTATTCAATTTTACATGAGAGAATGTCAAAATACTAGAAACAAAGAGCTGATCCTGATTTCTTACTCCTTCCTCTGTGACACATCAGTAATCGCCACTAACTGAGACTTACTCACATGGCAGCCATGTTCCAGAAACTTGCCCCCTGAGTGTCCACCAGTTTGCAAAAAACTAGAATACTTATACTGCAGTTGTTTGGGGGGGGGTCAGGCTGAGTTGCCCAAAGGGGGGACATAGAATTTACAACTAGTGGCTATGCCAACAAATTATCTTATGCTTTCTAGTAAATGGTAGCATAAACACATGGTTCTTTCCCATCTAGCTGGTGATTTCCTTACTACTATTACATTAACTGTTAGATATGTGTGACTAAGGTGTTAGATGTGTGAAGAAAAATTTGATGTGTGAAGAGTTCATTATATGTGTGATGGCAAGGTATTAGATGTGTAAAAAATTATATGTGTGAAAATGCAAATATGCTAAGTGAGTCTGTGAGATATCTGATTTTTATATGTTTAGAAATTAAATTCAGAGAGCTTTTGCTTTGTTTTCTCCATGGTCCTTTTTTTTAGCTGGCTTTGCCTATAACACTTTAACTTGGCCTACTCAGGTCCGGGTCCTGGGGGAATGCTTTCCTGGTAGCAGAATAACAGCACAAAGTATGCAGCTAAGGACCTTGAGTGGTGTGTATCATTGAGTAAATTAACCAAAGTGATTAAACAATTAAGACCCTCAAGAAAAAACATCTTATCAGGTCAGCAGAAATACAGGTATTGAGTCTTACTTTTGCATGGCCCCTTTTTCCATTTCATTCATTCATCTACTGGTTTTATTTGTTGCTCTTCTACAAGCATTCAGACTACAGCCCTGACCAAAATAATTTCCAGCTCTAAACAAGAAACTACAAAATAAAAATACTCCCAACAGAATACATAAAAAAGATTACACACTGTAATATATACGCAGTTGTTTGAGATACACTGCAGATCATTTAAACAGCATTTGATAACACATTTTTTCTGCACGTGCTTGAAGCGGTGTAAAGAGGAACATATGAATGTACAACAATGCCATCAAAATAAGCCCATTAGGTCTACTGAGTCTGCTCGAATTGCAGGGTCCTTAGTGTCAGCTATTGACCCTGCCCCCTCCCCGACCAGCCCTTCCCCTCAGTCCACCCCCTTTGACCCTTATTTTCCCCTTAACTATGTCCCATCCCCTCTTGAAGCTGCCCATTATTTTCAATGAAACCACCTCCTCAGCAAGGCCATTCAGCTTGCCACTGCCCCTTCTGTAAGGAAGTGCCTCCTAGCCTCTCTCTTAAACCCTCCCACTCCACCTTGCGACTGTGTCCTCCTATGTTTTTATTTTTAATGAGCTTGAAGGGAACCTCCTTCTTCACCATATTTATTCCTTTTAAATATGTGAAGGTCTCAATCATGTCCCCTCAGTCTCCTCTCCTCTAGTGTGTATGTATTCAGTGCCACCACCCTCTTCTTGTACATCCTACCCCGCTGTCCCCTTATCATCTGAGTAGCCCTCTTTTGGACCATCTCCAGCAATTTTAAGTCATTTTAAGTTATAGGCACCAGTACTGCATTCTGCACTCTAGGTGTGACCTTACCACTGACCTGTGCAAGGCAGTATCACCTCCTACTGCCTTCTGTTGACCTACCTGGCAATGCAACACAACAGGTTATCTGTATTTGCTGCCACTTTCCTACATTGTGTGGAGTTTTTCAGGACACTTGTGATCATCACCTCCAAGTCCTTCTTCTCCACAGATGCAGCTACCTGGCCACCCAGACTGTACTCAGTCTTTGGGTTTGTGACTCCAACATGCATAATCTTGCACTTCTTTACATTGAAGACAAGTTGACATATCCCAAACCACCTCTCCAGCTTTTCCAGATCTTCCCTTAGGTCCTGTACCCCTTCTGCTGTATATACTTCCCCACAGAGTTTGGTGTCATCCATGCATAGACACATTTTGCCTTCAATGTCATTCCCAGTATCATTGATGAAGACATTGAAAAGCAGTCTGACCACTGAGCCTTGTGGTACTCCACTGATGACCTCCTGGTACTAGAGAGCTCACCTCCCACCAACACATTCTGGGTCCTTCCTCTCAGTCAGTTTTCCTCCCAACAGTCAACTTCTCACCAACCCCTAGATCTGCCAACTTCCCAATTAGCCTCTTGTGGGATGCAGAATCATAGTCTTTGTTGACGTTCAGATAAAGAATGTCCATTGCTTGTACCCTATCCACTGTTTTAGTGGCCCAGTCAAAGAAGCACTGTTAGGTCCCCATCCATTGTTTGAGTGACCCAGTCAAAGAAGTCAATCAGATTTGTATGACATGATCTCCCTCCTATAAACCCATGTTGCTGCTCATCCTGGAGGCCATTCTCTTCCAGACATTTATTAACCTTTCTTTAAGTATGGTATCCAAAAACTTGCAAACGATTGAGGTCAGATTGACTGGTCTGTAGTTCCCCAGGTCATCCTTGGGACCACTCTAATGAAGGTGTACTATATGGGACATTTTCCAGTCCTGCAGTACCACTCCTGACTATAGAGAACTATTGAAAGCACTAGCCAAGGGACCTACAAGCTCCTCTGTCAGCTCCCAACATCCTTGGGTGTATACCATTTGGGCCTGGGGATTTATCTACCTTCAACACTATCAACCCTTTCCTAACCCTATCCACCTTTATCAAAACATCAATGCTCCCACCCCCTCTCTCATCTCCTTTGCTTCCCCCTAGTGGTACCGGTCTGTCTTTCTCAATGGTTAAGACTGAACAGAAGTACTTGTTCAGTAGTCTGCTTTGCCCCCTTTCTCCCCTTTGTACTTGACCACTTGCCTGAGCCTAACAACCCCATTGTTCTTGTCCTTTTTCTCACTAGAATAATGGAAAAATACTTTTTTACCCTTTTTAATTCTCTCAGTTAGCTGCAGTTCCCTCTGAGCTTGCTACACTAGCCATCTTTATGTACTCCTCTAGTTTCTCCTACTCTGGTTCCTCCTTGGCTTCTTGTAGGCTGACTTCTTATCCCTTACTGCCTGGGTGGCCTCTGTGCTAAACCAGCTGGGTCCTTTGGCCCCTGAGTTTTTCCCCTTGAACCTAGTGCACTCCCTTGAGTCTACCATTGTTCCCTATTTGATAATGATGACCTTTGCTCCACCAACCCCCACCCCCCATATCTTCTCAGCTACTTGCCAGGTGACTCCTTTGCAGCTTGTCCATCTTTTGGAAGTCTACCTTTCTAAAATCCAAGATGCTAGTCTTAGTAGGGGCCTTTTCCCCTACTCATGTCCAACCAGAATCACACTGTGTGATGGTCTGTGCCACCCAGGGGTTCCTCAAATTTTATATCTTTGACATAAGCCCCATTTTTCAACACCAGATCAAGGACTGCCCCTTCCTTGGTGGGCTCAGTGATGCCCTGTATCAGGAATCCACTTTGCAGTGCATCTAGGATTACCAGACTCCTGGCACAGGTTGGGGCCAATACCTTCCTATCCACCTTGGGAAGGTTGAAGTTTCCCAAAATGCCACCTCCCCTTTCCCTGCAGTAGTCACTATTTGTGAATTAAAGAGCTAGTAGAGCCAAAACAGGCAGACAGGAAAATGATACAAATTTTAAGTAGTAGTTAGTTGTAACTTTGTATTTCTGAAGTATTTTTCTTTTTCCTTTTGCTCACCAGAAAGTATTCTATGTGATAATATTGTGCTGGATGCGTGGAACACTTAGCCTGGCAGATGACATCTCTAACTCTACTTCCCCACACTACATCATTAGCATTTTGATCTCACTGACAGTGACATCATAGGTCAATGACCTGCCAGACATTCACTTGCTGATCCTAAGCAGCAGTGATGTTGCAGTCAGTGAGGTCACAATGTTGATGATGTAGTGTGGGGCAGTAGAGTAAGATATGTCAGCTGCCAGGCTTAGAGCTGTTCCACACATCATATCTACTGACATCAGATAAACCATCTTCTAACTAAACAAAGGGAAAAGAAAAAGTACCTCAGATATAAAAGGTAATGGCTGGCTGCTTTTAAAATCTAATATTAGTTTTAGGTAGAATACTAGCTCTTTAAATTCTGTGTCTCTTTCCTCCTCCTCCTGGTTTGGTGGTCTGTAAATGACTCCCAACCTCACCTTCTTCCCTTTACTTGACAGTAATTTAATCCACATTGCTTCCACCCTCCTCTCTTCTAACTCCTCCCTCATACAATTTATACCCTCTGTGATGTAAACTGCCATCTGTCCCCCATTTCCTACCTCCCTGTCCCTTTTGAATAATTTAAACCAAGGGATTTAGTGGTCCCAGTCATGGTTTGGTGTGGCATATGTCTGCATCACCACCATGATGTCTATGCCTCTGTCTGCTAACAACATCTGCAGGTCGTCCATCTTGTTTCCAAGACTTGGTGCATTCAGGGACACCACCTTACACCTAGAGTCTGAAACTCCATCCCTTCCCACCTGTTTGCCTTTCTCCCCCTCTACTGGCATATGGGGTGGGAGTCTGTTGACCTCCTTCTCCTGGAGGCTTGGGGCCTGTAGACTCACCATCCCCCCTCAAGTAGTCTATGGTCCAGATGGGGCAATATGGGAATACAGAAGCAGTGCATTCCAGAGTCATGAGGCTAAACTCACAAAATATCTATCCTCCATGCTTCACCAGGCCCATGGCTGCACCATCAGCCCTTCTACTGATGACCTCAGTGAAATTGGTTGTGTATATGGCACCAGGGGATCCCTCAGCTAGGCAGGTTCCAGTCTAGCTTTGGGCTTAAAGAGCACTACCCATACCTTTTACTCAGTCTTGGCCTGTACTGGCAACTAGCCTAGGCCATGTAAGAATGGCAAAATATGTTCATGCCATCTAACTCCAGACACGTTCTAGACTACAGTATTTCACACTGCTTGCAAGTGACACTGTCTGGAATAGCCCACATATAGTCACATTTAATAGTTTACAATCCCAGGAAATCCAAGAGTCCTATTTCCTTTGGTGGAAGATATAATATGTATATTAGGGATGCCCATGTAAACCACTTCACATGAAAAAGCACACAAAAATGGGGCCCACTCCATTCAATGTGTATTCTTCATTACACATTTATGATTACCAGACACACTTATAGATCAAAATAAGGCAATGTTTCATGGTTTAAGCACCACCTAGGCCCAATCCCAGGGTTCACCTGTTATATTAATTTGACATTCTATTACAATGAAGACCACATGGGTACCCCCCACAAGAAAAGCCCAATATATAATGACATTGCTAGCACTTAATTGTCATTCATGAAAAGTGAAGAACAGCTCTACAGTAATTTTTAGAAACAATTCAGACATTGTGAAATATTCACACAACTGCTTTTGTTTTATTGGAGAGCATTTCAATATATCAACTACTTATATTAAGTATAACCAAAGATTAGTATTCAGCTTAAAACTTGGACTATTCTTATTATGTAGTATTATCTATTTGAAAAGTGAATAAGAAAGCAACTCACTATTCAGGAATATTGTGTTTAAATCAGTCTTTTCAAAGAAGTCAAAAGATTCATACTCACATGACAGATTGTTGACTTAGTTACATATACAGTACATAAGAATCAGAAAAATGGATGCCTGTAAATCCTACAATATCTGAATGAATAAACATAACTGGCAATGCTTGGAAAGGATACCTGAAAAAACAAACATCACTGTCAATGGGCTATCTAAACAACATGTCCTTTACCACATTTTACCTTTAATGATGTAACCTTTCTGAGCCTCTCTTTTCCTGCCCAGTGTAACAAGTTGGATATCTGCCTCCATGCAAGAATACTGATTATACACATCTAGTTTTAATATTGGCACTGTAGTGTCTAATTTTTATGTGTATAGCAATATTTCACTATGCCATCTATTTAAGTAATATCTTTAGGGGATATGGCATGGCCAAGTTCAGTGGTGGTCACATTTTAATGTAGCACCAGATGGGCACCTGCTTTAAAGGGTAAAAAATCAATATTTCTGTGCTACATCTAAAAGAAAAACCTGCAGCATCCAAGGAAGATCTCATGTTTGCACAGCACACTGAAGCAGAGAATGATCAACTTTGACCCATCAGCAGGATCTTCTAAATCCACAGCACCCACGGAGGGAAGAACTCAGGCCCAAACCATGGCAGCAGAGGGTATATCCTCCATTGGAAATGACCCACCATTGGAATCTTAAGATGCTGTTTTTCAAATGATTTTAAACTTTCAAAATAAATGAAAGCAGGTTTCACTAATCTAACTGCCAAAATGATTCACCTACAGTATGGAATATCATCTCAGGGCTAACAGAAACTACAACCACATGCTACAAGGTTAGATGGAGCTGCAAAGCAGATAAGTGAGCTTAAAGTCATTGTGGTGAATTTGTCCTGGGTGTGGACAGAAATAAAATAACATTTCTCTTCCCTTTTAAAAAAGTAGACAATTTGGAGAATAGATCCCATAGGTCAAATGTACAGCAAGAGCCTTGATACCATGGTACAAAAATGGCTTGTGCAGCAACTTGGTCTACCTCCTGAAGCAGCAAATTTTCAGGTGGAAAAAGCTCATCAAGTTGGACCTCAGCCCAAGCCAAGGGATCATCCAATGCACTTTCTTTTTAAATATCTTACATTCCAGGACAAGGAGAGAATGCTTAGAATCACCAAAACACAGGGTCCCATTAAAACCAGTGATGGCTCAACTTTATTCTTTCAAAACCACAGCAGAGATTTGCAAGTGGTGCAGTAAAAATTTAATGGAGTGAAAGCTACGTTGCACACCATGGGACAGGGATTTGCCTACTGCTCTCTAAGCTGTGTATTACCAAGCTAGGACAACACCCTGCCCCTTCAGTAAGCCCCAAGAGACTGATGATTATGTTAATAGCAAGGATGTAGTGGTAGAGGGTAGATCAGGGATCTGCTGCATGGCCTCAGACATCTGAATGCCTTGACAGTTATTTGAATTTTGCATTCTTAGTCTGGACCCCTCCTGTAGCACCCTATTTGCTATCTCTGGATGCAAATGACTGATATGTTACCTTGCTTTGGTTTGTCTTTTCCCCGCTTTTATCAGCTGGTCCAAGATTGGTGACCACTATTGAGTGCCTTGGTGATAGCAACCACAAGCTCCATGCACCTTGCTGTTGGGCCTGGTGTAATGAATCTGCAGTTCATCTGAGCCTGGAATCAAGAAGCACCTCTGTGGAGAAGATATCCCACCTCTCACAAACTGAGATCTGCATGGTGATCTATCTCTACATTGAAACTGTACTGCACTGTAGATCCGACCACACCAGAATTACTATTTGGGGTGCGGGTATTGGCAGAGACCATTTGGTTCTGGCTAGAGTTGAACATGCTGTACATTCAACAGACTCCAGTCCTTGAGGTGCTCTAACATTTGTTTTCACTCTTACCTGGTGGTCCTTTTTTGAGTAATTGGGAAGAGACTGGAACTCCCTGCAGCTTGTGGAACAGGCTTGTATGCTGACCTGTGATGTGTTAGAACATAAAGCAGAAGAACACCTCCTTTGAAACTGTTGTTCTGTAGCTGCAATCTTTAAATCACATGGTGAGCTTTTTTTTTGTACTTCTTGACCGGTAAGATGGCTCCGACCACACTGGATTATTTCTCTGGGTGTCAGTCTCGGTGGAGACCACATAATTCTGTGCTGGTGGGAATCTCTCACGAGGATTGGTCACCAGACTCATACACCAATTATATACTAATTTTGTGAATCTCCCCTGCATCAATTACTTTGAATCCTTTTTCTCACATGTATACTGTTGTTTTTTTTTACAGTTAATTCTTTTTATTGAAGGTTTTCATCTTTTAACAAGTAACATGAACATCACATAAGCAATGTAAAGATATATATATACTGTATACATATATATATACACACACACACACACACAAGTCAAGCTGTACCATCCATAGAAATTATTTTAGTAACCATTATACAATAAATCATCTTATTGTGTTCTTATTAATTCCAGTGAAAATCTGACCAGCTTTAAGAGGGTGAAATAATCAAGGGCTGTACAAGGGGTTGTTAACTATATAGGACTAGATGTGGGCCCATTTGGGATCCATTTTGCAAAGTGGGGAGGGCATATAGGGAGTCTACACATCATAATAATGACATAAATTTCCTTTTACTAGGTGGGATATTCTGGACAGTGTTGCCACCTGTTGGATCAATTGGAGCCATTCCTTGATCTGGGGTACTTCTGTGGTTCTCAGTCTTTTAAGCAGTAGGTGTTTAGCCTCCACCCCAGCTTGAATGCTTCATCATATTAAAGAGTCCATATAATTGATGTATGGGGATATGCCCAGTAGTAACAGTTGTGGGTGGAGTGATATGGAGTTCCCTACTACTGCTTTACAAGCAGCTAAGATCCCCTTCTAGTAAGTTTGAATGGATGGACAACTCCATAAAATGTAGTAGCAGTCCCCTCCAGGGGATCCACAGTGCCAACATAAGTCATAAGGGAGAAGTCTCATGGCACGCAATTGGGCTGGTGTTCGATATACCCTATAAAGGACTTCATTTTGCAATGATAGACTTCTGTCATCTGTACAGGTAATATATGCTGCCCTCCAGTTGATTTCACAATCCTGTGTAGTAATGGGGGCGTTTAAAGCTGTTGCCCAGTAACTTTGCACCTTGTGGGTCTGGTCAAGGATGAATTTACTGATGTGACAATAGATTGTGCTTGCATGACCTCTGGGTTTGAATAGTCAAGTTTTAATGTCTAGTTCAGGGCTGGGCGGTTTCTAAGAATATGTTGGATTGAGAAAATGAGAAAGTGCAATCCTCAGTTGCAGTGATACCTTCAAAAATCTTGTTTATGGAGTGAATAAAGGGATTGCAAATTGTAGAAAGTATCTATGGTTATCATGCCTGGGATCAAGAGGTCTTTCAAATGTTTTATGCCTTTCTGAATTCAGCTGGGCCAGTGTATGGGTCTGTGGTTAATGCTGATCATTGGGTTTTCCCAGAGAGTGAGCCTGGACTTTGGTGTGACAGAGGTTTTGGTGTGTCTGGATATCCTGTGCCATGCCTGTATGGAAGCTGCAATAGTACTCCACTGATGCAAAGGGTGAGGGAGAGGAGAGGAGAGAAGAGGAAGGTTAGCGGTATAGTGGAGGCACAAAGTAATGCTTCTATGTGTAGCCAAACTGGAGAAGAAGTGTGAGTGTGAGAGAACCACTGGAAAATCTGAGCTCCCAGGAATGCCTTATGGTCAAGGCCCCTAGAATTCTGTTGCCACAGAATTATGTGCAGAACTTGCAACCTACCGCAGAATTTCTTCAGTGCCACATAATTCACTGTTCTTGGTGATTCTTTTTTAATATTTCCATTTATCCATAGAACCTGGTTCCCTTCCCCTCCTTTTATATCCAGAACCCCTCTATGTTCAGAATGTGATGTTATCAGTGCTATAACATCATACATTAGCTAACGAAGTGGCTGTATTATGTCACAGAAATGAATAATCACTTATCTACCACAGCTCCCACTGCCAGCGACAGTGGCACAGCATATCAGGCACAGTGATATTTGCTCAACCTGCACTACAGCCTAATACAATTTTCAGTCTTGCTTTATTACACTAGGGCCAACTTAAACAAAACCTTGACAATAGCATACACCTGTTAAGTCCATACCTCACTTTGTACAAACTTATTTTTGCCTTTAAGGTATAGAGATGCCATGAGAAATGAATAACTGGCAAAATGAAATAACCTGCAATTTTTAGGAAAAATAAAGTAATTATGCCCAGAAATGTAGAATATAATAATGTGTAGAACTGTTGAAAGAATAGACCTGTTAAATAAATGTTTGTGCTGTACACATTTTTGCCAGGATTATTGACTACATATTGTCATTGGTTAATAGAATCACCTAAAAGTTACTGTATGGAGAAATGTTGTGTGCAGGGCCAGCTGTTGGGCCGGAGGCTAGCATGCTTTGTTCCTGTGCTGGAACTCAGGTTCAGAGATGAGCTCTGGGAGCTGGTTGGGCAGCACAAGGATTGGGGGAACACATCACTTCTCTGAGCCTGGGAAGGTATGTCACAGCGTTCTGTCATACAGGGGTTGCATTGTGATGGGCTGGCGAGCTTTATCTCACAATGGCTTCACATGCATGTCATGGCCTGATGGTGTTACATAGTGTGTCAGGGAAGCAGGTTGGCATGAAAAAATGAGTATTGCAATATCTCCTTTATTCTGTTTATTCCATTTCCAAAGAGACCTGTAAGAATGAGGATACCATTTCATGGAAATTAAAAAAAAATACATATATACTTTATATATATATATATATATATATTAGAGGCAAAAAACTATGTTTAATACATGAAAGTTAGGGTTGTTCCACAGTGACAAAGCAAGAAATTCAGTGTTAGGATTTAAGCCCACCCAGAACCCCCAGCCCATCCCCAACCGCATCAGGATGCGATTGGGGTCATCGGCCCTAACTCTCACCACATCACATGTAAAGAAGCTGAGATATAGGAAAATTGGGTGAGAGTTAGACTGATGACCCAAATGTGCACCCCAATGCTGGTTGGGGTGGGGCTTGGGGGTCCGTGGGGCTTCAACCTTAACACTGAATTTCTTGCTTTTGTCACTGTGAAACAACCCTCGACTGATGCATTAAATGGAGTTTTTTGCCTCTAATTTCCCTTCTTTTTGAGAATGTGCAGTAGAAATAGTGAATAGAATGTGGTGGTGGGAGCGCAGAGCCCGAACCACCATGTGATTTTTTGTGACATAGTAATGGTAAGTGCAAGGGAAACACAACCGCTAACTGTGGTGCACAAGGTGACTGAAACGTAAATGGAAAAGCAAACATTACTAGAAATGGAAGGGCAAAGTGACGCCAAAGCAAACATTGACACAAAAGGAGATGCAAGCGCGTAAGGAAACGCAAACCGTGATGCGCATGGTAACAGTGGCACACTTGGAAATGCAAATGGTAATGTTAACAGCAGAAATAATGCCAAATGGAACAGAAATGGAAAGGCAAATGCAAGCGCATACAGAAATGCAAAGCGCAAAGCGCATGGTCATGGTACCACAATTGCAAACACAAATGGTAATGGTAACAGCAGAAATAATGCCAAATGGAACAGAAACAGAAAGGCAAATGCAAGCGCATATGGAAATGCAAGGCGCAATACGCACGGTCACGGTACCACAATTGCAAACACAAATGGTAATGGTAACAGCAGAAAAAATGCCAAACGGAACAGAAACGGAAAGGCAAATGCAATCAAATACGGAAACACAAAGCGCAATGCACATGGTCATGGTACCACAATTGCAAACACAAATGGTAATGGTAACAGCAGAAATAACACCAAAGGAAACAGGAACAGAAAGGCAAATGCAAGTGCATATGGAAATGCGAACCGCAACATGCACGGTCATGGTACCGCAATTGGAAATGCAAATGGTAACAAGTAAAATAATGTCAAAGGAAACAGAAATGGAAACATGAATGCAAGAACGTACCGAAGCAAAACCGTTATGCGCACGGTCACGGTACTGCAATCGTAAAAGTAAATGGTAATGGTAACAGCAACAATAACGCCAAAGGGAACAGAAACGCAAATGCAATCACGTACGGAAACGCAAACCGTAATGCACACAGTCATGGTACTGCAATTGAAATGCAAATGGTAATGTTAACAGCAGAAATAATGGCAAAGGAAACAGAAATGGAAGCGAAAACACAAGCACGTATAAAATGAGAACGTTAGCGGGTAAGACACGGTGGCGTATATGGAACAGTAATGAAACGGGTATGGAAACACAGGTGGTAACGCTAAGTGTAACAGTAACATAAGTGCATATCCTGGTTTTGCCCAACAGCTGCATAGAGAAACACAGTGTGTACAAAGAATGTATGCATAATAATGGGCCTCACAGCAGAAAATGAGCTGTTGGAATACTAAATTGCTTATATCTCAGGAACCGTACAACACAGGGAAAAAAAATCACATGATTCATGATTTTCCTGGCTACGTTTTTGCTGAATGCGTAGCCACAGGCTACACATCATCACAACAAAAATTCTGTATCTCGCACTGTTTTCGAGATACAAGCCCCGAAAGACGCAGCGTATGCTACCATGTTAGTCTATGGGAAAAAATGTCAAATTCGGAGTACCGTAACTTGGCAGCTGTGCAATATGTTTTCAGCAAACCACCAAAAGGCACATCTGTGAGATGTTGGCTGCCTTACCTCCAAATTTCAGCCCAAAAGATCAAACGGTTCTTTTGCAGCAGGGTGGCAAAGAACTCCTGTCATTTTGGCCATAGTCTGGAAAAGTAGTGTCGCAATTTGTGACACTTTTCACAAAAATTTGCGAAAACATCACAGGTGCGACACTACTTTGCCACACTACTGTTTCCAGAAATTTGAAAAACATATTTCTGGGGTGTTTAACTCCAAAATAAAGACATGGCTAGCATCCTCAGGATCCGACTAGGTGAACACAGAAAGAATTGTATCCCTAGAGGGTCCCAGTTTTAAATGCCAAACATTTTTCTGATCACTAACTGAAAACAAAATGACGGATTTGCGACACTACTAGGGCCATTTGCGACACTAAAAAGTGCATTTGCGACATTTTCAAACTTTTTGTTAACTTTTTTAATTGATTTATAATGAGAACTTGTTTTTTGAATAACTTTTGAACCGTTTAATATTTTTTCACAAAATCTCCAAAAGGCACATTGGGGACCCCGGCCACATGTCCTCTGAAGTTTTCAGACTGGTCGCGAAAACCGTGCAACCTGTAGGTGAGAGCAAAGAATTCGCAAAAAAAGTTATTGTGCATTTAGTTGTCGCTTAATAACTCCGCAGCAATATATCCAACCAGTACGAAAGTTGGCAGATCCCAAGATCTAAAATGCTCAGTCTTGCATACCAAATATCAGGCAAATGTTTCACCCTTTAACCTTAAGAGTGTTACTCAACCCTAACTATGGTAGCACGATATATACAGTATCTCTCTCACTATAGATTTTATATATATATGTGTATATATATATAATATATATATATATATAATAGCGCCACTATATTTAGGGTTATAAAGACACTTCTATGTTAAAGTCAAAATTGTCTGCGTTAATAACTTTGGACCTGTTCAACAGATTTGTCTGAAATTTGGTATGCACAGTGGGTCATGGTAGATCTCTTGATCTGCAAATTTTGTTTTGGTCGGACCTACGGTCTTTGAGCACAAAAATGCTGAAAAACGTAAAATTATCCAGTTTTGGAGGCAGTTTTGGGGATTTTGTCTGTGGCCCTGTGTGGCTGTCATGTGGCATGCTGCTCTGTGAAATGGCTCATATGAAAGAGTTTGGTAGGCTGAACATGCCGCTTTTCATTTGGTGAAAAAATATTAAGGTATTCAAAAGTTATGCCACTTTTAAGCTCCCATTATAAGTCAATGGGAACATTTATATGGTTGTTTTGTGAACAAAGAATGGGGTTTGGGCCATCTCATCCTGCCTGGCGATCAAAGAATTTGCAGCCTCATGGTCAAAGAATCAGTGTCCCTGAGAATTCTTTGATTGTGAGGTCCACCATCTTGTTTTTGCATTTCTGACGGTAAAAAAACAAATATCTCAGCTCAGGAGTCACTCCTGTAGTAAAACGTGGATGAGTTTTACTCAGGGGGCTCCAATCTATTGACCCATGCCTTTGGTTTGACGTAAAATGGTCAAAAAATAGAGTTATAATGTTTTACAATCTTTGCTCGAGGCTCACTAACAATCTTTATTCACGAGCCTGCAAATTCTTTGATCGCGAGATTCTTTGACTGTGATCTTGCATCGCAAGGTAAAAATACAATTTACTCAGCTCAGGGGTGGGCTAGGGATACAAATGAGGGTGGGTTTTGCTCAGGGGCTTGTTCTGTTGAGGCATGGTTTCATGTAAATGTGCCAAAAAGTCATGTTTCACCATTTTTTATTCTTTAATCGCGAGCGTGCAATTTCTTTGATCGCAAGCCTGAAAATTCTTTGATTGCAAGATTCTTTGATTGCGATCCAGCATTGTGAGCGAGGGATGAGATGGTCAAATTAAAAAATCTAATTTTTCAGCCCAGAGGTGCCCTAGGAAGACAAATGAGGGTGGGTTCCACTCAGAGGGCTTCATTCTGTCGAACCATGGCAGTGGTTTACCGCATTTATCTCAAAATTGTGATTTTCAACATTTTTTAATCTTTGATCTCGAGCCAGAAAAATCTTTGATCATGAGCCTGCAAATCTTTTGATCGTGAGATTCTTTGATTGCGATTTTGAATCGCGAGGGAGGGACAAGATGGCCAGATTTTATAATGGAATAGATAGGCCAATTTTCACAATTTTTAAGTTTAAATATCTTGGAAACAGTTTGGTCTTTTTACTTGAAATTTGGAGGGTATTAACCACATGTCCTGTACATGTGAATTACGGTGTTTACATGTCGGAGAAAATATTTTCTGTGGAGATATTGCGTGATGCATTTTACGTTTTGCTGACAGTGTTTTGCATTGTGGTGGTGCCTTGAAATTGATAGGGTACCTAGCCTTAGTGTCATGGATGTACTTTTCAGTCATTGTGTCTGTAAAATGTCAACAGTTGTGGAATTCTGCAAGTCCGACGAATGAAAATCTCAAACTTTAACATGTTATATCTCAGACACGGTTTGGTCTTTTACATTGAAATTTGGAGGGTGTTGATGGTAGAGACACGTTTACAAGTTGGTGGGAGCACAGGGCCCGAAGGGCCCGTGCTCCCACCAGATATTGCAAGTTCTTAGTTTTCTATTTTTCTCAAAAAGTAATGAAATTCTATGCAAAAAACTTAATTAATGCATCATTTAGGGTTAAACCACAAAAAGTCAGAAAATGAAAATCTTTAGGGTTGCCTCTACCACCCCGAATCCACCAATCATCCCAAGATTGACAGATGAGAGGGTGTGCCATTGGGGTTGTGAGGCCTAAACGTCACCTCATTCTTTTTTGCTGTCCCTTGCCAATATCATTACATATGGAATGGGGTGACACGTAGGCCTCACAACCCCAATGACACACACCCTCATCTGTCAATCTTGGATGATTGTTAGATCGGGGGTAGAGGCAACCCTAAAGATTTTTCATTTCGACTTTTGTGGTTTAACCCTAAATGATGCATTAATGAAGTTTTTGTAGAGAAAATATATATATATATATATATATATATATATATATAGACATACACACACACACACATTTGTATGTATGTTACAGACTGTATATAAATATATTTATATGCAATCTTAACATGTGCATGTAAATATATATATATATATATATATATATATATATATATATATATATATATATATATATATATAATGATACACAGTGGGGACCTCATGAGTGGTATAGATAGCATGAATATAGAAATACCTTATTTAAGGTCCCCTCTGTGTATTTCATTTATGCAGCAGGCTAGGGCCTTAAAGGTTAGACATTTTTTTTTTCCTTTTTTAGGCATAAAATTATTTCTGTAAGTCTGTTATTAATTGAACTAATGTTACTGTGTTCCCCCATCCTGAATGCTATATCCACTGCCATGAAAGTGAAGTCAGGATGACAAGCTGACACTGTGATGTGGTAGTTTATTAGTGCCACAGAACTTTCACAGAAATTACAAACCACCACTGCAGAAGTTCTGCAGCAAATGATAATCTTGCCGCAGAACATGGTCCCAATGTGCAGCAGAAACGTAGGGGCCTTGCTTATGGTATCCTTAGAACCAAGGGAGATTCTAGCCCTTTCTTTTCCAGTGAGAGCATAGTTTGGCTCTGCTCAGGCTTGTGGCATCACCAGCCCACTATAAGGAGCCTGCCAGAGCATCAATTCTGGCAAACCAAGTTGAAGAAAGGTCAAGTAGTAGGTAAGAAAGGGCATGAAAGATCTTTGGAGCAGTCATCATTCTAACTGCAACTATTTTACCAGCTAGAGAGAGACAAAGCTGTTGCCAGTGATCAAAATCGTTTTTTAATTTCTGTAGGAGCATGGTAAGGCTAAGATTTGGAAGGTTAGAGGCATCTGCCGATAGGTGAATACCTAAGTATTTGATGGAGGACGGGACCATATAAGCCCAACCCTGCATAAACGGGGATTGCCTTGCATCTAGTAGTGGTGGGCGAAGTGGGCTCAATCCACTCAACAAAGTGATTCGCAGAGCAAAGGTGGTTTCGTAGAGTGCTCCGCATCGCGAAGCGGAGTAATTCGCATTATGATGGGTAATGCGAATTCCATTGAAAACACTGACTTCATGTTACTCTGCCTTCTCAGACCACTACTCCACCAAAATCTTTGGCAAAGTGCATTGAGACCAACGCACTTTGCCTTGTTTTTGAGCTCCAAAGGCAAATTTTGCAGTGATTCATGGGATTTCAGGTCACATGGACTTTATTTTGATCTGCACAGCCTCAATTTGGGGTAGTGTGTGTAGGAAGCAGTAGAGACAGGGTGCTCTGAGAGCTGTCTGTGATTGAATACTTCTAAAAGCTGTTAAAAAAATCATTTTTGCATTTTTTGGGGGGCTCCACCTTTAGTTCATCGATTGCAGAAAAGCCTCCTGTACTCATATCATCAAGCATTTTTGTTTTTGTGTGGATTTTGAATGTTAATGTACAACATTGAGTGTGTGTAGTGAAAGACAGTGAAAGTGTGCTTTGAGGGATGGGCGAATCTGTGGTGTAGGTAGACTTAAGTTGGAGAAATAGTGATTTCTTTGTTTTTTGGTTATATTTTTGTAATATAACTGATTGTGTTAATGTACACACAGTAATATTAACAGTAATTGTTGAAATGTTCTTGCTGATTGTGTGTTGTGTGGATCTGGTGCAGCAGTTCATATTTTCCGGTTGTTTACATTACAATACGTGGCATATTACTGAACTTTTCAATTTGCTATGCATTACTCATTCACCATTGTAGAGAAACTGTTCTGTGTGTGTGTGTGTGTGTGTGTGTGTGAGTGTGTGTGAGTGGTGTTGCGTGACATCAAATAATACACCTTTTATTGTGCCACAGACTAGTGTAATTGCAGGCACTGCAGTGTGAACCTGCTAGCCACTGCAGCTGCTTGATTTTGTACTGCGATCATGGCATCTCTTCTTTGTTTTGCTCCATGTACTGCCATAAAAATCTGCAGTCAGTGCCCCCACACCCCCACCGGGCAAAAGGAATTTTTTACCAGATTGGATTGTTTTTGTGACCTCATCAGCACCACTGGTTACTGAAGTTGTTTTCATTGCATGACAGTCTCTATCTGTTGCTGAAGCCACAGTTGTTTTTTTGACTTCACATTGAGCGTCCCCCCAATCAGAGAGTGAACGTATCAAAATCTAAATTTGTTTATCATATTGTTGTTGATCCCCTAAAATGCCCGCAAAGAGACGTGCAAGCAAAGCTGGTTCTCGCCATGGCAATGCTGGCAGTAAGATAGTCTGTGGGCGTGGTAGTACACAGACACAGAAGTGCATTGCTGATGTGAGGAAAGGTATTTCGCCTGCAATATTTTTTTACAGCCCAGTCAGTAGCTTCACTCATAGTTGGAGGAGATGATGTTTTCCCAGCTGGTGGTGTTGGTGTTAGTGGTGCTGGTAGTACCATATCCAAAAATATAGTTGAGTATGAAGCAGTGCAAGTGAGTGGCAGCGTAGATGATGTCATACTTCCCAGTAACATCCCAGTAACTGAACCTGAGGATTCTGATGATCATGTCAACAACAGCATACAATGTGATATTCCATCAACCATGGCGGTTAACGTCACGCATTTTCCATGCAGTGATTCACAGTGTGGTGAAAAAATATCAGGTGATGGTGGTGTAGATGATGATGATGATGAATGTGATGATGACGATGACATTGCTGTTGTTGCAACATGTAGTCCACATGCTAGCATCCAAGCAGAACATGTGGATGTGTGTGAGGCTGATGAATATGATGATGATGTAATTGACCCCAGTTGGGAACCGGACAAAAAGAAATTCAAAGTGGCTGTGTCTGAATCTGTTTGCAGGAATCCCCCCACGTAAAAACTTGTGATTTACCTGTGATTTGTGATTTGTCTATTGGTAGCTATACGATCGACCAGCAGACACGTGGGCATCTACCTGCCCACACAAATCAGGAGAGAGAGAGATCTATCCCAAGAATTAAAAAGATACGGGGTGGGGTTATCAGAAGAGATTGAAATAGATACAGCAATTTAGGAAATATAGTCATGCCGATAGTATCAATCCTGGAAATACACAATAAATGTAAATGTGTCCATCTACTCAACTCCCTCTCAATCTCCTATGTTAAAGATTCATAGTTTAACAAATCCAAATGTATTAAATTCTGTGGTGAATATACTCCTAAATAGTTAATCTTAGTACATCTCCAGCGAGATGGAAAAAGAGCTTTCAATGCATGGCAAGGAGCAAAGTTGAGAGCAAGGACCACAGCTTTCTGAACATTTATCATATAGCCAGACAACTTCGCAAAAGTACGCAAAATCCCATCTACTTTTGGGACCAAAGACTCAGGGTCTGAAAGTGTTAGAAGAACATCATCCACCTAGAGGGAGATCTTAAAAAGTCTAGCCCAACAGCTGAATCCCCTGTACTCCCACCTCCTCCCAAACAGCAGCAGCCAGAGGCTTGATTTAGAGAGCAAAAAGAAGGGGAGATAATGGACACCCCTGATGGGTCTCACAGGAAATAGAAAACGGGTCAGACAACTGAGCATTGGAGTGTATGTAGGCTTTAGGGGCCTAGTAAATTAATTGAAGCATTTGAATAAAATCTTATGGAAAACCAAATCTCAATAGAGTTTGCCACTAAAAGGGCCATGACACCCGGTCAAATGCCTTGTCAGCATCAAGGCTGATAAAGGCTGCTGATATAGATCTTTGATTAATATGTTCCATTAAGGAAAGCATTCTATGGGTGTTATCCATTGTCTATCTGGAACAGGCAAATCCAGACTGGTCCTTGTGTATGATGGAAGGATAAATCTTTTCAAGTCTGTAAGCCCAGACAGACATAAACAACTTGTAATCCATATTTAAGATAGAAACTGGTCTCTACAAGGATGGCTATTTGGGATCCCTGCCCAGTTTCAAAATTGGGGATAAAGTTGCATAGGCCCAGGATGGTGGAGGACACCCACCCTCCTGTACCTCACGGTAAGCTGAAAGTAATACAGGATGCATCAACTGCTGAAAAGTCTTGTACTGCTCAGCCAGCAGCCCATCGGGGCACGGGCAATTCATTGTTTTGCTATGGGAAATTTCCATCTGCACTTCCTCAGCTATAATGGGGGAGAGCAGATGCTCAGAATGTTCTGGAAATAAAGTGGAGTGAGACAGGCAAGATAGAAAATCAGTGATTAACGAATCCAGCAGAGGAGCAAGTGTGGTACATAAGACAGCATAATAAGACCAAAATTCTGCCAATATGTCAGTAGCCTGCAAGGCTTTTGATGCTCTAAGGTGTGGTTCAGTGGACTTCAAGGATCTTTCAAGGTCAGGGATAGTAGCCAAAATTCACTCCGTGAAGTGATTCGCGGAGTAACACCAAATCCGCGAAGTACTCTGAAATGCAAAATGGAGTGCTTCTCGTCATAATGGGGAGTGGGAAGTCCATTGAAAACAATGACTTTGCGTTATTCTGCCTTCCCCAAACCACTTCTCCACCAGTTTTAAGGTGAAGTACATTGAAATCACCATCATCATTGAAGTACACAATCTACAGGAAGGACAGGGAAGGAAGAAGTGGAAGAGGAGGAGTAGCTCTCTACATAAGGGAAGGGATCAAAGCAACAGAACTAAAGGGTAAACAGGGAGGACAGGAGGCACTGTGGGTCACCCTGGAGACTGGAAATGGCACCACAGACTAGACAGGGGTTTTATACAGACCCCCATCTCGGGGGGAGGAAATGGACAAGGAAATGATAGAAGGCATTTCTGGGATGGCAGAGAAAGGGGAGATATTGCTGATGGGGACTTGAATATGCCAGATGTTACCTAAAGCACCTTTGCTGTAGCCACATCCAAGAGCAGGGCCATTCTTGATGCCATATAGGGGGCATGGCTCAGACAGCTAGTTTTGGAACTCACTCGGGAGGGAGCAATCTTAGACCTGGTACTCTCAAATGGGAATGGAGAGAGGATCCATTCACATGTCAGGACTGTGTAGTATGGTACGGTCTGCATGCCCATTGGCCCATGCTGTGGACCAATGGGCGTATAGCCGTACTGTACACTGTCAGTTGGCAGGTGGCCAGGCAGCTTGCGGGTGGGGTGCTGCCACCCTCTCTGACTGGGGGGGAGTGGGGTGGCAGGAATGAGTGGGTGGGTTGGGAGGGGGTGCAGGTACGGCTGGACCACCAGGGATGATTAAAGTACTGCATGCCCATGATCAGGCAGGGAGATAGGTCCACTGGACCACCAGGGAGTTTATTACATATTACAGCCTGTGATCTGGCAGGGAGATAGGTTCACTGGACCACCAAGGAGTCTATTACATGTTACAGCCCGTGATCAGGATTTTGGAGCATGTAGCCGGTGAGGGGCAGGGGGCGTCGGTCCCCAACTGCTGCTGCCTGGCAGGTCGCCAGGCACAAGTCGCTAGGGATCAGCACACCTGCATGCAAATGGGGTCATAATGACATGCAAATGGCCCCATTTGTGCCTTGCATGCATTATGGCCCAATTTGCATGTCCATCACTGAATATCGCAGTTGATGCACATAGCGCAAAGGCACTTGCACTACCGCATCCCCCTACTCCTCTCTGGCCACTTGCACTGGTGCAGTGTCACTGCACCATGCACTATGTGGGTGGCCATGGAGTGATATTCAATGGTGCTGAGCCAGGGCACAGCACCGTTGAATATCACCCTGTCGACACCCTGGCATATCCCAGTTGCGCTGTGCCCAGGCTTGTGCCACAGCCTGGCACAGTCTGAATATCCTACCTTAGGAATTACAACTCTTTGAGTCAGGGACTCTTTTTCAAAGGCTCCACGTCAGTACAATGTGTGGCAGACAAGTATTAAAGACATCATGAACAATGACAATAATTGTACACAAAGAGAAAAATTATATAATAAGAGCTTTAATAAAGGCTCCACATCAGTGCAAAGGGTGGCAGGCAAGTGCTACAGACATCATGAACAATGACAGTAATTATATACAGAGAAAATTATACAATAGGAAGATTATCTAATAACAATGTAATACAATAAGCATTGTCAATTGACATGGGAGTAACCAAAATTGTTGAAATAAGTCAGAGGAGAAAAATAAATATTGGAGACAGGAGCAATGGAGCTATGGAGGAGAAAGTGAGAGACAGGCCCAGGAAGTGGACCAAAGGAGAGCTGTAAACATAGTAGAGACCAGAAAGCTGCCCAATGGATGTTGTCATGGGGCTAAGGTGCAGGACAGGAAATAGTTGGAGGATTACAACAGTGTTACAGGAAGTCACAGTTTGATGAAACCAGGATGTAGTCCAGCTTTCCGGTATGTCTTAATACTGGGATGCTGCTTTCTACTTTTGATTGGCCCAAAATCTGGACCAATTTATATATTTACATTACTCAGGATCGATTGCGTCTTACTCAGTTTTACATTCTGAATAATTTATATTATACACCTGTTAAGCTTTTCATAGTGGATAGGACATTGTCATCACTCTGTACCAGATGTGGGCAGGTGGAGGGCACTCTCTCTATCATGTTTTCTAGGACTGCATTAAAGTAGCTCCCCTATGGGACTCAATGAGATGTTGGGCCAACCTGCTCTTGGGGATTGACTCCTACTTTTCTCCTGAGGTTTGTTTAATTGGAAACTGTCACCTCATAGATGTTAGGGAACGCTGTTTTATGATGGCTCTCATTTATATTTCAGTTAAACACTTAGTCCTTCACCACTAGCTTGATCAGTCTCTGCTCACTTATTCACAGTGGTTGCAGGAACTCCTTAAGAATCTCCAGGTAGAAAAGATGATAGCTAGTCTTCATAATAAACTGCCTAGTTATAATAGGAAATGAGGCAAGCCTCATACACTATGCATGACTTGACTTTGGATGGGCTCTCCTCTCTTTCCTTTTGTATCTTCTTTCAGTTTAGTAGTTTTGTTTACATAGTTTTTTTGTATTACTGGGATTCTATTCTTTGTATAATTCCTACCTTTTTTGATATATCTTCTGCTTTCTAGTAGCATTATTATATTCCGCCGTGGAGTGGGGGGGGGCTGGAATTGGGTGGATGGTTGGGGAGTTTTGGGGTAGTTTTTTTTTATTCATATTATGTTATACTGTTGTAATGCATTGTGGTTGAATTTTGTTTGTGTTGTTCTATTTGCTGAAAGTTAATAAATATATAATTTATAAAAAAAGACCTTACAGCTTGTAACAAAAAACAGAGATTTACCAATCATTTAGGTGATCGCACAGTTTGCTCAGTTAATTGGATTCTTGTCCAGGACCCACCATGTGCACACTGCAGGGTTTTGGATTGTATTTAGGAGGTTTTACACAGAGATAACTCCCTTTCTGTAGCAACCCTATCTAGTGTAGGCTGATACAACAGTAACACTCCTATTAATTTACTAAACAAGTCTAAAACAAAATGCACATTCTATGGTGCCATACACACATAAAACTCAACAGTATAGTTAGGACAACAGGTTCATGACCACATGGTCTTGTTTCAGGGCAGGTGGGCTATGATGTCTTCAACTCCAGCTGTCCAACAGTTATGGCATGCTGGATGCATGGAGACAAGGGGGAAGTGTGGACACTTAAGGTGCTTCTTGCACTGTGCTGGGTTACTGTGATCTTTTGTCTAGCTACTTTCCTGGTAATGGGAGGAAGTACTGGGGGGGGTGAGCAGATATCTGTTTTTGAGGGGTAGCTGCATTTTTTTTGTCATCATCTAGCAACTGTTTGTTTTGAGGATGTGACGGGGGGGAGTTGGTGGAATTAAAAGGGTTAAAAATGGAAGACAAACCCGATGTGTACATTTGTGGTACATGATTCTATGAACAACTTATTATTCCTTAATAAGTGGATGCATTCACTGTACTATTGTAAAATATGATAATGACAGATAAACTGAGATTTGCCACCTGGAATGTTAGCAGATTAAAGCACGTGGTCAAATGGAAAAGAATTTAGTCCAAAATCAAGAAACTCAAAATAGATATTGTGTTAATGCAGGAAACTCACATGACATGAATGGAAGCTGAAAGCACCTGTGGGGGATGTGGATTATCTCATGTTTTACCTTTACAGCCAGGGGCATAGCTGTCTGGTTAAAATCTGGATTCCTTGGGGTGGTACTCAGGTCATTATCAGATCCTTATGGCCTTTATGTGCTGGCACAAATCAAAATGAATGATGGGCACTGCTTATCTGTCAGAGCCATATATGGTCCTAATGTAGGGGACAGGCCCTTATTTCAAAGGGTAGTACTGGACATTATGCAATTTACAGGCTCGTGTATGATAGGAGGGGACACAAATTGTGTACTCAACATTATTCTGGACAGATCCAATCCTTCCCATGTTCCCTTATCCAAGAATGCAAAAGGTCTGCAAGAACTTATGTGGACGTTCACTATGGTGGATGTGTGGTGACAGAAACACCACTCCGGCAGAGATTATTGCTTCTTCTTGCACTCCCACAGGTCCTACACCAGGCTAGATCTCTTGTTGTGCTCCGCAGAGCAGTTGCATAGGGTGAGCACTATAGAATACCTGCTTGTGGTAGAATCAGACCATTCTGTTCTTCACCTTGAAATTAATGTTGTGGGACTGGGAAATCCTCTATGAATTTGGAGACTTGATTCAGTGCTACTGAAAGACCCCCAGTTCATCGAGACCATAGTTAACTCAATCACTGAGTTCCTAGCCCTTAACCAAAGACAGGACACATCCCACTTAACTAGGTGGGAGGTCCTGAAGGCTTATATCAGAGGCCAGGCCATCTCCTATGTAAAGTATAAACAGAAAGGAGAAACCCTAGAAATCAACCATTTAGAAAAGGAAAAAATAAGTGTAAAGACTGCATATGGCCAACCCCACCTCTAGCTAGAGATGTGCGAAATTAGAAAATTTTGTTCTGCAAAATGTTTCCCAAAATTTGCACATTTCACAAAATATTTCATGGCTGCGAAATGCAAAATTCCACAGGCGAAATGCAATATTTCGCCTGTGAAATGTGAAATTTCACCACAAAATTCCACCTGCGAAATGGTGACATTTGGATGACATTTGGTAAAATTCAGGTGAAATATGGTGAAATTTAAAATTTTGCAGGAAAATTTTGCATTTTTTCAGGTGATATTTCACAATTTCGCACCCGGCGAAAAATTTAATGGAATGGCAGAATTTCGCAAAATGCTTCGCACAGCAAAATTGCCGATTTTGTGGCAATTTTGCAGTTGAAATTTAATTTCACAACATCTCTACCCCTAACCAGTACCACCTTCTACAAAAACTTAAATAGAAGGTCAATACCCTGAGCACGGTAGTGATTAAGAGGGCCATCTTACTCAATCAAGTTAGGCAGTACTCTGATGGGGACAGGGGAGAGAAACTGTTGGCATAGCAATTAAAACAGCAGGAGGGTGAGGGAACCATATACCAAATTCATCATCCCCAAAAAGTTGAGGTCAGAGGGTACACTGAAATAGGTGATGCCTTCAATAGATTTTATAACAACTTATACACTTCAGAGACCTCTCCCACTCCAGAACAATTTCAGGCCTTTTTCAATAAAATGATCCTTACCCCCATTCACACCTCAGACTCTAAAAAACTGGAACAACCCTTAACAAAACAAGAGGTCTACAAAGCAATTAGTGCTTTAAAGCGGGGGGACGAGCACCTGACCCTGATGGCCTATCCATTGATTTCTCTAAACCCCTTGGGGTCCTTCTAACAGATCCCCTTTATGATATGATTGGGTAGAGCTTCTTGAGGGCATGCTGCCCCCCTCTGCTCGGTCAGCCACAGTAATAGTACTACCTAAACCTGGCAAGAATCTGATCTTATGCACCTCCTGTCTTCCTATCTCTCTACTAACTTCGGACTGTAAAGTAGCTGCTAAAATAATTGGCACATGCTTGGAAAAAATTTTACCTTCCTGTATTCACCACAACCAGTTTGGTTTTGTTAAGGGGAGGCAGGGTAAGCACAACATCAGGCGCACTCTCAATGTCATTTATAAATGTGCCAAAAACCCCAAATGACATGGTACAGCAGTGCTTGCTTTGAATGCCGAGAAGGCTTTTGACTGAGTAGAGTGGGGATACATGTTCAGAGCTCTTGGAGCATTTGGCATTGGGGATTAGTTGATGGGCTGGGTTAAAATACTTCATAATGAACCATCTGCCAGGATCAACATTACTGGAGGATTGATGGAGGCATTCAGTTCGTCTAGAGGTACCTGACAAGGGTGCCTGTTATCCCTGCTGCCATATATCCTTTCCTTGGAGCCACTTGTGGCAGCTGTACGCTAACATGGGGGAATAGTGGGGTGCAGGGTGGAGGTTATAGAACACAAATTTGCACTGTTTACTGATTGCCTACTTCTTTACCTGCAAAGTTCTAGAATGAGTCTCCCATACCTTTATTCACTCCTTTCAGAATACAGCACCCGGTCCAGCCACAAAATAAATTGGACAAAGAGCGAAATTCTGCTTAAAGGAAAACTACCCAGATATTGCTTAATAATAATATGAGGCTTAAACCAATTGAGGCATTAACATACCTTGGTGTTAAACTACCAGCCAAATGACCCAAGCTCTATGGGTTAAACTACCCAAGCCTCCTGTCTGATATAAAAGATTTATGCAAAATGGATTTCCCTATCTCTATCAGTGATAGGCAGAGTAAATGTGCTTAAAATGTGCATCCTTCCTAAGTGTTTATACCTATTCCATTCCCTGCTGATGATCAGGCCTCTGCAATGTTTCTTCACCCAGATGAATTCCATCCTACACAGATTTTTATGGCATAACAAATCTGCACAGATAAGGGGAGACACCCTACAGCTGCCTGTGAGAGAAGATGGTTGCGGATCACCATATTTCAGAAATAGTTATTTTAGTTGCCATAATGGTCCTTGTAAGAACAGATCCAGAAGCAAATGGTTTGATACCTTTTATTGGACCAAGTTGTATGTTACAAAAAGAACAAAGTGCCTAAGCCTTCGGATCAACCAAGTCCTTCCTCAGAAGCTTATGACAGTTGCAATACTATTAACACCCAGATCACACATAAAAAAAAGAAAGAATTCCCATTGGTTTAAAACAGTGGTTCTCAAATGGTAAGGCCAGCCTCCCTGTGGAGGCCCCAACCTGTTCCAGGGGAGGCTCAAGCAAGTCTGAAAAAGTACTATATTTAAATTTTGAGTTTTATGAATTTTGTGTGAAGAGATGAAGCAAACTGGAAGAGGATAATAGTAGGTAAATATTATGTATTTATTTACTAATAGGAGACACGGGAAGATGAATAAGCCAAGGCTCATTTCTGGTGTACCTGGGGAAGGGTAGGTAGTAAATACATTTCAAAAGGTAACTGCAAAACAATCAAGAAATACATAGTGAACAATAGTGCAAACAAATACAAACAATAAACTAATAATGAGTGGTGGTAATTGATCAATCTGTAGAATGATGGCAGAACAGCCCAAATACAAGGGTTGAGCATAAAAGTTTTCAGAGCAATAGCAGGAAGGAGCAAAGTAATCCCAGAGAAGTTGCTTAGGAGTAGGGAAGGAGGGGGAAGGGCAAAGTATGTAGGAAGATTATTTCATACATACCTCTCAAGTGTCCCTGATTTTCAGGGACGTCCCTGATTTTGCCTCAAAATTTTACTCTGTCCCTCCTCAAATGTGTGTTTTATGGCTAAACAATGGGGACTGAAAGCACAAAACAATGTCAGGCATTAAAGTTACAGACTTGTTCTTTAGAAAATGCATTTTGCCACAAGCCCCATATTCTACCAGCTTTCTGGGTGGATCTCTCTAATTTTGAAGATGTGTCCCTGATTTTGATCCTTTGTCCCTGATTCTTTTAAGCCTTGTCCCTGATTTATGAGGCAGGAGGTTGAGAGGTATGATTTCATATAGAGAGGAAACAGAAAAAAGTAGTCTGTCCCATGAAGGTACTGCAACAAGGAGTAACAATGGATCAAGAATGAAAATAGTGGAGCATGTAAGCT
The DNA here is from genome assembly GCA_016271365.2 of Neoceratodus forsteri. Taxonomy (NCBI): domain Eukaryota; kingdom Metazoa; phylum Chordata; order Ceratodontiformes; family Ceratodontidae; genus Neoceratodus; species Neoceratodus forsteri. Next base: position 1,732,988,634 of record CM057450.1, on the reverse strand, counting down.
GGCCTGTGGGGGGGGGGGTTACAATAAGCTGAATAATATTAGCTGTTTATTTTATTTATTTGTTATTCAGATAACACCTTTGAGCACAGGAGCTCTTTTTCAAAGGTTCCACATCAGTACAAGCCAAAGAACTGAATGAAATAACTGAATGTGAGCCAAGTACTCAAATGGGTTCCAATTTCTTCATGGTGTACTGCACAAAGTACAGTATGTTATTTTTCTTTGGGGAGGCCCAAGATTATTTCAGTTTTTGGGGAGGCTCAAAATCTTTTCTATGGATTTGGGAAGGCTCACTGTGACAAAGTCTAAGAACTATTGGTTTAAAATACTCATTTAAACCATAACAGCAGTTTAACTCAGACCAGTGGAATCACATTTCACCAGTTTGTTTTAAACTAAGGAGCCTTTGAAGGTCAAATGTCATCCAATTGAGATAAGGATTCTTCGAGCAGAAAGTTCCACTAATATAAATTATGAATGTCTCAGTGTGCTTTATGAATACAGTCTAATGAAAAGCAATAGATTCAGTACTAACTTAAATACATGTTAAAATGTGATATTAATGTATGTTAAAACAAGCAAAAAGATATATAACACAAATTTTCTAAATATGGCATAAAGAGGGTTTAAAGTAGAGTTTCCCTAGTGTGAGCAACTGTTTCACATATTCATACAATATACTGTACAACCTATCTGGAGACATTTTCCCAATTACACACTTAACTAGTTACTATATTCCATAAACCTTAAGATCTTTAGTGCTGTAACATGATTGTGCACAAGATATCACTTGTCAGTATATGAGCCACATTAAAAAACAAACCTGTCAAGGACCCTTAAGGAAATGAGACCATGCATCTTAATATGTTAAGGGTGCAATATGTACCAATCACTGTAATATAACCCAAAGGAATTCAACCTGCCAGAGACCCCCAGGTAAATAGAATCATGCATCCCAATATGTACAGAGTTCAAAATGCGATACTGTATAATCAAACTACTAAATGTACAGTAACAGTCTAAGGAATCTGAATAAAATCAAAATGGAAATAAAGCAACCATCCATGTAGAAGCAACTAGTAGTGCAAGGCCTTGTGAAGTCATCATGTGATGGAAGTCATGACAAAAATGCAGGAGTTCTCATCAATTTAGGCATCGAAGTCACCCAGAATCAGCCATCAAGGTGACTCCAACACCCTTTCAGTGATGAAGTCAGTGTCATCCTGCAGAAATTCCCCTTGTGCCCCAGAGGCCAGTACATGAGAAGGATTCTGCAACCTGCACCTGGACCTCCACACACAGCCGCACATTCAAACAACAAAGTGAACCTCATTGGGTGCACACAGAGGTTCAGATCAGTTCTAGAACAGATGGCTACACCCCCACCCCTGTGTTCCCACCACGGACAGTGCATTAGAGAGAAGCCAACCAGGACAGATGCCTCCAAAACTAGACCTACATCATCTCCCAGCCAGGTCTCTGTAATGCAAGCCAGATCAACCAAGGAAACCAAGTCCACAATAATTGCAGTCTTGTTCTTGATTGATCTGGCATTGCTTAGAACTGCCCATAGGGGGAATCACGTGATGTCTAGGCTTGAATGGTAGCTCTAACTTCAGGCTCCCTCCTCTCTCTGCCATACAAGTGCTCTCCCAAGCTAATCCAGATCTCACTTTACTAAAATTTTGACTGCCTTCAACTGCACTCTATTGACAGCTTCTGATTGTCTTTAATTTTCGGCTTACCACACTGGGACCCGAAGAGATGGAAGCGGATATGTGGTAGGACCCACCGAGGCATACTCCTCCTACTACTCCCAAAAAAATGCCTAAGAAAGCAAGATCACAGACACTACAACAAAGTCACCAAGCTGCCTCCTCTTCTCCTTCAATTCCTCTAACTGAAGATCGATTTTTACAGGAATTACAACCTTTTAAGGAAGCCCTTCAATCCATCACCCCCAAGCTCAAATCTCTGCGCATGGACCTCGGGGACCTAGGAAGATGGGTCAGTGACACAGAGGCCCAGACTAGCTCTCTAGAAAGATGGCAAGCACAAGCAGATCCAGAGATCATCTGTCTTTTCCAGCAGCTCAAACGGCTACAGGACAAAATGGAAGACCTGGAAGGAAGGAGCCGACGGAACAATTTACTCATTTTTGGGCTACCCGAAGCAGCTGAAGGCATTTCGCCAGTCCTTTTCACATAAAAACTCCTATCTAAAGTTGTGAGACCTTCTCCATGTAACCCTACTTACTTAATCGAGCGGGCACATCACTTTCTCCGTCTGCACCCCAAGGAAGGCTCCCCACCAAGACCTTTTATGTTCAAGTTCCTCAATTACCTTGAAAAACAACATGTCCTGCAAAAATACCATGAATTACAGAGTATTGCCTGGAGGGTCAGTTACTCAGAATATTCCAGGATTTGCCAGCTGAGACAAGGAAAAAAGCATGCGGCTTTCCACAGCATCATTTCCAAACTGATCGCAGCTAGCATTAAATTTAAAATGCAATACTCAGCTACCCTACAAGTTTGTATTGCTGGCCGCTGGCACTCATATGAGACTGTTGATCAAGCCTCTCAGGATCTTGCTACTCATCTCCTGGATCTCTTTAAAACCCCCTGAAGTGTAGACTTGATTATCATAGGCTACAGTTGAATGGTGTAACTCATCAGTTTAAAAAGTACCTGGTTTGGAATTGTGTGGCTACTGATGGTGGTTGACCCAGGATCTGGTTGACTGCCTTGATTTTCTCCCTCAGGCCTGGGAAGGCATCTTGGTTTGGACGCAGGCTACTAGAAGACCCAGGAACCTATTTTCTTCAGTGGCTGGGACTGTTTTCTACAAGGACTGTTTTGGTGTACCCACTTTCTCTTCCCCTGGGAAACATAGAAACATAGAATTTGACGTCAGATAAGGACCTCTTGGCCCACCTAGTCTGCCCATTTTCCTACCTAACAGATAAGATGCAGATCCTAGTTAACCAACAGCTTACTTCCTCCTACCACCCACTAGGACTGTCTCATGTCTGTCCCATGCATTCTTGAATTCCCCCACTGTTCTTGACTCCACGACCTCCTCAGGGATGCTGTTCCATGCATCCACAACCCTCTCTGTGAAAAAACACTTCCTCACATTACTTCTGAGCCATCCCACCTCTATCTTCAAATTGTGCCCCCTTGTTCTTGCACATCTGTTTTTCTGAAAGATGCTACCCTCTTGGACTTTGTTGATTCCCTTGAGGTACTTGAAAGTTTCTATCATGTCCCCTCTCTCCCTTCTTTCCTCAAGGGTATACATATTAAGCTCCTTTAGTCTTTCTTTAGTATGTCTTCTGGTGCAGACCCTGCACCATTTGAATTACCTCCTCTGGACAGCCTCATTCTGTCTATGTCTTTCTGGAGATGGGGTCTCCAGAGCTGCACACAGTACTCCAGATGGGGTCTCACCAACTGTCTGTAAAGAGGGAAAACAACTTCCTGTTTTCTACTATTGATGCCTCTTCCTATGCATCCCAGTATCCCCCCAGCCTTCCTTACTGCCTTCTCACATTGCTTGTCCACCTTTAGGTCATCTGATATAATTACCCCCAGGTCCCTTTCTATTTTTACTGCTGTCAGTTTCTCATCCTCCATTGTGTACTCTTCCCCTGGGTGTTTGTTTCCCATGTGCATTACCTTGCACTTCTTTGCAGTGAATCTGAGCTGCCATACATTTGACCATTCCTCCAACCTTGCCAAGTCCCTTCTCATCCTTTCCACTTCATCTTGTGTAACAACCCTGTTGCAGATCTTTGTGTCGTCTGCAAAGAGACATACTTTTCCTTCCAGTTCCTCTGCAATGTCACTTATAAAGACATTAAAAGGACCGGTCCCAGTACTGAACCTCACGGTGACCCTGCTAGTAACCCTCCTTTCATCACTGTGTACTCCATTTTACTACTACCCTTTGTGTCCTGTTGTCTAGCCAATTTTTTATCCAGGCTACCACCTTGGGGCCCACTCTAAGGCTGGCTAACTTGTGTATTTATCTTTTGTGTGGGACTGTATCAAATGCCTTGCTAAAATCTAGTTAGGCCATGTCCACAGTCCCTCCCTGGTCTACTACTTTGGTCACCCTGTCAAAGAAATCTATTGGATTCATCTGACATGACCTTCCCATCGTGAATCCATGCTGCCTTGGGTCCTGTGCCCCACTGGCCTCTAGATACTCAACAATTCTTTCCTTCAGAAGTGATTCCATCATTTTCCCTACCACTGAGGTCAAACTAACTGGTCTGTAGTTTCCTGCTTCTGTCCTGCTCCCACTTTTGTGAAGAGGAATCACATCTGCCCTCCTCCAGTCCTCAGGTACCACCCCATCCTCCCATGATTTGTTAAAGAAAGCAGTCAGTGGTGTCACTAGTTCTACCCTTAGTTCTTTTAGAATTCTTGGGTGAATCCCATCAGGCCCCATTGCTTTGTCCACCTTCAATTTTATTAGTTCTTTCACAACCCTTTCTTCTGTAAATGGACTGGTATCGACCCCCATCTTCAGAGTGTTTCTCTTGTTTGGTTTAGGTACCTCCCCCTCCTCTTCCTTTGTGAATACTGAGCAGAAATATTCGTTCAGTATCCCTGCATTTTCACTGCCCCCCCTCTACCCACATTCCCTTCCCTTTATTAATCCTCAGTATCCCTCCTTTGGTCTTTCTTTGCTCCCTAATGTACCTATAAAAGGTCTTATCCCCCTTCTTAACAGAATTGGCTATCCTTTCCTCGGTTTGGGCCTTTGCTATTCAGACTGCCTTCCCAGCATCTTTCTGCTTTAACTGATAAAGTTCTCCATCCTGCTCCTTCTGTGTTTCCTTATATTTCCTGAATGCTATCCTTTTTTCCTTAACCTTCCCTGCCACCTCTTTTGAGAACCATAACATTTTTTTCCTTCATTGTGTTTTATTGATTAGCTTTACACAAAGGCTTGTTGCCTGTGTGATGGCTGTTTTGATTACTCCCCATTGTTCCTCCACCCCTCCTTCTTGCCTGTTTGCTAGTGCTTTTCTAAGGCACTCTCTCATTTTCCCAAAGTCAGCCCTCCTAAAGTCCGATACTCTTGCTTTTGCATGGCTTGATTGTATGGCTGTGTTTATCGTGAACCACACTGTTTGGTGGTCGCTTGTTCCCAGATTGCTACCCTCCTCTAAATCTGAGATTCTTTCTCCGTCCCCATTTGAGAGTACCAGGTCTAAGATTGCTCCCTCCTGAGTGGGTTACAATACTAGCTGTCTGAGGCATGACCCCTGTAGGGCATCAAGAATGACCCTGCTCTTGGATGTGGCTGCAGTACATGTTATCCAGTTAACATCTGGCATATTCAGGTCCCCCATCAACAATATCTCCCCTTTTTCTGCCATTCTAAGGAATAATAATGTTAATGTTTAATGTTTAGTGATGCATGTCTCCATGTTAATATGCTTCTGGGGGGGAGGGAGTTTTTTTCCTTCTTCCAGATTTTACTTTCCATGGTTGGTTTTCTTCATATTAGATCATGGTTAATTGCTGAGGAACAAGGTAGGGCTACATTCCTCAAGGACATATTGCTTGGACACTCCATCTCTTTTACTTTTGATGGGGAATGCTTTTAATTAAAATGGTAATTCTGTACTGTTGTATAGAAGTTGTTTACTTGTTGGTTCCAATTAAAGGGGCAGTCTACCACCATATAGCTGGCTTGAGAGGACATGGGTGGGTGAGAGAGAGGGAGGGTAGGGTTGCCTGGGCTCTAGCTGCTGCTAAGCTGGAGCACATCACAATCTGGTTATTTGGGGATGCCTTGACCCTTGTATCTTGGTGGGATCATGTAATTTGCCATCTGGCTTTTCCTTTGGCAGATCTCACCCACCATTTTGGCTCTAACTTCAGGGGTTACACCTATGGGTCTCAACTCTGGACCTGTCAATCTTGTAACTATACCAATGGAACTACCTGTCCAGACAGATAACCCTTATTGAGCTTGATTTTTAGCTTTTATATTATTACCTTGTCATGTATAACTAATTCTGTTACCAGGCACCTTGGGGTAAAAGGAGGTGGGGTATGCTATTCATTTTACTAAACATTATTCTTATTAAGGGGAGAGGGGATTTGGGGAGTTCTTTTTGTCTTTGAGGGTTGGGGAAGTGGAGGGGTGGTCTAACTGGTGTTCAACTTTTACTTATGGGGTACATGTATTTTATCAGGTGGGTAGTTTCGAGGTGTTTTCAATTATTTTTCTTACAGGGTATATAGTTTTCTCACTTTTGGTTGTTAAACTTTTGAGACAGAAGGACAGGGTTTCAGGGTGGGAGGATGGGACTGGAGTGTGCTTAGAAGGTAATGTCTTGACAATTATTCCATCTAAACATTGAGATTATGACTAAAGGACTGACTAGATGTAGTTTTGAGGTGTTTTTCAATTACTTTTCTTACAGGGTATATAATTCTCTCACTTTTGGTTGTTAAACTTTTGAGACAGAAGGACAGGGTTTCAGGGTGGAGGGTGGGATGGAGTGTGCTTAGAAGGTAATGTCTTGACAATTATTCCATCTAAACATTGTGATTATGGCTAAAGGACTGACTAGATTCCTAACTTGGAATGTCAGAGGTGTCAGAGAACAACTAAAAGGATATCAAGTGCTTAAGCACAACTCGATACTACATGCTGAAATTTCTTTTATTCAGGAAATTCATCTTCTTCCCCATGAGGCTGTCAGGCTCCATAGGCAAGACATTGGCCGGGTCTTTGCCTCTGGAACCTCAACTTGGAGTGGGGAGGGTAGATATTCTAGTTAACCGCTCGGTCCCTATGCAGGTAGACCAGGTTATTGCGGACCCACAGGGAAGATACATTTTCTTGAAAGGCAACCTAGATCATATGGAGATAGTCCTGGGCAGTATATATGGACCAGTACGGGGAGACCCAGCATTTTTTGCAGAGTTAACCAATAAACAAACCCCCTTCCTTTCCCTTCCTTTAATCCTGGGAGGCAATTGGAATATTCCTCCCACTCAGGATTTAGATTGTTCCAACTATCCCCTCAGACCTCCCTCACAAGTACAAAGAGCACTACAAGAATTCATGGACCTGTTAGTCCTTTGTGACCCCTGGAGAATTCTGAATCCACTGTCCCGTACTTACTCATTTTATTCAATGGTTCATCATACCTCCTCCAGACTGGACTATGTTCTTATTAGCCATTTCCTTATCCCTGGTTTCTGAAACTCTGGTTTAGACATTAGCCTATTGTTCTGTGTGACCAAGCAGCAGCCTCGGTGACCTTGGTCTTAGATGATAACTCTCAATGAGCTACAACCTGGAAACTGAGGACTCACATATTAAAAGACGAGTATGTGATCTCCAGAATTCCTTCTGTCATTCAATCGTTCATTTCCTCCAACCAAAACACCGTATCTAGTGTGGATCATGATTGGTGTGCCTTAAAATGCTTTTTGAGAGGGGAGTTCATTCATCTTGCCTCTACCCTTAAACGCCATAGAGAGTCAGAAGATCTTTCCTTGCTGGCTCAGATCCATACCGTAGAACAGTCTCTGTCAGATGCAACCTCCCTTGATTTTCTCTCAAGTCCTTGCTTTCCCTCAGGGATAAATATGCTACTTTAATACAGGAAAAGGCTGAATTTGCAATACTAAAAACTCAGATTAAATATATAGAACAAGGGGAAAAGGCAGCCTGTTTGCTCGCTCTTAGGCTAAGGAAATTGGAGGCTTTGAGAATCATTCCCTCCATTAATGCTCCAGACAGCTCCATTAAAATTCATCCTCAAGACATAGCATTAGTTTTTGAGCAATTCTATTCTACCTTATATGACCACCATTCATCTCCGCCATCTGAAGAGGAACTCTCCTCATATTTAGATTCTGCTCCATTACTAAGTCTTTCAGAACACCATCAAACCTTTCTCTCTAGTCCCATTTCTCTAGAAGAGGTTGAAGTTGCTATCAATAAATTAGCACTAGACAAAGCACCAGGATCTGATGGTTTTCCTTTGAACTTTTATAAACTCTTTATTAAGGATCTTGCCCCCATATTACTTTGTTTATACCGTTTCATGTTGTCCTCAGACACTCTTGACCCTTCGCTGCTGGAGGCTACCATTGTCCTACTTCTCAAACTGGGCAAACCACCTAATTTCCCAGCTAGTCATCACCCTATTTCTCTATTAAATTGTGACATCAAGATTCTAACTAAGATCCTAGCTTCCAGAATAGAAGAAATCTGGTCTTGCCTTCTTAGCCCCGAACAGGTTGGATTTGTATCTGGGAGATCCTCTGCGGACCATCTTTTCCACGCAGCGGAATCTTCTTCCTCTTCTACAGCCCTGACTTCTCTTGATGCTGAAACAGCCTTTGACAGGGTGGACTGGTCCTTTTTGTGGTTGACTTTGTGAAAGATGATGCATAGGGAGAGGCATCACCAGCAGAAAACAAGAAGTTATTTTCCCTCTGTACAGACAGCTGGTGAGACCACATCTGGAGTACTGCATGCAGTTCTGGAGACCCAATCTCCGCAAAGACATAGACAGGATGGAAGCTGTCCAGAGGAGGGCAACTAAAATGGTGAAGGGTCTGCACTGGAAGACATATGAAGTGAGACTTAAGGAGCTTAATATGTATAGCCTCGAGGAAAGGAGGGAGAGGGGGGACATGATAGAAACTTTCAAGTACCTCAAGGGAATCAACAGAGTCCAAGAGGGTAGCATCTTTCAAAAAAGAGGTGTGCAAGAACAAGGGGGCACAATTTGAAGATAAAAGGGGTGGCTCAGGGGTAATTTAAGGAAGTATTTTTTCACAGAGGTTGTGGATGCATGGAAAAAGCCTTCCAGAGGAGGTTGTGGAGTTAAAAACAGTGGTGGAATTCAAGCATGCATGGGACAGTCATAAGGCAATTCTAGGGGATGGGGGTAGGAAGAAGTAGGCTGCTGGTTAACTAGGATCTGCAGATTATCCATCAGGTAGGGAAATGGGCAGACTGGGTGGGCCAAGCAGTCCTTATCTGCCATCAAATTCTATGTTTCTATGTTTCCCTCCCTTATTTCTACAATGGCTCCAGATGATTTATTCCTCCCCGACGGCCAACATATGCTGTAATGGTGTATTTTCCTCTCCTTTTTCTTTACACACTGGCACGCATCAAGGATGCCTCCTCTGCCCTTTTCTTTTCAACCCTTATCTTGAATCATTTATCAGGCATTTAAAATCTTCACCCATCATAACTGGTATCCTCGTCGGTAATCTGATACCTTTGCTTTCAGTATATGCAGATGACATCCTCCTACACCTTTCTAATCCCATTCTCTCTCTCTCTCACTGAGGCCCTAAAGATAATAGATAACTTTGGTAAATACTTCAATTATAAATTAAACCTTAATAAAACATAAATATGTTCCCTCAATTCACTTAACCTACAAACAAGACTTCATCCCATTTGGTATGAAGTGGTCTCTGCGCTGTATCAAATATCTTGGTATATATCTAACTACTGACCCTGACCTAATATGGAAATTAAATCTGGAGGATATGTGGGGTATTATCCAACAGAATCTAGCTCACTGGAAGAGCCTCCCTCTTTCACTATGGGGTAGGATTAATATTATTAAAATGAATGTTCTCCCCAGGCTCTTTTACCCGTTAAACATACTCAATATCTGACTTCCATTATCTTTCTTTAAACACATTCATTCTGATATCACCTCATTTATCTGGCTGGATAAGGCCCCCAGGTGCTCTTATCTTATCTTAAACTGGGATTAGCTAAAGAATCTGGTGATCTATGTCTACCTAATTTTATGCTATACTACTGGGCCAGTCATCTTTATAAATGTGGAAAATGGCACTCTGCATTTCAGACAACAACAGATGAGGAATATGTTCCCATCTGGTTACAAATAGAAGCTGATCTAATTTCTAACTACAGTCTAAGCCCTGCTGCTATTTTCTTCTCACCCTGGAAATCCTTCCCTAAGGTCTTAGGCCCTTCCCGGATTGGTATATCTCTTAAAATCCTCTTGCAGCTTTGTGCTTATCTAAAGATAGCCCCCTCTAAAGATTTCTCTCAACCCATCTTTTCCAACTTAAATATTAGGATGGGGGTCATCCATTACCTGCTACCTGGCTCCTCACTCTTCCTGAACTTAGAGTATAGGATTTCTACTCCCAGACATCTATACTTTCCTCACCTGAGCTACTCTCTAAATTCTGGCTGGCACCCTCCCATATATTTAAAGTTTACCAGCTTTGGCATCTTTTAGTGAACCAATTTGGTCTCTCACTACAACAACCCTTACTTGGGGATTTTCTGCAGCAGATCAGAGAGCTGGCCAGTAAACCCCATGGTGTCTCCTCTCTCTGTGTGTACCTGCTCATCAACTCTCATCCTTCTTCCATAGCAGGTTCCAAGATTTGGGAGTCCCTTCTTCTAGACCTTAAAATTAATTGGACAAGTCTCTGGAAAGACCTATACACCTATTTATCTTAAGACCAACTCAGGCTTACCCATTATCACATCTTAAATAATATGTATTACACCCCTGTTAAACTAGCTAAAATTGGTTGTCTTCCTTCAGCTAAGTGCTCAAGATGTGGCAAGGAAGAAGGCACCCTACTACATATATTTTGGTCCTGTGAAAAAGTATCTTCCCTATGGGCACAAATTGAAGAGAGGTTGGAACCCCTTTTAGGTCTGCAGAGCCTTTTCTCCCCGGCTATTTGTATAGTGGGTGATTATTCAAAAATTCAGGTCAAAGAAAGGAGATATCATATGGCCATTATCTCTTTAGCAGTTAAGAAGATGGTTCTTAGACACTGGTTAGATCAATCACCCATTACACATAGTGAATGGTTATGAGAACTCTTTTTCACTTTAAGTACAGAGCAATTAATTGCCAGTATATGGCACCATATGCCCCTTTAATAAAAAAATGGGGCAAATTATACACCCGCTACCTTTCCTAACAGCCAGTGATTCTCTCTGACTCTCCAATGGTGACTGTTAGCCTATAAACACTTTTCATTTGATTTTCTGAGTTTGATGTACCCCTTTTCTTTATCTTGTTTTTAAGATTAGAGGTGCACAGCACTATTGAATTTGTAATTCTTACTTCTAGATTAGGAGCGCTGAACTGAACACCCAACACTTACCATTAACTCCAGGAGGTAGGTGTGGAACAATGGAGGAGTAGGAAACTGGAGAATATACTTTGGACATCTAGTAAGCCAAGTGTTTGGACTTGCCTGAGGGCCAGTGGAGAGAGTGGAGTATGAGAGTCAAGGAGCATGGAGATGCTGAGGAGACACAGACCTCTGAGTTAGAGGGACCTGTTTCAGACACTTGGAAACATTTTAATAAATAGGCATTAAGGAAAAAGGAGGCATGTTAGAAGTAATGTAAAACTTACTATTGCTAATAAGGGACTTTGGGAGACATGGTGGGAAACTAGGTTTCATTCTTTGCTTGGGCACAAGTAATTATTTGTTGTCATGTTGGTAATATGTTTAAAAGTGTTTTAGCTAGTTATATTTGAACATATTTTTCTTTTTTACTCTTCAGACATAAAACTAGGATTTTTATCTTTTTGGAAAAAAATGGGCAGGCTTTCTGAGTCACGTGACTATGTCTCCTTCTTATAATAGGCTGAATGTAGACTTGCTTCCCAGAAGCCATTTGCATCTTGGAAAGTGTTGGGTGGTTGAGTTCAGAGCACACAGCCCAGATTTTAGATTTTTTTATCTGTCTCCATGTTTATTGATAGATTTTTACTCATAGAAGACATTACTTATTTATTTGTTTATTTATTTATTATTTATTTAAAGGGAAACAGTGGAAAAGACAAAGCTTTCCTCAGACACTACAGAAGCTCTCAATTAGTGTTTTCAGACAGTAACAACTTTATTTAATAATTTAAAACAGCTACCCACAACTTCCACTTCCTGTTGCTGGCAGCAACCATTTCATGAGTATCAGTGAGCTTCCTGAGCTCGCTGTATGCTATTATGCCTGTTTGAGCTCAGCTATTGGTTGGCAGGACATATTAGCATAAAGTCAGCTCAGGAAGCTCTCTGCTTCTGACGAAATGGTGGCTGCCAGCAATAGAAAGTGAAAGTTGAAGGTCATTGTTTAAATCACTAAAAAATCAATTAGAGGAATTTAAAAAAAATGTTACTGCCTGAAAGCACTAGTCCGGAATTTTTGTAGTGCCTGGGTAAAAGCTGTGCCTTTTCCATTGTTTCCCTTTAAGGATTTGGAATTACAACCTTTGAGTCAAGGACTCCTTTGCAAAAGGCTCTAAGTCAGATATACATACATTTTTATACAGTAAGAAATATACAGGAAATACATCGGATATACATACATTTTAGGTTTAGAGACAGGATACACAAAAGAATATACAGAGAGTACTTTACAAGTTCAAGGTTGGTAACTGACCAATCCAAGTCAATCTGAGTGAAACAAGTATATACAATAACAGTAAGCAACAATCAATGGGATAATCGGTATTGGGTATATCATGGGGAAAGGGAGATGGGGTAGGTCAGCATACACAAGACAGGTGGGTGGGGGAGTATAGAGAAATTTAGGGGGGTGAGAAGTCGAGTAGGTGAATAAGCAAGGAGGAATGGGACTAAGTGCAGTCACAGCTGGAGTGGGAAAGGATTTCCAAGTGGAATAGGGATTTAAATAGACCTTTTTGCTGTTCCAGAGTGATGGCCAATGGCATTTCATTCAACCAGAGGTGGGCCCTGTAGAAAAAAGAGCCTTAGCCCAAAGAGGTCCTACAGTGGGGTACAGAGATGGGGGAAGACAATGAGCTCCATGTGGACCGTGGTAGGGTGATGGGCTGTACAAGGTGGTGAAGGCATGGGGGAGGTGTTTTATGATAGCTTTCTGGCCAGGAGACAGGTCTGGTATTTGAGTCTTCCTTCAAAGTTAAGCCAGTTGGAATGATTGTTGAGTTCACAAGTATGTGTCCACTGGTTACATCCAGTAACTAACAGCAGGCTTTATTTAGGGTGAGCTTGATACGGCATAGGGCAGTGAGGTCACCTGAACTGTTTATTAACAATCCTGTAATCAATAAGGAAGAGCACTGATGATGTCACAGCCAAGCTTAGGGCATCTGAAGGCATGCACACTTTATGCCTATATAGGAGACCTAATTGATAGCAGAGCATTAAATACATAGGCATCTCTCTTTGAGGTTCTCTATTTTGGAACATCTTGAGGACACTGTGGAGTAGTTAAAAATTAGTGCTCAGTAAATGCAGAGTTTATTAGAAGCCAGCAACTATTTTGCCCATTTGGAGAGTTATCTGTTAGTACACAAAAAACCTTAGCCTGGCTATAATGAGCTTTTTCAATCACCCTTCTGTAAAAGTGAATGTGGTAAGACACTTCTCGGTTTCTAGAAATTAGAGTTTTTTATTAATTGTTGTATGTTTTTATTCTAATTGCATTTTTTATAAATATACTTTTTTATAGTAAATACCTTCAGCAGCCCATTTGGCATGTACAGTATTACAATGCTGATTTCAGAGGAATGCTTATTTATTATTATCTGGCCAGAATTTGAGATGCTGGTATCAACAGTCAACAAGAACTTTTTTTTCTTACTTCCAGAATTTACCTCTTGGGAATTGGATTATTGAGGGATGAGGACTGATGATGCAAGGAGGTTTTATTTTTATAGACTTTTTGAGTATATTTGATTCTTGGGGAGTTATTCTGGCCACATGTGGGATTTATCCCTTTTCTTATAGCCTAGACAAAGAACTGAATTTTAATAAGTCTCTAATTTGGGGGAGTTAGTTGCTAAAAGTAACACTGGTAATGCAGTGAGAGGAATAACATGAGGAAGTATTTTTGCATGAAAAGGGTGGTGGATGCATGGAAAAGCCTCCCAGTGGAGGTGATGGGGCAAAAATAGTAGGGGAATTCAATAATGCATGGTGTAGACATAAGGGAATCCTAACAATGGGAAAGAGAGGGTAAAGTGGAGACAAAGTGGGACCTGCAATATTGCAGTAGGTAGTGAATATGGGCAGACTAGGTGGGCTAAGCAGTCCTTATCTGTCGTCAATTTATATGTTTCTGTGGTAGCTCATTATTTAATCTAGGAACCTTTTCAGCCATTGTAAGATTTAGTATAAACTGTTTTGGACCAGGTGGTGAGAAAGATCCTCTAGTTCACTCCCCTTCCTCACCCCTAAGTGACTTTCCATTATACTTCCATTCCCCCTTCTTCCTCTCCCCCTTCCTCTCTCCATGTTGCACTACCATTACCACACAATCTACTCCTAGCCTGTATCCCACACTATCATCACTCAACAAGTGACAGGTTTAAATGCTTCCTTGGCAAGCTTTTACACTAGCCATGGGGGCAGGTGCTAATAAGAGACAGGAAATTTCAAGCCTCCTCCCACAAAACATGCCAGGTAGTAAGGTAAACACTGAGGTACAGTGCTCAACAGAGGGTAGAACAGGGGTAAATGGAAAAATATACAAGAGCAAAAAGAGCAGGCATGGGGAAAAAAGGATAAAGCCAACATTAAATGGAGGGCAATGCATACCAATGCCCGTAGTCTGGAAAACAAGCTTCCTGAGCTAGTAGCCTTGATGGAAGATGAACAATTGGACATTGTGGCAGTCACAGAAACATGGTACACCAAGAATCATGACTGGGATGTCAACATACCGGGGTCCACAGTCTACAGAAGGGACAGGGAGGGGAAAAGAGGAGGTGGAGTAGCTCTATACATAAGGGAAGGGATCAAAGCTACAGAACTAAAAAGTAAAGGGGGAGGACAAGAGGCACTCTGGGTCACCTTGGAGACAGGGAATGGCATCACAATCTGCACAGGGTTTGTATACAGACCCCCTTCTCAAGAGAGGAGGAAATGGATAAGAAAATGATAGAGGACATTCTCAAAATGGCTGAAAAAGGGGAGATACTGTTAATGAGGGACCTGAATATGCCAGATGTTAACTGGATGACATGTACTGCAGCCACATCCAAGAGCAGGGTCATTCTCGATACCCTGCAGGGGGCAGGCCTTAGACAGCTAGTGTTGCAACCCACTCAGGAGGGAGCAATACTAGACATGGTACTCTCAAATGGAGAGAGGATCACAAATTTAGAAGTCAGTAGACATCTGGGAACAAGTGATCACTGCACAGTGTGCTTCACAATGAGCACAACCATGGAGACTAGCCATACAAAAACAAGGATACCGGACTTTAGAAGAGCTGACTTTGGTAAAATGGGTGAATACCTGAGGAATACACTAGCAAATGGCCAAAAAGGAGGGGTGGAAGAACAATGGAGAAAATCAAAACTGCCATCATAGAGGCTACAAGCCTTTTTGTGAAACAGATAAAAAAAACAAATCGGAGTGAAAACCCACTATGGTTCTCAAAAGAGGTGGCAGGGAAGGTTAAGGAGAAAAAGGCTGCATTCAAAAAGTGTAAGGAATCACAGAAGGAGGACGACAGGGAACTGTATCAATTAAAGCAGAAAGAAGTGGGGAAGACAGTCAGAATAGCAAAAGCCCAAACCAAGGAAAAAATAGCCAACTCAGTTAAGAAGGGGGATAAAACCTTTTATAGGTAGATTAGGGAACATAGAAAGGTTAAGGGAGGAATGGTGAAGATTAATAAGGGAGAGGGGAGGTAGGCAGAGGGAGACAGTGAAAAGGCAGAGATACTGAATGAATACTTTTGCTCAGTATTCACTAAAGAAGATGAGGAGGAGTTACCTAAACCAGACAATAGAAGCACTCCAGGTGGGGGGGGGGGTGACACTAGTCCATTTACAGAAGAAAGAGTCCTGAAAGAACTCCTAAAACTCAAGGTGGACAAAACAATGGGGCCTGACGGGATCATCCCAGAATCCTAAAAGAACTAAGGGAGGACCTACTGACACCACTGACCACACTTTTTAACAAATTATGGGAGGATGGGGTGGTACCTGAGGACTGGAGTAGGGCAGATGTGATTCCCCTTCACAAAAGTGGGAGCAAGGCAGAAGCAGGAAACTACAGACCTGTAAGTTTGACCTCAGTGGTAGGGAAAATTATGGAATCACTTCTGAAAGAAAGAATTGTTGAGTACCTAGAGGCCAGCGGGGCACAGGACCCAAAGCAGCATGTATTTACAGCAGGAAGGTCATGTCAGATGAATCTAATAGATTTCTTTGACTGGGTGACCAAAGTAATAGACCAGGGAGGGGCTGTGGATATGGTCTACTGAGACTTTAGCAAGGCATTTGACACAGTTCCACACAAAAGATTAATAATCAAGTTAGCCAGCCTGGGAGTGGGTCCCAGGGTGGTAGCCTGGGTAGCAAATGGGCTGCACAACAGGGCACAGAAGGAATAGTGAATGGAACACATTCTGAAGAAAGAGGGGTCACTAGTGGAGTACCTCAGGGCTCAGTACTGGGTCCAGTCCTCTTTAACATCTTTATAGGTGACATTGCAGAGGGTCTGGAGGGAAATGTATGCCTCTTTGCAGATGTCACACAGATCTGTAACAGAGTTGATACATGGGGGGGTAGAAAGGATGAGAAGAGACTTGGCAAGGTTGGAGGAATGGTCAGATATATGGCAACTTAGATTCAATGCAAATAAGTGCAAAGTAATGCACTTGGGAAACAAAAACCCAGGAGAAGAGTACACAGTAGCATGGGAGGTACTAACAACAACAAAAATGAAAAGGGACCTGGGGGTAGTCATATCAGATGATCTAAAGGTTGGTAAGCAATGTGAGAAATCAGTAAGGAGAGCCAGGGGGATACTGGGATGCATAGGAAGGGGCATCACAAGTAGAAAAATGGAAGTGGTTATCCCTCTGTACAGACAGTTGGTGAGACCCCATCTGGAGTACTGTGTGCAGTTTTGGACACCTCATCTACACAAGGACATAGACAGGATGGAAGCAGTCCAGAGGAGGGCAACTAAAATGGTGAAGTGTCTGCATCAGAAACCATAAGAAGAGAGACTGAGAGAGCTTAATATGTATACCCTTGATGAAAGGAGGGATGGGGGGACATGATAGAAACATTCAAGTACCTCAAGGGAATCAACAAAGTCCAGGCTGGTAGCATCTTTCATAAAAAGAGATGTGTAAGAACAAGGGGGCACAATTTAAAGATAGTGGGGGGACGGCTTAGGGGTAATGTGAGGAAATTATTTTCACAGAGAGAGTGGTGGATGCATGGAACCGCCTTTCTGGGGAGGTTGTTGGGTCTAAAACAGTGGGGGGAATTCAAACATGCATGCGACAGACATAAGGCAATTGTAGTGGAGGGTGGCAGGAAGTAGGCTGTTGGTTAACTAGAATCTGCAGCTTATCCAGTAGGTCAGGAAATGGTCAGACTGGGTGGGCCAAGTGGTTCTTATCTGCCATCAAAGTCTATGTTTCTATGTTTCTATGTAACAGTCCCTGCCCTTATCTACAGTAATCCTTTCTTCACCTTCTATCTCTACCTCTTCTCCCCACTACCTACATAGTGCCCTTGCCCCAGCCAACATAGCCACCCTGTTATATTCACTTTTCCCACCCCCTCCACCTTGTTGTCTGACCCCTCCTACCTCCATCCTACCATCCTCTGTCTCCCCTTCTTTCTGACCTTATCCCATCCTGCATGTGCCATTGTCTTTACTTTCCTTGCCGGCCTTGTAATTCTACTTCCCTTGTGAGGTACTATCTTGTTACCCAGAACTAACCATTTATTTAACTCCTAGCTTTAGTGCACCTACTGTATGTATATATGATGTAACTATTATTGTCCTATTTTCTTCTCATGGATTATTCATGTGCTTAATGCATATTACTTTGTATATGCTTGTGTAATGTCCCTGTTGTTAATCAGGACCTCCTTGTAAATGAGCCTGCTCAACTGAGTTTTTTTTTCCTGCCAATAAACTTGAACTTGAAAGAGATTGTAAATTATATTGATATTGATTAAGACGTGCGTGGCTTAGATATCATTATTTTAAGTTTAGGTCTGAAGTGTATAATTTTTATTTTTTTTAATTAATGAGTACTTCTTGTGTTAATATTTTTTAGATGTTTTTGTTGGGTTATATCACACTTTACTTATTTGGGGTACGATGCACACTAAAAGGGGTAAGCAAGTAATGGTAGTAAATAATAAAAAAGAGACAAAAACCAGTACAAAAAATGATATTGTAGATAGAATACAAAACTCTAATATTATTTCAACTCCAGTTCTTAAATCGTTAGAAATTGTCAACAGACAAATGATGAAAATAGAGATACCCCTTCTTTTAGATTTATCTGCTGGTATTAATCCAGAAAATGGGTATTTAGAATTAAAGCAAAGGGAATTGGCTCATGTCCTAGATATACAACAGGGAATTACTGATGGTGAGTGATTTTCAATAACAAAAATATAATTGAAATTCCAGACATACAAATGACTAGTGGAGAAGCAATGAAAACTGTGTGAAAAAAACATCCTAAAAAGCGAAATAACAATGTAAACTTAGACTCCTGCAAGAACAGAACCTTTTGCAACATTTTTAGAAACCAGGGCTTTAAGGCAAATGGGGAAAAGTAAAAATGAAGTGGTGCAAGTACAAATTCATCATAGAGGTGAAGACTTAATTCACCTCATGACCCCTACAACAATTATACACTAAGAACGTATGCAAAACGCATCAAAAAAGAAAGTTGGATCTATTCAGTCCTTCAAGTTTCATTTCAGATACAGTATTGATGCCATGTTAGATCCAATGCAGTAGATTTTTTTTTATGTTAACACCCTTTGATTAATAATGAACAGCAAGAGGACCGAGTGACTGACTCATGGTCAGATATGAATAAATTATGCAATCTTTCTGTTATACATTCTTTAGCAGAGAGCAAAACAAAATTTATTCAGGTAGATCTTTTAGTACAGATGGAAAATAACAAACTGCCCAATTTAGAAAATTTGGTGCCTGGCAGCAAACAGTTTAGAAATAGCTCCTAGGCCCATATTTTGTAAGGCACTTATGGAATGACTTCATAATCTAGAAACTGAACTGGTGTTAACAACAAAAAAATAATTGGCATTACAGTCAAAGCTTTTAAAATGAGTAGTCACAAATTTAGATGATGGAAATAAAAACTCAAGGAATTTAAGATTTTTAGAGATTATTATACCTAGCACACCCACCCACTAAGGGGATAAACAATAATATAGTAAAAGGGAAAAATCCAAATAAAAGAGCCAATGGTAAGAAAAAATAAATAAGAAAAAAGGGGACAACAGCAGATAACTTTTTAACAGAATATGAGGTGAAAAGGCAAACAACCAGTGAAGAGATACTAGAGGGCAATGTTAGGGATGAAACATCTATGGACATAAAAAGTTGATTTGCCAGTTTTGAACAATTAAAGCACATACATGCATCAAAAAATTAAAATTGCATAGTACCATCTAACAGACTCAATATGGAACTGACCAAAGGGAGAGAGGATACACAAGTTCCTATAAGCAATAATGTCAGGAAGCTTTTTTTAAAAGGGGTTTGAAATTATTGTTACAATTATGGGTATATTCAAAAATCTCACGAAGATGTAGATAATCCAGAAGCATTAATTCAGCACCTCATAGTTGCTGAACTTGATATCCCACAAGGGCAAGGATTCTGTAATACTAACCTTTACGAACAAGTATGAGAACATGGACCCAGTATATGTAATTATACACAATACTGAAATAGTGAAGTTGATGAGGAGTGCAGTGCGAAGACTGGGGGAGCTGCGTTTAACAATCGCATCACCAGTGTTTTGGCAATCTGTTATAAGGGAAAGAGCCCCCGGGCTGTATAAATCAAAAAAGAACTACACAGAGATTTAAGTGAGTTCTGAACCCCTTACAGAAAAATAAGTGTGCTGTGTACATGCAGAATGCATGCCACATGCTTAATTGTGCAAGTTTGCATGTAATTTGCACATACAAAGTGAACCAGGTCTAAAAAGCAAATCAGATTTGCATACTGCAGGCTTGACATGTGTGCAGCAGGTAGCTGGTGTGAACATGTCTGCCATTCTCAAACTCTCCTTTTTCTTATAAGGTTCCCAGTACTTGGATGAGAGTTTAAGTTGTCTTCTTATAAGAAGGTGGTGATCCTTCCATCCTGGAGCACTGTCATCATATCTCTCTTACTCCAGCACTGGCTAAGGATCAAGAAGGGGTGGGGGGGTGCCACTAGACACCAGGGTAATGGGGAATTCTGATTGGATGGTAGGGGGAAGAGACCACTATACTATGGAAAAACAATGTAATTGGTGACTGGGGAGAGGGGAGGGACCACTACACTATGGAATTACAAAATTACAGGGAAATGCTGTGAAAAGGCTTTTTTCTGTGTGTCCAAAATCCTTTTTCATCTCTTTTGATCATTTTTCATTTGAATGAAAAAGAATTAATGAAAAAGGATCTTAGTGAGAGCTGGAAAAGCATTTTAAACATGCAATAAAAACATTTTGGAATCATTTTGGTACCAGATAACTGCGGAATCCAGCTAATATACTTCCAATCAACAAGATACATTTCCTGGTGTACCTACAGCATCTCATTTTCCTGAGTCTTCAATTTTTTTTTCCAAAAACACAAAACAAGATGGCAACTGTCGAAAAAGAATTTTTCCCTCCTGAAAAAGGAACAGATCTCATGACACAGAATCCTTTTTTGCAGCATCTCATCCTTTGTTGAACTTTCTTACTCTGTCCTGAAAAGTGATCTTCTCATTGAAAACAATGGGAACTGAAAAACTGAATAACTTTGCAACCGATTCATATTTTTTCACAAAACAAATTCATGGCAGTTCTGTTACCCAATCTGATTCTACCATAAAAAATTGCACCAAAATTCCACACCATCTGGATGCATGGCGATGAGGAAAAAACTGCAAAAAAAAGTGACTTTTAAGGTTTTTGCACTCTCTGGATCTCAGAATCTGTGCATCTGACTAAAGCGAAACCTGTCACGTCAAGAGAGCTACCGACAGGATAGCACAAACCAAATTTTGTGCAAATCCATTGATCAGTTACAAAGTTATTAAAGTGCAGAATTTGAGGTTTAACATTAAACAGGCTACTCAACCATAACTATAGGGGCATGACCATGCCCCTCTAATAATGGGTGCATTTACAATAGATTGTAAAATGAAGCTGTAACCAATAATCACATTTTCTTATATATATATATATAGATATAGATATATATATATATATATATATATATATATATATATATATCTATATATAGATATAGATATAGATATATAGATATATAGATATATATATATATATATATATATATATATATATATATATATATACTGTATATATATTATAGTGGCACGGTAGTGCCACTATAGTTAGGGTTGAGGAGCCATTTACATGTTAAACCCAAACTTTTGCACCTTAATAACTTTGCAACCATTTGACAGATTTGCCTGAAATTTGGAACACACGATCAAGTCCCATATGCCTTGGGATCTGCCAAGTTTTGTACTGGTCAGGTACACAGCTGCGGAGTTATTAAGCATGATCTGTGCATGCGTTTATGCTTTTTCTGGAATTCTACGGTCGTGCCTACAGGTCGCACAGTTTGGGTAACTGGCCCAAATTTTTCAGGGAATGTGCAGCCAGGGTCCCCAATGTGCCTTTTGAAGATTTCGTGAAAAAATATTAAATGATTCAAAAGTTATTAAAAAAACAATTTCCCATTATAGGTCAATGGGAAAAGTTAAAAAGTTCGACAATGTCGCAAATGCACTTTTTACTGTCTCAAATGGCCCTTTCACTATCGCAAATCTGCCATTTTGTTTTTAGTTAGTGATCAGAAAAATGCTTGGCATTTAAAATTGAGACCCTCTAGCAACCTAATTCTTTTTGTATTCACCTAGTTGGGCCCTGAGGATGCTAGCCATGTCTTTATTTTGGGGTAAAACACCCCAGAAATATATTTTTCAGATTTCTTGAAAAAGTACTTTTGCAAAGTAGTTTCGCACTCACGAAAGTGTAACAAATTTTTGTGAAAGCTTTCGTAAATCATGACACTACTTTGCGACACTATGCCCAAAATAACAGTAATTCTTTGGCACCCTGCTGCAAAAGAATGGTTTGGAGTTTTGGGCTGAGATTTTGAGGGAACGCAGCCGACATCTCACAGATGTGCCTTTCAGTGGTTTGTTGAAAAAATATTACACAGCGGCAAAGTTAGTGTACTCCAAAGTTGATGCTTTTTCCCATAGGATAACATTATGACGTACGACGCATTGCAGCAATCGTTTGGCGCCCTGCTGCAAAATAACGGTTTGGTCTTTTGGGCTGAAATTTGCAGGGAACATAGTCAACATCCCACAGATGTGCATTTCAGTAGTTTGGTGAAAACATATTACAGGGAGGCAAAGTTATGGCAGTCCGAACTTCTTTTTTTCCCCATAGGATAACATTACGGCATTCGACGCACCTTTCAGGGCCCATATCTCGAAAACGGTGCAAGATATAGACTTTTTGTCGAAAAAACTCTTAGCCCCTACTGGGGACTAAGCACAAAACTAGCCAGGAAAGTGATAATTCATATGACTTTTAAATTATTTTTCTATGTCGTACGGTTACTGAGATATAAGCAATTTACTATTCCAAGTCCTCATTTTTGTGTTCCGTGAGTCATTATTTTGCATACATTCTTTAACATAGAAACATAGAAACATAGACTTTGATGGCAGATGAGGACCACTTGGCCCACCCATTCTGCCCATGTTCCTACCTACTGGATAAGCTGCAGATTCTAGTTAACTAACAGCCTACTTCCTGCAACCCCCCCACTATAATTGCCTTGTGTCTGTCCCATGCATGTTTGAATTCCCCCACTGTTTTAGACCCAACGACCAAAGGCTGTTCCATGTATCCACCACTCTGCAGTAAAAAATAATTTCCTCACATTACCCCTGAGCTGTCCCCCCTCTATCTTTAAATTGTGCCCCCTTGTTCTTACACATCTCTTTTTCTGAAAGATGCTACCCTCCTGGACTTTGTTGATTCCCTTGAGGTACTTGAACGTTTCTATCATGTCCCCCCATCTCTCCTTTCATCAAGAGTATACATATCAAGCTCTCTCAGTCTCTCTTCATATGGTTTCTGCTGCAGACCCTGCACCATTTTAGTTGCCCTCCTCTGGACTGCTTCCATCCTGTCTATGTCCTTGTGTAGATGAGGTCTCCAAAACTGCACACAGTACTCCAGATGGGGTCTCACCAACTGTCTGTACAGAGGGATAACCACTTCTCTTTTTCTACTTGTGATGCCCCTTCCTATGCATCCCAGTATCCCCCTGGCTCTCCTTACCAACTTTTTACTTTCCTTACCCACCTTTAGGTCATCTGCTATGACTACCCCCAGGTCCCTTTCCATTTTTGTGGTTGTTAGTACCTCCCCTGCTATTGAGTACTATTCTCCTGGGTTTTTGTTTCCCAGGTGCATTACTTTGCACTTTTTTGTATTGAATCTAAGTTGCCATATGTCTGACCATTTCTCCAACCTTGACAA
Organism: Neoceratodus forsteri; assembly: GCA_016271365.2. NCBI lineage: Eukaryota > Metazoa > Chordata > Ceratodontiformes > Ceratodontidae > Neoceratodus > Neoceratodus forsteri. Next base: position 1,732,965,030 of record CM057450.1, on the reverse strand, counting down.
GTCCCTTCTCATCTTTTCTACCCCCCCTTGTGTATCAGCTCTGTTACAGATCTTTGTGTCATCTGCAAAGAGGCATACCTTTCCCTCCAGACCCTCTGCAATGTCACCTATAAAGATGTTAAAGAGGACTGGACCCAGTACTGAGCCCTGAGGTACTCCACTAATAACCCCCCTTTCTTTGGAATATGTTCCATTCACTATTACCTTCTGTGTTCTGTTGTGTAGCCAGTTTGCTGCCCAGGCTACCACCCTGGGACCCACTCCCAGGCTGGCTAACTTGATAATTAATCTTTTGTGCAGGACTGTGTCAAATGCCTTACTAAAGTCTAGGTAGGCCACATCCACAGCCCATCCCTGGTCTATTACTTTGGTCACCCAGTCAAAGAAATCAATTAGATTCGTCTGACATGACCTTTCTGATGTAAATCCATGCAGCTTTGGGTCCTGTGCCCTGCTGGCCTCTAAGTACTCAACAATTCTTTCTTTCAGAAGTGATTCCATAATTTTCCCTACCACTGAGGTCAAACTTACAGGTCTGTAGTTTCCTGCTTCTGCCTTGCTCCCACTTTTGTGAAGGGGAATCACATCTGCCCTACTCCAGTCCTCAGGTACCACACCATCCTGCCATGATCTGTTAAAATGTGTGGTCAGTGGTGTCACTAGGTCCTCCCTTAGTTCTTTTAGGATTCTGGATGAATCCCATCAGGACCCATTGCTTTGTCCACCTTGAGTTTTAGGAGTTCTTTCAGGACTCTTTCTTCTGTGAATGGACTGGTGTCAACCCCCCTACCCAGAGTGCTTCTATTGTCTGGTTTAGGTAACTTCTCCTCATCTTCTTTTGTGAATACTGAGCAAAAGTATTCATTCAGTATCTCTGCCTTTTCACTGTCTCCCTCTGCCCACCTCCCTCTCCTTTATTAATCTTCACTATCCCTCCTAACCTTTCTATGCTCCCTAATATACCTATAAAAGGTTTTATCCCCCTTCTTAACTGAGTTGGCTATTTTTTCCTCAGTTTGGGCCTTTGCTAGTCTAACTGCCTTCCCCACTTCTTTCTGCTTTAATTGATACAGTTCCCTGTCATGCTCCTTCTGTGATTCCTTATACTTTCTGAATGCAGCCTTTTTCTCCTTAACCTTCCCTGCCACCTCTTTTGAGAACCATAGTGGTTTTTTACTCCGCTTTGTTTTCTTTATTTGTGTCACACAAAGGCTTGTTGCCTGTATGATAGCAGTTTTGATTTTTCTCCATTGTTCTTCCACCCCTCCATTTTGGTCATTTGCTAGTGCATTTTTCAGGTATTCACCCATTTTGCCAAAGTCAGCTCTTCTAAAAGTCCAGTATCCCTGTTTTTGTATGGCTTATCTCCATGGTTGTGCTCATTGTGAAGCACACTGTGCAGTGGTCACTTGTTCCCAGATGTCTACTGACTTCTAAATTTGTGATCCTGTCTCCATTTGAGAGTACCAGGTCTAGTATTGCTCCCTCCCGAGTGGGTTCCAACACTAGCTGTCTAAGGCCTGCCCCCTTCAGGGCATCGAGAATGACCCTGCTCTTGGATGTGGCTGCAGTACATGTTATCCAGTTAACATCTGGCATATTCAGGGCCCCCATCAACAGTATCTCCTCTTTTTCAGCCATTTTGAGAATGTCCTCTATCATTTTGTTGTCCATTTCCTCCCCTTGAGATGGGGGTCTGTATACAACCCCTGTGCAGATTGTGATGCCATTCCCTGTCTCCAAGGTGGCCCAGAGTGCCTCTTGTCCTCCCCCTTTACTTTTTAGTTCTGTAGCTTTGATCCCTTCCCTTATGTATAGAGCTACTCCACCTTCTCTTTTACCTTCCCTGTCCCTTCTGTAGATTGTGTACCCTAGTATGTTGACATCCCAGTCATGGTTCTTGGTGTACCATGTTTCCGTGACTGCCACAATACCCAATTGTTCATCTTCTATCAGGGCTACTAGCTCAGGAAACTTGTTTCCCAGACTACGGGCATTGGTACTCATTGCCCTCCATTTAATGTTGGCTTAATCCTTTTCCCCATTCCCTGCTCTTATTGTCCTTGTCTATTTTTCCATTTACCCCTTTCCTGCCCTGTGCTGAGCTCTGTACCTCAGTGTTTACTTTACTAGCTGCCATGTTTTGTGGGGAGAGGCTTGACATTTCCTGCCTTTTATCAGCACCTCCCCCCTTGGCTAGTTTAAAAGCTTGCCAAAGAAGCATTTAAACCTATCACCTAGGAGCTTGGTTCCCTTTGTGGACAGATGCAGACCATCATGCCTGTATAGACCTTTATCTCTCCAGGTGGCCCCCCAGTCCCCAATGAAGCTAAAGCCCTGTGCTCTGCACCAGTTTTGCAACCATTCATTAAACTGCATGGTGTGCAGTACCCTAGCCTCACTTCTGCCATGGATGGGTAGTACCTCTGAGAAGGTTACCATGCTTGCTACCCATCTGAAGTCCCTCCCCAACTCCACAAATTCATTCTGCACTGCACTGATTCCATGCCTAGCTAGGCCATTTGTCCCAAGGTGGGCTATAATATCTAGTTCTCTCTCCTGTGATGCTGCTTCTGCAATCCTGAGGATTCGCTTCCTGTCCCTCCAAGCCATGGCACCAGGCAGGCACCTTGCTTCCTTCTCCTCTCCCTTTCCCAGGTTTACCCCCTAACAATAGAGTCCCCTATCAGAAGCTGTTTCCTTCCCCTGTGGTGTCCCTTGCCACCCTTTTGTGGGTCTCCCTTGTGGATGTCCTCAGCATTCTTCTGGGTCTCCACTGAGGGTGCCATCATAGAAGAACCTTGCTCTTCCAGAATGGCATATGATTTGTGTAGAAGTACAACTAGGAGACTTTGCCTCTGGTCCACCACCCGCACCCTCCCAGAACCCACTGTGGTCCAACTGCTCTTCATACTTGGCAACTTCTGAGGCAGTGGTTGTGGCAGTGGTGCTCTTTGGAAGGGGGATGCCTCCTTAGTCCTTGCTAGTTTAGCCTGGAGGTGTACAACCTCCTCCCTCAGAGCTGACAGCTGCCTGCAAATAGGACAGCAATGCAGTTTCCAGAATGTCTCCCGGAAAACTGCTGCCCCACAGCCAGTGCATTGCACCACTCCCCCCATGTCCCTCTCCCTTATAATTTACAATATATATATTTTTTTTATTACTATTTGTGGTGTGTACCTACCATTTTTGCACTGTGCTGGGTTATTAAGGATATGACAGTTCTGCCCCAAGATCTGCTGAGGAAGTGATGTCAGAACTGTGGCTATAAAGGAAATGCCACACCTGGGGGGGGTGGGGTAGGTGGTAGTCCACAGCCACTGGTGACTGTTAGAAACAATCAAATACACTACTGCTCCACCACCCTGGTGAGTATTGCCCTTTATAGTAATTCAACTAACACCACAATTTACTAGACCACGGCTCCTGCGCAAACCACTCTACTGAGTCCAGGGATAACAATTAACTCACTCCTCGGCCAGCAAGACACTTAAAATGTTGCAAAAATATCCTTCCAATCCTAGGTCTCAACCCCAACAATCAAGTAAATTCAGTTGTATCTCACTCCTTCTGGTTATAAAATTACTATACTTTTAATGGAATCCTGCAATTCTCTGCTTAATGCCAATTTGTACTCACTGTCTTTCTCTATACAGCTTTTGGGGAAAACCAGCCTGTGCGCTTACATTACTGTTACCATTACTGTTTCTGCTTGCGGTTCCATACCTGTTTCACTTACCGTTCACGCTTACGCCACCATGTACATTACCCTTTGTGTTTTCATTTGCAGTTGCGTTTGCATTGTTTTTAACATTTCTGTCTACAGTACTGTTTCTCTTTCTGTTTCGCTTTGCATCACCATGTGCATTACGATTTGTGTTTGCGGGCACAATATTTGCTATGTGACAAGACATCACGTGGCGGGGAGTATGTGGGGCTCATGGGCCCCGTGTTCCTGCTGCTGCATTACATAACCCGGGGCCGGCCACATTACATTCACTATTTCTCATTATCACTCTCAAAGAAGGGAAATTAGAGGCAAAAATCCATTTAATGCATCAGTTAGGGTTGTTCTGGCGACAGCGAAAGTGATGTTAGGTTGAAATTCCTTTGTACTTTCAGTTATTCTCTAACTGAATTGGTATGCATTGGGGTCATTGGTCCCAACTGTCACCCCATTCTCCTATTCCTCAGCTTCTTTCCACATGTGATGGGGTGACAGTTGGCCGACGACCCCAATGTGCACCCTCATTCCAGTTGGGGGGTGGGCTGAGGGTGCAAAGGGGTTTCAACCCTAACATCGAATTTCCTCCCTTTTGTCACTGTAGAACAACCCTAACTGATGCATTAAACTGAGTTTTTTGCCTCTTATATATATATATATATATATATCTATCTATCTATCTATCTATATATATATAGACAGATAGATATATATAGATATATATATATAGATATATATATATATATAATATGCATATACAACAGAAAATGAAATAAAATGCAAGTTAAAAAAATAAAAATAAAACTTTGCTAAGAATAAGCAAAACACAGATTGTACAATGATCTATAAACAAGATATACGGACACAAATAAAATGACAACATACTTAAGTCAATATTATCTAAAATCCACCTTGTTTGACTTAGCTCATCTAAACATGAACATATACTGTATTACTAGGGGACCTACACTGTAAATGACTAGAGCCAAGATCCATCTCATTTAACTCCAAAATCAAAGCCCTCACCATTCATCAATGTTAATCGGACCCCACCAGATAAACAGCCAATGCTTTAACCACTCCCTTATTGACTGGATCATGTTCTACCATCCCCACCATATTGTCTCTGACAATACTCTCCCTGGCCTGTTTAGTGATCAGTGCATTACTTACTGCATCCAGAAAATCAGATCACCAAGGCCCCAACCAATATTATTACTGTTGCTTACTGAAGAACTTTTTCATTACCGGATGTTCTGTTAGTAACATAGTAGTTAATGGCAGATAAGGATTGCTAGACCCACCTAGCCTTCCCATATTCCCTGCCTGCATCAGTGGCTGCTGACCCTACTTGATCATTGGCTATTGATTCACCCCATCTAGGGTTCCCTTATGTCTATCCCATGCATGTTTGAATCCACCCACTGTGTTAGCACTCACCAATCCCTGGGGTAGGCTATTCCAAACATCCACCACCCTCTCCATGATGGAAACACTTCCTCACATTTCCCCTTATCCTGCCCCTCCCCTCCAATAAAACAATTTGCAGGCCAGGAGGTATGGCTGGACAGACTAATGCATTATGAATTGCCTCCAAGTAACACAGTGAGTAGTTGGTCCTTGTGGGGTTGGAAACTGCAATCTCCTTTTTTTAAAGCAAGTGCTCTAACCACTACATAGAAACATACAAGGTGACAGCAGATAAGGACCACAAGGCCCATCCAGTCTGCCCTTTTCTTTTTCTGCCTTATGAATGTGCCATCGGCCTTTGCTCTGTCAGTGACCTTTCTATTCAGACTCATCTGTATTGATCCCTTATGCCTATCCCATGCCTGTTTGAAGACCTGCACTGTATTCATATCCACCACTTCCTGAGGTAGGCCTTTCCGTGCATCCACCACCCTTTCTGTGAAAAAGAACTTCCTCACATTACCCCTTAATCGGCCTCACTCTAATCTCATGCTGTGTCCTCTTATCCTGCTATTTTTCTTATATTGAAACATGTTAGACTCTTTTACCTTGTTAATGCCCTTAAGGTGTTTGAATGTTTCGACCATATCACCTCTCTCCCTCCTTTGCTCTAGGGCATACATATTGAGCTCTGTTAATCTGTACTCATATGTTTTCTGATGCAGTCCATGCACTATTTTGGTGGCCCTTCTCTGGACTGCCTCAATTTGGTTAATGTCCTTGTGAAGGTGTGTCCTCCAGTACTGCATTCGGTACTCCAGATGGGACCTAACCAGTGTCTTGTAATGAAGGATTATTACCTCCCTCTTCTGACTTGTGATACCCCTAGTAATACACCTCAACATCCCTCTAGCCTTACCTATTGCTTTAGTAGTCTGCTTGGATGATTTCAGGTCATTGGTGATGATGATGCCCAAGATTCTTTCTTCCCTTGTGACTGCCAGCAACTCTCCTCTCAACATATAGGTGGCTTCAGAGTTTCTCTTCCCTATGTGCATGATCTTGCACTTCATTGTGTTAAACTCCAGTTGCCACTCTTCCGACCATTTTGCTAGCTTATCCAGATCTCTTCTTATTCTGCCCACCCCATCTGGATCATCTACTCTGTTGCAGATCTTGGTGTCATCAGTAAACTGACAAACCTTACCCTTCAGTCCATCTGCGATGTCACTGATGAAGATATTAAAGAGGACTGGCCCCAGGACTGATCCCTGATGTACCCTACTTGTGACTTGCATCTTTTCTGACTGTATGCTGTTTACCACCACTCTTTGTTTTCTGCCTGTCAACGAGTTTGCCACCCAGTTGACCAACTTCTGACCCACCCTGAGCCTACCCAGCTTGTTAATCATATTACATCACACTGCCTCTCCCTAACACCAACTGGGTTTTAGTGTTGGACTCCCCTAATCCCAAACAGGCACCAAAGCATTCCAGTTACATTTTTCTGTCAGTTTGTGACATTCATGCTCCTATCACACAAATTCAGAGTAAAGGGTATGAATCCTCCCTGGGTCTCCTCTTATATTATTGACTTACATATTTTATTTTTTATTTATTTAAAATTTTGGTGACCGGAAAAAGCACACTGAGCAGAGGCTCATTTCCTAGTGTGACCCGGGTACAGATTGTACAGAGAACAACATATTGATAAAATACAACAGTATGTACAGATACAGTATGTACTTAAACAGAGAGGTGCCGCTTGGTCTGTCCATAACATGTATGGTGCCTCTGCTGATAAACAGCATTACAATAGGCTCAGGAACATCTTTACCAAGACTATTAAAAAGCTAAGGGTAATAATTTTCACACGTTTCAGTGATTACCCACCTCCTTCCAAAATTTTGTGTTACAGTAAACAAACTACTTCAGCCATCTCACTCCACGTCTTGCATTATTACTAACCTCAGCTGCACCTCTGGTAAAGTCACTGACTCACTTGCTATAATGAATGCCCTAAACTCTCAGGCTTGTAGATGGGCCCCAGGGGGGTTTACCCCCACATCTTCCCAGCCACAGCTTTGGTCCTCAACGTGGAAACCCCAATTATGGCATCCCAAGCTTTCCTTTCTCCTGCATCTGTACTTTTGAGGACCTTCATGCGCCATTGTGCTCTAAGCCTTTTCATGTTCTGTGTCTGATTGCATTCTCACTAGATTTCAAAAACTGGCTGCCCTTGAAATTGTTGCTCCACTAGCCCATGTCTCTAACTTCTCCCTCTCCACTGCGGTTTCCCCCTCATTCTGGAAACATGCTATTATGATTCCATTGCACATAAATGGCCTCAAAATCTCTCCTACAAATCATCAGCCAATCTTCTTTCTCCTAATTTACTTCAAAATCCTCAAGAAGTTGGTAAACAAACAACTGTCAAATGTGCAGTCCTTGCACTGTGTTTTTACTGACTACAAGTCTGGGTTTTTAACAGCTCACTTGCAGCCACTTCCCTCTTCAGACTCACTGACTTTATAATTTCTAATATGGATATTATGGACACAAAGGAAGTAGTACAACACAGTAACACTGCAGTGCAGGAAAGGGTGGCCAGCCCAAGGCACATAAGCAGACAGGAAGCCTGCACTGAAGAACCACAAAAGAAATGTTGAAACACTGAAATGCTGCAGCAAGTCATTTAATAAGTAAATCCAGTAGTAGTAAACTGCCCAATACTAGAGGACCATAGTTCCCCAATGCTTCAGCTGTACACTTTGGCCTTCATCTGGGGATGCATCATTTCTCTGGTCTCTCACCCTTAAAAACAGTAACTCTTAGAGGCACAGTACATCTTAGACAATAAATTGATACTGTAACTTTACACATAGAAAATTGTGATTCAACTGCAAAATGAATAAGGAGGTGCAGAAAGTATTGGGTTTGAACACATACACTGTGGGGGGGACCTTTCTGACCCTAGGCATGTTAGCATGGGGGTCCCTCAAGGCTCTGTCATAGTGCATCTCCTTGTTACTAATTTTATTGGCCTCCCACAGGCTGTAAATGTCTCCAGTATCCACATATATGTGGATGGTACTATTCATTACACCATTAGCCATGGCTCCATAGATGTGTCAGTTGCCCTGAAATCTGATTTAAACATCGTCTCTGGCTGGTTTAAATCATGTTGTTCAGCCCTTGAGACTTCCAATGATGTTAGCAAAATGTGAGCAGGCAAACTTTAGAGTTGCCCTGAATCAAATACTCAATTCTCACTAAAACCTGAACTGAAATATTGAAATAATGCAAACTGCAATTGTAGCTTGCAAGGGGAAAATAATTCTGTGATAGGAGGTAGGCAGATCAAGACAAAAGAAGGAAGATGATGCCAAATTGATGGAGGAAGGAAGCAAGGAAAGCCAACACAGTGTAAGGAAGAGGAGGCCTACTCAAACACTGGCCTCAGGGCAAGCAAACCTGCAGATGGTACACCTGGAACTTCGATCCTCCAGGAAAAAAATAAGGCCACCCTGCAAGGAAGCAAGACCTTAAGGGAACAGATAAGCAGGGATATGAGCTACAGTGAAGAGTCTCGGTGCTGGAAGATATTGACACAAAAACATGCTACTGGCACATCTTCTGGATTCAAATGTGAAGCTCCAGGCCAAATGCATGGACCTAGAGAGGTCCTGGAGGTGTAATATAAGGATATATGGAGTCAAAGAAGGATTTGAGGGAACAAAAATCATACACATTGTACAGCAAATGCTGACAGAGACCCTCTAACTTCCCAATGAGTACCACTTGCAAACAGAGTGTGTGCACCACGCTATGATGTGAAAGCCATTGCAGATGGGTGCTACTCCCCTCTCCCCACTCGATTGTCCACCAATTTCAAAGCTTTCAAACAAACAAAATGTAGTGCACCATGTGTGGCAAATACCTGTAGACCATGATTACCCCCAGGAGATTCTGGAACTGAGACAAATCTACAGGGCATTGAAGTAGGAACTCAGGTCTTGGGCATCTGATTTCAGGCACCTTACCCTACCCGACTGCATGTGCTACTGGACTCTGGTAAGAGTGATCAAAGTAACAGATGTCTTAGAGGAAGGAATGCCACAGACACACAAAAGTGGTGAGGTTGGATACAAAGGCCTTGCTACAGTCACTGGGCTGACACTCTCCAGTAGTGGCCGGGCACACATGGGAGGAGAGAAGTGGTGAAAAATGACATAGAAACATAGAAAAATAGATTTTGACATCAGACAAGGACTACTTGGCCCATCCAGTCCATGCATTTTCCCCACCTACACTATCACTGCAGACTGTACCCGATCAGTAGCTTTTTCACCCTACTCCCTTCCTTTCCACTGTGATTCCCTTGTACTTATCCCATGCATTCTTGAACCCCACCATTGTTTTTGCCCCCATCATCTCTGCTCAAAGGCTGTTCCAGAAATCCATCATTCTTTCTGCAAAGAAGTACTTCCTCACATCTCTCCTGAATCACCCCAGTACACTTCATAACATGTCCCCTTGTTCTTGAGCACCTTTTCTTCTGAAGAAAAAACCTTCCCTCCTGTACCTTATTTACCTCTGTGAGGTATTTAAAGGTCTCTATCACATCCCCCTCTCCCTCCTCTCTTCCAGGGTGTACATACTGAGGTCCTTGTGTCTCGTATCACAGAGTTTGATGTAGACCCTGCACCATTTTAGTTGCCCTCCTCTGGACCACCTCCACTCTGACTATGTTCTTTTGAACATGTGGTCTCCAGAACTGGACTCAGTACTCTATGTGGAGTCTTTCCAGCAATCTATACAGAGGCAACACCACCTCTCTCTTTCTGTTGGTGATACCCCTCACTATGCACTGTGGTATTTCACTAGCACTCCTGACTGGCTTGTTGCACTGCCTGGCTATGTTTAGGTCATCTGGTTTGATTACCCCCAGCCAGGGGCATTGCTAGGGCTGGACCTCCAGGGCTAGAGCCCTGAACATTTTGCCTGGGGCCCTGAACCTTTCCTGTGCTGTGTGTTGCCCATTTTTGTGCACTGCCTGTTCCCCCCACACCTCTCTCTGAGCTGCTCACCTGGCAGCCCCAAGTCCTGACTCCTCTGGCTCCTGCTGTGATCTGTAGTGCCACTTCTACTGTCCACAGACCCGCTGAGCTCTATTTGCTCAATGCTACTCTGTCGTCATGGCAACTATCAACAGATTCACACATGGACAGGATATAGTGAGTGACCTAACTTGGCAACTGTGTCCATGGTTGGCTGGGAGTTCTTCAATTGGTTCTGGTTGCCCTGGCAATGGCAGAATGATGCAAATTACATAATGAGGCAGAGAGAGAGAGAGAGAGAGAGAGTGGAATCCAAACAAAGAAACATGCTGTTCATGTGCTGGGTCAACTCTCAGTGGTGAGAGTATGAGACAGAGAGCAGCACAGTGGACAGCAGCCAGCAGAACAGAAGAGGACTTGGAAGTGCTGGCTGGGTCAATGAGGAAGGTTGATGTTGGGTGACGGATGGTGATTGGTGGTAGTGGTGAGTCAGTCGAGTCATCGAGGAGGAGTACTGACTGAGCCTGCCTCTGCAGGGAAGCTGTGTATGGTGATGTTATTGTCACTGCAAAAGAGGGAGTGGGGAGGCTGGGAAAGGAAACAGGATGGGGATGGGAGTCACGGGAGGTCTCAGGATTGGATTGGACTTAGGAGGAAGCTAAAGCAAGGAAGAGAATGATGTGGGCCATTGTGTCTTACAAACAGAGACTCTTTTGTGCTGCCTGGCATGGCAAGAGGGGAGCAGCACATCATGATGGCATTGGCAGTGCAAATTATTGAAATCAAATATGGTCCAGTGTTAGTGCAGTAGTGGAGTGGACACTGTGTGTGTGCCTCTATCGACTGCACTCTGGTGGCCTTCAAGCAGTTGCAATGCATTGCATATAATTTATTTATTTATTTAGTTAGTTTTTGTTGACTGGGTAAGTGCACCAGATAAATCCTGCCTATTTTCAGGCACAACCCGGGGGAAGGGGATACAGATGAATGCCAACTGACCTTGAACCAGATTAAGCTGTTGGTGGAATTTTTAGTGAATGAGGGAAATTTGGCCAGAACACTGTGGAAATTCCCCTAATCTTCCAGCAGGGGGCTTGACTTCCTGAGAACAGAGTGGAGGAGCACAGTTTGGAGCTGGACAGCAGAGGAGGAGGAAGTGCTGATGTGGCAGGGGATAGGGCCTCCTCCCCTGTCTTGTATACCACTAGAGGTCTGAAAATGAGTTCAGACACTTTTATGGATCAAGACGATCAAAGTGAGGAGCTGGAAAGGAAAAAAAAGAATTAAGAGAGAAAACTTCTTCCGTGGAGTTGGAGAGAGGAGATGTTGCAAGCATGAGTAAAAGAAATGTTTTGGAAAATAATCAGCAAAAGAGTAAAGAAACAGGAGGTCTTATAGAGCCAGTTATTTCTGTTGTGGAAAGCAAAGAAAATAGTTTGGACTCCTATCAGGCTAAATTGAGAAGCAATGATGTGGCAGTATCAAAGCAAGCTGCACCTGCTGAGATGGAGAAAAAAACAAGTGAAAGTGTCAGCACAGAAAGGAAAGGCGAAAGTAAGTCGGAAATGGCTTAGCCTGAAAATGATTGTAGAAAGCAAGACAGAAAGTAAAGAAAGAGCTAAAACAAAAAAAAGAACACACAGATTTTGAAGATATTAAAAATGGCCCATTAGGAAACAGAAAAGGAGAAAAAAAGGAGGTTTCAGATTCAGAAGAGAGGACTTTTAGAGACTTTGTAGACACACCTGAATGGGTAACAGAAGCTTTATTTTTGCAGACACACCTGAATGGGTAACAGAAGCCTTATTACAAGCAGGTTGGAAAAGAAAGGATGATGGGTCTGGGTGGGATCCAAACAGGCCCAGTACATCAGGAATTAGTAAAAAACAAAAAGAAGACACTAGGGATGTAGAAAGTAAATTTGGGGAAAAAGTGGATGAAGCCGAAAAACAGAAAGATGTAACATCAGAGGCAGATAAAACAAAAGAGATAATTTTTGATGGACTTGATAGCAATAATGAAGAGTCATCTATGGAGCTTGAGCAGAAAATGATATTAACAGATAAAGAAATGCAGGAGGAAGGGGAAGGCCAGAAGGAGAAACCCTGGGGTGGGAATACTAAAGAAAGATTATTTCCTAAAGATATAAAACCACAGCAAGCTAAAAGAAGAAATGCAGTACACCTGAGATTTAGAGGGCTCTCTGAGAATGTGCCCAACAGAATTTTTATTGGGAAAGAACTCTTAATGAATAATATTAAGTTTTTATCCATATGAAATATATGCCTTTATTCATGTACCAGGTAGTACAGAATTTGACATAAGTTTTAAACATGGAGAAGGGTTGGACTGCTTTTGGAAATTACATCAGCAAATGAAATATACAGACTTATGGAAGGATTTCTCAGTTATTCCCTTATCAAAACCTGCTTTTAAGATAGCGACTGTGTTATTTCAAAATGAAGGTGTCAATGTGGTTGACATTAATTTCTGGATCAAACAGAGGGGTGTAATGCATGGGCCGCCAGAACCGATGTTGGAAGAAAATGGTCTGTGGACAGGTGGATGGAAATATCAACTAACACTTAAACAAGTAGATGGGGAAATTCAACATTTGACGAACTCTTTCTTTCTAGGCCAAGATAGAGGCATTGTTTTTTATGCAGGCCAAGTGCGGGCCTGCTACAAATGTAGAGAGCAAGGTCACTTAAGTAATGTCTGTGGTAAAGTCAAGTGTTGCCTATGTGGGGTTGTTGGGAATTTGGGGGCAGAATGCACAAACCAAGTTAAATGTAGTTTGTATGATGAGGAAGGGCACACCTTTGCAAAATGTCCCTGGGCTTCCCATAACAGCCCAGAAACTGGAGAAAGAGTAGAGCAAGATGTTTACATGGCTGTGGTGCAGAAAGAGAAAGAGAAGCAAGATAAGGTAATAAGGGAAGCCATTATCAGAGAGGACATGGAAAAAGGAATAAAGGTACAACCTCAAACTAAAGGGTTGGTAATACCAGAGCAAAAAGAATCAAAAGAAGAAACAGGGACTTTTAAAATGGAAGGGAAGACAGAAAAATAAACTGGATTTACTATGGTTACAAGATCTAAAAACAAAATGAAGAGTACAGCAAAACAGATAATTTCATTGGAAAAAGATTGTGAAGGTGTAGAGTTAACAAATAAATACACTTTATTACAAGACAAGGAATGGTCCACTGTGGAGGAGGGCTCTGATCGGTGAAACACAGATCTTTCTGAAGGTGCAGAAGAGGAAGATGGAAACACAACAGACATGCAGGTGTCAAAGAAAAGGAAAAAATCTAAAGAGGCAGGGTAAAAGTGAGGGGAAAACAAAATAGGAAGTTTAAATGTCTCACTCATTATACAAATAGTATTAAAAATAGAAGGAAAAGCTGGCAACTTTTAAAATACTATATGACTTGTAAAGTAACTTATATGTATTCCAAGACACAAGGTTACACACTATAGATGAAATTCAACAAACTCAGAAAGACTGGACATGGGGACCATCCTTATGGTCCTTTGGGATAGATAGGTGTACAGGGGTTGGGGTAGCTTTCTCTTCTTGTGATGTTCACATTTTAAAAGTAATAGATGTGGTACCTGGAGGAGCTATGATTATTGATATTATCTTAAAAAAGAATTATGTGAGAATTATTGTAATTTATAATCCACAAAGGAATAAAGAAAGGAATATGCTAATAGATCAAATAGAGGCTTATTTGCATACTTCAAGACTTGTGGTGTGGGGGGAGACTTTAACTGTGGGTTATCTAGAGCAGATTGGGGGAAGGCAACATCAAACATTTTTTGTGATATGACTCACTTGAAAAGAATGTTAGATAAAGCTGGGATGGAGGATGGATATAAGTTAAAAGGGAAAAAAGGAGAACGCACATATTTCAAGGGTTCATGTTCTACTAGTATAGATTTCTGGATGGTACAAAAAAAAGTAGAGGTAGTTGATATTAGGAGTATACCGATTGAGACATCAGATCATATGGCAGTAGAAGTTGAAATTAACTTGGGGAATAGGATGAGAATAGGAAAAGGCTATTGGAGGATGAATACAGCTAAGCTACAAGAAGATATTTGTATAGAAAAGATTAAAATAATATTGGAAGATAAGTTAACAGTAATGGAATTATATGATAGTGGAACAGAATGGTGGGAAGATACTAAAAATGAAATCAAACAACATATGATCGAAGAAGGACAGAAAGTAGAGGCAACAAATTATGGGAAGTATTTACAATTAAGGGCTAGATTATATAAACTTATGACAAGGCAGGTTAAAGATAAGGTGGATGAATCTAAACAAATTGAAGAAATTAAGGTTAAAATGAAAGAATACCAATATAATAGGGTCACATCTTTAATTATGGAACAAAAAAGTGGTACCCAGGGAACAAAATATCATACAAATCCTTATGACAGTAGTAAAGAAAGAATAGAAAATCGAGTTACAAATTACAGGATGGAAAAGGGAGGATACATACAGATATAGAAAATATTAAATGTACAGTACAAGAGTTTTTGAAGGAAAAATACCAGCAACAAAGAAGTAGGAAAAGTGAGGATTTTTTTCTGACAATTGAGATGCCAGAGTTGGAGGAAGATGAGACAGAGGCGATAAAGGAGGAAATTAAAGAAGAAGAAATGAAAGAGGCAATAAAATCTTTGTCAATTAACACGGCACCTGGGGTGGATGGGATACTAAATATGTTCTATAAAATTTTGGAAAAACAATTAGCTCCCATTTTAACAAGAGTATACAATGGTATAATGAATGGAGACAATTTGGTAGAAAGCATGAAAAAAGGAATAACAATTTTTTTGCATAAAAAAGGAGAAAAAAACACAACTTAAAAATTGGAGGCCCATTAGTTTATTGACTTCAGATTACAAACTTTTAGCCAAGATAATAAATAATAGGTTAAGGACTTTTTCAGAGAAATTGATAATGCAATCTCAAACGTGTGCTATTCCTGGACGGAGCATACAACAAAATTTAATTTATATTAGAGAAGTCATAAATAAAGGACAGGAGGATTCTTTGCAAGGGTATTTGTATGCCTTGGATCAAGAAATGACATTTGATGTTGTAAAACATCAGTATGTATGGGATACCTTAGAAAAGTTTAAAATTCCAACAGAATTAATTAGTTTAATAAAAACAATATATAAGGAAGCGCAAATGTGTCCTATGGTTAATGGACATCTAGGGACTTCAATGTATATAAGGAATGGGGTTCGGCAAGGGTGCCCATTAAGTCCCCTACTATATGTATTTTGTTTAGACCCACTTCTCAGGAGAATAGAGGTGGAGAAAGAGATTAAAAGTATTGTATGGCAAAATAGGGAACTGAATAAAACAAGTGCTTTATGCATATGATTGCTTAGTTTTAGTAAAAGATCACAGTTCAGGGGATAAATTAATAGGGTCAGTAGAGAAGTTTAGCCAATATACAGGGATTAAGATAAATAAAGGGAAAAGTAGAATTTATCCATTGGGGCAGTGGAGAAAAAGGAAAGAGGAGATTTGGAGATAGCAGAAGGAAGCAGTAAGGTGCTGGGAATAAGATTTGTAGGGGATGATGCAATACAACAAAACTGGGAAGAAAAGTATCAAATAGCCCAAATGAAAGTACATAAATAGAAAAAATGGAGTATGACATGAGAGAAAAGAATTTACTTATTAAAAATGTTTATTGTCCCAATATTTTTATCTTTCGCATACGTTTTTCCAGCACCATTTCAAATGCAATCCAAATTTCAAAGTCTTTTTTTTCAGTTATTGTGGGGTAGCAAGTTAAATGGGGGATAATGCATAGAACCATAAAAGATGGAGGTTTAAACATGATAAATCCAATTGTTTTTTATATTAATATTTTTGTGTTTTCAAATATTGTACCATTAGCAAAAGGTGAGAATAAAGCTTGGTCTTGCTTAACACAGCAATGGAATGTACCTTTCATTAAATGTATTGGGAAGAAAGGGAATATAGTAGGAGGTAAAGTGTGGCCAATATATATGGAAATTGGAAGGAAGTATTTAACCCAGTGGGGGGTAACAGTGGATGCTCTAATTAAGGGTAACAGAAAACAGATGTATAAAGAAATTATGGAGAGGAATTTCTGGGAAAAACAAGTTTTTAAGGTAGAAAAAGGAATAAAAGAGCAGGAAATGTTAGCTGTTACATTAGAAAATAGAATTCCAGGAAAAATGAAAGATGTAGTATGGATGTGTAGTCATGGGAAGTTAAATGTGAGAGGTAACCAGAAACATAAAAGAATGGAGGAAAGAATATGTGGAGAAAGAGATTGTGGGACAAAAGAGGAAAGCATGCAGCATTTATTTTTTGCTTGTGATTTTATTAAACCTTTTTGGGGTATTGTAGCCAGTTATTGGGGCATGCAAGCTTTTAAAAATATGACATACGAGAATTTGATCTATGGTCAGTTAACAAAAGAATGGGAGAAAGTTAATAAAAATATAGTCTATGCTATTTTGGCAGTTTTGAAATGGTCTATATGGCAAAACAGATGCTTGAGATTTTTGCAGAATAAGGATTTGACTGTACAGGATTTTTTTTTAAGTTTCAAGATGAGGAAGATAACATTTTTCAAGAGGAATGTAAATTATGAGGAAAAGAGAAAGTAAAAGAGCTGTGGAAAAATGTTACTGGAATTGGGTAGATAATAGGGATATCATAATGACTGTGTGATTTGTTTTTGTTTTGGAAAAAAGTGTGTATTTGTTTTAATAAAAACTTCTCCTACTCTTTTCGATAAGTGCCTTGGGATCTTTAACATCCACCTAAACTACCACCAATCCAGGCAGATGGGACCTCAGTTTAACGTCTCATCCGAAAGACGTGGTTATAAAGTGAGTATAAGGGTCAGACTCACTCAGTGAGGCCACCTGTCAGCACTGGATGGGCAGCCCTCCTCCATGCCCAGCATACTTCTTAAATCTCAGTAGATTTACCCTAGATCTACTAATATTTAAGAAATACATACTGATTCTACTATGACTTTTAATCCACAACATGACATTTTTACCTGAAAACTGACTAGTCAACCAAAAAATCAGGACACAAAATAATGGAACAGGAATGAAGAAAAAACAAGGCTAAAGTAGCAGAAAATGTATTATTTTGTATGAGAGAGCACCAAAATTTCTACAGCTTCTGGAGGCCTATGAGGCCCCCAGACCCCCGGCTTTTGGGGCATGGGCCCCGAATAACATCTCATGCTAGCAATGCCTCTGCCTCTGGTCTCTTTTCTGCTTGGTTGTTGTAAATACCATTCCACCCATGTTGTACTCTGCCCCTGTGTTTCTGTGCCCTAAGTGCTTTATTTTGCACATTTTTGCATTGAAAACCATCTGCCATACCCTTGCCCACTGCTCTAGTTTTCTCAGTTTTCTGATCATACTTTTCACCCTCCCTGGCGAGTCCACCCTATTGCAGCCTTTGGTGTCATCTGCAAAGAGGCAGCCCTTCCTTTCCAGCTCCTCTGCAATGTCACTTATAAAGACATTAAAGAGGACCATTCCCAGCACTGATCCCTGTGGCACCCTTCTGGTCATCCTCCCTTCCTCAGAGTGATTTCCATTTACCACTAACCTTTGTCACCTGTCCCCTAACCAATTTCTTATCCAGTTTACCACATTTGAACCCACTCCTAAGTTACCCAGCTTGCTTACTAGTCTGCTATGTGGAATGGTGTCAAAAACCTTACTGAAATCTATGTAGGCCATGTCTGGTACGCAAACCTGCTCTAAATCCTTTGTCACTCAGTCAAAGAAAGCTATCAGATTAATTTAACATGACCTCTCTCCTGTGAAGCCATGCTGCATCAGGTCTTGTAAGCCACTGGATTCAAGATATTTCACAATACTTTTCTACAGCAGTGATTCCATTAACTTTCCCACCATGACGTTGGGCTCACTGGGTGACAAGTGCAAGCCTCCTCCCTGCTGCCACTTTTGTGTAATAGTGGGATTACATCAGCCCTCCTCCAGTCCTCTGGAACCACTCCTTTTCCAGTGAGCTGTTAAACAGAACTGTTAGAGGTGCAGCCCTGAGCTCCCTCATAACATTTGGATGCACCTCAGCTGACCCTATTTATTTGTCCAACTTCAGATTAGTGAGTCCCTTCAGGACTTTCACCTCCAAAAAAGGACTGATGTCCTCCTCCCTCCCTCCCTCCTACCTCCCTCTCTCCCTCCCTCCCTCCAAAGTGTCTGTTACTTTATTGTGACCCCTCCCTTTCTCCTTCTTCTGTGAACCCTGAACAAAAGTATTTGTTCAGGGCATCTGCCTTTTCCTGGTCACCCTAAACACAGTCCCCCATTCCCTTTTTAATCTTACAATCCCATCCCTGGTCTTTCTTTTTTCACTTACTTAAAAAAATGCTTTGCCCCTTTCGATAACTCCAGGGCTATTTTCTCTTCAGATTGTGCATTTGGAGTCCTTACTGCTTTCCCTGTGTCCCACTGTTTCCACTGATACACCTCCCTATCCTCCTCCCTCTGCATCTCCTTATACTTTCTGAATGCTACCATTTTAGCCTTTACCTTTTCAACCACCACTTTCAAGAACCATAGTAGTCTCCTTTTCCCTCTTGCTTTTGCTCACCTGTTTGATGCAGACATTTGTTGCCTTTACAATGCTCCCTTTTAGCTTCATCCACTATTCCTTTACCCCCCAATACCAGGTAATCCCTGAGACATTCAACCATCTTTATGAAGTCTGCTCTCTTGAAGTCCAGGACCCTCGCCCTTGTGTTGTTCAGTTCTGCAGTTGTCCTTATATTAAACCACACCATATGGTTATCACTGGTCCCCAGATTGAGGTGATGGAGATGAGCAGAGCATATTCCACTGAGGTTGCGTAAATGCTTTTTTGAACTCAGACAGTCCTGGGGAGCTGTTGAGGTACTCTAAGGAGCAGAGTGGGGAAGGGGTCAGAATTGCTTTGCTGAGTTGGAACAGAACAGTTAAAGTCATTTGCATGAAAAATTAGTCCCTCTAATACTGCTCTCTATTTCCTCTTCAGTACTGGACCCATTCTCACTTGCTTGACTGTGTTATGACTTGCAGAATGGAGACTATTATGTAAGTACTGGGCCACTGTGGACAACCCTCCAGATTTCAGTATCATTTGTTACAGCACTTTGAAGACACAAGGAGAAGGAGTCTGCAAATAAACTCAGTCATTGGACTTTTCTTGGATGGAAGATTTTATTTCTATATCACAGCATGATGGATATCTTAACAGTCATGCCACCATACACACCACCAACTATTGTATGAAACTATCTGGGATGGAGATTGGGATACTGGTTATATTTAGACCCATTTTTCTGAGACTGCACATATTGTATTGTAAATGACTTTGTCTAGTTACCTGAAAAGAAGGTGCCTGATTAAATGGATCAGCATTCCAATTAAATAAACTAAAAAGGAAACAAATAGAAAATAATAAAAGAAAAGATACAATGGGGTAAAGAAGGGGGTAATTTCCCATTCAGGGTGAAATGGTAAAGTGGGCCAATATTGCCTAGGATCCTGGGGAACCAACACATGCCAGAGGGACCTGGCTATATCATAACCCCTGATAGACTGCAAAATGGCCTGAGATTTTGGACTGGAGTTGTGGGGGTACCATTGCCATGGGAGGCAGGAGCCCCACCGTGCACCTTCCACTATCTGTTCTAGTATAACAGCAGCTGGGATCTACCCATCCCCACTAAGCCATTGCTGAATATAGTTATTAAGGGAGTTTTCTGGGAATGAGATATGACATCTTATCTGGGAGATGTAATCACATCCTGCACCACCTAGTAAGGTGCACAATCAACAGAGATTAAGTGGTAGAAGGAGCTCCAGTTGATAGACTGCTAGCCATGTACACCTGAAAGAGGGGGACCCTAGGCCCCTCTCTCAGCTGTAGAAACCCTTAAATGAATGGGTTTACTGCCTTGGAGGCCATAGTTTTCAGTTCTTTTTATTCATGTTGGTTATTGTTCAAGCAATAAGACATGACGGGGTGTTGTGGTGACATAACAGTCTGCCTTGGGTGGGTTGAAGCACAAGGTGAAGCTGAGTGCTTCAACCATTTGAGGAGGGCCATTAGCCCACCATAACACCCCCCCTACAATTATGAAATGGTTCACTACTAGTGATCCATAGTCAGTAGTAGTCAGGCCAACAGCTTAATCTGGTTCAAGGTCAGTTGGCATTCATCTGTATCCCCCTCTCCCGGGTCGTGCCTGAAAATAGGCAGGATTTGTCTAGTGCACTTACCCGGTCAACTAAAACTAAAAAAATAAAAAATATGTATATGTATTAGTAAATAAATAAATTACTAAAATCTATTTTATTTGCCAAAAAAAAAGATAAAAAAAGGCGAATAAACCTTTACAAAGAAAAACGTCCCATTTGGTCACTGTGTTGTGACCACTTTGACAGCACGTGACATCCATGTTTTAAGCAGCATTTCTTTTCATTAGTGCAAGTAGTGGAAGTAAAGAGCAGTGGCTTCTCTACTGGATATTGGTTCCTCATCATCATTTTTTTATTTATTTATTGAAATGTTTCACCAGGAAGGCACACTGAGTGAAAAGTCGCTCATTTCCCGGTGTGATCTGGGGAGAAGGGGTATAATAGGAGTGAGACATTAAATCTTCAAGTTACAAGATCAACATTAACTTACAGTTGTAAGGCAGGTGTTACAAGCAGTGTTACAACAGTTGAGCATAATAGGTAGAAAGAGTGGACAATAATAAGTGCCAGGTTAATAATTAAGCAAGTGCTTACATGAAAGAAAAGGGGGAATGGGTGAGGGTGGGGGAAGGGGAAAGTCATGTTCAAGTTACATTCACATTACAAGATCAACATTAACATACAGTAGTGAGGCAGGTGTTACAAACCGTGTTAAAACAGGGTTGCACATAATCGGTAGAAAGAGTGGACAATCATAAGAACCAGGTAGTAATAAACAGGTGCTTACATGAAAAAAAAGGGAGAAAGGAGAGGAAAGGGTGAGGTGCGGGAGGAGTTAGAGTCGTGTCCCTGGAGACCCCTTCAGGATGCAAAGAACCCTGCAAGGGTACTGGGGGCTAGACAGAAAGGGGGATAAAGCTGTAGGGATTTAAAGAGGGAGGAGAAAGATGAGGAGGAGGTGCAACTTATAGGTTTGGAGGGGGAATAGGACCTAACCCAAGAGAGGACTCTTCAGGATGCGGGGTACCCCGTCAGGGGCTCTGGATGCATGGACCCATGAGGAGCATTCTGGGTCCCTTACATTCTGTGAGAGATCAAGGGAGGCCAGTAAGGGTTAGCAATTTGGGAGAAGGGGAGGAGAACTAGAAATGTTTTTTTCTGGATGGCGTCAATATGTCCAGAGAAGTTTAGGTGTTGGTCCAACCAAACACCTAAGTACCTGAAGTAGCATGTGTACTCAAGTAAAGTCCCATCAAGGGTGTGGAAAGTGGGTAGGGAAGGAAGCCTAGAGAGTCTCTGTCTAGTGCCAAAGGCCATGGAGACAGTCTTCTTGGCATTGAGGAAAAATTGATGGTTAGCAAACCAGAGCTGAACCTTGTTGAAGTTTTGCTGTAAGCTGGTTGTAACCTCAGCAGGACCGGAGCAATATGCATACAGGATTGTATCATCAGCATACATAATGTATGTATAGAGGAGGATGGGGTTTAAACAGAGAGAAGGTTATTTAAAAAGATGGAGAATAGGAAGGGCCCTAATACACAGCCCTGGGGGAATGCCAGTACTAATTGGGAGGGGAGGGGAAGGGAGGAGAGGGGAAGGGAAGTGGCGTCCAAGATCTTAACTGATTGGGTTCTGCCAGTAAGGTAGGCCTTGAACCAGTTTGTGGCAGAGGGAGATAGAACAGCTGCTGGGAGTGAGTCAAGGAGAAGGGAGTGTGAGATGGTGTCAAAGGCCTTATCCAGGTCAACAAAAATGGCAGAGGTAATTTGGCCATTGTCCATCCCAGTTAGGATGAAGTCTGGGAGCCATAGGAGAGAGGTGGTGGTTGAGTGTTTTTTTCCTGAAATCAGACTGGAAAGGGGTGAAAAAGGAGGTGTCAGATAGAAAAGAGGTGAGTTGGGAGAGGACAATGTGTTCTTGAAGTTTGGCAAGGGTGGGGAGGAGAGAAATGGGGCAATAGTTGCCAGGGGATGATGGGTCACCCCCTTTGGGTAGAGGGAGGACCACTGCATGTTTCCATGAAGAGGGGACCAAGGCAGTAGAGAATGAAAGATTTTGGATATTTGAAAGGGGGTAGGCAATGGCTGAAGTGGAGAGGGAGAGGAGTTTTGGGTTGAGACCATCAGGAGAGGCACCTTTAGAGGGGTTGATGGTGAGGAGGGCACTTAGGACATTGTTTGGGGTTTCAGTAGTGAAAGAGAAGGGGAGGTGGGAAGGTGGTGGAGGAGGCACACTGGTAGAAGGTGGGGAGGGTGATGGGTAGGAGGGTAGGGATTTCTGTAGCTAAGTGGCACAGGAGGTATAGTAGGAGTTAAATTCCGCAGCTACAGCTGGTGGGTCAGACACTAGAGAGCTATTTATTTTAAGTACCAGGGGGTGAGATGATGGGGTAACTAGGGTGTGGACCACCTTCCAGAACTTTGAAGGGGAATTTATATTGGTGATGAAGGCAGAAATATTTGAAATATTCAGACTTGGTTAACCTTGTAGCTCTGGTGCAAACATTTCAGAGAATGAGAAAGTTTGTGAGGTCGTTAGGATGCTGGGTAGCTTTATGACATTTCCAGACTCGATCTCTAGCCTGAGGCAGGCCAGAAGTTTGGGGGTTGTCTAGGGTAAATGGTTACCTCTGTCTCTGGTTTGTCTGAGTGTGGCAAAGGTGTTCCAATTTACAAGAAAGGTATCTTTGATGTAGGCAAGGGCATTATCAACTGAGGGGAAGGAGGTTAGGGGGGACCAGTCAGAAGTGGCAAGGTTACTCAGGAGAGGTTCAAGGTCAAGAGACTTGAAGGACTTAGCTGTATGGTTTTGTGTGGTTATTTAGTACTGTGGGCTTTCCTAACTATGAATAGTGGGTTATGATCACTAAGAGCATCGGGGAGGACGCCAGAGGTGATGACATGGGGGGGGTGGGAGGTAAGGGCCCAGTTGAATAAGAAGTGTTGTTGTGTCTTGTGGTATGGGTGGGTGGGTTCGGAGATCAGTTGGGGGAGGTTTAGGGCTCCAGTTTCATTTTTAGTTTTGGTGGTTTCAGGTGACAACCAATTTATACTGAGGTTACCTAGGATGAATAATTCCCCAGAGCGAGCAAGGTAAGTGATGGAGGTTAGGAGGTCTATTGTGACTGAAGGATGGACATTTGGTGGCAGTAAATGCTGGCTATGAAGATTTGGAGAGTGAAGGGGAGGGTCACGGGGTTAGCTAGGGCATCATGTGTCTCAGTATTTTATGATGAATAAATGATGGAATATTGGATGAAAGCTAGGACATAAATGGTCACACCACCACCCCTGCCAGCATGGTCTTGCCTTAGCAGTGAGTAGCCAGGAACTGAGACTGAGTGGTCAGGAATAGTGCTCTTTAGCCAAGTTTCTGAGATGATTAGAATATCTGATTTAAGAGTACACACTACGGTCTGAATCTGGTTTATTTTTTTATCATATTGGGGAAGCAGCAGGTACTTGCCACAGCTACAGTCAGCCTGTCTGTTTTTGGGGGTGGGGTTTAAATTTTAAAAAGTGTTTTTTCTTTTGCAGTCCATCTCACATGTGGTCTGTAAGACAGAGCTAATCAGCATGAAGGCAAGTACTGCTCACAGTCTACAGTTAGCCTGACATTCTAAATGTGGTCTCACCATTGATCTGTTCAATGGTAAAATAACCTTGCTTCGTCTACTACTGAATTCCCTTGCAATACACCCAAGCTTCTTTTTACACTGAGAGGTGTGTTTCAGGTCACTCATAGTCACTACCCCTAGATCCTTTTCCTCTTCAGAAGCAGTTACCTGATCCCCTCCTATGTAATACTCTGTCCAAGGGTTCTTGGCCCCTATGTGAATCACTTTGAACTTTTTGGAATTGAAACTAAGTTGCCAGATTCATGACCATCTCTCTAGTCTGGTGAGGTCCTCCCTCAGGTCCTTGGTGTCCAGTCTCCCACAGAATTTGATGTTGTTCACAGACAGGTGCATTTTACCTTTAATGCTGTCCCTGATGTCACTTATGATGACACTGAACAACACAGGCCCAAACACTGATCCCTGTGGGATCCAGCTGGTGACCTCCTTGGTGCTGGAGAACTCGCCCCCAACCACTACTCTCTAAGTCCTACCACTCAACCAGTTCTCAACCCATCTTAACATATTCTCCCCTATCCCTAGATCCCTCAGCTTTACTATCAATTTTTAGTGTGGTACAGAACCTTAGGCCTTGCTAAAGTCCAGGTACAGTATATGATGTCCACCACCTGGCCTTTGTCCACTGCCCTCATGACCCAATCAAAGAACTCAATCAGCTTCATTTGAAATGATATGCCTGCCACAGACCCATTTAGCCTTTTTCCCATTAGAGTGAAACAGAAAGGATCACCCACCGGCTGTGGCTGTGCCATGTAAAAGTGAAGACTGTGCAATAAGACAAGGCAAGCCAAAATGTATTTAAAAAATGCCCAATCCCTTGTAGCCCTCCCAAAGTAATTTTCTATTTAGGGACCAAGCAATAATGTGTCTAGTCTATAAAAAGGCATTTTATTACATTACAAGCACACATGATACAAAAAATACACATAAATGAAGTGCCACCTGAGTAAAAATTAGTCCTGTAGACCATTCTCTTCTATGTACTTCACCAGCCATTCCTTTAGTATGGTTTCCATGAGTTTACATACTATCAAGGTTAGGTTGAGTGGCCTATAGTTACCTGGGTCATCCTTGGGTCCGTTCTTGTGGAGTGGCACATGTGCCATTCTCCACTCCAGCAGCACCGCTCCTGGCTCCAGAGCTCTATTGAGGAAAACAGCCAGTGGGCCTGCCAGATCCTCTGTTAACTCTTTTGGTACCCTGGGGTGTATTATGTCTGACCCTGGGAATTGTATTTCATCTGACCCTGGGGATTTGTCCAACCTTAGGGCCTTCAGCCCCTTCCTCGCACTTTCAACCAAATTATTTCAATGGCCCCCCCATTCCCTCCCTCCCTCCTTCTCCCTGCCCATGGCACTGGTCTATCCTTTTTCTTTGTAAAGATGGAGCTGAATTATTTGTTTAATACCTCTGATTTGCTCCTTTCTTCATCAACATAACCACCCCCTTCCTCAGCATAACAATGCTGTTCTTCTTATCCCTACTTTTGCTTATTTATCAAAATATAACAATAAAAAATATACAGTATATAAATACCTTATCACTGCATGAAACCACAATATAAAAGTTACTGTCCAAACCAGTTGCATATCTCCAGATTCTTTAAATACAATCTAGCTATGTATAAAAGAGAATTGTCTGCAAGGAGGCTGATCTTGGGTTCTGTTACTTCAGCTATCACTCCTTTTAAGGTATTATTGCTTCTTATGGTGTTTGTTAACAGCTCAGTACATAGGACAAACATTAAGGGTAATAGTGGATGGACTCATCTCATACCCCTTTTTAGTCCTATTACATTTGATTGTTATCTGTTGGTCTTAATAGTGACAGAGTGTTTGATATATATGAGATTTACCCAAGGTCTAATTTAGGTCCTATACCTATTTCTTTTAAAACAGACTTTTGTGGTCAAATTCTAACCTATCAAAGCTTTTTCAGCATTGAGGGAGAGTAGTGATAGATTTGAATTTTGATGGTGATCTGCGCTAATTGTCCATCTTAAATTTAAGCAATAATGCCCAACAGGGTGTGTGTCGTGCTGGGATCAGGTCACGCCTCAGGTGGTTGGGCGGCCGAGTGCATCCAACAACTGAGGCATGATGTTATCCCAGACAACACATACCCTGAAGGGCATTATTGCTATTATACAATGGCTCATTGTTGCACAAAATAAATATAACATTCAAAAGTGTTTTTAGTAGATTTTTAGTGTGGCAATATATCTCTTTCTTAAGAGGGTGGCATGCAAGGCATCATCCATATCATCCAAAGCATCAGCTCTGAGACTAGAGCCGTGCTGTCATGCTGGGATAACATCACAGGTCCAGTCCCAGACTGACCAATTATTTATTTATTTATTTATTTATTTAGCTTTTGTTGACCGGGTAAGTGCACTAGACAAATCCTGCCTATTTTCAGGCACGACCCGGGGGCGGGGGATACAGATGAATGCCAACTGACCTTGAACCAGATTAAGCTGTTGGTGGTATTTTTTTTTTAGTGAATGAGGGAAATTTGGCCAGGACACCGGGGAAATTCCCCTACTCTCTGCTGGTGATGTTGCGGTTTGGCCAGTAGAGGGAGCTAGAAGCCGGCAGAATGGCCACTTCGGGTGAGCTGCCGATGCAGCAGGATGTCGCGGAATTCAGAGAGCGGGCCTCCTCTCCTGATTCCAGTAACGCAGAGGCCCGCAGTTTAAAAGTGCCCGGTTCGGGCGATATTAAGGATACGGAAGAGGTTTTCATCTCAACCGAAGACCTGAGCACTGTACCAATGTTGGGGAACGCGGATGGGGTTCCTAAGGACGCTACTTCCACGCAGAATGGGCCGAATTCAACGCGACTGGAATCGGATCACCTAAAGGTATCAAAAGAGCAATTTTTGGGGTTATCCCCAATGGGGAAAGACCGCAAAGCTAGCGAGGGGGTTGATAGCACATATGGGAATTTGGTTACAAAGCAAATAGCAAAAGAACTTACAGCTCCTACTATATCTCATGTATGTGCACCCCTTACTTCAGACCCTGAGCAGGCTGGCAGTCTCAGCACCGAGGGAGGTGTGTGCCTAAAGCCTGGGGAGATTTCAGATTGGTCAGCAGAGGCCATGGACGGAGGGAATAGTGCTGCATGTCCTGCATCAGGTGAAGCACTAAGCCAAAAGTTAAAACTCCTTTCAGTCCTCTAGCATTATGAAAGAATCTGGCTTTGTATTTAAAGCACTAGTATTTATGGACAAATATGGGGCAGCGTCCAGTGATAATATTATTTATCAGACTACTCCAGCAACACAAGATGGAGTTACTACTTTTTTCTTTGGGTCCAAACTTAAGACTAACCTAACAGCTGCTCAGAAGCAGTCTAATACCTCAGCAGCCATCCCCATTTCAGCAGCCTCTCCTGCTTCAACTACTTCCACTACAAAAATCATTCCCACTTCGATATCTGGCCCTCCACATCTAGCAGATGCAGCAGAGCCATGGGCTACTGCCCAGGCCTTGCAGGGAGCAGGATGGGTGAAAACCAAGCAAGGTGCTTGGGTTCCTGACCCTCCCTGGGATTATTTATTGGGGTTTTCGCAGGCTTCTCCAGAGTGGATACCTTTTGCTATTAACTCCTCAAATCCGTCCGTAGTTAGGGGTCATCACGGTCCCTACTACCACTCCTGACGGCACCGGAAAGGGACAAGTTATGGAAAAAGACATTTTAGGAAATAATGTTCAAACACAACCTTCTCTGACTAACCAACCACCCTTATTATCAGAACTATTTTCTAATATTAAAAAAGAGGCTGCACCTAGGCGAAATGCCGTTCGGATCTGCTATAAGCGAGGTTTAGCGGATAGGCCTGACCGTGTGTTTGTGGGATGTAAACTGTTGAAGGACTCCTTACAATTCTCCCCTAAAGATGTTTTTGCACTAATAAACATTTCTGGTGAAGATAACTATGATATTAGTTTTAGAACTGCTCATGCTTTAGAGCTTTTTTGGGAGCGTTACGCTTTAGTTAAATCTTCTCCTCTGTGGTCCCCCTTTTTAGTTATCCCCCTGACTAAACCCTCTGTTAGGTTTGTAACAATAATGTTTCAGAATGAGGGAGTCCATGTCGATGACATCACTTATTGGTTATCACAGAAATGTGAAGTTTGAGTAAACCTGAAGCTTTGTTGATTCAGAATCTTTTGGACGGGGGTGAAATATAAAGTTAAACTGAAGGTGGGAAATGGGTTAGAACATATTCCTAATTCTTTCATGCTGGGTAGGGATAGAGGAGTATGTTTCTATGCAGGGCAGCCAAGGGCCTGTTATAAATGTGGAGCCCGGACACATTTATCCAGTTCTTTCGACCAGGCCCGGTGCGACAACTGTGGGGGTATAGGACATACTGCATTATGTTGCTCAAATACCACCAGGTGCGACCTATGTGAGGAGGAGGGCCATGTATTTGGTGACTGTTCTTGGGCAGCCAGGAATAAGGCCCTGAATGCAAGTCCTGATCTGTTGATTCAGCAGGCACAAGAATTGCTTGAAAAGAAAACTGCCCCCCCCCCGAGTGAAGTCTCTCTCTCTGATCTTATCCCAAAGCCTGTGTTGGATGGTACCCTAGTATCCTGCCCTCCTTTGCCGATAGTTGAGTCAGGAATTAGTCCTTCACCCCCACAAGGCGGTGTAGTCACAGGTGATAAAGTTAACCCACTCCTTTCACCTGTTTGTTATGGGGATCATTTGGATCCAAAGGAAGTAGAATTTAGGTCTGTTACCAGGAGACATTCTTCTAGGCAGAACACAGCTGCTACCTTGGGTAAAAGTAAAGAGGTAAGTATTAAGGAGAGTGAAAACTCATATGCAACCTTGTTCTCCCGGAGGGAGTTCTGATATGGAACAAAGTGAAGCCGATTCACAGTCTGTTGGCAGTAGTCGGCTTTCCTTTAAATGGAATATGGAGACTACAAAGATAAGAAAAGAAAAGTGAAAAAATAGGTTATTTGATTCTTTCCACTGTGCACCCCTACACCCTACTAACCCATGGGTTCTCTTGTTATAGGATCCTTGAATATTCACAGCCTATTAAATGTGGTTAAAAGAAGAGCAGTTTTTTCCTTCATTCACAGTTCAGGATATGATATTTTCTTTTTCCAGGAGACCTGGATGTGTTCTAGAGAGCAATTATTACTATTTAAAAGGGAGTGGATTTGGGGGCCCTCTTATTGGTCCTTTGGGCCAGATAGTGCGGATGGGGTGAGTGTTCTTTTTGGATCATATAAATTTTCATTAATAAAGCTGATTGAATTAATGCCAGGACGATTGTTTTTGTTGGATGGCATTTGGCAGTCTAGTGCTTTCCGTCTTATTAATGTTTACGCCCCCAAAACTAAAGCAGCTCGAGTAGAGCTTTTACGGCTAATACAGCCTTATTTAGTATCATCATATGCCATTATTTTAGGGGGGGACTTTAACTGTGATATTGTAAGGCATCAAGAAGTAGGTAGTAAGAGGAGGAAAATATACTGTGATTCTCATATGTTATCAGTTGTGGTAGAAACTGCTAAGTTGATCAATTGCAATAGCTATAATAAAGGTAATAGGTTTGCCTATAGTAGGAATAGTTACAAAACTATGATAGATCATCTTTTTCACTCCCGAAATATTAAAAGAGGCTACTTCCAAATCATCCCCAGTGAGTTTTCGGATCATTCCCTATTACAATTTACCATTTCTGATACCCCCCCTAAAAGCGGGAAAAGAAATAGATGGAGGTTACATGCATCCCTATTAGAGTCCCCTATGGTCAAATCTGGGATACAGACCTTATTAGCAGCCAGAATTCTGTATTGTGTCTTTATGAAAAGGTTGGAGATTGGTGGATGGATACTAAAGGAGACATAAAAAGCTGGTTTTGTGCATATGGTAAATCCCTAGGAAACCAAAAATGTTTGAAATATTTGTCACTTAGGAATCATTTGCAGCATTTATATTCACTGTCTTATTCAAGTAAAGAAGATTTTTCTTCCCAGATTGCTATAATTAAAAAAGAAATGGTTAAATATCAGTATGATAGAGCTTCCACTGTAGCCGCAATGCTTTCCATGGGTACTAAGAGAGGGCCGGTGGGGGATCCCTACGAGGCTTGTAAACAAATGCATTCTGATAGTACAATAGAGCATTTGCAGGATGTTAATGGTACCAGATTTGACACAGTGCATGGTATGGAATCTCTGATTAAAGACCATTACCAGTCTTTATTACCTTCAGGAACCCCCTTGGATGAAAATATCCAGGACTACCTGCAGAATGTAGAGTCTCCTGGTTTTCCAAAAGAGGCACTGGCGTTACTTAAAAACGTTACTTTAGCAGAAATCCAAGAAGCCATTAAAAGTCTTAAAATAGGGACTTCCCCTGGATTGGACAGACTACCAAATCAATTTTATAAATGCTTTATCTTAAAAATATCAGTAATACTATATGTTGTTTATTCGGCCCTTTTGCAGGAACTTGAGTTTCCTTCTGCCTTTTCTGAAGGTTTATTAGTCTACTTATTTAAAACCGGGAATAAAACAAATATTGCCAACTGGAGGCCAATAATTCTTTTAAACACAGACTATAAAATCTTAGCCCAAATTCTTAATATTAGGCTTAAGATTTATGCTTCCTTGATTTTGTCAAATCATCAGTTTTGTGGTATTCCTGGGAGGAGAATACAAGATGCCTTAATGTTGACCAGAGATTTTATTGAATTAGTATCTTTGGGAAACAGCAAGGGCTGTATCCTGTCACTTGGCCAGGAAAAAGCCTTCGACCGTATCGATCGGAGGTTTCTCTTTATGGCTTTGGCTAAATATGGGGTCCCCGGGGAATTTATTGATTATATTAAAATGTTATATTCGCATGTTTATGTTAAAGTTTACCTCAAAGGGCAAATTACGAAGGGGGTTTGAAATTTTGACTGGGGTGCGACAAGGCTGTCCACTCAGCCCTTTGCTGTACCTTTTTTCTATAGATCCCCTATTGCACCAATTAAGCAAATTGAATATTGGTAATTTGTTACTTCAAAGTGATTTAGCTAGGTTGTCGGTTTTTGCTTATGCGGACGACATTTGTGGGTTTTTCCTAGACCAATATCAGGTCCCTGTTTTTTTGCAGATTGTTGAGCAGTATGCAAGTGTTTCAAATGCTAAACTTAATCTGGCTAAATGCAAGGGGCTATTGGTTGGCGATTGGGGGTTTTCTACATGTCAAATATCAGGGGTCCTTTTTTCCACAGCTCCAATAAACATCTTAGGTATTACCTTTGGTGTGCCAAACGCGGCACTGGTTAATTGGGAAAGGGCCATAGAACGGACTTTGGTTAAAATTAAATGATGGCAGACATGGAAATTATCAAAACTTAAAAGGATACAGATCCTAAAATGTTTCATAGTTCCGCTATTACAGTATGTGGCTTATATTTTTCCCCCTCCTATAGTTTTAGAAACTAAAATCTATGGGATGTTCTTTCGGATGTTATGGGGCAATGGGTTCAATCCAGTTAAAAGGTGTTACACTTACTTAAGTAAAGAAAATGGGGGTCTGGGAATGGTTGAGCCTGTTGTTTTTTTTTACTCTTTATTTTTTTACCATACAGTTTTATATGGTATCTCCAGTACCTTAAATAGTTTCAAAGGGTTGGTGCATTCGGTCCTCGGGAATTATTTTTCAGCATGGGGTGAGGTTGCGCCTAAGCTTCACTCGAGACTACAAATACCTGAATACTTTCGCCCAGCAGCTCAGAAACTATTTAAATGGAAAGTCACTCGTAAGGAACTTCTCCATACCAGTAGGAAAAAATTCTGCTCTACAGTAATGGCCTAGTTATACCCTACAGAGCCTTGTTTTAAGAATTACCCTCTTCATTGAACAATCAGGTATTAAAGCAACTAAACAATAAACGGATGCCTGCTGCAATATGGGAAATATCGTGGTTGACGGTTTATGGTAAACTGAATGTTCGTGGAAATGCAAAACATAAAAACTTAGAACAATGGAATTGCCCATACTTGGCATGTGTGAACATAGAAGAAACAATGAATCATTTTCTGTTAACATGTTCATATTCAAAACCACTTTGGAATTTTCTTGCAGGGGAATGGCATATGGATTGGTTAGGGGAAATGGATTACGACACTTTAGTACTAGGGGTTTTGCACAAACAGGCTTCTACTCTTCACTTGGAAACTTATTTTATCTTGTTAAACTGCTTAAGATTTTATTTGTGGCAGGCGCGATGCCAATGGGTAATTTATCAAAAAATGATGTCATATCAAGTGTTTAGTTTTTTAGTTATGCAAATGATGAGGACCGTATATCAATCTGATTTATTGCACTACCCGGGGGTGAAGGTTTATAGATGGTGGAAGGGCTTCCAGATTTTCATTAACTATAAATAAATATCACTTAGTATTAGTTAAGGCTGTGATTGAACATTACAGCATATAGTCCTTTTTTGTTATTATAATTATCTATAGGAAATGATTAAGGATGAAATAATGGAGTTTGTTATTTGTTCTCTCTTTTTGTTGTGAAGCTTTTTATGTGAATTTCAATAAAAACTCCCCTACTCTTTTTCAATAAGTGCCATGGGATCTTTAACATCCACCTGAACTACCACCAATCCAGGCAGATGGGACCTCGGTTTAACGTCTCATCCGAAAGACGGCACCTCAGAAGTGCAGCAGCCCTCTTATGCTGCACTACAGTGTCAGTACTGGGATATTAACCCAAGTGCCAGATGTGGGAACTGAACCCACAGCCCTCTGATCTCCCGGCCTCAGAGGTGAGTGTGCTACCTACTGAGCCACTGACACTGCTAATTAGAGGCATGCATTTTTTCTTGCCATTGTATAATGGCAGTTAAAAGTCATCCCTTGACAAAACAATTTTGACCTGGATGAATTATGGTAAGTACAAAAGTCTGCAGTCTGCTAGCTAAAGTTAGTAAAAAATATTGGGCTGCATGTTCCACACTTTAGGAGATCCATGCACTTATTTTTAAATAATAGAACTGAGGCTTCATAAAAAGAAGGAGGTAACATATGAGAGTCAGTAAGGTTATAAAATAATTTGAACAAGTGAGGTACAATCTCCTTACTAAAAATCTTGTAGAAATATATCAGCACGCCATCAGGACCCAGGACTTTTCAACTTGGAAGATCACTGTTTACTCTTAGTATTTCTTGTTCTGAGATATTCAGCTGTAGGTATTCTACCACTTCTACATTTAAAAAAAGTTATTTCTATCATTATCATATTCTTCTCTGTCAGAAAAGCACAACTTTTTAAAACTCATCAAAATCTGAGCTGATCTCTGGAAGGGAATTTGTGATGTTGCTTAAATTGTCGCTAATCATAATAAATTGTTTTCTATTCTTCTTACTTTCTGAGCTGACAAACAAGGATTTTATCAGGCATGTCCCATTGATCATAGTATTTGCTTCTTGTTAGTAGCTTTTGTCATGTTAGTTTGATTGTAGATATACTTGTCCCATAGCTGAGCTAATGCATGAATAATCTGAGGATTATTACTTAGGATATTTTTTTCACTAACCTGTTGGATTCTTCTCTATATGATTTAGTTTTAGAATTATGATGTAAGATTATTATTCCTCTTATATATGCTTTAAAGGCCATGCACCAAGTATAATGAATTTGGAATTAAATATATACAAAGAACTCTGGCTTTCAGACTAAACTCCATTCTGCTGACACAGCACGTGTTTATGTGAAAAGTTAAAAAAAAGAGCCTAGCACTTCTTTGAATTATATATGGGATGCCTCTGGAGACCAGACTGGAGGGGACTGTTTCCCTGTAGATTTTGAAGAAAGGATTGCCTGATGCTAAGTGAATAATAGAAACAACTGGATAGCACCAAGAGTGCTGACACACTTACATATTATTTAATAAAAATATGCTACTGCTGCCTGGGGCCATGGGGAGATTTTTCTTCTGGTAATTAACAGGTAGGTGGCAGATAGTGAGAGATAAGTTAAAAATCATCAGATATAAGCCAGACATGGAGGAAATATGAAAATATATTAGGGATACCATTCTAGATGCAACAAGACTGCATCAGGACTTCAACAAAGAAAAATAGATTTAAAAGACTACTGTGGTTCTCCCATTCAGTAAGAGAGGCAATCAGGGGCCAAACAGAATGCATATAAAGGGTTAAGGCGAAATAAAGGGGACAGGGAGTGGGAGAATTACACTCAGAACAGTAAAGAGGCTAGGAATATAGTGAGGGAGGCCAAGGCAGCAAAAAAGCTTCAAATTGCTCGTGGAGTCAAATCAGGGGAGAAAGCCTTTTTCAGCTATATCAGCAAAAAAAAGGAAGAAAAGGGGAGGAATTGTAAGGTTGAAAGTGGGGGATGAAGATCTGGAGGACAGCGAACAAAAAGCTGAGGCCTTAAAATAATACTTTTGCTTGGTATTCATCAGGAAGACTCAGGGCCCACTGCCAGACAGTGGAATCAATGCTGAGACCAGAGAGGTTCAGAAAATGTGTACCGAGGAGTTCACCACAGACAGGGTCAGGAATGGCTCTTCAGACATCAGACCTGATAAGGCCTCTGGCCCAGATGGCTTGCACCCTAGAGCACACAGAGAGCTTGCAGAAGAGCTGGCAGCACCTCTAGTGCACCTATTCAACAGGTCACTGAAGTCAGGGGTAGCTCCAGGTGACTGGAGGGTGGCTTGAAATGGTCCCACTGCACAAGAGTGGAGACAGGGAAGATACAGGCAACTATGGGCCAGTCAGCCTCACATCAGTAGTGGGTAAACTTATGAAGGCCCTTATCAAGCAAGAACTAGAGGAATACCTCAAAGTAAATCACCTCCAGAACTACAAACAACACGGGTTAGTGATGGGCAGGTCATGTCAAATGAACTTTAGTATGTTCTTTGACGAAGTGACCAAGGAGTTGGATAGGGGTCATGTGATGGACTTGCTTTACTTTGACATCAGTAAGGCATCTGACATAGTGTTGCATAGATGCTGCATAAAAAAGCTAGAAGACCTTTGATTATCAGAACAGCTTGGGGTCATAATGTCACAAGATGTTACAGTGTCACAATATACGGCACTGCCAATACAGCGTGGTATGTTGCCAACTGGATTATTGCATGTCTTGCAGTGGCCTCCACTTCATGCACCCCCATTATGGGGGGCTGTACCCCGAACTCCCCAACTTAAATAAACAACTTCGTGGGGTGGGGGTGGTAACACTTAAAATCACACAAAGTGTGAAAAATGAAACAAATTCATGTGTCTGGGACCAGTAATCAAAACTTGGTCCACAGACACACTGCCTCCTTTGCTGCCTGTGGCTCATCCCATCGAGCCATAGCAGGTGCTCACTGGCCCCTCCTCCCAGCAGAGGTCTTAACCTGTGCTTTGGAACAGTGACAGGGTGCACTACCGTGCATACACCCTTTTGCAGTTTTGCACCATCTCACTCTTCCTGACTGCGCTGTTCGTGTTACTTGGTTTTGAAATGCATAGCAGATCATGCAAGATACTGCCCCAGTAGGTAGCAGAACAGATAATAAAGTGGGTACGGAGTTGGCTGAGGGACAGAAAACAAAGGGTGGTAATAAATGGGGTGAAATCTAGCAAGAGGCAGGTCTCTAGTGGAATGCCTCAAGGGTCGGTCCTGGGGCTGTTTCTCTTCAATGTAGTCATTAGTAACATCAGTAATGGCATAAATGGCAACATCACTTGGCAAGGTTGGAGGAATGGTCAGAAGTAAGGCAGCTTGGATCCAAAGCAAAGAAGTGCAAAATAATGCACCTGGGAAACAAAAAAACCAGGGGAAGATTACACAATGGGGGGTTAGTAACAACAACAAAAATGGAAAGGGACCTGGGGGTAATTATATCAGATGACCTTAAGGTTAGCAAGCAATGTGAGAAGGCAGTAGGGAGGGCTGGGGGTATATTGGGATGTGTAGGGAGAGGCATCACCAGCAGAAAACAGGAAGTTATTATCCCTCTGTACAGACAGTTGGTGAGACCCCATCTGGAGTACTGCGTCCAGTTCTGGAGACCCCATCTCTACAAGGACATAGACAGGATAGAGGCAGTCCAGAGGAGGGCAACTAAAATGGTGCAGGATCTGCAAGAGAAGCGATACGAGGAGAGACTAAAGGAGCTTAATATGTATACCCTTGAGGAAAGGAGGGAGAGGGGAGACATGATAAAAACTTTTAAGTATCTCAGTGGAATCAAATAAGTTCAAGAGGATAGCATCTTTCAGAAAAAAGATGTGCAAGAACATGGGGACACAATTTAAAGATAGAGGGGGTGGTTCAGGGGCAATGTGAGGAAGTATTTTTTTTCACAGAGAGGGTGTTGGAAGCATGGAACAGCCTTCCTGAGGAGGTTGTGGGTCTAAAACTGTGGAAGAATTCAAGAATGCATGGGACAGACGTAAGGCAATTCTTGTGTGGGATAAGAAGAAGTAGGTTGTTGGTTAACTCGGATCTGCAGCTTATCCTGTAGGTAGGGAAATGGGCAGACTAGGTGGGCCATGCGGCTTTTATCTGCCGTCAAAGTCCCTTTCTATGTTTCTATCACCATGTTTGCAAATGACACAAAACTCAGTGGAAGAGTGAATAGTACAGAAGGAGTCAGACAACTGCAGGAGGAAGTTAAGAAGTTGGAAAGGTGGTCACAAATATGGCAATTAAACTTCAATGCTAAGAAGTGTAAGGTGATGCACCTGGGTAGTGCCAACCTCTAGGAAGAATACTGGCTAAATGGACTCCAGCTGAGCTCCTCTGCTGAGGAGTGTGATCTAGGAGTCATCATTAGGTACAACCTCAAGCAGTGCAATAAGGCTTACAGCAGGGCTAGCAGGGTGTTAGGATGCATTGGCAGGGGAATAGACAGCAGGGTGTAATTGCATGGGATAACAGATGGACACCACAAGTAGAAATACATTCAACACACTTTGTCTGGTGCGATGTTTATTACTTCATAAACAATTCAAGCAACACAGAAAGAAAGACTTATACCTCAGTCAAACATAGCGTTTGGCTAAAGAAAATATGTTTACATATCCTGTTCCAGCTTATTTATATTTCATTTGTAACATTGGAGAGGAGATGGATATATTTTTTTATACTCTTCTGGCACACCTGACCTGTTTCTGTTGGGTCAGCACCTGGAAACACAGTCCTGTCCTGTAAGGAATCAGTTGCAAGGCTGAGAAGTGGACTGGGAATCCTTTTTTTAGGGGGAGAGAGAGAGAGAGAGAGAGAGATAGAGAGAGAGCGAGAGAGAGAATTATACACTGCACACTTTTCATCTAGTGAAGTGGAATTCGAGCAATTTGAACATAGCTGCCACTTTAAATATTACAAAGGCAGGCTTGTTTACCATGCTTGCTAGCTTTTCATTCACTATATTTTTAACTTGGAGTGGCACAAGGAAAACATGGTACAGAAATAAAAAAGAGGGTTGTGCCAGCTCCACAAATATATTTCAGAACCACTGCTTTATGTGTTATAGAGCAACAGGAGTACCACATAAATTAATAGGGAAAAGGAATGTCTGCTCTAAATGTGTGGCCACATTATCCAGACCACCACATGTATTTTTTCGTCATCTATACTATTATAACAGACACCCATACATAAGGGTGCTTCTACTCTTGCTCACTCATCGGTCATTTTTATTTAACCTCCCTTTATATATAGATACAGATATATATATATATATATACCTTTCTGAGAAAATGGAAATAAATTGGGAGATAGTTTGGAGAAGAGGGGGGAAAGGTGGCCAACTTCCAGACTACAGTAGATAGGAACAGATAAAGATAAAAGAAAAGCACTGTTGCAACAGAAATTTTTAAGAGGAAAAGTGGTCCAATTTCAGGGACAGGACTTTCCCTCTCACACAGGTACAGGGAGTGATACTGGTACTTTACCAGTCATTAACGAGGCCTCAACAGGAGTACTGTGTACAATTCTGGAGGCCTCACCTAAGAAAGAAGATTGATAGATTGGAAGTGGTCCAGAAAAGGGCAACAAAACTGATTCATAGCCTTCAGGAAATCACCTATGAAGAGAGGCTTGAAACTCTGAAATTTCACTCGCTAAAGACTATGAGGGAAGGGGGGACATGACTGAGACCTTCAAGTTCCTTAAAGGCATCAACAAGGTGCCAGAAGCACAACTTTTTGCCAGGAACATCAATTCTACTACAAGAGGACATGAGTGGAAATAGAAGGGTGAAGTGTTCAAGAGGGACATCAGAAAGTTTTGCTTCTCAGGGAGGCTGGTGGAACCTTGGAGTAGATCACCTCCCAAAGTGGTGGCTGCAAAGTCAGTATCAAGCTTTAAGCACAGGTGGGACATGTATTGGGAACAGACTTCTTGTAAAACATAAACTGAACTTACAAGCTCAAATGGGCAGACTGGGTGGGCCAGAGCTCTTATCTGCCAACACTGTCTATGTATCTATGTATAAATACATGACACTGGCAAGGGCTAGGCTGGGTGTCTAGGAGGACAGAACACAACAGCACAATAGGTCCGGCAATACCTCTCTTGGGTAGACTCAATGGACCACAGGTCCCCATCTGCCATCATCGTCTATGTTTCTATGTTCATATTTACTATACAAATAGGAAGCACTTTTTCTGTGCTTATATTCGCAGGTAGCAATTTAGATGCATGAGGCAAGAGAAGGAAAGTAACCAATTAAACCAGGAAAGTGCAGGAAATAAAGGACATATGATTATGGAATGTATGGCAATTGCCAGGGACTTAATGATTCAGAATCTGCTCAGATCTAGGAAATTGACCATGGAGTTATTGGTTTACAATGTACGATATCCTTCATTGAGGTAAGAATTAATAGATTTTCTGTCATTAAGGTACTATCTGATATGTTTTTTGAGGAAAAAGTGAATGGACCTGGGACCTACACTGGTTCTGAACTTTTGTATTTTATCCACAGTTGGATCTTGAGGTGGAGAAGGGATGGCTATAGAGAAGGAGGAAGGAGGAAGGATAATTACTCTCAGTGGGCTCTGTTGATTTGAGAGAAGGTAATTCCTTGGAGACTTGATAGCCCTGATTAATTTAATTATGAGAATCATTTTGCCCTGAAACTGGGGGGCGGGGGAGAAAATTTAGTATCGAGTTCACCATTGTTCTTTCTTGATCTGTAACTTTATGATGTTTGTTTATGACACTTGGTGAATTTAAACTGCTATATAATTAAAATGTATATGTGAATTTCTCAAGCTGCACTTCATGTATGTGGAGACTATAGGAAACTGCCAGTTACTAATTAGCAAGGCTTTTATTGCATCACAGATTGCTCCTTCTAAAAATTCTTTGGCATTGTGGTGCTAAAAACTTCTTTTTTAATTTTACATGATTTTCCATTCGTCATGCTCTATAAGTATTTTATCTAAGCTGAGATGCAATTGTATAAACATTTAACACAGAAATTATGTTTGCTAAGTGCAACTGGTAACCATGTGAAAGAGCTGATTTGGACACTAAGTAAATCCCCAGACAAATAGAGCAAATTAGTAAATGGGTCCCATCTGGCTCATTAACACCATATAGGGGTTCGGATCCTTTTGGATAAGCATTGTGAAGTGAGTTATGGGTTGTCTAACATAGCCGTCTTCTGACAACATACACAGAAAATAGTGTTGCATACTTTTAACTGGAAAGGACAAAGAGCTGTTTGTGTCTTCCCAGCAAACTAGAACTGCCAAGAGACATCCCTCACCAATCTCTGGGTATCTGACTAATCTCTGTGGTTCTAATAGAAAGTTAATACCATATTTTTTGAATCCTGTGGAACAAGTACATTAGCCCAGTTTAGTTAAAAATGTAACTCGTGTAGGTGGGATGCACATCAGAGTGACCTCTAGCTGTCATATAGTGGATTCATCATTGTGGTAGATTTTCAGTTAATTGTGGAGCAACCTTGATGCAGGGTGTGTATTAGAGGTAGCCCTGGAAAGGCAGTGTATTCTGATGATAAATAAGCACTGTACTGGTATGTCTTTCCCTCAAACATGGAGTGTTTGTATGCCAGGTTTGGTATCCTTAGAAAGTTAGCCTTAGCTGCCATATGGGAAATAACTGTGTGCTCTATGATTTTTCTAAATATAGAGCAAGCAATTGTAATAAGGCATGGTGGATAAAAAAAATTAAAGAATCCCTGCCAAATATGGCAGGTAACTTTCCTTTCTAAATGCAGGCTAATGTGATAAAATAATCAACAATCTAAAATGTTTTCTAAAACTACCCCAGTGTTTGGAAAATTGCACACATACTTTTATCATATAGTGCAGTATATTATTTTGGCAGCTGGTACTAAAATATATATTACAATATTTATTCCTTTTGAATGATTCCTTGTTTTTAGTATATTGTAGCCATGTCTATGAGTGTCTCTACCTCTGTTCACCGTGTGTGAAGATTTTGTTGGGATATACAGTATGAACTGGAAAAGACAGATACAGAATCCATCAGCAATTCAATAAAAAATATTTTAATAATGTGCAATCTACCCCTTGAAGATCTGTGAGGACAGGTGTATAGAGGTGGGTGAAGTCTGAAAACTTTGCTCCATGAAAAAGTTTATGAATTTTGCCCAGTTCACAAAATATTTTGTGGGTGCAAAGTGCAAAATTCTGCCCATGAAATGCTGAATTTCGCAGCTGCAAAGTATGAAATTTCACCCACAGATGGCAGAATTTTGCCCTGGAGTGGTGGAATTTCACCAGTGCTGCAGATAGAGTGAATTTAAAATTCATGAGATATGAATGAGAAATTCAGTAATTGTGCAAAAACCCTTATGAGATCTGAACAAAACATCAAATGATTTAAAGTGCAAGCTACATTATCACATCACATAAATATACAACATTAATATTAAAATACTAAAACAAGACATGAATATATTTATATACATTTGATACTAACAGAAACATCTAAAATGCTGCAGATTGAATATCTGAATCTGATCTCTATGACATGTTAATTGAGGGTGACTACATATTTAAAAATATCATGCTAGAAGTGGTAAAATACTGAACTTGTCATTTAATCTACCCTCTGTCACTTTTAAGGTGAACATTCTAAATGCCTCCCTCTTAAGGAGCTTATTATCTAAATCACTATCACTTGGCCAAGGCAGGCTTTTTCATTTCCCCATACACTTAAAAGAGGGGCCATCTGGGTGTTTTTTCATGTGAGCTGTGAAAGCATTGTCTATTTCACCATGAGCAATACATTTGTAAATTTTCCCACACATGTTTTTTAGGGGCCTTTTTGTTTTCTCCACATAAAAACTACTGCATTCACATTCTGCCAGATATATCATCCCTTCTGTTTTGCAGGTGATAAAATTCCATACTTCAAAGGTTCTATTCACATTAGCACAGGAACAACTTTATATCTTTTCATAACTCAACAAAACATACACTTTCTACATGGCTGATTACTGGGGGTAACCACTGTGGTCTTAAACCACACATTTTTGTGCTTTCCAGTGACAATTAGCTCCCTTACAATACACCATACATGGGATAGTTTATTAATCTCATTTAATCAATGTTCTAACCTCAATACATGCCAAATCTCATGGACAATAGTCTCTAACAGTGTAGAATCTGCTGAGAATGTAGTTACTAAATTGATATGCTGTGTATCGATTCCACCAAGCTGAGGCAACAAGAAAGTTGTCAACATCCATGACATCGATGGACACGTCAACTGTCGGTATTTTGCTGTTAGTATAACAATGTAATTTTTTTCAGTGGTCTGTAACCCCTGCACCCCCTGCTATTAATATTACCAACTCTGAGTCTGAGTTGTTTTGTGGAGGGGGCCAAACACCTGGAGATTCAGTGCCGGTGTACAGTGGGGAGCATTACAGTGACCTGCTGATTTTTATCACTGTAATGGTCTTTGCTGTTTAGATTTCAATGTTGTACCATGATATACTGTATATCCATTGAAGTTTGATTCAATTCTGGGACCGCAAATCTACCATGAAGCAAAGATATTCTGTCCTTGCCATCTGCCTTCTGTCTACTCCAGCAATACATCAGTCACTATAACCCCACTCTCTAAAGTAGTTTTCTAATGTTGCAGCATTACATTCAAAATCACCCTGGTGGCTACAATTTAGTTTGAGCCTAAGGAACTGGCTAATTGGAATACAAGAAATGCAATATCCCTGATGGCATCTAGAAAACTGTAAATAATTATAATCTGTAGCTTTAGTGTAATGGAGGGTTTATATGAGAATATGCAGAGCACTAATTGGAGCAGAAGCCATCTGCCTGAAAAGGGTTCGGTAGCTTGGCGGGGCTCTGCACCTATTGTAAATAATTTTATTATTTATTTGTTTTGTTTTTGATTTTTTTTTTATCTTTTTCCTCACCGGATTACAGAGATTGCAGCAGAAGCCATCTGCCTGGAAAGGGTTGGGAGCTTGGCAGGGCTCTGCACCGAATATGAATTGTTTTATCTATTTAGGCATATCGATTATGGATGGCTCCTCTGTACATTCTTCAAAATTCAAGAATGGCATACCCATCCTCTATTGTTAAAAGGGGAATGAGGAGAGAATCTACCAGCTGGATAGACTGTGATTTGCTATCCATATACAAAACTAGGGATACGTGCTGGTGTCCATTTAAAGACTCCTAAGTTTCTTCAGGC
This sequence comes from Neoceratodus forsteri, assembly GCA_016271365.2. NCBI lineage: Eukaryota > Metazoa > Chordata > Ceratodontiformes > Ceratodontidae > Neoceratodus > Neoceratodus forsteri. The sequence goes on along the minus strand of CM057450.1, from coordinate 1,732,922,217 downwards.
TTGGATAAATACACGAGAGTTAGGCATACTTGTAAGAAAGTTATTTGAGTAAAGCAGAATGCTTATTGTAAGGGTCTTCTTAAAGCTTTTGCTGATCACCCCCCCTTCCCAGATTTTTGGATCATAGCAAGGGTCTTATGAGAATAAGTAATCTGTGAAAGACATGATTTTAAATAAACTGTACCAACCTTGTTACCATTGCCAAAATGTCTAACATTTTTTCTTGTTTGCCTGCCTATACTTCTCCCTCTTATACTGTAGTTTACCAGATGCACCCACTTTGCTCTGACCCTGCTCATGCTAACCACAGTTTTAATAGAGGGTTGTGATTCACACTGAGGTTTTTAAGTTATCAGCCATATCATCTAATAATAGGCTCTGATGGTTTAAGGCCTAAACTCTTTAAAATGGCAACCACCTATCTTTATTTATGTTTTTAGTGTTTGTTGACTGGGTAAGCATACTAGACAAATTCTGCCTATTTTCAGGTAAAAGCCAGGGTAGGGGGATACAGATAAATGCCAACTGACCCTGAACCAGGTTAAGCTGTTGATGGTACTTTTAGTGAAAGGAGGGAAATGTGGCCAGGGCACCAGGGAAATTCCCCTATTCACCTGTAGGGGAATTGCTGACTGAGAGAATGGCCAGTCCATGTGAGACACAGGAGAGGATGGATGTCTCTGAGGTAGGGGAGCTGACCTCCTCCCTTACTCTCATTCCTCCAGAGGTCGTGGCAAGTTTGGAAAATGTAATCAAGTTAAGAGAAGAAGAAGAAGACGTACCAGAAATTTTCATCTGAACAGAAGACCTAAGCCTAGGAAAAAATTATTTTAATGAAAGGAAAGCCCCACCTGAACAGGTCCTATTGGATTTAATTGAAGCAGAAAACAAACAACATGCACAGCAGCAGGAGCTTTTTGAAGCATAGCTTGCAATTTTAAGTGCGGAGAAAAGCACTGTCAAAACTCTTCAAGCACTTGACAGAAGAACCCCACCCATGGATAACGCAGTTTCAACAAAAGACGCTGCCAGGTCGGGTGAGTCATTTTCAGCAGGTTCACCTGCAATCTCTTCTCCTGCTCTAGTTAAAAATATTGAACTGGCTGGCAGTAGTGACACCATAAATGGTAAGTGCCAACAGCCAAAGTGAATAAAGAAAGGGGACATACCTGAATGTGACAATCATTTAAAGCAGCCACAGGCCCAAACTTTGGTGGGAAATGAAATAACTAATTCTCACACACTGAGTGTAACAATACTGTCAAAATGATAAAATCCTCTCAGGCTCCAACAAATAGAGAGCCACAGGGAAACACTGGAACTTCATTTAAACAAACTAAAAGTATGGACTCTAACTCTATAGACTTTATAAGGCCGTCTACAATGTATCAAAGCATGTATCAGTTTAATGCTTTCAGTCAAGAAGGTGAAACAGTTTTTTCTTTTTCTGCAAGGGGCTCAAACAAAAAAAAATATCTCCAGATAAGACATATAAAAAAATGCACAGCTATAACGATAGCCAAATGGAACATCCCTCCAGATCTTTCAGTATCGATTGATGACCCTCCAAAAACTCTGCCAGACACCCGGCAACACCATAAAGACACCCGGAATACTTCAGATATAATTCAGGCACTCTTTCAAATACCATCTAGTACTATAGATCCCTTTGCAACCTGGACACCACAGAAGGCATTAAGTGAAGATAGCTGGAAACACATGGCAGATGGGTCTTGGTTGCCTGACCCTAAATGGGATCCCAAATTGGTCTTTTCTCAGGTTTCTCCAGAATAGTGCCAAACTGTGCACACACAGGTACCTGCAATAATAACTAAGACCCAAACAGAGGGTCCAGAACACATTCAAAACTTAATGACAGAAGTGATTAAACCACAACAGGACTCTGAAGTAGTGCAAATAGAAGAACAGCCTATAGGCCTAGAAGGCAAGGACAATATTAAGAATCCTCCTATTTTGGAAGAAACACAAAAGTCTCTAAACCCACAGAAACCTTTGCTTTCAGAGCTACTTCAAAAAACAAAGAAGGAAGCAGCCCCAAGAAAAAATGCAGTGAGAATACGGTACAAAGGGAGGCCTAGATACTAGACCAGACAGACATTATGTCGGGAAATTGCTACTTAAAGATTCATTACATTTTTCACCAAAAGAAGTCTTCACCTTTATTAATATTTTAGGCAAAGACAATTTTGATGTGAGCTTTTGCTCATCTTACACTTTAGACTCTTTTGAGGAATGTTATAACCAAGTTAAATTCTCCCCCCATCCCCATATGGACCCCCTTTTTTGTAATTCCTCTTACCAAACCTCTTATTAAATCTGTCACCATTATGTTCAGGAATAAGGGGGTCCATGTGGAGGATATCACTTGCTGGCTATCCAAGAAGTGTGATGTGTTAAGCACCCCAGAAGCAATCTTAGACATTGAATTGTTCTGGACTCAGGGTTGGAAATATAAAGTTAAGTTGAAACAAACTGACTCTGGGGTAGAACATATTCCAAATTCCTTTCTACTGGGGAGGGATAGGGGAGATTGTTTTTTATGCAGGACAACCTAGGACATGCTATAAGTGTGGCTGTAGGACCCACCTTTCTAATTATTGTGACCAACCCAGATGTGACAACTGTTGTGAAATAGGCCACATAACTCTCCAGTGCACTAATCACATCAAGTGTGATCTCTGTGAAGAGACGGGCCAAGTTTTCGCTGAATGTATAAGCCCCGAACTACTGATCCAGCAAGCCCAAGATTTGTCCACTGCCAAAGAACCTGAGGATCAAACTCTGCTCACCCATGACCCCCCATTTAAGACTCCAGAAGACTCTTTCGAACCCAATAGAGCTAAAGAGAATCCCCAAGAAATTAACCCCTTTTCTCAAAGCCCTAAACATCCTGGGACCCTGATCTCAGTATGTTTTAAGGATGCTACGGATGGGAAGCAAATGGTTACCCCCCCCCCATCTTCTCCCACACTGAGAAGAAGGTCCTCTAGGAATATTAAATCCAGGGTACCTCTCCCTTCTAAGAATTTGAGTCCGAAAACTAGATTGTATAATTATCAAAAAACTGGGGTGACTCTGAAATGGAGCAAGGGGATTCAGACCCACAGCCCTCTGTGGAAGTATTTTCTACCCCTAAATCAGAGCCTGGAAGCTATAAAGGGAAAAATAAAAATAAAAGGAAAAAAGCATACTGAGGCTTCAGATTAACTCAAGTTTCTCTTTGCATGGGTCATTGAATGTACATAGTCTACTTAATGTTGCAAAGAGACAAGCCCTGTTTCAATATATTCATGAAACTAAAATCAATATTGTGTGTTTACAGGAGACATGGGTATTTTCTACCAACCAAATAAGATTTTTTCAAGGGGAATGGTTGTGGGGCCCATCCTATTGGTCCTTCAGCCCTGATAGCACCAATGGGGTGATTATAACGTTTAACTCTTATTGTTTTTCATTATTTAAGTTAATTGACTTAATTCCAGGGAAGGTGTTAATAGTAGATGGAACTTGGAAAAAGGTTGCTTATAGAACTATCTCTGTGTGTAGCCCTCAATCTAAGGCAGATAGGGTCACATTACTTACAACATTGCAACCATATCTTGTTACCTCCTATAATATACTTCTTTGTGAGGACTTTAACTGCAACATTAAAATGAGCAAACCAAAATCATAAGAATGTAATAAAAATATTTAATGTGATACAAATGCTCTATATAAGTCATAATGCATGCAGATTTGCTAGACTGTAGTAAATCTGAGGCCCTGGAGCCTAAGTGCACATTTACAAAAGGGAGATACATGACTAAGATAGACCATATATTTATATCCAAGTAAGCACCTACTATTGAACAATACCAATATAATTTTCAGATAATCTTTTATTAAAAATGGAATTTCATGATCCTCCTATAGGAGCCAATGCTAAGAAAATAGATGGAGGTTAAATTCCTCTATTTTATCAGACCCATTAGTCAAGGATGGGATTCTGGATCTAATTTGGGCTAGATCTTTAGTAGTTTGCTTATATGATGACATAGGGGAATGGTGGTTGGACTTCAATGCTGACATAAAAATATGGTTCCACAAATGTTGAAAAAATTAAGAGAATAACACATTTTTACAATATTTAAAACTTTGGCAACACTTACAGTACATATATACTATTTTCTACATTTCTAGAAATGACTATTCTGCTCAAATAGAAAAAATGAAGTCTGACATGAAAACATATCAATATAATAGAGCTAACACTATCAAGGCAATGTTGCAATATGGGACTCAAAAGTCTCCAATAGGGGACCCATTTGAACCCTGCAAAAATTAGAAAGAAGCATCTACAATGCATCTCTTAGGAGATCAAGATGGAAAGGCCATAGGTTCCATAGAAGGAATTCAGGAAATCATGGAAGATTTTCTTAAGACTCATATCCCTTTACTTTTATCTCAAATATTATTGATTGGGGTTCTCAAGTCTTCCATCCAACTGGGCCTCCCTCAGACCATTCTCTGGTTGTGTGCTACCTTTCCCTTTTATCCCTTCCCAGAGAGAGGCACATTGGATTATTAATAATCGGTTGCTGAAGGATCCTGAAATGACCACATACCTTTCTAAACATATTGATCAGTTTATCAGTGTTAATCATAATTCCACCACCAGGCCAGTCATGGAATGGTGTCCCTTCAAGGCTTATATTAGAGGAATCTTAATTGGTCTGAGTTCTCAAAGAAAGAAGAAAAGGGAGCAGAAGCTATTAAGCATCTCTCCCAAATCCAGACACTTGAAGCCACTTTAGCTCCCCACTGTCCAGAAACCCTTAGACAGGATTTAGCTAAGTTAAGGGATGCTTACTTAGAGATCTTGAGAGAGAGAAGGCAGAATTTGCAGTCCTGAGGACTAAGGCATCCTACACAGATCAGGGTGAGAAAGCAGGGCACCTTTTAGCCCTCAGGATAAAACAACAGAAGTCATCCAGATTCATAGCATCGAACTGCTCTCAGGAAGATGGCTCACTGAAACTATCTCCATCAGAAATAGTAGCTGAATTTAGTAATTACTATAAAGACCTGTATAGTCCTATGTCCCACCCGCCTTCTGACCAGGCCCTAGATAAGTACCTGGCTGCATCTAACCTACCCTCTCTTTCTGAAGCACAACAAAGTGCACTCATAGCTCCCATCTCCCATTCAGAATTGGCAAGACTCATTAAAAGCCTCCACATAAATAAAACACCTGGTCCAGATGGATTCTTGGCCAATTTTTACAAAAAATTCCAAGAGCACCTAATTCCCCTACTACTACCCCTATACCAGTATATTTTGTCTGTACCATCCATGGACCTGACCCTTTTTGAAGCCCTAATTGTTCTTTTACCCAAGGTCGATAAGAACCCGGAGTTAGTTACAAGCTATCTACCCATATCCTTATTGAATCAGGATCTAAAAATGTTAACCAAACTACTGGCTGACCGCATCAGCATTACTCTTCTAGACCTTATTTGCCCCGAGCAGGTTGCCTTCATGAAGGGGAGGTCATTGGTTGACCATCTCCCAGACTTCTCTCATGTCTTCTCAGTGTCCAGAGATGAACACTTTCCAGCAGCTTTAGTATCTTTGGATGCCGAGAAGGCGTTCGACAGGGTGGATTGGAATTTTCTATTCCAGACCATCAAAGCTTTTTATTTTCCCCTAGAATTTCAGCACTGGATACAAGCACTGTATCATTCCCAGTCAGTGAGGTTAATGGATAATGGAGTGACCTCAAACCTTTTCCCATTGCAGTCAGGTACCAGGCAAGTTTGCCCCAGTCCCCCCGGCTTTTTAATCTATATTCGGAACCCATCTGTTGATTGATGGATTATGGAAGGATCTAAGGAATAACCATTCTGGACCAGGAAATCAAGGTTTCTGCTTATGCAGATGACCTTCATCTCCAACTGTCCCACCCGTCTGCCTCTATTCCTCCTATGTTAGAAATTATTGAGAAATACAGCCAGATGTCCAGTAATAAGTTAAATGTAGGTAAAACTGTAGTATTTCCCCTCAATCACAAGGTTCTCAAAGGCTCCATTACTGAATTAGGACTTTCTTGGAAACAAGATTCCCTAAAATATCTGGGAATTGAATTGACAGGGAATTTAGCATCTACCCAGAAATTGAATTTGGATTCTCTGGTTAACGTTATCGGTGAAGATCTGGATAGATGGTCCAAACTCCAGATTTCCCTCTGTGGCAAAATTAATCTAATTAAGATGAATGTATTCCCCAGACTTTTCTACCCTCTTAATTTACTTAATAGATGGCTCCCCCTCTCCTGGTTCAGAATTGTACATGACCTCATCACAAAATTTATTTGGTCCAATAAACAGCCTATGTTAGCCTACTACAAGCTAGTGGCTCCCAAAGTTAAAGGGTGTTTACACCTCTCCTACCTAACTCTTTACTACTGGGCCTGTCATTCCACCAAATACCTCAGATGGTTGTCTTATGTAGTACCTTACCCTCTCTTTTCACCCTTTGGCTTAGAATTAAACTAGCTCTTATAAGATCCAGTGGTCTATCCCCAACTGCACTTTTACACATTAAAGTTAGTGCTCTCCCTCCAAGGCTAAAAACATCCCCCATAGCAATTTTTGTCAAAGTCTATACCCAGCTGAGTGCCTTCCTTAAATATAACCATACTCAGGACTTAGCATAGTCCATACGGGGAAATCCCAACTTTAAGATCGATAACAGACTGCTCAGTGCCCACTAGAGTTCTCTCCTGGGAGATGGGCAGCTCACCCAATTCATGAAAGAGGGGGGCACTTGGCTTTCTACAACAGAAATCTTAAATAGATTTTAAATCCTGACCCATAGTGTTTTCAAGGTTTTTCAACTGAGGCACTTAATTCTGAAAGTGTTGGGATCAGATCACACCCAACTGGTTAAATTATCCTTCCAACATGATTTAGGTCCATTGGCAGGTTCCCAACAAGCAGTGTCCAAAACCTATGGGATCTTATATGACTGGGCCTACCCAGGCTGTTTTGGCCCCATGGCCTATTGGACTCCTTTTTTCCCCAACCCCAATTTGGACTGGCCAATTCTATGGCACAATTGCCACAAATATGTTACCCAAGACAGGCTGCATCTTACCCAATTTCACATACTGCACAACTTATATCATTCTCCTCAGAGATTACTCAAATATGGTCTCACTCTATCATCCACATGTGTCCACTGTCAACTAGAGGACATCTCTCTGTATCACATCTGTTGGACCTGTTCCAGAGTAACACCGCTCTGGACTAACATTCAACAAACAGCAGATCCTCTATTGGATCTGAATGTACTGTTTACCCCAGAAATCTGTGTATTGGGAGATTATTCTGAGGTTTCAGTGCTCAATCGCAGGTACCATATGGCCTTTATTTCTATGTCTGTTAAAAAGGTGGCATTGTGCCACTGGAAGGATAATGAATACATTTCTTACACTGAATGACTCAATGAGCTACTTGTGAACCTCAGAACAGAGAAGGTGATAGGAAGTCTCAGTAATAGGACAAAGAGGTATATGAAAATTTGGGACACCTTACACACCCTTTAATCCTTGTAACTTCATTATGCTAGTACCTAATTAACTTTTGGAGTAATCAGATCCCATATACCTGTGTTGGAGGGAGGGTGAGGGTTTATGGTGGGGGGTGGAAGGGGGGTGAGAATAGGTCCAACATATTGTCAAATATTTTGTTGGTGCATGTTGTTTCTGCTGGATCTGTTTTCTGCATTGTAAAAAAATTAATAAAATTTGAATTGAAAAAAAAAAGACATATTCCTACTGTACCCCCACAGGTAGATGCTATTAAAGCATACTTTCAAAAAAGTAATATTTCTAAATTTCCAGATGAAACACAAGACATGATTAATCCAATAAGTAGAAAAAAAAATGAACAAGTGATCAACTCTCTTAAAAATGGAATTTCACGAGGTGTAGATGAGCTGCCTTACGAATTCTATAAAGCCTTTGTAAAAGAACTATGTATATGCTTAGAAGCAGTGTTTAAATATTTTTTTGTCCACACAAAATATTCCTCCCTCTTTTACATGAGGACTCTTAACCTTCTTGTTCAAATCAGGGGCTAGGAAACTAATACAGAATTGGAGGCCTATAACCATGCTTAACTCAGATTTTAAAATACTATCCCAAATTTAAACATTAGTCATAAATAATATGCCGATATGGTTATCTCCCCTCAGCAATTTTGTAGCCTTCCAATTAGAAAAATACAGCACATCTTCATGATGATTAGAGATGTAATTGATCACCTCTCCCTTCATGGTAGACAGGGCTGTATAGTCTCAGTCGATCAGTATAAGGCCTTTGATAGGGTTTACTACCCCTTCCTTTTTTTAACATTAGAAGCCTATGGCATACCAAAGCAATTCATCCAGTGGATTAAACTTTTATGCTCCACTGGAACTGTACATCCAGTAATTCAAAGTCAGCTTTCCAGTGGTTTTACAAATAATTACAGGTGTACGGCAAGGATGTCCCTTAAGTCCACGTCTATATTTTTTTTTAGACCCACTTATTAGGAAATTGCAGTACACACCAAAATGACAAGGTATAGTAGAAGAAGGGAATGTTGGAAGGGTACACTTACAGGCCTATGCAAGTGTCATATGTTTATTTTTCTCAGATCACTCTCAGCTAAGTTGCTTTTTACAAGAAATTGAAATGTATTCTAATCTATCTAATTCTAAACTAAAGATAAATAAATGTAAAGGCCTACTAGTTGGGTCAGGCCCCCCTGCCACATTACAGATAGAAACATAGAAACATAGACTTTGACAGCAGATAAGGACCACTTGGCCCACCTAGTCTGCCCGTTTCCCTACCTACAGGATAAGCTGAAAATCCTAGTTAACCAACAACCTATTTCTCCCTACCCCCCACAAGAATTGTCTTATGTCTGTCCCATGCATTCTGGAATTCCCCCACAGTTTTAGACCCCTACAACCTCCTCAGGAAGGCTGTTCCATGTGACCACCACCCTCTTTGTGAAAAAATACTTCCTCACATTGCCCCTGAGCCATTCTCCCCTCCATCTTTAAATTGTGTCCCCTTGTTCTGGCACATCTCTTTTTCTGAAAGATGCTACCGTCTTGGACTTTTTTGATTCCACTGAGGTACTTAAAAGTTTCTATCATGTCCCCATCTCCCTCCTTTCCTCAAGGGTATACATATTAAGCTCCTTTAGTCTCTCCTCATATGGTTTCTCTTGCAGACCCTGCACCATTTTAGTTGCCCTCCTCTGGACTGCCTCCATTCTGTCTATGTCCTTGTGGAGATGGGGTCTCCAGAACTGGACACAGTACTCCAGATAGGGTCTCACCAACTGTCTGCACAAAGGCATAACAACTTCCTGTTTTCTGCTGGTGATGCCTCTCCCTTTAAATCCCGGTGTAACCCCCCTGCAAATGGGGGTTCCCAAAAGTCTTCCAGGAGCTAGCCTGAATGCTCCAAGTCTGGGCGGTGTTCAGTGGTCTGAGCTGTTTAAATGTGATTCCAAGTGAGTGCTATTTGAGCCTCCGCATACTGTCTCTTTAAGAGCTGTCTGCTTGCAGACTTAATTACTTTGTATGGGGGGGGGACTGTGTATTTAATGCTCAAATCCCACCCAAGCTGCAGAGAAATCGCTCTGTTTCTGCAGTCACTAAGAGCGCAGAGGGAGCCTAAATGAAAGATGTAACTGTTTGCCAGAAACCAGTTAGAGTGTTCAGTAAAATGCAGTTTGCCTAACCTGCCTTTCTTGCAGCTGGGACTCTGTGTGTTACCCCTGCATTTTGGACCTAAACTGCTGTGCTGGGCCAATTGGGTTAAGGGTTCCCAAAAATGGAGCACGTGGATGAATCAGAACTTGGACTCTTAATTTTGAGTCAGCCACAAGGGGACTGTATGGGCAGTGACTCTGGTAAATGTAGTTTTGACCTTGCCGCCTTTTTCTACCAACAGAGGAAGTCTTATTGTGGGTGACAGCTGAATCAGCCAACAGAATAGTGTGGAGCTAAAGGAAATGCCCTGCTCTGTCACTGGAAAGATCAGATCAGTCGTGGCAGTGAAGAGATAAGGAGCTGTGTGCTTCTGTGGTGTATAGGTTCACACAGGAAGGGTGTGTGAGGCCCTGAGTTTTGGTCTGCAGCCTTTGTGAGTGCCAGTTTGGACTGAATCTGATTGTGAGGAGAAAGAAGGAAGTCTGAAGAGTGGAAACCAGGCTCACTCTGTAGAAGACAGGAGAAATTGCTGAATCATGCTTGGTCTGTCAGGAGCTGAAGCTGCTGTCTGTGTTCCCGGGTATTTTGCATTAATTGCGATCGGGATCAAGGAGCAGCCTACCTGGTATACACTTTCCTTTTACATATGAATGTGCATAGTGCTTGTGGGGAATCACTATTTCCAATCCCCCATGTTGTCTGCTGTGTGCTGTGTACTGTGTGCTGAAGATGGAAGCAAACCCCAGCTTAGCTTGGACTAAAAATGTTTGGTATCAACTGCAGTGGGGTCCAGTCACAAGGACCTTGTCTCCATGCCCCGTTGTTCTGGCAATCCAGAAAAACATCTACCATCTTGTCCTCAGCGATGGGTATTGTGAGTGCAAATCAGGGTATTCCCCGCAGTCTGTTTTCAATCACAAGTGTGTCATCTAATTCTTGTTGTTTACTTGCTTCATGGACTAGGCCATCCGGCTCCGGATTACAATTGGGTGTTGTGCATATATTTTCTTCTACAGGGCCCCATCCATCTGCACTTGCCGGCCAACCCTGGGCAATGGACCTGGCTATCCCCCCCCAACCTGTGTACCCAGAGTGTGACTTTTCAGACCCTGTATGTGTGCACAGTACTGTGATTTAATGCTACCAATTAACCTGATTTCCCCCTCCCGTGTTACTGCCCCCTAAATAAATCAGATTTGTTGTTGTTACACTATATACTGTCTGTGGTGTTGGTACTTATGGAAACAGTATTGCATTTTGCTGTGTATGTTGTTTAACCTTATTTTACAGGGGGTCTTCAGAGACATGCTGCAGAATCAGTCTCGAGGGTAAGTGGTATCTATATGAGTGAACAGTGTGTATACGTGGGGTATTGGGGCTGTAACTCCAGGGTACTGTGTGAGCCACTAGAGGGAATAAAAGGGGGTCTCAGCATCCCAGAGGGCTGTGACCAAGCTAGTCTAATCACTACAAACCCTGACCTCTGGGTGGATCACCCGCCATAGGACCTAGGCCCCTCAACCTGTCCGTAGTGAAACAGGCAGGGTTAGTAACCCTTGGGATATTGCTACCTAGGGGTTACACCAGTATCCCCCCAGCCCTCCCTATGCCTTCTCACATTGCTTGCTAACCTTAAGGTCATCCGATATGATTACTCCCAGGCCCCTCTCCATTTTTGCTGTTGTTACTACCTCCCCCCCCAATTGTGTAATCTTCCCCTGGGTTTTTGTCTCCCAGGTGCATTATTTTGCTCCTCTTTGCATTGAATCCAAGCTGCTATACTTCTGACCATTTCTCCAACCTTGCCAAGTCCCTTTTCATCCTTTCCATGCCTCCTTGTGTATCAAACCTGTTGTAGATCTGGGTGTCATCTGCAAAGAGGCATACGTTTCCTTCCAGTCCCTCTGCAATGTCACTTTTAAAGACATTAAAAAGGACTGGACCCAGTACTGAACCCTGTGGTATCCCACTAGTAACCCCTCTTTCTTCAGCGTGGACTCCATTTACAATTACCTTCTGTGACCTGTTGTCCAGCCAATGTTTTACCTAGGCTACCACCCTGGGACCACTCCCAGGCTGTTTAATTTGATTATTAATCTTTTGTGTGGGACTATGTCAAATGCCTTGCTAAAGTCTAGGTAGGCCATGTCCACAGCCCCTCCCTGGTCTACTACTTCGGTAACCCAGTCAAAGAAATCAATTAGATTCATCTGACATGACCTTCCTACTGTGAATCCATGCTGCCTTGGGTCCTGTGCCCCACTGGCCTCAAGGTACTCAACAATTCTTTTCTTCAGAAGAGATTCCATCACTTTCCCTACCACAGAGGTCAAACTGATAGGTCTGTAGCTTCCTGCCTCTGTCTTGTTTCCACTTTTGTGAAGGGGAATCACATCCACCTTTCTTCAGTCCTCAGGTACAACACCATCCTCCTATGATTTGTTAAAAAGGGTAGTCAGTGGTGTCACTAGTTCTCCCCTTAATTTTTTTAGAATTCCGGTGTGAATTCCATCAGGCCCCATTGCTTTGTCCACCTTCAGTTTTAGGAGTTCTTTCAGAACTCTTTCTTCTGTGAAAGGACTGGAATCCACCCCCTAACCAGAGTACTTCTGTTAATTGGATTGGGCACCTCCCACTCTTCCTCTTTTGTGAATACTGAGCAGAAGTATTTGTTCAGTATCCTTGCTTTTTCACTGTCCCTCTCTGCCCACCCACCGTCCTTTCTATTCAGCCTCACTTTTCAGCCCTTTGTCTTTCTGTGCTCCCTTATGTACCTATAAAATGTTTTATCCTCCTTCTTAACCAAGTTGGCTATCTTTTCTGAAGGTATCAATATTTCAGCAGAACCCTTGAACATCCTAGAAATGTATTTTGGGCCTCAAAATGTGGCTATGGAAAATTTGAAGTGTGTACTACGAACTGTAGAAACTAAAATTCAGAGATGAAAACAATGGAAAATGTCAAAATTAAAAAGAATTCAAGTAATAAAGCTGTTTATTATTCCATGTATACTATACATTGCAATGATTTCCCCCCCTCCAACACAATTGGACACCAGATTATATAGTAATGTTTTTCAAATGTTATGAGACAGTCAGCTTAATCCCATTAAAATATGTTATACATATTAAAAAAAAAGAAAAAGGGGATTTAGGTATGCTAGATCTGGTAGTATTCTCCCATGTGTTATTTTGTCCCTAACAGTAAAATGTGCCTTAGTGCCATCAGATTCAGCCCATCATAAATGCACAAACAACAGTCTTAAGAGATATATAAAGGCATGGTCCATAGTGTTTCCAAACGTTATAAACTATTTACATATCCCAGAGTATTTTAAACCAGCCGCACAGAACATTTTTAAATGGGAATTAACAAAACAACAAGTCTGCCAGAACATGGGTCCAAACCTATATTGTACAGTTCTAAGAAAAATATACCCTGAAGAACCACAGTTTAAAAATTGTCCTACATCTCACAGCACTGCAGTATTGACACAGTTAAAAAATGATTGATTCCCCCTCCAAATGTGGGAATTATTATGGCTGTCAGTATATAGGAGACTCAACACTCATGGGAACTGTAAGCCACAATGTTGTTGAAGAAAGGAATTGCCCCTATAACTTTCGTATAGCTCAAGAGGAAACTATGGAACATTTTTTTATTCACTTGCCCATATGCTGCATCACTATGGAAATTGTTGGCAGCAAAATGGAAAATGGACTAGTGATGCAAAATTAATTCTGATTTCTTCATACTTGAACAGTATACCCTGATTGGGTCTAGGTATGAAGACACTGTAGCAGTTTTTTGTGCTGTCTAAAATGTATTCTATGGCTAGCTAGATGTCAATGGGTACTCCATCAGAAAATAATATCTTATGATACTATAAGTATCTTAGTCCAACAAGCCATGGGGAAAGTGTACATAAAAGATAACAAATTTCATTTCTCACAGAAAGTACTAAAGAGGTAGAAAGGGTTTTCACATTTTATTAAATTTAAATAAATTAAAAACTCCAAAAAGTAATTTTGAAATGATATAGAAATTGAAGAAATAGTATAAACAAAGATCGGATGATTGACTAATTAAGATGAAGGATGTGTATATATTTTTGCAAAATGCTGTGGATCCATTGAGACTGGGTTTCCTTTGATGTAACTGTCTTCTTCTCTATGTATGTATTTATGCTTCTTGTAACAATTTGATGTTATTTCTATAAAAACTTCCCTACTCTTTTTGAGAAGTGCCATGGAATCTTTAACATCCATCTGAACAGGAAGATGGGACTGCACTACAGTGTCAGTATATGAGTGAAGGACGTTCCACAATGAAACCACAAGACTCAGCACTACTCAGGGTACTGGTATAAAACTCAGCTTTAATACGTGAAAAAAAAAATATATATATATATACATACAGCCACAGTTTGCCTGTGGATGTATGTATATATATTTTTGCATATTAAAGCTGAGTTATATACCATTATCCTGAGTAGTGCTGAGTCTTGTGGCTTCATTGTGGAACTTCCTTCACTCGTGCACACTCAGAGTGTGTGTGATTTGAGCTGTTTTGCCTTTTTTCACTACAATCAAAATCAGCATTGATGCCTTCATGGCAAAAGAAGCTCAGTATTAAAGATGTACTGAAGTTTTATTTTGCAGGTGAAATTCCTGCAAAATCTGCAATTTCTCTGCATGGAATATTTCACAGAATGAGAGCATTAGGAGAAAAATTTTACGGGTGAGAAATTGCAAGAATTTCACCCACAAAATGCGATATTCTGCCTGGAATATGGGCATTTTGGCCACAACTGGTGGAATTACGCCATTTCCCTGGAGGTCTAGTGAACCCTCCTCCCTCCCTATCCCCAATTGATCTCCTTCTTCCAGTCCCCAGACCCACTCAGTAAGTTTTTTTTAAATAAATTTCCTTGGTGGTCTAATGAACCCTCCTCCCTACTATCCCCCGATTGATCCTCCACCACCCCAGCATGCTATTTTAATATATTCCCTGGTGGTCTAGTGGCCCCCCCAACCCCAACCTAGCAAGTACTGTCCCACCCCACTCCGTCCCCATCCTGAAACTGAGCAGGCCACTGGCGCAGCCCTCCACTCTTTTCCATGGCTGGCAGCATGCTGACATATGAGTGAATGAGCGTGTTCTGCGCTGTGCACAAGCTCATTCATTCATATAAGGCAACCTCTTTGTAGCATTTAGAACTTTCAGCAGAACTCTGTCAGACAGCAATGTGTAATGGTGATGCCAAATCCTGCTGCGCAAAGGAGTAGGTATCCTTCCATCAGTATGGTAGGCTTATGTAGCTAGAAAAAAAATTAGTAATGATTTAAAGAGGTATGGATAAACAGCAAAGAAAATGTTTTGAGTGCTGGTACTGCCTTTGTAGTCTCGAGACTTAGCATGAAGCTAAATCAGGTAGTTGTGGTGAACCATGATCCTAATCTGAAAGCTATGCATTCCAAGATTAGCACTGCTGGCTTTTCATTCTTTCCATCAGCAAAATGATACTGATAACCTGTTATATAGCATACAAAACAACATTCTCAGAGATGTTAGTTATGGGTGGTCACCTACTTTGCTTACAATTAGGGACTTTCCTGAAGCTTCAAGTAATGGAATACCATGGATAAGATAACAGCTTCCCTCAGTTACCTTATTTTAGTTGCATAGAGCATGTCAGGGGTGGGTGCATTACCTTGCTATTAAGTAATCACATCCCCTTCACCACTGAAAAAAAGACATGATTTTAAATATTATTCCCTGGTGGTCTAGTGGTCCGCGCTGCCCACCTAACCCAGCAAGTATGGTTCCACTCCAGTCCCCCCCATCCTGAAACAGAGTGGGCCACCGACTCAGTGCTCCACTGTCTTCCACGGCCGGCTACCCGCTCAGATGTAAACGAATGAATGAGCATGTGCACATGCGCTCAATCATTCATTCATTCATTCACATCTGAGTGGGCTGCTGGATGTGGAGGACAGCAGACAGTTCAGCTGGTGGTCCACTCTGTTTGGGGATGAGGGCAGTGGGGTGGGACATTACTTGCTGGGTTGGGTGGTGGTGGGCCACTAGACCATCAGGAAATAATATTTAAAAAAAAATATATATATATGTGGGCTGACTGACTGGTGGTGGGGTCGGTGGGGAGGGACCACTAACCACCAGGGTTAATTTCTTTCTTTTTCTTTTATACCACACAACTTATTGCCATATATGAATAAATGAGCATGTGCACAGCTCAGCATGCACTCATTCATTCATTCATATGTCAGTGGGCTGCCGGGCCATGGAGGAGAGTGAAGAGCTGTGCCAGTGGCCCACTCTGTTTCGGGATGTAGGAGGGAGTTGGATGGGACAACTGCCAGGGTGGGGGGGAGGAGTGGGGCCACTAGATCACCAGAGAATATATTAGAAAAGCATATTTGGGTGGGGGATCAATCAGGCAAAATTGACATGCCCGGCAAAAAAGTTCATGAAATGCGTGAATTTTGCGAATTTTTTTGCGAGATGAAATATGTCAATTTCACACAACTCTAGGCAGTCACTGTATTCGGAGGTAGTGAAGCTCCTTCAGATTTACCTCCTTATTCCAATTAGTACAGCAACAGGGAATGATCCTTCTAGCACATGGAAGGTTAAAGTGCTATTTACAAAGCACCATGACACAGGAGACGTACAGTTACTTATTGCTGTTGCATAGTCATAGGAAGAGAACAGACAAGTTGGATTGCATACAAACTGCTAAGGAGTTTGCTCAGAGAAATAAAAGACACTGTATATTTTTTTGAAAATATTAATACTGATGGCCTTTATTCATGTCAGGGACCAGTATGGTGGTAGATTGGTTGATTGGGTCAGTTTGTGTGCTGCTGGGCTTGGGAATACTTTTGCAGGTATACCAGCCTGAACTGGATTCATTCAGGGATCATGGCACAAGAATATGAGGTATGGTGCTAACTTGATCAGTTTGATGAGTTTGTGAGCTGCAGAGTTTGGGAATGCCTGTGTGGGCATACCAGCCTGTAGTGGTGACCATAGCATATAAAGAATTCATTCATAGCTTAAGGATAAAACAAGATATGAGAGTAAATTGGTTGATTGGGTGAGTTCATCGGCTGCAGACCTTGGAAATGTCTTTGCAGGCATACCAGTCTGAAGTGGATTCATTCAGGGATCATGGCACAAGGATGTGAGGTATGGTGCTAACGTGTTTGATTTGGTGGGTTTGTGGGCTATATGACTTGGGAATGCCTGTGTGGGCATACTAGTGGTAACCAGAACATGTATAGGATTCATTCATGGCTTAAGAATAAGACAAGGCATGGTAGTAAATTTGTTGACTGGGTGAGTTTGTGGGCTGCAGGGCCTGGGAATCCAAGGGCAGGCATACCAACCTGGAGTGATAACCAGATTATCTATGGGATTCAGTCATTCCTGGAACTAGGATTAGTATAGTTGTCAAGTTGGATCCTAGCATAAACATAACTAGAGAACAGCAGAAGAAGCCCAGCTGCATCACTAGATATATACATATATGTACATATATAAATACTCATTGCATTTTTAATGCAACAAATGATGTGAATAGGAGTACTGGTGAAGATAAAAGGCCATGGGAGACACTGGGTTGGGCCACAGCTACCTATGATGAGCCTCAACCTTCCAAGAGGAGTCTTATTCTTCCGAAGGACTCTTCTTTCCATTAACTCTGTCTAGCCCTCATAATAGCCTGTGCAGTTTTTGGAAAGCCAACCTTTCTGCTCCCAGCCATTGTAGTTGGGATTGTTTTGTGTTGTATCGATATTATGTTCATTCTCATTGTACACTGTGACTCATTGATAAATAAACTCTTTGTAAAGTTAATGGTTCACTGGCGTTCTTTCCCCAGCCAAAACAGTTACCTCGTTGCTGGTGGTTGGACTTAACTGCTAATTCCTGTCTTGAAGTTAGTGGAACCAAAAACTCTTAACACATTTGTATGAAGACTGTATGCTTATATAACATATTTCATTTTCAACTGGGCAGTCATTTAGTATTAGGTTAAGCAATGGATGGTTCTAATTTCATTTAGAAAATGGGTAAAGCTATTTGAGGCATTTGATTGGCTTAGACACTTCTCTATGTGGACATCTATCAGACAATAGATGCCCACCTATTAAAAGGGCCAGCCTAGCTTGCCCCATCACCAGGATCTTGATGCCCAGCCTGCTGTCCAATTGGATAAAACCCCTCAATTGCATTCCAAATGTCCACCATTTGTTTCTGTCACTTAGTGGGCAACAAACTGAGTGGCTGACCTGTCATAAAGTAAAAATCTTAAAATGCAATGTAAAGAAAATGTAACGTTTTTCAAACAAAATTCACTTTTCCCAAAAAACAGCTTCTCTGAGTCTAAATATCGAGTACCGTCTTGTCCCATGTATCTTGATTGTCCACAGCTGTACTCTGAGAGCCGACCCCCGAGTGCTTTCTCTCGTTCCTCCATCAGATGGCAACCCACTAGCTCCTGAAACAGACTGATTTCTAGGTCTAGCACAGATTTCCCTGACATGACTTGACTCTTCTTTCCTTAGCATGATACTTCTCTCCCGAGACAAGAGTGGAAATAAAAAAAAAAGCCAGTTGCAGTGTGTGTAATGGCTGGGGGACAGGGAGCGAGCGGAAGACTGGTCAAAGCAGAGACAAACTGTGAGTATGTGAGCAATCAAGTTGTCAGACGCCAAAAACAAAGGAACAGAGGGAAAAAAACTGGGCAGCTTGTTTTTTTTGAAAAGTGTGTGTGCGTGTTTCTAACAAGGAAGAGTGAGCTGAAGATGGGTGTTGGTGGTGGAATGGAATGAGACATTGAGTCAGGCTGAGCGGTCAGTCTGTGATAACTATTAAAAAGGAAAACAGACAAATGGGGTTGACAAACAATGTTACTGGTCTCTTTTTAGTTGTTTTAGGATCAGAGTTGTTGAGTTGGGGGGGTGGGAAGTTATCTCTGTGCCTGTATTTCTTCATCGCTAAGCTAGGGGAAACCCTGTATGCCAGTAACGGGGGGCGGGGGGGGGGATCATGACAACCAACAACAAAAGCAAAACTCCTTAGTTCAAAAAGCATGTGGAGGAACTATTTTTTTTAACACTACAAATAAAATACTTAAGATATTAAAAATTTTACCATGTAGACGTGTTTATTTCAAGCATGTAAAATGCAGTGCCCATTTTCTAAACACAATAATACCCTCCAGGGTGGGCAGTATGGGCAATACTGGACCTTCCAGGGGCTATAAGGCCCTCCGCCTGTGGCATCAGACCTCATTACGCCCCTGGGAGTTCCAGTATTGCCCAATACCACCCACCCTGTTGGGTATTATTGCTTGCATGGAGCTATTCAAGGTAATAGCTTGACATTTGAGGATTTAATGTTCAATATTAAATAGTCTCATATACTATAAATGTACTCTTAACATTGTTAGTCATCATAAATGTGCATTTATTGTATTTCTGTATATTTATTCAAAGTTTGGTGACTGGGTAGGTCCACTGAGATCATGCAGTCCCTTTTTCAGTAGTGATTCGGGGGATAATAACAGCAAAATACAAATGACACAAACATCAGATATAGGAATGTGCAAAGGTAAAACAGGAGTAACATGGCAATAAAGAGACAATATTCAGCTTACTGAAGTTAGAAAACAAACAAAAAAAATGCAGTAAGAATAATTTAAATGTAAGTATATCAACAACTGGTTTTGGAAAAAAATGCCATTATACTGTAGCAAGTGCCCTTCAGACATTTAGTACTCCCACCTTTTACAATATTCTGGCACCATTGCTGCATACTAAGGGCTTCTGTCCACATTCTTGCATCCCTCCACCCCCATTTTGAACTCTCATTGTGTGCAGGCATCTTGGGGAGTGGCAGAAATGGATTTATTCTACACATAGCATCATTTCCTGAGGCTCCTTCCCCTTTTGTCTAGGGCATACCTGTAGGGTCTACCTACATTCAGCAGTTTAGCAAATACATAAAAATTAGGTGACATAAATTAAAAGAGACTAATAAAGAGTATAACTGTTTATGACTTGCCTCAGCCTCCTTGACAAACAAATCAGAATATGTATCTTTATTAAATTTTGTAGTGACACTATTTTAATTACAGAATGTACATTTTAATAGGTAATTTGATTTTTTTTCATGACGTTTTGCCCTTGAAAATGCAGACCTCAGAATAAAATTAAAAAAGGTGATTGAAATCGATCAAAAAGGGAACAAAATCACCCAGCAGCTGGATTTGCATTTTGTTTTTCCTCGCTTCAGTTCACCTTTTACTCTGGCATAACAACAATTTATGATTGCAGTCAAGATCCTGATTACACTAAGGTTGGCAGTGACAGAACAAATTTCTTCCAGTCACCAAGAAAAATGCATAACCTGTCAGGGCCCTCCAAACCCTGGGCTGCCTGCAGATGCACTTTTAAATTTAGTGATGTTAATCTTGCCACTGTGAGATGCATTATTAAGAATTAATACAAACGTGAACTGTACAGATTGCAGGATACAGTCGATTACAATATGTGACCTCATTTATAAAATAAAAAAACATAATAGGTAAGCATGACTGGGATACAGTATAGAAAACAGAAGCTGTCTCATAAAAAAAGACAAAAAGGTTTGCTAGCCTTCTCACAATACTGTGGAAAATCATTTAAAATCTCAGTAGAAACAAATTCAAATTAAATTCAATATCCCATTAAAACATTTGCAGAAGCGCTATAATTACAATCTAGTATTGTCATTTAATAATGCTTACTAAGACGTTAGGATCCTGTGAAGTCACTTCATGGCCCTGTTCAATTGTAGAGAAGCATACTGAGAGAATGCAGCATAGTCTAGCTGAATAGAGCACCAAAGTGTGAATGAAGAGGTTACAGAATGGAATACCACCATGTTCACTGGCTTACTATGCAACCTTCATTCTGTAAAATTAGGTAGAAAAACAAATCCTCCTAAGATGAGATGTTGCATCTTACTGGAACTATTCTCTAGTAAATAAACTATAATGAAAAGTCACAAACAAACCCAACCAGTTCAGATCTGTCTATTGTGATTTACACTTTCATGTTTCAACATGTGATATGTAACATCAAATGTGTACTCTATGGCCCAGATATTCAGAAATACACCAAAGACCAGCGCAAGTCTGGGGCAGTGCAAATCTGATGCACCATGGTGCAACAGGAGCCATATTCAGAGGTTGCGCAGGCTGAACTGTGCCAGCACAACCTGGCTGAATATGGCAGAGTTGCACCATGGCACAAACAGGGCTGTGCCATGGAACAAACAGAAATGCTCTAGTGCAACTGTGGGAGCAGAGCAGCAGAATAACAGAGAGGGGCATGGCACAGAGAACAGACCCAGGGACGGAGCCATGGAAGCACAGTGACAGGCCACAGGAGGCCTCCACCAGCAGGGCACACACAGGCTCCCTGACACGTGACCCCAGAACACAACATCAGCACAGATAGCAGGTGACAGGAGGTGCCAACAGCCAACAGAGGGCTGCCAAGGGAGCCCCTTCACAGGCGACTGGCCGTGCCCCCCTCCCAGACCATAGCAGGCCACACCCAGGACCATGCAGCCAAACACACACATGCCACACAGGCACACAGGAAGACTACACAGTAGGCACAGAACATGCCAAGTGGCAGGTAGCATGGCAGACCACATGGGACAGGCCACACAATGCCTAGCAGGGGTCCCAACACAGCATGCGGACAGTACCTGACCAATGACCATGGCTGTATGCCACCACCACCACACACACAACCACCACACACCCCTAAAAGCTTCCTAATGGGCCTCCCAAGGCACAGCCACCAACCCGGGGGATGGACACCACCACAGTGGGATGCGCCACAGCACACAGCAGCAAACCACAGAAGCACAACATGCACCCCATCACATGCACACCACATGGACAGACACTGGGCCACTGCAGCATGGCTCCTCATGCCACCTGCAAAGCAGACACAGACATAGGCAGGTAAGTCCAAAGAATATATTTGTAATCAAACTATCTACAAAACACCAGGGGATGGGAAAGGGTAGGTACAGTGAGAGAAGGGGACAGGGAACAGGGACTGTACAGTGGAAGGGGGGACTGTAGGGGAAGGTACAACAGGGGAAAAAGGGGACAACAGGGGGCAAAACTAACAGTGGCCTCATCCGGCCACCTTGGCATGCCAACGCACCCTCTGATTGGCCAGCAGCATCCTGCATATCTGCAGCACCACCTCCATGGTCACCGAAGCCACAAGCAATGTCTGGCACAGCAGGCAGCTTAATGGCGCATGTGGTGGTCTTCACCACTGGACACCTATAACAAGGGACAAGACAGGTGATCAGTGCAATGTCCCAAGGAACCATGCCCACCAACAGAGTACAATGGGCAGTGAGATCAGACACCCCTGGAGGACCTGTAATGGCCACCTGTAGGGGGAAGGCCAATGCCAGCCAGCAATGCGATGCATCATGACATTACACAGAGGAGGTCCCTGCTGCACAATGGCCATATGATGTGCAATGACAGTCACATGGCACAGTGCACCAGCAGCACCACAGCAACTACAGTGGCAGCCGGGCACATGCCCACCCCAACAACAGCCGGCACATGTGTCCAATGGATGCTTCACAGTGGCATGCACCATGCACAGTGTGACACACACACACACAGCTGCCACGGCACATGGCACAGGCAGCCATGCCCACACCTACTCTCCCTGCCACCCCCTAATGTACAGTGCGAAGGACCATGACAGTGCCTACTTGCCCTCTGTGGCCCTGCTGGTGTCAGTCCCACTCCATCATGGCCCAGAATCAGTGAGGCTATGTGGGATCACAGGGTCAAATGTCTGACCCAGGGGTCAGAGGTCTCCCGACATTACGCATGTGCGCGATAGGGCACGCCACCCCATGCACGACTGTGAGCATAGCTGGCCATGCACAACATGCACAATGCCACTGCAATGCACTGTCCATGCACAGTGTGTGATTGACACCATGATGTCATGATGCACATGCACACTGCGGGCCTGCACACCGTGCATGCGTGCACATTGCGCTGCCACAACTTGCTCCAGTGCAATCCCATTGCACACAGTGCAATATCGCAATATTCAGACACCACATGCAAATGAGCTCATCAGCCAATGAGTGTTGCAGTGGGTGCATTAGCATGTCATTACTGCTGCACCCAACCTCATTTGTATACGTTGCACCTTATAAGTGCCATGGAACAGCACAGGCCATGGGCTGGTTTTGCAACCTTGATAGGTAAGTTGTACATGTTGCTGCAGCTCACTGACAGTAGACAGCACTGCATGGTGGGATGGACCAGGGGATGCTGCCACTGTCACACTGCGCTGCCTATGTCCACAGGCAGCAAGATATCTGCACAAGAGGAGGTCGAGGAGAGGGGGCCTGCACGGAAGCGCAGGCCCAACTTCACAAAACCCGAGACTGATGCACTGTTTGAGGCCTACCTGGACAGAGAGTCTCTGTTGAGTGGTGCCATGTGCACACCAGTGGCCAGGGATGGTGCTTGGGAGGAGGTCGCAGCATATGTGAACCAGCATGGCAGCCACCAGCGGTAGGCACTGGAGTGCCAAAAGAAGGTGGGAACAGACAAGTGGTGGATTAAGGATAAGGTGGAAGCAATCTGGGCATCCTGTATTGCCACTGGAGGAGGGCCTGCAGATGCACCCACACTAATGCTGCAGGAGGAGTTGAAGGTAGCCACCATGTGCCACACCTCAGTGGAGGGTGTGCCTGGAGGAGGATTCCAGATGGGTGCAGCCCATCACTGCATGGTATGTATGTCAGACACGCACTACTGGTGGCATGGAGGGTGCATACATGGGCATGCTGGGGTGCATGTGGCTGGCATACATTCCATGGGCATGTGTGCGCACCCATGCACACGCCATGCTGCAGGGTACATGTAGTGTCAGTGTATGGGGGCACATGTGGGCATTGCATCACTGACATGCCATTTGTCTCTTGTAGCTCGAGCACAGCTCCATGCAGAGGATAGGGCACCAGCAGCAGCAGCAACAGTGGTCGCCGGTGCGGCCCCGGAAGACCAGCCATTCACATCCACCAGAATCTGGGGGCCTGGCAGGCTGCAGCTCAGCAGCATGGTGCAGGTGGCTGTCCTGGACCTGGGGTCAGACAAGGCCCTGGATGTGATCCTGCAAGATGCCAGCCTTGGGGTTCTGTGTGTGGAGACACAGATCAGGGCAGGGTCCAACTCTGATGAGGACTACTCTCAGCTCCTGGACAGCATGAGCAACATTGTGGGTGTGTCGCCCCTGCTGGCATCTGACACAGGCACCATACCCAGTGCTCTGCCAGTGGTAGAACAGCTGCCTGCCACCACTGCAGGTGCAGCAGTGTGTACTGCCATGGCTGTGCCCCGCAGTGGTAGTGGTGCAGCCATGCAGGTGCAAGGCAGTGTACAGTGGCCAGATGGGTGATGGCAGCAGGCTGCGTGTGCCATTGGGCAGCCAGACATGGAGTCTGCCACTGGTGTGCCTGCTGTGCCCATTCCCCCTGCAGACCCCACTGTGCAGCGTCCATGGGAGAGGGGGGCTGTGCAGCATGGCTGGTCACCACAGGAGGATCAGCATCCTGCCTGGGAGCCCCAGGACACCAACCGTCTGGCTGAGCACACCCGGCTGCTGCAGGCATCCATGCAGCAACAGGTGCTGCTTGCCGCTGCGGTGAGTGAATTGTGTGTGGAGGTGCTCCAGTTGGCTGAGCAGCAGGAAAGTGGCACTGCACAGATCCTGGTGGGGATGCAACACATGTAGGAGGCCACGACTGCATCCTTGGATCACATTGCCAGTGCGACCATGGATGGCTTTGCATTGCTGGCTGCACAGGATGTGGCCATGCACAGGTGACCCCCCCGCAGTGCACTGTCCACCCCACAGACCTGGCGTCGGATGACCCTAACACAGTCAATGCTGGGCTCTGATGTAGACATCCCAGGCATGCCCTGTGGCAGGCTTGTTTGGGTGCCTGCACACCCCTCACAAGGACACGGTCGCGGTCCTGCAGTTTCATCTCTGGGGGGCCTTTGGACACTCCCCAGCTCATGTACAGCCTGTGGCTTCCAATCAGCCCCAGCACAGCTGCCTGCATGGCCGTGGTGGCCGTGGTACTGTGTAGCAGCCCTGATCCATGGGCTGCCCTGCCCGCAGTCTGCAGCTGCTGCCCTGTGTGCACATGAGTGGTGTGTGTGTGCCCTCCACTGGTGTAGTGCCTGTGTGTTGCACCACACACTGCCTGTGTGTGTTCCTACCTGGCTGCTCACAGTGTTGCATGGGCGTGATAAGGGCAGTCTAGCACCGGTTGCACCTGTACACTGGTGCAATGTGTCTGATCCATGCCATATACCAATGTCTCGGTGGGTGGGTGCATGTGTGTGTTGCTGTGTGTGGTTGTGTGCCACTGGCTCCCCTACCCCTGCATCATGCCTCTGTACGTGCATGCCCAGTGTAATGCACACCCCTGCATGTGTGCCGTTCCTGGCTGTGTGGCCCATGCTTGTGTACTGCACCACCTACCTGTATGCACCATAGTGCTCCTTTGCAATGTTGTCCCAGTGGTGTCATACCTGCTGGAGCAGCTGAGGGTCCCTCCACCCAGGGGGTGGCTTTCCACCACCCTCCGACCCATCACCTCCATCATCCCCACTGCTGTCACCCTCATCAGCCTCTTCAGCTATCCTATAGTCAATGGCCATGTTGTGCAGTGTGCAGCAGGCCAGGAATAGGCCACAGACTTTTGAGGTGCTGTACTGTAGGGCACCGCCTGACCTGTCTAGTCAATGGAACCATGCCTTCAGCATGCCAAAGACCCGTTCAATGATGTTGCGCATGCTGGCATGTGCCTTGTTGTACTGTTCCTCTGCTGGGGATGATGGGCACTGGTAGAGGGTGAGCAGCCAGGGCCTCAGTGGGTATGCACTGTCACGTGTATGGAGATTGACATGGTTAGCCCTCTGCTATTCTGTGCTGTGCCCCTTGCTTGTCGCTTGTGCCCATGCCACCATGCACTCCCTGCCCACCCCATCCCAAGGTCTGCTCTGCCCATCGCTGCTTGTCCATGCCATACTCACCCACTAGGTGGCCAGTGTGGATGTCCCCACATTTAAACCTGTGGCACAGTGAAGAGCAGTACCAGATGAATGCATCATGTGCACTCCCAGGGTGTGTGGTGCAGACATTGGTGATGTGCCCCATGGCATTGCACACCACCTGGCAGTTGACACTCTGGCTCCCCTTACTGTTGATGTATGCCACACCCTTGGGGCCAGGTGGCATGTGGATGCCCACGTGGGTGCAGTCAATGGCCCCAATCATGCCAGGCATGCGTGCCACCATGCGGGAGTCCTGCACAGTTGCTGTACACTCCACCTGTGTGCTGGAGAAACATATATATTCTGAAGCACATGGCAGCAGTGCATTGAGGAACTGTGTGAGGAGGCAGGATGTGGCCAACTGGGTTATGCCTGTTGGTCTTTGGAAGGTGCCCATGGTGAGTAAGCACATGATAGTGGTCACCTGCACCTCCACGGACATGGCATGGCTCCGTCTGGTAGGTGCCTGCATCTCCTCACTGCACAGCTCATAGAGCTGCCTCAGAATGGCTCTGTTCATGTGGTACTGGCCCACAATCTCTGTGTTGCTGTAATTCTCAAAAGTGATGAGGGCATGGTACCACCTGTGTCAGGCATACTGCAAATGGCTCTTCCTTGGCCACATCACTGTTCTTTCTGCCACCTCACACCCCTCATTATGGCCTCCATCATGAAGGGTGCATTGTCCATGACCCTTGCTGTCTACTGTACCCCTGGGTGGTTGGCGCTGGCTGTGTGGCACCCTGGCACATGGTATGTGTGTGTGTGTGTGTGTCTCTCTCTCTCTCCTCCTCTCTCCCTCCCTCCCTCAGGACACCTCTCTGTCCCTGTCCTTCTGTGTATGGCCCTTGTCTGTCTGTCTGTGCCTCTGTCTGTCTGTCTCTCTCTCTGTCACTCCCTCTCACTCTCACCCCTAACACAAGTGCTGTCTGTGTGTTTGCGCCCTGTATTTATAGGAACAAGTTTGCTCGGAGCAACTTCAGTTTGCTCCACACTTGCACCATGGATTCACTGTTGAATATGCCACTGTGCTGGATATTCCTGGGAATGCTCCCCTGCTCTTTTACCTGCATTCATTATAGTTGCACATTGGCACAATGGATTTTTGTGTTGTGCACTGACTCCCACTGAATATGGCTCCTTGGTGCAATACCGCACTTGTGCCAGTGCAACTCAGTTGCGCCATGCGCAACTGCTCTGAATATCTGGGCCTATAACATGTGTAAGAACATTCTAGCTACCTGCCTGGCTAAAAATCCTGTACAAGAGTGCAGTTATCTGGCCATAATTACACTCCAGTGCTTCTTTAGACTGTTCACCAGCTTGGACTACAAAACAATACATTAACACTGGAACTATGTTTTTGTCTTCCACTCTTATTTCATAAAGAAAACAATATTTTCTATACAACAAACTTTTTAAGACATTTTTAAGCAGGAGTCATGTTATAAGTGCAGCTTAAGATCGCCAGCCTAGTGATGCTGATGGCTGAGGTGCTGGATGCCTTACCTGGTGCCACGCTGGTGACCCATGTTTGGGAATGAGCACGGGTTTCTGGGGTCAGCAGGGAAGGAGAAGGATCAAAAGTGTGAAGGACTGTTCTCCTTCTCTGGGTAGAGGGGGTTCCCAGTATTAGGCACAGTACTAGCCCCAGGCAGGGGCTGGGGCTGGGTGCAGATACTGTAGATAAGGTGGGCAGAGAGGAGGCAGATGCCTGGAGGTGTGTATGCAGATGCATGCACGCTCCCTCTGTTGGTGTCCTGCATGCCTTCTCTCTGCAAGGGGAGAAAATCAAGGGAAAAAAAGGCCCTGGTCATGCAGCTTGATGGCTGTTCATTGACCGTGCATCTCCGAGGACATCACCATATTACTGGATCCGATTCTGTCAGGGAAGATGAGAGGATCCCCATCAACCCACCACAGGGAACAAGCCATGGGGGTAAGCGGCGATGGTCCACAATGTGGAGCTGCAGGGATGAACTGCAGGCAGAGACAAGGAGGCCTGGAAAGAATTAGCCAACCAGGAGCCAGGAGAGAAACTAGACTTACAAAAAAAAATTAGTGCAGCTTAAGACACTTCAAAGATGTGTAATCATGGTTAATAATCACACTTCCCTCTTGTGTGTTTAATGACACTTGGTGCAAGCTCCTTGTGCAGAACAACACACTTGAGGTGTGTGAGAACTGACCCATAATTACAATCCCTGGTGTGTCTTATTGCATACATACTAGAATGAAGTGATAGTGACTGTAAAGCAGACAATAAAGCAAGGGTTAGTAAAATCAAAACACTGGAACTGTCTGTTATTAAATGCAAGAAGTCTCAATAATAAATTGGATAAACTGGTGTTCACACTAAATACATACAGTATTAGTTTATGTGCTATTAATGGAACATGGTGGAAACAGGACTATTCATGGGACAAACAAATCCCTGGTTTTCATCTTTATCATAGAGATAGGCCACATCAAAAGGGTGGGGGTGTTGCCCTATACATAGCTGATCATATTACATCAGAAAGTGTAGAAATTATTAATAGTGATACAGCTGAGTTAATCTGGGTTGTTAGCCCCCCAAATGCCCAAATTAAAGTGGGTGTGGTATATAGGCCACCATCTAACACACAGTTAGATGACCTCAGACTTTTAGAATGTTTATATAATCTCACCCAATCTGGAAATTATTTGCTAGTGGGTGACTTTAATCTTCCAGGGTTGAGTTAGGACCCCCTAAAGCAAAATAACAAAATGAGCAAAGATTCTTCTAATTTTTTTCTGCTAAATAATTTTGAACAATATGTTAAAGATCATACTCGGGGAAATCATACTCTGTATTTGGTACTTAGTAACCTGGATTATGATATCCAGGATTGCAGAGTTTTACATCGTCTAGGTTCCAGCAACTATAACATGGTGGAATTTAGTATTAATGAGGTTCCATCAAAGATGACCCGCAGAACAGTGGTACATAATTTCAGCAGGGCTAATTTTAACAGTATTAGCAAACAATTAGCTTCATGGGACTGGGAGGTAGATTTCAGTGGACTGATGTTACAGCAAAAGTGGGATATTTTAAGTAACAAAATTAAAGCGCTGGTACAGAAATTCATTCCTCATATTAAAAAGACTACAAACTAAAAAAAAACAACACATGGCTAACCCCACAAATAGTTAAAAGCATAAAATGTAAAAATAAGGCATACAGAAACGTGAGAAAAAGCGGGCAGCCTGAAAAATGGGTTGAATTTAATCTTGAACTGAAAAAAAATGTAGATCAAGCATACGAAAAGTGACAGAGACCTTCGAATATAACTTGGCAACCAAAGTTCAAAATAATTATAAATCTTTTTTCTCATACATAAATAACAAAAAGGGTGTAAATAAATCAATAGGGCCCATAAGGGGACCGACCACATGGTAATTTGATATTGGACGATAAAGACATGGCATGTCATTACAACGCATATTTTGCATCAGTGTATAATCCAAAAATCCAAACACCTTACAACATCAGGTAAAGGATGTAGGCTTTCCCCTTAAAATCAAGGTCAATGATGTGAGAGACAGACTAAAAGCCTTAGACCAGAATAAGGCACAGGGACCCGAAGGCCTCCACCCTAGGGTGCTTAAGAAGCTGTCTGATGTATTGGCCCCCCCAGTAGCTCACTTATTTCAACATTCTATAGATAAATCTGAAGTCCTGGTTGAATGGCGGCATGTGGATATTATACCAATATATAAGAAAGTGTCAAGACAAGTGCTACCAAATTATAGACTTATCAGCCAGACATCAATATTGGGAAAAACCATGGCAGCCATCATCAAAACCCATATTACCAACATGTTAGTCATGTCAGGAGAACTAGACCAAAATCAGCATGGTTTCAGAAAAGGTAGGTCCTGTCAGACAAACTTGCTGGAGTTTTAAGATAAAGTGAATCAAGCACTCGACATTTGAATAGCAGTGGATGTTATTTTCTTGGATTATTCAAAAGTATTTGATAAGGTACCATATGAACTCTTGATTGAGGCTCTAATTAAGCAGGGTATACATGCTAATATTTCTTTATGGATTGAAAATTGGTTGACAGATTGGAGGCAGAGAGTATCGGTGAAGGGATCTTTTATCAGATTGGGTAACAGTGACTAACAGGGTGCCACAGGGCTCGGTGCTGGCCCCTGCCTTTTCAACTTATACATTTCATCTATGCAAACCTTGACAAATGTGTGACTGTCAGAATTTGCAGACAATACAAGAATAGGGTATCAGATAAATTCTAAAGAGGACTCAGATACCTTACAACTAACATTAAGAGAAATTGAAAACTGGGCAATAATAAATAAATCCATGTTTAATGTCGATAAGTGTAGGGTCATGGACCTGGGAAAAAATAACACCCATTATGAATACACACTAAATGGAATAGTGTTGCAGAAGACATCAGAAGAAAAGGATCTGGGGATTTATATTACCAATGACCTGAGCTTTAAAACACACGGTAATCACATTATCAGAAAACCTAGTGGTATCCTACATTGCATAAATAAGCATATCAAAAGTAGAGACAGATCGGTGGTAATGCCTCTGTACAAGGCTTTGGTCCATCCACATCTGGAATGTTTTGACCAATTTTGGTCACCTGGGGGAAAAGGGACCATAAAATCACTGGGACAGGTACAAAGGAAGGCAACATGACATGTGGCAGGCCTAGAGGGGTTACACTACCAGTAGAGACTAGCGGAGTTGAAACTGCATTATTTGGAATTCCATAGGCTCCGAGGTGACATGTGCATGGTGTACAGAACACTATCAGATGATGACCTGTGGCAACAACTGGGATTGGAGTTAAGGATACAGCCATATGATACAAGAGCTCACCCACTTCAAATCCGGATCAGCTCCTTCTGTACAAATGCTAGGAAAAACTGGTTTAGTAAAAGGATAACTGGTATCTGGAATGGTCTTCCAATAGAAATAGTGGCTAGTTCGTAAATGAATATTTTTAAAAAATCCTTGGATGAATACCTGACCAAACAAGATATAACTGGATATTAACTAGGCAGGCCATCATGGACTTCTTTTTTCTTGGCCTTGTAATAACCTATGAGACCTTGATTTAATGTACTGTACAGAGCATCACAGCATCAGATGTAGAGTGAAAGCAGCAAGGGTCATTTTTTTCAAAGGAGTGCCTCTTCTACTTAACCTATAATGACCTTACAGCTGGTTATTTCTTGGGGGATCAGTGACTGGTAGGGGGTGGCCTGAGGTGCAGCAGAGGACCCATCCCCTTGCCAATCGTTAATCGCAGGGAAATGACCAGCTGTGAGGTCATTATTGTGATTATGTCTAATCACAATAATGAGAGCTTTTTTATAGTTTTAGTGCAGAAAACAGTTCTTGTTTTGCTGCTGTCAGCATACAGCACATGATCAACTGAATGTTGCTGCCCTACTGAGCATTTCTGAGAATTCAAATAAGCATGGAAGCCAATCAGTCAGCTACTTTAGCTCATGAATAATTAGCCGTATAATATTAAATTCCTATAGAGCAAGGCCACCAAATGGCCCAACGGTGGTGGCAGCCCATTGCACTGCTGTGCAGGTAACCCAGTCTGGGGAGTGAGCTCAGGATACTTCATTGGCAGGCAAGCCTGGCTGCAACAGCTACCACTTACTAGTGTGCTGTCAGTCAGGGAGGAAAGGCACTGAGTAACCGTTCTTGTGGTGGGCTAAATGAGCTGAATCTCCTCTGCAGACCATTGCTGCATACCATACAGCTGAGGTCCTAGAGAGCTGGTCACAAGTCAAAGGGTGGAGGGAATACGGGTAGAAAACCAGGGGGAAAAACCCATATACCATCTGTATGACAGCCTGAGTTCCTGGACTCCCCTTGGTCCT
Organism: Neoceratodus forsteri; assembly: GCA_016271365.2. Classification (NCBI taxonomy): domain Eukaryota; kingdom Metazoa; phylum Chordata; order Ceratodontiformes; family Ceratodontidae; genus Neoceratodus; species Neoceratodus forsteri. Next base: position 1,732,890,332 of record CM057450.1, on the reverse strand, counting down.
AGTGTTTGCCTGACACTGGATTCTAGTCCACATAGTGGGCAGCCTTAGGTGGTGTGGTGAAGGATGAAAACCCTTCCCTGGAGTCCATGCCAGAGAAGGAAAGTCAAGGGGGAGGTTGGAGTAGTAGTCTACCCAGGGAATAAAAGGGGTGAACAGGCCAGACCATGATGTATGTAATATACATTAGCATTTGTGCACTAAGATAAAAACACTATCAAAGATACACAACCCTAGCTACTTAGATAAGTTGTTTTTGTCTTGCTAGGAGAATACATCATCTTGTTTATCTTGCTAGCAGGGTATGCCACTCTGTACCTGCCCTGATCATAGTGCCTCACACTGTCTTGAATTGTGAAACAGTCAAGGTGCCTATAACTTTAAAGTAGATTGTACAAACCAGACATCGGACAGGTGGCTCTCAGATATCATTTTTAGCTTCATTCATGGTTTGTGACCTCTTGAATCTCACTCATGGCTTTGCCACTCATGAGGGTCAAGAGGTAACTGATCACTCATGAAAATAAAAATACTATCTGATAGCTAGCCTCCCATCAGAAATATCCTCTATATCCCTGTCACCAGAGTATATTCATGACAAACACAGCAGGGAAAAAAAAAACTCTCTAGGAAAAAACCTTATAGAGCATTGAATTTTTTCGATGTCACTTCATTGTGTTAATAGAATGAATCTTATCCAAAAATTCGGATCCATATGCAGACACAGTCCAAACAGTACCACTTTCTCACCACTTCAGAAATTCAAGCAAAACTTAGTCAAGGCAATGCAATTTATTGTGCAGCTCAGTGCTGTGTAGTACAGACCACACATCCAAACCTCTGACCCTGTCCCCTGGACACAGGGTCAGAGGCTTGGATGCATGGTTGGTACTACACAGCATTGAATGGCACAATAAATTGCATTGCCTTGAGTAAGTTTTACTTGAATTATTGGAGAGATGAGAGAGAGCGCTACTGTTTGGATTGTTTATGTAAGTTTGAGCTAGCCATCCTAGTAGCATCTCCTACTCCAATTGAAAAGTCACAGCACCAGTTGGGATGTGATCTTCATACAGATCGAATAGATTTACTTAGATTTAGAAACATAGAAACATAGAATCTGATGGCAGATAAGGTCCACTTGGCCCACCCAGTCTGTAAATTTTCACCTACCTACAATATCATCACATATCTTACTAGATCTCCAGCTCTTTCTCCCTTCCCCCTTCCTTTCTCCTAAGATTCTTTTATGCCTATCTCATGAATTCTTGAATCTCACCACTACTTTTGCCCCACCACCTCTCCTGGAAGGTTGTTCCAGGAATCCACCACACTTTCTGTGAAGAAGTACTTTCTCACATCTTTCCTGAATCCCACCCCTGCTTCATAGTATGTCCCCTTTTTCCTGAGCATCTTTTTTTCCAAAAAATATTTCCCTCCTGTACCTTATTTACCCGCAGATAAATGTATTTATTTATTTATTTAACACCTAACCGGAATTACAACGTTTGAGTCATATTCTCCTCTATAAAGGCTCCACGTCAATAGTACAGGCATGGGAAGAATACAAAGTGGTATTGCAACGAATACACAAAGCATATTGAATAGAGTAGGGGAAAAGCATTTTCCATAACATGTAGAAGAACAATAAATCAATAGGTCTAAGGTCAGGTAGACCTAGCGTTCACAGTAGTTCATGCAGTAACAAAAACATAGTGCTAGGGTAGGTAGTTTACCCAGCGTCAATAGGTGACATACCTCCTAGAGATACACTAGCAAATGAGGTCCAGCAATAATCTAAGTACAAGACCCATGGAGATACAAGGGTGAGTGGGGCTGGATTATGGGCAGTCACAGGAGGATAGCTCAGGTAGATGACTTTTGAGGGATGAGTTTTGATTCCAAGGCGATAGTGGCCAGGAAACCATTTAGCCATTTAGGTGCCCAGTGAAGCAAAGCCCTTTGGCATAATGAGGTTCTGCAACTGGGCACAGAGAGTGAGGGCCTGGTGTTGCTTCTGAATATTCTGAAAAAAGGGTCAGGATTGATGAGAGAGTGGAGCCCAGGTGGAGCTAGTCTGAAAAGTACTTTTTTAGCAAGGAGTCAAGTATGATATTTCAGCCTCCTGTCAAAATTTAGCCAGTTTGTAGATTTGCAGAGATCACAGGTATGTGTGAGTGAGTCACAACCCGTGAGAAGGTGAAAGGCTTAATTTAAAGTGGTTTTGACTCGGTGGAGGGCAGTCAGGTCCATTGGGCTGTATATCACTATACCATTGTCCAGAAGGGAGAGGACCGAGGAGGATACTGCAAGTCAAAGGGCTTCAGGGGTGTGATAGTGCTTGAGACAGTATAGAATATCAATCCTGGAATTTAGGGCAGAAGAGAGATGCTGAATATGGGAGTGGAAGGTGAGGGATGAGTCAAGGGTTATATCTAGGTACTTGAAAGTTGAGACTTGCTCAAGAGGGGCATTCATGGAGTTGCAGATGTTCAGGCAATAGTCACAGTGCGAGTTCTGATGGTGGGTGAAGATCATGGACTTGTTTTTTTTTGTAATTGGGGATTAGTGTGTGGGCCACAAATCAGGATTCTACTTCTCTAAATAGGTCCTGGAGGGTATGGTGTAGTGTGGGGGTTGGGGATGGGGGGGTCATGAAAATGATGGCATTGTCCACATAAAGAAGCAGTTTCCCAGGGCAGGAGTTGGGAAGGGAGTTGAGAAAAAAACTAAAGAGGAGGGGACAGAGTATCAAGCCTTAGGGGACACCAAAATGAACAGGGTGGCTGGTGGAAATAGTGTAGCCAATCTTAACTTGTTTGGTTCTGCCAGACAGATAGTGAACCAGGATACCAACTCTTTGGAGAGGCCCAAGGGGGGAAGTGAGTTTAGGAGTCAGATGTGATTAGCAGTATTGAACACCTTGGTTAAATCAATATAGACCAATCCAGCCAAGTGACCGCTATTGAGAGTGTGGTTTATAAAGGACATATACTCAAGGAGGGTGGTGGTAGTGCTATGGCACCTATGGAAACTGTGTTGTGTTGGGAATAGCAGGTTATGTTTAGCGAGATAGTCTGTAAGTTGATCCGAAACTATCTTTTCCAAGGATTTAGAGAGTGGGGTTAGAATGGAAATGGGGCAGTAATTGTTGGGGGAGGTGTGGTCACCTTCTTTTAGAATGGGGGTGATGACAGTGCATTTCCAGGGCATTGGGAACTGTCCTAGGCAGACGGACAAGTTTAGGATTTTGGTGAGTGGGAGGAACACTTCATCAAGTGTGAGGCAAAGGAGTTTTAATTCCAAGGAGACACTGCTGTGGTGGGACTTGCTCAGAGATTTAGAGAGGTATCTTCTGGCAGCGCAAGTGGGGATGGTCCAGAGACAAAAAGGGAGTATTGTCCAGTTTGGTGTTTGCAGGTGTGCAAGCCAGGAGGGGATCAAAGAAGTTGGGTGGAAGGATGCTACTGAGGTCAGAGAAGGTTTTTTGAGGGTATTTGAGATGGCTAGGGTGTCTCTGTCATATCTTCCTCTTCCTTCTCTCTTCCAGGATGTACATATTGAGATCCTTTAGTCTATCCTCATAGGGCTTTTGATGCAGACCCTGCACCATTTTAGTTACCATCTTCTGGACTGCCTCCACTCTGTCCCCTTCTGTAAATGTGGTCTCCAGAAATGGGCACAATACTTGAGCAGGTCTTTCCGGTGATCTATACAGAGGCAACACTTCTCCCTCTTTCTGTTGGCGATACCCCTCTCTATGCACCCTAGCATCCCACTAGCCTTTCCAACTGTGTTGTTGCAGTACCTGGCCATCTTTAAGTCATATGATATGATCACGCCCAGGTCTCTTTACTGGTTGGTGGTCATCAATACAACTCCACCCATTTTTTCACTTTGCCCCTGGATTTCTGTTCCAGAGGAGCATTATTTTACACTTTTTCACATTGAAACAAAGTTGCCATACCCTTGAGCATTCCTTGAGTTTTCTCAGGTTTCTGCTCATCCTTTCCACAACCCCTGAAGTGTCCACCCTATTGCAGATTTTGATGTCATCCACAAAGTGCCACACCTTTCCTTCCAGCTCCTGTGGAATGCCACTTTTTTTCATATAGGTTGTTTCCACTGGGCACACTGTGGGTGACTGAATTCAACCAGGTGCCTGCCACCCAAGTCCATCTGCCACCTCCCAGACTATGCCATGCTCCATTCCCTCAACGGATTTAACCCCGTGGTGGGGACAGTAAAGGGAAGGCCATCCTGCCCCTCCCCAGAAGTCACAATCCTGACTGTGGTATTGATAAGCCAGTGACAGAGCAGGACGGGGGCAGGCAGGGCTTCTTGAAGCCTATGGTCAACATTTTCCTCTGACTTTTCTCCCCATGCCATGGCACCATAAGCACGTGGGCATGGAGACACACATGCGGCACATAGCCACAGACCCTACTTGCTGCTCAGACACTGATATTGCCACCTGGCCTCCACCACATGATAGCCAATGAGTGACACAGCCAATTGCCCCTCCCTGGGAGAACAGAAGAGTCTATCAGATAAGATGCTCAGTCCTGGACTTCCCCTGCTGACCCCCAGCAACCTGAGTTTGCTTCCGAACCCAGGTCACTGGCATGGCGTGAGATGTGGCATCCAGTACCTCAACCCTTTTAGTATCATCAGGCTGGCCTGTGCAATGCCACTTCTAAAGACATTAAAAAGGACTGTCCCCAGCACTGTACTTAGAGGCACCCCACTGGCCACCCTCACTTCCTCAAAGTTAACTCTGTTTACCACCACCCTCTGGTGCTTATCCCATAACCAATTTCTTACCTAGTTTACATCCTTTGGACCAACTCCTAAGCTAGCCAGCTTGCTTACTAGTCTTCTATATGGAATGGTGTCAAAAATCTGACTGAAATGAAGGTAGCCCATGTCCACCACTCCACCTTGATCTAATTCCTTGGTCACCCAGTCAAAGAAATCTGCCTTGGGTCTTGCAACCCATTGGATTCAAGATATTCTAGAATCCTTTCCTTCGGCAGTTATTCCACAAACTTTCCCACCACTGACAACAGCAGACTAGCCTATAATTGCTTGCCTCCTCCTTGCTACCACTTTTGTAAATTGAGACTACATACGCCTTCCTCATATTTTCAGGAACCACTACTGTTTCCAGTGAACTGTTAAATAGAAACATGAGAGGTGTAGCCAGTACCTCCAAGAACTCTCGAATACCCTAGGGTGAACTCTGTCTGGCCCCATTGCTTTGTCTACTTTCAGATTAGCAAATCCCGTCAGGACTCTCTCTACCAAAAAAGTAGCAGTTTTCACCACCCTCCCTCCAAAGCTCTTGTTACTTTTTTTGGCACCTCCCCTTCTTCTTCCTCTTTGAAACGTGAACAAAAATACTTGCTCAGGAAGTCTGCTTGTTCCTTGTTCCCCTCTGCACAGTCTTTCTCCCCTTCTCTTTTTAATCTTACAGTGTCTACTCTGGTCCTCCTCTTTTGCTACTGCCTGGGCTATTCTCCTTCAGTTTGTGTCTTTGCACTCCTTACTGATTTCCCTGCTTCCCTCAATTTCCCATGATACACCTCCCTATTACCCTCCCACTGTGTCTCGTAATACCTTCTGAATACTACCCCTTTAGCCTTTATGTTTTCAGCTACCTCTTTTAAGAATCATAGCAGACTCTTTTTCCTCTTGCTTTTGCTCACTTTCTTGATGTAGAGATTTGTCACCTTCATTTTACTCCCTTTCAGATTCTCCCACTGTTCCTCCACCCCACTCAGGTAATTTCTGTGCCAATTCATCGCTGAGACATTCACCCATCTTTATAAAATATGTCTTCCTGAAGTCCAGGACACTTGCCTTTATGTGGTTGGATTATGCAGCTGCCCTTTTACTGAACCACACTGTATTGTGATCACTGGTCCAAAGGTGGCTTCCCACCTTGATGTCTGCAACACTGTTCCTGTTAGTGAGTACCAGGCCAGTATTACCCCATCATGAGTGGGTTTACTGACTAGCTGCCTGAAAAAACAACCCCCGCAGGGAGTCCAGGATGCCCCTGCTTCTAGCCTATGCTGCAGTTGGGAGGCTCCAATCTAGATTCAGCAGAATTATGTCTTCCACCAGCAGCAACTCCCTTCTTTTCTGCCATCTTGCCAATGGATTCCACCAGTGGCTTAGAAAATGGTCTACAAAATCTCTGGGCTCTGACTGGCTGATAGATCTGCCAAGGTGGGCGTCTATCAGGCAACAGAGCCTGGGTATTAAAAGTGTCATCATTAACCAACCTAATCACCAATAACAGTGTGCCCATGGAATTTTTCATTTTAAATAGTTGCCATTTTTTTCTCTCACTTAGCAAGAGGCATGGTCCCCCCATACTGTCACAAACAGTGCCACTGTCCAATATTTGCTCAGCTCTTGTGTGAATAAGAATAGTGTTAATAAAAAGCCAAAACAACACTCCCTCCCCCATGCAAACCCTGCCCACAACCCCATGGCAGTTCCTTAGATTTAGAAACATAACCCCATCTCCAAAATCCAGCCTGGCTTGTGGTACCGAATTTTCAATTTTTAGAAAAAAAATGGTAAGACAAAAGCGGCAGTTCCTTGCAGCAGTGGTGCGGTAGTGCAACCTCGCTCTATTTTCTTGTTAATCAACACTGCAGTTTAAAAACCAAACTTAAACAAAAACTGATTTTTTTTTGTTTTCTTAGGCACTGAAGTACTGTTGGATTGAGATGTCACTAGACCTCACCCTATCTGCTCTCGATCTCTTGCTAACGTCCGGGGACAGGGCTTTATACATCACCATCCTCACTTAATCTCTCCTGCTCAGCTCCCGAGTCCCAATGTGTAGCTGCCAGTTTTCTCAGAGGTGGGGGAATCCACACAAGAACTACATTACAGTTATTGCCACAAAGGAAAAAAAAACAGAGCTGCTACCTTAAAAAACAAGTAAGTAATTTAGAGAGCGGCCCCCAAGCTACTGTCTCTCCTGGTAGTTCTGGGTCTCCACTTCCTGGGTATCATAAGGTCACACGCCTCATGACTCACAAATCCCTTCTCGAATACCTTTCTACTTTTACCAAATAAACAGCAACACCGCAAATAAACAGTACTATAGCAGTTTCTCTGGTTGGGGACAGTATACAAGAAACTGCATCTTTTATTCTGGATGTGGTTGTGGGGAAGGGTCAGCGGAAGAGAATAGCTCTGTGATGTCCATATGTGTGTGGGGGGAAGTGGGAGCAATATCAGATGGAACAGCCCCAAAATGGAGGGATTACTTTAACAAAAAAAGGGTTTTTTCTAGTATTTGTATTTGTCTTTAAACTGATTTTCTTTATTTTACAACTTAATCAAAATTTACACAGATGACCATTTTCTAAGCACAATAATACCCTCCAGGGTGGGCAGTATTGTTCTATATCGGACCTTCCAGGGGCTATAAGGCCCTCCACCTGCAGCATCAGGCCTCATTACACCTCTGGGCGGTCCAGTATAGCACAATACTGCCCACCCTGTTGGGTATTATTGCTTACTTATCTAACTCCTCACCCTGCACTAGAGGTATGTTGATTACACCAGTGCAAATGATTGCTCCATTCCCCCTCTGCTCCTATGTTCCCTGTATCTCCTTCTCTTTTATGCTTTCCATCTCATAGAGCAACACACCCTGTCCTTTCTTTCCCAGTCTGCTATGGCAGTGTCCCAGTTATGGTTTTCAGTGCACCATGACTCACTAATGGACATAATATCCAGGCTGGCCACTACCATGATAGTCTCTAGGTCCAGAATCTTATTTCCTTGATGTCTAGCATTTGCAAAAATGGCCTTCCAGATTTTACCACTCTGCTTGTTACTCCCCAATTTTCCTTTCTGCTCCCCTCCTTCTCGCTTCTCTTTTTAATACTTACATTCACATCCCCCTTCATTTCTATTTCCCTGCTTCTTTTATTAATTTAATTTACATTCTGTAAGATTCTCTCCTTTGTGTTCTCCCAGTCTCTGTTTCAGCTTGTGTGTGCAGTTTCTGCCTCTTTGATTCCCTCCCACTTCGGCTAGTTTAAACGCTCATCAAAGTAACATTTAAACCATCCACTGAGGAACATCGTTTCCATCCCTGCTGGATGCAGGACATCACCCCTGTATAGTCCCTTATCCCTCCAAGTAGGTCCCCAGCTCTCAATATGGCCAAACACCTCCTCTCTGTACCATTCCTTCAACCATGAATTGAAGCTCCTGGCATGGAGATCCCGCTCATCCCCCCATCTTAATCATGCAGTACCTCAGCAAAAGCACTGAGCATGCTACCTGTTTCAGACCCCTTCCCAGCTTCCTAAACTTCCCTACACTATCCTATTCCCAACCTTAACCAGCTCATTAGCCTCCAGGTTGGTAATAATATCTAGATCTCACTTCCATCCTGCTGCCTTTGTGACTCTCTGGGCCATGGTGCCACATGGGTACCTAACATCACTCTCCCCCTTCCTTCCAATTCTGAAGCCAATCCCTCTCACAGTTAAGTCCCCCAGCTGAAGCTGCTTTCTCTTCTCTTCTCCAAAGGTCCTCTACTATCCACCTTGGGGTCTTGACTATGGAGGACACTCACATCCTCTCAGGTCACTACAATGGGTTCTTCCTCCTGACTGTCCTGCTGTGCCAGAGGGGCATAGGAATTATGTAGTGGTACTAGTTGAGGAATGTGCCTCTGACCCTTCATCCCCACTCTTCCAGAGTACACCATAGTGCAGCCTTCCCTCCTCCTCCTCCTCCTCCATGGCATCCTCTGAGGTAACATTGGCAGACATGGTGGCCCCTGAGTCAAGGAGGAGGTTCCTCAAATCCTAGCCTACTCAGCCTGGAATCTAGCAGCCTCCTCCCTAAACCTAGAGAGATGCTTGCAAATGAGGCAGCACTACAGTCTCCAGAAGGTCTGTCTGAAAATTGCCACCCAAATTGCACCATAGTCCTCCTCTGAGGTAACAGTGCAGACTTGGTAGCCCCTGAGTGGGGGAGAAGGTCCCCTGAATCCTAATTAACTTAGCCTGGAGTCTAGCAACCACCTCCGTCACCTAGAGATGCATGCAGACAAGGCAGCACTGTAGTCTCCAGAAGGTCTCTCTAAATACTGCCACCCTACAGCCACTGCACTTCACCACTCCCAGCATTCCCAATTTCTTCTCATCCTATGTCACTTAAAACTTAATCACATGACTTTGTCTTGTCAGCAGAATGGATATTCTAAAACATATTCTTCATTCTTTGGACAAACAATGTTGTCAAAAGTTTGTTTTTCATATGCACTTTTCTTTTTTCATTATTCTTTTTTATTGTTGCGTCTTTGTAGTTGTGTTTATTTATTTTACCAGAAAGCAGCATCATTGAACAAGCTCATTTACAAGGAGGTCTTGGGTAGGACAGAATGCAAAAATAATACAGCAGGTTAGACAAGGATCACTAAGGACAGTTGTCACACATTTATAAAATAATGCCAGTACAGAGTCATGAAACCTGTAAAAACACAAGACACAGTACAATAAATTGCAGTTCAGACATGATGAGAGTGAAAAAGACTGTAAAATGATAAAATATTATGTTGTGCCATCTAAACAAAATTTTTAAAACATAAAGTATTACATAAAAAACATTTTAAAATAAGAAGACAGAAATGTTTTATGGCAATTAGCATGTGAGGATATAAACATAGTGGTTTCATCTCAGTTACTAAAGCAGTTTACATCAGACTCCTGTTCCTGTTTTTGTGCTTACATATATTTTTGGTATTTTTTTCTTAACAGAACCTGCAGCACATCTAAAATGTTTTGCGTCAGAGGTATTACTCAATAAATTATCAAAGTGAGTATTGTAAGGTTACCATTTGTGTGCTACCTGCTGATTACTGGAGCAGCAATGCTTTTTCTACAATGTGGGAAAAAAAGTTATGGTCACCAGTTCCTTCTTTCCTTCCTTCCTTTGTTTCATCACCAGGTGCCCTGGGGGTACCCCGTCAATTGAGTGCTACCAGAATAGCACCACACTATACAGTGCTAGTCTGGTAAGCGCTCACGTGGACAGCGACTGGGGATTTACAGCGCATGCTGTAAAAGCTCCCCTGGTTGCTGTCTGTGGTCCTGTATACAGGATAACAGCCCCAGGAGCCAAGAGGCTGACTGAGCTGCTCCTGTGGTGTGGAGGGCTGGGTTATTGTGCAGCTTGGCCAGCAGTGGTGGAGATCAGGGTTCTGACCTTTTAGCACACTTCAAGACTTGGAATTCTTTTTTTATATGGGGCCGTAGTGGCACCACGAATTTTAACTTTCTCTGGGATCCGCTCCCCCTCAGAGTGAGAATCCTAAAGATGGAGGAGGGGCAAGGGGCAGAGCCCTGTGGAAAAAAAGAATCGGTGCAATTTTTACCACACGCAGCATGGAATGCTATTGTTGTCAGTGCTGTTTGGAACCAGTGCTCACTAGACAAGCATAAAGTTTCACAATATGCAAACACATTACCACATAGTCATGCCTACCATAACTTACACGTACTCTTATCAGAGCAGATGCTATGCCCTTGGGACAGTTTTCTTCATTTACTTGTCTTCAGAAATGGATTATTTTTGTGGAGTGTTCAAGAGGAAGGGCAAAGAGTGTTGGGGACCAGAAGGGGGGCTAGGTCAGGTTTTTTTTTCATCCTCTGGACCTGTTCAGGTAGGGTGAAGAAGGGGGAGGAGTTTTTGTTGCATAGGTGAGGGGACATGATTAGTTACATTATATGAGAGATGATCACAGTTGGTGGTGATGTTCATGGGGGTAAGAGGGGGGTTCCTATAAGAGGGTGGCACCGTGGGTTACCTTACTAGAAAGGCTTGGGGGGGTTTGGGATGACAGTACAGTGGGTAGGGGGATTATACATGTTAGAACCCCCATGGAACTTACTAGCATCAGAAGGGTTAACCCCTGATGTCATCTGTGACCGCCCATGGGCAGGAGGACTGGGTGGGTACAGGAGCTTTAAAAGGGTGGCTTTGGCATGAATTGGAGAACCTGGTTTGGGACAGGGACCAATGCTAAGGGCCATGGTGGGGTGATTGCCCCCCAGCCCACTACATTTGCAATAGGCAGTGCTGGGGAGAAGTGTATGGAGTGTCTCAAGAGGTCCCTGTTTAGAGTACCTGTGACAGAAATGCCCTTACGTGAAGGATGTGTAATGCCACCAAGGGAGAAGGGTTCATGGGTAGTGGTGAGAGCCTGCCTTTCTCCCTTTATGAGAGTAGGCACCCAGTAGAAGAACTGAATGGCAGAGTGGGTGGGAACAGACAGATAGCATGGGGATCCCAAGCGTAAGTCTCTGTGAGCAGCTCAGGAAAGGGTTGTCTCTGCTAATAGTTTGGGGTACCCACTTTGGTCATCTGCTATTGTGTGCTCAGCAATGGAGAGACAGCAGAAGATAATTTAGCAGAAAGAGAGTGGGCCCAAAAAGGGACACCATGAGTGCTGACTCTGGAGGTTCGAGCCCTATGAAAGCCAGTCTAAAGCCACAGATGAGTTGTTTAGGGTTCACTTGTGCAGTTCCAGCATTTTGGGATCTATGTTCATCAGTAACCAAGTTTGTGCAGGAAGAGAAGAGAAATGGTAAGTTGAGGCTGCCATAGGATGCTTTCAGGCTTGTTTTGGCCTCAGGGCATGTTACTGCCACCAGCCTAAGGGAAGCCTAATTCAGCTTTGATGAAAAGCCAGAGGGAGATTTTCTCAATCAACTGTAACTCACTGAGTGAAGAACTTGTGTGCCTAGAAATTATCTTTTGCCTCATGAAACCCTCCCACACTCCATGGAGTGGCAATTTTCTGAAATTTTACAATTAAATGAAGTTTTGTGAACTTTTATTTCAGGCTGGACATTGGACTTACGTAGTGTTCTACTCCTGAATGTGGTTCACCCCCTTTCCTCCCTGCAACTGCAGCACCCTGGGATGTTGGGCAACTCCAAGAAAGAACACCAGGAACCAGGTAACACAGCTATGTGGGTGGTTTCTGCTGTAAGTGGTCATCCCCCCCTCCCACAGACAAAACACCATACCCCTAGACATCATGGAAGGGGGCCTACATAGAAATTGTTAAAAAAAAGATTTTTTCATTAAAAAAAAGTCTGACAAAATTGGTGCGGCTATCAGGAACTTTACAAATTCTTAAAGAAGTATTAAGTTTTCAATTTCGCACCAGCTTGGCAGGAGAATTAAAAGTTCACAGCAGCTCTAACTCTATGCAAAGCCCATGTACAGTCTGCCACAACAAAAGTATTCTTCTGTGGTGGACATCCTCAAAGTGTATGACATGTTAATGGGATGGTTGTTGAGAATCTTTGCAGGCTGAATAGCACATTGTTGTTCTTACCACTGATATGTTCACAAGTGCCCAGACAATGAATTACTGTTCATGACTCTCACTCCCAACTTGTTGTCTTTTTCTAGTGGCACCAGCAAAAGTGGCAGCCACAGCCAGTCAAGCCAATAACTGAAGTCAGTCATCTTGTCTGTGTGCTCATTTTGAAAACATACAGTTCAGAATATATGGTGGATGAACTGAGATGCCAGATTGGTAGGGGACTGATTCTGATAGATTATGAGGTAGGGTTTGTAGTATCAGACATTGTGATGGATATAATAAAGGGCAATAGCAGGTTTTCTTGCATTTTATGCTTTGCCTATTGCCAGAACCTTGTTGTTTTGAAGATTCTCAAAGACCAGAAACACATTACTATCACGGTAAACGTCATCATCATAAAAGTTGTGGGATACTTAAATCACTCAGAAAAGCAAATGGCCTGATATTTGATTGATTGATGTAGTTTTGTTGCTTGGGAAATGAGGACTAGGCAATTCTGTCTATTTTCAGAGTCCTCCCAGGGGGGTTACAGAAGAAAGACAATTGAAATGGAACCAAATTTAGCTGCTGGTGGTATTCTTTTAGTGAACTAGAGGAAATTTGGAGAGGCCACTGAGGAAAGTACCCTGCTCTTTTTGAGATGTTCCATGAGAACTTTAACATCCACCTGAACAACCAACAGAACAGACAGTCAGGACCTTGTTATAATGTCTCATCTGAAAGACGGCATCTCAGGAGTGCAGCACCCCATCATGCTGCATTACACTGTCAGTATTGGGATTTTGCCCTAAGTACCTGGTGGGGGCCAAAACCCACAGTCTTCTGATCTTCTGGCTTCAGAGGCAAGTGTACAACCTGCTGAGCCACTGACCCTAGTAAAGTCATTAATTTGCGGACAATGCACCATCTCCCACAAGACCAACTCATTAAGGATGTTGCCACCCACTGCAACTCCACTTTTTACATGCTGGAGGGAATTTTTTGAGAGCAACAATCAGTGTCTGAACACCAGACCACATCATAGCAGCTAGTATTGGGCTATATGCTCTCTAAAAGGATCTCATAGGCTATGTTTTTGCCATACTGAGGCCATTTGAGATTGCCAACAGAGCAGGTGTGCCAACTCATAAATTTTCAGCCATGTGATCCCAAAATATGCTTTCTATACCTAAAAATGGTTCGGGTGAAGACTATGTTTAGTGACATAAATGCAGATACAGTAAGACTGCAATGGCATTAGCAACCAACATGACTGACAGATAGCTAATGATAAATATTCAGTTACATGCTGACATGGAAGACCACCATCCTTGTCACTGCCTTAAAATAGATAATTTGCTGGAGAATATGTGTGATAGTAAATGCAAAATGTTGCTAGCTGGAGGATTCCATAGCATGCCTGGTGATGATCTCCAGGATTCACAGCCATGAAAATTCCATGAACACGGTGGGCATCCTGACCCTGTACACCTGGGTGATATAATGTGGGACAGTCTTTCAGACCTGGCAATCATCCAGCAACCATCTGATAACATAGATGATCCATAGCAATGATATAGTAATATGGTTGACATATATCTTATGGGATCATCTACTGGTACAATGAGAAACCTTTAGTGTACTGGTATAACATTGCCATTACATGGTGACAGCATGAATCTAGGGTCACTGCAAGTAACCAATGACACATGGGTGCTGTATTTCAGAAAATCTGTTTTTAGTAAAATGTTGGAGAAGATGCAAGAAAGACTTGAGGACTTCCTTAAAACCCATCGGGTGCAGGTTGTGGGCAAAATTAAAGGAAGCTGTTACAGAAATCATCAAAGACTTCATCAGTACCATAAAAAATCCCCAAAATCTTGAAAAACAATATGATTTGAGGGGCAGGTAAGGTGGGCTGGTGAAGATTAATGGGAGCATTTTGGATTTACAAGAAGGAACAGAGTGAAGCTAACACAGAGTGGTATGAGAATAAACTGGTATAAGTTCAATGCTCATCAGGGAGGCAAAGGCGTAGGAGTAAAGGAGAATGACAAACCCTTCTTTAGATACATTAGAGAAAGGAAACAGACAAGGGATAACAGAAAGAATAAAAAAGGATGGTGGTAAGTACAGCTGATGACAGGAAGAAGATATGTATACTAAGAAAGTACTTTCGTTTGGTTCACAGTCGAGGAGGAAGAACCATTCTCTGACAGTGAGAGAAAATTCAGAAAAGAAGAATCAGCATTTCTATAGTGCTTTTTAAACACAATGTATGGCAAAGTGCTTTACAAGCAATGCTATATTGGCAAGTGAAGTGAATGAATGTGTAGTGAATGCGTAGTGGCTGCCATATCACACATGAACACCCACACTCAGCCTGGACAATTGCATGAACTAGTTTTATGGGAAGGAGAATATTGACCAAGACACCTGGAATGTCCTCTACTGTTTGCAGAGAGTGCCTTGGGTTCTTTTACTTCCACCTGGACACCTACAGAACAGCACCAGGATGTGTAGAAGGGACCTCAGTTTAATGTTTCATTTGAAGGACAGCACATCCCAGCAGTACAGCACCCCCCCAATACTGCACTCAGGTGCCAGCATTTTTAGGTATGTGTCCAATCCCAGTGTGGGATGAGAACCCACTACCCTCTGGTCCAGAGTTGGATGTGATATCAACTAAGCCACAATGACACAAAAATGATACAGGGGACATATTTAAGATGGAGAGAGTTACAATGGAATGGATTATAAATGTCTGGAGAACCTTAAAAACAATAAATCACCAGGTTCAGGTGGGACCATCTGCCTGTTCTGGTGTCACTTCAGGTGGATGTCAAAGATCCTATGGCACTTCTTGAAAAGAGTAGGGGAATTTTTTTATTCAAATTCAGTAAAGAAAATGGTAAAACCTTAAAACAAATAAGTATTAAAGCATACATTCCCCTTTTTGAGATAATAATGCAAAACTAGAATCATTCCTTGAATCAAAACTAAAGATCCCAAAGCAGATAGGTATTTCTACATACCCCCCCAAATAAGAAAAGTATGGGAATTTTCCTTCAAACTTCAAATAAAATAATACTGTACAAAAATAAAAAACAAATTATGAAAACAGAATTAAGTATTATTACAAACATTCCCTTCTTAAAACACCTCAAACTGCAGAAAATTGTTATATAAATTAGACTTCAACAAAATCGTAATGAAAGTACCTTCGGACTGGATCACATGTGTACCTCATCCTGTATCCAACCAATTTATGCGTCATCTTTGTTTATAAACGTCCATGGAAACCAAAGATTTTTCTTTTTCCCTATGTGCAATAACATTTTTATTAAGAGACCAAAAAAGCTGTTCAGCAGTCATGTAATGTTTCTGCAGAGACCATCTGCAATGAGCCAGCCAAATATGATATTTGATATACCCTAAAATCACATGCATTGTTCCAGCATCATATTTCTGCCATGCTCTTGGAAGAATAATTAATAGCAGAATATCAAGATTTAAGAACAAAAAGGGAGACTTTGGCCATTGAAGAAATTACATAGCCCAACACTTGATAGCATATAGGCATAAAAAGAAGAGGTGTTCTATTGTTTCCACAGCATGTAAGCAACCCTCCCCTCTAGGGTGCATCCTTTCTTCTAACACTTTGTGTTTAAGACTTCCTTTGACATTTAATCTCTGAAGTGCCCCTAGCCATGCAGTATACCACATATAGTCTTGGACCCTAGGCTGTGTCAACATTGCCAGCATTTGTTTGACTTCATGCAGATTTAGTTTCATATACTCCGGCTCATCATGAAAATAAAGTCCCTGTATATGTGTGTTAAATTCCTTCCTTGATAGGTTTTTAACAGATGATCTTTGTATGCGCCATAATTTTAATTTACCAAAACAAGTTTGGAAATACTCTGGTAATGCTTGGATAGATTTTTGCTTTGGAATAGGGTTATTCAGTTCCCACCCTCTTAACCATTCTTCAATTTGTTTCTCTCCCAACTGGTCCAGAGTACTGCCTTTGTTTGTTCTAATTCCTACAACAAAGGTTTTACATTAGTGTAACAAAATATGCTAAAATAAAAGGAAATAGGGTTGTCATCCGTATCCCAACCTCTTTTGTGTCCTTATATAGGATGTTTCTTTTAATAGGGCTAAGTTTGCTGCCCCAGACATAAAAAATATACTATAGAGAGCAGTCTCTAACTGTTTAGGAAGAGGAAATATCCTACGTAAATGTAAGAATATTCCAATCAGAAAGGTTTTTACTATATATATTCTTTTTTTTTCTCCATTCTCCACCTATTCCAATATTGTACTTTGTATCTTGCTTCCCTGATAAGAATTTTCCAGTTAAAGTAGTCCATTTCACCTTATCCAAAAAAGATTCCTAAAATTTTAGAGTCTTAATAATTTGTATCCCCAAAATATGTGTGTGTAGTGTGTTCCAACCCAATTTGTAAACACTTACTTTTAGTCAAATTAGTGAAGCTCTGGTTCCCTTTGTGAAGTCTACTGCCAATGCTTCCATAGCTCCACTAGAGGGTACATCTGCTAAAAGAAAACAGGCAATAGTTTTAATTTCTGTATCTTCACTATTAAGGGATATCCCTCTAATATTGTCAGAGTCATTTACTCTACTAAGTAACAATTCCAGTGTCAATATGTATAACATGAGGTTGAGGGGACATCCCTACCTCACACCTCTAATGACCTTTCCTGTCTGTCCCACCCACCCATTAATGTAAGGGGCTACCACTGTATTTTTATAAGTTTTCAACCAGCCAATAAAAGGCCCAGGGAATCCAAATTTTATTAAGCACGTCCACATGTAGTCATGTGAAACCTTATCAAAGGCTTTCACCTGGTCCAGGATAACTAACTATCCCATAAGTTCCCCCATAGAACCTCTGTCCATAATTTCCCTAAGTAAAGTAAGGGCATCAGTTATACTTCTCCCTGGGACTGAACAAAATTGCATAGGATGGATTATATTTTCTAAAATTCCCGCCATTCAATTCCTTCAAAATGTTTGCTAATGTTTTACTATCTGCATTTAGTATCGTGATAGGTTTCCAAATATTCAAATGTTACCTGTCCTTGCCTTATATAATAATATCAATAATCCCACATTCACACTTTCGGGAAGTTGTCCTTCTTCAAGACTTCCATTCAACATCTGAATAAATTCCAAACTTAATTTTTGTAAAATAAGTGGGTATAATCTGTTCTGGACACCATTACTCCCTGGTGCAGATCTCATTTTTAAGTTATATGTTACCAAATGGAGTTCTGTCTGGGAGATAGGTGCTAGCAGGGAAATAAAGAATTCTTCTGGAATCTTGTGTTCTATACAAGAGTTTAATCAACTGTCAATTTCTGCTTCTGTCAAAGTTGGATCTGCCGTAAAAGTTTGAGAAATGTACTTCTGTACTTCAGACATAATCCCATTCTGTGTTGTTACTCTAACCCCCTCCTGAGTAACTAAACTCTTGAAATCTTTTTTCTTTCTCTGTCTAGCACAACTATCAAATGGATTTGTGTGCCCCTGGTTCCCCTGTGTACCAAATCTTTGCTCCTGCTCTATGGTTTTCATTTGATCATACAGAGTTAAACCTAATGCTTGTTTAATGCAATTCAGATGTACCAGATTAACATACTATTCTTTGTTTATTTGAACATGGCATTTTTGTAGCTGTGCCCTTTCTGTGTTGTTCTTGTTCTTCTTGTGTTTACCTAAGATTCTCCAAGTTGTCTGAAAATAGGTCACTAACTCTTGTTTACTGTCCTCCCACCATGTTTGTTTGGATTCATAAGAAAAGAAGATTGATAGTCTCGCTTCTTGAATATTATTTAACCCTTCCATAACCATAGAATTTTCAAGCAGTAATAAGTTTAATTTCCAATATCATGGGCCCTTAGTAATATCCTGAAAGTTGGAAATAGTAAGTTCCAATAGCCCATGGTCTGATGTTACTACCAAATTTACCTTTCTGTTCCTATACTGTAGTGTGGGGGTAATAAACCAATAATCTATCCTGGAAGCCCTGTTCCCCTGAAAAAAAGTGTGGGGGGGCAGAAACATTTGGTATCAAAAAAAAACTTCACATAAGCCTATTAATTCTAATAGAGCTTTCAAAAAAAATTGAATCACAATAGCAGGTCTAAATCTCATAATGTTGAAATCTCATCCAAACAATACATTTTTACTAGTGTAAAGGTAGGGCCATATCAATTTTAAAAGTTCTATTCTATCTGTCTTACTCTGTGGGGCATACATGTTAATCAATCTAAATTCTATGCTTTGGGTGAGAACATCTAACAATAGGGCTCTACCTGGTAAAATATCTACTAAATGGGACACTACAAATGAGAAATGTAAAACACAAATTCCCACCCTCAGGCATACAATTTCTCCCCCTTCCCTCGACCAATAACTGGGTCCCCAAACCCAGGTATTTGAAGCTGTAACAAAATCATCCATGTCATATAAACGTGTAACCTGAAAAAACACTAAATCATAATCGTTCTTTGAGAAAATGTCAAATGTAGCAAGTCACTTTTTTGCTGATCTGATGCTATTGGTGTTTAAGCTTGCTATTCATAGCTCATACCCTGCTGCATCAGGCCGTTTAGGGTTTTAAAGAGCAGGTGCTTAGTAAGGGTACATCTTAAAGAATGAAAGTTTCATGCCTTTAGATGCCTCTGCAATCATTTTGTTTGCTTTTGTTTATTTATTTACTTACTTTTTCATCTTTGTATTTGTATTTTGACGTGGACTGGAGCATCCCAGCAGCAGCATCAACTAGGAGCAGATTTATCCTGGACTCCCTTCAGGGTGCCTTCCTCAAGCAACTGGTCATGGAACCAACTCAGCAGAAGGCAATACTGGACCTTGTGCTCACAAACAGGGACAGTGTGATGGGGGTAACAGTGGGGGAGCACCTGGGAAACAGTGACCACCAGTCATTGTGGTTTGAAATCACAGAAAGAGCAGAACCAAACCACACAAAAACACGTATCCTGGATTTTAGGGGGGCAGATTTGGGAAAATGGGGAGATACTTAAAAGAGGCATTAAGGGAATGGGACAGGAATCAGGGTTGAGGAACAGTGGCAGTATTTAAAATGGGATTACAAGAACAACAGAATTATGTATTAAGCAGGTTAGCAAGAGGAAAAGGAAGAGGAGACCATTATGGTGTTCCAAAGAGGTAGCAAAGAAAGTGAAAGCCAAAAAGATTGCATTCAGGCAATACAAAAAGACACAGGCAGAAGGGGATAGGGAGAAGTACCAGGAGAAGCAAAGGGAGGCAGGGAGGTCAGTAAGGGAAGCCAAAGCTCAGACAGAAGAACACATTGCAAAATCAGTGGGTAGAGGGGACAAAACCTTTTACAGGTACATAAGTGAAAAAAGAAAGGCAAAGGGAGGGATAGTGAGACTGAAGGGGGAGGATGGGGGCGCGTGGAGGATGACAATAGTAAAGCTGACATACTGAACAGGTATTTCTGCTCAGTCTTTACTGAGGAAGAGGAGGTAATGGGTCTGAAGGGAGTACAAGGGGTGAGAATGGTGCAGAAATGGACACAAGTCCCTTTACACGAGAAAGGGTCCTGAAGGAACTGGAAGTAATAAGAGTTGATAAAGCAATGGGGCCAGATGGGGTGCACCAGGTCCTTAAAGAACTAAGAGAGGTGGTGGCTGAACCTCTGGCTATCCTGTTTAGCCAATCACTAGAAACAGGGGAGGTACCCAAAGACTGGAGGACAGCAGATGTAGTTCTCTTATACAAAAGTGGGAACAAAGAGGAAGCAGGAAACTACAGACCAGTCAGCCTCACCTCGGTAGTGGGGAAGATCATGGAAGCACTATGATTGGTGGAACATCTGGTTGTCAGTGGACTACAGGACCCAAGGCAGCATGGTTTCACCAGGGGGAGGTCATGTCAGACCAACCTCATTGAATTTTTTGACTGGGTGACTAGGGAGGTGGATCAGGGGAGGGCAGTGGACATGGCCTATCTGGACTTCAGCAAGGCCTTTGACACTGTGCCACATAGAAGACTATTACACAAACTGGGGAATATGGGTGTGGCAGGACAGTAGTGTGGTGCGTAGGTAACTGGCTGGGTGGCAGGCGACAGAGGGTGGTGGTAAATGGCTGTCACTCCACAGAGAGAAGAGTGACCAGTGGGGTACCACAGGGATCAGTGCTGGGACAGTCCTATTCAACATCTTCATCAGTGACATGGCGAGGACCTAGAAGGCAGAATTTCACTGTTCGCTGATGACACAAAGCTCTGTAACAGAGTAGACACACCAGAGGTGTAGACAGAATGAGAAGCGACCTGCAGAAACTTGAAGAATGGTCAGGGGTTTGGCAGTTGAAATTCAATGCAAAGAAGTGCAAGATAGTGCATATGGGGCACAATAACCCTGGCACAATATATCAGTTGGGGGGTGAGGATATAGCATGCACCAAGCAGGAAAGGGATCTTGGGGTATCATCTCTGATGACCTCAAGGTAGGGAAACAGTGTGACAAGGCAGCAGGTAAAGCAAATAGGATGCTGGGATGTATAGGCAGGGGCATTACCAGCAGGAAAAGGGAGGTCATAATTCTGCTATACAAGACACTAGTGAGGCCCCACCTGGAGTACAGTGTACAGTTCTGGAGACCATACCTACGTAAGGACATAGACAGGGTAGAGAAGGTTCAGAGGAGGGCAACAAAGATGGTGCATGGATTGCATCACAAGTCCTATGAAGACAGGTTGAAGGAACTGAACATGTACTCCCTGGAGGAGAGGAGGGAGAGAGGGGATATGATAGAGACATACAAGTATCTTACAGGGAGGAACAGGGTGCAGGAAAACACAATTTTTAAGCGAAAAAGATGTTCCAGGACTAGAGGGCATGGGATGAAGTTGGAGGGAGGACGATTCAGAGGAAACATGAGAAAGAATTTCTTCACAGAACAGGTGGTGGACAAGTGGAACACCCTGCCAGAGGAAGTGGTGGGGGCTGAAACAATCACGGGATTTAAGAATGCATGGGATAGACATAAAGGAATTCTGGAGGTCAGGGGTAAGGTGCAACAGACTTCAAGGAAAACAAACTGAACTTACAAGCTCAAATGGGCAGACTGGGTGGGCCATAGGCCCTTATCTGCCGACACTGTCTATGTATCTACGTATGTATCTATGTATTTTGCCAATTGGTAGTGAAAATAAGAGTCCAATGGAGTCCCTCTGCGATGATGTCATAAAATCCTGGTTGGTAATGTTTACCCCTTCATTTCTGAATAGTACCGTAATAACTCCCACCTCTTGTTTAGTGAGAGGAATGATTTGAAATGGTGACTGTAACGTTTGGTTTTCAAAGTCATGTATTTCTCTCAAAATCTATCTAGAACCTCTGGGGTTGTGAAGCTCACATTGAATGTGTTCTCCCCTGGAGCATGTATTAGAGAATACATTTCGAATGGGGTAAAACCCAATGATTGTTTCAGTAGGACTCTCCCCACATACAGTCTATCAGGTACCTCCTCCATACCCCACAAGTATCTTAATTGTATTACAATCCTCTGTTTTGCTAGCTCAACTGGTTTAACAAACAACCCAGCATAATTTTTTTTTGTTTTTGTTGCTGTGGTTGTTCGAGAGGAATGTTTTCTTCTGACCCACTCTCTCTATTGGGCCAATTTGTGTCACTGATTTCCCCCTGAGATGCATCATAAAATATTTCTTGCTGACACTCCCTAAGTAAGAAAGAAATCACACCTACTTCCTTTGGTGCTGTCTCTTAGTGAATACCCAAAAGTCCTGTTTCAGACACTGTCATTGTCTCAATTGGTCCCAACGCCCTTGCCTCTTGTGCTTGTGGCATGTAGTCTGGGTTGACTACTCAACCTTCATAGCTTCTTGCTTCCAGCCAGCTTTGCATAGTTCTTGCCCTGATGTCCACTGCTCCTCACCTTCAACCTGGTGCAACATCGCAGTATTCCAGGTACTTTCCTCTTCCATCATCGGGGGCACCTCAGGTTTACTGCTGCCAAAAACAAAGGCCTTTGGGCCAGATTGCTCCACACTGTATGAGTTCCCAATGAGATGTTTTCTTTTCTTTACCTCAAACAAGAATTGTTTTTCCTCTGTGTACTCCTTCTCTAGTTGCTTCATCTGGGACTGTAAACATAACAATCATTGCTCCATCTCTGCCTTAGTATGCTTTTCTTCTGATGTAAACTCTGTATCTTCACCTGACAGCTGATTATTATTATTTCCCATCACTGTAACTTCACCTGTGGCGTCTCCTGCACCTGCTGAGGTTTCAGATGTGCAACTGCTCCCTTCCAACTCCAAATTCTCAGTTGGCTCCTTAATGATTGACATCTACATGACAGCACCACCTACCAAAGGGTAGGGGAGTTTCCCTAGTGTCCTGGCCAAATTTCCCCTATTCAATAAAAACACCACCAAGAGCTTAAAATCTGGTTCAATTTCTGTTGGCATCTATCTGTATCCCCCTCCACACTGGGAAGAGGCTGAAAATAGGCAAAAATTGTCTAGTCCTCCTTCCCGGTCAACAAAAACTAAATAAATATAAAAAAAAAAATCAGTGGCAACAGGTCTAGTGCTTGAGAACTGTAGATGGCAAATGATGTGGTTCCCTTACATAATGAAAGCAACAGGGACAATTTTTGGAACAACAGGTCAGTGATCCTGACATGGATAGTAGGAAAACTTCTGCAGACAATTATTAAAGTGGGGATATTAGCATTTTAAGAAGAAATGGACTTAATGGATGGGAACCAACATAGGTTTACTAGGGGTCAGTTGTGCCAGACTAGCTAAACTGACTTTGTTAATGTAATGCAACAACTGGCAGACAGGGGCCTGGGTGTTGACATACTGTACCTGGATATTACCAAAGCCTTCTATTCAGAGTCACAAAGGAGACTGGTTAAGATGGTGCATGATTTGGGGATAGGGGAAGAAATAACTGGATAGCTCAAAAATTGGCTGATAAACAAAATCCAGATGGTGGTCCTCAATGGTAAATTCTATGACAGGACAGTAACTGATTACATATGATACCTAGCTCTGCAGGAGGGTCAGCTGTGAAGAAGGGATTAACATTATAAGACAAGCTACGAGGGCACCAGAGAAGTGGTCCAGTATCTGTCAGTTCAAATTCAACACTAGAAAGAGCATGGTGATGCACATAAAATGGAAAAACCCTGAAAATGTGTTCTAAACTGATCAGACAAAAGTAGGGAGCCAGTGGAAAAGGTAGACTTGGGAATAAAAATCAGCAAAAGCCGAAATCACACCGCACAGTGCAACAGAGTACATGGGAGGGCCAGCAGAATGCTAGGGTGCATAGGAGAGGGACTGGTAGTGGAAGAAAGGAAGGAACTGATATTGCTTTTGCATAGATCCCTGGTGGGACTGCATCTAGAGCACTGTCCTTCATCTCTGAGGTCCACATATAAGGATGGACAGGGATAGATTTGAGACAGTGCACCAACGGACCTCACGATGGTCCATAGCCAGGAAGACATTGTGTATGATGAGGAACTTAGAAGTCTCAACATGAACTTACCGGATGACAGAAAGGAGAAGAGGGACATGACAGAGATTTTCAAGTTAATGATAGTGTTCAAAAGAGTAGACAAAGCAAGTCTGTTCAGACTTAGAAACTGTATCCACCAGGGGAATGAGTGCAAGCAGGAGGGAGGGAAGGTTCCAAAAGACATTATACACTATTATTTCATGGAAAAGGTGGTGGATGGGTGGAACAAGCTTCCTGACTAGGTCGCAAAGACAAAGACAACAGCAGGATTCAAGAGGAAGTGGAATGCATTTGATAGCCATTACTCCTAGGTTCCTGAACTCCTACATAACCTCAACTGACTTCCTATCCATATAGTACACCGTCCATGAACCTTTTCATCCTATGTGCATCACCTTACCCTTTTTGGATTGAGATTTCAGCCGTCAAATACTGGACTACTTCTCCAGTCTCTGTGCATTCTGTGAAATGATGTTAATTCCCTAATCACTGTTTGACCCTCCTGCAGAGCTTGGTATAATCTGAAAACAGTCTCATCTTGTCTTGAACACCCTCTCTTATGTCACAGATATAACCACTTTTAACAGGAATGAACAAGTAGTTGGCGTGTCCTTACCAGGAGCAGGTTTACAAGACATCTATGAATTACTGCAGAAAATATTAAAACAGACAAAACACCATTGGTGTTGATACATGCTGGGACAAATGATCTAGCAAAGTGCTGAGTATGAGATAATAATATGAAGAAAACACATAATTATCTCGTTGAAAAGAACTACAAGGTTATAATGTCAGAAAATTTGCAAGTCTGTAGGGCATCACACTGGATCAAAAAGAAAATTGTCAAAATAAGCAATGAGGTAAGACAATGGTGCTTGCAGAATGGATATACAAGCCTGAGAACATGGGAGTTTTTCCAAGACAAATATATATTGTTTAGTAAAGATGGGCTTCACTTAAACAGAACTGGCAGCGAGCTGCTGGGAAGCATTTTTATAGAAAAATGAATACAATTTTAAACTAGAAAGATGGGGGGGTCAAAAGACACATTAGATTATACAATACTGGCAAGTGCACATGAATATATGAACACCTCAGTTAAAGAAAATAAAACAGACAAGGATATGGTAACGTTTTTATTAGTGAAAGCAAGTTTAAAAGACAAGCAAGATGAGTTGACTGTTATCTTAAAGGATGAAGATATTTCAGTTTGTGCTGTAAATGAGACATGCTTTACAAAGGAGGATTGGCGAATAGCATACCAGGCTACCACATTTTTTTTTTATAAAGAAAGAGTAAATAAAAGAGGATGAGGTGTTGCTCTGTATGTTTCAGAAAACATAAGGGCAAATGAAATACATAACACAATTGGCAAAAAGGAAGAAAATGAAAGCATCTGGGCTGAATTATATACACACAACACTAGGGTAATCATTGGAGTATGCAATAGACCCCCTAAGCAAAACAAGGAGGAACATGAAAATGTTATAAAACAAATAGATAAGTTAGATGTGGAGGGAAATTATATGCTGGTTGGGGACTTTAATTACCCAAGCATAAACTGGGAAGAACTAACAGGGGTGACATCTCAAGAAAAACAATTCCTAGATATAATGCTGCATAAAAATCTAGATCAAGTGGTTTGTGATCCAACTAGGGGGAATCAAACATTAGACCTAATACTAACAAGTTTCAGGGACAACCTGGGTAAAGTGAAATCCATACAGCCCCTGGCAGATAGTAATCATAATATGGTCAAAGCAGTTATCAACTTTGAAAACAAATCATACGGAGGGATAATGACTTTAAAATGTTATGATAAAGCTGACTATAACTGTATGAAGGAATACATGCATTCTTGGGACTGAGTACAGAATTACAAGTTAAACCTCTGGAAACAATGTGGAAAATAATAAAAAATAAACTAGGTTACTGTACAAAAAACTATGTACTGGTAGTATGAAAATTTAACACATATAGCAGAATACCAAAATGGTTAACTAATACAATCAAAAAAACTGAATAAAGCCAGCCCAGTGGTACTGAAGGTTGAGGTGCTGGACACCACACCTCACGTCATGCTAGAGACCCGGGTTTGGACGCGAGCCTAGGCCACCAGGGGTTGGTAGGGAAGGGATAGGATCGAGTATCTGGTGGACTGCTATCCTATCCCAGGAGGGAATCCAGGGAACCACCTCTCTGTAGTGGCCCCTGATGATGACCAGGGGCACTATCAGAGTGATGGCAGTAAGGGGGGCACAGTGCGGCACACGTCAGCATACTGTGCCTCAGACATCATTGCACGTCCGCACCCTGCAAGGGGTGAAACTCAAGGCAAAATGTGGCAGAGCAATGATCTCAGTGGCTGATGGCTGCACCCGGCGCCCCCCGGTTCCTGAGAGGATCCTGCCACAGAGTGCGTAAGCGATAACAGCCAGCTCTGTGGGGGTGCCAGACCAGGTCTGTGGGATGTGGGTGCTGGCAGCTGGAGATCATGGAGATCCAAGCTGCTAGGAGGAGGTACAAAGAAAAATAAGATGAAAAAATGAATAAGAAAATAAAGCATATAGAAAGTACAAAGAAAAACTGACAGAAGAGGCAAGGGTTAAATACATAAACCTAAACAAGAACTGTAAAAAAACTAATAAAAAAGGCTAAAGCAGAAAATGAGTACAAAATGGCATCATTAACACTCAACAATAAGAAGCCATTTTTTTAATTACATAGGACACCTTGGGGGAAGGGGACAAAATACAGTTAGACAAATAAAAGTGGAAGATCACATAATCACTGATGAGAAACAGACTGCTAGCAAATTCAATCAATATTTTGTCAGTATATTTAAAAACATAAGAAGTAACAAAAATACATCAGCAACTGCAGGTTGACAGGACAAGATAAGAAAAATAACAGTTAAGGAAATACAGTGTATGACAGACTAAAACAGACTAAAACAGCTTAAGATCAACAAGTCACAGGGTCCTGACGGAGTTCATCCCAGACTATTGAAAGAACTTGCTGAGGAGATAGCAGGCCCACTCAGTATGCTGTTTAACATACTGTATCTCTGAAGGAAGGTGTGACAATACAGGAATGGAGGAGAGCAAACATGACCCCAATACACAAGAAGGGGGAGAGAAGTGATGTTAAAAACTATTGACTGATTAGTTTAACATTCATTATAGAGAAAATCATGAAGATATAGTGCAACAACACAAAGAAGAGAAGGAATGAGTGGATATAGCACAGCATGGGTTTAGTCAGGGGAGATCATGTCTAATCAATTTATTTATTTATTTATTGAATTTTGATGACCAGGTAGGCCCACTGGGCCCCGGAGGTCCCTTTTTCAGGGGCGACCCGGGAGTTACAATTATTACAGGTAAAAGAGGCAGAACATACAGATGTAGTTCTTGTTGTAGGCAAAACAGTCCACATGGGCTTATGACAGGAAGATTGTGGTAGGAAGACATACAAGCAGGAGGAACATAGTTACAAATGGAGAAACATCTTGCTTAGTGAGTTCTTGTTATATTACAGTGTGCACAGTGCTGGGAGCAAGGAGTTTGGTTTAGGTCCTGTGGTTCCTCGCCTATGGACAAAAGGGGAGGGGACAAGCTGACGCATAAGTGCTCCCACGTCTGGCGTATTGTTATGTCCTTAAGGTTGGTGCATTAAGCTACAAGAGTAGTGCTATGTGGATCAGGTGCTGTAGCATAAGCATTTGCTTATTTCTAGCAAGTAAGACTTGAGTCTAGTTCAGAAGCAGGTGATTGACTCAGCTTCCTGCACCTCCAATGGGTGGTTGTTCCAGTTGGAGGGTACAGCATGAGTGAAGGACATAGACCCGGCTTTCGTCCTCACCTTCGGGACCATGAGGAAAGTTTGGCCTGTGGTCCGTAGATTCCATGGGCATTGTTTTACCATTATAAGACCACAAAGGCTAGGGGAAGGTGTGGGCCCAATTAGCTAAAAGTAAGGCAGAGAGTTGGGTACATAAGGTGAGCTTCGAAAGACAGCCATCTGAGTCTAGTTAGTGACTCGCAGTGGTGACTCCTAGGGTGGGACAGTGAGGCAAAGCAGACTATCTTATTGCACAAGGTCTGTAGCTTTTAATGCAGTTTTTCTAACTAGTGAGTTCAGCACTGGACAAGGGATTGCCAGTAGATGTGAAATATCTTGACTATTTAAAAGTGTTCAATTCTGTCTTACACAAGGAAATATTTAAACAACTAACTAAACAAGAATTTCATCCCAGAATAGTGTCTTGGTTAGAGTCGTGGTTGGAAAGTAGGTAGCAGCGTGTGTGCATAAAGGGACATCAATTAAAGTGGGAAAGGGTTATGAGTGGAGTGACGCAGGGGTCTGTGCTTGGATCTCTGCTCTTTAATATTTTTATAGCACCTATGGAAACATCTAAAAACTCTTGTATATATAAATATGCAGACAACTCAGAAGTAGAAGCCATTATAAACAACACAGAAGCTGCAGTCAGCCTGCAACAAGACATGGACAAACTGGGAACATGGGCAAAAGACCATGGTTTACAGTTTAATGTAGATAAGTGTAGAGTAATGCACTTGGGGCATAACAATATTCTGGCACAGTATACACAAGGCCCCTAGAATTCTGCGGCCGGAGAATTTTGCACAGAACACAATTTACCACAGAACTTCTGCGGTGCATGAATTCAATCTTTGTGATTTTTTATTAATATTTCTGTTTATACATAGAATCTGGTTCCCTTCCCCTCTTTTTATATCCAAAACCCCCCTATATGCTCAGACTATGATATTATCATTGCTATAACATCATACATTAGTTAATGAAATGGCTGCATTCTGCAACAGAAATGAGCAGTCACTTATCTACCACAGCTCCCACTGCCACAGACGGTGGCACAGCACATCATGCATGGTGATATCCTGCACTACAGCATTATACAATTTTCAGTCTTACATTGTTGCACTAGGGCCAACTTAAACAAAACCTTGTCAATAGCACAGACCTGTTAAGTACATACCTCACTTTGTACAAACCTATTTGTGCCTTTAAGGTATAGAGACGCTATCTGAAATGAATAACTGGTAAAATGAATTTAACTGTCTAAATTTTTGAGAAAAATAAAGTAATTATGCCAAGAAAATGCCCGTAGTCTGGGTAACAAGCTTCCTGAATTAGTGGCCTTGATGGAGGAGGAAGATCTGGATATTGTGGCAGTCACAGAAACATGGTACACACAAAACCATGACTGAGACGTAAACATACCAGGATACACTATCTACAGGAGGGACAGAGAGGGTAAAAGAGGAGGAGGAGTAGCTCTCTACATATGAGAAGAAATCAAAGCAACAGAACAAAAGGGTAAACAGGGAGGAGAAGAAGCACTGTGGGTCAATTTGGAGGCAGGCAATGGCACCACAATCCGCACAGGGGTTGTATACAGACCCCCCTCTCAGGGGAGAAATGGACAAGGAAATGATAGAAAGTATATTTAGAATGGCAGATAAAGGGGAGATATTGCTGATGGGTGATCTGAATATGCCAGATGTTAACTGGAGTGCAGTTGCAGCAGCCACTTCTAAGAGTGGGGTTATTCTAGATGCCCTACAGGGGGCATGCCTTAGACAACTAGTATTGGAGCCCACTCGAGAGGGAGCAATCTTAGACCTGGTTCTCTCAAATGGAGATGAGAGAGGATCACAGATGTAAAGTGGGTAGCCATCTGGGAACTAGCGACCATCGAACAGTGTGGTTCACAATAAACACAGCAATAGAGTCAAGCCATACAAAGACAAAGGTACTGGATTTAAAGAGGGCTGACTTTGCCAAAATGGGTGAGTGTCGAAGGAATGCACTAGCAAATGTGCAGGAAGGAGGGGTGGAAGAACAATGGGGAATAATAAAAACTGCCATCACAGAGGTAACAAGCCTTTGTGTAAAGCAAATAAACAAAATGAAACGAGGTAAGAAACCACTATGGTTCTCGAAGGAAGTGACAGTGAAGGTTCAAGAGAAAAAGAAAGCATTCAGGGAGTACAAGGAATCACAGAAGGAACAGGACAGAGAACTGTATCAGCTAAAGCAAAAGGAAGCTGGAAAGGCAGTCAGAACAGCAAAGGCCCAAACCGAGGAAAAGATATCAACTCAGTTAAGAAGGGATAAAACCTTTATAGGTACATCAGGGGAGCAAGGAAGACCAAGGAGGATAGTGAGGCTTAATAAAGGGAGGGAGGGTGGGCAGAGGGTGACGGTGAAAAGGCAGAGATACTAAACAAATATTTTTGCTCAGTATTTACAAAGGAAGAGGGGGAGGTACCTAAAACAAACAGTAGAAACACTCTGGATACAGAAGTTGATACCAGCCCATTTACAGAAGAAAGAGTTCTGAAAGAGCTCTTAAAATTGAAGGTGGACAAAGCAATGGGGCCTGATGGGATTCATCCCAGAATTCTAAAAGAACTAAGGATAGAACTAGTGACACCACTGACTACCCTCTTTAACAAATCATGGGAGGATGGGGTGGTACCTGAGGACTGAGGAGGGCAGATGTGATTCCCTTCACAAAAGTGGGAGCAAGGCAGAAGCAGGAAACTACAGACCTGTTAGTTTAACCTCAGTGGTAGGGAAATGATGGAATCACTCTGAAGAAATAATTTTATGTATCTAGAGGCCAGAGGGCACAGGACCCAAGGCAACATGGATTCACAGCGGAAGGTCATGCCAGACAAATCTGATAGATTTCTTGACTGGGTGACCAAAGTAGTTGATCAGGGAGGGCTGTGGACATGGCCTACCTAGACTTTAGCAAGGCATTTGACACAGTCCCACACAAAAGATTAATATACAAGTTAGCCAGCCTGGGAGTGGGTCCCAAGATGACAGCCTGGGTAAAGAATTGGCTGGAGAATAGGACTCAGAGAGTAATAGTAAATGGAGTCCACTCTGAAAAAAGGGGGGTTAGCAGTGGGGTACCACAGGATTCAGTATTAGGACCGGTCCTCTTCAATGTCTTTATAAGTGACATTGCAGAGGGACTGGAAGGAAAAGTATGTCTCTTTGCAGATGACACAAAGATCTGCAACAGAGTTGATGCACAAGGTGGGGTGGAAAGGATGAGAAGGACTTGGCAAGGTTAGAGGAATGGTCAAATGTATGGCAGCTTAGATTCAATGCTAAGAAGTGCAAGGTAATGCACCTGGGAAACAAAACCCAGGGAAGAGTACACAATGGGGGTGAGATGCTAACAACAACAAAATGGAAAGGGACCTGGGGTGGTCATATCAGATGACCTAAAGGTGGGCAAGCAATGTGAGAGGGCAGCAAGGAGGGTTGGGAGATACTGGGATGCATAGGAGAGGCATCACCAGTAGAAAACAAGAAGTTATTATCCTCTGTACAGACAGCTGGTGAGACCACATCTGAGTACTGCGTGCAGTTCTGAGACCCAATCTCTGCAAAGACATAGACAGGATGGAAGCTGTCCAGAGGAGGGCACTAAATGGTGCAGGGTCTGCAACCGAAGACATATGAAGAGAGACTTAAGGAGCTTAATATGTATAGCCTCGAGGAAAGGGAGGAGAGGGGGACATGATAGAAACTTTCAAGTACCTCAAGGGAATCAACAAAGTCCAAGAGGGTAGCATCTTTCAAAAAAAGAGGTGTGCAAGAACAAGGGGGCACAATTTGAACATAGAAGGGGGGCGGCAGAGGTAATTTAAGGAAGTATTTTTTCACAGAGAGGGTTGTGGATGTATGGAACAGCCTTCCAGAGGAGGTTGTGGAGTCAAAAACAGTGGTGGAATTCAAGCATGCATGGGACAGTCATAAGGCAATTCTAGGAGGTGGGGGTAGGAAGAAGTAGGCTGCTGGTTAACTAGGATCTGCAGCTTATCCATCAAGTAGGGAAATGGGCAGACTGGGTGGGCCAAGTGGTCCTTATCTGCCTTCAAATTCTATGTTTCTATGTTTCTGTAAAAGTGAAATATAATAATGTGCAGACCTGTTGAAAGAATATACCTATTAAATAATTGCACTGTACGCATTTTTGCCAGGGTTATTGATTACATATTGTCATTGGTTGATAGAATCACATAAAAGTTATTGAGAAATGTTGTGTGCAGGGACAGCTGTTGGACCAGAGGGTGGCATGCTGTGTTTCTGTGCCAGCAACTCATGTTCAGAGATTAGCTCTGGGAGCTGGCTGGGCAGCACAAGGATTGGTGGAACACATCACTGATCAGAGCCTGGGAAGGTATGGTGCAGTGTTCTGTCACATGGTGGACACATTGTAATGGGCCGGAGAGCTGTATCTCACAATTGGTTCACATGATGCTGCCATGGTCCGATGGTGTTACGCAGTGTGTCAGGGAAAGCAGGTTGACATGAAAAATGAGTTTTGCAATAACTCTTCTATTCCATTTCCAATGGGACCTGTATGAATGAGGATGCAAGTTCATGGAAATAAAAAAAAAAATTATATATATACTGTATATATACACACACACATACACACACATACAGTATCTCTGTCTCTCTCACCACACACATGCATATTTGTATGTATGTTACAGATTGCATATAAATATATAAGTGATATACAGTGGGAACCTCATGAGTGGTGTAGAAAGCACATACAAATATGTAAGTGATAGACAGTGGAAACCTCATTTGTGGGATAGATAGTATGCATATAGAAATACCTTATTTATCACATAAGATCCCCTCTGCATATGTCATTTATGCAACAGGCTAGGACCTTAAGGGAGAGACATTTGTCTTGCTTTTTTAGGCATAACATTATTTTTATAAGTATGTTACTTTTTGAACTAGTGTTACTGTGCTTTCCACCATCCTGATTGCTATAACCACTACCATTAAACTGAAGTCAGGATGACAAGCTGACACTGTGATGCGGTAGTTTGTTAGTGCCGCAGAACTTCCGCAGAAATTACAAACCACCACCGCAGAAGTTCTGCGGCAAATGGTAGTCTTGCCGCAGAACTTGGTCCCACTGTGCCGCAGAAAAGTAGGGGCCCTGAGTATACACTAAACAATAACATTGTGCAAACAACTGACACAGAAAAAGATCTAGATGCCTATGTTACTAATAAACTAACTTTCGATTATTACATCAGAGAAACAGTAAAAAAATGTAATCAAATCATTAGGTGTATCAGCAAACAATAACACACAACGTGGTATGGGTGTTCCCCTGATGAGAGCATGCTCAGGTGTGTTATAAGGCACAATGTACTTTCACCGAGTGCCTTATGTACCTGGGCGTGATGTCATCAAGAGATTACCCACACCTCGGAGTGTGTTATTGTGCTTATAAAATGCCCCCCAGTAAAGAATTTAATTAAAAAATACACATAAAAAGTTTATATAAAAACAGTCAAAAGATAGGATCATATCAGTAGAAAAAGCAAAAAGTAGTCCTTGTCCTGGGTCGTTCCTGTTTCATTAAGAGTCAGTATAGGAGTTGATGTTTCTTGCTTCCCAATACCACCACCCCTCCACGCCAAAGTACACCAATCATAATTTTAGTTTTAGTTTGTTTTCCCTCTTAATCTTTGTGCTGGCTCATTCTCTGGATCACTGACAGTACAGTGCCAGTTGATTTGTAGTAGGTTTTGAAAGCTACAGGATGCACTTCACTCTGTTCACTTCAGAGTGAGCAAGTGGGCTGTCTGCATTTTTTATTTATTGTAATTACCCACCCCCTCCCTTTAACATATAGAATGCATGTTTTGTATTCTATTATTATTATTTTTAAAGATTTTTTGTTTTTCTGTTTAACTGGGACCAAGTTTGTCCCATAGCGGCTGCCGTATGGCCACCGTATAGTCGTTTGCTGCTTCAACATCGGTTACGCTTTATGAAACAGTAATACTTTCTAGTTTTAAAAAAAAAATGCTTTAGTAAAGTGCTGCACTTTGGCAGGGAAATTTTGGATTGTTGCAGCTTACAGTAAAAGGACAGTACAAGGAGAAGGGGGCAGCGGTGGCATGGACTCCGGAGATGGAGAAACGGTGAGCTGTGGGAGCTACTCCTCGATGTGAAAAGAAAAAAAAAACAGGCAGTGAGTAAAAGGAAATTGTATGTTGAAGATATGAACCATTTATAGTTTCTGCAGGAACAGGGGACCATGGGTACGTTGAGTGCATTTATGTGGTTTCTGTGCAGGTGTGCCATTTGCCGATGTGAGCTGTGCCACTCTCTGTTTTTGTTTAAGGTTGGCACAGCTCACTGATTTGTTTTTGTTATGTGGTTCAGGACTGGAGAGTAGTGCCAGTTGGCTAGTATATATATCCTCTGATAAGGATACAGTTCAGAAGACATACTAGCCAATCAAAATGCTAGATTTCAAGGCCCCTTTTATAATGAGAAATATAAGAAGCAGGAAGAGTGAGGTAAATATACACCTGTACACAGCACTAGTTAGACCCCAAATGGAATATTGTGCACCATTCATTTCAGTACAAAACAAGGGAAGCATGAAAATAATGGAAAAGGTGCAAAGAAGGGTAACTAAAAAGATTACAACTGAAGACTAAACCATATGGGGAAAGACTAGAAACACTGGGACTCTACTCTGGTCAATACAGAATGTTACAAGGAGATTTATGCTATGTATACAGGGCATATCACGATGAACAATTATGGATAACTTCTGGGCTGTGCAAAAAAGAGGCAGACAAGGTCACATGATTTACAACTGAAAGGTGAAACAACTAGAACAATTTAAATATGTGAATGGTACAATCAGAGGGTTGTGAGCACCTGGAATGCTTTACCTGAATCAGTTGTAACCAGCAGTATATTACATCAGTTTAAGAAGGAACCATATAACGACATGGGAATAGATGAAATTACATATATCCACTGATATGTGGCAAGTCACTAAGACTAACACCAATAGACTTCTATAACAACTATGAAACTACATTAAACAGGACTGGTCATAGGACTGAACCCCCTGTGGTGCTCCATTTGTCACTGCCTGGTCCTAGGTAAATCTACTATTTAGATCCCTCTGGGTTCTATCCGACAAACAGTCTTTGACCCATATAGTTGTTTCTTCCCCTATCCACAGAACACTCACCTTCTGAATCAGTCTCCTACGCATCAGCAAGTCAAAGGTTCCGCTAAAATCCAGATATAGTACATCCACTGGGCAAACATTAAAACCTGCTCACCACTGGATGTGTTAGTGATTGCTC
Source organism: Neoceratodus forsteri (assembly GCA_016271365.2). Classification (NCBI taxonomy): domain Eukaryota; kingdom Metazoa; phylum Chordata; order Ceratodontiformes; family Ceratodontidae; genus Neoceratodus; species Neoceratodus forsteri. The sequence continues at coordinate 1,732,855,165 of CM057450.1, read as the reverse complement.
ACATAAACTGAAGATTCTCATGCAAACTACACCAGTCTGAGGACCTTGATCTCTGAGTGGGTGTCCCCAGTTGTTTGTGAGCTCATGCTGCTTTGTGAATATTTGCAATTTTATGTACTTGTCTGGCAAAGGAAGTCACTTTTTGCATTATATATAAGTTGTGGATGGTGGTGTCTTTTTCATTTGTAATAGCATGTCCTTTACCTGGTCCCCACCTGCTATTTGTGTCACTGCTTTAAAAAAGCCAATTAAGCTAGCCTGACATGACCAGCCCTTAGTGAATCCATACTGGTTCTCATCCATTACTGCTTTTACCTCTAAGAATGCAACCAATCCTTCATTAGAGGAAGAGGGATTAAGGGATGGGAAAAGAATATAGTAACTGGCATGGACATTAAACAGTTACTATGGATGAATGGTACATGCCTTGAAGTCGGCAATGAATAATAGCTATGGCTTTAGCTCACACTGCACTCTAATTGTAGTAGTAGTAATATACTTTATTTGTGTCAGACAACCTTCCTCAGACACTCAGGGCACCATGAAAACTGACAGAAATAGCAACATAAAATAATACACTGAATATAACATACATCCATCTTCAACAAATAAATATCTATTACAAGCTAAAAGAGGAGCTGTCCCTTATTTTGGTGGTGGTGAATGCACCTAATATGTAGATGTCCATATCAAGGTATTGTGGGTACAATAAGACACTGTTTTCCAACTCCCTTACTGTGAGGTGCAGTCTCAAATCGCTGTAGTGGCTTGTACAATAAAAACTCTCATATGTTTGTTTTTCAAACAAGGCATTGTTCATATAGTATCTAGCTGACAATATTTCTTTACTGGGAGATGTAGTCTCCTATGGCAATAGTGTAAATGTCTGCAATACCGAGACTGACCAATAGAGGTCTCTGTTTCAAAACAGTGCTTATAAACTTTGTTTCCCTTGCATGATGTCATGCATGATGGTTGCAGCACTGAGAAAAAAAGGGTCAGGTTATGCAAATGAAGCAGAGCACAGAAATAAAAGCATTTATTTCATGGAAAACAGCACTTTTTGGCAGTTTGAATGGTAGCAGATTGAGTCTCAGCTCCTGCAAGTTACTACAGGTTACTAATCCCATTTTCTATGGCAAAGTTCACAAAATCACTTTAAGTCTTTTTTTGCTTGTTCTCAGTCAGCTCCAGCCATTGGATATACCAGTCTACAGATGTAGTGTAACTCTGATCACTTCTGTTCCAGTACAGGAACCAGCAGCATTTTATAATGACATATCTGTCCTTCAGTTAAATTGTAATAATTCTTTCCTTAAAAGCATGCAGGCTGCACTTCTTAGAATTCAGGACAATGTTTAGTTATGGTGTGCTCACAGAGCTCTGCTACTGTACATGCATCTTGCTCTGTCCTCTAGCATCAAGCAAAAAACTTCTGTTGCATTGAGAATGCTGGCATCACTATAAGGAATGTGTCCAAAGATCACTGAAGAGGGCTGTGATTGGTTGATCAAATATTTTCAATTTAAAATGCAATTAGGTTTTATTATTAAAACAGGATACAGCATATAAAAAAGTTATAATAGTTATAAAATAAAGTTGCACAAATGAAAACCAAAGAGATTCCATGATGAAGAGCCCCTGTTTTACTTATTTCTAGCTTGCAATGTTTAATGTTTGATTTTGCATTAAGTTATCTACTCAGCTGGATGCAACCATCCTTCTACCATTAAAAAGAAACAGGATGGCCCCCATATTCAAAAGTCGCCTGCAAATTCGCGCAAGTGCCTGCACCGCGCATCTGAGATGCGCTGGCCCAAAATAAAGACAATGCTGGATGAGCAACTATGTACAGTGTGTTCTGTCACTGAGGGGTTCTGATTCCCTCTGACCTCGAGAGTGTAGCTGAAGATGTCCATGGGAATCGGGACCCCTAGGTGACAGAACACACCGGTTATGCATAAAGTTGCTCATCCTGTATTTTATATAGTGTATAATATTATGTGAAAAGTGTGCACACTGTGTTTTTTTTTCTTTCACAATGAAACTGACCTGTGAAGTCTCTAGAGGTTCTAGAATGCTGTTCTACTACAAAACTGGATAGAGGACTATGTGGCAACATTCCAAGATTTTCTGCTGTAGTAGTGACATCACTACTGCAGCAGAACAACTTAATGATATCACCACTGCAGCAGAACATGCATATTCCAGGCATGGAATTCCATGCATAACAGCAGTCTACTATACACTATAATGAGATATTCAGAAGATGCACCACGAGATGCGCTGTCGCATTTCTTGCTGAACATTCCAAAGATGTGTGACCACACAGTGGGAGATATGCAGCGCAGCAGGTGACCTGAGCCCTATGCGGAGCTTGGAGAAATGTGCAATGCAAAGTCTCTTGCTCAGTGTGCAAAGTTGCAATATTCAGCCAGAATATACAGATGACCTCATTGCACATTCCAAGCCCATCTCCCACATGTGTAGCTCGTTACTGGAATGTATTCAGGCCATTTGCAGATCCTAGGCATGCTCAGTTCCAGATTTGCAGGGCTGCACCACCACTCCACAAAGGTGAACAAGAGGTAATGCAGGCTATTAGGCAGGTGTGATGCACTGTGTGTGTGTGTGTGTGTGTGTGTGTGTGTGTGTGTGTGTACTGCATTAGCCTGGGTACAGGACTATTATCTATAGCCATGTACAGGGTCAGACTGGAGTACAGGTGGCCCAGCTAGACAGTGGCCACAAGGTCCCACCAGGACATGCAACAGAAGAGGACACAGGGTGACACAGTCTGATCAGTATACCACATGCTTGCAATACACCAGCTCCATATGCAGCATACAGTCACCTGCACTGCTCCACCCCCATATGAGAGGAACATGGTGATGACTGCAAGGAATGGCAGTGTGCAGAGGGTTACCAGGTACCTGAGTGGGTGGATCCCACATGTGTGCACCTATGGTGTACCACCATGGGTGTGTGCCAGAGATCAGTCCCTGGCCTGTACCAGGCTGCCACCCATCCACCAGGCTACCTGGTTGTCATTGCCCCAGATGGTACCCTGGGTGCATGCCACCATCAAGTGGCACCCTGCAGGCCACATGAATGCAGGCCATGGCCCCCGGTATGTTTGCTGCATTGTGGCTGTCCACTCTGCTGGTGTGTCTGAGGAGCACCTGACAGCACACGCAAGTGGCTGCTGGATGTCTACATGCAGGGTGTTGTGTGGAGGGGGTTGCTCCCTGGAAGGTGCGGTGGTGACATGGCACCTGTGGCTCTGGGTCCATCCATCCATCCTGGCATGACAGCTGTGTGTGGGTGCCTGGAGTATGTTATGGTGCAACTCAGAGCGCTGTCTCTGGATGGCCTGCCTGCAGTACTGTGGCCTGCCTGTGGGTGGTTGGCCAATTTATGCATGCCTTTTCCATTCCTAACTTTGGGCATGACAGTTCTAAGAAGCACGGCAGATGTGCCGCACATTTTTGCTGAATATATGGATGCGTGGCATATTCATGGGAACGCTGCCTTTCTTTGTGCCACATACATTATCACTGCATGATAACGCATCTGAAGATGCATGACACATTTCCCCCTTTTGTATATCACACTTCGGCACATTATGTGAGATGAGCGGTGCAACTCTACTTGCACTGCGCATCATCTTTGAAAATGTGGGCCATTGAGCATGAAGCAAGGAGTTGTGCATCATATAGTTCAGTTTCAAATAATTCACCTCTCTTCATGGTGAGCACTGGCCAGAAAGATCTACATTTGTCTCAAAGATAACTAGAAGAACCCCAAATTAATAATAATAATAATCACCTTTATTTAATTAAGTGCCATTCAAATTTGTCAAGGTGCTTTACATAAAAATTGATATGACAGTTCATAAAATAGCAATATAAATGAAATAGTAAAAATCTTTTATTCAATATAATTAGCTAGAATAGGCTTGGTGCCATGAATACGTTTCTAGTGCCTGTTTAAAGCCTCACACGTTCGCGCACTCCTGAAGCTGATGGGGTAGTGAATTCCAAAGGGCTGGGGCTGTGTACATGAATGCATGGGCCCCTGAAGATTTTTAAAGCTACCCTTAGAATCTCTAGCAACCCCACGTCAGCAGAGCAGAGCCATCGTTTTGGGCAAAAAGGGGACAGAAGCTCTTTCAGGTAGTCAGGGACTTAGAAACCCTTCTCCCTCCCCAGCTTGACTGCATCTCAGCAGGAGGCCAACACTGTGGATTTACAGTCAGCCATCCAGTCAACAGGAGATCACATCAGGATAGAAAGAGGGGGACACCAGGCCATCAGCAACAGCAGTCAAGTAAAGTAAGTTTCTTTCAATTATGCCCCCCATGCTGTTCTTGACTGTTTCAGACTAATGTGATAGCAATGCGCTCTTTCAAAGAGCACACTGCTATCACACTAGTCTGAGAAAGTCAAGAACAGTGGGGCAGGGTGCTATTTCTTTGTTTTAAATCAGGGATGGGAACGGGGAGGCCCCCCCCCCCACCTATCCGCTCTGTTAATTGCTGTCTTCCTCACTACAGTGTGACTGAGTAAGTTAGCTGCACACTCTTTGTTGTTTTACATTGGAGGTTCACAGTCAGCAGCATCCTGCTCTTTCTTTTACAGCAGGGGGGCTAGGCATTCTGCTTTTTGTTTTACAGTGGGGGGTGGGGGTAATCCAAGACAGAATGGTGGGCTATCAAAGACCTGGTGATTGTGCTCTGCTACCCTTTAAGTTTTTCAGTGAGTCAGTGTTGGAGTTTTTGGTGCAATGCAAACATTTACTAGGGGGCCCCCTCAAAGCTGGGGCCCAGTGTGCTTGCACAGTTCACATTCTGGTAAGGCCAGCCCTACACTAGTGTGGCCAGGTGATCAGGAGGATAATGGATTTAATCAGGGAGATGATGTCTTAATAGGTTTGTTATATGTGGGTCTTTTATTTATTTAGACCAAGAAACAAAACCAACAAAAAAAACTGATGATACTAACTTTACTGGACAGCAATCATATGATGACTCGGTTTGCAAATGTGAAAAATGATACTTTTATTGATAAAACACTCTGCAGGAGCCAGTCCAGTGGCTCTGAGGATCGAGGTGCTGGATGCCACTCCTCGCACCATGCTAGTGACCCGGGTTCAGTAATGGTCTTGGGCTGCTGGAGTTCATCAGGGGAGGGAAGGGATTGAGCATCTGGAGGACTGCTCTTCCTTCCCAGGGATGAATACAGACCTAGCACCATTGCTTGGCAGCTGCTAGTGGAGACCAGGGGCAGTGACAGGAACATGCGGTGCAGAGATGAGGTGGTTGAGCTGCGGCAGACATCAGCATGCTAGTGCATGGACATCATTGCATGTCCACACTCCAGGGGGCAACCATTATGGAAAAACTCTTGGTGGACCAGGGAGGAAACAGAGGCTCCAGGGACCATGCCCAAATCCCCATCACCTGACCATCTCTCCTCTAGTCTCCTCAGGCTCCCATCCAGGACTGACTCTCTAATTGCAAAATGACCACCAGGTAGGTGGGTGGGCCCTCCCCTTGGGGATGATCTGGCCATCCCCTTGGGGATGATCTGGGATGCTGTCATTAAGGCACAGGTCAGGAAGCATAGAAAAACCAGGAGCAGTTTCAAAATTCACAAATAGCATTTTATTTTTCTCAATAACAGGAAAATAAAAAATTAAAATTTTCAACACACCTATTTGCAATGGCAGTACAAACAGAGAAAACTAAGTCCTTCTTCTGAGTGTCTCTCTTAATTCCAAGTTTCAGTCTCTCGTTCTCCTTGTCTCACTAGCAAAAGCATTGCTGCTCTTTTTATAAGTCTTTGGGAACTCATTAAGAGAGCCTGCTTCTCACCGAGTGTTCTTGTAAGTTTACAGAAAATTTCGTCAGTTTTGTTTCTTGCAGGTGCAGCAAAAAGGACACAGTGACTCAGAACTGACCTCTTGTTTACAGCTCTGCAAAAGGCTTAAAAATTGCACCTCAGGTTAACTCCTTGAGTTCCAAATAGCTTTTTGCTATCATTTCAACAGTATAACTATATGCAGTTTTTTAAAAAAAGGGATCCCAGTTTCACATACAGTTTTACACAGAGATTCACATATATATGTTTATGGCTGTGGGTGGAGCCTACAGCCATCTTACTCTCTGTAGCTGGAAAATGAAATATCATGGAACACATGTTTTAGACTTTCCCATGTATCTATCCATGCCAACCGAAATAAAATATTCCCTTCTTTCTGTTAAGAATGTTGGAGACATACCTTCAAGCTGCTTATCAGATGTCATTAGGAAACTGAAACAGCTTGTTAAATATTTGTTAAATATTGGTTACCTATTAAACTGGAGATTTGTTTACCCCCTTCAGAATGCAACAAACTGCACATTTAAATACCTACATTTAAACAGCTTCTTAATACTAGTTTCACTTGGGAATGTATTGTCTTTCAAGAAAGATTCATACCTCATAAATATCACCCTTTTCCAGCAAATCTATGATTTAAACAGTTTTTTTAACCTCTACAGACATTATCTGATGAGAACTGTCTTAGACATATGGCAGGGCTTCTGTGAACTGCTTAGAATAAATATGTAGCAATCAGAAGCCATTTTCTACTATGCTTTTTGGGAAAAAATATATTGAGCTACAGCAAACACACACACATGCTCTGTACACACCATCCTCATGGCCACAGAATTCAAAATAAATATTGCATTCTAATATGTTGTCAAGAAAAGAAACTGTATGTCAGTGAACACAGTGAAGTTCAGATTACAGTAGATTTTCTTGAAATATTTCTTAACCTATATTTTGTTCACACACACACACACACACCACACACTACACACTACACATTACACACTACCCACTACCCACTACACACTACACACCACACACCATCCTCATGGCTACAATACTGCTGGGCAGCCTGGGTTCAAGTCTCAGCTGAGGCACTTGTACTTTCTCACCTTTGTTTGTATGTGTTCCATAAAATATGCACACCACTCGCCTGTGTGATTGCTACAAGTAAATATTTGTGTTGCCATTAGGTTGTGCTTTTAAGAAAGAGTAATGTGCTTGAGGATGGCCCAGATTCCAGTTGTCTCAGAGGTGCAGCATTTTAGCACAGTTGGAATGGTATTCTGGGCTGCTTGGGTTCAACTCCCAGCTGTGGCACTTATTCTTTCTCACGTCTGTTTGTATGTGCTCCATAAAATATGCACACCACACTCCTGTGTGATTGTTGCAATAAAGGAACTGTTTGTTTATGTCAGTGACCACAGTGAAGTTCAGATTAGAGTAGATTTCCTTTAAATATTTCTCATCCTATATTTTGTATCCTGGATAGCACAAGCGACATGCTACATCTCATTGTCATAGTGACATTACACATTTTTTGCACTGTATTTCTCAGGCTGTTCCAAATACTCCCCCCGCCCCTGCTACTGGTTTCCATACTACCCTCCTTTTGTTCTCTCTCCCCTAAATCCAACCCTCTCCTCAAACTCACCTATCATTATCTTAAATTATAATTATGTATATGTTTTATGAATGTATGCACTTACTTACTACTACCTACATTACTGTTGTATCTTGTACTGTTTTAATCCTCTGGCGCTACCTAGGCACTGCCCAAACTTGCCACAGGTGGATGTTGGTACTGTAAGGCCTCACCTCCTCCCTCCCCTTCACTTGTCCTCCATTACCGTAAGATGTCCATGGCCAGTGACTGCCACCGGCCCTTATGCCCAGCCTCGGAACCACGAGCCCGGCTGCACCTACCCGCCTCCTACCGCTAAAGCCGTATTTCAAGCCGCCTTTACTCCCCACCCACCCCTTCCATTTTCTTCTTCCCTGACAGTGGTACCATGAACCTGGCATCCCTCTAGCCTGCTGCCGGGATGTCTCTGACATCCTCTTACTTCCTTGGGCACCCTGCTGCTGCTCTGGCTGGCTGCTGACGGCCGACAGATTACGGCTCCTTCCACCATTCCTCCCGTCTCTTATCCTCTGCATCTACCTGGGCACTGCCCAAACTTGCCACAGGTGGATATTGGTAAAATAAGGCCTCACCTCCTCCCTCCCCTTCTCTTGTCTACCATTTGCCGCAAGATGTCCAAGGCCAAAGACTGCCACCGGCCCTCATGCCCAGCCTCGGAACCACGACTATGGCTGCAACACGCCTCCTACCGCCAAAGCCGTATTTCATGCCGCCCTTTCCTCCCGTCCACCCCTCCCAAATTCTTCATCCCTGACTGTGGGACCATGAACCTGGCATCCCTCTAGCCTACCGCCGGGATGTCTCTGGCATCCTCCCTTACTTCCCCTGGGTCCCCCTGCTGCTGCTCAGGCTGGCTGTTGCCGGCCGCCAGGTTACGGTCTTTCACCCTCCTCCTGACTTTTCTCGCTTGCTATGCCTATATGTTTCTATATATGGCCCACCCACCCCCTCCTGATATGCACTGGCTGACTACTTCTCCACTATTCCTGTTGCCTGCACCCTTCCCTGTCACTCCACATCATCCTGCCTGGCTGGGGAACCACAAACCCGGCAGTCTCCATACACATTCCCGGTAAAGCTGTAAGCAGTCCTTTTGTCCTATACTCCTTCCTTACCCTTTACCTGTACCAACACTCCCTGTAAACACCTCCTTGCTCTTGGCCTGCTGGTCACTGCTTAGTATAGCCTAAATCATGTTAGACTAGCTGGAACCACCTCCATATGTCTGGAATGTACTTGTATGGTTGTTGCCTCAATTGTATTGTTGCTTCCATGTGTTATGATGTATTGTACTCTCCCGGGTCGTGCCTGAAAATAGTCACCTGCTGGCTAGTGCACCTACCCGGTAAACAAAAACTAAATAAATAAAAATATCTTATTTTTAGTGGGGTCATGATTCTACCATTTTGATTATGTGTTTCTTTAGGGTAGCCAAGTCCAGGGCCCCCATATTCAAAGGAGATGTGCAGCACATCCTGGCAGAAAAGGGAGATGTGCCAACTACAACAATGTACTGTATGATATTCAAATGTGTGGGATGCGCCTGCCTCAAGGGAATGGGCCAGGGTGCACACAAACAGTATGCTGTGCAAGTCGAGGGTGTATTCCCATGCATATGCTGTGCTGCGGCATATGCAGTGGAAAATGTGCCCCTCACAACCCAGAGCAGCCCAGCCCACAGCTAGGTCATGGATAGCTGGCCTAACCCGGCCAGCCATCTAGAGGTGATCTACAGAAGTGCACCCAGGTTTAAAGCAGCCTGGCAGCCCTGGTGAACTAGAGGTACCCTCTCCCATCCCCAATCGATTCAACTCCATCCCTGAAGAGCTCCATAGAATAGGGCCTCCCTGGATCCAATCACACCAGAGAAAACCATGGTCCATATCCATAGCATAGAGGACCCCACCCACCATCTTGGAGCATAGATAACCCCACTCCCCATACCCAATCTGTTGCAGAGACTGGCGCTGCCCTTCACAGCCTTCCACTTCCAGCCACCGATTGCACTGGACTCAGGCTGGGGATCTGCACTCCAGAATAATCCAAATGACTATATCATACATTGGGGCACTACACAAGCTATGGACCCACCAGTGTATGCTGCTGTGTGTAAGTGCTTGGCAAACCATAGCAGGGACTTGACAAACCTCCAATGCATGCCTTGTCGATGCTGTATCTTCCTGCTGTCATACACTCTCCCCGTTTCCCTGTTTAACATGCCACCCTACAGACTGCTGAGGTATCCTGGGTGCCATGGGGTGTGTATCCTGAAATGCCATTTGTAGTGTGCACTCCAAGCTATGGATAGTGCATTCGCAGTTCCCTGATTATACAAACAAATGGGAGATCGGCTGTAACATGCCTGTATCGGTACCTGTGTGAGTGAGTGAGTACAGCATCGGTTTTCAACTGCACTAAGCAGTGCAACAGCACCAGGATGATGGATCTGTATGCAAGTGCCTGAGGTGTATGGCCACTGAGCATCATCACCTGCATACAGCTCCACCTATGTATGACACATTCCAGCATCCTACTGCTAGTGCTCCACCACCCAAAAATAAGATGCTGTTTCTTCTGTGAACTATCCAGGCTAAATATATAGCAATCAGCAGGCATATTCCAGGAAAATACATTGTAAAAATGTGTAAAAGGAAGACCTCATTGAAACTGCCTCTCAGCAGACCTGCATTGTGCAAATTCATTAGAATTAATGGGTAAAAGTATCCCAGAAGCTCTCCACAGCCATATCTGCTCTGACTGGAGTTTGTTATAACTGCAGACAGGTTGCAATGTTTCTTATCCACTGTGTAAGTTTCATGCAGGCAGCAACGGTTTTGCAAGAAACAAAAGTTCTTTTCAATGGTAAAAACATATATAACTAAGTCAGCCTCTTTTTTTTCTTGAAGATTGTTGCTTTTGGAGTAAGGCACTAAAGCTATAACTCTTGTTGAAATGTCATTGAGGCACATGTTATTAATGAAGTTCTTTCTTTGCAGCTAGTTGAGATGCGAGAAGATCTTTTAATATTGCTTTGTTAATGAGGCCAGTATAGGGGATATTTTATTTTACATGGAGAGTTATAGATGCCATGTTCCCTTAAGTTTACTTGGCAAGATGAACTTGGGGAAAAATAATGTTTTCCTTTTCTTTTTGCAGGCAGTTTTTCTTTTTGTGTAAAGGTCATATGCAAAGGTTTTTAAAACTAAAAGAAACAGCACCATTCAGTAAACTCTTCTTTAAAAACCTATTTGTTTTCCAGGTTTGGTAACAAAAGTCAACACATTAATGCATTTTTAGTGTCTTTTTGTTGTGGTCCATTTCCCCAAGGTTGCTCTATGCTGAGTCAGCATGCTACCAGGCTGCTGATGTCATTTGGGGTACTTGCCTGTTAGGAAGTTGTATCGCTGCTAGTAATACTATGCTGGTTACTTCACTTCTGTTGATCAGTGTCTGCTTTACAATAATTTAGATTTAATAGGGACCTTATCTGCACTAATTCTTACTAGGGATGGCTGTGCTAGCCCCGGTAAAAAGATCATTTTAAAGTGATTTATTGAGGTATGCCATAGAAAATGGGAGAAGGACATATAGGATTGTACTCTTCTGAACCCACAATGCCTCACTATGTAAATTAGCATAAGGCATTTATTTTTCTGTGCTCACTGAAGAAATAGGAGCCAACATATCTCAGTATAAAAGTCATGTAGCTAAATACGTTATGTACAATGCATTGCTGTGAAAATAAACAAACAAAAGTTTATATTGTTGACACCACCACACAAATATAGACAGCATCTCAGAGTAAGGAAACTGTAAAACAGGTTAGTATTTTACCCAAAATACCATGCTACAGTTATTTACATACTACTGCTCACCACCAGCAACATAAGAGACTGTACATTTGAGTAAGGCACATTAAAGGTGACATTATACATTACCCAGAATCCCTTGTTGCTCTATGTAAAAGCAATGACAGTTCCCTAGTATGACATCATTTGTTTGGGGAGTGGCCACACACAAGAAACTGGAGGACAAAACCCTGATAAAACAGTAAAAAATAAGAATGACAGATTTTTTTTACAAATGAAATTGCACCTTCAACACTTGAAGCATGCCTGGCAATGGCATGCCATGTGTAAAAGGCATTTGGGGAACCTTCAACATTTACTTTATCAACAATGTGCTACTCTCCCTGACTGATGCACAGGCTATAAAATTAAATTTAAACTGTTATTGTGCATTACTGGCATTGAGCATGACACAACCACAATCAAACAACTTTCAGATTCTTGCAACAAGCACAGTACAGGGAATGAGAAGTCTTTACAGACCTCAGTAAAGTCACTGTGTCCATAGCTTATGTATTGAAAAAAAAGAATAGCACCCCAAATGATATCACCAGGGCGGATACATGCCAATTACCACAGGGAACAGAAAGTCTCAGCATCTTGCAGTGTTGTTGAAACACACCACACAATAAATAGCTAAAAATGGTATAAAATTGTAGATTATCATATAAAACACTAGGGAGACACTGTTGTTATAATGATATTTAAGGAATGATGCTGACAGTTTAATTCCTGAAAATTTCATGGCATATGATCTTTAAAGAACTTATATAAATAGGGATTTAAACCATTTGTTTCTGTGTTATACCCCAATTACCTTAATTAATAATTAACATTTAAAAAGAATATAAACATAACAATAGGTGAGAGTGTATTACAAGGGAATAATAGCATCAAGAAGTTCAAGGGACAAGGGAACTTCAAGAATGAAGCTTCAGAGGTTCCCTTGTCCCTAGAACCTTGAGATGGTATTACTCCCAAGTAATACAGTCTCACCAATTTTTTAATTTTTGTAATATATGGATCTGATTTTAAAATTATGCAGCTGTTTATAAAGGGCAAGCTGTGAGGCTCGCAGACCACCGTAGCACTGAGTACTCACTCACTGCATGTCCACTCCCCCCCAATCAGTCTCTTTTATTTTGTGGTAGTTTTAGAGTGTATCTGGTTTACAGAGAGTCCTACCATTTAGTTGTTTTCATATCTCAATTAACACAGGATCAACCAGACAAATCTGCAGAATTAAGGGGGGGGGAGATTGACAGAAGAAGCATGGGGCAATATTCTTTCGTAAGCAAGAGAGCGGCTGCCATCAACAGTTCTCGCCCATAGATGAAAAGTGGCAAATCAGTATGCATGGTATGAGGAACATCAGTATGCATATCTAGGAGGCTGACTTTGGGACCATAGCAACAAGCCTAGACTGTTGGAGAGTCTTGGACCTGCGCTTTTCAGTTTTCCTGATAATACTGTCATTCAGAGCAGCAAATGATAGTATAATGGGCTCAAAACAATAGCATTATCACTTTAGAATTATGGTATTATCACTTGCGTGATGGTGTATTATCAGTTTTGCAGCAGTGTATTATCAAAATTTTTTTGGGATGGTTTAGTATGGTATTAAAACACTTATCCATATAAAACAAAATAGTGATTAAAAATAACGCAACATGATATTATAATAAAATATAGTTTCCATAACTAGGGTTTGGTCCTACAAAGTCACTTATTGTGTAGGTAAAGAGAATCAGAGGTGAAGATAGATTATTAGGTGAATGATAGCAATGGATGATGGAAATAATGAAACTGAACTGCCATACTGTCTGTTAGTTACCGGGAAGAAATGCAGAGAATAATTATTAGTATCATAGCACAGTCAATAACCTTAAACAAATAGTATAAACCAGACATTATCCCTTAGTGCAACACAGTCTATGTACATATTCGGAAAAATGTAACCCAATCCAGTTCCCTGTTAATACCATATTTGTGGTACAATGCCCTGAATTGATCGATTCAGAATTCCTCATGGTAAAGAAGCTGTTTTTCCCGGTCGCCCTCTCTTTTTAGGGAAGGGACATATTACAGACCATAAAAATGCAATCTTGAAATAAGGTGTCCCTCAGTTTTAAAATGTCTGGCCACTGGTGATTTCAAGTAATTTATTTTAATATATCCCTTGTGCTCAAGGATACATTCCTTGAGTAGGCTGGTAATCTTTTCTATGTACACGTCTCCCACGGATACTTCAATCTGTAAACCGCATAAACCATCTGACAGAAGGTGAGTTCCTTGATTTCCACATTTTCTTTATCTGCCACATTCAATATTGATTTTGTCTTGTGTGTGAAATTGCTCCAGGGAGGAGGAATGGCATCAAAACAGGGATTACTTTGACAGAAGACTCAGAGATAGAGGTACCATCAGGGTGACATAGCTATGGCAGAACAGAAATGTGAGAATGCCAGTAGGAAACAGGTAATGAAATGCACTCCTAACCAAAAAGAGCAGGAACGTATTGTTTTTACTACCTTGCTTTTATGCAAGTTTTAATTACTGGAAATCATGATTTTTAAAAATTGGCAGTGCTCCAGGCAGGACCAGGCATCATTGAGGTGTTCAAGGCAAACTACTGGTTGTAGCCAAGAAATCTATGTCATTATGAGACAGATTGATCAATCTACAATACAAGGTACCAGTACAGGAAAGTACTGATTCATGGATATGTGACTTGTGGCATACCTATCAACCTTTTGTCCCCCAAATGTGGAATATTGCCTATCAAAATGTGGAACAAATGAGCACAATGTGGAACACATAGTCAAATCTTTACCTAAGAAGCTCAAAACACTGTTAAAATGTTGCATGTATGTTCAGAAGGTCTGTTATTAAATGAATAATATATTTTTTTGCATCATTTACTATGGATTGTTGCTTTAAAATGTTGATTTTGAATGTGGAACAAATCCTCACAATGTGGAACAGGGAGCTTATGTGAAGTAAAATGAGGAACGTTCCTCAAAATGTGGTATAGAAGAGAGGTATGACTTGTGGTAAAAGGGGATTTCCCACACAGTCATTGCTCAGTATATGCTAACACACACACACAAACACACAACACACACACACACACACACACACACGAACACACACACACACACACTATATAATAAATACAGAATGTGGCAGGTGAAGAGAATGTGGAAATCAGGGAACTCACCAGCTGTCAGACTGAACTGGAAAAAAATAAAACTGAAAGACTTTTCCAACATTGTGTTTTTATGGTCTGGAATATGTCCCTCTGCAAAAAGATGGTGCAAAGGGGAAAAACAGCTTATTTACAGTGAGGCATTCTGGACTCATTGATTCAGGGCATTTGACCCCAAATATGGTATTATTGGGAACTGGATTGGATTGCATTTCTCTGCATAAGTATATAGACGGTCTTTCAATAAGGGATGATGTTTGGATTTGTAATGTTTGTTTAAGATTATCGACTGTGGTATGATACCAATCATTTTTATTTGCATTTCGTCCAGGTTACTAATGGATAGCATGGCAGTTCAGTATTTCAGTATTTCCATTTTCCATTTCTGTCGTTCACATCATAGTCTGTCTTCACCTTTGATACTCGCTCACAAACAGGAAGTGACTTGAATGTTCCATGAACTTTTTTTTCTGGTACCATGGTTTTACATTTGTAAAGCACATACAAATCTGCATATAGTCTTGGTTCATTCCTATGTTATTCTGTTGGTTTGCATCTTCGTTTCACTCCATGCCATTATTTCACATTAGTGTTCATCATTTGAATTTAGGTACTTGAATTAGAACATCATGATGAAGTTCATCCCACCACTATTGAAGCCTTTTTCACAGGTGTCAAACCCTGCTCTGGTCCGTGTTGACACCAGCACCAGATAACAGAAAAAGTCAGTATAGGAGACTTTGACTTTATATTGGAAATTTGTTGTAGAGTTTTATACTTTTCCTGTTCATTTTGTTATCCAGAGGTATTAAAAGGGGCCATTTGATTGCCATAGCTTATGACCCTATAGTTTTTAACTTCAGTCAGTAATAATAATGGGTTCCATTTCATCTCAGTGTTTTTTTTTTTCTTTTTTTTTTTTGCTGCCTAGAATATGTAACTATGTAAGTTTGGTTCATGCAAAGAAGTTTCAAATGATTTATGTCTTTTATTGAGTTATTTTCCTTAAGGTTTCATAGCCAGTTAAGGAGCTCCTCTAGAGGTGGAACCACAGCTTGCCTGTGACAGCAGTATATACTGTTGCTGGGTAACAATTCCCATTTTTAGTGTCCCAGTGATACAGAGGATCAATACATTATGCCTGCCACAGAGTGTGAGATATCATCTGCAAAACATGTTTCTAAGGTTTCCCAGCTAGTTTAAGGTATAATACTGATATACCTAATATTTATATGACTACATATTACTGATTAGTGTAAATGACTGCAATTACATCATTGCGATCCTGTCATGCTGAAAATGTCACCAACATTGTGACACTTTCTACATCTGAGTTTGCTTTATATAAATAGTACATAAGGCAGATTGTGTGCAAATGACTTTTTCTTGTGATCCTACATGCAGCACTATGCATAAACCCTAGCAGCACTTCTAGTAAAACCCAAATTAGACGAATGAGGTTACAAAATACTTCAAACTTTTTGTGTTGGTTATAGTGAAACTATATTTTTTGACAGGGACAGCTCATAATGAGAGCAACCAGGAACTCTCAGTGGATGAGAGGTCACATAGGGTAAACCTGTTTAAAAGCTTATCAAGGTAAAATTTGTATCTTGCTATATAACATGTTTGTAGGCTTAAGGGCTATGAATCACTGTTGCTTGTCTGACAAGAGCGTTTCCATACGTGAGGCATATACAGCTTAATGATGTAGGGAGTGGCAAAATATATTTATAACAGTGCCACAGTCAGATATGTTTTATGCTGTTAAAGAGATATGCGGATTTTGGAACTGACAGTGAATCATTGTTCCTTGCCTGTCAAGAACATTTATCATATATGAAGTATATTCCATGTCATGCAGTAGGGAGTGGTGAAAACAGTTTGAAACCAAGTCACAGTTTGCTATTTTAATGTTGTTAAAGAGATATGTGAATTTTGGAATTTGCAGTGAACACTTAAATAGTTTTAAATTGGCCAGAGTCCTGTGGCTCAGTAAAAGCTACAGAATAGATACTACTAACATAAATGATAAGTGAAGCATAGCTTCCTGTTGCAATTTGGTTTTACTTTTCACTGCTTTATACGTTTTATCAGGGTAGTAACATAAGAGTACATGTGAACACCAATTGAACATAGTGGCCCAGATATTCAAAAGGGTTGCGCATTGTGCAACAGTGTTGCACTATGCACAACCCACTGATGCGTCCCAGTGCAATATTTAAAAGGGAAAAGTGTGCCGCACAAATCCCGATGTGCTGGGGTGCATCAGTAATGTATGCAGGTGCAGGTGGGGGGGCATGCCCATGCATTACCTGCACAGCCCGATATTCAGCCCTGGCCATGCAGAGTTATACAGGCGCAACCCCTACCTACACCTGCACAAAGTTATACCTAAAAAAAACTGGAACAAGTCGAGGGCCACCCACAGGTGAGCTGCCACATTGCAGGGCACTACACAGCAGCTGCCACCTGTGGGTGGCCATCAGCAGTTCACGCTGCACCTGGTGGTGCCCCCCATGCCCCGATCACGGGTATCAGACATCCCCCCAAAGTCCAATACCCCTGGTGGTCCAGTGGACCGTGATGAGTCTGATCATGGGCATCAGACATCCCCCCCAAAGTCCAATATCCCTGGTGGTCCAGTGGACCGCGATGAGCCTGATCACGGGCATCAGACATCCCCCCAAAGTCCAATATCCCTGGTGGTCCAGTGGACCGCACAGAGCCTGATCGTGGGTGGCATTTCTCACCCCCCCAAGTCTGATATCCCTTGTGTTCTAGTGGACCCCCACCCCACCCACCAACCCGCTGAGCCCCACCACCCCGCTCCTCCCCCCTGTCAGCCCGGTGGGCAGCAGCAGCCAACACCTGCCACCCCACTGCCCGCTAACGGCAACGGTGGGGCCTGCACACCCATTGGTTCAGGCATGAGCCAATGGGCTGCAGCCATACTGTAATTAGTCAGTCCAGAAATGTGAATGAATTTCATTCACATATCTGGACTGACTATTTTGGATGGGCTGCATGCCCATTGGCTCATGCTCTGAACCAATGGGAGTGCAGCCCTACTGAGCTGTCAGTCAGGGTGGCGGGCAGCTGGTTGGTGGGGTGCTGCCCGCCAGCAGACAGGGGGCGGGGTGGTGGGGCCCAGTGGGTGGGTGGTGGGTGGGTCCACTAGATCACCAGGGATATCAGACTTTGGGGGCTGAGGAATGCTGCCCACAATTGGGCTCCGTGCAGTCCACTGGACCACCAGGGATATTGGACTTTGGGGGGGATGTCTGATGCCCATGATCAGGCTCATCGTGGTCCACTTGACCACCAGGAATATTGGACTTTGTGGGGGATGTCTGATGCCCATGATCAGGTTCATCGTGGTCCACTGGACCACCAGGGATATTGGACTTTGGGGGAGGATGTCTGATGCCTGCGATCAGGCTCATCGCAGTCCACTAGACCACCAGGGATATTAGACTTTGGGGGGGATGTCTGATGCCCATGACTGGGCTCATCATGGTTCACCGGACCACCAGGGATAAGAGACATTCTTTGTCCCTTATGGGATGTCCAGCGATCGGGCTGCAGGGGGTGTCAGTCCCTGATGGCTGCTGCCTGGCAGGGTGCCAGGTGCACGTCATCAAGGATCAGCACACCTGCATGCTAATGGCATGCAAATGGGGATGTAATCTGATGCAATTGGCCCCCCAAGCACCTTGCATAAATTATGGCCCTATTTGCATGTCACCCTTTGAATATCACAGGTGCTGTGCATGGCGCAATGGCACTTGTGCCACCGCATCCCAGTGCTCCACTCTGACCACTTGAACTGGTGCAGTGCCACTGCGCCATGCACAGTGGGCATGGCCAAGGTGCGATATTCAAAGCAGTTGTGCCATAGCGCAACTCCATTGAATATCACCCTGGCCACACCCCTGCACAACAAATTTGAGCTGCGCACAGGCTTGCGCCACAGCCTGGTGCAGTTTGAATATCTGGGCCAGTGTGTTTACAGTGCTCATAAAGCATGCAAGGTGTAATATAAATTTGTTATTAAATTATGTGGACTAAGGATGCATTATGAAAAAGTATTCTAACATTTTCAGTTAAGTTTCCTAACACATTTTTTTCTTGAGAAATCACACGCTTGTGAGGTATGGTGGTCTTGCTATCTCATTTGAAAAAAAAATATTATTTTGAATATTCTAACAGTTTTGGTTAGCCCTGATGGAAAGGCCCTGTATTGAAATATTGGTGTATTAGAAGCAGGCTTTTAAGATGTGTTTGGTCATAATGCAAAATAAATAAAAGATATATATATATATATATATCTACAGTAGCTTGGTAGGTGAGGTTTTCTTCCTAAACTAGAATAATGTTATGGGTGGCTTGTTAGTAATCAACTTCTGCTGCTCTTTTTTCTGTTTTCCGCTGGGGCAGCCAGAATGGTATCCCATTCACTTTGTCCAGATGGGTTTTGCAGACTCTTTCACAGCACTACAAATAATAATCCACAGTAGCTACATGCCAACAGCACCTAATGCAAGAAAGCTACAGTAATTTATAGTTACTGCTGACCACAAGAAATGTTTAACCCCTAGTCGAGTCTGCTTTTACCCATGACAATTACTGGAGTGAGCTGAACCAGTTTGGCCAAATTCTCTAAGCTTAACCAAGTGTATGGTCCCCAACTAGCAAAACTGATGTATATGTGGCAAAATAATACAATCAGATATAATGAGATAATATATGAGAAGATATATTGGCTGGCAGTATAGCCTAGGGATTAGAATAACGAGCTGTGAATGAGCTTGGTACATCCAGCAGAACAGACCTGGGTTTGAGTCTCATAACCTCCACTTACGTATGACCCTGAGCAAGTCACTTAACTGCCCAGTGCTCCCAGGTCATCCCTGAAAAACAGGCAGTTGTGCCTAGTGGGTCTTACACAGTTACCAAAGGCTAAAATAAAAAAAAAAATAATATGATCTGTTATAATGTACAGTACAAGTCACATTAAAATGCTCCCTCAACTCACTGTTGTAGCATTGTTCAATGAGTTTCCTAATCTGTACAGGGTTTAATTCAGTGAATTAGTAAAAGTTTAGTATTGGTTTGCATCTCGCTGTTATGATCTATAAGCTTTATTTTCAGCTGAGTGCTTATAAGTTTCATTTCAGAAGGCAGACTAAACAACTCTTAAGGAATGCTGTGATATTTATAAACAATGCTCTTAAGGAATGCTGTGATATTTATAAACAATGCTCTTAAGGAATGCTGTGATATTTATAAATAATGCCATGAGAATGCAGCTGCTGCCATTTCACTAAACAGTTACATCTGAGTTGAATAGGCAGTGAAGGATGGTTGGAAAAGAGTTGAAAGCTTCAAGAGTTTGAGTTGCCAATCCAGTAGCATCACAAAAAAAACAAAAAAAACAGTTCTACACCAGTGAGTTGATGGAACACTTTAATGTGACTTGTACTGTATAATATAACAAAATAATCTGATGTAATATGATATTGCACATTTTATTATCCTTCAGCACATTATTACACTATTTCCTTTCACCTCATCCTTACCTTTTGCATAGTTGTAAAACTGTGTAATTATTGTTTCTGTTAATTATATTATTATAATAACTGGTCATCAATTTTCCCTATAGAGTAGACCAGTTGATATTTCCCATAACAACCGGCTGGTTGTTATGGAATTCAAGACATGCCACTCAACTGATGCCTCCTGCATTAGCTCAAAGAGCGGATGTGGGCGGGTTGTACAATCTTTGAAAGATTGCGCTCCGTCTGTCGCTTTACGGGAACATGCCACAAAAAAAACATGAACATCCCTTCTTTAGTTTTAGTTTAAAATATATCTGGTTGATCCAGCCTTGTACCCTGCTAATATCTTGTTGATCCTGCCGTCTGACCATTTTGGAACTGGAGCGTGCCTAGGGAGCGTCATCCTAGATGCAATCTCGGGGTGACAATCTGTAAATAAATTTAAAAATAAAGAGCATCTGGTGCCAAATTAAAAAAAAGAAAAAATGAAGAAGGCAGCATAAAGAAGGAGTCCCAGTGTGTGTGTGTGTGTGTGTGTGTGTGTGTGTGTGTAAATACTAAAGACAGGCTGAAGTGAATGACAGAGTGTGTGTGTGTGTGTGCGTGTATGTGTGTGTGTGTAAATACTAAAGACAGGCTGAAGTGAGTGACAGAGTGTGTGTGTTTGTGTGTGTGTGTGTGTGTGTGTGTGTGTGTGTGAAAAATTGCTGCTCAGTATATTATAAAAAATTAAAAATTGTGAAGTGTGTGGGATATTCAAATTTAATATACACCCATGGTGTGGGGAGCTTTAATAAACCCCTCGGGCTTTGCCCTCGGGTTAATTAGCATCCCACACCTCGGGTGTGCATTAAATTCTCGTAACACACACTTCCCCATCATTTATTCTCTATGTATTCATTATACCATGTTGTTCTGTTGTGATTATCTGCCACTTCTTCCCCCAGGACACATTTGGAAATGAGTTGTTACCAACTCAGTATGTCTTTCTTGGTTAAATGTTTGAAATAAATAAATATGACATACAGTATGAGAGAAACTGTACTCTGATATACAATATATACTACATATTGTATAAGAAGATAATAACAGGTATGTGATTAAATAATGTAATTTCATATGCTGTATGAGAATATGTAATGATCTGCTATAATAGGACATAATATATGATATAATCTGATTCAATGTTTCGTTATAGGAGCAGAGAATATATTCTAAAATAAAAGGATATAGTATATTGTATGCTACATGAAATAGTATAATCTGATATAATTTATGAGATGATAATCTAATATAAAATGGTGTGACATATGAGATGATAATATCTGATATAATAAGATATGATATCTGAGAAGATGATGTAATCAACTATTAGATGTTATGATATAAATATGCTTATATGATAATTCCTCTTATTTGTATACAATTTGAATTCATGCAGTTTTCAGATATACTGTTTGCACATTTTCGTTCAATGCCAAATCATTTCCTATTCTATGCCTTTTTTGATTAATTGCTTGATTGATTGACTGATTGATTAATTGATTGATTGGTTATTGTGCTTATTTATTTATTTACTGATTTTGATCATATGCATCACAAATTTCAGTTGTATGCAATTTATTGACTCCTTTTCTGGTATTCTGACATGATTGAGATAGCAATTGCTCAGACTTAGATGTGGAGGAATAATGTGCAACGGCACCAGGATGACGGATCTGTATGCAAGTGCCTGAGGTGTATGGCCACTGAGCATCATCACCTGCATACAGCTCCACCTAAGTATGACACATTCCAGCATCCTACTGCTAGTACTCCACCACCCGAAAATAAGACGCTGTTCTTCTGAACTATCAGGCTAAATATATAGCAATCAGCAGGCATATTCCAGGAAAATACATTGTAAAAATGTGTAAAAGGAAGACCTCATTGAAACTGCCTCTCAGAAGACCTGTATTGTGCAAATTCATTAGAATTAATGGGTAAAAGCATCCCAGAAGCTCTCCACAACCACATCTGCTCTGACTGGAGTTTGTTATAACTGCAGACAGGTTGCAATGTTTCTTATCCACTGTGTAAGTTTCATGCAGGCAGCAACGGTTTTGCAAGAAACAAAAGTTCTTTTCAATGGTAAAAACATATATAACTAAGTCAGCCTCTTTTTTTTCTTGAAGATTGTTGCTTTTGGAGTAAGGCACTAAAGCTATAACTCTTGTTGAAATGTCATTGAGGCACATGTTATTAATGAAGTTCTTTCTTTGCAGCTAGTTGAGATGCGAGAAGATCTTTTAATATTGCTTTGTTAATGAGGCCAGTATAGGGGATATTTTATTTTACATGGAGAGTTATAGATGCCATGTTTCCTTAAGTTTACTTGGCAAGATGAACTTGGGAAAAATAATGTTTTCCTTTTCTTTTTGCAGGCAGTTTTTCCTTTTGTGTAAAGGTCATATGCAAAGGTTTTTAAAACTAAAAGAAACAGCACCATTCAGTAAACTCTACTTTAAAACCTATTTGTTTTCCAGGTTTGGTAACAAAAGTCAACACATTAATGCATTTTTAGTGTCTTTTTGTTGTGGTCCATTTCCCCAAGGTTGCTCTATGCTGAGTCAGCATGCTACCAGGCTGTTGATGTCATTTGGGGTACTTGCCTGTTAGGAAGTTGTATTGCTGCTAGTAATACTATGCTGGTTACTTCACTTCTGTTGATCAGTGTCTGCTTTACAATAATTTAGATTTAATAGGGACCTTATCTGCATTAATTCTTACTAGGGATGGCTGTGCTACCCCTGGTAAAAAGATCATTTTAAAGTGATTTATTGAGGTTTGCCATAGAAAATGGGAGAAGGACATGTAGAATTGTATTTTTCTGTACAAACAATGCCTCACTAAGTAAATTAGCATACAGGCATTTATTTTTCTGTGCTCACTGAAGAAATAGGAGCCAACATATCTCAGTATAAAAGTCTTGTAGCTAAATACGTTATGTACAATGCATTGCTGTGAAAATAAACAAACAAAAGTTTATATTGTTGACACCACCACACAAATATGGACAGCATCTCAGAGTAAGGAAATTGTAAAACAGGTTAGTATTTTACCCAAAATACCATGCTACATTTATTTACATACTACTGCTCACCATCAGCAACATAAGAGACTGTACATTTGAGTAAGGCACATTAAAGGTGACATTATACATTACCCAGAACTCCTTGTTGCTCTATGTAAAAACAATGACAGTTCCCTAGTATGACATCATTTGTTTGGGGGGTGGCCACACACAAGAAATTGGAGGACAAAACCCTGACAAAACAGTAAAAAATAAGAATGACAGATTTTTTTTACAAATGTAATTGCACCTTCAACGCTTGAAGCATGCCTGGCAATGGTATGCCATGTGTAAAGGGCATTTGGGGAACCTTCAACATTTACTTTGTCATCAATGTGCTACTCTCCCTGACTGATAAACAGGCTTTAAAATTAAATTTAAACTGTTATTGTGCATTACTGGCATTGAGCATGACACAACCACAATCAAACAACTTTCAGATTCTTGCAACAGGCACAGTACAGGGAATGAGAAGTCTTTACAGACCTCAGTAATGTCACTGCGTCCATAGCTTATGTATTGAAAAAAAAGAATAGCACCCAAATGATATCACCAGGGCAGATAAATGCCAATTACCATAGGGAACAGAAAGTCTCAGCATCATGCAGTGTTGTTGAAACACACCACACAATAAATAGCTATAAATGGTATGAAATTGTAGATTATCATATAAAACACTAGGGAGACACTGTTGTTATAATGATATTTAATGAATGATGCTGACAGTTTAATTCCTGTAAATTTCATGGCATATGATCTTTAAAGAACTTATGTAAATAGGGATTTAAACCATTTGTTTCTGTGTTATACCCCAATTACCTTAATTAATAATTAACATTTAAAAAGAATATAAACATAATAATAGGTGAGAGTGTATTACAAGGGAATAATAGCATCAAGAAGTTCAAGGGACAATGGAACTTCAAGAGTGAAGCTTCAGAGGTTCCCTTGTCCTAGAACTATGAGATGGTATTACTCCCAAGTAATACAGTCTCACCAATTTTTTATTTTTGTAATATATGGATCTGATTTTAAAATTATGCAGCTGTTTATAAAGGGCACGCTGTGAGGCTCGCAGACCACCGTAGCACTGAGTACTCACTCACTGCATGTCCACTCCCCCTCAATCAGTCTCTTTTATTTTGTGGTAGTTTTAGAGTGCATCTGGTTTACAGAGAGTCCTACCATTTAGTTGTTTTCATATCTCAATTAACACAGGATCAACCAGACAGATCTGCAGAATTAAGGGGGGGGGAGATTGACAGAAGAGCGAATGGGGCAATATTCTTTCGGTAAGCAAGAGACGGCTGCCATCAACAGTTCTGCCCACCCATAGTTGAAAAGTGGCAAATCAGTATGCATGGTATGAGGAACATCAGTATGCATATCTAGGAGGCTGACTTTGGGACCATAGCAACAAGCCTAGACTGTTGGAGAGTCTTGCACCTGCGCTTTTCAGTTTTCCTGATAATACTGTCATTCAGAGCAGCAAATGATAGTATAATGGGCTCAAAACAATAACATTATCACTTTAGAATTATGGTATTATCACTTGCGTGATGGTGTATTATCAGTTTTGCAGCAGTGTATTATCAGAATTTTTTTGGGATGGTTTAGTATGGTATATAAACACTTATCCATATATTACAAAATAGTCATTAAAAATAATGCAACATGATATTATAATAAAATATAGTTTCCATAACTAGGGTTTGGTCCTACAAAGTCACTTATTGTGTAGGTAAAGAGAATCAGAGGTGAAGATAGATTATGAGGTGAATGATAGCAATGGATGATGGAAATAATGAAACTGAACTGCCATACTGTCTGTTAGTTACCTGGAAGAAATGCAGAGAATAATTATTAGTATTATAGCACAGTCAATAACCTTAAACAAATAGTATAAACCAGACATTATCCCTTAGTGCAACACAGTCTATGTACATATTCAGAAAAATGCAACCCAATCCAGTTCCCTGTTAATACCATATTTGGGGTACAATGCCCTGAATTGATCGATTCAGAATTCCTCATGGTAAAGAAGCTGTTTTTCCCTGTTGCCCTCTCTTTTTAGGGAAGGGACATATTACAGACCATAAAAATGCAATCTTGAAATAGGGTGTCTCTCAGTTTTAAAATGTCTGGCCACTGATGATTTCAAGAAATTTATTTTAATATATCCCTTGTGCTCAAGGATACATTCCTTGAGTAGGCTGGTAATCTTTTCTATGCACACGTCTCCCACGGATACTTCAATTTGTAAACCGAAGAAACCTTCTGACAAAAGGTGAGTTCCTTGATTTCCACATTTTCTTTATCTGCCACATTCAATATTGATTTTGTCTTGTGTGTGAAATTGCTCCAGGGAGGAGGAATGGCATCAAAACAGGGATTACTTTGACAGAAGATTCAGAGATAGAGGGTACCATCAGGGTGACATAGCTATGGCAGAACAGAAATGTGAGAATGCCAGTAGGAAACAGGTAATGAAATGCACTCCTAACCAAAAAGAGCAGGAACGTATTATTTTTACTACCTTGCTTTTATGCAAGTTTTAATGACTGGAAATCATGATTTTTAAAAATTGGCAGTGCTCCAGGCAGGACCAGGCATCATTGAGGTGTTCAAGGCAAACTACTGGTTGTAGCCAAGAAATCTATGTCATTATGAGACAGATTGATCGATCTGCAATGCAAGGTACCAGTACAGGAAAGTACTGATTCATGGATATTGTGACATGTGGCATAACTACCAACCTTTTGTCCCCCAAATGTGGAATATTGCTTATCAAAATGTGGAACAAATGAGCACAATGTGGAACACATAGCCAAATTTTTACCTAAGAAGCTCAAAACACTGTTAAAATGTTGCATGTATGTTCAGAAAGTCTGTTATTAATTGAATAATATATTTTTTGCATCATTTCCTGTGGATTGTTGCTTTAAAATGTTGACTTTGAATGTGGAACAAATCCTCACAATGTGGAACAGGGAGCTTATGTGAAGTAAAATGAGGAGCGTTCCTCATAATGTGGTACAGATGAGAGGTATGACTTGTGGTAGAAGGGGATTTCCCACACAGTCATTGCTCAGTATATGCTAACACACACACACACACACACACACACACACTATATAATAAATACAGAACGTGGCAGGTGAAGAGAATGTGAAAATCAGGGAACTCACCTGCTGTAAGACTGAACAGGAAAAAAATAAAACTGAAAGACCTTTTCCAACATTGTGTTTTTATGGTCTGGAATATGTCCCTCTGCAAAAAGATGGTGCAAAGGGGAAAAACAGCTTATTTACAGTGAGGCATTCTGGACTCATTGATTCAGGGCATTGGACCCCAAATATGGTATTATTGGGAACTGGATTGGATTGCATTTCTCTGCATAAGTATATAGACGGTCTTTCAATAAGGGATGATGTTTGGATTTGTAATGTTTGTTTAAGATTATCGACTGTGGTATGATACCAATCATTTTTATTTGCATTTCATCCAGGTTACTAGTGGATAGCATAGCAGTTCAGTATTTCAGTATTTCCAATTTCCATTTCTATCATTCACATCATAGTCTGTCTTCACCTTTGATACTCGCTCACAAACAGGAAGTGACTTGAATGTTCCATGAACTTTTTTTTCTGGTACCTTGGCTTTACATTTGTAAAGCACATACAAATCTGTATATAGTCTTCGTTCATTCCTATATGTTATTCTGTTGGTTTGCATCTTCGTTTCACTCCATGCCATTTTTTCACATTAGTGTTCATCATTTGAATTTAGGTACTTGAATTAGAACATCATGATGATGTTCATCCCACCACTAATGTTTTTCTGATCTTTTCAGAGGCGGCCAGGTAGGGGCATACAGTCTTCACCATTGAAGCCTTTTTCACAGGTGTCAAACCCTGCTCTGGTCCGTGTTGACACCAGCACCAGATAACAGAAAAAGTCAGTATAGGAGACTTTGACTTTATACTGGAAATTTGTTGTAGAGTTTTATACTTTTCCTGTTCATTTTGTTATCCAGAGGTATTAAAAGGGGCCATTTGATTGCCATAGCTTATGACCCTATAGTTTTTAACTTCAGTCAGTAATAATAATGGGTTCCATTTCATCTCAGTGTTTTTTTTTTTTTTTTTTTTTTTTTTTGCTGCCTAGAATATGTAACTATGTAAATTTGGTTCATGCAAAGCAGTTTCAAATGATTTATGTCTTTTATTGAGTTATTTTCCTTAAGGTTTCATAGCCAGTTAAGGAGCTCCTCTAGAGGTGGAACCACAGCTTGCCTGTGACAGCAGTATATACTGTTGCTGGGTAACAATTCCCATTTTTAGTGACCCAGTGGTACAGAGGATCAATACATTATGCCTGCCACAGAGTGTGAGATATCATCTGCAAAACATGTTTCTAAGGTTTCCCAGCTAGTTTAAGGTATAATACTGATATACCTAATATTTTGATAACTACATATAACTGATTAGTGCAGATGACTGCAAGTACATCATTGCGATCCTGTCATGCTGATAATGTCACCAACATTGTGACACTTTCTACATCTGAGTTTGCTTTATATAAATAGTATATAAGGCAGATTGTGTGCAAATTACTTTTGCTTGTGATCCTACATGCAGCACTATGCATAAACCCTAGCAGCACGTCTAGTAAAACCCAAATTAGATAAATGAGGTTACAAAATACTTCAAACTTTTTATGTTGGTTATAGCGAAACTATAATTTTCGACAGGGACAGCTCATAATGAGAGCAACCAGGAACTCTCAGTGGATGAGAGGTCACATAGGGTAAACCTGTTTAAAAGCTAATCAAGGTAAAATTTGTATCTTGCTATATAACATGTTTGCAGGCTTAAGGGCTATGAATCACTGTTGCTTGTCTGTCAAGAGCATTTCCATACGTAAGGCATATACAGCTTAATGATGTAGGGAGTGGCAAAATATATTTATAACAGAGCCACAGTCAGATATGTTTTATGCTGTTAAAGAGATATGCGGATTTTGGAACTGACAGTGAATCATTGTTCTTTGCCTGTCAAGAACATTTATCATATATGAAGTATATTCCATTTCATGCTGTAGGGAGTGGTGAAAACAGTTTGAAACGAGGTCACAGTTTGCTATTTTAATGTTGTTAAAGTGATATGTGAATTTTGGTATTTACCGTGAACACTTAAATAGTTTTAAATTGGCCAGAGTCCTGTGGCTCAGTAAAACCTACAGAATAGATACTACTAACATAAATAAGTGAAGCATAGCTTCCTGTTGCAATTTGGTTTTACTTTTCACTGCTTTGTATGTTGTATCAGGGTAGTAACATAAGATTACATGTGAACACCAATTGAACATAGTGGCCCAGATATTCAAAAGGGTTGCGCATGGTGCAACAGTGTTGCACCATGCGCAACCCACTGATGCACCCCAGTGTGATATTTAAAAGGGAAAAGTGTGCCGCACAAATCCCGATGTGCCGGGCTGCATCAGTAATGTATGCAGGCACAGGTGGTGGGGCATGCCCATGCATAACCTGCACAGCTCGATATTCAGCCCTGGCCATGCAGAGTTATGCAGGTGCAAGCCCTACCTACACCTGCAAAAAGTTACACCTAAAAAAACCAGGAACAAGTTGAGGGCTCCCACAGGTGAGCTGCCGCATTGCAGGGCACAACACAGCAGCTGCCACCTGTGGGTGGCCATCAGCTGTTCGAGCTGCACCTGGTGGTGCCCCCCCATGCCCCGATCATGGGCATCAGACATCCCCACCAAAGTCCAATACCTCTGGTGGTCCAGTGGACCGTGATGAGTCTGATCGCAGGCATCAGACATCCCCCCCAAAGTCCAATATCCCTGGTGGTCCAGTGGACCGCGATGAGCCTGATCACAGGCATCAGACATCCCCCCAAAGTCCAATATCCCAGGTGGTCCAGTGGACTGCATGGAGCCTGATCACAGGAGGCATTTCTCACCCCCCAAGTCTGATATCCCTTGTCATCTAGTGGACCCCACCCACCCACCCACCCACTGGGCCCCACCAGCTCCCTCCCTGTCAGCCGGTGGGCAGCAGCAGCAACTGCCTGCCACCCCTGCCCACTAACTGACAGCTTGGTAGGGCTGCACACCCATTGGTTCAGGCATGAGCCAATGGGCATGCAATCCATACTGTATAATCAGTCGGAAATGTGAATGAATTTCATTCACATGTCTGGACAAACTATTTCAGTATGGGCTGCATGCCCATTGGCTCATGCTCTGAACCAATGGGCATGCAGCCCTACTGAGCTGTCAGTCAGTGGGCGGTGGGCAGCTGATGGGTGGGTGCTGCCGCCCGCCAGCTGACAGGGAGGAGGAGGTGGTGGGGCTCAGTGGGTGGGGTGGGGTCCACTAGATCACCGGGGATATAAAACTTGGGGGTTGAGGAATGCTGCCCACATTGGCTAGGCGTCCACTGGACCACCAGGGATATTGGACTTTTGGGGGGATGTCTGATGCCCACGATCAGGCTCATCACGGTCCACTTGACCACCAGGAATATTGGACTTTGTGGGGGATGTCTGATGCCCATGATCAGGTTCATCTTGGTCCACTGGACCACCAGGGATATTGGACTTTGGGGGAGGATGTCTGATGCCCGTGACTGGGCTCATCGTGGTCCACCGGACCACCAGTGATAAGAGACACTCTTTGTCCCTTATGGAACATCCAGCGATCGGGTTGCAGGGGGTGTCAGTCCCTGATGGCTGCTGCCTGGCAGGGCGCCAGGTGCAAGTCATCAAGGATTGGCACACCTGCATGCTAATGACATGCAAATGGGCTGTAATCAGATGCAAATGGCCCCCCATGCACCTTGCATAAATTATGGCCCTATTTGCATGTTACCCTTTGAATATCACAGGTGCTGTGCATGGCGCAATGGCACTTGTGCCACTGCATCCCTATGCTCCACTCTGACCACTTGCACTGGTGCAGTGCCACTGTGCCATGCACAGTGGGGGTGGCCAGGGTGCGATATTCAAAGCAGTTGTGCCATAGCGCAACTCCATTGAATATCACCCTGGCCACACCCCTGCACAACAAATTTGAGCTGCGCACAGGCTTGTGCCACAGCCTGGTACAGTGTGAATATCTGGGCCAGTGTGTTTACAGTGCTCATAAAGCATGCAAGGTGTAATATAAATTTGTTATTAAATTATGTGGCCTAAGGATGCATTATGAAAAAGTATTCTAACATTTTCAGTTCAGTTTACTTACACATTTTTTTCTTGAGAAATCACACACTTGTGGGTATGGTGGTCTTGCTATCTCATTTGAAAAAAAAATTTAATTTTGAATATTCTAACAGTTTTGGTTAGCCCTGATGGAAAGGCCCTGTATTGAAACATTGGTGTATTAGAAGCAGGCTTTTAAGATGTGTTTGGTCATAATGCAAAATAAATAAAAGATATAAATATATATATATATATATATCTACAGTAGCTTGGTAGGTGAGGTTTTCTTCCTAAACTAGAATAATGTTATGGGTGGCTTGTTAGTAATCAACTTCTGCTGCTCTTTTTTCTGTTTTCCGCTGGGGCAGCCAGAATGGTATCCCATTCACTTTCTCTTGATGGGTTTTGCAGACTCTTTCACAGCACTACAAATAATAATCCACAGTAGCTACATGCCAACAGCACCTAATGCAAGAAAGCTACAGTAATTTATAGTTGCTGCTGACCACAAGAAATGTTTAACCCCTAGTCGTAGTCTGCTTTACCCCATGACAATTACTGGAGTGAGAGCTGAACTAGTTTGGCCAAATTCTCTAAGCTTAACCAAGTGTATGGTCCCCAACTAGTAAAGCTGATGTATATGTGACAAAATAATACAATCAGATATACTGAGATAATATATGAGAAGATATATTGGCTGGCAGTATAGCCTAGGGATTAGAATAATGAGCTGTGAATGAGCTTGTTACATCCAGCAAAACATACCTGGGTTTGAGTCTCATAACCTCCACTTACATACTGTATGACCCTAAGCAAGTCACGTAACTGCCCAGTGCTCCCAGGTCATCCCTGAAAAACAGGCAGTTGTGCCTAGTGGGTCTTACCCAGTTACCAAAGACTAAAATAAAAAAAAAATAATATGATCTGTTATAATGTACAGTACAAGTCACATTAAAATGTTCCCTCAACTCACTGGTATAGCAATGTTCAATGAGTTTCCTAATCTGTACAGGATTTAATTCAGTGAATTAGTAAAAGTTTTGTATTGGTTTTCATCTCGCTGTTATGATCTATAAGTTTTATTTTCAGCTGAGTGCTTATAAGTTTCATTTCAGAAGGCAGACTAAACAACTCTTAAGGAATGCTGTGATATTTATAAACAATGCTCTTAAGGAATGCTGTGATATTTATAAACAATGCTCTTAAGGAATGCTGTGATATTTATAAATAATGCCATGAAAATGCAGCTGCTGCCATTTCACTAAACAGTTACATGTGAGTTGAATAGGCAGTGAAGGATGGTTGGAAAAGAGTTGAAAGCTTCAAGAGTTTGAGTTGCCAATCCAGTAGCATCACAAAAAAATCAAAAAAACAGTTCTACACCAGTGAGTTGATGGAACACTTTAATGTGACTTGTACTGTATAATATAACAAAATAATCTGATGTAATATGATATTGCACATTTTATTATCCTTCAGCACATTATTGCACTATTTTCTTTCACCTCATCCTTACCTTTTGCACAGTTGTAGAACTGTGTAATTATTGTTTCTGTTAATTATATTATTATAATAACTGGTCATCAATTTTCCCTATAGAGTAGACCAGTTGATATTTCCCGTAACAACCGGCTGGTTGTTATGAAATTCACGCGGCATGCCACTCAACTGAAGTCACTCCTGCATTGGCTCAAGGAACGGATGTGGGCGGGTTGTACAATCCTTGAAAGATGGCGCTCCATCTGTCGCTTTACGGGAACCTGCCACAAAAAAAACATGAACATCCCTTCTTTAGTTTTATTTTAAAATGTATCTGGTTGATCCAGCCTTGT
Organism: Neoceratodus forsteri; assembly: GCA_016271365.2. Taxonomy (NCBI): domain Eukaryota; kingdom Metazoa; phylum Chordata; order Ceratodontiformes; family Ceratodontidae; genus Neoceratodus; species Neoceratodus forsteri. The sequence goes on along the minus strand of CM057450.1, from coordinate 1,732,822,857 downwards.
ACCCTGCTAATATCTGGTTGATCCTGCCGTCCGACCATTTTGGAACTGGAGCGTGCCTAGGAAGGGTCATCCTAGATGCAATCTCGGGGTGACAATCTGTAAATAAATTTAAAAATAAAGAGCATCAGGTGCCAAATTAAAAAAAAGGAAAAATGGAGAAGGCAACATAAAGAAGGAGTCGCAGTGTGTGTGTGTGTGTGTGTGTGTGTGTGTAAATACTAAAGACAGGCTGAAGTGAGTGACAGAGTGTGTGTGTGTGTGTGTGTGTGTGTGTGTGTGTGTGTGTGTGTGTGTGTGAAAAATTGCTGCTCAGTATATTATAAAAAATAAAAAATTGGAAGTGTGTGGGATACTCGAATTTAATGTACACCCATGGTGTGGAGAGCTTTAATAAACCCCTTGGGCTTTGCCCTCGGGGCCTAGTTAGCATCCCACTCCTCGTGTGTGCATTAAATTCTCGTAACACACACTTCCCCATCATTTATTCTCTATGTATTCATTATACCATGTTTTTCTGTTGTGATTATCTGCCACTTCTTCCCCCAGGACACATTTGGAAATGAGTTGTTACCAACTCAGTATGTCTTTCTTGGTTAAATGTTTGAAATAAATAAATATGACATACAGTACCAGAGAAACTGTACCCTGATATATAATATATACTACATATTGTATAAGAAGATAATATCAGGTATGTGATTAAATAATGTAATTTCATATGCTGTATGAGAATATGTAATGATCTGCTATAATAGGACATAATATATGATATAATCTGATTCAATGTTACGTTATTGGAGCAGAGTATATATTCTAAAATGAAAGGATATAGTATATTGCATGCTACATGAAATAGTATAATCTGATATAATTTATGAGATGATAATCTAATATAAAATGGTGAGACATATGAGATGATAAAATCTGATATAATAAGATATGATATCTGAGAAGATGATGTAATCAACTAAAAGATGTTATGATATAAATATGCTTATATGATAATTCCTCTTAGTTGTATACAATTTGGATGCATGCAGTTTTCAGATATACTGTTTGCACATTTTCGTTCAATGCCAAATCATTTCCTATTCTATGCCTTTTTTGATTAATTGATTGATTGATTGCCTGATTGATTAATTGATTGATTGGTTAATGTGCTTATTTATTTATTTACTGATTTTGATCAAATGCATCACAAATTTCAGTTGTATGCAATTTATTGACTCCTTTTCTGGTATTCTGAAATGACTGAGATAGCAATTGCTCAGACTTAGATGTGGAGGAATAATGTGCAATGGCACCAGGATGACAGATCTGTATGCAAGTGCCTGAGGTGTATGGCCACTGAGCATCATCACCTGCATACAGCTCCACCTAAGTATGACACATTCCAGCATCCTACTGCTAGTACTCCACCACCCGAAAATAAGACGCCGTTTCTTCTGTAAACTATCCAGGCTAAATATATAGCAATCAGCAGGCATATTCCAGGAAAATACATTGTAAAAATGTGTAAAAGGAAGACCTCATTGAAACTGCCTCTCAGCAGACCTGCATTGTGCAAATTCATTAGAATTAATGAGTAAAAGCATCCCAGAAGCTCTCCACAGCCATATCTGCTCTGACTGGAGTTTGTTATAACTGCAGACAGGATGCAATGTTTCTTATCCACTGTGTAAGTTTCATGCAGGCAGCAATGGTTTTGCAAGAAACAAAAGTTCTTTTCAATGGTAAAACATATATAACTAAGTCAGCCTCTTTTTTTTCTTGAAGATTGTTGCTTTTGGAGTAAGTCACTAAAGCTATAACTCTTGTTGAAATGTCATTGAGGCACATGTTATTAATGAAGTTCTTTCTTTGCAGCTGGTTGAGATGCGAGAAGATCTTTTATAATTGCTTTGTTAATGAGGCCAGTATAGGGGATATTTTATTTTACATGGAGAGTTATAGATGCCATGTTTCCTTAAGTTTACTTGGCAAGATGAACTTGGGAAAAATAATGTTTTCCTTTTCTTTTTGCAGGCAGTTTTTCTTTTTGTGTAAAGGTCATATGCAATGGTTTTTAAAACTAAAAGAAACAGCACCATTCAGTAAACTCTTCTTTAAAACCTATTTGTTTTCCAGGTTTGGTAACAAAAGTCAACACATTAATGCATTTTTAGTGTCTTTTGTTATGGTCCATTTCCCCAAGGTTGTTCTATGCTGAGTCAGCATGCTACCAGGCTGCTGATGTCATTTGGGGTACTTGCCTGTTAGGAAGTTGTATCGCTGCTAGTAATACTATGCTGGTTACTTCACTTCTGTTGATCAGTGTCTGCTTTACAATAATTTAGATTTAATAGGGACCTTATCTGCACTAATTCTTACTAGGGATGGCTGTGCTAGCCCTGGTAAAAAGATCATTTTAAAGTGATTTATTGAGGTTTGCCATAGAAAATGGGAGAAGGACATGTAGGATTGTACTCTTCTGTACCCACAATGCCTCACTATGTAAATTAGCATACAGGCATTTATTTTTCTGTGCTCACTGAAGAAATAGGAGTCAACATATCTCAGTATAAAAGTCTTGTAGCTAAATATGTTATGTACAATGCATTGCTGTGAAAATAAACAAACAAAAGTTTATATTGTTGACACCACCACACAAATATGGACAGCATCTCAGAGTCAGAAAACTGTAAAACAGGTTAGTATTTTACCCAAAATACCATGCTACAGTTATTTACATACTACTGCTCACCACCAGCAACATAAGAGATTGTACATTTGAGTAAGGCACATTAAAGGTGACATTATACGTTACCCAGAATCCCTTGTTGCTGTATGTAAAAACAATGACAGTTCCCTGGTATGACATCATTTGTTTGGGGGGTGGCCACACACAAGAAACTGGAGGACAAAACCCTGATAAAACAGTAAAAAATAAGAATGACAGATTTTTTTTACAAATGAAGTTGCACCTTCAACACTTGAAGCATGCCTGACAACGGCATGCCATGTGTAAAACGCATTTGGGGAACCTTCAACATTTACTTTGTCATCAATGTGCTACTCTCCCTGACTGATGCACAGGCTATAAAATTAAATTTAAACTGTTATTGTGCATTACTGGCATTGAGCATGACACAACCACAATCAAACAACTTTCAGATTCTTGCAACAGGCACAGTACAGGGAATGAGAAGTCTTTACAGACCTCAGTAATGTCACTGCCTCCATAGCTTATGTACTGAAGAAAAAGAATAGCACCCCCAAATGATATCACCAGGGCGGATACATGTCAATTACCACAGGGAACAGAAAGTCTCAGCATCTTGCAGTGTTGTTGAAACACACCACACAATAAATAGCTATAAATGGTATGAAATTGTAGATTATCATATAAAACACTAGGGAGACACTGTTGTTATAATGATATTTAATGAATGATGCTGACAGTTCAATTCCTGTAAATTTCATGGCATATGATCTTTAAAGAACTTATGTAAATAGGGATTTAAACCATTTGTTTCTGTGTTATACCCCAATTACCTTAATTAATAATTAACATTTAAAAAGAATATAAACATAATAATAGGTGAGAGTGTATTACAAGGGAATAATAGCATCAAGAAGTTCAAGGGACAATGGAACTTCAAGAGTGAAGCTTCAGAGGTTCCCTTGTCCCTAGAACCTTGAGATGGTATTACTCCCAAGTAATACAGTCTCATCAATTTTTTGATTTTTGTAATATATGGATCTGATTTTAAAATTATGCAGCTGTTTATAAAGGGCATGTTGTGAGGCTCGCAGACCACCGTAGCACTGAGTACTCACTCACTGCATGTCCCCCCCCCAATCAGACTGTTTTATTTTGTGGTAGTTTTAGAGTGCATCTGGTTTATAGAGAGTCCTACCATTTAGTTGTTTTCATAGCTCAATTAATACAGGATCAACCAGACAAATCTGCAGAATTATAGGGGGGGGGGAGATTGACAGAAGAGCGAATGGGGCAATATTCTTTCGGTAAGCAAGAGACGGCTGCCATCAACAGTTCTGCCCACCCATAGATGAACAGTGGCAAATCAGTATGCATGGTATGAGGAACATCAGTATGCATATCTAGGAGGCTGACTTTTGGACCATAGCAACAAGCCTAGACTGTTGGAGAGTCTTGCACCTGCGCTTTTCAGTTTTCCTGATAATACTATCATTCAGAGCAGCAAATGATAGTATAATGGGTTCAAAACAATAGTATTATCACTTCAGAATTATGGTATTATCACTTGTGTGATGGTGTATTATCAGTTTTGCGGCAGTGTATTATCAGAATTTTTTTGGGATGGTTTAGTATGGTATTAAAACACTTATCCATATATTACAAAATAGTGATTAAATATAATGCAACATGATATTATAATAAAATATAATTTCCATAACTAGGGTTTGTTCCTACAAAGTCACTTATTGTGTAGGTAAAGAGAATCAGAGGTGAAGATAGATTATGAGGTGAATGATAGCAATGGATGATGGAAATAATGAAACTGAACTGCCATACTGTCTGTTAGTTACCTTGAAGAAATGCAGAGAATAATTATTAGTATTATACCACAGTCAATAACCTTAAACAAATAGTATAAACCAAACATTATCCCTTAGTGCAACACAGTCTATGTACATATTCAGAAAAATGCAACCCAATCCAGTTCCCTGTTAATACCATATTTGGGTACAATGCCCTGAATTGATTGATTCAGAATTCCTCATGGTAAAGAAGCTGTTTTTCCCTGTCGCCCTCTCTTTTTAGGGAAGGGACATATAACAGACCATAAAAATGCAATCTTGAAATAGGGTGTCTCTCAGTTTTAAAATGTCTGGCCACTGGTGATTTCAAGTAATTTATTTTAATATATCCCTTGTGCTCAAGGATACATTCCTTGAGTAGGCTGGTAATCTTTTCTATGTACACGTCTGCCACGGATACTTCAATTTGTAAACCACAGAAACCTTCTGACAGAGGGTGAGTTCCTTGATTTCCACATTTTCTTTATCTGCCACATTCAATATTGATTTTGTCTTATGTGTGAAATTTACTCCAGGGAGGAGGAATGGCATCAAAACAGGGATTACTTTGACAGAAGATTCAGAGATAGAGGGTACCATCAGGGTGACATAGCTATGGCAGAACAGAAATGTGAGAATGCCAGTAGGAAACAGGTAATGAAATGCACTCCTAACCAAAAAGAGCAGGAACGTATTAATTTTACTACCTTGCTTTTATGCAAGTTTTAATTACTGGAAATCATGATTTTTAAAAATTGGCAGTGTTCCAGGTAGGACCAGGCATCACTGAGGTGTTCAAGGCAAACTACTGGTTGTAGCCAAGAAATCTATGTCATTATGGGACAGATTGATCAATCTACAATACAAAGTACCAGTACAGGAAAGTACTGATTCATGGATATTATGACTTGTGGCATACCTCTCATCCTTTTGTCCCCCAAATGTGGAATATTGCCTATCAAAATGTGGAACAAATGAGCACAATGTGGAACACATAGTCAAATCTTTACCTAAGAAGTTCAAAATGCTGTTAAAATGTTGCATGTATGTTCAGAAAGTCTGTTATTAATTGAATAATATATTTTTTGCATCATTTACTCTGGATTTTTGCTTTAAAATGTTGACTTTGAATGTGGAACAAGTCCTCACAATGTGGAACAGGGAGCTTTTGTGAAATAAAATGAGGAACGTTCCTCATAATGTGATACAGTTGAGAGGTATGACTTGTGGTAGAAGGGGATTTCCCACACAGTCATTGCTCAGTATATGCTAACACACACACACACACACACACACACACACACACACACACACACACACACACACATACTATATAATAAATCCAGAATGTGGCAGGTGAAGAGAATGTGGAAATCAGGGAACTCACCACCTGTCAGACTGAACTGGAAAAAAATAAAACCGAAAGACCTTTTCCAACATTGTGTTTTTATGGTCTGGAATATGTCCCTCTGCAAAAAGATGGTGCAAAGGGGAAAAACAGCTTATTTACAGTGAGGCATTCTGGACTCATTGATTCAGGGCTTTGGACCCCAAATATGGTATTATTGGGAACTGGATTGGATTGCATTTCTCTGCATAAGTATATAGACTGTCTTTCAATAAGGGATGATGTTTGGATTTGTAATGTTTGTTTAAGATTATCGACTCTGGTATGATACCAATCATTTTTATTTGCATTTCGTCCAGGTTACTAATGGATAGCATGGCAGTTCAGTATTTCAGTATTTCAATTTTCCATTTCTATCATTCTCATCATAGTCTGTCTTCACCTTTGATACTCACTCCCAAGCAGGAAGTGACTTGAATGTTCCATGAACTTTTTTTCTGGTACCATGGCTTTACATTTGTAAAGCACATACAAATCTGTATAGAGTCTTGGTTCATTCCTATATGTTACTCTTTTGGTTTGCATCTTCGTTTCACTCCATGTCATTATTTCACAATAGTGTTCATCATTTGAATTTAGGAACTTGAATTAGAACATCATGATGAAGTTCATCCCACCACTATTGTTTTTCTGATCTTTTCAGAGGCAGTCAGGTAGGGGCATACAGTCTTCACCATTGAAGCCTTTTTCACAGGTGTCAAACCCTGCTCTGGTCCGTGTTGACACCAGCACCAGATAACAGAAAAAGTCAGTATAGGAGACTTTGACTTTATATTGGAAATTTGTTGTAGAGTTTTATACTTTTCGTGTTCATTTTGTTATCCAGAGGTATTAAAGGGAGCCATTTGATTGCCATAGCTTATGACCCTATAGCTTTTAACTTCAGTCAGTAATAATAATGGGTTCCATTTCATCTCAGTGTTTTTTTTTTTGCTGCCTAGAATATGTAACTATGTAAGTTTGGTTCATGCAAAGAAGTTTCAAATGATTTAAGTCTTTTATTGAGCTATTTTCCTTAAGGTTTCATAGCCAGTTAAGGAGCTCCTCTAGAGGTTGAACCACAGCTTGCCTGTGACAGCAGTATCTACTGTTGCTGGGCAACAATTCCCATTTTTAGTGACCCAGTGATACAGAGGATCAATACATTATGCCTGCCATAGAGTGTGAGATATCATCTGCAAAACATGTTTCTAAGGTTTCCCAGCTAGTTTAAAGTATAATACTGATATACCTAAGGTTTTGATGACTGCGTATTACTGATTAGTGCAGATGACCGCAATTACATCATTGCAATCCTGTCATGCTGATAATGTCACCAACATTGTGACACTTTCTACATCTGAGTTTGCTTTATATAAATAGTATATAAGGCAGATTGTGTGCAAATGACTTTTGCTTGTGATCCTACGTGCAGCACTAAGCATAAACCCTAGCAGCACTTCTAGTAAAACCCATATTAGATAAATCAGGTTACAAAATACTTCAAACTTTTTATATTGGTTATAGTGAAACTATAATTTTTGACAGGGACAGCTCATAATGAGAGCAACCAGGAACCCTCAGTGGATGAGAGGTTACATAGGGTAAACCTTTTTAAAAGCTTATCAAGGAAAAATTTGTATCTTGCTATATAACGTGTTTGTAGGCTTAAGGGCTATGAATCACTGTTGCTTGTCTGACAAGAGCATTTCCATACGTGAGGCATATACAGCCTAATGATGTAGGGAGTGGCAAAATATGTTTATAACAGAGCCACAGTCAGATATGTTTTATGCTGTTAAAAAGATTTGTAAATTTTGGAACTGACAGTGAATCATTGTTCCTTGTCTGTCAAGAACATTTATCATATATGAAGTATATTCCATTTCACACTATAGGGAGTGGTGAACACAGTTTGAAACCAAGTCACAGTTTGCTATTTTAATGTTGTTAAAGAGATATGTGAATTTTGGAATTTACAGTGAACACTTAAATAGTTTTAAATTGGCCAGAGTCCTGTGGCTCAGTAAAAGCTACAGAATAGATACTATTAACATAAATGATAAGTGAAGCATAGCTTCCTGTTGCAATTTGTTTTTACTTTTCACTGCTTTATACGTTCTATCAGGGTAGTAACATAAGATTATATGTGAACACCAATTGAACATAGTGGCCCAGATATTCAAAAGGGTTGCGCATGGTGCAGCAGTGTTGCACATGCACAACCTCAATCTTCACCCAGTGTGATATTTAAAAGGGAAAAGTGTGCGCACAAATCCCGATGTGCCGGGGTGCATCAGTAATGTATGCAGGCACAGGTAGAGGGGTGTGCCCATGCATAACCTGCACAGCCCGATATTCAGCCCGGGCCATGCAGAGTTATTCAGGTGCAACCCCTACCTGTGCCTGCACAAAGTTATGCCTAAAAAAACCAGGAACAAGTCGAGGGCCACCCACAGGTGAGCTGCATCATTGCAGGGCACAACACATCAGCTGCCACCTGTGGGTGGCCATCAGCTGTTCCTGATGCACCTGGTGGCGCCCCCCTATGCCCCTATGCCCCTATCGCGGGCATCAGACATCCCCCCCAAAGTCCAATATCCCTGTTGGCCCACTGGACCGCGATGAGCCTGATCACTGGCATCAGACATCCCCCCCCAAATTCCAATATCCCTGGTGGTCCAGTGGATCTGCAGGAGCCTGATCGTGGTGGCATTCCTCACCCCCCAATCTGATATCCTTGTGATATAGTGGACCCCACCCACCCACCCACCCACTGAGCCCCACCACCCGCTCCCTCCTGTCAGCCCGGCGGTGGCAGCCACCACTGCTGCCCACTGCCCACTGACTGACAACATGAACGGCCACCCATGGTTCAGGCATGACCATGGGCATACAGCCCATACTGCCTAGTCAATCCAAGAAACAGAAGATTTCATTCACATCTGGACAACATTTCAATATGGTTCTTTTGTTGGCTTAGTACTCTGGACAGTAAGCATGCAGCTACTGAGAACTCAGTCAGTGGGCGGCGGTGGCGGCAGGTGGACTGCCGCCCGCCCAGCAACCGACCAGGGCGGTCGTGGGTGGATGAAATCACTAGATCACCAGGGATATCAGACTTGAGAGAATGCTGCCCACAATCGAGCTCCATGCGGTCCACTGGACCACCAGGGATATTGGACTTTGGGGGGGATGTCTGATGCCCACGATCGGGCTCATCGCGGTCCACTGGACCACCAGGGATATTGGACTTTGGGGGGGTGTCTGATGCCCGTGACTGGGCTCATCATGGTCCACTGGACCACCAGGGATAAGAGACATTCTTTGTCCCTTATGGGACATCCAGCGATCGGGCTGCAGGGGGTGACATCCCTGACGGCTGCTGCCTGGCAGGGTGCCAGGCACAAGTCGTCAAGGATCGGCACACCTGCATGCTAATGGCATGCAAATGGGGCTGTAATCAGATGCAAATGGCCCCCATGCACCTTTCAAATTATGGCCCCATTTGCATGTCACCCTTTGAATGTCTGAGGTGCTGTGCATGGTGCAATGGCACTTGCCCACCGTATCTCAATGCTCCACTCTGACCACTTGCACTGGTGCAGTGCCACTGCGCCATGCACAGTGGGGGTGGCCAGGGTGCGATATTCAAAGCAGTTGCTCCATAGCGCAACTCCATTGAATATCACCCTGGCCACTCCCCTGCACAACAAATTTGAGCTGCAAACAGGCTTGCGCCACAGCCTGGTGCAGTTTGAATATCTGGGCCAGTGTGTTTACAATGCTCATAAAGCATGCAAGGTGTAATAAAAATTTGTTATTAAATTATGTAGACTAAGGATGCATTATGAAAAAGTATTCTAACATTTTCAGTTAAGTTACCTAACACATTTTTTTATTGAGAAATCACACACTTGTGAGGTATGGTGGTCTTGCTATCTCATTTGAAAAAAAAATATTATTTTGAATATTCTAACAGTTCTGGTTAGCCCTGATGGAAAGGCCCTGTATTGAAACATTGGTGTATTAGAAGCAGGCTTTTAAGATGTGTTGGTCATAATGCAAAATAAATAAAAGGTATATATATAGATATATATATATATATATATACATATATATATATATATATATATATATATCTACAATAACTAGTAGGTGAGGTTTTTTCCTATACTAGAATAATGATAAGGGTGGCTTGTTAGTAATCAACTTCTGCTGCTCTTTTTCTGTTTTCCGCTGGGGCAGCCAGAATGGTATCCCATTCACTTTGTCTTGATGGGTTTTGCAGACTCTTTCACAGCACTACAAATAATAATCCACAGTAGCTACATGCCAACAGCACCTAATGCAAGAAAGCTACAGTAATTTATAGTTACTGCTGACCACAAGAAATGTTTAACCCCTAGTCGTAGTCTGCTTTACCCCATGACAATTACTGGAGTGAGAGCTGAACCAGTTTGGCCAAACTCTCTAAGCTTAACCAAGTGTATGGTCCCCAACTAGCAAAGCTGATGTATATGTGGAAAAATAATACAATCAGATATACTGAGATAATATATGAGAAGATATATTGGCAGGCAGTATAGCCTAGGGATTAGAATAACGAGCTGTGAATGAGCTTGGTACATCCAGCAGAACAGACCTGGGTTTGAGTCTCATAACCTCCACTTACATAATGTATGACCCTGAACAAGTCACTTAACTGCCCAGTGCTCCCAGGTCATCCCTGAAAAACAGGCAGTTGTGCCTAGTGGGTCTTACCCAGTTACCAAAGACTAAAAAAAAAAAAAAATAATATGATCTGTTATAATGTACAGTACAAGTCACATTAAAATGCTCCCTCAACTCACTGTTGTAGCATTGTTCAATGAGTTTCCTAATCTGTACAGGGTTTAATTCAGTGAATTAGTAAAAGTTTAGTATTGGTTTGCATCTTGCTGTTATGCTCTATAAGCTCTATTTTCAGCTGAGTGCTTATAAGTTTCATTTCAGAAGGCAGACTAAACAACTCTTAAGGAATGCTGTGATATTTATAAACAATGCTCTTAAGGAATGCTGTGATATTTATAAACAGTGCCATGAAAATGCAGCTTTTGCCATTTCACTAAACAGTTACATGTGAGTTGAATAGGCAGTGAAGGATGGTTGGAAAAGAGTTGAAAGCTTCAAGAGTTTGAGTTGCCAATCCAGCAGCATCACAAAAAAAAACAGTTCTACACCAGTGAGTTGATGGAACACTTTAATGTGACTTGTACTGTATAATATAACAAAATAATCTGATGTAATATGATATTGCACATTTTATTATCCTTCAGCACATTACTGCACTATTTCCTTTCACCTCATCCTTACCTTTTGCATAGTTGTAAAACTGTGTAATTATTGTTTCTGTTAATTATATTATTATAATAACTGGTCATCAATTTTCCCTATAGAGTAGACCAGTTGATATTTCCCATAACAACTGGCTGGTTGTTATGAAATTCATACGGCATGCCACTCAACTGATGCCGCTCCTGCATTGGCTCAAGGAACGGATGTGGGCGGGTTGTACAATCTTTGAAAGATGGCGCTCCGTCTGTCACTTTACGGGAACCTGCCACAAAAAAAACATGAACATCCCTTCTCTAGTTTTAGTTTAAAATGTATCTGGTTGATCCAGCCTTGTACCCTGCTAATATCTGGTTGATCCTGCCATCCGACCGTTTTGGTACTGGAGCGTGCCTAGGGAGCATCATCCTAGACGCAATCTCGGGGTGACAATCTGTAAGTAAATTTAAAAATAAAGAGCATCAGCTGCCAAATTAAAAAAAAGAAAAAATGGAGAAGGCAGCATAAAGAGGGAGTCGCAGTGTGTGTCTGTGTGTGTGTGAAAAATTGCTGCTCAGTATATTATAAAAAATAAAAAATGGGGAAGTGTGTGGGATACTCAAATTTAATGTACACCCTTGGTGTGTGGTGCTTTAATAAACCCCTTGAGCTTTGCCCTCGGGGTTTATGTAGCATTCCACACCTCGGGTGTGCATTAAATTCTCGTAAAACACACTGCCCCATCATTTATTCTCTATGTATTCATTGTACCATGTTGTTCTGTTGTGATTATCTGCCACTTCTTCCCCCAGGACACATTTGGAAATGAGTTGTTACCAACTCAGTATGTCTTTCTTGGTTAAATGTTTGATATAAATAAATATGACATACAGTATGAGAGAAACTGTACTCTGATATACAATATGTACTACATATTGTATAAGAAGATAATATCAGGTATGTGATTATATAATGTAATTTCATATGCTGTATGAGAATATGTAATGATCTGCTATAATAGGACATAATATATGATATAATCTGATTCAATGTTACATTATAGGAGCAGAGTATATATTCTAAAATAAAAGGATATAGTATATTGTATGCTACATGAAATAGTATAATCTGATATAATTTATGAGATGATAATCTAATATAAAATGGTGTGACATATGAGAAGATATAATCTGATATAATAAGATATGATATCTGAGAAGATGATGTAATCAACTATTATATGTTATGATATAAATATACTTATATGATAATTCCTCTTAGTTGTATACAATTTGGATGCATGCAATTTTCAGATATACTGTTTGCACATTTTCGTTCAATGCCAAATCATTTCCTATTCTATGCCTTTTTTGATTAATTGATTGATTGATTGACTGATTGATTAATTGATTGATTGGTTAATGTACTTATTTATTTATTTACTGATTTTGATCATATGCATCACAAATTTCACTTGTATGCAATTTATTGACTCCTTTTCTGGTATTCTGACATGACTGAGACAGCAATTGCTCAGAGTTAGAGGTGGAGGAATAATATGTTGAAGGTATATCTTAAATGGTATGACGAGTCATGTATAGTCCATATGCTGATTGACAAACAACTGAGAAAACCAAAAGAACAGTGCTCTCCATTTAGCATGAAGTACTGTACAACTGCTTAATAAGCCTTCTCTGCCTTGAATACAGTAGCAATTAAAATAAATGTAATGATAAATTTGCCATGCTGCAGGCTTTTAAAATGTATTAATTATTTTCTGGATATATGCAGTTTTTGATGTATGCCAAACACTGATGTCCCCAACAGTAACCATACAAGTGGAATTTATTGTAATATCATATAAAATGACATGATATATTTTAATATATAATTATTTTATTATTCTGTACTTAATATTTTTATTTATGTGCAAAGAAAACATGTATCACAAACTGAACTCCTGATTCGGGCTTGCTTCTTGACAACCTTCCCTCGTGTTGTTTCCAAAAGTTGCTAGTGACAAGACAATGTGGGGGTGGGAGGAGTTATGAGGAACTGGCTAGAACATACAAAGTGAGTGTGTTAGAAGAACCAGAATTTATATTTGGTGCATGGCCTGCATGAAAAGCCCTATGGGTAAGGATCAAAGAAGTTAACATGTACTCCCTGGAAGAAAGGAGGGAACATGGGATATGACAGAGACATTCCAATACCTCACAAACAAAATCAAACTACAGGAAGTAAGCATTTTCCCAGAAAAAGAGGATCAAGGATAAGGAGTCATGCTATAAAGTTAGAAGGGGGAAGGCTCAGAGGAAATGTCAGGAATTACTTCTTCATGGAAAGAGTGATGGATGCATGAAATAGCTTACCAGTGGAGGTGGTGGGATAAGAAATGGTGACAGGGTTCAAAGGTATCTTGTGAACATGGCAACTATGATTGAGCAACTGCAAAAAGGGGAACTCAATCATGGCGCCTGTGTTCTGGGCTATGTGGCAGGGTAGTGACAGGATACCGGGGTGGGTGACTATGGCAACAGGATGTGCATATATACATGAACAGAGGAAGGGAGGGACCACACCACATGCCGGCAGAAGGGGAGGGAGGGTATGTAGGGTGTAATGTGGCAGTCAGCTGCTGAGCAGGCCGTGGGCATGGTGGGTAGGGTGGCAGGCTGGGGTTGGGAGGATGACGTGTTCGGTTCTGGGGCAAGATTGTTTTTTGCACTGTGGCATGTTTTTTATTATTTTAAGTTTTACACCCCACCAACATGCAACCCAGGAGTTGAAAATCTTTAGGTAGGTAGGTGTGGGGGGTAGCCCCCTGCATAACATAGAAAACTGTCACTGGTTTTGTGGTTGCTGTGAGTCTACATCATTGTTATTTATTTTTGACAATGTTAACTTGCCCAAACGGCAATTTTACTTTCAGTGATTTTCATTAAAACATGGAATTGGTTCAAAAATGAGAGATCTTAGCAGTGGATAGTAGGAGAAGAACAGAGACTGAGTACGGTCTGCGGTGATGTTATAGGTAGGGAAAATAAGGCAGACTAGGTGCACCATCAGGTCCTTATCTGCCAACAGATTCTGTGTTTCTGTGTTTCTTTGTTAGTTGGATCATCTCTGTCCCAATTAAGGGAACTGGAAGCCCTTGAAGAAGGAAGAGTGGGAAACTGGTGAGCTTCTGGATTGCTCAGCATGGTTTCATCACCAGATGCACTGGATTGCCAGCTGATAAGCTTGCTTGTATTGCCGTCAAAGTGAAACCATTAGAGTTCAATCAATCAATCAATCTATCAATGAAATCTTTATTTATTTAGCGCCTTTCCAAAACCAAGGCACTGCACAGTTAAAATACAATATGCAACATAAAATTTACAGTAAAACAATAAATATATCAATAAATTAAATTTTGTCTGGGAAGGCTAGATAAAACAGATATGTTTTAAGTTCTATTTTAAATCTATCGATGGTCAGGCATTCTCTTAACCGATGAGGCAGAGAATTTCACAGGGTAGGTGACACAAAAAGAAAGCACGGGTACCAGATGTTTTTAAATGAACCCTGGGAATCTCTAGCAATCCCTCATCAGCAGATCGGAAAGGATGGATGGGGCAGTAGGAAGTCACGAGATCTTGCAAGTAGCCGGGTCCCTGCTCGTGTAGGGCTTTAGCAAGCCAACTTTAAAGGTGATCTGCCACTGAACACGTGGCCAGTGCAATTTGCACAGCACAGGCTTAATATGACTGGCCCTCGATGTATCAGTCAGAAGCCTGGCCGCAGCATTCTGCACTAGCTGCAGGTGGTGAATGTCAACCCCACGAAGCCCTAGGTAGAGGGCATTGCAATAGTCAAGGCAGGAGGTGAGAAAGGCTTGGACCAATGTTGAAAGGTCATCCGGAGGAACCAGGTATTCCACCATTGTGATATTCCTTAGATGGTAAAATGAGGATTTAACCATGGCCGACACCTGAGATTTCAGGGTCAAGCCACTGTCAAAAATAACATCCAGGTTACACGCCCGGTCTGAGGTAGTGAGCTGTACAACCATCAAGCCATAAGCTGGATGTCTGTCCAGCCCCCAAATCCAGCCCCAGACAACCTGGATCCACTACCAACACTTCAGTCTTTTCTGGATTCAGTCTCAGCCAGCTGGTGCTCATCCAGTCCTTGATCTCGGTGAGACAGTTATTTAGCACAGAGACTGTATCAACCTGTCCAGGGAGAAAGGACATATACAGCTGAGTATTATCTGTGTAGCAGTGAAAACTCAAACCGTATCACCTGATGACATCTCCCAATGGCAGCATATGCACTGTGAACTGCATAGGTGCCAATATGGAGCCCTGTGGCACCCCAAGAGGACAGGGGGAGGGTGTCAGAGGAATAAATTCTGGTGACCACCCTCTGAGACCTGTCTATGAAGAAGGATTGAAACCATTTAAGGACTGTACCCAACAGCCCACAAAGAAGCTGCAAGCACTCCAAAAGCACACCATGGTCCACAGTGTCAAATGTTGCAGAGAGATCAAGAAGGACCAAGATGATACGAGCCTTTCGTTCTCTCGCTATTAGGAGGTCATTCAATACTCAGAAAAGTGCAGTCTCGGTGCTGTTTCTCTTCCTGAATGCAGACTGGAAAGCATCATAGACATTGTGATTCACAAGGTAATCATCCAGTTGCAACGCAACTACCTTCTCCACCTTACCCACAAAAGACAGGTTAGAGACAGGCTGGTAGTTAGCTGGACAGCCTGAATCCAAGGAGGATTTTTTAAGGAGTGGTCATACGACCACCTCCTTAAGAGGATCAGGAAAGACCCCCCTCTCCAAAGAACTCCAGACAATTTCAGCTAGGATCAGGCAGTTAATATCTACACAACCCACTAATAGGGGTGTAGAGCCCAGATCCGAACTACAACTGGTTGGGCGCACAGTCTGGATGATATTCACAATGTCTGAATTCCAGCCAGCTAAAGTTTGTCCCAAGTGCTCACCACCTCCCGCTGACCTCCGCAATCCCTCATAGGGGGAGCCAGTCTGAGACCTGATGCTGGCAACCTATCTGGCAACCTATCTGTGAAGAATTGAGCAAACTCCTCGCATTTAGCCTGAGAAATGGCTCCTCCGGGTTGAAGACAGATTGGATTGCACAACAGTCCAGAATAGCTGAGACAGTCGATTATGTGAAGCAGAAATCTCCCTGGACAGGCATTCTACCTTCCTATATGTGATTTCTGATTTGATAGCCCTTTTACTGTTCCATCAATCTAAACCTGTCAGCATCCAGGCCAGACCTCCACCATGCTCTCATAATCCTTTGACCAACTCGTCTCAGCTCCTTCAAGGAACCATCAAACCAGGGGTTCCTTGGGTGAAGAGGGAGCAGTCGAACATGAACAGGAGCAATCATATCCAGGACATCTCCCACTAACCTATTATAGGCCAGTACAAGATCCCCTGGACTTATGCATTCACCTGACAATCCTGATAGGTCCAGCACCGCAACCAGGCCATCTGGGGTAACTCTCCTTAAAGGGCAGTACTGGACCATCTCTGTAGGGGCAGGCCCATTGGGGGGAGCCCCAAAACTGAACATTATAGCATGATGGTCAGATCAACTGACTGGTCCACCCCCAAATCTGTGACCCCCATCCCTTGGAGGAATACCAGATCCAACAAGTGACCCCCTATATGGGTAGTAGAGGTAGCCACCTGTGTGAGGCCCAGCATCATCATTAACTGGAGGAGATTTTGACCAAATTGTGAGAGTTCATCATCGACCTAGGCATTGAAGTCCCCCAGAACTATCCATCTGGGGGACCTCAGCACCATGTCGATGATGAAGTCTGCTATTTCCTGCAGGAATAATCCACCATCACCTGGTGGACGGTAGATGAGGAGTATCCCACAACCTACACCCTCTCCCAGGATGCACTCAAAGGATCTGGTGGGCCCCACTGGCACATCCAAAAGGCCCAGTTCTGTCTTAAATATAATGGCTACACCCCCGCTCCTACGATCCAACCTTAGTTAGTGTATCACCGAGAACCCGGCCTGAACAGCAGAGGCCAATATAGGACCTTCATTTTTGTCCAGCCAGGTCTTGATGATGCATGCCAGATCTGTTGTTCCAACAAAATCAGCTATAATAGCTGTCTTGTTCTTAATAGATCTGGCATTGCATTACACTGCCCAAGTAGGATGGGTTGTCGAGGAAGACCTCAGCTCCTGCCCACTTGTTAAGGAGCCCTTGGGTATGGGGACAAGACAGAGGATATCCCTGTCCTGACTCAGTTTCACCCAAGGGAGTCTTCTAGTCCCCACGACCTCAATCCGCCCTCCACTTTCCCTTTCCCCACCAGGCCCAATTCTCCCCCTTCTCCTTCACCTCCTAAATATCCCTAAAGCTTGATATCTTATATAGGTTTCTGATGGTAAAGGGGGACACTCAAAAGGATGCAGTTCCCTGAGCCTAGTGGAGGAATACTGCCTGACTGTCTTTAAGCCTCCCCAGCACATTCTTCAACACTAAGAACAAGCACAGTCAAACCACTTACAATCTTCTCTCACACACCACCTCAAACACACTCAATCCTCTAACTGAGTTGAGGGAATGAGCCATGGTATTTGCCTTAATTTATCTGCAATTAGTAGCTGTTTTGTCTCATGATTGTTTTTGACATGCGAGTGCAACAATTAGTAATTTTCTGTTCCACCATGAACAGCAGCAATCTCTACCACCACCACTTGCAGAACTCATACTTCATGGAACTGGCAGGGTGGAACATTGAGCAGCACCTTTCATCCCTTATTCACCCCTTTTCTCCTTTCATTCTTCTTTCTGCCTTTTCTACATGCATCAAACACACACACACACACACACACACATCTGAACTGTTCCAACTTTTGGCCACTTCTGAGGTTCATGACATCCTAATTCAGTTGCAGACAGTCTTGATTTTGGCAGTACACACTGTTGTAAAGCAAATGCCATGTAAAGCATGGCTTGATGAACCTCTTTGTTATTTCTGCTGTGCACCTTCAGTTGTTGCACAGATTGACTGTGCATGCATCAGACGTGAGCGTACCATCAGCCAATCTTAGCATTCATGTGCACAGCTCTGTCCATCTGTGTTTTGACCCCTCCAACCCCTACAGCTTTTATTGCCTCCCACAAGTCTGCTCACATTCTGTAAGCAGTACCCACAAGCACTCTTGAACCTTATACAGCTGAGAAGAGCACAGCTACCTGCATGCTGCACCAGAACAAACAACAGACACCAGCACCAAAATGCCACAGAGCTGTAAATCACTATCACTTATAGCTTGGCAGAAGACACCAGGAGAAAAGGCTGTTGTGTAACGGAACTTCTCTGCTGGGACTAAAGTAGAAGAACTTTTGTATTTGACCTTTAATTTAGGGTAAAAAAACTAACATACAAAAAAAAAAAGTGTGCGTTTGGGTTAATTGAACTGAATGGGTATCTGAAGAGTTATCTAGGTGTAAATCTCAGGTGACTGAAAGGACTTAACTGCTGTGAGGTTTAAATTACTTGTAGAAAGATCTGGTAAGTAGGGGATAAAGCAGCTAGAAGGAAGCTACATTTAAAGACTGCCTTAGAAAGTTTCTGCTAATAGCTTGGCAGAAGACACCAGGAGAAAGGACTGCTGTGTGACTGAACTTCTCTGCTGGGACTATATTGCCCTCCTTCCCTCCCTCCACCCCCACCCAAAGCTAGTTCTATTTTATAGGCACAGAATTTGACTGACAACAGGAACTTCCTGTTTAGGGGCAGGAAGTGAGTGATCACAGAACCACAAGGACCCACCATCCTAGAAGGGCAAGAGTAGCTCTTGGCCCCTCTAGCTGCTGAAGGTCTGCCTCTGAGCAAGTAAGTGGTCTACTGCAAAATATAGGATATTCTTGTCTCAGAACAGGACAATCAGGAGCTTAAAGGGCACACAGGCAGAAAGTAAGGAGAGAGAGAAAAAAAAAACAGAGGAAAGAGTAAGGATTGCAAACAGTTAAGGGGCCAGAAATAAGACATGATTGGAGTGGTGCTGTGCAGTGACTGTGGAGCAGCAGTCTTACGGGAGATGTTCTGGAGGATGCGGTGTTGTCCCATCTGCAGGCACCTCTCTGGGCTGAGGGAGGAGGTTGCTCATCTACAGGCTGAGTTGGCCAGGATTTGTGGGACCTCCTCTTCCATCCAGGGACCACAAGTGCCACTGCTGTTGCCTCAGAGGTTGCCAAGAAAGAGGAGCGGTTGGACCACAGTGGGCTCAGGGAGGGTGAGGGTGGTGGAACAGAGGCGCATCCCTCCCATTGTACCTCTCCACAATTCCTATGCCATTCTGGCAAAGTGTGGTTCATCTATGGAGGCACCCACAGTGGAGACCAAGGAGGATGCTGAGAACCTCCACAAAGGAGACCCACAGGAGGGTGGCAGGGGACCCTGCAGGGGAAGGAAACAACTCCTGGTGGGGGACTCCATTGTTAGGAAGGTAGAACTGGGGAAGGAAGGGGAGAGGGAGGTAAGGTGCCTGCCTGGCGCCATGGCTTGCAGGGACAGGAAGCAAATCATCAGGATTGCCGGAGCAGCTGCACAGGGGAGGGAGCTGGATGTCATTGTCCACCTAGGGACAAATGACCTGGCTAAGAAAGGGATCAGAAAAGTGCAGTAAGAGTTTGTGGAATTGGGGAGGGGCCTTAGTCAAGTAGCATGCACGGTAACCTTCTCGGAGGTGCTACCCATCTATGGCATAGGAGAGGCTAGGGTGTTCCGCACCATGGGATTCAATCAGTGGTTGAAAAACTGGTGTGGAGCTCAGAGTTTAGCTTCATTGGGGACTGGGGTCCACCTGGAGTGATGCAAGCCTATACTGGCATGATGGGCTGCATCTGTCTGGGAGGAAACAGGATCCTAGGTGATAGGTTTAAATGCTTCATTGGCAAGCTTTTAAACTAATAAGGGGAGGCACTGAAAGGACAAGAAAATCTAGCCCCCAAATAATCACCGAGTAATGATGCGGCAAACACCAACATAGAGGTGTCGATAGGGAGAAGGCAGGGGTAAATGGAGAAAGTGACAAAGGCAAGAAGGACAGGGATGGGGCAAAGGGAGTAAGGCCATCAGGAAATGGAGGGCAATGAGTACCAATGCCGTAGTCTGGGCAACAAGCTCCCTGAGCTGATGGCCTTAATGGAAGAGGATGCCTGAATATCATAGCAGTCACAGAAACATGGTACACAGAGAACCATGACTGGGATGTTAACATACCAGGGTACATAACCTACAGGAGAGACAGGCAGGGAGAAGGGGAGGAGTAGCTCTCTATGTAAAGGAAGGGATAAAAGCAACTGAACAAAAGAGTAAACAGGGAGGAAAGGAGGCACTGTGGGTCACCTTGGAGACTGGAAAGGGCACCACAATCCGCACAGGGGTTGTGTACAGACCCCCATGTCAGGGGGAAGGAATGGACAAGGATATGATAGAAGGCATTCTTAGAATGGCAGAGAAAGGGGAGATACTGTTGATGGGAGACCTAAATATGCCAGATGTTAACTGGAGCACATTTGCTGCAGCCACATCCAAGAGCAGGGCCATTCTTGATGCCCTACAGGTGGTAGGCATTAGACAGCTAGTTTTGGAACCCACTCATGAGGGAGCAATTTTAGACCTCATACTCTCAAATGGAGGCAGTGAGAGGATCTCAGATCTAGAAGTGGGTTGTTATCTGGGGAAAAGTGACCATCAAACAGTGTGGTTCACGTTAAACTCAGCTACAGAGTCAAGCCATACAAAAGTGAGGGTACTGGACTTTAGGAGGGCTGACTTTGGCAAGATGGAAGAGTGCCTCAGAAAAGCACTAGCAAACAGGCTAGAAGGAGGTGTGGAGAAACAATGGGGGAATTATCAAAACTGCCATCACAGAGGCAACAAGCCTTTGTGTGAAGCAAATGAACAAATCAAAATGAAAGAAAAAGCCACTATGGTTCTCAAAAGAGGTGGCTGTGAAAGTCAGGAATAAAAAGATAGCATTCCAGAAGTATAAGGAAACACAGAAGGAGCAGGACAGAGAGCTGTACCAGTTAAGGCAGAAGGAAGCAGGGAGGGAAGTCAGAATAGCAAAGGCCCAAACTGAAGAAAAGATAGCCAACTCAGTTAAGAAGGGGGATAAAACCTTTTATAGGTACATCAGTGAGCATAGAAAGACAAAGGGAGGGATAGTGAGGTTGAATAGAATGAACAGTGGGTGGGCAGAGGGGGACAGTGAAAAAGCAGGAATACTGAACGAATATTTCTGCTCAGTATTCACAAAAGAGGAGGCGGAAGTGCCTAATCCAATTAACAGAAGCACTCTTGATAGGGGGGTCGATCCCAGTCCTTTCACAGAAGAAAGGGTTCTGCAAGAACTCCTAAAACTGAAGGTGGACAAAGCAATGGGTCCTGATGGAATTCACCCCAAAATTCTAAAAGAATTAAGGGAGGAGCTAGTGAAACCACTGGCTACTCTTTTTAATAAATCATGGGAGGATGGTGTGGTACCCGAGGACTGGAGGAAGGCGGATGTGATTCCCTCTCACAAAAGTGGGTCCAAGACAGAGGCAGGAAACTACAGACCTGTCAGTCTGATCTCTGTAGTAGGGAAAGTGATGGAGTCACTTCTGAAGGAAAGAATTGTCGAGTACTTAGAGGCCAGTGGAGCACAGGACCCAAGGCAGCATGGGTTCACAGCGGGAAGGTCATGTCAGGCGAATCTAATAGATTTATTTGACTGGGTGACCAAAGTAGTAGACCAGGGAGGGGCTGTGGACATGGTTTACTTAGACTTTAGCAAGGCATTTGACACAGTCCCACACAAAAGATTAATAGTCAAATTAACCAGCCTGGGAGTGGATCCAGGGTGGTAGCCTGGGTAAAACATTGGCTGGACAACAGGACACAGAAGGTAATTGTAAATGGAGTCCATTCTGAAGAAAGAGGGGTTACTAGTGAGGTACCGCAGGGTTCAGTATTGGGTCCAGTCCTTTTTAATGTCTTCATCAGTGACATTGCAGAGGGACTGGAAGGAAAAGTATGCCTTTTTGCAGATGACATAAAAATCTGCAACAGGGTTGATACACAAGGAGGTGTGAAAAGGATGAGAAGGGACTTGGCAAGGTTGGAGGAATGGTCAAAGTATGGCAGCTAGGATTCAATGCAAAGAAGTGCAAAATAATGCACCTGGGAAATAAGAACCCAGGGAAGAATACACAATGGGTGGGGAGGTAGTAACAACAACAAAGGAAAGGTACCTGGGGTAATCATATCAGATGACCTTAAGGTTAGCAAGCAATGTGTGAAAGGCAGTAGGGAGGGCTGGGGTATACTGGGATGTATAGGAGAGGCATCATCAGCAGAAAACAGGAAGTTGTTATCCCTCTGTACAGACAGTTGGTGAGACCCCATCTGGAGTACTGTGTCCAGTTCTGGAGACCCCATCTCCCCAAGAACATAGACAGGATAGAGGCAGTCAGAGGAGGGCAACTAAAATGGTGCAGGGTCTGCAAGAGAAGCCGTATGAGGAGAGACTAAAGAAGCAATATGTATACCCTTGAGGGAAAGAAGGAGAGGAGGACATGATAGAAACTTTTAAGTACCTCAGTGGAATCAACAAAGTCCAAGAGGTAGCATTTTTCAGAAAAAAGACTTGCAAGAACAAGGGGACAATTTAAAGATAGAAGGAGGGCAGTTCAGGGCAATGTGAGGAATATTATTTCACAGAGGGTAGTGGATGCATGGAACAGCCTTCCTGAGGAGGTTGTGGGGTCTAAAACTGTGGGAGAATTCAAGAATGAATGGGACAGACATAAGGCAATTCTTGTGGGGGGTAGAAAGAAATAGGTTGTCGGTTAACTAGGATCTGCGGCCTATCCTGTAGGTAGGGAAATGGGCAGACTAGATGGGCCTAGCGGTCTTTATCTGCCGTCAAAGTCTATGTTTCTATGTTTCTATGTTTCAGCAGCATATATTTTAATTCAGTAAAAGAGCAGAAGAAATTTATTATTTGCCAGGCCCAACAGCCAGCCAGTCATTAGTCCAGCCAGACCAGCAGCCAGAAGTTGGATTTTTAGACTACCAGCAGGTGACACTTTGTGAGACAGTGAGACAGTGAGACAGTGTGTGCCAATATTTTGATAGATAAGTTTATTTTTTGGGAGGAATGGTATGTTTTTTCACATCATGTGACCCTGGCCTTTAGCATCTGAGCCCCTCCCCCAAAACTTAACAGACTTGATGTTAAATATGTCTCAGTAGTTTCAGCCTTAGGTAGTTTGCCATTAATACAATTGAACCATCTGAACATTAATTTTCACTAAGGGTCTGTGTGGCAGCACAGGGGGTGTGGAGGGTAGGCAGAGAAGGAGGGAGGGAGGAAGGAGGAAGGAGTCCTGTCATAAAAGCATTTTGTTCACTCTCAGTAGTACAGTGTGTTTTTTTATTTTGATTATCTCATTGCACGTGTCACTGGGAAACTTTTTTGAAAGATGTCTTTCAGATGAGACATTAAACCAAGGTCCTGTCTGCCAGTTACAGTGGTTGTTTAGGTGGATCCAATGGCATGTCTTAAAAAGTGTAGGTGAATTGTATATTAGAATGGAAATTAATGATTAATGGCACAAAAAACATAACAGATATATACAAACTATAGGAGGGAACAAAAATCAAAACCTCATCCTGGTATGTCTACTCCAGACAATAAATCAAGAAAAATAAAAAGTCAAGTGAAGAAGAAAAAGGTGTCACCCAACAAAAATGAGCATCCCAAGTGGAAATGAAAATCTAGAAACAAATTCAAAACAGTACCTATGGGCAATTTAAGAAAAATATGCACAAATGTATTTCTTGAGCGTCCAATGCCAGAGGCACTAGGTGCTTCACAAAGAGATGCAACAGTTTACAACAATTTACAACAGTTTATAATCAGAGTCAGCTTTAAAACACATAATGAATCATAAATAATACAACTCTAAAACCTCTTAAAATTCAGTGGACATCAAATGTCTGTTTAAATAGGTCTGCCTTAAGGCCCCCACTTCAAAGTCTCACAGGGACATTATCTTTCTGACATTTTTTATGCTTTTGGTTCCCTTTAACATTAATCTTCCCATGTACTCCCAGTCATACCACATCCCACATTTTTGGGGGGATTCTAGGATCTGTCAGCAAAGAACCAATTCCATTTTGTTCATTTCAAGAGAACTGTACAAACAGGAGTTCTGTAAAATGGTTTTGTAATACAGTTTTATACAGAATTTTCCTGGGTATTGTAGTGACCTCTTGAATGGAGATCTCCCAATTTTTACAACTGCATTCACAGAGCCCTGCAGGCATTTTGGGATCACATCACTGTAGAAGAGAGAAGGGACCATGAGCAAAAACAGTCTTCTTCTACGGTGATGTGGTCTGCTGTCATCACCGCTGATGTAGCCGGTCCTGTCTCCTCCACGGATGGAGCTCCACTCTGTGGTGCACTGTCCCCTTCCCCGGCACAGTACTTTGTGTTAATTCTGCAATTGCAGAAGTGACAGATGCCATGCACAAGATGGTGGCGCAATGCAACTGTCGGCACCATCATCTAGTGCATGGCAGACTCCAGTGAGGCAAGAGCTTGGACAACTCTTTTACCTCACTCTCACCACACTGCAAGTGCTCTGAGCAGCCACATTAGCTCTGACCACAATTTTTTTATAGAGTCAAAGCAGTTTGTCCAAGCTGGAGTAAGTTTTTGCAACCTCTTATTTTTATGTTCAAAAACATTAGCCATCCATTCCTGTAATATTTCCATCAAAGAAGGAGCTGCCCATTGTACTCATGTTTCCTTTTCTTTTTTAGTATCAGTGTCTAATTTGCATATAGAAAAATGCTCCAGAAAAAAAAAAAACTTTTGGATTCAGCATACCCACCCCACCTTCCTTTATTTCTAAATAGGTCATATTTATTTCTATTGGATTTAACCGACTCCTCCAAATGCTTGTAAAAAACAATATTACAATGCAGTTTGTAAATGATTAAGTAAGGGAGAAACATAACTTAAATATAACAAACTGCAGCCAGAGCTGATAGAGCTGTGAAGAAGTACCAAATGACCAAAGTTATTTTCTTGTTGGTGCCATATAGTGCTGTTCAGTCACAATCATCAAAAACTGGCATGCTGCTAATTCAGTCCTCTTGAATTTATTTAGTCAGAGTACATGCTGGTGTTTGTGTGTGTGTGTGTGTGTGTGTGTGTGTGTGTGTGTGTGTGTGTGTGTGTGTGTGTATGTCTTGTGTGTGTGAGCATGCAACCTGTCGCCCATAGGAATGAGATAGCTAACAGCTAGCTGCAGTTGCACTGTGTGTAATCTGACACTGTAGTCTCTCTGACTGTTTCAGTGCAACAGTTAATGAGTTAACCCTTACATTGCTAAAAGAAATAGAATAAATCTATTAGACTGAGCTGAACAGATGATAGAACCAGCAGTTTAAAAAGGTTTTTTTGTTCTCTAAGGTTGTATAGGTTTTTTTGTTAATATCCTGAGAAGTTCAAAGGTACAATACAGTAGCATTCCACCTCCCTTCAGATGCCTTTAACATAGAGCAGCAAATAACAAAAATCAGAGGGTGGGTGCACTATTTTGCAGCTGTGGAGGAATACTTCCAAATGTCCAAAAGGGAGTTCCATGATCAGCCATTTTTAGAGCTACAATGTGATCCCAATAGGGCTGTAGGCTCTACCTATAGTCTTAAAAAAGTAGGAACTAGGAAAGTGTTAATGAGCTAGATTAGTTTTTGTTTACTCATATGCCATGTGTTCCATCTAGCAACTTGTTGTTTCCCTTTTGTTAATTTGCAGTTCCCAATTAAAGGTTGCTAAGTCATCAGGGCCAACAAAAATGCCCAAAATGTTAAACGGCTTTGTTTCAACTGCAATGTCTGTTATCATTACATTAGGTACCACTACATCCCTCAGTGATGTGCAACCACTCTTTTGCATATTAACTTTTGCTCCTGTAATGGTTGAAAAGATTTGCACCAAATTACAGACAATAACTCCTGAGTCTTCATTGTTGACCAATAACACCAAATCACCTGCATGTGCTATTGCTTTTCAAGCAGGCTGTGAACCTAAATTAATTCTCCAAATCCTAGGGGAAGAGTATAAAAGTCTGATTAGGGGGTCAACTGTCACAATGTATAAGAGGGGACTAAGTGGACATGACTGTCTAACACGAATCTTTATTTTACATTTCTTCTTTAACCATTTGTTGTCATACGGTCACATATATGCTCTAGCGTAACATAATTTAATCCACTGAATAAAAATGGGAGGAACCCATAAGCAGTTATGCATTGTCATAAAAAATCATGTGACACCCTATCAAAGGTTTTTGATAGATCCAGGCTGATTAGATGTCCCTCCGCCTCCTCGTGCTTCCCTTTATCCACAATCTGCTGAATAAGAAATAGTGTGTCAGTTATCTGCCTTCCCGAGGAACAAAACTGTACCGGGTGAACTATTGAATCCAAAACACTGGATAGTCTGTTATCTGATATTTTAGTCAGTATTTTGAAGTCAGAATTTAAAAGAGTTATCAGTCTCCAGTTGCCTAATTCAGTGCTGTCTCCCTTTTTAACAAAAAAGTTAACAGACCTTCATACATTTGTTAATTTAACTGAAAATTAATAAGAAAGGCCTGATAGATTTCAAGAAACTCTACTGGCATCAAATCCCACAGTACTTCATATAATTCTCCAGGCAACCCATCTGATCCTGGAGCCATCCCCTGTTTTAGTTGTTTAATCAAAGTTGCCAATTCCAGAAAAAGTAATCAGATTTAACAACGGATGTATCTTTTCAGGTCTTATTTTAGGTAGATTTGTCGCTTGTAAAGGCTGAGATGACTGTGTTTATTACTATGGGGGTTCCATATTGCTCAAGAATTTGACATTCCATTTCCCTTAGGATCCTTCAATTATCATAGATTAACTTCCCTGAACTATGCTGTATTTTAATAATATTTCTTTTGAGCAGTCTAGATCGATAATCCTCCAAAGGATTCATTCGACTTTTGGTTCCCTGGGTTCCAAACTGCTGTTCTGCTTCTAATGTCTGCTATCTATTATATTGAGAAAGAAACTTTTATGTTTTGATAGCCTCAGTCTGGGGCCTATATTCTGTGGCCTGTGTGGATTGAAGAGAAACTAAGGTGTAAAATTGCTTACGTAGCTGTAAATAATTATCATATTTTTGATATTCCTTTTGGGCTATCTACCACTTTAAGTAAGGCTGAAATACAGTTCTTACTGTCTTCCCACTACAAAATCATGGAATCATACAAAAATATACTAGCCATCTGTCTTCTATAATTAAGGTTAAATCTTGCATAATCTGGGGTCTTGTAACAAACTCGTATTCATTCTCCATGCTCCTCTACCAGCTGTTCTAGGGGGTGATGTAGAAACATGTATGCCAATTAAAGCATGGTCAGACGTTTCTACCAGTGTCGTTTCAATATGAGAAATAGGAAATAGCTGGGATGTAAACCAGAAATCTATATGGGTAGATAGCTGCCTTTTAAAAAAAGTATGTGCTGTTTTTTGTGACAAAGCGGCATGAGTATCTTTTAAACCCGACTGTTTCAGTAGTGACTGTAAAAAATTAGCATTACGGTATGTTTTAGTTAATTTTACATCTTTATCTGATTTTAATAAACTTAGATTGAAATCACCCGTGAACAAAACCTGTTTGCTAGTATATATATAAGGCTGGATTAATTTTAGTAAATCAATCTGAAGGGATTTCATTTAGGGGCGTACATGTTGATAAGCCTATAGGCTAGGCCTGCAAAACTAATGTCCAAGATCATGGCTCTACCTGGGCTAGCATCGATCAGTTTTTGAACTGAAATACCAGGGTTAGAGAAACACACCCCTAAATCACTACATTGGTCTTCACTGATGGACCAATGGGAGTCCCCAAGTTCCCTCACCCAGCCACTCATTCTTGACTGTAGAAACAACCTGTAAGGAATACAACCTAGTGTCTTGGAGGAAAAAAATCATATGTCAACTGCTGTAGTAAGGCAAAGGTAGTAACTCTCTTAACATCAGATGTAATGCTATTTACATTGAGGCTTGCAAGCCTTAAAGTTGGTATATGTTTAAGTTTGAGAGTTCACAGATTTCTTCAAGCTAGATTGAGTAATCCTTTTTTCCAAGTCAAAGTAGCATAAGAAGAGTTTTTTTTGTAGGTGCATCTACAGAGGATTCATTCTGTGACGAATGGACAGAAATGACTAAATCCGCATCCTCCATTGTGTCACTCCAACTTTGTAAGACATCATACCTGTTATCCAAAGAAACCGGTTCAGTGGAAGGTGTCACTGGTTTAGAAACCAACTTAGCTTTGGGTCCCTTAGTACAGCAACTGTTTGAAATGAGTCAAAGTCAGGTATGACTGTTTGCTGAATTGGGAGGGAGGCATTTCCACAGTAAAATCAGAGGGTGGCTGATGCACTGAAATTGAGTGTTGTAAAACTTGAGCAAGGGTTAGAACGTGAGCTGTCATGGTCAGTTCAAGCCTCAAACTTCAACGCTCTGTGCCAACTGCTGCTGAAGAGGTGAACTGAATTAACAAAGTCGGTGTTGGCCTAGGTACTCGGTAAGGTCTCTTGGCCTAATTGATATAGAAATCCTGTTCCACTGAATTCATGGAATTATGTCCTGCTCACAGACAAGACCTAAAGGAATGGTCCTCCTCGCTACATAGATTGCATTTGGGTGGTATGGTACACATCTTGCCTGCGTGGCCAAGGGCTACACACTGAAGACATTAAATGTTGTTACAGTCAGTATTCAAATGTGCCAAGGAGCCACAGCAGTAGCATGACTTCGGTTGCCTGGATAGAAAAGAATGCCACATACTCGGCCTAAAATTAAGCAGTTGGGTAAATGATGAATACCCTGTTCAGTCTGCCTTAACCTTACTTGAAATTTCTACCCTCCTGTACAGAACCCATTGTCAACTATAATAGGGTCTGGAGTTCTCTGCAAGCAGCACCTTTTTTCTAACCAAAAATCAATATCATTTACATTAACACCCTAATTTCAGAAGAGGATGGTAACAGTTTTAATTGCTGGCTTGGTAATGGGAATGGCAAAAAATGTACTCCATAAAGGGGTATCTTTGATTGTATAGTACAGGCTCCAAAATGTATCCAGCAAAGTGGCAATGCAAAAACCGATGTCAAAATTGTAGCCCCCAGGTGTGTGTATAAATGCATATACATCAGCTGGCATGAAATGTAAGGAATCTTTAATTAAAGATTTGCCAATGTAGTTCTGTTCTGGGACTTGGCAAACCTCCCTCTATACTGCAAACAAATCACATATCTTCATTTGGTAGCCTCTGCTGGCTACTGAAACAAACTAGCATAACTAGTAAGCGTTGTTAAAGGAACTAAATTATTGTCCTGTTCATGGGTCATATCCATATCTGTATCATCAATGGCATTACATGGTTGTGGTAAAATGTTAGTACCTGTAGAGTCAGAAATTTATGGTGTGGCTGTGCCAGTTGCCAAAACAACAGTATCCTCTGTGGCATTAAACGCAGCATTCATCAGTTCTCTATGGTCATGCGCAGCTGTAGCAGCTGGCTGCTGTGTGTGTATCATCTCCATAGGTTCGGGGCCCACTAATTCCATCAGGGGTGGATTCTACATGATGTCTGCCATTCCGGGTAGAGAGATGCTGGAATCTGGGACCCATTTACCATTTTCAAAGAGCCATCCTGCCCTTTGAAGAGCTGACTCTGGTGTTCATTTTTCAGATGAAATTTCGGGGGTAAGTTTGAATGAGTGGCTCAGGCCTTCTAGTGAGTCTGCCGTGTCTGATGTACATATTGATGTCTCCTCTATCTCATGTTGATATTGTTTCTGTGGTAAGTCAGATGTGCTTGTAGACAAATTTTTTCTTTTCCGTTCTTCTATTTTAGACTTGTTCATCTCATATATCTGTTTCTCCTCTGTCATCATCAAAAGCAATGGGAAGACTTTAAGCCTGAGGTTCAATGGGCAGAGCAACAATGTCACTCCCCCATGAGACCTTAAAAGGCCACTCCTCCTGAGCTTTTCCAGGATTCGTTTATTGTTGTGGCCGGAGGTGCCGCTCCTCATTCCTATCTTGTGTTTTCCTACTTCTTCGAGTTTTGGCAGCATCTCTGGCTGCTCGCTCTCCTCCATTCCCTGCTGTCTGTCTCCCTGTTCGCTCCCTTGCACAGCTTCTGGCTCTACAGTTCTGTTTCTCACACTCCCTTTCTCCACTGCCTGCAGCTCGTGCTGTGGCCATTTTGTGCTGCTCGATCCCCTTCCCTTCCATTCGTGCTCCTGTGCTCATTCACTTCTCCTCCCCCCATCCTCCTCCCATTTTGCCTGCTTGTTTTGCCTGGCTGTGCCGGAGCTCTGTGTTCCACCACTCCATTCACCCCTTGCCCTTTTCTCACTCCTCCTGCTGTCTGCTTTGCTCCTTGCCTCCTGGATTGCTTATCAGCTCTCTGCATTTCTGCTGTTTCATGCTCCTTGTTCATTCTGTACCTCTGCCTGCTCCCCTCGTCTTCAGAGTACCTCTCTGATCCTTCACCTCATTCACTCTCTCTCAAACAGAATGACTTGTCTGATCCCTTGCTCCTTGCCTGCTCCTGGGCCTCCCTGCAGTGCCACTCTGTCCCACTCTCATCTCCTGCCTTCTCTCTTTCTCCCTCCAGTTGACAGGTCTGGTTTGCTAACATTGCCTGTTTCTCTGGCACTGTACTGCCTACGACCCAGGAGCTGGACATTTTACCCTAGTGCCTGCTCTAAGAATCCATCTTTTGCACAATGATCTAGACATTTCTATCTTTTATTTATTTTCTCTTGGAATTTTTCCCTGGAAGAACACCTGTCTGTTGACATTTTATTTTCAATTGGACATACTTCACCTCCTGGCCCTTCCATGCTTTTGCCAGCTGGTGCTCTGATTTTACTGTCGATTCAACTCCTTCCCTCCTGCTGTCAGAGCTCTTTGTGGTCACACTGCCTTTTCCATCATCGACCTCAGTAGTTTGAATCGGTCCTTCTCTCTACCTATTTTTCCTGTATTGGGGTGTCTATCCCCATCGACTCCCCTCACTGCTCTTCTGCTCGATCCACCCTCCTTTCCGCTCCTTCTCTGACCTTTGCTTCTTTTGTTTTTTTCCCCTATCCTGCCATCACCTTCCCTATTTATATCCTCCTCTTACCCTAGTCCATCAGGTGTCATGGTGCCTAAGCCTGGTTCTCCTTCGCTCATTCCATCCTTGGGGTCTATTTACTCACATTGTTTAATCAAACATCATAGATTAATTGAGCATATCTCTCATTAGGTCTTCTGCTACCTCATCGCACTGCTGCACTCCTGCTGCTATTATCACCATCAGTCTTCTCATGACTGCATCTGGTATCCCTCACTCATTCGACCTATATGTGGGTCTATTCCTTATCATCAACTACTTAAGCATAACCCTATCAGGCTCATGCTACCTCAACTCGACCTGCTGTCCACTCAGAGACATGCCTTCATGTCTATTGTCCCATTGCTTAGAGCTGGCAGGCTTCTTTCCATCATCGTACATCATTCATTTCATACCTCACCTTAACTGTTCTGGCCTTCTAGGCCTCATGTCATAATCATACATCATCCATTTCATTCCTCACCTTAAACCGTTCAGGCCTTCAAGCTTCTTTCCATCATTGTACTTCTTCTCTTGCTTTTGAGCGTATAGTTGCGGAGACATCACTTGCATCCCTCAACAGCTGTCCATTTAAAAGGACAGAGTAAGAGCTTCCCTTGTATTTGACTTTTCTTCCTTCCTTGATCTCATTTTAAATTGCTGTAGCCGAGCCGTCACTACTCAAACATTCTTCAGCCTGGAGGGAAGATGACCTAGGCTGTGGATCCCCAGAGGTTTCCTCCTCAAAGGGGGATTTTCCTCTCCTCCATGCCGGTGGTCATAATATTAGACAGGGTTAGTGCTTTCATAGAATCTGTAATTAGGTTCCACTGGTGGATGGAGTCGGATGGTGGCTCCGGCTGTCCCCCCTTTCCTTAGGAAGTCCGCCCTTCTGCATCTTGTCATCTTTCATTTTGTTCTTTGTCCTGAATATAAATTGTTCTTCTCTTGTCCTTCCCATCTCCGTTTATCTCCTTACTTCCCGGTCTCGATCCATTCTGATTTCACTCCTCTTTGATGCTCGACACCCTTTTGGGTATTCTTTTTGGGCTTCTTCCTAAGCTACCTTTAGCCAAGGGAATAGTTCCTGTGGCACCTATGGGGGGACTCTCCTCTAGAGTTCCTTGTGTCGTACCCCTACAGGGTGGTATATCCCATGAATAGAGAGGCAAACAGCCCCAGCAACTCATTTTTCTTTCCCTTGGGCTTTTTCCTAAGCTACCTTTAGCCAAGGGAATAATTCCAGTGGCACCTATGGGGGAGAACCCTTCTCTAGGGTTCCTTGCTTTGTACCCCTACAGGGTGGTATAGCCCATGGACAGAGAGGCAGACACAATAAATCAAAGACACACAAGCATGCATCTCATCCAGTTGCATAAACACAATTGAACTGTTTTTCTTTTATCTCTATGTCTTCATGTAGTTTATGTTCACCATTCAGTAAATCCATTTCGCTGAATTTTGAAACTCCTGAAGCTGAACGAGCTACCATATTGTCTGTGGAACTTTCTTCTTCTCCTGATACACCTCCTACTCCATCACCTTCTGTCTCAACACTGGATTCCTCCATTCCTCCCTCAGAGAGCGAAATACCCCTTGCTGAAGAGTAGGGGAATTTAGCTGGTGTCCTGGTCAAATTTCTCTCATTTTCCAAAAAAAAACACCAACAGATTAATCTGGTTCAGTTTCAGTTGGTTACCTTCTGTATACTCCCCACCCACCCCTGGGCTGCCCTGAAAAAGGGACTTCTAGTCTCAGTGTGGCTACTCGGTCAACAAAATTCAAAATTCAATTCTACTCGTTTGACTGATTTCTGGAAAGCAGGGTTCAGTTTGTTGAACAGTCAGAGTTCTGGCATTTTGTTTTTGTGAGCTGCAGGGATTAGTTTGAAACGTGCCTGGAAAACAGTTGGGCCATGATGAGTTCAGGGGACAACTATTGAGTTTCTTTCTGCTTTCAGGAGCACAGACACAGCTCTGCACTGGGGAAGCTGGCAGTGGCAAGGATTCATTTTTCCCTCTCCTCCTTGCCCTGTGGTGTTTCTTAACACTCCAACTCAGCTAAAAAAAACCAAAAATCCTAAGCTTTTTTGAAAATTCAGTAGTAGCTGGAGGGACAAGGTGAGTGAGGATTGCTCTCTCACTGCCTGGGAGGAGGAGGAAGAAGAAGGCAGGGGGACAGGCTGAGGAAGGGGGAACAAGTGTAGGGGGTTAAAGAATTGACCACAGCGTATGAGAAAATACTTTTATTTTGTATTTTACTCTGTGTACAGCCATGACATGTGTCTATAATGATTATTTTGTATAAATGCCAAACAAAAAAAATAGAGATTTGAGATAAGTTATTAGAAATAAGAAAGGTTGTATTATGTACATAAGATTAGGAGATGATTAAATTTAACAGACAGTGCTGGGGACACAAAGCAATTTCTGATAACTAAGAGATTCAGTTATCCAAGGTTCAGATAACTGGTGTTTTACTGTGTATTATTTAATTATTGGCACAAAGTTAGGCTTGGCACCGGCAAGGCACAGCAGCACTTGAATTATTTTATAGCAGAGGCTGGAGTATTTATTATAAACATCACTATGTGCTGTGAATCCCAATGCCTGTTGCAAAGTAACACATAGTGTAGTTTATAATACTGTAATTGCACCAGCCACTGCTTTAAAAAATAGCAAATAATAATGCGAGCCCTAACTGGCTACCATAACAGAAAATCTGAGCTTAGGTTTTGTTATATATATACCTGGCAATTTGCCCCCCTTCAGTTTCCTTCTGCTCTCATCACAAAAATTGGGATCACTCCATCTGCACCCTTCCTGTGGTTGGGAGAACAGTCATTGTCAGTTCAGAAACACAGAAACGTGGAATTTGTTGTCAGAAAAGGATCACTTGTCACCCTCATTCTTCCCAGATCACCCCTGCTTAGTCTGTCTCCACATACCCTGACTGGACTCTGGTGATCCTTCCTCCTCCCTGCCCATTTCTTAATATTCCCATATGTCTATCCCATGCATGCTTGAAGCCTCCTACTGTTTTTTCCTCCATAATTTCTGCTGGCAGTCTATTCCAGGTGTCCACTACTCTTGCCATGAAGTAATAGTTCCTCGCATCCCTCCTAAACTCCCCTCCCCCCACATCACTGCATGCCTTCTGATTCCGGTGCTCTTCCTCATTTGAAAGAGACTCCTCTCCTTCACCTTGTTCACCCCTGTAAGGTACTTGTAGGTCTTTATCTTGTCCCATCTTGCTTGCCTGTATTACAGGGTATACATGTTGAGATCCCTCAGTTTCTCTTTGTAGGACTTTAAGTGCAACACTTGCATCATTTCAGTTTCCCTCCTTTGGACTGCTTCCACCGTCCATGTCCTTTCTGAGGCGCAGTCTCCAGAACCAGACACAGTACTCCAGGTGGGGTCTCACCAGCAAACAATACTGCGACAAAACCACCTCACTCCTCCTGCTGGAGATACATCTTCTTATGCATCTCAGCATCACAATGGCTCTATCCAGTGCTTTGTCACATTGTCCAGCTACTTTGAGGTCATCAGATATGATAATCCTAAGGTCCCTTTCATGCTTAGTGATGGACATTACCCTTCCATCCTATATTCAGTTATTGAGTTCCAATGCTCTAGATGCATCTTTTTTTCTTTTTTTGGCATTTGTGACAGGGTAGTGATGAACTGGGTGGCTTCTGGGGCACACTCTCAAAAAGCACACTCCAGACACCAGTTTAAATTAAATGAAATCTGCTTTACTTTCATTAACAGGAACAAAAATTCTGTATTCAGCTCAACAGAAAACTTCTTGCAATTCAGTCCCTTGCTGTCTCCACTTGCATCTCACTGAAATGGAAACCTTTTGCTTGTTCACTCTCCTCACTTTATTGGGCTCAGGTGTTGCTTGTTAACACTACACTGCGAGATAATCAACAGGCTGAACATCCAGTGCAGTAAGGCCTCAAAGGACAACTTTAAAATAAAAGGATTTGGTACAAATCCCACTACAGCCACCATCAAAACTTGCATTGCAGGGTTGCAAAGCAGTTTACAGGTAAAAGGAGCGTGACGGACATACACTGTTTCACAAACCCCAGCTACTATACCATGCTCTTGACCACTCCTTGAGTTTCCCAAGATGCTATGCAATCTTTCCACCCCTTCCTTATTGTCAAGCCTATTACATATTTTGGTATCACAGGCAAAAAGGCATACTACCCTTGCAGTCTATTTACAACATCACTTAGGAAGACATTGAAGAGGACTGGTCCGTAATCTGAGCTCTGTGGTGCCCCACTGGTCACTTTTCTATTATTAGAGTGACTTCCATTAACCACCACCATCAGCTATCTATACAGTAACAAGTTTCTAACCCAATTCACCACTTTGGATCCCAACAATTGCCTGTTTAATTTCTTAATCAGTCTCCTGTGTGGCAGAGTGTCAATGGCCTTATTAAAGTCCAGATAAGCTGTGCCCACTTCCCTCCTCTGATCCATTTCCCTGGTCACCCAGTCAAGGAACTCAGACAGATTCATGTTGAATGTCTGCCTCCCCCCCCCCCCGGTCTTGCAGCCCATTGGATTCAGGATACTCTACCATAGAGACATAGAATTTGTCAGCAGATAATGACCTATTGGTCCAACCACTCTTCTCATTTTGTCCATGCCTATAAGTGTTTTGTTACCGCAAACCCTACCTGCTCTTCACCTACTCCATTCCACTGTCCTACCAAGATTCCTTTGTGCCTTTCTAAGAAATACTTGATGTTCACAACTATTTTCACCTCCACCACCTCTGCTAGAAGACTGCTCCAGTCATCAACCACTTTTTCAATGAAGAAGTACTTCCTCACATCCCTGCTATATTTGTCCCTTCTCACTTCTAGCATGCCCCGTTGTTTTTGTGCCCCTTCTCATGTGAAAACTACTCCCCTCCTTTACCAAATTAACTCCTATGAGGTACTTGCAGATCTTTAACATGTCCCCACTCACACTTCTCTCTTCCATGCTGTACATATTGAGATCCATCAGTTTCTCTTCATAAGGCTTCTGATGCAGCCTCTGCACCATTTTAGTTTCCCTCCTGTGGACAGTCTCCACCCTGTTATTGTTTTTCCTGAGATGTGGTCTCCAGGACTGGAGACAATACTCTAAGTGGGGTCTCACTAACAGTCAATTCAGTGGTAACATCATTTCTTTCCTTCTGCTGGTGATTCATATCCCTTTGAACCCCAGCATGCTACTAGCCCTCTCCACTTCCTTGTTGCACTGCCTCACCACCTTGAGATCATCAGATATTTTAATTTTAAGGTTCCTGTTCTGCATAGTGATTGTCAATACCAATTCCCCAATTTTATACACCAGCACTGGGTTTCTGTGCCCTAGGTACATGATTTTGAAATTGTTCACATTGAAACCTAGCTACCATACCCTTGACCACTCCTTGGGTTTCCTCAGGTCTCTACTCATTGTCTTCACCCCCTCTGGAGTATCTACCCTTTTGCAGATTTCGGTGTCATCTACAAAGAGGCATACCTTCCCTACCATTTCTTCTGCAGTGCCACTTACAAAGATATTGAAGATAACTGGACTCAGTACTGAGCCCGGAGGTACCCTTTCAGTCACTTCCTCTCATTAGAGTTGTTATAGAGGCATAGGTCAGGAAGCATAGGCAGACCAGGAGAATTATAAAATTCACAAGTAGAATTGTTTTTTATCAATAACAATGAAATAGAAAAATACAATTTACAGGATGACTCTTCCTAAAAGCAGTACAAACAAAAATCCATCATCCGAGTCTCTCTCTCAAATTAAATATCAATCTTTCTATCTCTCTAAACAAAACATTGCTCTCTTTTTATAAGATGTGTTTTCCTGGCAGTTTAAATTCTGCTTCATGTTGTTGTAAGTTGCCTTACTGAGAGCAGCTTGAAGAGTACATCCAGTTTTAACAGGTGCAACAAAATGGAACATTTTTTCCCAGAGCTGGTCTCCTGTTGACAATTCTGTAGAGAAGCTTGTGGAAGTCAAAATACATCTCTAAGGTCAACTCCATAGGTTTCTGCAGTTATTTCCACAGTGCAACTGTATACATTGGCAAACCAAGAGATCCCAGTTTCAAATAAAGATTCACATGTATATATATTTTTAACAGCAGAGAAGCAAGGGGAGAAAGAAAAAATACAAACAGCAAGTGAAGGAAGGGAGATAAAAGAGGGAAATTGTGGGACCTTCGGAGTGCCCAGTTCCTTGGTATCACAACAAAAATTGATCACACAATCAGACGGGCAAGTGACAGACAAGTGGCAGAATAGGAGAAAATAAATTATACAATGGTGTGTGAAAACCCTGTGACCTCATTGGTCAAAACATTTCACATGACTGTGGGTAAATCCTGCATAACCCATGGCTGAGGAATGGCATTTATAAAAAACACAATTAAACACATTTAAAATTTATTTTGCACATGAGTCCATTGTATAATCACAATAAGACACTCCAGAGTGTGAGTTATTGGGTAATTTACTCACTTGTGTGGTTAAGTCACTTGGCTGCGCCTCATGACACACCACACAAGGTGTGGGTAAATCCTCAATCACCCACACCCTGTTGTGCCTTATTGCTTGAATAGATCCTTTTTTTAACTCTCTCTGCATAGCAAACTGCACTACCCAACCCTGTAACACACACCCTTTATTGGTCTATCAAGTCTGCTTGTATTGCAGGGTCCTCAGCTTAAGCTACTGCCCCTCCCCAATCCTCCTTTCCTCTCCATCTGCCCTACTTGATACCATTCTTTTCCCCATATTTTGAGCCCAACTTCTCTTGAAGTTGCCCACCATCTTTGATGAATCCAGCTGTTCCAGAAACACATTCCAACTTGCCACCACCCTCTCCATGAACAATTGCCTCCTGACCTCCTACCTAAACCTCCTCCTCTCCAATTTGAGACTGTTTACCCTCGTGTTTTGGTTTCCATTACACTTAAACAGACCATCCTTATTCACCATATTTATTCCTCTAAGATACTTGAAGGTCACCTTGAATTTAAAGAGCTAATTTACTGCCTAAAACTAATATTAGTTTTTTTAAAAGCAGTCAGCCATTACTTTTTATTTTCCCATTGTTTAGTTAGAAAATTGTTTACCTGACGTTAGTAGGTGTGATGTGTGGAAAAGAACTCTGCCTGGCAGCTGAGATGTCTAGCTACATCCACCCCCCCATTACATCATCTGCATTGTATCCTCACTGTCTGTGACATAATTGCTGCTTAGGAACGGTCACTCAGCAGCTGCCAGGTCAGTCACCTGTGATATCACTGCCAGTGAGATCAAAATGCTGATGATGTACTGGGGGATAGAGATAGATATATCAGCTGCCAAGCTCAAAGCTGTTCCAAACTTCCAGCACAATATTGTCGCATATAAGACTTTCTAATGAGCAAACAGAAAAAGAAAAATACTTTAGAAATAAGACATTGTGGCTGCCTACTTCTTAAAAATTTTCTTATTTTCATGTGTGCCAGTTTTGGCTCCAATAGCTCTTTAAATGGCTATAGGCCAGGTGCCATCTTATGATTCTGTGATTTTTATTTATCATTCAATTAAGCCAATGGAGAGGATTGTGATCTGTTAAAGTACAAAGTCAGCTGAGTTGGCCTGGTGCATTGAGGGCTGGACACCTTGCCTCGTGCCATGCCAGCAAACTGGGTTCAAGAATGGACTCAGGTTGTTGGGAAGCCGGCATGGGAGGAGAGGGTCAGAGCAGAATTGAGCAACCAGAAGGCAGCTCTCCTCTCCAAGGGGTGGTCACCACCTTCCATAGTACCGCTCCCACCATGTGGAGGCCTGGCGGTCAGCGTAGGTGGTGAGGGTGACATGTAGTGCATGGGTGAGTACCTCGAGACATGGTGTGCACATGCCTCCACATGCATGCACGCATTTGAGGCAGGGGGCTGGGTTATGGGGAGAAAACAGAAAAATACCATAAACTACATAACGCAAAAAAAAAAGTACAAAGTCGGCTTCTAACAGATGAAACTTAAGGGTCTCCATTCCCATTTCACAGTAAGGCATTCTTTTTCACTAGAGAAGTACTCTTTCTCTCTGTCATGCAGTTTCCTACTGACATACAAAATGGAATGTTCCTTCCTATGTATAGTGTGACTCAGGACTGCACTTAGATCTACATTACAAGTCACATTAAACTGTTCCTCCATCTAGTTGCTCTTTCATTGTTTTTTTTTTTGTTTGTTTTGTTTTATACTGACAATGCAGTGGCAATTCTAAATGCTTAACATATAAACTCTTTTTCAACCAATCATCAACTCACATGCAGTGCACTTTCAGCCACTGTAAAGTCCATTCAGCTCCCACTCCAATGGTCATGTAATGCATTTTCAAATGCATTTACAGAGCAGTACTCGATTGTACATAATAATGCCAGCACAATCTACCAGCTTGCCTCTCACCCATTTCTACAGTAAATCCACTTCATAAGAAACATAAGGGAACAGGAGGTAGAGAATTTAACTTTATTTTACTTTAGTTTTAGTTTCATTTAAAATATGGTTACAGAGAAGACTGCTAGCTTGATTGACCATTGCTTTCAGTGCTCTTATCCTCCCCGAATCCCCTTCCTGACTCACATACTGTACTGTTCTCACATACAGTGAAGAAGTTTTAGAATTTGTAGCTATGCTAGCCATTTTTGATAAAATCCATTAGTGATCAGCAGCTCTCCTGCCCTCTTCAAAAAAATGCTATGTGATCTGCATGGGGGAACTGAAAAGTGAAAATGAATGATCACTATTGGCATCCGAGATCAGTGATGATAAGGGAAAGCTAAATTGAGCTTGAATAAAACTATACACCAGTACTTATCTTTGAAATAATCAAGAAGTTAGCTGGTAGAAAAGTTTTTTTTTTGTAAAGCAGTATGTCCAGCTTAGCAGTGAATAAATCACAGTTTGCGTCAGGGATTGGGAAAGTGAAAATGCTGGTAGCAACTGGTGGTTTGAAGGTGAATCATGGAGGTGAATGATTAAATGCTCGGGTGTCTGGAATTCTTCTTTTCCAAAATAAATGGCAAATGGAAATTGGATTAGGCAGATTACTGCGGCACACTGCAGTAGTGGCATCAGGCTCCAACTCACTGGTTGAGCATTTCTTATGGGTTGCTTAATGCATGCACTGATCATTGCACTGAATTGATAAGTTTCCAGCGAGCTTCAACATATGCTGAAACTAAAAGGCAGCTAGACACAAACCATTAGGAAACTTTTATCAATGCAATGCAATGAGCAGTGCACACAATAAGCAACTCATTGAAACAAGCTAAACCAGTGAGCCGGAGGAATAGTATAATATGACTTGTACTGTACCTCTGATGCATCTGTTTGTAACGGAAATTGTTTCTCAAAGTCTGGACTTCTTAAAACACGGGCTAAACATAATGCTGCCTTGACAGCCCAAAAAAGCCTCATTACAGTCTGGGGACCATTTCATATTATTTTCATATTATTTTTTTCATGAGATCAGTGAGGGGAGTAGCTAACTGGCAAAGTTGGGAACAAATCTCTGGTAGTAATCAGCCAGACTGAAAAATGACCTGACATGTTTCTTTGTTCTGAGGACAGGACTGATAGCTATAGCTTCTGTCTTGAAAATCTCTGGCTTTACTTCTCCATTTCCCAAAATATAACACGTATATCTGGTTTCCTGCATGCTTAATGTGCACTTGGTAGGGTTAATGGCCAGCTCTGCATTTTTGATAGACTGGATAATTGCCCATAGATGTTACAGGTGACTTTTCCAGTCTGGGCTGTACACCACAACATCAGCCAGGTAAGCAGCACAATAACCAGTATGAGTAGCTAGAATTACATCCATGAAC
The DNA here is from genome assembly GCA_016271365.2 of Neoceratodus forsteri. NCBI lineage: Eukaryota > Metazoa > Chordata > Ceratodontiformes > Ceratodontidae > Neoceratodus > Neoceratodus forsteri. The sequence continues at coordinate 1,732,781,431 of CM057450.1, read as the reverse complement.
CACTGGAATGTAGTGGGTGCACCATGTAAACCAAATGGCATAGTGCTGAATGGATAGAACCCAACTGGAGTGAAAAAATGCAGTTTTGTCTCCAGATTCTTCAGCTAGGGGAATTTGCCAGTAACCTCTGGTAAGATTGAGGGTACTAATGTACTTGGCACATCCCAGTCAGTCCACAAAATCATCTATTCTGGGCATAGGATAGCTGTCAAATACAGACATTTGATTAAGTTTCCTAAAATCTTACAACCCCCTTCTTTTTTATTTACAATTACCATTAGTGATGACTAAGCACTTCTTGATTCTTCAATGATATCCAACTCTTTCACTTCTTGTATTTCCCTAACCACATCTGCTCTTAACCACTCTGGTGCTCTGAGTTTGTTCCAGTCTGTCATATGCTATATGAAAATCTTCTTCAGCAGTTTCTGGTAATAGTAACAATGCAACCTTTGGTGTTTTTTCATCCTATTACTTCATACAAACATACAAAAACACCAGGAGAAACAGGCCTAATGGTCTATTGAGTCTGCTCAATTGTGCAGCTAGCTCTCAACTTGCAGCTACCCCACCCACCCCTTCCCTCCTCATAATTAACCCCTCACTCTTTCCCATCTCCTCTTAAAACTGTCTGCCATACTACAGGCTACTGCCTCCTCCGGCAGAGTATTCCACTTATCCACCACCCTCTCAGTGAAATAATGTCTCCTGACTTCCCTCCTGAATCTTCCCTCTTCCAGTCTTATCAGGTGCCCCCTTCTGACCCTCCACCTTCTAATCTGGAAAATACCTTCTGTACTAGTCTTGTTAATCCCCTTTAAGTATTTAAAGGTTTCGATCATGTCCCCCCATCCCGCCTCTCCTCCATGGAATACATGTTCAGGTCACCCAGCCTCTCCTCATAGCAGTATCCCTCTAATCCCTGGATCATCTTTGTCATCCTCTGCTGTACATCCTCCAACAATCTGATGTCCTTCTTCAGGAATGGGTGCCAGTACTACATGCAGTATTCCAGGTGCAGCCTTACCAGTGACCTATAAAGGGGCAGGGTCACCTTCTTATTCATGGAGGAGATTCACATTGCTATGCACCCCAGCACCCTGTTGGCATTTGCTGCTGCCTTTCTACACTGATTATAAGCACCCCTAGATCCTTTTCCTCCTCAGTGCATTCCAGCCATACTCCTCCCAGTTGATAGCTCCTCCCCTGGTTGTTAGCCCTGAAGTGCAAGACCTTGCACTTTTTGGTGTTAAACCGCTACTGCCATGATCTGACCACTCCTGTAGTTTGGTCAGGTCCTCCTGCAGATCCCTCCACCCTTCGATGTCATCTACCAGAGCTCCCATTTTTGTGTCATCTACGAAGAGACTGATCTTACTCTGGACCACGTGGGAGATATCAAGTATGAATATCCCGAACAACATCGGCCCCAATTCTGATCCATGTGGCACCCCGCTCATCACATCACTTGGTGATGAGAGTTCCTCACTAACCACCACCCTTTGCTGCCTTCTCTTCAGCCAAGAGGTTAGCATGGTATATTTTATTAGGATTTTTCATATCAGAGGTCTCAGTCTTATAGTTAACTATACCATCATGTCTAACTACTTTATGTGGCCTTGCCACTTCATTAATAGTGCGTTATCTGTAGTGGGTAATTGTAACTAAACCTTTTCACCTGGTTCAAAAACATTTTATTTTACCAAATAGTCATAATACACCTGCTGTTTTTGGGCTTCTTCCAGATTACTGTGGGCAATGTCAAAATATTTTGCCAGTTTCTTTCTCAGAGCACACATATAAGATGTAACAGATTTTTTCTGAGTGGGATCGTCTTCCCATGTTTCTTTTATTACATCTACTGTCCCTCTAGGATGTCAATCATACAACATTTCAAAGGGTGAAAAACCTATTTATGCTTGAGGCACTTCTTTGTAAACAAAATGCAGGAAAGGTAAGTACTTCTCTTCCCCTTTAACAAACATGTTTAACATGCAGTTTAGGCTGGCCCAGTGGTGCTGAGGGTTGAGGTGCTGGACGCCACACCTCGTGCCATGCTGGCGACCTGAGTTCGGGAACAAGCTCGGGCACTGGGGGTCTGCAGGGATGGGGCAAGGATTGAGCACCTACAGGGCTGTTCTCCTCCCCTGGGGGGAGGGCGGGGGATAGCTCAGCATGCCAGTGGCTCCCGGTGGAGATCGGTGGCACTGCAGCACATCGGCTGCATGACAAGCAGCGTGGATGATGCGTGCAGGGTTGCCGTGCACCAGCGCATCATGGGTGCACCACACAAGGGGAGATGCAACAGAACACAGAAAAACCCCACTCTTCAGGGCAGGCAATGGCACCTGATCCCCATGCCCACTGCCGGATCCACCCTGCCTGGCCTTCCAGGTCCTCTGCCTGGGCCCCACTCCCACAGCCAGAGTCTACATATAAGAGTAGCCAAAGAGGAAGGGTGGCCCCACGCTGGAGGGGTTAAACTGGGGGTGCTGACTGTAGGGAGGGAGGGAGAGAGGAGGCACAGGATAAGGGGGACCTCAGGCAGGCAGGATCAGGCAGGATGCCTGAGAGAGGCTCCACGGGCTATAACCGGAGGGAAAAAGATTTAAAAAACAAACAAAAAAACATGCAGTTTAGGGTCTGATTAAAATATTCAACAAGACTATCTATTTGAGGGTGATAATTAGTGTTGTGCGAAACTGAAAAATTTTTCCCAGTGAAATATTTTGTGTAGTCCCCACATTACAATAAATATTTTGCGGGTGTGAAATGCGAATTCCCCTCTGGCAAAATGCAGAATTTCACCTGCAAAATGCTAATTTTGCTGGTGAAATGTGGAATTTTGCCACCCACAGGTGGAATTCTGCATTTGTGAGCTGGGGAGATGATAATATATTAAAAAAGTGTTTTACCCCCTCCCGTCCAATCCAGATTAAAATTTCTCCCCCCAAGACCCCGCATCACTGGTGTCTAGCTGTCCCACCACTCCTGGCAGATTGTTGGCCCACAATATAAAGAATTACCACCACCCCTGCCGAGATTCAGCCCCATCCCCCATCTTCAATGAATATAAATTTTCCTGGGGTCTAGTGGCCCCACCCCCCCATGCCCAATTGTCAGCCCACAATATGAAGAATGCCTCCCTCCCCCAAGATTCAACCCTGTCCCCCATCTAAAATAAATATAAATTTCCTGGTGTCTAGTGGCCCCTCCCTGGTCAATCGGCAGCCAAATAATGAATAACCTCCCCAGATTCATGCCCATCCCCCCCCTTGTCTGTAATTGCTGGGGCCTGAGCCAACATCAGTCCTCTTGTAAGATTAAAAAACTCTTCCCTGGTTTCTAGTGGACCCCCACCCTGTTGGTAGTAACCCACTCTGCACCCCCATCTATGACCCTCCATGGGTCACCAGCACAACCCCCCACTCACCTCCATGGCCAGCAGCCTGATTCAAGTTCTTTCATGATGAGCCCGAGTGAGTAAACCCACCACTTTCAATGAATGAGCGCATGGATGCAATCATTCATTGAAAGTGGCATGCTCACTCACTCGGGCTCATTGTAAAAAAGCTCAGCCAGGCTGCTGGCCATGGAGGTGAGTGGAGGGCTGTGCCAGTGGCCCACAGAGGGGTCATAAATGGGGGATGCAAGGTGGGATGGGGTTACTACTGACAGGGTACAGGGTCCACTAGACACCAGAGAAAGTTTTTTTTTTTTTCAACAAGAGGACTGGTGTTGACTCGAGCCCCAGCACTTATGGACAATGGGGGGATGGGTGTGAATCTGAGGGGGTGTCATTCATTATTTGGCTGGCAATAGCCAGGGAGGGTGGAGCCACTAGACACCAGGGAAATCTATATTTATTGGAGATGGGGATGGGGCTGAATCTTGGTGGGGAGGTAATTCTTCATATTGTGGGCCGACATGGCCAGGGGGGTGGGACCACTAGACACCAGGGATGTGGGGTCCTGGGAGGGAGAAATTTTAATCTGGGCTAGATGGGAAGGGGGAAAACACTTTAAAAAAAATGTTATATGCAGTTCTACCTTTCGCACTAGTAAAATTCCAGCAAAATGCACAAATTTAGCAAAATATTTCACAAGGTAAAATTCCCCATTTTGCCGGAATTTCGCCAGCAAAATAAAATTTCGCCGCATCTCTAGTGATATGGAAAGGTCCTTATGGCAATGATACAAATTAGTTGTTACAGTTCCTTCAGCAATGCAGCACCAAAGTTACTGTTCTGATCAGTAATAATCTCTTTAGGTACTGTATGCCAACCTTGCTGAACATTTTGGCAAGATCATATGGTGCTGTGACAGTACGCATGGGAATTGCCTCTTGATACCAAGTAGCATAGTCTCATACTACCAAAATGAATTGTTTACCCTTTTTACTGTACCATTGCCTAATGGGTCAACTACATCCATTGCAGTTCTCTCAAAAGGCATCAAGGGTAGGGATACCAAATGCACCTTGTCTTTATTAGTTACTGACGTTACTTTCTGATATTCTGCACAAGAGCTGCAATAGGTTGTAACATCCTCATGAATCCCAGGCCATCAAAATCTTTACAACAGTCTGGCATAGGTACAGACCCTCTCTGAGTGACCAGCCATAGGAATATTAAGAGCCATCTGTGACAACTCAGTACTATACTTCTTTGGTGTGACCAATTATTCTATCTGTTCCTGTGTCTGAGGATTAACACAAACTCTAAACAGTAGCCCATTACATTTTTAAACACTGGATCGCCTTGTTTTTGTTTCACCTCCAGCTACTTAAAATAACCTTGTAGAGAAGCACCATTAGTTTACTCAGAAACAGTCACAATCAGTTATCAGTTTAGTTTCAGCATTTTCATATATCAACCCCTCATGTCCATCAGCCTGTTATTGCCATTGTTTCTTCAGGCATCTTCTTTCTTTCCTGGACTTTCCAGTCTTGGAGCGGGGTGCAAACAAGTCTGAATTAAAGTCACCAAGAGAAAATAGTTCCCAATATCTGAGATTTTCTTTGCTTATGCTCTTGTTATCACAGCTGCTGAAATAGCAGGGTTTATTCCCTCTGTGATTAACTTAGCAAATCCTAGAAAGTAATTTCTGGTAATCACAGGTACTAGTAACTTTGGTACTACCACCACTTTCATTTTTTGTAACACCCCATTAATGTTCAGAGTCACTTGCATCATGGAATAGTATTGAGTGTCCGCATAGATGCAGGTGACCTCAGTATCTGGTCCTTTTGCACAGTCTTTTCCCAGAACTTCAACATGCATGAAGGTCTGTCTGCTTCCAGAATCAGTAAGTCCCTTCACAGTCTTATCTCCCACCTTGACATCTATTAAATATGTGCTGTGACAGGGAGCTCCTGCCACTCTTGAGGACCAACCATTCCTTAAATCTGTTGCAACAGTTCTTCTATTTCTTGGTCTATTCTATCCTTTACAATTTCTAGTCCATAAGGTTGGCTACCTATTGGCACCCCCCTCCCCTTTCTTGGCTATGCTATAGTATCCTCTTTAATTTTCCTTTTACCTCTCAGGTCCTCATACAGAGAGGTTATTGTTGTGACCTCCAAGCATATGTATGACAGGTTGTGTTTATCATTGTTGGATTTAGTATGTAATTGCACTCTGTCATAATATACCTTATGTTTATGAAACCTGTAAATGTTGAAAATACCATGGCTCTAGGTGTTTTTGATAAAGGTAAAAAGTACTAGGTGACTATTATAGAAATTAAGTTAGTTGTGCTATTTAAAATGCATGTAAACTGCTGTAAACTGAACAAGACTGAAATGCCATGGTGATTTGCATATGTATCCCACGATGCTTTGCAATATGGAAGTATGTATGACGTTGTATTTCTTTGAAACTTGATTTTTTGCCAAGGCCCTTTGGAGTAACTCTTTTTCCAGTGTTTCTGCACTGAGGTTCTTTGTTTTTAGCTTTTTTCTTTCTTTTTGAGCCCCCACTACCCAAGCAAATGGGGCCCACTTATGGATGAAAGGTTTTCACTGAAAAGTGATTAGAGCAGAGATCAGTGTCAGTAGGTGCTGGCTAAGTGCAGAGAAAAGACATACTGTACATAGTCTGTTGCTGCAAACTGATGTACTGAAGAAGGAATATGCCATTGTTGAAAGTTATTTGCTGTATTTTGAATAAACATCACACAGAGATTGTGTGTTGAACCTGAAGTTCGGTGTCTGGTCCATCAGTTATCCCACAACCTCTCCACAGAATTGGTGTTAGAAGTGGGATAACTTGCTAGAAGCATCTGGACTGGCAGAAGAAGGAGGTTTTCTGGTAGATATTGCCCAGATATCCCAGGTGGATCAATGCACCAGGAGCTGCCGGAGAAGAAAGTCCATGGAGTTCTGTTCAGAACCATGGCTAACAGACAGAGAGAAGCTGCTGCCTGGACTGGACCTGGGAGCTCTGAGGAAGGCCAAGCCTGAAGACAATGAAGACAAGCAGGTCAAGGCAGACTGGAGGTGCGCAAAACAACACTCCGGAGGTGGAGACCCTGATGAGGATGATCTACTGGATGAGTGGGCAATGGCTGGAGGCAGACCTACTATGCAGACAGGTGGAACACTGGTGCCAGGTGCTTAAGAGGTACCTGCTGGACAGTTTGGATGAAGAGTCGGTGGAGGATTTTTTGTGGGCTCAGTTTGAGGAGGATCCCCTGACTGAGCAGGATATTCCTTTGTTTTGTGTGTTCCCAGGATGTTAACTGTTGCAGGTCAGAGATACAAGTATGGAACTTGAATGTGAGACCCCAGGTAAGACTGTGTCCAGTGATATTGTGCTGGAGTTGAAGACTCCAAGCAAGCAAGAAGAAGCCTATGAGTGAATGGACTTTTTCTTGTATTGATGCAGCTAAATCTATTAACAGTATTGACTGGGGGTATACTGCAGGCTAAGGATGCTAATATTGCCAGAATGTTGCAGTGAGTTAAGATCAAGGAGGTGATACATGTGTTTGTTTGTTTTTTGATGAAAAATCTACAAAGGAGGAGGTGGGTGGAAAATGGATTGGAACCTGCGTTGGGGTAACACCAAAAGAGTGTCTACCCTCAGGTGTCTGTATCTGTAGCAAGTGAAATGAATTAAGAGACATAGTGGGTTTATGTAGAGGGGTTGAACCTAGGACTGGGCCCCTGCTTAAAACTGACATGTCTGGTGGGGTTGAAGCAGGTAATTACTCACCCCAGAGAAATTGTTTCTATGGTACTGAACTTTATAGTCATCCAGATTTTTTGGTTAAGAAATATGATGTACTTTCCCTAAAAGGAGATAGGACAGGAAAGATATTGTTAGTCTCTGTTGAGAAATGTGTTAATGCCTCAGGGTAAAAAATGATGATATCCACTTTGTTTATGATAGAATGTTTATCATTAATAGGGACCCTGAGACAAAGCTTCAGAAGATGAATGGGTGGAAGCCCCATCCCTTCCTGAGACAGGAAGGTGGTAAGCAGTCTGCAAAAACTGCTTCCCTTTTAAGGTGGGGAATATGTGACAGGGAGCTCCTGCCACTCTTGAGGACCAACCTTTCCTTAAATCTGTTGCAACAGTTCTTCTATTTCTTAGTCTAGTCTATCCTTTACAATTTCTAGTCCATAAGGTTGGCCACCTATGGGCACTCCCTTCCCTTTCTTGACTATGTTATAGTGCCCTCTTTAATTTTCCTTTTACCTCTCAGGTCCTTGTACAGGGAGGTTATTGTTGTGACCTCCAAGCATATGTAAAACAGGTTGTGTTTATCACTGCTGGATTTAGTATGTAATTGCACTCTGTCATAATATACCTTATGTTTATGAAACCTGTAAATGTTGAAAATACCATGGCTCTAGGTGTTTTTGATAAAGGTAAAAAGTACTAGGTGACTATTATAGAAATTAAGTTAGTTGTGCTATTAAAAATGCATGTAAACTGCTGTAAACTGAACAAGACAAATGCCATGGTGCTTTGCATATGTATCCCACGATGATTTGCAATATGGAAGTATGTATGACGTTGTATTTCTTTGAAACTTGATTTGTTGCCAATGCCCTTTGGGGTAATCCTTTTTTCAGTGTTTCTGCACTGAGGTTCTTTGTTTTTAGCTTGTTTTGTATTTTTTTTGAGCCCCCACTACCCAAGCAAATGGAGCCCTCATAGGGATGAAGGGTTTTCACTGAAAAGTGGTTAGATCAGAGATCAGTGTTAGTAGGTGCTGGCTAAGTGCAGAGAAAGGACATACATAGTCTGTTGCTGCAAACTGATGTACTGAAGAACGAATATGCCATTGCTGTAGGTTATTTGCTGTATTTTGAATAAACACCATACAGAGATTGTGTGTTGAACCTGAAGTTCGGTGTCTGGTCCATCAGTTATCCCACAACCCCTCCATATGTGCACCAATTTGCTAAAACCAAATTTACCCCAGTTGTACTCTCTTTATTTTTATGGCTGTTTTTAAGTCTCTCTTTGTTGTATAAACCACCATTTGAAGAAGGCAGACACGCTTTCAGGTTCTGTCTCTACCTGTTCTTCTTCTTTCATCAGTGGTACCAGCTGCACAGTCTCAGTTTGGACTTTTGTTTGTGCTTCTAGTTTGGCTGCCATTCTTCTGATAATCACTTCTGGGTTAGCTGTTGTGTGATCCATACCTTTCTTCTGTATTTCCCTGGTACCAGGTTTAGTACCCACACACAAAACAGGCATAGAATATGCATGGTGCAAATCCCACTTTGATACCAGTTGTCACAGAGAAATAGGTCAGTAAGCATAGGCAGACCAGAAGTTATAAAATTCACAAGTAGCATTTTATTATATTCAATAACAATAAAGTAGAAAATATAGAAAATAATGTTCAAGTTCAAGTTCAAGTTTATTGCAGGAAAACTCCATTGAGCAAGCTCATTCACAAGGAGGTCCTGTGACATAAACACTTAAAGTACAAACATAGATAGGTAATAACAGTATATACATGAAATGCACATTACATGATACAGGCTGGATATACATACAAGGGTACCACATAGGATGACCGCAGGTGGTAAACATTAATATGACACAGGGAAGCGACTTACAGGTTGCATACTGATACATGAAACATGATGACTGGTGTGTGCAAAACATATATTTTGGCAGCTAGAACAAACAACAGACTACAACTGATATGGGGGGGAGTGATTTGATAGAGTAGCAGTGGAGTGTAAGCATAGATAAAGCCAGGAATAGAAGGGGAAGGGAAAGCAGTTAATATGACAAAGCAATTATACCTTACCAGTGGATAAATATGGCACACATGGGGAAGGAAGAGACTTAATGACAGTTACAGGTGTCTTTTATTTTGGCTGAACTTAGCGATTTGTAGAAGTTTATTGAAACTGTGCTAGTTAGTTTCAGTACGGTTTGTAATTGGTTCCAAATGGAGGGAAGGGCATATGCAATAGCACGTTTACCAAAGGAGGTCCGTGTCCTTGGTATGTCAAGCATAATAAAGTCATATTTTCTCAACGAGTATGCACTATGTGAGATACTAATAAGGGAAGAGAGATAACTTGGCAATTTCTGCAGGAGCAGTTTAAGAATCCATAGCCCAGCATGAAGCAGGTGTCTAGTAGTAAGGGATGTCCAACCAACAGCTGCATATAAGTCACAGTGATGCGAACGGTAAGGGGAGTTGGTAATGAACCATAACGCATGGTGATAAAGGATGTCCAGTTTACTTAGATTTGCAAGAGTGGTGGAGGAATAGATTACATCGCCATAGTCAAGTAGGAGGAGAAAAGTGGCCTGTACAAGCTTGTTTCGAGTTTAAAGGGGGAAAAGGGGCCTATTTCTGTAAAAGAAACCTAACTTTGCTTTTAACCTTCTAGAGACATCTTCGACATGGTCATTGAAAGATAATTTATTGTCGATCCAAATACCCAGATATTTAAATTTGGTTACAACTAGCGTGGTGACAATGAAGTCTTGGGCAAGGGTATTGGGGGGGCCTGTGACAGCACTGTGGGATAATATCATCGCTTTAGTCTTCTTAGCATTGAGCAGAAGCTTTGCCTTTATTAGATTATGCTCAAGTTGTGCGAAGTCCTCTTGAAGCACTCCCTTGACTTCAGATAACGATGAGCCAGAAGTATACAACACAGTATCATCCGCAAAAAAGTGCAGATTGGACGTAGATATGTTAGCATCTAAGTCATTAATGTACAAAGAAAACAAGATAGGGCCTAAGATGGATCCTTGGGGGACTCCTCTTGCAACTGGCAAGGCAGCAGAAAAAAAGCCTTCCGCCTTTACTTTTTGGGATCTTCCAGTTAGGTAGCTAGAGAACCACTGGGTGGTATGGTATATGGTACCCAACTTTGCAAGGTAATTGACTAATAGTTTGTGATCAACAGTATCAAAAGCTTTGCTGAGGTCCAAAAAGACTGCGCCATTTTAGCATCAATAGCAGAGATCCAATCATTGGTTGCTTTTGCTAGTGCAGTGATTGTGCTATGATTAGCCCAGAAGCCAGATTGAGCTGGGTTAATGAGAGAGAAGGTTTCCAAGTGAGATTTTAACTGAATATGGATCAGTTTTTCGAGAACTTTAAAAAGGATAGGCAATATGGAGATAGGCCTATAGTTGTTTACATAGCATGAGTCACCAGATTTAAATAGAGGGAGGATATGTGCTGATTTCCAGCAGGATGGCACAGTAGCAGATGTAATGGAAAGATTGAAGATGTGGAGAATTGGGGCAGTGAGATGGGTGTAGCCTGACCTTAGGAAAAAGGGTTCCAAGCCATCGTCCACTGAGCTTTTTTTGGTGTCTAAGTTAAGAAGAGAATCTTCTACTTCTTTATAAGTTATCTCATGCAATTGGAAGGGGCTGGGTGCAGGACTAGATGTAGGGGGAAGGGTATGCTGGCTTACCGCAGCACCAGCATAAGGTGATGAGTCAAAAGCTAATCCAGCTGTGGCAAAGTGGGAGTTAAGTTCCTCCAGGATTAGGGACTTGTTTTCCACAATCTTGCCACTTGCAACTATCTTTGTTGGGACAGAGGGGGCCATAGGCTGTCCTTCTATAGCTTTGATAGTCTTCCATATTTTATGAGGGTTACCTTTAGCTTGTTCGAGAGTACAAATATAATAGTTAGGTTTAGCAGAGCGAAGTTTTTTCACACAGTTATTCCTGGCTGTTCTAAAGGCCTGCCAATCCGAAGATTCTTTGGAGTGTCTAGCTTTAGCCCAGAGCTTATCTCGAGCTATAAGGGCTGCCTTGAGATCCGAGGTGAATCAGGGGTTGGAATTGTTCCACCCTTTACTTTGATGAAAGGCATGCTTATTTATTATTGTAGTGAGTTTGTCATTAAGGATGTAAGCTGCCTTGTTGACATCTTTGGCTAGGTAGAGATCTTGCCATCTGATCATGCTCAGGTCAGATAGGAAGTTTACTGCACTGAATTTGCAAAAGGATCTTTTTGTTATAAAGATGGGCTGCGGCCGGGCCTTAATTTGAGATCTTATGCAAGCAACAATTCCATGATCGCTCATGTAGTTGTGAAACACTGCCGAATGAGATATTTTGTGTGGATGGGTGGTTAGTACCACATCTAGAATGGAGCTGTTGGCAGTATTTAGAGTGTTGTTCCTAGTGAGTTCACTGACTAATTGCCCAAGACCTAGCTCGACACAAAGGGATTTGAGGCCGTGTGATTTAGGTGACAACCAGTCCATATTTAGATCTCCAAGAAATATTGTTTCAGTTTTTGCATCTACGAACTTGGATTTCAAAAGATTAAGGACTTCATCACCACCAGACGGGGGTCTATAGCCACCTAGGATAGTGATACATTCCGAGGAGGAGATGAAGGCTCAGCGAAACCATCTCAAATTCCTTGGCTAGAGATTTGCAACTAATATTGGTGACCGAGTACTTAGATTTGGCGTAGATAACCACACCCCTGCCTCTAGACTCTCTATCTGCTCTAAATAAATTGTAGCCCTGCAGTGATATTTGTTGATCAGTGTTCGTCTTTTTTAACCACTACTCAGTAATTATGATAAGGTCAGGGTTAACGTGTGCAGCCCAGGCTTGCAGCTGTACAAGTTTTTTAGGCAGGCTTAAAATGTTGACCATCATCATTTTGAGACCTGTGGCCTCAGCAAAATCGATAGGTGAGGTAAGTTGTGGGGGGCAGGGTTGAGCTCCACATTTCCTGAGCAGAGAAGAAGCAGAAGTATAACTTTCTTTAAGGAGCTTATAAGAATGGAGACTGCTTTTTTTATTTCTTCGTGGTAACCCATATCGTGCTGCGCAAGAGGCGGCACCACTGTAATGACAGTTTATCGTGATCAGTGTAAGTGCTTGAATAGACATGGGTGAGGACAGTAGCAAGGGGGTGTAGGCTAACTGGGGGGAATAGGCTAAAAGGGGAGAGGAGAATGACATAGTGTCTGCACGGTAGACCGTTATAACATTAGGTATTGATAAGGTGCATTGGAGAACTGAATTGCATTGAGGTACTTCAAATTGCACTGTATTTCTGAGAACTCTGCACCTTAGGGAGCAATAAAAACACAATAAAGAGAGCCATGGTCCCAGATTGAGTGGTCTCATGATTTGTATTAGTGCAATATTTTCTAGGCAAGTAATTTGCCCACCTAGGTACTCACTTAAAACCTAGATGAGAAAATACAGCAGAAAGGGGAACAAGGAGAGCAGGAGCAGCTTAGTTAGTCGCGGGGCTCAAGAGATATTCACACAGGGCAGTCTTATTGGCCACACTCAGATACCAATCATAGGTTGGCAGCAGTCGAAACTAGGCCAATGAAGCAGTAATATGATATAGGAGGCGGATCATGAGTGTATTTAAAGGAGGCCTGGGAGAGGGGGGTGGTGGGGGTGGGAGAAAATTTCAGGTCAGAGCGAGAGCTGAGAAGTCAGAATTAAGAAGGGAACACTGTAACAGGCTATAGAGAAGGTACCCCAATCAGAGCAAAGCAGGCAAGTGGGTGTACCAATCACAATCCCACTAGGGCAGTGCCGCACCAATCAAGGGTGCCCAGGCGTGCTGGCTATCTGCAGAGGATTCTATCGGTATCTATCAGTATGACAGCATAGCGTAGGTAATAATAGGGTGCTCAGCGTCTATCTGACTTGAGTCTGAAGGGTGGATGGCAGACACTGAGGGCTTCCTGTTTTCAGCTGCAGAGCTGTCGCACAGGCAGTTTTAAGGAAGTTGTCAGCCTGTTGAGTGAAGCTTAGGGGAACCTCAACTACAACCACCCCTTGTAGCAGCACCGGGAAAGAAGTAGAATGATAATGCAGGCCATATTGCCCACAAATGAGTACAGTGATTTATGTAGAAGACCAAAAAAAAAAAAACTTCTATTACTAGTCTAGAGGTGGGTTAGATCTGAGCAGTTTAGTAACACAAAAGGTAGTTAGACTTATCAGCGCCAAGGCAGAGTGCTTGGATGGGGGGGGACACTGCAGGAAGAGCAGTCAGACAGAAAAGGTGTAAGCACTTTAAAACAGTAGTAGAAATTACAGTCCAGCAAATACAGTTGAAAAACTTCTATTACACAGTTGAAATGTGCTTAGTTCTATCAAAAATCTAACAAAGTGCCAGGTGTCTATAGCAGGGGAAGAAAAGTCCTGGCCAATCAGAGTGGGTTTGCTGGAAGCACCCGTGTTCTGATTGGCTGCACTGTCCCATACCTTCCAAGGAGCTGTAGGCAGGTGTCCTGGTCTTGGTCGGTGGCTGGCTGGGTGCCAGCCGACCGTGGGGGAGCTGAAGCAGCCCTGTTCAAGGGCAGGCAGCTTCCAAGGAGCTGCAGGCAGGTGTCCTGGTCTTGGTCGGTGGCTGGCTGGGTGCCGGCCGACTGTGGGGGAGCTGAAGCAGCCCTGTTCAAGGGCAGGCAACTTCCAAGGAGCTGCAGGCGGGCGTCCTGGTCTTGGTCGGTGGCTGGCTGGGTGCCAGCCGACCGTGGAGGAGCTGAAGCAGCCCTGTTCAAGGGCAGGCAGCTTCCAAGGAGCTGCAGGCGGGTGTCCTGGTCTTGGTCGGTGGCTGGCTGGGTGCCGGCCGACCGTGGGGAGCTGAAGCAGCCCTGTTCATGGGCAGGCAGCTTCCAAGGAGCTGCAGGTGGGTGTCCTGGTCTTGGTCGGTGGCTGGCTGGGTGCCGGCCGACCGTGGGGGAGCTGAAGCAGCCCTGTTCAAGGGAAGGCAGCTTCCAAGGAGCTGCAGGTGGGTGTCCTGGTCTTGGTCGGTGGCTGGCTGGGTGCCGGCTGACCGTGGGGGAGCTGAAGCAGCCCTGTTCAAGGGCAGACAGCTTCCAAGGAGCTGCAGGTGGGTGTCCTGGTCTTGGTCGGTGGCTGGCTGGGTGCCGGCCGACCGTGGGGAGCTGAAGCAGCCCTGTTCAAGGGCAGACAGCTTCCAATGAGCTGCAGGCGGGTGTCCTGGTCTTGGTCGGTGGCTGGCTGGGAGCCGGCCGACCGTGGAGGAGCTGAAGCAGCCCTGTTCAAGGGAAGGCAGCTTCCAAGGAGCTGCAGGCAGGTGTCCTGGTCTTGGTCAGTGGCTGGCTGGGTGCCGGCCGACCGTGGGGGAGCTGAAGCAGCCCTGTTCAAGGGCAGGCAGCTGTATGCTGCAATGTATGGGCAACCATACACAACAAGGCTGTTTCCATCAAGGGGCTGAGATGACAGCATACGAACCTAGAAAGTGAAGCTCAAGAAGTTCATGCTTTCATTTTATCCTTGAGAAGGAAACACATGCTGAGTTGTATGGTTGCCCATATTTTATTTTATATGGCATATGTTTTTTACACCAGAAAGACAGACCCCTGCTGAAGTGAAACAAAATCTTGCCATTTCCTTGTTCTGTTCACTTAGCAAAATATACTTTACAGACTTTTGAAAGTTAAAATGTACAACTTTGGGCACTGGGTGGCTAGTAAGTAGCTAGGTATGGAATAAATGAGAAACTTAAAATTGTATGACCTTTCAACTGTGCAGAACAACTGTTCGGAATACACGCAACACTTTGAAATACATACAATGGTTTAGAATGTGCACAACAAGGATTTTTAACAGGCTAATTTTTATAAAGAACAAAGGCTAACCATATACTATAAAGTTGTACAGGATAACTTTTCGGAAAGGCAATACAAACAGAAATCATTCATGTGAGTCTCTCTCTCTCTCTCTCTCTCTTGTTCTCTCTCTTTCTCTCTCGCTCTCAATTTAAATCTCAATCTCTCTATTTCCCTAAATGAAACATTGCCCTCTTTTTATAAGATTTCTTTCCCTGGCAGTTTAAACTCTGCTGCCTGTTGTTGTAAGTTACTTCCTGAGGCCAATCTAAAGAGTAAATCTTATTTAACAGGTGCAACAAAATAGAACATTCTGTCCCAGAGTTGGTCTCCTGTTGACAGTTCTGTAAACAAGCTTGTGGAGGCCTAAATACATCTCAAGGTAAACCCCATTGCTTTGTACAATCATTTCAACAACATAATTGTATATATTTGCAAACCAAGGGATCCCAGTTTCAGATAAATAATCACATTTTTTTAGCCACAGAGGAGCAAGGGAGAAAAAAAGAAAAGAGACAGCAAGTGAAGGAAGATAACAGGGGGACTTGAAGGACCATTGGAGTGGCCAATTCCTAGGTGCCACAAGAAAATTTTGATTGCTCAGGGGTAAGTGACAGACAAGTGACAGAACAG
The DNA here is from genome assembly GCA_016271365.2 of Neoceratodus forsteri. Lineage (NCBI taxonomy): Eukaryota > Metazoa > Chordata > Ceratodontiformes > Ceratodontidae > Neoceratodus > Neoceratodus forsteri. Next base: position 1,732,765,718 of record CM057450.1, on the reverse strand, counting down.
GAAAGGACAAAATAGATCCCTGCTTTTAACTCTCTGTATGTAAGAAATGGGGTAGGGTTTTACCTAACCTTGTCACAAGAGTGGGTGCAATTTACCACCACTGTCTGTTGTCTGTCCATCAACCAGTTCCATATCAATTTACCACCTTGGGTCTCACCCCCAACCTGCTCAGTTTCTTTATTAGTCTCCTGCCTCAACAGCCTTTTCTGAAGTCCTTCCTTTGTGGGTTAGTGAGGATAAGCAGGCTAGGATAAGGCGGGAGATAATAGAAGAGCTTAACGGATGGCTTAACAGATAATATAATGGTAGGTGGTACTACAGTATGTTGTAGAGGATTGGCAGACTTCAGGGACAGGATGCTCTTCAAGGTGATGGACTTCACCTGATGAGAGAGAGCCTACACATTGGATCAGAAGTTTAACATCTATACTGGACATATAAACTGACTGCAGGGGAGACTGGGTCTAGGAAATGTCAATGGATGGGTGAGGAAGGGGATCCTACCTTGTACTCCTCCTCCACATCTGGTGACTTGTATCAGCATGGCAGGTGCAAAGAAATCTGTGGCCCATGCTGGACTAGGTGAATGGACTTTGGAGAGGGGGAACACAAAGGGTGCAAGCACAAGGGAAAACGAGAATGAGATGACACGCAGAGTGCAAAAGTAGTTGCAAAGCAGGGTCAGGGGTCAGATAGAAGGGGTTATTCCTTAACACCAGGAGACATGGTAATAAAATCAGTGAGCTCCAGACACTGATGGCAACACAGAGTGGGACATTGTGGCCATGAGGAATAGCTAGGGGGGGGGAAGTAGTGGTAGCGGGTGATCTGAACCCCTACTGGGTCATAATGTTGTACGCTTAATAGCATACAACATTATAGCTAACCCGAAAGAGCGCTGTCCAGGACAGCGAATGGTGCAATACCGCGTACACTGCTGTATGTGGTATTGCACCATTCACACACACTCCCAGGCAGAGGATAAGACCTCTGCTGGTAGTGGGTTCCACTGAGCAGCTGCCATGGCTCACTGGACTGAGCCACAGAACCAGAAACCCAGGCACTGCATCTGGGAAGGATTTGATTCCCGGTCCCAGACATTTTTTTTTTTTTTTACAATTTGTGCACTCCCCGAGTTTGAACCCCCCTCCTCAGAGTTGATAATCTTTAGTGGGGGGGTCCAGGGGTGCAGCCCCCTAACGAGGTGTGGCAGGCAGAGCCCCCCCACAGAAAAAAGAATTATGCCACATGGCAATATCGTGCTGTATTGGCAGCGCGATTTTGCCATGTGGTATAATGTCTTGTGACATTATGACCCCGTGCCATCTGAACCTGAAAGACATTGATTAGGATGTTTCAGTTGCCAGGCGCACACCAGAAGTGAGGTCTTCCTGGATGCATTCCAGGAGTGTCTGCTGGTACAGTTAGCTAAGGTTCCCAACCGGCAGACCACAATTTTCGATGTGGTGCTCACCAGCTCAGAGGTGGTAGGAGATGTGGGAGTAGAGGACACATTAGGGAACAGTGTCTGTAACTCTGTTTGGTTCAATGTGGCCCTCAGATTTCGTAAACTGCAATTGATAGCTGAAGTCCTTGATTTTAGAAGGGCAGATTTCAATGGGCTGAAGGAGCTGGTCAGGGATACGTTAGTAGGTGTGGACAACATAGATGGGATGGAAAAGAGATGAGGTCAGTTAAGGAGGCCATTCTCAGGGCATCTAAGGTGTATGAGAATGGCAACTAAAAAGACCAGTGTGGTTCTCAGTAAGGGTCAGGGAAGGCCAAGAAGAAGGTCTTCTAAAAATTAAAAAAAAAGCAAAGGAAGGAAGGAAGAATGGGAGGAATGTTTGCTTGTTTGCTGAAAAGTAGAGAGACAAAGAGGGTGGTTAGGGAGACAGAAGCAGACACAGAGCTGTGTATTGTGGATGGGGTCAGCAGTAGAGAAAAACAGTTCTGTTATATCAGTGAAAAAAGGAAGAAAGGCAGGGAATTGTGATGGTAACCGAGGGAGACAGAGTGACTGAGGCAGACGGACAAAGACTGCCATCCTTAACAATTACTTTTGCTCAGTTTCACTAGGGAGGATGGTGGGCCCTTGCCAGAGAGTTGCATCAAAGTAGCCATTAAGGGGGTCCTGGAGATGAGGTAGCCAGCGTTTAATAGTGACAAGGTCCTGAAAGGGCTGGCAGCCCTAAAGATTGATAAGGCCCCAGGACCAGATGGGGTACATCTGAGGATACTCGAAGAATTGGCAGTAGAACTGACTAATCTCCTGATAGGTATATTCAACAGCTCTCTAATAGCAGGAGTGGTTCTGAAGGATTGGAAGGTGGCGGACATAGCTCTTCCACACATTGGGGTGGGGATAAGCAATAAGCAGGGAACTACAGACCGGCCAGTCTTACCTGTAGAAAAACTGATGGAGCCACTGGTCAAAGAGGATCTCGTGGACTAGGGATGGGCGGACCCAAAAAGGTCCTAACCCTTATTATCAGGATCAGGATCCAGGGCAAAGCCCTGCTAAATTCTGGTTATTTCTGATTCAAATCAGAACTTTTCATAAAATGTGATAAAAACTGCAAATCTGCTATGTAATTGCATAAATCTATACAGATCTGTGACATGCACATAGAATTGTAATCAGCATTTCAGGCTATGAAAACTGTGAGTTTATAGCACTGATGAGCTGGTCAATTGAATATGGCAGTCAAGCAGTTGACCTCTGTCTGTTTCTTGTCTCAGAGTCAGTAGTACTAGTGCTGCAGCTGTAAGCTGACCTGTCTGGCCTCAGAGGAGGAATCCTATTCCCATTTAGTAGTATACACTACACAATGGACATATCATAGAAACACAGAAACATAGAATTTGATGACAGATAAGGACCGTTTGGCCCACCCAGTCTGCCCACTTCCCTACTTATTGGATAAGCTGCAGATTTTATTTAACCAACTGCCTACTTCCTCCTAATGGATATCAGTTTATTATTGTTTTCTGCTCCACTGAGTGTGATGCATTTATTTTCTATGGCATGGAGTCCCCTCCACCCATCCAACCAAACTGATGACACATTTAGGGGACCCCTATTCAAAAGATATTGGATGTCCTTAGGAGTCCAGAGATCTAGTTACTGTGGTGGAAGGGGGAGCATGGCTGTGAGGCAGAGCCTATACTGAGTGGGCAGAGACCTACATTCAGACAATCCAAAAATGCAAAAATTAGACAAGTCCAATAGCATATGCTGAAAATAGTGTGCCATTATGTTTAGGCAATCCAAAAATTAGGACATACTGAAAACATTGTGCCATCAGTCTCAACTTCAGGCAGTCCAAAAATTACACAAGTCCATTAGGACATGTTGCAAAAAGTGTGCCATCAGGTTCAGGCAGTCCAAAAATTGTACAAGTCCATTAGGACATGCTGTGAAAAGTGTGTCATCAAGATCAGGTAGTCCAAAAATTACACAAGTCCATTAGGACAAGCTGCGAAAAGTGTGCCATCAGGTTCAGGCAGTCCAAAAATTACACAAGTCCATTAGGACATACTGTGAAAGTGTGCCATCAGATTCAGGCAGTCCAACAATTAGTAAAACCTATTAGGACATGCAGATGACATTGTTCCACCAGGTACAAAATGTGTGCAGGCCACATATGGGCTTACTTGAGTACTGATTTATTGTTCTGAAAAAGTGGTGATTTTTCCACTCTTCCAAGTAGTCATCTTTGAGATCACTGCGGAATGTATTTGCTGCCTCCAGGTCATAGGTGTAACCAGTCAATGGAAGGTGTGTTTTTAATATTATTAACCTCTCAACATTTTCTGGTAGTAGCCTAGATCGTGTATCTGTTACCACATTTCCTGCACAGCTAAAGAGTCACTCAGAAAATACACTGGTTGGGGGACAGACCATGTACTTCAAGGCTAGCTACACAAGTGCAGGCCATATAGGCTCCATGCTTTGCCAGTATTTAATGGGATCTTTATTGCATGTAATACCTTTTTCTGCTAAATAGCAGTCAGCCATGGCCTGGGCAGAAGCAGTGACATATGGAGAAAGAAGGGCTGATTTTTCAAGGACGACAGCATCCAAGTGACCCCAAAGATGACTGCTGGATGTAGAATGAATAGCAGCAGCTGCCTGTTTTGTAGTCTGACTGAGAAGAGAGGGCTGAAAAGGTGCAGGAGGAATGGATGAGGGGGCTGAATCTGTCGTCATGTTTTTTTTCAAAAGCAATCTACTTCTTGAATGATTTTCTCTCTGCAGTTTTTGGAACCCATTTGGGTCATACTGTGAGAGGTGTTTCATCTGGTACCATGGGTCTAGGACTGTTGCAATAATGTAATGTTCCGCCGTAAACATTTCACTGAGTTTCTCATCATCTCTGACTTTTGTAATCATTCTATGTACTATGTCTTATTTTATTCTGGGTGGTAAGTCCTTTTCAGTTGTACTAGACTCTTCCATCTGAAACTGGCTTCTTGTACCTTCCAACTCATCCCTGATTGCATTCAGCTGAAATCTAAGAATCTTGATCAGTGGGAATATTTGGCTGATTGTGGCACTGTTGGAATTCACTTCCCTGGTAATTTCCTCAAATGTTGCAGTATCTTGATGAGAAGTTCTAAAACAGCTCACTGTTGAGGATTAATGTACACATCGGCATCCCTTATGCTGTTCTCTAGTGTATACTGTCTTATAGCCTTTTTTGCTCCAGCAATTGTTGAAACTTGTAAAAGGTAGAGTTTCACCTTGTTGCAGCATTCTGGATGTGTGTATTAGGAGGCAGTCTGTGCTTTTTCTGTATGGCCCGAAGATGTTGGCGTGCTTTGCAGGAGTGGCTGAAAAGTGTGCATATTCTTTTCCCACATATGTGAGAGCCTTTATATCTCTGTCCTCTTCCACAAATGCATGCATAATCAAATTTAGGCAGTGTGCAAAACATTGAATGTGGACAAAGCCCCTATCAGACAATGCTTTCTTTATGTTTGAACCATTGTCACATACAATAAAATCTACAGAAAGCCCTTGTGATTTAAGCTACTACTGTATATCTCTCTCTTGAGCTCATCCAGGATGTTGGAAGTTGTGTGATTCTGCAGGATATACTGGATGCGAAGGGGAAGCCAGTTTCAGAGGGGAATTGTCAGTGTCACTACAGGGAGTAAACAATACCCAATGTGCAGTCAGTGACATAAATGTTTCTGGCTGGCAGCTTGCCCATATGTCAGTACTCAGATGGACAACCCCAGCAACTGCATCTTTTAAAGCATTTTTCACTTTAGCACTTACTAAATTGCATATCTGCGGGTATTGCAACAGATGAGAAATATTTCCTGGATGGAATATTGTATTGTGGTGACAGGTGATTCAAAAGCCTTTGAATCCTACATGCTCCACAGTTCTGTAAGGCTGTAAGTCCAGTGCTGTCATTTCTGAAATTAGTTTTGTTACAACAGTTGCCTCAGGATGACTACGCTGGTACTTAGCTTTGCATTAAATTGTTTCTGAAATCGTGAGCTATCTTCTAGCAGTTGAAGTTTTCAGATGGTCAACATTAGGAGTGCTGGATGATGAGAAGGGCAAAAGGGTAGTGTTTGTAGTACTTATTCTAGAAGAAGACTGAGAAAGAGTTGACAATACAACTGAAGTGGCAGGGCTGCTACTGCTATCACTTGATATAACAAGTACAGGTGTCTTCTGACTAAACTCTGCGTGCATGTTGTCTTCTTTCTCTCTGACCAAAAAATCATGTCTGAGACGTAATGGGTGACATCTCTCTAAATGTCTTTTTAATGCTGAGGTACACAAAGCACCTTTTTTTGCTCCCTCTGCTAATGGCCTTTTTACACATAGAGCAAACTGGTTGTAACTCATTATTGGCAGCCGGAGAAAAGCAAAGCCACACATAAGATGTCACCTTTTTTTTTTTTTTGAAATTTAAGTTTATTAATTTTCCAAAAAAGTACAACCCACATAACATAACATAAAAAACAGTCACAGAGAAATACATGGTACAACATGAGACTACAATAATAATAATAGAAAAAAAACACCCCTACCTCCCTACCTCCCTTCCACCCCTCAAACTGAAAGTGCAGAACCCATAAAACTCCCTGAGCTGGATAGTCACACAATGTCAATTCCAAACACAGAAAGAAGAAGCTTAATCTCCCAGTACAGAAAGAATACATATCACAGTCAGAAAGATACAGGAAATTACTGTAGGCAAAACAGAGTGAGGGCCAAGGAAGCATTGGTGGAGGTATAACGAGTACAGCTTACCCCACTTTTTATAGAACAGGTCCATACGGTTGCGTAAGCTGGCTGCCAGTCTTTCTGCATTAAGGCATGCAGAAAGCTCACTCAGCCATTCATTATATGACAGGCCAGCTGGTCAGTCCAATGCCCAAGGACCAGTCTCTAACCACAATAGCTACCAGTGCCATATGATATCACGTCCCACACTATCAATATTAGCATAGTCCCCAAAATACAGATCTCGGGGACAAAAACTCTGAGAGGCCTAGTAGTGGATCTAGATTGTCTCGAATAGTAGACCACAGTGGGGCGATCTTGTTGCAACTCCAAAAAATATGCAGGGAGTTCCCCTCACTTTGCTTACACCTAGAGCAGAGCGGAAGGAGAAGTCTTTTGAGTTGAAAAAGCTTCTTAGGAGTGTAGTACATATTATTCACAATACAATATTGAATGAGTCTTAACCTGTCTTGGGTGTGGAACTTATGGAGGTCCTTCCAAATACGGGGCCAATTCAGGGCAGTGTCAGGAAAGGAGGAAGACCAAATCTTAGACCCAACAACAACCTCCGAGAATTTGTAATTTAGTAAAATGAGTATATTAACGAGATGGCAGGCGGTTTAAAGCAAGGGTTAAAACCTGAGAGAGGAAAGGACGGACTTCCGAAGTTCTGAATTGAGTAATCGAACTCACTGCAATAAGGTGCCTCAATTGATACACTTTGAAAATGTTGGCACTGGGAACAGCATGTTTGCTAAGAATATCAGAGGAAGAGAGCGGGACCCATGGTCATAGAAATGCTCCAGATTGGTCTCCTTAATTTGCGGAAGCCAATCGGGAGTAATCATTGAGTTTCCCACCTTAACATTGGGATTAAGTGTAACTGGTTGACCCAAGTCTTCTCTCGGAAAGATTTTAACAAAATGCAGACACTGTGAAAGAGATTTAAGGGATACGAGAACTGTGTGATCAGTTATCCAGTGTGAGAGAATGGAGGGGGGGTGTAAAAAATAGCATAAGGATCAATTCCAGAGTCCAAGAGGATTGATTTCTCAATTTGAAGCCAGATCGGGGAAGAGAAATCAGGGTTAAGTGGCAGCCATCTCCCAATTTAGCCAGATGAGCGCCAATGATAGAGCAAGCAGATTAGGAAGCTCGTAAACCGCCCTTATCTTTGGGAAGGATAACTTAGAAAAAGAATGCCAACACCCTTACCCTGCCAGATGAAGTTTGAGAACATCGTGTGGAACTGCCGGAAGTAAGAGATAGGCAACCAAAGATTTAATAAGTTAAGGGGGTAGAAAACACGGGGAAGGACATTCATTTTAATAATATTGATCCAACCCCAAAGGGAAATAGGGAGGGTGGACCATCGTTGCAAGTCCTGCTGAATGTGAGTCTTAAGGTCATCTAAGTTTAGCTTCTTAAGTAAAGAAGGATCTGTTGAGAAATGGATCCCTAAATATTTAATTGATTGGGGGGACCACCTCATACCAAAACTGGCAAGATCTTGTTTACACGTATGGATATTTAATGGGAAAATCTCTGATTTAGAAATGTTCAGTTTGTATTGAGAGAGAGTCCCATAGTGCTTGATGACATCTAACGCATGTCTTAAAGATTCAGCAGGATATGCAATATGCAAGAGTATGTCATCTGCATACGCCGAAAGGACTAATTCTTGCCGATTTATTATACACCCTTTAATGAGCGGAGAGGATTTAAGTTTGATAAGGAGAGGTTCCAGATACAGATTAAATAGAAAAGGTGAGAGGGGACAACCTTGCCTAGTACCGGTATATAACCGGAACAACGAGGAAAAGAGTCCATTACAGTATATCTTGGCCCGAAGGACATTTATAAAGAGTCTGGACCCAATTTAAGAACGGAGCCGGAAAACCCATCCTAGTCATCACAGCCCAGAGAAAAGACCAATCTACCCGGTCAAAAGCCTTCTCTGCGTCTAGCGAGACCAGAGCCATGGGAGCTAGGGCTATACAGGCATGCTGGGAGATATGAGAAAGGGTTCTAAGGTGATCCGATGGGGATCGAGAATATACAAACCCAACCTGCTCTGGACTAAGAAGACGGGTCCAGACTCCTTTGACTCATTCGGCCAAGATCTTAGAAAGAATTTTCATATCATAATTTTGGAGAGATATAGGCCGATAACTCGCCGGATCAGTAGGGTCCTTACCCGGTTTAAGGATCAGAGTAACCGTAGCTTCAAGAAGTGTAGGATCTATGTCAGGGGAAGAGAAAAGATATTCATAGAGTTTAAAGAGGATCAGGGCAAGCTCTTTAGAAAAAAACTTATAAAAATTGGCAGGGAAACCATCCGGACCGGGTGCCTTATCCGGAGTCAAAGAAGCAATGACGCTCTCTATTTCCAAAAGAGAAATGGGAACCGTTAGGGCCTTCTTATGGGACGGCATCAGCTGGGGGATATTGATCTCAGCCAGATAAGCAGCAATGTCTGAAGGGGATGCCGGGGAAGAAGGCAATTTGTAGAGATCCCTATAATAGTCCTCGAAAATCCGCACAATTTCTTTAGGGGAAGTTTGGATGGAACCTGCAGACGTCTGCAGAACCGGGACTAATCTAGAACTCTCTAAAGTGTGAAGTCTTAAGGCTAACAGCCTCCCTGCTTTTTCCCCATAATCTATATACTTAGCCTGAGTTTTGACTATGCAGTATTCAGCCCTTTCCTTAAGGAGATCGGTATACTCACTCTTAACCGCCATAAGGGCTTCCAGAGAGGATAACGACGAAATCGAAGAATGGGCAGCCTCCAATTCCTTAATTTTGTTCATTAGGGAAAAAGCTCGCACTTGCCGGGCTTTTTTCCTTGCTGAAGCTAACTTAATTAATTCCCCTCTAAGAAAACACTTTAGGGAACACCAAATGGAATCAAATCTTGAAGTGGACTCAAGATTGTCCGCCAGAAACAGAGATTAGGGATTTAATTTGCGTCACAGTATGGGGATCCTTAAGCAACTGCGTATTCAGCTTCCAAGTAGTATCCCGATGAAACTCAGGGTCTAGAGAGAGTTTAATCCAAACAATTGCATGATCAGAGAGGATTATCGGTTCAATATCGGCTTGGAGAAAGCCGGGGAGAAGGCTCGTACTAAGCTGGATATAATCTATCCTAGACCATGATCGATGGGGCTGGGAAAAGAAAGAAAATGCCTGAAAAGAGGGGTTGGAAAGCTGCCAAGGATCACATAGCCCTAACATGTATAAGAAATCTTGCAAAGCCCTCTGCGAAGGGGTGAGGGGACGGGCAATCTGGGGATCCCTATCTAGGGACTGAGAGGGTGATATATTCCAGTCTCCCCCAAGGATAAGCTGCGAGGGAAGGAGAGCACTGATTTTACCTGTAAGGTCCATAAGAAAATCAGGACTACCCCCAACAGGACCGTAAATTGAGCCCAGGATACCGTGCTTCCATTAAGGGAGCCCTTGACCAAAATAAACCTCCCCTCTGGGTCCACCATTGCCAAATCTTTCAAAAAGAGGACATGCCTTTTAAGGAGTACAGCTACCCCTCTGCTAGAACTAGATCCACATGCCGCATAGATCTGCAAGAAACCAGATCTAGATAACCACTTAACCTCTGCACTAAGTAAATGAGTTTCTTGAAGGAGTAATATATCCGTCTGTAGCAGAGCACAGTGGTTGAAAACCTGAGTTCTCTTGACTCTCTCTCTGAGCCCACGCACATTCCAAGACATCACCTTAACAGCACCATTAGCCATTTTAACAAACGTATCCTGGGGAGATAAGTACAGAAATATCCAGCAACATGGCAAGAAATAAGGCACACTCAAATCCCCGAATCCCATCTACCCCCAGCCTGCCCTCGGGAAGCCTTTAAGAAAAATCCTAAAAGAAAAAAAATAGTTACATTTAAAGTACACTCCTGAGCATAATAAAACTGGCAGGCTAACCCCTCCCCCCCAAATACCCCCCATAACCCAAAACCACCAACTATGTACATTATGGTGCCAGGTGTGAAAGATAACCAAACCAGTGTAAGAAAACCTGAAACCTGAACACCAAACCCCCAACGCGAATCCAAAAAGCCCCAACTTACAGGGACCCCCTGAAAAATGGAAAACCCAGACTTTTACCAAGCAAAAAACCCAATCTCTCCCAAACCAAGCTGAAAAGAAACCTGGGGGCACTGCAGAAGGGGCTGGATTTGCAGACCCCCCTACCATTGGCTCGCGATTCAGCTACCCACCGACCCAAGGGCCCAAAGTCCACCCTCCCCCCCCAGCCCAATCGCCTAATCATAAAGTAAATCTTAGTATCCAACCATGTTTCCCCTTGTTGAATAAATCAGAGCGGGGACAATGACCAAGAAAGCGGCTCGGACTCACCCCCTGGAACAGGACAGGGAGAAGAAACTCTCAACCAGGCAGATAAGTCATGGTAATCAAAAAACCGGTCGTCAGCCAAGCACAAACGTTCTCGGGGGGCTCTATTTAACAGCGGGACCAAAAGAGGTCCCACACCCAAAACCAACACCATCGGGGAACACCACCCCTGACAGGGAGTTCCGGGAGGAATTTTACGGTCCCACCTGCGCGGTTGCGCTCTACCTCCACTCGACCATCCTGGATCCTCGCCCCTCACAACAATCCAAGGACAGCCTAACCAGGTAGGTCAAATCAGGATGGGAAAATAAAGTATACTTCAGAGGGAGGTAGCCAGATGAGGATATCACATCTCCTCCACGTACTCTAGCTAACCCAGAACATCAATGAAAGAGGGTTACCCACTAAATCAGCCATAATTCGTTCAGCAAAAAAATTAATAATCAGCAGTCTCCACCAGTGATTCTGGAGACTTTAGGAGGAGTCAGCAAAGAAAGGGAACAGCAAGACCAACTAAGTTCAGGGCTTCTTATTTATATATAAGTCAGCAAGTCTCTCAGCCCTGGGATTTGAACAGATCAGGAAGCCTGATGGAGAGGTCCTTGTAGGCCGCTTCTGGCGAGTTGAAGCTGTGTGTTGCATTTCCAACCGAAACCTTAAGCGTGGCGGGGTACACCATCCTAAAAGGGATGGACGCTGCAATCAGTTTCTGGACCGTAGGATGAAAGGCGGCCCTTTTCTCTCTCGTTTCCTTCGGAGGTCTTGGTAATGGAATCCTGGCCGATCCCCATATAACAGCTTGTAGGTCCCGGGATTTACTGTAGATGTGCTGCCTTTCGATGTAGCTTAAAAATTTCACGATTATAGGTCGTGGGGGGGAATCTGGCGATGGCCTGGGCCTATGCGACCGGTGAGCCCTCTCAGGATGGTAATTTGGGCTGAGTGGTGAGGGACCGACTACCTTGACAAGGAACTTTTGTAGGAAGGCCAATAAGTCGGGCCCTTCTTCCAGCTCCGGGAGGCCGAAAATCAATAGGTTGTTCCTCCGGTTGCGGCCTTCCAAATCTTCAAATATTAACTGAAGCCTCCACACCTGTTGGGCCAGCCCAGCCATTTCCCCTTCAGCTTTCACCTTCCATTGCTCTAGTGAAAAGAGTCTGGCCTCCGCGTCCGATACTCTTGTAGTAAGAGTGGAAAGGTCGCCCCGTAGGGACTTTAACTCGGAGGTGATATCCTGGAGGATACTCTTCAGTGGGGCCAATTCCTGCATGAATTTGTCCTCCGTGAGAGGACCGGACGATTGAGACTTCTCTCCATTTCTTTCCGACCCTTGGCCCACCTGACTCCGTGGCTTTTTAGGTGACTTCTCGGGAGTCGCAGGCGGTGTATGTCTTACCGCGGCCTGCTTCTTATCCACCTCCATCTTCTTATAAGGCTAACAAAATCGCCAGAGACACACACTCAGGACAGCAATCGAGGTGTGGACAACTCAGTGATGATGATTTATATAAAATCAACGCTCTGGGGATCTCAGAAAGTGGCGATTAGGATGGAAGGAGGAGAGAGCTCTAAGCCCCTGCTGTCATTCAGCCAGCTGTCATCACGTGACCAAGATGTCACCTTTTTTGTTTTATTACCTATACTGTCCTCCTTTGTCACTGCCACTATTTTGTTCTTTCTCAATACTGGGATGTTATTCATCATGGTCTTTTTCTGTTTCATCATTATCATTCTCCAACAGTTCCTCCAAGCCAGTAACAGAACCTAAATCTGAATTCACTGCCCCCTCATCTTGTTTCTCCTGCACCTGCACTACACCGTTCATGCCCAAACTGCCCATCTTGTCCTAGTACAATTCATCATATGCATCCTGCATCTGTGCAGCTGCCACCTCTGCCTCATTCTGGCTTTCCATTTGTTTCTGCTTTTCTCCCTCATTGTCTACATCCTCCATTTCATAATCATTACTCTCATCAGAGCTAGATTTCTCCCGTTTCATTTAAATCTGTACTGGTATTTCAGTACACATAGGTACCATATCTTGACTTGCCACTCCTTGTGGTGCCGACTACTCCTTTAGTTTTAATTAAGGTAGTTTTGACCTTTTTTTTCTGTTTGGACAGCATTGTGGAAGAACCACTTCCGCTAATTGATGAAGTCCCAGCAACTGGTCTTTTACTAGTTAGACTGTGCAGTGTATTTTGTGCCATACCTTTTACCATACCTTTCCCTGTTTCAGCTTCTGCCTCACCCTGACCGGTGTACATTTCCAGTTTTTTTTATTACACACAAAAATGTTCTTTCCATTATGTGTTTTTAGGAGGCAGTATAGCACAGAGGTTTAGGGCTCTGACCTGCAAACCTGGAGACCTGGATTTGAATCACACAGCCCCAACTTGCATACTGGGTGACCCTGAGCAAGTCACTTAACTTCCGTGTGCTCCCAGGTTGCACCTGGAAACAAACTTCAGCTTAGTGTGCCTTTCCTGGTTAAACAATTCTGCACCTTTCTTTTTATTTAGTCCTCCCAGTTGTTCTCAAGTTCATCAGCCCACTAGTACATGCTCAGCCTCACAGCAAGTGTCCCCCTTCCACCACAATAGCTAAGCTAGGTTAATTTTTTTTTAATGGCACACAAAAATGTTTTTTTCCTGTAAATATTTTCCTTTTATTTAGTCCTCTCAGTTGTTTCCAAGTTCCTCAGCCACCTAGTCCAGGCTTGTCCTCACAGCCAGTGTCCCAATTCCATCACAATAGCTAGGTAATTTTTTTTTTCTAAATGGTACACAAAAATGTTTTTTCCTGTAGATATTTTCTTTTTATTTAGTCCTCTCTGTTGTTACCAAGTTCCTCAGCCACCTAGTACAGGCTCGGCCTCACAGCCAGTGTCCTCCTTCCACCAAAATAGCTAGGTTAATTTTTTATGTTGTCTTGCGTTCACAGCACAAGCAACATTTTGTGACAGCTTGCTGAAGTAGCAAGTTGTGGAGATCTTGACCGTGTTATTATGACCAAGCACCACTAACTTTTTGGGCTGGTCTCTGTGGCAGCAATGAATGAGCATGCTGTCCATGACATCACTTCAGAAGCATGCCACTAACTTGAAAGAATTTCACCGCTGCAATGAGGGAGCACCCCGTCATTGCAGGGTGTGCCTTACCTGCTTAAACATTTCAATAAACATGGTGGGGGCTCTCGATGTCCACCTTTCGCAGTCCCTAGGAAGCCGACATTGGAGGTGCCCAATCCTCCTGTCAGCATGCCTCCTCCCCAGTTCGTTTGTCAATGGGGGAGCCCAGTCTCTGTCAGCATGCTTGTTTTTTTCAGGTTTTGTGCCTCCTTACTGGGATGATGACTCAGAGATGGAGCTCGTGTTCCCTCTGATTTTCGTTGCTGCTGCCGGTGGCCCAGAGGAGCAGAGCCCCACCAGCTCCCAGGAAACCCACTCCTTTGATGAGCCCACCTCACTAGCGGCCCAGGAGCAGCTCCACCTGGAGTACCCCCCGGGCTGCCCTCCCTCTCACACCCAGAACTACTGGTCTGGATACTGGCTTTGAGTACTGACCTCCACCTGCTACTCAAGAGGGACAGCCACTTCCTGGCGCTGGCTTTCATGGTGGAGGAATGATGGAGCGAAGGCAGAGAGCAGGGGAATCAGGGCTAGACCATGCCTGTTACTACAGCGGGGCCGTCCTTGGTTACAGGGACTTGCGTGCCTCCTTCAGCACATGCGGCGGACTGGTAAGGAGCTGCGTCTTCACTACTTTACACGGTAAACCCACAGACACACACACTGGGTTGTGGAGGATACTTACTTCTTGGCAGAATGTGCCGGGACTGTGTAGTCAGGACTCAGATAACTAGTGTCTGTCTCTCATTAGTTTTATCAGTCTGAGTTTAGTCTAGCACCACCCAAGCCATGATGGGCCCATGAGATGATGGCACCAAGATGGAGTGGGACTCAGCCAAGGGACAGTCACTAGTCAGCAGCAGCAGCGCTGCCCATTGTCCTGTCACCTGACACCCCCCACATCATCACACAGAGCAGAGGCTGACAGGGTTGCCAGGCTGCATGACAGAGTCACAGGCAGAAGGTAAGGTCCAGATGGACACCCCCCCACAAATGGGTCTGTCAGTATAGCTAGCAGAATATGATTTACTAAGTTCAGGTCTTACTCCTGACCAGATGCCTGCACCGGGACTGCAGTGAATCAAGTCAGAGCCACTGAGGGAGGAACTGGTAGTACCGGTGGCAGACAGGACCTTACTTCAACAGGAGATCCTTCAAAAGGGCACTGTGTAGCCTTATACAAATGTTAGCCTACTGCAGGGTTGACTAAATGTGGGACTCACATCGCTGCTGCTGTGGTTTGAATAAATTGGAGCCTAGCAAAGAGTTAAAGTATTAGTGCTCGTTTTCTGTTGCCAGGGGGAAAATCTTTTGGTCAAGTCCTGGCCTGAGCTGGTCACTGGTGGAGGTGGTGAGAGCCCTTACTTTGTGTTCAAATTTGTCACCTATGAGTTTAAAAATTGTTTCAGCGGTGAGAGCACTGTGTTCTGGCATAAAAAATGTGGACATGTCAGATTATTGACTGCTGAATTGCTTATTTAAATCTACCTCTGCAGCCATTATACAGTAGGATTAACATTTAATTTTAAATTGTTTTTTTGGGGTTGGCTGGGGATAGTTAGTGTGTGACTGAATGTGAGTGCAGTGTGTTTGAGTAGGTAAATTATTGCTTCTCCGTAAAATGTACTATTTTGAACACTATTGACAATTAATATTAAGACTTAATGATTGATTCTGGCAAAAACTGAATGTAAACATCACTCGCCAGTGTCTGTGCTGGTGATCTGCAGTACAGTAAAGTATTTTCTAATCTTTTTATGATTTAGGTGCAGAACCTCCATTAAGAAACAATAATATAATACTGTTGCCCACAGATGTTGAGAGGGCCACATGAAGCTACCCTCCCTGGAAGCATTGCAAATAAGCAGCTCCTGTTGCCCCACGGAGGTTGAGAGGGCCATACAAAGCTGCACTCCGCCAAAGCTCTGCAAACAAGCAGCTCCTCTGCTCCATGGAGGTTGAGATGGTGACATTAAGCTGCCCTTCCTGGAAGCTCTGCAAACTGGCACCTGCTGCCCGCAGAGGTCAAGAGGGCCAGATGAAGCTGCCCTCCCCCAAAGCTCTGCAAACAAGCTCTTCTTTACCCATGGAGGTCGAGAGGCCCATACAAAGCTGCCCACATGCAAGGATCTGCAAACAAGCAGCTCCTATTGACCCATGGAGGTCAACAGGGCCATAAGAAGCTGCCTTCCCCGAAGCTCTGCAAACAAGCAGCTCCTGTTGCCCAGCGGAAGTCAAGAGGATCATACGAAGCTGCACTCCCCTGAAGCTCTGCAAACCAGCTCCTGTTGCCCCATGGAGGTCGAGAGGACCATACGAAGCTACCCTTCCCCGAAGCTCTCAAAACAAGCAGCTCCTGTTGCCCCATGGAGGTCAAGAGGGCTATACGAAGCTGCCCTCCCCTGAAGCTCTGCAAACAAGCAGTTCCTGTTGTGCCATGGAGGTCGAGAGGGCCATATGAAGCTGCACTCCCCTGAAGCTCTGCAAACAAGCTCCTGTTGCCCCACGGAGATTGAGAGGGCCATATGAAGCTGCCCTACCCTGAAGCTCTGCAAAGAATCTCCTTTTGCCCCACAGAGTTCAAGACAGCCATACGAAGCGGCCCTCCCCTGAAGCTCTGCAAACAAGCAGCTCCTGTTGTCTAAGGGAGGACGAGAGGGCCATACAAAGCTTCCCTTCTCCCAAAGCTCTGCAAACAAGCTCCTGTTGCCCCACAGATATTGAGAGGGCCATATGAAGCTGCCCTCCCCCGAAGTTCTGCAAACAAGCTGCTGCTCCCCATGGAGGTCGAGAGGGCCATACGAAGCTGCCCTCCCCAAAGCTCTGCAGACAAGATAATGTTGGCTAGGGCCATACAAAGCTGCCCTCCCCTGAAGCTCTGCAAACAAGCTGCTGTTGGCCCACAGAGATCATCAGGGCCATACGAAGCTGCCTCCCCCGAAGCTCAGCAAGCAAGCATGCAGCTCCTGTTGCCCCATGGAGGTGGAGAGGGCCATACAAAGCTGCCCTCACCCGAAGCTCTGCAAATAGGCTCCTGTTTCTCAGTGTTTCTCAGGGCTTAGCACCCATTCATTTCAGTGGGAAAAAAACAAAAATTTTTGCCTGCTCCCCTCCCCCTCTCCTGCCTTTATTAAATAGGCCCTAGCTCCGCCTCTCCTCTCTCTGATCCCTCCCTGCTTCTATCCCATTGGTCCCTTCTAGGTTGCAGTTGTCCTGACTCTGCCCTTTTTCCTCCTGTACATCTCCCCCTCCCCTGTCTTTTCAACTTTTTCTCTCACATTCTGAGCTTTGGGCAGCCACACTTGAAATCTCTCTCTAATCATGCCTACCTCCATTAATACACTGTTTTCTCTTACTATCCTTGCCTCACTACTTCACCTTTCCTGCCTCCCTGCAGCCTTCCATCCCTCCCCCCCATCTTCCAGCTAGACACCCAATATCATCACCAAGGCACCTCGCACTGTGAGCACCACTCTCCCTTAAGGACATCTGACACATTTAATTGGCAGCACCACATCTCCCACAGATACAGGCAATGGTCACTCCTATATCCCTCATCACGTATGATGTTGCTCTGGGGCAAGCACCTGCGATACCAGACCAGTAATAACAAACCACAAATACGTAATCTCACCTGCAAGAAACTCTGTCTGTGTGCCCTGAAGATCCTTCTCCTTCTGATATCATGAGATGTGCACCCTAACCCAGGCCCCTCTACTACCACCAATGCCGGCTGCACTAAATTTACTGGGGGCCTGACCATCGCCACTATTAACATCTGTAGCCTGATCTCTAAGCTCGATGCCATCCAAGTCTTTGTAAATCATCACAGACCTGATATTCTAGCAATTGTTGAAACGTGGCTGTCGCCAAAAATCCCGGACTCAGCGATTGTACTGCCAGGATATAATGTCTACAGACTGGACCGTGTGCCCAAAAGAGGTGGTGGTTGTGCAATCTACACCAAAGACTATCTCATTGGTTGCCCCATCTCTACTCCTCTCCATGACTCCACTGCTTAGATCTTACATATTAAGCTACTTTTAGGTGCACACAACAAAACTCTCACAATAATCACAGTCTACATTCCCCCCAAAGACCAAAGGAAGAGCCTCAAAACTGTTCTGGACTTCATCAATTCCCAACCAGTAGGTGCGGAGACAATTACATTAGGTGATTTCAATATTAATTGGCTCACATCAGATGCTGCTATATCTTGGGATGCCATATCATCAGCAAACCTCTCACAAATGGTTCTCTCCACCACCAGAAAGAACTATAAAACAGGCACTACTACCTTACTGGACTGGGTCCTTACCAGTCATCCCTCTCATATTGCCAGCACCTCTGTCCTTCCTGACTCACTTAGTGACCACCCACCCATTATATGTGAATGGTCAAATAAATTCCATAAGCCTCCACCCAAAGACATCACTAGCAGAGTGCTCCCACGTGGCCAGCTAACACACCTTAAATCCTACCTCAGTCAGCTTGATTGGTCTCCCATTTTCCTCTCAACAGATGTTAACACAGCTCTTGACCTCTTTATCTCCTCCTTCAACGTGGCTTGTGACACCTACACAACCGCTTAAAAAACAAAAAGTCAAAGTGCTCTGCAACCCATGGCTAACTGGAGAGCTACTTGCCCAGCTAAAGGCTCGGGACCACCTTTGTGCCCTAGCTAGAGACTCTGGTGCACAGCATGACATAAGAACTACAAATGTGCCCACAATAACTGCACTAAATCCATATGACTACTGAAAAGTGCCTACTACAAAGAAGCCCTCTCAAACTCCTGGGGAAAGGGGTCGGACTTCTGGAAGAATATCAAAGGAGTTACAGGGAAACCAACTAAATCCTTCCCAACCATGCTAAAGGTTGATGAGGCCATCACCCTGGATCCTCTGGTCATTGCGAACACCTTCAATGATGCATTTACCAATCTCAGCAGTGTCCTCCCCCGTATTTCTTCCTTGACACTACCCACGCTATCCCCGATGATTCTCCTACCACTCTCCTGCCCTTCCAATTCAAAGAAATTTACCTCCATGATGCCCAAACACACATCACAAAGCAATTTCAAAGTCAAGATCAAGTGGAGACTCGCTGGATCTAAAACTCCTAACCCTCACTATGGATGAGGTTCTAGTCCCACTAACACACTTTCTCAATCTCTCCCTTAGCACTGGTCAGTTCCCTGACAAATGCAAGGTGGCTACTGTTACTCCAGTCCACAAAAGCGGGGATATAACCTGCCATGCAAACTATCGACCGATTTCTATACTACCACCACTCTCCAAGGCACTCGAATGCATAGTATCCAACCAACTCACGGACTACCTGGGCAAACACAATCTCTTATTCCCACAACAACACGGCTTCAGAAAAGGTTATAGCACCTCTTCTGCACTACTGGAATTCACTGGAGCACTGCACAGCACATTGGGCATGGGTCACTTAACTGGGGCAGTATTTGTAGATCTGACCAAGGCCTTTGGCACAGTCCACCATAGGCTGCTGATCCAACAACTCCAGCATTTAGGACTCTCTCCTGACACTGTCTCATGGTTCAACAGTTATCTGCAAAACAGATCTCAACAAGTCAAAATTGCTGGGACACTCTCGGACCTCAGACTGGTCCGATCTGGAGTCCCTCAGGGGTCCATCCTGGGCCCGTTACTCTTCAGCCTCTTTCTTAACACGCTCCCAAAATCCTGCACTGAACAGATTATTCTCTATGCTGATGATGCTGTGATCTTCTCCTCCCTGAAGGACCCTGTACTCCTGCAGACCAATTTTCAACAAGGCTTTGCCGCAGTGGAAAACTGGTTCAGTCATCACAAGCTTGTCCTCAATCATAAAAAAAACAAAGTAATGCTCTTTCACAACTCTCAAAACAGAAATAGATCTCACCCCTATCTATCTCTACCAGCAATGGCAACACCCTTGAGCAAGTGCAGTTTTTCAGATGCCTAGGGTTATCCCTGCCCTCAAATCTCTCCTATGAGGCACACATAGACAATGTTGCCAAATCGTCAAATATGCGCCTAGGCCTAATCTACTGACATAGACAACACCTTACTGCAGAAGCACTGAAGATTCCCATCCAAAGCTTGGTGGTCTCCATCATTAATTATGGTCTTTTAATCTATGGCTGTGCCTCTACCACCACCCTGAGACGAATTTCAACTTCACTTAACAAAGCCTGCAGGCTTATCTCTGGTGCTCATCTCACTCATACATGTGACCTGTATGCCTCATCTGGCTGGCTTCAACTTTCAAATCGCAGAAAATACCAAACCTGCATTATGGCAAAGAAAGTAACCATGGGCCTCGCTCCACCAGAAGTCCAAGCACTGTTTAGTTCTAGACTAACACAAGGGCTCTGAAAACCAGCTCCTTCAGGTTCCCCGATGTCGCACCTCTCAGGGCCAAAGATCCTTTGCTTTCAGAGCACCTAGCTGGTTAAATGCGTTCAGTCCTGACATCTCCTCCACTACCACCCTTGGCTCATTCAAACATAAACTCCACCACCACCTTACCAAATCTAACACCTGTGAATGCTACATATAACCTCCTTAGCCCTCTCATTTTTGTTACCTCCAACTATCATCCACCACATCACCACCCCTTTCCTTTTTCTCTATGTTGCTTTTTTATTTCTTCTTTCTTTTCATCACTCTCCCCCCTTCTCCCCTCAGCCTCCTCTGATCCCTCAGTGATGGTTCCGCTCTGTTGACTAGTTTCAGCCTGCTCCCATTTTGATGACAATGCCCTTTGGCTGCTATGCCTGCCCTCTCCAACCTCGCTTCTCATGCTTACCTTCATCTTCCACCCTCCCTCCTACTTATCCCTCTGTTACTTGATGTTCCCATGTATACATTCTAATTATTCTAGCAACTTATTGATCTGCCATTGTAACCTAATATGCCGACCCATTTATTGTTTTGTTCCTGTTTTTGTAACTTGTATTGTATTTTTCTTTGATGCAGAACCTTTGTAAAAGAGCCTGGCTCAAAGGTACTTGTAATCCGAGTTGTAATAAATAAATAAAAAAATAAAATAAATAAATGTTGCCCACAGAGATCGAGAGGGCCATACAAAGCTGCCCTAACCCGAAGCTCTGCAAACAAGCAGCTCACGTTGCAACACACAGATCGAGAGAAGCTGCTGTCCCCCGAAGCTCTGCAGACAAGCAGTTCCTGTTACCCCATGGAGGTCAAGAGGGCCATACGAAGCTGCCCTCCATGAAGCTCTGCAAACAAGCTCCTGTTGCGCCATGGAGGACGAGAGGGCCATATGAAGCTGCCCTCCCCCGAAGATCTGCAAACAAGCAGATCCTGTTGCCACACGGAGATTGAGAGGGCCATACAAAGCTGCACTCCACAAAGCTCTGCAAACAAGCTCCTGTTGCACCATGGAGGTTGAGAGATCCATACGAAGCAGCCCTCCCCTGAAGCTCTGCAAACAAACTTCTGTTGCCCCATGGAATTCAAGAGGGTCATATGAAGCTGTCCTCCCCCAAAGCTCTGCAAACAAGCTTCTGTGGCCTCATGGATGTCGAGAGGGCCATATGAAGCTGCCCTCCCCCGAAGATCTGCAAACAAGCAGATCCTGTTGCCACATGGAGATTGAGAGGGCCATACAAAGCTGCACTCCACAAAGCTCTGCAAACAAGCTCCTGTTGCACCATGGAGGTTGAGAGAGCCATACGAAGCAGCCCTCCCCTGAAGCTCTGCAAACAAGCTTCTGTTGCCCCATGGAATTCAAGAGGGCCATATGAAGCTGTCCTCCCCCAAAGCTCTGCAAACAAGCTTCTGTGGCCTCATGGATGTCTAGAGGGCCATATGAAGCTGCCCTCCCTGAAGCTCTTCAAACAAGCTCCTGTTGCCCCACACGGAGGTAGAGAGGGCCATACGAAGCTGCCCTCCCTAGAAGATCTGCAAAAAAGTAGGTCCTGATGCCCCACAGAGTTTGAGAGGGGCATACAAAGCTGCCCTCCCCCAAAGCTCTGCAAACAAGCTCCTTTTGCCCCATGGAGGTTGACAGGACCATACAAAGCTAACCTTCCCCAAAGCTCTCAAAACAAGCAGCTCCTGTTGCCCCACAGAGGTCAAGAGGGCCATACAAAGCTGCCCTCCCCCGAAGCTCTGCAAACAAGCAGCTCCTTTTGCCCCATGGAGGTCGACAGGGACATACAAAGCTGCCCTTCCCTGAAGATCTGCAAACAAGCAGTTCCTGTTGTGCCACGGAGGTCAAGAGGGCCATATGAAGCTGCACTCCCCCCCCCGAAACTCTGCAAACAAGCTCCTGTTGCCCCACGGAGATTGAGAGAGCCATACGAAGCTGCCCTACAATGAAGTTCTGCAAAGAATCTCCTTCTACTCCACAGAGGTCAAGACAGCCAAACGAAGCTGCTCTCCCCCGAAGCTCTGCAAACATGCTCATGTTACCCCACAGAGGTCGAGAGGCCCATACAAAGCTGCCCTACCCCAAAGGTCTACAAACAAGCTCCTGCTGCCCCATGGTGGTTGAAAGGGCCATACGGAGCTGCCCTCCTCAGAAGCTCTGCAAACAGGCAGTTCCTGTTGCCCCACAGAGTTCGAGAGGGCCATACGAAGCAGCCCTACCCCAAAGCTCTGTAAAGAATCTTCTGTTGACCCACGGAGGTTGAGAGGGCCATATGAAGCTGCCCTTCCCAGAAGCTCTGCAAACAAGCTCCTGTTGCCCCATGGAAATGGGGAGGGCCATACAAAGCTGCCCTCCCTAGAAGATCTGCAAAAAAGCAGGTCCTGATGCCCCACAGAGGTCGAGAGGGACATACGAAGCTGCCCTCCCCTGAAGCTCTGCAAACAAGCTGCTGTTCTCCATGGAGGTCGAGAGGGCCATACAAAGCTGCCCTCCCCTGAAGCTCTGCAAACAAGCTCCTGTTGGCCCATGGAGGTCGTCAGGGCCATATGAAGCTGCCTCCCCCAAAGCTCAGCAAGCTTGTTGCCCCACGGAGGTGGAGAGGGTCATACAAAGCAGCCCTTGCCTGAAGCTCTGCAAATAGGCTCTTGTTCCCCACAGAGGTCGAGAGGGCCATACAAAGTTGCCCTAACCCAAAGCTCTGCAAACAAGCAGATCCTGTTACCACAAGGAGATCGAGAGGCCCATACAAAGCAGCCCTCCCCTGAAGCTCTGCAAACAAGCTTCTGTTGCCCCATGGAAGTCGAGAGGGCCTTACAAAGCTGTTCTCCCCCAAAGCTCTGCAAATAAGCTTCTGTGGCCTCATGGAGGTCGAGATGGCCATACGAAGTTGCCCTCCCTGAAGCTCTTCAAACAAGCTCCTGTTGTCCCACGGAGGTCAAGAGGGACATACGAAGCTGCCCTCCACAGAACATCTCCAAACAAGCTACTCCTGTTGCTTCACAGAGGTTGAGAGGGACATACAAGGCTGCCATCCCCCAAAGCTCTGCAAACAAGCTCCTGTTGCCCCATGGAGGTCAACAGGGCCATATAAATCTGCCCTCCACCGAAGCTCTGCAAGCAAGCAGTTCCTGTTGCACCACGGAGGTCGAGAGGCCCATATGAAGCTGCACTCCCCTGAAGCTCTGCAAACAAGCTCCTGGTGCCCCACAGAGATCGAAAGGGTCATACGAAGTTGCTCTAAAATGAAATTCTGCTAACAAGCTCTTGTTGCTCCACGGAGGTCAAGAGGGCCAAACGAAGCTTCACTACCCTGAAGCTCTGCAAAGAATCTCCTTTTTCCCCACAGAGGTCAAGACAGCCATATGAAGCTGCCCTCCCCTGAAGCTCTGCAAAAAAGTAGCGCCTGTTGCCTCACGGAGGACGAGAAGGCCATATAAAGCTGCCCTCTCCAGAAGCTCTGCAAACAAGCTCCTGTTGCCCCACGGACATCGAGAGGGCCATATGAAGCTGCCCTCCCCCGAAGCTCTGCAAACAAGCTCCTGTTACCCTACGGATATTGAGAGGGCCGTATGAAGCTGCCCTTCCCCAAAGCTCTGCAAACAAGCTCCTGTTGGCCCACTGAGGTCGCTAGGCCATACGAAGCTGCCTCCCCTGAAGCTCAGCAAGCAAGCAGTTCCTGTTGCCCCATGGAGGTGAAGAGGGCCATACAAAGCTGCCCTCACCCAAAGCTCTGCAAATAGGCTCCTGTTGCCCACCGAGGTCGAGAGGGCCATTCAAAGCTGCCCTAACCCGAAGCTCTGCAAACAAGCAGCTCAAGTTGCAAAACACAGGTCGAGAGAAGCTGCTGTCCCTCAAAGCTCTGCAGAAAAGCAGTTCCTGTTACCCCATGGAGGTCAAGAGGGCCATATGAAGCTGCCCTCCATGAAGCTCTGCAAACAAGCTCCTGTTGCCCCATGGAGGTCAAGAGGGTTATACGTAGCTGCCCTCCACCGATGCTCTGCAAACAAGCTCCTGTTGCCCCACGGAAGATGAGAGGGCCATATGAAGATGCCCTCTCCCTAAGATCTGCAAATAAGCAGCTCCTGTTGCCCCACAGATATTGAGAGGGACATATGAAGCTGCTCTCCCATGAAGCTCTGAAATCAAGCAGTTCTTGTTGCTCCACAGAGGGCGAGAGGACCATACAAAGCTTCCCTCCACCAAAGCTCTGTAAACAAGCTCCTTTTGCCCCACAGACGTCAACTGGGCAAATGAAGCTGTCCTTCCCCGAAGATCTGCAAACAAGCAGATCCTGTTGCCACACGGAGATCGAGAGGGCCATACAGAGCTGCACTCCTCGAAGCTCTGCAAACAAGCTCCTGTTGCACCATGGAGGTAGAGAGGGCCATACAAAGCAGCCCTTCCCTGAAGCTCTGCAAACAAGCTTCTGTGGCCTCATAGAGGTCGAGAGGGCCATACAAAGCTGCCCTTCCTGAAGCTCCTCCAACAAGCTCCTATTGCCCCACGGAGGTCGAGAGGACCATACGAAGCTGACCTCCCTAGAAAATCTGCAAAAAAGCAGGTCCTGATGCTCCACAGAGGTCGAGAGGGACATACGAAGCTGCCCTCGACAGAACATCTCCAAACAAGCAGCTCCTGTTGCTTCATGGAGGTCGAGAGGGACATACAAGGCTGCCGTCCCCCAAAGCTCTGCAAACAAGCTCCTGTTGCCTCATGGAGGTATACAGGGTCATACAAAGCTGCCCTCCCTGGAAGCTCTGCAAACAGGATCCTACTACCCATGGAGGTCGAGATGGCCAGATGAAGCTGCCCTCCTCCAAAACTCTGTAAATAAGCTCCTGTTGCCCCACGAAGGCTGAGACAGCCATACGGCTGCCCTCCCAAAGCTCTGCAATAAAAATCTTGCTGTCCCACTGAGGTTGAGATGGCCACATGAAGCTGCCTCCCATGAACCTATGTAAACAAACTCCTGTTGTACTCGGAGGTTGAGAGGCCCATATGAAGCTGCCCTCCCTTAAGCTCTGCAAACAAGCACCTTCTGTTGACCCACAGAGATCAAGAGGGCCAATCGAAGCTGCCCTCCCTAAAGATCTGCAAACAAGCAGCTCCTGTTGGCCAGCAGAGGTCGAGAGGACCATACACAGCTGCCCTCTCCTGAAGCTCTACAAACAAGCTCCTGCTACCAAGTAGAGGATGAAAGAGCCATACAAAGCTGCCTTCCCCGAAGCTCTGCAAACAAGCAGCTCCTGTTGGCCAACAGAGGTCAGAGGACCATACGCAGCTACCTTCTCCTGAAGCTCTATAAACAAGCTCCTGTTACCCCACAGGGGTCAAGAGGGCCATATGAAGCATCCCTCCCTGAAGCTCTGCAAACAAGCAGCTCCTGTTGCTTCATGTAGGTCGAGAGGGACATACAAGGCTGCCCTACCCCAAAGCTCTGCAAACAAGCTCCTGTTGCCTCATGGAGGTTGACAGGGTCATACAAAGCTGCCCTCCCTGGAAGCTCTGCAAACAGGATCCTACTACCCATGGAGGTCGAGAGGGCCAGATGAAGCTGCCCTCCTCCAAAACTTTGTAAATAAGCTCCTGTTGCCCCACGAAGGTTGAGACAGCCATACGAAGCTGCCCTCCCCAAAGCTCTGCAATAAAAATCTTGCCGTCCCACTGAGGTTGAGATGGCCACATGAAGCTGCCTCCCACGAACCTATATAAACAAACTCCTGTTGCACTGGAGGCTGAGAGGCCCATATGAAGCTGCCTCCCTGAAGCTCTGCAAACAAGCACCTTCTGTTGACCCACAGAGATCAAGAGGGCCACACGGGCTGCCCTCCCTAAAGATCTGCAAACAAGCAGCTCCTGTTGGCCAACAGAGGTCGAGAGGACCATACACAGCTGCCTCTCCTGAAGCTCTACAAAACAAGCTCCTGCTGCCAAGTAGAGGATGAGAGCCATACAAAGCTGCCTTCCCAAGCTCTGCAAACAAGCAGCTCCTGTTGGCCAACAGAGGTCGGGAGGACCATACGCAGCTACCTTCTCCTGAAGCTCTATAAAACAAGCTCCTGTTGCACCACAGGGGTCAAGAGGGCCATATGAAGCATCCCTTCCTGAAGCTCTGCAAACAAGCAGCTCCTGTTGCCCCGCAGAGGTTGAGAAGCCCCTACGAAGCTGCCCTCCCCTGAAGCTCTGTAAACACGAAGCTCCTGTTGTCCCACAGAGGTCGAGAGGGCCATAAGAAGCTGCCCTATTCCAAAGGTCTACAAACAAGCTCCTATTGCCCCATGGTGGTCAAGAGGGCCATACGAAGCTGTCCTCCTCAGAAGCTTTGAAAAAAAGCAGTTCCTGATGCCCCATGGAGTTTGAGAGGACCATACGAAGCTGCCCTCTCCTGAAGATCTGCAAACAAGCTCCTGTTGCCACATGGAGGTCAAAAAGCCCATACGAAGCTACCCTTCCCTAAAGCTCTGCAAACAATCAGCTCGTGTTGCCTCACAGAGGATGACAGTGCCATACGAAGATGCCCTCCCCCAAAGCTCTGTAAAGAATCATCTGTTGACCAACGGAGGTCGAGAGGGCCATATGAAGCTGCTCTTCCCCAAAGCTCTACAAACAAGTTCCTGTTGCCCCACGGTGGTCGAGAGGGCCACATAAAGCTGCCCTCCCTGGAAGATCTGCAAACAAGCAGTTCCTGTTGCCACAATGAGGTCGAGAAGGCCATACGAAGCTGCCCTACCCCGAAGCTCTGCAAACAAGCTCCTGTTTCCATACAGAGATCAAGACAACCATAAGTGGCCCTCCTCAAGATCTGCAAACAAAGAAGCTCCTGTTGCCCCAAAGAGGCTGAGAGGGCCTTACAAGCTTCCTCCCATGTTGATTTCAGCTCCTGTTGCCCTCACGGAGGTCAGGAGGGCCATACAAAGCTGTCCTGCAGCTCTACAATCAAGCTGCTGTTGCCCTATGGTTGTTGAGAGGGCCATATGACGCTGCCCTCCCCCGAAGCTCTGCAAACAAGCAGTTCCTGTTGCCTCAAGGAGGTCAAGAGGGCCACACGAAGCTGCCCTCTCCCGATGCTCTGCAAACAAGCTCATGTTGCCCCACAGAGGTCGAGTGGGCCAGAGGAAGCTGCTCTATCCTAAAGCTCTGCAAGCAAGCTCCTGTTGCCCAGCAGAGGTTGAAAAGGCCATCTGACTGCTCTTCCCCAAAGCTCTGCAAACAAACAGCTCAAGTTGCATACAGAGAGGGCCAAGAGTGCCATACGAAGATGCCCTCCCCGAAGCTCTGTAAAGAATCTTCTGTTGACACACGGAGGTCGAGAGGGCCATATGAAGCTGCCCTTTCCCAAAGCTCCGCAAACCAGCAGCTCCTGTTGCCCCACGCAGGTCGAGAGGGCTATATGAAGCTGCTCTACCACAAAGCTCTACAATCAGGTTCCTGTTGCCCCACAGAGGTCAAGAGGGCCATATGAAGCTGCTCTCCCTGAAAGATCTGCAAACAAGCAGATGCTGTTGCCCCACAGAAGTCGAGAGGGCCATGTTAAGCTGCCCAACCTCGTAGCTCTGCAAACAAGCTCCTGTTTCCATACAGAGGTCAAGACAGCCATAAGAAGTGGCCCTCCGACAAAGATCTGCAAGCAAAGAAGCTGCTATTGCCCCAAAAGATGTTGAGAGGATTTACAAAGCTGCCTCCACGTTGCTTTGCAAACAAGCAGCTCCTGTTGCCCTACGAGAGTCAGGAGGGCCATACAAGCTGCTGTCCCCAAAGCTCTACAAAGAAGCATCTCATGTTGCCCCACAGAGGTCGAGATGGCTGTACAAAGCTGCCCTCCTGAAGCTCTGCAAACAAGCACCTCCTGTTGCCCTGTGGAGGTCAAGAGGTCATCAGGCTGCCCTACCCCGAGCTCTACAAACAAGATCCAGTTGCGCCATTGTGGTTTAGAGGGCCATATGAAGCTGCCCTACCCTGAAGCTCTACAATCAAGCTGCTATTGCCCCACAGTGGTTGAGAGGCCCTATGAAGCTGCCCTCCTGACTCTGCAAACAAGCTCATGTTGCCCCACAGAGGTTGAGACAGCCATATGAAGCTGCCCTATCCTGAAGCTCTACAAACAAGATCCGTTGCGCATTTCTGGTCAAGAGTGTCATATGAAGCAGCCTCCCCAAAGATCTGCAAACAAGCAGTTCCTGTTGCCCCATGGAGGTCGAGAGAGAGCCACCAAGCTGCCCTCCACCAATGCTCTGCAAATAAGCTCATGTTGCCCCACAGAGATTGAGATGGCCATACAAAGCTCCACTATCCTGAAGCTCTGCAAGCAAACTCCTGTTGCCCAACAGGAGTCGGAAAGGCCATGCAAGCTGCCTTTCCCCAAAGCTCTGCAAACAAACAGCTCCTGTTGCCTCACAGAGGGCAGGAGTGCCATATGAAGTGCCCTCCCCGAAGCTCTGTAAAGAATTTTCTGTTGACCCACGGAGTCGAGAGGGCCATATAAGCTGCTCTTCCCTGAAGTTCTGCAAACAAGCAGCTCCTGTTGCCCCACAGAGGTTGAGAGAGCAATACAAAGCTGCCCTACCCCGAAGCTCTGCAAACAAGCAGCTTCTGTTGTCCAATGGAGGTCAAGAGGGCTATATGAAGTTGCCCTACCCTGAAGCTCTACAAACAAGCTCTGTTTGTTCCATGGTGGTCAAGAGGGCCATATGAAGCTGCCTTCCCTGGAAGCTCTGCAAACAAGCAGTTCCTGTTGCCCCACGGAGGTTAAGAGGGCCATAGGAAGCTGCCCTAACCCAAAGCTCTGCAAGCAAACTCCTGTTTCCCTACAGAGGTCAAGACTGCCATAAGAGTGGCCCTCCCCAAAGATCTGCAAACAAAGAAGCTCCTGTTGCCCCAAAGAGTTAAGAGGGCCTTACAAAGCTGCCCTCCCATGACGATTTGCAAACAAGCAGCTACTGTTCTGCTACGGAGTTCAGGAGGGCCATACAAAGCTGCTGTCCTTGAAGCTCTTCAAACAAGCATCTCCTGTTGCCACACAGAGGTTGAGAGGGCAATCACAGGCTGCCCTCCCCAAAGGTCTACAAACAAGCTCCTGTTGCCCCATGATGGTCGAGAGGGCCATACAAGGCTGCCCTCTCCAGAAGCTTGGCAAACAAGCAGTTCCTGTTGCCCCACGGAGTTCAAGAGGGCCATATGAAGCTGCCCTCCCTGAAGATCTGCAAACAAGCTCCTGTTGAAACATGGAGGTCGAGAGGGCCATAGGAAGCTGCCCTAACCTGAAGATCTGCAAACAAGCAGCTCCTGTTGCCCCACAGAGGTCGAGAGGGCCACATGCAGCTGCTCTCCACCTGAAGCGCTGCAAACAAGCAGCTCCAGATACTGCACAGAGGTCGAGAGGGTCATATGAAACTTCTCTTGCCAGAAGCTCAGCAAACAAGCAGCTCTTTTCTCCCCACGGTGGTCAAGAGGGCAATATGAAGCTGCCCTCCCTGATGCTCTGCAAACAAGTTCCTGTTTCCCCATAGAGGTCGAGTGGGTAAAACAAAGCTGCCCTCCCCAGCTCTGCAAACAAAGCAGTTCCTGTTGCCCAACAGAGGTCAAGAGGCCCTATGAAGCTGCCCTCCCTGATGATCTGCAAACAAAGCAGCTCATGTTACTCCAATGAGGTTAAGTGGGCCTTATGGCTGCTTTCACCAGAAGCTCTGCAAACAAGCAGCTCATGTTTCCCCACGGTGGTTGAGAGGGCCATATGAAGCTGCCCTCCCTGAAAGATCTGCAAACAAGCAGTTCCTGTTGCCCAATGGAGGTCGAGAGGGCCATACAAAGCTGCCCTACCCCAAAGCTCTGAAAACAAGCTCCTGTTGCCCCACAGAGGTCGAGACGGCCATAAGAAGTGGCCCTCCCCAAAGATCTGCAAACAAAGCAGCTTCTATTGCCCAAAAGAGGTTGGGAGGGCCTTATGAAGCTGCCCTCCCATGAAGATTTGCAAACAAGCAGCTCCTGTTGCCCTATAGAGGTCAGGAGGGCCACACAAAGCTGCTGTCCCAAAGTTCTGCAAATAAGCATCTCCTTTTGCCCCTCAGAGGTCGAGAGGACAATGCAAAGCTGTCCTCCCCTGAAGCTGTGCAAAGACACAGCTCCTGTTGCCCCACAGAGGAAGAGAGGGAAATACAAAGCTGTCCTACCCCAAAGGTTTACAAACAAGCTCCTGCTGCCCCACAGTGGTTGACAGGGCCATACGAAGCTGCCCTCCCCAGAAGCTCTGCAAACAGGCAGTTGCTGTTGCCCCACGAGTTCAAGAGTGCCATCAGGCTTCCTCAAAGAAGATCTGCAAACAAGTTCCTGTTGCCACATGGAGGTTGAGAGTGTCAAGGAAGCTGCCCTCCCCGAAGTTCTGCAAACACACAGCTCCTGTTGCCCCAGGAGGTCAAGTGGGCTGTCTTGACTGCCCTACCCCGAGTTGACAAACAAGCTCCTGTTGTCCCACGGTGGTCAAGAGGTCCATACAAAGCTGCCTTGCCCCAAAACACTATAAACAAGCTCCTGTTGCCCCACGGTGATTGAGAGGTCCATATGAAGCTGCGCTTCACTGAAGCTCTGCAAACAAGCAGTTCCTGTTGCCCCACAGAGGTCAAAAGGGACATACAAATCTACCCTCCCCCAAAGATCTGCAAACAAAGCAGCTCCCGTTGCCCCAATGAGATTGAGAGGGCCTTATGAAGCTGCTTTCACCAGAAGCTCTACAAACAAGCAGCTCATGTTTCCCCACGGTGGTTGAGAGGGCCATATGAAGCTGCCCTCCCTGAAGCTCTGCAAACAAGCTCCTGTTGCCCCTCAGAGGTTGAGACGGCCATAAGAAGTCGCCCTCCATTAAGATCTGCTAACAAAGCAGCCCCTGTTGCCCCAAAGAGGTTGGGAGGGCCTTACGAAGCTGCCCTTCATGCAGATTTGCAAACAAGTAGCTCTTGTTGCCCTACAGAAGTCAGGAAGGCCATACGAAGCTGCTGTCCCAAAGCTCTGCAAATAAGCAGCTCATGTTGCCCTGAGAGGTCGAGAGGACATTACGAATCTGCCCTCCCCGGAGCTCTGCAAACACACAGCTTCTGTTGCCCCACAGAGGTTGAGAGGGCCATACAAACTGCCCTACCCCAAAGGTCTACAAACAAGCTCCTGCTGCCCATGGTGGTAAGAGAGGCCCATACAAGCTGCCCTCCCCAGAAGCTCTGCAAACAGGCAGTTCCTGTTGCCCCACAGAGTTATAGGGGGCCATACAAGCTTCCCTCCCGAAGATCTGCAAACAAGTTCCTGTTGCCACATGGAGGTCGACAGGGTCAT
This sequence comes from Neoceratodus forsteri, assembly GCA_016271365.2. NCBI lineage: Eukaryota > Metazoa > Chordata > Ceratodontiformes > Ceratodontidae > Neoceratodus > Neoceratodus forsteri. Next base: position 1,732,734,223 of record CM057450.1, on the reverse strand, counting down.
AGGAAGCTGCCCTCTCCCGAAGTTCTGCAAACACACAGCTCCTGTTGCCCCACAGAGGTCAAGTGGGCCATATGAAGCTGCCCTACCCCGAAGGTTGACAAACAACCTCCTATTGCCCCACGGTAGTCGAGAGGATCATACGAAGCTGCCCTCCCCAGAAGCTCTGCAAACAAGCTCCTATTGTCACATGGAGGTCAAGAGGGTCATTGGAAGCTGCCCTAACCCAAAGATCTGCAAACAAGCAGTTCCTGTTGCCCCACAGAGGTTGATAAAGCCATACGAAGCTGTCCTCCTCCGAAGCTCTGCAAACAAGCTCATGTTGCCCCACAGAGGTAGAGAAGGCCATCACAAGCTGCTCTATCCTAAAGCTCTGCAAGCAAGCTCCTGTTTTCCCAACAGAGGTCTAAAGGCCATATGAAGTTGTCCTTCCCAAAGCTCTGCAAACAAACAGCTCCTGTTGCCTCACAGAGGGCAGAGAGTGCCTTACATAGATGCCCTCCCGAAGCTCTGTAAAGAATCTTCTGTTGACCCACGAGGTCGAGAGGGCCATCTTAAGCTGTCCTTTCCTGAAGCTCTCCAAAGCGAGCAGCTCCTGTTGCTTCATGTAGGTCGAGAGGGACATACAAGGCTGCCCTACCCCAAAGCTCTGCAAACAAGCTCCTGTTCCCTCATGGAGGTATACAGGTTCATACAAAGCTGCCCTCCTGGAAGCTCTGCAAACAGGATCCTACTACCCATTGAGGTCGAGATGGCCAGATGAAGCTGCCCTCCTCCAAAACTCTGTAAATAAGCTCCTGTTGCCCCACGAAGGTTGAGACAGCCATACCAAGCTGCCCTCCCCAAGGCTCTGCAATAAAAATCTTGCTGTCCCACTGAGGTTGAGATGGCCACACGAAGCTGCCCTCCCATGAACCTATGTAAACAAACTCCTGTTGTACTCGGAGGTTGAGAGGCCCATATGAAGCTGCCCTCCCCTGAAGCTCTGCAAACAAGCACCTTCTGTTGACCCACAGAGATCAAGAGGGCCAATACGAAGCTGCCCTCCCTAAAGATCTGCAAACAAGCAGCTCCTGTTGGCCAACAGAGGTCGAGAGGACCATACACAGCTGCCCTCTCCTGAAGCTCTACAAAACAAGCTCCTGCTACCAAGTAGAGGATGAAAGAGCCATACAAAGCTGCCTTCCCAAGCTCTGCAAACAAGCAGCTCCTGTTGGCCAACAGAGGTCAGGAGGACCATACGCAGCTACCTTCTCCTGAAGCTCTATAAAACAAGCTCTTGTTGCCCCACAGGGGTCAAGAGGGCCATATGAAGCATCCCTCCCTGAAGCTCTGCAAACAAGCAGCTCCTGTTGCTTCATGTAGGTCGAGAGGGACATACAAGGCTGCCCTACCCCAAAGCTCTGCAAACAAGCTCCTGTTGCCTCATGGAGGTTGACAGGGTCATACAAAGCTGCCCTCCCTGGAAGCTCTGCAAACAGGATCCTACTACCCATGGAGGTCGAGAGGGCCAGATGAAGCTGCCCTCCTCCAAAACTCAGAAAATAAGCTCCTGTTGCCCCACGAAGGTTGAGACAGCCATATGAAGCTGCCCTCCCCAAAGCTCTGCAATAAAAATCTTGCTGTCCCACTGAGGTTGAGATGGCCACACAGAAGCTGCCTCCACGAACCTATATAAACAAACTCCTGTTGCACTCGGAGGCTGAGAGGCCCATATGAAGCTGCCCTCCCTGAAGCTCTGCAAACAAGCACCTTCTGTTGACCCACAGAGATCAAGAGGGCCAATCAAGCTGCCCTCCCTAAAGATCTGCAAACAAGCAGCTCCTGTTGGCCAACAGAGTCGAGGGACCATACACAGCTGCCCTCTCCTGAAGCTCTACAAAACAAGCTCCTGCTGCCAAGTAGAGGATAGAGAGCCATACAAAGCTGCCTTCCCAAGCTCTGCAAACAAGCAGCTCCTGTTGGCCAACAGAGGTCGGGAGGACCATACGCAGCTACCTTCTCCTGAAGCTCTATAAAACAAGCTCCTGTTGCCCCACAGGGGTCAAGAGAGGCCATATGAAACATCCCTCCTGAAGCTCTGCAAACAAGCAGCTCCTGTTGCCCCGCAGAGGTTGAGAAGCCCTACTAAGCTGCCTCTCCTGAAGCTCTGTAAACATCAAGCTCCTGTTGTCCCACAGGAGGTCGAGAGGGCCATAAGAAGCTGCCCTATTCCAAGGTCTACAAACAAGCTCCTATTGCCCCATGGTGGTCCAAGAGGGCCATACAAGCTGTCCTTCTCAGAAGCTTTGAAAAAAGCAGTTCCTGATGCCCCATGGAGTTCGAGAGGACCATACGAAGCTGCCCTCTCCTGAAGATCTGCAAACAAGCTCCTGTTGCCACATGGAGGTCAAAAGCCCATCTGAAGCTACCCTTCCCTAAAGCTCTGCAAACAATCAGCTCGTGTTGCCTCACAGAGGATGACAGTGCCATACAAGATGCCCTCCCCAAAGCTCTGTAAAGAATCATCTGTTGACCAGCGGAGGAGGAGGGCCATATGAAGCTGCTCTTCCCCAAAGCTCTACAAACAAGTTCCTGTTGCCCCACGGTGGTCGAGAGGCCACATGAAGCTGCCCTCCCTGGAAGATCTGCAAACAAGCAGTTCCTGTTGCCACAATGAGGTCGAGAAGGCCATCGAAGCTGCCCTACCCGAAGCTCTGCAAACAAGCTCCTGTTTCCATACAGAGATCAAGACAGCCATAAGAAGTGGCCCTCCCTCAAAGATCTGCAAACAAAGAAGCTCCTGTTGCCCCAAAGAGGCTGAGAGGGCCTTACAAAGCTTCCCTCCCATGTTGATTTTCAGCTCCTGTTGCCCTACGGAGGTCAGGAGGGCCATACAAAACTGTCCTACCCCGAAGCTCTACAATCAAGCTGCTGTTGCCCTATGGTTGTTGAGAGGGCCATATGACGCTGCCCTCCCCCGAAGCTCTGCAAACAAGCAGTTCCTGTTGCCTCAAGGAGGTCAAGAGGGCCACACGAAGCTGCCCTCTCCCGATGCTCTGCAAACAAGCTCATGTTGCCCCACAGAGGTCGAGTGGGCCAGAGGAAGCTGCTCTATCCTAAAGCTCTGCAAGCAAGCTCCTGTTGCCCAGCAGAGGTTGAAAAGGCCATACGAAGCTGCTCTTCCCCAAAGCTCTGCAAACAAAAGCTCAAGTTGCATCACAGAGGACGAGAGTGCCATACGAAGATGCCCTCCCCCGAAGCTCTGTAAAGAATCTTCTGTTGACACACGGAGGTCGAGAGGGCCATATGAAGCTGCCCTTTCCCAAAGCTCCGCAAACCAGCAGCTCCTGTTGCCCCACGCAGGTCGAGAGGGCTATATGAAGCTGCTCTACCACAAAGCTCTACAATCAGGTTCCTGTTGCCCCACAGAGGTCAAGAGGGCCATATGAAGCTGCTCTCCCTGGAAGATCTGCAAACAAGCAGATGCTGTTGCCCCACAGAAGTCGAGAGGGCCATGCTAAGCTGCCCAACCTCGTAGCTCTGCAAACAAGCTCCTGTTTCCATACAGAGGTCAAGACAGCCATAAGAAGTGGCCCTCTGACAAAGATCTGCAAGAAAAGCTGCTATTGCCCAAAAGATGTTGAGAGGATTTACAAAGCTGCCTCCACGTTGCTTTGCAAACAAGCAGCTCCTGTTGCCCCTGAGAGGTCAGGAGGGCCATCTGAAGCTGCTGTCCCCAAAGCTCTACAAAGAAGCATCTCATGTTGCCCCACAGAGGTCGAGATGGCTGTACAAAGCTGCCCTCCCTGAAGCTCTGCAAACAAGCACCTCCTGTTGCCCTGTGGAGGTCAAGAGGTCATACAGCTGCCCTACCCCGAAGCTCTACAAACAAGATCCGTTGCGCCATTGTGGTTTAGAGGGCCATATGAAGCTGCCCTACCCTGAAGCTCTACAATCAAGCTGCTATTGCCCCACAGTGGTTGAGAGGGCCCTATGAAGCTGCCCTCCCCGAAGCTCTGCAAACAAGCTCATGTTGCCCCACAGAGGTTGAGACAGCCATACGAAGCTGCCCTATCCTGAAGCTCTACAAACAAGATCCGGTTGCGCATTTCTGGTCAAGAGTGTCATATGAAGCAGCCCTCCCCAAAGATCTGCAAACAAGCAGTTCCTGTTGCCCCATGGAGGTCGAGAGAGCCATACGAAGCTGCCCTCCACCAATGCTCTGCAAATAAGCTCATGTTGCCCCACAGAGATTGAGATGGCCATACAAAGCTCCACTATCCTGAAGCTCTGCAAGCAAACTCCTGTTGCCCAACAGAGGTCGGAAAGGCCATACGAAGCTGCCTTTCCCCAAAGCTCTGCAAACAAACAGCTCCTGTTGCCTCACAGAGGACGAGAGTGCCATATGAAAGTGCCCTCCCCCGAAGCTCTGTAAAGAATTTTCTGTTGACCCACGGAGGTCGAGAGGGCCATATGAAGCTGCTCTTCCCTGAAGTTCTGCAAACAAGCAGCTCCTGTTGCCCCACAGAGGTTGAGAGAGCAATACAAAGCTGCCCTACCCCGAAGCTCTGCAAACCAGCAGCTTCAGTTGCCCAATGGAGGTCAAGAGGGCTATATGAAGTTGTCCTACCCTGAAGCTCTACAAACAAGCTCTGTTTGTGCCATGGTGGTCAAGAGGGCCATATGAAGCTGCCTTCCCTGGAAGCTCTGCAAAAAAGCAGTTCCTGTTGCCCCACAGAGGTTAAGAGGGCCATAGGAAGCTGCCCTAACCCAAAGCTCTGCAAGCAAACTCCTGTTTCCCTACAGAGTCAAGACTGCCATAGAGTGGCCCTCCCCAAAGATCTGCAAACAAAGAGCTCCTGTTGCCCAAAGAGGTTAAGAGGGCCTTACAAAGCTGCCCTCCCATGACGATTTGCAAACAAGCAGCTACTGTTCTGCTACGGAGTTCAGGAGGGCCATACAAAGCTGCTGTCCTTGAAGCTCTTCAAACAAGCATCTCCTGTTGCCAAACAGAGGTTGAGTGGGCAATATGAAGCTGCCCTCCCCAAAGGTCTACAAACAAGCTCCTGTTGCCCCATGATGGTCAAGAGGGCCATACAAGGCTGCCCTCTCCAGAAGCTTGGCAAACAAGCAGTTCCTGTTGCCCCACGGAGTTCAAGAGGGCCATATGAAGCTGCCCTCTCCTGAAGATCTGCAAACAAGCTCCTGTTGAAACATGGAGGTCGAGAGGGCCATAGGAAGCTGCCCTAACCTGAAGATCTGCAAACAAGCAGCTCCTGTTGCCCCACAGAGGTCGAGAGGGCCACATGCAGCTGCTCTCCACCTGAAGCGCTGCAAACAAGCAGCTCCAGATACTGCACAGAGTCGAGAGGGTCATATGAAACTTCTCTTGCCAGAAGCTCAGCAAACAAGCAGCTCTTTTCTCCCCACAGGTGGTCAAGAGGGCAATATGAAGCTGCCCTCCCTGATGCTCTGCAAACAAGTTCCTGTTTCCCCATAGAGTCAGTGGGTAAAACAAAGCTGCCCTCCCCAAGCTCTGCAAACAAGCAGTTCCTGTTGCCCAACAGAGGTCAAGAGGCCCATCTGAAGCTGCCCTCCCTGATGATCTGCAAACAAAGCAGCTCATGTTACTCCAATGAGGTTAAGCAGGCCTTATAGAGCTGCTTTCACCAGAAGCTCTGCAAACAAGCAGCTCATGTTTCCCCATGGTGGTTGAGAGGGTCATATGAAGCTGCCCTCCTGAAAGATCTGCAAACAAGCAGTTCCTGTTGCCCAATGGAGGTCGAGAGGGCCATACAAAGCTGCCCCTATCCCAAAGCTCTGAAAACAAGCTCCTGTTGCCCCACAGAGGTCGAGGCAGCCATAAGTGGCCCTCCCCAAAGATCTGCAAACAAAGCAGCTTCTATTGCCCAAAGAGGTTGGGAGGGCCTTGTGAAGCTGCCCTCCCATGAAGATTTGCAAACAAGCAGCTCCTGTTGCCCTATAGAGGTCAGGAGGGCCACACAAAGCTGCTGTCCCAAAGTTCTGCAAATAAGCATCTCCTTTTGCCCCTCAGAGGTCGAGAGGACAATGCAAAGCTGTCCTCCCTGAAGCTGTGCAAAGACACAGCTCCTGTTGCCCACAGAGGTAGAGAGGAAATACAAAGCTGTCCTACCCCAAAGGTTTACAAACAAGCTCCTGCTGCCCCACAGTGGTTGACAGGGCCATACGAAGCTGCCCTCCCCAGAAGCTCTGCAAACAGGCAGTTGCTGTTGCCCCACCGAGTTCAAGAGTGCCATACGGAGCTTCCCTCCAAAGAAGATCTGCAAACAAGTTCCTGTTGCCACATGGAGGTTGAGAGTGTCATAGGAAGCTGCCCTCCCCCGAAGTTCTGCAAACACACAGCTCCTGTTGCCCCACGGAGGTCAAGTGGGCTATCTTGAGCTCCCTACCAAGGTTGACAAACAAGCTCCTGTTGTCCCACGGTGGTCAAGAGGTCCAGTACAAAGCTGCCTTGCCCCAAAACACTATAAACAAGCTCCTGTTGCCCCACGGTGATGAGAGAGGTCATATGAAGCTGCGGCTCCACTGAAGCTCTGCAAACAAGCAGTTCCTGTTGCCCCACAGAGGTCAAAGGGACATACAAATCTACCCTCCCCAAAGATCTGCAAACAAAGCAGCTCCCGTTGCCCCAATGAGATTGAGAGGGCCTTATAGGCTACTTTCACCAGAAGCTCTACAAACAAGCAGCTCATGTTTCCCCACGGTGGTTGAGAGGGCCATATGAAGCTGCCCTCCTGAAGCTCTGCAAACAAGCTCCTGTTGCCCCACAGAGGTTGAGACGGCCATAAGAAGTCGCCCTCCACTAAGATCTGCAAACAAAGCAGCCCCTGTTGCCCCAAAGAGGTTGGGAGGGCCTTACGAAGCTGCCCTCCATGCAGATTTGCAAACAAGTAGCTCTTGTTGCCCTACAGAAGTCAGGAAGGCCATACGAAGCTGCTGTCCCAAAGTTCTGCAAATAAGCAGCTCATGTTGCCCTGAGAGGTCGAGAGGACATTACGAATCTGCCCTCCCCGAAGCTCTGCAAACACACAGCTTCTGTTGCCCCACAGAGGTTGAGAGGGCCATACGAAACTGCCCTACCCCAAAGGTCTACAAACAAGCTCCTGCTGCCCCATGGTGGTAAAGAGAGGCCCATACCAAGCTGCCCTCCCCAGAAGCTCTGCAAACAGGCAGTTCCTGTTGCCCCACAGAGTTATAGAGGGCCATACGAAGCTTCCCTCCCCGAAGATCTGCAAACAAGTTCCTGTTGCCACATGGAGGTCGACAGGGTCATAGGAAGCTGCCCTCTCCCGAAGTTCTGCAAACACACAGCTCCTGTTGCCCCACAGAGGTCAAGTGGGCCATATGAAGCTGCCCTACCCCGAAGGTTGACAAACAACCTCCTATTGCCCCACGGTAGTCGAGAGGATCATACGAAGCTGCCCTCCCCAGAAGCTCTGCAAACAAGCTCCTATTGTCACATGGAGGTCAAGAGGGTCATTGGAAGCTGCCCTAACCCAAAGATCTGCAAACAAGCAGTTCCTGTTGCCCCACAGAGGTTGATAAAGCCATACGAAGCTGTCCTCCTCCGAAGCTCTGCAAACAAGCTCATGTTGCCCCACAGAGGTAGAGAAGGCCATCAAGCTGCTCTATCCTAAAGCTCTGCAAGCAAGCTCCTGTTTTCCCAACAGAGGTCTCAAAAGGCCATATGAAGTTGTCCTTCCCAAAGCTCTGCAAACAAACAGCTCCTGTTGCCTCACAGAGGACCAGAGTGCCTCACTGAGATGCCCTCCCAAGCTCTGTAAAGAATCTTCTGTTGACCCACGGAGGTCGAGAGGGCCATCTTAAGCTGTCCTTTCCTGAAGCTCTCCAAGCAGAGCAGCTCCTGTTGACCCACAGAGCTCAAGAGGGCAATACAAATCATCCCTCCCTGAAGCTCTGCAAACAAGCAGCTCCTTTTGCCCCATGGAGTTCAAGAGGGCCATCGAGTTGTCCTCTACTGAAGATCGGCAAACAAGCTCCTGTTGCCACATGGAGGGTCGAGAGACATAGGCAGCTCCCTTAACCTGAAGATCTGCAAACAAGCAGCTCCTCTTCCCCACAGAGGTCAAGAGGGCCACATGAAGCTGCTCTCCTCTGAAGCTCTGCAAACAAGCAGCTTCCTGTTTCCTCACAGTGGTCGAGAGGGCCATACGAAGCTGCCCTCAACTGATGCTCTGCAAACAAACTCCTGTTTCACCACGAAGGTCAAGAAGGACATACAAAGCTGCCCTCCCCTGAAGCTCTGCAAACAAGCAGTTTCTGTTACCCCGAGGAGGTCGAGAGAGCCATGCAAAGCTGCCTCCCGAGTTCTGCAAACAAGCTCATGTTGCCCCACAGAGGTCTAGAGGGCCATACCAGGCTGCCCTACTCCAAAGGTCTACAAACAAGCTCCTGCTGCCCCATGGTGGTTGAGAGGGCCATACGAAGCTGTCCTTCTCAGAAGCTCTGTAAAGAATCTTCTGTTGACCCACGGAGGTTGAGAGGGCCATATGAAGCTGCCCTTCCCAGAAGCTCTGCAAACAAGCAGCTCCTGTTGCCCCACAGAGGTCGAGAGGGCAATACAAAGCTGTCCTCCCCTCTTGCCCCATGGTGGTCTAGAAGGTCATATGATGCTGTCCTCCCCGGAAGATCTGCAAACAAGCAGTTCCTGTTGGCCCACGGAAGTCGAGAGGGCCATACAAAGCTGCCCTACCCTAAAGCTCTGCAAACAAGCTCCTGTTTCCACACAGTGGTTGAGATGGCCATAAGAAGTGGCCCTCCCCCGAAGATCTGCAAGCAAAGAAGCTCCTGTTGCCCCAAAGAGGTTGAGAGGGCCTTCCAAAGCTGCCCTCCCAAGAAGATTTGAAAACAAGCAGCTCCTGTTGCCCTACAGCAGCCAGGAGGGCCATACGAAGCTGCTGTCCCCCAAAGCTCTGCAAACAAGCATCTCCTGTTGCCCCACAGAGGTTGAGAGGGCAATAGGAAGCCACCCTCCCTTGAAGCACTGCAAACATGCAGCTCCTGTTGTCCCACAGAGGTTGAGAGGACCATACGAAGATGCCATCCCAGAAGATCTGCAAACAAGCTCCTGTTGCCACATGCAGGTCGAGAGGGTCATAGGAAGCTGCCCTAACCTGAAGATCTGCAAACAAAGCAGCTCCTGTTGCCCAAAAGAGGCTGAGAGGGCCTTACGAAGCTGCCCTCGCATGAAGATTTGCAAACAAGCAGCTCCTGTTGCCCTATGGAGGTCAGGAGGGCGATATGATGCTGTTGTCCCCTAAAGCTCTGCAAACAAGCATCTCCTCTTGCACCACAGAGGTCGAGAGGGCAATACGAAGCTGCCCTCCCCTGAAGCTCTGCAAAATGCATCTCCTGCTGCCCCACAGAAGTCTAGGAAGGCCATACGAAGCTGCCCTACCCCAAAGGTCTACAAACAAGCTCCTGTTGCCCCACAGTGGTTGAGAGGGCCATCAAGTTGACCTCCACAGAATCTCCACAAACAAGCTGTTCATGTTGCCCCACAGGGTACAGGAGGGCAATGAAGCTGCCCTCTGCTAAAGATCTGAAAACAAGCTCCTGTTGCCACATGGAGGTCGAGAGGGTCAAAGAAGATGCCTTCCCCGAGCTCTGCAAACACATTGCCCTGTTGCACCACAGGTCGAGAGGGCCATAAGAAGCTGCCCTACCCGAAGTCTACAAACAAGCAGCTCCTGTTGCCCCACAGTGGTCGAGAGAGCAATACAAAGCAGCCCTCCCAGAAGCTCTGCAAACAAGCAGTCCCTTTTGCCCCACAGAGATCCGAGAGACCATATGAAGCTGCCCTCCATGGAAGCTCTGCAAACAAGCAGTTCCTGTTGCCCCATGGAGCGAGAGGGCCATACGAAGCTGCCCTACCCAAAGTTCTGCAAAAAGCTCCTGTTTCCCTAGAGAGGTTGAGACAGCCATAAGAAGTGGCCCTCCTCCTAAGATCTGCAAACAAAGACTCCCGTTGCCCCATAGAGGTTGAGAGGGCCTTACGAAGCTGCCCTCCCATGAAGATTTGCAAACAAACAGCTCCGGCTGCCTCAAAGAGGACTAGAGTGCCATGCGAAGATGCCCTCCCCCGAAGTTCTGTAAAGAATCTTCTGTTGCCCTAAGGAGGTCAGGAGGGCCAAATGAAGCTGCCCTACCCTGAAGGTCTACCAACAAGCTCCTGTTGCCCCATCACGGTCGAGAGGGCCATATGAAGCTGTCCTTCCCCAAAGCTCTGCAAACAAATAGATCCTGTTGCCTCACAGAGGACGAGAGTGCCATACGCAGATGCCCTCCCCGAAGCTCTGTAAAGAATCTTCTGTTGACCCACGGAGGTCGAGAGGGCCATCTGAAGCTGCCCTTCCTGAAGCTCTGCAAACAAGCAGCTCCTGTTGACCCACAGAGGTCAAGAGGGCAATACAAATCATCCCTCCCTGAAGCTCTGCAAACAAGCAGCTCCTGTTGCTCCACGGAGGTCGAGAGGGCCATACGAAGCTGCCCTACCCTGAAGGTCTGCAAACAAGCTCCTGTTGCCCCATCATGGTCGAGAGGGCCATATGAAGCTGCCCTTCCAAGAAGCTCTGCAAACAAGCAGCTCCTTTTGCCCCATGGAGTTCGAGAGGGCCATACAAAGTTGTCCTCCACTGAAGATCAACAAACAAGCTCCTGTTGCCACATGGAGGTCGAGAGAGACATAGGCAGCTCCCTTAACCTGAAGATCTGAAAACAAGCAGCTCCTCTTCCCCACAGAAGTTGAGAGGGCCACATGAAGCTGCTCTCCTCTGAAGCTCTGCAAACAAGCAGCTCCAGATGCCGCACAGAGGTCAAGAGGACCATAAGAAGCTGCTCTCCCCAGAAGCTCTGGAAACAAGCAGCTTCCTGTTTCCTCACGGTGGTCGAGAGGGCCATACGAAGCTGCCCTTAACTGATGCTCTGCAAACAAACTCCTGTTTCACCACGAAGGTCAAGAAGGCTATACAAAGCTGCCTTCCCCTGAAGCTCTGCAAACAAGCACCTCCTGTTACCCCATAGAGGTCGAGAGGGCCATATGAAGCTATCCTACCCCAAAGCTCTACAATCAAGCTGCTGTTGCCCTATGGTGGTTGAGAGGGCCATATGAAGCTGCCCTCTCCTGAAGCTATGCAAACAAGCAGTTCCTGTTGCCCCGAGGAGGTCGACAGAGCCATGCGAAGCTGCCCTCCCCGAAGCTCTGCAAACAAGCTCATGTTGCCCCACAGAGGTCGAGAGGGCCATACAAAGCTGCCCTACCCCAAAGGTCTACAAACAAGCTCATGCTGCCCCATGGTGGTTGAGAGGGCCATACAAAGCTGCCCTCCTCAGAAGCTCTGCAAACAGGCAATTCCTGTTGCCCCACAGAGTTTGGAGAGGTCATACGAAGCTGCCCTACCCCAAAGCTCTATGAAGAATCTTCTGTTGATCCACGGAGGTTGAGAGGGCCATATCAAGCTGCCCTTCCCAGAAGCTCTGCAAACAAGCAGCTCCTGTTGCCCCACAGAGGTCAGGAGGGCAATATAAAGCTGTCCTCCCCTGAAGCTCAGCAAACAAGCTCCTGTTGCCCCATGGTGGTCTAGAGGGTCATATGATGCTGTCCTCCCCGGAAGATCTGCAAACAAGCAGTTCCTGTTGGCCTACGGAGGTCGAGAGGGCCATACAAAGCTCCCCTACCCTAAAGCTCTGCAAACAAGCTCCTGTTTCCATACAGTGGTTGAGACAGCCATAAGAAGTGGCCCTCCCCCAAAGATCTGCAAGCAAAGAAGCTCCTGTTGCCCCAAAGAGGTTGAGAGGGCCTCCCAAAGCTGCCCTCCCAAGAAGATTTGAAAACAAGCAGCTCCTGTTGCCCTACAGCAGTTAAGAGGGCCATACGAAGCTGCTGTCCCCCAAAGCTCTGCAAACAAGCATCTTCTGTTGCCCCACAGAGGTTGAGAGGGCAATATGAAGCCGCCCTCCCTTGAAGCACTGCAAACACGCAGCTCCTGTTGTCCCACAGAGGTCGAGAGGACCATATGAAGCTGCCGTCCCAGAAGATCTGCAAACAAGCTCCTGTTGCCACATGCAGGTCGAGAGAGTCATAGGAAGCTGCCCTAACCCAAAGATCTGCAAACAAAGCAGCTCCTGTTGCCCCAAAGAGGCTGAGAGGGCCTTACAAAGCTGCCCTCACACGAAGATTTGCAAACAAGCAGCTCCTGTTGCCCTACGGAGGTCAGGAGGGTGATATGATGCTGTTGTCCCCCAAAGCTCTGCAAACAAGCATCTCCTCTTGTCCCACAGGGTCAAGAGGGCAATGCAAGCTGCCCTGCCCTGAAGCTCTGCAAACCACGCAGCTCCTGCTGCCCCACAGAAGATCTAGAAGGCCATATGAAGCTGCCCCTACCCCAAGGTCTACAAACAAGCTCCTGTTGCCCCACAGTGGTTGAGAGGGCCATCGAAGTTGCCCTCCACAGAACCTCCACAAACAAGCAGGTCATGTTGCCCCAGAGGTACGAGAGGGCAACTGAAGCTGCCCTCTGCTGAAGATCTGCAAACAAACAGCTCCTGTTGCCTCACAGAGGACTAGAGTGCCATGAAGATGCCTCCTCTGAAGCTCTGTAAAGAATCTTCTGTTGCCCTATGGAGGTCAGGAGCACCATACTGAAGCTGCTGTCCCCAAAGCTCTTCAAACAAGCATCTCCTGTTGCCCCACAGAGCTCGAGAGGGCAATAGAAGCTGCCCTCCATGAAGCTCTGCAAAACATGCAGCTCCTGTTGCCCTACAGACATCGAGAGGGCCATACATAGCTGCAATACCCCAAAGGTCTACAAACAAGCTCCTGGTGACCCATGGTGGTCGAGAGGAACATATGAAGCTATCCTCCCCTGAAGCTCTTCAAACAAGCAGTTCGTGTTGCCCCACAGACTTTGAGAGGGTCATACGAAGCTGCCCTCCCCTGAAGATCTGCAAACAAGCTCCTCCTGCCGCATGGAGATCGAGAGGTCCATAGAAAGCTGCCCTAACAGAAAGATCAGCAAACAAGCAGCTCTTGTTACCCCAAAGAGGTCAAGAGGGCCACAAGAAGCTGCTCTCTACCCGAAGCTCTGCAAACATGCAGCTCCAGATGCTGCACAGAGGTCAAGCGGGCCATATGAAACTTCTCTTGCCAGAAGCTCAGCAAACAAGCAGCTCTTTTTTCCCCATGGTGGTCGAGAGGGCCATACAAATCTGCCATCCCCAGATGCTCTGCAAACAAGCTCCTGTTTCCCCACAGAGGACGACAGGCCAAACAAACCTGCCCTCCCCCGAAGCTCTGCAAACAAGCAGCTCATTTTGCCCCACTGAGGTCGAGATGGCCATATGAAGCTACCCTACCCTGAAGCTCTGTAAACAAGCTCCTGTTGCCCCACAGTAGTTAGAGATGGCGCCCACTGAAGCTGCCCTCCCTGAAGCTCTGCAAACAAGCAGTTCCTGTTGCCCTACAGAGGCCAAGAGGCGATACAAGCTACCCTCCCGAAGATCTGCAAACAATGCAGCTCCTGTTGCCCAAATGAGGTTGAGACTGCCTTATGAAGCTGCTTTCACATGAAGCATTGCATACAAGCAGCTCCTGTTGCCCCACAGAGGTCGAGAGGTTGCTCTGAAGCTGCCCCTACACAAAGCTCTACAAACAACCTCCTGTTGCCCCACAGTGGACAAGAGGGCCATATGAAGCTGCCCTCCCCAGAAGCTCTGCAAACAAGCATTTCCTGTTACCCCACGGAGGTCAAGAAGGACATAAGAAGTAGCCCTCCCCCGAAGATCTGCAAACAAATCAGCTCCTGTTGCGCCAAAGAGGTTGAGAGGGCATTACGAAGCTGCCCTCCCATGAAGATTTGCAAACAAGCAGCTAGTGTTGCCCTATGGAAGTCAGGAGGGCCATACGAAGCTGCTGTCCACCAAAGCTCTGCAAACAAGCATCTCCTGTTGCCCCACAGAGATCAAGAGGGCAATACAAAGATACCCTCCCCCGAAGCTCTTCAAACAAGCTGCTCCTTTTTGCACTTAAGGGTCGACAGGGCCATATGTAAGCTCCCTACCCAAAGGTCTACAAACAAGCTATTGTTGCCCCATGGCGAAGCTGCCCTTCCCAGAAGCTCTGCAGACAAGTAGCTCCTTTTGCCCCATGGAGTTCGAAAGGGCCATATGAAGCTTTCCTCCCCTGAAGATCTGCAAACAAGCTCCTGTTGCCACATGGAGGTCGAGAGGGCCATAGGAAGCTGTCCTAACCTGAAAATCTGCAAACAAGCAGCTGCTGTTCCCCACAGAGGTCGAGAGGGCCACATGAAGCTGCTCTCCCATGAAGATCTGCAAACAAGCAGCTCCAGTTGCCACACAGAGGTGAGTGGGCCATACGAAGCTTCCCTTCCCTGAAGCTCTGCAAATCATCAGCTCCTGTTTCCCAACGGTGGTCGAGAAGGCCAAACGAAGCTGCCCTTGTCTGATGCTCTTTAAACAGGCTCCTGATTCCCCACAGAGGTCGAGAGGGCCATACGAAACTGTCCTCCCATTTGCTCTGCAAACAAGCTTCTGTTGCACCATGGAGATCAAGAGGGCCATGTGAAGCTGCCCTCTCCTGAAGCTCTGCAAACAAGCTCTTGTTGCCCACAGAGGTCAAGAGGGCTATGAAGCTGCCCTCCTCCGAAGCTCTGCAAACAAGTAGCTCCTGTTGACCAACAGAGGTCGACAAGGCCATACAAAGCTGCTCTGCCCCGCAGATATGCAAAAATAGATCCTTTTTCCACATAGAGGTTAAGAGGGCCATACGAAGCTGCCCTACCCCGAAGCTCTACAATCAAGCTCCTGTTGCCCCTATGGTGGTCGAGAGTGCCATATGAAGCTTCCCTTCCCTGAAGCTCTGCAAACAAGCAGTTCCTGTTGCCCCACGGAGGTCGAGAGGGCTATACGAACCTGCCCTCCCACAAACCTCTACAAACAAGCTCCTGTTGCCCCATGGTGGTTGAGAGGGCCATATGAAGCTGCCCAACCCGAAGTTCTGCAAACAAGCTCCTGTTTCCCCAGAGAGGTCAAGACAGCCATAAGAAGTGGCCCTTCCCCTAAGATCTGCAAACAAAGAAGCTCCTGTTGCCCCAAAGAGGTTGATAGGGCCTTACGAAGCTGCCCTCCCATGAAGATTTGCAAACAAACAGCTCCTGCTGCCTCACAGAGGACTAGAGTGCCATGCAAAGATGCCCTCCCCAAAAGCTCTAAAGATCTTCTGTTGCCCTACGGAGGTCAGGAGGGCCAAACAAAGCTGCTGTCCCCCAAAGCTCTGCAAACAAGCATCTCATGTTGCCCCACAGAGCTCAAGAGGGCAATAAGAAGCTGCCCTCCCCTGAAGCTCTGCAAATGCGCAGCTCCTGTTACCCCTCAGACGTCGAGAGGAATATACAAAGCTGCCCTACCCCAAATGTCTACAAACAAGCTCCTGTTGACCCATGGTGGTTGAGAGTGACATATGAAGCTGCCCTTCCCAGAAGCTCTGCAAACAAGTAGTCCGTGTTGCCCCACGGAGTTCGAGAGGGCCATACGTAGCTGTCCTCCCCTGAAGATCTGCATACAAGCTCCTGTTGCCGCATGGAGGTCGAAAGGTCCATAGGAAGCTGCCCTATCCAGAAGATCTGCAAACAAGCAGCTCCTGTTGCCCCACAGAGGTCAAGAGGGCCACATGAAGCTGCTGTCCACCCAAAGCTCTGCAAACAAGGAGTTCCAGATGCTGCACAGAGGTCGAGAGGGCCATATGAAACTTCCCTTGCCAGAAGCTCAGCAAACAAGCAGCTCTTTTTACCCCCATGGTGGTCGAGAGGGCTGTGCAAATCTGCCCTCCCTCGATGCTCTGCAAACAAGCTCCTGTTTCCCCACAAAGGTCGAAAGGCCAAACAAACCTGCCCTCCCATCGAAGTTCTGCAAACAAGCAGCTCCTGTTGCCCCATGTAAGTCGAGATGGCCATAGGAAGCTGTCCTACAATGAAGCTCTATAAACAAGCTCATGTTGCACCATGGTGGTTGAGAGGGCCATACGAAGCTGCCCTCACCTGAGGCTCTGCAACAATCAGTTCCTGTTGCCCCACAGAGGTCAAGAGGGCCATACAAAGCTGCCCTCCCCCGAAGTTCTGCAAGCAAAGCAGCTCCTGTTGCCCCAATGAGGTTGAGACTGCCTTATGAAGCTGCTTTCACCTGAAGCTCTGCATACAAGCAGCTCCTGTTGCCCCACAGAGGTCAAGAGGGTTATACGAAGCTGCCCTACACCAAAGCTCTACAAACAAGCTCCTGTAGCCCCATGGTGGTTGAGAGGGCCATATGAAGCTGCCCTCTCCAGAAGCTCTGCAAACAAGCAGTTCATGTTGCCCCACGGAGGTTGAGAGGGCCACGAGTCAAGCCCACCCCAAGTTTGCAACAAGTTCCTGTTGCCTCAAGAGGTCAAGAAGGACATATATAGCCCTCCCTGAAGATCTGCAAACAAATCAGCTCCTGTTGCACCAAAGAGGTTGAGGGGCCTTATGAAGCTGCCCTCCCATGAAAATTTGCAAAGGGCCGCTCCTGTTGCCTATGGAAGTCAGGAGGACCATAGGAAGCTGCTGTCCATGAAAGCTCTGCAAACAAGCATCTCCTGCTCCCCTCAGAGATTAAGAGGGCAATAAGAAGATTCCCTCCCAGGCTCTGAAAACAAGCAGCTCATGTGTTGCCCCACTGGGGTCGACAGGGCCATCTGCAAGCCCTGCCTACCCAAAGGTCTACAAACAAGCTATTGTTGCCCCATGGTGGTCGAGGGGCCATATGAAGCTGCCCTTCCCAGAAGCTCTGCAAACAAGTAGCTCCTTTTGCCCCATGGAGTTTGAGAGGACCATGCAAGCTGTCCTCCCTGAAGTTCGGCAAACAAGCTCCTGTTGCCACATGAAGGTCGAGGGGCCATAGGAAGCTGTCCTAACCTGAAGATCTGCAAACAAGCAGCTCCAGTTGCCATACAGAGGTGAGTGGGCCATATGAAGCTTCCCTCGTCTGATGCTCTTTAAACAGGCTCCTGGTTCTCCACAGAGTTCGAGAGGGCCATACGAAGCTGCCTTCCCATTTGCTCTGCAAACAAGCTCCTGTTGCACAATGGAGATGGAAGGCCATGTGAAGCTGCTCTCTCCTGAAGCTCTGCAAACAAGCTCAAGTTGCTCACAGAGGTCGAGAGGACTATACAAAGCTGCCCTCATCCCGAAGCTCTGCAAACAAGCAGCTCCTGTTGCCCCATGGAGGTCAACAAGGCCATAAGAAGCTGCACTGCCGAGCAGCTATGCAAAATAGATCCTTTTTCCCCGTGGAGGCTTGAGACGGCCATACGAAGCTGCCCTCACCCGAAGCTCTGCAAACAAGCAGCTTCTGTTCCCCATGGAGGTTGAGAGGGCCATACGAAGCTGCCCTACCCTGAAGCTCTACAATCAAGTTCCTGTTGCCCCATGGTGGTCGAGAGCCCCATATGAGCTGCCTTCCTCAAAGCTCAGCAAACAAGCAGTTCCTGTTGCCCCAAGGAGGTCAAGAGAGCCATACGAAGCTGCCTTCCCCTGAAGCTCTGCAAACAAGCTTATGTTGCCCCACAGAGGTGGAGAAGGCCATAAGAAGCTGCCCTATCCTGAAGCTCTGCAAGCGAGTTCCTGATACCCAATGGGGTCGAAAAGGCCATACAAAGCTGCCCTTCCCAAACCACTGCAAACAAAAGCTCCCGTTGCCTCACAGAGGACAAGAGTGCCATACAAAGATGTCCCCCACCAAAGCTCTGTAAAGAATCTTCTGTTGACCAATGAAGCGAGAGGGTCATATGAAGCTGCCCTTCCCTGAAGCTCTGCAAACAAGCAGTTCCTGTTGCCTCAGAGAGGTTGAGAGGGCAATACAAAGCTGCCCTCCGCTGAAGTTCTGGAAACAATCATCTCCTACTGCCCCACAGAGGTGGAGAGGGCAATATGAAGCTGCCCTACCACAAAACTCTACAAACAAGCTCCTGTTGCTCCACGGCAGTCAAAGGGCTGTAGAAGCTGCCTTCCCAGAAGCTCTGCAAACAAGCAGTTCCTGGCTGTTGCCCCACGGAGTTCAAGAGGGCCATGCAAGCTGCCCTCCACTGAAGATCTGCAAACAAGCTCCCTGTTGTTACATGGAGGTCAAGAGGGCCACATGAAGCTGCTCTGCACCTGAAGCTCTGCAAATAAGCAGTTCCAGATGCTGCACAGAGGTTGAGAGGGCCATATGAAACTTCCTTGCCAGAAGCTCAGCAAACAAGCAGCTCTTTTTTCCCCATGGTGGTCGAGAGGGCCTTACAAAGCTGCACTCCCGATGCTCTGGAAACAAGCTCCTGTTCCCCACAGAGTCGACAGGGCCAAACAAAGCTGCCCTCCCAGAGCTCTGCAAACAAGCAGCTCCTGTTTTCCCATGGAGGTTGAGATGGCCATCTGAAGCTGCCCTCCCGAAGATCTGCAAACAGAGCAGCTCCTGTTGCCCCAAAGAGGTTGAGACCGCCTTATGAAGCTGCTTTCACACAAAGCTCTGCAAACAACAGCTCCTGTTGCCCCATGGAGGCTGAGAGGGCAGTACGAAGCTGCCCTTCCCAGAAGCTCTACAGACAAGCTCCTGTTGCCCCACGGTGGTCGAGGGGGCAATATGAAGCTGCCCTCCATGGAAGCTCTGCAAACAAGCAGCTCCAGATGCCGCACAGAGGTCGAGAGGGCCATATGAAACTTCCCTTGCCAGAAGCTCAGCAAACAAGCAGCTCTTTTTTCCCCATGGTGGTCGAGAGGGCCATACAAATCTGCCTTCCCCTGATGCTCTACAAACAAGCTCCTGTTTCCCGACTAAGGTCGACTGGCCAAACATACCTGCCGTCCCTCCGAAGCTCTGCAAACAAGCAGCTCCTGTTGCCCCACAGGTCGAGATTGCCATCTGAAGCTGTCCTACAATAAAGCTCTATAAACAAAACCCTTGTTGCCCCATGGTGGTTGAGAGGCCATATGAGCTTCCCTCATCTGAAGCTCTGCAAACAAGCAGTTCCTGTTGCCCCACAGAGGTCAAGAGGCCATACAAAGCTGTCCTCCCCGAAGAACTGCAAACAAAGCAGCTCCTTTTGCCCCAATGAGGTTGAGACTGCCTTACAGAGCTCCTTTCACCTGAAACTCTGTGTACAAGCAGCTCCTGTTGCCCCACAGAGGTCGAGAGGGTTATATGTAGCTACCCTACACTGAAGCTCTACAAACAAGCTCCTGTTGCCCCACGGTGGTCGAGAGGGCCATATGAAGCTGCCCTCCCTGGAGGCTCTGCAAACAAGCAGTTCCTGTTACCCCACGGAGGTCGAGAGGTCCATATGCAGCTGCCCTACCCCAAAGCTCAGCAAACAATCTCCTGTTGCCCCACAGAGGTCAAGAAGGACATAAGAAGTAGCCCTCCCCTGAAGATCTGCAAACAAATCAGCTCCTGTTGCGCCAAAGAGGTTGAGAGGGCCTTACGAAGCTGCCCTCCCATGAAGATTTGCAAAGAAGCCGCTCCTATTGCCCTATGGAAGTCAGGAGGGCCATAGGAAGCTGCTGTCCATGAAAGCTCTGCAAACATGCATCTTCTATTGCCCCTCAGAGAACAAAGAGGCAATGAGATACCCTCCTTGAAGCTCTGCAAACAGCAGCTCCTGTTGCCCCACTGAGGTCAACAGGGCCATATGAAGCTGCCCTTCCTGAAGGTCTACAAACAAGCTATTGTTGCCCCATGGTGGTCAAGAGGGCCATATGAAGCTGCCCTTCCCAGAAGCTCTGCAAACAAGCAGCTCCTTTTGCCCCATGGAGTTCAGAGGGCCATATCAAGCTCCCTCCCTGAAGTTCAGCAAACAAGCTCCTGTTGCCACATGGATGTCAGAGGGCCATAGGAAGCTGTCCTAACCTGAAGATCTGCAAACAAGCAGCTCCTGTTCCCCACAGAGGTCAGAGGGCCACATGAAGCTGCTCTGCACCTGAAGTTCTGCAAACAAGCAGTTCCAGATGCAGCTCAGAGGTCGAGAGGGCCATATGAAACTTCCTTGCCAGAAGCTCAGCAAACAAGCAGCTCTTTTTTCCCCCATGGTGGTCAAGAGGGCCAAACAAAGCTGCCCTCCCCCGAAGCTCTGCAAACAAGCAGCTCCTGTTTTCCCATGGAGGTCGAGATGGCCATACGAAGCTGCCCTACCCGGAAGCTCTATAAACAAGCTCCTGTTGCCCCTCAGTGATCAAGAGGGTCATATGAAGCTCCCTCCCCTGAAGCTCTACAATCAAGCAGTTCCTGTTACCCCACAGAGGTCAAGAGGGCCACACGGAGCTGCCCTCCCTGAAGATCTGCAAACAGAGCAGCTCCTGTTGTCCCAATGAGGTTGAGAGGGCCTTATGAAGCTGCTTTCACCCAAAGCTCTGCAAACAACAGCTCCTGTTGCCCCACAGAGGATGAGATAGCAGTACAAAGCTGCCTTCCCGAAGCTCTAAAACAAGCTCCTGTTGCCCCACGGTGGTCGAGGGGCCATGAAAGCTGCCCTCCTGGAAGCTATTCAAACAAGCAGTGTCTGTTGCCCCATGGAGGCCGATAGGGCCATACAAAGCTGCTCTACCCTGAAGCTCGGCAAACATGTTCATGTTACCCCACAGAGGTCGAGACAACCATAAGAAGTGAAACTCCCCCAAAGATCTGAAAACAAAGTAGCTCCTGTTGCCCGAAAGAGGTTGAGAGGACCTTACGAAGCTGCCCTCCATGAAAATTTGCAAACAAGCAGCTCCTGTCGCCCTACAGAGGTCAGGAGGGCAATACGAAGCTGCTGTCCCCCAAAACTCTGCAAACAAGCATCTCCTGTTGCCCCACAGAGATCGAGAGGACAAAACAAAGCTGCCCTCCCCTGGAGCTCTGCAAACACACAGCTCCTCTTGCCCACAGAGGTTGAGTGGGCCATAAGAAGCTGCCCTACCCCAAAGGTCTACAAACAAGCTCCTGTTGCCCCATGGTGATGGAGAGGGCAATACAAAGCTGCCTTCCCCAGAAGCTCTGCAAACAAGCAGTTCCTGTTGCCCCACGGAGTTTGAGAGGGCCATACGAAGCTGCCCTCCTCTCAAGATCTGCAAACAAGCTCCTGTTGCCACATGGAGGTCGAGAGGGACATAGTAAGCTGCCCTAACCTGATGATCTGCAAACAAGCAGCTCCTGTTGCCCCACGGAGGTTGTAATGGCCATATGAAGCTGCCCTCCCCGAAGCTCTGCAAACAAGTTCATGTTGCTCCACAGAGGTCGAGAGGGCCATACAAAGCTGCCCTCTCCTGAAGCTCTACAAGCAAGCTCATGTTGCCCAACAGAGGTTGAAAATGCCATACGAAGCTACCCTTCCCCAAAGCACTGCAAACAAACAGCTCCTGTTGCATCACAAAGGAGGAGAGTGCCATACGAAGATGCCCTCCCCCGAAGCTCTGTAAAGAATCTTCTATTGACAGACGTCAAGACAGTCATTTGAAGCTGCCCTTCCCCGAAGCTCTTGAAACAAGTAGCTCCTGTTGCCCCACAGAGGTCAAGAGGGCAATACAAAGCTGCCCTCCCCCGAAGCTCTGCAAACAAGCAGCTCCTATTGCGTCACGCAGGTAGAGAGGACTATATGAAGATTCCCTACCCTGAAAATCTACAAAAAAGCTCCTGGTGCCCCACAGTGGTCGAGAGGGCCATATGAAGCTGCCCTCCGCGGAAGCTCTGCAAACACAAAGCTCCTGTTGCCCCACAGAGGTCGATACAGCCATAAGAAGTGGCCATCCCCCGAAGATCTGCTAACAATGCAGCTCCTGTAGCCCCAAAGAGGTTGAGAGGGCCTTACGAAGCTGCCCTTCCATGAAGATTTGCAAACAAGTTGCTCCTGTTGCCCTGCAGAGGTCAGGAGGACCATACGACGCTGCTGTCCAACTAAGTTCTGCAAACAAGCATCTTCTGTTCCCTACAGAGGTCAAGAGGGCAATATGAAGCTGCCCTCCCCTGAAGCTTCTATTTCCCCACAGAGGTCAAGAGGGCCAAACGAAGTTGCCCTGCCCCATAGGTCTACAAACAAGCTCCTGTTGCCCCACAGTGGTCAAGAGGGCCATATGAAGCTGCCCACCCCAGAAGCTCTGCAAACAATCAGTTCCTGTTGCCCCACAGAGTTCGAGAGGGACATAAGCTGCCCTCTTCTGAAGATCTGCAAACAAGCTCCTATTGCCACATGGAGGTCGAGAGAGCCATAGAAATCTGTCCTAACCCGAAGGTCTGCAAACAAGCAGCTCCTGTTGCCATACAGAGTCAAGAGGGCCACATGAAGCTGCTCTCCACCTGAAGCTCTGCAAACAAGCAGCTCCAGATGCCATAGAGGTTGAGAAGGCCATATAAAACTTCCCATTCCAGAAGCTCAGCAAACAAGCAGCTCTTTTTTCCCAAAGGTGGTAAAAGGGCCATATAAAGCTGCCTACCCCAAAGCTCTGCAAACAAGCTCCTGTTTCTCCACAGAGGTCAAGACGGCTATAAGTGGCCCTCCCAAAGATCTGCAAACAAAGCAGCTCCTGTTGCCCTATGGAAGTCAGGAGGGCCATACAAAGCTGCTCTAACTAAAAGCTCTGCAAACAAGCAGCTTCTGTTGCCCCACAGAGATTGAGAGGACAATACAAAGCTGCCACCCCGAAGCTCTCGTCAAACAAGCAGCTCTTGTTGCCCCACCGAGGTCAAGAGGGCCATACGAAGCTGCCCCACTCTGAAGGTCTATAAACAAGTTCCTGTTGCCCCATGGTGGATTAGAGGGCCATACGAAGCTGCCCTTTCCTGAAACTCTGCAAACAAGCAGCTCTTTAGCCCCATGGAGTTTGAGAGGGCCATACTGAATCTATCCTCCTCTGAAGATCAGCAAACATGCTCCTGTTACCACATGGCGGTCGAGAGGGCCAGGAAGCTGTCCTAACCTGAAAATCTGCAAACAAGCAGTTCCTGTTCCCACAGAGGTCGAGAGGGCCACATGAAGCTGCTTTCCCTGAAGATCTGAAAACAAGCGGCTCCAGTTGCCGCAGACAGAGGTCAAGAGGACCATATGAACTTGTCCTCATTAAATGCTCTGCAAACAGGCTTCTGTTTCCCCACAGAGCTGAGAAGGATCATCTGAGCTGCCTTCCCAGATGCTCTGCAAACAAACTCCTGTTGCACCATGGAGATCAAGAGGGCCATTGACTGCCCTCTCCTAAGCTCTGCAAACAAGCTCCTGTTGCCCACAGAGGTTGAGAGGCTGCCTTCTCCTAAGCTCTGCAAGCAAGCAGCTCCTGTTGGCCCACAGAGGTCAAGAAGGCCATACAAAGCTGCCCTGCCCTGTTGCTATACAAAATAGATCTTGTTTCCCCATAGAGGTCAAGAGGGCCATACAAAGCTGCCCTACCTCGAAGCACTACAATCAAGCTCCTGTTGCCCCACAGTAGTCGAGAGGGCCATATGAAGCTGCTCTCACCCGAAGGTCTGCAAACAAGCAGTTCCTGTTGCCCCACGGAGGCTGAGATGGCCATATGAAGCTGCATTACTCCAAAGCTCTGTAAACAAGCTCCTGTTGCCCCATGGTGGACGAGAGGGCCATACGAAGCTGCCCTTTCCTGAAACTCTGCAACCAAGCAGCTCCTTTAGCCCCATGGAGTTTGAGAGGGCCATGCAGAAGCTATCCTCCTCTGAAGATCAGCAAACAAGCTCAGTTACCACATGGAGGTCGAGAGGGCCATGGAAGCTGTCCTAACCTGAAAATCTGCAAACAAGCAGTTTCTGTTCCCCACAGAGGTCAAGAGGCCACATGAAGCTGCTTTCCCTGAAGATCTGAAAACAAGCAGCTCCAGTTGCGCACAGAGGCCAAGAGGACCATATGAACCTGTCCTCATTCAATGCTCTGCAAACAGGCTCCTGTTTTCCCACAGAGGTTGAGAGGGTCGTACAAAGCTGCCATCCCAGATGCTCTGCAAACAAGCTCCTTGTGCACCATGGAGCTCAAGATAGCCATTCAAGGCCCTCTCCTGAAGCTCTGCAAACAAGCTCCAGTTGCCCACAGAGGTCGAGAGGGCTATACGAAGCAGTCTTCCTCCCGATGCTCTGCAAGCAAGCAGCTCCTGTTGGCCCACAGAGGTCAAGAAGGCCATACAAAGCTGCCCTGCCCTGTTGCTATGCAAAATAGATCTTGTTTCCCCATGGAGGTCAAGAGGGCCATACAAAGCTGCCCTACCCCGAAGCACTACAATCAAGCTCCTGTTGCCCCACAGTAGTCAAGAGGGCCATATGAAGCTGCCCTCACCCGAAGGTCTGTAAACAAGCAGCTTCTGTTGCCCCACGGAGGTCAAGATGGCCATATGAAGCTGCATTACTCCAAAGCTCTATAAACAAGCTCCATTGCCCTCGGTGGTCGAGAGGGCCATATGAAGCTGCCCTATCCTCAAGCTCTGGCGAGCAAGCTCTTCTTACCCAACAGAGGTTGAAAAGGCCATATGAAGCTGCCCTTCCACAAACCACTGCAAAAAAAAAGCTCCAGTTACCTCACAGAGGACAAGAGTGCCATACGAAGATGCCCTCCTCAACTCTGTAAAGAATCTTCTGTTGACCCATGGAGGTTGAGAGAGCATATATGAAGCTGCCCTTCCCCGGAGCTCTGCAAACAAGCAGCTCCTGTTGACCCACAGAGGTTGAGAGGGCAATACAAAGCTGCCCTCCCCCGAAGTTCTGGAAACAAGCAGCTGCTATTGCTCCCGGAGGTCTGAGGACTATACAAGGCTGCCATACCACGAAACTCTACAAACAAGTTCCTGTTGCCCCACGGTGGTGAGAGAGGGCCATATGAAGCTGCCCTCCATGGAAGCTCTGCAAACAAGCAGTTCCTGCTGCCTCACGGAGTCGAGAGAGGCCATCACGCAGCTTCCCTACCGAGCTCTGCAAACAAGCTCCTGTTGCCCCACAGAGGTCAAGAAGAACATAAGTAGCCCTCCCCGAAGATCTGCTAACAAATCAGGTCCTGTTGCATCAAAGGGTTGAGAGGGCCTTCTGACTTCTCCTCCAACGAAGATTTGCAAAGAAGCAACTCCTTTTGCCCTATGTAAGTCAGGAGGGTCATAAAAGCTGCTGTCCATGAAGCTCTCCAAACAAGCATCTCCAGTTGCCCTCAAAGAACAAGAGGGCAATATGAAGATACCCTCCTTCAAGCCTGCAAACAAGCAGCTCCTGTTGCCCCACTGAGGGTCGATAGGGCCATACGGCCAAGCCCCTACCGAAGGTCTACAAGCAAGCTATTGTAGGCCCATGGTGGTCGAGGGCCATATGAAGCTGCCCTTCCCAGAAGATCTTGCAAACAAGCAGCTCCTTTTGCCCCATCGAGTTCGGAGAGGGCCACACGAAGCTGTCCTCCCCTGAAGTTCGGCAAACAAGCTCCTGTTGCCACATGGATGTCGCGAGGGCCATAGGAAGCTGTCCTAACCTGAAGATCTGCAAACAAGCAGCTCCTGTCCCCCACAGAGGTCGAGAGGGCCACATGAAGCTGCTCTCCCCTGAAGATCTACAAACAAGCATCTCCAGTTGCCACACAGAGGTGAGTGGGCCATACAAAGCTTCCCTCCCCTGAAGCTCTGCAAACCATCAGCTCCTGTTTCCCCACAGTGGTCGAGAAGGCCATACCAAGCTGCCATCATCTGATGCTCTTTAAACAGGCTCCTGTTTCCCCATGGAGGTACAGAGGCTATACAAAGCTGTCCTCCCATTTGCTCTGCAAACAAGCTCCCTGTTGCACAATGGAGATGGAGGGCCATGGGAAGCTGCCCTCTCCTGTAGCTCTGCAAAAAGCTCAAGTTGCCCACAGAGGTCGAGAGGGCTATGTAGGCTGCCTACCTCCTGAAGTTCTGCAAACAAGCAGCTCCTGTTGCCCCACAGAGGTCGATAAGGCCAGAAGAAGCTGCTCTGCCGAGTAGCTATGCAAAATAGATACTTTTTCCCTGTGGAGGTTGAGAGGGCCATACGAAGCTGCAATCACCCGAAGTTCTGCAAACAAGCAGTTCCTGTTGCCCCACGGAGGTCGAGAGAGCCATACGAAGCTGTCTTCCCCGAAGCTCTGCAAACAAGCTCATGTTGCCCCACAGAGGTGGAGAGGGCCATTCGAATCTGCCCTATCCTGAAGCTCTGCAAGTGAGTTCCTGTTACCCGACAGAGGTCGAAAGAGCCGTACGAAGCTGCCCTTCCTCAAACCACTGCAAACAAAAAGCTTCTGTTGCCTCACAGAGGACAAGAGTGCCATATGAAGATGCCCCACCAAAGCTCTGTAAAGAATATTATGTTGACCCATGGACATCGAGAGGGCCATATGAAGCTGCCCTTCCCTGAAGCTCTGCAAACAAGCAGTTTCTGTTTCCCCACAGAGGTTGAGAGGGCAATACAAAGCTGCCCTCCCCCGAAATTCTGGAAACAAGCAGCTCCTATTGCCCAATGGAGGTCGAGAGAGGGCTATACGGCTGCCCTACCACAAAACTCTACAAACAAGCTCCCTGTTGCCCCACGGTGGTCGAGAGGGCTATAAGAAACTGCCCTTCCCAGAATCTCTGCAAAAAGCAGTTCCTGGCTGTTGCCCCATGGAGTTCGAGAGGAAATCTGAAGCTGCCCTCCACTGAAGATCTGCAAACAAGCTCCTGTTGCCACATGGAGGTTGAGAGGCACAGAAGCTGCCCTAACCCGAAGGTCTGCAAACAAGCAGCTTCTGTTGCCACACAGAGGTCAAGAGGGCCACATGAAGCTGCTCTGTACCCAAAGCTCTGCAAACAAGCTGTTCGAGATGCTGCACAGAGGGCGAGAGCTCCATATGAAACTTCCCTTGCCAGAAGCTCAGCAAACAAGCAGCTTTTTTTTCCCCATGGTGGTCGAGAGGGCTATACAAAGCTGCACTTCCCCAATGCTCTGAAACAAGCTCCTGTTTCCCCAAAGAGGTCAAGAGGGCCAAACAAAGCTGCCCTCCCCCGAGGCTCTGCAAACAAGCAATTCCTGTTGCCCCACGGAGGTCGAGATGGCCATACAAAGTAGCCCTAACCTGAAGCTCTATAAACAAGCTCCTTTTGCTCCTTGGTGGTCAAGAGGGCTATACGAAGCTGCCCTCCCCTGAAACTCTGCAAACAAGCAGTTCCTGCTGCCCCATGGAGCCAATAGGGCCATACAAAGCTGCTCTACCCGAAGCTCGGCAAACAAGTTCATGTTACCCCACAGAGGTCGTCCAGCCAAGAAGTGACACTCCCAAAGATCTGAAAACAAAGTAGCTCCTGTTGTCCCAGTGAGGTAGAGAGGGCCTTATGAAACTGCTTTCACCCAAAGCTCTGCAAACAACAGCTCCTGTTGCCTCACGCGCAGGTTGAGAGGGCAGTACGAAGCTGCCCTTCCCCGAAGCTCTACAAACATGCTCCTGTTGCCCCACGGTGGTCGAGGGGGCCATATGAAGCTGCCCTCCCTGGAAGCTCTTCAAACAAGCAGTTCCTGTTGCCCCATGGAGGCCAATAGGGCCATACAAAGCTGCTCTACCCCGAAGCTCGGCAAACAAGTTCATGTTACCTCACAGAGGTAGAGTCAGCCATAAGAAGTGACACTCCCCCAAAGATCTGAAAACAAAGTAGCTCCTGTTGCCCGAAAGAGGTTGAGAGGACCTTACAAAGCTGTCCTCCCATGAAGATTTGCAAACAAGCAGCTCCAGCTGCCCTACAGAGGCCAGGAGGGCCAAATGAAGCTGCTGTCCCCCAAAGCTCTGCAAACAAGCATCTCCTGTTCCCCCCACAGAGGTCGAGAGGACAAAACAAAGCTGCCCTCTCCTGGAGATCTGCAAACACACAGCTCCTCTTGCCCCACAGAGGTAGAGTGGGCCATATGAAGCTGCCCTACCCCAAAGGTCTACAAACAAGTTCCTGTTGCCCCACGGTGATCGAGAGGGCCATAGAAAGCTACCTTCCCCAGAAGCTTTGCAAACAAGCAGTTCCTGTTGCCCCACGGAGTTTGAGAGGGCCATATGAAGCTGCCCTCCTCTCAAGATCTGCAAACAAGCTCCTGTTGCCACATGGAGGTCGAGAGGGACATAGTAAGCTGCCCTAACCTGATGATCTGCAAACAAGCAGCTCCTGTTGCCCCACGGAGGTCAATGGCTGTCTAGGCTGCCCTCTCCCAAGCTCTGCAAACAAGTTCATGTTGCTCCACAGAGGTTGAGAGGGCCACACAAAGCTGCCCTCTCCTGAAGCTCTACAAGCAAGCTCATGTTGCCCAACAGAGGATGAAAATGCCATACGAAGCTACCCTTCCCCAAAGCACTGCAAACAAACAGCTCCTGTTGCATCACAGAGGAGGAGAGTGCCATACGAAGATGCCCTTCCTCGAAGCTCTGTAAAGAATCTTCTATCAGACATCGAGAGTGTCATATGAAGCTGCCCTTCACCGAAGCTCTTGAAACAAGTAGCTCCTGTTGCCCCACAGAGGTAAAGAGGCAATACAAAGCTGCCCTCATATGAAGCTCTGCAAACAAGCAGCTCCAATTGCCTCACGGAGGTCAAGAGGGCTATCTGAAGCTTCCTACCCGGAAAATCTACAAACAAGATCCCGTTGCCCCACGGTGGTCAAGAGAGCCATATGAAGCTGCCTCCCCAGAAGCTCTGCAAACACTTAGCTCCTGTTGCCCCACAGAGGTCGAGACGGCCATAAGAAGTGGCCTCCCCAAGATCTGCAAACAAAGCAGCTCCTGTTGCCCCAAAGAGGTTGAGAGGGCCTTACGAAGCTGCCCTTCCATGAAGATTTGCAAACAAGCTGCTCCTGTTGCCCTGCATAGGTCAGGAGGACCATACGATGCTGCTGTCCACCAAAGCTCTGCAAACAAGCATCTCCTGTTCCCCACAGAGGTCGAGAGGGCAATATGAAGCTGCCCTCCTCTGAAGCTCTGCAAACATGCAGCTTCTATTGCCCCACAGAGGTCAAGAGGGCCATACGAAGCTGCACTGCCCCATAGGTCTACAAACAAGCTCCTGTTGCCCCACGGTGGTCGAGAGGGCCATATGAAGCTGCCCCACCCCAGAGGCTCTGCAAACAAGCAGTTCCTGTTGCCCCATGGAGTTCAAGAGGGACATACGAAGCTGCCCTCTTCTGAAGATCTGCAAACAAGTTCCTATTGCCACATGGAGGTCGAGAGGGCCGTAGGAATCTGCCCTAACCCGAAGGCCTGCAAACAAGAAGTTCCTGTTGCCATACAGAGGTCAAAAGGGCCACATGAAGCTGCTCTCCACCTGAAGCTCTGCAAACAAGCAGCTCCAGATGCCGCATAGAGGTTGAGAAGGCCATATAAAACTTCCCACGCCAGAAGCTCAGCAAACAAGCAGCTCTTTTTTCCCCATGGTGGTCGAGAGGGCCATATGAAGCTGCCCTACCCCGAAGCTCTATAAAAAAGCTCCTTTTCTGCACGGACGTCGAAAGGGCCATACAAACCTGCCCTACCCCAAAGCTCCGCAAACAAGCTCCTGTTTCTCCACAGAGGTCGAGACTGCAATAAGAAGTGGCCCTCCCCCCCAAAGATCTGCAAACAAAGCAGCTCCTGTTGCCCTGTGGAAGTCAGGAGGGCCATACAAAGCTGCTCTAACTAATAGCATTGCAAACAATCAGTTGCTGTTGCCCCACAGAGATTGAGAGGACAATACGAAGCTGCCCTCCCCTGAAGCTCTGCAAATAAGCAGCTCATGTTGCCCCACGGAGGTGGAGAGGGCCATACGAAGCTGCCCTACTCCGAAGGTCTATAAACAAGTTCCTGTTGCCCCATGGTGGACGAGAAGGCCATATGAAGCTGCCCTTTCCTGAAACTCTGCAAACAAGCAGCTCCTTTTGCCCCATGGAGTTCGAGAGGGCCATACGAAGCTATCCTCCACTAAAGATCAGCAAACAATCTCCCGTTGCCACATGGAGGTCGAGAGGGCCATAGGAAGCTGTCCTAACCTGAAAATCTGCAAACAAGCAATTCCTGTTCCCCACAGAGGTCGAGAGGGCCACATGAAGCTGCTATCCCCTCGAAGATCTGCAAACAAGCAGCTCCAGTTGCCGCACAGAGGTCGAGAGGACCATACGAACCTGTCCCCATTCGATGCTCTGCAAACAGGCTCCTGTTTCCCGACAGAGGTTGAGAGGGTCATACGAAGCTGCCTTCCCAGATGCTCTGCAAACAAGCTCTTGTTGCACCTTGGAGATCAAGAGGGCCATTCGAAGCTGCCCTCTCCTGAAGTTCTGCAAACAAGCTCCTGTTGCCCACAGAGGTCGAGAGGGTGATTAAGCTGCCCTCCTCCAAGCTCTGCAAGCAAGCAGCCCTGTTGGCCCACAGAGGTCAAGAAGGCCATACAAAGCTGCCCTGCTGCTATGCAAAATAGATCTTGTTTCCCAATGGAGGTTAAGAGGGCCATACAAAGCTGCCCTACCCCGAAGCACTACAATCAAGCTCCTGTTGCCCCACAGTAGTTGAGAGGGACATATGAAGCTGCCCTCACCCGAATGTCTGCAAACAAGTAGCTCCTGTTGCCCCACGGAGGTCGAGATGGCCATATGAAGCTGCATTACTCCAAAGCTCTATAAACAAGCTCCTGTTGCCCCTTGGTGATTGAGAGGGCCATACGATGCTGCCCTATCCTGAAGCTCTGCAAGCAAGCTCTTCTTACCCAACAGAGGTCAAAAAGGCCGTATGAAGCTGCCCTTCCCCAAACCACTGCAAACAAAAAGCTCCTGTTGCCTCACAGAGGACAAGAGTGCCATACAAAGATGCCCCCCTTGACTCTGTAAAGAATCTTCTGTCGACCCATGGAGGTTGAGAGGGCATATATGAAGCTGCCTTTCCCCGAAACTCTGCAACAAGCAGCTCCTGTTGCCCCACAGAGGTTGAGAGGGCAATACAAAGCTGCCCTCCCCCAAAGTTCTGGAAACAAGCAGCTCCTATTGCTCCACAGAGGTCGAGAGGGCTATACATTGCCTATTATGAAACTCTACAAACAAGCTCCTGTTGCCCCACAGTGGTAAACACGGCCATACGAAGCTCCCTCCCCAGAAGCTCTGCAAACAAGCAGTTTCTGGCTGTTGCCCCATGGCGGAGTTCGAAAGTGCCATACGAAGCTGCCATCCCCTGAAGATCAGCAAACAAAGCAGCTCCTGTTGCCCCAATGAGGTTGAGACTGTCTTATGAAGCTGCTTTCACCTGAAGCTCTGTGTACAAGCAGCTCCTGTTGCCCCACAGAGGTCGAGAGGGTTATATGAAGCTGCCCTACACCAAAGCTCTACAAACAAGCTCCTGTTGCCCCACGGTGGTCGAGAGGGCCATATGACGCTGCCTTCCCCGGAAGCTCTGCAAACAAACAGTTCCTGTTGTCTCATGGAGGTCGAGAGGGCCATACACAGTTGCCTTACCCCAAAGCTCTGCAAACAAGCTCCTGTTGCCCCACAGAGGTCAAGAAGGACATAAGAAGTAGCCCTCTCCCGAAGATCTGAAAACAAATCAGCTCCTGTTGTGCCAAAGAGGTTGAGAGGGCCTTACAAAGCTGCCCTCCAACGAAGATTTGCAAACAAGCAGCTCCAGTTGCCCTATGGAAGTCAGGATCGCCATAGAAAGATGCTGTCCATGAAAGCTCTGCAAACAAGCATCTCCTGTTGCCCCTCAGAGAACAAGAAGGCAATACGAAGATACCCTCCCTCGAAGCTCTGCAAACAAGCAGCTCCTGTTGCCCCACTGAGGTCGACAGTGCCATACAAAGCTGCCGTACCCGAAGGACTACAAACAAGATTTAGTTGCCCCATGGTGGTTGAGAGGGCCATATGAAGCTGCCCTTGCCAGAAGCTCTGCAAACAAGCAGCTCCTTTTGCCCCATGGAGTTCAAGGGGTCCATACGAAGCTGTCCTGCCCTGAAGTTCAGCAAACAAGCTCCTGTTGCCAGATGGATGTCGCGAGGGCCATAGGAAGCTGTCCTAAACTGAAGATCTGCAAACAAGCAGCTCCTGTTCTGCACAGAGGTCGAGAGGGCCACATGAAGCTGCTCTCCCTGAAGATCTGCAAATAAGCAGCTCCAGTTGCCACACAGAGGTGAGTGGGCCATCGAAGCTTCCCTCCCTGAAGCTCTGCAAACCATCAGCAATGTTTCCCACTGTGGTCGAGAAGGCCTAAGTTGCCATCATCTGATGATCTTTAAACAGGCTCCTGTTTCCTATGGAGTCGAGAGGGCCATCAGAGCTGTCCTCCCATTGCTCTGCAAACAAGCTCCTGTTGCACAATGGAGATGGAGGCCATGTGAAGCTGCCCTCTCCTGAAGCTCTGCAAACAAGCTCATGTTGCCCACAGAGGTCGAGAGGGCTATACAAAGCAGCCCTCCTCCCGAAGTTCTGCAAACAAGCAGCTCCTGTTGCCAACAGAGGTCGACAATGCCATAAGAAGCTGCTCTGCCGAGCAGCTATGCAAAATAGATCCCTTTTCCCCGTGGAGGTTGAGAGGGCCATACGAAGCTGCCCTCACCCAAAGCTCTGCAAACAAGCAGCTTCTGTTCCCCATGGAGGTCAAGAGGGCCATACGAAGCTGCCCTACCCTGAAGCTCTACAATCAAGCTCCTGTTGCCCCATGGAGGTCTAGAGCACCATATGAAGCTGCGTTCCTCGAAGCTCTGCAAACAAGCAGTTCATGTTGCCCCACGGAAGTCGAGAAAGCCATACGATGCTGTCTCCCCACGAAGCTCTGCAAACAAGCTCATGTTGCCCCACAGAGGTGGAGAGGGTCATAAGAAGCTGCCCTATCATGAAGCTCTGCAAGCGAGTTCCTGTTACCTGACAACGGTCGAAAAGACCATACGAAGCTGCCCTTCCCCAAACCACTGCAAACAAAAAGCTCCTGTTGCCTCACGGAGGACAAGAGTGCCATACGAAGATGCCCCCCCAAAGCTCTGTAAAGAATATTCTGTTGACCCATGTACGTCGAGAGGGCCATATGAAGCTGCCTTTCCCTGAAGCTCTGCAAACAAGCAGTTCCTTTTTCCCCACAGAGGTTGAGAGGGCAATACAAAGCAGCCATCCCCCGGAGTTCTGGAAACAAGCAGCTCCTATTGCCCAATGGAGGTCGAGAGGGCTATACGAAGCTGCCCTACCACAAAACTCTACAAACAAGCTCCTGTTGCCCCACGGTGGTCAAGAGGGCCATAAGAAACTGCCCTCCCCAGAAGCTCTGCAAAAAAAGCAGCTCCAGGCTGTTGCCCCATGGAGTTCGAGAGGGCCATACGAAGCTGCCCTAAACTGAAGATCTGCAAACAAGCTCCTGTTGCCACATTGAGGTTGAGAGGGCCATAGGAAGTGGCCCTAACCTGAAGGGTTGCAGACAAGCAGTTCCTGTTGCCCATGGAGGCCGATGGAGAACCATCTGAAGCTTCTCCTAGCCCGAGCTTCGGCAAACAAGTTCATGTTACCTCACAGAGGTCGAGTCAGCCATGAGAAGTGACACTCCCAAAGATCTGAAAACAAAGTAGCTCCTGTTACCGAAGAGGTTGAGAGGACCTTACGAAGCTACCCTCCCACGAAGATTTGCAAACAAGCAGCTCCTGTTGCCCTACAGAGGTCAGGAGGGCCATACGAAGCTGCTGTCCCCCAAAGCTCTGCAAACAAGCACCTCCTGTTGCCCCACAGAGGTCAAGAGGACAAAACAAAGCTGCCCTCCCCTGGAGCTCTGGAAACACACAGCTCCTCTTGCCCACAGAGGTTGAGTGGGCCATATGAAGCTGCCCTACCCCAAAGGTCTACAAACAAGCTCCTGTTGCCCCACGGTGATGGAGAGGGCCATACAAAGCTGCCTTCCCCAGAAGCTCTGCAAACAAGCAGCTCCTGTTGTTGCCCAAGAGTCGTAATGGCCATCGAAGCTGCCCTCCCCCGAAGCTCTGCAAACAAGTTCATGTTGCTCCACAGAGGTTGAGAGGGCCAGACAAAGCTACCCTCTCCTGAAGCTCTACAAGCAAGCTCATGTTGCCCAACAGAGGTTGAAAATGCCATACAAAGCTACCCTTCCCCAAAGCATTGCAAACAAACAGCTCCTGTTGCATCACAGAGGAGGAGAGTGCCATACGAAGATGCCCTCCCTCGAAGCTCTGTAAAGAATCTTCTATCAGACGTTGAGAGGGTCATATGAAGCTGTCCTTCCCCGAAGCTCTTGAAACAAGTAGCTCCTGTTGCCCCACAGAGGTCAAGAGGGCAATACAAAGCTGCTCTCCCCCTAAGCTCTGCAAACTAGCAGCTCCTATTGCATCATGGAGGTCGAGAGGGCTATACGAAGCATCCCTTCCCCGAAAATCTACAAACAAGCTCCTGTTGCCCCACGGTGGTCAAGAGGGCCATATGAAGCTGTCCTCCCCGGAAGCTCTGCAAACACTTAGCTCCTGTTGCCCCACAGAGGATGAGATGGCCATTAGAAGTGGTCCTCCCCTGAAGATCTGCAAACAAAGCAGCTCCTGTTGCCCCAAAGAGGTTGAGAGGGCCTTACAAAGCTGCCCTTCCACGAAGATGTGCAAACATCTGCTCCTGTTGCCCTGCAGAGGTCAGCAGGACCATACGAAGCTGCTGTCCACCAAAGCTCTGCAAACAAGCATCTCCTGTTCCCCACAGAGGTCGAGAGGGCAATATGAAGCTGCCCTCCCCTGAAGCTTCTATTGCCCCACAGAGGTCAAGAGGGCCATATGAAGCTGCCCTGCCCCATAGGTCTACAAACAAGCTCCTGTTGCCCCACGGTGGTTGAGAGGGCCATATAAAGCTGCCCACCCTGAAGCTCTGCAAACAAGCAGTTCCTGTTGCCCCATGGAGTTCGAGAGA
Organism: Neoceratodus forsteri; assembly: GCA_016271365.2. Lineage (NCBI taxonomy): Eukaryota > Metazoa > Chordata > Ceratodontiformes > Ceratodontidae > Neoceratodus > Neoceratodus forsteri. Next base: position 1,732,699,321 of record CM057450.1, on the reverse strand, counting down.
GACATACGGAGCTGCCCTCTTCTGAAGATCTGCAAACAAGCTCCTATTGCCGCATGGAGGTCGAGAGGGCCGTAGGATTCAGCCCTAACCCGAAGGTCTGCAAACAAGCAGCTCCTGTTGCCATACAGAGGTCAAGAGGGCCACATGAAGCTGCTCTCCACCTGAAGCTCTGCAAGCAAGCAGCTCCAGATGCCACACAGAGGTCGAGAAGGCCATTTAAAACTTCCCATGCCAGAAGCTCAGTAAACAAGCAGCTCTTTTTTCCCCTTGGTGGTTGAGAGGGCCATAGAGCTGCCCCTACCCGAAGCTCTATAAACAAGCTCCTTTTTCATAAAAGAGTACGAAAGGGCCATACAAAGCTGCCCTACCCCAAAGCTCCTAAACAAGATCCTGTTTCTCCACAGAGGTCATGATGGCCATAAGAGTGGCCCTCCCCAAAGATCTGCAAACAAAGCAGCTCCTGTTTCCCTATGGAAATCAGGAGGGCCTACTAAGCTGCTCTAACTAATAGCTCTGCAAACAAGCAGCTCCTGTTGCCCCACAGAGATTGAGAGGACAATACTGACTGCCCTCCCTGAAGCTCTGCAAACAAGCAGCTCCTGTTGCCCCACAGAGGTCGAGAGGCCAAGAAGCTGCCCCTACTCCAAGGTCTATAAACAAGTTCCTGTTGCCCATGTGGTGGACAAAGAGGCCATACAAACTGCCCTCTCCTGAAACTCTGCAAACAAGCACTCCTTTTTCCCCATGGATTTCAAAGGGCCACACAAAGCTATCCTCCTCTGAAGATCGGCAAACAAGCTCCTGTTGCCACATGGAGGTCGAGAGGGCCATGGGAAGCTGTCCTAACCTGAAAATCTGCAAACAAGCAGTTCCTGTTTCCCACAGAGGTCGAGAGGGCCACATGAAGCTGCTATCCCTCGAAGATCTGAAAACAAGCGGCTCCAGTTGCCGCACAGAGGCCGAGAGGACCATACAAACCTGTCCTCGTTTGATGCTCTGCAAACAGGCACCTGTTTCCCCGCAGAGGTTGAGAGGGTCATACAAAGCTGCCTTCCCAGATGCTCTGCAAACAAGCTCCTGTTGCACCATGGAGATCAAGAGAGTCATTTGAAGCTGCCCTCTCCTGAAGCTCTGCAAACAAGCTCCTGTTGCCCACAGAGGTCGAGAGGGCTATACAAAGCTGCCCTCCTCCCGAAGCTCTGCAAGCAAGCAGCTCCTGTTGGCCCACAGAGGTCAAGAAGGCCATACAAAGCTGCCCTGCTCTGCTGCTATGCAAAATAGATCTTGTTTCTCCATGGAGGTTAAGAGGGCCATACTTGGCTGCCCTACCCCGAAGCACTACAATCAAGCTCCTGTTGCCCCACAGTAGTTGAGAGGGCCATATGATGCTGCACTCACCCGAAGGTCTGCAAACAAGCAGCTCCTGTTGCCCCACACGGAGGTTGAGATGGCCATATGAAGCAGCATTACTCCAAAGCTCTATAAACAAGCTCCTGTTGCCCTTGATTTCGAGAGGGCCTACGATGCTGCCCTATCCTGAAGCTCTGCAAGCAAGCTCTTCTTACCCAACAGAGGTTTAAATGGCGTGCATAAGCTGCCCTTCCCCAAACCACTGCAGACAAGCTTCTGTTGCCTCACAGAGGTCAAGAGTGCCATACGAGGTACCCCCCTCAACTCTGTAATGAATCTTCCGTTGACCCATGGAGGTTGAAGGCATACATGAGCTAAGCTTCCTGAAGATCTGCAACAAGCAGCTCCTGTTGCCCACAGAGGTTGAGAGGGCAATACAAAGCTGCCCTCCCCCGGAGTTTTGGAAACAAGCAGCTGCTATTGCTCCATGGAGGTCGAGAGGGCTATACAAGGTTGCCCTACCACGAAACTCTACAAACAAGATCCTGTTGCCCCACGGTGGTCAACAGGGCCATACGAAGCTCCGTTCCCAGAAGCTCTGCAAACAAGCAGTTTCTGGATGTTGCTTCATGGAGTTCGAGGGGGCCATACGATGCTGCCCTATCCTGAAGCTCTGCAAGCAAGCTCTTCTTACCCAACAGAGGTTTAAATGGCCGTACGAAGCTGCCCTTCCCCAAACCACTGCAGACGAAAAGCTTCTGTTGCCTCACAGAGGTCAAGAGTGCCATACGAAGGTGCCCCCCCTCAACTCTGTAATGAATCTTCCGTTGACCCATGGAGGTTGAGAGGGCATACATGAAGCTGCGCTTCCCTGAAGATCTGCAACAAGCAGCTCCTGTTGCCCACAGAGGTTGAGAGGGCAATACAAAGCTGCCCTCCCCCGAAGTTTTGGAAACAAGCAGCTGCTATTGCTCCATGGAGGTCGAGAGGGCTATACAAGGTTGCCCTACCACGAAACTCTACAAACAAGATCCTGTTGCCCCAACGGTTCACAGGGCCATATAAACTCCGTTCCCAAACTCTGCAAACAAGCAGTTTCTGGATGTTGCTTCATGGAGTTAGAAGGGCCATACAAGCTGCCATCCCTGAAGTTCTGCAATAAAGCAGCTCCTGTTGCCCCAATGAGGTTGAGACTGCCTTATGAAGCTGCTTTCACCTGAGCTCTGCAAACAAGTAGTTCCTATTGCTTCATGGAGGTCGAGAGGGCCATATGCAGCTGCCCTACCCGAGCTCTGCAAAACATGCTCCTGTTGCCCCACAGAGGTCAAGAAGGACATAAGAAGTAGCCCTCCCAGAAGATCCACTAAACAAATCAGCTCCTGTTGCGCCATAGAGTTTGAGAGGGCCTTACAAGCTTCCCTCCAAGATTTGCAAAAGCACTCCTGTTGCCCTATGGAAGTCAGGAGGGCCATAGAAAGCTGCTGTCCATAAAGCTCTCCAAACAAGCAACTCGTGTTGCCCTCAGAGAACAAGAGGGCAATACGAAGATACCCTCCTTGAACTCTGCAAACAAGCAGCTCCTGTTTGCTTACACTGAGTCGATAGAGGCCATCACTGAAGCTGCCCTACCGAAGGTCTACAAACAAGCTATTGTTGCCCCCATGGTGGTCAAGAGGGCCATATAAGCTGCCCTTCCCAGAAGCTCTGCAAACAAGCAGCTCCTTTTGCCCCATGGAGTTCGAGAGAGACCAACAAGCTGTCCTCCCTTGAAGTTCGGCAAACAAGCTCCTGTTGCCAGATGGATGTCGAAAGGGCCATAGAGCTGTCCTAAACTGAAGATCTGCAAACAAGCAGCTCCTGTTCTGCACAGAGGTCGAGAGGGGCCACATGAAGCTGCTCTCCCTGAAGATCTGCAAACAAAAGCTCAGTTGCTGCACAGAGGTGAGTGGGCCATCACAAGCTTCCCTCCCTGAAGCTCTGCAAACCATCAGCTCTGTTTCCTCATAGTGGTTGAGAAGGCCATACGAAGCTACCCTCATCTGATTCTCTTTAAACAGGCTCCTGTTTCCCCACGGAAGTCGAGAGGGCCATTCGAAGCTGTCCTCCCATTTGCTCTGCAAACAAGCTCCTGTTGCACAATGGAGATCGAAGGCCATGTGAAGCTGCCTCTCCTGAAGCTCTGCAAACAAGCTCAAGTTGCCCACAGAGGTCGAGAGGGCTACATGAGGCTGCCCTCCTCCCGAAGTTCTGCAAACAAGCAGCTCCTGTTGCCCACAGAGGTCGACAATGCCATAAGAAGCTGCTCTGCTGAGCTGCTATGCAAAATAGATCCTTTTTCCCCATGGAGGCTGAGAGGGCCATACGAAGCTGCCGTCACCCGAAGCTCTGCAAACAAGCCGCTTCTGTTCCCCATGGAGGTCAAGAGGGCCATACGAAGCTACCCTTCCCTGAAGCTCTACAATCAAGCTCCTGTTGCCCCATGGTGGTCGAGAGTACCATATGAAGCTGTCTTCCTCGAAGCTCTGCAAACAAGCAGTTCCTGTTGCCCCACGGAGGTCGAGAGAGCCATACGAAGCTGTTTTCCCTTGAAGCTCTGCAAACAAGCTCATGTTCTCCCACAGAGATGGAAAAGGCCGCCTAAACTGCCCTATCCTGAAGCTCTGCAAGCGAGTTCCTGTTATCCGACAGAGGTGGAAAAAGGCCATACAAAGCTGTCCTTCCCAAACCACTGCAAACAAAAAGCTCCCTGTTGCCTCACAGAGGACAAAGAGTGCATACAAAGATACCCCAAAGCCCTGTAATGAATCTTATGTTGACCCATGAATACGAGAGGGCCATATGGAAGCTGCCAGTTCCCTGAAGCTCTGCAAACAAGCAGTTCCTGTTTCCCCACAGAGGTTGAGAGGCAATACAAAGCTGCCCTCCCGAAGGTCTGCAAACCACGCAGCTCCTATTGCCCAATGGAGGTTGAGAGGGCTAACAAGCTGCCCTACCACAAAGCTCTACAAACAAGCTCCTGTTGCCCCACGGTGGTTGAAATACATAAGAAACTGCCTCTCCCAGAAGCTCTGCAAACAAGCAGTTCCTGGCTGTTGCCCACGGAGTTCAAGAGGCCATATGAAGCTGTCCTCCACTGAAGATCTGCAAACAAGCTCCTGTTGCCACAGGGAGGTCAAAGAGGCCATAGGAGCAGCTCTACTCGACGTCTGCAAACAAGCAGCTCCTGTTACCACACAGCGGGTCAAGAGGGCCACATGAAGCTGCTCTGCACCTGAAGCGCTGCAAACAAGCAGTTCAGATGCTGCACAGAGGGTGAGGCGCCATAAAACTTCCCTTGCGAAGCTCCGCAAACAAGCAGCTCTTTTTTCCCCACAGTGGTCTAGGGCCATACAAAGCTACACTCCCCAATGCTTTGAAAACAAGCTCCTGTTTCCCCACAGAGTCAGAGGGTCAAAAAAGCTACCCTTCCCCGAGCTCTGCAAACAAGCAACTCCTGTTGCCCACTTAGGTCAAGATGGCCATACAAAGCTGCCCTACCAAGACTCTATAAACAAGCTCCTGTTGCCCCTCGGTGGTCAGAGGGCCATATGAAACTACCCTCCTGAAGCTCTGCAAACAAGCAGTTCCTGTTACCCCACAGAGGTCAAGAGGGCCATATAAACTGCCCTCCCGAAGTCTGCAAACAGAGCAGCTCCTGTTGTCCCAATGAGGTTTGAGAGGGCCTTATGAAGCTACTTTCACCCAAAGCTCTGCAAACAACAGCTCCTGTTGCCCACATAGGTTGAGAGGGCAGTCAGGCTGCCCTTCCAGACTCTACAAACACACTCCTGTTGCCCCATGGTGGTGGGGGCCATATGAAGCTGCCCTCCTGGAAGCTCTTCAAACAAGCAGTTCCTGTTGCCCCATGGAGGCCAATAGGGCCATACAAAGCTGCTCTCCCGGACTATCGTAAACAAGTTCATGTTACCCCACAGAGTCGAGACAGCCATAAGAGTGACACTCCCAAAGATCTGAAAACAAAGTAGCTCAGTTGCCCGAAGAGTTGATAGAACCTTCAAAGCTGCCCTCCACAAAGATTTGCAAACAAAGCAGCTCCTGTTGCCCTACAGAGGTCAGGAGGGCCATAGAGGCTGCTGTTCCCCAAGCTCTGCAAACAAGAATATCCTGTTGCCCCACAAGTTGAGAGGACAAACAAACTTTCCTCCCTGGAGCTCTGCAAACACACACAGCTCCTCTTGCCCCACAGAGGTAGAGTGGGCCATATGAAGCTGCCCTACCCCATGGGTCTACAAAACAATCCCTGTTGCCCCACGGTGATCGAGAGGGCAATACAAAGCTGCCTTCCCCAGAAACTCTGCAAACAAGCAGTTCCTGTTGCCCCACAGAGTTTGAGAGGGCCATACGAAGCTGCCCTCCTGTCAAGATCTGCAAACAAGCTCCTGTTGCTACATGGAGGTCGAGATGGACATAGTAATCTGCCCTAACCTGATGATCTGCAAACAAGCAGCTCCTGTTGCCACACGGAGGTCGTAATGGCCATATGAAGCTGCCCTCCCCCGAAGCTCTGCAAACAAGTTCATGTTGCTCCACAGAGGTCGAGAGGGCCATACAAAGCTGCCCTCTCCTGAAGCTCTACAAGCAAGCTCATGTTGCCCAACAGAGGTTGAAAATGCCATACGAAGCTACCCTTCCCCAAAGCACTGCAAATAAACAGCTCCTGTTGCATCACAAAGGAGGAGAGTGCCATACGAAGATGCCCCCCCCCGAAGCTCTGTAAAGAATCTTCTATTGACAGACGTTGAGAGGGTCATATTAAGCTGCCCTTCCCTGACGCTATTGAAACAAGTAGCTCCTGTTGCCCCACAGAGGTCAAGAGGGCAATACAAAGCTGCCCTCCCCTGAAGCTCTGCAAACAAGCAGCTCCAATTGCCCCATGGAGGCAGAGAGGGCTATATGAAGCTTCCCTACCCTGAAAATCTACGAACAAGCTCCTGTTGCCCCACGGTGGTCAAGAGAGCCATATGAAGCTGCCCTCCCCAGAAGCTCTGCAAACACTTAGCTCCTGTTGCCCCACAGAGGTCGAGACAGCCATAAGAAGTGGCCCTCCCCCAAAGATCTGCAAACAAAGCAGCTCCTGTTGCCCCAAAGAGGTTGAGAGGGCCTTACAAAGCTGCCCTTCCATGAAGATTTGCAAACAAGCAGCTCCAGCTGCCCTACAGAGGCCAGGAGGGCCAAATGAAGCTGCTGTCCCCCAAAGCTCTGCAAACAAGCATCTCCTGTTCCCCCACAGAGGTCGAGAGGACAAAACAAAGCTGCCCTCTCCTGGAGATCTGCAAACACACAACTCCTCTTGCCCCACAGAGGTAGAGTGGGCCATATAAACTGCCCTACCCCAAGGTCTACAAACAAGTTCCTGTTGCCCCCACGGTGATCGAGAGGGCCATAAGCTTCACCTTCCCAGAAGCTTTGCAAACAAGCAGTTCCTGTTGCCCCACCGAGTTTGAGAGGGCCATATGAAGCTGCCCTCCTCTCAAGATCTGCAAACAAGCTCCTGTTGCCACATGAGGTCAGAGGGACATAGTAAGCTGCCCTAACCTGATGATCTGCAAACAAGCAGCTCCTGTTGCCCCGGAGGTCGTAATGGCTGTATGACTGCCCTCTCCCAAGCTCTGCAAACAAGTTCATGTTGCTCACAGAGGTTGAAGGGCCACACAACTGCCCTCTCCTGAAGCTCTACAAAAGCAAGCTCATGTTGCCCAACAGAGGATGAAAATGCCACTGAAAGCTACCCTTCCCAAAGCACTGCAAACAAACAGCTCCTGTTGCATCACAGAGGAGAGAGTGCCATACGAAGATGCCCTTCCTCGAAGCTCTGTAAAGAATCTTCTATCAGACATCGAGAGTGTCATATGAAGCTGCCCTTCACCGAAGCTCTTGAAACAAGTAGCTCTGTTGCCCCACAGAGGTAAAGGGCAATACAAAGCTGCCCTCATATGAAGCTCTGCAAACAAGCAGCTCAATTGCCTCCACGGAGGTCAAGAGGGCTATCTGAAATCCCTACCCGGAAAATCTACAAACAAGATCCCGTTGCCCCACGGTTGGTCAAGAGAGCCATATGAGGCTGCCCTCCCAGAAGCTCTGCAAACACTTAGCTCCTGTTGCCCCACAGAGGCCGAGGCGGCCATAAGTAGCCCTCCCGAAGATCTGCAAACAAAGCAGCTCCTGTTGCCCCAAAGAGGTTGAGAGGGCCTTCACTGCCCCTTCCATGAAGATTTGCAAACAAGCTGCTCCTGTTGCCCTGCATAGGTCAGGAGGACCATACGATGCTGCTGTCACAAAGCTCTGCAAACAAGCATCTCCTGTTCCCACAGAGGTCGAGAGGGCAATATGAAGCTGCCTCTCCTCTGAAGCTCTGCAAACATGCAGCTTCTATTGCCCCACAGAGGTCAAGAGGGCCATACGAAGCTGCACTGCCCATAGGTCTACAAACAAGCTCCTGTTGCCCCACGGTGGTGAGAGGGGCCATATGAAGCTGCCCACCCCAGAGGCTCTGCAAACAAGCAGTTCCTGTTGCCCCATGGAGTTCAAGAGGGACATGAAGCTGCCCTCTTCTGAAGATCTGCAAACAAGTTCCTATTGCCACATGGAGTCGAGAGGCCGTGGGAATCTGCCTAACTGAAGGCCTGCAAACAAAGTTCCTGTTGCCATACAGAGGTCAAAAGGGCCACATGAGCTGCTCTCCACCTGAAGCTCTGCAAACAAGCAGCTCCAGATGCCGCATAGAGGTTGAGAAGGCCATATAAAACTTCCATGAAGCTCAGCAAACAAGCAGCTCTTTTTCCCCATGGTGGTGAGAGAGGCCATATGAAGCTGCCCTACCCAAGCTCTATAAAAAGCTCCTTTTCTGCCCAGACGTCGAAGAGGCCATACAAACCTGCCCTACCCCAAAGCTCATAAAACAAGCTCCTGTTTCTCCACAGAGGTCGAGACTGCAAAGAAGTGGCCCTCCCAAAGATCTGCAAACAAAGCAGCTCCTGTTGCCCTGTGGAAGTCAGGAGGCCATACAAAAGCTGCTCTAACTAATAGCATTGCAAACAATCAGTTGCTGTTGCCCCTCAGAGATTGAGAGGACAATCACGAAGCTGCCCTCCTGAAGCTCTGCAAATAAGCAGCTCATGTTGCCCCAGGGGGGAGAGGGCCATCTGAAGCTGCCCTACTCCGAAGGTCTATAAACAAGTTCCTGTTGCCCCATGGTGGACGAGAGGCCATATGAGCTGCCCTTTCTGAAACTCTGCAAACAAGCAGCTCCTTTTGCCCCATGGAGTTCGAGAGGGCCATCGAGGCTATCCTCCACTAAAGATCAGCAAACAATCTCCCGTTGCCACATGAGTCGCAGAGGGCCATAGGAAGCTGTCCTAACCTGAAAATCTGCAAACAAGCAATTCCTGTTCCACAGAGGTCGAGAGGGCCACATGAGCTGCTATCCCTCAAGATCTGCAAACAAGCAGCTCCAGTTGCCTCTGAAGTCGAGAGGACCATATGAACCTGTCCCCATTCGATGCTCTGCAAACAGGCTCCTGTTTCCCGACAGAGGTTGAGAGGGTCCTCTGAGCTGCCTTCCCAGATGCTCTGCAAACAAGCTCTTGTTGCACCTTGGAGATCAAGAGGGACCCGAAGCTGCCCTCTCCTGAAGTTCTGCAAACAAGCTCCTGTTGCCCACAGAGGTCGAGAGGTGATCTGGCTGCCCTCCTCCAGCTCTGCAAGCAAGCAGCTCCTGTTGGCCCACAGAGGTCAAGAAGGCCATACAAAGCTGCCCTGCTGCTATGCAAAATAGATCTTGTTCCCAATGGAGGTTAAGAGGCCATACAAAGCTGCCCTACCCAGAGCACTACAATCAAGCTCCTGTTGCCCACAGTAGTTGAGAGGGACATATGAAGCTGCCCTCACCGAATGTCTGCAAACAAGTAGCTCCTGTTGCCCCACGGAGGTCGGAGATGGCCATATGAAGCTGCATTACTCCAAGCTCTATAAACAAGCTCCTGTTGCCCTTGGTGATCGAGAGGGCCATAAGATGCTGCCCTATCCTGAAGCTCTGCAAAGCAAGCTCTTCTTACCCAACAGAGGTCAAAAAGCCAGTAAAGCTGCCTTCCCAAACCACTGCAAACAAAAAGCTCCTGTTGCCTCACAGAGGACAAGAGTGCCATACAAAGATGCCCCCCTTGACTCTGTAAAGAATCTTCTGTCGACCCATGGAGGTTGAGAGGGCATATATGAAGCTGCCTTTCCCCGAAACTCTGCAACAAGCAGCTCCTGTTGCCCCACAGAGGTTGAGAGGGCAATACAAAGCTGCCCTCCCCCAAAGTTCTGGAAACAAGCAGCTCCTATTGCTCCACAGAGGTCGAGAGGGCTATACAACGTTGCCTATTATGAAACTCTACAAACAAGCTCCTGTTGCCCCACAGTGGTAAACACGGCCATACGAAGCTCCCTCCCCAGAAGCTCTGCAAACAAGCAGTTTCTGGCTGTTGCCCCACGGCGGAGTTCGAAAGTGCCATACGAAGCTGCCATCCCCTGAAGATCAGCAAACAAAGCAGCTCCTGTTGCCCCAATGAGGTTGAGACTGTCTTATGAAGCTGCTTTCACCTGAAGCTCTGTGTACAAGCAGCTCCTGTTGCCACAGAGGTCGAGAGGGTTATATGAAGCTGCCCTACACAAAGCTCTACAAACAAGCTCCTGTTGCCCCCACGGTGGTCGAGAGGGCCATATGGCGCTGCCTTCCGGAAGCTCTGCAAACAAACAGTTCCTGTTGTCTCATGGAGTCAGAGGGCCATACACAGTTGCCTTACCCCAAAGCTCTGCAAACAAGCTCCTGTTGCCCCACAGAGGTCAAGAAGGACATAAAGTAGCCCTCTCGAAGATCTGAAAACAAATCAGCTCCTGTTGTGCCAAAGAGGTTGAGAGGGCCTTACAAAGCTGCCCTCAACGAGTTTGCAAACAAGCAGCTCCAGTTGCCCTATGGAAGTCAGGATCGCCATAGAAAGATGCTGTCCATAAGCTCTGCAAACAAGCATCTCCTGTTGCCTCAGAGAACAAGAAGGCAATAGAAGATACCCTCCCTCGAGCTCTGCAAACAAGCAGCTCCTGTTGCCCCACTGAGGTCGACAGTGCCATACAAAGCTGCATGCCGAAGGACTACAAACAAGATTTGAGTTGCCCATGGTGGTTGAGAGGGCCATATGAAGCTGCCCTTGCCAGAAGCTCTGCAAACAAGCAGCTCCCTTTTCCCCATGGAGTTCAAGGGTCCATCGAGCTGTCCTGAAGTTCAGCAAACAAGCTCCTGTTGCCAGATGGATGTCGCGAGGGCCATAGGAAGCTGTCCTAAACTGAAGATCTGCAAACAAGCAGCTCCTGTTCTGCACAGAGGTCGAGAGGGCCACATGAAGCTGCTCTCCCCTGAAGATCTGCAAATAAGCAGCTCCAGTTGCCACACAGAGGTGAGTGGGCCATACGAAGCTTCCCTCCCCTGAAGCTCTGCAAACCATCAGCTAATGTTTCCCCACTGTGGTCGAGAAGGCCATACGAAGTTGCCATCATCTGATGATCTTTAAACAGGCTCCTGTTTCCCTATGGAGGTCGAGAGGGCCATACGAAGCTGTCCTCCCATTTGCTCTGCAAACAAGCTCCTGTTGCACAATGGAGATGGAGGGCCATGTGAAGCTGCCCTCTCCTGAAGCTCTGCAAACAAGCTCATGTTGCCCACAGAGGTCGAGAGGGCTATACAAAGCAGCCCTCCTCCCGAAGTTCTGCAAACAAGCAGCTCCTGTTGCCAACAGAGGTCGACAATGCCATAAGAAGCTGCTCTGCCGAGCAGCTATGCAAAATAGATCCCTTTTCCCCGTGGAGGTTGAGAGGGCCATCATGAGCTGCCCTCACCCAAGCTCTGCAAACAAGCAGCTTCTGTTCCCATGGAGGTCAAGAGGGCCATCTGAGCTGCCCTACCCTGAAGCTCTACAATCAAGCTCCTGTTGCCCCATGGAGGTCTAGAGTACCATATGAAGCTGCGTTCCTCGAAGCTCTGCAAACAAGCAGTTCATGTTGCCCCACGGAGGTCGAGAAAGCCATACGATGCTGTCTCCCCACGAAGCTCTGCAAACAAGCTCATGTTGCCCCACAGAGGTGGAGAGGGTCATAAGAAGCTGCCCTATCATGAAGCTCTGCAAGCGAGTTCCTGTTACCTGACAACGGTCGAAAAGACCATACGAAGCTGCCCTTCCCCAAACCACTGCAAACAAAAAGCTCCTGTTGCCTCACGGAGGACAAGAGTGCCATACGAAGATGCCCCCCCAAAGCTCTGTAAAGAATATTCTGTTGACCCATGTACGTCGAGAGGGCCATATGAAGCTGCCTTTCCCTGAAGCTCTGCAAACAAGCAGTTCCTTTTTCCCCACAGAGGTTGAGAGGGCAATACAAAGCAGCCATCCCCCGAAGTTCTGGAAACAAGCAGCTCCTATTGCCCAATGGAGGTCGAGAGGGCTATACGAAGCTGCCCTACCACAAAACTCTACAAACAAGCTCCTGTTGCCCCACGGTGGTCAAGAGGGCCATAAGAAACTGCCCTTCCCAGAAGCTCTGCAAAAAAAGCAGCTCCAGGCTGTTGCCCCATGGAGTTCGAGAGGGCCATACGAAGCTGCCCTAAACTGAAGATCTGTAAACAAGCTCCTGTTGCCACATTGAGGTTGAGAGGGCCATAGGAAGTGGCCCTAACCTGAAGGTTTGCAGACAAGCAGTTCCTGTTGCCCATGGAGGCCGATAAGGCAATACGAAGCTGCTCTAGCCCGGAGCTCGGCAAACAAGTTCATGTTACCTCACAGAGGTCGAGTCAGCCATGAGAAGTGACACTCCCCCAAAGATCTGAAAACAAAGTAGCTCCTGTTACCCGAAAGAGGTTGAGAGGACCTTACGAAGCTACCCTCCCACGAAGATTTGCAAACAAGCAGCTCCTGTTGCCCTACAGAGGTCAGGAGGGCCATACGAAGCTGCTGTCCCCCAAAGCTCTGCAAACAAGCACCTCCTGTTGCCCCACAGAGGTCAAGAGGACAAAACAAAGCTGCCCTCCCCTGGAGCTCTGGAAACACACAGCTCCTCTTGCCCACAGAGGTTGAGTGGGCCATATGAAGCTGCCCTACCCCAAAGGTCTACAAACAAGCTCCTGTTGCCCCACGGTGATGGAGAGGGCCATACAAAGCTGCCTTCCCCAGAAGCTCTGCAAACAAGCAGCTCCTGTTGCCCCACGGAGGTCGTAATGGCCATACGAAGCTGCCCTCCCCCGAAGCTCTGCAAACAAGTTCATGTTGCTCCACAGAGGTTGAGAGGGCCAGACAAAGCTACCCTTCCTGAAGCTCTACAAGCAAGCTCATGTTGCCCAACAGAGGTTGAAAATGCCATACAAAGCTACCCTTCCCCAAAGCACTGCAAACAAACAGCTCCTGTTGCATCACAGAGGAGGAGAGTGCCATACGAAGATGCCCTCCCTCGAAGCTCTGTAAAGAATCTTCTATCAGACGTTGAGAGGGTCATATGAAGCTGTCCTTCCCCGAAGCTCTTGAAACAAGTAGCTCCTGTTGCCCCACAGAGGTCAAGAGGGCAATACAAAGCTGCTCTCCCCCTAAGCTCTGCAAACTAGCAGCTCCTATTGCATCATGGAGGTCGAGAGGGCTATCGAACATCCCTTCCCGAAAATCTACAAACAAGCTCCTGTTGCCCCACGGTGGTCAAGAGGCCATATGAAACTGTCCTCCCGGAGGCTCTGCAAACACTTAGCTCCTGTTGCCCCACAGAGGATGAGATGGCCATTAAAGTGGTCCTCCCTGAAGATCTGCAAACAAAGCAGCTCCTGTTGCCCCAAAGAGGTTGAGAGGGCCTTACAAAGCTGCCCTTCCACGAAGATGTGCAAACATCTGCTCCTGTTGCCTGCAGAGGTCAGCAGGACCATACGAAGCTGCTGTCCACCAAAGCTCTGCAAACAAGCATCTCTGTTCCCCACAGAGGTCGAGAGGGCAATATGAAGCTGCCCTCCCCTGAAGCTTCTATTGCCCCACAGAGGTCAAGAGGGCCATATGAAGCTGCCCTGCCCCATAGGTCTACAAACAAGCTCCTGTTGCCCCACGGTGGTTGAGAGGGCCATATAAAGCTGCCCACCCCTGAAGCTCTGCAAACAAGCAGTTCCTGTTGCCCCATGGAGTTCGAGAGAGACATACGAAGCTGCCCTCTTCTGAAGATCTGCAAACAAGCTCCTATTGCCGCATGGAGGTCGAGAGGGCCGTAGGATTCAGCCCTAACCCGAAGGTCTGCAAACAAGCAGCTCCTGTTGCCATACAGAGGTCAAGAGGGCCACATGAAGCTGCTCTCCACCTGAAGCTCTGCAAGCAAGCAGCTCCAGATGCCACACAGAGGTCGAGAAGGCCATTTAAAACTTCCCATGCCAGAAGCTCAGTAAACAAGCAGCTCTTTTTTCCCCTTGGTGGTTGAGAGGGCCATATGAAGCTGCCCTACCCCGGAGCTCTATAAACAAGCTCCTTTTCCGCAAAGAGGTCGAAAGGGCCATACAAAGCTGCCCTACCCCAAAGCTCCGCAAACAAGATCCTGTTTCTCCACAGAGGTCATGATGGCCATAAGAAGTGGCCCTCCCCCAAAGATCTGCAAACAAAGCAGCTCCTGTTTCCCTATGGAAATCAGGAGGGCCATACAAAGCTGCTCTAACTAATAGCTCTGCAAACAAGCAGCTCCTGTTGCCCCACAGAGATTGAGAGGACAATACGAAGCTGCCCTCCCCTGAAGCTCTGCAAACAAGCAGCTCCTGTTGCCCCACAGAGGTCGAGAGGGCCATAAGAAGCTGCCCTACTCCAAAGGTCTATAAACAAGTTCCTGTTGCCCCATGGTGGACAAGAGGGCCATACGAAGCTGCCCTCTCCTGAAACTCTGCAAACAAGCAGCTCCTTTTTCCCCATGGATTTCAAGAGGGCCACACAAAGCTATCCTCCTCTGAAGATCGGCAAACAAGCTCCTGTTGCCACATGGAGGTCGAGAGGGCCATAGGAAGCTGTCCTAACCTGAAAATCTGCAAACAAGCAGTTCCTGTTTCCCACAGAGGTCGAGAGGGCCACATGAAGCTGCTATCCCTCGAAGATCTGAAAACAAGCGGCTCCAGTTGCGCTGAGGCCGAGAGGACCATACAAACCTGTCCTCGTTTGATGCTCTGCAAACAGGCACCTGTTTCCCCGCAGAGGTTGAGAGGGTCATACAAAGCTGCCTTCCCAGATGCTCTGCAAACAAGCTCCTGTTGCACCATGGAGATCAAGAGAGTCATTTGAAGCTGCCCTCTCCTGAAGCTCTGCAAACAAGCTCCTGTTGCCCACAGAGGTCGAGAGGGCTATACAAAGCTGCCCTCCTCCCGAAGCTCTGCAAGCAAGCAGCTCCTGTTGGCCCACAGAGGTCAAGAAGGCCATACAAAGCTGCCCTGCTCTGCTGCTATGCAAAATAGATCTTGTTTCTCCATGGAGGTTAAGAGGGCCATACTTGGCTGCCCTACCCCGAAGCACTACAATCAAGCTCCTGTTGCCCCACAGTAGTTGAGAGGGCCATATGATGCTGCACTCACCCGAAGGTCTGCAAACAAGCAGCTCCTGTTGCCCCACGGAGGTCGAGATGGCCATATGAAGCTGCATTACTCCAAAGCTCTATAAACAAGCTCCTGTTGCCCTTCGGTGTTCGAGAGGGCCATACGATGCTGCCCTATCCTGAAGCTCTGCAAGCAAGCTCTTCTTACCCAACAGAGGTTTAAATGGCCGTACGAAGCTGCCCTTCCCCAAACCACTGCAGACGAAAAGCTTCTGTTGCCTCACAGAGGTCAAGAGTGCCATACGAAGGTGCCCCCCCCTCAACTCTGTAATGAATCTTCCGTTGACCCATGGAGGTTGAGAGGGCATACATGAAGCTGCGCTTCCCTGAAGATCTGCAACAAGCAGCTCCTGTTGCCCACAGAGGTTGAGAGGGCAATACAAAGCTGCCCTCCCCCGAAGTTTTGGAAACAAGCAGCTGCTATTGCTCCATGGAGGTCGAGAGGGCTATACAAGGTTGCCCTACCACGAAACTCTACAAACAAGATCCTGTTGCCCCACGGTGGTCAACAGGGCCATACGAAGCTCCGTTCCCAGAAGCTCTGCAAACAAGCAGTTTCTGGATGTTGCTTCATGGAGTTCGAGGGGGCCATACGAAGCTGCCATCCCCTGAAGTTCTGCAAACAAAGCAGCTCCTGTTGCCCCAATGAGGTTGAGACTGCCTTATGAAGCTGCTTTCACCTGAAGCTCTGCAAACAAGTAGTTCCTATTGCTTCATGGAGGTCGAGAGGGCCATATGCAGCTGCCCTACCCCGAAGCTCTGCAAACATGCTCCTGTTGCCCCACAGAGGTCAAGAAGGACATAAGAAGTAGCCCTCCCCAGAAGATCCGCAAACAAATCAGCTCCTGTTGCGCCATAGAGTTTGAGAGGGCCTTACAAAGCTTCCCTCCCACGAAGATTTGCAAAGAAGCAGCTCCTGTTGCCCTATGGAAGTCAGGAGGGCCATAGAAAGCTGCTGTCCATGAAAGCTCTCCAAACAAGCAACTCGTGTTGCCCCTCAGAGAACAAGAGGGCAATACGAAGATACCCTCCTTCGAAGCTCTGCAAACAAGCAGCTCCTGTTGCCCCACTGAGGTCGATAGGGCCATACGAAGCTGCCCTACCCGAAGGTCTACAAACAAGCTATTGTTGCCCCATGGTGGTCAAGAGGGCCATATGAAGCTGCCCTTCCCAGAAGCTCTGCAAACAAGCAGCTCCTTTTGCCCCATGGAGTTCGAGAGGGCCATACGAAGCTGTCCTCCCTTGAAGTTCGGCAAACAAGCTCCTGTTGCCAGATGGATGTCGAAAGGGCCATAGGAAGCTGTCCTAAACTGAAGATCTGCAAACAAGCAGCTCCTGTTCTGCACAGAGGTCGAGAGGGCCACATGAAGCTGCTCTCCCCTGAAGATCTGCAAACAAGCAGCTCCAGTTGCTGCACAGAGGTGAGTGGGCCATACGAAGCTTCCCTCCCCTGAAGCTCTGCAAACCATCAGCTCCTGTTTCCCCATAGTGGTTGAGAAGGCCATACGAAGCTACCCTCATCTGATTCTCTTTAAACAGGCTCCTGTTTCCCCACGGAGGTCGAGAGGGCCATTCGAAGCTGTCCTCCCATTTGCTCTGCAAACAAGCTCCTGTTGCACAATGGAGATCGAAGGCCATGTGAAGCTGCCTCTCCTGAAGCTCTGCAAACAAGCTCAAGTTGCCCACAGAGGTCGAGAGGGCTACATGAGGCTGCCCTCCTCCCGAAGTTCTGCAAACAAGCAGCTCCTGTTGCCCACAGAGGTCGACAATGCCATAAGAAGCTGCTCTGCTGAGCTGCTATGCAAAATAGATCCTTTTTCCCCATGGAGGCTGAGAGGGCCATACGAAGCTGCCGTCACCCGGAGCTCTGCAAACAAGCCGCTTCTGTTCCCCATGGAGGTCAAGAGGGCCATACGAAGCTACCCTTCCCTGAAGCTCTACAATCAAGCTCCTGTTGCCCCATGGTGGTCGAGAGCGCCATATGAAGATGTCTTCCTCGAAGCTCTGCAAACAAGCAGTTCCTGTTGCCCCACGGAAGTCGAGAGAGCCATACGAAGCTGTTTTCCCTTGAAGCTCTGCAAACAAGCTCATGTTGCCCCACAGAGATGGAAAGGGCCATACAAAGCTGCCCTATCCTGAAGCTCTGCAAGCGAGTTCCTGTTATCCGACAGAGGTCGAAAAAGGCCATACAAAGCTGTCCTTCCCCAAACCACTGCAAACAAAAAGCTCCTGTTGCCTCACAGAGGACAAGAGTGCATACAAAGATGCCCCCCAAAGCCCTGTAATGAATCTTATGTTGACCCATGGACGTCGAGAGGGCCATATGAAGCTGCCGTTCCCTGAAGCTCTGCAAACAAGCAGTTCCTGTTTCCCCACAGAGGTTGAGAGGGCAATACAAAGCTGCCCTCCCCCGAAGGTCTGCAAACACGCAGCTCCTATTGCCCAATGGAGGTTGAGAGGGCTATACGAAGCTGCCCTACCACAAAGCTCTACAAACAAGCTCCTGTTGCCCCACGGTGGTTGAAATAGCCATAAGAAACTGCCCTCCCCAGAAGCTCTGCAAACAAGCAGTTCCTGGCTGTTGCCCCACGGAGTTCAAGAGGGCCATATGAAGCTGTCCTCCACTGAAGATCTGCAAACAAGCTCCTGTTGCCACAGGGAGGTCAAGAGGGCCATAGGAAGCGGCTCTAACCCGAACGTCTGCAAACAAGCAGCTCCTGTTACCACACAGCGGTCAAGAGGGCCACATGAAGCTGCTCTGCACCTGAAGCGCTGCAAACAAGCAGTTCCAGATGCTGCACAGAGGGTGAGAGCGCCATATGAAACTTCCCTTGCCAGAAGCTCCGCAAACAAGCAGCTCTTTTTTCCCCACAGTGGTCTAGAGGGCCATACAAAGCTGCACTCCCCCAATGCTTTGAAAACAAGCTCCTGTTTCCCCACAGAGGTCGAGAGGGTCAAACAAAGCTACCCTTCCCCGAGGCTCTGCAAACAAGCAGCTCCTGTTGCCCCACTTAGGTCAAGATGGCCATACAAAGCTGCCCTACCCCGAAGCTCTATAAACAAGCTCCTGTTGCCCCTCGGTGGTCAAGAGGGCCATATGAAGCTGCCCTCCCCTGAAGCTCTGCAAACAAGCAGTTCCTGTTACCCCACAGAGGTCAAGAGGGCCATATGAAGCTGCCCTCCCCGAAGATCTGCAAACAGAGCAGCTCCTGTTGTCCCAATGAGGTTGAGAGGGCCTTATGAAGCTGCTTTCACCCAAAGCTCTGCAAACAACAGCTCCTGTTGCCCCACATAGGTTGAGAGGGCAGTACGAAGCTGCCCTTCCCCGAAGCTCTACAAACACACTCCTGTTGCCCCATGGTGGTCGAGGGGGCCATATGAAGCTGCCCTCCCTGGAAGCTCTTCAAACAAGCAGTTCCTGTTGCCCCATGGAGGCCAATAGGGCCATACAAAGCTGCTCTATCCCGAAGCTCGCAAACAAGTTCATGTTACCCCACAGAGGTCGAGACAGCCATAAGAAGTGACACTCCCCAAAAGATCTGAAAACAAAGTAGCTCCAGTTGCCCGAAAGAGGTTGATAGAACCTTACGAAGCTGCCCTCCCACAAAGATTTGCAAACAAGCAGCTCCTGTTGCCCTACAGAGGTCAGGAGGGCCATAGGAAGCTGCTGTTCCCCAAAGCTCTGCAAACAAGAATATCCTGTTGCCCCACAGAGGTCGAGAGGACAAAACAAAGCTTTCCTCCCCTGGAGCTCTGCAAACACACAGCTCCTCTTGCCCCACAGAGGTAGAGTGGGCCATATGAAGCTGCCCTACCCCATAGGTCTACAAACAAGCTCCTGTTGCCCCACGGTGATCGAGAGGGCAATACAAAGCTGCCTTCCCCAGAAACTCTGCAAACAAGCAGTTCCTGTTGCCCCACAGAGTTTGAGAGGGCCATACGAAGCTGCCCTCCTGTCAAGATCTGCAAACAAGCTCCTGTTGCTACATGGAGGTTGAGATGGACATAGTAATCTGCCCTAACCTGATGATCTGCAAACAAGCAGCTCCTGTTGCCACACGGAGGTCGTAATGGCCATATGAAGCTGCCCTCCCCCGAAGCTCTGCAAACAAGTTCATGTTGCTCCACAGAGGTCGAGAGGGCCATACAAAGCTGCCCTCTCCTGAAGCTCTACAAGCAAGCTCATGTTGCCCAACAGAGGTTGAAAATGCCATACGAAGCTACCCTTCCCCAAAGCACTGCAAATAAACAGCTCCTGTTGCATCACAAAGGAGGAGAGTGCCATACCAAGATGCCCCCCCCCGAAGCTCTGTAAAGAATCTTCTATTGACAGACGTTGAGAGGGTCATATTAAGCTGCCCTTCCCTGACGCTATTGAAACAAGTAGCTCCTGTTGCCCCACAGAGGTCAAGAGGGCAATACAAAGCTGCCCTCCCCTGAAGCTCTGCAAACAAGCAGCTCCAATTGCCCCATGGAGGTAGAGAGGGCTATATGAAGCTTCCCTACCCTGAAAATCTACGAACAAGCTCCTGTTGCCCCACGGTGGTCAAGAGAGCCATATGAAGCTGCCCTCCCCAGAAGCTCTGCAAACACTTAGCTCCTGTTGCCCCACAGAGGTCGAGACAGCCATAAGAAGTGGCCCTCCCCCAAAGATCTGCAAACAAAGCAGCTCCTGTTGCCCCAAAGAGGTTGAGAGGGCCTTACAAAGCTGCCCTTCCATGAAGATTTGCAAACAAGCTGCTCCTGTTGCCCTGCAAATGTCAGGATGACCATATGAAGCTGCTTTCCACCAATGCTCTGCAAACAAGCATCTCCTGTTCCCCACAGAGGTCAAAAGGACAATACAAAGCTGTCCTCCCCTGAAGCTCTGCAAACATGCAGCTTCTATTGCCCGGCAGAGGTCAAGAGGGCCATACGAAGCTGCCCTGCCTCAAAGGTCTACAAACAAGCTCCTGTTGCCCCATGGTGGTCGAGAGGTCCATACGAAGCTGCCCTCTACTGAAGATCTGCAAACAAGCTCCTATTGCCACATGGAGGTCGAGAGGGCCATAGAAATCTGCCCTAACCCGAAGGTCTGCAAACAAGCAGCTCCTGTTGCCATACAGAGGTCAAGAGGGCCACATGAAGCTGCTCTCCACCTGAAGCTCTGCAAACAAGCAGCTCCAGATGCCGCATAGAGGTCGAGAAGGCCATTTAAAACTTCCCATGCCAGAAGCTCAGCAAACAAGCAGCTCTTTTTTCCCCATGGTGGTCTAGAGGGCCATACGAAGCTGCCCTACCCCGGAGCTCTATAAACAAGCTCCTTTTCCGCACGGATGTCGAAAGGGCCATATGAAGCTGCCCTACCCCAAAGCTCTGCAGACAAGCTCCTTTTCCCCACAGAGTTCGAGACGGCCATAAGAAGTGGCCCTCCCCCGAAGATCTGCAAACAAAGCAGCTCCTGTTGCCCTTTGGAAGTCAGGAGGGCCATACAAAGCGGCTTTAACTAATAGCTCTGCAAACAAGCAGCTCCTGTTGCCGCACAGAGGTCGAGAGGACCATACGAACCTGTCCTCATTCGATGCTCTGCAAACAGGCTCCTGTTTCCCCACGAAGGTTGAGAGGGTCATATGAAGCTGCCTTCCCAGAAGCTCTGCAAACAAGCTCCTGTTGCCCACAGAGGTCAAGGGGGGCTATATGAAGCTGCCCTCCTCCCGAAGCTCTGCAAGCAAGCAGGTCCTGTTGGCCCACAGAGGTCAAGAAGGCCATACAAAGCTGCCCTGCCCTGCAGCTATGCAAACTAGATCTTGTTTCCCCATGGAGGTTAAGAGGGCCATACAAAGCTGCCCTACCCCGGAGCACTACAATCAAGCTCCTGTTGCCCCACAGTGGTTGAGAGGGCCCTATGAAGCTGCCTCACCTGAAGGTCTGCAAACAAGCAGCTCCTGTTGCCCCACAGAGGCCGAGATGGCCATATAAAGCAGCATTACTCCAAAGCTCTATAAACAAGTTCCTGTTGCCTCTCATTGGTCGAGATGGCCATACGAAGCTGCCCTATCCTGAAGCTCTGCAAGCAAGCTCCTCTTACCCAACAGAGGTCGAAAAGGCCGTACAAAGCTGCCCTTCCCCAAAACACTGCAAACAAAAAGCTCCTGTTGCCTCAAAGAGGACGAGAGTGCCATATGAAGATGCCCCCCCAAACTCTGTAAAGAATCTTCTGTTGACCCATGGAGGTTGAGAGGGCATATATGAAGCTGCCCTTCCCCGAAGCTCTGCAAACAAACAGCTCCTGTTGCACCATAGAGGTCGAGAGGGCAATACAAAGCTGCTCTCCCCCAAAGTTCTGGAAACAAGCAGCTCTTATTGCTTCACGGAAGTCGAGAGGGTTATACAAAGCTGCCCTACCACAAAACTCTACAAACAAGCTCCTGTTGCCCCACGGTGGTCAACAGTTCCATACGAAGCTGCCCTTCCCAGAATCTCTGGAAACAAGCAGTTTCTGGCTGTTGCCCCATGGAGTTCGAGAGGGCCATACCAAGCTGCCATCCCCTGAATATCTGCAAACAAGCTCCTGTTGCCACATGGAGGTCGAGAGGGCCAAAGGAAGCTGCCCTAACCCGAAGATCTGCAAACAAGCATTTCCTGTTGCCTCACAGAGGTCAAGAGGGCCACATGAAGCTGCTTTGCACCTGAAGCTCTGCAAACAAGTAGCTCCAGATGCCGCACAGCAGTTGAGAGGGCCATATGAATCTTCTCTTGCCAGAAGCTCAGCAAACAAGCAGCTCCTGTTGCACCACAGAGGTCGAGATGGCCACATGAAGCTACCCTACCCTGAAACTCTATAAACAAACTCCTTTTGTCCCTCGGTGGTCGAGAGGGCCATACGAAGCTGCGCTCCTCTGAAGATCTGCAAACAGAGCAGCTCCTGTTGCCCCAATGAAGTTGAGAGGGCCTTATGAAGCTGCTTTCACCCGGAGCTCTGCAAACAAACAGCTCCTGTTGCCCCAAACAGGTCAAGAGGGCAATACGAAGCTGCCCTTCCCTGAAGATCTACAAACAAGCTTCCGTTGCCCCATGGTGGTTGAGGGGGCCATATGAAGCTGCCCTCCCTGGAAGCTCTGCAAACAAGCAGTTCCTATTGCCCCATGGAGGTTGAGAGGGCCATACAAAGCTGCTCTACCCCGAAGCTTGGCAAACAAGTTCCTGTTCCCCCACAGAGGTTGAGACAGCCATAAGAAGTGACCCTCCCCCAAAGATCTGCAAACAAAGCAGCTACTGTTGCCCCAAAGAGGTTGAGAGGGCCTTACAAAGCTGCCCTCCTACGAAGATTTGCAAACAAGCACCTCCTGTTGCCCTACAGAGGTCAGGAAGGCAATACAAAGCTGCTGTCCCCCAAAGCTCTGCAAACAAGCATCTTCTGTTGCCCCACAGAGGTCAAGAGGGCAATTTGAATCTCGGCTCCCCTGAAGCTCAGCAAACACACAGCTCCTCTTGCCACACAGAGGTCGAGTGGGCCATACGAAGCTGCCCTACCCCAAAGGTCTACAATCAAGCTCCTGTTGACCATGGTGGTCGAGAGGGCCATACAAAGCTGCCCTCCCTAGAAGCTCTGCAAACAAGCAGTTCCTGTTGCCCCACGGAGTTTGAGAGGGCCATTTGATGCTGCCCTCTCGTGAAGATCTGCAAACAAGCTCCTGTTACCACATGAAGGTCGAGAGTTCCATAGGAAGCTGCCCTAACCTGATGATCTGTAAACAAGCAGCTCCTGTTGCCCCACGGAGGTCATAATGGCCATACGAAGCTGCCCTCCCCTGAAGCTCTTCAAACAAGTTCATGTTGCCCCACAAAGGTCGAGAGGGCCATACAAAGCTGCCCTATCCTGCAGCTCTGTAAGCAAGTTCATGTTTCCCAAGAGAGGTCGAAAAGGCCATACGAAGCTGCCCTTCCCCAAATCTTTGCAAACAAACAGCTCCTGTTGCCTCACAGAGGACGAGAGTGCCATACGAAGATGCCCTCCCCCGAAGCTCTGTAAAGAATTTTCAGTTGACCCACAGACTTCAAGAAGGCCATATGAAGTTGCCCTTCCCCGAAGCTCTTGAAACAAACAGCTCCTGTTGCCCCACAGAGGTCAAGAGGGCAATACAAAGCTGCCCTCCCCCTTAGCTCTCCAAACAAGGAGCTCCTATTGCCCCCACGGAGGTTGAGAGGGCCTTACGAAGCTGCCCTTCCACGAAGATTTGCAAACAAGCTGCTCCTGTTACCCTGCAGAGGTCAGGAGGGCCATATGAAGTTGCTGTCCACCAAAGCTCTGCAAACAAGCATCTCCTATTGCCCCACAGAGGTCGAGTAGGCCATACGAAGCTGCCCTACGCCAAAGGTCTACAAACAATCTCCTGTTGCCCCACGGTGGTCGAGAGGGCCGTACAAAGCTGCCCTCCACAGAAGCTCTGCAAACAAGCAGTTCCTGTTGCCCCACAGAGTTTGAGAGGGCCATACAAAGCTGTCGTCTTCTGAAGATCTGCAAACAAGCTCCTATTGCCACATGGAGGTTGAGAGGGCCATATGAAGGTGCCCTAACCCGAAGGTCTGCAAACAAGCAGCTTCTGTTGCCACACAGAGGTCAAGAGGGCTACATGAAGCTGCTCTCCACCTGAAGCTCTGCAAACAAGCTGCTCCAGATGCCGCACAGAGGTCGCGAGGGACATATGAAACTTCCCTTGCCAGAAGTTCAGCAAACAAGTAGCTCTTTTTTCCCCACGGTGGTCAAGAGGGCCATAAAAGGCTGCCCTACCCTGAAGCTCTATAAACAAGCTCCTTTTCCCCACAGAGGTCAAGAGAGCCATACGAAGCTGCCCTACCCTGAAGCTCTGCAAACAAGCTCCTGTTTCCCCAGAGGCCGAGACGGCCATAAGAAGTGACCCTCCCCCGAAGATCTGCAAACAAAGCAGCTCCTGTTGTCCCAAAGAGGTTGAGAGGGCAATACAAAGCTGCCCTCCCATGAAGATTTGCAAATAAGCAGCTCCTGTTGACTTATGGAAGTCAGGAGGGCCATACAAAGCTGTTCTAACTAATAGCTCTGCAAATAAGCATCTCCTGTTGCCCCACAGTGGTTGAGAAGGCCATACGAAGCTGCCCTACCCCGAGGGTCTACAAACAAGTTTCTGTTGCACCATGGAGATCAAGAGGGCCATTCGAAGCTGTCCTCTCCTGAAGCTCTGCAAACAAACTCCTGTTGCCCACAGAGGTCAAGAGGGCTATACGAAGCTGCCCTCCTCCCAAAGCTCTGCAAACAAGAAGCTCCTGTTTCCCCACAGAGGTCAAGAAGGCCATACGAAGCTACCCTGCCCAGCAGCTATGCAAAATAAATCTTGTTTTCCCATGGAGGTTAAGAGGGCCATACAAAGCTGCCCTACCCCGAAGCTCTACAATCAAGCTCCTGTTGCCCACGGTGGTCTAGAGGGCCATATGAAGCTGCCCTCCCCCAAAGCTCTGCAAAGAAGCAGTTTCTGTTGCCCCACAGTGGTCGAGAGAGCCATACGAAGCTGCCCTCCCACGAAGCTCTGCAAAGAAGCTCACGTTGCCTTACAGAGTTCGAGAGGGCCATACGAGGCTGCCCTACCCTGAAGCTCTGCAAGCAAGCTCCTGTTGCCCAGCTGAGGTCAAATAGGCCATACAAAGCTGCCCTTCCTCAAACCTCGGCAAACAAACAGCTCCTGTTGCCTCACAGAGGACGAGAGTACCATACATAGATGCCCTCCCCCAAAGCTCTGTAAAGAATCTTCTGTTGACCCACGGAGGTCGAGAGGACCATATGAAACTGCCCTTCCCTGAAGCTCTGCAAATAAGCAGCTCCTGTTGCCCAACAGAGCTCAAGAGGGCAATAGAAAGCTGCCCTCCCCTGAAGCTCTGCAAACAAGCAGCTCCTATTGCTCCATGGAAGTCAAGAGGACTATACGAAGCTGCTCTACCCAAAACTCTACAAACAAGCTCCGGTTACCCCACGGTGGTCAAGAGGGCCATACGAAGCTGCCCTCCTCAGAAGCTCTGCAAACAAGCTCCTATTGCCACTTTTTTTTTAGGTCCCGGGAGGCTATAGGAAGCTGCCTAACCTGGAGGTATGCAAACAAGCAGCTCCTGTTGCCACACAGAGGTCAAGAGGGCCACATGAAGCTACTCTCCACCTGAAGCTCTACAAACAAGCAGCTCTAGATGTCGCACAGAGGTCGAGAGGGCCATGTGAAACTTTCCTTGCCAGGAGCTCAGCAAACAAGCAGCTCTTTTTTCCCCATGGTGGTTGAGAGGGCCATACAAAGCTGCCCTCCCCAGATGCTTTGGAAACAAGTTCCTGTTTTCCCACAGAGATCGAGAGGGCCAAACAAAGTTGCCCTTCCCCGAAGGTCTGCAAACAAGCAGTTCCTGTTGCCCCACGGAGGTTGAGATGGCCATACGAAGCTGTCCTACCCCAAAGCTCTATAAACAAGCTCCTGTTGCCCCTCAGTGGTTGAGAGGGCCATAAGAAGCTGCCCTCTCCTGAAGCTCTGCAAACAAAGTAGCTTCTGTTGCCCCAATAAGGTTGAGAGGACCTTATGAAGCTGCTTTCAACCGAAGGTCTGCAAACAAGCAGCTCCCATTGCCCCATGGAGGTCAAGAGGGCTATACAAAGCTGCCTTACCCCGAAGCTCTATAAACAAGCTCCTGTTGCCCCTCAGTGGTTGAGAGGGCCATAAGAAGCTGCCCTCTCCTGAAGCTCTGCAAACAAGCAGTTCCTGTTGCCTCACAGAGGTTGAGTGCCATACGAAGCTACCCTCCCTGAAGATCTGCAAACAAAGCAGCTTCTGTTGCCCCAATGAGGTTGAGAGGACCTTATGAAGCTGCTTTCAACTGAAGGTCTGCAAACAAGCAGCTCCCGTTGCCCCATGGAGGTCGAGAGGGCTATACAAAGCTGCCTTACCCCGAAGCTCTACAAAAAAGCTCCTTTTGCCCCACAGTGGTCAAGAGGGCCATATGAAGCTGCCTCCCCAGAAGCTCTACAAACAAGCAGTTCCTGTTGCTACACAGAGGTTGAGACGGCCATAAGAAGTAGCCCTCCCCTGAAGATCTGCAAAAAAGCAGATCCTGTTGCCCCAAAGAGGTTGAGAGGGCCTTACAAAGCTGCCCTCCCATGAAGATTTGCAAACAAGGAGCTCCTGTTGCCCTACAGAGGTCAGGAAGTCCATACGAAGCTGCTGTCCCCCAAAGCTCAGCATACAAGCATCTCCTGTTGCCACACAGAGGTCGAGAGGGCAATACGAAGCTGCGCTTCCCTGAAGCCCTGCAAACACACAGCTCCTCTTGCCCCACAGGGGTCGAGAGGGCCATGCAAAGCTGCACTACCCCAAAGGTCTACAAACAAGTTCCTGTTGCCCCATGGTGGTCAAGAGAGCCATATGAAGCTGCCCTCCCCAGAAGCTCTGCAAACAAGCAGTTCCTGTTGCCCCATGGAGTTTGAGAGGGCCATACGAAGCTGACCTCCCCTGAAGATCTGCAAACAAGCTCCTGTTGCCACATGGAGGTCGAGAGGGCCATAGGAATCTGCCCTAACCGATGATCTGCAAAAAAGCAGTTCCTGTTGCCCCACAGAGGTTGAGAGGGCCTTATGAAGCTGCCCTCACCCGGAGCTCTGCAAACAAGCAGCTCCTGTTGCCCCACAGAGGTCGAGATGGCTATACAAAGCTGCCCTCCCCTGAAGCTCTGTAAAGAAGCTCATGTTGCCCCACAGTGGTCGAAAGGCCCATACGAAGCTGCCCTATCCTGAAGCTCTGCAAGCAAGCTCCTGTTGCCCAACAGAGGTCGAAAAGGCCATACGAAGCTGCCCCTCCCCCAAAGCTCTGCAAAGAAATAGCTCCTGTTGCCCCACAGAGGACGAGAATGCCATATGAAGATGCCCTCCCCCGAAGCCCTGTAAAGAATCTCTGTTGACCCATGGAGGTTGAGAGGGCCATATGAAGCTGCCCTTCCCTAAAGCTTTGCAAACAAGCTGCTCCTGTTGCCCCACAGAGGTCGAGAGGGCAATACAAAGCTCCCCTTCCCCAAAGCTCTCCAAACAAGCAGCTCCTATTGCCCCCACAGAGGTCGAGAGGGCTATACGCAGCTGTCCTACCCCGAAACTCTACAAATAAGCTCCTGTTGCCCCACAGCAGTTGAGAGGGCCATAGGAACCTGCCCTAACCTGAAGATCTGCAAACAAGCAGCTCCTGTTGCCCCACAGAGGTTGAGAGGGTCACATGAAGCTGCTCTCCACCCGAAACTCTGGAAACAAGCAGCTCCAGATGCTGCATGGAGGTCAAGAGGGCCATTCGAAGCTTCCCTTGCCAGAAGCTCTGCAAAGAAGCAGCTCTTTTTTCTCCACATTGGTCGAGAGGGCCATACAAAGCTGCCCTCCCCCGATGCTCTGCAAACAAGCAGCTCCTGTTGCCCCACGGAGGTTGAGATGGCCATACGAAGCTGCCCTATCCATATGCTCTATAAACAAGCTCCTGTTGCCCCACGGTGGTCAAGAGGGCCATACGAAACTGCCATCCCCTGAAGCTCTTTAAACAAGCAGTTTCTGTTGCTCCACAGAAATCAAGAGGGCCATACAAAGCTGCCCTCCCTCGAAGATCTGCAAACAAGCAGCTCCTGTTGCCCCATGGAGGTTAGGAGGGCCATACAAAGCTGCTTTCCCCCAAAGCTCTGCAAACAAGAAGTTCCTGCTTCCCCACAGAGTTTGTGGGGTCATACGAAGCTGCCCTTCCACAAAGATCTGTAAACAAGCCATTCCTGTTGCTCCACGGAGGTCGAGAGGGCCATACGAAACTGCCCTCCCCCAAAACTCTGCAAACAAGCTCTTGTTGCCCCACAGACATCGAGAGGGCCATACAAAGCTGCCCTATCCTGAAGCTCTGCAAGCAAGCTCCTGTTGCCCAACAGAGGTCGAGAGAGCCATACGAAGCTGCCCGAATCTGAATCTCTGCAAATAATCTACTTTTGCCGCACAGAGGTCAAGAGGGCCATTCGAAGCTGCCCTCCCCTGAAACTCTACAAACAAGCAGCTCCTGTTGCCCCATGGAGGTCAAAAGGACCATACGAACCTGAACTCCCTGAAGCTCTGCAAATAAATAGCTCCTATTGCCCCACAGAGCTCGTGAGGGCCATATGAAGCTGTTCTTCCCCGAATCTCTTCATGCAAGCTCCTTTTGCCCCACGGAGGTTGAGATGGCCATACGAAGCTCCCCTACTCTGAAACTCTATAAACAAGCTCCTGTTGCCCCACGGTGGTCAAGAGGGCCATACAAAGCTGCTATCCCCTGAAGTTCTGCAAACAAGCAGTCCCTGTTGCTCCACAGAGGTCAAGAGGGCCATATGAAGCTGCCCTCCCTTGAAGGTCTGCAAACAAAGCAGCTCCTGTTGCCCCAATGAGGTTGAAAGAGTCTTATGAAACTGCCCTCACAGGAAGATCTGCAAACAAGCAGCTCCTGATGCCCCATGGAGGTTAGGAGGGCCATACAAAGCTGCTTTCCCCCAAAGCTCTGCAAACAAGCAGCTCCTGCTTCCCCACAGAGTTTGAGGGGGACATACGAAGCTGCCCTTCCACAAAGATCTGTAAAGAAGCAGTTTCTGTTGCCCCACAGAGGTCGAGAGGGCCATATGGATCTACCCTCCCCCGAAACTCTGCAAACAAGCTCATGTTGCCCCACAGAGGTCGAGAGGTCCATGCAAAGCTGCCCTATCCTGAAGTTCTGCAAGCAATCTCCTGTTGCCCAACAGAGGTCGAGAGGACCATAAGAAGCTGCCCTAATCTGAATCTCTGCAAATAATCTACTTTTGCCACATGGAGGTCAAGAGGGCCATACGAAGCTGCCCTCCCCTGAAGCTCTGCAAACAAGCAGCTCCTATTACCCCATGAAGGTCGAAAGGACCACACGAACCTAAACTCCCTAAAGCTCGGCAAATAAATAGCTCCTATTGCACCACAGAGCTCTTGAGGGCCCTGTGAAGCTGTTCTCCCCCGAATCTCTGCATGCAAGCTCCTTCTGCCCCACAGAGGTCGAGATGGCCATACGAATCTGCCCTACCCCGAAGCTCTATAAACAAGCTCCTGTTGCCCCACGGTGGTCTAGAGGGCCATACAAAGCTGCCCTCCCCTGCAGCTCTGCAAACAAGCAGTTCCTGTTGCTCCACAGAGGTCAAGAGGGCTATACGAAGCTGTCCTCCCTCGAAGATCTGCAAACAAAGCAGCTCCAGTTGCCCCAATGAGGTTGAGAGAGCCTTATGAAGCTGCCCTCACATGAAGGTCTGCAAACAAGCAGCTCCTGTTGCCCCATGGAGGTTAGGAGGGCCATACAAAGCTGCTTTCCCCCAAAGCTCTGCAAACAAGCAGCTCATGCTGCCACACAGAGTTCGCAGGGGACATACGAAGCTGACCTCCCATAAAGATCTGTAAACAAGCAGCTCCTGTTTCCCCACGGAAGTCGAGAGGGCCATACGAAGCTGCCCTATCCTGAAGCTGTACAAGCAAGCTCCTGTTGCTCAACAGAGGTCGAGAGGGCCATACGAAGCTGCCCTAATCTGAATCTCTGCAAAGAATCTACTTTTGCCGTATGGAGGTCAAGAGGGCCATAAGAAGCTGCCCTCCCCTGAAGCTCTGTAAACAAGCAGCTCCTGTTGCCCCATGGAGGTCAAAAGGACCACACGAACCTGAACTCCCTCAAGCTCTGCAAATAAACAGCTCCTATTGTCCCACAGAGCTCGTGAGGGCTCTATGAAGCTGTTCTCCCCTGAATCTCTGCATGCAAGCTCCTGTTGCCTCACGAAGGTCGAGAGGGCCATGCGAAGCTGCCCTTCCCTGAAGCTCTGCAAATAAGGTTTGTTTCTTGCACAGACACTCGGTGGCCATAGTTCTTGGTGCCAACTTCAGAATTCAAGCACCAAGTCCCGACCTGTGTGCCTGCTACAG
This sequence comes from Neoceratodus forsteri, assembly GCA_016271365.2. NCBI lineage: Eukaryota > Metazoa > Chordata > Ceratodontiformes > Ceratodontidae > Neoceratodus > Neoceratodus forsteri. Next base: position 1,732,669,341 of record CM057450.1, on the reverse strand, counting down.
GTTTTCAGCAGTCTTTTTTGATGCAGACGATACGTCTCTTGTTCTGTGCCTTTTTAAGGGTACCATACCCACTCTTTGTAGAATAGAGGGCTTTTCTTAGGTGAAATGAGGAACTGTTACTCATAAAGTGGGACAATTGAGAGGTATGGCTGCCATGGGTCTTTTCCTTGTGAGAGCTGGAAATGGCACTGAAATGTGTGCAGTGTGTGGAGCTCTTGATCTCTAGCATTGCTGATTGGCTATAACAGGTCATTGCTCATGTGGCTTACTGGCAACTTGGACATGTTCGGTGTGTGCTCCCTGTTAAACGTGCTGCTTCATGACAGTAAAGTGCTAAAATGCTAAAGAGAAAACGCATTTCTTTGGACCTTCCTTGCTGGTGTACAAAATGTTGGATTTCTGCACATTCATAAACTGCAAATTATGCATCAGCTTAGTCTTTCTACAAAACACTCTGAGGCCATGGTCCAGGCAACTTTAGGTGACAGTAAACTAACACTAAGTAGACAAAGTTTCCTCAGAGACTGAGGTTTCACATCAATGCTGAAACCCCCTACCCTGGCCCCATACAATAACACCATGCACAAAATGCGGTGAGGGTCCTGTGATGCTCAGAAGCGTTTACCACTAATGTATCACTCTACTGCTGTGCCAATGACCAATATAAAATAATGCCATAAATGCCTTTCATGATACTCATCAAAGCCATGTGCAATGTGACCAATAGGACTCTGAGCAGTACTCTAACTCTACAACATGTCAAAGACCCACAACATTTACCTGTCTGCAAAAAATTGCAGCAGGCAAGGTATTGTTGGTTGCCTCTCCTCCCACCTATCTGAGCATTAGGTATGGTTCAACCTCTGGTGGAGGGACAGCAAGAAAGGGCAACCCGCTGGACAGAGAATGACTGATCAGTGGAAGAGAAGGAGAAAGAGGGTTTAAGAGAGCAAGCACAGCTCTGCTGTCTGTCATTCTCCTTCTCCAGCAAATTGAGAATCTCACAAGAAGGAAACGTACAGGGGGAGGAGGTGAAAGGGGGATCCTATTCCATCTTGATAGGTCCCCCCGGTCAGCATGAGGAGGGGATGGATGACCAGGTGTCTAGTTTAGGATGATCAAGGGCCTGGTTCAGGCAGATCAGGGGCTAACCATATTGGGCTTGTCCCATGGGTGAAGCATCTGCCAGACTGGCACAGGGCACCTACCACCCAGCCAGAGGACCCACATTTCTCAAAGGCTGGTGTCCCTCCAGAAGTGTAGATCTGAGTTCCTGGGGTGCATAGAGGAATACCTCCTAATGGGAGAAAGGACCTGCTGAGGTCAACGGTTGCCTTGGAGAGACTCGTGCTGTGCATGTCACATACTGCTGTAAATTGTACAAAATGTAGAGATAATACCATAGTGGTTTGGTTAACAAGGTAATAACCAGACCATGGGTAATAAATATTGAGGCTGAAGGCTGAGGTATTTATTAACCCCCCCCCAGGCCAGTTCATTCGAAGGAAACCCGGGGGGGGGTGGATTCCAGTTATTACCAAGGAAACCCATGCCACTATTCATATTATTGCTATTATACTGAAAATACTGTTTAAAATAATTTTAAAAACTGCAAAGTCTGTTTGTCGCACTACAGTATAGCTGTGAGAAAGCAGGGACTGTCTCTCTTGGACGCAATGTAGCATTGTTAGACATCTCTGACTGGCTGCTGTGCATTGAAGTGGAGGGGCAAACTGGTCTTGCTCTCTGTCTAAGCAGAATGTGCAGTAACCAATCAGAACGCAGAGTCGCTGTCTCATTATTGCTCTTAGCCAATCAGAATGCAGAGCCAGTGTTCCATTATTCAGTCTACTCTCCAGTTATCTCAGAATAACCTGACATTAACTCTGCATATTGATTGGCTAGAAATGATTTTTTTTTCAGTATAATGTATAATAATCACGTGGATTTTGGCATGTCTTCAAAACTGGTGTGAGGTATCTTCTGTCCAAGGAAGAAGGGGAGGTACTGTGGCCTACTGAGACAATAACCAGTCTGCGAAGGATCACTCCCCTTGACAAAGAGGCTGGCAAGCCTTGAAGTGCTGTTTTTTTTTTCTGGTCTGCTAGTCTGTTTTACTGTTGCTGCAAGTTGTGGAAATACATTTTCATTAGCAATTATTGGTCTGAGAGTGCTTTGTTGCTCATGGAGTAGATTCTGCAAAGAATTACGGCAGAGAATGTTTTGTCATTGGCCCCTTCCCCCACTTACAGTACCTGGGCATCAGGTAGTGCTCCACCTCCAGTGGAGGGGGAACCAGGAAGGGCCATCAACTGGGTGGAGAATTACAGGCCAGTGAATGAGGAGCAATAGAGTTAAAGAGAGCAAGCACAACTGTTCTCTTCCTCTCTCTCTTTCTCCAGTAACCAGTATTCCTACCAACCCACCCTCATAAAAGCCGGGCTATGGGCTAGGCCAGGTTAATGTAGGGAGCCTTGTCACCCACTGTGATCGGTTGACTACGGTAAGGTATCTGTTCGCTCCTGTTGTAGCATTCACTGCTGGGAAGGGCAGAGGGTCAAAGGAAGGCCAAAACTGGAAAAGGTGCAACACCCTATCTATGGTAGGAGGATAAAGGGAGTTTAAGAGGGTTTAGGGGAACACCGATACCAACCTATCTAGGGTCAGATAGCAAAGAGCTAGGGAAATGAAAAGAACTGCAACCTCGGTATAAAAAAGCAGAAGTAGGAAACCCCTGGACACAGGTACAAAAGAGCAAAACAAGCAAAAACAGAAAACTAGAAACACCCTAACAGTGGTAAGGGTATAAATGTACTTCCAGGTGACACAAGGACAGGAGGAATTGAGAATTCTGAAAGTGGTACACTGCAGTGGTTGTGGGGTGGCAGTTTTTAGAGAGACCTTCTGTAGACTGTGGTGCTGCTCCATCTGCACACATCTGTCTGGGTTGAGACAGGAGGTCGCTAGACTCCAGGCTGAGTTGTCTAGGAATCTCAGGACCTCTTCCCCATCCAGGGGCCACTGAGTCAGCCCCCTTACCACAGAGGATGCCAGAGAGGATGAACAGCATGACTAGCATTTATTTAGCATGGGCTCTGGAAGAGTGGGGATGGTGGGTCAGAGGCACATTCCTCAACTGGTACCACTTCATAATTCCTATGCCACTTTGCTGGATCAGGACTGCTGAAGAAGGAACCCATGGCAGTGACTAGGGAGGATGTGGGGGTCCTCCTTAGTGGAGACCCCAAGAAAGGCAGTTGAGGACTCCAGAGGATGAGGAAGCAACTACTGGTGGGGGATTCAAATGTGAGGGGGACAGATTTGTAAATAGGAAGGGAGGGGAATGGAGGTTAGGTGCCTACGTGGTGTCATGCCCTGGAAGAATGGGAAGTGGATCCTACGGATCACTAGGGTGGCATGGTAGGAGGAAGAGTCAGATGTCACAGTCCACCTGCCTGGGCATGAATGATCTGGTTAGGGATGGTGCTTGGATAGTGCATGGGGAGTTTTGGGAGCTGGGATGTGTCTTAGGTAGCATACTCAGTGGCTTTTGCTGCGGTCCTGCCTGTCTATGATGGGGGTGGAGAGTTCTCCACATCCACAACTTTAACTCATGACTGAAGGAATGATGCAAAAAGGAGGTGTTCAGATACATTGGGGACTTGGGACACACCTGGAGGGATAAGAGCTTGTACTGGAGTGATGGCCTTCATCCACCGGGGAGGGAGATTGCAGTCCTAAGTAGATGATTTAAATGTTACTTTGACAAGCATCTAAACTAGTCAAGGGGGATGTCAGAAGGAACCAGGGAGGCATAAACTGCACCCCCCACCAGAATAAAGTAGAGAGTAGGGAGGACCCAAGGGGAGATGAATCTCACAGGGTGCAAAGTAATAAAGAAAGCAGGGTGGTATAAATGAAGTTGGATGGGAATAAGAGAATTAAAAAGAGAAGGGGGAAGGAGGGAGTGCCAAAAGGAAAACAGGGTCGGCAAGCTAAGTGGTAACAAAACCTGAAATGTATGTAAATGCTAGAAGCCTAGGAAATAAAATTCCAGTCCTAGAGGCCATCATGGCAGAGGCTGACCTGGATATTGTGGCCATTACCGAGTCATGGTGCACTGAAAACCATGACTGGAGCATGGCCTGACCTGGGTATACTCTGTTCAGGAAGGACAGGTTGGGAAGTAAAGGACAGAGGTGGTGCTTTATGTGAGGAAAGGCATGAAAGCGACTGAGATACAGGGAATACTGAGGGTGGAGGTACTGTGGATCACCCTGAGACAGGGAACAGAGCCCCTATTCACACTGGTATGCTCTATAGACCTCCACTAGAGGGAGAGGATTTAGAAAAGGTACCAGTGGAAGCCATTGGTAAGATGGCAGATAAGGGGAGGTGCTGCCTGTGGGGGATGTCAATCTGCCGGATATAGACTGGAGCCTCCCAGCTGCTGCTTCAGTTAGAAGCTGGACATCCTAGACTCCTTGCTGGGAACATTCCTCAGGCAACTAGTCAGTAAGCCCACTCAAGTTGTGACAATACTGGACCTAGACCTGACTAACGGGAGCAGTGTTGCAGGCATCAAGGTGGGAGGCCACCTGGGGACCAGTGGTCCCTGTACAGTGTGGTTCAACATAAGGACAGCTGCAGAATCGATCCACACTAGGATGAGTTTCCTGGACTTCAGGAAACTGAGTTTAAAAAGATAGATGAATGCCTCAGGGACCTGGTGGGAGGATGACCTGGGTTGGGTTGATGAATAGTCAGCAAAGCTAAAAGAGGGCATAGTGAAGGCAACAAACTTCTGCATCAAGCAAGTGAGCAAAAGCAAAACGGAAAAGAAATCATTATGGTTCTCAAAAGAAGTGGCTGAAAAGGTAAAGGCTAAGAGGACAGCATTCAGAAGGTACAAGGAAATGCAGAGGGAAGAGGATAGGGAGGTGTATCATGATAAACGGAGGAAAGCAGGGAAAGCAGTAAGGAGTGCAATGATGCAAACTGAGGAGAAACTAGCTCAGGTGGTAATGAAAGGGAACAAGCCAATTTTCAGATATGTAAGTGAAAGGAGGAAGACTAGGGGAGGGACTGTAATGTTAAGAAGGGAAGGGACACTGTCCAGAGGGGAACCAGGAAAAAGCAGACATCCTGAAGAAATACTTTTGTACAGAGTCACAGAGGAAGGAGAAAGGGAGGATCCACAAAAAAGTAACAGGAGCTATGGTGGGAGAGAGGAGGACAGTAGTCCTTTTTCAGATGAGAGAGTCTTGAAAGGACTCGCTAATCTGAAAGTGGACAAAGCAATTGGGCCAGATGGGGTGCATCCAAGGGTATTGAGGGAGCTCAGGGAGGTACTGACTGTTCCTCTGACAGTCCTATTTAACAGCCTACTGGAAACAGGAGTCATTCTGGAGGACTGGAGGAGGACGGAGGTAGACCCAGTTCACAAAAATGGTAGCAGGGAGGAGCTGGAAACTATAGACCAATCAGCCTGTCATCGGTGGTGGGAAAGTTGGTAGAATCACTGCTAAAGGAAAGGATTGTGGAATATCTTGAATCCAGTGGGTTACAAGACCAGAGGCAGCATGAATTCATGTGGGGAAGGTCATGTCAAAGAAATCTGCTAGATTTCTTTGAGTGGGTGACCAGAGAATTAGATCAGGGTGGAGCAGCTGACATGGCTTACCTAGATTTCAGTAAGACTTTCAACAATGTTCCACATAGGATGCTCACAAGGAAGCAGGGCAGCATAGGGTTGCATCCAGAAATGGTAAACTAGGTACGAAATTGGTTAGGTGACAGGCAATAGAGGGTGGTGGTAAACAGAGTTCACTCCAGAGAAGGGAGGGTGACCAGAGGGCTGGCTCAGACTCAGTACTGAATCCGGTCCTCTTTAATGTCTTTATAAGTGACATTGCAGAGGAGCTGGAAGTGATGATTTGCCTCTTTGTGGATGACACCAAAATCTGCAACAGGGTGGACACTCTGGGGGGGAAGGGTGCAGAAAGAATGAGCAGAGATCTAAGAAAACTTGAAGTGGTCAAGGGTATGGCAGCTGGGTTTCAATGTGAAAAGTGCAAAAATCATCCACTTAGGGCATAGAAACCCAGAGGCTGAGTATGAAATGGGTGGAGAGGTGATGATGACTAAACAGGAAACAGACATGGGGTAATCATATCTGATCACCTAAAGATGGCCAGGCAGTGCACAGAAGTTAGGAGGGTTAGTGGGATAATGGGAAGCATGGGGAGGGGTATCGTCATCAGCAGAGAGAGGGAGATGGTGTTGCTTTTGTATAGATCGCTGGTAAGACTCCACCTAGAGTGCTGTGTCCAGTTCTGGAGACCACGTGTCCAGAAGGACTTTGATAGACTAGAGGCTTCCAGAGGAGACAACTAAAATGGTTCATGGTCTGCATCAAAAAACCCTATGATGAGAGACTAAAGGACCACAATATATACAACCTGAAAAATAGGAGGAAGAGGGAGGATATGATAGAAACCTTTAAATACCTCACAGGAGTAAATAAGGTACAAGAGGGAAGTATTTTTTAGAACAAAAGATGCTCAAGAAGAAGGGAACATGCAATGAAGCTGGAGAGGGTAGATTCAGAGAGATGTGAGGAAGCACGTCTTTACAGACAAGAGTGGTGGATGCCTGGAACAGTCTTTCAGAGGAGATAGTGGGGGCAAAAACAGTGGTAGAATTCAAGACCGCATAAGGGAAACTTGACGGGGATGAAGGGGGGGGGAGAAAGAGTCAGAGATCAAGAAGAGTCTGTGGTGGCACTGTAGGTAGGAAAAATGGGCAGACTGGGTGGATCAAGTGGGCCTTACCTGCCATCAGACTCTATGTTTCTATGGGGAATCACATTTTGGGTTAAGGAGGTATTCTCCTGGCTTTCCAAAAAAGGTTTTGCCTAGGTTGAAAACTCACGACTTTATATTTAGTTTAGTTTAGTTTATTAGTCTAGGAATTAATACCTTTGAGCCAGGGCTCTTTTACAAAGGTTCCACGTCACAAAGAACATTTAACAAAGCACGATACACATTACAGGTAAAACCAGACAGGAAAGTTACATCATAAATTTGCTATTAACAGATAAGGCAGTAACGTTTTTAAGTTTCATAGAAAAACAAGCTATAACAGGTTCAAGCGAGTAGACAATTTCGAGGTTAAGGAAACTTCCAGGGAGAGGGTGATCATTAGGCGCCAAAAGGAGGCTAGAGAGGAGGGAAAGGTGGTGAGCGGGAGAGTAAGTCAGAGGGAACAGGAAAAAAGGGGGGGGGAGTGAGTTTGGGTGGGAGACAGGAAGTAGTAGAGGTACCAGAGGGTTCATTAGTCAGGGAGGAAGAGGCCTCAGATGTGAGGATGGACATGAGGAGTAGTAGTCTTTATCTAGATGAATGCCATATTTAATGTCAATGTCATTGTAAACAGGTATGGCATGGGAGTCTCACAAGAAAGAAACATACAGGGGGTAAAATTATGATCCACTTCCATCTAGACAAGCTCCCCCTGTTCAGCAAGAGACCAGGGCTGGATAACGAGGGGAACCGTTTGGGCAGATCAGGGCTAACGTCATTGAGCTCATTCCATGGGTCAAGCATCCACCAGAATGGGAGATGGGTGCATACCATCCGGCCAGAGGGTCTCCCTTTCTCAGAAGCCAGTGTCCCTCTGACAGTGTATATTTATTCTCTGGGGTCTACAAGGATTGTCCCTTCATAGGATGGACCAATAGAGGGCTACGGTTGCACTGGAGAGAGTCTGGAGTTGCACACATCATGTATTGCTGTAAATTGTAAAGAATATTTAATGCTGCTGAATGCTGATGATATTATTTTGTTTACTAGTTCTACTAAAATAAGTGATATAAATGTTTCTTTAAATCAAGATTTCTCTGCCTTGAACAGGTGGTGGTTGGACCACCGTTTGATATTAGATTCCCAAAAAACGGAATGTATCTTATTTGGCTCCTTACCCAAACTATGTAATGTGGAATCTTTAAATAATTAGTGATTTAGCAGGTAATATTACACAACAAGTAATGGAAACTAAATATCTAGGTATAATTCTTGATCCATGCCTGACTTACTCAGTACATATTAGGAAAACAGTAAAGTCTGTAAACCAAAAAATTGGTGCCTTATATCAAATAAAAGATTGTCTAACCAGGAAGCAAGAGAGATGATATCAAAGAGTGTAATATTGTCAGCTTTATACTATAATTCCTTCTTGTTTACAAAGTTGGCATTGAGGGATATGGAATTGGTAAACAGGTCCTTTAACTCCATCTGTAGATTTGTTTTGGCTAAACCATTTAAAACGCACCTTTGTGTTCTATATAATGATCTTTGTTGGCTCCCTCCTAAGTTGGCATATTCTTATAATCTTGGTTGTTTGACCAATAACATACTTGTGCAGGACTGCAAATCTCCATTTTATAGCGTAATAAATTAAAGGGATGATAGTAGGCAGTTACATTCATCTAATATGCAATGGTTGGCCATTCCAAGATCTGTCGCTTGTATGGGCGAGAAAGCTTTTTCCTCTCAAAGTCTGATTTTTTGGAACACATCGCCTATTAATTGTACTTCCATTTCTAGCCAAGAAATTTTTTAAAAAGCCTTATTCCATTATCTGCAATTTTCTGCTGTGTGTAACTGTTTTTAGGTACCATTTTGTACTATTTCATATATTATACTTTTGTTATCAATGCATTTGTATACATGTTTGTGTTATCTGTGTGTTATCTAAGCTTCTCCGAAAATGAAGCTCCGGGTCGATCCTGAGAAAGGGCCTTGGCCCAGTGATCTTACCTAATAAATAAAGTGAATTGAACTGAATTGAATTGAATAAAGACACGTATGTGGCCACTTCCTCCAAGATTAGTATCAGGTGTGTTCCATCCTGAGAAAAAGGAGGCAGACATAGGGGCCTATTGAGATAACATGCCAGTCTTTCTGTGTCATGTTTTAGACCACATCTTTATTTGATTCATTTATTTAGTTTTTGTTGAAGAAGAAAGAAGGGCTAGGCATTTCCCAGAAATGAGCCCCGGCTCAGTGTGCCTTTCCCAGTTACCAAATTTTAAATAAAAAATTAATAAATAAAAAAGTTCAGCCCCATCCTGGGGAGGGGTGTAGATATACAGATACACAGTGACATGTTGAATCAGGTTAAGCTGTTGGTTGCTTTTTTAGTGTGGGGGGGAACAGGGACACCAGGCTCTAAAACACTATTTGGACCATAGGGGGAAATGTTGTGCCTCCCACGGAGATTTTGATTGAATTATCTAGAATGGTACTGGAACTAAATGCATTCACCTTTTTGGGTGAATTATTTCTCCAGATAAGTGGCACAGCAGTGAGGGCAATATTTGCCCCAATCTTTCCAATTTGTATCTGAGGAAATAGGAAGGGACCTATGTGTGTATGATCCTAGCAACAACCCATTCTTTCAGATCTCTTTGTACAGGGACTTTATAGATGATATTCTGATGGTGTGGTGGGGTACAGTGGATGAGGGTTTCAGATTTGTTAAGTTTTTGGAGGGAACAAACCAAAACTTAAGATTTGCAGCAACATCTAACACTGAAAGCAACTCATTTCTGGCTATCCAAATTATTAAAAATCATGAGCAGGGAATTAACACAGAAATATTTAGGAAACCAATAGACAGAAACACAGTGCTACTGGCAAGCTGATGCCACTCTGCCACACCATCAGAAATATCTTTGTGGGATAGTTTCTGAGGATCCACAGGAACTGTGACACATTGGAAGCATACGCAGAAAAGGCTGATTATCTAGAGTATAGTTACAGACAGAGGTAATATGGGGAATGAGAATATCAGTAGTGCTCAAGATAGAGCAACAAATACTAATAAAGCATCACTACCTACTCTAAGGGATCAAACAAACCAAATGAGTGACAGAATTAATTTTGTCAGAATGTATGGCACTAAGGCAAGATAGGTAGATGAGATAGCTTGTAAATATTGTGGGATTCTGCAAACAGAGAAAACAATAGAAACATTTGCCAAGGAACCTCAGGATGGTTTTCAAAAGACTATGTAATATTGGTGACAGAAGCACAAGAAGTTTGCAACCACTATCTTCCCTGAGAACCACATACTTACCCCATTACCCATGGGGATACAGTGGTGTGATCAATATAAATATTGCCAGGTCATTTCACCTACTAGCTGTTTCACAAATCCAGGCACTTGTGAAATGTAGACCATCATGCGATTTATTTACTGTGATATTTACTTGGCAATGAGCAAATGTGGCACATTTTATGTTGGCTGCACAAAGAGAAAGTTTAAAGAGAGGATTGGGGACCACATGAAGTCAGTACAGCATGTAACCTGGAGTCAGCACCAGTAACTCATTTCAAATCTGTATTGGTTGCTCCAGACCATGAACTGTCTTTAGTGGGAGTGGAAAGCGTCACAGTAGGACCATGAGAAGGTGACCTGGAGACTCTCTTAGAATGTAGAGAATTGTTTTAGATTTTTAAAAAGAGAGCTACTGTCTCCTCTAGTCTCAACATTACATTTGAGGTGGCACCTTTCCTATAAATTTCAGATATTATATGGAAATTTCAGATATTATCAGAAAATCCAGGGTCTAAACTCCACACCATCCTTGAATTATCTCTAGTGTCATTGATCAGTGCAAGACCGTAGAACTTGCCTGGGCACAATTACTAATCATATCACTTCCTTCCAGGCCTCCTTATTTACAGAACTATCAGAAAATCCTACACAAAGGCTGTTCAGGCAGAGAAATCACAATATTTCAAGGCCAACCTTCAGAACAACGTTAATGCACCCTCAGAGTTATGGAAGGTAATTCACTCCCTCTCTGACCCTCCCTTCCAGTCTGCCTCTCCGGTTCTTCAGGTAAATGGTTCACCAGTGTCTTGCCCTGCCTCTATTGTTGCTCACTTCAACAAAGTTTTCACTACTTGTGCACTCCCTTCTGGTAACTCTCCTTCCCCACCACTCGTCCTCATGTTCCCTCCCCTTCCCTCTCCTCCACTCACAGAGTTTCCTTTTCCCGTTAGTTGCTTCTGAGGAAACCATGACTACCCTTTACTCCCTCAGGCTACACAAATCCTGTCCAGATGGGCTGGATCCTAGACTACTCTATATTTCTGCTCCTGTCATAGCATCTCTTCTGACTCAGCTTCTCAACCTCTTCACCCTCAGTGCCCTCCCTCAGTCCTGGAAGTGGGTCAAAGTTTTTTCATTCCAGAAAGTGGGGGACCATTCCTCCACAAGTAATACCTTGCCAGTCTCCCTCCTCCCTTCTCTTGCCAAGCTGCAAGAGAAGCGTGTCTATACCAGACTCTCTGTGTTCCTATCCTTCACTGTTTTCATCTCCCTGTTTCAGTCTGCCTTCTGGAAATACCACTGTATCCTCCACTGTTTCCTCTCTGCTGAGTGTAACTGATTCTGTCTTCTCAGGGGTGAATCTGGGGAACATCACAGATGCCATCTTCATTGATCTGGCCAATGCCTGTCAGTGTCCGACTCACTCGTCCTGGATAATCTGAGATCTGCCTGGCATATCAGCTCCTGCAGTCTACTTGTCCCATTCTTACTTCATGGGCCATCTATAATCAGTGGAGGTCGGTAGTGCCCTGTCTCCTCCACTTCCCATCCAAGCAGGAGTTCCACAGGGCTCAATTATGGGTTCAGTTCTCTTCTCCATCTTACATAACATCCTCCTCAGGCCTATACCAACTTGCATATTCACATGTATGCAGATGACACAGTCATCTTCACCTCTGCTCCCTCTGCATCAGCCGTGGAAGGTCTGTTCCAGCAAGACTGCCACAATGTTCTGTGCTGGTTCCAATCAAACCACCTCCTGGTCAACACTACAAAATCAGTGTTCATGACCTTTGGCACCAACCAGAAATTGGCCAGACTCCCAACTCTGCCCATCTTTACCACCTTGGATGGCAACCCTCTAGAAGTGGTACAGTCCTTCCAGTACCTCAGTGAGTGGCTAGTCAGCAAGCTTGATTTGTCTGTCAAATGAATGCCACCCATGAAAAGCTCCACCCTAAACTTGATACCTTATACTGCAGTAAAGATTGTCTGTCAGGTTTGCATGTTGTACGCTTGATATGTGTGTAGCTGTTAAGTTGGTGTGAACATCATTTACTCATCACATCAGGTTCACATGCGGCATGCTTGCCATGTGTGCAACAGCTAAGCTGGTACAAATCCCATCTAAAAAAACACATCAGTTTCTATTTCTTATACAACTGCTAGCAATTGGAATCATTAAAATAAATTTTTATTTGCATTCCCATAACAATTATCAAGCTTGGGAAGGGGGGGGTTTGTAGCATCTAGGGTACCTTAAGCATTAGAAAGAGGGATAGGGCAGGCTGGATGGGCCACAAGGCCCTTATCTGCCAACATCTACGTATCCATGTAAAATTAGGTAAACAGATTAATTCTGATCCTTTTGCAAGTTGTATAATGGCTTTTGATTTTTGTCATTAAATCGCCATTAATTTGTAAAGTATTGTTTGCTTACTGCATTAAATGCCTAGGATATAGCCAGTCAGCATCCCTCATTCCAGATGTACAAAAAGGGGCTCCTGTGTTGTGAAGCCTATCCCTTTTTGTTTTGGAGCATGCAAATCCCTTATGCATATAAATGTGTTTCTCCATGGCTGTTTCATCTCACTTACTTTCTCTTTGTCATTCTGTATTAAGCATATACACCATGGCTATACTCAGCACTCTTTGTGCTGAGAAGGGTCTTGGAAGCATGCTCCACATCTCACATTTTGTCACTGAAATGAGGGACATGGACACTCAAAATGAGGGACAATGAGGGACACTAATCCACATGATCAGGACACATCATGAAACAATGAGAAACAGTACCTCAGAACACAGTGGAAACCATTTCATTAGCGCCTGAGAATAAATTTCTACCATTAAGCAGCTGTGCCATTTATATAGGGCAGAGGCAGTTGCCCCCCCCCACCCCCTGTATTTGTGTCTAGGTTGTTCTTATGGTAATAATGGCATTAAATTTGGATTTAATCTTTTGCACAATAAGTGCCCACCTGGCCTGTGTGTGCTCATGCTGCAGTTACTCTCCAGACTCGACTGTATCTGTATTGTGTTGTCCACTCTCTCCATCTATTAGTGGTGGCACGATCACATGTGATGTGGATGAGCTTCAGCTAAGAAGGAGCACATCAGTCTTGCAAGTGCAACACTGTCTTTCCCACCACAGAGAAGACAGCACACTACAGCTTAGAGGAGTCCGTGAGTACTGAACTCTCAATAGCAATGTTGTGGCAGCATATTTGTGTTAGTCTACTCTTAGTGAGTCTCCATCACCCCTGGTGGCTGAAGGGGCAGAGGGTGAGCTAGAAGCTAACTCAAGACTAAGCTACCTACTTACTCTACTAGGCTCACCATGCCAAAAAAAAAAAAAACAGCACAGACCCCCATAGCAGCAAGCGAGGCTTAGCAGCAGTGGTGATAGCAGTGTGAGTGATCTTCCTAGACCTTGATAAGTGCAGTGTGGCGGCAGCCACAGCTGCAATCAAGCAAGAAGCAAGCAACCCAGGTTGGATGGGTTAGGTTGGTAAGATGACTTGGTTGTAGACCACGTTGGGGATCTGTGATGGTCAGTTCTAGCATCCAGCTTCTGGGAGAAGGAGAAGGGGAGAAGACTAAAAACTGGGCTGGTGGCACACTGTGCCAGGCTGCAGATTTTGGCCACATGGCAAGTAAAAATAAACATTTGTTTTTACAGGGGGATTAAGGAAGGAGGAAGTATTGAAATATTGATGTGTTTTTCATGTCTCTTCACCTTTGGGCGGCTTCATTTCCCATAGGGGATGGGTATTGAATTGAATGGAATCAGGAAGAAAAATCGTGACAAAGTTATTTTTCTTGGGGGGGGGGGTGAACTTCAGCCAGGAAAAAAATTGGTTAGTAACTGAGTGGGTTTAAGCCCAAACCTGATGAACTGCTCCAGGTTATACAGAAGAATCTTATACATTTTAAGGTTTCCAGATTTTCATATCACTTTTCAGTCAAAACAAATAGAAACATAGAATTTGACAGCAGATAAGGACCACTTGGCCCACCCAGTCTGCCCATTTCCCTACCTAATGGATAAGCTGCAGATCCTAGTTTACCAGCAGCCTACTTCTTCCTACCCCCAACCCCTAGAATTGCCTTATGACTGTCCCATGCATGCTTGAATTCCACCACTGGTTTTGACTCCACAACCTTCTCCAGAAGGCCGTTCCATGCATCCACAACCCTCTCTGTGAAAAAATACTTCCTTAAATTACCTCTGAGCCACCCCCCTCTATCTTCAAATTGTGCCCCCTTGTTCTTGTACACCTCTTTTTTTGAAAAATGCTACCATCTTGGACTTTGTTGATTCCCTTGAGGTACTTGAAAGTTTTCATCATGCCCCCCCCTTTCCTCTAGGCTATACATATTAAGCTCCTTAAGTCTCTCTCTTCATATGTCTTCCGGTGCAGACCCTGCACCATTTTAGTTGCCCTCCTCTGGACAACTTCCATCCTGTCTATGTCTTTGCGGAGATTGGGTCTTGAGAACTGCATGCAGTACTCCAGATGGGGTCTCACCAGCTGTCTGTACAGAGGGATAATAACTTCCTGTTTTCTACTGGTGATGCCTCTCCCTATGCATCCCAGTATCCCCCCAGACCTCCTTGCTGCCCTCTCACATTGCTTGTCCACCTTTAGGTCATCTGATATGACTACCCCCAGGTCCCTTTCCATTTGTGTTGTTGTTAGTATCTCACCCCACATTGTGTACTCTTCCTTACAAATAAGTTGTACCTTTTAGAGATGTTGCAAACATTCTAGAGCTGTCCTTTGCATTCACAGACAATTGAGCAGTTTGGTATGCACAGACTATTGGAGCCCCATTATAGTCAGGCTAATGTCCCCCACCCCGTGAAGCTGACCTCCAAATCCCCATGCTCAGGCACATTATGACAAAAGGAAAAGGAGACTGCAGCAGTGTGCACCATTGAAATGAAAGTGGGTATTTTTTTATTACTATTTTATACGTTATTGATGGAGAGTTGGAGATTAATGAAGGCCACCGCTCAACTAACAAGGGCCTTGTAAGTAGAACAGTGGCCTTCATTATTCTCCAACTCACCATCATAATGTATAAAATAGTAATAAAAAATAACTCCATTCATTTCAAGGGGATATGCCCTAGCAATATAACCTATGGACATCATCTGTTAAAGACTCCCTCATCAGGCACCCTAGTACTCAAGTAAGTGACTTTTTACTTATATCTATACTTGATGGGTTGTCTGTAGCAGCATGGCCATAACCACTACAGTGTGTGTGCATGGCAGGGGGGAGGACTGGCCATGTAGAGGTGTGTGTGTGTGTGTGTGTGTGTGTGTGTGTGTGTGTGTGTGTGTGTGTGTGTGTCAGGTTATTGCTACTTTTATGTTTGCACCTTAAAATCTGTTTGCGTGAAGCATTCAAACTATGGAGAGAAAATAGTAGGAGTACAGGCCAGACTGAAGTAATTAAGTGGTTTTATGGCTAAGTTTGTGTATTGGTGGTGGGAAAAACCACATGTGTCTCCATTGGTATGTGAGCTCAACTGTGAAACTGAGATGAGTAACAGAAGGAAAAGAAAACTGAAAAGCATAACAGTCACTACAAGCATGCCGTGTGTGTGCAGATGTAGTCAAATGCAGTCTGTATTAAAGTACAAGAAAGCCATATGCGTGTAGATAGTATGGCTTAGTGGTTAAAGGCACTGAACTGCAAGCCAAGAGACTTGTGGGTATGAAGACTTGGGTTTGAATCTCATTAACCCCCACTTGTGTATGGTGTGATCCTAAGTAAGTCACTTAACTTTTACATGTGCAGTTATCAGTGACCACTTGCTTTTTGCACGCATGCCACATGCATGCAGTCTTTCCCAATTTAATACAAAAATCATGGTTTCCACATGTGCTTGCTGCACACATGCCCTATGCATGCAATTGGTTCCAATTTAACATTTAAATCATGCTTTCAGCATGCATATCACTTTAGTAGTTTTATGTGTGCAGCATGAAAACATTTCATGTAATTATTTCTGTAAGGGTTGTTACTAAAATGCTGCTCCCAGTCTGTGACTATATGGACGTGGTCTATGGCATGATCCCATCTACTTCCCTGGCCAGACTAGATAGAAACATAGAAACATAGAAGCTGATTGGAGATAAGGACTGCAAGGCCCATCTAGTTTGCCCATTTCTTTTTCTACCTTATGAATGTGCCATTGGATTTTGCTCTGTCAATGGCCTATCTATTCATACTCACCTGTATTGCTTCCTTATGCCTATCCCATGCCTGTTTGAAGCCCTGCACTGTATTCATATTCACCACTTCCTGAGGTAGACCATTCCATAAATCCACCACCCTTTCTCTGAAAAAGAACTTCCTCACATTACCCCTTAATCAGCCTTACTCTAATCTCATGCTGTGTCCTCTTGTCCTGCTATTTTTCTTACATTGAAACATGTTAGGCTCTTTCACCTTGTTAATGCCCTTAAGGTGTTTGAATGTTTTAATCATATCACCTCTCTCCCTCCTTTGCTTTAGGGTATACATATTGAGCTCAGTTAATCTGTCCTCATATGTTTTCTGATGCAATCCCTGCACCATTTTGGTGCCTTTCTCTGGACTGCCTCAATTTGGTTAATGTCCTTGTGAAGGTGTGACCTTCAGTACTGCATGCAGTACTCCAGATGGGGCCTAACCAGTGTCTTGTAAAGAGGGATTATTACCTCTCTCTTCTGACTTGTATTACCCCTACTAATATACCCCAACATCCCTCAAGCCTTATCTACTGCTTTAGTGATCTGCTTGGATGATTTCAGGTCATCGGTGATGATGACGCCCAAGTCTCTTTCTTCCCTTGTGGCTGCCAGCAACTCCCCTTCTAGCCTATAGGTGGCTTCAGGGTTTCTCTTCCCTATGTGCATGATCTTGCACTTCTTTGTGTTAAACCCCAGTTGCCACTCTTCTGACCATTTTACTAGTTTATCCAGATCTCTTCTCATTCTGCCTAGTTCATCTGGATCATCTACTCTGTTGCAGATCTTGGTGTCATCTGCAAACACACAAACCTTACCCTCCAGTCCATCTGCAATGTCACTGATGAAGATATTGAAGTGGACTGGCCCCAGGACTGATCCATGAGGTACCACACTTGTGACTTGCATCTATCCTGACTTTTTTTCTGTTTACCACCACTCCCTGTTTTCTGCCTGTCAACCAGTTTGCCACCCAGTTGACCAACATCTGATCCACCCCATGCCTACCCAGCTTATTAATCAATCTTCTATGTGGAACAGTATCAAAAGCTTTGCTGAAGTCAAGTTAGGTGACATCAACTGCTCCCCCTTGGTCCACCACTCTGGTTACCCAGTCAAAGAAATCTATGAGATTAGTTTGACAGGACCTTCCTTTTGTAAACCCGTGCTGTCTTGGATCCTGTGCTCCTATGGATTTCAGGTGTTGCACTATCCTTTCCTTAAGGAGTGTCTCCATAATCTTGCCCACCACTGAGGTAAGACTGACTGGTCTGTAGTTTCCTGCCTCCTCCTTGCTACCATTCTTGTGGAGCGGGATCACATGATCCCTTATCCAGTCTTCTGGGACCTCTCCTGTGCCCAGAGACTCACTAAACAGTTCTGATAATGGCTCTGCTAGTTCTACCCTTAGCTCCTTTAGTACCCTGGGATGTATGGCATCAGTTCAATTGCCTTGTCCACCCTGAGGTTATCGAGCTCTTGTAGGACCCTTTCTTTTGTGAAGGGACTAGTGCACACCTCCCTCCCCTCTATGTTCATGGTGCTGAGCTCTGGGCCTGGCCCTACCTTCTCTTCAGTAAATACTGAGCAGAAGTATCTATTTACGATAGATGCTTTTACATGGTCCTCCTCCTCATGTACCCCCTTATCCCCTTCGATCTTAGCAATAACCCCTCTGGACTTTCTCCTTTCACTAATGTATCTATAAAAAGTCTTCTCACCTTCTTTTACTGTTTGTGCTAGTGTTTTCTCAGTTTGGACCTTTGCCTGCCTTACTGCCTTCCTTGCTTCCCTTAGGGAAGTTTAGTATGCCTCACTGTCTTCATCCTGCTGTGTTCCATTATATTTCCTGAAGGCTAGCCTTTTGGCTCTGACCTTTTCTGCTACTGTGTTTGAGAACTAAAGTGGTTTCCTTCTTCTTTTGCACTTCCTTTTCTCACCAACACAATGGGATGTTGCTTCAAGTATTGCATCTTTAATGCTTGCCCACTTTGCCTGTAGCCCCTCACCTGTATTTCTTTGAGCCAGGGCTAGCTTAACTCTGTTGGCCATCTTATCAAAGTCAGCTGCTCTGAAGTCCCGTATTTTTGCCTTGGAATGGGATGATTTTGTTCTAGTGGCCAAATTGAACCATACCATGTGATGGTCACTGGCACCCAGGTGACCTTCTACCTGGAGATCTGTGATCCTTTCCCACTGCAACTCCTTCTGCCACTTTGCTACCGACTCCCCTCTTCATACTCATCATTGCTCATTATACTGCTAATTCATTCTCCCTCTACCTTCACGTTGACAGATCCATTGTACCTCATTTGTTTCCAAACACTGGGTTGGCTCCCTTCCTTCTTACTTCTCATTCCTCCTCTTCTTTATCCCCTACATCTCCTGTTCCTTCCCCACCAGGTATCCTGGAACCTTCACCATTCCTTATCCCTCTCCTCTGCTGTGTAGTCAGCCTTTTATTGTTGCCTCCCTTCTCTTTGGAATCATCTCCCCTTACCTCTGCTTCATTGCCTCTCTTTGCTCCCTCAAGCACCAGCTGAAACTCCTTCCCTCTACCTTTGCTCCTGTTTTCCCACTCTCTGACTGTTCCCCCTTGCAACTGCCTCATACTTAGGTGAAAGTGTTGCTGACATACTCATTTGTTGCTCAGTTTCCTTATTTTGTACAAATTTTTACTCTTATTCCTGTATTAACCAAGTCTCTGAGTGTACTTTATTATAACTGCAAAACAGTGTCTGTGCTATGTGTTATGTAAACCCTACTATCTCCTTACAGGTTGCACCTTGAAATGAGCCCCGGCTTAGTGTGCCTTTCCAGTCACCAATTTTCAAATAAATAAATAAAATATTTCTGTGTATTGGTTGAGTGATGTATTGTGGCACATCACTCTACTCTCCCCATTGTTAGCATCATCAAATCCATTCTTCTCTGCTAAATTACACTTTTCCACCCTTCAACACCCCTCCCCCAGTAGATGTAACATTCATTTTTATCTTTTCTTTGCCCCCCCATTTTACTCTCCATTCACAACCTTTTTTTGAAAAGTGCTCCTGTACACCCCGCTTTAATCAACATATTTGCATGAAAAGGATGTCTGGCCTCTAGCTAGACATAGATGGAGGCAGTATAGCCCAGTGGTTTAAGGCTCTGAGATACAAATCTGGTGACATCCAGTAGACCAGACCTGGGTTTGAATCCCACAGCTTCCACTTGCATACTGTGTGACCCTGAGCAAGTCACTTAACTTCCTTGTGCTCCTAGGTCGCACCTGTAAAAAAGCTTTGAGCTTAGTGTGCTACTCCTGGTTAAAAAAAGAAAAAAAGATAGGTAAGTTATACATTGTGTATGAAAAGCACTATATAAATCCCAATTCTGCTGCTTATTTTTATAGCATATGGCCACCAAAAGATGTTTTATGGCTAGCACATTTGGGTCTCTTGATATAATGTGTAGTATACACGGAAAATGTCAAGATGGCATTCCTAGCAAAGATATTCCCAGATTTTAATTCTGCATTACCTGTCTTATGATGGAATAAAGCACTTCGTAAGCATACAAGAGCATCCTCATCAGGGTGTGGTGTGGTGATTATGCCATTTTTTTTCTTTTGGATTCAGCGTTGTTACCAGCAGATGACCTTCACCCAGAGCAGCCATTTCTGTCTTCATGTTAGACCACATCTTTGTTTTATTTACTTAGTTTTTGTTGACTGTGAAAAGAGGGCTAGACAATTCTGCCTATTTTCAGCCTTGTCCCTGGTTGTGAAGGGTGGTAGATATAGATGCACAGTGATATATGAAATCAGGTTAAGCTGCTGGTGGTATTTTTAGTGAATGGGAGGAATTTGTCCAGGACTCTGAGAAAATTCCCCTAACTGCCATGAGATCTTTAATGTCCAACAGAACAACCACCAGAACAGGCACAAAGAACTTTGGTTTAACATCTTATCAGAAAGACTGCACCTCTGGAGTGCAACACCCTCTTCAGGTGGCACTACATTGTCAGTATTTGGATTTACCCCAAGTTCCTGATGTGGGCCTAGAACCCACAACCTTCCTATATTCTAGCCTCAGAGATGAGCGTGCAGCCAACAGAGCCATTGACAATATTTGCCAAGTAGAACCCTTTAGAACCTTGACATATTCAACTTTTTCATAGAAATACATTGAATTATCAGTTCAAAAGCAAAAGAGCTTTATGTCAAAATTTCAAACCTCTCACAACCCAAACTACAAGAGAGTCATCTACCCTTGTATCATTACGTTTGTCATGCTTCGGTTATGCTATGTATCCAATTTCACACCACAACTGCTGGATTCCAGTCTCTGGAAGCTTCTATCTTCACTTGCCTGAGTGCACACTGAACTGTAGTCTCCATCCCTGTGTAATGCACAGCATTTTTCAAATACAATAGAACTGGCCTACAGTGCAATGGGAGAAATATTGCCTGACCAAGTTAGGTTTTAGTATGTTGTGGGGCAGTTTTTTTATCTGTCCTTTTGTCAATATGATGTTTGGTGGAGTTTATTTTTGTTTCACAGGTGCTACAAAAACATACACGTCTATGGAAATGTGATCCCTGTTGCACAAAAATTATACTTACCAGAGAAATTATAAGTCATTTTGAACTTCCATGCAGTAAGAAATAAAACATAGGTTAGCACATACAGCAGTATAGGTTAGGAAGGAATGATTCCTAAGCAGCCAGTATCTGAACTTCTGTTGTCTCCACCAATTATAGATCGGGGTTGGAGGATACTTGCTAGAAATGGTCCTTGTGACTAGGAGGTGGCAGGTGAGATATGGAGGGGGACATCTGTATAGATTATACTGGGTCCTGGCACTGTGCCAGAATTAATTTTTAACTGCAGTAAGAATTCATTTTGTGAAAGTGCAGATTGGTAAAGGTTATTATTCAAGTATTCATGAGAAAATACTCTCCAAGTATTCGCAAGAAAATACTTGCATATTTCTAGCAGTGAATACTTTAGCACATAATGTGGTAGTTTGATTGGTGCACAAGTGGATAGTGCCCTTTTGGATAACCCCAGATCTTCTTTGACTGTGTTCTCTGTACTGGTCCCTCAGAGGTATGCATGAAACTGAGGAAAAGTCACAGTGTGTTGATAAGTAAACACCCCTTCTGAAGAGCACAACAACATTTACAATATGTCTGCATTTGGAACATTGTGGAGTTTGTTTAAATACTAGTATCATATGTATATCCCTAAATTCAGTTGAATGCATGCCTATAGTACTAAGGTGACAAGCAATCATTTCTACCAACTGTTGTCACATGTACTACTGTGTGCACATTTTTTAAATATTATTGTTACATATTTAGTGTGTGTGAGATTGCTGTAGTGAGGACTTAGTTGTTAAACAGGTTGTAGCACCAGGTAAATCATTTTCAAGTCTGTTTACAGCCCGCCACATGCACACAAAGACTTAAATACCCATGCTGCTTTGTGTGGGATTGAGACTTTTGATTGTACTGTAGCTGTGTTTACAGAAACCATACAAATTGGAAAGTATCTGCTTTCTTGTATTATATATCTTCCAATAGTGCAAACTGTTCTTTTTTCTTATATGTACTTAAATTAGATCACTGCTTTCACTTGCGCACTATGCAATTTAAAAACATATTCATATGTCTCTGCTCTCAGGCAGTTGGAGCAACAGTACTCACACAAAAGAAAGCACGCACTGCAGTGCTGCTGTAGCAGGGGCACCCAACCCCAACAGTAAGCAAACAAAGGGTTACAGCACTCCACCACAAGCAACACTTTGGCCGTATTGTAAAAAGGCAGCTTGCCATGATGACAGGCTATAATGTCAGTGCATTTTATTTTGCAGAAAAAAGTATACCACGTACAGAAAGTCTATCTCAAAATGTGAAAGTAACTAACAGATTGATTGCGACTGGGTCTAAACAGTTTCAGACAAGGCGGTGGACAGAATGTGCTGGAGTTTTGCATTACTGGAGCTTCACGGGAGGAGGGGGGTGTCTCTGCTGTATCTCATTCCTAATAAGTTGTTTCCCAGGACCAATAGTGGTGTTCCATATTATCATATGTTTTCATGGAACAGTGCCCCATTTGAAGCAATGGTCCATTTAAAGGACCACTGCTGATAAGATTCAAACAGTGTTCAGTGCTAGTACACAAGGATTCATTTTAAAGTGGAAAACTTCAACATACTAACCTATGTGAAACAAAATATAAAGAATACTGGCTGGGCAACCATGCAGAACCACCCTGTGCTGCCAGAGAGGGGTTTTGATTACAACAGACCTCAAGAGGGAAGCTCAAGAGGTCTGATGCAATCAGATGCCTGAGGTGGAAACTCAGGCTGGTTGAGCATGGGGTTGCCCACATTTTTATAGTGTATAGTGTTTTTTTTAGTTTTTATTTAAACAAACGAACAAAAAAAAAAGTGTTTTCACAGCGTTCCCATGGCAGGTAAGCAGTTTCAGTGCAGAACTTGAACTGATTGGTGTCTGCAGCAGTGCGTAAAAAGACCAGCTGATTCGAGGATTTTTGATCAGCTAGAACCTTATTGTACCACAGAGCTTTTTCATAGTTGGAGTATGAGGAGTTCACTCAATTCTTTGTAGATAAGCTGGCCGACATCAGGGCGGAGAGCCATTTGACATACTTTATGGAGGATGCTAGCGACTGGTGCTTGGTCACTCTCCATCACTTCACCTGGAGTACCTTTGACCAGCCGGCATTAGTTGATGCCATGTGGATTGTCTAGGGTATGCTCCCCATGTGCTGTAGTTTGGACCCGGGTCCAATGTCCCAGATTATGGGTTGTTACGATATCATTGGCCCGGTCCTGGCACAGATAGTTAGGTGCTTCCTTGAGTTGGGTGAGTTTCCTAGCTCCCTGAAGGTGGTGGTGGTGACACCAATCTTGAAGAAAGCTTCTCTGGACCCAGACTGCCTGGTCAACTACAGACCCATCTTTAACCTTCCCTTTGTGGGGAAGGTGATTGAGAAGGTAGTGGCTGTACAGCTGGAGAATCATTTGACCATCCATGACATCTATGAACCTCTCCAATCCAGGTTTCAAAAGAGGCATAGTACCGAGACTGTGGTGGTTTGGGTGCTCAGTGATCTCCTAATGGCGAGAGATCAGAAAAACCGGTCCATCTTGGTACACCTTGGTCTGTCCTCAGCTTTTGACACCATGGACCATGGGGTGTTGCATGAGTGCCTGAGGTTCATCTGTGGCCTGACTAGTATGGTTCTCAGGTGGTTTAAGTCCTTTCTCACTAGCAGAACTCAGATGGTGGTGTCGAGGATTTATTCCTCCGATCCTCTCTCTCTGTGTCATGTGGGGTCCCTTAGGGATCAATGATGTCCCCTATGTTGTTTACGGTGCATATGCTGCCCTTTGGAGACATTGTAAGATGGTATGGGCTGAGGAATCACACTATGTTGATGATACCTAGCTCTACCTGTCTTTTGAACCTGACCAGGATAGTATACTCTCGGTATTTAATAACTGCCTCACTGAAATCCAGGATTGGATGAATTCCAGATGGCTGAAGTTGATATCGGGGAAGACTGAGGTGATGGTGGTGAATCTGGGTCACCGGATAGGGGAGTCGGGGGCTGGTCAGCCCACGGATCTTTTTCTGGGGGGCTCCCAGCTTCTCACCACTGAACTGGTGTAGGGCCTAGGGGTGATGCTTGATAATGGGCTGACATTACGATCTCAGGTGTTGACAGTCATCAAGTCTTCCTTTTACCATCTTAGGAACATCATTAGGATCAAGCACCTGGTTCCATCCGGGGACCTCCCTATACTGATCCACGCCTTTGTGACCTCACGCCTTGATTACTGCAATTCCCTTTACTTTGAGCTTCCGGGGATTGATATCTGCCACCTGCAGCTGGTGCAGAATGCTGCAGCCCTGTTGTTGATGGGGATTTCCCAGACATGCCACATCACACCGGTGCTGTGTGAACTGCACTGGCTGCTAGTTCAGTGGCGGATCACCTTCAAAGTTGGATTACTGACTTATAAAGCCCTGCATGGACTTGGTCCTGACTACCTGGAAGAACTTCTCTCTCCTTACTGCCCCAAGCGATTGCTCTGCTTGGTTGATGAGGGGTTGCTAGAGATTCCCGGGGTATCTTTGAAATCTTCTGGTGCCCGGGCATTTATATACACAGCCCCAGTCCTTTGAAATTCTCTCCCCTTCAGCTTTGGGAGTGCACGACCGGGGGGGGGGGTTAAACAGGCCCTCAAAACCCATTTGTGGAGCCGAGCTTTTCCAGAGTTTTAAAGTTATTAACTGGATTTTACCAAAGACTGTATATATTACTGTTTTATTTATGCTTCAGTTTTATGTAATGTGCCTTGATATTTGAAAGGCGCATAATAAATGAAGATCTATTACTATTATTTATTATTAAATATATTCCATGACCTTTGAACTGCTGTACAACAAGATTTCAGGCTGGCATGGAAATCCTACAGAACAACCTCCCATTAAACATTATATTGTTATATATAAATATTTACAAAACATTATCAAAAAAAAATAGTTGTTGGGTTTACAAAAAAACTTCTTTTTATATGTGAAACTGATTTGGTTCAAGTGGGTTTAATGGGATAAGAACCAGAATTCAGTACTATCAGTTTTTACTATTTGTATTTTATGAACACTAATTACTGAAAATATTTCTGGTATCATTATCATTATAGTTCACAACACGTTTGTTAAAAATTTGTTTTTAAAAGAAACATGAATACAAAAACATTCTTTGTGGTGTGCCTCTAGCAATAAGAAAGGTAAGGGTATATGTTAAAACTCCAGAAAGAGTCATGTTCCCAGTACTGGTACTCTTTATAGTGACATAGTTAAGCAATAAGGCAGGACAGGGTGTGTGTGATTGTGTAATAACATCATGCCTGGGGAGGGTTGAAGCACAAGTCCGCAGGCCAAGTGAGTATAGTACCTGATAAATGATGTTATTATACAGTAACACACACCCTAGAGTGCTTTATTGCTATTATACAATGGCTCATTTGTTAATGAAAAAGAAAAAGAAAAAAACATTTCTTGGAGATTTTTATTTGAGTTTGGTGTGTACAGATATATGTTTAGGGAAAAAAAAGTCCAGTACATTTTTTCACTACTAGGTGCAGCTCCTGTCTGAATGACACTAGCTACCCAGGTGCCCAACATTTTTTATTGTTTCACTGTTGTATGATGCACTGATCTTTGACTTTGATCCCCCCCCACCACCACCACCGTGGCTGTTTGCCTGCCTGTTAAAGCAGGCTGTATTTTCAGTTTTCTTTTTGTTTAAAATTCAGAGTCACTTGGTGAATGCACAGCAGCACACTATACTGTTGGCATGTTAAGATGGGTTCTGAGCTAAGGCAGAGCTGGAGAGCTGATGTGTTGTGATGGTTTTTACCTTTTTATTACACTTTGCTCATGAGTAGAGGAAGAATAGGGCAGGGATGGAGGATATGTGCTGCTAGTTAATTTGAGGATAGAAAAGAAAAGAAAATTAATTTTATGGCAGCTTTTTTCTGCAAACAGAGCAGCTTCAGTGAACCATGCAACTGGCAGTTACGGTCTGCACAAGTCACTGAAACTACTTGGTTTGGGGAAAAAAAGTTGCCATGAAAATGTTTTATTTTTCTACGGTGAAGAATGGTATTTACTCTGACTGGGGGACTTCGGGATGGAACTGGTGTTGGGTGGTTGGTTGAAGCCATGATAGCTTAACTGTGTGGTAATGTTTGTCTTGTGTAAACATCATCAGAAAAATGCTGCACTAGGAACGGTGGTGCTTCAAACCATAGTCGAGCAGTTCAAAAGTAGAAGGGTACTCATCAACCAGAAAAACACACACAGGCTCCAAAAATACCAAATACTGTAGGGTCCAAGTTTATTCCACACACAAGCATGCAACATGTGTGTGGAGTAAACTTGGACTCTATTTGGTATTTTTGGAGCCTGCATGTGTTATATAGAAACATAGAAACATAGACTTTGACGGCAGATAAGGACCACTTGGTCCACACAGTCTGCCCATTTTCCTACCTACTGGATAAGCTGCAGATTCTAGTTAACCAACAGCCTACTTCCTGCAACCCCCAACTATAATTGCCTTGTGTCTGTCCCATGCATGTTTGAATTCCCCCACTGTTTTAGACCCAACGACCTCCTCAGGAAGGCTGTTCCATGTATCCACCACTCTCTCCGTGAAAAAAAAATGTCCTCACATTACCCATGAGCCGTCCTCCCTCTGTCTTTAAATTGTGCCCCCTTGTTCTTACACATCTCTTTTTCTAAAAGATGCTACCCTCCTGGACTTTGTTGATTCCTTGAGGTACTTGAACATTTCTATCATGTCCCCGTCCCTCCTTTCATCAAGAGTATACATATTAAGCTCTCTCAGTCTCTCTTCATATGGCTTCTGCTGCAGACCCTGCACCATTTTAGTTGCCCTCCTTTGGACTGCTTCCATCCTGTCTATGTCCTTACGTAGATGAGGTCTCCAAAACTGCATGCAGTGCTCCAGATGGGGTCTCACCAACTGTCTGTACAGAGGGATAGCCACTTCCCTTTTTCTACTTGTGATGCCCCTTCCTATGCATCCCAGTATCCCCCTGACTCTCCTTACCAACTTTTCACATTGCTTACCCACCTTTAGGTCATCTGATATGACTACCCCCAGGTCCCTTTCCATTTTTGTTGTTGTTAGTACCTCCTCTGCTATTGTGTACTCTTCTCCTGGGTTTTTGTTTCCCAGGTGCATTACTTTGCACTTCTTTGTATTGAATCTAAGTTGCCACATGTCTGACCATTCCTCCAACCTTGCCAAGTCCCTTCTCATCTTTTCTACCCCCCTTGTGTATCAACTCTGTTACAGATCTTTGTGTCATCTGCAAAGAGGCATACCTTTCCCTCAGACCCTCTGCAATGTCACCTATAAAGATGTTAAGAGGACTGGACCCAGTACTAAGCCCTGAGGGGCGCCACTAGTAACCCCTTTCTTCTGATGTGTTCCATTCACTATTACCTTCTGTGTCCTGTTGTGCAGCCAGTTTGCTACCCAGGCTACCACCCTGGGACCCACTCCCAGGTTGGCTAACTTGATTATTAATCTTTTGTGCAGGACTGTGTCAAATGCCCTGCTAAAGTCTAGGTAGGTCATATCCACAGCCCCTCCCTGATCTATTACTTTGGTCACCCAGTCGAAAAAATCAATTAGATTCGTCTGACATGACCTTCCTGCTGCAAATCCATGCTGCTTTGGGTCCTGTGCCCCACTGGCCTCTAGGTACTCAACAATTCTTTCTTTTAGAAGTGATTCCATCATTTTCCCTACCACTGAGGTCAAACTTACAGGTCTGCAGTTTCCCGCTTCTGCCTTGCTCCCACTTTTGTGAAGGGGAATCACATCTGCCCTTCTTCAGTCCTCAGGTACTGCCCCATCCTGCCATGATCTGTTAAAAAGCGTGGTCATTGGTGTCACTAGGTCCTCCTTTAGTTCTTTTAGGATTGTGGAGTGAATTCCATCAGGCCTCATTGCTTTGTCCACTTTGAGTTTTAGGAGTTCTTTCAGGACTCTTTCTTCTGTGAATGGACTGGTGTCAACCCCCCTACCCAGAGTGCTTCTATTGTCTGGTTTAGATAACTCCTCCTCATCTTCTTTTGTGAATACTGAGCAAAAGTATTCATTCAGTATCTCTGCCTTTTCACTGTCTCCCTCTGCCCACCTCCCCTCTCCTTTATTAATCTTCAGTATCCCTCCCTTAACCTTTCTATGCTCCCTAATGTACCTATAAAAGGTTTTATCCCCCTTCTTAACTGAGTTGGCTATTTTTTCTTCAGTTTGGGCCTTTGCTAGTATGACTGCCTTCCCCACTTCTTTCTGCTTCAATTGATACAGTTCCCTGTCATGCTCCTTCTGTGATTCCTTATACTTTTTGAATACAGCCTTTTTCTCCTTAACCTTCCCTGCCACCTCGTTTGAAAACCATAGTGTTTTTTTACTCCGCTTTGTTTTCTTTATTTGTTTCACACAAAGGCTTGTTGTCTCTATGATGGCAGTTTTGATTTTTCTCCATTGTTCTTCCACCCCTCCTTTTTGGTCATTTGCTAGTGCATTTTTCAGGTATTCACCGATTTTGCCAAAGTCAGTTCTTCTAAAGTCCAGTATGAGTGCCCTTCTCCTTTTGAACTCTTGTGTGAACTTGAAGTAGGCAATAATTCCTGACATGGTCATGCAGTCACTTTTCTGCCTGCCCTAGATACAGTGATGTAATTTTCAGATGACTTCACTAAGTCCAGGGCAGTTTCACTAATCAAAGGTGAGGATTCTTTTTTGCCATTGTATAAAGTAAATTTTGAAATGCTTATTTGTTGTTACTTTGCATTGCAGAATTTATTATGGCGAGGTAAAACTGCTGTACACGTTACCTGCACCGATCACCAATATTTCCTTTGTGGGCTTATTTTGTGCCTCAGTGGGGATTACAAATATTTGCAAGGCCACTAATTTACATTGATTAAAAGTAATGAAATTTCATTTTCGGAACTTGCAATTCTGGGAGTTGCACCAGTGATTGTTAATCTAATTTCCGGATTTTACCAGGATTCTATTGTCATTCTTTTAGCATGTGTATAAATAATCAGAATAAAAGAAGGCTAAACACAAACTGAAGAATAGTACATGAAGCAGTTACAAGAAAAATACAAGTTCTGTAGATTTACTGATCTGGTATAAAATGCCACATTCCACGAAATTCCTTGTTTTTACCAATGTGCAGGAAGTCCAAATTCTTGAATTTTACCAGTTTTTTTTTGTAAAAACTGAAAACCTGTGGCCTTCAAAATTAGTATTGCAGCAGATTCTCCTTAGCTCTGTATCGAGCCCTGTGTGAAAAAAAATGTAGACAGTCAATTCAGCGCATACTGTATATGGTTCAACAATTGCAACACTCAGTAATAATTAAAATCCAGATGCAATCAAACATCTACTTAAGTGGGGGTAGAGAAAGAGGGGGAGCTGGTGTCAGGTCAGTTTAGGAATAAAGATATAAGCACTTAAAATAAGTATTCATAAGAAACCTATGATTCATTTATAAGGAATGCCACCCATGAGGTTGAATAGGATGGGCTACAGGATGGGTTACATCCTTAAATGAAGGTTTTAAGGTCCCATTCCTCATTAAAACCATTCAAAGTCAGAGTGTTTAGTGTGTATATCCACCTGCTCTTTTTTGTAGTAGCTTGATGCAATAGTAACTGTCCATTAATATGGGATTCACCTTTTGTTGAAGAAAAATTGGAACAGCTTGGAAGGGGTTTCATATTAACATCTGACCCTAGATTCCCAGTGTTGGCTATAGTTGGGGGGTTGATTTTCCATTGCCACATTTCTCCCCTTTCTTGAAGATGAAGGTGTAGATTTTAGGAAGACTAATGTTACCGTTCAGTGTGCATGGCCTGACTATGGTGCAGTCTGCATGGTGATATGGGCTTTGGCACATGGCACCATCGGTACTTTCTTCAACTACTAGTTGTGCCTGGACTGAAGAATAGCATATCATATACTGTTATATAGTACCATACATACACCACATCCCAAAGTGCTTTGCAAAGGACAGCATAGCTGAAATGCTATAGCTCATTTTCAGTGGGGTCCTTCTTCTGCATGGAACAGCTCGACACCTCTCAGTACTGCTGGTATTTTGATTTTTTTTGTACTTTAACTATCTGGTCCAAAATATCTGTGACACTTTCTATGAATACATCCTCTAGTTATGTCTCAGTGAACCAAGTTCACATTAGTAAACTCATTCAGCTTTAGCAAATGCAAAATGTAAACTGAACAGCATACCCTCTGTAAGTGCAATGTGTGTGTCTTTATGTTATAGATAATGATGTTCAATTAGTCTGCAAACATGCTTACTTGTCTGTGGCACATATCATTGTTTTCTGTTATTGAAATTCAACCATGGTATACAACTTTAATCATAGTACTTCACAAGTGCTTTATCTGAAAGAACAGGTCAGCTCTTCAGTTTACTCCCATGCATCTGTTTTTACTTGAACAGTATCAATATGTATTACAGCAGCAGAATAGCCAATTTAAAAACCTTAACCCTCTTATATTGATCCCTTTCAGTTTTGCTCATAAAAGGAGTTTTAAGATTAAAGGATATGTCGGAGGGCTGTCAATAATTGATCATAAGTTATGTGTTATTTAATCACCACAGTGTATAAATCAGTTCTTCTGGTTTACTGGATGTCCCCGGGGGACAGGAAAGACATTGCTTGTTGTCTCTACATCCAATTAACACTAACTGAGCTCTGGGTATCTTTCTTTTTACCCACTGCTTTCTTTTGAAGTGCAGCAATTATTTACAATAGTTTTTCAATACACTGAATGATGCTGATGTGTACTCCAGCTTAAAAGTCATCTTCAGCTGGGGTGGTGTCACAATTGTATTTCTAAAGCTTTTTAAAAAAATGCAAAGTGACGTCTATACCATACGTGCACTACTAAAGGCCATATGGTACAAGAGCTGGAAAAAACTAATGAATTCATGACTTGCAAAAAAAAGCAGGCATTTTGTACCCAGTACAGTTTTTGAGTACATATTTACTAATTACTTTTTGTTACCAGATTTAATGATGTGCACGTTTGTGGCTTTTTCAGGCCTCATTAAAATCCTGCAGCTGTAAAATCATGTTTCACCCTATTAAAGTAAAATCCCCTAATTTACTCATCAGAAGCTTCAGTTCTAATTAATCACTCAGACCCTGGAAGATAAGCAGGTTTAAGAGTTCTGAGCAAACACGCTCAGGTTTTACTTTAATTAAATCCACTGAATTCACATGAGATTGTATAGAAAGAGATAAAAGTTTCACATGTTAGTGCACTTGAGGTAGTAGAGAGAAATGACTAAACCTTGACTATAAATGAATGTAATCAGGAGCATATTGAAATTGTTGCACTCTTATTACAGCTATCTGTGGAATTAAAAGGTTCAAGATGTCTTCCATTGTTATGCAAAAATATTTTCTTTGAATGGGCCAAATACCCTTATACCCTCCCCATTTTCTGCTGTCACCTCCTATAATCAGTGGGGTTGCTATGGTCACACATTGCACTTCGGCCATGAGGATGTGTATGTGAGTGACAGCCTTTCCTAGATGATACAGGGACACTACAATAACAGAGTGTGTGGCTTCATATATTGCAGTAGTGATAGTGGTTCAGTAGGTAGCATATTTACCTCTGGGGATGGAAGATCAGAAGATCAGGGATTCTAGTCCTTCACTCACACCTCGCCCATCCTGTGAAACTCCCTCCCTCCCAAGGTGCAGGAATCACCATCAATCAAGCGTTTCTGCACTAGGCTCAAATGCTCACATGATTGTAACTTCCAAATGCCACTACTAGGCTCCTGGGACCACCTCATGGTCAAATGAATCCCACAGTCCAATATTACCCTAAGTGAGTAAATCGTATTATGCAATGTGGCTCACACCCTCCTCTCACATTCCTCGTGTCTAGTCACATACTCTGCTAAACTCTTGTACCCACCACGAATGCATGCTGTTCTCAGCACATGTAACCAGCTGACTGTGTAATACTGTATAACTTGTACCATACTGTATAATTTTCATTATCATACTGTAATATTTACCAATGTTATGTAATCCTGGGTTACCCCTGAAAAAGGGATCTCTGGGGCCCAGTGGGCTTACCTGGTCACCAAAATTTGATAAATAAATAAATAATAGTCCCACAAAAGAATCTTGCATTCATACTTAATATTGACACTATAGTGTGACCAGAGGTACTATAGGTGTTGCACTATTAAGGAGTCATCCTTCTGAGAAAATTTTAACCAATGTCTCTTCACATCTGGAGTCTGAATTGTTGGAGGACCAGTGGTGTAGAAGAAGGATCAAGCATCCCAAAGGATACACTTCTTCTCTGGGAAGTATTGCTGCTAGACTGTACCACTACTCTGCCACCTGGAAGACCTCAGGTGAAAGTACAAGTAGAGCCTGAAGGGACAGCAGACTCCTGATGACCCTGCACTGTGACATGCTACTGTGTGAAGATGCATATATTGAAACACTAGCATGCAGGCATTCACAAGGAAGGGGTAAAAGGGGTAAAAATCTCTGCACTGCATCTTGATGCCCCATACTGTGTACATAGGCACTGCACAATCTACTGTACTCCTTACTACTCCGAGGTGCTACGATGAGGCGGAACTATTCTTTCACATAGCTGCTTCTCTTTCTGGTCATGTCAGGTGGCACCTCCTAGCCCCATCACTGACATTCTTATGGACTTACTGGTTATCCCCCACTTAAACAGGATCACAATGTGGTGGGTGTTCATTCAAGTCAGTCATTTGAAAGCTACTGGGTTTGGTGGCTTGGACATCCAGAATTTTCTTCCTGCTTCCAGATTTTCTTTCTGGGGGTTCTGGTATGCAAGGACACAGTTGCTCATGCATGTGGCAGCATGCACACATCACAGATGTCCAGCAGAAACTCCTTTCCTCTTGATGTTCCTGACTGTTCTGCTAACCGGTCTCCACCAGTTGGCAGTCGTGCAATGGGAACAACATCCCTTCCCCATTGAAGGAGAACAGTTCTTGGGATGTGCAATCATTCCTCCCCAGCCAACTCCCAATGACCAACACTCATTTCCAAATTTGGTTCACTGGTGTAGTGACTGGTAATGCTACTGCTGTAGTACCAGGATAGCCACTGAAGGGGATCTGCCCCAATCTGGATCCACCGTGGAGGGTAATTTGAGGTGGGTCAGAAAGTGAAGGCTCGAGCTGGGGGTGTTGGAGCTGGGTGGTTGCCTGGGACAGATGGGGAGCAGGACCAGAATAGAAAAAGTACTATTAAAGTGTTAAAACAAATACAAAGTACACAATATGCCTAAGAGTAAGACAATGCTAAATTTGCGTTTAGCAAACAACTAAAATCCAGCGTTTTTGGCACCTGCAAAGCAGGCCCTAAGGAACTCGATTTCCTTTCTACATTTCGGCGCTTCAGCATCACAATGCAACAATTTTACAGGAAGAACACATTGAGCATGTTCAAGTTGTTAGCAAGCCACAGGACCTGCAGCAGACAATCAGTAATGCTTAAGATCAAGATATCCATGTGCTGCACACATCTCGGTGCCATTTCCAGCTCTCTCCCTCTCTCCCTCTCTCCCTCTCTCCCTTTCTCTCTCTCTCTCTCTCTCTCTCTCACAGGGTAAGGATCTGGTGCAAGAAGGGAGCTCCTTTCCCTTTATGTTAAAAAAGAGTGACTTTTGATCAGCAAATGTTTGAACTCATTCCAGTAGCTTGCATTATCATTCTAGTTAGCTAATTTTCAGTATACTGTATTTAATGGTAGCTTCAGGCAGGCAGGCTAGTGAAATCCTGCTGCAAAGGAAAGAGGAGAGGTGTACAGTGTAAGCCTGCAATAGTATCTGCAGGCCCAGCAGCAGGAGCACAGAGTGAATTTAGCAGACTGGAAAACGTTGCAAGGTAGTTTGAAAGATTTATTTGACAAATATTTTAACTGTGTGCTGGTAATATATTAGAGGGCACAGAAATCCATTTTTTTTTATTTTACTTATTTGCTACTTCTAAAGGAGAAGGGCAAATTGAATGTAACAGACTTGGAAAGATATAAGGGGATTTTGAAATATTTAATTTCAGTACAAATGGGTACTGCTGGTAATGGCAAATGTTCATTTAGTTAAACCTTGAGGTGGGAGTTGGACCTTGGTGTGACTTCAAAACTGCAAATGTGGTGGTGGTGACCACTAACTCTGCTTCTTAATAAGCAAGTCAGATTCTTCATCTTCAGTCAAACATAGTCTTCTTTATTTTATACCAGAAAGTTTGATGTTTCTCTGATAAGGCTTCTTCTAGGGATTGTTTCTAAAAAAATGATAAAATCAACATAAGAAGCCAGACTTGTGACGTCCATGATATAATAGAAACACTTTGTGAAAATAAATATTTTTTACAAGTTAATCAAACCATTTAATGTACCCAGTTTAATGGCTACTGTGACTTTTTGTTTTTTTTTCTTTTTCAAGATCAGTGGCTATCTGCATAAACATGCACACAGCTTTCAAAAAGGTTTATCACAACAGCTTGCTTAAGTCTCATCACATGTTCTTTTTCAGAATTATTGTTACACTTCATCACTAATGTTAGTTAGCCCTCTTCTACCAATACTTGCTATGCAGAGGCTGTTAGATCATTTATAGTGTTATCATTAACAAGTAGTTGGCCTGCTCTTTCTATGACTATTTAACTTTGGCTTGTTCTTGATTGTCTATGTACTGCCTTGCTATGTAATCTGTAATACATGTTGTTTGCACTTCTTCTTGTTCACTCACCCTTGACCCTAAGAAACATCCCAGATCATGCCTGAAAATAGCATTTAATTGTCTAGTGTAATTATCTGATCAACAAAAACTAAAATAAATAAATATATACATGCATGAATTAATAAATAATGTTAGCATGAGAACTTGCGTTGCATTACCTTAATGAATTACAGCTGTCACCACCACACATTGAATGTTTCATTTTCTAGTCACCCTTAGAAAATGAACTTAAAAATTCCAGTAATCTCACTGGCTGGCAGGGGTACATTAACTTACAGTGAGAGCCCTGTCAGTAAAAAGTGAGAGCCATGCCAGTCCTGCCAGCCTCATAAATGGTATCCTTGTGTCCAGCCTGCTTCATCATTGGCTGAAGCACTGGGCACAAAGTTTCATACTGCCACCATTTGTTTTTCTTCATTTAGCAAGAGCAACAGACTGAGAGCCCCCACTATATACACACACGCACACACACACACACACACACATGCACACACATACACTTTCTTTCACTCCAGCCAGTAACTGAGGAAATTACATATCTGCCTGTTTTGTTTTGTCCTGTATGTAAAACAAACCAACCACGATTTTTTTTACCACTCGCTTTTTTTGCAAGAGACTTGATCTCCAACACTCATACCACTGTCACTGAAGAGACTGCCAAAGCAGAGAATCTTGGCACTGATTTCTTTTTTTCTTTCTTTACAACACAGCTCTTTATTAACAAATGAAACATCGTTTCGCTCCCGAACCTCATGCAAACATTCTACAGCCACCATCCTTGTCAGCCTTCTCCTGAACTCTTCTCCACACTGCAGTACGCTGGCTGCCCAGTTTCTTTATCTGCTGCCTTTATCCTGCATCACGACCCACACTATCTCTGCCTTGCACTGTCCCCCCGCTGACCAACTACATAAAAAAAAATTTTAATAACCTTATTCACTCCAGCAGAAGGGACATCAAGCAAACAGAAAAAAAAAAGATTGAGAACTTGGGAATGGCAAACGGGGACCATGTGTCACTCCACCAACTGAAAACCATTCACTTTACTGTATTTTTTCACCCTGCATTCCAATCTTCCTTTCACTTATAATAATTAAAAATAAATTGTGCCAGAAACAAAACAAGAAACACAGAAGGGGTCAGACAAATGAAAGATGAAGCTTAAACAGGACACTGCCATACAGAACAGTGCCCTCTACTGCCAATGATAGTAGAGGAACTACCTTACCAAACAAGGAGAAAACATTTAATTGTAGTCATTTTTATAGAATTACTTTAGGGTTTTTTTTTTTTTGTAATCCTATAAAAATTATACAGTCAGACCATGTTCTAAGCACAATAATACCCTCCAGGGTAGGCAGTATGGACAATACCAGACTTTCCAGGGGCTATAAGGCCCTCTGCCTGCAGTTTTCAGGCCTCATTATGCCCCTTGGTGTTCCGGTATCGCCCAATCCCACCCACCGTGTCGAGTATTATTGCTTGCTTAGTGCTCACATTTGTTATTGTCCAGTCATTGTGCTGCTGGTGGTCTCTGGTTTATCTCTTCCTTATTTACCATACTTGCTAGAATTAGTCTCTTAGATTTTGAGGATTTTAAAATACTCAGTGCATATACTGTAAGCCTGTCTATGCAGTGCTTTTGTCAGCAACTTCTAAATATCTTTATTAGATTATTTTAAGGTACATTGTGCTAAAGTCGTATTTTTACCTGAACTGAGCTCCTTTGTTGACTCGTACACAGGAATACTTACAGCAGGTGTACGTATTCAGCCATTCCTTCTTGAACCCATGGTGGAAACCTGACATTATGAGATGAGATCAGTGCATGCACATGCTCAGGACTAACTTCAGGCTCGGTTGCCACTGGCAACCAGTCGGTGTAGGGAAAGTGTCCGCTCTTTGGGAAGAGGACTGAATAGCAGATGAAGCTGTCCGATCCCAGTTTCCTCAGCAGGCACAATCATACTGTGTGCATGAGATGTGAAAATAGATAGACTATTTGACTAAACTGCTCTTTTCTTGTTTTTGTTTGTTTTATAATTTTCATCCTTATTACATCAATGAAGGTTGCCCTTTTTATCTCTTTTCTATAATTACTACCAATTTCTTGACCGTGGCACTGTAAATAAAACATTTTTTATGATACTGTAATTCCTATTCAACAGATATAAACTAGCCCAATTTACTTGACTCTTCTTATATATGAACTTATAAATGAGCTCTCAGAAACTCAGACTGGGGTGGAGACTGACTGGGTCCCCCAAAGAAAGAGGCGGCTTCCCAGGCAGAGGCGCCTGGCAGCTCAAAAAGCCGGTGGACCTCCCGACCTTCTGCCGCAAGACTGCTAATCAGAGGGAAGGTTTTGCCCCTCTACTGACTTCTTCTTTGTTTGTTTTGGCGCGCAGCTCAAGGACATTCTCCCATTGGCTCAGTGATAGGCGGCGGCGACTTGGAGGGGTTAAAAGGCTGCACTCTCCTCCCCCTCTGCACCTCTCGAAACTCGGACTGGGGCGGGAGGGTGACTGGCTTCCTCGGGTCCCCACCCTGCAAAAGAAAGACACTGGACTTCCCGGGGTAGAGGCGCCGGCAGCTCAACAAAGCCGGGCGGACCTCCCCCGGACCTTCTGCCGCAAGACTGCTAATCGGAGGGAAGGTTTTGCCCCTCTGCTGACTTCTCAGTTTTGAAATTTCCGCCCACCCTCCCGGTGTCTGTGGGATGTTAAATAGGCTGTAGTCAGACGTAGCCCAGCCTAGGCTGTGATTCCACCCTATCAGATCCAGGTCTCCCTCTGCTAGGAGGAGCTATACGGCCACGACAACAGCTCTCCTACCCTGATGCTGCCTTGATTGTAGGTGGGAGTTCCTTATCATCTTCTTTCTGAGTGTCCGATTCCATTCATTCCAGTGAAACACCCTGCCTAATCTCAGGTCACTATTGCCCGTCTCTGCTCCATAAATCCTGTAATCTGCATGGCACGCTGTTTGGCTGCACTAACTCTGACGCTATCTGTTTTCCTACTTGCCACAGCCATTTAGGTGCTAACTCATTTGCTAGCCATCGCTTGTTTAGCTTCAGCGCTTCATTTAAAATCCTGTGTTTTATCCTAACTTATATGCTAGCCTTTGTTTGCTCTGTCTCAGTGCAATCTAATGTATCTTGTGCCTTTAGGTCTTTAATGCCTCCAGCCAAAGGATTTAAAATGAGTGGTCTGATTTTTAACGTTTGTGACTCTGATTTAATGTTTGACTACTGCTGCATTGAACTTAGATTTCTGTTATCTTGAGCATCAGTTGTTACCCTACGTTACTGCCGGATACACATCAATCAGCCTATTTGTCTCACCGGCCCTAAAGATAGCTGCAGCTATAGGATCTCTGGCTACCCTGCTGGTACCTGCGCCTCCTGGCCAGTCACATGCAGGGAGCTATCATGCACCCCGGTATCTGGAACAATGGTATTTGCCTGGCTATAATTTACATTCTGGCCCAACTTGTGACTGATACCTTAATCAGCAACGCCTACCGTTCCCACGTTACCTCAGGGGGGTCGGGAGAGCACATAGCAAGGCACTTCCTATGCCCGTGCCACGCATTAACATCCTTCTCCTCGTGGCCCATGAATTCTTTAGGAAGGGGGTCCTCTACAAAGTCCTTCTCTGCACTTCGAGCCCGACCCAATGTCAGGTCCAGCTGGCACTACCTCCTCCAACCCTCTCTCTCCTGAGCTCACTAGCTGCCCTACTCCTACTGGCGGGGGACATTCAACCTAACCCCTGGCCCAGGGACTAATAATGTCTCTATCTCTTCCCCTACAGATAAGGCCTGGGACGGAGCCAAGGGCCTGAGGCTGGTTCACATGAACATCTGCAGCCTGAGACCAAAGATCCAGGAGGTACAAGCTTGGCTGGCTGTCTACAAACCCGACATACTAGGGGTCTCGAGACCTGGCTAAAACCCCACATTCCGGATCATGAGGTTGCTATCTCTGGCTATGCCTTTTCAGAAAGGACAGACCTCGAAAGAGAGGCGGAGTGCTAATTTATGTCAAGGACAACTTTACGTCCTCCATAGTCAGGCTGCCCCTGGACTCAGCCCTGGACTCAGAAGCAGTCTTCCTAAAGCTCACTTTAGGTGGGGCTAAACACCTCACAATAGGCTGTGTATACAGCCCCCCAGCCAATGCCATTGGTTCTCTGGATACGCTCCTGAAGAGCTCCGTGGTGGACTCAGCTGCTGAGATTATCCTATTGGGCGACTTCAACCTAAACTGGGCACAAGAGTCGAAGTCGGCAATATCCGGAGTTCTACAGGACTCCACCTTGCTCAATTAATCTCCTACCGACCAGAATGAACCACAAATCAGGCAGACACTCTACTATAGATTGGGTCCTGACCTCATCCCCAATTAATGTAAAGTTGGCTGGGACTCTGGCAGATGCTCTAGCGACCACTGCCAATTTTGCCATATGGAAGAATAACAGGATAAACGTCCCGCCCGAACGATCAGTTCTAGGGACTTCTCCAATTCCATCCTGACCAGTTCATAGGCTACCTAAACGACACTGACTGGAACCCATAAGACATCTTCCTAACCTGGAGGAGGCTGTTAAATTCTTCCAAACCACCCTATCTCATATCACTAACCTGGTTGCCCTATGAAAACCCACAGGGTTAAGGAACTGCTATAAGTGGATCTCACCCACCTAAAGCCCAGATGTCCACCGGACAAAGCATGGAAAAAGTTCACTATAACTAAACTCCCCGTGGACTTAGCCAGGTACAGGGCCCTCAGAAACCTCTGCAAACAGAACATAAAGAAAGCCAAGAAAGAATACATCTCCAATCTAGAAAAAACTAACCTGGGTAACCCCAGGCTTTTCTGGTTACATATTAATGAACTCCTGAAAGGGCATAAAAAATCCACTACCGGCCCGATCCAGGTGAACGGGCATGTACTGGAGGAGGGGTCTCGCATCGCCGAGGCCTTAAACAGCTACTTTACAAACCTGGATGCGTACAAGGTGGGTCACACGGATGACGTAAAAAAGGCCCACGAGCAGCAGCCCCATGAACTTGACTGCCCTCAATTTCATCTGCGGCTGGTAAAGGTAAAGGAAGTTCTGCTCATCCTTAATCCCTGCAGCCGAGAGGCACTGGTGGCCCTGACGGGATCCAGCCAAGAATTCTCAAGGAGGGCACCCCTGCTCTAGCTAAGCTAATAGCCTGGCTGATTAACCGGTCCTTGTTGGAGGGGATGGTCCCTGAGCCATGGAAGGAGGCCCTAGTGATTCCTATTCACAAGGGAGGCACCACTGAACAAATAGTGAACTACAGGCCTATCTCCCTGCTGTGCTCAATAGCGAAAATACAAGAGAAGCTAGTCTACTCCCAACTTTGCGAATACCTGGAAACTCACCAGGTTATCTCCTCGTCCCAGCATGGCTTCAGAGCCAACCATGGGACAGACACGGCACTAACCAAATTCTCGGCAGATGTCCTGCACAACAATGACTCGGGGGTCAGCACAGGCGCGGTCTTCATCGACCTCTCAAAAGCCTTTGACTTGGTCAACCACAACCTCCTTTTGCACAAAATGTGCTCTCTTGGCCTGGACACCCACGCACTAGGTTGGTTTGTGAGTTACCTCTCAGGCCATACCCAGAGGGTCAGGTGGTTGGACAATGTCTCCCAGACTGCACCACTTAAAGAAGGGGTACCACAGGGGTCTATACTTTGCCCCCTTCTCTTCGCTCTGTTCATAAATGACCTGCACTTACACTGTGGGAGCAGCAGGGTCATCCAATATGCTGATGACGCGGTCATCTACCGCACCTCCCCCAATGTAAAAGAACTGGAGAGAGCCCTTCAAGATGACATCCTCCAGATGGAGGATTGGCTCGCCTTGAACAAATTGGTACTAAACACCAGCAAAACCAAGGCGATGCTGTTTGGGCCTAGATCCCTGGGATCTGATAGGTCAACGCCCTTCAACTGCAGTCCAGAGGGAGTCAACTCGAAGTAGTTCCCTCAACTAAGTACCCAGTCTAACACTAGACCAAAGCTTTACTCTAAAACAACATGTCGACCTACTAACCAAAGCCATTCATGTGGAACTGGCATCCTCTATAGAATAAAGGACCAGATTATCCCTGAAGCCAGGGTAGCCATCGCCACTAGTGTCCTACTCCCCAAAGCTCACCCACGCAGCCCGGCTCTCCAAGGTGTGGCTGCTACAGAACTTGTCAGGCTAAAGACCTCTACAACAAGATTGCCAGGTTTGCTACCATGTCCCACCCTAGAACCCACCACTGCGAGGCCCAAGCAAGGCTCAGATGGCTCCTTGAAGCCCGCCTCATCTACCCAACTCTCTGCCTGACATTTAAGCTACTGGCCCCTCCTCCACCTAGCCTCAAAGGGCTAGTCAGGGCTAAAACCAGTCTGAGGTGTCTCCACACCTCAGGACAAACTCTCCTCGAGGTTCCTAAAACTAGGACTAAAGCCGATCCAAGTCCTTCAGCACCCCTTCCACCTGGAACAACCTCCCTCTAGGGGTATGAGAAGCAGAACAGGCCCTAGCTTCTGCTCTAAACTTAAAGCACACTTGCTTGATAGGAGTACCTGCCAGTGCCTTAGGACCTGACCACTCGTCACTGCCTCTCCTAACTCTGAAGGCATGCCCCATGGTCACCCTTCCCCCATCTACTTTGATTCCTCGGGATGGGACCCTGACTCTAGGCAAACTAGCTAGCACCATCTACTTTGATTCCTCGGGATGGGACCCTGACTCTAGGCAAACTAGCTAGCACCTCGTGCTCTTCCTGGGTCCACAAGATTGATGCATGTACAATGTTTGTAAATATTTACTTCCACATGTTCTTACAGTCTTTATGTTCCCTTACCTCCTACCTGATTGTAACCCTAATGATCTCATTGTCTACCAACTTGTCACTTTATTACCTGTACTGTTTCCGTTGATTTTGTATGTAACTTTCCTCCGGGTCGCCCCTGAAAAAGGGACCTCCGGGGCCCAGAGGGCTCACCCGGTCAACAAAATTCAATAAATAAATAAATAAGCCAGCAGAAGAAGGCCTTTTGGTTTGCTTGAT
The DNA here is from genome assembly GCA_016271365.2 of Neoceratodus forsteri. Classification (NCBI taxonomy): domain Eukaryota; kingdom Metazoa; phylum Chordata; order Ceratodontiformes; family Ceratodontidae; genus Neoceratodus; species Neoceratodus forsteri. Next base: position 1,732,627,438 of record CM057450.1, on the reverse strand, counting down.
TGTGGAGCCCCTGGTCTAGAAATTCAAGTTGGCACTGCTCTTTCTGCCAGACATGACCCTTCCCTTCACCCTGTCCCACCACTTCTTGAACCTGCCAACCACAGTTTTCTAATTAACTATCTCAGATGGGAATTCACAAACCCCATCCATTCTTTAAAGTGTCTCCTGACTTCCTTGAACCTTCCCTTGCCACTTTATAACAGTGCCCACTTGTGATCTTCTTTTCACTAAGATTCAGAAGTCCCCGATATCCTACTTTGTCTATACCTTTCAGGTAATTAAAGGCTTCAATAATGTTCCCTCTCTCCCTCCTCTCCTTGAGCAAGTACATATTGAGTTTCCACAGTCTGTCCTCATACTGTGATCTACCTATTACCAAGCTTGTACCACCAGTGAATTTCTGCAACACTGGTTGCTTTTTTAATTGAAACATTATGTACTGTACTGGTTTGTTTGCTGTGATGTATTGCACTCTTGACGAGGTGCCTTTGTAAATGAGTCTTTGACTCAAAGGTCTGTAAACCGATGATCTAATAAATAGATAAATAAAATATTCATGCTGTCCCTGAACTATCTTTCTTGCCCTCACCTGTGCTGCTTTAAGGCAGAAGATATCCTGTCTCTGGTAGGGACTCCAGTATTGCACACCATACTCCAGATGTGGTCACATCAGGGATCTGTACAGTGGCAGTATTATCTCCTTCTCTCTACTTGTGAACCCCCTAGCAATGCAGACCAGCATTCGATTGGTCTAGATTGCAGCCTTCCTACACTGTGTAGCCAGTGTTAGGTCACTGGTAATGGCTAGCCTTAAGTCCTTTTCCTCCTTTAGTATAGTGACCTTGACCCACCCTAGACTGCACTCTGCCTTCAGTGTCATTCTTCTTATGTGCATGACCTTGCAATTCTTAGCATTGAACTCCAGATGCCATACGATAGACCACCTTTCCAGCTTCACTAGGTCCTCCAAAACATCCCATACCCTTATATCCATGTCCACCCACCCACAGAGACTGGTGTCATCTGCAAAGAGGCAGATGTTTCCTTTGATGCCATCCAGTGTCATTAACGAACACATTGAATAACACTGGTCAAGCACTGACTCCTGCAGGACCCCACTGCTTATGTGCCTTGAAGCCAAGAGCTCACTCAGCACCACTGTTTGGGTCTAGTGTTGTGTGAAACTGAGAAATTTTGTTATGTGAAATATTTCGCAAATTTGTGCATTTCGCTAAATATTTTGAGGGTGCAAAATGTGACATTTTGCCCAAACATTGCAAAATATCACCCAAAAATTGTGAACTTTTGCCTGCGAATTGTGAAATTTCATTGCAAAATGTGATATTCTGCAATTTTTGGGCAAAATGTCACAATTTTCAGGTGAAATTTCACACTTATTGGGTGAAATTTCATAATTGTAAGGTGAAATTTAGCATTTCGCATCGGCAATATGTCATGAATTTTACTAAATATTTTGCACAGTGAAATTGCTGATTTTACCACAATTTTGCTGGTAAAATTTTATTTCGCAACATCTCTATTTGTGTCCTATTAATGAACCAATTCATCACCAACCTTGTTAATTTGTTTTACACCTGAGGGCCTCTAACTTTCTGATCAATCTCTTGTGGGGCACAGAGTTGAAGGCCTTTCTGAAATCCAAGTACAGAATGTCATCCACCTAGCCCTTGTCTGCCAGCTTTGTTATGTAATCAAAGATGCTAATCAGGTTGGTTTTACATAATCTCCATGACATGAACCCATGTTGTCTCTTGTCCTGCAGCCTATTTTCTTCAAAGAAACTGACTAGCCTTCCTTCAGAATGGTCTTCATCATTTTATCCAAAATGGAGGTCAGGCTGACTGGCCTGTAGTTCCTGGGGTCTTCCCGAGTCCCACCCTTGTGCAGCAGTATCACATGAGTGGTTCTCCATTCTTGCAGTACCATTCTTGTATTTAGAGAACTGTTGAACCAATCAACTGGCGGACCCACCAGTTCCACCACCAGTTCCCTCAAAACTCTTGGGTGCATGCCATCTACACTTAGGGATGTGTTCACCTTCAGGTGCATGACCCCTTCCTAACCCTGTCTTCTTTTATCCCATCCTCAGCAATGCCCCCCCATGCCCCTCTCCCCATCTTCCCTTGTGGCACTGGTCCATCCTTTTCCTTAGTAAAGACAGAGGAGAAGTACTCATTCAATGCTTCTGCCTTCTCTTTAATGCCTTCTACTCACGCATCTACCTTTTTTAGATTTACTATGCCTACCTTCTATACTTGCCTTCATGTCCCTCTTGTCACTGCTATACTTGAAGAAGGCTTTATCTGCCTCCTTAATCCCCCTTTGTTTTTGCAGCCCCTTCCTAGCTTTGGCCTGTCTGACTGCTTTTATAACCCCCCAGCCCTCCCCAAGTAGTCTCCCTCATTCTTATCCTTTCAGGACTCTCTGTACTTCCTATATGCAGCCTTCCTATCTGTTACTGCCTGGCTCACCTCCCTATACCGAACCAACTTGGTTACCTGGCATTGGAGTTCTCCCCTGCTGCTTAAGGCATATACTAGTGGCTGCCACGATCCCTTCCCTGATACCTGTTCACTTCTGATTCACACTTGTATCCTCTTCAGGGCTAGCTAGGTGTCCCCTGAATATCTCACCCATCTTACCCGAGTCATCCTTTCTGAAATCTAGCACTTTTGACTTTGTCCTTAGTGTTCCCTTCCCCATGTCAACTCAGAACCATGCCGTCTAGTGGTCTCTATTTCCCAAGGGCTTCTCCACGATAAATCAGTGTCGTAGATGTGATCCCCTTTTGTTAATACAGTTGAAGCTGCTTAAAGGGGAAGGGTCTGTGGAGCAACCTTTGTTCCCTTTAAGTGGGCATCTCTTATAACAGAAGAGAGGAATGCAGGGTGGAAACAAACAGTGACAATGAAACACACATAGTGTATGGCACTAACACCAAGACTAAACAGCACATAGTGAATGCAGCTGTTTTTTGATTTAGTGCTGTATGTCTCAAGCTCTGAGAAGTGATTAAACTTTACTGAAAACAAAGAAAAGTTAAATATTTTTGAAATCAGTATGGAGCAGTGTGCTGTTAAATGTTGTGGCACATTTTCTGTCATGTGGTCTCAGCGGTCTCCAGGTTTTGGTCACTGAAAGTAATTCGTTATCTTCTTTTGTTTTGACTCAGTTGTACTTTCCTGTAGTATGATTCCCTCTAGTTTGATGATCTGCTCCCACTCATCCATTTTGCCATGGTAAAGAAAGTTTACTTAGAATGGCAGAAAAAGGGAGATATTGCTGATGGGTGATCTGAATATGCCAGATGTTAACTGGAGTGCTGTTGCAGCAGCCACTTCTGAGAGTGGGGTTATTCTAGATGCCCTACAGGGGGCATGTCTTAGACAACTAGTATTGGAACCCACTCAAGATGGAGCAATCTTAGATCTGGTTCTCTCAAATGGAGATGAAAAAAGAATCACAGATGTAGAAGTGGGTAGCCATCTGGGAACTAGCAACATCAAACAGTATGGTTCACAATAAACACAGCAATAGAGTCAAGCCATACAAAGGCAAAAGTACTGGACTTCAGGAGGGCTGACTTTGCCAAAATGGGTTAGTGCCTAAGGAATACACTAGCAAATGGGCAGGAAGGAGGGGTGGAATAACAATGGGGAAAAATAAAAACTGCCATCACAGAGGTAACAAGCCTTTTTGTGAAGCAAATAAAGAAAACAAAACAATGTAAGAAACCACTATGGTTCTCAAAGGAGATGGCAGTAAAGGTTCAAGAGAAAAAGAAAGCATTAAGAAAGTACAAGGAATCACAGAAGAAGCAGGACACAGAATTGTATCAGTTAAAGCAAAAGGAAGCTGGGAAGGCAGTCAGAACAGCAAAGACCCAAACCGAGGAAAAGATAACCAACTCAGTTAAAAAGGGGGAATAAAACCTTTTTTAGGTACATCAGGGAGCGAAGGAAGACCAAGGGAGGGATAGTGAGGCTTAATAAAGAGGAGGCAGGGGTAGGCAGAGGGTGACAGTGAAAAGGCAGAGATACTAAACAAATATTTTTGCTCAGTATTTACAAATGAAGAGGAGGAGGTACCTAAAACAAACAATAGAAACACTCTGGATACAGAAGTTGATACCAGCCCATTTACAGAAGAAAGGGTTATGAAAGAACTCTTAAAACTGAAGTTGGACAAAGCAATGGGGCCTGATGGGATTCATCCCAGAATTCTAAAAGAACTAAGGGTAGAACTAGTGACACCACTGACTACCCTCTTTAACAAATCATGGGAGGATGGGGTGCTACTGGAGGATTGGAGGAGGGCAAATGTGATTCCCCTTCACAAAAGTAGAAGCAGGGCAAAAGCAGGAAACTATAGACCTGTTAGTTTAACCTCAGTGATAGGGAAAATGATGGAATCACTTCTAAAGGAAAGAATTGTTGAGTACCTAGAGGCCAGAGGAGCACAGGACCCAAGGCAGCATGGATTCACAGCGTAAAGGTCATGCCAGACAAATCTAATAGATTTCTTTGACTGGGTGACCAAAGTAGTAAATCAGGGAGGGGCAGTGGACATGGCCGACCTAGACTTTAGCAAGGCATTTGACACAGTCGCACACAAAAGATTAATATACAAGTTAGCCAGCCTGGGAGTGGGTCCCAAGATGATAGCCTGGGTAAAGAACTGGCTGGAGAATAGGACACAGAGGGTAATAGTAAATGGAGTCCACTCTGAAGAAAGGGGGGTTACTAGTGGGGTACCACAGGGTTCAGTATTAGGACCAGTCCTCATCAATGTCTTTATAAGCGACATTGCAGAGGGACTGGAAGGAAAAGTATGTCTCTTTGCAGATGACACAAAGATCTGCAACAGAGTTGATGCACAAGGTGGGATGGAAAGGATGAGAAGGGACTTGGCAAGGTTAGAGGAATGGTCAAATGTATGGCAACTTAGATTCAATGCTAAGAAGTGCAAGGTAATGTACCTGGGAAACAAAAACCCAGGGGAAGAGTGCACAATGGGGGGGTGAGATACTAACAATAGCAAAAATGGAATAGGACCTGGGGGTAGTCATATCAGATGACTTAAAGGTGGGCAAGCAATGTGAGAGGGCAGGAAGGAGGGCTGGGGGATACTGGGATACATAGGGAGAGGCATCACCAGTAGAAAACAGGAAGTTGTTATCCCTCTGTACAGACAGCTGGTGAGACCCCATCTGGAGCACTGTGTGCAGTTCTGGAGACCCAGTCTCCACAAGGACATAGACAGGATGGAAGCTGTCCAGAGGAGGGCAACTAAAATGGTGCAGGGTCTGCACCCGAAGACATATGAAGGGAGACTAAAGGCACTTAATATGTATAACCTCAAGGAAAGGAGGGAGAGGTGGGACATGATAGAAACTTTCAAGTACCTCAACGGAATCAACAAGGTCCAAGAGGGTAGCATCTTTCAAAAAAAGAGGTGTGTAAGAACAAATGGGCACAATTTGAAGATGGGGGGGTGGCTCAGAGGTAATGTAAGGAAGTATTTTGTTACAGAGAGGGTTGTGGATGCATGTGGAGTCAAAAACAGTGGTTGAATTCAAGCATCCATTGGATAGTCATAAGGCAATTCTAGGGGGTGGGGGTAGAAAGAAGTTGGCTGCTGGTTAACTAGGATCTGCAGCTTATCCATTAGGTAGGGAAATGGGCAGACTAGGTGGGCCAAGCGGTCCTTATCTGCCATCAAATTCTATGTTTCTATGTTTATGTAAGACACCAGTCACGAATATGGCTGCAATAAAGCTGGACCTCTCTGTTGCTCACAATACATGGCTGCATCTGGCTCTCCAAATCTCTTGGTTTCCTCTTCTTTCTCTGAGGGATTTAACATATTGAGGGCCTTGCAAATTGTCACCACTGTCAGATCCCCCTCCATGGCTTCCTCTGCATCGATATCAACAAAACTCAGAATTCTTCCTCCTATAGATGTTCAAGGAGCAGAACATCAGCGAGAAGGTTGTCAATGTCATCTAATGCAGCAGCACCCTCTTCTGTTCCCTCCTTATCAACTCCTTCTAGTATAGAAGCCTCTGCTGGATTTAGGTTAAAGCCCCCTTTCTTGAAACAGTTATAGACTGTGGTTGGTTTCACAGCAGCCCAGGCCTTAAGTAGCATGCAAATGGCATCAAGGAGATTCACATGTTTACCGATCTCTGATGCCAATACCATGGTGTCGCTGTCTATTATGACCACAATCCATTCTGAAAGCAGAGCGTGATAATGCCCCTTTAGGTTCCTGATCACCCCCATATCAAGGGGCTGAATCAAACTGGTTGCATTGGGGGGAAGAAAATGAAGGGAAATGTGGCATAATCTTCCCATAAGGTGAGTGAGGTGGGCACTACAATTATCCACAAAGAGGATGATATTTCATCAGCGACGACTAAACTTGCTGTTCCAAGCCTCCAGCCAATTGGAAAAATGCTACCTAAAATCCATACATTTGTGGAGCTCACATACTGCACAGGGAGAGTTGTTAGATCTTTTGGTAAGCAATGAGGACACTTGCTCTTTCCAACAACTAATAGGGGCAATTTCTCTGTCCCCAACATGTTTGCTCAACAGAGCAAGGAACCCTGTATTTTGCTTTTTTCTCCTCCCACAAGCTCCATATCTTTATGGGTGTGCCCCTTACTTGGGTAGCCCTGAAAAAAAATTCCTGTTTCATCAGCATTGAATATGTGCACAAGTGCACAGTTTGCAATCAAAGAAGGAAGGAAGGACTGTTCTTATCCACTCAGATGCTGACTGTTCATCAGCATCCATTCTCTCCCTCTGTTCCTTTTTACAGATGATGCTCCATCATCCTTTCCAATGAGATAGCCACCCAACACTTGCATCAAAATTAACATGATTAAGATGGGTGGCTATCTCAGTGGCTTTTGTTTTGTGTACAGGACCCGAAATGCGTGCTCCTTTACTTATGGCATTTGAGAATCACAGGTGCAGGGCATCGTCAACCTGTGAGTTCTTGCCATTACACTTGCATTTTCTTTTTGGGTTACTGCTAGCCTGCCACTCCACCAATGCTTTTTTTCAGGCTAATGCACCTGACTAGGCTTTTGAAAATGTTAAAAAGCTGAACTACTTTAGACATCAATGCTCCCAGTTCCTGCAGTGCGTTGATCACCTTAACTTTGTCAGCCAGAGAAAGAGCAATTCACTTTGGATCCATCAGGACAGGTAAAATGTGCATAGCAAGAGACATGGCCTATGCTGAATAGCAGATTGTGATGTTTTTTATGTGGAACTAATTAAATGTGAATAGCAGATGTGAAGTGTTAACTTTTTTAGAAGGTGGTAATGAGATGATTGCAGAGGTGATAGTCACAAAATTGTCCCCATTAAAGGGATTACTATGTCCCTTTTAAAGGTGTGATGCTTCAATTAAGTTGAATAGCCAATTAAGCGGTACCTAGGTGATTGTCCTCTTAAAGTGAACGTCGCCATTAAGTGCATCCCCATTAAGTGACTTCATCTGTACAGGTCCAGGATGGCTCATTCCCATGTTGTTCCAATTCGTGCAACATCTTTATCTATGATTGTGGAGATTATTTATTTTGTTTAGTTTTTGTTTGCTGGGTAAGTGCACTGTACAATAACCATTGTCCATTTTCAGGCATGACCCTAGAAAGTTACAGACAGGGTCAGCACATCATATAAGGAGAAGTTACAGTCAACATACAACACAGCAAAATCAGTGGATTTACAGGATTATCACATCGTGCACAGTGGTCAGATCAGTGAACAAGGTTTACACAGAGAGTACAAAAATGCAAAACAGGTAAGCATCACAGAAAAGAAAACCTATCTCATGTATGTACTGAGGTCTAGTTAGGGGCAAAAGGAGGGAGAACTTTCCACAGAGGACTAAAGGGGAGTGGGAAGCAAACACCCAGCATTTTGAATCTCAGGGCCGTAAGCTGGGGCAGGAGGGCCTAGAAGTGCTAAAGGAGCAGAAGGGAGAGACAAAGGCCATTCCAGAATGCAGTGTAATTTAGGGACAAGAGAACCTGTCCTTGATTTGTAGATGACCTTTGAGGCAATTATTAAGGATCTGGTGGGACTGAGAGCATTTCAGCTTGTTTGGGAAAGAGTTCCAGTCTTTTGGTCCAGATACTGCAAAAGCAATCTCGCCCATCCTTGTCCTGCATTTGGGAGTATCAAGTAAAGAACTGTCCATCCAACACAGGAAGTAGATCTGTGAGGAAGGTTTGAACCAACAAGCAATAGTCTTGGGGATGCCTTCTCTAATTATTTTGTCGATGAAGCAGCCCACAACATATGATCAGTAAGAGGAGGGGGAGAGCCAGCCAAGGCCGGTGTAGAGAACACAGCGATGTGTACATCATGGCCTAGATAGAGCAAAGTGACAGATGCTGTTGTAACAGGTTTCCATTTGCTTAGAGCTGTTTTGGTTGCATCCATGAATGATAGGAGTCCATATCTTAGGCCAGGCTTTAGTACGTCTTGAGCAATGGTGAGTCTGGCAGCAGTGGTATGGTTGTGATGTGTTTTATATGCAATGTCCAGCTTAATATGGACCAATTTGCATACAGTTGATATATGGAGACTGAAATCAAGAGAAGGGTTGAGAGTGATACCCAGGTACCGGAAGGAGTCCACCATTTCAAGGGAGGAGCCTCCAGGTCCCTTGATAGATAACAAGGAAGAGAAGGCTCTGAGTCTGGGAGCTGAGCCAAAGAGCATGGAAACTGTTTATTTGGTGTTGTGGAGGAGCCTGTTGTGTGACAACCATGAATGGACGGTGCCAAAATCCGAGTTGAGCTTATTGTTGAAGTTGGTAATGCCGGCTGCACTGGTGTATGGGACCATATCATCCACATACAGGAGGGCATCACATGAACTAAGAGACTTGGGCAGATTGTTAGCAAATAGAGAGAATAACAGTGGCATGAGGATTGACCCCTGGGGAACTCTGACCCTTATGGAGGCAAGATCAGATGTGGATCCACATATTTCGACAAATTGTCATCTTTCAGTCAGGTGACTTTTAAACCAAGACAGCATGAGTGTCAAGAAACCAAAGGTGAGCAGATCATCAAGCAGCAAGGAGTGATCAATCAGGTCAAATGCTTTAGTTAAGTCTATAAATATCACTCCTGTAAGCATCCTCCTGTCTATGGCAGTTCTAATGTTGTTTGTCAGGTTTATGAAGGCTAAAGTGGTACTGTGGCCACTCCTGAAACTGTTTTGGCATGGGTTAAGCTGTTTGGTTTGTTAAAGAAAGTCCGTTACCTGAGAGGCAACATTTTTCTAAAGGAGTTTGTTGAGGGTGGAAAGTATCGCGATATGCCGATAATTATCCATACATCTGGCATCACCTTTTTTGTGCATGAGGACAATCCGAGCGGTCCTCCAGAGTGCAGGCATCGATCCTGAGGCAAGCGACAGATTGAGCAGTCTGGTGATGGGGGCCGCTATGAGGAAGGCAGCTAGTTTGAGAAAACTAGGGAGAAGCCCATCCGATCCAGCAGAACCATTGTTGGGGATGGATAGTACAAAATGGCCTCACATTTTCCAATGATCCAAAAATCTGGATCATTCAGTTTGGAAGTTACAGCAAGCTTGCTAGTTACTATCCTCATGCATACCCCATTAATTATTTAATGTGACCAATCCATTATCCCAGTTTAATTGTTTTCAATGAGTTTATTGAAATTTGCCTACCCAAGGTAACAAGTTACCTGCTGTAAACCCCAAAACTTAAGGGAAGTCCCTGTCAGTACCTAATCCTTAATATGCATAGCTAATGATGAAGTTTGGTCTTTTCTCCTAACATAACTTTTATATTCAATTATGCACGTTTTGACTGGATGTATAGCTTTATTCACATATAAGTGGCCACAAGGACACTGGATGACATACATGACCACTACTGAGTTGCAGTTTATGCATGGTTCAATCGTAAATTTGTCATTGGTGCATGGGTGTTTGAATACTGCCTCTTTGTGTTTACTTTGATATACTTAATCAATCATAGAGCTGGAAAGTGCAAAGCAAAAGCCGCTGTGGTCATGTGCAACTGTAAGGTTCCTACTGGGACCGTTTTTGTGCTTTTTTCTGCACATCTAGGTCCTATCTGTCCTCCTCTTCAGTACCTGTACTGGCAGTTACATTACCACTCAGCAGCACTTCTTGTGTCTTATGCAGCTCCAGTTCTCGGTGCTGTTGTTTAGCTGTTTGCCCTGCCTCCCTTACCCTCTCACTACCACCACCACTTGAGTGCTTCTCTTCCTGCAAATTGACTGCATGGTAACTCTTGTCAGCCTCTAGAGGGCTTCCCTTCCTGTAAGCTGGCTGCATAGCAGCTCCCTGCCCCAGAGGGCTCCTACAGCTGTAAGCTCTCCATGCAGTAGCTCTCTGGTGATGAACAATACATAAACTGTGCATCAATGGGTAGAGAATCGTGCCGACATGGAAATCAATCTGGAGAAAAGAGTTAAATGGCACACTCAGGGAATGCATATAAAAGAAAACTCAAAAACTCAGGACTGCTTAAAAGTTTAATGTGGCTCATAGCACAAAACACCAATGTATAGCACTGGATACCCAGCACTTCATGTTTCTGGCCCCTCTAAAGAAGCATCACATCAGAAACATGAAGTGCTGGAGATCCAATGCATACTGTACTTCAATGTTTTGTGCTATGACCCACATTAAACTGTTGGTGCTGTCCTTCTGAGTTTCTGAATATTCTTTCATGTACATTACCTGAGTGTGCAGTTTCTGTCTGTTTCCATGCCCCAGAAGATATTGGCTGTGCTGAGGCTCTCTTACCCAGAGGGTTCCACTGCCTGAAAAAGACATTGACCTGAACACTGGCATCAGAAAGACAAATGGTGCTGCCACCAAAATGGTCAAACTGAGAACTCAGGATACAACAAACGGAGAACACAAGCAGTGCACACAAAACTTGTAGTAAGTTAAACATATATTTGGGGGCTCTGATCAGAACAAGAAATAGGTTTTTGCCTATTTCTTATTCAAGCCCCCCCCCTCCATTTATATTCCATGCCCTCTGTGTATAGAGCTTCAGATTTATGAATAAGAGATCAGACACAAATAAGCCAACAACCAGTGCAGTGGCAGAGAACTACTGGTACCATTCTGAGAGTCTACAGATACACAAAAAAATAGTGCACAGCTCATATGCTCCTCTTCTTAGTCACCAGGTCGCTCTGTGAAGTGAGACCTTTTATTATATGGATGGCAAACATTTCCAGTTACTCATGGTCTTTGATAGGATGTTAATTATAAATGAAAAAAAAAATTGTCTTCATTTTCTCCCCATTGCATCCAATGTAGATCGAGCATTATCTTATAGCTTCTCCATTTTGGGCCTGCTTTCTAAAACATTTTTAGCTTGGTGCATTTTTTCCATGCAATAATGCAGTACCTTTCATTTTGTCTTTTTCTTTTTTTTAATAATTTGTTTACCCATCATAGCCCAAGTAAGATGCCAATTTTCATCTTCAGTGCTGGGGTGGTGGTGGTATGAGAGGGGTCCTACTTCTGCCTGCTAGTCAGTTTTGTAGCTGGGTAGATGGAAACACTGGAAGGTCAAGTGGCTTGCTCAAGGTCATACTTTGAGCAGGTGGGTTTGGCAGGATTCAAACCTGTTACCCATTGTTTCACTGTTCTGTGCTCTAAGCACTGGGCCACTGCACTATTAGGGTACTGGAGGATAATTTTTTATTACTATTACCAAGCTGCATATCATTAATACTATGTTGGTGCCAGTGATAGATTATGCAAAAAGATAGCTAACATGTATAACAAAATGGCTAGATATGTGTTGGAAGCTCCTAGGCTTACTCATCATTGTGCTCTACAGAGAGAACTACAATGGAAACATTTAGATATTAGAAGAACTCAATACACGATTAAAATAATGTATAAGGTCATGAAAAATAATGTACCAGGATATATCACCAGTGAATTTAAATTGAAAGCCTCAGGGTGAAATTTGAGATCAACTCAATATATAAAGTTTGAAGTTCCCAGAAAGAGAACAAAGTACAGAAGTGCTACAATAGCATGTTTGGGTCCCCAAAATTGGAATAAATTACCCCTGACCTAAGAATGAAAGAAGCTAACATAAACTGATCTCAATAAAACAAACAATTTAAAGATCAAATTAGTACACTGAGAGAATATATCAATTAGGATGTTGTATAGTGTTCCTAGGAACTTTGTTCTTCAGGGTACTCCCTTGGTGTCTAGTAGGCAAGTATGTGTTATGTATCTTGTATTGTCGTATTTATGTCTGGTGATTATATTTATACTCTGTGGCCCAGATATACAAACTGCGCCCAAAATGTGCGCAACAGCAGGAACAAGCACAAGTCAATTGCGCATAGGCGCAACAGATGCGATATTCAAACATGGAGCAAAACAAATTGCGCAAGCAGCCAACGTCTGAATATCGCACAAACTGCGCCATAGCGCAACCAGGAAGGGGAAGCTGAGCAGAAAGGTTGCGCCATAGCGCAACAAGGCTAGCCCAGCTGAGCAGTCCAGAGGTGCCATAGCACAAGCAGAGCCCTCCCACCCCCAGCAGAGCAATGGAACTGCACAACCAGGGAGGCAGGCTGGGGCCCACCGCCAGCCATGCCACACATGGGCACAGGAACACGCTGCAGAACCAACAAGACACCCGCACACCCCAAGCACAGCATCACTGGGGGAGGGATGGATGATCCACTGGCCCATGGGGACAAGCCAACAAAGCACAGCAGGGCCATGACGCCCCAGCACAACCACTGTCAGGCTGAGACTGCCACACACAGGGAGTTGACAATCACAGTGCACATCAGCCCCCCGTCTGCACAGCACACCCTGCACCATGACCCCAAGACACCACGCATGTGCAGTGACTGTCACTGCAGTAAACACCATGCATCCCCCCCGGCACACGTCAACCTCGTGTAGCATAGAACCATACAAGCCAGACCCACCCTGGGCACCCAGCAGTGGGCGGCAGCAGATGGCAAGACCGACTGAAAGTCACTGCTACACCGGAGACACCTCCCCATGCACACACACCACACACACACACACACACACACACACACACACACACAGGACCATACCACCCCAGATGGCATGCACACCACTGCAACTAAGCAAACATAGCCAGCTGCAAATCAGAGACCACCACAGTATTCATAACAAAAATATATATATATATTGCAAAAGAGAAATAGAACAACAAGAACAAGAACTAAACTATTTAAAGATATTTACAAGACCGGGGGTAGGGGTACAAGGTAGGTGGGCAAGGGTAGGGGTGAACAACTGGGAGAGGGAAGGCAGGGTGGGAGGGATGGGTGAAGTGGGAAGGGGAAGCCCGTTTAATGCCTAGCAGGCTGGTCAGCTGCTGCCTGGTGCTGTCCTTGTCGGCTGTGCCATCGCCGGAGCCCACGGCGCTGAATGTCCCTGAGGATGTGATGATTCTCAATTGACACCCTGGTCAGCTGGTAGAGGGAACGCTCAATTCTGCATAGGATGCTGAGGCCTAGGAAAAGGGAACACAGTCAATGGCTGTGACTGTCCACAAACCTGAACACCACCCATCCTGCAAGGCATATAGCCAAGTGCCCTGCACCTGTGATGGTATGCACCCACCCACAGTGACCATGCACATGACATGCCCAACTGGCAGCACCAGCTATGTGCACCACCGCACACACACACTGCCCATGTCCATCACAGCACAAACAAGACTGTCAAGTGACGTGGCAATGTGGTGGGATGCCAGTTCCACAGCCATGTGCCCAGTGCATGCATGGACCACCAGTGACGCACACACAGACGTGCAGTGACACTGGACAGTGATGACTGTCACCTGTGTCGTGCATGGTTGTGTTGTCCATGGCTGGTGGTCATACCCACCCCCTCCAGCATGCAATAGCATCCATGATGTAATGATACTCACACTCATCAAGCAGCTGTGGCTGCTGCTGCTGTTGCTGCTGCTGCTGCCGCTGTGGCCCACCCCTCACATCACCTCCGTCCGCCACCTGGGCCCTGCCACAGCCCTCCTCAGCCCGTGCCTGCATCCTCTCTGCCAGGCCTGTGGGTGACAAATGTTGAGAAAAACATCAGTGTGACTCCAAAGCAGACTGCCTCCTGCCCCAGTGAGTGTGCCTGCCCACACAGCCAGACCCATGCATCTCACACCTGCACACACTGACACAGCCAACCATGGCAGAGCCATCCCCCATGCACCGCCACCAAAACACAGTCACACCCCTATGGAGAATACAGGTGCATAGATGGTACACCCACCTGGCTTAGGCACAACGCCCCTCCTGGCACGTGACCTTAGGCGTTGCAGCACATCTGACTCCCTCCTGCGGAGGTCACTGAATCTGTGCCTGCACTGCTCTGCAGACTGGCACTGCCCTGTGACCCTCACCAGGTCAGTGGCCACCTGCAGCCACACCTGGGTGCGAGCCATGGTGAGGGGCTCATCCCCATACAGTGCCCCATAGTGGGGCTCAACCAGGGCCACCAGGTTAGCCACCTCCACTGGGCTCCATTGGGGCACTCTCCTGAGTGCCATAGTTCGTGTTGTACAGCAGACAATACAGCGCCCATAGTATGTGCAGTGGAAATGTTGCACAATAGACCACTATAGGTTCCAATCGCGCTGTTCGTACAGCGCCGTCGGTTCACATAGCGCTGTCACCAAACAGTGCAATAGGGAAGTACACATGGCAGACGAACAGCGCAAGGGTGCAAAGGTCGGACACCATGTCAGGGGTCTATGATGCAAGGCCACGCACAGTGCCATCTGATGTCTACGCATCCTGCGCGACCGACCACCTGTGTGCCAGTGCCACAGTGAACTATTGCGCAGTAGTGCCACAGTGCCATATGGTGCCCAGTGCTGTAGCGCCACTGGCACAATGGTGGCCATGGCCTGAATTGCCGATCGCGCACAGCACGTCATCAGTGCGGCAGACGCCTGCGTAAGCTACCTGGGCATGTGCAATGCAGTGTACCACACAGTCACAGATCTGCGCCATTGGCTCAGCCAGCTCAACCGTATTGTGCAAAGCGTAACGGCGCGATATTCAGCTGACACATGCAAATCATCTGATCAGCCATTCAAAGGCGCAGTGGCGCGATTTGCATCTCATTACAGTTGCTCCACTCCTAATTTGCATGCATTGCGCTATAAATGTGCGACATTGGGCTGCACTGGCCAGATTCAGTTACTGCAGGTGAAAGGTGTGTTGCATGCTGTGGGATGTTCTGGACAAGGGGCATGGGATAACGCTGTAGACTGCACAGTGACAGGTGTCCACTTCCACCCATACAGATCGCCATGACCGAGCAGAGCCAAGGTGAGGGTGAGGATGGTGGGTGAAGGAGGAGGAGGCTCAACTTCAGCATGGCAGAGACAGAGGCCCTCTTCCAGGCCTACCTGGAGGAGGAGTCACTACTGAGTGGACGGCGGGGCACTCCTCAGGCCCGTGCGGCTGCATGGGAGGGGGTAGCTCGGGCAGTAAACCTGCACGGAAGCCACCAGCGCTCTGTGCAGGAATGCAAAAAGAAGATGGGGACAGACCGCAGGAGGGTGAAGGAGAAGGTGGAAGCCCTCAGGGCGGCACGTGCTGGCACTGGCGGGGGCCAGCCAGCGGTGGTGGAGCTGACCCCGGCAGAGGACCGACTGGCTGCATCAATGCAGTGGAGTGCTATTGAGGGCGTACCAGGAGGTGGATTCCAGACAGGTGGAAGCCCATCACTGCACGGTATGACATGGTGGTGGTGTTGGGGGGGGGAAGTTGTTCACATGCACTCACATGTCCTCTCTTTCTGTTACAGATCCTGTTCATCTTCAGGGGACGGTGGTGGTGGGTCCAGGCAGTGAGGAAGACCTGCTGGACATGGAGGAGGGTCCATCCACCTCTGTCACCAGCCAGCATGCACTGCACCAGCATGCACGCTGGGCTGCCAACTCTGGTGTCAGTGAGTCGGGTGTGGGGGCTGCACAGCCTGTGTCTCAGCAGTCTGGCATGCAAGCATGCCAGCACGCTGTGACTGTGGCTGTAGCATGTACCTGCACCATTGATGATGCAAGGACTGCAATGGGCAGTGACATGTGTGTGTCCCATGATGGACACACAGCAGGCCAGCACGTGCCCCTGGGCCTACCTGGTTCCAATGTGTGTGCCAGCATGTCGGCACAGTCCCAGGCTGTGCCTGTCAGCACCGGTGGGGCCGGACCGGTGGCTGTGCAGGTGTCTGGCACTGTTGTGGCCACAGCAGTGGAACGAGTGGTCCCTGGGGCACAGCAGTTGGAGGGGCAGCAGCAGCAGTCACCCACCAGGTCTGGGGGTACAGTGTTCAGCGATGGCACACGCCTGCCACCCTTTGATATGCCCATTCCTGGTCCTGGTGAACAGCGCCCACCCTCAAGGGGTGTTGAGCATCAGGACCTTCCATACCCTGGGAGACAGGATGCCATTGTGGCAGAGTACCCATTTGAAGAGCACACCCACCTGCTGTGGGAATCAGAAAAGCAGCAAAGGCGGTTTGCAACATCTGTGGAGGCACTGTGTGCGGCTGTGGAGTGGCACAGCAGGGACTGTGCTCTGGACCATGCAGAGATGGTCCATATGCAGATGGATGTGACCGCCGCCATTGACAGGCAGACCCAGGCATTGGTCGCTGTCGTGGCTGCATTGGGCACACAAGCAGGTGCTCCTGTACCACACACCCCACACAGTACGCTCTCCACTCCCCATTCCCAGTGTCGTGTGACACCAAGCCTGTCGATGCCGGGTTCTGCTGTGGGCATCCCAAGCACCCTTGGTGCAGGTATGTTTGGCATCCTACAGACCCCACTGCGAACAAGGTCGTGATTGTGCAGTAGGACCCCTGGTGGTCCATCGGTGCCACCCCATGTGGCCCCTGCTCAGCCTGCCAGTGCTGTTGGGTTATGGCGGGGCTGCCCATGCATCCGCGGTGGCTGTGTAATGGTGCAACATGACTGACCTGTCTCCCAGTGCGGGTCCTGTCTGGTGCTGCCCTGTGTGCACTGTGTGTCATGGTGGGCAGTGCACTGGTGGGTGCCCTGACCATCACGCCAACATATGGACCACCTGCACACCATCCCGACTGCTGTCCACAGGTGCGTGTGCATGATGATGCCTGCATTGTACTGTACACCAAGGTGCAAGGGTGCCCAGCATCTGACACACGTACTTGGACAGTACAGGTGGTGGGTGTGGTCTGTGGATCTGTGTGTTTGCCATGTCTGTTCCTGCTCTGCTGTGCACCTGCCCATGTACGCTTTGTGCCTGTGTGTGTGTGTGTGTGTGTGTGTGTCCATATGACTGTTCGCCCCTCCCTGATGGTGTGTTTGTGTGCCTGGTCCCTTCCACTCCCCTTGCCGTCATGCACCACTGGTGTGTTACTCTGTGTGCCTGTGGGTTGCACCAGGACAGTGTTGTTTGCACATGGCCCCTTGACTTACCTGTGTTGTGCATAATGCTCCTCTGTGATGGTGTCCTGGTGCAGCTGGGCCTGCCAGATCAGTCGGGGGTCCCGCCATCCAAGGGGGGGCTGCTCATCACCATCAACACCGGCGCCGCTGGCGTGCCCATCGCTGTCCCCTCTTCAACCTGTACAGCTATCCCACAGTCATTGGCCATGTTGTGCAGGATACAACAGGCCAGGAATATCCCACAGGCCTTTGAAGGGCTGTACTGTAGGGCACCGCCGGAGGTGTCTAGGCATCGGAAGCATGCCTTGCGCATCCCAAACAGCCGCTCAATGATGTTGCATGTGGCAGCATGTGCCTCATTATAGCGTTGCTGCGGTGGGGTCATGGGGCGCCGGTACGGTGTGAGCAGCCAGGGACAGAGTGGGTATCCGTTGTCACCTGTGTGGAGATAGTGGAGATCAGTATCATGTTCAGGTCCATATTGCCCATATCTCTGTGTGCCACTACCATGACACCTGTGGCATTCCCACCCTTGCCCCGAGTTTGCATTTCCTACATGCGTACTCACCCACTAGATGGCCTGTGGGGATGTCCCCACTCTCGAATCGATGGCACAGTGTGGACTGATGCCATATGAAGGCATCATGTGCTTCGCCAGGGTGTGTGGCACAGACATGATTATACGCCCAGTGGCATCACACACCACCTGGCAGTTGACACTGGAGAAGCCCTTTCTGTTCCTATATGAGGCCCCATTGGGGCCAGGTGGTGTGCGAATGGCCACATGGGTGCAGTCTATGGCCCCTAGCATGCCAGGCATACGTGCTACCCTGTGGAACGCCTGCATGTTTGCTGTACGCTCTGCCGCGGTGCTGGGGAAATGGATGTGCTCCACAGCATGTGGCAGCAGTGCGCTGAGGAATTGGGTGAGGATGCATGATGTGGCTGACTGTGTGATGCCTGTGGTGTCCCCTGTTGGCCTCTGGAAGGTGCCTGTGGTGAGCAGGCAGATGCAGGCTGTCACCTTGGTCTCCACTGACAGAGCGTGACTCCATCGTGAGGTTGCCTGCATCACATCACTGCACAGCTCACAGAGCCGCCTCAGTATTGCACTGTTCAGGCGGTACTGGCCCACGATCTCTACATCTGTGTACAGCTCAAAGCTGATGCGGGCACGGTACTGCCTGTTGGAGGTGTACCGCCGATCGGGTCCATCCACGGCCACGTCCCCCTGCACCTTGCATTCTCACCCTCATTACAGCTCCATGGGAAGCTGCCACTTTCCATCTCCCTGGCTTGTGACCCCCCCTGGCTGATGTTGCTCAGTTACCCCTGCTGTCCTGACTGCTACTTCCACTGCACCGGGCACCCCCCGCTGGCCTCTGCAGCCTATGGCCCACACTGCTTCCCTTGCCTGCCCTGGCCTGTCACTGTCTGTCTTTCTCTCTCTCTCTTCCCCACTTGGCATCCCTGTAGCGTTCTTGCTCCTCTTCCTTGAGCCTTTTTATTTTGGCTCATTTCCACTGGGGCGCAACTTCCGGCTGTTCCGCTGTTGCGCATTGCCCAAGTCTTTGGATATCACATTGTGCTCTTTATGCATGGATCCACCCCCTTCGGTTGTGCATGCCTTCATTTGCATTGCGCTGTTGCTCAGCATGTTTTCAGTGGCGCAACTGCCTCCTGCTGAATATCACAGAATGGTGCACTTTCGGACTTGAGCATGCGCAACCCTATTGCGCATGGCGCAATCCTTTTGAATATCCGGCCCTGTGTTTATATATTGTAACAAATGTGTATTTGTATGTTATTATTACTCTTTTCTGTATATGGTGTCCCTTGCAAATGAGCATTTTTTTATACTCAGTGGGTTACTACCATGTTCATTTGTGAATAAAATCTTTACTACTGCTACTACTACTACTACTACTACTATTAATTTGCTAGAAGAAGGATTTTGTGTTCTGCTTCCTACAGCTAGAGGAGGTGCACTAGTAACCCATATGCCCTGGGTAATACTAACAGCTGCTGCATGGCACACATTATAGCCCCCCCCACACACACACACACACTCATACTAGCACTGGCAGTGCCAATAGTACTTCACAGAACAATCTGCTCCTGCAGTTATGAAGCATACCAATTTCACAGCAAAATCTGGCAAGAAACATAACAGGCATTAGCCAATACTTGTTTGATGTGTACACACACAGTGCACATTATCTGCATGGAAACATTCTTGATTTTAACACTCCCAAGAATAGCAACCCTACTGTTTTATTTGGTGCCTGTATGCATTGCCCTAATTTTTATATTTAGTACTCTTTTGCTGTAATTAATGGACTTGCAGAGAAAAATGGGTTATATGTTTGGAGACCTTGAAGGAATCCTCAGTGTTCGATTAATATCTATTTTATGTCATCCATATGCTGGTTGTGCCAGTGGGGTGACCCGATCCTTTGGGTGTGTCTTGGGCGCAAGTGTGGGGTATAAAATTCTTTTCATCTACTGTCCACCCAATTTACCTATTCCAACGCAACAACATTGTTGTTGACAGTTATATCATGCTGCCACAAAAGCTATCACTGAGACATCCCCGACAGTAGCAGCCGCAGTGCCGACTGTCAGCATTGCAGTGTTGGGGATGCCTCTGTGTATCCATTGACAGGCTGCACCCCCTGAACACCCCATGTGGGGGGCTTCAACCCCACACACCCCCGGTCTCCAGGATTCCAACTCCGAGGCGGAGTTGGACCTGGGGGGTGAGCAACACACCCAGCAAGGCAGTCTTGGTCACTGCACCGACTATCACAGTGACATGCAGGTTTTGCCCTATTCTTGTCACTGTGATGGTCTTCACAGTGTTGGAGTCACTGCGGTGATGGTATACTGTTGTTGACATGTGGCATAGAGACATCCCTGACGTTGACAGGTGAAATTTGGCCTGTCAGACATCAGTCTTGTTTCTATCAGGGGGCTGCGCCCCAATCCCCCATGCAGGGGGCTCTGCCCCCATGCCCCCTTCTCTGGGATTGTTAACTCCAGTCAGAGTTAACGTGAAGGGGGGGCAAAAGTCAGCGAAAGGGCAAGATTTCACCAGTGGGTCCCCCACAGCGACAGTTTCGAATCTTGTAGAAACTATTACTGTAGGGGAGTTCACCGATGGGGTTTCACCCTTCCATCAGCATACCCATCCACCCAGGGATGGGAAGCAATTTTTGCAGGAAGTTGTGGACTTCATTGTTGACAAGGTGTTGGAGTCCCCCATAGTGATAGTACTGGGTGACTTCAGTGCTTAGATCAAAGATGAACTCTCACATTTTGGGCAGGACTTCCTCCAGCTGATAAATTCACTGGGTTTCACAAAGGTAGTTTCTGCTGAGACCCATGAATTTGGTCACTCATTTGACCTGGTCTTCTTACTGTGTTTGGAGAGTGCTGACTTGGTGATGGAACCAGTCAGATGGTCTGACCATTGAACTATTAGGTTCAACTTCCAGGCACCCCCCTATAGGCCTGACCCTCTGGATATGGTCCTGTACTGCCCATTAAAGGGCATGACCACAGATGGCCTGATGGCAGTGCTGGACCTGTCAGGATTTCCAAGTGCAAGCATGGGTCATGGGAATCTACTGCAGGTCTATAATAGGGCCATGGTGGTGGCTCTGGAGTCAATTGCTCCTATCCGGGTTCGCCCCCCCTCTCCCCTCATCCCCAATCCCCATGGTTGGATGGGACCTTGAGGGAGAAGAGGAGAGAAGGGCAAAGATTGGAGTGTCACTGGAGGAAATCTGGCCTTTATGCAGACAGGCTTAAACTGATGGTGCATTATGTGGACTATCAGTCTCTGATTTCCCATAAGCAGGCAGAGTTCCTGTCCCAGGAGATTACTGCTACACAGAATCAACCTGTTCAGCTCTTCTGAACTGTGGACAATCTGTGTGATCCAGCCTGTCTACAGTCTTGAAGAACCTTGTCACAAGAGAAATGTGACGTTTGCTCATTCTTACAGATAAAGATTGCTGACATCAGGCCAAAGATCAGTTCAGCCTGTTGCAATGAGGATAGTGATGATCAGGGATAGGTTGCAGTGCCTCAATCTGGTTGGTCGGCTTTTGGCTGGGTGGCAATCCTGGATGTCATTATGGTCATCCAGAGTATGTGGCTGACCTACTGTGGTTTGTACCCGGGTCTAATTCACCTCCTTGTGGGGTGTGTTGAGGTCATCAACTCAGTCCTGGCTGAGATTTCCCAGTGTTTGTTAGAGACTGTGAAGTTTCCGGATGCCCTGAAGAAGGTAGTGGTGACATCCATCCATAAGAAATCTTTTCTCGACCTGAATTGTCTCACCAGCTGCAGGCCTTTTTCTAACCTTCCCTTCATGGGTAAGATTATTGAGAAGGTGGTGGTACGGCAGCTGGATGATCATCTTGCCATCCATGACATCTATGATTCCTTCCAGTCAGGATTTAGGAAGAGGCACATTACTGAGACTGCCCTTGTTTGGGTGCTCAATGACCTCCTTATAGCGAGAGATCAGTGGAGCCATACCATTCTGGTCCTCCTTGATCTCTCTGCGGCATTTGACACCGTGTGTTGCTAGAGCACCTTCGGCTGATCTGTAGACTGTCAGGTACAGTCCTCAGATGGTTTCACTCTTTCCTCACTGGCAGGTCTCAGAGAGTAGTGTTGGGGATTTAGTCCTCTGATGCATTCTCCCTGTCAGGTAGGGTCCTGCAGGGTTCTATGTTATTGTCCATGTTGTTCACGGTGTATATGCTGCTGCTGGGGGACATTGTAAGGTGCTACAGTCTGAGTTTTCACTGCTATGTAGATGACACTCAGCTGTACATATCCCTTGCATCGGAACAGGATGTAGTGGTCTGGATCTTTAACAACTGCTAATCCAATATCTACGACTGGATGAATGCCAACTGGTTGAAGCTGAATCCTGACAAGACTGAAGTTTTGGTTGTGGACCTGGGTCATCGAGTAGAGGGATCTTTGGCTGGGCAGGCATCCAGTCTAGTGCTCAGGGGACACAAGTTGAGGTGCTCTGAACAGGTGCAGAGTCTGGGTGTTATTCTTGATGAAGGGCTGACCCTGAAATCTCAGGTGTTGTCTGTCGTCAAGACCTCATTTTACCATCTGAGGGATATCGGCCAGATTAAGCATCTGGTTCTGTCAGATGATCTCCCAACATTGGTCCATGCCTTTGTGACCTCCCATTTGGATTACTGTTGTGCCCTTTACTTTGGGCTGCTGGGGGTTAATATCTGCCTTCTGCAGTTGATGCAGAATGTGGCAGCCAGGTTACTGACTTGGCTTTCTCAGTTTAGCCACATTACACCTATGCTGGGTGAGCTGCACTGGTTGCCAGTTCAATGGTAGGTCACCTTCAAGGTCAGCTTGCTGACCTATAAAGCCATACATAGACAGGGACCGTGTTACCTGCAAGAGCTTCTTTGCCCCTACTGCCCCTCCCACTCTGCTCTGCCAATGAGGGATTGCAAGAGATTCTCAGGGTTCTGTTGCAGACATCTGGGGCATGAGCATTTGCTTTTGCAGGTCCCACCCTGTAGAATTCTCTACCTCATTGGGTTTATGAGTGCCTAACTGTGGAGGGCACTAAAACAGCAATTAAGAACAATCTATTTAATCTTGCATTCTCTGTTAGTTGATATTGACTATATTTTGCTTGTTGCTACTGAATTTTAATCTATTTATAGTTTT
Organism: Neoceratodus forsteri; assembly: GCA_016271365.2. Classification (NCBI taxonomy): domain Eukaryota; kingdom Metazoa; phylum Chordata; order Ceratodontiformes; family Ceratodontidae; genus Neoceratodus; species Neoceratodus forsteri. The sequence continues at coordinate 1,732,604,170 of CM057450.1, read as the reverse complement.
AATATTGTATACATCTAATTATTGTTAAAACACTTTGATATTTATGAATTGAACTTTATAAATAAAGATTACTATTATTATTGTTATATGGTTTATATATCTAAGTAAACATACTGCTCGCATCTCACATTTTTTTTTATAATTTTTATTTTTGGATTTTTTAACCAATATTCACATTTATATTGTAAATTTCATGCCATGAGCTGATACACATAAGTTTAAACTTAATTTCATTGTTATATATCAGTACAGTATATAAGAAATGATCAGAAAAAGTCCACTGAGTAAGAGAGGTGAGATTTCAGTTCTAAAGAATAATTTTACAAGCATGAAGTCAAAGCTTAATATTTCTTGGAGGAGGAGCATAAGCAAAAAAAGGTATCTCTCTAAAAAATGACTAAATGCAAATTCTGTCTTAGAATAAATAACAAGCCATCAAATAGATAAAACCATTTCTAATAGTAAATTATAATATTGTATAGATCAATCACATGGATGCCATTTAGAGAGAAGAAAACAGATAGTTATTAAATTAATTTGTTATGAAACCTTATATATCAAATGCATCTTTTATTTCACTTCATGCTATTTATCTACTTAGTAAAATAAATAAAGTTTTGATTTTTAGGTTTGGGTGTAAGGGAGCTGCTCAATGAAATGTGTAGGGGTGGTGACAACAATTAATTTATGTAATACATTGCAAATGATAATATTAAAGAAGGTATACATATTTATGCAGATAGACAACACAGTTAAAACAAGAAATGCACTAAAACAGATAAAGTAACCATTAGACTAGGTATGTTAAATGGTTTGATTAACTTAATGAATACAATTTTGAAAGTGGCAAATTTCTTATGTCTTGGACATTACAAGTCTGAGTTCTTATGTTGATTGTCAAAATATCTTTATTTAGAAACAGTCCCCTGAAAAGTCATATAAGCCAAAATGTTAGAATTTCTGGTATTAAAAAAAAGAACGTTATGTTTTCCAGAAAACACAATGTCTGTCTTGTTTATTGAAAGGCAGGGTACATGACAGTATAGTTAAGGAAACTATGGTTCATTAGTCCCCAGAAACCATTGATTCCTCCCCCACTGCAGTGCAAGAAGCCTTCCCTACTGGTCATTAAGTGTATTTGGTAACAAAACCATCCTGAACAACCCAGAAACACAGTTCCCCTTTGTTCTTTTTCAAGTGCGTTTGGCTCCCTTACTCAATATAGAAGTGATCCAATAAGAATTAAAATTCAAAGTCCCCCAAGTTATCTTGAATTCACTGCTCAATTTGTCAAAGCCCCCACCCCCCAGCCCAAACTGTGACTAGTGGCTTCCCAAAGCAGCATGAGGGATGAGAAGCAAGCAGCAAGCTCAAATCATGAGTTAGTTGAGTTTGATAATTCATGATTTTAGCACATAAATAATAAGTGCAAAACTATAAACACAATCATATATTATATTTTAAATCATATCAGATAATAGTATCATACATTATATAATATCAAATTATGTTATCTGCACTTACATCATGTTATATTATCTTGTCCTATATTATATCAGATGAAACATTTTATCATATATCATATTGTATGTTGTTATGTTAAATCGGATTATAGTATTTTTTCATATAACATATTATATTATTTAATAATGTATCATATATTATAAAAGAGTATATTCTGCTCATGTGTCACATATGCTGCCCTACTAAATGCCCTCCAATTGCAAGTTTTATATTAAATTACTGTCATCATATAATTTTTTTATTATCTAGGTCAAAAACACATAAGACAGAACCAGCCATGATGCAACACAATAACACGCAGTAAATGATTTGTCACAAAATAATGCATTTCAGAATGGCTTAATTGCCATTGGAGTACAAGGTTCCCTGCATTATACTGCAGCATTTTGTTATACTGCAGCATTACTGCATTGCATCTTGGCTGGTGCTGATGTGGCACAGAATAGCAAAATAGAAGACATGCTATAAAATAATATTCGTAATATACAAATATGTAAAATACAAAGCACCTCAGCACAAAAGAATGGAGGCAAGGGTTACATGAACAGGACATTGGCATAAAGCTAGGTTTCCAAGAAATACAAAAGCATGTTGAGAAGTATACTGTAATCAGATCACCATGAAATAATTATTTCATGGTGATTTGCACATACTTTCCATGATGCCTCTACGTGGAATTGTATAATTGATACTGAAGTGTGATCCTTGATCATCTGTGTGCAGGGGTGAGGTCAGTTTTAGACTCATGAGGATCTCCACAGACATCCTGTGTTTTCCCTCACCTGTTATTTTTAATTTGTCACTTGCTTTCTCTTTATTTCCTAATATTTAGAAAGATGCAGTTGTTGTTCCAGTTCATAGGACTGAAAACTCTCTATTGTTCAAAATTACCATCCTATCTCCTTATTGGCACCTCTATATAAAATCTTAGAATGGCCGGTCTTTGACCAATTGATTGAGTACTTGTCTAAATATGATGTCCTGACACCTGCGCATCATGGGTTCTGACTGGGACATAGTACCTTGACTGCCTTGGTGGGGTTCACAAATGCAGTTCATGCAACCCTTGACAAGGGATTTTTTTGCTGCAGCTGTGTTTGTGGGCCTTGCCAAGGCCTTTGATCTAGTCAATCATGGTCTTTGTATATCAACTCTTGTTAGTTTTGGTACTGTATGTCCGGTATGCTGTCAGGTGATGTGGGAGTTACTTATATGACTGTACTCAGTCCATCAAAATTAATGGATGCTGTCCCCCACCTCCCCCCATTTCTATCACTCTGCATGTCCCTTAGGGTTCTGTTTTGGGTCCTCTTTTGTTTAGTTTGTTTTTGAACACTTTATCCTCTGTTTGCTTTCAATCACAATTTTTTTTATATGTAGATGATGTGGTGTTTCTCACAAGAGGATCCAGCTTAGAGACTGCTCAAAATGATTTGGCCTCTGATTTTTTGGAAATTAAAAACTGGTTTCATACACACAACGTAGTCTTAAATGAAAAAAAAGACAAAATCTATGGTTTTCTATAACAACAGGAAGAAAGTGAATATTGAGCCTACTCTTTCACTGCATACTGTTATCAGAGTGGAAACTGAGGTTAAATATTTTAAATATTTAGGCATTACAGTAGATGAAGGCACGAACTATGAGTATCACATTACTAACACTGTTAAAGTTGTTCACTAATAACTTGGTGCCGTTTATAGATTGAATTTATTATTAATTCCTTCATCCAGATCACTATTGTCCAAAAGTTTCTTATTATCAGTCATTGATTATGGCCTGATTTTTTATTATTCTGCTGGGAAGGAATTATTGTCAAGGGTAAAAGTTATTTTAAACAAATTGCATGATTCACTTCTCAACTGTGCCTCGGACCCATCATTATGTCCTGCTTAAGCATGTAGGATGGTGTCCCCTTAAGAATAGATACAAATTTCAACTTGGGATCTTGACAAAAAAGATAACTTTAAACAAGGTCTTGTCATTTTACAGTCAATTTAAAAAACAACACACATTAGTCTTACTGCAACTCACTCTTCAGTTTACCATTTTTTTGTTTGCTGTTCCAAGAATGAAAACATCAGCTGGCCAAAAACAATGTTTTACAATTTACTAATATTTTTTAATGCACTTTTGACAATGTTTGAATGTCTTGAAGTCTCTGTGCCAGATTTTCAAAGCCCTGACAGTGGCGCAAGGTGCCTGCATCCAACAGGTAGGACGTAACAAGCACCTTGCACCACAGGTAGCACCCTGAGTGATTTTAAAAGGCAGCCTTCATCAATCAGCAGGCTGCCTGTGCCAAAGTGTGCTAGCACCAGTCTTGTGCCAAAACTGTGGCTGCAGCATGGCACTAGGGGTCTTGTGGCAGACTCTGGTCTCCACAACCCCGACATCACTATTTTCGAAGGTCTCCCTAGGGACAAAGTACTAAGTACCATTAGACCTGCTGAGGGCTGGTCAAACAGTACTTAGACGTTCCTAGAGAGAGAAGACCACTGTATGCCTGCCTGCCCCTACACCTGTAATTGTGATATACCTGGTGGTCTAGTGCTCCCCTCTCCACCCTGATCCACCCCAACTGTGACGTGATGACTGAAGTTACCCTGGTGATCTAGTGCCCCCTGGCAGGTATTGCCCACCCTGTTCTGTACTCCACCCAGCAACTGGCACAGCCCTCCTCAAACCACCATGGCTGGCCATTGAATGAACTGGCAGAGTGCATACTGTATCCAGTATGCACTCTCCAAGTTCATTCCATGGCTGGCCATGGTGGTGTGTGGATGGCTGTGCAGGTTGCTGGACCGGGTACAGGACGGAGGTGGGCAATACCTGCCGGGGAGCACTAGATCACCAGGGGGCACTGGACAACTATGTCACTGACAGGGTAGATCAGGGCATGGAGGGCAATAGGGGTACTCCTGTGTACCTAACTGGTGGTATGGGGCATGGTGGTGGTGGTGGTGGGGGAGGGATCATGGGCCAGTACAATGCCCCCATCCAAGGGAGTACCTCTCACCCCATATGCCCCACAGCCACTGCAGCATTCTGAGTGGGTGCACCATCTCCTTGGTGCACTGCTACTATTGCCACAAGCCAGGGGACTTACGCACCAGAACCCTATCCATTGTAAAATTGGGTACAGGGTCCCAGGCGCACTGGCACTCAACGCAAGCTGCCATTATCACAGCTTGCATTGGGGCTTTGAAAATCCAGTCCTCTGTGTTTAACTCTAGACAGGCTATTAGAAATTATTTATGTTTTCAGAGAGTGAATGTAAATGTCTTGTAAATTAGTTTCTTTGTATGTTTGTGGTTAATTGTATTAATCTTTGTACTTGTACTGGTAATTATTATGTATCTGTATGTTTCATAAGTTACTTTATGTAATTATTATGTATCTGTATGTTTTATGTTACTTTGGTAGCCCATGAAAATGGGTCTTTGGCCCATGGACCTACCAGATTAAATAAGCAAAACAGAACAAAGCAAATTATCATTCTACTGTTGAGTGCACTGAACGGAGAATATGGTAATTGTCATGATGGAAAGTGCAGGTTCAGAGACTACAGGGGGTATATGTTAAAGATCTACCAACATTCCGGAAAATTTGAACTTCAATGGCAAAAGTGATGAAAGAAGCCTTCCCTGCGGGTCATTCAGTGCATCAGGAGATTAAACCATCCTGATCTTTGCTACAACTTTGCACAGTGACATTCTTTTGTATTTTGATAAAAACACTTTTTAAATATAGAATTCACCCCACCTACTGTAGCATTCATGCCTACCTCCTCTCACCACTCAGATCCTTCAGAATAATGTACTGCACCCCCCAGTGTCTAGTATTCTAAATCCCTCCCACCACAGTCCCAGTGATGTTTCTCAATTTCAGTGATATCATCATGAATCAGAATAGCCCTTCCCTCCACTTGTGCTATGTCACACACAGCCCACTGCCCCCATCTCTTCCCTGTCTTCGAGGCATAAAATTAGCAATAACTCTCACCTCACCAACCACCCCCTTGCATGAAAGATACCCTCACCTTTCAGGATCCTGCCTATTAATAAAGCAATGACATCTCTCCTATAGTAACACCAGACTGGCTGATCATGTGCCAGTCAGGTGTTACTACTGGTGATGGCAACATAATTTATTCATTTTTAAGCAGGACTCTGAAGAGTGAGTACACTCACTGCAGTGTAGGATGGTCTTCTTTTTTCAGGTTTCCTTTCCTTGCATGCTTTATTCTACTTTGGAGGCTTGAGGAGAGGATGGAGCTTGAATGTTAGAGTGCATTAGGGAGGGGGATATGATGCTTTTTATTTTGACTTATTGAGCAGGGATGAGGGAGGTGTGTGGTGTGTTACTGTAATGTGCCATGGTGGGGGAAGGGTGCCATGGTGTATTAATGCTTATCGTAATCTAGAAATAAAACTTTGCCAGGACTATGGATAGAGGTTGGAGTTAGGGTGCAAGAGGGTGGGGGTGTGGGGAATATATCAGAGCCAGGCAGGATGCAAAGCAGCACCTTGCAGTATCACTCCATTGGGTTGCAGTATGCTGCTAGGAACAGTTCATCTTGAATGGTAATTAATCCCTTTTGTCATACAATATTTTGTGATGTGTCATTTACAGCAAGGTACTCCATTACATCCTGGCTGGCTTGGCTATAAAGAGCCTTGTTGGTGGGAGGTGGTGAACACACTATGTCACAGTAGGTGGAATGGGTTATTTATTTTCAAATATTTTGTTTTTAAAAATGAATGCCCCAAGGCCCTGTGGGTCATGCTTCATGCTCCTCCAATGGTGACCCTGGTTCAGGAGAGGACTCAGTATCTGGGTTGGGCAACCCTAAGGGTTGGAAAGGCATTGCCATGTGGCAGCACTTCCAGCTCAGAGAAGGAAGGTGTTGGGATCTGCCACTCTGGCAAACCATGCTGTTGGCTGGGAAGCTTGCTTCTCCACAGGTGCATATCAGCAGCATGCATGGCTGGCTGTGGCTGTACCCTACATTGAGGAGGTGGGCAGGGACAAAACAGAAAATAGAGCCAGGAAAGTCTGACCCATCCCCTGCTCCGTGCTGCCACTCAGGTCTGGCTATTCTCGATGTGTGTACAGGATGGGGGCAGGATGGAACGCCCCTTCCTGGCCCAGCCATAGAGGGCAATCCATCCAGCCAGTAAGACCTGGGGGAGGCATATGTTGGCATGGGGTAGGCTGGGCTGAAGGAAAACTATCTCTGAGAGAAGAAAAAGCTTTGTAGAAAAGTAAAAAGAACTATGCCAGTGAAGTTAGGAATGTTGCTCCACTTCACATAGCTTGAAGTTTCTGACTTTAACCCACATTTGCTGGGATAGTTAAACTTCACAATGGAGATGTTACAGAGTTTTACTTTAGCAGTGAAGTTCTGGCGAAGGTGCAAAATTCACCTTCAGGAATAAGTCTACCAGTTGCCCACTATATATAGGATAGTGCATGGGGAACAGTTGACAACAGGGCTATTCTTTCACCGAGTTGGCACTATGATGACGGATTACCTCGAGAGCGCAGCTCAAGAGGTTATCTGTAGTCATAGTGCCAACGAGGTGAAAGATGCCCTGTTGTCAACTGTTCTCCATGCACTTTTCTTTATAGTGTATGGTGGAACGTCATTTTTTTGGGAAAAAAAATCACTACAGCATGTTTCTGCTTCAAAACATTTTTACTGGGTTACTAGAAGGAAAAAAGAACTTTACGTTTTGAATGTTTTCACGCTTGACATTTTAACTGTTTAAGAACTTTACATTTTGAAGGTAATGCTAAACATTAGTACTGCCGCCGACATTACTGCTTTCACTACGTGTCCTGTCTATGGAGTGAGCCCTTACTGTCAAATGCTGCTCGAGGACACAGTGTGTGACATTCACAGTGCAGTAGAAAAAATCATTCTGCTGCCCTGTGAATGTCACTAGTGTGTGACTACAAGGTTTCAACAACGATGGATTTTGGTGGAGAACGACATTCCACCATACACTATAACTCTGTGTCACTCTGCTTTGAGCTTTCCTGAAGAAATACCACTTTTTCAGGTGAAGTCAGGTGAAGTTATGGCAAAGTTGCAAGCTCACCAATGAATTTGCATACCTTCCCTGGAAAAATGCAACTTCGCCTGCCAAAAACTTTGTGAAGTTGGCACTTCACAATTTGAAAATTTAGCAAACTTTGCAAACATTACTTAGACCCTGACTACTCTCTACTTTGACAGTCCAGCTTTAATCTCCTATCCTTTCCTAGTCCTAAGATCTTGTCTACCTTATTTCATGTATTTACTGTTGTGTTCCCACCTGCCTGTTTTTTTCCACAGCTAGACCTGCCAGACTGGTCAATACTGCCAGTTTTGCCAAAGTGAACAGCTTCTCTGCTGCTGGTGTTTCATCAGTGGGTTAATTATCTTCTGCAGCTGCCCTCTGTCACTGTGTTTGTCGGACAGTAACCCCAGCATTATGTATCTGAATGTTTATCACTGCTGTATGTACTTATTGTAACCTTGTGGTTTTTTTGTATTGTAACTATTGTAACCTTGTGGTTTTATTGTATTGTAATTATTGTAATCTTGTTGTATGGTTGTATTGTAATATTATACTCTCCCGGGTCATGCCTGAAAAATAGGCAGGGTTGTTTGCCTAGTGCACCTACCCAGTTACCCAAAAGCTAATAAATAAATAAATGAATGAATAAATAAATTATTTCACAAAGTGAAGGTTGCCAACTTCACAAATCTTTAGTTCACTGCAGTTCCAGAAGACATCCCCATCCCACAATCGTGCACCTGCAGCAGTACCACAGAGCTCAGGGCTGCTGCTCAGTTAATGCATAAGGAAAGTGAAAATACGGTTGTGTATGACATGAAGTCTCCTATGAATCCATACTTATTGCCACTCTACCCAGTCTTTTCTTTTCTCCTCCATGATAAGTCAGGTGTATGGCTGGGCAAAATTCATGTATATAACTATTCAAAATTATCATTAAATTCCATAATTTTTACAAAAACACATACAATTTGACATTAAAGGACAACTAAACATGTATTTTTTCTAAATAATGCTGCCAAAATTGGAAAGCTTAGGGGAGTAGTATAATCCCCTTACTTTTATGTGCTAACCTTGGTGTAGTCCAAAATCGTGCTTTTGTATCATTTAGTCATCTTAGAAAAAAAGTAAATATGTCAGCCGAGCTTTCAAATTCAGCACTTTGGTGATATCATAAGATGGCCGCTATGTGGTAACGTAATGATGTCACTGGAGTGACAGCATTCCAGAGTTATAATGGTATCTGTAGAGGGTCTTGTTGTGTAGTGTGGAATTAAAACCTTTAGATGGTGCCCTTGGGGCAAATCCTTCACTTTGCACGTTTGATACCCTCTTCACACATGCACAGTAAAGGATTTGCCCCAAAGACACCATCCAAAATTTTTAATTCCACACTACACAACAAGCCCCTATACAGATACCTTTATAATGCCAGAGTGCTGTCGCTCCATTGACATCATTACGTTACCATGTAGTGGCCATCTTTTGATACCTCCAAAGTGCTGAATTTGAAAGCTGACCAGATTTGTTTACTTTTCTTCTAACATGACAAAATGATATAAAAACATGATTTTGAACTACGGCAAGGTTAGCACATACAAGGTTGGGGATTATACTAAACCCTTATGTTTCTGATTTTGGCAGTGTTATTTAGAAAAAAATGTGCTCAGTTGTCCTTTAAGAACTGATGTTATGTTGCAAGTTTTGGTTGCTTATAATATGAGCATCATTTTAGCAAGACATTAAAATGGTGGCACATGTAGACTACTTTTTAGAGTTTATGATTCCGACAAACTTGGTGACATTGTGTTGTCTAGCTTTAAAGTTGCAGAGGCATATAATTTGGCAGTTTATATACTTGTAAACTTTAATTTAAAAATGTCTGACAGTTTGGCTGCTCATCAGTCAGCCCCCAACAAAGCTAGATATCTGAAATTTGGCATATAAATATATGTTCTAAGGAACTGCATACATGCCAAATACGGTACCATTTGGATGAGTAATTTTAAAACTAAATGTAAATGACTGAAGATAAAATGCATTTTTGCAAAATTCCTCAATATTTTGCAGACGTGGAATAATAACTTAACATTTCTTACAGCCCTAGAAGATGACAAAGCATTGAACTGACAAATTTGTTTAAAGGTCTACAAGTGGGACTAAGTACAGGTTAAGATTTGGGGGATGCCTGCACTGGATGGACAACACACACATTTGTGAATTGCAGTGCACAATGAACAAGCATGCACATTTTCCTAATTTGTGCTGTTACTGTGCCCATCCCAGTTTGTACACACTAACAGTGGGAATGCCCAATTTGCATTCTGACATATGCCCTCTGGAAATTATTTCCACTGATGTACAGCTGCAGTTTTAAGTATAGTAAGCCTCTTGTGGATCATTATGAGGTGTCTTGATTGCCCCATTTTGAGATCCATATTTTTACAACTGAGAATTGGTCTTCCAGTGCTTAACATCGCTATTCTTATGACTAGCATGGACTAGAATGCAACACAAATTGCTCACTAACGTTAGGAGAAAACTGGTGCTCAAAATGGTGATAGGGCAATCTCACATGGAATAGAATCCACAATATCATAAACTGCTACTTTAAGCAGGATTTTACCAAAAGGTGTTGAAAACAATATTCTATGAAGGCTGCAATTAGCATATTAAAAATACATGTTTTATCCTTGTTAGGACCAAACAGCTCATTTTATCACATGCCACATGTCATTGGGAGCAAGAAGTCAAATACATTAAAACTAGAGGTGTGCCAAACCTCCAGGAGTGAAACCAAGCCATGCTGAACACATATGGCTCAGTTTCTGTGAGACCCCAAGCCAAACCTTGCTGGCTCAGCTGACCCCATCACCGGATAGTTCCCGGATGTACTGATGGCTGCCAGGCTGGGCGTGTTGCCGTCGCTTGCGTTTTGAGTTTCGTTTGATCGTTTGATTTTTAGTTTTTCGCGTTATTTAGTTTATTTATTTCTTGAACTTTATGGACTTTTGTTGGTGTTTTTTGGTGTCCTGGCAGGAATTATTGAGTGAAGGACACTGGTCGGGCTTTCTGTTTGCCACGGACCTGCGGTGGTGTTCTCGGAGTCTCGGCGGGATCCGTTCAGCGGAGGAACGCCGGTGGGGCTCTCTTGTTTTTGCTCACTCCTTCAGTCTTCAGTTTTTGGACGAGTTTGGCGGAGGGAGCGGGGAGCCCTCTGGTTCATGTGGATGTGAAAACTTGCTGCCCTGGGACTCTTTGGTGGACTGGAGAGGTCGAGGAGTTTTGCGTTGTCTTGTGGCTGGTGGCTCTGGGCTTTTGGTCGAATTTATTCGTGGTGGAGAGGTGTTTTCATTCTGTGGGAATAGGGCTTGAAGAGTCCGCTGTCTCTACGATATGCAGAACCCTGATGGTGGATTCGTGATGGAGTGACACTGGCTGGGTTTGCCCTTCTCTTCTTTTTTCAGAATCCTGACTTTTGGGCTGTCTGATCTTGCTGAGGTTAAGATTTTAAAGCATTGAACAGCTCGAAAATTTAGAGTGCTGAGGTGTTTCGTTTGAGTAGGGCTTTTTTGGAGACTTCTCCTTATTAACTTGCTTGTGAAACTTTGGTGTCAGCCTCTGTTGTCAAATGCCCGGTAGGTGTCTGGTTTGGAGCTTTTGCTATGCTGCAGGGGTTTGGGGTATTTTCTTAGTCGGGAGCTGCAGCAGGTACCCCACCTTGAACCATGAGGACTGCTACTTCTGTGGTACTTTTCGTGATTCTTTGGTAAGGGTAGCTTGGACTCCTTTAAAGATAAAATGGGGCACGAATCGAGCTGACTTCTTCTGGACCAAATTTTAAGGATTCCTGAACTACCTCGGCAAAATTCCTTGACTTTTTCTGCGCCATACTTAACTGTCTCCTGCCTGTTACGGATATATTAATTTTAAGGAACCTTGTTTTTGTTTTTTGTTCTGTTTTGTTTTTTGTTTTGAGTGATTGATGATTATGACTTTTGGACACTGGTGGTGAGAGGTCTTCGTGTCCTTCAGCTTTTTATGTTTATTTAGTTTTTGATTTATTTTGTCTCTTTCCTGTGAGGGAAGGAACAAATAACACCACCCTCCCTGTTGTGAGAGAACTTGGGAGGAGTTTTAGTTTCTTTGTCCTCTGTTGCTATATCCCATGAGGGCTAGGCAGTGAGACTGCCTCGCCCTCTTCTTCCTGGTGGTGAGAGCAATCTGGGGGGGTGGGTAATAGTTCAGGTGTAGACTTTTTTTTTTTTTTTTCCTTAAGGTTATATTTATGTTTTTTGTTGGCCGATTGTTAAATAGTTTGTCTTGGGTTTTGGTTTATTTTATCTAAGTAGCAACATGTGCTGGCCTTTAGCCTCCATGGTGGTGCACTATTCATCCTCCTCACTTCGCGCCCTTTGCCCCTTTGTCACTCCTCCTCTTCATTTTGACACCTACCAGCGCTGTAGAGCGCTGGGTATTGTTCGTGGGAGGCGGGGTTGTCGAACAGGGGTGGATGAACGAGCGGGTTCATCGTATCGGGGTAGTCAGGTCCAGAAGGCGCCCTGGGGCGAAATGGAATCCAGATCGAGGTTTTCCCTGTCTGGTATCCATACCCAAGGGCACTACTGAAATCAGTGGGCAGATGGGCTTGACAACCCCCGGAGTTTGTCCAACTCGGACGGTGTTATGCAATGCCAGGTCTATTAGGAATAAGACCGCTATTATTGCCGATCTTGTTGGTTCGGCTGACTTGGCTTGCATCACCGAGACCTGGCTGGATGAAAACTCTGGCCCTATTTTGGAGGCCACGATTCCGGCCGGGTACTCGGTGATACACCGCCCGAGATTGGACCGCAGGGGCGGGTGGGTTGCAGTCTGTTTTAAGACTGAATTGGGTCTCACGAATGTGGTAGTAGGTGAGTCTGGGTCTTTTGAGCACAGTCGTAGCGATGATGGTATGCTGAATCATTCTCTCATCTACCGTCCACCCGGAGATGGGAGACGTTTCTTACAGGAAGTAGCAGACTTCCTCATCGACATGTCGTTTGAGTCACCCAGATTGATGGTTCTGGGTGATTTCTAATGCCTGGGTAGATGATGAACTCTCAAATTTTGGCAATGACTTCCTCCAATTGATGTCTTCTTTGGGCCTCACACAGGTGGTTTCCACTGCCACGCATAAATCTGGACACTCTTTAGACTTAGTCTTCCTTCTAGGGATCGACGTATCCGACATGGGGGTGGAACCAGTCACCTGGTCTGATCACCACATCGTGAGGTTCAATTTTTGCACCCCCCTGAGAAGACCAGCCCCTGTGGAGATGGTCAGGTACCGCCCATTATGGAATGTTACTCCACAAGGTCTAGCGGCGGTCCTTGACCTGTCATCCTTCGGTTCGGTGAGCAATAGCCCAGAAGCATAGGTGCTGGCCTATAGCTAAGGCAATCACGACGGCTCTGGATTCCTATTGCTCCTGATGCGTGAGCACACCCCTATCCCCTTCGACCCAGAGCCCTATGGTTTGATGGGACCTTGAGGGAGATGCGGAGACAGGGGTGAAGGTTAGAGCATTGCTGGCGCAGGTCCGCCCTGGATGCCGACCACTCTAGATTGATGGAACATTATGTTAGCTATCAATCTGCAATCACCCATAAGAAGGCAGAATTCCTGTCCAGGGAGATTGCAGTTGCTCAGAATCGACCGGCTCAGCTGTTCCGAACTGTAGACAGACTGTGCAACCCAGCCTGCCTGCATGTTCGGAAAGCTTTTTCGCAAGCAGAGTGCGATGAGCTCGCTCTATACTTTGCAACTAAAGTGGCCGACATCAGAGTGAACCTGGGTCCGGTAACCTCTATGGGTGATGCTCTTGGACAGCATGAGATGACAGTGCCTCATTTCTCCTGGAGTTCCTTTCGACGACCTGAGTTTGTGGACATTATGAGGATCATCCATTCTATGCATCCCACAAGTTGTGGTTTGGATCCCGGTCCGACTCTCCTCATTTTGGGTTGTTTTGATATCATTGGTCCGGTCCTGGCGCAAATAGTCTGGTGCTCCTTGGAATTAGGCAAGTTTCCCTGCTCCTTGAAAGAGGCAGTGGTGACTCCTTTTTTGAAGAAAGCTTCCTTGGACCCGGACTGTTTTTCTAATTATCGGCCTATCTCTAACCTCCCCTTTATTGGGAAGGTTATTGAGAAGGTCATAGCGGTTCAACTGCATGACCATTTAATCATCCATAATGTCTACGAATCATTCCAGTCGGGCTTCCGTAAAAGACACAGCACCGAGACTGCGCTGGTTCGGGTGTTAAATGATCTTCTGATGGCGAGGGATCAGAAGAGACGTTCCATTCTTGTTCTTCTTGATCTCTCTCTGCAGCCTTTGACACTGTGGACCACATGGTGTTGTTAGCTCGCCTGGGGCAAATCTGTGGAATATCTGGAACCATATTGCAATGGTTCACGTCATTCCTTGCCAGGAGATCGCAGAGAGTTGTGTCGGGGATTTTTTCCTCTGACCCAATTTCTTTGTTGTGTGGAGTACCCCAGGGATCCGTGCTGTCACCCATGTTGTTTGCAGTGTATATGCTGCCCCTCGGCGGTATCATTAGATGATATGGGCTGAGGTTTCACTGCTATGCTGATGATACCCAGCTCTATCTGTCTTTTGCACCCGACCAGGATGGAGCTCTCTCGGTGTTTAACAACTGTCTGGGGGAGATCCAAGACTGGATGGATTCTAGTTGGCTAAAGTTGAACTCGGAGAAAACAGAGGTGCTGGTAGTGGACCCAGGAGGTCGGATGGCGAGGCCGGGTATTGGTGCACCATCTGGAATTGTCCTTGGTGGAGTATCTCTGCCGTCCCTCAGAACGGTGCGTAGCCTTGGGTTTATTCTTGATGACAGGCTGACTCTTAAAGTTCAGGTGTCAGCCGTTGTCAAGATTTCCTTTTATCATCTTAGGAATATTGCCAGGGTTAGGCACCTTGTTCAAATCGACTCCTGCCTACTCTGGTTCACGCTTTTTGTATCCTCACGCTTGGACTACTGCAACCCTGTACTTTGGGCTTTCTGGGGTTGAAATCCGTCGCCTACAGCTGGTGCCGAACGCTGCAGCCCGGGTATTGACTGGGACAAGTAGGTCCTGTCATATCACTCCCGTGCTGAGCGAACTGCACTGGCTTCCTGTGCGGTGGCGGATCACTTTTAAAGTCATTTTAATGACTTTTAAAGCCCTTCACGACCAGGGTCCAGCCTATCTGAAAGACCTCCTGGTTCCTTACTGCCCTGACAGATTACTCCGCTCGGCCGACATGGGGTTGTTAGAGATCCCAAGAGTGAGTTTAAAATCTTCCGGCAGCAGAGCTTTCTGCATGCTGCACCCACTTTGAACTCTCTACCATGTCGGTTACACAGTGCACCTCCGTGGAGCTTTTTAAGAGAGATCTGAAAACTTATCTGTGGAATATGGCTTTTTAGATAATTAAGTTATTTATTAATGTTTGGATTTTATTATAAATATTCTATTTTGTTGGTATGCTGATTTTTATGTACATGTTCTGTTTTTATGTAGTGTTTTGAACTGTTTTTAAAATTGTTCATCACCTTGATATATTGAAAGGTGCTATACAAATAAAATTATTATTATTATTATTATCTCTCCAACTTTTTTTTTCCTTCTTGTGGAGCTCCTGCCTGTCACGTGACAGGTGACAGCTCATCAGTTGATGGTTCAAGTGAAGACACTCTGGTTTTTGCATGGGCAAACCAGAGTATAGTTGGAAAAGCTCTCTTCCTTGGTGCCATTTGAGTTGAGCCACCAAGGAGAGAAGAGCTCTTTCAGTTGAGGGAGTGAGCAGTCAGGTGGGAAGGGAAGGGTCTCTGACCATGGTTGGAGACAAATGTGTTAAGGAATCAGGCATTTTATGAACACTCAGCATGAAAAGAAAAATAAGCATAAAGCAAAACACTGAGAGGGTTAGTGGGGACTTGGGAGGGATGTGGATCAGGGACTGGGGAGCGAGGGAATGAGACTTCGAGTGGCCATGCAGGAAGGAAGGAAGGGAACGGTCTTGCCTGGACCAGTTTCCAACCACACCACCAATGAAACAGAGGGTCAGACAACTAAATTAGAAAAAACAAACAAACTGGGGGGGGTGTCAGGGCTCAGGCCAAGGACTGACTGTGTGTGTGGGGGGGGAGTGCCACAGACTTGCAAGAATTGTGTGCTGTGAATGGGCTTGGTGAGAAATCCTGCAGCAGATAGTTCCAAATTTCCCAGTGCCTTCACTTGCATACTTTGTGACTCTGAGCAAGTCAGTTAACCTCCCCCAGTGTTCCTGGGCCACCCTGAAAACAGTCACCTGTGCCTAGTAGGCCTAAGCTGAGAGAGCATTGACTGAGCTTATTCAGCTCCCCAGACATACTGGGTGGGCATACTGTGAGATGCTGGCAGAAGAAGTCACACTGCAACCATCCCAAAGAGTAATGTCACTGGCAATTTCCTATACTGTATAAGCAGGAGTCAGACAGAATGGACATTTTGTTATGAGTAGTCCTGTCAAATTAAGGCTTTCATGTTGCGCCATGTGTGAAACATTTTGGAGGGAGGGAGCAGCCCGGCATTTGAGTAGCCTCTGTCTGCACAGTGTAATCAGCCATTTACCACACAAGCAGGAGTCGGGACAGGAGGACCATACATATTTTTTTGTGTAGTCCTGTCAAATAAGGGCTTGCGTCATGTGTCAAATGCCTCTGTCTGCTCAGTGTCACCAGCCTTTTCCCAGAATAGCAGGAGTCAGGACAGGAGGACCATATTTTTGTGTAGTCCTGTCAAATAAAGGCTTGCATCATGTGTGAAACATTTTGAAGGGAAGGGGTAGCTCTGTTTACACAGTGTCACCAGCCGTTTCCCACATAAGCAGGAGTTGGGACAGGAGGACCAATTTTTTTTTTTTGGTGTAGTCCTGTCAAATAAAGGCTTGCATCATGTTTGAAACATTTTGGAGGGTTGGGGTAGCCCAGCAGATGAGTATCCTCTGTCTGTATAGTGTCACCAGACATTGCCCACAAAAGCAGGAGTCGGGACAAGAGGTCCATATTTTTGTTTTGAGTAGTTCTGTCAAATAAAGGCTTGTGTTACATGTGAAACATTTTGGAGGGAGTGAGAAGCTCTTGGCAGTTGCATAGTAGACCTAACTTGTAGTCTTGCTAGTTAACCAGTTCATATTCCTTGCCTTGATGTGCACTAACTACTCATCATCATTGCCACCTATATCCCCAAGGTGACTGAGGACGGTAGTTTGGTAAAGGTACTGTTTTCTTTCTTTGAAGGGAGCTGGCTTCATTAGTGATCGGCAACTGTTATTTAATAATGATGGAAGTGAGTAGACTTGTGAATCAAGTTTCCAGGGAAAACGCAGCAATTCAGAAGAAAAAAACACACTGTCTCAAAACCAAAAAGTACTACTTCTACTGCAGTAGGTGCATCCTCTTCTTTACTGAGTGAAGCTTCCTCATCCTCTGACTCCTTGTCTTGTGAGATCCCATCATATTTGTCTGCTGCAGCTGATACCCAGTTAACAAATACAGGCCAAGTTAAAGGGAGCAAGAAAAGCCTGGGTGCTGAACCAACAACTAAGAAAAGTAGATTTGCCAAAGGTACAATTATTAAAAAATAAAGACAGTTCCAGGCACTACACATAGTGGAAAGGAAACAAATATGCACACATGCATACACTGTGCCACTTTCTCAAGATTCTACCATTCTTCATTACTCAGAATCAGACAATGTGGACAGCAGTGTCAGGGATTACATCCCGGAAAGAGAGGCAGTGCATAATGGGGCTCTGATAATGAAGGTGTGGAGCAAGAGGAACTTGTGAGATGCCAGACCAAAAGACCGGGGCAAAGGTCATCAGAGGAAAGGTCATTAGGGACCAGTGAAACTGAAAAGGATGTTATACCTGATTTGTCTGTCTCCTCTGCTGAGGGCAAGCCTCACACCCAATCATCCAGTGAGGACATTAATCAAAATATAGAAATTAACAAAGACATGCTGGACAAGGATTCAAAAGTTTCAATGTCAGGGACAAAAACAAAAAAGACTTCTCTTTTTTTTTACCTTGATCCAAAGAACAGTATGCAGACTATGTAAGGCCTCTTTCAGCAGAGGAAGACAGGCAAGCAACCTTGGCACATCAGCCTTAATAAGACACTTGCAGCAGATGCATCCACTTCAGTGGGCCAGGAATAAGTCACAAGGTGACATGGCAGAAGATGTAGAGGTTAACACTGGTACTTGTACTGCTGGTACAGCTACATTTTTCCATATACCATGATCCCCTCAGACACTGAGCAGGACTTTGACTAGATCATCCCCTTTATCTGCTATTTCTTATCCGAAAGCTCCCCAATTTAAAAACAGAATGAGTTCATCTCTATCTCCTCCAGCCAGTTTTACTATGCCAGTCACAGCTCAGAAACAGTTAATAATGCAGCAAGATTTTGAAAAGAGAACTAAATATTTTATTTATTTATTTATTGAATTTTGTTAACTGGGTAAATGCACTGAGCCTCAGAAAGTCTCTTTTTCAGAGTCATAAATATAACCAAAGCCATCCAGCTGCTCAGCAGTTAAATAAAGCAGCATCTGCAATGATGGCACTGGACATGCACCCATTTTCTATTGCTGACTTTGCTGGGTTTTGGGAGGTGATGAAACTTGCTGCCCCTCTATATCAACTGCCATCATGGACATATTTCTCCTAAAAGCCTGTGCCAGCTCTTTACAGGAAACTGTACCAGAAGATAAACAGTGCCTTGCAGTCATCGGCTATTGAAGAAGTACATATAACAACAGATATGTGGACGAGTGGTCAAACAGTAGACTACATGACTGTCACCATCCACTGGGTATCATTTTCCTCATTCCTGGCATCATCAGAGGCCAACAAAATCCTTACAAACAGGCTGCCCTCTGTATTGAAAGCTTTGACAAAGAGAATCACACTGGGGTGAAAATCATACAGGAGCTAAAGAAACGGTTCTCAGAATGGCTTTCCACTAATAGCCTTTCCCCAGGAGTTGTCATTGCAGGCAACAGAGCTAACTTTGTGAAATCATTATAGGATGGTGGATTTCTGCATTAACCACAGTTAAAGACTCATACACTCAATCTAGTGGTGCAGGACTTCCTTAGTGAAGAAAGGAATGTGCAGAATATGCTGAGTGCTGCACGTAAGATATATGGTCACACTTAAGGCTATCTGCAAAAGCTTGTACAATTTTGTGGGAACTGTAAAAACAGAATAATTTACCAACTCACCAGCTAAAGCAAGAAGATGTCACTAGCTGGAACTCCACCTTTTACATGTTACAGAGTCTCCAAGAACAATGCAAAGCAGTGTACCAGTACACCATGGGCCAAGCAGTAGAGAAAGGGGCAGTTACACTCACCTCTGGGTAGTGAAATCTTATATTGTGTCAGTTGTTACAGCCATTTGTGGAATCCACACATCAAGTGAGTGCTGATAGCACAACCATAAGTCAAGTCATTTAACATAGAAACATAGAATTTGATGGCAGATAAGGACCGCTTGGCCCACCCAGTCTGCTCATTTCCCTACCTGATGGATAAGCTGCAGATCCTAGTTAACCAGCAGCCTACTTCTTCCTACCCCCACCCCCTAGAATTTCCTTATGACTGTCCCATGCATGCTTGAATTCCACCACTGTTTTTGACTCCACAACCTCCTCTGGAAGGCCATTCCATACATCCACAACCCTCTCTGTGAAAAAATACTTCCTTAAATTACCTCTGAGCTGCCCCCCTTCTATCTTCAAATTGTGCCCCCTTGTTCTTGCACACCTCTTTTTTTGAAAGATGCTACCCTCTTGGACTTTGTTGATTCCCTTGAGGTACTTGAAAGTTTCTATCATGTCTCCCCTCTCCCTCCTTTCCTCGAGGCTATACATATTAAGCTCCTGAAGTCTCTCTTCATATGTCTTCCGGTGCAGACCCTGCACCATTTTAGTTGCCCTCCTCTGGACAGCTTCCATCCTATCTATGTCTTTGCAGAGACTGGGTCTCCAGAACTGCACGCAGTACTCCAGATGTGGTCTCACCAGCTGTCTGTACAGAGAGATAATAACTTCTTGTTTTCTACTGGTGATGCCTCTCCTTATGCATCCCAGTATCCCGCCAGCCCTCCTTGCTGCCCTCTCACGTTGCTTGCCCACCTTTAGGTCATCTGATATGACTACCCCAGGTCCCTTTCCATTTTGTTGTTGTTAGTAACTCACCCCATTGTGTACTCTTCCCTGGGTTTTGTTTCCAGGTGCATTACTTGCACTTCTTAGCATTGAATCTAAGCTGCCATACATTTGACCATTCCTCTAACCTTGCCAAGTCCCTTCTCATCCTTTCCACCCCACCTTGTGCATCAACTCTGTTGCAGATCTTTGTGTCATCTGCAAAGAGACATACTTTTCTTCCAGTCCCTCTGCAATGCCGCTTATAAAGACATCAAGAGGACCGGTCCAAATACTGAACCTCGTGTACTCCACTACTAACCCCTTTTTCAGAGTGGACTCCATTTACTATTACTCTCTGTGTCCTATTCTCCAGCCAATTCTTTACCCAGGCTGTCATCTTGGGACCCACTCCCAGGCTGGCTAACTTGTATATTAATCTTTTGTGTGGAACTGTGTCAAATGCCTTGCTAAAGTCTAGGTAGGCCATGTCCACAGCCCCTCCCTGATCAACTACTTTGGTCACCCAGTCAAAGAAATCTATCAGATTTGTCTGGCATGACCTTCCCGCTGTGAATCCATGCTGCCTTGGGTCCGTGCCCTCTGGCCTCTAGATATTCAACAATTCTTTCCTTCAGAAGTGATTCCATCATTTTCCTACCACTGAGGTTAAACTAACAGGTCTGTAGCTTCCTGCTTCTGTCTTGCTCCCACTTTTGTGAAGGGAATCACATCTGCCCTCCTCCAGTCCTCAGGTACCACCCCATCCTCCCATGATTTGTTAAAGAGGGTAGTCAGTGGTGTCACTAGTTCTACCCTTAGTTCTTTCAGAATTCTGGGATGAATCCCATCAGGCCCCATTGCTTTGTCCACCTTCAGTTTTAAGAGCTCTTTCAGAACCCTTTCTTCTGTTTCACTGATACATCTTCTCATGTAGAGATTGGAAAGATTCCGAGAAATGTTTGAAGAGCAAGGTACAAGCACAGGTGTCACTCTTGCTGAAAAGCTGTCTTTGTCTTTGGACACAGACTTCAGGATTGCCATGATTTTGGAATCTGAACATTATATGATAACAACAATGTTGGCTTCATGTTTCAAAACCAGTTTTCCAGGTCTTCTCCAATCTGGTAGCATTGACCTCAACCATAATAAAGAACTGCTCACTAGTAAAGTTGTTCTAAAAATGACAAAAGAAACTCCAACTAGAAGTGATGCAGCTGCTGATCACAAAACTAGCATGCTCCTTTCCAAGAAACAGATCCCAGTGAAGGCAGAAGAATAAGAGATGCTTTGCATTATGAGTCGAAATTCAGGGCCAGTTTGTATGGTGCCTCCACAGACAGCATTTGGGCAGGACTGGATGACATAGAGAAAGACAATGCTGGTACTTCTCCCATCACAAGCTTCTTAGCAAGCAGTATGGTGGATGACTTCTTAAAGGATCCCAGAAAGATAAATATTCAAGATGACCCATTTTAGTATTGGCATGAAGAGGGCGCACTCTGGCCAACATTAAAAAAGTGTTGCTCTATTATTTGTTGCCCAACTACAAGTGTCTATTCAGAAAGAATATTTAACACTGCTGGCCATGTTGCCAGTAGTAGAAGAAGAAAACTCCTTCAAGAAAACATTGAAATTCTACATTTTTTAGAACTAAACTATAATGTATTTCAGGATACTCTGGGGCACTTCCAAAATGCTGCTCAGACTGTAGTGATGAGGAGCCTGTTGACAGTGATGTTGAAGAAGAATAGTAGTACTACTGGTCCAGAAATGGGGAAAGGAAATGTTGCGTCTATCTCTGATGTCATTTTTGTCCTGTCTCATGTCAGTCACTATTTTATTTCTTCCACCAAACTGCTGTCCAACAAGACTACAAAAGCTAGGGGCTACTCTCTGATGCTATGGAACATATGAAAGTATTTCACACTCACACATTTTTTCTTCAATCTTTTATCTGTAAGGTTAACTTAAGTTTTTAAATGACTGTATTGATTTCTGGTAGATGTCTTCCAGTTATGTACCTTATGCACCAAGGCCCCAGTTCTTTTTTTTTTTTGTAATTAAATCATCTTTATTATTTTTATAAACATACCCAAGCTAGAGAACAGACAATGAAAAAGTAAACAGAGAGCACAAGATATTGGCATAAACTCGCCATAACTTGATGCAAGTTACTTTCAGTTAATACCCAGACGAGAAAAGAAGCCCAAAGTCTATCCTCATCCCCCCTCATCCCCCCACTTCCCCCCACCCCACAGGTTACGAGCAACAGGGAGCAAAAACAAGTACATAAAACTTAAGATAATTGGATCTAGGGTTTCCAGGCCATAAAGAATACATCTAAAGGGCCCCAGAGATATGCATAGCGCTCTTGCTTGCCCCGCATATATGCAATGTGCTTCTCAAGCTGTAAAGCTAAAGTACATTCCTGATACCATTCTAATAAAGACAGTGATTTATCAGACGACCAGTGTCTTAGAATTAACAATTTCATTACAGCTGAAACAAGTGAAACATCGCTTTCCAAGTCTTGGAGGTGCCTGTAGGAAAAAGAAACAATAAGCAAATCTCGGGTGAACCTATCGTGAGCCAAGGACAGGGTCCAAAAGATTGGAAATGGCATTCCAGGTGGACCATGATAACGGACAAGTCCATAGCATATGGTACAAAGTTCCTCCTCTTCTTGCATTTCCAACACAAAGACGTGGAGATGCCCATGCCTAAATAAATGAAAAGGAGTTAAATATAGATGATGCATAATATTAAAATGTACCATCCTTAACCTGTCTTGTTTAATAAATTTATACATAGTGACCCAAAGTTTTTTCCAAAGATTCGGGGTAGCCTGGATATTTAAGACCCCTGCCCAATAGTAACAAACACCTGAGGGGAGCCTGTAGTCCCATTCCTGAAGTAACTTGTAAATTTTGGAAACCGGATGTGGTTGGGCCACAGCAGTTAATAAAGCATCGAAGCTAACCGGTGTACAACCAGCAGGGGGCACTGAATGAAAAACCTGAGCTATAGCTTTACTAAGCTGTAACCACTTGAAAAAATAATGGTCAGGAATCCCATGGAGTCTCTTCAGCTGGTCAAAAGGACGTAAATGACCCTGTTCCCAAAAATCCGATACGGAAAAATGACTTATCTGGGGCCAAAAAGCAGTGGGTACTGTGGCACCCCCTACTTTGATTTGAGGGTTCTCAAAAATAAGCTGGTTGTCCAATAGCCACCATTTGACTCCAAGATGAGTTTGCAACTGAATGTATGCCTTCAAGGACCAGCCCATGGGGTTGTTCATGGGAATTTTAGAAATAATGGACTGGGGAACAAATAAGAGGGCGCGCGTAAAGAACTCTTCATTCTTTTCGCCAGGTCACACTCGATATCTAACCATAGGGGGGAATAACCAGAGAGCCTATGTCCATCGGCCCACAAAGTTAACTTACAGATGTGTTGCGCTGCATAATATAAAAACAGAGAGGGGGCCATCAATCCTCCCTTGAATTTTGAGGCTGTCAACTTGATATAAGACCTACGTATTCTCTTCCCTTGCCACAAAAAGGAATTAAATATTTTCTGTAAACTAATAAACCATTTTTTGGGAAGATAAGTGCCGAGCATCCCCAAAGGATATAATATTCTAGGGAGAATATTCATCTTAAGGTGATTCAGCCTTCCCCACATAGACAGAGAGAGAGATCGAGCGCCATCTGTTCAGATCTCCCGAGATAATTTGAACCAGATTACCGAGGTTATCTTTAATCATCGAGGGTAAACTTGTGCTAATACTAATGCCCAAATATGTAAGGGATTTGGCCTCCCAACCAAGGCCAAACATCTGTAGGTCTGCTTTTATGACAATATGATTTAAGGGGAGGATTTTGGTCTTAGCCCGATTCAATTTATAATAAGATACTTTGGAGAAGCCATCTATCTCCTCCAAAACAGCCGGTACAGAGATCCCTGGATTCTCAATGTGCAGCAACACATCGTCCGCATAAGCTGAAAATGCATACCTAGATTCCCCCACCTGTATACCCTTAATGAGTGGATTCTGCGCTAATCTATGCAAAAAAGGCTCCAGATACAAATTAAATAGTAATGGGGACAAGGGGCAGCCTTGTCTTGTACCACGCTCTAACTTAAAAGGTGGCGATAACACCCCATTACATTTCACTCGTGCAGAGGGAGAGGAATACAATATTTTAACCCATTTTAAGAAAACTTCAGGTAGCCCAAATGCCAAAAGGGTAGTGAAAAGGAAATCCCAGGACACCCGGTCGAAGGCCTTTTGGCGTCCAGAGAAAGAAGTATTGCTGGTGTTTTAGATTCCCTGGCCTCCGCAATGAGATGTAACAATTTACGCAGGTGGTCCTGGGACAATCTCCCCCTCATAAAGCCCACTTGCTCCCTGTTGACTAACCTATCCATGACTTTAGATAATCTATTAGCCAAAACCTTAGCCAGTATTTTAATATCTGTGTTTAGGAGAGATATCGGATGGTAACTGTCCATATTGTAAGGGTCCTTCCCTGGCTTCAGAATTAACGAGATAGTGGCCTCTTGGAAATTTGGGTCGGAGATACCATGCTCGAACCAGTAATGAAAAACAGTTAACAAAATTGGGGATATGACAGGGCAAAATACCTTGTAAAAATTGCTAAGAAACCCATCAGGCCCAGGGGACTTGTCAGAGGGCATCTGCTGAATGGCTTGGTAAATCTCCAAAAGTGATATTGGGGCACCTATTTCGGCCGCCTCATCTGGCGGTAATTTTGGGAGAGAGATTGAGTTCAGATATGAGTAATTTCCATCATTGAGGGCTTGGATTCGGAATCTTCCGCGTATAATCTCTGATAATATGCCCCAAACGCACTGGAGATTTCCTGTGGGTCCGTGCAAACCGGCCCCCCCTGAGCCATGTGAACACCCGGAACGTGGTGATCCGAGTCCAGATGTCGAATACGCATAGCGAGAAGTTTTCCAGCTTTCTCGCTTATATCCAAGTATTGAAGTCTCGCCGGCAAGTGCTAATCTCAGCTTGCTGCATCACTAAGCCGAGTGCTGCGCCGGAGCTGATGCAGTCTAGCCCAGTCCGATTCAGAAGAAGACCGAGATAAAACAGTCTCTATCCGTCTAATCGATGTTAGCAAGGTGTTGAGCTTATCCTCTGAACACGCTTTGTTTCTGGAGGCAATCTTAATTAACTGCCCTTAAGGAGCATTTCATGGCAGCCCAAACCAGATCTCTCTGGTCTACTGAGTCCTGATTGTCCTCTAGGAAAAGCTTAATAAAATTTTTGAGAATCACCAAAGAGGACTCGTCTTTTAAAATTTGGCAATTTAGTCTCCATTGAGGTGAGCGCTACTCCTCAAGGTTTGCCTGTATATCACACTGACTGGCGATGGTCTGATATAACCCTTGCAGAAATCTCCGCCTGTATCACATCAGGTATCACTGATGAACTTACTAAAATATAATCAATTCATGAATGGGAGTTATGTACCGGTGAGTAAAGGAATATTGCACGTCACAGGGTTGAGTGTGCTAGATATCCACCAGGGCTGCATTATTAATGAAGTCCCTGAGGGCTCTTTGTGCAGGTGATAACCCCTGCCTTACAAAACCTGACCTATCTAAGTCATTCTGGAACACCAAATTCCAATCTCCCCCTATAAACATAGGTTTGTATATATCGGATACCACTAAGCGCAGTAGGTTCATAAAAAAAGAGGGGGAATCTTTGTTAGGGCCATATATAGAGCCTAATATAATCGGTTGCGAAGCCAACTGCGCATGTACAATTACATAACGGCCTTCGGGGTCCCAACACTCATTTACCAATTTAAAAGGGATGTTCCTAGCAATAAGAATAGCCACACCGCCCTTCTTCGTTGATTCTCCGGCCCCATACACCTGCGCTACCCACACTCTTCTGAAATAGTGAAGGTCGTTTCTTTTTAGGTGTGTCTCTTGAAGGAAAACAATATGCGCTCCCAAATGATGGAGGTGCCTTAATACCACTTGCCTCTTGACCCTGTCCTTGGCTCCTTTAACATTCAACTAACAGCTTGTAACTGCAAGCCATCAGGAAATAAGCGAGATTTAGGGCAAGCTGAGTAAAATATGCCCTGGCAAATTATGCCAGAGGTCTCCATGACATAACTACTGACTCCCTGACCCCCGATATATGTATGTACTTCAATTAGCTCGTAACCTTGATAGTCCCGCCACCAAAATCTCAAACAAATAACCAACCCCCAAGCCCCAACCCTCCCAACACCCAAGAAATACAGTAGACCAGAATCCCCCCAATCTAAAACAGAACCTAGCCCCCAGTCCCAAAAGACTGCCCTCCTAAACAAAGCATGCCACATGATTAACATTCCAAACAGCCCAATATCACCATCACCCCCAGAGCCCCCACTCACCAAGAAAAAGAGAAGACAATTAATCACCAAATGGGCTGGAAAGTCATTACCCAGAAAAGTAAATAGCCCCAACAGACCACTAATCGTCTGTCGTTTAAGACTAAGATCAAATTGGAATAGGCCTTCCCCGGGTAAACTAGGGAAATATCTAACAACTTGGTAGGTGACCACACACACACTAAGTTATGCAGCTTATATAAAAAAAAAAAGGGAAAAGTGGGGAGAGAAAAAAGGAAAACACAGCAATCGCCAGTCCTGTCGAGAAGTCCGAGTTGCCTAAAATTGTATGCTGCAGGAAGAAGAAAAAAAAATAAAAACAACACCCCCCCATCCACGTGGAGATAAGCAGCTCAGTACATAAAGTCTACCATCAATGGTATCCCAAAAGAATAATGAGTCCCGGCTGCAACAGTACTTCAGCTGCAGAAACCGTCTGGACCAAATTTATTTACCCAAAGAGGCAAGCTGCATGCTGGAGTCAAAAACTCAAAATTTCCTCAAACTCGGCCCAATCCTCAGAAAGCTCAATGGAGACAAGGAGAGCCGTGACACAGAAAGTCGACTCAAGGTAATCCCAAATGTAGAGAGGAGAAAAAGAAAGGGAAAAACAGGGGTTGTCCACAATTGAGAAGTTAGCAAAGTTTCATCGCACAAGATCCATAGACCGCCACTAGGTGGTGCATGTCGCTGAAATGCTGAGAGACTCCAAAATAATATATATGAAAAAAAACAAACAGAACCAACAGGAGGTTTGCAAATACTCTATATGAACATCTCCATGTCCTCAAATTAATATCTTGATGATCCGCGAAGTAAGGCCACTAAAGATATAGTGCAAGGAGAGCATCATCCTTTAAAGAGGTCTGGAAACAGACGTTACAGCTCCTGTTGCGCTTGCGAGTAGGAATCAAAGGATAGCCACTTCTCTTCGTGATGTACCATCAGCACTGCAGGATACTTAACTCTGTATGATTTAGATGCTGCAACAAGCTTAGCGACAATCGGATGCAACTCCTGCCTTCTCAACCTCACGGAATGTGGCAAATCCTGGATGATTCGAATTTTATGTCCCTCCCACAACAGTTCTTTCCTCTCCCTTGCTTTGGCAAAAACGTGTTGTTTGTCCAAAAAATTTAGAAATCGCACAATCAAGGGTCTGGGCGGCTGCCCCTGGGTGGGCGAAGCAAGTTCAATGAGCTCCTTTCTATTATATATATATCCTTCGGGGAGCCCTGCCACTTTACTGCAAAACTTCTGAAGAAAAGTAATCGGGTATTCCTTCTCTCTCTCTCAGGGATCCTGATCACAACGAGGTTATTCCTCCGACTCGCCCCTCTAGATCTTCTAATTTCTCCTCAAGCTTTTTTAATCTCCGTTTGGCCATAACTAGTTCTGTCTCGTGCCCAAGGTGTTTATTTTCAAGAGAAGTCAACTTCACCTCCACGTCCCCGACCCTCCTAGACAGAGTATCCACTGATCTCTTGACCATTTGTATATCTTCAGCGATAGCCGCTACGGAGGATTGAAGAGGCTGCATAACTTCGCGAAACCTACTTTCTGACAGTGGGGCATCCGTAGTGGGTAGCTTCGATAAGCTAGCAGCCTGTTACTTGGCCCGCTTAGCGGCCTTCTCTTTTTCCAGGGTCTGGGGAGGTGAGTGCTTTGGCTGCGCCTTTTTCATGAAGACCTCCATGTTACGGGTCTGAAAGGGAGAGTTTGCACTCTACGAGGATCCGAGCTACCAGAAATGAAAAGAAATTCAGTCCAATGGTGTGTTGTAAAAGCCCAAATTATGTAGCGAGTGGTGGAGCTCCGGCGGTGCGCTGCCGACTCTCAGGCTGCCATCACGTGACCCCCCTCCAATAATGTCACCAAGGCCCCAGTTCTAAAACAGTTAAGCCTGGCATAACAGCACTTGTGCCAAGTAGAATGGCACATGTGGCAAATTACACCAGCAGTTGCGACATGCGCGATTCTACAATGTGGCCTGTGCAGGTGCATGGCACAGGCCACTTGTACCGAAGAGCTGTTACACCAGCAGTTGCACCATAAACACCCTGTGACATGGTGCTAGGGGGTTTACGGAAGCAGTTGTGCCCCATTCCAGAAGGGCAGCAACAAAGTCCCCCATGTCGGGATTCTACAGGAACCCCAGAGGAGAACTGGCAATATAAGTTACACCAGCTTTTACCTGGTGTAACTTATGGATGCCCCCCAGGGGTCCTGTAGACCCACCAGCAGCCCAGCAGTCAATCCTAAGATGCCCTTCCTCCCATGCCCAGCATACCCCAGTGGGTGCCCTGTAAGGCTGCCCACACCCCTGCCCCAAAAGTGTACTTTGCCAGACCCCGTGCTGCCATCACCCCAGCCCCTGAAGAGTACAATATGAGGCCTGCAGGGCTGCCCACACCCCAGCCCTCCTGAAGTGTCAATATGAGCCCTGCAGGGCTGATCATACACCCAGCCCCTGAATCCCCCATTGCAAAATGCCCAGCAGGGTGGCGCAGTCACCCCAACCTATGCCCCGTCCCCGAGTCGCTGCTGCAAAAGCGGCATATACCCAGCCCATCCCTGGTAGTCTAGTGGCCCCCCACCCAGTCATGCCAGTCCACCCAGCACCCACGCACCCATCCCTAGCCAGCAACTGACACAGCCCACCTCTCACCTCCACGCCCTGTGGAGCATTTTGCAATGGGGGATTTGGGGGCTGGGAGTCTGGGCAGCCCTGCGGGGCTCATATTGTACACTTCAGGGGGGCTGGGGGTGTGGGCAGCCCTGTGGGGTTCATATCGTACACTTCGGGGAGCTGGGGGTGTAGGCAGCCCTGCAGGGCACCTATGTGGCTTGCTGGGCATGGGGGGGCACTTGCAACCTGTGTTGGACATGTAGCAGCTTGTGATATGCTTGCCAGGTGCACCCTCTGTTTGGCATACCTGGCCGCATGTCGCAAGTTGCAGGACTTAGACGTGGAGACCCTGCACCTTGTAGAATAGGGCACAGGGTCAATGTCACAGTTGTGATCAGCACAAGTCACGTTTGGTGGCAACTAGCACCAACCTTGTAGAATCAGGCCCCAAGTCTCTATCTTGGATAACATCTAACCCCATTTTGACTTCTCTAACTGATCTGCTGCTCTTGAATCGATAGTCATTTTTGAATGAAAAAAAAAAAAAATACAAACCCTACATAAAAGTGGGTATTTTTTTCTTTTTTTTTTACTTCTTCTTGGTCCCTGCCCAGTGGATTTCTTTATCCACTGGTCTTTTCATCCGGGCCACTTTTAGATAGCATGAATCCGGCGTCATTCTGCTCAGGGCCAGGAGATTTTTTGCCTTTTGTTTTTCTCACAGTCCCTCCTTGCCCCTGAGGACACTGGCGCTAAGGACCAAAGTCCAGGCAGATGACGTGCTAATGCACGCCGTTGTCAAGCTCCCAGAGAGTCCCCCCTTCCCGGCTTGTAGAGAGTCGCCATTGCCCCTGTGAGCCGGTGCTTCCACCTGCCCCTTGGAACTTCAGGTGCACTGGACACCCCCGGTAACCCACCCCTGGTGGAGGAGAGCATCCGTTGGGATGCTCAATCCTCTGGCCCCCACGCCAGCCCCCGACAACCCTGAGTCCCTCCCTGAACCCGGGTCGCTAGCATAGCATGAGGTGTGGCATCCAATGCCTCAACCCTCAGCACCACCGGGCCAGCTACAAAAGTGTTTTTTTTTTTTTTTTTACAAATTACAATACTACCCTAGTCTGGGTGGTTAAGTAATGACTTGTTCAGAGTCACACTGTATGCAAGTGGAGGTTCTGGGAAATCAATCCCAGGTCTGCTGGACCAAGCTCAGTCACAGCTCATTAAGCTAGCCTCTACGATATACTGGTAGGCTTTACTGCTATACTCAGCTGTTACATTGCCTCAGCCTATATCCATGTATTCAACGCAACGTGTCTCCTACTATTTATTGCTAGAAATTTAGACTGTGAGCAAATGAAACAATGTGCTTATTCAACTTTAGCACTGGCTCAAAATAATACATAATTTCCTGTGAATGTACTAACAGCTGGAACTTGCTACTGTAGCTGCCATGCTATTAAACTGTTTTTCTACAGAATTTAACCTGTTTTCCATTATATTATACTTTAAAATGAATGAATGAATGAATGAATGAATAAGTTTATTGTCTGGCACAAAGCCATTACAAACAGCTAAAAGAAGAAAGTGCATATACATATAAAACAAGTTTATACAATATTTACATCAGCAGTCGTAAATTAATATACCTAAAAAGGCCTACTGGTCCGTATGTTACATCATCAATAAGACGTATTTTTAAGTCAGATATCACTAGAGATCTCTATACAAACCCTAAGTACATCTTGATTTTGTATCTTCTGTCACATATCAATAAGATCATAACTTAATTGAAAGCAGATAATGTGCTAGAGCATTTAGGTTGTCATAATTGTTAGTTTCAAATAACTCTATAAGTACTTGATCTACAGAGAGACTGAGTTCAGAAATCATTGAGCCCAACCAAAATCCGTGTCTTCTTCCATATAATAGGCATAATAAAACCACATGTTTTAAATCATTGTGCATCTTCATATTACACATACAATATTTAGTATCAGAACGTTTTTGGATAAAGTACTGTAAGTGTAGTTTGCTACATACTGTATAGTTCTAACCTGAACCTTGTGATGATTCTACATTTTTTAGGTTGAGAAATAATTTTATGGCCTGCCTGGTGGTGCTGAGGGTTAAGGCACTAAATGCCTCACCTTGCCCCACGCCGGTGACCTGGGTTCGGGAATGACCCCAGGCCATTGGGGGTTGGCAGGGATGGGGAGGGATCTAGCATCCATTGGATGGCTCTCCCTTTCTGGGGCAGGTTATAGGGACCGCCTTGCTCCTGAGCGACCCCTGGCTATGGCTGGGGGTAGCCAGGAACAAGGTGACGCTGCTAAATGGCACTGGTAGCGGAGCTCGACGGATGCTGGCTATCATTGCACATCTGAGCTCCGCGGGTGGGGGCAAGAAAATGTGAAAATCCCTGGAACCTGGTAGGCGAAGTCGGGACCAGTGGTCGGTCTCCACACCCAATGCTGGACATCCAGCTCCATCCTGGGCACTCCCTCCATCCCCTTTTCGCTTCACTAAATTCTAGATAGAGTGCCAGTGAAGTCATGGTCCCGCCCTTGGGGTCTCAGAGCCAGGGGGTCAGGCAGCTAAGTGTGGCTGTCGGGAGATGGGCCTTTGCCCATGGAGTGGAGTCTGGTGCTTCAGGCAGGTGGGAACAGTCCATACTGTGAGTCCCGCCAGAGAGAGTTCAGGGATGCTGGCATAAGAGGAGCACAAATAAAGCTGAAAAAAAAGAAAGAATTTTAAGATATGTTTCCAAGTTATGTTCTGTTTTCAGTATTTTATACCATTTATATAGTTTCCTAGTTTGTAGGCTCACAAAATCCTTGGTGATAGAAATGTCTCTTATTCTTTCCTTTTATTGTAAAGCTATTTCTTTAAATGGCCTATAATGTATTTGGTAGAGAAAGTGACCCAGACCCATAGGATACAGGGAAGTTGTTATAATTTCCATCATAGAAGAAATAAATCCCTGGCCATTTTAATTTACTTCCTCTTCCAGGCACAGTCTCGGAAGTCTACAGTATGCTCTGGAAGAAGAAAAAGTTTTAAGAGAAATTTAAGCTTCCTTTCAAGGACTATAGCAGACAAAGGTAGTTAACCCCAATTCCATTCTTAGAATTTCTGAGGGAACTGACTGAGGAACCTGAAGGATATAATGCAATAACTTGTTTAATTGTACTTGGAGGACTTTCGGTTGATTTGGCACCCATATCTAAGATGCATACATTAAGCTCAATCTAGTTTTGGCATTTATGACTTTAAGAGAGGCATGAATAGAGCCATCCCCTATTCATACAGAAAATCTTTTCAAGGCATTAAAAGCCGTGTCAGCTCTAAGTTTCATTAACTCTAAATGATTGGACCATGTAAAATTCTGCGAAATCCATATGCCTAAATAATCATGTCTTGAGCGTATGTGTTTTTGTTTCCTCTATGTATAAAGAATTTTTCTTTTGTTTTTTTCCCCCCCAAATTACCATACTTGTCTTCAAATAGTTTATGACCAAATTATCATTAATACATAGTTTGCAAAAGTGATTGAACTTTCTTTGGAGACCTAACAAAGAAGTAGATATTAATTCTAGATCATCAGCATATGCCAAAATTGGTACTCTTTTACTTAGCATTTTTGGTGAGTGGAAATTTTCTGCATCCATTTCTTGCATGATAACTTTAAAATGAAGGTACAGGTCATATTTTATGTTAAATGAATATTGGCTGTGAATCCCAAACCAAAACCAAAACTAGGACCAGTACCAGGGGTGATTTGGCAAAACCAAGACCAAAACCTCCCAGATTTTGCACACATCTAATTATAACTTCTGTATGGTTGCATTTATAGTGCGCACAATGAGGGAAAGTAATTTAAATGAGAAGAGCCATCTTGCAAAACCACTAAAACAAAGGTTACCAACTGAGGCCAAAAGCAAGAATTCCAAGTTTTAAGGAACTTCTGAATTACACATACCTGTACCATGACCCACTGAAACCTGTTTGAGCTTAAAGCACGCATATATATGAATTAGTTTGTATATTGTTCATTGATAAGACTAAGCAGTTTTAACATACAACTTTTTCAAATTATGTATTACAAGAGCAAACACGGACATTAACAAAGTATTATAAAAAATTTCTATACTTAACAAGCATGATATACTGTATAGACTAAAACAGCTGATTAATGGGGAGTGCTTATTTTTATGCAGTGCCATCAGTGGTGATTTCCCGGTTTCCCCAGGAACTTACTTGAACTGCGTTCAAAACTGTCTCTTTACAAAAGGATGTGCAAGCCAATCTAAAACAACACAGACATACTGTATATGCATGCACATATTGTATGCATGTGTACACATCCATACATAACAAACACACATACTGTATACACACACACACACACACACACACATATGCATGCACAGTGCTAGGATCTGTCAGTGTGTTAATGCAAATGTTTGGAGGATAATGGGGAAGGAAAGGTAGGAAATGACTGAAGTGGGTGGCCTAGGGCTTAGCCCTGGCCAGTGGAGGTGGGGGTTATTAGTATGTATTATTTGTTTTTTTAGTCCTGAGCACTGAGTAGTCACACATCCCTGCTTATATTGTGTATTTATTTATTTGTTTATTGAGAAGTTTTGCACACCAGGATATCCACATTATGTTACTGAGGATCTGCTGCTCCCAATTCTTACATTGTATTAGTAGTTTGGGGGCATCCCCTCTTTGAGATGGTTAGTGACATGTAACATTACATTTCTTTCAAGGAAATACTTTATAATCGATTCCCCAGGATATATATTGTGTAAGTATAATATGTATTGACCTCACTCCCATTTTTACAATGCAAAAACTGGTATCTTTTTGGACCTAAATATCTTATTTCACTAACTGAAAATCTTGATTCTAATCCTTCAGATTTTCTCTAGAATAGTTTTTCTGATCTGTTAAAAAACAAAGTTCAATATCAAGAAAAATTCTATTGAAAAACAAGCTTATTTCATAGAATACATTTCTATGTTCTTCTTTAACTGATTAATAATTTTACATACGAACATATGAAATTGCCAGCAGATACAGGCCATTCGGTCTATCTAGTCTGCTCGAATGTGAGGCACTTTAGTCCATTAGACTGCAGCTGCCCCCCTCCATATGCCTTCACCCCCATCATTCGCCCCC
Organism: Neoceratodus forsteri; assembly: GCA_016271365.2. Classification (NCBI taxonomy): domain Eukaryota; kingdom Metazoa; phylum Chordata; order Ceratodontiformes; family Ceratodontidae; genus Neoceratodus; species Neoceratodus forsteri. Next base: position 1,732,570,080 of record CM057450.1, on the reverse strand, counting down.
TCCTGGTTTGTACCCTCCCCTTGAATCTGTCCCACCCCTCTCTTGAGGGAGGCAGCAGCGAAGGCAAACAGGATGATAGATTGCATCGCTGCTGCCTCCCTGTACTGAGCAGAGTGGTTCCTCTCCCCGGTTACCAGCACTCCCAGATCCTTCTGCTCTTTGAATTTTGTTAATGGGACAATCTCCAGCCAGTAATTGTGTCCTGGGTTCTTACCTCCTAAATGCATCACTTTGCACTTCTTGGCATTGAAACCAAGTTGCCAAGTGTGAGACCATTCCTCCAGTTTTGCCAAATCCTCCTGAAGTACTTTTACTCCCTCACCCCATCTACCTCAGCACAGATCTTTGTGTCATCTGCGAAGAGACTGATCTTGCTCTTAATCCCTACTGCAATGTCAGCTATGAAAATATTAAACAGAACCGGTCTCAGCACAGAGCCCTGTGGTACACCACTTGTTACTGCCCTAGGTTCAGATGCCTCCCCCCCCCACTACTACCTTCTGCTGTCTACCCTGCAGCCTGTTCTTGACCCATCTGACCAGTTTCTTCCCTGCTCACAGACTCTTCAACTTGCAGGTCAGCCTACCATGTGGCACAGAGTCAAAGGCCTTGCTGAAATCCAGGTAGAGGATATCCATCACATGCCCCCTGTCCAGTGCCCTCATAACCCAGTCGTAAAAATCAACCAAGTTTGTCTAGCAAGATCTGCCTGAGATGAACCCATGCTGCCTACTGTCCTGGAGGATATTAACCTTAAGAAATTGCACCAGCCTTTCCTTGAGGATTGTCTCCATAATTTTTCCTGCAATTGCAGAAAGGCTCACTGGTCTGTAGTTCCCAGGTTCATCCTTGAGCCCACTCTTAGGGAGAGATACCACATGTGCTTCCCTCCAGTCCCAGGGCATGCACCCCGAGTTCAGAGAGGTACTGAACAGGTCCACCAGTGGCCCTACCAGTACCTCTGCCAACTCTCTCAGCACTCTGGGGTGGACACCGTCTGGGCTAGATGCCTTCTCCACCTTCAGGGACTTCAGGCCCTCCCTCATCCTTTCCACTGTGATTTCCGCATCTGTGGTTGCTTCTCCCCCACCCTATCCCACCTCGCCTTTCCTCTCAGATATTGGCCCATCCCTCTCCTTGGTGAAGACTGAATAGAAGTATTCATTACGTACTTCTGCCTGCTCAGACCCTTTTTCTACCCACCCACTAGCCCTCCTGATCCTAACAATTTGATCCTTGCTCATCCTCTTTTCTCTTATAAATCTGAAGTAATCCTTTTCCCCTCCTTTGATCTCCTGCGCTAATTTTTGTTCCAAAGCCACCTTTGCTGCCCTTACCACTCTGCTCACTTCTCTGGATTTCTTCACATATTCTTCTTTGTTTTCTGCCATGTTGGATTGCTTGTAGGTCCAAAATGCATTCCTCTTTTCCTTCACCTTCTCTACTACCTCTCTACTCATTCAACTGGGTTTCTTGGTCCTGGCTTTCTTGCTCTGGCTCTTGACACAAGTTTTAGTGGCTTCAGCTAACCCTGTCTCGATGACTGCCCATTTTTGTTCTGTGTCCATTTCTGGAAGGATGCTTGCCATATGACTTTCCAGTTTGTTTCCCATCCTGCCAAAGTCCATCTTTTTGAAGTCCAGGGCCATAGTTTTTGTAGTGGCTACTTCCCTACCTAGGTTGATTGAAAACCACACTGTGCAGTGGTCACTGCTTGCCAGAGGTTCCTCCCCCCTTACATCCCTGACCTGTTCCCCCTCTTCCAGTACCAGGTCTAGTATATTCCCCTCCCTCTTTGACTCCATTACCCTCTGGGTAAGGAAGCCATCCTGGCATGCTTCAAGGAGAATCTGCTCCCTGGCACAACTGGTTGTTGGGATGCTCCAATCCACTCCTGGTAGATTAAAGTCTCCCACCACCACTGTGTTCCGCCACTATGCCTCCATATCTGCTCCCTCAGTTTCCTGTCAATGTCCTTCTTCTGTGCTGGAGGTCTATAAACAACCCCCAGACAGATCTTGGTCCCATTCTGGCTATGTAGTTGTACCCAGATTACTTCTGACCTGCCCTCCTCCCCTTCCTCCCTATTACATCTGATCCCTTCCTTTATGTAAATTGCAACACCCCAGTCTTCCTTTATCTCTATCCCTCCAGAAAAGGTTTTACCCTGGAATGGTTAGGTCCCAGTCATGGTGCTTGGCTGCCCACGTCTCAGTAATGGCAGCTATATCCACCTCTCCTTCTGCCATCAATGCCTGCAGCTCTGACAACTTGTTCCCCAAGCTCCAAGCATTTAGTGCAACCATTCTTCATGCTGCACTTATCCTTCCTGCTTCCTTACCCTTCACTCCAATCTCTATTTCACCTAAAGTCATATATCTATCCCTGTGGTGGGGGAAGGTCCACGGGACCCTCTATCCTGGTGATTTCCCACTCCAATGAATCCTCTCCACCTAGTTTAAATGATACCTCTCATTGATGAAATCCCCCAGCTTCTGCTTCAACACCTGTGAACCTGACCTGCTGAGGTGTAATCTATCTGCTGCATAAAGATCTGTGGTATCCCATGTGCTACCCCAGACCCTCTCCAATCCATACCCCTTGGTCCCACACCATTCCCTCAGTGACTTGTTGAAGTCAGTGATTCTTCTCTTCCTGTCTGTACTGGCCCTTGGCACTGGCAGAACTTCTGAGAAAGCTACCGTTGTTCCCTCTTTGCTACATAGTTTCCCCACTTCCCTGAAGCTGTCTTGTACCTCCTCTATCCTTCTCCTTTCCAGATCATTCATTCTCAGTTGCACCACTATGTACGGCTCCCCCCCCACCTTCCCCACATATCTGCAAATATGCTGCCCCACTCTACTCACTGTCATACCTGACATGCACTCTACCCCAATATTACTTTTTCTGGCACCTCTTCCCCCCCACCTTATACCCTTAAGTACAGAATCCCCTAGAATTAAGACTCCCTGATGCTTTTCCTTCTCACCTTCTTTTTGCTCTCCACTTCCCCGCCCCCAACTTGCAAGACCCTCTAATCCCCATGTCACAGCCCCCTTTGCTTCTCCTAACATTTGCCCAGTCCTCTCCTCCTTTGCAACTATGACTGGGCTACTGACTTCCTCCTCCAAACTATTTTCCATCTGTGGAACCTCCCCTTTGCACTGACTTGTTACTCTGTCCACCATGCTACCACCTCTTCTACTATTATGTTCCCGTGTCTTCCTTGAAATGTGGCCCTCCCCCACTCGGACTCCCCTCCTTTCAATATCCTTAGCCTTCTCCAGGCTGCCTGCCACTTCCCCCTTCCTACTGTCTCCTTGCTCCTTCTTTCCCTCTGCGGAGACTGCATCACCATCACCTCACTGCACCCCCTTGTCAATGTGTCTACTTGGTGTACTGCCTCCCTGCTGTATACCTTTTCCCCAGTAGTGTCCTCTCCCTGATCCTTCACTGTAGCTCCCCTCCTCCCTGCTACCTGGTCTTCTGGACTAGCCAACACTGAGAATATGTTTGCAGTGCTAATCTCTTTTCCTTGAATGAGTCCAGTCCCCCTTCCCACAGGCTGATGTCTTTGCCCTGACCCAGCCTTAGTCATGCTCCTGTGCCTGAGCCTCCTCTAGTCATCACTTCCTTCCCTTGGCTGCACCCACTTGTGTGGCCCTCCTGCTGTCCCACCAAGTTCCCCCTTATTTTTGTCTGTTTTGAGCTCTTTTGGATATCTCATTAGTTTCCCTTCCTGGCTATGTTCACCCCAATTCTGTCTCCTCCATGCTGCCAGTTCCCTCCTCAATCATCCTATTTCCTGCCTGAGCTGGCCCACCTGCCAACACACCCTACAGCCCCCTGCCCTCCAAGCCGCTCCCAGAAATACGGCTGCTCCACATCCTTTGGCAACATACAACCCTTCCCATCTCCCACTGTATTTGACTGCCCCTGCACACCCTCTCCTCCTTTATCCTGGTTCTACCCCACTCCATGGAACCCTTTCACCACCTTGGACTTCCCATGTCTGTACAGGAAATATGCAGCCCTTCCAGTTAGGTTCTTCCCTGTGTACCAGTGTGGCCCGCTGCGTGATGTCCTCCCTGCTGATGCCCTGCAGATGCTACCCAAGATGTTTCACTCCTGCTTTGTGGCACTCAAGCTTCTGGGTCGCTCACGCTTCAGGGTCACTTGGTCTCCTTTGAAATATAAATGGATCCCAGCCCTGCTATTGGCTGGTGTGAGTCATGTGACCACCCCTCCCCCACCTGTGTATTTCCCAACCTTTCTCTCACTCAGTTAAATGCCCCCCCCTTCCAACCAAGACAAAATAATTTGTTTTGTAGTTACACTGTTTAAATCACACAGCACACATTGCAATCTCATTAAACGCTACCTGAATTCTAAAAGAACATAAACAGCACAGAAAAAATACTTATCTTCTAGTCCCAGCTGCCTCAGCCTGCCTCCCTCTACAGAGTTTCACCTCCAACTCCAAGGTACATTAAACAGCTTAATTGTACCATCCTGTTTTGAACAAAATACTAGCTTTTGGAGTTCTATTTTTTCCAACTACAGTAGTTTTAAGAACTTATGAGTGGCACGCTTCTTTCACTTTCTCCAAAGTAGTCTTTTGCCTTTGTTTTTGAAGCTGTTTCTTTTCTTTTTTTTATTTAGTATGCTTTTTCTTGCTACCTGCCACCGTTACCTAAGACTTGGTCACAGCCCCCACCACTCCCACTCCCACATTAGTCGCGACTCACTGATACTCCCTGGCTTGCCCCCAGGGCAGGGTTGTGGCACCGGCCATACTTAGTGCCACAATCAATGGACTAGGTCAGGGAGTCAGCCTGGGAGCTCATTAGAGTGGAGGGGCAGGCTTCATCTTGGAGGTAGGCAGCAGTGTTTTTCCCCCAGTAAGTGGGGGCAGAAATGTGCAATGATGACCGGCATCCACCCTTTGTACTACATTCTGGTGCCAGTCACTGTGATACCCTCGGCCTCCACCAAGAGTCTGTCAAGCACCAGTCACCCTTCCCTTCCTCCTCCTGAAAAAGGAGAGCAGTCCTTGGGATGCTCCATCCTTCTCCCCCGTCTGGCCCTCTGACATTCCCAGGTCTGTTTCCAAACCCGGGTCACCGGCGTTACAAGCAGAAATCCAACTGCTGCATTGACAGACCAGCTTGGAGCTGTTTCTTAAACTGAGTGTTACCATTATCATCTTTACCCTGAATACCCCCACTGATCCACACCAGAACATCATGAGACACACACAACTGGGGGTAAGCACCATCTGACAATTTTTATATTTAAGAATACAATGCACGCAATTATTTTATTTTTTTATTTTAATAATGATACATTATGTGCTAAAGTGCATGCTGTATGGCCATTCAAGCTCTGTATGCAGTAACACTGCATGCCCTTGGTGTTTATGCACTTGGCTGGTCTTTGTGCCTTAAAGAAGCCATGCTTGGTAAATGAGCACATATTCCAACCAAATTAATGGCATTTCCTAATTTGTAGCTAATGATTATCTTTTTATTAACTACAAGAATCAATAACAAACAAGCATTTGTCAATGCTGAATGTTGATTGCATTGGTTTGTTGAGCACGCTCACTAGCCCTCTGTCAGTCACTCAGTCTGTTTCTTCTGGTGCTACAGGCTGCTCTTTTGTACTGGGCTCCTGCCTGCATTGGCACCTTGTTCTGCCCACTAAGAAATCTGCAGCTGTCCCGACAGAGCTCCATTGATGTGGCTCACTCCCCCTCTCTCACTCGCTCATTCTGTTTCTCCTGGCGCTGCAGGCCGCCCTTTTGTACTGGGCTCCTGCCTCTGTTGGTGGCTTTTACTGCCCACAAAGAAATCTGCAGCAGTCGTGACACAGGTCTGTTGAGCCTGCTGACTCCCCCTCTCTCACTTACTCATTCCGTTTCTGCCGGCGCTGCAGGCTAGCCTTTTGTACTGGGCTCCTGCCTGCATTGCTGCCTTTTTCTGCCAACAAAGAAATCCACAGCTGTTGTGACAGAGCTCCGTTGAGGTGGCTCACTCCCCCTGTGTCACTCACTCATTCTGTTTATCCTGGCACTGCAGGCTGCCCTTTTGTACTGGACTCCTGCCTCTATTGGCACCTTTGTCTGCCCACAAAGAAATCTGCAGCAGTCCCGACAAAGCTCCGTTGAGCTCGCTCACTCCCCTCCCCTTCTCTCACTTGCTCATTCCATTTCTGCCAGTGCTGCAGGCTGCCCTTTTCATTTGGGCTCCTGCCTGTGTTGCCACCTTCTTCTGCCCACAAACAAATTTGCAGCAGTTACAATAGAGCTCCATTGAGCTCACTCGCTCACTACCCCTCTCTCACTCGCTCATTCTGGTTTCCCCACCACTGCAGGCTGCCCATTTCTACTGGGCCCCTGCATGCATTGCTGGCTTTTTCTGACCACAAACAAATCTGCAGCAGTCCCAACAGAGCTCCGTTGAGCTCACTTACTCCCCCTCCCTCACTCGCTCATTCTGTGTCTCCTGCCGCTGCAGGCTGCCCTTTTATACTAGGCTCCTGCCTGCATTGGTGGCTTGGCTTGCTCTTGCCAGAAAGAAATCTGAAGCAGTCCTGACACAGCTCCATTGAGCTCTCTCACTAACTCATTCCATTTCGGCCGGCGCTGCAAGCTGGCCTTTTGTACTGGGCTCCTGTTTGCATTGCTGCATTTTCTGCCCACAAAGAAATCTGCAGCAGTCACAACACAGCTCCATTGAGCTCGCTCACTACCACTCTGTCACTCAATCATTCTGTTTCTCTTGGCACTGCAGGCTGCGCTTGTGTACAGGGCTCCTGGCTGCATTGGCACCTTTGTCTGTCCACAAAGAAATCCACAGCTGTCCCGACAGAGCTCCGTTGAGTTCACTCAGTCCCCCTGTCTCACTCACTCATACTGTTTCTCCCACAGCTGCAGGCTGGCCTTTTGTACTGGGCCCCTGCCTACATTGTCACCTTTTTCTGCCCACAAAGAAATCTGCAGCAGTCCTGACAGCGCTCTGGTGAATTCGCTCACTCCCCCTCCATCACTTGCTCTCTCATTTTGTTTCTCCCAGTGCTGCAGGTTGCCCTTTTGTACTGGACTCTTGCGTTGGGGCCTTTTTCTGCCCACAAACAAATCTGCAGCAGTCCTGCAGTCACTCCCCCTTCTCAGTTATTCGATCTTAATCTGTCCCAAACAGTGATTTCCCACAGTCACCATGCTATTCTCTGGCAGGAGTGCAAAAACATATTTTAGCCAGGTTGTGAAAAATGGCAGCTGTACTGTTCACAAAGAGGTGTGGAAAAATGCCACTGTTGAAAATGTGGCATGAAAATATTACAAATTTGCGAAGTTACAAGGGTGCGTGGAAACAGTTCAATGCATGCTTGAAACACAGCCATGTTATGGAGTTTCATCGCCAAATTTTCAACATAGGCATTTTAGGACCTCTGCTCATGAACAGTATCACTCTCATTTTCTTAATCTGTCACTGACAGTAATTTCCCACAGTGACCGCTCTATTCTGCACCAGAAGTGCAAAAACACATTTTGGCCAGGATGGGAAAAATGTCAGCTGTACTGTTCATAAATAGGTGTGGGAAAATGGCAATGTTGAAAATCTGGAGTGAAAATATTATAAATTCGTGAAGTTACGAGCGTGCGTGCAAACTGCGCAACGCACGCTCATAACACAGTCATTTTATGGAGTATTGTTACCAAATATTCAACATAGGCATTTTAGGGCCTCTACTCATTAACACTGTCACTGTCATTTTCTTAATCTGTCCTGAACACTGATTTCCCACAGCGACCGCGCTATTCTGTGCCAGAAGTGCGAAAACACATTTCTGCCAGGATGTGAACAATGACAGCTATACTGTTCACAAGGAGGTGTGAAAAAATGTCAATGTTGAAAATCTGGCATGAAAATATTGCAAATTCACGAATTTATGAGCGTCCATAGCAACTGCGCAACGCACGCTCGTAAAACAGTAATTTTTTGGATTTTTTCCACCAAATTTACAACATAGACTTTTTGAGAGCCCACCTCAAGAACACTGGCACTGTCATTTTGTTAATCAGCACTGAAAGGTGATTCCACACAGTGACCGCAAAATCACCTTTCGGGGCCGATCCACGCCATGACAGCTTGAGAATTCATGAGGAGGGGTCCCAAAAACCCCCATGTTGAAAATTTCATGCTAAAATTCCAAAAAATGACTGTGATATGCATTAAAGTCGAAAAAACCCTATTTCTACCATTATACAGCTTACCGGCACTTCCTCAGTTTGCGGTTGGCTTTGAAGAGTGCAGATGTGTTCCCGGTCCACCGAAGATCATTGTGCCAGACTCTGGAGGTAAGTATGGGGTGAGGGGGTGTGGGGAGGCAGAGTGCCCAATGAGTGGGTGCAGGTGGTGGGAGGGGGGCCAGGGAGACTGCGAGGGACAGTTTTCTAATTTCACAAGTTTAAAAAAACAAAAAAACATTGTGGGACAGTTTTTTTCTTCACAGGAGCATTAGGCACACTGGGGTTGGCTCCCAGCGTGTCACCAACTGCTTTTTTTTGTGGGGCCAGTAGTTGATTGGGGATTGGACACCCCTGTCGGCACACAAATAAAGGGGGGGTTCACATTATGCCGAAGGGGATTGGGCACCCCGTTGGCACACAATAACTGTGGGGGGGTTTGACATAATGCCGACTGGGAGTGGGCTCCCCTGTTGGCAAAATCAACATTGGGCCACTGAAGCTGACGGGGATTGGGGCCCCCGTTGGCAACTAAACATGGTGGAGGGGGGTTTATATTGTTTGTGAACACGGAGGCAAGCCACCGCCATGTTCACAAACAATATCAGGGTTTTTACATCCCGCTCTGCAATGACGGGTAGCTCCCTCATTGCAGCAGATGGCTGACACTGCAATGACGAGGTGGCTCCTGATTGCAGTGGCTACGTTTTTAGAAGGTTGTAGCATGCTGGCTGAACTAGTGTCAGCAGCAGTGTGCCATGGCATTGGGTGAAGTGGGCCAAGCCTTTAAAGGCTGTGGGGGCATTGGCCACAACAGTGCCATGTCTCCACAACCTGCTTGTGGAGAAAGCTGCCGCAACATGTTTCTTGTGCATGCATGCAATTAACATAAAAAGTCAGGCCACAATCTCCATATATCATATTCATTATTTTTGTTTTATCTTATGCCACCCTGTAGTATGTATAAGGGTTGCACATAGCAGATGTCCTTTGGACACCCACAAATGCACTACAAGCCCATCCTCACAACACGTAATTTCTGGGCCCCAATTGTACTTGTACTGATGAATCTGCTTGGTTCTGGTTAAGGCCTGAAATGGGAGGGAGGCATGTCAAGGACTGAACAAGCAAAGCACAGCATGCACACTGGAAAATTGTGCTCAGCAGTCCCAGGGTCAGAAGGGATATATTATGCCCACCTAAGGCCTGCCATAACCAGTGCCCCCTGGGCTGGACTGATAAAGTCCTGGTAGGGTCCTGTACCTATGGACCAAGTCCCTCCCCCATGCCACAAAACAAAACCAAAAAATTAAAAATCAGTCATTACATAGACTGTCATGTGTGAGGTTCTCTGCTGCTGTGTGGGCCAGAAATCTACTCCAGGAACAGTTTGGGCTTCTGACATGAATCCTGGTGTCTGGCTTAAGTCTGCCATCTGGCTATCTTCGCCTCTTGCATGGTGCTACATTCCTGTGCATCAAGCCAACCAGTTTTAGTGAATCTAGACCCATGTGTTGTTTTGGGGAAGGTGTGTGACATAAGGGATACACAACAGGGACCCTGTGGAATAACTGATTTATTTTCACGAGTGCTGATTGACCTTGGGTAACCTCCCGAGTGGTGTAAGCCATGAGTAATGTGCAACAAGGTCAAATAGCACAAGGGAAAATAAATCGGTTATTCCAAAATGACCCTGTTGTGTATTTCATTTGTACAATAGGCAAGGACCTCATTGGTTGGGATAATTAATTATAATGGCTTTATTATTTTTGGAAACTCTATTAAAGTTTTGCGGTTTATTTTTCCAACAAGTGCTGTTGCACGTTTTGTGCTGTCGGTTGCTAGGGTGATCACTAGGGAATCGGGCATGATGACGTTGTGTCATTTCTGAGACGTGTTTCTTGATTGTTCATTTGGTTTATGTGGGTGGGCATTTCCAAAAAATTAAATGGCGGCTTCATTTCTCCATTACAGAGAAGCTGATTGTCTTTGTTTCTTCTTTTTTTTTTACTGAGATTTATCTGGTTGATTCTGTATTCAGCAATGTGGTTTGTGGGGCAAGATATATGGCTAATCCTTCTTTCAGTGGGTTTGGTGTGGTGTCAACAGCAGTTTGTATTTGGAGAGAGAGAGAGAGAGAGAGAGAGAGAGAGAACAGAACATTTGCACATCCACAGAGAGACAAAGAACTGCTGGATATGGGAAAGCTGTGGGAAGAGAAATGTGGTACTGAAATTTGGATAATGATTGCAGACCAAAGGTACCAAATGTAACTAAAATGGTGCAGGGTCTACACCAGAAGACATATGAAGAGAGATTAAAGGAGCTTAATATGTATACCCTCGGGGGGCGGGGGACATGATAGAAACTTTCAAGTACCTCAAGGGAATCAACAAAGTCCAAGAGGGTAGCACCTTTCAGAACAGATGAACAAGAACAAGGGGCACAATTTGAAGATAGAGAATACTGGCTGGGGGGGAGATCAAGATGGGGAGCATCGAGGAGGAAAAGAACCTAGGGGCATTGATAACAGCAAGCATGAACAATACTGCCCGATGCAGGAGGGCAGCGGTGAAAGCAAACAGGATGCTAGGGTGCATAGCATGTGGGTTCATGTCCAGGCACAGGGAGGTGATTTTGCCACTATACAGGGTGCTGGTTAGATCTCACTTGGAGTACTATATGCAGTTCTGGAGGCTGTACCTGAGCTGGGACGTCAAGCTTCTGGAAAGAGTGCAGCGAAGGGCAACAAGGATGATTCAGGTGATGGAGGGAATGGATTATGAGATGAAGCTAAAGGAACTGAATATGTACACACTGAAACAGAGGCATAAGAGGGGAGACATGATTGAGACTTTCAAGTACTGAAGGGTGTCAACAAAGGGGGAAGCGGAGATGGTGTTGAAACTAAGGAACGGGAGGGAGACTAGGGGGCATGAGCTAAGAATAGAGGGGGGGAGATTCAGGAGGGAGATGAGGAGGCATTACTTCACAGAGAGAGAGCAGTTGCAAGGTGGAACGCACTAACAGAAGGGGTGATATCATGCAAAAATGTGGCTGGCTTTAAGAATGCTTGGGACAAGGTACAGGTAAGGGTGGGTGAGAAGCACAACAATTGGAGGTTAAGAGGGTTGGGGGAGGTGCAGCTGCCTGCTAGGGAGCTAGCTGCACAATCGAGCAGACTTTAATAGACTGGTATGACTGTTCTGATGGCACCGTCATATGTTCGTACGTATGTATGTATGTATGAATCACTGTATGCATTTTTTCCTTATTTTCTTAATTTCTTTCGAGTATAAGGCCAGATCATTTACAACTTCAGGATTCTCTGAATTGAATAGGAGATCTAATATATATCTTGTAGGAATATAAAGTGTTCCAATAAACTTCCCCAATCGTTTTATGCATACTTGCTCATACCATGGGCATGTCAAGACCACATGGTTTAAATCCTCCAGTTCTTGTAGTAAGCAGTAACAATTTCTTGTCATATTTTTTCTTTGTTGTATCTTACTTCTATAATATTACTGGGGAAAACTTCAAATCTGTATTGTGTAATTATATCCCTATATTCAGGGTTATACTCTGTTTCCAGATATGGTTTTATGGAATATTCCTTTTGTGTTGTTGGTTAACCATGTAGCTACTTTTCAGGATGTCATGGTCTTTAAAAAGCTGCTGATGCCAAAAGTGCTACATTACAGAATCCGAATAAACATACCCCCAATAAATCTCATACCAAAAACTAGATTTCTGTGTTACTTCATTTTAGAGTTATCAGCCATTTTGTAACCCTGATTTCACTACCTGTCCAAAAAAAAAGCCTGTTTCAGTAAAGAGCTGCCGATGATGTCATCTAAGGACCTAATAGTCTAGTATTCCCTGTCAGCATGCTTATGGGACCTGTTTCTCCTAAGTTGTAAAGATCATGTGCAATGGTTTTCACATGTAAAACAGGCAGTACCATTCAAAAACCATTGCTTTAAAAACTATATGAGTATCAACAAACAAAGTTAATTCCACAGCAGAACCATGCTCTAGAGTGGTTTAATGCACGTGTAACATGGTAAGTGCAGAAACAGAGAGTTATGCTTTATAAGAGGTTGTAACATTACATCCTATATTAACAAATACGATAAAACACAGATACAGCCACAGCTAGAGTGGAATCATCTCTGTTTTTCTGCTGTGTTTTGCTGTTTGGGATTTGGCAGCTGTGCATTATGGAAAATGCATATATTGAACTGCATTTTGAATATGGTGGGTGCAGTGGTGAACAGTCATTCAATTACTGATTACGTGCAGATGTGATTAACATTTCAGAATATGTGTTCATTTTGGCTGACTTACTTTTGTGAACTGTGGTATCATCTCCATTTTTCTGCCATATTTGCTGTTTGGGATTTGATTGCTATGCATTACGGGAAATGCAGATATTAAAGTGCACAGGAGATTTGAGCTCTGGTAGTTGTTCCTGCAATTCCCTTGGTAGGCTAACAGATGGCTGTGAAACAATACTAGCAGCACAGCACTGTTCTACAGCCATATTTAGATTGATTTCCAATTGTACTGAACTGATCACTATGAAAAAGCATTCATAGATCAAGTAAAAAAAGAGCCCACATAGCTTACTGACCGGTGCTGCCTGTTTCACCTGTGAAAACCATTACACGTTTCAGCTTTGGAGAAACAGGTCCTATAAGCTAGCTGACAGGGAATACTAGACTGTGAGGTCCCTGGATGACATCGTCAGCAGCTCTTCACTGACATGGCCTTTTTTTTAATCAGGTAGTGAAATAAGGGTTACAAAATGGCTAATAACTTCAAAATGCAGTAACATAGCAATCTCATTTTTGGTATTGGATTTACTGGAGGTATACTTATTCTAATTCTGCAATGTATCACTTTTGGCCAGATCGTGTCAGTTGCTCTTTAAGCCAGATTCTTTCAACTTGTCCATTATTTATTTAGTTAAATACTTTGTAAAGGCCAAATTCAAGTGTATTTATTGTTTTACCCACTCCTGCAAATAACTTCGCTCATTTTCTTCCAATAATGTATATATTGTATTTAACCAGCCTATTTTTTTATATTTATGTAGTTCTTTTTCTCTTAGACATTCTCCTACTAAAGAATTATGCTTTGCTGTTGTTAGTTTAACCCAATAATTCATTATTCTATGTTGTAGCATGTATTGAGAGCATGGTTGTCTGAGCTGAGATCTAACTAATGTACTGGGGCACTATTCAGAAATGTTAATACTGTATATGTTTGTACTTTTCTTTTAAATGTTGTATCTATTTTAACAATACTTTCAATCTCCCTGATTTCTGCTACATGTATTGCTTGATTTATTATTTTTACATTTATTGATTTTACCATGGGTACTATCATGTTGCCCCATACAGATGGTTAAATCATTTAGTGCTCTTATAGAGTAACCTAATTTTTTGGCACATATCTGAATATGTTCATTCCATTTCTGATTTTTAGAAAATGTCACTTCCAAATATGAAAATTCTCTTACATAGTCCAGATTTACACCTAATAAATTTAACTTTCTATATATTTTTTATCCCCAAAGATCATTACCTTTGTTTTCCTGCTATTCAGCTTTAAATTGTGCTGCAGACATTGGGTTTCCATCTTATTTAATGCCCTTTGAAGGCCTAGCCTGCTTGTAGATAGTATCGCTAGATCATCTGTGTAGGCTAATACAGGAATCTGCCTTTTACCAATCTTTGGAGGGTGAAATCCTGGTTCATCTAGTGCTGTGATGATGTCATTTATAGATATGTTAAACAGGGTCAGGGCTTAAACACAGCCTTGTCATACTCCTACCTCTGTCATAACCTTCTCTGTGAGGGCTGCTGTCCTAGTGTACTTTATTTTAGTCTATGTTGCTGTACATATTCTTTTTATCAAAGTTATTAAATTTGTATCTATTCCTAACTTAAACATTTTTCCCACAGAAGAGATTTTAATATGGTGTCAAAAGCCAAAAAATAGTCTACAAAAGCAACAAAGATTGGTTGTCTTCTAATTTTGCAATATGTTTCTGTTATATGGTTAAGTAGGAAGACTTGTGTTATAGTTCCAGCATGTTTCCAGAATCCTGCTTGGAATTCAGATATCGTATTTGTTCTTCTAGCCATGCAATCAATCTATTCAGGAGAATTTTTGCATATATTTTAGATATGGTGTCCAAGAGGCTAATAGGCCTGTAATTTCCTGGGTCAGTACAAGAACACTTTTTGTGTATAGGAACTATGTAACTTCCGAACCAACTATCTGGAGTAAAAGCATACATAACAGACTTGCTATAGTAGTTAGTGAGAATTTCTGTCCACCAATCTGTATTTATTTTAATAAAATCTATTGTTATATTATCTGGGCCTGGAGATTCATGTTTTTTTAAACTTTCTATAGCCATTCTGATTTCTGTTGTTGTGAACCATTTAAAAGGTTCATTAATTTCATCTGTCCCTGTATCTCTTATTGGGTCATCATTTGTAAATATCGTTTGAAAATATGTCACCCAAACTTCAGATTCTATATACGAGCAGCAATGTGTCTTGTACACATTAGTGCCCAGGGCAACCAGAGCCCAATATTTTCTATCATCCTTATTTTCTATTGCTTTTTGCGTAGTGTCCTATATTTCCCTTTGATGTTGCAATGTTTGTTGATTTACATAATCCCTATGTTGTCTTCTATGTCTATTAAGTTCTAGTATATTGTCCTTAGTGGGATTTTTTTTTACTTTTCCTTACTAATGCAGCTACCTTTTTCTTCTCCTTTCTACAATTCTTATAAAACCAGTTCTCAAACTTTGGTTCTTTGTTATTTTTATTTTATTTACCTATTATTGACTCAAACCTTTTATACTGCATTATGATATATTCATATATATTTACAGGATCTAATTCTGTCTCTATCTTTGGAGCCAGTTCTTGTATATATTTCTCACTTATAGCTACTGCTTCTTCATTTAACAGTTTGTCCCATTTAAACTTTTTATTAATTATGTGTATCTCTCTTATTGCTCTGATTGTGTTATAAATTTAGATTTTTTTCCTATATAGTATCTCTAGATAGTGGTCACTTTCAATTCTATGTATTATCTTAAGATCTATGTATTTATTATAATTATATAGGGATGATATCATATAATCCAATATGGCGGAACCTCTTACTGTAACACATGTCATGTTTCCACTACTGTCTGATTGAAACTGTCCATTGAGAATTATTAATTGTAAGGTTTCAAGAAGATACTCCAACCTATTATGTAGATCTGTATTTTTCTTGTCCAATGTATTCCTCTTTGGTATTCTTAATGCTTTTAATATGTGTTCATTTCCTTCTGGCATTTTCCTTTTTCCACATCTGATGTTAAAGTCCCCCATAATTAATATGTCAGTATACTCTGCATTTTTTAATGTATTAATATCCTCCACCTCAATCAAGTGTTGATTGTATAAGGGGGGATTATTTTGGTGGGTTATAAATATTTGCCAGTATTATCTTTTCATCCCTTACATTAAGTACTATTATTATATAATTTGATTTAATTATTGTTTTTTCAACCCTTAAGAATTCATTTATCTTAATATATACAACTAAACCGCCCATTCTCACAAAATTCTTGATCCACAGATTTTTAGCTTAAACCAGTTATGTTTCATTTCATAATACTCAATTTTCCAACATATTTCTCCAAAACAATAATCCACTGTCATTTAGATTAACTATTTTTAAGTTTTCAGTCTCCTGGGCATTTGGCAACTCATTATTGATACGTCAACTACTACTTTCATCAGCCAGTTCTTGAAACCTGTTGTTAGTTTCAACATTATAAAGAAGTATCTGCTGATCTCTCCCTTGAATCTGAGTCCCATTTTGTTTGTAATTATTTTCTTTACTCTCTTTAAGGTTTGTGATTAATATATGAATTGTATCTAGTTTGGTACTGGTTTCCAAGATGTTTTGTGAAAGTATATTATTTTGCAATGTTAGATCAATTTGATCCCCCAATACCCAATTTCTATATATTCTTTGCACTTTTACAATGTCATCTTCATAAAATTCAATGCCCAGGAGATTGTCAAACAAATACACCATCATTATTTTCAACTTTGCCTATGTTTCTGCTTTAATACATGCAGTATCAAATATAGACAGTATAATATCAGTTACATGTTTCTCATCTTGTATCCATAAATCCTGTAGTGAATGAGATTTAGGCAGTTGTGATTGAATTGAAAAGAGGTGGGACCAGGCTTAATTTATTACTACAAAAAGAACCCAGATGGATCTATATGCTGAAGACTTTAGCCCCTTTGGGGCTCAGTGATTGTTTGGATATTACACCATTTTTTAAAATCTGTTCTGTTCTGCTAATTTCTCTCTTTTTAGACTTTAGGAATAACCTTCTCCAAATTAAAAAAAACACAATAACAATATTTTGATAAAACAGTTATTATTCCATCTGTTAACTTGCAGAATGCATTATTTATTCATTTTTGCCTATTTTTTGGCTTCATGTCTGAAATTTTGTCAGTTTGGTGGCTTTAAATTTTTAGCTACCATAATGAAGCACCATTAATGCTTTCTGCAAGTTTTTTCATTTGGTCTACTGTTTGGTCTCTTTGCCTAACTAATTCTGTCTGTGTATTTTGCTTTTCTACTGTTTGACCAAGTATGTCATTCTGACCTTTGGCATTTTTCGTTAACCTCCCTGATCAGTGCTGTGCCTTTACAATTTATTTTATTCATTTTTCTAATTGTTCTAGTTAGATGTCATTTAATGTTACAAGTTTCACTGTATGGTATATGAAGTTCCTGTTGCTGCTCAATGTGATATATATACATATTTATATATTTATATTACTAGTTGATTTTTGTGCATTATCACTTTACGGTTCTGAAAATAAAAAGAAGACCTTGAGCACCAGGACCCCGCCTCCTGACGAAGTGTCCCGGAATGGACACAAAGTGCTGGGGTAGTGTGCTGTGGGTATTCATTGCTCCCATGTTTTGAATTTTGGCATGTTTATTTTTGACTTCTGGAGTGCTTCTTCATCTGTGTTTCTCCTCACATAGGTGAGTCAACCTGCCCTGGGGCACATGCAATGAAACACAGCCCAGAACAAGGTCCCAGGTGTAGACTGCAGTGCAGAACCCAATAAATGACACACAGGCATGCAAATGGCAAGCAACTACCAGGACCCATGTGTGAGAACCAAGGAGCAGTACACATGAAGCGAAATCCCCAGCACCCAAAAATGACACAGGACACAGTAAACTGTAGGAACATGAATGTAATATGCAACATAAGAATGGCAATGTAACAGTACACACAGCAAAGTGAAAGCTAAATGAAAACAATAAACAACAAACATAGCCAATCCATGAACAACAACTGGATGGACTAACACTAAAACTAATAAGGACAACTGTACAAACCTAACAAAAGTAAAAGCAAAACCCACCCCAACACAGAACACTACTACTAAGAGGGCTAGCATGGAAAGGACTACAACTATGATAAGAAAGACTAACAATACAGTGGCATGAATAACATATGTACATATCTACAATATTTACAGAATGGTAATGGGGTAAAGGGGAGGTGGACACAAACAGGGGGAATGTAACAAAGGCCAGGGATAAACACCAGTTCACAAAGGGGGGGATAGACATCAGAAACAGGGAGAAGTTAATGGCTGACTGAGGGATAGATCTGGCATACTCGCCTTCAGGACAGCTGCCACCCTCCTGGTCTCTGAAATTAGGAATGCCTGCTGTTCAATAAGTGTCCGTTTTCTGCTGGACAATGCACTGCAGGAGATCCTCTGAGCCCTCTGACTCCTCCAGTCTGGTCACCCACAGAGATGATCAAAGTGGACCTGCAAGAGGAACGGGGAGCTGGTGAGGATGGGAGACCGGCTAGAAGGCATACTGTAGCCACAGGTGGCCATGCAGGGATGGACAGCATGTTTCAACAGCCATGCCCAAGTGGTGGTTAGGAATGCAATGGTAGGCACATCTGTCATGTGCCCACAGGGCAGGCCTGGTAGACACAGGCCCCATCCCAATACCCAATAGTCATGGATATGTCAGGCCCTGACAGCACCATGGCACAGTTGACACCACCAGCCTCAGCACTGCACACAGTGAGACAGTGCAGGCACACAGGCAGTCCCCAGGATGGCAGTGGGTGAGGGTCATGCAACAACACGCGATGACCACACGTCAGGACAGGCTGCCCATAGGCAGATAGCAATTCACCAGAAAGCAGGATGCAACAGCAAACAACAAGTCCACAGGAGCAGCACACTGCAGGCATGGTGGGAGGCCAGTGGCCAACCCAAGCCAGGGCAAAATCGACCTGCAGGAGATGCATGCCTACAGGGCACAAACAAGCAGGGGTGCAGCAACAGATGTTGCCACACATGGCCCATAGACAGCAATGTGTGCAGTGGCCTGCAGCCAGAACACCCACACAGCAGGTGACCAGCCGAACATGGCCAGCATTGAATGTGGACAGCATGGCAATGCCAGCCATGCATGCTGATACTGCCACAAAACCGCAGCAGCAATGGCATGAAGTCCATGGTGGTCAAACACCCAGCGCAGTCAATGGCAGCCCAGTGAAGGTACAACACAATGCAGAGGCACAGCATAAATGAAGAAAGAGATGTACTCATGCAACAGGCCCCTTTTCTCTGGGCTACTCTCCTGTGCCCACTGCTGCATGGCCGGCACACTCGGGCTGCCTCTGGATGTGGCCTGGGACAGCTCCTGGCCCCCTCTCCCTGCACTGGGCTGCATGTTCCACTCTACAGTGGACAGAGGAAACAGCAGTGTTAGCATAATGCACGGCATGTACCACAAGTGCCACAGCAAGATACATGCCCATCACCATGACACTGTACATGCAGAGCAGCCCAGGGATAGTGATAGCATGCAGAAGACACCCACACAGTGGACCCTATGACCCATAGAGCATGCGTCAGGCACACAGAGCATGTAGGCATATAGGCACAGTGGTGCAATCATGCTGGATGTATGTGCACAGCTACTAGAGGCACACACAGCTGTGTAGACTGTTCAGTACCCAGGCAACAGCACTCCCACACCACACTGGTGTTGGCTACAGGATGGTCCTGTAGCATGTCCCACCACCCACAATGAACACACCATGGCCATGTGTCAGGGCCATGCATGGCACAACTGCAGTGCCCCCCCGGACACAGCATACACCACACATGTACACCATGTTGGCCACCTGGCAATAGTGGCAGCCATGCCCCCCAACAGTGCCCCTGCAAGGTGCACATACTGGGTGCCCCACAACCAGCACCACATGTGACCCACCACCCTGCACACCAGCACATCTGTGCACACACACACACACACCTGTGCACACACACATACAGGCACACGCATGCACACTCAGGCAGACCATGACACACGTGATGGATGTGAGCATCATGGACAGGCACTTACCTGGTACTGGCACAGTGCCCTCACACACCATGCGTCTGTATGCACCAAGCTGACTCCTCTGGTGGTGGTGCAGGTCCTTGTACCTGAGACAGCACTTCTCTGCATCCCTCTGGATGCCTATCTGCTCTGACAGCTGCCTGGCAATGGACACCCACACCTGCTGTGATGGGAGGGCACCCTCTCTGACCTCCACAAAGAGCCGTCTGTGACTCTGCTGCACAAGCTGCACCAGGTTTGCCGACTCCACCCCACCTCCCCCAGCACCTGTTTCTGTGCACCATAGCACATTGCCTCTGCCTCCCTGACATTGCACATGCACCATTAGTACCCTGCCACCTGATGTGCTGCACAGCCTGTGCCACACCCTGGTCCCTCTAGCAAGCAGTGCAGTAACACCGTGCTATCACATGATGTAACGTGGCACTACTCGGAAGTGGGCATACTGCACATGCGTGACCCTGTCATGACCCTGGAGCCACATTGCCACACATGTGCATAGCACTGTGCTGTGTGGACCAGCACCGCACTACACCACAGTACACTGGGGTACTAGCGCGGCACAGGGAACACACACACATGCATGGAGGTCACGCTATGCCACATAGCACTGTGCTAATGCTACAGCATGGCACTGGACACCACATAGCCCAGTGATAATGTTTGCACAGCGCTAAGAAGATTGCCTGGCACTATTCAGGCCCATATTCAACTGGCACATGCAAATAAGGGCACTTGCGTATGCAGGGTGCAAACACTGTGATTAGCATATCATTATCTGATCATTAGCATGTGTAACAGGCTGGATTGCCCGACTGGGCTATATAAGGGAAAGCAGTGCTCCACCAGTGTTGTGTTGTGGGATTGCAGCACTCATCAGATGCTACAGACAAACAGGCACATTGGACAGAGCCATGTCACAGGAGGCAGAGCAGTGAGAGGCAAGTCTGTATAGCAGCCTGAGGCCTGGTGGTATGGCACTGGTGCATCATCAGACCAGGGCATGCACACTGCGCAACAGTACAGGCCAGGGACAGGGCTATTGAATGCAGGCCCACAGGCTATCACAGTGCTCCATAATGGTGCACAAGGCCATTGGGTCAGCTGTCCAGCCAATTGGTCCATGTGCCAGGCCCGTGCACCAGTGTCAGCTAGCGATGTGTGTGCACCACCTGCACACTGTGGTTGCCAGTCACTGGGCCGGGGGTACCACTGTGGCCTGCAGGTATGCCTCACAACAATGTCACACCGACATGGGGTTTATGGACCCTCATTTGACACCCAGGATGAGGGACATGGATGGTCGCAGACCCTCTGATGGTGGTACACAGCCACAGCCCAAGGATCACAGGGTCAGGACTTTGAGGATCCCATTGTGACATCGACAGCACTTTGTGGTCTGTACCTGGTAGCTTGCTATTGTATGCATACCATCCATAATATTCACACCCTGTGTTCAGCGCACATGTCCCCTAGGGGGCTGATGGGGTACAGTGCAATACTGTTGGAATGTCCCTCATACCGGGGAACACATTAATGGTATGGGTGCTGGTGGTGCCCATGTGGGGTCCATTGTGTGCAGTCTGTCTGCGGTGTATGCCATCAGTCATGCAGTGGCACGGTGCACACAGGGGTGGCCACAGTACACAATGGCTGTGTGCACTGTACATGCACATGCTGGCCTATGCTGTCACCATGCCACTACTGGTTGGGCAGTGTGGGCATTGGGGGTGGCATGCACATACTGTTCCATGTGTGCCATGCAGCACAGGCCCGCCACAGCTGGTGACACATATCCCTCTACATCTCTCCCATAGGTACCGCAGCATGACCTGAACGCATACGGGCACATCTCTTCTCCCAGGATGAGTGGAAGATGATGGTGCATGGTGTCAAAGAGAGGGAACAGGTGCTGCTGCAGCACCAGGTGATGGACGCCGTGGTGCACCAGATGTGGGATGAGGTTACGGCAGGGGTGAATGCCGTTGGCGGCCATGATGCAAGCGCTGGAGTGACCTGCTGCACTGGGCCAAGGAGGAGGAGGCACAGCAGTTCCATGATAGACTTCAGACTGGAGATGGCCCGCAATCTGCACAACAGTGACAGGAGGAGCCACTCATGGCTGTGGTGGCATTCACCCTTTTCCCAGTGACCATTTCCAGTGTGCTTGGAGGAGGGTGTGAGATGCCACTCATACCACTTAGGACAGGTCAGTATCCTTGTTTGTGCACCCTGCATGGGGTCACTGCACAGGTGCTGGGTGATTATGTTGCCATCATGCCTGGGGTGCACTGCGGAGGTGCTCAGCTGTGCACACTGTACACATGGGGCAGGTTTGCATGCGAACACTGCCAGGCAAGGCTGCCACCACAGCTGACAGGCTGGGGCATGTGCACTGTGGTGTGGGTGTGTGCATGTGACCATGGTCTATGTCTGTGCAGCTGCTGTGTATGGGGTGCATGTCCGTGGCAAGTGGCATGTATCCTAGGGTGTGCATGTAGTGGTGGTGGTTGAGGCACACTGTGCAAGTACAGGTCAGTGACTCTGTCCCGACTTCATCCACAGTGGTGTGTGCAGGGCCTGCAGCACACCAGGACCAGGCTGGGATGGCTGCCATGGAACCAGAGGCAGAGGAGGAGTTGAATCTGCCATTGACCTCTGGACTAGGTGCCGGATGTGGACCCTCAGCTGCGCACCATTTGTGGCACTCACTTGGACATGGGGTACTCCTGCCAGGGGGAGGGGCTCCAATGGAGGATGCCCTGGAGGAGGAGGATCTCAGTGGTGGGTAAGTGATCCTGCTGACAGTCACCAGTGACATGGAGTCGGATATGTCAGAGGGAGGTTACATCCTGCCCATGGAGGGGCCTGTGGAGGGGGGCACAGGGGTGGGGCAGGGTGCAGTCCACATCACGGGTGCAAAGGGGATGGATAGCCATGCCAGCATGGGTGTACCTGTGCAGCTGGTGGCTGGTCTTGTGGGGGCCATGTGTGCCCCACTGGACATGCGGTGCCCTCCACAGGTAGGGGTGCAGGTCCTGCAGGGGTCACAGCTCACCACTGGTGCCCTGCAGCAGCAGGACATTCTGCTGGTGCAACAATGACCCCATCACGGTCAGCTGCAAGCACCAGCACCAGCTGCCACTGAGGGTGCCACGCCCATGGAGCCGGACACCCTAGAGGCCCACCCCCTGCTCCAGGCCACCTTCACAACCCAGCAGAAGGCCTAGATGGACCTGCATGGCCTGCAGCAGGAGCTGAGGCATGAGCTCTTACAGATGCAGGAGCCGTGTCCCTGGGATTTGTATGGGCAGAACAGTGGGCTGAGGACAGGTTGGGCCACATGGTTGCCATACTGGACCACAGCCTTGCTGGACTTATGACCGCAGTGGTCAACCTCACCATGGTGCTGCGTAGGGTGCATGGAGGGCAGCAGGCTGTGCAAAGGGGTCAGCATGCCTGTGGTACAGGGGCCCACAGGTGGGACACATGCGGCCTCAGGACTGACATTGGCATGAACATCACTGCATCATGTGCATCGGCAGGCACCCAGCACCGCCGGGGGTATTCAGCCACCCTGTCTGGCTCCTCTGGTCAGCGGCAGCACAGGCGGTCTGCCCTTCCAGCCTTACTGTGGTCCTCCCCTACTGCATCCTCAACTCAGAGCACCCCTGGCTCTGTGTCCCGCATGTGCAGTGTGCGCTGTGTGCATGGAAGTAGCCACCAGAGATAGGCACGGCTGCCATACACATGTGCACTGTTGACACTCACTTGTGCACACTAGCACTCCCACACACCTGCACTCACGCTGTCATATGCACACACACACACACACACACACACACACACACACACACACACACACCATCACTAGCACATTCACACATGCACAGCCATGGTGTCCCTTCCCACACTGCTGCCACACATCAGGGATCACCCACACCACTGTACCATGGCTGTGTGTCCTCATCACATGTGTGTCCTGCACAACCCACCCATCACAGTGACATCACGTGTGCATTCAGTACCATTGTGTTGTGACATGCATTGTTGGTTGTCAGCACTGTTGTGGTTGTCTGTACATAATAAACTGTGTACCATTGTACTGTGTCCTGTTGCTGTGCTGTGTGTACTCACCCTCTGGCCTGTGACAGTGTCCTGATGATGGCAGCCTTGTGCTCCAAGGCCCTGCGGGCCATATGAGGATCTCTTCTCTAGAGTTGCTCCACTGTCCCCCTGACCACTGGCTGTGGGTCACTGTCCGCTTGTCCCTCAGGTTCAGGTGCCTGTACCCCATGGTTCATTGCCATGTTGTGCAGCACACAACAGGCTAGAAAGATACAGCATACCTTCTGAAGCCTATACTGTAGGGCACCGCCGGACATGTCTAGGCATCGGAAGCGCATCTTCAGTATGCCAAACACCCTCTCTATGATGTTTCCGGTGGCAGCGTGTGCCTCATTGTACATCTCGATGGCCACTGTGGTTGGCTGGGGTACCGGTGTCTGCAGCCAGGGTTGCAGGGGATAGGCACTGTTCCCTGATGAGCGATGTGCACCTGTTAGTGATGTTCTGCTGTCTGCCTATTGCTGTATTGCACCAACTGTGTTGCTATCCCAGGCCCCTTCCTTGCCTTCCCATTCCTATCCCCACCCCCTTGCTGTGGTGTGTGTCTTCCTTGTTTGCTGCTACTCACCTACTAGGTGCCTACAGGATATCCTGCCATCCTTATATGCCTGGCACAGCTGGAACTGGTGCCAGATGAAAGCATTGTGGGCACTGCTGGGGTACTGCATATAGACATTGCTAATGCACCCAGTAGAATCGCACACCACCTGGCAATTGATGAAGTGGTACCCCTTTCTGTTGACATACACCTCACTGCCATCGCCAGGTGGTGCACGGATGGGGACATGGGTGCAGTCAATGGCACCAAGTACCGCTGGTAGGTGCGCAACTCGATGGAATTGCTGCATGGTTTCTCTGCACTCTGCTGCTGTGCTGGGGAATGCTATGAACTCACCAGCATGTGGCAGGAAAGCTTAAAGGAATTGGGTCAGAAGGAATGAGGTGGCAGACTGCGATACCTCGATGGTGTCCCCATTGGTTGTTGGAACGTTCCTGTGGCTAGGAAGCACATCGCTGCTGTCACCTTCTCCTCAACTGTCATGGCATGGCTGTGTCTGGTGTTGGGGTGCAGCTGCTCATACAGGAGTTCACATAGCTGCCTCAACATACCCCTGTTCATCCTCTACCTGACAATGATGTGCTCATCTGGCAGGGTCTTGAAGGAGACCCTGGGCTGGTACCACCTGTGTGCAGCATACCATCTCCTTGGCCTACGTTGAGGCCCATGTTGGCCCTGCTCCCTCTCCTCCTCCACTACTGCTGCTATCAGTGGCAACATCACTGCTGTCGGCACTGCTCCCATTTCCACTTCCTGGTGTGGTCCCTCCCCCTCAGTGGTTTGCCCTGGGATAAGACCAGCCTTTTATAGATGGTAGCTACATGTCACACTGTGTCCTAGCACAGTGCTATGGCTTTGAATGTCCCGTAGTGCATGTATCCTGGTTCCCACCCCCTCACTTTGCCCCTTACATACATTATCCATTTGCCCCACACTATTGCTGTTAGCGTGCGAAAACTGGTCCTTTGAATATCGCAGCTCTCTGCTGTTCCTGTGCTAATGCCACGCTACTAGTTTGTGCATTGCGCTATGTTTTGAATAACTGGCCCACTATATTTAAGCAAAAATCTCAGCAAATCTACTGATTTCAAGATGTTATGCCTTGTTTTATAAGACACTCAGGCCCAGATATTCAAAACTTTGCCCCAGGGCTAAACATTGCCAGGACCAAATAGCCCACCATATTCAAAAGGAATAGCCTGGTGATAACCCTGCTGAATATAGCATGCTAAGGAAGCTGGGCAAACTGGTCTGGGAGTGCAGGACAAACATAGCCCAGGAAGAAGACAACACTGAACATAGCAACAGGGAAGTGCAAACTGCAACAAAGGCTCAGTAGACACTGGAGCAAGCCAATATTGCAGGTGGAGAACAGTGTGTGTAATTGCACAGAGATGTCTCACATCTACTGCAAACAACAATGCAAGCCACACACTGTAGAACTGTGCTATGCTGAAGTGAGGTTTGCCTGGGGCTAACCTGACTGCACAATGCTAGCACAACAGCCACACTGGTTAGCCCAGGGCAAATGGGAGCTATATATTTAAAGCCACCATGCAAATAAGTCTACTTAGGTAATCCATGAGCAAACAGGCACGTTTGCATCTCATTATGTACTGCTTAGCATACATTACCATGCTGTTTGCTCGGTGCTACTGCATGGAGCACACAGCTCCACCTTTTGGTTGGAATGGCAGTACGGGCTGGACCTTGCAGGCCAAGGTGTGCCCACAGCATCCCCTGTTGGTCAGAATGGAAGTACAGGCTGGAAGCAGCAGGAACTGTGTGCTGGCAAGCATAAGCAGTACACACAACATACCCATGCAGCACTGCAAGCAGTACATAACGCCGTAGATACATATATAAATACATATATATATATATATATATATATATATATATATATATATAAATAAGAGACAAAGAACCTCTGTGTGCAAACACTGAGGCAAGGGTTACCCCAAAGAGCATTTGGCTGGGAAGCCAAGTTTCAAGAAAATACAAAATCACACATGCCCACACAATGCAGAGCATCATGGGCTGCATATGCAAATCACCACAGAATGTTATGCTGGTCCAACTTTAAGCAGAATTGCATGGTGCCGAAAGGCCTCTCACACAGTTTGCAAAGGGTGCTATATAAATATGTAGGTATGTATGTATGTATCTATCTATAGATATAGATACAGAGATGCATTATAGTGGCACAGTAGTGCCACTATAGTTAGGGTTGAGTACCCCATTTAAGGTTAAAGTGTGAAATTTTGCAGGTTAATAACTTTGCCACCATATGACAGATTAGCCTGATATTTGGCAAGCATGGAGCAGTATCATAGATCTCTGGATCTACCAAGTTTTGTAATGGTCAGATATATGGTTGCAGACCTAGGTAGCGCCATAGAATGTGGTAATTACACATTTTTTGTGCATTCTTTGCTCATGCCTACAGGTTGCACAGTTTGTGCAACCAGTCCAAAATCTTCAGGGAACATGCATCCGGGGTCTCGATGTGCCTTTCGAAGATTTTGTGAAAAAATATTAAACAGTTCAAAAGTTATTCAAAAAACAATTCTCCCATTATAGTCAATGGGAAAAGTTAACAGACTATTTGACAGTGTCACAAATGCAGTTTTTAGTGTCGTGAATGACCCCTGTAGTGTCGCATATCCGCCATTTTGTTTTCAGTTACTGGTCACAGAAATGCTTGGCACTGAAATTTGAGACCCTGTAGTAACACAATTATTTTTGTGTTCACCTAGTCGAGCCCTGAGGATGCTAGCCATGTCTTTTTTGGGGGTTAAACACCCCAGAAATATGTTTTAAAAATTTTTGTAAACTGTAGTGTCACAAAGTAGTGTTGCACTTGCCACACTTTCATGATTTTTTTTTTTTGCGAAAGTGTCATGATTTGCATTACTATGCCCAAAGATTAGGAAATCTTTGCCACCCTGCTGCAAAAGAATGGTTTGGTCTTTTGGGCTGAAATGTGGAGGGAAGACAGCCAAGATCCACAGATGAGCCCTTTGGTGGTTTGGTGAAAAAATATTAGAGGGCTGCAATGTTACGGTACTCTGAGTTTAACACTTTCCATAGGCTAACATTCTGACATCCGCCGTGCTTGAGGTCTGTATCTGAGCAACCCGAGATATGGACTTTCATCAGAAAAACACTTAGCCCCAACTAGGGGGCTAAGTGCAAAACTAGCCAGGAAAGTCATAAATTATATGAAATTTAATTTTTTTTTCTACGTCGTATGGTTCATGAGATATAAGCAATTTAGTATTCCAAGGGCCAGATATTCAAAACTTTGCCCCTGGGCTAAGTTAACATTGCCCGGCGGGCAAACTTAGCCCGGACCACAAAGCAAGCTGTATTCAAAAGGAATAGCCTGGGGCAAACTGCTGCTTAATAAAGCATGAGAATGTAGCCATACAAACTGGCCCTGGAGTGCAGGGCAAACATAGCCCTGGAATAAGACAGCACTGAATATAGCAACCAGGAAGTGCAAACCACAACAACACCACAGTGCACAGCAACGTGAGGGCAGGTAGAGATGAGCTATGTGGCCAATGTGTGTGCCAGCAAAAGTGTGGACCCTATACAGCTGCAGGCAGCAGCAGATGTGAAAGAATAGCTAGCAGAACTGTATAATATTCCCTGAACCATTAGCATCGTGCTAACACGTTAGCGCGGCTTTAGTGCAGAGCTAAGCTGTTTGCCCGGTGCAAACACATTTGCCTGGTGCTAAGAATTGCCATATTCAAAAGTGGCATGCAAATGAGCCTACTTGGGTAGTCTCTGGGCAAACAGCCAAAGTAGCATCTCATTATTTCCTGATTTGCATGCAGTTTGCCCAGCATTACTGCAGGGTTCCACAGCTCCACCTGTAGGTCAGTCTGGAAGTACAGGGGCTGGCCAGGTCTGCCCGTAGCTACACCTGTAGGTCAGTCTGACAGTGCATGATGGTTGCTGCAGGCTGCATGTATGCAGTACAGCATAGCATTGCATGCTCCAGGGGACAACACAGCATAGACACAGGCAGTGATGGTGCTGCATGCAACCGTCACACTGTAGGCCATGCTACAGTGCACAGCAGACACTACAGTAGCAAGGGGGCTGGTAGTGTGAGGGACACAGCAATGTCTATGGTATGTAGGGCAGTGATTACCACTGCACTGTACAAGGTGATACACCCAGCTTGCAGGTGATCACTGACAGTGGACAGTACTGTTTCACTGCTGTGTGCTCCACAGATGCTGCACCTGCGGCATGGGATGCTCACAGTGACATATACATGGCCGGTTGTGTGTGCTGTGGCATCTGTACAGTAGTGTGGTAGGTGGCTAGGAATGCATGTAAGATCCGACAGGTACACAGGTGGTGGGGTAGTCCCACTACTGGCCCATGTGCACTGCGTGGTGTGTCCCAGCCTTGTGGCGACACCTGGGCTGTGGTGAGGTCTGGCCACCCGTACACCCTCCCCTCACTGGCCATCATGCCCAAAGTGCTGCATGTGTGTGTTGGCATCTGTTGGTCACCACAAACTTATGGTCTGCAGGAGTGTGCTGTATGGCCACACCACCATGATGTCCCCTGTGGGTCGGATCACCCCTTACCATCTGCGCTTGGCTGGGACTGGTGGCAGCTGTGGACATCATGGTGGTGCCATCAGTGAGCAGCATGTGTCCTCCATGTCTGACATTTTTTAAGTGTCATGCTCATAAGTTAGGGTCACGCAAGCTGTGCTATTTCATGCTAACACCACGCAAAGCACCAATGTCGTGCAAAGCTGTTTGCCCAGGATTAAGACTAGCTTTTCCTGGGTGATAATTTGTACCGCGCTAAGGATCGCGCAATGTCACATTAAACACCTTAGCATGGTGCTAGTTGCCGAATATCTCATAGTGCCTGTATTCATGTTCATTTTGCCCCTTGCCTGTCATTATGGTTTGCTTGGTGCTAATGCAATTTGCGTGCACTATTTGGCCTTTTGAATATGGCAGACCCACGCTAATCCCACGCTACTCCCGCACAAATGGTTTGCGCACCACGCAAAGCTTTGAATATCTGGCCCCAAGTGTTAATTTTCTGCTCTGAGGCCTATTATTATGCATACATTCTTTGTATTCACTGTGTTTCTCAATGCAGCTTTTGGGGAAAAAAGGGTGTGTGCTTTCGTTACTGTTACAGTTACAATTTTCACTTGCGTTTCCGTAACCATTTGCATTAGTGTTCCCGTCTACGCCACCGTGTGCATTACCCTTTGCATTTTCATTTTCATTTGCGCTTGCATTTGCATTACTCTTACCATTTGCATTTCCATTACTGTTTTTGTTTGCGTTTCGTTTTGCTTCACCATGTGATTACCTTTTGCGTTTGCGTATACGCCTCCGTTTGTGTTTCTCTTTCCTTTGGCATCATCGTTGGTGTTACTGTTACCATTTGCATTTCCAGTTGTGGTAACTTGACCATGCGCATTACCATTTTTGTTTCTGTACGCAATTGCGTTTACGTTTGCTTTACTGTTCGCTTTGGCATCATTGTTGCTGTTACTGTAACTGTTTGTGTTTCCAGTTGCATTACCATTACTGTTTGCGTGTTCGTCACTGTTTGCATTTCTGTTGGCCTTAGTGTTTGCATTTTCGGTTGCGTTTCCATTGTCGATTGCATTACTGTTTCCTTTTGCGGCGCCATTGTCTTTAACATTTGCATTTATGTTTGCGTTTGTGTTACCGTTTGCATTTTTCTTACCATTTGCATTTCCATTGGCATTAGAATTTATGTTACTGTTTTCGTTAACGTTTGCGTTTCTGTT
Source organism: Neoceratodus forsteri (assembly GCA_016271365.2). NCBI lineage: Eukaryota > Metazoa > Chordata > Ceratodontiformes > Ceratodontidae > Neoceratodus > Neoceratodus forsteri. The sequence goes on along the minus strand of CM057450.1, from coordinate 1,732,539,816 downwards.
GTCGTTAGCGTTTGCATTACTGTTTGCATTACCATTTCTGTTTTCATTAACGTTTGCGCTTGCATTTCTCTTACCATTTGCATTATCATTTATGTTTGCTTCACCATGTGTGCTACCATTTGCGCTTGCACTTGTGTTACCGTTATCATTACCATGTGACACAAAATCACATGGTGGGAGCTTGGGGACCAAAGGATCCCGCGCTCCCACCACCACATTCCATTCACTATTTATAGTGCTCATTTTCAAAAAGAAGGGAATTCATGGCAAAAAAATCTGTTTAATGCATCAGTTAGGGTTGTTCCACAGTGACAAAAGAGAGAAAATTCAGTGTTAGGGTTGCTACCCCTAGCACCCCAAGCACACCTGTCCCCACCAACAGGCATTGGTGTGTGTGTTGGGCTCATCAGTCCTAACTCTCACCCCATTCTCCTATACTGCACCACCTCAGCTTGTTTACACATGGGATGGGGTGACAGTTAGGACTGATGACCCCAACGCACACCCCGATGTCTGTTGGTGGGGACGAGGTGTGTTTGGGGTGCAAGGGGTGGCAACCCTAAGACCAAATTTCCTCACTTTGTTGCTGTGGAACAACCCTAACTGATGCATTAAACAGAGAAGTTTTTGCCATGAATATATATATAGAGAGATAGATAGTTAGCTATACACACACACACACACAGACACACACACACACACTACCTGTGGCCACACATTCCCTGGATGATGCCCCCCACTCCCCACCAACTGAGGTGGCCCGCAGCAGGTGTGGGTGGAACACAGTGGGGAGACAGAAGTATGCATGGGGCAGGCATAAGGCAATCATGGTGGGGGCGGGGGGATGTTGGCTGTAGAATCACTGGGCTGTGCACCACAGCCATCCAATATATAGGAACCTGGGCAGACAGGCTGGGTCAGGCAGCCCTTCTCAGCCATCATGGTCCCTGTTCCCACATGTGTCTGTTCCACTCCCTGGTAGTCCAGTGCCCCCCAGCATACCTCTCAACCTCTCAGCATGAAACATCATAGCACTGGCCTTACAATAGCATAACAAAGGGCCAGATTGTGTAGCACTTTTGTAAACTATAATATGTCTGCAGATACTGGGCCCATATAGTTTGTGATAAGGAATGTTTCTATCAAATGAGGTACATGGTGTAATAGTTCCTGGTTACAGAGATAGCTCTAACATTATATCGAATCTATGTGGAGCAAAGATAAGGCTGAGTGGGTAAACCATAGCACTATACAACACTGATAGTGGTTGAAAGATATGACCCCCAGCATGTTACCCAAACCCCAGTGCCACTACACTCGTATTATATCCATGGTGGTCTAGTGGTCCCCCCCACCCCCAGCACAATCTCTGACCCTCGTATCCACCAGACAATACCGTTTTTCATGGTGATCTAGTGGTTCCCCACCCCCTGCATGATCCCAACCCCACAGCACTGTAATACCCGGTGGTCTAGTGGCCCCCACCCATCAGCGACAGCTCCCACTCCCCCCGTAAACATCCTATGCATGGAGCTGGCAACTGGCTCAGCCCTCCTCTCACCACCATGACCGGCCGCTGACTGCGGTATACCTGAGTGATACTGAACTGAATGGGTGCGTCCTCAGTTCAGTGTCCCTCAGCCATACAGCAGTTGGTGGCTGGCTGTGGTGATGAGAGGAAGGCTGAGCCGTTCACTGGCTCCTTGTGTAGGATGTTTATGGGGGGAGCAGGTGCCATCACTGCCGGATGAGGGTCCGGTAGACCACCAGATATTTCAGTGCTGTGGGGTCAGGGATCATGCTCAGGGGGTTGGGGGACCACTAGACGACCATGGAACCAGGGAATGTTTGGCAGCTATGAGGTCAGGAATCATAATGGGGGGGCACTGCCACATTACTGCAAGCATTTTATTGGTGGTATTTGGTGCTGCGCTACAGGTCACGCTAATGCCTGTACTGCAGTGCTGTACATTTGAATATGCTGACTGCGCCGGCATTCACAGCCACTCCCCTGACCCCCACCTCTGCAAACATGATGTTTTAGCATCGGTACTACAACACAACGCTGGCACTTTTATGTCTTTGAATATTGCAGCCTGGTGCTAGTCCAACACTATTCCAGCACTACGGATTTGTGCCAGGTGCAAAGGTTTGAATATCTGGGCCTCAGATTCTTAAAGTAACATTTTTATTTATTTAAAAAATCTCATTAAGATACATTTTATTAAGATATTATTTTGCACCACTGGCAGATAATATGGCTTGTTTTTTTTAAGTGAACTGCCTAATTTTTTTTTTCTCATTTAAGAGGTTCTTTTTTGTAGCAAAGGGACTACATAAATGATTTAAAGCATGTATTTATGAAGTGGAAGTTATACATTTTCAAGAGGATGTGCATACTTAAAGGAGACGGGGAATTAATTTCATGGTGATTGTTAAATACAGTAAACTTTAAAAATGCTGATCCCTATTTCATGTCTCACTCGATGAATCTGTTTGCTTATCTATGCGCATGTAGTGCGAGCTTCTCATTTAAAGCCACTACGTAATAAACTCCCTTATGATCATACTGCAGCCACTGTTTCAATGCACTGTGTGCCAATTGCTGAATGTAACTAGCGAACCTGCTGTAACTCTGCCTTTTTTTCATTTAATTTTGTTAATAAAGTAAGCGTTATTTATTTGGTTTAAGTGATTCCTGGTATGTGTTGCATACCAGTTGCTTGAATAAGTATTGTTTCTATTTTATTATTTTACCACTTTGATTGTACTGTATGTTGTGTAGGAAAGGGGCTCACAGCCACATATGACACTTATTTGACAGTTTTATTATTCCACAACAAATGGAATGAAGGATCTGAAAGACTGTTTTGTTTCTTTACCCCTCACAACATGTCTCTAGGTCTTTCAGGCCCTGAGCAGCATCTTGTGCTGTGATTTGCAATGACTGGTCTTTCATTCTGCTAAGGGCAAAATGTTTTATGACCTACTACAGTGAGTCTTTCAAGCTACGAGGGGCAAATTGTGTTGTCACCCTCTAGAGCTCGTCTTCAAGCTCTGAGGGGTAAATTGTTTTGGGGTCTGCTATGATGGGTTTCTCAAGCACTGATCCAGGAGAGGCAGTGTTACTTAGGAGTCATCATTCTCTGTCATCAGTGTACTGTACAAGCAGTGTACTGTAATGCTTCCTAGCACCTGATGCTGGTACAATACACTGATGCTGGATAATGACGAATCCTGAGTCAATGCCTCTCCTGGATCATCACTTGAGAGATCTACCATAGGAGGTCATAAATCAATTTGACACATGATGGAGAGACATGCTTTGTGGGATAAAACAAAACAGCCTTTCAAATCATTTGCTCCATTTGTTGTAAAACAATAAAACTGTCAAGTAACTGCTGTGTGCCAACCTGTTGGCATGGAAGGCTGAGGCATCCTGCCTTAGCTCCCACCGTGCAGGTGACTCATGTTCATGGTGTGAATGGGTTGCTGGGGGTCTGCTGGGGAGGAGAAGGATTCAGCATCCCAGGGACAGCTCTTCTTCTCCGGGAAGGAGGGTGAGCAGTGGTCTGTGTTTGCCCAGCCCCTAGTGGAGGTTGGGGGCTGGCGCAACAATGCTTCCAACAGTGGGCAGAGGTGGGGCAGATGCCCTATGGAATGCACATGAGAACATGCATGGCACTGTCATTGGAATCATTGTATGCCCCGCCTCTAAAGGAAAATGGAAAAAGGTAACTCCAATGATTGGATGAAGAAGGGGGGCTAGCAGGTCCCGCTGCCCAACCAGCCACGGTGCCAACCCAAACTGGATCCAGTCTCCGGTGGGGGCCTGGGGTACCCCCCCACTGACCCCACCAGGGGGTGGCAAGCCTTGGAAAAAGAAGGTCATATTCAGCCAGTAGACGTTGAGGATATGGGATTTGGGCTCCCTCCAGAATGTGGTCCATTGGAGAAAGAGGCATAAAATGAATTAAGAAAAAAAAAGTAACTGTCATTTGTGGCTGCACGCCCCCCCCCCCACGCACACAACATACAGTACAATTACAATAAACTGGTAAAATAACAAAAATAACTGGAACAACACTCATTCAAGCATCTCATACTAGGAATGACTTTAACCAACTAAATAGTACTTACTTTATTAACAAAATGTAAAGAAAAAAGGCAGAGTTACAGCAGGTTTGCTAGTTACATTCAGCAGTAGTCGGCACACAGGACATTGAAACAGCATCTGCATGCCAGTCCATCAACGCAGTGGTTGTTTTTTTGCTTGCAACATTGGTGACTCGGGTTTGGGAGCAGACTCAGCTTCTGGAGGGCTGGCCAGGGGAGAATGTTTGAGCATTCTAGGGACTGCTCGCTTTCTTTTGGGGGGGAGGGGATCAAGACTCGTAGCTTGCCTGACCCTGGGTGGAGGCCCGAGGTACAGCAAGTCCCGCTGCTAGTGGGAGGGGCCGGGGAGTTGTGTGGTGGATGTCAGTGCCTAGCGCCTTGACGTCAGGATGCAACACCATGCAGGAAGAAAAATGGAGGAAAAAACATTGACAGAGTAATGGGTGGATGAAGCACCAATGCTGACCCAGATTGCGACTGCCTGTCTGACCACTGGGGGACCTGATGAGATCCAGAGACATCAGGGTGTAAGGGTCCAATCCCATACCTGCCTGGGGGGTATAACCACGGCTCCATGGGGGAACCTCTGAGGATTCAGGTTAGGCAGAGTTGTAGGGCAGCATCAGGTGTCTCCCAAAGAAGTGGAGCTCTGGCGTGGGAGGAGGACAAAAATATAAAGTTGAAAAAAAAAAGAAACAGCATCTGCAGTACGATCACAAGGGAGTTAGTTGCAGATTAGTTTTAAATGAGAAGCTTACCTGTACGTGCATGGATAAGAAGATGTAGTCATCCAGTGGGACCTGAAATAGAGATCAACATTTAAAAACAGTTACTACACTTAAAAAAGGTACAGAACAAAAAATATGTTCACATATGAATGCACAGATGAGCAACAAAATAGCTTTGAAACTGATTTTCTATCTCCTTTAAGTGAAATGGGACTATACAGTTTTAAAGAGGGAGACTGGTCAAAAGTACTGCTTTGCAGAATCAGAATCAGCCTACCCCCAATAACTATCATACCAAAAATTAGGTTTCTACATTACTCTGTTTTAAAGTTATGAGCTATTTTGTAACCCTGATCTCACTCAATGTTCAAAAAAGCCAGTTTCAGTGAAGAGCCACTGATGATGTCACAACCAGAACTCACAGACTAGTCTTCCCTGTCAGCGACCTTATAGGATCTGTTCTCTGAAGTTACAGAAGCTGTAGCTGCAGTAATCATTAAAAAATGACAGAGTTGCCTGCAGTGCTTGCATTTACAGAATGTTCAGATGCATGTTATTGTACTCTAGAGTGCATCAGGAGGCAATATTTGGAATGCAGTGGTGAATCAAAATAGAGAAGGTCAAAGTGGTGTACAATTTTAGACTGCTTTTGGGGGGAACATGCAATCTCAGCATGTGGCAGGGATGAGCCATCTCACAGTGTTGTGGGACACTCAGTCTCAGAATGTGACAGAAACACACAACGAGGAATTTAGTGGAGACTGGGAATTCTGGAATATAGTAAGGATATACACTGTCGGAATATGACAGGAAACACCATTTTTGTTATGAAACTGCTTGTCCTTGACACATTCCAGAACTGTATGCACCCACCACATTTCAAAATTGTGCATTACATCCCCATCACAATCCAACATTTTGCATCCAAGCCATATTCCAAAATTGCACACTCTGACACATTCCAAAATTACAGATCCAAACAACATTCCAAAGTTGTGTTTCAATACTACATTCTGAAACTGTCAGTGCCACATTCCGAAGTCATGTGTCAGTGCCACATTTCAAAATTGTGCATCAGTGCCACATTCCAAAATCATGCATCAGTGCCACAATTTAAAAATATACATCGGTGCCACATTCCCAAAATCGTGCAACAATGCCACATTCAGAAATTGTGCATCGGTGCCACATTCCAAAATCGTGTGTCAGTGCCACATTCCAAAATCATGTGTCAACACCACATTCTGAAATCGTGCGTCACTGCCACATTCCGAAATCATGCGTCACCACCATATTCCTAAATTATGTGTCACCTCCACATTCTGAAATCACGCATCATTGCCACATTCCAAAACTGTGTGTCACGACCACATTTGGAAATTAGGGGATCTCGCTAGATTCTGAAATTGTGCATCATCACTACATTCCAAAATCATGCATCACCACCACATTTGGAAATTATGCATCATCGCTAGATTCTGAAATTGTACGTCTCTGCCACATTCTGAAATTGTGCATCAGCGCCACATTCTTAAGTTGTGTGTCACTGCCAAATTCTGAAATTGTGCATCATGGCTAGATTCCAAAATTGTGTATTAGTGCCAGACTCCGCGGAACTCTGCATCAGTGCCACATTCCAAAGTTGTGCATCAGTGACACATTTTAAAATTGTGTATCAGTGCCAGATTCTGAAATTGGGTGTCACCACCACATTCTGACATTTTGCAGCACCACTAAATTCTAAAATTGTGCATCAGTGCTGCATTCTGAAGCTGTGCATCACCACCACATTCCAAAGCTGTGCATCACCGCCACATTGTAAAACTATGCGTCATCGTTAGATTCTGAAATTGTGCATCACCGCCACAGTCTGTAATTGTGCATCAGTGCCACATTCTGAAGTTGTACGTCACCACCAAATTCTGAAATTGTGCATCATAGCTAGATTCCAAAATTGTGCATTAGTGCCAGATTCCAAAACTGTGCGTCAGTGCCACATTCCAAAGTTGTGCTTCAGCTCCAAATTTCAAAACTGTGCATCAGCGCCAGATTCTGAAATTGGGCATCACTGCAACATTCTGACATTTTGCATTACCACTACATTCTGACATTTTGCGACAGTTCCGCATTCTGAAGTTGTGTGTCATATATGTAACATATTCTGAAATTGAGTCAATACCACATTCTTAGATTCTGTGTCCATGTTGCATTATGACATTGAATGTTGCCACCACAATCTAAAATCAAACATACATATCAACCATGTTCTGAAATTGTGCATCACCACCACAAGCCAAATTAATGCCTCCAAGACACATTATGAAATTACATATCCCTGCCACCTTTCACTACTATGTCTCCCACATTTCAAAACTGTGTATCTCTATCACATTCTAGAACTATATGACACTGCCATGTTATGGATTTTAGCATCTATGCCACTTTCCAAAAATTGTGTGTCCCTGCTACTTTCTGAGAGTATGTCATTGCTGCATTCCCCAGTTGCAGCATAGTGGCATTTCAAAATGTCATCTCTTCAGTATTTGAAAAACTGTACACTGCATTCTAACCCTCCATCACATTCTTAAGTTCTATACCTTGCATCTGTACAGCATGGAAATGCATGCCCTGTCCCACCCAATGTCAGCTTTCCTTTTTCAGATATTTACTACAACTGCACTTTATGTAATGTAGGAGAAATAAGTCTTATAAGGTAGTCTGTAAGAAGGACTAGGCTATGAGTTCTGGTTGTGACATCATCAGTAGCTCTTTACTGAAACTGGCTTTTTTGAACATGCAGTGAATTTAGTGTTACAAAATGACTTGTAACTTTTAAACAAAGTAACTTAGAGATCTCACTTTTAGCATGAGGTTGATTGGGGATATGCCGATCTAAATTTTGAATTTATTGATGCCAGACATTTTGGCCGGACTCCTTCTTTAAAATTAGCCTGTACTGAGTTGTATAAGGCTTGAATCAAATAACTACAGGCACAGTGAGTATTCATACTGTGCAACACCCCAGATACTCAGCTGTTTGTTATTCAGTACTTTTGGCCAAATATGAAACAGAATTAAATGAAAATCTCAACCCCTCACTGGGAGGCAAGGGCTAGTCTCATGGACATCTACTACTGATCTCAGTCATTTTCAGACCCTTGTCCATCCCTGATTTTCCCACACATGTAAACAAATCAGCTTTTGGCACTGTATCCGGAGACATGTTTCAATCTTATCCCCTCCTTAGCCTAAATCCTAGTCTCCAAACATCCATACTTCAATGATGAGGCCTCTCCTGACCATTGATCCCTAATTTGGTAGTCATTGGTAGGCTACACACCTGGTTTAGTCATCCCCCCTTTCTAGCCTACAGCAGTTCCACTCTCATTCAACTATTACAGTCATCTGACTGTATTAGTGAGCTAAGTTGCGACTCTTAGGGTGGAATTATCTGCATCATTGATGATCATAGGCAGATGAATAGGTGAATTGGTGCATGTGCTATTAACAGTGGCATGTTGTGGGGCTTGGGGTTAGGTTACAGTAGATAGAGAGGTGTAATGAAAATTACACAGCTGACTAGAGACACAGTGCCAGAAGTAGGGATTTAAAAATAGTATATGGGAGAGTTGGGTGAGGGCAAGGAGGATGGAAAGTGATTGGGTTGGGGGGAGGGACTAACACTAGCCACCTGGGGGATAGAAACTTTTAAAAACTTTTCATTTTTGATCTTTCTGAATATTTTTCTCCAGGAAACATGGAAAGGCAATGGTAAAAGACTAAGGTCCATCTAAGTTGTTCTTTGCTACCCATCTACAAACCACTTGCTACAGCTCCTGTGCAATGTGGTTTCACTAGTCCTTTACATATGCCCCATGCTTTCGGGAAGTCTGCCATAGTTGCGTCCTTTGCTTCCTCTCCTTCCTCTTCCTCTTCCTCTCACTTCCTCATCTCTCACTAAACCAACCCCTACCAGTTTATATTCATAACCCTGGTAGTGACATGTGGGTCTTGAAAAGGCTCCCATGATCTAGCTTGCTCATCCCTTTCATATATTTAAAGGATTCAATCATATTCTCCCTTTCCCTTCTCTTCTACAGTGAATAGATATTCAACCTGAATAATGCCTCCTTGTATTACCTTTCATGCTGACCAGTAATCATTTTTGAGGAAAAGGCTCCAGAACTTAATGCAATACTCTAGGTGAGATCATACTAAGAACCTGTAGAGGGGCAGTACCACCTCCATCCTTCTGCTGCAAAAGCCCCTCCATGCAATCCCGCATCTTACATGACTTTCCTATTGACTTAGCATATTGCACTGATTTGATGTTATTATGACTGACTCCTCATATCTCTCTTCATTGGTAAGACAGATTTCTACACCCATAGCTGATTGTTTGTCTTCAGCTTCCTTTTGCTTATACAGTATGCATAACCTTATATTTTTGGCATTAACCATTAACTGCTACAACAATAACCATCTTTCCACTTTATTTAGAACTTCATTTAAGTCTTCTTCCCCCTCTTCTGAGCCCACCCTGCAAAATAATGTTGTGTCATCTACAAAAATCAAAATGTTCCCCTTTATCCCTGTACCTGTGTCATAGATGAACACACTTAACAGGACTGGTCCCAGAACTGACCCCTGTGGCACCCCACTAGTGACATCCCTGATAATACAGCATTCCACATTTACTACTATCCTCTGTGTCCTCCTTCTCAGCCAACTGTTCATGAATCTTGCAAGGTTCTCAGCCACCTCATCTCTACTAATTATTATGCGTGTCTCCCACGTAACACTGATTCACAGGCTTTGTTGAAATACAGATACAGCACACTGCTTGACCTTTGCCTACTGCTTGGGACACAAAGTTGAAATCAGTCAGTTTTGTTTAACATTACCTTCTCCTCACAAATCCATTTGGTGATTCTCATACAGCCTACTTGTCCCTAGGTATTCTACAAGGGTCTTCTTAAGGACAGAGTCTATGAGCTTATTCATAGTTGATGTTAAAACTAACCAGCTTATAATAACCAGGGTCCTCTCTGGTACCAGATCATGCAGGGAGACTATGCCCACACTTCTCCAATCACTTGGGACTACTACAGTTTCCAGTGAATGGGTAAACAAGAGCACTAGTAGTTCCGTCAACTCATTATTCAGTTACACAAAACTCTAAGATGCAACCTGTCCAGTCTGGAACACTTATCCACTCTGAGTGCCTTGAATCTCTTTACTACCCTTGGTCCTGAAATATTTGTCACATTTCTAGTTCTTGCAGCATTTTTTACCAGGATTAACACTGTAGTCTGGAATGGGACCCACAGCATTGACCCACTGCCTCAGCTATAAAGACTGAGCAAAAGAAGATATGGAGATCAGCTTTCCCTTTTATCCTCCTCTACAGATTGTTCTCCATTTATAGCCTAACAATTCCTTCTTTTGATTTCCATTTTCCCTCTGATTCATCTAAAGAAGATCTTGTCATTGTTTACCCCTATGACATCCTATGCTATGTGTCCAATTCTACTCTTCTAAAGACATTTTAAATATGCATCCCTCTTTGAATCTATACTATCTGACTTGTATCTCTTGAATGCCATATTCTTTTTTTCTGACTGCCTTCTTCACTTCCTCAGTGGACCAGATTGGCTTTCTATGCCTCCTTGCTTTACCCACCTATTTTATGCAAGTTTTAGTAACTATACTTCCAACATGCTGTCCTTAATGTTTTTCCATTATTCTTCTACTGTTTTTGCCTCCTCCATTCCATTTAGATTGTCTTGGAGCTGTTCTCCCATGGCTTTAAAGTTTGCCCTTTTGAAATCCGCAGTTGTAGTTTTAGATTCAATCTTTGTTTTTCTAGGACAAGGGAGAATGAGACTGTGTTACAGTCACTCAGTCCCAGTAGCTCCCTTACCTTCACTTGCCTGATCTCATCTTTATTTGATAGAACTAGCTAAGAATTATCCATGTTTTGACCTAGCAAGAATGGGAATCCTTCAGAAGAGCCAGCAGAGGGAGATGCCAGGACGCCAGGAGACTCTGCCCTACTTCCATCCCTGCAATGCTGTAAATATTTATTGTAACCTGTTATGTAGTGCTTCTGCTACTAGGTAGGGAACTGCAACTCTCCTGCATAGTAATATGTAATTTGTTGCTTACTGCTTCTAGGCAGGGTACCGCAACTACTTATTCTTTACTAACACTAACTGGGGTCTATTTGTTCACCTTACTCTGCTCAGTAGGGGCTACTGTGCATTTTACTGTTGCTTCTGCTTATTACAAGAACTGTAATGTACTAAGTTACTAGTGCTAATAGCCATGGCTTAGTTGTTTACCATACACTGCAGTATCTGTTACTTTGGTACTGCTTCCACCTGCTGGGCTTAGTTGTTCACTATACACTGCAGTGTCTATTACTTTTGTACTGTTTCCACCTGCTGTGCTTATTGCCCTGTCCCACCTATTTAATTTAGCCCTCATCCCCCCACCCCATTTGTGCAATAATACTTCCACCCTATCTGGGTGTAGCCCGCATCCCACCTAAATTGTTCCTATAGGCTCCCAACCCATCTGGTTGAACCCACTTACCCAAATTGTTCATTTAGGCTTCCACCCTAGCTGGGTAAAGCCCACAGCTCCACAAGTTATTTAAATAGGCTCTCACCCTCTCTAGGTGAAGCACACATCTCCCCACTTTGCTTACTTTGAGTTCCATCCTATCTGGGTAAAGCCACATCCACCTAAATGTGTTTATTTAGGGTTCCACCATAGCTAGGTGTAGCCTGCATCCCCCCCAACTGGTTTATCCAAACATCCTCCTTGTCTGGGAAAAGCTACATGCCTTTCCTTCTAGTTCAGGCCTCTGCTCTTCTTGACACCCTCTGGTCAGACTAGTCCTCCTCCTTGCCCCACTGATATTTCCCACACTGTTAGAGTCTTCCACCATGTTGCTTCACTTCCTAGCTATCTGCCCCCTCATCTCCCTCTCCCCTTTCCCACCATCTAATGCCCCCTCCCTTCCTGGTTCCTATTCCCTGTACCCCACTACCTCCCCACCTTGCCCTTTCTCTTCCTTTTTCTCCCTTCCCCATTCCCCCTGGTGTCCTGGGTGCTGCCTCTTACCTGCTCCATTACTCCATTCAGAACCTCTATGGTGCCTCCTGCCCCTACCTCCCACTCAACTCCCTTTGCCATTCCCTCTCCCCTTCCCACTCAGCAGTTCCATGGCTCCATCAAGCTCCTTGTAGTCTTGCTGCTCTTTGTGGTGGTGACATGGAGCTTAATCCTGGTCTTCCCCCATCTCTCCAGTGCAACTTCCCAAAGGACTGTGGGTTGCCCACCTTAACATCCACAGCCTCCTCCCAAAGTTGGATCTGTTGCAGACCCTCATGATCAAATGCCAGCTGGATGTTCTCATTATCTTGGGGTCTTTGCTCTCCCACAAGGTCCAAGACCCTGCAATGTCCATATCTGGTTACTCCATAGCTAGACAGGCTTGTTCTAAGAGAGGTGTAGGTGTTGCAATCTACCTCTCCTCCTGCATCCAATGTGTACCTGTGCTAGCTGTCCCTTCCCCCTATGGGTATCAACTACCCCTCTTCAAATTCTCTCTACTGCTTACAGTCCCACTTTTCATTGCAGGAGTGTACTTCTGCCCTGGCCTATCCCTTGCTTCAGTCACCGAACTCCTCTCCTCCATCTGATCCCACTTCTCATCTGGTGAGTTGCTGCTACTTGGAGATTTTAACACTAACTGACTCTCCCACTCGAGGCACAAAGTTAGCCAAAACATGAAATCGCACTAGCTATCCCAACTAATTTCAGACCCCACCCATCTTAATCATAAATCCTTAAACCACACACTAGAGGACTGGGTAATCTCCTCTCAAACCCACCTTACTGTGAATACAGGTATCCTTCCAGATGTACTCAATGTCCATCACATAGTCTATTGTGTGTATAGGATTCAACGCCACAAATTTATCCTAAAATCATCTTCCTACAGTCTTTCAGGTCACTGGAATTATCTTCCCTCCTTGCATACTTGTTGGCCACTGACTTGTCCCACATCTTTATAGCCACCAATATCAACTTGGCTCTTGACTTCTTCCATAGCAAATTTATAGTATATGGTTAAGGCTTACTGTGTGTGGAATTCAATGAGTCTCAAAAAGTTGTTAAAGGAGAGTTCAAAGCTCATGGAAAGTTGTTGTAGTATTGTTCTGACCTCACAACGATACCTTGACAACTTTCCCCTTGGCATGCTACCTGACTGAAGGAAACCACACTCTGCACAAAAAATTTCAAGGCAAAATGGTGGCACTGCTTAGTGAGTGGATCACCAAGACAGTTTGGACACGGACAGCCATAGTTGGCTCTGTGTTACCAAACTCCACTAATTTGCCAGGTTTTTTAAATACTTTCCTCTGTGAAGCTTTGGAGGGTTGGGAATGGAGCAGAACTTCAGTGAGTGACATGGTAGCAGACTAAGATGCTGGGAGCAAGCTGAAGTATTTACACAAGGTATGAAACCTTCCGAAATTAAACTTTTTAAATCTCAGGGAACCAAATAATATCAAAATGCATTTATAATGTGCTTTTCTACAAATCAAAGTGCGATTACATATCAAAATAACATCAAACATAATAAATAACAGCATAAAAACAATAAAAGCAGCAGTAGACCTATTCAAACGCTAATTCAAACAGACAACTTTTCAGAGACACCTTAAATGACTCAGTGGACAGACAATCTCTAATCTGACAAGGTAGAGAATCCCACAGGGTTGGGGCCATAAAAGAAAAAGCTCTGGTTCCAGATGACTGAAGACGAACCCTGGGAATCTCTAGCAATCCCTCGTCAGTGGAGCAGAGTGGGCAGAGAGGGCGGTAAGGTTGAAGGAGATCTTGCAAGTAGCCCGGTCCCTGACCATGTAGGGTCTTATAGGTCAGCAACGTGACCTTGAAAGTGATTCTCCACTGCACCAGCAGCCAGTACAGTTCGAACAGCACAGGTGTGATGTGGCAAGTTCTTGGTAACCCAGTCAACAACCTGGCTGCAGCATTCTGCACCAGCTGCAGGGAACGGAGATCCACTCCCAGCAACCCTAGATATAGAGCATTACAGTAATCAAGACATGAGGAAACAAAGGCATGGACCAACACAGGAAGGTCATCATGTGGCACAAGGTGTTTTATCAGAGCAATATTCCTCAGATGGTAAAAGGAAGACTTGACAGTGGCTGACACCTGTGCCTTCAGTGTCAGCTCGCTGTCAAGAATTATGCCCAGATTCCACACCTGTTCAGAAGGACTCAACTGGTTACCCCCTAGTACAAGGCCAGAGGGAAACCCAGGAGTCAACTTCTCTGCACGATGACCCGGGTCCACAACCTATATAAAATAGTGTATGGGTAACCATAAACAACAAGGATTTGTTTCCATTTCAGGAATGTGATTCCATCAAATGGACTCACTCTTGAGGTCTGAATGACATCATCATAGCCCCTAGATGAAAACATAGCCTTGTTGTGTATGGTCACTCATACATAGTTCTAGATATATATGGCTGTCTGTGACTATTATGCCTCCCTAAGGAAAACCAGGATCTGAGGTTCTCACCTTCCATGCATATCTGCTGAGCTGCTGGCTCACCTTCAAGCTTGTGATAAGGCCTGGCACTCATATGAGACCCCAAGTTCCCCTGCCACCCAGTTCAATTTTTGGACCCTTTGCAATATGTACAGAAAAGCCACTAGGCTTGTGAAATCCCACTACTTTGCATCCACACTCCAGAACAACCTTAATCACCCCTACAAGTTCTGGAAAGATATCCACTCTCTTTTCTCCCCCAACCCAGTTTTCCCTGCCCATCCTCAAGGCTGGCAACTCCCACATCACTGGCACTGTTGCTGCTGCTTCTTTCAGCTCCTTCTTCACCACCTTCTCTCTATCTCTCCTCCTCTCTCCCCCACACCCTTCCTTTACACACCTTCTCTTTCTCTCCTACCATTCCCTTGGCCTCTTTTCATACCCTTCTGGCTCTTAATCACCAAAAGGGTATAAGCCCAGATGGTCTTGACCCTAAGCTTCTGTACCTCTCTGCACCAGCAATAGTCTTCTCTGTTTCTTTCTTCCTTCACTTCTCCTTCTCCATCTCAACCTGAATGCCTGGAAGGGCTACAGGCATATTGCACCCCCAAAAAGGAGTGATCCTTCCACTCTTGGAAACTTTTGTCCCATTTCTCACCTCCCCGCATTGATCAAGCTCCAGGAACATCTTGTCCCATCACAGCTAACCTTCCTCCTCGACTCTGCCACCTTTTCACTCCTTTCCAGTCTGGTTTCTGAAGGTCCTACTAACATCTACCCTTTGACACTGTGTCAAACTCCCTTCTCCTGGACAAGCTTAATGCAGTGATGCTCTCTGCCTCCTCAACCAGCTGGTCCCACTCCTAGCTAGAGGGCAGATCACAAGTTATCTGTATTAGAAACATCCTTTCCCCTCCACTCCCTATCTGTTCAGGCATCCCAAAGATCTCTCCTTGGCCCCATACTCTTCTCCATATTCCTAAATGACCTCCACTCTATCTGTTCCTCTGCATCAATCCACATATACGCAGATGACACTGTGCTGCTTACTTCTGGCTCCAGACTGTGGCTGACATTGCTGTACATCCTCAACAGGATTTTGACAGTGTTCAGCATTGATTCTGTTTAAACCTTCTGTCCCTCAGTGTCAGAAAACTGTCTCCATGATCTTTGGCTCCCTGCAAAAGCTGGCCAGAATCTCTCCCCTCCCCTCCTTCCCTACTCTGGTGTCCTCTCCTTCAGGTACCTTGGGGTCTGGCTTGACCAGCATCTTGATTTATAAGTACACATTAATGCAATCTACCAAAAGCTTCACTTCAAAGTGGATGTGCTGTAGAGTCACGTGATGAGCTTATTTCAGGTAAAACGCAGGGCTCCACTGCTCCCTCCAGACCCAAGCGGTTGTTTTTGGTTTTATATACCCGGTACCAGCGGTATTTAGTTCCCTTTCCTCGTTCGGAGTTCTGTTGGGTGCTTCTAGCTGCTCCGTTGCCTGGCAGAATTGGGTTTGTGGTGGTTGGAAGGAGTGTGAGACTGAGTGCTTCAGAGGATTTGGGTAGGCCGGGCCCGAGCTCGAGTAAGGCATGGAAGCCGAACTAGTGGAACCACTCGCGGGGCATGCCCCCGCAACTAAACAGCTCAAGCCCCACCTGTCCGTTGATGCAGATCAGGGAGAGGACTCTGATAAGGAAGGGGGTGTGGGTGGCAGTGCTGAGGACATCAAGGAGATTAAGTCCTTTCTGCAGGGTTTGGTGATGGATTTCTCTGAGGTGAAGCCGGCTCTACACTCACTGGCCCTAAGAATGAGTGATGCTGAGGCTAGAATTTCCTCACAGGAAAGAAAAGTCTCTACGCTGGATCAAGAAGTAGTGATGATCCGGAAAAAAGTCAGGAAACTGGAAGAGAGGTTGGAGGATCAAGATGCTAGAAATCGCAGGAACAACCTCATTTTAGCAGGGCTCCCAGCGAGGGCTGAAGGCCTGGAATGCGTCTCCTTTATCCAGGATCTGCTATTAAAAATGTTTGGCCCTTCACCTTTTGGGGAAGAGTACAATTTGGAGAGGGCTCATCGAGCACTACGGGAGACCCCACCGCCGGGGGCCCGGCCCAGAGTTATAATTATGAGGTTTCTCAATTATAAGGAGAAATCTTATGTTCTTCAGGTCTCCAGACAGAAGAAACCTCTGCAATGGAACGGGGCCTCATTGTGGTTTTTTCAGGATTTAACTCCTGGCACTCGAGAAAAGCAGAAGGAGTATACGAACAGTAAGAAGAAGCTTTACTTAGCAGGGATAAAGTTTTGGATCCTCTATCCGGCTACTCTTATGGTGCGACTGTCATCCGGAGAAAAGAAGTTTCTAACAGCTAAGGAAGCACTGGAGGGACTCCGCTCTGATCTTCCAGATCTTTTCAAATCTCCAACATGATTGTGTTCTCTTATATGAGGATTACTTTTTTCAGGATGAGGACTTCTGGGAGTTAAGGAGTCCTTAACATGAGCTACGAGGTCAAGCTAACCTTTGGCATAAACTGAGACATTGAACAGCAAGTTTTGGATTTGACTTTGGAGGGGTTTCCCCCTCTTTCCCCCTCCTTTTTTTTTTTTTTTTTTTTTTTGTGCTTTAGTCTTGTGTGCCTCTCTCCCCCCAGGAGGGGAGGGAGGGGAAACGGAAGGAAAAGGATGGGAACATGAAAAGAAGATTAAGGAAAGACTGGGGTGACTAAGGCCCTTTGTTCAATGGACTTTAGGCCGCCAATTAGGTGGATTGGTCTTTCTGTGGGATTAGGCTTAATCTGGGGTGGGGTGTTCATATCAGCAATTAATGGGTGTGTTATTATGGAATAATATAGTCTCTAGCTGGGGCTATTGGATGAGTTTCTGCCTGCTTAGGCGAGTATGGGAGTGCCTCGTTTGAGGTTTAGAGGTTTTTTTTCTTTTTCTCTCTCTGTTGGGCATCATGTATATTTGTAAATTATATGGGGGCACCATTTATTTACTCAATGGGGTTTGGTTTAACCAGGTCTGAGGGGGATATAAAGCTAGTTTTGGGTAAAGAAGCTAATGACTGGGTTTTGGGGGTCAGAAACGGATTCATCCATGACTCAACAGGAAGCTGGAGGTCGGTCTTGGGACCGGGGATGGGGAGGGTTTAGGGGAAAGAGAGAGTCCTCGACTGGGATGTTTGAGGTAGACCTCAAGAATGGATTTGTCTTGATCCTTTTCTTAATTTGCTATTAGCTAGATGGTATTATACACTGTGATTTCTTGGAATGTTAAAGGTTTGAGGGGACGAAATAAAAGACTGACAATCCTACGGTATGTGGAGCAGCGGGGGACTCATATTGTGGCTTTTCAGGAAACACACTTATTATCGGACGAACTAGATTGTTTAAAGAAACATTGGGTGGGTCAGGTATATGGAGTGGGGAAGGAGAGGGCGTCTGGCGGGGTTGTGATTATAATTAACAAGTCTTGTCCCTTTGAGGTGACCCAGGTTTTGACCCGACAGGATGGTAGGGGGATTTATGTGATGGGCACTTTACATGGTAAGGCAGTAGTGGTGGCCTCTATATATGGACCAACCCCACCACAACCCGAATATTTGCCTCAATAGAGGAGAATATTGCCCCGTTCCCGTCACTCTCTTTGATATTAGCGGGTGATTGGAATTTATGTTTAGACAACAAGGAGGATAGGGTGCCTATGTTTAAAGGCCCCAGGTCTAGGGCCCAATTAGCCCTGGCTAAGTTTTAGAGGTCACAGGTTTGACAGATCCATCTAAGCTTTTTCCTAATGGGGGCCCCAAAATGACATTTTACTCGGCGGCTCATAAAAGTCATACTAGGATAGATTTTTTTTTGGTAAATAGAGTGGCATTGGGGGAGGTTAGAGCGTTCTCGACCGAGGGTAGAACTCTTTCAGACCACTCCTTGATTCAGATGCAATGGGAACCTAAGTCCCTACCTCCCAGACCTTATAGGTGGAGGCTTCATGACTGGCTTTTTTTGGTGAAGGAGAGAAGGAGAGAAGGGATGAGTTAGAGGGGGCTCTCAAGGAAATTATTAATGTGCAGTTGCCTACATTGATGGATAAGAGGCTAGCTTGGCCTACTTGTAAATTTTTATACTCTATGGCTGCTAAATATTTAGCTGCTAAAGAGAGGCTGATTAGGATGGTGAAAGAGGAATTTCTAGAGGGGGCCATAAGCACTCTGTCACAGCAGGAGGGGTTGTCAGAAGAAATAGATAGGGAGCTTAAAAGCTTAAGGGAGGAACTGTCAGGGATTTTGTATGGGAAGACTGAATTTTGGTTAAATAAGATCAAGGCCCAATACAGAGACAGCGCTAGATAGGGCAAAAAGGGAAAAAGTTGCAGCTTGCCCAGAAATGACCCACTTTCCACAGGACAGTGGGTCCAAAGTGGTGCACCTGTTTCTAACAATAGCTGAAAGATGGAAAACTAAACAGTAGAAAATTATTTTCACTCAACAAATTTAAGCTTCTGTACTAGTGAAATTTCTACTTACGATTAGGTTTGGACCCAGTTGTTTCTCATTTTGACCCACATTTTTTACACCTATGGGTCTAATTTGACCCATGTTTTAAAACCCCTAGAGCTGTCACTGGCCCAATATCTCCGCAGGGGGATGTGCCGGGGCGTCTCCTGGCAGCGAGAATTAAGGAGTGGGAGGCCAGTCAGACTGTTACTTCGCTTTCATATGAAGGGAGGCTAGTGACGGACCCTCAAGATATGGCCGAGGTGTTTGCCTCATGTTTTGAAAAGATATACCAGGAAAGTGCTCCAGGGGGGGAGCAGGAGGTTAGGGAATATTTGGAAGGAATTCAACTTCCGTTAGTGGACCCTGCTTTTGCTAGGGAGTTGGAAGGTCATATAACATCCTCCGAGATTATTGAGGTGGTTAGATCCCTTCCATCAGGTAAATCGCCAGGGCCTGATGGCCTAACGGTGAAATTTTACCAAACACACATTCAAACTATACTTCCTGTTTTAAAATAATTTTTTTCATACTATAATGCGGGATGGTATTGATCATTCACCCATATATCAAGCATATGTCACGTTAATACCCAAACCAGATAAGCCAAGGGATGTTTTGGGAAGCTATAGGCCTATAGCCTTAATAAATCAAGACATCAAGATACTTGCAAAGATCTTGGCTAATAGGATCTTGACTGTGGCTCCAAGCCTAATTAGTCAGGAACAAGTAGGCTTCATGCCGGGAAGAGGAGCTAAAGATGTGCTTAGGAAAATACACCATATTTTAAATTCTGCTCCTGACTCCCGGGCCCCCTTAGCCTTGATCTCCCTAGATGCCGAAAAGGCATTTGATCATGTCTCTCATCTATTTTATTTACTACAATGGAGAAGATGGGATTCTCGGAGGGGTTAATTAGGGTATCAAGAATCTATATGCACCTATCGGCTAGAATTTTATGTAATGGTTATTTGTCGAGGAATTCCAGCTTAAGAATGGTACTCTGCAGGGGTGCCCTCTTTCACCGATACTGTTTAATATTTACTTGGAGCCTTTGTTAAGATACATTAATAGGGAGGTCGGGGTTCAGGGAATCGGGGTCGATGATTTGGTTTTGAAAATCTCAGTCTTCGCGGACGATATATTGCTCCACCTTCGAGATCCAGCAACTGGCTTTGAAATGGTTAGAGAGCTAATAGATCGGTACTCTAGGGTTTCGAATTACAAACTGAATCTCACTAAAACCCAAATTTTACCTCTGACTCCACATGTTTTTAAAGTGGATTTTGCACCCCTGGGGATACAATGGAATGATGATAAGTTGAAGTACTTGGGAATCTGGATTACAGCAAACCAAACATCTGGTGCAGATGCCAACCTGGGGGGAATTATTTCGGAGATCTCGGGGGTATTTTAAGATGGAACAAACTCCCTTTGAACTTTACAGCACGTTTGGGCATCATTAAGATGAACATCTTGCCGAGGGTGCTATATCCGATCTATCTCACTCCTTATAATATCCCGGTTAAGTGGTTTAAGCTAATTAGGAAAATGTTGACGGGTTTCCTTTGGAGTGGCAAGCCTCCCAGGATTAAACACAATGTGCTGTGTAGGCCGTACGAGAGGAGGGGGTATTAGGCTACCTGATCTTCAGGCTTACTATGTGGCGGGTCAGTTGGGCTTTATGGCCCAGTGGGCGGTGGACTTGTATAAGGGAGAATATTGTCCTGCTTGGTTACAAATTGAGAGGAAGCTGAGAGAGGTATGGGCTATTCCCTGATTCGTTGTTAACGTTGGGCCCAAAAGGAATGGGCAAGGTAGGGGTGGGAAATCCAATAGGAAATCACTGGAAGCTTGGTGGTCATTTCTCACTCCAACCCAAAGAGAATGTCAGGTGAGGTCTAGGGATCAGCCTATTCTGGGTAACCCTAACTTGACCATAGGAGGCTTGGTGCTGGGGCAAAGGTGGGCGGTATATTTGAAAGGTCTCAGTCTGAGAGATACGCAAAGGGGGGAGGAGAATATTCCTACCACCTCAATGTGATGGCCTGCCCTTCTTCCAAAGGTTACAGCTTAAGCAATTTATTGCGGGAGTTCGGGGGGGATGGGGGGATTATTCAGACAGTTTTCTCTCGTGGGGAAGTTTGAAGGAGGCCGTGCATAGATCCAGTTCACTCTCCTGGGTGTATAAACTTCTCCTGAATTCCCGATGTTCCAGTGCCCTTACTGTTGTCCCTTATTGGGATAAGGTGTTGACTTCTAGATTAGCGTGGGACAGTATCTGGGAAGCCACCAGATATAATGTTATTCCTAAATATAGGAATATGCAGATCTTTGTGGTTCACAATATCTACTATACGCCCACTAAGCTATATTCTAAGTTCTTGAGACAGACAGATCTGTGTTTCCGGTGTGGGACAGCAACAGGGGATTTGCTTCATATTTTATGGAGTTGTGATAAGATTTCTCCATTATGGAATAAGATTAGACAGGGTTTGGACCCCAGTTTAGATTACTCAGGTTATTTAACCCCAGAAATCTGTGTGTTAGGTGATTACTCTATAGTCAGGAGGGTCACATCAAGATTTCACCTTGCTTTAATGGGGTCTATTGTTAAAGCATTCATCCTGAAACATTGGAAAGATGACCAGGCTCTTTCATACGAACAATGGGTGAAGGATCTGCGGAGGGCTTTAGCTAGGATTAAAAAACACCTAACATCTGAGGGTAGACAGGAGGTCTATAGTATTAGGTGGGCAAGTTTGGAGGCAGCCTACTCGTAATAGGTAATAACTGATAGTATACAGATCTGCCTGCTGGGTGGCGATTAATAGAAGGATATGAGCTGGGAAGGTGGTTCTCTCAAGAGGTAGGTACCGTGGGTTTTAGGTTTTTTCTTTCTTTTATGAAGATTCCCTATAGAATGGGTGGTTATATTTGTTAACTAGTGTTGGAATCAATATGGATCTGATTGGGATATGGGTTTGGCGAGGATGAACTTGAGGTCGTTGGGGCTTTATCGGATTGGGACTCTCTTTCTTTCAGGGGACACACTGGATATCCGCCCGAGATGACCAGGTCAACCAGGATTATTGGATGTTAAATGTTGTAAGTTTCATTTTGGGGAAGCTCGAATATGGGAGAATGAGTTGTCTTAATTTGCAGTGGGACATGAGGGCTTCCGTGTGATGTTTAACTTTGGATGGGGTGGTATCCTTGTGTGTATGTAAACAGGGGATGTACATAGTTTGCACAGCCAGTTTTGGGGTGTGCGTCCGGTTCTCCGGGTTACGGTTTATGTTTGTATGTCTTGTTGGTATTGGAAAAGAAATAAACTTTTTCTTTAAAAAAAAAAAAAGTGGATGTGCTGTATACAAACAAATCCAGTATTCCTCTCCATACCCACAGTGGGCTAGTCACAAGGATGATCCTTCCCATCTTTGATTATGGTAACATTGTCTACAGTGCCACTGCTTTGTCCTTACTTGCCAGACTTAACCCCATCTTCCACTCTCTCTGCCACTTTGCCTTGGACTGCCCCTTTGTACACGCCACTCTGCTCTCTACTGCTCCCTCTCCCTCCCTTCCTTCCCCTGATGCCAGGTGACTCATATACTGTGCCACCTTCACCTCCAAAGTCTGATTTGACTCTCCCCCTACTTGTCTGCTCCCCTATTTACTCCTACTTGCACTGGAACACTGCTTCCTGTTTCCTTTCCCTCCCCCCAAGAAACCTTTCTTGGGCCAAGCTGCCTTCTCGTATTGTTTACCTAAACTGTTTCCTCCTTCCCTCTGTCTATCCACTCAGCCTTGTCTTTGCTTCTCTCAATGTGTGGAATATAACTTAACACAATATATAAAAAAACCTACAAGGGAAAAGAACACCCTAGGTTTAGTACTTAATTCTGATAAAACGAATATTAACAATTGTGCAATGTCACCCCCCCTCGGCAATACTGACCATATGAGTATAAACTTTGCTAACCAATGTACACCTAAACATTTGTTAGGATGTACAGAAGTATTCTTATATAAAACTGCAAATAAAACAATGATGAATCATGAAATTAATAATATAAATTGGAATGAACTACTTATAAACAAAACAGGAGAAGAAAGTTGGTAGATCATTAAGCGAATCATACTGGACATATGTAATAAATACATTAAACAGAGGAAAAAGTATAACAAAAGAGGTATAACCAAAATGGTTAAACAAAAATGTATTTAAATTGATTAAATGAAAAAACAAAGCATATGCAGTATATAAACATAATAAAACAGAGCAAAACTGGAATACATGCAAACAAAAACAAAAGTTATGTAAAAACACAATTAATAGAGACAAAAGTAGGTTATAATTGAAATTAGCTGAAACTGCAACAAAAAGTGATTGTAAGCAGTGTTTTGGGTACATTAATTCATTAAAAAATCTGATACAGGGCTGACCTCTATTATTGAAAATACTCAAATTATGTCAGATTGAACACAAATGGCCGATATTTTTAACTGCTTTTCTTCCATTTATTCAGAATCTAGTCTTAGGAAAGTAAACTGCGTTAACAACAATGAAGTTCCTCTCTGTACAAAAGAGGAAATAAAGATTAAAATCGGAAATTTTAAAAAGTTTGGTGCTCTCGGCCTTGACAACATAAACCCACAGATTCTTGTAATAATAGAAGACAGTATTTGCTGGCCACTAGAAATAGTAGATAACAAACTTCTAAGGGCTGGAGAGGTTCCATCAGACTGGAAAATGGCAAACAATTACCACTATACATAAAAAAGGACCTAACAGCAACATCAGGAAACACAGGCCAATTAGTTTGCCATCCATTCCAGGAAAAATATTTGAGTCAATCATTAAAGGTAGATTGAGTATGCATATTGAACAAACTAACAGTGTAGACACATCCCAGCATGGGTTTATGTTCATGTCTAACTAACCTTGTATGCTTCTATGAGACATTTAGCAGGCTTATGGATAAAAGTATCCCAGCAGATGTGATTTTATTAGATTTTTCCAGAGCCTTTGACATTGTACCTCACTGGGCAATCATTCAAAAAATCAGTCAACTAAAAATAAACATATACATAGTGCAGTGGATAAGCAGCTGGTTGACAAATTGGACACACAGAGTCATAATAAATGTTTTTTTGTCCAGTGAGGAGCATGATACCAGTGGTGTTCTGCAGGGCTCTGTTTTGGGCCCTGTACTTTTTCTGTTGTTTATAGCCGACCTGGGAAAAAACATTACAAGCAAACTAATAAAATATGCTGATGATATCAAACTTGGTGGCTCATGTGAGTCTCACGAACATGTACAGGCAATACAAAAGGACCTTGACCTAATAACAGACTGGGCATACAAGTGGGGTATGAGCTTCAACACTGAAAAGTGTAGTGTACTGCATCTGTGGAAAAATAACAAATAAAACACATATATTCTTAGTAGTTCCATATTAAAACAGGCAAGTAGTGATAGGGATCTTGGAGTTCATATAGATAAGGTCTTAGATTTTAGTTTATAATGCACCAATGTTATCTCCAAAACAAATCTAGTAACAGGAGTAATATGTAGGAACATCAGGAGCAGGAACGCCGAGGTGATACTTCCTCTGTACAGGTCCTACGTGAGGCCACAGTTGGACTACTGCAGCCAACTCTGGAACCCCTATAAAAAATCAAACATAATCAGGTTAGAAAGAACATAATGAAGAATGACCAAACTTATTTCTGAGGTAAAACATTTACCATATAATTATAGAATTAATAAACTGGGTCTGTACTCCCTGAAAGATGAACAGAAATTAGGTGACTTATTATTATATTATGATTTCATAAAGAACTCAAGTCTGGGCAAGGAATTAGTTATTACATTTAAACATTTAAACTACACTATGAGGGGGCATCCACTTCAGGTCCAGGGCAGACGTTTTTGAACAAACAAACGAAAATATGTTGTCACTGAGAGAATGATGAACACATGGAACAGTTTACCAGAAAACCTGGTACTGTGTACTAAGAAGGAGGATTTTCAATAGACACATTAATGTTTGAAGGTGGGAAAATACAGTAGTATTACTCCACATAGGAGCACATATGGGCTTACGCCTTCTTAAGCTCCTGCTTACATTAGTGACAAATCCCCTCATCATGACCTTAACTCCCCCTCCTGCAACCTTTCTTGATCCCTGACCCTTGTACTCCCTCCTCCCATGTTGTTGACATCACCCTTGCCCTATGCCAGCTGTAAGCAACTTCTACTCCCCCCCCAAAAAGCCTAACTGTGTCTTCATCAGTTAATCCATCTAGTAATATTGTGCTCCTGTGCCTACCTCCAGCACTGGCTTTGTTAACTGGTGCCTCAGCAGTCTTAGTGGCGCTAATCCTACTAGTATCAGGCATTGCTCCCTATACTGTATTGCACTTGCATCTTAATTTACAGTATATCTCATCGTTATTTCTGTAGCCTTGAATATTCTGCCTGTAAATTGTGACTGCACACTGTTAGAAACATAGAAACATAGAAGTTGACAGCAGATAAGGACCGCAAGGCCCATCCAGTCTGCCCATTTCTTTTTCTACCTTATAAATGTGCCACCGGCCTTTGCTCTGTCAGTGGCCTATCTATTCATAGTCATTTGTATTGCTCCCTTATGCCTATCCCATGCCTGTTTGAAGCCCTGCACTGTATTCATAGCCACCACTTCTTGTGGTAAGCCATTCCATGCATCCACCACCCTTTCTGTGAAAAAGAATTTCCTCACATTCCCCCTTAATCGGCCTCCCTCTAATCTCATGCTGTGTCCTCTTGTCCTGCTATTTTTCTTATATTTAAACATGTTAGATTCTTTCACCTTGTTTATGCCCTTAAGGTGTTTGAATGCCTCGATCATATCACTCTCTCCCTCCTTTGCTCAAGGGTATACATATTGAGCTCCGTTAATCTGTCCTCATATGTCTTCTGATGCAGTCCCTGCACCATTTTGGTTGCCCTTCTCTGGACTGCCTCAATTTGGTTAATGTCCTTGTGAAGGTGTGGCCTCCAATACCTGCAGTACTCAGATGGGCCTAACGGTGTCTTGTACAGAGGATTATTACCTCCCTCTTCGACTTGTGATACCCCTACTAATACACCCTAACACCCCCTAGCCTTACCTACTGCTTTAGAGGTCTGCTTGGATGATTTTAGGTCATCAGTGATGATGATGCCCAAGTCTCTTTCTTCCTTTGTGACTGCTAGCAACTCCCTCCCAGCCTATAGGTGGCTTCAGGGTTTCTCTTCCCTATGTGCATGATTTTGCACTTCTTTGCATTAAATCCCAGTTGCCACTCTTCTGACCATTCTGCTAGTTTATCCAGATCTCTTCTCATTCTGCCCACCCCATCTGGATCATCTACTCTGTTGCAGATCTTGGTGTCATCTGCAAACAGACAAGCCTACCCTCTAGTCCATCTGCAAGGTCACTAATGAAGATGTTGAATAGGACTGGCCCCAGGACTGATCCCTGAGGTACCCACTTGTGACTTGCATCTCTTCTGACTGTATACCATTTACCACCACTCTCTGTTTTCTGTCCGTCAACCAGTTTGCCACCCAGTTGACCAACTTCTGACCCACCCGAGCCTACCCAGCTTATTTATCAATCTTCTATGTGGAACAGTGTCAAAAGCTTTGCTGAAGTCAAGGTGGCGACATCAACTGCTCCCCTTGGTCCACCACTCTGGTTCCCAGTCAAAGAAATCTATGAGATTAGTTTGACAGGACCTTCCTTTTGTAAACCCATGCTGTCTTGGATCCTGTGCCCTATGGTTCCAGGTGTTGCACTATCCTTTCCTTAGGAGTGCCTCCATAATCTTGCCCACTACTGAGGTAAGACTGACCGGTCTGTAGTTCCCGCCTCCTCCCTGCTACCACTCTTGTGGAGGCGGGATCACATGAGCCCTTCTCTCCAGTCTTCTGGGACCTCTCCTGTGCTCAGAGACTCACTAAACAATTCTGCTAATGGCTCTGCTAGTTCCTCCTTTAGCTCCTTAAGTACCCTGGGATGTATGCCATCAGGTCCCATTGCCTTATCCACCCTGAGCTTAGCAAGCTCTTGTAGGACCCTTTCTTTTGTGAAGGGAGTAGTGCTCACCTCCCTCCCCCCTGTGTCCATGATGCTGAGCTGTGGGCCCTGCCCTACCTTCTCTTCAGTAAATACTGCGCAAAAGTATCTATTTAGAATAGATGCCTTTACAGGGTCCTCCTCCCTCACATGCTCCTTTCTCCATTAAGCTTAGCAATACCCCTCTGGACGCTTCTCCTTTCACTAATGTATCTATAAAGTCTTGTCACCTTCTTTTACTGTTTGTGCTAGTGTTTCCTCAGTTTGGGACTTTGCCTGCCTTACTGTCTTACCTGCTTCCCTTAGGGCAGTTTGGTATGCCTCCCTATCTTCATCCCGCTGTGTTCCCTTATATTTCCTGAAGGCCAGCCTTTTGGCTCTGACCTTTTCTGCTGCTGTATTTGAGAACCAAAGTGGTTCAAATTGCTCTGTTTTATCATATGCATGTTTACTTTACTTATTTTATTACTACTGCACCTTACATTATGTATTTTCACTTGAACATCATGTACTGTATACCCCCTTCCCACACACCCCAGGACGTATCTGGAAATGAGCTATTGCAAGTTCAACATATCTTTTGTGGTGACATTTTGAAGTAGTAATGAATAATAATTGCTGTGACCCTGTTTGTTAACACTCCCTCTTTTCTTTTTACTGTTTTTATGCAATGCAGAACACTGTACACTTTGTGTAGGGAAGACACCAGAAAACGCTGCTAAAGTGTGAGTTGTGAAAGTACCCCCCTATTTCTCCCCTCTCCCTAGTTTAAATTCTTGCTTATGCCCATATCTACTGTCCCGGGGCACTGGTGCTATCTTAGCTGACTCGCAGGCTGCCCCTGTTGAACAGCCACTGATTCTCCTAGAATGCGTTCCAATCAACCAGATAGCTGAACAAAAACAAAACAAAAAGTGCTGAGTTAGCATGTGGGCTGAAAAACATAACAAAACGATAATATTAAATGCATAGTGAAAACTGAAAAGAGTTAGACTTGATCTTTCAAAAATAGGCCTTCTTCAGGAATAATCTAAAACAGGAAAAAATCAAGATTAGTCAGATAGCTGAACTCCTCCTTGTACCAGCCCATTATTAAATTCCATAATATTTTCCTGCCTTTCTTTACCCTCACATTGCACTATTAACACCTCTGAAAAGGTTGCCATTGATTTTGGTGCACAGGTAACCATGGAAAAATGTTAGATTGAGTATGTAGGGTATCCTAGGAAGTAAACAGTCTGTCTGACTCCTATACCATGGGCTCCCTGTAATTCCATAAGATTTATGACTAGGGGGCTAGCTGACTCAGCTCTTCCTTTCTGTCAGTTTTAAGTAATGCCTGGTTGTTCTGTAATAAAACCATGGTGGTTGAGGCTTTCATCATGGACTCTGCAGCTGAACTGGTTTGTAGCAAGGAAACCTGGTAGCGAGTGACTATGGTCCCACATTGAGGTCAGCCATCCCTTTTAGGTACTCCATGGTGCATTGCCTGAGGCACAATGGTAAGGGGGTGGAGTGGCCATCTGTGTTTGATCTTCATTCAGACTTGTGGCTAACCCCATGAGAAACATCAAGTAATTTGAATACCTGGCAGTGCATGGTGAGCTGGGTACAAGATGCAGGATCATTCTCATGTATCAGCTTCTGGAGCGTGAGAATGATTTCCTATTGGAACTGATGGACCTCATGGCCAACCTGGTCATGGCCTATCCCAGACTTCTTGTGTTGAAGGATTTCAACACCTGGGTCAATGATGAGGCTTCACATTTTGGGCAACAGGTACTCCAATTGATGTCATTGTGCTCTGTGCAAACATTTGCCACTTGGACCAACCAGTTGGGCCATGACATGGACCTGGTTTTATTTTTTAGTCTTGATGTTTGCAGAGTCAGAGTTGATCCAGTTATTTGGTCAAATCATCATGCCATTCAACTGTTCTGTAGGGCCTCTCAATTAACTTTACGTCCTGTGGAGGTGACTCACCACCATCTAAAATTGAATCTTGAGACCTGTAAACCTCTTGCAGAAATGGTTCTCTTGAGCATGTTGACAGCTTGTTAGGAATGGACTGAGAAAGCTGTTGAGAGTTGTGGCTCTTACAGTAACCTTAGACTGCATTACACCGTACCACATTCTTCCATTGATTTAGCACCACAACTTGCATAGTTTTGTAATGAGCTGAGGTGGATGAAGACAAAGGGATGGAGGCTGGATCATTTTTAGAGACAATAATACTCCTTGGAGGTCATATTGTGATAAGGGCTCATTGTCAGGAGTATCAGTGGCAGTTACTTTGAAAAAGACAGAGTTCTTGTCAATGGCAATTGCTGCCAGGAGGAATAGATTATCTGAGCTCTTCCACACTGTGGACAGGTTGATAAATCCACCCTGTCTACAACTTCAAATAGTGTTTTCAACAGAAGACTGTGAGGAATGTAATCTGTATTTCCTGGACAAAATTTCCGGCAATAGTAGCAGAATTGCAACAAGTGGATTGTTATGGGCTGATGATATCCAGCTTATGGTTGACAGAGGCAACTCCCAAACCTGGGATGGGTTTAAAACAGTTTTTGTAAATGAAATGGTCTGGGTGATCTCTAGGCTTCACTGCACATGCTGTGCACTGGATATAGGGCCAACCTGACTGATTTTAGGCTGTCAAAGGCTCTTATACCAGTCATCACTGAGTCCACCAGGTGCCCTGAAGGAAGGTGTTTTCCCATCTGCCTTAAAATTGGCAGTGGTGAAGCCCCTGCAAGGAAACTGTCATTGGACCCTGACATTCTCATGAATTACAGGCCCATCTGGAGCCTTCTGTTGTTGTGAAAGGTCACTGAAAGGGTAGTGAAGGCTTAGTCTGCGATGCATCTAGAAAGATCTGACACATACAGGCCTCTCCAGTTGAGATTCAGGCCTTGCCACAGCATGAATTGGCTCTCGTAAAAGGGTTTAATGCTTTCCTTATAGTGAGAAACAGAGTGCAGAGTTCCATCTTGGTCGATCAGGATTACTTGTTGGCTTTCAACATGGTAGTTCACATGGTGTTTCTGGATTGCCTAAGGTACTATGCAGGACTCCCACGTATGATGTTGCAGTGTATTGAGTTCTACCTCATAGGTAGAGTACAGCAAATTGTCTCCATTCCTAAGGGAGATACCCTTATCTGTGGAGTACCTCAGGGCTTGATGTGCATATGCTGCCTTTGGGTGAAATCATTTGATGGTATGGCATGGAATTTTACTGTTGTGCAGATGAAACCCAGCTATACCTGTCCTGTGCAACTAACGGATCATTGGCTGCATCTGTGCTGAGCAGTTTTCTGAAAGAAATCAACAACTAGATGGCCTCCACCTGGCTCAGCCTCAGTCTGAGTAAGACAGAGGTGTTATTGGTTGAATCAGATTCCCACGGGGTGGCAATGAGGGGTGTTGCTATTGCTGTACCATATTTCTGAAATAATACACAGAGAGCTGCTGACAGGGAGTCACTTTAAACTGTAAGCTGACTCTTGATCATCATGTGTCAGTTGTAATCCACAGTGGCTTTATTCATTTATGTAACATCACCAGAGTAAACCCTTTCTATAGCCTGGGGGCCTGATCACAATTGTGTATGCCTTTGTTATGTCTAGGCTGGGTTATTGCAATACTTTGCACCTAGTGTTATTTGGAAGTTTGATAGGTTGATTACAACTAGTCTAGAATGTGGCGGTCTGCTCCATAGCTAGAACCTTCCAGCTCCAGCATGTCACACCAGTATTCCGTGAACTGCATGGGCTGCCTGTTCAGTAGCATGTTAACTTCAAAACAGGCTTGGTGATTTACAAGGCCCTGCACAGCATGGATCCTAGCTATCTGGAAATCTCCTCACAAGAGATGTGAAGTTTTGCCTCACTAGTGAAGTTGATGTGAAGTCAGTAACTCTACACTTCATTAGAAATGCAGCAAAATTACATTTCGCCAGTGAAATTCTGGTGAAATTGCGAATTTTGCCACATGAAACATTTCATGAAATTCACAGATTTCACTGACAAATATCTTAAGTGTGAAATGTGAAATTCCACCAGCGAAAACTCAAATTTTACCCAAGAAATGCGGACTTTCACCCACTAGCAGCAGAATTTCACCTGAGAGTAGTGAAATTCCACTACCCGCAGGCGAAATTCCACATTTTGCAGGTGAAAGTCATGATTTTGCCTGTGGGATTTTTCATTTCGCACCTGCAAAATATTTCGTGAAACATGTGAATTTTGCAAAATATTTTGCTTAACGAAATTCACAGATTTCGCACTTCATGAAGCTAAGAGGAATTTATGATGACCAAGCCAACTATGCCACTATTTAAAAAAACAAGTTGTTTTGACATTTCTAAACCCCAGTACTGTTCCCAGTCATTATAAATATATCTCAGCTTTTTCCTGTAATATATTCCCACTCTGTCACCCTTTGCATAGACTCCTCTCCCCCCTTTCCAGGCAAAGTTTGCTTCTGCCTGGTAATATCAGCTGGTCAGCTGTTCCACATTGTAATAATATAACCATTCCCCACAAGCCCATCAAAACCCACCTACTCAGCTGGCATGATGGCACTGAGGGTTGAGGCAGTGGACATCACACCTCATGCTACGCTGGTGACCCGGGTTCAGGAACAACCTCGGATCATTGGGGTGCTGGCATTGGGGGGTGGGAGGAGCAGGATTGAGAATGCCATCAGGCTGCTGTCTGCTCCCAGGGGTGCTGTGGGTGGGTTGTCAACCCTCCGGTAGTCCCACTCCCACCAGGTGGAGGACTAGTGGGGTATGTAGGTGGGTAGGGTGGCAGCATGTTTGGGTGGAAGCAGCTGAGCTGGCTTCCAGTGTGCATGGGCACCTCAACGCATACATACAGCTGTGTGCCGAGGCTCCAGGGGGAATGGGAAGAAAAACCTAAGAAATCCCAGAAAACTCTATATAGAGAAAAAAAAAAACACCTACCTACACTTCCTCCCACCTGACCAGAAACCCATAAATCAATGAATAGCCCTCCACACCCTCTCACCCCTCTCATCCTCTCCCCCTAGCACCCCAAACAAATCATGTATGAGTAAAAAAGGAAACCATCTCACATTGCAGACAGACAGTCTCTACATTTGTTAAGAATTGTATTATTGACTGACTGAATGAATGAATCTTTGCCTGTAGTAAAATCTGGCTGGCTGACATTTATTCACTAAGTCTGTATATGGAGGTTCCTTAATACTCTTCTTTTCCAACTATTTAACCTTTGGCCCCAGCTTCTAAAGTGCTGCTATCTCCAGTATTACTTCACATTTTAAATACATTTTCTGCAAGGCCTCAATTATTGATTTTATTCCTAGCTCCATTAAACCCTGGTTATGACCAATGCTCTTGCTGCCAGCTTCGTCTGAATGATATATTAGCCTTTCTAGGGTGCTAACTTTTTTTTTATGTATCCTTCGATAACCCCTAGGTGGCGCTATCCCAAGGGTTACTACCCCTGCCTGCTTGGCTAGTAGCAGGCTAAGGGTCCTGAGTTCTGAAATGTGTGCCTCCACCCGGAAGTCAGAGTTGGTAATGGTGAAGCTAACCTGGATACAGCCCTCCAGGACACTGTAGCCCCCCTCTTTCCTTACTAGTGGCAAGAACAATAAACAATAATCACTTTCACAATAACCCTGATACACCACACAAGTACCCACACTGTTTGCACTTACCACCAGGGCTTTTCTCTGGCTTGTCCCTGGAAACCCACTGTAAAACAAGGTTATACGCAGCAAATAACAGCAGTACAGTACTCTTGCACAAACTGGAACCACAGTCAGGGTAAATGCAAAAAAGAGTTAGATCTGATTTATTTAAGTGACTTGAACAAGGGAGGGGCACAATTAGGTTAACTTGCTTAAAGGCTCTATCAGTCAAACAATTATGCATGCACTTCAGGGTCCATAAACAGTCATACACTCTGGTACCTAGATGGAGAATGGTGGGCTAGCCAGGGAACGTTGCAGCTGGTTGGGGCCCTGTGATGGAAGAAAACAACATGCACAACATGCACTATTTGTAATCCGGAGCTGGAGGGCTCAGTTCATAAAAAGAAAACAAGACAATCAGATGGCACATTTTTAGATTAGGCTGTTGTTACACAGAGCTACCCTGATGATTACTCACAATACCCAAGACTGGACACAGGTGGGATGAAGATCAAGACAGCAGGTGGTTAATCTGGAGTGCCAGGAGAAGCAGGGCCCACATGATTCGCCGAGGCATCCTTCCTGTTCAACCATGGAGCTGATTGCCAGTCAGGTCTCTCATTGGTGGCTTTCTCTGTGCAGTGGGGTAGTCTGGCAGGGCCAGCGTGGCATGGCTCAGGCCGAATGGAGATGAACGTAGATTCAGTCCGATTAGGCTGGATAAAGCTTCCAGCAAGCAGAACACAGTTCACACAGTGGAGAACAAATCACGACCCACTTTCAATACACAGCACATTTACATGTAAGAAAATTCTACTGTACCAGGCAACTTGTATCACACCAGCAGTGAGCATTTCCTGTAGGTGTCTTCTCACATCATCTATGTCTGCTGGGGCTAGGCGTCGGGACCTCTCTCAAAATGGCCATTCATCGTGCAGGCGTATGTGATGCTCCACAGCCTGGACACATCCCACATCCCATTCCTTCAATGAAAACACTTGATCTCTCTGGTCACGTTTCTTGCTAATTCTAGCCTTCCATTCACCTGGCAACAGGTAGTCACCAAAGTCAAACAAGTCTGGGGTCACTCTCTCCATCTCATTAGGGTACTTGTTGCTGGGCAATACTACAGTGTCTGTGCAGTGTACTGTAGCTAGGGTGCACCATCTGTTCACCTGGCTCTCCCGATCTGACAAATTGTGAATCTGAACCATCAATCTTCATGCATAGGCATGGGCACAAGCAGGCACGATGCTGGGCTTGACCAATAATCCCTCTGGCAATTTTCCATTGCCTGGCACATCCAACATCAGTATTTTGTTCTTGACATCTTTCCGGAGGCAGACCTCCCCTTGAATGGTACACTGGGCATTAGGGGCCAGTACCTTTAAATCGGGATCCTTCTTCCACATGATCCCCACTGGTTCATCCTGGTCTACTTCCTCAGGTTTCTGTTGCAAATCATAGGCCCTCTTGATCAGAGCCAAAATTCTCAGGGCCCTCCCAATCCATCGCCCTTGTTTATCTTGACAGAGTTGCACTAGTCTCCCAAACTTATGGGTGTTTGTCCCAATTAGCAGGGGGACCCCATCATACAGTCAGGTAGGAGGAGGCACTAGGGCCAATGTCTCTACTCACTCCTCTTCACTGGTTACAGTTGCAGAAAAAGACAACCAGTTGTGGACATACCCTAGGTAGGGATAAGACTTGTTGCTCAGGCCCAGACAGTGGCTCCCCTGGGTACTGCTGAGGTTTCTTACTCTCCACCACAGATCCTCATCTGAATCCAGGCTCTCATACACATACTCCAATGCATACAGATCGTTCTGTGTAGTTGCTTAGGGGTTATTGGCCTGCTTGGCACAGATGGTAGCCAGGGCAGAACCTCAGAGGCTTTCACTCAACCTCTTTCATTTCTCTGCTTCTGAGCATTGTCATTCAAGTACTAGAGAGGCAACATAGTCTTTCCATGTCTCTCAGTCATCCTCCCCCTGGGGGTGGGGAGGGTGCCCCAGAAGATGTTCAGCCTTTGGTAGGAGTCATGACTAATGGCAGGTACAGATATAGGGGCCAGCATTAACATGGGCACAGAAGGCAGGGAAGTAACGGGTACTGGAATGAGGGGGGGAAGGAACACCCCCAGGTGGCAGGATGTACACGAGGTCACTACACTCTACCAAGGCTATGAAAGTTTGGGCAATCAAATCAGCCTGTCGACCCACCACCACAGGGTTTTTTAAACATTCAACTTTGGAGAGTGCTTCCTCCACAGTGTCTTTACTGGTACCCAGGGGAATATCCAGTATAAGTAGAGCATTTCTGGGGGTTGATCTCCTACCCAGTACACCACCCCACCAACTGATGTACAGCCATTTCTACTGGGGTAGCCATTAATCTTTAACAATAATTTGTAATTTTTGGCCACTAGAAGGCACAAAATCCCAGCAGAGAGCCTCCAAAATGAAACCCCTAGGTGGCTATCCCAAGGGCTACTACCCCTACCTGCTTGGCTAGTAGCAGGCTAAGGGACCTGAGTTCTGAAACGGGTGCCTCCACCCTGAGGTCAGGGTTGGTAGTGGTGAAGCTAACCTAGGCACAGCCCTTCAGAACACTGTAACCCCCCTCTTTCCTTACTAGTGGCCGGAACAATACACAATAATCACTTTCACCATACCCCTGATACACCACACAAGTGCCTACACTGTTTGCACTTACCACCAAGGCTTTCCTCTGCCTCGTCCCTGGGGACCCCCTGTCAAACAAGGTCATACACAGCAAATAACAGCAGTACAGTACTCTTGCACAAACTGGAACCACAGTCAGGGTAAATGCAAAAAAGAGTTAGATCTGATTTATTTAAGAGACTTGAACAAGGAAGGGGCGTAATCAGGTTAATTTGCTTAAAGGCTCTATCAATCAAACAATTATGCATGCACTTCAGGGTTCATAAACAGTCACACACTCTGGGTACCTAGATGGAGAATGGTGGGCTAGCCAGGGAACGTTGCAGCTGGTTGGGGCCCTGTGATGGAAGAAAACAACATGCACAACATGCACTATTTGTAATCCGGAGCTGGAGGGCTCAGTTCATGAAAAGAAAACAACAAGACAATCAGATGACACATTTTTAGATTAGGCTGTTGTTGCAGGGAGCTACCCTGATGATTACTCACGATACCCAAGACTGGACACAGGCTAGACGAAAATCGAGACAGCAGGTGGTTAATCAGGAGTGCCAGGAGAAGCAGGGCCCACATGATTCACCGAGGCGTCGTTCCTGTTCAAGCGTGGAGCAGGAGGCAGATCACCAGGCAGGTCTCTCTTCGGTTGCTTTCTCTGTGCAGCAGGTAGTCTGGCAGGGCCAGCGTGGCATGGCCCAGGATGAATGGAGATGAAAGTGGATTCAGTCTGATTAGGCTGGATAAAGCTTCCAGCAAGCAGAACACATTTCACACAGTGGAGAACCAAATCACGACCCACTTTCAATACACAGCACATTTACATGTAAGGAAATTCTACTGTACCAGGTAAACCGCTCTCCAGTCATGATCACAAAGTCTCTGCACAAACTGGGGATTCAAAAGCAGCTGGAAATCCTGAAAGACCGATCGCATTCAGCAAAATCTTCGTTCTTCTTCTTCAGGTATGAGCCTGGTAAACAATCAGTGGCTTACTTCGTTCTCACAAACTTGGATTTAGTCCAAAATAATACTCTTCTCTCCCTCTCAAGGGCAGCAGGCAGACAGACATGCAGGCCACAACTCAGGCCTTTCCACAGTTCTCCTGCACAAAACTACTCAGACAGCTGCTTAACTGTCTCAAGCATGTTGCTTTTTCAGCTCCCAACTTACATCTGACTCAACTGCCAGCAATCTTGGGAATTTCCCCAGAATCCAAAAGTTTGGTTGGCTGATCTGTCTGTCAGTCACAACAAAGGCTCCCCCTTCAGGTGTAAAAAGGCGCCAAAAGCCCAAAACTACAATTCCTACAGATTTTGACTCCAGACAACTCCTGTAGTCCAGCTCCATTTTAGGTCCCACCAGAACTGATTGGTCCAATTTACAGTCCAGGACCAAGATAGTGGAGATAAACAAAACCGTCTTTGCTGCAAAGAAGGCAGGTTAGACAAACTACATTATCATTATCACTCTAACTGATTTTCAGCAAATAGTTACATCTTTCAACAGAGCTCCCTCTCATATTACTTATGACTGCAATCCAGGCAGCTCTTAAAGAGACAGTAGACATAGGCTATATAGTCACTCTCTGGCAATCACATTTAAACTGCTAAAATGCAGGACACCAGCCTGGCAGTGAGCATTTAGGAAAGCTCAAGGATGACTTTTCAGGAACCCCCATTTGTAGGGGGAGTTACACTCCAATAAATAAGGCATATTCAGTTGACATGTCAAAGGAGGATCCAACTAAATCTTTTAACATAAAGGGTTGAAAAGTTTTTAATATCATTCAGAAAGGTCCTGTTTTAAATTGGTGTTTTCCCCCTCCAATGGTTTCACAGAATCTCTGTAGTCAAATCAATTCCTGTCATTACTGCCTTGTTTATTGGCTCCCTATTCACAGAATTTTGTTTTAATTTTGTTAATTGAGCCAGTACATGTTTCTATTTGGATGAATTAGACTGGTTTCTGGACTCATTACAGTTTAATTGCATGCTTTCTGATTGATTTTCAGGCTGGGCTGATTGCGCAGCTTTCGTCTTTATCTCCTGTGTTTTCTATCTAGCTATCTTATCTGTTCCCCTGTCAGTTGCTCCTTAATTTGACTCGTTCCATTTGGTATCCTTAATTGGTGACGAAGAGCATTGGGGAATTAGGGACTCCTGTATCCTGACAATTCCATGTTTTTCTAACAAAGCTAATTGACTACCTAAGTGTTTGGGGTATTAAAATAGTTAGATACAGTATGTCTTAACCTCTTTCTGTGAATTCTCCAGCTTCATCTTTCTGAGAGACTTTTTAGTTTCTAAAGGAATTGACAGAGCCACAGTCATATACCATGTACCCATTGCAAGCTAACAGAGACATGCTAAAATG
Organism: Neoceratodus forsteri; assembly: GCA_016271365.2. Taxonomy (NCBI): domain Eukaryota; kingdom Metazoa; phylum Chordata; order Ceratodontiformes; family Ceratodontidae; genus Neoceratodus; species Neoceratodus forsteri. The sequence continues at coordinate 1,732,502,023 of CM057450.1, read as the reverse complement.
TAACAAACTGACTCAGATGTAAATATATTCCTGTCATACAACAAACCACATTCTGAAAAAAACATAAACAGAGGGAAATAGCTTATATGCAAAGTGCAATAAAACCAAGTCCTTTTCAGGTGCAAATTGTCCATAGTGGTTGTAGTGTCTTCCCTTGGCACACTTAGGATTTTAAACTATGTACTCAAGTTTAATCAAGATTATAGCTAGAGTAATCAGAGTGGCCTAACAGGTTTATGTAGTAGAAGTAACTTTATACTAATGTAACTAACCTCTGTCTTCATCAAGCTCGAGGCTAGTTACCAGGGAGCACTTGATGAGATAACCTGACACTCAGAAGTGTGCTCTAGTGAGGCCCAGCATGGAGACAGACTGCCTGGAGTTTGTACCTGGAGTTTTCTGACTCAGCCAGCAGTAGGAAACTCAGGCATTAATATTCAAGGCCCTGCCCTTCCCCCCTCACACTACAAGAGAGGAAAGCAAGCTGCGGGTGTTGGAGATTGGAGAGAGCAGAAGGAGCAACAAGGAGAGTCTAGCTGCTCTGGCTGCAACTGAGCTGAGGGGAGCCTGCAGCCTCAGGACCCATGGCAGGATCTCTGGGTCCAAGGGGCACTGGTTCAATCTGGTGAGGTCTCTGGAGGCTTGGGACCCGGTCAGGATTCATATGGGAGAACTCCGCCCAGTACTCCAGTGGGAGGAGGTAGACTACATCTCCATCCAGACTTGAGAGACAAAGAAGATCAAAACCCAATGGCACGGGGCGTGGCTTGGCTCCCGATGTGATGGCCGCCTAATGTGAGAGCTCCATATCCCGGGGTCATTACCAGAGTTACAATCCGTGTCTCTACCCGTTTCTGGATGTCTAACAGCTTAAAACTTAACTGGAAAGGCTGGGCTATCAGGATATAGCGAAACCTTTTGGCTCACACGATGGACTGAGGAGTTATTGTTTTGACAACTGGCCATGTCGAAACGCAGCAGGCCGAGAAATGCCACGGGCCCTAGTGCACAGCAGACCCAGGAGATGTTCGCCGCGCTCTTAAAGCAAATGGCAGAAGTAACACTGGCTGCGAACAATACGACAGCAGCGATTAACAGGTTGGACTCCCGACTAGACATAACCAAGCATAAAATTAAAGAAAACTCTGATGCAATAGATGAACTTTCTGCCACAATGAGGGCTCAAGAGAGATCAATTCAAGCACTGCAGGCTAAGGTCGACGACCTAGAAAACCGCAGTAGGCGAAATAACCTACGATTGCTAGGGTTCCCGGAGGGTGTAGAACAAGGGCAACCCTGTTGACTTTCTTTATGATATTTTCCCTGACCTGCTGAAGCATAATCTTCCCCCTGGCTTCACAATTGAGCGAGCGCATAGAACTCTTGCCCCTAAACTGAAGCCAGGTGATAGGCCGAGACCACTCATGGTACGAATACTAAATTTTGCTGACAAGGAATGGGTCACATATCATGCTCGGGAGCTTGGAGCTATTTACTGTAGGGAGCATAAAATAATGATTTTTCAAGACTACTCCCGGGACCTGGCAGCTCAACAGAAGGAATATTCTGAGGCCAGACGTATCATGCATGAAAGGGGCATTAAATTCTCACTTCGTTATCCTGCGATTATGCAGATTGAAGAGAATGGTACCTTTCTCTCATTCTCTACTCCAAGTAGTTTATCTGAGCACTTAAAAAATAAAAGGTATGGAGATGTCAGGACAGACAACATATCCATGGATTCTACTTTACTGGGGAAGAGTCACAGCAACAACGAACTGCTAGATGGTGCCTGCATACCACCATCTCGCCCAAATGGGTTCCAGTTCCAAGGCCAGAGTACTCCACTCCCAGCACACACACGGAAACGTCAACAGAATGATATCCATCCCAAAAGAATTCATCCTATCAATCGTGCAGGGAAGGACTCTGATCTATCTTCAAGCTCAAAGGCCCCTGCGGTGGATTTTGACTCTCAATTCCTTTCCCCTAATAGATTTGCGCCACTCACCCCCGTTCTACGGGATGAATTTCCTGAATACCCCGAAGAGGAAATGCTTCAAGAGGCTTCGAAGGCTGAATACCCTGTCGGTGATCCTGTGTCAGTGGTACCTGCACCTAAGGACTCTAGTCAGGAACCACCTATGAGCAACTGTGGTGAAAACAAATTAGATCAATGTGCACGCCTGCCTGAACTTAGTATTGAAAGTTTGCCTTCCTTGGATGCACAGAGCCTGTATTAGATAAGTATCTATGTGTACTCTGTATAGTTTTGGGGTGTGAAGTGAAGTGGGAGGGAGAAGCTAGTGGTATGTGTAGCCTGTTTGATACGGCACTCCTTGTGGACTAATTGGTAATTTTAGGCCTTTATGACACCAGACGGTGTCTTATATAGCTGGTTTAAATCCTGATAGCCCAGGTATGGCCCTTATAGTAATAAATACTCCTGGGAGTCCTCAGCCCTGAGGAGGAAGTGTGGTGGGGCAGCTCCATTACTCAGCGAGTCTTTATGACTGCACTTGAATGTTGATAAAGCCGGAGTGAGAATTCCCCACCCCATGGGCATCACAACTATTTATGGGGTCAACATTCTATTCGGTTAGCCTGCCTGAGAGCTGTTAGTGAAATCGGACATGAGGCTGCGTTAAATGACTTGATCCCCGATGAATGGGTTGCTCTTAGGGGCAATAAGTCCTGGTTAACACTCAAGACCACCTCCCTCCTGTAGGTGAAATGATGAGGCCTGAGAGGACTTTGAATCCTTGGCCCGAGTCATCATTTATCTCCAAAGCGCACTGGTGCGCACCATGTGTAAATAGTTTTATTGTGTTAAAAATTGTTATATCCCAGACTATTTCTACAATGTTTCAAAACAGATGTGTGGTGTTAAACTTTAGTATACCCTGTATTATGCTTGTAGGGTTACAGACTGGACCTGAGGAGAAGGCACGATGGCTGAATGAGTTTATCCCTTCATATCCCCCTTAAAGAATTTGATATATCCATCCCAATGGGTGACATCTCCTTTGTAACTTGGAATGTAAGAGGGTTAAATTCCTCCTCTAAAAGGAAGCAGGTACTCTCCCATCTTAAGAGACTTAAAACTCAGGTGACCTTAGTGCAAGAAACTAAACTTGCAGAAAAGGACTGTAAATACTTAGTCAAGAACTGGGTGGATATGGAACTGCATTCCTGTGCTTCCACGAAGAAAAGAGGCGTAGCAATCCTGTTCCACAAATCGCTTCCTTGGGTGGTGGTTAAGAAGAAGACAGAATCTCAGGGATGATGGGTATTAGCCTTGCTCAACACCCCCGAGGGCCACCTTTTGGTGGTAAACATTTATGCTCCGAACGTGGATGACCCTTCTTTCTTTTTAGAGTTGAATTCTAAATTAGACACAATGATAGAAAAAGATATTCCCATTATTATGGGGGAGGGATTTTAATCTTACACTTGCTCCCGTGCTGGACAGGAGTGACCCAGGCAAAGAATCTCACACTAGGGGAGCCTTGGCCGTTCAACGCCTAAGCACTGAGTATCAACTAGTGGACATATGGTGCTTAGTGCACCCCTCTGTCCAGAACTACTCCTACTACTCTGGGGTCCATGCTACTTATAGTAGATTAGATTACTGGCTTATTTCCCATACTCTTACAGGCCTAGTTAGAAACTCAGTTATTCTCCCCATGGTAATCTCGGACCATGCCCCAGTACAGGTAGTCATCTCCTGGGACCCCTCGTCTCGAAGACCCCCTTCCTGGAGACTTGATCCGTTACTTCTACGTGAACCGAATTTCAGAAAATGGGCTGAATCAGAGACTATAAACTTTCTTAAGGAAAACTCTGTTGAGGACACTTCTGCCCAAAATACCTGGGAGGCCTTTAAAGCCACCATGCGTGGGAAAATTATAGGATATGCCTCCTACAGGAGGAAAAATAGGGAAAGGGAAAGGGTACAATTGGAGGATGACCTGCTCAAAGCTGAAAAAACTTTTAAGGCTCAACACCACCCCTCCTCCAAGTCCCTATGGGGTGGGAAAGTTCTGGAGATAAGAACCAGGTTAAACAAACTTCTCTCCAGGGCTGCAGATTTGACACTTATTAGACTAAAACATACATACTGGGAGGGGAGTGAAAAAAAACGGAAAAATTCTGGCATATCAGCTGCGGAAACAGCAAGAAAATAGATACATGGGGGGGTTAAAAGATCCAGCCACAGGAGTAGTGAAAACGAATCCACAAGAAGTGAATGACATTATTAAGGCATTTTATTCTCAATTATATAAGTCAACCAGAACCAATCCCTGCTTGGATATATCATCATTTTTAGACATGGTGAGACTACCAAAATTGGCTCCAGAACAAGCCGCAGCCCTTGAGAAACCCCTAACCCATGCAGAGGTTGTGGCCTCCTTGATGGCTTTAAAAACAGGGAAAGCCCCTGGCAGTGAAGGGTTCCCTGTGGACTTTCTGCAACTATTAGTCCCTATGATTTCTCCCCTGCTTTGTATGGTCTTTAAAGAGACCAAGGAAAAAGGTATACTACCCCCTACATTGAGGGAGGCTGTCATCTCAGTGATTCCCAAAAAAAGGTAAATCCCCTGATGATCTGGCTAGTTATCGCCCCATATCCTTAATAAATTCTGACAGCAAGGTCTTTGCCAAAGTGCTTGCAGACAGAATGGCCTTGGTCCTACCTTCTCTGATTCACCTGTCACAGGTTGGTTTTGTAAAAGGTAGATATAGCACTGACCATATCAGAACACTTATTAATCTTATTCACATAGCGAATCAGGATACATTAAGGGCGTCTGCTGCTGTTGCCATTGATTTTGAAAAGGCATTTGACTCAGTGGAGTGGGACTACTTGCAGGAAGTTCTACACCACATGAGGTTCGGATCCAGCTTTAAAGCGGCTGTCTCCTCCATTTACACATCTCCCAATGCAAAGGTCCTCACAAATTCGGTTCTTTCCGAACCATTTCCTTTATACAGAGGTACACGTCAAGGGTGCCCGCTCTCTCCTCTGCTGTTTGTCATTGCTATTGAACCATTAGCAGCTGCAATCAGACAGAATACACACATCACTGGTATTGGCAGGGGGCTGGTCTCTGTCTCCTTCCTGCTGTATGCTGATGATCTGTTGGTATTGCTAAGAGATGTTAACGAGTCCCTACCCCACCTTCTAGAAATTCTGGACTCTTTTTCATCCATTTCAGGGTTAAAAATAAATAAATCCAAAACTGAAATACTCCCTTTCAAAACGCAGTGTAAATCTCACATGGTGGCACAGTTTGGACTTAAATGGTCACAGCATACGATCAAATATCTGGGAATCAAGGTTGGAAGTAACTTAGCGACGTGGTGGGATAATAACCTGTGCCCCCTTCTGGCCAGTTGTAAACTTGAAATGGAGCGAATAAATAAGCTCCATCTAACCATGGCAGGTAAGATAGCCGCTTTTAAGATGTCCCTTGCCTCGAGATTTTTCTATGTGCTTGCTCATATTCCCCTTTTTCTCCCAAATTATTGGTTCAAGAAAATAGACACAATGATCGGTTCCTTCTTATGGGGTTCAGTTAGACCTCGTTTCAGTAGAAATCAACTCCAGACTCATCCATTGCAGGGAGGATGGACCTTCCATGGATTGAAGGCTACAAGATAGCTTTTCAGGGAGCACAAACACTGAAATGGTTCCAGCCCCATAATATTGACTCTCCTCAGTGGCTAAGGCTTGAACTGACGTACAGTAACAGCCCTACAGCAGTTTCTTTTCTCTGCTCCTCCCCAGATCAGGAGTACACACTGCATCCCACTATAAGGTCCTCAATTAGATATTGGAAGATTTTACAAACAAAAATAAAACACCCGACTCTTCCCCTCACATATGTGCCCCTGTGGAACAACCCTAGCATAACTATTGGTGGCTCCATGGTGGCTTGACCCTCCTGGCAAGGAAAAGGGATTATATTTCTTAAGGATATACTGGGACCCAATTCCTTTGTGGTAGATACGTACCAGAACTTGCAATCCAGATGGAACCTGGGTAAATCAGATTTTTGGAAATACCTGCAACTGCGTGATAGTCTTAAACCTCTCCTAAATCAGGGTAAAGCTCTTCCAGCCTGTGACTCATACTTAGAAAGGTGGCTTCACCTACCCAATAAAGTTGCAGCTATGATATATGCTGTACTGAGGGACTCGCTACCTTCCACCTACATAAAATCCAAGTTAAAGTGGGAAAAAGACATAAATATACAAATATCAGAGACACAGTGGAAACAGTGCTGGCAGGTTGGGTTAAAAATTCATAAAGATACCCGGAGTAGACTTATACATAATAAAATTTTACATTCTTGGTATAGGACATCTGCTATATTAAAGAAAATTCAAATTCTTACACATGATATGTGCTGGCGGTGTCTCCAGCCTGGGGGGGATTTATTTCATATTCTTTGGCAATGTCCCCGAATACATGATCATTGGGAGGAAGTGATACATGTGGCCAGCACGATACTTAAATGTCAGATTCCAGCTGACCCTGCCCTTATGCTGTCAGGTCTGTGGCATGGGGTTCCCCCCTTAAACACCAGGAACTTAGATGGCTACTCTTATTTAGCATGCAGGTTAAACGACTAATTCTACAAAACTGGCAAAGCACTGCACTGCCCAGTCTCAAGGTGATTCTGACTTCGCTCTCCTCTGTATATGAGATGGATCGGCGGACACATATGGCTATGGGGAAGATGGAATGCTTTTCTCCTTGCTGGGCCCCCTTCATGGCATATTTGTCAGCCAGAGCCGGTATCAGTTGATCAGTCTCCTCATATCCATCTGTCACCACTTATTGTTTGAACTAAGGCTATCTATGAATACTCTATTGTGAATCTATGGATATAAAAGTCTATAGTGTCAGTAATGTGCAATGCTGTTTATATTTGCAGGATTCAGTGTACATAGTTACCCACATTGAGGTAATTTCTGTTCTATAGGTTTAATATAGGTCAAGACTTGTATGTGAATATCTATCAAGTGTTAATTGTGTAGTCTGAGTAATGGTAACCAACATACCCACTTTACCCGTATAAACATAGAATACTGTTTATTATCAATAGATATATTCCACAGTAGGAACAGTTCATGTATATATCACTATGTTTACTCTGTGGTCTTTTTCCCCCAGAAACAGTGTACGAAGCGGCCATAAGAGGTTGTAACTATTATATTCCACGAAGCCATGTCTTATATTTGGTGATACCTCCCTATGGTTGCATGTTATGGGAAAAGTGAGGTAGGTGCATCTATTTTGTCTATTTCACACTGTGCATTAGGACCTGAGCTTTCATAGGTATTCACAGTATATGTCCCAGGGTATACTCCCTTTGTATTCTTTTTTTTTTTCATTTGTTTTATGATTTAATTACGTATAGATGTGGATTAAGGTGTTGACACCAATCTACATACTAGTACTTGACATCATAAAAGAGGCATATATCCTTTAAACAATGTCAGTTATACAATTATTAGTGTAGCCTGTATGGTTAACAGGAAGGGACGATGATACATTATGATTATATCCAATATGTCAACATCAAGTGATCCTGTATATACAGTACATCTGCTCTATTTGTAATAGTGTATGTTTGTTTTGTTTTATGCTTGGAAACAATAAAACATTTAACTGAAAAAAAACCAAAAACAATGGCACACAGGGAGTTGTGTAGGGCCACCCCTCAAGGGAGGTCATTGGGATCCATGAGGATCTGCTGCTGCTGGATGTATACAAAGGCGAGAGCATGCTTGTAAGTAAACCTTCATTAAAGTTGCATTGTGGGAGGAAAAGGCCATGGCAGTAGCACCACGTATTTAACCATGTGTAAAAGTGCCCCAAATTAATGGTCATAAGACAGAGGGGATCAAATAAGCTAAAGAGTTGACAAGTCTGCAGGATGGAGCCAGACATGGGAATCCATTCTTTGGGCCACTAGGGCTATCAGCTTTGTTGTCAGAAGGAAGGCATACACAGCTGGACCAACTGGACCTGTAAAATAATGTAGGAGTAGATCATAATGGAAAGGGATCTGGGTGTAGTCATATCAGATGACCTAGAGGTGGGTAAGCAATGTGTGAAGTCAGTGAGGAGAGCCAGGGGGATACTGGGATGCATAGGGAGGGGCATCACAAGTAGAAAAAGGGAAGTGGTTATCCCTCTGTACAGACAGTTGGTGAGACCCCATCTGGAGTACTGCGTGCAGTTTTGGAGATCTCATCTATGCAAGGACATAGACAGGATGGAAGTAGTCCAGAGGAGGGCAACAAAAATGGTGCAGGATCTACATCAGAAACCATATGAAGAGAGACTGAGAGAGCTTAATATGTATACGCTTGATGAAAGGAGGGACAGAAGGGACATGATAGAAACTTTTAAGTACCTCAAGGGAATCAACTCAGTCCAGGAGGATAGCATCTTTCAGAAAAAGAGATGTGTAAGAACAAGGGGGGACAATTTAAAGTTAGAGGGGACAGCTCAGGGTAACGTGAGGAAATTATTTTCACGGAGAGTAGTGACGATGGAACCGCTTTCCTGAGAGGTTGGTGGGCTAAAACAGTGGGGGAATTCAAACATGCATGGGACAGACATAAGGCAATTATAGTGGGGGGCTGCAGGAAGTAGGCTGTTGGTTAACTAGAATCTGCAGCTTATCCAATAGGTAGGGAAATGGGCAGACTGGGTGGGCCAAGTGGTCCTTATCTGAGTCAAAGTCTATGTTTCTATGTTTCTATAATTGTGATGTACTGAATTCATAAAGTGAATGCCACTCAATGGAAAATATGATGAGTTCAGGCATGTTTGTCTCAGGGTAGTGCTTGCTCTTCCTGGGAGGGTGCCAGGGTATGCATCTCTTGGGAGTGCCAGAGCTCCAGGGACCCCTATATATGGGAGATAGGATTTGGGGAAATGGCATTGAAAGTGAAAAGTAAAAGCAGCAGCAGTAATGCCTCTTCAGATCTAAGAGAGGTAATATTGGTATTTTGGGTGATGTGACAATATAGTATAGTTGCTGACTGACATGTCAGGAAAATGGAATGTTGAAAACTTGGTGATGCGGAAGCAAAGACAACTGGAAATTGTGGGGGTTATGTTGTTTGAAGCTGAGTGTTATAGTTAGAGTTAAATTTATTTTTATTTATTTATTTATTAGCATCTCAGATTAAATCTTTGAACACAGGCTCATTACATGGGTTCTACGTCAGAGTTATGTAACCTGGGCGTTATTTTAGACAATGAGCTGACTCTGAAATCTCGGGTGTCGGCTGTTGTCAAGACCTCGTTTTACCATCTGAGGAATATCACCTAGGTGAAACACCTGGTTCCTCCCAATGATCTTTCTACCCTGGTCCACATCTTTGTGACCACCCATCTTGACTACTGTAATGCCCTATACCCAGGGCTACCAGAGGTTAATATCTGCCACTTGGAGCTAGTACAGAATGTGGTGGCCAGGCTTGTGACTGGTACTTCTAGGGCCAATCACATTACTCCTGTGCTTTGCGGACTGCATTGGCTGCCTGTACAGTGGTGGATCACCTTCAAGGTTGGCCTGCTGACCTATAAAGCTCTACATGAGCAAGGACCCCACTACCTGAAAGATCTCCTTACTCCCTGCTGCCCCTCCCAACCACTCCGATCCACCGATGAGGGATTGCTAGATTCCCAGAGTATGTTTGAAGACATCTGGGGCTCATTCCTTGCATATGCGGCCCCTACCCTGTGGAATTCTCTACCTCATTGGGTGATGGAGTGCCTGACCATCCAGAGTTTTAAGTCAGCCCTCAAGACACATTTATTTAGTTTAGCTTTCCTGGACAGTCCCAGATGATAAAAGAAAAAAGTTCATTAATGCCGCTGCTGATAATTTATAGATTGGAATGTCTGATTTTATTTGTCTGATTTTATGAAATAATTTGTATATGTTGTTTTATTTATGAATGTTTTATTGAAATCCTGTTCAGCTCTTTGATCTTGGAAAAGGCGCTTTAAAAATAAAGCATATTATTATTATTATTATAATACAAGCATTAGTCAAAAACAAATTACTGTTAAGCAGTGCGATAAAGGCTGAACAACAGTGGACAAGGCTATATACAAAATAGTTTCAGGGCAATAACACTATGTACAGTACACTGTGTACCACAAACTTGAGAAAAAAATGAGGGAGGATGGAGGGGGTAACAGAGAGAGAGGACAAACTACAAACAGGATACACTACAGGAGGAACCAAGTGGTGTAAATAAATACATCCTGCTTGATACCAGCTCTCAGTTTGGACCTCTCTTTTTGTGTAGTCTCTTGTTTTTGGTACCCCCAAGTGTGCATTAGTTACTCCTGGTCCCCATTTGCCCTGATCTGTAGTCGCAAGGTAAAGGTGGAGATACCATGTTTCATGACATAAGGCACTTGCTCCTCTGGGGGAAGATGCCACCATATACACCTAGATGCAAGGGAGTTCCTCGTCCTTACACTGAACTGGTAAAATCCTTCTATACTCAAAATATATCTTGAGTATGATCCTTCCAAAAATAATGATAAGACAGAATTTCCCTTACATTACATTTTTATAATAATTATACCAGCCAGTCCAGATCTCATATGGAACCTCAAGTGCACACAAATATGTCTTCAGTCTGACCATTCCCCTCCAGTATATGTGGGTTCTGTCTCCCTAAGTATATTACCCGTCACTTTTTGGAATTAAATCTCAACTGTCAGATCTTAGACCATCTTTCCAACTTCTCTAGGTCCATGTGGAGCCCTGGCATCATTTGCTCATAATTTACCCTGCTACAGAGCTTTGTGTCATCATCAAAAAGACACAGCTTGCCCTGGATACTTTCCCCTATATCAGTGATGAATGTATTGAATAGGACTGGTCCCAGCACTGATCCCTATGGCACCCCACCCATGACCTCCCTATCATCTGGCTTGGTCCCATTCACTACTACCCTCTGTTACCTCCCCCAAAGACAATTTCCTATCCACCAGACTAAACCCTGCTCCACACTCTGTTTGTCTGACTGTTTTAGTATCCTCCTGTGTAATACCAATTTAAAGGCCTTGTTGAAGTTGAAGTAGAGTAAATCTACTTTCTATCCTTTGTCTATCGCTTTAATGACCCAGTCGAAAAACAGTATCAAATTGGTCTAGCATACCCTCTCTGACAAAATCCCATGTTGCTTGTTGTCCTGCAATCCATTATCCTCTAAGCAGTCTGCCAAGCTTTCTTTCACTATAGACGCCATCAACTTACCGACAGTGGTGGTAAGACTGACAGGCCTGTAGTTGCCTGTTTCCTCCCTGTCCCCCTCCTTGTGGAATGGTACTACATTGATGGATGTCCAATTCACTGGTACCATTCCTTCCGACAGTGAGTCATTAAATAGTTGTGCTAAGTGTACCACCAATACTAAGGCCAATTCCCTAAGTACCCATGGGAGCAGGCTATCTTGGCCTGGAGACTTAACTACACCGAGGGCTCCCAGTCCCTTCCTCACATGTTATACCCTTAACTCTGGATAGACAAAGTAGCCAGCACAACGTTGATGTCAGTAAGAAATTCAAAAAATGAACCAGAAGTTGCTATGCAGACCATAATGCTTATAACGTTTTTAATGGCTGGTGACAACAAGGTCACGGCACTAACATGAATTCAACAAAAACTCATCACCTCAAAAAAAAAATAATTATAAAGCAAAAGTCAGGATACGTTACCAAACCCAGGCCCTCCTTGCAGACCTCCTGACAAAGGTTCAGTATAGGTGATATACTACTATCAAAGCATTGATATACATATATATAGTCATACAGTTTTATTTATCTCTTTCTCTCTCATTCGTTCTTTCTTTCATTCTTTCTTTCTTTCTTGCTTGGAAAGGCACACTGAGCAGAAGCTCATTTCCCAGGCGTGGCCCAGGGACATGGGGGACAAATACAAGAAAGGGATTACAAAATTCAGATACAGTAATATACAATCTGCAAATAAATTCCTTATTATAAAAGAAGATTGCAGAAGTAGAACAACAAAAAGCATGACATGAGGTCACTGATTAATATAGCAGATGGGAGAAAGAAAGGAGGGCAGAAGAATAGTTTTGGATTAGGACAGTGGACAGCTGCAAGATATAACAGGGGATATACTCTTGATATATGCATAGATGATGGCAGAAAAAGACCTATGTTCCATCTAGTCTGACCGGTGTTCCCTATCTGTCCTTGGACCTATGGCTCAAACACAGTTTTATCCCTCCTGGTCCACCCACCTGCTCTCTTCCCAACTGCTACCAACCTGAGCAACCACCAAACCCTTAACTCTGTCCCAGCCATGCTTGAATCCATTTATGGTCTTGGCCCCCGCCACCTCTGCTGGCAGACTATTCTATGGCTCCACCACCCTTTCCATAAAGTATAACTTCCTCATATCCCTCTTAAACCTTCCACCCATCAGTTTTCATTTGTTACCTTGAGTTCTTGGCTCTGTACTACTGCTAAATAGTTCCTTATGGTTCACCTTATTTATTCCCTTCAGGAACTTGAGGGTCTCTATCATATCCCCCCCTCTCATCTGGTCTCCAGTTAGTACATGTTTAGAGTCCTGAGACAATCTTCATAAGAGCTGTCCTGTTGGCCTGAATCATCTTGGTCACCCTGTGTTACACTGTCTCCAGCCTGTCCCTGTCCTTCCTTAGGTGAGGACTCCAGAACTGAGCACAGTATTCTAGTTGTGGCCTCACCTGTGTCCTATATAGTGGTAGTAATACCTCATTTTTCCTGGTGTTAATACCCCTTCTGATACACCCTAGCATCTTATTAGCCTTATTATAGGCCTTGTTACAGTTCTATGTGATAACGGCAATTGCACAATAGCGATCGCCGTTACACTGAGCGTACATCGCCGAAAATGAATTTTGTCGATGCACACTGGCGGCGACTGGGAACAGGGTGCCCAATATCCATGACTCTATTTTTTAATTGTGGGGGGGTTGTGCCCCCCACACACTCCCATTAAAGGATTCTCAACTCCAGAGGGGTACATGTCGGGGAGTGAAATAGCTGAATTTTGAAAAAGATGGCTGCCAGCAAAAAAAAAAAAACGCACCACCAGACCTGAACCCTACACCCTGCACCTCCCAACCGACCACCCTCCCCACCACACTAGTGGACCAGCTCAGCAGTTACCTGCCACACCCCCTTCCACTTGCATTCCCTCCCCTTCCTCTCCCCCCACCCACATGTGTGCGTGCTTGTACGTGTGTAGCTTCCCCTCACCCACCCCAGGATCTAGGCGCTACTCTGCCAGGTAGCCCTGAATTAAGGCCCCATACTGTAACTGAGTCACTGTTTTTGAGGTGCTCAGTTGTGGATGCCGTATCCACTAGATACCCTTGTGACAATGGCTTGATTGTTTGAGGGAGTTTCTAACAATGACTCTTAGGTCCCTTTCCTCTGCCATAGTGCTCAGTTTAACACCTCCCACCCAGTACTTTGCCAAGTTGTTTTCCTCTAGGTGCATAACCTTGCAAAATGGATGGGTTGAATTTCAACTGCCCAACCTAGCATACCCTACAAACTGCATACATTTATAAGACAAGTGACTGAAATTTGGTGAATGAGAAGGGGTAGAGCTTGCTGCTGTCTGATGTAACTACAGAAAATAAATCAGGCACTTGCCACCCAAAAGACAGAAGCTTGAAAGCTTTGAATTGCTGTTGCAGATTTATTCAGTAACTGCATGAAAGATAAAAACAACCCCTCTGGTGCAAGTCAGCTGACACATTTAGAGTCACATTACTCTTTGTGAAAGAGTCATGTAACTGGAAAAGCATCCGGTGATGTGCACCAGCAGGCTCACTTTGATCTTTTTTTGTGGTAACTTACTAAATCTGCAACAGCAATTCAAAGCTTTCAAGTGCCTGTCTTTTGGGTGGTGTGTGCCTGATTTATGTTGCATACAGTAGTTCTGATTTATTGAGAGTACACACGACACCCAGTGTCACTTTTCCCCTGAGCCCGGTTCTCTGGATTGTGTTTACTGTTTACTGACTGGGAAGGGTGTAGTCATCTCTTGTAGCAAGCTCCTTATACACCAGGCTTTATAGAAGTGAACTTTGGAAAGCCCGAGAGGAGTCTCACATAAATTATAGAGATAATCAGTAAGGACTCCCACACAGATGAGTGAGTTAAAATGTAAAATGTCAGAGTATTTATCCAGCCATGGGTCTCACCTAGTCATCATTGACTGAGCTCAATTCAAATATCAGCTGATATCTGAAAACCGAGAAACCCCTTCTAAAAATCATGGTGTGACAGAAAGTAAAATTTTTAAAGGATTCTTGGCTCTTAGGGCACTGGAATCTGATAAATATTCTAGTTATTGACATATCACCTTTTTCTGGATTTTAGGTAATGTGCAAAACAATAGAAATGGAACTTCCTGTATAATTGAAGCTGGTATACCACCCTGACAGCAACATGTCAAAGTCGATCGACACTACAGCGACAACAGTACCAGGTCACTGTAACATAGAAACATAGAAACATAGACTTTGACGGCAGATAAGGACCGCTTGGCCCATCTAGTCTGCCCATTTCCCTACCTACAGGATAGGCCACAGATCCTAGTTAATCAACAGCCTATTTCTTCCTACCCCCCACAAGAATTGCCTTATGTCTGTCCCATGCATTCTTGAATTCTCCCACTGTTTTAGACCCCACAACCTCCTCAGGAAGGCTGTTCCATGTATCCACTACCCACTCTGTGAAATAATACTTCCTCACATTGCCCCTGAACTGCCCCCCTCTATCTTATTTATGTCCCCTTGTTCTTGCACGTCTCTTTCTCTGAAAGATGCTACCCTCTTGGACTTTGTTGATTCCACTGAGGTACTTAAAAGTTTCTATCATGTCCCCCCTCTCCCTTCTTTCCTCAAGGGTATACATATTAAGCTCCTTTAGTCTCTCCTCATACGGCTTCTCTTGCAGACCCTGCACCATTTTAGTTGCCCGCCTCTGGACTGTCTCTATCCTGTCTATGTCCTTGTGGAGATGGGGTCTCCAGAACTGGATGCAGTACTCCAGATGGGGTCTCACCAACTGTCTGTACAGAGGGATAACAACTTCCTGTTTTCTGCTGGTGATGCCTCTCCCTATGCATCCCAGTATACCCCCAGCCCTCCCTACTGCCTTCTCACATTGCTTGCTAACCTTAAGGTCATCTGATATGATTATCCCCAGGTCCCTTTCCTTTTTGTTGTTGTTACTACCTCCCATTGTGTATTCTTCCCTGGTTTCTTGTTTCCCAGGTGCATTATTTTGCAGTTCTTTGCATTGAATCCTAGCTACCATACTTCTGACCATTCCTCCAACCTTGCCAAGTCCTTCTCATCTTTTCCACGCCTCCTGTGTATCAACCCTGTTGCAGATCTTTGTGTCATCTGCAAGAGGCATACTTTTCCTTCCAGTCCTCTGCAATGTTACTTATGAAGACATTAAAAGGACTGGACCCAATACTGAACCCTGCGGTGCCCCACTAGTAACCCCTCTTTCTTCAGAGTGGACTCCATTTACAATTGCCTTCTGTGTCCTGTTGTCTAGCCAATGTTTTGCTAGGCTACCACCCTGGGACCCACTCCCAGGCTGGTTAATTTGACTATTAATCTTTTGTGTGGGACTGTGTCAGATGCCTTGCTAAAGTCTAGGTAGGCCATGTCCACAGCCCTCCCTGGTCTACTACTTGGTCACCCAGTCAAAGAAATCTATTACATTCGTCTGACATGACCTTCCCGCTGAGAACCCATGCTGCCTTGGGTCCTGTGCCCCACTGGCCTCAAGGTACTCAACTATTCTTTCCTTCAGAAGTGACTCCATCACTTTCCCTACCACAGAGGTCAAACTGACAGGTCTGTAGTTTCCTGCCTCTGTCTTGCTCCCACTTTTGTGAAGGGGAATCACATCCGCCTTCCTTCAGTCCTCGGGTACCACACCATTCTCCCGCCCTAGGGTACCACACCATCCTTCCATGATTTATTAAAAAGAGTAGCCAGTGGTTTCACTAGTTCCCCTTAACTCTTTTAGAATTCTGGGTGAATTCCATCAGGCCCATTGCTTTGTCCACCTTCAGTTTTAGGAGTTCTTGCAGAACCCTTTCTTCTGTGAAAGGACTGGGATCGACACCCTATCAAGAGTGCTTCTGTTAATTGGATTAGGCACTTCCCTTCCTCTTTTTGAATACTGAGCAGAAATATTTGTTCAGTATCCTGCTTTTCACTGTCCCTCTCTGCCCACCCACTGTCATTCTATTCAGCCTCACTATCTCTCCTTTGTCTTTCTCACGCCGCTGATGTACCTATAAAAGGTTTTATCCCCCTTTTTAACCGAGTTGGCTATCTTTTCCTCAGTCTGGGCCTTTGCTATTCTGACTTCCATCCCTGCATCCTTCTGCCTTAACTGGTACAGCTCTCTGTCCTGCTCCTTCTGTGTTTTCTTATACTTCCGGAATGCTATCTTTTTCTTCCTGACTTTCACAGCCACCTCTTTTGAGAACCATAGTGGCTTTTTCTTTAGTTTTGATTTGTTTATTTGCTTCACACAAAGGCTTATTGCCTCTGTGATGGCAGTTTTGATGATTACCCATTGTTGCTATACACCTCCTTCTAGCCTGTTTGCTAGTGTTTTTCTGAGGCACTTTTCCATCTTGCCAAAGTCAGCCCTCCTGAAGTCCAGTACCCTCACTTTTGTATGGCTTGACTCTGTAGCTGAGTTTAATGTGAACCACACTGTTTGATGGTCACTTGTTCCCAGATGGCAACCCACTTCTAGATCTGAGATCCTCTCA
Organism: Neoceratodus forsteri; assembly: GCA_016271365.2. NCBI lineage: Eukaryota > Metazoa > Chordata > Ceratodontiformes > Ceratodontidae > Neoceratodus > Neoceratodus forsteri. The sequence continues at coordinate 1,732,485,134 of CM057450.1, read as the reverse complement.
CTGCCCCTATTTGATAGTCCAAGGTCTAAGATTGCTCCCTCATGAGTGGGTTCCGATACTAGCTGTCTGAGGCCTGCCACCTGTAGGACATCAAGAATGGCCCTGCTCTTGGATGTGGCTGCAGCAAATGTGCTCCTGTTAACATCTGGCATATTCAGGTCTCCCATCAACAGTATCTCCCCTTTCTCTGCCATTCTAAGAATGCCTTCCATCATATCCTTGTCCATTCCCTTCCCCTGACATGTGGTCTGTACACAACCCTGTGTGGATTGTGGTGCCCTTTCCAGTCTCCAAGGTGACCCACAGTGCCTCCCTCCCTGTTTACTCTTTTGTTCAGTTGCTTTTATCCCTTCCTTTACATAGAGAGCTACTCCTCCACCTCTTCTCCCCTGCCTGTCTCTCCTGTAGGTTATGTACCCCGGTATGTTAACATCCCAGTCATGGTTCTCTGTGTACTATGTTTCTGTGACTGCTATGATTTCCAGGCATCCCTCTTTCATCAAGGCCACCAGCTCAGGGAGCTTGTTGCCCAGACTACGGGCATTGGTACTCATTACCCTCCATTTTCTGGTAGCCTTACCCCTTTTTGCCCCATCCCTGTCCTTCTTGCCTTTGTCACTTTCTCCATTTACCCCTGCCCTTCTTCCTATCGACACCTCTATGTTGGTGTTTACCTCACTTACTACCATTTTTTTGGGGGGGCTAGGATTTCTCTGCTCCTTTCCAGTGCCTCCCCCCTTGGCTAGTTTAAATGCTTGCCAATGAAGCATTTAAACCTATCACCTAGGATCCTGTTTCCCCTCCTGGACAGATGCAGCCCATCATGCCAGTATAGGCTTGCATCACTCTAGGTGGACCCCCAGTCCCCAATGAAGCCAAATCCCTGAGCTCCACACCAGTTTTTCAACCACTGATTGAATCCCATGGTGCGGAACACCTTAGCCTCCTACGCCATAGATCGGCAGCACCTCCGAGAAGGTTACTGTGCATGCTACTTGTCTAAGGCCCCTCCTCAATTCCACAAACTCTTCCTGCACTTCTGTAATCCCTTTCATAGCCAGGTCATTTGTTCCTAGGTGGACAATGACATCCAGCTCCCTCCCCTGTGCAGCTGCTCTGGCAATCCTGAGGATTCAGTCCCTGTCCCTCCAAGCCATGGCACCAGGCAGGCACCTTACCTCCCTCTCCCCTTCCTCCCCCAGTTCTACCTTCCTAACAATGGAGTCCCCCACCAGGAGTTGTTTCCTTCCCCTGCCACCCTCCCGTGGTTCTCCTTTGTGGAGGTTCCCAGCATCCTCCTTGGTCCCCACTGCGGGTGCCTCCATAGAGGAACCACACTTTGCCAGAATGGCATAGGAATTGTGGAGAGGTACAACTGGAGGAATACACCTCTGTTCCACCTCCCTCACCCTCCCTGAGCTCACTGTGGTCCAACTGCTCCTTTTTCTTGGCAACCTCTGAGGCAATAGCAGTGGCACTGGTGGTCCCTGGATGGAAGAGGAGGTCCCACAAATCCTGGCCAACTCAGCCTGGAGATGAGCAACCTCCTCCCTCAGCCCAGAGAGGTGCCTGCAGATGGGACAACACCGCATCCTCCAGAACGTCTCACAGAACACTGCTGCTCCACAGCCACTGCACTGCACCACTCCCATCATATCTTATTTCTGGCCCCCTTAACTGTTTGCAATCCTTGCTCTTTCCTCTGTTTTTTTTTCTCTCCTTACTTTCTGCCTGTGTGCCCTTTAAGCTCCTGATTGTCCTGTTCTGAGACAAGAATATCCTATATTTCTCAGTAGACCCCTTACTTGCTTAGAGGCAGACCTCCAGCAGCTAGAGGGGGCTGGAGAGCTACTCTTGCCCTTCTAGGATGGTGGGTCTTTGGTGGCTCTGTGATCACTCACTTCCTGCTCCCTAACAGGAAGTTCCTGTTGTCAGTCAAATCCTGTGCCTATAAAAGTAGAACTAGCTTTGGGTGGGAAGGAGGGCAATATAGTCCCAGTACAGAAGTCCAGTCACACAGCAGTCCTTTCTCCTGGTGTCTTCTGCCAAGCTACTAGCAGATTCTTTCTAAGGCAGTCTTTAAATGTAGCTTCTTTCTAGCTAAGCCACTCCCCTACTTACTAGATCTTTCTACAAGTAATTTAAACCTCACAGCTATCAAGTCCTTTCAATCACCTGAAATTTACACCTAGATAACTGTTCAGATAACCATTCAGTTCAGTTAACTCAGACAAACACACACTTTTTTTTTTGTTTTGTTTGTTAGTTTTTTTTTACCCTAAATTAAAGGTCCAAGTACAAGAGTTCTACTTCTTTAGTCCCAGTAGAGAAGTCCAGTCACACAGCAGTCCTTTCTCCTGGTGTCTTCTGCCAAGCTACTGTAGTGTCAGTGTTGGACCCCTGCACTGTTATCCGGGGGTTTTGCACCCCCGTCCCTAATCAGCTCTGACTCAGAGTTGATTATATTAAGTTGGGAGGTGCAGGGGGCACAGCCCCCTGAAGAAAACATGGTAGGCAGTGACTATGTTTAGACTGACCGCAAATGCGGTCATCATAAAGATTTCGCTGTACCATCATTCGACAAAATTTTTGTTGACAAGCAGTCGTAGATCCATTGAAGTTCTACCTTACAGAGAGGGTACAGTAGGTGTTGAAGGGCTGAGATGGCTTGCCTATCAAGCAGGCAAACACTGACATCGAGGTGGGCATCAAGGTGGGGGGGAATGCATTCAAGAGTGTGTGGGGGGGTGGTTACAAGAGACCCAGTCTGGAGTAGCCTAATAGAAATGTGGGTCACGAGGTAGGGACAGGTCAGACTGGATGGGTCTTGGCCCTTTTTCTGTCCTCAGCATTCTATGTTTGTTAAATATGTTTGTTTATTATTTTTTTATTCTTTGGTAACTCAGTTATGGGACACCATCCCATTTACAGCTGTGGCCCAGGACCCGTTTGCAGCAGAGATTTGTGACACAGTTAAAGCAGTGAACTGGAAGCACTAGGAGGTTAAGTGGCATGCTCAAAGTCATACAATTGGTTCAGTACAGCTTAACAATTTGAGCTACTTGCTTCCCACCTCTCGTCAAGACCCTTTAAAATGCAGAATAGAAAACATTTCAGTGAGAGTCTGGATTCCAGAATAATTGATAATGATGATACATGAAGCAGATGTAGACAGCTTGGTGTTCACATGTCAGGGCTAACCTGTAGTGCTGAAATTAACAAGAAATATATTTTGACTAGTGAATTGAGCAAACATGCCCCACAGTCGATGCATACTGTCATCCCAGCAGGGCCTCATTTATAGAAAGTGAGCATTTGTCATGAGAGTCACACCCAAAATAAATTCCTTTTGTCAAAAAAATCTAATAGAGGTGAAAAAAAATAATCGCACGATGGTAATGAATTTTAACACAGCCTTCATTTAAATTATGAAATAAAGAACTGTTTTCAAGGAGTTATTCACAGTACAAAGAAATGCACTGAAGCAACTAATTGGTACGAAAGAAGTAGAAGAAAATATGTGGTTCTTAGCAGAAAACCACTTGCTTCTACTAAAGAACCTTAGTCACCCACTCTGGTGCCTATCCCCAAAACGCTGTTGCCATAATCACAAAAGAAGAGCAACTGCTTTAGGGCGCTCTGTCCTTAAATGATAATAAGACACAATTATGGAAGATTTCACAAATCAAACTTCTGAAATGTATACTGTATGTTTTTAATGTCCTGTTGTTTTTATGTTAATCTCATAAAAATATTAGGAAAAGGTTGTGGGTTCTTCTTGATAGAATACCATTTGTATGCCAGCTACAGTAGCAGAATGCTTGGGTGCATAGGAAGTGGTATCACCAGCAGAAAGAAGGAGGTAGTGTTACCCCTGTATAGATTGATGGCGAGGCCTCACCTAGAGCATTGTATCCTGTACTGGAGGCCCCATCTCCAGAAAGACATAGATTGTATGGAGGCAATACAAAAGAGTTCAACCCAAATGGTGCAAGGCCTGCATCAAAAGCCCTACAAGGAAAGACTCATGGAATTAAATATGTACTCTAGAGGAAAGGAAGAGAAGGGGGGACATGATAGAAACATTCAGATACTTCAAAGGTATTAATAAGACACAGGAAGGTAGCATTTTAATAGAAAGAGATGTTCGAGGATGAGGGGTCATGACATGAAGCTGGGGGGAGACTCAGAGAAGATGTGAAGAAATACCTCTTCATGAAAAGGGTGGTAGAAGCGTAGAACATCCTACCAGCAGAGGTGGTGGGTACTAAAATGGTAGTGGGAGAATCAAGCATGCATGGGATAGACACAAGGGGTCCTTAGTAATAGGGCTAAGGGGGTAAAGCCGGAGATTGAGTTGGGGTCTGTGGTAGTACAGAAGGTAGGGAATTTAGGGCAGACTAGGTGGGCCAAGAGGTCCTTATCTGCCAACAACTTCTATGTTTCTATGTTTATACAGTACTTGGCACTAGAGATATTGCACATTAAAACTAAAAGGCAAACTTGGTGTGAAATCAGAAACTTTACACTACACATAGCACAGAGAATTTCCAACCTTTGCCCCCAACTTTGTGAGGCAAATAAAAAAAAATAATTTCCATATCACCCCCCACCCACTGTGAAAGTATTATCTGCCCCTTACCCACCTCCCAGATATGTTTCACATATCTCCACCTACCCAGCCCCCAGCTAACACCCACCTCCCTCCTCCTCCCACAGTCCAGGCAAAGTAATAGGCGTAACTGTATTATGATAGCCAGCCACCATAACCAACTGTAAAAAATCTCATCCATCACCCACTCCAAACAAGCAAACTCCGGCCCAGACATAAGCCCTCATTATTCAAGAAACCATCCACACCCAGTTCCTAGTAGCTCTCCTTCCCTTGTCCCATTAACCTCCAAAAGAGTTATTGGAGAACTACAGTCAAATTTTACAAAAAATATGTTGTGCAGTGTTTTGATTTGTGTGTGTAGTCCTAGTGTGTCCTTTCTTTTGTTTTGTTTGCTGCTGGGATTTTTTCATAAATTTGTCTACTTGTTTTATAGCCTCTGGGGATCTCTATGCATGCGTTTTAAATATTTTTATGCATGATTTATTTATTGGGATGGCAGTTTTCAGGGAGACATTCTGGGGACTGTGGGGCTGACCCTTCTGTGTATAGCACTCTGGGTTGATGGAGAAGGTCGCTAGACTTGAGACCAAGTTGGCTGGGAGTCATGGGACCTTCTCCCCCACCGAGGGATCATGAAGTGTGATACTGTTACCTCAAGGAATACCAGATAAGAGGAGCAGTTGGACTATGATGTGTTCAGGAAGGGTGAGGGTGGTAGGTTTGGGAAGGCTGTGGAATGGGTCACAGGAACATTCCTCAACCAGTACCACTACAAAATGCCTACGTCGCTCTGGTAGGATGGAACTGCCAGGAGGAGGCACCTGTTGTAGTGGCCAGGGAGGATGTGTAGACCCTCCATAGTGGGGATCCCAGGGAGCGGGGGGCCCAGAGGTGGAGAAAGTAACTCCTGGTAAGGAAGTCTGTCTGGGATATTGATTTGGGAATAGGAAAGGGTCAGTGAGGAAGGTCAGGAGCCTCTGTGGTGCTATGGCCCAGAGGGATGGGAAGTGTATCCTAGGGATTGCTAGGGAAGCAGGGAGGAAGGGGAAGCCAGATGTCATTGTCCATTTGGGGTCAAATGACCTGGCTAGGAATGAGGCTGAGATAGTGCAGGGGGAGTTTAGGGAACTGGAAAGAGGCCTTAGACAGGTAGCACTCTCAGCAACTTTTGCAGAGGTGCTACTTATCTATGATAGGGGGCAGGAGAGGGTTCCTGGCACCATGACCTTAAACTCATGGTTGAGATAATGGCACAGAGAGGAGGAGTATGCCTACATTGGAGACTGCAGGGCCAATGTGGGAAGATAAGGTCTATACAGGGCTGATGACCCGCATCCTTCGGGGAGAGGACCTGCAGTCCTCAGTGGATGGTTTAAATATTACTTTGATGAACATTTAAACTAGCCTAGGGGGATAGTGGGCGAAATCAGGGAGGCACAAACTACCTCTCCACAGGTTGACATAGAGAGCAGGGTGATCTTGAGGGGAGAGGGAACTCCTGGGCGCAAGTTAATCAAAGAAGCAGGGTGGTAATAGAGGGAGGAGGGGGAAAAGAAACATTCAGAAGAGTAAGGGGAAGGAGAGGGAGCAAAAAGAAAAAAGGGGGAGCAACAAGCAAAGAGCTGACAAAATCTGGAAGGCCATGTGTGTGAATCCTAGAAGTCTAGGAAACAAGATCCCAGACCTAGAGGCCATCATGGTGGTGGCTGACCAGGATTTTGTGGCCATTACCGAGTCCTGGTGCACTGACAGCCATGACCAGGACATGGACATATCAGGCTGCACTCTGTTCAGAAAGGACAGGGTGAGAAGGAAAGGTCAGCATCAACTAGAAGCAGAGACATCCTGAACTCCTTGCAGGGGCAGTCTTTGGACAACTAATCTGTAAGCCCACTCATGACATGGCAAATACTGGACCTGGTACTCACTAGCAGGGACAGTGTTGCAGATCTCAAGGTAGGAGGCCACCTGGGGATCAGTGATCACTGTACAGTGTGGCTGAACATAAGAACAGCTGTGGAACTGAACCACACAAGAATGACAGTCCTGGACTTCAGAATGGCAGATTTTATAAAGGTGAGTGAATGCCTCAGGGATGACCAGGCAAGGGGATAACTGGGGGGGGGGGGGAGGTAGTGGGCCAAACTAAAAGGGGGCATAATGAAGGCAACAAACCTCTGCATCAAGCAAGGGAACAAAAGTAAGAGGAATAGGAGACTGCTATGGTTCTTGGAAGAGGTGGCAAAAAGGTTAAGGCTAATAGGGTTGCATTCAAAAGGTACAAAGAGATGCAGAGGGAGGACGATGGGGAGGTGTTTCAGGGGAAACAGAGGGAAGCAGATAAAGCAGCAAGGAGCACATGGGTGCAAACTGAAGAAAGAGTAGCTCAGGCAGTATCAAAAGGGGTAAGACATTTTTAGGTATGTAAACAAAAACAAAGGAAGACAAAGGGAGGATTGTAAGGTTAAAAAAGGGAGGGGGAACTGTACAGAGTGTGTCCAGGAAATGGCAGACAACTTGAACAAATGCTTCTGCTCAATGTTCACTGTGGAAGAGGAAGGAGAAGGGCCACAAAAAAGAAACAGGCGCTTTGATGGGAGGGAACTGGACACTAGTTTTTATTCTGAGGAGAGAATCCTGAAAGCATTAGATAACCTGAAAATGGACAAACCTATCGTTCCAGACAGAGTGCATCCAAGGGTGTTGAGAGAGCTCAGGAAGGTACTGGCTGCAGCTTTGGCAGTCCGATTAAACATATCACTGGAGACTAGAGAGGACCTGGAGGACTGAAGGAGAGCAGATGTAGCCCCACTTCAGAAAGGAGGCAGCAGGGAAGAGCCTGGAAATTATAGGCCTGTCAGCCTGACATCGGTGGTGGGAAAACAAATGGAAACACTGCTAAAGGAAAGGATTGCCCAATATTTTGAAACCAGTGGGTTACAATATCCGAGGCAGCATGGATTCAGAGAGGGGTGGTCATGTCAAACAAATCTGATAGATTTCTTTGACTGGGTGACCAAGAAATTAGATCAGGGAGGAATGATACACATGGCCTACCAAGATTTCAGTAAGGTGGTTGATACCATTCCATATAGGAGACTGGTAAGGAAGCTGGATAGCTTGGCAGCGGGCAACAAGGTGATATTCTGGGTAAGAAATTGATTTGGGGATAGGAGACAGAGGGTAGTGGTAAATGGAGCTTGCTCTAAGGAAGAGAGGCTGACCAGCAGGTACCATAGGGTTCAGTGCTGAGATCGGCCCTCTTTAATATCTTTATAAGTGACATAGCAGAGGAGCTGGAAGGGAAAGTCTGCCTCTTTGTGGATGACACCAAGATCTGCAACAGAGTGGACACCCAAGGGGATGGAACTGATGAGCAGAGATCTGGAAAAACTGAAGAAGTGGTCAAGGATATGGCATCTGGGTTTCAATTCAAAACAAGTGCAAAATAATGCACTCAGGGCACAGAAACCCAGGGTGGAGTACAAAAAGAGTGGAGTGTTATTGACAATGACTAAGGAGGAACGAGACCTGGGGGTAATAATATTGGATGACATAAGGGTGGCCATGCAGTGCGACATGGCAGTCGGGAAGGCTAGTTGGATGCTGGGGTACATAAGAAGGGGTACCACCAGCAGAAAGAGAGAGGTGGTGCTGCCCCTGTATTGATCAATGGTACGATCCCACCTGAAGTAGAATGTCCAGTTCTGGAAACCACATCTCAAGAAGGACACAGACAGAGTGGAGGCAGTTCAGAGAGGGCTACTAAAATGGTGCAGGGTCTGCATCTAAAGCCCTAAGAGAACAGGCTAAAGGACCTCAACATGTACACCATGGAAGAGAGGAGGAAGAGGGAGATATGATAAAGACTTTTAAATATCTCATGGGGGTAAATAAGGTACTAGAGGGGAGCATTTCTCAGAAAAAAGGTGCTCTAGAACAAGGGGACATGCAATGAAGCTAGATGGGGTAGATTCAAGAGAGCTGTGAGGAAGTAACAAGGATGAATGGAGCAGTGTCTGGTGGGGGAATGAAATGGTTGGAGGCAGATTGCAATGGCTCTTGGAGGCAGGAGAGGAGGCACCAGGGACTGCAGCAGATCTGTCCTCCAGCAAGGAGAGCGGCTCCTGAGAGGAAATGCACTGGAGGAAGGGAACAGTGATGCTGCGATGAGGGACCCAGTCTGAGGCATGCTAATTAGTGTGCTTTGTGCTGGGCTGCCTTGGTTTTCTTTTATCTTATTTTTTGATTGTTGTTTCAGGCTGTGCCAGTTTTCACGTTGGCCTGAGGCTTGGGATGAGAGGCAGACCGGGAGTGCTTCTCTGCGTATGAAGGAACACGGGGACCGATTGTCTCTTGGGAGGGTGCGGGAGTATACAAGGGCCAATCAGACTGGAGGGAAAATGCACGAATTCTGAACAAAGGGACGGGAGGTTATAACTCAGGACCACGGCCTCATTCCTTTAAATGTAGCGGAGCGTGGAGGAGGGAGTGAATGGAGTAGTGTCCGGCAGGGGAACAGAATGGTTGGGTGCAGATTGCAACAGCTCATCTTATTTTTGATTATTGTTTCAGGCTGTGTCAGTTTTCATGTTGGCCTGTGGCCTAAAGGTGAGAGGCGGACCGGGAGTGCTCATCTGTGTGAGAAGGAGCACAGGGACTGATTGTCTCTCGGGAAGGTGAGACCCTATTCCCACCCACCTACATCCCACCCTCCCCAGTTTGCCCCAGCTTTATTCTGTGAGGGGCACCCCCAGGTAATCACACATCTTAGCATAGTAACTGGGGGCTGCTCAGTGGACAGATAGACGTTGAGACAGGTGAAGGAAATGAGTTGCTAAATATATTGGAACAGGATACTGATAGGAGACTCAAGAAATGGAGGAGTCAGGAGGAGGGAGAAGACAGGACAAAGGAAGAGGAGCAGGAAGAGATAGTGGGAGGATAGTGGGATGCAATGCCTGTGGAGCAGTCACACTCCCAGGGATTGCATGGAGAGCTGGGCGGTGCTTGGCGTACAGACAGCATTGGCAGCTAAGGGATGAAATTGCATGGCTGAGGAATGAGTTGTAGGGAATAGGAGGGGGATCTGGGGAGGCATCTCGAAGTAGGGAGCCAAAGAGATTACACATACAGCCTAGGTGCCAGGCTTGGGGGAGCAGTGGATCACTAATTGAGATAAGACCATCATACAGGCCAGGACCAAGGAAACTAGAAACAAGGAAGTGGATAGTGGTCAACAGCAAAGGGGAGACAAGCCTAGGAGGATGGCAGGGTAGTAAAATGACAAACAGAATGCTGGGGGATCAAGGTGGGACCCTAGACACCTATAATGGATTCTCAGTGTTGAGGAGTCTAGAGGGCCAGGTTCTACAGAAGCACGAGGGTTAGGGAAGGAGCAGAGTAAAGGAGACAATGGGACTTCTAGGTGGGGAAAGGACAAGAAAGGGGGGAGAGATGGACTTGCAGGACACCTAAGCTAATATGCAGGAGGATGGGGCAAAAAAAGGTAGGGTAAACAGGTGGGGGGGCAGAAGGAGGGTGAAGAGGCCATAGCAGGCAGAGAAAAAGGGGAGGTGGGGGATCAAAAGGACAGGTAGCAGAGCAGAGGTGAGGGGGTTGATGAGGTTGTTACAAGTAGTGTGGGAAGGGGTGAGGGATCATGGGAAAAATTGGATGAGGAGGTACGGTGGGAGGCGAACTAGAGGGGATAGGGGAAAGGAGGGTGGCGGAGGAGCAAGGGAGGGACCAAAGAAGGAAATAGGAGGGTCAGAAAGTAAAAACAGCAGGGGCAATGATCACATTGAACAAGACCAGAAGAGAGGGGAGCAGGCAAGGGGGGAGCAAGGGGAAAAAGGTCCAGTCATAGTCTTAGGGGACTCGATTCTGAAAGGTGTAAAATTAGGAGGCAAGAACACCAGGAGGGGATTTATATGGTGGAGTGCATGCTGGGCATGATGGCTGGGAGAGTGGGGCAATTTCTGTCTAAGTTCATGGAGGAGGGACAGGACAAACCTCACATTGTAGTGCACCTGGGCACAAATGACCTGGCAGAGAGCACAGTCACATAGGTCCAGGAAGGTTTAGGGAGGTGGGTAGATTATGCAAGATGGCAGGGAGCTCATGCAGTTGCCTTTTCAGAAGTTCTCACAATACCAAGGGCTAACACAGCCAGGAAACAGAGGATAGAGGAGTTCAGCATTTGGTTGGGGCAAAGGTGTCAGTCAAAGGGTATGGGCTGGTAGGGGGTGGGGTGATATATGGCAGAACAAGAATCTCTATGCCCCAGACAGGCTCCACTTGAGTAGGGAAGGTACAGCAGTCCTGAAGTAGAGACTGGGGGAGTATATAGCAACCAGGATACCGTTAAACTAGGTAGGGGGAGGCAGTAGACTGGATGACGAGCTTAGTCACCAGGAAAGGGAAGCCGACAGGCCCCCCAGGCCAGTAGGGAAGGGAGGAAGGGGAATCCAGGCTTAAAGAGGGAGAGAAGCAGAAGGGGACTGAGGATAGGCACAGTAGGGGAAAGGACAAACTGAAGGGTGGTTTCCTTAGATGCAAGAAGCTTGAGAAACAAAACTGCTGACTTGCAGGCACTGATGACAGAAGAGGAGGTGGATATAGCTGTCATCTCTGAGACATGGGCCACCCAATACCAGGACTGAGACCTAGTGGTCCCAGGATATAAATTGTTCCGGAAGGATAGAGTAAGGGGGAAGGGGGGAGGGGCAGTGATTTACATATGGGACAGAATTCCCTGTAGCAGGGAAGGGGGGGAGGAGGGCAGTCCGGAGGCCTTATGGGTACAAATACAAGACCCAAAGGGAGGGAAGGAGGACAAGGCTCAGAGTAGTGTATAGGCCACCAGCCCAAAGTGAACAGGGAGACAGAGAGCTAGGGGAGCAGATAAGAAAAATCTGTGCAAAAGGGTACACAGGAATAGTTGGGGACTTCAACATGCTAGGGGTGGAGTGGAGCATCCCAGCTACCACAAACACTAGGGAACAGGTCATCCTGGATGCCTTCCAGGCCAGCTTCCTAGTACAATTGGTGGGGGAGCCTTCCAGAGGGGGGAACATACTAAACTCAGTTATCTCAAATGGCGAGGGAGTAAAGGAGGTGAGGGTGGAGGACCCCCCTGGCAGGGAGCGACTGTCACACAGTGTGGTTCTCCCTTAGTATGAGTAGGGAGATAGCCTGAACAAACAGTATAGTGATTGACTTTAGGCAGACAGACTTCAAGAGGATGAGGGCCATATTGGAAGAGCACCTCACCAGAATCCAACCACATATGGATACCAACCAGAGGTGGGAGATTATCAAGGTTGTCCTGACTGAGGCCACACACTCCTCTTCCAAGCTCCAAGAGAAAAAGTCCAGGCCCAGGAGACCAAGCTGGTGATCCAGGGAGGTGCTTGGGAGGATTAAGGAAAAAGAGTCACCCTCAAGAAATACATGAGAATCAAATAGGAGGAGGACAGGGAGGAGTACCTGAAAAAATCGAGGGAAGTAGGCAGATTAGTCAGGGCAGCCAAGGCTGCAAAGGAGCTTAGGCTGGCACAGAGGATAGCAGAAAAGGAGAAAGATTTCTTCTGTTACATTAGGGAGAGAAGAAGATGCAAGTATCAGATTGTTAGAATCAAGGTGGATGGGGGGAGCTGAAAAGGGGGAGAAACAGGCAGAAGCACTCAACGAGTATTTCTGCTCTTTGTTCACCAGAGAAAAAATGTGACCAATCCCCCAGGGGAAGGTAGCAGTGGGTATTCAAGGGGCAGAGAACATGGAGGGGGTGATCCAAGTAACAAAGAAACATAGAATTTGACGGCAGATAAGGACCGCTTGGCCCACCCAGTCTGCCCATTTCCCTACCTAATGGATAAGCTGCAGATCCTAGTTAACCAACAGCCTACCTCTTCCTACCCCCAACCCCTAGAATTGCCTCATGACTGTCCCACGCACGCTTGAATTCCACCACTGTTTTTGACTCCACAACCTCCTCCGGAAGGCCGCTCCATGCATACACAACCTCTCTGTGAAAAATACTTTCTTAAATTACCTCTGAGCCTCTATCTTCAAATTGTGCCCCTTGTTCTTGCACACCTCTTTTTTTGAAAGATGCCACCCTCTTGGACTTTGTTGATTCCCTTGAGGTACTTGAACATTTCTATCATGTCCCCCCTTTCCCTCCTTTCCTCGAGGTTATACATATTGAGCTCCTTAAGTCTCTCTTCATATGTCTTCCGGTGCAGACCCTGCACCATTTTAGTTGCCCTCCTCTGAACAGCTTCCATCCTGTCTATGTCTTTGCGGAGATTGGGTCTCCAGAACTGCACGCAGTACTTCAGATGGGGTCTCACCAGCTGTCTGTACAGAGGAATAATAACTTCCTGTTTTATACTGGTGATGCCTCTCCCTATGCATCCCAGTATCCCCCCAGCCCTCCTTGTTGACCTCTCACATTGCTTGCCCACCTTTAGGTCATCTGATATGACTACCCCCAGGTCCCTTTCCATTTTTGTTGTTGTTAGTATCTCACCCACATTGTGTACTCTTCTCCTGGGTTTTTGTTTCCCAGGTGCATTACCTTGCACTTCTTAGCATTGACTCTAAGCTGCCATATGTTTGACCATTCCTCTAACCTTGCCAAGTCCCTTCTCATCCTTTCCACCCCACCTTGTGCATCAACTTTGTTGCAGATCTTTGTGTCATCTGCAAAGAGACATACTTTTCCTTCCAGTCCCTCTGCAATGTCGCTTATAAAGACATTGAGGAGGACCGGTCCTAATACTAAGTAAGCAGGGTACTGGAAGGTCTGAGAGCCCTGAGGGTGGACAAGGTGCCAGGTCCGGACAGCATACACCCCAGAGTGCTAAAGGAGGTGGCAGAGGTACTGGCAGAACCTCTGGCAGACAGATTTAACACCTCCTTGGAGACTGAACTCTTACCCCAGGACCGGAGGATGGCACATGTGGGAATCATAGAGGGAAGGAAGGAAGAAGGAGAAAGAGCTGTAAATCATGTAGGGATTGCTGCAAAAATTAAGGTAGAGAAAATGGGCAGACTAGATGGGCCAAGTGGTCCAAATCTGCCACCCAATTCTATGTTTCTAATTTTCCACATCAAAGACATTTGATTCAGTGAATTCTAACATTTTGTCCTGTCTGCAGAAGCACTGTGATGTTTTTTTAGTTGTTTAACCAGAAGTAGCACACTAAGCTGAATGCTTTTTTACAGGAGTGACCTGGGAGCACAGGGAAGTTAAATGACTTGCTCAGGGTCACACAGTATGTAAGTGGAAACTGTGGGATTCAAACCCAGGTCTGGTCTGCTGGATGTCACCAGATTTGCAGCTCAGAGCCTTAAACCACTGCGCTATGTTAAGTGCCTGTTGTTTTGGCCTCAACTAAATAACTCCTTCTCATCCTATCTTTTTGTTTTCTATGTGTGTGCCTAGGTGTATCTAGTAGGGGTGAATGTTTTGTTTGTAAAGCTTTTCTTTTCAGCAAACCACAGCCTTAAATAAACACACAGACCCCCCCCAATCATCAATGCTATATAATTAGTGAAGACTCTAGCAGTTTCAATAACGAGTAGCCGACTCAATTATCCCTCAGGTATATGCTAGACTGTGAATGTATCTTTTATTAGTGCTCATAGGAAAAGGACGGACCCTTCCCAGAACAATGTTACTGCAGTAAACAAGAAAATAACTTAGCACTATCTGTATCACTGGCATCCAATACATCACTGCCACATGGCACATGACTCACTGTGTGAAAATAAAAAGCAATAAAAGTAGCAGCCATAGAGATACCTAGGTGCCATAAACTGTCCTAACAGCAAAGAGAAGAAGGCACTAGTATTACACACAAATCAAAACACTCTGCACAACATATTTTTGTACTGTTGACTTAAGTCCTCCTTTAAAGGATATGAGGCTCAGCGAAAAAAATCAGAAATCTGCTGTCTTGAAGAGGTGGTCAGCTCTCTATGCTATGCTATTTCTTCAGTGAATTACTGTAAATGATGTCCTGAGTAGTAGAACCTGAATGGCTGAAAATTCCGACCATGACATCTTGTAGAACAGTTTACAGCTTAGACAGTATTTATATCACATGCGCAGCACCAAACTAACTAAAAGCAAGTTCTCTGCATTGATTGGTGTCCTATAATCATTTTCTTTCCCTGTCTTGACTTTACAGAGCCAAGACAGGAGAATTAGTGGCATATCCATTCCACAGTCCTGTCCATGGACTGTGTATTAAGAGAGCACAGCCTCTGTCTTACAGATTGAATGGGACTTTGAGAGAGCAGGAGCTGACATCTTCCTTTGAGAAGAAAGCCAACCTCTGGTGCAATTTCAGATTTTACCACATCTTGTTCTAATATACAAATCACATGAGCCTTTTCTCTCCACTGGACCACATTTTCCAAATTATCCAGCACAGACAACTCAGGTGCAACTGGATTTACAAAATTTAGTTTGAACACTGAGTCTTCTTTCACAGTATAGTAGGGCTCTGCTTGTTTATGTAATGACTCAGCCCCCTATGTTTCTCACCCTAGATTGGATTAAATCTACATTTCGATGTGCTTATGCAACTGGATAAGATAATGAGATGATGCTTGTGTAATTTGATTTGCTTTGTGGCTTTCCACCTCCCTATCCATGGGATATACCACCCTGTAGGGGTACGATGCAAGGAACCCTACAGGAGGGTTCCCCCCCCTACAAGTGTTGGGAATTATTGCATCAGCTAAAGGTAGGTTAGGAAGAAGCCCACAGGTAAGAGAGATGAGTCACTGGAGGAGGAAGGGTGGATGGTGGGCAACGAGAAAGAATCCTGGTGAGGCCCAGGATGTTCTGACCTTTTAAGGTCGATGGGGGAGTGACATTGTTGCTCCGCCCATCGAACCTCAGGCTTAAAGCCCTCCCATTCGATGTTCTTATGCAATTGGATAAGATAATGAGATGATGCTTGTGTAACTTGATTTGCTTTGGGGCTTTCCGCCTCTCTATCCATGGGTTATACCATCCTATAGGGGTACTACGCAAGGAACCCTAGAGGAGGGTCCCCCCCTACAGGTGCCGAGAATTATTGTGTCAGCTAAAGATAGTTTAGGAAGAAGCCCAAAAAAGAATACCCAAAGGTGACAAGCATTGAAGAAGCAAGGATGATAAATGAATGAATTCTAAGAAGATGATACAGGCTGACTCCTAATGAGAGAGGGGAAAGCCAGAGCCACCATCCGCCTCCATCTAACAGCGGAACCTAACTAACTAACCTAAGAAATCACTAACTCTAATATTATGACCATTGGCATGGAGGAGAGGAAAAAAAACCCTTTTTAGGAGGAAACCTCTGGGGATCCAAATCCTAGGTCACCTTGCCTCCAGGCTGACGACGACGTTTGATTTGAGGAAGTATGACGTTAAAAGAAGGGTTTGGTAAACATAGAAACATAGAATTTGACAGCAGATAAGGACCACTTGGCCCACCCAGTCTGCCCATTTCCCTACCTAACGGATAAGCTGCAGATCCTAGTTAACCAACAGCCTACTTCCTCCTAACCCCCACTAGAATTGCCTTATGTCTGTCCCATGTATTCTTGAATTCCCCCACTGTTTTTGACTCTACAACCTCCTCAGGAAGGCTGTTCAATGTATCCACAACCCTTTCTGTGAAGAAATAATTCCTCACATTACCTCTGAGCTGTCACCCCTCTATGTTCAAATTGTGCCTCTTTGTTTTGCACATCTCTTTTTCTGAAAGATGCTACCCACTTGGACTTTGTTGATTCCTTTGAGGTATTTGAAAGTTTCTATCATGTCCCCCCTCTCCCTCCTTTCCCCGGGGCTATACATCTTTAGTTCCTTTAGTCTTTCTTCATATGTCTTCTGATGCAGACCCTGCATCATTTTGGTTGCCCTCCTCTGGACAGCCTCCACCCTGTCTATGTCTTTGCAGAGATGGGGTCTCCAGAACTGTACACAGTACTCCAGATGTGGTCTTACCAACTGTCTGTACAGAGGGCCAACAACTTCTTGTTTTCTACTGGTGATGCCTCTCCCTATGCATCCCAGTATCCCCCCAGCCCTCCTTACTGCCTTCTCACATTGCTGGTCCACCTTTAGGTCATCTGATATGACTACCCCAGGTCGCTCTCCATTTTTCTTGTTGTTAGTATTTTACCCTCCATTGTGTACTCTTCCCCTGGGTTTTTGTTTCCCAGGTGCATTACTTTGCACTTCTTTGCATTGAATCTAAGCTGCCATGCATTTGGCCATTCCTCCAACCTTGATAAATCCCTTTTCATCCTTTCCACCCCAACTTGTGTATCAACCCTGTTGCAGATCTTTGTGTAATCTGCAAAGAGACATACTTTTCCTTCCAGTTCCTCTGCAATGTCATTCTTAAAGACATTAAAAAGGACTGGTCCCAGTATTGAACCCTGCGGTACCCCACTAGTAACCCTCCTTTCTTCACTGTGGACTCCATTTACTATTACCTGTTGTGTCCTGTTGTCCAACCAGTGTTTTACCCAGGCTACCACCCTGGGACCCACTCCCAGGCTGGCTAATTTGTTTATTAATCTTTTGTGTGGGACTATGTCAAATGCCTTGCTAAAGTCTAGGTAGGCCATGTCCACAGCCCCTCCCTGGTCTACTGCTTTGGTCACCAGGTAAAAGAAATCAATTAGATTTGTCTGACATGACTGCCTTGGGTCCTGTGCCCCACTGGCCTCTAGGTACTCAACAGTTCTTTCCTTCAGAAGTGATTCCATCATTTTCCCTACAACTGAGGTCAAACTGACAGGTCTGTAGTTTCCTGCCTCTGTCTTGCTCCCACTTTTGTGAAGGGGAATCATATCCGCCCTCCTCCAGTCCTCAGGTACCACACTATCCTCCCATGATTTATTAAAAAGGGTAGTCAGTGGTGTTACTAGTTCTTCCCTTAGTTCTTTTAGAATTCTGGGGTGAATCCCATCAGGCCCCATTGCATTATCCACCTTCAGTTTTAAGAGTTCTTTTAGAACCCTTTCTTCTGTGAAAGGACTAATATCAACTCCCCTATCCAGAGTGCTTCTATTGACCGGATTAGGTATTTTCCCCTGCTTTTCCATTGTGAATACTGAGCAGAAGTATTTGATCAGCATCCCTGCTTATTCACTGTCGCTCTCTGCCCAACCACCTTTCTCTTTGTTCAGCCTCAGTATCCCTGCCTTAGTCTTTCTTTGCTCCCTAATGTACCTATAAAAGGTTTTATCCCCCTTCTTAACTGAGTTGGCTATCTTTTCCTCGGTTTGGGCCTTTGTTATTCTGACTGCCTTACCCGCTTCCTTCTGTTTTAACTGGTACAATTCTCTGTCCTGCTCCTTCTGTGTTTCCTTATACTTCCTGAATGCCATCTTTTTCTGCCTTACCTTCCCCGCCACTTCTTTTGAGAACCATAGTGTTTTTTTCTTTCGTTTTGATTTTTTATTTGCTTCACACAAAGGCTTGTTGCCTCTGTGATGGCGGTTTTGATCTTTCCCCATTGTTGCTCCACCCCACCTTCTTGCCTGTTTGCTAGTGCTTTTCTGAGGCACTCTCCCATTTTGACAAAATCAGCCCTCCTGAAGTCCAGTACCTTCACTTTTGTGTGGCTTGACTCTACAGCTAGGTTTATTGTGAACCACACGTTTGGTGGTTGCTTGTTCCCAGATGGCTACCCACTTCAAGATCAGAGATCCTCTCCCCATCCCCATTTGAGAGTACCAGGTCTAAGATTGCTCTCTCCTGAGTGGGCTCCAAAACTAGCTGTCTGAGGCATGCCCCCTATAGGGCATTGAGAATGGCCCTGCTCTTGGATGTGGCTGCAGCAAAGGTGCTCCAGTCAACATCAGGCATATTCAGGTCCCCCATCAGCAATATCTCCCCTTTTTCTGCCATCCCAAGGAAGCCTTCTATCATTTCCTTGTCCATTTCCTCCCCTTGAGACGGGGGTTTGTATACAATCCCTGTGTGGATTGTGGAGCCATTTCCAGTCTCCAGGGTAACCCACAGTGCCTCCCTCCTCCCTGTTTACCCTTTAGCTCTGTTGCTTTGATCCCTTCCCTTACATAGAGAGCTACTCCTCCTCCTCTTCTTCCTTCCCTGTCCCTCCTGTAGATTGTGTACCCTGGTATGTTGACATTCCAGTCATGGTTCTCTGTGTATCATGTTTCTGTGACTGCCACAATATCCAGGCATCCCTCTTCCATCAAGGCCACCATTTCAGGGAGCTTTTTACCTAGACTACAGGCATTGGTACTCATTATCCTCCATTTTTTTTATAGCTTTATTTCTTTTTGCCCCATCCCTGTCCCTACTGCCTTCATCTTTTTCTCCATTTACCCCTGCCCTTCGCCCTTTTGACTGATCTGTCTTGGTTTTTACCTCATTAATTACCCTGATTTCTGGGGGGGGTCGGATTTCCCTTCTCCTCTTCAGTGCCTCCCCCCTTGGCTAGTGACAAGAGGAATACGAGTAGGGAGGATGATTATGAAATAGGGAAATCCCCAAAAGAGAGCACAAATCATAGAGGGAACACAAGGCTCCACACAGATCGCAGAAGGAACATGAGGCAACAATGAACACTTTCTTTGTCGATGGGAGGGAGTAAATCCATGTAGAATTCAGGGGAGCAAGGGGTATCCAGATGTGCACAAAAGGAGATTCCAGACGTGATAATGAGAAGACCAAGGACAATGCAGACTGGCTCGAGTGAGCTATGCTAGTGAGCTGAAGCTGAGGCTGAAGAGGCATGCTTGATTATGCGATATGAACTAGTAGACTTTAAACAATGAGACCCTGAGGTTGTAGTCGGTGAGGTAGCATAGAATTCAATGATAGGACTATTCGAGTAAGCAATGTAAATAGATGAATCTTGATGCAAGGCTGTGACAGATGATAGGAAGGTCAATGGATACCATAGGACCCAGCCAGTCCGAGTTGTTAAGCAATGTAAATAGATAAACCTTGAGGTAATGCTGAGTGAATGATGACTGGATTTATGAACTCAATATGACTGGAGTTATAAGCTCAATACATGCAGCATGATGGCTGCGGCTGATAGGTGGCATAAGAGTTATGGTAGGTACGCCCAAAAAGAAATATCGATAGCAGGCCACGAGTGGAGTGAATCCTAGTTACCGGTATGGAATTGGAAGAGGAGGAGACATGAATGAACTTGGAAATGAACTTGCATGAAGGAAGGAAAAGGAAGTAGGCTCCTCGAAAGGATGTAGACTCCAAGGCTAAGAAGGTAGATCTGGTACCAGAGGCAACTGAGGTAGAGCGATCGAGGAGCAAAACTGGATGCAGTATGATGAGGAGTGAGCAAAACTGGATGATGTATGATGAGGAGTGAAGCTAAGAGTGGAGGTTTCCTGCTCAAGAGCGATGCGAGCAATGAGGATCCTCGAAAAGAGGCAGGCTCCAAGGCCAAAAAAGGCAAGCCAGGAACCAGAGGGTATACGAACTAGAGGGTATGAGCTCAGGACGGGAGATCGAAAGGAGCCAAACTCAGATGATTTATGATGAGAAGGGAAGCCGTGAGTGGAAGAATCCATGACGGCAAGGACGACAACAGGCGCTAGGCTGAGGAAGGTAACATAGGAACGAATGAGGTACAATGATGGAGTGACACCATGAAGGCTGGTACAGGAAAGTGAGGTAAGAAGGATGTAGGATGGTAGGGATTGAATTGGATAAGCAGGTTGAGGCGAGATAGAGTGGAATGGAGAGTGCTAGGTACTAGGAAAGAGGGAAGCCCTGGAGGCTGACACAGCAGGAGGGCCACAGTTCGATGAGGCGGCATAGGAACATTGTCCAAGTTTGAGGAAAAAAGAAACAGTGAGGCGGAATTGCTAGTATTACATATGAAAATATGGATGTATAACTTACAGCACACAGCAGGAAAGGGACTTGGCAGTAGGTCAAGGAGGGATAATAGTCAAGGAGCTGAACAAGAAGTGGTAGGGCAGGAACCCCCAAAAGAAACCGTGGAAAACAATGAAACAAAGCAGGAAATGGACTGGCAGAATACTGAAATGGAATCATATCCCACCAATTCCAAACCTACTGACAAGTCGAGTCAGATTAATATATAAAGCACATATCATTCCATTTGCAACCGATGGCAGATTGAAAACAAATGAAACAATAGCAGAAGCCATTTGTGTGCTTTAGCAGCATAGACTATACTTAAAACACAAATGACGCTGCTGCCATAAATTTTCCCAAATAACAGTCAGATATCACAGTGGTTAGGGTCACCAGCGAACCATAAAACATATCAAAACCTAGCATAGTCGGATCAGCCACCTTGTCATGTCATGGAGCAAAAGTGAAGGTGGCAATGAAGCGGTCATGGATCTGTCACTGCGGTGCATGAGTAGTCGGCCACGTGTACTGGGAAGTAAAAGCCATCAAAAATGGAACAGTGCATGGGTGCATGGGTGCATGAGGCCAGTTTTCATCTTTTCACCAAGCAATATGACATCCTGCAGCACAAGGGAGAAAGACCCTATAAATATAAAGCTGACGCAGACACATGGCTCACTGGAGGGAGGCAACTGGAGGTCCCCAGGAAAACAGATGGAGCACAGCTCCATCTCTCGGGACTGAGGGATGAGGTAGCCAGACTCAGAGCGGAAGTAAACTGGGTCAGGAGTACCATCACCCCTGTCCAGGAACCACCCAGTCCAATGCAGCTGCCTCAAAGGATGCCGAGAACGAGGAGCACTTGGATGACAGTGGGCTCAGGGAGGGTTAGAGCAGTCAGGCAGAGGCACATCCCAGATCCTATTCCTCTCAAGAACTCATATGCCACACTGGCAAATGGGGACAACCAAATAAGTACCCAGGGAAGTGGAAGGAAAGGATGTGGAGGTTAGGCAAGGAGGTGACCTCAGTGGGGAAAGCAGTGGATCCCAGAGGAGGAGGAAGCAGTCTGGTGGGGACTCCATCATAAGAGGATCCAGCTAGGAACACAGGAGGGGAGGACAGGGAGGTGAGGTGCCTACCAGGTGCCACGGCATGGAGGGATGGAAGGAAGATACTGGGGATCACTGGGAAGGCAAGACAGGAGGGTGAGACTGGATGTCATTATCCACCTAGGTACTAATGACTTGGCAAATGGGAGCAAAGGAAGTTCAGGAAGAGTTTAGGAACTGGGAGGTGTCTGCAAAAGTAGCTACTTCTGTCACTTCTCAGAGTACTACCTGTGAGAGAGCAAGGGAGAGTATGGAGTGCATGCACGAACTTTAACTCATGGTTGAAGAACTGGTGCTGTGAGGAAGGTTTGGATTCATTGGTGACTGGGGACCCCATCTGGAGGGATGGAGGTTTGTTCAGCCTGACGGCCTGCATCCATCCTGGAGAATCAAGCACTCAATGATAAGTTTACATATGCTACATTGACAGCATTTAAACTAGCAAAGGGGTGGCAGGCCAGCAAGGATGAGTACCTGACTTGCTCACCCCCACAGCTAGTAATGGAACCAGGAACAGCAGGATGGCTATCTCTGCAAAGCAGCGTGCAAAAGTTGGAGACTAGTGTCAAAAGGTGGATAAAGCAGAAAGGGCAAAATTCAGCAGAAGGGCAGACAGCAAGGAGAACCAGGGATAAATGACAGCAAGGAAGGGCTGGGTAGAACAGTGGAAGCAGTCTAGGAGGTCAAATCATGAAAGCCATGTGCAAAATGCCAGGAGCCTTAGCAACAAGATGGAAGATCTGGAGGCTGTCATGGTACAGTCAGACCTGGACATTGTGGCCATCACTGAAACCTGGTGTAATGATAACCATGACTGGGAGATGGCCATACCTGGCTACAACATATTCAGAAGAGACAGAGCAGGCAGGAAGGAGGAGGGTGGCACTGTATGTGAAAAATGACACAAGGGCCACACAGATCCAGGAGGAACAAAATGGGGAGAGATACTGTGGGTTAGCTGGAAAGGAAAATGGGGCCAGCCATTACACAGTGTGGTCTATCAGACCACCAGCCCAGGAGGAAGAACTCAGATAGGAGGTGATGCTAGCCATCCAAGGATGGCTGACAAAGGGTGAGGTAGTACTGGTTGGAGACTTCAATATACCAGATGTGGACTGGAGCATCCAGCAGCAGCATCAACTAGAGCAGATTTATCCTGGACTCCCTTCAGGTGCCTCCTCAATGCAACTGGTCATGGAACCAACTCGGCAGAAGGCAATGCTCTGACCTTGTGCTCACAAACAGGGACAGTGTGATGGGGGTACAGTGGGGGAGCACCTGGTAACAGTGACCACCAGTCATTGTGGTTTGAAATCACAGAAAGAGCAGAACCAAACCACACAAAACACATATCCTGGATTTTAGGGGCAGACTTTGGGAAAATGGGAGATGCTTGAAAGAGGCATTAAGGGGAATGGGACAGGAATCAGGGATTGAGGAACAGGGGCAGTATTTAAAAGGGGATTATAAGAACAAAGAATTATGCATTAAGCAAGGTTAGCAAGAGAAAGGAGGAGACCATTATGGTTTTCAAAGAGGTAGCAAAAGAAAGTGAAAGCCAAAAGACTGCATTCAGGCAATACAAAAGACACAGGCAGAAGGATAGGAGAAGCACCAGGAGAAACAAAGGGAGGCAGGGTTGCAGGAAGCCAAAGCTCAGACAGAAGAACACATTGCAAAATCAGTGGTTAAAGGGGACAAAACCTTTACAGGTACATAAAGTGAAAAAAAAGAGAAGGACAAAGGAGGGATAGTTAGACTGAAGGGAGGATGGAACAGGCGTGGAGGATGACAACAGTAAAGGCTGACATATTGAACAGGTATTTCTGCTCAGTCTTTACTAAGGAAGAGGGGTAATGGGTCTGAAGGAGTACAAGGGTGAGAATGGTGCAGAAATGGACACAAGTCCCTTTACTAGAGAGGTCCTGGGAAGGAACTGGAAGTAATAAGAGTTGACAAAGCAATGGGGCCAGATGAGGAATTTTTAGGGTCCTTAAGAACTAAGGGGTGGTGGCTGAACCTCTGCTATCCTGTTCAGCCAATCACTGGAAACAGGGAGGTACCCAAAGACTGGAGGACAGCAGATGTAGTCCCCTTACACAAAGTGGGAACAAGAGGAAGCAGGAATCACAGACCAGTCAGCCTCACCTCGGTAGTGGGAAAGATCATGGAAGCACTACTGAAGGAGAGATTGGTGGAACATCTGGTTGTCAATGGACTACAGGACCCTAAGGCAGCATGGTTTCACCTAGGGAGGTCATGTCAGACCAACCTCATTGAATTTTGACTGGGTGACTAGGGAGGTGGATCAGGGAGGGCAGTGGACATGGCCTATCTGGACTTCAACAAGGCCTTTGACACTGTACCATAGAAGACTATTACACAAACTGGGGAATATGGGTGTGGGCAGGACAGTAGTGTGGTGGGTAGAGTAACTGGCTGGTGGCAGGACACAGAGGGTGGTGGTAAATGGCTGTCACTCCACAGAGGGAAGAGTGACCAGTAAGAACACCACAGGGTTGAATGCTGGGACCGGTCCTATTCAACATCTTCATCAGTGACATTGCAACTGCGATATAGAGGCAGAATTTCACTGTTAGCTGATGACACAAAACACTGTACAGAGTAGCCACCAGAGGTGTAGACAGAATGAGAAGGACCTGCAGAAACTTGAAGAATGGTCAAAGGGTTTGGCAGTTGAAATTCAATGCAAAAAGTGCAAGATAATGACATATAGGGCACAAAACCTGGCACAATATATCAGTTGGGGGTGAGGATATAGCATGCACCAAGCAGGAAAGGGATCTTGGGGTTGGTCATCTCTGATGACCCGTGTAGGAAACAATGTGACAAAGCATCAGGTAAAGAAATAGGATGCTGGGATGTATAGGCAGGGGCATCACCAGCAGGAAAGGGAGGTCATAATTCCGCTTTACAAGACACTAGTGAGGCCCCACCTGGAGTACAGTGTACAGTTCTGGAGACCATACCTACGTAAGGACATAGACAGGGTAGAGAAGGTTCAGAGGAGGGCAACAAAAGATGGTGCATGGGTTGCATCACAAATCCTATGAAGACAGGTTGAAGGAACTGAACATGTACTCCCTGGAGGAGAGGAGGGAGAGAGGACCATGATAGAGACATACAAGTATCTCACAGGGAGGAACAGGTGCAGGAAAACACTATTTTTAAGCGAAAAGATGTTTCAGGACTAGAGGCATGGGATGAAGTTGGAGGAGGGACGATTCAGAGGAAACATGAGAAAGAATTTCTTCACTGAACGGGTGGTGACAAGTGGAACACCCTGCCAGAGGGAAGTGGTGGGGGCTGGAAACAATCACGGGATTTAGAATGCATGGGATAGACATAAAGAATTCTAGAGGTCAGGGTGAAATGGACTTCTAGGAAAACAAACTGAACTTACAAGCTCAAATGGGCGGGCTGAGGTGGGCCATAGGCCCTTATCTGCCGACACTGTCTATGTATCTATGTATCTATGTATCTATGTACAGCGAGGCAATGAATGTAGAGTGAGCTGACCCAGCTGAAGCGACTCTGAGGTCAGAAAGCTGCAAATGACAAGAAGCCAGGATCGGCAGCAGCGAGCACTGCAAAGGAGCACTGCTCAAAGTCATGGGGAAGAGAACACAGAAGTGAGCGATGATGCGGGGTTGGAAGAAAACCCCAGGAACATGGGAGTGGCACTGATTGAGTACAGCCAGAAAAGCCAGGTCACTGAGCCATGGGTCGCACTGATAATGGGCTTGCAGAATTGAAGTGTGCAGCCAAAACAGAAGCTGAGGCTAATGGGCTTCCAGCTGTGGTGAAATTGCAATGGATCTCATCCCTAGCTAATGTTCAGAGCCACACTTGCCACACCCAGAGCAAGGAAGGGGGAGAAATGAACCTGCAGCCTGAGGCAGCTGCCAAAGCAAGGGTAAAGCAAAATGCAGGCAACCAGATAGCAGGAAGAAGAACAGCGCCTCCGGCTGCAATGAGGAAGAATCCTGGTGAGGCCCAGGATGTTGTGACCTTTCAAGGTCGATGGGGGAGTGATGTTGTTGCTCCGCCCATTGAACCTCGGGCTTAAAGCCCTCCCATTGCCAGTGAAGCGGTGAAGACCTTTTGCAACAGGATTCCTTGATTTCACTCCAGGGGGAGTGAGAGGGACTGCCAGTTCAGTGGATCCAAGGGGAAGTCCCCTGAAGGTCCTAGAGTGTGTACAGCTGCCTTTGAGAAGGATATTGTGTGAGAATTTCTGACAATCTACCATGAAAAAAGAGTGCTTTCTGGGTTGTTTCCATGCCTAAAGGAAGGATCAACACATATGTGAGTACAGATACAGAAACTGTTCTCATTAGGGAGTTGGTTGAGGTGTGTGCCCAAGATAGGGCTAGATCACACCCATCAGGGCATCTCATACATTTCAGTGTCAAATTTCAAGTTTAGAGTTCAGAGTCTTTATCAATTCAGTGGGGTCTGAAGACTTTTTTTGGTGTCACCCTGAAAGAATGGCAGAGACTGTCTGTTGGGGCAAAGGGTGGAAGGAACACCATATGGAGTCTACAAGGCAGGGCTAACTGGTTCATCAATGGATGCCAAGGTCCCCTGGGTAGATGCCCATGCCCAGGATGAAACTCAACTATGTGCTCAGGTCACGATTTTACACTGTGAAATGTGTTTTTGGAAATGCCTCAAGATTGTGGTTCAGGCCACAAGCATCCAATTTGGGAAATAGAAATGTGTTTTGAAAGTAGCTCAAGTATGTGGTTCAGGCCACAAGCACTTTGGGAAAATAGATAGAGAAGTTTCTGTGGAAAATTGTACTGCCTAGCAAAGAGTGTCTGGAAAAGGAGTGTGCCTGTTTTGCCATGACAATCATTGGGTGTCCACTTGTGCTTTAATAACATTTGGAAATAAAATCATATTGCACAATCCCAGCTGCTGCATTGGACATGCTGATCTGTGCTTTCTGTGCGTTATTTGGTCCCCCTCAGCAGTTAGGTCTAGCATTCACCTAGCATCCTCTCCTCTGGCCCAAGCTGTACTTATAAAGGTTCATTCTGGTAATTGTACCCCCACCCCCTTCCTTTAGATAATGAGCCTGGCATACACTCTAAAGCTAGGAGTGGTACCAATCTGAGTATTTCTGCTAAAAGTAAATAGTATGCCATATGTGGGTACTAGTTCTTTTATGAGGGTGCCAACTTGCTAAAAGTGGCATGGGGGCTACAAAAACATGGGGACTCATCCAAGGGATATGTTTTTGGGTGAGTGGAAAACTACTGAGGGTATGTCTAGGATCTTCCTGTCTAGTTGCGGTGCATGTGCACACAAACAGAAGATCATTGCAAGAAAAACGATGTCTGTGGCAAGGAAAATGCCATGTGAGAAAATTTTGCTGCCTGTGGTTCTGTGAAAGGAAGTGAAAAAATGTGCTGCTTGTGTTTAAACTGAAAAAAATGAACTGTGGAGCTGAGCAATGATTGCCTTGTCATTTTAAGTGCTAGAGAAACTATTAAAAGTTGTAAATTCCAGGAAAAAGTATTTGTGGACTAATAACAGCAATTTCTAAGTGCCCAGAAAGTTTCAAGTGTGTACAGTAGAGATGGGGCAGTTGCTAAGGAAAATGCACCAAGAACTGTGTCAAAATGCCTTAAAACTGCTTTGCCTGACTGAAATTTCCAGCCGAGGAAAAAAAGGGACAGTTTGCTTCTTAAATTTGCCTGCTCGACGATCGCCGTGCAGAAGTGTAGCCAAGAAAGAGAGGGAGAGAGCTTATTTGCATGGTGTTGTGTGATTGGTCCAGCGATGCCAAGCCCCACCCTTTGCTTCAGTCTCAGTGTTGTCGAGTATTTGAGGAGGAGAGCGAGCAGCGTGCTAGCCAGAGCAGCAGCAGGAGGAATCGCCGCGAGCAGAGAAGCATTCTAAAAACAGCAGTTTTTGAACTTTCACAGTAAAATCCAGGCTCAACCCATTTTCTGACCGCAAGTAGTAGCAATCACAGTGTTTTTGTGACTGATCTGTGGGTCTGCCAGCCTGATAACCAGAAAGGACCTACAAACTGGCAGCAGGCCATTTACCATCAGCAGAGGGGAATCAGCTATTGCCTGAGTAAGTACCAAGTGCAAAGTAAAATGAACTGTGGTGCAAAAAGTCAGAGAACTGTAAAGCAGTGCAGCAAAGTAACAGAGAAAGAGTGCATGAACATTTAAAAGTGGACTGTGTGTGTAGTAACTGTTTCAAGAAAGAGCTCCAGGGCAGCACTAATCCAACAAGTCTAAAGAAATGCAGACAGTATGAATGTGCCAAATTGTGCTAAAAGTAACATTTAAGTTTTGCATTAAGTAAAACAGTTAAATGCAAGATTGGACAAGCGTTCTAGCAATTTTAAACTGTGTGTGTGATGGAGAAAAGTTACAGCTGCCATATTGGGGTGTGGTCAGTAAATGTAAACAAAGTAGTCAGTGCCATCTTGAACTAGTGTCTCAAATGTGGAAAAGTTTCAAGTGGTTGTGCTAAAGATGTAAAGTAAAATGCAAAAGTCATGTAGCTAGTTAAAGAACTGTTGCAGTGTATTTAAAGCCAAATCTCAGTCAAATTAGAGAGTAGTAATGTGGGACTCATGTGTTTATTTACAGAAAATGGCATCAACGTTCCCCCACTACCCATGCCATGCCAGGGTGTGGTTTGCACAACAAGAAAAAGAGTTAGCTTACTTTGAACAACTGTACAATTGTGAATCAGCACTATCTGATGTGGCTCTACCAAACTTTCCTGTGAATGTATGCATTATTTGCTTGAAGCCGCAATGAGGGATGTTCTGCTAATTCCCCATTGCACAGACTGTCACAAGCAATTTGGGATGTGTGAAGCAGGTGGTACAGTAGTAGCCAAAGCAAAAAACGTCTGCTTAGCCCCAAAATGGACACTGGTAGGGGACCCTGCCAGATCAGAACAGCAGCAGGCTGGTTGCAGACAGAGGGACCCCACTGAGTTTGTCAGGAATTCTTGGAGAATGTTTATAAGAATACTTTGCAAGGGCTGGAAGAAATGAATTTTTCCACACCACAGAGGGTGGATTTGAATGCTGCAGATGCAGGGTCTGTGGATCCATGGGTAGAAGGCCCGAGGCCAAGCCTAGTGGGCAAAGGTGAGGTGAATGAAGCTCTGTGGTGGGAGGCCAATGCCTCCATGTGCAGAGAAGGATGGACAATTTCAGGATCTGGTGCAATTGTCAGCTCCTGGGCAGAGTTTGTAGAGCAGGAAGAAGTTGCAATAGCTATGGTGGGGCAACAAGAGTCGCTACTAGCATTGGCTTCAGTGGAGCCTCCTGACACAGAAATGGATGAGGGCTCTAGAAACATGCCATCGAGTGCAGAGGTGGACTGCTTTTACTCTGCACTTGTGTTCAAAACTGGCTCAGTCATGATTGGCCACCCCCAAGCCATGCCTCTGGGTTGGACCTATTCAAAAGCAGCAAGGAAGAAAGAATAATTCGAAGATGGGCTTTGGCCAAATATGGGCAGACATGCCCTTTCTTCCCTTGAAAACTTTGAGAGGAAATAAAGGAGAACAGGGATGCCTGGTTATGGGGGGAAGCTAGTGCCAACCTGCACCCAGATGTGAACAAATCTGTGAAAATAAAAGTATGCAAGGAGAGACTTCAGTTTTGGAAGCGCAGCAGAATTTTGCTAATTGATTCAGTGCGAATCGTGGACAAGGCTGCCCAAGAGACATTTTACAATATTACTGTGGTTCATCCTGATGGAGAGACCGTCTTTGCTCCAGACCCTGATTGGTACTACACATGAATGGTGCCACTCATCAGTAAATATGCCTGCATGCCAAGTTGAATGCAGCAAGTCCAGAGCAACAATCTGCCACCTAAGTGACAGCATTCGAGGAGGAGATGCTCTTCTTCTGGTGTTTCAGGTTCATCTGCAGCAGCATCCAGGGTTGTCTACAGCAGCTTCCAGCTTCATTTGCAGCAGCATCCAGGCTCATCATTCAAGCAGGAGGAGAAGATTTCCTGTCCAGGTCCAGCAGGAGGTCATAGAAGAATCTGATCCAAAGATTTCATCTGTCCAGCAACAGAAGATCATGAGGCTGCAGGTCCAGAGAAGTGATTTAGACATCTGCCAACTAGAATGTGGCAAGGTGCATTTTACATTTTAATTTGACTGTTTTTCCCACAATTAAGGATATCCCAGGAACTCTGGTTCACCAATAGACACTCCTGAACTGGACTGCAGTGCTAGCAGGCCTTGTGCCTGTCCAAGAACTGTGTTTCAGCAGGTTTCGACCTAGGCGAGACTCTATGTATAGTGCCTTGGCTGCTTGGCACTCTGGACATTTCTCCTTTGAACATTGAACATTGTAGGACTTCCCTTCCCCGAAATGTTTTTGTAAATGCTTTCCTGTTTTCTATTTTTGTACTTTTATAGAAAAACTCCTTTTAAAAAATAACTTTTTGGGATTGTGTAGCATCTGCAGTGGGACGTTTAGTCACTGTGTGGCTTACAGGTTGCGTTTGTTTGCAGAACGTGTTTTGCAATGTTTTCTTTTGCAGGTGTTCCTGAAAGAAGACAAGAAGACATGAAGACAAGAAGAGGATTTGTAGGACTCATTGGAGCCCTCCTTTTTATGTTTGCTTGCTCATGTACAAGAAACATTTTGTGTCAGCTTGCTGGAGAAACAGGTTGTGGAGGTGCGGCAGTGTTGTGGCCAATGCCACCACTGCTTTTTGGGGCTTGTTTCAGTGTCACCAATGAGTGAGCAGGCTGGCTCTGACACTAGTTTTCAAGCCTGCCACCAACTTGAAAGAAATTAGCTGCTGCAATCAGGGAGCGCCCCGTCATTGGACTATCAGCTGTTTTTCCCTGAACAGTCTGATGTCGGGGTGGTACCTGATTGCAGCAGCAAATGTGAAAAGCAAACAATCGGCATTGAAAAATGCTCGTATTTCCTTGCCTTTCTTTTCCTTTGTGCAGTGCCAGTGGCTCATCTGCTGGCAGGCCACGGCAAAGTGCCACGACGAGGCAGATTGGCGCTATGCCTATGAACAGTATTTGCAAGCTTGCAAGTCGGTATTATCTGGGGAAAGGCACCGGTGCCCTAGTCACTGCATATTGGCTCTCATTCAGCTCAACTACACTAGGTATGGTCCTGCTGTGGAGGATTGTGATTGTTTAATGGACGGGGAATGCAGACCCACCAAGCGGGCGACTGAACCTTGTTTACCGAGGACTAGTTTAGAAGGGGATAGTGTGGGATGACTCACTTGATCTCTGCTGCTGACAACCTGCCTCCTGTGCAACTCCATTTTTCTGGGCCATTAAATATTAAATATTTTAAAATCTCTGCTATTTAAGCAGTTGCTGCTCAAATAACCACCTTCTCTAATGCTTGTGCTTTTAAACGGAACCTGAAATGGCCGATAAAATTGAGGTTTTGGCAGATTCTGATGTGATACGCCACACTCCACCAGCAACTCTGATTAAATATCGTGGCCTGAAGCGGCAAAAGGCTGTCCCAGAATCTGCAGCAGAATCTGTAGATGATACCATTCCTCTGACTGTAGTGGTATTCTTGCAAAGAATTATACTGCTGAGGGATTCCATCATTTATTTGATGGACAAAGTACAGAGCATTCGTCTGGTCTGGCTAAGCTCACCCATCAGGTCAGTGATGCAGAGGCCTGAAGTAGCTCTGTCGAGGATTGGAGCAGAAGAAGGATTCTGCCTTGATTTCTTTACATCAGAAACTGTCTAAACTTTAGTTGAAAGTGGAGAACCAAGAAGGCAGTAGTCAGCATAATAATCCGGTCATTTTAGGTCTCCCAGAAAGATCAGAGGGCAAGTACATTTTGGGCTTTGTACAGCACTTCTGTGAAACTATTGCTGGCCTACTTCAAATGGCCCGCAGTATGTGGTTGAGAAAGCACACCGGGTGCTTCAGTCCATGCTGGGAGAGGGAGAGAAGCCGAGCATGCTAATCTTTAGACTGTTAAACTTCCTGGATCAGCAACATATTTTATCTAGCGTTTAGAACCAGCCTAAATTATCCTGCAATGCCACAAGAGACTCTGTTTTCCACAATTTGCCATTTGAGACTAGCCAACGCCGCAATGCTTTCCGTTATTTTTTGTCAAGGCTGACTGCTGCTGGTATGAAATTCGGACTGCAGTTCTCAGCCCGTCTGCAGGTATTTCAAGATGGAACCCAGAAAGTATTTGAATCTGTCGATTTAGCCAAATCTAAATTGCTGAGTCTTTTCCCCAACTTTTTTAAGGATAGCATGTGAACTCTACACAGCTGGAAGTCCACGATGGTGCTGCATTGTCTTTCAGGATTTTTGAGTCGGGTTGCTATATGTGGAGGTATTCATTCTCTTGTGATCATCATACCTATGTTGACTGAGACCCTTTGACTAAGACCTGGACTTTTTCTTTATTTTCATTGGGTTAATGAAGTAATCTCTCACTGCCTGATATTCAGTGACGAGAGGGGAGCTCTGTGTTTATCTCTATTTTCTATCATGCTCGTTACTGAAGTGTCCATCAGCACCTTGTTTGTCATTGACAAAATCAAGTTTGAGCATCTGAGTCTCATCTCCCGTCTATTTCAAGACAGTATATGAATCCTTTTCATCTTCAGTTTGAAGCAGTACATTTTTTTTCTTCCAGGATTCCTGCAACTGACTACAGTGTATATGGGGGTTTTCACTCTTGTATTTGCTGAGTGATTGCTGACTGTGATCCCTTGAAGCAGAGCTGGACTTCTTTTTAATTTTCTCTGTTTTTTTTTTTTTTTTTGCAGGTAGAAGAAATATCTCTTACTGGCTGTTGCACAGTTCAACAGGATTGGAACTCTGTGCTTATCTACAGCATGTTATCTCCAGTGTTGGTTATTGATTCCTCCGGTACTTTACTTTGTTCAGCATTAGTTTCTCTAGTTTGCTATCGGAGGACATTACTAGAACCTCTCTATCTGTCTAATTTTCTGCTGTATTGTTAAGACTATATATTGGAACAGTATTTTCTTTGACAAACATTCACAGAGGTTGTTCTGTGACACGGGTGCCATTTAGTGGAATTTTGGATATAGTGATGTTCTAGGGTTTACTATTAATAATTATTCCATCATTTATTTTTTTTTAATCTCTATGGTTATTTTCAGTGTGTGGGGAGGGGGACATGGAAGTGGCTGGAGAGATTGCGTTCCTATTTCACAGCTCTAGGTAGAGAATGGGGATAGGTTATCTTAATCTCCCTTTTTTCTCTTCTATTAGCTGAGATTACATTTTTGGGAGTACTTGGGGGTTTTATTTTATTTTTTTTTCTTTTGTGCTTGATGTTCCATATTTTTCCTTCGCCTGCTATTTTTGTGGTATTTGGTGGATGTTTTAATCTCTTGGTATTTTGGGCAGGGGGAGGATTTCATTGTGCTCCCTTTAGGACCACTGGGAGAGATGAAACCTCCTGAGGGATGTTTCTATTTCTGCCTTTCTACAGCATCTTTGGCTGAACCTATGTTCTGGGATTTCCTCTTTGTTTCTGCCTTTCCTTCCCTTCTTTTTTCTTCTCTTTTCTTACCCTCATTGTACCCCCCTCCTTTTTATGTTTTCTTGCACGCATGTGCAAGAAACATTTTGTGGCAGCTTGTTGGAGTAGCAGGTTGTGGAGGTGAGGCAGTGTTGTGGCCAATGCTTTTCGGGGCTTGTTTATGTGTCACCAATGAGAGAGCACGCTGGCTATGACACTAGTTTTCAAGCATGCCACCAACTTGGAAGAAATTTGCCACTGCAATCAGGGAGCACCCCATCATTGCAGCGTCAGCCTCTCGTTCAGTCCTGAACAGTCTGCATGCAGATAGATGTTCGCGTATGCAGTTTGTGAAAGAAGCTGACCCTGCAATGCCGGGGCGGCCCCTGATTGCTGCAGCAAAGTGTACCTTACTTCCTGTTTCCTGCTTCATAGTTCCTGGCAACTTTTTGATTGGAGTGACTGTCACCGTCATCTGCTCAAGTGACCACCAGGGAACAGTTAGCCCCAAGGGAAAGCCCTGAATTGGCCCCCAGCGCCCACTGAAGGTGGGCAGACTGACTTCCGGGGTGAGCGCTGAGGCAAGAGGAGGATATCAAAACAGCAACAGTAACTCTCCAACTGCAGCCACTCCCTCCGAATGTGACCCATGGGACCCAGGACCCAGCAATATTCTGCAGAGTGGGCCCAGCCCCAGTAATAATATCACCATATATTATAAATTATGTTAATGTTCAGCTGTTTGTTTTCCCCCCATTTGTCCAGGGTTCATGTCTCGAGTTCCTGTCTGTGATCTGCTGTGCCCTCCCCCCCCCGTGCCTATCGGTGGGCCTGTTTTTTTTTTAAATGGGCTCATTTAGCTGTAAGTTCAGTGTGCATGTGCACAAAGAGAGCAGGTGAATCGGACTGGGTGGTACAGCAGGACTGGATTCCAATAACAGGTGAGGGAAGGCAATGGTCAGTCTCATTCAGAGAGGAGAAAATCTGTGTGGCTCTGTTATTTTTCATCCGGCAGCCCAGAACAGTTTGAGTCAGAGTGGGGAGTGGCCGGGACGTGACAGAGAGCAGAAAGACAAAGTCTGAATTGGGTGGTGAGGGAGCAAGCCAGGGGTGTGAGGGAGGGAGAGGCTGGGCTCAGGAAAGTTTGAGCTGTGCGGCAGTCAGTGTGCAACACTGTGGGAGTCCCCCTTCCCCTCAGAGTCATTGGTAGGGCATGAGCGACTGTGTGTGTCAATGGATGGTTGGTCATCATGCCGATAAGGAGAGCTGCTCAGCCTAGAGGAGGAAGACTGAGTAGTATGGTACAACAGTAAGTACCGACCTGTCTTTTTTTTTTTTATCTCAATATACTTTATTAATATATCATAAACTTCAACATCTATATAGGAAACAATTAAACAGACAGTAATAATCCCCCCCTCAAAGAAAACTGTGAGAAAAGAACAATAGTCCAGTTACATTTACCCATGTATCCACCCCCAGAAACCCCACCACCTCCACCACCCTTCCCACCAGGCGTGATAGTACTCAGTTATCAATCTATAACAAAACAAAAATTTACCCCACCAGAGCTATCATGGTTTCCATAAAGTAAAGTGTAGCATCCAAGGACCCCATCTGTTCTGGTAGATCTTCAATCTATTATTCATGGCTAAAATGTGCTTCTCTAACTGAAGGGCAAACAGCATTTCTTTGTGCCATTCAATAACTGAAAGGCTGATTCCTCGGTCCAGTGCCTCAGGATAATTTATTTAGCTATTGCTGAGATCAAAGCCAAATGCACTTTCCTAACATTAGGAATACCTCACGGAAATAAATTTAGTAAACAAATCTCAGGGTTAATATATGAATCCAAACCCAGCAAAGGATCGGCTTACTCCTAATAGCCGACCAAAATCTCTGGACCGTGAACAAGCCCATATCATGTGACACAATGTCCCAGTATGAGCAACACATCTAGGGCAATCAGAATAGAACTATTTCCCAATTTGTATAACTTGTATAGTAAAATATAAATTATGCATAAGATTGAATTGCATCAGCATAATCTGTCTTGCTTAGAAATCTGTATAAGTTCTGCAGATTGCAGTCCAGAAATGTGGTTCATCCCTATAAGAGAAAATGTCTGCAGCCAATAATAACACACTCCTGTGGCAACCTCAAATCCAATCTAGATTGCTTTGTAAACTAATGACACAGCATGGGGTTCCTTTGATGCTCTCAGAAGAATATTGAAAACTAAGAGCTTCTGTGACCCTTGACTTGCTGTCCCTGATCCCAAATAAGTAAGGACAGCCCTCCTAGAGATTGTTCATACATTGAAAAAAGCTGTGACAGGCACCGTAAACCCTAGTTCTAAAGAGATCAAACGAAATTACTCAGCCTTCCTCATATATATCTTTAAGCTTAGCAGTATCCGGCAAAGGTACAGAAACCGGAGAATGGGCTTCAAACCAATTGAAAATGCGAGGTTCCTCATAATAAAACAACTCCATGGCATACCTGATATAGGGAGATAAGTGAGTTGCAGTTGATGCCAGGCCTTAATGGACCACCCAAGTGGTATATTCCGAAGAGGACTGGGATTGCTTTCGGGATAGTGTATACCAGGGCGAGGGGTGAGCAGTCACACTGGGCTGTGTGGTAT
The DNA here is from genome assembly GCA_016271365.2 of Neoceratodus forsteri. Taxonomy (NCBI): domain Eukaryota; kingdom Metazoa; phylum Chordata; order Ceratodontiformes; family Ceratodontidae; genus Neoceratodus; species Neoceratodus forsteri. The sequence goes on along the minus strand of CM057450.1, from coordinate 1,732,449,308 downwards.
TGTTCGATGTCTCAACCATAAAGATACATACTCTTGCGTCTCATCTCCCAATACCCTCTCTAGCCCAATATGACATTCTAGCAAATGTTGCGAGCACCATGTCTGAGGAAAAAGAAGAAGCTGCTAAACCCCCCTCCTTGAGTGCCAAAAGTTTAAAGATAGGATGGTCTAACACTTACCTCTCCAAAGGAAAGCAGAAGTATTGATTTAATTACCAAATCACTTTTAGGGATAAACAGACCCAACATTCTAAGGGATATAATATTAGGGCAAAACATTTCCATCATATAATATTTATTCTTCCCCATGAAGAAAAATCTCCCCCATGTCTAGATCCAATTTAATTTACATGCAGCAAATCTGAATTAAGCCTAAACATAGTAAGGGATCTCTAGCAATATTAATCCCAAGGTACATAAGGAACTTAGGTTCCATACCAAATTAGTATTACCAAGCACAGAACGTGGCGTATTGTGTATTATGGGAAAACTTTGATCTTGGATTCATTAAGCTTTATAGTGGAGACTGAGGAAAATAACGCTCAATCTCAGCCAGGAGCACTGGTATGCCCAGCTCCGGGTATTGAAGATGTAAAAGAAGGTTGTCTGCATATGACGAAAGGGAGTATCTTTGTGTCCCTACTGCCACACCCTCAAGTTTGGGCGAGGTTAGCAACCTCTTAATCAAAGACTCTAGATAAAGATTAAATAATAATGGGGAGAGGGGGCAACCTTGCCTGGTCCCTCTCTGAAGTTGAAAAGGAGCTGACATTATCCCATTAGCCCAAATTTGTGCTGACGGGTTGTATATAACAATTTAATCCACCTAAGAAAATTAGAGAGAAAACCCATAGACCAGGGTTTCAAAGAAAATCCCAAGAGACTCTGTCGAATGCCTTCTAAGCATCCAAAGGATATCAAAACAGAGAATCTTTGAATCCTTGGATGCCAGGAAAATCTGATAATTCTGCAGTATGATCTACAAGGACCTACCATTCATAAACCTATCTGCTCTCTACTATCCAGCGGAAGCAGCACACCCAGTCTCATGGCCAAAATGTTGGCTAAAATTTTGATGTCCATCATTAATTAAAGAAATGAGCCTATAACTTTACAGGATATATGGGATCCTTCCCAGGTTTATATACAAGAGTGATTATCGCATAAGGAAATTGGACTCAGACATCCCTTATCAAACCAATAATTATAGACTTCAACTAAAGGGAACAAAGCCTCATGAGCAGCTTATATAGATTAACAAAGAGCCATCAGGCCAGGGGATTTATCTGGCAAAAGCAGATCAATTGCTCCTGTCCTTCCTGCAAGCGTGATTGGATTCCCAAGGGTTCCCTTCAAGAGGCCCATAACTTAGGAAGGTCCGTGGCTGCCAAGTACTCAAATATATCCCACGGTGCAGGTCTGGCCCATGGATTTCAGAATACAGCCCTTGATAATAAGGCGCAGTATCGGACCACCTCCTGGGGCGCAGTCCACTAGGTGATTAGTGGGGACAGACCTAAAGGCAGGGAATGGCTCGCTGATGCTGCAGCTTGCTCAAGCCAGATGGCCAGAAGCCACTGCCTTCCCCTTTCACCAGCCTCTAGGTACTTCTACCTAGTACATCTCAAGGCGAGCTCTGTTTTTGGTATATCAGATCAGGTACTGACTCTGCAACTGGTGCAAGGCAACCCAGTCCTTATCAGGAGAATGCCGGAATAGAATTAATTCCATAGTCCGGATCCTTGAAAGCATAACTAGCCATCTTATCAGCCAAATTATCGACACCTCATTGCCGACAACTAATACATTCACCCCTCAGAGAACATTTAACGCTACCCACAGGTCGTATCGGTCCTAACTATAGACGCCCATTATCAAAAGAAAGTTAACCAAAACTTTTAATATATGAAGAGATTCTGGCCTTTGAGCAGCTGATTATTTAATTTCCAAAAGAAGTCCCTTTGGGTACTTGAACCAAGGAAACATGAGGAAATGGGAGAGTGGTCAGAAATGACCCTCATGCTCCATCGCACCCTTTTACTCCAGGCAGAGCAAAGGCGCTCGTCGAAAAAATCAATACAGGAAAGGATTGTGGGAGGCAGAAGTAAGTATATTGATCGTTCTCCATAATGGAGAACCCTCCATACATCCAGAAGATTGGCCCCGACATGAGGTCACGCAAGAGCCCTCTGCGAGGTGACAGTCCCATTCCAAGATCAGACTATCCATGTCCAGTGGAGAGTGCCACATTCAGTCTCCACCAATTCTTATCCAAGTGGGTGGATCAGTGACCAAAGATCTAAAAAGCTATAAAAAAGTGGGAGACTGCGTTAGGCCCATACACAGAGCCTAGGATAATCTGTCACCCTTCAGGGACCCTCTTATTATTATGTATCTGCCCTCTGGATCACATAATTCCTTATCCAACTTAAATGGGATTCTTTTCCTTATTAGTATCACAAACTCCCCACTAGCCTTGGAGTTCAGCTCCATAAACTTGTCCCACCCACGCTTTGAGAAATAAATTGACATCTTGCTTTCCGGTGTGTCTCCGGGAGACAGGCAACTCAGCTTGTAGATGGTGAAGATGCTTCATGACCACTTGCTCTTGCACTTGTCATCGCACCCCTTGACATTCCAGCTACAACCTTATAGTAATTTGCCATATATGACACTTCTTCAAACAAACTGGAAATACTGCTGGTCATTTTGAAATTGCAATCTCATCCATTTGATTGAGAACTGACGAAAATAGACAGTTGAGATCCTAGAACAACGCGCCTGGTTGCCCCCTCCCAATCCCTGATCACTACCAAAGGAAGCTTAACTATCCTAACCCCATCCCATGCTATCCCCCATCATACCCACCAGTCCTAACAACATTCTACTCTATACCACCCCAGTTCTAATAACTGCTCCACAATTCACTCTCAGGTGGAGTGATGTCATAGCATAACAACTGCGGCAGCAACACCCTCCTATCTCCTCCTCCATCGCCTCCCACGCCCCACCACACACCCGACAGTAATATGCACTATGTAAGATTCCAACTGTACTAATCATTTCACTAATACCCACGTAGAACCCATTAACTAATCAAGACCAAACTATAGAAATGTATTGTAAATTTTGACATCTTCGAGCGACAAAAGGACTTCTAGACATCTGATTCATCCCCTAGCCTTTCCCTCCATTCCAGAGAACAAAGAAAAATAGAAAATAAGGTGCGTTTAATCGCAACATTGGCACTCAAACAACAAAGTGTAATTAACCTCGGGAGCTGCACGGTCAGTCTGGAGAAAAAAGAAAGAAAAGAAAGAGAAAAAAAAAAGACCGGTTCGACCTACCTTCTACTGGTATCAGACATGTCCAGCGTGCAGTTACCGGTGCCCTTTAAACGCCACCCTAAGCAGAGAATCACTAACTATCCATCTCCACAGTCTGTGCATGGAAGGAAAAAGCAATTTATAGAAGAAAAGCCAGACTCTCCACAGGAGTCTCCCATGGAAATAAAGGCAGTCTCTAGTCTAAAGTTGCTGTCCTTGTACAACTCCGAGACTTACTTGCTTTTTAGTCCGAATTCTCTCACTTGAAAGATCCGGGAAGAAATTTTCAGCTCCTGCTGTGCTTGATCTTGCCATTCAAAGGCTACCCATTTTTCTCCATCTCTTCACCTGGAGAACTGCCAGATATTTCATTAAAATGGGTACATGCAGTGATAAGCTTCACAACAATGGGATGCATTCCTGCCGCTTTATCCGGACCGATTGTGGTAAATCTGCGTAATCCAGATTTTGCCCTCACTGTACTTCCTTGCTGCCCACCACTAAGCCAAGACATGTTGTTTGTCTAAATAGTTGGCATTTACAGATAAGTGGCCTGAGAGGGGCACCAGGCTCTGCGGAGGAGGGTCGGAGGACCCGTGTGCCCTCTCTATTAAACATTCCATTCGAGGAGGACCCGGCAATTTTACACACAATTTTGAAGAGGCGATCTGAGGGCATCTCCTCTTCCTTTTCAGGAATACAATTATTAACAGATTCTTCCTTACCATGCCCTCCAAGGTCCCTCGATTTTCTCCTCGAGATTTTTAATCCTCTTTCCATGAAGAGACATAGTCAAATTGCCCTGTCTTGCTTCTTCTCTAACGAGATTAACTTTACTTCTGAGTCCGATACTCGAATTGTCAGAGACTGCACAGAGGTCTTGACAACGCCAGAGATCCTCATGATATCAGCTATCTTCTCCTGCAGAGGTGCATACCTCCAAGACACCCACTCCTCATGAGGCACTTCCTGAATGAGTACCTACTTCTCAAGCCCGCTGTCTGTTGCTTGGGTTTTCTGCGGCCTTATCTTTCTCTAGCGGAAGGTGGTGGTGAGTGCAGATGGGCGCTTTTTTCATATATACCACATTTCTTGATCGTTCCACAATTACCTCAGTTTTTGCAAAAAGTTATATCACAGGGTGTGTCGAAATCTAATTAAGGAGTCATCCCAAGAGGTTATAATATGTGGCGGATTCAACGGAGCTGTAGAGGCTGCTGCCGCTTCTCAGGCTGCCATCCGTGACCGAGGCGGGCCCTGTCTAGAGCCAGCAGCTGGAGGCAGGAAGGAAATTCAGGCCAAAGGCTATTTTTGTTTTTATTCAGTCATTTGGCAGCAACCTGACTCAAAACAACTAGTAGTGGAGTCCATTCAATGTAGCAAGATATCAAAAGTTCTAAGCAGTTATTGGGGGAGAATGATTGACTATTAAAGTAAAAAGGACTGAGTTGGATATGTTTTCAGTGGATCTGGTGAGACAAATGAAGAGATTGCATGTGACTCTACATCTTGGTTGTTTGTTGCTGAGATTTGAACCCATACCCACAACTTATGTCCAGGTACTGAATACCAGTTACCAGTTGAGCTGCAATATAAGTACAGAAATCGAAAAACATCCTCTTTGTTTCATATTTCCAGTAAACCCCAAAGCAGGAAAGATCTTGCCACCATTTGCTTTGGAAAGGGACAAACAATGTTAAAATAATCAATAACAGTGGTGTGTGTACTATCAAGGAAGCAGAACTAGGCACACTGCTCTCTGTTTTTCTGAATTATACTTTTTGCCAGTGATTAACATTACTGCACCCCCAACCCAAAATGCAGCAGTTGGGTGCCTAATCCCAACACTAGTGAACATTACTATAATCCCTAGTCCTGAAGTCCAGTGATCATGTGCCCAATCCTACCAGAGGTGAATATTAGTGCAACTGTTTGTAGTAAGTCTGGGACATTTGATGTAAAGGAAATCTCAAAAAGGTTACATGTTTGTGAAATGATTTAATTGTTAATGCATTTTTTGCTCATTTGCACTTTCTGCTGCAGGTGTCATGGCAGACACCTTTCCGCAGATGCTCTAAGGTGGGCAAGAGTCTCGTGCTGCACAAGATTACCGCTCGGGACTACTTGTGTGCTGCTTGGAACACTACATACCATCTGAAACTATAAGGGTTACAGGCGGAACGAGGTCCAGCAGCTAGCATCATTTAGTGTACTGGTTAGGGTAGTAGACTGTAGTAGACAGGTATGCAGGAGTTTGATAGGGACAGAGTTTGTATCCCACTGTTAGCAGCTCAACAAGAAAAATCCACGCGGTCTTACCTTCCAGGGGGGCTGACTTATGTTGGTAAAGGTTTGCCATGGACAGACAGTTATGGCACTCGGCCATACTGTTTCCTGTCTGCCATGACATCTGCAGCATAAACTGCTAATGCTCCTGTCTATTTCCCTTAATGACACTGCAATAGGCCATAATGCATACATGAATGCAACTTGCATGTGATTACAAAACCATCAGCTGTCTTCCCTACCTTCCTCCTCTGCCTACATTTCTAGCTGTGGTCACCCATGTGGCAATGCTGCAGCGAGATATTCTCTAGCCTCCTTGTAGAGAAACCATCCTCTGGACTGTTTGATCCACACACACACACACCACCAGCCCTCTGCAGTCCATGCTATAAACCCAGACAGGTCTGATTTTCAAAGAATCAGCCAGACACACTTTGTACATGCTACATCTGTGTAGACTGTTACACTATCATTGGATGCTCTAACACCATCTGAATACTAAATGCATTGGTATCCAAAAAAGAGGTATTTGAGACACAAAATGATACCATTCACAGTTACCTCATTTTTAGTTGGCTGCTCCACTGCAATGCAGGCACCTCCTTCCATTGACCCCAATACCACCCAGCATCCCATGGCTTACCTCCCTTCTGGCACTTTCCTCATGGTTTGCACCCCATGGTGAGCAATGGGTCCACCCGCCAGAAATGGATCCAGTGCTGGGAGGCACTGTAGGTGGTGCTGTGATCGATGTCACCACACACACCCAGTTATTTACCAGTTTAATCTGAGAATGAATGTGCAATGCACCAACATGTGCCCATGCTGCCATACAAAGCGGTGACTGCCGCTGTCCCACACCCCTGCACCCCACAGTCTGCCCCCAATCTTCCATGACAGAGCAGACACACAGAACAGAACCCTCCTTCAGAGGAGCTGACAGTCCTTCAGACACTGAACCCCACAGGTGGCAGGCCTCAGACAGCTAGTTTCAGAACCCACCCTCGCGAGGTAGACCACAGACCTCATACTCTCAAATGGGCAGTGAGAGATTCAGATCAAAGTGGTTCGTTAAACTCAGCTACAGGTCAAGCCATACAAAGTGAGGGTACTGGACTTCAGAGGGCCAGATTTGGCAAGATGGGGAGTACCAGAAAAGCACCCAGACAGGCTGAAGGAGGGTGTGGAGCAACAATGGGGATCCATCAAACTGCCATCACAGAGGGCAACCAGCTCAGTGAAGCAAATAAACAAATCAAAATAGAAAAAGCCACCATGGTTATCAAAAGAGGTATGAAGTCAGGGAGAAAGTAGCATTCAGGAGTATAAGGAAACATAGAAGGAGCAGGACAGAGAGCAAATTCAGTTAAGGCAGAAGAAAGCAGGGAGAAGTCAGAATAAAGGCCCAAACTGAGGAAAGATAGCCAACTTATAAGAAGGGGATAAACCTTTATATGTATTTCGAAGACGAAGAAAAGACAAAGGGAGGGATAAAGAGGCTGAAAAGAATGAATGGTGGTGGCAGGGACAGTGAAAAGCAGGACACTGAATGAATATTTCGCTCAGTATTCACAAAACAGGAGAAGTGCCTAATCCAATTAACAGGCATTCTTGATAGAGGTCATCCACCCCTTTACAAAGAAGAAAGAGTTCTGCAAGAACCTACAATTGAAGGTGACAACAATGGGCCCTGATGGAATTCACCCCAGAATCTAAAAATCAAGGGGAACCAATGGAACACTAACTACCTTTTAATAAATTGTGAAGGATGGTAAAATACCCGGGGACTGAGGAAGGCGGATGCGATTCCTTCACAAAGTGGGACCAAGACAGAGGCAGGAAACTACAGACCCGTCAGTTTGACTCCTGTGGTAGGGAAAGGATGGAGTCACTGAAGAAGGAAAGAATTGTTGGAGTACCTGAGGCAGTGGGGCACAGAACCCAAGGCAGCATGGGTTCACAGCGGGAAGGTCATGTCAGACCAATCTAATAGATTTCGGACTGGGCAAAGTAGTAGACCAGAGGGGCTGTGGACATGGCTACGAGACTTTAACAAGGCATTGACACAGTCCCAACACAAAGATTAATAGTCAAATTAACCAACCTGGGAATGGGTCCCAGGTGGTAGCCCTAAAGAAAACATTGGCTGGACAACAGGAAGAAGGTAATTGTAAATGGAGTTCACTCTGAAGAAGAGAGTTACTATGGGCAACCGCAGGGTTCAGTACTGGGTCCAGTCCTTTAATCGGGTTAAGCGACATGCAGAGGACTGAAGGAAAGTGCCCTTGCAGATGACACAGATCTGCAACAGGGTTGATACACACGGAGGCGTGAAAGGATGAGAAGGACTTAAGGTTGGAGAATGGTCAGAATGGCAGCTAGGATTCAATGCAAAAGAGCCAAAATAATTCACCTGGAGCAAGAACCCAGGGAAAGACTACAATGGGGGAGGTAGTAACAACAACAAAAGGAAAGGACCTGGGGTAATCACACGATGACCCAAGGCAAGCAAAGTGAGAAGGCAGTAGGGAGGGCTGGGGGATACTGGGTTGCATAGAGAGAAGCATCACCAGCAGAAAACAGGAGTTGGAAACCCTCTGCACAGCTGGCCAGACCCATCTGAGCACTCGTCCAGTTCTGAGACCCGCCTCTGCAGGACATAGACAGGACGAGGCAGTCAGGGAGGGCAACTAAAATGGCAGGGTCTGCAAGAGAAGCCATATGAGGAGAGACCAAGGCTTAATATGTATACCCTTGAGGAAAGAAGGGAGAGGAGGACATGATAGAAACTTTAGTACCTCAGTGGAATCAACAAAACCAAGAGCATCTTTCAGAAAAGAGACGTAAGAACAAGGGACAAATTTAAAGATGGGGGAGGCGAAACCCAATGTGAGGAAAGATTTTTCACAGGAGGGTGGATGCATGGAACAACCTTCCTGAGGAGGTTATGGGGTCAAAACTGTGGGAGAATTCAAGAATACATGGGACAGACATAAGAACCCTGTGAGGTAGGAAGAAATAGGCTGTTAGTCAACTAGGATCTACGGCCCATCCTAGGTAGGAAATGGGCAGACCAGGTGGGCCAGCCGTCTATTGCCATCAAGGTCCATGTTTCACGTAATCCCTGCCAGCCACCCCTGACCCGAGCCTTTTCTGATCTGGATCGTGACGCTGAAAAGGTAAGGTGAGCAAGGCACCAACCCTCTTCCGAGAGCCGGCACCTCAGTTTTTTTTTCTGCATATATGCAACAACATGTGACAGGGTGTATTGAAACAAAACACTTCCTGGGTGGATAAAGGCATTCAGCCCAGTCCTTTTGCCTCACGGCACCCAGGTGTGCATCAATTTTGAATGAAAATACTTGCATCATCACCCACTATCACCCCTAGGGCATAGGCACTTGACTTCACCTTGTGCCTCTTTTATCCATAGAAACTTATCTCATGGAAAATCAGTTCTGGTCATGCCTAATGTTGAATTACGCTCATACTTTCAGATCAAATTTGTTCTTTAATACCAAATGGATATAAAATTTAAGACAGAGATCTGTGATGGTCAAGCACAAACGAGACTAAGATTAAACTTTAAGATACTGCAGTAAAATAGAGGTGCTGCCAGCCTGGTGGCATAGGGGCTGAATAACTCTTACCTCTCGCCACTGAGACTCATGTTTGGGAGTGAATGCAAGTTGCAGAGGGTCAGCACAGGAGGTGCACTGCAGGATGAGCTGCTGGCTGCGATCTCCTCTCCAGGAGGACCTGCATCTCCCTCGGCACTTGCTGCCCCACAGTGGAAGCTGGGGCACTGCATGAGGGCCAGGCACTAGGCCAATGGGTTGGGAGGAGGGGAGACCGCCCAGGGAGTGCGCCGAGCCTCCATGCACATGCACCTCTCTGGGCCCTGAAGTAATGAGGGTGAAAATGGAAATATCTCAGGAGCTGTGGGGATGATGCTCGTAGCAGCCACACCTGTTGAAGCAGCCTCAACACTTACTGGGAAAAAATTAGGAATGCCCAGTTCCATACTTGAGAGTCCTGAGCAGAGGACACCAGTAATGAATCTACGAAGTTTAGGGATGGCAAGTGTTAGCAGGTTGCTGTCTGACCTGTAAACGCAGCTCGGTCAGCATACGGTGCCCTGAACAAGTCCTTAACTTCCTTGTGCTCCCAGGTCGTACCTGGAAAACAAGCTTTGCTCGTATGTCCCCTCCTGTTAAACTATTTCCATTCGCCTTCATAATGAAACAGAGTCTGAATCAGGTTAAGAGAAGAGTTTAACCTTAGCCAACTATCATAGTCCCAATGAATGCTTGATCTAATGAATAGGACCCATGGAGCTTGGAGGGCCCATTACAGTTGTCTATGGCCTATCCCTCAGCATCCCTTATGGTCAAGAACAATATCCCATGTCTAGTGGTCCCTCCTCCCGTCCACCATGACTGACTGTTTCTGAATAAAAGTTCCCTTGTGTCCATAGTCCTCCCAGGATTGCCCACCTGTTATTTGAATAGAGTTCCTGGTACCCAGCGGTCCCCCCTGCCCCAAAAACCTGTCAGTGGCTGTGGTTTATGGGCACAATCGGATAGCATCTGGCTGGAATATGGAACATACCATTAAATTGTACAGTGCACTTCAGCATGTCCCAAACACGAAGCCTGGTCAGGTAGCACTCCTGGAGCAAACACATAAAGACCCATAATCCAGATCTTTGAATATCTTGGCCTAGGGCAGTGAGTGAAGTGGGATGAAATTATAAACTAAAAAAATCAAAACAGTTGGAGTAAACATTATGGCTGGCCCACTGGCCCAGTGCCAAAACTTCTGCTCATGGTGCTGAAGGCAGGTCAGGAATGTCGGGTCATCTGAGGCTGGCTAGAGGAGGTAGGATCGTGCCCCCAGACACTACACCATTGGGGAGGAGGGTGTCATGACCCACTGCTCTGCTGCCACCCAAGTGACCATGGGTGCAGTGCAGGGCTCAGCAGCAAAGAAGAGAGATCTTGGACCGAGCACGGATTGACTGCAACAAGCTCTGCGATGACAACTCATCACATGCCTGTAGAGGGTAGGCAGGACACAGCAAAACGGGGAAAACAGAGTGCAGGCCAGAGGATGAACTCGCAGCCTGCCCGCGGAATCCACCACAGAACTGAGCCACATTTCTCCAGGGACAACCAGGTTCACCTCCACTGTGAGTGGACAGATGGACGTGTAAGAAATGCCGAAGGAGTAAGGCATACCCAGCACTGGGGTGTCGAACCTAGCATAGTAGTGTGTCGTGGGTTGGCAGTCCCAGTGGATAGGTGGCAGATTCTGCAGGACAGTATAGACAAGCTGGCTTTGGGTGGATTGAGGTCTCGCCTGGTCATGAGCAATATAAAAATATGGAAAAAGTAAAGAGTAAGCATTACCACACTCAGGTGGTACCTATCCGAACCTGCTGCAGAATGTACATAATGGGAATACAATGAACACCTAAAGGTTGACAATTATGGCAGATGGTTTTGCAACTCAGTCGGTGGTGGCTACAATAATACATTTTTATGTTTACTTTGCAAGAAACATTTCAGGGCAGCTTGCTAGGTAGCAGGCTGTGGAAGCGAGGCAGTATTGTGACCAATGCCACCACTGCTTTTTAGGCTTACCTCTGTGTCACCCTGATTGCACACGCTGGCTATGACAGTAGTTTTCAAGCGAACCAACTAAAGAATTCACCACTGCAATCAGGGGCGCCTGTCATTACAGACCAGCCTCATTCAGTCCTGAACAGTCTGCATGCAGATAGATGTAGAGATGTTCAGGAACAGTTAGGAGCTGACTCTGCGATGCTGGGGCTGCCCCTATTACTGCAACAAAGTGTACCTTATATCATGCTTCATACTTACAGATCCCAGCAACTTTTGATTGGGTGACATCCAGCCTCAGACTAGCTGCTCAGCTTGCTCTCATATGCCACAGTAGTGTGTATTTTGTCTGTGCGCAACTCTGTAGGTAGCCAGTACATGACGTCACACTCACAGGACCGCTGCTCACCTGCAGAACAAAGACAAAGAACACGAACACAGGTAGTGTAGGCATACGCTGTACTAAAACCACCTCAAGCCGCCAGGGCAGCAGGCAGTGGCACAGAAACCAGGAGGTGTCGTGGGCTGAGACTTCAGCCATCATCCATTCACCCAACCACCAGAGAATAGTCAGCCCCAAGGAAAGCAATATATGGGAGCACTAACACCTTCCCACACCTGCTGTTAAAAAACAAAAAAACATATACACCCCAAAATCCGGATACCTTGATTAAACCTGTTGTACTGGATGGTTTGCTTGGGTGAGTCACTGGTGAGCATTCCTAGATCTCTCCCCTGATAACATGCACAACCGCACCTTCCATCACTTGCTGTAAAAAAAACTCCTATACATCCAGCATGGATACCTTGGGTTTATGTTTTGTTGCACTGGTTGGTTAGCTTGAGTGAGTAACTGATGAGGGTTCCCAGATCTCTCCTCTGATAAAGTGCCCAGCTTAACCCCTCCCATCCAGTACTCTGTGTGTGGACAGATCCTTATTCGCTATTATTCCCTAAGTGTATCACCTTGCGTTTCTTGGAGTTGAATCTCAGCTGCTAGACTCTTGAATCTCAGCTGCTAGACTCTTGAATCTCAGCTGCTAGACAGTTGACCACCTCTGAAGCCTTTCGATCCTCAGGCTCCCTCCCCCTTCTCCGTTCGCCTGCCACCAGGCTTGTGTCATAAGTAAGGTTGCCATCTGTTCAGTTTCAGATGGTATCTTTAGGTCCTTGTCCATCTTCGTTTCTGCTCAAAGACTCCAGTTTTTGCAATATTTGAGCGCTCACATATTTACAAAACAGATTACATAAATGTATCACTGTTTGGCTGCATGTCCAGACGACAAAGAAGTCTTTATATTACAGATCACGCTTGTAAAATCATTGTGGCCTGAGGTGAAAGGCCACTGAGACCATAGCAAAATTTGCCTAATTTTTCTACTCTAAGTTTATGTATGATCTATTACTGTATGATCAGAAACAGTTCTATACTATTGTACTTTCTGTTTTCCTTTTTATCGTCCCATACCCTGATATATGATATCCTGCTTTACATGTTCGCTCGTGCTTGCTACAGCCAACATATTACATTAGTGAATTTGGAGATGAAACACGTGGAGAATACAGGGCACCATCAGTGGTGCATTCTCATTCCCAATAACACAGCTGCAGACACAGCAACACGTAAATAGGCACGAATCTAAGAAAGGTCCTCTGCAATGAGGCCAAACTCATCATGCATGCCGCCTTCCTGGTGAAACAGATCATAAACATGCCGCACTGATCACACACAGCACCAACTTCAAAAGTGCCCAATCCTATCAGCATGCCCGAACCAATTCATTGCCGACAAGGGGCCCACTCCCCATCTGCACATTGCCCCTCATTTCACGTGTGCGAGGGATGCCAATCCCCTCAGCATCATACACCTCCCAACATCTCTCTTTTGCGACAAAGTGCCCAATCCCTGTTGGCTGTACTAACTTCTAGTTTGTTGCTGATGGGAGCCCACCCTAGCATAATGTCCCTTCATTTGTTGTGTGCCGGGGCCCAATCCTCCTCAGCTCTTGTCCCCACCCACCACCCAGTATGTGCGACAAGTGCCCAATCCCTGTCAGCTACACCCCAAAACACTCAGGTGGCATGCTGGAACCCACCACAGTGTACCAAATGCCCCTGTAAAAAGAAACTGTCCTGTGATGGGGTTTTTAAACTGAAATCGAAAACAGTCCTCACGGTCTGTCCTCTCCTCTCAACCTGCACCCAACCATCTAATTAACCCACCTCCCCACACACACAAGCATCACCCATACTTACCTCTGGAAAATGATGATCTTCGTGGATCAGGACACATCTGCACTTTAAAACACGCAAACTGAAGAAATGCAGTAAGCTGTATAATGGCATAATTGATTTTCAACTTGGTATATCCAGCCATTTGGGGAATTTAAACAACAAATTTTCAATATGAGATTATTGGGACCCTTATCGAATTCAGTCACTGTCATGCATTATTCGTCCCAAAAAGGATTTTGCAGTCACTGCATGAATCAGCTTTTGGATTGATTAATGAAATGACAGTGCCATTGTCATGAGGGAGGTCTCAAAACCTATGTTGCAATTTAGGGAAAAATCAAAAATGGCTGTTTAACGAGGCATTGAGCAGTTTTCATGCGCTAGTAACATTGACTTGTAATATTTTCACCAAGATTTTCAACATTGCCATTTCCACCTCCATGACAGTACAGCAGCACCTACATATCCCGGCAAAAATGTGTTTTCATCGCCCAGTGCAGAATAGCTGCAACCAGTTTTCGGGACAGTTTGACAAAATGATGATAATAAACACAAACAAAGACCCAAATGCCTATATTGAAAAGTGGTGATGAAATCCATAAACAACTGTACAAGCATGTGTGCATTTCATGAAACCCTGTAACTTCACAAATTGACAATATTTCATTCCGATTAAACACTGGTATTTTTTCTACCTCCTTATGAACAGCAAGGGTTATTTTCACATCCTGCCTGAAATGTGTTTTTCTACACCTGTGGTGTACAAGGTGTGCTGCTGTGAATCAACTTTGGGACAGATTAAGAAAATCACCAGAGCCACTGTTCATGAGGAAGGTTCAAAACGCCTATTTCAAAATGTGGACAAAAAGACCCAGATAATTGGGTTACATACAAAACAGTAGTTTCTATGCATATATGATTTCACCAATTTTCATGTTTCACCCAGATTTTCAACATTGCCATTTTTACCTCCTCCTGACAATACAGTCATCATTTCACATCCTGCAAAATGTGTTTATACCTGTGATGCCAAATGGCAGTTGCTGTGCAAAATCAACCACCCAGCTAACAAACTGATACTGCCGCTCTTCATGAGATGGGCACAAAAGCCCATGTTGATAATTTGGGCGAAAATACCAACAAACCCCCACGGCACAGGGTTCCCAACTGTTTAATCCCACCCTGTGAGACTGACGACATCTGGTGTGACTTGGGATCATCAGCTGTAAGCTCCACCATTCACCCACCCTGCAGCCACTGACAGGCATCAGTGCCTTGGGTGTTCAGCAAAAGTTCACCCATTCTCTATGCTACCACCTCAGTATTTCCCTTATGGAATGGGAATATAATGCCCAAAGTCCCAAAGCACCATGACACTTGTCAGTGTCTACTGGGTAGGGTGAGGTAAAATGGCATGGCGTTTTAGTGAGAGGCACACCACCTGATGCCTGTCAGTCTCGGAAGTGGGTGGGTTGGTGTCAGTTCATACTTCACTGCCACTCCATTATACGCCTCAACCTGCTACCAATGCCAATGCCAGTGAGATAACATTCAGCACTGACAAATGCTTATTGTCACATCTAGCTTGATCACCACATTGAATCCTCTTAGAGTCCTCAGCGGCTACTTTCATTTTTTCAATATTATGACATTTCATATAAGTGATACCATTCCAAACAATTTGATGAATGACAGAACTATATCCGGATGTTGTAGAATGTCTTGCCTATAAGAAATGTACAAATAGCTGCTGAGATAAAGCGAAACATGTAGATTTGAAACACCAAAATTGGATAATTATTTTATTAGAAATCTTCAAACATTAAAATCATTACTGATGGAAAAGACATACACGTGATAACAGTATGACATGTTTTCTATCATGCTAAAGTCTCCTCTGACATTACAAAGGCTTTGAAGGAGACCGAGGCACACCATTCGGCACCTGTCATATGTGTCTTTCAGATCAGGAAGAGCTAAAACAATCTGGGACTAATCATCAAAATCATGGACATCATTAAAGTATAATATCAACTCAAGAAGTTTCCTATTGTGGGGCTTAGTGTGAAAAGCATTTTATGAGAGAGAAAAGTAGTATTAATGTATAGCAAGATTTTGCTTTAAATTCCTATGTTTCAGTGACAAATAGCCCAGATTTACAAGAACAAAGGACATTTTTGAGCCAGACTTAACGACGTCCCTTAAAATCATAGAAACATAGAGGATGATGGCAGAAAAAGGCAAAAGGTGCATCTAGACTGCCAGCACTCCCTATTTTGCCCTGGGGCCTACTGCTTCTCCAGGCTCCTAGCCCTCGTCACACACACCTTCCATTCTCCTCCCCACTTCGGACAGCCTTAGCAACTACTGTACCCTTCATTCTGTGCCAGCCGTGCACTAATGGATTTTGCACCCACGGACGGCTGAAAGGTATGCAATATACTGATCAGTCATAAAAAAAAGAAAGGCAGAGTTTGGATGTGGTTTACTATCTGGTTTTCACCTCCTATAAGCAGATCTATACATCTTACCCTGGATACCTTCCCCTATAATACTAACGAACATATTAAATAGGAGAGGTCCCAAGACTGATCCCTGTGGCACCCCACTTGAGACCCTCCTGCCCCCAGATTTGCCCCCAATAACCACCACTCTGTGATGCCTTCCCCTAACCAGTTTTCTACCCACTTGACTAATCCCTTCTCTACTCCTAAGCCCTGCAGCCTTCTTTGTGGCATGGAATCAAAGGCTTTGCTGAACTCAAAGTAGAGCAAATACACTGCTTGGCCTCTGGTCACTGCCCTAGTGACCCAGTCAAAAAACATAATCTGGCTTCTGACACGGTCTTCCCAACACAAAATTGTGTCGCCTGCTGTCCTGCAGCCCATTATTTTCTAAGTAGTCCACTGCTCTTCCCTTCACAATGGTTTCCATCAGTTTTCCCACAATGAAAGTATGACTTATCATTTTATACTTACCTGGATCCTCATTGTCCTCCCTCCTTTAGAGTGGGACTATGTTTGCAGTTCTCCAATCCACTGACACTATTCCTGACTCCAGTGAATTGTTAAATAGCTGTGACAAAGGCCCTGGTAGCTCAGAAGCAAGTTCCCTAGGTATCCTTGGGTGCAGGCCATGCAGGACCTGGGCCTTGTCCACCCTAAGGGCCACTAACTTTTTCCCTACTCATGCAGCCATTATCACCACTGTGACCATTTCCAGTGACCCCCATGTGACTTCCTTGATCCCACTTTCTGTAACACTGAGCAGAGGTAATGGTTTAGGACATTGGCATTTTGCCCATTGTCTTCCACCACCATACCTGCCTCAGCTAGCCTGACAATCCCTCCCTACTCTTCCTTTTCTCCCAGGTGTATCTAAAACTTCCCTTCCCACCCTCAGCGATATGTAGCTCTGACTGCCTTTGACCTTTTTAGCACCGCCTTCGCCTCCTGTAACTTTGCCTGATATTTTTCCTTCCCTTCTCCCTTTGGCCACCTTGTACCTTATGAAGGCCTTCCTTTTACCCTCATGGCTTCCTCCACCTTGTGAAAGAACCAGATTGGTTTCTTATGAGTGATATTTTTGGGACCTTCCTGACTCAAGAGTCTGTCGCCTCCAGAATATCCCCATTGATCTTTTCCCACTTTTCCTCTGCCCCCTTGATATGGTATACCCCAGCAAGTTTTCCCTGACCCTTTCCCCTCATCTGGGTGAAATTTGTCATCCACAGCCAACTTTCTTAAGGGGGGAACTAGAGTTCCCTTCAGCCATCTTACATCACACAGAATTGTGATTGCTGGATCCCAGTGGTTCCCTGACTGCCACCCCACCCGCCACCTCTCGATTGATTACCAAGTTGAGGATGGTGTCCTGCTGTGTAGGTTCTCATACCAGCTACAATAGCAGACAGTCCTGCATCACATCCAGTAGCCATAGTAAGATATGAATGTGTGTATAGTGGACCAAGTGGTAACTTTGCAAATTTCTGCTAATTGTGTATTTATTTAATATTTGGTAACTGGGAAAGGCACATTGAGCTGAGGCTCATTTCCAGGGGTGACCCGGGGACTTGGGTGAAATTACATACAGAGGAAGTATATAATATTCATATACAAAGTGCCAACAACAGGCTGGGAAGTACAGGATGCAAAGTATTTACATAGAATAATTTGCAGACTCATACCTATTATACAGAAATATAATGCATTAAATATGTTTTCAGAAAAAGACAAGGTATAAAAAGCAACTAAAAACAGAGTAGAATTATAAGGTGCATATTGTAGGGGAGGAGTAGGGGAGGTAAGGACGAGGGAAGGAAAAGAGTGAGGCACAGGGGTGTTTTGTGTAACAACCACTGAAACTGCTATGCCCCTAGTGGAGTGAGCCTTAATGCACTCTAGTGGGTCTGTCCTTGCTTTTAGGTAGCAGAAATGTGTTGTGAATATGATCCATTAATGGAGAGTGTGTTTGCTAGCCTGGTGTCCCTGTGACTCCTCTCTTTACATGGCAAACAACTGTGTGTGACCACTCCTGATGCCCTCCATTCTGATTGAAAGTAACAGAGTGCTTTGCAAACATTCAAAATGTGTAACATTTCCTCCTCTCTCTGTTGGCGCATGATTTTGGGTAACAGAACGCTTTGTAAACATCCAAAATGTGTAACATTTCTTCATCTCTTTTGGCACATGGTTTTGTGAAACAAACTGGCAGCATTGATTAATTCGAGTGGAATTTTGACTCCATTTTTGATAGGAACTGTACATTTGTTCTCAGATCCATCATTTCTTATGGAAATTCAAAACAGGGGTCATTACCTAATGTGTGCAGCTCACCGACCTGCTTTGCTAATGTGGTAGTCTAGAAGTAATGTTTTCATGGTGAGGTACTTCAGTTCAGCCAGTGTCACTGGTTCAAATCGAAAGCAGGCAGCATTATCTATGAAAGGACCAAGTCTAAATCCCATGCACAGACAGGGCACCTCACTGGAGGGTACATATGTAGGAGCCCTTTAAAGGACCTTTTGAACACTGAATGTGCAAGTAATGACTGAACTGAAGCTTTCGATCTGTAAGCAGATATTGCCGATAGCCACCTTTAGGATGGATGGCTTCTGGCATAGAGATTTCAGATGCATTATATAATCCAAAATTAATGCAGAGTCTGCATTCTGGAGGCTATGCACTACAGGGTGCAGGGTATGCATGAGAGGTGCATACCCAGCACACACAGCTCCGCATCCACAGACAGGTGTGCAGGGCAGCTGTATGTGACCCAGTCCCCTGCATACTTGTGCATGGGGGTGGATCAGTGGACACAGGCGGGCACTCAGTTGGATGCCCATCCTGGTCCGCTACTGGATCCCTTGCTCTGTGCGGAACAAGAGATGGTGGGATGGCCCAAGTCTCGAAATATTACATTTGTTGGATGACTGCCCAAATGGCCACCTTCAGCATTCTCTGCCTGACTGGAAGGGTGAAGCAGCGTGGCAGGAGGTATTGTCTTTCCTGCAGCAGCCAGGGGGGATGTACATTGTTGGGGGGGCATGCTGTTGCTACTACAGGGGCCCTGCCCATGTAGTTTGTGCCCCCCTCTCCTGGCACACTGCACCTTAGTAAATGGCATGAAGTGGGGGCACACCCCCTGACACTGCCCCAGATCATCTGCATTTGTAGCAGCATGAATGATGGAGTATCGAGCATGGAAGGGGCATGCACTCCAATAGTGCATGCTGCAGGGGTCCTCAAGACCCCAATGTGTGGCACTTGATAGTAAGATTGCCTTGCACTGCAGATTTTTCATACATAGCCCCCTCTGTAAGGAAACTTAAGTTAATGCTTACACCAAATGGTACATTTTTTTTTTTAATTTTAAGTCTTATGTTTTCCTTGTAACTAACTTTCTTGTGCCCCCCCCCACCAAGGATTTACAAGACCTGGGCAGAAAGATTGAGTTATGAAAACTCAACTCTTTCAGGAACTAGGCCTTCAGGTATAGTGACTTCCGATTTGGATGACTCCTGACCCTCTGAAATTGCCAGCAAGTCCCTGCATTTGGACAGTGTGTGGCATCTTGTTGCCATCTGCAGTAGGGTAGAATATGAGCTGCCTTGGCTAGTTTGAAACAGTGAGGATCACTGCTGCTCTCTCCATTTGCACCCTTAGGAGAGCTCTCTTCATAAGAGGAAAAGGAGGAAATGCATAAATGAACGTGTCTCCCCAGTGAAGGCACAGGACATCCTCTTGGATTGTCGTCCAGTATGAGGCTCTGCAGCAAAGTGCCCTGACTCCAAATACATAGTTTATTATTTCCATGAGTAGGGAGTGGGACTGTAATAGATATTGAAGTACCCTGCCCTCACACATGAAAATAAGTTGCATATTTGGAGTCATGGCCATTGTGTGTTGGTTTGTGTAACTTATTGCTGAAAGTTTTGACAAAAAAAGTGTTTGGCTTTCTTTGTTTGTAAAGTGAAGTTCTGCAAGGGGGGAAGATTATGACTACCGAGAGAGATGCCAGAGGTGACGTGTTTAGTGCCTGATTGAGTTGTAGGAGTGTAGATGTCTGCTTCTTGTTTCTAATTTTGAATAAGCACTGAAATATAGTTTGTAGATATTTACAGGTCATGAGCAATAATTTAAATTGGAGGGCTCCCGTTGAAGAGTTGGGTGGATGGTCAGGTACATGACAGCAGCTGGTCTCACTGTTTACTTCAGCCAGTGGTTGAACTGGAAAACGTACAGTATGTGACTGCAATCAGGAGCAGTTAAGCTCAGTGTAGGGTAATATAATTGTTTGCTTATTTTTAGTGGGGCCTAGAAAGACATTTGAGTCTTAGGGTTGGCCAGGTTCAGTTTTATGTTTGCTTGTGCATGCAGTACACAAGAAACATATTGAGGTTAGTAGAGCATTGCAGAGGTGTGGCAGTTTGTGGCCAATGCAGCAGACACTTTCATGGGCACGTCCAGCCACCAATGAATGGAAAAGCTGCCGATGATGGCAGTTTCAGAGAGTGCTGGACTTGAAAGAAATCTGCTGCTCCAATCAGGGACAGTTTCATGATCCCTGATTGCAGTGACAGCTTTCCTCTCCCTCGCAACCAGCAACACAGAGGCAGCCAACAAGACTCTACGCCCATGCGCATTACAGTGCACAGTAATGTGCATGGGTGCAGTTTCCTTCTTGTCGCTGCTGCCCTGTGTCCCCGGGCCTAGCATGCCATTCCTGGTGAAAGATTTCAATATTTAAATTGGTGGCTCCTGCCGCTGGCCACACACTACAGAAAGCTGACATCGAAGTGTCCAGTCCCATGCCAGTATATCTCTTCCCCCCTCATTAAGTGGCACACTGGGAGCCCACTCCACTGTGGCAAAATATGGCGGCTCCTGCTGCCTGCCACACAGGCCCCATAAGCCGACATGGGGTGCCCAATCCCTGTGTCAGCATCCCCACCTTAGTGTATCTTTCCTAGTTTAATGATTTCCCCTTTCTTTTCAGACACTGGGATGCCCACCACCGGTGTCATATGTGCACCCCCCCAGCTCATCAATACCCCTTGCCGACATCAGGGTGCCCAATCTGCAAGTTGGCATCCCCCCTCCCCACAACTACTGTGGCACACTTGGAGCCCACCCCAGTGTGCCAAACCTTTTTTTATCTTATAAATGAAGAAAATCATCCCTAGCTGTTTTTTTTTTTAAACCTCAAAAAAAAAGAAAACCATCCTTCGTTGTCTCCCTGGGTCCCCTCCCCCATTCCCAACCTCCCTCTTACCCACCTCCCCATCCCCCATCCATACTTACCTCCAGAGGTCCGTGCTGCCATCATTTGTAGAGCGGGAACACATCTGAACTCTTCAAAAGCCGACTGGGAACTGAACAAATGCAGGTAAGCTTTATAAAAGCAGTCAATTGGGGGGGGGGGTTCAACTTAGGTTGATATCTCAGTCATTTTTTTGAATTTCGGCTCCACATTTTCAACATGGGGTTCTTAGGACCCCACCTCATGAAGCTTGATTGTCATTTAGTTTCTTTGTCCCAAAAGATGATTTTGCAGTCGCTGTGTGGAATCACCTTTTGGGACCAAGTAATGAAATGACAGTGTCAGTGTTCATGACATGGTGTCCTAAAAAGGCCATGTTGCAAATTTGGTGAAAAAAACTCCAAAAAATGACTGCGTTACAAGTGTGCGCTGTACAATTTCTACATACACATGTAACTTTGCCACTTTCCAATATTTTCACTCCAAATTTACAACATTGTCTTGTTTTCACACCTCCTTATGAACAGTAGAGCTGTCATTTTTTGCACCCTGACCAAAATGTGTTTTTGCACCTGTAGCCCAGAATGGCACAGTCACTGGCAAAATCAACTTTTGGGACAGATTAATGAAATGACAGTGCCACTGTTCATGAGGGGATGTCCCAAAAAGGCCATGTTGAAAAATTGGTAAAACAATCTCAAAAAATGACTGTGTTACAAATTAGTGTTACGCAGTTTCTACGCATGCTCGTAACTTCACCAAGTTTTCATATTTTCACTCCAGGTTTTCAACATTGCCATTTTCACGCCTCTTCATGAACAGTACAGCTGTCTTTTTTCACATCCTACCCAAAATGTGTTTCACACCTATGGTGCCGAATGGCACAGTCACTGTGCAAAATCCCCTTTGTGGATTGAGAAACGAAATGATAGTGCCACTGTTCATGAGGTGGGGTCCCAAAAAGCCCATGTTGAAAATCTGTAGTGAAAATACCAACAAACACCCAGGGCATTAGGTTTTCAACCATAACGCCCCACCCTATAGAAACTGAGAGGTGTTGGGGATGTGACTTGGGATTGTCAGCCGGAATGCTCATGCCATTGCACCCCCAACCCCAGCCTGCAGCCAGTGACAGGCATCAAGGTATGCCTTAGGGGCGTTTGGCTATAATGTTCACTCCATTCTCCTATACTGCACCCATCTCAGCTTATTTCCTTATGGAATGGGGTGAGCATAAGAGCCGAAGACCCCAAGGCACACCATGGCACCTGTCTGTGTCTGCAGGGTGGGGTGAGGTGGAATGGCATGAGCTTTATGCCCAACTATCCAAAGCCACACCTCTAACGCCTGTCAGTCTCTGCATGGTGGGGGTGATGGTTGGCGTTAGTTCAATACTTCACTGCCATTCCTATTATGTAGCTCTCTAACTCTTGCAGTACCAATGCCAATACCAGGAAGCAAACATTCAGCATTGACAAATGCTTGTTTAAAGTTGCTAGGCTTTGTGTAACTGTGTAGTACAAATACGAACCATTTTGTCTGCTTTGCAGGTGTAGAGTTTTTGTAGTTCTTAGATTTAGGAAATGTACTGCCAAATGTATGTTTCTAAAGTGAGCTACAGTTCTAAATGGTGTAAAATGGTTTTGGGTATAGGCACCTGGTAGGTAGCATATATCAGATAGCTTTTCCCTAGAGGGCTAGGGGGGGAAAGGCTTCCCTACCTGCCCACTTTCTGCATTCTTGACAGGACTTTACTTGTGGACACCTCGTCCTTCAGATACTTTGCTATTTGTTTAGACCAACACCTCAACTTCTCTGGACACATTGACGCCATCCAGAAACAAATTCTGGTCAGATCCACCACGGCTGCATAACGAAGTTAGTGAATTTGTGTACAATTGTTAAGAAGGTATGGAGAAACAACACAATGATTTGTAAGTAGTAAGATTTGTTTTAGTTTCTGTTCTAAGGAAGGCATGCACATTATTAGGAAAATATATGGAGGTGTACATTTTAATGGAAGGAATAGGGAGCTTACAAAAGAACCCCAGTCAAATGCCACTGATGTATGTGTTATCCCGGATGATATTGGCCAGACAGACAAATTAAAAAAAAAAACACAATTGCACATATCCCAGTAATGCTAAGCATCAAGGGAAACATATGCAAATCCCCATGATTGTACAGAAGGTGGTAGTACATGAAAAAGTAATGGCTGGCACATATTCAGCCTTGGGATTATTTATACATTTGTTTAATTTTTTTTTTTAAGAGAAACAGGGTTTTTGTCCATGAGGTGATGTAAGTTCACCTCAGGGAGGCAGTATAGCGCAGTGGTTTAAGGCTCTGAGCTGCAAATCTGGAGACCTGGGTTTGAATCCCACAGCCCCCACTTGCATACTGTGTGACCCTGCGCAAGTCACTTAACTTCCTTGTGCTCCCAGGTTGCACCAGTAAACAAGCCTTCAGCTTAGTGTGTCTCACCAGGTTAAACAATTGGAAAAAAAGTTATATTTAAGCAATGTGTTGATGTCGGGAAGTCAGGTGTAATGATGATGGACTGTTAGAGAAAATGTGATATTAACTTTCAGAGGGGGCACTTTTGATAAGGGCAAGGTAGTTATGCATGTGATAATGGGAATATTAGGAAAGTATGAGGTCTACGCAGAAGTGGAGTTCAAATATGCACAGTTTCATAAGTATGTGTTCAGAATGCAGGCAAATGTGATATGCAGATTTGTTTTAGAAATAGGTAAAAACAGTGATACATACAATTAATAGAAAGATAGATAATTACATAGACATATAGACAGAGAGCGAGAGACACAGACAAGCATTGGGGTATGCCTTTGGGTCATTAGCCATGACGCTCACACCATTTCACCTCACCCTACCCTGCAGACACAGACAAGAGTTGAGGTGTGCCTTGGGGTTTTCAAACTTTACACTCACCCCATTCCATACAGAAATATGCTGAAATGGGTACAGTATAAGAGAATGGAGTTAACTTTGGGGCTGAGGAGTTAAAGGCACACCTCGATACCTGTCACTGGCTGAAGGGTGGTGGTGGGGGTGGAAAGGCATGAGCATTACTGTTGACAATCCCAAGTCACACCCCAATGACTGTCAATCCCTACAGTTCAGGGTGTTATGATCAGAAACCCATATGCCCTGGGTGTTTCTTGGTATTTTCACTCCAAGTTTTCAGCATGGGCTTTCTGTGACCCCACCACATGAATAGTGACACTATCAGTTCATTAGCTGAAAGGAGATTTTGCACAGCGACTGTGCCATTTGGCATCACAGGTGCAAAAACACATTTTGAACAGGATGTAAAAAATGACAGCTATACATTTCTTTCTTCAGTAACTGCTCAGCACATCTGCTGCATGACCTGCTTATGACATTTTATATCTGCTATGCAATGTACTGCTGCTATGGCTGTATGGCTGAGAGGGACCTGGGGGTGGTGGTGGAAGTCAAGATGAACAACTCAGAGACTTGTAGGAGGGCAGCAGCCAAGGCCATGATACTGGGATGCATCACTAGGGGGATCAATCCAGAAGGAGGGAAGTGATACTCCCTCTGTATAACTACTTGGTGAGGCCACACCTCTAGTACTGAATGCAGTTTTGGAAGCCACACTTAAAGAGGGACATTGAACACCTGGAGAGAGTCCAGAGAAAGGCAACCAAAATTATCTGGGGTTTGGGGGAAAGGACTTAAGGGAAGTGGCTCGAAGAGCTGAATATATACACATTGGAAGAGAGAAGGGTTGGGGGGACATGATAGAGGTCTTCATGTACATGAAGGGGGTAAACAGGGGTGGTGAAGTCACGGTGCTCCAAAGGAAGGGGGGGCAACTAGAGTGCATGGGTGGAAGCTGGAGACAGGATACTCAGGGGACAAAGGAGGAGGTGCTACTTCAATGAGAGGGTGGTAGAACCATAGAATGCACTGCCCGGGGGACTGGTGGAGGCAGCTACTGTGGAGGGGTTCAAGAGCGGGTGGAAAAGGTACAGGGGAAGGGTTGTGAAAGCAAAGTCCTATGAAGTGGGAATACCCTGGACTGGGAAGGGAGAAGCCCGAGAGGGTGGGGGGGCAGCAAGATCAGCTCCCAGGATGGGGACTGACCAAATGATTGGACAAGAAAGCCCACTAGGCCTATTCTGCTGGCATTTTTGTATGTTACTATGTTGGTATGCTTACTACACCAACATCATGAATGAGAAAACAGATTACTGCCATAACTAGGGAGGCAGTATAGTACAGTGGTTTAAGGCTCTTAATTGCAAATCTGGAGATCTGGGTTTGAATGATAATTTTCTTACAGAGCAAATTAGCACAAACTGCTAATAGAATGCTGATACCTACATTTATAGCTTAGCAAATACTTGAAATCTAACAGAGTGGGGTTTCTGTAAGAAACCAGCTAGAGTTTTTAATAATTATAGCATTGATGTTCTGGGCAGTTTTTGTGCTTTTATGGTTGTGTATAGTTTGATAAAATTAAAAGTTTTAAAATTGAAATACTCCTGCTAGCTAGACCTGACACACATAGAAAACAAAAATAGTGAATTACAGCTATTTAGTAACCCCAGTTAGCTAGCTCTCCCCTGGACTGGGAAGGGAGAAGCCTGAGAGAGTGGGCAGCAAGGTCAGCTCCCAGGGTGGGGACTGACCAAAGCAGCAGGCATGAAAGCCCACTAGGCCTATTCTGCTGGCATTTTTGTATGTTAGTATGTTGGTATGCTTAATATACCAACATCATGAACCATAAAACAGATGGCTGCCATATCTAGAGAGGCAGTATAACACAGTGGTTTAAGGCTCTTCCCTGCAAATCTGGAGATCTAAGTTTGAATCCCACAGCCCCCACAAAAAAAAATGAAAATCTTGTCACAGAGGAAAATTAGCACTAACTGCTAATAGAATGCTGATACCTACATTTACAGTTTAGCAAATACTTGAAATCTGACTGAGTGTGGTTTCTGTAAGAAAACAGAGTCTTTATTAATTATGGCATTGATGATCTGGGCAGTTTCTGTGCTTTTATGGTTGTGTATAGTTTAAAAAAATTAAAACTTTTAAAATTAAAACACTCCTGCTAGCTAGACCTCATGCACATAGAACACGAAAATAGTGAATTAGAGCTATTTAGTAGCTGTTGTCTTACAGAAACCCCAGTTCGCTAGCTCTCAGATATCTGCTAAACTTAACTGGTGATGTGTCTGTGACCGCAAAACTACACTTAAAATCTCACAAATAAATATATAAAATATCAGAACAGCATTTATTTTAGTAGTATCTTCTTTCTTTTCAGGTGCATATGACACTCAATATATACATTTATATCTTTTAACTTCAAAGCACTAAATCTATTCAAATGCAAAAAAAACACTTGGCTTTATTCCCTTCACACATTACTGTTAAACTTTAGATCCCAGAATGGCCAAGAAGCAATTTAAACTTCACTCTTGCATGCCACTGTCACGCCCACTTCTCATGCAAACATTCATTTCTATGTTATGCACTCTTATTTCAGAGAGACATAAATCTTATAGAACTGCTAAAAAAAACAAATTTATCAAGACTGGATTTCTGTAAGAAAACAGCTGCAAAATATCTCTAATTCATTATTTGTGTTTTCGGTGTGTGTCAGGTCTAGCTAGCAGTAATGTTTTCATTTTAAAAGTTTATTTCATTAAACTTCTCACAACAATAAAAAGCACAGAAATTGTCCCAGATCATCAATGCTGTAAATAATAAAGACG
The DNA here is from genome assembly GCA_016271365.2 of Neoceratodus forsteri. Taxonomy (NCBI): domain Eukaryota; kingdom Metazoa; phylum Chordata; order Ceratodontiformes; family Ceratodontidae; genus Neoceratodus; species Neoceratodus forsteri. Next base: position 1,732,422,303 of record CM057450.1, on the reverse strand, counting down.
GTAGCTGTTTTCTTACAGAACACTTACTCAGCTTTCAAGTATTTGCTAAACTGTAAATGTAGGTACCATCATTCTACTAGAAGGAATTGGGAGTTAGGGCTGATTTTGCTCTGTGGCATGCTTTTCATTTATTTATTTATTTTGTGTTTTTTGTTACAAATGTGGAGTATCTTTTTAATAAAGTATAAAATATGTTTGTGTGAGTTATTTCATTTGGAGAATATTTGTTTCATTATTTGAAAACGTGTGATACACTAAATGTGTAATGCAGTGAACCATTGTAATATGGAATCAAATGTGTAGCTGAAATAACTCTGTGACTATTGCCATTTATGCTCACTGGATAAGATTAGTTACACAGCTCTGCTGTTGTGAAATGATTTTAAAGCAGTGTACATGATAAATCCTATTGCCACATTCAAAACACCATTCCCTACCTACTTGCCACATATAAACTCAACTATATTAAAAAAAAATAATTCTAGGCACTTTTTTTTTACCAGGAGACACACTAAGTTGAACACTTGTTTACAGGTGTGACCTGGGAGCACAAGGAAGTTAAATGATTTGCTCAGGTTCATACAGTATGCAAGTGGGAGCTGTGGGATTCAAACCCAGGTCTCCAGTTTTGTAGCTCAGAGCCTTAAACCACTGTGTTATACTGCCTCCTTAACGTACCTGCCTACTTAACCATTATTCATTCCCCAGTCCCATTTGCAACACAGTTACACTTATATATAATACATACTTCTCAAACTTGAAAGAAAAAATACACTTTATCATCAAAGTCTGTTTACCAAGTACTGTGCCCATGATTAAAATAATTTGAACCCCTCCCCCAAAAAATGTGCCCTGACAAGAAACTGCATGTTTAACTGTAAAGGCAATTAAAAATTTTATTTCTAAATGCATTACTAACACCAGTGCTTCATGATTAAAACAATTTCAAACCCCTCCCCCAAAAATGTGCCCTGACAAACTGCATTCTGGGAAGATTGCCTGGGACAAGATGCAATAAAAAAAAAACTAATAACAGGTTTCATGGAGTAAATGTTAACATCCTGTTTCTAGTGTCCATGATAAAATAAAAAATACAGTTAAGATTTTTTTAATGTCAGCTGTGATCAGAATAGCTTTTAAAATAACCCATTGTTTTCTTGTTCAATGTTTTCTAATACATCTCAAACTTAAAAGAAAAAACACACTTTATCACCAGTCTGTGTTCACCAAGTACTGAGCCCATGATTAAAATAATTTGAACCCCCTTCCCCCAAAAATGTGCCCTGACATGAAACTGCATGTTTAACTGTGAAGACAATTATTTATTTTATTTTATTAAAACAGCAGTTTGGAAAACCTATTTCTAAATTAAAAAACATATTTCTAAATGCATTACTAACACCAATGTTATCAAAGTTTTGAAACTACTAAAGACAAATTATATATACACTATACATATATAAAGTGTTTAAGAAAAACTTGTGGCTCTTACTGTAAATTAGAATGTGTGTCAAGGTTTCCTTCTGAGGCCCCAGGTGGCTCTGATAATCATTTGTTCCAAAGGATGTTTAAGTCAATTTGAAGGCATTAAATATCTTCTGCTCTCCTAGTCCTTAATGAAGGCATTAGGTATCTTCTGTTCTCCACTGCACAGACTTGTTCTGTTGGTTGTTACAGGTCCCAAACTAGTGTGTCTTGTTACAGCATGATAGAGCTATCTCATGCCCCTCCCACATGAATCAGAAAAAAGTTTGGGGTGGATCTTTAGGAGCTTCTCGGGTGGAGGTGGGGATGGATATTACTCCCAAAACAAAACCTAATGCTGCCTCCCACTACTCAGGTTCCAGTTCTTGTACCACCCATTTAAGAAAAAAAATAGTACCCTGCAACCATTGACTAACATGAAAGCATATTTATTTGAGGGTGGAAAACATTGCGTGGAGGAGGGTAAGGTGGAAGAGACTATTTACACCTTCAGTCAGTTCCATGGACAGAAAACATGACATCACTCCTTTTGTACATGCAAACCGTCTGCAGGCTCCAACTACTGCAGCCGTAAAAATTATGCTCCAAGTTTGGTGCCTTGTTCAGGAACCGCAGTTGCATCCCTCCTGCGGCTAGGCGTGAGCTTCTCCAGAAGATGATCCTCCCTACTTTTGACTACTGCGATGTAGTCTATGGTGCTGTTCCTAAGTCCTCACTGACCAGATTGGACACTCTCTTCAACTCCTTCTGCCACTTTGCCCTTTATGCTCCCTCTGGCACCTACCACTGTGACTTTTATCGAGCCCTTTCCTTCGCCTCCCTTACAGATAGACACCTCTCACACTGCACTGAATTCACCACTAAACACTGGCTGGGTGAACTCCTACCTCTTCCCTCATTTATAACACCCCTCTTCCTTCCCACTCCCTCAGATCTACCGACACTCGCACTCTTACTGTTCCCCGCCACTACACCCTCTCTAGCCAGTCTGGGTACTCTCACTGTTTCCCTAAAATATGGAACTCTCTACCTCCCCAAATCTGACACTCCTCCCTCTTTTCCATCAGCACTGCCCTCTCCAATTATCTTGCATCTAACTCTTCCTGACATGATCCACCATATTTTCCTTCATCTTGATCCTTACAGTTCATCCTCCTTCTGAATTTATCCAGTGCATATATTGACTCTACTGTCTCTACTGATCCAAGTCCCTCCTAGGTGATAGTACTCATACCTTTCTCCCATCCCTACTCGCTCCCCTTTATTCCCTAGCCTTCACACTCCCCTTGCAGGGTACTCAGCATCCTAAAGGGGTCTTATAGTGCCTGAGCTTGCCACCTTTTCTTCCCCCATCTACCTATCCTTGGCCTTCTAGGTCCCCTTGCAGGGACCTCAGCATCCTGGAGGGTTCCTTGAATCAGGCCTCATCCCCTCTCAGGTGTTATTTTTCATTCCTTCCTTCTCACTATCCATCTATAATTACAACACTTAACCACAGGAGGGTTTACAGTCACCTGAATTTCCCTGCCCCCTTGCAGGGTTCATTGCATCCTGGAGGGTTCTCTTTTTGGGTCTGGCCTTATTTCCCCTCCTAAGTGTTAATCACACTTACACTCTCTCTCTCTCTCTCTCTCCCCCTCCCTCTCTAATCCCTACTCCAGTCCCCGTCCCCTTTTTGGGTTCCCAGCATCCTGAAGGGGTCTCTCTGGGACACAACTCTGCACTATCTGTCATCTCATCTTCTCTCTTCTTCACCCCTTATTTCACGATAGCACTTGTTCACTTATTACCATTGCACTTATTAATGGTTCTCACAAATTACATATGTATACAACACTGTTTGTAACAACTTACTTAATTAATTGTATGCTATGTTGATCTTTGTAACTTGAATGTAAAATGACTCATCCCTATTGTACCCATTCCCCCAGTTTGCACTGGGAGACGAGCAACCTGTTGCTCAGTGTGTCTTCCTGGTGAAACATTTCAATAAATAAATAAATAAGTAAATAAATAAGGCAGGTTGGTGGTCCTGATTCTAGATAGGGGTCACCAATTCTGTCTATTAGGACATGCTTCAGACAGATTCTTGGAGCCACTGAAAATCCATAGATAGTGCAGTAGTAGGGTAGGAGCTGATGTTTCTTCAGTGGGCATCTATCCTTTAGTGTTACCTGACTGTGCCAAGCACATGGTAGGGGAGGACCTGATCGACCCACTCCATAGAGAGTACAGAGGTAGGACGGCCTGATACTGGACCGTAATCTGGCTGCAGAGAGCCAGTGCTTTGGTTGCGGTGAGTGCTGTGCTGTTGTCTCTGGTAGTATTTCCAAAATACAATTAATAGTAGGCCTCCTGAATATTACAATGTCCTTCCCAAATAGTTCACAATTCAGCCACTATTCAGGAGTGCCTTTTAGGTGAGATTTCCAAGTCTCACAGAGCTTTGTTGGCCAGTCAAACACCTTTTTCTGGAGCTCATAGGCAAGCATACCATGTGACTTCCTCACTCTCAGTTGGTAGAGGACAGGCAACAGTTGTTTCTGAAAGCTAGCTTTGAAGCATTTCTGAGACCTTAAACTTGCCAAAAAAGAAATAATTTTTTTGTTGAACAGACTTTTCTAGGTCAGTATTATTTGTTTGATCAGTGCTGGAAAAGTTGGTTTGACTTTCTGACAGGATATTTTATCCTTGTTGCTGTGCTCATTTACGGGGACCAGAAAGGCCTTCTGCTAACACCCCTCCTCTGCTGCTGTCTGATACACAGCTCCAGTAAGATTTTTTGGTGAAGCACATTTTGTAACTGCTTATTCATGGAATGGCACTTGCGGGGAACGGCTGTCATCCAGCCACCCCCAGAACATTTTTCTTCCTCTATTTTTCTCCTTCTGGAGAGGAGGCATGCAGGGATGCCCACGGAGAGAGTGCACACGTGTCCACCTGCACTCCCCTCAAGCATCTGCCTCCTCTCCTCCCTATCTCTGGAGCATCAGTGTACTGCCCCCCAGCCAATGATAGAGGACAGTCAAGCACTGACAGCTGGTGATCCCCCCTCCCCAGAGATGGAGAGCAATCCATTGGATGCTTGATCCTTCTCCTCCCCTGCCTACCCCTGGTGACCCATGCTTATTCCTGCACATGGGTCACCAGCATGGTGTGAGGTAAGGCATCCAGCACCTCAGCCCTCAGCACCACTGGGTGGGCAGTGCCTATCCTCTTAAGATCCTAGCTAATACTGTATGTGTATAGTGACTGGTCTGAGCTGAGTCCAAGTGATTTAGGGTGTGTGACTGGCCAGACACTGCTCTGATTTGCTCTACTCTGCAGTCGATACTAGTGCAGAGGGAGCCTGTGTGGGAACTGTACTTATTTACTGCTTACATACTGTTATATTTGAAACCGAGGCATTTGTTTAACCTGCTTGCCTAGCAGCTTGCCTGTTGGAATGGGAGACACCATGTTAGGTCTGGGACTTCCAGTAATTGCACCAATGGGACTAAAGGGACCTAAAATGGATCCTGGGTCAAGTGTCTCATGAGAAGGAAAACTGTAGCATTTGTAGTTTTTGGGTTGGCGCCTAAACTGACCTGAAGGGGGACACCCCAACTGTGACTGACAGCTTCCCCAGTCAACCCAAATCCTAGAACCCAAGGGAAATGACAAGTACTGCAAGAGACAGTGGATCAGTTAGAGTTGGAGCTTGAAGTGTGAACAGCTCAACCTTTTAGGCAGCTGTTCTCTGAACGGAGCATAGGGGAATCGGTGGGTAGAGGCCTAACTTGCCTCCCTGCCATGTTTCTTCTGCCTTGGACTGCCTGATTGCAGAAGTCAGACTTGTTCCTATTTAAGCCTGGAACAGCGGCAGAATGAAGCAAGAAGTTTACAAACACAGCTTGCATTTTGGACCAAAGAATTGCTCCTGTGAAGTGATTGGCCCAGCTAGTGTGCGAGCCTAATTTTGGATCGAGAGGTTTGCTCAGTGAAGCTACTGAAATCGCAACCGGACTATATCCAAACTGTAGAAAGTTAATGCTGTTTGATTTAATTGTGCTAAATGTTTCTCATGGGTCGAGACCTGCTTGTCCATGACCTAACCTGTTATGCCAGCTGAAGGCTTTACCAGCAAACAAAACCAAACTTTGCCAATGTGTTCATTATGTCTCTGCCTTTGCCAGACTGGCCCAGACTGACTACACTGCACAAGAGACTGCCTTCGGCAAGAGACTGGCTCTTCGGGGATCCAGTCTCCTGTGCAAGAACAATTCGCAGGTTGTGGCCACCTGGAGGGAAAGGCCATGAAAAGGAAATGTGTCATGTCAGCCCTGCTTCCCCATGCTCATCGGTGAACACCATGAGGTCTCCATATTGCCTGAAATTCCATAGTAATCTGGTAGTGTGAGTACAATCAGGGTAGCTCCCTGCAATGAGTCAAATAATTATCTGTGGTACAATCTGATTTCTTTTCAAATGTCTGGGTTTCCTGAGACTGGGCCAGCCAGCCAGGATTATAAATAATCATCTTGTTGTTGTGCAGGCTAACTTCCTTTTCTTTCCATCAAGGGCCCCAATATCAGCTGCAATGCTGGCCACCTCCGAGCAATGCCTCTAGCTAACCAATTTCCATCCTGGGTACCCAGTGTTGTGTGACTGTATCTATGGGACTAAAAAGTGCATGCCAGAACCCTGATTCAAATCAGAGTACAAATCATTTAACTAAACTCACGCCCCTTCCTTTTCACATCCCCTAAATAAATCGGATTGTCTTTTTCATGTTTAACCTAGCTAGTGTGCATATTATTAATTGGGTTACAGTACTGAAAGTGTGCAACTGCCTTGCTGACCTTATTTTACAGGGGGTCTCCAGGGATATTGCTGAAGGTCCAACCCTGGTGGTAAGTGTGAAGGACGTGTGCATATTATTACTGCTACTTACTGACTGTGATAGATACTGCTAAAGGTTAAAAACTACTAGGAGGGTTGGTGGGTGTGCATTTTGTAGTGAGAAATGTTAGGGAGAGGGTAGGCATACCAGATAGAAGATATCAAACGCATAATGTAGGGAGAGGTGGGGAATAGGGGCGCAAGCGAAGAGGCCTCAATTGTTAGAGCAGAGTGAGGGATTGGGAGGGCGGAGGACCGTACGAAAGGCGAAGAAGTGATTTTTGCCCCAAAATGTGGCAACATATGGAAGAGAAAAGCTGCCATTGTACTAAGTGCAAGAGGAGGAATATAGTAGCAGGGGCATAACTGAGAGGGTCCTGGAGGTTGGGGCAGAGGGAGGTGTTGGATGGATGAGGGACCGAATATTTTTTGGGGCAAAAGACAATAATTATCCCTAAGTGTGGTAGCATGTGCTAGAATCAGGCTGCAGCTGTTCAGAGCATCAAAGAATAAGATATGGGAGTTCGGCAATAAATCCTGTGGATCTGTTGGTGGGCATGCTAGAGGCAGAGGCACACATTTCAGCTGGGGGTCCGCCGTTTGCAGGCCACCGTTTGAGGGAAGGAGGTTAGTTAGTGTCTAGTAAAGCAGTTGCAAATTTCCATAATGCCATCACGGTAAAGCCTTTTGAACAAAAGGGTACTTACTGGGGTTTTCAGCTTAAGTATTTTTGGGGCTTTATTCCATATTGATGGGAGTGCGAATCCAAAGGTGGCTTTCCTGACTCGTGTGAGTGCCCTGGATATATTTTGAGGAGTTGTGAACAGCTTCTAAAGGAATAATTCCTGGGCACAATCGAAGACAGACAGTCGACAATGTATTGAGGGAGTTTGCCACTGAGGGCTCTAAGTGTCCAGAGTGCTGCATTAAAGTTGTGCGTATAGTGAAGTGAAGTCCAGCCCGTGGCGGCATATAGTGTGCAATGATGGGTAGAGAAGGGGAGGTCAGTGATGAAGCGTATAGCTCTGTGGTAGAGCGTATCCAATTTTCCAAGATAGGAAGCCACACAGCTACTGTATATAAAGTCTGCTTAGTCAATTAAGGACAGGAACGTGGCTTGGACTAGTCATTTCTTTGCGTCTGCTGTAAGAAGTCTTCTTATCCTGTAAAAAAGGCCAAGTCATTGCCTTAATTTTTTCAGCAAGTCTTCCAGGTGATCAGTGAAGGAGAGTTTACAGTCAATCCAGACCCCAAGATATCTGAATTTCGGAATGTACTCTAAGCACTGTCCCAGCATTGTGGTTATTGGGGGAGAGAGTCAGTAGTGCGTGTGTAGTTTGCGGGGGAAAATAACATGGCTTTAGTTTTCTTAGCATTTAATAGCAGTTTTTTATTGATTAGTTGGAGTTGCAGGAGGTTGAAATATTTTTGTAGGTCAGTACAAGCTTCTTTTGGTGTGGGACGACTCAGGTACAGCACTATGTCATCCGCGAATAAGTGAATACTTGCATCCTTGATTCCCTCATCAATGTTGTTGATATACACTGCAAAGAGGAGGGGACCTAATATGGATCCCTGAGGGACACCTTTTTGTAAGAGTTTTAGGGCAGATAGTTCCCCATCCACTTTCACCTGCTGGTATCTGTCTGTCAGATATTCAGAGAACCAGTTTAGAGAAGTAGCATCCAATCCTAGTGTTTTAGCGAGTCGAGGAGCAGGTCGTGGTCAACTGTGTTGAATGCTTTGCTGAGGTCAAGAAACACAGCACATACTGACTTTTTATGCTCCAACTCCAGTTGCCAGTCATTGGTTACTTTAGCTAATGCCGAGACTGTACTGTGGTTGGCTCTGAATCTGGATTGAAGGGGGTTTAGTAATTTTTCTCTGTCGATGAAGGATCTTAGTTGGCCATTCACTATTTTTTCCAGTAGATTTGAGAATGTGGGTAGGAAAGAAATTAGCCTATAGTTATTAAGGTCACAAGGGTCTCCAGATTTAAATAGTGGGATAACGTGTGAGATCTTCCATATTTGAGGGAGGATACCTTGTGTTAGGGGCAGGTTGAATAAATGAGTAATAGGCACAACTAATACGTGGCATGCTATCTTTAGGAAGTATGGTTCAAGTGCATCTGCGCCGGCACTTTTCTTAGTATCCAGGTGGAGAATCAAGTCTTCCACTTCCTTGAGGGAAACTAATGAGAATGAGAAATGTTGACTAACGGAGCCAACATTTGGAGGGGTCGTGCCGAGTTGGGTGCGCAGGCTACATGCAGGCGAGTTATCGAAGGATAAGCCTGCTGTGGTGAAGTGCGTGTTGAATGCCTGCAGTATCTCTTTTTTGTCATTAATTACCGTATTGTCAGAGGTAATTTTTGTAGAGAGCATATTTTGTGACGTGGCTCCCACCAGTTCTTTGATTGTGGCCCAGAATTTGGAGGGACAATTGACTGCAGTATCTAGTTCTGCTTGGTAATAGCAGGCTTTAGCTTCCCTAATCAGTTTGGTGCAGCGATTTCTGACTGTTCAAAAGAGGCGCCAGTCTCCCTCTTTTTGGGATTTGTGGGCAGTTTTCCAGAGTTTATCCCTGAGCAGTAGTGCAACCTTGAGATCTTGAGTGAACCAACGGCATTTCCTAGCCTTTATGCGAATTTTTGACAGAGGCACATGTAGATTCATGGCGTAGGTAATGATTTCATGTAGTATAGAATATGCAGTTTCCTCTGTTTTAGCAAGGTAAAAACTCTGCCACAAGGGGGAGTTTTTTAGGTCAAGTAGGTATGCCTTTGGATCGAATGACCTGGTTGACCTTTTGGTGGAGAATTTGGCCATAGTTGGCACTTTGATGGCTGCCCAAACTCCAGCTATTAGGCAATGGTCACTGATATCCACGTCAAAGATTCCAACATGGGAGAAGGAATGGGGTTTATTCACAAGCAGGACATCCAGAAGGGTACTTTTGACTGTATTCTTTTTGTTGATACTGGTGGGCTCTTCATTGAGTAGGGTGAAACCAATGGAGTCACAGAAAGATTTAAGTGGGTGACCAGCTTCCAACAGCCAATCATAGTTTAGATCTCTGAGGATAATTGTTTCCAGGGGGCTAGTGTCCAAGATGGTTGTAAGATAGGACAAGAGCTGAGTACCAGCAGATGGTGATCTATAGCATCCTATGACTCGGAGTGCTAATGATGGGGATAGGTCGATTTTTATGTCCAGGCACTCAAATCCCACTACCAGTGAGTTAGAATTAAGTGTTGATGCCACAAATCTATCTTTGATGTAGATGGCGACCCCACCTCCTCTGGATTGCCTATCGCATCTAAAGATCTGGTAGTTAGGTATATTAATCACGCTATTTGGCCTAGAGGGCCAAAGCCAGGATTCTGAGATAACAAGCACATCTGGCATTGTATGGGTGGTCCAAGTCTGGATAAGGGTGAATTTTTTCAGCAGGCTGCACACGTTAATGTGCATAAAACTAATACCTTTAAGAGATAGTGACTGAGAGGGGGAGGTAAGTTTATTTACGGGCCCTGGATTAAGCTTGACATTGCCAGAGCAGAGTATGAGGAGGAGTAGCAATTTTTTCAGGGATTCAAGTGAAAGGCAATGAGCTTGAGGCTTTTTCTAGCTTGGCATGGAGGAGGAGCCGGGATGCCAAGCTTTGTTTTTTAATTTATGCAAGCCTAAGGACACTGAGGCTAATACTCTGGCTGTGTAACGCCAGTGGGAGTAACTCAAATTAATTAGAGATAAGGAAGGAGGCGTAGACAAACCTGCAATAGTTGCTCTTCGAGGAAGGTAGTCCACCTGGATCAGTTGGCAAAGAACCTTGGCATAACATGTGATGTGTAGAGTCATATTGGGCCAGCAGTCTTCAGTATGAGGATGTGGTGTACCCTCTGTCTCAAATTTTTCAGATAATAAGCCAGTAAGCGGTATGATACACAGTGCAGTCAGGAGGAGGAATTGCCATGAGGCTGCCATAATTGCAGTTGTTGGGTAAATGAGGGAATTTTGATAACAAGGGTAGCTCACCGGCTGCTGGTTGCAGGATTCCCTGGCAGAACCCTGGCAGTAACAAATTGTTTATTGTTTTAGTAAGAAAGAGAAGGCAGGAGATTCATCGGGGATGGGAGTGGGAGGTGCTAATGGGTCTATATAATAGCACACAGGAGGGGGGATGAGCGGGTGGGCGAAAAATTGCGGCTTTGCTGTACCTCTCAAGCAGTGGAGTCTGATGAGGAGGTCTCGGACGGTGGCTTCAGAAATACCGACTGTCCGGTGTCCGCGGTCCACGCGGAGGGCATCTGAGCTGGGATCCTTAGCGGGTTCTCGGCTAGAGAAAGGAGAGAGGAGCTTGAATTAATAGTGGGGCAACACAAAGGCTAGCAGTCTGAGCGAAAACAGCTCAATTAGCAACAGAAAAGCAGGTGATTTCCTTGGCGCCTTGCAGTCTGGAGAGAGCTACAAAGTCTCGAAGGGGCTATAACACTTGCTTGCTGGGAACATTTTTAGACAATAAACACAGTTTTTTGGCAAATCAGTCACAGTTCAGTAATTTGTAGTACAATTTTCAAATAAAACAGTGCCTTAGCAAGACAGGATATGCTAGTCAGCAAGACAGGATATGCTAATCAGCAATAAGCAAACCTAAAGTACCAAAATGGTATACCTCAGCAAGACAGAATGAGATAAAGCTGCTAGAAGGCTTAGTTGCAAAAAGGGGATGGGAGGAATTGCAGTTGTTGACAGTAAGTTACCAATAAATTGAAACATCAGATAGGAGTGGATGGAGACTGTGTACATTTAAAGGAGGCCTGAAAGGGGGAGGGATGGTGGGCAGAAAAATCAAGAGGAAGTTTGCAGAGCTAGCACTGAATCAGTGCACATACAGTTGGAGAGAAACTGCAGCGAGGGGAATGGTAAGTTACTTTACACTGGCCAAGCAGAACAGGCTAAATTAAAATATATAAATTAGAAGCCGAGTACAGGGATGCAGGCTTACATTAAGCCACACGTCTTGGGTGCTTCTGTCTCAGGTGAGTGAGACCAGCCAATCAGGGAGCTCTACACAGGTGTGGAGCCAATAGCGCTACCCTGAGAAGGAGCTGAAATTGAAAACAGCAAATTGCAAGTGATGATCCGGTTCAGTGTTCACACAGCCCAGAGAAATCGTGGCTATTTTTCAAGTGTTGTACCTTATCTATCTCTTTGGGGGGTAGGTGGATCAGGCTTCTTGCACCATAGAAGTGCTATGGCTGGATCATGACGGCTGCCCGAGGGGGCAAGTGGCACCTGTAAGGAAGGAGACAGCAGATTAAATAGGAGCAGATGGTGGGGTGTCTAAACAGAGACACACAAAGAGAGCTGAGCACTAGCTTGAAAGACAAGTCAGGGGGCAGTCTCAGACAGAGGCAAGGTGCCGGCTAACACTGGAATCCAAAACAAGCACAAAAGAACAGACTGATGGGGGAGGGCAGAAGGGACAGAACAGAGACAGAGGAGGTCAGGGGGACAAAGGAAGATGATTAAGAATGAAAGTCAAGGGCAGGAGCCTTAGGCTCAAGACAGAGGCTACTCAGATTTCACAATTCACTGAATTTTCTAACTAAGGCCATAGCAGTAAGCATGTAAACCCAGTACAGTCTTAAATAGGATTGAAAAAAAATATATTAACAAAGCCTGTAAAACTTTTTTACAAACTCAGTTCATGGAGACCCCCATAGCAGCACAAGAAGATTGAATTATAGAGATGGCAAACCAGTTGGGTGAAGCTTATAAAAAAGTAGACGAGCACAAGGAGGTGCCGGATGACCATGAGAACAGAGAATGGCAGAACAATGTCCATGTGGCAGGTCTTCTAGAGGGGGTGGAAGGAGGAGACTCCCTTCAACTCCTGGCAAAGTGACTCCCAAAAATATTTGATCGCCCATCTGTTACCATTTTGGAGGTCCAAAGGGCACATGGCTGTCCTGGCTGCAAGCCTGAGCCCACAGACAACCTGCACCATTTTCTTATTGAATTCTTAAGATATCAGGACTGTCAAAGATTCCTATAGCTGGTGTGACAAAAATGACCAATAAAAGTATTGAACTCCTTGGTTAGGATTTTTCCTGACTATAGCAGAAGGCTGCAGAAAAAAAAAGGCAAGAATTCAATGAAGTAAAAAGGCAGTTTCATACTGGACAATGGCAGTTCACACACCTATACCCAACTCGGCTTATCATCAGACCACAAGGTAAACCACCCAACATTTCCACCATCAGAAGGGACCCATCTGAGTGCATCCATCATTAGGGTTCCAGGGATTTAATTTTGCCTCCTGTTTTTAATGCAGGGCACTGTGCGCCCTGCATCTCCCCATGTGGGGGGCTGTGTCCCCACACCCCCCTAACTAAATATTCTGACTCCGGGGGTTGGGGACCTCGGGAAAGGGGCTCTGAATTTGGAATTTTGGCACCCTATTGGCGGACACACTCAAACTGGCACACAGATGGCCAGAAAGGCCACCCAACACCTTCACAAACCAACCAACAGTGCATGCCTTCCTTGATCAAAAGCAAGCAGTGAGGGAATGCTGCTTGAGCCCGAGAAAAACTGGGTCCACCACTTATAAGCCATCAGTAATAAAACCTACATGGGTGCAGTGAGTATGGGTCTGGGCTTGGGGTTTGTGTCCGGGATCCAACTATAACCTCCTGGCCTGGGTCAGTATATTTGGAGAACCTGCCTGTTAGGAGAACTATGGCATGCAGTACCTTTATGAACTTTATGAATGTGACTTTTTTCCTGATAAAACTGCAAAACCCCAGCTTATTGCACTAACTCCCTGTCTTATGAACACTGGTAAATGGACATGGGATTGGGTTGGCTGGGAGGGAAAGAACCATGGTAGGCCTCAATCACACCATGGCCCACATGGTAACTAGCAACTGCTGGGCTCTCATAGCTTGGTGGACCTCTCAGCTAGCTGCGTCTTGCCATGGAGTAGGGAAGGAGGGAGAAACTGAACTCATTTGCAAAACCCACAGGCTTAGCTCCCGAGGGACAATGTTACCACCACTAAGCAAGGCTCAGGAGTATCCCCTGGCTCAGCCGCCTATAGTGGGAATCCCAGGCAAGTATACACACCCGTCTATACAGAACAAATGTTCCTCAAAGCCCTGAACTGAAAGGGCACTCAATTGGTAGAGGACACTGACTCTAATGTCTTTCAATGCAGTTTGCAATTCTCTTTTATTAGGTCAGTATGCTACTAAGCACAGGGCATGCCTGCATGGACATGCACTGCTGGCTGCACAACAACTAAGACTATCCTGCTTGCTTGCCAATGTTAAGCATGATGTTCTAACATGGTACACTTAATTATTATAACTGACTGTATTCACAGGATGGTGAGGCAATTTTCTCCACCATGAGGAAAGAAGGGATGCAGTGGGCCCTTGCGGGCCTCAGGAAGGGGGGGGGTATTCAATGAGCCCATTGTGCGAAGGAACAATGTGTTGGGCATGAGGAAAGTGAGCCCCTTGGAGATGTTTGAGTTCTGTGTTCTCCTAGGAGGTCTAGGAATCATTTTAAGTGGGTTATACAGTTAAAAACTGGTTTGTGGTACAATCAGTCATACTGGAACTGGGGGAACTGTTGGAGGATGGGCGGGGAGGACACATGGGTAGATGTCCGCTAACTAGCAGTGGTACATAATGACTGACACACTGAATGTACTGACATGAAACACTAATGGATTGAAGACTGTGACCAGACATAAATGGGTGTTGCAAATATTAAAAAAAATGAGGGGTGATGTGGTTCTCCTCCAAGAGACCCACTTGATGTTCGAGGAGGTGAAACAAAATGTAGCTGGGGGGCACCATGATTGCCTCCTGCTTTACCTCAAACATGAAGTGGACAGCTGCTTGGTTTAGTAAAGGGCTGCCAGTAGCTATTGTTCAGCATACTACAGATCCTGTTCACCCACATCAGGCAAAACTAAACAGAGCACTGTAAAAGACGGCGCAAGCGAGATGCCAAATGTCAATGCAGTGACATGGAAATTTTGTCACCATGCAGACACAACCACGGGAATTGCAGAAGCAGAAGAGTCTCCTGTCTTCATGATTTTTATGTGGGGGGCAAACACCCCCCATCGGGGGGGAGCTTTGTCCCCCCACACCCCCTGTCATAGGGGGGTTCTTCACCCTCCACACCCCTGGTATTTTTATATAAACAATTCTGCCCGGTGCATGTTGAGGAGAAGACAAAAATTAAGTAATGGTGGCATCTCCCTGAACACGCTCACAGTAAAAGATGCAGAAATATCCTGGATGCTGAAAACATTCACACACTATTGTCGATGCAAGTATTCCAATGCCCTCTCTTCAGCATCCTCTTGACGGGATACCTACAGACCCACTGAGTAGATTTACAGTAGTAGTGGCAGAGGTGGGGAGGGACAAATATTCCTTTCCTTCGATATATGGACTCACATATGACAGCCCAGCTTTCTTTCACCAGTTGGCTCTCATGCTTACAGTGTACCCAGCTCTGCTAATCATGGGTGGAGATTTCAATACAACATGGGATCAGGTACTAGATAGGTTGGAGCAGTCCATGTGACTTCCACTGGAGAGTACTGAAGCGCTACAATGCATGGCTGCATAGTGCGGCCTAACAGATACCTGGAGGGCCCCACAACCCACTACTGCAGAGTACTCCTTTCATTCCCATGCCCACAGGTCTACATGAGGCTGGATCTCGTTCTCTTCTCCAGCCACCTGCTGCAGAGTGTGGAGCTACCTCAGTACCAATCCATACTCATTTCAGATCATGCCCCTCTCCTGGTTTCATTAATCTGTGGGGGCTCTTGACTTGGACTGCCCAATGGAGGCTGGACACTTGTTTGTTGACCAATCCTCATTTCAAACAGCAGATGGAAGAAGTACTCCATCTGTTTTTTTGGATACCAACAGGCAGGGAGACACTTCTGATAGAGCTCATTTGGAGGTGCTAAAAGCCTACATGAGAGGGGTAGTGATCTCTTTTGCCTCCCAGAAAAAGAAACAGGAAGGCACACAGAAGGGTAATTTGACATGGCAGACACAGAGAAATTAAAAAAAAAAAATACATGGCAACCCCAACCCCACAGCTGTATCAGGAGCTGAAAAAGTAAAGACCCATTTTTCTCAGCTTACTACTAGCCAGGTAGAGAGAACCCTGCTGCTAGCGCAGTCAGCACACTACTTTGAGAAAGACAATGAAGCTAAGTGGCTGGACTGGCAGCTTTCAAAAAAACAACCCCTGGTCAGAGCCACAACAGTTGCTACTGCAATATTAAGAATGATATGCACACCTCTAGCTGCAGCTGGCTTCTAACACTCTCGTGCTGAGCTTGAATTAAGCCAGCTACTCTGGAGCATTAGGATTATCCGAGTGAAAAAGTGAAAGCTGCCAGTGCTATCAGTAAAAACGATTGCTTAGCAACATTTGGAATCAAAAGAAAAAAGATACCGGAAGTGCTCAAACTGTAATATGTTTATTTTTTCCTTTGATTCGAAGTATTGCTAAGCAATCGGTTTTCTCTGACAGCACTGGCAGCTTTCATTTTTGCAGCTCGGATAGCACTACCAAGTCCAGTACTTCTGCCTTCATTCAATCTCTTTGCAATAGTGTGAGAAGCCAGCTGCAGCTAGAGGTGTACATATCATTCTGAATACTGCAGTTGTAACCATTGTACAGTAGCTGTGACTAGATTTTGTTTATGTTTGCTAGGGGAGGCAGAGATGTGGGAGGGAGGAAGTGGAGGAGTCAGGAACACAAATGTTAACCTCAGTGTTCCCTTTGAAAACAAAATCTGGTCAGACCCACCACGGCTGCAGAATGAAGTTAGTGAAGTTGTGCAGAATTGTTAAGGAGGTATGGAGAAACAACACAATGATTTGTGAGTAGTAAGATTTGTTTTAGTTTCTGTTCTAAGGAAGGCATACACATCATTAGAAAAATATTTGAAGGTGTACATTTTAATGGAAGGGGAAAGGAGGCAATATAGGTTTACAAAAGAAACCCAGAGCAAATGCAACTGAGATATGTGTTATCCCGGATGATATTGGCCGGGCAGCCAAATGTTAAAGAAAACACAATTGCATATACCAAAGCATCATGGGAAAGATATGAAAATGCCCAAGATGGTGCAGAAGGTGGCAGTACATGAAAAAGTAATGGCTGGCATATGTTCAGCCTAGGGATTATTTACACAGTTTTTTGTTTTGTTTTAGAGAAACAGGGTTTTTATCCATGTGGTGATGTAAGTTATATTTAAGTAATATGTTGATGTCAGGTGTAATGATGGAATGTTAGCAGAGAAAATGTGATAGTAACTTTTATAGGAGGTCACTTTTGATAACGGTAAGGTAGTTATGCTTGTGATAATGGGAATATTAGGAAAGTATGAGGTCTATGCAGAAGTGGAGTACAAATATTTTCGGTTTCATAATTATGTGCTCAGAGTGTGGGCAGATGTGATATGCAGGTTTGTTTTAGAAAAAGGTAAAAATAGCGATACATGCAATTGATAGAACGATAGATAATTACATAGACACACACATATATATATATATATATATATATATATATAGAGAGAGAGAGAGAGAGAGACAGATAGGTAGAATAGGAATGGCAGTGAAATACTGAAGTGATGCCAACCCACCCCCACCAGTCAGAGATGGACAGGCATTGGGGTGTGCCTTTGAGTCGTTTCCCATAATGCTCATGCCATTTCACCTCACCCTACCCTGCAGACACAGACAAGTGTCAAGGTGTGCCTTGGGGTGTTCAAGCTTTACACTCACCCCATTCCATAAGGAAATACGCTGAAATGGGTACAGTACTGTATAAGAAAATGGAGTGAACTTTGGGCTGAAGAGTCAAAGGCACACCTTGATACCTGTCACTGGCTGCAGGGTGGGGATGGGGGTGGAATGGCACGAGCATTACTTTTGACAATCCCAGGTCACACCCCTGATGCCTGTCAGTCCCCACAGGGCAGAGTGTTATGGTCAGAAACCCTAATGCACTGGGCGTTGTTATGCGACTTCTTAACCTAGCAACAGCATTTAATGCATTACATTGTAGGACAGTTACATAAACTTAATTTTCTTCATAGAATAATTTAAATTTAGTAACAGTGGTTAAAGCAATTACCCAGATAACTTGAAAATTGTAACTACTTTATATTGTACATTGACACCCCATAAGGACCTCCTTGAAATTGAGATGCAAATGTCACACATTTATTAGTTTTCTAACAGGAATATTTTACTATCCTAAATACATTTCTTGCTTCAGTAACTGCTCAGCACATCTATTGCATGACCTACTTATTGACGTTTTACACTTGCTATGCAGTGTACTTCTGCTTACTACACCAACATCATGAACCATAAAACAGATGACTGCCATAACTAGGGAGGCAGTATAGCAAGGTGGTTTAAGGCTCTGAGCTGCAAACCTGGAGATCTGGGTTTGAATCCCACAGCCCCCACTTGCATACTATGTGACCCTGAGCAAATCACTTAACTTCCATGTGCTCCCAGGTTGCCCCTGTAAACAAGCTTTCAGCTTAGTGTGCCACTCCTGGTTAAACAATTGAAAAAAAAAACACAATATATTATTTTTCTTGCTTTATTTTGCTACTACAAGCTTTGACTAATACATCCATCCTTAAATGTACTTTTTATAGCTTATGTGTCCTCGACCTAGGCAGAACTACACTACAAATCTTACGTATAAATAAGCAAATCATCAGAATAACATTTATTTCAGTAGTATATCTTTCCTTTTCAGGTGCCCGTGCCACTATGCATATGTATTTATATCTTTTAACTTCAAAGCACTAAGCCTATTCAAATGCACAAAACACAAGACTTTATTCTCTTCACACATTGCTGCTAAACTTCAGATTCCAGAGAGATAAAAATGTAGAGCTCCCACTAGCTATATGGGTGGGTGCTTCAGCTGTTTGTGTGTGTGTGTGTGTGTGTGTGGTGAGGGGGTTATAAAAAGCTTTTAAGAAACAGACACTCTAGTATCCAATATGGGATAGTCTTCTTTGGGTGACATATTTTACTCCTTTGTGGGCTTATATCTTAATTGTCATTCTTGTGTTGCAAGTGCTTGCTTTCCTCAAGTGCAGTAATTTCAGGATGCAGTTTCACAAATGTTGTATAAGGATGCAGTTTCAGGCATTCCTTAATTACTTTCTCTTTCCTTCTGAACCTTAAGTTCTGATGCTCCAGGCAGCTCTGATAGTCAGTTGTCCCAATATGATAGATCCACCTCTTGCCCCTTCCACATAAACCAAAAAAAAGGTGGGAGTGGATCTTTAGCAGCTTCTCAGGTGGAGGTGGGGGTGGATCTTACCCCCCCCAAAAAAAACTAATGCTGCCTCCCACTACTCAGGTTCCAGTTATGATACCTACCATTTAAGAAAGAAAATAGTGCCCTGTAACCATAGACTAACATGAAAGCGTATCTATTTGAGGGTGGAAGCATTTCTTGGAGGAGGGTAAAGTGGAGGAAACTATTTACACCTTCAGCCAGTTCCGTGGACAGAAAACATGACATCAGCCATTTGTGCTTGTAAAACATCTGCAGGCTCTGCCCACTGTGGCCATGAAAAAGGGGTTTAAACAATGACAAGCTTAAGGGAATACCTTTTTTCCTTTTTGCTATTTTCACAAAACAAGGAAAGCAAACTCAGGGGATGGTGAAAGGTAAGAAAAAGAAAGTTAGCTGTGCAAGTCAAGTTTATTGTGCAACAAGATGTTCAGACATTTGCTGCATCTCCTCTCTGCATAGTGGCCTGTTGAGCTGTCAGACGCCGATGCAGATTTTTCTCTCTCCCATAGCTTAAATGCACTTGCCATTTCGTGCTTGTACACTACTTAGAAAAAATGCAGATTTTTTAAATAAATAGCTATCCCCCTAAAATTACCCTACTGAACTCTAGGAGATACCACTGTACCCCCCCTGTCTAGTGAAGACCCTCCCTCCAAGTTTCCCTTCAATGCTGTAGCAGATTTAGTGCTTCCCTGTCCTGGAGACCATTTAAACCACCACCACACAAAAACATCAGTGCCAGTCAGAGTATCAAAAGGGAAAGACTCCTGCACCACTTTCACTTTTTAACCACTGATCTGTCTTCACTATGGAACACATCCTTCCAGCAGTTTTAACTCACTAACAGACAGGATCACACATATCTCCTGCTACATCATTGACACACACAGGAATAAGTGATGCAGAGAAGGCACCCAAATCAGAAGGCATAATTATTTTATTGTTGCTTAAGGATTTAAAATAAATAAATAAATAAAATAACACCAGTACTTACACTAGGCGTAAACAGGGACCCCAGGTTCATCCAACTGCACTGTACTTAATGAGTGTAGCAGATCACCACTTGCCTCCAATGAACATAGAAACATGTCACATAGAAAACATATACTGAAGTAGAAAAAAAACTCTTCTGAGGGTAAGCATCTTTTATTTTATGTACACATACATACCTTCGAGTGTGTGTGTGTGGGTGGTGAGGTAAGGTAAAGTAATTGGCTGCTTGGGCAATAAATAGACAAAACACATTTTCTGGAACTGGAAGGACACTACTTTCTTCAGCTGCGAGCTGTGTGAGAAATTCTGTATTGCACTAGATATCTGCAACAAACGTGCACTTTTGCTTAATTCTGTGGGAGGTGACACTAACCACCCTTGGTAATTGCTTTTTATTCACATTTATTTAGTGTTTAACCAAGAAGGGGCTTGTAAACTCTGTTTATCTTGTTAGTAACTTCAGAAGGATTTAAATACTGCATTTGGGTAGGTCCTTGGAGGCAGCTAGATCATCTACTAGGATTTGCTGACAGTTAAACTATTTTTAAATGAATTACAGTTGGCTGAGGAGTTGAAAAAGAAACTTGCAAACTCTGTTTATCTTGGAAGTAACCTCATAAGTGTTTGAATACTGCATTCTGGTTGTCCCTTGGGGGTAGCTGGATTGACTACTAGGATTTTGGGACAGAAACTATTTTTAAATAATTTACTGTTGCATAGGAGTCTGTGATAGTTAAACTCTTTTTAACAGAGTTACTGGGGTTAAGGAGTGGTCACAGAAAAAACTGCAGTGTGAAACAAGAAAAGACAGTCTTTCAAGCAACAGAGGGTGGTGGATCTAGGTTTACATTTGTTTGTTACAATTCTTAAGATTTTCAGTGCAGGAAGAGTTTAAAGCACAGCTGACTTATTTTGGGGCTCACAGCTCTCGGAGCACAAACCACCAGGCCTGTTTTGGAGCTGGGAAGGTTTACCTGTGTCTGACTTGCATGTGTGGATTTTTCTCTGTTTGATTAGCAGGGTATTTCTCTATCAAATTGTTGTGTAGGGCATCTTGCTGACAGGAAGGCACTCATTGCAGCAGTGGGTCAGAGCTTTTAACTGATTGTTTTGCGAGGGCACAGTTTAGGCCCAACCTTCCACCCCTCACCCACCCACCCCTGAAATAGTTCCTTTATACCTGGGTTCTGACATCATTTCCTCAAGAGTGCAAGGTGCATGTCACTGTCATATCCTCTCTGGCACACTGCACTGACAATATAAGCATACACATTGTATATTATAAATATATATTTCTATATTACAAACCAATCACACACACACACCAAAAAAAAAATGTGGGGAGTAGTGCAATGTAATGGCTGTGGGGCAGCAGTCTTCTGGGAGTCTTTCTGGAGGCTGAGATGCTGCTCTAGTTGTAGACAACTCTCTGCCCTGAGGGAGGAAGTTGCCCATCTTCAGGCCACACTGGACAGTAGTACAGGGACCTTCCCCCAGACCACACTGGACAGTAGGAAGGGAACCTCCCCATCCAGGGAGCACCACAGCCACCACCACTACCTCAGAGATTGCAAAGAAAACACAGCAGTTGGACAACAGTGGGCTCCAGGAAGGGTGAGGATGGTGGAGCGGAGGCACCCAGTCAGTTGTTCCACTCCACAATCCATACATCATTCTGGGAGCATAGCTCCCCTATGGATACACCCACAGAGGAGACTAAGGAGGCTGAGGACAGCTGTCACAAGGGAGGCCCACAGGAAGGAGGCAGAGGACACCACAAGGAAAGAAAGCAGCTCCTGGTGGGGGGACTCAATTATTAGGGGGATAGAACTGGGAGGAGCTGGGAAAACTGAAGTAAGGTGCCTGCCTGGTGCCATGGCTTGGAGGGACAGGAAGTGCATCCTCAGGCTCATGACAACAGCTGCTAGGGATTCTGAGCTGGACGTAATTGTCCACCTAGAGACAAATGACTTCGCTAATCATGAGGTTAGAGCAGTGCAGGAGGACATTGCAGAGTTGGGGAGGGGCCTAAGACAAGTAGCACACACAGTATCCTTCTCAGAGGTGCTGCCTGTCAAAGGCATGGGTGAGGCGAGGGTAATTGGCACCATGCAGTTTAATGAATGGTTGAAAAAATGGTGCGGAGCACAGGGGTTTGGCCTCATTGGGGACTGGGGTTCCACCTGGAGGGACAACAGCCTATACTGGCAAGATGGTCTGCATCTATCCAGGAAGGGAACAAGTCTTTTGAGCAATCGGTTTAAATGCTTCATTGGCAAGCTTTTAAACTAGTCAAAGGGGGAGGCACTGACAAGCAGCAGAAAAATCCCAGCCTCTCCCTACAAAACAGGGTACTAAATGAGAAAAAGACCAAGGTAGAACGGTCAGTGGGGGATGCTGCAACAGAAGGTAAAGCCATCAAAAAATGGAGAGCAATGAGTACCAATGCCGTAGTCTAGGTAACAAGCTTCCTGAATTAGTGGCCTTGATGGAGGAGGAACATCTGGATATCGTGGCAGTCACAGAAACATGGTACACACAAAACCATGACTGGGACGTAAACATACCAGGATACACTATCTACAGGAGGGACAGGGAGGGTAAAGAGGAGGAGGAGTAGTTCTTACATAAAGGAAGGAATAAAAGCAACAGAACAAAGGTAAACAGGGAGGAGAAGAAGCACTGTGGGTAAATTTGGAGACAGACAATGGCACCACAATCCGCATAGGGTTAGAGCACAGATCTCTTCCTCAGGGGAGGAAATGGACAAGGAAATGATAGAAAGTATACTTAGAATGGCAGAAAAAGGGGAGATACTGCTGATGGGTGATCTGAATATGCCAGATGTTAACTGGAGTGCAGTTGCAGCTGCCACTTCGAAGAGTGCAGTTATTCTAGATGCCCTACAGGGGGCATGCCTTAGACAACTAGTACTGGAGCCCACTCGAGAGGGAGCAATATTAGACTTGATACTCTCAAATGGAGATGGAGACAGGATCACAGATGTAGAAGTGGGTAGCCATCTGGGAACTAGCGACCATCGAACAGTATGGTTCACAATAAACACAGTAATAGAGTCAAGCCATACAAAGACAAAAGTACTGGACTTTAGGAGGGCTGACTTTGCCATAATGGATGAGTGCCTAAGGAATGCACTAGCAAATGGGCAGGAAGGAGGGTAGAAGAACAATGGGGAATAATAAAACTGCCATCACAGAGGTACAAGCCTTTGTGTGAAGCAAATAAACAAAACAAGACAATGTAAGAAACCACTATGGTTCTCAAAGGAAGTGGCAGTGAAGGTTCAAGAGAAAAGAAAGCATTCAGGAAGTACAAGGAATCGCAGAAGGAGAGACAGAGAACTGTATCTGTTAAAGCAAAGGAGGCTGGGAAGGCAGTCAGAACAGCAAAGGCCCAAACCGAGGAAAAGATAGCAAACTCAGTTAAGAAGGGGATAAAACCTTTATAGGTACATCAGGGAGCGAAGGAAGACCAAGGGAGGGATAGTGAGGCTTAATAAAGGGAGGGAGGGTGGGCAGAGGGAGACTGTGAGAAAGCAGAGATACTAAACAAATATTTTTGCTCAGTATTTACGAAGGAAGAGGGGAGATGCATAAAACAAACAGTAGTAACACTCTGGATACAGAAGTTGATACCGCCCATTTACAGAAGAAAAGGGTTCTGGAAGAACTCTTAAAACTGAAGGTGACAAAGCAAGGGGCCTGATGGGATTCATCCCAGAATTCTAAAAGAACTAAGGGTAGAACTAGTGACACCACTGACTACCTTTTAACAAATCATGGGAGGATGGGTGGTACCCGAGGACTGGAGGAGGGCAGATGTGATTCCCTTCACAAAGTGGGAGCAAGGCAGAAGCGGAAACTATAGACCTGTTAGTTTAACCTCAGTGGTAAGGAAAAGAGTGGAATCACTTCAAAGGAAAAAATTGTCCGGTATCTAGAGGCCAGAGGGCACAGGACCCTAGGCAGCATGGATTCACAGTGGGAAGGTCATGCCAGACGAATCTGATAGATTTCTTTGACTGGGTGACCAAAGTAGTAGATCAGGGAGGGGCTGTGGACATGGCCTACCTAGACTTTAGCAAGGCATTTGACACAGTCCCAACACAAAGATTAATATACAAGTTAGCCAGCCTGGGAGTGGGTCCCAAGATGACAGCCTGGGTAAAGAATTGGCTGGAGAATAGGACACAGAGAGTTATAGTAAATGGAGTCCACTCAGAAGAAAGGAGGGTTACTAGTGGGGTACCGCAGGGTTCAGTATTAGGACTGGTCCTCTTCAATGTCTTTATAAGCGACATTGCAGAAGGACTGGAAGGAAAAGTATGTCTCTTTGCAGATGACACTAAGATCTGCAACAGAGTTGATGCACAGGGTGGGGTGGAAAGGATGAGAAGGGACTTGGCAAGGTTAGAGGAATGGTCAAATGTATGGCTGCTTAGATTCAATGCTAAGAAGTGCAAGGTAATGCACCTGGGAAACAAAAACCCAGCGGAAGAGTAGACAGTGGGGGGTGAGATACTAACAACAACAAGAATGGAAAGGGACCTGGGGGTAGTTATATCAGATGACCTAAAGGTGGGCAAGCAATGTGAGGGGGCAGCAAGGAGGGCTGGGGGGATACTGGGATGCATAGGGAGAGGCATCACCAGTAGAAAACAGGAAGTTATTATCCCTCTGTACAGACAGCTGGTGAGACCCCATCTGGAGTACTGTGTGCAGTTCTGGAGACCCAATCTCCGCAAAGACATAGACAGGATGGAAGCTGTCCAGAGGAGGGCAACTAAAATGGTGCAGGGTCTGCACCGGAAGTCATATGAAGAGAGACTTGAGGAGCTTAATATGTATAGCCTTGAGGAAAGGACGGAGAGGGGGGACATGATAGAAACTTTCAAGTACCTCAAGGGAATCAACAAAGTCCAAGAGGGTAGCATCTTTCAAAAAAAGAGGTGTGCAAGAACAAGGGGGCACAAATTGAAGATAGAAGGGGGGCGGCTCAGAGGTAATTTAAGGAAGTATTTTTTCACAGAGAGGGTTGAGGATGTATGGAACGGCCTTCCAGAGGAAGTTGTGGAGTCAAAATCAGTGGGGGAATTCAAGAATGCATGGATAGTCATAAGGCAATTCTGGGGTGGGGTAGGAAGAAGTGGGCTGCTGGTTAACTAGGATCTGCAGCTTATCCAGTAGGTAGGAAAATGGGCAGACTGGGTGGACCAAGCGGTCCTTATCTGCCATCAAATTCTATGTTTCTATGTTTCTTACAAACTCGCTCCCTCACACTCCAAACTGAGTTTTTTAGGTTTGCTGCGAAGGCAGAGATGTGGGTTGGAGAAAGTGGAGGGCTCAGGGACACAAACATTAACCTCAATGTTCCCTGTTAAAAAAAATGTGGTCTAAACAATGAGAGGCTTAAGGGAGTACCTTTTCTCCTTTTTGCTATTTTCACAAAAAAAAAAAAAGGAAAGTTAGCTGTGCAAGCCAAGTTTATTGTGCAACAAGATGATCGGACATTCGCTGCTTCTCCTCTCTGCTTATTAATAGCAGCACTGCATACTGCTCTGCTTAATGCAATAAAATTGTGCAACAGGAGACCCCATTTCCACAAGGACATAGGCAGTCTAGAGAAGGGCAACTATACGAAAAGAGACTTAAGATGTTTATAATATATATACCCTCAAGCAAAAGAGGGAGAGGGGGACATGCTAGAAACTTTCAAGTACCTCAAGGGAATCAACAAAGTCCAAGAGGGTAGCATATTTCAGAAAAAGAGATATGAAAGAACAAGGGGGACAATTTTAAAATAGAGGAGAGATTGCTCAGGGACAATGTGAGGAAGTATTTTTTTCACAGAGAGGGTGGTGGACACATGGAATGGCCTTCCTGAGGATGTCGTGCTGTCAAAAACAGTGGGAGAATTCAAGAATGTATGCGAGAGACATAAGGCAATTCTGGCATTGGGGGTTGGAGGAAATAAGTTGTTGGTTAACTAGGATATGCAGTTTATACAATAGGTAGGGAAATAGGCAGACTGGGTGGGCCAAGTGGTCCTTATCTGCTATCAAAGTCTATGTTGTTATGTTTCTATTTGAATGGGAGGACGCTGACAGATTCTGCTCCCTCGTAACAACTCAGCGGTGCTGTGTTAGGAATTCTGGTCAAATTGTAGCAAATTGGAGGATGGGAAGTGATTCCACTCCCTCTGTGCTGCATTTGGAATTCCAGACACAGACCTCTTCTTCTGATAGCAATACATCAACATTGTGTCATCGCAATGTAGCTGTAATGAGGCAGAAATTACCATCTCGCAGCTTCATGGTGAAGGGGGCCATTCCATGATACAGCAGGAGAAAAGAGTGGAGGCTTTTATAAATTACTACTGTACCTTATATTCTTCAAAGGTAATTAAGGACATTCCATCACCTGAGGAGTTTCTTGATCTCTACTTCAGATCACCCAGTCACAGAAGGACAAACTGTAGGAGGACATCACTGAGGAGGGAGTGGGGAAGGTAGTGAGCTCCCTGCAACGAGGAAAGGCCTCAGGCACAGATGGGTTGACAGAGAAGTTTTATAAAATCTTTTGGAACCAGCTAAAAACTCCAATGATGGATATGGTGGTAGAGGCTTTAAGGGATGTGCTCTGCCACCTTGCGATACGTGGCCACCATAACAGTCCTCCCCACACCAAGCATGACCCCACTTTACATGGTTCATATAGGCCCATGTCTCTGCTTAACATAGACTGCAAGGTGGTGGCCAAGGTCCTGGCAGAGAAACTGGAGTGGATACTGCCCACCATCATCCATGAAGACCAGGGGTGTTTTGTGAAAGGAAGACATGACAGAAATAACATGAGACAATCCCTTAATATAATGTGGACATGGTCGGGGGGGTGGCTGCTCAACCCAGTCTGCTAGCCCTGAATACTGAGAAGGTCTTTGACTAGGTTGAATGGCCCTTCATGTTTTCCACCCTCAGGAAATTTGGAAATGGGTCCCATTTAATATCCTGGATAGAGGCATTGTATAGGTCCCCAGGCCTAGATTTTGATTAATGAATCCCAGGCAGCAGTGTCCCCTATCCCCTTTTCTATGCATTATGGCAACTGAACCCCTGGCCACAGCCATATGATCAAACTGAAATACCACAGGAATTGACCTGGTGGGGTACCATGCCATAAAGCTTTTTCCTATGATGTTCTCCTCTACTTGTCCAACCCTGTGAAATCTCAGCAGCCACTTACAGTTCTGTTCTGTGTATATGGCCCCATCTCTGGCCATAATATAAATTGGGCCAAATGTGAATAGCTGCCTCTGGGGGAGGGGACAGGCCACCTCTGTCAGTGGTGACTTTCCAACTAATTCTCACCACACAATTAAAATATCTTAGGGTTGTCTTCCCTAAGCGAATCTCCTAACTGTGGAATCTGAACTACAAGCCCATTCTGCAGTCTGTGAAAGTGAACTGCTAGAGATGGAGATCCCCATCCCTGACCCTTAAGGAAAATGAGAACATCATTCAAACGTCTCTTTTACAACTATGGTTACTGAGAGCATATTCAAATGGCAGGCTAAGTGCATAAGGTTGATCAGTGTCTGCAGATTATCAGTGCTGTGATGACTGGGCACAAATCCCACCTGGGATAGGTGAATAAGATGTGGTAACAGGTGGCTCAGCCTCTCGAATGGGACTACCTTTATCAGGTCCTATCCCACCTGGGGCTTGATGATGGGTTTATAATTAAAGTGCAAGCTATATATCACAACCCTACATCCCGGGTTGCCACTAATGACACAGTTTCCCCACAGTTTCCACCTGCCCGTGGCACTAGACAGGGATGTCCCCTATCACCTCTCCTTTTATGTTCTGGCAGTGGAACCGCTTGCTGTTGCCATACACCAGCACCCAGCAATTACAGGAATTCAAGCAGGAAATACAAACTACTCCACATTGATGTATGCAGAGGATTTACTCCTTCTTCTGGCAGATGTCCCTCTGTCTGTTCCGCTGATATTGGCACTTCCAGAATCATTTGCCACTTACTCAGGCCTGAAGATTAGCCAGAATAACACTGAACTGCTTCCCCTTAATAAACACTACTCACAACACATAGCACTGACCCATAAGCTTCTTTGGGCCCCCGTGGGAATCATCTACCTGGGTATCAAGCTCAACCCCAAATTAGAGGATATATGGACCACTAACAAGCACCCACTGCTTACCACTATTAAAACTGAATTTGACAGATGGAAGCTGCTAAACCTTACCCTTGCAGGTAAGATAGCAGCTATTAAGATGGTAACTGCACCCAAGTTTCTTTACCTGTTAGCCCACTTACCCATCTCCCCTCCCAAATAGTGGTTTAGACCCATAGGCACCCTGATAGGGGACTTCCTTTGGGAGGGCTCAAAGCCCTGTTTCAGCCACTCCAAACTTCGAGCACACTGGACAACCGGAGGGTGGAATCTCCCTTCGCTGGAGAGGTATAAATGGGCTTTCCAGATAGCACAAACTGTGCATTGATTTAGGTCTGACTCTGCCCCTAATACACAATGGATCAATATTGAAATGGGCATGACCAACACTGCCTGTTCTTCCTCCCTTCTCTATCCCCCAGAAGAGCCTGGCCCCTCATATCCTTCTCCTGTACCTATGACCACTTCATCATCCACCATAGATGTGTCCAGGAAGGTCTGGTACTATGTGCATAGCAAACTATCCATAGATCCTCTCCCCCTTTCTATGATGCCTCTCTGGCAAAACCCATCAATTACCATTGATCAGCAGAGAATGTTCTGGAAATCCTGACAGGAGAAAGATATATACAAGGTGGGAGATGTGAGTGATCCGGGTCTGGGAGGAATTACCACCTTTCAGTCTGTTGAAGAGAAATGGGATCTTCCAAGTAAGGATTTTTGGAGGTATCTTCAACTCCGAGCTGCACTTAAATCCCTTGGGGTCACCAGTGGAATATACACCAACCCAATGGTCTTACAAGCCTGGATACTCCATCCCAAAGGCCTAGCAGGTAAGATCTATGCCCAGCTCAGGAACTCCTTACCCTCCCAATCTGAGGAATCCAAACTGAAACGGGATAAAATGCTTAACTGCATCATCCCCACTGCCCACTGAACCCAAGCTTGGAAAGACACTGATAAATGGTACCAGGATGCCAGATCTCGACTAATCCAGAATACAATTTACCATTCTTGGTACAAAACCCTGGCTGTCCTGTATAAAGCTAAACTCCTGGATTGTGACTGCTGCAGGTGATGCCAAGCTAAGGGAAGAGACCTGGCACTTATTCTCTGGTCTTGTCCTAAGGTGCAAAAGCTCTGGTCGGAGATTTGTACCCTTGCCTCACAAGTTCCCCACAAATGAATTCCAAAGGTGCCCTTATTTTTTCTCCTTGGGATACAAGCAACTCTCCCACAAATGACTCAGCCTTAATGCAGATGGCTAGTCTTACTGGCCCTCCAAACCAAAAGGGCCCTGATGTGCAACTGGCACATAGCCATCACCCCCTATCTCTGTGAAGTAGAGGCCTCATTGGCAGCTTTAGCAAAACTTGACAGGCTGTCACATCTGCACTCTAACCAGATGATTAGATTCCAGCTATGTCGGGCCCCATACCTGAGCTATGCCAACCCACCTGCAGGGGTGGGATGAGCACACACAAGCCGGCTGGACTCAGTTCTGTTTTTTTTTTCTCAATGTGCTTAGTAGTAGTGAGTTTGGCCCAGACTGACTGACAAATTCCAAGGCTCCCAGGCTACCCCCCCTAACCCCTGACCTGAGATAGTAGGAGCTAACTGGCCACATGACTTAAAGGGAATTTCGGGGAAGGTTTCAGTTTCAGTCTCATGGTATATATGTTAAACATGTACTGTTTGCCAGTCTATTGCTGTTGAATAGAATTAACTACTTCAATGTATGACCAGCTCAAAATCTCTATAGAGTATTACACGCAGATTCTTTGTGTATACTTCTTTCTGTTTTAGAGGGCATCCTTTCTGGTCTGGTCCAAGACTTTACCAAATGGCTACTGGGACATGATTTAGACCCTGACCATGGTAGAGGCAGGAGTACCTGGATGTCTGACCCCTTTCCACCATGTCGTTAGAGCCATGATTACCCCAGATGAGTGAGTAGCCTAATTTTTCTTTTATTTATTTATTAATTTATTTAGCTTTTGTTGACCGGGTAAGTGCACTAGACAAATCCTGCCTATTTTCAGGCACGACCCGGGGGAGGAGGATACAGATGAATGCCAACTGACCTTGAACCACATTAAGCTGTTGGTGGTATTTTTAGTGAATGAGGGTAATTTGGCCAGGATACCGGGGAAATTCCCCTACTCTTTTTCGATATGTGCCATGGGATCTTTAACATCCACCTGAACTACCACCAATCCAAGCAGATGGGACCTCGGTTTAACGTCTCATCCGAAAGACGGCACCTCAGAAGTGCAGCACCCCTCACATGCTGCACTACAGTGTCAGTACTGGGATATTAACCCAAGTGCCAGATGTGGGAACTGAACCCACAGCCCTCTGATCTCAGATCCTGGCCTCAGAGGTGAGTGTGCTACCTACTGAGCCACTGACACTTTGGGAAGTGCCAACTCTGTAGCCACCTCCTATGCTCCTGGGCAACCCCTTGTGTGGGTCACAACCCATATGGAGGACCACACTCAGACATAGCTGAGAAGTCACATGGGTACTAGACCAAATTAGGTGTATACAGATGTGAGATACTGACAGAACCACCTTACTACTACTGTACTCAAGACTATATCCTATGCACAGACAAATATATGTTTTCTTGTTACTCATCATTTTCCTTGATCCATTCCTGACCTCCCCACCTCCCTCCCTCCCTTTTTTTTTGTTTCTACGCCAGCTATGTACTTGTCTATACTGTTTGTATAAAGTCCTTTTCTGAAAATAAAAAAATGTACACAAAAAAAATGTCTCTTTTACCTAAATGTCAGTACATGTTCTAGTCCTCCCTTGCTGGGTTCCATCAAGATGTTTATCTCAGTTAGGGGTTACATCACTTCCTTTCTGTGGAGATGAGGATAAGACAAGAGACTCTGCAGAGGCCACTATAGGAGGGAAGTTTGGGTCTGCCCAGCCTTAGACACTATTACTTAGCAGCCCAACTGGCTTTCCTCAAAGCAACTAAGCCAGATGACCCCAGCCTGTGTACACAAGATACTGGACCAGGCATAGACTTCCTTTCTGCTGAATGTAGTGGCTTCAGCCCTCGCAACAGGTATTGTGGAAAAAAAAATAGCAAACTTGCTCTCCAGAGCTGCAGCCAGGGTCTGGATGAGTGCTCATAAAGCAATCAAACATGGCTATAGCACGTTCCCATATATAGGTATTAAGAGAACAGTTTCGGGAGAGGGAAGAAACCTCTCACAGCAGACTGAAGGACAATACGCAAATGTGGGATAAAGGGACTGAAATCCATCTCAATTCTTTGAGGAGGTCTATTCAAAATCCTTCCAAACCCTTGTGTGAGAATTTAGCCTAATGCCTCATGACTTCTCTGCTTAATTGCAGCTAAAACATAAGTCAAGGGTTTTGATGGAGGCAGACCACTGCCCATTGAAAAGCTCCCATCTGGAGGAAACCATTGAGAAGCTCACAAAAACAGACCAATGAACAAGATATATAATGCTCTAGTCAAAGAAGGAATAGATAGGACAGCTGTACCCAGAGGCCATTGGACAAGGGAACCAGGGGATTGACTCTCTCTCTGAGCCAGATTGAAAAATGGCTGTTAAAGCAGTTCAGCTATGCTCTCGAAATAACAGACTGGGACAAGTGCGATAATAATTTCTGAATAGGGTGTACTATACCCCTGCCTTGGCTCATAGGATTGACCCCTTCCTGGTTGGACAAATGCCCCAAGTGTAAAATGGGGAGGGCACTTTGTAGCATTTGGCCTGGGCTTTGCCCTAGATTATCACCCTTCTGGTAGGTGGTGCTGGGCACACTGGCAACAATACTGGGGGGCTCATATTTAGCTCATGCTGACACTGTCATACTACAGTGTCCCTCACCTAGGGAACATCACTGACAGTGCTCCCATCCCCTTGGACTAATGGGGCTAGCTATAGCCTAGAAACTAATTGCACAGGAGTGGATGGCAGAGGAGCTCCCCTCCATCCCCAAATGGTTCAGCTTGTTGCTAGAAAGTATGAGGGTAGAAAAACTGCAGTACTCAATCCAAGGTAAACAGCAGGTTTATGAGAAAATGTAGTCACCTCTAGAGAAGGCTCTGGAAGCTGGTATCCTCACCTTGTAACTCCTAGTCCTGTACCACAGACCTGATGGAGCAAGCTTGGTCTGAACTCTGATACACAATATGAGGTGGGACAGTGGAGGGGGGCTTGGCACTGGAGCCTCTCAAGCTGAGGGATTGGATGCACATGGACAGGAAGCATTTACATTTCACTGACTTACCTGACTTTGTATAAGCCATTGAATGTTTTCTATGCCTGCACAGTACTTTCTGCTCTACTGTAGGCTAACACCCTAGGAACCTGTAGTCTGTGTTTAGTCCCAGTAAGAAACTGTATGATGTGTCGTTATGAAATATGACTGGTACTTTACCTATGAACCTTAATAAATACATTTTACAAAAACAATGTTCAGTATAATCATTAGGGTCATCTGTAGCAACTTTTAATGTATTTTTTACTGTGTGATTTTATTTTTGTTCCAATTTTCATTTAAACAGCTTGGACTCTGTAGGTTATTCAGCAGAGGGGAAAAGTGGAATAACTTTGAAAATACAGTTCTGGGTTCTCAGAGAGGTTGGGTGTGGCAACAAGAATTCTTGTCATCAAAATGTCTTTTGTTCTTATCACAGCAGGCCCCTTTCCAGTAATGGGTGGCTGTTTGGGGGAATACTTCAAAGGAAGATGAGCTCCTCTAGCATATCAAAAGAGCCGTTGTGGGTAATGACAGGACCAGACATCCTTTGTGGGGAAGACTGGGGGTTAGAACAAGGGACATACATTACAATCCACAAAATCAAGCAGGGAAATAATAACCAATCTGGTTTGAACCGGTTCTTCTGAGGGGTGGTCCCCCAGAGAAAAAAGAGATGGTTGAACCTGTGATGTCAGAGAGACATTTTTGACAATACGGTATAGTGGGTTGACCAATAGAAGGCATTTGTGGTCTGTGGTTAGACCTGGCAAGATAGTTAGGACTGAGACTGAGCAAATAACATCAAGAGCTTGAGTCTGAACTAACTCACAGAGTTCCCAGTTCGGGTAAGAGTCTACTCTGCTTGGTATTTAGATAAAAGTGAGTTAGGTTATTCGACATGTTTTTTTATCTGTTTCCCCCCAAAAAACTTTCTTTTTTATCTCTCTAGATACACTATATTCCCCATAGTCTGAGCATGTGTAATTCTGTAACGTATGTAAATATCTTGAAGTATATTATTGTTATTATACTTCACAGTTTCTGGTATAGATAACCAGGCTAAACTCTCAAAGGCTGTGATCTACAGTTACCATATTTAAAGTGAGGCGTTCCCAGCTGTGACAAAAAAGGGTGGACCATTTGTGCTTTGGTAAGGAGCACTGTACTGTGGAGGCAGTGGCTTAGGGGTGAGTCAAACCTTGAGACACTCGGAGTGTGGGTCATGGTGAGTGGTGGCAGAATATCCTGGTACCCTTGCCAGTGTCTGAAGGGTTGACAAAACTGATAACATTCACAGGCTGAGTTCTGGGAGAGAACCAGTTTGTGACGTCATCTTTCAAACAAAATGACATTGTCTCTCCTACTCTTTCATCTATTTTTCAATGCCATAAAAGTACAATTCTATAGCTTAGAATCACACTATCCAAAAGTACTAGGAACTTACATTAGTCATCTGTGCCATGCAGATGAAATAGTGTTAATTTCTACCTTGTTACTTGGCTTACAAAGGAAAACTGACAAGTGTTTTGATTTACATTCTCAAAATTCACTGAATATAAATAAAGATAAAACTTAATAGTATATAGTTTATTTATTTATTGAATTGTTTCACCCGGAAAGGCACACTGAACAAAAAGATGCTCGTCCCCTGTTGCAACCTGGTGGAAGGATTACAAAGGGAGGATAACATGCAGGTTATCAATCAACAACATAAAACAGGTATACATTGGAATAAGGTTACATTTAGCTACACATTGGTTAAAGTGATTTTGTGAACTTTGCCATGGAAAATGGGATAAATAACCTGTAGTAACCTGTAGGAGTTGTGATTCAATCTTCTACCATTCAAACTGCCAAAAAGTGATGTTTTCCATGAAATAAATGTTTTTATTTCTGTGCTCTGCTTCATTTGCATAACATGCCTCTTCCGTTTTCCTCAGTGCTGCAACCCCCATGTGTGACATCTTGCAAGGGAATGAAAGTTTATAAGCACAGTTTTGAAACAGAGACCTCTGTTGGTCAGTCTTGGTATTGCAGACATTTACATGCCCGACATAGGAGACTACATCTCTCAGTACAGAAACCCTGTCAACTAGATACTATACGCACAATGCCTTGTTTGCAAAATAAACCTATGACAGCTTTTATTGTTGAAGCTACTACAGAGATTTGAGACTGCACCTCACAGTAAGGAAACTGAAAAACAATGTCTTATTATACCAACAATGCCTTGCTATGGGCATCTACATATTAGGTAGAGTCACCACCAACAAAATAAAGTGACTGCACTGCAGAGTAACTAACATTTATAGTGACATGATAATTTACCCAGAATCCCTTGGTGCTGTATGTAAAACATTGACAGTTCCCTTGCGTGACGTCATTCTGGGGGTGTGACTGCACACAGAAAACTAGAGAACACAGTGCTGATAAAACATAAATAAAAATGTCTATAACAGATTTTTTTATCAAACAAATTGCAGCTTTAGCATCTGAAGCATGGGTGGCAATGGGATACTATGTGAAAAAGGCATCTGTGAAAGCTCACAAAATCACTTTAATAGTCAGCTACATGAAGCAGGAAAAGTGTATCCCAGTGGCATACATACATACATACACACATAGAGTACAGATTGCTGAAGTAGATTAATACTTAGCAGCTGATTCTAGACAGGACAGAGAAAAGCAAGACTAGACAGTAAGTGCCATGGTTGATGATGTAAGCCAGCTTCCAAGCATAGGGAGGTGCTGCTGGTCAGACAGTTGGAAATTGGGTTGAGGGGCATTAGAGTTATCAAGTGCAGGCACAGTTTACCATGAGGTAATTTGCCAGTGCAGTTGATAGGGAGTGGGTGGAGGAGGAGTGGTGCATTTGAGGGGTTGGGGTCATTCCAGAGTTTTGGGAAATGGTGCGAGAAGGCTGATTGGCCTGCAGATGGCTTTTGTCTTGGGATATGTAGTAGCCGGGTGTCAAGTGACCTGAGGGCATGAGGGGGGTGGGGGCCGAAAAAAGTAAGGAGAAGAGGTAGGAGGGGAGGGAGCCAAGCCAGAATTTTGAGACAAATTTGGAGCAGTATAGTCGGTGATGATTTTTGAGGGATGGGAAGGCGAGTGAGCAGTAGAGACCACAGTGGTGGGAGTGGGGGGAGCATAGAGAGTGAAATGGCATAAGGCATTGAAAAGGGGGTCTAGTTTAGATAAGGTGGATGTAGATGCAGTGCTGTAGACTATGTCACAGTAGTCTAAGGAAGGAAAGATCATCTTCTGCACTAGTTCCCGTCTAACCATAAAAGGGAGGCTAGAACGGTTCCTATATAGGGCACCGAGCTTGCGGAGCAGTTTTTTATGATTGCATCGATGTGATCAGGAGAAGGTAAGGTGATGGTGGAGCCATACCCCTAGGTACTGGAAGGAAGCAACGTCCTCCAGAGTTGTCCCATCCTGGGTGTGGAAGGAGGGGAGGGAGCAAAGTCTGGATAACCGTTGCCACATGCTGAAGGTCATTGTGACTGTTTTTTTTAGTGTTGAGAGACAGCAGGTGTGAACTGAGCCAGAGATGAACTTTAAGGAAGCTGGACTGGAGACCAAACATAGAAACACAGAAACATAGAAGTTCATGGCAGATAAGGACTGCAAGGCCCATCCAGACTGCCCATGGACTGAATGGTACTTCTTCTGGGGAAGAGCCAGAGGTGAATAAGTTGGTGTCATCTTCATACATGTGTATAGATGTAGCTGTGCAGATTTGTGGCAGGTCATTAAGAAAAATGGAGAACAAAAGGGGGCTGAGTACTGACCTTTGGGGGACACCAGTAGTCCTGGAGGGGGAGGAAGTGGCATCTGCAAGGTAGGCAGAGAGGTAGGCACTGAACCAGTTAGTGGCTGAGGTAGTGAGGCCTGCTTCCAAGAGGCTTGTTAACAGCAAGGAGAGGGAGACAGTGTCAAAAGCTTTAGCAAGATCGATGAATATTTCCAAGGTGATCTGCCCTTTATCCATTCCAGCAGGAAATAGGAAGTAAACATGCCAAAATTGTACAGTATGTTGACAAAGACCCCATCAAAATGGTAAGATTTTGTGATTATCTCAGAGTAAGACTTTCAGTCAATAACAAATGGACAGACTGGGGGCGTGGTCTGGCCACCGGAAGGATGGCAGCCTAAAGCGAGAGCTCCTGCCAAACAGCGACCATCCACACTCAATCGCCGCAATCCCATGGAGTCCTAACACCAAACGTCGACTTTATAAATGGGTGACACCTCATCTTCTGGGTGGTGTATGTTTCAGTGGATTTCGGGGTGTTCTGTGCTGCTATTTTGCGCCGAGTTCTCAAGACCTCTCCGAGCTACAGTAGGCCGTATAGACCCTACACGCAGTAACTCTACTCCAGACATTCTCAACTTTAGATCGGCATGGCTGTAATCAGAAAACCAAACAGGAGGATGATTCTTTTGGGACATAACTTTAGTCCCCCACCTAGCAACCATGAGTATACTGCCAACTACTGTACGAACAATACCTTTAAACCAGGACAAGCCAGTCTCCATAGGAGAGTCCTTGCAACATATCATAAAGCTGCTGGAGGTTTTAATCTCTAGAATGGATAACATAAGTTTATCTCTCTCAGGCACAGTAACGGAAGTTAGGCAATTACAGGACAAGGTGAATGTCCTTGAGCAAACAGCAGAATCTTGTGAGGCACACCAGTCACAAGTGTGGAAAAACCTACAACCGCATGAAGAGCGCCTAGCTTCACTGTAGAACAGGGCAAAAGACCACGAAAATACAGTAGGAACCACTGCAATAATCTGCGGATCATAGGCCTGTCTGAGGGCGTAGAGGGTCAGGCGATGGAGAAATTATTAAACCAGAACCTGACATTAATGTTGGGAGGAAGATGGCAAGGCCCCATCGAAGTTGAAAGAGCCCACAGGGTCTCCATCCGAGATAACAAACAGGCTGATTACCCTAGACCTATCGTGGCCTGTTTACTAAGTTATTCAACTAAGGAAAGGGTGCTATGAGCAGCTAGAGACATTGGAGACTTACAGTGGAAGGGAACACCAATACAAATATACAGAGAATTTGCACAAGAAACTGTGGCTAAAAGACGAGCCTTTGGACCTATCAAGCAGTTCCTATATCAACATGACTTTAATTTCAAATTCAAAAATCTTACTAGACATTGTGTCTTCAAAGGGGGTCATGAGATTACTGTGGACAGTCCAGAGGAGTTGGAAAGGTGGATTGCTCAGTTCTGGCCTGGTGTGCATATCCCAAATACTACATCCAGGAGTCTGGGGAAGCTCCGCCTCCTGCTAGGAACCTTTTTGCTGGATGAGTTAATCTAAGGGGTGAGTTAGCAGCAGGACCAGTGCACTCATCTTGTATTCCCCCTTACAGGAATGGCTTTAAGCAAACGCAGAATGTAGCTACCACTCCAATAAGGCAGCATCCCTCTGTGTCTCTACCTCAACGATCGGACATCTCCTTCTCCAAAGCGAGGCAGTGTGCCAGGAGCGGACCCCAACACTCCCCAAGTAACGATCCAGCTACCAAAATATTTAGAGATGACCCATTCACAGTTTTGGGCCCTGCAGAATCAGAAATAACCACCAACTCGGAAAAAGACACAGAACAGGTGATCGACTGGGCTGACTTTTTGGATGCAACACTGATGGAAGCTGCCAATTTTATCCCCCAGGTGAAGCCTGGACTCCTCACCTATGCAGCAGCAGCTACAGGGAATGCATCCGCGGATAATGGAACTCTACCTCAGGGGCCACCTGAACTGGCCGAAGGTTGAAATACATGAACTGACGAGTTAACACCAGAGGCTATGTATGATTTAACAGATTCTATTTGCTGTTTATGGTTGTGCCTTGGCTTACTTTATTGGTTGTTCCCTCCCCTTCTTCCCTTCCCCCCTCTGTTAAATTAATAGTGCTCTCCACATTGCAAGTACCCGAACAAAGGGCAGCCAGGCATCCCAGGAGCATGCGACAGTACCATAATATAAGAAGGATGCTGGCCCCCCACCTGCATATAAGCGGTTAATACAATTAGGTGTTTAAAAGTACTGAATGTCCTCATTGTGCAACAAAGGCTTGTAATTAAATCCCTAACCAGAAGGTGAGTGTCCCCACCCTCTCCCCCCTTCCACATGATACCCCCTGCTACGCCATGCCTGTAAGGATAGATGAGGTTAGCAAGCACTGGCTCCTATAGAGTCTGTAATCTGCAGTCTTACAGTCACACTGCTTTCAGGATACATAATGCGTGATGGCCCATTACATGGACTATCAATCAGTAATCTCCCATAAGAAGGCAGAGTTCCTGTCCAGGGAGATAACTGCATCAAGAAACCGACCTGCTCATCTGTTCTGGACCATCGACAGACTGTGCAATCCAGCCTGCCTGCGGGGTTGGAGAGCCTTTTCACAAATAAAGTGTGATGAGTTTGCTCAGTTCTTTGAGGATAAGGTGTCATCAATCAGGTCGGAGATCCACTGCATATGTTCAAATAAGCATTGCAGTGACCGATGCAGGGTTACATGCCCTCGGTCTACCTGGATAGATTTTGACCAGCTGGAGATCATGGATATCATGAAGATTGTCCAGGGCTTACGACCGACTTGCTGTAGCTTGGATCCTGGTCCTATGCGCCTCCTTGTGGGGTGCATGGATGTGATTGGACCAGTCCTTGCGAGGATGGTCTGGAGTTCTTTGGATCAAGGGGTGTTAGTGGAGTCTTTGAAGGAGGCTGTCGTGACACCCCTTTTGAAGAAACCTTCCCTTGACCCTGACTGCCTCACTAACTACAGACCGATCTCTAACCTGCCCTTTTTGGGCAAGGTTATTGAGAAAGTAGTCGCGTTGCAGCTCGATAACTTTCTTACCACTCATGAAGTCTATGATTCTCTCCAGTCCGGTTTCAGGAAGAGGCACAGTACCGAGAAGGCATTAGTCTGGGTACTTGATGATCTCCTAATAGCGAAAGATCAGAAGAGCCATTTGATCTTGGTTCTCCTTGATCTCTCTGCAGCATTTGACACTGTAGACCATGAGACATTGCTGGATCACCTGCGGCTACACTGCGGACTGTCAGGGAGAGTCCTCAGATGGTTCCACTCTTTCCTCACAGGCAGAAGTCAAAGGGTAGTGTCAGG
Organism: Neoceratodus forsteri; assembly: GCA_016271365.2. NCBI lineage: Eukaryota > Metazoa > Chordata > Ceratodontiformes > Ceratodontidae > Neoceratodus > Neoceratodus forsteri. The sequence goes on along the minus strand of CM057450.1, from coordinate 1,732,382,914 downwards.
GATTTTCTCTTCCGCTCCCTTTGCTCTGTCCTGTGAGGTGCCGCAAGGCTCTGTGGTTTCCCCCATGTTGTTCACGGTGTATATGCTGCCATTGGGAGACATTATAAGGCATTATGGGCTGATTTTTCACTGCTACACAGATGATACTCAGCTCTATATGTCCTTTGTACCCGAACAAAATGACGCATTGTCGGTTTTTAACAACTGCCACGCTGAGATTCAGGACTGGATAAGTGCAAACTGGTTGAAGTTAAATCCAGATAAGATTGAGGTGTTGGTTGTGGACCCAGGTCATTATGTAGAGAAGTTGACTCCAGGGGTCCCCTCTGGTCTTTTATTAGGCGATACCCAGTTGAGACCTTCTGAACAGATGCAAAATCTGGGCATAATCTTTCACAGTGCGCTGACGCTGAAGACACAGGTATCGGCCACTGTCAAGTCATCCTTTTACCATCTGAGGAATATCACCCGGATAAAACACCTTGTTCTGCATGATGACCTTCCTGTGTTGGGCCACACTTTTGTTTCTTCTCGCCTTGATTACTGTAATGCTCTATATCTCGGGTTGCCGGGGTGTGGATCTCTGTTGCCTGCAGCTGGTGCAGAACGCGGCAGCCAGGTTGTTGACTGGATTATCAAGAACTTGCCATATCACACCTGTGCTGTGCGAACTGCATTGGCTGCCAGTGCGGTGGAGAATCACCTTCAAGGTCGCATTGCTGACCTGTAAGACCCTACACCATCAGGGACCAGGCTACCTGCAAGATCTCCTTTGTCCCTACCTCCCTCTGCACCCACTCCGCTCCACTGGCGAGGGATTGCTACAGATTCCCAGGGTTCGCCTTCAATCATCTGGGGCAAGGGCCTTTTCTTTTATGGCCCTGACCCTGTGGAATTCTCTACCTCTTCAGATTAGAGAGTGCCTGTCTGTGGAATCATTTAAGAGGTCTCTGAAAAGCCACTTATTTTACACTAGCATTCGGATACATTATTTTATGGTCATTTTATTGTTTTATGTTATTATGTATTATCGTTGATGTTTTATTCTTGTTATGTGTCAGCGCTTTGATTTATTGAAAAGCGCTTCAAAAATAAATTTAGATTTTATTTTTTTTGATGCGTAGTCCTACTATCCCCCCTTCCCCCATAGGGTCGGTGCGACCGACCATGGATGGTCACTTGGCTTAGGCTGTCCCTACCTGAGTGATTATTCTTTTTTTTTATAATTTAAAGTTTATTCATACATTTTCCACCATAAATGGCAGCATACAGAGAAAACTGATAGAGACTCATTGATACACAGTGCTGCCCCCCCCAACTCCCCTTGCTGCAGTAACCCATCTCGGGACCCGTAGATGCCGAGCCTCTAATCAAAAAACCATATAGAAGCAACAACCCTAGTATAAGATTAATTTGGAACCAGAGAGATTAGTGTGTGAAGAGGATCCCAAATTCTAGTATAAACTGCCAGACTATTATGTAGACTGGCTATTGCTTTTTCTGTGTGCAAGTTGGATAATACTTCGTTTACCCATTCCTGGAAGGAAGGGGAGGACCTGTCTTTCCAATGATGGAGAATTATTTTCTTAGCCAACAAGGTGACCATGGATATGTGAAATTTACGAACCTTGACTCTAATGGTGGACAGGTCCCCTAACACACATATCTCAGGGATAAAATATTTTTGGAGGACCAACAAGGGGTCTAAGGAAGTTTGGATTGAAACCCATAAGGTGGAGGTTCTTGGACAAGACCAAAGCATGTGAAAAAGTGTACCCTCATCCTGCAAACATTTGTTGCACTTGTTTGAGTCTAGGTAGCCCCACTTGTGAAGTTTAACCGGGGAATAATATAAGTTGTGCAATACATGATATTGCATGAGACGCAGTCTATCTTGAGAAATAAATTTATGACATGACTTCCAGAGAGAATGCCAATCCAGCTGAAAGTGGGGGAAAAAGTTACTCCAAAATCTTGAATGAATGAATGAATACTTTATTTCTAAGAAGCGCCTTTCCAAAACCAAGGCGCTTTAACAACAGATCAGTACAAAAAAAATTAAAATCTTGAAAACAATCCATAAATATATTTTAAAAATCTGCATATGCTAGGTTAAACAGATACATCTTCAAAGCTTTGGACAGTCAGGCATTCTCTTACCCGATGAGGTAGAGAATTCCACAGGGTTGGAGCCATAAAACTAAATGGTCTTGCCCCTGATGTCTTTAAACGAACCCTGGGAATCTCTAGCAATCCCTCATCAGTGGATCGGAGCTGACGGGAAGGACAGTAAGGGTGAAGAAGATCTTGCAGGTAACAGGTCCCTGATCATGTAGGGCCTTATAGGTCAGCAAACCGACCTTGAAGGTGATTTGCCATTGAATTGGCAGCCAGTGCAGTCCATGGAGGACAGGCATTATATGACTGGTCCTTGACATACCAGTCAAAAGCCTGGCTGCCGCATTCTGCACCAGCTGCAAACGGTGAATATCCACCCCCAGTAGCCCTAGGTACAGGGAGTTGCAGTAGTCCAAGCGTGAGGTAATGAAGGCGTGGACTAATGTTGGAAGGTCGCCAACGGGAACCAGATGCTTCACTTGGGCTATATTCCTCAGATGGTAGAAAGAGGTCTTGACAACAGCTGACACCTGATGTTTAAGGGTCAGACAATCATGAAATATAACGCCCAAGTTCCGAAGCCAGTCTAAGGTCGTCAGCTGGGTCCCCCCAAGCCAAAGACCTGAGGATGACCCAGTCAACGAACCTACCCCTCGATGGCCTGGGTCCACAACCAACACCTCTGTTTTTTCAGGGTTTAACCGCAACCAGCTCACAGTCATCCAGTCCTGAATTTCAGTAAGACAGTTATTAAAGACCGAGACAGCATCATTTTGGCCAGGCACAAAGGACATGTACAGCTGAGTATCATCTGCATAGCAGTGAAAACTCAAGCCGTACCACCTAATGATCACTCCCAATGGCAGCATGTATACTGCAAATAATATAGGTGCTAAAATAGAGTCCTGCGGCACCCCAGAGGATAGTGGGAATGATGTCGAGGAACAAATCCCAGACACCACCCTCTGAGTCCTGCCCTCGAGGAATGATTGAAACCAACTGAGGACTAAACCAGATAGCCCACAGATAACCCACAAGCACTCCAAAAGAACCCCATGATCAATGGTATCAAATGCTGCAGAGAGATCACGAAGGAGCAAGATAGAACGAGTATTTCGATCTCTCGCTATTAGGAGGTCATTAAGTACTCTAACAAGGGCTGTCTCGGTACTATGTCTTTTCCTAAATCCTGACTGGAGAGAATCATAGACATTGTGGCTGGTCAAATGATCGTCCAACTGCAACGCAACCACCTTCTCAATAACCTTACCTACAAAAGGCAGGTTAGAGACAGGGCTGTAGTTGGCCAGACATTCTGGGTCTAAGGAGGGTTTTTATAAACGGGGCCTAATCACGGCTTCCTTCAAGGGGTCAGGAAAGATCCCCTTCTCCAATGACAACCAGATTATCTCAGCAAGGACGGGGCCGATTTTATCCACACATCCTACTAAGAGGTGGGTGGGGCCCGGATCCAAACTACAGTTGGTTGGTCGCAAGCGATTGGACGATCATCACTATGTCACTGATTGTGGGTCGGTCAAAGTCAGACGACACAAACTGGGTGTCTGACATCTCCTGCCAACCACTACAACTCCCATTTGAGAGAGTTAGAAGGAGATCGGACCTGATTGCGGCAACCTTATCTGCAAAGAATCAAGCAAACTCTTCACAGTGTTCCTGTGAAAATGCTTTCTCGGTCTGAAGACAGAGTGGATTGCACAGTCTGTCCACGGTCCGAAAGAGCTGGGCTGGTCAATTCTGTGCAGCAGCAATTTCCCTGGACAGGAATTCTGCCTTCTTGCAGGTAATTGCTGATTGATAAACATGATAATGGTCCATCAAATTAAGCCTGTCACATTCCAGACCCAATTTCCGCCAACATCTCTCAAGCCTTCTTCCTCTCTTCAACTCCTTAAGTCTCATCGAACCAAGGAGACTTTGGGCGAAGGGTGAGGGGTCGAACATGTTCAGGAACAATGGAATCTAGGGCCCCTACTACCGCCTTATTATAGGCAAGAACTAGGTCCCTAGTATCCATGCATTCACTAGACAAACTCAAAACATCCAGCACCGCCATCAGGTCTTCTGGGGTGACAACCCTCAAAGGCGGTACCGGACCATCTTCATAGAGACCGACCTACCGGGGAGGGTCAGGAAACTGAACCCAATGGTGTGATGGTCAGACCATCCTACTGGCTCCATCACCAAATTGGATATCTCCATCCCCAGGAGGAATACCAAATCCAATGAATGACCATCTATATGGGTAGAGGAGGAAATAACCTGTGTGAAACCCAGCGAGTTCATTAGCTGGAGGAAGTCAGAACCAAACTGCAAGAGTTCATCATTGACCCATGCATTGAAATCCCCCAGGATCAGCCATCTGGAGGATCCCAATGTCATGTCGATGATGAAGTCTGTGACTTCCTGCAGGAAAACATTCCCATTACCTGGTGGACGGTAACTGAAAAGAATCCTGTACCCCACACCCTCACCCAAGATACATTCAAAAGATTTGGTAATTCTCACTGCTACCTCCATTAGACTCAGTTCCATTCTAAAACAGATTGCCACCCCCCCACCTCTACGATCCAGTCTTGGACAGTGTATCACCAAATACCCAACTGGTATAGCTGAAGCTAAAACAGGGCCAGCATTTTCATCCAGCCAGGTCTCGGTGATGCATGCCAGATCCGATGATCCGACAAGATCAGTCATTATAGCAGTCTTGTTTTTAATGGACCTGGCATTACATAACACCGTCTGAGCTGGATGAGTTTCCAGTGAAGACCGAGCTACCTGCCTGCTGAAAGCAGAGCCCTTGGATATGGGAATCAGGCAAGGTGGACCTCTTTCCTGAGCCCATTTCACCCTGGGGCATCTTCTTGTCCTCACTGTCCCAATCCGTCTGCTCTTTTCCGTTCCCCCTCCAGGCCGGGCCCCCACCTTCCTCCTTCTCACAATCCCCAGAGCCCTACAACATCTATATACCTCTGGGGACAATGAGGGACAATTAAAAGGGCGGAGGTCCCTAAGCCAGGAAGGGGAATAATGCCTGACCGTCCGAGTAACTCCCCAACACATCTTCACACACAAAGATATACACACTATAAAACCCAAAAAACAAAAATAAAAAAATGAATAAAAATAAAATTAATAAAACAAACAATTATTACAACAAAAATTATAAAAAGATTTGTACAATTCTCTCTGAAACAGTTTATAAATTCTGGGAGCTCTCACCACACCAGAAATACATATCCCCCCGCAAAACTCTCACTTCAGTAGTACAATTCAGGATATAAATAATTTAATTAAAGAAAGTAAAATACTTTCAATGTTCCCAATATCTTATTAAACTGTCTGTGAGAGAAAACATTTACATTGTCCTCCGGGCAGGGAATAAAATAAATCCTTTAAAACTGTCTTTAAAGAAAAAACACAGTCCATCCAGAAAAAGTAAGAAAACAATCTTACAAGGCTGTAAAGATCTCACCGACTCATTTTCTGATGGTTCTTTCCACAAACTCAGAGATCAATAAACTTAGATATCGAGGTGCTGCTCCATCAGTGTTCTTTAACCTCTCCAGCATCAAACCACAGACCATCCCCCGAGAGGAACACCAACCGGGATCAGAGTAAATCAGATCTGAGTGAGGGGCAAGCTCTTCAGCTCCCGCCCAAGACCCATGAGGTACTTGCGCCCTCTATCCGTCCTCCGATAACAGAGGGCCCAATCCTCACATCAAATCCCCCCAGTGATACCCCCAGGTTCAGGTTCAGGTATCAACCCAAGAGAGGTCAGTGAGCAATGTTATACTTTGGGAGCAGATCTTAATCACATACATTGACAGTTTGTATTTTTGACCGAGAAAGGAAGGTAGAGTCACAAACAAAGGCAACCAAAGAGCCAGACGTCAATTCAGTAAGTTCTTCACCCCACAAATCGGGCCAAACAATTAAATTTCCAGGAGACTTTCAAATTTTAAAATCATTTTAAGAGTTTCACTCAGCCCCAACCCTTCTCCCAAACCCATTCAACATCACGGCAGCTTGCCAGTTGCTGAACAAACAAAAGTACTCCAAAGCAATACACAGCTAGGTTTAGGCTAGGCTGGGGTCAGAAAACTCTTCTCCATCAGTTACCAGTTACCTAGAACTGCTACCATTCAAGATCCTCTCCCCTTCCTTCAGTTCTGAAGTGAAACAGCCAGTTCTTTCGGCTCCCAGAATCTTTTACTCCACCTCCAACTCCAAACTCCAGTTTCGGTCACTGTAGTCCCAGCTACTAATTAGTATTTAATCCATATGGCCAATAATCCAAATCCAGTTAGAAGTAAAGATCCAAAATCTTCCCCTCGCAACAATTGATATCACTTCTTTAAACCAGCAATTAATCCCAATGTCCTCATAAACCTTCAGGGACTAGTCGAACATTCTGTGCAGTCACTAAAAAGACAATCTCCACAAAGTTTGTTGGGACAGAAGAAACGGTAGCAGCAACAGCCCGACCGACGAAAGTATAAGGCGGTAACTGTGGCGAGTCAGCACAAGCCAGTCCCTGATAGAAACTGTGAGGTGTTAGTTGTATTTACCGCGGCACCATTCAAGAGTATGCTGCACTCGAATGCCGCAGTTTTGCTACCAGTCACCAGCGAGTAGAAATGACTATACAGGCAGACAAAAAACTATTCCCCAATCAAAAGAAAGCCACTAAATAAAAAGCTTTAAACAACACAATAAACAAGAAAATTAAAACGTTAAAATGCTTAAATCATAATAGCAGCTGACAGCTCGCCCAGCCTGGCGGCCATCTTCCTCTTCTCACACACGATTACACGATAACACCTTGATGGCCCAATTGAACCCCCGAATTTTTTTATGAAACAAAACCTGATATAGTTTAGAGATTACACCAGAAGATCCAGAAAGTAGGGATACCTCGGGTATCAGAGAAGAGATACTCTGAGAAGGAGGGGTACTACCCAGGGTAATTACAAATAAGTGTTTCAATTGCAGGACTTTGAAATAAGAAGAGGTCGGGATGAGAAATTTCCTAACCATCTCCTCCACTGATAACCAATGCCCCCCCAACAGTAAAAGTCAAGAGCTTCCCCCCTCCCAATTGAGGCAACCAAAGACAGGAGATTTGACTCTTGTTAATACTAAATGATCGAGAGTTCCAGATAGACTGGGCCAGGTCCAGATGGGGGGAATACTGCAAAAAGGAACATATCTGTGAGTAGACCTTTAAGGAAGTCCTTATTGTGGAACACTCTACGGCCACACTTACTTGGGATAACCTAAGGAAAAATAACGCGAGAGGGTCCAGATTTTTGGCATTGATTGCATCCAATTCTATTTTGAGCCAGATAGGTTGCGTTTCTTCTGGGCGAGAGATACCACATGAAACATTTTGCAGGTGACTAGCCCAGTGATATATAGCCATATGGGGGATTCACAGTGCCCCCCCCCCAGCTTTGGGGCTTCCAGCTTATGATAAGCCAAACAGGGATACCTGTCGGCCCAGAGGAATCTAGTGAAAACACCATGTACCTTTTTGAATCAGAGTAAAGGAATAAAGGCGTTGAGAAGAGACAACGGGTAGAAAATCCTAGGAAATTTATTCATTTTAATTATGTTAATTCGGACCCACAGAGAAATAGGGAGTTTAAACCACCTATCAAGGTCATGTGTAAACCCCTGCAATAAGGAATCCAAGTTTTCCTTAAACCATGCTAGGGGGTTATGTGAAAGTTTGATACCCAGATACTTGAAAGACCTGGGTGTCCAGCATAGCCCAAGAGGGCAAATGTCAGTCTTGAAAACTTTGTGATTTAATGGGAAAAATAGGGATTTACTGGCATTTAATTTATAGTTGGACAGAGCACTAAACCTTGCTACTTCCCTTAGTAAGGCCGGGACAGAGGATACCGGATGAGACAGATGTATTAACAGGTCATCAGCATAAGCAGTGACCTTAACTTCATGCCACCCAATTCTCAACCCTTGTATAGAGTCATTATTGAGAATATTTTGAATAAGAGGTTCCAGATATAAGTTGAATAATAAAGGGGAGAGGGGGCACCCTTGTCTAGTACCTGAGTGAAGCGAGAAACAATAGGAAAAGGCCCCATTCGCGGAAATTCTTGCCGAGGGATTTTTATAAAGGGCGGCAATCCAGGAGATAAACAGAGAGGGGAAGTGGAAGGCCTCCAAAGTGTGGAACAGAAAGTTCCAGTTCACAAGATCAAATGCCTTCTCAGCAACAAGGGAGACCAAGCCTGCAGGGAACTCCGCATCCCTGGTAGCTGAGAAGACATGCGACAAGGTGCGTAAATGATCGGAAGATGAGCACCCTTTCATAAATCCAACCTGATTTGTGCCTATTAACCCAGGGAGAACCAGTACCAACCTATTAGCCAGTATTTTAGAGAGAATTTTAATATCCTGGTTTAAAAGCAAGATAGGTCTGTAACTTTGAACCTGTTCGAGGTCTTTATCAGGTTTGGGAAGCAGGACAATCAGTGCCTCATAGAGATATGGATCTGTCTCCACCCCAGATAGGATTTGCTGAAATAAGCGACCAAGTATTGGTAAAAGAAGGTCTCAAAAGACCTTGTAAAATAAAGCAGAAAATCCATCTGGACCAGGGACCTTGTCGGCATGCAACTCACTAATAACCTTAGCAATTTCCTCCTGGGAAATAGGGATAATCAGAGTATCACTACACCAGTCAGGGAGAAGTGGTAAGTGGGAGTCTCTTAGATAACCCTGTATGTCTTCAGGGTGGAGGGGGGTGCTCCATGTCACTATACAATTTAGAATAATGAGCAGCAAATTCTTGAGCTATCTCAGTAGGAGACAGTTTAAGAGATCCATCTGCCACTGACCTAATGGGCGGGATAAATCTCGTTGATTCCTGTTGTTTAATATGCAATGCCAGTAAACGTCCCGCTTTTTCCCCCTGATCAGTGTAATTAGCTCTGGTATGAATAATGGCTAGTTCTGCTCTCTCTTGAAGTAACTCCAAGTATTTATCCTTTAATTTCAAGAGATTCCGAGTATCCTCGTCTAGAGGATTGGTCAGGAGATTAACTTGTAGAGATCTGATTTGGGTTAATAAGGATTTAAGCTCTTTCTCCCGCTCTCTTTTCCTACCAACCGCCATGCTAATCAGTATCCCTCTCATGAAAGCCTTGAAGGCCCCCCACAAGATATCAGGCTTTGCATCATCTACAGGGTTTAGTGAAAAGAAGGATTCTATTTTTTCCCTAATAAATTTGCAATATTTAACGTCTTTAAGGAGCTGGTCATTAAGCTTCCATCTGGTTTCCCTATTAAATGAATTGAGCAGTACCAAATTACATGCCACTAGTGAGTGATCGGAGATTGGGATTGATTGAATCGAGGAGGTCTTCACCCCGGGCAGGAGACACTGAGGAATAAGTAAATAGTCAATGCGGGACTGCGAGCCATGTGCCATAGACCTAAAGGCAAACTCCCTAGAATCAGGGCGTAAAACATGTCAGACATCGCAGAGTCCGCATTGATCTAATAAATCCCTAAATGCCTTCTGCCCAGGGGTAGCCCCACCCAGGCCACTGCCCAGTCTGTCTAAGTGAGGATCAAGTACTTGATTGAAATCTCCCCCTAAAATAATTTTAATGGGAAGCAATGGGAGAATGATAGATATAAGCCTCATGAAAAATCCAGGGACATCCAGATTAGGGCCATAACACAGCCCAATAATATTGGGACAGACCAGAGGGTACCTTTAACCAGGATGAACCTACCCTCGGTATCTTTAATCACTTGTGTGGAAGAGAATGGAATACTCCTATTAATCATAAGCATGACCCCACAGCAATTCGTGGTGCCCTGAGCACTATAAATCGATCCCACTTGTTGCCTCCTTAATTGCAAGGCTTCCACTTCTAATAAATGGGTTTCTTGCAAAAAGGTTATCTGTGAACTAAACAGGCTTAAATGTTTGAGAACTTGATATTGCTTATGTTGTTTTCTGATCCCCTTAACATTCCAAGACGTGAATGTTAACTCATTAACCATGTAGAAGAGATAATCGAGTTGAAATAATTACACTCAGCACACTAGATGCATATCCCCTTTACATGTATCCCCAGAGTTACTGCAGCAACGCCCACCCTCCTCCCTAGCCCCCCCAGAAATAGGTACCACTCATCCCCTCTATCCCCCCACCCTCAAACCATACCCCAAACCCCACCCATGCTCCCCACCAAACTGTCACAAGCAACATTCAACACAGTACTGGTTCTAATCCCTCTACTCCCGCCCCCGATAATGAACCCAAATAGTTAGTGCTGTTGCACACAAATCATAGTCAATAGAAACCAAACACTGCAAGTTATACCCCCAATGAAGGGAAATGGTCCTGGGCCTTCACCTCGGTCCAGCCAGAGCAAGGGCATAAGAGAAATTGTCATAGGGGGATTATGGTAAAACCATCTCATCACCCAGATGCTCGTGATGACCTGAATTAAAACCAGGAGCACAGGGTGAACCACCAGAAACCAGAACCAGGGCCAGAAACTCCTGAAGGGAAAATACCCCAGCTCGCATTAAGAGTGAGATTTGAGATGGGAAAAGCTGGGATCGCTCCACCGGAGGGAAAGGCATAAAAGCTGCCTCTACCCACTATGAGTCAGTATCCAATGGACAGGTCCTCCCTGGAAAATTGAGAGTGCTATGCCCCAGCTGAATAGTGAAACACTGCTAATTCCTCCTCGAGTAGAGTTTCCTCGCAAGTCCCCAAAGGTTGGAATGCCCTCTAGTGGCCAATTCCCTGACCCACTAAATGAAAAGCTGAAACTGAGAAAGCCCAGGACCATCCCAGTGCCAATCCAAAAAGGAAAAACTAGAAACTGGCCCACACCTGATCGAACTTGGATCATTCAACCCCCCAAAAAAGTAACTGCCAAAGCCTGGCTCATAAACCCCCACCAAGAAGGCCCCAAACCCGAGTGTCCACCGCTTCAGACCAGCATGGGCCCATTATGAGACAGAAAGAAAAGAAAGTTGGGGCGGTCTGCGATGATCCCTCCAGTCCAATGCGATAGATGCGATTTCTGAAGTCTTCACATTAAAAAATTTCTCTAAGGGAAAAAACCAAAGTTCGAACTCTCAACTCCATGCAGTACTCCATACTGCACCACAACCATTCAAGAGTCCTTAAAGAGATCTGGCAGCATGGATTTAAGGCTCCTCAAAGCTTCTTCAGGGTCTTCGTAGCTTTTCCAGGATCCATTAGTTGAACTCTGTAGTCTGGCCGGATAACTCATCCTAAACTTCAAACCTGCAGCAATTAGTTTAGTGACAATAGGGTGGATCGCCTTGCATTTCAAGTGGACCAAGACGGGTAGATCTTGTGAGATTCTCAGCCTTATATGTTCCCAACGAACTTCTTGCAAAGCGCGCACTTTTTGTAGGAAATGCTGTCTCTCCAAATAATTCAGGAACCGGCACACAATAGGGCAGGGGAGCTCCTCTGGTGATGGTTTAGGCCATAAAGCCCTGTGGGCACACTCTATAATGTAGCCGGGCCGAATGGAGATGGGCCAGCCACCTGCTCCACCAGCTTCTGAACAAATGCCACAACATTTTGGCCTTCCTCTCCCTCCGGTAAGCCGAGAACCACCATGTTATTTCTTTGGCTTCGACCCTCTAGGTCCTCGAGCTTAGCTTCAAAATGAGACAATTTCTAGTACATCAAAACCAATCCAAGGTCGAGACTACCAATTCTTTTCTCAATATAAGCAATTTGGGCTGTATTATCAGACACAGACAGTGAAAGTTCATCTAATTTTCTAGATAGCGATTTCAGATCCATTGCCATATCCTTCATTTCCTCTTGAAAGGGTTTAAACTCCTCAAGAAATCTGGAAAGCGTTAAGGGCTCCTGATCATCACTGTGGCTCGGAGGATCAGGCCCAGAACCACCCGAGGCCCTGGGTTTCTTAGGGGCCTTCTCGGGAGTTGCTGGAGGGGTTTGCTTCTGTGGGGCTTTCTTCATGTAAGCCTCCATCCGCTCGAGATATAACCAGACCAGAGTGTGACAGCTATTATACAGAATTGAAACTCAGAAACAAGGGAAAATAGTGAATTAAAACACCAAAACGAGATAAAATAATAAACAGGAGGCAGAAGTTTCTTGAGGGAGCTGCTACTCAGCACTCTGCATCACATGATCTCCCCCCCCCGAGTGATTATTCTTTAGAACCCTGTACTGAGTGCTGGAGCTAGCATAGCCGTAGGGTGATAATATACCCTCAATTGCAGTGATCTCTGCTCTCATAGACAGATGCACTACAGTGTCTAGTTTAGAGACACTAGTTTGATTTTACTGTTCAGTTGAATGTTGGTTATAACCTCTGTATCTAAATGTTGTTGTTTTTTTATTTCTGATTATCTTTGCAGTAATCTAGTACATCAAGGATAAGGTTTCTGTATGTTTTTTGGCAATGCTTTCACTCCCACTCATTTTGCTGCGTGGCTGGGCAGTTGTGTATTGTGTAGGGTATTGTATCAAGATATTCAACTTTGAGAATCCTCTCCTCTCCCCTATAGACACCACAGTAAGTACACACATTTATTCTCCATTAAGACAAGACGTGGTGTTGAACCCCCCCATCCCAGACCTATAGATGGGTATCCTGGAATGTCAAGGGGCTCAATATCCCAGTCAAAAGAACAAAGGTTTTGCAACACTTACAGTCTCTGAAGGTAGAGGTCGCTCTTCATCAGGAAACACACCTATTAGCGAAATCAAATACCGATACATGGATGAAGAAATCCTGGGTAGGTGAGGTTGTGGTCAGCTCCTCTACTACTAAGTCCAGAGGAATGCCATCCTTCTTCACCACACTTCTGCTTGGAAATTGATGGCGTAAAGACGGATGACCAAGGTAGATGGCTGGTAATATGATTAACCTCCCCAGAAGGTTAATTGATCTTGGGTAATTTGTATGCCCCAAATGGTGAGCACATGAACTTTTTCCCTGCAGTGAGTCAGGCAATTTCAGAATTACAGTCAAACAACCCCCGCTATTGTACTGGGCAGTGATTTTAATTTGGTTGAGGGTGTCTTCCTGGACAAATCAACACCTACCCAACATGCCACTCCTAAAGTGAGACAATCCCTCTCAGATCTGCAAGGAGAATGGGCTCTGGTTGACGTGTGGCGTAGGAAACATCCCACAGACAGAGACTACACATTCTACTGTACCCCACATCAAACTTACAGCCGAATAGATTATTGGCTAGTAAATGAGATGGCTGTTAGGGGCACAATAGGCACTGGGATTGGCTCAATAGTAATTTCAGACCATTCCCCAATCTGACTCTCATACCTCCCCTCTAGCCACCTTGCCCATAGAGTCCATTGGCACTGCAATCCACTGCTGTTCAAAGATCCAGCCTTTGGGCAAATGCTCACACAGGCCACAAAAGATTATTTTTCACTAAACTTGGACTGTGGTGTATCTCCCAGTATGGTCTGGGATGCTTTCAAAGAGGTTCTGCAGGGGCACATCATTGCCACTCAGCAGCCCGAGATAAAGCACGGAAGGCCAGTCTCACATAGCTACAGGCAGAGTTAGCTAGCCTAGAACAGAGGTTCAAAGCTGCCCCATGGACAACAGTGGATAATGACTTATATTGTAAACTTCTTAACCTTAAATACCAGAGTAATGTAATTTTACACCAAAAAGCTGAATAGCTCCTCCTGCGATTCAAGCATAACTTCTGGGCCAATGGAGAGAGGACTGGAAAGCTCTTGGCCTACCGCCTGTGGAAGTGGCAGGCTGCCAGGTGGATACATTCTCTCCGCACCTCATCAGGATCAATAGTATCTGCCTCGAAAGATGTTAATCAAACAATGCAGTTATTCTATGAGTCCCTGTACCAATCCCATTCTACAGTGGGTTATCAAGATTTAGGTCAGAAACTGTGGAGTTTCTGTCACCAGGCTCGACTACCCTCCCTATCACCCGAGCAGGTGACCCAACTAGAGGCACCCTTATCTTGTGAGGAACTACGTCTTGCACTCACAAAAGTGGCATGTGGGAAAGCCCCAGGACCTGATGGCATGTCTGTGGAGCTTTACCAGGCATTAGGTCCCGAATTCTCCTCCCACTCCAACTGGCCCTTCAGGACTCTCATAACAAAAGTATTCTTCCTCCAACCATGAGGGATGCCCTCATCACTCTCCTACCAAAAGAATCCTCAGACCCTTTGGACGGTGCGAATGTTCGGCCCATATCAGTATTATCAGTGGACACTAAGATTTTGGCAAAGGCACTGGGCACCAGATTGAGCTTGGTGCTCCCCTCAATCATACACCCTGCACTGTCAGGTTTGATGAGGGGAAAAACAGGGGTAGACAACACTCTCCTTTTACTGAATCTTAAATGGCTAGCATCCAAAAACTCACGTCCCACGGCTGCCCTAGCAATTGATTTTGCTAAAGCATTCAACTTTAGCAAAGAGTGGGATTATCTAATGAAACCTTAAGGATATATGGTTTTGGGTCATACTTTCAGCAATGGGTACATACTCTGTACTCCTCCCCCATGGCGTGTATACTCATGAACACTGGTGTCTCCCCCCCTTTCCTTTACATAGAGGTACCAGACAGAGTTGCCCTCTTTCCCCTCTTTTATTCTTGGTTGCCCTAGATCCCCTTATCCAGGCTATCATTGCAGATCCTCTAATACTAGGCATTGAAAATGCTGAGCAGTCATATGTTGCTATGGCGTACACAGACGACCTTTTATTAACTCTGACTAACTCTCAGCGAGCAATCCCAGAGATACTTCTTCTATGGGGGGAATTTACAATGCTCTCTGGTCTCCGGGTGAACAAAAAAAAGACCATTATGGCCCCTCCTAAACTCCCACTGTATGAGAGAGTGTATATAGGGCACCGACCTGTCGTGGGCTGGCCAAAGTTTCAACTATCTAGGGATCCAAATCCCCTCTAAATGGATGGCTCTTGAGGCTTTTAACTTCTCCCCCTTATACACCCACTTATCCATAGAAACAGAGATATGGCATTAGCTTAAACTCTCACTCCCGGGTAGAGTGGTGGCTATTCGCATGTTGTTCCAGCCTCGTGTTATGTTCCTTTTCAACTACCCCCCTATACACCTCTCTGTTAAACTTTTCCAATCTCTGGAAAAGTTAGCATCTAACTTTATCTGGGATTATAAATCACCAAGATGGAACAGACAAAAAGCTAGGGCACATGGAGCTAAAGGTGGCTCAATGTTCCCTGGTTCTATGGCTACCATTTAGCATGCATGGCAGCTCAAGTGACTAGATGGTTTGCGGCACCGAATTTGGCAACCCCCCTCTGGGTCCAGCTAGAAACTACCTTGGTAGGGTCCACTGCTCTATACAGTCTTCTCACACCATACCCAAAGACTGCCCCATAACTTCCCCCTATAATATCACATACTGCTTTAGCCTGGAAACTCCTGTTCTCTAAGTCCCACACGCCAAAACAAGCACGGTACCCCCCGATACAATTTGCTCCCCTATGACAGAGCAATCTCATTCAGATTGAAGGAGCCGTAGTCAACTGGCCAGCTTGGCAGCAATGGGGTATCAGGATAATCCAAGATTTGGTCTTACCTGGGACCACGCATTTGGTATCTTTTGAACATTTGCAGAATAAATTTACATTGCCACGCAAACACTTTTGGTGCTATCTACAAATCCATAGTGCTGTAACACCCCTTCTTAACAAAAATTTGGATGGAACACAGTGGCAATGGTTAAATGACCTCTAGTCACTTGGTACCCAAAAAGGCCTTATGTGTAGTTTTTACAGTACCTGGAGAGACTCATAACCAAACCCCACCCAGAAATGTAAATCTCAATGGGAAATATTGATAGGAGTACCAATAGCTGAAAAGCAATGGCACTCCTACTGCAAAAGTATACACCACGCTTATAGAGACCCTAATAGCCATTTTATACAGTTGAAAATGTTGCTATTTTGGTATCATACCCCGGCACTCCTTTATAGGAGAGGGCTACTCAGTCATAACCATTGTTGGCATTGCTCTCAATCGGATGCACACATTGAGCACATACTTTGGTCTTGTCCATCACTCAGTTGTTTTGGACCGTGGTAGCCACTGATTTATCTCAGGGTCTTAACCTCTCAGTCACCCTGAATGCTGCCCTAGTACTTTTAGGGGACACAGGCCAGATGGAGACCCTTGCTAAATCTTTGCAACACTGGGCCCTCTCTTCCATTTTGGAAGCCAATCGCCTTCTTCTCATGCACTGGCG
The DNA here is from genome assembly GCA_016271365.2 of Neoceratodus forsteri. Classification (NCBI taxonomy): domain Eukaryota; kingdom Metazoa; phylum Chordata; order Ceratodontiformes; family Ceratodontidae; genus Neoceratodus; species Neoceratodus forsteri. The sequence goes on along the minus strand of CM057450.1, from coordinate 1,732,366,460 downwards.
GCAACCGCAGTACCCAGTAGGACTATGCGGCATGTAGCCATTGCCCACCTATCCCTCCTTGAAAGATTGTCCTCATTGCAAGGGAAAGGCATGCATCTCTTTTATGCTAAGTGGGGGTCTTACCTCCAATCTGACTTTCTCAAAATTCCCACGAAGCCAAGTAATCCTCCTTAGTACCCGAACTCCTTTGACTTTAGGGGGATATGGCCTTACTGGGACTTCTCCCCATCTCCACCCCCCACAGACAATTGGAGAATGTTATTAAAGGGTGAAAGCATTGACCTTTTCTTCTATCTGACACTGTTGTATGCTTGTAATGTTATCTCCAAACAGATATATCTTGAGAGAAAACATTGTATAAAGTATGAGTGGTAGGCACTTAATAGATATTGCCTTCGTATTGCCTTTGTATCACTTATCCCTGTCTTGTCTGTATTAATGTCATCAATACGAGACTGTATGGATTACTACTGTGTTTATGTATGGTAAACAGAAAATACCTAATAAAAAACAGCATACGATAAAATAAAAAAAAAACCAACAAATGGACAGATCACTTATTGTTGATTTTCTCCTAAACTAGCAAGCCATTAAGGGCCTCATATTCAGCCAGCTGCACTTGTGCCATGCGTGTGCACCAACACAGTGCCACTGAGATATTTAGAAGTAGTGCATCAGCACTAACACCTCTGAAATATTGACCCACGGTGCAATGCACACATTCAGTGCAACAGCATAGCCCAAGTGCAATGTAGGACACAAGTGCTGCACTGAAAATAGCTCTGAATATAGTACTGCACATAGGCACAGCACAAGCCTGTTGTAAACATGCTTTACAAAGCTACCTTGTCATGTTGACCAGGATGCCTGCACATGATGGAAAATGACAAACTGAACTGTTGCATTTTTGGTTGCTAAGAAATATATGATAGTTGACTGAAAACAAGGATGTAGAGAGGAGTGCTGCTGGATATGTGTTAACTTGTTTTTTGTTTTTTTTTTAGTTTTACTGAAACTGCTGTGATTAGATAGTATGTATAAGGACTAGCCATATAACAAGAGTTGCGTTAGTCCAAAATGGGTCTGTTACATAAAAGCCAGTGTATAAATACTGCTGGTTTTGAACTGCTAGATAACTCAAGCCATGAAGAAAGACTTAGCAAGGGACTATAGAAGCTGCTTGAAGACCTCCCTGTGATGCTATGTCCAGAGTATGTGGCATGTCTTGTTTGTAGTTACCTGCTATAATTTCTTTGTTGGAAAAAATAATTTTATCATTTATAACTAGACTTGCCTGTCTGATATATACTGGATTACCTGAACCCCAAGCCTGAGAAGAGTGCAAGGGTAGCAGGGTGGGTGGGAGAGGAGGGCACCAATGAAAGACACACAACACAGAAACAAAGGCATCACAAATATTTATTAAAGAAATACACCATAGGCAATGACCTGTAGAAAGCAGCAAAAGTCAAAAAAGAAACAAGCATCTGTCAATGCCAAATGTTTGCTTGCTGGTATTAGCATTAGAAATGCAGGAGTTGGACAGATGCAGAATAGGAATGGCAGTGAAGTACTGAACTTCACATGAACCCCACCTCCATCCTGTAGAGATGGACAGGATTTGGGGCAACTGTTTGGGTTGTCACCCATGACGGTCAAGCCATGTCACCTCATCCTATTCTGCAGACACCGACACGTGTTGAGCTGTGCCTCAGGGTGTTTGGCTTTACTGTCAGCCCATTCCATAAGGACATGTGTTGAAATGGGTGCAGCATAGAAGAATGGGGTGAAGTCTTGGGACGAAGAGTCCAAGGTACACCTCGAGGCCTGTCAGTGGCTGGGGGGTGGGGATGGCATGACATGAGCAGTACAGTTGGCAATCCAAAGGCACACCCTGATGCCTGTCTGTCTGTACAAGGTAGGACATTATGGTTAGAAACCATAATGCCTTGGGTGTTTGTTGGTATTCACAGTACAAATTTTGAACATGGCCTTTTTGTGACCCCACCTCATAAAAGCATTTGGGACCTCATGTCATGAACAGTGGCAGTGTGATTTTGTCCATGTGTCCTGAAAACTGACTTTCAACAGTGACAGTGGCATTCTGCATCACATGAACAAAAACACAGATCAGGCATAATGTGAAGAATGACAGCTGCAACATCCAAAGGGAGGTATGAAGAGATGGCAATGTTGAAAATGTGCAGTGGGTATATTAAAAATGCTTGCACTTCTGAGCATACGTGGAAACCGTGCAATGCATGTGCATCACACAGTCATTTTATGGAGTTTCATCACCAGATTTTCAACATAGGCATTTAACGAGCTGTGGTCATGAACAGTGTCACTGTGATTTTGTTACTGTGTTCTGAACACTGATTTCCCACAGCAACCATGGTATTCGATGCTGGAACTGCAAAAACGCATTTCGACCAGGATGTGAAAAATGACAGCTGTACTGTCTATAAGGAGGTGTGGAAAAATGGCAATGTTGAAAATCTCAAGTGAAAATATTACAAATGTGCAAAGTTATAAGCGTGCGTGGAAACTGCACAATGCACGCTTGTAACACAGTTATTTTATGGACTTTCATCACAAAATTTTCAACATAGACATTTTAGGACCTCTGCTAAGGAACAGTGTCACTGTGATTTTTGTAATGTGTCCCAAACAGTGATTTACCACAGCGACCACACCATTCTGTATTGGAAGTGTGAAAACACATTTTGGCCAGGATGTGAAAAATGACAGCTGTACTGTTCATAAAGAGGTGTGGAAAAATGGTAATGTTGACAATCTGGAGTGAGAATATTGCAAATGTGCGAAGGTATGAGCGTGCGTAGAAACTGCACAACGCAGACTCGTAACACACTCATTTTATGAAGTTTTCTCACCAAATTTTCAACATAGACATTTTAGGACCTCTGCTAATGAACAGTGTTGCTGTGATTTTCTTAATCTGTCCCAAACATTGATTTTGCACACCGACTGCGCCATTGTGTGTTACTTGCACAGAAACACATTTTGGGCAAGATGTGAAAAATGACAGCTGTACTGCTCATAAGTAGGTGTGATAAAATGGCAATGTTGAAAATGTGGACTGCAAATATTAAAAATTTGCACACTTATGAGCGCGCATAGGAACTGCTCAAGGCACGCTTGTAAAACAGTCATTTTTAGGAATTTTTTCAACAAATTTTCAACATAGCCATTTTAAGATCTCTGCTTATGAACAGTGTAACTGTGATTTTCTTAATCTGTCCCAAACATTGATTTCACACATCGAATGCGCCATTGTGCGCTACGTGCACGGAAACACATTTTGGGTGAGATGTGAAAAATGATAGCTGTACTGCTCATAAGTAGGTGTGATAAAATGGCAATGTTGAAAATCTGAAGTGCAGATGTTACAAATGCGCGAACTTATGAGCGTGCATATGAACTGCGCAACACACGTCCATAACACAGCCATGTTTAGGAATTTTTTCACCAAATTTTCAACATAGTCATTTTAAGACCTCTAGTCATGAACAGTGTCACTGTGCTTTTCTTAATCTGTCCCAAACATTGATTTCACACATCGACTGTGCCATTGTGCACTACATGCACGGAAACACATTTTGAGAGTGATGTGAAAAATGACAGCTGTACTGCTCATAAGTAGTGATAAAATGGAAGTGTTGAAAATCACAGAAGTGCAAATGTTACAAATTCGTGAGCGATACTAAGCGTGCGTAGGAACTGTGTACCCTTGCGCTCATAAAACAATATTTTTGAGATTTTTCACCAAATTTCAATAGGCTTTTTGAGAGCCCACTTCATGAACACTGGCACTGTCATTTCATTAATCAGTCCCGAAAGGTGATTCTGTGCTGTGACTGTGAAATCACCTTTGGGCCCGATTAATGCCATGACAGTGACAGAATTCATGAGGAGGGATCCCAAAAACTCCATGTTGAAAATTTGGTTCCAAAATTCCAAAAAATGCCCAAGATATGCACCAAAGTTGAAAAAACCCTATCTATCCCATTATACAACTACTGGCATTTCCTCAGTTCGCAGTCTGCTTTAAAGAGTGCAGACGTGTTCCCGATCCACCAAAGATCTTTGTGCTGGACTCTGGAGGTTAGTATGGAGTGAGGGGGGGGTGTGGGGAGGCAGGGTGCACAGAGGGTGGGTGCGGGTTGTGGGAGGGGGGCCCCAGAGACTGTGAGGGACCGTCTTCTGCTTTACAGGTACACAAAAAATTAAAAAAAAAACAATGGTGGACTTTTTTTATTTACAGGTATTTGGCACACTAGGGTGGGCTTCCAGTGTGCCTGGGGAGTCTTTTGGGGGGGCAACTGTAGCTGAAGGGGGATTGGGCACCCCTGTTAGCACACAAGCAAATGGGGATGACATTATGCCGACGGGGAGTGGGTTCCCCATCGGCACACAAAAATGGGGGGGCACCATCATGCCGACGGGGGTTGGGCACCCCCGTTGACACACACGAAAATTGGGGAACATCATGCCGACGGGGCATGGGCTACCCTATCATCAGACAAAAACTGTTTGGGGGGCACATGCCGCCGAGGGGGACTGGGGCCAGTAATATTGTTCTTGAACAGGGCAGCAACTGGCCGCCATGTTCACAAACAATATTACAGCAGCAACGTTCTGCCCAGCAATGATGGGTCACTCTCTCATTGCAGCAAATCGTTGATGCTGCAATGACAAGGTGGCCCATGATTGCTGTGGTGAAAATGTTACAACTTAGTGCAGCTTCTGGAAGCCAGTGTCATCAGCACACTGTGCCTCCATTGGTGCACCATGGCCAAGTCCCAAAATGCTGTGCCTCCCTTGGCTGCTACACTGCCGCGCCTCCCTAACCTGCTTATCTCCTAAGCTGTCGCATAATGTTTCTTGCACATGCACAAGCAAACATAAAAAGATCATCTGCCCACAATAGAAAAACAATACTAAAGGGTACTTGCCCAGTATAAAGCAAAAGGAAAACAAAGGGCACCCACCCATTATGAATCAAAACAAAAACAAAGGCACCCGCTAGGTACAAATCAAAAACAAACAAGCATTTGTCAATGCCAAATGTTTGCTTGCTGGTATTGGCATTGGTAGTGTAGGAGTTAGAGAGATGCATAATAGGAATGGCACAGAAGTATTAAACTAACATCAACCCCCACCTTGCAGAGACTGACAGGCATTTGGGGGAATGTGTTTGTGTCATTGGCCATAACACTCATACCATTCCACCTCACTCTACTCCGCAGACACTGGCAGGTGTTGCGGTGTGCCTTGGGGTCTTCAGTACTTACACTTACCCCAATCCATAAGGAAATGAGCTGAGATGTGTGCAATAGAGGAGAATGGGGTGAATGTTAGGGATGAAGACCCCAAAGCACACCTCAATGCCTGTCTTTGGCTGCAGGGTGTGGATGGGGGTGAAATGGTGAGCATTACGGCTGATGACCCAAAGTCACACCCCTGACACCTGTCAGTCTCTACAGGGTGGGGCGTCACTGTTGGAAACCCTAATGCCCCAGATGTTTGTTGGTATTTTTGCTCCAAATTTTCCACATGGGCTTTTTGGGACCCCACCTCAAGAACAGTGGCACTATCATTTCGTTATTCAATCCCAAAAGGTGATTTTGCACAGCGACTGCTCCATTCGGTGCTACAGATGTGAAAACACATTTTGGGCAGGATGTGAAAAATGACCACTGTACTGTTCATGAGAAGTTGTGAAAAAATTGCAATGCTGAAAATCTGGAGTGAAAATCTGGAAAATTGGTGAAGTTACAAGTGTGTGTAGAAACTGTGCAATGCACGCCTGTAACGATATCATTTTTTTTGAATATTTTCACCAAATGTTAAACATGGGCATTTTGAGACCTCCCCTCATGAACAATGCCACTGTGATTTTGTTAATCTGTATGAAAAGTTGATTTCACACAGCAACCACACCATTGTGAGCCACAAGTGTGAAAACACTTTTTGGGCAGGATGTGAAAAATGGCAGCTATACTGTTCATAAGGAGGTGTGAAAAATGGCAATGTTAAAATTCTGGAGTAAAAATATTAAAAATTGGCAAAGTTACGAGTGTGTATAGAAACTGTGCAATGCATGCTCATAACACAGTAATTTTTTTGACTTTTTTCACTAAATTTGCATTATGGATTTTTTGGGACCCCACCTCATGAACAGTGACACTGTTATTTTGTTAATCAGTCCCAAAAGGTGATTCCATGTAGCAACCACAAAATTACTTTTTGGGACCAAGTAACCAAATGACAGTGATGAGGTTCATGAAGTGGGGTCCCAAGAACCCCATGTTGAATATTTGGGGCCAAAATCCCTAAAAATGGCTGCGATATCAACCTAAGTTGAAACTCCCCCATTGACTCCCATTATACAGCTTACCGTCATTTCTTCAGTTTGCCGGTCGGCTTTGAAGAGTGCAGATGTGTCCTGGTCCATTGAAGATTGCTGTTCCCGACCTCTGGAAGCAAGTATGGGTGCCAGGGGTGTGTGGAGAAGTGGGTCTGCAGAGAGGAGGGTGGGGTGGGGACATGATGAGAGTGTTTTCTATTTTACAGGGAAAAAAGATTTTGGGATGGTTTTCTTTACTTTTACAGGGTACCAAAAATATTAAGGTACACTGGGGTGGGCTGCGAGTGTGACACAACAGTGTGTGTGTGTGGGGGGACATGCCGACACAGGTATTGGGCACCCTGATGTCAGCACTTGAAATATTTGGGTGGGTGGGGGGTCATCTGATACCGGGAGTGGTCATCCTGGTGTCGGAAACATAAATAAAAAATTATTTTGGCACACTGGGGTAGGCTCCCAGTGTGTCACATTAATGAGAGGGAGGAGGGATACAGGCAGACACGGGGATTGGGCACCCCAATGTCAGCCTTCCGGGGAGTGTGTGATGGGTGGCAGAAGCCACTAATGTGGTAAACCACATTGCAGCTCATTTATTTATTTATTGAAATGGTTCACCAGGAAAGGCACACCGATCAAAAAAGGTCCTCGGTGGCAGGAGCCAAGAAGTACCATAACTTTGGCCATGCACATTACTGTGCACTGTAATGCACATGGCCAGAATCTTGTCAGCTGTTGCCAACAGAGAATGTATGTCTGTGTGCCTGGTTGTGAGGGAGGGGGAAGGTCCAGCTGCAGTGAGGAAACTGTCCCTCATTGCAGTGGCAGACTTCTTTCAAGTGTGATCCCCCCTCTCTCTCTCTCAAACTGCTGTCATAGACAGCTCACTGATTCATTGGTGCCTAAGGGAGGAGCCCCATAAAGCATCAACTCATAACCTTCCCTGACTGGAGTGGCACTTTTCTTTCAAGTAAAGATCTCTTCTCTCAAACTGCTGTCATAGACAGCTTGACGATTCATTGGTGCCTGAGGGACGAGCCCCATAAAGCATCAACTGCATTGGGCAGAAACTCACACACCTCTAAAATGTCATACTGTCCCAAGATGTTTCTAGCACATGCGTGCAAGAAAACATAAAAAGGACACCTGCCCTTGAAATATCAAAAAAAAGGACACCTGCCCAGTAAATAGATATAAAAAAGGGGCACCCACAAGATAAATGTAAAAAAAGGCACTTACCTATGAAAAAAAGAAGGAAAAAAAGAGCACCTGCTTACCACAGAAAAACAATACCAAAGGGCACCTGCCCAGTATAAATCAAAAGAAACTAAAGGGCACCCGCCTATTACAAATCAAAATAAAAATAATTGCACTGGCTAGTTACAAATTAAAATGGACACCTGCCTGTGGAATATATGAAAAAGGGCAGCTGCACAGTAAATATGTAAAAACAAAAGGAGGGGGCACTTACTCAGGAAATATTTTTTTTTAAAAAAGGCACCTGCCAGGTAAATGTAAAAACCAAAAGCTCACCTACCCAGGAAATATAAAAAGCAAAAAAGGTACCCTCGGTTTTTGTTTATATTTACCAGGCTGGTGCCCTTTTTGCTTTTTATATTTCCTGGGGGGGGTGCCCTTTTATTTTTACATTTATCCGGGGGGGTGCCTTTGTGCCATGCCAAGTCCAGTGTCCAAATCCAATTAAGGGATTGCAGGTGGTGATGGTGGCAGCTGCTGTAGCTGGTGCTGTATCGCTGCTGGTAGGGATTCAATGGTTCTTGTGCAGTCACCACCTGTGTCATCAGCACTCATAGCATGTGGACCTGGCAGTGAAGCAAGTCATACCTGCCATCATGAAGGATGGTGTCCTGCCACCTTCTTGAAGAACCTTGGGCACCCGTGGAAAGAAATACACTGAACTCAGACAGTTGTGCACACAGGAAGAGGGATGGACACAGGAGTGGCATAATAAGTATAAGAGAAGTAGAACCAGCAGAAACATGGGGCATCATGCCACACACTAGTGGAGGAGTCAGACAGCCACAGTGGAATTTGTGTGGCATACCAGAGGCAGTGTAGTGTATCTGAATGGTAGAGGACTTCACATACAGTGAATATATCATGCTACGACGAATCATGACTGAGTCATGCAAGGGACACAGGACACTGGAAGGCATACCATGAAAATGCAGCATGTGCAACAGCAAAGCCAGAGTGGTGTAAGAAATGTAACAGTCCAAGTGGCTTGGAGTCATGCCCCCTCCATACTGTGCAGACCAGGTATCCAGCACACAGGCCAACACAGGTGTGCAGGACAACAGGCATCCATGGGCCGCCCTGGATGGCAACAAGTGTGGGACCCAGACACACACACACATACACACACGTAGTACACACAGTACAGTTGTATATGGATGGGACTGCCATGCAGCACTGTGTACAACAGGATGAGTATTATCAGAGTACAGTTCTGGGGTAAGCAAATGAGCATCTGACACACAATACCAGCTGCCATAATGCCAGTGTGAGACGTAGAGCTGCCTTGAGGCACCCTCTATCCCAGCAAATGCTGGTTCTACCCTTAGTATAAGGATCCTCCTGCACAGAGCCTGTGTAGGTCATCCACCCTGCAATGACCTAGTTGTGTTGTAATGTCTGCATGGTACCACCAATGTACAAGGGAATGAGCACACTATGGTTATCACTGTCTTGGGCAGAGACTACCAACTATGCATCAAAACATTGAACAAATACATGGTAAAGTACATTAAAGGCCCATCAATGACCACCCCTGCCACTGACCCCATGCCGCGGAAGGCCCAATCTGGTGAGATGCACTGGCATGGCACACAGGGCAGATGTCACTGGAGAAGGCACCAACATGGGCAGACCACCACAGGTACTGTATGCATCACATGTCATGCCACTGGGGTGTGGTACAAGTGTGGCCAGTGCCTACCACCATCAGACAGATACACATACTGAGGCCTCACTGTGTAGTGAAACAGATCTGACAAACAACGACAGGTGTACTACCTTAGGCAGTGTGCATTACTGTCACTTCCCTGATGTGCCAAGGCTGCAGCACAGAGGACATGGCACTGCATGGTGAAATGCACGTCAAGGCACAGTACACATGCAGCATAGCATGCCTGCTACAATGATGATCAAACCAATAGATGGCACAGTCCCTGACACACCACAGTGTCAGTGTTGGGACGGTGCCCCAAAGGCCAGATGAGTGTCCCCTACCACAAATACATAGGTGTTGGCTACAAAGACATGTGAGCAATCTGCTGAGATATAAATAGACATTCTCCTCCCACAACATAAGTATCCATTATAATATAGACATACAGCATAGACTATGAAACACACAATGCAGGGTACTTATGTGGACATGTGGCCAGTCACACTCAGCCTCCCCAGTCTCCCACCTTCATGACTAGGTAGTCCCTTCTGCTGTCTGAATGGTCCTGGGTAGCCCTGGCTGGGACCTGTTGTCTGTGGAGGGGGTTAATGGTGACATGTGATCAAACAGGATACATGCCTGTATACCAGTACTGTGCCACTGCAGCCACATATGTATTGCGGAGAAGGACAGTACCACGCAGGACACATCTTGCCATTATGCACAGCTGTGGAGCACCATCACACAGTCAGGTGTGACCATGGACTGGGCACACCCTCTATACTACATACCAGTGTTGTAGCTACCACCTAGCACTGTATATGCAAGGTCTATGTGGTGCCTCTGTCCAGCTTTCCTTGCCACCCCTGTCCAACATACCCATACATGTCAACTACACATCATATACACCTCATATTGCATAGTAGGTTGCATGTAGCATCAGGTCACTTATAATAGGGTCACATGAATTATACCAGTACAACAGTAGGGATAGATATCACACTGTAGGTTTAACCAAACACAATGGCCAGTCCTAGAGTGGCACACTCACTCCAGTATAATAGTATAATATGAATTATGTGGCATATGATAGATGTAGTTAATCACTCCAGTTTGAGATGTGGGGTCTCCCAAGGCCATGGCCATGACGCAGCCTTACAACCAAGAAGACATGAAAGTCCAATGTACCAGAAGTGACAGATTTGTAATTCAGAAAAAAAACATCATTCTACTCTCCTTTCAAGGCAGCGTTACCACATGGACTCCTTGTTGGCAAGGGTGACAGTAAAACAGTTGCCACTAGAATCTTGGGAGCCATTTGAGGTTATTGGAAACCAGGGAGAAGGGTTTCTTGATTGTTAGGGCCATTACCAATCCAGCATACAGCCCAGTTAAGCCACTTAAGTGTATGACCAGCCAGCACATGCCCCCCCAGAGGGTTTCCCTGTAAGAGCCCCGACAATCCAGCACAACATCCATATATTAGATGGCAAGCAATCCCCATATCTGTACTATTGTGGTACACCTCATGGTCCATTCCTCCCAGGTGGTAAAGAAACAATTACATCCCTGAGTACACTGAGGGCTATCATAAAATATCGGGGTTATCCTACCAATGTCAGCAAGCAGCACAATAAAACAAGAAACAATGAGCCTCCCATAATAAAAAGTACTGCTTTTACTATTCCAGAGCTTATAGTCTCAGGTTCAAAAGTAACCTCTTGGGAGGTCTCAATCTCTTCCATGTGCGCCCCCCTTCCCACAATGTACATATTACATACCATGTGGATCCACCATGAAGTTTCTAGCTGAGTGATAAGCACTTACCTCACGTTCAATCAATTGTAGTAGGAAATACATGAAGTTTACCAGACTTTACTGGGCCCCTCTGTCCCAAGGTTGCTGATGAGGGGTATAGCTCTAGAATGAATTTAGAAAGGTTTTGATTTCTTCCTGTATAGTCTGCATGCTGCCTCCACCCTTGCATATGATTTCACACTTGCTGCCATCCATTATCTCTCTTCAGGTTTGCCGAGGTTGACAGTGGTCTTAAGGCCTCCATAGTAACCATGGTGATTCACCACTTTCTGAGGTTGCTTCTACGAGGATTGTGTACATTCTGAACCCTACAGGTAACATGACCTGCAGTGGAGCTTGGTAAGAGATTTGAAACTTGATATTTTGCTCCTCAAGCTCTTTCTTCAGTGCATTATAAGTCTGCCATTGTTCCAATACCTCAGTGGATAGTCATTGTCCATTGCTATCTTACAAACATGGAACTAAAGGTCTTTATACTTTTTAGTCTGATTAATAACAACATGTTTCAACTTGAAGCTTTCAAATTGCAGAATGACAGATCTTGGGGTTACATTTTGATTCAAGGGCTATGAGATAAGGGCATGATATGCATGTTCCCCATTCAGGGGAATGTTTGATGGCAGATTCAATGTCTCCAACAGTAGTTGCTCTATAAACTCGATCATATTCAGAAACTCAGTACTCTCCTCTATCCCATTTATTCATTTATTTATTGAGAGCTAGGATTACAATGACCTTTGAACCAGAGGTTCTTTTACAATGGTTCTGCGTTAAACAAAGAGTAGTATAGCAAATATGGGTTACAGACAAGGTAGCTGCAGTTACAAGGTCACAAAGTCACAGGATAGAACAGATTACATGAAACATCAAGCAGTCAGTAAATTGATCTAGTCACATGACAGCAAAGTAGCAGCAATTACAAGGTAACAAAAGTTACAAGGGTAAAACAAATTATTTGAGCACCAAGCAGTCAGTAATTTGACCTAGTTCCATAAGTGCAAAGGGTTGGACAAAAAGTGCAGGCAAGGAGAGGAGGGGAAGAAGGGGTGGAAACAATAGAAGAAAGAGAGAGTGTGTGTGTGTGTGTGTGTGTGTGTACAGAGGACTTGAGGTGTCCAGTGAGGGAGGAGAGGGGCAGAGAGATGAGGGGGGTAGGGGTAAGGGGGAGAGGGGCAGAAGTCTACTATGGGCAGGAGGTCAGGGAGTGGTGAATGGGAGAGAGTGGAGGGAAGAGGTGAAGTGGGGGGAAATGTGAGGTAGGGGACACAGAGGGAGGGTGATAAGGGAGGGGTAGAGAATAGAGAGGGGTGAGGCAGAGGCTGGCCTATGTAAGGCAGTCACAGAGATTTAGAGCTAGTAGAAGCTGATGAAGCTTAGGTTTGAAAGCATCTAGTTTAGGTTCAGTAAGGATGTCAGGAGGGAGGCAGTTTATAAGGGAGGGTGCCCTGTATGCAAAAGTCCATCAGGCAAAAGAAGTCTTGTAGAATGGGGTAAGGTAGGAATGTTTAGAGGTGGTCCATATACACCTTGTTTTAGGTGCTGGCAACAGCAGGTTTTTGGTAAAAGAGGGAGTAAGGCCAAGACTGATCTTTTTTTGTGAGTAGACACATATGGTATGTAACCCTTGCCTGAAGAGGAAGCCAGTTGGTTCTCTCATAATAAGCTCACAGGTATGGGTTCACTTGTCAGATCCAGAGACCAGTCTGCAAGACTTGTTAAGTGCAAATGAGATTCTCTTTAGGTAGGTGTCAGAGGCAGCACCGTAGATAACTAAATTGTAGTTGACAAGTGAAAGGACTGAACTGGTAACCGCCAGTCTCAGGGCCTTGGGTGTCATAAAGTGTTGCTGTCGATATAGGATCCCAATCCTGGAGTTAATGACCTTAGCAATTTGGTTAATATGGAGATTGTATGAGAGAGCGGTCCCCAAATGTCCCAAAAATGTGGCCATTCTTTCAATAGGAATGACTCTACATCAAAAGTTGCTGTGTTCCAAGAGTCGGTGTCTTCAATATCAGAGATATGCTACCCCAAAATATCTACTCTCGTGTCTGTTTTCTTTAAGTCCTCTTTCATTTCAGAGAGGATTTGATGGTCTTGCTCCCAAAAAGCTTTCAGCTGTTGCAATACCAGTTGCAACTTCTCCCCTGACTGATTGAATGTTCCGACTGTATGCCCATTCACCATCACTATTTCCACATTGTCCCTGCTAGATTTGTCCAGTAATTACTGCCATCTTGCTGGGTTTTGCAGGTTCACACCATCCTGTTGGCATGAAAGTCCTGTTTCCCCATTTAATAATGTTTAGGAACAGAATCTGTGGGTATAGAGTGGGTTTAGGGGTTTTTAACTGCTGGATCAAGGGACAGCACTGTGTCTTGCTCCCAGCCATAGCGGTGATGTCACCTGAAGTCTTCCCAGATCTATATACTGCATACACATCCTACTGCATTCCTGTGCATGCATTCTACATGAGCCTCGATATACTACACATGTGGGCTATCACTGCTGCATGCTCTGTCAGTAATGGTGTACATGTTGGATGTGTTACACAATGGGTGTGGACTGCATGGTGCTCTGCAGGCATCCTGATGGTATGAACATTTGTGGGGAAATCCCCTACTTTGCTACATGGGTGTTGTATACTGTGTGATCACAGGTGATGGGAGGTGTGTGATGAGTACAGCACTGGGGGCATATGGGCACTGCTCTGCACTGCCTGGGTGATATGTTTGTAATGATACACAGTACACTGGGCCTGCATGCTGCCATGATTGGCCAACAGGTATTCGCATTTCACAGCAATGTCATACTCTTTTCTCAACAGCCCAGGTGCTGCCCCTGGGGCCAGCCCTTGCCAGGTTCCACCTAGGCCCCGAAAGCATTGCTGAGACATTGGTAGAGCAGTGTCAGAGAGCAAACCTTTGTGTCTAGTTTGGACCAGGAAGTTGGCTGACCCCATTGGCCCCCACCGATAGGGCCCAGCAACTCCCATCTCCAGATTAGCCACTGCCGTGCTGCTTCTGGCCAATGATCCTGACCCAGCCACCTCTGTGCCACCAATGCCCATGTCCCTGGCCTGGCCACTGCATTGCCATTCCATGCATATCCCCCTCACCCAGCCACCACTCAGCTGCCCAGGACCTAAGTTCCAGATGCAGCACTGACAATATTCAACCCCAGCCCACACACCAGTCCATGGTGCAGTCCAGTCCTGTGACTCCTGTCCCTGAGACAGTTCATGTTGCTAGCAGGAGGAAACCAATAGGTGACTGGGGGTTGGGGGACCACTATGCCACCACTTATTACTGTTTCATGGATGGATGGATGATTGGGGTTGGGGAGACAACTATATCACCAGAAGGTACTGTTCCATGAATGGCGGTGCAATTTGGGAGCCACTGTACTACTAGGGATTAGTGTTTCATGGATGGATGGGCAATAAATGGGACCACTATACTACCAGGATGTATTGTTTTGCAGATGGCTGGGTGATTGGAGATAGGGGGGACCACTATACCATCAAGCATTATTGTTTCATGGATGGATGGATGGATGGGAGATCAGGGATGGGGGGGACCACTATACCACCAGGTTTTATTATTTTCTTTTCATTTTTCCTTTTTATACTTGATAACTTGATCAGCATTATTGCCTGTTTTCATAAGTGGCAAGTCTGAACAAAATTACAGAAATAACATACAGTAAAAACATACATATACAATACATACATATACAGTACAAAAACATACATACACAGTACAAAAACATACATATACAGTAAAAAACATACATATACAGTACAAAAACATACATATACAGTAAAAAACATACATAGAAAATAAATACAATAACTAACAGTACAATTAATTCCTAGCATTACTTCTAAAACATGTGCATATAGTGGAACTATCTAACCAGAGGTTTAATCTCATTTCAAAAGCGGAGGGAGAAAGACAGTTACCAAGGGATGAGGGGATTGAAGTAAAGAAAACTATAGTTCTAAATTGCAATGATTTCTGATCATATGTATTTTTAACTTGGGGAATTTTAAAAATAGATTTACCCAGTGACTTGGTCCCAAAAGAATTAGAAATGTTGGGGAATAGAGTAAGTAAAATAATAAGAAGGTGACCCCTAGAAACCTTGTAGAGAAACATTCCCAGTTTCATCTTAATTCTATTTTCGAAGGGATGTTAGCCATACTTAGGAGATTACATCTATGGGTCGGGGTAAACCAGTAGCAAAACTTAAAATGTTATTGTACGTAATTTTAAGTTTAGAAATGATCTTTTCACTAGCAGATGAGTATATAAAAATGCTCTAATCCAGTACCCTAAGAAGAAAGCCATGGGTAAGTTGTGCCCTTAATAAAGGGGTAAAAAACTGTTTGATCCTATATAACAACCCCCCATCTCTGATGAATAATTTTTATGGTTGTTTGGATATGTGTTTCAAAAGTTAGTCTAAAATCCAGGATAATCCTGAGATATTTAAAATATTCAACTTCCTCAACCATGTCCCTGTTCAAATCTATCAGTGCAGGTATAGCCATGACCTACTTCTTGGGGCCTGAAAAAAATATAAATTTAGTTTTTTTTTTCCCTTCATTTGTATTTGTATCATTTGTTTGGAAATAAGCCAGTTATGAAATAGCAGAAAATCATTTTGTACAACATCAATTGCAACAAATGGGTCCATATTAGGATATTATACAATGGCAAGAAAATTTTCTGGACTCTGATTGGTCAGTGTGTCCCTGGCACAATGAGGTTATCCCAGCACAACCTCACTGTATTGATCTACTGCACCTTTGACTCATTTTCTTATTGATCTACTGTACCTTTGTTTCCTCTTCTCTTAAGAAATAAAGATATACTGCCTCACTAAAAATCTACTAAAGAATTACATTTTTTTTTACTTTGTATAACAATGAGCCATTGTATAATAGCAATAGTGCACAACAGGATGTGGGTTGTGCTGGGATAACCTCAGTTCTGGGATGTTGGATGCACTCAGCCTGTGGCCTTGTCCCTAACCACCCAGGCGTGAGGTTATCCCAGTACAACCCACACCCTGTTGCACATTATTGCTTAAATAAGTTACAGTGTTGTCAGCAAGCAAGATCATTGGAGATTTGCAACAGATTTGAGGGGTGGAATTTATGTAAAGTGAGAAAATTAATGGAACAAGGATGGAGCCCCGTGGGACTTCACACTTGGTTTCTTTAGATTGGGATAATACCCCATTAATAATGGTTTTGTGAGCCCTATTGGTGAGATAGTTCAAGAACCAATCAGAAACCTGAGTTGAAAAATTGACCTCTGTGAGTATAAAACATAACAAGTCATGGCTGATAAGATCAAAGGCCTTGGTGAGGTCCACAAAAACAGCTGCAACAGAGTCCCCTTTATCTAGGGAACCCTGTATGCAGCCTGTGAACCCCACCAAGGCTGTCTTGGTACTGTGTTTGTCTTAAATCCATGTTGAAATTTAGTAAGTAAATCATATTTTCCAAGAAATTCCATTGATTGGTCCATAACTATTCTCTCCAATATTTTAGAGAGTGGTGGTAGCAGGGAGATTGGACTATAATTAGACAAACTATCCCTCCCACCATTTTTAAAAATTGGTCATATATTAGTCATTTTCCACAGTTTGGCAAATTCCCCTTAGCAAAGTGAAAGGTTAAACAAATCTGAGATTGGTTGAGCCAAACCATCTATTCCCAGTTTAACAAACCTAAAATCAAGGTCATCATAACCAATTTTGGGCCTGGGATTATATTTAGTAATATAATCCCTAATGATTGCAGGGGTAATTGCCTTAAAGTAGAATTTTGGGTCACAGCTATCTAAACCTATGTCACTAGAAAACATTGCTATACTACTTTTACTCCAAACTTTTTCCAGGTCACAAAAAAATTATTAAATAATTCTGCCAGTAAAAGGGATTCCTTAATTAAATTATCACCATCCTTGATCACAAGCTCAGTTTGTTTGTAACCATTCCCGATTAAATCATTTAGTAATTGCCATGATCTTTTGGGGTTCTTAGAATTTTTTTCTTGTTCAGAGAGGAAATATTGTCTTTTAGATTTATGAACCTCAGTTTTGCTTTGATTCCTCAATTGCTTATAATTCATTAGACTAGGGGGATCCCATTTTTTGTACATTTTCACAGCTCTGTCTGTGTGTCTCGTCAATTTTAATAACTCTTGGCTAACCCACTTATTCTTATTAGCCCTGACACGTATTTGTTTTTTAGGTGCAATTCTGTCCAGAATTGAATTAACCAATTTGGAAAATAAATGAATGGATTTGTCCAAATCTTTAATAGTATGAAGAATTGTCCAATCAATTTTACTGCATTTTGCATTAACCAAGACTGAGTTTAATTTTTTTAAATTCCTTGTCTCGATAAATACCGGAGGATTTTTTTGTGTTTTCGTTGACCAATTACATTGCACAGGGCAGTGATTACTTAGTGCATCAGCTAATACATGTGATGAGATGATCTTGACAAGGTGCATAACAACTATCCAATCTAGGACATACTCTGTCCCTGTTTTGTAATTGTACCTTGTTGTTTCATTTGTAATTTGATATACCCCCATTTCTAACAGTGCCTCCTTAATTGATAAATTAGTTTCTGATTCCAATTTGCAATTAAAATCCCCCAATAACAACCACTCTTTATTCAGAATACAACTATTTAAATCCAGATAAAAGCTTTAAACCCTTTTTAATAAGTCCTGGGGGAATAGAAATTGAACTAATAACTAGATGTTTATTCTGACCAAGAATTAGTTCAACTGATATCATGTCACATCTAGTATCATCTCCTGATTGGTCTATTATTAAACAGACAGATTTGGATTTTGTTTAAATCAATGCACCTCTCCCCTTTTCCCTCTCTATCTTTTCTCAAAATATTATAACCCAGCATCTGTACTTTTGAACTATCAATCTTACTAGTTAGCCATGTTTCAGAAAAGGTAATTATATCAAAGTCATGTTGAAAAACCCAGGCCTCAAATAAACACCACTTGGCCTGGAGACATTGGATATTCAGATGTACTATTTTAAGGGTAGAATTAACTTGATTAGTACCCCCATTAGAATGAATGGTAATACCTCCAGAATAAAGGTAATAGGAATCCCAGGGCCCCGGATGAGGATGGACTGAACCTGAAATTAACAACAACAGTATTATCAATATTCTAATAGCTAATTTATAGTAGAAATTGCATTTGTCTTTTGCCTTGGTAACAATTTTGGAGAGGCTAACTTCCCCAGGTAAATAATAACTAAACAAATATGAAAAATAAATACAGGTAATTTTAGGCAAATCATTAAGCCATGGATTATTAAACTTGCCCCAATTGCTGAACAATGTAATATAAGAACCCTTAAATTCAGGGCTAAGTTCCAGCACATATGCAGGGCTGGGTCTTGGTGCCATTGTCAGTAAATCCTGAGCTAGTGTTATAAAACAAACAACTGATCAATACAAAATAAAACAACACTGTAAGAATGCAGGCTTGATAACTATAACATTTTATGTCTAACCATAAAATCCTAAGCTAAATATAAAAAGGGAAACTCACCCTAGTTATAAAGCTATGAATATTGCTGAAACCACAGAGCAAATTTTGGGACCAAGTGTGCAATGCTCATGTTTGCATGCGGTGTGAGCTTTTAAATGCTTAGCCCTCACCCCCAGTGGTGACATGTTCAGCTGCTGGCTCCCCTGAGACCCCTACACTCTGAACAGCACCAGGAGTCCAGTAGCAACTGTCCCAAAGCACCGGACAGTCTTAGACAGCAACAGGAGAGAGTTCATAAACAGGTAGGTGTGGAAGCAATGTTACAGCGTGCAGAACAAATCATACAGTCTCTCTGCATGTAAGAGCAGGAACGGACAGGTGGTGCAGATCGTCCTTAGTTGGAATTGTGGGTAGCTGAGTGGCATAAGCTTTTAAATGTTTAGCCCCACCCCTGTGGTGATGTGTTCAGCTGCCAGCTCCCCCAAGCCTCCTACACTCTGAACAGTACCAGGAGTCCTGTAGCAACTGTCCCAAAGCATCGGACAGTCTTAGACAGCAACAGGAGAGAGTTCATAAACAGGCAGGTTCAGAAGCAATGTTACAGCTTGCAGAACAAATCACACAGTCTCTCCGCATGTATGAGCAGGAACGGACAGGTGGTGCAGATCATTCCTAGTCAGAATTGCGGGTAGCTGAGTGGCGAGAGCTTTTAAATGTTTAGCCCCACCCCTGCGGTGATGTGTTCAGCTGCCAGCTCCCCCAAGCCCCCTACATTCTGAACAGCACCAAGAGTCCGTAGCAACTGTCACAAAGCACCAGACAGTCTTAGACAGCAACAGGAGAGAGTTCATAAACAGGCAGATGCAGAAGCGGTGTTACAGCTTGCAGAACAAATCACACAGTCTCTCCTCAGGTATGAGCAGGAATGGACTGGTGGTGCAGAGCATCCTTAGCTGGAATTTACAGCAACATGGTTGCTAAGACAGTGCTTCCCTACATACAAAAGATCCCATTGTGTGCATTAAAATGGCATCTTAACACCTTGTATGCCCAATGAGCTCATTTGCATGCTAAGTCTGAATATGGCCCACAGAAGACTTGACATTATCCCATTTTGGGCAGCACTATCTCCTATGGGCCATATGCAACCCTGGTCCATGTCAGTACTGTGCAGATTCACTTAGTGCTGTGATGATGTGGCCTGATATTCAGGCAGTTAACACTGTTCCATGGGCGAGCACTAACCACTACCACTAATAGCCAGTTGTGTGCAATCACAAACACAGTGCAAATGGTTCTACTGTAGTTGTGCTCGTCTCTTAATAAGGGGGACCCTTGTGATAATATGTCTACTATTCAGGAAAAACAGAGACAAATTCCTGGCCCTGTTACAAAAAGAAATATATATTTTGCCTGCCAGAAATAAGCTTGTCATCCCTTTTTAAATACAATAATTTATACATATAGAAAAATTTCGTAAAATACTTGACATTATTAAAAATGTAATAGTTAAAGTACAGTCGAGGTACTACTTCATTATATTCTGAGGTTACCCTTTGGCAGGGGAAAGTAGGTAACCAGATCTGAATGTTTGTTTAAACAGTTCACATACCATATAGGCATTTATTAATAAATTGCCTTTTTTGAACTCTAACTGTATCTAGGATGCTAAGAATTTCCTTCTAAAGTATGCCCTTGTGCTCATATTAACATTATGCTATGGATCCACTAAATTATATTTGAACTGGTGTAACCAATTTAACTGTTCTATGATCTCTCTTTATTAGTTTTAATGCTCAGTGCAACATCAACTGTATAGTTTTTTTGAATATGCTACGTAAACTATAATTTGTATTAAAAGAAACGTGGACCTCAATACAGTGTAAATTGTTTTTGTCTGCATGTATTGATTGTTTATTTTTATTTTTTTTTTATATTTTTTGTAGTATCTTGATGCTATTTTCCTTTCTGTAATTTTTTTAGTGTGTAAGCCTTTGGCTGATCAAATAAACTTGCAATTGAACTGAAACTGAACTTAAACCTGGCATTTGAAAGGTTAGACTATGACTGTGCAAGACTGGTTCTTGCCTTTGTCTGTGGGGAAGGTGACAAAGCTAATATTGTTTGACTACTTTTTCAAGTTTCATTTATGTACTCTTATTTTTTATGATTTTCAAGAAGGACTGTTTCATTAACATGGAGAGCAACAGAATAACCAAGAGCTGGTTGTCAATTACCTGAGCTATTGGTGTTGTTTGTGCCAAGTGATGTTGGAGTTTGCTCAGTGGGAGGAGAAGGTAGAGATGACGAGCTGGAGAAATGAAAGCTCTTAATGTTTCCATTTGCCTCTCCAGTTTTCCCTCCAGTTCATTTTGAGTTTTTTTTTAATCAAGTCCTCTAGACTTGAGGAGTTAGGCTGTTGGCTAACCCCTTGTACCCTATGATGGATTTGTTGGTTGTTGTTATAGTATTGTTGTTCCATGTTTATACCTCTGTATCCACTATCCTCACTTCCCCTTTGAGTATTCAACTATAGTTGCAGCCACTGCCATGGGCAGATATTTCCTGACATTACTCTGATATCTCTAGAGAAATTCCCGCTGCCTGCAGTACAGCTTTAGGGCCACCAGACAGGCTCTCTTTAGAAATATTGTGAAATGTCTTAAAATATCTGGCAATGTCACTGGCTGAAACTGTAGCATGGTACCCTCCAGAAAAAACATTCTGGTCCTGGGAACTTTGATGGAGCACCTCAGAGTCCATCAAAAACCTGGATTGATCTAGAGATTAATTTTGTGGAGGATTATTGCTTTTCTTCTTTCCTTGTTTCATGTGATTCTTAAGGATAATTAGTCCATTTACTTATATGGATAGAGCATCCAAAGTAATACCCTCTGGTACTATGACTTGGGTAGGTTCCCTTTCTTTTGTGGTTTCCTCAGGTCAAATAATCTGTATTAGTGCCCCAGCCTCATTTACAAGCTACTCTAATTCTTCGTCTTTATCATGATTAGCACAAGTCTGATGTTTTGGGGTAATGCATTGAAGATGCTGGATAGTTTGGTACCTTTTATTGGACCAACATATGTTGTATACAAAGATGGTACAGTACACAAGGTTTTGGGGGCCTATATGTATATATCTTCTTCAGGTGAGCAGCAAAATAAGGAAAAGCTGCATTTATATACACTGTAATGCATTGTTTCAAAACAATTTATGACAGAATAGTGAAAAGGGGAGTGGGCAACCAAAAGGAACAGGTGTATAGCTGTGAAGGAATGATGAACAGGAAGTGCTAATATATTCACAAGAGAGGCTGAAAGGATGCCTTGCTCTGTTAATTTGAAAGGTATCCTGACTGGCACTTAGTGCTCCTGTGCGAAGGTGTCGCATTATTATTGGGCCTGTCTCATCAGCCATGGATCTCTCTACCCAGGGGAGGGCTGTCCACCTCCCTCTGGAACATTGTCTCCATCGTCCCCACTACTGTCACCCTCATCAGCCTCGACAGCTATCCCATGGTCAATGCCATGTTGTGTAGTATGCAACAGGCTTTCAAGGAGCTGTACTGTAGGGTACCGCTGGACCTGTCTAGGCAATGGAAACATGCCTTCAGCATTCCAAATACACACTTAATGATGTTCAGTGTGCAGGCATGTGCCTCATTGTAGCGTTCTTTGGCTGGGGATGTTGGACATTGGTAGGGGGTGAGCAGCCAGGGCCTCAGTGGGTAGGCACTGTCACCTGTGTGGATAGTGACATGGTTAGCTCTTTGCCTTCCCTTGCTGTGCCCCTTGCCTGCCCTGGCACCTCACCGGCTTGCCCACCCTGCCCTCTCCCATTCCATGGCCTGCACTGCCCGTCACCCCTTGCCTGTCCCATACTCACCCACCAGGTGGCCTGTGGGGATGACCCACATTCAAATCTGTGGCACAGCATGGAGCTGTGCCAGATGAATGCATCATGTGCACTCCCATTGGTCATGCACCCCGTGGCATCGCACACCACCTGGCAGTTGATACTTGGGCTCCCCTGCCTATTGATGTATGCTAGACCCTCGGGGCCAGGTGGTATTTGGATGCCCACATGGGTGCAGTCAATGGCCTCAAGCATGGCAGGCATATGTGCTACCCTGTGAAAGTCCTGCATGGCTACTGTATGCTCTGCCTGTGTGCTGGGGAAATGGATGTATTCTGAACCACGTGGCAGCGTGGCATTGAGGAACTGTGTGAGGAGGTGTGATGTGGCCGACTGGGTTATGCCTGTGGTGTCCCCTGTTGATCTTTGGAAGGTGCCCATGGCGAGCAGGCACATGACTGCTGTGACTTTCGTCTCCACAGATATTGCATGGCTCCGTCTTGTGGGTGCCTACATCTCCACATTGCATAGCTCACAGAGCTGCCTCAGAATTGTTCTATTCAGGTGGTACTGGCCCACTATCTCCATGTCGGTGAAGTTCTTGAAGACGGTGTGGTCACGGTACAACCTGTGTCGGGCATACTGGTGATGGGTCCTTCCTCGGCCATGTCGCTGTTCTGCCTGCCCCCTCACACCCCTCATTATGGCCTCCATCATGTATGATGCTCCGTCCATGGCCCCTGCTGTCTCATCTCCCCCTGGGCAGTTGGCTGCTATGGGATGTGTGGCACCCTGGTGCACTGCCTGGCACTCTGTGACTGCCTGTCCCTCTCACTCTCTCTGCCCCTTCTCCCTTTCCAGTGCCACCTCTGTCACTCTCTCTCTGTGGCTGCCTCTGTCTGCATCTTTCTTTCTTTCTTCCTTTCTTGTTTTCTCTCTCTCTCTCCTTCCCTCTCTCTTGCCTGGTGCAAGTGCTGTCTGTGTGCTTGTGCCTGGTATTTATAGGCTCATGTCTGCTTGGTGCATCTTGGTTTTGCTCCACACATGCGCCATGGTTCCACTGTTGTATATCGCACTGCGTTGGATATTCATGGGCACGCCCCATGCGGTTGCACCTGCATTCATTATAGTTGTGCATTAGCGCAATGGTATTTGCACTGTGTATTGGCTCCCACTGAATATGGCTCCTTGGCACAATCCCTCACTTGTGCCGGCGCAACTCAGTTGCACCATGCGCAACTGCTTTGAATATCCGGGCCACAGTATTTTTAAAAAGTAACATACAGTATTAAAGTTGTCCTTAGTGTGTCATAAATCCAGTGTCCTGGCTGAGCAGGTTACAGTACAGATTACATTTTTTTATATATTTTAATTCCCTTGTCCTTCTCTCCTGTCTGTTTTTGAAATTGTCTCTTAATAATAGAACAGACATGTTTGAGAGGGAATGGCTGGGTTGAGGAAAAATGTTGTCCTACTGGTGTGCTGATGATCTAGTTTACTATTTATTTATTTTTTTTAAACTTTGTTTATTCATCCTACACCCCGGGCATCCTTCAGGAGTGCCCACACGGATCACCACCCTACTCCCTACTCCCTACCTGAACCCCCCGCATCTCCCTGACTCCCTCTCCCAAACAACCACAGGCAGACCCGACCCCTGGTACCATCTCCGGGGCTGATTCCCTCCCTCGTCGGCTACTTCTAAGTGTGAGGGACCTACCTGTAAAGTTGTCAGGCCCTCTGGAGGGAGTTCTTAGGGGCGTCTGGGCCGGTATCTGGGATGTGGGAGGGTCCACCGGGGCCACCGTCATCTCACCAGCGTATAGGAGGCATTTCTCTTGTTTTTTTCCCAACCCCGCGGAGCTCAGCTAACACAGCAATGTATTGCCATAGCTCCGCCCTTCCCCTGGCATAGAAACATAGAATTTGACAGCAGATAAGGACCGCTTGGCCCACCTAGTCTGCCCATTTTCCTACCTAACAGATAAGCTGCAGATCCTAATTAACCAACAGCTTACTTCCTCCTACCCCCCACTAGGACTGCATTATGTCTGTCCCATGCATTCTTGAATTCCCCCACTATTCTTGACTCCACAACCTCCTCAGGGAGGCTGTTCCATGCATCCACAACCCTCTCTGTGAAAAAATACTTCTTCATACTACCTCTGAGCTGTCCCCCCTCTATCTTCAAATTGTGCCCCCTTGTTCTTGCACATCTCTTTTTCTGAAAGATGCCACCCTCTTGGATTTTGTTGATTCCCTTGAGGTGCTTGGAAGTTTCTATCATGTCCCCTCTCTCCCTCCTTTCCTCAAGGGTATACATATTAAGCTCCTTTAGTCTTTCTTCATGTCTTCTGGTGCAGACCCTGCACCATTTTGGTTGCCCTCCTCTGGACAGCCTCCACTCTGTCAATGTCTTTGCGGAGATGGCGTCTCCAGAACTGCACACTGTACTCCAGATGGGGTCTCACCAACTGTCTGTACAGAGGGATAACAACTTCCTGTTTTCTACTATTGATGCCTCTCCCTATGCATCCCAGTATCCCCCCAGCCTTCCTTACTGCCTCCTCACATTGCTTGCCAACCTTTAGGTCATCTGATATAATTATCCCCAGGTCCCTTTCCATTTTTACTGTTGTCAGTATCTCACCCCCCATTGTGTACTCTTGCCCTGGGTTTTTGTTTCCTAGGTGCATTACCTTGCACTTCTTTGCACTGAATCTGAGCTGCCATACATTTGACCATTCCTCCAACCTTGCCAAGTCCCTTCTCATCCTTTCCACTCCATCTGGTGTATCAACCCTGTTGCAGATCTTTGTGTCATCTGCAAAGAGACATACTTTTCCTTCCAGTTCCTCTGCAATGTCACTTATAAAGACATTAAAAAGGACCAGTCCCAGTACTGAACCCTGCGGTACCCCACTAGTAACCCTCCTTTCTTCACTGTGGACTCCATTTACTACTACCCTTTCCCTGTTGTCTAGCCAATTTTTTATCCAGGCTACCATCTTGGGACCCACTCCAAGGCTGGCTAACTTGTGTATTAATCTTTTGTGTGGGACTGTATCAAATGCCCTGCTAAAATCTAGGTAGGCCATGTGCACAGCCCCTTCCTGGTCTACTACGTTGGTCACCCAGTCAAAGAAATCTATTAGATTAGTCTGGCATGACCTTCCCATCGTGAATCCATGCTGCCTTGCGTCCTGTGCCCCACTGGCCTCTAGGTACTCAACAGTTCTTTCCTTCAGAAGTGATTCCATCATTTTACCTACCACTGAGGTCAAAACTAACTGGTCTGTAGTTTCCTGCCTCTGTCGTGCTCCCACTTTTGTGAAGAGGAATCACATCCGCCCTCCTCCAGTCCTCAGGAACCACCCCATCCTCCCATGATTTGTTAAAGAGAGTAGTCAGCAGTGTCATTAGTTCTACCCTTAGTTCTTTTAGAATTCTTGGGTGAATCCCATCAGGCCCCATTGCTTTGTCCACCTTCAATTTTATTAGTTCTTTCAGAACACTTTCTCCTGTAAATGGACTGGTATCGACCCTCGTCTTCAGAGTGTACTCTTGTTTGGTTTAGGTACCTCCCCCTCCTCTCCCTTTGTGAATACTGAGCAGAAATATTTGTTCAGTAGCCCTGCTTTTTCATTGTCACCCTCTACCCATATTCCTTCCCCTTTATTAAGCCTCAGTATTCCTCCTTTGGCCTTTCTTCGCTCCCTAATGTATAAAAGGTCTTATCCTCCTTCTCAACAGAGTTGGCTATCCTTTCCTTGGTTTGGGCCTTTGCTGTTCTGACTGCTTCCCAGCCTCTTTCTGCTTTAACTGATAAAATTCTCTGTCCTTCTCCTTCTGTGTTTCCTTATATTTCCTGAATGCTATCCTTTTCTCCTTAACCTTCCCTGCCACCTCTTTTGAGAACCATAGCAGTTTTTTCCTTCATTGTGTTTTGTTGATTTGCTTTACACAAAGCCTTGTTGCCTCTGTGATGGTTGTTTTGATTACTCTCCATTGTTCCTCCACCCCTCCTTCTTGCCTGTTTGCTAGTGCTTTTCTGAGGCACTCTCTCATTTTCCCAAAGTCAGCCCTCCTAAAGTCCAATACTCTTGCTTTTGTATGGCTTGATTGTATGGCTGTGTTTATCATGAACCACACTGTTTGGTGGTTGCTTGTTCCCAGATGGCTACCCATCTGGGTATGCGCCGAGCTGCTCAGTCGGCGATTCCCCCAGCCAACGCCAGAGCTCACTCCATGAGTGATCATTTCCCATCCCCTTCCCCGGGAAGAAAGTGCGCTGCTCTCTCTTCCCCCCCGCCGACTCCCAGTGATTCCTGGCTCGTTCCCGAACCCAGGTCGCCAGCGTGGTGCGAGGTGTGGTGTTCAGCACCTCAACCCTCAGCGCCACCGGGCTGGATGATCTGGTTTACTATTGTGTGTTGGTAGTTGTTCATCCTGATTTGCATTGTTTACCTTGTTTCACCTACATAGCACCATTTCTGCACACTTTGCACTGAATTCAGGTGGTCTCCATTGGAAGATGGGGACAGTATATATGGGCAAACACTTTTTATTGTCTTATATTCCTGGTACGAATTAGGTAAACTACATTGCTTGATAGACATGTGTAGGATCCATTTGTTTAGTGCTGTTCTGGTCGGTTTTGATTGCCATCTGTTTGAATATGTGGGTGCAGGTCTTGCATTTTTCATTGTTGCATGCTGTCGTTCCTCTCATACTACGGTTATTTTGATCACCTGGGAGTTTGCTACAAATTATTATGTTAGAAAGGTTAGAGGCTACCTGCAGGCAATGACAAGTAGCTCAGGGAAAATGACTCTAAGGGCTCGATTCTCAAACTGGGCTTAGATTGGCGTAAGCTGTGGCAAACAGCAGCTCCCACTGAAGCCCGGTGCACCAGGGACCCTGCACCTGATTCTGGTAGAGGAGTACTCCTGGCACCTACATCACCACACTTGTGGCAACCCCTCTCATGTGACAATCACTTGGCACATGGAAGGGTTTGCCACAGGCGCCTTGTGGCAAAGGCAAGCGGTGCCCCCTCCCCAATCCCTGATGTCCCATTATTATAACATAAAATAACACCCCTTTCTTTGATGGTCCAGTGGCCCCCCTTCCCTGATCCCTGATGTCCTGTTATTATAACCTATGATAATGCCCCTTTCTTTTTGATTTGATAATGGACACTACTTCATTACTCAACAAAACATTATTTAGGTTCCACCTTCTAGTTTTTGCTAAATTATTAAATTCCTGGAAGTTTAATACTATTGGGGAGTGATCTGAAAGCATGTGGTCCTTATTTTTGGTTTGGTTTATTCTGGTAATAAATAGTTTTGGAACATACATTTGGTCTATTCTTGATCTGTACTGATGACACTGAGACCAATAAGTACAAACTTTACATTAGAATTCATTAGTCACCAAGCATCTACAATGTTCATGTTAGCAACCTGGTCACTCAGATCATTGTCAGAGTTAGATCTACTCATTCTATAGCTATATTTATATATATATATATATATATATATATATATATATATATATATATATATATATATATATATATATATATATATATATACAGTATATACTGTATATGTCTATATCTGTCTAAAAAGGGTCAATTATTGTGTTGGTGTCTCCAGCAAATATAACAAGCATTTGTCAATGCTGAATGTTTGCTTGCTGGCATTGGCAGTGTAGAAGTTATAGAGCTGCATAATAGGAATGGCAACGAAGTATTGCACTGAAGCCAACCCCACCACCACCCTGCAGAGAGTGACAGGCATTGGGGTGTGCCTTTGGGTCATCAGGCATAACGACCATGCCATTTCACCACACCCTACCCTGCAGACACTGACAAGTGTCACGGTGTGCCTTGGGGTCTTTGGCCCTTATGCGCACCCCATTCCATCAGGAAATACGGTGAGATGGGTGCGGTATAGGAGAATGGGGTCAAGTTTGGGCCCGAAGAGTCCGAGGCACACCTTGATGCCTCTCACTGGCTGCAGGGTGTGGGTGGGGGTGGAATGGTATGAGCATGACAGGCAAGAATCCCAAGTCACACCCTGATGCCTGTCATACTCTACGGGGTGGGGCGTTATGGTCGGAAACCCTAATGCCTCAGGCATTCATTGGTATTTTCACTCCAAATTTTCAACATGGTTTTTTTGTGACCCCCACCTCATGAACAGTGGCAATATCAGTTTGTTAGCCGAAAACTGCTTTTACACAGCGACTATGGCATTTGGCACCACTGGTGCAAAAACACATTCCAAACAGGATGTGAAAAATGACAGCGGTACTGTTCATGGGGAGGTGTAAAAAATGGCAATGTTGAAAATCTGCTGTGAAAATCTTAAAAAAATTGGTGAAGTCACGAGCGTGCATAGAAACTGTGCAACGCACACCCGTAATGTAACTAGTTTGGGGATTTTTTTATAGCAGATTGGTAACACAGGCATTTTGGAACCTCCGATCATGAACAGTGTCAGTGTGATTTTCTTTATCAGTCCCGAACAATGATTTCCCACAGCGACCACACATCTCTGCACTGAAAGTGTGAAAACACATTTCGGCCATGTTGTGGAAAATGACAGCTGTACTGTTCATAAGGAGGTGTGGAAAAATGCCACTGGTGAAATCTGACTGAAAATATTACAAATTCATGAACTTACGAGGTGTGTGAAAACTGTGTAATGCTCACTCGTAACACAGTCATTTTATGGAGTTTTGTCACCAAATTTTCAACATAGCCATTTTAAGACCTCTGCTCATGGCCAGTGTCACTGTGATTTTCTTAATCTGTCCCAAACATTGTTTTCGCACACCGACTGTACCATTGTGAGCTACATGTGCGGAAACACATTTTTGGTGAGATGTGAAAAATGGCAGCTGCACTACTCATAAGGAAGTGCGGTAAAATGGCACTGTTGAAAATCTGGTGTGCAAATATTACAAATTCGCAAACTTGGCAGCGTGCGTAGGAACTGCGCAATGTGCGCTCCTAAAACAGTCATTTTTGGGAATTTTTTCACCAAATTTTCAACATAGCCATTTTAACACCTCTGCTCATGAACAGTGTTACTGTGATTTTCTTAACGTGTCCCACACATTGATTTTGCACACCGACTGTGCCATTGTGCGCTACATGGACAGAAACATGTCGTGGGTGAGATGTGAAAAATGACAATTGTACTGCTCATAAGGAGGTGTGGTAAAATGGCAATGTTGAAAATCTGGAGTGAAAATATTGAAATTTTGCAAACTTACGAGCGTGCATAGAACTGCACAACACACGCTCGTAAAACAGTAATTTTTAGGAATTTTTTCACCAAATTTTCAACATAGCCATTTTAAGACCTCTGCTCATGAACAGTGTCACTGTGATTTTCTTAATGTGTCCTCAGACATTGATTTCAGGATAATCGACGCGCCATTGTGCGCTACATGGACGTGAAACACATTTTGGGTGAGATGTGAAAATGACTGCTGTACTGCTCATAAGAAGGTGTGGTAAAATGGCAGTGTTGAAAATCTGGAGTGAAAATATTGAAAATTCGTGAACTTATGAGCGTGTAGGAACTGTGCAACGCATACTCGAAAAACAGTCATTTTTAGGAATTTTTCACCAAATTTTCAAAATCAGGTTTTTGAGAGCTCACCTTATGAACACTGGCAGTGTCGTTTCATTAATCATTCTGGAAAGGTGATTTAACACAGTGGCTGTTAAATCACCCTTTGGGCCCGAGTAATGCCATGACAGTGACAGCATTCATGAGAAGGGGTCTCAAAAACCCCATGTTGAAAATTTGGTGCAAAAATTCCAAAAAATGCCTGAGATATGCAATAAAGTTGAAAAAACCCTATCTATTCCATTATACAGCTTACCGGCATTTCTTCAGTTCGCGGTCGACTTTGAAGAGTGCAGATGTGTTCCCGGTCTGCCGAAGATTGTCGTGCCAAGCCCGGAGGTAAGTATGGGGTGAGGGGTGTGTGGGAGGCAGGGTGGGCAGTAGGTGGGTGTGGGTTGTGGGAGGGGGGCAGGGAGAAGCGCCGAAGGACAGTTTTTTATTTGCAGGTGTATTCTTTCTTTATTGAGACGACGAGGGACGTTTGCCACGCTTGGGGTGGGCTCCAGCATGGCAGCTGAAAGGCTGTTCAGGGGGCTGGAGCGCCGACTGGGGATTGGGCACCCTGGCCGGGTTATAATACATTTTGCCATGTTGGGGTGGGGTTTCAGTATGGCACCTGGATGCTTGGGGGAGAGACAGTGGAGCCGACGGGGATTGGGCACCCCATCAGTGACAGCATTGGGGAGAGACAGTGGAGCCAAATGGGGATTGGGCACCCCATCAGCCATAACATCATTTTGCCACGCTGGGGTGGGCTCCAGCATGGCACCTGGATGCTTTGGGGGCGTGCAGCCGGATGGGGGATTGTGACGGCCGTACAGTGTGGGGGAAGAGGCGCATGAGAACGCAATGTGCGTGCGTCGCACGGGTGTGTGTGTGTGTGGGGGGAGAGCCTGCTCACTCAGGTGGAGCTCTCCCTTTCAACTGTATGCCACTGCATTTTGGAGCTGTCATAGACAGCTGCAGCAGTGATTGGCACTCTGCGACCGTGCCTGCAAACACACTGACTGAATTGGAAGAGGCTGACACACCTCTGGAAAACTCGTATGATGGTACTATGTTTCTTGCACATGCGTCCAAGCAAACATAAAGATACTGTAGAGAAAATGAGTCACCTTCAGAAATATTTGTATAAATATTTTGTTAGATGAAAAGGTTGAACCATATATATAAATGAAAGTACAATACTCTTCCCCAAGTTTGCCATTCAAAATCAAATAATGACCATCTGAATCCGCAAATAATTAGCTTAAGTGAAATTTCAGGGTGCTTTTAAATAATACCAAAACACAGTCTTTGAATTGTCACTGGCCTCAAATACTTGCTCAACCCACTCCTGCTGCATTACTGTAGCTAGTGGTTGTCCTTCATTAAATATTCACTAAAAATACCACAAATGGCTTAATCTGGTTAAATGTCAGTTAGCATCCATCTGTATCCTCCTCCCCAGGGTGAGGCTGAAAATAGGCAGAATTGTCTAGTCCTCCTTTCCTGGTCAACAAAAACTAAAGAAATAAAATAAAAAGGGACATTATCATATGTTATACTGTAATAATAGGGACTTTGGGGATGGGGAGGGGAGCCACTGGACCAACAATGAAAAGGGTGTTATTTTATGTTATAATAATGGGAACACTGAGGATCAGGAGGTCAGCCACCAGACCATCAGTGAAAGGGATATTATTTTATATTGTAATAATGGGGACACTGGGGATCGGGAAGTGGGCCACAAATAGACTGCTCTCCCAGAGGAGAATTTTCAAAGTAGCCTTAGACCAGCACTGGCTTGTCTAACGGTACTTAGAATTTCTCCCCTCTGGGAGAGTTCTGTGAATCCCCTATTCAGTGATGTGGTAACTTGCATCTGCCACATGCCCCCTAGTACCAGGTCACAGCCTATTTTTGGGTACACAGGCAGTGCAGGCCCCTTTTGGGGCATGGCAGCCTGCGGGTTGACACAGGCTGCCATTGTGAATTGCTCCCAGCATATTGCTTGGCACAAGGTGCACCTTGCACCTTTCGTTTTGGTGCAAGCCCCCTTGCACTGAAATGGGAGCTTTGAGAATCAAGCTCCTAGTCTTTACATCTTCACCAGCTTGGGTTCTAGTTCATTAATAATTTGCTGAAGGGGTGTCAGCATGGCTCTGTATGTAGCAACTATGGATGTGTGATAAGTTAGATTTTTCTGTGCCTGTATTCTAGTATATTTCCTTGTGGTATTAGTATAGCATGTTCCATTTCTCTGTCAAGTTGTGATGGAGAGTGGACTTGTTCGATGAAGGAATTACAAAATGAGGTGAGCTATCACTTTCTTGTTATCTCATCTTAGTAGATCTGATGATATCAAATTGCCTGACTGTAGAGCACAGATTTTTTTGTGTGCATTGGGTAGAAGCTGAAATTATGCCAGTATCAGTGTCTGTCAATGGGTTTTCTGTAAACAGCAGTTTGTATATGTCCATCATTTGCAGTTCTGACAGTGCAGCTAGAAAATGTATGCTGGTGGTGGAGAATTTAATGTTGAGATTTATACTGTGGTGAAAGGTGTTGAAATCCTGATGGAACTTTTTAAGGGAGTGCTTACCTTCTGTCTAAATGATGAACATGTCATCTGTATGCCAGAGATAGACTAATGGTTTATAGGGGTGGTGATGAAAAAACATCTTCTAGACAAGTCATGAAAAGTCTGACATATTGTGTCATTTTTTGTGCCCATTGCTGTCCACTCCTCATGATCTGTAAAAAGTGCCTGTCATAAAATGTGAAGTTATGTGTCAGAATGAATATTATTAGGGTGTTGATGGTGGTTTCTGGAATGTATCTTGTGGATATGTCGTCCTGTAAAAATGTCTGACATGTTGATCTGCCATCTTCATGTGGGATATCAGTTTCAAAGGTAATGACATCCATTGTGGATAGGATAGTGCTGGGTAGTAGTTGCCCAGTTTGCTTCAGTTTCCTGAAAACATCTGTAGTATCCTGAAGAAAACTGCTGGTAGCTGTCACTACTGGTTTTAAAATGGATTCTATGATGCCCAGATAGAGCCATACTCAACCCTTGAAATAACACTCATGACCATTAGTATTGATTTTGGCAGAAAAGGCCAAAAGTTTATTTCAACTTGATTGTCAGCACTAATAGCATTCACATTACATCAATCAAAATTGGTGATAAAATACAGACAGGAAATATCATAAATCATTATCACAAACATTATCATATGCAAAATCTATCATACAGTATTCCTCTGGGGCAGCAGGTGACATCGGCTATTACTGAACCATTCGGGAAACAAGCCAACCCTCGGCCAAAGAAGGCCCGGCAAAGCCCCACTGGGCCAGCCAGCTTCCTTGACAAGGCTGTTCAATGGACCAGTGCCACTAGGCCACAGGCATGCAGTTGTGCCCTCACTGGGCCTCAACTGCCTGCTCATCATCCCCCACAGTTGCTGGCTCCACCAAATGCTGTGCAATGCCTCTTCTGGAATGTGCCCTCACCGGGCTGCCTCCATTCACATGTCCAGTACTATGTTACTTCAGCCAAAAATTCTGAGTCGTCCGCCATGAGATCCAAAAATTAATTTATGAATCCCCCACCAATGCCACAGAAGAATACTATACCCATGTCTCCAACACATTCTGAATATTTAAGTTGAAAATCGCTTGCCCTATGTCTGACAGGTGCACCCCATCTGAATCAAAATAACTCTCCTTCCCTTGTGCTATGTCCTGGTGGCAGATGACCTGCATACCCCTTGGAAGGCAAAAACATGACACCACCCTATTTACCTCCCTGTGGACTTTCCACAGAGACCTAGCTGCTTGTCCCTTTCCCCATTTTCGCCAAGGCATGATCCTTGACCAGGCTAACTTCGTGTCCGGCATCTGCCTCCTTATCCAACCCAAATCCACCATTATCCCCCTCATCACATCTATAGATGACAGACTCCCCAGATCATTTCCCCCCAAATGAATTATCAAACCCTGTGGAGGCTCCCTGATTAACCCCAGCTTTTTCAATACTGGTATGAGGTTCCCCCACCTCATGCCAGCGGTTCCACACCAGTGTGTGTTTGCTTTGTCTGCTGGGATGCCCAGTTGATCTCCTTGGCCCTGCTGGGATGCCCAAGCACACACTCTCCTAATGAAAGAATGGTCAATCACATAAAATATTTTGATCCCAGGAGGTGCACCTGTAAGATAAATCAAGCAGTTACTGATTAATACTTTTTTTTTTTAATATGGAATGCCCCCTTCCAGCTCCCCCACTCTGGGCCTGATGTAAGCTTTGTAGGCCCTTGACTGCCAGCATCCAATTATTTTAATCTCAGCCTCCAGGCAACCCAGCCAGGCTGCCTCCATGGTGGCCCCAATCCTGAAAGAGTGAGTGCTAAAGAATCTGGGGTCCCGACCCGCTGCCCTAATCCCCTTCTTAAAAACTGCCCCAAATTGGTACCCGTTTACTGGTTTTCCATCAGCATGGGTGAAAAAGGTGCCCTACCCAACACCTCTATTCTCCATGTGTTCTTGGTGATGGTCCATAGGCACAGAACACATCCTTGAGCACGACAGAAAGTGATTATCTTGCTGGGGCTGCACTGTGCCATTTTGGACTGGTGCAGCGACAGCCATAGCATTAACACTTGTTAACCTGACATTCCCTCATTGTAGGTTGTACCCTGCCTGCATGAAAGGATCCTCCCCCAATTCTGACACCCTTAAAGCACTGAAGAAAGCACAAGTGAATAACTCTTTAAAGAGTCTCACTTCGTCCTCGGATGAGCATATCCCTGCCAGTTTGCCCAATATCTCAAATGAAGGGTGCATGCCCGTGGTTAAGTGGGGGAAGAGCTCCTCCCCCACATCCTATTTCAGCCATCAGGCTTATAACTGCCCTGCTTAGAGCGAGTTGCACTCGCTGCACTCGCTCCGTGCTGCTTACTGGGGCTGGGTCCTGCCTCTGTACCCCCCCCACTCCTTCCCTCGTTGTCCCTTCTCGTTGTTTGGTTTCCTTCCCTGCCCTCCCTTCCCCGTGGTTTCTGTTTTCCTTGTTTTTGTTCTTTTGGGGGGGTTCGGCCTCCAGCCGCAGCACTGTAGTTTGTTCGTCTGCTCCTTCCCTGGCCTCCTCAGACCGCTGTCCTGCATATTTTCAGAGCTTTCTGTACTGCTTTAGAGCTCTCTTACTTGCGGCCACGCCGCTTGCTTGCCTGCCTTGCTCCAGACTTCAATCGCACCTGAGAGCATTCATTTCCTTACAGTTGCTGCTGGATTCTTGTTGTCTCCTTACCTCGCAGTGGACTGCAGTAACGTGGCACCTCATGGCTTTCTGACTGTTTGGGACACTGTGGGCTCCGTACTGTTCTGGACCCTCGCACTCTCCTCCCACAGCTTCCTTGTACCTGGCATGTATACAGCAAAAATGGATGTGTTGTGCATGGACTACTGGGGCTGTGATATAATTTGTTTTAATTCCCTGTCCACATCTGTTTAAATGTTCTATGGTACAGCTTCCTTTATATTCTCAGACTCAGCTCTCTCTCACTCAAGCTCTCAAGAGTTACTGTCTTCGTTTGTTTCCCCTTACCGCATTTGGGGCTCCTTTGCAACAGCACAGCTCAATTAAATAAGATAATATTATTACTGCTCTGCTTCTCAGCCAGTTTCCAATTTTGTTTTCAGGACATGAGGCCGCCTAAGGCACGCTAAGTACCTACACTTTCCAGCTTACCAATTGCTCTTTATCTCACTCATGGGGACACTGGCTTATTAAGACTTATAGAGCCATCAGAGCTGCTCCATTTTCTACCTGTTATTGCGGTCCTGGCTAATTTATATTTTTGCTCAGTCCTTCATAGCCACCCTAGTGAGTTCTGTATTTAATGAGCAGCTTTGCATGCTGCCTATGCCATTGAGCAGACTTGCAGAAGATCCTTGTTCCATTTGACATGGGCAACCACAGAGGTATGTTGGAGTTTCATTTCCCATCTACGGTCAGGGTGCTTGTCATTATCACAGATCGCTGTCCCTCCAGGATGGACTTCCTGACTTATGTATCAAAGGCTTTACCCAAGCTAGCTTGCATTATTGCCTACCCGCAATCAATTAAGGCTTCCACAATTTGTGGTTCATTACAGTTATTGCATTCCACTTACCTACTTCAGGTCCACCTTACCACTAGCCACGCGGGACCACGCCTGGCTTGCTTCCAGCTTCTGTTACCACCCTACATGGGTGCTTCTACAGCCTGCTGACCTTTGTGGGGTTGGTGGCCATTCTCTTCTTACTTCACCGGCTGACCTACGTGTGGTCCAGCTGCTCATCCTACCCTATGTCTGGGCCTAGCTGCTGCTTTGTCTTCAGCCCCTAGATTCCTGTCATGTACTGCAACCATGCGCTCTATCATTGCCTTCAGCGCCCTGCTCAGATCCTTCCAGCAGGCCATCACCCGAGCTTCTCTGTCAAACTCTGATATTTTCTAAGATGTCTTGCCTTCAGCCATGCTAATCGAATTCTGTATGCTGCAGCTCTCACCTTGCTTCCATCTCTCCATATGTCTAGGCTATCCATTTATGCTCCACTATAGACTTACTTTTCCGTTACGTCTCAGGATTTATTTCATGTCCCTGGATGCTTACCATGTTGCTTCGCTGCATTTTACTTATTACTACTCACATATCAGCTGACCTACATGTGGTCCAGCCGTGCATGCTAGCGTACGTGGGACTAGCTGCCACTCTTTACGTAAGTTACCAGCTGACCTCGTGTTGTCTAGCTGCATGCTAACCTTCTTGGGTTTAGCTAATTCATTTTACTCACTGGCTGACATACTCATTCAGCCGTACCAACTATGGTTCATCGTCTGACCTACACATGGTCCAGCCACTTCCCTATCTCATTGGGCTAGCTCCCCTTCATTCCCTTGGATGCTTCCTACAAGGCTGCTTTATTCATTCAGACTGACCTTTCCAATATGCTCCCTAAGCTTCCGTTTTCCATTGGATTATTTCTGGAGTACATTAAGATATTCGCATCATTTCTCTTGGACGCTCAACGCCATGCTGCTTCAACTCCTGGAGTTACTACTACCGTCTCCTCCAGGACTCTCTGCTGACCTTTATTCCATACTGTCTTCCTTAGTTTAATTGATGCCTAAGACATTGATTTACTACAGTTTCAGGACGCTTATTACCCCTAGTCAAGTTGCCAACTCTTCTGCCAAGGTCTTCACTGCAATCCTTACCATCCTCGATCTTCAGGATATGACAGTCTACAACATCGTTCTGCTCTCATAAGTCTTCCTTAAAACTACAGCACTACTCTGCACTAAACTGACTCAGGATATGCCGCCATTACAGTACCATTTACAATTTATTCCTCACATCTTCACTGTTTTTTCTGCATTGCATGCAGTTCAACATTTCCATTACACTATCTACCACTGCTCTGCAACCTGCCTCGCCCCGTGGGGCTGGAGGTTCACCATAGCATTTTACCAGACCTGCACCACTACGGGCCCGAGGTCCTTTGCTCCTATATTACTGCACCATAATCACCTACTTCTTTGACCTGCTTTTGCCCATAGGGCCGGGGGTTAAACTACTTCTACTCTACAACTGCATCGCCAGCTCAGGGCCTGGAGATTCTCATATTCTACTATACGCCTACCTGCCGCCATGTTAGCCAGCCCTAGGAGCTCCTTTACTGTGGACTCACACCTGGGTTGCTTAGCCATTTGTCATCTATTCTTTGGATGCTTCTGCCCTGCTGCTTCAGATATATGAAATTACTACTACTACTACACTCTTACCAGGACACTTAGTTGAGCTTATCCTGAAGACCTTCAATATCCTGATTTGTGGTCTAAGGTTTCTTGGACCCTGTGACAACGCTACTTCATTTGACTCAGCCTCTTCAGTTATCACCATCTATGACTCATAAGTTCGACTATTCAGGACTCATCAGACTATTCTTACTAAGTCAATTCCAGCTAAAGTACCATTCTGGTTTTGAAATGTGGATATCAACATTGTTACACAACCATTTGGATCCATACGAAGCTTTTCGATTCCCATGCTATTAGCATTCTTCATACCCCTCGCTGTATACCGTACATAAGCTATGCAATACTACTTTCCTGCTACTACACCTGCATTGTGCAGCTTTACTTACTGCTACAACTGACCTATGTACGGGTCCACTCACTTACTTTACTTGCTCATTCTACCTGCTTCGCCCTTCCAGGGCCTAGAGGTCATCACGACTAATGCACCATTTTACAACCTACTTCGCTCATTGAGAGCTGGAGGTACATCTGAATTTTGTCTACCTACAGTATTTGCACTACAATCTCTACCTGCTGCACTTACTTGCTTCCCCTCTACGGATTGGAGGTTTCTACTGCTCCATCCTTTCCAATCACCCAGCATATGCCAGTTCCTGTGCTTCATCGCCACAGCCTTCTTCGGAAATCTTGCCAAGCGGAACTCGGCCCAACTGTCCTTCTTCTCTGGACATGGACACTTAGCCTTTTAGTTCTGGTTCTCCTCTCAGACGTCCTCACTTTCTGGAGTGCTTCACCACTGCATCTCGTCGCTTCAAATTCATATCGACCATGGATTCCACTCTACTATCATTCTAGCCTGCACATGGATTCTCGAACTTGGAATTTACTAGGAGGATGCTTGCTCTGTTCACCTGACATGTCACGATTTATTACTTCTTCAGTTCTCCATTTATCTGGATCAGGTTCTACAACTTTGGGGTTCAGTTTAGCCAATTAAAATTACAATTTTATTTAAAATTACTCTCCTTTAGTATGCCCAGAAGGACAGGCGGGTCAGTAGCCATGGGTCCTCAGAGGTTTCCCCCAAGGGTTTTTTTCCTCTCCTGCATGCTACTAGTCACACTCTTCGGAGTTGGAGGCTGTGATCCTACTGCTACTCATTTCTCTTGGGGGTGTCATTCTACTCGACTCCCTCTAGCAGTCGGATACAGAACAATCGTATGATATCATTATTTTTTGGGGGGGGTCATAATACTGGACTAAGCATCCTTCCTATGGTGGGACACAGAGAAAGGCCCAAACTATCAAATTATAACAAGTGACTCATCAGTTCAAGCATCTAAGCACGTTGCATATATTATTCAGTTCATGTGTACTATAATCACTGACTTGCTCATGTCTATGCTGAAGTACCTAAGCAAGAATCATTTCATACTACTAGTACCTTGCAAGCATTGTCCTACTTACTGGTCTGGCCTCTGTATCCAAGCACAACCTACATCATCCAACTACAGTATGTAACATAAGCACTGAGCTCTGAACCACAGTTAATTAACAGTTGACTGTTCAGTGGACACCACCTGTCCTTCCTAGTTCCCCTAATTCTATGCCATCCTTCTATCATTTTCTGGATTGTGAAGGTTCAAGTTATAGCCTGCAAACCATGCATCTTTGCCATGAAGGCGATGCCTGACAAATGACTGCAGATGTAAGATGGGGCCCTGTCTTCATCAATCATATGGTGCACAAACTGCTCCAACAGCTGTGGCTGCTACAACAGTTCATAATTTTGATGCCTATCCCCACAGCAATCCCAGAAAGACTTTAAATGTACCCGATACTTACTGTATGCCATGTCCCAGTGGCCAGAGCGTGTTGTACCAGGTTGGCCGGTCTTGGATCGCTGCTTGCCACACAAAAGTCAGCACTTGGACGGGGTATTTCTCTGCTGCAGGAGCCATCTGCCAAAAGCAGTAGAACTGCAATTGAGACAGTGCATCTGTGATTACATGCACAACCCCTTGAACAGGGCTTGCCCTGAAGGACACATTGAGTTGCAGGCACCTCAGGACAAAGATCTTCAGTAGCCTCATCATCTCCTTAGAAACTGTATGTTTGTGTGTTCAAGATGAATACCACTCCCATATTGTCGGACTGAAAAATAACTTTTTTTGTGTCTAAGCCTGTCCCCCAAAATGAACACTGCCACCAGGATGGGGAAAAACTCCAACAGGGTCACATTTTTAGTGAGATCTGCCTCTACCCAGCTACTGTCCCACAGGCCCACAAACCAGGAGCCCTGAAAGTATGCCCCGTAACCAATGCCCCCGGCTGCATCCATAACCATTTGGCAATCTTGGTGGAACTCTGTGTCTGCTTGCCAAATGGATGCCCCATTAAAGTGCTGCAGGAAGGTGTCCCACACTGCTAAGTCTGCTCTCATGTCTGTCTACACCTTGATGTGATGATGCAGTTGTAAAGCACCTTTTGTAGCCCAGGACAACCATCTCAGGAAGGGCCTACCAGGTGACACAGCTTTGCTTGCAATGTTCAGGTGTCCAGTCAGTGACTGTAACGTCCTGAGGGTCACCTTTTTGGCTGCTCAAACCTCCACCACTAACTGTCCCAGCTGGACAACCTTGTCTTGTGGCAATCAGGACACCATGTGGACTGTGTCCAGCTCTATGCCTAGATAAGTGAGCCGGTCGACAGGCCCTTCAGTTTTCTCATATGCCAGTGGCACACCAAACCAATCCATGAGCTGGAAAAAGGAAGCTAGCGTGGCATTGCATGCTTCCATGTCCAGGGCTCCTATGAACAAGAAATCTAAATAGTGCATGATTAAATCATTGTCACTGGGGTGTCTGGTGGCCCATTCCAAGAAATGGCTGAATGCCTCAAAAGCTGCACATGAAACTGAGCATCCCATCGGCATTGCTGTATCTTAGTAAAGGTTTCCCTCAAATGAAAACCCCAGCAGGTCAAAATCCTGTGGACGGACTGGCAGCAGCTGAAAAGCTGACTTAATGTCACTGTTGGCCAGCTGCCCTCCCTTGCCTGCTTGTTGAATGAGCTTGACTACCGTATCAAAAGTCGTATAGCATACAACACTGTCCTCTGCACTAATTAAATCATTCACTGAGGCCCCTTTCAGATTTGATAGGTGGTGGATTAGCCTGAATTCACCTGGTGTCTTTTTGGGGACTACCCCCAATGGGCAGATCCTCAAGGGGTTCAGTGGAGGATTTAGAAATGACCCCGCTACACTACCAGCGACCACCTCTTTGCATACCTTCTCCACCACCACGTGTCTGAGTATCCTGGCCGACTTCAGATTGTGCGCTGTGGTAGATACTTGGGGGCCCTGGTATGGAATATGGAAACTGGAAGAGAAACCATATAATATGTACTCTGCATCTTTTTTTGCAAGGGTAGCGATCAATCCAAACCGCCATGCTTTCAATTTTTATTGATGACCTTGCTAGGCCACTTGGCGTATCTGTCTCCCTGCTTATTTTTGGCAGGTTGGCCCTCACCTTTCTCGTAGCCCCCTCCCCACTGGCAGGTGATAGCTTTGTGCTTACCTCCACAGCTGCTGCACTCATGCTGGAATTTGCAGTATTCTTGAAAACATTTTCCCATGTTGAACTGTCTACAGGTACCAACCCCTTTTTGCCCTGACCAGGCGGTCTTATTTACCATGTGCCCACTGGCTGTGTATGCTACATTTGCAGGCCTGGTCCATGTCATATGTCTGCACCATAGGTCATGGTCAATCTTGTCCCAGTGCATCTCTGGAGATCACGGTATTCTCATACGGAAAAGCTCATCATACCTCAACTGTGCATTACCCTCAAATGCTATGTAGGCTATCTTGATACTGTCCCTGTACTTGAGCAGTTGCCCTATCTTTTGTCACCCAAGTTTGAATGTGCGAGGAACCTTTGACCTTCGCAACTTCTCCTGCTTCAATCTATCTTTGTCCCCAGTATCCGGTAATTCCCTGTGTAAAAATTTAAATATCTCTGCATACTCCCCTTTCCAAATGGGTATCCATTGGGTCATCCACCCCCAAGTAGGCACTATGGTCTGGCCCTGGAGATGAGGGCGTGGCCAGCTCAGGTTGCTGCTGTGGCACTGGTGGGGTGACTGACATGGTCCCCCCTGCCTGCTGATATTCTGTGCCCCTGGCCACTGGCCCTGCTACAGCAGCTCCTAGGCCCCAAACCTGCCTGATGGTATCATCTACACTGGCCTGCGCCATTGTCACTCCGGCCTGCAATGGCTCATTAGCCCTCACTGGGAAACTCCCCCTGGCCAACCCCTGCACCGCTGCATGGAAGGCCACCGAGCTGGGTGCCTGGGACATTGCAACATTGTTGCCAACGTTGCCACCTCTGAAAAATTGTTGTCCACCCCAGGGGCCCCGTGTCCACATCTGGAATGCCGGTGGGGAAGTGGAGGTCCCCACTCCCCCACTGGCCGGTGTAGCCGGCCAAGCCCCATTGGGAACTGCATCTGGGATACATGGGGGGAACTTTGGGACTGGCAAAAGCCACCAACTCTGTTGCCCAGTGGCCGCTGGTCTAGGGGTTGGTGCAGGAACTTTCTGGGCCAGTGGCCCTCCTGCCCTGGTCTCTCCCCTAGGTGGCCTACACTGGTCATTGTTGCACTCCCTGCACAAAGCCTTCCCCAACAAATGCCTGCCTACCATGGATGCCGCCATCCCCCCTTGGCCTGCCTTTTGTTTGAATGACAGGGCCCATAACCTTCTTGGCCTTCCCTGGATCCTGCTTGCCCCCCTAAGTGTTAACTATGGCCTGCCCTGCACCAAACTCACCATCCAGTAATGCTAACAGTGGTGTTGTGCTAGCCCACTCACCTGCACTGT
This sequence comes from Neoceratodus forsteri, assembly GCA_016271365.2. Lineage (NCBI taxonomy): Eukaryota > Metazoa > Chordata > Ceratodontiformes > Ceratodontidae > Neoceratodus > Neoceratodus forsteri. The sequence goes on along the minus strand of CM057450.1, from coordinate 1,732,323,610 downwards.
CATCCACTTCCACACCTCTGTCCACCATATCAATGATCATGACTTCCTGGTCCTCGGTTGTTACTTCTATCTGCCTGTCTGGATGTTCCGCTGCAGCCACTGTCTTCCAGCTCCCTCTAGGTGCTAGTGCCTCTTGCATCTTCTTTGAGGGCTTCCTCATCCATTTAGGAGCTCGTGTGGTATGGGGCGCCCTATGATGTTGTGCTGGAGCATTTTGCAAGGATTTGGAGCCAGTTGGGTCACCCAATGCCATCGGTCATTGCAGGATATCTCTGAACTTCTGCATGGATGGGTCAAGCTGGCCTGAGGTCATACAGGCCTCACCTCACCGCTCCATTTCTGTGCTGCATCCCCCTTGTTACTCATGTTGCTGAAACCAGAAATGTGCCACCTGTCAAAAAAGCAAAAAAATGCCCCATTGGTAGTGTAGCAAAACTTCCTGCTGCGGTCAGCCTCCTATCGTTATGAAAGCATTCTGGAAGAAACCCTTCACGGGGGGCCTTATGCGTACCACCCCCACAGCCTCTGTTGCCTTCCTTATTTTGAATTATTATATCCATATATATATATATATATATATATATATATATACACGTTTTTGTTGTGTGCAGTATGTGCCCTCCCCACCTTGTTGTAGGCCCAGCGCTCTGTTCGGGGAGGTCTCAAGACGCCCCCTACTGAGTGCCCCACAATTCCCCCCAGGTTAATTGTTGCATTTGCCAAATTACCACCCCCACCATGTTCCCCTGTAGCCTAGTGGGAGTAATCTCCCTTGGTGACTCCCCAAAACAGCTACCTGAGGGGATGTGGCACAGTGGGATTGCTCTTACATAACAAAAAAAAACAAAAAAAAAAAACCCTCATTTATTTCTTTATTCCTGTATTTATTTTCTGTCCAGCTACCATGGACCATCATGTGTGTGCTTGTGGCTGCACTGCCCTAAACGGGCATCTAGCAATAACCCAAAATGGCTGTATTGTGCTGCTTCCCCCCTCTTTCCCCCTTATTTTTTTTTTGGATGCAGGAAGGGAGTAGTGGCTGAAAAATTGCCAGCATCCATCCCCAATATGGCCTCCATGCACATTGAGCCCAGTTGCATGTGCGCTGCATGAAGCGCACTCTGATCTGATCCCCCCATCCCAAGAGAGTAGTGCTGAGGTAGCGCGCCCTGCCGGAGCCGCCTCCTGAGTTGCCACTGGGCATGAGAGAGGATGCGGCTGAGAAATCCCCAAAAAGTGGGGGGGACTGGGGTCCTGTGTATCTTGGCAGCCCCAAGCCACACCACCAGTCAAGCTACCCCCTTGAAAGTGAATGGTGTACCTTGGCCTGTGACCCGGCAGCCCCAGCAATCGACCAGGACAGCTGAGGGGACAGATCACCCAGGTAACCAGCAGCTGCTGTAATGAGGGAGCCTGCTGGCAAAAACAGTGGGTCACCAGTAGTGGTCTCCCTCGTAGCGCACTCCATGCTATCCAGGAGGGAATTGACTGAGAACGGGGTTGGGGGAAGCCTCGCAACACGCTGGGAGGGGGGGTCAAAGAAAGTAGCAGGAGCTGATGAGAGAATGGGAGGCGAATGGGAAGCGATTTCCTTCCTCTAAGTTTTTTTTTTTTTTGTGTCCCAGCTGCTGCCGCCTACTGGAATCAGATCCTCAGAGACTGGCTTCCGACCTGGCACTGGAAACCGAAATTGCAGGGCAGGGGAATGGGGGCAACATGGATGGCCCCCCTAAAATGCTCGTTCTGCTAATGAATTGCACCATCTGCCCCTCACCTGGGTTCTGACAGGGACCCACATACAGACCGCGGAACTCAAAGCCCCTTTACCCCCACCCTGCGCTCCTGGCACAGGGGAAAAGCTGTACCCTGACTATTGATTGCCATCCCCACTATGGGAACATTAAGGAGCAGCCTGTTTGGATACTAATTCACACTTTTACCTCCTCTTGTTTTTCGTTTTTCCTTTTTACAAAATAATGCATCATGATGTTATATATTTTATCTCATCCTGCCCCATTCCCCCCAGCACCTCACTTAGCCCTGAGGTCTCAGTTATGAACTAAGCCCAAGTATGAACTAAGCCCAAGGCCCAGCCCAGCCCTACCTGGAGCTGCAGGGATAGCCTTTTTTTGTGGTCTTTCTGGCGTCTGGACAAAAAGAGGAAGATCCTCTACTGTCCAGACCCTATGAAGCCTGGCCTCTGCGCCACTCAGCTCCAGGCTATTCCTAGCCCTTCACCCTCAGGGAAAAGGTCATTTGTCACCTCTTTTCTGCTCCTTGGACATAGGAAGGTGGTGACCAGGGATTGGCTCGTGGTCACTGGGCAGCTGCCTTCCCAGAAATTCCAGGAGGGACCAGTCCTAAAATGTTCTCAGCGAGTGTGCTAATTCCAGAAATGAGGGATCAACCTAGATTTCTATGTTTATTTATCTTAGGCAGCATGTAGACTGCTCTAGCTGGTTTGTTTGGAATTAGTTTAACTGTTTTGCGATATTGTTTAGTAGAGGTTTAAAGATTTGTTTAAGTGGGGGGGAAGGGGACAACCAGCTCGGGGAACAAACCGGCAGAGCCTTCAGCTGCAAAGAAAAAATGCTTCATAATGAGGCTTTAGAGGAACTGCTTATATAGCTCAGAAAGTGGGAGTAGCTGGCTGCTTGGCCCCCGAACTTTAGGCAAGCCTTTCATGTATTTTGTGGAAGCAATCAATATGGGTATATCATTTGGAGTTGTGTCCACTCTAAAGGGTCCATTCTGATGATTTGTTTGTACTGTCATACTGTATTGTTTGTGTGCTGCCGTAATCAGAAAGTATTCCTTTAGACAAAGTCAGCTAACGTAGTCCTCCATCTCGTCACGTAATCTAACTTTATCAAATCCCTGTGGGGGCAGAAAGGTAAGCCCTTGGATAATATAGATGTTTCCATTTGTGAAAATTCCTTGTTTGATAGGTTGATCACTGACAGTTGTTGCGGTGCCTTGGCCTGGTCTACATTGTTGGTGCTGTGGCTTTCTTCATCTGGATGAGTTTAGGTTCTGTTGTAGCCTCTGTCTTGTAGTTGTCTGAGATGTTTTTCTCTTTTGTGATACGGCAGCTTTGAGAGTTTTTTCATAATATGCTTGGAGATTACAACTTAATCTTGGTCGTAAACTGTTGTTGCTTTCCTGAAGAATGCAGGAGAGTTCAGAAATGATAGTTTAAGAGAACATTTTCTGGAGTAGATCTGATGAATAAGGTGACAGCTGAGTGTTTAAGCTATCCTATAACACAATTGTTCTGCATACCTTGACTTGTACTTGTTTGCAGTGGGCTGTAGATCCTAAGTCCCTTATGAATAGTGCTCTGATCCTTAAATGCAGTTAAGAAGCAGATGTTGCAGTCAAGTTTAGCTTCCCTTTTATTCATGCTGCAGTGCTGTCATTTCAGATGGCAAATTGCAGTACAGTGGTCCCGCTCTATAATGAACACCTCTGGAGTTAGCTGATGTGTTCATTATAGCAATGGGATCACTACAGAGATGTGTTAGTATACCTACTTAGGGAACAATGGGAGCCATCCCAGGTGTTCGCTATGGCTGCTATGCACTACTGGGGCAGAAGTACGCGGAAACAGTGCATACCCTACCTGCATAGCTGCACACCCATGGACAGGTGCACACCGGCTGGTATTCACAACTGGAGCACACCTGTCCACAGCTCCTCACCCATGGTGCACAGGACTCTGCAGTGTGGCCGGAGGCAGAGTCACAGACCCAGGTGGGCATCCAATCGGATGCCCATCCTGGGTCCAACAGTGGATCCCTAACACAGTGAGGTATGGGTCTTAGGTAATGCATGCCTACTGCAGGCACCCGGATCCAGGCAGCATGGCCCCTAGAGCCAGTCTGTGCACTGGCCTAGCCCTTGGTTCACAGTGCCCTCACAGTGCACTGCAGGAACCTGGCATTGGGAAACTACTTCTGGCCCACACCCCAGCAATGGCAGCTGTGCCCTGATCACATTGTGGTTGTACCCCTGAGCCCCCATAGGTGGGCTTTGCCAAAGTCCATCTGTCCGTCCATCCCCATCCAACAATATCCTGTCCTGGTGCTGCTGCTCCAGAACAGTGTCTGGCACTAGCCCATCCTGCTTCCCTGCCCTCTCCAGCTGCCTAGTGGGCAGGGGCAGCATGGAGAACCCTATCCTGGTACCCTGGCAACAGCAGGCGCTGACAGTGGGGGTGCACAGTGGGTTACGGCAGAGTCCCCACTGCCATATACAGCACCCATCTCTGCACCTGTGCGGCCAGCACTATGTGCATTAGTGAATAGCGCATAGTGCTGGCACACCTCGGCACACCCCCCCCGCATGCCCCCAGCACGTTGTTGTTCACGCAGCCAGGCACATACCAGCTGCATGGCCCCATTGTGAATGCTGCATGACCACCGCTCTATGGCATTCTGACTTCCAATGTGCCCAGTTTATGAGGCATGTTGGCATAGTGCATAGGCCCTATAAGAGGGATTTTGTTATACTGTAGTGGGGGTTCATTATAGCAAGGGAGCACTGTATGTTCCTTTACTTAGTAAAAAGAGAGTTTAGACATATTGGTCCTTGGAAAACAGGAGTCACTGAACAGTTTGATACCTTTTATTGGGCCAACATACAGTATGTCTTGAACAAAGATGATATATAGTACACAAGTTTTCAGGACCACACAGGTCCCTTCTTCAGGTGACTTGCGTACTAAGCAAAATTAGATGCATGTATATACACTGTGATACATAGTTTTAAAATAATTTATGACAAGATACAGTAGTGAAAAGGCCTACAAGGAAGGGTGAGAAGAACTTGAAGAGCTACTGACGCCTCAGAGAAAACTTTAAAAAACAAAATAATTAGGTATAATTCTGCTTGCATTGCAATGATATTTTATATATTTTTCCTCCCCATTAATTTATTGCTAAGGAAATGTGTATGAATGTATGATTGTTGTCCCTTAGAGTTTATTTTGAGTTCATCTGCCTCTATAGCTTACTCCCTATTTCAAGTCATAATCATCTGTTGTGACATCACAGTCTGTTGCCATGGGAAAAACTATGAGGTCACAAGCAGTGCTCTATGACTTCAGGTAGGGAGAAAGCAGCATGGATGTTTATTTTAGCTCTTTGTTTATCATACTTCATAATCTGAATGTATCCCATTTTCCCCTTTCCCCCATGACACATCTGGAAATGAGCTATTACAGCTCTGTATGTCTTTCCTGGTGAAACTTTTTCAAATAAATGAATTGGGTCCATTATGGGGAGAATGCCATACAGTTAGAGGAGAGATTACCCTGATTTCAGTTACCAAGTAGTTCTTGTCACTACTACAGCAGCCCATCTTACCAGAAAAAACAAAATGTAAAGGGGTATTGTCTCATTCCTTCATCTCCCTTAATGGAAGTAGCCAGATGCATTTGCCTCTGCCTGGGCATTACCCCTGAGTGGGGGCATTAACTTTTGGCAGACTGGAAATGCTGTACTGTGGGACTTCCAGTTTTTCAACAATTAAAACTAAAAGCTTTAAACACTTTCTTCTTAGGAATCAAAACAGGCTATGTTGTTTGGAGGCATTTGGGTGGTTCTTACCTATTGGATGGGATTGGATTGCCTTTGCACCTGATCCCTTTAGTTAACTCAGTGGAGGAAGTGGCTGCCCTTCCACTATCCAAGGTTGCTATGCACTGGAGTACTGAGGTCCCCAGAGAGAGAAAGAGAGAGAGAGGACATAAATAGAGAGAATATCTTTTTAGGCTTTTCTGTAGGTTTAAAACACACACACACACAAAAAAAACAGAGCTACCTTAAAAATACACCAGAAAGACTTAGCTCAGCCATCAGGGTCTCCCTGTCTATTACTCTGGATGCTCATACGTGGGGCCCTCAAATTCTGGTTGACCAGAAGTGCCATGCAGTTGGACTTCTGGTTTTACAAGAATTAAAACTAGGAGTTTTAAACACTTTCTTCTTAGGAAGTACAACAGGCTATGTTGTTTGGAGGTACTGCCTTTCACTAACCCCCCCCCCCAGATAACTCAATGGACAAAGTGGCTACCCCTCTATAGCCCATGGTGCTATGCACTGGAGTACTGAGGTGTATAGAGAGAGAGAGAGAGAGAGAGAGAGAGATAGAGTGGAAGGTGGAGGGGAGGAGGAGAGAGGGAGAGGGGAGGGAAGAGGGGAGAGGGGTGGGGAGGGGAGAGGGGAGAACACAAATAGAGATTTCTTTTTTACTTTTCTGTCGGTATTAATTACAGAGAAATATATTGAGCTGTATTAAATATACCAGTCAGTCTTAGCTCATCCATCAGGGTCCCTGTCTGTATTTTATAGTTAAACTCATAGAAGCCCTTCTTAGGGCTGTGGGCAGGATCAGATTGCATCTCTAAAAATGGCTCATCATGGAACTCCCTTTTGGACATTTGGAAGTATTTCTCCACTGCTGCAAAACAGTGCACTCCCTCTCTGATTTTTGCTATTTGCTGCTTTATGTTAAAGACACCTGAAGGGAGGGGGGATGCTACTGTACCTCTGAACTTCTCAGGATATTAAGAAGAAAAACTTTTGAAACTGCAGTTTCTAGCCTCTCAATTGAACCTTTGCAAGACTGCAGACTTTCAGCAACCTAGGGGTTAACTCATCTGTTGTACTAGAATTTACTGAAGCTTTGAAACAGTCAAGCAGACTACAGTGTCAGATTACAGACAGTCCAGCTGCAGCTATTTTCTTCTTTTTTTTATATTTTTTTATTCAACCTTTGTACATTTGCTATCCAGTGCTAGTGAAAAGTGGGAACTTACAACACCTCTGTTTATCCACAGAATCACTCTGATTTCTTCATATGCCACATAATATATAGAAATGTAAGGTAACTTACTCCAAAATTTTCTTCCAAACAGAAGCTCTGCTGGGCTCACTCCTGCAGTAGTATTGACCCAAATGCCAACAGAAACTGCAGCATTCCTTTTTCCAGTCATTCCACTCCATATGTGCACTCTGGATAGAGTTAAGCAGTGTCTAATTTTGGCTTACTATTTCTGCTCTGGCTTGTGGACAATACAGTGCTACCCATCAATGAGCATTGCCGTTGAGCAGTAAGATATCCTGAAATTTCTTCGATATAAGTCGGCATCCATTGTCACTCACACTCAGTTTAGAAAACATAGAACATAGAAATTGTAGGCAGATAAGGGCATTTGGCCTACCTGGTCTGTTCCATTACCCCTAACAACTGCACGTTCTCATGATTTGTTGGAATTAGGTTGCACCCCTTCCCTCCTCCCAGTAATCCTCTATGCCTATCTCAAGCATTTTTAAAAAAACCTGTAATCTCTTTCAAACTAAAAACTCAAAAAGGGAATGAGTGTGTACTGGAGATAGACATATTGTAAATTTATAGTTTGCCAGTGATGTCGGTACAAATCTTGAAATGTCACACTTCCTGAAGCTTTGGAATATTCCCCAATCTCATATCAAGTTCGCTACTAATTTCTGAATATTAAAAAATAGTGTATTCACACTGTTAAATCACCTTTCAGGACAAGTGAACAAAATGATACTGGCACTCTTCATAAGGAGGGGTCCCAAAATGCCATGTTGAAAATTTGGTGTAATACCTCCAAAAAATGTTCAAGTTACACCCGGGCGTTGCATAATTTCTACGCACATTTGTAACTTTGGTCATTTGGTAGCTTTTCATAGCCCTATTGGCTCTGGCTAGAGTTTGTTTTATTAAACTATTCCTTCTATAGTGTCTTTTTCTTAGTTCTGGGCCTAGTAAAGCATTCCTCCTCAGATCTGCATTCACTCCATCTGAGAAAGAATCACTAGAGAATTTAGATTTCTTACTCATTTTCTTTACTCATTTGGGGACCTTCATCTTTTTCCTAGGATGTTTTCAATCTGAACTACTTTTTTAGTCTAACATGTGATCTGCCAGTGTCTGAACTTTTGAATCCAGTGTCTCTGTCTGTTCCTGCATCTTTTTATCAAGCTTTTCTAACATATCCAGCACCCTCTCTACCAATGTACCATCTCTGAAAGCAAGTTTCTCTTTCCTGTTTAACGTTCTCTCTCTCTCAATCTCTGTCTCTCTCTCGTTTAGGATGGGCTGGATCAGGAAATATAGTGGCCTAATCCGTTTGAATGGTTCTTGAAGTTATTAGTTTGAGGGGGAGAAACCAATCAGCTTGGTTAATATGTCAGCTGTTTCTTTCTTAACCCTTACATTCATTAAGCAGGTGTTACTCTTTGTGGAGGTTATACTTCCCAACAGGTTGGGACTGTTCTCACAGTCAGTTGCAGTGCAAATTTTTCTTTGTTCCTCTTTGAACTTATCTTTTACAGTGGCAGCCATTGTCATTTTCAAAGATTTTATGCCATGACATCATATTTACAGTGTTATCTTTTTTTTATTTTGTTCTGAAATCAGAATTGTTTGGATACAGAAGTCCCTGCAGTTGTTTGCAGATGTCACTATTCAGTGTTTATACTGCACATGCATCAGCCTTGAGCATTTTCTGGGAACAGTGCAGAGGCACACCAAGTAATATATGATCTAGGTCAATAAACATTCTAATACACACTTTGTAACAGTGCACTGCTGTGTGAGGAGAGTGGGCCATTTGAAACACTCTAGCATTCCCAACTGAATGCTAATGATTCAGCAGGCCAGAGGATACAGCTTTGACTGAGGAGTGGTGCATACTTTTAAACTTTTTGTACTGAAATGAAGGACACAGCCTCTCAAAATGAGGTACAACAATGGTGATAGTGATCTACCTGTATAACAAGTGACACTTCTTCATCTCACTGAGGAGTGGGGACACTTTGAAACATTCTGTGACATTCTCAATGGAATATGGGGGAGCTAAGGAGAAGTGGCCCTTAAAACACACTGTCGCATTTCCAGCTGAGGAGAGGGTGCCCTTGGCAACACTCTGTCACATTCACATCTGAATACAGTAGTTAATGAATCAACATGCAAGGCTTTTCATTGAGGAGAGGGAGCCCCTGGAAACACTGACAAGCTGAATACTTCTGAATCAGCATGCATGGGATGCAGCTTTCACTGATGAAAAGGGGCTTTTGGAAACACTTCATCACATTCCCACCTGAATAAAATATGACAGATCTGGCAGGCAGTATGTCATCACCTGCCAGAATAACAAAACTCTAATCAGAGCCACAATGGCTGCTCATGCATTAATATGATAAGAGTTAAAGAAGTAATGCATGACTTAGTTGTACTTGTATTATTGTGATATAAAAGTCCCATATTTGTACCTCAACAGTAGAAAAATAGAAGGAGAAGTTATAAACATCAAGGTAATGCAGTAATAGGTGGCACTGGTTCTGGACATACAGACCCCCTTGAAACCATATATACACACACACACACACAGCTTGCTACACCAAATTAGTCAGTGATGCAAATGTTACATGTAAAAATAGACATAAGCTAGTTCAAGCCTTCTTGCATTTGGAACTTAAATAAGTAAAACAAAAGTAAATCCTGTCACACCAGCTTACCTGCAATTTACAATGTGATCCTATGGGCATTTTATATCTCACTTCCCAGCTGTGCCTCATGCCTTACAACCCACCTGGGGTATGCAGAAATTTAGCATTGCTGCACACCCTGCCATGTGTTATTGCTTACTTACAATTTTCAATGTGATCCTAAGGGAATTTATATCACACTTCACAGGTGGATGAAGGCACTTGGCTATGCCTCATGCCTCACAACCCACCTGGGGCATGCAACAATTTAGTACTGCCACACACCTTGCCATGTGTTATTGCTTACTTACAATTTACAGTGTAATCCTATGGGAATCATATACCACACTCCCCACATGGTTGAAGGCACTTGGCTGTGCCTCATGCCTTACAGACCAACTTGGCCATGTAGTAATATAGCATTGCCACACACCCTGTCATGTGTTATTCCTTACTTACAATTTACAGTGTGATCCTATGGAAATTTGTTATCGTACTTCCCTGGTGGTGTGCAAGTGTGCGTGTGTATCCATGGCTATTGAAGTGCTGGACCATGAAGATGGATGTCTCTTGTGTCATGTGGAAAGAGTTGTATGTTGTTTGTCTTACCTGATAATGGATGTTTATGGTTCCTTGTGTTGTCTTGCCCCCTTTGGCTGCTTGGGGGATAATGCAGAGTTAGTGTCGTAAACCCTAACATCGCATTTCCATACTTTTGTCGCTTAAAAAGCAACCAAACTAATACATTAACGAGTTTTTTTAGCAACATATAACAGATATATTCTGCATTGAATATTGTTATTTTTTTGTTCAAGTGCATCATTTAGCACTGCCGCAGAGAACAAAAAATATCAATAATATTTCCAGTAGCGGGGTAGCATATTCCATTGATTCCTAAACATTACTTCCACTTCTGGCATCCCCATTGACTAGGTTAACATCTTTAGGTATCTTGGGGTTACCATTTACTTGACCTTATCCTTTGCTGCTCACATCAACATTCTGGTCAAAATCATCAACTCTAGGCTTGGACTTCTTTTCTGACATACAGTAGGAACAGTTTCCTGCCTGAAATCAAGAGATTACTGGTGAAGAGCTATATCATTAGCATCATTGACTACAGTATCACTGTCTATGGATCTGCAAATGACAGCAAGCTGACAAATGTCAGGAATCTTCTTAACAGAGCCTGCTGCTGCTGTTGCCCTCAGCCTAAAATGTGACACACATGCATGTGTGTTGTACAGCTGTCTTAATTGGCTCAATTTTGACTCTAGATTGTACTATCACACATTAATCACTGGTATAAATGCTCTTTACTGCTTACTCTCCCCCAGCTGCCAGTCCATGTTCTGCTTTGTTGAGCAAGCATACTGTATGCCACTAGGACAGTGGTACAATATTTCCTGCTACTCCCCCATCAGAAAATCTCACTCAGCCAATCGTCTTTTCCTTCAGATTTTCCAAACTATGGAATGCTCTACCTCCTTCCTTAAAAGCTGACAGCACCTTGAGCCTTTTTAAATCCCAACTCTTCTCGTCTCTCTCTGTATCTTCAGCTTGCTACTGTTTCTGCAGACTTGTCACTGCCGGTCTTTTAGGCCAACCTGATTTGTATTGTTTGTTCCTGGACACCCGTGCTTTTGGCTATGGCAGAACAATTTGTGTAATTGTGTAATTGTTGCTGCAGACCTTGGCAGGGACAGCACTAATCAGCTTAACTGCTGTCTCTTGCCTTACCTGTACCCTTACTTACTATATTGTAAAGTGCTGCTCTGTTTCTGCATTGCATTAGGTTGTACTGTCTACATGTAATCCCCTGTACTTGCTGTTACTGTTGTTACTGACTGTAAATCCTTTGTAAATAGGCTCTGCATAAATGGTTTTATGTGGAATAAATAAATCAGTTTATGCCATACCTCCAAAAAAGTGAAAACAAAATAGAAGTTCCTGCCATTTTTAACTGATTATAAAAAATATAAAAGCTATCTATAAATGAAACAGGACTCATTTTGTAGATATTTTTGCTGAACAAATTTCATGCTCACAGTACCATCCTATTATTTTTTTGTTTTAAAGTTATTTGCATTTGTTTGTTGAAAAGGTGAAAAAAACTAAATGTTCTGCTGTTTTATCACTAATTATAAAAAAAACTAAAAGCTAGATATGAATGAAACACCACTCATTTTGTAGATATGCTTGTGCTGAACAAATTTCATTCTCATATTACCATGCTATTATTTTTTGTTTTAAGGTTATTCGCATTTGTTTGTTGAAAAAGTGAAAGAAAATTGAATTATCTTCTTTTTTTTATTTTATATAAAAAAAACCTAAACGGTATCTATAAATGAAACACCACTCATTTTGTAGATATTTTTGTGCTGAACAACTTTTATGCTCACAGTACCATGCTATCATTTTATTAATTTTAAAGTTATTCACATTTGAATATTGTTAGTACAGTTAGTGTGTATGAGAAAGAGAGAGAGAGGGAGGGAGGAGGTGGGAGAGGAGAGAGATGTGTGTGCACATGTGTGTTTGTGTTGTTCCTTAACTTATCAGATAATTGTCACATTGTTATTTTTCCTTTATTTTTGTTAATGGTTGACTTTCAAATGTTGAACCTTTTTGAAAAAGAAAGACAATAAGAAACAAAGACATCATAGAAACATAGAAACATAGAGGTTGACGGCAGATAAGGACCACAAGGCCCATCCAGTCTGCACATTTCTTTTTCTACCTTATAAACGTGCCATCGGCCTTTGCTCTGTCAGTGGTCTATCTATTCATACTCATCCATATTGCTGCCTTATGCCTATCACATGCCTGTTTGAAGCCCTACACTGTATTCATAGCCACCACTTCCTGAGGTAGGCCATTCCATGCATCCACCACTCTTTCTGTGAAAAATAATTTCCTCACATTCCCCCTTAATTGGCCTCCCTCTAATCTCATGCTGTGTCCTCTTGTCCTGCTATTTTTCTTATATTTAAACATGTTAGACTCTTTCACCTTGTTAATGCCCTTAAGGTGTTTGAATGTTTTGATCATATCACCTCTCTCCCTCCTTTGCTCAAGGGTACACATATTGAACTCTGTTAATCTGTCCTCATATGTCTTTTGATGCAGTCCCTGCACCATTTTGGTTGTCCTTCTCTGGACTGCCTCAATTTGGTTAATGTCCTTGTGAAGTTGCGGCCTCCAGTACTGCAAGCAGAACTCTAGATGGGGCCAAACCAGTGTCTTGTAAAGAGGGATTATTACCTCCCTCTTACAACTTGTGATACCCTTACTAATGCACCCCAACATCCCCCTAGCCTTACCTACTACTTTAGAGGTCTGCTTGGATGATTTCAGGTCATCAGTGATGATGATGCCCAAGTCTCTTTCTTCCTTTGTGACTGCCAGCAACTCCCCTTCCAGCCTATAGGTGGCTTCAGGGATTCTCTTCCCTATGTGCATGATCATGCACTTCTTTGCATTAAATCCCAGTTGCCACTCTTCTGTCCATTTTGCTAGTTTATCTAGATCTCTTGTCATTCTGCCCACCCCATCTGGATCATCTACTCTGTTGCAGATCTTGGTGTCATCTGCAAACAGACAAGCCTTACCCTCTATTTCATCTGCAATGTCACTAATGAAGATATTGAAGAGGACTGGCCCCAGGACTGATCCCTGAGGTACCCCACTTGTGACTTGCATCTCTTCTGACTGTATACCATTTACCACCACTCTCTGTTTTCTGCCCATCAACCAGTTTGCCACCCAGTTGACCAATGTCTGACCCACCTCAAGCCTACCCATCTTATTTATCAATCTTCTACGTGGAACAGTATCAAAAGCTTTGCTGAAGTCAAGGTAGGTGACATCAACTGCTCCCCCTTGGTCCACCACTCTGGTTACCCAGTCAAAGAAATCTATGAGATTAGTTTGACAGGACCTTCCTTTTGTAAACCCATGCTGTCTTGGATCCTGTGCTCCTATGGATTACAGGTGTTGTACTATTCTTTCCTTAAGGGGTGTCTCCATAATATTGCCCACTACTGAGGTAAGACTGACTGGTCTGTCATTTCCCGCCTCCTCCCTGCTACCACTCTTGTGGAGCAGGATCACACGAGCCCTTCTCCAGTCTTCTGGGACCTCTTCCGTGCTCAGAGACTCACTAAACAGTTCTGCTAATGGCTCTGCTAGTTCCACCGTTAGCTCCTTAAGTACCCTGGGATGTATGCCATCAGGTCCCATTGCCTTGTCCACCCTGAGCTTAGTGAGCTCTTGTAGGACACTTTCTTTTGTGAAGGCAGTAGTGCTCACCTCCCTCCCCCTGTGTCCATGGTGCTGAGCTGAGGGCTCTGCCCTATCTTCTCTTCAGTAAATACTGAGCAAAAGTATCTATTTAGGATAGATGCTTTTACAGGGTCCTCCTCCTCACGTGCCCCCTTATCCCCTTTGAGCTTAGCAATACCCCCTCTGGACTTTCTCCTTTCACTAATGTATTTATAGAAAGTCATCACCTTCTTTTACTGTTTTACATCTGTGATTAAATTATTTTGCCTCAGAGAGCTGAACTCTAAAACATGAAACTTGAGCTGAGCTACTAGACTGCAAAAGTCCACACTGCACTGCACAGAGGGATTCCACTCTCTCCTAACAACACCGCTGGGGGGAGGAAATAGTTTAGTGAATGCAGCTTTGATTTCATTCCACTGCCTCATAAGGACAAAAGATGTGCTGCATTAAGAAAGGAATTCAGACCACTTTTTCTGATGATAGCAATACATCTGCTTGGCTCCACTCATGCTGTCATAAAAATGAGACAAATGTAGTACAGCATTTAAGTATTTATTTATATAAAATAAGATTAAACTATGTCCTTGTCCTGATAACAGACAAAAACATTACTGCAAGCTTAGTCTCCCCCCTCCTCCTCCAAATCCTCACTTGATCCTTTGGGAGGGGTGGCTGTGTACCCCCTATCCACCTACACTATCCTGAGCAGAGGACCATGACCCCTCTGAAACAAGAAGAACACAGATGACAGTCATGATCGACCTACACTTGCAAATCTGCAGCTGTATACAGCTGGCACACAGTGCCCCTCACCACACACATACCTTTGATGGCTCCTCTAGGTCCCACAACTCCCCATGTCACCCCTATAATGGGTATCCCAGCTGCCCACCCTCCAGGACAGGAAGTCTGGAATATAAAGTGCCTATAGCCACTGGTGTCTCTGAGCCCCTCCACAGATGTGGCCCTGTCTGGTTGGTCCTGCTTTTGCAAGACATTCCATCCATGACGTCCATGGGAATTCTGTGGAGACATAAAGAGGGTGACAACATCAGTGACAATGCACATACACACACACACACACACACACACACACACACACACACACACACACACACACAACACACACACACACAGAAAGTGTGCACTAGCAACCCATGACAGATGTATACTGTACATACCTCTGCAGGCTCAGTCACCTGCCAGATCACCCCCATGGAGTCCTGATAAGTGGAGAGGGACATCCTGTACAATTTTCTGGGTTATACCCCTAGCCTTCACACATTCTCTGCTGCCACACCATGCACTTGCATAGCCATTTTGAAGCAGTGTACTAGATTAGACCAAGACAGCATGCTGGATGTCAAAGGTCATGCAAGTGAAATGTTCAGTGAAATTCATACTGCTGGGGTGAAATTTGGGGGAAAATGATTAGAACAATGTTAAACACAACTTTACGCATCATATGTCGAATGAGCACATCAACATCCAGCAGAGTAGCACAGTAGAGGAGCAATTCAATGCTGGTCCCTCCATTGCAGTTACTGTGCATATGTTAGCACCTGTCCCAGCATCCCCCCTCCCAAAATACAGTAGACGGAGCAGGAGTCAGCATCAACATCAGCAGCCAACAGGTACTAGATCAATGGGGGTGGTGGTGCATGTTTGCATAGTTTTGTAAACATGAATCACATCTCAGGATGCTGCCTAGCTAGGTGTTAGAATCAGACGCAGCAACACAACCTTGGTTAATAGTCAGTAGCTCTTCTGAATTTGAAAAAAACTTTATGAAATAATTGAGCTGGTTGCTAAGAGAAATGAACTGTTTTTCATATTTATACAATATGAATGGACACAAATCCAAATGTAAAAAAAAATAAAAAAAATGTTATCCCTACATACCAAGTACAGTAAATTGTATAATCAGGATATTGGATAGAAAGTACCATCTACCTGTCCATTTTACCCCTTATAAATGTTTGCTTTACAGCTCGAATATGCAACACTGTGTCTGTGTGAGCAGAATCTTTTACTTAATGATTCAGCAAGACAGGGCACACAGCTTTGACTGAGGAGAGAGGGTACTCTGAAGCACTCTGTGACAATGGAATACAGGACAGGGAGAGCTCCTGTGAAACACTCTGTTCCATTCCCAGCTGAATACACAATGAATCAGCGGGTGAGGGGATGCAGCTTTGACTGAAATCAAGGATGTTTTTCAAAGTGTCCCAATGTATACACATAACTAAATCTAAGGTGCTAGAAATGCATTGTGAATGTTATTTGAAGGCAGACAAAACAATCTGTTTCTTGACACTGTTGATTTTAGGAACATGGGCACATTTCTTGGTGCACATTTTCCTTCATTCTACTGCCTTCTTCATGATGATTCCTACAACCTTCGTCCCCCCCCAACCCCACAGAGTGGATTAGCAAACCTGAAACCACACCTTAAAATGCTGCCCTGCTAGACAATAGAACATGATACTGCATCAAAACCTGGATTGCTATTCAGTAGTTCCTCAGGATCTTTGACACCCATCCCCCACAACTGAGATTATCAAACCTGAGATCACACCTTAGGATGCTGCCAGGCTAGGTGTTAGTCTAGGTGTTACATCTCATGACACAGCAAAGATGTGAGATAAAAAAAAAATAACAAAGCACTTACCGCTGGAAAAACAGTTTAATATTATTATTCTTTTTTTTTTTACATTGCAGTGGAGCAACCGTTGGTATGAACAACAGCTGGCATCACATTATCCATGTGATCAATAAATTTATTACAATCTTCAGCTGTCAGCTGTCAGCACTCTTCTCCAAAACTGTCATATACATCAAGTTCCTTGGCTTAGCACATCTCCGAATGCAGTGCTTAATCTGATGCCACACCATCTCTTTTGGTTCAAGTCTGGTGATTCAGGTGGCATCATGACCCAATTCACTCCCGTGTCCTTTATGTACACCCCAGATGCTGCATGCTTTGGGTCATTATCTGTACAAGAGAAAGAACACATGTAAGCAAACACATGGAGTATTGTGCTGTATATCCCCACCATAAACACCATAACACAGAGAAACTGTTAGTGCAAATTGCTCTGCCAGTATCGATCCTTGGAAAAGCTGACACCCATTTACAAGCACTCATTCAATAAAGGGCATCAGTGTATTGGACACTATCACCTGTCTGAAGAAATTGCCCTTCATGATGCCACTGAATAGTAGTATTGGCCCAGGCCCGCAGAGTGAGATGGCACCCTAGATGTGTACTGTCAGGGGGTGTTTGAGCTGTGGTTTCAGTATAAGAAATTTATTTTCCACAAAGTCATGGGGCAGAAAGATTGCATTGCTATGGTACTCTCATCAGTAACAATAACATCTGAAAACTGTTCATTTTCCTCCAGCCATGCCTTAGGCTGTTCCTGCTGCCTATGTTTGTTGGCTTCATTAATGAGAAGGCAAATACTGTTAATGGGGAAAAGGGTTGTCAGATCTTGCTCTTTTTAGGTACAATATATTACCTGCAGTACATACAGTACAACACATAGATTCTTATACAGTCAGTCACTACATTAGAAAAACATGAATAGTTTACAGAAATAGGCAGGCTTTAAATTGCTTTTGTGGCATACACTAGACAGAAAAAATGATTAGATACATACATGCAGTGTGTACAGCACTGCACTTACCATACTCTGCCATAACGCCATCAGTTTTGACATTGTGTTCATTTGATTGATGATTTAAATACTGAGTATCCCCATTCTATGAGTTTCTGACAGACCTCTGCTGTACTGCTTTCATCATTTATCATCCTTAGATGATCTCCAGTTTGGGAAACCTCACTGAAAAAGACATTGCTACACATTAGTTAATAGCATGTTTTCATATTCCAAATGTTTCCTGTGAATTAAATAATGCAGTTTTAACATTTATTGCTATGTATTTTGTTTTGTGTGGTCACATAGGCAACTGCAGACTATCTCACTGCCTTGTGGTGTACTGTGGCTTGCTCAAGAATACAGAGGCATCCCTGGACCATCTCACTACCTTGTAGTATACTTTGGCTTGCTCAGAGCCACAGATGCAGCCCTGGACAATCTCATTACCGTGTACGTGGCTTGCTGAAGGTTACAGAGGCAGCTCTGGAGCATCTCAATACCGTTAATGTACTGTGGCTTGCTCATGGCTACATAAGCAACTCTAGACCATCTCACAGCTAATCAGGAGTGGGAAACAAATGTACCAGGATATGTTCTGTTCAGGAGGGATAGGGAGGGTAAAAAGGGAGGGGGAGTAGCCCTGTATGTCAGAGAGGGTATAATGGCAACACAGGTACAAGGTAGGCAGGGGGGAGGCTGAGGCACTGTGGGTCACCCTTCAACCTGGAAATGGTATAGCAATATGCACAGAGGTGATATACAGGCCTCCAGGACAGGGAGAGGAACTGGACAGGGCTCTAGTGGAGGAAATACACAAGTACAGATGCAGCAAATTTAAAATTCACCAGCAAAGTTGCAGTGAAGTGGCTGATTTCACCATGTGGAGCAATCCATGAATTTCTCCCATTTTAGCCAAGGCAAAATTTCACCTGCAGAAAGGCAAAATTTCACCTTGGAAGTCAAAATTTCACCTGTGGAAAAGTGAAATTTCACCTTCCTCTACAAACCAAATTTCACCTTGAAAAGTGAAATCTCACCTTCCAAGGTGAAATTCCACCTTTCTGCAGGTGAAATTTTGCATTTCGCTAAACGAAATAGGTGAAATTTGCGGATTACTCCGCATAGAGAATTTTTGTCACTTCACCCACCTCTATACAAGAGATGGCAATGAAAGGTGATATTCTACTGATGGGGATTTCAATATGCCAGACATGGATTGGAACACCAGTGTAGCTGCTTCAGCCAGAAGCAGAGGCATCCTTAATTCACTCCAGGAGGCTGGACTCAGGCAGTTTGTGCTTGATCTCACCAGAGACAGGGCAATTCTAGATCTAGTAATGACAAACGGGGATGGAATCACAAATGTGCAGGTAGAAGGGTAGCTGGGATCCAGCAATCACAACATTATGTGGTTCAGCATAGGGACAGAGACTCACTCAAGTCATACAAGGACAAAGGTTTTTGATTTCGAAAATGCTGACTTCGCTGAAATGGGGAGGGGTATCAAAAGAGCCCTGGAGAGAATGGGGTCAGGAGGTGGAGTGGAAAAACAGTGGAAGAGTCAAAATGAAGCCTTACTGGAAGTAACCAACCAATGCATCAGATTGGTATCCAAAGGCAAGAGAAGGAGAAAGCCACTGTGGTTCTTGAGAGAGGTGGAGGTAAAGGTCAAAGCAAAAAGGAAAGGCTTCAGGAAATATAAGGAGACCTAAAGGGAGGAGGACAGGGAACAGTACCTAGAGTGTCTAAGGGAAGCAGGAAAGGCAGTAAGGAGAGCAAAGGCACAGACTGAGGAAGGTTTAGCACAGTCAGTTAAGAAAGGGGACAAGACATTCTTCAGGTACATCAGCAAAAGGAGGAAAAACAAAGGGGGGACTGCAAGGCTCAAAGGAGAGGGAGGGGAATGCAAGGAGGGTGACATGGAAAAGGCAGAAATACTGAACAGATATTTCTGTTCAGTATTCACAGAAGAGGAGGAGGGGCAGGGGCCACAGCAATACAACAGTTGCCAGGGGGTAAAAGGTGGACAATAGTCCATTCATAGGGGAAAGAGTGCTGCAGAAGCTCACTAAATTGAAGGTGGACAAAGTGATGGGACCAGATGACATACGCTCAAGGATATTATGAGAACTGCGAAGGGAGAGAGCAGAACCTCTGGCAGCCATGTTCACCGAGTCATTCAACACAGTGGTGGTACCAGAGGATTGGAGGAGGGCACATTTGGTCTCTGTACACAAATCTGGCAGCAGGGAGGAGGCAGGGAACTATAGGCCGGTCAGCCTCACCTCAGTAGTGGGGCAGATCATGGAGACATTGCTTAAAGCCCTCTGCCCTCTCTTCTTACACTTACTTGTCCAATGCAACTACTAATGCACTTGCCCTGTGTCTGTCCTGACAAGGCCCCTTGGCTGCCTCACCCTGACCCTCTACACCTATGCCTTCCCCTACCCTCAGCCCTCTCCCCCGTCTTGCCCTCTTCCTCCTATTGTTTCTTGAGTTACTCATCACTCAGTCTGATTTTGTCAAGCAAAGTTACTGTCTAAAACCATGGACCTGTAACTGTTTTATGTTTTAGTGTCTGTTACCCTGTAACCAGCATAACGTGGAACCTTTGTAAAAGAGCCTTGGCTCAAAGGAACTTTGTAATCCTAGACAAAAACAAATAAATAAATAAAATAAAATAAAGAAAGGATAGTGAGGCATCTGAAAGCCATCAGATCCCAGGACATTGGCAACACAGATTCACAGTCATGTCAGACAAATCTGGTTGATTTCTTCAACTGGGTGACAAAGGAAGTAAATCAGGGTGGGGCAGTGGATGTCACTTACCTTGATTTCAACAAAGCCTTTGACACTGTCCCACAAAGAAGGCTGATAAACAGGCTGGGTAGGCTGGGCATGGGGGACATGTTGGTAAACTGGGTTAGAAACTGGCTAACAGACAGGAGGCAGGGGGTGGTAGTAAATGGGGTGCAGTCTGGGAAGAGGGGGTTACTAGTGTGGTGCCTCAGGGATCGGTCCTGGGGCCAGTCCTGTTCAATGTCTTTATTAGAGACATTGCAGGAGGGCTGAAGGGAAAAGTCTGCCTGTTTGCAGATGACACCAAGATCTGCAACAGACTGGATACCCCAGAGGTGGTGGAGAAAATGAGGAGGGACCTGGGAAAGCTTGAAAAATGGTCTGAGGACTGGCAACTGAAGTTTAATTCAAAAAAGTGCAAAATTATGCAACTGGGACACAGAAATCCTGGGAAAGCTACAGGAAGGGGGGGCGGGGGAGTTGCTGACAATCACAAAGGAGGAAAGGGACCTGGGGGTTGTTATTTCAGATGACTTGACAATGTCAATGCAGAGTGTTAAGGCAACTGGGATGGCCAGTGGCATGTTGGGTGCATAGGCAGGGGTATCACCAGCAGAAGGAGGGAGGTAGTGATGTTATTATATAAAACCATGATCAGGCCTCACATGGAGTACTGTGTGCAGTTCTGGTGGCAGCACTTTTGTAAGGATATTAACAGGCTGGAGACAGTTCAGAGGAGGGTGACTAAGTTGGTACAGGGCTTGCAACATAAGACTTATGAGGATAGATTAAGGGGCCTCAATATATACTCACTGGAATAGAAAAGGAAAAGAAGGGACATGATAGAAACATTCAAGTACCTCCAGGGTATAAACAAGGTGCAGGGGGTGACATTTTCCAATACAGGAGGAGTACAAGAATGAGGGGGCATGACATGAAATTGAAAGGTGGGAGGTTAAGAGGGAATGTGAAGAAGTTCTTCACAGAAAGGGTGGTGGAAGCATGGAATGGTCTACCTCAGGATGTGGTGGGAGCAAGCACTGTGGATGGATTCAAGCATGCTTGGGACAGGCATAGAGGAACCATAGAGGTACAGCAGCGGGTGGGTCGGAAGCAGTAATCCAGTACAATAGATTATGGGCAGACTAGATGGGCCAGACGATCCTTGTCTGCCGACAATTTCTATGTTTCTATGTGTGGCTTGTTTGAGGCCACAGAGGCAGCCTCAGACCATTTCATTTCTTATACTGTAGTGTGGCTTGCTCAAGGGCACATAGGCAGCACAGGACCAACTTGCTTATGGTGCTTATGATGTCAAAGGTGGCCACCTAGTGTACACTGTCACCTTCTGTGGATGTTCTTTTCATGGTCAAACATGTTTAAGAGGGCAGAGAGAGAGAAATCATGATCCCGGCCACTGCAAGGCAATGCTGTATCCGGCACAGGAGTCCAATTTTTGTGCATTTCATGGACCGTATTGCTATGTCTCTTATCCAGCTTATTTGTCATAGTAGTAATATAAAGGTGGTGATTTCTGGATCTGCAAATCTCTTCCAAAAGATGGGGTTACATGCCATAAAAATGTACAGTATTTGTACAGTAGCAAGAAAGGTACAGTAAGTATGGCAATAAATGTTGTAATGAATCACAAGCTGGGAAGTAAGGAGCAGACTAATCAGATGTCGGATTGGGATATTCAGGTCTAGGAGATGCCCTAGGACGAAATGAGCTCCAGATCATTGGTTTCCATATCTGGTCCCCATACCAAAGGGTTCCTGTGTTTCAGGGATGGCAGCCCAGCCGGTACCAGAGTCTTGTCCATCTCGAGTGATGTTATGTAATGTCAAGTCTATAAAGAATAAGACAGCCATTATTGCTGATCTTGTTGGGACAGCAGACCTGGCATGCATCACCGAGAGCTAGCTGGATGAGAATGCGAGCCCAATTTTGGAGGTGGCCATTCCTGCCAGGTTGTCAGTGATACATCACTCGAGATTGGACCACAGGGGCGGGGGTGTAGCCATTTGATTTAAATTGGAATTGGGCCTTGCAGATGTTCCAGTTGAGATACCCAGCTCATTTGAGTGTACCGTGGCTGCAGGTGTGGGGTGCAGGAACATTCTCATCTACCATCCACCCGGGGGGTGAGAAACTGTTCCTGCAGGAAGTCACAGACTTCATTGTTGACATTGTGTTGGAGTCACCCAGGCTGATGGTCCTGGGCGATTTCAATGCCTGGGTTGATGACAAACTCTCATAATTTGGTCAGGACTTCCTGCAGCTTAGGAATTCATTGGGCTTCACATGGGTAGTTGCCTCTGCAACCCATAATCTTGACCTGGATTTCATCCCAAGGATGGAGGCCTCCGATCTGGTGGTGGAACCGGTTGGATGGTCTGACCATCACACTGTAAGTTTCAATTTCTGGGCTCCCCCCCATAGGCCTTCCCCTGTGGAGATGGTCCGATACCGCCCTTTGAGGGATGCTACTGCTTCTGGCCTCTTGGTGGTATTGGACCTATTGGGATTGCTGGATTTTAGCAAGGGTCCAGAGAACCTGGTCCAGGCCTATAATAAGGCTGTGGCAGGCTCTCTGGACTTTATCGCTCCTGTCCGTGTTTGTCCTCTCACTCTCCACCCTCGGTTCCCCTGGTTTGATGGGACCTTGAGGGAGCAAAGACGAGTTGGACAAAGGCTAGAACGGTGCTGGCAGAAATCTGCTCTGGATGCCGACTGCCTTAAATTGATGGAACTTTATTGTGCCAATCAATCATCAATCTCCCATAAGAAGGCAGAGTTCCTGTCCAGGGAGACTGCTGTAGCTCAGAACCGACTGTCTCAGCTCTTTTGAACTGTGGACAGACTGTGCAATCCAACCTGTCTACAAGCTCAAAGAGCATTTTCACAAGGAGAAGTGTGATGAGTTCACTCGATTCTTTGCTAATAAGGTGGCCCACATCAAGGTGGAGATTCAATCAGCCCACTCTATGGGGGCTGTCAGCAGTTGGTGCATGGTAACTACTCCTCAGTCTTCCTGCTCATACTTTGAGTGGCCAGTGATCTTTGATGTTGTGTGGATTGTCCAGAGCATGCTGCCAACTTGCTGTAGTTTGGACTCGGGCCCTACATACCTCTTATTGGGGTGTGTTGATACCATCGACCTTGTCCCAGCAGAGACAGTTTGGTGCTGTTTAGAGTTGGGTAAGTTCCCCAGCTCCTTGAAGGAGGCTCTGTTGACCCGACTCCTTAAAACATCTTCTCTGGACCCAAACTGTTCTGCTAGCTACAGACCAATCTCTAACTTTCCCTTTGTTGGGAAGGTGATTGAGAAAGTAGTCACCCTGCAGCTGGAGAACCATTTGACCATGCATGACATCTATGATCCCCTCCAATCCAGTTTTCAGAAGAGGCACAGTGCTGAGACTGCTCTGGTTTGGATGCTCAATGATCTCCTGATTGTGAAAGAGATCAGAAGTGCCGTTCCATCTTGGTCCTTCTAGATCTCTCTTCAGCCTTTGACACTGTGGACCATGGGGGGCTGCTGGAGTGCCTGAGAGACACCTGTGGTCTGTCTGGTACAGTCCTCAGATGGTTTCAGTGCTTCCTCACTGACAAGTCTCAGAGGGTGATGTCCGGGATTTATTCCTCAGCCTCATTCTCCCTGCTATGTGGGGTTCCTCAGGGCTCTGTGCAGTCCCCAATGTTATTCGCAGTGTATCTGCTGCCATTGGGAGATATTGTGAGATGGTATGGACTGAGGTTTCATTGCTATGCTCATCACACCCAGCTCTAACTGTCCTTTGCATCTGACCAGGATAGTACAATCTCAGTCTTTAATAACTACCTTGCAGAAATCCAGGATTGGATGCAGGCCAGCTGGTTGAAGTTGAATCCAGATAAGACTGAGGTGTTGGTTGTGGATCCAGATCACAGGATAGAGAGGGCTGGATCAGGATCTGCCTCTGGGCTTTGGCTCAGAGGTAGCCAGCTGCTGCCCTCTGAACAGATGTGGAATCTGGGGGTGATCCTTGATGATGGGTTGACACTGCATTTGCAGGTGTCGGCAGTAGTCAAGTCCTCTTTTTATCATCTGAGGAACATCACCCGGATAAAGTATTTTGTTCCTTCCAGCAACCTTCCAACGTTGATCCACGTCTTTTTGACCTTGCACCTTGACTACTGCAACTCCCTTTACCTAGGGCTTCTGGGGGTTGATATCCATCACTTGCAGCTGGTGCTGAATGTGGCGGCCAGGCTATTGACAGTGGTCCCCCATGCGAATCACATCTCACCTGTGCCGCGCTATCTGCACTGGCTGCCTGTTCAGTGGTGGATCACCTTCAAGGTCGGTTTGCCGACCTACAAGGCCCTCCATGGACAGGGTCCAGGATACCTGCAAGAGCTCCTGGTTCCCTACTGCCCCCTCTGACCTCTTCGCTCAGCTGACGAGGGATTGCTACAGGTTCCGAGTCAGTGCATGAAAAAGGGCTACCAAATTGTGACATTAGTGGTATTTTTTAAAATGCCTCACTTATCAAAATTTTTTTTGGTTTTTTATGCTGGTGTTTACCTAATTAATATTTGTTATGTTGTGGGATAAATCACTCTCCGTGTCCAGAGAATAAGCATTTTAGGAGATGTGCATGTAACAGGGAACTTAAAAGTCTGGATGTGCATGTAACCAGGGACATAAATTCCAGATATGAATGTAGTTGGGGACATAAAACTTAAAGTGCATGCATAGCTTGTTAGTTCCAAACAAAGAAACAATACCCACCCCCAAAAAAAAAAGACCATCAACAAACATCAGGCCACATGGTGTGTGTCTTTGTTTGGAAGCCTGCTGTGCTGTGTAGGCCTCGAGCAAGCCGTTTGGAACCTAAAAGTGCATCTTTAGGTTTCCAAATGATCCGATCGAGGCTGACAGACAACAGCAGACTTCCCAAACAAAGGCGCAGGCCATGCAGCATGCCCCCCCACAACAAAAGAAATGCAGCATGATTTAAAATACATTCTGAGCCACAAACATGTGGAAACATAATGTTTGCTACAATTTGTACAGAGTCAGATCCCCAAAACACCAGGCCGCATGGTGAGTGCCTTTGTTTGGCAGCCTGCTGTTGTGTGTAGTCCTTGATCAGACCATTTGGTTTCTAAATAATCTGATTGAGGCTGACACACCACAGCAGACTTCCAAACTAAGGCCCAGGCCATGCAGCATACCCAGTCCTGCCCCAACAACAAAAGACACACTTACCCTGCCGCAGACCTGGCATCGCACAACTATGCACTGGATCAGGTCCCAAAACAAAAAAAAGCACCAAGAAACCTGACTTGCCATTCAAACTTTAAACAAAAATGACTGACACAAGCCATGCAGCCTTGCAGAGGTCAGGGCCATGGACCTGGAGCATGTGCCCAATGCAGAAAATGCCCCCCAATCATTTCTAATGTGCACCATTTAACTGCCATAATCTGTAGTCCAAGCCATATGCCTTAACATAGACCATGCTGTTGGCCAAACAAATGACCATGTTGTGGGCTGTGTTCATGAACATGATCATTAACCATGTCCCCCAGGTTTAAATGGCACCAATCACATAATATTGTGCAATGAATTAATTAAGCTTCCCTTTTTGGCTTCATGAACAAGCACACTTTTGGCCCCCACTCCCTTTACATCTGGGTGAAAAATAAATAAATCAGGCCACTCATAAAGACTCAAGGCACTGTGGCCATGCTCACTCCCTGCTTTGGGTCAGGGTTATTTAGGTGAATGTTGCCAGGGAAAGGTTCACTTAGTGAACAGATGATAGTGCACTGCATGCTTTTCTGGCCCGATGTTCTCCACTCCAAATACTCCAAATTATTAAAGGGTACTGGCCCCCCTCACAAAAGCAGCAGCCACACAAAGGGCAAACGGTGCTTTCTGCCCTACCCAATTGCCGAGCCTACCAGAAACATGATTCTGAACTGGAGCCAAACATCCTAAATGGGAGCCAAACATTCTAAATGGAAGTGAAAAAAAAAAATAAAACATAAATTTCCCTGCTCCTATACAGTGGCCACAGTGAAAGAAAAGAGTTGTGTGGCTTACCCAGTGAAGAAGGTAATCCGCCATGTAACTCTCTGGATGAAGGATCGCCATGTAACCGGGGCTCTGCAGGGGACAAAAATCTTCCACTAACACTGGCTGGCAAAGAAAGGGGCTTGTGACTGTGGGAACGCTCCTTTTAAAGCGTCTGCAAGTCCAGACCACTTTTAACAACTTCACCGGAATATAGTGGTATGAGAGGCCATTCACCATCCCCAGACTTAATGAATTTCCAGGAGATTGGACATAAAGAGGTAATCAGTGTTAACAGATGATATCATGAGTGTGGCGTGGGAAAGGGAGGACCTATGAGGGGAGTGTGGGTTCTGGAAGAAATGAAACAAGGCTGCCAGACAGCAAAATTTAATAAAAAAACAGTAATTGCCAGTTTAAAGGGGCAGATGGGAACATAACATAGTTGGACATAATGGGTTACATTCAAGTCTAAATGTTTGGGGCCACCAGGGGGGTGGGAGTGATTGCTGCAGCACACAAAAAATGCTTGTGTAACCCCCAGCTGGTGCTAAACTGAGAGAGCTACTACCCCTGCCTGTTTGGCTAATGAACAGGTTGAGGGGCCTAGGTCCTATGATGTGGTGTCTCCATTTTTATAAGTTGAAAATTTGGGGAGAAAGGTGTCACTCAGCATGGTGACTAGGTTTGACTACTCTGCACAGGGGCACCCAAGGTAATCCAGCGACTAGAAGCAATAACATAATGTCCAATACAGTACCAGGAGATGGGATTCTAAAGTGTGGCTTTATTCAACAACACTGAATGAAAAGCATAGATGGACCCCCACGGGGCTACACTCCTTGTAATGCAGATAAGGTGATGACACAGACACAATCCATTCTTGGATCCTCAACTTCCATATGTTATGGACTCGTTAACTATAGCTAGTGGCACACTACCACCCTCTACTCCATCCCAACATCTGGGCACCCTCTTCAGGCACTGGCCAATACCTGACAGAAAGGTGACTGGTGTCTCAAAGTGAATTTGTACAGGTGGGCCCTGTTATGCCAGGTTGGGGGTCTCCCACCTTTTGTTCCATAGACCCATACCCGGCTATTCCTTTGTTTACACATACACATCCCTGCTACTGTAGTACAGACTGTACATGGCTTTGTAATGCAGTAACTGTCTTTCTCTGAAGACCCCCCCACATACATCAGTCATTACATCTCACTGTTCCATAAGCCTCTTCCTTGGCTACTGTAGTGCACACTGTACATGGCTTTGTAATGCAGAAATTGTCTTTCCCTTGAAGACCCCCCACATATGACAGTCATTACATCTTACTGTTCCATAAGCCCTGGACTAGGCATCCTGACTGACTCACAGCCCCAGAGATTTATTTACTCACTGTTTTGGTGAATGACACTGGCCTTTTGTCAAAGCTTCATCATCCTCCACATTGCAGATGTCCAAAAACTCTGAAGGAATCTCTATTCCACCAAAACTGTAGTGCCCCAGCACTCTTCATCAGGCAGCATCTTCTTTTCCCAGGGTCCTTTTTCTGGGAGTTGGTTCCTTGTGCCTCTCTTATGGTGGAAGCACACACCCTAAGGTAGCTCTGTGTCAGAGCTGAAGGCAGGGGGTCCTGACCCTGCAGGGCACCCCCTCCCTCAAAGGCACTGAAGGAACTACATCCTTCCTTTCTTGAGCCTACTTCAGACTGCAAAACAAAAACTAAACTGCTGACTTCAAGGATCAACTCTAGACTGACTTTGAAATTCCCCAACGTTCTACCTAACTCCCAACTGCAACATTCCATTGTGGCTTATGCTGCTGCTGAATTCTAAATGATGTCATAGCCCCAGCTCAGCAGAGACTGAAAACAGAGCAAGACATAATGAAATCCATTTAACTGGAGTTTTGCTAGCTGCTTGCCCCTGCCTGCCACTAGTTCTAACTAGGGTTCTAGTAACCCCGAGTAACAGGGGAGTTACACTTGCAAAGTAAAACCAGGAGTCCAAACTGTGTAAAACAACTGTTTATTCAGGGCCACATCACAATTCAGTCACAATAAACACAGTTTTGTGCAACTTCCCTTACAATGTCACAAAATGGCCAACCAAAATGGGGGATTTTGTCCAGAAAAGTGAAGTTTCCATGACATATCAAGCATGTATTACCATAACTGTTTTTTTATTTATCAGCTTTCATGGGGCATAATAACATAATACATCACCCACTGCAGAGCAGCAGTTGTCCTATGTTTGTCATACTCTGGAAGTTGATTAGTCCAGTGGTGGCTCCTTTTCATGCAATGGCTCTTCCCAGGGTATGACTGAAAACTTCAGGGGCACAAGCTTTCGCGTATGTGGCCCCTACCCGGTGGAACTCTCTACCTCATCAGATTAGAGAGTGCCAGACTGTGGAGAGCTTTAAGAAGGTCTTAAAGACCTATTTGTTCCATCCTGCCTTTGGTGATTTTATATGATGTAATTATTTATTGTTAACCAGAGTATATGCTGGGTTGCATTGTGATTTTATTGTTTTATATGTTTGCCTTACTGTTTTTATCTGTACAGCACTTTGATAATTTCAATTGAGCCATACAAATAAAGAATATTATCATTATTATCAGAGATACATGATGTAACTATGAGATGAGAAACAGTGTTACCAAGTCAGCTCCAAACTGATGGATGTCTTGAAGTTGGAGAACAGTATACAATGTGGGGCTTTGTTGAGCTTTAAAAATGAGATTACATGTTGCACATCTGGCCGAAAGGCAATACTCTGTATCACTGAATACTGGATTGAAGATGACTACCAAATTCAGAACTGCAGACTTTTATGAGATCCCAACTGTAACCAGACCTAACAGGAAAAGAAGAGTGAGAACACAACTGAAGAGCAGCATACCTTTATGCAGAAAGAGAGGGGAAAGCAAAATGCCACACCATCAGTATAACATCAGGGGCCAGATATTTAAAACTTAGCCCCAGGACAAAATTTGCACTGCACGACATGCTAAATTAGCTCAGACCCATCAGAACCTGTATTCAAAGGAATAGTCCCAGGGCTCAGTCTGCTGAATATAGCAGGGCAAACAGAGCTGGGAGTGCAGTGCAAAAATAGCCCAGGAATTAAGACAGCTCTGAATATATCGACAGGGAAAGCCAAAATGCAACAGCAGCTCAGTGGACACAGAGGTGGAGGAAGGCAGAGCTGCAGTAGCAGGCCAATGTCAGTGATAGAAATGGAGTGTTGCACAACAGCAGCAATAGTCAATGCAGGCCACACACAGCAGAACTGTGCTGCACAAGTGACAGGTTAGCCCAGAGCAAATGCATTAGCCCAGTGATAACACATAACCCGGGGCTAAAGTTTGCAATTTTCAAAGCTCATATGTACAGTAAATTAGCCTACTTAGGAAATCCGTGTGCAAACAGCAACACTTGCATCTCATTATGTGCTGCTTAGCATACATTTCCATGTAGTTTGCCCAGTGATATTTCATGGTGCTCACGGATCCACCGGTATGTCAGCCTGGGAGTTCAGGAGCAGGCTGGGTCTGCTCACAGCTCCACCTCTATGTCAACCTGGGAGTATAGGAGCAGGCTGGATCTGCTCACAGCTCCACCTGTATGTCAGACTGAGCAACAGTGCTGTAGCTGCAGACCTTGGGAGTTGGCAGGCTTACTCAGTGCAGACCTCTCAACCTTGCATCAATGAACCAAGGCACATACACACACTAAATGAGGGAAAATAAGGAACACTGATCCTGATAATGAGGGACACATATGAAACCATGGAGGTACAAGGCCAGACCACAGTGGAAAGTATTGTGTCAGCCTGTATCAGGTGAAACAGTGACTTAGAAACGTAGAATATTATACAGGTATGCAGTACAGTTCGATTGTGCAGCACATTTAGTGTGTGACCAGTACCTTTTCCCCGGGGGACGAATGAGGGACAGGATTATTTGGAAGGGTAAGATAGGAATGTCCCTCATGATCATGGATGGTTGAGAGGGATGGTTGAGTACACCCTGCTGAGTATAGTAACAACTGGAAAATCTAGGGACAACTTGAGCCCCAGGCCAGGGAAACAAACACAAATAGCTTGCTGTACTTGCAGAACTATTCCCCTTCCTGGATGCTGTGGTGTGAGGTCGTGGATGGTCCCTGGAAGATGTGTGGGTGCTACACTGAGAGGCCATGGTTGACTGAGTGACCTGCTCCAGGCTGCATGCATTAGTGCCAGGATGAAGAGTGATACAAGCAGCTAGTGGTGATAACACTGATATAGTCATTGTATTTGCAATACGCCTATATGTCATCCACTTATCGTCTAAACACCTGTGGAAACAAACTGTTGCAGGGCTCTGCCTCTACATGACCTGCACCCCCTCCCCACCACCAGCGCAATTCTTACATCTGGTTGAGCCTGCCATCATTTCTAAAGCAATAGTACTTGACACAAACTTATCTGGTTGATCCTGCAGTTTCCCTCTGGTCTCACCGGAGTTTCATTGCTCATGTTCTAAATTTGTAGAGTGGCCAAGCGCTTGCAATACATCATACTGCGGACCTGACAGACATTACAAATAATGCACTCTCACTCTGAAACCATAGAAATCCAGTGCCTTTATGGTAATTGTCGCTGGGCTGTCTTGGACATAAGCTGCCTACAATTGAATGAGGAAAGAAAATGAGTCAGCAGCTTCCGAGATGTGAACAATCGCGAGTGTTACCATAGCAACATATGTGATCCCGTTCAAGAAAACCGAGACAATAGACATTTGTGGCTTGCACAATACAGGTGAACAGGGCTGTCACAGTCCACTGAACCATCAGGGCTATTTACACCTTTAGCATGGGAGTTTGGGGCAGCGGGGGCACTTGACTACTGTGACAGTGTGTTCCTTCTGTGGACATACCTGTGTGGGAGTGGTGCTCAGGGGTGAGGATCCACTAGACTATCAGGGTAATGAACAGATCTGACTACTGAGTGTGCTAGGGATCGGTGACTGGGGGCTGGGGGAACACTAGTCTACCAAGGAGTATGCTATGTTACCAGTCTGTGTATGGGGGATTGGGTATCATGGAGAGGGAGACACTAGACCACAAGGGAATGTGTAAGGTATGTCTCCAGGAAGAGGGCAGGTTACTTCTCCATGATTGCCTGGCATTACCAGATGCTTTTCTGCAGGGGAATTTGGCACCATGCTACAGGTTGCACTAACGGCTGTATCACGGCGCTATTCTTTTGAATATCCAGGTGCATGGATATTCATGTTCCCGCTCCTCCGTAACTCCCCTATATACATTATTTTCTAGCACTGGTGCTCTCACGTTGCACTGGCACTAATTCCTCTTTAGAATATTGCAGCCAGATGCAATTGCAGTGCAATTGCAGCACAGATGGTTTGCGTCTGGTGCAAGCCTTTGAATGTCTGGTCCCAGACTTTCAGAAAGAAGCCCCCAAAAAAACACAGTAAGACAATATTCTTCTGTATTATTGTTTTAAATAATAGCTGTTCCAATAGCTCTCAACTCTTATGAATTTCATATAGTGCCATGAATAAGACACATAAATTTACCCTTGCTCACAAAATACTGTATTTACTGAAGTGCATTATAATGTTAACACTTTCTATGTGCATACAAACTACCAAAAACTGTAAGTAACATGATAGAAAATAAACATATGTTGACCACAGTTCTAAAAGTTATAATTCTCAGTCCATACAGAGGTATTTACAGTAGAGATAAATAATACAAATATATACAGTTACTGCATGTAAGTACTCAATGTTACAACAGTCATAACAGTACAGAGTGCTGCAGCTCATGGGAGGAGCTGAAGCATACATAGAGTTTCAGAAGGGAGTGTAATCACACAGTTTTCTTAGATTTAACACTCTGAGCAGAAAGATAAGGTTACTAGCAATCAGGCAAATAAGTGATTACATCTTTTTGAGACATATTTCAGTGAGGAAAACAGATTTTAGTTTGGTTTAGAAGGAACACAGATGCAAGCTGAAGGAACCGATCGGAGGCCAGAGCCGAAGAGCACATGCATTCCGATTGGGTAGCAGCTTTTGCATGCCTTGCTAGTGGAGGGTCCGGGCTTGGGGTCACAGGTGGCAGCTGAGGCAGCACCAACCACCCGGTGCCCGAGTTAACATGCCTGTGGGATGGGGAGCCCATGGAGAGCTTGTCCTTGGCAGGGAAGAAAAGAGGAGGTCAGGGGTAAATGCTGGCCTTGGACAAGGGATGTCTGCACCAGCGGAAGGGCTAAAACAGCAAAACAAACCAGATGTGGATTCCTTTAGTGCCTAGAGCCTGGCGCGAGCACAGTGATTCAGAAAGGGGTGTAATCACACAGATTCACTGCATATAACACTATAACAGTGAAATAAAGGTCTTAACAGTCAATCAAATGAGTAATTACAGCTTTTTTTAACAGATTTCAGCAGAAAAATCAGATTGCATTTAGGTTTAGAAGGAAACACAGGAGCATACTGCAGGAACCAATCGGAAGCCAGAGCCAAAAAAGTGCTTGCATTCCAATTTGTTAGCAGCTTTTGCCATACCTTGCTAGAGGAGAGTCTGGGCTTGGGGTCTCGGGTGGCGGCTGTGAAAGCATTGACCTCCCAGCATCCGCAAATCCTACACTTATGGGGCAGGGAGTCCATGTGGAGCTTGATTTCAGCTGGAGAGCAAGTTCGGGGACAGGGGATGTAGTAATGAGAACAGAGCACAGATTCTGAGAGTGTGATGATGCAGTAGGGCAAATTTATTGAGAAACAGCCACAGATTTGGTAATATGTAAAGACAGTAGGGTGTTTGAAGTGTAGCGGTCTCGACAACCATAAGGAGCCAAGGACCATTCAGGTATCTATGTGAATAAAAACATTTAGAGTCATAAGTGGTTCACAGAACTAGAATTGCCAGAGATTGCAAGTGCTATTAAATACAGCAAAGCTCAGGGGCAGAAGCCTAAGCTTCAGATAAAGATCAAGGGCTGAGGAAGCAATTGCATGGCTCACACACATATCGAGCATATAAAGACTTAAAAGTACTCAAACTGCAGAGGCAGCTCGATTTCAATAATGTTTGCACTTTGTTCCACAAGGACGGTAACATGAAGCTAATGGCCACTCTGCCATAGTGGGAGGAAGACTTGGGGATACATAATGTGATGTAGGATGCACTTCTTAAAGCATACGTTCCTGGCTTACTTAGTGGGAGACAGTCTATTATATATTGCGGAAGCCTATTCATGATAACTTTATAAGTCCAAGGGATTGCATTTCTGTTATGCCTAAACATAAAAAAGGACCATCCTATGGCTTTGTACAAGGAACAATGATGGGTGGAGATGGGAAGAACAGTAATAAACCTGATGGCCCTGTGATAAAGCGTATCCAACTTTGCAAGTGAAGCTTTTGGGCAATGACTATATAGGAAATCTGCATAATCAATCAGTGAGAGAAAAGTCATTTGGATGAGGCACACTTTTGCATCTCTATTGAGGAACTGGTTAATTCTAAAGAATAGCCCTAGCCTCTGCCTTAGTTTCATTACAAGGTCTTCAACATGCTCAGTGAATGAAAGATTAAGGTCTAACCACACTCCTAAGTATTTAAACTTTGAGACAAACTCCAATTTCTCCCCAAGAATTGTGGTGATTTGGGGTAGTGTTCCAGAACTGTCCGGATTCATCATATTGCTATGGGGTGAGAACAACATTGCCTTTGTCTTTTTAGCATTTAGAAGAAGCTTTTTGTGAAGAAGCTGGTTCTGGAGCTGGTTAAATTCCTCCTGGAGGTCTACACAGGTGGCTTCAGGTGTCAGCCGACTTATATATACAACCGTGTCATCAGGGAACAGCTGTATGTTGGCTTTGTTAATACCCTTATCAATATTATTAACATGATTAGTGAAATGTAAGGGACCAAGTATGGATCCTTGCAGTACTCCCCTCAGGAGAGGTTTGAGTGGGGATAGCTCGCCCTCAGCCTTAACTTGTTGACGCCGTCCTACAAGGTACTCAGTAAACCAATGCAAGGATACTGAATCCAGGACTATACTCTTCAGGGAAGAAAGTAACAGGCTATGATCCATGGTATCAAAAGCTTTGCTAAGGTCTAGAAATACAGCACAGACAAAGTTTCTGCTGTCCAGTTCTCGATACCAGTCATTTGTCTCTTTGGCAAGGGCCGAGATAGTACTGTGTTTAGCTCTGAAGCCTGATTGCATGGGATTTAATAGATTTTTTTCTTCGAGGTAGTCCCTTAGTTGATTGCTGACTATCTTTTCCAGGAGTTTCAACAAAATTGGGAGGAGGGAAATTGGTCTGTAATTGTTGAGATCACAGCGATCCCCTGATTGAAACAAGGGGATGGCCTGTGCAATTTTCCACATCGGAGGAATGAACCCTTGGGACAATGATAAATTGAATCGATGGGTGATAGGAACAGCTAATACCTGATAGATGATTTTAAGGAAATAGAGATCCAAGGAATCAGTGCCAGCACTTTTCTTAAATCCATCTGTAACACAAGATCTTCAACCTCCTTCAGAGTGGCCGGTTTGAATGAGAAGCCAGGTTCCGGGGCAGGGGAGTCTATGAATGGGACACTTAGTTGGGAGCGGACCAGGGATGCAGGTGAAGTGTCAAAAGCTAGACCAGCAGAGGCAAAATGATTGTTAAATGCATCTAGGGTTCCCAGTTTTTCACAGATAGTAGTACTCCCGGAAGTATTCTCAGGTGGCAAAGAGTTGCCAGGTGTTTAGAAACATAGAATTTGATGGCAGATAAGGACCGCTTGGCCCACCCAGTCTGCCCATTTCCCTACCTACTGGATAAGCTGCAGATCCTAGTTAACCAGCAGCCTACTTCTTCCTACCCCCACCCCCCCAGAACTGCCTTATGACTATCCCATGCATGCTTGAATTCCACCACTGATTTTGACTCCACAACCTCATCCGGAAGGCCGTTCCATGCATCCACAACCCTCTCTCAGAAAAAATACTTCCTTAAATTACCTCTGAGCCACCCCCCCATCTTCAAATTGTGCCCTCTTGTTCTTGCACACCTCTTTTTTTGAAAGATTTTACCCTCTTGGACTTTGTTGATTCCCTTGAGGTACTTGAAAGTTTCTATCATGTCCCCCTCTCCCTCCTTTCCTCGAGGCTATACATATTAAGCTCCTTAAGTCTCTCTTCATATGTCTTCCAGTGCAGACCCTGCACCATTTTAGTTGCCCTCCTCTGGACAGCTTCCATCCTGTCTATGTCTTTCTGAATTGGGTCTCCAGAACTGCACACAGTACTCAGATGGGGTCTCACCAGCTGTCTGTACAGAGGGATAATAACTTCCTGTTTTTCTACTGTGATGCCTCTCCCTATGCATCCCAGTATCCCCCCAGCCCTCCTTGCTGCCCTCTCACATTGCTTGCCCACCTTTAGGTCATCTGATATGACTACCCCCAGGTCCCTTTCCATTTTTGTTGTTGTTAGTATATCACCCCCATTGTGTACTCTTCCGCTGGGTTTTTGTTTCCCAGGTGCATTACCTTGCACTTCTTAGCATTGAATCTAAGCTGCCATACATTTGACCATTCCTCTAACCTTGCCAAGTCCCTTCTCATCCTTTCCACCCCACCCTGTGCATCAACTCTGTTGCAGATCTTAGTGTCATCTGCAAAGAGACATACTTTCCTTCAGTCCTTCTGCAATGTAGCTTATAAAGACATTGAAGAGGACCGGTCCTAATACTGAACCCTGCGGTACCCCACTAGTAACCCTCCTTTCTTCTGAGTGGACTCCATTTACTATTACACTCTGTGTCCTATTCTCCAGCCAATTCTTTACCCAGGCTGTCATCTTGGGACCCACTCCCAGGCTGGCTAACTTGTATATTAATCTTTTGTGTGGGACTGTGTCAAATGCCTTGCTAAAGTCTAGGTAGGCCATGTCCACAGCCCCTCCCTGATCTACTACTTTGGTCACCCAGTCAAAGAAATCTATCAGCTTCGTCTGGCATGACCTTCCCGTTGTGAATCCATGTTGCCTAGGGTCCTGTGCCCCTCTGGCCTCTAGATACTTGACAATTCTTTCCTTTAGAAGTGATTCCATCATTTTCCCTATCACTGAGGTTAAACTAACAGGTCTATAGTTTCCTGCTTCTGCCTTGCTCCCACTTTTGTGAAGGGGAATCACATCTGCCCTCCTCCAGTGCTCGGGTACCACCCCATCCTCCCATGATTTGTTAAAAAGGGTAGTCAGTGGTGTCACTAGTTCTACCCTTAGTTCTTTTAGAATTCTGGGATGAATCCCATCAGGCCCCATTGCTTTGTCCACCTTCAGTTTTTTCACCAGTTTGACCAGACATGTCCTTGATTGTTCTCCAGAATTTAGAGGAGCATTTTGCTATGGAGTCCAGTTCACTGAGATAGAATG
The DNA here is from genome assembly GCA_016271365.2 of Neoceratodus forsteri. Classification (NCBI taxonomy): domain Eukaryota; kingdom Metazoa; phylum Chordata; order Ceratodontiformes; family Ceratodontidae; genus Neoceratodus; species Neoceratodus forsteri. Next base: position 1,732,286,817 of record CM057450.1, on the reverse strand, counting down.
TTGCCTTAGCATCCCTGACCATTTTTGTGCAGGCATTATGTGCCTTTCTGAACTGACACCAATCTGAGTCAAGCTTAGTCCAGTAAGCCTTTTTCTAAAGCTTGTCCCTACCAAACAAAGCAGTCTTCAGCTCAGCAGAGAACCACCGACATGATTTATTTTTCACACAAAGTTTTACCATGGGGCGTACATATTTAGGGCCCCAACCAGTATATCATGGAAAATATCATATGCCGAGTTAATTGTAGTGGCTAAATAGAAATCTTGCCAGCATGGCGAATGTTCCAAATCATAAACATAGGTAGCCACGTCAAAGTTACAATGGGTCCTTTTTGTATGAAATTTAGTTGTAGGTCCTGTGTAATGGAGTGATCTGACTGCAGCAATGAAACAATGGTCACTGATATCAGCAAAGAAGGTTCCAGCATGTGAGAAAGATGAGGCTTATCAACTAATATAACATCTAGCAATGTACTGTGCTCAGTTTCTTTTTGTTTGGACGTGTAGGTTCGTGTATTAGTTGCACCAGCCCACGGGAGTCACAGAACATATTTAGGGGTGAAGCAGTCTTGGAGAGCAAGTTGAAATTAAGGTCCCCTAGAATAATGGTTTCAAGATTCTGTTTCTCAATAACAGATCCAAGGTGTGTAAGAAGGAGTGTACAAGCAGATGGGGGTCTATAACAACCAATCACTCTGATGGCAAGGGAAGTAGATAACTCAGTCTTCAAAGTCAAACATTCAAACTCATTCTTGTCAGAGGCTGAATCCAGGAAGGCCATTGTAAACCTTTCCTTAACATACACTGCCATGCCACCTCCCCCTAGTAGGCCTGTCTGTTCTGAATAACCGGTAAGAAGGGATACTAATCTCCCTGTCCAGACAGGCTGGCCTAAGCCAAAATTCGGATATTACCAGAACATCTGGCTGGGTATGACTAATCCACACCTGTATTATGGTAAACTTTTTTCAGAGGCTGCAGACATTGACATGCCAAAAACTCATACCTCTTAGGGAAGCAGTATCTGAAGATGTAAGAGTAGCGATGGGACCACAGTTTAACTCGACATTACCCGAGCATATCAGTAACAGAAGTATCAAATTTGTTAGGGCAGCAATAGTTAGTTTAAGAAGCCTAGCCCTAGTACGTCTATGAAGCTCATCAGGTGGTGTATGCCAAACACCGCCTGTAAGGGTGTACTGCCCTAGAGCTAGGTGAATCAACACCCTGACTGAAAAATGCAGGGAATGACTAATGCTATAATGAACGGGAGATATAACTTGAAAAGGCAGCTCAGTACGGCTGCCACCATGATAGGTACCCTGGTTGTGATCAGATAGTAGGACTACCTGAATGGCACAAAGGTAACTGTGGTACAAGCCCATGTCCAATACACAGTTCACTAGGGGTCATGTTCAGCTTGTGCAGGCTTCTGCCAATAGAACACCACTGGTACACAAGAGAGGATAACCAGTAGGGATTTCGACAGGACCCCCCTCAAGATGGGGCTCTCAGGGCCACCCATTCCTAAAGTTTACTATGAGCTTATGTCAAGTGTAGCTTAAAGACAGGGAACCACGACTAAAACCTGAGCTGTCCTAGAGGTGCACAGTTCAGGAACAGAGCAGGGTGGACATACCCATGAAGCAGTATTAAGGGCACAGTATTGGCTGGCGAATACCTCAGAGAACGTACATATATGGTAGTAAGGATGTCTGGATGGGAAGACTAGTACTTTAAAGGGCGTGCTTAAAAAAGGGTGGGATTAAGGCATATGTAACAAGAGGAAGGGGTGGGGAATGGGTGGTTGGGCATGAAAATAGTGGCTTTTGCAGTACCTTGCTCATGGAGAGTCCGGGCTTGAGGTCTCGGGCGGCGGCTATGGAAGCGCCGACAGCCCAGTGTCCTATGATCCCACACCTGTGGGGCAGGGAGCCCCTGGAGAGCTTGTCCTTGGCTGGGGAAGGAAAGAAGGTGTCAGGTTTAAATGCCGGCCATGGACAAAGGACCGTCTGCACCGGTGAGAGAGCCAATTCACAGGACAAAAGAAATGCGTATTCCTTTGGCCCCTAAAGTCTGGCGCAAGCACAAACTTTTGGAAAGGAGTGTAATTACACAATTTCCCTGCTCTTAACACTCTAAACAGGTCTTAACAGTCAAGCAAATAAGAAATTACAGCTTTTTTAGGTATATTGAGGCAAGAACAGCAGATTTTAACTAGGTTTAGAAGGAGAATATAAGAGCAGACTACAGGAGCCAATCAGAAGCCAGAACCGACATGGTACGCAGGGAACCATGACTGGGATGCATCCATACTGGGGTATACACATTTTAGAAAGGATAGGGAGGGGAAGAGGGGTTGCAATGTTTGTAAAGGAAAGGATTAAAGCTATGGAGGCTTAGGGATCCAGGGAAGAAACAGAGGCATTGTGGGTCACTCTGGAGTCAGGGAATAGAACAACCATCCATGCTGGAGAAGTTTACAGGCCTCCCACAAAGGAGGAGGATATAGATCTAGTATTGGTGGAAGACATCCCTAACATGGCAGCCAAAGGGGAAGTACTACTAATGGGTGACTTCAACATGCCGGATGCAGATTGGAATACCCAGACTGCAGGTACATCAAGGAACAGGGACCTCATGTCTGCCATTTATGGGGCAAACCTAGAGCAGCTGATGGTTGAGCCCACCAGGGAGGGGGCTGTACTGGACTTGGTGCTGACAAATGGGGACAGAATCATGGATGTTGAGGTGGGCAGTTCCCTTGGTACCAGTGACCACAGAATGGTGTGGTTTAGAGTCAACACATTGGCAGAAGAAAGCCATTCAAAGATTAAGATCCTAGATTTCTGGAAGGCCAACTTCATGGAGATGGGGAACAGTTCAAAATTGTCCTGGCAGCAGAAGATATGGGGGAGGGGTAGAAGAACAGTGGCTTAGGCTCATGAGATCCACAGCAGAAGTGACAAGTCAATGTGTCAGATTGGTTAGCAAAAGCAAAATAAAGAGCGGCCTGTGGTTCCCTAAGTCAGTAGCCGAGAAAGTCTGAGAAAAAGTAAGGCATTCAGGAACACAGAGGATATGAAAAAGAAGACAGACTGAAATATCTGGAGAAGCAGAGAGAAGCTGGGAAAGCTGTCAGAAGGGCTAAGGCAAGAATGGAGGAAGGAATAGCATAGGCTATTAAGGAGCGGGACAAGACCTTCTTCCATTATATTAGTGAGAGAAAGACCAGAAATGGTAATGTTATTCTAAAGAAGGGAGTGGGTGGGTGGAGGATGACCTTGAAAAAGCTGAGGTACTGAACAAATATTTTTGCTCAGTATTTACCAAGGAAGAGGCAGGGGAGGTGCCAAGACTCACGAGGAAAGATGTACAGGGGAGAAAGGTGGACACCAGCCCATTTACATTGGATAGAGTCTTGGAGAAACTAGGAAAAGTAAAGACAGACAAGGCAATGAGGCCAGAAGGAATTCATGCTAGAGTGCTCAGGGAAGTCGTAGCAGGTCTGCTGACAACCCTCTTCAACCAATCACTAGAGACAGGGGAGGTACCTGGGGACTAGAGGAGGGCAGAGGTGGTCCCCTTGCACAAGACTGAAAGTAGGGAGGAGGCAGGCAATTACAGACCTGTAGGCCTGAACACAGTGGTGGGAAGCTGATGGTGTCCCTGCTTAAGAAGTGGGTAGTGAAGTTCCTAGAGTCAAGTGGTACAAAAGACCCAAGGCAGCATGGATTCACTGAGGATAGGTCATATCAGACTAATCTTATCGATTTTTTTGACTGGGTGACCAGAGTGGTGGATCAGGGAGGGGCGGTGGATGTGGCCTACCTGGATTTCAGTAAGGCCTTCAACACCGTTCCTCAAAGGAGGTTGCTTAACAAATTGGGGAATCTGGGTGTGGGATCTAAAGTGATAAAATGGGTTGGTAACTGGCTAAAAGGCAGCACCGAGAGGGTGCTAGTACATGGCATAAAATCAGAAGGGGGGGTGACCAGCAGGGTTCCACAGGGATTGGTGCTGGGTCCATTCTGTTCAATGTCTTCATAAGCGACATTACAGAGGGACTGGAGGGAAAAGTATGCCTGTTCACAGATGACACCAAGATCTGTAACAGAGTCGACACACAGGAGGGGCTAGATAAGATGAGAAATGACCTAAGACTTCTTGGAGAATGGTCAAGTGTTTAGTTAGGTTTCCAGTGCGAAGAAGTGCAGATAATGCACTGGGACACCAGAGAGCAAGAGGAATACAGGATGGGGGGCAGGTTCTAGCCACCACAATTCAAGAGAGAGACCTGGGGGTTATCATATCCGTTGACCTGAAGGCAACCAAACAATGCAGAAAAACAGTGGGGAAAGCAAATAGAATGCTGGGGTGCATAGGAAGGGGCATAACCAGTAGAAGGAGTGAACTGGTGATGCCACTGTATAGATCACTGGTGAGGCCTCATCTAGAACACTGTGTCCATTTCTGGAAACCACATGTCAGGAAGGACATAGACAGAATGGAAGCAGTCCAGAGAAGAGCAAAAAAAATGATACATGGACTGCACCACAAGCCTTATGAGGGAAAAACTCAAGGAACTAAACATCTATTCACTGGAAGAGAGAAGAGAGACAGGGGATATGTTAGAGACTTTCAAATACCTTAGAGGAATAAACAGGGTACAGGAAGGGAGCATGTTCCAGAGACAAAAGTGCACAAGGACAAGGAGACATAACATGAGGCTGGAGGGAGGGAGGCTTAGGGGGAATTCTAGGAAGTATTTTTTCACAGAGAGGATGGTGGATCCATGGAACAGTTTACCAGGTGAGGTGGAGGAAGTGAAAACAGTACAGGGATTCAAAAATGCATGGGTTAAGCATAAAGGCACCCTGCTGTACAGCAGAGTGGGGGAAGGCAGTCCAGATAAGAGTAGGGATTGCCAAACCAAGTAGGGAAATGGGCAGACTAGGTGGATTGTATGGTCCTTATCTGCCGACAGATTCTGTTTCTGTTTCAAACAAACCCGAATGCTTTGCAACACTGATTTCTCATCCCCTTGTGCTGTACAACATATACCGTGGGTGGCATATTCAAAGCAGTTGTGCAATGTGCAACAGGGTTGTGCCTGCGCAACTGCAAAAATGCGCCGGAGAGCGATATTCAGCGGCACCAACTGTGCAGCGCAATTTGCCATGAGCCAATGTGCCATGGTAACACTTTCATGCACAAGTGCAGGGGGCGTAGCCATGAATAAGTGGCACAGTGTGATATTCAATGACAGACAAACAGCACAAGCGTGGAGCAAATAGGAACTGCGCAGAGCAAACTTAAGCCTATAAAAAGCAGGAGCAAGCAGGGGAAGGATGCTTGCACCAGAGGAGAGCAGGAGAGAGAGAGAGAGAGGGAGATAGAGTGGCCAGGCTGAACGGCAGGAGGGGTCCAAGACAGTGACAGAGGCAGTGAGGGAGTAAGATGGAGTGAGAGAGTGGGCATGTGTCAGTCTGTCAGTGTGTGTGTGTGTGTGTGTGTGTGTGTGTGTGTGTGTGTGTGTGCGTGTGCGTGTGTGTGAGACAGTCGGGGAGGCAACAGCCAGAGTATGTGCCTGTGACACCCGGCACACAAGGGGCAGCACAAGTGCCCAGACAGGTGGGAGGTGGAGGCCACAGCCCACAGGCTGCCAGCTGGGAACACAGTACGCAGGTGTGTGCCCAGCACAAATGCACATGCAGCAGCACATGGACAGGGGGGCCTGGGGTGTCTGCCACCCAGGGGGGTCAGGACAGCCAAGGCCATGGTCAGTGCCACCTTCCAGATGGAGGTGGCAATGAGGGGTGTGAGGAGGCAGGAGGCAGAATGGCACAGCCTTGGAAGGGCCCGTCAGCTGTACACCCAGAACTGGTGGTACCGTGCCCACACCACCTTCGAACAATACAGTGGTACAGAGATCGTGGGCCAGTACCACCTGAACTGTGCAATTCTGAGGCGGCTCTGTGAGCTGTGCAGTGAGGAGATGCAGGCACCCACTAGATGGAGCCACGCCCTGATGATGGAGACAAGGGTCATGGCTGTCATGTGACTGCTCACCATGAGTACCTTCCAGAGACCTACAGGGGGACACCACAGGCATAGCCCATTCAGCCGCATCACAGCTCCTCACACAATTCCTCGATGCACTGCTGCCACATGCTGTGGAATACATCCACTTCCCCAGCACACAGGCAGAGCGTACAGTGAACATCAGGAGTTCCACAGGGTAGCATGTATGCCTGGCATGCTAGGGGCCATCAACTGCACCCATGTCGGCATCCACACACCACCTGGCCTCGAGGTGGTAGCCTAAATCAACAGAAAGGGCTACCCCAGTGTCAACTGCCAGGTGGTGTGCAATGCCAGGGGGTGCATAATCAATGTCTGTGCCACACACCCTGGGGGAACACATGATGCCTTCATCTGGCACAGCTCGGCACTGTACCACAGGTTTGAGAGTGGGAACATCCCCACTGGCCACCTAGTTGGTGAGTATGCTGTGAATATGGGCAGCCTGGCACAACAAGGCAAGGTGTGGGGGCTGCCAGGGTAGGAGTGCCACAGGGTACGGCCGGGAAGGTTGAAGGGTGCAGCAACACAGTCCACAACGCTAACCATATATCTCTCCACACAGGTGACAGTGGCTACTCACTCTGGCACTGGCTGCTCACCCCATACTGGCAACCATCGATCCCTGTGCAGGAGGGATACAATGAGGCACATGCCAGCACATGGAAAATCATTGAGCATGTGTCTGGGCTGCTGAAGACACGGTTCCATTGCCTGCACAGGTCTGGCGGTGCCCTACAGTACAGCCCCTCAAAGGCCTGCGGCATATTCTTAGCCTGCCGTATACTACACAGCATGGCCACTGACTGTGGGATAGCTGATGAGGTCGAAGATGGGAACAGCAGTGAGGACGACGTGGCCACCGGGCCAGGTGGTGTGGGCAGCCCCCCCGGGCAAAGGGAACCCCAGCTGCACAGGATGGCCCAGCAGCACTAGGATACAATTGCAGAGGAGCACTAGGGTGCACACAGGTAGGTGAACATGTCCTCATGCAAGGAATGGCAAGTATGGCACAGCGCACTGGCATGTGTGGGCAAGCCCTGTGACAGGAACAACTGGAGGGGAGCATGGACGAGCATGAGGCGGGACACAGTGAAACACACAGCGGCACACACACCACACCCCATGCACTCCCACACACACAGCACACAGGCACCTGCAGGCCCACCAGAGGCTGGCACCAGGTGTGTGTCAGACGCTGAGCACCAGTGCACAGTAGTAGTTGGCACTGTGCTGGCATCATCATGCACACGCCACACTGGCCAGCAGCCGGGCAGGTGTGCACACAGCCTATGTGTGGTGACAACCATGGATGCCATGTCCATGAAACGCACATGCACACACCACACCAATGTGCACACAGGGTGGCAGCAGAGAGCGGACAGGGAGGTGGGCAGATCAGGACTGCTGCATGGTCACACGGCCACTGTGGGCATGTGGACAGCCCTGCCGAGACTGCCCAGCAGACCCAGGCTGTGTGACGGCCACAGGGGGTGTCTGTGACAGTCCCCCAGGGGTGTTACTGTGGGAACACGACTCAGCTCTTGCAGGGGTCTGCAGGCCCCCGAACAATTCTGCTACAGGCATGCCCGGTATGCCCACAGCAGATCCCGGTGTCGACACCGTGGGGGATCGCTCAATGCCATGACCAAGGAGTGGAGAATGCACTCTGAGGGGTCTGCGGCTGACAGCCATGCACCATGGTGGACAGTGGTGCTAGGCCAGCCATGACCACAGCGGTAAGCCGATCCAGGGCTGTGGTCATGTCCTCCTGCAGTCGATTTTTGTCAGTCAGGAGCAGCACCAAGTCCCTGATGCACTGCTCTGCAGCCTGGCACATCTCAGCGTGGAGTGAACACACCACTGCCATGACCAGCACCTGTTACTCCACGGAGGCCCACAGCAGATGGGTGTGCTCAGGCAAGGGTCAGCACCCAGGGGCACCTGAGCAATGCACCGACCCCAGGGTGGCGTCTGACCCCACTGACTAGCCCTCCGCGCAGGTGGGCGCTGCACAGCAGGGCCCTCTTGGGGCTGCGCATTCACCGGCGCACCGTCGGTGGGCGCTGCACCCAGCCCCCCAACATCCCCGTCCAACTGCCACTGCCGCCCCTCCAGCCGCTGTGCGCTGTGCAGCACCTGTGCAGCTGCAGCACCACTGACACTACCATCAGCCGGTGCCACACTGCTGGCAGCCACGGTGACACCGGTGTGGTGGCCGGTGGGTGGACAACCACCACCAGGGCATCATGTGTGCTGCCGTGGTGGGTGAGTGGTATGGGTGCCTCCTCTTCCTCAATGGCAACACCACTAACCAGGACAATGGTCTCATCATCATTGGTGTCGGACCCCAACCCGATCTGTGTCTCAGTATACAGTACACCATGGCTAGCGTCATATTGGAACACAGCCAAGGCCTGCATTCATAGCCATGTCACAGGCATCCGGCTGGACAGCGGTGTTGAGCTTCATCCAATCATGGCCCCGGACACCAGTGGAGGTGGATGGATGGTTCTGTAGGTCCAGGCTTTCCCCCATGGCGGACACCCCCACCCCTGCCACCGCATGCTGGCGCTCTGGAGCTGAAAGGGAATACAGATGCATTATTGCTGCTGTCACACCAGCAGGCCCCCCGCCCTCCTGCCCCATATGCTGCTGTACCTACCATGCAGTGATGGGCTGCCACCCATCTGGAATCCACCACCAGGCACCCCCTCAATGGCGCGCGGCCGATGGTGGCCACCACCAAATCCTCCTGCGGCATCAGCTGTGGCATGTTGGGCTGTCCACCACCCATGGCTGCACATGCAGCCCAGATGGCTGCCACCTTCTCCTTAATCCTGCACCTGTCTGTCCCGACCTTTTTCTTGCACTCCTGCACAGACCTCTGATGGCTGCCCTGCTGGTTCACAGCCCTTGCAACCCCCTCCCATGCTGGGTACCTGACCTGTGGGGTGCCAGTCAAGCCACTCAGTAGATGCTCCTGGTCGAGGTACGCCTGGAATAGGGCATCCGTCTCTGACTTTGTAAAGTTGGGCCTACACTTCCTTGCAAGCCCATGCTCCTAACCTGCCTCACGATCAGTCATGCTACATCCTGTGGGTGATGACATGTGGTCAGTGACTGCTACTGTACTACCCACACCACCCACCCAAACCACTGTCCCTTCACCCCCTCAGCGTCGCAGCTTACCTCTGAAAGATGCAATACTGGTCCATGTCCTGTGCTGTCCTGCGGTGCCTTTATAGCGCAACGCATGAAAAATGAGGGGATGTGCAACTGTAATGAGATGCAAATGTCCCCAATGTGCCGCAGATAGGTTGATGAGCTAATCTGCATATGCAGGCTGAATATCACATTTTTGTGCATTGCACAATGGACTTGCACATGCTCAAGTCATAGTGCAACATTGTGATGTGTGCAACAGGCCAGGCAGTACGCATGCATGCTCCACTGGCGCCTACACCAATGGCGCAGCATATGCACACAGCACAATATGCACGATGGTGTTCGGCCACTATTGTACAGGAGCCACTCCAGTGCTGTGCGGCCCATGGTTCCCAAGCACCATTAGCCCCACGACACCTGGGCGTTATTGGCCCATAGCCCATGGCACCCACATGCCCCTATTGCGCACCTTGCATGGTGGTCCCAATAGCGCAGTCATGCATGGTGCACGTGCTGACCCCAGGTGTGCCCTTTGCCCCTCAGGGAGCCCTGCACCACATGCCAGTGCAGCCATGCCCGTATTGTGCATCTCCGGGGATGCTCGATAGCGGTTGGCAGTGCATCTCCGTGCGATGTGCACATCCCCAGCATGTGAGGCTCATGCACTACAGGGTGCCATTTTGTATGCTGTACTGTGATTCAGCAATGCCATGCCGCAGCAGAGCCAGGGCCCCCAACTGGACCCAGATCGAACTAGTGAATCTTGTGGCCCTGGTGGAGCCACATGCAGGTGGCCTGTTTGGGCAGGTGCCCCTTGATAGGCCAAAGGATGGTAGGAGGTGGCAGATGGGCTGGAGGAGGCCACCAGTGTTCAGCACACCAGCGAACAGTGCTGCCACTGATATGGGGACCTGCATCAGAGGGATCCAGAGAGGTTCCAGACACTGCAGGTGCGCATCCGGAGGGGTGCCATGCCATGGCCAGGTAAGTTTGCTTCACATGTGTCTGTCCCCAACCAGTAATCTGTGGGGCTGGCTGAGTGACACACCATGCTGTGAGGGCTGGGGCTGCACACCCTGTAGCCCGGGGAGACACACCGTGTGTGCACCGTGCCACCACGCTGCGCTGGGCAGGGGTGCATGTTGTGCTGGGGGGGCATAAGGGGATGCCAGGTACTGACATGTTTTTCCCTATGTTTCCTTCCTAGACCCTGAGGACAGGAAGAGAGCCTAACTGGCTGGCACTGTGGGTGGGCCAAGGCAGACCACCACTGAGATACCGGCGCAGGGTGCAGGCCACAGGGGCATTGCTGCGGGCCAGGCACAAGGTGCGCTGCAGCGTGCGGATAGGCACTGTTACATGCTACATTGTTGTGCAGGGTGGGCAGCATGGCTGGGGGTGGGCCACGGTCCCCTGTGCACAATGCCATTGCAGTTGTGCACTGCCCGTGGTGACTGTTGCACCATGCTGTGGCTATCGCACTTGTGTTTGGCTGCCGCAGGTGGGCTGTGGGTGCATCCAGCCACCAGCTGTGCCACTGCCATCCTGCCGCTATACCATGCGGCCACCTGCCATGGTGTTGGTGTGTGACCCATGGGTGGTGTTGGTGTGCAGTGTTCTGCATGGCTGTGGTTTGCCGGGTTGGCAGCACATGTGGGCGCACACGCTGCAGGTGGCTGGGTGCCATCTCAGGGGCCTATGTCACCACTGTCCCCTGTGCACAGTGGGTGGGCTAGGGTGTTCCAGACATGCACTCATACCATATACCCTCCTTTGTTCTAGGTGTCTGTCGGCCTGCAGTGAACATCCGGCTCCTGAAACAGATCCTTGAGGTCACCACTGCCATGCTACAGGTGGCAAGGCTGCTGTGGAGGATGATGCGCAGGCAACAGCGCCAGGCACTGTTAGGGTGAGGACATCCGTAGGGCCCATTGGCCCACCACCATTCTCCTTCCCTGTCCCCCCTTCACTTCCCTCCTTTGTCCCCTTGTCTAGCCCTGACCCCTGTCCCCTTACCTCCCTTCCCTGGTTTCCCGTTTTGTACATAGCTTCCCCATTCCTTGGTCCCTGTCCCCTGTTTATTGTATTATTGTAAATAGTTCTGTTTTCTATATGTTGTAATACATTTTTCTATGGTTACACATCTGTGTCCGGGTTTGCTTTGCGACTGGCATTGGGAGCCATGCTGCAGTGGTGTGCATGGTGGCTCTGTGGTGCGCCTGGGGTGGCCTGGGTGTTGTGTCTGGTGGTGTTCACCCATTGGTCAGTGGCTGTGCCCTGTGGCAGCTGTGGGCTTTCTGTTCAGGCTGGGTGGCATGTGCGATGAGTGCTGTTTGTCTCTGTTGCCGGTTGTGGTCCGGGTGGCATGGCGCTTGCCTTCCTGTGGGGGTTGCCAGTGGCTGTTCACCAGTGGCCATTGGTGCTACCCTGCCTCCGTGACCCATGGTGGTGCACGTGGGCAGGGGCCTGCTGCTTCCCCATGCACACTGGGTGGTGTTATGGCATGTGGTTGCCGTGCCTTGCTCCTGGCACCCTCAACACACTGGTGGCGGGACCTTCCACCCCAGTGGCTTGCTCCTTGATGTGCCTGTTGCCAGTTCATTTGTGTCCTTGTGCATCCCTGGTTATGCTATTGCACATGTTGATTTGCTCCCAGGTGCAGCCCTGGTTGCACTATGGTACATTTGTACGATATTCAGTCGTGCTGCTCTGGCACATGCCGTCATGCCCAACCTTTGAATATCGCTTCGGTGTGCCATGGCACAGTGGATTTGCACTGCGCAGGTCTTTCACCTGCCTCTGGCACATTTCTGAATATCCCACCCCGTATGTACAATGGGAAAATAAAGTAAACTATTATGGCACAAGGGGCAAAAAAGGGCTGCCTAGAAATCTGATCAATGTTATCTTGACTCACGTCAGGCAGCACTTTGATTTAATACCAATTCTTGTGAAAATAAGGGACAGAATAAATCAACAGCTACACATGGTACGCAATGGGGAAACACACCCACTGACATAGTACTATACCATCTGACCATGAAATGACTATTTTTGTATTACCAACTTCTAATTTGTTTCCAGTTGTATTTGTGTATTTCTACAATGTATGTGTGCTTGTGTCTACTGAAATGTGTGTTGGCATATTACTGCCTTAAAAAACATTTATATTCGCTGCACATTGCAAAACCGTTATTGTAAAAAGTGTCATGCTATGCTGTGTAATATCTTGCCATCCCCTTCAGTTTTCACCCCAAAACATAGCAGTGTATTCCTGAGTTGTTGAGTGTTTGCTTTGCTCCATGCTGTATACCAAAATATTTCTTCTTTATGTTGCAGACTGTGCTGTTCTGTATGAATATGAAAAGGTGGGATACTTGTGTTTTTATTTTTTGCTTATAAAATACTGTTTGGTTGTTTGAAAATAAAAGCCTTTGAGGAATCAGACTTCTCAGTTACTCTGTGAAAAAAAAGTGTTTTTAAGACAATAATGGTTTAACAAGCCATGACTTGTGGAGGGGGGGTAGAAATACAGCAATAGCGAAAACAGAGAGGGATAACATGGGCAAATGTTAAAGAGCAGGGGCTCGATTTTCAAAACTGGCCTTAGATCAGTGCAAGCTGTGGCAAACAGAAGCTTGCATTGAATGCTGGTGTGCCAGAGACCCTGCATACAATTTTATTATAGGAGGGGTCCCATGGATCTGCCACAACTGCTCCCACGTGCCAAACAAGTGGTGTATGAGAGGAGTTTTTTGGAGGTGGTAGCACAACCCAGAAGCAGTGCCCTCATGGAACACAGGCCCATGACTGCCAAAACCCGACAGCAGGTACTACAATGATGGACTTGCATGTGATGGACAAGGAGGGGCAGGATGCCATCCCAGGCATGGAGCTGTGACTGCTGTGCCATCTGTGGTGCAGCCCAGTAGCACTGTGGAACATGCAAAGACCTTTGCAGGTGGCACACATGGTTGCATGTGCCACATAGAGTGTCACCCACCCGTGAGGGGTCCAGCAGAGTGTTGCACTGTAGATATGGCACACAGGCCTATTTGTTACTGTACCATGACTGTGGGGGTCAGCACTATCTAGTATGTTGTATTGGAGGGGCACGGCTAAGGAACCATCGGCAACAACACTATGGATTGGGAGGTGCACGGGGCATTTCTGGTGGGGACCTAATCACTTTGGAAACTGTGTTTAAGAGGATGTTGCAGCAGGGTCTTGGTGCAAGTCCTCTTTACACCATGGCACATGTGGGTGGGCAGTGCAAGCATAGTGCAAGCCAACCCGTTTGCCACATGTCCCATACAAAAATCAGGAATGACACATGGTGCAGTGCTTTGAGCCACTTGCATCATTTCTCTTGTCACCAGATCCCCCCCCCCAAATAAGACACAGACAACCACTTGTGTGGATGCTCAGTTGGCAATTATTTTACTCATATTTCAAAGCATCCACAGTTATTTACATATATTCCATATTTCCAAAATTCAATTATCCATAACCATCTTACATATAGGATAAAGTATGGGTCGGGGTGTGTAATGAGAAGTTTACACACACCCGAGGGGTTTATGACTAGCATCTAACCCTGAGGGTGTGTGTAAACTTTGAGTTTACACATCCCAACCCATATTTTATTTCATATAATTGCTGGGTTTCCCTTTTTCGCCTCAGCAATTATATAAAATAAAGAGCTTCCAGTGTGTCCTCGGTTCGGTTTAGTTTTAGCCCGGTGCCGAGATTTGCCATATTTTAAACCAGTTTTTCTTCCTTTGAGCAGGTCTTTATGTGTTTACAGTGCATGTGTGGGGAAAAAGGAAAAGAAAAGAACTTACCGCCGAGTTCTTCTGGCAGTTCTGTTTCGGGCGAGACAGAAGCGTTGAGCGGTTTCGACTGGTAGCACTGCTGCCTGAGCATGCGCACAGCAAGGCAAATCATGCGCATGTTTGCCATTATAAACACTCCTGTATAATGCCAAATTACACCACGGTTTCCCTATGGAAAAAAGGGGAAGCCAGTTATTATATTCCAATTATAATCCAAGTTTATTAAATATCATATATTTTTCCCCAAGGATGTACATCCTGGGGCTGATCTCCTCGTATTCTTTTTATGTCAGAGTCTGAGTGTACACTCTTCCCCTTCTTTGGGTTCAAGGTCCTACAAGGCCCTATGTGTCCACCAATGCCTCTTCCCCCACATCCCCTCCCCTTTTCTTTATTCCCCTTAATTCCATGCCATCCACCTTCGCCATGACCTGCGACCTGCTGTACCACCACAGCAGAGGCCCACCTTCCATGCTTCCCACTCTTTTTTGGGGGTTGGGAGGGTAGGAATCAAACGCAACAGCAAAACTGTGAGCTCCTCTCCCAATGCTCACTCGTTTTGTACCCCCCCTTGCTCGACCCCCCCCCCAGGGCCACCCATTCTGATTACCGCCTTTCCTTGTAATGTCATCGGGGACCGTCCCATCTTTCTCCTTTTTTGTGATGTCATTTTGACCTGCCCCCCACCACCATGCTATCTTTTCCTTTATTTCCTGATCAGTTCAGCCTCCTCCTCCGCCCTCAAGCACTGAGTTGATTGGGGGGGGGGCTTGCTGACAACAAAGCTTGCCTCTGAGTCAGGCAAGCTGCCTCGTCACCAGATCCCCTCTCCAAATAAGACACAGACAGTCATTTGCGTGTGCTCAGTTGGAAATTATTTTACTCATATTTCAAAGCATCCGTCATTATTTACATATATTCCATATTTCCAAAATTGAGTTATCCATAACCAAATTATATTCCAATTATAATCCAAGTTTATTAAATCTCATATCTTCTCCCCAAGGATGTACATCCTGGGGCCGATCTTCTCATATTCTTTTTATGTCAGGGTCCGAGTGTACACTCTTCCCCTTCTTCTGGTTCAAGGTACTACAGGGCCTTATGTGTCCGCTAATGTCCCTTCCCTCCACCTCCCCCTCCCCTTTTCTTCCATTAGCCCGCCTCTCACTTGCGAAGGATGGCGGGCTTCCCCCCACTAAACCCTTTCTGCTTCTCCACCTCCCCCACAATTGTACCGAGAACTGGCCCTAACTTATTTTCTTCTCTCAGTTCCAAAAATCAATAGCATCTGTTGTCTCTGAATTAAAGAAGGCCAGCCCCATCCCAGAGAGGTGCACTCTGTCACCCCTATATTACTGATCCATGCCTTCCTCTATGCCCCGCTTGATACTGAAGCTCCCTTCCACTGCACGTAATGCTGCCACCCTCATGTTCATTCACCTCCTTGCCTTTTCAATGGCTTTATGATTTAAGGCATGGTACCACACCCTCCTAGGCACTATCTCCGACAATACCAATGTGACCTCTGGCCACTACTCCTTAATCAATGCCAGATCAGATTTTATTTTAAAGAAAATATCAAGCCATGGGCAAGTGCCGAGGTAATTTCCTCCGAGATGTATAATGACCATGTCCGGTCTCATGGTCAGCCTTCATCTCCATTAACAGTGGCAGCAGCTGAGTCCAACGCATCCCCCTTACTCCTTTCCAAGTTACCTTAAGTCTGGATGTGTCCAGGCAGATTTGGCACCCTCTGAGTCTCTGTGATGCCCATTTCTCAGCCCAAAAGATGAAGGAGTGTCCAATGATCTAGACCTCCTTTCTCTGAGTATGCCCTGCAATGGAAGCACCAAGTTTGGTCGTGGCAGCGACAATGCCGACCTCCCCACAGTGACTGCACAATACGATGCAGGTATTATGCCGCCTATATGAGGATGTTTTCTGTAGGGGCTGTGCCCCGCTCCCCCCAGACTTTAGGATTCCAACTCCATGTCAGGAGTTGGTCTGGGGAAGGGACAAATTTGCTGAGGGAAGGAAACACGGAAATATTACCATTACCGTGAATGCCGCGTTAATGGTCTTTTTTTTCTCCTGCTCGCCATTGGGGTGTCGGACGAAAGGGCGCACTGCCCTGCAAAATATAAGACAATACATGATCTGTATTAGGCATTCCCTATCCTACCCCCACCCGGGATGTTCCTCTCCTAAAGATTTTTTTAACCCATCAACTGTGTAACGTCTTTTGTAATGATCCTGTATGGGAAAGAAAGAAAAAGAGACAGTTAGTGATGTTTCTTTGTGGTATACCTCACATACTTCTTGAAACACTTTGAGGTCCACCTGCCCTTATGTTCAATCTCATCTGGTGATCCTCCCTGCATTGCTAACTCCGTTGCTGCACCTATGCCAAATGAATGTGATGAATAACATTTTGGGTCTTTTCCCAAAAACTCCATGGCCTTCTTCAACATGCTAGTCAACTGTGAGCCAGTTGCCCTTGAGCCATCTCTGTGTATAAACAAGGGCCCAGACCCTCTTGGCTGCACTGCCGCATACACAAACATAGCCTCAACAGGGCACCCTTCCATGCCCTTCCGCTGCTTGAATTCTATCATGTCTCCCCTGCCTAACTGATCTGTCTTGGATTTCTTTAACCACTTCCCTATGCAGCTCGCCCACCCCCAGGTGACATCATCCCTAAAGAACCCCCAGTCATGTCCTTTTCACCCTGTCCTACGACCTCACTCACTCTAAATGCCCCATGGTACATTGTAGCTGATATGGCCCGAAACAATATCGCCTCTTTGTGAGAGCAACAGACTTTTGTCAATGCCCCCTGTAACTCCTCCAACAGTGATTCTGTGATCGAGTACCTGGTGTGTACTGGCCTTCCTACTACCCTTGACGAACCCTGCATCATCTGTCTGACTAGATTTCCTTTTGTTGGGTCCCTCCACCTTTTTAAAGTGCAGATCATGCCTATGGCCGCTAGATAGGCTACCATCGTGGCATGTGCCATCTGCTGTCTCCACCCATTTACCACAAATTTTGTAACCTGATCGTCTGTCACCACTCCACTTACCTCATGGCTGAGGCTCTCCCTGAACACCTGGAACACCCACCATGAGCCTTCATATGCCTTCAACGTCCTGGGGCCCATGAGTTGTGGAAAATCTATTCAGCTCCCTCCAGCCAATCGCCAGTATGTATACTGACACTGGCGTCCATCTGTCCTCTGATTATGGAGCCACCTCCTGAAAACTGTCCAGGTACAGACAGGAAAGGCAATCAGCTATGACATTGTGAACCCCTTCTACATGCCTAACCCTAAATGACATATTTAGATGCAAACCCTGCAAAACCAACTGACTTAAGACTTTCATTACTGTCTCAGACATCGCCCCCTTTCTTGTTCGGGACCTGAACTACGGCCTGGTTGTCACACCAGAAAGTGACCTACTGGTTTTGTAACTCCTCCCCCCATACCAACATGGCCACCCAAATGGGGAAGATTTCCAAGAATGTTATATCTCTTGTCATCCCCTTCTCAGCACATTCAGCCAGCCATAGCTCAGTTATCCACCTACCCCTGAAGTACGCCCCCATCCCTATGCCCCTGCAGCATCATTGTATAGCTGTAGGTTGGTGTTAAAGACTCAATCATCCTGCCAAAAGGTTTTTCCATTGTAGTCCAGCAAAAATGCCTCCCAAACCTCTATATCTTGTCGTGTCCCTTTTGTGATACTTACCCAGTGGTGCAGCCTAGTTGCCCCCCTGGTGGACTGCGCCAGACACCATGTAAACGTGCATCCTGGCACTACTGCCCTACAAGCAGAGTTCAAATGCCCTAAAACTGTTGTACCTGATGCAGCTGGGCCCTCTTGTGCATTTTCATGGATTTTATTAATGTCTTTAGCTTGTCTAATTTTTTGTCAGTAACCGAAACAACTCCCTTTCCATATCTATCTCAGTCCCCAAAAACTCTTGTCACTGGCTTGGACCTTCCATTTTGTTGGCTGCTAACGGTAGCCCAGTTTCTGACACATCACCCTAAAGTTGTCTAACATAAGTCTTGTGTTTTCTTCCCCTTCCCCAATGAGCAAAAAGTTGTCCAAATAATGTATAACCACCATGTATCCAAATCTTTCCTGAAAAACCCACTGCAACCAGGTGCTGAATGTTTCAAATGTGGCACACGCTTTAGAGCACCCCATTGGCATGGCCTTGTCGAAGCAGTATTGTCCTCCTATCTGAAAACCTAAGAGGTCCCAATCTTCAGGCCTCACTGGTAGCAACCTAAATGCTGACTCAATGTCTGTTTTTGCTAACCATGCCCCTGGGGTAGCCTGTATCAATCGGACAGCCTCTTCTAAGGTGGTGTACATGACCCAGCTGTCTGCCTCATCTGTGTGGTCATTAATAAAGTCCCCCTCTGCATCAGACAGGTGATGTATCACCCAAAATTCCCCTTCCTGGTTCTTAGGGACCAGGCCCAGTGGGAATATTCTCAAATTCTGTAATGGCTGGTCCAGAAAGGGGCCTTCACCCTGCCTGACACTATTTCCTTTTTTATTTTCTGTATCAAGTCCTCTTTCCCTTGACTAATTTTAACTTCTTCGCCATTGTTCCCCTTCTCCACCCATTGAACTGCAAGCTAAAGCTGTACATGAAACTTTCCCCTAACAGCCTAGCTGCTGCTCTGTCTGTATAATGCTGTACCCATTCCCTCAAAATATTCGCCTTTTGGGGTATTTCAGTCAATCTAAATGAACCAGTTCCAGAAACATCAATTATCTTGCTGCCCCCCGTAATGAGGGTAGCCCCGTCCTGCATTATAGCCCCTGCTCCGGCCCCCCCTCCGCAACCCTGCCCCCATGTCCGGAGTGGCCAGCCCGAAAGGACTGGTAATAATAGTTATTGTTGTTGTTACTACTGTTATTGTTATTACCCTATCCCAGCCTGTCCTGCACTTGGACACTGGATGAGAAGTACCACACTTCAAGCAAGCATGCTGGAAGTGGCAGTGGGGCTAGGAGCAAAATACCCTATTATATCCCCAGCAGCACTTTTGTGCTGACCTCATCTTCTTGTCCCATTCTTCTCTGCCATTCAAGCCTGTGCATATCTCTAACCATAAATTCACCTGTCTGGTGTGCCGAGTGTCACGAAAATGCACCATACGTTTCCTAAATTTCTCATCGTATTTCATCCAGCTGTGACCTACTTTAGACTTGTATGCATTCTTAATTATCAATGAGTTGGCTAACAGCAGGGTGGCCAGCTCGAGTTTCTTTTCAGTCACTATGGCCATATAATAAGTGAAACCCATAGACCAATTATCCCACGTCTTCCCTTTTAAAGTTTTATCCTCCTCCCCTTTTCTCAGGAGAACCACGGCCACAGCCATGTCCTTCTTTTCAAAGCTTTCTTGCTCCTTATATTTTTCTGAGTTGTCTGTGTTGGCCAATGCAAAAATGTCTATGTACTCCCCTTTCCATAGTTTTTCTTTTGTTGCCACTGGGGTGTGATCCCCTATCCTAAAACCAGGGGCCCCTACCTCCGGTGTCTCTGGCTTCTTATTGTCCCCCCCGAATCTTTCTCTGCTCTCCTCCCCACCTTTGCCTTTCTTAATCTACTGTAGTACCACCTCTAGCTGACTCATCCCATATCCCCCATTGCCTTAACATCTGCTCCACATATTCTTTTACACTACTCTCAACTGAGAGGTCCACATTATCTGATTTGAGGGGTTCCGGTTCTGGAGTCAGTGTAGGCATCGGCGGGCCAGCTGGGGTATTGTCTGAAGCAGTAGGCATGCGCACAGGAGTAGGATGTACCGGCTCTCCAATGGGACCTGCCAGGGCAGGAGGAGCTGGTTGAGGCATGGGCTGATGGGCTGGCTATGGTCTGGGCTCAGGTGCTGAGGTGGGAACAGGGACCGCTGGTTCAGGCATCGGGACGGGCACTGGGGCCCTCGACACTGGGGCATGAGGAGCCACAGGGACTTTCTTGCTGCCTTTGTTTGTTCCCCGCCCTTTGTCAGCCTTACATTTCCCCCCTCGCCCACTCTGGTCCTCTCCTGCCTTGTCCAACAGCCTACTGAACTTCTCCACCAGGGCCATGACTGCATTATAGCAGTCCTCCTTGCTCTTGGCCTTCTTTCGTGGTACCATGCGGTTCTGTCTCAAAACAAGACCTGCTACACAGCTGTGGGGAAAATCACAAGTAACTTGTTAGCACACAGTAGTATGCATCCTCCCCAAATGCCAGCATAAACTGTACCCCGTAGCAGTGTGCCCCGGCTATGCACCTTATAGATGAGTGCTTATGATTTTATTGCAATTTTGTGAAGTCATTGATTATCTTTTTTTTTGGGGGGGTGGGCTTGTCTCAGGCCCAACCTGGGCCATGCCTCCCTTTTATCCTAATTCCATTCCCAATTTTTTTCTTTATATGGGACCATGCCCATGAACCTTGCCCTAGCGTGCTCAGATGTCTTAGCATATATTATTTGTATTTTATTTATTCATGTCTTTTTTGAGTTGTTAAGCACATCCATCCTCCGCTCAGATGGGATTCCCTTACTAAAATGGTGGCCGCTAAGTGAGTCACTAAATGGTGGCCGTCAGTGCAATCTCCCAGCCAACGTCTCAGTAGAGCTGTGTAATTGGAAATGTTATTATTTATTGTATTTATTTCATTACATTATTATAATTTTTATAATTTTGTTACTTGCCCTTGATATAATATGGTGGCCACCATGTGTGCCAAAATGGTGGCTGCTGGCATGATACACTAAGCCACTCAAGTAGAACTGTATTATATTGCTATTATATGCACTCATATTTAAATAAGCACGCCATAGATGTAAGATTGCGACTGCCACGTGTGCCCAAAATGGAGGCCGCCAGCACAGTCTCATGATGGCCAGTTTGCGAAACCATGAAATTCCCCTTCCAATGCCCAACTTTTCTTTGAGTGGTGGTGCCCCCAATCTGGAATGGGCTGACTGAACACGGCGGCCACTTCCTTCCTCAGATTTTGCCATCCCAACTAAACTTTTATTATATATTCTTTTGTATAGTATGCCCTCTGAAGGAATGCAGGTGCTCCTGCTCATCCCTCCTGGCCAACTACATTTTTAGCAGGGACTTTTCAGAAACAAATGACCTCAAATTCCCTGGCCATCTGCCCATGTGGTCGGCCAGTGCAAACACCACTTGGTCCGACCATGCACCGTCCTGTAGCAGAGTCACACTGGGAGGCACACTTTTGAGCTTTTTCACATTATAACTGCTGTGCCTCCCAGATGCTGCATCTAATATTTTGTTCCCCCAGGAGGATTCACTAAGGGAAGTATGCTGGTGTCCTCCTGCCCCCTCACTCCCCGTTCCCATGTCAAGAGACTCAGCTTGGCTGGAATGGGAGGAAGGTGATCCTAGAGCTCAGTGCTCACATCCTACGAGGCTCCCAGTACTGCCATAAGCTCTCCACAGGGAAGCAGAAGTATGTGGGTGCTTCTTCGAACCGGGTGCGGCCCACTGGTCTCCATAAAACATTTGTCGCCCTAGGCTCAGGTGGCCAGAATGGAGGACCTACACCACCCACGAGCCAGCCAGGTAATTCGCAAGGCACAGCAATCAATAAAACATTGTTCATTTTATGAATAAGCGCTTACCTGAACACACAAACCAGTTCACCTCGAGGCTATCCACAGCACAGGAAACTGGATAAGCAAATGAGTACCATTGAATTAATAATCTACTTTATCAAATAAAAGTTACCGCAATGAAATTGTTATCAGCCAAACAATTCAGCTAAAACTAGTGGTTCTGTGGCTGGAGCTCAGCCAAAACCACAAAAACAAAGCATTATAAAGCACAAAACAAAATTTGCCAAACTGATGTGCTGTCTGGAGCTAAGCAATCAAACCAAACCACAAAATTCTGAGCTCCTCTCCCAATGATCACCCCTTCTGTACCCACCCCCCTTGCTCAATCCTCTTTCTCTCAGGGCCACCCAAACAGATCACCCCCTTTCCTTATGATGCCATTGGGCCCCTTCCATCATTTATCCTTCTTTGTGATGTCATTTTGCCCCACTCCCACCCCCACCCCCATGCTATTTTTCCTTTAATTCTTTCCTGACCAGTTCAGCCTCCCACCTTCCCCCAAGCACCAAGATGATGGGGGGGGGCTGATAACAACAAAGCTTGCCCCTGACTCAGGCAAGCCGCCTTTGATGCAAGCACCTTGTGTCATTCCTGATGTTTTGAACATCGGGCCCCCGATAGTCTGCTCAATTGTGCAGCTAGCAGCCCAAATGTTTACTTCTAATAAATAGACAATTAACTACTTTATTTACTGTGTTTTAATGTGTTTGTAATTACTTTTTTTTTTACCATTTATAATACAGTATCTAACAGTGCACTGAAACGGGAGTGTTTCACCTTTGTTTTTCACACTGTTAATAAAAAGAATACTTACTAATTGCTTATTCTTTCATGCAGCTGTTTATTTTTGGCTTGGCGTTCTAGCTAGACATGAGGAGGGGAGGAAAGTTTCAAGGAACCTTACACAAAGTACAAAAGCAGGGGCTGTCCGACACAAATGTGTATTGGTTATTACATGTTGCATCTTAAATGTGTACTCCACATCACCGGTGGCTATGCAACCATGTCAAGCTGAGCAATAGATCACAAGACACCTAGTGACAGGCTAAAGGACTACAAAATTCAACATTTGCTCCTCCAGCATCAGATGGCATGTTGACGGACTGATATCGCACTGTTGTGTGCTATAATATACAATATCTTTGAAACTGGTGATGACCATCCCTATAGGTTTAAAAGGCTTTTTAAGACTCCTGAAAAGTTCAATCATTTTCCTGAAATGACTGTTCTAGGTGTTAACAGACTATTTCTAGCTCTTTATTCTCTGCTTAATTTCTTGGTGTCAAGGTTTTAGGTAATGTGTTTGTTTTTCTCGTTTCTAGCTCTTCTCCTAATCTCCTTCGTACGTCACTTAATTTGCCAGCTATAATTGCTTGTTCGCTGACCAAATGTTTCAACTGTTCTTTGATTTCCCTTAATTGGTTTAATACATTAATTTCCCCTTGGAATAGATTCTTAACCTGTAACCAATCTAAGCTGAGCTGATAAAGTACAGGATGTACTTCCTATAACAACATGGTAGAAGGCATGTTCTCCACAAGACTGGCTGTCAAGCACAGAAGCTGTGCTTAAGGGCAATGTTTTTATATGATATGTTTCCTATCATCATAGGTAATTCCTCGTCAGGCTGGAAGCATGTTCTAACCTTTTCAAGTATGAGCTTTTCTTATCCTTAGAGAGTGTAGGAGAATCAGAATTATTTCTATTTCACAATAAATCAAATATTCTATTTTCTTTTGCTTTACAGGTATTTCAATCAAGTTCACATTGTATGCATCAGTCATTTGAGAAACACAATTGTTCTATAACACTTCAAAATTATCGCTCCAAAAATCAATAATTCAGATTCTGAAAAAAAAAGTGTTTGAAATTTCAGAATTAGTAGAAATTATTTTTTCTTCTAGTCACATCAATCCTGGATAAGCCCCCCTTCCCATGTATCACTCTGGACTGGAACCTTCTATCAAAATATTTTACTCTTTATTGGTAGTCAATTTTTTTTTTCAGTTCTGTTTATTCTCTTTCATTTCTGTTGAAGGTTTACCCTTATCTGTCAGTGACCCCCACACCCCCCCACTCTTCCACCATCCCCAAGCTGCCCAAACTGTGTGGCCTTCAACTTTCCCCTTGTACTGGGGCTCCTGAGGGAGATACCAATTGTTTTTATTTTTGTTGGTAAGTGGATAAGGCCCACTGGGTACAAGGCCATTTACCGGGGTGACCCAGGAGCATTGGGGCAGTTAAGTGACTTGCTCAGAGTCACACAGTATGCAAGTAGAGGTTGTGAGAATCCAACCCAGGTCTATTGAATGTACCAATATCATTTTCAGCTCACTAATCTAACCTCTAGGATATCCTGCCAGACCAATATTCACCATGTGTCCCAGCCAAGGCTTGCACTCAGCATGATTCAGTTGGGTCAGGTAGTGACTTCACTGAGTGCCTACAAGCTGCAGTCCAAATTTATTTTGTGTGTGGCTTCCCCATGGAAATGTGGCAGTGCAGTGATTTCACAGGTGTGACCATGTGTGCACCCATGTATGGTGCACTGACTTCCTCCAATGCCTAACTCCTTGTGCATTTGGGACCTGAACACTCCACCCAGCCTCTGATAGGTGTCACCATGATGCTCAGTCACTGAAACCCACCCACACAGAGGAGGAGAGCAGTCCACTGGATGCTCATCCTGCCTCCCACCAGCCAGCCCTCTGATGTTCCGGGCTCATTCCCCAACACAGGTCATCAGCATCGCAAGCCCACAAATATTACAAATGGCCAGACTGTGGTCATTGAGGCCACTTGTGAAAAATGGCCAGAGAAAAGAGGTATTTGGACATGGGCAATGGCATTGGCAGGGCTATGATGATGGATCTGGCTGCTTGGGGGGGAATGGTGTCGATGGTGCTGCAACCATGGGGGGGGGGGGCTCAGGCTGCTGCTGCTGCTCCTCCTCCTTCTCCTGACACTCCAGAACTGGAGCTGCCACTGCTTCATTGGGGCCTGGGGAACTCTGAGGTATGGTTTGGTGGGGGAAGCCCTGACCCAAAAACTGCACCCAGTTGAGGTGGATGGCCCTAGACCCACCATGGGTCCAGACACCCAGATGGTCGGGTCAATGGACTTCAAGAATGTCTGGTTGCTCCATTGAATTAGTTTGGGGCACTGGAATTAAAAAAAAAAAAGAATGAAACAGTGAGCGGGAGAAATAGACAAACAGAAACAGAGGTTAAAATGATTAACAGTAACATTTAAGTACTGTACTTAGGGAATGAAGACTAGAAAAATAAATAGAAAGACACTGAAAATTAAGTGCTCTTAACTATTGCATTCAAACTGTATTGCTTCTCTAATCTTTCCATAACACACACAGCTCACACAGCATGTTTGCAACTGAGAAACTGCACTTTTTGCCCTGGGAAAGGACTATGTGACCTGCAAAAAGTTCTCCCATGTGACCAAGCTGTATTTTTGTCTAAACTTGCCTTTGCATTGCAAAGGTAAAGTTTGTATAGGCAAAATTCCTATTGATCAGAAAAAACTTTGTGAAAGTATCCATGAAGGTGAATTCTGTGACTTTGCCAAAACTTTGCCCACAGAATAACATTTCAGAATGTCTCTAGCTGTCATAAAGCAGTGTACAGTATTACTCTGAACTACTTTAAGCTGCAATTCTATTTGCAGTCTGAATACCTGTTTTTTTTAACTGAACTACAGTAGTTAGTATCCCCTACTGCT
The DNA here is from genome assembly GCA_016271365.2 of Neoceratodus forsteri. Classification (NCBI taxonomy): domain Eukaryota; kingdom Metazoa; phylum Chordata; order Ceratodontiformes; family Ceratodontidae; genus Neoceratodus; species Neoceratodus forsteri. Next base: position 1,732,261,320 of record CM057450.1, on the reverse strand, counting down.
CTGAACAGCTTCTTAAGTTAATCGCATTCATAAAGTATCATTCATGAAGGATGTATACTAAGTCATATAAGGCAACTTTCACTTGCAGTGAAAGCAAGCAGTTATTCTTGTAGCTACTGGACATTTGTCAGACCTGGTTAGTACACTTTTGGGGTGTTCCACACTTACATGTTTTTGTGGTAGAAAGCCAATAAAATAATAAATTGGTAAGTTGTAGTATTTTTCCCTTAGAGTCCATGGGCTCGATTTTACAGGCCCTGAGAATAACATAAGCCCCTGGTGAGCTGCTCATTTGGTACACGTAGCATGCAGCATTCTTCTGGACGGCAATTGGGATTTTCAATCCTGAGCGCCAAGTGTCGTAAGTTAGATAAGCTTTTCCCTGGTCTAACTGGTGTCTTTTGAGGGACCCCTTTTATGGGGCTTGCACAAAATCTTTGGCACAAGCTGCCATTAACTGAGGAAACTGTCACAACTGTGCTCGATGTACTGAAATTGGGTGCAGTTGCATCAAAGCAGTATGGCACAGCTGCACCAGAAAATGGGTTTGCGGCAGGGCGTGATGTGAGCCCTGCGTCACCTGCTAAAAATCAAGCCCCCTGTCTAACCCTCCATACAGAATATTGTGTAAAATACCCCAGATCCCTATGGAGTTCCATAAACAATGGATTGTATTGCACTCTGTAGAATAAATTGAATAGTGTTTTCATAGAGAAACAGGGTGCTTCTGGAAAATTCTAAAACCTGACTCAAGTATTCTGTGTAGCATTTCATTTATTTCTATAATCCAAAATTCAATTGAACTCTGATTTATGAAGAATTCCAGAAAAGTCTTTCAGTAGAAATTCTACAGAGCTGATTAGACTGTCAACCACACTGAGAATTTTTGTAGAGCACAAGAAATGTTTTTGGGGACAGGAGGAATCTGCATTTAAGTATTGTCCAGAAACCAAAATATTTAACAACAGCAATATTTAACTACACTATTCATATACAGTATATATATATAACTAAATTAAACTAGACTTTAATCTGTTAATCGCCAACCTTGTTATCCCATCCAAATACTATACCAATCAGAGTCTCTATTGCTCTGCTGTTGGTTTTGATGATTTTTGTACATCTAACAGTCTTTCAGTTATCTGTGTTTACATTTATTTATTTATTGGCTTTTGGCAACCGGGTAAGTGCATTAGGCAATAATCCTGCCTATTTTCAAGCACGACCCAGGCGGGTACAGTTTACAAAGCAGTGAACACATTGCAAAAAACAGGTATGTACAGTTTCCAGTTACAGGCAAGCAAAGTACAGGGTCAATACAATTGTACATGAAATCACAGAGTAGTAGTTTAAACATAGACTTAACAGAGATGAACCCCAGAGAGGGTGTCATTTGCAGCAACAATGCTAGAGCCAGGAGGCAGAGACAGCAAGTAGACAGAAATCTTTGTAGAGCAAGGGTAAAGATAAGTAGGACACATGTTAGAGAAGAATTAGTTACAGACGTAGGAATCAAGTGCATGGAGATGGGAAAAAAGTGCAGATTTAAAGGCTGAGTGAGATGTGTAGCCCCGTAAGTTGGTAGGTAGGGAAGGTTGTTCCTGGTAACTTCAACATGATCCCTGCAAAATGGAAAAATAATTTTAAGTTATATTTTTCTGGTATAAAAAGAAAAACAATAGGCTAAAGCAATTTAGTTTGTGTTCTAGGGACCATTAATTATTGAACGTTAAGATTTCATGTGTCCTCATCTCTAAAGAAAAGTGGTAACCTAAGTGACAATCTGCAAATGAATTGCAGCCAATCGGGTTTTAGAAGATGGCCCCCTCCAACACTGAGACATGGTTCCGTCCTCCTCTCCAAGATATGGGTTATCCCCACCCTCCATTTGCTACTGGAGTAGTGGGGGTATCCCAGTGCTGAAGGGTGGAAGGAGGGAGGGGGCAGGAATGGCTGCAAAAAGGACTGAGGTGAAGAGTCTGGCCCAGAAGGAAAGGTAGCAGTTAAAAGATCAGGCACAACCTGGATCTCCCTCTTTCCTTCTGGATCAACTTTGGATACCACTCACCTACCCATCCTCAAAAAGGCACGGCCAGAGAAGAGCTAGGACAGATTAGGGACCCTTTGTCACACTATGGGGGATTGCTGTAGCGATTAGGGAGGAATGTTTCTGGGTCTTCTCCATGACAATGTTTTTTTCCTTTTTTTCTTCACCTCCTCAGAAGGTATGTGATTAAACTGGCAACAAAACATCACAATAAGTCATTGTAAATGTGGTTACAGCAGGTGCATGCACAAGCCGTGGAAGATGATGGCAGCTTGAGATGTTAGCGCAATGCCACCCGACAACAAATTTGCTTAAATTCCAAGGAAAACAACTTCAATCCCTGGGCAACATTACCTCTTGGGGTTGGTAATAATCACCTCAAACAGACTTGGCAACATTACCTCGAAACTCAGCACTCCATTGGAAAAAATAGTTAAAAAAGTCAACGGATGGCTATTTGAGAGGCGGGAAGATGGCTGACGACACAGCAGCTCTGAGCCGGGCTACTAATTCTGACAAACAAGACAATAAAAACATGTTACAATAGGTTTTGTGGGAGATCTCCTCATTTAAAACTCTGTGGTGATCCTTGAAGAGAAAGTGCATGAATTACAGTACAAAGCCAGGGACGCTGAAACCTGTTTCTCCTACAGCAACAAGAAATATGCTAACCACGAGGCATGGATACAGGAACTGGAATGCCTCATGGTACAATTAGGGGCAAGGACTGAGGATGCTGAGAACCAGAGTGTAAGAAATAACCTGTGCTTTGTTGGAAATTCTGAAGGGGCCAAAAATAATGATGTGACTGGCTTCCCCCAGAGAGAAATCTCCCTTCTGCTCAAACACTCCTGGAAGCCTGCTTTTGAGATTGAGAGAGCCCGAAGGACCCTTGGACCCCCTCTAAAGCCTGGTGAGTGGTCACATTTAATACTAGCAAAATTCCTCTGGTATCCAAACAAAGTGAAGATCCTCTTCCTTGATCAGAATAGAGGCCCCCTCTTTTGGTAAGGTCAGAGAATCACATATCTGCTGATTTCTCCACAGAGCTGGTCCAAAAGCAGAAGAGGTATAATGTGGCAAAGAAAGCCTTGCAAGACCTCGTAATCCCATATAAGGTTCAGTAGCCTGCCAAGCTCAACTGAGCCCAAAGCAAGACACAATATACTTTTCATACACCTGAGGAAGCCACAGTACTCAGTACATTCAAAGGAACTGGCCAGAGAAGGCTAATGTACTCCAGGCACATGACACACCTCACGGATCAGTGCTCAGAACTGACCCCTCCTCAGAATGGAACCAACACTGTCAGTCTCCCACCTGGAATCCTCTAGTTGGTGACCAAATGGACTGTCAAGTAATGAAGGAGAAATGCTCTAACTTGAGGGGCAGAGACAGACAGATCTGGGTAGCATGGAACGATCACTGGCACCCAGACAAAGGGTAAAGACTCCAGGCACTCAGATGCAAGAACAACCTCTGCAGGTGAGCCAGCACCTAAATGAGCCATGAGGCAGAACCAAGGACTCTCAATCCTATGCTACCTCATTTCCAGATACCACTGTAAAGATCACCTCGCAGCGACACAATGATATGGATCAACAGAGTTGGGTAGATGAAGTTGCAGAATCTGAACTTGTTTCTATGTGCAGTGGGGACCCTCGCTTCAGATGCATGGACCAAATGGAAGATTGAGGAGCCAGTACTAAGACTTGAACAGAACTGAGTTCAGAGGGCTTGTTTCCTACTTGGCAGATACCACCTGTATCCTTTAATTTTTAATTTAGCCTATCAGCTAGGTGTTAGCCCATGTTCATGAGTTTCTTTGTTTCTAACATGCAGCCATAACATCCTGACTCCCGTACGTTTCTTTGCCATAGCTGTCACCCCCCTTCCACAGCCTCTGCCCCCTCATAGGCTATGCATTGCTCGGGAGTAGCCTGTGACTCTCTGTTCACCCAATCTAAATTCAATAACTCCCCCCATATACTCTGTAGAATAGAGCAGCTGATTTTGCCATTATGTAGTTGTCTCTGGAACACTAGATCAACTCCTTCCTGACCCTTTAAGGCACAGTGGTCTCGGCAGTCACCCAGAGGTCGAGGTCACAGACAGGCCATGGGGACTAGACCAAATATAATGGTTTATACCTGAAGAAGTAGTAGCTTTAAAGAGGAGGATGGTTATTGCTCTACATTAACAACCTGCCATGCAGAAAATTGTGGTGTATTTCTGCTCCCCTGATTTTTTTCAGCATGACCGCACAGCTTCCTCAGGCAATTAGTTCCTATCTGAACCTGTGCTCACAATATGTCCTACAATAGGGGAACCCCCTTCCCTTTATATTGTACTGACCTCCCCTATTAGAGTCTAAGTACCTTTCAGTCAACTTACCTTCACAGTGCTCCTAGCAGAGAGAAGGAGACATTGGTAAAACTCCTTATTGCACTGCTTCTTGGTATGACTCCAACCTAGCAGTACCTTTACCAGGATCCCCTGAAAACCTGGACCTGTCTTACTGCACATTATCCAATGGCTTAGTCTATTGCCCCCCTCACATGGTAACCTCCTGCTCGAATCCTCTGGGTCTCCCCCCAACCACTGTCCACCCAATCTCATCAATAGCAACCACATTTCCCCCTCTGGTCAGACCACATTGGTGGTTACAGGCAGGAGCTTCATACACTAGGCAGTCACAAACTCCACCTTCCTCCTTTCCTTGCAGGATGGTTTCACTGAGCCCGAATGGGCCATCCATGTGACCACCTCCCCCTACCCCCTGCTGCTTCAACAGTATCTGGCTACTGAATGGGCCATGAAAAGTGAACACAGCTGCCACATGGCTGGGTTTGCTAGGAGAACAGCAAACTGAAAGAGGAGAAAAACTCTAGCACTACCCACCAAAATAGCTCATGCACAGAATAGTAAAAGTAAATTCACAAAATATGTATTGCCAGAGTGCTCATGGCCTGATCATCTAAGAGCCATGCTGTAAGAGGCATGGTGTATAGTTGCATAGCAACTCAACCTGTGAGCCATTGGTTATCAGGTTGTCATGGTGATCCAGCACATGTTTGAAGATCTGGCCAAAAGGCTAAGGAAGTGTACCTATGCAGTAACAAAATAACACAACTGCCTTTGGAACTCTGAGGAGATGGACGTAAAAGTTAAGCAAGACACAAAGGTAAATTTAATTAATATTATCATGGCAGTTGGTGTAAAGTAAAAAATAAACCTGACATTTTAAAACAAAGGACTAAACATCAATTAATAAAAAAAAGGCCTATTATAAGAAATACAAAAAAAAAAACTGTTTCCAATTACCTGGAATGCATACAAGGAAAAACAAAAATAGTTAAAAATGACATTAGAAAAGCAAAAAGTAACTTTGAACTAAACTTAGCAACTAAAACTGTGGACAACCACAAATCCTTCTATAATTATATTGATTCTTTAAGGAAAAACTGTTCTACAGTTGGACCAATTAACAACAGTAAGGGTCTTACTAATGATGAACTGGAAATGGTGACTGAGTTTAATAATTATTTTGTAAGTGTATTTACTCCAGCTGATACCTTACCAAAAGTTTTGGAGCAGGGTAACAAAGAGTATATATCATCAATTACTATGACTGAGGTTAGAACTTTACTCCAAAAACTTAAATCCCAATCATCGTCAGGACCTGACAATATACATCCAAGATTCCTAAAAGAAATAGCTAATGTTATATGTGGCCCCCTGTCAGTTTTGTTCAATGCATCACTTAATCAAGGTGAGACAATTCAAGTATGGAGTAAGGCTATTGTTACCCCCATTTATAAAGCCAGTAATAAACAACTAGTATCCAATTATAGACCTATTAGTCTCACTTCAGTTATTGGTAAACTATTCAAAAGAACGTTATTAACTAGAATCAAAGCACACATTTCTAAATATAATTTACAGGACTTAACGCAACATGGCTTTACCCAGGGCAGATCATGCATGACTAACTTGTTAAATTTCTATGAGAATCATCTTGCAAATGAGCTTCTGCTCAACGATGAATGCCTGGTTAAATAAAGACTTGATTGATTGATTGATTGATTGAATGTAAGTGCATCCCTTAACTTGGGGTTACCCGTGGATTTGTTCTCCTTGATTTTTCCAAGGCTTTTGATAAAGTCTCACATCAGGTTATGATAAATTATATGTGCATGTTTGGTTTTCACCCTAATATAATTAATTGGATGAAATCATGGTTACAGAATAGATACCAGAGAGTTACTGTCAGAGGACATTTATCATCGTGGGCAAAGGTTAGTAGTGGGGTCCCACAGGGATCAGTTCTGGGCCCCGTCTTGTTCAATTTATTAATATCAACAATGCAACCATCTAACAAGATCTGGATGACCAAGTATGCAGATGACTGCAAACTTGGCTATATAGTTAATAACACACAAGCTGCAAACCATTTCCAGGAAGAACTAAATGCAATCTGGTCCTGGGCAACAGAAAATAAGATGTGTTTTAATGAACAAAAATGTAAGGTAATGCACTTCAAACATAATAACCACAATTTCATCTATAAAATTAATAATGTTCAACTTGCAGTAACAACAAATGAGAAAGATTTATGGGTTCTTGTTGATAATAATTAAATTTTTGATAATCATACATTTGTTAAAGTAAAAAAGTGTCATAAAATTATTGGATGCATTCTTAAACATATTAAAAGTAGAGATCAAAAAGTGATTCTACCACTCTATATGAGTATGGTCAGAACCCAACTTGAATACTGTTCTTCCTTTTGTGGAACAATCACAAAAAAAGGAAAAAAATAAGTGGAGAGGGTCCAAAGGAAAATAACCAAACAAATGAGAAATCTGGGATCCCTACAATATAAATCAAGACTACAAGAAGTGGGTCTTTTTTCCCTAGAATACAGACAAATACAAGGAGATTTATGCTTGATATATAAAGCAACTAGTGACCAGTGTCTTTTTGAAACTTTAGGTCTGATAAAGAACAACTCCCAGACCCATACGCGATCACACAGTTACAAACTTAGAGGGGTGAACTGTAAAACACAAAAAAGGAGTAAATTGTTTTCACAAAGGGTGGTGACTAATTGAAATGCCAAGGAAAATTGTGGAGAGTGTTGATATGGAATCCTTCAAAAAACAGTTAGATAATTATATGGGAAGTAAAAAAATATCATATTTACATTAGAATTATTTCACCATGCTGGTGGCGAGCTCTTTAAGGGCATTTTGCCTCCCAAGCCCGTATCACTCTATGAAACTACGAAACTAATGTTTATTACAGATGTCGGCATAAGAAATGGCAGAACCATAACCAGGAAGTACACAAACAGCAAACCAAGGAATGAAGTTTTAACGTTCCAAAGAAAGAGAAACTGCAGCAAAATAAGGCATGGAACATTAGAAAAATCATCTGTATGACAACATAAAATTGTTTAGTACATGATCAATATAGGAAATTTTAATGCTTACCATTAAGATAAATTCAATGTGCTTATGCAACTGGATGAGATGATATGAGATGATGCTTGTGTAACTTGATTTGCTTTTTGTGGCTTTCCGCCTCTCTATCCATGGGATATACCACCCTGTAGGGGTACGACGCAAGGAACCCTAGAGGAGGGTCCCCCCCCCTACAGGTGCGTTGGGAATGAATGAGTCAGCTAAAGGTAGGTTAGGAAGAAGCCCACGGGTAAGAGAGACAAGCCGCTGGAGGAGGAGGAAGGGTGGATGGTGGGTAACGAAAAATGAATCATGGCGAGGTCCAGGATGTGTGACCTTTTAAGCCTGATGGGGAAGTGACATTGTTGCTCCGCCCATCAACCCTAGGGGGATAAAGCCCTCCCATTCAATGTGCTTATGCAACTGGTAAGATGATATGAGATAATGCTTGTGTAACTTGGTTTGCTTTATGGCTTTCCGCCTCTCTATCTGTGGGATATACCACCCTGAAGGGATACGATGCAAGGAAACCTAGAGGAGGGTCCCCCCTACAGGTGCTGCAGGAATGAATGCATTGGCTAAAGGTAAGTTAGGAAGAAGCACAAAAAGAATACCCAAACATGTTGAGCTTCGAAGAGGCGAGGATGATGAATGAATTCTGAGAAGATAATAAGGGCTGACTTCCTAAGGAGAGGAAAGGAAAGCCGGGGCCACCATCCACCTCCAACCCACAGCGGAACCTAACTAACTAACTGAAGAAAGCACTACCTCTAACTAATATTATGACCATTGACATGGAGGAGAGGAAAGAACCCCTTTGAGGAGGAAACCTCTGGGGACCCAAGGCCTAGGTCACCTTCCCTCAAGGCTGATGACGTTTGATTTGAGGATGTATGTCGGTAAAGAGAATGGTTGATTAGTGAGGGATATGAGTAGAGAGGATGATGACAGGATAGGGGAAAAAACTCCAAAGAAGCACAGATTACAGATGGAAAATGAGTCAGCAGGGACCCGAGAAGGGTATGCTCGAGTAGTCGATGGGAGGGGAGTAGATCCATGTAGAAGTCAGAGGAGCAAGGGGTATCCAGATGTGCTCATGAGGAGACCCAGGATAATGCAGACTGGCTTGACTGAGCGATGCGAGTGAACAGACACTGAGGTTGATGAGGCATGCTTGATTATGCGATGTGAACAATTAGACCCTGAACGATTAGACCCTGAGGTTGTAGTCAATGAGGTAACATAGGATTGAATTATAGGAATGCTCGAGTGACAAGGCAGCAGGTAAAGCAAATAGGATGCTGGGATGCGTAGGCAGGGGCATCACCAGCAGGAAAAGGGAGGTGATAATTCCACTATACAAGACACTAGTGAGGCCCCACCTGGGAGTACAGTGTACAGTTCTGGAGACCTTACTTATGTAAGGACATAGACAGGGTAGAGAAGATTCAGAGGAGGGCAACAAAGATGGTGCATGGATTGCATCACAAGTCCTATGAAGACAGGTTGAAGGAACTGAACATGTACTCCCTGGAGGAGAGGAGGGAGAGAGGGGATATGATAGAGACATACAAGTATCTTACAGGGAGGAACAGGGTGCAGGAAAACACTATTTTTAATCGAAAAAGATGTTCCAGGACTAGAGGGCATGGGATGAAGTTGGAGGGAGGACGATTCAGAGGAAACATGAGGACAAATTTCTGCACAGAACAGGTGGTGGACAAGTGGAACACCCAGCCAGAGGAAGTGGTGGGGGCTGAAACAATCATGGGATTTAAGAATGCATGGGATAGACATAAAGGAATTCTAGAGGTCAGGAGTGAGGGGCAACAGACTTCTAGAAAAACAGTGAAATTACAAGCTCAAATGGGCAGACTGGGTGGGCCGGAGGCCCTTATCTGCCGACACTGTCTATGTATCTATGTATCTATGTATCTATGAGTAAGCGATGGAAGTAGATAAACCTTGACGTAAGGCTGAGTGAATGATGACTGGAGTTTATGAACCCGATACATGTGGCAGGATGGCAGTGGGTTGATGAGGTGGCATAGGAGTCATGATAGGTATGCCCAAAAAAGAAATATCGATCACAGGCCTCGAGTGGAATGAATCCTGGATAGCCAGTAAGGAATTGGAAGAGGAGGAGACAGAAATGAACTTGAAAATGAACTTGTACAAAGGTAGTATGAGGAAGTAGGCTCCTCGAAAGGAGGTAGACTCCGAGGCCAAGAAGGCATGTCTGGAACCAGAGGCAACTCAAGTCGAGTGATCGAGGAGCAAAACTGGATGATGTATGAGGAGTGAAACTAAGAGTGGAGTGAAGCCATGATGACTGCTACTAGAAAAGGCACATAAGGTATCAAGGCACATGACAAGTCATGGCGTAGGGTGGTCGAATCTGTTCCACAAAATGTTGAATGGAGGCTTATCCGAGTCGTGGAAAGAAAGGTGGATTACTGGACAGCTTCCTAGCAGGGGTGGTGAGGCAAAAACAGTAGTGAGGTTCAATAATGTACAGGAGAAACACAAGGGAATCATCCTGGAAAGGAAGGAGAAGAGCTATAGATCAAGTAAGGTCTGAAGTGATAATGGAGGTAGGGAAAAAATGGGCAGACTGCAGGAGCCAAGCACACCAGAATCGCCACCTAAGGCTGTGATTCTGTCAGCAATCTGGTAGTGGTTCGTCTACTGAATGGGGACGGGCATATGAGTCAAGATTGGTATGCCCAAAAGAAATATCGACTGCAGGGCATGAATTAGCTAAAGCAGATCAGACATGGCTTACGGTGCCACCTACTGGTCATGAAGAAAACTTGCATGAGATAGAGAAGGAAACCCTCTTTGGAAATATTGATTGAATCATGCCAGACTGGTAGACAGAGTAGCCTGGTAGGGCTATGCAAATATACAAATAATGGAAGGTTTAGGCACCGAGCAGTAGGCCATGCAAATAAAAAGAATATCAGACCAGAGGGCATACTGTCCCTTGGCTGGTAATGCTAAACATGTAGTATGAGATGTTCCCTGTGCTCCAAGACAAGAAACAAAAACTTTGGTATCCATGTATTATTGCCTCCAAGAGAAACAGCGGGTCTTCCTCCTGGTGGATGCAAAGACACCCGACACCCCTGGCAGCACCTCGGAAAGTACTGGCCACTCCTCTGGGCCCCCACATGGAGGGCTCCTGGAGCACCACGATTTTTTTTTTGTAATGTAATTAACAGTACCGGGTGGCATCAGGAAATGAAGCAAGTAAGTGTCCCTACGCTGCATCCTCTCAGCTGTTCCAGGTCCTTCAGCCTGCTCAAATGGTTCATGCATGCATGCACAGGATGGTCAGTGGCTGCACAGTGAGACTGGCCATGCTGGGAACGAGTGCCGCTCGCACGCACTCACAACAAACAGCTGCTGCGTAGATGCAGATGGCAGACTGAAGAATGTAGCTGTTGTGAATGCACTAGTTCCGGGGAGAGCACCACAGAGCTCCCAGCGAAGGCAGCAACGAAGCACTGCAAGGCAGGACAACACAAGTGGGACACCAGAATAGGTGGAGAAGGACAAAACTGGAAAAGGTAGGCAAGGAAGACTGGCAGACAAAGAAGCAACAGCCACAGTGTAGGGAGAGGAATGGGGGGGGGAGTCACAGAATAAGTAAGGGCCTGGGGAGGTGGCCCAGGCAGGACAGATATCTGTCAGCCAGAGGCGACCGCAAGAACAGGGGTAGAGGGAGGGAAAGTATGGAGTAAGGAGGAGCGGTGCCTCCGGTTCACTAAGAAAAATTAATCCTGGTGAGGCCCAGGATGTGTGACCTTTTAAGCCCAGTGAGGGAGTGATGTTGTTGCTCCACCGATCGAACCTCGGGCTTAAAGCCCTCCCAATGTAGTAAAATAAGAAAAGGAGCCAATGAATGATGCAGAGACAACATAAATGGCCACAGATATGGATTAAGCATCATATTACAGTGGAGAGAAACAGCAGAAAGAAAGCATATATTGTAATTTACAGTTAAAGAATGAAAGGCAGCAACCATAAGAGTGATTTTTTATTATACTGTAGGTAGCAGAGCTAAAATGAAGGATATAAAAACAAATAAAATGTATTTAAGGAAGACGTAACATGAATGTGCATCTGGTAGAGGGGTAGGTCTTGCTATTATTAGCAGACTTAAAAATAGCACCAAACTAAATCAGTGGTGAAGATGGCACAATATTTTTTTATAATTATAAGTGCTTAAAAGCGGAAAGTAAATATGACACTAGGAAAGATGGTAAGCTTTGTTAGTGAATAAAGTTTAGAATTGATGGTAAATTCTATTTTTAACTTGTAAAACTATAAACTCATAAACAGAAGAAATATTGTATAGGATATGTAATAAAACATTTTTTTGAATCATTACAGATTGAAACCCTTTGAGAAAGCACTTGACAGTGTGAAACGTCAGGGCAAAAATAAAGAAACTTATTGGATTAAAAACTTGTTTTGAAAATTCTTTAAGGATTATATTGATGTTCCAAAACACAGCATTTTGACTTCAGAAATGAAACACCTCATGGGGACATACTACAAGCAACAGGCAGATATCATTGCCCATGGACAGAAACTTTTTGGTACATACAATGAGACCTACTACCTCCAACTAAAGGGAGCAAACAGCCTCTTACAAGGGAACACATAGAGTGAGATCTACTACTGTACCTCCACCAAAGGGTGAAAACAGCCTCTTACAGGGGACACATACAGTGAGAGACCTGCTATCGCACAAATAGTGGTCTCACTGTTTGTGTCCCCGTAATGAGGCTATTTGCACCATTTGACAATAAATATTTTGTGAATTTACTTTTACTGTTCTGTGCATGAGTCCTTTTGGTGGGTAGTGCTGGAGTGTTTCTCCTCTTACTGAATAGGCCACACTGTCGAAGCTCCCTAATATTCTGGGATCCTGGTCTCCCCCATACCTTCCACTACAGTTGCCATAGGACAGGTGTGCACCTTGCTGGGTGGCACTACCTTCAACTTTTCAGTTGCAGATATCATCCCACAATATGGGTGTGTGCAATGGATGCTCTGAGCAACTGCTTTGGGGGCTTCCAACCCCACGCGGGCGAAGCTCCAATGTCCGTAAAAGATTTTGCAAGACTCTTTGCACCCTCCGGGGATGTGAAACTTTGCCATTTTGCCTCAGTCTGATGATATGGTTGTTTGTTCTTAGCTTTCTGCAGTGTTTATTGTTTATCTGACAAAATTTTTTATTGCTGTACTTGCTGTAACATGTAAATCTGATATCACTTATATGTTGACTGTGTATCTTTTCTCTTTCGCTATGCTTACTTTTGAATATTTGAGAACTGAATATGTGTGAACGTATATAGATTCTGGACGTATATATACGTCCACAGTCTTCTAAGGGTTAAACACTCCTATATGATGTATCTATTCTTTATATGATGTTTCTGTTCATACCTTGTATTAACACATCTACTGTATTACATTTAGGATTAGTACAATTGCCCGAATACAAACTTCCCGATGTAAAATTAACCGTCATGTACTTACCGACAATACAAACTGACTGACAAAATATTTACTGACATATATTATACCGACAAATGTCTGCAACAGAGCTTGAATATATATTTCATTATCATAAGCGGCAACTTCAAACTGCAAAATCATATAACAGGTATTTAATTGTCATACTGTGAGCAGACACAGTACTGCAAACAGCGTCAACATAAGCGGCAACTTCAAACTGCATAAGTGAAGCATAATGGGCATACTTTTAGCACTTTTAGAACAAAAACCATACAACAGGTACTTAATTCTCATACTGAGAGCAGACACAGTACTGCAAACAGCGTCAACTTAAGCGGCAACTTCAAACTACGTAAGTGAAGTGTAATGGGCATATTTTTAGCACAAAGATCATTTGCATAAGTGAAGCGTAACTGGAATACTTAGAGCACAAACATCAGATAACATTGACTATATAACAGCTATTTACCAGTTTCTGTGCTTCTAATTCAGAAGAAGTTTAATGCATTAGGCAGCTTTTGTTGCTCATTCAATTAAAATCCAATATTTATTGAAACATAAAAAAATCACAAAGGAACTGTTACAGCACCATATCATGTACTATGCCAAGAAAAAATTCTTTTGGTGATCCTATGTCAAATATCAGTGACAACATTGCTGATTTTTTCCTCCCTTTTGGCATATTGTTTCTTTATGGGAGATTTAGAGAGTCTCCAATTTATTTTTTTCAATTGTGATATCAGTCATAGTTTGCTTGTTTCTCAGTTCCTCAACAAAACTGACTAGGTTGCTTCTGCCATTTTGATTTGATAGGGTGAAGCACCAGTAAAACAGTCTGTCTTTATGCATTACAAACAGCAATGTATAGCCTATTAGAGACTGCATTATTAAGTGCAGTGATGGCTATCTCAGACACTCTTCCTTTTACTTGCCATTGAATCTGGCACTCACCATTGCAGCACAATTATTCGCAGCAAGACTACAGTGCAATGATCAGCTTTACCAATCAGCTTTGTGTGTCGGGATAATCTTCGTCGGTAGTACAGTAAGAGCGGGAAGGTAATAATCGGGAAACAAAATATGGGATTTTTGCCGTCGGGATGTTTGTCGTCGGGAGATCATGCTAGACCCTTACATTCCTATTGTTGTACTATACTCTCCCAGATCGTACCTGAAAACAGGCAGCTTCTGTCTATTGTATTTAATTGGTAAATTAAAGTTAAATAAATAAATAATGATCAATACATGCAGATGTTTGCAGTTTGGTTTAAACTAGTAGCTTACACCTGCTTTATTCCTGGTAGATGCCTGCAAGTATGTACTTTGGGGCTACCCCTTGCATGGCACCTCCAGGTCAAACACAAAAACAGGGTATTTGGTATGTATGTGTATATCTATGGCTACATGGTTCAGACATGCTGTGTTAAGGTACCCCTCTGCTCTTTTACAATACAGTACTCATGGCTCATCAACCAATAAAGTGGGTCTCCCGGAATGTTAAAGGTTTTCACACCCCGATTAAGCATAGGAAGGTCTTGGACCATCTTCACTGGGAGAGGACTGGGATTGCATTTTTCAAAGAGCCCCACCTCACACCAATTGAAACCCATAAACTTAGGATGGAATTTCTGACCTGGAGGGCCATTATATTATTGTCCTTGGTACCCTGGGCACTCAGGAAATCACAATGTGTAATATCTTTGATCCTAACCAAACAGATGCCACTGTCTTTAATGCTTTGGCACAAATTCTGACACTGCAAACAAAAGTCAGTTTCATACTAGGTGGGGATGTCAACACGGTTCTTGATGATTTCACTGATAGCAGTAATCCCCCTAGTGGCCCCAAACCCTGGATTCATAAGCCCTTGCAAACTTAATCTCTGAATTAGGATTACCTGACATCTAGAGAACAATCCATTCCTCTGGAAGGGATTATTCATTTTATTCACACCCACATCATGCACACTCTAGAACTGACATGTGGCTTGTTCTTCAGTCAATGGGCTACAGATGTAATGGAAGCAACAGTTGGGAAAGTGGTTATTTCAGACCATGCCCCGGTGTCATTTACCTGGTTACTAAATGGGGTGGAGTTCTCACCCAGCAGAAGGTGGTGTTTTAACACCACCTTCTTAAAGAACCCACAGTTCTGTAGGTCTATAGAGGCAGACAACAAGACCTTTTTAGAGACTAACAAACTGAGCAAAACCTTGGCCATGATAAGATGGGATGCACTGAAAGCTTTTATCTACAACAGGCACATTAGTCATGCTTCCTACTTAAAAAGAGTCATAAACAAGGATCTGGAGGAGCAGTTGCAAACCCTCAGAGACTTGGCTAGCCATTACAGAACTAGCCAACAGTGGTCCCAGGAACTGTTTGCCAAAATAGTGGTTGCTCATTAAAAGAACAATATGCATTTGCACCAGAAGGCTGAATACACCCTTGTCTTACTCAAACAAAAATTCTGGAAAGCAGGTGAATGGCCAGGCTGCTGACTAGTGTATCACCTCAAGAAGGAGCAAGAGCACTCTTCTATACTGGAGGTCAGAAATAAGGCAGGATTGCTATATCATAAACCTCAGGAGATCAATGCCGATTTCCAGGAATTTTACTTAGCCTTGTTTCAGAAGGAGGCTTCTCCCACCAAGGTAGATCTCTCTCTGCCTTTACCTCCATACTGACCCTGCTATGCATCTCCCCAGAAGTAAGAGCACAAATGGAGATGCCAATATCCCAAAATGAACTTGAGCACACCTTGCACTCTATGTCGCTGGGCAAGGAACCAGGGGCAGATGACCTCTGAGCAGAATTTCTATATGCTTTTAAGGTGGTCCTGATACAGTCATTAATGCAGGCCCTGACTGAAGGTACCACAGTGGGAGAACTTCCTCCCTCCTTGTGCACAGTAGTCATATCCCTACTACCTAAGCCAGGGAAAGATCTCATGCAATGTGGAACTAACCACTCCATTTCCCTGATCCCACTCAACTGTTAGCATATGCCAAGGTACTAGCTATGTGATAAGTAGAAGTAGTCCCCACACTGGTCAACAGTGATCAAGTTGGCTTCATTAAGGGACACAGAGGGGTAGGTAATAGCAAATGGATCCCAAATCTGATGTGGCAGGCCACTCACCTTGATCTCCCATCAGTACTAGTATCTCTTGATGCAGAGAAAGCATTCAGTGGGTGGAGTGGAACTACCTCTTTCACACCCTAGGGATCTTCGGGTTTGGAGAACAGTTCATCCATCTTATCAAAACCCTGTACAGAGGTGCCTCAGCTATGGTGATCACAAACCACCTGACCGCCTCCCCTTTTCCTCTTGGAAGAGGGATGTGACAAGGAGCCCCTGCTCTCTGCTACTATTCATGCTGGCCCTTTAATCCCTCTTGCAAGCCATCTGACAACATGACCATATCCATGGCATATAGATGGGGGAAGAGCACAAAACATTAGTGAATGCAGATGACATCCTGCTGACATTAACAGAGTCTGAGTTGTCTGTTCCAGTGCTCTTAGATCTCCTTACTCAATTTTGACAGTTATCTGGCTATGAGGCTAATATATCTAAATCACTGATTATGCCTTCTGGGGATAGTGTCTCTGCAGCCCTTGTTTTTCCTTGGGGTTTACAGTCAGTCACTGATAGCCTCAAGTACATAGCCATTCATTGCTCAAGGAAGCTCCACACTATGGGAGATCTTAACATGCATCCCCTAATTATGGATATACAGCAAAACATGGCCAGATGGAGTTGTCTTCATCTCACACACTGGGGTTGGGCAAGTGCCTTCAAAATGATGGCAGACCCCAAACTCCAAAATATCTTAGACAACCTACCCATCCAGATCAGTTCCCAAGTGATCCAATTAATACAATCAAAAATGCTTTGCTTCTTTTGGGGCTCAGTGCCCAAATGCATTGGTAAGACAAAGCTGTTTCAGCCCCTGGATGAAGGAGGCCTAACCTTGCCTGACTTCCAGCTGAAACACACAGCAGAAGCCTTTTTCCAGTTGTCACAAGTGATCTCCCGCAACATGGAGGGCTACATACCTAAATAGGTTATCTGTGAATTGCATCTCCTGCTTCCCCAACAGTGCACCATAACCCTATTCAGCCAACTTCCCAAGAAACTTAGTTCTCAGCCAACCTTTATCCATGAGATACAGAGCTTAAAACACTGTACCAAACTGGCAAGTTGGAACCCATATAATTTCCCCCTTTTCCCACTATGGAACAACCCTCTGCTCTGTACTGGAGGTGACATAGTCCACTGGAAAGAATGGTCCAGTAAGGGTGTTCATAAGCTAGCTGACCTCCTGGATCCACAAAGAGGCTACCTCAAGTCCATTACTCAGATGTAAGAACACTGTAAATGGAGTAAACACCAACACTGATAATCTCTTTAACTTAGACATGCCATATGGGCACGCTTACTTGGTTTACTTGGTTTCAGAGGACAAAAGGAGGCTACTGCCCATCGAGATTGTCCCCCACCACCATAGTGGGGCAATTACACCCTAGGATTATTACACTCCAACCAACAATCCAACCCTTTTTTAAAGATCGTAATAGAACTACTGTCCACTAATTGTTAAGGAAGCAGATTCCAAATTCTGGGTGTTCTTACCATAAAATAATTTAACCGTTTAGTTGTTTTAGATTTTAAAACAATGATTTGTTTATTATGGGACCGGGGAGTGGTCCATCTAGTAGAAAAATTTAAACCACAGTGGTGCATAAGCTCCTGGGAGTTCTGAATTTTTTATAATAGGAGAAGATCTCCTCTAGTGCGTCTTGTATGAAGCGAATGTAACCCGGTTACTTGTAGTCTTCCCCTGTAATCCAATTTTGATAAATGTGGGCTTAGGCTCAGAGCTTAAAGGAGCAGACACAAACCTGTTAGATGACATTCTGACAGCACCTCGAGGAGAAAGCCAAGCCCCCAGAGACATATATAACCAGCTACTGGAGTTGTGAGACAACGCCACTGAATCATACAGATTGTGAGCAGAACTAGGCCAGGATATTTCCATTCAAGAATGGCAGAGGACTGGAGAGGCCTAAAATGAGCTGCTAGAGACACCAGCAGCCACTTTAAACAGTTTAAAATCAGACATCACTGGTACAGACCCCGCTGAAAATCACATAAGTGGGGCCTGTCCAGCACTGATAAGTGCTGGAGATGTCTAACCTCCACAGGCAACCATCATGCACATATTATGGGAGTGGCCGGCACTAAAGAGCTACTGGGAGAGGTCCAAGTTGTCTGCTCCCACTTGTTGAACCCTTGCACTAAACTTTTCTCTTGCCTAGTGATGCTAGGCATCTTGGACTATGAGAATGTAAACTCAATGATCCCCTCTGCCTCCAAAAATAGTTGCTAGATGCCCTTATAACAGTTAAGAGGGTCTTGCTCAGACACTGGAAGGATCAAAATCCACCTGTATTATCAGAATGGCTCCAGGATCTGGGAAAAATAGCCAGCTTTGAATGAGTACACTACACAATATGTGGAAAGCAAACAGAATTTATGGATACCTGGGGACTGTTTCTTGCTCTGATGTATTTATTTATTTATTTAGTTGCTGTTGACCAGGTAACTTCACTAAACAACAATATTGTCTGTTTTCAGGCACGACCTGGTAGAGTTACCAACAAAACCAGCATATTATGAAAGGGGAGTTCCAGACAGCAAACAGCATACAGCACAGAAAACAGTGGGGTATGCAATAAACACATGGTGTACAATAAATATGCAAAGAGAGTACAAGGAATTCAACAGGCAATCACCACTGTAAGGAAAAAAAACGCATGTAAGTACAGAGGGCACTATGAAACAGAGGGTGGGAAGAATTACCCAGAGGACTAATAGTAAGCAGAGAAGGGCAGGCTCTGAGTGTTTTTCTCACATTGAGAATGAGCTTGTTGCATGATATCCATAACTGGACGGTGGCAAAATCCAGGGTGAGTTTGTTGTTGATGTCAGTGATGTCGGCAGCACTGGTGTAGAGGACTATGTTGACCACATACAGAAGGGCTTCACAGGAGCTAAAAGATTTGGGCAGGTTGTTGACAAACAGAGAGAATAGCAGTGACCCAAGGATGGACCTCTGGGGAATTCCAACCTCAGTGGAGGCAAGACCTGATTTAGCACCACTTATTTTGACAAATTGCTGTCTACCAGACAGGTAGCTTTTGAACCAAGACAGCACAGGAAATGAGAAGCCCAAAAGAAGCAGTTTCTCTAGCAGCAGGATGTGATCTACCAGGTCGAATGCCTTGGTTAAGTCTATGAATATCACTCCCATGAGCACCCCTTGTCCACAGCTGTTCTGATGTCATTAGTCTGTCTTAAGAGAGCTGTAGTGGTACTGTGGCCACTCCTGAAGCCATGTTGGCACAGAGTAATCTGTTGGGTTTGTTGCAGGAAGCCTGTAACCTGAGAGGCAACAGTATTCTCGAGAAGTTTGTTGAGGGTAGAGAGAATTGCAACAGGCAGATAATTATCCATACATCTGATGTCACCTTTTTTGTGTACAGGAATGACCCAAGCTGTCTTTCAGAGCACTGGCACAGACCCTGAGGCAAGGGACAGATTGAACAGTCTTGTGATGGGGGCCACAATGAAAGGGCAGCCAGCTTAAGAAACCTTGGTAGAAGCCCATGCTAGCCAGCAAAGCCACAGTCGGGGATGGATCTGAGAAGTCAAAAAACTTCCTTCTTGGTGACCAGCTTGAGGTCAAGGTGTGGGGAGCTTGGGGACAGGGGGTCCACAGGAGAGGTGGAATCATGATCAAACTGGCAGGAGAAATGGGATAGGTCTGAGAAGTGAGCATTTAGGGCATTAACAATGGTAACTAAGTTATTGCAGTTGGTGCCATCCAAGGTCATTTCGGTTATAGATGAAATTAGTACCTTGTCCCATGCATGATTTTTTATTGATTTTTTATTTATTGAGGTCTAGAAAACACCTTTGAGCTGGAAACTCATTTATAAAGGTTCCCCATCAGTAATTAAAGCAAGCTACAGACAATTCAATCAGAAACAAATGACAATACCAAAGTTTCAAAAGAAACGTAGACAAACAAAAGTAAGTGCAGTGAAAATCTTAAACAGAGGAAAACATAATAATATAGGGTTGCGTAGAATGTGAGAATAGGGCTGCGTACTCAAACTAATAAGCAGAGTAACATTTCCTTGTCAAAGAGCTGGGAGTAGATAAGAAAGTGCGAGCAGGAAGCAGATTTGGTGGGGGAAAGATAGGGTACACCAGTGAGGGTGGAGGGAAGGGGGCTAGGGGGAAGATGGAGGGAAGGGGAGAGAAAAGAAACAGGGTAAGTGGTCACAGGTACTCAGGTTGGCCAACAATCACAGTTGCTTCGATAGATGAGGTGTTGGTGGAGTTTTCTTTTTAAAGGCCCTAGCTTAGACTCATTGGCTATGTCTGGGGGAAGTTTGTTAAGCCAAAGTGGGGCATGGTACACAAATGTCCTTTGTGCCTGCGAGGTGCAAAAGAAGGGTACAGTAAAAGATAGCCTGGAAATGTTTCTAGCACAGCAGGGGTTAAGGGCCATAATAAGGAGCTTTTGGACAGCTGTGGGGGAGTACAAGGCATATTTATTTTCCCAAGGAGGCACACATGGTATTGTACTCTGCCATGAAGGTTTAGCCAATTAGATTTTGCATAAAGGTCGCAGGTGTGGGTAAGGTGGTTAATGCCAAGGAGCAGACAGCATGATTTATTCAGGGCAATAGATACCCTTTTGAGAGTGGAGTCTGAAGCAGCACCATAAACCACTAGCCCATAGTCAATGACAGACAGTATGGACTTTTTTATGGCGAGAGATAACGCTTCATGGGATAGGCAGTGTCGGTTCCTCTAGAGTAGGCCAATTCTAGGGTTAGCTACCTTTGCAATTTGTTCAGTATGCTGAGAAAAGGAAAGAGCGCTATCCAGGGTGAAGCCAAGATATTTGAAGGTTTGGACTTGTTTTATAGGGGAGAAAAGGCTATTTGAGGATTTTGAGCTGAAAGTTTTTATACTTGTTGTGGAAGTTTACAAATAACATTGATTTTTTTTTATAGTTCATAAGGAGCTTGTATGTGGTGACCCAAGCTTCTGCAGTGGTGAAATCCCTTTGTAGATGGGATTCCAGTTGGTGTGGGTCAGAGTTTTTAGAAAAGAGGATGGCATCATCTGCATAGAGAAGGATGCATTCTTTGCAGACAGGGGAAAGTTTATTAATAAAGAAGCTGACTAGGAGCAGGTAAAGAACTGAACCCTGGGGGACACCTGTGAGTACCTCCTGACTATTGGAGAGGGTACCAGCCATTTGTACTCACTGCAACCTATTTCTGAGATAACTCTAGAACCATCCTACCACTTTAGTGGATAGGCCAATAGAGAGGAGTTAGTCGAGAGGTGACCAGTGCAGCCTTCCAGAACAAGTGGAATTGACCTAGCTGTAGGGATAGTTTCAATAGTTTAGTGAGCGGAAGAAGCACTTCTTCAAGGGTAAGGGCCAATAACCTAAGGTCCAGGGAGTCGCTACTGTGTCTGTCTTTTCCTAAGCACATGTAAAAGGTACTTCCTAGCTTCTGAAATGGTGACTGCTTTGAGGTGGGGGGGGATGTGAGGGAGACTCACTGTGTGCAGAATTAGGGCTCGGTTTGCTTTCAGCAGAAGATTCAAGGGGATCAATAGGCAATATGCTGCTAAGGTCTGTAAAGGCATCATTAAAAGTAAATAAAATTAAGTTCTAAGCACACACCAAGCCTATAAGAAGGATGCCACTGCAAAAATACACTTGTAACTTACATTTTATTATGATAAAAACACCACGCCTGACATGTTTTGGAGCAAAGAAACCTTTTTCAAAGGCATCATTAAAGGTATTGGCAATAGTGTTAGGGTCCTGAGTGATCTCATCATTCTTAAGTAACATGGAGGTGATTTCACATCGTTCCAAAAACTTTGGGGGTCACGAGTAGATATACGAAGGAGCTGTTGGTATTAAGCACTTTTAGCACTGTGGATAGCTTTCTTGAATTCCTTCCTGAGCTGTCTGTAAGCGGTCCAGTCCGAGTGATCCTGGGTGCATTTAGCATTGGACTATGCTTTATCCCTAATTTTCATTAGTGTAAGTAGTTGACTGTTTATCCATCTGGTCAGGGAGCCTCTGATACTCAGTTTCTTGAGGGAACAAATGCATCTTGGAGGTTAAGAAGGGTGGTATGCAGGAAATTGAATGCTTCATCTACGTCAGTGGTATGATAGAGTGGGGACCAGTCAATGAGTTGGGCGGCCTGAGCCAGGGATCCATAGTCTAGGCTAGAGAAGTCTTGGAACTTTGGGAGGAGGTTTATGAGAGCGAGCACTCCATATACAAAAGACAGGTACGTAGTTACTGATTGCATCGGGCAGTGTCCCAGCATTTGTTATTGTATCCTTCCCATTTGTGAGGAACCAGTTTATAAGGGATTGATGGTTATTACTGGTTGCAATTCTGTATACCAAATACCTCAAGGTTACTACATTCCTAACCCATCTATAGTCTCCCCAGCTTTTTTCCCAGGCTTCCCCTTCCCTCCAGTATGATGCCTAATAAACTGGCAGTCAATCACTGAGCGGCTGCAGCACTCCAAAGCTTTCTCCTTTCCCCCAACAATTCCCCCTTTACCCTCCCACCACTAGGAAAGGGTGTGACTCTTCAACCTCTCAGTTTCAAATGAAGGCTGACATTTCACTGCTGAATGTCTTTAGCTCATTTATGCAGATGAATTCTCCTTTACCTATACCCTGGTCATTGATAAATATAGAATATGTTGCAATAGGTTACTGTTTGGTAATTGTTTCTGGCATATTTTAGTGTTGTACTTCCAAGAGGTAAACCTGGCCAGGTTTTTTATTAATACTGTGTTATAAATGTGATGTGATGCTTGACATATGCTGCCTGACAACTAAAAACTCAAAGCTGACATTTAAAAAAGTCAATGTGGTTATGGCTTAGTAGTCTATTAGTATGGCAACAAGGCAAGCAAAGTTTATTTATATAGTGCCCAAATCAACATGGATTCTGAGAGCTTAACAGAGTTAGAACATAGTCCTGACACATCACATTAAAACAATCAGCAGATAAAGTCAAAACAAATTATACTGAAAAGACTTGGTCAAACAAAAAGGATTTCAGTAGGCTTCAAAAGCCTCCACTGTTCTAGTTAAGCAAATGTGGAAAGGGAATGAGTTCCAAAGAACAGGATCTGCCACTCTAAAGGTTCTGTCACCTGAGGATTTAAGCCTAGCAGGAGGGATGACCAACAAACCAGTATCAGTGGAGCACAGAGGGTGTACTGAGTGGCATAGTATTAGGAATTCTTTTAAGTAGAAACATCCAAGTAGTCCAGTCCCAGGCCACATAGGGCCCTGTATATTAACAAGGAAATCTTGAAGGTGATGCATGAACACAACGGCAGCCAGTGCAGAGCCTGCTTTACCAGCGTAATGTGGACACTCTGCGAGGAGTCCACCAACATTCAGACTTCAGCACTCTGGACTAGCTGCAGTCAATGAATCAAATCTCCAGATAACCTGAGGTAAAGAGTGTTACAATAGTCTAACCTAGATGTAACAAAAGCATGGATGATTGTCACTTGGTCATCCTGAGCTAGGTGCAGCCTGATCCTGGCAATGTTCTAAAGATGAAAGAAGCCAGATCAGACAACAGAAGACACCTGATGTTCATATGTCAATCTGTCACCCAGAATGACCCCCAGGTCCCTAACCATGCCAGCTTCAGTGAGCAAATGGCCACCTGATACAGGAAGAGCCATATCCTCCACAGCAGACAAGCCCTAGTCACCAGGTTCATTAACCATGACCTCTTTCTTGCCTGGGTTAAGACATAACCAGTTCAAGGACATTTGATCATTAATCTTAGCCATGCAATGGCTCAGCACCAAAGTCACAGATGTGTCATCAGGGCACAAGACAGGTACTACTGGGTATCTTCTGCATAGCAGTGAAATTCCACATTTTACCATATAATGATCTCCTCTAGCAGCAGCATGTACTGTACACAGAAAATAAAATAGGGGTGAGGATTCAGCCTTGCAGAACTCTGCAGGACAACACAGATGCCTCAAATGTAAAACTCTCCAGAGCCACCTGCTGTATCCTCTCAGCTAAGTAAGGCTCAAACCAGTGCAAAATTGCACCAATGAGATTTGCATAGTTCCTCAGGTGATCCAACAGCACCCCATGATCCACTGTGTCAAATGTCAACGAGAGATCCAAGATCACCAAGACTAAACATTGCCCATGGTCTCTCACAAGGAAGACATCATAGGTCACCCTGATGAGAGGTGCCTCAGTGCTATGTCGAGGTCAAAATCCTGACTGGAGAGGTTCATAGCTAGAAAGAGACTCTAGGCGATCCATCAGTTACTTAGCCATCATGTTCTCCATAACCTTCCCTAGAAAGGGTAGGTTAGAGACATGCCCAGGGTCGAAGGATGGCTTTTTTAGAAGGGGCCTGACCATAGCCCTTTAGAAGGCTGAAGGAAAGTAACCCTCCCTCATGGACCCATTCACAAACTCTGCGAATATCAGACCTAAGAACTCAGTGCAGCTGACAATCAGCCACACTGGACCCAGTCGGTGGCATGCAAACTGAAGACCACTCACAGAAACTCAGACTCAGAATCAGGTTGAAACTCATTCAAGACAGGCACATCTATGTCACTATAGATGCAACCACTCCTGGGCCAAGCCGGGCCACTAGAAGAAATTACAGACCTAATGGCCGACACTTTGTCAATCAAAAAACAACCCAAACTTCTTGCACTTTTCTGCAGAAATAGCTCCAAAGGACTGCAGATGGGGGATTTATCAACCTGTCTACAGTGCTAAGGAGCTGAGCTGGTTAGTATTCCCTGCAGCAATTCACCCTGACAGGAATTCTGTCTTTTTCAGGTCAATTGCCCATTAATACAAGAGGGGACAGAGTACCTGCACCTTATCTGGACAGGGTACTTCTTAATTGGCATGGGGCCATGGCAAGAAGGTTCACATCCAGCCTAGAAATATCCCAAAAATCCCCATCAGGTTTAGCCATGAGAGCTCTGCTAGATGGGGGTGAGACTTTCCTACCAACCAGTGGATCTCTCTCACTGTTGGAGGAAGGATTCTCCTGGTTTTAGTCTAGTATCCCTTGGTAAATGGGCCGGCTTAAGCAGGAGGCCATGCCTTCTTGAGACATGAAGACCCTCACTGTGGCTAGAGGAGGGGATGGAAATAGGGTTTAGATGCCTAGCTGCTCACGTCACTCTGAATGGCATGCCAGAACATGGAATGATCAATAAACATATGGCTGTGGCCTTTTTTTTAAATTCATACTTTATCCTACTTCTGCCCCAGTGACCCCCATCTAATTGACCCTCCCAGTCCCGTCACCCAACTCCTCTGGGATTTTACCTTCCATTTGCCAACCTGGTTACAGGACCTGGCTGCCCGGCCACCAGTGCGGAGGCTGCAGGGGGTTGATCACCATCTCGCCGCTGTAAGGTATTTTCCTCTATTTTTTCACCCATCCCTCCCTGTTGCTGGGGGTGAGACATGTCAGCGCATGTATGTGGAGGTGTATGCACACTGCAGAGTTCCAAAGCACCCACACTTCATTGACATCCCCATCCCATTCTACCCTCAGGCCTCCATCTGGGGGCAGTCATTTGGTGGGACTGCCAAGTCTCCCTCCCCAGGAGAGGAGAGCTGTCTTCCAGAAGCTCAATCCTCTCCCTCCCCGGTCAACTCCTGGTGACTTGCTCACACTGCAAACATGGGTCACTGGCATAACAGAAGGTAAGGCATGATGTCTTAGCCCTCCATGCCATTGACTGGCTGCTGTGGCCTTTTAACTCTAGAAGGGACTCTGTAGTTAATTAGTGGGAGGGTAGGTTTGGATTCAATGGCTCCAATCAGTTCATTTTACCATGGATATCAAATCTCTTCACACAGTGATCCCCCACAACAATATACTAAAGGCTGTGCACATTTTGTGACTATGTGGGAAGGCCAGCAGCTGACCACAATCACATTAACCCAACTGGCTGGCCTTCTTCTTAAACTTAATGCTTTTGTTTCAGCAACAGTGTATTTTAGCTGGTCAGTACAGTAGCCATAGGTAGGGCAGAAGGATAGGTCTCAGCTTTGCCAAGCCCTTTGTTGGGCTGAGAAACAACTCTTTCTCCTGCACAGAAATAGTGCCTGATCTCTGCAAACACTACTTACATGATTGTGTGGGGCCTACCTACTGCTTCAGGGAAATCCTCCAAATCTTCTTGGACAGGTTTGCCATGGCCCAACCTTATCTTCAGTACACTGTTGAGGTATCCTCCTCTACAATGCATTTTTTAGGTATACAATTGTCAGTGCAGAGCACTGGACTGATGACATTGGTTTATTATGAACCCATTGATTCACACAGCTTTCTCCTCCACAGCTCCTTCCATCACAAACATGTTTAGAATGTTTGTCACATTCTCAGTTTCATAGACTTCTCAGATTATGCAGTGAAGATAATTTTGCTGAGCAGGCTCAAATAATACATGGGTTTTACAATTAATAGGGGTTATACAGAAAGCATGGTGGACAGAGCACTCTCCCAGGTCAGTAATATACTCCATAACATCACCATTACAGGAGAGATACTCTCACACAGCAACATCAATGCATTCCATTGATACTTTCCTTCCATTCTAAGACCCCTTCTCCCACAGGGCCACCACTAGCAACTTTCCTATTCTGCAAACTGACCCTAATATTGAAGATTCCTTTACAGAGTCATAAATTGCCTTGTACCACAGACCAGCCAACCTTTGAAATCTCCTGGTATGTAATTTCCTCTGTGCTCTTAACAATTCCTTCCTACTAGGTACCAAGGTTTAACAGAACCCACTGCTTTACCTGCAAATGTATTCCTAATGTCCTGAAATTCAAGGTCCCACAGGTGTATTTCACATCTCCAAGGAGTTGGCCTGGATCACCCCCACAATCCTATATTTAGTGCAGCATATGCTACACATACATGTATCTGCTATATGCTTAGTAAGGTAGGATGTAATGTAGTACTATGTGCTTCTGTAATACACATGTGCTAGGTAACCTTTGGCCCATATAGTGTTAGTATTGCTTCGTGCAGGCATCATGACACAGCAGTAGTTCCTAACTATATAGCTGACACATCTTTATTTTCATGTAAGTTAAGCAGTCTTGTACTGTAACTCAGAACTGGCTCTAGCTAGCTTTTCCATTATTAGTGTGTATACATGCAGGATAAGCAATGGCCTAATTGTTGTAGGTACCAACTGCCACCACTGTCCACCAATAGAACTGCTGTATTTTCTATCCACCTTCTTGGAAGGTCCTGTAACCTAGTAACATGCTTTGCTTATCAGTAGTATAAGAATGCTTGCAAGATAATGTTTCTCTGAGTTTTATTTGCATCATGATGTATTTGGAGACTTCCAAACTCCCAGTAAACATGCCATAATCTGTGTCATCTGGAATAAATTTAATTGTGATTTCTCAGGCTTCAGGTTGTGTCACTGGCAACAGATAGGGATTCCTGCATCCAACAATGGTGACCATGAAAAGGACTTGTGTGGAGAGAACCAAATCAGTATGCTATAGGGGATATACAGCAAATGGACTGGGTAGAACCATACCCATCATTTGATCCATTGAGTGGACCTCTGTGTCCAGTATATATGTCTGTCTAGCTGCATGATGCATGGGGAACTAGCAAGTTTTGGATTTTCAGTTCTTACAGAAAAGGGAAATCTCCAGAGAAAAATAACAATGACTAGTGAGCTAAAATTAGATGCTTTAAAAATTCTGTCCTCCCAAGGAAAGTGGAGTGCTTTGCTGCTAGATAGTTTTATTTCTGCTTTGCACAAAACATTGGAATCAAAGTCCAATGTGGTGTGTAAGTTAAGGAATGAACTTGAATGTGCAGAATGGGCAGTGGATGTTGCCATTGCTGCTTTACACCAGACATTTAATTCTAAGTCCAATGTGGTGTGTAAGTTAAGGAATGAACTTGAATGTGCAGAACGGGCAGTGGATGTTGCCATTGCTGCTTTACACCAGACATTAGGATCTAAGTCTAAGTTACAGGATGAAATTGAGAGGGTTAAACAAGAGAAACAGGATGAACTTGCACGTGTTAGGCAAGAAAAAAAGACAGAAATATTATCATAAATATGCAGTGAATGCTGTTTTGTATGTTTTGGGGAGACATTGGGATCTAAGTCTAATGAGGTGCGTGAGTTACAGAATAAGATTGAGAGGGTTAAGGAAGAGAATCAGAATGAACTTGAAAGTGTTGTACAGGTCTTTCAGGGAAAAGACAAGAAGATTGCTTGCTTGCAAATAGAAAATTGTTAGGTTGAAGCAAGAGAATAAAAGGTTACAGCTGGAGAATGGTGTGCTTTTGAGCATGAATGAGTCATAACCTAGACCAAAGGACTACTTAAGATACTTGACGCAATAGTTAGACACTGTACTATGTGACCTATGTATAAATACTAGCAAATTTTATGTTTGTTCTTTTGTACTGATGTGGAGCCTTTGCAAAGGAGTCAATGACTCAAAGAATTGTATTTCCAATTCTATTCAATAAATAAATAAATTAAAGAGTGATTGTGTGTATAACCAAGGCAAGTCTATGGAGCAAGAGGCTGAGAAATGTCAGAATGCACTGGAAAAACTGCATGGACAAAGCCGTGATGATATCATCACTTATGTAGTTTTACAGAACAACGTTGGTGAGGCACAGTTTCAAGGCAGTGTGGAACAGGCTGAGTGCAAAAAACAGATAGCAGATCTACACAGACAACTCCTGGTTCAGAGGAACCATGTCAGAGTGGTGCCGTCTGCCCTACTATCAAAAATGCTGTTTTTGGACAAAGACAGTTGGATTGATAGGCAGCTTTGGGACATTGAACAAGCCTGAGAGCAGAAAAAGACATGGGACCCCAGTGGAATTAGGTTTAGAAGGTAAAGTGTGTTTCAAGCACAAACTACAGAAGTAATGCTTCAACAATGTTAAACTTTCTTTTTCTGTCTGCTCCAGTTGAAAAACAATCTGAGGTATGAAACTCCAAGGTCTCAGTCAGTCAACTGCTGAGATACACTGAAGAAAAAGTGTTTCTGGCTCTTTGCAAGAGATATTGTTTTGCATGAGATAACCCCTTTTGCATGAATGTAGTTTCTTGGAAATGTTTTCAGAAATAATTATGTTAGTCTGGATAGGATTAATGTGAAGATTGGGGTTTTTTTGTACATTGAAATGGTTGGAGGATGTTGCAAATGTGCATGGAGATTAAAATTGGTTGCAGAATGATGTAGTAGGTTTATTAATGTGTTTCATGAAATCTCAAAGAGAGGTTTTTGTTCAAGTGCAATGTGCAATGAACCTGTGATGTGTTTGAAGTCCAAACTGCTATCAACATGCCTTTACTAGTTGAATTTGGCAATAAAAGGGGATACATATATAGTAAGATTTTCCTTAAGCTAGTAATGTGCTTATTTGTAGTAACTTGTAAGCTGTTTGTTTCAATGGCACTGTTGGTGTCATCTCAATTGCAAGGGGGTCCCAACTCTTTGTATGTCCCTATTGTGTAAATCAACAGGTTCTCTCACTCCACACTGCAAGTTAGGCATCAGAGGTTAAAATTTTGGTTTTCTCTACAATCCACCTTCCCTAACAAGGGGGGAGGGGTGGGTACTTTTCTGAGAAGAGAGTTCTCAAACGCAAGGAAAGAAAATGACTGAGACAGGGTTAATTTGCCTTCTTGGTTTCACAGCCACATCAGCATTTCTTGCAGCCAGCAGGGTATGCCTGACTGATATGACATATCACTATAACCAAGCACTCTTTCCCTTCAGGACCCAGAGTTTCAAATCAACAGGGAAATGAACTTTACTTTTAAGTTCTTTTTTTCTCAGTGTTGTGCATAAAATTTCCCTGTGTTGTGTGCATATCTGTTTTAGTGCAGTTGTAGTGTAAATATGGCACTGTGTCTCAACAATACCCCACCCTTTTGATTAGCTATTCCATACTACAGTGCATTTTAAATGCCTGGTGGTATAACAATTTAACTGCCTCAGTCAGCATTTTTTTTTATCATAAAATGTTGTTTCCTAGCTATTTTTAATGGTCAGTTCATTTTACATAAATGGCATTACATCATTAAAAGCCCACTCCAACATTGATTCTTTTGGTAATGCCAAGACAATTTCCTTGGAAAAAATAAAGAATTGGAGACTGGGGAGAGGGAGGGAGGCATGGACCTTCGGTGCACCCTCAGTATAGCATAGTAGTTAAGGGCACTGCAGATACAAACCTGGAGACCTGGGTTTGAATCCCATCAGCCCCACTTGCCTACTGTGTGACCCTGAGCAAGTCACTTAATCACCTTGTGCTCCCAGATCACACCTGGAAACAAGCTTCAGATTAGTGTACCTTTCTGATTAAACAACTTCCCCTTTCTCTTTAATGAAAAGCTTTCCAAATACACAAATCAAATGGTGATTCCTGAAGTTTCACTGTGCAAAAATGCATACACTTCATAATTGTACTACGTCTTGGGGGGGGCATTTTCTGTATGGCTTGCTGTCAGTAACCCTCTAATTCATGTCTTAGCCCCACCCCACCCTCCAGACTAAACATGTGAGTTTGCTACTCCTTCATGGAGGCTTTGTCTATGAAACAGTACAAATTTTTAACCACATTTTAAATATGGCTTTCTTTGCTCACTGCAGTGCCAAGTTTGATCCTCTTGCCAGGCAAGGTAATCAAGGGGGGGGGGGACTCAGATCTTCCTCACACCACTCAATACCCCCAGAATCTGTGATGAGCATCACAGAAAACCAACAGCCATTTACCTTGGCAGCTTGTGGGCACAAAACAAATCAAGCCCATTTGCTAAGCAGTTTAACTGCTGGAAAGAAATTACAATTGTTTTCCTGGAATTTATTTCTACAGTACCTGATGTGTCCATGGGAGGCCATCAGGGGGCAGATGAAACAACTTTGAGAATACAGAACTGAGGATGGCATCCCAGATCAACAGGGAAATATTTCCCAACTAATCTCATACTGCACAAATAATGGAAATGGTGGTAGATGCATACTGCTCCCACAAAAACAGACTCTCTGGGAAAAGGATTTTTTTTTATCATAGAAAAGTGTATTATTTTCCAGGTTATAGAACAACTCCACAGCATAAAGAATCACAACATATCAGACAAAACAGCAATGTAGCTTACACCAAATACAAAAGGACAGACATACTGTATGACCATTATTGACAGTAAAACCTATCCATGCTATATAAGGTCCAAAAAATAGACAAATACCTAAGGGATAGACAGACATATCCTATCAGGCAAAATGCCTAGTGAATAGCATACACTTCCCAGGAGACTGCGGTGGAAACCTGCCCTAAGTACGTCCATAACATATGGGAGGATTACCTGGGGGGGGTGTAGGAGTCTTACAAAGAGACAAATGGAGATATGCATCCCATTTCCGAGAGTACTTAATCAGTTGCCCATGGTGGGAGTAAGATAGTCTTTCCAAGGTGGCCAGCCTAGCCAAGGTGGCACGCCAAGTCTTGAGGGCCGGGGGTGTCGCCTGATGCCAATGCATGAGCAACAGTCATTTGGCTTTGAGCAGTGCCAACATGACCCATTCTTTATGTCCCTTGGTCAGCGTAACTAATGAGGAGGGATTGCATAATAGCAACAATGGATCCAAAAGAGTGATTGGCTGCCCCAACACTTTGATACAGTCCTCAGTGACTGAGGCCCAAAAGGTAGCGAGGTGAGGACATTGCCATGGGACATATAGGAGATGCACAGGAGATTGCTGGGATCACTAACATTTGGAGTGGGGGAGTAACCCTTTTGAGTAAAGGGCATCTGGGGGTCTTATACCACCTAAGCAGGATTTTTGTTTGCATAAATTGGCTTCTAGCATCCTAATATGTCAGATGGGCAGCTTTAAAGCAGTGAGATGAGGACTCTAAGGAAATGGAAGATTGGGTATCGGCCGACCATCTGAGCAGGCAGACATCTGTAAAGTCTGGTTAGGAGTCTTGCGACACCTTGTAGAAGCACTCTGTTAGGCCACAGGCAGCGTTTAATTTGTGGAGGGAGGCTAACCATTGCCACTTGGTACTGGAACTGGAACTTGAGTGAAGAACATGTACCGCACTACGGAGTTGGGAGATATCTCCAAAAATCTCTAGCGGGGTGGCTGAATTGGGCTTGGAGTTGCTCAAAAGACATCAACTCAGAGGAGTCGAGCATATACAAGTCCTGCATGTGTGTGATACCCCTCAAGGCCCATAATGGCCAGCAGAGTGGTTTCTTGCCAATGATTATAAGTCAGTTGTTCCAAAGGGTAACATAATTCAGAGGGGGAGCCCATGCTGCACACAGAGTATGAGAGAGGGCCATGAGTCTGCACCATGCACATCTGGTTTCACTCATAGTAGGAAATAGGTGAGAAGAAGGGACTCTCTTGAACATCAGCAAAGCACTAAGGGGGTGACTGACCAGGAAACTGGTTTCCAGATCAACCCAGGGGAGAAGGGGAGTGTGAGAGGGAACAAACCATTTGGCAGCCTGGGCAGCCATATAGGCAAGATGGTAGCCTTGTAACCGGAAGAGGCCAAAGCCTCCCTGAGTCCAGTGGGCTTGCAGGTTATTTCAGCTCCATCTAGGCAGCTTCCCCTCCCAGAGGAAATGAGATATCAGCTTTTCGAAGGAGCTAAATAGCTTGGGAGAAAGATGGATAGGTAAGTTATTAAATAAGTAGGCAATTCTGGTGAGAAAGAGCATACAGATAGCCACAACTTTACAGGGTAGGGAGAGGTTGAGTTTGCACCAGCAATCGATTTCTGCCAACAGGGTGGCAACTAAAGGAGAGAAGTTGGCCAATTCCAACTCGCTCCAGCAAGAGGTAAGCATAACTCCCTGAAAGATGAACCCTTGTGAAGCCCACGCTAACCCAGTACCCTGCAGAGAATCTTGGGAACAGAGAGAGTTTAATGGCACTAGGGTAGTTTTCTTTCAATTAATCTGCAGCCCTGAGAGCCCAGCAAAATCTTGTAAGATTGTCAGGACCCTGGATAGGGAGCTCTGAGGTTGGGATAGGGTAAGTAGTAAATCATCTGCATAAGAGGCCACCAGGTATGTTGCCCCGAGGGCAGAAATACCAGAGATCTCCCTAGAGGCAATAAGCTTCCTTGTAAGGGGGTCCAGCACTATCAGGAATAGTAGCAGGGATAAGTGGCACCCTTGATGCATGCCTCAGTGAAGGGTGACAGAGGGGGAGATATTCTTATTGGTTAGTATCTTGGCCACTGGTGAGCTATACAGGGTAATGACCCACTGACAGAATTGAGGGCCAAAGCCATATAAGTGAAGAACCTCATGGAGGTATCCCCACTCCACAGAATCAAATGTTTTGGAGAACTCTACAGCAAGCGCTGCCATGGGGATCTTAGAATGTAGAGCAAGCTGTTTGAGATTAAGTAGTAGTCATTTGTTATCGAACCCGGATTTCCCTCTTGTGAACCCATCTTGAGATGTGTGGACAATAGAGAGGAGAATTTCTATCATCCTGCTGACCAAGATTTTTGTCACGATCTTTGTGTCGACCGAGAGAAGGGAAATGGGCTGATAGTAGTGATGGGCGAAGTGGCCCCAATTCGCTCTGTGGAGTGATTCATGGAGTGGTCAGCGTAGTGCTCCCTTAACGGCGGGTATTCCACGTTATTAATGAGTAACCAAGTCCATTGAAACAATTACTTCATGTTACTCAGCCTTCCCAAACCACTACTCCACCATTCTAAGGCAAAGTACATTGAAACAATGTACTTAGCCTTACTTCATCTTGTTTTTAAGCTCCAAAGGTGAACTTTGCAGTGTTTCATGGGATTTCAGGTCACATGGGCTCTAGATTGTTCTGCACAGCCTCAGTTTGGGGTAGTGTGTGTAGGAAGATGTAGGAGACAATTTTAATTTGTTTAAAATATGTGGTTATATTACTGAAGTTTTCAATTTGCATGCATTACTTAGTGTGTGTGTGAGTATGTGTGTGATGCATGTCATCAAATCAGACAGCTTTTATTGTGCCACATAATAATTTCAGCAATGTGAAGCTGCTATCCACTGCAGCTGTGTGATTTTTGTACTTCTTTGTGGTATCTTTACTGGTAGTAGTACTAGTAGTACTAGTGACTGTTACTGCAGCAGTGTATTACAATGCCCCGCCCCTCGCGGCCCGCCCCAACCAGCAAAGGTATTCTTTTCCAGATTTGAATTTCTGATGGTGAGCACTGGTTAGGTGTTGTGCCTTTGTGTCTGCATCTATTCACTGCACAGTGCAATCTTAATCTGTCTGTGCATTTGCATCTCTTTAGAACCCAATCTCCATCTGCAACTTAAGTCACAGTTGTTTCTTTGACTTCCTTTCAGAGTACGGGACAGGTGTGGTGCTTAATTCTGTATGAACACTGCACTCATTAATATGCATTTTTAAGTCAGGACCATCATCACGAGTCACTCCTGATACAAATCACTTTCTTCATCATCACGGTCACAAATGCAGTCACAAATCACGATTCACGATCATTCACATTACGAATCACAACATATAGAATAGTGTATGGTTGCTCATACACAACAAGGCTATGTTGCCATTGAGGGGATGTGATGACGTCACACAGACCTCGAGAGCGAAGCTCGAGAGGTCCTTGACAGAATCACTTCCCCAAGATGGCAACAATGCCTTGTTGTGTTTAAGCAACCATATACTATTTTATATAGTATATGGTTCCCCAAACTGTAGGAGGTTTGACTTTTGACAAGGTTCATACCTTGTGAATATTGTCCTGCTAGCTTGCTCATTTGCTCCCTCCCGGTCCATGCTGCAGTCGCCATCCAGTTCCGACACCGAAGATGTGTTTCACTGCTTCCTGCGGTCCTGCTCTTGGCAAAACAAATAAAAAAAAAAACTGGCAAACTGATAGTTTGGGAACATGGAGCCAATTTGGCAGTCCGTGTCCCAACTTTCTGACTGAATGGCACTACCGACGGATCGTTAGACACCTTCGCCATTTTAGAGCGCATTTTTTGATCAGCTTTGTTTTCAGCCAATCATGTAGCATCTCAAGGCTGAACCGTTGTTGTACTATCAATCTGATGTCAGAATGATAGTACAACTTTTTTGACCCTTGAACTGTCCTACAACAACATTTGGGAAGCCACTGTTTTCCATCTAGAATAAGCCCTAACCATATACTATATTATTTTTTTTTCTAGTTACTTGGATGTATTGTAAGCCTGTTTTGTAGTATGTCTCCATGCTTCACCACTCCACCATTGTACTCATTAATGTTTCTTTTTAAGTCAGGGAGTTGGACAGTGTCTGCAGTACATACACAGACTGGAAAGAAGACTGAATGCACACATGCACTTTAGTACAGTATACTTGCACTGCTCAGAATACAAAGTGTCACACATACAGAAGACAACAAAAAGGGCATAATTACTTACAAGGGTCGGGGATGGTGGAGGAATACATTTTATAACACAGCAAGAAAGGTGTGGGGGGGAACATGGTGTGAGGAGAAAAAGAATAATGTGGGATCCCATGGTGATCCAGCAGCAGTTCCAGCATGGACATAATTTGCAACTAATGTTCCTCTATGTGATCCAGCTGCTGCTCCACAGAACTCACCGTCTCATTGTTCTCCTTGACAGCACTCCAGAGAACTGCCAAGTCAGCCTGTTTTACACGCAGTTCTCTGGGGTCCATATGTTCTACAGGCTGACCTGCTGGTGGTGGTGGTGGGGGGGGGGTGCTGGTGGAGCAGCAGGTGCTGCTGTGGCCCTCCTCTTTTTAGGGATGCTGCAATGCACAGCTGCACCCTCTGCCACAGAATGGCCAGCAGGTACAGGCATGGTCTGTTCTGTGGCAGCCTGCCACTCCAACTGCTGATGATTGAGCATATGGGTGCACTGGTCCTCAGTCCCCAGGTGAGTCCTCCGGGGGCCACGGTGCACCTCCACCTCACATAGGTGGCACTTGACCACACTGCTGTCCCCCCACACAAAAAAAAAACTGCCAAACAATGGAGGTGCAGGGAGGATCAGGCACAGGCAGGGGATGACCAGATGAACTGGTAGCTGGCTGGTCACAGTGCTGAACAGAGATGGGATCCACACCTGGGCCCAGGGGAATAGGCACATCCTGCTCCAGAGAACCTGAACTTGGTGGTGTTGGTGGTTCAACTGCCTTAGAATCAGGACAGGAGGCGGTGCTAGTCCTGCTTTCGGGGGGGGGGCACTCACAAGTATCGAGCGGTACAACAGGAATAGGTGCCCATGCCCTCCACACATGCGCATGGTATGATGCTTACCACTACCACACTCTTCCAGAGCTGCCCCCAACCCAGACATTTCCTCATCCTAGTCCATCTCTCCTACTGAGCTCCCTCAGTACGAGCAATTACTGCTCACACTGTTACACAACACACACACAGTTACACAGACAGATTACTTACAAAGGTAAGAAAAATAAATTTACAGAAAGAACAAATTAAGTAAAAAAGAGTACAGAAAAGACAAAAAAATGTAGCTTTTAAAAAAGCTGTTGGATCTAAATTAGAGTTTAAATCTCCTCCTCGCTCTGATCTCAAAGTATCAGCAGTCACAAAATGCACTACTCTCTCTCCATCTGCACAGGAGAAAGTAAAAGTGTCTGCTTGCATGACTCACTTTCTTCCTGCCTGGTTAAAGAGCATGTGACTTACAGTACTACAAGCCATGTGATGTGGGGGGAGCTACCAAATCTGAAACACCAAGTGGATCACTTAGAATCATAATGAGGAACACGAAGTCCATTAAAAACAATGACTTTGCCTTACTTTGCATTGCCATTCCGCCTTAACGCAAAGTGGTAATGACAAGGTGGAGTGAGCACTTTGCATTGCCTACTCCGTGTAGCAGATTGGCAACACGAAGTGCTCACTTTGCATTCACTTCACCAGCGGAATTTAAATTTGCTGCATCTCTAGCTGATAGTTGATGCCATCCATCGGGTCATTTGATTTTTTTTGGAGAAGAGTTATCAGGGCTTCCCTCATAGTAGGGGGAGGACACCAGCTGCATGTGTTTTCTACAGAGAAGAGGATTAGCTATTTCCTGGCCAAGTGTTTGGTAGAGTTCAGCAGTCATGCCATCAGGACTGGGGGCTTTACCCTTGACCATCTGTGACAGGGCCAGATGCCCCTCCTCAGCTGTGAGGGCCTATCCAGAGAGTCTGTCTGTGCTGCAATAAGACTGGGCACTGGAACAGACTGACAGAACTGGTTCAATGCCCAAGATAGTTGAGTAGGGTCCATAGGGGTCTGAGATTGATAAGAGTGTTTGGTAAAAATGCTGCATGGCTGCATTAATCCCTTGGGGGTCTGTGACCACCTTCCCAGAGGGGGACCAAAGGGCATGGATCTATGAGGATGCCTGTTGCTTCCTCAGTTGATAACCCAGAAGTCTGCCCCCCTTCTCCCCTCCCCTTCCCTCCCTCCCAATAAGAATGCTTAGAGTGCAGTAGTAACCACTCCACCTTATGGTGCAAGATAGTGTTGCTCTGATACTTAATTCCTACAATGTCTGACCAGGGATTGATCTCGGGTAGTGGCAGAGGAGGCCTTGAAGTGAGATCTAAGTGCTGAAAGCTCAGATTGCAGCTGTACTA
The DNA here is from genome assembly GCA_016271365.2 of Neoceratodus forsteri. Taxonomy (NCBI): domain Eukaryota; kingdom Metazoa; phylum Chordata; order Ceratodontiformes; family Ceratodontidae; genus Neoceratodus; species Neoceratodus forsteri. The sequence goes on along the minus strand of CM057450.1, from coordinate 1,732,223,437 downwards.
GGGTCAATTGTCTCACCCTATTTTTAGCTGCTGTGCAGGAAACAATAGAGCCACGTAAGACTGCCTTAAAGGCCTCCCAGACTGTGTCCGCCGACACCTCACCAGTGGAATTTGAAGCGAAGTAGTCCTTAACTGTTTTGGTCACCATCTTACAATATTTAGGGTCCTGCAGCAGGAGTGGATTGCACCTCCATTTGGTACCGGTGGTACCCTGTGCTGGAGTGGTGAACGTGTAACTAATGCGGGCATGGTCAGAGATCAGAATATTGCCTATTCATGAATCAGACACCACTGTACCAGCCACTGTATTGGCCAGCCAGAGGTCTGCATTGTTTATTGTTTATTGAAGAGAAATTAGAATTACAATCCTTTGAGTCATAGACTCCTTTGCAAAGGCTCCACGTCGGAACAAGAAAGGTTAAAACATTACATTACACAGAAATTAAACATAAATCAGTCAGTTCTGGCATACATACATATTATTTACATAGTAGGATAACAGCATCCAGGATCTTAGAGAAGACCCTAGGTCAATTGTTGTGGGATACTGCAGGTTATAGCTTGAAGGGTCATTAGTAGGAACCCAAGTCAGGGTTTATATACATAGTTTGTAGGACCTGAGTATGTAGTCATTGGTAACTGAGTAGTGTGGATAGCAGAGAAAAAAGTGTAATCACACCCCATGGGATGGTCACATCTCAACACATCGACAAGGCTCCATTCAGCCATCAGCTCCTATAGAGCCATACAAGCTTTGGGATGGGCCTGGGGGGTGGGATTCGACTTGTCCAGAAATATGTCTGGGACCAAATTGAAGTCTTCCCCAATTAGAACTGTAAAGTGTAGGCGGTCGACTGAAAGTGAGGAAATAGCCTGACTCACACTAGGGAAAAACTCAGCACAGTCAACGTTTGGGGCATACACATTAGCCAAGATCAGGCCACCCCTGGGAAGGACAGTCTGACAACCACCCAGTGACCTTGAGAATCAACCCGTACCTCCTCCTCAATCCAAGGGCAAGAGAGACGTATCAAAATTGCAACCCCCTGGTTGCAGTGGTAGCCGAACTGGCTATGACCCAGCCCACCCAGGATTTCCAGAGCCACTGAACAGTCCTAGGAGTGAGATGCATCTCTTGTAGGAGCGCAACATCTGCCTTCAGGGAGTGCAAGTATTGTAGGACCTTGGTACACTTAATGAGTTGGTTAAGTCCCTTAACATTCCATGAGATGAGACGTACCCCACTGACAGGAACAGAAGACATTGTACCTGAGTATGAAAGGGAGGCTGGGAAGTATTTACCAACCAGATGTACTACTGGGGTGACCGGGAAGATTTATCTGCACAGATAGGAGAGGCTAGGGATACAGGAGGGGTAGTTCCATGTTTGTCAAAGGGAAGTATAAGTACTGTATATATTAGAACATGGGAGAACAATTTAACTCTGAGGATACAGTCAAAAACCTGTGAAGAAGAAGAGAACAAAGAGAATACACTATATGAATAACAACAATAATTCAATGAACTCGCCTCACTAGTACTAGAGCAGACAAAGAATAAACTGCCAGAGTGAGGCAATCAGAAGTAAATGCAATAAGCAGGGACTACACTAAGGATGAGGAGTTCAGGGCATAAGAAGATTCCTGACTAACAGGGATCCTCAACTGTGCTAACTCGAGCACTCGTACGGGGATAGTTTGATGAAAATCCAGAGAAGGAGAGTTCCTCCCTGGCTGCAGAAATCTCTTTAGCTAAGTTCCATGATACTGGGGGGAAGGGGTCAGAGAGGAGGGAGAAGGTGGATAAGGGTTGAGGAAGGTGGGAGGGGGTGGAGAGGAAAAGGGGGGACCCCCCAACTGATTAGTAGATAGCAGGCCTAAGATGGATCAGTGCCATCTGAGGAACCATGTAATGGTGCCCCTTAATTACACAGGAGTAGATGAAATGAAGAAAGAGGCAACCCAAGTGACATATGATCGGGTCAGACCCTGCTCTATCAGAGCTAGGTTAAGCAGGAAGGAGAGTATGGGGGAGGAATCGCTTCCCGCACCTAACTCCTCACTCAGGGAATGGCAAGTAGAACTTAATGAGCTGCCCAACAATAAACCAATAAGGCCATGAAACCTGTAATCAAACAGGCTGCGTAGTGACAGTAAGTGACACTTTCATTAATAAACAGTTGAAACCCCAGTGTATTGCCTGACTTAAAGTGGGCCCCACCCCAAAGGAAACAAAATGACAACACTTTACCATCAGTCCAAAATCAGTCTGTGGGTCCTGGAGGTGGTGCAGCAGGTGCTGGCAAGGTCACATCCGTGGTTGCAGGGGCAGCAGTAGCCAGCACTGTGGCATAAGATTTCAATCCAGGCTTAATGGGTAAAGAAACTTCAGCACCAGGATCTGTAGCTTCAGGTGAGACTTTGGACCAGTCCTTGCAACTTTCAGTGTCAATCATTTCTGGACTGAGTGCTGGGGGCCGAGGTACCTCTTCGTCCGAAAGTGAGTCGTCCAGGGGGAGCTTAGCTGGGGGAGCTGCCAGGCACTGATCTGGGGAGAGGTGTTGCCCGCTTCTAGAGTGTTGTCGGTGCCTATGTGTGACACTAGAACCTTGTGGAGGTAGTGAAGAGAGGATTATTGCTGAGGGAGAGTTATGCAAATGGAGAGCAGTGGGCAACGAGGTAGGATAGCTCTTGTGGCCAGACCTGGGGAAGATATTAGATGCTGGAACACTCCAGTCTGATAACTGCTCCCCTAGAAATGCCTTTCCTGCAGAACAGTTCCCCTGACATTGCAGTGACTTGTCAGGCTGCTAGAGGTGTCTGAGAGAAGTAGTTTGGTATGGCAGGTTAGACCAGAATTGGAGCAAACACCTTTCAACTTCATCTGGATAGGATGCCACTAGTTCCCTCCCATCCCTTTAAACCTGTAATGAGGTAAGGTTTCTGTAGCTGCATGTAAAGCCATTCAGCTGCATAAACTTCTTGACGGGTAGGAAGGCTTTCCTGTGAGAAGCTGCCTCCTGGGAAAAGTCCCGATAGAAGGAGATTCGGGCCCCCTGCCAGGTAATTTCTCCTATGTCCCTGGCAGCCTGTAGCACCTTTTCTTTCATGGAATAGTGCAGAATATATGCAATGATAGGTCTGGGAGCTTGCCTGGGGTGCTGTCACCTAGATGCCAGTCTGTAGGCTCTTTTCACTTCCACAGGCCCTCCCCACCTGTCCCCAAGCATGATAGGGATGATGCCATTGATAAACCTCTCCATAGTTTGGCCTTCGGAGCCCTTGGGGACACCTATGATACTTATATTGTTCCGGCACCCCTGATTCTTCTGATCTTCAGCCCTCTCCCATAAAGTAGCCATTCTAGCCTCGTGGGCCTGCAGGCACTGCCATATTTTGCCCTGCTGAATTTCCAGGTCCTCCGTTTTTTGTTCCTCCACATTCATCTTGTCTTCTAATTTTCTCACATCTGCCACTGTACCCATAAGGGCTACATTGATGCCATCCACCCGAGTTAGGAGGGCCTCCAGCATTTGTGTTATATATTTAAGGGAGTCCCCTACAGAGGCAGGTTGTGGTAGGGAGCCACACTTGGGCAATAGAGAGCCAGGTTGATTTGGAGGAGAGAGAGCCATCCTGAGCTATAATAAATGATGTAGGGCAGCAGAGTCCAAGCTGGTATTGCTGCATGGAGCTTCACTCCGAGGTAGACTTCTACCATGGGTAGCGAGGCAGCGGGAGAGAGTGTGGCCTGCATGGCCTACCATCCAGAGTGATTCCTGAATGCTCCGGCGCTTAAGACTGCAATAACCAAGTGACAGGACCAGAAATTATTGCACCGGACAGTTGGGGGGGGGGGTTACAGCTGGTAGTGAAGTTTTACATTAGATTAAAACCCCTGAATCAGAGAGGCCAGCCACAGATTCCATGCAGACAGAGAGCCAAGGGTTCAAGCTGCCATTTCTTTTTTTTTATTTAAAGTTTATTGATTTTCAGTTTTACAAAACAAGGTACATAGAGACATAGTATCATTATGATCAATAACAGAAGGTGACCTCCCTCCTTTATCCCCATTCCCCCTCCCCACCACCCCTTTACCCACCTTACCCTCCCCACCTTCTCCCACTTATCTTATCCCCAGGTGCCTAAATATGTCAGAAAAGATCAAACATATGAACACAGTTCTCTTATACAACAAAATCTAGTTGTTCCTTTAGCCAATGGCGTAAAGAACATGAAGCTTCTCCCATCTTTTTTTATAGGATCCCATGCCATTGAAAAACTGGACATTGTTTTTTCTACCCATAAGTTGTGAAGAAGTTCATTCAGCCATTCTACATAGGGGGGCTTTAAGGAATCTTTCTGGTCACATGATGCTAACCCTTTGAGCAGCAGCAGTGTCTTGGAGCTCCCGACTCCCTCCAGCCTTATTAGCTTTTATCTGCGATTTTTGAAGAGCAAATCCAATAATACTTATAATACCTGATCTACTTCACTCTGCCTTTCGGCCTTAGGGCGTTTTGATTTCACATCCTTTTAACATAACTAGGATGGAGGCGGAGAAAAAACAGGCCGCGATCCGGCATACACCACCAGCCACTCCTGAGAAGCTACCTAAAAAAGCGAGGAATCAACTTGGCTCCACCCCCGAGAAAACGGGTGATAAGGTAACCTCGACTAATCTTCTAACCGAAGAAAAGTTCCTAAAGGAATTAACACCTTTGAGGGAAGTGCTACAAGATATTACCACGGAGCTCAGATCTATCCGGGGTGACCTTTCCTCTCTCGCTACGAGGGTGTCCGACTCAGAAGCTAGACTTCATTCCCTGGAACAATGGAAATCTATGGCAGAATCTGACTTAGTGGTATTAAAGCAGCAGGTCAAAAAGTTGCAACTAAAAATGGAAGACCTAGAAGGTTGCAGTAGGAGAAACAACCTACTTATCCTGGGATTACCTGAGCTGGAAGAGGGGTCTGACCCCATTGCCTTTCTCCAAAAATTTCTGGTCAAAATAGTGGGCCCTTCACCTCTAAATCCCCACTACCTTCTGGAAAGAGCACACATTTCCCTGAGACCCAGGCCCCCTCCAGATTCTCCTCCGTGACCGCTGATTATGAAATTCCTCAGTTATCTGGAAAAGCAGCACGTTCTTACCAAGGCTCGTGAGCTTCAATCGATTATGTGGGGATCTGCCAAACTTCGAGTAGCTCAAGATCTGCCTAAGGAGACCAGGATGAAGAGGACCGCATTCCATTCCATTGTCCAGAAGTTTATCGTGGCAGGCATTCCTTTCAGGATGTTGTATCCTGCCACCCTCAAGGTCACAATTGGAGGCACCTCCGTGAACTATGATACCCCGGACTCTGCTCTCAAGGACCTGTCTATTAAACTTCCTAATCTCTTTAAAGCTAGTACCTGATCTCTTCATTCCCAGTTTCCTAACCATGGCGATGTTTTAACCTGTATTCAATATTTTGAATGTTGTGTTTACCTTGTTAGCTGGTTTCAGGCTTATTCCAATGGGTGGAGAGTTCTTGGCGGCCCAGGTGGAGGCCGGGGTAGGCCCGCGTAGTCTCCGGCCCTCGCAACTACCCAGAACTAAACGGTAGTGGGTGCAAAGCTATGCCAGACTATTTTTAGTGTGGGTCTGGTTTGGTCCAGCGGCATAACCGCTCCCCGGGGAAACATCATCCGTAATGGCGTGGCAATACTCCTACCTCTCGATTTTCCCTGTCACCTCTCAGAAACCTGCAATAGTCCTGATAAGAGGGTGAGTCATATTTTTGGGTTTTTCCCTATCTAAGCAGTCAGATGTCACCCCTTATAATCGCAATCCCTGATATACCACCCATGATGGAGACTGGGGGAGGGCGGAGCTCCTGGGACATTCATAGCTGCGAGTGGAGTTGCTTCACGAGCCTATAGATGGGGGGTATGTAAGCCCAGACTCGCATGAGGGGGATTACTCGGACTAGTCTTATCTGGCTTAATGTTATACCACCCTGTTTAGACCCTCGGAGACCCTCTGATGTACAAGATGTCGGTAACAAGCTACATGCTGGGTTTACAATGGGGTCCTGGTTCCCAGATTCCTGTCCCGATTCTTGCTATTTGGCCTGGTACCAGGGTGTACATAGTTGGATAGAATTGGTAGGGGATTATGAAAAGGGAGGGGGGTTGGGGTGGTTGGGCTGCCTATCACTTCATATGTTCCAAGGTAGTCTTGATTTACATTTTTTGTATTTGGCAAGTCACTACTTGAGATGCAACATTTGGCAGCTTACAACAGATTGGGGTTTTGGGACTAGAGTGTGCTATTTCTACTGGACTACAGTTACGTGCTCTGTTGACTGCTTCTATACTTTCCTGTTCTTGAAATGGTTATAAATTCTGTTAAAATCGCATCGTGGAATGTATGTGGGCTCAGGGAGAAAGTCAAGAAAACCCAAGTTTTTAATCACTGCGACCTCATTCAAACCGACATCCTATTATTACAAGAAACCCACCTACTCAGTTCTGAGACTAAATGGCTGTTCAGATCTGGCTTTTCACACGTTTTTGCTGCGAATGGGTCAGGATCGAGTAGGGGTGTAGCTATTCTTATCAAAAATTATGTTATGTTCCTGATAGACACTACAGTAGTGGACCCAGAGGGTAGATTCGTCTTGGTCAAAGGCTCCCTTAATAGCTGTATGACTTTTCTTGGTTCCATTTATGGCCCAGTAGGAGGTAGTTCTGAATTCCTAATGACCCTGGCAGATAAGATTAGCTCCCTTCTCCCCTCCCAGCTTATATTAGGGGGGGATTGGAATATTCCACCGTCTCACCTCCTGGATAAAGCTCCAGATTCAAATCGCCCACCTACTCTGATTCAAAGATCCCTGTCAGACTTTTTGCATATGTTAGGGCTGTGTGATCCCTGGCGCTTATCTAATCCCTCCCTTTGGTCCTTCTTCTTTTATTCTCAACCTCATGGTTTCTGGTCAAGAATTGACTACATCCTGGTCAGTAACACTCTCCTCCCTGGTCTTTCCCAAACCGGTATTGAACCAATTGTGCTCTCCGACCATGCTATAGTATGGACAAAGATCTCTCCTGACCCCGATTTTCAATGAGACACCATTTGGAAGCTTAACACTCAGCTCCTAAAGGAACCCCAAGTGGTGACACATATTAAAACCTCCATTTCTAGTTTCCTCGAGAACAATATTAACTGTACCCCGCGGTTCGACATTATCTGGAGCTCTCTGAAATGTTACTTAAGAGGCGATCTGACTAAACTAGCCTCGACAAGGAAAAAGTCCAGACAAGCCCGTGCCTCCTTATTAATGGCCAAAATCAAAGAGCTAGAAAGCTCCTACTCCCCCTCTTCCCCCCCCCCATCATCCCTTGAAACCCTTTTAGCGGCCAAGAATGAATATACGGATCTCCTCAAAGAAAAAGCTGAATATAGCCTAATTAAAACCCAAACTAAATATATTGAGCAAGGGGAAAAGGCTGGTAGACTCTTGGCCCTAAGACTGTGTACATTGGAGAGCTCCAGATTAATCTCTGCCCTGCAAGCTCCTGACAGTCTCATTAAAACATCTCCCAGAGAAATTACACAGATTTTTGAAGATTTCTACAGAACCCTTTATAGTAATCCTTCCTCTTCCACATCTCTCTCAGATATATCAACCTATCTAGCGGACCTTAACATTCCCCAACTTTCGGCTTCACATAAAGAAACCCTGACTTCTCCTATTTCTCTTTCTGAAGTAGAAGAAGCTATTGCCTCCATGGCCGTGGACAAAGCACCAGGTCCAGATGGCTTTCCCTCAAATTTCTTTACGGTATTTTCCAAGGAACTTGCCCCTTTACTCCTTAAGTTATACTACTACATTTTCACTGCCGACATTTTGGACCCTGCACTCCTACAGGCCACTATTGTTCTAATTCTCAAACCCAATAAAATTCCTATGGACCCAGCAAGCTATCGACCCATCTCTCTCCTAAACTGCGATATGAAGATCCTTTCCAAGATTCTGGCCCAGAGGATTAAAAAAGTCTGGATTCATCTCTTTAGCCCAGAACAAATTGGATTTGTTCAATCTCGCTCCCCAGCAGACCATCTTAGAACCCTTTCCCATATCTCTCAGGCCACCCAATTATCCCCCTTCCCAATGGCCCTGATCTCACTAGACGCGGAAAAAGCGTTTGACAGGGTCAATTGGTCCTTTCTTTGTGCTATGCTGGCCAAAATGGACTTCCTGCCCTCTTTCCTCAAATGGATCCAGGTTTTATATAAGTCCCCTTCGGCCAAGATATACTGTAATGGTGTTTTTTCGTCTCTCTTTCATCTTCACACTGGCACCAGACAAGGTTGCCCCCTTTCACCCTTCCTGTTTAATCTATATCTTGAACCCCTTCTTCTGAAACTTAAATCCTCCCCATTTATCCAGGGCTGTCTGATACGTCAACAGGAATTAGTCCTCTCAGCTTACGCTGATGATATATTACTCCATGTCACTCATCCTGCCACTTCAATAGGACATGCACTTCGCCTTATTGCTCAGTACGGCAATCTATCTTACTACAAACTAAATATATCAAAATCTGAGATCTTCCCATTAAATCCCCTTACATATAAACATGATCTTGATAAATTTGGCATGAGATGGTCCCCCAAGTCGATTAAGTACCTTGGCATTCACTTCGCTTCCGACCCTCTCTTGCTTAGGAAGCTCAACCTAGATGACCTCAAAGTCCATATACAACTAGACCTACAAAGATGGGCTAACCTCCCCATCTCTCTGTGGGGTAGGATTAACATTATCAAGATGAATATTCTTCCCCGCATTTTCTATCCCCTCAACTTATTAGGCCTCTGGTTACCGCTCTCCTATTTACATCAATTCCATACAATTTTCTCTAAATTTATTTGGCGTGGGAAAGCTGTTAGGCATTCATTCCTCACATTATCCCTCCCTAAAGACAAAGGCGGTATCAGACTCCCTAACCTAATACTCTATCATTGGGCTGCCCATTCTTCAATTTGGGTAAATGGTATTCAACCCACATGGGAGCTTCTCTTCCAATCTGGCTCCAAATTGAGAGAAAGGTCCTCTTAGAGACTAAAATAGATCTCCAAGCAGTTTTCTATACTCCCACCTCAGCACTTACACCCTGGTTGTCTAATCAAACAATTATCACATCTCTTAGGTCTCTCTTTCAATGCTTATATTTTCTCAAAATCACACCTAAAACGGACCGTGCACAACCTCTCACTTTCAATCCCAATATTAAGTTAGGTAATTCAATAATTACCCCCTGAGTGGCTCCCACAAATCAAGGAAACTACTCTAGAACATTATTATGACCAAGGCTCCCTCCTTTCATCTCCAAATATTTTAACTAAGTTTGACATTCCCAATAGTAAGGTCTTCAAGGTATACCAAATAAGGCATCTTATAGTTACTAAATTTGGGTCAGAGTTTCACGATTCCAAGGTCAGCCCTTTCCTTTCCCATGTCTTCTCCCTTGCCTCTAAACCACATTCCGTCTCATCAATATACTCATATCTAATGGACTACAAATTCCCGGAGCCGCTCGAGGGGCTCCTGCATCTGGTCGTCCCTACTCCCAGATTCCGCCCCTAACTGGACCCGAATTTGGAGAGACCTACATAGGTACCACACCCAAGACAGATTTAGGATCACCCAATACTATATACTAAACAATATGTATTACACCACAAGTAAATTATTCCGCTTCAATAAACTTTCTCTCCCTCCTTGCTCTAGGTGTTCACATAGTGAGGGGAATTCACTCCACATCTTCTGGCATTGTCCTAAAGTTGCCTCCTTGTGGACCTCTATTCAGTACAAACTTGATCCGATGCTTGGTCTTACCAACCTTTTTTACACCTGATATCTGTATTATAGGTGACTACTCCAGCATAGATTGCCTGGAGCGTCGATATTACATGGCCTTGGTGTCCATAGTGGTCAAAAGGTTGGTCCTCAAGCATTGGACCGATCAGCCGATCCTCACCTATTCTGAATGGCTGACTGAACTTTCAATGTGCTTCAATACGGAGAGACTTATGGCCAGCTTTTGCAACCGTATGGATCTGTTCCATAAAAGATGGGGTAAATTGTATACTCTATATTTACATCAGTGATCTCTTGATGCCTCCCTGGGTGCCCAACAAGGCTTTCTTTCTCTCTGCTCTTTTTCCTTCTTTTTTTTTTTGTTCTCCACTTGCTCCTTCTAATTTGCCTATGTGAACAGGCTAGTACTTTGTGGTGGTATAGCCAACAGACTTAGTTATACATTCATTTTGCACACTCTATGATGGTGTTTGTAGGGTGGGGGTGGGTGTGTTATGAGTGGTAGGGGTGGGTGGCTGAGTAGTTCTGGAGGGGGGAGGAGGGGATGGATGGGATTTGTGAGGGGGAAGGGGGTTTTCTTTTCTTTTTCCTTATTTATACCATGTATGATTACTGGGCATGTATGAATAATGGTCTGTTTGTATTGGTTATGTTAAAATCAATAAACTTAAATTTAAAAAAAAAAGGAATCTTTCCAATGTTTTACTACAATTTTCTTGACAGATGACGCAATCATAGTGATATGATAATGGTGATTCATTTGTGGGTAGCCAGTGAAGTCCCACAGAATACACACCTCAGGGGTGAAATAATCCTGAAGACCCAATAGAGGGTCAATCCTTGCTCTTATAAGGTCCCATAAAGGTGAGATCTTTGAACAATCCCAGAAGAGATGGTATAAAGTACTTACATCCTTTTTACACCTGCTACCCTTGAGTTTCTAGCCCAGCCCATTTTATATAATCTGTAGGATGTCAAGTACATGTCATTTAGAATTTGCAACTGCATTATTCACAGTCTGTCCTGAGTAATGTATTTGTGACAGTTTTCCCAGATTTTTGGCCATCTGGAAACATAATTGGGAAATTTATCAGGCAAGTACCTGTTAATACCCGTAACTTCTGGGAAAACCCGAGAATAAATCAAGGCATAAATTGAGGAGACAGTATATGGAGCAAAGGCTAAACTCCTGCTGGTATCCACCCATTCCCCTTGACCTGTAATGGTATTACTGGATCTAAAACAAGATGCCAGCATATGCTGAATTTGATAAATCTGGAAGGACCATTCTGGAGCTAGATCAAATATAGTGAGAATTTCCTGTGTATCCAGCCAGTCCGGACCTTGAGTGTGAAAGTGCTGTGCAGAGCTATCTTGCTTCAATGGGACCCATTTATAGGGAATCATGCATCCTCCTAAGAGGAAATTAGGATTTTGAAATATCAGCTGGGCTAAGTCGTGTGTATTCGCATAGCTCATGGTGTTACATAACTGGGAATGATACGAAGTGACTGAGCCAAGGGCAAGTAGTGCATACAAGAAGGATGTTTTCTGGGCTTTAGGAAAGGCATTTAAAGTGGGTTTACCCCCGCAGAAGTTATAATTTCTTGTTCAATTCTTACCCATGTCAGCATGTAATTTGTCCACTCTGTTGATCCATTCAGGATGTCCCATTTCAGATACTTACTAAGGTGGCTTGCCCAATAATATAGACCAAAATATGGGAGTCGTAATCCTCCTAGAGTCTTTGGGGCAGCTAATTTATGAAAGGCTCTTCTGTGGGTTTTGGCTCTCCATATAAACTTAGAAAAGCAAGAACGGATCTTCTTGAACTAGCTCTTAGGAATCCACAAATTATGTAAGTTGAGGGGGTAGAAAAGTCATGGGAGGACATTCATTTTAAATATATTCACTATCCCCCAGAAAGTTAGAGGGAGATCAACCCATCATTTTAGATCTTTCTGGATATGGGTGCTTAAGGTTTCTAAATTTAGCTTATGCATGTGGGCCACACTTGTGGTTAGCTGCAAACCTAAATATTTGAGGGTCTTAGGGGACCAAGTGAGACCTAAATCTGAAATGTCATGCTTCATTACTTTATGATTTAATGGAAAGACCACTGTTTTATCTGTTTAATTTATAGTACGAGAGTGCACTATATTCCTATATTAACTGTAAGAGGCCCTGGATTGAGGCAGTGATATTGGTAATGTGGAGCAGTATATCATCATCATAGGCCTCAATTTTTTCCTGTTTAGATCCCAATTGGATGCCCTTAATCTCTGGGGAAATTTGGATGGCTGTTATTACAGGTTCCAAGTATAAATTAAATCGCAGTGGTGACAGTGGGCATCCTTACCTGGTACCGGCCTGCAGGGTAAAGTAAGGAGATAGAGTCCCATTACAAAAGATACGGGCAGTGGGATTGGAGTATGATGTTTGTATCCAAGAAATAAATGTATTAGGGAAGCCATATCTATTAAGCTATCTAAACAAAAATCGCCAGTCAACATGATCGAAAGCTTTTTCCATGTCCAGGGAAACTAAAGCCATAGCTTGCTGGGTGTCCCTGGACATGGAAAAGATGTGATACAATCTATGAAGATGGTCCACCAAGGACCTACCCTTCATAAAGCCAACCTGATCAGGGCCAATAAGAGCAGGGAGTACCTTATTCAATCTACAGGCTAATAGTTTGGCGTGGATCTTTATGTCACAATTATGAAGGGATATAGGGTGATAGCTCAACACCCGTGTCAGGTCTCTATCTAACTTGGAAAGGACCATGATAATGGCCTCTAGCAATCTTGGGTCAAAGTCGTCATTGTTTAACATGGAAGAATAAACTGCCCTTAGCCATGGACATAATTGTTTAGCGAACTTCTTGTAAAAATTGGCCAAATAGCCATCCGATCCAGGGGCATTATCAAAAGAGAGATCTTTAGTAATTCCAAGAATCTCCTCTTCTGTGATTGGAATAAAAAGCTGCTCTATAGTAGCTTGGCAGAAGACATCAGGAGAAAGGACTGCTGTGTGACTGGACTTCTCTGCTGGGACTATAGTAGAAGAACTTTTGTATTTGACCTTTAATTAAGGGTAAAAAAAACTAACATATAAAAAAAAGTGTGTGTTTGGGTTAACTGAACTGAATGGGTATCTGAAGAGTTATCTAGGTGTAAATCTCAGGTGACTGAAAGGACTTAACTGCTGTGAGGTTTAAATTACTTGTAGAAAGATCTGGTAAGTAGGGGGAGTGGCTTAGCTAGAAGAAAGCTACATTTAAAAGACTGCCTTAGAAAGTTTCTGCTAGTAGCTTGGCAGAAGACACCAGGAGAAAGGACTGTTGTGTGACTGGACTTCTCTGCTCGGACTATATTGCCCTCCTTCCCTCCCCTCCACCCCCCACCCAAAGCTAGTTCTATTTCTATAGGCACAGGATTTAACTGACAACAGGAACTTCCTGTTTAGAGCAGGAAGTGAGTAATCAGAACCACAGGACCCACTCCATCCTAGAAGGGCAAGAGTGGCTCCGGCCTCTAGCTGCTGGAGGTCTGCCTCTGAGCAAGTAAGTGGTCTACTGCGAAATATAGGATATTCTTGTCTCAGAACAGGACAATCAGGAGCTTAAAGGTCACACAGGCAGAAAGTAAGGAGAGAGAGAAAAAAACAGAGGAAAGAGTAAAGATTGCAAACAGTTAAGGGGCCAGAAATAAGACATGACTGAAGTGGTGCAGTGCAGTGGCTGTGGAGCAGCAGTCTACCGGGAGATGTTCTGGAGGATGAGGTGTTGTCCCATCTGCAGGCACCTCTCTGGGCTGAGGGAGGAGGTTGCTCATCTCCAGGCTGAGTTGGCCAGGATTTGTGGGACCTCCTCTTCCATCCAGGGACCACCAGTGCCACTGCTATTGCCTCAGAGGTTGCCAAGAAAAAGGAGCAGTTGGACCACAGTGAGCTCAGGGAGGGTGAGGGAGGTGGAACAGAGGCGTAGTCCTCCAGTTGTACCTCTCCACAATTCCTATGCCATTCTGGCAAAGTGTGGTTCCTCTATGGAGGCACCCGCAGTGGAGACCAAGGAGGATGCTGGGAACTTCCACAAAGGAGAACCACGGGAGGGTGGCTGGGGAAGGAAACAACTCCTGGTGGGGGACTCCATTGTTAGGAAGGTAGAACTGGGGGAGGAAGGGGAGGAGGTAAGGTGCCTGCCTGGCACCATAGCTTAGAGGGACAGGGAGAGAATCCTCAGGATTGCCAGAGCAGCTGCACAGGGGAGGGAGCTGGATGTCATTATCCACCTAGGGACAAATGATCTGGCTAAGAAAGGGATTAGAGAAGTGCAGGAAGAGTTTGTGGAATTGGGAGGGCCTTGAGTCAAGCAGCACGCATGGTAACCTTCTCGGAGGTGCTACCCATCTATGGCACAGGAGAGGCTAGGGTGTTCCGCACCATGGGATTCAATCAGTGGTTGAAAAACTGGTGTGGAGCTCAGGGATTTAGCTTCATTGGGGACTGGGGTCCACCTGGAGTGATGCAAGCCTATACTGGCATGATGGGCTGCATCTGTCCGGAAGGGAACCAGGATCCGGTGATAGGTTTAAATGCTTCATTGGCAAGCTTTTAAACTAGCCAAGGGGAGGCACTGAAAGGAGCAGGAAAATCCTAGCCCCCAAATAATCATGGTAGTAAGTGCAGCAAACACCAACATAGAGGTGTCGATAGGGGAGAAGAGGGTAAATGGAGAAAGTGAGAAAGGCAAGAAGGACAGGATGGGGCAAAAGGGAGTAAGGCCATCAGGAAATGGAGGGTAATGAGTACCAATGCCCGTAGTCTGGGCAACAAGCTCCCTGAGCTGATGGCCTTAATGGAAGAGGGATGCCTGGATATCGTAGCAGTCACAGAAACATGGTACACAGAGAACCATGACTGGGATGTTAACATACCAGGGAACATTACCTACAGGAGAGACAAGAAGGGGAGAGAAGGGGGGGAGTAGCTCTCTATGTAAAGGAAGGGATAAAAGCAACTGAACAAAAGAGTAAACAGGGAGGAGAGGAGGCACTGTGGGTCACCTTGGAGACTGGAAAGGGCACCACAATCTGCACAGGGGTTGTGTACAGACCCCCATGTCAGGGGGAAGGAATGGACACGGATATGATAGAAGGCATTCTTAGAATGGCAGAGAGAGGAGAGATACTATTGATGGAGACCTGAATATGCCAGATGTTAACTGGAGCACATTGCTGCAGCCACATCCAAACAGGGCCATTCTTGATGCCCTACAGGTGGCAGGCATTAGACAGGTAGTTTGGAACCCACTCATGAGGGAGCAATCTTAGACCTTGTACTCAAAGCGGGGGCAGTGAGAGGATCTCAGATCTAGAGTGGGTTGCCATCTGGGGACAAGTGACCATCAAACAGTGTGGTTCACATTAAACTCAGCTACGGAGTCAAGCCATACAAAGTGAGGGTACTGGACTTTAGGAGGGCTGACTTTGGCAAGATGGAGAGTGCCTCAGAAAAGTACTAGCAAACAGGCTAGAAGGAGGTGGAGCAACAATGGGAATTATCAAACTGCCATCACAGAGGCAGCAAGCCTTGTGTGAAGCAAATAAACAAATCAAACAAAAGAAAAAGCCACTATGGTTCTCAAAAGAGGTGGCTGTGAAAGTCAGGAAGAAAAGATAGCAGTCCGGAGTATAAGGAAACACAGAAGGAGCAGGACAGAGCTGTACCAGTTAAGGCAGAAGGAAGCAGGGAGGAAGTCAGAATTGCAAAGGCCCAAACTGAGGAAAAGATAGCCAACTCAGTTAGAAGGATAAAACCTTTTATAGGTACATCAGCGAGCGTAGAAAGACAAAAGGAGGGATAGTGAGGCTGAATAGAATGAACGGTGGGTGGGTGGGCAGAGGGGGACAGTGAAAAAGCAGGAATACTGAACGAATATTTCTGCTCAGTATTCACAAAAGAGGAGGGGGAAGTGTCTAATCTAATTAACAGAAGCACTCTTGATAGGTGGGTCAATCCCAGTCCTTTCACAGAAGAAAGGGTTCTGCAAGAACTCCTAAAACTGAAGGTGGACAAAGTAATGGGTCCTGATGGAATTCACCCCAGAATTCTAAAAGAATTAAGCGAGGAATTAGTGAAACCACTGGCTACTCTTTTTAATAAATCATGGGAGGATGGTGTGGTACCCGAGGACTGAAGGAAGGCGGATGTGATTCCCCTTCACAAAAGTGGGTCCAAGACAGAGGCAGGAAACTACAGACCTGTCAGTCTGAGCTCTGTGGTAGGGAAAGTGATGGAGTCACTTCTGAAGGAAAGAATAGTCAAGTACCTAGAGGTCGGTGGAGCACAGGACCCAAGGCAGCATGGGTTCACAGCGGGAAGGTCATGTCAGACGAATCTAATAGATTTCTTTGACTGGGTGACCAAAGTAGTAGACCAGGGAGGGGCTGTGGACATGGCCTACCTGGACTTTTTAGAAAGGCATTTGACACAGTCCCACACAAAGATTAATAGTCAAATTAACCAGCCTGGGAGTGGGACCCAGGGTGGTAGCCTGGCAAAACATTGGCTGGACAACAGGACACAGAAGTAATTGTAAATGGAGTCCACTTGAAGAAAGGGGGTTAGTAGGGGCACCGAGGGTTCCGTATTGGGTCCAGTACTTTTAATGTCTTCATCAGTGACATTGCAGAGGGACTGGAAGGAAAGTATGCCTTTTGCAGATGACACAATGATCTGCAACAGGGTTGATACACAAGGAGGCGTGGAAAGGATGAAAAGGGACTTGGCAAGGTTGGAGGAATGGTGAAGTATGGCAGCTAGGATTTAATGCAAAGAAGTGCAGAATAATGCACCTGGGAAACAAGAACCCAGGGAAGAATACAAATGGGTGGGGAGGTAGTAACAACAGCAAAAAGGAAAGAGACCTGTGGGTAATCATATCAGATGACCTTAAGGTTAGCAAGCAATGTGAGAAGGCAGTAGGGAGGGCTGGGGGTATACTGGGATGTATAGGGAGAGGCATCACCAGCAGAAAACAGGAAGTTGTTATCCCTCTGTACAGACAGTTGGTGAGACCCCATCTGGAGTACTGTGTCCAGTTCTGGAGACCCCATCTCCGCAAGGACATAGACAGGATAGAGGCAGTCCAGAGGAGGGCAACTAAAATGGTGCAGGGTCTACAAGAGAAGCCGTATGAGGAGAGACTAAAGGAGCTTAATATGTATACCCTTGAGGAAAGAAGGGAGAGGGGGGACATGATAGAAACTTTTAAGTACCTCAGTGGAATCAACAAAGTCCAAGAGGGTAGCATCTTTCAGAAAAAGAGACTTGCAAGAACAAGAGGACACAATTTAAAGATAGAAGGAGGGCGGTTCAGGGGCAATGTGAGGAAGTATTATTTCACAGAGAGGGTAATGGATGCATGGAACAGCCTTCCTGAGGAGGTTGTGGGGTCTAAAACTGTGGGAGAATTCAAGAATGCATGGGACAGACATAAGTCAATTCTTGTGGGGGGTAGGAAGAAATAGGCTGTTGGTTAACTAGGATCTGCAGCCTATCCTGTAGGTAGGGAAATGGGCAGACTAGATGGGCCTAGCGGTCCTTATCTGCCGTCAAAGTCTATGTTTCTATGGTAAGTGTGGGGAGGGAAAGGTTAGCTAAAAATTGGTCCACTACAGTTTGAGATGGCCGATTCGGCATCTGAGCATATAAGGTTTTATAATAATGCTCAAGTTCTGCTGTACTCTCCTTAGGGTGTGTTGTATGAGGTCATTGAGGATCAGTCTGCAGAGCTGCAATGCATTGTTATGCTTCTTCTATTTTAAGTCTAAGAGCCAGCAACCTCCCAGCTTTCTCACCCTGTACTGTATATTCAACTTTAGCCTTTAAGATAGCCCACTCTGCTTTCTCCCATAATAATTCCAAGTATTTATCTTTTAATCTTAGTAAAGCTATTTTTTCCCCTTCCGTGGTTTGATTGGACAAGTATTTTTCCTTTTCTCTAATCTGATTCAGGAGTTATTTGTATTCTTGTTCCTCTTTCCGTTTTTTAAATGAATCCAATTAAATAAATTCTCCCTGGATGAAACACTTAAGGGCACTCCATTCAATAGATGGAGACTGTGTGGCTTCCCAGTTGTCACTTTTAAACTGATCTAATGAAGCAGAAATACTATCTGTAATCTTTTAATCTTTCAGTAGCTGATTATTTAATTTCCATATTTTATCTGTGCCCCAATTAAGAGACAATGAAAGTTGACAGGGTATAGGGGAGTGATCTGAACCAACTCCTGAGTCTATTGTGCTGTCCAGCAGGCCATTCAATAGTGATTTACTGAGCCAGAAATAATCTGTTCTAGACGCTGACCCATGGAAAGCCAAATGAAAAGTAAACTTCTTTTCATTGGGGTGTAGAATTCTCCATGGGTCACATAGACTTAGGTGGTCTACTAACTTCCTAATAGCTCTCTGAGCTGGTGAAAGACCCTTGGAACATGAACTCCCAGATTTATCCAGAAGGAGATCAAAAAGCAAGTTCCAATCTCCCCCTAGAAAAACTTTGATATTAGTAAAGGGAGTCAATATGGAAAGGAGTTCAGCAAAAAAGGCAGGGGAGTCAAGGTTACGACTATAAATACAGCCAAAAAGTATTTCAAATGATTGAATTCTACCTTTCACAAAAACATACCTGCCTTGTTTATCTGTTATTCATTTTTCCCATGAGAATGGGAAAGTTCTTGAAAATAGTATCGCTATCCCCTTCTTATTCCTACTATCTCCTGCTGCGAAAACTTGCCCCACATGCTGCCTCCTAAGCAAGGTACCCTCCATCTCTACTAAATGAGTTTTCTGCAACATCACTACATCGCTGCACAGGATCCCTAAATGCTTTAGAATTTTCATATGCTTCAGAGGATGTCTCACCCCTTTAATGTTCCAAGAACAGAACTTAAACAGTCGTGCCATCATTTTTGTGGCTCCAAGTGGGAGTAAAAACAAACCAAGGACCAATTACATCACTTTTTTGCCATGTTACAAGATATATAAGGCACCCCAACCCACAATCTCCCCTGATGCACTTAATAATCCCTCTGCATTATCCCGCCCCATGCCCCAAATTATCCCCAAATAACCACCCCTTCTATGTGTCCCTCTTTCAGTAATAACAATACAGTTAAAATCTCCATTGCACCATGTTATATGAATGTATACACACACTAGAAAATAATAAGAACCAACCACCTCCCCTAAACACTGGTCCATGGTGATCAGCTCCCCAATGATCCTCCATCCCCCCCACCCAACCACTATTCTGCATTAGGGATACTTCCTTTCCCACAAAGTGAAAATTACCCCCTTCCCTAACAATAAGATAGTATTAAGCCAAATAATTCCCTCTTTTTATCAGTAACTGCCACAGTCCCTCCAACCCGTGAGGCTCCCATACATTTCCATCATTCACAGTGAGAGTAAACTCTAAGTTTTGGCCCCATTTATATGTACATCACCAGCTCCTTGGCCATCCAACCCCTGGGTTTTCCCAACATTCTGTAGCTAATGCTGGACATTTCTCTCTATAATGTTCCGGCGTAGGGGCGACCTCTTCCATGTTGCCCATTGCCCTCGATTCATCTCTGCAGCTAAGCAGGATAGGCCTTACAAATTCTTTAACAATCAAAATGTCACTAACCCAAATCATAAACTTGAATTATTGGTAAAGCTGGAATTTCTTTAGCAGCCAGGCCACACCCCCAAGGGAAAAGGCTCTTTAATGGTTCACCAGAGATGTGTGGGTGTGGGTATCATGTTAACTTTTTCTCTGTTCCCAACATTAGTGTGACTTTACATGAAAATGAAATTTTCATGGAAAAAACAATGCCATGGAATACAACTATATGGTATTGATTTCATGTAAATCAGTTGAAATGGTTTTCTAACCTACTAGTGAGGAAGGGTATGCCTTTTCCCTCTTTTTTTGTGTTTGTTTTTGTTTTTTCAGAAAATCAAGTAATGTGTGGCTGGCAGCCACAGGACTATCTACATTCCTATCCTGCCCTGGCATGCTTGGCAGTGGTAGCAGCAGATGTTGGACAATACTCCCAAAAGCACACATCTGTATAAAAAATAAATGGTCAACACTAACCTAGTAAAGAGGGAGGGACCTGAGGCCCTCCTCTCTGTTTTTCTTTTTGTCTTTCAAGGAATTGAGGAGGCCCATCCATGATGAAATGGCCTCTGTCCACAGATGATGCCCCACTGAAAGTAATGAAACCTACCTCTCCTGGGGGGAGGGGGGCATCGATGGATGGCCTGCTTACCATCCTTAGTCTTCTGGTGCTAAGAAAAAACAATAGGCAAATTTCAATGTAATGTTGGTAAAGTTTGAAAAACATTGGGATATTCTGTTGCCCTTACTCCTAATGGCAATTAGGGTCACCTCATCAATATGTATTCAGTATACACCCTTTGAGGTGATGATTGATTGGCAGATGAGATTTCCAGAACACTTGTGGTTAAATGTCCAAACCCCTTTTATGAATAGGGTGTCATCTGACACCTATGTAAAACTGTTACAGGTAAATTTGGTGTGAATTTGCAAATTTGCTGGTTGAAGTTTGGGCAATGCTCAACAAAAGTCCAAAATGTACTTTGACATTGTAAGCAAACTCAGCTCTTCTGTCTGTCAAGTGTGGGTGCCAAACAGCAGGAAACTTATTGACAGGTGACTCCATGCCAATCAGCACAGACTGAGTAAGGGCTCTTACGGCCCTGCATGTGGGATCCACTGAGCTGGGGGTTGGGGATGTACCGTCACCTATTTCATCTTTGTCTTTTCAAGACAATGCAGAATACTTAGACTGGCTAAAAGGCAAATGGCGTCTGACAGCTTGGGCAAAAAATATTTGCTTTTCCAGGAACAGATGAGTTCCACATGATCTATCAGCTTTGTGGTACCATAGTTCCAAATGGTGTATTCTGAAAAGAACCTGCCAATCCTGACCATAACACCAGTCAACAGGGAGAGCCAGGCCCTTCTCAAGTATACAAAGACAGAGTGATGGAATATTCAAACATTCTCTTTTAATATATAACATATAACAAGACCAAGAGACTTGGACTTTTGAAATCATAATGCAACTCCTTGAACAGTATTTGGTTCCATGAACTTAATTGCATACCCACCCTCTACAACTCGTCCCACTTCTGTGCCCAACACAACTGTTTTCTCATATTCTGAGATCACCACTTCTCCACCATAACCCCTACAATGCCCTAAAGCTGGAACCAGGTCCAGCTAATGGACTGACCACAAATTTTGTTCCTGGGACTCTAATTGACAATGTTCAATATATGCATGTTTCTGTTGTTTTAAATGTATTTTCTGCAACATGCCCAATTTGATCATTGCTCCATTGCAAATATGTTTAGGTTTCATGCTATTGTGTTGTTAAATACTGTTGCACCTTATTAAGCATAAACACCCGAGATGTGCCATTGTTAACAGACAAACTTGGGACCCTGATGAGAATTAGAGACCGTTTACAGAAAAGAGCAAGATAAAAGAAAAGGGTGATTGGGATAAATTTAAAAGTTGGAGGGCTATATGTACAAAAGTTATAAAACAAAAAAGGATTATTTTTTGGAAAAAATAAACCACACGACCAATTCTAGACACTTCTGGAGTAGTGTAAGGGATTTACAAAACCCAGAAAAATTAAAAACTCAAATTATTTTAATGGACATTAAGAAACTGATAGACGATCAGTTAGAAGTAGCAGGTGTTGAGGATCATGTGATGCAGAGTGCTGAGTAGAAGCTCCTCTGTTAAGCTCCTGCCTCCTGATCATTAAATAGTCTTTTTTAGACGTTTATATTTCTCCATTTCCTCTGCTTTTGAATTCTTCTGCTGTCCAAACATCTTGTGAGCCTGTTTTGTGAGTTCGATTGGCAGATGGAGGCTTATATGAAGAAAGCCCTGCAGAAACACCCCCCCCCCGCTACTCCCCAAAAGACCCCAAAGAAATCCCAGGCCTCGGGTGGGCCAGATAGGCCTGATCCTTAGAGTCAAGTTGGGGAACAAGAACCTTTAATGCTTAATAGGTTCTTAGAAGAGTTTAAACCCTTTCGTGAAGAGATGAAAGAAATGGCGATCGACCTGAAAACTCTCTCTAGAAAACTGGATGAAGTCTCGTTAACTGTCTCTGATAATACATCTCGAATAGTCTCGTTGAAGAAAAGGCTAGAGAATCTGGATCCTGAATTAGTGTCTACACAACAGAAGCTATCTCGTCTGGAGGCCAAACTCGAAGATTTGGAGTGCCATAGCCGCAGAAACAATGTTGTGATATTAGGGCTACCAGAGGAGAAGAGGCCAGCATGCTGTAGCATTCACACAGAAGCTGGTGGAACAGGTTGGCTCCCCTCTCCTTCGGCCCAGTATACATCATATAGAGCGAGCTCACAGGTCACTGCGTCAAGCCTTCTCCGGATGCCCCCCCATCCTATTATCTGCCGCTTTTTGAATTTCCTAGAAAGGCAGCATTTCTTGCAGAAAGTGAGAGCTTTACAAGAGGTTTGTTGGGAGAATACGAAACTGAGAATTGCACAAGATTTCCCTTGATCGGTTCGTTTGAAACGAAAAGCGTTTCATCCCATCGTATCTAAGATCATTGCCGCGGGTCTGAAGTTCAGGATGGGATACCCAGCCAGGCTACAAGTTTTTGTAAATGGATCCTGGTTTAATTATGATGATCCTGAAGCTTCTCTATTGAGCCTTAAATCCATGCTACCGGACTTGTTCCGAGACCCCGGTGAGGTCCTGTTCGTGTGTTGAGGAGCTGCTTGGAGTTGCCTTATTGGAACTGTTATCTCTTTTCTTCTCTGAGGAGATAATGACAGCGAGTTGTATTTGGAAGTTCTCGCTTTCTCATCTGGACTGGGTTAATCAGTACATGGCCTACCTGCTAACAGCCTCTCAAGCCCTAACTTCATAATGCTAACTCTTGCTCAGGAAAAAGACAATTGGGGTCTCGGGGATGGCTTAATTAGAAAAAGAGCTTTGTGTCCCAGTATATTCAGTTTTGTAAATTGCGCGGAGAGGGGAAGTTTGTGTTATTAATTCTAGGACTAGCGTTCACTTTACAGTTAACTGGAAATGGGAGCAGTCTTGGGCTTTCTCTGCAACTCATATTTACCGTGTCAGGATCGGGTTGTGGCCACAAGAGGGCGTATCATGCATATGTAGTGTAAAGCCATGTTGTTCTTAATTCGAGGAGGATCTCCCTCAGTGTTCTCACCAGTCCCGAGTTCAGAACAGCAAATTTCCCCAAGGGGAATTCTTGTAACTAAGGCCTGGTATATTTCTGTGAAGAGTTGTTTTTTCAGTTTTCTTTCTCTTGGGTTCATGATCTCAATGCTTTTCTCGATTTCTGCTCTCAGTTTGAGGAAAGGGCTATTCTCCTTCATTAGTTTTCCGATCTGGTTCTGGTTTGTGTAAAGATTTCTCATGGGGCAAGGTGACCCCTATTTTTCACTCAGGTTCTTGAGGTTACCTGGCACATTCATGAGTTTGGCAGTTTACTCTGCTCTCCCTTTCATTATCATGTTAATGCATATGCGTGTGCATGCATTGGAAGCCCAAGGCCGCTCACTAGTTTTTTGGGGGTAGTTAATATCATTCACATTCTTAAATATTTACTTCTGGATGTAAGTTGTGCTGCCATTAGCAGAGGTGCATTATCAGGAGGCAGGAGAAGGAGGAAAAGACCCAGTACTGTGCTAAACGTTGCTTGTGGCAGTGTGGGGGGTTGGGTGGGGGTGGATCTGGGGTTTTGTTAGGTGGAATGGGGAAGTCGGTGGAAGGGAATGGGCTAATTGTGGGGGGGTTGGGGAGGAGGGAGGGTTTTACAGCAATAACTTTTGGAGTATGGTTGTATGCATTATATATCCTGTATGCAGGGCTGAACATACTAAGTTCAATAACTATTATCAGATGGACAAAGAGGTGACTTTTGATACTTGGAATGTTAAGGGGATCAGGAAAAAAATCCAAACAATATCAGGTTCTCAAACATTTAAGCTTATTACGTTCTCAGATAACTTTCCTACAGGAATCCCATTTATTAGAAGCTGAAGCTTTACAGTTAAGGAGGCAACATGTGGGGCTGGTTTACGATGCTCAGGGTTCCACTAATAGTTGTGGGGTCATGCTTATTATTAATAGGGGCATTCCTTTTGTCTCTACACAGGTCATCAAAGACCCTGAGGGAAGGTTTATCCTAGTTAAAGGCACTCTCTAGTCAGTTCCACTTTTACTTGGCAGTATATATGGCCCTAATATGGATGAACCAGGGTTTTTATGAGACTCATAACCATTATTCTGCCAATGCTTCCCATCAGGATTATTTTGGGGGGCGACTTCAATCAAGTCATAGATTCTAATTTTGACAGGTCAGGTAGTGGACTGGGAGTGGTTTCTCTGGGGCAGAGGGCTTTAAGGGACTTAGTAGACCAGTGCAGTCTCTGTGATGTCTGGCATGTCTTATACCCTGACTCTAGGGAGTTTACTTTCAGGTCAAGGGCGCATGGCTCGCAGTCCCACATTGATTACATACTTATTTCTCAGGCTCTCCTACCCGAGGTTAAGACCTCCTTGATTCAACCTGGCCCTGTGTCCAATCATTCACTGGTGTTATGCAAATTGGCATTCCTTAATTTATCTAATAGGGAAACTAGATGGAAACTCAATGAACAACTTCTTAAAGATGCTAAGTATTGCAAGCTCATAAGGGAGCAAATTGAGTTCTTTTTTTTTTATCTAACCCTTTAGACAGTGCAAAGCCGGATATTTTATGGGGGCCTTCAAGGCTTACATGAGAGGGGATCCTCATTAGTGTGGCAGTGAGAAGGAAAAGGGCACAGGAGAAGGAACTATTATCATTATTGTCCCAAATTCGGTCACTTGAAATTAATATTTCGGCTAGTGCCACAGATGAAGACAAGAGTAAGCTACCAGTGTTGAAGGACAGGTATCTAGAGTTACTTCAGGAAAAAGCAGAATTAGCTATTATTCGTACTAGGGCTAGTTACATGGATCAGGGAGAGAAGGCGGGGTGTCTATTGGCATTGTTTATTAAACAATAAGAATCTGCGAGATTCATCCCTTCAATTTGGTCAGTGGGAGACTGTCTCTAAAAGTATCTCCTACTGAGATAGTAGAAGAATTTGCCCTATATTATGAAAGACTGTACGTGACATGGAGTATCCTCCCTGTCCTGGGAGTACAAAGAATTATCTGAGGGATTCCCATCTGCCCTTCCTTTCAGAGTAACACAAGGATGTTTTGGTCACCCCCTATATCACAGGAGGAAATTGCTGAAGTTATCAGTGGATTACCCGTAGACAAAGTCCCAGGCCCTGACGGATTCTCCTCCCTATTTTACAAAGTTTTTTGGGATCTCTTACTACCAGTACTTTATTGCCTATTTCAATATATTTTAACCGGGGCAGAGGCAGACCCTCACCTCTTTGAGGCCTTGATTGTTCTTCTCCCTAAACTAGATAAAGACTCTGAGCTTGTTCAAAGCTACAGACCTATATCCCTTCTAAACCAAGATATTAAAATTATTTCGAAGATACTAGCCAATAGGTTAACTGTAATTCTCCCTGAGCTAATAGGTATGAACCAGATAGGATTTATGAAGGGCCGCTCATCATCTGACCATTTGCGTACCCTATCTCATGTCTTCTCGGCTACCAGGGATGCTGAGTTTCCCGCAGGACTGGTTTCCCTGGATGCCAAGAAGGCATTTGATCGTGTGAATTGGAATTTTTTGTTCTGAGTTCTGGAAGCTTTCCAATTCCCCTCTGTACTTATATCCTGGATTGCTACATTATATAAAACCCCTACAGCAAGGATCTCTGGGAATGGGGCCTTTTCCAAACCTTTTCCACTCCATTCAGGGACCAGACAGGGTTGCCCCTTATCTCCTCTGTTATTTAATTTATATCTGGAACCTCTCATCCAAAACATTCTCAATAATGTCTTACAAGGTATTTGGTGGGGTAAATGAAATTATACATTGCATATGGATGTCTTGTTGATACACTTATCCCATCCGGTATCTTCTGTACCGGCTTTGTTGAGTGAAATAGTAAGATTTAATGCCCTGTCCAATTACAAACTGAATGCTAGCAAATCCTCATTCTTTCCATTAAACCATAAGGTATTCAAAAACAACATTAGTCCCTTAGGTCTATGTTGGACTCCCAGGTCATTTAAATACTTGGGCATTAAACTATCCCGTAACCCCCTAACATGGTTTAGGGAAAATCTCAAATCTCTCTCACAGCTGATAATTCATGAGCTTGATAGGTGATCCAAACTTCCCATTTCACTATGGGGCTGGATCAACATAATTAAGATGAATATATTCCCTAGAATTGTTTATCCTTTATCTCTTCTCAATACTTTTATCCCACTACTCTGGTTTAAAAAGTTACATGGCACATTTACTGGATTTATTTGGGCCAATAAGTATCCTCGATTGGCCTATTATAAATTGGCAGCTCCAAAACTTGAGGGGGGTTTGCGGATTCCCCATCTGGCTATATATTATTGGGCCAGCCATTTAGCAAAATGTTGCGATGGGTATCTCCCAGCCCGGAAAAAGAACAGCTGGCTTGGCTTAGGATTGAATTGGATGTATTTAGGTCTAAGAATCTGGACCCCTTAACTTTATTCTATCTTAAAATCTCCCAGGTGTGTATGGCTGAGGAATGCCCTATAGTAGTTACCTCATTAAAGGTATATGCACAATTATGTTCATTTTTGTACTATACCCCTCAGTTGGATTTGGCCCAGTCTATCTGGAATTCCCCATCTTTCACTATTAACAAAAGCAGATTCCTTGTAAATGGTTGTCCCAATTGGGGGATGGGAAAGTACTCTCTTTCGTGGATGAAGAGGGGCAATGGATATTAGTAGGAGATATTATTAGGAAATTTCTTATTCCGGCCCCCTCTCACTTCAAAGTTGTACAGTTAAAGGCACTTACTTACAATAGTTTTTGGCAACACCCCCTCCCCCCAGACTGTCACAGCCCTGATACCCGAGGTTTCTTCACTTCTTGGATCTTCAGGTATTATATCTAAATCATATCAGGTCTTGTTTTATAAAAGATATGGGGATTCTTTTGGACCCATGAGATTCTGGAACTCTATCCTTCCTCAGTATCATCTGGATTGGCAATCCCTGTGGAGATCCTGTCATAAATATGTTTCTCAAGACAGACTGCATCTCATGCAATATCATATATTACATAACATGTATTGCACCCTGGTAAAATTAAAGAAATAAGGTATCTTGAACTCCAATATATGTACTAAGTGTTTGAGGGAAGAAGGAACACTTCTTCACATGTTCTGGTCCTGCCCTAAAATTTCTCTTTTATGGGATTCAATCAAGACTTCCCTGGACCCTTTACTGGGCCTTCAGGAGTATTTTACTCCTGATATTTGCCTTTTAAGGGACCTGTCTTCTATCAGAGTTAAAATAAGAAAGTTTCATATTTCTATGATTGCCTTATCTGTCAAGAAGCTTATTTTACATCACTGGAAAGACAAGTCCACCTCAACCTTTCAAGAATGGATGAACGAAATTCTTGCCAATCTGCATACAGAAAAAGTGATTGCCAGTCTTCACAACAGATTGGCAGCACATACCAAAATATGGGATCCCCTTCACTCTCTAATTTTAGTGGCTCAATCTAAATCATGTCACAGTCTAAATGCCCTGCAGGTTCCCATGTAATGAGCTTAGTATTTAGGGGATACATGGATTTGTTACTGCTGTAAGGGGAGGGACGGGAGGGTTAGGCAGTCAAGTCTTTATAAGTGGCTGTATTTACATCTCATTTTCATTGTAACTGCCTTTTATTGTGGAAAATGTACTAATAAAGTTTGAATAAAAAAAAAAAGAAGTACCTGTAGCAGGTGTTTTGAACACCTATTTTAATAATCTACCTGACTTGCATTTACAGAATCTGGCCATTAAGACATCCAAAATAAAAATATCTCAACTAATAAAAGAGGCACAGTAGGACAAATTGGGTTTAGGTAAAGAATCACTGGTATCAGGATTTAAATTTAAAAAAAATATTGACTAGAGATGTTGAAAAGGATTTACAAAAACTAAAACCTTATAAGGCAGGGGAAATAGATGGACTGGAAACATGATTTATAAAATTAGGAGAAGATATTTTAGCTCAATTTATAACCCATTTGTTTAATTGGAGTCTATGTAGTATATCTTTTCCAGATTGCTGGAAAGTGGGAAAATAGTACCCATATTTAAAGGGGGGGATAGTGCTAAAGTATCAAATTATAGGCCAGTTGCCTTGCTTTCAGTTCTATCAAAAGTCATGGAGAAACACATACAAAACCAACTCTATCAATATTTAGAGCAACACAAACTGTTGTGTGATTCTCAAAATGGATTTAGGATGTGGGAAGTCCACGGTAACTGCCCTAGTTGACTTTAATAATCTAGTCACAATATCAATGAATTTGGGCAGAAGTACTGGGGCAGTGTTCATGGTCTTTAGTAAGGCATTTGATCTTGTGGATCACAGACTGTTATTAAAGAAACTATACTTGATGGGAGTTCAGGAGGAACCACTGAAGTGGTTCTATTCATACTTATCAGACAGAAAACAGTGTCTTGCATGTGGGAACTCTGTGTCTGGCCTTGGAGAGGTTAAGAGGGGAGTTCCCCAGGGCTCAATACTGGGCCCCCTAATGTTTAATGTTTACATTAATGATTTGACAGAGAATATTGTAACCAGTAGTTTTAGATTGTATGCTGATGACACAATCATAGTGGCATTGGCGGAGAACATGCTTCTCTGGAAAATATTTTACAGGAAGATATGGCCTCCATAGAAAAATGGTTCAGGGGATTCAGATTTATTGCTGAATGCAAAAAAAAAAAAACTCAGAATAGGGTGTTTACTTTAGGCCCTCAGAGTAAGCAAGTATCAGGGCCAGAAATTCAATTGATGGATGGGACTAGTGTAGCTAATGTTAAGACATATAAATATTTAGGGTACAAGTTGATAATAGACTCACTTATTTAGAACACGTTAACACCCAGGTTAAGAAAGTAAACCAAAAATTGGGGGCATTAAGGAAGGTGTCTGCAAGTTTTACCACTAAGGCCAGGGGAAAGTTGGTGGGCCAATTGCTAATAACAATATTAGAGTATGGATTGCATTTATATATGAATTCCCAAGTGAGTGTATTAAAAAAGATTGATCAGATATACTACAGATTATCAAAAATTTTTTGCTAGAAACAAATATGGGGTCCATCACTATAAGATTTACAGGGCATTGAATTGACTGCAGTCTGGTCAGAAAAGGAAGTTCCTGTGGTTGACATGGTCTCATAAATTAATTAATTCACCTGAAGATCATCCATTAGGTAAATTGATGATTTTAAAACCACAAAATGCTATCAATCACTATTTAAGACCAAACAGTATGATCATTCACATGA
Organism: Neoceratodus forsteri; assembly: GCA_016271365.2. Lineage (NCBI taxonomy): Eukaryota > Metazoa > Chordata > Ceratodontiformes > Ceratodontidae > Neoceratodus > Neoceratodus forsteri. Next base: position 1,732,194,005 of record CM057450.1, on the reverse strand, counting down.
CCAGAACATTTAACAGGTTAGGAGATGCCACTCTGCAGATGAATTTGGCCCGGCATTGGCATTTATAACCTAATGATTTGAAATCTATTAAATCAATTGTTATTTCTAAAAAGGCTTTAAAGAGACACCTACACCACAACTTTAATTGTTCTTTAGCATGACTTATTATGCTGAATATGTTATTGTTAGTCAATTGTGTAAGTATTGTATGTGGTATTAGCTATATGTTTTAAGATAAAGTATGTCTTCCTTTTCCTTTTGTACTTGTGTATTGTGCAATATCTAACAGAACATTGCTGAAAATAGGAGTAAAATACAAACAATTTTTCCTGTATAAAAATAAAATGTTATCAATCAATCAATCAATCAAGAATGAAGTCAGCACCCTGTAGCTGGGCAGGCAACTGGTCTACATCAAGGGATGTTCCACTTCAAATGCCCTAAGCAGGATTTGAGTGTAACAGGCCTGGTGTGAAGCATATTAGGCCTATTTGGATCAGGTATGTCAATCTGGAATAGAGAAGATATACAACAATCTAAGAAACAAATTAGTTATTTTCACAAGCAGAAAATGTTGTACAGCCTGTGCTACATGGTATTGATGGCTTAACCATGGAAAAAAGGCTCATGGTGTATGACATGTATGATACTGCACTTTTATTTAGTCACACACAGGCCTAGATAAAGCCAGACAGCAACACATATGCAGGGAGTCTATGTTTTAGCCACTGTCACAACCTCTTCCAGGACCTGGAAGCAGGGTATATCCCAGACATTGTCAAGGACTCATGGATGGCCAAATAGTATTGTCTTCATTGTCGGACCTCGGCCTGCATCTCCAAATGCATGGCCAACTCCATTACTTTTTCTCTCACAACTTCCAGGAACTTAGGTTATATCACACCACATCCTAGTCAAGGACATTGCTATGAAATCGCCATTGCTCCATCCAAGAAGACACATATGTTTCAGTTACTGTGTTTTTATCAGTGTTTGAGAAGAAATCTAGCATTTTCAACAGACTGGCACATGTGCGCTTTCTTGGATACCTAGAAGAAAACATCTAAAAGCAACACATTGACCTTTCTCCACTGCTGGTGTTTCATAGCCATCTACAAGCCTGGGTGGCACCTCATATAGACTGTTATTCCATAAAAGACTGCTGATACCTGTGAAGGTGTAATGTTTTCCATATAGCTACACTGGTGTGTGGCTACTCCTTTGATGGACTCAATGAGCAAAATGTTACTGCTCCTCCTGCCAATGCCTCTGAAACAAATGCAACTGAGTAGATTTAGTCATCCAGTGAACAAGAAACCAGCAACCAGCATATCTCCAGATCGACACCTCTGTCACTTGCCCAGTGCAGCTCACCAAGTGGCATCTTCTGCAAGTCAAGATTGAATAAAATATGAATGGACAATATTGTGTTGTGACAAACATCAAGAACTTTTCTTATATACATTTCCCTTGTGGTGTTGACATCCCTAATGCCTGCTTTGTGCCTTATACACAAACAATTTTTGGTCAATCTGTGATCACCGCTGTACCCACTCCTGAACAGGACTTCTTTGACAGTGACCCTGGCTATCTGAATGGTATAGACCAGTAATTACCAGTTTTAATGTGCATATTGACACATTCACCTTGAATCTTAAATCCTCATAGATAGATAAGATACTCATTTTATACGTACTGTATCAGCAATACTATTCAGAAAGCTGATACAGATTTGAATGGCATAATATTTGATGATGATTTACATCTTGTTTTAACTCATACAGTGCTAAAATTTCATTTAAGGCCTTGTCATTTGGCTATTTTGATTCTTATTTGTACCATTTGCTGCCTATGCAACACCCTCAGGCATAATCGCAGACAGCTATGCTGCCCATTCTGTCCTAACTCACTATCTTGTGTTGCCTGTTTAGCAGGAAACAAGCAGGGGAATATGTTGGCCTGGACCACCCCCACAATCCTATACTTAGTGCAGCATATGGTACAAATACATGTATCTGCAATATGCTTAGCAAGGTAGGATGTGATGTAGTACTAAGTGCTTCTGTATTGCACATATGCTTGATATTGTCCCAAATAGTGTTAGTATTGCTCCATGCCGGCCTCATGACGCAGTAGTATTTCCTAACTATATAGCTGATACATCTTTATTTTCATGCAAGCAAAGCAGTTTTGTACTGTAACTCAGAACTAGTTTTAGCTAGCTTTGCTGTTATAAGCATATATACGTGCAGAATAAGCAATGATCTAATTGTTTTAGGTGTCAACTGCCCACCACTGTCCACCAATAAAACTGCTGTATTTTCTATCCACCTTCTTGGAAGGTCCTGTAACCTAGTAACATGCTTTGCTTAGCAGTAGTATAAGAATGCTTGCAAGATAATGTTTCACTGAGTTTTGTTTGTATCATGGTGTATTTGGAGACTTCCAAACTCCTGGCAAACATGCTGTAATCAGTATGGTCTGGAATAAACTTTACTGTGATATCTCAGGCTTCTGCTTTTGTCACTGCCAAAGGGTATAGATTTCTGCATCCAACAGAGTTCTCATGCATTTCCAGCAATATGCTATGCAAACAATAAACATGATGGGGTCTGCATTGTGATGCCACAACACACACATCTAGGAGCATAGTGAGGTAAGACACCACAGGCAGAGCGTCATCAGCCCCTGGAAGTGCATTGTGCCACCACAGTTCTCTCCTCAAAGTGTCTTATTGTGATTATAAAATGTATAAGCCGAGAGCATTTAAAAACAACAAAAAAAGTAACTTTTTTAAAACTAAAAACAGGTATTTTTCTTTATGTAAGCCCCACCCTTTATGGAGGAGGGATTACTATAGCTTCTCCCTCTTCATCTTGTTCAGGAATTGAAGTTGAGCAGTTTGAACCCACCCCTAGGGTGTGTCTCCCCCAAGCTGCTATAAAAGTGAAGGAGTGGGTTGAGGAGCAGAAACCGGTGGGAAGAACTGGTGCAAGTGGGTCCAGGAGTCTGAGCCCCGGCCCAGGAGTGGCAGTCTGCAGCCTGTGGTTTTGGTTCCACATACAGATGTCTGCGGGGTGGTAGTTAGAGGCAAGCAATGAGGAATGGGGTCCTGTGGGTGTCTTGGGAGTCAACATCCCAGAAGAAAGAAGAACTCAGGTCCACCGATGCTGTGTGCACTGGGGTGGGCCTAGTGGCCCGTTCCATTCTGTAAGTAAACTGACAGTGGAGATGTTGCAGTAGTGGCAGTGATGCAGTGTGGCTTCAAGGGTAGTGGCAGGGTGTTTGGGAGCTGTACCCAGTGTGGCATGCTGCCGGGGTGGATTTGGTGGCCTGCATGGGATCTCGAATTGTCAGCCCTGCCATGCCTGTGTTTGGGGCAGGCTCCAACATAGGCTCAATTAAAGTGCAGGAGGTTGGTGTAACTGTAAGGAGGGAGCCGTGTTCAGTTGTGGGACATCCCTCTAATGGAAAAGTAGATACCTTGGGCCCATGGTAACATCTTTGGGTGGCTACCACCCAGCCGTATTTGGTAAAAGGGGTATTCTGGTTTCCTGTTCAGCTATCATCCCTGGGGGCCAGTGGTTTTTGGCATTCATCATGTTAAGGTTTTGAGCTTTTTCAGCTCTGAAGCAGTATGGAGCCTACCCCACCTTATGGCTGCCATCTGATTAGGACAAAATGCGTTTTCATGACATTTGAACTGCCACAAGCGTACCAGTGATTCTGTTGTTGTTCTTCCAGCTCCATGGAGCTGACCCAACTATAATTTATTAATTAATTAAATATGCATTTTTATTTTCTCATATGGGTGTTGGCTGCATTTTGTCTTCTACTGGCTAACCACCTTTGCCCCTCCAGTGTTATCCATGCACCTCTTTGGTCATGACAAGAAGTTCAGAATATTCTCCAGGTACCAGCAGTTGGAAACTTCCTTTCCCAGTCAACTAATTTTGCTGGCAAGGTAAGGCCTTTTAAGTATTCCAATTGGTTTCTTGGAGTGGAACTGAATTTGTGCCGGCTCCACCTTACCTTTACCATCAGGACCCATAGACACAGGAGGTGGAGGTGGTGTTGCATTTAATTAGAAGTAACTAGTAAAAGGTAGTCCCTTCCTGGCTCTCAAGCATCTGTCTATCCAGACATTCATAAGCTGTAATGTTTGTTTCTCTTGGAATGCTGAAATTCAAATGTCTGCAGAGTTCAACTGGCTGAATGTTCACCTTTCCCTACACAAACACACACAACAGAAGGTCTCAGTAAAACCAGGGATCCAACTGTTTCTGAAGCAGAATAATATGCAAAGATTTCACTGGTAGGTAGGTAGGTAGGGTTTGGGGGGGGGTGTCCATGGTCAGTAAATGAGCTCAAAAAAACTGTAAGTAGTATTTCATTGTCTTTTTCAGTGAGTAAAGGTGGCAGCCATGTTTGGAACTGAAATCAGGAATTTATAAAAAGACACTGATATTGTTAATGTATTGTGTCCTAGTTACCAGCACATCTTTTACCTGTGTGTTGAGCTCTCACAATGCACAGGTCCTAACAAATCAGGATGTGGTATTTTCCTTACCCACTTTATAAGTTGTATTCTTTGCAGGACTTATGCAGCCATCTACAGTGGAGAAACTAGCAGTTGCCTAGCTGACCAATTCAGAAAATATTTACAAGGCAGTCAGGAGACACTGAAAATACCATTGTATACCATTTTACCTCCACAGACCATAATGTTAATGATCTTTCTGTTTGTATCCTTCAGCAGTGTTTCTGGGATGCTGGCCAAAGGAAAAACACAGGCAGCAGGCTTATCATCTGTTTTGGCTTCCATCAGCCTTCTAATATAAATGTCAGACTTATCTTCTACTAACATCTTTCAGCTACTTTATGGTTTACCACTGTAGTCTGTCCTTTTAACCCTCACCCTCTCATGTCTTTGTGTTTATACATGCATGGTGCATTTGCATGTGTGGATATGCCTGCATGCACTTCCATTCAAAATGTGTTTGTGGGGGGCATACTCACATGGCCATTCCAGCTATGTCTGCATATTCATTTTCATTTTCTCCAGATGTCCATGTTTCCTTCCCTCACCTTTGTCACCTTTCAAACTTCTTACTGTGCCCTCTTAATTAGTCCCCTCTTGATGACTCCTCAGTAGAGTTGCAGTGAAGTTTAATTTCATTGGCAAAGTTCCAGTGAAATCAGGAATTTTTCCTCACAGAATATTTCACAAAATTTGCCCATTTCATGAAATATTCAGTGGGTGGGAAATGCGAAATTTCACCCACGAAATGCAAAATTTTACCTTCAAAATATGGAATTTTGCCAGCATATGGTGGAATTTCACCCATGACTGGCAAAATTCTGCCACTCGCGGGAGAAATTTTGCATTTCACTGGCTGAATTTTGCACTTAGCATGTGCTGAATATTTTGCAAAATGTGAAAATTTCACTAAATATTTTGCGATACAAATTTGCAGACTTCATCCATCTTCCTCCTTAGCTCATTCACTCCTATTATGTTTCTTCACCTTTTTGTTTGCCAGCTTACTTTGCTCATTATGACTTTTTCTCCTAGATTCTCCCACTATTCTCTTTCTTCACATATGGATCCATTATTTCCCCTTACCCTTCCACTAACTTTACTTTCTTCTGTTTTACAGTAGATAATTCCTGAAGAAAGCCCACTGTTGAAACGTTGATTCTAACTCTATTTTCTGTTTTCAGCATGCACTTAATATTGTCTTTTTGTTTTGATTTTCAGCCCACATGCTGATGTAATACATTGTTTCTTGTTCCCATGCACTGTAGTTGTCACAAATGGGATAAACCACTTGAAAAATAGCACTCAAACATTTTGATGGATTTATTTTGATGCAGGCACAACGCAGAATTGGGAATAACACCTGCATGAAAACTTTTGGGAAGAAGACACATTTTCCTTGCTTGTAACACTTCAGCCTTTTCCACATGAAGGGACTGTGATGTCACATGCAAGTGATTAGGACTTCAGCACCTGAATAACCCTGGGTGGTAAATGAACTGTAAGGGACAAAGATCTTGTTTTCATGTAGATGATCTTACTGACAAAAAAGACAGTGACATGAGAATCACATTTCTGGGGCAGGTGAAAATGAGTGCTGCTAAGCACTTGCACCAGATGGGACTACCTGGGACTTTTTAGTCATTGTTGTAAATAATGACATCAGTCTTAGCCAATCAGGATTGTCTATGTTTAAACACTCCAGGTACCCTTATTACTATTAGAGGGTGTGTCATGAATGCAGTTCCAAAATTCTGAAGTTCTAAACTCTGTTGGCAGACCCCATTTTCTCACAAAGGAGATTATCTTATATTATGCAATGGGCTCAGAGAATCTACAATTCTCACTGGCTGACAGGCACATTTTTGCCATGGTAAAGCCTATGATAACCCACGCAAAATGTGCCAGCTAGCGATATATAAAAAAAAATCACTCTGAGCACCCAAAAATAGCAATAATTCTGCCATACCAGCTCCCCAGTAAAGAGAGATACAAAAGTGGCAGTTTTCAAAAGACAGCAATGCCTAAAGAATTTTGTGCCCCCCATCTCCCATAAATTAGGAACTTACCCAATGTGATTTAATGTCCCCTGTCCCCCAAATCTTCACCCTCCAGTCTCAGGACTGCTGAAGACGGGAGACCCGGAGGGCAGAAACATCACTTTTCCATAGTTTAAATCTCTCACCATTGTCGCTCATCACCATCTATCTTCTGACCCTCTCCAATGTTCCGGGATCAAGGAGGAGGGCATAAAAACCCAAATACACCAATTTCTTTCTAAAACAAACAAAAAAACAAAAAAAAAAATTGCCATCGACTCAGACCATTCTCCTCACTGCAAAATTGCACCCGGAAGCAAACCTGCTTATAGACTGCAGCCCATCAGCACTCGCACCACACTCTGTCACCACTGAAACAGAAGGGAGAGCATTGTCTTTTTTTTTCTTGTTAAAAAATTAAAATGCTAACCCTGTGGACTGCTTCAAACCAAAGTATGGACTACCGTACATCCTCTGGACCGAGACAGAGGAGTGAAGGTTTTCCTACTTCATTTTCACCATGGTGCTCCCCAAATCAAACCAGGAACAAGGACCTCCAAGAGAGAGCTACAGATGATAATGTGGTAAAGGGCATGGTAAAGGCTTTCTCTTTTTATTTTTTAATTTTGTGACTGTAACTTTACCCAAACCAATCACCTCCCAGTTTTTTTAAGATCCTAAGTTTGTAAATGGGCTGGGAGACCTGTACTGTCCTAACTTGCTCTCCCTCAGAGTCCATTCTCCTCTCTGTCTGCCAGATGCTCATCTGGGCTGCCACACATGTTGTCTTTTAGTATGGCGGAAAAATAATTGTTATAGCAACCAGACGTGTGTGTGTGTGTGTGTGTGTGTATGTTGGGGGGTGGGGGCAGTACTCTGAGTTGCGAGGGGGCTGCCATCTACAAAAAATATTCTACATAGCAACAAGGAACTATTTAACATACAGGGGAAGAATATTACAGGAAAAAATCAATAAAAAAACACATTTTCAAGTAAAATCACTTTTATCTTAAATTCTTTAAAAAGGAGGACATTGTATAATCACAATAAACCACTCCAGGGTGTGGGTTATGCTAGGACCTACCCACTGCTGACCAAGTTTGGCCACTTGGCCTGTGACCTCATGGCCAAACCATGCCAGCCATGGGTAAATCCCAGCATAATCCACACCTTGTCATGGTTTATTGCTTAATTCTACAAAGTGAAATGGAATCCTGTTTTTTTTTTTTAAACTAAGGTCTTTAACATGATTTATAATATGTTTGTACTGTATGTACAGTTCTGGCCTTTATCTTAATAATACGTTTTTTCTCAAGTCCTTTGTGTGCCAGAATTGTTGAGTGTTGCAGTATAGCCATAAGAAATACAATAACTGTGCATATGAATACAGCTGAGCCAGCAAGGATCCAGTGCAGTACCTTGCAGTAAATTACATGCTTCAAAATACTGCATGACTAAAGGGCATAATTATCCTCGAATTACACTGTTTCCTGCAGCATACTGCAGCATTTTGCAGTAATACTGAAAGGTATTGGATTGCATCCTGGCTGTCACCATTGTAAGGTATATATTGTATATTCAACTCAGTATGAATTGCAGATCAATATTTATACCTGTCAGCTCCTGACACCATTGCTGAGACCCTTTAAGCAAAAACTGAAGCACTGTTGTGAATGGCTAAAACACAATTTCCCACCATGTGTGTTTTTTCACAGCTAAACCTATTGCTGTAAATGGCTTTTGATAGGAGGGATAAATCTCTATTCTTAGGCAATTTAACTTCACTTCTCTCTGCAGAGCTGGGAATCAGTCACATCTGAAGAAGGACTACCTAGGGGCAATTTGAGACAAGAAATTACATTATTAAGAGCAGCACATAAAGCAGTTTGGTAAGCAACAGCTGAGAAAATGAAGGTTCCCTTGACAACAGATCCTGTGGAGAACTTCATTTTTATTGCTTTTTTATAATTTCTCAAAGATAAGACACCTTTTTCTGACTTTCTTGTTTCTTTTTCTCTTTTTTTTTGTTTGCTTTTCATGCAGCAATAAGTCGGTGCAATTAATTTAAACTTCTTTGATGCTTCACTGAAGTTAGTTATGGCACTGGAAAGCTAGGACCACAAGGCAAAGCACCGACCAAGACAAAGACTGCATCAGAGCTACAAATTCTGTTTGTAAAAAGTATCAGATCATCTGTTTGTGTGGAGCTTGTAAATCGTGGCATTCCTTAATGGCTTAAGCCTTTTATTCAGTGCAGTACAGTATATGAATCTTTTTGTGATGAGTAAAATGAAGCACAAAATATTGTTTGGCTCTGTAAACCAGCATGCAATATAACAAACATACAGGGTAACTACAACAATGAAATGAGCTCTTTGGGGTCACGTTTGATATCTCCCTTATTCAGTTAAAGGGCCATCTCACATCTGATATTTAAGCTATTATGCCTCCATGTTATGCTAAACAGCCCCAAGGAAGCATTGCCCTGGGGTTAATTTGACAACGGAAAGGATAACTAAATTTGTGTTTCACAGAGTACCCCACACAGGTCATTCTATACTGAATCATGAAATGCTGCTGTTTGCTGAATTTAGTATATTTGTTTACTTGGGATGAAAAGCAGCCTCTATTATCTAAAGTGCAGTTTTGCATCTACCCATTTGTGCATCTGGTATTGAAGCACAAGGGGTCAAAATTCTTGTTCAGGGTAAAAAGCAGTAAGCCAATGACTGTGTTAGGCTTTACACCTGTGTCCACACTCCTGGATTGTCTTCCCTAATGGCATTATCATCTTAATATGGAAGCCTTTGTGGACAGATATTAGTTCACCTACAATAGTAAATATATGTCAGAAGCTCCACTCATACATGAATATATATATATATATAACCTTATAACTCCATTATAGTCTAGCTTCAGGGCCAAATGCAACACAACAGTTGCTGCAGCCAAGTTAACTAATAATGTCCTAACTGCCATGATCACAAACTTAGCTGCTTAAAGATGATCATGATTTGCTTATCTGTAGCTTTATGGAATTTGGGATCAGCTTCCATAAACAATCATCTGCAATGGATAAAAGTTGAAGACCTTCTCCACTTCTTACACTTCACAAGAGAGTCTCTCAAGTCTTTGTATTTGAACCCCTTTTATTCATAATATATATAAATTGTCTAGGAGAAGATATAGCTGATGCTAAGCTTCATTTTTATGTTTGCTTGTGCACATTGGCAAGAAATATTATGTGGCAGCTTTGGAGAGAAGCGGGTTTTGGAGGTGCAGCATTGTGGTGGCCAGTGCCACCATTGCATTCTTGGGCTTGGCCCTCGTTTTCCAATGTGGTGGCATACTGCTGTTGACACTAGTTCAGCCAGCGTGCCACCAACTTGAAAAAAATGAGCCGCTGCAATGAGAGAGCGACCCGTCATTGCAGGGCAGTGCCTTGCCTGGTGTACAATTTCACAAAAACAAGGTGGCTGTCGCAGTCTGCTCACAGTCCCCATAAAAGTGGACAGAGGTTCCAAATCCTCTTGTTGGCATGCCCCTGCCCCAGTTCATTTCCTGATGGGGGAGCCCAATCCCCATCGGCATAATGCCCCCCCCATTTGTTGTGTACTGAGGGGGTGCCCAATCCCCCTCAGCATCATGCCCCCCAAACAGATTTTCTTTGCTGAAGGGGGCCCAATCCCCATCAGCTTAAGTCCCCCCTACCCAAAAAGCAGGTGGCACACTGGGAGCCCACCCCAGTGTGGCCAAAGCAAACCTGCAAAAAAAAAATCTTCCCACGACATCTTTTATTTTTTCCACTGAAACAAAGAAAATGGTCCCTTGTCATCAGGTCCCCTCCCCCAACTCACACCCACCTTCTGCGCACCTCACCTTCCCACACCACTCCCCTCACCCCATACTTACCTCTAGAGCCAGGCATGATTATCTTCGGTGGACCGGGAACAGGTCTGTACTCTTCAAAGCCGACCGTGAACTGAAGAAATGCCGGTAAGCTGTATAATGGCATAAATGTGTCTTTTTTCTTCAACTTATGTGGATATTTTTGCCATTTTTTTGACTTTTGGCACCAAATTTTCAACATGGGGATCTTGGGATCCCTCCTCATGAATTCAGTCACTCTCATGGTGTTATTCAGTCCCGAAAAGTGATTTCACAGTCACTGCATGGAATTACCTTTTAGGACCAATTAATGAAATGACGGCACCACTGTTCATGAGGTGGGCTCCCAAAAAGCATATGTTGCAAATTTGGTGAAAAAATTCCAAAAAATGACTGTGTTATTAGTCTGCATTCCGCAATTTATATGCACACTTGTAACTTTGATAATGTTTGAGATTTTTACTCCAGATTTTCCACGTTGCTATTTTTATATACCTCCTTGTGAACAGTACAGCTGTCATTGTTCACAGCCTGTGCAAAATGTGTTTTCACACATCCGGCACACAATGGTGCAGTCGCTGTGGGAAATCAATGTTCAGGACAGGTTAAGAAAATCACAGTGACACTGTTCATGAGCAGATGTCCCAAAATGCCTATGTTGAAAATTTGATGACACAATTCCACAAAATAACTATGTAATGAGCGTGCATTGCACAGTTTCCATGTACACTCATAACTTCGAGAATTTTTAATATTTTCACTCCAGATTTTCAATATTGCTATTTTTGCACATCTTCTTACAGCTGTCATTTTTTGCATCATGCCTGAAATGTGGTTTCACACATCTGACACACAATGGCATGGTTGCTGTGGGAAATCAATGTTCGGGACAGATTAAGAAAATCATGGTGACACTGTTCATGTGCAGAGGTCCCAAGATAGCAATGTTGAAAATCTGGTGAAATAATTCAAAAAAATTACTGTGTTATGAGCATGCATTGCACAGTTTTCATGCACACTCGTAACTTTGAGAATTTTTAATATTTTCACTCCAGATTTCCAATATTTCCATCTCTTCATACATCCTTATGAATGGTGCACCTGTAATTTTTCAATCCTGCTCAAACTGTGGTTTCGCACATCTGGTGCAGAATGGTGCGGTCACTGTGGGAAATCAACATTCAGGATAAATTAACAAAATCATAGTGCCACTGTTCATGAGCAGAGGCCCCAAATGATTTCATCAGGTGGGTGTCAAAAAAAGGCCATATTGAAAATTTGTAGTGCAAATACCAACAAATGCCCAGGGAGTTAGGGGTTTCTAACCATAACATCCCACCCTGTACAGACTGACAGACATCAGGGGTGTGCCTTTGGGTTGCTGGCTGTAATGTTCATGCCATTCTACCCCCACCCTGCAGCCAGTGACAGGCATCAAGGTGTGCCTTGGACTCTTTGGCCCCAGAGTTCACCCCATTCTCCTATACTGTACCCATTTTAGCGTATGTTCTTATGGAATGGGGTGACTGTAAAGTTGAACACCAAGGGATACCTCAACACTTGTCGGTGTCTGCAGGATAGGGTAAAGTGAAATGGCATGAGCGTTATGGGTGATGACCCAAAGGCATACCCAATGCCTGTCCATCTCTGCAGGGTGGTGGTGGGGTTGGTGTAAAGTTCAGTACTTCATTGCCATTCCTATTCTGCATCTAACTCTTGCACTTCCAATGCTAATACCAGCAAGCAAACATTCAGCATTGACAAATGCTTGTTATGCAGATGACACAATCCTTCATGTAAGTATTGTTCCTAGGTGAAGGACAGAGTGGGGCAAGCAAGCAATTCATTTTAGAGCTGCCATGCATTTTACCACAGCCATCTTCAAAATTTATGGCATTTAACAAATATTGATGATTTTAAAACATTTTAACTAGGATATGGGAGAAAGCTGGAATGGTGATGAGATCAATGTGAGACTGCTCGGTGCAGACCAGAGAATTTCTTGCATTTTTAGGTGTGATACACTTTTTCAAACAGTATATCATAAATGCTGGTTACCTCTAAGAACATTTTCCTACCTATTCAATAAAATCTGAAGATGCTACCTTGAGGAGAGTGTACTTTTGTTCTCCCTTCCCTGTTCTAGGTGGGAGCTGCCAAAAACCAATGGAGAGGAGTCCCAGGCCATAGTGTATGGAGAAGAGTGTCCAAATGAACCCAGGACATGAGTGATTGAGAGCATTAGTGGAGGTGGAAGCAGATGGAGAGAAGGGGTCATGTGGACTGAAAGTAGTGGAGAGTGAAATCTGGAGAGCGTTTGCCATGGTTCACCCATGCCGCTATGACAAAGAACTTAGCAGCATAAAGTACAGAGCAAGAAATCTGCCAACACCAGTCACCATGCTCCGAGAATTTGCCAACCAGCAGTAGGAGCGACCTCCATCGAGGGGGGCTATGCCTCCTGCACCCACCAGATATTTATATAACAAACTCCAGGTTGCACCCCAGTGGACAGTAGGGGGAACAGTGGAATGGCAACATTGCCTGATGGCAAAAATCAAGTTGCAGCAGTGCACAGGACATGATTCTGTCAGCAGTATCGCAGTGGCAATAATCAGCTGGTTCATTAACAGGCTACCATTCAGTATAGTGTAGTGAAATCCATAGAGCAGAGAGTGAGATCTGAAATAAAAGAAGTACTTGGACTGAAAGTGCTTGACCTTGAAATTTATAAAGTCAGATTTTCACCTGAGGGAGCATAAGTACCTAGAAATTCATATATTCTTGAGTTTGATGCACCAGTGAGTAATTAATAGTTGCTCTAGGTCTGCTATTTGAGAGTTTGTAGCAACATCCCTTTTGTGCTAAAAGAAAAAAGCATTATTTCATTTTATTTATTTATTGAAATTTAGGATTACAACCTTTGAGCTACAAGTTCATTTACAAAGGTTCCACGTCAGGCAGAAAGGAAATCAATATTCACAGTACACTACTAGAATGGGAAAATACAGAGAAAGCTATAGGGAAACAAATCACAATGAGTAGAACAATTGTTACAGTTACTGTACTTATACTTGGGGAATACAGAAAATGTGTATAGGTGGAGAAGTTTATTAAGCAGCACAGTAGACCTTAATTATAGGAAAGGGAGGAATAGATAGAGGAAGTGGGGGGATGTAAAAGTATGGCAGTAACATCAGGCTCTGGGTCACTTTGTCATGGGGGTGTTGGTGGAGGGTGGGTGGGTGAGGCAGAGGTGAGTAATTGGTAAGTGGGGTGGGATGAAGACTCAATGAGGTGGTATGGGGTGGGAGGGGGGAACAGAAAAAGATGGGACAGGGATGGATGAGTATAATTTGTATTATATTTATATTTATATTTTTATTATGCAGTGTTGAATAGCCTGGGTGATGTGACACACGGTAGCTGCCTCAAGACCCAGACACTTGGCTGTGTTTAAATTTCATGGGCTTTTGAGTCAGCTAATCTGCAAGGTCCTTTTAACCCTTAAGCTGCCAACAACATTAGAACATAAAGACATTCTGGGCTGATATATCAGTCCGCAGCACAGCTAGGGTTAAGAATACCAACAGTCACTTTATAGCACTCATGTTGAGCCACTCAGGGAGAAAGTTTTGCAGTGAGCAGAGCAAGCCCAGCAACAGCAGTGAGGAGGCAGTTAGCCACTTCTGAAGTAACTCAGAGGTGAAACTAAGGTAGTAACATCCCTGGTACCACATGAAGAGTGCAGCATTTTTCCTAGCTGGGAGATTAGTGCTCTGTTTAATATGCAGTTAAAGCAAGTTAATTTATTTAATGTTGTTACTTGTGTAGGCCCACTGAGAATCAGGGTGTCCCTCTTTCAAGAGTGATCCAGAGTTAATTACAGAGACAAAGCAAATATTATAGAGTCAAAATATAAAGAGAAAAATGCATACAGGAATGCAAAGAGTACAAGGACACTACGTGTATTAATAACAGTCATTATATGCACAGGAGAACCAAGGTTTGGCAACAGCAGTAAATTGACAACAGGGCTAACACAACATCTTAGGATTATTACTTATCACAGGCAGTATATTCAGAAGCAGACACAACTGTAAACAGGCACCAGAGGATGTGCAGCAACTAGAGTAAGCCAAGTAGAGACACAACCCGGCAATAAGGGTCACCAATTGCAAGAGCATAGCTCCAGCAAGACAGCTTTAAGCCCTTTTTTGAATCCTCCTAGCAAGGAAAAATCTTAAAGGATCATTACTGAGTTTCAGAGAGAGGATGTTGAGGTGGCAAAGGATCTTTTGCCCACTCTGGATGTCGCCCTGGGCACCTTTCAAAGGGTACTACTAGAGAATCGCACAGCTTGTCTCAAGAATTTATGTACCAGTACATCACATAGGCCAGGGCGACGGGTGGCAACCTTGACTATTTTTAAGGCTGGGCAGATGTGAGAGGATACTCTAAATGCCACTCCAAAGAAGGTCAGATTAAGGAGTAAAAAACATCACAGTGATGTTCCCTGGATGTGGTTGCAGAAGCAAAGTGGACAATTTTATTATAGAGAATTTTGAGCTTGCTGATCTCAGAATACTCAGTATTTGAAGTATGTGAGCACCATATTGCAGGAGGAGAAGCAGGGTACTGTTAGCAATGACTAGCTGTGAGTCCTTAGTGAGGTAATTACATAGACGGTAGAGCAAACTACCGAAGGGACTTAGAAATACAATCGATGTGGGTTCTAAAGGTGACTTCCTGGTCCAGGTAAACCCTGAGGCATTCAATAGACTCCACCACCTTAATGTGGGCTCCAGAAGATGTAGACAGGTGTAGCAGGTGCTGCTTAGTTACAATAGTCTGGATACGTGGGGTTGATACCAGTCCATTCACAGAAGAAAGGGTTCTAAAATAACTCCTAAAACTGAAGGTGGACAAAGCAATGTGCCCTGATGGGATCCTCCCCAGAATTCTAAAAGAACTAAGGGGGAGAACTAGTGACACCACTAACTACCCTTTTTAACAAATCATGGGAGGATGGTGTGGTGCCTAAGGAGTGGAGAAGGGTGGATGTGATTCCCCTTCACAAAAGTGTCAGCAAAGCAAAGGCAGGAAAATACAGACCTGTTAGTTTGACCTCAGTGGTAGGGAAAATGATGAAATCACTTCTGAAAGAAAGAATTGTTTAGTACCTAGAGGCCAGCGGGGAACAGGACCCAAGGCAGCATGGATTCACAGCAGGAAGGTCATGTCAGATGACTCTAATAGATTTCTCTGACTGGGTGACCAAAGTAGTAGACCAGGGAGGGGCTGTGGACATGATCTACCTAGACTTTTTTTTTTATTGTTTAACCAGGAGTAGCATACTAAGCTGAAAGTTTTTTGTCACAGGTGCAAACTGGGAGCACAGGGATGTTAAGTGACTTGCTCAGGGTCACACAATATGCAAGTGGGGGCTATGAGATTCAAACCCAGGTCTCCAGATTTGCAGCTCAAAGCCTTACACCACTATGCTATACTGCCTCCCAGCAAAGCATTTGACACAGTCCCACACAAAAGATTAATAAACAAATTAGCCAGCCTGTGAGTGGGTCCCAGGGTGGTAGACTGGGTAAAAAAAACTGGCTGGACAACAGGACACAGAGGGTAATAGTAAATGGAGTCCACTCTTAAGAAAGGGAGCTACTAGCAGTATACTGCAGGGTTCAGTACTGGGTACAGTCCTTTTTAATGTCTTTATAAGTGACATTGCAGAGGGACTGGAAGAAAAAATATGCCTCTTTGCAGACAACACAAAGCTCTGCAACAGGATTGATACACAAGTGGTATGGAAAATATGAGAAGGAACTTGGCAAGGTTGGAGGAATGGTCAAAAGTGTGGCAGCTTAGATTCAATGCAAAGAAGTACAAAGTAACGCACCTGGGAAACAAAAACCCAGGGCAGGAGTACATAATGGGGGGGGGGACTAGCAGCAACAAAAATGGAAAGGAACCTGGGGGTAGTCATATCAGAAGACCTAAAGGTAAGCAAGCAATGTGAGAAGGCAGTTAGAAGGGCTGGGGGAATACTGGAATGTAAAGGAAGAGGCATCACCAGTAGAAAACAGGAAGTTGTTATCCCTGTGTACCTCGGTACAGACAGTTGGTGAGACCCCATCTGGAGTACTGCATGCAGTTCTGGAGACCCCATCTCCACAAAGACATAGACATGATGCAGGCAGTCCAGAGGAGGGCAACTAAAATGGTGCAGGGTCTGTACCAGAAGCCATATGAAAAGAGACTAAAGGAGCTTAATATGTATACCCTTGATGAAAGGAGGGAGGGGGGGACATGATAGAAACTTTCAAGCACCTCAAAGGAATCAGCAAAGTCCAGGAGGATATCATCTTTCAGAAAAAGAGATGTGCAAGAACAAGGGGACACAATTTGAAGATCGACGAGGGATGGCTCAAGGGCAACGTGAGGAAGTATTTTTTTCATGGAGAGGGTGGTGGACACATGGAACGGCTTTCCTGAGGAGGTCATGGGGTCAAAAACAGTGGGGGAATTCAAGAATGCATGGGACAAACATTAGGCAATTCTAGTGGGGGTTAGGAAGAAGTAGGCTGTTGGTTAACTAGGATCTGCAGCTTATTCAACTGGTAAGAAATTTGACAGACTGGGTGGGCCGAGCGGTCCTTATCTGCCGTCAAAGTCTATGTTTTTATGTTTGCAGCAAAACAGTTTTGTAGTTCTGGGAGGTCACAGCAAGCTGTGTACTGATTAGGTTGTGATTGCTAGGTGATCACATGATGTCTTCTTCCTAAGCGGACGCATTGTGCTCTCGCTGCCACCTCAATGGTTTAAGTAACTTCTAAATTAAGTAGATCGTTCATCAGGCACTTAAACTTGAATTCGTATCAAATCTCTTTGCATCTGGGTAGGATCCGGACATTGATTTACACAATCCAAGCAGCTTAAATTAAGAGATATAGAGGCTGAAATGAAACAGGCCCTCCTGTCCAGAACGTCGCCTACTACCACAGACAAACAAGCAAAAAGAGCCAAAATGCACACCGACAGCACTGGTAAGAGTTCTCAGCCTCCCGTGGCTGTTGCCCCGCTTTCAGAAGATACATTTTTGGCTGAAATGGCCCCACTTAAGGTGGCTTTCACAGACTTCACCACTGATTTAAAAGCTATACAGTCTGAATTTGAAAGAGACAAACAAGGCACTTTCGGATGTCTCCACCCGTACATCTTCTCTCAAATCATGGCAGTCTTAAACAGAACCAGAAATGATTTCTATCTGACAAAAACTAAGCAAACTGGAATTAAAATTGGAAGATCTGGAAGGCAGAAACAGGCATAACAACCTGGTGGTTTTCGATCTTCTAGAAGAAGTGGAGGGTCATTCGCCTGTTATTTTTGCCCAAAAATTGCTTAATAAAATAGCCCCCCATTCAATGGCCTATGCAGTTGAAAGGACCCACAGATCCTTAAGGCCCAGACCCCCTGCTGGTGCAAAACCTAGGCCGTTTATTCTGAAATTGTTGAGTTATATTGATCGCCAACATGTCCTGTCAGCAACTAAAGATCTTCAAGAAGTTAAATGGGAAGAATCTCCGATTCGGTTTTCCCAAGATCTACCAGTTGCTACACGACAAAAATGGGCTGAATACCATCCTTCTGCTACCAAACTAATTGCCGCCGGAATAAAATTCTGGATGCTCTATCCAGCCAGGCTATCCGTCCTACACTTAGGCAGTTGGAAAACATTCAAAAATGCAGATCAGGCTATGTAAGAACTTACAATTCTCTTCCCAGATCTTTTCACCTCACGCTGAGGCTTCATCACTGTGCCTTCCTATAGTGAATCTAGAACTGTCAGAAATCACATTGGATGCAAGTTTTAACTCGAACTGATTGCTTCTGTTGACTGTCCTGAGGAAAAGCCTAATCTGGAGGGCCTTTAGCGGCGTGGTTATGGTTTTTTGACCCAGTGGATTTCGGGTTCTGCTTTTTCCCTTGCAGGGATTTTAGTTCACCCTGTCCTGAAGTGCTCTATTAAAATCCTGTTACAGAGCTGTCCGCCTGTTATCCGAGAAATATTCTGACCCACCAGGCTAAGGAAGAGCCTGAGAAGATTTCCTTTTTTGCTTTGCTGTTTCATTTTGGCTGTTTCGCTTATTCAACCTACACGATAATGCAAGCAGTTTCTAACTGCATGAAGTACATACAATCGCTCAGCTGTTGCAAGCTTGTTCAGATTCTCTGGTCAGCATTGGGTCGGTGCTGTTATTACAGAGTCCGCCGATTCACCTGTGTAGTAATAAATAGAACTTCTTCTGGCTGTCCTAAAATAGTAGTTTGCGGAACTCTAACTTTCACTTATGAGTAATATAAATTGGGCATGTTATGCCCTGACACATGACCAATTCGTAAATTTGAGTTTTTACCTCATTATTTAGGTTTCAAATATATTTCAATTCACAACAAAGGCTGTTCACTGAATAAGGTTTGGTCATGTAGGATGTTTTTTTTTTTTTTTCCTCTTTCTAGTTGATGGCATTTGGATATAATCTTTTCTGTTTTTGTTTGTCATGCCATGTTATAGCTCCAGAATTTTACTGAAGAGCTTTCTAAATATGTTACTAGAATATAGAGATATATTGCATTTGACTTGACAGCCTTTTAATCAATAACTAATGACTAATTAAAGAATAAACATGATAATATAGTTTTTGAGTTTACTGATAATGTGTAGGTAGTGAGTTTGGTTAAGGTACCTGTGTTTTAAGTTTAGACAATTGTTAATTGTTAGCTTTAACACTTATTCAACAGGTTGGGGTGGGGTGGGGGGATACATGATTGCCTAGCTGTAAGAGAAGCAGTCATGAATCAGACATTGGGGTTTGAACCTCCTAAATCACTATCCCAGTTAGGGATAGTTCTTAGTTCAGTTTCTCATTAAAAGTTGTGGGGTTCAGAGCTAGGTCTTTTAGGTCCTAGCTACAAGGATTTAAACATTTTGGATTGGGAGGAGGAGGGAGAAAGGATAATAATTAAGTGTTTGTCTGCCACTGAAAAGGGGTCAAATATTTTTATTTTACATATTCAGGATTGGTTGTATCCCATCATCTTATATTATATTCTATTGTATCGTATAATTCTTTATGGCTGGTCTTAAATACTGCTCCTGGAATATAAAAGGGGCTCAGACTCCAGCCAAGAGATCCAAGGTTCTACTTCATTTAAAAACTTTGCAAATTGATGTAGCTTTTTTGCAAGAAACACATTTCCTGGTCTATCATATTCATTATTTACGTAGAAATTGGGTGGGTCAAGTGTTTGGTTCTGGTATTGACTCCCGTAGATGAGGGATTGCCATCCTGATAGCCCATAGAATTTCATTTCACCTTATACAACAAGTTACTGACCCTGGTGGTAGATTTGTTTTTCTGAGGGCCCTTCTGGGCCATTCTGAACTGGTATTAGGTTACCTCTATGGACCTAATTGTGAAGATCCTGAATTTTTTTGCAAATATTATGACTCTTCTTGCCCCTTGGACCATGTTTCCAATGGTCCTAGGTGGAGATTGGAACCAGGTATTATCTAATTCCCTAGACAGATCTGGTCAGATCTGGCAAAAATTATCACCAGAACAAAAAGCTCTACATGAGTTAATGCACTCCGTTGACCTCATAGACCCTTGGAGGATAATGTACCCAGAAAGTAAAGAGTTCTCATTTCACTCTTTCCCTCATCACTCCTTTTCCTGGAAAGACTATTTTCTTATGACAGTTGATCACCTTATGGGGGTTTCTCAGGCTTATTACTCTTCTAAGGTTATCTCAGACCACTGTATAGTTCACCTTCACTTAGATCTTTCTCCCAACATACATAGAGATAGAATTTGGAAATTGAATAATCAGCTTCTGAAATCTGAGGATTAAATACAACTCCTTCAAACATTCATTTCTAATTTTATGGAAATTAATGCCCCATCCATGTCTAAAAAAGATTTTCTGTGGGGATTCCTTAAATGCGCTCTGAAAGGTGAATTAATCTGTATGGCGACTAAGAGTAAGAAGCAGAGAGTCGCGGCTCTCTCTTCCATCTAAGCCCAGATAGAAAACCAGGAGAAGCATCTCCTTCCTTCGGCCCCTATAGAAGAGTGGGAGAAAGTTTAATCTCTTCGTGCCCAATACAACCAATTAATAGCAGAAAAGGCTGAATTCTTTATGCTTCATTCTAAAATATCCTATTTTGATCACGGTGAAAGGGCGGGGAAACTCATGGCTCTTCGTCTTTGTACACAAATAACTGATAGAATAATCACCTCTATTTACTCGATTTTGGGTGACCTTCTAACTTCCCCCCCAGATATTGTGAATGCATTCCAAGACTATTGCCGACAATTATATTCAGCATCTGTATTCTCCTTCTTGCCCCAACAATACGATAATTTCATCCAAGACATTGATCTCCCCGTATTATCAGACTTCCAGGTAAATATCTTGAAAGCTCCTATTATTTTAACAGAAGTTTGTGATGCCATAGACTCTCTTGCCCCAGACAAATCTCCTGACACAGACAGCTTCACTACAAACTTTTACAAAAAATTTAAAGAGATAATTACCCCTATTCTCTTAGATACCTTTCAGTACATCTTTAAGAAAGGCATATCTGATACCTCTTTGACCCGGGCCATTATAGATGTCATTCCCAAACCTGGCAAAGATCCTCTCTTCATTGCTAACTATAGACCAATCTCCCTAATTAATGTTGATCTCAAGATTCTTGCAAAAATTCTTGCTTCTAGATTAGGTCAGGTTTGGGATTCCCTTATAAGTATAGAGCAGGTAGGGTTTGTAAAGAGAAGGCTTTCAGCTGATCACCTTAGAAAAATAGCATACCTCTCTTCTGTGTCTAGGGATTCATCTGTACTGGCAGCACTTGTTTCCCTGGATGCAGAAAAAGCTTTTGATAGGGTCTCTTGGGACGATCTCTTTATGTTACTACCTAAGTATCACTTCCTGATGAAATTTATACAATGGCCCAGATATTCAAACTGCGCCCAAAAAGTGTGCAATAGCAGGAACAAGTGCAAGTCCATTGCGCCCATGTGCAAGAGGCATGATATTCAAAAACTGAGCCAGCCAAGATGCGCCTACAGCCGCGACTGAGTATCGCACCACCTGTGCCATAGTGCAACTAGGGAGGGGAAGCTGAGCATATCTGATGCACCATAGCGCAACAAGAGATGTTCAGCTGAGCAGTCCAGAGGCACCATAGCGCAACCAGGGATGCCCCCCAGCAGTAGGGCAGCAATGCAACTGCACAGCCAGGGATGCAGGGGCCCACCACCCATGCCACAGATGGGCAGAGGAACACACAGCTGAACAGACATCATCCCCCCACACCCCATGCACTGCACAACTGGGGGAAGGCTGGAATAACCACTGGCCCATGGAGACAAGCAACTAACCCACAGCTGGGCTATGGTGCCCCATCACACCCCCTGGCAAGCTGTGACCTGCACACAAGGAGGGCCGACCACCCCGTGCCACACCATCCCCCCAATGCAGAACACACCCTGCACTGTGACCCCCAGACACCCTGCCAGGGAGCAGCATCCACCACTGCAGGATACCCCATGCGTGCCACCACCCCCACTGTGACAATGCAACCCTGTGCACCACAGAACCATGCAAGGCAGCCCCACCACGAGCACCCATCAGTGGATGGCAGCACACAGTGATGCAATGATGGCATACACAGTGCCACCATGCACAGCCCCCGAGGTACAGCTGAGAGACCAACAATGCATCGGCACATGAGGTACCCCACACATGACAAGGCATGCCCCGGGCCCCACCACCAGTGGTACAGCACCTTGCACACCCTCCCAAGGACACACCCCGACCCAGCACTGGCCACAACAGCCAGCACAGCCACCCACAGTGGTGCATGGAAGCATGCACCACACCGGATGCAACACAGTGCATGGACAAACACCCACCCATACCCAAGGGCACAACAACACAGGGATGCAGTAGCGGGGCAATGAAGTCCTCAGCGTGGGCCCATGGAAACCATGTACACAAGGCCAGCAGTCCTCCATGGCACAGGAGTGCCAGCCACCCTGTGCAGGCACTGTGGACCTGTACGCCATCATCATTTGCCCAGAGCACAAGTCACAGACAGTGGTGCACATCCCCTGCAGCACACACAAGCCACAGCATGGAGGTGGGACAACAACTGTGGAGGCCACAGTGTCACCCAAGGCAGACATGCACCACACCAGTGACAGGAGGCAACCCAGCATTGAGACAGGTACAGTGGCTGCCCTTCATGGACAGCCACCACTGACATGCCAGCAGACTGTGCAGGTCACAGACATGCAAGGGTGTCAGCTGCACAGGCCATGGATGGGCTGACAGGTGTGCCATGGACACAGAGCATGCACCATCGACCACTGCACACAGTCATCCAGTGCACAGAGAACAACACACACCACAGACACTGACTGATAGCTACTCCCACACCATAGTCACTTCCCCATGGACACACACACATACCCATGACTGCACCACCCCTGACGCCGTGCACACCACTGCAGCTGAGCACCTATAGCCCGCTACCAATCAGAGACCACCACAGTATTCATATCAAAAGAATTGTAATCAAAAATATCAAACAAAACTATTTACAACTATGTACAAATGTGTGGGGGGAGGGCCACAAACAAGGTGGGGGTGGGTAAGGGGCAGGGGTGAACAAATGGGACAGGAAAGGAGGGGTGTGAGGGTGGGTCCAGGGGGGTAGGGAAAATCGGGGGCATATAGATGTTCAGTGGGAGCCCCGCTCCCCACTCCGGCTGGTCAGCCTCCCATGTCTCTGCTGGACCCCCAGCCGCTCAATCCTTCGCAGGATGTCCAATGATGTCCTCACCACAGTCAGTATTTCCTGCAGTGCCTCCCAGATTGCCTGCAGCTGATGGACACCTAGGACAAGGGAGCACAGTCAATGGGTGTGAATGCAAAGCCCCATACAGCCCACCCACTGTGCATGGCATATGGCCATGGGACATGCCTCTGTGATGGTGTGTGACCACCCACAGTGATCACATCCACAAGCGCTGCCCACCCAGGTGCATACAGCCATGCAGACTGCTGCACACACCCACCGGCCAAGTCCTGCACAGCACCACCGGGGCTGTTTAGTGACATGGCTCTGTGGTGCAAAGGCAGTGGCACAGTCATGTACCTGGTGCATGCATGGACCACCATTGATGCACTCCCAGACATGCAGTGCCACTGGACAGTACTGACTGTAACAAGTTGTGTGTATGGCAGTGGTGTCAATGGATGGTGGCCATGCCCTGCTGCCCATCCTGTTACACAGCATGCAATACTAATCATGGAGGTATGCCACTCACCATCATCAGGCTGGTCCCTCTGGTGCTGTGGAACTTCGCCCCTCCAAATGGCCCTGTCTTCCTGCTGGTGCCTCTGCTCCCTGGCCAGCCATCTTTCTTCTGGCCCTAACGTGCAAACATGGAGAGAGGAACATCAGTACAATCCTGTAGCAAAGTGCCCTGCCCCCATGTGTGTGCAATCCCATCAGCCAGACCCACCCACCCCACACCCTGATAACACCACCACAGCCAACACCGGACAGTCTCTCCCCCATGTTCCAGACACATGCAACCGTGATACCCATATGGAACATAAAAGTGTGTGGACATTACACCTACCTGGCTGTGGCACTGTGCCCCTCCTGGCATGTGCCCGCAGATGGGCAAGCAGGTCTGGGTTCCTCCACCTCAGGTGCCCATACCTGTGGTGGCACTGCTCCGGCATCCGCCCATTCCTGTGGCCTCCTCCAGGGCGTCAGCCACCTCCTGCCACAGCTGGCTCCTGGACCTGTCCAGGGGTGCCTCCCCAAACAGTGGGCCATAAAGTGGCTCAAAAATGGCAAACAGGTTTGCCATCTTGATCTGGCTCCACTAGGCAGATCTCCTCTGTGCCATCTCTGTTACTCAGTATGTTCAAAATGGCGCTCTGCAGCACGGTTCTACCATGTGCAGATGCTGCACGTTACAGCGCTGCCATTCCCTATTGCGCTGTCACCGAACAGCGCGATAGTGGTGCACCCATGCCTGACTTATGGTGCCTAGGGGGCAAAGGTCAGGCACAGGGTCAAGGGTCTCTGGCGCATGGACAAGCACAGTGCGATTTGAACACAATGCGTGTAGCACAATTGGGTGCCTGTGTGCTACCTCCAGTAGCAGCCTACTGCGCTGTTGTCCCAGTGTGCCTACGATGCCCCAGTGCCACAGCGCCATATAGGTGAACATCACTGTAGCACCACTGGCACAATGGTGGCCGTGCCCTGCATTGCCTCCCACGCACAGCACGTCAGCAGCGTGGCAGGCACCTGCGTCAGCAACCCGGGCATGCACAGTTAGGTGTGTACTGCGCATGTCACAGAATAGCGCCCTTGGCTCAGCATGTTCAACACAATTGTGCAAAGCACAACAGCGGGATATTCAGCCGTCATATACAAATCAGCTAATCAGCCATTCAATGGCGCAGCACTGCAATTTGCATCCACTTAAAGTTGTGCCTCGCCTCATTTGCATGGGTTGCACTATAAAAGTGTGACATTGGGCTGCACTGGCCGTAGTCGGTTACTGCAGTCTATTGGTGAGTGCATGCTGTTTGGGAGTGTGGACTGTGGATTTTGGGACATGCATGGGACTGCACAGTCACAGGTAACAACTTTCATTTTCACAGGCTAAATCATGACCGAGCAAGTTGTGGGAGAGGAGGAACAGAGTGGTGGGAGGAGGAGGAGGCCTAATTTCACCAAGGCCGAGACGGATGCCCTGTTTGAGGCCTACCTGGATCATGAGCCACTTCTCAGCGGACGGCAGGGAACACCACATGCTCGTGCTGCTGCATGGGAGGACATGGCATGTGCCATGAACCAGCATGGTAGTCACCAGCACTCTGTGCAGGAGTGCAAGAAGAAGATGGGCACGGACTGGAGGAGGATAAAGGAGAAGGTGGCTGCCATCAGGGCAACATGAGCTGCAACAGGTGGGGGACAGCCGGAGGTGCTACGCCTGACCCCACAGGAGGAGAGGGCTGCTGGCAGCATGCAGCGTTGTGCCATTGAGGGTGTTCTGGGTGGTGGCTTCCAGATGGGTGGTAGCCTGTCACTGCATGGTAGGTCATGGTCTGTCTATTGGGGGGGCAGGGTAGGTCACATGCAGTAACGTGACTTTGTTTTCCCTTACAGATCCTGAGCATCTGCATGGGTCAGCGGTGGTGGGCCTGTCCTCTGAGGCCAGTCAGATGGAGATGGAGGTGAGCCCATCCACCTCCACAGGTATACACAGCTCAGTGTGACAGTGCCTGACAGGACAGCCTGGCTGTCCACACTGATGTTGTTGGAACAGGTGCGGAGGAGGCCCTGCCCATGTCCCAGCATGCTAGCGTCCACGGATGCCAGTATGCTGTGACTTGGGCTGGTGCCGGGTCCATCACCGATGATGACACTAACACCATGGGCAGTGACACGTGTGTGCCACGGGATGGCCACACAGCAGGTAACATCGTGGCCATGGCTGTGGGTGGTGCACTGTGGAGGCCTGCGTGTCATCACAGTCCCAGCCTGTGCCTGTCAGTACCAGTGGGGCAACACTTGTGTGTGTACAGGACAGTGAGACTGTTGCAGCCACTGTGGCGGCACCAGTGAGCCCTGGGGAGTGGCAACCAGAGGGGCAGCATCAGCATTCAGAGAGTGGGCTTGGGGGTACAGTGTCAGGGGGTGGCATCAGTGCACTGCCTGTGGACATGCCCAGACCTGGTCCTGGTGTGCAGCGCCCACCCTCAAGGGGTGCTGAACATCAGGGCCGCGCACACCCTGAGGGACAAGATGCTGAGGAGGCAGATGACCTCTTGGATGAGCACACCCGCATACTGCAAGCATCAGTCAACCAGCAGATGCGGCTTGCGACGTCGGTGGATGCACTGCATGTGGCTCTGGAGCGGGCAGAGGAGCATCGCAGCAGAGACACCGCTCTGATCCTGACAGGGATGGACCGGTTGTGGGAGGATGTGCCCGCTGCCATTGACAGGCAGACACAGGCATTGGAAGTCAAAAACAAAACCGCTCCGTTGGAAAAAGTGTGTGCGAGATATAAAATGCAGAAAGACAAAACAAATATCCGCACCACACGACACTGAACAAAAACAGCAGCTTTATTATATATTAAAAAGAGTGCCAAATGTCAACACCAGCATCAGCCCTACTAAACCTCTACCAGTTTCGCAACATATGCGTCATCAGGAGGCTAACACTACCATCAAAGGTGGACCCTTAAATACATACTACCCCTTTATAATTAAAAGTGACAATGCTCACTAAATTTAAAATACAAACAATTATTACTTACTAGCTAATACATATATATATATACACACATACAAATATAAATATAATACAATATATACAACAAAAGTCCATATTTTCACCACAATACTGATAAAAAGAATCCAAAATTCATATAACATCACAGAAAATATATGCATATTAATAATACTAATATATTTTTCCTTTTCAGAATTGGAATAGCCTGTCAGATTTCTGTTATCAAGAAAACCTATGGAGACATAAAAAGAGACATTACAACAGAAAAAAATGCATTATTTCATTTCAGTGTAGAGACAAATATCAATACATATGATCACTTTATTTGTATGCATGGCATCAATTCTATGCGATCATTTAGACCAGGTGGTTTCAATGCTCCTAAAGCAAAGATCCAAAAGGACTCCCTACATAACAACTTTGCATTTAAATCACCACCTCTAGGTACCATTTTCACTTTTTCAAGTGCACAGAATTTAAAATCATGGCGACCATTACTGTTTGTAAATATATGGCTAGCCAGGGCATTCTTTTTATCCCTCTCCCTTATGCACCTCAGGTGTTCACCACTTCGTACCTTCATAGGTCGAATTGTCTTGCCCACATAAAAAGCACCACATTCACATATTGCTAAATAAACCACTTGTTCACTACTGCAATTAAAAAAAGATCCCATTTTAAATGACTTACTACTATTGCATGTAGTGAAAGTGTCAGTTCTCAAAATGTATGGGCAGAACTTGCAATTACCACATCTGAAGTTTCCCATACGGAGGATCTATAAAAACTATGGACCTATTTATCCTTTAAACTGCAGCCCCTACGGTACACCATCCTTGGCTTGAATTTTGTAAACTCTGACAGGCCAGGCTCATTTTCTAAAATATGCCAATTATTATTGATTATTTGTTGCATTTTGTTAGCATGCCTTGCATAGGTAGTTACAAAATTCGCCCTGGGTGGACCATCAGTACATCTTTGTTAGTAAACAAATCCATCCTAGAAGTGCCTATGGTTTCTAAATATGCCTTCTCCACTAGCCCTGAATGGCAGCCACATTCAACAAACCTAGCATACATATCCATACCATTAACAACAAAATCTGCATCCTCAGAACGATTTCTACGTACCCTCAACATCTGGGCTTTGGGTATATTTTCAATCATATGGCGTGGATGGCAACTTGAAGCATGCAATAAGGAATTTTTATCAGTCTCCTTTCTGAAAAAAATTAGTTTTAAATGTACCATCTGGATTCATAGATATTTGTAAATCCAGAAAAGAGACGGAATGCAAATCACTCTGTATAGAGAATTTAAGATTTTGATTACTATTTTCTAAGTAGCCTATGAACTCATCCAGCTCTACTAAAGTGCCCTTCCACACCATAAATATATCGTCAATAAAACAATGCCAGATTTCAATCCTATCATAATAAGGATTGCTCTCAGCATCATAGACTATTGATTTTTCCCAAAGTCCCAAACAGAGGTAAGCATAATTTGGTGCAAAAGTTGCACCCATAGCTGTCCCCTTTTGTTGTAGGTACATATCTGTTTGAAACAGGAAACAGTTTTTACTGAGAATGTGTTCAGTACAGGACAACAAAAATTGTTTTTTACTATTTGAAAGGTCAGCATCCATTCCAAACCAATAATCCAACACACCCAACCCACCTTCATGAGGAATATTAGTATATAAAGAATTAATATCCAATGAGACCTAATACCAGCCTGGCTCAGCCTGCATATCATTCAGTATTCCCAAAATATATGCGGTGTCCCTAATAAATGAAGGTAATTGAAGAACATAATGTCGGATGTATGAATCTACAAATTGTGACACAGGCATTCACTGCTGTCATGGCCACAATGGGCACACAGTTATTTGCCCATGCGTCGCAGACACCATGCAGTGCACTGCCCACCACCGTTCTCGGCGTTCTGCGACACCATCCTTGTTGACACCGGTTTCAGCTGTGGGCATCCAGAGCACGCCTGGCGCAGGCATGTTTGGTGTGCTTGCAGACCCCTGCATGAGTACGGTCGCGTTCACACAGTGGAACCCCTTGGGGACCATCGGTGCCACCCCATGAGGCCAGTGGTCAGCCTGTCAGTGCTGGTGGGTCTCGGCGGGGCCACCCATGCATCCATGGCAGCCGGGGCACTGTGGTGAGTGACTGACCTGTCTCCCAATGCGGCTACTGTCTGGTGCTGCCCTCTGTGCATTGTTTCATTCAGCAGGCAATGCACGGGTGGGTACCTGGCCCTGCATGTGGACTCACAGTCTATCTGCACACCCTCCTAGCTGCTGTCTGCAGTTGCGTGTACATGATGATACCTGCATTGCATTGCTGTACACCAGCATGCAATGGTGCTCAGCATCTGACACATGTACAATGACAGACAATGGGTGTGATGGTCTGTGGACATGTGCGTGGCTAGGGGTGGTGTTCTGGGTTGGTGTGCCTCCTACCCTTTGTGCATGTCTGGTGCGTTGTGTGTGTGTGTGTGTGTGTGTGTGTGTGTCTGCATGGCAAGTTAGACCTCACTCATCCCTGGCTGTGTGTGTGGTTCCATGCCCGGCCAGTTCCCTTGACGGCATGCACCACTGGTGTGTGTCTATGCATGTTTGTGGGTTGTGCCTTAGCCACTGTTGGTTGCACATGGCCCCCTGACTTACCTGGGTTGGCTGAAACAATCACGGGATTTAAGAATGCATGGGATAGACATAAAGGAATTCTAGAGGTCAGGGGTAAGGGGAAATAGACTTCTAGGAAAACAAACTGAACTTACAAGCTCAAATGGGCAGACTAGGTGGGCCATATGCCCTTATCTGCCGACACTGTCTATGTATCTATGTATCTATGTATCTATGTAAGTGCTCCTCCGTGATGGTGTCCTGGTGCAGCTGTGCCAGCTGGAGCAGTCGGGGTCCCATCACCCAAGGGGGGTCTGCCCATCACCATTGTCACTGGCGTCCTCATTGTCCCCATCACTGTCCCCCTCTTTGACCTGTACGGTTATCCCACATTCGTCGGCCATGTTGTGCAGGATGGAACAGGCCAGGAATAGCCCACAGGCCTTTGATGGTCTGTACTGTAGGGCACCGCCGGAGGTGTCCAGGCAACAGAAATGTGCCTTCAGCATCCCGAACACCCACTTGATGACATTACGTGTGGTGGCGTGTGCCTCACTGTAGCATTGCTGCAATAATAGGGTCTCGGGCCGCCGGTACGGTGTGAGCAGCCAGGGACAGAGTGGATATCCACTGTCACCTGTGTGTAGAGGGTGGAGGTTAGTTTGGTGATCAGCATCGCCCTGCCCTGTGCCATGTAGGCCACTACCCATGTCACCTCTGACCATGCCCCCCCCAGGACCTATGATTGTCTGTGTGGTTTGCATACTCACCCACTAGGTGACCAGTGGGGATATCCCCACTCTTGAATCTGTGGCACAGTGTCAACTGGTGCCAGATGAAGGCATCATGTGCTCCCCCAGGGTGTGTGGAACAGACATTGATTATGCGCCCCTTGGCATCGCATACCACCTGGCATTTAATGCTGGCATAGCCCTTGCGATTTATATATATATGGCCCCCCTCGGGGCCAGGTGGTGTGTGGATGGCCACATGGGTGCAGTCCATTGCCCTAGTATGCCAGGCATACGTGCTACCCTGTGGAACTCCTGTATGTTTGCTGTGCGCTCCGCCGGTGTGCTGGGGAAATGGATGTACTCCGCAGCATGTGGCAGCAGTGTGCTGAGGAACTGGATGAGTTGACATGACATGGCTGACTGGGTTATGCCTGTGGTGTCCCCGGTTGGTCTCTGGATGGTACCCGTGGTGAGCAAGCACATGAAAGCTGTCACTTTCGTCTCCACTCACAGAGCATGGCTCTGTTGTGTGGATGCCTGCATCACATCACTGCACAGCTCACAGAGCTGCCTCAGAATTGCCTGATTCAGGTGGTACTGGCCCACGATCTCCGTATCACTATACAGCTCGAAGCTGGTGCGGGCTCGGTACTGCCTGTTGGGGGCATACCACTGACGGGCCTTTCCACGGCCATGCCCCCCTGCTGCCCGCCTTCTCACCCCCCTCATTACTGCCTCCATCTGGATGGTAGTACTGGCCATGTCCCTGGCTTGTGTTCACCCCCAGCAGCTGTTTCTGTATTCCCCCCGCTGTCCTGGCTGCTACTTCCCCTGCACCGGGAACACCTGACTGTGCTGGCCTCACTGCTGTGTGGCAAGTACTTCCCCCTTCTGCACTGTGGCTCCCCACACCTTCCCTGAGCCTGTGGGTTCCAGATGCCCTTTCCCTGGCCTGGCCTGTGTGTTCCTCCTGCCCAGTTTATCTTGCTAGAGTTCAGCCTCATGTGCCTTCCCTGTAGCGTTCTTGCACCTCTCCCTTGCTCCCTTTTATTTTGGCTCATTTCCGCTATGGCGCAACTTCCGCTGGCTCCCCTATTGTGCATGGCGCATGTTGTTGAATATAACACTGCTCCACTTATGCATGGTTCCTCCCCCTTCAGTTGTGCATACATTCATTATTATTGCGCTGTTGCTCGTGATTTGGGGGGCACAACTGCCTCCTGCTGAATATCGCAGAATGGCGCATTTTCGGACTTGTGCAGGTGCAACCCTATTGCACATGGCTCAACTCTTTTGAATATCTGGCCCAGTGGGTTAAAATTATGTACACTTCTCCATCAGCTCAAATTCAATGTAACGGTGTTCTTTCTACATCCTTCACTTTATTTCAGGGTACCCACCAAGGGTGTCCCCTTTCTCCTTTCCTCTTCAACTTGTATTGAGAACCCCTTATCAGAAAAATAAAAAATTCGATACTCATATCTGGTATACCAATAAGTAACATGGAACATAAAATCTATGCTTATGCAGATGATATACTCCTTCATGTTTCTAATCCTGCCCAGTCTCTATCTGCTGCCTTTCATATCATATCGCAATTTGAGGCAATTTCGAATTACAAGTTAAACATGGGAAAAACGGAAGTCTTTCCTCTCAATAAATATATAGTGAGGACTGATATTGAACATTTGGGCCTACAATGGAACATCGATAAACTCAAATATTTAGGATTTTACCTTCATCCCTCCCCCTATATCATGAAAAAACTTAATTTAGATGTTCTAGTTAAAATATTAACAAAAGATCTTAGGCGCTGGTCAAAATTACCTCTTTCTATATGGTGTCACATAAGTATAATAAAAATGAATGTTCTTCCTCGTGTTTTATATCCTCTACAAATGTTCAATGGGACTCTCCCGTTATTATGGTTCTTGCAGATGCAGAGAATTCTTAGCACTTTTATATGGTTAGGGAAAAAAGTTAGACAAAGTTACTTTAAACTTGCACGTCAAAAAACTGACGGTGGTTTTCAAGACCTTAGTTTTTACATATATTATTTAGCTATACACATGGCCAGGATAAAGATACTGGATACAACCCCCTGAGAATAGTCTAGATTCTGCATATTGTCCCTCCTGGGTTAGAATCGAACAAGCACTCTGCTCTGAAAAAGACACTGACCCCAAGGCCCTTCCTTTTATTACTATGAAAAACCTCCCTAAATCCCTAAAGGAAACACCACTAAGCTCTTTACTTCATACACAACATCAATTAATCACTTTCCTCAAAGCGGATGCATACAAAGACACTGTCCAACCCTTGTTCTCAAACCCTAGTCTTCTAATTTCGGGTATGTTAATTAAACCTCACCTTTTTTGGCCTGATATGGGTGTTCTAAGAGTGGACCCGTTGGTTCAGGACAAAAAACTGCTCTCCTATAATGCAGCCAGTGACCTTTTCAACTGGCCTACCACACATGTTTTCAAATATTTTCAGATATCCCACATGCTGACACATTATTTTGGGTCAGGGGGATGGGACAGTCCCTTTAAGTCTGCTTTACTCCCTTATACTAGCTCTATCCCCTCTTCTCATATAATATCCTATTCATATAAATTTCTTCTAACAAAAGTCACTATTCTGGAAGGTAAGAGGTTCTATTGGTGGGATAATGTCTTACCACCGAATTTCCCTCCCAGAAGCCGGTCTAAAATTTGGAATCACTTATATATATATACATTAAGTGGGATACATACAGACTTATGCAATTTTATATTAACCATAATCTATTTTATACACCGTTTAAACTTCATCAAATGGGAAGTGTATCTTCTAACTAATGCCCCATATGTCAACAAGCACTGGCTGACCTGCTCCATATGTTATGGTCATGTGATAAAATCACTCCTTTCTGGCTCAGCATCCAAAATTGTCTTGATCCACTTCTTGCATTATCAGATAACTTCAATTCAGAAATTTGTATCTTGGGTGATTATGCTTGTTTACAAGGGAGTCAACAGAGAGCACACATGGCCTGAATATCAAGCTGTGCTAAAAAAGTAATTTTGAGGCATTGGCTGGAACCGAATACTCCCTTCTATCTGGAATGGTATAAGGAGATCATGTTTGCCTTGCAAGCAGAGCTCATCATTGCTGGAATTACTAACAGAATGGACAACTATAAACTAAGATGGGAATCACTGTATACCCTTTTATTGATTCAGTAAACTTCAGTCATTTTTACCTTCCTTTTTAATGACAATTACATCTAACATGGTCTCTTATTGTATTTCTTTACAACCGTCCTCATTTAATAGTAAGTGGCAGACTGGGGTGGGTTGAAAGGAAGGGGGAGGAGGGTGGGATACAGACAAAGATAACATGTTTTAGGACTTCTTATACTGTAATCTTGACCTATGTACTACATATTATGTATATGTATTAGTATTTCATTAAAGATTATTTTTCTGTTCAAGCATTAACACATTGTCTGTATTGGTGGTGGTTGTTAAAATTTCAAAATAATAAAGCTTATTAAATGAAAAAAAAGGTTGTGATTGCTAAAGTACAAGCTCCCCTCATGGGTGCAGGTCGTGAGGGTTGGATAACCTCCCTTGAGCCTCCCCGTAATGGATGCCCTAAACACTGCAGTCAGGTAAAGGTCCCAGAACTGGGAAGCCGGCAAGCCCACAAGTCCTGTTGATATTCTTCAGATCGCTCAGAGAAGGAAGGACATTTTTGAAATTTGTCTTAAGGATTTTCTGCCACCACACTAGTGAAGATAGTTTTTTTGCATAGAACTATTTTCCAAAATTTGTAGCCTAAACAGTCTGTTGCTGCGTGTACCATAAGAGCTGGTGCAGCTGCATCTGAAAACGAGTTGGAGATGGAGTTTTATGGTGCCAACTCCCAGTTTGAATCACTTAATATGTAAAGCTGCTTTATCGCAGTTATTTGTGCCTAATTTTACTGCCTTGTCACATTAATTTTCTGCCTTTTTTAAATATGATTCAGATTCATTTCAATACATTTTTCTAGCCCAATTTCTACCTGCTTACAAATGTTTGCCTTGAGATTAGTTTAGTCTGAGCTCTTAAGCGCCAGTTCTCAGTTTGAATCCTAGTCTGTAAAAGCTGCCCCTTCGCATCAATTTCGGCCACATATCCCTATTTCTATTTATTTTCTGCCTCTTACATTTAATTTTGCCTTAAGAATATAAAGCCCTTGATGCACCTTTTTTCCCTCAAATTCGGATTCACTTTATTCATTTATTTATTTATTAGAATTTTGGATAAATACCTTTGAGCCAATGGCTCTTTTACAAAGGTTCCACGTCAGTATACAAAGAATAGAAGTAAAGTTTGTAGAAGATTAGCAGGCAAGCAGTTTGAATACAAAATTCAGTACAGGGTATACATGGTCTAAAGCTACAGGTGATATAAATAACAGTTAGAACAACATAATCAGGCATACATTTAAGAATGATGAGTCACAGCAAATAATAGTTACATGAATTAAAGCTGCCAGAAGGGCATTGTCAAAGGGAAAGGTAGAGTGGAAAAAAACTGAGTTGCTGCCAGTTGTGCCATGTACAGTAGGAAAGTGGAAGATAGAGTGGGTGTAGAGGAGTAACTGGGAGGGAGGTAGAAGGAGAGGTGGGTGGGAGGCAAGGATCGGGGAACAAGTGCAACATTGGGTGGGGTGAGCAGATTAGAAAAGGGAGAGAGGAAGGGAGTTGAAGGAGGGTAAGAGAGGAAGGTGGAGGACCTGGGCTAGGGAGAGAGGCAGGGGTAGATATGGGGAGGAGGGGGAGGGTGGTGGCAGGCAGAGGTGGTGATAGTAGAGAGATGCGAAGAACAGAAGTAACTACCTGAGAGGTTAGGAGAAACAGTCACAAATGGCTCTGGACACAACCATTTGATGTAGCTTGTGTTTGAATGAGCAGAGGGTGCCTAAATTGATGACCCTGTACCTGTAAATCCTACCTCAGACACAGTTGTTACCTGAAACCTGCACAGACTATTTCTGAATCCCCTCCCCCTGTTCTCTGAGCTCCCCTGCCACTCCACTAACCTTGCTAAATTCTGTCTCCTCTGTTGTCTCCTCACCTCACAAGCTCCCCTTGTGGGTGAGGGTCAGATACCCTCCCGTGAGCCTCCCTGAAATGGACCCCCTAAACTCTGCAGTCAGGGAAAGATCCCAGAGCTGGAATGCTGGCAAGCCCACAAGCACTGCTGATACTCTGCAGCTCACTTGGAGAAGGAGGCCCCTCAGACACTTCACATCGGCTACCCAACTGCCCCCACCACCACCCTTGGTGATCTTGGTATTATATAGAGCTTGTCAGGTGGCCATAAAACCCATCAGCCCACTTTCCCATAGGCAGGTTATCAGTGCCTTCCACTAGTGGCCGCTAACTATCCATCACAATTCTTCTCACTGTTTAGAGACTCAAACTAAACTGTTTCCTCCACTATTTGACTCCCTCATTCTGCTGCCAGAAAATACATTCTTTGCCTCTTTCCCTCTCTGTGTCTCTTCTTCTCTGCATGTGCCTCCCCGGCTCCACCTCCACACATTCACGGCCCGCCCCATCTCATATCTTCCCTGCTTATACCTCCCCAACCCTCCACACCACCACAACTCCACTGGTTACAGCTACCTGCCATCACCCCCACCCCCACCTCTCCATCACTATGTCCCACTCCCCCTGCCTCCCAGTAGCCCCCCACCCACCCCTCCCCAATAACCTTGTTTCACCTAAGCTCCTATGTGACCCCGAAGTATTAGGCATGTCGATCCCATATTGTAAACAAACAGCTCCACCCCCCGCCTTGCAGGCTCCTCACAGTGTGCCCATAACAGAATCCTGCAACATATCTTATCCAGGATCACTATCATTCTCTTACTACTCTCTGGTAATATACACCCCAATCCAGGACCCCTGACCACCCCTCCTCCAAAATTAAAGCAATCTAAAGGCCTCATGCTGGCAACCATCAATATCTGCAGCCTCTTAAAAAATGTGCCCTACTGCAAGTCTGGGTTCACCTCCACAATCCTGATGCTCTAGCAGTAGTTGAAACATGGCTACCGCAGGAGCACCCCACACTCTGCTGTTACCCTGCAAGGCTATACACTGTTCAGACTAGACAGACTGGGGAAAAAGGGTGGGGTGTGTGCAATTTAATTCCGGGAACTCCCTGCAAGGCATTAGTACCCAAACAACATCCCCCCCCAGTGCTGGTGCCCTAACTCTCTCCCTAAAGGTTACTGTTGGCAACTCTGGCAAATCACTTTACCTGTTGTCAGTCTACATACCTCCCTGAAATTAGAAGGATGCTTTCACATCCATCCTAAACATCATAGCACAGCTCCCCCAAAACTCAGAAATTATTGTACTTGGGGATTTCAACGCAAACTGGCTTTCCCCTCAGACATCCTGTCTCAGGGATGTAGCTGCCACCCAAAATCTATCCCAGATGGTACTGTCTCCTACAAGGGTAAACAACAGCAGGGACACCAGTTCTCTCATTGATCTCATCTTCACTAATTGTCCTGAGTATATCCTGGATGTCCAGGCCCAGTCTGACTCATTCAGTGATCACTCCCCTGTCACCTGCTGCTGGTCCAACAGCTGCAAATCTCCTCCCTCGAGGATTTCTAAGCACCACCAGCTGAAGAAAGGCTCCCTAGTACATTTCTGCAATCACCTCCTAAATTTCAACTGGTCCCCTCTCGATCACCTGACCTCAGTGGATGCCGCTCTATCCCTCTTCATTAGCTCCTTCCAAGCCACCTGTGATATCTTTGGCCCCTTTGTGAAGCGGATTGTAAAAAGATCAATCCTTCCCCTGGATAAGTCAGTCCTTGCTCAACCAAATGACAGCTCGTGATAATCTGTGGCACCATGCCTTGGAGTCCAGCCACTCTGCTGATCGTCAACTCTGTTGCGCTGCCTGTAACTCCTGCACCTGAGCTATCCATCAAGCTAAGGCAGTCATTAATCAGACCAGACTCACCACTACCTGAGGAAATGGGAGGAATTTATGGGAGAATATAAAGGAGCATTGTGGTAAGTCTTCCTCCCCTCCCTCCTCCATGCTGATTGTTGATGGGACTCCCACCCAAGACCTTGACGAGATCATGAATGCTTTTAATGCTGCTTTCTCTGAGCTCAGTTCTATCCTCCCCCTTGATTTATTCTCTGCCTCTATTGGTCAGTTCCCCCCAACCCCATGGGGTCCCACCTTTTCACTTTAAGACAATATCCCCTAGCATCGCCAACCCCTGTCTCGACAAGTTCCTTGGTAAAGCTAGACAGAGCGACGTCTCCCTAGATGTAAAGTTGCTCTCCTTGGCTCTTGATGCAGTACTAACCCCTCTAACAAAAATCCTCAATATGCCTCTATGTCTAGGGCAGTTCACTAAACAGTGGAAAAAGGCAGTCATTACACCTGTTCATAAGAATGGCGATCGTACCTCCCACAGTAACCATAGACCTATATCCATCCTCCCTGCCCTATCTAAATCACTAGAAAAAATTGTTGCTGACCAACTCACCGAATACTTGGATTCTCATCATCTACTTTGCCAACAACAGCATGGCTTCAGGAAGGGACATAGTACTACCACACTTCCCTCCTGTAGTATACCTCCTATATCCATGATGCCCTTGACCAGGGGGCCTTGGCTAGATCTGTATACATAGATCTCTCCAAGGCCTTTGACATAGTCAGTCACCCTATGTTGATTGATTCCCTCCTCTCTACTGGCATATCTCAGGAGGCCACTGGCTGGTTTTCCCACTATCTTCACGGACATACCTAGCAAGTGAAGATAAATAACACCCTCTCCACAAACCTTCCTGTCTGATTAGGTGTCCCTCAAGGTTCCATCCTTGGCCTACTCCTCTTTTCACTGTACTTAAACTCCCTACCCCTGGCCTCCACTGGACGTCTCCTCCACAGTGCAGACAATGCAATGATTTTTAGTCAGCATCCAGACTCCACCCAGCTCCAACTATCATTATAGGGCTCCTTCACGGAAAAAGAATCCTGGTTTGCCACCCATAAGCTTGTCCTGAGCTATACAAAAACTAAGGTAATGCTATTTGCCCACCCCCAACATAAACACAACTCAGCTGTCCTCTCTATACACAATTTCCAGGGAACCACTTTGGAATCTGTCACTAACTTTAAATATCTAAACATCACCCTTGACTCAGCTCTCACCTTCTATGACCATATCCAATCTACCTCCTCTGCAGTTAATTCCAGAACTGACCTTCTATATAGACTCAGACCCTGCCTTCCCCCGATGCTCTTCGACTAGCTGTCTCTAGCTCTGTCCTATCCCTGGTTGACTATGGCATAGTTATCTATGGCTCCTCCTCTGACACTGCCCTGTCCAAAATCAAATGTGCCTTAAATAAGGCCTTTCAACTGGCCACAGGCAGCGAATAGCTCACACACACCTGTGACCTCTACCAATGATCAGCATGGCTAAATTTCCAAGGATGACTATAATACCAGACCTGCCTACTTGCTAAAAAAAATCCAGTTGGGCCTCTCCCCCCCAGTTGTCTTTCGCTTCTTCAACCGGGGCTGCAGAGGTGGACTACAAGACATTCTGATACTGCTACCTTTCACATCCCCTTTGTCAAATCCAATGCTGGAAAAAGGTCCTTTCGATATAGGGCTCCTCTCTGGATGAACTCAATCCCAGGGCACCTCCTCTCCATACCCAGATTGGGGCCTTTCAAAAAAGAGCTACATGACTACACCGTGTCCAGATCCAACTGTGACTGCCCATGACCCTTCTTGCTCCCTCCCCCTCCCTCCATCTCTGCTCTCAACCTCTGCCTTCTAGTCAAGGCCCCATGGGTTGATTTCTTGTCCCTGTAATAATATATATCTATCTACTGTATATCGAATGTTTATTTGAATTTACTATGTACACTTCTGGTATGTTCACTGTATCCATTTGCTTTAAGTTCCTGTATTACTCATTGTATTTTGTTCCTTTTCTGTTATGATGTGGAGCCTTTGTAAATGAGTCCCTGACTCAAAGGGTTGTAATTCCTAGAATTTAATAAATACAAAAAAAACAAAAAAATCTGCAAAGCACAACATTATCAGCATAAAGCTATAGGTTAGCCCCTCCACAGTTCCCATGCATGTCATTGACAAAAAGGGAAAATATCACTGGGGCCCAGGATGGAGCCCTGAAGGACACCAAAAATGATAGGTCTTTTCAAGCATTGGACACCATTCTGCCTCATTAGCTGACACCTGTCAGTTAAGTAGTGGGAAAACCACCAGTGGGATAGGTTATCAAGACCAAACAGCTTTTGTTTTGCTAAGAGAAGACCATGATTAACCAACCTAAAGGCTTAAGAAAGGTCTATGAAGACTGCACCACTTACAAGCCCCTTATCCATGGCACCGGAATGTTAGAAGTCAACTTAACAAGAGCAGCGTCAGACCCATGGTCTTTCTGAAGCCATGCTGCCTGTCAGTCAGCAAGTACATCTGCTCAGAGTAGTTTAGAAGGTGATTATAAGCAACTCTTTCATGCAGTTTGGCAAGGGAAATGACTAGGGAAATAGGACAGTAATTTCCCAAGGGCTCTTTGGGACCATTGTGTACTGGAAACACAAGCGCACTTTTCAAGCATTCAGAAATTCTCCTAGAAAGAGGGATTTGTTAAAACGTATGGCAACTAGGGAGGCAATGGTAAGAGCAGCTACTTTTAAAAATGTTGGCTCAAGTTCGTAGAACCACTTAAACCAGCCATCTTCAGTTGTTTAAGGAGAACTAGCCCTTCTTTCCATGTAACACTGCAAAAGTGGAATTCTGGGGCTAGGATCTCTGTACCAGGTGGGGTAGGGTGATGAGAAGGAGATCCAAAGGAGGAATGTTTGAATCTATCTCGGTCTGTGAAAAAGCTGTTAAAGACATCAACAGTAGCCAGGGGGTCACTAAAGGTCCTACCAT
This sequence comes from Neoceratodus forsteri, assembly GCA_016271365.2. Taxonomy (NCBI): domain Eukaryota; kingdom Metazoa; phylum Chordata; order Ceratodontiformes; family Ceratodontidae; genus Neoceratodus; species Neoceratodus forsteri. Next base: position 1,732,153,749 of record CM057450.1, on the reverse strand, counting down.
CTGCCACTATGTCATACTCAGAAGTACTAGTGCAGTCTTCTAAAAGAGCTTTAATTTGTACTCACAACTTCTTGGGGTCTGGCAAGTTTTTATTTTGCAAATGAGCTACGTATTTCTTTTGGCACATTTGAGATCTTTTTTGTAGGCATTCTTAAGTGCCCTATACACTATCTTGTTAGATGAGAGGCCAGTGGTTTTAAAGAGCTCCCACACCTTATCCCTGAGCTTCAAACATTTCCCAAGTTCATGGTCCAGTCATTTAGAATACTGATCTTTTACTCTGCCCTGTTTAAGAGGGGCATAAGGGTTAGCAGCTAAAATAAAGTTATTAGCAGAGAAACACAAGGCAGAATCAATGTCAGGGAGGTTGTTAATAGAGGCCCAGTGGATACCAGATAGGGTGGCTGGGAAGGAATCAGGATCAAATCTGAAAAGTCATGGGCCATGAATATCCTAGGTGGAGGTTTGGTAGCATTGTTCTTCCAAATACAATAGATTGGGGAGTAGTCACTAAGAGAGTCTGCAAAACTTCCTGTGGCACTGATTCTTTCAGGTTTGGTGACAAGAACCCAATCCAGTAATGTATGCATGCCATAGTTATTTAACCTTGCAAGTTCACCGATGACCTGAGCAAGATGGGCCTCAGGCAGAGCAGACTTGGGTCTGCTTCCCATACCAAGAGACCGATTAATGTTAAAGTCCCCAAGGATGATTTGTTTACGTAAAGGCCTGTCTGCAATAGCCTAACAGGGAGTGTCAAGAGCAGAGGTAGCCAGCTTGGGGGCTATAGATGCAACCAACCATTGTAGAGGGGCTTAGAGCCTGCAAGCAGAATTTTAACAATTATAGCCTCACATTCTGACCCTTGTAGTGCAGGGATAGCAACCAAAGAGATCTTGGGTGTAGATCTGATATACAGGAGGACACCCCTTCCCTCCCTACCCACTCTATTTTTCCAAAAAGTTGAGAATCCAGGGAGCTCAACTTCATGAGGGAGCACGGACATCTTAAGTCAGATCTTGGCTATTGCAACTTTATCAGAGGCATACAGGTCAACACAACCTTCAAGCTCCTGGAGCTCAAGCCTAAGGCTACTAATGTTCATATGGACAAGCCTCAGAGCACTAGTTTTGGACCACCCTACTTCAGATGGGGAGGAGATCCTTAATTTAGATGGGTTAGGCCTAGGATATTGCTCAGTATCACCAGCTAGGAGCAGCAGAAGGGGTAGCAGAGTCCTGAAGCAAAAATACAGGATTAACCAGGTAGTTCTTTGTTCTGCAGGCTCCATGAAATGAATTACTTTATAACAAATGCCCCTGCTTAGTAGGAGTGGATTGGGACCACTGGAGAAAGGGGACTCAATTTTTGAAAGCAAAAAAATGATGCATGATGCTTGTGTCAAACAGAATTAACACAAGGGGGGGCATTGTGTGCCAAAACATGAGGCAGTCCTGATGTTCATACGCAGGTTACATTGAATTTGGGTGCCCTTGTGTCAGAATGGCACTGCGCCAGACACGGGTTGCCCCATGGTGAAGGTAGCCTGCACCACAGTGGTGCTGCTGCATCTCCTAATGTGGCATTCTCAAAGCCCCATTGTGCCTGTAAGCCCCACAAGCAGTTAGATCAGCCAGAGTTGGTCTAACACTTCTTGTGCCAACAGTGCCATAGCTTGTGGCTGTGATACAGCAGCCATGGCCACCTTGCAGGAATGTGCAGCCATGCACAGATGCATACTGTCCAAATGGCAAAGCTGGCACAGCACAAGAGACACTACACAGAGTAAGGCCCTGTCAGTGAGAGATGACAGTATCCCATAATGGATCAATAGTGTGGCTACTAGCACCAGGTAGCCAGTTGTCACACTGACCATGGAGCTATTGCAAGGGCAGACCATTGGGCATACAGTCAGACATATGCAGATATGCATCCAACCAAGAAGTAAGTATAGCAGCTGAGAATTGTGGGGTACATCTCATTATTTCCCCCAAGTGTTGTCTGGCACTGAAATCTGCAGCATACCATAGGGACTGGGGCAGGGTTGAATAAGGCCTTGTCCCATTTGTTATACAGAAAGAGTTAAACACAAGGATCTGTTCTATCCTCTCCTTTTCTGTCTTTTTGTCTGTCTGGCTGTACAACAAAATGTTCTTGTAAGACCTAGGAAGTGATCAATAGACTGCTACTTGCAAATTTTACAACTGCTCCTGGTTTTCCTATGCTTCCTGACCTATGCCTCGATGACAAGGATGATACCCACATGTCTGTCTGGCACCGCATGAGGACCCACACCTGTTGGTACAGATATGAGAGTGGCATACCCAGAAGATGACTAGCAGTGTAGCTATCAGCTGACTGCAGCAGAATGCTTCCACCATGACAGACTGATCCTGTGGCATATGCGTTTCAGTAGTTGTGTGGCATACAGTACATCCTACATCAGGAAACTCATCATCATGGCCCCGTTCCTGTGCACTGACATATAGGATACATTGATACATGCCTTGTCAATCCACTCCCTCCTACATTCAATGCGACATGGGTCCTGACACCACCCTTCAGATTCTGTAGGTCTGGCACTTGTTGTCCTTGTGCCACTACAAACAGTACAACACCTGTGAGCACGACTTGGTAAGGCAGACCCTTCTCTAGTACCCAGCATATGACATTCAGCACTGCCAGTGTGTTGCATAGCCTGTGTCATCTATGTTTACTAGTTTTGGCCCTAGATGTCAGGATATGTGACCACACACTGGCAGTATTACCTCGGGACAATGACTATGCCATGGCACGTCTGCTTTGAGAGGCATGACACCCCCACAGTAGCTGCACTATACTTTTGGGGGTCATAAAAGTCCACTCTGGTGATGGCAGGAGGCTTGCTCAACACACTGCTTGTGCTTTTATTTAGAGACATACACTCGCAGCTTTGGCACCAGCAGGACTGCCTGCAAATTCCTTCAGTGACATCTGTTCTGTACATTGCTTGTTCCCAATATCATGTGGCAAATGACGGTGATGGCAACTTCTGCCAAACCCCTCCCATGTGCTGTTTGTTTGGCACATAGGTCAGTCTGCAGTATCACTGGGGACTTTGGTGCCAGGACCATGCTTCTACCAAAATCTGGTGCAGGGTCCCTGGTGCACCGGCATTTGCCACAACTGGGGATTTGGTGCAAGATGTGTCAATCTAAGGGGCTTTAATAAATCAATCTTAGGAAGTTGAGGCAGCAGTGAAGTCTCCATGTTAGGGCACATACATTGGGGTATGTGTGGAGGTATAATAAACTGATCCAGTCCCAATACCAGGAGTAAGTAAAGCTGCAGCAATCATCCCTTTCAGGACCATAGTTAAAAGAGGAATCATCTTAGACACCACATGGGGGGGGTGGTGAAGGGCAACTACACTTCATTGAAGTAGGGACGTGATAAGACACCCAAGTGAAAGAGTCTCAAAGTGAACAGTGCACAGTATATACAGCACTAAACAGAGCACTCATCACGATAAATAATGAAAACTTAGCACATTTATGTAGGGCTGGAGATAGCAACATTCACGCCGCTCAGATAGGGTGTTGGCAGGATCTAGGGACCACAGAGCAAGGAATATAGCAGAAACACTTGCAGTATTAAGCCTATCTGATAAAGGCAATGCAAGGGGATCCTAGCTACACATCACCATATAAATGCAGAGGAACCAAATCACACAAATACTTAAACAGTGTGAAACTACCTTCAAATAAATGTGAACCATAATTAAAGTTATGTTGGAAACAAGCATTACAAGTCTAATTAATTATTCATGAGCTAAAGAAGCTCACTGATTGGCTGCCGTGCCGGTCTGAAATCTCTAAGAAATGCCCAGCACAGCAGCCACAGACTTAGCACCGAAGTACTACAGTGTACGAATTTCTAAGGAAAAACTTTAAAAAAATAAGAGGATTAACCAGTTAAAAATATTTAAAGAGCTGGTGACACATTCAGGAGAGCTTTAACAAAATATAATATTTAGGCACTGTCCAGCTTGTATTTCCCATTAGTTCTGTATTCCTTTTCCCCATTTTTTAGTAGTGAGGTCATTTGCATGGAAACAGGATCTCTGCTCCTGAAGAGTTCATCTATTTCTGATGCTTTCTCCCTATCTGAAGTCATAGAGCACTGCTTGTGACCTCACAGTTACTCCCATGACAACAGATTGTGATGTCACAACAGAGTATTATGATTTGAAGTAGGGAGTAAGCTATAGAGGCAGTTGAAATCAAAATGAACTCTAAGGGCTAATGATCATATATTCATACACATTTCTTTAGTAATAAATTACAGGGAGGATAAATATATAAAATATAAATGGAATGCAAGCAGAATTGTACCTAATTATTATGTCTTTTAAAGTTTTCTTTGAGGCACCAGTAGCTCTTTAAACAACAAAACATCTACTGAAAAAGGTAGAACACAGAAAAACATGACTGCTCCCTGAACACAGACTAGGATGAAAACAGGCCATGCAGAAGCCTTCAAAATGGTTTTATGTGCTAAGGGCATGTTTTTTATATTACCGACCAAAAACGGAGACTAACAAAACTCCCAAACAAAAAACAGCGACCAACATAAGATCTACCATCACACAGAGTGATGGCTGCTAACATCCAACACCTGGACTGAAAAATAATTTTTTTTCTGGGGAGCCCCCCACGCACACACACCCTGGCAGGGGGCCAGCCCCATGCCCCCCCAACTAAAGGATTCTCAACTCCAGGGGGGTGGACTTAGAAAAAAAATTAAACCCTCTAGGCAAAAAAAAGTCCTTTCGATACCAGGACCCAAACCTGATTCTTCAAGCTTCACAGGCAGTGGCTTCAGCCACTACACCAAATGGTCAGCTTGGCAGAGCTTGCCCAAACTAAGAATCTTATCCTCTTTGAGTGAATGCAGCTTACTGTTACACTCGCTCTGCATTACACCTCAGCATTGTTTCACACTTGATCTTGTTCTGAGAGATTTTATTGAGTCACTCAAATTGAGACACTCAATAAAACTCACTCAGAACACTGAGTCTGGGTTATTCAGAAATGTGCCAAAGGTCTGTGCAAGCCCAGTGCAGAGCAAGTCAGGTGCACCACGGCAAACAGGGTGACATATTCAGAAATAGCACCAGCTGAACTGTGCCAGTGCAAGTCTGCTGAATATGGCGCAGTTGCTCTATGGCACAACCAGAGATGCACTATGGTGCAACCAGAGAAGTGCTAGCACAGCCAGGGAAGCACAGAGCACAGACAAGAAGCCCAGGGACAAAGCCAGTGAAGCCCAGTGACAATGGACACAGGACCCCACCAGCAGGGCACACTAGTGCACACACACAGGCACAGAGCAGGAGGGATGAATGCCCAACACACGATGGGGCACAGCCACCAACAGGGGTCCCGTGCTCCACAACAACCAGAGCCAGGTCACCGGTGATGGACAAGTGCCCCCGACCACAATGGTAGCACAGCCAGCTGGGGACCAGAGGGGACTCTGGCAATGCAGGTCCACCAATGGTGCCCCCCAGCCCACCAGCCAGCTGGCTGTGTCCACCGCCACACTGTAATGGGTGTCTACCCCATGTCCCCGGTGCCACACACACCCATGCCCCACATGCACACAGGCAGCCCACATGCTGGGCAGGAACTGAGCCAGGGCCCAGGTAGTGGGCCAGACCCCACAGCGCTGGTCACCCAACAGGGGATGCAGACACCCCACTCCAGTGTGCAGACATGTCCAGCAGGAGGATCCTGACTGTGTGCCACCCCCCGCACACACCTGCTTCCCACCCCTGACCACACCCCCACAGCGACGCTGCAGGCACAGAGCACACCCACCAATCCGGGAGATGGCCCCCACCACAATGTGGCACACCACTGTACACAGCCATGAACCACAGGAGCACTGCATGGCCACCCCCCCTGCACAGACACCACTGACCAACACCTGACCACTGCAGCATGGCTCCACATGCCACCTGCAGAGCAGACACGGAGAAAGGCATGTAGCTGAAAAATGCTTTATAAAGTTTAAAACCACAACAACAAATCAAGGTAACAGGGGCAGGGACAGGGGAGGGACAATAAAGGGTGGGGACAGGTAACAGGGGCTGTACAATGGGAAGGGGGACTGTGGGTTAACAGGACCAGCAAGGGAAAGGAGGGATAGGAACAGGGCCCCTCAATGGTGGCCATGGCCTGCCACCATGCCACATCTCTGCCTCCTCCAGTCTGCTGCTGACATTCTCTGCAGGGAGAACACAGCCGCCAGCACCCTCCTCACAACTACCAGTATCTGTCGCAGGAGCCTGGTGTGTGTTTGCCGAGCACATTGAGCAGAATGCCGTCCGACACCTATGTCATGGGACAAGACAGACAATCAGTGCAACAGCCCAGTGACATATGCCCACCCACAGCGTGCAATGGATGGCAGTACCACACACCCCCGGGGAGCCCAGAATGGACGCCCGTGGGGGGGGAGTGCCAGCCAACATTTTGGCATCCACGGTGGTGCAGAGGCAGATGCAGCTGTGCAATGGCCACAGGACCCTACCGTGACAGGCACATGGCACACAGCAACATCAGCACTGCAGCACAATTGGTGGCATCTGAGCGCATGCCCACCCCACCAACAGCCAGTACACTGTGGCCAAGGGATGGCATGCAGTGGCACACATGATGGACCATGTGATACACATACAGCTGTCACAGTGCATGGCGGAGGCCACCATGGCTGTACCCGATCCCCACCACCACCCCATCGTGACACTGAGAAGGAATGTGGAAATGCATACCTGCCCCACGCTGTGCAGCTGGAGCTGCCTGCTGCCCACCTGGCTGTGCAGCCCTGGCTGCCTCCATGGCTGCCCTGGCCCATCTATGGTCTTATGGCCATGTGAAGGGAATGAAGAGACGTGGACATCAGTTCACAGACATGCATGAGGAGTCCCCCACCACCACACAGTCTGCCATGCACTGGGTGAGTCCCTGTCTGTGTTTAGACCCACAAGCCAGCACAGCTGACACCGGAGCAGCAGCCATACCTGATGTGCGGTAACTTAGGCCAACAATGTACCCCTCTGTGGGCCATGCTGTGCAGGTCTGCCAACACCACAGTACAATGCCTGGCCATAACAGCAACATGAGCACACCTACCTGGCTGTGACACTGAACCTCGCAGGATGCATTCCTGCAGATGCCACAGGTGGTCCGGTGCCTCCACCAGAGGTCCCCATAGCAGTGCCTGCACTGCTCTTTTGAGTACCCAACACCAGTCCTCCATTCCATGACCTCCGTCACATGGTGCCACACCTCCACCCTGGTCTGCTGCAGTCTCACCTGGCCATATAGCTGGCTGTCATATGGCAGAACTACAGCCACCAGGTTGATCAGCACAACCTTGGACCAGTTGGCTGCCCTTCTGCTCTGCCTCTGCACCATGCTGAACCACCAGGTTACACAGGAACATGGCCATGTATCAGTGCACATGCCTACCACATGTGCAGGATGCATGATAGGGTAACAGGGCCGCAATCGCACAGCACTTGGCTGCGCGGTCACTGCACAGTGCAGGCCAATAGTGCAGTCTTGGGCATGCACAGCATGCTGGGGCCTAGTGGCGTAAAGGAGTCACGCCAGGACCCGTGGTTCAGAGGTCAGCACCCCCCACGTGCAGTGTGCAAGTGCGCGATAGAGGTGGTGCACACATGCGCCATGGCATACTGGTGCAGCATGCGCAGTGCTATGGCATTGTGCAAGCTGCGCAGGCCGCATGATAGCAGTGTGGCCAATGCCGCCACATGCGCACTGCAGGCATCTGCACCACACATGTGCAGGTATTGTGGCACAGACTTGCTCTGGCACAATCACGCGATATTCGAATGCCACATGCAAATCACCTCATGAGCCAATGCAAGGTGCAGTGGGGTGCATTGGCATATAATTACAATTGTGGAGAGCTAGGGGCCTGCTTGCAAGTGCAGGCCCAACTTTACTGCAGCTAAGACCACTGCCCTCTATGAGGCCTATATGGATCGGGAGTGTCAACTCAGCAGTGCAATGGGCACACCACAGAAGCTTGCGGTGGCCTGGGGGGAGAGGTGGCCCAGTATGTGAACACCCACGGGCGCCACTACCGCACCACCCAGGAGTGCAAGAAGAAGGTTGGCACAGACAGGAGGCATATCAATGACAAGGTTGCGGCCATCCGGGCATCCTGCAGGGCGACCGGTGGTGGGCTATCAACTGTGCCACTGCTGACTGCCACGGAGGAGCTTGTAGCATCCACCATCAGCCGTACAGTGGTGGAAGGCATACCTGGTGGTGGGTTCCAGATAGGTAGCAACCCCACAATGCATGGTGAGCATGTCCAGCTGGCAGGTGTGCTTGTCATGGGCGTGTCATGTAGGCACGTCTGAGGCCATTCCCACTGCCCTGTGCGTGTGTGGATGTGGACACACAGTGCAGCATGGTGGTGGGTGGCAACAGTGACATGGGTGGGGTTGGATGGTAGGGTGGGGCTGGGGGGATAGAGTAGGGGTGTGTGGGGGTGACCATGGGGTGTGCTGCTCCACTGACACACTGTTCTTGTTTTGCAGCACCAGCATGCCTCCATGCAGGAGAGCGGGAGGAGGTGGCCGTGAACATGGATGCCCGACCCTCGACCTCAATGGGCATCCAGAGTTGGGACAAGCCATGTCTCAGCAGTGTCGGGCATGTGGCTGTACCTGACATGGGGCTGGATGACCCCCTGGCTGGGTTCCTGCATGATGACAGCCTGGAGGTGCTGCATGCAGAGACCCAGCTTGACTTGGCATCTGACACTGATGATGACCTCACACTGGTACTGGAGAGCATAGGGGCCATGGTGCCTGATATGCCCCTACCTGCCACACAGGCACCAGCAGGTCCCAGTACTGTGCCCACTGCCACCCCCATCCCCGCTGGTGCAGCTGTGTGCGGTGCTGCAGCCATGTCCAGTGTGGATGGTGGTGGTGCTGTGGGTGCGGCGGAGGCACGGGGCCCTGCCCAGCAGACAGTTGGGCAGCAGCAGCAGGATTCAGGTCACATTGGGCAGCATGCCACAGTGCCCACCGCCAATGTGCCAGGTAACACTGTGGCCCCTGCACAGCCCACTGTGCAGCATCCACCTGAGTGGAAGGCAGTGCAATGGCATACCGACACCCTTTCTCCAGCCCAGTGGCCAGACCAGGAGGACCGGGAGGCTGAGAGGCTGCTGAAGCATACCTGGTTACTGCGGGCCTCCGTGGAGAACCAGGCATTGCTTGCTAGTGAGGTGCACACACTGCAGGCAGCAGTGTGCCAGATGGCCGAGCAGCGGAACAGGGGTGATGCGTGGCTGATGGACGGGCTTACCCAGATGCAGGAGGCCACGACTGAAGCATTGGTCCTAATGACCGGTGCCATTGTGGCATCAATGGACCACATGGCCAGTGCCATTGGCGGTGGCCCCTGGGCTCGGCCATATGCAGTGGACCCCCCACAGTGCACTGTCCATCCCACGGTCCCAGCGTCTGGTGACACTGGCACGGCGGATGCTGGGATCAGATGTCAGCATCCCAGACACCCCCGGGCTGGCCTGTTTGGCCGCTTGGACACCCCTGTGCATACACGGTCATGGTCCCACACATCAACCCCTGGGGGGCCTTCTGAGACACCTCCCCGTGGCTGATGCACAGCAGGCATCTGCCGATCGGCCCTGGTGTGGCCGCCCCCATGGCCGAGGTGGTCGTGGGACTGAGTGGTTGGTGTGATGTGTCTGCTGTCCTGCCCTACCATCTGCTGCTGTTGACACACACCTGTGGGGGGTGATGGTGCAGCTTACATGTGGTGGTGTGCATGTGTGTTGTGCTGCATGCCCCCTGTGTGTGTGTGAACTATACCTCTCAACTGTACCACATTACGAGGGAACGTTCCTCATTTTACTTCACAAAAGCTCCCTGTTCCACATTGTGAGGACTTGTCCCACATTCAGTATTAACATTTTAAAGCAAAAATCTATAGTAAATGATGCATAAATTATATTATTCAAGTAATAACAGACTTTCTGAACATAAATGCAAACATTTTAACAGTGTTCTGAGCTTCTTAGGTAAAGATTTGATTAAGTATTCCACGTTTTGCTAATTTGTTCCACATTTTGAGAGGCAATGTTCCACATTTGGGGAACAAAAGGTTGAGAGGTATGGACTGTGGACCATGCTGCTGGGGCATGTGGCATGGATATGATGATGGCAGCCAAGCATCGCTGCTGCCTGTGCACCGGTGTCATGCATCTGATCCATGCCATGTCCCTCACCCTGTGCGTGTGTGTGTGTGTATCCACCTGTGCACATGCCACTGCTGCATGCGTCTGTGTGTGCATGCCCGTATGTTCGTGGTCCTGCCCAGTCTGATGTACGCCCCTGTCCCAGCATGCCTACTACTACTACTGTGCCCATCCCATCCCCTGTGGTGTGTGCTGGGCTGTGTGGGCTACACCCGTGTGTCTGTGTACTCATCTTTGTTGTACATAATGCTCCCTTGTGATCATGTCACGGTGACGCTGTGCCTCCTGCACTGTTCTGGGATCTCTTCTGCCAAGGGGCACCTGCCCACTGCCCTCTGGCCAAGCACCACCATTGTCCCTGCTACTGTCACCCTCATCAGCCTCAACTACTATTCCATGGTCAATGGCCATGTTGTGCAGGATGCAGCAGACCAGGAATATGCCACAGGCTTGTGACGGACTGTATTGTAGGGCACTACCTGATCTGTCTAGGCAATGGAATCACATCTTCAGCGTGCCAAAGACACGCTTGATGATGTTGCATGTGCTGGCATTGGCCTCGCTATAGCTTTCCTCTGTGGGGGATGATGGTCACTGGTTGGGGGTGAGCAGATAAGGCCTTAGTGGGTATGCACTGTCGCCTGTATGGGTGACAACATGGTTATCCCTGTGCTGTGCAGTGCTGCCACCTGCTCCCTCCCAGCCACCACACACATCTCATCCACTGCCCCATCCTCCCTCACCCGCCTCTGGGGCAATGTCTCTCAGCCACCCTGGCACACATCCTTCTCACCTACAAGATGGCCTGTGGGGATGTCTCCCCACTCAAACCTATGGCACAGTGTGGAACTGTGCCATATAAAGGCATCATGTGCACTCCCGGGGTGTTTGGCACAGACACTGATGATGCACCCCATGGCATCGCACACCACCTGGCAGTTGATGGATGGGTATGCCTTTTGGTTGATGTACACCATGCCCTCTGGGCTGGGTGGTGTGCGGATGCCAACATGGGTGCAGTCTATTGCCCCAGTCATGCCTGGCATGCCTGCTACCCAGTGGAACTCCTACATGTTTGCTGTGCATTCTACCTGTCTGCTGGGGAAATGGATATACTATGCAGCATGTGGCAGCAGAGCGGTGAGGAACTGGGTGAGGAGGCAGGACGAGGCCAAACTGGGTGATGTCTGTGGTATCACCGTTGATCTGTGGAAGGTGCCCATGGCAAGCAGGCACATCACTGCAGTCATCTTCATCTCCACTGTCATGGCATGGCTACATCTGGTGGGTGCCTGCATCTCATCACTGCACAGCTCACAAAGCTGCCTCAGAACTGCCCTGTTCAGGCAATACCGGCCCATGATCTCTGTGTACCTAAAGTTCTCATTCATGATCCTGGCATGGTACCACCTGTCTCAGGCATACTGCCACCAGGCCCTTTGTCAGCCACGCCACTGTTCCTCCTGCCTTCCCATGCCTCTCATGATGGCATCCATCAGGAATGGGCCACTGTCCATTGTTCAGGCACTGGGTGTCTCCCTGGGTGCCACTCATGCTCTGTCCATCCGTCCGTCTATCAGTCTGTGTCACGCTCCCTCCCTCCCTGTCTGTCTCTCTCTCCCTCTGTGGCTTGCTCTCTCTCTCTCTGTCACTCCCTCTCACTCTCTCTCACTGTGCTTAGTGTCGCACATCTGCTGTCTCTGTGTTTCAGCCTATATTTATTGGCTCAAGTCTGCCTGGCACAACCTGGGGGTTTGCTCCACACTTCTGCCATGCTCTGGGGTTGAATATGCCATTGCTCCACTAATGCATGGGTATACCCCCTTGTACTTGCGCTACATACATTTTGGTTTTGCACTGGCTCAATGGAATTTGTGCTGCACTGCAGCTCCCTTTTAATATTGCTCAGTGGCGCATCTTCGGACTTGTGCTGGTGCATCTCAGTTGAGCCATGTACAAGTGCTCTGCATATCCCATCCTGAATAACCTTCAATCCACACCACAGTGTTACCACGCAGCACTGCAGAGAAAGAAAAAAAAAAAAGAAAAAAGGATCTCAAATGTTCATTACTGTGATTAGACTTCTAATCACAATAATGACCCCAGAGCCATTAATTTCCTATCGATTAATGGCCAGCTGGGTGGGATTGCCCCCTTCCCCCAGCCAGTCTCTAAGTCCAGGAAATTAATGACTCTTTGATCATTATTGCTTAAGTAGAAAGCAGTGATCACTCAGCTCTGGATATAGCAAATGATATTCCTCGTATTACTGTACTAATAGTGCAGCAGAACGAGAGAGAGAGAGAGAGAGAGAGAGATAGATAGATAGATAGATAGATAGATAGATAGATAGATAGACAGATAAACCAGGAATTTTTAAATGAGTCTGGCAGTTTCATTATTAAATAATAATCCAGGAAGATTTTTAAATGGAGTATGGTAAAAGCTTTTTTTTTTGTTGATTTTGATGTTTGTTACCCCAGAGATCAGCTGAGGTCTGTTTAGTTTTAAAACACTGTTGTACTAAAAATTATAAAAAGTGCAAGTATTGTTTTAGGTATTTGTCATAAAATGTTTGTATATATCATTGTTTAGATGTACATACTGTTGTAATTTTATTTTCTAGATGGCATCAGCATACAGACTAAGTTGGGCAACAGTGGATGGACTAGGCTGCCATTTCAAAACCTACCCAGACTCTCAAGACAGTAAGCTACTTGTTCAGGTTTTTGATACTTACTGGAAGTGAAAGGCAATACAAAGTTGAATTCAATACAGATTCACTACAAACTAAAAATTACACCCGGTTATCTTCACGATATTTAAAGAACACAACCATCTATGAAAAAGCAACAGAAAATAAAAATAAATTATTAGAGGCATAAGAAAGTGCTTTCTTATCTGAGTTCTTGTAATAATTATATTTATTTTGCAGGAAACCCATTTACTTAAGAGGGATGTGGGTAATTTGATGCGGGGCTGGGTGGGCAGAGAATTGTCTAGCTCCTTTACCTCAAAAAAGAGGGGAATGTCCATATTGGTGAAACGAGGTAGTGTTTTTATTCTAGAGCGATGGAACTCAGACAAGGAGGGGCATTGGGTGATGTTGCAGGGTAGAGTGGACAATATCTGGGTGTTGTTGGTTAATATATATGGCCCCAATGAAGACTCTCCTGATTTTTTCTCCCAATTAGCGCAGGCTGTATCCAAGTGGTATGTTCACTCTATGGTATTGATTTTAGGGGGGGGTATTTAGTCCTGGATCTGATGATAGATAGGTCCATGGTAGTAAAAGGGGCACCATCTCATCAGAGACTCCAGGGGGGGTAGAGTATTGTTGCATCTATGTCAAGAATTTAAGTTGATAGACTGCTGGAGGATATTTAACCACTTGGTTAAGGATTTTGCTTTTCATTCTTCAAGGTTTCAATCCAGCAGTCAGCTAGATTATTTTTTATGTAGTTCATTTATTTTGTCGGATTTGATAGCTCTCTCTCCCACAGATCGATTATTTTGTCAGACCATGCTCGTGTGAATCTGACTTGGGAGCTGCGACAGTGTGTCCCTAGAACTCCACATTGGCAGTTCAGTCTGGCTTTGCTTTGTATCAGGCAGTTTAAACAATGGCTGGCGGAGAAACAGATTTTTATTTTTCCTCTAACAACTCCACCGAAATTACCCCTTTTGTCTTGTGGGCTGCTTTCAAATCCTATATTCAGGGATGTATTGTTTCATATGATTCTTTTGTTAATATAAATTGTAAGGAGCAGGTAGAATCCCTTACAGGTTGTATACGGCAGCTAGAAGAGAAGAGAAGATTTATAGTTCTCTACCAGGTACAAATGGGAAAGTCCAGGAGCTGTTACTGTCTAAAGATAAGCTGAACAGTATTTTTTCTCAGAAAGTCCAACAAGCCTTTTTCTTTCTTAAACATGCTAACTGGGTGTCAGGGGATAAAGCTGGTAAGCTTTTAGTTTACAGATTACAGAGGAACTCTTTGGAGGCCCAGGTGTCATATTTATGTATGGCAGATGGGGGAATGATAACAGATGCAGGGGTAACTGTGGAGCAATTTTGGAAGTTTTACTTGAATTTATATTGGTCTGCGGTGAATCCCTCATCAGAGGATTACAAGGCATTTTTTGGGTCTATAACATTGCCTAGGCTGTTGGAGGTGATGGCTTCCCCCTTGGAAGTGGAAATTACCTTGCATGAGGTTCAGCAGGTGATTCAAGCCTTAGCCTTGGGCAAAGTTCCAGGCCTGGATGGGCTAAGCGTGGATTTTTACCAAGTGTTTGAACCACAACTTTCCCATCAGGCTGCTGGCTGTTTTTAGGATAATTGGGGAGTCCAGCTCCTTAGCTGATACCATGAAGAAAGCAACTGTCACTGTCCTGCCTAAACTAGGGAAAGACCCTACTCTTTGTGTCAATTATTGGCCTATGACATTGTTGAATGTTGATAGTAAAATATTGGCTAAAATTTTAGTGGCAAAGTTGGAAGGGGTATTGCCGTTGCTGGTGAGTAAGTCTCAATCTGGATTTACGAAAGGAAGGCAGGGCAGTGACAATTTGCGGGTGGTTATTGATTTGATTCAGGTGGCAGTGAAGGGTCTGGACTTGGCAGCACTGGTAGGGTTGGATGCTGAAAAAGCATTCAACTCTGTTGAATAGCAGTTTTTGCAGTTTGTGTTGGCTAGATTCAGATTAGGTCCTACGTTTCGGCATTGGATTAGTTGTTTGTGCTCAGATCCTTGGGCAAGGGTACTGGTAAATGAGGTACTGTGTGGTTGTCTTCTCCTTATCTCAGGGTATGAGATAGGGGTATCCATTAAGTCCATTGTTATTTTTGCTAGCTATGAAGCCATTAAATCTAGCTCTATCTCAGAACCCGAATATTACCAGTATTACAGTAGGGAGGAAATCTTTCTCCACTCTGTTATGTGCAGATGACATATTGTTGATGCTCTCGAGGGTAGAATCATCATTACCAAAGGCTTGGGAGGTGATATACTCCTTTGGTGGAATATCGGGTTTATGGATCAACTGAGGGAAAACAGAGATTTTGCCCTTGTATAACGCTGCCCCCTCCTGGGCGTCTGTGGGATCACATATTTTGAAATGGGCTCCAGATGAGGTGAAGTATTTAGGTATGTTTATTTCAGATAAGCTTCAAGGTATGTGTTCTTGGAATCTTTTGGGTGTTTTAGAGGACACTTAGCTTCATTTTGATAGGTGGAAAAAGCTTAATATGTCCGTCCCAGGAAAGATAGCCACCATCAAGACAATGGTGTTCCCCCGGATTTTTTACAAGCCAAGTAACCTGCTTCTCATCATCCCAAAGGGTTATTGGGCTAAAATGGATAACGTATTGTCTGATTTTATTTGGGAAGGCACTCCCCCTTGTTTTAGCAGATGGACTCTTTGCACACCTGGGTTAGAATTTCCTCTGGTTGTGAGGGTATCATTTATGTCAGGGGGTAAAACAGACTTTAAACTGGGTGTCACCTTCTTTTGCTGGGTCACCTCTTTAGGTTGAGAATGAGCAAGCTTTGTTAGGGGAGGTCCCATTGGCTGTTCTTTTGCACAACCCTTCATTACACCCACGGGGTGAGACTTTACCTATGTTATTTTCTCATAAGGCTTGGGGAAGGTTTTTTTAGGACATTAGGCTGGGATGCTACTTTTTTGGGGAGGTATGAACCACTATGGAACAATCCTGCTATTTTGGTAGGGGATGATTGTATTTATTGGAGTTCATGGGCACTTAAGGGTCTGAGAGTAGTGGAGGATTTGGTGGACCAGGAGAAGGGTTTCTTGGTTTCTTTTCAGGATATACAGTTACAATTCAATATTCCATCTAGGCATATTTGGAGGTACTTTCAACTTTGACATGCCCTCTCAACAACGTTTTTTAAATCCTATTCTCTTCTGGATCATGAATTCACAACCCATCTGCAGAAATGGTTTAAGGCTCTCAGGTGGCATATAAGCCTCTTGTATTAAGAAATGCAGAAGGTTTATTTGCCGAATTGGGACTTGCATAGGATTAAGTGGGGGGAAGACATGCATATGGATTTGGATGTGGTTGGTTGGAGTAGGTGCTGGCATTCAGCGTATGAGGCGTCAATGAATCCCAAACTCCAACTTCTCCAAAAGAAGGTGTTAAGTAGATGGCACCACAAACTGGTTCTGTTAGTAAAAATGGGTCTTTTGGGTTCAGATTTGTGTTGACAATATCAGAGAGATGCTGGGTCAATTTTCCATGTATTATGGGACTGTACTTTGTTAATTGAGTGGTGGGCTGGTATAATTAAATGTTTGGAAGATATCCTACAAATCCCCATTCCTAAATCTCCTGTTTTTTGGATTCTGTGGGATCAAGGGCTTCTGCAAGATGCATAGCATTAATACTGCCTTAATTGCCTTTACAGATTACGTGCTTGAGGCACTTGACCAGGGCCAATTGGTCGGAGCAATCATCATAGACCTAACCAAGGCTTTTGACCTTGTGAATCATCAGCTGCTGCTGCACAGACTAAGCTGCCTTGGACTATCCCCCGACACGGTCAGTTGGTTCTCCAGCTACTTGTCTGGGCACTCTCAGCATGTGAGAATCAACGGAGTTATCTCCAAGACCAGTGAAGTCACAGTGGGTGTCCTGCAGGGGTCCATCCTGGGCCCACTCCTGTTCAGCCTCTTTGTGAACAACCTTCCAGAGGTGTGCCCCTCCTCCAAGGTACTGCTCTATGCAGATGACACAGTGGTGCTTTCTCGAGGCTCTTGCCAAGATGCACTTATTAAGGACATGCAGTACAAGTTTGACCTCCTACAGGATTGGCTCAAAGACAGCATGCTAGTGCTCAGCAGCTAAACAAAACAAATCAATGCTCTTTGCCGGAAGCCAAAAGAGGAGATGTACCACTCCCTTCTCAATTTTGTGCAACTCCCATTCCACCCTTGAGCAGGTGCCTTTGTTCAAGTACCTAGGGATTACAATCGACGAGTCCCTCTCCTTCAATGAACATATACGAAATATTACCACTGCTGCTAATAGGAAGTTAGGGGCCCTATATAGGCTTCAGTTCTGCCTCACACTTGAGGCTAGGGTCCAGGCAGTAAGAGGGACAGTTCTACCCATCCTGGACTATGATAATGTGGTATATGGTGTAGCCTCTGAAACCAGCCTGCACATGGTCCATACTACCCTCAACAAAGCATGCCGCTTTATTTTAGGTGCAGATCGCCTTACACACTCATGCAACCTTTATATTGGGGCACAATGGCTTCCTCTCATGGACTGAATCAAGCTCCACTCCTGCCTTCTAGGGAAGAAGGCTCTTCTAGGTCTTGCACCTCCCCCACAAGCCTTATTCCATCTGGTCCCGACTGAGCACTCCATGAGAAGTGTTACAAGACACGCCCTAGCAGTACCTTTCAGAAGAACTGACTTGGGGAGGTGAGGCTTTGCAGTAAGGGCCCCCACCTGGCTAAATGAGCTCCCCCAGAGCACTACTAGCCTTACTTGCCTTGACCAGTTCAAATCTGAAATTCAGAAGTCCATCTCTCCTCCAGTACAAAGTTGCTGTAAAGAACACCCCAACCATTTCTAGCCCTCCCAGTGCCCCCTGACACAATATGGCTTGGCTGCGGTGACACGTGGCTCCTAAGAATCTCCCGCTAATCCCTACCTACCCACCCCTTGGTCCCTCATTCCCCTCACCCCCTCACCCACTTAGCCCTCCTGGCCCTCCATACCCCCCACCTCCACACCCACGTAGCCCCCCCTGACCCTTAAGCTATCACCCACCATTGTGCTCTCCCTCTCAACCATCTAGCCTGTAGCCTACTCTCCCTTAATGGCTGTACTTGTTGGTGGTCACATTAATTGTTCACTCCCGGGAACCTATCTAAGCTTCATGGCTGCATTCTGGGAATTCTCATAGTTTGTACATAGTTGGAATCTGCACTTTATTCACCTAATCTGTTATGGGACTATTTTCCTCTGTATTATGTAATTAAGTGATGGCTTTTGCAATGTATTCTGTCTCTCCCCATCCTTCTATTTGTAATGCTGTCTAGCCTTTTTAATAATGTGTAGCTGACAATGCCTTCTAGCTGCTTCTGTTTTTCTCCACTGTCCATGTACTTGATGTTCCCCCACCCTCTGTTCGACGAGGATCCTTTGCAAATGAGCTATTAGCTCAAAGGTTGTAATTCTGATTTCACAATAAATAAATAAATAAATAATACCTTCCAGAATTACAAATCACACCTGACCAGACCAAGCTCCCCTCTGTGCTATGCAGGAAACAGAGAGGGCAGGCAACACTGCTATTG
Organism: Neoceratodus forsteri; assembly: GCA_016271365.2. Classification (NCBI taxonomy): domain Eukaryota; kingdom Metazoa; phylum Chordata; order Ceratodontiformes; family Ceratodontidae; genus Neoceratodus; species Neoceratodus forsteri. The sequence goes on along the minus strand of CM057450.1, from coordinate 1,732,135,099 downwards.
ACCTATTGTATGTAGAGGACCAGTTAAAAAAAGTTGTGCACAGGTTGCGATCAGAAGGAGCAGTCATAAATGCAAGAGTGATGCAAGCAGCCAGTCTTGGTATAATGAAAGTTAATGGGCAACACATGCTGTCAGAGGATGGTGGCCATCTTAATCTGTCACTTAAGTGGACTTGGAAATTTCTAAGCAGAATGGGCTACAGCAGAAGAAAGGGAATCAAAGCAGGCAGAATCCCCCCTTTAAACTTTCCTGACCTTGAAGCTGGCATCCTCAAAAGAATTGCAAAGGCAAGTGCACAGGAGCTTATACCAAAAGATTGCATCATAAATCTTGATGAAACTGGTGTTAAAATGGTTCCCATTTCTGAATGGACAATGGCAACAACAGGACCTAAATATGGTAGGAGTCAGTAACCAGACTAGAGGACATGCATCAAGTGCCACTAGTGTTAGCATATACTGTACATTGGCAGGATACTACTTATCACCCCAGGCCCCAGGTATTATGCAAGGGAAAAACCCAAGCATGTCACCCCAACACAAGTTTCCCATAGACTGGCACATCAACCATTCAGTGACCCATTGGACTGATGAATCTACAGTGCTGGAGTATGTGGATCGTGTGCTTGTTCCTATATTCACCCCCTTGCCTCACTCCTCAACCTCTTTTCTCTTGCTACTATCCCTACAGAATGGAAGCATGCCATTGTTATCTCCCTCCCAAAAGGTGGCGACCCCTCCTCCATTGGAAATTATAGATCTATCTCTCTCTACTCCCCATTCCTGCAAAACTTCAGGAATGCCTTGTTCTCTCTCCCAGCTCTCCTGCTTCCTCGACTCCACCTCTTTCTTCACTCCCTACCGGTGTGGGTTTAGGAAGTCCCACTCAACCACAACCTCCCTAATGAGGCTCACTGACTCCATTCTTACCGACATGGCCCATGGTCTCATCACGTCTGCCATATTCGTCGACCTTGTAAAGGCTTTCGACACTGACTCCCACCCTCTCCTCTTAACCAAGCTATTATTAGCAAGGCTCTCTAGGGAGGCCACCAACTGGTTCCACTCCTACCTTTTAGGTAGCACTCAAGCTGTCAGGATTGGTGACTCTCTCTCGTCTCCTCCCTCCCCATCACCACTGGTGTACATCAAGTCTTTGTCCTTGGCCCCCTAGTGTTCTCTGTCTTCCTCAATGATCTGCCCACTGCCTGCCCACACACATCCATCCACATGTATGCAGACGACACCATCCTGTGTACATCAGGCCCCTCTACCTCTGATGTTGCAACCAGACTACAGTGTGACTTCAAGAATGTCCAGCACTGGTTTAGAGCATATCATCTCTTCCTGAATGCTAAGAAAACATTCTCCATGTCCTTTGGCACTAGGCAGAGACTCTCTCAGCTCCCCTCCCTTCCCATTTTCCACACCCTAGATGAGACGAAACTGGAGGGCTGCACCTCCTTTAGATACCTTGGGGCCTGGCTTGACCAGCACCTCAACTTTTCTGAACATATTGAGGACATCCACAAGAAACTGCACCCCAAACTGGGTGCCCTGTATTGCAACTGTGGGTGCATCCCGCTGCCAGCTCACCATGCAATAGAACAGAAAATGATCCTCCCCATTTTCGACTATGGGGATGTACTCTACAGTGCCGCTCCCAAAACTTCCCTAACTAGACTGGATACCCTCTTTTACTCCTTCTGTCATTTTGCCCTTGACTATCCTCACAGTTCCCATCATTGTGCCCTTTACCAAGCCCTATCCCTCCGATCCCTTCAGGATTGGAGGCTGGCCCATTGCGCTAGACTTATGGCAAGATTCTGGTCACAGTCCCTGCCCTCTCATCTCTTTTCCTCACTTGCCCCCTCCCCTCTCCCCTCCACTCCTTCAAACACTATGACCCCTGCGCACTGTCCATCCCACGCATGTTCACCTCTGCTGGCCAGGCTGACTTCTGTTACTGCTTGCCTAAGCTGTGCAATTTTCTCCCCCTACCATCTGCCATGCCCCTACCCCCTGCTGCCTTAACACCCCCCTTAAGCCCACTTCCACTCCACTTGTTCCTGCTATAAATCATCCTATTAACTGTGTTATGTCATGGCATTTAGCACGAGGGTAGGTTGGACTGCCAAACCCCGGCTGTTGCCTTAGCTGTTACCTGTGCATTATTACCGGTGTATCTTCTGTGCAAATCCTACTATATCATAATTACTGTGCATTTGCTACTTATGGTTACCCATTCTCTGTATAGTAAAAATACCTGTACATTTCTACTCTTGTAATTATTTGCAAACACTTCTTCTTTCATATTTACTATGTAAACATCTCCATTTTGTACTTATTATTGTAAACGACTGAACCTTCTTCCATGTACCCCTCCCTCCCGTCGCATCTGGAAATAAGCAGGTGTCTGCTCAGTATGCTTTCCTGGTGAAACTTTTAAATAAATAAATACTGCTCACACAAAACTGCATCTTGGCCTTCTAGATGAGCAGAAGGCTTTATTGTTAATGGACTTGTTTAGGGCACACACAACCTCCGAAGTATTGGATAAACTACAGGACTGTAACATTGTCCCCGTTTTTATCCCTGCCTCACGTACCGATCTGATACAGCCTCTCAACATTCCCATGAATAAAAGTTTTTTTAAATACTGCTTGAAAAAACATTTTACAAACTGCTACACAGGGCTGGTAGTGGAGCAGCTGTCGAGGGGCGAATCTGAAATAAATACATACAAATGTGCCAGCAGAAACAGACCATCCAGTCTATCTAAGTCTGCTTGAGTGTGCAGCTAGCAACCATGTTTGCAACTGCCCCACTTCCCTCCCCTTTGTCATCACACTGCCACTGCCAAAGTTGATTTGACATTACACCACTTAAAAGAGAAGCATGCCCAGTGGCTGGAAGCAAGCTTCACTGTGCTCAGTGCCAGGAGTGAAGACTGCGTCCATGGTTTTGTTCAGGCTGGCATCACCAACATGCATGAGAACTGTCCGAACTCAGTACCCTGTAAGTCACTTACACTGCTTGTTTTTCAGAGTTCCTCTTTTCAGGAGTACAGCTTCTCATTCTTCCACTTTGTTTATTTCAGGTACCTGCACAACTGTAGATGTCGCTGTTGCTATGCCAACTGGTGAAGACTCATGAGGCTGAGGACACTGAATGAACACGTGGACTCAGAATGCTGTAGAACGTGAGTGGAGCACCAGAATCGGCATTTTGTTAAACTTTCATTATTTGTAATTTTTTGGTATTGTGTAAATGATAAATGAAGATTAAGTAAAGAACTCACAAAGCACCCCCTTGATTTATGCTTAAAGCTGTGTATGGTGCATGTCGTTTGGTGTCCGGTGTGAGTGTGGATGGGCAAACGATTCAGGTCTGTGAACTTTATTTCCCTATCCTTGCAAAGTCCGGAAAAAAGTAATGTGAGGAGAGTGACTAGGTGTGGCTATCTTTCATTTATTTATTTATATATATTTTTAACAGGGTAAGCACACTGGACCAGAGGACCTTTTTCAGGTGCAACACTGGCCATCAAGATGGGAGACTGCACTGTACAAAAACAGAAGATATAAGCATTGTTACAACACAGTACAGAAGAATACAGTAGACATTTTGATTTTACACAGTACCGACATAAAGAGCATGGATTAGTTACAATCATTGACCTTCAACATTTAACCCCTGTAGAGGAAAAAGAGAAACTAGAGCATTCCAATCCCAGCAAACAGTTCCAGGCAATGCTAGCCTATTTCCATTGACAGACAGCCTTCAGACATACTGCAGCAATAATGATTTTTACCAGAGAGATGTATCTTAAAACCCCTTTTCATAGGGAGCTGTCAAAAGACATTCTAGTGCTTAATTGCTATGAAGTGTATTTGGGTGGGCTAGTATTTGCAGTCTACATTTGCCATTTGGATCTTCCAGAAATGCAGTTTAAAAGTGGGAGGGGATTTTAGGGACTGGAGCTCAGCTGGTAGAGAATTCCATAACCTGGGTGCATCATTGGAAAATGCTCTCTGCCCCATTGCTGTGGTTATTTTGGGACATTCAAGGGCAAGGCCAGGTCAATGTCAATGGCTCAACAGGTAGCACACTCATCTCTGAGGCCAGAAGATCAGAAGGCTGTGGGTTCTATCCCCACACCAGGCACTTGGGTGAATATCCCAATACTGACACTGTAGTGCAGCATGAGGGGGGGTGCTGCACTCCTGAGATGCCATCTTTTGGATAAGATGTTAAACTGAGGTCCCGTCTGCCTGTTCCGGTGGTTGTTCAGGTGGATGTTAAAGATCCCATTGCACTTCTCGAAAAGAGTAGGTCAAATTCCCCTGTATCCTGGCCAAATTTCCTCCATTCACTAGAAATACCACCAAAGCTTAATCTGATTCAGTTTCAGTTGGTTACCATCTGTATCCCCACCCCCAGGTCACCCCGGAAAAAGGGACTTCTAGTCTCAGTGTGCTTACCCGGTAAACAAAAATTCAATAAATAAAATAAATAAATAAGGCATGAGGAAAACCTGAGCTATCTGGAGACCTGCTTCCTGGTAAGCATGCTTAAGAGTGGAGACCGTACCCCATTGCAGAGTGCCTTACAGATGAAGGTCTCATACAGAAGGTCCCTGGAAGCTTGAGGTGGCAGCCATATAGAGTGCAGTGGTGAGTGTTATAATCTGGTAAGCTGAAGGTGTCTGGAGGTGGCTATCTGGTAAACTGTTGCCCATGTGTGGGTGGCTATCAGGTAAGCTTGATGTCAACCGGAATTATGTATTGTTGATGTTTGGCTTGTATTCCCTATCCTTGCAAAGTGTTCCCTGTCAAGAAAAAAGAAATGTTGGGAGGAGTGACTAGGGGTGAATATCTGGTCAGCTGTTGCTGTCTGGGGGCAGCTATCGGGTAAGCTTGATGTCGACTGGAATATTATTGATGGTAATCTTTATTTAGCTGATGCTTTATTTTCACTTACAATGCTCCATTCACTAATATAGTGAAAATAAAAAGTCAGTGAATATAAGCTGCTATACAGTATCCTATTAACTCCCTTGAAAAGTCACCATATTTACTTATATATATTAAGCCAAAAGAATGGGAAGAGTAGTAAAGAAGTACCGAATGGGAGTTTAAAGGGATCTATAGGATAGAGTAAGAAAACATAGAAACATAGAATGTGTCAGCAGAAAAGGATTGCCAAGTCCACCCAGTCTGCCCAGTATGCCTAGCAAACCACTAGGACTTTGCTGGTGCACCCCTTTATGGTGACACCCCAACAGTAAAACAAGAAAAAAGACCATTACAGTGACATTCGAGGTAATGGTCCTTTTTCCCTATTTCACCTTCCCCCAGTGTTCCACCCCCTTCCTGGACCAACTCCAACCTGGAGTTGGAATCTTAAAGTCCAGGGAGTGCAGGGGGCATAGCCCCCTGCATGGAGGGTGTGAGGGGCACAGACCCCCAAAGAAAACACCCACAGAACAGGTGGCACAATACCTGCTTCGGTATTGTGTCATCGCTGTGGGGGAGGTCAACATTGTCACTGCCGACATAACTTGGTGCTTCCGGACTTTGCTATTGCCTACTGTCTGCCCCCCTCCCCAGAACTAACAGCCCTTTGTGTCTATCCCATGTTCTTTTAACCCCGTCCCACAGTTTTTGCTTCCATCACCTCCCTTGGGAGCCAGGTCCAGTTGTCCAACACCCTCTCCATAAAGAAGGATTTCCTGATGTTCCCCCTGAACCGTCCCCCTACTATCTACAAATCATGCCCCCTTGTTTTCTATTGTTCCCTTAGCTGGACAATATCCCCTACCGGCACCCTGTTTATACCCCTAATATACTTGAATGTCTCAATCATGCCCCCCCATCCCTCCTTGTTCAAGTGTGTACATACTGAGGTCCCTCAGCTTTTCCTCATATGACAGATGCCCAAGACCCCCTACCATTTTTGTTGCCTGCCTCTGGACACACTTGACCCTGTCCACATCCTTATTGAGGTATGGCCTTCAGAACTGCACCCCATACTCAAGGTGGGGGCTGACAAGCTGCCTGTACAAGGGCATTATGACCTACCTCTTCCGCTAGCTTTACTCCTGCTGATACAACCCAGCATCTTACTGGCCCTCACCAAAACATTTTCATGTTACTTTTTCACTTTCAGGTCCCATGAAATGATTATGCTATGGTCCCTTTCCATCTCAGTAACCTCTAGGGTATGCCCCCTCCCATGCTGTATTCCACACCCTGGTTATTTTTGCCTAAGTGCATGATCTTACATTTTTTTGTGTTGAAGGCCAGTTGTCACACCCTTGACCATCCCTCCAGCTTCTCCAGATCCCTGCGCATGCTCTCAACTCCTCAGGTGCATCCACTCTATTGCAGACCTTTGCATCATCTGCGAATAGACACACTCTTCCCTCTAGCCCCTCCGCTATGTCCCTGAAAAATATATTGAAAAGGATTGGCCCCAGCACCAACCACTGAGGTACCCCACTGGTGACCATACCCTCTCCTGATTGTACTCCATTCACAATCACCCTTTGCTTTCTGCCCTCCAGCCAGTTCTGCAGTCACTTAACCACAAGCAGCCCCAACCAAAGGCAACTCATTTTGTGCAGTAGTCTCCTGTGTGGCACAGAATCAAATGCCTTTTTGAAGTCCAGATATGCAACAGCTATACAGCCCTCTGGTCCAGAACCCTGGTGACCCTGTCAAAAGAACTTTGTTAAGTTCATTTGACACAATCTTCCCTCTGTGAACCTATGTTGCTGCTGATCCTGAAGACCATTGGCCTCCAGATAGCTAATGATTCACTTTTGAGCAGCTTCTCCCAGATCTTGCCACCAATATCAAGCTTACTGGCCTATAATTGCCTGACTCTTCCTTGTCCTCCCTCCTTTTGAAGGAGCACCACATCCACCCTTTTCTAGTCATCAGGGATCTCCCCTGACTCCAAGGATCTAATGAAGAGGTTGGCCAGAGGTTCCACAAACACTTTCCTAAGCTTCCTTAGTACCCTGGGGTGCACCCCATCTGGACCCATTGCCTTGTCCACCCTCAACCCCTCAGGTTCCCTCAGGAAGGCACGGTACATTTTGTGGCTCAGTATAGTGACAGAGATGGGGGCGTGGCATGGGAAGGGAAATGCGGACACCAGAGGGATATAGGAGGAGGAGGGGTTGCGGCTGGCAGGATGGAGGTGGTGAGGTCATGAGGGATGGGGACAAGCTCCAGGGGAGCAGGGGCAGAAGTAGGAATGTGGGGGACAGGCTAGTAATCTGCAATGGATATGGGTTGGCAATCTAGATGGGCACATGATGGCGGCTACTGGAGTGTCCCATTTATTGAAGAATAACATAGAAACATAGAAACATAGAATTTGATGGCAGATAAGCACTGCTTGTCCCACCTAATCTGCCCATTTTCCTACCTAATGAATAAGCTGTAGATCCTAGTTAACCAACAGCCTACATCTTCCTACCCCCCACCAGAATTGCCTTATGTCTGTCCCATGCATTCTTGAATTCCCCCACTGTTTTTCACTCCACGATCTCCTCAGGAAGGCTGTTCCATACATCCACAACCCTTTCCATGAAAAAATACTTCCTCACATTACCTCTGAGCCGTCCCCCCTCTATCTTCAAACTGTGCCCCCTTGTTCTTGCACATCTCTTTTTCTGAAAGATGCTACCCTCTTGGACTTTGTTGATTCCCTTGAGGTACTTGAAAGTTTCTATCATGTCCCCTCTCTCCCTCCTTTCCTCAAGGGTATACATATTAAGCTCCTTTAATCTCTCTTTGTATGTCTTATGGTGCAGACCCTGCACCATTGTGATTGCCTACAGTGGATGGAGGTGGAGATAGGGAGGTTGAGGAACATGGTCAGAGCGGTTGGGGTAGGTAGGCACAAGTGGAGGGAGAAGATGCCAAGGAGAAATATAAAGAGGGAGCGAGGACACAGCGGATGATGGGGTGGGGACTGGGGTCATGCAGCAGGTATGAGGTACTGGCCACTGAAGTAGAAGGGGGAGTGAGATGCTTGGGAGAGGGGAACAGGGACCAGTGCTACAGAGGGGGACATTGGTACATCGGGGAGAGGGGGCAAAGCCATGGTAACAGCAGGCGGGAGTACCCAGGAGGAAGGGAACATGGTGTAGTGAGAGATGGGGCAGACCACAAGGGGAGAATGGATGCTTAGGAGAGAGGGTGCAAGTGTGGACAGGAGGCTGGACAAGGGGTGGGGAGGAGAAGGAGTAAGAAGATCAGCTCCAGAAATTAAGGGACAGGGAAGGAACGAAGACCATGAGAAGGATGGGGGGGAGGGTGCAGCCAGAAGGGGAGTGTGGGGGGGTGTTATACTGATAGGAGATTCTATCCTGAAAGAGAGCAGGTGGGGGGGATGAAAGACACAGTGGGATTTGGGTGGAACCTGTACCAGGCCTGACAGCAGACAGGGCAGGCACAGGCTCTGAGGAAGTATGTTAGGGGAGGATGGCAGGAATCTCACATGGTGGTACATGTGGGCACAAATAACCTGAGGGGGCTTAATGGTGGAATTCATACAGGAGAGGTTTGAGGAACTAGGGAAGCTATTCTTGGAAATAGGGAGGTCCGTGGCATTCTCGGAGGTGCTACCAGTCCCAAGGGCAAGTAGGGCTAGAAAAGAAAGGACAGTGGAGTTCAACTTCTTGCTGAGAGATAGGTGTAAAGCACAAGGGTATGGGTTGGTAGGAGGATAGGGTGATACATGGACTAACAGAGAAGTGTACTCAAAGGACAGTTTACACCTGAATGGTGCAGGTAAGGGGGTGTTAAAGAGCAAATTAGAGGATTATATTGTTTCGAGAAGGTAGTTAAACTAGGTGGGGGGGGAGATGAGAGCACAGGTAGCATGCAGGCTCGCCAGGTTGGAGTGCAAAACACGCTGTCCCCACTTGATAATGTTGAGGGTAAGGGTACAGGACCACTGAGAGGAGGGGGGCAGACTAAGGAGCCGAGGGGGAGGACCGATGGGAATGGGTGGAAAGTGATCTCCCTAAATCCAAGGAGCTTGGGTCATAAAACAGTAGAGCTTCAGGTGCTCCTTGCGGAAGGGAGTGTGGATGTTGCTGCAGTGACTGAGAGTTGGGCCACCCAGTACCATGGCTGGATCGGGCAGTCCTGAGGTATAAAATTTACAGGAAAGATGGGGTGAGTAGGGTGGGGTAACACTCTATGTGATGGAAGGGATCAGATGTATGAGGGATGGGGGAGGAAGGGAGGACAGAGGCACTATAGATACAGCTTCTGGACTCCAAAAGTAGAAAGCTGAGGCTCGGGGTTGTGTACAGACCACCAGCTCAATCAGTGGAACTGGACAGGGAGTTAGTGGAACAAATAAGGAGGGTGTGTAGAAAGGGGAGTGTGGTGATTGTGGGGGATTTCAAACTGCAAGGGGTAGACTGGAGCACCCCTGCCACCTCTAGTGCCGGGGAGCAGGTGCTCCTGGACACAATCCAAGATGGTCTCCTGACACAGCAGGTCAGTGGGCCAACACAACTAGGTAACACACTGGACTTGGTGCTGTCAAATGGGGAGGCAGTGAGGGAAACAATGGTGGAAGACCCACTAGCTGGTAGTGACCACCAAACAGTGTGGTTCACTCTCAAGTTGGGCAGGGAGTCTGGAGGCACAGTAACAAAGGTGGTGGAGTTTAGGAGGGTGAACTTCAGGAGGATGAGAGAAATACTGCCACAGAGACTTCAAGATATTAGGCCAGAGGTGGATGCACAGCAAAAGTGGGAAATTATTAAAACTGGGCTAACAGAGGCTACAGAAGCTTGCACCAGGACTAAGAGCAAGAAGTGCAGAGCCAGGAAACCATACTGGCTGAACAGAGAAGTGTTGGAGGGGGTGAGGGCGAAGAGAGCTGCATACCAGAAATTCAGGAGAATGAGTAAGGAAGAGGACAGGGAGGTTTATGTGAGTTGGTTCAAGGAGGTAACCAAGCGAGTGAGAGTAGCTAAGGCTTCCAGGGATCTAAAGTTAGCACAGGGCATTAAGGGAGGGGAGAAGGACTTTTTTAGATATTTCAGGGAAAAGAGGAATTGCAGAGACCATATAGTTAAGATAAAGTGTTGAGGAGCGTGGATGGAAAAGGGGGAAGGGAACAAGCGGGGATGTGGATGGAAAAGGGCGAGGAACAAGCAGAAGTACTAAATGAATACATATGCTCCGTTTTCATAAAAGAGAAGGATGGTCCACTACCACCATGGACTGGGAGGGTGGGGGTGGCAGGGGAGGAGGAAATGATGGATGGAATGATCAAAGGGAGTAGAGTACTAGAGGGTCTGGGGGCATTAAGGGTGGACAAGGCACCAGGTCCTGATGGTATCCACCCCAGGGTGCTGAGGGAGATGGCAGAGGTGTTGGCCAAGCTGCTGGTGAAACTGTTCAGCACCTCCCTGGACACAGGATGGGTGCCTCAGGACTGGAGGGTGGCCCATGTGGTGCCCATACACAAGAGTGGCCCTAGGGATGAGCCAGGAAATTATCGGCCTGTCAGTTTCACTTCCATAGTGGGTATACTTATGGAGATGATGCTGAAGGAGAGGCTGGTGTCATTGCTCGAGGGTAATGACCTCAGGATTGGCGGCAGCATGAGTTCATCTTGAGGAGATCTTGTCAGACCAATCTAATAGAATATTATGACTGGGTAACAAGAGAGCTGGATATGGGCCATGCTGTAGATGTCCTGTACTTGGGTTTCAGCAAGTCCTTTGATTCAGTGGCTCATGGGAGGCTGCAGGGGAAGCTGAGTGCTGCGGGGTGGGGACAAAGCTGACAAACTGGATATGGAACTGACTGCAGGGGAGGCTGCAATGGGTGGTAGTGGGGGGGGGTGGCTCTCGCCACCTAGACCAGTGACTAGTGGTGTGCCGCAGGGCTTGGTGCTGGGCCTGGTGCTGTTTGGGCTCTTTCTCTCAGATATTGCACATGGAGTTGGGAGCAGGGTTAGTCTTTTCACAGATGATACCAAAGTCGGAGCAGTGGTGGATGAAGAGGATGGATGGAAACAACTACAAGGGGACCTAACCAAACTGTAGGTATGGTCAGAGAAGTGGCAGCTGGGATTCAATGCAAAAAATTGCAGTGTTATGCACTTTGGGGGAAAGAACCCAAGGAGGGACTATTGGTTGGGAGGGGTGAGGCTGGGGATCACTGAGGAAAGGAAGGACCTAGAGGTGTTGGTAACAGGGAGCTTGAACAACTCTGCCCAATGCAGGAAAGCAGCAGCTAAGGCGAACAGGATGCTGGGCTGCATCGCAAGGGGTTTCTCATTCAGGCATAGGGAGGTGATCCTGCCCCTCCATAGATCTTTGGTCAGACTGCACTTGGAGTGCTGTGTGTAGTACTGGTGGACATATCTGAAGAGGGATATTAATTTACTGGAAGGTGTGCAACAGAGGGCAACAAAAATGCTACAGGGGATGGAGGGCAAGGCCTACGAGGACAGGCTGAATGAGCTGAATATGTACAAGCTGGAGGAGAGGAGGGATGGGGGGATATGACTGAAACATTCAAGTATTTGAGGGGGATAAACAAAGCTTGCACTGAAGGGGTGTTTAAACTGAGGAATGGTAGGGACACGAGGGGGCATGGACTAAGATTGGAGGGCGGAAGATTTAAGAGGGAGATTAGGAGGCATTACTTCATGGAGAGGGTGATGTCTAAATGGAACGCTGTACCAGAGGGGGTGGTATCATGTAAGACAGTAGGAAGTTTTAAAAGGGCATGGGACAGAGGACGAGGCAGGGTCTGGGTGGAGGGGGCTGAGGCCGTCATGGGAATGACAGATGGGGAAGGGGTTGGGGCAGCTGCAATCTAGGGGGGTAGCTGCACACTCGGGCAGACATTAATAGACTGGGTGGTCTGTTTCTGCTGGCAGATTCATATGTTTATATGTTCATAGGCTCTCCTCCACATGGAACGGACTGGGAGTCAACCCCCCACCCTCTCATGTTTCCTGGTTTTCTGGATCTCCCCCTCCTTCTCAACCGTGAACACAGAGTAGAAGTAGTTATTGAGCAATTCCACCTTCCCATGGTCTTCTTCCACCAATTCCCCTTCTCCAATTTTTCAACCTGACTATTCCTCACCTTGACTTTCTCCTTTCGCACAAATACCGGAAGAAAGTTTTATCCCCCCCCCCCCTTTACTGCATTAGCTATATTCTCTTCCATTCTTGCTTTTGCCCTCTTGATTTCCCTGCCTGCTTCTCTCTGCTTCTGCTGGTATATAACCCTATCCTCCTCCCTCTGTGTCCCTGTATACCTCCTAAACACCTTCCTCTAATCCCTAACCTTCTCTGACTCCTCTTTATTGAACCAAAGTGGCTTTCTCTCTTTTTTCTGTCTATTTATCTTCTTGACACAAAGGCTAGTGACCTCCACTATTGCCTCTCATGTTTGACCCCACATTTCCTCCACCTTTCTTTGTTCCCCTGCCCTTGTTAATGCTTTCTGGACACTTTCTCCCATTTTCTGGCAGTCTGCATGCCTAAAGTCCAGCACCTTCACTCTTGGCCGATGCACCTCCGCAGATATTCTAACCGTGAAACAAACAGTGCTGTAGTCACTAATGCCCAGGTTCTCCCCTACAGAAATCTCTCCCACCCTTTCCACATTTGTGAGAAGCACATCAAGGATCACTCCCTCCCTAGTGGATTCCTTCACTAGCTGTTTAATGAGCACCTCCTGCAGGGAGTTCACTATCTCCCTGTTACTGGCAGATGTTGCCGAAGGGGTGCCCCAATTTAGGTCCGGCCAGTTGAAATCCCCCATCAGCAGCACCTCCCCTCTGCTCACCATCCTCCGGATCTCCTCCGTCATTTCCTTATCCACCACCTTCTGTTGTGCTGGTGGCCTTTATATCACCCTGGTGTGTAATACTTCCCCCTTTCCAGTGTCCAGCAATACCCATAAAGACTCTGCCACACCCCACCTAAACTGCAGTTCCATAGCCTTAATGCTTTCCCTCACATATAAGGCAACCCCCCCACCCACTCTGTCCTTCCCATAGAGTACATACCCCTGTATTGCCATGTCCCAGTCTTGTCCCTTATGACCCCATGTTTCCGTGATTCCCACAATGTCCAGGTCTGCCTCAGCCATGATCACTGCTAAGTCTGGGATCTTATTTCCCAGACTTCTGGCATTGGTGCACATGGCTCTTCATATGCTGGGTCTATTTTGCTGTCCCCTGGTGCATATTGCCTTCCCGACTTCTCTAGCCTGGCTCTTTCCATCCTGGTGATGGGACTGGTGGTCCCCTGTTGTTTCTGTCCTGTGGCATTGGACTGTTCCCAACCCCCCCCCCAACTTCATTTAAATTAAAGTTATAGTTTTGTTCTTTGAAATCCCCAGACTTGCTCCTAAATACTGCTGAGCCCGCCCTGTTCAGGTGCAGTCCATCCGGGACTAACAGGCTGTCATCCCCCTTGTTGTCCCCCAGTCCTCTACTAACCCCTATCCCATCTGTGCACACCAACCAGTCAGCCACTTATTAATTTCCATGATCCTGAGTTTCCTCTCTGTGCTTGCCCTTGGTATGGGCAACAGTTCCAAGAAGACCAAAGCTCTGAACCCCAGACTGCTGCAGTACCTAGCAAGTGCCCTAAACCTTGCCTGCACTTCCAACAAGCTATGCCCCGCCAAATCATTTATTCCAAGGAGAAACACCAGGTGAGTTTTTGCATCCTGCCGTCTCCCCCCAGAGGGGATATAGTGTATGACTTCCACTGCTGTCATACCTGGTAGACATTTGACCCATATTGTACTGCTTCTGTCCCCTCTGCCCCCCCCAGAGAGTTCCTTTTATTATTGAGTCTCCGATGATTAAGACTTTCACACAGTAGCCATCAGCTTGTATTTCCCCTCTGTCATTTTCACAGGCCCTTGCATTTGGTTAATCTTGCTATTCCCACTTCCTTTTCCTCTTGTATCTCCCTGATCACTTAACTCCCCATTCTGTACACATTCCCAGTTTCCCACAGGTATTATCTTCTAAAACACCACCCTTTCCCCCCCATCCACTGGCTCTATTTCCTTCCCTTGCCCCGCCCTTTTCCTTGCCCTGACTGAAGTTTCCATTGCTTGGGTCTCTTCCTTCTCACTGTCTTGCTTTAGCCCCCCGAAGCCTTCTTTTACTGTCACCTTTCACATGACGGTTTGCTTCATTTGAGGTGTGTTTGCCCCAGTACCCTTGTCCTTTGTTGAGCCCCCTTCTGTGTTCTGTCACAAGGGGGTGACTCCCCAACTCCTATCTACTTAGCCCTCTATCATATAACTGTTACTTCTGTTTCCCCAGAGTCCTCCTCAGCACCAAGTTCTTTGTTCTCATTCCCATTTAGTGGTTCTAGTGGTGTGAATCTGTTTTCTTGCTCTATGCCTGCTGCCTTTATCGCTCCTACTGGTGTTCCTCCCCATCCCTTCCCCTTTGTGCAGGTTGTGGATGTTTGTACCTTACAACTTGCCAGTGCCATCTGGCTGTCTCACTTCCTGCCCTGCCTCTACCCAAGCCCCTAGGGACCCTCCTAATGCCTGCTGCTACATCTCCTTCCCTGCTTGTGTTTTTCCTATTTCTTCCCTCATCTCCAATAATCCTCACTCCACCGCCCCATCTAGCTCCCTCCGTGGATCTCCCATCCCTCTCCCCACCCCACATCCCTGCCCATCCCAGTGTCCAGACCAACCACTTTACCTCCTCCATTAGTTGTGCCAGTTGCCTACACACCATGCAGCCCCTCATGTTCCATGCCATATCCAGCACTATGGCTGACCCACACCCAGTATGCCCTACCACCCTTCCAAAGATACCTTCTGGCCTTGCAGCCTGTGACCATGCCCTAGCCCTGCCACTGTCCCCTTTCCATTCCAATTGCTCTTCCAAAATGGTTTCCCTTCCATTCTACACCACCCTGCTACAAAAACAAATGTTACAGCACCGTAACAGCTGTATATGTTTATACACTTTAAAGACTTCTTTGGAAGCCTGCCACCCCATGACCCCTCAAAACTGCACAAGCCACTTTGCCAGTGTTACCCTCGCTGAAAATGAAGGTATCAGGTGAGCATTCAAATTGAAAAACAGTGCAAATCAAGCACAGTGCAGTCTGGACCACCAGAACCACCTCCAAAGCCTATTTCCCTGCTACAAATACAGATGTTACACCACATGAAAAGCTCTATATGTTTGTACCCTTTAAAGATACCTTGGAAGCCTACCACCCAATGACCCCCTCAAAGCTGCACAAGCCACTTGCCCAGTATTACCCTTGCTTAAAGTGAACCTAGTATGTGAGCATTCATATCAAAAAACAGTGCAGGTCAAAAAATAGTGCAGTCTGGACCACCAGAAACCACCATGGAAACCTATTTCTTAAAGTCCAAACAACACTGCACAAGCCCCTTGACCACAAGTACCTATGCTGGATGAAGGATAAAGGGTGAGCAGACAAGTCACAACAGTGCAATAACAGTGGGCTGAATTGTCAAGTACTTGATTCCTCCTGCTGGCACAATGGACTGTAGCCCAGTCCAGCGCTCCTCCCCCTTTCCTGAGCATCCTGTTCTTGGCCTACCTTTTTCTTGCCTGCTCCTCCCACTATGGGTATTTAGTAGAGGTTGGGGCTGGGGTGGGTAGGTGAGAGAATCCCAGTAAGTGGTTTCAGCTCCTTGGGGACTCGTTTCACAGCGGCTGTGCTTGCTGCTTTTAAAGCACAAGCCACCCAGTTGAGCTGCCCACCCTCAATTTTGGTTGTCTCATGGCTCCTGTGTCTCCTCAATTGGCCAACCACAGAATCCTGTCCTTTTGTCCCATTCTGTGGTACTAGCCACTGCCTCAAGTTTTCTTGCTGCTGAAGAGAAGCTGAAGAGACTGGGAAGACACCAACGCAGCTGTCCCTGATCTGGTCCTTGAATTCAAGCTGCCGATGTGGCTGCCACCTTCTGCTCCTATGCTGCCGATGTGGCCTCTGACAGCGGGATCCTCATGACTTTACCAGCTGCTGGTGCCACTACACTGTAGCTCCCAACTGTCAATGCAGCCAATCCTGGACCCTTTGCTTGCTGCCGATGCAGAAGCTCCACAACTAGTAAGTGATTTTAGCTCCTTGGAGTCTCATTTCACAGCACCTGGGCTTGTTGCTTTTAAAGCCCAAGCTTGCCCAGTTGAACTGTCTGCTCTCAATTTTGATTGGCTCCTTGGCTCCTGTGTCTCACCTCCAATTGGCCAACCTCAGAATCCTGTCCTTTTGTTCCATTCTGTGGTGCGGGACACTGTCTCAAGTTTGCTTGCCACCGGTGCTGGTGAAGAGAAGCTGAAGAAAAGCTGAAGAGGCTGGGAAGTCACAAATGCAGTTGTCCCCAATCTAGTCCTTGAATTCAAGTTGCCGATGTAGCCACCACACTCTGCTCCTATGCCACAGATGCGGCATCTGACTGCGGGATCCTCATGGCTTTTCCAGCCACCGATGCTGCTGCCACACTGTAGCTCCCAATCCACCGACATGGCCAATCCTGGACCCTTTGCTTGCCACCAATGTGGAAGCTCCCCAACCAGTAAGTGATTTCTGCTTTTTGGGGGAGATATTTCATGATAATGATTTATTATGCAGTTTTCTTTTTCTATCTCATGTCCCAGTGCAACATGAGCCAAGTAAACTCCTGCTGGATAACAACCCTGGCCACAGCTGGATGGAAAAAGGGAATAATATAACAATACTGTAACAAATGTTCTTAAAGATTTACAACAAGCAGTAGAAGGATAAAAGGCCTTGGGCAGTCATAACAGACAGTCATTATTTTTGTCAGGCTGTAACTGTGACTCTGAGATGTTAAAACTTGTGTAGCCAAGGTAGATGTTCCTTGTAACTGTGACTTGGGAGATGACAAATTAGATTTCCTACTCATTCCGTTATATTTGAGTAATGATATAATCAATGTCATGAGTAATACTTGTGCTGCAAATCTAATGATTATGGAACAGTTAGTGATTATCGGAAATAAAATGGAAACCTTTAGAGAGGATATGGCTTTTTTTCAATGGTGTGAGAACAGATGGCATTATTGGAACGTTAAATGGGATTGCTCTACACAGAGGAGCATCCTTCATTAGGGTTTGTCCTGTAATGAATAATAATTATGTTGTAAGATCTGAATTTAGTTCTATAACCCTTAAGAAACAGAAGGAAATCAACAAATCTGAGGAAAAGAAGGAAATAAAAAGAATAAAACAATTATAGAAAAAGGAAAAAAGAAAGCAAGGAAGATAAAAGCATTTTAGGTGGGGGAACATTAGGAATCTCCTAGTAAAAAAAGGCAAGAGGTGTGTGAGATAGTGGAACAGGTGGCAACACCTACAAATATTCTTAACATGAAACAAGTCAAAAGTATTGCTGGACTATGTGATCCTGATTTGTTGTCACATTCTATCAAGATTTTGGATAATAAGGGAGTACAATAAGTGGTAGATCCTGTGGGCGACAAACAAAAAGCACCGGAAAGCGGGGATTGTCATAGTACTGTATCTTAGAAACTAATAAAACTAGAAATCAGCTGGGACAGGGTAGTCTTAGATTACACGGCCTTCATAGGAATAATACTTGCGTACTATGTCTCTGCATGTTTTGTAACAGTGAAGTTGTCTGTGCTGTATATCATTGTTATCCTTGCTCCACTCTCCTGGTTTGCACCTGGAAACAAGCTTTGGTCCAATGTGCTTTTCCCAGTCGCCATATTTTAAAGAATAAAAAAATAAATAATGAAGCCAAACAGGCCTGGAGGAGACTGTTTTTAAATTACTGTATATAGAAATTGGACTTGATATTGAAAAGGACAAGATATTTATCTATAGAAGCTGTGACGAACAAGGGGAAAGATGCGTAACATTAATCTGTTATGCTCACAGAATAGCAATATACTGTATATCTGGATACACTGAAAAACTTTAAAAAATGGATTATCGGCTTACATACTGTATGTCAGTAGATCAACTTTTGATAAAACATAGCAAGAGATGATCAAACAGTGCTGAGATGTTTGGGTTTAGGAAAACTACAGAGAATGAAACTAAACTAACTTATGTTATCCATAATACGCTAAAACATTTCTTGCACATGCATCTGGGGAGGGGACATTGTTTATTTATTTATTGAAATGTTTCACCAGGAAAAGTACACTGAACAACAAGTTGCTTGTCTCACAGAACATCTTGGGGGGAAGGGGTACAGTTAGAGAATATAGACATGTAAGCATAGAATCAATTACAGTTACAGCAATGAAACTTAAACAGACAATTACAGGTATCCAAAGGCCATTACAGGGAACATAGTACAGTACAGCATAGCAAGCATTGACAATTACAACAATGAACTAGGACAGCCATATATAGGTATACATAGGTTATTTACAGCATTGTAAAAGTCCTGAGGTGGGTGGGTGGTCTCATGAAGGACAAGAAGATAGCATGATAAAAAAAAAAGCTATATAGAAAGACAGTTGAGCAAAGCTACCACCCTGATTACTATAGGGATCAATAATGTAGATTTTTACAACCCAGAGGATTATAAACCTACATTAGTGAAAAATGTTTTCCAATGGATCAAAAAGCTTATACACCTAGTCAGAATATCAGTGTTATTCCAGTGCAAAACAGATTTGCTCCTTTGGAAAGAATGAATGAGAATATCTGATTCATAACTACAATAGGGTTGGCCCAAGTGCTCCCAACCAAGGGGCAGAGTAATACAGCTGTAGGTACCAACATATCTGATAAAGACACAGATGATGTGGTTAAGGCATGTGTCACCTTCATGACCTGTAATACTGCAGGTATTGAAGAAGAACCAGCATTTATATAGCACTTTTCATATACATTGTATCCCAAAGCATTTTACAAGCAGTAAGACTGGTAGCAAAATGACTGCATGTGTAGTGGCAGTCATTTCACACATCAACACCCACACACAGCCTTGGACAATTGCATGAGCCAGTTTTATGAAAATGGGAATACTGGTCAGGACACTTGGGAAAATCCCCTACTCTTGCAAAAAGTGTCTTGGGTTATTCACTTCCACCTAGACACATACTGGGACAACACCTAAGATGGGTAGCATGGACCTCAGTTTAACATCTCATCCAAAGGACAGCACACCCTAACAGTACAGCAGCCCTCAGTACTCCCCTCAGGTGCCAGCATTATGGTATGAGCCCAATCTCAGAGTTGGAGAGAACCCACAACCTTCTGGCTCAGAGGTGGATGTGCTACTGAGTCATGCTGACACCTTGCAAACAAATTATTAGATTCAGACACTTTTTGTTACCAGGTACCATGCTGACTGTCTTCAGGAAACATGGCACTCAAAGAATAATGATATGTTTATTAACAGATTCATGATTTTTTAAAGGCCAGCAAGGAACAATATAGAACAAAATGTTACATTCCTGCATATAGCTCCAAACGATATAATAACATTATTTGGAAAAAGTAAGAAATATAATTCTAATATATCAAGATAAATTCCCAAAGACAGCCATTTCAATAGTGCCTGCATTGGGAACTTTGATGGTTTTACAGATTGTTCAGTTATTAATTTGGCTACAAAAGAGGCTATGAAGTAGAAAACAGTTTCTATTGATAATTGGATTAACAAATTGGTGGATATTTAATAGAGATAGTCGGCAAATTCCTGTTATATCCACTGAATGGCAAACTTTGTGGGGACAAAGAGGGTTAGCTTAATTATTTTTCCCACTGTGCAAGCAAGCAAGCAAATCTTTATATATATAGTGCCTTTTGATATCAAGGCACTGTACAGAATATAAACCATAAATATACAGACAAACAGTATGGGTTTAAAATCAGTCTGAGAAAGCCAGTGAAAATAAATAGGTTTTTAACAAAGATTTAAAACTACTGATGGCTAGGCATTCTCTTAACCGACGAGATAGAGAATTCCACAGGGTTGGTGCTATAAACGAGAAAGCACGAGCTCCAGACGTTTTAAGATGAACCCTGGGAATCTCTAGCAATCCCTCGTCGGTGGATCAAAGGGGGCGATTGGGGGTGTAGGGAGTCAGGAAATCTTTCAGGTAGTCGGGTCCCTGTTCATGTAGGGCTTTAAAGGTAAGTAAGCCTACCTTATAGGTAATCTGCCACTGGACTGGCAGCCAGTGCAGTCCGCGCAGCACAGGTGTTATATGACTGGACCTAGAGGTACCAGTCAACAGCCTGCCCACAGCGTTCTGCACCAGCTGCAAGTGGCAGATATCAACCCCAGACAGCCCTAGGTAGAGGGCATTGCAGTAGTCAAGATGAATAGTAATGAAGGCACGGAAGAATGTTGGAAGGTCACCTGGCGGAACCAGGTGTTTCACCCAGGCGATACTCCTCAGATGGTAAAATGAGGATTTAACCACAGCTGACACCTGAGATTTCATGGTCAAGCCATCATCAAATATAATGCCCAGGTTCCACACCTGATCTGAGGTAGTGAGCTGGACACTGGCAAGCCATAGGCCCGATATGTGCCCAGCCCTCAAACCCACCCCTGGGCGACCCGGTCCACAACCATCACATCAGTCTTCTCCGGATTCAGTCTCAGCCGACTGGAGCTCATCCAGTCTTTGATATCGGAGAGGACACAAAACTGAAGAAATAGGAGCAACAGGAAATGTGTGGTGCTAGTATTCAAGGCAATTCACCAGATACGAGAAGATAAAATAAGCACCCACACAGAAGAAGAAGAATCAGTATTTATATAGCGCTTTTCATACATCCAAAGCGCTTTACAAGCAATGCTAGACTGGTAGTGAAGTGACTGAATGTGTGGTGGCGGCGGCCATATCGCACATCATCACCCACACACAGCCTGGATAATTGCATGAACCGGTTTATGGGAAGGGGAATGTTGGCCAGGACACCGGGAATGTTCCCTACTCTTTGCAAAGAGTGCCCTGGGTTCTTTTACTTCCACCTGGACACCCACCAGGACAACACCAGGATGAGTAGAAGGGACCTCAGTTTAACGTCTCATCCGAAGGACGGCACACCCCAGCAGTACAGCACCCCCCAATACTGCACTCGGATGCCAGCGATTTTTAGGTGCAAGTCCAATCCCAGTGTGGGACGAGAACCCATGACCTTCTGGTCCAGAGGCGGATGTGCTACCAACTGAGCCACGCTGACACACAGCACGAGTAAGACACAAAAATGCTGTTAAATTAGAATCATAGCATTTTATATACCAAACGTGCAAGGAATACAAAGGTGGCTAAAGCAAATAAATTAACGTTTCACCCAGTACTCTGCCAGGCTTCATCTGATGGAGAGGCAACTATTTAGCACAGAGATCGCATCAACCTGTCCAGGCATAAAGGACACATACAGCTGAGTGTCATCTGCATAGAAGTGAAAACTCAAGCTGTATCACCTGATGATATCTCCCAATGGCAGCATATACACTGCCAACAACATGGGTGTCAATATAGAGCCCTGCGGCACCCCGCAGGACAGGGGGAGGGCATCAGAGGAATAAATTCCAGTGAACACCTTCTGAATCCTGCCTTTGAGGAATGATCAAAACCATTTGAGGACTGTATCTGACAGTCCACAAAGAAACTGCAGGGTCTCTAAAAGCACCCCATGGTCCACAGTGTCAAAGGTTGCTGAGAGATCAAGAAGGACCAAGATGGTACAAGCCTTTCGATCTCTCACCATTAGGAGATCATTTAGTACCCGAATAAGGGCAGTCTCCATGCTATGCTTCTTTCTAAAACCAGACTGAAGAGCTTTATAGACGTTGTGAGTTACAAGATGATCATCCAGTTGCAGCGCAACCACTTTCTTAATAACCTTCCCCACAAAGGGAAGGTTAGAGACAGGTCAGTAGTTGGCTGGTTTGTCAGGATCCAAGGAGGATTTTTTAAGGAGTAGTCGAATGACCGCCTCCTTTAGGGGGTTTGCAAAGACACCCCTCTCCAAGGATCTCCATGCAATATCAGCTAGGATCGGGCAGATAACATCTACACACCCCACTAAAAGGGAGGTAGGGCCTGGATCCAAACTACAACAAGCTGGGTGCACAGTCTGGACAATCTTCACAATGTCGGTGAATTCCAGTGGGCTGAAATCTGTCCAGATAGACTGGGTGCTCACCACCTCCCATCAACCTCTGCAACCCCTCATGGAGATAGCCTGGCTGATTCCAGATCTGAATCTGTGAAGAACTGAGCTAGCTCATCACACTTAATTTGAGAAAAAGCTTTTCTGGACTGGAGACAGATTGGATTGCACAATCTGTCAACAGTTCGGAAAAGCTGAGTCAGTCAATTCTGCACAGTAGAAATCTCCCTGGACAGGAATTCTGCCTTCTTAGGAGTGATTTCTGATTGATAGCCCTTATAATGTTCTATCAATCTAAGCCTGTCAGTATCCAGGCCGGGCTTTCACCATGCTTTTTCCAGCCTTCAACCAACACACCTCAACTCCTTCAAGGACCCATCGCACCAAGGGGACCCTGAGTGAAGAGTGAGTGGTCGAACACAGACAAGATCAATCAAATCCAGGGCATCTCTCACTGCTTTATTATAAGCTAGTATGAGATCCCCTGGACTTGTGCTTCCACCCAGCAATCCTGATAGATCCAGGACCACCGATAGACCATCTGGGGTAACTCCCCTTAAGAGGCGTACTGGACCATCTCCGAAGGGGTGGGTCCCTTTGAGGGAGCCCCAAAACTGAACCCTATGGTGTGATGGTCAGACCAACTGACTGGTTCCACCCCCAAGTCAGAGCTCTCCCTCCCCAGGAGGAAAATCAGATCCAATGAGTGACTCTCTATATTGGGTAGAGGAGGTAGTCACCTGTGTAAGGCCCAGCATTGTCATTTGCTGGAGTAGATTTTGACCAAATGGCGAGAGTTCATCGTCAACCCATGCATTGAAGTCCCCCAGAATTATCCAGCTGGGAGACTCCAACAATGTGTCGATGATGAAGTCTGCAATCTCCTGCAGGAATAAGCCCTCATCACCTGATGGATGGTAAATGAGGAGTATCCTGCAACTTACACCCTCTCCCATGATACACTCAAAGGATCTGGTGATCCCCACTGAAACATCCACAAGGCCCAGTTCAGTCTTAAAAAAGATAAGTACATCCTCACCCCTACGTTCCTACCTCAGGCGGTGAATCACCGAGAACTCAGCTGGAACTGCAGAAGCCAAAACTGGGCCTGCATTTTCATCCAGCCAGGTCTTGGTGATGCATGCCAGATCCACCGTTTCAACAAGATCAGCTATAATAGCCGTCTTGTTTTTGATGGACCTGGCATTACATAACACTGCCCAGGTTGGATGAGATGCTAAGAAAGACCTCAACTCCTGACCAGCATTAGTTGCTAGACCCTTGGGTATGGGAACAAGACAGGGATTACCCCATCCTGGCACCATTTCACCCCAGGGCTTTGCCTGGTCCCTTCCACCCCAATGCATCCTCCCCTTTCCATTCCCCCACCAAGCCCAGTTCTGATCCCTTTCCTGCACCTTCTAGCAATCCTAAGGGATTGGAAATGTTTATACGTCTCTGCTGACAAATAAGGGCAGTCAAAATGGTGCAATTCCCTGAGCCTGGTGGAGGAATACTGCCTGACCATCTTTTGGGCTCCCTAGCACATTCTTAAAATAATAATTAAACACCCAACGACTTAATCCCTACCTAATCAAATAATAATCAATTCCAAATTTTAATTAAAATAACAAACTGAAAAATAAATCAAATATACCATCCAAAAACTAAGTTAAACTCAAAATACATATTCAACAAACCAATACTCCAACCCCCCCCCCAATAATATGTAATGAAACAATTATTTAAAATGTGGTGCCTCAGTTATTGATCTCTTTCTTTGGTATGGTGCTATTGATTAGTGGGATTCTCTGATTGTCATGAATTGTGGGGAGAATGATCATATGCCAGTCATTCTTTCTTTTAAACTGTTTATTTGCAGAGATTTTCCAGAACATTTCATACAAAGCCATATACATCCAATGACAAAGCATGTTTCATATAGACTGTTATTCTTCCATTATTAATCCACAAAATCAACTAAATAATTAATGGGTGGATAGGCACTTCATTGTGTCCCCTCTAAATGCCTTATGGAATAAATGTATCATCCTCCTGTGCCATATACAGTAGAAGACCCAAGTCCTCCACTTTAATTCAAAACCAGAAACCCTACCCAAATGGTGTGCTCTTATTCTTTCTACATAGTAAATTTATTTTAAAATATTATCCATCAGGCAAGTGTAGGGGCAATCAGACTATGTCACAACCTGGTAGTGGCTTTCTTTGCAGTTGCCATATACAGGTATAGCATGCTTCCAGTAGGGAGGGTAAAGCCATCACTAGCTATATAAAGTAGAACCAACTGTGGTGACAGAACAAAGTTCAGTCCCACCAGATGTCTTAAACTGGCTCCGACCTCCCTCCAGAAGAAGTCCAGTACTGGACACTGCCAGAAGACATGCACCAAATTAGCACAGAACTCCTCACAGTGTCATCAACAAGCACCATAGGTTGGAGGCAAATACTTGATTAATTTATCTGGTGTATTAAAGGATCTAATGCAATATTTCCATATGAATTCTCACCAATAAGGAGCTTGAGATATTCTCATCGAGGGTTTAATGACCTCTAGCCATTTCTCAAATGAGAGATCAGTGGAAAGTTCTGCATTCCAGGCCCGAAGAACAGAAATTGTGTATTCCATCCAATTTTCCCTCAAAGCTTTATAGGCTAATCCTATTAAATGTAGAGATTACAAGACCTGGAAGGCATCAAAAATAATTTCAAAAATAAAGGAATAGGGTTAGGTTGGGTGTTCCATGGGAGACCTTTTCACATCAAAAACATCCGAACTTATAAATACTGAAAATGATCTCAAGCAGCTAAATGATATGACACCTGTAAACTGGCAAAAGTGATAACACCTTGGGTGTCAAGGAACTGATATAAAAAGATAGACCTAGCTGATTCCAATGTCAGAATGAGAGGTCCATCTGAGCTGGTAAAAATTCCTCTTCAGAGGTTAGTAACCAAAGATAATAAAAAAAAGTATGCCAAAGTTGAGAGGGCCCTAACCCTATACCAGGAACGTAATGTGTCCCTTGTGCCAAAAGTAAAGTCTTTAAAATCTGGTGGGGAAGACAATGGTGCAACATTATTGAATTTTATATTAAACACATCCTTCAGGATGAATTCTATATATTTTCATGCAGCCTCGTTATCCAGGATTAAGCCATTGCAAAATGATTTTAACTGTCACTGCCTTATGATAGTCCAATAAATTTGGCAAGTTGAGATCTCCTCTGTCCACCAGCAGCTGCAACAGCGACCAGCATACCAGAGGGCACTGACCAGCCCAGACAAATCTTGAAAAAATTCTGTTCCATGACACAAAATAATATGGTGGAGGGGTCATAGGGAGTATTTGGAATAGGTATAGACATTTAGGTAAAATTGGCATGTGTATGGCCTCTATTCTGGAAAGAAAGGTCAAATGAAGATGCTCCCATTTGCTCAATTCTCTCTCCACAGCCTGAGACAGTAATTTGTAATTAAGTAATACATGACAGTCATACTAGTTAAGCACAGATTACATTTTAATCAAAAAACCTCAGGTAGAGGAAACACATCTCTTTAATGGTGTTATTAGTAGGAAGAGATTAATGAGGAATATGTTTCTCAAAGGCAACATTTTGATGAACTTATTTCTTTTTTTTAATTATACTTTTGATAACCAGGTAAGGCCTGATAGGCACAAGTGCCTGTTTTCAGGGGCGACCCGGGAGCACTGAGGTGGTTAAGTGACTTGCTCAGAGTCACACAGTATGTAAGTGGAGATTGTGGGAATCAAACCAGATCTACTGGATATACCAAACTCATTTACAGCTCATTACTCTAACTTCTAGACTATACTGCCAGACCCATTTTTTGGAAAAATGTTTGTGCAAGTACATTAACTGAGTATGTTGACATCTTCATAGCAGTGCATTTCCTATTACTAAACCCTTATTATTATGTGACGAATAGTAAGACATCTTCAAGGAATGAAGGATGGTTTAATAAAGAATGTAAAAAAAAAACCAGTAAACTACAATCAGTCATGAGGAAAATAAAAGGATATGTCAATAAAAAAAATATAGCTATTTAAATCAATGTAGAAAATCATATAAAAATGTTAGCAGCACAGAAAAATTAATATTATAGTGACCAAAGGAAAAAGGTGATTGATGTTATTGAAAGGAATAATACAAAGGGTTTTTGGATTCTGGTTGCAAAAGGCTTTATTAATTTCAGTTGCAAAATATAGAATAATGGATAGATAAGTGTGTGTATCATGTGTTTTTTTCCCCACATCGAGGGTGTGTGAAAAAAATCCATAATTACACACTTAACTATCCTTTATTTTTATAATTACTGGTGACTGCTAATATCAATTTAGCTATAAAAAAGGAAAATGCATTTTTTAATGAAAGTGCTTTATTATGTTAAAACCAATCTAACAAGATTAGAAGTTGGAAGGAACAGCTACAAGTTAGCTACATTTGTGTACCCAAGTTGAAGAAAAAGAACAGGTGAACACGCAAACAAATGAACAAGTTTACAAATGCAACAGTTTAGACAGTAATAAATACCACATTTCTGATGACAGTTCTTTTAACATTTTGATTGCTGTTGATCGATGTCTTGTTTTAATTACTTTTGTCAAAGTCACACTGTAGATAACGAGAACATTAAGAAAAAAACCTTTAAACATTTGCTAGTTTTTATTTTAGATGAAGGAACGGAGATCTATAACTGTTTCCATGGAGATCGGGGTCATTGCCTTGACATGGAGATCTGTGGGAAGAAAAGAGATGGTTAGGGAGTGAGTTTAAAGTCTGGATTTTTTTGCAGAGATTTGTTTAATGAACTAGGGAATTTTTATGAGCTTGGCAAAGGGAACATAGCTGTTTAAGTTAATTAGTGGTGTTTAGGGGTGTGCTTACCCGGCTGATGCTCTTAATCTGACTCAGAGTCATAAATTACCCATGATCTGGGTCTCTTCGCTGGCAGTCTGTGATGACTGATACTTACTGACACTCCCTTATGGAAGATGCATTGAGGTCCGAAGATTGTATGCAGACTCATCGTGTTGGCATCAGTTGTGAGGGACAAAAAGGACACTGCTGCTGCAGGAGGAGGCTGTGGAGTGCTTTGACCACCTGGACAAGTCTGTTTGGAGGTAGTTGCCACAGGCTCAGTGGGTGGAACTTTGTTCAAGATACTCGATATCTGTCTCTGATTCTTTCCACTTAAGGTGGAATAATTATTTATACTTTGAAGGTTTCTATGGACTGACACCTGTGGCACATCAGTTGCTGGTATGTTAGCATCTATTGCATGCTTAATTGGGGTTTTTCCAGTACTGTGATTTGTGAAGCATTTTTGATCTGGCATCCCAGCATTTAACTTCATGTTCAGCATCATTTTTCCAAGCTTGTTCATGCAACTTTTCATTGATCTGTACCACAGAGATTTACCAGGAATGTGGTTGATATTTGGGCCAAGATAGAAGGGGGAATCTGGTATCAGTGTTGCTGCAGGCCTGTTTTTCTTGTAAAGATCATAGGCTGTCAGGGAGTCTCTTTCTTTGTCTACTGTGTTTTGATAGAGTATTGGAGCCACAGGTCTGACATCTCAGGGTTTTTCCCCAATTGTAGTTTTAGTTTGCCTCTCTGAATACTGTAAATAGCGATGCCCTTCAGTGTCTGCCCCTCTTGAATGCCACCCCAATTTAAATCATACTGTTCTTTGGTTCTCAGAGCAAAATGCAGCCCTATATGGAAGAATATAAAGTTCAGCAAAGCTGTGGGATTTCTTATTGACATGGTGCCTGCTGTGTGCAACAAGTTTATATCTTCATCACTAAGAGCTTGAGCTTTATTGGGTCTGTTCCCTTTATCAAGTTTTTTTTAAAGTATTTTTGCTTTGATTTTAAGGTTTCCTTTGTTTGTGTAAATTCATTTTCTGACCCTTGAAATATAGAAAAGGGATACTTTTCTGACCTTACATGCCTGTCAGTACTTGTTAAGATGCCTCGGAGAGTTGCAGGCTCATAGTCCACACCGTTTGTTTTTTTAAACAGTATATAAACTCAGCTAGCAGGTCATCAGGCTCTTTTAATGGTATTTGTGATAGATTTCTTTGCTCATTTTTGACCTCTAGAAATGACTGCAAAAGCTTTAGGTCACTGGTCGTCTTTCTGGCAGTATTTAAATTTTGCTGCTGCTGAATGAATGTATCACATTCCTGTTGAGTAGTGGTTGTGAAACGGCTCTCCATTTTTTCAAAATGTGTTTTTTCTTTTTTAGGAAGTGCAAAACTGGCTTTTCAGACCACCAAGGACACTACCGAGATGAAAGAGGAAGTGCGGCTACCTGCGGTGCCTTACTTGACAACAATAAGTACCTGCTTTAATTGTCTTGAGCTCGGTGTGTCACATGGTCAGTGCAGTGGGCATTTGTTCATTGAGGCATAAAATGTAATAACTGGAATTCAGGTTATTACAGTTTTTTGAAGTGTAATAACTAGAAATCCGGTTATTATGGAATTTTACAGGTGTAGTAATCCGGTTGATATTAGTAGTCACCAGTAACTATATTAACAATAATATCTCCATAGAATATGGATAAGTCACTTTCAAAATGTGTTCTATGAGGAAAACATTGGCAGTGTCCTTTCAAAATTAATAACTGTGGATGATAGGGGGAGTCTCATCCCTGTCTCAATTGTGGAAGTGTCAAATGCTATAAAATCTTTAAAACAGAAGAAAGCCCCAGGTCTGGATAGTATTCTGGTATTCTGACTGAAGTGTACAGTATCTGTGTCTAGAAGAAATATGGAGCTCAATCCTGACTAACTTTTTTTTAACAAATGTATAAAGGAGAAAAATGCTTCAAATTCCTTTAAAGGAGATGGGATGTTTCCAGTATATAAGAAGGGACAGGTCAGACTCAGGCATGTATAGACCTATAAGCCTATTAGACATTCTTATTAAAATCCTTTCCATTGTGATACTTACAGGACTATAGGGAACATTAGGAAATCTGGGTGGGCTCTCCCAGTTTCAAGCTGGGTCAGCAGAGGAAGATGTACTATCGATAACTGCTTTGTATTTCTTTACCTGCTTGAAAAATGTCTTCTCAAGACCATGAAAGCTTTACTTGGCCTTTATCAATTATAGCTCTGCTTTTGATTTAATATCATGACATTTGTTGTGAGAAATTATGTATGAATGGGGCATACAGCCTGTCCTAATAGTTGTAATAGGAGATATGTACACTGAAACTTGGGCAGGGGGCGGCCCTCAGGAATTTTTCTTACGAATAGTGTGTGTGTGTGTGGGGGGGAATAGGGCTGTTCTCTGGCCTCTACACTTTTTTACTTTTATTTATTTTTTATTTTACAATTTTTGGCCCAAAAAGACACACAAAGCTGAGGCTTTTTTCCAGGTGCGTCCTTGGAGCACATGGAAGTTAAATGACTTGCTCGTAGTCACACAGTATGCAAATGGTGGTTCTGGGATTTAAACCCAGTCCTCAAGGTTTGCAGCTCAGTGCTCTTAACCACAGCATGGGGTCAAAACCTCACAAACAAAAACAGCACAGCAAGCAATTTTGCAAGCAAAATACCATGCTCTGCAATAACAATGGTAAAAACATCAACAGTAACGAAATGCATGCACACCATAGTAATAACATAACTTGTTTTTTGAAGATATTATTTACACCCCCAGAATTATTATAATCAACTCTGGGGGGTGCAGACCTCAGGGATATGGTGAAACGCCAGAAGGGGGAATCTTTGTTTCAGAGCAAAACAAAAAAAAATGACAATGTCAGGAGACAGGGAACCAAACCCTGGTCTCTAGATCTCCACCACTCCAAGTGCTTATGCCTTAACTACTTCACCACAGAAGTGACTCAACCAGGCACATCATCTGAACCTTCTTCAGCCCTTCATCCACTCTGCAGACAGTGACGAGGTTAGCGGTACTCAACTAACGCTATTATACCCATCACTATCATTCCTTTCACCATTTGTACAGCACAGTTCATTCTGCGCTATTCTTGTAGCACTTAATTGACCTGGTACCCTTAACCATTATACTATACTGCCTCCCATTTCTGTGTTTACATAAACAAACTTCTTGTTAACCTGGTTGAGCCTTCCTCTGACCCTTCTAAAACTGGTCAGCAAATGTCTGTTGTTAGTCTCTGCCAATGCTTTAGTGGTACTTTCAATAACTCATTCTGGCATACAGAAAAATCTTGATATCTTAGCTACTATCTTGGAAGAGCTAAAGTTAAGCATTAATCCAAATAAAAGTAAGGTTATGGTATTTGGTTCAAACAAGGTTTGTTCTAAATGAAGATTAGGAAAAGAGACGTTGGGTATTTTAAGGGACTGTGTATATTTGGGCATGACCTTTTCCTCAAACTGTCAGAGTATAAAGTTTATAATTAATGTGGAGATCAAATTAAACTATATATATATATATATATATTCTGTATTAAAAGATAACATTTTAGATTTGGGATTCTCTTTCTCTGTATTCCCAGCATTAATGGCCTTAAAGGCCAAGCATTCTGTGCAGTCTTTATATGGGGCTGAAGTGTGGGCTGACAAACCTAATCATACATCAGATAAACAAGTGGCCCAGTTTATTGCACATTACCTGGAGTCCCAAAATGTGTGCCTATTCTCTATCTTATAGTTGAACAGGGATGTACAAATATATGGGTTCTGGCTACTGCCAGAAAGATTAACTATTGGATAACATTTCTAGGTATGTCTGATGATAGGGTCCCAAAACAATATTTTAAAAAACAAACTCTAGCCAGAGCCAATATGGCTGCAAGATGATATTATTGATGGTATTGAAACATGCGAACATACGAAATTGCAAGCAGATAAGGCCTTATGGTTTATCAACTCTGCTCTATTGCACAGTTAGCACCCATAATACTGCAGCTGCTTCTCCCCTCTCCTTCCCATACCCCTCTCCATTACCCTTTTCCACCCCCTTTTGATGCATCCAGCTGTTCTACAGGATACCACTTCCTCTGGTAATGCATTCCACCCAGACACCACCTTATCCATAAAAAAAGTGTCTCCTGACCCAGGTCACTGAGGGTTTAGGTGCTCGAATGCCTCACCTTGCACCATGCTGGTGACCCAGATTCCAGAATGGGCCTGGGTCATGGGGGTTGGCAGGGGCAAGAGAGGATGGACTGTCTGAGGACTGCTGTCCTCTCAAGGGAGGGAGGGAGCATCATCCCACCTGTTGATTACCCCCTATTGGGGCTGGGGGGTGATGCAGGCTAGGGAGGCAAAGAGCTGACCGGCATGGTGTGCTCAGGCTCCCACATGTGCGCACAATTCCTTGCAAGCTGGAGGAGCACAGAAAAATGGAAAATGGTTGCTGGAGGCTCTATGAGATCCCTGACCAGTGCACTACAGCGGCCTCCTCAGATTTGGATTCTGCTCCAGGGAGGGGATCTCTCCTTTCTGGCCCCACCACAGGGGGTAATCCATGGGGGTCTTGGGGATGGCTGTGGCAGTTGGGTTGGGAGGCAGGTTGAGCAGGGATGAAATTCCTGCCCCCAGTGCACTGGGGTGGAAAAAATTATGAGTAAAAAAAAAAGGGTCTTCTCATTTCCCTCCTGAACCTTCCCTCTCCAATTCCAGATCATGCCTTCAAGTGTCCCTCCACCCCTTAATTTGAAAAGCCCTTACGTGCATGTCTTATTTATCCCTTTTATATACTTGAAGATTTTAATCATGTCCCCCATCCCTCCTCTCCTCCAGGGACTACATGTTCAATTCCCACAGCCTGCTCTCCTAGGGTAAGTCCTCTAGCCCCTGGATCATTTTTGTTGCCCTGTGCTGCACATCCTCCAGTAACCTAATGTCCTTCTTCAGGTATGGTCACCAGTACTGCATGCAGTACTTCAGGTGTGATCTAACCAGTGACCTATACAGCCACAGGATCACCTCCCCACTCCTGGAGGATATGCACCTGGCAATATAACCCAGTATTCTGTTGGTCTTTGCAGCTGCCTTTCTACATTGCACTGAGTTGTTCATTGCTCCCTGTATGATCACCCCATAATCTTTTCCTCATCTGTCCTGGCTAGTTGAATCCCCCCTAACTGGTAGCTCCTCCTTTGATTTTTTTGTGATGAAATGTAGCACCCTGCATTTATTGGCATTGAACCCTAGCTGCCAAGTGTCTGACAGGCCTCCAAGTTCACTAGATCCTCTTGCAACTCCTGCCACTCCCCCCAAGTCAACCACTACTGCTCCCATCTTGATGTGAAACATATGTAAGAAAGATGGTATCATAACAGACACATATTAATCAAAAGCTTACATCCATGATACTCTAGCTCCTCTATCCAGATTGTATTCCTTCACAACTAGCGATATTATAAAGGGATGACATTTTCATCATGTGATTGATTTGCACATTCCAAGCACTTTTTTCCTTTTTTATATATGTACAGGAGGGAGGGTCATCCCCCCCAGTACAACAATCCAGATAGGCTCAGGACCTGAGGACACCTGAGGATGGAAGCATGGTAGGAGAATCATGGGGCCTGCTTCTAATTCCAGTTTTCCTTTTTCTGTACCCATCCCTGCACAGGGGCATGCAAGACAGATGTGCATACATGGAGACATGCGCACACCCATGAAATTCCACAGTTACCTCTTTTTTTGCCATCCTCAGACCAATATTACCACCACACCTCCACCTGGTGGCAGTCATTCAGCAGGAGTGGCAGTTCTCCCTCCCTGGGAAAGGAGAGCAGTCCAGCTTACCCTCAGTACTTTCCTTCCTTGGCTAACCCCAAGCACCCCAAGCTTGTTCCTGAACCAGGGTTGCTGGCATGAAAAGAGGTGAAATGTCCAGTGCCTCAGACCTGTACATCACTGGGCCAGCTACTAATGTTATTTCTTTGTTGAACTGTAAGTTAATTATATCAACAATTACAAGCACATAATTGCAATGGACTAGAAAGGTTGGGCAGTGAATATAATTAATCATGTTTTTCTTTTTTGTTTTTACATATTTTCTCTGTTCCCTACCACTACAGTTTGTAAGGCTGTGTGTTAATTTGAGCTATATTATTCATAACCTCACAGTGGAAGGTCAAGGAGGTCAGAGGGGGACTGGTATGCTCATGCAATTAGAAAAAAACTTCTTACTTGATAGAATTATCATCCTGGAATTTAAGCAACCCCAGTTACACTACACAATTTATATCTATACTGATATTAACCACCAAATTAGATATTTACAGAAGTTGCAGAAGAAACAACTATATCACACATTTCCATTCTGTGCCATATATAACATGATTAATTATATTCACTGTCCAACCTTTCTAGTCCATTGCAATTATGTGCTTGTAATTGTTGATATAATTAATTTAATCAAAGCAACAGAACAAAAGGGAAAACAGGGAGGAGGAGAAGAAGCTCTGTGGGTAAATTTGGAGACTGGCAATGGCACGACAATCTGCACATGGGTTGTATACAGACCCCCTTCTCAGGGGGAGGAAATGGACAAGGAAATGATAGAAAGAATACTTAGAATGGCAGAAAAAGGGGAGATATTGCTGATGGATGATCTGAATATGCCAGATGTTAACTGGAGTGCAGATGCAGCAGCCACTTCAAAGAGTGGGGTTATTCTAGATGCCCTACAGGGGGCATGCCTTAGACAACTAGTATTGGAGCCCACTCAAGAGGGAGCAATCTTAGACCTGGTTCTCTCAAATGGAGATGAAGAGAGGATCACAGATGTAGAAGTGGGTAACCATCTGGGAACTAGCGGCCATCGAACAGTATCGTTCACAATAAACACAGCAATAGAGTCAAGCCATACAAAGGCAAAAGTACTGGACTTTAGGAGGGCTGACTTTGCCAAAATGGGTGAGTGCCTAAGGAATGCCCTAGCAAATGGGCAGGAAGGAAGGGTGGAAGAACAATGGGGAATAATAAAAACTGCCATCACAGAGGTAATGAGCCTTTGTGTGAAGCAAATAAAACAAAATGATGTAAGAAACCACTGTGGTTCTAAAAGGAAGTGGCAGTGAAGGTTCAAGAGAAAAAGAAAGCATTCCGGAAGTACAAGGAATCACAGAAGGAGCAGGACAGAGAACTGTATCAGTTAAAGCAAAAGAATGCTGGGAAGGCAGTCAGAACAGCAAAGGCCCAAACTGAGGAAAAGATAGCCAACTCAGTTAAGAAGGGGATAAAACCTTTTATAGGTACATCAGGGAACGAAGGAAGACCAAGGAAGGGTTAGTGAGGCTTAATAAAGGGGAGGGAGTGTGGGCAGAGGGTGACTGTGAAAAGGCAGAGATACTAAACAAATATTTTTGCTCAGTATTTACAAAGGAAGAGAGGGAGGTACCTAAAACAAACAGCAGAAACACTCTGGATACAGAAGTTGATACCAGCCCAATTACAGAAGAAAGGGTTCTGAAAGAACTCTTAAAACTGAAGGTGGACAAAGCAATGGGGCCTGATGGGATTCATCCCAGAATTCTAAAAGAACTAAGGGTAGAACTAGTGACACCACTAACTACCCTCTTTAACAAATCATGGGAGGATGGGGTGGTACCTGAGGACTGGAGAAGGGCAGATGTGATTCCCCTTCACAAAAGTGGGAGCAAGGCAGAAGCAGGAAACTACAGACCTGTTAGTTTAACCTCAGTGGTAGGGAAAATGATGGAATCACTTATGAAGGAAGGAATGGTTGAGTATCTAGAGGCCAGAGGGGCACAGGACCCAAGGCAGCATGGATTCACAGTGGGAAGGTCATGCCAGACAAATCTGATAGATTTCTTTGACTGGGTGACCAAAGTAGTAGATCAGGGAGGGGCTGTGGACATGGCCTACCTAGACTTTAGCAAGGCATTTGACACAGTCCCACACAAAAGATTAATATACAAGTTAGCCAACCTGGGAGTGGGTCCCAAGATGACAGCCTGGGTAAAGAATTGGCTGGAGAATAGGACACAGAGAGTAATAGTAAATGGAGTCCACTCTGAAGAAAGTGGGGTTACTAGTGGGGTACCGCAGGGTTCAGTATTAGGTCTGGTCCTCTTCAATGTCTTTATAAGTGACATTGCAGAGGGACTGGAAGGAAAAGTATGTCTCTTTGCAGATGACACAAAGATCTGCAACAGAGTTGATGCACAAGGTGGGTGGAAAGGATGAGAAGAGACTTGGAAAGGTTAGAGGAATGATCAAATGTATGGCAGCTTAGATTCAATGCTAAGAAGTGCAAGGTAATGCACCTGGGGAAAAAAAAACCCAGGGGAAGAGTACACAATGGGGGGTGAGATACTAACAACAACAAAAATGGAAAAGGACCTGGGGGTAGCCATATCAGATTACCTAAAGGTGGGCAAGCAATGTGAGAGGGCAGCAAGGAGGGCTGGGGGATACCGGGATGCATAGGAAGAGGCATCACCAGTAGAAAACAAGAAGTTATTATCCCTCTGTACAGACAGTTGGTGAGACCCCATCTGGAGTACTGCATGCAGTTCTGGAGACCCAATCTCCGCAAAGACATAGACAGGATGGAAGCTGTCCAGAGGAGGGCAACTAAAATGGTGCAGGGTCTGCACCGGAAGACATATGAAGAGAGACTTAAGGAGCTAAATATGTATAGCCTTGAGGAAAGGAGGGAGAGGGGGGACATGATAGAAACTTTCAAGTACCTCAAGGGAATCAACAAAGTCCAAGAGGGTAGCATCTTTCAAAAAAAGAGGTGTGCAAGAACAAAGGGGCACAATTTGAAGATAGAAGGGGGGTGGCTCAGAGGTAACTTAAGGAAGTATTTTGTCACAGAGAGGGTTGTGGATGCATGGAATGGCCTTCTGGAGGAGGTTGTGGAGTCAAAAACAGTGGTGGAATTCAAGCATGCATGGGACAGTCATAAGGTAATTCTAGGGGGTGGGAGTAGGAACAAGTAGGCTGCTGGTTAACTAGGATCTGCAGCTTATCCATTAGGTAAGGAAATGGGCAGACTGGGTGGGCCAAGCAGTCCTTATCTGCTGTCAAAATCTATGTTTCTTTGTTTCTATGCATGTACACTTGCCCCATGACAGAATGTTCTATAATTCTTTCAAAAATGTTTTTAAATCCATTTCAGTGAACTTCACTAAGGGCCAATGTGACTGTATTGGCTATCGTAAACTAATAAGAGTGCAAAGGTTCTCCTGTAAGAACAGCACTAACAGGGTCCACAGAACCCCCCCCCAAAAAAATAAAACAGGGGGAGATAATGTAATAGGGACATGGGGTCAAATTATTAAAATGTTGGGTACTGTGGTTCTGCAAAAGTAGTTTAAAAAAATAAGGTACTATCAAGTGTGAATAGTTCTTAAAAAAAAAAAATTCCTCTTTATTCATTAATGGTTGCCAGTGCTGTCACCTTGCCCCTCAGTGTTCACTGAAATGGATTTAGAAAACAGTTTTTAAACAATTGTAGACCATTTTATCATGGAGCGAGTGTAAATACATGGCACTAAATGAAAATGTGTGATATACTATAGTTGTTTCTTGAGCTAATTTTGTAAAATTCTCATTTTCTGGTTAATATCAATACAGATATAAGCAGTATAGTATAATTGTGGTTGCTTAAATTGCAGGATAGTAATTCTATCAAGTGAGACTTTTTTTCTAAAACACATGAGTATATCTGCCCCCTCTGACCTTCATTACCTCCCAGTATGAGAAGACTGTGAAGCTGTGAATTATGCAGCTTAAATTAACATACAACACTACAAGCTGTAGTGATAAAAATCAGATAGAGTGTTAAATGTAAAAAGAAACAGTAAAACATTATTAATTATATTCACTGCCCAACATATCTAGTCCATTGCAATTGCTTATGTGCTCTTCATTGCTGATGTAATTAAATTACAGTTTGGTAAAGTAATAAGATTAGTAACATGAGTGGGGAATCCAATCCCTGAATAAATATATAGACTAATGTTATGAAGACAGGTCAAAAAATACATATAGAAAATGGAAAAACAGGTTGGAGTGTGTACATCAATCACATGACAAAAATCTAATTTCTTTATAATACCACTAGGAAAACAGGTAGACAGAACTGAAATGTAAAGGAATGCTGGACTATGTCAGTCCTTGGTAGCAAAGCATGCTAAAACACAGTGGCATATGTGTGTGTGTGTGTGTGTTAGTGAGAATTTTGATACCCAGGAGGAAACAACATGGCAGTAATTGATTAAGCACAACACTGTTAACCCTTACTGCCTATGAACAGAACTCGGATGTTATGTAAAGGAATTCTGGATTAATGACAGATATGTGACTCTGGCAAATTGTAGTAGGAGAGATGTTGCAAATGCAAAGGAAAAACACTTTGTTTTTTCTTGTTTTTTGAGAAGGAACTTTGTTATCTGGCATAGTTAGCTGGTGTAAGAGACTGTTCTGCAACTCCAACATATACTTCTGTGGGAAAGAATTCTTTGAAGTAATGCTGGGTCCCTTTCAGAAGCAAGATGTCTGCAGGCCTCCACTCACTGCAGCTATAAAAAACTGCAATTTTGGTTGCAGTTTAAAGGTGGCATGAGTGATTTACAGCTAAGCTTGTATTCCAGTAAAAAGGTTTAGCCCGGCACAAAGTGGGAAAAAAGTAATGGAAGTTTCAACGCTTTAACTTCACAATGGGATGTCACAGAGATCAGAGGGGGACTTATATGCTCATGTGTTTTAGAAAAAAACTTCTCACTTGATAGAATTATCATCCTGGAATTTAAGCAGCCCCAGTTATGCTATACAGTAATATATGTAGTGATATTAACCACCAAATGAGTTTTTTACAAAAGTAGCACAAGAAACAGCAATATCACACATTTCCATTCTATGCCATGCATGTACACTCGCCCCATGACAGAATGTGCTATAATTCTATAAAAAATATTTTCTAAATCCATTTCAGTGAACTTCACTAAGGGGCAATGTCACTGCACTGGCTACTGTAAACTAAAAAGAGTGCAAAAGTTCTCCTTTATGAACTGCACTAACTGGATCCACAGTACCTAATAAAATGAGGGAGGGGATAATTCAACCAGGCCATGGAGTCATATCATCAATATATTGGGTACTGTGATTTTATAAACAATAGTTTAAAAAGAAGGTACTAACAGTGTGGACAGTGACCTTGTTAATGCAGTTCTTAAAGGAAAACTTTTGCATTCTTGATACATTTATGTTTACCAATGTGATCATCTTGCCCCTTAGTGTTCACTGAAATGGATTTAGAAAAAAGTTTTTAAATAATTGTGGAACATTTGTCATAGGGTGAATGTAAATGCATGGCACAGACAGGAAATGTGCGATAAACTATAGTTGTTTCTTGTGCTACTGTAAAGGAATGCTGGACTATGTCAGTCCATGTTAGCAAAGCAAGGCTAAAAGACAATGATGTGTGTGAGTGAGTGTGTGTGTGTGTGTGTGTGAATTTTAAAACCTAGAACAAAACAACATGTCTGTGATTGATTGAGCAATGCACTGTTAACCCTTACCGCCTATAGACAGAACTGGAATATTATGTAAAGGAATTCTGGACTAATGACTGATATTTGACTCTGACAAAGCACAGTAGGAGAGATGTTGCAACTGCAAAGGAAACACTTTGATTTTTCTTGGTTTTTGGGAAGGGAATTGTTATCTGGCATAGAAGACTGTGCTGCAAGTCCATCAGGTTCTTTGGTGGGTAAGAATGCTTTGAAGTAATACTGAGTCCTTTTTAGAAGCAAGATGTCTGCAGGCCTCCACTCACTGCAGCCATAAAAAGATACATGGGGATGAAACTGTACGTTCTCAATAAATTTTATTTTTATTTTATTTATTTTTTGTTGACCAGGTAAGTGCACTAGACAAATCCTGCCTATTTTCAGGCACAACCCGGGGGAGGGGGATGCAGATGAAAGCCAACTGACCTTGAACCAGATTAAGCTGTTGGTGGTATTTTTAGTGAATGAGAGAAATTTGGCCAAGACACAGGGGAAATTCCCCTACTCTTTTCAATAAGTGCCATGGGATCTTTAACATCCACCTGAACTACCACCAATCCAGGCAGATGGGACCTCAGTTTAACGTCTCATCCAAAAGACGGCACCTCAGAAGTGCAACACCCCTCTCATGCTGCACTACAGTGTCAGTACTGGGATATTAACCCAAGTGCCAGATGTGGGAACTGAACCCACAGCCCTCTGATCTCCTGGCCTCAGAGGCGAGTGTGCTACCTACTGAGCCACTGACACTGTTATATGGTTGAAACACTTAAAAACATCACTTCATGAATTTGATCTTAAATCTTTTTGGAATTATAATGAGAAAAATATCACATATGATTTGAAGTATAAAACATATATAAGTAACACTATTCAGGAAATGCAGGCCTGTAAGTATCTTGAAAGTAATAAGTGCTTCACAATGTTCACTGTGGCTTCTTACTAATGATAATAGACATAGGCCAAGATATTATCTTTATGATATCATGGATCCTAAAAAGATACAATTGTTTAAAAATGTTAGATTTGCAACTTTTTCTAGTAAAGTACTATGGTCATGGTATAATATATTTTAAAAACCTGAAGAGAGAGAATGTAATTGTAAAAGGTAGGATTTATAATTTGATTCATATAATCTTAAAATGTCCTTGGTATGAAGAAATAAGAAAAGTATGATTTGGCACATTTGTCCAGTATTTTGATCTAGATAATAAAGATTTATTAAATATACCTATGACGAATGAAGATAATTATTGTATAATGAGAGACACAAACTAAAGTGCTGTATCTAAATTAGACATATAAACATCAATCCCTTTTCATTGATTAATAATCAATATTACTGTAATTGACATTGTTCTCAATACTGTGTATGACAAACATTGTGGATACCATGTTCTTTCCATGGTTGACTTCATGATGTGATAAGTGTATAAGAAATACTGGATTATATGAATTGTGTTAGAGTTTTTTTATGTGTGTGTATCATGTAACTTCTTTTTGTGATGTCTGAAGATTGAACAAATAAAACTGAACTGAACTAGGATAAAATGTGTACCTGATTTAAAATGAAACAAGCTATTGCTTTAGTCTAAAAGTTTGCTACATATTTGTTATAGTAAATATATACATTTTATGTGTTATATTGTTATTATTTGCTTTTTAGTACCTCTGTATACTGTAGGTTATTCTTGAAAGCAAGTAATTTGACTACATATTTTCATTGATTTAAGGGGTCCATCTGTTACCTCAGTAAAAAGCAATTTACGGTCAACCATAGATACCTTGCAAAAAACTATTTGGAAGCAGTGTGCTACTAAATGTCTCAGAAACAAAAATCATGCAGCTAGCAAGGGAAGTGAAATCAGCTGAAGCAACCAAATTCACAAATACTATATTGGCCTTTGGATTGACTGATAAGGTATCCTTTACCAAACACATCAAGGAGCTCTGCAAAAAGCTCAGGATAAGGCTGGAAATGTTTCTATAGGAATAGGCCTTGTTTCTCCACAGAGCTGAGGAAAAAGGCTGGCACAGGCCACCTTTCTGCTTCAATTGGATTTTGGAGATTTCCTCCTCCTCCTCCTGAATAGTATCTCAGTGTACTGTAGGTTATTCTTGAAAGCAAGTAATTAGAGTTAGTAGATATTGTTTCTTGGAAATTCTTTTTCATTAATTTAAGTTGTTACCTCCGTAAAAAGCAACTTGCACTCAATTATTGACACCTTGAAAAAAAAATCCTTAGAAATAGATTGATACTAAATGTCTCAGAAACAAAAAGTATGCAGTTTGCCAGGGAAATGAAACCAGCTGTAGCAGCCAAGTTTATTAATACTACCATATCTGTGTCAAATTAGAGACCATATGTATGTAAAAATACCTTTGCCTTTAGATTGATAAGATGTCCTTTACCAAGCACATCATGGAGCTTTGCAAAATGCTCAGGATAAGGTTAGGATTTTTCTATAGGAATAGGTCTTGTTTCTTCATAGAGGTGAGGAAAAAGGCTGGTACATACCTCCTTTCTGCCTCCACTGGATTGTGATGATTTTTTCTACATGAATAGTGATTTATCATGTGTCACTAAGTTTTATGTGCTTTGTCATAGAGCCATTTGCTTCATTACTGAACAGCCACCCAGAGCCCACTTTTGCTTATTTTACAAAGTATTGAACTGATCCTCTTTCTATGCTAGAAAGCTAAATAATCTTTAGTTATGGTCCTACACAATCATAAGAAATTATCTACTTCATAAGAAATGATCTGCCTCAATACATTACAAGTGTATTTAAGAAAACAAGTTCAGCATTAGCATTCAGAAGTATGCATGAGAGAAGTGGGCCAGAGACATCTTCAGTTTGGGTTTGACTTGGGGCCTGAACTGCAGTCTCACGTCATTAATTTGGCTGAGCCACTTTGGCTCCCAATGCAGTAATTGGCATTGGGTAGAGCAGACTATATATGTTGGGGGGTGCTTTAAGGTCAGCAATATATAGAGGATAATGTATGGTCCTCTATCGTTAACCGGTCAGTTAACAGTCGAGAGGTTGCCAGGGTGACCAGGTAAACCTCGAGAGCGAAGCTCGAGAGGTTTACGTCACCATGGCAACCTCGAGACGGTTAAAATTGACCGGATGCCGATAGAGGGACCATACATTATTTTTTATAGTGTATGGTCCCACTATCAAAAAAAAGGGCTTACGTTTTTTAAAAAGTCACCGCCGTGGCCCTTCAGTCCTTCCCCGTCGGTTTCCCTTCAGTTCGGTTTCCGTGTCGAGAAAAAGCGCAAGATACGCAAGAGACTGATCACAGTTAGTTATCTATCGATGACGAGGATCGATAGGTTAACAACATATCTACGTCACATCGATAGGTTAACAACCTTAGGAAATGATGATTTCCTAAGGTTAACAGCGTTCTAACATACATTATATATGAATTACTGTACAGTAGCTTACCTATGACAGGTGCTGTTGGCATGCATTTGCTGTGGATTAATGTTTGTGGTGGTGTGACACAGTCCACAATGAGAACAAGTCCTGCATTCCAGTTCAGACTCAAAGCTATAATAATTGTTAGTATTCATTTCTGAGCTCAAGACTACTCCTGTAGTTTCTGTTTTACTGTACCTCCAGCGCTATATATTTACAAAATGTGTAATACCCCCAAAAAAGTTATGTACCCATAACTATAAGTACAAACTAAAAGTCACTCAGTTTAGGTCATGACATTTACCTTCCCTTATGTGTCACCATGCATGGATGTAGAGCCTTTCCTTGCGTTGTTTTTTAATATTTTAACTTTTTAAATTTTTTTTATATTGATTGAACTGAAGTAACAATTAAGACAGCTGCTTCCTGTTGGTAGCAAGACTTGTCATAGTTAACAGACTACATGAGGTCACAAAGCAGAGTAAGTTGCACATCTGAGCACAGCAATCACTGATGAATAATTTTGATGTCGGGGGTCTCCATTGCCATCTCTTGACAGTGAGTTGTGACTTGGTCTGAGCCACCTATCACACCTGATAACATTGAGCTTGGGGGGTAATTGGGATGAGAGGAGGGCAAAGCAGCAAGACGACCACACTGCTCCTCTGCTCTGTGGCTCTGCTCCATGTACAGTATAATGCTATTTTATTGTTTTATGTTCTGTTTTACTGCTTCCAAGCTTAATATTGTTTGTTGTGCTTAGCCTGCAGTATTGGAGTGTTTGGTGAAAGTGCTTTTATTATTTTATGTATAGCACTCAAGACAAAGTACTTAGTGGTAGTCAATAACAAATCTTCACGCTATGAGTGTAGCATTCATGGGACAGAAGCACTCATGGTGTAGAAAGGGCAGTGTGTGTCTGTGTGTGCGTGTGTGTGTGTGTGTGTGTGTGTGTGTTTTTTTTGTTTTTGGTTTTTTTGTTTCTTTTGTGAACCTTGAATGTTTTGAATTTTTGGGGCCTTGAAGTGACAGGGATTATCTCAGTTTTGTTTTGGGTCAATACTTATTGGCATGCCCATTAGCTGTTTAATAGCTATCTGCTCTGCTTAATAATTAAAACTATAAACCAAATCTGATATTACACAGGACTCTTTCTCAATATTTTCATAGAGCTGTGTAGCGGTTTTTGTGTTCTTATAAACTCCAGTGCTTAGTGAAGCTGTGGTCAGTTAAACCACACTCAAGGGAAATAGCCAAATAATCATTGTGGGAATGTGAGCTGCAGGCTATGAAGCTTGGAGGATGTGCTGGGATCTGCAATTGACTGCTGAGGTGACCATAAAGAAGGACGTATGGAGGAGTCAGTTGGATGCACTGTATGTGCTGAAAGGCACATTTTACGCTATTAAACGTATGCTAACACTGCTTGGCGTTGGGGGGGGGGGTCTTTGTATTTAATCTTATACCTGAATACAAAATGCTATGCTCAGTGGAGCATGTATTTTCCTTTTGACTCTTAAGATGAAAAATGTTCCAGGCATGGAGGATGGAGATTTGCTGCTTAGGAATTCAGGAAAAAGGAGCATCTATACGGAGACCTGTTAAGGCAATGAGGAACTGGAAACTTTGCATAGAAATCTGTGACCTCCC
Organism: Neoceratodus forsteri; assembly: GCA_016271365.2. Taxonomy (NCBI): domain Eukaryota; kingdom Metazoa; phylum Chordata; order Ceratodontiformes; family Ceratodontidae; genus Neoceratodus; species Neoceratodus forsteri. The sequence goes on along the minus strand of CM057450.1, from coordinate 1,732,091,297 downwards.
AGATGGCGGAGAGAAAGTGAATATGGAAGAATAATTCTGGAGTTGTTTGCCATACCTGCCTATGAACATGGTTACTGTAATAGCATTTTGGGACAACAAATAGAGGTGATTTCCCCTTTGGAGGCACTATTTTCCTTTCTTTCTACATTTCTTCTGGCTCAACCTACAAGAGAACTTTAGAGCCATAGACTGAGGCTCTCAAAAGTGAGATTCTTAAAATCAGATGTTTACTGAAAATGTTCTCTACATAAAAACTAAAACACAAAAACTAGCAGACATATTATTGATCTCAGTCCTCGGTCTCACATATAAGGCCTAGCAGAACATTACTGGAGCCTTAAAGCAGCCTTATCATTACTAAGAGTTGCAATGTGATTAGAAAGATTAATTATTTTCATATAATGGCAGTATTTGAGGAGTCTGAGCTTTTTTTTTTAAACATAACTTGCCACAAACTCACTTTGTGTGAGGGTGATGAACTTATTTAATTTCCCTAAGGACATTTTGCAAAATGAACATGGTTCTGGTGTTCTATGACTTCTTATGGCTATTTTTAGCGAAAGATTTTTAAAATATGTTATTTCTATGTTATAGGTTTTATATTTAAGTATTACCTTAATGTTAAGTTGCCTATTTCAAGTCACTTGTGTTTTAACCAATGATGATATGGGCCCTACAGAGTCTTTAATCAAAGCATTATAGTTTAAGTTTTTATATATTTAATAGTTATTAATGAAAACCTTAATGATGAATGCTCCAGGTTAAAACAGTTTATGTGCCTCAACCTTAATAGATCGCTGGGTAACAGATTTTGATGCAGCCTTTCAAATTGTTCTGGCTTTTCTTGCTTAGGTGTAGTTTGCCTACTTTAGAGTAGTACTATAATTTTACCCAGAAATAAGTAGAGGTATTTTCTACATAACACTACTGATTCCATTCACGACTACTTAGTATGAAAAGTCTGAAGCAAAATGTGTAAAGGGCCAAAACATGCATTCTGGGACAGGACCAGTTACTACCTTGCACTTTGTTAGTACCTGGGCTTCTCAAGATTCATATTGCCAAGTTTGGTAGTTACAGACCATAACTGGCCTAACTGATATGTCAACCTAAGCTTTTTGGCCAGGATAGATTAGTACTCAAAGCTTATTTGGTAGTATTACCCAGTAGTAAGGGCAGTTCACAGAAATATTCCTCCTGCTATCATACAGTGAGATTTAAACTGGTGGAGTCCCACCAATGCAGGTAAGGACTATATGATAGAGTATGCTCCAGAAAGTATCTGAAAAGTCATTTATGTCTTTGGTAACAGGAGTGGGTCTGATGGAATTTTCCTCAAATAAATATTGGGTTTATTGTTGCACTACCCTCTTTTCTATGATAGATTACCTTTATTAGTCAGCTTGAAATGTTTGTATAAGCTTATTCATTTTTGTTACTGAAGGTGGTCTTAGTGGGGGCTTAATACATAGATTGTGGACAGTTTACAGTCTGCACTTTAAAAGTTTAAATTAGAATTGTACTGTAAAAGGCAAAACTAATAAGGGTAAAACTAATCAGAATCAAACTCATGCCATGTTGAATCGATTTATATTAGCTATAAGTCTATTTAATATGAATAGATTAATTAGGGATGCATACAGTTTACTTGCGGTTTGATCCCTTTTGCTGTCACTAGTGCTGTGCATTGCCTGTATTGCTATCAGTAGTATCATTCAACATTTTATGTGTCTTTTGGTTGTCAGATTGTAATGACCTAACAGTCAAACAAATAAACCTTGAACAGAACATTGGGGCCTATGCAGGACCAGGTGGGAATTAGGCGCCTCTGGCCCATATCCCACCCACAATGCTCCAAACTGGCAGAAAGGTGCTCACCGGCCGATATTTACCAATGGTGGCCACCTGTCCACAGGCCCACCCCCTGGCATACAGGTCTGCACAGGACGGAGTTGCAGACCCAGCTGGGCATCCAATCAGATGCCTAGCATGGGTCCTACAGTGGATCCCTTGTGTGGTACAGCATGGGTCCGGGTGCATGAATACCTTCCACAGGCTCCTGGACCCATGAGGTATGGTCCTGTCATCCAGTGATCCCTCAGCCCAGCCCTTAATACAAAGCACCCTCCCAGTGCACAAAAGGACCCTCAGTAGTGGAATCCCATCCTGTCCCACAGTCCACCCCCCACACACAGCTGAGCCCTGAACCTACTGTGGCAAACCCCCTGAGACCCCTGTGCTCTGTTCCTGAAGGAGTACTCCCCCACCCAAAAGAGCCCCGATGGCAATACACAGCCAGAAACACCACATCCAGAACATCCCCTGACCCCCATACCCGGCGCTCCTGCACCCCCATTGGTGATCTGTGTCACCCCCCTGCACCATCAGCACAACCCCCCATCCCCAACAGTCAATGTTGGGCACTGGTCAGCCAGCAGCACATTCCACCTCCCACCTCCTCAGCTGCCGGCAGACCAAGTGATGCTGGGGTCACTCTGCCTCTATATAACGGCACCCTCCCATCAACATTGGGATGGCCAGTGGCCGAGGAGGTGTGAGGAGGGATGTGCTGCTGGCTGTCCATGCCCGCAGCACTGCCAGACATGTATGTTGGTATTGGGGGGGTAAGCTGCCGCAGATGGGTGGGGGGACCACTGGCCACTTGGCTGTCATGTTCCAGCAGGGTACCGGGTTTGGGGGCATGGGTGATCACTGCAGGGCACCTGTGTGTGTGGGGAGGTTGTCTTGAGTAATGACACAGGAATGGGGCTGTGTTGGGGGGGCTGGTTGGCTGCACAGGTCACACTGGGGTTGTGTCGGGCACTTGCCCTACCAGCTGCCCCCTGCCCTACCCATCTGCCTAGTGGGCTAGGGCAGCATGGGGGTTGGATTCCTTGTTCCTCCATGACTGGTGGGTCAGTGGGTTATGTCCGTGGGGATGCGCAGTAAGTTACAGCAGGATCCTGGCTGCCATAACCTGCTCTGGCATGTGCCCCCCCCCGTGGATGACACTACGCACCTTAGTGCATGGTGCATAGTGCTGGCCTCCCCTCCCCCCTGCCCCATCGCATTACTTTCTGCATGGCTGGGGGAATTTTGTGAGTTGGGGCTTCATGCCCCAGTTAGTGCATTCTGCACGGGGTTCGCAATGGGTGCAGAGTGGCTATGCACCATGGATCCACACCACATAGGCCCTCCACACCATCATGCATAGGTCCTATTGAGCTCAGGGTTGACAACACTGTAAAAGTTGTACTGTTTTCAGGAGAACTAGAGGTGGAGGTGTGTGTCATAGTCCCTGTGCTGCCAACATTTCAGGCAGTGGTGAGCTGGACTGTGGTGCTGCTAATGCCAGAGGGAGTCCAGGGTGACCTGCCATCAGGAAGTATAGGAGTGGGAATAGCAGCAGATGAGACCAGGACATGATAATAATAAAATACACAGTTGAACGTTACTGTATCTATGGTAAGCTAAGTCTGAGACAAGCTAAAGATTCAATATTCTCAGGATCCAGCCTGGAGCAATATGGAGATGCACTATCACCAGTTGTGCTAAAACATCTTCTGAAGCAACCAGTGGTGGAGGGCATGCGAGAAAATAAAAGCCAGTCTATCCAATGCAGGCAAATGATTTTCCTGTCTTGCCAGACTATGATAGGATTGTTACTTGGCTATTGAGATGCAACAAAGTTTTAATTCATCTGTGAATTTCTGGTGAAATCACCAAATCTCTCTCTATGGATCATTTCACAAAGTTTTCCTGTTTAATAGGAAATTCACCATTTGTAACTTCACCTTATGTTTGGGTTTTTTTAAACTGTAAAATTAAAAAGGTCCTGGTGTCTAGTGGTCCACCCCCACCTATTACCAGCCCGATAATGATCATTCCCTGGTATCTAGTGATTCCCACCTGCCATTTGCCAGCCCAATGTTATCATTCCCTGGTGTCTAGTGGCCCCACCACTGATCTCTGGCCACATGTTCAATACAAATCCTTTTCTTTGCCTGGTATCTAGCGGTCCCTCCTCCCACCTGCACCCATGCCTGATGTTCTATATCTTTCCATGCTGTCTAACGGTCCCTCCTCCCACCCGCACTCATTATCTGTAGACTATTTCCTGGTGTCCAGTGGTCCCTCCCCCCACCTGATCACCCACCCTGCATAATGTCACAGTTTCCCTAGTGTCCAGTAATTCCCCCCCCCAACCATTCACCAGGCTGATGTTGTCATTCCCTGGTGTCTAGTGCCCCTTCTCCCACCAAACACCGATCTGATGTTAAATAAAAATCGTTATCTTTTCCTGGTGTCTAGTGGTCCCTCCCACCACCTGTACTCATGCCCAATGTTCTTTATCTTTCCCTGATGTCTAGCAGTTCCTCCCCCCACCCGCACTCATGCCTGATGTTATCTGTAGACTATTCTCTGGTGTGCAGTGACCCCTCTCCCCACCCAATCATCTGCCCAACATAATGTCACAGTTTCCCTGCTGTCCAGTGGTCCCCCATTACAATCCCCTGTGTTAGCATTATACCATTCCCTGTTGTCTGCCGGATCCCCTGTAATAGAAGTAAAGGTAGACCATTCCCTGGAATCTAGTGGACCCCATGCCCTGGTAGGTAGTGCCCCACCACTCTGCTCCCCCACACCCTGACCTCAAGCTGGCAACTGGCACAGCCCTCCACTCTCCACCAGGGCTGGCTGCTGACTAAGTTGTCAATGAGTGTGTACTTGTACAAGTACACACTCATTCAGTGTCATGACAGCTCTTTTAGTGGCAGGTTGTGGTGGAGAGTGGAGGAGCTGTGCTGGTAACCGGCTTGGGGGGAGATGGCATGGTGGGCCGCTGGTGGTCACATGCCATTCCCCCTCTTGACCCAGGCTGGCAGCTTGCACGGCCTCCACTCTCCAGCTTCGGCTGATTGCCAACTGAGCTGTCAATGAGCACGTACTTGTACAAGTACATACTCACTGACAGCTCAGTTGTCAGCTGGGCATGGTGGAGAGCAGAGGGCTGTGTCAGTCACTGGCTCGGGGTTGGGGTGGGAGGAGTGAAGTGGTGGGGCACTACCTGTTGAGGTGGAAGGGTGGGGGATCCACTAGACACCAGGGAATGGACCGCCTTTTTATGGCTGTGGATGTAGCCCAGCAGATGTGTTGCAATACAAAAAAGGGCTAATGTCATTTTTGCTACCAAAAAACATGATAGAGTGTTAAAAAATAGATTCCTTCACTGACGCCTCATTACTATGCTGCCTGTGTGTGTATAGGAAGCTGTAGACCATTATTTTTCCTCTGGCTTGAGGAGTTAATTGAGCCCACAGAAAGTTAACTAATTAACTTCTGGCAGTCATTCTGTATCAGATTACCAATGGATAGCACAGACATCACAGAAGGCTATTGGATGTAGAATAGGTGAAACACTTCCTGGAGCTTTCTGCATAACAAATAAGCTCTGCTGTGCCCTCACCCCTAGGAACACCTCATTAAGCCATTTGACACCACCATCATAAGAGCAGTCATTCTGCTACTTTGCAGGACAGTGCATAGCAAAGAGCCCCAGTGATGCATGTTTCCAAATAATACACCAACTTCATTTTCTCAGGCAGGCACTTCTGGGCTACTGTTTATATTCTACTGAATGTTCTAAACCTGCAATTTGTGACTATATGTGTTTATAGCTGAATGACAGTAACCACATTTGCTTCACTTGCAAATAGGTAGTCATGTGTGTGTGTCTAATTTTTGCTTGACTTTGGCCACGCATAAAATCTGATCAGTTCATAACATGCTGTATTGTGATTAAATTAACTGATATATGGGGGCTTTGGTTTCTTTTTCAAATTCATTTTTCCTGACCATGGATATACTAAAACAAAAATGTCTCAACAAATTGGTTAACAATAAGGAGTTAAGCAATAATTTAGTTGATGTGGTGTAAAGAGCTGCTTCCTGGAAAATAACCTGATTGGGGGGGCTGCCACAACCAGAGTGGGACTTCATGGATGGTGGAGCTCGTGGCAGCAGAAGAGGCATGATAGCATTAAAAGTTTAATGGCATGGATGTAGAGGGGCCAATATTTGAGCATGACTTTGGTAGAGGACTAAGTGTGACATGGGGGAAGGGGATCATCAGGAATTGAGTAAGTCTTAGTATTTGTAACATAATGGTTTTCTGAAACTTCAACCTTTACTGGGTTAGACTCTGCATCCATCTGTACAGTATGACATTAAGCCACAAAGCTATTGAAATTAGAATGGGTTAAACACTTCCTGGAGCTTTCCACATAACAAAAAAGCACTAATGTGCTCTCAGCCTCTAGTGGCACCTCATTAAGCCATTTGACACCACCATTCTAAGAGCAGTCATTCTGCTACTTTGCAGGACATTCTGTAGCAAACAGTCCCAGTGATGCATGCTTCCAAATAGTGCACCAACTTCATTTTCTCAGGCAGGCACTTCTGGGCTACTGTTTATATTCTACTGAATATTCTTAACCTGCAATTCGTAACTATAGGTGTTTACAACTGAATTATAGTAACCACATTTGCTTCTCTTCCAAATTGGTAGGCATGTGTGTGTCTATTTTTTGTCTGACTTAGGTTACACATAGAATCTGATCAGTTCATAACACGCTGTATTGTGATTAAACAAACTGATAAATGGGGTCTTTGGTGTCTTTAACAAATTCATTTTTCCTGACCATGGATATACTAAAACAAAAATTTCTCAACAAAATGTTTAAAAATAATGAGTTTAGCAATAATTTAGTTGATGTAGTATAAAGAGCTGCACGCTGCACCCTGGAAAATTATTTGGTTTGGGGGTGGGCTGATATAAGCATAAAGGGACTTCATGGATAGGGGAGCTCTTGGCAGCAGAAGAGGCATGATGGCATTAGAAGCTTAATGGTGTGGATGTAGAGGCACTAATATTTGAGCATGACTTTGGTAGAGGACTAAGTGTGACTTGGGGGTTGGGGATCATCAGGAATTGAGTGAGTCTTGGTATTTTTATCATAATGGTTTCCTGAAACTTCAGTCTTCAATGGGTTAGACTTTGCATCCATCTGTACAGTATGTCACTAAGTCATTTGCAGTGGGGTATGGAGCACCTTTGTTGCAGCCACATCCAAGAGCAGGGCCATTCTCGATGCCCTACAGGTGGCATGCCACAGACAGCTGGTTTTGGAACCCACTCGTGAGGGAGCAATCTTAGACCTCATACTCTCAAATGGGGACGGAGAGAGGATCTCAGATCTAGGAGTGGGTAGCCATCTGGGAACAAGTGACCACCAAACAGTGTGGTTCATGATAAACTCAGCTACAGAGTCAAGCCATACAAAAGTGAGAGTATTGGACTTCAGGAGGGCTGACTTTGGCAAGACTGGAGAGTGCCTTAGAAAAGCACTAGCAAACAGGTTAAAAGGAGGGGTGGAGCAACAATGGGGAAACATCAAAACCGCCATCACAGAGGCAACAAGCCTTTGTGTGAAGCAAATAAACAAATCAAAATGAAAGAAAAAACCACTATGGTTCTCAAAAGAGGTGGCGAGGAAGGTTAGGGAGAAAAAAGATAGCATTTAGGAAGTATAAGGAAACACAGAAGGAGCAGGACAGAGAACTGCACCAGTTAAGGTAGAAGGAAGCAGGCAGGGAAGTCAGAATAGCAAAGGCCCAAACTGAGGAAAAGATAGCCAACTCGGTTAAGAAGGGGGATAAAACCTTTTATAGGTACATCAGGGAGTGTAGAAAGACAAAGGGAGGGATAGTAAGGATGAATAGAATGGACGGTGGGTGGGCAGAGAGGGACAGTGAAAAAGCAGGGATACTGAAAGAATACTTCTGCTCAGTATTCACAAAAGAGGAGGAGGGGGAGGTGCCTAATGCAACTAACAGAAGCACTTTGAATAGGGGTGTCGATCCCAGTCCTTTCACAGAAGAAAGGGTTCTGAAAGAACTCCTAATACTGAAGATGGACAAAGCAATGGGGCCTGATGGAATTCACCCCAGAATTCTAAAAGAATTAAGGGGAGAACTAGTGACACCACTGACTACTCTTTGTAACAAATCATGGGAGGATGGTGTGGTACCTGAGGACTGAAGGATGGTGGATGTGATTCCCCTTCACAAAAGTGGGATCAAGATAGAGGCAGGAATCTACAGACCTGTCAATTTGACCTCAATAGTAGGGAAAGTGATGGAATCACTTCTGAAGGAAAGAATTGTTGAGTATCTAGAGGCCAGTGGGGCACAGGACCCAAGGCAGCATGGGTTCACAGCGGGAAGGTCATGTTAGATTAATCTAATTGATTTCTTTGACTGGGTGACTAAAGTAGTAGACCAGGAAGTAACTGTGAACATGGCCTACCTCGACTTTAGCAAGGCATTTGACACAGTCCCACACAAAAGATTAATAATCAAATTAACCAGCCTGTGAGTGGGTCCCGGAGTGGTAGCCTAGGTAAAACATTGGCTGGACAACAGGACACAGAAGGTAATTGTAAATGGAGTCCACTCTGAAGAAAGGAGGGTTACTAGTGGGGTACCACAGGGTTCAGTACTGGGTACAGTCTGTTTTAATGTCTTTATAAGTGACATTGCAGAGGGACTGGAAGGAAAGGTATGCTATTTTGCAGATGACACAAAGATCTGCAACAGGGGTGATACACAAGGAGGCATGGAAAGGATGAGAAGGGACCTGGCAAGGTTGGAGGAATGGTCAGAAGTATGGCAGCTTGGAGTCAATGCAAAGAAGTGCAAAGTAATGCACCTGGGAAACAAAACCCAGAGAAAGATTACACAATGGTGGGGGGCTTGTAACAACAACAAACATGGAAAGGTATGTGAGGGTAATCATGTCATATGACCTTAAGATTAGCAAACAATGTGAGAAGGCAGTAGGGAGGGCTGGAGGGATACTGGGATGTATAGGGAGAGGCTTCACCAGCAGAAAACAGGAAGCTGTTATCCCTCTGTACAGACAGTAGGTGAGACCCCATCTGGAGTACTGCGTCCAGTTCTGGAAATCCCATCTCCACAAGGACATAGACAGGATGGAGGCAGTTCAGAGGAGGGCAACTCAAATGGTGCAGGGTCTGCAACAGGAGCCATACGAGGAGAGACTAAAGGAGCTTAACATGTATACCCTTGAGGAAAGGAGGGAGAGGGGGGACATGATGGAAACTTTTAAGTACCTCGGTGGAGTCAACAAAGTCCAACAGGACAGCATCTTTCAGAAAAAGAGATGTTCAAGAACAAGGGGGCACAATTTGAAGATAGCGGGGAGATGGCTCAGGGGCAATGTGAGGAAGTATTTTTTTTCACAGAGAGGGTGGTGGACACATGGAACAGCCTTCCTGAGGAGGTTGTGAGGTCTAAAATTCTGGGAGAATTCAAGACTGCATGGGACAGACATAAGGCAATTCTTGTGGGGGGTAGGAAGAAATAGTCTGTTGGTTAACTAGGATCTTCAGTTTATCCTGTAGGTAGGGAAATGGGCAGACTAGGTGGGCCAAGCAATCCTTATTTGCCGTCAAAGTCTATGTTTCTATGTTATGGGTAAAACCCAGATCACCAGACCTGGACCAGAGCTGTAAAATTTGGACAGGGCACAGCTTGTGCAAACATTGCTGATCCACTCACTCCAGATGATATGGTCTGGCTTTTACCTATCTGGTCTGGTCCTGATGGTTCTGTTTTCAACCATGCCAAGGAAGAGTTGAAAAACAGACATCCAGGAGTAGACCAGATATGTAAATGTTGGACTGAACAGTGCAGCCAGAGTGACCGGACCATCAGCATTTGTGCAAGGTGCACCCAGTAGGGCCAGTTTGGATTTTTACAGAACTGCTGTGGTTCAGGTCTGTCAGTCCAGTTTTTAACCAATCAGTCTTTATTTTATACTGAAAGGTATGTGAGCAAAAATGCTCATTTACACAGACATCCAGTTAAGCATAAAAAGAGAACAGAACATCAGCTGAAACAATTACATAGTAAAATACAGTATAACAGGTCTACCATAAACATTACTAATACAGAGATTTTGTGGGATGTATAGAAGAAAGGTGAAGCTAATAATAATAATAATAAGTTTATTTATATAGCGCCTTTCAGCATACCAAGGCGCTGAACATATTAAAACCACAGCATCAGATATAAATCAATAATACATATAAATAAAATCATATCATATTAACATCGATTATTAAAATCAATTAATAAATACAAATAAAAAATCTCAGCAGAATAAATTTCCTTATAAATAATAGTGAACCATTTACAGCATGGGATATAGTTGGTGGTACAATTCAGGAACATGAACAGTTGGGTGATGCCTTGAAAAGAAGAACTGCAAGTCCTCCGGCACCCAGATCCTGCATGCAGACAAGCATTCTCGACGCGTATCTGCTTAGACCCCAAACACCGGGTCAAGGACTATGTGGCCTGCCAATCCTTCAACCAGGCCACATGGATTATGCACCAGAAAAAGCTCGAAGCCCACTTGCTGGGGGAGCACCCAGCTTTGATGAAAAAGGAGGTGCAGAATCTGTGGGAAAAAAATCTTCTTCTCCAATGCCAGAACCCAAAAAGAAGAAAAAGGACAAGGAGAGGCACCAAGACTGGGCTAGGTCTCCATCCACTTGGCGGTGACCTTCAGGTACCACTGACAATGGAGGGGCATCCACTTCGGTAAGTACCCCTACTACCAGGTCTAATACCGCTACGGCAGATCAGACCACAGTCTCCTTGCCTTCTTTACTCACAGTGCAGCCTGGGCTCTTCTTGGGTGACAGAATTCCTATTATGCTCCTTAGATCCACAGTTTCATTAGGATCAATTGCCAGCAGCCAGATCAATAAGTCATTCCCCGGCCCCACTGAGGAGTGTTCGGTCACAGCCGCTAAGCTGAACTCCAGCTCCATTGTTGTCTGCATGGCCCAGGCCAATAAGTCGGACATTAGCTCTTCTGATGTCTGCACAGCTGCAGCTGATAAGTCACTCCCTGGTTCCTCTGGGGACTACACAGCTGAGGCTCTCCCATCAGGGTCACAGGATACCCCCAACATCGAGTTGAGCCAGCTGCCAGACACGCAACAGTCTTTAGAGGGTTCCTCGCTCCCACTGACCCACCGGACCCTCCAGGCTTGCCTGAAGATCAAGAGCCGGAGGAGGGCACTAATCTGGAGGTTCCCCTTCCTTCATCAGGTCAGTCTCTTCCTGGTTCGCCCACTGGGTCTATTGTTAATTCCTCTGGGGACCTTCCGACAGGAACTCCCCAAATTGTGTGTGCCTGGGGTGGAGCAGCAATAAAAGATAAACTATACAATACCCTCAATAACACACCTATCCCAGTTTACTTTTACCTAACACCCATTTTTAGGCCTTATACAGTAAGACCATCCTTCAAAATAACAACTTGTAATGAAATGTGTAAGATTTATTTTGGGTATGTGCACTTTAATATTATACTAATTATGTGTGTGTGAGTGCTGCATAGCAATCTCAAAAAAAATTAATTAAACACATCAAATGTCTTCCTAAACATGTCTCAACACTGTGTTTATCTTTCGTCTTGTCACAACATATAGTGTTTCCAATTAAGGTACAGTACCTTCATGTATATGATGGCCCGGTTCTGTTGAGTTGATTGCTGTAATAGTGCATAGAATAAAATGTGAAACATATAGGTAAATGTAATACAGATGGTGCCATTATTTTTATATCTGCCTTTTCTCAATGTACCATACTTTAATTCCGTTAGTGTATGAAAAGACAATTCATGTTTATTTTTAAGCCCATGAAACACCCTTATCTAGTTAATGCGTTTATAGCCGTAGTGGCTCTGCAAGTGTTTGCTTTCTATTACAGGCAATTTGAGATCGGGAGGGATGTCAGCTAGACACCAGGGAATTGTATAGTACTAACACAAGGGATCAGGATGGGGGGAACACTGGACACCAGGGAAATTTGATGTTATGTTGAGCGGGTGATAGGGTGGGCAGAGGGACCACTGAATGCCAGGGAATAGTCTACAGATAACATCAGGCATGGGTGCGAGTGGGGAGAGGGATCACTCTACATCAGGGAAAGATAAAGATTTTCATTGAACATCGGGCCAGCCATTGGTGGAGGGGACCACTAGACACCAGGGAATGATAACATCAGGCCAGCAAATGGTGGGAGAGAGCACTGGACACCAGACAAACTGTGATATTATGTTGGGCAGAAGACAGGGTGGTGGGAGGGACCAGTGGACACCAGGGAATAGTCTACAGATAACGTTGGGCATGGGTGCAGGTGGGGGAGGAACAGCTAGACACCAGGAAAAGGTAAAGAACATTGGGCATGGGTGTGGATGGGGAGAGGGACTTCTAGCAACCAGGGAAAGATAAAGATTTTTATTTAGCGTCAGGCCAGCGATCGGCAGGGGGAGACCACTAGACACCAGGGAATGGTAACATTAGGCCAGTGAACGACTGGGGGGGGGCACTAGACACCAGGGAATTATAACATTGGGCCAGCAAATGGAGGGGGCCACTAGACACCAGGGAATGATCATTAATTGTCGGGCTGCCAAACAGTGGGGGGGACCACTAGACACCCAGGAACAGTATTACTTCGCCTCTGTGCCAAACTCTGCCTGCAGAGTTGCCAACTTTTCATTTCACTGAGTTATCAGTTTCCCACAAATTTGGACTTCTCTCCACAGAATAACTTCACAAAATGATGTAAATCTACAAATTGATCCATGGAACAAAGTTTCCCAACTTCACTCATCTCTACTTGTCTGAAATGATGACTCTGTTAAATAAGTTTCCATTATGTACTCTGGTGAGATGTCTGTGCCTTCCTCCAAAATGTTTGATTGGCCCTCGAAGTCAGTGCCAAAAAGCCCTAAATATCACTGACTGACTGTCTCAGGATAATCACCATCCAAACTGTCTTCGATGTCATCATGCTAACACCTGGCACTGGAAGCTTGCAAAGTTAACCGAGGAGGAGGAGGAGAATCAGTATGAGAAGGAGGAGACTGAGTCATGCTTGTTTATTCCTGTTTTCTGTACTGCTTCATTCAAAGTTGAGTAAAACATCCAGGGCCAAGAAGCTGAGTTGGATGAACAAGGAGGTAGGGGAGAAGGTGAGGGAAACCAGAACTGCATTTAGAACCTACAAAAGATCCAACAGGGAAGAGGACATAGAGGAATATGTGAGGAAATTCAGGGAATTGAGTAGAACAGTAAGGGCAGCCAAGGCGTTGAGAGAAATGAGGCTGGCCGAGGGGATCAAAGAAGGTGAAAAAGATTTCTTCAGGTATGTAAGGGAGAAGAGAAAGAGTAAGGATCAGATTGTTAAGATCAAGAATGGCAGTGGGTGGGCAGAAAAGGGGGCAGAGCAGGCAGAAGTACTCAACGAGTACGTCTGTTCAGTATTCACCAAGAAGAGGGGCGGGCCAATACCTAAGGGGAAAGGTGGGCTGGGGGTAGGGAAGGAGGAGATCACAGATGGGAAAATCACAGAGGGAAGGGTGTTGGAGGGTCTTATGTCCCTGAGGGTTGATAAGGAACATGGGCCAGACGGAAATCATCCTAGAGTACTGAGAGACTTGATAGTAGTCCTGGTGGAGCAGTTGGTGGGCCTGTTCAACACCTCTGTGGAAATGGGATGTGTATCTAGGGATTGGAGGGTGGCACATGTGGTGTCCCTCCATAAGAGTAGGCCCAAGGACAAACCAGAGAACTATAGACCAGTCAGACTAACCTCAATTGTGGGAAAGCTAATGGAGATTATTCTCAAGGAAAGGCTGGTAACATTTCTGGAGGATAATTATCTCCAGGATGGCAGACAGCACAGGGTTGTCTCTGGCAGATCCTGCCAGACGAACCTTGTGGACTTTTTTGATTGGGTGGTGCTGGCACTGGACAAGGGTCATGTGGTGGACATCCTATACCTGTACTTCAGCGAGGCCTTTGATTCAGTGTTGCATGGTAGGCTGGCCAACAAACTGAGCAACCTGGGAGTGGGGAGAAAACTGGTTAGATAGGTCAGGAGCTGGTTGCAGTTTAGACAGCAGAAGGTAGTAGTGGAGGTTGAGGTATTTGAGCCGAGGGCAGTAACAAGTGGGGTCCCACAGGGCTCAGTGCTGAGACCAGTGCTGTTTAATGTTTTCATTGCTGATATCACAGAAGTGATAAAGAGTAAGATCAGTCTCTTCGCTGGTGACACCTAGATCTGTGCGGAGGATGATGGAGGGGAAGGCGGTACAGTACTCCAGGAGGATTTGGCAAAACTAGAGGAATGGTCTAACACATGGCAACTTGGGTTCAATGCCAAGAAGTGCAAAGTCATGCACTTGGGAGCCAGGAACCCCAGAAATAGTTACTGGTTAGGGGAAGTGCAGTTATCCCAGTCAAAGGAAGAGAAGGATTTGGGTGTACTGGTGACAGGGGAAAAGAACCACTCAGCCCTGTGCAGGAAGGCAGCGGTAAAGGCCAGCAGAATGCTGGGGTGCATCACAAGGGGAATTACCTCTAGGAGAGGGGAAGTCATCCTGCCCCAGTACATGTCCCTAGTGAGGTCGCACTTGGAGCACTACATGCAGTACTGGCACCCCTACTTGAGAAAGTACATCAAGCTATTGGAGGGGGTACAGTGCTGGGCAATGAAAATGATCCTGGGATTGGGAGATAAACCTTATGAGGAGAGACTGTGAGAGCTCAATATGTATTCCCTGAAGGATAGAAGGGAGAGAGGGATATGATTGAAATCTTCAAGTACCTAAACGGTATGAACAGAGTAAGCACCAGAAGTATTTTCAAATTAAAAGGTTGAAGGGAAACCAGGGGGCACAGTCTGAAGTTGGAAGTAGGTAGGTTCAGGAGGCAAATGAGGAGGCACTATTTCACCAAAAGAGCGGTGGCAGGGTGGAACATACTGCCAGAGTATGTGATATCACTGTGGATGGTGGGTAGCTTCAAAAGGGGGTGGGACAGATTCAGAGTGAGGGTTAAAACAGTGGGGGGGCAGGGGGTGGAGGTGAATGATACATAGGTAAAATCAATGGGGGGAGGCGAGGGGGGGGCAGCTGCAGTCTGAAAGACTGAAGTGCTGCACACTCAAGCAGACTAGATAGACCAATAGGCCTGTATCTGCTGGCAATTTCGTATGTTCATAAAATGTATGCAACAGTGCCTGCGTAATATAATCAATGGGCCCAATTCTCAAAAGGATACGTCTGGCGTAACTTGACTTGCGCCAAAACAAATGGTGCAAGTAAAAAGTTGCACCAGCAGTTGCAACATACAGTATTTTGCCAAGTGGCCTGTGACATGTCTTGTCGAATCAGGCCCAATGTGTCCGGGGGAATGCACGTCATTTTTTATCTGTGATCCAGTAGTGTTGTCATGCCAAACTGTATCTGATGTAATGCTTTCAAGACAGCTGCAGTTTGTGTTATTAAAATCACTACAGTTTCCTCAATGAGTATTGCATCTGGCTTGTGTTACTGTTGAGATGACTTAGATAAACTAGTGGTGTCACCAACATCCCCCCCTCCACCACCACCGTCATAATTGCTGTCATTTTCACCACCACCACCAGTGCTGCCACCTTGGTGACCACAACAAGCCAGGCTTTGTTGGGCTGCTGTTGAAGAGCTCAAATAACACCATGTGTGTACTTCAAGTAAAACCACTAAGAGAGGGACCCTGTAACATAGAAACATAGATTTTGTTGTCAGAAAAGGACCAATTGGCATACCCAGTTTGTTCAGATTGTCCCGGCTTATTCTCCCTCTCTTTCTCTATAGATCCTAAGTGGTCTTCTGAAACCCTTTTTTCTTCCCGAATAACTAATAATCCCCTCTGTCTATCCCATACATACTTGAAGCCCCCTACTGTTTTTGCCTCTATCACTTCCACTGGCAGTCTGTTCCAGGCGTCCACCACTCTTTCAGTGAAGTAGTACTTCCTCAAATCCCTCTTAAACTCCTCATCCTCCTCAGCTTTATTGCATGCCCTCTGGTCCTGGTGCTCTTTCTCATTTGACAGAGATTCCCCTCCTGCACCCTGTTCATGCCAAAAGGGTTGCTGATTCAGCACTGACATATTTGGTAGCCTGTTCATAAGGCCTCAAAAGTACAAGATGTTTTTGCAGCTCACACCACTTCAGATATCCCCCACAAGCCACATTGTTGAATTACATAGCCCAGAACACAGCTGTCTGTTCCATAAGTCTTTTCACCATATTACAGATGGAGTTCCATCTTGTCATCACAGCTTTGATTAAGCATTGTTGTGAAACATTGTGCTTCTGCTGCTATTAGTGAAGTAGCTCCCCTGCCAACCCCAGCGGCCGGTGCTCATTCCCAAACATTGGTCACCGGCATGGCATGAGGTGTGGCATCCAGCACCTCAACCTTCAGTGCCACTGGGCCAGCACAGACCCAGCTTTTGTAATATGACCAGTGCTGCTCCTCAACAACAACACCCACAGTATCCCCGACTCCTTCCTGATCCAACTTTCAATCCATAACCTGCTGCAGGTTCCTCATTCAACCCAGTGCCAGTAAATCCTTCCCACTTGACCATCTCTTTAAACTTTACTAGCAGAGGGTGTGCAACCCCACTGTTGGTATCCCCCCCTTCTGCCTAATAGAACTTTTATGCCATAACTGGAGGAGGGTGCTCATTCAATCCCACCAATGGTATTCCCCTCCCACTCAACATGCTCTTTAAACATCACCATCAGCGAGTGCCCAACCCCTCTGCTAATGAATCTTGATTCCCATCTGACCATGCATTTGTCCCTGCCCACAGTCCAACACCAGATTTCCCACCCCAGTGCTGGCTAACAACCCAACAGGATGTAACACCAGGGTGCACACTCCCAGGGGACACCAACCAACAAATACCTGAAAAGAACCAAACAATCCCTCTTCACCTTTTTTATGTAAACAATTGTCCTTCAATTTTGTCTGCTCCATCCAACCCTCCAACCCACCCCCACCCATCTCCTAACTCAGCACCCACCTCCCACACACTCCAATACCTCTTACTTACCTATCAGGTCCTCTGATGATGACCAGCACATCCTGCTGTTTTGAACACTAACCAGGAACTGACTGAAACAAGGTACAGTAAGTTTGATTAATGGCTTATGAAAGCATTTTTTATTTTATGCATAACTGTCATTTTGTAACATTTTTGCACCAAATTTTCAACATATCCTTTTTTAGGACCTCCCCCATGAACAACATAGGTGAAAGTTTTCAACTACTCAATCATGTTTTCCCAGTGGCTGTGCAAAATCACCTTTTAAATCGGATTTAAAAATTTCATCTGTCTTAATCATAAGGTGGGGTCACAAAAAAAGACAGTGTTAAACATCTGGGGTCCAAATGTCAAAAAACAACAAAGTTATTAAAAACATTACAATTTTTCAATGTTTACTCATAACATTGAGCTTGTCTCAGACTTTGACCCAAATTTTTTAACATAATTCTTTTGTTACTCCACCTCATGAACATGACATGAGTCATTTTTCAAATCTTCTTCAGAAAGTGTTTTTGCATTCACTCCACAAAATCACATTTTGGATAGAATTTAAAAAGCCCCTGACAGCATTAAGAAAACTTTGAAAAAAGTAAGATTTATATTCATCTCCATTTCTTTATTACATCACATATGTTCAGTAATTAAATCCCCATTTTCTGTATTACTGAAAACAGTTGGATGAAAACAAGATCCCTGTCCCCTAGACTCTCTGTCTGCTCTGGTTGCTTGTCTACACATAATATCACAATCCATCTTTATGACATCATAATTATCTCCACAGCAATAGATGGTGATGTCATAAACAGAATTATGATGTCAGATGTGGATTAGCAGCCAGAGCAGAAAGGGCAGAGATACTGTTTTAACACAAGTACCCTTAGTAATAAGGAAATAGGGTAATAATTATAGAATAAAATATGAAATATAGTCAACATGCATGTCTCAATATTACATTTTTTCAAAGCTGCCTCAAATGCATCAGGAACTATTTAAAAAAAATCCACTTATCCTAATGACAATAAAGGAATAATGCATGACAGCATGGGTATTATGCTGGGATAACATCCCACCTCGGGTGATTGGGCCCAGGGCTGCAGGCCGAGGGCATCCATCACCCGAGAAGGGATGTTATTCCTGCATAACACCCATCCTGGAGTGCATTATTCCTATTATACAGTGACTCCTTTAAAAATAGAATCAGAAAAAAATAAAATAAATAGTTTTAAAATAGTTTTTATATGTAATTTTATAGAGTGGAAGCAGGTTATAAAAAATAAAGAGTCCTTTACTGTTTCTCCACTAGGTAGAGCTATTATCTGAGTGACACAGTTTATGTCTGTGGACACCCTCTCTCACCGCAACCCCCCCTCCCAATTGCTGGGTCCTGCTCATGCTCACTTCCTTACCCAGATTGTCACTTTTGTTCAGTCTACGAATAATTGTTTGCACCGGGAGAAACAAGTGATGATTATGGCTGCTATTGACCGCTGTTGATGATTGCTGCTGACCGATGGTAACGGCGCCATTCACGGACAGCAAGTCCTATCTCAAGTTGAATTGACAAGTCCCTCCATGCCTCCATAAGGTAATGTTGAGTTCCCATCAGTTGGAAATGGGAGAAAGTATATGTAATTTTTGTTGCAGCTTGTTTGCTGGGAACCGAGCGGCGTCAGAGAAGAGCACGACTGGCAGTTACGGTGTCTGTGGTTCACTGAAGCTGCTGGATTTGAGGAAGAAAATGCCCATAAAAATTAAACCTGTGTATGCTGCAAAAAACCTCTGATTTTGGTATCCAAGGACTGGGAAGTGAACTGTTGTGAAGATACTTGGCAGCCTGGGTAACAGTGGATTGAAGTACTTGGGGGCAGAGGATGTGTAGGCGGGACGTTTACTGTTACTGTACTCACTTTCTGTGATATATATATATATATATTTTTAACATTTGATACAGTCTTCTGTGTGCTGGGACTAGAGTCGGGATGTTATGCTGGGATAACATTCTGGGCCAGTTCCCGACGGACCAATCAAATATCAGCATTCTTTCTTGCCATTGTATAATGTGGGCTAATTATAAGACTATGTCAAAAATCTTGGGTCAAAATGCCAAAAAACAATAAAGTTATGAAGAAAAGGTGAACTTATAAATATGTTCCTTATTCTGTTCACAATATTTTCAGCTCTAGGGCCCCCATATTCAAACAGTTAGCCAGGATTGGACTTATTATTATTCAAAGTATGCTTGTGGGCATGGCCCCGCAATTTCACAGGGCCAAGGCATTTCAAGACCTGTTTGGTGCATGCATGAGAATTACACAAACTGGAACAAGGAGAAAACTCTGATCCACACCCAAGAACAGAACTGCACCAACTCTAGGTCACAATAAATATAGTGTTTATTGATTGCACACACTAAAAAGCATACCAATAAACTGAATTACAATTACAGGGTATCACCCCCCACACAATCCATCGGTGTTTCACGTCACACTGATGCTTTTTCAAGACGACATAGACCCCACTTATATGGGTATTTATAGCCCAGTACAAATGATGTAAAAAGTGTTGCTCCAATGGAAAACCACTAGTAATTTGCAACAACCTTTCATTCCTTAAAAACAAGTGTCATATGTTCTTTTTAAAAAAAAAAAAAAAAACATTCTCAAGGGC
Source organism: Neoceratodus forsteri (assembly GCA_016271365.2). Lineage (NCBI taxonomy): Eukaryota > Metazoa > Chordata > Ceratodontiformes > Ceratodontidae > Neoceratodus > Neoceratodus forsteri. Next base: position 1,732,071,579 of record CM057450.1, on the reverse strand, counting down.
CAGCCTGCCGGTGCAGCAGCTGGATTTCCACTTGCAGCCCCGGCGACCCGGGTTCAGGAACAGACTCGGGTCATCAGAGGGCTAGCCGCGGGAGAAGGATTGAGCATCCTATGACTGCTCTTCTTCTCTGGTGGGAGGGTGAGGGTCATCGTTGGTGCATGAGGGATCCCTAGCAGAGGCCAGGGATGCCACAGCAACTGACGTCCACAAGGTTCCTGGGGGTGGGACACATGCTGGCATCATTGCATATTCCTGCCCCCAATAGGGGGAAAAAATCAGCCTACCTCCACTGCCTAAATGAAGCCCGCCCCTGAGCTCCAATCGGCTCCCAAGGCCGACTCCCATCCTATCCCGTTGTTCGCAGCACCCTAAAGGCCGGGGGTGCTGTCTCTCCACCATGGGGGGTAATCTAGGGGGTCCCAGGAGTGCAGCTCATTTACGGATGCAGCAGCTGAGGAGTCCGTGACCGGGCGAATGCCCGGCAAAGTGGAGCGGGCACCAAAAAGATAAAAATGAAGAAAAAAAAAAAGCACTCGATTACCAACAAGAACACACTTAAGAACTGAGGCCCACATTTTCAAAGGAGATGTGCAGCGCAAAGTGGAGCTGTCCGTACATCTCAGAAAATGAGCAGAACCATGATATTCAAAAGGGAGAGATGTATCATGCATCTCTGGATGCACCATCGCACATCTAGACTGTATGCAGTGCATGTAGAGGGGGAATTCCCATGAATGTGCCATGCATCCCTATAGTCAGCCAAAATGTGTGGCATATCTGTTGCGCATCTCAGAGATAAGCCACCCAAAGTTAGGCATGGAAAAAGCATGCCTACAGGCAGGCTGCAGAACTGCAGGCAAGCCATCCGAAGACAGCCCTTGGGAGGTGTACCAGGACATGCTCCCGGCATCCACACACAGCAGTCATGCCGAGATGGATGAACCCTGAGCCACAGGTGCCATGTCACCACTGGCACCATCCAGGGAGCAACCCCCACACCCTGGACATAGATACCCAGCAGCTGCATGCCAGTGCTGTCTGGTGCTCCCCGGGCACACCAGAGGAGTGCACAGCTATGGTGCAGCAAATGTACCGGTGGCCATTGCCTGCACCCATGCAGTCTGCAGGGTGCCACCTAGTGGTGGCATGCACCCAAGGTGCCATCTGGGACAATGGTGCCCAGGCAGCCTGGTGGATGGTTGGCAGCCTGGTAAAGGCCAGGGACTAACCTGTGGTGCACACCCAAAGGTGGTACACCATAGGTGCACACAAGTGGGACCCACCCACTAGTGTACCTGGTCACCATCTGCACAGTGCCATTCTTTGCAGTCATCACTATGTTCTGCTCATATGGAGGGGGTGTGGAGCACTGCAGGTGACTGTATGCTGCATATGGAGCCGGTGTATCACATGCATGTTGTATACTTATCAGAGTGTGTCACCCTGTGCCCTCCCCTGTTGCATATCCAGATGGGCCCCTGTGGTCACTGTCCAGGTGGGCCCCCTGTACCCCAGTCTGACCCTGTACATAGCTATGGGTAATAGCACTGTTCCTAGGCCAATGCAGTCCACCCACCCACACACAAACAGTCCATCACACCTGCCTGATAGTCTGCAGTACCTCCTGTAACTTTTGTGGAGTGGTAGAGCAGCCCTGCACAGCTGTAACTGAGCATGCCCTGGGTATACAAATGGCCTGAATACATTCCAGTAATGAGCTTTATATATGGGAGATGGGCTTGGAATGTGCATTGAGGTTATCTGCATGTCCAGGCTGAATACTGCAACTATGCGCACTGTGCAAGTGGCTTTGCATCGTGCATTTCCCCATGATCTGTATGGGGCTCAGGTCACTTGCTGTGCCACGCATCTCCCACCACATGATTGTGCCTCTTTGGGATATTCATCTGGACATACATGAGCGCATCTCGCAGCGCATATTCTGAATGTCTCATTATTTTGGACCAGCACATCTTAGAAGCACAGAGCAGGCACTTGTGTGGGTTTGCAGGGGACTTTTGAATATGGGGGCCTATACGTGTTTAGACCTGAGAATGCATGGGTGCAGATCCTCTGTATCTAGATCCCAATCTTGTATAATACCAAAAGCATAGATAATATTTACACATAATAAAAAAAACATTTGTCAATGCTGAATGTTTGCTTGCTGGTATTGGCATTGGTACTGTAGGAGTTAGAGGGATGCATAATAGGAATGGCAGTGAAGTATTGAAATAACGCCAACCTCCACCCCCACCCTGCAGAGACTGTCAGGCATTGGGGTGTGCCTTTGGGTTGTCAGCCATAACGCTCATGCCATTAGACCTCACCCCATCCTGCAGACAGTGACAGGTGTCAATGTGTGCCTTGGGGTCTGCGGCCCTTATGACCACCCCATTCCATAAGGAAATAAGTTGAGATGGGTGCAGTATAGGAGAAAGGGGTGAACGTTAGGGCCGAAGACCACAAGGCATACCTTGATGCCAGTCAGTGGCTGCAGGGTGGGAGTGGGGGTGGAGTGATGTGAGCATTATATGGCTGACAACCCCAAGCCACACCTCCGATACCTGTCAGTCTGTACAGGGTGGGGCATTATGATTGGAAACACTAATGCCCTGGGAGTTTGTGGTATTTTCACCCCAAATCTGAACATGAGCTTTTTGGGCCCTCCCCTCATGAACAGTGGGACTTTGATTTCATTAATGTCTCCCAAAAGTTGATTTTGCACAGTGGCTGTGCCATTCTGTACCACAGGCGTGAAAAAACATTTCAGGCAGGATGCAAAAAAAGGAGAGCAGTACTGTTCATAAGGAGGTGTGAAAAAATAGCAATATTGGAAATTTGGAGTGAAAATACTAAACACTGGTGAAGTTACGAGCGTGTATACAAACTGCGCAATGCACACTGGTGATGCAGTCATTTTTTGGAGGTTTTTCACCAACCTTGCAACATGGGCTTTGTGAGACCCCACCTCATGAAAAGTGGCACTGTCATTTTGTTAATTGGTCCCAAAAGGAGATTCCACGCAGGAACCGCAAAATCAAATTCCAGAACTGAGAAACAAAATGACAGTGCCAGTGTTCATGAGGTGGGATCCCAAGAACCCCATGTTGAAAAGTTGGTACCAAAACTTCCAAAAAATGGCTGAGATATCAACCCAAGTTGAACCCCCCATTGACTGCCATTATCAGGCTTACCATCATTTTCTTCAGTTTGAGGTCAGCTTTTGAAGAGTGCAGACGTGTTTGTGGTCCACAGAAGATCACAGCACCAGACCTCTGGAGGTAAGTATGGGGTGAGGGGGGGTACTGGGGGAGGTGGGGTGCACAGAGGGAGGGTCGGTATGGAGGACGGGTCGTGAGGATGCCAAGGGGATGTTTTCTTTAGGTTTTTTAAAAAAAAAGACCTCAGGGAACAGGTTTTTTTTTACAGGTGAAATAGTGTGGAAAATAAATTTTGGCACACTGGGGTGGGCTCCCAGTGTGCCAGACTAGTGGAGGGGGGGGGATCTTTGCTGATTTGGGGATTAGGCACCCTGAGGTCGGGAAAAGATATGTTCAGGTTTGGGAGGGGGGAGAGTCACCTGACAGCGGGAGTGGGCATCACGGTGTTGGAAATATAATTTATTTGCCACACTGGGGTGGGCTTCCAGTGTGCCACATTAATGGGAGGGGGATACATGCTGACGTGGAGATTGGGCACCCCAATGTCGGCTTTAGGGGGAGTGTGTGGTGGGCAGCAAGAGATGCCAATTATGTAAAGATGCAGCATGGCTCATTTATTTATTTATTTATATGTTTCACTGGGAAAGGCAAACTGAGCAAATGAGCTGATCATAACTCCAGCCATGTGTATTACTGTGCACTGTAATGCACATGGGTGGAATGTGCTTGGTTGCCAGGGGGGTGGGGTGGGGAGATCTGCCTCTGCAAAGACAAAACTGTCCCTGATTGCAGAGGTAGATTTCTTTCAAGTGCTGCCCTCACTCTGAAACTGCCATCATTGGTAGCTTCTCTGTTGATTGGTGACTAAGGTACGCACCCATTAAAGTGTCTCCTGCACTGGCCACAACACTGCCATGCCTCTGCAATGCTGTACTATCTCAATATGTTTCTTGTGCACTGCACGTGAAAGCAATCATAAAAATTATATTTTTGTACACAAAGTGCTTACTGGGACCAGCCCCACATGCTTGGGCATGGGGCTGTTTGTGCTTATTGTTCCCCTTTAATCAACAGGAGGCAGTGTGGTTTACTAGTGATAGCACTAGCTTTCAACCAGGAGATCACAGGTTCAAGCCCCACTAGAGCCAAATATTCACTGATTGACCATGGGCAGGTCACAAGAGCAACTCTACACTTCAGCCATGTACTTTGTTATTTCAGCTATTACAGCCCACAAGAGAAAGCATTTTATTAGTTTTCGGTTATTTCCCCCCCCCAAGGTTTATAACACGTCATGACAGCCTAAGAAGTTTGTATAAAAAGCATTTGCCAACTCCAATTGACATCATAGTGGCTTGATGACATCATAGAGCTTACCACAACAACAGGCTTTGATCGTGTCACAAATAACAATTGTGAGATCCATTAAGGACAGTCAGATCTTTGTTGAAAGAGACATTACCAAAAGTACTGAGCAGATCAATAACAAGAGGAAGTAAAGAACAGCTGACGTCTCTGGGGACATTTTTGGAAACATAATATTTAGACAGTTTAGCTCGCAGTTCATATATCTCATGTAGAGTTCACTCAATTGTTTATTACTGAAGAAATCCCCACAAAAACAAGATCTTTATTCCTTAGAGTTCATCTGCCTCTATAGGTTATTCCCTGCTTGAAAACATAGTGCTCTGTTGTGACATGACAGTTACTTACTCTGTTGTCATGGAAATAACTGATGTCACAAGCACAGTAATATATCATCAGGTTGGGAAGAAGCAATAGGAGCCGAGGAACCCTAAAGCAACAGCTATCCTATTTTCCTGCATTTGACCCCAGTAATAAATAACGGGGATATGAAATACAGACATTATGCAAAACATAAGCTGCTTTGTGTCCAAATATTATGTATTTCAAACTTCTTCTCAGGGCGTTGGTGGCTCTTTAAAAAAAAAAAAGAAAGAAAAGAAACAAATTTCACTAAAAGATAACTGCTATATTAATTTCCAGACTTTCATTTTAGTAGACTTACTCTTTAAAGAGCTAGCAGCACCAAAAATAACATGCAGAAAATGTTATAAATTCTTTAAAAATAGACAGTTGTTACTTTTTATTTCAGAAATATTTTTCTTTTTCCACCTGCTATTATGTTTTCTATCTGGTAGCAGTAGGTCTAGCACAAGGAGCAATACTTTACCTGGATGCTGACATATCTAGTTCTATCCCTCTTTATACCTCATCTATGGTCCCCCCCCCCAGGATTTTGCATGTTAGTCACTGTGGCTAAAGTAGCTCCAAAGCCTTTAGCCACCAGGGCCTCAAATTTAACGGTATTCTGGTACATTTTGGGTTCCAAATTTTGTACCGAAATACCAAAATTTGAGCCCTGGTGCTCCACCTGAAATACCAGATTTCTTGCGTATTAGACCCAAAAATGTGGGGCCCAATACCCGTGTTGGTACTAGCCCCCTTCCCACTACTTTGGGACACTAAGGAGCCCACCATTCACCATCAAGAGTTGGGGTCCCTGCTGATCCAGCTGTCCCTCCCTAGCCCCAATCCACTCACATGAAAAACAACAGACATCCGTCATGGTCTAGCAGTCCCTCCCTAGCCATGATCCCCACAAAGTTTTTTTTTGTTTTTTTTGTTTAAAGTAAGCCCCAAGCTTGCCTGCTGGCACTAAAGGTTGAGGCACTGGTTGCTACACCTCTCGCCACGCCAATGACTCGGGTTCAGGAATGAGCCCGGGCCACCGGGGGTCAGCAGGGGTGAGAGATGATTGAGCATCCTGAGGACTGCTTTCCTTTCTTGGGGAAGAGAGGTTTGCCATCCAGCACGCTGACTGCCCTCTGGTGGTGGCCAGAGGGCAGTATGGGTCAGAAGGGCACATGCTGGTGTCCTTATGTCGGTGGGGAGGGGGCAATAGGAGAAAAAGGAGCCAGCAGGTTCCATGATGGCCATACCAGCACCCTGGCCAGCCCACTGGATTTTGCTCTGGGGGTGGGGGTAAAGCCAGTACCCCTTCACCCTAGCCCTGCCATGGGAGGGCCTATAAGGGAATTGGTGGGGGTGTTGGGGAATGGTGTGGCCAGAGACCAAGTCCCTCTGAGGGAGGGACCAGATCCACCTGCTGGGCTTGGGGGTCATAAAAACCTATATGGAAAACAGAAAGTAAGCCCTGGTCGTGTAGCGGGCCCCCATCCCGAACCCCAACCTACCTGTATCACACATCTAGCAGTCTCTGGGGGTCTAGTAGACCCACACCCTCCACCCTAGCAGGTACTGTCCCACCACCCCCTCCACCACCCTATCACAGAGAGCCGGCGATTGGCACAGCCCTCCACATATCACCATGGACAGCTACAGAATGAGCTCTCATAGAGCACGTACTATACCGCGCGCTCCACGAAAGGTCAAACTGCGGTCAGACATGGTGGTGTGGTGAGGGCTGTGCCGATAGCCTGCTTGTGGTACTGTACCTGCTGAGCCAGGTGGGTGGAAGATGTACTAGACCAACAGGGACTGCTAGATGCATGATATACTGTAGACAGGTTGGGGTTTGGGAGGGAAACCACTAGACCAACAAGGCTTACCTTTTTTTTTTAATCTCTGTAGGGATCAAAGCTAGGGAGGGACTACTACACCAACAGGGATGTCTGCTTGTTACAAAGGAGGGGAATAGGGCTAGCGGGGGGACCAGGTCCAGCACACTTGTCCATACTTGAGCTGGCAGTATAGCCTAGAGGTTAGAGTAATGAGCTGTGAGCGAGCCTGGTACATCCAGCAGACAAAACCTGGGTTTGATTCTCAGAACCTCCACTTGCATGTTGTGTGACCATGAGCAAGTCACTTAACTGCCCAGTGCTCCCAGGTCACCCCTGAAAACAGGCTCTTGTGCCTAGTGGACCTTACCTGGGTACCAAAGACTAAAAGAAAAAAATACAATCCATGCAGATGAGCCCATAATGGGCATGCAAATGGCTCGTCAGTGCCATGCATGGCGAATGGGCTCATCTGCATGTTTGGGCTGAATATCGCCAACAGGGGTCACAGAGCTAATCAGTGTGTGCCATGCTTTACCCCATGGGTGGTCTTCAGCCCAGCACTCTGGTAGCATGGAACACAGCATGGTGACTGCTGGTTGTGCACCAAGCTATCAGGACTCGATATTCAGACAGATAGTGCGATCAATTTGAATCGCATTGTCTGAATATGGAGCCAGAGCCAGACAGCCCCATTTGCATGGTGCCCTTGCATGCACGCACAGCTAGATGACTCTGAATATTGGGCCCTTTATGTATTGTTATATAAATATTGTCTAGAATAAGGAGAGGAAGATAAACAAAGGTTATATTTAAATAATTTTCTTTATGTGAACATTATTTATTTATTGGAAGATTTACCAGGAAATATATACCGAGCCATAGAGCTCATTTCCCGATGTGTCCTGGGGAAATAGATAAATAATATAGAAAGTTATAGAAAAAGGTAGATAAAGTAGAAAGCTAGGACTGAGCACTCGCCATCAAATGAGGTTTGAGTTTCTTTTTATATATTTTCTTCGCTGAAGATCCATTTTATAAGTGCAACAGCACATTACAGACTAGCTATAATTGCCATGCTTCCATGTTTTTTTAAAGGCACTCTTCCTTCGGCCTATACATCACAATGCACCTGTGGTGTGCAGCTATATAGTTTTGCACAAACGGTAATTTGTTGCTTACTTTTACAGTGTAATGGAAAACCACTGTTGACAAAACACCTGTACATTTATATATATGAAAATATTGCACCCTGGGGGCATCCTATGTTGACTTTTATAGAGAAGGTTAGAAAAATTCAGCAATCTGATTGGTTGAAAACTGTCACTTGATGTCTTGTTATTTCAGCATAAATGGACAACTCAGCTCTGGCACCTGATTATTCATTCATTTCCAACTATTCAGGGCCATTTTATCAGTTCAGTAACACCCTCCAAAGTCTCTGACTGTGTAGAATGGTACAGACTTTGTGTGGGGACTTGAACAGTGGACAGCAGAACTGGACCCAATCAGTAAAATCAGAACTGTACAGACTGAGTTTAAGATGACCAAATATTGTCAGTCTAGCTACATTAACCGGTCCAGCTTTTACCGATATTGCCCACTCCAGGTTCGGAAGTCCTGTTTTCATCCCATCTCAGGCAGACATGAAGAGTGGACCACTGGGACCAAACCAGATTGGTAAAATCCAGACAGGTTAGATACGTGCATCTCCTACTCAGTCGTGCTGGTCCGGTAGGACCGGCCAGTCCGGATTTTGCCAATCTGGTTCAGGTACCTGGTTTTTACCCATACCTTTTTCTGTGTGCTTAAAGGCATAAAGCAAAACAATGCAGTCAGTGTGTCCACATAATACAGCAGGACTGGATACCTCAGTGGTTGTTATTGCTTCCATAATGAAAATGATAGAACTAACCTTACTATACCAATTACCAGACACTACCAGCCAGAAACACTGTCAAGTCTCCCTAAAACTGCCCATTTCAAGGATGCTCTAAGAAAAAAAACTCACTCCAAGTTCCAAATGCTGCTGTTTCAGTTAATCTCTACACCTAGCTTGCACTGTAACTCCCCTGGTGATGGCACTCTCTGTAAAAAGTTGTACCCATGCTCAACTTCACATTTTAGAAATGACCCCTTTCCTTCTTTTCGTCTGAAAAAAAATGGACCCCTTTAATACAAAAACAAGGAGTCAGTTATGGCCTCCACCACCCCCCATTTTCCTTCAACTGAGTAACCAACCACATCCCCAATACACAGACATAACTGCTCTTCCAGTAGACACAGACCCACAACCACCTCCCCAATACACAGAGCCTCAAGGATGACAAGCACCTCCCCAGTACACACAGAGCCCCAAGCGGTGTACCGACACAAGGTCAACATCACTAGACCAAAGTCCAGCACAGCAACAGAGTTTGCCAGGATGCGGCGAATCGCTGTGTTGGAACTGTGCTGACACTGGTGGTGTGGCTCCCAGTGTTTGCCCCCCTCCCGGTCCAACTCTGACTCTGAGTTAGAGTTCTAGAGAATGGGGGTGTCGGGGGCCAAGCTCCCCACATGGGGGGTTTTGGGGGGCACAGCCCCCCTTAGAAACATAGAGACATCCCCGACACTGCAATGCCAACAGTCGGCACTGCGGCTGTCGCTATCCGAGATGTCTCCATGTTAGATATTGCGGTGGCATAGTAAAACCACCACAAGCACCTCTGCAATACAGAGGCACAACCACTTGTCCAATACAGAAATAGTCCATACTGCCTCCCCAATATAGAGTGGCAACCGCCTCTACCCACACAATATTGATGCTATTCTCTCTGTAGCCGGCCCGCCGGCGCAGTGGTGGGATTTCCGCTTGCGACGCCGGCGACCTGGGTTCGGGAATGGACCTGGATCATCGGAGGGCCGGCCAGGGGGAGAAGGATGGAGCGTCTTATGGACTGCTCTCCTTCTCCAGGCGGGAGGGTGGGTTAGTGGTCGGAGCACTAGTGACCCCAGGCGGAGGCTGAGAGTCACACACTTCCGACACTTAAGACGCCTTGGAGGCGGGGCAGATGCTGGCTCAATGCCATTGTATCGCCCCTCGCCTCCCCTCGAAAACCGGAAAATGGACGGTTGTTGGCCGCCCTACATGAAGCACGCCGCGGCTTCAATTAGCCTCTCCAGGCTGGGCTTCCGATCCAAAAACTAGTGCCTGCGGGGTGTCCCCCCGCTCCCCGTAGCCCTGCCCATGGGGGGTAAGCTGTGGGGTATCAGAGGGCTCGAGGCCATTCTGGAGAGGTGGAAGCTGCATGGGCTGATAGTCCCGGGCGGTCGGTGGCTAGGTGAGGAGGAATAAAAGTATAAATAAAAAAAAAAAAAGTACTGTTCTCTCCAATGGGAGCCACCACCTTTGGTCCTGGACTCCTGTTTTGGACCAATCAGAACCTAGGGGTCCTCAAGGGGTCCTAATTACAATGCCTTATGGGTGAATCTGTGAACTTTCCTTGTTGGTGCCTAAATTGACCAATAGGAGTACTAACACTGTGATGTACAGTACAGCGACCATAGCCAATCAGGATACAGGAAAACCAGGAAAGTCCAAGACTTTTTTTGAAGCAGGAAAGGAGTCCTGGAGAATGCTTTAGTAGCACACATTTCCCAGAAAGACCATGGACATGTTTTCAGGTTCCTGGGACTCAAACAAGTAACCCTGAATGAAAGAGAGGGGAACCTTGACAATAAACTGATGTGCCGGGAAACTGTCTGGCAGTACAAACTAAAAATAGTCTTCCCCTTAGGCTTGAATGAACACTTTCAGCTGGCTCCATTTTTGAAAAAAGGGAGATAGGATGCCATTTTTAAGGCAGCATGGGCATAGCCATGCTGTCATTGCTATGAAGTAGAAGCGGGAAGAGGAAAGAGGACTGGAATGATATCATGTGTCCCTCCACAGTGCTACACTCATGTTCCCAGCACTGGCTTTCCACTGGCCCTCTCATCCACAGACCTGACAACCCTCTGTCTTCCCCCTCCTGCTGGGGCACTAAAGAAAAAGTTCTCTGCAGTTTTTAAAAAGACAGGATTTGCCCTTGCTCCCTATACTAATAGTAATGGGCAGGGATCTCAATTTGGAGTTGGACCCTCTTCTTGATAGGTCAGGATCTGTACTAAAGGGACTCTCTCCTGGGCAGAGAGCAGTTAGGGATTTATTGGACCAGTGTGGCTTATGCAATGTGTGGAGAGTTTTGCACCCCAATGGTAGGGAGTATACCTTTGTTTCCCCAGTTCACAGGTCTCACTCTCATATAGATTACTTACTAATATCCCAATCTCTCCTTCCAGGGGTGATATCATCCTCAATTCAACCAGGCCCTTTATCCGATCACTCTCTAGTGATGTGTCATCTAGCCTTACTCTCCTTCCCTAAGAAAGAGAGTCTTTGGAAGCTAAATGACCAGTTACTTAAGGAGTTACATATCTCCAAGCAGATTAAAGACCAGATAGATTTTTTCTTCTCAGTAAATTCTGTAGAAGACATGACCCCAGACATCACATGGAGTGCCTTTAAGGCCTATGTGAGGGGTATTTTGATTAGTTTAGCTACTAAGCGGAAAAAAGCTAGTGAAGCTGAGCTTCTTTCCCTATTATCACAAATTTGCACCCTGGACGCTAACCTATCCCCTCAAACTCCAGAGGAATCTAGGAGGAAACTACTCACTCTCAAGGACAGGTATTTAGATTTGTTGAGGAACAAAGCCGAACTGGCCATTATTCACACCAAGGCTCTCTATACCAACCAAGGTGAAAAAGCTGGGCACCTGTTGGCTTTAAGGATTAAGCAACAGGAATCCGCCAGGTTTATTCCACCTATCAGGTCTCATATAGATGGCTGCCTGAGATCGTCCCCCTCAGAGATTGTACAGGAGTTTGCGCATTATTATCAGCAATTATATAGCAACATGGACAATTCCCCTTCATCAGAGACCCTAGAGGCATATCTCCATGAGTTTTGCCTGCCCTCCCTCTCGGAAGCTCAAAAGGTGTTTCTTTCTTCTCCAATATCCATAGCTGAAATTATTGAAGTGATAAATGTTCTTCCTTCAGATAGGTCCCTGGGACCAGATGGTTTTTCATCATTATTTTACAAAAAATTCCAGGATCAAATAGCCCCGGACATTCATCGACTGTTCCTTCACATCTTATATGGGGCTGCTTCCAATCCCCACTTGTTTGAAGCCCTAATTATTCTTCTCCCTAAATCTGACAAGGACCCAGAGTTGGTACAGAGTTACAGGCCCATATCCCTTTTGAATCAGGATATTAAAATCCTCTCAAAGATCCTGGTTGACAGGCTTACCCTGGTTCTTCCTGATTTGATTGGAAAGCCACAGGTAGGGTTCATGAAGGGGCGGACTTCTTTGGACCATCTTCAAACTCTTTCTCATGTCTTCTTGGAGTCCAGGGATGCCTCATTTCCAGCTGTTCTGGTGCCCCTGGATGCCGAGAAGGCATTTGACTGGGTGAATTGGAAGTTTTTATTTCATACTCTCCATGCTTTTGCATTTCCTTCTACATTTATACATTGGATCCGAAACCTCTACCATGCTCCCTCTGCCAGGATTTCAGGGAATGGTGCATTTTCAATGCCTTTTCTTTTATACTCTGGGACAAGGCAAGGTTGCCCCCTCTCCCCCTTATTATTTACTCTCTATTGAGAGTTGCCCATTTGTATTCTTTTAACTAATTTGGACATCCAAGGTATACCGGTACGTAATACCACAGTTAAGGTTACAGCATATGCAGATGATATTCTTCTGCATTTGTCCCATCCTGACTCGTCTATCCCTGCTATGCTAGCTACGATCACGAAGTTCAGCACCTTTTTGAATTACAAATTAAATCCCAATAAATCATCCATTTTTTCTCTCATTCACAAGGTGTTTAAACATAATATTACTTCTTTAGGCCTATCTTGGTCACCAGTCTCCCTCAAATATCTTGGTATTATACTTACACGTAACTCTTCCTCCTGGTTTAAAAAGAACCTGGAACCCTTGACTCAGATCATTATCGAGGATCTTGATAGATGGTCGAAACTCCCTATTTCTTTATGGGGCCATATTAGTTTAATCAAAATAAACATGTTTCCCCATCTTTTTTTATCCCTTATCACTTCTTAATTCATTCATTCCATTGTCCTGGTTTCAGAAAATGCATAGATTATTCACTAACTTTATATGGTCTAATCAACATCCCCATTTAGCGTACTACAAATTGGCAGCTCAGAAACTCAGTGGTGGTCTCCGTATTCCTCATCTGGCCATATACTACTGGGCTAGTCATTTATCGAAGTACATTAAATGGTTAGTTCCAGATCCCTGTAGCCTGAGACCGATTCAGCTCAAAATAGAATTGGACGTTATCCAGTCTACAGGTATTGATCCCCCCGACATAGTTTTATGTCAAGACTTCTTCCTTGCAAGATATTCGACAATGTCCAACGCTAGCAACCTCATTAAGAATACACACTTAACTTTGTTCTTTTCTGCATTATAAACCTCATCTGGATTTATCTCAATCCATATGGAACTCGTCGTATTTCTTAATAAACAAACAGAGAATTCCCTCAAACTGGTTGCCTCAACTGAGAGAAGGGATCTTATCTACCTTCCTTGAGGGTGAAGGGTCCTGGCTTTCCTTATCCAAGATTATTGCAAAATTTAATATTCCAGTATCCAGTCACTTCAAGGTCCTCCAACTTAAACACCTTCTTGCTAAAATGTTGGGCAACATCCCTCCCCATTCCCCCACATTTTCTTTTATACCGGAGCTTATTCAGCTGTTAAGTCATTCCAAGGTAATTTCGAAACTTTACCAAGCCCTTTTTCATTGGCGATTTGGAGGCTCCTATGGTCCCACTAAATATTGGTCCTCACTTTTCTCCCAATATACCTTTGATTGGCCCATATTATGGCGGTATTGCCGTAAGTATGTGTCGCAGGACAGATTATGGCTCATGCAATACCATATTTTACATAATCTTTACTATACTCCCCTAAAACTTGCAAACAAACTGCTTTAAATATTGTGTATTTTCTGCTACTAGTTAATGATTGTAACACATGAATTGTATGAATTGATGGAACAAATTATGCTGATATTGTTTGTCCAATCAGATTACTTAGTGTATGCTTTAATTGCAGCACTGGATAGTACATCAATTTAAGGTTAAGTTAGAGTTAGATACTTTATGGTGCCCAAGATCCTGCCTATCGCCAGCGCCGATTGGTGCTGGTCTATAGTGCATTGGAAGGATGATATTTGCCCATCTTATCAGGAATTGCTTCATGAAATTCTAGCTAATCTCAGAACAGAGAAATCTATTGTGGGCCTCTATAATAGACAGTGGAAATATATGCGAATCTGGGATCCCTTACACACTCTACTTACTACTTGTGGCGATAATAATAGTATGCTTTAGATAAAGGTCTGGGGTGTTTCTTTGTGATGCTGTTGTACTAGGTGGGGGGGGACTGGGTGGTGGAAGGACAGAATGTATTTCATGCTGTAACATTACTTTCTCAGTGTTAATGTTTCTGTCTCCTGTATTATTGTAAAACTGTTAATAAAATTTGAATTAAAAAAAAAAACAAAAAAAAAAACACAGGATTTGATCACCCTTTCCAATCATATTCTGCTGTCAGTGTCTTAATAGGCTGGCACTAGGACCTTGAGGAATTTGAGTCTCACATGCCGAATGAATTGTAGTTCCTGAGTCAGACTGCAACAGACTATGTGGAACTTGACATAAAGTAAACAGAACTGCAGGATTTTTAAAAACACATCTAGGTAAGCAAAGCTGCTATTGGTACACAGCATCTGAGAGACTGTAAATGTTTCTTCTTTAAAACCCCTTAAACAGCTGTGATATTATACATTCCAGAAGCCTGTTTAACAAACAATTTAAGATCAATGGCAAATGGTTTGTAGTGTTTTGCTGTGTTGTGCCTTTTTCCAGTTTTTTCCTGGTATTTAGCAGTACTGCAGTTGTTTGGGGGCACTGATTTTATTATGAACACTTTTTATTTTCTCTTCATGGAGTTTTAGCCTCTGAAAGAAAAGTCAAAAGGAAGTCTGCCCATACAGAAAAAGAACGGTGAATTTTCAGTTGTTTTATTCTCAAAGTCCCTTCATTTCTCAGTATTTGGACCATTCAGCAATTCATATTACCTTTTTTTATCTTTATCTTTCATTTATTGCTCTTGGTAGCCTTTCAAGTACCCTTCAAGTGACCCAAGAAACATCTCCGTAGATCTTATTTCATCAGCTTATCTCCAGCGTCTGGGTACAGTGAGTAAAAATCAGGGTAGCTCCCTGAGACAAAGCTTTAATAATCATTGTGGTACCACCTATTCTCCATTTCACTGCTAGTTTAATGGTTCAAGAGACTGGGCCATCCAGCCACTGGACACAAATAAAACTGCATGCCAAATCATCATGTCTTCTTTCATCAAGGGCCCTAGCAACAGCTGCAACCCTGGGCACCGTTTAGGTTAGCTTGTTTTCCATCTGGATACCTGGTGTATTTATAGGACTGCAAAGTGGAACTAAATGCATGCCAGTATTCTGGCTCAAACCAGTAAGGATAAAATCATTTGACCAGATTTGCCTCTTCCTTGTTATGCTTCCCCTAAATAAACCTGATTTTTGTGGTGCTGCAATGTTTTATTGCCTCATGCATGTTTACTGGAGGTCTGATACTGTGTTTGGAATATTCCTGAACATGCATGCCTGATAACCATTGTTTGCAGGGAGTTCCAGGAGATCATATTGAAGCCCAGACCATGGTAATCGGGAAACCCATGAGCATATCATTAATGTCTGTTGACAAATGTATTGTGAATATTGTGAGAGATTACTGCTTGTTCCAAGGTATAGGGTCACTAGGTAGGGTAGTGGGTAGTTATAGCTTCCCAGAAGGTTGTAACAAATTTAATAGATACCCACTGAAACCTTACTCTGAGTGGAGCCAATAAAACACTGTGTTTACCGTGGGTGGGCAAACCCTGTTACTAGCTAATTACAAACCCAGGCCCTCAACCGGTGGATAGTAATACAGGCAGGGATTGTAAGCCTAGAAGTAGTGCTACAAGCTTGTTTAACAAGCAATGTAAAGTTTAATATACAGAGTTGCACTGGTACTGGAAGAGTGGTCCTATCTAGGGGGAACTGGGATGTAGGTTTTCCTACTCTTAGCAGGGTGCTCAGCTTTAGGGATGGTCACTGGGCAGGAATGTCTACAGGCAAGGCAAGGCAAGGCAAGGCACATTTTATTTTTCAGGCACCCAATCCCAGAGGCTCTGGGTACCACACAACAGCAACAAATGTATCATAATATAACAAAAGAACATGACACATTTTCCAGTCTACAAATGATCACTTTCATAAATTAAAATCAGCAAAACTAGAAGAGGGTAAAGGGGAGAAGGCCATCTTGTGGGTGGTATGGCCTACTCCAGGGATCTAAGTTAAGTTTTGCAGCCACTAGCCAGCAAGTCTAGTGACTGGGAACATTTACTAGCCCCACAGACTCTTCCACTTGCCCAGCTGAAGTACTGTACTTTTTTGGTTACATTCTACAATACAAACTTACAGGGCTACAGTAGTTAAAGAAAAATCCTACTAGCTTAACACAAAATCCACCAGAATTTGGCTAGTTGGCCTGTACAAGTTTCAGCCGCTGCACTCTCTGCGATGGGTTGCCAGTACTTAAACAACTTATTTTTAAAATGTAATGACTTAGGTGTGGTCAGTTTTGGGGCTGCCAGTGGCTGGTTGTCAGCACTGTGACTGTTGGCATTGCTGTATGGGGACAGGTAAGTAGTACGACTGTTGAGGGAGGTTCAGAGGCAATGTTGTGTTAATGAATGGGGTCAGTACTGTGATTGTTGTGGTTGGGGGTGTCGGTACTTTAACGGTTGAGGGATGGGGCCAGTGAAGTTATTGTTAAGGGGTGGGTGGTCCATGCCGTGACTGTCAGGTGGGAGGCAGGACTGCAACTTTTGGCAGCGGGGGTGTCGTGACTATGGGGGTGGGGATAACCGCTGTGTCTGTCTGTAGAGGGTATAAGCCCTGTGACTATGGCTGTTATGGCTGTTGTGGATGGGGGTCAGTGTGGTGACCGTTAAGAGTAGTAAGTCAGTGCTGTCATTGTCAGGGGATGGGAATTAGTGCTGTGACTGATGGCAGGGGGTGTCAGTTCTGTGACTTTTGGGAGTGAGCTGGCTGTGGTGTGACTGTTGGGGATTGATGATCAGTGCTTTAAGATGGGAGGGGTTGCAGTACTGTGACTAGAGCTGTTACTATCGGGGAATGGGGATCAGTGCTGTAACTCTGAGGGGTGTATGATCATTGCTGTGACTGCCAGGTTGGGGGAGCAGGATAGCAGTTCTGTGACTATTGGGAATACTGAGAAAGCGTTGAGACTCTTAGAAGTGTGGTTCAGTGGTGTGATTGCCAGAGGTGGGTAGTCATTGTCAAGATTGTCAGTGGAGGGTGTTAGTCCTGTGTTTGTCAGTGGGGTAATACAGTCCTGTGATGGGGGAGTTCAATCCTGTGCTTGTGGGGAGGGGGGATACAGTCCTGTTACTGTGGGGGAGATAAAATGGTCCTGTGACTGTTGGGGGTAGATAAAACAGTCCTGTAACTGTGGGGGGATCCAGTCCAATGACTGTTGGGGGGTTGGTCATTGTTGTGACTGATGGTGGATGGTGTCAGTACTGTAACTGTTAGAGCGGTGGCACAGTCCAGTGATTGTTGGGAGGAGGGTCTGTTATGTACAGGTTAACTGTCAGGGATAGGGTATCATTTATATGACTATCAGAGTGCGTGTCATTCCTTTGACTTTTGGGAGGTCTGCTTCTGTGCAATTCTACAACTTTGAGGGATGGTAGCATTTGCAGGAAGTTGAACATGTTGCAGGAAGGTTGCATAAGGCACCAAACTGACTGTTCGAGGGGGGGGGATGTTGTGGTCACAACTGTGTGGGCTGGTCATCAGTGCTGTGAGGTAGTGTTGTGACTGGTGGGGGGGATTACTGCTTTGACTGTCTGCAGAAAGTGTCATCCATGTGACTGTCGGGGATATGGGTATAGTGATGTCATGGTGATGGGGTGAAGTGCTGTGATTGTTGGGAATGGGGATCAGTTCTGTGACTGTCGGGGATATAGGTTCAGTGATGTCATGGTGATGGGGTGTAGTGCTGTGATTGTTGGGAATGGGGATCAGTTCAGTGACTGTCAGACATGGGTGCCCAGTGCTGTGACTGACCGTTGAGGGTGTCAGTCCTGTGACTGTCTGAGGGGGTATAGTTCTGCGACTGTCAGCGGTGGGAGGGTCAGTCCTGTGATGGTCAGGGGTCAGTGCTGTGGCTATTGTGTAAGTAGTGTAGAGTGAGGCACAAGTAAAGGAAAAGGCGGTGCATAAGCAAAGCAGCCCGCTTGTACTAACAAAAGAAAAGAATGCTCAGCACTCCTAGATTCAGTTTCATATGCAAAGTGCAAGATTTATTTTCCAGCAACATGCCTTGCATGCTTCCACTTGGGCCAGCACTTCAAGCCTTCGGTGGCTCTTCTGCAGAGGACAGGTCTGATAATTAAAAATGGTGGACCTCATTTATACAGAAATGTCAAAGTGGTATACACCACACACTAAAAACAACATGCAAGTCAAGGTGAAAACACAGAAACAGCTTTTCCAATGGTAACAAACATGTCATTATTCTGTTTTTTGGTGCTTTGTTTTTGACACTCATAGTAAACAGTTGCTGATGTTAGCATACTACTTAAATTAAGCTTGTCTCTATATCTTTTACGTCATTTAATTGTATACCTTTCCCTCTATAGCTATATTTTTTTACCTCTTACACTGTACTCTACTCATTTCATCTCTCTCCTCTCTATTGTTCCCACTACTGTATTTACTCCATACTAACCTTCTTCTCTTTACTTTTGCAGGTCTCACAGGATGTGAACTCCTTCCCCTTCAGATAAGTATTACATTATGTCTAACCTGTCATATCCTTCCTAGTAACTCTTTAAGAACTGAGGATCCTTTTTAACCCCTTTCCTCTATTTTATTCTATAAGTTTAAGAAATGCCATCCCTTAAAGGTTACCTAAACAAGCAGTTTTTTTAAAACTGCAAACTGCAAAATCTGGCTTCACAGCAAGGTAAAGTAAAGGCTGCTGTTTACAGTTATGCTAAAACTGCATTTATGTAAATAACATAAATGCAGTTTCATAGCTTTTGAAAAATATAAACATCAGCCTTTCACTTTCAAAAAATAGCCTTATTTTCTCACTAAGATGTCTGCCAAGTGTATTAAGTGATGAGTCATGATGACATCATCGGAGCCAGAGACAGAGATCCACATATATTTCTATAGTGCTAACTAGTTCTTCTTTCCCTCTTTATTTTGAATTGTTGTACTAGAATGATCAACACCATGTAAAACCTCATGATTACTTTGATCAGTACATGTTAGGCTATGATTTTGTTCATTTTGTTTACTTTAACTTGCTGAAAATGTTTTGCAATCCAGCTGACTTTTTCTTTGGCAAACTGCATTACAGTACAACACTTCAAATAACTGATGATCTAGTGGTTATATGATGCACTGAATTTTGTTTTTTGTTAACCAGGAGAGACACACTGAGCTGAAAGCGTGTTTACAGGTATGAGCTGGGAGCACAAGGAAGTTTAGTGACTTGCTCAGGATCACACAGCAAAGTAACAGTCCTGTTCAGTTCCAAAGCTCATGCTCTCTTGTTAATCCACAAATAAGGCTTTCTTTTTCCATGTGAACACCCTGCACCTAGTCTGCCTTCTGTTCAACTCCCCACCATCCATACTCTATCCTTAGTACTGCCTGGGCCCGCATATGAGTTTGCTGGTCTAATGAAGAGAATTATCACACCTCAGATTGTAATCTTGTGCCTCAGAGAGTTGTACACACATATACCGATATGCATCATCAGCTGGCACTGTTAAAAATGCCTCCCAAATCACTCTCCAGTCCACATTCTCAATGTTTGACTTCTAATCCCACAGTAAATATTGAGTGGATCACCACCCTTCTGCACAGTGAAGGTAGTATGTACAGTTCCCTGTTGTGTTTTTTTCCCACTTCATTAACCAAGAACTAGGTCTTTCTGGAGGGCCAAGCAATAAGCATCATGACCCACCAGAAAAACTGCTGTTCATGCCCTCATAATGGCTGCACTTACAATGGATAATATTATTAGTAAGAGAGGCATACTAATACCTTAAGCGAATCCACCTGACTTCCAGTGTCAGTCAACTCCTTTACCTGTGCTCTGCAGAACCCTGCAGGACAGTTTCCAGCAATTCTTCTCCAGGACTTTTCTGTGCTCTACTCCACAATGCAAGTTGGCTGACTACCACCCTTCCAAATGTTGAATGAGCTATACTCAACTCCCTCAGTACTGTCCTAGCAAACGTCAACATCCCCCCCACCCAAGGGTAATCTCCCTACACTGAATTCAAGTAACAGTTTAGGTGCAGCCCTGCCATTCTGAGTATTTGTCATCGCTGGCTACCCTCATCCTCAGTTAGGTAGTGATCATGGTGCTGGCAGCCCCACATTTCAGATCTCACAGTGATCTGCTCAGCGTAGCCCTTCATGTCTTCAACTTACCTGAATATAGATGTACCCTGCTGGAATGGCCTCTTCAGTCTCTCTCTGGCATTCATTCTTCTCACCTGCTCCCCACACCAAAAACAGGTGAGTTCACTACCCTTCCGCACCATGAATGTGGTTAGTACAGTCCCCCATGTTATATTTACATATTAATAATAAACATGATCTTCTGGTAAGCCAGGCTGATAGCAGCATGGCACAAGTGGAAAAAATAGGCTTTCCTACCCATGTAAGATCTAAGCCACCTATGATTAAGCACTATTATATGACGTGCATAATGATGTGCACACCCATCATTTCATAGTGCCTAATCAAAGGTAGCCCAGATTATTTCAGGATAGGAAAGCCCATCATTCCCCTTGTTCCCTGCTGGTATGAGCCTGATATACTGGAAAGATATGTTTATATTTGATATGTCAAAATAAAACGGAGACTGTACTACTTGCATTCATGATGCAGAAGGGTGGTGAGCTCACCTGTTTTCAGTGTGAGGAGGAATAGTGAAGAATGAATACCAGAGGGGGACTAAGAAGGCCACTCTTGCAAGGTACTGCTATATTCAACGAAGGCCAAGACAGAAGGAGAGAAATATAAGCAGATTGCTGTGAGAAATAAGATGTGGGGCTGCCAGCACCTTGATCACTACCTGACCCCGTTGTACTGGCCAATATTCCCCTTCTCATAAAAGCAGTTCATGCAATTGCCTAAGGCTGTGTGTGGATATTAATGTATGAAATGGATGCCACTACACTTTCAGTCACTTCACTACCAGTCTAATCTTGCTTGTAAAGCACTTTGGAATACAATGTATATGAAAACCACTATATAAATGCTAATTCTTCTTCTTATTATTATTTCCCATGGAAAAAGGACACAAGACAAGCATATATTTGAGTTTCGAGAAAGTATGAACTCTAACACTGGACTGCACAAGAACTTTTCTACAAAAAAAGTGGTGGCTCTAAGGGGTGGTGAAGGGTGTGGCTGCAACCCCCCCCCCACACACACACATAGTAACGTACTTGCTTGCTGCTGCTGCATTTCACTTTGTTGGAGAAGTCTGATTTATTGATTGTACAAATGTTTACATTAAAACTATGGATTACATTTGTAGGTTCTCTCAAAAATGTACTAGAAAAGAATAATAGCAGAAAATATAAAGGTTTAATAAAAATGTTAAAAGTGCGTATTAAGCATGCACACCACCCCAGCACTACCATTGTGGCATCCTGGATCTACCATAACCACTAGTCCACAAGGTTATTCAAGATTTGTACTGCACTGTGGTTTGCCACAGAGAAAGTCGATTGGATTAAAACACATTTTCAGCATGTTAAAGTAAACAAAATGAACAGAACCATAGCCTAACATGTGCATTATACAAAAATAATGCACATGGTTTTGACCATTTGGGTGAAACAATTCTATACAAAGGGAAAAAAGAATTAGTTAGCACTATAGAGAGCCATATATCTCTCTGGCTTTGGCTCCAATGATGTCATCACATAACACATTTGGTGGCCATTTTAGGAAGCAGGTAAGACAGTTTTTTTTTTAAATTGGACGGCTGATTTTACAATTTTCAAATACTCTGGAACCACATTTAGATAAATTATGTAAATATAGTTTTAACATTAATGAATACTGCAGCATTTCCTTTAGTCACCTAAAGAATCAGATTTTTGAATAGTTTGTTGTCAAAATGTTGTTTAGGTATCCTTAAATGACTCCTACCTCTGGCTCCATATTACCCTAGTAAGAGACCCTGTACATATTACCTATACTTGATAGGTTTACTATAACAGTGCAGCTGCACCCATTATGATTGATTGATTGATTAAAAGTTTATTTTTTCACAGGAAATTCATTTGTTAGGACAAAGTCCCATTTACAACAAAGTCCTGCATGTAGATTCTAATACAATTACCAATTAACAATTGACATTTAACATTATGGGAGGGTAATGTATACTGTACGCGTCACCGTCATACATACTGCAGTATTTTCCCCCTCCATGAAACATTTTGCTTTGCCAGTTGACTCGGGCAGGTTCTCAGCCCTTTCCCTATCTCCCCTGTCCCACACTACAGAGCCCAAAGTTCAAATGGATTGTCTCCTTCCCCCATTATACAGTAGTAGCCACAGACATTGCCAGCTATTTCCAGATATTTTGCAACATTTCTGAAGAGTTTCTCTCTGCTACCCCTACTGTGGAAATACAGAAAGCATTGGATATTTCTGGAAATATCACAGAAATTTTGGGAAATAGCTGGCAGTGTCTGTGGCTGCTACTGTAGGGTGGTCAGAAAAGGGAGAGCCATGGTTATCCCCACCCAGTCACTTACATCCACAACTGAGCCAGTCATCCAGGTGGTCATGTGGGACAGAAGTAGCTGGGTAGGGCTTTATGGAGCCTGCACTAGCCATTTCTGCATTTTTCCCCTTTCTTGAGTTCCTGCCTTCACCTGGGGGAAGCCAAAGGTCAAGTCAGCATGCCATTCCATGCAGGGACAGGACAGCTATGTGATGAACGTTCAGTCTGCTTTCCAACCCTTGGTAATCTGGCACATACCTGAACTTGGGTCACTGATATAGTGGGCAATAAGGCACCTAGTACCTCATCCCTCCATACCACTGGACCAGACAGGCCTTTTACTGCAGCAAAATAATTATTTGTTACTACTGGGACAGATGATTGGACAACAATGGTGCCACTGCACACCAGGAAATTTTTTTTATTAACAGGCATGGTGGTAAGATGGTGGATTGTAACTTGTGGACACCAGAGAATGTGTTAATTTTAACAGGGCCAGCAATCACTGTTACTGGCTACCAGTTTTAAACAAAATATTGAGCTGCTTGAGGTTATATATCTACACACACACATATTTATATATATATATATATAACATTTCTATGTTAAACCCAAAATTTTGCACCTTAATAAGTTTGCAACCGCTTGACTGATTTACCTGAAATTTTGAATACATGATCAAGGACCATAGGCCTTGGGATTTGCCAAGTTTTGTACTGGTCAGGTATACGGCTGCAGAGTTATTAAGTGTAGTCTGTGCATGCGTTTATGTTTTTCTGAATTTGTTGTCATACTTTCAGGTCGCATCGGTTTGCGCGACCTGCCCAAAATCTTCAAGAAATGTGCGGTCAGGGTCCCCGATGTGCCTTTCAAAGATTTGGTGAAAAAATATTAAACGGTTCAAAAGTTATTCAAAAAACAATTTCCCATTATAAGTCAATGGGAAAAGTTAACAAAAAGTTTGACAATGTCGCAAATGCACTTTTTACTGTCGCAAATGGCCCTGTTACTGTTGCAAATCCACCATCTTGTTTTCAGTTAATGATCAGAAAAATGCTTGGCATTTAAAATTGAGACCCTCTAGCAACCTAATTCTTTTTGTATTCACCTAGTCGGGCCCTGAGGATGCTAGCCATGTCTTTATTTTGGGGTAAAACACCCCAGAAATATGTTTTTCAGATTTCTGGAAAAAGTACTTTTGCAAAGTAGTGTCACACTCACAAAAGTGTCACAAATTTTTGTGAAAGCTTTCGCAAATTGCGACACTGCTTTGTGACACTATGCCCAAAATAACAGTAATTCTTTGGCACTCCGCTGCAAAAGAACGGTTGGGAGTTTGGGGCTGAAATTTGGAAGGAACGCAGCCGACATCTCACAGATGTGCCTTTCAGTATTGTATTGAAAAAATACTACATGGCGGCAAAGTTACAGCACTCCAAAGTTGACAGTTTTTCCCATAGGATAACATTACTGCGCCCAACGCATTACAGGAATCCTTTGGCACCCTGCTGCAAAATAACAGTTTGGTCTTTTTTCCTGAAATTTGGAGGGAAGACAGCCAACAGCCCACAGATGTGCCTTTCAGTGGTTTGGTGAAAAAATATTACAGGGAGGCAAAGTTATGGCACTCTGAACTTCTCTTTTTTCCCATAGGATAACATTACGGCATTCGCCGAGCCTTTCAGGGCCTGTATCTCGGAAACGGTGCGAGATACAGACTTTTCATCGGAAAAATGCTTAGCCCCCTAATGGGACCTAAGTAGAAAACTAGCCAGGACAGTCATAAATCATATGACTTTTAAATGTTTTTTCTACGTCGTACGGTTCCTGAGATATAACCTATTTAGTATTCCAAGTCCTCATTTTCTGCTCCGATACCCATTATTATGCATACATTCTTTGTACTCACTGTCTTTCTCTATGCAGCTTTTGGGGAAAACCAGCCTGTGTCCTTACATTACTGTTACCGTTGCCCTTTACGCTTGTGGTTCTGTACCCGTTTCACTTACCGTTGACGTCTACGCCACCATGTGCGTTATCCTTTGCGTTTTCATTTGCGCTTGTGTTTCTGTTATTTTTTGCCATTTGTGTCTACAGTACTGTTTCTCTTTCTGTTTCACTTTGCATCACCATGCCCATTGACATTTCTGTTTGCAGGCACCATGTTACAATGTGACAACAAATCACGTGGCAGACCGTTCCCGTCTATGCCACCGTGTGTGTTACTCTTTCTGTTCTCATTCACGCTTGCATTACCATGTGCATCACTGTTAGTGCTTCTGTTTGCATTGCTGTTCCTGTTACTATGCCACAAGACGTCACGTGGCGGGAGCGTGGGGCCCTTGGTCCTGGGCCCCGCGCTCCCGCTGCTGCATTACATTCACTATTTCTCATTATCATTCTCAAAAAGAAGGGAAATTAGAGGTAAAATCTGTTTAATGCATTAGTTAGGGTTGTTCCACAGTGACAAAGTGGAAATTACGTGTTGGTTAGAACCCCTTCTACCTATCATCGGTCATTGGTGTGCATTGGATCGTCGGTCCTAACTCTCACCCCATTCTCCTATACTTCTGCTGCTTTACACATGTCATGGGGTGAGAGTTAGGCTGACGATCCCAATGCACACCTCAATGCCGGTTATGGGGTGAGCTGGGGGTCCAAGGGGGTTCAACCTCACACCAATTTCCTCACTTTTGTTGCTGTGGAACAACCCTAACTAATGCATTAAACAGAGTTTGCTATCATATATATATATATATATATATATATATATATATATATATATATATATATATATATATATATATATATATATATGTATATATGATATATAAATTTTCTTACAGATTGCTCCTAACTCCTGTAAAATGTATTTATTTGTTTGATGAATTTTGTTGACCGGGTAGGACCACTAAAACTAATAGTCCCTTTTCAGGGGTGGTCAGGGTTGGGAACAGATGGTAACCAACTGAAATTAAACCCGATGAAGCTGTTGGTGGTATTTTGCTGAATAGGGAAACTGGCCAGGACATCAGAGAAATGCCCCTATTCTTTTCAAGAAGTGCCATAGGATCTTTGATGCCCACATGAACAACCACCAGACCATACAGAAGGGACCTCAGTTTAACAACTCATCTGAAAGACAGCACCTCAGGCATTCAGCAAACCCCTCATGCTGCACTACAGTGCAGGTATTGGGATTTAACCTAAGTGCCTGGTGTGGGGATAAAACCTACAGCCTTCTGATCTTCTAGCCTCAGAGGCAAGTGTTCAACCTGCTGAGCCACTGACCCTAAAAATAGCATTATGCTGCCTTGTTGGCTCTGACCAGAGTTTGTTTTCTTTTCCCTGTGGCAAAGCAGTAGTAACTTTTTTAATGTGTAAATACCATCTATATTTTTTGGTATTATGCAAGATTGGGATCTAGGTACAGAGGATCTGCACCCATGTATTCTCACATCTATACACATATAGTTAAGTGTGTGTGTGTTGGTAATTGAGAGTGTTTTTTTTTTTTAAATACCATGACACTTGCTTTTTATGAATGAAATGTTGCAAATTACTAGTGATCTGCCGTTGGAGCAACACTTTTTACATCATTTGTACTAGGCTATAAATATCCATGAAAGTGGGGTCTATGTCATCTTGAAAAAGCGGCAGCGTGACATAAAACATCTATGGTTTGTGTGTGTGGGGAGGTGCTACCCTATAATCGTTATATGGGTTACCGGTAGGTTTTCAGTGTGCTTAATCAATAAATACTGTATTTATCATGCCCTAGCACTGGAGCAGTTCTGTTCTTGGACATTGAGCCAAGTTTTCTCCTTGTTTCAGTTTATGTCTACAATTGTCTTGACTCCATCCCATTGTGTCCTGAAGTCACCACACCCCTCCTCTTATCGATGAGAATTACACACATCCACTTCAGCAGCACAAAGAAAACAACATGGCTGAGTTCTGATGGTCTTGGCCACTGGCTACTGCACCTGCTCATTGTTTGTTTTGTCATCTTCTCCCAGCAGGAGGATGGATGTTCTGGTGGGCATTATGTTTTCTTTTTCTGTTGTATAAACTTATTGGCTAATGCAGCTGTCACATGCCTCCAACAGGCCCACTGCCATTTGCTGTTGTTGTACTCCAGCCCACCCTACCTGGAAACAGAGTGGGGACTTAATACAGGGTGTAAATACCACATTGCAAATTGGCACCATTTCCCATATTCAGAGTTGGTGGGTCTGGCAAAACTATGCACTTTAGCTAGTTAGCTAACTGAAAGAGATGCCTTTTATTTTATGTTTTGCCCTATCGGTCAGGTGCTTCAGTGGTACAGGCAGTCGTGCATGGGTCATAGCTAATTTCATTTTTAAACAAAGCCCAGCCATTAGTGGCTAGCAGTAGCCTGTTTAAGTGGAGTAATCAGTGCTGTAGGCTGACTCCGATGACACCATGTTGAGCAGTTAAAAATGTGATCATGCAGTCAACAGTAGCCACAGACAAGTAATAGCAGTAAAGAAGGCAGCAACTCAAGGTAGAATTCATTGGAGCCCACATCTACTACTGCAGCTCGTTAACCAGTGGCAGGGGGCAGACAGTACAGTGAGTTGTGCAGCTGATGATGATAATGACAAGTGCCATGGAACACACTAATCCATCACAGCATGTAAGCAGGAGTCTAACTTTAAGCAGACTGTGTGCCTCTCAAGCAGCCAATTGAGGAGGACTTTTGACTACAACTGACTTAGATGGGCCTTTAGTGTAGCTACAAGCTGAGCCAGAAGTCAGGGCGAAGTAAAAGATTTAGTCCTGATAATCTCAACCTACAAATTATGCAACGTGAGTTTTTTTTGTGTTTGCAGAGTCAGCAAGAGGAATGAGATATTACACTGGCTGCTAATGTAATGTGGATACTGGTAAGTTAAAACTGAGGTGTTGGCCCGCATTCTGATTGGGACAGGTGAGTGAAGGCTAATAATAATTATTCAAATAAATGAATTTATTTATATTTTTAATGTCACAGAGTAGACTGCTCAGGATCTAGAAGCAAAAAGACCTGTGTGAGGCAAATTAATTCACTCACATTTTTTGTATTGAAAATCTTGTTGTGCTGTCACTTTTAAGTGTGTGTGTGAGGGGGGACTTGAAGACATTGTTGACTGGCATACTGTTTTTGGTTTGACAGAATCAGCCACCAACATATGATCATTTGGAGCATGTGTTGGAATTGTGAGATGTGAGAAACAGGAGTTGAGTGGTGAGAATTAATAACACATTGTTTCAAAGTCATTCAGTAACATTAACTTACATACATTCAAGCACAATTATAGGAGAGGGCCAGCTTTAAACAATGGAGTGGATCTGTGATGTCATGAGGGGACCCTTAGTAACTGATGTGCATAAGGCCCATGAACAATTAAACCGAGCCCTGCAGTTAGCACAGCACTAATCGGGCTATTGTCACACTAACTGATTGGTGTCAGCCAGCTAAAGTGAAATGGTTCTCCCACCCCCCCAATCATCCAATCTGTAGCTGTCTTGCATATCTCTGGTGGTCTAGTGGTCCCCCCATTCCAAGTATGGGCATTAAACCCCCTCCCTTCCCACTCAGGATCTTCCTCCGAGGACACTTAGGGAACTGGCAATGGAACTGGCTGATCTTATGGTAGGTCCACTCTTTCTTGTTCCACCCTCCCCACCTCCTATTAAATTGCTTGTCTCCCCCTCTCTTCCCAGGGGATTCTGCCCTTTCCAGTGCAAAAGATCCTGTAGCATCAAACCGCACTTTGCAGTTTGAATCCTCACACAGCTCGGCGATCTGCTGCCACTGGCTGCCCACCGACCCAAGGTACTGAGGAGAGTGAGCCCTGTTCAGATGTGATGCTCCACAGACAGGCTGTACTGATTGGTGCACCAGCCTCTGTAGCTCTCGGCTTCAGCAGGGCAAGCCTGCTGGTGGCACCTAATCAGGCTGATTTTTCTACCCACCCCTCCCCACCTCACTCCTTAATTAAATAGGCCTCCAAGCCTTGGTCCTGCCCCATTTCCAACCAGGCTGACATGCCCCTCTTAAAGAGGCAACAACCCTGCATTCTCCTTAAAGGGGAAAGGACTAATTTCAATACCAGGTCAGAATTCCCTACTGCTAGCTTTCCCAGGGTTTCATTCCCCATCACTTTTCTGGTACTCCTCTGCCTGGACCTTACTACCTCCTAGGTAATGTTCATTAACCCCTGGTATTCAGCCACCCCTGCCTACATCTCACAATGCTGGCTATTTTGGACAGGGCACCTGCCTTGGTAATTGTAATTCTCTCTCTCTTTTCTCACTGGCAGGCCAGCGGCTGCTCCAAGCCCCTTACAATGACCCAGGGCAAAGTACAGCTATTCCCTGCTCTGGACAGGCACATGCTAGAATGCTGTCCACGGCTCTTGGTAAAATACCCTATACTGCCCTATCGCCTCATGTAATCTTGGTTACTGCCAGTAGCAGTATCGTTGTCCTGGCTTAGCTGTTACATTCACTGAATAGGTACAGGATCTATACTCCAAAACATGTTGCCTCACTCAGGAAGAATAAGTCAAAACTCTCTCCTCTATACTGCCAGAACTTTACTCTTAATGCTACTCCTACTCTCTGGGGATGTTCACCCCAGTCCCGGGCTTTCTCCTTCCAGGCTGTTGGTTGGAAAAAAGAATTTTGGCATAAAAATCGCAGCAATGAACATCTGCAGTCTTCTCCCTAAACTGACGCAGTTCCAGGCTTGATCACAACTACATCACCATGATATTATTTGTCTGACTGAGACTTGGCTAAATCCCAAAACAAAGGACAATTCCATAACCCTGCTCGGTTATGGTATCTATAGGCTAGATAGATCAGGGAAAAGGGGCAAAGGCTGTCTCATGTATGTCAGAGAATCTATCCAGGTGAGCGTGCTCCCCATCATGGGTGCTACTCGTGATTATGAGCTGCTGGCTGTCAAACTCATTATAGGTAGACAAAGAAAGTCACTCACCATTGTCACTGTCTACTTGCCTTCCAGTAAGGCAAAGCTGGGGCTTGGGTCAGTTCTGGAGGCAATCTTGAAATTCCAAAGGAATGCTAAAATCATCATTATGGGTGATTTTAACTTTACTATCTCAGCAAGGACCCTGACACCTTTAAGGACCAGGTAGCTGGTATGTACCTCACGCAGATGGTATTGGAATTTACAAGATTGAACTATAAGAATGGAAAGGGAAGTCTTTTGGACTTGATCCTCTCCAACTACCCTTCTAGGATCAAAAATGCGGTAGTATCGGATTGCCTCATCGATCACTCCCAGGTAATTTGTAGATGGGTAAACAAGGATAAAAAGACCCCCCAGTCACTACCCATAGCAGTGTTCTTAAGAGAGGGCAGTTAGCTGTGCTCAAAGCTGCCTTTTCTTATACTGACGGGTCCCCTATTGACAATGCGGAGGACATTGACCAAGCAACAAATTACTTCATGGAAGGGTTCAATGAAACATGTGGCATCTATGCCCCAATGAGGAAAAGAAAGGTCAGGGGATTCTCCAATGGCTAGATCACCCATGACTTACTAGCACAAATGAGGACTAGGGATAACCTGTGGTGCAAGGTGAAGAACTCAAGCAACCTTGCTGACTATCAGAATTACAGGGCAGCAAGGAATAGGTGTACGAACCTGGCTAGACTTGCCAATGCAAAATACTATAAAGAACAGATGGATAGGAACTGGGGAAATGGAAAAAAATTCTGGGAGAACATTAAGGACCTACTTGGAAAGGACTAAAGGAAGCATCCCACAATGCTCAACTTGAATGGTACACCTACCCTGGATCCCCACAGCATTGCAGAATCCTTTACTTCTGCATTTTTGGACCTCAGCTCCATTCTCTCCTGACTATCTTACTCAAGCAGACCCAGCCCCCCAAAAGCTTCACTTTCAATCCAACCTGCCCAACTTCTACTCTAAGTGTGTCACGGTCAATGAGGTCAGATCTTATGTATGGAAGGTCCTATGCAAAACAAGACTTGGCAGTGAAAATATTGATATGAAGTTGGTGGCACTTGTACTCAATGAAGTCATAGTCCTAATAACCAAAATCTTTGATAAATCACTTGCCTTGGTAAATTTCCATCTGTCTAGAAGATGGCCTTGGTAACCCTTGTGCCCAACAGTGGAGATCGCACCTGCACTTCCAATTACAGACCAGTCTGTATACTCTTCCCACTCTCAAAAGCAATAGAGAGAATTGTTGCTAACCAGATCACAGAGTACCTCCATAAGTACAATCTTCAATGTCATCAGCAGCACGGCTTTTGGAAGAGCCATAGCTTGACTACCACCCTGATTGAATTCTCAGATTATGTGCACAAAGCTATGGATGGAGGCAACTTAGTGGGATCTATATTTATATATCTCACTAAGGCCTTTGACACAGTTAACCATCCTATACTGTTGGGCCAGTTAATATCCTTGTGGCTTGCCTCTGGCCCAGTCAGTTGATTCAGGGACTACTTGTCCCACAGGTCCCAGTATGTTAAAATACAGATTACAACTTCCTCTGTTAGGGAATTCTCACTAGGAGTCCCGCAAGGATCCATCTTGAGTCCTCTGCTATTCAGCCCATTTCTAAATAACCTCCCTGTGGCAAGCAATAGAAAAATGATTCTGTACACAGATGATGCTGTCCTCTTAAGTAGCAGCACCCAGCCCTCCCATCTACAAAAAAGAATTACAGACCACCTTCCATCAACTGGAGTACTGGTTCAGAATGCAGAAACTACTTCTCAATTACAAGAAGACCAAAACTATGTTGTTATCCATCCATCAACATAAGAAACTGCACCCTGTCCTGTCCATTCCAAACAATAAGGGTGCTATACTTGAACAGGTACAATCTTTCAAGTGAAGCACAGAAGAGAAAACGCAGGCTTCAACAGTAATCCTAAGGAAGAACAGTCCACAAAATTAGGACACACTGAAACTGCTTATTTATTATTTTAAAATCGCAGTAAAAATCCACTATTAAGTGGGTACACAAAGTGGTAGCAACACCCAAAAACACTGTCAACATTTCACGTCGATAACGGACACTTTATCAAGACGTCAGCAGTCAGATAAAACACTACTTATATAGTAAATATAAATCACCCACCCCCCCAAACAATTACAAATCTAATTAATTTAAATTACTTAAATGGTTAACATCACACGCAATGTGCTAAACATTACACACAATAAATACACATAAAGTGCTTCACTTACTACACATGCTTAATGAGACATATCTACCAAAATAAACAATAAAAATCATCTTCGTTTCTTCAAAAATGGAGTTAACTGGAAAACATCATTCAAACCAGGATAATGACTAGATTGCAATTTATACTGCCAAAAAGTTTCATGACACATCAGAGTATTATTTAGATCACCTCCCATATTTCCAAGGGTAACTTGTTCTAGTCCCCTGAAAATAAAGGTGTGATCACAAGCAGTTCGTGAAACATGCAGTGCAAGTGCATTATCCACTTTTTTTCATTCTGATGCTATTAAGATGTTCCAAAATTCTATGTTTGAACTTTCTAATGGTTTTACCAACATAATAACAATTACATTTACACATAGCTAAGTAAATCACCGATTCAGTGTTACAATTTATAAAGCTCTTCACCTGATGTACTCTGTTCATATTTGGTAACATAAAATCCGATCCCACCTGGATTTATTTACAAGCGCTACAAGTCCCACATTTAAAATTTCCACTTGGAAGTGTAGGTCCACGTTTAGATTTTATATTGTCTTTACCATGCACCAGTAAGTCCGCTAAGTTGCTTCCCCTTCGGTATACAAAATTCGGTCCCTGTTCAAATATTTCCTTCAGGTTAGGCTCCACACTTAAAATGCCTCAATTCTTCTGTATAATTTCATTTATTTCAGAAACCTGTGCATCAAATACAGTAATGAAATTAGGAGCACATACATTGTTAGCTGTGTTTCCTTTCTTTTGAAGTAAACTAGATGTCTGCATATGTTCAACTTTATTGATGGCTCCCTGTGTACATTGATCACTATACCCCCTTTTTTTAAATCTACTATACATGTCATCCCTTTCCTGAAGATATTTCTCCTCTGTACTACAATTCCTTTTTAAACACATAAACTGCCCAACAGATAAATTTTGGACAACATGTCTTGGATGATTACTAGTATAATGTAAAATACTATTCCGATCAGTAGATTTCCTGTATAAATCAGTAACTAAACCACCCTCTGCATCTTTACTAATCAAAAGGTCCAAAAAGGCTATCTGTTGTTTACGAGCATTCAACGTAAACTTTAAATTTGAATTAGTTGTTTCCAAATAATTAACAAAATCATACAGCTGATCAACACTGCCCTTCCATATTAATATATCGTCAACAAAACTACAATAGAAATCAGTATACTCCAGAAAAGGGTTATTGTCAGCGTTATATACCCATGTAGTCTCCCACTCTGACAAAAAAATGTTGGCATAATTAGGTGCCATACTCGCACCCATGGCAGTGCCCTTGACCTGATGGTATAATTGTTCACCAAAGAGAAAAACATTCTTAGTGAGCACCATTTCCAATAAATCCACTAAAAACAACACAAACGTACTAGTGTATGTAGAAAAACTACACAATGATTCATAAATAGCCTGAAGACCTGCACAATGAGGAATATTGGTATACAAAGATTGTATATCCAATGTAACCAAATACCATTCAGGTTCAATCGCTATTTCATTCAATAAATTCAGCACCTGTGTTGTATCTCTTAGATAGGCTCTATAGCCCATTGCAATTTCCTTAATGTGTGTATCAACATACTGTGCTAGGGGTTCAGTTAAAGATCCCCTGCTAGATACTATTGGCCTCATTGGTGGAAAATCCATGCTCTTATGTATTTTAGGCAAACCATACACATCTCCAACAACAGGTTCTGAAACTGTCAAAACATCATATGTCTGTTTGGAAATGGTGCCCACCACAAAAGCTTCATATAGTAGTATATCTATATCAGTTTTGTATTTACTAAGGATACTACTATTAACCTTCACATAAAAATCAACATCATCTAAATGATCTTTCATTGCCATATTGTACTTAACTTTGTCCATCACCACGATGACTCCACCTTTATCAGCAGGCCTAATGGTGATGGATTGATGTTCTTTAAGCGTTGTAATAGCCTCCTTCTCCGACAATGTACAGTTGTAAAATTTCAGTTTCGGTAAGGACTAATGTAACTTGCCGACGTCCACTTCACATTTCTTCAAAAAGACATTGACGGTGGGATTCATACTGGGCATATACACAGATGCCTTTTTAAACTCCCTTTCAAATGCAGTCTCATTCTCTTTACAATCATTATTTTGTTCACCTGAAGGAGATGTGGCTCGATGGAAAAAAACTTTTAAATTTAACTTGCGTGCATAACTGTGCAAATCAACTATGGTGTTAAACTCTTTATTGTTGGTAGTTGGAACAAAAGATTGTCCTTTAGAAAGTATTCAATATTCATGTTCATTAAGAACATAAGATGATATATTAATAACAATAGAGTCATTTTCACTGGGACTGGACTCTACACATGCACTGAATGTGGCAGCAGAATCAGATATCAATGCTGTCTTACACCCCTTCTGTATTGGCTGTATGACCCCCTGTTCTGTCTGCTGCAGCCCACTTGTCTCCCTCTTCTGTTGTGGGTGAACTTCCATGATTTGTTTACATGTTTGAATCCCTCTGGCGCTTCTGTCTCTAGTACCCCTCCTTGGAATTCATCGGCAAACTGCACCAATCTGGGACTCCTTCTGGTATTCATCACTTTGTATGACATAATTGGAAGAGCCAGATATACATCTTTGTCCCCTATTTCTACAGACCGTAAAACTTTGTTGTTTGGGGGGATGACAAGGAACAAGCAGGGAACAACAGCCCTGTCAGTCTACCTCTATTGTGGGAAAACTGATGGAGCCACTGGTCAAAGAGAATCTTGTGGACTACACGGACAGCAATGGTCTCTTGGATAGTAAGCAGCACTGATTCTTGGCAGTGAGGTCTTGTCAGACTAACCTGATGGTTTTCTTTGACTTGGTGATGAGGGAATTAAATAGGGACCATGCTGTGAACTTCCTCTACTTCAACTTCAGCAAGGCGTTTTACTCAGTACTTCCTGAATAAGGTGGAGGATCTGGGTGCAGCTAAGGTCATAGTAAACCAGGCAGGTAACTGGTTAAAGGGGGAAGCAGCCAAGGGTAGTGATCAATGGAGTTAAATCAGAAGAGAGGAAGGTAATCAGAGGGATTCAGTGGGGATCTGTTCTGGGTCCAGTCCTCTTCAACATGTTCATCAGTGACATTGGTGAGGGGATCCAGGGAAGCCTGCGTCTCTTTGCGGATGACAGTAAGCTCTGTGGGAGCGTGGACAGAGATGAGAGAGCAAAGAAAATGCAGAGAGACTGACAAACTCTGAAGGGTGGTGAAGGGTTTGGCAGTTGATATTCAATGCTGATAAGTGCAAGATGATGCACCAAGAGAATAAGAATCCCCAGATGAGTACTGGATGGGAGGGGTGAGACCCAGTATCACGACTGAGGAATGAGACCTTGGAGTTACCATCAACAACTCCCTAAAGCAAGTGAGCCAGTGTAGCAAGGCTTGCAGCAAGGCAAACAGGATGCTTGGATGTATCAGGAGAGGTACTGATAGCAGAAAAAGGGAGGTAATACTTCCCCTATATAGATCCTTGGTGAGCCACACCTGGAGTATTGCAGTCAGTTCTGGAGTCCTCTCCTCAGGAAGCATAGGGATAGGCTCAAAAAGGTGCAGCACAGGGTACCAAAAATAATTCAGAGCCAGCAGAGCATGTCCTAGGAGGAGCACCTCAATGCACTGAACATGTGCTATCTGGTGACATGAAGAGAGAGGGGGGAAATATGATAGAAACTTTAAAATTTCTAAAAGGTATTAAAAGGTTGAACTGTGGGGAACTATTTACTAGTTTACAAGAACTAGTTTGAATACCAGCTCACCTGCACGTGGTCATGAGTGCAAGCAAAGAGGAGGGTGGTTCAGGAGGGATGTGAGGAAATACTATTTTACAGAAAGTGTGGTGGAGCTTTGGAACTGGTTGCCAGTCAAGCTTGTGGGTGGAAAACACATTAATGGTTTTAAGCATGGCTGGGACGGAATGAAGTGTATAGTGGCTGTTCAGGGTGTTAGAATCAGAGAAGAGAATGGAGGGGATGGGGAGGGCTAGGACCCTGGAGGAACAGTAGGCCCCAGGGTCCTAGCCCTCCCCATCCCCTCTCTTAAATTGGATACTTGGGCATACTGGACAGACATTTGGTCTTTTTCTGCCATCATTGTCTACGTTTCAATGTTTCACTATTTCCTTCTGAACCCCCTCACTCCATTAACGTAAGCTGAAATGCAGCAGTAGTGATGGCAATGAGCACCACCCTCTGCTCACCACCTCAGCTGGCTGCCATCTGACTGTCAGTGAGCCTTCACAAGTGTTGTGGAAACAGCAGTTTCTATAGTACTCACTATGTCTCACTGACAGTCAAACATCTTTTCTATAGTACTCACTGTGTCTCACTGACAGTCAAAAATCTTTTCTATAGTACTCACTATGTCTCACTGACAGTCAAACATCTTTTCTATAGTACTCACTATGTTTCACTGACAGTCAAACATCTTTTCTACAGTACTCACAATCGCTTGCTGACAATCAAAAGGTGGTCGGCCAAGGTAGTGAATAGAGGGATGTGTCAGTCACCATCACTATTGCCATAGTTTGGATTAGGTAACCAAGGCCAGGGGTGGTGAGCACTAGAGTACAGTGAGGCTGATCATCTAAGGGATGTGGATGGGCCTGGTCTTTCCATTTCCTGTTCTGACCAACTTACTTTCTTGCTTTTCTATTTTGCATTACTTTTTTTTTTTATTTGGCCATCGCCTTCTGTGATGGCGTCCACTCCTCTGTACCACAGTCTTCATCAGAACTTGTTAGTATAACAGGCAGCACATTTTCAACCTCTTCTGCCTCATGCTCCTGTTCTCCTGCTTTGTTTCCTCCTCGCCTCGTTCTTTGCCCTGCTTTCAATCTTCTTCAAATTATTCTTTTCATCCTCATGCTCTCCATCTTTTCTATATGTATGTATTTATCCATTTATTTACTTATTTAAAATGTGGTGATGGGGACAGACAAACTAAGCCAGTCCATTTCCAGGTACAACCCAACGTACAGTATACAGCAGGGAGTAAAACAGCAATAACAAAGTTACAACAACAGGTACATGCACACAATAAAATTGCAGTACAAGTAATGAATACCATAGGGGGAAAAAACAATGTAAAAAGTGTGCAAGTCACATCATAGAAATATGGACTTTGACAGCAGATAAGGACTGCTTGGCCCACCTATGCTGCTCATTTCCCTACCTACTGGATAAGCTGCAGATCCTAGTTAGCCAACAACCTATTTCTTCCTACCCCCATAAGAATTGCCTTATGTCTGTCCCATGCATTCTTGAATTCCCCCACTGTTTTTGACCCCACAACCTCCTCAGCGAGTCCTTTACATGCATCTACCAACCTTTCTGTGAAACAATACTTCCTCACATTTCCCTGAGCCGTCCCCCTCTATCTTCAAATTGTGTCCCCTTGTTCTTGCACATCTCTTTTTCTGAAAGATGCTACCCTCTTGGACTTTGTTGATTCCCTTGAGGTACTTGAAAGTTACTATCATGTCCCCCCTTTCCCTCCTTTCCTCGAGGGTATACATATTAATCTCCTTTAGTCTCTCCTCATATGGCTTCTGTTGCAGACCCTGCACCATTTTAGTTGCCCTTCTCTGCACTGCCTCCATTTTGTCTATGTTTTTGCAGAGATGGGGTCTCCATTTATGGGGTAGCCAGGATGAGAGCTAAGGGAGTGTACCTTCAACCTAAGCAAGGTATTTGTAAGAGAATCATAGTGAAATAAATATCAGGTTACAGAGTACACTGAGTTTTAAGCTATACAATAGAATAAGAGACAAACTGGGTAAAAGGGGTGAAATAGTAAGATAAGGCATGAGTTGCTACTGTATAATGTGCATAGAAGAGGAAGCAGCCTAGCGGTATGTGCACGCTTTTGAGAACTGTGTCATTAAGCATGATTTGAGAGAGTACAGGGAAAAAGAATGACAAATGGAGAGAGGGAGGCTGTTCCACATCTTTGGAATGTGGTTAGAAAGAGCAGACTGACCTGCTACAGATTTACTGCAACAGATATGAAAGGAATGAGCAGCAGATAGCAGGAGGGAGGGATGGAGGAGAAGGAGGGGATGGCAGGGTTAAGGAGAGAGGAGAGGTAAGTGGGAACAGTAGCAAGTCAGTATTTGGGCATGAAAGAGGAGCAGTGGGAGAGATGCTTGAGGCCTCAAGAGATCCAAAAGAGGGATTAGCATAAAGAGAACAGTAATGGGTGACAGGTGAGAGATGGAGTACTAAGGGCAAAGCAGTAGAAGGAATGTAAAAGGGGGTCCAGCCTAGCAAGTGTAGACTATATCTGTGTAATCAGACACCAGCAAGATCATTTTAGGGATGATCTTTTAGCAGAATGAGAGAGAAAGCCAAGATTTATTTTGCTACGTCACACAAAGTCTAGGGTGAAATGTCTTATGTATGGCATCAATGTGGGTGAAAAGCTAAGATCAAGGCCCCAATTTTTCTGTGGCAATTTGGGTCTAAATTCTGCGGCAAGTCCCCCTGCTGCAGCAGAACGTCTACTGCATCAGTTTCCTATTTCTGTGGAAATTCTTCGGCAGCAATTGGCATCTTTAGTAGCAGTCAGCAACACGACCCCCCCTCCCCCCGCCAAGGACCCATGTTGGGGAAAAATGTTAATTTTTGTGCTGGGACCTACAAACCAGAGCAAGTTGTCAGTTAACTCCTGAGTTCTTAGTATTAGAAAGTAAAAAAATCCACCCCATCCATCTCATCCCTGTCTCCCTCCCCATTCCAGCCTGAGAGTCCCCAGGGCCACGAGATTTGCAGAATTTAATATATATGTATCTATCTATATGTCCATCCTGGGTTATCTCTTGCCTTTTGCCACAGACTGTATTTGCTGTCTCAACCTTGACTACTGTTGTACTCATCTACACCTGGTTGTGATATTGTCTCTATTACTTATGTTACTGCTTCCACTAGATGTTGTTATGCTGTATATGCTTACCGTACTTTGTGGCTATTGTACTGTATTACTACTGTACACATTGTTAAATGGCACAAAGTATACTTGCTTATGTTGTTATCTCCCGGGCTGTACCTGAAAAAAAGACAGCCTCTGCAACAGTACATACCCAGTTAACAAAAACTAAATAAAATAAATAAATAAATAAACAAACCATAGAATAGTTTTATGGGGTTTATTTGATCCATGGAATAATATTCCTTGATCAGAATCAATGTAAACTACAGATTTGTTTTATTCAGTTTATACTGATTCTTACATAGAAACATAGAAATTGTTGGCAAATAAGGGCCACTAGGCCCATCCAGTCTGCCCCAAATAATTCATGAATAAACTTGATAGGTGGCAAATACATTCCCTCACCAAGAATCAAACTTCTGACCCTGTGCTTGTAAAGTAAGCACAAATCCAGTGTGCCACCTGAGGATCTTCAGTATAAACTGCTGAATATGATTCTGTATTTCATGTAAACCATGCAATAATATTCCACAGTTCATGTAAATGGCAGAATATTATTCTGCAGTTCATGTAAACTGTGGAATATTCCGCAGTTCATGTAAACTACAGAATAATATTCAGCAGTTCGTATAAACTGTAGAATAATATTCCGCAGTTCATGTAAACCACAGAATAATAGTCCACAGTTCATGTAAACCACAGAATAATATTCCACAATTCATGCAAACTGTGGAATAATATTATGTGGTTTAAATTAAATTCCATGTCAATCTCCGTGGCCATGGAACTGTGAAAAAATAAGGACCTTGGCTAAGATTCTGGTCCAGCCACACCCCTATGTACTCGAAGGAGGGTACTTCATCAAGCAGGTTGCAATCCAGAGTTTTGAAGACAGGTGCATGTTGGAACCTTACTAATCTCAGTGTAGTACTAAAATCATAGAAACAATTATTTTATCATTTAGTGCGAGCTAGTTTAAAAGGAACCAAAACTGAATATTGTCAAAGTCATCCTGTAGTGATGATTCCAGCTCAGGGTCCAAAACACCTGAAACAAATAGAACTGTATCATCTATATACATGTGTACGTGTGAGGACACACAGGTGGAGGGGAGGTCATTTAGGAAGATGGAGAAAATGACTGGTCTGAAGATGAAACCCTGGAGGACACCAGACATGATGGGCGGGGGTTATAGGGCATCACCAACTTGGACTGGATGGTCAAAGAGGTAGGAGTGGAACTACACAGCTGCCAGGTTGGATATTCCTGCAGCACATAATTTACCCAAAAGAAGGGGATGGTCCACAGTATCAAAGGCCATTGCTAGGCCTATAAAATATTAACAGTGAATAGGCCCTGTTTCATGCTTTTGAGCACAAAGCTAGTGAACTGGAAGAGGGTACAGATGGTGAAGTGGTGTTTGCAGAGGCAGACTGAAAAGGGGAGAAAGAAGACAAGTTGAGGAAAGTGGATAGCTAGGAAAGAACAGGTTTTTCCTGCACTTTAGTTAGGCAGCAGGAAGGGAGATGTGCTAGCAATTACCTGGTGAGAAAGAGTCACCCATTTGAAAAGGGGTAGTACGTTAACCTGCTTCCAGGACTGGGGTATGGATTGAAGTTGCAAAGAAAAACTGAAAAGGGAGGTAAATGTGGCAATGAAGCCAGAGCAGAGAGATGAAGAAGATTGGTATCCACCCCTTTTGGGCTTTGCCCCATGGACGAATTAAGTGAGAAAAATACATCCAGTGTGGTCTCTGAGGAAACTGTGTTGAAGGAAAAAGATGTTTGGGTTGAGAGTGATGGGATGAAAGGTATATGGGGAGAGATAGAACAGGGAGGAGGGGGAGAAGGGGTGAGGAGGAGGAGGAGGAGGAGGAAGTAGGGAGAGGCTGCAGGAGGTTAAAAACTTAAAAGTTTTAGCAACCTTAGTTTGGTCAGAGCTATGTGAGAGTTTTCTAGTTTGTGGATCGTGAAGTACACTTGGTAGGGGGTTGAAAAGGAAGTAACTTTCCAGAACATATAAAGGTATTTCAGCTTGTTCTGCAGCTTGTAGGTGAAGTGAAGTAATTTGGATTCCCAGGTGGCCTTAGTTTCAACATTATGTAATTGTCTGTATCTCAACAAGTCCTCAGAAGATCCTCAGGCTTTGTGGAGAGTCTAGACAGAATCACAAGCTCTGAGCAGGTCAATGACCTCTGCAGAGATCCAGAGAATGTGAGACCCAGAAACACAAGACCTCTTACTGGAACTTGGTGGACCTGGCATGGTGGAACCTTTCCCTGTTCCTTTCCTTTCCTCCCCTCCTCCTACCTCCCTTTCTGCTCTGTTCTTTTCCTCATGGTTTCTACACCACACAATGACAGATGTTCACACACATGTCCAAGTTGCATAGCACATGTACACCCTCTTCAGCCTCACTGAGAGACCTGCAGCAGACTACTTCAATTAATTGTCACCCACAGGTACAACCATAAAAAATTATAGGTGTCATTGCCCACACCACCAGCAGTCAAATTATTTATCAAATAAATCATTCAGATTCACCAATGCACATGTACACCCCTGCACATTTTCCGGTCTATAAAATTCACTCTGCCCTGACCCTGCTGTAGGGGCACAAAAAAGAATAACATGAATATGGATTTCTGGGCCTTTCACAACACCAGTACTCAGGAAGGAAAATATTTGTCAAATAAATGTTTCACTCATTCCCCCTGCACCTTTCCTGTTCTTTCAAAATCACTTTGCCTGCTCCTGCTGCAAGGTCTGTGGCTGCCAGTGCAAGCTCACACTTTGCTCTCTCCTTAGTTCAACAGCATGATTTTCTAGCCTATCTGATTGAAACTTGCAAAGCAAAATTCACACACTTAGACTCACCAATATAAGATGAATTTATTGCAAAATTACTGGCATAATATTAAGTGCATAGTGCGAATTCAGGGCAAAACAAACTCCCCAAGCATTTTGACAGTGTGCCCCTTAAGAAGCCACAGAATGCTGGCAAAATTTGGGGGGAATTTGTTTGGCTCTGAATATGCACTATGTACTTATTACTATGCCTATGATTTGGGAAAAAAATACATTTTATATTGGTGAGTCTGTGCAATATGTATGCCTTTTGGTTTGTTTCTTGTAGAATGGTCAGGTTTCCAGCTTTTGCTTAGTGGCATCTTAACTGGCTGGGTATGCCTTTTTTATTGACTCCCAGGCAAACTACAGTTTAATGTAGTGAAGTAGCTATCTGGAATGATAATGCATTATTCTCTATCAGTTTCTAAAGTTTTTGTTCAAAAGTCACTCTTTCTGACATTAAAGGAGCTCCTTTCAGTAGCCATATCCTTCCTCTGTGAGAGAGAACTGGATATGGCACTGAGATGCGTGCAGCCCAAGCACGTCTCAAACTCCAGCATTGCTCGTTGTCTGCTGTAGGTCATATGGATTGCCAGCAACTTAGACATGCTCAGTGTGTGCTCCCAGGAAAAAGTGCAGGGTCATGACATCTAAGTGCTGAACTGCCGAAGGCAAAATGAGTCCCTTTTGACCTGCTTTACTGGTGGTCAAACTGCTAGATTTCTGCACATTCACAAGAGGACATATTTTTTCAACAAATTTGCCTCCAGGCAGCCCTACCTCAGAGGCAGCACATTACTGTTGCACTTATTTTTTCCTCACATTTAAGCCCCTTTTCCTATATATTTACAATTCTAACTTCACACCACCATGGATCAACACTCTGTTGAAATTCTGACAAAAGAAAACTGAGGCGATCTTGTCTGGATTTGAACACACAGGGCCCAATTCACAAAGGTCCTCACAAGCTGTGCCAGAGGCAGCTTGCACTGATTGCTGGTACACCAGGGACCCTGCACCCAATTCACTATCAGTTAGGGTCCCAGTAGCTAAGTCTCATGGCTTGTGGCAACCATGGCCCTGGGCCAAACAGACAGCACATCTGGAAGGTGTGCTGCACGCTACCGAGTGGCTATGCTGCAGTAGAACCATGTACAGCAGTCCCTGGTGGCTAGTTCCTCCACCAGCCCTGATCCCCTTCTTATTAAACAAAACCAGATCCTTGCTGGCTAGCGAACCCTCTGCAGCCCAACCCCCACCTTAACAAAATTAGATACATTCCTGGTGGTCCAGCAGACACCTCCCAGCCCTGATCCTCATCTTAATAAAGTAAGATATGTCCCTGGTGGTCCAGCAGAATCCTCCAGTCTCAATATGCCCATATAGTAAAACGTTTCCTTGGTGGACTAACAGTGTCCCCCAGCCCCAATCCCCATTTATCATAAAAATCACATCCCTGGTGGTCTAGCAACCCCCCAACCCCAGCCCTGCTCTACCTGTATAAAAAAAATAATTCCCTATCCTCAATGTGCCCATATCATATAAAGATATATTTTCCTGGTGGTCAAGTGGCACCCCACTCCACCACCCCAGCAGGCAGTGCCCCACCACCCCACTCCTCCCATCCCATCCCAAGCCCATACCTGGCACAGCTCTCCACTCTCCACCATGGCTGGCTGCAGACGGAACTGTCAAGAAGTGCATATTGACAGCTCAGTCCACAGCTGGCTGTGGTGGAGAGCAGAGGGCTGTGGCAGCAACAGGCTCGAGGATGGAATGGGGAGAGGGGGGCTGTGGGGCACTGCATGCTGGGGTAGGGGGTCACTAGACCACAAGGAAAATATATCTTGTTATGATATGGACACATCAAGGATAGGGAGGGGGTCCGCTAGACCACCAATGACTGATTTTCTAATACGGGCAGTTCAGGGCTGTGGGGGGGGGGGACCACCAGGGACTTGATTTTTGTGATAAACAGGGATTGGAGCTGGTGGGACCACTAGACCACTGGGAAATATATTATATGGGCATAAGAGGACTGGGGTGTCCGCTGGACCACCAGGGTCATATCTTATATTATTAAGATTGGGACCAGGGCTGGGGAGGGTCTGCTGAACCACCAGGGATGTATCTTATTTTATTAAGATGGGGATCAGGGGCCAGCTCAGTGGTGCTGAGGGTTGAGGCAATGGACGCCATACCTTGCGTCAAGCTGGCAACCTGGGTTCAGGAATGTACCTGGACTGTCAGGGGTCAGCAGGGGAGGGAGAGGATTGAACATCTGGAGGACTGCTCTCCTCTCTCAGGGTAGGTTGTTGGGGATTCCCAGTGCAGTAGTGGCCTCTGGCGAAGACCTTGGGCATCACTGGCACTGGGACATAGAAGGGGTTGGACGAAGGCAGAATCCAGCAGCAAGAAGCGAGGTATAGCCACGCAGGAAGCCATTGCCTGCCACATCCCAAGGGGGATACTGCAGCTGGAAAAAACCTTGCTTTGGTGGTAGGTGATGGCGGGATCGGTGGCCGGCCCCATGACCAGTGCCGGACTCTACCGTCCCATGCTCCCGTCTTCCTCCTCCCCCTCAGTCACTC
Organism: Neoceratodus forsteri; assembly: GCA_016271365.2. Taxonomy (NCBI): domain Eukaryota; kingdom Metazoa; phylum Chordata; order Ceratodontiformes; family Ceratodontidae; genus Neoceratodus; species Neoceratodus forsteri. The sequence goes on along the minus strand of CM057450.1, from coordinate 1,732,027,184 downwards.
CACTAGATTCTAGCTAGAGTGCCAGGAGGAGATGGTGATCCTGCCCTGGGGGCTCAGAGCCGGGGTTGGGGTCATGTGGCCAGGTGAAGTTGGAGGGAGAGGACCCAACTGGAGAGTGTGGAGTCAGAGGCTTCAGGCAGGCCATTGCCATGTATCCACACCTGAGAGAAGTTTGCCGAAGTAGGAGATAAATAAAGTTGGAAAAAAGAAAAAAAAATGGGGATCAGGGCTGGAGAGATTGGCTGAACCACCAGGAAGGTATCTTATTTTATTAAGACTGGGATCGAGGCTGTGGGGGGTCCACTGGACCACCATGGATGTGAGTTTTTTGATGACAGAGAATCGGGGCTGAGGAGGTGGAACCATGGCACCTTTGCACAATGTTAAACACCCTCCCAGAGGGCACACTTCTAAGTACCATTAGACCACCTCTGGTTGGTCTGATTCCAGGTGGTCAGGGTGCTGGCATCAGGGTGCTGGCAATCAGAGTGCCACAAGAGGGCAACAACAGTGAGGCTGCCCCCACAAGCTGAGTGCCTGTGTAACAGGACTCCCAGCGCTCTGCAGTACACTGCGGCACCTGTGAGTAGGGCTACATGCTGGTACCGGCCGTATGAACAACACTACACCCTGTTGGTGTTCTGTTGCTCCTGCCAACTTCCTCCATAGTCGGCCGCACATTCCACAGGGCGTGCCTCACCAGACAGCCCATCGCTCGTGCAAGGCTCCTGGCCATGGTGCGGTCGACCCTACCATCGGTGGCAATCGGTGTTGGGCGCAGCAGTACTGTGGCACTGGGTGTGTGGGACTGGGGCCATGCCATGTGGTCCAGTATATGGCGCCCCATCCCATGCACAATTGGTCCATGGGGGCATTGTCTGTGGTGCTCTGGGCACAGTGGTGTCCCTCAGTGTTGCTGCGCCCCCTGTGGCCCTGTAGGATTTCAGTAGGCGAGTTGATGGGCGAGTGGTGTGTGGCACAGCCTGGCTGTGCAGTGTTGCCCAATGCTCCTTTTACCATGTGGCTCTGCGGTCTGGCACTGTGCCTGCCAGCATCCTCTGGCTGGCACTCTGATTGCTGGTGTCCTGATGCTGGTGCCCTGACCACCTGGAATCGGCTGGTCTAACAATACATAGAATTTCACCCCCCTGGGAGGGTTTTGTGAATCCCTATTTAAGGGATATGGTAGCTTGAGTCTGCCACAGGACCCATAGCACCATTTTGTGGCACAAAGCTGGAGCAAGCCCCCTTTGGTGCATGCAACCTGTGTTTGATGCAGGCTGCTTTTGTGAATTGCTCCCAATGCATCTTGTGCAAGCAACACCTTGCACCATTTTTTGTGGTGCAAGCCCCTTCCGCCATTCAGGGAAACTTTGTGAATCAGGCCCATAGCCTCTTGTGTATCAGGCTGTAGACCTTTCCATTACACCACCAAGCTGGCACAGCAGTGAAGCTCAGTTCTTTACCTGTAGAAGTTAAAGCCCTGCTTGGGAGGCAGCCCTATACATGTTTGCCTCCAAGGCAGTGCTTTCTTGGAGGTAGGGCTGTACTGGAGGCAACTTTCCTTGAAATAATCTGTCACTTGCCACATTCACCAAATTCAAATTCTGAAATCAGATCACCCTTACTCACGGCCCAGTGGTGCAGAGGGCTGAGGCGTTGGACATCTCACCTCATGGCATGCCGGCGACCCAGGTTCGGGAGCGAGCCTGGGTCATTGGAGGTCGGTATGGGGGTACAGAGCTGGATGAAGCAGCCGACAGGCAGCTCTCCTTTCCGGGGAGGAGGGATGGCATCCCTCACTCACTGCTGCCCTCTGGTGGAGGCCGAGAGGCTGCGCAAGCAGGGTGACGGTGATAGGCCAATGGGGCGGGTGGAGGAGGGTCACTACCGGGGCTGTAAGGCACATGTGTGCCTCCACATGCATATGTCCTTCTCCTGGGGCCCTCGGGAAATGGGGAGAAAATGGAGGAAAAACAAACTGGTGGCAGGATGGCGACTGACTCTCTACAGGCACTGCTCCCAGACTAGGCGTAAGGTAAGCCCCGGTAATTCCAAGGGACGGAGCTGGGGGTGCAGGTCAGATGGGGGCCATATGGGGGGAGGTGTATAAATAGAAATAATAATAAAAAAAAAAAGATCATTCTTACTCAGAAGCCTTACTCAGCATATCTTTGAGGTCTCTGGATTCAGCACACACTTTGGGCAGATGAAGTATGGCTATAATCCCCCTAAGTACTGGGACAAACTGCAAACCACAGTGAAGGAGAGAAGGTATGTAAGCTATATTGTTTTCAAAGATCTGGCCGATAACATTTCAACAATTGCAAATGCTGTCACTCTCCAAGTTCTTTATGCATCATGACAGTACTATCAATATTGCTATTACCACAGTGTTCACAGGATTTGATAGTCCTGTAGATTGGCATTTTCATGAAACTCACCTTGCTCTCTAAAGTTATATTATCATAATTGCATACAATGTAATACTTATAATGACTTATCACCCCAATGTTGATTTGTCTTGCTGTGTATTCTTAAATGCTCTACACAGTATTGCTATTCTTATTATCTAAGTACCACTTTCTGTGTAATTGCAAGTGTGTTTTGCGGTATCCCATCCCATCCCATCCCATCCCAGGACCTCCTTGAAAATGAGTTTGTCTCAATAGAGTTTACCTTGGCAAAATAAATCAAATGTCTCAACATAAGCATTACCTCAGTACTAACCATATTGGGAATGTTTTTCTTTTAAAATTTGCCTGTAAGTTAATTTCGTATGGAGAATTATGGGATTGGTTAATGTACTTAATAGCTTTTAGTTTAATAACCTTACAGGGCTGACAAGATTTGGAAATGTTTTTAAAATGGACTTTCTCTAGTCTAGACTCTGCTTGTGCCCCACCTCCAAAACTGCATTGATTTGTGATTGCTCTGAGAACCATGTTTCTATTACCTTGTACAATTTGCTTGCTTTGCTCCCATGGCCACCCTCATTCTCCTACCGTTCAGCTTTCATTAAGTTATCTAAATAGTAATCTTCATTCTGCCACTTGCTGTGATATTAGCTGCAAGGCAACAATTTAACATCTGTCACATTCTCTAATATCCAGAAGAGATGACAATAATATTCACTCTATCATTTCTAATGTACCGTAAGCCTGAAGTAGATTTATAGACTGAATACAGATATAGTTTTGAGCCCTTAGATGCTCTATATTTCATTAATAGCCACTTGATCTTTATAACATGCAAACTATATTGATGGTATACAATACAGTTAATTCATTTCTCTCACATTGGAATGTTTAAGTAGCAGATAAATAAAAATGTAAGGGGCACAACTGACTATTTATTTTGCATTTTATAAATTGTTTTTGTACTACAGTTTTGTACCTAATCTTATGAAATGCAGGACTCATTTCCAAAAGGCTTTTGCCCTCCTGACAGGCTACAAAATCCTATTTAGAGGGTGCAGATCATTAGTGCTCACTAATGCAATGTTAGATGTCATTCACAAGCATCTAGGGTTCATGCCCATAGCAGTGTGGCGGGTCGTTCCTGAAAATAGGCATGTCATTTGTCTAGTATACCTACCTGATCAACAAAAGCTAAATAAATAAATGGAGACATCACTTCAGTACAGCATATATATTTAAAAACCTACTGCCCTACAAGCACATTGAATAGATGGAATACATAACATGTCCAAAGTGTGTGCCATACACTAATTATGGATAATGTCATGCCTTGTATGGCTGTGCATGTAATGAATATTATTAATTGCTAATAATTGGGTACTCAGTACCTAGGATCAATAATTTTTGGTATCAGTTTAAATGAAGTGGCAAAAATGGTATGCTATAGATGAATAGCAACAAGCTATTTTCACTTAAAGTGATTTAGAAAGCTGTGCCATAGCACATGGGATTAATAACCTGTAGTATTCTGTAGGAGTTGTGATTCAATGTCCTACCATTCAAACTGCCAAAAAGTGCTGTTTTCCATGAAATAAATGCTTTTTTTTCCGTGTCCTGCTTCATTTGCATAATCCATCCTTTTTTTCTCAGTGCTGCCACCCCCAAGCATGACATCATGCAAGGGAAACTAAGTTTTTAAGCACTGTTTGAAACGGAGACCTCTGTTGGTCAGTCTTGGTATTGCAGACATCTACACTACCGGCATAGGAGGCTACATCTCTCAGTAAAGAAATCTTGTCTGTTAGATACTACATGCACAATGCATTGTTCTGCAAATAAACATATGAGTGCTTTTATTGTTGAAGCCACTACAGATATATGAGATTGCACCTCACAGAAAGGGAACTGGAAAACAACTTCTTATTGTACCCACAATGCCTTGCTATGTAGCTGGCCCAGTGGCATAGAGGGTTGAGGCAGTGATGCCTTACCTCCTGCCATGCTGGTGACCCTTGTCCGTGGTGTGAGTGGGTTGCCAAGGGTAGGCCGGGGAAGGAGAGAATTCAGCATCAGGAGGACAGCTCTCCTCTCCTGGGGAGGGGTGGGGATGGAGTCCACTGCATGACTGGCCCCTAGCAGTGGCTGGGGGCTGGTACAATGGAACCACCCAAGCGGGCAGAGCCAAGCTAGATGCCCGCCATGCCACACGCAGAAGCATACGTGGCTCGGCCATTGGCATCATTGCTCACCTTGGCTCCGAACTCAGAGGACAATGGGACAAAAACCAGGAGGAGAAAAGAAGCCGACTGGCAGGATGAAGCCAGTCTCCCCACCGTACCAGGTTAGCTGGAGCCTCAAGTTGGTGAGAAGTGATGGCCAGCACGCCCCAGTGGCAGTAATGGGGGGCGGTGGAAGGGGCTGGTCGGCGGGGGAATAAATAAATAAATAAAACAATGCCTTATTATGTACAGTACATCTACATATTAGATGCAGTCACCACCACCAAAATAAGGGACTGCTTCTCTGATTAACTAACATTTGCATCAACATAATGTTTTACCCAGAATTCCTTGGTGCTGTATGTAAAACATTGACAGTTCCCTTACATGACATCATTTTGGGGTGTGACCACACACACAAAAACTGGAGGACACAGTGTTGATAAAACATAAATAAAAATGATTATGACAGATTTTTTTTTTACAAAACAAACTGCAGCATCAGCATCTGAAGCATGGGCTGCCATGGCATACTATGTAAAAAAGGCACCTGTGAAAGCTCACAAAATCACTTAAACAAGCTGTTGTTATGAGTAGGGGTGTGCAAACAACTTTTTTCAAATATTCAGCAAGCAAATATTGGAGTTATTTGAGTACTCGTTATTAATATTTGGGTATTTGGCCTGGAGAGAAAAAGAAAAGTAGCCCACCCCTATCCTGATCCTCATAGCAGAATAAATACCCTCCACCCTCAACCTAAGCATCAAAACTCCCATCCCCACCATCAGAGCACCCAACCACCCCTCCCCCATGAACCAGTGAAGTTTAACCAGAACAAAATCATGTTCCCCACCCAAAGTCTATATCTTTCTGTCTCCATTAAGGAGCCTCTTGGTGAGCAACCAGCACAGCCCCCCCCCCACTTCAGCTGGTCACAATATATCTAATGAATGACTGGAACTGCACACACTCCTATACTGTAGGAATCAGCTCATCAGGGAGCGCACAAGGTTCCATTCATTCATTTGGTACAGCAGATGGTGGCTGGTTGAGTTGGAGGGAGGAATGGAGTGTTGAACTGGTCAGCCACTAAAGAACCATATCCTTGTCTTTGGGTTAAGTGAAGAGGGAGGAGGGTAGTGGATGCCAAAAGTTGATGGGTTGGGGGTATACTTACATCAAGAAATTTTGCTGGGTATGACTGAGGGAGGAGTGTCTTCAAGAAAACAGTTACAGACACTGGGTGAGGAATGTTATTTTCCTTATGATTAAACTTTGCTAGGACTTGGAGGTAAGAGGATTAGGTGAGTGCCGTGAGGGTGGGAGGATGGGTGATTTGATTTTTGTTTGTTGGAGTGGGGGATGAGGGTATTGAGGCTGCTACACTGAGGGGTGGATGGTATGTTGCTTAACTCATTTTTTAAAAGAACTGCAGTTAGTGGAACTTTACTGGTGAAGTGTTTCTATGCATACTCAGCCTGGAAAAGTGACTACCTCGCACCCAAGTACCAGTACCCACCAAATAGTCTCCCATTCTCAGTGTGCTCCCAAATATTCAGGAGCCCTACTATTCATGATATCCTAGAAAAAACATTCAGCCACTGCACACCCCTGTTATAGGATTATTACTGTACGTTAAACATAAAATGTGCCAGCAGAAAAAGACCAATAGTCCATCCAGTCTGCCATAACCATGCCTGACAACATGGCCAACCTAATGACAGGCAGACATTTAAAGTACTGATATCCCTTGCTGCAGGCCTGCACTCATTTTCCCCAGGTAGCCACCCTTGTTTCTGCCTGTGGGCTGTCCTATTCCCTTATACTGTCTCACCAAAGTTTCAACCCCATCATGGTCTTGGCCTCGAATACCAATCTGGCCACTCTGTTCCATCCATCAATCCCTGGTTCAATGAAAAAGAACTTGTATTCATGTCATTCCTGAATCCCCCCCACCACAAACACCATCACCTGTTTCCCCCATGCCCCTAGTCACAGTGCTTTTGTTCCTAGTAGGCAGGTCCTTATATTCCATATATACCTCCCAAGAATATGTACTGCACTTCTCAAGATTATTCTGTAATTGCAGGGCAGAAACAGAAGAAAGCTCTGTTACCAGCAGATTTTAACTGCAATTTAGGATTACTCAAGAAACTGTAGATCTTAAAACTTGGTCATCGGTGGGGGATAGGGGTGTGCATTGAATCTGAATCTGCCATAGAATACCTCGAAAACCAGGTCTATTTGGCAAATACCTGAATACCCAAATACTAGAGTGTGTGTGTGAGGTATTCAACTGTCATGTATTGGATGAGACGTTGAAATCTTGTAAGAGCTCCTCAGCCAATCCCTAGACTGCTCAGAGAGCTTTCCAGAGCTTTACCATGTGACCTGCCTTGCCGGTGCACAAAGACACTCATGCCAAGAGGACGATTTTCTATCTATGAAAGAGATGTGGTTTTCTGAATCAGATTTAGTAAAAAAAAGTCTTTGCAGACTTTTTTTGATTCTTCTGTTTTGTTCTTCAGTGAAGAGACTGTGGTGCTCCACTTGACTGATTGACTGATTACTAAAGAATTTTTTTTTACAACAGAAGAAACTGTGTTTTAATCTTCAGGCCAGGGCATGGGTTGGGGGGGGGGGTTCTGTCTGTAGCTGCAGGTAAGGCTCGCTCTTGCTTGGTGGCTGGCTGAAAAAGGGTCTGTTCTTATGATTTCTTTACAGTGCTGAAAATATGTTCTTTTTTATGTTTGTTTGTGTGCATGTGCAAGAAACATTATGTGGCAGCTTAGGACAGAAGCGGGTTTTGGAGGTGCGGCACTGTGGCAGCCAATGCCGCCACTGCATTTTTGGGCTTGGTTCTGTTTACCAAATGTGGTGGCATGCTGCTGCTGACACTAGTTCAGCAAGCGTGCCACCAACTTGAAACGAATTAGCTGCTGCAATGAGGGAGCAACCTGTCACTGCAGGGCGGTGCCTTGACTGGTGTAACATTTTAATGAACATGGCGCGGCTGTCGCCTTCAGCCTGAGTCCCCATGGCCTGTGAGTTGCTTCCAATTCCCTGTCGGCATGCCCTGTCCCCAGTTCATTTGCCAACAGGGGAGCCCAATCCCCATCGGCATAAAGTCCCCAGTGTAATAGTTTTGTGTGTTGAGGGGTGCCCAATCCCCCCCTGCATCATGCACCTCCCCAAATGCAGACCTGTTTTCTGTGCCGATGGGGGGCCCAGTCCCCATTGGCTTCAGTCCCCTTCCACAAAAAATACAGGTGGCACACTGGGAGCCCACCCCAGTGTGCCAAAAACAAACCTGTAAAGGAAAAACCTTCCTGCAATGTTGTTTTTTTTTTAACCTGTAAAAGAAAAAAATGGTCCATGGTTACCTTCAGTGCCCTTCCCCCAACCCATACCCACACTCTGTGCAACCAACCTCCTCACACACATCCTCATCCCATACTTACCTCTGGAGCCCGGTGCAATGATCTTCGGTATAGCAGGAACACGGCTACACTCTTCAAAGCCAACCGCAAACTGAAGAAATGCCGGTAAGCTGTATAATGGCATAAATGGGGGGGTGGGGGAGTTCACTTAGGTGGGTATCTCAGCCATTTTTGTGACTTTTGGCTCCAAATTTTCAACACAGGGTTCTTGGGATCCCACCTTATGAACTCAGTCACTGTCATTTCGTTATTTGGTCCCAAAAGGTGATTTCGCAGTCACTGCATGGAATCACCTTTCAGGACTGTTTAATGAAACAACAGTGTGACTGCTCATGAGGTGGGCTCCCAAAAAGCCTATGCTGAAAATTTGGTGAAAAAATTCCAAAAAATGACTGTGTTACGAGCATGTGTTGCACAGTTTCTACACAAGTTCGTAACTTAGAGAATTTTTAATATTGTTACTCCAGATTTTCAACATTGGCATTTTTTTCATACCTCCTTATGAATAGTACAGCTGTCAGTTTCACACCCTGGCCAAAATGTGTTTTCACACATCTGGCGCACAATGGCGCAGTCGCTGTTGGTAATCAATGTTTGGGACAAATTAACAAAATCACACTGCCACTGTTCATGTGTGAAGGTCCCAAAATGCCTATGTTGAAAATTTGGTGACAAAAGTCCACAAAATGACTATGTTACAAGCGTGCATTGCACAGTTTCCACGCACACTCGTAACTGAGAATTTGTAATATTTTCACTCCAGATCTGCAACATTGCCATTTTTGCACACCTCCTTATGAACAGCACAGCTGTAATTTTTCACATCCTGCCCGAACTGTGTTTTCACACATGAATGGCGTGGTTGCTGTGGGAAATCAATATTCGGGACAGATTAACAAAATCACAGTGCCACTGTTCATGAGCAGCGGTCCCAAATGCTTTCATGAGATGGGGGTCACAAAAGTGCCATGTTGAAAATTTGTAGTGCAAATACCAACAAACACCTAGGGCATTAGGGTTTCTAACCATAACATCCCACACTGTACAGACTGACAGGCATCAGGGGTGTGCCTTTGGATTGCTGGCTGTAATGCTCATGCCATCCTACCCCCACTCTGCAGACAGTGACAGGAATCAAGGTGTGCCTTGGACTCTTCGGCCCCAGAGTTCACCCCATTCTCCTATACTGCGCCCATTTCAGCATATGTCCTTATGGAATGGGATGACTGTAAAGCCGAACACCCCAAGGCACACCTCAACACTTGTTGGTGTCTGCAGGATAGGGTGAGGTGAAATGGTGTGAGCATTATTGGTGATGACCCAAAGGCGTACCCCAATGCCTGTCCATCTCTGCAGAGTGGAGGTGGGGTTGGCGTGAAGTTCAACACTTCATTGCCATTCCTATTCTGCATCTGTCTAACTCCTGCACTTCTAATGCTAATACCAGCAAGTAAACATTCAGCATTGACAAATGCTTGTCTCATTTTGCTCTAAATAATATACTACTGTATCTGTGTGGGAGGAAGGCAAAAACTTTAGTATGTGCTCAGCTCACTGTGCTGTGCTCTGCAGCTACTTCTAGTTTGTAAGTTCAACTTTGCTTATTGTTCAATTCAAGTTCAATTCAAAGTTATTGCAAGAAATACTCAGTTGAGCAAGCACATTCACAAGAAGGTCCTGATACATAAAGTGGTACAGTAGCAATGTGTACAAACACAGTATATAACAAAAAAATGGTACAGCAAAGCAATATGAGCAAACAATATATATAACAAACAGCAAGCGATACGCAAATAAGTAACTGAGGCAAATGCTGAACAGGTACTGATACAGTTTACATACAATAAAATAAGCATAGTGTAAGTATAAAATAAAGTAGTTACTACAGACAGTTCAAGGAATGGCAAATGGCAGATACAGTTCTGAGAAGGGATAATTTAAGTAGGGAGCATGATACAGAAGACAGAGATGACAGTAGGTATATATAGCAGAAGAAGGTTGAGTGAGCAGACAGAAGCAGAGCAAGGTGTAGTACGTAAAATGGCAGTGATAAGGATAAAAGCTAGAGAGTCCAGAGGGATGAAAGCTGGAGGGTCCAAAGGGGTGAGAGCTGGGCAGGGTATGGACTCGGAAGGAGAACAAGGCATGGGTGGCCCTGCCAGGTGGGAGGGGGAAAGACTAGGAAAGACAGGAAACATAACTTGACAGCAGTGTTGAATATCAGGCAGAGGATGCTAGTTCCTATTGCAGTGATAGATAACTGGGAAGTAATTATTGGTCAGAGATTTGAAGGTGTTTATTGAAACAATACCAGTGAGTCTTAGTGTCGACTGAATGAAGTTCCACACTGATGGAATGGCAAAACTAATGGTGCCTCTGCCGAGGGAGGTACATGTCTGAGGTACATCAAGTAGCATGTACTCGGATTTCCTAAGGGAGTAGGAACAATGAGAAATATTAACAAATGTGGAGATTTAGGCTGGTAATTTGTTTAGCAGACACTTGAGGGACCAGGTACCAAAGTGAAATAATCACCTGGTCGCAATGGTTTGCCAGCCAACTTCCTTGCACAAGTTGCAGTGGTGCATCCGGAAAGGTGCTTTAGTGATAAATCACAGAGCACGATGGAACACTGTATCAAGCTTGTGGAGGTTGGAAGCAGGGGAGCAGTTATAAATGGTGTCACCATAATCAATGAGTGGGAGGAATGTGGCTTGCACTAGTCTGCGTCTGCCGTCAATGGGAAAGTGTGCTCTGTGCCTAAAAAGAAACCTAGTCTTACTTTCAACTTGCTAGCAAGGCAGTAGATGTGTACAGTGAAGGAAAGCTTGCCATCTATCCATACGCCCAGATATCTGAATTTATCTTCTACATCTAATGGCTCGCCAAGGGTGGTCATGATAGGTGCTGGTGTTGCGCTGTGCCGAAGGGATGGTTTGTTGCTGTTGGGAATGAAGTACAGTAACTTCTTTTTTTTAGCATTGAGTAGCAGCTTATAGCATTCTGAGTGAAATCATCTTGGAGAGCGTCATGGACGTCAGCTAAAGTGGGTTTCGACGTATATAGGATGGTATTGTTCGCAAAGAGGTGTATTTTGGAGTTGTTGATATTAGAGTCCAGAGAGTTGATGTAAATGGAAAACAATATGGGGCCCAAGATAGAGTCTTGAGGGACACCATGTTTGATGGGAAGGGAGTTGGATACTTGGCCACACGCCTTAATTTCTGGGTCTTGCCTGTGAGGTAACTGGAGAACCATTGTAGAGTGGAATCATCCGTGCCTATCTTACTGAGGCCACTGATGATGAGATTGTGGTCAACAGTGTTGAATGCCTTGCTGAAGTCAAGGAATATAGCACCTGTGACTTTCTGGGAATTGTGAGTGGTGAACCAATCATTGGTGACTTTGGATAGTACAGAAATGGTAATATAGTTTTGTCAGAACCCTGATTGGACAAGGCTGAGGAGGAAAAATTGCCTATATGGCCTTTGAGCTGGTGGTGGATGAGTTTTTCAAGTATTTTAGATAGGAATGTGAGGATGGAGATGGGCCTGTAGTTATTTAGGTCATGGGGGTCACCTGATTTGAATAGGGGTAATATATGGGTGGATGTCCAGCAGGAAGAGACCATGGATAAGGAGATGGAGCGATTGAAGAGCTGGAGGATGGGAGCAGTTAAATTATGATATCCTAGCCTGACGAAGATAGGATTGATGCCAACAACTCCGCCCCCTTTTTTGATATTGAGTTTAATAAGATGGTCCTCGACTTGTTTGTAGATCACTTGGTGGAGTTGGAGGGGATGAGGTGGTGAGGTCTTTTGGGGGTCAGGAGGGGACAGGGGGCTGGAAAGCCCTGCATAGGGAGAGGAGTTGAAAGTGAGACTGGCTGTGGCAAAATGGGTGTTCAGCTTTTCTAGAATGAGATCTTGCTCATTGTATTAGACCCCATTATTGACTAACTTGGGGGGGATGGATGGGGCTGCTCTGTGCCCCTCGACTGCCTCAATTGTTTGCCAGATTTTGGCAGAGTGACCTTTGGCATTTTCAAGGGATTCCACATAAAAATTGGCTTTGGCAGTTCAAATTAGTTTGACACATGTATTTCTAGCTGTTTTGAATGCCTGCCAGTTGGTAGTTCTCTTCGTGCACCTAGTACGGGCCCATAGTTTGTCCCGATGGGTTAGTGCACCTTTTGGGTACGCTGTGAACCAGGGGTGGGAATACTTGCAGAGCTTAGATCTAATGTACGGTGCATATTTGTTGGCAAGTTGAATTAGTGTCTCATTGAGATGGCTGACAGCCTCATCCACTGATTTGGCGAGGTAGAGATTTGCCAGTTTACATGTTTGAAATCCGATAGGTAGCTGTCAATATTGAATTTTCAGAAACTATGTTTGGTGATGAATTTGGAGGAAGAGGGGCACTTATTATGGTTGCAGAATGGGGGAATGAAGGGTAGGGGTTGAATACATCTAATTGCCCCAGCTGCGGATAGACAGTGGGGTCAGATCCTTGACTGTTTTCCCAGGAACAACACAACAGCTGGTGCCAGATGGAGAAGCATGGTTACAATCAGGTAAAAGTGATGGTGGTGGGGCGGTAGAGAGAGAGTAGCTAGAGTTATTGCTAGAAACCTGCTTAGGCAGGGTAGATTTGGGTAAGTGTGAGAGGACTTTAGGCAAGATAGAACTGGGTAGAAGTGAAAGATTCTAAGAGTAAGGGGGTGAGTGTCATGGCTAGGGGTAGAGAGGAGAGTGTAAGTAGTGTCCATGAAGAAGGATGGGTTATAAGTAAGGGCAAAATCTAAATGCCATGGCTAAGGGTTGTGAGGAGAAAGTAAGGTGGTTTTGGTGGAGGAAGGTGGGGCTATCAGCTAGGGATGGGGCTAGATGTTAGGCTTTAAAAGAATGGCAGCAGACTGCTGGAAAGAAAAAAAGAGAAAAATAGAGTTTGCACACCTAAAGTAGGTTTACCTGAAACAGAATCAGAATTTATGGGGAAGTTGCAGTCCTTGGGGATAAGAAGTAGAGTTTGCAAACCTAATATAGGTTTCCCTGAAACAGAAATAAATTTTAAGGGGAAGTTTCCCTGAAACAGAAACAAATTTTAAGGGGAGGTTGCAGTTCTATTCCTGCAGTCCTAGGGAATAACTTGGGATGGGCCCTTTAAGGAGGGTGAGCCGATTTACTGTAGTTGGCTGAGGAGATCTGGTGGGGGTGGAGCCAACTGAGCTGCAAGACCATTTAATAGAGTCCGGGGTCGGGGAGCGCAGGAGGGACAAAGAAATGCTGCTAGTGTGCCACAGAAGTATTGTGAGGTCCCTGTTTTTGTATCCTGTTTACTGAGGTTAATAAGCACACTGATTCAGGCTGCAGAGAACTGGGCATTAACTTAAATAGTTCAGCCTGGCCAAGTGATTGAGGTGCTTTAGGGCCAGGTGCTGAGATCAATTTAGAACACCTTCTGGCCAAGATCAAATTAGAGCACCTGCCTGGACGCAAGGGGAACTGCCTGAACTTTCTTTTTTTTAGTGCAAGCTGTCTTTTTCTTTTTTGTGGTTCAGCCCCCATCAGCCCTTGGTACCCTCCTCGCACCCCGAGACTTACCTTCCAGTTCCCCCAGTATCCCCTGGAATGCCCCCTAGGTCAGGGCCACTGCACCAGTAGGACTCCCATGATGATGGGACAAGGGTGCCAGCAGGAGAGCCCATCGGCATTTCCTCCTTGGCTTGCCCCCCAAGGTGGGGCATGGAGTCCTACTGTGGGTGACAGGATAGGTTTGAATCCCAGAAAGTGCCACGGCGTGCAATTGGGGCTAGGGTGAGCAGGCATCATAGGTGTTGGCTGCTATGTTGTAGGTTTTTCCCCTGGAGGGGATGTGCAATGACGTCCCATGTCCACCCCCCCCACAAATAATGGCACCAGCACAGGGCTACCCCCTGCCTCCACAGGGGTCCACACACTCTAACCCCCTTCCTCCTGAAGAAGAAGAAAAGCAGTCCTTAGGTGCTCAGTCCTGCTCCCCTGGCTGGCTTTCCAACATCCCCAGGTCCGTTTCTGAACCTGGACCATTGGCGTTACAGTCAGGCACCCTGCCCCTGCGCCAGCGGGCTGCCAAAGGGAACTGCCTGAACTTTAAAAGCCCAGAGTTGAAGTTGACAATATAGGAATGTTGTGCCCTAACTGAGTTTAAAATGAAGTTAGCAGTCTGTGGATTCCTACAGAACAACTCATTTGGGGTGCAATGCTATAAAACCAGGCAAGCCTAGTATAATAAAATCAGCCTGGCTGCACAAGATAATTTCTTTTTTGTAGTATAATTATTTAAATTATTATTAAATAAAATCAATTTTTTTTTTATCCTGATGCTGCAGGTTTTGTTTTGGTGGGGCACATACAGTAGGTATTTGCTGTCTGCCTGCCACCACTGCAGTCAGTGTATTGAAAGTAAGTGGTGAGGAGTACCACATTCTTTGCTTTGCATTTCAGTTTCAGGCTTACTCTTGTTCCTGTTGCTGCAGTTTGCTGAACTGTTATTATTTAAAGCATCTATATAAAACAGTGGTTTAAGTCCTTGTGTCTTGCCACAGACTTTATCTGGACCCTAGCATAGGTAGGGACCAGTGGGGGCACCCTTGCTGCCCAGTATTAGCTGTCTGAGTTTCTGACTGTTATTAAAACAATAAAAATCTACAAACTACAATCTAAAATAAGTTGTTGAAGTCTTGCTGTCTCCAGACACAATAGAGTTTATCTGTGCCTCAGTGTAGACAGGGACTGCAGGGGGCACCCTTGTTGCCCAGTACTAGGTATCTGACTTGAGTAAAAAGTTACAGTCTAAAATAAATTTTTGAAGTGTTTACACCTCCAGATTCCACAGACCTTATTTGTGCACTACAGTATGCAGGGGCCTGTGGGGTATCCTTGCAGCCTAGTACCTCCGCCACAAACTCCATCAATCCACCGAAGGCAACAATGCACCACCAAGGCTCCGCAAACCCCTCATGCAGGCACCCTTTATCCCAATGGACAAGCCAACCAGGGAGTTGGCAAAAGGTGGAAACCCATAAGACAATTCTAAAATACATAACAAGTGAAAGAAGCAAACCTATAAGCACGTCAAATAAATATGTACCACTATCCTCCGTCCCTACTAAAACGGCAGGCATTGGGTGGTGTACCAACACAACGCAGCAACAAAAGGTGTGCACCACCAAGAAAATCATGAAAAAGGACATTAAAAAACCTGTACTAATCATCAGAGACTCCATGATAAGGGGAATAGAGTCTCAACTCCAACAGTACGACCAGGCTAGTGCTGTGATACGATGCCTCCCTGGGACACCTGTTTGGAGGAACACGGACTGCATCGAAAAAACTGTACATAATATGGAACATGACATGCAGATCATCCTCCACATAGATACAAATGACCTAGCAAGTCGATCAGTGGAAGAAACAAGAAAGAATCTCACTAGAGTAGGTGAAAAACTAGCTTCTCTTTTGTCCAGTATCTCTTTCTCAGAGATTCTGCCTGTCTGGGGAAAAGAAGACAGCAGGCAGAAAATCTGGGAGAAGGATATCACTGAAATAAATGACTGGCTAAAAAACTGGTGCAAGGAGAATGACCACCACTTTGTAGGAAACTGGCAGACCTCCTGGGAATGGGAGTTCTTTGCATTTGACTACCTGTACGTCATGAAGGAAGGGACTCTAGCACTTGGTCAGAAGTTCAACGTCCATATAAATCAGTTAAACTAGTGGAGGGGGAGGTGTCAAAGGTAACCCTCACATCTCAGGGGTCACCAACTACCCCTTCCCATCAACTAGTTCAGCACCTGGAAAGCTGTGACAATAAGGACACAGCCCAGTCTGTTCCACTAAGGCAATGCAAAAAGGGAATGAGAAACAAACACTGCAAAACAGAACAGGGAAAGCAGACACAGCACAGGGACTTCCAGGGGTGGATGGTAATGTGCATCAATGCTCGGAGTCTTCCATACAAAATCCCAGAACTCACAGCCATAATGGCAGAGGCACAACTAGAGTGGGTCACAGCTACAGAAACTAGGTTCACCGCGATACACACTCTTCATGAGGGATCATGTAGGAAAGAAGGGGGGGTGTAGCATTGTATGTAAGGGAGGGAATCTCTGCAATGGAGATTCAAGGGAAGCACAATAATGCAGATGCTTTATGAGTCACCCTGGGAGCTGGGGATAAAGCCCCCATCCAGGTGGGAGTTGTATACAGATCCCCAACCCAAGAAATGGAGATTGACAAGGAACTCCTGGATGCCATCTCATTGATGGCATACAAGGGCAAGTTGCTGCTTGTTGGATACTTCAGTCTACCAGATGTAGACTGGGCCTCATACACAGCATCCACAGAGTGGAGCAGAGAATTTCTGTTCACACTGTGAGGGCAGGACTAAATTAACTGGTAGACTCACCCACCAGAGACAAAGTAACCCTGGACCTGGTACCAAAAACAGCAGCAGGATTTCAGACATCCATGTGGGAGTCAAGCTAGCTACCAGTAACCACAGGTGAGTCTGGTTACCTGTAAACAAAATGAAAGATAAAAGTCACACGAAGATCAAAATACTCTATTTTAGGAAAGCAAACTTTCCCAGGATGAAGTCCAGGATCAAACCATGCTAGACAGTGGAATGTGGGAGATGTGGAAGACTGTTGTGAGAAATTGAGGAATGCCTTAACTACAGTTACTGAACAATGCACAAAACAAATTAGCAAATCCAAATGAAGGAGGAACCCTCTGTGGTTCTCCAATGAGGTACCAATCAAAATCAGGGAAAAGAAGAGGGTATTGTAAGAAATACAAGGAAATGAAGAAGGAATTGGACTAAGAGGGTTACAGGAATAAACTCAAAGAAGGAGGAAAAGCTATTCACATTGCAAAGCCCAGACAGGAAAGAATAGCACAAAGAGTCAAGAAAGGTGATAAAACATTTTATAGATGCATACTGTACGAGAAAAAAGAAAGAGTAAAGGAGGAATAATCCGACTAGCAACAAAGGAGGGCCAGCTACTAGAGGAAGACAAGGACAAAACAGAGTTATTAAATTAATTCTTCTGCTCAGTCTTCACAATAGAAGATAGTGGAAAGGGACCTCCACTATGTAAGCTAGGGTATAAAACTAGAGGGGCAGACTCAAGCCCCTTCAGAAATGAAAGAGTCTTAGAGGAGCTGGGCAAACTGAAAGTGGAGAAAGCCATGGAACAAGATGGCATCCACCCAAGAGTATTAAAAGAACTTTGGGAAGAAATTGTGGCACCACTGAGTTATTTAATAAATCACTGTAAAGTGGCACAGTACCTGTAAACTGGAAAAGAGCAACAGTAGTGCCCTTGCACAAAAGCAGGAACAAGGAAGAGGCAGGAAACTATCGCCTGGCAGCCTGAGTTCTGTAGTGGGAAAAATAAAGGAGAAAACAGTAGACTACATAAAGGAAAGTGGAAAACTTGATCCCAAGCAACATGGCTTCACAACAGGGCGCTCATGCCAAATTAACATGATAGATTTCTTTGATTGGGTTACCAGAGCAATAGACTGGGGGGAAGGGTGTGTGGACATGGTGTACTTGGACTTCAGAAAGGCCGTTGACACTGTTCCCCACAGGAGACTTGCAATCAAACTATAACACATGGGAGTTGGTCAGAAAATAGTAGACTAGATTAGAAACTGGCTTCAAAATGGGACCCAAAGAGTTTTGGTAAACAGACCATTATCAAGGGAGAGGGGTGACCAGTGGCATTCCACAAGACTCAGTGATGGGCCCAGTCTTCTTCAACATATTCATCAGTGACATCACCAATGAACTGGTGGGGAAGGTATGCCTGTTCGCAGATGATACAAAACTCTGCAACAAGGTGGACACACAGGAGGGGGCATTAGGTATGCAAGTTGACCTCAGAAAAGTTGCAAAATGGTCCAAAAATTGGCAGTTAAAATTTAACACCAAGAAATATAAAGTAATACATCTGGGAAAGCGGAACCCAGGGAAAAAGTACATACTGGAAGAGTATCAATTACAGGAGACAATAATGGAGTGAGATCTGTGAGTAATCATTACCAATAACCTAAAAATGGGTAATCAATGCAAAAAAGCAGCATGGAAGGCAAATGGCATCCTCGGATGCATAGGCAGAGGTATTACACGTGGAAAGCAGGAGGTAATCATCTGGTGGTCATGCCACTTTACAGATCCTTGGTGAGACCACACCTGGAATGCTGTGTCCAGTTCAGGAGACTTCACTTAAAAAAGGACATTGACCATTTAGAGACTGTACAGAGAAGGGCTACAAAGATAGATCAGGGACTGTACCATGATCCATACGAAGCAAGACTCAAGAAGTTGAACTTGTTCTTTCTAGATCAGAGAAGAAATAGAGTGGACATGACAGAAACATTTAAATATGCAGAGGGAATTAACACTACTCAGAAGGAAAGCCTCTTCCAGGAAAACAGGACAGTGCATACAAGAGGGCACAACTTGTATCTGGCAGCAGGCAAGTTTAAAAGCAACTCTAGAAATTAATTTTTCACCGAGAGAGTGGTAGACCAATGGTATAGCCTGTTACCAAAAGTAGCAGCATCAAAGTCAGTAAATGAATTAAAATGCACTTGGGACAGACATTATGGTCAGCTTCAAAATAACTGGGGGGGGGGTAGCCAACAAGGGCAGACTAGATGGAGCACACAGTTCCCATTTGCTGACACTTTTCTTATGTTCTTATGTATTATCTGTCTGGGTTTCTTACTGTTGATAAAACAGTAAAAGTTACAAACAACAAAATAAAATTATTGAAGTCTTTTTGTCTCTGGATGCTGCAAACTTTTTCTGTGCTCTAGGGTAAGCAAGGGCTAGGGGGCACTCTTCTAACTCAGTATTAGCTATCTGAGTTTCTGACTGTTGTTAAAACAGTAAAAAGTTGCAAACAACAGTCTAAAATAAACTGTTGAAGTATCATTGTCTCCAATCACCACATACTTTATCTGTGCCTTAGGGTAGCCAGGGACCAGGGAGTGCACTTGCTGTCCAGTATTGTTTTTTTTTTTTTTATTAAAAAGCTACAAACAACAATCTGAAATACACTGTTGAAATCCTTTTGTCTCCAAACTGGATGTCACAGACTTTGTCTGTGCCCTAGGGTATGTAGGTGCTGAGGGGCACCCTTGCTTCCAGTATTAGCTGTCTGAGTTTTTGATGGTTATTAAAACAATAAAAAGCTGCAAACAACAATCTAAAGTAAGTCTTTGTGTCTCTGGACATCACATAGTTCATCTGTGCCTCAGTGTAGGCAGGGACCAGGGGGCAGCCTTGATTCCCAGTATTAGCTATCTGACTGTTGAGGGAAAAAGTTACCAACAACAGCCTAAAATAACTTGTTGAAGTGTTTATATCTTCCAATGCCATAGACCTTATCTGTTCCCTGAGGTAGGTAGGGGCCTGTGAGGCATCCTTGCAGCCTAGTATTAGCTGTCTGCGTTTCTTACTGTTGTTGAAACAGCAAAAGTTGCAAACAACAATATAAAGTTGTTGAAGTCTTTTTGCCTCTGGATGCCATAAACTTTATCTGTGCCTTAGGGTAAGCAAGGGCCAGTGGGCACACTTGTGGCCCAGTATTAGCTGTCTGGGTTTCTGACTGTTGTTAAAACAGGAAAAAGTTACAACCGCAAAAGACAGTTATTCTTCCTGTTTCTAGTTCCTGTAAAATAATCATTTTTTATACATGAATGCATTAGAAAAAGTAATTACAGCTTTAGAAAAAACAATATTTGTAAACATTGTTCCACTTTATTGCAATTTATATGATGAGTGAAAATGTCACAAAAGCAGCCATGTACGGACAAAAAATGTGTGTGGACCAGCCCCTCCAGAAGTGATTCAAACAGAGGTCTTTTCAACATGTATTCACCATCCTGCTATCCCCTTCACTCCAACCAGACCAGTTGCTACTAGGGGTGTGTGAAAAAAAAATTTCACCGGTGGAATTCGGATTTTCACTTCCGCTAAAGTTTGGAAATAATTTCACCAACATTTGCAGAAATTCCATCAAAAAACTGTGGAATAAATGTAAGAAATGCGGGTTAATGTATTACACTGTTGGGGGAAAAAACTGCAGAACTGATCACTGTCAGTGTTCAGTTCCGTGGCTTATGTATTAAACAGTGGGAAAAAAATCTCACAGAAGTAATGCAAACCACAGATAATTACATGATATACAGCAAAATACTAAGCAAAAGACTTTATTTCCGCATGTCATGTATCACGTCTGCTGTTCGTAAATAAATGCCACATTACTACGAGGAAATCGGCAGTTATTTGATGAAAGTTTGGAATTCCGCCACAGGAGAAAGAGTGGAAAATTCCTCAAAATTTTCAAAATTTCACAGAACTTAACGATGGCAGAAATCCATACTTTCGACCACCCCTAGTTGCTACTTCAACCAGTGCTAACACTGCTAATACCACTGTCACCACCACTGTTCCAGTGCGAGTCTCAGCCTCTGTAGCGATCAATGTTTTTGCCATATCGGCTGCCACTATCACCATCACCTCCATTGTTGCTCCCAGTGCCTTCAGCACAATCTCCAATACTGCTACTACTACCAACATCACCACCACCTCCACTGCTGCTGCCAGTGCCACCTTCAGCCCTACCTCTGATACTGATACAGCTACTACCACCATCACCACCACCTCCACTGCTGCTGCCAGTGCCACCATCAGTACGACCTCCAATACTGCTACTACCACCATCACCACCACCTTCACTGCTGCTGCTAGTGCCACCATCAGTACTACCTCTGATACTGATACTGCTACTACCACCATTACCACGACCTCCACTGCTGCTGTTAGTGCCACCATCAGCACTACCTCTGATACTGATACAGCTACTACCACCATCACCACCACCTCCACTGCTGCTGCCAGTGCCACCATCAGCACTGCCTCGGATTCTGATACAGCTACTACCACCATCACCACCACTTTCACTGCTGCTGCCTGTGCCATCATCAGCACTGCCTGTGCCATCATCAGCACTATCTCTGATACTGATAGTGCTACTACCACCATCACCACCACCTCCACAGTTGCTGCCAGTGCCACCATCGGCACTACCTCTGATACTGATTCAGCTACTACCACCATCACCATCACCTCCACTACTGCTGCCAGTGCCACCATCAGTACTACCTCTGATACTGATACAGCTGCTACCACCATCACCACCACCTCCACTGCTGCTGCCAGTGCCACCATCAGCACTACCTCTAACACTGATAGTGCTACTACCACCATCACCACCAGCTCCACTACTGCTGCCAGTGCCACCATCAGCATTACCTCTGATACTGATACAGCTACTACCACCATCACCACCACCTCCACTGCTGCTGCCGGTGCCACCATCAGTACTACCTCCAATACTGCTACTACCACCATCACCACCACCTTCACTGCTGCTGCCAGTGCCACCATCAGTACTACCTCTGATACTGATACTGCTACTACCACCATCACCACAACCTCCACTGCTGCTGTCAGTGCCACCATCAGCACTGCCTCTGATTCTGATACAGCTACTACCACCATCACCACCACTTTCACTGCTGCTGCCAGTGCCACCGTCAGTACTACCTCTGATACTGATACTGCTACTACCACCATCACCACAACCTCCACTGCTGCTGTCAGTGCCACCATCAGTACTACCTCTGATACTGATACTGCCACTACCACCATCACCACCTTCACTGCTGCTGCCAGCACCACCATCAGTACTACCTCTGATACTAATACTGCCACTACCACCATCACCACCACCTTCACTGCTGCCGCCGGTGCCACCATCAGTACTATCTTTGATACTGATACAGCTACTACCACCATCACCACCTCCACTGCTGCTGCCAGTGCCACAATCAGTACTACCTCCGATACTGATACTGCTATTACCACCATCACCACCACCTCCACAGCTGCTGCCAGTGCCACCATCAGCACTACCTCTGATACTGATACTGCTATTACCACCATCAACACCACCTCCACAGCTGCTGCCAGTGCCACCATGAGTACTACCTCTGATACTGATACTGCTACTACCACCATCACCATCACCATCACCATCACCACCACCTCCACCGCTGCTGCTGACACCATTACCACCACCACCACCACCACCAAATCCATCAGTACCACCATGACCACAGTTCATTATAGAAGTATTCAGCCATGACCTTGTTAGTTAAATCCAAGAAGTTCTTCTGAGCATGATGAGGACAGTGAGGCAAAGTCTTCTGTGTCAGGATATGCTCCTACCTCAGACAATTTAGAAAGGTGTTCCATGACACATCCTCTTTGAACAATGACCTGAATGACCTGGGTAACAAGCTTCCTGAATTAGTGGCCTTGATGGAGGAGGAACATCTGGATATCATGGCAGTCACAGAAACATGTACACACAAAACCATGACTGGGATGTAAACATACCAGGATACACTATCTACAGGAGGGACAGGGAGGGTAAAAAAGGAGGAGGAATAGCTCTTTACATAAGGGAAGGAATCAAAGCAATAGAACAAAAGGGTAAACAGGGAGGAGAAGAAGCACTGTGGGTAAATTTGGAGACAGGCAATGGCACCACAATCCACACAGGGGTTGTATACAGACCCCCTTCTCAGGGGGAGGAAATGGACAAGGAAATGATAGAAAGTATACTTAGAATGGCAGAAAAAGGGGAGATATTGCTGATGGGTGATCTGAATATGCCAGATGTTAACTGAAGTGTAGTTGCAGCAGCCACTTCAAAGAGTGGGGTTATTCTAGATGCCCTACAGGGGGCATGCCTTAGACAACTAGTATTGGAGCCCACTCTAGAGGTAGCAATATTAGACCTGGTTCTCTCAAATGGAGATGGAGAGAGGATCACAGATGTAGAAGTGGGTAGCCATCTGGGAACTAGTGACCATCGAACAGTATGGTTCACAAAAAGCACAGCAATAGAGTCAAGCCATACAAAGGCAAAAGTACTGGACTTTAGGAGGGCTGACTTTGCCAAAATGGGTGAGTGCCTAAGGAATGCACTAGCAAATGGGCAGGAAGGAGGGGTGGAAGAACAATGGGAATAGTAAAACTGCCATCACAGAGGTAACAAGCCTTCGGTGAAGCAAATAAACAAAACAAAACGATGTAAGAAACCACTATGGTTCTCAAAGGAAGTGGCAGTGAAGGTTCAAGAGAAAAAGAAAGCATTCAGGAAGTACAAGGAATCACAGAAGGTGCAGGACAGAGAACTGTATCAGTTAAAGCAAAAGGAAGCTGAGAAGGCAGTCAGAACAGCAAAGGCCCAAACCGAGGAAAAGATAGCCAACTCAGTTAAGAAGGGGGATAAAACCTTTTATAGGTACATCAGGGAGTGAAGGAAGACCAAGGGAGGGATAGGGAGGCTTAATAAAGGGAGGGAGGTGGGCAGGGGGTGACTGTGAAAAGGCAGAGATACTAAACAAATATTTTTGCTCAGTATTTACAAATGAAGAGGGGGAGGTACCTAAAACAAACAGTAGAAACACTCTGGATACAGAAGTTGATACCAGCCCATTTACAGAAGAAAGCGTTCTGAAAGAACTCTTATAACTGAAGGTGGACAAAGCAATGGGGCCTGATGGGATTCATCCCAGAATTCTAAAAGAACTAAGGGTAGAACTAGTGACACCACTGACTACCATCTTTAACAAATCATGGGAGGATGGGGTGGTATCCGAGGACTGGAGGAGGGCAGATGTGATTCCTCTTCACGAAAGTGGGAGCAAGGCAGAAGCAGGAAACTACAGACCTGTTAGTTTAACCTCAGTGATAGGGAAAATGATGGAATCAATTCTGAAGGAAAGAATTGTCAAGTATCTAGAGGCCAGAGGGGCACAGGACCCAAGGCAGCATGGATTCACAGCGGGAAGGTCATGCCAGACAAATCTGATAGATTTCTTTGACTGGGTGACCAAAGTAGTAGATCAGGGAGGAGCTGTGGACATGGCCTACCTGGACTTTAGCAAGGCATTTGACACAGTCCCACACAAAAGATTAATATACAAGTTAGCCAGCCTGGGAGTGGGTCCCAAGGTGACAGTCTGGGTAAAGAATTGGCTGCAGAATAGGACACAGAGAGTAATAGTAAATGGAGTCCACTCTGAAGAAAGAGGGGTTACTAGTGGGGTACCGCAGGGTTCAGTATTAGAACTGGTCCTCTTCAATGTCTTTATAAGTGACATTGCAGAGGGACTGGAAGGAAAAGTGTGTCTCTTTGCAGATGACACAAAGATCTGCAACAGAGTTGATGCACAAGGTGGGGTGGAAAGGATGAGAAGGGACTTGGCAAGGTTAGAGGAATGGTCAAATGTATGGCAGCTTAGATTCAATGCTAAGAAGTGTAAGGTAATGCATCTGGGAAACAAAAACCCAGGGGAAGAGTACACAATGGGGGGTGAGATACTAACAAGAAAAATGGAAAGGGACCTGGGGGTAGTCATATCAGATGGCCTAAAGGTGGGCAAGCAATGTGAGAGGGCAGCAAGGAGGACTGGGGGGATACTGGGATGCATAGGGAGAGGCATCACCAGTAGAAAACAGGAAGTTATTATCCCTCTGTACAGACAGCTGGTGAGACCCCATCTGGAGTACTGCGTAGTTCTGGAGACCAGTCTCCATGAGGAACATAGACAGGATGGAAGCTGTCCAGAGGAGGGCAACTAAAATGGTGCAGGGTCTGCACCGGAAGACATATGAAGAGAGACTTAAGGAGCTTAATATGTATAGCCTCGAGGAAAGGAGGGAGAGGGGGACATGATAGAAACTTTCAAGTACCTCAAGGGAATCAACAAAGTCCAAGAGGGTAGCATCTTTCAAAAAAGAGGTGTGCAAGAATAAGGGGGCACAATTTGAAGATAGAGGGGGCAGCTCAGAGGTAATTTAAGGAAGTATTTTTTCACAGAGAGGGTTGTGGATGCATGGAACGGCCTTCCAGAGGAGGTTGTGGAGTCAAAAACCGTGGTGGAATTAAAGCATGCATGGGACAGTCATAAGGCAATTCTAGGGAGTGGGGGTAGGAAGAAGTAGGCTGCTGCTTAACTAGGATCTGCAGCTTATCCAGTAGGTAGGGAAATGGGTAGACTGGGTGGGCCAAGCGGTCCTTATCTGCCATTAATTTCTATGTTTCTATGAGTCTGAGGATTCTGAAACTGAGTCCTCACCTAATTCAACAAAGAAGCACTTGAGTCAAAAGTGATTAAAAAAAAAATCAGCTACTAAAGGCAGGCACAAAACATATGCCATTGTTCCTCCTCATCCTTTATACCAACCTCTTGCTAAAAAACACTAAGCAGTTCATCTTTACTTTTGCTTGTCCTGGTGGTTCTAATACTGCATCTGGTATAAGTTCACAACAATCTTCTACACCATTCCAA
This sequence comes from Neoceratodus forsteri, assembly GCA_016271365.2. NCBI lineage: Eukaryota > Metazoa > Chordata > Ceratodontiformes > Ceratodontidae > Neoceratodus > Neoceratodus forsteri. Next base: position 1,732,001,611 of record CM057450.1, on the reverse strand, counting down.
ACTGAATCTGGTGGTCAGGGGAACAAGCAGCATGTAAGAAGGCTGAGGTTAGGTACAAGTTCAAGTTCCAGTGATATCTGGACATATTCTTTTGAGCAGAAGGATGATAAAAGGAGAACTGTGTGTTCTCATTGTGGCCAGAGTCTCTGCCATAGAAACAAACTCTGTCAAGAGTCAATATGGCTGCAAAATAATTATATTGTAGGCAGTGAGAAATAGAAACATAGACTGTGATGGCAGGCAGATGAGGACCACTTGACCCACCCAGTCTGCCCATTTTCCTATCTATTGGATAAGCTGCAGATCCTAGTTAAGCAAGAGCCTACTTTTTCCTACCCCCCCCACCAGAAGTGCCTTATGTCTGTCCCATGCATTCTTGAATTCCCCCACTGTTTTTGACCCCACAACCTCCTAAGGAAGGCCGTTCCATGTGTCCTCCACCCTTTCTGTGAAAAAAATACTTCCTCATGTTGCCCTCGAGCCACCCCCCCATGTTCAAATTGTGCCCCCTTGCCCTTGCACATTGCTTTTTCTGAAAGATGCTAATCTCCTGGACTTTGTTGATTCCCTTGAGGTACTTGACAGTTTCTGTCATGTCCCTCCTCTCCCTCCTCTCCCTCCTTTCCTTGTGGGTAAACATATTAAGTTCCTTTAGTCTCTCTTCGTATGGCTTTTGGTTCAGACCCTGCATTATTTTAGTTGCCCTTCTCTGGACTGCCACAATCCTATCTATGTCCCTGTGGAGATGGGGTCTCCAGAACTGCATGAAGTACTCCAGATGGGGTCTCACCAACTGTCTGTACAGAAGGATAACAACTTCCTGTTTTCTACTGGTGATGCCTCTTCCTGTACATCCCATTATCCCCCAGCCCTCCTTACTGCCTTCTCACATGGCTTGCTTACCTTTAGGTCATCTGATATGACTACTCCCAGGTCCTTTTCCATTTTTGTTGTTGTTAGTACCCCCTCCCCCATCGTGTACTCTTACCCTGGGTTTTTGTTTCTCAGGTGCATTACTTTGCACTTCTTTGCATTGAATCTAAGGTGCCAGACTTTTGACCATTCCTCCAGCCTTGCCATGTCCCTTCTCATCCTTTCCAGCCCCCCTTGTGTATCAACCCTGTTGCAGATCCTTTTGTCGTCTGCAAAGAGGCACATTTGTCCTTCCAGTCCCTCCACAATGCCACTTATAAAGACATTAAAAAGGACAGGTCCCAGTACTGAACCCTGCAGTACCCCGCTAGTAACCCCACTTTCTTTGGAGGGACTCCATTTACTATTAGCCTCTGTGTCCTGTTGTCCAGTCAATGTTTTACCTAGGCTACCACCCTGGGACCTACTCCCAGGCCAGCTAATTTGTTTATTAATCTTATGTGTGGGACTGTGTCAAATGCCTTGCTAAAGTCTAGGTAGACCATGTCTACATCCCCTCCCTGGTCTACTACTTTGGTCACCCAGTCAAAGAAATCTATTAGATTCATCTGACATGACCTTTCCAGTTGTGAATCCATGCTGCCTTGGGTCCTGTACCCTGCTAGCCTCTAGGTACTCGACAGTTCTTTCTTTCAGAAGTGATTCCATCATTTCCCCTACCACTGAGGTCAAACTAACAGGTCTGTACTTTCCTGCCTCTGAGTTGCTCTCACTTTTGTAAAGAGGAATCACATCCGCCCTCCTCCAGTCCTTAGGTACCACATCATCCTCCCATGATTTGTTAAAAAGTGTAGTCAGTGGTGTCACTGGTTCTCCCCTTAGTTCTTTTAGAATTCTGGGGTGAATTCCATCAGGGCCCATTGCTTTGCCCACCTTCTGTTTTTAGGAGTTCTTTCAGAACCCTTTCTTCTGTAAATGGACTGGGATTGACCCCCCCCCATCCAGAGTGCTTCTATTGATTGGATTAGGTAAAACCCCTCCTCTTCTTTTGTGAATACTGAACAGAAGTATTTGTTGAGTATCCCTGCTTTTTTACTGTCACCCTCTGCCCAACCACCCTGTCCTTTATTAACTCTCACTATTCCTCCCTTGGTCTTTCTTCACTCTCCAATGTACCTATAAAAGGTTTTATCCCCCTTCTTAACTGAGTTGGCTATTTTTTCCTCGGTTTGGGCCTTTGTTATTCTGACTGCCTCCCCAGCTTCCTTCTGCTTTAACTGGTACAATTCTCTGTCCTGCTACTTCTGTGTTTCCATATACTTCCTGAATGCTCTTTTTCTCCCTAACTTTCCCTGCCACCTCTTTTGAGAACCATAGTTTTTTTTCCCTTCATTTTGATTTGTTGATTGATTTGCTTCACACAAAGGCTTGTTGCCTCTGTGATGGCAATTTTGATGTTTCCCCATTATTCCTCCATCCTCCTTCTTGCCCATCTGCTAGTGCTTTTCTGAGACATTCTCCCAGTTTTACAAAGTCATTCCTTCTAAAGTCCAGTACCCTCACTTTTGTATCGCTTGACTCTACAACTGTGTTTATTGTGAACCACACTGTTTGGTGGTCACTTGTTCCCAGATGGCTACCCACTTCTAAATTTGAGATCCTCTCTCCATCCCCATTTGAGAGTACCAGGTCTAAAACTGCTCCCTCCCAAGTGGGTTCCAACACTAGCTGTCCGAGGCATGCCCCCTTCTTTTCAGGCTCTGAGGGATATCGGAGGGTTGGGGGTTGCCACTAGACACCTCATTTAAATCAGCAATGACATGCATAAGGCTGAACCTGATCTAGATAGCAGGGAAATGTAGACTAGCAATTTTTGCACTAACCACTGAACTGCCTAAGTGCACTTTCTAGTTGTTGTGATACACACACTGACTAATACATACAGTATACTGTACACATATGTGCACATATACAGTACTGCAGTATAACATAGCCCCAACTAGGAAGGTGTAAGGACATTGGGCCCTATGCTCAAATGTGTGGTGAGTACACATGGGAGGTACATACCACGAGTGCACAGTTCTGCACCTATGGATAGGCATGTACGGGCCAACATTCACTATTGCTGACTGCCTGTATGCAGACCTGACCCCTCAGTGTGCAGCTGCATGGGAGCAGATCATGGGACACAGGTGGGCCTCCAGTTGAATGCCTGTTCTGGTTCCCATAATGGACCCACTCCTTGGTACAAGCAGGGGACTGTGGGCAGGCATTGGTCCTGGAATACACAAAGAATGATTGTGACCATATGCAGATGACAGACACAACTGCCACAGTATGACTGGCAACAGGATGGGGCCGTGAGCCTGTGGCATATGGAATGCCATCACGCTATGATATTTGTCGTGTAAGCCCGGTACAGTATCTAGTGACGATGGCAACTGAAAATGACAGACTACAAAAATAGCAACTAATTTTTAGAGCTATCATTCTGGGCTACCCTACAAGGGTAGCAACCCTATGTGAAAGCAAGCATAAGGAAGGGTGACCAGCAAGGGGGAAAAGTTAGGGGAAGGGGAGGGACAGGGAAGGGGTTTTAGGGGACTGGTGTTCCTGCAGTCACGAAGCTAGCCATGTGGTGTGGTGGTGTGGGTGGCTATCTCTGGCTCAGCAGATACTGGGTTCAGGGCTGGGTACCGAGAGTGTGAAAATGTTGCTGCTGCCTGCAGCTGTGGGACTTAATTTGTTTGGCATATCTGGACTGTGCCCCCTCCTCGACATGCACTCCTCCAGAGTTGAGAATCTAAATTTAGTGGGGTGAGGGGGGCAAAGCCCCTTACGAGGGGGGGCATGGGGAGGGCAAAGCCCCCCTTCAAAAATGCTTTCAGTAGTTCCAGATGTTGGATGGCCAGCAAGTGTATATCCCTGATTTGCTTTTCAGCGATATACACTCACCATAATAGCGATCGCTGTTTTGTGATCACTATTATGACATGTAACTGACTGGTACAATACCGGACAATAATTATTACAATATCTACTACTACCATCTATGTGTGTGGCTATGGGTGTAATGGATGTGGCAGCACAGAGCCTGCAGTGTTGTCCACAGCCTTACCATTCAGCTAGGTGGGCTGAAGCATCACAGTGGGGAGATTCCTAGTCCCGATATGGACCCCTCCCCTCCCATCATGATGTCTCTGCCCATCTAGGTGCATGGTAGGGCTGCGGGCAACTCTGCAGGCACTATGCTACCACGTCCATTACACCAGTAGTCAAACAGATAGATGGTAGTAGTAGATGTTGTAGCAACTACCATCCAGTATGGTTCCAGGCTTACATGACAAATATAATAGTGTGCTGGCATTCTCACAGCCCCATTCCAGTGGTGGACCATGGGCATTTTAGTATCTATGGTTCTGCCCTGGCCCGTGTCTGCCTATCCCACTGTGCAGATGCAACAGGTATCTTTCTTGGGGGCACATACTACAGTTATGGCTGGGTCCATGATGCTGTAAGATACACCCCCCATGTGCCCTGCACTCTGCACCTTTGTGCATGGTGCAGAGTGCAGGCATGTCCCCCAGCACTCCCCCAGGTAACACAGGCATATAGCCACACAACTTGCAGAGGGATCCACTATGCAAGTGGCTCATGCAACTTCTATGAATGCTGCTGGGAGTTGGCTGGACACCCCCTGCATGGCATTCTGATGTAAGGTTGTCTCCATGCCTCTGTGTGGACAACCCGCACATTTGTGCATAGGCCCATTCATAGCAACATTAGAGAGAAGTCCAGAATGACAAGAAAAATAAATAACATTGGGCCCTATGCACTAAGGTGTGCCAGGTATGCACAGATGGTGCATTCCTGGTGTGCAATGCTGTGCACCCACAGGCCAGCATGTACTGGCTGGCATTCATTATCAATGGCCGACTGTCTGGGGGCCCCCCCCGGTGCACAGCTGCACAGAAGCAGATCACGGGGCACAGGCAGGCATCCAATCAGATTCCCATCCTGGGTCCTATAGTGGATCCCCTACTCCTTGCAAGTAGGGGATTGTGGGCAGGCACGGGTCCCAGGCTAAGCAAAGGATGGGTGGTACCTATGCAGATGACAGACATGATTGTCATAGTATGGCTGGCTATTAAATGGGGCTATGATCTCGTACCACATGGAATGGCAGCATGCTAAGATATTTGTCATGTAAGCTTGGTATCATGCCGGATGGTAGTTATTACAATATCTACTACTACCATCTAGCTGTGTGGCTACTGATGTAGTGGATGTGGCAGCATAGTGCTGACAGGGTTGCCCCCAGCCCTTCCATGCAGCTGGGTGGGCTGTGTCATCACAGTGGGGAAGGTCCAGGCTGGGAGTAGGAATCACCCCACTGTGATGCCTGAGCCCACCAAGTTGCATGGTAGGGCTGGGGAAACCACTCTGCAGGCACTATACTACCACATCCGCTACACTGGTAGCCACACAGATAGATGGTAGTAGTAAACATTATAATAACTACCATCTGACATGGTACCAGGTATACATGACAAATATCATAGCATGCTGCCATTCTGTATGGCATGGGCTCATGGCCCCATTCCGGTAGTGTCCATGGGCACTTCAGTATCTATGGTGCTGCCCCTGTCCTGTGTCTGCCTGTCCTGCTGTGCAGAGGAGGCAGGTGTCTTTGTTTGGGGTGCACTACAGTTATGGCAGGGTCCCTGCTGCCATAACCTGGGCTCCCCCATGCCCTGCACTCTGTGCCTTTGTGCATGGCATGGAGAGTGAGCAAGCCCCAACACTCCTGCTGGACCACCCATGTGCATAGCCACAAGGCCAGTGGGGAGGACCCACTGCATAAGTGGCTTACACATATTCTGTGAATGCCAATGGGGGTCTGATTGACCCCCAATGCATGGCATTCTGATGTAGGGTTGCCTATGCACCTACAAGTGGACAACCTGCACATTTCTGCATAGGGCCCATTGTTAGCTGATCTGGCTAGACTAGTTCTCTATGAGAACTATTTTAGATTTGAGAAGCAGTTTTAAAGACAGTTTAAAGGAATGGCCATGGGGAGCACAATGGCCCCCACATATGCCAGTCTGCAGGTACATATGGAAGCTTTTAATGAACAGTTTATTTTAAGCCCACTGTTCAATCTATACTTCAAACACTTTTATCTTGATGAGAGATTCATGGATGATTTGTTATTTATTTGGACAGGGGAAGAGAATTATTTACTAAAAATTTTTAAAATTTTTTCATTCAGTAATGGAATATCTATTGTATGCAATACAGTACAGTGGAACATAACTGCCATTTTTGGATCTGTTAATCTACAAAAAGGAAAACAGGTTGGATGGAGACATCTATCCACAAGAAATCAACAGCTTGCTGCACTTTGCTGCATGCCAATAGCTACCACCCCACCACCTGATCAATAATATATAATTTTACTAAGTGCCACGTTTTGTAAGGGACCGCAGAAAAGAAACTGCTAGAGATAGGGAATTTGCTAATGTGAACCAGAAATTTACAGAGAGAGAGGTTATCACTAGGGCAGACTCAGACAGATAATCACAAGGTCAAAAAGAATGGACAGAAAAAGCCTGCAGGAAAACAAAGGACTAAAAATGAATGCAAGCAGTGACAGAATGATATTATCACTAGAATATTCATAGAAAAGTAGAGAAATAAGAGATTTTTGACAGGAAATGGACAACCCTGGAAGGGATGGGGATACCAATATTTGAATCACTACCAATACCAGCTTCTAAAAAGACTAGAATTACAAATCATTATTACCTGGAGATGCTTTTTAAAGTCCAAGCTTCACATTGCTTAACATTTCTACAAATGACCACCCTGGCATAACTGAGTTGAGGACAGATTAGTCCATTTGGATCACTATTAAGGAGAGCAGATAGGAAAACAGCTACTACTTGACCCACTATGAAATAGGATGTTCAGCTGTAACAGGTACTGCTACTGTACTCTATTCCTGGGATATGTACTGATTGTAAAATTACATTCCTGTGTTATTTCGATGACTAATTGAATTTTTGTATTCTCCCAGGACACACCTGGAATCGAGCAGTACTCTACTCAGTGTGCCTTCCTGGTAAAACTTTTAAATAAATAAAAAATAGACTTTTAAATACCCCAGAACAGATCAAAAGTACAGTATTAAACAGTATATTGATTGTAACAGTGACCATGTAGTTTATCTTCTGAGCTGCCTCTGTGGTAAAGTTTACATAGGCAAAACGTTAAGGCTTTGAGAACATGCTTTGCAGAGCATAAAAGCAATATGTGAGTAAAAGGATGTGAGGAAGTATTTCTTCATGGAAAGGGTGGTGGATGCCTGGAACAGTCTTTCATCAGAGGTAGTGGAAGGAAAAGAGTGGTGGGGTTCAAAATGCCTAGGACAGGCATGAGGAAATCATAGGGATAAGGAGGGGAGCGGAAGAGATGGCACAGTAGATTAAGCTGGGTCTGCAGTAACAATCAAAAGTCTAAAAAAATATGGTCAGACTAGGTGGCCCCAGTGGCCCTATCTGTCATCACATTCTTTGTTTCCATGTTTCTAATATTAGGAACAGGAATGAGAATTCTCCTGCGACAGTGCATTATAATTCAGTGGGACATACATCAGCATCCATTAAGTTTAGGGGTATAGAATTGATCCCAAAATCAACAAGAGGGGGAGACCAGAAGAAATTACTAATGGAAAGAGAAATGTGCTGGATTTCTACACTGGGTACATTAGACTCACAGTGGGGATGAAGAAAGAAGAAAACTGCTAGATATATTGGTGATTAGATTCATGTTGTATAGATGACTTTAGTTTACAGTAAACACAAAGCTGAAATAGAACGTTATAAAGAGAGGGTAAAGGCCCCCTCACACTTTTGCACTTCTGATTCCATGTCACTGACATGCCACTGACTGGTATCCGTAACATACACTACACACACTTTAAGAGAAACTAGCTAGAATGTGGGTATAACTGATCCAGCCTGCCTACAAGTGTTTACATGAGCATCCTGCGTGTTTCACTAGGCAGAACTTGCATTCCGTTGCTTGACAATAGACTACTAGCTGGGCAGTGGTGCAGGCAGTCCTCATAACATCTATGTGAGGACGAGCCCCCGGCATGCACCAGATATTCCAATAAGCATTACACTATAAACATGAGATAAACTAGATGCATGCTCTACGTGCTAGTAAACTTTGATATCCAGCTGAGAATGCTGCTACTCTGTAAGTTGAAATGAAAGTTCTTCTATTAAATAGAGTAAACAGTAATAGAAACTTTAAAAAAAAAATCAAGTAGGTTCATTGATTTAACACATTATGTTGTTTTACCAGATATGTAGGCAAATGGCCCCAGAAAATATAACAAGTGAGTTGTAAACATTTTATAAAAATCATGAAAGGAACAGTTGTTGAAATGATTTTTTAGTGCATACATTCTTTCATATGGAGAAGAGGTATGTCTACAGAAATTTAAATGTTTTTGCTTATGTAACTCCCACCCCCATCATTTTGCAAATGACAGGTGGTACGCTGGTTTGAATCTGACAGCAGTACCAGGCGGGGACTGGGTTCGGGGAGGAGTAGGTCACTCGGCACCAGGGCTAGGTTTGGCTACTCTGCACAGGGGCACCCAAGTAACTCTGAACACAGGAAGCAATAACTGTAATGTCCAATACCAGAAATGGGATTCTAAAGTGTGGCTTTTTTCACATCCAAACAGGATAAACAAAGCATAGATGGACCACCACGGGGCTACATTCCTGGTAATGCAGATTAAAAGAATCAAGAACACTTCTACAACACTTCAGCCCTCAGGATCTGAATCCACCCGGGCACACAGCGCAGACTTGCATGCTGCTTTGGGTACACAGCCCGAACCTGTACACTGTTCTGGGTCTTCCCTGGCTCAGCTCCCTTGCCGGCCACTCAGACACATTCCATATGTCATGGAAAAGTTTTCTGGTGGCTCCCTAAACCACCTAAGAGCACCTCATCTCTATCTGGGAATTTTTCCTTTTAATCCCACATCTGGATACTTTCCTCAGGCACTGGCCAAGTACCTGAGAGAAAGTAAAGGTGCCACAGAGCAAATCCGTAGAGGTGAATTTGGTTACTACTGATGGGGGGGTCTCCCACCTCTCACTCCCACAATTCATACCCGGGCCATTTCTCTGGACAATAAACACCTCCTACTGTAAAGCTTGGCAATGTAGATTATGGCTAAATGTATGTCACATTTCCTCTACTTGTCTTGCTTTCCCTTTGTTCTGGACTTGAACATACTTTTAATTGGCATAGCCCATTGCTCTAGGCCCCCCACTGATTAAGCAGTCCAGTCCCCACTTTACTTCACTCTTTGTGCTGGACTTGAACCTACTTGAGTTAACCGGTAATGTCTATTACACTAGACCTCCTACAGATTAAGTAGTCCAATCCCCACGTTTCAACAGTTCAGGTGAAAAACATTAGCCCTCTGTCAGAGCGAACTCACCCTTTGGCTGCAGGTGCCCCACAGGCGATTTGTCCACAGGAATTTCTTTCTCAGAGCTTCTGGTGCCGCAGCACAACTTGAAATAGGCAGCTTCTTCCCTTAGCCAGAACCAGGAGGGTTGCCCCTGGAAGATAGGCAAACCTTCCCCCCCATCCCCTCAGGGAGGGGGCTCTTGGACCAGAGACAGTGGTCTCCACCACTTCAGCAATCAGTTTCTGTGTCCCTCTTACGGTGGAAACACACACCTTCTTAACAGTAGCTCTAAAATAGAGCTTAAAGCTCTGAGAGCCTGCACACAGACTGCTGTACTACTGTCTCTCACCAAGACTGCACACACACACACACACACACACACACACACACACACACACACACACACTGTTCAAAATCCCCAACATTATATCCTAACTTCCAACTGCAGCATTTCAGTGTGGCTCATGCAGCTGCGAGAGTTCTATGGTGCTGTCATCCCTCAGTCTCAGCTGAGACTGAGAACAGAGTGAGACAGTGTGAAATCAATTTAACTGGAGTTTCACAAGCTGCCTTCCCTGCCTACCACTAGGTCTTACTGGGATTCTAGTAACCCCGGGTAACAGGGGATTACACTTATAACATTTGTAAACATTTTGCAGATGCCAGAATAGCTAAGAATAACAGTATCCATATGTATAGGTAAAATATCTGTAACTAAAATTCTTTTTGTTCAAGCACTCTGAAGGCACTTAAGGCAGCATGACTCAAACACAAAAGGGTTTGGTTTATGTTTTTTGAAAGTGGTTTCTACTTGATGCAATACATTTTGCTTACACTGTGAGGTGAACTAAATGAGTGTAAAGCATTGCTCTGAAATGGAGGGTAACATTTCATGTATTAATAATTTTTCCTATGACTTCTTAAAGACTACCTTAAGAAATTCATCCTTATATGATTTTAGGATTCATTTAACAGTCTGGCGTTCCTTGCACATGTGTGATGACTCACACATGTGTAGGGAGCACCAGCAGCAATGTTGGACACGGCGGACAGTGCCGTGTTCCACCAATGACCAGCGGACAAAATAGTGTGGTGCACGCGCAGTGATTGCTGTCAGCATCCACTATTTAAAAGTCTGGCCAGTGTCCTGTAAACTCCCTTTTACTCAACTATACTCACAAAACACCTGCCAATGCAACATGTCTTTGGAATTACCTTCTGATAAAAGCATTCTGAGGTGATTAACTTAGATAAAGACCCCGCTGGTGTTATCTCTTCTTGCCATTATGTGCTGCATTTCAGAAATGCAAAACCAGTTCCTGACTCTGCTTGTGGTGCTGCTGGTGGTGATGGTGCCAGAGGCAGTCAGCAAGTGACCAAACACCAGCAAAATCTTGTTTCTAGTCCATGCCCATGTACTCCAACAGGCACAACATGAAGTCCCCCACAAACCAGTTCAGATGGTCATACAGCAGGTACCCGGGTGAAATTCACCCCCACCCCACCCCCATTCACTAAAAATACCACCAGCTGGGTATTCTGGTCAAGTTTAGTTGGCATTCATCTGTATCCCCTTCCCTGGGTTGTGCCTCAAAATAGGCAGAATTTTTCTAGTGCACTTACCGGGTCAAGACAAACTAAATAGATTCATAGGTTTCATAGGCTGATCTGAGCTTTTTAAGACCAGAAAGTCCATATGCTCGCTGTAATTTATGTGTATCCCAAGATCTTTTTTTGGATCAGATAATGATCTAGCTTGGATTTAAACTCATCCATTGTTCTGCTCACTATAATTTCTAATGGGATCTTGTTCCAGATTTTAGCTGCTCTTACTGTTAACCACTGCTTTCTTTTGGCAGTATTATACCTTTCCCCTCTTATTTGTAGGGGATGGGCTCTAGTATTGTATGACTGTTTTTTTAGGGCTAGATTTAATTGTTCCCAGAGTGATGGATCATTCAATGCCCTATATAACATGCACATGTCACCTTGAAGTCTATGAAGCTCTAGGGAGTACAGACCCAGGGACTGTAACCTCTGATTGTAGTCCAGACACTGGACCTCTATAATCCTCCAAGTTGCTCACCTTTGAACCTTCTCTAAGGAGCTAATATCACTTCTGCTCCCAGGTGACCAGAACCGGGCACAGTATTCCATGTGAGGGCGTACCAATGAGGTATAAAGTGGCATGAGGACCTCCTTACTCCTGCATTTTATATGTTTATTTATACAGAATTGTATACTGCTGGCTTTCTTAATAATCTGATTATAATGTGGCTTAAAATTTAGATTATTACTAACTTTAATACCGAGATCTCTTTCTTCTGTTTTCGCCTTTAAGAGTTTGTTACCCAGTCCATACTGATATTGTTTATTATTTTTACCTATATACATCACATTACACTTATCAATATTAAAAAATGGCCCTTGCTTATGAGCCCAGTCTTCCAGTTCTGCTAGGGCGGTTTGTAAAGAGTCTGCATCCTCCTTAACTTTTACCACCTTTCCAATATGGGTGTCATCAGCAAATTTTGAGAGCCATATATCAGATGTAGAACTCATGGACCTGATATACTGTATATATTAAATAGATATGGACCCAGTACTGAGCCCTATGGTACCCCACTAGTTACCCCAGCCCAGTTGGAATAGTCCCCTTTTATACAGGCCTTCTGTTGCCTATCTGTCAACCAGGACTGAATCCAGCAAATAATATAATGATGAATTCTCAATTTAGCTAGGGCATCAATCAATTTATCATGTGGGACTTTATTGAAAGCCTTAGCAAAGTCCAAAAAGATGACATCCACTGCATTTCCCTCATCCAAGGCTTTATTTACCTTCCCATAAAATTCCAGGAGGTTAGTTTGACATGACCTTCCCTTCATGAAGCCATGTTGTGCATAATCAATGTTATCCATTATATACTGATACTCCTTTATAATGCCCTCTAACACTTTCCCCAGGATTGAGGTCAGGCTTACAGGTCTGTAGTTACCGACCTCCTGCTTAGAACCTTTTTTGTAAATAGGGACAACCACTGCCTGCTTCCATACCTCTGGCACCACACCTTCATTTAAAGATTTTTGGAAAAGGCTAGTTACAGGGCCTGCAAGTTAATCAGCCAATTCTTTAATCACCCTTGGATGAAGATTGTCTGGGCCCTGTGCTTTATTCTGATCTAATAATTTAATGTTCTTCCCACTTCAAGACTATCTAGGGTAATGCTAGCATCTACTACAGGTTTGCTATACAGGGACCTAGTTGTTACTGACCCTTGGTTGAAAACTGTGGAAAAATAGTTGTTACAAAGTTCTACCATATTCTGGTTATCGGTTATAGCTGTTCCATCCTGACTCAATAAAGGACCAGTCTTTTTAGTTGTACCCTTTTTGTTATTAATATAAGAGTAAAAAGACTTGTAGTTATACTTAACTCTTGTTGCTAGGTTAAACTCATACTTTCTTTCTGCCAGTTTGATACTCTTTTTCTTAGGTAGTTCTTAAGCATTTTTTATAATTGGCTCAACTAGTTTCGTCACCACTGAATTGAGCCATCTGGAAAACTCTGTTTTTTTTCTTGATTGCCCTCCTAATTGAAGATGTCATCGGGGGTTGACTGTACTGTACTTTTTTTTATAGTAGGCACATAAGTCTGTACCAGGCACTTTTTTTTGGAATGCAATCTGTTCCACATACATGGCAGAGTAGTGTCTTCAAAATCATTTTCCTAGTTCCAATTGGCCAAGTCTTTTCTCATGCCATCAAAATTTGCCTTGTCATGCCTATAGATTATTGTTTTACCGGTGTTTTCTCCTCTTTGACCCATATAGCTAAATTTGACTATTAAATGGTCACTTGAGCCCAGTGGTGGCAAAACAGAACAATTTTGGGTCATATCACTCAAATTACTTAAAACCAAGTCCAAAATATGATTGCCCCTAGTGTTGCAAGACACATACTGCCCCAATCCAGTCAGGTTAAAGAATTCTAAATAGTCTGACTCAGCTTTAGAATTTACTTGGAGAGTTTGCCAATTTATTCCAGGGAGATGAAAATCTCCCAGCAATTTAACCTTCTTTAAGCTTGCCAAATGTTCAATAAAGTCAGCTAAAAGGGAATCTTCTAATGGAGTAATTGATGGTTGTCTATAAATTAATCCTAAACCGATCTTCATATTATGTGTAGGGGAAATTGTTACCCACAATACTTCACGACTTTCCCACTTGGAAGTATCCATGTGTTCTGCTATTATACCATCAGCTCTATATAGAGCCACTCCCCTGCCCCTGATTAGCGTCCTATCTTTATTATAAAGGGTATAACCTAGAATATTTTTGTCCCAGTTATCCTCAGGTTTCCACCATGTTTCTGTCATAGCACAGATGTGTATATCCAGATTGTGCAGGATGAATTGAAGTTCATCTGTTTTATTATTTAAACTTCTCGCGTTGAATGAAATAAAGTTTATTTTGGGTTGTTTGGGCTCTCTCTCTTTTGCTGCTCCCTAGCATTAGTGATGTCATGTACCCCCCATTTAAAAGTTTAAATGGATATCCATTATACACTTTAGTTTGTAGGAAAAAATACATTTACCCTGCCTATTAAGGTGTAATCCATCTTGTGCAAACACGTGATGCCCTTGGAAGTCTTGCTAGTTGTCCACATATTTATAACCTTCTCTCTGACACCAGCGTTTCATCCATCCATTTAATCTGCATATTTCCCTAGTCAGATCTAAATTTGCCCTAGGTACTGGTAAGATTCCAGAGAGAACAAGGTCACATTACTGGGATGTTAGTGCCAAACCCACCTGTTCAAAGTCCCTCTGGATATCCGTGGTGTTTCTCTTACATAGATCATTTACCCCAATGTGTTGGAGTGTGACTGGTTTTATAGTATTTTCTAGTAAGCCAGGGAGTAAATGCTTTATATGATTGATTCCAGCCCTTGGTTGGGAACTGACTGTAGTATGTTCTCTCCTATTATTACACAGCACATGGTCAGTATATTTTAACATTGAATCCCCAATAAACAATACATCCTGTGGAACCTGTGTCATGGGCCTTATAGCAGTGTGTGTACTAGGAGGATCTTGGCCAGCAAGTGAACATTGATTATCTCCTGTCTGATTTGGGCCTACTGGGGTATCGGGTGTTTCCAAATTGTCTGCATATGTATCTGGTGAGAGGGCACTGAATCTATTTGGCATCAATATATTTGATGATCCACCTATGTTCCTCCTCCCTTTTTTGTTTGCTGTCTTAGGTACAAGGCACCAGTCGTCAGTATTTACAATGTCCTCCTCCACCTTTTGTACTGGGTAAAGGGGTTCTAGCAACTCTGCATTTGCTACCTCAGAGATACTGTCAGCCACAGTGTCAATAAACTATTCCAGTATAGATATATCTGCTTGCACCTTCAATCTTTGCCTTAATTGGGCTAATTCTTCTTGCAGGGTTTTTATCATACTACATTTACAACATTCAAACCCCATCTGTGCCTCCCCCTCTGCATACGTTACACCTCACACATAGCTTCATGTTTGCTAATTACCTCAATCGCGTGTTGGCAACACTTTTCCCAGCTGACACAGCCGACACATCCCGGCCTTTCATCTCACGCACGTCTCCGCGATATGCATCCTTCTCACTCGCCTCCTGCTTGCAGCAGGGCTGAGCTATAAAGGCACAGTGACCTGGAAGTGCCTGTGGGGGTCAAGGGAGCACTCGCAACAAAAGTTGCGATATAAATGTTATTTCTTTGCTGCACAGGAGCCCCAAGCTGTTAAAAGGGCTGAAATGACTTAAATGTAGCTAAAAATGAAATAAAAGTGCTACTAAATGCTATAGTAGTTCAGCCCCATGAACAGTGAGACTACCACTACTCCCTTCCTATTTCCTGTTTAGAAAAATAGGGCTCTAAGCATAAAACAAGCAATACAATATATTTAAAAGTATATTTCAGCTCCCCTCACTCTCCCACAGTACCATACACACTTTGTCACAAATTAGGTATTGTTATCACACTGCCCGCTCGCAGCAGGGCTGAGCTATAAAGGCATAGTGACCCGGAAGTGCCTGTGGGGGTCACAGGAGCACTTGCAACAAAATATAAAAAATAAAATAAATAAATAATTATTATGGTGCCCTCTGCCCCCAATCTAAAATCAACTGCCTTTGTCCACTCTGGAGCCAGGGCAGGAGAAAGTCTATCCCTTTTTGAAAGCTGACTTTCATAATAAAAGGAAGCATTTCAGGCTAACACAAACACAAAGTTCTTGCCAACTCATCCCACAGCTGTCCAGATCATGTAGCTCTTAGCTGAGATAATTGCAATGGATTTGCAACCTTATTCTATTGTTGAAAACACTAGATTCCATAGATGTCTACATTTTTTGCAACCTTGATATCACATCCCATCGCAAACTACATTTTCTTGTACAGTCATGACAAATATCTATGAGACATGCTACAGTTAGGTGGAGAATTTGCTGAACTAGGCTGTGGGCAGTGGGCAAGTTTTCCACATCACATCTGAGATATGGACCAGTGAAAACTCACTACATGCATACCTCTCCCTCACAGCACACTGGTGTTCACCTACACCAGCAGCACATGGTGGCATAAGTGTTGTTGACTCCCCCTCTTCTTTCTCTGGCCTTGGCTGTAATAATATCCCATCCAACTGGATGTCTGCTCTCCTCAGTGTTGCAGTCCTTCCAAGTGAACACACCAGTGTTAACATTCTTGTAAGAAATGCTTCCTACCGGGTCATAATGTCTCACACTTAATAGCGTATGACATTATAGCTAAACTCCAACAGCGCTGCAGCTGAGAGTAAGTGGTGCAATACTGCAAATACTGCTGTATGCATTGCACTGACCCGAACATCCCAGGCAGAGGATAAGACCTCTGCTGGGATGGGGGTTCCACTGAGCAGCTGCTGTGGCTCAATGGACTGAGCCACTGCAGCAAAAACCCAGGCGCTGCGTCTGGGACTGGGTTGATTCCCAGACCAAGAAACTTTCATTTTTTAACAGTTTATGCGCTCGAGTGCTTGAGTTGAGAATCTTTGTTGGGAGAGTCTGCGGTGGGGGTGGAGTCCCCACAAAAAAGAGTTATGCCGCATGGCAGAAATCGTGCTGCATTGGCAGAGTGATTTTGCCATGCGGCATAATGTCTTGCGACATTATGACCCCGTGCCAAAATGCTTGAATACTGGATTAACACAGCAGGTTTGCATGTTGGGTTCTTTATTACAGATAATGGGAAGAACATGGTAAAAGCAGTTCATCATGGCCACTTCCTGGGAATCCACTGCTTTGATCATAGATTGAACCTTGTGAACACTGGTGCTTTTCAGAGCAGTGTAGGTGCTTCTCATATTGTTGATACTTCAAGACACATCTGCAACCATTTCCATCTTTCTGCTAAGGCAACTAGAGAGGTGCAAACTGTTCAGGAACAGTTTGGTTTACTAAACCATTGGCTAACTCTTGCTATCAGTACACGATGGAAAAGTACATTTTATATGTTGTAATGCTTGCTGGAACAAAAGCATGTTCTAAGAGTTAACCATCAATCAGGATATTGGTGAGGTAATGCTACATCAGAACTGGAGCATCATTGAGTGCATGGTCCAGGTTCTGTCTCCCTTTGAGAAATGTACCCATGACCTAAGCTCCAATACAGCTTCACTGATTCAGGTCATTCCCAGAGTATTATTCGGGAGATATTCATATTCAGCACAGCTCCCTCCCTGCACAGTGATCTCCTCCCCAGCCAAAAAAAAAACAGTGCAGTCTGTATTCCCATCCCTCCATCCTCTAGCAATCCCACACTGCTGCCAACCCAGCACCTGCAATTTGGTAATTTGTTAATTTTTTTATATTTATTCATTAATATTCATTCACCTGCTTGAATAGGGGGAACAGGTGGGGACCGGCATGGCCCACCCGCCTCCGTGGCCGGACCCTATCTTGTGGAATGGCATTGGCTATGGCTGGCCTGAGGAGTGGTCCTTCCCACCACCCACACAGCCATTTGGCACCCTCCCAGCACCTGAGTCTCCTTGTTGGGGGATTGCCAGCGCCGGTCCAGCACCCTTCCTCCTCCACTGCTGAGCTCCTTCTAATGAATGAAGGCTCAGCTGCTTGCTATAGTAAACCCAGCAGATCAAATTATCAGTTCTGCTGGGTTTACAGTGGCAACTCAAGCAGCCAGGCTTTCAGGTGCGAGTTGGTGGTGGAGGAGGGAGGTTTGTGCTGGACTGGCAGTGATCACCTGGTGGGGGACTTGGGTGCTGGGGTGGGATAAGGGTGCTGATGACTGGGTGGGGTGGGGATAGATGGTTCTTCAGACTGGTAGTGGCCGGTGTCATTTTGTGGGACAGGGGCTGGCCGTGGAGGCGGGCAGGTTGTGCCAGTCCCCATTGTTTTTTTCCTTTAATAAGGTGAACAAAATTATTAAAAATTGTGGATGCTTCTGGGTGTGAGAAGGGTACTGACATTGTGAGGGGTGGGGAGGGATTATTCTTCAGGCTAAATGTTAGCTGGTGTCGTTTTGCAGGATGGGGGCTGGCCGGGGAGGTGGACAGGTTGTGCCAGTCACCCAGGAACAAAATAATTAACAAATTGCGGCTGCTGATTGGGAAACAGGGTGGGGGATGGTGGATACATGATTTTACTGGGATTCCTTGTTTTGGGGTAGTTTTTTGTTCTGTTGTTTGGGGCTGTGCTGAATACGAATTTTCAGCCGAATAATGAATATTTGGCAACCGTATA
Source organism: Neoceratodus forsteri (assembly GCA_016271365.2). Taxonomy (NCBI): domain Eukaryota; kingdom Metazoa; phylum Chordata; order Ceratodontiformes; family Ceratodontidae; genus Neoceratodus; species Neoceratodus forsteri. The sequence goes on along the minus strand of CM057450.1, from coordinate 1,731,983,445 downwards.
CCAAATATGCAGCCGAATATTCGAATTAAGGTATTCGCACAGCCTAATACTCAATACAATGTTTGTTTACATTATTATCTTGTCGGTCTATTGTTATAATACCTACTGGTCATTATCTGTATTGTACTTTGTCTATGAACCACAACGTGGAACCTATGTAAATGAGCTTTTAGATCATAGGTGTTAATCTGAGATTTAAATAAATAAAATAAAAAATCCAGCTGTCCATCTCCTCATGTTAACCATGAAGAGTTTTCCAGGAGTGCAGTGCTAAGAACTTGTTTCCAGAGCCTGTCAAAGAACTCATTGAAGGGCTAACTGGGGAGTTAAGATCATGGTTTTGCAACTGTACGTGACAATACTAGATACGTCTTTGCAACCACGCTAGAGCCCAGATTAAAATGTGAGGTGCTGTGCCTGTCCATGCAGAGTCACAGAGTGAGTGTGTACCAGCAGCAACTGCGTAGTGGACTTGAGAGAGTGCTGAGGGAGATGGACCTGTTCCATTCACTGGATGCGGGGGGTCAGTCAGTTCTGGGCAAATAGAGTGAGTGGGACTGGCAGTCCAAGTGACAGTAGTATGGGTGTTGGCATGCCACTGACAATGAATTTGTCTGCTGATGCAAGAAGACAGGGTAAGTCTGCAACACAGGCCCATGACACTGTGCCTCAGATTACAAAAGTACATCATTATGACTGCTTGATGCTCACAAGCTTTCTGCTGAACAAGCAGTGGCAGAGGACATGTTGTTGCCTCATTCTGCTGAGCAGGTGTTCACCAATTATTTGGATGAGCTGATTGTGGATTTTAATGTTCACTCTTGCATACCTGAATACCAAAAAGCAATCATATCCTGCTTTGTCCCAGGTAGTATGTAAACATCCTGTGTGCCCAAGACAAGCGCACCCTTTGAGGACATCTTCAACACTGCAGGAGATATTGTTCAGCCACATTGCTCCTGTTTGCAGCCTGAACATCGGCAGCAACTTCTTTTTATGCAGCTCAATATGCATCTGACTGATGCTTTTAAGTGAATAGGGTGTACAGGTCACAGCCTGACAATGTGCTGTCCCTGCCTGTCAGTTCTGAATACTGAACTGACTACTATGCTTATGGCTTTCTGATCTCTGCTCTTGATTTTACTGACAAAGATTCTGGACTAATGATGTTGGATATTGTTGCACTTGCTGTTTGGCACTTTGACTGATCTTATGGCTTTATGATCACTGCTGCTGTTAAAATAACAATGATCTTAGAAAATTACTGACATTTTCTCTTATTTTTTTTTCAGTGTGACTTCTCCTATCCTAGTATATCCAGGCACTGGGTTACAAAATTTACTTCCTATTATGCTGTTAACTTTCAGGCCACACAGCAATCAAAATAATTACATTAAAAATTATTTAAAATATATACAAATTAAAATTGTATTTAAAAAATAAAAAATAAAAAAAAGTATAAAAATCTGAATATTTGCTCCACTGTGCAACTCAGTGTTGCTTTCCTGTCTCCAAAACTAACATAACCTTTTATTTTTAATTCCTTCCTTTGTGTGCTGTGCAACTGTGCTTTGGTGCTTCCTTCCAGCTCTCCAAAACATATATCTACATTCTTTCAGTACACCTATCAGATAGTACAGAACATGTAAAGAAACTGCCTAATCTGGTAAAGAAAAACACTGGTTACCTTTGTGCACTCTCCTACTATATCAGTGAATAAGCCCCCGATTAGTGCTTCTATGTAACAAAATATTTTTTTCTAACTGAATTTTCACAATTTTGGCATTAAAACATAAGTTCTAAAAGGCACCCAAAAACTTCCATTTAGCATGGCTGCTAGCAGTCATCTCACAGGAGCCACTTGCTCCCACACCAAGGATATGCTAATTTGCCCCTTCCAACTCACTACATTGGCCAGCGTGGGCACATTAGCATATCCCTGGCTGGGGAGCGAGTGGCTCCCATGAGATGGCTGCCAGAGGGTGGTAACTTAGTAAATGAAAGTTTTCTAACACTTTTTTAAACTAAAGTTTTAATACCAAAATGTAGTTTTGTAGAACATTTGATTTTACACAGAAATATTTCTCAGGGGCATTACAATGCACTGGCAGCAGAGTGCATGAAGGTACCTGGTGTCTTCCATTAAACTACAGTATGCTTATGCTGTCTTACTCTGCATCAATATAGTGTGTTTTCACAACTAGAATTACCCTCTACCCATGCTGTGCAGAAAACATCCTACTTGTCTATTTTGGGATTTTTTTTCCTTTCATGTCTCCAGCATTTTTAATAAACGTACTATATTTTGGTCATATACCAGCATAATTAAATACCCAAATGCAGTTTAGTACCCAAATATCCCTGGGGTGGGATATTCAGAACTGCACCAGAAGGCAGGGGTGCAAGCCAGGCGCAGCGCAACTGGGATGCGCCAGAGCGTGGTCTGGGCGATATTCAACGGTGCTGTGCCATGGCTCCGCACCATTGAATATGGCACCGTGGCCACCCGCATTGCACATGGTGCAGTGGCACTGCGCCAGTGCAAGTGGCCAGAGAGAAGCAGGGGGATGAGCTAGCACAAGTGCCATTGCGCTAGGTGCAGCAACCGCGATATTCAGTGGTGGACATGCAAATGGGGCCATAATGCATGCAAGGCACAAATGGGGCCATTTGCATGTCATTATGGCCCATTTGCTTGCAGGTGCGCCGATCCCCGGTGACTTGTGCCTGGCGACCTGCCAGGCTGTAGCTGTCGGGGACCAACGCCCCCTGCACAAGCGGCACAGTGACCCAATGCCCGATCGTGGGCATAAGTTGCAAAACATAATATTCCAATATCCCTGATGGTCCACTTCCAGCCTGATCACGGGCACAAGTACTGAAACATAAATGTCCTATATCCCTGGTGGTCCAGTGAACCTCTCGCAGCCTGATCGCAGGCAGAAGTATAAATCAAGGGATTAAATTCCATCCCTGGTGGTCCAGTGGACTGCTTGCAGCCCGATCATGGGCAGAAGTATAAAAAAGATGAACTCATATCTCGGTGGTTCAGCGGGCTTCTTCCCACCCTCCACTGAATCACGTTAACCCTCGCTTTCACCCGTCACGGCAGGCAGCACCTCACCACAAGCCACCCACTGCCCGTCGACTGACTGCGTGCAGTACATTGCACGCATTGGTCCACAGCATGGGCCATCGGGCATGTAGACTGTACTACACAGTCTAGATATGTGAATGAATCCATTTACATATCTGATGTGTAGCATAGCACGGTTCAGCGCCTACTGGCCCACGCCAGGACCAATGGGCATACAGCCGTACTGTACGCAGTCAGTTGCTGGGTGACCGGCTGCCATGGGTCGGGAGCTGCCACCTGCCACTGACCGGGGAGCAGGGTGGTGGGGCTCAGTGGGAGGGTGGGGAGGGGGGTACCTCTGGACCACCAGGGATGGGATTTAATCTTTTTGTTATACTTCTGCCTGCAATCGGGCTGCGAGCAGTCCACTGGACCACCAGGGATGGGATTTAATCATTTTTTTATACTTCTGCCTGTGATCGGGCTGTGAGTGGTCCACTAGACAACCAGGGATATAGGACATTTATGTTTCAATACTTGTGCCCGAGATCGGGCTGGAAGCAGTCCACTGGGCTACCAGGGATATTGGAATATTATTTCTTAAAACCTATGCCTGCGATCGGGCTGGGAGTGGTCTACTGGACCACCAGGGATATTGGAATATTATTTTTTGAAACCTATGCCCACGATTGGGTGGAGCAGGTGCTACCAAGACAAACGGTGTCGCCGGAGCTCGGGTGGCCACCCACAGCTGGCAGCTGCTGTGTTGCACCCTGCAATACGGCAGCTCACCTGTGGGTCGCCAGCTGTTGCTCCTTGCCTTTTTGGATCAACTGTGTGCGACGCAGGTAGGGGTTGCGCCTGCATCTGCTCAGCACATCCCTGGCTGAATATTGGGATTTGAGGAGTATGCATGGGTACACCCCCCCTACTTACGCTGCATACATTACTGATGCGCCCCGGTGCATTGGGATTTGTGCCACACACTTTCCCCTTTTGAATATCGTGCCGGGGTGCATCAGTGTGTTGCACATGGTGCACCTGTGTTGTGCTTTGCACAACCCTTCTGAATATCCCACCCCAGGTATCTTCATCGAGTATTCGACAAACACACAATTTATGTATTTGCACATCCCTTGTGGGGGCTGCAAGAGCTGCCCTAAGGTAATGCTATTCCAGTCCATAGAAGGCCTGCTACATTAATAACAAAATCTTAAAGGAAAACTAAAGTCAAACTTTACAAACAAATATGTTGTGCAGAGTGTTTTGATTTGAAGGTGCACTCCTAGTAAATCCTTCACTTTATTTGCCGAAAGGAGTTTTTTCTAAATTTATTTGCTGGTTTTGTGGCCATGGGGGATCTCCATATTAGCATTTTTATGGCTGTTCTTGCTCCTACAGTGCCTCCTGTCCCATGTCACAGTGATATGTCCAGGACCATTAATGCAACAAGAGCTGTTTTTTTTTTTCCATCAAGTTTACAGTAGTAGAACTGTGATGCTAATTAACTTTCCTTATCCAGGAAGCTCTAATGAAAGCTGCATTTACAGATAGCAAATGTCTGAGGGATAATTAAGTGGTCTATTCCATACGAAAACAGCTACAGTGTTCACAGATTATAACATTTTGTGACCTTGGGTGATTTGTGTGCTTGTCTTATATGTAGTTTGATAAAATGAAACACTTTAAAAAACAAATATTCACTTCTGCTGGCTCGACTTAGATGCATACAGTACCTAGAAAACAGAATGTTTGGATTAGACAGTTATTTAGTTGAAGTCTGAATGTCAGGCCTCTACCAGTGGATTGCTGCTGCAGCAGTTATTACTCTCTAAATCAATGGTCCTGGACACATCACTGTCACATGGGACAGGATGCATTGTGTGAACAAGAAGACTCATACCAAATGCTAATATGGAGATCCACAGGGGCTATAAAATCAACAAGCACATTTAGAAAAAATTCCTTTCAGCAAATAAAAGGAAGAACTTAAAGGAGTACACCTGCAAATCAAAATACTCTGCACAACATATTTTTTGGTAAATTTTGACTTTAGTTCACCTTTAATCACCTTTAAAATCAATTGACTTTGGAAGTGAATTGTGAATGATATTGAAGGTAGATCATCAGCCTATCGCTGAAAGGCTATGCCTGTGGTTCAGTGGGTGAGCATCCAGCCATGCCCCCTTCTGAGCTATATAAGCAGTTCCTCTCAGACTCCATCTGAAGCATTGTTTCTCTGCCAGCAGGAGGCTCTGTTGGTCTGTCTTCTCCCTTAGGGCCTGCTGGGGACTTGCCCCCGGCCCCAGTTCAGTTTTCCTTATGCTCTGAGCTCTGCTTGTTTTCTGAGGGATTCTGTTTGTGTATTTCTCCTGCCTTGGTTAGTTTTTGTTTTGCTTCCAGCTGCTGTGCGCTTCTTTGTGTGCTTTTTTTTTTTATGTTTTCCTGTGTTTCTGTTTTTTGGGTTTGTATTTTCGTTTTGGGGCTTTCTCATTTTCCTCAGCACTTTGTTGCTCTTTGTTTTCACTGTGTTTCTCATGTGCATGTGTTTCAGGCTCCTACCTAATCTCAGTTTTCCTGCTATTATTATTGCATGTCTCAGCTTCCACTGCAGTTGCTGCCTCCTGTGCTTCCCTTAATTGATTGCACCTGGTCCTGGCCTTGCTGCTCAGCTAGCAGCTACTTCCAGTTTTACCTTACCTTGCCTTGCTTCATTTTGTGCTAGGCCTATTTTACCTCAACAGCATTGCATTAAAGTACTGTTTAATTCCTGCTTCCATGCCTCAGCATTTCTTTATTTACTACACATTTCCTTCCTTAGGCCCTCGGTTTTCATACAGCCTTTTTGGGGATTTACATCTGCTCAAACATGTTTATTTGTACTCAGTGGGAATCAAGCCGGAGTCTGCTGCAATTCTATATTACTTTCTCCATGGATTCAAATCTGCTTACATGCAATTGTACCAAGCAATCATTACTGTTGTTTTCAAGTGCATTGTGGGCTATGCCTATAATTACTATGCTTGTTTAACTGTCCAGCTCAGCTACTGCTGGATGCTATAATTAATTACTGCAGGAAGATGTTAACTACTTTTGTATAAAGCTTCATTACACTCTGGAGGTCAGCTCAGCTTCAGCTGTCACTGTAAGCTAGTTTAAAATCCACATGTGGGTCACAACACTTTACCGTGGCTTCTTTGTTTTTCCTATGGCAGAGGATGGGAATTACATTGGCGAGTCATGGCCCTGTATGGTTCACACACCTCATGTTTGAAATACTGCCTTTGCAGCTAAAATCCTCAGAGTATTATGTCACCTTTAATTGGCATTCCTTATGGACTTGTTGGCATGTATTCCTTCCTGTTTACTTGCATGGATTGTCCTATAACCTTACCCAGCTAGCACCTCATACTGGATAAAGGACCTTGTTCGCCTGAGTTGTTTTCTCAGTCCTTCAACTTGAAGGAAGATCTCAATCTGTGAGAACTGGTGATTCCCTATCCCCCACCTTGGCCATCCACACTGGCATTCCACAAGGCTCCATCCTTGTCCCGTTGCTCTTCTCCATACTCCTCAATGACCTCCCCTCAGCCTGCTCCTCTACTTCCATCCATATGTATGCAGATGACACAGTCCTGTTTGCATCTGGGTCTTCTCCCTCAGAGTTAACATCCATGCTTCAGCTTGATTTTGACACTGTCCAGAAATGGTTCAGGTCAAATCATGTATCCCTAAATGCTAAGAAAATGGTCTCCATGTGCTACGGCATTAGGCAAAGGTTTTCTAGGCTCCCTTCCCACTCCACCTTCCAGACCATAGCTGGGGATATAATTGACAATGTACTCTCATTCAAATACCTTGGTGTCTGGCTTGACCGGCACCTTAGCTTTTCTCTGCATCTAGATGCCATTCACAAAAAATTCCACCCCATGCTTGGTGCCCTTTATAGAAACAAAAGCTGCATTCCTCTACCTGGTCACTGAGATATCATCTCTAAGATGATCCCCCCTCTTTGATTATGGTGATATTGTCTACAGTGTTGCACCTAAGTCCACCTTGGCCAGACTGGACCCCCTCTTCCACTCTTTCTGGCATTTTGCCTTGGCGTGCCCTTCCCATAATCACCACTGTTTTCCATACTCTACTCTCTTTCCCTCTGTTGGTAGATCGCCGCTTAATCCACTGCACCTCCTTCATTTCTAAATTCTGGCTGGCTTTGCTCCCCACTTATCTTAGCTCACTTCTCTCCTCTATGCTTCCCTCTGCTTACTCTCTCCGTAACTCAGGTTATTGCTCCCTGCTGCTCCCCTCTTGTAAATCCCTTGCTAGTCAGAATGACTTCTGTTTCCACTTTCTTTTTATCTAGAACTCTCTTCCCCTAACAGTTTGCTCTGCCTCCTCCAAACACTCTCTTTCCTCACTACTCCTAGCCCACACCGCTCCCTCCTGTAAATGCACATAACATAGTGTCCTGCCTCCACTCTTCTCTTTTTCCCTATTCACTAATGTACCTGTCCCCAAGCTCCTACACCTCGCTGCACCTCCCATTCCCCACTACCAAAGTATTACAACCTCTACACTCATATGCTCCCCCACATCCCAACTCTCTCTCACCTTTCCTCTCCCCTTCCTCCCTCCCTTCCTCCAACCCTCTCCCTCTCTATCTCTATCCCATCCTCACTCACCTCACCTACTACCTTAACAATATATACACTCTTCTTGCATCCACTTCCTTCTCCTCCACTACCTTCTTCACTCTCTTCTCTCTCCCTTTATCCTATGCCCTTCACTTTTGTCCCTCTCCACACACCCCTTTACTTCCAACTGTCTTCCTATCCTTTCATCCCATTTCCCCTTCTATCCTTCTACCCTCCCTCCTCTCTTTCCTCTCTCATATTTCTACTCCAGTTGCTCCTTCCTATTGCCTCTCCTGATGAATGACCTTTTCCTTCCATGTCCTATTCCTAACATTACAGCTTGCTATTGCCTTTTACCCCCTCACTCCTGATGTAATCAATTTGTATCACAATCAATTATGCCAGTGCAATACTATGTATTCTGCAAGTTGCTGTGCCTTATTGCTGTATATTATTACTGCACTTTTTACTTGTATTATGTACTTATCCACTCCTCCCTTCCACCAGAACACATCTGGAAATGAGCTTTGTGGCTCAGTATGTCTTTCCATGTAAACCTATTTTTAAATAAATAAATAAAATAAAATAAATTCTTCCTGCTTATCATGATTCAGAGTATTATCTGTTTACCATGCTGCACGTTGCTTTGCTTGCCCTATAACCTTGTCCAGCAAGTGCCTCGCACTGGATAAGGGACCAGGTTTACCAGAGATATTTGTGCAATCCTTACTGCTTATCATGCTTCAGCATATTACTGTATCTGTTCACCATGCTGCACATTGCTATACTATGTCATACAAACAATTGACAGAGCTGGCATACTAGTCATTGCAACACTATGTTGTAAAAATGGTTTGTTGGGGTACCAGCCCTTGCAACCCCACATTGCAAAAATGGTTGACAGTGTTGACGTACCAGCCCTTGCAACACTATGTTGTGAAAACGGTTGCAGCATTGGAGTATTGGCCATTGCAACAAAAACACCATGTTGTAAAAACAGTTTATTGGTATACCAGCCTATGCAATACTATGTTGCAAAAATGGTAGACATTGTTGGTGTCGTGGCCATTGCAACACTATGCTGTAAAAACGGTTGTTGGCGTACCGGCCCTTGCTACACTATTTTATGAAAATGGTTGACAGTGTTGGCATACCAGCCATTGCAACACTGTGTTGTAAAAATGGTCAACAGTGCTGGCATACCGGCCATTGCAGCACTATGTTGTAAACATTTTTTTTTTGGCTTACCGGCCCTTGCAACACTATGTTATAAAAATGGTTGACAGAATATAAAGTCCTTTTCCTGCAGTGTGAGAAGGTGTTACCTCCTCCTGCAGTGTGAGGAGGCCTTCCCTTCTCCTACAGTGTGAGGAGGTGTTCCCTTCTCTTACAGTATGAGGAGGCATTCCATTCTCCTGCAGTGTGAGGAGGCATTCCCTTCACCAGCAGTGTGAGGAGGTGTTCCCTACTCCTGCAGTGTGAGCATCTGAAAAGTTAAAGTCCCTCTCCTGCAGTGTGAGGAGGCATTTCCTTCTCCTGTAGTATGAGGAGGCATTCCCTTCTCCTGCTGTGTGAGGAGGCATTCCCTTCTCCACAGTGTGAAGAGGTGTTCCTTTCTTCTGCAGTGTGAGGAGGCATCCTGCTGGTCAAAGTACCTTCTCCTGCAGTGTGAGGAGGTGTTCCTTTCTCCTGCAGTATGAGCATTCAGAAAGTAAAGTCCTTCTCCTGCAGTGTGCAGAGGTGTTCCCTTCTCCTGCAGCATGAGCATTCAGAAAGTAAAGTTCTTCTCCTGCAGTGTGAGGAGGCATTCCCTTCTCCTGCAGTGCGAGAAGGTGTTCCCTTCTCCTGCAGTGTGAGCATTCTGAAAGTAAAGTCCTCCTGCAGTGTGAGGAGACATTCACTTCTCCTGCAGTGTGAGGACGCATTCCCTCTTCCCGCAGTGTGAGGAGGCATTCCTTTCTCTTGCAGTGGGAGGAGGTGTTCCTGTCTCCTGCAGTGTGGGGAAGCGTTCCCCTCTCCTGCAGTATGAGGAGGTATTTCCTTCTCCTGCGGTGAGGAGGCATTCTGTAAGTTAAAGTACCTTCTGCTGCAGAGAAAAAAGGTGTTCCCTTTTCCTGCAGTGAGAAGGCATGCCTGTCAGTGAGAAGGCATTCCTGTCTAAAACCATCACTAAACAAAAATACCCCAAGCCTGGGGGGAAGGCGACCTAGACCTTGGATCCTCAGAGATTTCCTCCTCAAATGTTTTTTTTTTTCCTCTCCTCTTTGCGGAAAGTCATAACACTTACTTAGGTTTAGTAGTATTCCCTAGTTTATTCATGTAAGTTCTGCCATTGGATGGAGGTGGATGGTGACCCTGCTGGCCATTCCCTTTCTCCTTAGGAAGCCCTCTGCTGTCATCGGCATAATCCATTTTGTCCATGCTATCCTGCTAACTTGTACTTCTCATCAATACTTTATCAAGCAACCTCTTGCTTCAGTCTGCTTCTTTACCTCAAGTAAATGATCACTGCTAACATTCTTTTGGAGGTTCCTTCCTAAGGTACCTTTAGCCAAGGGAACCTTCCCACGGCACCTGTAGGAGTTGAACACTCTTTAAGGGTTCCTTGCCTTTGGTACCCCTACAGGATGGTAATTCCACAAGGAACAGAGAGTGCAAACAGCCATAACAGAGTAAAACAGTTGCACAATCAGAACACTATACTAGTTGCGTAGGCTGTAGAATTGAAAGGCTACACCTGTGGTTCAATGGGTGAGCAACCAGCCACACCCACTTCTGAGCTATATAAGCAGTTCCTCCCAGCCTCCTTCTGAAGCATTTTTCTTTGCCCCACTACCTTCCCCTCCTCCTTCAGTAGCTTGCCTCTCTTCTCTGGGGGGGGAAGGGCCTTCCTTAGGTACCTTTAGCCAAGGGAAGTTTCCCACTGCACATCTAGGGGTTGAACCCTCTTTGAGGGTTCCTTGCCTTTGGTGCCCCTACAGGGTAGTAATTCCTCATGAAATAGAGATTGCAAACAACCACTACAGAGTAAAACAGTTGCACAAGCATAACACTACTTGTTGTGTAGGCCATCGAACTATAGATTAAGTGCTGGATTATTGAAACATCATAATATTTATTAAAGATTTATAGATTTTTAGAAAAGGTAAAAGGTCTTTTTATGTTTGCTTGTGAATCAGCTCTGACACTGATGCACGTGCCCTAAGTTACATTTTCAATTTTCAGAGTAAATAATTGTAAGTGTTCCCATGCTTATTTTTCAACACAAAACATATTGCCATGTTCAGGACAAAGTCCACTTGGAGTCCATCTGGCCTATGCTCCACTGGGAGGGATTTAGGCAAGTGAGGTGCGTATCCTGCCTGCAGAGCTCTGCACCTGTGGACAGGTGCATGCAACTGGTATTCCCCAATGGCTGCATCCTGTCCACAGGCATGCCCCCCCCCCAGTGTGCAGCACTCCATGAGGTGGCCGGGGGGGGAATCGTGGACCCAGGAGAGCATCTAATCGGATGTCCATCCCGGGACCAATAGTGGATCCCTTACGCGGTGGGGGGTGTGTTGGCTGTGCTCCCCCGTGGATGTTTGCATGGCCAGTGGCTGTGGAAGTGAGAGGTGGGTAGTGCTGCTGACTGTGAGGTGCCCCCGATCTGATGGGGAGGTATGGGGTTGGTGCCATGGGTATGTGTATTTGTGTGGGAGAGTTGTTTGCGCGCCAGCTCACTACACCACCCAGTGCCCGGGGAGCCACAGAGGCAGGTGGGTGAGGAGGATACATGCAGTCCTGGGGCCAGTGCCCCCATATGTGTGTGTGTGTGTGTGTGCGTGTGTGTGTGTGTGTGTGTGTGTGGAGGGGGGCTTGGCATGCACGGGGATGGTGGGAGCTCTGCAGGATGTTGGTTTGAAGGCCCTAGGCAGCCACTGGATGTATCAGCAGTGGTCCCCCCCTTGGTGTGGGATGGATGCATGGGGCATGTAGGGGACTTATGGCAGGGTTTCCCAGGAATACCTGCTGACCCCTATGCACCCAGGTGCACAGCACTATGCAGCTTTGTGCATGCCGCGTAGTGCTGGCACACCTCCCACCTGCTCCCTGTGTGTTGAGATCCACGCGGGTGGGGGATCAGGTGCGTGGGAGATGTGCGCCCCCCTTCGTGCATCCCACACAGGGGACGCAATGGGCGTGGGGTGTTTCCGTGCCTCACACATGAGGCACAGAGGTGCTCCATGCCTTCGAGCATATGGCCCCATATGTTTTTCTCAGAGTGCTTAAAATATGCATAGCTCATGCATGGATGAATTCACATCCATTCAGGGACACCTTGCTCAGATGAGCATTCTCTTTTCCTCAGGAACACACAGAGGTATCAGGCAGGCACAGCTTTATATATGCTACAAGATAGGAGGCTTGAACCTAGAAAATTACATTTTGATTGAAAAATAACAATGAACTAATGAATGAGGCAACATGGGCAGCCTAGATACAGTCAGCAAGCATGTAGTCTTTGACAGGAACACTGGTCCCATCGGACCAAAAATAAATCCAAAAAGCTGATATTGCCCAAATGTGAATAGAAAATATAGCCCCCCCTTCAAAAAAAAAATGGGCATTGCCCAAATGTGAATAGAAAATATAGCCCCCCTTCAAAAAAAATGGGTGTCACTTTCCCTGCTTAAGTAATTTGATTTAAAAACACAGTAAGAAACATCGGTTGCATTAAATGCATATTTCAACATCATTTCATCAGAAAAATTAAGAGACAATATTAAAAGTATCTGTATGCATCAAGTCCCATCGTCACAGCACACATTCAGAATGCATATGTAACTGCTGCGCCATCTACGCTCAACAACTACACAGTGAATACCAGCAAGTGAACATGGTGGGCATTGGGGGATGCTAGTTTATTAGTTGCCTCTAGTCATTTATCTGTAGTCACTGGTCACCAGGCTGTTGTAATCATTATACAAAAGGGGTTGACAGATAACACATCCGGTAAAAATGCAGATCACCACTACAAACAAAAGCTCTAGTCATGATATGTACACAGTGGAAAACAACAGCAGGTTATCACAACCCTCACTGTGTATCTGCTATTATCACCACTGTGTACATGTCATCATCACAACACTGCCAAACTACATTCAAGTTCCCCCCCAGCCTGCACTGCTTCATGTTAAAGAAAACATTTAACTGCACCTGATAGAAGTAAAAAAGCCCATTGCTAACAACAGCGAAACAGCACCCGAAGAAAAATGAACACCACACAGAACAGGTAAATAATTAAATCACAACAAATATATCCTCACAACACAAGTGCCAAGGGGTCAACCCCTATTGTATAAAATGGAAACGTGATGGGCAGTCATACGATAGCGAATATATCAACATTCATGGCAAGTGAGCTTGGGGTTTAATCACTCACGGCTCTGCTTCGCAGAGCTACTCGTGATAACCCCGAGCTCACTTGCCACTCATACTGATATATCCGCTATTGTATGACTGCCCATCATGTATCCCCTTATTATCATGTGGGTAAAATTGTAACCGATTTCATGCAAACCCTGGTCTTCACAATGACAGTAAAGGGTAGTAAAGGTACATCACCAGTCCAACACTACATTTTAAATGACAAATGCATATCTATTAAAACTTTTTTGATAATTTTTTGCCTCTCCTCCTGCAGACCTGTGCAACCCTCCAGACCAGCCCTTCTGGCCCCATCAAATCATTCGGCATTGTGTGGACTTACTGAAAAAAGCTCATGTGCCCCCAACAGCTCCCCCCCGGCACATTGGCAGGACCCCAAAATACTGTACCCGCATCCAGTTCTGGAGTAGCCAGCCATGTCACCAGTGCAGGGCCTGGGGAAGGTCATTCCTTCATGCTGCCATTGCCTTGCCAGTATTTCTCCATTTTTCTCCCCCCTGAGGTGCTGACCAGGGGATGTAATTCAACCATGGGCATCATCCACCAGTGTCCCTCCAGACCACCAAGCTGCGCCAGAGTGCACTGCCACCTGTGGTCATCCAGATGGCAGTCAAGCAGTGCAGCAGACTACTCTTCATCCCTGTATGAGGAGAGCATTCTCTGGGACAATCAAACCTCCTCTGTTGTCTGGCCCTCAATGTATCGGGCTCGCTTCCAATCCCATGTTACTGGCATTACGAGCAGCAGCACTACTACTGTGCAGACAGGCTGGCTACTAAAGTATTTTTTTATGCTTATTTAAGAGAAATAAATTGTTAAATAAAGTGAAGCAAACCTTTGTATTAGTCCCAGGATGCACCGTGAGATGAGCAACTTGTTGATCAGTGTGTTTTTCTGGTTACTCTCTTCAATAAATAAATAAAATTTAAATAATTACAATCAGTTTTTAGTAGCCATTGGCTACTTGACTACTGAATTCCATAAAACTTGGGCAAAAGTCTAAAGTAATGGGTATAAACCCTGGTGTTTAATATATTAGTAAAGGGTACTAACGATACACAATTCAGATATCACTATGTAAACCCCCACCAGTCCCTTATTTAACCAGTAAGCACACCTCCCATAGTCTAGGGGAAAAGAGAGGGGTGGGGTTACATTGATTTGCCACCATTAGACAAGGTGGAATATGCAAGATGGAGTAGACATAAAAACAAACACAAACCAAGTGTGGCTGCTAACTGGCACACACCTGGCTGGGACCAATACCATGGCCACAACCCAGGTCCCGGGGAGAAAACATTTGCTCAGGGCTATGCTAGGTTTGCACTTCTAGACAGGGGTACCCAAGTAACTCCACACACAGAAAGCAGTAACATAAATATCCAAACCAGGTTGGGATTCTAGAGGGTGGCTTTATTCCATAACACAGTAGGAACAACACAAAGTGAAGATGGACCGTCAAGGGTTACACACACGGTAAATGCAGACATCTGAGGTACAGAACACCAAATTCCGATATTGTATAGGATGACTGTAGAACTTGTGGACTAGCCACCTGCAGAATGCACACTTTCTCCTGGAAATGGCACGCATGGCCAGTACTTGGTCACTTCCCATATGGCATAGAATAAGTTGTGGCACACAGACCACGAAGGAGCACAAGAGGCTGAAAACTCACAGAACCCACATACAAGGGATAAACTGGAGAAAACCCAATCACTGGGGAAGAACTGGAGAAAACCCACTCACTGGGGCAAAACTTTCTTCAGGTATTGGCCACATGCACTGACAGAAAAGAACAAAGGTGCCCTTCAGAACCTGCAGTGCTAAACTGGTCACTCCAGATGGGGGTCTCCCACCTTTTGTTTTCAAGTTCATACTCGGCCATCCCTCTGGTAAATACACCTCACACAGTACCAAAATTGAAGATGCTCTCTAGAAATGTATTTCACACTTAACATCCTCACAGGACACCACATGGGTGTCAAAGGTAAAAGTTCTGTTCACTTGTAAGGTCACATACTGGACTCCATAGAGGACAGCCAACTTTTAAACTGTTTTAGGTGACAGGGTCCCTTTGTACAGAGAATTCACCCAAGAAAATGCAGGTACCAACTGTCCAATGTCACACAAAACAAGAGTACTCACAGAAGATGTACACATGGCAGCTTCACCAAATGTCCTGGTAGGATCAAGGGGATTTCCCCTAACATCCTGGCAGCCTGCTCCATCCCTCCTGGGATGAAACACAAAAAAATCCCTTAGAGTCAGTTTCCACCACTTCACACAAGCTGGAAGATTGCTGAACTCCAATTGGGTGACAAAGAAAAATGAAAAGGAACACTGCAGCTCTATATCAGTCAGAGCTACTGCTGGATCTGCAACTACACTCTGCAGACTCCAGCCACCAACTGAATACAGAATTCTATCTCCCTCTCTCACAACAGCTGGCCATGGCTTACGCCTCTGCGATGGTTCTAAATGACATCACCCCTCCAGCTGTCAGGTGAGACTGACAACAGAGGGAGAGAAAGAGTAAAATCCATTTACTGAAAAATCACTAGCTTCTTTCCCTGCCTGCCCCTAATTCTAATGGGATTCTTGTAACCCCTGGGAACAAGGGGGTTACACCCACCCATAGCCAGGTAAATGACTGTCCACAGTCATTCTCTTACCCGGCACCAGATCATCCTACCCTATGTGCTGCCTAAGGGGAGGTAGCGTTACCTTCTCCCCTACCATGTGCTAGGCACAGGCAGACAACACTAAGGGCCCAGAGGCCATTGGCTGATGCATGAGCCCCTACTATATGATCTTACTATGGAAAATCAGTGGCTCTGGTGGACTGCCAAAAGCATGCCCTAATAGATCAGAACTTCAGCCCCTCTGGCCAGTCAGGACCACAGCCTGTCTATTCCCCTAGCCCTCTAGGGAAAACCTATCTATCCATACTACCCACACCGGGGAATATCCTCCCAACCCAGGGTACCTGCAAACCAGTAACACCAGACAGCAATAACACTATACAAAGCATTACACTCCTACATCCCCCACACATACACCTGTGGAAGAAAACAATAGCTAACACATGTTAACTACTGCACAATTCTAAAACACTCTAAAGAACAGGAGAACTCAGATGAATTCCCAAATCCTCTTCTGGTATCCTCATTTTTATTCGTCAGGAGCACCTGAAAGAGAAAACAAAACAAAAAAAATCCCAAATCTGCATGCCACAGTGTCACAACTCCTCCATCAAATACTAAAGAATCCCAAAAATATTTTGTAGAAAAGTAGAAAATAGTAGAAAACACTGACATTATGTACAATGCACTTTTTGGGGAATGGAATACCCTGAAAGTCCCATCTAGTGACAGAAAGTTGTTGCCCCAAGTCAAGGTCCATGAAAGAGTCTCTCCTGGGCTGAAGCCCGCTGAAACACAGTTCTTGAAGCACTGTAGTCCAAAAGGGAGAGTCTTTGTGGACAGTTCAAACAGTTTGTAAAGTCTGCCAGGTGTAAGATGTGTATTGCAAAGTTAATTAGATCATGGAAAAGTTTAGACTTACCAGTCCCTTGAAGATCAAACAAACAGGATTACCTACTTCTCCAGCCAAAGACTCTCCCCCTCTGGCAGCATTGTTCAGACACAGCTGGTTGATGTCCTCTGGAAAACAGGCGATGAAACAGGAAAACAGCTGGGCTTTTGTCATCTTGGAAATCGAATCATGGAACAGGAAAAACAGCTGGGCTGATGTAATCTGGCATACCAGGCGATGAATCAGGAAAACAGCTATGATGAAGTCATTTGGAAGTCCAGGCGATGAAACTGGAAAGGCACGCTGCTGAGCTGATGAATCTTGGATGCAGCTTGGATCCTGGAACACCAATCTGGTGGAATCTATGGATACAGCAACTGCAGGATGGCAGACACTTCGCTACCACTGTTCTGCTTCCCTCGGGGTAGGCATGGGCATATTCACAGGGAGTGACATCTTTAAGGGAAGTACCACTCTGGGTCAGGTGCAGGAACTATGACCCCATCTGGGTGTTAGTAGTTGATGTTGTGGAATGTCTCATTCCCTGCTTTGTCCACAAATCGTACAATGTCCATAAACAATGTCCTGCTCAATTTCCAGAATGTCAGTCTATCACTGATAACTCTATCTCTGACACAAGGGGTTGCACCTGGATGCAGATTCTTGCTTGTTTCTTCCAATAACCAGGATTGACTGTTCTGGTCAATTTCCTCCCAGATTCTACGAGGAAAAGTAGGAAAGGACCTTCCATATATGGCATTTGCCCTCCTACAAACCAGTCTCTCCTCCTTACTACGCTTCATAAGTACATGGCCCTCGGCACATCTGGGGGTGGCCAGTCCTGTTTCATCCAGTGCCGCATACTTAAAGAATGAAAGAACTTGTCACCGACATGGCTGCAGAAAGGGCAGTGGAGTCACCAACTTCTCTCTCTGGCTCCTCCAAGGCCAGAGCTTGAGGCCACTTACTGGGACCCTCAACATGAACATACATATCCTCATCCTCCTCTTCCTCACTTAGGACCTTGGCCGAGGAGTGAGCAGTCATCCTCACTCCTGAGACAGTCCACTCCTCACTGGGTGTGGAGGTAGACACCTCCCAATCCAAAGTTTCTTGAACTTCAACCTCCCCAACTAGGCTAGGACTAGGACCCTCTATCCATGGGTCCACGGATCCTTCCTCCACACTGTCCATATGAGACACAGGCGAGGAAATATCACGAGATGTCTGCCCTTGCAGTAAATCCACACTCTCTTCCTTTGTACCACACTCTACGGGGCCTTCTCCAACAGGTTCAACCTGGTGCTGTGTGCTACATGCAGGGTTTCCTACTTTGGTTCAGGTGGAAGCCAGATGAATTCTTTGGGCTGGATATTCAAACTGCGCCATTCTGTGGTGCAAGCTCTTGCGCTGCTCAAAATAGTTGCGCTGGGGTGTGGCCGGGGCGATATTCAATGGAGTTGCGCTATTGAGCAACTCCTTTGAATATCACCCCTTGGCCACAGCCACTGTGCATGGTGCAGTGGAACTTGCGCCACCGCAAGTGGTCAGAGTGGAGCATTCAAGATGCGGTGGTGCAAGTTCCATTGCGCCATGCGCAAATTTCCAATATTCAAAAGATGACATGCAAATGGGGCCATAATTCAATGCAAGGCGCAGGGGGGGGCCATTTGCATCTACTTATGGCCCCATTTGCATGCCATTAGCATGCAGGTGCACCGATCCCCAACGTCTTGCGCCTGGCACCCTGCCAGACAGCAGCCGTCGGGGACCAATGCCCCCTGCAGCCCGATCGCGGGCAAAACCATAGTAATCCCCACCCCCCCGACTGGCCCGATTGCGGGCATAACTGTAGTAATCCCCCACCCCCCCAACTGGCCCGATCGCAGGCATAACTGTAGTAATCCCCACCCTCGACTGGCCCGCTGGCCAAGGGCAAACTGCTATAATAATTCCACCCCGACTGGCTCGCGATCATGGGCAAACTGTAACTCCCACCCCACTAGTTGACACGGCAAACCAGTGTAATGCCCACCCCACCACCAGCCCGATCGCGGGCAGAAGAGAGTTCAACCCCCAAGAACAATATCCCTGGTGGTCCAGTGGACCGTGAAGCCCGATCCACGGGCATTAGAGTCAACCCCCAGGTCCAAGTACCTGAATGAATTCATTCACATATCTGGACTGCCTTGTATGGTATGGGCTGCCGCCCATTGGCTCTTACTCTGAACCAATGGCGTGCAGCCCTACAGCAGTCAGTCGGTGGGGGTGGCGGGGTGGCGGCAGGCGGGTGGGTGCTTCGCCCGTCGGCTGATGGGGAGCGGTGCAGGGGCTCCGTGGGTGGGTGGGGGTGGGAGACCAGATCACCAGGGTACTTGGACCGGGGGTTGACACTAATGCCAGTGATCGGGCTTCACGGTCCACTGGACCACCAGGAATATTGTTCTTGGGGGTTGAACTCTGTTCTGCCTTGATCGGGCTAGTGGCGAGGTGGGAATTACTACTGGTTTGCCCGCGATTGGGTTAGTGGGGGGGTGGGAGTTACTACAGTTTTGCCTGTAATTGGGCCAGTCAGGGGGGTACTATTATGCCCACGATCGGGCTGCAGGGGGTCACAGGGAAGAAGTGGAGGGCCACCCACAAGTGGCAGCTGCTGTGTTGCGCCCTGCAATGCGGCAGCTCACCTGTGGGTGGCCCTCGACTTACTCTTTTTTTTTTGCTCAAAGTCATGCAGGCACAGGTTGGGGGTTGCGCCTGCACAACTCTACACAGCCCAGCTGAATATCAGGCTGTGCAGTTTATGCATGGTTCCTCCCCCTCCGGTTTAGCATGCCTTCATTAGCATTGCGCTGTTGCTCAGCATGACTTGGGGGGTGCAACTGCCTCCTTCTGAATATGGCAGAATGGCGCAATTTCGGACTTGCGCAGGCGCACCCCTATTGCGCATGGCGTAACCCTTTTGATTATCCAGCCCTTTGTGCCTTGCACAGAGCATACTTCACTAGGCAACCAGAACAATGAGGAATTAAAAGCACATCCCTTCCAGCCTTGATGCACAATAAGCATATTCTCACAGGGTAGTTGGGAATTGCAACATGTGGATGCAACCATTCACTGTAGAAAACTTGCTCTATTTCCTTTAGTTTAGCATCCTCCTCTGCTATCATTGCTCGGGCATGATCCGGGCAGCAGGATGTTTCTGAAGTCATGTCTGCAAATTAAACACTGAACAGTCACTTAAAATGGCTCCCTGCTGCTGTGTTTGCATTTACTGCCCCACTCTGTAATGGTGGCGGCAGCACTTCCTCTGGCATCAAATTTGCTTCTGACTCAAACATACTGTGCATCCGACCTTTCTGCTACTGATTTCTGCCCAAACTGTATTTGACTGCACTGCTTTAACACTTCTCAGCACATTCATATGATTTTTTGCAGGACTTTACGATTAGCACAGAAATCAATGATTTACACATGCTTAAAGTCACTGAAAGCCACAGTATTTCTTAACAGGATTGCGTATCTATTGCAGCCTAAAAACAACGCATAGTCTCTCACTGGCTTAGAACATTATACTGTTGCTGAATCCATATAAATGCTCACAGTCTATGCTTCAGAATTTTTGTTTGTTGTGTTTGGCACTGTTAAAACTCACAGGCCTTCTTTACAACACAATCTCACTGCTCACACACAGATCCAGCATGGCTTTTAAAATCACAACACAGTTTGAGCACAGTTATTCTGAATGGTACTCACTGATTCAGTAGCTGGTTTGTTCCGATGGAAATTTCTCGGCCTACAGCTGATCCTGGAAGGCCTCTGGGTTGAAACAGGCTGGCAATCCCGACGATTGTTACTATGAACACCACACTTACTTCCCAGTCGGTCAGATAATGGGTCAAGCCCGATTTTGAACAGAAAAGTCTGTATTTACAGATTTAGAATGTTCATAGTCCCCTCGATAGTTTCTCCTGGCTGACCAGCTCGCACACCACTAGCTCTCTCCTTCTCGAACACTGGGCAGCACTCTGAAGCTGACTAGGGGTGGGACTGATTGCAGTCTCACCAATCACTTGACTCCATGCAAATGAGCCTCTCTCTCTCTCTCTCCTCACACTCTTCCTCCATGGGGATCATCGAGCAGGGCAAACTTTAAACTGCAAACTGAACTTTTTTTCTTGGCTGAACTATCATGGCAGGAGCGCCGTTTTTGACCATTTCTTTACTCAGAACTTGGTTATTTCTTTAGCGACTCCCCCAATTCTTACACAAAGAACATGACATTTTCAGGGCCCATTTATCTCTCTGTGTCCCAAAGTCCACACTACTTTTGGCACTTAAGACTTAACATTTTTAAAGTTCTGTAACATTCTTGATGCAGTACAAGGGCATATACATTCTGGCTTTACAGTCCCTTGGTAATGCTGGCACAAATACACAGCAGCACTTGAAAAGCAGGCACACAGCGGCACATACAGATGGCCCTATCCTAGGCAGATCCTTTTGCGTAAAGCTTCCAGTTTTGGGCTATCACACTGCCAGACAGACAAATGCTAGCCATACCCCAAGTAAACTATCCTCTGTTTTATCCCCAAATTAAACAACATCAATGGACAAGTCCCCATATTTTTAACCCCCCCACCTGCCCCTTATTTAACCAGTAGGCACACCTCCCATAGTCTAGGGGAAAAGAGAGGGGAAGGGTTACATTGATTTGCCACCATTGGACAAGGTGGGATATGCCAAATGGAGTAGACATTATAAAAACAAACACAAACTAAGTGTGGCTACTAACTGGTACACACCTGGCTGGGACCAGTAGCATGGCCACAACCCAGGTCCTGGGGAGAAAACGTTTGCTCAGGGCTATGCTAGGTTTGCACTTCTGGACAGGGGTACCCAAGTAACTCCACACACAGGAAGCAATAACATAAATGTCCAAACCAGGTTGGGATTCTAGAGTGTGGCTTTATTCCATAACACAGTAGGAACAAAACAAAGTGAAGATGGACCCCCAAGGGTTACACACACAGTAAATGCAGACATCTGAGGTACAGAACACCAAATTCCCATATTGCATAGGATGACTGTAGAACTTGTGAACTAGTCACCTGTAGAACACACACTTTCTCCTGGAAATGGCACACATGGCCAGTACTTGGTCACTTCCCATGTGGCATAGGATAAGTTGTGGCACACAGACCATGAAGGAGCACAAGAGGATCAAGACTCGCAGAACCCACATACAAGGGGTAAAACTGGAGAAAAAACACTCACTGGGGTAGAACTGGAGAAAACCCACTCACTGGGTAGAACTTTCTTCAGGCATTAGCAACATGCACTGACAGAAAATTACAAAGGTGCCCTTCAGAACCCACAGTGCTAAACTGGTCACTCCAGATGGGGGGGTCTCCCACCTTTTGTTTCCAAGTTCATACTTGGCCATCCTTTTGGTAAATACACCTGACACTGTACCAAAATTGAAGATGCTCTTCAGAAATGTATTTCACACTTAACATCCTCACAGGACATCACATGGGTGTCAAAGGTAAAAGTTCTGTTCACTTGGAAGGACATATACTGGACTCCACAGAGGACAGCCAACTTTTTAACTGTTTTGGGTGACAGGGTGCCTTTGTCAGAGAATTCACCCGAGAAAATGCAGGTACCAACTGGGCAGTTTCACACAAAACAAAAGTACTCACAGAAGATGTACACAAAGCAGCTTCACCAAGTGTCCTGGTAGGATCAATGGGATTGCCCCTAATATCCTGGCAGCCTGCTCCATCCCTCCTGGGATGAAACACAGAAAATCCCCTTGGAGTCAGTTTCCACCACTTCACACAAGCTAGAAGATTGCTGGACTGCACTAGGGTGAGAATGAAAAATGAACAGGAACACTGCAGCTCTATATCAGAGCTTCTGGATTTGCAACTACACTCTGTAGACTCCAGCCACCAACTGAATACAGAATTCTATTTCCCTCTCTCACAACAGCTGGCCATGGCTTATGCTGCTGTGAGAGTTCTAAATGACATCACCTCTCCAGCTCCCAGCTGTGACTGACAGAGGGAGAGACAAAGTGAAATCCATTTACTGGAAAATCACTAGCTGCCTTCCCTGCCCTGCCTACCACTAATTCTAATGGGATTCTTGTAACCCCTGGGAACAACTATATATATATATATATATATATATATATATATATAATTTCTGTTTATTGACAATTTTTTTATTTCTGGCAGACAGAAAAAAACAACAACAGCTGCTATATGTCATGGCAAAATGAAACTATGTGGTCAGATATGGCTTTTCAGATACTTTGGAGCAAATATTAATTACATGAAAGTCTCAGTCAAAAATGAAAAGCATGATATTGCCTACGTGTATGTACAATTCAACCTGAAACAGTAATATCCTATGCAGATTTGGTACCTGTTGTATGTTAAAGGAGTAGATTAAAAAAAGGAAAAACACTAGGAATTTAAATAAATACTGTGGAACAAAATCTGATCCCTGTGTCATAAATTGTAGTTCCCAATGTCTCCAGATAAGTTCAAATTTGGGCAGACATCACTATGTTTCTAAATAGCAAATGCACATATATTATAAATGCATTATGGATATGTATTAACATTTAGTTTAAATAAGGATAACTGCTCTGTTATATAATTATATAATAATAGTATGTCATTTCTTTTCCCTATGGAAACCCTATTATAATTTGTCATCATATCCTGCTTGTTATTGTGGTGAACATGTACCAGGCTTCCCAGCAACACACATGGATTCACCCACAGCCAGCAACCTAATATGGCATGGCTGGCACTTTCAACCTAGCCATATGAGCTCAGGCTGTGATCTGCTCCATGCGAGTGGGAGAGGGGGAAGACAATGACTGAGACATAAAAAAGGCTGTGGGTTGAGTGCCTTCCTCCCCTGACCCTGAGTACCACTCCTGCAGCTATGTTTAAAAGCCAAGAAAGGTTATTTGGCAAAGGTGGGGTGGGCAGCAGAGCGACTGCAGCTGTAGCAACAAAACTGATGCCCTTCCGCAATTTCTTTGAAGTGAAAAATGAACACCAGCAATTATATAAAACAAAATAGGGCTGGCAGTATAACCTAGGGATTAGAGTAATGAGCTGTGAAGGGAGCATTGTGATGGAATTAGACCTGGGTTTGCTTCTCTTAACTTCCACTTTTACAGTACTTGACTCTGAGCAAGTCTCTTAACCACTCCAAAGTTCCTAGGTTGGCCCTGAAAACAGGCATTTGTTTCTAGTGGGCCTTATCTGGTTAAGAAAGAATAAAAAGAAAATGAAGAGGTGTCTAAACTCAAGTTATATATACACCCTTATGGGATGCTTTTATAAATTACTCAAACTTGGGGTTTATGTAGCATCCCACACACTGGGTGTGTATAAAATTTTTGATATGCACACCTTCCTATGTATTATTCTATATGTAATTACTGGTCAGTGTGTTTATTAACCAGACTGACATGCATTTCAAATGCCATATTAACTGGCCAGTTAATATGGTACAAGTGTCAATCCAATCAGATGCCTTCCATTTTTTTTTTATTTTATCATAGCTTTCATACTGGTGAACACACAGAGATCTGTTTCATAGGGGTGTGTGAGTACATAAATAGTATTTCCCAAATGCCATGAAAAATGCATTATTCATTATTCAGATATGAATAATGAATAGTGGCACTATTCACGCTTATTTCTATTCGGGAAACACTAAAGCAAAAAAAAAAATAAAAAAAAGAAAGAAGCAGCCCCCTGCCCGCCTCGCCAGCACAATTATTTAAAATATCACCCCATCCACCCACTCTCTGCCACAAGCCCAATTCCACCCTCCCTTCCCCAACACCCACAATGATAGGTTTTAAACACACTCCCATGATGGGTGACAGGCACAACCCCCCTCCCCACACACACAGCAGGCCACTGTCTCATCAAGTGCTTTTCCTCTTCTATAAATCAATTTGGAGGCAGTATAGTGCAGTGGTTTAAGGCTCTGAGCTACAAATCTGGAGACCTGGGTTTGAATCCCACAGCCCTCACTTGCATACAGTGTGACCCTGAGCAAGTCACTTAACTTCCCTGTGCTCCCAGGTTGCACCTGTAAATAAGCTTTCAGCTTAGTGTACCTCACCTGGTTAAACAATTGGAAAAAGAAAAAAATTGTATTCCCCTTCCCTGGCAGCAGCACCCAACTCCCACCCTCCTCCCCTTTCTTTCCAGCACACAAATTTTGTATTAACAGAAGGCCCCCCAGGTGCAGTGAAGGCAACCAACACAACCTGTTTTTCTGCATGGCCGGCCACCTTCTAGTGAATGGCAGTGCTCATGCAATTGCTCGCGTAGTAAAACAGCTGATCACATGATGTTTTTCTCTCTAACCACTTCCGCTGGTAGGCTGCTCCATGGCTCAGTCACCCACTCTGTAAAGTAAAACTTTCTCATGTCCCTCCTGAATCCCACCCCCCTCAGCTTCCACTCACGTCCCTGTGTTTTTGACACAGTTTACCTTATTCATTCCTTTCATGAACATAAAGGTCTCCATTATGTTTCTCTTTTTCCTTCTGGCCTTCATCAAGCACTTGTTCAGTGACATGAGTCATTCCTCATAGGATCTATCCTGTTGGTCCTGAATCCTTCTAGTTACCCTGTGCTGCATTGTCTGTATTCTATCTTTGTTTTTCCTTAAGTGGGAATGCCAGAACTGTGCACATTATTCCAAACGCTCCTCACCAATGATCTATGGAGAGGTAATATTCTCTATTTCCTGCTACAATTGAATCTCCTCCCAACACACCAGACATTCTTGTTGCCTTGCTGTAGGCCTTGTTACATTGGCTGAATTGTTTTAGGGAGTCGCTTATGATAACTTTCAGGTCCCTTTCCTCTGAAGTAGTGCCCAGCTTAACCCCTCCCATCCAATATTCTGTCTTGGGGTTCTTGATCCCTCTAAGCATCACCGTGTACATTTTGGTATTGAATTTAACCTGCCAGATTTTGGACCACTTTTCTAACTTCTTCAGGTCCCTCTGTATCTCCCTTGTTAATGCCTCACTGTCTATCCTGCCACAAAGCTTAATGTCATCTGTGAGGAGATGCATCTTACCCTGTATTCCTTCTCCTGTGTCACTGATGAACATATTGAAAAGGACTAGTCCCAGGACCTCCCTCTCCCTTAACATAACCCTGTTCACCACAACCCTCTGCTGTCTCCCTTTCAGCCAACTTCCCACCTATCTAACTAGGTCCTTTATTGCATCCAAATACTCTAACCGTTGAAGCAATCTTCTTTGTGGCCACAAGTTGAATGGTGTACTGAAGTCAAAGTAGAGAAAATCCACTGACTGCCCCTTATCTACTGTTCTTTGTGCCTATTTAAGGAATACTATCAGACTGGTCTGACAAGCACTCCCTGCCACAAACCCATGCTGTTTATTATCCTGGAACCCATTTCTCTCTGGCACGTTACTAGGTCCTCCTTGACTCGTGTCTCAATAAAGTTTAACCACAATGGAGGTAAGACTGATGGGCCTGCAGTGATCCAACTGCTTGTTGCCCCCTTCTTTGTGGAGCAAAACCACATTTGTTACCCTTCAATCTTTCAGAACTACCCTTGATTGCAGTGAACTACTGAATAATCCTGCCTGGGGCACAACCAGTTCTGATGCTAGTTCCCTGTGTACCCTTGGGTGCAATCCATCTTGCCCTGGGGCCTTATTTACTTTCAGGGCATTAAGACCTTTTCTGATTCTGACCCTTTTCCCTATAATTGCCACCTGTCCCATTTCTGAGATGCCCTTTTGCAGCAGCCTTTATTCTGCTTTCTGGCAAGGGCCTGCTATCTGGTTCCTTGTCACTAGGGTAAACTAAAAAAAAGTGCCAGGCATCTC
Organism: Neoceratodus forsteri; assembly: GCA_016271365.2. Classification (NCBI taxonomy): domain Eukaryota; kingdom Metazoa; phylum Chordata; order Ceratodontiformes; family Ceratodontidae; genus Neoceratodus; species Neoceratodus forsteri. Next base: position 1,731,956,846 of record CM057450.1, on the reverse strand, counting down.
TGCGAGTGCAAGTCACAGAAACAAGATACAGTGATTGCGCACTATGCTGAAAACAGCATAGGCGATGCTCCCAATGGGATCCAATATGTCACATTCATACAATTTTTTATGCGGGGGCTGTGCCCCTGCACTTTCCATGTATGAAACTTCACCCCCTGCACCCCACTTCTAAAATCTAGTCAGCTCCAATGGGGGGCCTGACACTGTGGTACAGGAAACACTCTGGGAGGTGGCTATTGGGGGGGGGGGAGACTCAAGAAACCAAAACGAGGGGACAGGGGACCATGGAGGAAAAATATGGGGTAGGGGAAAGGGTCACAAAAAAAAAAATTTTAACTGCAAAACACATAAAAATATAAAAAATTCTCTACCCACCCCAGGCCAGCACAGAACCCAATACCTGCTGAACTATAGACATCCACCACCTCCACAAGACCAGACAGCCAGCTTGAGATCATGTGGCCAAACTTCCTCCCATATACTCTGCAAAGTGAGCTCCCTCCTACTGTTGCTGTATTTGTTCCTCATGGTTATTGTTCCATCACACTCGCTATAGCAACGTTCACTACCATACATCCTCGCTGTCTTCACAGGTGGTCAAATTGAGTTTGTTCAAACCAAGTCACTCAATTTGACTCACCCCTATCACTGGATGCCCTGCTATCCTCTACAGTAAATACAGAGCAGAACTAGTCATAAAGCATGGCTGCCTTCTGTTTATCCTCCTCTATCACCCTTCCTTCGTCTGTCAGCCTTACAATTCCACCTCTCATCTTCCTTTTTTCCCTAATCTAAAAATCCTGTTTTCACCTCCCTTGACCCTATTGCAATATGCAGCTCTGTGTCTGCTTTTTCATCCTGGCCATCTTCTTTTCTTCCCTCATCTTTGCTTAGTATTCAATCCATTCTTCATACCCCTGTTTCTGCTTGTATCTGATAAAAGCCCATAGTTTGGCCCTCACTGCCTCTCTAATTTTAGGAAACCAGATTGATCTTTTGTGCCTGCTACTCTTACAGTAGTAACAATTTTTAAGCATGACACAGTTGCTTTGAGAATATCCCCTTTAATTACTTCCCACCTTTCCTCCACCCTTCTGATCTGACTTATTCCAGCCAACTTTTCCTGGATGAATTCTCTTGTCTGGTCAAAGTGTGATCATTTGAAATCTAGAAACTCAGCCTTTTCAAGGGTATACTGGTACCCAGTGCCAGTTTAAACCATATGGTGTTATATTCCCTGGACCCCAAGTGACTGTCCAAACTGCTCTTCACCTACCATTTCTGAGTGGATGAGCATCACATTGAGAATGGTAGCCTGCCTTGTGGGATCCCAGACCAGCCGCACCAACAGACAGTCTTACATCTTATTTAGCAAAGTCTGACTTCTGTGACTGTTAGCTGCTGGAATGTCCCAATCTATGTCTTGTAGACTGAGATTCCCTCACCAACATTATATCCCCTTTTGTGACCTATTCTCAGTTTCAGTCCCTATTTCCGTTACCCTCTTCCCTCATCCCAGTGGTATATAAACGATCCTATACAGAGCTTCTTATCTGGTGATGTCATGAGCTGTATCCACAAGAATTCTGACACCTTACTCCCACCCCTATCAGGCCTGTCATGTATTTGATGATGTTCTGTCTCCACTGAGGACAACTAGTGACTAAATTCAGTGTTAGACCATTACTACTCCCAGACTCATGGACCGCAGTATGACTAGACTTGCATGGGCTCTCTAGCGCAGGATCTGTGTTTTGCTGCTCGAAGTTGCACTCCCCAGAAGTAATGCAGAGATCAAGAAGAAACAGCACTCCCTGCCAGATCACAGTATTACTCAATGGCAAAAAATCAAATTTCAAGTAGAAGTTGTACGAAGTACAAATTTATTGATCTAAATTAAAACAGACAACCGAGTTATACTGCACGTTATTCACCTCACCACAGACTAGATATTCTGGTGATTCACTCAAGTGGAGCTTCATCAGAGGGCAAGAACCTGATGTATGTTAACCCCTTTTGTACTTGACCACATCAATAGCCAGCCAATCCTACTGATGGGGCTTTACAGAAGAAAAACTTGCTGTGGTAGCCCACTGGTACAAGGGTTGATTTAAACCCAAAAAAGAATATAGTGAAATACAGTAAGAAACATGATTTATACATAATTTATTCAAGGTAAAAAATACATCTTTGAATTCCATTAGTTGAAGTTATGGTAGGAAAATATTGCCAAAAACATGTTCTGTCTAGAAGATCATTACAAAAATCAACCAAGCTTGAATATCCCCAACTTGTACACATTCATAATATCTGAAAATAACTACAATGTACCTGGAGCTACCACTGATTGTGACAGGAAGACCATATGTGAGGTATCCAGAGCTGGGAGGTCCCTACTGTGTTGCAATATCCAATTTATCACTCCGATGTGCGAGACAATCAGGCTGCACTCACCAGAGCTCCGTGACTACCTCTGCAGACAGAGACAGAGACACAGAGAGAATTAAGCCTGTTGAAAGAAGACATAAAACAATGTTAGAGATGACAATATTTAAATCTCACATGCTAACCAGACAGACACAATATACTAGTCTAATTAAAGAGACCATGGGGGGGGGGAGTGGTTGGGTATTTGGCTGACTTTGGGCTCTTTTATTTTTGGGCTCATGAATAAAATAATGCTGCAATGCCCCTACACCTAGCAGTCATTTCAAAAAGGATTTCAGGTCCTAGGTCATTTTTAAACCCTTGGTCTTAAACTGTCCAATGTATTTATCAGAAAACTATCCCCTTTGAAGAAGTTTAGTCAACCTGTCCCTATCCCTTCTGCCACATTTAACCCTCTCTGTCCCCATGATACTTATTTTTGAGATCATGGCTATGCATGTCAGCAAAATGGTCACCCACCAGACTGTCTCTATTCAAATTTTTGATGCCTCTGACATGTTCCTGTGAGGGACTGTTGCACCATATCAGGGATATAAAACAAAGCTAGTCCCGCAAAAGATATATTCCCTTATCTTGACCTTTTGATCATAGCTCACAAGCATGTAAGTGATGGACTATTTGCAGTACTGGCAGATACTGTTACCACATTTGTGCATGGTGCATACCTTTGGGTCACCAGGTAGTAAAATGTTGTTCTGTGTTATCTATTTTAAAGTGGCTTTGTGTCAACTGGTCTTAAAACTGGAAACCCAGCAAAAAGTAATGTGCAGATTGTCTGCCAGGTCTTCTGCAAGAAGTGGATCCCCATCAGAATTGATCAGAACTGTTTGACAATGCTACCTATTTTACCTGCTAACATATTAAACTCAGAGATGAAAGTAACTGGGCCATTTTCTTGGTAAGGCCGTTGTTTGGGTTCAACAAATGATTTTTATCACAGTCTCTTAACTTTTTTGAGGGCTGATTCTACAATGCCTGAACTGTAACCTCTCTCAAGAAACTTGCATTTCAGTGCCTCTGCTTCTACCTTAAAATCACAATCTCTGGAACAATTATGTCTGATCTGTATGAACTGGTCATAGACTATGGCGTTTTTGTGACCTCGGGTGGGCACTGTCAGCTCCTAGTAAGTTATTGCTGGCAGTATGTCTCCTGAGCTATTTTGTGGAGACTGTGTTGTCAGAACAAATCTCAAGGATAACATCAGGTAAATTAAATTTATAATCATCAACAGTTCTTGTGAAACAGATTCAGATTATTTTTAAAGTAATCCCTAAATGTAATGGCGTCATCTCTTGTGCTCCTCCACATGCAGACCAAATTGTTGATAAAGTGGTACCATCCTACAGTGTGGTCTGTGTGTGGATTAGCTGTTCTACTGAGGACCATTTATTTCTACCAATGTCCTAGAAACAAGTTGTCAAATGAGTCGGCCATTTCCATCCCCATTGCAGTGTTGCAACACTACCAGTGGAATTAATCATTAAAGTCAAAGTAATTGTGAGTTAGAGCAAATATAAGGATTTCTAAAATGTATGGAATTGGTTAAATGTTAGCTGCAGGGTCATCAAGAAAAAAAGATTCACATGCATTTACTCCATCACCATAGGCTATAAATGATTCTGATTGGCTGACTGGCACATTTTACCCATGGTAAATCCTGCCATAACTCGTGGAAGAAGGTGCCAGTCAGCCACATCTGAAAGAGAAATCAATCCGATCCCCAAAAACGAAAACCTCCAAGAAGCCATCTTTCTTTTCCCCGCTAAAGAAGGAACTACTGGTGGACCATTAAGACTAAATAAAAAAAATGTAAACACACACAAAACCCACATCGGATCTAAAACAGTTTTATCAACTCTTTCTCCCATCATCGCTTCTTCCATGTTCATCTCTTAACTGTTTGCCTCTGTTGGCTGTTGTCCACTACCAGGGTCTGCTACAATATTCTGTAATCTCCACTTCAATCCCTCAGAACTCCAACTGATCAACCAATTTCAGCAAATGGCCTGATGTCCCCATTTGCAAAAAAAAAAAAAAAGAAAGCTTCCATTTCAGCAAACAGGCAGTTACCCAGGAAGTAGAGCGCCACTTATGGATTTCAATCAATGCCCGGAACACACTCTGTCAGTTGACGTCAGAACTGCCACGGAGAACTGCAACACACTGTATCAAAAAGAGATTGGCTGCCTGCCAATGCCACCTCTGCAGTAGTTGACACCTCCAGTCATCAGTAAATGCCCCGATAGCCTCCAGTAAAAATATCACTTTCCAAAAATATTGAAGAAAAAAAATGTCAGTCTCCACAGTTACAGTGTTGTATTGTCTTTACTGAAAATGGAACCCAGAAGCACAGCCTCTCAACAACAGCCTGTTAATGATAGCATCACACACACAGCACATAACACAAAATGAGCAGCAACTCCAAGTGTACCAGGCTGTCAGTCTATAAAATAAAAAGAAGAAAAGAAACATACCAGCAACATTATCTCTGGCTGTCTAAATCTTGGGGGGGGGGGGGGCGTTGGGGGTACCCACACCAGCCATCATCTACCTAGCAACAAGACACAGTCTCCCTAGCAACAAGGTACTATTTAACACAGAGGAATGATATTACAATAAAAAAACATTAAAAAAGTTGAAACCAGTAAACTAAAAATTAAAAAAAGTATATATTTTTTGTAGGCATTGTATAATCACAATAAACCACTCCAGGGTGTGGGTTATGCTGGCATTTACCCACTTCTGGTGTGGATTACAACACCAGGTGTAGGCAAATCCTAGCATAACCCACACCCTGCTGTGGTTTATTGCTTAAGTACAGTACAAGGACTCCACATCTATGCCCATCCACAAAAAGTCATCCTACTGCATAAAACCATCAAATGTCTCCAACACGTGCATTGTGTATCTGAGGTGGGATCCCATATAAGTGACACTTCTTTAAAGACAGAAATCAAGGAATTTGCCTATGTTATCTGTTAGGAATACCAGCCCAGAGACTACTGGGTACCTAGGAGGACTGAAGCATCCTTGTGCACCTTTGGAAGAATATAAAAAGTAGGAATTAGAGGTGCTTCTGACCACAGGTAACCAAATTCTGACTCAGTGGTCAGGTGCTGTTCTCTAGCCCCCCTCTAGTAAAGCAGAGTGCCGGATTCATGAAAGGCAATGTAGAGCTTGCATCAAAACCTGCATCAAACCTGTGTGGTGGCACAGCTGCACCAGCAACTTTGATTCACACTGCACCCAATTCAAGAATATCAGGTGCATTTATGACAGTTGAGATTTATGGCAGCTTACCCCCCATATTGTCGCATGCTAGTCCAGAAAAAGCTGGTCTAATTTGCCACAGTCAGCGCATTGGAGCAAGAATCCCCATCACCAGCCAGGGAATGTTGCAAGCCCCATGTGCTATATGTGTGGCGCACACGGGGCTTGCAGCTTTCTTATATCTTTTGAGAATCCGAACCCAGAAGTTCTTTTAATAAAAACAGTAGTGTAGAATCAGCATGTAATTTTCTGTAATTTAATTAATTCCCAATTCAAGTACTTAGTTTTGATTGAAATCTTCAGTCATTAATACAATATTTCCCCCATTGTCCACAACTTTTATAAGCACATCAGACATGTTTTTTTTTTAAATCATTCAATGCCCATAGCTCATATGGTGCCAGGTTCTTGAAATATTAATGCTTTCCTCATTGAAAACTTGTTCTACGTTTTAAGTATAACCTCCTTATACATACTAATAGCTGGATTTTATCTCGGTGGGCAGAACAGTGATCTAAGTTTAAAGAGGGATATTCATGGTTCTGGGTGGTCAGGGAGCCAGTGGCAGGGTGCTGGCAATCAGAGCACCAGAGCGAAGTCTCCAGCATGCACAGCACTGGACTACAAAGCTGCAGGGGACTGGGAGTGCCAACCAACCAACACAGTGCAGCCATGCCATGCCACACACTGCACACCTGCAGACCCACCCACCAAAAGCCCACGCGGCCACAGGAGGTGCAGCGCCAGGGACAACACCCCCATGGATCCCATTCATATGGGACTAGGGCACCATGTACATAACCATATGGTAGAGCCACAGTCCCACATGCCCAGTGCCACAGGACTGTTGCACACAACACCGATGGCCACTGAATGTAGAGTTGACCACACCATGACTGGGAGCCACACATGGATGACAGGCCATCATGTGTGGTACTCCACCAAGGAATGTGTGACTAACCATGGAGGTGGTGGGCAGAGGAAACAAGTCAACTAACAGGGTATAGTGGCACACATGCACAGGGTACTGGCAGGGGGCAGCAGGGCATGTAGCTTAGGGACACACACCCGTGGAACACCATGGCAGTGGACAGGGTGTGGAAGGGGCAGACACACCTGCCCATTGACACACACAACAGTGGTGGCAGCATGGTGGGGGGTGCAGACATGCCATCCCCACTGCCTGCTTTACAGGTGTTCCACACATAGTCCCTCACAGCCCCTGCCTGCACCTTGCAGGGCTGTGCCGTACACCTTGTCTGCGGTCCCTTTGCTTTCCATCCCTGCAATCCCTCACCCTCCCTTCCTGCAGAAGCACTGCTTCAGTGTTGGGTATGCCTACGTTGCCTTGGTGACACACATTCCAGGTACCCCAGCAAGTGCCTTGCCATCCCTGATCTGCCCTGCATGAATGCGGTTGCTGTGGCAGCCAGTCCATGTTGGGAGGCAGCACCTCTCTGGTTCCCATGGTTGCAGCCCTACATTGCCATAATTATGATGATGCTGGCCACTGTCTGCCTTCCCGTCCTGTTTCATAGGGTCACCCACACACGGCTGTGCATTGCCATGTGTGCCCCTGTCCACATTGTGTGCATCTGCTCACTAGTGCTCCTATTGATGTCACTGTGCACTCCTATCCCCCATCTGGCAGCCGTCCCCTGTGCCCATAGGCTGTCCTGCCATAATCGGCATTGTGCCTCTGTGCACTGTTGGTTGTGTGTGTAGTCGCTTCTGTGTGCTATGCCTGCACCATTCTGCTGCCCATTCCCGTGGCAGCACCATCCATGCTGGCAGCTGTTTGTCGGTTGCCCTGGATATGGTCGACACTGTACCTACCCCACAGTGCAGGTGCTGCCACATGATGGCGCTCTCTAAGCCAGCACTGCATTCTGCTCCAGTATGCCAGGTGCCCTGTTGCATGGGTGCTCTGATTGCGGGAGTGCCCTTGTTAAAGCCCTGTCGCCGGCGCTGTGATTGCGGTGCCCTGACAACCCGGAACCGATATTCGGTTCACAGGGACTTAAGCTGGGTGGAAGTTCCAAATTCTACTTTTGCAGAACTTTCACAAAATTTTGTAAATTTGTTGACATTTTCTGAACTTCTGCCATTGGCGAGATTGGAATCTTCCAAATGTGTTTGGTGAATTTTCACCCTGTTTCGTGGAATTTTCTGGCTAGGCTGTGGAATAATACACATGCATTGCAAAATGACAGTTCTGAGGAATTTTATTCTGCAGTTTAATGGAATATTCTGCAGTACATGTAATTATTCCACAGTTCAGTGATCAGTTCTGTGGAATTTCTTTCTGCAGTACAGTTCATTAATCTACAATTCATATATTCATTCAGCAGTTCAGTGACTCACTGAAGTGTGGAATGAATGCATGAAATGAATGTATAAACTGCAGATTAATGCATTAAACTGTGGAAATGTAGAATTGTGGATTAATGTATTAAACTGCGGAAGAAAATCTGTAGAACTGACTACTGACAGTGATCAGTTCTGTGGAATTTTTTCCACAGTTTAACACAGAAATCCACAATTCATACATTTATTTTGCCATTCTAAGTCAGAATTTCTGCAAAAGTTGCCAAAGTACATTCTAAAATTTCGTGAATACAAAATCCCAACTTTTGCGTAAATTCCGCCAGTGAAAGTTTAATTTTACACAGATCTAGCAGGTATAGTAATTCATTGCCTGTAATATTAACTATCATATAAGTCACTTACAAAATCACTAAGCTCTGCTTCAGGTTATGCATTATTTTCACTGTAAAAAGAATCTAAGGCATCAAGATTTGTCAAGTCCTGCACAGACCCTGCTTCTAATGCCTCCCCAGGGATAACATTGCCTGCATAAGACTCAATGGTGGTGTTCATAACAGGACAATAGGCTCAACAGGATTACCTTATTTGAGACCTTCAACCTCAATCTGCTGTTCATTTGTTTAAGTAACAGTACTCCCAGATAGTAAGTTCACTTCTCTGGATGCTGCCCTCAGCATAGTGACTGGTTCCCGTGGATTCTTTCAGTAATAGTTCCATCATTGTATTTTCCTGAAGAATTTGTAGGGATAGATATGAACTTGGAAGTTGCCTATTGCTGTTGGCAGCACAAAAAAATCCTTTTGATAGAATATTGAGTTATACCAGCGTTAGTTCTTGTGTAGTAAGAGTGATCACTTCCTTGTTTTTTTTCCCTGATATGTGTGGAACTTGTTGCTCTTCTGTTGTCCCTGAGCCCTCTCCTTGTCTTTTGCTTGTGTTTTTTTTTTTTGTTTTGACTGTTTTATTTGGGGGGGCCTTGCTTTTTGCTCTGTTTTAGGCTAAAAAAGAAACAGACTTGGGATCCAATGGTCCTGCTCTTTCTGCTCCTAAGCTGTCCTCTGAGCTAGAGCTATGATTTGAAGGTTTGTGTCAGGCTTTGTTTGTCATAGTTTTCAATCAATCAACCAGTCAATCAAATCTTTATTTATCCAGGAGAACATCATCGAGCAAAGCTCATTTGCGAGATGGACCTGGTTATTGCCGGGTCAAAATACATTACATAAAAATTTACAGTCAACAGAGACAAATAACATCAACATGTGCAACAAATAAATATGAAGTATGTATACAAAGCAACAACAGTAATATACAGAGGCAGGCATACAACAGCTCAGAAGGCAACTATATTGAGACCTCTTCCTCTCAGTTTAAAACATCTGTGGCTTGCCAATCTACCTCTTCTACTCCTGTCAAAAATTCTTCCTTCTTTGTTGTCCCTGTTGTCCCTGTCTGATTTGGATTATTTCCTCTTGATAAGATCTGCCCTGTATTTCAGCAATTTTTGTATTTTTAGCAATTTGTTCTCCAGCTCCTTATCTAAATCAGTGAAACTCAGGTGAGACAAATATTTTGTAAGTTATTTTGCTTGGGAGTTCAGCCAATACTTCTACAGGTACATGTTTTGAGATGTCCTCTTTTATTAAAATTTTTGGAGCACTAGGCTGCAGCTTCCTCTCAGGCCTGATGATTGTGAGAAGTTTCCAGGCCATCTGATGGCACTTTACTAATGCATAGACCTCTGGGAGCTTGATTACATACAATGTAATTTTCTTGCAAGATTATATTATACATTGGCCCAGATATTCAAAGGTGTTGAGCATGGCGCAACCCCCCCAATGTGCCTCGGCACAATAGTCAAATGGGCAAGTTGTGCTGTGCAAATCCCGATGCACCGGGGCACATTGTTAATGTATGTGGCACATCTAAAAGGGGGCATTCCCATGCATATGAAGCACATTCCAATATTCAGCCTGGGATGTACGGCGCATCTGCTGGCACAACCCCCAGATGCGCTGCATACCTGGGTGCAGAGTTGGGCCAGGAAAACCCTGGAACAAATGCTAAGGGGCAACACACCAGCCACCAGCCGTGGGTGGCCACACGCCCAGCAGGAACACCGGCCACAGGCACCAAAACACACCCTGGTGGGCTAGTGTGCCCCCCTTCCCTGTATGCCTGATTGTGGGCAGTGGCCATAATATTACCCACCCTGGAAGGCTAGTGTACCCCACCCTGCATGCCCAATCATGGGCTTGTGTTCTAAAAACAACTACCCTGGTGGTCCAGTGGATCCCCCAACCCCGTATGCCTGATTGTGGGCTTTTGTTATGGTTAGAACAACCTTGGTGGTCCAGTGGATCACCCACCTCCGGTAAGCCCGATCACGGGCTTCTGACATATGCACATTCATTCGCATAATTTTGCCTGTGTAGTACAGTATGGTCTTCAATGGGCATACAGATCATACTGTATGCTGTCATTCAGCGAGTGGCAGGGCGGTATGCTGGCAAGGTGCTGCCACCTCCGATGACAGGGGAACTGGGTGGTGGGGGTCCTCTGTGGGTGGGTGGGGAGGGGAAACCGCTAGATCACCAGGTCATTCAATTTACATTTCAGAAGCCTGCAATCAGGCATACCGGGGGGCAAGGGATCCACTGGACCACCAGGGTAGTTTTTGTTATGACAAAAGCCCGTGATTGGACATACAGGAGGGAGGGGGTATGCTAGCCTGCTGGGGTGTCACTGCATGGTGACAGTGGCAGCGCAGGGTGCCAGGCGCATTTTGCAGGGCTGCCCTGTGCAACGTATGCAAATGGAGCCATAATGACTTGCAAATGGCTCCATTTGTGCCATGCATATATTATGGCCCCATTTGCATGCCCACATCTGAATATCGTGGGTGAAGCATACAGCGTAACCACACTTGCGCCGGAGCATTCCCAGTCTCTCCATCTGGGGGATGTGCTATGCGCATTCTCTTCCATATTCAATGGTGATGCGCCATGGCGCATCTCCTTTGAATATCACACTGTCCTGGCCCTGGCGCAGCTTGGTTGCGCTGCACCCCCACTTGTGCCATTGCCCGGCGCAGTCTGAATATCTGGGCCATTAAGTTTAACTCAGAAAAGAACTGTCTCTCAAGTTTCAGGAATATGGACTTTAGCTCACCTTCCTCAGGTGGTCGAGGTTTGGTTGTATGGGATCTTAGTTTGGTTTTATCAATCTATTTGCATTTTGTCAGTTCTTCTGTAGCAGACAAAATGGACCAGGTGTGTCGCTTCCTCTGGAATGCTATTTCCTACGATTCCATCAATAGTACAACAAAAGTCTGTATTATACACAAAGAACTGTTCATGTTTTGGTGATGAAAGTTCAGTTCAAATTTACTCTGCAAATGCTCCATCCCATATAGACCCACAGTACTGGAATAAATTCAGTGCTAGAGACATTGCAAGTTTACACTTCACCTGAGAAGCTTCGCAAAGTTTCCACAGAACTTAGAAACTTTGACTTTGCTGAAATTTCTAAGTTTTTACCACAAAGTGAGCATTTTTTTTCTGGTGAAGTAGCCACTTTGCAAGCAAAGTTTAGTCAATTCACCTAAAAACCAGTAATTCTGGCAGTCAAAATTTCATGAATTCAGTGAATTTGCACCTTGCAAATTCTGAGTAAACAGCAAATACATTTATGAAGTAAATTTCAGGCATTTTATCCATGTCTACTTGGCGCCCAGGTTTCTGATGAACAACACTGCTGTGTGACAGTCTGACCCAAATTACATGCACTCTCCAGTACAGGATCCAGCAAATGCTGCTGAGAGTGGTATTCTGCTCGAGTAAATGCAGATATCCGGAAGAAGAAGCAGCACTTCTTCCTGGTCTTGGAGTCTATAGTGGCACCCCTAGGCTTGCAAGGTCTCCTGCCCAATCACAGCCAACCTCATGAGATGGATGTTAGCTCTCTTGGACTTTCTGCTCTCCTGTTAGTTCCCACAAAGAAGGTAAATCCTCACACTCCATAGAATTGTGGTGCAAAACCCCACAGGTGGAAATGTTGATGGGTGCAACTAATACTCTCAATCGGAGTAAATATTTATTAGAAAAACAAAAACAATTTTTGCAGCTACCTTTCAAGAGTGGTACTCTCTTCAATAAACCAGGCAGCAGTCATAAAGAGAGTGCAACTATCAAAGTATTAAAAGTTAGTCTTGAAAATTATTTTATTTTGTTAGCCCAATAAAATATACAACTTATGCCTTTTTGTGTTTGGACCATCATAGAAACATATAAACTTAGAATTTGACAACAGATAAGGACTGCTTGTCCCACCTTGTCTGCCCATGCTTCCTACCTACTGTCACACCATAGACCCTACTTGATCTCCAGCTTTACCTCCCCCTTGCTTCTAAGGTTCCTTTATATCTATCCTATGCCTTCTTAGGGAGGCTGTTCCAGGCATCCAACACCCTTTCTGTGAAGACATGTTTTCTTACATTTCCCCTGATTCTACCCCCCTCCAGCTCCTTCACATGCCCCCGTGTTCTTGTGCATCCTTTTCTCTGAAAAAGGCTTTCATCTTGAATCATATTTATAACACTGAGGTATTTGGAAGTCTCTACCATATCGCCCTCTCCCTCCTTTTCTCCAGTCTGTACATATTGAGGTTCTTCACTCTTTCCTCACAGGGCTTTGATGCAGATCCTGCACCATTTTATTTGCCCTCCTGTGGACTGTCTCAGCTCTGTCTATGTCCTTTTGGAGATGATAACTCCAGAACTGGACACAGTATTCTAGGTGGGTACTCACCAGATATTGATACAGAGGTATCACCACCTTCCTCTTTCTGCTGGTGATACCCCTCCCTATGCACCCTAGCATCCCACTGACTCTCCCCACTGCCTTGTTATACTGTTTGGCCACCCTTAGGTCATCAGATATGATAACACCTAGGTATCTTTGCTGTTTGGTGGTCGCCAGTACCACTCCCCTCATTTTATACTCTGCCCCTGGATTTCTATGCTGTATGCGCATGATTTTGCATTTTTTAATGAAACTTAGTAGCCATTTTCTAGATCACACCTCAAGCTTGCCTTGATCTCTATAAATTTTTTCCACCACTACAGGAGTATCCACTCTATTGCAGATTTCTGAGTCATCTGCAAAATGACATACCTTCCCTTCTAGTCCCTCTGCAATGTTGCTTATAAAGATGTTAAAAAGGACTGGTCCCAGTACTGATCCTTGAGGCACCCTGCTAGTCACCCTTCCTTCCTTGAAGTGAACTCTGTTTACCACTACCCTCTGTCGCCTATCCTCCAGCTAATATCTTACCCAATTTACCACTTTTAGTCCCAGTCCTAGGCTGCCCAGTTTGTTTATGAGTCTCCTATATGGAACAGTGTCAAAGGTCTACTTAAATCTAGGTAGGTCACATCCACTGCTCCAACATGATCTACTTCCCTGGTTACCCAGTCAAAGAAATCTATAAGATTAATTTGATATGACCTTCCTCTAGTGAAGCCATGCTGCCTTGGATCTTGTAGGCCACTGGATTCAAGATATTCCACAATCTTTTCTTTCAGTAGCAATTTCATGAATTTCCCCACCACTGAAGTTAGGTCAACTGGCCTGTAATTGCCAGCCTCCTCCGTGCTCCGACTTTTGTGAAGTGGTACTACATCTGCACTCCTCTAGTCCTCCAGGACCACTTCCATTTCCAGTGAGTGGTTGAATAGGATTGTCAGAGGAGCAGTCAGCACCTCTCTGAGCTCCCTCAAAAACTTTGGATGTATCCCGTCTGGCCCCATTGCCTTGTCCACCTTAAGATTTGCAAGTTTTTTCAGGACTCTCTCCTCTTTAAGCAAACTAGTGTCCACCCTCTTTCCTCCTTAGCCTTACAATCCCTCCCTTGGTCTTTCTTCTTTCACTAACATACATGAAAAATGTCTTGTCCCATTTCTTTACTGGCTTTGCTATCTTCTCCTCCTCTGTTTTTGTCTTTGCACTCCTGACCACTTTTCCTGCCTCCCTCTGCTTCTCTTGATACGACTCTCTATCCTCATCCCTCTGTGTCTCCTTATACCTCCTGAATTCTAGCTTTTTAGTCCTTACCTTCTCAGCCAACTCTATTGAGAACCATAGTGATCTCCTTTTCCCTTTGATTTTGCTTACTTGCCTGATGCAGAAGTTTGTTGCCTTCAATATAGCCCCTTTTAGCTTTGCCCACTATTCCTCCTCTCCTCCCAAGTCCCCCCATTCTGCCAAGGCATCCCTGAGGCATTCTCCCATCATTGTATAATTGTCCCTCCTGAAATCCAGGAATTGCACCTTTGTGTGATTCACCTCTGACACAGTTCTTACATTGAACCACACCGTACAGTGATCACTGCTCCACAGGTGGCCACCACCTTGACATCTGCAATGCTGTCCCCGTTGGTGAGCACAAGGTTCAATATTGCTCCCTCATGAGTGTGCTCCTCGACTAGTTGCCTGAGGAATGCCCCCTGAAAGGAGTCCAGGATGTCTCTGCTACTACCTGAAGCTGTAGTTGGGATGCTTCAATCTACATCAGGCATATTGAAGTCCCTGACCAGCAGCACCTTCCCTTTAGTAACCATCTTTTGGATGGCTTCTGCCAGAACTTTGTCCATCTCCTTCCCCTGTGACAAAGGTCTGTAGATCACTCCAGTGTGAATAGCAGCTCCATTCCCCTTTTCTAGAGTGACCCACAGAATTTGCATCCCTCCCTGTGTTCCCTGCATCTCTATTGCTTTTATGTGATCCCTAACATAAAGAGCAACTCCTCCCCTTTTCTTACCCACCCTGTTCTTCCTGAACAGTGAATATCATGGTATGGCTAAATCCCAGTCATGGTTCTCATTGCACCATGACTCAGTAATGGTGACAATGTCTAGATTAGCAGTGATCTTAATGGCAACTAGGTCAGGGATCTTATTCCCAAGACTCCTAACATTAGAGCCTGGAAGCATTCCATTTGACATGGAGAGAGTGACATGCCATGCACAGTACTTGATGCTCTGTGGTGGTGGGTGTTAATAGATATACTGTGCATAGCACATCTTTACTCACAAGTCAATACGCAATTCTGCCTTAACTGCCTACTAAAGACTTTCCCCAGTGGTGCATATGTTTATAGGCTCAATAAATGGAGCTCTGAATCTCTCAGTTTTGCTCATTTTCCATATTTAAAATAGTTAGCAGAATGTCTTTAATGTACAGTACTTTTGCTTATACAACTGATGCTGGCTCATAAACAAGCTTGTAAAGCAACATTTATTCCCCGGGCTGTTAGACCACTTTTCTAAATTTCCCAAATGGCATTTCTAAATGCCTTTTGATGTTGCAGATATGTCCCTGTCCTTGGCTTTATGAAATATATCATCAAATTTGTTTTAATCTGATTCTATAGGCAATCAATGCTATGTCTGATGTATTTCCTTGTATTTAGATCAAATCTGGTGTGACTTCAATAACATGTATTGTAGTAACCTCATTAGGTTTCGTAAGCAGTTGAACTTTGATTAAAGTCATCTCTGAAATAGAAAACACTGTCTGCAATTGATCAAAATGATTACAGCTCAATTTCTGTATCTAGCCACTGAGTAATCTTCAACCATGACTGCTGTTGTTCAGTCTTTTTTGTTTTAATATTATTTTGCAGTCTTGGCAGACTTAACAAACTATGACTTACATTCAACTGAGTCAGAGCCATATTCAAACTAAAGCAACTTATATTAAAAAAACAAACAGCAAACGTACACTGTATGTTTATAGCAAAACCCAGTCACACTGACCTCTAAGTACGAACCACCACCTATCCCACTGGATTTCAGCATGAGCTGGTTTGATGTATTGTGCAAGAGTGGGAAAAAAAACTGACTTAAAACTGGCATTTAAATAACTGTTCCAGAAGGACCAATGAGAACTTGACCTTCTTTGCTTGACTGGATGCTCACCTCTTAACATGACTGAAATATCTATGGTGGGGGTGTTGACCAGGCTGGGCCAGATATTAGGTTCTGCTGGGATTCACCTGCCTGATTTGGATGGACCTAATTAAGCCTTTGCTATTCTAACCCAATTCCTTACAAATGATGCAAAAAGACACAAAATAGCCCTCTAAAGAGAGAGAAATCTAGTATCATGGCTGCCACAATGCAGAGGCTGCAACAGATGGCAGCAGCCATATTTTGTCTGGGGCCATCCTCCTCTGGACACAGAAAGAGAAGGGGGGGAGGAAGATGAGAAGGTTAAGGGAGTTAAGGGGAATAAGCTGTTGGTTGCTGGGACCACCAAGAACTCCCACCTGGGAAAGGGGGGTCAACTCCTGTGGGGGATATCATTGGCTGTAACCAGCAGCCCTTCCTCTTTCTCCTCCCTACCTCGAAGGATCAAGACATCCAGGACCCCTCAGGGAGTTTAAGGTAAGGGCCTAGGGGCTATCTCGTGGGGTCTAGCCTGATCTGCCTGGGTGGCTAGAGTCGGCTAGCCTAGGAGGGAAAAGAGGTTTCCCTGCTCACTTTGAATGCATTTAAAATTTCAAATGTATTAGTTGGATTGACTTAAGGGTTGTATTCCGTGATCATGCCAAGGGTTTAGATTGCTGTTAGTAAAAAAAAATAAAAATAAAAATTATCCAACTCCCTGGGGATGGAGCGTGGTTCCTCAAAGTTCAGGAGTATTTAACCATCAGAACTTGGGAGTAATAAATTAATTTGGACTGCTCGGCTCATAAGAGTCCAGGTCTCAGAAGCCTCCCCCCCCCATTCTTCGTCTGTAAGGTCTGCATGCTCTCCTTGGCAACAAAAGTGGGAGTTCCTTTCATAGGCACAAGAAAGAGGGCTGCATGACCTCCTACCTTGCTTGCAGCTCCAATATCAGTCATTCCCCGAGGGTCTGGTTAGGTCTCAATGCTCCGGTACTCCGGTTTCTAGGTCAACCGGGGGGGTGGCCGTGGCACTTCCTCAGAGGTGCAGATGTGGAGATCATGTACTGGGAGGTTGCCTGGGATCCACGAGGAGGGGAAGTGGCTTTAGGCACCATGTAGGAGGACATGGTGCAACCGATGGCAATGGAGCATAGCTCCAGGAGTTTTGGTGGCTGGGGATTAGGGGGGAGGCCAGCCTCCCTAGCCGCTGGCACCCATTCTTCTTTGCCAGCTGCAGCCTCCTCAGCTCCATGGGGTCAACTACATGCTGGCTTGCACACGGGTCTCGTGAGATTTGGCAGTCATGCTGGCCCATAGGCTGCTCCCACATTGCGTGGGCTCTCATGAGAACAACAGCAGCCATCTTTCCTGGGATGCCCATGGGGGCACCACCAGCAGGTCACATTGCTCGGTGCAAGTCCGGCTCAGGAGGGGCGGCATGTGCTGGGCGGTCGGGCCACTTCTGGTGACATCAGGAGCTCCCCAGGCATGGAGGCAGTGCAGGAGGCTAGCCTGCACGGGGGGAAGGGAGGCTACCAGGGTGGCTGGGATAGGCTGGCAGTCACATCAGAGTGCTGGGTAGCACTTAAAAAAAAAACTTTGTTTTTCCTTGACAGCATGTGCACGCCCCACCCCAATGTAAGGTGTGATTCTGCACAAAGACAAAATTAATAGTGAAAACAGATCGAGGCTGGGCCTAGCAAGTATATCCTAATGGTAGGGTGCTAGGCTGTGAAGTGGGGGATTCTGGAGACTTGGGTTTGAATCCCACTACAATCACCTGCATTCTGTGTTGTCATGAGACACCAAAAGAGTTACCATTGGCTGGCACTTGAATATTCACAACTTTGGCCCCCATAGTCGATTAACGGCATCCTTTGGTTCTGATCATGTTTCTCTGGGCTGATGCACTTGCTGGAGGGGTTATGGTAGTCACATTAGTTGGCACTCGAGCTACTATGGCTTGCTAGTGGCTCAGAACAGCTGAGAACTCAGGCTAAGAAACAGAGTGCCATTAGAACTACATGTAATTCTGGTAAAAAAAAAAAGGATGTTTGCAGCTGCATCTGCCTTAGCTAGGAGAGCTATGGGAAAATGACATTAGTGTCGCACACTGCGGGGTGGCACGGACGGAGTCGGCTGAGTGGGACTGGGCAGCCAGCATTTGGAGTGGCCCAGGGTGAGGCCCTCACAATGTTGGGGGGTGAGGGGTACGGCCGGATAGCTTGGGGTGTCGGGGAGGGACACAGCCAATGGAAGTTGGTCATTTTGGGCCTGCTACTGGTACTTTTTGCCCCCATCCAAAGCACTGAGGGCCAGTGCTGCAGCCAAGGGTTTAATTTCCCAACCAGGCCATACTGGGCTATCCTCATAGACATACCAGAGCCTGAGTTGGCAGGGGGACAGCTTAGTAATCCAAGCAGCCATTAGCGCGGGGTGCAGGGTTTATCCCTTGCAGGTTCATCAGTAGTTTGCTGTTTGGAGTAGACTGGGCATAATTAGTTACCAATGTCCCTCAGGTCACCTCAGAGAGGCTGAGGAGTGCAGGCAGCATAGCCTTTGGTTTGCATGCTCCCCACAGGCATTGGCAGGGTGCAGTTTCCACCCTGTAGTTGTGTGGGGGCGGGTCCTTTAAGCTCAAGACAACAGCAGGCATTAAGGCTGCCATCCAGGGATCTGCTGAAAAAAAAAATGACTGCCACCAGTTCAGGCAGGGTCAGACCACAGCGTAGGCAACAGCGGCACATATGGTGGGTTGCTTGAGGACCTGGGTGCTGGTGGGCAAGATGGGCAAGGGTACATGGAAGGATTGAAAGAGGGCCACTGATGGATACCCAGTCAAGGGGGAAGCACCCAAGCAAGGGGTGGGGCATATTATCACATAGTTAGACACATCGAAGGGAACTTGACAGTGGAAGCCAGAAGTCATTAGAACAATCGAAGCCAGCCTACAACAAGAATGGCTATAGCACTAGCTGGAGTGATCACTTTCACAGGGTTGCATCCCGCCTGGACCCCTGGGCTGGGGAGCCTCAGAAGGCAGCTAGTAGCTGGGAGTGAGGTTGGGTAGAATCTGCCTGCTGGGGAAGCCCAAAAAAATGAAAAAAGAGGAAACTACTAAATTTTATCTACAAATAGTTATAGGCACATGCAAGTGGTGAGTCATTCTGATCAGGGCAAATTGTCCACAGGCAGTACAAATGTCAGTTTTGGCTTTGTTGATGGGAGGGTACTAGATCCCATTGTTCTGTCAACCCACTGGCTTAACATTGGTCATTCTATATCTACCCTCCCTCACTTTGCAGTAGTGCATGGGTTCTGCCCCCCTCCGCACTCTTCAGAGGCGGAACCCCTTCTCAGTTTCCTCGAACTGGAGTCCTGCTGGATTCACATTAGGATGCGAGAAATGGGCCCAGCATTCCTCACCTGTCCTGGTAGGTGCAAGATCAGGGGCCGTGTAGTATGGCTGACAGATATACAGCACGGTGCAGGGACAACACCATTCATACATCTAAAAGGGAGTATCACATGTAATATATACTCCCTCAGGAAACCCCAAAATCAAACTGTGGTGGATGCTCAGGAAGTACTTCTTGGATGGCTGTAACAACGGGGGTTACACTTGTGAGGGCTGGTACATCTCCACAGGATTACAGTTCAGCCAACCCAAGCCTAGCCCGTTGGTTGCTGACTTCACTCGGCTGGTAACTTGGGGGTCTCTGATGCTAGAACTCTTGCTGAAGGTGATACATGGGACCTCAACCGTAAGATGCAGTAGGCGCTACCTCCTCTGGTGGCATCAGCAATGGCTGACAGTGGTGGTGTAGGCAGAGGGGAATGGCTATCCACAGGGTTGCCGTCTTCGTTGTCACAAAGAGGGGAACCATTCTGCATCCAGCAGGTTGGGAGGAAAAGGTACCCTCAACCTATATATGGACTGGTTTCCTAAGGTAAGGTCAACGGAGACGAGGACTGGGGTGGCTTAGGTCGCTAGAGGGTGAGTTGGTTGAGGGGATGGTAGCTATGATGCCTTTCATGGGAGAATGACAGAGGAAGTCCAAAAAAAAAAAAGCAGCCATTTAGCGGCAATGTTAGGGCATGTCTAGGAAGCAGCCCCCCCCACAAGAAGTGAATGACCCTACAACCTTGCTACAGCGAAGCTGGGGTCAGGCATATCAGTATACCGAGGGCACCCAGGGGAGAAAAGGGGGGGTTGGGTTCCAGAAGCAGGGGAACAGTGCCCCAGGGTGCGGGGTTGTCCCCAATAGGGGAGGGCCACCCTTCTAAAGTTCATTGGTGGTGTAGCAGGTGTGCATTCAGCAACCACGGTTGGTACTCTGTTGCCAGGAGGGGGGATCCATTAACTAAGAGGAGTGGTTTCAGTACGGGTAGGGTGTAGGACTAATTTACTGTGCAGACTTCACCATAACCAGGGGAGCTGCAATGGGGCAGCTCCTGGTAAAGCGGAAGTGTACCCCAGGGGTCAGCAGCATCCTCTCACACTGGGATGGGGACCAGTTTGGTTAGATAGGTTGCTGCACTTGCTGGCTCAGGTAATCCAGGAGTGAGGCCAGGCCCTGGAGCATGACATATGGGGGGCTCCAAAAAAAAAAGGGGGAAAAGGGCTAGGTTGGCATGGCTACTTGGTGGTGCCTGGGAGGGCAGATTGAAAGGCCTCATGACAGGGGGCCAGCAGAATGGGGGGCCAGGAGGCAGCCCCATTAAGTCTGTCGGGGCAGAGGTGCCCCCGAGGCAGTTGGGGCAGAACCCAAGGGGCACAGGTAATAGGTAAGCTAAAAAAAAATATATATATATATATATATATATATATATGCACAGTGGGAGTCAAGCGGGAAAGTATTCTAGCCAGATTCAGAAGGAGGGGTTCCAGCAGCCCCACAAGGCAATGTAAGGTGCCTACTGGGGATGTGCCGGGCACTGGACAGAATATGGGCACAAGCCATGGTCCACATACATTACATGAATGCCCAGAGCAAGTGGGAGCCTGGCACAAGCTATATTGGCAGCAATTGCACTAACTCTCAGTTGTCTCTTACAGGTTTCATGGCAAGGCCAAGAACAAAGAAGACAAGAAGCATCTCTGCAGTGCAGTGGTAAGGCTGGCCAGCTGGACCAAGGATCAGGCCAAGGGGTACTGTCAGAGGGGCATGACTGTCTCATGGTGGGCTAGTGCAAGGGCAGTGCTCAGGCACTTTGGCTTCCACTCAGACGGGTGTGGTAAGGGGCTTACCCTAGACTGAAGTAGGTTGCCCATGTGGGACAAGGGTATGCACCCTGCAGGCCAAAGGGGATGGTAAGAAGGAAACCCTAAGGCTGGGGACAGCCTTCCCATAGGATATGAGGGATGGAGAAAATGGCTTTGCCACACATGCCAGGAGTCTGAGTGGTCAGGCGACCCGATTCTGGCGCTGGGGTGGGAAGTCACAAGCTTTTTTGAGTGTGCACCCCCGCTTGCAATAACAACATTTTTTCTGTTTTCCAGGGTCCACTGTTGGTGGTTGGTTCAATCTGGGTTGGTGGCCAGACCTTCATGCTGCAAGGGCAGTCGGGCCAAAGAGGCAGCTCTGGTGGAATGGGTCATCCGAAGAGGCCAACAGGTGGCTGGAAGGCGGAAGGCTGTGGACTTGCTTCAGGGGCATGAAGAGGGGAACCATAGAACGACAGCTGATGCATCCCTTGCTCACCTGACCGAGCTGATCAGGAGGGTACTGGGTCAGAAGGGGAGTGGTGAATCCTCTTCTGCAGGCCCTCCTTGGGATCAGCTCGGGGGTGGAATGGGGCCAGGCAGGAGCTTGGAGGACCATGGAAAATGGATATAGACAGACATAGGCTGTGGTCAAAGTAAGGTGGCAGAGACACGCTTTGGCCCTGAAAAGGGGTAGAGCTGGTTAGAGTTGCAGTCTGGGTCTTGGAGGAATTGGAGAGCAGGTGGCTTGGGGGGTTGGAAGTCATCCGTCCGGTGGGGGCTGGACGCCATCCATCCTGTGGCATCTCAGAGGATCACGATGACATAGAATGGTAGGCAGGGCAGTAGCGCCTGAATTCTTATGACGGGTCATGACCCCCCCTGTGCTGGTTGGTGTGGAGGCAGAAGCTGAGGATCCCGACCCAGGGGAGGGATTGAGATCCACCTCCAGCAGGTGCAACAAGCCTGCAAAGCGAGTGGTGCCAGACGGGGGGGCGGCAGCTGTGTAGCCTTGGCTCCTTTTCAGCCTCGGACCGTTGATCCTCCTGGGTGTGCACGCTGCTCTTAATCTATTTGTAATCAATAAATGTATGGCTATGGCCATTTTCCTGCAAGAGTTGTGTCTGTGCTTTCTTTCCGGGTAAAAGGGTTTATGGATGGGTACCAGATAATGCAGAGGCTGCAACAGATGGCAGCAGCCGTATTTTGTCTGGGGTCATCCTCCTCTGAACAGGAAGGGGGGGAGAGAGATGAGAAGGTGGTTCTGAGGGGGAGTTAAGGGGAGTAAGCTATTGGTTGCTGTGACCACCAAGGCCTCCCACATGGGGGGGTCACATCCTGTGGGGAGTGAGGAGAGAGAGGGAGAGGATATCTTTGGCTGTAACCAGCAGCCCTTCCTCTTTCTTCTCCATACCTTGAAGGAGCACCCACCCACCCTTGTAAAAGCAGGGTAGTGGGGCCAAGCAGTTAGGGTCCCCCTTTTGACCCCTTAAGGGTAACCGCATTAGGGGTTGGGGAGTGGTTTTTCCTGGTTTTCCCTGCAAAAGGGTTTTTTCCAGGTTTTTCAGCTCCTCCAAAAGGGTGTTAAACTGAGTTACAAGTGGGAGAACCAAATAGGTCAGAGCAAATAGTCAGGGATAGGTGGATTTCAGTTTGTCGCAGTCATGTGTTGGTGTCTCGGGAGGATCACGATGACAGAATGATCGGCAGGGGCAGTAGCGACCCACATTCTGGAGCTAAGGCCCTTAATGAGGTAACTGAGGGCCTCATCAAGAGTAAGCACCAGGTCAAGAGGAGTCCAGTCATGTAGGGCAATGGCTGATTTGAGGGCTCCAGGTTTACCCTTCCTCAAGATGCTGCTTTCAATGAGGAAGGGTAGGCTTTTGGTAAATTTATTAGACTACAGGAAGGTGATTGGGGAGTGGTAACTTAGCGTGCCTGGGAAAAACTTGATCTCAGAGATCCGGGATGGTGTGGTTGCTAGGACCCAGTCAAGGAGGGTACTGTTTCTTGTCTTATAGCCCTAACTGGTAGGACAGGTGACAAGTTGTGTAAGGTTGGAGGTGGCTATCAGATCCGAGAAAGGGGCAACCTCCTTTCCATCACAGTTTATGTTAAAGTCCCTTGTAATGATAAGCTCCATCTCCTTTGGAAGGGTGCTGATAACGTCCATCATTGTGGGAAGGCCTACTGTGGCTTTCTTGGCAGGTAGGTAGATTGTGGCAAGAATGAGAGTTTTGCCTTTCTGACCAACCTGTGCCTTTATCACTATTATCTCATGGTCCTCAGCCACCCTGGTTCCAGGGAGAACGAAGCACTGCAGAGTCTCTGGCATAGATGAGGTATCCCCCTCCTCTCTTGCTTGTTCTATCAATCCTGTATGCATGGAAGCCTTTGAGGGCAACTTCGCTATCTTTAATCCTAATGGTCAACCAGGTCTCCATTAGGCAGAGGATGTCGGGGGTATGGAGGGTTATCCATGCCTGTAGTTGGTCAAATTTTGTGGTTAAACTGCAGATGTCCAGTGAGGTTATTTTTAGGCCTTTAATCTTATGAACACCAGGGCCCATTGAAGTGAGTGGGCCTGGGTTCGGTGAATGTTTCCAGAGAGGAGCAGGAGCACAAAGATTACCTTTCTGGCAGAAAGGTTTATGCTAAATTTGGCTTGTACCTTCCACCGCCTAGGCTTCAGGTGATGGTACACCTCTAGAAATTTTTGTGGCTTGATAGATGTTTGGACTTCTTTACCTATACTGATGACATTCTTCTGCTCTCACCAGACTGGACACTATTTTCCATACATTCTGTCCCTTTGCTTCTAATTCCTCTCCCCATCATTGCTCCCTCTACATTAATCTCACCCTCCCTTCCACCTTCTGCCAGCTCTCACATTGTTCCACCTTACTCCCTAAGTACTGGTACTTTCCCTCCTTCTTTATCTCTCTACTCTCTCTAGTTTCCTCCTCCACTTACAAGCTCTATTCTATGGACTCTAGTGCCTCTTCTGTTCCCAGTTGCAAATCTTCTGCTGGGCAAACATCCTTCCCCTCCCGGCTCACTTTCCTTTGGATCAACCTATCTCCCCAGCTGTTTGTCCTTCTCTTATCTCTCCTTCAAACATCTACTAAAAGTTCATTTTTCTCCCTCCTGTTCCTGCTCCAAACCTGGTTAGATCTCCTGGCACTCCTCCATTAGCGGATGTGTAACTATTTTGCTACATTAAGGGCAGGATTTTCAGCCACCTGGAAGCAGCACCTGCATCCATATTTCAGACGTGAGGTTTCCATGCAGATGCATCCGGATGTACTGTATGCATCCTAATCACATACATCCAGATATAGTTGTGATATTTTCTCTGGTTTATGGCACTTTTGGTCGCAGCCACCATACTTGCATCTGTTTGTCTGCAGTCTTCTGTTCCGAAAATTAGACCAACTTTTTGTAGATGGAATTGTGCACTTGCACTCAGAAAATGGATGCAAGTCTTTGAAAACCTAGCCCTAAGAGTTTCTTTCACCCTAACATAATCTATTTCATTACTTATTTATGGTATCTCCCATGTTTTATTTCATTATTAGAATTGTATTTTATTTATACTTTAGTTTTAAAATTCTCTCACTGTTCATCTGCACAACATTGTATTTAAAGCAGCAGGATAGCAAAATCAGGAAAAAATTTTACCCTGCCCTTTTTTCACTATAAAACATTCTGGGCATCTTCTGATTTTATTTTGTGGTAAAATATTCCAGTTCCATCAAAACTTGAGTATTTTATAAATGTTTTCATTTATTTTTTTCTCTAGAAAAAAGATGGGTGCCACATTTGACTTAGAAATAACATTGTAGATCTGGCAAGGGTTAGGTCTGTGAAACTATAAAAACTAAAGTAGTACCTAGGAAAGTAAATTTGACAGATTGGAATGACTAGGACTACCATAACATTTAAGGCTAACCTGTGCACATTAGGTTCTTCTACTTCTCATTCCACCCACTGCCTCTGGATTAGAAACACTGGGATTATATGCACAGCTAACTTACCAGATAGTTATGGGAACCAGCATGGGAGCGAAGGCACTGTACCAGAGTGGCATTGGAGACAACAGGAATTGTGAGACTTGGATACATTCAAAGTATGACTCTGGCACAGTTTTCATGTGAAATAAAAAAAAATGTATTGGGCTCTTCTGCCATTGTGACAGACATCGCTTCACAATGAGAAATTACAACACTTTTACAATAACATCTTAAATTGATTATAACATAATCTGTGCACATATACTCTATTACTTTCTTCTTAAAGGTCTGCACCTACTATCTCTGGAAGCTGGAGGCTATACCTGAACCCACCATACCTGCAACATTCTAGTATACCACCAGCACTAGGCCATCCCTTGGACCTCAGTTGTTGCAATTTCACTTTGCAAATGCCTTTTTTATTTTATTCTTTAGGTAACCAGGTAAGGCCCTCTAGACAAAATGCTTGTTCTCAGGGGCAATCCGGGAGCACTGGGGAGGTTAAGTGACTTGCTCAAGATTGCACAGTATGCAAGTGGAGATTATGGGAATCAACCCCAGACTTGTTGGATGAACCAAGCTCATTCACAGATCATTACTCTAACCTCTAGGCTATACTGCCAGCCTTAAGGGCATTCAGTGGCTGCTAGGCTTATACCTGCCTCAGTCAGCTCACTAACCCCTTCTACCCAGATACCTTTCCTGGTATTTATATAATTTGCATGAAGTTATACTCTCTTTCACTTATAGACACAACACTTATACTCTGTATTCACTTATGCACTATAGCAATTCACTGTATTCACTATAGCATTTAAATCACATTTGACTAACAAATACTTCTTTTTTTTTGTAGACTCTTTTTCTGCACCACCGACATGGAACTCTCTCAGGCATCCTCCACTCTCGTGTGCTCTACCTCCTACCTGAAGCTCTCCTCCATCACCCGCTCCAGCCAAGCAGAATCTTGGCTCTGCATCTCCTGAGGTGGGGCCGTCCTATCCTCCCAGTGCACTCTATCTCACAATCTAATGTGCCCAGCTGGGTGGTCAGCTCAGATGGAGGAGAAGCCCGGTGTTGGAGTGTGGTACAATGGGGCAGGTGCTGTTGCCTGTCCTGTCGGCGAGGATTTTCACTTTACGTTGCCCTCATGGAGTGCGGCATGCAGTGATGCCTTCACATGGCTGCCCTGCTGGTGTCTGCCATGCTCCACCCCTCATGTCTGGCTGGTGTTCCTGTGGTGCCCCCAATTTCCATCAGGGGCCACCAGGACACCAAACAACCCCTGGAACTCTCCCCGGGAGAGAAGAGCTGTCCTCCAGATGCTCCATCCATTCCCACTCCTGCCGACCCCCAGTTCCCTGAATCCATCACCAAGCCTGGGCTGCCTGTGTGGCATGACGTGTAGCATCCAGCGCCTCAACCCTCAGCACCACCAGGCCATCTGACTAACAAATACTTCTAGGTATTCACAGTAAAATTCTCCCTCAGTCTCTCACCAAAGTTGTTTTTGTTACAAGCCTTTTTGTGGCAATAGGAATCACAAATTCCAATATAGCAGATGACTGTCCCTCTTCAACTAGTCCCACAAATAAGTTGAAATTGCTATACCACTTTTTTATGAGCTCTTGAATTTTAGTGACAAAATTGAGCCTTCTGGAGATGGCAGTTGAACCCTGGTGTTGTGATTCTTGAGGATGACCTGGCTGCTATAAAATTCTGTGTTGATCATGCTAGATGCAGGCTAAACAACTTACAAGAACAGGTTCCACTTGCAGCACTCAATAAGTATACTCCCCCATTCTCATTTATTGCCCTACTGACCCTGACACTGTGATACAGGCAGTCCCCTATAGGCTAGATTTAATGTGTGAGAACTAGTCCCCAGGCCCTATCTGTCTGTAGACCTCTATAGGCTTACTCCTTTTGATCAGGAATTGGCCCTTTCACGTCAGTCTCCCAGCACAATCTCTCTCTCTATGATTGAGCTGTGCAGCTCCTCTTATACTCACTGAACATTTTCTTTTCCTCAAAATTTGCCCCTAAATAAACAACTAGCTGATTCTACTCCTTAGCACCAATCATCTCTGATTCCACCTTGAAATCCTGCAGCAGTATGGGCCACAATGGTGTCCTCAGATTTGAAACTACTAACCAACTACCTGGAAATTCCATGTCTGCTCTGCCCTGCTAACTTGGATTCATTTCTATTACATGTTGCATAAATCACCATTGAAATGCATTAATGAGAAAAGTAATTACATTTTTACTTCCCCAGCTGGACAACTGACTTCTCGGGCTCTATGCAGTAATTTTTGTAATTAGTTTGAGTGAGGGGAACTCCAAATCACTATTAAATAGGTTTCCACCAGTGTGAAATTTACAGCGTGCTGTGTACCCTCAGCCATCAACTGTAAGTAGAAAACTGCAAATAAATGACCACTTCCTTCTTTTACAGATAACCTTTCCCTGTGTCTGAAACTTGATGCCTATGGCCTGAACTCCTCACAGAAGCTGTTCCAAGAACTCTAGTAACTACTCCTGACAAAGAGCATACATCCACTCCTGGTTTCTCTTCATCCTCCCATACCTGACAGCATGGCTTCTGGAAAGCAGACACTTTTCTGTGACCACTTCACCTTTACAGGTCTGTGACTCCCTTTTTAAGGCCACTGAGACAAGTGAAACTATTTCTTTTTGGCCCCCATCCATACATATATATATATATATATATATATATATATATATATCAAGCAATCAATCTTTATTTAACCAGGCAAAGCGCCATTGAGAAAAACTCATTTGCAAGGTGGACCTGGACTTAGGTCATGAAAACAGTGACCAAGGAAGTACAACTACATACAAGTCAGTGTAAGAGCAAATTATCAAATACAATGAAATAAAGGTACAGTTGGTACAAGATAGCATTGGTACATACTGCAATTATATGCAAAAATACAATATATACAATATATATATATATGTGCAAAATACAGTGAGATGTTCAGAGGGTACAAAAACATGTGGTAAGGGGAGTGAAGGGAACAAGAGTGAAGGAAAGAGAGAGTGGGGGTAGAGGGACAGTAGGAGGTCAAAGATAGTGAAAAACCCATAGTCTGAGATATCCTTAAGTTAGGGAAAACAATTGCAGCGTTCTTTGAAAGATTGTACAAATAGCATTTTGAAGGTGGACAGTTTTGGAGTTAACACCATATTTATTGTTTTTTGGAGCTTGTTTCATAATGAAGGAAGAGCATGGCTTAGGGACGCTCAACCAAAATGTGTATTCACTTTAGGAATGATGAGTGTGGTGTAAGACAGGCTTCTTAGGGAATATCTAGCTGCAGTGCATATAGGTAGACTATCTACAAGGTATTGTGGAAGTTTCTTAGTGAATGCTCTAAAGGTCCAAAGTGCAGCATTTTTTTGCCTTCTGAAGTTGAGGGATGACCAGCCTACCAGGGAGTACAGGCAGCAATGGTGGGTGAAGTACAGTGCACCTGTTATAAATCTTATTGCCCGACGATACAGGGTGTCAAACTTTGATAATGCCGAGTTAATACCCTGACCATAAATAAAGTCAGTGTAATCCAGAAGTGGGATAAAAGTGCATCAAACTAATCTAGTTTTTGCATCTTGGGTCAATAAAAGCCTAATCCAAAAGAACAGACCTAGTCTCTGTTTAAGTTTTTTTTTGTCAGTTCATCAATATGGTCAGCGAATGATATTTTGTGGTCGATCCAAACCCCAAAGTATTTGAATTTAGCCACAATGTCTATGGACTCCCTTGACAGCATAGTTATTTGGGGAACTAGGCCAAGTATCCAGGGGTTAGGTGCACTAACAACTGGAGAGAAGAACACTGCCTTAGTTTTTTTGGCATTTAATAAGAGTTTTTGATTCAGAAGGTTAAGCTGTAAATGATTGAAATTCTCTTGAAGGTCCTTAGTGGCTAATTCCAGAGTGGGCCTGTCAATTTAGAGGACCATATTATCAGCAAAGAGATAGGTACTTGCAGAGTTAATGCCTAGGTCAATATTATTTATGTAGAGAGTGAAGAGCAACAGCCCCAAAATAGAGCCTTGCAGCACACCTCTCAGAAGAGTTTTCAGAGGAGAAAGATCTCTGTCTCCTTTAACTTGCTGATGCCATCTGGTAAAATAGCTGGGAAACCATTTAATTGCTACAGAGTCTAAGCTGATGTTTTTAAGAGTGACAAGTAAAAGGTCATGGTCCACCGTATTGAATGCCTTGCTTAAGTCAAGAAGTAGGGCACACATGTAATGTTTGGTATCTAGGCAAGTTGCCAATCATTAGTGACATTAGCTAGGGCAGAAATTGTGCTATGACATGTTCTAAGGCCTGATTGGACTGGATTTATGAGGCTGTGAGTCTCCAGGTACTCCCTGAGCTGGATATTAACAACTTTCTCAAGTAATTTGGAGAGAATGGGAATCAAGGATATCGGCCTATAAGTATTTAAGTCATTTGGGTTGCCAGACTTAAATAAAGGTATAACATGAGTGGTTTTCCAGGTTGAGAGGAGTTCACTCTGGGCAAATGATGAGTTAAAAAGATGAGTTAAAGGAGCAGACAAGACAAAGAAGCTGATCTTTAAGAAATAAGGATCAATCTGTTCTGCGCCTGTGCTTTTCCTGGTGTCCAGTCTTAAGAGGAGGTCTTCTGCTTGTTTCACTGAGACTGGACTGAATGAGAAAGTTATGACTGGAAAAGGGGCATCCTTTAAAAGGCATGCTGGGTCCTGGGTGCAGAGTTAGGAATGAAGGTTATTCATAGGAGATGAGTCAAATGCAAGCCCGGCGGTAGCAAATTGATTGTTCAAGAGCTCAAGAATCGAATGTTTATTGGTAACCGAAGAGCCACCAATGGTGATTTTTGCAGGTAAGTAGTTAGCTGAGGTATAGGCCTCAAGATCCCTTTCAGTTTTCCATAAGTTGGCTGAGCAGCAAAAGGAAGACACAAATTCTGTGTGGTAAAATTTGGACTTCTCTTCCCTGATCAATTTTGTGCACTGATTCCTAGCTCTCCTTCCCCTTGTGTCTAACCTGCTTGCTCTACTGCTGGAGGGAGATCCTCAAACTTCACCTTAGTTGTGCAGGTGAGCCTATCCTCAATTGAGCTGTCATTCCTTTTGCTAGTCTAAAGGCATTCCTAGGTGATTTGTAAGCCTACAGTATGTTCCAGCACCCTGGTTTCCTCCCAGTTGGGTGCAGTCCATCCCTCTTAAACAGCCTTCAGCCCCACCAGGTGTGGCACCAATCTCCTAAGAACCCCCAACAATCCTCTTTCACAAGCCATTAGGGCAACTTTAATTGCTGATGTTATTTTGGAATCTTTGGCTGCCTATAACTTGGCCAGCCTTTGAGCAAGAGATAAGAGAGTTGACACAGACAGCCTCTTCTTTTTTTATGTTGTTTTTTTTCTCCCAGCCAGCAGCTCTTCTCTCAGAGATATACCCTGTTCACAGGGATATACCCTGATCAGGCTGATCCCAGCCATCATTCATTTGGCTACTGGGCTTTTCTCCCACATTTTTCCTTCTCACCTCCCCTGCTGGAGGTGATGTCTCTGTCAGCATCGCACAGCCACAGATTCCCCTGTAGCAAGAGCAAGCTCCCTAGCTCAGCAGCAGTGGTTGCTGTGTTGGTGGAGCCTGCTGCCAATCTTCCCTGGCCAAGATGCACTGCTGAGTGGTAGCTGTCTCAGTCATGACTTGCCTCCCAACATGACTGTTCAGGCTCGCTTCTGATTCTGGGTCATCAGCATGCCAGCATGACGCGCTGCTGTTGGGACATGAAGGTGGCCTCAAAGCTTAATATTTAGGGTCAATGAACCTAGCAAAACTGATGATGTTCAGCTCTCTAGTTTTAAAGTTATAGGGGCTTAAAATTCTCCAGTTTATATAATTGTCAAATTAAATTGTAAAATTCCAAATGTTTGGAGGCTTACAACTCAGTCACCTTTAAAGCAGGCTGTTTGGAATGTTGAATTTCTGAAGAATGGAATTCAGTGGAATTTTAGAAGATTCCTTTGATTTCTATCATTTGTGGAATTTTGAGAGTCTACATGTGAAATGCTTTTTTGAGGAATAAACATCCACAGTTCATATAAACCACAAACTCTTTTCCTGCAATCTGTGGAAAATGATTCCACGGTGTACATGGTCTGCAGAAAATTACTCTGCAATTTTCATAGAAATGCTTTTTGAAATTCCATGGAATTTAAAAATAAATTCTGCAGAGCATCTCAGATGCAGAATTACTATTCTGCAGCAATTCTGATGGTAGAATTGTACATAGAAACATAACAATTGTCAGCAGATAAGGACCACCAGGCCCATCTAGTCTGCCTGTAAGCCCTACACTTGTTTGCAGCCTCTGATCCTTCCTGGTCATTCCACACTTTACTTTAAAGCTAGAAATGTGTAACTTGCTACACTTTTATGGGGATGTTGATAAAGTCATCAAGACCAACATTGGTGCAAGTTGGAAAAATACTTTTGAAGTTAGATGGAAATAACTGAAATAATAATTTTGGTAAAATGTCACATTTTCATGGAAATATTTTTGAAATTTCATGGTTGCAAAATTGGAATTTCACCAGAATTTCTCTGGAAGAAGATAACTTTTGCCCTGCCCTATCAGTCCTTTAGCCATGCATTAAAGTAACTATTTTGCATTGCTCTCTATTGTTCTAATGTAGCTGCAGTAGGACATGGGAGAAGGTCACTGCATCTGCTCCATCCCTCAGAACCCTACTTATAGTAGGTTTCAGAAGAATTTATTTTCCTCCTTTGCACTTCTTCTGGACATATCATCTGTGCCTATGTGTGCTAGCAGACTTAGCCTCCCTCAACCTTCACAGTGAGATCCAAAACTTCCTTTCTGAGGATATCTACCATTGTGCCATGGAAATGGACCTCACTGTTGTTGACCAGTGTGGAACCCCAATACCACTTATGACCCTTTTTCTTTTTAATTTTCTTTATTTATCAAAATTTCAGAAACAATAAAACACAAGGTTCACAAACATAACAAGAACAAAGCAAAATAACACTCAAAATTCCCACCCCCCAACCCACAGTAGGGAGAGGACAATGCCACACAAACCTACAGACATTTTAAGCTAGACTTGAAAGAAAATCCATCCATCGACCAGCATAAAGAAGTAGAACCAGGATCTTAACCAGAATATACTGTCCAAATGGGAGAGCCCATTCCAAGGCATTCAAAGGAGATAAAGAGTATACAGTCTGCTCCACCTGGCTTAATAACGATGTAACTGGTTATGAACACTAGCAGTCATTTTCACCAAATGAAGATTGAAAAGAAACTCCTGTAACCACTTCTGGTAAGAAAGTAAGGCTTGATCCTTCCAGTGCTGGAGAACAACTTTTTTGACTGAAATAAAAATCATAGTAATGGCATACTTCTGCTTCCTGATGAAAATTCCATCAAAATCACCTACCAGGCACACCTCGGGAGTAAACAGTTGAGATATGCCTAATAGAGGATCTAACCAAGACTTAATGATCTCCCAAAGAGATTGAACCTTGGTGCAATCCTAAAACACATGAAAAACAGAACCCTCAGCTCTGCCACAATGTGTGCAAACTGGAAAGTGAAGACAACCGAAGCAAAACAAATCATGTGGGGTATAATATAAATTGTGAAGAATATTAAACTGAATTAAATGGAGCTTATCACAAGGTGTGTAAATACATAAGTTCTGCCAAATGCAGGGCCAGTTAAACTGCCTATCAGAAAACAACTTGTCCCAAAAAGGACAGATGCTATCTATCAGAGGAAATAGATGATTAAAAATCAAATTGTAAATCTGAGAGACAGCATGTGATTGGGAGGCCATCTCTGCTGCTCAGACTGAAAAAACACTATTATCCATATGCCATGGACCCGGACCTAGATGATCCATAAGCACATGCTTTAACTGCCATAGTTTAAAAACATTGTGAGACCCTAATTGAAACACATTACAAACATCCTGCACTGACATACAATTCCCATCCTGGAGCAGACTTGAAACCCAATCATTGCAATTGGGGAATCAACACCTAGAAACACACTTCCCACTCGCCTTGAAATTAGGGTTCCCAAAAACTAGTTGAGAAATATCCTTAAAAAAAGAGAAACATAAAGCTTTCCCCAGCTGATCCCAAACCTTCGAAAAACCCCTATAACAGACTCCCAAACCTCCCAAGGGAGGGCCCTGAGACAGACAAAGGTGAGAGCAGATGGGGCAAAACCCAACTGCTGAAAAACGGCAATCTCCAAATCGAGCCAAGCAGGAACATGAACAGAAGAAGCTACCACAAAAACTTACTAACATAACTGGCAAAATAATTTTATTTATTTTTTTATGTATTTGAATTTTGGTAACCTGGTTAGCCCACTGATACCATGCAGTCCCTTTTTCAGAGGCAACCCAGGCAGACAATACAATACAAAACCTTCCAAAACAATACAAAGAACAGGAATACAAAGAATTAGCAGCAGATGTTATGAACAGCAAATATGCAATCAGCGAACCGTCACTGCATGCAGCTGAACAGCAATGAGCATGCTCTAAAGTGGAGGGTAGGCAAGATAACAAAAGCTTCAACAGTGGGTAAATACAATACATACATTACAAAACTATTTACAGTGAGATTACATAGCTTTACAGAGAAATATACATATTTACAAACGTTCAATGTAGTGGATTCAATTGAGATTTCATCAGCAGAATACAGAAAAATAATCAGATGTTTATAATAGAGCAGAGAGTCGGCTTGTTTTGAAAAATGCTTTGAAAAGTTGAAAAAATGCTCTTGTGATTAGTATTTTAAGAATAAATAGGGTACGTGGTTAGCAAGATCAACTACAGGTAGGAGGTTTGAGCAGGTGTGCAGCAAGTGATTTTTTGAATAGTGATAGGGAAGGGCAAGAGAAGAGGTGAGGAGGTAGCGCATTCCAGGTAGTGGTGGTAGAGTAGGTGAAATAACTTCTCCCATCGAGATGGCGAGGATTTCAGGCTGCTAGAATAGGTAATGAGGATGACCTGAGTAGACGAAAAACTTCTTTGTGACAAACAGTTCCTCTTAGGCAACGTGGATTGAAAAGATACACCAGCTTATATGCAAGGCATAATGAGAGGTACCATAGCCTTGAGTCATAATCCGGGCAATGTAGGGTAGTCATGATATCTCAGTGGTGTTCTCTATGTTCGGCCCCTAAGGCAAAATGCCCAGTCCTATAGTAGTGTTGTCAGAGCTGGGCGATGGATGAATGTTGAGCAGAGAGAAGCAGTGGTGTGCCTTAGAAAAGTATAGGGAGTAGGGATGTGGAAGCAATTTTCTGGCAGGAGGTGGTGGTTAGAAGGGGGTGGAGGCAATAGAACAGACCCAACTTTTAGTTAATAATTTTAGTTAGCAAGGAGACATGGGTCTCTAAAGAGAAGGCTGAGTCAAGGTGCAATCCTAAGTAGTTAAAGGTTTGGACTACTTCTATGGAATCCCTGTAAAGTGAGTAGATTTTGAGAGGGTGTTGCAAAGAGGTTTTAGATATATTAGAGGAGGGATTGTAGAAAACCGTGGCTTTGGGTGTTTTGGTATTAAGAATTAGATGGCTATCCGAGAACCATGATTTCTAGTGTATTGAAATCTGAATTAGGACTCTGGTTAAGCCAGTCCATGTTATTGGAAGAAGGGAATACAATAGTGTCATCAGCATAGAATTGCACTGATGCACTACAGCAGAAGCTGGGAAGCTCCTTAATGAAGAGCGAGAAAAGTAACACACCTAGAATAAATCTCTGGGGTACACCATGTGTTATAGGCATGAGAGAAGAGAGTGATCCAGACCAATTCACCCTTTAGCATCTCCCAATGAGAAAACTCTTTAGCCAAGTTAGTGCTAAGCAGTCGAGACCCAGGAATTTAAGTTTTCTTAGTAGGAGGTGGTGGTTGACAAGGTCAGAGGCCTTTGCCTGGTAAACAAACACTGCTCCTGTAACAAGGCCTTTGTCACTTGCATTGAGAATATCAACAGAGACTTTTACAAGGGCCATAGTAGTACAATAAATCTTTCTAAAGCCATGCTGGCCATCTATGAGTAGGTACAGTAGTCTGTCTCCAAATAGGACTGTAATTAGTTATAAAATATCCTCTCTTGGATTTTGGCCAGGGAACAGAGAATTGAAATAGGTTTGTATTTTTTGATGGTGAGGGAGCCACCCTTGTGGAGGGGGACTACAACTGCCACTTTCCATTTACTCAGAACAGAACTGGAAAGGAAGGACCTGTTAATTAGATTACAGATAGATGCAGGAAGTGCAGGTGCCCCTAATTTAAGGAACTTTGGTTCAATGATATCATGACCAGGGGAAATCTCTTCTTTGAGTTTTAGTAACAATTTGAGAACTTTCTTTTTAGTTGTGGTTTATAAGTGGAAAGTGTTGTGCGAGCCTAGACTAGTATGAGGATGTGTAGGGGATGGAGAAGTCAGTGGTTGGCAAAAGACGCAAAGCGTACATATCTAGGTCTATAAAAAATAGATTTATTCCTTTTGCGATGGAAGGGGGTCTTGCAGGAGGTTGCCACCTGAGAGAATGGAATTAGGACACTGCGCTGATTTACTCTTGATGAAAGAGTTAATCTGTTTCCAAAATTCCTTGGGCTTGCTGAGGTTTTCTCTTTGAAGAGAGTGGTAGTAGGCTTTTTTGGCTCCCTGGAGCTTGATTTTGCAGCTGTTTCTCAACTGCTGATAGAATAACCAGTCAGAGTGAAGATGACTGATCTTGAAGGATTTCCATGCAGCATCCTAGTTTTTCATGAGGGCCCTTATTTCTTTGGATAGCCAAGGAGCTTTGATGCCTTTGGACCTGAATTTGGATAGGGGGTGCAAGCCTGTTGATTATGTTGGTAAAGGTCATAATAAAATAGTCTAGGGCCTGATTGATAGTGGGCAGGGTGGAAAGTGGGCCCCAATCAGCATTATAGATTGAGGTCAGAAAGTTATTTATGTTAAAATGTGTCATATTTCTGGACTCCACAATTTTGGGAGGGGGGGTTTCAAAATTGTTGCGTCATACACAATAGACAGATGAGTGGTCACTGATACAGTCTTGGAGTACACCAGCTGATTCGATCCTGTGGGAGCAACTGGACACTATCCGATCTAAGAGTGTTGACGTGCCAGTCTTGGAGTTTAGTCAAGTGGATTTGTTTATGTGTTGTGTGAAGTTATTGTCTGATAGAATTGAATAGACCTTATTTTTATTAGGGGAGAAGCAGTTATTATTAAAATCCCCACAAAGCAGACCAGATAGGGATGACATAAGGGAAGATAAAGTATTAGTGCCATCTTTAGGAGGGAGATAAATACAGTCAATTATTAATTGTTTGACATTACCAAGCGTTAAGGATATAAATAAAGATTCTACAGAAGGAAGATTTTCAGCCAGAGAGGTGATTTTTGAGGCAGATAGACTAGATTTTACATACAATAGAACATAGAGCCTAGTGAGCTCACCCCCCCTCAGTTATGGGTAAAGGCAATGGGGAAGTGGCACTGGGAGGGATAAGGGGGGGAATAGGGGTTGGGAAAGGAAGGAGACAGGCCGGAGGCTGGTCTCACTGGGATCTACGATGGTAGTGTGACAAATATTTTGTCGACCAATGTTATAGCAAAATCTTTATGTCGACCGCACTTGCAGTTGGCGTAAAGGTGGTCACTGTCTCCCAAGTTTTCTTCGGGGGGTTCACCCCTGAATCCCCCAATCAGGGGGCTGTGCCCCCCTGCACCACCCAATTAAAATAATCAACTCTGAGTCACAGTTGATAAGGGAGAGGGTGCAAGACCCCCAGAAAACAGTGCTGGGGTCCACTGCCGACATTGTAGCGATCTGGTACTGTTGTAGCCATACTGTCGGTCACTGTCAACTTGTCGCTGTGGGGGGGGAGTGTATACCATGTCACTAAATGCAAGAAGCCTAAGGAATAAAACGGCGGAGTTACAGCCTCTCTTGGTGGTGAAGGGGGTGGACATTGAGGCCATCATGGAAACATGGGCCACCCAGTACCAGGACTGGGATATGATGATATCGGGGTTCAGATTATTCAGAAAGGATAGGGCTAAGGGGAATGGTGGGGCAGTGACAATCTATGTAAGGGAGGGGATAAAGTATGTAAGGGAGGAAGGAGAGGAGGGGAGGACAGAAACACTACAGACGCAATTCCAAGATGCAAAGATTAGGACACTAAGGATGGCGGGTGGTGTACAGACCACCAGCTATGGGGAGTGTCCTGGATAGGGAATTAGCTGAACAAATTAGGAAGGTCTGCAGGAAGGGGAGCACAGTGATGGTGGATGACTTCAACCTACCGGGGTGGAGTGGGGCACCTCATCCACCACAAGTGCAAGGGAGTGGGTCCTGTTAGAAGCATTTCAAGACAGCTTCCTGACACAGCTGGTCCAGGGGCCGACTCAGTTAGAAAGGACTCTGGACCTTGTACTGGATAATGGAGAAGCTGTAAGGAATCTAGAAGTGGAGGAACTACTTGCTGGGAGTGACCACTGTTCAGTGTGGTTCACGCTCAACATTGGGAGGGAAACAGGGGCATGGGTACAAGGGTGATTGAGTTCAGGGGGGTGAACTTTAAGAAGATGGGGGAAATTTTAGGCAGTCACCTGGCAGGTATGCAATCACACATGGATGCAGACCAGAAATGGGATATCATAAAGGAAGGACTGGCAGAGGCTACAGAGTCTTGCACTAGGAAGAAAAGCAAGAAGGAAAGGGCAAAGGAACCCAGCTGGCTGACACAGGAGGTTATGGAAGGAGTGAGGACCAAGAGTGCAGTATTTCAAAAGTACAGAAAAATCAGGAAGGGGTGAAGATAAGGATATGTACATGGAGAAGTCCAGGGAGATTACTAGACTGGTCAGGATGGCCAAGGCATCCAGGGAGCTGAGACTGGCACAGAGACTCAAAAGTGGAGAAAAAGACCTCTTCCACTACATCGGAGAGAGAAGAAGGAGCAAGCAAGGATCAGCTGGTGAGGATTAAGAAGGATGGGGGGTGAGTAGAGAAAGGGGCAGAGCAGGCAGAGGCACTGAATGAATACTTCTGCTCTGTATTCACGCAGGAGAAGGGCCGGAGTAGATACCCCAGGTAAAGGGAGGGTGGGTTGGTGGGGGGAAGGAGATGACAGATGTAGGGATTACAGAGAGCAGGATACTATATGAGTTGAGGGCATTAAGGATGGACAAAGCACCTGGACCTGACGGCATTCACCCTAGGGTACTAAGGGAGTTGGCAGAGGTCTTGGTGGGGCCACTGGCTGACCTGTTCAATACCTCCCCAGGCATGGTATGTGTACCACAGGACTGGAGAATGCCCCATGTGGTGCCCATCCACAAAAGTGGCCCAAAGGATGAATCAGGAAACTATAGGCCAGTGAGCCTCACATTGATCATGGGAAAGCTCATTAAGACCATCTTAAAAGAGAGTCTAGTGAGCTTCTTGGAGGAAAACAGTCTCCAGGATGGTCAACAGCATTGGTTCGTAGTGGGTAGATCCTGCCAGACAAATTTTGTTGAGTACTACGACTGAGTGACGTGGGAACTGGACAAGGGCCATGCAGTGGATGTTCTTTATTTAGACTTCAGCAAGGCATTTGATTCAGTGCTGCATGGGAGGTTGGGGTGGGGGAACTGGAACATGTGGGGGCAGGACCAAAAATGGTGAAATGGATCACACACTGGCTAAAGGAAGGCAGTAAAGGGTGGTGGTGGTGGTGGTGGTGGTGGTGGACCTCTCATCACAGAGAAGCGTCGTGAGTAGGACACAAGGGATAAGTACTGGGACGGTGCTGTTTGGGATTTTATTGCAGATATCCTTTTACGGGATCCGGAGCAGGATCAGTCTGTTCACAGATGATACCAAGATGAGAACTGTGGTTGATGATGTGGAGGGGTGGAAGGGATTGCAGGAGGACCCGACTAAACTGCAGGAGTGGGCGGAAACATGGCAATTGGGGTTCAATGCCAAGAAGTGCAAGGTTTTGTGCTTTGGAGCCAGGAAACAGGGAAAGGATTATCACTTGAATGGGGTACAGTTGGGGAGCTCCACAGAGGAGAAGGACCTAGGCATGATCATTACAGAGAGCATGAACAACTCTGCTCTGTGCAGGAAAATGGCCGAAAAAGCCAACAAAATGCTGGGGTGTATTGCAAGAGGGATCTCCTCCAGAAGGATGGAGGTTATCCTGCTCCTGTATAGGTCATGGGTCAGGCCCTACCTGGTGTACTGCGTGCAGTACTAGTGCCCATTCCTGAAGAAGGACATCAGATTGCTGGAGGGGGTGCAGTGAAGAGCCACAAAGATGATCCAGGGATTAGAGAGCAAGCCCTATGAGGGCAGGCTGGGAGAGTTGAATATGTATTCACTGGAGGAGAGGAGGGATGGGGGAGGGGTATGATCGAGACCTTTAAGTATCTGAAGGGGATAAACAAGACCAACACATAAGGGATTTTCCAGATTAGAAGGGGGAGGGGCATGAGAGGGAATGGACTGAGACTGGAGGGGGGGAAGATTCAGGAGGGCAATGAGGAGACATTTTTTCACTGAAAGAGTGGGAGAAAAATAGAATACCTTACCAGATGAGATAGTGTCCTGTAAGATGGGCAGAGTATGGAGAAGGGATATTGGGAAGAGGGGGCAGGAGGGGCAGCTGCAAGATGAGGTGCTAGCTTCACACTCGAACAGACTCGATAGACTGTGTGGCCTGTTTCTGCTGGCAATTTTGTATGTTCGTACCACCTCCCTTTTACCTACATAGTCTTTCCTGAAGCACAAGTAACCTTTGAGGTTCACCTCATGCTGGTGAATGCTAGGCTTTAACTATGTCTCTGTTATGCCAAGAATGTTGGGGTTGTGCTAATTGGCCCAGGATTCTATCTCAGTCACTTTGGGGAGGAGGCTTTGTGTATTTAAGTGAGCAATTTTGATGCCTTCAGTACTAGGTTTAATATGTATGAATGATAATGCAGGCAAGAATAAAGGACCAGAGGGACCAGGATTAAGTTCAATATCACCAGCATGAGCAAGGAGTAGTGGTGGGTGAAGTGGCCGAAATTCACTCTGAGAAGTGATTCACGGAGTAATGCAGAATCTGAGAAGTAGTCCGAAACACGAAGCGCAGTACTTCGCATCATAATGAGGAACGCAAAGTCCATTGAAACCAATGACTTCACAGTATTCCATCTCCTCCAAACCACTTCTCCACCAATTTTAAGGTGAAGTACATTGATATCAATGTACTTCGCATCACTTCACCTTGTTATTGAGCTCCAAGGCAAATTTTGCAGTGCTTCATGGGATTGCAGATCACATGGGCTCTAGATTGTTCTGCACAGCCTCATTTCTGTGTAGTGTGTGTGTAGTGGAAGACGGAGACAGTTTCTTCTCAGAGCTCTGCGATTCAAATTCTCTAAAAGCTGTTAAAAAAGCCTTTCTGAGCCATTTTTTTTTTTTGCTCAAAATCTAGTACATTAATTGTAGGAAACCCTCCTGTGCTCATATCATCGAGTGTTTGTTGTCTGTGTGTGGATTTTGTATATTAATTTAGAACAGTCGGTCTTTGTACTGTGAAGTGTGCTTTGGCAGAGGGGCATATCTGTGGTGTAGGTAGATTAACTGGGAGAAAAAGGCAGTCTTTCTGTTTGGTTATATTTTTCTTGTATAACTGTGTTAGACATAGTAATATGTTCAGTAATTCTTGAGATTTGTTTCTGATTGTTGTGGTGCAGCAGTGTATAATTTCAGTTTGTTTTAAACATTTGGTTATATTACTAAAGGTTTTCAATTTGCTACGCATTATTTGTAGTGTGTGTGTGTGTGTGAGTGTGTGTGTGCGATGCATGACATTAAATCAGGCACCTTTTATTGTGCCACAGAATAATTGCAGCAGTGTGAACCTGCTATCCACTGCACCTGCATGAATTTTTTATACTGCTTTGTGGTATCTGTACTGGTAGTGGACTGTTACTGCCGTGCACTACCCCCCCCCAACCAGCAAAAGGTATTATTTTCCAAATGTGGATTAGTGACTTGTGAGAACTGGTTTGGTGTTGTTGTGCCTTTGCGTCTACATCTCTTGAGTGCGCAGTGCAATCTTAATCTGTCTGTGCATTTGCAGTACACCATTAATTCTGGGAGACTGCATTTTTTGTTATGCTCTCATTTCACTTCGTCAGCACTGGGGAAATTTCTGGACACAAGACAGTAGCATTTTGGGGATGCACATTAATTCTGGTGACTGTGTGTGACCAGTGCGCGCATGACTGAGTGCACCATTAATTCTGGGAGACTTTGCATTTTTTGTAACCCTCTCATTTCACATCGTCATCACTGGAGAGTTTTCTGGACACAAGACAGTAGCATTTTCGGGATGCACATTAATTCTGTTGACTGCTTGTGTGACCACTCTTGCATGGCCAGTGCACCATTAATTCTGGGAGACTTTGCATTTTTGTTACTCATTTCCGCCGTGTCAGCACTTTAAATTTTCTGGACACAAAGACAATAGCATTTTGGGGATGCATATTAATTCTGGTGACTGTGTGTGACTACTGCAAGCATGACTGAGTGTGCCATTAATTCTGGGAGACTTTGCATTTCTTGTTGTGCTCTCATTTCACTTTGTCAGAACTGGGGAGTTTTCTGGACACAAGACAGTAGCATTTTGGGGATGGACATTAATTTCGGTGACTGTGTGTGTGAGGGGCTGCCAATATTGTTGTCATTTCACCTTACTTCGTGTTAAGGTGGAATTATAATGTGAAGTAATAATTACAAGGTGAAGTGAGCCTTTTGTATTGGCCACTCTGCATAGCAGAATGACAACATCAAGTGCCCACTTCGTGTTCACTTTGCTGGCAAAATTTAAATTCGCTGCATCTCTAGCAAGGAGTAGGAACTAGGGTAAGAAGGTTGACTTAAATGGCCCAGCTGGGCAATCCACACATGGTAATGCATGCAAATGAGGACACAATGAGATGCTACTGTGGTGGATTGCACTCCAATGGTTCCATGTCATGATAGCAATTGCAATACAGCGATCGCTATCATAGGTAATGTATATCGTTGAACCCAATCCACCCGACTTCTGGCTATTTTAAGTATTTCTGTGTGAGGGCTGTACCACCCCGCAGACCCCTGATTAAGGATTGTTAACTCCAGGGGGTTGCAAGTCGAGGAGGGGGCAAAACATGGATGGAAAAAAAACAAAAAAGAGAGCCGCATGCAG
The DNA here is from genome assembly GCA_016271365.2 of Neoceratodus forsteri. Lineage (NCBI taxonomy): Eukaryota > Metazoa > Chordata > Ceratodontiformes > Ceratodontidae > Neoceratodus > Neoceratodus forsteri. Next base: position 1,731,914,302 of record CM057450.1, on the reverse strand, counting down.
TGGCAAAACAATCACTCCCAGCAGGTTCTGAACCCAGTGCCTGCTGCACCATAGCCAGCCACCCTCACCAGCACACCACAGGCATGACATAGCTCCAGCAGGATCCCCTACCCATACAAACCCTCCCTCCTATCCCTCCTCTACACTTCCCTATCCCTCCCTTTCCGGTCACTTTCTGCGCCATAGCATCATTACCCTTGCAGGGTAACTGATGATGATAGCACCATAAGTGAGTTGCTGTTTCTATAGTCACTCATTTATAATCACTATTATCACTGGTTACCCACTCCGATTGCTTAAGTAGGCTCAATTGTATATCACCTTTGAATATTGCAGAAATTAGCACTGGGCAAGCTGTTTGCACCATGACACAGCTCTAAGTGGTTTGCGCAAGGCTAAGTCATTTAGCACCGTTCCTAGGATGCATGCACAATGATGCCATCATGGTGGAGGTCACACAAGGGTTGCGCATGCTCACTGGTGGCTATCTGGGTGAGCACAGTGCTATAGTATTTTGTGCCATGCCATACACAGCTATGGTGACGCTAACGTATGCACACTTCATTTTGTGGCCTACACAGCTCTAGGCAGCAGTGGTATAAGGGTGGTGCCACAAGGAGTGCATTTCATGGAATGGAGAGTAGGAGGCACATGAGGGCATGGTACAGAGGGATCAAGATGAGGACAAAATGGCCAGCCTAGTCCAGTTGGTCATGGCCAGGGAGCACCAGCTATTCAGGTAGGTGCACGAGGGGGACTGGCCTCGGCACCAGGTGTTGGTGTAGATTGCACACCAACTGTCCCAGTGCACAGGGTTGGACTGCAATAGGGAACAGTGTTGGCACTGGTACATTGACCTGCAGCACCTGGAGTGGCAGCGAATGGAGTGGTTCAGGCACATGGTGTGGAATGGCACTGTGCATGTACCAGGTAAGTGGACACTTTTCTCAGAGATGTGCCTTTTGCCTTTTAGTGGGTGTGAGCATCCATGTACACACTGCACACATGGGTACATATGTTTCTGGGGGTCACTGCATGCATGCCTAACATGCTGCTGGGTGTGTCCAATGCAGTGCATTGTGTGCATCACTATGGGTTCAGTGGTGCTCGTGTGTGGGCCAACAGTGCCTATGTCTGTGTGCATACATGTGACATGCACTGCTGGACCCACATGACAGGTATCAGTTTTGTCCAGCACTGGCTGTGTGGCACCTGTACATTGTACCTACAGTGCACATGTGTGTCATGTGACAGCTGCTTCTTGGGGAGGGCACATTACACTGTATGACAGTTGTGCAATGTGTACCTGACACAGGTGTGGGGGGAGGTACTGCTGTTCATGATGGTACTGATCCTGGTCTGTTCCCTTCACTCTGCAAACTACAACACCAGGGGAACAGACTGAGGGTGCAACCGGAGGACCCGGGAAACCAGGCGTCAGGACCAGGACAGTGGTGACAGGCAGAAGGATGTAGCACATTAATATGCTCCTCTGTTGTTTACCTGTGTAACATACCTTGCTGGGTGGGGCAGGTTTGGTACCATATACAGCACTAAGTTGCCAACAAATGTGCACTTGCCCTATATCATGTCACCAGTTCCTGGGACACGTGGCCAAGGGTGCTGTGCTGCTGGGGTGGGCATCACACACAAGTAATGCTGCCTGAGGTACAGCGCACCTGGACACTGCCTAGCCTGCCCACACAGACTGTGGGCCTGAGCTGTGGCAGCATATGGCTCCTCACAGCCCTGCACCGCTGCGGCATGTGGTTTCCAGCATGCATGGGTCATGTGGGGGATGTGCTTTGCATGTCACACTAGCCTACATGGGCAAATACCCACCTTGGTGCTGCTGTCCTGCCATGCCACTTCTGCACCTTGGGTGTAGCATGCCAGCCATTCAGTGGCCCTGTGTCACATCTGTGTCTGTGACATGGTGACATGGGCATGACAGTCTTCTTGCAGCCTGTGCATCAGACTGTGCGTGGTGGCCTATGGTACACCGTGGGCACATCAGTCACCAACACTGGGCTGTGTAGGATGTATTGTTCTCCAACTGTGCTGTCCAGATTTGTGCTGTGCATGATGTATCCACTACCAGTCTATGTTTGCATAGTACGTTTGCATATGATCAGCACCACCTGTGTACTGTGCTGCAGGAAACCCATACATGTGCCATGGCCATTTTTGCACAGTGTACATTTTACGGTAGTGATGTGGTGCATGGTGCTCAGGCCTGTGAGATGCTGGGTTGGAGTATTGTCAGGTTCCTGTGCTTGCGTGTCTGCCCACATCATGCATACACTGCATGGCATGCCTCTGGCCTGGACACGGTCCCTGTGGACATTGAGTTCTCATCATGGTGTGGGCATGTGTGCGCGATCTGCATCACATGTGCATACTGGTCACATTGGACTGTGCTGATACAGTGAGCCACAATGTTGGGTCTGTGGTGCGCAATATGTGCACAATCCAATTGTCATAAAGGGGGGTTGCCACTGATGTATGGCTCAGTGGTGCACCACTGACCTGGGGTACTTTGTTCATCGCATGTCCACATGACACACTTAGAAACATAGAAACATAGACTTTGACGGCAGATAAGGACCACTAGGCCCATCTAGTCTGCCCATTTCCCTACCTACAGGATAGGCCGAAGATCCTAGTTAACCAACAGCCTATATCTTCCTGCCCCCACAAGAATTGCCTTATGTCTGTCCCATGCATTCTTGAATTCTCCCACAGTTTTAGACCCACAACTTCCTCAGGAAGGCTGTTCCATGCATCCACTACCCTCTCTGTGAAATAATACTTCCTCACATTGCCCTGAACGCCCTCCTTCTATCTTTAAATTGTGTCCCTTGTTCTTGCAAGTCTCTTTTCTTAAAGATGCTACCCTCTTGGACTTTGTTGATTCCTTGAGGTACTTGAAAGTTTCTATCATGTCCCCCCTCTCCCTTCTTTCCTCAAGGGTATACATATTAAGCTCCTTTAGTCTCTCCTCATATGGCTTCTCTTGCAGACCCTGCACCATTTTAGTTGCCCTCCTCTGGACTGCCTCTATCCTGTCTATGTCCTTGCGGAGATGGGGTCTCCAGAATTGGACACAGTATTCCAGATGGGGTCTCACCAACTGTCTGTACAGAGGGATAACAACTTCCTGTTTTCTGCTGCTGATGCCGCTCCCTATACATCCTAGTATTACCACAGCCCTCCCTACTGCCTTCTCACATTGCTTGCTAACCTTAAGGTCATCTGATATGATTCCCAAGGTCCCTTTCCTGTTTTGTTGTTGTTACTACCTCCCACCCATTGTATTCTTTCCCTGGGTTCTTGTTTCCCAGGTGCATTATTTTGCACTTTTTTGCATTGAATCCTAGCTGCCATACGTCTGACCATTCCTCCAACCTTGCCAAGTCCCTTTTCATCCTTTCCATGCCTACTTGTGTATCAACCCTGTTGCAGATCTTTGTGTCATCTGCAAAAAGGCATACTTTTCCTTCCAGTCCCTCTGCAATGTCACTGATGAAGACATTAAAAAGGAGTGGACCCAATACTGAACCCTGTGGTACCCCACTGGTAACCGCCCTTTCTTCAGAGTGGACTCCATTTACAATTACCTTCTGTATCCTGTTGTCCAGCCAATGTTTATCAGGCTACCACCCTGGGACCCACTCCCAGGCTGGTTAATTTGACTAATAATCTTTTGTGTGGGACTGTGCAAATGCCTTGCTAAAGTCTGGTAGGACATGTCCACAGCCCATCCCTGGTCTACTACTTTGGTCACCCAGTCAAAGAAATCTATTAGATTTGTCTGACATGACCTTCCCACTGTGAACCCATGCTGCCTTGGATCCTGTGCTCCACTGACCTCTAGGTACTCAACTATTCTTTCCTTCAGAAGTGACTCCATCACTTTCCCTACCACAGAGGTCAAACTGACAGGTCTGTAGTTTCCTGCCTCTGTCTTGGTCCCACTTTTGTGAAGGGGAATCACATCCACCTTCCTCCAGTACTCGGGTACCACACCATCCTCCCATGATTTATTAAAAAGAGTAGCCAGTGGTTTCACTAGTTCCCCCCTTAATTCTTTTAGAATTCTGGGGTGAATTCCATCAGGCCCCATTGCTTTGTCCACCTTCAATTTTAAGAGTTCTTGCAGAACCCTTTCTTCTGTGAAAGGACTGGGATCGACCCCCCTATCAAGAGTGCTTCTGTTAATTGGATTAGGCACTTCCTCCTCCTTCTTTGTGAATACTGAGCAGAAATATTCGTTCAGTATTCCTGATTTTCACTGTCCCCTCTGCCCACCCACCGTTCATTCTGTTCAGCCTCACTATCCCTCCCTTTGTCTTTCTACACTCGCTGATGTACCTATAAAAGGTTTTATCCCCCTTCTTAACTGAGTTGGCTATCTTTTCCTCAGTTTGGGCCTTTGCTATTCTGACTTCCCTCCCTGCTTCTTTCTGCCTTAACTGGTACAGCTGTCTGTCCTGCTCCTTCTGTGTGTCCTTATACTTCCGGAATGCTATCTTTTTCTTCCTGACTTTCACAGCCACCTCTCTTGAGAACCATAGTGGATTTTTCTTTCATTTGATTTGTTTATTTGCTTCACACAAGGCTTGTTGCCTCTGTGATGGCAGTTTGATAATTCCCCATTGTTGCTCCACACCTCCTTCTAGCCTGTTTGCTAGTGCTTTTCTGAGGCACTCTCCCATCTTGCCAAAGTCAGCCCTCCTAAAGTCCAGTACCCTCACTTTTGTATGGCTTGACTCTATAGCTGAGTTTAATGTGAACCACACTGTTTGATGGTCACTTGTCCCCAGATGGCAACCCACTTCTAGATCCGAGATCCTCTCACTGCCCCCGTTTGAGAGTATGAGGTCTAAGATTGCTCCCTCACGAGTGGGTTCCGAAACTAGCTGTCTAATGCCTGCCACCTGTAGGGCGTCAAGAATGGCCTGCTCTTGGATGTGGCTGCAGCAAATGTGCTCAGTTAACATCTGCATATTCAGGTCTCCCATCAACAGTATCTACCCTTTCTCTGCCATTCTAAGAATGCCTTCCATCATATCCTTGTCCATTCCTTCCCCCTGACATGGGGCTCTGTACACAACCCCTGTGCGGATTGTGTTGCCCTTTCCAGTCTCCAAGGTGACCCACAGTGCCTCCTCTCCTCCCTGTTTACTGTTTTGTTCAGTTGCTTTTATCCCTTCCTTTACATAGAGAGATATTCCTCCCCCTCTTCTCCCCTGCCTGTCTCTCCTGTAAGTTATGTACCCTGGTATGTTAACATCCCAGTCATGGTTCTCTGTATACCATGTTTCTGTGACTGCTACGATATCCAGGCATCCCTCTTCCATTAAGGCCACCAGCTCAGGGAGCTTGTTGCCCAGACTACGGGCATTGGTACTCATTACCCTCCATTTCCTGATGGCCTTACCCCCTTTTGCCCCATCCCTGCCTTCTTGCCTTTGTCACTTTCTCCATTTACCCTGCCCTTCTCCCTATCGACACCTCCATGTTGGTGTTTGCCACACTTACTACCGTGATTCTTTGGGGGCTAAGATTTTCCTGCTCCTTTCCAGTGCCTCCCTAGGCTGGTTAAAAGCTTGCCAATGAAGCATTTAAACCTATCACCTAGAATCCTGGTTCCCTCCCAGACAGATGCAGCCCATCATGCCAGTATAGGCTTGCATCACTCCAGGTGGACCCCCAGTCCCCAATGAAGCCAAATCCCTGAGCTCCACACCAGTTTTTCAACCACTGATTGAATCCCATGGTACGGAACATCCTAGCCTCCTTATGCCATAGATGGGTAGCACCTCCGAGAAGGTTACCGTGCATGCTACTTGACTAAGGCCCTCCCCAATTCCACAAACTCTTCCTGCACTTCTCTAATCCCTTTCTTAGCCAGGTCATTTGTCCCTAGGTGGACAATGACATCCAGCTCCCTTCCCAGTGCAGCTGCTCCGGCAATCCTGAGGATTCGCTCCCTGTCTCTCCAAGCCATGGTGCCAGGCAGGCACCTTACCTCCTTCTCCCCTTCTTTGCCCAGTTCTACCTTCCTAACAATGGATTCCCCACCAGGAGTTGTTTCCTTCCCCTGCAGGGTCCTCTGCCACCCTCCTGTGGGTCTCCTTTGTGGAGGTTCCCAGCATCCTCCTTGGTCTCCACTGTAGGTGCCTCCATAGAGGAACCACACTTTGCCAGAATGGCATAGGAATTGTGGAGAGGTACAACTGGAGGGATGTGCCTCTGTTCCACCTTTCTCACCCTCCCTGAGCCCACTGTGGTCCAACCGCTCCTTTTTCTTGGCAACCTCTGAGGCAACAGCAGTGGCACTGGTGGTCCCTGGATGGAAGAGGAGGTCCCACAAATCCTGGCCAACTCAGCCTGGAGATGAGCAACCTCCTCCCTCAGCCCAGAGAGGTGCCTGCAGATGGGACAACATTGCATTCTCCAGAACATCTCCCAGAAGACTGCTGCTCCACAGCCACTGCACTGCACCACTCCAATCATGTCTTATTTCTGGCCCTTAACTGTTTGCAATCCTTACTCTTTCCTCTGTTTTTTCTCTCTCCTTACTTTCTGCCTGTGTGCCTTTAAGCTCCTGATTGTCCTGTTCTGAGACAAGAATATCCTATATTTCTCAGTAGACCACTTACTTGTTCAGAGCAGACCTCCAGCAGCTAGAGGGGGCCGGAGAGCTACCCTTGCCCTTCTTGGATGGTGGGTCCTTGGTGGTACTGTGATCACTCACTTCCTGCCCCTAAACAGGAAGTTGCTCTTGTCAGTCAAATCCTGTGCCTATAAAAATAGAACTAGCTTTGGGTGGTGGGGAGGGAAGGAGGGCAATATAGTCCCAGTAGAGAAGTTCAGTCACACAGCAGTCCTTTCTCCTGGTGTCTTCTGCCAAGCACTTGTGTCATGTATGGTGTCTGTGGCTGTGCAGGGGAGTGTGTGGACACCTGCATACTGTCTGATGCACAACACTGTGTATAGCCACTACAAGGCATGGTCTGTTGCCATGTAGACAGTGGCTGAGAGGTTTCTGTTTATAATATAGCAAAATCCCCTGGCTCTACCTTCTGTTCCATTGGGCAGCTTGTCCCAGTCATTCTGTTGATATAGTTTGTGTGTTGTTGTTATGGAGCAGACTGTGGTCTACCTCAGGGGGCCTGTGTAGCTTTATTGTGACAGGGCCTACATTGGGTTTGCATGGGAATCTGTCCCATCTTTGGTGGTGGTGGCAATGGCCTTACAGTCCTTCAAGTCTGCATGGAATGGGCATGTATGTACCATGGGGTTTGGTGCTGCCGCATACAGGCATATATTGGGTGGCACGTGCAGTTTCCATAGTTGGGTAGATGGGCATGGTGGTTGGGACATGCTGTCTTTCTTTTGTGCCACATTCTGAGTTCTGCACTGCTCCATGGTGTCAGCGCAACATTCTTACATGGGCATAATTCCCCCCATAGTTCAACCTCAGATCTCCCTCTGGGCCAGGCATCCCAAAGACAGCAAGGGAAGGGATGACCTCCTCTGGAGGATTGTTCAGCAGCAGCAGACACTACTGGAGCAGCAGGCAATCCTTATTGAGGAGACCCAAAGGATTGGAAACATACTGGACCAGAGACTTCCAGGGTAGCAACTGGCTGCGGCACCTTGATCCCCGCCTTCTCTTGTTTTCCAACCTTCCATGTCCACCCCCCAGTTTGTTTATTACATATTATCTTGATTTAACTGTAAAAAGTTATTCTTGTTGTTGTTATAATGTATTTTTCTAGTTCTATTTCTGTGTCCTGTCTCTTTCTTGGGTAACTATAGTCTGTCACTGCTGGGCTGTGTTGCACTTACTGTCCATCTAGTTCACCATGGTGACTGCCATCCTGGCCTCTCCTGTGGTGCTGGTTTCACCACAACTCTCCCTGTGTGTCTGTGGCTGCACATCTGACAGTGGGTTGTTGTGGGTGTAGTAGGGTTATCCTCCAGTTGGCTGACACAGTCCATTCTCCATGTGTACACTGTCTGGCCTGTGTGTGAGAAGATAACACCTGTTCTGTGTCTGCCCATGGAAAGGGTCTATTCCCTGTTTCTTGGGTGCACCCTCACAGTGTTGCCTGGTGGTTGGGGGAGGCCTTGGTCTGTGGGCCTGTGTGTGGCTTGGTCCATGTGACCATGGCTGATGTCCATCCCCCAGTGACCTCACACTGTGTATCCTGTGGTGTGCTGTCCCCAGTTCTGTGTCAGGGATCCTTGTCCCCTCACCCTGTGCACGTTGGCCACTGGTTGGGATTGTACTGCCACACAAGCATGGTTGGTCCTTTGTGTGGGTTATATCAGCACTGTCCCATCTGTGCACCTTTTCCACATTTCACATCCGTACAGTTTTATACCATTTTGTGGTTTCAATTGTTTTCCATGTTGTGTTTGTTTTGTTTTTATTTTTGTATTTCTTTTTCTTGGCATTGCCTTTGGTGGTTCTTTTGCTGTATGCACAGGTTCTCACATTTTTGGCAGCATTTCTTTGCATGTGCCCCCAATGGGCACTTGTTTCTCCTCTGCACTGTGCTGCTGTTACTGTTTGCACTGCCCGTATGCTATATTCAGTGCTGTCTTCATTTCTATTTTCAAAACCGTCTTCCTTGCCAGGCTATTATTTTTGCACTGCACTCTCAGCCCTGTTTACACTCCTTCATTTGCATGCTATATTCAACTGATTTAACCCCTGGGCTATTCCTTTGAATATTGTGTGCAAATGGTTCTGGGCTATTTTTGCACGTTGTGCAGTGCTAATTTTACCCCGGGGCTAAGTTTTGAATACTGGGCCTAAGTATTTGATTAAACACTTCGTAAACAGAAGTAATGTTGGCTGAGAAACAAAGCTATGGGTCCAGTTAGACTCCGAGGTATTTGAAGGAAGCAAATAATTCCACTGGAGTACCGTCAAAGTCAATAAATCAATCAGCCAGTCAGTCACTTTTATTAGTATAGTATCTTATCCTGGAAGATCAAGATGTTGGACTCAAGAATACAAAAACAAGCATTTATCAATGCCGAATGTTTGCTTGATGGAATTAGCAGTGGAAGAGCAGGAGTTAGACAGATGCAGTATAGGAATAGCAGTGATGTATTGAACTGATACCAACTCCACCCCCACCCTGCAGAGATGGACAGGCATTGGGGTGTGCCTTTGGGTCGTCACCTGTAACGGTCACAACATTTCACCTTGCCCTACCCTGCAGACACTGACAAGTGTTGAGGTGTGCCTTGGGGAAATTGGGCTTTACACTCACCTCATTCCATTAGGAAATATGCTGAAATGGATGCAGTATAGGAGAATAGTGTGAACTCTGGGGCCAAAGAGTCCAAGGTGCACCTCAATGCCTGTCACTGGCTGCAGGGGGGTGGGGGTTGGGGTGGAATGGCGTGATCATTACTGTTGACAATCCCAAGTTACACTCCTGATGTCTGTCAGTCCCTACACAGTACAGTGGACACTTGTCAGACCCTACAGGGTAGGGTATTATGGTCAGAAATCCTAAGGCCCTGGGCAGGTCTTGGTATTTTTACTCTAAGTTTTTAACATTGGCTTTTTGTGACCCCACCGCATGAACAGTGACACTATCAGTTTGTAAGCTGAAAGGAGATTTTGCACAGTGACTACACCATTAATGCCACAGGTGTGAAAACACATTTCCAACATGATGTGAAAAATGACAGCTGTACTGTTCATAAAGAGGTGTAAAAAAATGGTAATGTTGAAAATCTGGAGCGCAAATATAAAAAAACTGGTAGTCACGAGCTTGCATAGAAACTGTGCAGCGCACACCCGTAATACAATTATTTGGGGGATATTTTTACCAGATTTTCAATATAGGCATTTTGGGACCTCCACTCATGAACAGTGTTACTGTGATTTTCTTAATCTGTCCTGAATACTGATTTCCCACAGCGACTGCGCTATTCTGCGCTGGAAGTGCAAAAACATATTTCGGCCAGGATGTGAAAAATGACAGCTGTACTATTCATAAGAATGTGTGGGAAAAATGCCAAAGGTGAAAATCTGGAGTGAATGATTTTCAATATAGGCATTTTGGGACCTCCACTCATGAACAGTGTTACTGTGATTTTCTTAATCTGTCCTGAATGCTGATTTCCCACAGCGACTGCGCTATTCTGTGCTGGAAGTGCAAAAACACATTTCGGCCAGGATGTGAAAAATGACAGCTGTACTATTCATAAGAATGTGTGGGAAAATGCCAATGTTGAAAATCTGGAGTGAAAATATTACAAATTTGTGAAGTTACGAGTGTGTGTAGAAACTGCGCAATGCACACTTGTTACACAGTCATTTTATGGACTTTTGTGACCAAATTTTAATCATAGGCATTTTAGGACCTCTGCTCATGAACAGTGTCACTGTGATTTTCTTACTCTGTCCCTAAACTGATTTCCCACAGTAACCACGCTATTCTGTGCCGGAAGTGCGAAAACACATTGCAGCCAGGATGCGAAAAATGACAGCTGTACTGTTAATAAGAAAGTATGAAAAAATGCCAGTGTTGAAAGCCTGGAGTAAAAATATTACGAATTCATGAATTTGTGAGTGTCCATGGAAACTGCACTCATAATACAGTCATTTGGGGATATTTTTCACCAAATTTGCAACATAGGCTTTTTGAGAGCCCACCTCATGAACAGTGACACTGTCGTTTTGTTAATTGGTCCAGAAAGTTGATTCCACGCAGTGACCATGAAATCACCTTTCGGGAATGAATAACCAAATGACAGTCACTGAATTCATGAGATGGGGTCCCAAGAACCCCATGTTGAAAATTTGGCGCAAAAATTCAAAAATATGACCAAGATATGCACTAAAGTTGAAAAAAACCTATTTATGCCATTATACAGCTTAGCAGCATTTCTTCGTTTTGCAGTCGACTTTGAAGAGTGCAGACATGTTCCTGCTCCACCGAAGATCATCACACCAGCCTCCAGAGGTAAGTATGGGGTAAGGGGGGGTGTGACGAGGTGAGGTACGCAGAGGGTGTGTGCGGGTTGTGGGAAGGGGGCAAGACAGTCAATGAGGGACCATTTTCTTTTGTTACAGGTTTGTTTTGTTTTTAATTTTACATGGATGATGTGGGACTTTTGCCACGCTGGGGTTGGCTCCCAGCGTGGCACCTGGAAATTTTGGGGGGGCAGTGGAGCCAGCGGAAGACTGGACACCCCTGTTGACCATACAGTGTGGGGGGGGACACATGAGTATGCTGGACCTCTGCCATGCTGGGGTGGGCTCCCAGTGGGGCAGCTGGAAGTTTGCTTTTCTGGGGAGGGGCACTGGAGCTGACGTGATTTGGCATCCCTGTCGGACGTACAGTGTGCTGGGGGGGGAGTGTGCATGAGCCAAGGAGGATTGGGCACCCCTCAGCACACAACAAAGGGGGGGAGTGTGCATACAACTACGGCTACAATCAACGGTGGTGAGGTGGAGGCAATTTGCATACTGCTGATGGCAGGGCAGTATGCAAATTGCCTACACGTTACCACCGCTGATTGTAGCGGTCATTTGCTTTCAACTGTACTGCAATCTGAACTGCTGTCATAGACAGCTAGGGCATTCATTGGTGTGATGCGGCCATGCCTGCAAAAATGCTGAAGGCATTGGAAGCGGGGGTGCCACACCTATGAAAACTCTTACGGTGGCACTATGTTTCTTGCACATGTGTGTAAGCAAACATAAAAACCAGAGAAAGTCACAGTGTGATCTGTTCAGAATCTGACTAAAGTAAAAAAAAGAAAAGAAATCCTATGGTAACATTTTATTCAGGAATAGGGAAGGCTAATGAAAAAAAAAGATCTGTTTTTGGTGCTTTCTTGAAGGCCGCCATCAAGGAAATACAGCACAATGACCAAGGAATGACGGTCCACTGCCAGGGAACTGCTATAGCAAAAATTGTGTTCCCAGATGACTTCAGGCAGTCATGCAGAACCCACAATAGGTTCTCTCTGACAGAGTGGAGGTGCAATACTGAGCATAAGAAATTAATTGCTAGGATTTTTTTTAGTTTTGTTTTAGTTTGGACCCCAAACAACATAGCTCTGTGTTTTCACTGTTGAGCAGTAACCTACATAGTAACCATTTTTGTATGGTATGCAAATTCCTATTGAACATTGCAGAGATGTCAGAAACTGATTTAGAGTAGTGATATAACATGATGTCTTCTGCATGCAGCAAGGCACTACAGCACTGACAAGGGGTAGGCAGAATGTTATAAATAAGCACAGCAATATCAGTCCAATGATGGAGTCTTGAGTGACCCCTTCAAGAACAAAGAGGGTCCCAGAGGAGGAACTCTCCAGTCTAAAATGCATATTTAAAGTGATTTATGGAAGATTACCATAACAAATAGGAGTAGTAACCTTTAGGAGTTGTGAATCAGTCTCCTACCATTCAAACTGCCAAAAAGTGCGATTTTCCATGAAAAACATGCTTTTATTGCTATGCTCTGCTTTATTTGCATAACCTGACCCTTTTTTTCTCTCAGTGCTGCCACCCCCAACAGTAACATCATGCAAGGGAAACAAAGCTTTTAAAAGGACACTGTCAGTTTTTTGCTGACTCCTTATATTGTTTGCAAGTGGCTGTATCTAGCATTATAACGTGCAGAAAAATTCTAGTGATTTGATTGGCTGAAAGCAGCTCAGAGCCATGTAATCAATGACCCATAATTACACTCCTGAACTACTTACAGTCATTCAGGCCTTATAACATAAACATAGAATAGTGTCATCACGCTCCCACATTCTGACAGGAGCTGTCACTTCAGACCTGTCACTTCACCAGCAGGCAGTAAAAATGAAACAACATCTACCCAGCATGGCAAATGATCTTTTTGGCCTACCTGCATCACAAAAATATTTTTCCAGAAACTTTTCTGCAGACTGTACTGCTGTAGACACTACCGAAATAGGAGGCTGCACTTTGGTTAGGGAGAAAGAAAAATCCATTATTTACTTACCCACAATGCCCAATTATGTAAATTAGTATACAGGATATTATATTTCTGTGGTCACAGACAGTGATTACCTTCCCCACATATGTGGGGGGAATTATTTGTCCCTAAAAAGGAAACTATCAAGTTGATTTTTGAACTTAGTGAAGTTGCTTAAGTCCACTAAGAACTGAGAAAGGGTGTTCCACTTTTTACATGCCCTTATTGTAAAAAAGGGTTTCTTTTTATTTGTAAAGGCTATCTGTATGTACAATTGTTTATTAGGACACCTTAGATTTGTTAGTTTGGGGATTATTACCAGGTTGATTTTTTTACTCAAGTTTTTATCCTGTAGTATCTTGAAGATGTACAATGCCTTGTTTTAAAAATGAACATATGAGAGATTTTATTGTTGAATCCACTACAGAAATATAAGGCTGCGCCTCACAGTAAGGAACTTGGGAAACAACTTCTTATTGTACTCACAATGCCTTGCTATGTGCATCCACATGTTAGGTGCTGTATTGCATTCACCACTACCAAAATAAGGGACTGCACCTCTGAGTAATGGACATTTAAGTTAACTTCATAATTTACCCAGAATTCCTTGCTGCAGTATGTAAAACATTGACAGATCCCTTGCATGACATCATTTTGGGGGGGGTGGTCTCACGTAGAGAACTGGAGGGAGGGCAGAAACAAAGTGTTGATAAAATATAAAAAAATGACTATGACAGATTTTTTACAAAACAAATTGCAGCTTCAACATCTGAAGCATGGGTGGCAATAGCATACTATGTGAAAAAGGCATTTGCAGAACTTCCATAAATCACTATAAATAATGGTTGCACCATTTATTGGCAGTACCAGAACTGCTCAAAGTAACTGTAGTCTAGGGAACTGGGAGCAAGGTGGAAACGGCATAATGCTAGTTTGTTGGGGGTGAATCAGAGTGTCAAAGTACAGACAAGATGTCACAAACAAGGGTGGCCTTGCTGGCCTCCAACCATTGACCAATACAGTAGATTCAAAGATACTCAGGAGAAAGAGAAAAAAGAGTGGATAGGGATAAATGTTGGAAAATGCACACCAATGCAAAGCGTCTGGGCAACAAAATGCTGGAACTTCAGTTGAAGGCCAAAGAAGGAAGCCTCTACCTGTTGGCTGTCACAGAGATGTGGGCAGTCTCAAACCATGAATGAGACTTGACCATACAAGAGTACCCACTGTTCAGGAAGGACCGAGCAAAGGGCAGGGGAGGGGGAGTAGTACTGTATGTAAAAGAGGGGATAGAGGCAACTGAAATAAACAGCCTAGGGGAGTAAGGTAAACTAGAAACCCTGTGGATGTTATCACCAACAGGGAATGAGAAACAAATTAGGACTGGGGTGATCTACAGACCACCTGGTCAGGACTAGGGGGCATACAAGGAATAGGGAGAGATACTGTACTTAGGATGGGGCCAATTTAGGGAGGTGGTGGTAGCACGGGGGTCCACTAATTATAATTCTGAGCACAATATAGAAGGTCCAAAGCAAATTGATTTATTTCATAATCATTTATTTCACATCTTCCAAGGCTTTTCACCACAAAGTGCAAATAAAGTGCTAAATCATACAGTAACATAAATAATCGCTAGGTATATACTGAGGCAGTCAGAAAAGCAAACAGCCCAGTGCTTCACCTTGTAACAAAGACTTCATCAGGGAGTACAGTTTGCGACAGAGTTTCAGCTTTAATATTCTTTTCAAACCAACCAGCACAGAAAAAAATGTGCTATTGTTATCACTAAATCAATAAAAGGAGGATTTGTAAACAAATCTAATAGTAACTATAGTGACAATTGAGTCATAATATCCCAGTTAGTGTAACTCCAAAGCCCATCACTAACAGTATCCAATTGCATTATCAATCAAAGGACTGGGAGTCTATTCAGTACTAAAACTCACCTATTTATGAACAAGTTAAGTGGCAAAGTGATCAGTGATTTTAAACAATGTATTACTATGAATCTTTCAATCACAACAGTGCAAAGACACTGTTTACAATCATTTTCAGATTTACTACATTAAATAACTACATGTTGTTACAATACTAAGTTACCAGCATTAAATTAAAGTGCAAACACACTTGCTACATACAGAAGTGCAATGGTGGGCTAAAACAGGCACATTCTTAAAGTAACATGCAGTAAATTTCAACTAAGCAGAACAGCTTCCTTTATATTTGGCTGTAAAAGAATGAACCCCCTCACACTTAAGAGCCACTTTTGTGGCTCACTTTGCATTGACCTCTATCAAAGCATGGATATGATGTATTAAAATCCAAGCAGTATGGACACTAAACAGAATAAGGTTTATTGAGAGACACTTCTCCAGTACTTCGTTTTTCATTCTGGTTCAGGTCACTTGTTGACAGTGAATTCTATTGCCCAATCTTCTGACCATGCCTTACAGACTGCCACAGAACTATAACTGACCATGCCTTACTGACTACCAAAGCACTATAATTGCTTAATAGATTAAGCTACAGTGCAATCAATTAACTCATCACTGTACAAGCTGTACTCATTTATCTGGTAATGGCAATTAGTATTGAATGAATGTAAACTGACAACCAACCGCCCGCGGGTTTCTTCGTGTGTTTCTCCTGACAGTATGGCTTGCCATTTTCTAACATCCGAATGACAGAAGAAGAAGAAGCAGCTTGTAGATGAGTGTAATTTTATTTACACTCATCATAAGCGTAGATTTCAAGGCAAAGCAATCTGGCAGTATGAGAAGGCTGTGTAAAAACCAAAAGCATGTAACACAAGAGTACATACAGCTAGCTACGAAGAGCCCACAATTGTGTATTGATTCAGTCAGCATACACATGTAACGGACACTGCATTAGTAGAAAAGGATGAGGCAATTAACTTAGCCAAACAGCGAGCTGCACAAACACAGGACAGTACTGCCCAAGTCCTAATACATGCAAAACAAAATGTGTCATTGGCAGCTCAAGGTAAATTGGTGGACAGGAATTTGAAACGGACAATACAGAGGGTATGCGTACATGGTGCACCACCCAAGCCTAAAGACCTTATAGAGCTGGTAATACCTGAAAACTACAAGACTTACAAGCCAGACTCTGGCGATGCCACAGTCAACTTCATGCTCTATGACAGCGGCCCTTCACCTGAACGCATATTAGTATTCGGAACTGAAAATAATTTAAGGTTTCTGAGAAAGCCAAAAACTGGTATGCTGATGGAACTTTTAATGTTGCCCCACCACTGTTCCATCAGATGTATGTTATCCTTGGTGAAAGGTTTGGAAATATGCAGCTGGCTATCTATGCAGTGCTCCCGGGAAAGAGAAGGGAAACATATGAGCGCATGCTGCAGGTATTAAAGGACATAAATCCGAACCTAAATCCTGAGTTTGTAATGACAGATTTTGAAAGGGCATCAATAGCAGCATTCCAAAATGTGTTCCCTAATGCCAAACAAATCAGTTGCTTCTTCCACTTTACATAATGTGTGTACTGCAAAATACAATCGGAGGGGTTGGCTACCAAATATGCTCAAGATGCAGAATTTGCACTAAAGTGCAAGTACTTGCCTGCTTTGTCTTTCTACCCCCCTGAACCAGTGGTACTGTGATTTGAAGAAGTAACTGATGAAGACCTTAATATTTTTCAACCAGAGCTTGAGCCAATTATAGATTACTTCGAAGACACTTGGGTGGGAAGAAGAAATTGAAGGGGCACTGGCTGTCAACAACCGCTATGGAACCACTCTATGAGTGTAAGGGACAAACGTGCAAAGACAAACAATGTTGTAGAAGCATTTCATAGAGGTATGCAGAGCATAC
This sequence comes from Neoceratodus forsteri, assembly GCA_016271365.2. Classification (NCBI taxonomy): domain Eukaryota; kingdom Metazoa; phylum Chordata; order Ceratodontiformes; family Ceratodontidae; genus Neoceratodus; species Neoceratodus forsteri. Next base: position 1,731,897,444 of record CM057450.1, on the reverse strand, counting down.
TCTGTATGGTTCATCCGACATTGTGGAAGTTTGTCAATGGGATCAGGGGAATACAAAAAAAAAGGGATTCAGAGATAGAACAACTTATCGCTGGTAACCCACCTACAGGATCTTGCTGAATATACAAGGACAGTGTAGATCAACTTAATTTTATTCTCGAAAATGTGAAGATCGTACTATGGGGGAGTTCCTCCGCAGTGTTGCACACTGCTTCAATTATTAATTTGGTTTTTAATCCTCGATTTGACTTAATAAAGATGGATTCTTTTATGAATTACTGTACATTGGATTACATTAAATTAACTATTTTAATATTTTTTTTAATAAAGGTTTTGAAGCTTTCACAATCAACCTGCGCTACAAAGGTAAGTCACTACTTCATCACATATTCAGTAGCTGTGGGGAGGTGGGAGCATTAGTTAAGTATTTCGTGGTGATGGTTTTCATTTACTTCATTCATTTAATTTAATGCACACTACGACTGCTGCAAAATTAATTTATTGTCAAATAATTTCATTTTAAGCAAGAAATGAGGATGATTTTCATTTTTTTATTTATTTCGTTTACTTTCATTAACTGTTGCAGAATTTAGTTGTGTTACACACAAGAAGGTGCAAATTAAAGTGGAGATGATTTTTGTTTATTGGCAAATAGTTTTGTTTTGTTTCTTTTTAAGCTAGAAATGCTGCTGAATGCTGAGTTTTGTTTACTGGCAAAAAATTCACACAGGGAATATTTACCAGGAGTGGGTATATAAAGGAGCGAATTGACTTGGAGATGTATTGTCAGGAGCAACATGTCATGGAGCGTATTGTCAGGAGCGTATTGTCGTGCTCCCACCCAAGACGTACTGCTGTTATCTTCCTATGATTGATTTTTGATGTTCTGTAAAAACAGACAGCAATGGGGCAGAAATAACAAAATGAGTATGGTTAATGAAACATGGAGCTTTTTCATATAATACTCCTAATGGAGCACAACCACTGCAACAAAAAAATAACATTACAGACTGGAAGAAATTACATGATACTGGGTCTTTTATTAAATATGCTGTTCATATAAAGGGCTATTTATTAATTTTACTAGTTCAAGTTCAAGTTTATTAACACATAAATGTATGAAATCCACATAATTTATAACATTCCATACTTAAAATAACAAATTCATATCTATTGTACATATACATAAGCTTAACAGTTCTAAATTCCACATACTGATAACAATTTTGCAATGCCAAATATCACATTCAGTTTCTCTAATTTTAAGATTTCTTTCTGGGGCCCATCAATAATCCCTGGAGTTAAGGCCACAGAGAGAGGAGTCAACCATTTACTTTTCTCTTTCTCCCATTTTTTACAGTTATACGTAACATGTAACAGCCTAGGGAAAGACTTATCTATACAATCACACTTCTTAATCAGGGCATAACTGTGTTTAATATTTGAGGTATCTATACCTAACATGTCTAATCTCAATTTACATAAAATATTTCTGTGCAAGTTCTTTTCACAGATCATAAGATAAGTATCTGTACCCCAATATTGTTTAACTAATGAATATAAACCAAACCTGTCAATTTCATGTATTTTCTCAAAATCCCTAGTAATTGCAATATCTTTTAATCTCATCATAGTATTTTCAATATATTGTACAACATTACATTCCACAGAAAGTGATATGAGCCCCTCTAACCCTATACATTTCAGTTTATCATTCAATCTTGAAAACCAAATATTTTTAACATTATGTATTTGTATATGGTTAATAAAATCTTTCCCACATAGTTTTGGTAATCTATCTTCATTCATACCTTGGATTTTACCCCCGAAACATAATTGCCCTTATTATTAATCTTTCATTTAATGGGAACATACTAGATTCTGTCTGCAGAAAAGCAGAGGGACAATCCCTCAGCAAATTCAATATAAGTTTAAGAAATCTATTCTGAGCAGCCTCAATATTGTCATATTTATTCCCTAAATTTCCCCACCATACAAAAGTTGGCAGATTGTTTTTTCCTCAAATGTTGTTTTTAATGATTTAAAACTGTTCCCTGAAAACTTATTTGCAAATGCCAGGATAGCACTTGTGGTTTTATAAGATTTATTTTTAATTTCCCTCACATGAGCAGACCAAGAATGATTTCACTCAAATATAACCCCAAGATATTTATATGTCTGCACTACTTCAAGGTTAGTACCATTTATGTTCCACAATTTTCCCTTATCATGTATTCAACCCATTATCATAATCTTAGTCTTCCCTACATTCAATTCCAAATCCAACTCTTTTAAAGTTGACATTATATTAGTAACACCTCTTTCCAAGCCTAATGGAGTTCTTGATAGAAGTATAGCATCATCTGCATACATTAACAACTTTATTTCTTCATTATCAACCTTGGGTGCAAAGGTGTCAATATCCTTTAGTTTACTCATCAAAGTTTCAATATATAGGTTAAACAAAATTGGCACTAACAAACATCCTTGTTTCACACCTTTTGAAATATTCATCTGGTCAGTTAGAACTCCATTCTTGGTATAACGTACCCTTGCTGTAGTATTATAATATAACATTTTTAGAATACCCAGCAAATGCAGATCAGTATGCAATTTCCTCAGTATTTCCCATAAAATAACCCTATTAACTGAATTGAAGGCTGCTTTTATATCAATGAAACAAATGTATAATGAAGTTCTCTTTACTTCTACATAAATATCTATAATATAATTCAGTATAAAGATTAGGTCTAAAGTACCACATTGTTTTTTAAAACCGTATTGCCATTTAGTGATTAATTTATTCTACTCCAACCAAATATTTAATCTATCTAAAATTAACCTTGTATAAATTATTTGTACTATTGGAAGAAGTGTAATTGGTCTATAATTCTTAGGGTCTTGTTTATCACCATTCTTTAATAATGGTACAATAATACCTTGGTTCCAATCATGGGGTAATAACAAGCATTGACTTATTGTATTAAAAATTAGGGCCAAAAGCTTTGCCCAATCTTCAGGATTGCAAAGGAAAATTTCCGCCGATAAACCATCATGACCGGCTGCTCTATTCCTTTTTTGATTTAAAATGACTTATCTAACCTCAGTAACCGAAAATAGATAAGGATAGCTTAACTTATTAGCCATAGAAAAATTATAGTCTTCAACACCCTCTGCTTTCAAATTACTATTGTAAGCATTTTCAAAATATTGAACCCACATACTTCCCTGAATTAAACCATGTAAGTTATATCTCACGTTCTTCTCATCACAGTCATATGCAACATGTGTTGAAAATAATTTTGTATCCTTCCTCCATATAGACTGTTGTAATTGTGACCACAGATCTTGTTTATATAATCTTTCTTTGGAGACTAATAATTTCTTAAATTCTCTTTTCAGATTTTTCATAGCACTAAAAACTGTAGGGGTTGTTAATTTCAGCCTTAATTTCCCAACTTCCCTAATTTCTTTTTTCATTTTCCTGCAGTCCTTATCGAACCAGAGTTTATCTGTTCCAACATTGTTATTATACATTGGATGCTTTACCTTACATAATTGCTCACTGCAATTTTCCATAAACTGATCAAAAATTTTTATCGTATTATGGTAATTTGACTCACTTTCCGATTTATTTTCCCCACTTCAATCTAATAAAGTTTACAGACATTGATTACAATCTATAATTATATCTAGTGTTGATTTAATAAACTCATTCCATACTTTTTTAACTATACTTTATACACATAGTATGATTTATTTCCATCACACTTTTCTTATTTCTATCAAACATTGTACAGACTATCTTACTTTTACATTCTAATGGAAAATGATCACTATCCCAGACTCTAAGTATTTTGAGAAAGTCTACAATTGGGTATAAGGAAGCATCTATCATAAAGTAGTCTATTACATTACCCCCATTAACTGATGGAAATGTTATTTCCCCCCTCCCAATCATTCCTGGAATGTCCATTTAATAATCTCAGGTTATGTCCTTCTAAAAACTGTATCAAAAGCCTGCCATTACCTGTAACCTTTTTATCCTTAGATTGTCTGAATGGAATATTAAAGACATCGTCTTAACCCCAGTTACTTCTTTCTTCTATCAAATTTCCTGTACATGCATTGAGGTCCCCAGCCAAAATAAATTCAATACCAGGGTATCGAACTCTAAAAGAGTCAATATCACCCCACCAAATTTTCAAGAATTATCCCATAATCAATCTGCTTTATTTGAGGGGGACTATTTATATTAAACAGTGCAATACATTTAGTTTCAACTTTCAAAATTAAGTACATAAAAAAATCATTATACAAACTTGATTCAATACAACCTAAAACAAGTGCATTATGAATAAAAATAGCCAATCCACCCTTACTCCTTCCAAATTTACTATGCCGAGTAGCCAAAATATGCCACATATTATAACCTTCAATTAAATAATCATCAAGTCTAGCCATCCAGGTTTCCTGGAATATTAGAACTGGAAATTGTCTTAACCATTCCAGTACACATTTGTCCTCTATTTTAGATCTTAAACCTGCCAAATTCCATGTTAACTTGGATGGGTGACTTTCAATCTTTGAGTTACTAAGTCAATTATTGCTATTATCTAGGAATAATGTACTTGTCTGAAAATCATTTAGAGTGGTTACATTATCAACATTTGAAAAGTCTTCTACACTAGTACTAGAATCCAATACCATTATCACACTATTGTTAATTCTATTCCCTAATTTCTTCCTTCCATGGATATAAATGGAAACTTCTGAGTTGCCATCCAAACTGATTTCTGTTTCTGTTGGTTTCATATAAGCTGTAAATCTTGCTTGTTTACTTGATTTACCTTCCTTCTTATTTTCTTTACCTTTGCCTAATATCCAAAATTGTGTATTCCTTTTTTCTTTTGAAACTATAGTCAGCGTTTCTTCTCTAATTGTAGAGTCCAGTAATATTCCTAAACCCTTGAGTTCTCGTTTTTCTTTCTTTCATCAAATCTAGCTTTGACTCAGCTTTTTTTAACACTAAGCAAATTCATCCCATAAAAGGGCTGGATTTATACATGTAAATGGTTGCAATATCATGCCAACCTAATTTATGGCCCATAATGCCTTTTACCAAGTTATAAATTGTTAACTTCAGAGTAAAGGGGTTTTCATTTCTTCCTTTTTGTACACCTTTTAAGAATACCATAGGAAGCATATCTCCCTTCCTGATCAGCCTGTCTTTCCGATCTTCATCAGCAACAATTTTTACCTTTTTTATATTGTTATCCATATTTTTATTAGGAGTAACACTTTTCCTAACATGTACCTGTTCATTCTCTGAGCTACACCTTACTGCAGCATTGGTTTTTCCTTTACCTACTGATTTTTCTTTAGGCTTCACTACATCATCCCTCTCAAAAAGTAGACAATGTTCACTTTGTTTTTCACAGTCCTTCCTTACTTGTTTTCTCTGATTTAATTCTCAAATTAAATGGTCTATTTCTTTGGCTTCTTTATCAGCCATCTCACTTGTTATAGTTTTCACTAATTGTGGTTCTAAACCTTCAATTATCTTTTTATCCCCCTTTTCTCTTTCTTCCTGATTTACCATATTTCTTATTTTCCCTTTTTTTTTGAAACAGCAGCCCTATTTTTTCCAGTTTCTATGGTTCTGCCAATTTCTCTGATTATCCTTTACATCTCTATGTTTTTTCATAGTAGGAGTTATTTTTTCTTGCATGTTAGAGGTTTTCACAAAATATTCCACAAGTGATTTAAACATAACACCCAATTCCACAAGCTGTGTGTTACCAAAACAAATTTCTTTCTTAATTTCATTAATTGCATCAATGAGAGCATTATCCCTCTCTGGGCTTGTCAAATTACTATTACCAGTATAATAGTTACCAATATCTGGACATGTTTGATTTACTTGGTGGATCTTCACTTCAGAACCCACACTTCTTACTTTATTAATAGGATTCATTATGATTTCTTTATGCCCTTGTTTCATGTATGGTGTAATAAAAGAGTAAAAATCTTTCAGATAGGATCCACTTTCACATTCAGGTCTCTCACTATCAAACCCCCCATCCCTAGTATGTTGGTAAATATCCACAGCTTCTGGAGATAACACAAATACATCTAAAACATTTCTATTGTTATCAACAGCATCTGTATCATTGTCACAATTGTCAAAACTAACATCAGTATCAATTTTCTCACTGGTGACATTATTCCTTTTTGCTGTTAAATCACTTTGAGCCAATACCTTGTTACCATTTTTCCCTGATTTTTTATTAGCTGGTTTCTTAGCTGATTTCTCCCTTAAAACCTCTATACTTTTCACCTTTCCAAAATCTTTTCTATTCGAATTTTCATTCATTTCAGATGAGACCAAATCTGAATGAAGTAACTCAGGACCAAACTTGGGGACCTCCAACATCTCTATACTTTTTAACAGATCATTTTCTTCAAGGATTCTAAATTCCTCTAATAAAGAGTGCTCACTTGAACAGGTCTCCTTACTCCTTATACTAAGATCAGGAGAAGACGCAGACCTAGGTACAAAACCTCTGTTCCCCTTCTTAGTACCCCTTAGCTCTATCTGATCTGGGACAGGTCTCATAAAGTGCATTATTTTAGAAATATCAGGCAAAATAATGCTCTTCAGAACTTTTTTAGACAACTTAGATGTATGTCCCATTTTACCAAGCTTAGTGTAATTTTTTTTCTGTAAGTTTTCATCTTTTTTGACATTTCACTAACCACTAAAGTCCAGCTGCCTTAAATACTAGCTCCTCAGAATGATCAATACTAATACAAATTTCAATTAACATTAAAATACATAAACATGAAATTATCCAAAAAAAGAAACCTGGATGATTACCTAAAATGACCCAAATACTAGAAAAGTATATAGGTAATGAAATTCAGTATAACTATACCACAATTAAATGTCTCTTTTTCACCAAAGTGACTTTTAAACTTTTAGTCTTTTTAGATTGAAATATAGTTCTTCGATTCTTTAACCAGAGTTCCAAACAGATCCTAATTGGATGAAAAATTACAAAAATATAATTTCTTCTTTTGTGCCTCACAACTCACATAAATGGGACACTTGGCATGCAGATCTGTTCACTGAACTGAATATAGTGGCCAAACACTAAAAAATAAAACAAACAGTTGCAAATATCAAATATCAATATCTTAAAACAGAAACACTAGTTTAGCAGCACACCTATAACCATAAAAACTTTAAGAGATTTAAAAATGTAACATAAAAGTAACAATAGATATAACATGAAATAACAAAAAATAAGTACAATCAGACCACACTATTATTGGTTCTTTATAAAAACCATAATGGAGGAAACCAAAAACAACTTACTTGTCCAGCTATGGGTTTAAATTTAATCAAAGAAAGTTGCAAAAATGACCAGCGGTAGCTGAGTGTTCCAATAATGTTCCAATAACTAAGGCTTAGTGCCGCAGTTAAAATTGAGCTGTTATTTTATAGCCAGACAGTCTGTAAAACTCCCAATACCAAATCGGAAATCAGCTACACGCTTCGCACTACACACGACAAGCTGATCTGTAGAAAATAAGAGCAGCTGCATTAACTGCTTAGCACAAACCAAAAGATAAGGCAAACTGCACTTTCTACAACCTTAGGCTTAAAAGGAAAAGAACCTACACAGCTAGGTGGAAGCCCATGTAGACTCACAAGGCAATCTGAGCAAGAGAAAGCACCTGTGCCCTTTTTAACTGGTACACAAATCTGAATGCATGAGAAACATGAAGAGCGCACGCAATCATTAGCTATTTAATTAACAATTAATAATAAAAAAACACGAGGACAACTCATACAGGAACAGGGAACAGCTTTAATCACTAGCAATCATCTAATCAAGGTGCGCGAGGAAACGCAAGCATACAAATGGCTTTTAGCTTTTAGTATTTGGCTTTATTAAACAAACAGCAATTAGTGATTAGTGGTTAATAGTTCTCAATTGATGTTATAGCGCTTTTAGAATGTTATCATAATTTTAACCCAATACCAATAATACTAGAAAGGTCACAAATACAAAAGTAAAAAATAAGAACAAAAATACAAAACACACAGAACACACAAAAAAACACCAAAATAAAAGGATATTGCTCCAAGACCAAGTCCAGATCTAAGTCCAGGATCTACTTCAAGGGGAGGGAATAAACGTGTCCAAAATTCAAACTCTTTTCTTTATTTTTCTGCGTTCTACTTTCCCTTCTCTTAAGACTCAATTGCATCAATAATAGCAGTAACTTCCAAGAGCTATAAAAATTTTGAGCAAATCTCCTTCTAACCCCCTGTCTATCAGAAAAGAAAAATGTTAGTGTTTCTTCTTTTTCAGTGTCTTCTATGTTTACAATGCTGATCTCTGGAGTGTTCTGAAATACAGAAAGCTGAAGACAAACTGCTAGCTGATCTCAAAGCTCACTCCACGCAAAAACTTTGAATTTTCGGGGCTTTCTGAGGCCCCCCCATCAGCTTCATCAATCCAACTAGGACCACTGCATGAGTCTTCCTCCAGGCAAAACAAAGGAGATGTGGCGAGCAACAGATGAAAAGGGACAACAATAAGACAAATTGGAAAGGCTACATACATTTAGGGCAACAGTGGTTTACCTTTTATTCCTTAAAATAATAGCTTAATAGCCTTCCTACGGGGCGTTACTCCACAACGCACCGAGTGAAACACAATCCCTCTTCCAGCCTACTACTGTGCCAGGTGAGGAAGATTTTACTACAAAACAATGTTATATTAATTGATTCATTCAGATCTGTTGGTGCTTAAGAATTCATTCTAAAAATCTACTCACACGTTCTCTGTTCAAGAATCAAATTTCTGTTTCCTTCTCTTGGATGTTTGGGATATAATATGTCTTGAAGTGGCATCCCACTGAACTATCATATCTCTCATTATGAGTAGCTCTGAAATGCTCCTGTAGTCTCCGCTTTGCAGCTTTTGTTGTCTTTCCTATATAAAACAACCCACAACCATGCAAAATTACATGGTTACATGAACATGTCAGAAAGTAATAGAGACATAGAAGTTGTCAGAAGATGGGGACCATACGATCCATCAAGTCTGCCTTTGGCTTCCTACCCCCCCACTAGCTGCCTGCTTGTGTATCCCACAGTGTCTGTCCCATGCCTGCTTGAATTCCCCTACTGTCTTTGGCTCACACCAACCCCTCCAGCAGGCTATTCCATGGTTCCCACAACATACTCTGTGAAGAAGAATTTCCTCATATTGTTTCTGAACTTTCTTCCCTTAAGTCAAAGGTTGTGTCCTCTAGTCCTGCTGTAGTCCTTTACCTGAAAGAGGTTCTGCACATGCACCCTGTTGTTGCCTTTAAGGTATTTGAATGTTTCTATCATGTTCCCATGATTCCTGTGTTGTTCTAGGGAGTGTAATTTGAAGTCATCCAGTCTTGCCTCATATGGTTTCTGATGCAAGCCCTGCACCATCTTTGTTGCTCTTCTCTGTACCATCTCCAGCCTATCTATGTCCTTCCTGAGGTGTGGCCTCCAGAATTGGACACAATACTCCAGGTGAGGCCTGACCAGGGACAATACAGGGGCAGGATTGATTCATGCCTTCTGCTCATGATGCCCCTCCCTATGCATCCCAGGATATGACTAGCCTTTAGTGCTGCCTTTTCACATTGTCTACTGACCTTGAGGTCATCTGATGTGATTACCCCTAGGTCTCACTCCTGCCTGGTATCCACCATCTTCTCTCCTCCCATTGAGTACAGTTTCCCTGGGTTATGCTTTCCCAGGTGCATGACCTTGCATTTTTTGACATTGAATTTCAATTGCCAGGTCTTGGACCACTCCTCCAGTTTTCAGCGATCATCTTCCATGCTTTGCTGTCCCTCTGTTGTGTCTACTTTGCTGCCAATTTTGGTGTCATCTGCAAACAGGCACACCTTTCCCTCTAGTTCATCTGCAATGTCACTGATAAATATGTTGAAGAGGATCGGCCCCAGAACTGAGCCCTGTGGGACCCCACTAGTCACCCTCCCCTCCACAGAAAGAGTGCCATTTACTAATACTCTCTGAGTTCTCCCATGTAACCAGTTTCTGACCAAGTTTGTAACCTTGGGCACAATTCCCATGTTCTCCAGATTTTTTACTTGTCTCCTGTGCAGAATGGAGTCAAAAGCTTTGCTGAAGTCCAAGTAAACCACATCCACTTCCCCATCCTGATCCACTGTTTTGGTGACCCAATTGAAAAAATCAACCAGGTTTGTCTGGCTGGATCTCCCTGCCATGAAACTATGTTGATTTTTGTTGCACTGACTGGTTTGCTCTAAAAAAGCTATGATTCTTTCCATCAGCAGGGACTCCATCAGTTTTCCCATGATTGACATTAGACTAACTGGACGGTAGTTACCTGGCTGTTCCTTGCTTCCACTTTTGTGAAGTGGTACTACTGTTGCTCTCTTCCAATCCTGTGGCACCTCCCCGCTCCTTAATGATTTGTTGAAGAGCACTGCTAAAAGCAAGCAATACTTGTCCTAACTCTTAGTTATTTTTCCTGCTTTTGTATTCTTTTCCAATTGAGTACTTATTTGCACACCAAACAGTTCCCACAGCAGAATATTCCTTTTGGTAATGGTCTGTTAGAAGGTAAAAAAAAATAGGCTTGGTATTCTGCATTTGAACGTGACTCTTTAACATAATATCCCTAATTTTTTTACTCTTGAGTATGCCATCAGGGGAGTTTCAATAATATTCCCACTTAGAAATGGATCTGTATTTAAGATTTGACATTTTTCACATACAGCATTTCACAGCCTTTGCTGCCACTGGGTTATATTGTGCATTGAAAACAATTTTCTTCATTACTATGTCTCTTGAATTTTGGTTTCAGTAGATTCTCTCTGTCCATATCTTCTGACTTCTGAAATGTAGCAAACAATAATTCTGAAGGTTAATATGTGCACTTAAACTGGTTGATTAGGTCTTTCGACTGCTCACCAAATCTATCCAAATTTGAACAATTTCTATGTAAATGTAGACACTGTCCAAATGGGATAAAACTGTATTTTAGTTTTTTTCCTTTGGATGTGCACTTCTGGCAATCTACAGGAGGGACAGGGAGGGAAAAAGAGGAGGAGTAGTAGCTCTCTATGTAAGGGAAAGGATCAAAGCAATGGAACTAAAGGGTAAACAGGGTGGGGAGGAGGCACTGTGGGTCACCCTGGAGACAGGAAATGGCACCACAGTTTGCACAGGGGTTGTATACAGACCCCCATCTTAGGGGAGGAAATGCACAAGGAAATGATAGAAGGCATCCTTAGAATGGCAGAAAAAGGGGAGCTATTGTTGATGGGGGACCTGAATATGCCAGATGCTAACTGGAGCACCTTTGTTGCAGCCATATCCAAGAGCAAGGTTATTCTCGATGCCTTACAGGGGACATGCCTTGGACAGCTAGTGTTGGAACCCACTTGGGAGGCAGCAGTCTTAGACCTGGTACTCTCAAATGGGGACAGAGATAGGATCTTAGATTTAGAAGTGGGTAGCCATCTGAGAAAAAGTGACCACCAATGTTATTCACGATAAACAGAGCGGTAAAATCAAGTTATACAAAAGCAAGGGTATTGGACTTTAGGAAGACTGACTTTGGCTAAAATAGAGAGTGCCTTAAAAAAGCACTAGCAAACAGGCAAGACGGAGGGGTGGAGGAACAATGGGGGAAATAATCAAAGCTGCCATAACAGAGGCAACAAGCCTTTGTGTGAAGCAACTAAACAAAACACAACGAAGGAAAAAAACACTATGATTCTCAAAAGAGGTGGCGGGGAAGGTTAGGGAGAAACAGATAGCATTCAGGAAGTATAAGGAAACAAAGAAGGAGCAGGACAGAGAACTGTACCAGTTAAAGCAGAAGGAAATAGGGAAGACAGTCAGAATAGCAAAGGCCCAAACTGAGGAAAAGACAGCCAACTCAGTTAAGAAGGAGGATAAAACCTTTTATAGGTACATTAGAGAGTGAAGAAAGACTAAGGGAGAGATAGTGAGGCTTAATAAAGGGGAGAGGGGGTGGGCAGAGAGTGACAGTAAAAAAGCAGGGATACTGAATGAATACTTCTGCTAAACTATTGCTAATGGTTCATTATTGCCACATTTAGATTATAATGCAAGTCTTTATTGTAATCTTGGGGATAAGGAAAGTAATACTTTGAAAGTAGCATATCATAATATTTGTCGATCTGTCCTGGCCCCTTCTTGTTGCTTACATCATTGTTTATTATATTCTAGTTTGGGGTGGCTATCTTCTAGTGATAAATTTGCCTTTTTCTTTGGACGTCAAATTTTTAAAGTAATTAATAGTTGCCATTACTATCCACTGCAGGATCTCGTTAAAGTTCTTATTACTGAACTGGGACTTTGATTTTCTACCGGTACTCTACTCACATCTTCTTTGCGTAAATCTAAAAAGGGTTCTCATGCTTTCTCCAATGCTGCTCCAGTTTTAATGTTGGCTCACACATGTGCAGCCAACATCTTGCGGTAGTAGCAGATTTGGAGGTGCGGTCACTGTTGGGCGAATGCAGGGCATGCATCAGTAGGTGCGGCCCTCATTCCCCAATAAGCCAGCAGCAGGCACTGACATCATGCATTCCTAATGTGACCACCAGATCTAAGAAAAGGTCCACTGCAATGAGAGCAAAGCTCTCATGCAGAAGGACCACAACATGCCTTCCGATATGCAAGCAACATGGCGGCAGTGACTGCCTTCACCACCTGTCACAATGTCGATGGGGGATCTCACTCCCTGTCGGCATAATGTCCCCTGTCCCATTTCTGCTGTGTGCCGAGGCAGTGCCCAATCCCCCTACAGCATCATGCGTCCCTCCAAAAAAGTCTTTCTTTGTTGATGGGGATCCTAATCCCTGTCAGCTTCAGTCCACCCCTTTCCTAGTTCAATCTGCTGATGGGGGAGCCCACTCCCCATCGGCATAATGTCCCTCCCCCATTTGTTGTGTGCCCAGGGTGGTGTCAAATCCATCTCGGCTCTCCCACCTCCACTGGTATTTACTGAGGGAGGGTTCCCAATCCCCCAGTCAGCTACAGACCCCCTCAAAAAAACAACTCAGGTGGCACAGTTGGAGCCCACTCCCAGTGTGCCACAGTATCCTGTAAAAAAAAAATCCTGCATTTTTTTTTCCTTTTACCTGTAAAACAGAAAACGGTCCCTCGTGGTCTCCCTGCCCCCTCTCCCTACCAGCTCCCACCCTCTGCGCACCACACCTCCCCACACCTCCCTCACCCTATACTTACCTCTGGAGCACAGCGCGATGATCTTCAGTGGACCGGAAACAAGTCTGCACTCTTCAAAGCTGACCGAAAACTAAAGAAATGCTGGTAAGCTGTATAATGGCATAAATAGTTTTTTTTTTCAACTTTGGTGCATATCTCAGGCATTTTTGAGAATTCTGACACCACATTTTCAACATGGGGTTATTGGGACCCCTCCTCATGAATTCAGGCACTGTCATGGCATTATTCAGTCCCGAAAGGTGATTTCGCAGTCACCGCATGGAATCACCTTTTAGGACTGATTAATGAAACGACGGTGCCACTGTTCATGAGGGGGGCCCTAAAAAAGCCTATGTTGCAAATTTGGTGGAAAAATCCAAAAAAATGGCTGTTTTATGAGTATGCGATGTGCAATTTCCATGCATGCTCCTAACTTCGTAAATTTGTAATATTTTCACTCCAGATTTTCAAAATTGGCTTTGTTCCACACCTCCTTATGAAGAGTACAGCTGTCATTCTACAAATCCTGGCTAAAATGTGATTCCGCACGTCTGGCACAGAATAGCGTGGTCGCTGTGCAAAATCAGTTTTCAGGACAGTTTTATGAAATTATGATGACACTGTTCATGAGCAGAGGTCCTAAAATGCCTATGTTGAAAATTTGGTGCCGAAAATTCATAAAATGACTGTGTTACAAGCATGCGTTTGTAATATTTTCACTCCAGATTTTCAAAATTGGCATTTTTCCACACCTCCTTATGAACAGTACAGCTGTCATTTTTCACATCCTGCCCTAAATGTGTTTTCACACCTGTGGCACACAATAGCATGGTCACTGTGGGAAATCAACGTTTGGGACAAATTAACAAAATCACAGGGCCACTGTTCATGAAGGGAGGTCCCAAAATTACCTATGTTAAAAATGTGGTTAAAAAAATCCCAAATATAATTGGGTTAGAGATGTGTGTTGCACAGTTTCTATGCATGCTCATGACTTCATCAATTTTTCATATTTTCACTCCAGATTTTCAACGTTGCTGTTTTTTTGCATCTCCTCATGAACAATACAGTTGTTATTTTCCACATCCTTCCCAAAATGTGTTTTCATCCCTGTGTCATCAAATGGCATAGCCGCTGTGCAAAACCACCTTTCAGGTAACACACTGATAGTGCCAGTCTTCATGAGGTGGGCTCACAAAAAGCCCATGTTGAAACTCTGGAGTGAAAATACCAACACACACCTATGGTGTTAGGGTTTCCAACTGTAGCACCCCACCCTGTAGAGACTTACAGGCATCAGGGGTGTGACTAGGGATCTTTGGCTGTAATGCTCATGCCATTCTACCCCACCCCACCCCCACCTTGCAGCCAGTGACAGGCATCGTGGTGTGCCTTGCACTGTTCGGCCAAAAAGTTTACCCCATTCTCCTATACTGCACCCACCTCAGTGTATTTTCTTATGGAATGGGATAAGTATAATGCCCAAAGAGCCCAAAGCACACCACAACACTTGTCAGTCAGTGTATACAGGGTAGGGTGCGGTAAAATGGCATGAGCATTAAAGCTGATGACCCAAAGGCACACCCCAATGCCTGTCAGTCTCTGCAGGGTGGGGATGGGGTTGACGTCATTTCAATACTTCACTGTCATTCCTATTATGCATCTCTAACTCTTGCACTACCAAATTCACACATACATTGGGGCAGGGCATGCCGACAGGGGGAATGGGCACCCCCGAAGTTGCCATTATAGCAGGCAGTGTGCCGCCATGTTAATTTTTTTTTTCTCACCAGGGAAAGCACGTCAGGAGGTCAGCTGCATATGACGAGCTTTGCTTGATTTGCACTGGACCTTTCCTTAGATGTGCTCACCACATTATGTATGCATGGTGTGGCACTGACATGCAGGCTTATTGGGGAATGAGGGACTCACCCACTGATGCATGCCCTGCATTCGCTCAACAGTGACTGTGCCTCCAAATCTGCTACTACTGCAATATGTTGGCTGTGCATGTGTGAGTCAACATAAAAAAAGGACACCCCAATAACACCAATACAAGGAAATCATCCAATAGATAGAATAGTACTGAAAATCACTGATGTTGAATCAAGGCTAGCAAAATTAGATCTTAATAAATCCCCATGACCTGATAGACTGCATCTAAGAATACTCAAAGAATTGGCAAGAATAATAGCCCCTTCCCTAACCCACTTTCTTCAGAAATCCTTGGACACAGGGGAAGTAATCGACTTGGAAATCTGCGACAGTCATTCCAATCTTTAAAAAAAGGAATAAGTCTGACCCCACAAACTACAGAGCCATGAGCCTCACTGCTATCCAGTCTAAAATACTAGAAGGAATATTAAAGGATGAGATCATTCAGCATCTAAACTTAAAACATCTTACAGATCACTCTCAATGTAGGTTTGTAAAGGGAAGGCCACGTCAGACTAATATGTTGTCATTTTACAGCAGAGTGATGGAAAGACTGGATTTAGGAACTCCTGTGGATGTTCTATTTCTTGACTTCTCTAAGGCCTTTGATAAGCTCCCCCATTAAGAACTTATACAGCAAATGGATAATTTAAATATTCATCCCACTATTATAAACTGGGTCCACAAATAGCTGGAAAATAGAAACCAGCGAGTATGCATCAGGGGAGAGTTTTCTGAGCAGTCAGAGGTGACTAGTGGGGTTCTCCAGGATTCGGTGTTGGGCCCCTGTCTTTTTAGCCTGTATGTATCATCCCTCCAAATAAATCACAAAACCGTGTGGCTACAGAAATTCATAGATGACTGTAGGATAGGGGCAGAAATTGACACTACTCAAAATACATTTGACCTACAAGTGACTATAGATAACATACTCACTTGGACCAAGGAAGCTAAGCTAACACTAAATCAAGATAAGTGCTACATCATGCATCTAGGGAAAAAAAATAGAATACCTTATAAACTGGGTAACACTGCCCTAAAAATAACAGATGAGAAAAGGGATTTGGGTATTATTATGTCCAGTAACATGTCCTTCACACCCCACTGTCAAAAGATAGCTCAGAGGGGAAATAGAATCCTAAACTGTATACTAAGACACATATTGACAAGAAGTAGGGCCATCATGTTACCATTGTATACATCCCTGGTTAGACCAATTATGGAATATGGTGCCCAGGTATGGGCACCATATAAAAATCAAGACATTGCCCTGTTGGAGAGAGTGCAAAAGATTGCTACCAGGGCAATACAGGATATGTCTGGTAAAAACTATGAGGCTCACTTGTCAGAGATGAACACGTACTCCTTGGAGGTAAGGAGAAAAAGGGGGGATATGTGCCTGGTACACATGGCATGGAATAACAACAATCTCTGGGATATCACCGGACTCGAATGTAATACAAATACATATAACACTAGGTCCCACCCATTACAGCTAACAGCACCACACAGTACACTGTGGTTTAGCCAAAGGGTGGTACATGAGTGGAACAGGTTACCACTGGTGGTTGTGGCTAGACAATCAATCACAGCATTCAAAACCAGCTGGGATACATACACTAAAACAATTAGAGTCTAGAGATATAGATGGCAAGCATTTAGGACACAAGTCCATTAGCTCAGTATAAATCCTATGAATCCAATAGAAGCACTCTGGATAGGGGGTCCATACCAGTCCATTCACAGAAGAATGGGTCCTGAAAGAACTCCTAAAACTGAAGGTGGACAAGGCAATGGGGCCTGATGAGATTCACCCCAGAATTCTAAAAGAACTAAGGGGAGAACTAGTGACATCACTGACTACATTTTTTAACAAATCATGAGAGGATGGTGTGGTACTTGAGGACTGGAGGAGGATGGATGTGATTCCCTTCACAAAAGTGGGAGCAAGGCAGAGGCAGAAACTACAGACCTGTTAATTTGACCCCAGCAGTAGGGAAAATGATGGAATCACTTCTGAAAGAAAGAATTGTTGAGTACATAGAGGCCAGCAGGGTACAGGACCCAAGGCAGCATGGGTTGACAGCAGGAAGGTCATGTCAGACAAATCTAATAGATTTCTTTGACCGGGTGATCAAAGTAATAGACCAGGGAGGGGCTGTGGACATGGCCTACCTAGACTTTAGCAAGGTATTTGACACAGTCCCACACAAAAGATTTAAAAAACAAGTTAGCCAGCCTGGGAGTGTGTCCCAGGGTGGTAGCCTGGGTAAAAAATTGTCTGAACAACAGGATGCAGAGGGTAATAGTAAACTTCCGCTCTAAAGAAAGGGTGGTTACTAGTGGGGTACCACAGGGTTCTGTACTGGGACTGGTCCTCTTTAATGTCTTTATAGGTGACATTGCAGAGGAACTGGAAGGGAACGTATGCCTCTTTGCAGGCGACACAAAGATCAGCAGCAGGGTTGATACACAAGGAGGGTGGAAAAGATGAGAAGGGACTTGACAAGGTTAGATGAATGGTCAAAAGTATGGTAGCTTATATTTAATGCAAATAAGTGCAAAGTAATGCACCTGGGAAGCAAAACCCAGGGAAGAGTATACAAGGGGGGACTAACAACAACAAAAATGGAAATGGACCTGGGGTAGTCATATCAGATGACTTAAAGGTAGGCAAGCAATGTGAGAAGGCAGTAGGGAGGGCGGGCTGGGGGAATACTGGGGTGCATAGGGAGGCATCACTAGTAGAAAACAGGAAGTTGTTATTCCTCTGTACAGACAGTTGGTGAGACCCCATTTGGAATACTGCATGCAGTTCTGGAGACATCATCTCTACAAGGAGATAGACAGGATGGAGGCAGTCCAGAGGATGACAACTAAAGTTGTGCATGGTCTGCACCAGAAGCCATATGAAGCCAGGCTAAAGGAGATTAATATGTATACCCTCGAGGAAAGGAGGGAGAGGGGGACATGATAGAAACTTTCAAGTACCTCTAGGGAATCGACAAAGTCCACATAGGTAGCATCTTTCAGAAAAAGAGATGTGCAAAAACAAGGGGGCACAATTTGAAGATGTTGGGCATCTCAGAGGCAACTTCAGTATGTATTTTTTCATGGAGAGGATGGTGGACACATAGAACAGCATTCCTGAGGAGGTTGTATGGTCAAAAACAGTAGTGGAATTCAAGAATACATGGGACAGACATAAGGCAATTTTAGTAGGAGGTAGGAGGAAGTAGGCTGTTGGTTAACTAGGATCTGCAGCTTATGCAATAGGTAGGGAAATGGACAGACTGGGTGGGCCTAGCGGTCCTTATCTGCCGTCGAAGTCTAAGTTTCTTCTATGTAATAATAATGCATTACCTAAAGTTTTTTTTAAATATCCTTCACTTTGTATTTTGTTGGGTGGGGGTGGAGCAGCAAGATGGCTGCAGTGCTGCCTTGCTCCTCGCTGCTCCGCATATTGACCCACATGTGGCTGGCATCCAAGTTTGTTTTTTTTGTTACTGTTTCTTTTGCCAAAGGCATAAGTACCCCCCCACACATATCCCTATTCCTTTTCCTGCTGCTTCTGCTTCTCTCTGGTGGGGTATCACGTCAAAACAGCTCAAGCAAAATAGCACAAACAAAACAGCACAAACATGACAGTGCAAAGCCGCTGCAGTGCATGATACATCACATCTCAAGCCAATGCATCACATGAGACATTACATCTCACGCTATGAGTACACCCACAGTATGACAGCTAGACTGAAAGACATTGCTGTGACAAGAATAATTGAAGCACTTTTATGTCTTATTTTGATGAAGTTACTGTGTATGTTAAAATCCATTTTTATTAGTCATCAATTAAAATCCAAACAAAATCCAAAACAAAATGATACACCAGTGTTGTTCAAAGTCTGTCATAACAGACTTGGGGGAAAGACTTGGACATAGTGCTTTCAGTGCAGACAGAACTGCTATGTAACCAGAACTAGAATGCGAGGATGTAAGGCAAAAACAGTTGATATTGTTGCACTAAATCTAACCCCATGAATTGTATATAGTTGTGAGAACAATGGTGGAGTGACTTTGAATGTTCCATCTGTGTACCAGTGTGCAGTGGTTGTCATACTGTATATTCTGGATTTTTCTGGGTGCTGAAAATTAAAAATCGTTCAGTGTCTTGGCAACCACTATCATAAAGTAGGAATGAAAAACCACTGTCTGAGATGCAGTATTAAGGAGGGATTTGCAATTCTGCCAAACTCGATGGCAACACAGGAGCAACACTTGCCTTTAGCCTTGCACACTGTGCCATTCTGTTAAGACAGGCAACAGAAGGCAATTTACCTGCAATGGCAGGATCTACACCACCAGTTGCTCTGGCAACAATTTGCTGCTTTCCTTCAAGGGAAGATATTGCCTTCTGTTTCATTTCTGCAATAATTTCATAGCAATTTCTCCCACAGCCGGAACATGATTGTGGGTGTTAACATAGGCCACAACTTCTTCACCAAGTGTATGACACCTAGCAGTGCAGTTCTGCTTGTTGTAAACAACACACTTCCAAAATGTTTTTCCAGAGTGCACTCTTTCTTTGCGGTACTGTTATCCATTGTCTGAGAGCAGCTGCTGCCAACATTGGCTTAGCACAAAGGACAACGGCATCTTTGCTTACTGAAAGAGCAAACAGGTAGCATGTAGCACCTTTACTACTTGTAATTACCTATCAACAGCTGTACCTAATTATACTTGTTATAGGGTCGACCACTAGTAACCTCTCAAGCAGCAGAGGCAACAGAGTCGCATATGGGCTTAGTGAATGAGCAAACAGGTAGCATGTAAGAGCAAGACATATACATTTATTGAGGTGGGAGAGGATCAGTCCAGCAGCTGCATCCACTATTAGCATCGCTGCAGTGTGACAAGATGACTGTACTGTGAGATTTCAGTTAGCGCTATTGGTGTGATGAATTTACCACGCGCACAATGCATGCACTCAAGTATCTTGCACTGAATTGACATGGAACCCTCTGGAGGTATCCAACCCAACCCTGGCCCTCAAACAACTCCCTCCACCTCAGCCCATATTAACCCAAGGTACTCCCTTGAGCTCTACTCCCTGTCTCCTGCCAAAGAGACTACATGTTTTTCATCTAAATGCCAGAAGCCTCCTCCCAAAAATGGACTCCCTTAAAGTGTGGAAACCCAGCACCCACCAGACGTCCTCTGTGTTCCCAAAATATGGTTATCCACCAAAATCCCTGAGTCCTCTCTCTCTCTCGCTCTCTCTCTCTCCCAGAGTTCAACCTTTTCTGTCAAGACAACGGAAAGCATGGTAGCCTTGTATATCAGACTATCTCTCTCTCACTCCATCTCTCTTAAAGAATCTTTCCCCTCCTTCCATGAACTCATCATTACCCTTCTATCCCTCCTACCCTCAACCTCACTGTACATCAGTGCACACTATGCTTCACCTAAAACCTCTCCTGATTACCTAGTCTCTTACCATCTCCTCTATCTCCTCCCACACAGCAAATGGAGAACTCCTGGTTCTAGGTGATTTCAACCTACACTGGCTCTCCCCCTCCTCAAATCCTACTTTCTTAAAGATCGAGGCTCTAAATCTCACTCAGCTGATCCTGAAACCCATTCGTGTAAACCCCCACTCCCAAAACTACTCCCTGCTTGACTAGGTGTTGTCCTCCCACCCACACCATATCACAGCATCAGGCATCCTGTCAGGTGCACTTAGTGATCACTGTATTACGTACTGTGTATGTAAGATTCACTTCCCTCATGCAGTCCCTAAATACATTTGGACTCACCCTCTCCACACTCTAAACACAGCAGCCCTTCTCCAAGATCTGACCCATACAGACTGGCAATCAGTATTCCTTGCCCAGGATGCAGACTGCCCTCTCCCACTTCTCTAGCATACTTACCAGCACCTGGAACCACTATGCCCTGTTAAAGAGAGCTAGAGTAAAATGACACCATCATCCCTGGATAACAGCTAACCTACTTGTCAAATAGAGCACCAGGTATAAAGCCTGGTCACACTATAAATTGTCCCTTACCCAGTCAGACCTACAAACCTACAAAACACTCAGAAATAACTGTACCAAAGCCATATGCCACTCCAAGGCTACATACTTCAGGTCCCACCTGCAACAAGGTCATAACACACCAGACTCATTCTGGAAAGGGTTACTCACTCTCCTTGATCCCCCTGCTCAACAAGCCTCCCCAGTCCTTAATATTGATGGCTCCCCTGTCTCTGACCCCTACTCACTTACTGAGATTTTCAATAAATTCTTTGCCACCTGTGCGCTCCTGGATGACCCCTCTCCCACCCCACCAGACTCCCCTCCCACCTGTCCTGAATCTGCTACTCTCCCCCACCATGTTCTACTTCCCACCTTTCTCCCCCAAAGAAGTCTATACTGCGCTCACTGCCCTCAACCCAGCCAAAACCAGCCCTGATGGTATCCACCCTAGGCTTCTCCATATCTCTGCCCTGGCCACAGCTGCCCCTCTAGCCCACATCCTTAATCTCTCCCTCTCAACCCCCACTGTCCCCAATGCATGGAAGTTCACTAAGGTGTTGCCTCTCCATAAGGGTGGTGACCCTACTTCTCCCGGGAACTACCGGCGCCCATCTTTCTCCTCCCTATCAAAACTCCAGGAGTCATTCATTCACTCTAGGCTCTTTGAGTTACTAGCCTCAAGCAACTCTCTCTCTCTCTCTCCCACTCCCATGCAGTCTGGTTTTAGAAAACAACACTCTACCATCTCCTTCTTGCTGAAGGCCACTGACTCTATTTACTCAGCAATGGAACAGAGTCATATCAGAGCCACCATTTTCATAGATCTAGCAAAGGCATTTGATTCCATGTCCCACACTGTCCTGCTACTTAATCTAAAATCTGCATACCCTAATCTTAACTGACTCCATTCCTGTCTACAGAACAGGTAGCAATCAGTCCAAATTGGTGAAGCACTTTCCTCCCCTCTACCCATCCTTACTGGAGTCCCCCAAGACTCTATCCTTGGCCCCATCCTTTTCTCCCTATTTATTAATGACCTCCCCTCCATCTGTAGCACCTCCAATATGCACATGTATGCAGACGATACTGCCATGTTTACCTCCAGTCCCTCATCTGTCATTGTGCAGTCCCCTCTCCAGCAAGACTTTAACAGAGAGCAGACTTGGTTCCAGTCAAACCAACTGAAACTCAATATAAAAAAGAAACACATGTTGCTGTGACTTTTGGCTCTAGACAGAAGCTGGCCTCCCTTCAGTCTACCCCAGTTTTCTCTCATTTGGATGGCTCCCCTTTAGAGATGGTCTCAGCTTTCAAGTACCTTGCAGTCTGGCTGGATAACCACTTAGACTTCACCACCCACATAGACTTCATTTGTACAAAACTCTGACCCAAGCTCACAGTCCTCTATCACCATAAAGATAGTCTTCCTCTCTCCACCTTTCAGAAGCTGGTATCTAAAATGATTCTACCAGTCATTGACTATGCCAACATGGTCTACAGCACCACACCAGCTACATCTCTCTCTAGACTGGACACCCTCCTTAATTCTTTCTGTCACTTTGCTACCGCTACCTCCCCCGCCACTCACCACTGTTTCTCTACTCTGCTCTCTCTCTCTCTCTCTCCACTATCCCACAGATGGATGGTTCATTGCTCAACCCTTGTCACCAAGTTCTGTTTCAGAACTCTTCCCCCTACCTCTCCTCATGCCTCTCTCAGGCAACCAACTCAATGTACTCCCTATGCCACAGAGGCCCTCGTTTCTTCTCTATCCCTCACCCTCATTCTGCTGCTGGTCAGTCTGCCTTCTCCTATCATTTTCCAGTTCCCTGGAATAAACTTCCTCCAGATCTTCACCTAGCCTCATCTTTCTCCTCAGTCAAAAGACTTTTCATACTTCTCCCCTCACCTTTGTGCTCAAAGTGTTCTATAACCCCCACCACTTCCTGAGCTACCCCCCTCCTCAGTAGTCTGAGTTTTGTGGTCCTCTCCCATGAGTTCCCCCTCTCCTTGGTGCAGGATTGAATGCCCCACCCCGGCCAAGGTTAGAATATTTATATCAAACCCAATTAACTTATTCCTGGATGGTCTTGTAATCTCATACCTGAACTGTGCTTATAGTTCCTGTATTCTGATTATATCCTACCAAATCTGGAATAGTTCACTGTGTCTTTCATTTGTTTTGTATTTACTGTTTTATTCATATGTTACCCTTTCCCTGGGTTGCACCTGGAAATGAGCCTTGGCTTAGTGTGCCTTTCCCGGTTACCAAATTTTAAATAAATAAAAAATACATTTTGTATGACTACTGAAATTGTACTCACTGGGTAGTGAACTGCAAAAGCTTGTCTCTACACTAAACTATGTGTTGACATTATACAAATGTGGATGCTGGCCTAAATGCCACCATTAACATGGATTTGAACATTGGAGTTGCCAGCTAAAGGTATGACTGTATTTGTGCACTTTCAGAGCTTCATTTTATGTTAAGGAGCACTGCAGTGCAAATGTTAAACTACTGATAGAGCACCAGCAGATATCTTGAACATCCTCAAACAAGTGAGCACACCTAAACCTGCAAGGAACAGGGATGTATGCCTTCTAGACTGGACTTAAGAGGGCCTTAGAAAGAGCGAAGTGAAAATAGGGTTGCACTTGTCATGCTGGGAGCCTCTTTTTTACCTTATAAAAGGTATGCTATCATTGCCTGGGATGGGGGGGTCTCTGTTAAAACCTTTGTCACCTGAGTTTACTGCACTCACTGGAGTGGTCTTTTATTTGTTTTTTAATTCTCAGGAGAGAATTTAGAAGGAGATGGACGTTTGGAACCGTATTTGGTTTAAAAGCCCCTCCTGGCAGAAGCATATTGAGGACTCCTGGATGGACTGGGAGCTGAGAACATACTGCGTAAAATAAAAATGGATTCTGGGAGGAAGAGAATGGAGTAATTTCCCCTGTTCAAAATATCTTTTTTGTCACAAAGGCATATTACTAGAAGTCCCCAAAGGAAAGTGGTCTGTAAAATAACTCTTCTATAGAAGTAAGAGTGTTTAATTGCTCTGGGGACTGGCAAATTTCTTAAGTGCCTGATGTAAATTTGATGAGTTGGATGTTGGAATAGAAAAGTTTTGGAAACAAACTCCTTTAGATTAATGGAGATGTTAAGGTTAAAACACTAACTGCTTTACTGGCTTGCTTTTACTTTCTGAACTCTATTTGTAATATTTAGTCTTCTAGCTTTAATTGAACCTAACACTATAAGCAGCTGGTATATGAACCCTTCAAAAAGCTCAATCTTTGTGTAAATTCAGTTTAAACCATTTGAATCACTGCTGGGTTTCTTAAAGATTCTCTGATAGCATACATTTTTATGTTTGCTGGCGGGCATGTGCAAGAAACATCTTGGGGCAATAGAACTTGCTGGAGGTGTGTGCCTGTGCTTGCCAATGCAGTTTTCAGTCTACAAGGTGCATCCTGTATGCACCAATGGAGCTGTGAGCTGTGTATGACAGCAGATTCAGAGCACCGGTCTTGGCTTCAAAGAAAAGGTCCACTGCAATCAGCACTTGAAACATGTCTCCATGTGACATACATGCTGTGCTACGTCTTCCTTTTCTCAGTCTGCCCCACTGTGACTCCAACACCCAACAGAGTGCACACCATTCGTTCTGTGGCTGTGCTATGCGAGAGAGAAGACAGTGGGAGATGCACAGAGATGTCACCAACATAGTCATTGGCGCTGCTGGCAAAGCCAGTAACTTGTCTCAGGAGAACAATTCTTTATAAATTAATTGAATGTGTTTTTCCCAGTGGTAACACATAAAGGATTTCTAACCCTCACCCAATAAATAAACAGATCTGTACAAGTCAGACTGTCATGCCCCCCCTCCCCCCGCAACTGACTGCTTTCAGATGTGCCGCACTGGCAGCAAGCTGTGCTTCAGTAGGCCCCATTGAACTGAGCACAAGTGTATACTGTATGATTTCGTATAAGATTCTTAAATTAATTGAAGATGGTTTTCCACATGGGAAGCTCCCTGGCATTACCAATATGTGCTTCCGATTGCTGCTTAATTTTGTACTCCCCAACAATCTTCTTTCTTACTGTCTTATGCAGCTTTCCAGCAGCTCCGTGTGCTTCTTTATCTCTTTCTCTCTCTCTCTCTCTCTCTCTCATGACATCTCTCTCTCTCTGTCTCTCTCTTTGTCTCTGCCTTTCTCGCTCTCTCTGTTCAAACAAACTGGATTGGAAAACTCTCCAAATACATGAGTAGGATTTGAGGGCAGAAGGAGAGAAGTAAATGGAGACCAATTAATTACAGATCAGTTACCGGATGAAGGTTTGCTTCTACCAGAAACAACATTGTGTTCATTAATTTTTTTACTTATAACATGTATGCTGTCCTTGCCTGGGAGAGGGGGGTCTATCTTCGCTTTAAGAAAGTTAAATGGTATTACACTCAGAAGAGTGATGTCCTTTTATTTCATTTTCCCAGAAAGAGAGGAAATGCTCTCCCACAAAAGTGGGAGCAAGGCAGAAGCAGGAAACTACAGACCTGTTAGTTTAACCTCAGTGGTAGGGAAAATGATGGAATCACTTCTGAAGGAAAGAATTGTTGAGTATCTAGAGGCCAGAGGGGCACAGGACCCAAGGCAGCATGGATTCACAGTGGGAAGGTCATGCCAGACAAATCTGATAGATTTCTTTGACTGGGTGACCAAAGTAGTTGATCAGGGAGGGGCTGTGGACATGGCCTACCTAGACTTTAGCAAGGCATTTGACACAGTCCACACAAAGATTAATATACAAGTTAGCCAGCCTGGGAGTGGGTCACAAGATGACAGCCTGGGTAAAGAATTGGCTGGAGAATAGGACACAGAGAGTAATAGTAAATGGGTCACTCTGAAAAAGGGGGCTAGTAGT
Source organism: Neoceratodus forsteri (assembly GCA_016271365.2). Lineage (NCBI taxonomy): Eukaryota > Metazoa > Chordata > Ceratodontiformes > Ceratodontidae > Neoceratodus > Neoceratodus forsteri. Next base: position 1,731,871,239 of record CM057450.1, on the reverse strand, counting down.
AGGGTACCATGAGGTTCAGTATTGGACCGGTCCTCTTCAATGTCTTTATAAGCGACATTGCAGAGGACTGGAAGAAAAGTATGTCTCTTTGCAGATGAAACAAAGATCTGCAACAGAGTTGATGCACAAGTGGAGTGGAAAGGATGAGAAGGACTTGGCTAGGTTAGAGAATGGTCAAATGTATGGCAGCTTAGATTCAATGCTAAGAAAGTGCAAGGTAATGCACCTGGGAAACAAAACCCAGGGAAGAGTACACAATGGGGGTGATACTAACAACAGCAAAAATGGAAAGGGACCTGGGGTAGTCATATCAGATGACCTAAAGGTGGGCAAGCAATATGAGAGGCAGCAAGGAGGGTTAGGGGATACTGGGATGCATGGAGGAGAGGCATCACCAGTAGAAAACAGGAAGTTATTATCCCTCTGTACAGACAGCTAGTGAGACCCCACCTGGAGTACTGCATGCAGTTCTGGAGACCCATTCTCTGCAAAGACATAGACAGGATGGAAGCTGTCAGAGGAGGGCAACTAAAATGGTGCAGGGTCTGCACTGGAAGACATATGAAGAGAGACTTAAGGAGCTTAATATGTATAGCCTCGAGGAAAGGAGGGAGGGGGACATGATAGAAACTTTCAAGTACCTCAAGGGAATCAACAAAGTCCAAGAGGTAGCATCTTTCAAAAAAGAGGTGTGCAAGAACAAGGAGCACAATTTGAAGAGATGGAAGGGGCGGCTCAGAGGTAATTTAAGGATATTTTTTCACAGAGAGGGTTGTGGATGTATGGAGCAGCCTTCCAGAGGAGGTTGTGGAGTCAAAAACAGTGGTGGAATTCAAGCATGCATGGGACAGTCATAAGGCAATTCTAGGGGGTGGGGGTAGGAAGAAGTAGGCTGCTGGTTAACTAGGATCTGCAGCTTATCCATCAGGTAGGGAGATGGGCAGACTGGGTGGGCCAAGCGGTCCTTATCTGCCATCAAATTCTATGTTTCTATGTAAACATACTGTGATGATTGAGTCTGATGCCTGCAGATGATTTCCAAATAATGTTAGCTTTAAAAGCTCTAACAGCAACCTTGCTGCAATTGGACCCAGAAGGTTGTTGAAAAGCACATAAAGGTGTTATGTCTTTTTAAAATATCAGTGGTGATTATGAAGGACACCACTTTAGAGGAACCTTTAATGTTATATGTGCGGCCAGACTCCCAGTCAAAGTTATGGTGCAAAGTGTGCCCATTATTGCTGTTATACCTGATGTAAGCAGCATGGATCCAGCTGTGGCATTCTGAAAGGGTACAGAACTTGTTAGGCCTTATAAACGGCCTTTTACATGAAAACGCTGGATTTTAGCAGGTGTATAAATGAACCATCACCTGACTTATTACTTCCTCAGTCTAGATATCAGTTTAGATATCCTGGATGACTGGTGTAGGGCAAATCACTTGGACAAACTTTTTTCGCACAATATGAACCGTAATCATTCTTTTTAGACTGATTAAAATATTTTAACCTGCTCTTAATGTATGCATTTCATATGTGGTAAACATTTTATTATTTTTCTGAAATTAACAAGCAGCAGGCTTACAATAGCCTAAAATATATATCTAACTTAAAACTTTGTTATCGAGTTTAAAGTTTTTTTTTCCCTTTTGGCTATAAATTGAAGCCATGAAAGGACTTCTGAATGATGGATAATTCTAATTTAACAGATGTAGCTGAAGGTATTATCAACCTGATGTCAATCATTTGGCCTATGGACTCCTGCTTGAGGAGACGAATGTTGAATTTTCTACATGACTTGGAAAAGTGTCTTTAAAAAAAGAGAAGAACCCTGATTTAAATATCACAAATTTGTTGACCCACCCACCCCCAGTACTGCACCACAAAAAGGCAACAAGTTCCAGGGGCAGTTCAAGAAAACATCCAGCCAAGCCAGCAAAACCAGAGTTGACAAAAAAATCAGAGGAGCTGCACAGACAGTTAACAGCCAGCCATGCATACAGTGGTTTCTTTATACACCTTTTACACTTGTTTTTATCCCCTTCCCCTCACTCAAGACACTTTGATTTGTCCACCTAAAATGAAACACCAAACAAACTGGCACACACTAGTGAAAAGCATCTCCTCCAGAGGCTATGCCAATCAGGAGATAAAAAATGCTCAACGCCTTTTTTCATGCAAAGATACCACACTGTATTTGTTGCGATCACCATCAATGCAAGTCTGTGTCACACTGCGGCTGTAAAGTCATTCAAGTCCCCCATACAGACTACAAACTATTCATTTCAACCTATTAAAGCAGTGTTTCTACAATTAATTAATCAATGAGGGAGCACATTGTCTGAGTTTGTACCAGTACTACCTTTGATGTACAGTATTTAAAATGAATGTATTGATGGCTCAGGATCCATTCTCATACTCTTCATTTATGGTGGTGGGATTTTTTATGTTGTACTACCTACACATGACACTCGCTTTAACTGTTGTAAAATGTGACATAACACAAGAGATGCCATTACAAAATAAAAGCCCTTTATTTCCATCATAACTTGGAGACATAAATAATGTATGCTGGTTACAGGACAGTCCCAATGAATTTCTGATAGTGGATCTTTGAATTTGAAATGCTACTTTTGAAAGGCCCCCTTCCGCCATCGTCACTCACTCACTCACTCACTCACTCACTCACTCACTCACTCACTCACCAATTAATAATTATTTTATCTGAATTTCTCTGTTAAAAAAAACACATGCCAATCTCATAATCAAATGTGACTTCCGTTTACTTGTAATTAAGTGTAGCGGGAAATCCTATATTATGCATGTTCATTCAAATGTGTTCACCAGTTACATTCACCCATACTTGTGCTGTGAGTGTGTGTGTGTGTGTGTGTGTGTGTGTATGTGTGCTTGTTGATTGGTGGGTGTGGGATGTATAATCAAATGAAGCCTCAAAACTGCTCTCACAAACAAAGTGTAATATGAAGTCCTGGATGAAAGCATGACATGAATAGCATGTTTGTGAAAGAATGCACCACTCTTTCTTAACTGGTGTGAAAAAAAAAATGCGATCTAATTTTTAACCCTTTCTATTTTTAGTTCCATTGCTTTCAAAATATTAGACTTAATATACCAATAAGAACAGCAGTGTCCATGCCCCCCCAACACACACATATACTTGAAGACTGCAGCAGTGTTCCCTGCTCCAACCAGAAAACCTGGAACCCTCATCTGCAATAACCAGCAGCTGGTCCGAGAAAAGTATTTAATTTTAGCTTTTGGGCAAGCATGGACCCCACATGGACCCCATGTAGAGTCTGAATGTGGCTCAGGCTCAAATCAGCAGACATTTGTTGGTTACAAGAGATGGGGGAGAAGGAGTTGTGCAATGGGTTAGGACTGATGGGAGGCATTTGGTAGCAAAGGTTGAAAATAAGCATACAGAATTAAAAGGAAAAAGTCATGTTTGCAATGTGGGTAATTTCTTTATTGTGTGCATTTTTATTATAAAGAAAAGGAAGAATACACATGACGTTGATAGACATTCAGTAAAAGAGCAACTCTGGCACACACTGATTGGCTACGTGATTTAATTTTGACTGATGGGGCAGATCTGGAGGGGAAAGAGTTAGTACATGTAGTAGCAATGTAAAGGGCAACAAAAAGCCAACCATGTACAAGGAAAGAAGAAACTGCAAATGAAATTAACTGACCAGCTTAAAAAAAGGAGTCACTATAAAGACTTTTTTTAAATTCAGCTGATTGTTTTTTTATGCAAATGCTGCCTTAAGTGTAATCATAACTTTGAAAATGTCGTTTAGTACCCAGCGCTTTCATTTAAAGCCACAATGCTAAGCAAACTGTTTTTAGGTTTTAAGAGAAAACTAGCACTTTTTGAACTGAGTAACCTGTCTTCTAAATCACTTTAAAGACTAAAAAATGGAATGTAGCTGAGTGCGTGGCATACTTTTTGCGGTCCCCTGTCTGCGGTGTGCTTTGTGTCATGGTGTCCCATCCCCCCCATATTAAAAACTGTCATATCTCAGCTGCTCCATAATAAAATAAAATAAAAACTCTATACAATCCTCTATGCCTCCTGTAAATATGTATTTTTCTTCTGTCATAGCCCTTGCTTCTATGGAATAAAACAAGCAAACAAAAAAAAAAACCTGGCTGAGCAAATTCTTCTCTCTCCCACTACTGCAAGACCAAAACAAACCCTGGCCAAGCAACTGCCCAAACAAATCCCAACCGAGAAATTGCTTTTTTTATACATTTCTTTTTGCAGCAATACCTCCACATACCAACTTCACTGTAGTGTAGAGTCAAACGCACACCCACAGGGTTATACCTCCATGCTCCCACGATCAGGTATTGGAGATACAAGATCATGAATCACTTGCAGGGGACTATTCAAAAGATAAGAGAGCCCACAACTGTTGCCCTGTGATGTCTTCAATAATGTATTGGAGTCTGTACTTACAGTTTCAGCAGTAGGAGATGCTGTGTCAGAAGTAGCTATCACAGTTACCTCATTTTTATTTTTTACACTGGAGGTGGTGACAGAAGTAGAAGCAGTTACAATAATTTGTGAAGATGGCAGGTTCTTTTTTTATCAATAAAATTATCTTCACCCGTAGTCTTACTAGCGTAGGTAGAACCCCGTTCAAGTGACTACATTTGCGCGGTGTGTAGTATCACTTAAAATGTTACTTGTGATAAGTGACTCACCTCCCTGTATGTGAAATGGCTTTAAGAGTTCTGGCTGACTTGTGCTTGGTTTGTAAAAGCTCAGCTGTAGATGTTGGCCCAGATATTCAAACTGCGCCACTCTGAGGCGCAAGCCCCTGCGCTGCTCAAAATAGTTGCGCAGGGGTGTGGCCGGGGTGATATTCAAAGGAGTTGCGCTGTTGAGCAACTCCTTTGAATATCGCCCCCGAGCCACAGCACTTGCGCATGGCGCAGTGGAACTTGCTTACCACAAGTTGCCAGAGTTGAGCATTCAACTTGCGGTGGCGCAAAGTACCTTCTTGCCATCGCCAAATTTCCGATATTCAAAGGTGACATGCAAATGGGGCCATAATTTATGCAAAGGCGCAGGGGGCCATTTGCATCTCTTTATAGCCCCATTTGCATGCCATTTGCATGTAGAGTGCGCCGATCCCGAGGACTTGCTCCTGGCCACCCTGCCAGGCAGCAGCCGTCGGGGACGCGCACACTGCACACTCGATCGCGGGCATCACAGTTACATGCCCCACACCTCCCACAGCCCGATCATGGGCAGGAACCTGCCAACACCCCCAGTGCCCGATAGTGGGCAGAACCTATATAACCCCCAGTGCCCGATCGCGGGCAGAATGTAACCCTCCCCAACCGAATAACTCCCTGGTGGTCAGTGGACCGTAAAGCCCGATCGCGGGCAGAATGTCTGGCCAGAACCCCCAAACATCTCCCTGGTGTCTAGTGTCCCCCCACCCACCACGAAGCCCCTCACCCGCTCCCCCCGGCGGCGGGCGACAGCATCACCGCCTGCCGCCCCGCCGCCGCGACTGACTGTCCGGTAGGGCTGCACGCACTGGTGCAGAGCTACAGCCAATGAGGCGTGCAGCCCATACCGTACATGACAGTCAGATTTGTGAATGACTCATTCACAAATCTGGACTGTCATCTCTGCTATAAGCTGCGACACCCAGTAGGCTCCAATAGTACGCTTTCCAGGCAATCAGTCGTGAGGCTAGGCGCGAGCAGTGGGATGCTCGCCGCCCGGCTGCTGGGGGCGGGGTGGAGGGACTTCGTGGGTGGGTAGGGGGACACTAGACACCAGGGAGATGTTTGGGGGGTTGTGCTGCTGACATTCTGCCCGCGATCGGGCTACGGTCACACTGGACCACCAGGAGTTATTCGGGTTGGGGGGGGAGGGTTACATTCTGCCAGCGATCGGGCACTGGGGGGGTTATACAGGTTCTGCCAGGATCCGGGCTGTGGGATGTGTGGGGGGACATGACGTGTACTGCCCGCTGCCGGGCTGGTGGGGGCACAGGAAGCGAGTTGGGGGCCAGCCAGGGGTGGCAGCTGCTGTGTTGCACCCTGCAATGCAGCAGCTCACCTGTGGGTGGCCCTCGACTTAAGCCTTTTTTTGGCTCAAGCATGTCGGGCGCGGCGCAGGGATTAGCATATGCACACACTCTGGCAGCCCGACTGAATGTCGGGTTGCGCAGGTTATGCATGGATCCTCCCTCCTGTTGAGCATGCATTCATTTGCATTGCTCTCTTGCGAACCTGGTGCCAGTGGTAACTGCCTCCTGCTGAATATCGCGGAATGCGCATTTTGGACTTCTGGCGCGATGGATAACCCTGTTGCGCATGGCGCAACCCTTTTGAATATCTGGGCCGTTGAGTTTGATATACTGTAGCTATGCAAGTACAGATAGTGTCAGCTAAAGCAAGAGAGATATGCAGTGGGTGCAACACATGTTCAATGTAAAATAGCAAACTGTTAGAATGGGAACCTCTTCCAAATGAAAACTCATCATTAGGCAATTTTTTATTCTACAAAAACATGTAACGTGCTTCCAGTCCGAACACTCTCCACCATCTAGATGGTTTAATTATGTTACTTTTTTCCATTGGCAAGTGAACACAGTAGTAGATTGCTAAAGTTTAGATTCTTAAGAGAAAGGGTTTTAGAGGGGTTAAGTACGTATTCACATCATTCACAATGTACATATTTTCATTTTTCTTTAGAGGTGACTCCTTCTGAGGTTTAGCAGCAAATATAAATTCTTCCCTCCCACTAAGTTTGCTTATCAGCTTAACACTGTGGAATTACGTTTGGAAAAAAAATTGAAAGGATTTTTATTGGAAGCACATGTGGCAGTAAGGAGTTTTTACATTGCTTTCATGTTTTTGTATGGTAAAAAAAATGCCTAATGTGGAGTTCTCATTTGCAAGGGGTTCCCATTTTGACAGTTTTCTATTTTACTGCAGTAGGTTGCTCAGGTGTTTTTATTGCTTTTAGCTGCACTGTAGATTTTGCTTAAATGTGGTATTCTTCAGTGGAGGTATAACATGCACAAATATTTCCTTCCCACCTAGGCAGCATCTCAAATAATCACAATGGAATAACCTGGAAAAATAAAAGGGATATTGCTATATGCACTTGTGGGTGTGGGAGGGGAAACTTTATACTGCTAAACCATCCATATTTTTTATAGAACAATGTGCCTTAAGTCCTGCCCTCATTTACGGGGGACATTTGTGCAGTTTCTTATATGTTTATACTCATGTGATGTAATGATTTGCACGTGTTTTTAATTGTGTAACATAGACTTTGACAGCAGATAAGGACCGCTTGGCCCATCCAGACTGCCTATTTCCCTACCTATTGGATAAGCTGTAGATCCTAGTTAACAAACAGCCTACTTCCTCCTTCCCCCAACTAGAATAACCTTATGTGTGTCCCATGCATTCTTGAAATCCCCCACTGTTTATGACCCCATGATCTCCTCAGGAAGGCCATTCTATGTGTCCACCACCCTCTCCATGAAAAAATACTTCCTCACGAGCCATCCCCCCTCTATCTTCAAATTGTGTCCCCTTGTTCTTGCACATTTCTTTTTTTTTCTGAAAAATGCTATCCTCTTGGGCTTTATTGATTCTCTTGAGGTACTTGAAAGTCTCTATCATGCCTCCCCCTTTCCTTGAAGGTATACATATTAAGCTCCTTTAGTGTCTTTTCGTATGGCTTATGTTGCAGACCCTGCACCATTTTAGTTGTCCTCTTCTGGACTGCCTCCATCCTGTCTATGTCCATGCAGAGATGGGGTCTCCAGAACTGCATGCAGTACTCAAGATGGGGTCTCAGCAACTATCTGCACAGAGGGATAGTAACCTCCTCTTTTCTACTGGTGATGCTTCTCCCTAGGCATCCCAATATGCCCCCAGCCTTTCTTACTGCCTTCTCACATTGCTAGCCTTACTTTAGGTATCTGATATGACTACCCCCAGGTCCCTTTCCATTTCTGTTGTGTACTCTTCCCCTGGGCTTTTGATTCCCAGGTGCATTACTTTGCACTCCTTTGCATTGAATCTGAGCTGCCATACTTTTGACCATTCCTCCAACCTTGCCAAGTCCCTTCTCATATTTTCATCCCCCTTGTGTATCAACCCTGTTGCAGATCATTGTTTCATCTGCAAAGAGGCATACTTTTCCTTCCAGTCACTCTGCAATGTCACTGTCACTTATAAAGACATTAAAGAAGACCGGTCCCAGTACTGAGCCCTACGGTATCCCTCTTGTAACCCCCTTTCTTCAGAGTGGACTCTGTTTACTGTCACTCTCTGTGTCCTATTGTCCAGCCAAGTTTTTAACCAGGCTGGCAACCTGGGACCTGTTCCCAGGCTGGCTAACTTGTTTATTAATCTTTTCTGTGGGACTGTGTCAAATGCCTTGCTAAAGTCTAGGTAGGCCATATCCACAGCCACTCCCTGGTGTACTACTTTGGTCACCCAGTCAATGAAATCTATGAGATTCATCTGACATGACCTTCCCACTGTGAATCCATGCTGCCTTGGGTCCTATGCCCTGCTGGCCTCTAGGAACTCAACAATTCTTTCTTTTAGAAGTGATTCCATTATTTTTCCTACTACTGAGGTCAAACTAACTGGTCTGTCATTTCCTGTCTCTGCCTTGCTCCCACTTTTATGAAGGGGAATCACATCCACCCTCCTCCAGTCCTCAAGTACCACACCATCCTCCCATGATTTGTTAAAAAGTGTAGTCAGTGGTGTCACTAGTTCTCCACTTAGTTCTTTTAGAATTCTGGGGTAAATCCTGTCAGGCCCCATTGCTTTCTCCACCTTCAGTTTTAAGAGTTCTTTCAGGACCCTTTCTTCTGTGAATGGACTGGTATTGCCCCCCCATCTAGAGTGCTTCTACTGATTGGTTTAGGTACCTCCCTTCTCTTCTTTTGTGAATACTGAGCAGAGGTATTCATTCAGTATCCCTGCCTTTTCACTGTTACTCTCTGCCCACCCCCCCTTTATGAAGCCTCACTATCCCTCCCTTGGTCTTTCTTCACTCCCTAATGTGCCTGTAAAAGGTTTTATCCCCCTTCTTAACTGAGATGGTTATCTTCCCCTTGGTTTGGGCCTTTGCTATTCTGACTACTTTCCCCACTTCCTTCTTCTTTATCTGGTACAGTTCTCTGTCCTGCTCCTTCTGTGTTTCCTTATACTTCCTGAATACTATCTTTTTCTCTCTAACCTTCCCCACCACCTCTTTTGAGAACCCTATTGTTTTTTTCCTTTGGTTCTGATTTGTTTGTTTCACATAAAGGTTTGTTGTCTCTGTGATGGCAGTTTTGATTTTTCCCCATTGTTCATCCAGACCCTCCTTCTTGTCTATTTGCTAGTGATTTTCTGAGGCACTCTTCCATTTTGCCAAAGTCAGCCCTCCTAATGTACAGTACCCTTGTTTTGTATGGCTTTACTCTATGGCTGTGTTTATTGTAAACTATACTGTTTGGTGCCCGCTTTTTCCCCAGATGGCTACCCACTTCTAAATCTGAGATCGTCTCCCTGTCCCCATTTGAGAGTACCAGGTCTAAGATTGCTCACTCCCAAATGGGTTCCAATACTAGCTGTCTGAGGCATTCCCCCCTGTAGGGCATCGAGAATGACCATGCTCTTGGATATGGCTGCAGCAGCAGTGCTTCAATTAAAGTCTGGTATATTCAAGTCCCACATCAACAATATCTCCCCTTTTCCTGCCATTCTAAGAATGCCTTCCATCATTTCCTTGTCCATTTCCTCTCTTTGAGACAGGGTCTGTGTACAACCACCGTGCAGACTGTGATGCCATTTCCTGTCACCAGGGTGACCCAGAGTGCCTCCCTGTTTACCCTTTAGTTCCATTGTACTGTAGAGTTCTCTTTAATGTGGTATCCCCTTGTGGTATAGCATTCAGCATGAGTATTTCCACCCCACTTAGGCTGCATCTCAGTTTATCCCTGTGGGAATACCTGTAGAAACAAAAAGTGAGTTTACTGGATGGGCTTGTGGGAGTGGAATTTTTAAATTGCTCATCAAGATGGACTTTTTCATAAAAATGTTTGTTCCACGTCCGGTCCTCATTTGCAAAGGGTTCCCATTTTGATAGTTTTTGTATACGTTTATGTTTATATTATCAAAAGATCCAGAAAAAAAGTGATGATTTGGTACCTTTTATTGCACCAACATAGATGTTACAAAAGAAAATAGGAGCTTGAGCTTTCAAATGACACAAAATTCTTCATCGGAAAAATAACAATAATAACAAACAATAATAATGTTTGTTTTTTTTCTGATGAAGAAGTCTATGTAATTCAAAGCCTCAAGCTACTATTTTCTTTCCTAACATCTATGTTGGTCCAATAAAGGTATCAAATCATCACTTTTTTCCTGGGTCTTTTTCCAAAGGACCAATACAGCAGCATAACTAATTTCTGTATCTTTATTATGTAGTGTGTTGCACATGAATGTTGTGAGTTGTTTTACTTGCATCAACTGTATGAGGTCATCACATGGGTATTTTAGGGTGGTCAGTTGACCGGTCCACATAGAAGTCAGCTGTAAGTGTATTTTACACATTTTAACTTGAAATAAAGTGTTATTGTATTTTTTTAAATACTGATTCCAATTAGAAGCATCTCAATATATTATTCCTGAATTTTCAGCCAAATATTTTGTATTCAGCAGTTAAATATTTGAATATTTGGTATTTGGGCATTCAGTATTCATGCTATTCTGTTTGCTTAAAAAATAAAAAAATAAACAGAAAGCCTCCTTCCCCTGCCCATTCTTATTTTTAAATGTCCCATTCTCCTGTTCTCTTCAAGACACAGTTACCCCAGTACCACCCTTCTCACTTGATTAGCTTGCTTTGCTAATACAAACAGCAGAAGTGTGTTCATTCATTAAAAGGTGGCCAGCCGTGGAGAAGGGCCAGTGGTGCTAGTTAACTTTCAGTCTCATCAATCAGGTACTGGGAAGGGAGAGGGGAGGATTAGGGTGCTGCCAGGGTCAGGTGATGGGAGGAGACTTGGGATACTTTCTGTTAATGCAAACAAGTACTTTTAAGATGGCAGTCAGAAGTGCAGGTGTGTGGGTTGTGCTGTTCGGTCACTGTAACAATTTATTTTTAATATTTCTACAGAACTGTATGTGCTAAGGGTAGGAGGAGGGTAGTAATTGGATGTAGGCAGTGGGTGGGGGGATGGATTACAGGAGGCAATATAGAGCAGTGGCTGAGGGCTCTAAGCTGCAAACCTGGAGACCGGGGCTTGATCCCAACAGCTCCTACTTGCATACTGTGTGATCCTGAGCAAGTCACTTAACTTCTTTGTGCTCCCAGGTTGCACCTGGAAAGAAGCTCTGGCTTAGTGTGCCTTTGCTAGTTAAACAATTTTCCCTTTCCTCTTACTATGTCTTGATGAGGACAGGAGGGTAGGATGCAACTGTGGGGGGAAGGTTTTTTCCTTTTTATTCAAGTGGAAGTGAATAGTATTTCCTGAATCCAACCCCCCCCCCCCATTCAGGGAGGGCCCCTGAATGTTCAGGGGTCACTCTTTGTGGTATTTAGGAAATGCTATTGGCCCTTGCACACACTAGCTACAATTCTGTTTTTATTCTATTTATATAGGCCTATTATAAACCCACTGGAATCTTCTGATTTACACTTTGGTACCAAGTGCAATTTTAGAACTATATGATGTAGTTTATGTCCGTCTCAAACAGAGAATTACATAGTAGAACATGAATACATTGTGCCAAGAATGGAGGAGCTGAGAAAGAACATAAACTACATTGTACAGTTCTAGGATTGTTGTGTATGAAAATACACACATTTGGCTGGCCTGTCACTATGGTGGTAGCAGTACCACTTGCAATGCTGGTGACCCAGGTTAAGTATTGAAACTGAGTCATCACTGATGGCCCGCTTGTGGGGTGGACTGATTGCCACAGAGGATGTGCTCCTTTTGATCCCATCTGCCAGCACCATACTCACCCCTGCATGCCAGGGACAGTTGGGAGTGGCATGATCAAGGATGTGAGGAGCTGCACTGGCTGTGGACAATGTTAAGTTTGTGTGCATACACCCTTGAGTGCTTGCATGCATGGGTCCTGTGAGGTTGAGATGACAAAATGGAAAACACAGTGCCCTGTGCCTGACAAGGAATGGTTTCCAGCGTTACTGTATCCACCTACCTGGCTTGGAAGAGGATGCCTCCGGATAAGAAAAGAATATGTTCAGGGGTGAATCTTCTATACCCCATCCCTGTCTGGGGGCAAGCTGTGGATCTGTAGAGGATGGCACCTTAAGTGACTCCATGTAGGTTATAGATCAGTGGTCCACCTTGGGGAACCGACAGGAGTTTGGGGACTGAGTAAGATGGGGAAAAAATGAGAATTACAAAGGAAAAAGTATAGAAAATAATTGCATTTATACATAGTGCAACCTACCTGGTTATCAAAAACAAATTAATAAATAATATTGAACTTCCTGCTTGTATGTAAATAAGAGGCGTGCCTATGATAACTAAAAAGCCTGCAGAGATGGAACAGCAACATAACTGGAACCAGCTTTTAAAAATTGATCTTTAAAGGGGTAAATAACATACAGTACAGCTTCAGCCTAGTTCTTTAAAAAATGGCATATTTTGTGCCATGTCCAAATTAATGCTTAGGGAAGGGATTTTGCATGGTGCGAACACCAACTTTTAAAAAGAGCCCTAAGTATCCTACCATTTAGAATACCTCATTTCATAGAGTAGAAATCACCCCAGTCAGTAGCCACACTCAAATAGTAGCTACAGCACAAAACTCAATTCTTAAAAGAAAACTATATGCTAAAATTACAGACATATATAGTGTATGGGTAAGGGCTACTGTGCATGAAAATCGATGGAAATACACTGCTGTTGTACCATCAATGTGACGTCAACATGCTGTTGTACCATCTTGAGTACAACAGTATCGATCGTCATTGCGCAGGTGCACTGGAGTCCATAAAACTGCCATGCCGTGAGTGCTGGCTTCAAATCGGAACCACATGGATCAAAACCCTGCATGTAAGGACAGCAGCAACATTTAAAATGTTTATGGTAAAGCGAGGGGCCAAGTTTAATGAAAAAAAAATGTTAATGTGGAGGTGGGTGATCGGTTCATGTGTGGGGGGATCGAGACAGAGCTTGTTCTCAAGTTGAGGCGGTGGGTGTCCAAGTCATAAAATCAAAGCGGACCGTTGATTTTACCATTTAAAAGTTGCTGGTGTTGATTTTACTGTTGCCCCATACACTATACAAGCTAATGGATGGGGGCAACAGTAAACAACAACAGTTGTTCACTTCTCGAGGTTGCATGACAACTGAAAACCTCTCAAGCTTCACTCTCAAGGTTTACATGGTTGTCATAACAACCTCTTGAAGTGAACAACATTGTTGTTGTTTACTTTTGCCCATCCATTATCATCTATGTTCTTCATTGAGTTTTTGTTTCTCTGATGATCAGTAACATTCTGTTACCTGTGTCTATAGTAGTTTAGCATTTTTGGGGGGCTTTTGTCTGCAAGTTTTATGGCCCCAGGGGAGTAGCTATTGCATTTGATCTGTTGGAATTTTCCCAGAATGCCTCTGGAAATGATGTGAATTACACCTTGCACTAGAACTAAGAACCCAGGATCCTAGTTATAATCTACTCACACCATTTAACTGCAATTGCATGTGAAAGGCAACTGCTTTGAAGTAGTGTTTGCCCTCCTTCCCTATTTGAAGTTTGATTTTTGTAAGTGCCAGCTGTTGATCTTCTAGATGTGTGGCAAGTTTCTTTGTAAATTGTTAGCACTGGGTGATAATAAAGTCAATACAACTTTGAAGAATTTAGGCCTACTTCACATTATTCCCAGAGGCATTCTAGACAAATTACAACAGATTAAAGGCAATAAAAGAAGCTTGATAGGCTATACCCAAACACCATGAAACTGGCAAGGAAATGTAACAACACAAAATAAAAAACCTTGTCATAGACACATGTAATAGAATGCCAGGGACCGTAAGGAAAAAAAAATTAAAACACAATGTACAACATTTTTTGTAATTGTTCAGTGTAGTTTTCCATTACTAGAAGTCATCTACCCTATTGTTAACAACAGCGTCTAAAGAAGGCAATCAACTAATTGACAAATTACTGGTAAACATACAATTCCTGCTTCTGGTCCTGGTCCTGGTCCAAGTCCTGACTGGGGTTTCTTTGTGTAGTTCCCTGCTTAATGTTGGGCCATTAGTGTTCCCCGTGTATTTCAATAGTGTAATAAAGTCTAATATAGAAGAAGATCATGAGAGTGAGATATGGCTTGATGTGGGGAGTAGGATCAAGTTAGCTGTGGATAAAAACAACAGAAACTTGAATGTCAATACCACATATGGGAACAATAGCAGGAAAACTGTCCAGGGAACTGGGAAAAGCAGAAAAGCAAATTTAAATGTCATTCCCATTTACTAGTCAGCCTCATTTAGTAGTCAGAGTTCAAATTGCTAAATGCAGTCAGAAGCCATGGTTTCTATTTGAAGAAATATCTGCCTAACTCCTGCACTTCCAGTGCTAATACCAGCAAGCAAACATTCGGCATTGACAAATGCTTTTTGTGTTGGCTTGCATGCATGTGTAAGAAACATAGTGCCACCATACAAATTTTCGTAGGTGTGGCACCCCCGCTTCCAATACCCTGAGCATTTCTGCAGACGCTGCTGCACCGCACCAATGAATGTTCCAGCTGTCAATGACAGCAGTTCAGATGCAGTGTCATACAGTTGAAAGCAAATGACAGCTACATCAGTGGTGGTACGTAGTAATTTGCATACTGCTGTGTGGTCAGCAGTATGAATATTGCCTCACATCACCACCGCTGACTGTAGCAGTTTTTGTATGTGTGGGACCCCCCATTTGTTGTGTGCTGAGGGGTGCCCAACTCCCCTGGCTCATGCACAATCCCCCCCAAGCACACTGTATTCTGACAGGGGGTCTCAACTCCATCAGCTCCAGTGCCCCCCCAATAAAAAAAACAAATGTCCAGGTGCCACGCTGGGAGCTCACTCCAGCGTGGCAGCGTCCTCATGTGATCCCCCCCTCCACACTGTATAGCCAACGGGGGGTGCCCAATCCCTTGTTGGCTCCACTGCCCCGCCAAACTTCCAGGTGCCACGATGAGAGCCCACCCCAGCATGGCAAACGTTCTGCATTGTCTTTGCAAAATAAAAATCTGTAACAAAAGAAAAACATTTCCCCCTATGACTTTCTTGCCACCCTCCCCAACCCGCGCCCACCCTCTGCATACCCCACCTCCCCACACCCCCCATCACCCCATACTTACCTCCAGAGGCCTGCAATGATCTTCGGTGGACCAGGAACATGTCTGCACTCTTCAAAGCTGACTGTGAACTGAAGAAATGCCGGTAAGCTGTATAATGGTATAAATATTTTTTTTTTCAACTTTGGTGCATATCTCGGTCATTTGTTTGAATTTTTGCACCAGATTTTCAACATAGGGTTTTTGGGACCCCACCTCATGAATTCTGTGACTGTCGTTTGGTTATTCAGTCCCAAAAGGTGATTTCGCGATCACTGCATGGAATCACCTTTCGGGACCGATTAACCAAATTACAGTGTCACTGTTCATGAGGTGGGCTCTCAAAAAGCCTATATTGCAAATCTGGTGAAATAAATTCCGAAAAAATGACTGTGTTACAAGCGTGTGTTGTGCAGTTTCCAGGCACACTCACAAATTTGTGAATTTGTAATATTTTCATTCCAGATTTTCAACAATTGACATTTTTTCATACCTCCTTATGAAGAGTACAGCTGTCATTTTTGACAGCCTTGCCGAAATGTGTTTTCATACTTCTGGTACAGAATAGTGCAGCCACTGTGGGAAATCAGTGTTCAGGACAGATTAAGAAAATCACAGTGACACTGTTCATGAGCAGAGGTCCTAAAATGCCTATGTTGAAAATTTGGTCACAAAAGTCCATAAAATGATTGTGTTATGAGCGTGCATTGCGCAGTTTCCACGCACCCTCGTGACTTCATAAATTTGTAATATTTTCACTCCAGATTTTCAACATTACCATTTTTTACACTTCCTCATGAACAGTACAGCTGTCATTTTTTACATCATGTTCAAAATGTGTTTTCGCACCTGTGGTGCCAAATGGCACTGTCACTGTACAAAATCACCTTTCGGCTAACAAACTGATAGAGTCACTGTTCATGTGGTGGTGTCACAAAAAGTCCATGTTGAAAACTTAGAGTACAAATACCAAGAAACGCCAAGGGCCTTAAGGGTTCCAACCATAACACCCTACTCTGTAGGGTCTGACAGGCATCCACCCTACCTTGTAGGGACTGACAGGCATCAGGGGTGTGACTTGGGATTGTCGACAGTAATGCTCATGCCATTCCACCCACACTCCCACCCTGCAGTCAGTGACAGGCATTGAGGTCCGCCTTGGACTCTTTGGCCCCAGAATTCACACCATTCTCTTATACTGCACCCATTTCTGCGTATTTCCTTATGGAATGAGGTGAGAGTAAAGCCCGAACACTCCAAGGCACACCTCGACACTTGTCGCTGTCTGCAACATAGAGTGAGGTGAAATGTTGTGACTGTTATGGGTGATGACCCAAAGGCACACCCCAATGCCTGTCCATCTCTGCAGGGTTGGGGTGGAGCTGGCATCAGTTCAATACTTCACTGCCATTCCTAAACTACATCTGTCTAACTCCTGCACTTCCACTGCTAATGCCAGCAAGCAAACATTCGGCATTGACAAATGCTTGTGAAGAATTAACTTTACTGTGGTAGATATTTTATTCAAAATGTCTGTATATTGGTGGGATGGTTTATCTTTTGATGGGAGTGTTAGCATATTTTAGAAAATAGTGAGCCGTCCTAATTAAGGAGATGCTACTTCAATTGTTTACTGCACGTGGTGAGATTCCAGCAGGCAAGAATTTGTCATATCAAGCATCTATTTAGTAGATGTTAAATGTGCTTGCATTAGCTAACAAAACTTCATTAGATTTTTTCTTTATGTTGCTTTTCCTATCGGGGGAATTCTACAGTACCGAGGACATATTATACCTGTAATTATTGTGAATGAGTATGTAGTTATTAATGGAAACCCTGCATGTGTTCTCAGGTTAAGATAAAGCAGACCCTTGTTTTCAGGTTACAACAATTAACACGCCTTAATTTAATTAGACCACTTGATAACTGTTTCTGATGTAACCCTTCTGAGCATATCTCCTTCTTGTTTGGGGTTAGCCTGTCTGGCTTAGAGTTTTCAATAATTTTGCCAGAAACAGGAAGAGGCATTCTTTAGACTTCATTGCTAGTTAGTATAGGAATTCCAGGACAAAACAATGACTAGTGGCCCAGATGTGTACATTGAGACAGGATCAGTTTATACCCTGCATTTTCCTGGCATCGTGCCTCCTCAGACCCTAACTCCCAAATTAGGTAAACGCAGACCATGATTGGTCTAAATGGAAAATCAACCTAGGCTATGTAGCCAGAGTAGATTAATACTTAGAACTTATTAATAATAATAATAATAATAAAAATAATAATAATCTTTAGTTATACAGTGCAATCACTCATATCAAAGCGCTTTGACAATAATTAAATATCTAAAATATATTAATGCCATAAATAATAAAAATTCAATAAGTAACATACAGAATCAATCAATATCAGCTTGAGGAGAATGCAAGATTAACTAAATAAGTTTTCAATGCAGATTTGAAGCTCTCCATAGTCAGGCACTCCCAAACCCAAAGAGGTAGAGAATTCCACAGGGTAGGGGCTACAAAAGCAAATGCTCAGGCCCCAGATGTCTTCAACCAAACCCTGGGAATCTCTAGCAATCCCTCACTGGCAGAGAGGAGAGGCTGGGAGGGGCAGTAGGGGTGAAGAATCTCTTGCAGGTTGTATGGTTCCTGTCTCTGTAGGGCTTTATAAGTCAGCAAGCCGACCTTGAAGGTGATCCGCCATTGAACTCACAGCCAATGCAGCATGTGCAGCATGGGTCTAATATGGCTAGATTGAGAAAGCCCAGTTAGTAACCTGGCTGCTGCATTCTGCACCAGCTGCAAATGGTGGATATCAACCCCCAGTAGCCCTAGGAACAGGGTGTTACAGTAATCTAGGCAGGAGGTCACAAAGGCATGGACCAATGTCGGAAGATTGTCAGGTGGAGCCAGATGTTTAATCTGGGTGATATTCCTCAAATGGTAAAATGAGGTCTTGATGATGGACAACACCTGAGATTTCAGGGTCATCCCCTCATCAAAAATAATCCCAGACTCTGCACCTGCTCAGAGGTCCTCAGCAGGCAGCCTCCAAGCACAAGTGCAGATGCCTGCCCAGCTGGAGACCCCTCTACTCGATGACCTGGGTCCACAACCATAATCTCAGTCTTGTCAGGATTTGGCTTCAACCAGTTGGCACTCATCCAGTCCTGGATCTCGGATAGGCAGTTGTTAAATACCGAGACTGCTGTATCTTGTTTGGGTACTAAGGACATGTACAGCTGAGTATCATCTGCATAGCAGTGAAAACTCAGTCTGTACCACCTTACAGTGTCTCCCAATGGTAACATGTACACTGCAAACAGCATGGGTGACAGCACAGAGCCCTGTGGGACCCCACATGGCAGGGAGAATGTGTCAGAAGAATAAATCTCCGACAGTACTCTCTGAGACCTACCAGTGAGGAAAGAATGAAACCATCTGAGGACTGTGCCCGACAGTCCACAGATCAACCGCAGGTGCTCTAACAGTACTCCATGATTCATGGAGTCAAATGCCATGGAGAGATCAAGGAGGACAAAGATGGAACAGATCCACTAATCTCGCACTATAAGGGGGTCACTGAGCACCTGAATAAGGGCAGTCTCAGTACTATGCCTCTTCCTAAATCCTGACTGGAAGGGATCATAGATGTCATGGATGGCAAGATGGTCATCCAGCTGCAGTGCAACCAACCTATCAATAACCTTACCTACAAAATGAAGGTTAGAGACAGGCCTGTAGTTGGCAAGACAATCCATGTCGAGAGAAGGTTTCTTAAGGAGGGGAATCACCACCACCTCCTTCAAGGAGTATGGAAACTCCCCAGTCTCTAACGAACATGAGACAATCTCAGTCAGGACCGTGTCAATGACCTCAACACATCCCACAAGGAGGCAAGATGGGCAGGGTCCAAACTACAGCAGGTCGGCTGGATACTCTGGATGATCTTCATGACATTCAAGATCACCACCTGATCAAAAGTCTGCCAACCAGACCGAGGCATTGTGACCTCTCACCAACTGCCGCCACACCCATTGGGGTGAGCTAAACTTATATGGTGTAGTGGTACTTAGTGGTAAAAGGGAATCCATAGAGATATTGCTCTTGCTGACATGTAATGGGATCGATTTGGGTGGAGTCCCATTAAAGTGCATGAGGACTACAAGACAGAGTAGACCCTAGATAATACCTGAGTAGTCTTAAACGTATTTGATAGCAAGCGATGGGTCTGGTGGAGTGACAAACACTTGGAAAATGGGAACTTTGTTGCATTACTTTCTTTGTTCTGCTGGACTGCCACTGCTACATAGTGCAGAAAGTTTGTATGGGTTCATTTATTTATGTTACCAAATGTGATCTCAGTGGGAATATAATGTACAGAATCTAGACAGCTCAGAGCAATCCAGACTGTACATCCTTCACCATCCTTCCCCCCTCACTCCTCCCTCCCAATATGGCCTCACCCGTTTCTGTCCAGTCCCCCCACCCCCGGTCCCCCCAGCACTTACTTCTGATAGCACTAATTTCACTCATATATGTACCTAAATCATTTTGTTTACTCCACAATTGTGTACATCCGTGTCCCCAACTTCAATTCTAATGATACCTTGCTTCCTCTTTCATTCCAGGTAATGACTGTAATTTTCTTATTTGCTAAATTTGTGCTATACTGTCAGCCGCCAATCCATTTCCTGTTAATCCTGTTTTTTGCTCAACTGTATGTAACTGACTCCTGTATGCTACTACCTATGTAACCCTCCCGGGTCGCACCTGAAAATAGGCACTTGGCTGTCTAGTGTGCCCTACCCGGTTAACAAAAACAAATAAATAAATAAATAAAAAGAATAAACTAGAATTACATTGTAAATGGAAAATTAACCTGAATCCAATTTAGGTAATATTGAACTGATTCTTGCTGGGTACTATTTTTTTTTATATGAATAAAGCTTCATATATGCATGTTTATTCAAATGCCCTTATCATGGTTATGAAATTAGCAATAATAGTGCTTTATAATTTTTAATCTGTTTTAAAGTGTTAACAATTTAAATTTAGGGGTGATCAAGCTAAACATTATGGGTAGTGATCCTTGGGCCATTCTGGGCACATTCATTATTATGTTGTAGACCAGTTTATCAAAAAAACATTTTTTTTTTGTTAAAATAGATCTACAAATGGTATAATACAATGTGTATTGCTTCTATAAATCTCTAACTAGGCTCAATTTATACAGTGCACAGTATTGCGTCCAGTGATTGATTAAAATTTTTTTATGTATATTTTTATTCGCTGAACAGTTGTAAAATGTTTCTTTATGTATCATAATGACTTGCAGTAGAATGAATAAACAGAAACTGAAACTAGTATTTTGTTACCCACCACTGTTAATGACAAATCAGGAAATCCTACATGTTTCCTGTCAATATTTGCTGTAAAACATAATCCCCAAACATTTTTATTCAGTCAAGAAACAATACTTTTTGCTTCCCCTTGGGTGCCTTACCTAACAATTAAAATATCATGAGTAAATCTGAGATACTGTAACAGATGATTACATACTAACATACTAAAATGCAAGCAGAATAGTCCTAACAGTCTTTC
Source organism: Neoceratodus forsteri (assembly GCA_016271365.2). NCBI lineage: Eukaryota > Metazoa > Chordata > Ceratodontiformes > Ceratodontidae > Neoceratodus > Neoceratodus forsteri. The sequence continues at coordinate 1,731,850,252 of CM057450.1, read as the reverse complement.
GTGTCTGCTCGATTGGCCAACCCCCACCCTGGGAGCTGACCTTGCTACCCCCCTCACCCTCTCTGGCTTCTCCCTTCGCAGTCCCAGATATTCTCGCTGCACTGGACTTTGCTTCCAGAACCTTTCCCCTGTACCTGTCCCACCCTCTCTTGAACCCCTCCACCGTCTCTGCCTCTACCAGCCCCCTGGGCAGTGTATTCCATGGCTCCACCACCTTTTCAGTGAAGTAGCACCTCCTCCTTTCTCCCATGAATCTCCCTCCAGCTTCCACCCATGCCCTCTAGTTGCCCCCCTTCAGAGCAGCTTGACTGCTCCTCCCCTGTTTACCCCCTTCATGTACCTGAAGACCTCTATCATGCCCCCCTTCTTTCTTCCAATGTGTACATATTTAGCTCTTTGAGCCTCTCCCCATAGGTCCTGTCCCCCAAGCCCCAGATCATTTTTGTTGCCCTCCTCTGAACCCTCTCCAGGAGTTCAATGTCCCCCTTTAAGTGTGGCCTCCAAAACTGCATGCAGTAATCTAGGCGTGGCCTCACCAAGCAGTTATACAGAGGGAGTATCACTTCCCTCCTTCTGGAGGTGATCCCCCTAGCGATGCATCAAAGCATCCTGTTGGCCTTGGCCGCTGCCCTTCTACAAGTCTCTGAGTTGTTCATCTTGACATCCACCACCACCCCCAGGTCCCTCTCAGCCATCGAGACTTGTAGCATCCCCCCCCAGGGTGTACACTTGGCCTGGGTTTCTGGCTCCCAGGTACGGTACCTTGCATTTCCCTGCATTGAACCTCAGCTTCCACTTTCTAGACCACCTTTCCAGAGCCTCCAGGTCCCCATGTAGGGCCACCCTCCCCTCCTCCTCATCCACCACCACCCCCAGCTTTGAGTCATCCACAAAGAGACTCATCTCACTCCTGATACCCTTCCTTATGTCAGAGATGTAGGCGTTAAACAGGAGAGGCCCAAGGACTGATCCCTGAGGGACCCCACTAATGACCCTCCTTGGGGATGAGACTAACCCACCAACCACAACCCTCTGGGTCCGGTCCTAGAGCCAATTGCCTATCCATCTGATCATCTGGTTCCCCACCCCCATTTCTCCCAGCTTATCTAACAGGCCCCTATGAGGAACAGAGTCAAATGCCTTGCTGAAGCCAAGAAAGAGGACGTCCACCAGTCTACCCAGGTCCAAGGCACTCGTCACCCAGTCATAGAACAACACAAGGTTTGTCTGACACAATTTTCCTGGGATGAATCCATGCTGTCTATCATCCAGGCACCCCGACTTTTCCAGGTCCCTCCTAGCCTCTCCTTGACAATGCCCTCCATCACCTTGCCCACCACTGATGTCAGGCTGATGGGTCTGTGGATCCTTGCCACCTCCCTTGATCCCCCCCCTTGTGGATAGGCACTATATGCGCCACCTTCCAGTCCTGGGGCACCCACCCCATCCTCAGAGAGATGTTGAAAAGCTCTGCCAGGGGTTTTGCCAGGACATCCGCCAGTTCCTTCAGCACTCTGGGATGTAATTTATTTGGCCCAGGTGCTTTCTCCATCTTAAGGGACCTGAGGGCTTCCCTCACTCTCTCTCTCTGCCATGATTTCCACCTTTGCTACCTTATCCCCTGCTTTGCCTTCTCCCTCCTGCCAGTGATGGCCCCCTCCCCAGACCACTTGATCGGTGAGGTCCCCCTCCCTCAGTTTCACTGTCTCCCCCCATGTATGATGCAGCCCCATTTTCCTTCGTGAAAACTGAGGCAAAGTGCTCATTTAGTACCTCAGCCTGCTCCCCCGTGTCTTGTGCCTATCCCTCCCCTGTTTTAATCCTGCTAATCTGCCCCTTCACCCTTCGTTTTTTCTCAATCTATCTAAAGAACCCCTTGTTCCCCCTCCTAATTTCCCTGTGCAGGTTCTGCTCCTTCCTTGCCTTATCTGTTCTTATCACCCTAGTGGCCTTTCTGGCCATCAGCTCGTACTCCCCTCAATCCCTTTCACTCCTTGAGCGCTTGAAATGCCTATAGGCCACCTTCTTTCCCCATACCACCTCCTGAACCTCCCTGGTTCACCAGCAGGGATTTAGGGCCCTACCGCATGTTTGTCTTACTCTTGTACAGGTGCTGGTAGCATCCTGCACCCCCCTCCTGATGATTTCCCACCTACTGTCAGCATCCATGTCTGGCCCAATCCATCCAAATGCTCCTTAAGGATCCTTCCCATTTCCTTGAAATCCGCCCCCCTGAAGTCAGTTACCTCTGTCTTTGTGCAGCCTTCTACCCCTCCTAGGTCCAGGCAGAACCAGACCATGGCATGGTCGCTCCCCGCCAATGGGTACCTTACCTCCAGGCCCCCAATCTGTTCACTTTCTGCCAGGACCACATCCAGTATCCACGCCTCCCTGGTCGGTTTCCCCACCTGCTGAGTTAGGAACGTACCCTGAAAGACATCCAACAACCTCTGTTCCCTGGCCACCGAGGATGTCATAGTCTCCCAGTCCATTCCTGGCATGTTTAAATCCCCCCAATACCACCATCCTTCCCCTGCCCAATCTGCAGTGTCTCCCAAAATCTGCCACCAGACTCTCCTCCAGCTCCTCCGCCAGTGCAGGAGGTCTATACACCACTCCTATTTTTATTCTCTTGCCCCCCTTGTTATCAAGGTGACCGAAATCACCTCCACAGTTCCCTCTGCCTCCTCCACTCCTCCTATGCCAATGCAGTTTTTGACTATTATTGCTACCCCTCCTCTCCTTCCCTCCCCCCGTCCTTCCTGAACATGGTGTAACCCTGCAGGTTCAGGTCCCAGTCATGCTCTGCGGTGGCCCAGGTCTCAGTGACCACTGCCACATCCACCTCTCCCTCAGTTAGTATCACCTGGAGCTCAGGCATTTTATTGCCCAAGCTCCTGGCATTTAGCAGGACTACCTTCCACCCTTTCCCTACACTTCCATTTCCCCTGCTCGCGTTCCCATGGGGATTCCATCTTCCCTCGGTCTGCACCTCACCAGTCAGCCTTTTTCTGCATTCCTCCAGCTCCCCAGGGGGTGGAGACAGAATCCCTCCTTTATCGGACCCCCCTCGACAGCCTTTTCTCCCATCCCTCCCCCCTTCACAAGTTTAAACCCCACCTTTCACCAATGAACCCCTCTATTTTCAACTTAAGAATTTCCCCTCTCCTCCAAGCTGAGATGGAGCCTATCTCCAGCATGACAGCCCTGCACCCTCCCAGGCCTCCCCCAATCACCCCCCAACCCATACCCTCTGGCCCTACACCACTCCCTGAGCCACTGGTTTAGCTCCCTAATCTTTCTTCTTGTGTTCCCCACTAGCCCTTGGCACCGGCAGGATTTCCGAGAAGGAAATCATGCATCCTATGTCATGACAGACCCTGGCAAGCTCTCTGAACCTTGCCTGTATCTATAGCTCACTATTTCCCTCAATGTCATTGGTACCCAGGTGGACCACTATGTCCGGGGATCCTCCACAATCCTTTGCCAGCTGATATACCTCATGCTTGGCCCTGTGCACTGTTAGTCCAGGGAAGCATTTTGTTCTAACCGGGCAGGCTTTCCCCTCCCTTTCCCATTTGATACCCCTGATTATGGAATCACCCAACAGGAGCATTCTGACCACCCCTTTTCCTCCATTCCCCCCCTTCCATGTCCCGCATGCTTTCTACTGGCCCCTCCCCCCAGTCGGCTCTTTGCTCGTCCTCCTATCTGGGTGCCACCTGCCGCCCTCCTTATTTACCCTGGCCACCCCTCCCTCCGATCCTATGCCTCTCCTCCTTCGAGTATCCTTTGTACCTGCTACCCCCATCACTGCTCGTGACTTGTCCTCCCCCATCTGCTAAACCATCCTGGCTCATCCTCCCTTCCTTCCCGTCTCCATTCAGCCCCTCCTTGCCTGTCGTGCTCCCCTGGCCTAAACCCTCAGTTCCCTTCATTGTATCCTCCTTGTACTTCTGGTCCTTCTCCTTGTCCTTTCCTCCTAACTGGTCCTTCTCCTTGCGCTTTCCTCCCTCTACCCCCTCCTCCTCCTGCTCTGATCCCCCGCTCCCCCTATTTTCCCACATCCCAAGTTCCTCCTTGTTCTTCCTGCTATCTGGCCCCCGCCTCTTGCCCCCCACTACCTTTCCATCTCTAACTGCCCCTGTCATGGCTACATCACTCCCCTCATCCTCAAGCAGAAGAAGAGAATTGAAGTGGTTACTGAACTTAAGGTCCGATCCACCTCCCCCCCCCTGCTTCCTTCTGTTCAGCCCCAGCCATCTGCCTACTTCCCTGAGAATGTCCTCCCTTTGGCCCTCCTCTGTGAAGGTCCCCAGACACCTGCCTGCTTCCTTGGTAATGTCCTTCTTTTGGGCCCCCTCTGTCAGGGTCCCAATGCGACCCCAGAGTACTCTCCTGCACTCCTTTCCCTATGCCCCCACTCCCAGTGCTTGGTTGACAAATGATTTTTTTCAGATGTAACTGAAAAGATTTTTTCACCCATCTTAACACCAGATTTGCGTAAGAAGGGGCTAACATTCTCTGTATTGCTGTTCATTGACACTGGTAATAATATTTCTCAACAAAAGTAAAGAAGTTACTTTTTAACATTAATTCAACACCCCACAGCAGAAATTATTTGTTGATTACTTAACCTATATCAAAACTGTATAAGATATCACTGATGGCAGCCAGTCCAAAATGATTCCCTATAGAGTTATATAATGCCTCAGTGTCAATCATGACCCACAAAAAGTCACTTTGCAAATTTACTGTCTGTAGTTTTCCAAATAATGTATCTCTACACTATATCTCAAAGCTGAAGGGAAGCTACCCACTATTCCTTTCAGAAAAAAACACAATAAATTTAAACAGTTCATCTGTTACTGAATTAATTCCAGAAACGATTTGACACCCTTGTGAAATGTCTCTATTTTTGTGCATGTTTGGTAACAGATAAAACGTTGGTACCACTGGGAATGGGTTCTGTAGATATTCATATTTGCTCTGATTTATCCATTTATTAGACAATGCTGTACCCAAAAGGTCATTTAAATTAAAATTAAATTATTTGTTGGGTTAATTGGCAAACACCTGGAATAATCAATATTGGTCACTTGTCTTGTTACTTCTGCCAAATAAATTTCAACTGGCCAAATAACAACATTACCCTCTTTATCTTTTTTGTTGACTCTGTTATTCCAGGATCTGAATTCTTCTAACACCACTTTCTCTGCTGAAGTTCTAATCTAATGTCCCATATTCCAAGTAGAAGAAAATAGTTTGTTAATTTTATTTAAAACAACCTTCCCAAATGTGAGGATTGCTGTACTTTAAATGTTTGAGGAGTCAAAAAAAGATTTTGCTAAAAATAGTGCTTCTCTGACATGAACTTTATCAGCCATTTCTGTTATTACTCTCTCAATCTCAGCTTGGCATATTGATTCATCCATTAGTACCTCTGCTGAGACCTGCAACTCAGTGCACTGATCATCCAAGATTTCCTGCAACATTTTATCTCCCATAATATTCCAAGATTTCCTGCAGCATTTTCTGTTCCACAATATGTTGTGCTGTTCATATATTCTGACCTTCATTAGTCTTCTAAAGATGAAAGTATTTTCACCTTATTTTCCAAAGGAATTATACTCTTTTACCAGCCAGAACTTATTTACGGGGTAGGGATTATAAAATTCAATCCCTTTCCCAAAACAGTTTTCTGTGGTGATAATCAATTACTTTATCAAACATGTTTTTTTTAGTTGTTTAACCAGGGGTAGCACAGTAAGCTGAAAGTTTGTTTTTTTTTCAGGAGCAACCTGGGAGCACAGGGAAGTTAAGTGACTTGCTTAGGGTCACACAGTATGCAAGCGGAAGCTGTGGGATTCAAACCCAGGTCTGGTCTGCTGGATGTCACCAGATTTGCAGCTCAGAGCCTTAAACCACTGCGCTATACTGCCATATTACTGAATTTGCTGATCACTTCTCAGGGCTCATGGTTGACTTTTTGTATGTCTTCCTTCCTTTTCTACTGATGGTGGAACCAGTTGGGTAGTCTGACCATCACTCTATAAGGTTCAATTTTATGGCCCCCCATGAAACCAACCCCTTTGGAGATGGTCCAGTACTGTCCTTTGAGGGGTGTTACCCCTGAGGGTCTGATGGCGGTGCTGGACCTATCGAGTTGGCCTGTGGAGTGCTTGGAACTAGACGCCTTAGTAGTACACTATAATAATATGGTGCTGAAGACTCTGGATTCCATAGCACCTGTCCGAGTTCTCTCCATCTCCCTCTGCCCCCGGTCCTCCTGGTTTGATGGGACACTGAGGGAGTTGAGGAGAGTGGGGCGAAGATTGGAACGCTATTGGCGGAAATCTGGCCTAGAAAGTGACAGGCTTAGATTGATTGCCCATTATTCAGAATATCAATCAGAAATCTCCCATAAGAAGGCAGAGTTCCTATCCAGGGAGATTGCTGCATCAAGGAATCGACCAGCTCAGCTCTTCCGGACTGTGGATGGGCTTTGCAATCCAGCCTGTCTGCAGGGCTGGAGAGCTTTTTCACAATTGAAATGTGACGAGTTTGCTCGGTTCTTTGATGATAAGGTGTCAACGATCAGGTCGGATATCAGCAGAACGCATTCAAATGAGCATAGCAGAGATCAATGTGAGGTTACAGGCCCTTGGTCTGTCTGGACAGACTTTGACCAGCCCGCGATCATGGATATCATGAAGATTGTCCAGGGCTTGCGGCTGACTTGCTGTAGTTTGGATCCTGGCCCCATGCGTCTCCTTGTGGGTTGTGTGGATGTGATCAGACCAGTCCTTGCTGAGATAGTCAGGTGCTCATTGGACCAAGGGGTGTTTCTGGAGTCTCTGAAAGAGGCTGTTGTGATACCCCTTTTGAAGAAATCTTCCCTTGACCCAGAATGTCTCACTAACTACAAACCGATCTCTAACCTGCCCTTTTTGGGTAAGGTTATTGAGAAAGTAGTTGTGCTGCAGCTTGATGACTTTCTTACCACCCATGAAATCTATTATCCTCTCCAGTCCAGTTTCAGGAAGAGGCATAGTACCAAGAAGGTATTGGTTCGGGTACTGAATGATCTCCTAATTGTGAGAGATCGGAGGAGCCATTCGATTCTGGTTCTCCTCGATCTGTCTGCTGCATTTGACACCGTGGACCATGGGATACTGCTGGAGCACCTGAGGCTGATCTGCTAACTGTCTGGGACAGTCCTCAGATGCTTTCATTCTTTCCTCATGGGCAGAACTCAGAGGGTAGTATCAGAAATTGTTTCCTCTGCTCCCTTTGCGCTGCCCTGTGGGGTGCCTCCCGCAGGACTCTGTGCTTTCTCCCATGTTATTCACGGTGTATATGCTGCTGTTGGGAGACATTATAAGGCATTATGGGCTGAGCTTTCACTGCTATGCAGATGATACTCAGCTCTATATGTCCTTTGTACCCGAACAGAATGACGCACTCACGGTCTTTAACAACTGCCTCGCTGAGATTTAGGACTGGATGAGTGCTAACTGGTTGAGGCTGAATCCTGACAAGACTGAGGTGCTGGTGGTGGACCCTGGTCACTGTGCAGAGAAGTTGACTCCTGGGTCTCCCTATTGGCTTTGTCCTAGGGGGTAACCAGGTGAGACCTTCTGAACAGGTGCAGAATCTGGGCGTAATACTTGATTGCGAGTTGATGCTTAAGACTCAGGTGTCAGTCATTGTCAAGTCCACTTTTTACCACCTGAGGAGTATGGCCCAGATAAAGAACCTTGTTCCACATGATGACCTTCACGTGTTGGTTCACGCCTTTGTTTCCTCGCGTCTAGATTACTGTAATGCTCTATATCTAGGGTTGCTGAGGGTAGACCTCCGCTGCCTGCAGCTGGTGAAGAACGCTGCAGCCAGGTTGTTGACTGGGCTACCAAGAACTTGCCACATCACACCTGTTCTGCGTGAACTGCACTGGCTGCCAGTGCATAGGAGGATTACCATCAAGGTCGCATTGCTGACCTATAAGACCCTACACGGACTGGGACCGAGCTACTTGCAAGATCTCCTTTGGCCCTACTGCCCCCTCCACCCACTCTGTTCCACCGACGAGGGATTGCTAGAGATTCCCAGGGTTCGTCTTCAATCTTCAGGGGCCAGAGCTTTTTCTTTTGTGGCCCTAACCCTGTGGAATTCTCTACCTCGTCGGATTAGAGAGTGCCCGTCCACAGAGTCATTTAAGGCTTCTCTGAAGAGCTTTCTGTTTGAATCGGCCTATGAATAAATGTATTTTGCTGTCTTTTTAGCTGTTTTTATATTTTTATATTTTTATGGATTATTAATGTATGTTTTTGTCATGTATTTGCGCTTTGGTATCTGAAAAGTGCAATATAAATAAACTGATTTGATTTGATACATTCCTTCCTCATTTTCCATTTTTATTTGCTTGTTTTTATTTTATTTTCATTTCATTCATGTGTTGTCTTCTGCCTTGCATCATTTCTATTAGTTGTTGGATCTATACCAGTGGCATTGCTTTCTCGTTCTAATTCACTGCACCTCTATTCTTCCGTACTGCTCGTTATTATTTGCACTTTTTATGTTGGCGCACTTGAGCAGCCAACATCTTGGGGTAGTGCAGATTTGGAGGAGCGGTCACTATTGGGTGAATGCAGGGCACATACCAGTAGGTGCATCCCTCATTCCCTAATCAGCCTGCATGCCGGCACCACAGCACCCAGGTGCACATATCCAAGGAAAGGTCCACTGCAATGCAAGCAAAGTTCATCACACACAGCAGACCCTTCCTACATGCCTGCCAGCTGGAAACATGGTGGCACAGTGGCCGCTAAGCTGCCAACCGGGGTGCCCAATCCCCGGTCAGCCACCCTGCCCAAGTATGTGCCAAAGGGGATCCCTCTCCCCGTCAGCACAGAATGTGTCTCCCCCGCTAAGCTTCGACGGGCGCCTAACTCGCTGTCAGCATCTGTCTCTTCGCTTGATGTCCCCCCACTTTTCTGTGCTGATGGGGTGCTAACCCCATCAGCTACTGTACCCCAAAAGAAACCATTTGTAAAAAGAAAACTGTCCGCAATGAGTTTTTTAGTACCTGTAAGCAGAAACCGTCCCTCAGAGTCTCCTACCCACCACCAAGACCCACCCACTGCGCACCCTGCCTCCACACACCCTCCTCACCCCATACTTACCTCCAGAGCTTGGCTCAACGATCTTCGGTGGATCAGGAACACGTCTTCACTCTTCAAAGCCGACTGTGAACTGAGGAAATGCTGGCAAGCTGTATAATGGAATAAACAGGGTTTTTTCAATTTTGATGCATATCTCAGGCATTATTGGGAATTTTTGCACCAAATTTTCAGCATGGGGTTTTTGGGATCCCTCCTCATGAATTCTGTCACAGTTATGACGTTAATCAGTCCTGAAAGGTGATTTTGCAGTCACTGCATCGAATCACCTTTTGGGACTGATTAACAGAAGGACAGTGGCAGTATTCATCAGGTGGGCTCTCAAAAAGCCTATGTTGCAAATTTGGTGGAAAAAATCCAAAAAATGGCTGTTTTATGACCGTGCATTGCGCAGTTGCTACGCACGCTCGTAACTTTGCGAATTTGCAATATTTTCATGCCAGATTTTCAACATTGTCATTTTTCTATACCTCCTTGTGAACAGTACAGCTGTCATTTTCCACATCCTGGCCAAAATGTGTTTCTGCACTTCTGGCGCACAATACCACGGTTGCTGTGGGAAATCAGTGTTCGAGGCAGATTACAAAAATGACAGTGACACTGTTCATGAGCAGAGGTCCTAAAATGCCTATGTTGAAAATTTGGTGACGATACTCCATAAAATGACTGTGTTACAAGCGTGCGTTGTGCAGTTTGCGTGCACTCTCGTAACGTTGTGCGTTTGTAATATTTTCACTCTGGATTTTCACCATTGCCATTTTTACACACCTCTTGATGAACAGTATAGCTGTCATTTTACATATCCTGCCCAAAATGTGTTTTTGCACGTCTGGCGCAGAATAGTGCAGTCGCTGTGCGAAATCACTTTTTGGGACAGTTTGAGGAAATAACAGTGACATTGTACATGAGCAGAGGTGCTAACATGCCTATGTTGAAAATTTGGTGCTGGGACTCCATAAAATGACTGTGTTACAAGTGTGTGTTGCGCATTTCCCACGCACCCTTGTAACTTCGCAAATTTGCAATACTTACATGTCACATTTTCACCACTGCCATTTTTTACACCTCCTTATGAACAGTACAGCTGTCATTTTTCACATCCTGCCAAAACTGTGTTTCTGCACTGCACCACTAAAGCCAATGCCAGTGCGACAACATTCGGCATTGACAAATGCTTGTTGTTTCTGCATTTGTATTTCTGGTACTGAGATCTTCCTCTTGATGTTTCTCTACTCATTGATCTATACTGATATTATGTATCATATTAATTAAACTCAATGGCCCAGATATTCAGACTGCACTGGGCAATTGGTGCAAGTAGGGGGCAGTGCAACCGAGCTGCTCCGGGGCCAGGACAGGGTGATATTCAAAGGAGATGTGCCATGGCGCATCACCATTGAATACAGCAGAGAATGCACATAGCGCAAGAAGAATGTGTGGTGCATCCTCCAGATGGGGGGACTGGGAAAGCTCCAACGCAAGTGTGGTTGTGCTGCGCTCATCACCCGCAATATTCAGATGTTGGAATGCAAATGGGGCCATAATATATGCATGATGCAAATGGGTCCATTTGCATGTCATTATGGCCCCATTTGCATGCGTTGCATAGGGCAGTCCAGCAAGATGTGCCCAGTGCCCTGCTCTGCCACTGTCACCATGCAGTGACACTTCAGCAGGCTAGTGGACCCCCTCCTTCCTGTATGCCTGATTGTGGGCTTTTGAAATACTTAGAACAACCCTGGTGGTCCAGTGGATCCTTCCCCTCTCCTGTATGCCTGATCATGGACTTTTGTTATGGTTAGAACAACCCTGGTGGTCCAATGGATCCCCCCCCCGTATGCCCGATCGCAGGCTTTTGGAATACTTAGAAGAACCCTGGTGGTCCAGTGGATCCTCCCCCCCCCCAGTATGCCCGATCGCGGGCTTCCAACATGTAAATTGAATGACCTGGTGACCCGGTTCCCCCTCCCCACCCACCCAGAGGACCCCAGCCACCCATCTCCCCCCGTCATCGCGACTGGTGGCAGCCCCACCTGCATAATGTCGGCGCCCATCGAATGACGGCGTACAGATCCGATTTGTACACCCATTGGTCCACAGTGTGGACCATTGGGCCTGCAGACCATACTGTACTACACAGGCACAAATATGTGAATGAATGTGCATTCATTCACATAATTGTGCCTGTGTAGTACAGTATGGTCTTTAAGCCCATTGATCCACACTGTGGACCAATGGGCATTCAGATCTTACTGTATGCTATCATTCGGCGGGCAGCCAGGCTGTATGAGGGTGGGGTGCTGCCACCCGCTGATGATTGGGGGACAGCTGGGTGGCCAGGGGTCCCTCTGTGGGTGGGTGGGAGGGGACCCACTAGACCACCAGGTCATTCAATTTACATGTCGGAAGCCCGCGATCGGGCATACCAGAGGGGGGGAGTCCACTGGACCACCAGGGTTGTTCTGACCATAACAAAAGCATGTGATCAGGCAAACAAGAGGGGAGGTCCACTGGATCACCAGGGTAGTTGTTTGTAGCGCAAAAGCCCGCGATCGGGCAGATGGGAGGGAGGGGGGTACACTAGCCTACCAAGGTGGGTAATATTATGGCCACTGCCCATGATCAGGCATATGGGGGAGGAGGGTACACAAGCCCACCAGGGTGTGTTTTGGTGCCTGTTGCAGGCATGTGGCCACCCATGGCTGGCGGCTGGGTGTGTTGCGCCTTGCATACAGCCATCCACCTGTGGGTGGCCAGCATTTGTTCCAGGGTTTTACTGGCTCAACTCTGCACCCAGTTATGCAGCGCATCTGGGGGTTGTGCCATCAGATGCGCCGCACATCCCAGGCTGAATATCGGGATGTGCCACCTATGCATGGGCATGCCCCCTGATTTTACACCAAATACATTACCAATGCATCCCGGCGCATCGGGATTTGCACAGCACAACTTGCCCCTTTGAATATCACGCTGGGGCACAATGGGGAGTTGCGCATGGCGCAACCCTACTGCACTGTGTGCAACCCTGTTGCACCATGCGCAACCCCTTTGAATATCTGGGCCTATATCTTCAGTACACTCTTTCTTTATCCCTTTTAAGCTTTCATTCTTTTCTCTCGTTCACCTCCAATTCATGTCTAGTTAATTTCTTTTGTAAAATCTGATAGAGTTCACTAAACATTTTTTGTATTTCTAAATAGTTCATGAGCTTTCTGAACTCCTGTTAACTCTTTAACCAGTTCCTTAGATTTCATCTCATTGTCTTGTTTTGCTATGTCCACCAATCTATTTGAAAATTAATGTAGGATGTTCAACCATTCTTTTTTTTTTAATCAGAACTGCTCTATTACCACTGTTGATAACGTAACCATTTTCAAGACTCTCGGTGCCCATTTTTTTGCTTCTGTAGTTCTACAAAATGTCCTTGTTGCATCAAACATTAATTTTTGCAGTTTTCAATTGTTCTAGTTTCTAAAAGAGATGAAATAACTGCAGATCTTGAGACATTGCATTAGTATTAATCTCAGCATCTGTCTGATTAGATTCCACGTGTCTTCTTCTAATTACAGCCTCAGTACTAATAAGGCTAAAGGTGATTTATTCCCTCACACCAGCTCACCAATAGAGTCATTTCCAGCTCTAGTTCCCATTATATGGCTAAGCTCAGCCATCAAAAAATAGTCTTGAAAATACTGCTCACCAAGGCTTTATCTGTTAAAGTTACATTTGTCACTGCAGTCAGGGTGCTAGCAAGCTGAATTAAATATGGACTCACCTGCCTGTCCCTTGACACTCGCTAACACAACCTGTTCATGAGGTGCTCCTGGTTAAATGCACAAAATCCTGGTACCAGGCTAATATAGTGCTGCTGAAACAGCACAGCAATAACCGTGTGGTGTATTGCATAGAAACATTTAGAGCAACAGGGGTATAATAGTGGTAAGGAGCTACCACTACACCTGTTGCTGATTGCAGACCAGAGGAAGGGCTGAAGAAGCCTCAGGTGCTATGCCTGGTTAAGCCACTCCCATGGCAGAGTGGCTAAAGCAGAGGCACCTAAGGCAGTGTAAACCTGAGGATCAGGGTTTGATTACCCACCCCTGATAGTTTTATGTTTTTTTTTCTGCTGCCAGAAACTAAGTTCTCTCCTCCCAAGTTTCCCCTTATCCCCTCAGTTCACACCCCATCAGAGTTAGTTATTTTAGTTTCAGGAGGTACGGGGGCAGAGCCCACCACAAAAACAATAACATTTCAATGTCTCCCATTCATTTCTATGGTGCGTGCTGTTTTTGTTTTGGTCAGCGTTTTCAAGGACTCTGTCTGCAGCACACAGCATTTTGACTGCGGCAGGTTTGCCACACTGTTTTTTCCATGGCATTATGGCCCTGTGCCCAAAATCCTCACCTTCTAATACTGGGCACATTGCAGAAGGTCCAACGCAAATTGAATTATTTCATATTCATTTTATTGCACATCTTCCAAGGCATTTCACCACATAGTGCAAAGAAATAAAGGGCAAAATTGAGCAGTATCTTGCATCATGGCTGGGGACATACTGAGGCAGTCAAAAACAAACAGTATGACACATACTTTACCGTATAACAAAAGCTTCATTATGGAGTGCTGTTTGAAATGAGCTTCAGCTTAAATACTCTTTCCAAACCAGCCAGCATGAAAAACATGCTATGATTAATGCTAAACCATTAAATAGAGGCTTTGTCAACAAATCTATTACTGACCATAGTGATGGGCAATTTGTAATGCTTTAGGAGAAGGAGGAGGTTAAATGAAATTGAGAAAGGTTAAAGATGGTGCATGCCACTTAGACATAAGAAAAGAGGGAAAAAGATGAATAAGGCTAAGCGGTACGGTAGCACAGGAGTAGCTTCCCTGTTTTAAAATGAATGAATACCCTCTTTTTATAGAAAAAATATAATATAAGAAAGAGAGTAAATGGAATTAACTGGAGTTCTAAATTATAGATTCAGGGCCTAATGACACAGTTGCAGTGATAAGGATGGTGCAACACATTGACAAAAACTCACAGATTTAAGTTTGTATAGTAGATGCTTAGGCTGTGGACACTTCTTAAAATTACTACAGTAATAAAGGAGACACTTGGTCCTCTGACCTCAGGTTGTTTTGAACCAAGTGCTGCATGATAGCAGGTCGGGCATGCAGTGTTTGAGTCCACAGGTCACATGATCTGGGACAACAAACCAGTACACTCAGCTTTCCGGGAAGTAAAAAGAGTTACAGTATTTTAAACTGCGCAAGACTCTCAAACTGACCTCACATGCTAGGAGTGGAGACTTTGAGTGCACCACTTGAATATTACCTAACCAATTCAAATGTGAGTAAAATATAAGTTTGGAAGGAAATACTGTTAACTCTAAGAGAAGTAAAGTAGAGGTTTGACTGTTTATAAAATAAGTTATATTTCATTGCAGACTTACATTACAAAAATACAAAAAAGGGTTTAAAGAGGGACAGGTATGTGCACCTTTGACCAGCCTTTTGCACATTCTTTTAGTTATGTTGTTTAGACACTTGAGGGCAGATATTCAGACTGCGCCTGGCAGTGGTGCAAGTGGGGGAACAGCGCAACTGAGATGCACTGGGGCCAGGACAGTACGATATTCAAAGGGGATGTGCAAAGGCACATCTCTATTGAATATGGCACAGAATGCACCTGGCACAGGAATAGTGCGCCAATGCATTCCCCAGACACAGAGGATGGGAATGCTTCAGCACAAATGCAGTTGCACTGTGTGCATCACCCAAAATATTCAGTGTTGGGCATGCAAATGGGGCCATAATATATGCATGGTGCACATGGGGCCATTAGCATGCCATTATGTCCCCATTTGCATGCAATGCACAGGGCAGCCCAGCAAAATGCACCTGGCACCCTGCAGAGTTGCCAGCAACAGTAGCTGAATACTTGGCAGTCAATTCCCCCATGCCCAATCGTGGGCAGTAGTAAAGTAGCAACCCTTACCTGGTAGTTTAGTGGTCTGCCCTCCCTCCTGTGTTGCTCGATTGCAGGCATGTTATAGAAACATTCTACCTGGTGGCCCAGTGGTTCCCCCCCTGTGAAGCCTGATCATGGGCAGTAGAGTCAGAGAACCCTGTACCTGGTGGTCTAGTGGTGCCCCCCTTTACACCCAATTGTGGGCATCCATAGTACAAACCCCATCATCTGGCTGCCCAGTGGTCCGGCCTCCCATTCCACCCATGGAGGACCCAGCCACCCAGCTCCCCCCAGTCATTGGCAGGTGGCTGCATCCAGCCTGCATACCACCCAGCCACCAGCCCGAAGGCAGTGTACAGTATGACCTGTATGCCTATTGGTCCACAGTGCAGATCAATGGGCTACGAACCATACTGTACTACACAGGCACAAATACGCATTCATTCACATATTTGTGCTTGTGTAGTACAGTATGGTCTGGCAGCCCATTGGTCCACACTGTGGACTAACAGGTGTACAGGTCAATACTGTACACTATCATTAAGTGGGCAGCCAGTAGGGTACAAGGGCAGGGTGCAGCCCGCTGATGATGATTGGGAGCTGGGTGGCTGGGTCCTCCATGGGTGGGTTGAGAGGGGAGACTACTGGGCCACCAGGTGATGGGATTTGTACTACGGATGCCCACGATCGGGCATCATGGAGGGGGAGCACCACTAGACCACCAGGTATGGGGTTCTCTGACTCTACTGCCTGCGATCGGGCATCACAGAGGGGTGGACCACTGGACCACCAGGTAGAATGTTTACATAACATGTCCATGATTGGGCAACAGAGTAGGATGGGACCACTGGACCACCAGGTAGAGGGATTACTATTGCTACTGCCCACAATCAGGCTGAATGGGAAGAGGAACCACTGGACCACTGGGTGGTGGGTTCATAATACTGCTGACCACTATCAGGCATATGAGAGGGTGGGGAGCACATTGGACAATGGGGAGGGTGTGGATGCTTGTGGACTGTGTTTCTGCTGGGCGGGTGGCCACCCATGGCTGGCGGGTGCTGTGTTGTGCCATGCAATACAGCAGCTCACTGGTGTGTGGCTTGGCTTTGAGACTTTTTTCTGGCTCAACTTTGAGCCCCAATATGCTATGCAGCTCAGGGTTGTGCCTGCACATGGACTGCACATTCTGAGCTGAATATCGGGATGTGCTGCATATGCATGGGCATGCCCCTGCATTTGCGCCGCATACATTACCATTGTGCCCAGGTGCATTGGCACTTGCGCTGCAACATGCGGCCTTTTGATTATGGTGCCAGGGTGCATTGAGGGGTTGCGCCAGTGCAACTCTGTTGTGCCAGGTGCAACCCCTTTGAGTATCTGGCCCTTGGTGTTTTGGGCTATATACAGCTAATATCAAATAACTTAAAGCACAATGAAAAACAGTTCTCTTTGTAAACGTGATGCTGGTTTTAAATGTTTACTCTAAAGTTGTAGGGTTAACTGAGAAATGATGAACCAAGACTGTTTTGTGTTGCAAGAATAGGGCTCTTGAAAATAAGTAGAATGATGTTGAATTAAGACGCTGTGTTAAATATTTTTATAAAAAAACTATACCGATTTTTTGCGAGGCTTTTTGAAGGTTGTGATTTTCTTGTCCATAGTGTACTGTATAAGACACATGTTGAGAAAACGAGGCATGCTTTAGATAAAATTACTTGAAGGTGAAATTACATATAAAAGGATAAAATAATGTACTGATTTGACAGTAATACACTTGTTTGTGAGAAAAAAAGTAAAAAAAACAAATGGAAGGAATGCAAGGTAAGTATGAAAAGTGATTAGAGTTAATTGATGTTTCTAGGTAATTAACTAAAATAAGGTATGGACTATAAGGAGCACTGTGAAGAAAATAACAGACAATCTTTCAAGGAGAGGGATTCATAGATTTAGCAATAGATTTAATGATTTTCTAAAGAAAGGAATCTTGGTATGTTTATGAATTTTTGTATTTATAATTTTGTAAATAGGTAACAGTAAATTTCACTGATGAAGGACTGAGTCCAAAGCGTTGGTGCTTGATGTAAATACTGTACCAGGAAGAGTAAAGAGAGCAAAAAAATAGAAAGAGATTAAATAAAAAAAATGTTACATTTTTATTTTTGGTGAGCGTGCTCTCATTCTACCAATTTGATGTTCTGTTTAGTTTATAATATCCCAATTAATGTAACTTCAAACTCCATCACTAAAGTGATCCAATTACATTGTCAATCAAAGAACTGAGAGTGTATTCAGTGCTGAAATTCACACACTGAACAAATTAAGCGGGCAACGTGAACAATGAACAATTATTTTAAAACAATGCATTACTATGAATTTTCCAGTTACAACAGTGCAATGACAATTTACAATCATCTTCAAATATACTACATTAAATAACTATATTTAATTAACATCCTTTGTAAGTTAACTGCATTACATTAGTTCTAAGTTGCTACATATAGAAGTACAATAGTGGGCTATCTCAGAAGAATTAAGTAGTATGCAATAAATTCCAGCTATGCAGAATTCTGGCTTTTATATTTGGCTGTAAAAGAACTAAACCATGGGTATGATGTACTAAAATACAAGAAGTATGAATACTAAACAGAATAAGGTTTGGAAAGATACATTCACATAGTACAGTACTTCTTTTTTTCATTCTGGTTTGGATCACTAGATCATGATGAATTCTATTGCCCAGTTATTTAAAGGGTGTTTGAAATACAGAAATCTGATTGTCTGATGACATTCGATCAGCCCTTCATTAATCGTTTAATTAATATTCTTGTACAGCCTGATGACTGGTATAGTGCTTTATCTGGTCCTACATTGCATAAGAGTTCTATTAAAAGAATTCAGAGTGATCACTGAAAGTACCAATAGTCTGACCAAATGTAAGCCTGCACAACAAAAATCCAACTTGCCAGCAGTGGTCCATCACTCTTACCCAACTGAAATGTTAAATCCTTGTCTGTATCACTTACTAAGGAACTACATTATCGATTACCGAAAAGAAAAAGAAAAAAAAAAACTTTCAGGGCTGTACAGATCCTTCTGTGTCTTTTTTTATTTTGTTAGACTTTCTTTATTCACTCATCATGTTGGTCTTTCTCAGGGGCAGTTACTTGGTGGAAGTACTGCTGCCCTCCTGAAGCCCCCAACTCTGGTGCTCACCGATCCAGGCCCACTCCTCCTACTACAACTGACCACTCAATCCCCTGGCTCTGAGCCCCCCGGGGTAGGACCGCCAACTCCTCCAGTGCTCTATCTACAATCTGAGGGAGTGACTGGATGGGGCAGAGAAGGATTGGAAGCATCAGGCCAGAAGGCCAGACATTGGGCATGTGGCCCCACCACTGAACCGCACCATTGCCTACTGGCATGGCAAGGGATTTTCCTTGGTTGTTTCCCCCAGGAGTGTGGCCATGCAATGACATCAGCACCACTGCCCATAGACTTCCATTGTACTCCACCTCTTACCTGTTCCATGTTAGTAGTACCTTTGGTTTCAACTGGGGGCCTCTACTATGCCAGAAGCACCCTGGATCCCTCCCCAGGAAGCGGAGAGCAGTACACTGGATGCTCAATCCTCTTCCTCCCCTGCTGACCCCTAGCACCTGAGCTCATCCCAAACTTGGGTCACTGGTGTGGCATGAGTGCCTCAACCTTCACCACCACTGGGCCAGTTTTCTTCTGAGTCTTGGCAGCACCACATGTCAACAGTAGTCAGGTGAATCTAGAGCTTCACACATTTAATAGTTTTACTCAAACCCTCCAGACCTCTTGCAGCATGGACACTGTATTTGCTGTCAAACACACAAACCGCCATAGTGAAAAAAGCCAGAATTCCATGAACTGGCTCCATATGAAGCTTGTAAATACTGGAACCTGGACCATGCCAACATATGGACTCTGTATTGTTGATCCTGGGCTGGATTTGTGGAGTGCCATTGCTGCTATTTTCAGCAAGTAAAATAAATAAATAAAATCATTTCTGCACGTTTAAAGTGTGCTGTGGGTTCAGTTCCCACATCTGGCACTTGAGTTAATATCCCAGTACTGACACTGTAGTGCAGCATGAGAGGGGTGCTGCACTTCTGAGGTGCCGTCTTTTGGATGAGACATTAAACCGAGGTCTCATCTGCCTGGATTGGTGGTAGTTGAGGTGGATGTTAAAGATCCCATGGCACTTCTTGAAAAGAGTAGGGGAGTTTTTATTGCAATAACATACATAGATAACAACATAGTAAATCAAAGCAAACAGTCAAAAGAAAGAGAAAAATAAGATTAAGTTAACAAAAATAAACCACAGTAACAAAAATGGATGATAAAACAAACCAAATTACTTAAACTTTATAAAGTGAAGAAAACATTTCCACCATTTCTGAAGTGTAGAAGGAGCAAGTCTCTGTGCATCCTGTGAATATATTTTTAAGAGCTCATTCGAAACCAATATACTAAAACAGATATAAGGCATTTCTTTCTGATATATGACCCATTGGTACCTAGCTTGCCATAAAAAATATCTTAAACAGCAAAAAAATAAAGACAATGTCCCACCATGGAAATGAGAAAGGTTAGCTGGATAAAGTCCTTGAATCAAAATATCATATGTGATAAAGGTAAGCCATTTAAAGTTCCATAAGTTCTCCAGATAAGCCCACAAACCCTTTGAATAGGAACACGGAAAGAAAAAATGCTCCATCGTCTCTTCAATATTTATGCAATCCATGTAGGGGCAGTTCCTTTCTTCAATGACTTTATATTTTGCATTACCAGGAATATTCAGACACCCATAAAAAATCAACCATTGCATTTCCCACTATAGCAGAGGCAATCTGATATTGTTAAGCTGGGCTAATACCTTGGAATTCAAAGCTGATGGGCAATTTTTGAAACAAGGATCTTGAGGATATAAAGTTGCCATTATCAATGGGTAGAAAATCTGCATACTATTATTCAAAATAATTTCTTTAGTAATTTTCCATCGGTATAACTTCTGAACAGCAGGCCGGAAATACTGTGGAATATGAATGTGGGGATTCAATTTAGGAGCCAGATTATGCCAATTCATAAAATATTTGCCCAGAACCCTGTTAATCCATCCTTTTCCAATCCCTTCTATTGGAGCTAAACCATATTTGATAGAATTCATAATAAACAAGGAGTGCAACACAACTACAGGGTATATCATCCCAAGTCCACCCGATTTTTTACTTAAATAAGTGTAGCATCTCTTTATTGGATTTAAGTGGTTATCCCAAAGCATTTGAAAAAATAAACAATAAGCCCTGGTTTCTAAATGAGCTGGGAGAGGGAAAATCATGGCCACATACTGTAAACAGGGTATAAGGAACTGTTTAATAATGTGAATGCACTTCAGCTTTGAGAATTTCCACTGTTTCCATCTTTTAACTTTGTTTTCCACCACCTCAAGTACTAATTCCTAATTTTCAACTGGTAAGTTTTAGGGACTGAAAAGAATACCCAAAATTTTGAATGGAGTCTGGGAAATATGGATACCATCCTGTACCACAGCAGCAGGACCCATTGCCCCAATAAACAACCCTTTAGTTTTATGTAAATCCAATTTGGCATTTGAAACTTTTGAAAAAGAATCAATAGCTTTCAAAAATTTATGGACTTGAGTCTGGTCAGAAAAGTATAGTATTAAATCATCTGCGTAGGCCTGCAGTAATAGTTGACTATCCTCAGATAAATTCTCTATAATATATGGTGAGCCCTTATTACCACTAAAAAGCAGCAAAATTATGTCTCGATAATCCCATTGCTATGGCGTAAATGGTTATAAACCTCTCTTGAGTCACGTCCTAGCAAGGGATCCTAACAATTATCCTAGCATGCGTGTACCTGTGATCTCGCACGACCGGCATTCTCGAAACCAGTGCAGTGGCCAGAAAATGACCCAGAACGTCCGCGGTGGGGCTAAAAGTAAGCCATATTAGTTTGTTTTGGCAGTTAATTGGGACCATACACTATAAAATATAATGCATGGTCCCTCTATCATTAACCGGTTTGGTTAACCGTCTTGAGGTTGCCAAGGTGACATAAACCTCTCGACAGTTAACAAACCTGTTAACGATAGAGGACCATACATTATCCTCTATGTAATTCCAGTCTACTGTGGTAAAGTAACTAAAGTCTGCAAAAGAGGGTCCAGCGAGAATATATAAAGAGGAGGACTAAGGGGATAACCCTGATGAGCCCCAGTCATTAGGAGGAAACTTTTAGCTGTACAACCTTTCAAAAAAGGAAAAACTGCATTATGTTTATATAACATCTTAATTAGATTAACCATTGTAATCGGAACCCGATAATGTTCTAAAGTTAAAAAAAAGAATAGGCAGATGTACCCTATCAAAAGCTTTTTCAAAATCAGCAATAACCATACATCCTGAAATGCCTGATAGGGATAAGTGTTCAATAACATTACATATAACCATTAATGCATATTGGATTCTTCTATCTGGTATCCCACAAAATTGGTAGGGAGAAATCACCCACTTAGCATAATTTTTTATCTTGTTATTCAAGATATTGGCAAAAATTTTATAATCAGAATTTAGCAGGATAATGGGCCTCCAATTCTTAATATCATTTCTATCACCTGATTTAAATAAATGAATTAATAATCCCTCAGAAAATGAAGGAAAAATAACAGTATTTTAAAAAAATATTGAAACAGAATAAAAAGACATTGACTTAGTTCGTCAGGAAAGGTTTTATATAATTTATTGGAAAGGCCATCTTTTTCTGGAGAAATATTTCGTTTTAGCTTCTGAATTACATTGACTATTTCCTCTTGAGTAATAGGCCCTGCTCATTTTGAGGCTTCTGTGAACGCAGAAGGAGATTTAATAGATCTTAAATATGAAAGCATTGATTCTTCTGAAATCGGGAAGGAAGATTCCAAGGACTGGTAATGACTTTTAATCAATTCCCTCAACTGTGCAATTGTTGTGGCCGTAGAATCATCTGACTTTCTTAGGAAATCAATATTGGAAGAATCCCTCAAGGTTTTACAAACCTCAAAACGGTCCCCTATAGGTTTTTTTTATACCATTAGTAAGTATGGCTTGCAGGGTCTTGGCCCTATCATGCTGAAATTCCTTCATACTAGTCTTAAGGTTGGTAATTTGCTCAGAATAATCATACCTGGAAGTGTATGCCATTGTGGTAAGCCTCTGAAGCTGCTGTCTAAGTGACAGATACTTCAAGAAATTATGATTTTTTGCCCTAATCTCTTTCTTTTTAAACCAGTTACTCAAATCTGATTTAGTCTCCATCCACCAGTCACCAATATTAGAATATAGAAAAGCCACCAATAATCTAGCTTTTAAAATAAATTTAACCCCTGTCTGTATGTGAGGGAAATCTAAAACAGAGGTATTTAACTTCCACTGAACCTGCCTATGTTCAGGGAGACCCAAAAAATGAAGGGAACATAACAAAAAGAAATGATCAGAGAACTCACTAGGTATCATTTCAAAGGAGTTCACCTGTACGGAAGAGGAAACTAGCATATAATCAATTAAGGAATGAATTTTACCTTTCATAAAGGAAAATTGGGGCCCATAGGAGAAATAAGTAATACAATTAAAGAGACCAGCCAATTTAATAATGTTGGCCAGTGCATGTGAGTCACAGTAAATCTTTTTATTCTGTTTGGGTGAGTCAATGATTGTACAATTAAAATCTCCACCCCATAACACTTTAACTGAGGTCACCAGGAAAGACTGAACAGCTTTTAAACAAGCAACTCTATCCGCCTTCGTTTGTGGGTTATAAATATTAATAAATCGGTAGCATATGCCATGCCATTTCCCATTTAATATCATAACTCTGCCAGGGATCAAGTCAATTAAGTTATGCAATGTAAATGAATAAGAAGTAAACAAAATTCCTATGCCATCCACCCTATCAGTTCCGAACGACCAATAGGAGGGTCCCCAAGTCCAGTCCCTTTTGAAAGTAGATAATTGTTCAATAGAATGCATCCAAGTCTCCTGCAAAAAACAGACTGAAACATGTCAATCATGAACGTAATGAAAAGGAGCTTGCCTTTTAATGGTATTCAGCAAGCTATGGGTGTTTCAAGATCCTCAGGACAACCACATTGAAAGTCATATTACAACTACAGACCCTCTATTTCTTCCTTTTTTTTCTTTTTTTTCTCCTTATAATTATCCACTGGTTGAGAAAGGGAGGATAAAGAGGATTTTTGAGAGTCCAAGTCTCCCAACTCTATTTCTAAGGCCGCATAGGAATTACTAGTTTCTATAGGGAGAACAGAAGGTGGGGCTTTGGGATGTAAATTCCTGGAAGATCTGTGCCGAGGCAGAGGTGACACAGGGACAGTAATCTTAGAATCTTTCTCAGGGATAACTAAATCCACATCAGTATAACATACTGGAGGGAATTCCAAAGGGTCAGGAGGTCCCATACAGGGTTTTTTATCCCCAAGAGGACCTGACCCAGCAGATTGCACTACCCTGTCAGGCCCAGGGGAGGAAGTCCTGACAGGAGGTTCAGACTGAATGGTGTCTGTCTTTATTCTAGAAGGGAGGGGAGAAGGGGAGAGGGGAAGAAGGAAGGGAAGGGAAGGGGGGGGGGCCTGCAGCATCTTGAGCTTTCTGGATTAAAAGGTCTGAACTTATACAAGATGCTTTATTTTTAGCTGCCCAGGGACACTGTCAGAAAACATGACCATATTCTTCACAGAGATCACACCTTGAGTGATTAGCACATTGCATAGTAACATGCCCCACTTCCCCGCAATTATCACAGCGGGGATGGTCACAGAGACTGGAAAGATGTGTCCTAGAGCCACACTTGTAACAAGCTCTTGGTTGTCCCCCATAAAAACAAACCCCTCTATCTCTACCTAATAAAAAGGAATTAGGTATGTGCTCTACACCTGAATCAGATTGCCTCAATTTAATTTTATACTTCCAACCCCCAGTCCAAAACTATTCAGAATCTAAGATGGGTTCTGGTGCACTCAATACCTCACACTTTTGCGATAGCCAAAAGGTGATATCATCCACATGGACCCCCTCATTCCTAAACATTATCATCACTCATTTTATTAGAGGCTTAGTGAGGGGAATAACCAAAAAGGGGGTCCATGTGGAAGAAAACTTAATCTGTCCATATCGGTCCCAAAATAAGTCCAGAGCATGTGATGTCCGAAAACTGATATCGAAATTATCCTCTCCAGAAATATTAATGAAGGCAAACACATCTTTAGGTGTGAAATGAAGGGAATCTTTCAACAGTGTTTTCCCCACAAAGTATCTGTTCTGCCTATTGTCTAAGCCCCCTTTGTAGCGTATGCGGATAGCATTACGTCTTGGCGCTGCTTCCCTTTTCGCAGTAGAAAACAATTCTGACATTGCGGCTTCTGTCGAGGGGGTTTCAGCAAGGAAGAGTCCTGCAAAGAGGAAGAATTGTCTAGAAGTGGGAGATCAGAATCCGATTTTGGAATGGAGGGTGGTAAGGCTTGTAAATCAGGAGCTATAATGGGAGGGATAGGCTGAAGTATCTCTGTCAAGTCTTTATTGATATAACTTCCAGTAGAAGTGATCAGCTGCAACTCTGGTTCCCACGCTGGGGAGTGCTGTGATAAAGAAAAATCAGTATCCCAGGCTGGGTCAGGCGTCCAGATTCCTGACGGGGCCTGTTTCCAACCAGCTCCTGCAAGGGCTTTACCTGGAGACCAAGCCTCCTGAGTTGTTTCTAAAGCAGAGGAAGAAGAACCTGCAGCAGCAGGTCTTGTAGACATATTACTTTGCTGTTTAGGTACAGTTTTTGAAAAGAAAAATTCCATAACCCCAGCTTGAGATACTGCAGTAGATTGATACACAGTTTCAGGCTGGGCTTGTAACTCCATGCTTGCAGGATTTTTTAATACAAAACCTGCCAATTTGCTCAGCGGGGAAGTCTCATTCTGAATGAATTTAGTGATGGATAACCCTTGAGGGACCTCCCGCTGATCCATTGAAATAGCAGGTGAAGCAATCGTTTTGGTCAGAGGTAGCAAACTAACAGGCTTTAGGCACTCGCTAGAGCTTGTGATATTACTGCCAGCCTGTAGTGAAACAGGAGAGGAATTTAATGAGCATGGTATGGGAGAGAAAATATGCGGTGCTTTACCGCGCCCCACAGGGCCTTCTGAGGCTTTTGATTCAGCTGCAGAACTGACAGGAGTAGGTGTACTGCTGACAAGAAAAAACTCCATATGCTGTAATTTGTCAGCAAGATTCATTGCAACCACTCATTGCTCCGATAGTCTCACAGGTGAGCAGGGCCCTTGCGCTTCTACTGCAAGAGCTGGGAAGGAAACTTTAACCTGAGACAGCAAACAAGCAGGCTTTAGGCACTCGCAAGGACTTGCGGAATCACTGGCAGCTAGAATAGAGGCAGAAATGGTATGCAACATACGAGTAGTGTCCAAAGGACTAAGTAATGACTCACCACACTCCGCGGGGCCTTCTGAAGCTTCAGAAACAGTTGTAGATTTGACAGGAGCAGCCACGCTGTTGACAGGGAACAACTCTGAAGGTAGCGATTGTGTAGCGAGATTCACTGCTGCCGCTCGGTGCGCTGACCGTCCCACAGGTGAGCATAGTCCTTGCATCTCTTCAGCTCCATAACCAATCGAATTAGAAACCTGTACCTGTTCCTCTACATTTTGAGAAAGGGTGCCCATATCATCAATAAAAATAGGTGCATCATGAAACTCCATATCAGAATCCGCATCTGTGTTGTGAGGAGAAGTAGCCTCAGTGTTGCAAACAGTGGGAGCTGAGGCAAGCTCTCCAACCGAGCAGACGTCTTCCTCCTTCGGCATCTCACACAGAGTGGCCACCTTGAAAATGGCCTGTCCCCCTACTGGCAAAAGTAAGGGAATTTCCCTGGTGTCCTGGCCAAATTTCCCTCATTCACTAAAAAAATACCACCAACAGTTTCATCTAGTTCAAGGTCAGTTGGCACTCATCTGTATCCCCCTCCCCCAGGTCGTGCCTGAAAATAGGCAGAATTTCTCTAGTGCACTTACCCAGTCAACAAAAACTAAAAAAAAATGAAAGTGTGTGGAGCCAAGTACCTGGAGTGCTGACATTTTCCACTACAGCGGTTTGTGTGTTTTATATTGACTAAAAATTACCTTGGTATGTGCACCCGTATACTAGCTTTGTGTCTATTAGAAGACAGAGCCTGATAAAAATGCTGAAAAAGAAGTACAGACCTCCCTGTGCCCAAGAATGCAGCAGGAACTGTTTTAGTTTGTTAGTGTTTCTATTACTGTGACCATTTTCTTTTTGAATGCTGACACTGATCTGTTTCCTTCCTTAAACTCCTGACAGTACTTGAGTTAGGCAATAGAGGAAATCTCACCTCATCAGGGATTTGGCAAGGTAGTTTATGATTCCTTTGGAAGTCAAGTGGCGGTAACATAAAATTAAAAAATTAAATATGAAATAAATGGATTCAAGAAAAGAACGAAAAAAAGAGCTATGTGCCATTTGGGGGGGAGGCCGCTATGGAGCTCACACCAATGCAACTGTCCTGCTCAGCTGTATGCTCTGGCAGAAAAATCATATAATCTACAAAGCGAGCCCCAGGAGCTAATTTGTAAGAAGTTTAGCGAAGAGTAATGGCCACAGAATATTTTTAGCTCTGTCTTTCCCCTGGACACTTTGCAGTAAATATAACTGATTTTTTGTGGCTTTACCTTGTTATTTGTTGCATTTACTCAGGGTGTGACATCATCTAGACAATGTTGCATTTACCAATGATAACTGAGCAGCACTTGCATTAGTTAACATGCTAGCAGAATGTGGGGGGAGGGCGCCACATATGGGGCATATCTCAACTCTCACACATTACTATGTCCTGTCTCACACCAGTGACAGTCCCAGGAGATAGTACACAAGATCGGGATCCATGGCAACAGTAGTGTAACTGGGTGTGAGCTCACAAACAACAGCTGCAGATAGACTATTTTACTGAAATAAAAGCAATACCTGGCAGAAACTTTTATAAAACAGAAATGGACAGATTTTTTTTTACTAGACCCAGTTTTAATAATAGCAATAAAGTACGCTCAGGGGTTATGTTAATGTTCAAGTTAATCATTCCTGGGGTAATATGGCACTCAGATGAGCCTCATGCCACATTACACCCCCAAGGGGTGATTAACTAGAACATTAACATAACCCCTGGTCGTACCTTATTGCTTAAGAAATGCAGCTGTCATTATTCCATGATTGATTATTGATGTTCTGTAAAGACACAGGGGTCAGTTCTCAGAGGCTGATGCACAGCTTGCAGCAAACCCTGCATCAAACCCAGTGCTGTGCTGAACACATTGCCGCACCTTGCACTGGATTCACAAGGTCGCGAGCATTTGCAACACTGTACCCCCTTTGCAGTGGCTTGCACCAAATGTTTGGCACAAACCCCATAAAAATGCCCCATGAGTGCCACAAAGTTAGACCAGCAAAATGCTGACCTGACTCGTGACATGTGGTGCACGTGTTTGAGAACCCTGATTGCTGGCCAGGGAATGTTGCAAGCCCCATGCGCTATCTGTTTGGCGCACCTGGGGCTTGTGGCATTCTGACACATTTAAGAATTGAACCCACAGGGTGGGATATTCAGACTGCTCCAGGCTGTGGTGCAAGCCTAGGTGCAGTGCAACTGGGATGTGCCAAGGTGCTGACAAGGTGATATTCAATGGTGCTGCGCCATGGCTCAGCACCATTGAATATCGCTCCATGGCCACCCGCATAGGGCATGGTGCAGTAGCACTGCATCAGCGCAAGTCGCTAGAGAGGGGCAGGGGGATGCGGTAGCACAAGTGCCGTTGTGCTAGGTGCATCAACTGCGATATTCAGTGGTGGACATGCAAATGGGGCCATAATGCATGCAAGGTGCAAATGGGGCCATTTGCATGTCATTATGGCCCCAATTGCATGCAGGTGCACCGAACCCCTGTGACTTGCGCTTGGCACCCTACCAGGCTGCAGCCGTCGGGGACTGATACCCCCTGCACAAGTTGCAAAGTGCCCCAATGCCCAATCGTGGGCATAAGTTGCAAAACATGATATCTCAATATCCCGGTGGTCCAGTGGACCACTCGCAGCCTGATCACGGGCAGAAGTATAAAGAAAGCGAATTCATCTCATCCCCTGGTGGAGCCTCAGTGGACTACTCAGCCCATCGTGGGCAGAAGTATAAATAAAGATGAATCCTCTCTTGTGGTCTGTCCCTCTCCTCATTTTCGCTGAGCTGCCACTTCGCCTGTCAGCGGTGGGCGGTGCTTCCTCACCTGCAGTTCTCGGCCGCCTGCCGACTGATTGGAGATAGTACAGTTGTACATTCCATTGGTCCACAGAGTGAGTTAATGGGCATGTAGATTGTGTTCTATTGAGCCAGGTATATGAATGAATCCATTCGGCTATCTGACTTGTAGTACAGTATGGTCTGTATGCCTGTTGGCCCGCGCCAGGGACCAATGTGCGTACAGCTGTACTGTAGGCAGTCAGTCGGCAGGCGTCGGGTGGTTTGCAGGTGGGGAGCCGCCTCACCGCTGACTGGGGGAGCGGTGGCGGGGCTCAGTGGGAGTGTGGGGAAGGGGGTACCGCTGGACCACCAGGGATGGGATTTAATCTTTTATTTTATACTTCTGCCTGCAATCGGGCTGTGAGTGGTCCATTGGACCACCAGATATATTGGAATATTATTTCTTACAACCTATGCCCGCGATCGGGCGGGGGGGGCTCTACCAAGACAGACAGTGCCGCCGGAGCTCAGGTGGCCACCCACAGCTGGCAGCTGCCGTGTTGCACCCTGCAATATGGCAGCTCACCTGTGGGTGGCCAGCTGTTGCTCCTTGTTTTTTTGGATCAACTGTGTGCGGCACTGGTAGGGATTGCATCTGCATCTGCTCAGAGTATCCCAGACTGAATATCTGGATGTGCGGAGTATGCATGGGCAAGCCCCCCCTACTTGTGCCGCGTACATTACTGATGCACCCTGGTGCATAGGGATTTGTGCCATGCACTTTCCCCTTTTGAATATCGTGCCAGGGCGCATCAGTGGGTTGCACATGGCGCACCTGTGTTGTGCCATGTGCAACCCTTCTGAATATCCCACCCACAGTCTATAAAATAGGCTGAAATAAAAGAATGAGTATGGTTAATGAAACATGGATACTTTTCATATAATTCTAATGGAGCACAACCATCACAATAGAAAATCACATTACAAACTGGAAGGAAATACATGATTTTGGATCTCCATTAAATGTACTATTAGTTTGATGGTTTACTAAATGTACTGTTAGTTTGAAGGGCTATTCATTAATTTTACTACAAAAACAATGTCATATTAATTGATCCACTCAGTCCTGTCAGTGCTAAAGAATTCATTCCAAAAATCTGTTCATGTTTTGCCCCTGCTTAGCTTGTTTGCCTCCTCCCTGTCCCCCTCCACTCTTCCTTGCAGCCCTGATCCCTCCTTTTTATGGTTATGATGTACAATGTTTTATGTTATATATTATAATACTGATATATTTAATTGTGTGATATGTTTATGTGTTTTTAGAGCCTGGGTTTAATTATTTACTGTGCAATGTGATGTCTCAGTATAATGCAAATGGGTACTATCACTTTAATTAGGGCCTTTATAAATGACTAACTACCTTGCGCTTGTCAGCCTTGAGGAGACCACTTGTTGAGGTGCAAAAATGTTCAGCTGTATTGAGGGAGAGTGTATTGAGCTAAGCCACTGCTGGTGTTTGTTGTTTTATACAATACAAAGTTATCCTTTACACCTCATCATGTGTTTTATCCTGAAAAGTAGAGCCTGAGGATCTCAGTTGTGGAGAGACTTTGGGCCTGATTTTAGAAGGTGGATGGAGGGCTTGTGTCAAGCTGTCCATCCACCACAAAGTTTGCCACAGGTGTGCCTAACAGTTCACCACAGCTGCGACCCAATTTCTGTATGTTTGGTGCAGTTGTGACAATCTACTCTCCTTACAGTGGCTTACACCCAAGGTTTGCCACAAGTCCTGTAAAACTGCTGCTCTAATGCCGCACATGTAGGCCAAGGGGGAGCAGGTCCAAGTCCTGCATTCAGCACACAGGACTTGCAGCAGGCAGCTGCGGCTGAGTTTTTTGTAACATCGGAATTGCCATAGTACTGGCCTCAAGTTGCCACTTGTGTCAAACCCCATGCCGCAAGTCCCTTGCGGTGATCTACAGCTGTCTGAAAATTGGGCTCTGTGATTCAAAAAATCTACTCACACTCCCTCTGCTCAAGAATCAAGTCTCTGTTTCCTCCTCTTAGAGTTTCGGGGTTATAATCCACTACCATAAATCTAAATGTGCTGGTATCCCCTTTATGTATTATCTTGAAGTGGTAAGTGGTGCCCCCCATATTTAAAAAAAAAATAGAGAAGAGGAAAAAGAGTTTAAACAGACATCTCTGATACACTGTACAAATGTTTCCATGGTGCTGGCATTTTCAAAGGTCCTCTGGATGCACATGATAACTCATGTCGCAATTTTAGCACAATGGCACTACTTGCATCAATAGATTAGACCACATAAAATGTGACCTAACTTCTTGTCACAAGTGTCACAAATTGTGCTTAGAAAGTATGTCAAAATAATGATGCAGCTGCCATTGTTGTGCTGTAAAGAGGTAAGTTCTCAAATGCAGCAAAATGTTTTCAGATAGCAGTCTAACATGTTGGTGCATTTATTTTAATGCAGGCACAACAGAAAATCTTGAATACTGCCTTTGTCAAGACTTTTAAACATCTAGTTCATGGTTTCTACCTTTTATACATAAATGATCTGCTATCCAGTCCCCCCCCCAAAAAAAAAACTTACTAAGGTCACAGTCTAGAACTCTTTTATCTTTACTGAGGTCATGCAAATTACAGTATTTGGAGGAAATCCATTATTCACTGTTGACCCATCAATCTGGAACCCCCTAATTGACATTGTCAAGAATATTCACAACTTGAACACCTTCTGAAGAGCCCTGTTAACTACATCCACAAACCAATGGCTTGTTAAACTATTCCCACATCCTCATGGTGAAGTTAACCAAGAACAATTCGAACCTAAACCAACCAATCAACCTGGACGCTATCTACGCCAGCTGGAGTGTGTCAAAAATTATGAGTTGAATGCGATTTGCCAGGCTGTCAGGTATCTGATTAAAGTGTGCTATTTTGGTTGGTTCAAGGATAAGGTGGTTGTTTGGCTACCTGTTGTAAGTTTCACCAAAATAAAGAGTCAGGAGACACAGCTCACAAAAAAGCAGTTTATTGAGCAGCTGAACCACAGAAATTAGAACATAGAAACATTTTGAACAACAGCATTTTCACTTTTGAACCACAATTCTAATGTTATTACTGTATTTCTTAAACCACTCAACAGTGCCAAAATCACTCTATCACTGTACTTACACTATATATTTAACATTTGTACAATGCCACACAAGAGTCTCTATGGATCCGTTGCATGCCTTAGATGACAAGGTTGAACAGAATTCAAACAGAGGAACCTCTGAGCATGTGCTTTTTGTTGGCCAGCTTGAAGCATGCACTGTTACCAGGTAACAAAGAAATTCAAACCACTGGGTGTTGGCAAAACCTAGGGCTGAGAATCACACAAATTTGTATTTCACAGGACAGTATCTGAGCTGTCGCAATGGACTCTGGGGGAAGGAAGACAACACTTATAGAAACATAGAAACATAGAATTTGATGGCAGATAAGGACCGCTTGGCCCACCCAGTCTGCCCATTTCCCTACCTAATGGATAAGCTGCAGATCCTAGTTAACCAGCAGCCTACTTCTTTCTACCCCCACTCCCTAGAATTGCCTTATGACTTTCCCATGCATGCTTGAATTCAACCACTGTTTTTGACTCCACAACCTCCTCCGGAAGGCCATTCCATGCATCCACAACCCTCTCTGTGAAAAATACTTCCTTACATTACCTCTGAGCTGCCCCCTCTATCTTCAAATTGTGTCCTTGTTCTTGCAACCTCTTTTTTGAAAGATGCTACCCTCTTGGACTTTGTTGAGTCCCTTGAGGTACTTGAAAGTTTCTATCATGGCCCCCCTCTCCCTCCTTTCCTCGAGGCTATACATATTAAGCTCCTTTAGTCTCTCTTCATATGTCTTCCAGTGCAGACCCCACACCATTTTAGTTACCCTCCTCTGGACAGCTTCCATCCTATGTCCTTGTGGAGACTGAGTCTCCAGAACTGCACGCAGTAATCCAGATGGGGTCTCACCAGCTGTCTGTACAGAGAGATAACAACTTCCTGTTTTCTACTGGTGATGTCTCTCCTTATGAATCCCAGTATCTCCCCAGCCCTCCTTACTGCCCTCTCACATTGCTTGCCCACCTTTAAGTCATCTGATATGACTACCCCCAGATCCCTTTCCATTTTTTTTGTTGTTAGTATCTCACACCCATTGTGTACTCTTCCCCTTGGTTTTTGTTTCCCAGGTGCATTACCATGCACTTCTTAGCACTGAATCTAAGCTGCCATACATTTGACCATTCCTCTAGCCTTGCAAGTCCCTTCTCATCCTTTCCTCCCCACCTTGTGCATCAACTCTGTTGCAGATCTTTGTGTCATCTGCAAAGAGACATATTTTCCTTCCAGTCCCTCTGCAATGTCACTTATAAAGACATTGAAGAGGACCGTCCAATACTGAACCCTCAGTGACCCTACTACTAGCCCCTTTCTTCAGAGTGGACTCCATTTACTATTACCCTTTGTCCTATTCTCCAGCCAATTTTACCCATGCTATCATCTTGGGACCCACTCCCAGGCTGGCTAACTTGTATATTAATCTTTGTGTGGGACTGTGTCAAATGCCTTGCTAAAGTCTAGGTATGCATGTCCACAGCCCCTCCCTGATCTACTACTTTGGTCACCCAGTCAAAGAAATTTATTAGATTCATCTGGTATGACCTTCCCGCTGTGAATCCATGCTGCCTTGGGTCCTGTGCCCCTCGGGCCTCTAGGTACTCAACAGTTCTTTCCTTCAGAAGTGATTCCATTGTTTTCCCTATCACTGAGGTTAAACTAACAGGTCTGTAGTTTCCTGCTTCTGCCCTGCTCCCACTTTTGTGAAGGGGAATCACATTTGCCCTCCTCCAGTCCTCAGGTACCACCCCATCCTCCCATGATTTGTTAAAGATGGTAGTCAGTGGTGTCACTAGTTCTACCTTTAGTTCTTTTAGAATTCTGGGATGAATCCCATCAGGCCCCATTGCTTTGTCCACCTTCAGTTTTAAGAGTTCTTTCAGAACCCTTTCTTCTGTAAATGGGCTGTATCCAGAGTGTTTCTATTGTTTGTTTTAGGTGCCTCCCCCTCTTCATTTGTAAATATTGAGCAAAAATATTTGTTCAGTATCTCGGTCTTTTCACCATAACCCTCTGCCCACCACCCTCCCCTTTACTAAGCCTCACTATCCCTTCCTTGGTCTTCCTTCACTCCTTGATGTACCTAAAAAAGATTTTATCCCCCTTCTTAACTGAGTTGGCTATCTTTTCCTCGGTTCGGGCCTTTGCTGTTCTGACTGCCTTCCCAGCTTCCTTTTGCTTTAACTGATACAATTCTATGTCCTGCTCCTTCTGTGATTCCTTGTATTTTCTGAATGCTTTCTTTTTCTCTTGAACCTTCACTGCCACCTCCTTTGAGAACCATAGTGGTTTATTACATCATTTTATTTTGTTTATTTGCTTCACACAGAGGCTTGTTACCTCTGTGATGGCAGTTTTTATTTTTCCCCATTGTTCTTCCACCCCTCCTTTCTGCCGATTTGCTTGTGCATTCCTTAGGCACTCACCCATTTTGGCAAAGTCAGCCCTCCCGAAATCCAGTACTTTTGCCTTTGTATGGCTTGACTCTATTGCTGTGTTTATTGTGAACCATACTGTTTGATGGTCACTAGTTCCCAGAAGGCTACCCACTTCTACACCTGTGATCCTCTCTCCATCTCCATTTGAGAGAACCAAGTCTAAGATTATATTTCCAAGGAACTTTATTTATTTATTTTATTTAGTCAATCATAGGAATTACAACCCCTTCGATTCATAGACTCATTTACAAAGGCTCCGCGTCAGCATAGTCATACATTCACAGATAGTACATTTGTGGGACATCACATTTCAAAGTATTTACGTATAATAGCCAAGGTGGCTGAAGATCTATACATGTATTAGCTAGGTTATTGATATTAGTACAGAGAAACATTTACAGAACAACTGCAGCCTCTGGGGCATTGTCATATAGTTGGAACAGTGATCAGTACATTAGTGAGACAATATACTTTGGCAAAATTAAGAGCTTTTGGGCCATCAGCATGGACCCAGGGAAAAAATCTCAAGAACTACAGTAGACACTGGAAACTGAAGAGCCTCTGGCCTGTCACCGCTGACCCCAGGAAAAAACCTGAAGAACTTGGAACTGCAAACCGAAGAAATGGATATAACCTCAAGAAACCTCTGGGCTATCACCATGGGCCCTGGGAAAGGATCTGAAGACTGAACTTGGATTAGGCTGAAAATCTGGAACACCTCCAGGCTGTAGATCTCAGGAGAAATACTGAAGAACCTGAGACAGAAACCCAAACCCACTGGGTGTCATATCTCTCTCTGTGAACTGGTGTGGTTCCGTGCACTACCTATCTCATTGTTAGGGAGTAGTTAGCCTGAAGAATCTGAAGAAAGCAGATGACTAATAGTTCCTTAGCTGACTGCACTATTCCTATTCTGATGACTGGCCCCAGATTGTTAGGATGCAGCTGAATGAAATTGTCTCTGGCTCATGCAGGAGGAATTGTCATCATTCAATGGACAGAAATAATGCTGAGTCTCCAAAGTGTACTGCCCCTTTACTTGAGAGTTGCTGATTCCAGCAGTCTTTAAATCAAGCAACCATGATAGGGCAATTAGAAACATGTAGGGCGGTCACGTGATGGCAGCCTGAAAGCAGACAGTGTACTCCTGGAGCTCCGCAGTTAACCTCTTCATTTTGGCCTTTTCTAGCGGTATTCCTATAGCCAAATCGTCTCAAAATGAGTGGTGCGCTTGTGGTCTGTGATCCGGAGCCTGAATTCAGTTAGCGAATGGAATTTTATATGAAGAAGGCGCCGCCGAGGCATTCGCCTCCCCGGACACCAGAGAAAGAGAAGGCCGAAAAGCGGGCCAAACAGCAGGCCGCTAGTCTTTCTAAGCTACCCATATCCGACACTCCCTTGTCGGAGACCAGATTCTGGAAATCATGCAGCCTTCCAGACGAATGCTATGCTCTATTTCAGAAGACTTGCAAGATATTAAAAGCGTGGATGTTTTGTCTAGAAGGTTCGGGACACAGAAGTCAAGATTACTGTTGGAAAATAAGCAAGACAGGAATGAAACAGAATTAGTCAGTGTAAACGGAGAATGAAGAAGCTAGAAGATAAGTTAGAGGATTTAGAAGGCGCAGTAGAAGGAATAACCTAATAGTGATCGGATACCAGAAAAGAAAGAAGGAAACGAGTAATTACTTTTCTTCAGAAATTTTGCCAAAATAGCCGGCGCTCGGGGGAGTAAGTTATCGAGAGAGCTCACTGAGCCTGCGCCTCGCACCTGCCCAGGGCCAGCCACCCAGGCCACTAATTTTGAGGTTCTTGAATTATTTAGATAAACAGCATGTTCTCACCAAAGCAAGGGATGTGAAGGAGCTATTATGGGAGGGCAAGAAGATTCGTATCATTCAGGATTTACCTCACTCGGTGAGAATACGAAGACAGGAATTGCACCCGATTGTTTCTAAGCTGGTGGCAGCATCTAAGCCATATAAGGTTAAATACCCTGCAATCCTGCTGGTAAAACACGAGGAGAAGTGGGTATCATTCAAATCTTATGCACAAGCAATGCAAGAGTTGAAGGTCATTTTCCCGGATCTTTTTAAGTGAATATACTTAGTGATCTTGCTCTAGTTTTGAACTCTGCATCTGGCGATCTTCCTGTTTCAGTTGAGAATCCTGATGGCCTCAGTGAATAAATAATTAGCCCCTCTGGGGGATATACCAAGAAGTCCTAAATATGATACTTTGGGGCAGTCGGAGGAGTTATGTCTTGTGCCCCCTGGTGGTGGTCTGCGGTTATGCATGACAGAATCTTTATGTTGTTTATCGGTGTTCCTGATGTGGGCAAGGTTGACCTATATTATTTTTTACTAAATCACTAAGTCACTGTGCGACTCTGGGTACTTCTGAGTTCACTAACTCCTTCATCTCGGGCCGCTGGCATTTTAGGCTGAAGATACGACTCAGATTAGCCCTGCCAGTTTTTTTTTTTTTTTTTAGGGGGCTGGCCACCCATCGGGAGGGACCCTACATGAGAGCACAGCGTGCAGTATTAACCCCGTTCTTCGGGGGAGTTGGAATGAGTGGAGACTTGGGACCGGCATTGATTGACTTTTGAGTGCCTGCCACTGGAGTTGCTAAAAGGAGAACTGTAGAGCTTCATATTGAACTCTCCGAATTAACTCTTTATAGTGTGCGACTTCATGTGGCCTGGACTTATCTGCAGGATTTGAATATGATGGACTTTCCTCTCCTCCTTTCCTCCTTCCCCCCCCTTTTTTTTTATATATAGAGAAGTCACTGGACATTCCAAGGGAGCTGGCATGAGAGGAAGCCTGGGATCGACATTGGCCAGCGCGATGAACCATTGAACTTGAGCACCCAGCACTGTGATGGCTAAAATAGGAGAACTGCAGTGTCTCATAACAGTTCTTCTGAATTAATTTTTTATATTACGTGACTTCATGTGTTTTGGACTTGTCTCCAGGATCAGAATACGAAGGATTTTCTTTGATTTTTTCCTCTTCCCCCTTTTTTTTTTTTTTTACATACATATGTACAAGGAGTCAGTGGTCACTTGGGTGCTAATTAATTTTGGTATTGGTCTATTAAGACCACCGAAGAGGATCAGCTAATGCTTTAAGTTAATTTTCGACAGTAGCTGGCACTAGTTTGTTGGGGTTAATCTTTATATAGTTAGGAACAAGATCCCTGTAATGAGGTTAGTTCGATATCATGGAGTAGTTGTATTGTAGTGGGTTTCATTGGGGGAGCTCGGGGAGGGTCGACAGATCGGGCTGTTTGAGGTGAATCATGTGGTGTGTTATGTTTGGAGAGCAGTTCCTTGGAACTGGGATACGTGCATTGTTTTGGGGAGGGAGGGCTTTGTTGAGGTGATTTTTATAAGGGGTGGGTTGGGCTTCAAAGGGATGTGGTCGATTTGGGGCATTGGGGGGCGGGATACCAAGGTTATGTTTTGACTGAACCTAACTTCGATGTATTGAGTCAGGGAGCTTGCAATACTCTTAAGGAGTGTTGTGGCACAGCCTACCGAGACATTCTGTATGCATCTCTCCTTTAATTATACAATTGAGCTTAATGAGCAATTTATACAAGTTTATAAGCTGGAATGTTAAAGGAGCCAAGGATAGGGTCAAGAGACAAATTATATTAAGACACCTCGTCAATTGGGAGGCGCAAATTGTGTTTCTTCAAGAGACACATTTAAAAGCGACATCTATTACTTCAGAAGGGCGTGGGTAGCGCAAGTTTTTTGGGCAGGGACATCCACAAGGGGGGTTGCCATCCTTATTGCTAGGAACATTCCTTTTAAATTGGTGAACGAGAGTTGGGACCCTGAAGGTAGATACGTTATTGTACATGGTCTGCTTGAATCACAGCCGATTTTATTGGGCTCTATATACGGCCCCAATTGTGACTCCCCAGCTTTTTTCATGAAATTGCTGCGTCTGGTGGTATCCGATCCCGAAAAGTTTACGGTATTGGGGGGAGATTGGAACTTAGTTCTTCAGAACGACCTAGATAGATTGTGTAAAGAGAGGCGAGGCTTATCCCCTGCACAAAGGGTCTTGAAGGATCTCATCAACAAGGCCGCCTTGGTTGATGCTTGGCGCATAATTAATCCTGTGTTGCGGCAATACACCTTTTTCTCTCCGGTACATAAGACTTATTCACGAATAGATTACATTCTAGTCAGCTCATCTGCGATGTCCGGTATAACTCAGGCGGATATATTTGCTAGAGTAATATCTGACCATGCGCCGGTTAGTTTGGTATACAGGTTAGCCCTGGGGTATAGACGCTCTCCACAATGGAGACTAAACTGTCAGATGCTGAAGGAAGAATCCTCCCTGAGGCACATTGAAGAGTTTATCAAGCGCTTCTTGGAAGATAACCAAGGCTCAGTAGTCCAGAGGGACCTAATTTGGGCTGCCTTAAAATGCTCCTTAAGGAGAGCTGATTAAGATAGCCTCTAGGAAGAAAGCGATCAGAGGAGAAATTGGATTCCCTACTAACTCGATCAGGGACGAGAAATAGTCTATCCCATTTCTCGACCGAGGCAAATTGGGCAAGGCTCCATCAGTTGCAAGCTCAATACTTTGGATAAATATTGCAGCAGGCGGAACTGGCCCTTTTGCGGATGAGGCTCCAATATCTGGATATAGGGGAGAAAGCCGGGAAGTTACTCGCCATGCGAATCCGTCATTTAGACTCAGTCCATTTCATAGCGGGCATTCGTATGGGGTAGGGTGACCAGGTCTGCACGGACCCGGGAGAAATGTCGAAGGCCTTTGGGGTGTATTTCCAGAGGTTATATACGGTAGATCCGGAATCCAAACCTTCAACAGATGATATTATCTCATATCTCAGTTCAGTTGCACTGCCAAAGTTAGCTGAGGGGGATACGGCCTTTTTGGGTGCCCCAATCTCGGTTCTAGAGATCCATCAAGCTATCCAACAGATGCTCTTAGACAAGTCCCTTGGCCCTGATGGGTTCCCCAGCAATTTTTACAAGGTATGTCTCCCATTAGTATCCCCAATCTTGTTGGAAGTCTTCCAATATTGGTTTGACAATGGACTATCTGACCCAAGTTTCCAAGAGGCGATGATTTCATTAATTTTGAAGCAGGGGAAGGATCCCTTTAGTATGGACAGTTTTCACCCTATATCTCTCCTAAATACGGACATTAAAATTTTGGCGAAAATTCTTGCTAACAGGTTGTCCAAAGTTATGGACAAACTGGTCAGCAGGGAACAAGTGGGTTTATGGTGGGAGATCACCCAAGATCACCTGAGAAAACTATTACACCTTTCGCGGAGGCCAAAGAGTCCAAAACCCCAGCAGTACTCGTCTCTTTGGATGCCGAAAAGGCATTCCGACAGAGTGTCCTGGGATTACCTATTTGCTACTCTGTCGGCCTTTGGTTTACCAGAGTTTTCTTGAGATGGGTGCAAATTTTATATTCCTTTCCTCTGCTAGAGTTAAGTGCAGCACGG
This sequence comes from Neoceratodus forsteri, assembly GCA_016271365.2. Classification (NCBI taxonomy): domain Eukaryota; kingdom Metazoa; phylum Chordata; order Ceratodontiformes; family Ceratodontidae; genus Neoceratodus; species Neoceratodus forsteri. The sequence continues at coordinate 1,731,810,617 of CM057450.1, read as the reverse complement.
ATATTGTCGCCAGTAATAAAGTTAGAGTGAGGCACGAGGCAAGGATGTCCCTTGTCCCGCTATTATTTAACTTATACCTAGAGCCATTCTTGCACAGATTGGCAGGAAATCCGCTCATTAAAGGTATACAGGTGGAAACCAACTATATACACTGGTTTATGCTGATGATGTGTTACTACACATTGAAAATCCGGAGACTTCACTCCGGCTATCTTGGGCCAAATCGATTCTTTCTCCAAGATATCCTATTATAAGTTAAATCGAGTAAAGGCGAAGATCCTTCCGTTAAATCATAATGTTATAAAGGCAGACTTGCTGACTTTTGGCTTTTGCTGGAGGCAAAATCATTAACATACTTGGGTATCAACATTAGCACAAACCTGAGCATGATGATTAGGAACAATTTAGGCAGCCTAGTTCAAACCATATCGGGAGATTTGGACAGGTGGCGATTGCTCTCTTTGTCCCTTTGGGGTAGGTTGAATATTTTAAAAATGAATATTTTGCCTAGATTATTATATCCCTGGGTATGCTTGGGGTGTACCTTTCGAGAAGGTGGTTTTCTAATTTACAGAGGATGTTTAATTCCTTTCTATGGCAGGGGAAGAGTATCCGCAGATCTTATCTTAAGCTGACAACCCCAAAGCTAAAGGGTGGCTTAGCTGCTCCTTCTCTTTTCCTATATTATGCGGCACAGCACGTGTATAAATTGAGCTATTGGAGTGATTGGAGTAGGCACTCGGCCTATCTACCTTTATGGCTGGACATCGAGCGTGGTCTAGCGAAGAGAGCGAAGAGCTCTTTACGGGCCTTGCTATTTGTTTCCCCATCAGCTACCCCATAACCTCTGAAAAATAACCCTATGGGATGGTCGTTAAAGGCATTTCAACAATTGCAACACTATCTTGGGTCCAAATGGTATCTATCAGACAGCCAACCTATTTTTGAAAACCCGCATATTAAGGTGGGGGGTACTACCGTGGCCATGGCCTTTTGGCCCCAGATAAGTCACTTTACAGTCTCGGACTTCTGGGCGCATGGTAGCCCGCTACCCTTCGATCACTTGATGAAGTCTCAGGGTGTTGCGGACCGAGATTTGTTTAAGTGGCTGCAACTTAGTAAGGCCCTAGCTCCGGTTTTCCCTCAGACGTCCCCAGCTGACTATGGGGTCAAGGATATCGATGCTCTTCTAGCTATAGCTGTACAACCGCGCGCAGTTTCCAAAGTTTACAAGTTACTTCAGGATTGGGATCATAGGCTCCCTCAGGGTCTGTTACTACTGGCTAAGGGAGTTAGGCATCCCGGACACTCCTGACCTTTGGAAAAAGCTCTGGAGTACAATGTATAAATGCATAAAACAAGATAGACTCAGGATGGTGCATTTCAACATAATGCATCATTTGTGTCTAACTCCATCTAAATCTATGTAGGGTAAAGGACAGACACATCTCTTTGCTGGAAATGCAAGAAAGGAGGGCGGCACTCTATATCATATGCTATGGTCATGTCCTGTAATGCAGGACTTTTGGAGTGCCATTAATAGTCTCTTAGACCCTATCCTTGGCTTAACTAATATGTTCACCCCTGAGACATGTTTGTTGTGTCTTTTTCCAGCAGGCACCCCCAAGATTAGAAAGGCCCAAATGTCGCTTGTTTCAGCTGTGGCGAAATTGTTAATTTTAAGACACTGGTTGACTGATAAGCCTCCATCTCTGATGGAGTGGTACCATGAATGCACCTTAGAGCTGCAGTTGGAGAAACATATCGCATATATGCAAGGCAGGCAGAAGTCATATATGTCGCTCTGGAGCTCTTTAGAAGCACTCCTTATGGCTTGGAAACCCGGCTCCTAGAATGCCTTTGGGTAGATAATTAAGGTGCTCCTTTTTTCCGTAACCTTGGGTGGGGGAGATGAGGGGAGGATGTTTCATATTCCAACTGAAAGTGTGAAGTTAGCAATTGGGTGTTCTGTGTGACTCTGTTCTGCACTTTCAGCTCAGTACTTCATCTTCTGTTTATGTGGTTGGGATGTTTGTGAAAACAATAAAGATGATTAATTATAAAAAAAGAAACATGTAGGGCAATTCAAGAACCTGCAGCGAAATCATAAATTGAGGAGCAAGTACAATAAATTTTGAAAGGGTTCACAGCATGCAAGGGCAGTATCTCAGTCTCAGAGCATGCATAGCAATTTTAAGGCAATTTAAATAGTTTAAGAACAAATCAAGGTGATTTCAGGGTAAATAGGGCAAATCTGAGGCACACAGGGCAGTTGCACAGTCTCTCAACATGCATTTACTTCAGGTGCTTTCCCCTTTAAATAAGCTGTCCCGAAACAAAACAATTGTTGCCCTTCTAATCTTTTCACAGACAGTTCAGCCCTGTCACTTTAAATGTACTGACATTTGCACTTTGAAATGTGTGTTCAACATTCAATACCGTCACTTTGAGTAACAGCTGCACTTGCACTTTGAATGTTTGTTTGGTAACCAGGGGCACTGTACCAGAACAAATATTACATAAGGGCAAAGCTGGATTAACTCACTGGGATATAGCAAGCTACGTGTAGACCGTGGGCTATGCTCTCCATCCCACAGGCACACACTTAAGCATTGACAGTAAACAGCAGTTCTGCCCTCTTGGCTGAGAGCCAGTTAACTACGTACATGTGCTAGGTGTCCCATACTAATTGCCCCTGTCTTGCCAGGGGGCTCAGGGATCAGTTAAATACTTTTAGATATGTTAACATAGTGAACCAGCCCTTGGCTAGGGCCATGACAGCTGTGCTGCTTGCTAGAGGATCTGGGATCAGTTAAACACCTTTTTAAGCAATTTACTAGCCCCTTGCTAGGGCTGTTATAGTTATGTTGCTAGCTGGATAGCTGGGGCTAGCTACAATGGGACTGTCCTCTCTCCTTGCCCCTGCTCTTGGCTACAGCTAGTTGGCACACAAGGAAATTATTTAATCACACTAGCCCTTGGCTTGGGTTTTCTGGAGGTTCCCCTTGGCTACTATCCCACTTCATTGCTAGTCCTGCACTGGTCAGTTGCCACTGGGGCCTGCCTGGCCCTTACTCCTCCCTCTGGGAGCCTTTGTTTAAACAGGGCCCACTTTGCACATCTATCTCACCCTCCAGGGCTGCTCTGTTAACTTTCATAAAATATATGCCTGCCTGCCCTTTCCATGGTCCTCTGGAAGCTTGTCCTTTTCTCTTTTAAATGGGGGCCATGCCTGCCCCTCCCCTCCTGAATGGAGCCATATTTGTACAAATTATGGCCTCTTGCCCTTTTGATTCACCCTCCAGGTACTCCCTCTATCTGGAGCTTTGTAGCTCACTCCCCCATTGTTTCAGATGCTGCCCACTGCACCTCTGGTGCTTTAAATACATGTTTTATTTTGAGTAAACTGGTGGTCAGCACCTGCTCTGTGATGCTGCTGCCAACTCAACACTCCAACCTTGTTGCTTTTAAAGAGGAGGGACATTGGTGTATGTTGGCACTACTGGCTGCTGGTGAAGGATGGATGTGGGGGAAAGCATGGTTGCTGCTGCTGGGGGACGTTTGTGATGGGTCATCCTGTCAGCTGGGCTTCACTGCTCTGCCCCCAACACTACTTGTTAATACTGTGGCCTTGCTCTAGCACCAGTCTCTCTCACCTCCCTCTCAGTCTCACCACCTTGGCCCACTAGCTGCTGATGAGGGACTGGACTTCAATTAAAAATAACAAATGTGGCTAAACTGAGCCCACATTGGCTGCTGACCAACTGCTCATCTTGACCACTGTTTTCCAGTCACTAACTCTGCTCCCTCTATTGGACAACTACTAAAACCACTAACAGGAAAGGACTCAAGAGAAGGAACTCAGCGACATCTGACTCCAGTAAACCCCTTCACTTTCCTTCAAGCTGGGTCCCCTGCATCCTCTCTCTCTCTGTTCCTCTCAAGCTGCACTCACATCACGTCCCAACTCCACTTTACAAGTACCTGAGAGTGCACACCTCAATGACCTGCCTCTGAACTCACTCTTTCCTGCTGCACTGGACCGTCTTATAGCCCCCCCTAATGTCTGGGACACTGAGAACCTGCCAACTTGGGAGGCATCCAATGATCCAGCACAAGTGAACATAAAAAAAGGAAACTGGCACTGACTCATGCTATCACTGGAGGTGAGAAACCTGTTTGGGAAAATCTTAAGGGACAAAAAAGTCTTAAAACTGCAGTCAAGCAGTTCTTGTTGTGTGGGACTCCATGTCACTGCTTATGCAACCCCCCTTTCTCTGCCACCTAATCCCCCTGTCCGCCACTTTACTCCAATTGCTGGGGGCACCTGAGCTGGGGATACTAGACTGGGACACCATGCTTTACTGGGGGTTGGGACTTTACTGGACTGCAATATACTGGGGCACTTGGGCTGGAGCACCATGCTTGTTGGGTATTACACTAACACCCTATTCTGCTGCCACCACCCTCACTTTGTTATTGTATCTTGCATTTCTAAATATGAATATAGCACCACAATTGAGTTGTTTCAATATTTCCTTTGTAACTGCCATGTACAGTAATTTATCAGCTGCTGAATGGTTACCAGGGCCCTCCTGAAAAGAAAGCTGTCCACCTCAATTAGGCTGGTTCCATGGTATGGAAAGTTTCAAATATTTAATTTAATAATATGTTTCTGGCTGACATCTTGTTTTCTATTAATGCTATTTTACACAAGAATTTAAACGTAACTTTGCCATTTTGCAGCAAACAAGACACGGTACAGTACTGATACATTGCCCTACCTTGTTTCGAAACACAGTACTGCATTAGTGGTGAGGATCACTTCCGTTCACATGCTGGAGACTGACAGGAAAGAGAGAAACCTTTTATTTGGTTCCAGTACTGTATGGTTATTGTTTAAAAACCCATTTCCCTAGACTGGCCTGTAGTTGAGATAATATACAATACTGTGTGCTGAAACCTGACCTTGTACAGACCTTGCATTCACTGTAGATGCGGAGTTTATTAACATCTATCACTAAGAACGTGATTCACTGTCTCAGAGCATTTTCTTGCTGTCTGATTGCAGACTACACGGCAAGCAATATGCATGTTTTGATAAACTGAACAAAAACAGGAGTGTTCTGAATAACCTGTACATAAATATGTTTACTGCATTCAGCTTATATAATACAACAATCAACCTTTAATGTCTGTGCCTGAGCTGACCTCAGAAAGTGGATAAACTATGTTATTCTTTAGCCACACCAGTTCACATTTTGAATAATGGTAAATTAAAAATGTGCTGGAAAGATAAGAAAATACATATCTGAGAGTTGCCGATCATGCTCAAACTCCAGTGAAATATTTTGTCTCACCCAATAAAACCTTTGTGAAATAAAAACAGTCACTAAACCCCCAGTGCAAATGTGTTAAGCTAATAATGTTAAACAAAACATGAAGGGCTGTGAATCTGTGATCCGAAAACATATAATTCTTTATCCAGCTCAGATTTTCAGGGAAAGAAAGAACCAATAAATTCTAAAAGTATCAATTGCTGTTCCACAAGGGAATGAGAACAATTCAGTCCAATTATAAACGAAGTTTATCTGTTAATCTCTGACTTTAAAAATCTTTCCTAGGATTGGAAGAGAATGTTTGCAGAAGAACAGATATCTTTGAATTCTTTACAAGGACAAAATCGCCTCATCTCGAGTATGGCATTTGGTTTTGGAGGCCTCATCTGAGGAGGGATATAGGGCTCGATTCCAGGACAGCGGGGAGAGCATGGTGCAAAGTACGCCAGTGCATAAAGTTACATCAAAACCCCAGCGACATGTGAACTTCACCATATTCCAAGAGACTCGACAGATACGATGGAAAATGCTGAATTACACATGTCACAGGTTACACCTGCATCCATGTCGTAACCTGCAATAGCAGCATACCATCACACATGTCACAACTCAGTGACCATATAAAAGTGTAGAAGATGCAGACATGGCATAGGAACCACGGGAAAGATATCAGGTGGTGGTGGAGAGGTGGCATGCAGTTTAAAAAAAAGAAAGAGAAACTTTACACACGAGGAGACTGACGTCCTCCTGGATGAACTGGAGGCCCAACCAGACCTGCTCATGGGCACGAGAGGGGAGCGGGAGCAGTGCGACAGGTGGAAGGAGGCATGGGAGGAGGCGGCCAAGAAGGTCAATGCTGTCACATATGTGAGGCGCACCATGTGCGATTTTCAGAAGAGCCTAAGTGACCTGAAGTGCCATGCCAAGGCCAAGGAGACCCAGAACAGGTGGTAGGCAGTGACCACAGGAGGTGGGCCACAGGAGGTGAGACCCCTCAGTGGCCATGAGGAGAGGGTGCTGGCATTCATGAGCCAGCACAGCATCCATGGGGACATGAACCTGGAAACGTCACTGATGGACGCAGGAATGGGTAAGTGGATGGCTGGCAGTGCCCGCAGTGGGTGGGACAGTGCTGCAGGGGTGTGAATGATGGCATGCATGCATAACCCCCAACCAGCTGTCCCTCTAATGTTGAACAATGCACCACACAATGTGGAACAATTGGGCAATATGTGTAACACCAAAGCAAAGTGCCCTGGGCTTGGGCACCGTGTAAATGTGTGCTGTATGGTCAGAATGTCTATTATGAAGGAAAGGAACAATGCCCAACAGGGAGGATGACATGTTGGGATAACAGCCTGCCTCGGGTGTTGTGGCCTGAGGACAGCAGTTGAGGGCACGCAACACCCGAGAAGGGACAGCATCCCAGCAGAACACCCACCCTAGAGGGCAGTATGCCTATCATACAATAGCATGGTACAGTATACAGACAACAACAATGTCCATGAATATGTTAGGTAGTGTGTAACAACATTGACGAGTCTAAGGAGACAATGCAAATAATCATCATGTGGCAACAGCCAATGTGGCAAGACATCAGCAAGGTGAACAGCAGGAATGTTATGCCAGGAAAACATGCCTGCTGTGATGGCCAACTGACCTATCAGAGGCCAGGAGTTGTGCATGGCATTGTATAATGAATAATATAACATGTGCATCATGTATCACAGAGTGTTGCAGTACAGTTGGAACAGTGAAGGTGGGACAAGGCCATGCAATGTGGAACGGAGACCGGATGGGAGGTAACATGAAGGTCTGGGCCCCGTAATTTGGTGCAGCTGAGAGGCTTGCATGCAGTGTAGGCAAGACATGGGGAGGCAGGACTGACGCACTGTTGTTCCCCCCACAGGTGCAGCAGCAGCAGATACCAGGGCAGGTAAGCTGACGGGCAGCGCTGCCCCCACTACGTGGGACAGCAACGAAGGGGTTAGTATGGAGGCAAGCATGGTGGGCATGTTATGGTGTTGCAGCACTGATGCACTGTTGTTTCCCCACAGGTGTGGTGCCAGCGGACACAGGTGCAGGTAAGGTCACATCCAGCGCTGCACCCAGTGTGAGGGACAGAGATGCAGGGGTTGGGATGGTGGCAGGCATGGTAAGCATGACATGAGTGGTAACACTGATGCACTGATGTCTCCCCACAGGTGCAGCAGCAGTGGATACTGGACCAGTGGACAGTGATGACACAGATGCAGAGTGGGACCACACGTAGCCGACCACCCAACAGGCCACCTTGATGCACATCCCAGGTGGTGCTGACATGGCACAGCAGGAGACAGCCAGGACACCGGGGGTGGGGGAGCCTGAGGTGTTGGAGGAGCAACAGTGGGAGGAGCAGGGGCTTGACCGTGATGACTTTCTCAGCTATGGAAGCCTGGGGGATGAAATCACCCCAGACATGAGCCCTGCATCATACCACAGGCTGGAGGAGGCCCTGGATGGGACCACACCATCCCCGGTGAAGGACCACCCTCAGACACTCACTGACTATGCAAGGTTCTGCCAGACTCTAGTATTGGCACACGCAGAACAGGGGGAGATGCTGGGCTGCATCAGGCTCAGCATGGATGCACACCATGCTGCATTGGAGGTGCACATGGGCACCCTGAAAGGGGTGATGGAGACAAGGACGTGCACCATGGAGGCAGCCATTGATCTGTAGGTGGGCACCATGGCCACCACCCAGGCCTGTGCGCAGGCACAGAAGAGAACCATCACCCGCTTGGACATGGCTGTGGTGGGGTCAGTGGCCCAGCAGACGAGACAGGCTGATGCACTGTCCTCCATGCTACTGGCAGCACATGCAGGCCTGCACCCGCAAGGCACTACGGTGAGGAACGTCACCATGCAGGCACCAAAGGAGGTGCAACTGCCACCAGCACTATCACAATTGTCACCAACAGCAGTGGTGACAACACCACCACCGCCAGGTGCAGCAGGCCCAGCAGCAGCACTGTCCCCACCACTGACACCACCATTGGCAGCTCTGGAGCAGCAGCACCCACCACTGCCACCAATACCCCGACATGTACCAGTGCAGGTGACCTCACCACTGCCTCCACTGGCACCACCAGCAACACCTGCGCCACAGGCAACACAGCCCCCTGTGCCAGCAACACCTGCAGTGATGGTGCAACAGCAGCCATCACCGCCCATAAGAACAGCACTGGTGGCTCCACAGGTGGCCAGATCACCAGAGCAGATGGCAGCGGCAATACCCACTGCCAGGGACATGGGGCAGAAGGTGCTGGGAATAGGGTGCAGGACCAGTGCCAGACAACTGGAGGCATCACAGGTGGCAGCGCAGCAGCAGGCCACAGAAAGTAGTGGGCCAGAGGGTACGGGACTGGGGAATGCACCAAAACATGCACCACCTGCTCCAGGGAGGCATGGAAGACCTCGGAGACCAGCATTGCCAGTGGAACCAGTGGACAGTGGTGGCCCAACAGACATGCACTAGGGACAGGGTGGGCCCAGTGCTGCCACTGGGGCAGCCAAGTGCAAGAGGACTGGGCAGTAGCAGAAGGTAAAAGACTGATGCTGCTGCTATAGGAGGTGGGCAGTGGGCTGTTTACAAGTCTGGGAGGGCACTAGATCCTGACATGTGGTGTGTGTGTGGGGTGTTTGGGAGCGTGTTCATGTGTCTGTGTGGGTGCACTGTGTGGGGGGAAGGGCACTATAGTCAAGCACATGTGCGTGTGTGTGTGTGCATTGCGCTGTCACTGAGTGTGGGAATGTGTGTGATATCGTCACTACTGTGCTGTTATACTGCACTGTGTCACATCCTATGTCACCTGCACTGAGTAAACCACTATGCACTATACAGCTGTGTGGACTCCCTCATTACAACAGCGGTGAAAGGGCATATGACATGTCACACACAACCAGTGCCTATGTGAGAGGCACACCACATAGCACATAGGAATGACCTACGTGTAGGCTGCAAGTGCATACAGGCTGCACATGCGGCCCACAGTTGTGTATCTGTGGTATGCGGAAATACATAATGCATTGGCACGGTACCACTCTGCAATGCACGTGTAGCCTGTACATGCGACATGTGCGAGGCGAGGCATGTAGACTGAACCCAGGCTGCAGATCGTAAATGCTGGAGAGACAGGAGGGTCTGGCAGTAGTTGCATGCAGCAAACTCCAGATTGGAGCTACACAAGTCCCTGACACAGAGTAGGCCCAGGTGGGATACACCCTGCACATAGGTAAGTACTGGGACAGTGCAGTACCTGCACCTGTGCTAGAGACAGTACTACATACAGTTTATAATGTTGTGTATATATCTGTTTATCCAGGAGAGACTCACCCTGACTATTGGTGTGTACTGGGACAGTGCACCACCCGATTCTATACTACAGACAGTACTACATACAGTTGCTAATGTTGTGTTAAACTATGTTTACCCAGGAGGTCCACACCCTGACTATTGGTGAGTACTGGAAAAGTGCACTACCTACACATATGCACCTGCTTTACTACATACAGTTGCTGATGTTGTGGTCCATTCTGTTTGTCCAGGAAAGACACACCCTGAACGTTGGCAGATAGTAGGATAGTGCAATACCACTTCATATGCAACAGTCACTGTATATACTGGTTGTTAATGCTGTGTTGCCAATTGTTTCACCAGGAGGGGCACACTAGGCTGAAGGCCTGACCACAGGTGTGAACCAGGAGCATAGGGTAGGTAGGTTCCTTGTTGCAATTCACACTGTGTGCACGTGGGAGCAGTGGGAATGCAACCCTAGGCACAGGTGTATTGGCGCATAGCTGTATACCACCGTGCATGCAGTTGAACATCTCAACTGCAGGGTGCTGAGTATGGGTGTCACCAGCCATTCACACTATACACAGCTGTGCCCTGGTGGGCTATGCGACTGTTGTGCAACATGTGCCATGCTGTGTACCATCACATGACACGCAGGTGTAGTGTGGATGGACTAGGCCATTGCACATGGACACAGTGCAGGTTGCTGTCATGGGGTGGACTGCCATGTACACAGGCATTCCTGTGCATGGGAATGGCAACAGCATGGTACATGGCTGGGTATGGTGGGTGGCGTTGTGTGGGAGAGTGGTGTGGGCAGCTGATGTGGACTCGGCCATTGCACACTGTATGCGCATGGTACCACACAGCCTAGTCATGCAGTTTGCGGTGTGTGGTGGCAGCATGTACACCATTGGTAGGGGCTGTGGCCCACAGGGGCATGTATGTGCAGCACAGCACTGCCACACTGCACCCCATGGATGGTGCATGGGGTGCAGTGCTGCACCCATTGCCACTGTACTCCGGCCCAGTACATTTTGTACTGTCCACTACCAGACACGCTGGGCAGCATGTAAGGGGGGTGTGACACTACTGTGCACTTACATGTGTGCTTTGCCTTGTTGCCCTGCAGATCTATTCTGCACATGCCACACACCCCTGTGCCAGGTGCCACACAACAAACAGCATGCCACAGAGCACAGGCCTCAGTCTCAGTGGGAGGGCAGCAAACTTCACCCCTACAGTGATAGTGCAGCTGGTGATGTTAGTCCAGCAGTGGGGGATGACACTGCTCCCACCCGGGTTCAGGAGGCACACTGTGGAGGAGTGTGCCAGGGCATGGAGGGACATGGGGCTTGCCTGGGTGCCAGCAGTGTCATGCCCCACACCGTTAGGCAACTGCAGTACCACTGGCAGGACCTGGCAGGTTGGGATACAGGGCTCCTGCAGCAGCTGGTGGACATGGCATGCAGGAGGGATGCAGAGATGCACAATGTCCAGGATGCAGGTACAGGCAGGTATCCCAACATGTAGCCACACAGTGGTGCTATGCTGCCACATGGGCAATGGCCTGCACTGGTGTATACATGTAACTGTGTTCCCCTTCCCCACAGGTGCAGGATGCAGCAGACAGACAGTGACCAGCAGTGTGTCACAGGCCTGCCACAGGGGCATGGTGCAGGAGGTCTGGTAGGTGCATGCACTGTTTGCCATGTGTTGTGACCATGCTGTGGTGGTCCAAGGGGGCAGGGGTAGAAGCTGTGTGTTGCATGTGTGTGTGTGACTCTTGTCCTGGACCAGCACTGACCTCAGCCTTTGCTTCCTTACAGGTGTGAGTAGCAGACTTAAGCCCCACCAAAGGGTCCTGCTGTGGGTGATGGCAGACGTGAAGGCAGCAGACATGGAGGCCTGCCAGTGCTGCACCCAGTGCCAGCAGCGATGGATCTGACCCATCCCGCCACCATCAACGTCGGAGGAGAAGGTGGAGGTGGCAGAGGAGGCAGTGGAAGTGGTGGAGGTGGAGAAGGAGATGGTGGAGAAGGTGATGGAGGTGCCAGATGCCATGGACAGTGGGCAGCAGGAGCCAGTGGAGCTGCCAGAGGTGGAGGAGGCCACAGTTTAGCCTGCTGCGAGGTCAGTGGCAGTGGAGGTGCCTGCTGCAGGGCCAGTGGAGGAGGAGCAGATGGAGGAGGCACAGGAGCCAATGGTGCCCCCACCTGATGTGCAGGCAGTGGACATGGCCAAGCAGGCTGTGGACCGTGACGGGGACCAGGCCTGTGGCAGTGGCATGGACCAACCACAGCCAGGAGCAATGGATGCCAGTGTTGGGTCACCTGGGTGTCAGCCTGGGCTGCAGGTGTCGCTGTACCCAGGGCAGCCACCAGCGGGAGACCAGGTGTGCCAGGTTCTGGTGACCGCCAACATGGCTGATGTGGTGCACCTGCATGGCTCCCTGAGTGCTCTCCTAGAGGCGCTTCAGAAGTACTAGCATCACACACAGGACCTGGCCATGTACAGTGGACCTACAGCCTTGGGCCAGTTTGCTGCTCTGGGCCTGTGGAAGGGGGTGGGGACAGCCTGTTGTGGGTATTTATTTTGGGAGGGGGACTGTGGGTGGTGTGTGGTGTATGGGGGGCTCCTTCTCTTGTGGGGGGCCATGCCTGTGTGGGGTCCATGTGGGGTGGGGCCTTCGGCTGGGAGTTTGTTTATTTATTTATTTATTTATGTATTTATTTATTTAAGGGAAATCAGATACACCTTTGTTGTTGTTTGTTGGGGCTGGCATTGTGCAGATGGGATGGGAGGGCCTTGTATATATAGGTGACCATGTACATATGGGTGGGGGGGACGGCCACCTGAGCTGGTATGGGTGGGCTGTACAGGGTGGGTGTATTGTGTGTGAGGGGTTGTGGGCTTTCCTGTTGTTGTTGATGCTGGTGTTGGTGTTGTTGTTCTTGTTACTGTTTACCTTGTTTTATATAATGTTTTCTACTATTCATTAAATTATGTTTTTGCACACCTGCCTCTGCACTTCTGTCTCTATTATGCATGGGCGTGTTCATGTGTGTGTCACTGTGATTGTGGGGACATGCATGTGGCAGTTCTGCACTGTCCCCTGTGCCTCCCCACCATGCGCTTGGTATCTGTGTGATGGCTGTGCAGCTCAAAGCCATGGGTGCGCTCTGGTGGCCATGGCTGCATGGTGCCCTGAGTGCTGCAGCATACTGTGCCTGGTCCAGGCCCCAAGCTGCCACACATGTATGTCTTGGCTGTGTGGCAGCCTTGGGTCTGTACGGCTTCCTTCCAACAAAGGGAACAATGGTCCCTGTGGGTGGCACCTTTGGCACACCGCAATGGTGCATCTCACCACCATACATATGCAGGTCTGTGCCACCCAGTGCTGTGTCCCTGTTGTGGTTGCACTGTTTACATGTATCAGTGGCCATGGCAGGGGCACTGTGCCTGGTGGCACAATTGTCATGATGTTGTCTCTTTGGCCTGTGTGTGTCCCCTTCACCTCCTGTGACTCCATGCCCGTCACCCATGCATGCAGTAGTCCTCTGTGTGTGCCTGTGGTGCCGTCCCACAATTGTGGTCCTGCCTCACGGCTGCTGTACAGCATGCATGGGCACTGTTCCAGCTTCACTGCTGCCACTCATGTCACATTGCACCTGGTGGCCAACTTCACCTCCCCTGGTGGCATGGTGCTGATGGCATGGGTGCCATGCTGTTGCCATGGCTGCGTTGTGCCTCAGTGTGTCCCCCGTAGTGCTGTGTGTGCCACCATGGTGGTGCTGGGGGGGGCATTGGTGGTGGTGGTGGTGCCTTCGCTCACAGGTCTCTGCTTTCCCAGTTCAGCTCCTTTTGTGGCCTGTGCTGTGTGTCCCATTACATTGAAGTCTGCAGTCCATAACTCACGATTGTCCCACATTACTTGGCACTGTTCCTCAGTGTACGTCCCAACACATCTCTGTTCCACTTTGTAATGCCTTGTCCCACATTCATTGTTGGGCTATTCTTGCTACATGCTCTGGTGCATGCTGCACCTCGTATGTTGTTCACTTTCTAGTGGCCTCTCTGGCCATGCTGCTACCTATTTCACTGTGTCCTAGGCTTCCTAGGGTACATTTGCTTGGGTGTTCCACTGTTTGCCCATTTGTTCCATGTTCGGGGCCTACTAGTTAGGTGGTATGCTGCAGTCTGGCTATGTGGGGAGGGTGGTTCTATGGTCTGTGCTCTGGTTAGGACAGCTATTCCGTGTTCTAACCTATGTTACCTTCCTCTGGTGTCTTTCCTTATGCCACCTGTTCTGGAATAGCAGTTTCATGGTGCTGGTGTGTTTCGCATGTGGCAGACCGCATTACGCAGTGGCATAGACTTTCTTTGGTGTAACTGCGTCATAACTTGCATTTGTCATAGCGGTTGTGGGTTGTGGCATAAGTTTTCATTTGGAATCCAGCGTGTCACAAGTCACTGGTGTAACTTGTTAATTTGCACCATCGGGACTGGCGTACTGCGTTTACGCCTGGTGTAGCTGTCTTGGAATCAGGCCCATAGACAGACTTAAGGTGGTCCAAAGCAGAGGTATGTAATCAATGGCTGATTTTACAGACATCATTGCAACTGGGGTAGGGAAAATGCTACTCTTCCTGCTTAAAGGAGAACAACTGCTTAAAGGAGAACTACAGTGCAAATGTGCAAAAACATATGTTGTGCAGAGGGTTCTGATTTATGTTTGCAGTCCTAGTGTATTCTCCCCCTCGTTTGCTGTTAGTATTTTTTTCTACATTTGCTTGCTAGTTTTATGGCCCCTGGGCATCTCCATTTTTTTATATTTTATTCTTCTTTCTACAATGCCTCCTGTCCCATGTGACAGTGATGCATCCAGGATCACTGATTCAATGTGGATAGCTGCTGCAGTAAAGATATGCTGTTAGGAGCCTGATATTCTGGCCTCAACTGAATAACTCTTTCTCATCTAGATATTTTGTTTTCTAGGTAGGCACCTAGGTCTAGCCAGCAGGAGTAGATTTTTTGCATTTAAAGGTTTTCATTCTAACAAACTAAACACAATATCGAAATCTGGACCCAGCTGATAGGGCTGCAACTGAGGAATTTGAGAACAAATATTGAAAATGTGTTTTTTAATATTTTTACACCAAATTTTCAACACCGGCTTATTACGACCCTGCCTAAAGGTGATTTTGAACAGGGACTGCGAAATCTACTTTCAGGAGCAAAACCACATTTTGGGGTAGAGTTGAAAAATGACAACTGTCACATTCATGAAGTGCTATAAAGAAATGGCTGTGTTGTAGATTTAAGGTAAAAATATAGAAAATTAACAGTTATGAGCCTGCATTTACAAAATTCAATGTAGGCTCATACCTTCATTGTTTTTTAATGTGTGTACACTAATTTTCAACATAGCCATCTTATTACTCCATCCCATGAACAAGGGCAGAGAACATTTTCAACCCCTGCCCAAAAGGTGATTCACGCAGGGACCAAGAAATCACCTTTTGGGATGTAAAAAAAAAACTCATTTTGGCCATGATTTGAGAAATGACAGCTGAGACACTCTTGAGGTGCTGTAAAGATATGACTATGTTGTGAATTTGGGAGAAAAATATTGAACGTTAACAAAGTCACAAGCCTGTGTTCACAAAATTCAATGTAGACTCACAACTTTGTTGTTTTTTAATATTTTTACACCAAATTTTCAACATAGCCTTCTTATGGCCCCACCTCATGAACAAGGGCAGAGAAAATTGTTAACTCCTGTCCAAAAGGTGATTTCATGCAGGGACTGTGAAATCACCTTTTGGGACAGATCTGCTTAATGGCAGTTCAATTGTTCATGAGGTAGGGTCCCAAAGAAGGTATGTTGAACATTTAGGCCAAAAATATGCAAGCATGCCCAAGTTATGCCACTAAGTTCAAACCTCCATTGAAATACATTGAACAGCATACCTGTTTCTTCAGTTCACTGTCCAGCTTTGAAGCATAAAGACGTGTCTGAGGTCCAGAGAGAATTACAGAGTTGAACCCTCAGTGGGTGTGCCAGGGCTGGGGATGAAGCAGTAGTGGGTGCTGAGCAGGAGGGCTGGGTGTGGGGATGGTAATGGCACAAAAGACATCAATGGGTATTTTTAATTTTTTCAGGTTCGAGGGGAAAAAAATAGAATGAGGACTCCCGATCATGACACTGAGGGACTGAGCACCCACAGTGTCACTCTTATGTTTCTGGGATGTGTGTGAGGTGGTGGGAGCTGAGAGGAAGGGTTGGGTGGACAGGGTTAATTAAAAAAAAAAGAAAACAAAATGCCAAGGAGTGCTGAGTGTGACACTGGGGGATTGGGCACCCCCAGTGTCACTCTTATATTTCTGGGGATGTGGGGTGATGCTTTCAGATAAGGAGGGTCGGGGGTAATTTAAAAAAAATTAATTAAATGCAGAGGAGTCCAAGTCCAGAGTTTGAAACTGTGGGATTTTGCACCCCAATGTCACTTTTATGTTTCTGGGGGGTTGGAGTGGTGGTTACTGAGAGGGAGGGTCAGGTGGGGGATATCGATAATTTAAAAAAGAAAAAAAAATCAAAGGACATGGCAAAAGATAGAATATTCTGCCATGTTCAAGATGGCTGCTCACTGCACTGTTCATGCGGTAAAAGTCACACATGCACAATACAGTTTGATGGCCATCTTGGATACAGCAGAGTGTACTACTTCCAAGCTAGACAACGAGCAGACTGCTTCACAGTTGCAGAGGTGACTGTGGTGCAAGTCCAACAGGTTGTTCGATCAGAAGGAATACAAGGAATGTAGAGTTATTTTCTCGTAGCAAGAGGTCTGTAGGGCTCCACCCACTGCAGCCCTAAAAAAATCAGATAACTCCTCTGAGGTCATCAATGCAATAATCATCAATGTCATAATGTATTCAAAACAATTCTTCATTATGACTGTAAAGTTGAGGATGCTGGGAATTACTTCATGTATAGCACAATAAATAGCGAGCTGGATAAACAACATAATTTATTGGGCAGCCAAACATGGGACCTCAGGCTGGAAGGAAGAAACATAGTAGTATTATAATTTAAGGTCAGTTTAAGGTCACAATAGACTCTATGTCCATCATGTCACATACCCCACCTCTTCACACGCAGGGGTGAATAGATGTGCTGTACAAACAAATTCTATTTTGTCGTGATTTCCTTACTCGCTCTACTACCCAGGATACCCCGGGATTCCTGTGGTAAGCAGAAACATTCCATGACTTACTCCAAGGTGTGTACTATCCCTGCTGGTAGGCTGTTCTATAGGATTATATCCCACTAGGTGAAGACCTGCCTGCTAACATTACCCTGAGATAACTCTCAGCTTCAGGGCATGTCCTCACATCCTGCTAAAGGACACCACATGAAACATTTCTGTCTGCCCAGTCTTGCTGATACCTTTCAGAATACAGAAGATTGAGATCATGTCCCTTCTCTGCCTCCTTTTACCCAAAATGAACATGCTAAAGGTCACCAGCCTCTCTGAATAGCTCATGTCACTAAACCAGTGATTATTTTGATGCCACATCATTGCACCCTCTTCTCTTGACCACCATAATGACCTTTTACTATTTATTTATTTTTTTTTAACCTGGAGTGGTACACTAAGCTGAAGCTTGCTTATAGGTGTGGCCTGGGAGCACAAGCAAGTTAAGTGACTTGCTCAAGGTCACACAGTATGCAAGTGGGGGCTGTGGGATTCAAACCCAGGTCTCCAGGTTTGCAGCTCAGAGCCTTAAGCCACTGAGCAAACATGTACTAATTTGTTACAGTGGAGCCAGCCAGAATACAATGCAGTATCTTGCAGAAAAGGACATGACACAAAATACGGCATGACGATTTCAACTGAATTACGTTTTTCCCTGTAGCACACTGCAGCACTCTGCAGTAGTACTGAAATATATTGTGTTGCATTCTGGCTGACTCTGCTGTATGTGGGAAGACAGATTGGAGTGAAGGCACAGAAGGCAAAACAGTTCTTTAAAAAGTTCATAGGGCAGTGTACTTTATCAACTAAGGACTTGCCAACACTGGATAAAACAACAGACAAAAGTAGCATCTACTAGAATGTCCCAATCACTTTTAACCATTGAGGATTATCTTGGGTTCTTAGTGAAAACTTGGCCATTGGGCTGTCGGCTACTGCTCAATCAGAAGGCTCTCATGGATAGGACCAGCTCCTAAGGGTGGTTCTACTTGCTCCTGTACCCCTGTAAACTGTACATTATGTAGGCCACTCTGCCCCAACAGCTGCTCAACTCAGCTCTGGTCTGAAAACTCCCAACCTGAACTAGCATCATCACAGGTCAGTCTTTCCTAGACTGTTCAAGCACTGACTGGTCCTAAAGTCTTGGATGTTTCCGCAGCCAATTTCCACCTTCTTAACAGGGGACTTTTACCTCCCCAGTTGAGATCTTACGTGATTTACTATGTCTCAGCCATCTCCTTTTCTAGTACAGGAAGTCATGTGACCTGTCAACCATACCGCAACGTCCTCCCTTAGATTTAAAAACGTTTAATATAAAGTTTATTTTATTAAGAAACAGAAAACTTTTCAGCTTTCTGGAAGTATAAGGAAACCCAGAAGGACCAGGACAAAGAACTGTACCAGTTAAAGCAGAAGGAAGTGGGGAAGGCAGTCAGAATAGCAAAGGCCCAGAGGAAAAGATAGCCAATTCAGTTAAGAAGAGGGATAAAACCTGTTATAGGTACATTAGAGAGTGAAGAAAGAAAAAGAGAGGGATACTGAGGCTGAATAAAGAGGAGGGTGGGTGGGCAGAAGGGGACAGTGAAAAAGCAGGGATACTGAATGAATTCTTCTGCTCAGTATTCACAAAGGAAGAGGGTAAGGTACCTAATCCAGTAAATAGAAGCACTCTGGATAGGGGGTTGATATCAGTGACAGAAGAAAGAGTTCTGAAATCCTAAATCTGAAGGTGGGCAAAGCAATGGGGCCTGATGAGATTCACCCCTGAATTCTAAAAGAATTAAGGGGAGAACTAGTAACACCATTGACTACCTTTTTTAAGAAACTACGGGAGGATGGTGTGGTACCTGAGGACAAGAGGAGGGCAGATGTGATTCCCTTTCACAAAAGTGGGAGCAAGGCAGAGGCAGGAAATTACAGAACTGTCAGTTTGACCTCAGTGGTAGGGAAAATGAAGGAATCACTTCTGAAGGAAATAATTGTTGAGTACCTAGAGGCTAGTGGGGCACAGGACCCAAGACAGCATGGATTCACAGCAGGAAGGTCATGTCAGAGAAATCTAATCAATTTCTTTGACTGGGTGACCAAAGCAGTAGACCAGGGAGGGGCCGTGGATATGGCCTACCTAGACTTTAGCAAGGCATTTGACACAGTCCTACACAAAAGATAAGTAAACAAATTAGCCGACCTGGGAGTGGGTCCCAAGGTGGTAGCTTGGGTAAAACATTGGCTGGACAATAGGATGCAGAGTGTAATAGCAAACAGAGTCCACAGTGTAGAAAGGGAGGTTACTAGCGAGGTACCACAGGGTTCAGTACTGGGTCCGGTCCTTTTTAATATCTATTAGTGACATTGCCAAGGGACTGGAAGAAAAAGTATGTCTCTTTGCAGACGATACAAAGATCTGCAACATGGTTGATACACAAGGTGGGGTGGAGAGGATGAAAAGGGACTTGGCAAGGTTGTTGTAGTGGTCAAATGTATGGCAGCTTAGATGCAATACAAAAAATTGCAAAGTAATGCACCTGGGAAACAAAAACCCAGGAGAAGAGTACACAATGGGGGGTGAAATACTGACAACAAAAACAAAAATGGAACGGGACCTGGGGGTAGTTATATCAGCTGGCCTAAATGTTGGCAAACAATGTGAGAAAGCAGTAAGGAGGGCTTGGGGGATACTGGGGTGACTAGGAAGAGGCATCACCGGTAGAAAACAGGAAGTTGTTATCCCTCAGTACAGTCAGTTGGAGAGACCCCATCTGGAGTACTGCACGCAGTTCTGGAGACCCCATCTCTGCAAAGGCATAGACAGGATGGAGGCTGTCCTGAGAAGGGCTACCAAAATGGTGCAGGGTCTGCACCAGAAGACATGCGAAGAGAGACTAAAGGAGCTTAATATGTATACCCTCGAGGAAAGGAGGGAGGGGGGGACATGATAGAAACTTTCAAGTACCTCAAGGGAATCAACAAAGCCCAAGAGGGTAGTATCTTTCAGATAAAGGGATGTGCAAGAACAAAGGGGCACAATTTGAAGATCTCTTTCCTTTTGAATGGTCCCTTTCCATTTTTGTTGTTGTACGTACCCCCCCTTCAGCATTGTGTACTCTGCTCCTGGGTTTTTGTTTCCCAGGAGCATTACTTTGCACTTCTTTGCATTGAATCTAAGCTGCCAGTCTCTTGACCATTACTCCAACTTTGCCAAGTCCCTTCTCATCCTTTCCACCCCCCCTTGCATATCAATCCTGTTGCAAATCCTTGTGTCATCTGCAAAGAGGCAAACTTTTCCTTCCAGTCCCTCTGCAATGTCACCTATAAAGACATTAAAGAGGACCGGTCCCAGTACTGAACCCTGCGGTACCCCACTAGTAACCCCCCTTTCTTCAGAGTGGACTCCTTTTATTATTACCCTCTGTGTCCTGTTGACCAGCCTATTTTTTACCCAGGTTACTACCCTGGGACCCACACCCAGGCTGTCTAACTTGTTTGACAATCTTTTGTGTGGGACAGTGTCAAATGCCTTGCTAAAGTCTAGGTAGGGCACATCAACAGCCCCTCCCTAGTCTACTACCTTGGTCACCCAGTGAAAGAAATCTATTAGATTCATGTGACGCGACTTTCCTGCTGTAAATCCATGTTGTCTTGGGTCCTTTGCCCTGCTGATCTCTAAGTACTTAACTATTCTTTCTTTCAGAAGTGATTCCATCATCTTCCCTATCACTAGGTCAAACTAACAGGTCTGTAGTTTCCTGCCTCTGCCTTGCTCCCACTTTTGTGTAGGGGAATCACATCTGCCCTCTTCCAGTCCTCAGGTACCACACCATCCTCCCATGAATTGTTAAAAAGGGTAGTCATTGGTGTCACTAGTTCTCTCCTTAGTTCTTTTAGAATTCTGGGGTTATTCCTATCAGGCCCAATTGCTTTGTCCACCTTCAGTTTTAAGAGTTCTTTCAGGACCCTTTTTTCTATGAATGGACAGGTATCGACCCCCCATCCAAATTGCTTCTATTGTTTGGTTTAAGTACCTCCCCCTTATCTTTTGTGAATACTTAGCAGAAGTATTTATTCAGCATCATTACTTTTTCACTGTGACCCTCTGCCCACCCCTTCCCCTTTATTAAGCCTCACTTTCCCTCCCTTGGTCTTCCTTCACTCCCTAACGTACCTATAAAAGGTCTTATCCCCCATTTTAAGTGAGTTGGCTATCTTTATCTCAGTTTGGGCCTTTGCTATTCTGACTGCCTTCCCCGCTACTTTCTGCTTTAAGTGGTATAGTCTTCTGTCCTGCACTTTCTGTGTTTCCTTATGCTTCCTGAATGCTATCTTTTTCTCCCTTACCTTCCCTGCCACCTCTTTTGAGAACCATAGTGTTTTTTTTCCTTCGTTTAGTTTTGTTTATTTGCTTCACATCAAGGCTTGTTGCCTCTGTGATGGCAGTTTCGATTTTTCCCCATTGTTCCTCCACCCTCCTTCTTGTCTGTTTGCCAGTGCTTTTCTGGGGTACTCTCCCATTTTGCCAAAGTCAGCTATCCTAAAGTCCAATACCCTTCCTTTTGTATGGCTTGACTCTAGGGCTGTGTTTATCATGAACCCCACTGTTTGGTGATCACTCGTTCCCAGATGGCTACGCACTTCTAAGTCTGAGATCCTTTCTCTGTCCCCATTTGAGAGTATCAGGTCCGAGACTGTTCCCTCCTAAGTTGGTTCCAACACTAGCTGTCTGAGGCATAGAATCATAGAAACATTGACTTTGATGGCAGATAAGGACCACTTGGCCCCCCAAGTCTGACCATTTCCCTGCCTATTGGATAAGCTGCAGATTTTAGTTCACCAACAGCTTACTTCCTGCAACCCCCCACTATAATTGCCTTAAGTCTGTCCCATGCATGTTTGAATTCCCCCACTGTTTTAGACCCCACAACCTCTCCAGGAATGTGGTTCCATGCGTCCACCACTCTCTCTGTGAAAAATAATTTCCTCACATTACCACTGAGCCATCCCCCACAACTTTAAATTGTGCCCCCTTGTTCTTACACATCTCTTTTTCTGAAAGATGCTACCCTCCTGAACTTTGTTGATTCCCTTGAGGTACTTGAAAGTTTCTATCATGTCCCCCATCCCTCCTTTCATCAAGGGTATACAGTACATATTAAGCTGTCTGAGTCTCTCTTCATGTGGTTTCTGATGTGGACCCTGCACCATTTTAGTTGCCCTCCTCTGGACTGCTTCCATCCTGTCTATGTCCTTGCGTAGATGAGGTCTCCAAAACTGCTCGTAGTACTCCAGATGGGGTCTCAACAACTGTCTGTACAGAGGGATAACCACTTCCCTTTTTCTACTTTTGATGCCCCTCCGTATGCATCCCAGTATCCCCCTGGCTCTCCTTACTGACTTCTCACATTGCTTACCCACCTTTAGGTCATCTGATATGACTACACCCAGATCCCTTTCCATTATTGTTGTTGTTACTACCTCCCCTGCTATTGTGTACTCTTCTCCTGGATTTTTATTTCCCAGGTGCATTACTTTGCACTTCTTTGCATTGAATCTAAGTTGCCATATGTCTGACCATTCCTCCAACCTTCCCAAGTCCCTTCTCGTCATTTCTACCCCCCCCCTTGTGTATCAACTCTGTTACAGATCTTTGTGTCATCTGCAAAGAGGCATACCTTTCCTTCCAGACCCTCTGGAATGTCACCTATAAAGACGTTAAAGAGGACTGGACCCAGTACTGAGCCCTGAGGTACTCCACTAGTAACCCCCCTTTCTTCAGAATGTGTTCCATTCACTATTACCTTCTGTGTCCTGTTGTGCAGCCAGTTTGCTACCCAGGCTACAACCCTGGGACCCACTCCCAGGCTGGCTAACTTGATTATTAATCTTTTGTGTGGGACTGTGTCAAATGCCTTGCTAAAGTCTAGGTAGGCCATATCCACAGCCTCTCCCTGGTCTATTACTTTGGTCACCCAGTGAAAGAAATCGATTAGATTCATCTGACATGACCTTTCTACTGTGAATCCATGCTGCTTTGGGTCCTGTGCCCCGCTGACCTCTAGGTACTGAACAATTCTTTCTTTCAGAAGTGATTCCATCATTTTCCCCACCAATGAGGTCAAACTAACAGGTCTGTAATTTCCTGCTTCTGCCTTGCTCCTACTTTTGTGAAGGGGAATCACATCTGTCCTCCTCCAGTCCTCAGGTACCACCCCATCTTCCCATGATTTGTTAAAAAGTGTGGTTAGTGGTGTCACTAGGTCCTCCCTTAGCTCTTTTAGGATTCTAGGGTGAATCCTGTCAGGCTCCATTGCTTTGTCCACCTTGAGTTTTAGGAGTTCTTTCAGGACTCTTTCTTCTGTAAATGGACTGGCATCAACCCCACTACCC
The DNA here is from genome assembly GCA_016271365.2 of Neoceratodus forsteri. Taxonomy (NCBI): domain Eukaryota; kingdom Metazoa; phylum Chordata; order Ceratodontiformes; family Ceratodontidae; genus Neoceratodus; species Neoceratodus forsteri. The sequence goes on along the minus strand of CM057450.1, from coordinate 1,731,787,296 downwards.
AGAGTGCTTCTATTGTTTGGTTTAGGTAACTCCTCCTCTTCTTCTTTTGTGAATACTGAGCAAAAGTATTCATTCAGTATCTTTGCCTTTTCACTGTCTCCCTCTGCCCACCTCCCCTCTCCTTTATTAATCTTCGCTATCCCTCCCTTAACCTTTCTATGCCCCCTAATGTACCTATAAAAGGTTTTATCCCCCTTCTTAACTGAGTTGGCTATCTTTTCCTCGGTTTGGGCCTTTGCTTTTCTGACTGCCTTCCCCACTTCTTTCTGTTTTAAGTGATACAGTTCCCTGTCGTGCTCCTTCTGTGATTCCTTATACTTTTTGAATGCAGCCTTTTTCTTCTTAACCTTCCCTGACACCTCTTTTGAGAACCATAGTGTTTTTTTATTCCGCTTTGTTTTCTTTATTTGTTTCACACAAAGGCTTGCTGCCTCCATGATGGCAGTTTTGATTTTTCTCCATTGTTCTTCCACCCCTCCTTTCTGGCCATTTGCTAATGCATTCCTCAAGTATTCACCCATTATGCCAAAGTCAGCCCTTCTAAAGTCCAGTATCCTTGTCTTTGTAGGGCTTGCCTCCATGGTTGTGTTTATTGTGAAGCACACTGTGCAGTGGTCGCTTGTTCCCAGATGTCTACTGACTTCTAAATTTGTGATCCTCTCTCCATTGAGAGTTCCAGGTCTAATATTTCTCCCTTGCGAGTGGGTTCCACCACTAGTTGTCTAAGGCATGCCCCCTGTAGAGCATCAAGAATCACCCTGCTCTTGGATGTAGCTGCAGTCCATGTCATCCAGTTAACATCTGGCATATTCAGGTCCCCCATCAACAGAATCTCCCCTTTTTCAGCCATTTTGAGAATGCCCTCGATCATTTTCTTGTCCATTTCCTCCCCTTGAGGCAGGGGTCTGTATACAACCCCTGTGCAGATTGTGATGCCTTTCCCTGTCTCCAAGGTGACCCAGAGTGCCTCTTGTCCTGCCTCATTACTTTTTAGTTCTGTAGCTTTGATCCCTTCCCTTATGTAGAGAGCTAGTCCATCTCCTCTTTTACCCTCCTTGTCCCTTCTATAGATTGTGTACCCTGGTATGTTGACATCCCAGTCATGGTTCTCTGTGTACCATGTTTCTATGACTGCCACAATATCCAAGTGTTCCTCTTCCATCAGGGCTACTAGCTCTGGAAGCTTGTTTCCCAGACTATGGGCATTGGTACTCATTGCCCTCCATTTAATGTTTGGTTTATCCTTTTTTACCCCATACATGCTCTTATTGCCCTTATCTATTTTTCCATTTACCCCGTCCTACCCTCTGTCAAGCTCTGTACCTCACTGTTTACCCTACTACCTGCCATATTTTGTGGGGGGAAGGCTTGAACTTTCCTGTCTCCTATCAGCACCTCCCCCCTTGGCTAGTTTAAAACTTGCCAAGGCAGCCTTTAAACCTGTCACTTATGAGCTTGCTTCTCTTTCTGGATAGATGCCGACCATCATGCCAGTATAGACCTTCATCTCTCCAGGTGGATCCCCAGTCCCCAGTGAAGCCAAAGCCCTGTTCTGCACCAGTTTTGCAACCATTCATTAAACTGCATGGTGTGCAGTACCCTAGCCTCACCCCTGCCATAGACTGGAAGCACCTCTGAGAAGGCTACCGCACTTGCTACCTGTCTGAGGCCCCTCCCCAACTCCACAAATTCATCTTGCACTGCACTGATCTCATGCCTAGCTAGGTCATTTGTCCCAAGGTGGACAATGGCATCTAGTTTTCTCTCCAGTGATGCTGCTTCTGCAATCCTGAGGATTTGCTTCCTGTCCCTCCATGCCATGGCACCAGGCAGGCACCTTACTTCCCTCTCCTCTCCCTTCCCCAGGTCTACACCCCTAACAATTGAGTCCCCTATCAGAAGCTGTTTCTTTCCCCTGTGGTGTCCCTTGCCACTCTTTTGTGGGTCTCCCATTTGGATGTCTCCAGCATTCTTCTTGGTCTCCCCTAAGGGTGTCACCATAGAGGAACCTTGATTTGCCAGACTGACATATGATTTGTGTAGAGGTACAACTCAGGGGCTACGCCTCTGTTCCACCACCCTAACCCTCCCAGAACCTACTGTGGTCTATCTGCTGTTCACACATGGCAACCTCTGAGGCAGTGGTTGTGGAACTGGTGCTCTTTGGGTGGGGGAGGCCTCCTTAGTCCTTGCCAGTTCAGCCTGGACGTGGGCAACCTCCTCCCTCAGAGCTGACAGTTGCCTGCAAATAGGGCAGCAACACAGGTTCCAGAATGTCTACCAGAAAACTGCTGCTCCACAGCCAGTGCATTGCACCACTCCCCACATGTCCCTCTTCCTTGTAATATACAATGAGTAATATATAACATTTTTTTGATGCGTACTCACCCTTTATGCACTGTGCTGGGTTATTAAGAATATGACAGTTCTGCCCCAAAACCTGTTTAGGAAGTGATGTCAGAACCTTGGCTATAAAGGAAATGTCATACCTGGGGTGGGCAAGGTGAGGGAAGGGTGGGTGGGTAGCCACAACCACTGGTGACTGTTAGAAACAATCAAATATACCACTGCTCCACCACCCTGGTGAGTACTGCCCTTTATAGTAAGTCAACCTACACCACAATTTACTAGACCACTGCTCCTACACAAGCCACTCTACTGAGTCCAGGGATAAAAATGAACTCACTGCTCAGCCAGCAGGACACTTCTGAAATGTTGCACAAATATCCTTCCAAATCCTAAGTCTCTAGCACAGGAATCAAGCAACTTCCGTTGTATTTTAACCCCTCTGATTATAAAATTACTACACTTTCATGGAATCTTGCAATTCTCTTCTTAATGCCAATAAGAAAAAATGAAACTTTCTATAGAATGCGTAGCTTACCTTCCTAACAAGTCCCCAACAATATTATGTCTTACCAGGTTCCCAGTTCCTCAAATGCATTCTGGTTTGGTCTCTGCAGTATAGCAAGTTTCTCAGCCTCCAACAGAAGCAGGAAAGTATTTTCTGACTGGCTTTTCACTGTGTAGTTTACCTAAGACAGCTCAGTGATAATAGCCCCACCCAGAATCAATCGATTGACTAGTGACACTTTTGATGTAAGCAGGCCTTTCAGTGTAGACACTTTGCTATGTCTGATTATAATACACAAACCCTTATTTGAAACCAGGGATAAACTCAATACTCAGCCAGCAGGACACTTCTAAAATGTTGCACAAATATCCTTCCAAATCCTAGGTCTCCAGCACAGAAATCAAGCAACTTCAGTTGTATTTCACCCCCTCTGGTTATAAAATTACTACACTTTAATGAAATCCTGTAATTCTCTTCTTAATGCCAATAAGAAAAAATGAAACTTTCTGTAGAAAGCGTAGCTTACCTTCCTAACAAGTCCCCAACAATACTATGTCTTACCAGGTTCCCAGTTCCTCAAATGTGTTCTACATGTAGTTTTTTCTCTGCATCACAGCAAGTTTCTCAGCCTCATACAGAAGCAGGCAAGTGTTTTCTACAGGGGGGCATGCACCCTGTAGGGCATCAAGAATGACCTTGCTCTTGGATTTGGCTGCATGTATGACAATGTTTGCAGTTTGTAGCAAACTTAGAAATATGGTAACTGTGTTAGTCCAGTTAATGATGTAGAAGAAAACAAACAACACATATGTTCCAGGTGATCTCTTTTATTAGACTAACAAAATGACTTTTGAGGCTAGCTTTCATGAGACAGGCTCTCTTCTGCAGGCCAGTGAAAACAGAGCTGAATAACATGTCAGATATGAAGGTTGGATGTAGATTAAAGTAGGACATGGTGTAGCTTGCTTAAACCTCAAAGCACAACAAACTCAATTTGCATTAATAAAAACAGACAGGAAGAATCCAAGTGCCATTAGAGAGTGCCTGCTAAAGAGACATCTGAAAGATCAAAATGATCAAGTTCCATTTTTCTCCTGGGGGCTGATGTGATGGTTCCAGGATGAAAGGAGAAACATTTGAAGCATCTTTTGACTTTATCTCTGGCAACATGCTTAAAATCTAACTAATTTATTAAGCCCTCTTTCTTTAGTATCTAAAAGTTGGATCATTTTTAGTTCAAACATTCTCCATTCCTGAATATTTATGAAATTACTTATAATACTCTGACAATAAATTCACTGATGGAGTGGCCTTGTCTTCAGAAGTATTCCCCTGACAGTGTATTGTCATTTTTGTGGGAGATCATGAATCTGTCGTGGTTCATTCTCGTTTTGAGCTTCTGTCCAGTTTCACCAACATAACAGCCATCCTCATATTTTGTACACTGTTATCATATAGACTATATTGCTGGAAGAACAGGAATATGAGTGTTGGAGTTTAAATGTTTTCCATTATGAATGACAGATGTCCTAGGCGAGAAGTGTGGACATGGTTTGTGGTGAGGTGTTTTGCATGGTTTTGTACTTTTGTCACCTAGCTGGAGCTCTGTGGAAAGTTTGTTTCACACAAGTTTCTGTTTCAGATTTGGTGGTTGGATAAAGGAAAGCACTGGTGGTATGAGAAATGTATTTTTAGAGTCTCATTTGTTAAACAGTTTAGAAGGCAGTATAGCGCAGTGGTTTAAGGCTCTGAGCTACAAACCTGGCGACCTGGGTTTGAATCCCACAGCCCCCACTTGCATACTGTGTGTCCCTGAGTGAGTCACTTAATTTCCTTGTGCTCCCAGGTTGTACCTGTAAACAAGCTTTCGGCTTAGTGTGTCTCTCCTGATTAAAAAAAAAAAAAAGATAATAGCAGTTGAAAATCTTTATTTTCTATAGTTTTTCCAGTTCTGGATTTTATGCAACTACCAGATTTGAGCATTGAGATGTTCTCTTTTGCTTGTACTTTAATAGTTCTTGTCTGGGCATATGGAGCATGGCCTGGATACTCATGTCAATGGTGTTGGATTTGTATTCCTTCTGCTTGATTCTTTTAGTGTGCCAAGATGTCAGTCCATGTCTTCCTGGTTTGAACAAATGCAGTGGTACCAGATCACCTGACTGTATATTATGGCTGTTTTGGTGTGGGAAGGATGAAAACTAGACCTGTTAAGGTAACTGCATCAATCTGTAGGTTTCCTGTAGAAGGAAATTTGCAGTGCTCCATTTTTATGGCTGAATTGGTGGAGCCCTGCAGGTGTTTTGCTATCACTGTAGGAGAGAGAGAAGGGACCATGACCAGATTGCAACGCAATGCTCTCCTACAGTGATGCGATCATTTGTCCACAGTCACATCTATTTGGTGTGTGTGGTGTTCACTGCCCCATCCTCAGAAGCTGTAATCCTCTGTAAGTAATAATAGCCCTTCGTGCACTACTTAATTCGCGTTGCTTGAACTTCCATTTTATTTTCTTTTTTTTTCTTTCCTTCGTATTTGACAGTGTTACACTGTCTGAGCTTTTGAGCCTGTCCCATTAATCTCCCCCTGCTAGCAACTTTGTAGTGGCTTGCCTGCAGTTGCCCTGCACTCTGTGTCTCCCCTGCCTCCTTTAAAGCACCCCCCACCCCTGTCACAATTGAACTATCATGCGGCTGAAGTCCATTAGCTAAGACAAACTTGGCCCATCATGGCATTGGCTGGAAGCTGCAAAGGGGTAGTTGTCTCACTCTTTCCATACCTCTAGAATGCCAGCAGCAGCTCAGCTGTCACTGCCTGCAGCCCCGTAGCCGGTAACTAGCCCAGTCTAGCTACAGTCTTCTCCTCTCCACTTAGGAGCTTCATCCGCTCTGCTGCCACCGGACATCTTGAGCTCTTCTGTTGCCGTCTGCCACCACATGGAGTATCTAATTACTGTGCTTGAACCAAAAGTAGGTTTCATCTGAAAATGCCCCTTTCCCCTCCCCCGTTAGTTGTTTTCCCTGCAGCACCACCAGTTATGAGCCGCTAGCCCTGCTGAGTCATCACTGACTGAAGTTCCATACCATGTAATTAGACTCGTCTAGCTGCAGTCTTGTCCTCTCCACTTCTGCTGGCCATCTCAAGCTCTCCTGTGACTGACTGTCACTGCATAGAGTAACACTGGGCTTGTTAAAATGTTTTAAGTCCCTTAAAACATTTTACCTAGCCCAAACTCTATTTCCATTCATTTTGTATAATTTATCATAACCAGGCTATTTTTACAAAACTGTCAGATAACCAGGTAATGTTTACAGGTTTTTCAGTTAACAAGATTTTGTTGCTTTCATTTCCAGTGGTGTCAAGGAGGACATACACTATGCCTGTTTGGAACTGTATAGTAAACATTACAAAAGAAGAGTACAGCACATTAGTAAAGCATGGTATGGGGCAAATACAGTATTAGCGATTTAGTACTGAAATCGGGATCTCTGGCTACTTGTAGCTCACAAAAACAGGAAGTAATACACAGCAGGAGGGCAAAAGAAAAGCAGATTGAAGCTTCATACCAGATTATTTGTTTACCCTTCTGTTCAATTCTTTTCCTAAAAAAACATGAATTGCCCCTTTCATAATGACCGTGCCAGCATGGTCTTCAGCACCTTGTAGGGTTACAGTAGTGTGGATGCAGTGTGACTGTGCTAAAACACAGTTTTGAAAAAATTAAGGCTGAGATGACGGACTTCCATGGTGACTTTAAAACCGTTTTTAAAATCGTTAAAAATGGATTACAAGTGTGCACTATGTTAAGCATATTGGCATACTTGGGAGGGATAGACAGATCACTGGGCCTGGGACTGGTTTTCATCGCTTTTCCTCATCTCAGCGTCAAGGCCACAAAATCCACTGAGAACATTTCCCATAGAGGAAGAAAACATAATAGCCCATTGGTCCCTTCTAAATTAGGCATTTCTTTTGGTCCCATGTAAATGCGTAATGAACTCTGGCACATCAGGGATAAGATGGAGTCTGGTGGTTAGAGATTAGGTCTAGAAAACAAGAGACCTAGGTTCAAATCCCACCGGTTCCATTTAAATACTGTGTGACTATGGCCAAGTAACAACCATCCTGTGTTTAGTCCCCTTCCTGCTGTCAAATAAGGCAGACACAGAGTACTCCAACAGTAAATGAGATCTTATTTTGATAACCGAGTAGGCTCAGTGGGACCAGGTCCTATTTAGGGGAGCAAACAAGGATAAAAGGTGACAACAACAAGCCTCAAGAGAATATGTAAACAAGTAAATACTAAAGGAGATCTTGTATCTCACTTATGCCATCCTGAATAAATAAATTGGAGAAAATATATTTTTTCCTCTCAATAACATTGTTTCACTTACTTACGGGGTTTACACCTGTGACTTGGTTCAGTTGCAGTGTGAGAGACTCCAAGATTCAAAGATAGCATTGCATCTTTTCTCCATCTCCTCCATATGACATTTGTAAGTTTACAATACATTGTACATAGCTTTTGTGAGCTCTTGTGATTATTTCAGAAGCTTAAAGAAACACTGTCAACCCACTTAGACACATAAGTGGGGATTTTAAAAGATATGGACAGAACACATTTGTATTTCGGATGTATGCTCCATCCAGGCAAATGTGTGGTGTTGCCGCATACTTACAAACAACCCAATGCATCTGTGACATTTTCCACTTTTGATGGAAAACAAAAAATTACACATACATTAAATTTAGACATGTTATTTTCAGGGCACACATTGCAGCAATCACACCCAGAAGTTAGACCACCTTGTGAGTGGTCTGTCTGAGCAGATGTCATGTGGCCATGTCCATAAAACATATGTGACTGACTGAAAATGCTGCCAATTGTTCTTAGTAAAAAAAAAATAGTAAAAACACACTTTATGATTGCTCACCTGCCACAGAATTTGTTGATTTAACTAGTTGTGTCCTCTCTGAGTGAGCCAACAGCATGATGTCTCTCACAGCAGCAATGTCCCACCTGCAGCTGCAGAGAGAGGTGCAAGCCGAGCACTCAGAATGGCATGCATTGACCCAGATTGACAGCTCCTGTCAAATCACTGGCTAACGTCTGGTGGCTGAAATACCCATTGCCCAATCAAACAGGGCTCAAGGGGAGGAGGGCGAGATGGGGAGGTTACCTCATGTTGACTTCCCTGTGCACCCTCTAATGGTGATGCATGCGGTAATGACAAGGCAGGAGTGAATATTTGAAAAAACAAACAAACTGCAATATCATATTTTGACCAATGAGAACCAGAGGTGTAGCTTGCAGTGCTTCCCAAACTGATCTGGCATTTTATATGAAAGTCCAGAGTAATTTTCCTGTGCTGTCCTGTATATTACATGATTTTTTCCTGTGGAAGCTGAATTGCTCAATTTCCTATATAACCACCACAAGTGTTTGGGAATAATTTTCCTGATGTTGGCTCCATTTCCCTGTAAAATACAAGAATCTGTGGACATCTGGGCTGGGAGAAATGAGCTAGGAACATAAAAACTCTAAGCCAAAACCCTTTGGTGTATTTTATCGACCCCATACCTCTTAGCCCCTTGCCTCAGAAAACAGGGACAGCAAAATCAGGGATAATGACTAAACATAGAAACATAGAATTTGATGGCAGATAAGGACCTGATGGGAGGCAGTATGGCGCAGTGGGTTAAGGCTCTGAGCTGCAAATCTGGAGACCTGGGTTTGAATCCCACAGCCCCCTAGGTGCATACTGTGTGACCCTGAGCAAGTCACTTAACTTCCTGTGCTCCCAGGTTGCACCTGCAAACAAGCTTTCAGCTTAGTGTGTCTCACCTGGTAAAATAATTGGTTTTGGTTAAAAAGGACCGCTTGGCCCACCTAGTCTGCCCATTTTCCTACCTAACAGATAAGCTGCAGATCCTAGTTAACCAACAGCTTACTTCCTCCTACCCCCCACTAGGACTGCCTTATGTCTGTCCCATGCATTCTTGAATTCCTCTATTGTTCTTGACTCCACGACCTCCTCTGGGAGGCTGTTCTATGCATCCACAACCCTCTCTGGGAAAAAATACTTTCTCACATTACCTCTGAGCTGTCCCCCGTCTATCTTCAAATTGTGCCCCCTTGTTCTTGCACATCTCTTTTTCTGAAAGATGCTACCCTCTTGGACTTTGTTGATTCCCTTGAGGTACTTGAAAGTTTCTATCATGTCCCCTCTCTCCCTTCTTTCCTCAAGGGTATACATATTAAGCTCCTTTAGTCTTTCTTTGTATGTCTTCTGGTGCAGACCGTGCACCATTTTGGTTGCCTCCTCTGGACAGCCTCCACTCTGCCCTATGTCTTTGCGGAGATGGGGTCTCCAGAACTGCACACAGTACTCCAGATGGGGTCTCACCAACTGTCTGTACAGAGGGATAACTTCTTGTTTTCTACTGTTGATGCCTCTTCCTATGCATCCCAGTATCCCCCCAGCCTTCCTTACTGCCTTCTCACATTGCTTGCCCACCTTTAGGTCATCTGATATAATTACCCCCAGATCCCTTTCCATTTTTACTGTTGTCAGTATCTCACCCCCATTGTGTACGCTTCCCCTGGGTTTTTGTTTCCCAGGTGCATTACCTTGCACTTCTTTGCATTGAATCTGAGCTGCCATACATTTGACCATTCCTCCAACCTTGCCATCCCTTCTCATCCTTTCCACTCCATCTTGTGTATCAACCCTGTTGCAGATCTTTGTGTCATCTGCAAAGAGACATACTTTTCCTTTCAGTTCCTCTGCAATGTCACTTATAAAGACATTAAAAAGGACCGGTCCCAGTACTGAACCCTGCGGTACCCCACTAGTAATCCTCCTTTCTTCACTGTGTACTCCATTTACTACTACCCTTTGTTTCCTGTTGTCTAGCCAACTTTTTATCCAAGCTACCACCTTGGGACCCACTCCAAGGCTGGCTAACTTGTGTATTAATCTTTTGTGTGGGACTGTATCAAATGCCTTGCTAAAATCTAGGTAGGCCATGTCCACAGCCCCTCCCTGGTCTACTACTTAGTCACCCAGTCAAAGAAATCTATTAGATCTCGTCTGACACGACCTTCCATCATGAATCCATGCTGCCTTGGGTCCTGTGCCCCACTGGCCTCTAGGTACTCAACAATTCTTTCCTTCAGAAGTGATTCCATCATTTTCCCTACCACTGAGGTCAAATTAACTGGTCTGTAGTTTCCTGCATCTGTCCTGCTCCCACTTTTGTGAAGAGGAATCACATCTGCCCTCCTCCAGTCCTTGGGTACCACCCCATCCTCCCATGATTTGTTAAAGAGAGTAGTCAGCACTAGTTCTACCCTTAGTTCTTTTAGAATTTTTGGGTGAATCCCATCAGGCCCCATTGCTTTGGCCACCTTCAATTTTATTAGTTCTTTCAGAACCCTTTCTTCTGTAAATGGACTGGTATCGACCCCCATCTTTAGAGTGTTTCTCTTGTTTGGTTTAGGTACCTCCCCCTCCTCTTCCTTTGTGAATACTGAGCAGAAATATTCATTCAGTATCCCTGCTTTTTCACTGTCACCCTCTACCCACATTCCCTCCCCTTTATTAAGCCTCAGTATCCCTCCTTTGGTCTTTCTTCACTCCCTAATATACCTATAAAAGGTCTTATCCCCCTTCTTAACAGAATTGGCTATCCTTTCCTTGGTTTGGGCCTTTGCGATTCTGACTGCCTTCCCAGCCTCTTTCTGCTTTAACTGATAAAGTTGTCTGTCCTGCTCCTTCTGTGTTTCCTTATATTTCCTGAATGCTGTCCTTTTCTCCTTAACCTTCCCTGCCACCTCTTTTGAGAACCATAGCGGTTTTTCCTTCGTTGTGTTTTATTGATTTGCTTTACACAAAGGCTTGTTGCCTCTGTGATGGCTGTTTTGATTACTCCCCATTGTTCCTCCACTCCTCCTTCTTGCCTGTTTGCTAGTGCTTTTCTGAGGCACTCTCTCATTTTCCCAAAGTCAGCCCTCCTAAAGTCCAATACTCTTGCTTTTGTATGGCTTGATTGTATGGCTGTGTTTATCATGAACCACACTGTTTGGTGGTCACTTGTTCCCAGGTGGCTACGCACTTCTAAATCTGAGATTCTTTCTCCATCCCCATTTGAGAGTACCAGGTCTAAGATTGCTCCCTCCTGAGTGGGTTCCAATTCTAGCTGTCTGAGGCATGCCCCCTGTAGGGCATCAAGAATGGCCCTGCTCTTGGATGTGCTTGCAGCAACAGTGCTCCAGTTAACATCTGGCATATTCAGGTCCCCCATCAACAATATCTCCCCTTTTTCTGCCATTCTAAGGAAGCCTTCTATCATTTCCTTGTCCATTCCCTCCCCTGAGATGGGAAAACGCAACATACAACCCCATGCAGTTGTGGTGCCATTTCCTGTCTCCGGGGTGACCCAGAGCGACAGGAAATGGCACCCAATCTGCATGGGGTTGTATACAGACAGGGACACATCTGGGAAAAACAGTAGCCAGGACTGGTTTTAGACTCAGGACTGTTGCCAGCTGGGGTCGGTCAGGTTCAAACTAATCTCCCTTCCTTGGATCTCTCTTTTTCTTTTTTTTTCTTTGTTTGACAGTGTTACACTCTCTGAGCCTGCCTGTTTAAATCCTCTCCCTCTGCAAGCAACTCTGTAGTGGTATGTGTGCAGTTGCCCTCTGCTCAGTATCTCCCCCACCTCTTTCCAGCACATCCCAACCACAATCATGATTGACCAATCAGTGTGCAGCTGATGTCCAGTAAGTCACTCATGCTGCTTTATGGCTGCCTGGTTCACCGCCAATTCGGGAAGCACTGTCCCTGAGTTCTGGCCAGGCATTCTAACTGTCACATTTTGGTGCCTTGTGGTTGATCTGAATAAGGAGGTGCTGCAGTCAGCAGAGCTGGAACTGTGAATGGATCGGAGCCATAGACACATCACCTGATCAATCCATTGGGTGGGGAGCACAGTGCGGTTGGGTAAGCAGTAGTAGGTATTTGTATTGCACCGTCTGTCACAGACAGAGAGGGCTGGGTGATGGGTTGGCCACAGAGTTCTGAGAAAGAACTCATTTTAAAGGTTAAAAATAGGACTCTGTACTGTGGCTGCACTGTGGAATAGGCTGGCTGCTAGGCTATCTAGTCCTAACTGCTATGTTTGGTCTGAAGGCTGACTGGTCGAGTGTGTGTGTGTGTGTGTGTGTGTGTGCATGAACTGGTGGCATTCTGCCTGGCAGATGGCACTGTGATGTGTGTAGGGATGGTGTTGTATCAAGGAGGAAAAACTGGTCTGGGAGAGGATTTCTGAAGCAGATCTGAAGATGGAAGGACAGAGAGCTACAGCAGATCAGAAGAAGGCCTTCAAGGCTGGCAAGTGAGAGTATGATTTACTACTATTAGATACAATCTAAAAATGACCATGTTACATACATATATATATACTGTATCATTATCTATAGCTATATCTATAGCTACATCTCTACAGCTATATATCTAAACCTGTATCTATATCTCTATAGCTATATATCTATATCTATATCTATATCGGAGACCAGCTAAAGTGTAGCACAGGAGATGTGCAGGTTTGAATCCCAACTCAACCTTCATGTCACACCGTGAGACCTGGAGTACTCTATTCATTGGTGTGTACAGGAGAAAAATCACAGTCTTTACCCAGGTCTAATAAAAGTAGTATTATCTTATTATATTCTATCTATTTATCCTGATGACTCTTCTGCACTAATCTGTCATGCTACCTAAACCCTAACCTGGTAGGACCATACTGAAATTGTGTTGTTAGCTGTCTGTCATGTGTGCCGATTATCAATTGACTTGCTGGTCTCATTGATTATTTTTGTGTCTGGTTTAATTACCAACACTTTATGAATTGACTAGGACTGGGCCTGATTTGTATCTTAGTCCATGCTAGCTAAATCAAACTGGCATTCATGCCACAATAGTCAATGGTTTAATTGGCAGCACATTTCCCTCTGGGCCAGAGGGTCATGGGTTCTGCTTCTACACCAAGACTTTGGCTCAGTAACCCCAAAGTGTTGCACTGCCAGAGCATGCCATCCTTTGACTTGGTTGGGGGTGCTGCCATGCCACCTTTGAGGGTTAGGTGATGCAGTAGGGGATCCCATGGTTACTGCTATACATAGGGCCCAAGATAGTGTAAATCCAGCCCTGTTTGATGCAAGTGTGTATTGGGGTCGACTGCTGTAGGATAGGGGTCTTACTCCCTTTATGCTTGCCTTGGTCTCTTTCTGTGCATGTGCAACACCAGGGTTGTTTTAACCAGCTAGAGTTCGTCCCCTCACCCATCTCTGCCAACTGAGTAACGGTCCCCAAGAATCTTAAATCCTTCCTAGAAGCCTGCTCAGAAATGTTTATTAAGTAAATGTACAATTGTTTGCTGTCTTGTGAAAGGAGATGGGTGGAACAGAGGGTGGACAGTTCAGCAGTTTCATGTTTAATTTTACACAGGATCCAGGAAAGAGATAGTATCCTTTGAAAATACTGTAAATCCCAACCATGCAGTTTAGAAGACAGTACAACATTTTTTTTTTTTGGTCTTGGAACCTTGTGGTACCTGAGACCAGCCATAAAATTGTATTTGTTTTCCTTGGAGATGAGGTTGGGGGGAGGATCTAACATAATTTTGTTTTATCTTCAATGTAAGACTTAAAATGTACCACAGAGCACCTAAAACCCCAGAGTTTCTGGTTAAGGAACCTTTGACCTCTATCTCGTTCGTTTGATTCACCTCTAGGGGCTATCTGTGCCCCACAACTATACAGCAAATACAAGAAAGCAAACATTCAGCATGGACAGGTGTTTGTTTTTCCAGTGCTTGCATTTTAGCATTGAGTCATAGAGATCCTATACACAGTATCTCTATGCAAGGAGCCAGTAGCATACATATGGAGTATGCAGCACCACTGGGCAACGCTCGACATAGCAATGCACCCTTCCCTGCCCTCTTGGACAATGATGAAGAACTGGCCCTTGTGCTTTTAGTTACACTCTCTTTTCAGACCTTGTAACAGTCTTGATAATATTTTTTTTATTTTATTCTTTGGTAACCAGGTAAGGCCCACTAGGCTCAAGTGCCTGTTTTCAGAGGCAGCCTGGGAGCACTGGGGATGTTAAATGACTTGCTCAGAGTCCTACAGTATGCAAGTGGAGGTAGTGGGAATCAGATCCTGGTCTGCTGGATGTACTAGGCTCATTCACAGCTCATTACTCAAACCTCTAGGCTATACTGCCAGCCCCCAAATGGTCCAAGGCTTGTTCTCCCTCTCTGTACTTGGCTCACTTTCTCCATTACTTCAACTCCCTCTTGCTGCTGCTGCAGTATGCTGCTCTCCTGCACCACTGGTGGCCTTGATAGATCAAACTGCCCCGCAGGCTACCAGAAAAGGCCTGTTAGGGGCCAGGAAACAGGCTGGGATTGAAGGGTGGTATGCGAGACTGAACAGTGAAAGGTGTGGGTTGTTTAGCTTTTTTTTGAGTAATCAGTAGTGGCAGCAAAGCCTGAACCAGGAATAGGAGTGACTTGTGAATTCACAGTGGGGGGAATGGTTTTACAAGTGTTTTCATGCACTGTCAGACTGCCACAACACGAGCACAATTTTCTCAGGACATCTCGATTTTGGGCTCATTTCTCCTCCTAACCTGCTGTTCAGTTTGTCACAGTGATGTCCCAAAAGCCAACAGCAATTCCACCAGATTCTGCAATGCAAACCAGCAGTCAGACATGAAAGAAACATTCAAATGAACCAGAACTTTATTTTCTATTTTAGTTTTAACTGCATTGAGGATAAAGTGTGCTCACACAAACAGTTTATTAGCAGTCAGCGTGAGTAGGAAAATGCTGTTTTCCATAACCTGTTGTTGTACTTCAACAATCTACTGATAATAAAGACGTAAATTGCTTTCTTGCCTTAGGGGATGTATTTAAAACTGTAAATATATTTCCGTTTTGCTGACATTGTATCACACTGTTATGAGACAATCATGTCTTACTGAACATTATGGGCCCAATTCAGAGTGCCAAAATTTTGATACAAGAAGTCTGTGCCAATCGGATTTGATAAAAGTGGCACTTCGTGCCGAAAATTGTGCCACCTGTGATTCTGGAAGGCAGGCTGCAACTTTGTGCCAAAAATTGTGCCACCTGTGATTCAGGAAGGCAAGCTGCAGCAATGTTGGGTCCACTTGCAGGAAACAGGGCATGTGCCAGCCCTGCACCATATTCAGGAGTGCACAATGGCACCAAGGGGCTTGCACCAGACACAAGCAGCAGTATCCCCTTTAAAGGGATTCAGTAACTCCCTCACAGGGTGCACAGGTCAGGACAGTTAAACCAGCCTGGGGCTGGTCTAATGGCCAGTGAGCCACAACTGGAACCATCGCAGTGTTGCATGGATCCTGTGCCACCGCCAGTGGTATCTCATGCCCCCACAGCAACCGTAGATATCTGGGGTGTGGTCCCCACAGGAAGCCACAGGTATGACAGCATCAGTGCCACTGTCCCAGTCAAGGAGCTGTTGCCACCCCCTACCATCACCCATTCATCCCCTACTTGTCCTCCCCTGCCATGGCGATGCCTGCATGACCCCACCAGCCTCCAGGTGGGTGTCCGGCTCTAGGCACTGATGCTGCCTGACCTTGCCACAGCTTGTGACAAACCTTTGCCTTGCACTTTCAAATGACAAAGAACAAATCAGATGGTTTATCAGACACTCATTACACTATCATGTAGCAAGTTTCTGTCACCATTCTGTAATTCTCCATTACTTGCTGCTGTAACAGTTTTACAGGGTGGGCAGTAACAGAAATTGCATTGATTTTGCTCATTGCTCATACTAGCATTGAGACAGATCCAGTTACCAGCCTCATACAATACAGCATTCTGTATTCACTGCTCTGAAGCTTGATAGCTACCGTGTGATGAGGAGTCTGGCACCAGCTGCATAAGGTGGCAAATTTGTTCACAGTCACAGCTACCAATAGAAAGTACATCTTTCACAAAGGAAAAAGCTGCATCATTGTACTTGAGGTGTCACCTGAAGGCTAACATTACAGAATTGGGACAGAAACTTTCTACATGACAGTGTAGTAAGAGTGTCTGATAAAATGTCTGATTTGGCCTTTGTCATTTGAAAGTATTAACAGCAGCTCTTAGGAATCTCCCTTCTACACTCAAGCTGCTGGAAATGAAATCAGTTGCAGTTGTAAATTCTTGCTTACTCTTAATACTTAAGACAGAAATGGAATCAGTGACTATTCAGTAATTGTGTAAGCGACAATAAAAATACTGCAGTTTCTGTCTGACAGACTCACCACAGAGTCTGTGTTTTTGTATGCCATTTCTTTTATTTACCCACTCTCAATCAGCTACAGTATATATATATATATATATGTATTTTATTATCACACACTTGACGGTCTATGTGGCCATGATTACCTTGATAAGTTTCTCATTATTGATTTGGTTGGTGTAAAACGTGACCTTTGTGTGCCTTACCTGCATGCAGAACTGCCTGGCTGTGCTGAAGTTGGCTGGACTGGGGCTGCTGTTGCAGCAAAAGGCTGAGTTGAATTAAGAGGTAGTTTTAAATACTTCAGTACTTACAGATATTGAGGTCCGGTATGCAGTAAAAAGGGCTTGGAGTGGACAGCTGACTGAACAATGAGTGCAACATTTTGCATACTATTAACAAAAAAATAGATAAAACAAGACAAATTGGCTTGAGCTTCTATGATAATGATGCCAAGTATATATCATGAATGTGCATCTTGCAGTTCTCTAGGGATCTTAAAGAGTAGGTACAACTCTGCAGTTAGAGAGATCAGCCTACTGTAAAGCTCTTCTAGAGATGGTTGAGTTTGATATCCTTTCAGTAACACTTCTTGGCTATAGAGAAATATTGCAGTCAGCAAGTAATTATGCCGAGGATCTGACGCCATGGTTGGGGAAACAAAATTCCTGCAGGAGTGGAGAACTACTTAGTGGGTGGACTGGGGTCCCATATGTAACCAGCTCTGCGCTCACCTATGGGGCCAAAAATGTGCCCTGCCCCTTTCTTCTGGGCTTTGACATCCCAAAATATGACCTGACCCTTGCCGTAAGTGGGAGCCCATAATGTGACATTTGCAGAGAGAATTAGAAGAGCTTTACAGTACTCAAATCTCCTTAACCATACAGTTGCACCTACTGCTCCAGATCCTTAGAGGAGAATTTCTGATATCTACTAGGCATCCTCATCAAGCAGCTCAAGCCATTTTGACTTGTTTTTTTTCTGGTTAACAATATGCAAAATGCTGTGCTAATTGTTCACTCAGCCACCTGCTTCCACACCATTTTTCTGCATGCCAGAGCTTATACTCGGTTACTACTAAATTATTTAAAAGTACCTCCTGATTCACCACAGCACAGCTAAACTCACAAAGACAAGCTCTCTCATATTAGCAGCCATATTAGCAGCCAGAGTGGCTCTGACCAGAGTTTGTTTAGTGAGTGTGGTATCCAGGAAATGCACACACTTTAAATAATTTATTTAGAGTTTTATGGAAGGATATTATTTACTGAAGCTGCCAGAAAATTGTTTTGTTTTCCTCCCCTGCTGTCCATATCGTAAAGATGCCATCAAAATATCAGTATTATTTTAAAGGTCTGTGGTGTTGCATATTGAGGAATTTTTCTTCTAGATCTGCCGTGAAGAGGTTTGTGCACTGTGGTACCATCCTGGTGTCCATAGCAGTCCTCATATTTTGAAGGTAGATCTCAGTATTAAAGCTGAAGTAATTGTGTGTAAGGATGCATTCAGTGAGTTCGGCTATCATATCTGGTAGATATTTGCTATCTGTCGTTGAGTTTTGCAGGTATTGATAGCATGACATCGTACTGTCTCAGTGAGGTATGTTGCTGTATAAGGATTCAACATCCATGGTGAATAAATTAGTGTCAGGAGGTAACTGGTCCATACTGTGCAGTTTGTTTATAAAGTCTGTTGTATCCTGTTTGAAGCTGTCTGTGTCTGAGACATCTGTCATTCCTAATGGGAAAAAAAAAAACATTTAAAATTCAAAACTCATATTCTTGTTCTTCCAGCAATGTAGTATCTGTGATACAGTTTACAAAATGTGAAGATCTTTGCTATATTGGTGAAACTGAACAGAAGTTCAAAACAAGAATGAACCGTCACAGGCTAACAATAACCCACAAACATGAGAATACAACAATAGAGTAACCTTTCTCAAAACCAGGCCACTACATCAGTGATTTTACTGTCAGAGTATCAAAGATAATTTCAAGAATATACAGGGGTGGAGAACATTTGAATTAATAATTATTCAACTTTTAGACACAAAAGAAAAGGATGTAATAAAGATGTTCTTTTTTGGCACATTACCAGAGATAAATTCAAACAAATGCTTCAAATGTTTCTCTTTTCATCCTAGAACCATCATAACAGTTTCCACCTGACCAAAACAGAACTATAACTTTGATCATGAGGTTGTCTCTTCAGTAGGCACTCTCTAATAACTGTGGGATCTTGCCAGCCTGGTGGTGTAGAGGTTTGAGCCGCTGGTGCCTTACCTTGACCCACGGGTTCGGGAATGAGCCCAGGTCATCAGAGGTCAGCAGTGGGGGGGGGGGAGTGGAGCTGGATGGAGCTGCCAGCAAGCAAGCTCTCCTCTCTGGGGAGGAAGCAGGGCATCCCTCAGCTGATGGTGACCCCTGGTGGAGGCTAGGGGAAGCACGGGCCCAGAGGGTGTCTAGGCATTAGGCTGTGGGGTGGGGAAAGGGGTCATGCCTGAGGCTGTATGGTGCATACACACCTCCACATGCAAGTGTGTCTCCACTCGCATGCATTCATACTTCTGGGGCCCCTGGGTGAAAAATCTGAGAGGAAAATGCACCGGCAGCAGGATGAAGACCGATCACAGCGCCACTCCCAGGCCAGGCCAGGTAAAAACTGGTAATTCTGGGGACGGGCTCGGGGGTCGGTCGCATGGGGGCTGCTGACAGGGCATACAAAGAGATCAGTCATGATAAAAGAAAAAAAAATAATTGTGGGATCTTTGGTTACACTTTAAATGTAAATTTAAATGTGCTAAGGCCCCCATATTCAAAGGAGATGTGTGGCACATCATGATGGAAAAGGGAGATGTGCCATGGAACTCCAACAATGCGATGTAGCATGATATTTAGATGTACGGATGCATCGGCAGCAAGGGAATGGGCCAGGGCACATACTAATGTATGCTGCACAGGTGGAGGTGGAGTTCCCATGCATATGCCGTGCTGCAACATATTCAATGGAAATGCACCCCTTGCAGTCCAGAACTGCGCAGCCCACAGTTAGGCCAGGAAGAGCTGTCCTAATCTGGCCAGTCACCCACAGGTGGGTTTTGGTAGTGCACACGGGTGCACCACTGCCCACCAGTCCTATCGGGGGGCAGGGAGCGTCCTGACTACTGGGGTTGGGGGAATGGGGGGCCCCACACTATGGAAAATGTGTGTAGTAGGACTGTATTTCTCATTTATGCTATGAATTGCAATTATGGGCTGGGGTCTTGGAGTCACAATCGTGTTTGGGGATTGGCACTTGGGATGGGGAGTACCCAAAGCTATGGGAACAGGGGTACTACTGTTTTGCCACATGGCCACTAGGGAGTATGGTATGGGTCAGGTTTTGGAGAGGGTTCAGTGCTGGGGTGAGGGGCCACAGAACTGACTGGGCAGTACTGGGATTACAATGGGGACAACACTGGCAGTCGTGGATCAGGCTGGGGGAGGATCCACTAGCCTGCCAGGGCATCTACCCACCTCAACATATTGACCAACACTGGCAATCAGTGGATGGGAGTGGGGTGAACATTGGCCTGTGATGGGGGGCTGTGCTGATGTCTGCATGTACGGGGATGAGTGGGGGATGGATGGGCACACCTCGCACAATGCCGCTATGCTAATGGGATCATAATGAGAATGCATGGCACCCATTTGCACCATACATGCGCAATTAGCTCATTAGCAAATGCTGGCTGACTATCGCTCTTTGGGGGGAATGGTGCATCCAGGTCTGTGCAATGCATTTCCCCATTGGCAGTGTTCAGCCATGGCCATGGATGTGTGGCGACCACCATGGTGGCCGCCTGCATTGTGCCACACAACCAGGGTCTAATATTACATAGAAGCATAGAAACATAGAATTTGATGGCAGATAAGGACCGCTTGGCCCACCCAGTCTGCCCATTTCCCTACCTGATGGATAAGTTGCAGATTCTAGTTAACCAGCAGCCTACTTCTTCCTACCCCCACCCCCTAGAATTGCCTTATGACTGTCCCATGCATGCTTGAATTCCACCACTGTTTTTGACTCCACAACCTCCTCCGGAAGCCGTTCCATACATCCACAACCCTCTCTGTGAAAAATGCTTCCTTAAATTACGCCTGAGCCCCCCTTCTATCTTCAAAATGTGCCCCTTGTTCTTGCACACCTCTTTTTTTGAAAGATGCTCCCTCTTGGACTTTGTTGATTCCTTGAGGTGCTTGAAGTTTCTATCATGTCCCCTCTCCCTCCTTTCCTCGAGGGCTATACATATTAAGCTCCTTAAGTCTCTCTTCATATGTCTTCCGGTGCAGACCCTGCACCATTTTAGTGCCCTCCTCTGGACAGCTTCCATCCTGTCTATGTCTTTCGGAGATTGGGTCTCCAGAACTACACGAGTACTCAGATGTGGTCTCACCAGTTGTCTGTACAGAGGGATAATAACTTCTTGTTTTCTACTGGTGATGCCTCTCCCTATGCATCCAAGTATTCCCCAGCCCTCCCGCTGCCCTCTCACATTGCTTGCCCACCTTTAGGTCATCTGATATGACTACCCCAGGTCCCTTTCCATTTTGTTGTTGTTAGTATCTCACCCCCATTGTGTACTCTTCCCCTGGGTTTTGTTTCCCAGGTGCATTACCTTGCACGTCTTAGCATTGAATCTAAGCTGCCATACATTTGACCATTCCTCTAACCTTGCCAAGTCCCTTCTCATCCTTTCCACCCCACCTTGTGTATCAACTCTGTTGCAGATCTTTGTGTCATCTGCAAAGAGATGTACTTTTCCTTCCAGTCCCTCTGCAATGTCGCTTATAAAGACATTGAAGAGGACCGGTCCTAATACTGAACCCTGCGGTACCCCATTACTAACCCCCCTTTTTTCAGAGTGGACTCCATTTACCATTACTCTCTGTGTCTTATTCTCCAGCCAATTCTTTACCCAGGCTGTCATCTTGGGACCCACTCCCAGGCTGGCTAACTTGTATATTAATCTTTTGTGTGGGACTGTGTCAAATGCCTTGCTAAAGTCTAGGTAGGCCATGTCCACAGCCCTCCCTGATCAACTACTTTGGTCACCCAGTCAAAGAAATCTATCAGATTTGTCTGGCATGACCTTCCGCTGTGAATCCATGCTGCCTTGGGTCCTGTGCCCCTCTGGCCTCTAGATACTCAACAATTCTTTCCTTCAGAAGTTATTCCATCATTTTCCCTACCACTGAGGTTAAACTAACAGGTCTGTAGTTTCCTGCTTCTGCCTTGCTCCCACTTTTGTGAAGGGGAATCACATCTGCCCTCCTCCAGTCCTCAGGTATCACCCCATCCTCCCATGATTTGTTAAAGAGGGTAGTCAGTGGTGTCACTTGTTCTACCCTTAGTTCTTTTAGAATTCTAGGATGAATCCCATCAGGCCCCATTGCTTTGTCCACCTTCAGTTTTAAGAGCTCTTTCAGAACCCTTTCTTCTGTAAATGGGCTGGTATCAACTTCTGTATCCAGAGTGTTTCTACTGTTTGTTTTAGGTACTTCCCCCTCTTCCTTTGTAAATACTGAGCAAAAATATTTGTTTAGTATCTATGCCTTTTCACAGTCACCCTCTGCCCACCCTCCCTCTCCTTTATTAAGCCTCACTATCCCTTCCTTGGTCTTCCTTCGCTCCCTGATGTACCTATAAAAGGTTTTATCCCCCTTCTTAACTGATTTGGCTATCTTTTCCTCTGTTTGGGCCTTTGCTGTTCTGACTGCCTTTCAGCTTCCTTTGCTTTAGTGTGATACAGTTCTCTGTCCTGTTCCTTCTGTGATTCCTTGTACTTCCTGAATGCTTTCTTTTCTCTTGAACCTTCACTGCCACTTCCTTTGAGAACCATAGTGGTTTCTTACCTCGTTTCATTTTGTTTATTTGCTTTACACAAAGGCTTGTTACCTCTGTGATGGCAGTTTTTATTATTCCCCATTGTTCTTCCACCCCTCCTTCCTGCCCATTTGCTAGTGCATTCCTTAGGCACTCACCCATTTTGGCAAAGTCAGCCCTCCTAAAATCCAGTACCTTTGTCTTTGTATGGCTTGACTCTATTGCTGTGTTTATTGTGAACCATACTGTTCGAGATAACCTCATAGTCTTCAGGTGAAGCTACCTCTGGCTGCAAGCTGCAACACTGGACTTAAGATTTGCAAGAAAGTGAGTAGTGCTCACAACAGAGGGAGGTGAACTTTACAATTTACAATTGTCTTTAGTTTGAAGCAGATTCCTTAGGAAACTTAATATTCTTCAGGTGGAGGATACTTCTAACTGAAGGGTGAAATAAGCAACTTAGAATTATCAGAAAAGGCAGTCTTTCAATCAACAGAGGGAAGGTGGAGTTTGCTTTACTTGTTACAATTGTTGAGATTTTACTGTTTTCTGTGTTTCTGCCCCTCTGACTTGATTGGAGTTAGTGATTGACTGTTTGCATTGCAATATTTGTAATACTGTGAGTATTCACTGGGCTAAGAATTTGTCATAAGCCCTGAATTGAGAGCAGGTTACAGGCTGTATTGGACCCAGACAGTCCCTAGGGGTGAAAACTGTTTTTCTTTGTTTACCCCAGTGCCTTATAAGGCCAAGACAGACTGTGTCAGGAAGTGCTTAAATCATAGCTACTTAACAGCCAATAGCTCTGGAAGAATCTACAGACCTTGATAAAAGTACTAATTTTAGCAGGCTCATCAGACAACCTCATAGTCTTCGGTGAAGCTACCTCTGGCTGCAAGCTGCAACACTGGACTTAATTTTCCTAGTCAAACTATCTCTTGTTGGGAACTGCAATACTGAACATAGGATTTGCAAGAAAGCGAGTTGTGCTCACAACAGAGGGAGGGGAACCTTTCAATTGTCTTTGCTTTGTAGCAGATATACTGCAGGTGGAGGCTGCTTCTAACTGAAAGGTGAAATAAGGTATTTACAATTATCAGGAAAAGACAGTCTTGTTACAATTCTTAAGATTTTCAGTGCAGGAAGAGTTCAAAGCACAGCTCACTTATTTTGGGACTGACTGCTTTCAGAGCACAAACCACCAGGCTGTTTTGGGGCTTGGGAGGTTTACCTGTGTGTGACTTGAATGTCTGGATTTTTCTCTGTTTGAGTAGCAGGGATTTCTCTGTCAAATTGTTGTGTATAGTATCTTGCAGACAGGAAGGCACTCATCGCAGTGGTGGGTCAGAGCTCTTAGCTGATTGTTTTGTGAGGGCACAGTTTAGGCCCAACCCCTTCCCACCCTCACCCCCCCCCCTGGAAATAGTTCCTTTATACCTGGGGTTCTGACATCATTTCCTCAAGAGTGCAAGGTGCATATCAATGTCATATCCTCTCTAGCACACAGCACTGAAAATATACGTACACATTATAATATATATATATATATATTTCTATATAACAAACCAATCACTCACACAAGCACACACACAAAAAAAAAAAAACAAAAGTACATAGTCATGTGGGGAGTAGTGCAATGTAATGGCTGTGGGGCAGCCTTCTTCCGGGAGTCTTTCTGGAGGCTGAGATGCTGCCCTATTTGCAGACAACTCTCTGCCCTGAGGGAGGAAGTTGCCCATCTTCAGGCCACACTGGACAGCAGTAAGAAAACCTTCCCCCAGGCCAGACTGGATGGTAGGAAGGAACCCCCCATCCAGGGAGCACCAGAGCCACCACCACTACCTCAGAGGTTGCAAAGAAAGCACAGCAGTTGGACCACTGTGGGCTCAGGGAGGGTGAGGAGGGTGGAACAGAGGCACACCCAGTCAGTTGTTCCACTCCACAATCCATACACCATTCTGGGGGAGCACAGCTCCCCCTATGGATGCACCCACGGAGGAGATTAGGGAGGCTGAGGACACCTGTCACAAGGGAGGCCCACAGGAAGGAGGCAGAGGATGCCACAAGGAAAGGAAGCAGCTCCTGGTGGGGGACTCAATTATTAGGGGGATAGAACTGGGGGGAGCAGGGAAAACTGAAGTAAAGTGCCTGCCTGGTGCCATGGCTTGTAGGGACAGGAAGCGCATCCTCAGGATCACGAGAACAGCTGCACGGAGTCTGAGCTGGATGTCATTGTCCACCTAGGGACAAATGACTTGGCTCAACATGAGCTTACAGCAGTGCAGAAGGACTTTGTAGAACTGGGGAGAGGCCTAAGACAAGTAACACACACAGTATCCTTCCTCAGAGGTGCTGCCTGTAAATGGCATGAGTGAGGCAAGGGTACTTTGCACCATGCAGTTTAATGAGTGGTTAAAAAATGGTGTGAGCACAGGGTTTGGCTTCATTGGGGACTGGGGTTCCACCTGGAGGGACACCAGCCTATACTGGCAGGATGGTCTGCATCTGTCCAGGAAGGGAACAAGTCTTTTGAGCAATAGGTTTAAATGCTTCATTGGCAAGCTTTTAAACTAGTCAAGGGGGGAGGCACTGATACTCAGCAGAAAAATCCCAGCCTCTCCCTACAAAACAGGGTACTAAATGAGAAAAAGACTGAGGTAGAAAGGTCAGTGGGGGATGCTGCAACAGAAAGTAAAGCCATCAAAAATGGAGAGCAATGAGTACCAATGCCCATAGTCTGAGTAACAAGCTTCCTGAATTAGTGGCCTTGATGGAGGAGGAACATCTGGATGTCTGGCAGTCACAGAAACATGGTACAACTAAAACCATGACTGGGATGTAAACATACCAGGATACACTATCTACAGGAGGGACAGGGAGGGTAAAGAGGAGGAGGAGTAGCTCTTTACATAAGGGAAGGAATCAAAGCAACAGAACAAAAGGGTAAACAGGGAGGAGAAGAAGCACTGTGGGTAAATTTGGAGACCGCAATGGCACCACAATCCGCACAGGGGTTGTATACAGACCCCCTTCTCAGGGGGAGGAAATGGACAAGGAAATGATAGAAAGTATACTTAGTATGGCAGAAAAAGGGGAGATATTGCTGATGGGTGATCTGAATATGCCAGATGTTAACTGGAGTGCAGTTGCAGCAGCCACTTCTAAGATTGGGGTTATGCTAGATGCCCTACAGGGGGCATGCCTTAGACAACTAGTATTGGAGCCCACTCGAGAGGGAACAATCTTAGACCTGGTTCTCTCAAATGGAGATGAGAAGAGGATCACAGATGTAGAAGTGGTAGCCATCTGGGAACTAGCGACCATCGAACAGTATGGTTCTACATAAACACAGCAATAGAGTCAAGCCATACAAAGACAAAGGTACTGGATTTTTAGGAGGGCTGACTTTGTCAAAATGGGTGAGTGCCTAAGGAATGCACTAGCAAATGGGCAGGAAGGAGGGTGGAAGAACAATGGGGAATAATAAAACTGCCATCACAGAAGTAACAAGCCTTTGTGTAAAGCAAATAAACAAACGAAACAAGGTAAGAAACCACTATGGTTCTCAAAGGAAGTGGCAGTGAAGGTTCAAGAGAAAAGAAAGCATTCAGGAAGTACAAGGAATCACAGAAGGAGCAGGACAGAGAACTGTATGTTAAAGCAAAAGGAAGCTGGAAGGCAGTCAGAACAGCAAAGGCCCAAACCGAGGAAAAGATAGCCAACTCAGTTAAGAAGGGGATAAAACCTTTATAGGTACATTAGGGGCCAAGTAAGACCAAGGAGGATAGTGAGGCTTAGTAAAGGGAGGAGGGTGGCAGAGGGTGACTGTGAAAAGGCAGAGATACTAAACAAATACTTTTGCTCGGTATTTACAAAGGAAGAGGGGAAGTACTTAAACAAACAGTAGAAACACTCTGGATACAGAAGTTGATACCAGCCCATTTACAGAAGAAAGGGTTCTGAAAGAACTCTTAAACTGAAGGTGAACAAAGCAATGGGGCCTGATGGGATTCATCCAGAATTCTAAAAGAACTATGGTAGAACTAGTGACACCACTGACTACCCTCTTTAACAAATCATGGGAGGATGGGGTGGTACCCGAGGGGACTGGAGGGCAGATGTAATTCCCTTCACAAAAGTGGGAGCAAGGCAGAAGCAGGAAACTACAGACCTGTTAGTTTAACCTCAGTGGTAGGGAAATGATGGAATCACTTCTGAAGGAAAGAATTGTTGAGTATCTAGAGGCCAGAGGGGCACAGGACCCAAGGCAGCATGGATGCACAGCGGGAAGATCATGCCAGACAAATCTGATAGATTTCTTTGACTGGGTGACCAAAGTAGTTGATCAGGGAGGGGCTGTGGACATGGCCTACCTAGACTTTAGCAAGGCATTTGACACAGTCCCACACAAAGATTAATATACAAGTTAGCCAGCCTGGGAGTGGGTCCCAAGATGACAGCCTGGAAAGAATTGGCTGGAGAATAGGACACAGAGGTAATAGTAATAGGTCCACTCTGAAAAAGGGGGTTAGTAGTGGGTACCGCAGGGTTCAGTATTAGACTGGTCTCTTCAATGTCTTTATAAGCGACATTGCAGAGGGACTTTATGAAAAGTATGTCTCTTTGCAGATGACACAAAGATCTGCAACAGAGTTGATGCACAAGGTGGAGTGGAAAGGATGAGAAGGAACTTGGCAAGGTTAGAGGAATGGTCAAATGTATGGCAGCTTAGATTCAATGCTAAGAAGTGCAAGGTAATGCACCTGGGAAACAAAAACCCAGGGGAAGAGTACACAATGGGGGGTGAGATACTAACAACAACAAAAATGGAAAGGGACCTGGGGGTAGTCATATCAGATGACTTAAAGGTGGGAAAGCAATGTGAGAGGGCAGCAAGGAGGGCTGGGGGGATACTGGGATGCATAGGGAGAGGCATCACCAGTAGAAAACAGGAAGTTATTATCCCTCTGTACAGACAGCTAGTGAGACCCCATCTGGAGTACTGCATGCTCAGTTCTGGAGACCCAATCTCCATAAAGACATAGACAGGATGGAAGCAGTCCAGAGGAGGGCAACTAAAATGGTGCAGGGTCTGCACGGAAACATGAAGAGAGAGACTTAAGGAGCTTAATGTGTATAGCCTCGAGGAAAGGAGGGAGGGAGACATGATAGAAACTTTCAAGTACCTCAAGGGAATCAACAAAGTCCAAGAGGGTAGCATCTTTCAAAAAAAGAGGTGTGCAAGAACAAGGGGGCACAATTTGAAGATAGAAGGGGGCGGCTCAGACGTAATTTAAGGAAGTATTTTTTCACAGAGAGGGTTGTGGATGTATGGAACGGCCTTCCAGAGGAGGTTGTGGAGTCAAAAACAGTGGTGGAATTCAAGCATGCATGGGACAGTCATAAGGCAATTCTAGGGGGTTGGGGTAGGAAGAAGTAGGCTGCTGGTTAACTAGGACCTGCAGCTTATCCATCAGGTAGGAAAATGGGCAGACT
Organism: Neoceratodus forsteri; assembly: GCA_016271365.2. Taxonomy (NCBI): domain Eukaryota; kingdom Metazoa; phylum Chordata; order Ceratodontiformes; family Ceratodontidae; genus Neoceratodus; species Neoceratodus forsteri. The sequence continues at coordinate 1,731,759,730 of CM057450.1, read as the reverse complement.
GGGTGGGCCAAGCGGTCCTTATCTGCCGTCAAATTCTAAGTTTCTATGTTTCTATGTTTCTATGTTTCTATGATGGTCGCTAGTTCCCAGATGGCTACCCACTTCTACATCTGTGATCCTCTCTTCATCTCCATTTGAGAGAACCAGATCTAAGATTGCTCCCTCTTGAGTGGGCTCCAATACTAGTTGTCTAAGGCATGCCCCCTGTAGGGCATCTAGAATAACTCCACTCTTAGAAGTGGCTGCTGCAACTGCACTCCAATTAACATCTGGCATATTCAGATCACCCATCAGCAATATCTCCCCTTTATCTGCCATTCTAAGTATACTTTCTATCATTTCCTTGTCCATTTCCTCCCCCTGAGAGGGGGGTCTGTATACTCAGACAGGATGTGCAATCTGTGCCGATCACACATACTGTTTGAATATTACTACTGGGCTGGCCATCACATCTGTTTCTCGCGATGCACCATTGTGTGCGTGCAACCGTCTGGCACTGAATATGTCCCCCCAAATCTTTTCTCCAGTTGCAGGGATTGTTAAATGTTATCGCTGGCTCAGCTGAAATGTCAATGCTGTGAGAAGACTGCATGTATTTTAGTAAGCCATGGACCCTGAGAGTGCAGTCCATTTAAATGAAATTGTTTTCTCTCTTTTTTGACTCTAGTTCCAGCAAGGGCAGCCCATTTTAGGAAACAAAATGTGCTTTTCTGTTTGCTGCTCCTTAATTCCCTTCTCGCCTTTTCTACTTGCCATTGTTCCCACTCTGCTTTCTATCCCCCCTTCCCTCCTCTTGGAATTGGATTCCCTGTAAGACTGCCCTGCCCCTGGCTCCTCCCTCCCTTCCCTACCCGTTGCTCTGCTTAAATTACTAACTTTTCCTTTCCTCTCCACCTAAGCTTCCACTGCTGCTGCAGCTAGGAACAGCCCCTGACTGGACTCACAATCTCCACAGCAGCTCGTCTTTCTGGAGCCGCCTGCCCTTCCTGAGAAAGGTAATTCTGCACCCAGCCACCCCACAGGAGTATTTGGCTTGGACCTCTGTTTGAACTGTGGCACCACTTTGGTGCATGGCCGAATCCACCAGTCAGTTGTAAGCCCACTGCAATCCCCTAGATCCTGCATTTAAATATTGGGTCTTGAGAACAAGAATGTTGTCCCATCCTCCCACCCCGACCCTGGCTGCCCACCCTGACCCCAGCCTCTATTAAATACAGCTCAACTCCTCCTCTCCCTCTACCTCTTTACCCTCTCTCATTGGCTCTTTCCTGAAGTCTGCTCTCCTGTCTAATAGGTCCACGATACCACACGCCCTACCCCCTGTCTCACTCCCTCCCTGCCTGATACCCTCGCTGTTTTTCTCAGCTGCAATTTACTTTATTGTTTCTGCCAGTATAAAAACTTCATTGTGGCTTAGTGGTACATGCTCTTACTACCTCTCTGTCTGATTCCTTCTCTGTTTCACAGCTGCAATTTATTGTTTTCTCTTCCAGTTTAAAGACTTAATTGTGGCTTAGTGTTACATGTTTTTAACCCCTCTCTGCCTAATTCCCTTACTGTGTCTCTCAGCTGCAAACTACTCTATCTTCTCTGCCGGTTGAAGACTTAATTGCAACTTAGTGTTACATGCTACCCTACTATTTCTCTGCCAATTAAAGACATAATTGTGGCTTAGTGTTACAGGCTACCCTTCTCTTTGCCCCTGCCACCCATGCTCAATGATTTCACAATCCCTGTTCAGACTTGATCATATCCTACATATTGCAATATCAGGTCTTCCAGCAGCTCCCCATCCATCCCCTACTAATTAGCTCCTACTTATCTGATTTTTTGCTCCCCATTCTACCCCTCCTCTGTTCCTCCTATAGCTACACTCCACTCACCTAAATCTCTTTTTCTTTCACTTTTTCTGGTCTGATTGTTTTTGCTCCCCAATCTACCCCTCCTCTGACCACTTACAGCTACCCTCTACTCACCTAAATCTATTTTTTTTCTCTCTTTCTCCCACCAACCCACTTCACTATGCTCCCCCTCCTCCTTGGCTGCCTCCATCTGCTCTTCCCCATACCTCTCTTCCTTCCTATCTACCCACCCGCTTTGCCCCCTTCCACCTCCCCCATCCTCCCCTCCTCCTCCTCCTGTCGTCCTTCTCTACTTCACTTCCCCTGGCATATAGCAGACGGCATCCTTGTTAAATCTGGCTCCCATCTGCCCACTCTGCATGCCCTTGTTTTCCAAAATAGCAGCAGAAACACCATGCCAAATTCTGCCCACAGCTGTCCTCACACATCGTCAAAAGGATGGCTGGCTATCCTTACAACATCACTTATCTCACTACTGCTACTCACACCTGTGGACATTGAGCCTAACTCCATGCCCCCTGCAACATCCCATCACCGTAACTGCCAAAAGGATTAAGTCTTTTACATCTAAATATTAGAAGCCTACTCCCCAAAATTGACCTTTTGCAACTGCTCATGACACAACTCAAACCCTCAGACCTCACCCTAACAGAGTCATGGCTGTCTCCCCAAATTCCCGACTTGGCCATCTCCATCCCTGGATACTCTCTTATCCACCAGGATCGTAAGTCTAGGGGAGGGGGAGTCACCATGTACATATCCACATCCATCAAATACTCTGTCTCTCCTCAACATTTCCCTCTGTCTATGAACTTTTACTAGTAAAGATATCCCTCCCTTTCTCCCCTCCCCATCTTCACAGGCAGTGTCTACTGCTGCCCAAACCTCCCCGCCCCCTCCCTCGATTCCATCACTGATCTTCTCTCCACCATATGTTTCATTGCCACCCCTGGTGCACTCTTCATTCTAGGGGACTTTAACATAAATTGGCTGTCCAGCATGCACTCTAAAATCTGCAACCATGTCTCCTCCGTAAACTTAAAACAACTTTTTTCTAACCCAGTACGTCTAAATCACAAATCAGGGAAACATACCCTTATTGACTGGGTGCTGACCTCTCACCCCACCGTGTCATAAACTCTGGTATTCTCCCTGATGCACTCAGTGATCATCATATGATCTACTGTGTGCGAAAAATTCACCATCCCAGGTCCCTTCCAGTCATTCCTAATTTCCGCTCCTTCCACTCCCCCTAGATCTATCCTCACTACAATATGACCTGTCCAGCATCAATTGGACAACAATTACCTCTTCCCCCTACATCAACTCAACCTTGTCCTTCTTTAGCTCACAATTCCTGAACATACGGGATTGACGTGTACCTTTTAGAAATGCAAGGGTATGTGGGAATCACCTTCCCTGGGTCACTGCAGAGCTCATAGCATACCAATGTGCAAGAGACCAAGCTTGCACTGTGTATAAAACTTCTAGTACTCCCCTCGATCTTCAATGCAATCACTCACTCCACAATGCTTGCACCAAGGCCACTTGCCTCGCCAAGGCAGAGTACTTCCACTCCTCCTTCCAGACAAACAACAATAATCCAACCAAATTCTGGAAGATTATCCAGGCTTTGTTCTCCTCCCCTACCATTTCCTCATCTCCTATCCTAAAAATCAGCATCTGGATAATTGACGACCCTCCCTCAGTGGCCGCAGAATTCAACAATTATTTCGCTACCTGTGCCTCCTCCCTAGTTGCATCTCTTCCCTGCCCTGACTCTGGGGATTCTACTATCCCCCCCTTTGTCTCCTCCTCCCTCCCCAAGTCCCCTTCTGCACCATGGTTTTCCTTCAAGCCTGTTCACCCAGATAACACCCTGTGTGTATTTCTTGCCCAAAATCCAGTCAAGGACAAAAGCCCTGACAGTCTTGACCCCAAGCTTTTTCACCTTTCTGATTGCTCTATAGCTTATCCTCTAATTTCCTGAACCTCTCCTTTCTACATGCTACAGTTCTTGATGCTTGGAAGTCAACCACCATGATCCCTCTCCCTAAAGGTGGGGACACCTCCAACTCCTGCAACTTCCGCCCCATCTCTCTTCTCCCCACTCTGGCTAAACTTCAGGAGCATCTGGCCCTGGAACAACTCTCCTCCTTTCTCAACTCCTCCTCCTCCTTTTTCATCCCTTTCCAGTCTGGATTCTGCAAAGATCACTCCACCACCACATCCCTCTTATGGCTCACTGACTCCATTCTCTCAGGCATGGGTCGGGACGCATCACCTCTGCCATCTTTGTCAACTTGGCCAAAGTCTTTGACACTATCTCCCACTCCCTTCTCCTCGGCAAGCTGACTGTGGCCAGCCTCTTTGATTCAGCTACCAGCTGGTTCCAGCCCTACCTCGTAGGCTGGTCTCAGTCTGTCAGAGTAGGCAACTTCCTCTCCCCTCTACTCCCAATCAACACAGGTGTCCCCCAAGGCTCAATTATTGGTCTTATATTATTTTCTATCATCCTAAATGACCTCCCTAATGCTGCACATCTTCATGTATCCACATGTATGCAGACAACACTGTGCTGTTCTCCTCTGGGAACTCCTCCTCAGAGGTTGCCACCAGCCATCAGCTGCACTTTAACAATGTCCAACACTGGTTTAATGCAAACTAACTCATTATGAATGTAAAAAAAAAACAGTTTCCATGAACTTTGGCTCGAGACAAAAACTGGCCAGGCTTGAATACACCTCTAACTTCCATACCATCTCTGGCTCAACACTGGACGATGTAGCCACATGTAAGTACCTAGGCCTATGGCTAGATAAGCACCTAGACTTCGGGGTACACATTGACGCATCCCCCAAAAATTGCTCCCTAGACTCAATGCTCTGTACAGACACCACAGCTGCCTGCCACAACAAGCTAGAAGAGAAATCATCCAAAAGATGATTCTCCCAGTCCTTTACTTTGGGGACATTGTCTACAGATCTGCCCTCAAAACCACCTTATCCAGACTGGACACTCTCTTCAATTCCTTTTGCTGCTTCTTACTTGGTTGACCCCCATGTACTCATCACTTTGACTTTTATTCCTCACACTCATTCCTCCTCACTCCATGCCAAGTGCCTGTCACACATTACTAATCAAGTTGGGAAGTTCTGGCATGGTTCACTGCTGCCCTATTTGTCCTCCTCATATAGTTCCCCCTCCCATCCTGCTATACCCTCCACACCTCTATACATAGAACTCTTGCCCTCTGACCATGGCACACTTCTTCTGGCCATACCACCTTCTCATATAAGTTCTCCAATATCTGGAACTCCCTTCCACTGAAAATATGCTCTGCTCAATCCCACCACTCACTCTCACTCCTCCTCCTCCATAAACATACTGTTCATCACTGTAACTGCACCTAATACCTTACTATGCCCTGCCCCCAGGACGTGCCGTGAGATGAGCAAATTACTGCTCAGTGCACCTTTCCTGGTAAAACTTTTCAATAAATATGCCTACAAATTTCTCATCACTACCCTCCTCTCCCCTATGCCTTCCATCTCCAGTACTAGGTTACCTCTAGCAAATGCCTCCATCACGCCTTCTCCATTCCTCCCCTCCTACTCCTCTCCCCACTTCTCCCCCTCTGTCCCCCCTCACCTCCTGTCTGCAGGGTCCTGTCCCTTTGCAGGGTTCTCAGCATCCTGAAGAGGTATAGTTCCTTGCTAACCTCTCTTCCTCCCTCCCTCCTACCCTCCCCACCCTATCATTCCCCTTCTGCTCCCCTTCCATCACCTTCTAACTTACCTGGTCCTGTCCCCCTGCAAGAGTTCTTAGCATCCTGTAGGGGTTAGTTCCTGGCTTCCCTCTCTTCCTCCCTGTTTTTCCCCCTCCACCCCCTCCAGTCATCACCTGTCTACCAGGTCCTGTCCCCTTGCAGGGTTCTCAGCATCCTGAAGAGGTACAGTCCCTAGCTTGCCTCTCTTCTTCACTCCTTCCCTCCCTCCACCTGTCATCCACCCCTATCACCACACTGTTTTATAACTGCCTTCCTTTTAGTCTTAATCTAGCACTTAGTAACCCGGTGCTCAGCCTACCACTTCTAGCACTTCTAGGTTTACACCATCTTCTGCCTACAACTTTACCAGGCTGCCTGTTCTCGGTTTTATCACTATGTACGTCTTAACTACATATAGTTTTTGCTTACCCCAGCATGTCTGTTTCTATGTCTGTTCCTGTAGGTTAGTTACTCTACCACACTTTTTATACAATACTGTCTGTTGTCTTTGATCAAAATGTACTATATTTGTGCTACACTTCATGTTCTGAATGGTACTGTATGTATTTTTACTTTTATGTTTTTGCCTGCCCTGCACTTTATGAATCTGAATTGTATCTAAAATGCACTGTTATATATTTTATATTGTTATATTTTTGTCTTTTCTCCCCATTTTTTGTAACCCCTCCCGGACTTTTCTGGAAATGAGCTGTTTTCAGCTCATGTTGTCTTTCCTGGTGAAGCCTTTTCAAATAAAAAAAAGTCTCAGTTTTTTTTATGCTCCTTCCTTAGGCTTCCCAGCCCACCTATCCTTCCTGCCAGCCATGGACCCCACCGACACCCTCGCCCCATCTCCCTCTACATACCTCATATGGTAGCCATCCCAGGGGTAGCCTGGTGTATCTCTTCACCAAATGGGTCCCTCTCCTCTGAAGAGGGAAGGTGCCAGGGAAGACAACCAGCACACTAACTGTTTGGTCCCTGGGAGCTGCTGAGGTGGCTTCAGGAGCACAAGGCACTCATGACAGCAGCAGCCAGTGGCCATCATCTGGCTGATCAAGAAGCAGTTTTCTGGTTTGCTCCCCAGGGGCATGGTGTGCCACAGACATCAAGGCACATGCTGATGTACACCACACCCCTTGCATTCAGCAGAGCTTGCTGAACTGCTGCACAACTGGCCTCTGCCAGGAGGCAGCACACAGTGAGCCGCATCCCCTCCCTCCCCCCAGGAGAAGGCATGCAGGCATTAAATGCTCAAACCTTCTCTTCCCGGCTGGCCCTCCAGTAACCTGGGTCTGTTCCAAAACCCGGGTCGCTGGTGTCACAAATGGACATCCAACCACTGTGCCAATGGTCTGGCTAAGTCTCAGTTTTAATGTAACTGTGAAGTAGGCAATCATTAATTACATGCAACAGGGGTAACTGCACTGTAGTTACATGTATGTTACATTAAATTACATTGAAATTGCCTGCCCGGTGGTCTAGAGGACCGAGGTGCTGGTGTCTTACCTCTAACCACGCCGATGACCTAGGGCCGGAAATGGCTTCAGGAGTTGGTGGGTTGGCCTGGGGGAGGAGGATCACATGTCCCATGGACTGCTGTCCTCTTCCAGGGAGGGTAGGGTGGGGGTGATCCCTGAGGCACTGGCTCTTGGTGATAGGCAGAGGCTGGTGCAAGCTCAGGGGTCCAAAAAAGTGGGATCAGTGTAGGAAACATCAGATGTGCAGCATGCAGTAGTGTGCACTGCAACATCCCTGATGTAATTTTACACCCATACCATGGGGAGTACTCACAAAACAACTCCTCTGGCACTCTTGAAGGCCGGCCCTGATGACACCACCATGGATGCACCCAAGTCAGCTCCCCCCAAGCCCAGCCTCTAGGTCTCTGCAGTGGTGGGGTAAGTTGTCTGCTTTGGGCCTGAAAAAGGGCCTTTGCCCAGTTGCCTTAACCTGGTTAACAAATAAATGAAATGAAATAAAAAGTACCTGCTGTGAAGTGGCCTGTGAGGGCTGGGGCGGGGGGGGTTGAGCTCTGGCTGTGGCCTGGGTGGGGGACCGTGGGAGCTGGCTTGAAGGGGGAACCAAAGCTACAATCCCCCAGCGGAGGAGGTAAAATTACCAGAAAAAAGACTAAGAAACAAAAAATTACATTGCGATTGCAATGCAGTTACAGTGTAGTTACACTGTAACTATAGTGCAGTTAAGGAAACTTAATGTGCTACTGATTCTTCCTGTCTGTTTTTTTACGAATGTGAATTGACTTTGTAGTGCTTTGATGTTTAAACAAGCTACCCCATGTTTCATTTGAATCGGCATCCATCTTCTCCATCTGACATAATTTTCAGCTCTGTATTCACTGACCTGAAGAAGAGAATATATCTTTCGAAAGCCAGTCTCCAAAACAATTTTGTTAGTCAAATAAAACATTTCATCTGCAATGTATTTGTTTTTTTCTCTACATCAGCAACTAACATGTATATCACATTTCTTTGTCAAACATGGAGGATACCACATTTAACTGTAAAGAGTGGAAATTGAGTGAGATTACTAGGAAGGAAACCAAACTTAACAGTGACATATTCTTCCTCTTTACCTGCAAGAAAAGAAACAGTATTCCTAGAGGTCTCTTCATCAATAACTCACTAGCCACAACACACAACCTGCAGTATGCATAACAACTGCGTAAGTGGTATACCATGTATAAGGTGACCATGACTGAGTGCTTTCAAAAAGGGTGACAACCTGGCAGAAACAGGGCAGAATAGAGGGTTTGGCTCATATAGCAACAGGATGTCGTTATGGATACATGTGCGTGGGGGGAGAGACCACACCGTGCGACGGGTGGAAGGGGATGGAGAGTTTGTGGGGTGTAGTCCAGCAGTGGGCTGCCAAGCTGGCTGTGTGGTGTGGTGGGTTTGTGGCAGACTGGGGTTGGGAGGGTGTTGGGTTTGGTTCTTGGCACGCTCGTTTTTGCACCAGGTCTTTTTTTTTTTTAATTTTTGTGTGTCCCACTGATATGCACCCCTCGGGTTGAGAATCCCTAGTAGAGGAGTGCATGGGTAAAAACCCCCTTGAAGTGTGGTCTGCAGCCCCGCAAAAAACAAAACCATCTCGATGCCGTCATGCTGTTCACTGTAACTCTACATTGTCGAAATTCATTTTGGTGATGTAGACTTGCCCAAATGGCAATCACTATTATGCGGTCACCATTCTCACATGAAACTGGGACAGCGTACCAGTGAGAAACTTCTAAATGAACTTGTACACCAACTGTAAAGAAAAAAGAAAATGATAAAATCCCAAACTAAACTAACATTGCAAACTCTACTACAGCAAAACAGAAAAAGAAATTAACAATTAGAAAAGGAGCATGTTTGCCTATACATCACAGAACAGTGGTCTGCAATTGAAAGGAAACTACAGTGTCTGCTACAGAAAGAACATGATTGTTTCATATCGCTCAATGGCAATGACTCGTAAACTGAGGACCTTACCTTTCCATGGACCAGTATCAAAACAACACTAAATAGAGAGGAGCCCACTCACAGTGCACATGGCAATCAAACTCAAAGGGAGCCTTAAACCTTCAAAATCTTGGAATTCAAACCATGCAGCATACAGAGAAGCCTACATTGCCACACAATAGCCAAAGTGCAGTGAATGTACACCCCAGATATGGGTCTGAAAGAAAACAATGAATCAACCCTCACTAAAAGTAACAATCAGGTGATCATGCACAGCAGAATTATTAACCTCTCCAGCCATCTGCTATCATGGACAGCAATTTCAGTTTTCTTTAATGATGTGACCTTCTGCCCCTCTACAAAACTTGATGAAATACAACTATACTCAGATCTGGAGGAATTCTTTAGAATGCTATGACTGAAAGAATTCTTTTACAATTAAGAGGGCTTACCTGATTCAAGTTACAACCACAAAAAGAAGCACTCACTGAGTAAGTGCAACTGTAAACTGAACAACTATATAGACAGCTTTAGATGCAAGGTAAAATTACAGATCTCCAGCAAACAGTAAAAAAATCAATACAGCCTCTCACCTTTGGAAACAACAACATTGGTAACCTACAAAGCATTGAAAGTATCACCATTAAACCTGTAGACAAGAGAGGGAGTGCAGATGTGATCATGGATACAAACAACTATACACAGGAAGGCTACAGCCAACTTTCAGACAACACTTAGAACAGGAAGTTTGCTACAGACCCCACAGAGCCAGTCATAAAATAATTAAAACAACTATTTGGCATATTTCTAGAACACACACACACGCACGCACACACGCATGCATGGACACACACACACACACACACACACACACACACACACAATGATTTAGAAAATCTGAAAATCAGATACCAACAATGCCAACACTAGGAATCTTCTACATGTTCCAAAAATTCATAAACCTGCAAACCTGGCAGACCAATTATATCAAGAATTGGGACATTAACAGAGGATGTCTCTGGACTCATAGAATGTACACTCAAACTATTAACGTAAAACAAAAACAGTTTCACACGGAATACAGCAGACCTTCAAAATAAACTGCACAGTATTGACCAGGCATGGCAAATTGTATTTATCAAGTGCACATCCCAACATGGGCTCAGAGATTAAACCCGTTACCTCCTGACAGTATTTTAGTCACCTTGGATGTTGAATCCTTATACAACAGTATCCCTCACAGAGACGGTACAATGGCATGCTATCAATACCTACAAAAAGCAACCACAGTCAGCAAATATCCACCTGAAGTGATAGTCAAACTTCATAAATGCATCCTTACACTCAATTACTGCAGCTTTAACACTGAGATCTGTACTCAAAATATGGGGACAGCTGTGGACACCAGGATGGCACCACAGTAAGCAAACCTCTTTATGGCAGATCTAGAAGAAAATTCAACAAACAACACCACAAACCGTTACATTACTACTGATAAATTGATGACATCTTTGTGATATGGACAGCAGGAGAGGAAAACTTAAAACAATTTTCTGACAACTTCAGTAAATGTCATCCTTTCATAAAATCCCAAATAAATTATTCAAAGAGTCTGCATTTCCTGGATACCACAGTCATACTAAAAATAGAACACTGCAAACATCTTTTTACAAGAAATCTTCAGACAGATGCAGTTACCTTCACAGTTCAAGCTTCCATCCTTCCCACACCAAAACATATATAATACACAGTCAGGCCACCTGGTACCACCACAGTTTTTTCAAATCAGGAAGACAAGGACAGACATCTGGACACATAAAAAGATTCCTTCAAGCAGAAGGGATACAAATCTTACATCATTGACATGAATATCCAGTCCATGCTCCACACGCCCAGGCAAGAACTATTAAAGTACAAGCCAAAAGAGAACATCTGAATGCACACTTCTAGTAGTAGCATACAATCAAGAACTGGAAAAAACTATTGAAAAAAATAAAAGATTTACAGTCCCTATTATCTGTAGATGAGACTCTGAAAAGTATATTTCCAACACCACCAGTGCGTGCCTTCTGCCAGCCACCAAACCTGAAACAGAAACTGGTGAGAAGCAAGCTTCCTACAGAGCTCCAGCTAGATGACAAAGGTACAAAACAATGCAAAACACCTTGCTGCAAACTATGTGCGCACATCTCTCTTGAGACATCTGTCATTGGTAATGGAAAAATACTTAAAATCCAAAACTCATATTACTGTTCTTCCAGCAATACAGTGTATGATACAGTGTACAAAATGTGAGGATGGCTACTATATTGGTGAAAGTGGACAGAAGCTCCAAACGAGAATGAACCACCACAGATTCACAATCACTAGCAAAGATGATAATACACCAATAGGGGAACATTTGTCAAGACCAGGCCACTTCATCAGTGATTTTACTGTCACAGCATTAAAAGGTAATTTCAAGAATATTCAGGAATGGCAAACATTTGAACAAAAATGATCCAACTTTTAGACACTAAAGAAAAAATCATTTAATAAAGATGCTGGCTTTTTGGCATATTGCTAGATATAAATCAAAACAAAATACTCCAAATGTTTTTACTTTCATCCTCAAAGCCATCACATCAGCCTTCACCCCAGACCAAAATGGAACTATGACTTTGATCTTAAGGTTGTCTTCTAAGCAGGCACACTCTAATGACAATGGGATTCTTCCTGTCTGTTTTTTTACAAATGTGAATTGATTTTGTAGTGCTCTGGGGCCAGATACACAAACATTTGCAAAGTGCAACACAAAATCTTGCATTGCGCTCTGCAAAAGCTCAGGAGCCAAAATTTGCTATTCACAGTTGAATAGTACTCTGCGCTATCCAATTCTGAGTGCGCTATCTGACTATGAATCAGGGTGATCCCAAGCAGTGGTAACCCCAGTAGAGTGATCCCGACATGCAGCCAGGAGCATGGGCCTGCGAAAAATAGTGCAGGGGCGCTATTTCCCATTCACAAAAGCAGCTACATAAATGAGCCCAATGGGCATGCAAGGCATTGCATGGCCATTTGCATGACCATTATGGGCTCATTGACATGGGCTGTGACAGAGTATAGCGCCTCCCCATCCTCCTCCCAACCTACAGTAGCAGTCCTTGGTAGTCTAGTGGTCCCACCCCTGTTCTTCAATCACTGTCCCATTGATGAAAAAAATTATTCCCAGGTAGTCCAGTTGTCCTCCCCCCTTCCCCATTTGCTGATCACTATCCCTTTATAATAAAAATAATGCCCTGATAGTCTAGTGGTCCCTCCCTGATCGACAATCACTGTTCCATTAATACATGAAATAACCTCCCTGGTGGTCCAGTGGTCCATCTCCTTCCCCGATCACCAATCTATCCAGTGGTCCTACCCCATCCCCATTTGCTGATCATCATCCCCTTATAATAAAAATAATGCCCTGATAGTCTAGTGGTCCCTCCCACCTCCCCCATTTGCTGATCACCATCACCTTATAATAAAAATAATGCCCTTATAGTCTGGTCCCTCCCTGATCGACAATCACTGTCCCACTAATACATGAAATAACCTCCCTGGTGGTCCAGTGGTCCCTCCCCTTCCCCGATCACCAATCTATCCAGTGGTCCTACCCCCTCCCCATTTGCTGATCATCATTCTTTACAATAAAAATAATGCCCTGATAGTCTAGTGGTCCCTCCCACCTCCCCGATCGACAATCACTGTCCCACTAATACATGAAATAACCTCCCTGGTGGTCCAGTGGTTCCCCCTTCCCTGATCCTCTGATCACTGTCCCATGTAGAGGAAAATGCTTCTCTCTGGTGGCTAGAGGTCCCACCTCTCAACCAAATCACCCACCCAATAGATATCAAAAATTGTCACTGGTGTCCAGGGTAACCACCCCTCCATTCTGACCCTATATATAATAATGTTACATGTGTCCCTGGTGGCCTAGTGCACCCTCCAACCCCCACCCTGGTAGGAAGTGACCCAACATCCTTCTCCCCCCAATCTGACCCTCAGCCAGTGACCAGCACAGCCCTCCTCTCTCCAGCTCAGCAGGCTGCCAACTGAGCTGTGACTGAGTGTGTAATGTATACAGTACATGCTCAGTGACATTGATTGACAGCTCAGTCAATTAATGTCACTGAGTATGTTCTGTATACAGTAGGCACTCAGTGACAGCTCAGTCCGCAGGGTTGGGGGAGCGGGGTTGTGGATCACTCCCTGCCAGGGAGGGGGGGGGTCCACTAGACCACCAGGGACATATGCGCTATTATTATACAAGGGGTGGGACTGGGGGTTTACTCTTGACATCAGGGACAATATTTGATATTTACTTGGCAGATGATCAGGTGGGGGAATGGACCACAAGCACCAGTGAGGAGTGTTTTCCTCTACATGGGATGGCGATCAGGTGATCAAGGAAGCAGGGGACTACTGGACTACAAGGGCAATAGATCAGTGGTCAGGGAAGGGGAGGAATCGCTGGACCACCAGGGAGGTTATTTTATGTATTACCGAGATAGCAATCACTGACTGGAAAGGGGAGCAGGACCACTAGATTAGCAAGGCATTATTTTTATTATAAGGTGATGGCAATCAGCAAACAGAGGAAGGACCACTGGAATACCAAAGAATCATTTTTTTTATCAACAGGACAGCGATCAAAGAATGGGGGGGATGGACCACTTGACTACCAGGGCATTATTTTTATTCTAAGGGGATGGCAATCGGCAAATTGGGGAGGGGGGAGGGACCACTGAACCCCAAGGGAATAATTTTTTTCATCAATGGGATGGTGATTGGAGAACGGGGGAAGGGAGAGGGACAACTAGACCACCAGGAAATTATACTTTACAAAGAGTGGGACAGCGATCGGCGATGGTCATGGGGAGGGACCACTAGACCATCAGGAAATTATTATTATACAATGATGGTGATGGCATTCAGCAAAGGTGGAGGGTGAGGGGTCACTAAAACCACCAGAGACATGATATTTCAACACAATGGGATGGTGACTGGTGATGTGGGGGGGCATCACAGTACCTTCATCAGCCACTAGGGTTGGTGGGATACCACTGGGCCTAAGTCAGCGGTATTTGCTCCATGCAAGGGGATCACTCAGGAGGCCCTTGCATGGGGAAAATGGTTTCTGAATTTTGCAGAGCCAATATGCATGTCCTCCCCCTCACTAGCATTGCTGCCACCTCAAAACTTTGGCCCTGTGCAAACCCAGTTTGCAGGTACAAACTGGACCTTTGTGAAAACACACTCAGAGTGAATTCTGATTTGCGCTGAGCAAACCAGGTTTGCATCAGGGCAAAGTTTTGTGAATCTGGCCCCTGATGTTTAAACAAGCTACACCATATCTCATTTGAATTCACATCCAGCCACTATATCTGACAGGTTATTCAGCTCTGTTTTTCACTGGCCTGAAGGATAGGGTATATTTCTTGAAAGCTAGTCTGAAAAACAATTTTGGTAGTCCAATTAAAGGTATCACCTGCAACATATTTGTTGCTTTTTCTTCTAAAGTTTGTAGCAGAAAAGTCTCCAGCAATCTATATAATAGCAAAAGGCAGAACATCATTGTGAAACAGAAATGCTAATGCATTTTTTCTGGAAGCTCAGTGTTGTTGTAAAAACATGTTTGCATGTTATCCCCCAAGAAGTGGTTTTAGGATACCTAATACCAATATCACCTTCCTTTCTTTCTCTTTGTAACTGAAAGTAAGGGCAAATATAAAATAGTAAGGTATGTGTTTGTTTCAGTTCTTGTCATGTATGTATGACTTCTGAGAACAACATATTGTCCAAGGAGATTGACATTATCTAAAAGAAACACCTGAGAAGTATTTTATAAGTATAGCATTGTAGAGAGAAATCTCTGAGGCACTCCAAACCTTACTCACTGGGTCTCCAAGCCACCTGATAGGCTTTGTTACACATGTGTCTTCTAAAGAAGTTCAGCCACTGCCATACCCCTCCTCTGTCTCTGCATGGTCAGTTATTCAGATGCATCTGACCAGGCTACATGAACAGGATGCAGCTCCTGAGCAATTTCACATAAGTACTACTATAAGGTAAGCAGCAAATATTAATTAATAACCCCTTATTGGCAGACTTTCACTAACAACTTGACTTATCTATCATAAGTCTGAGTAGGCTCTATTTTGCCTCAGATCCATGTTTTTTTTCTTGCATCGATCAGGAAGCAAAATGTACCTAGATAACTTTCATGCAGTTGCAATCAACATCTAAGAAAAGGAAGAAAAAACATTTAGCAGTAGTCCCATTGGTATCCCTGGCTTAGCAATACTCTGGGGACTCAGATGCCATCAAACATTGACCAGAGCACCTCCCTGCTAGCGGGGTGCTCAGGGTCTCCTAGCATTGTGGGTGGCACTGTGCAGTCCCTTCTAGTGACTGCATAGAACTCTGCCTGCCATAAGAGAGGAAAGATGAGAAGGTGAAAGAGCTCTACCTGGGAAGGTCCACACCATAGTGGCTCCGTGAGATGGGCAGCAACAGAATTGTCAGAGGACTTAGGGATCCATGTTGAGCCCCCATGCGGTGTCTTCTCTAACTGGTTCATGGGGTTTGTTCGGATGGCGCATGTGCACAGGGCTGCAGAGCTACTGCGCATGCACAGCTGTCACCATCTTATGGATGGCAATCTAGCACATCAGTGCCTCTCTACATCAAAGGCAACAGTCGGCACCTACAGTCCAAACTAAAGGGGGTTCCTGTCAGGTCACAGCATAGAATCAATTGGAAGCAAGCTTCTGCAGTGAAGAGTGGGTAAGCAGGGCAGGGGCTCCCGGAACAGACTGCCATGTTTGTAGTCCAATAAGAACTACTTGGGCAGCCATTTTAGCAGTTCTGTGGGTACTATCCAAGCAGACCATACTAACAAGCAGTGTGGGGAAGCACAGAGAGAGGATAGTGAGGGCTCAGTTCATTTTAGGATACTAAGAGCCCTCTCTCATTATGTCTCCCAGGAAAACCATGGTCACGATGAGGATTTGCAAAACATGTAAGATTCCACTACTGCCAGCTAACCTGAGCCAGCTGTGCCCTGACTGCACGGATGAGGAGTTATCAGAGCACTCCGACATGTCCAACCTGGACCATAGCTCCTTGTCCCAGGGTGCGGCACCCACCAGCACCCTATTTAGGGAGAATTCACAACTGGATACAGCAGCCCTACTCTTACAAAACCAGCAGGTCATGAACACTCTCATTCAGCAACAGCAACAGTTTATGTCAGCCATCCTCCAAAAGCTGACAGTTCTCCCAGCCCAAGCTGCTAACAGGACCGACACCCCAACTTACCAGAGCACACAACTCCCCATCCCAATTCAGAAACCCAGAAGAATCAGGGGAGAAGTCTGATACCCAATCCAACGGTGGGATGGAGCCACAGGAACTAATGGAGCAGGACCCACAAATTCTGATGGCAAAAGTTTGCATTCCTGACCAGGTCCCAAATATGGTGAAGGCCATAAAGGAGACAGTAGGCTTTACAGACCCACCTGTGGAACCCCCATTTAAGCTAATTGCATTATTATATGTGGTTCATAACTCAGTACTTATGCTACGTACTGTAGCTGAATGATGTAGGTTGCTTGGATACAAAGACCAGACCGGTAAGTAGAGCAATGCTTATGAGTTATTAGTCTTATGAAATGATTAGTGCTTGGAAACTTCAGCATGGACATGAGGAAGTCAGTGATTATAGTACATGTGAACTGGATGGTATGTTCAAAGTGCTTAGATGCTTATACTGGTGAGTAAATTGTTATGACTTGATCTTTTGGCCTTTCTCTGTATCCCACCTCAGGAAGAAGGCTTAGTTGAGTAGTATGAGACCCCCCAAAAGAATTAATATCGTATGATTATCTCCTTGAACTGTGGAGAGTGTGACCAGTAGCACGCAGGAGAGAAAAAAAACCCTTGAGGGGGAACCTCTGAGGACCCATGGCTACTGACCTGCCCGTCCTTCTGGGCATACTAAAGGAGAGTAATCCTAAGTAATAATTTTAATTTAATCGGCTAATCTGAAATCCAAAGTTGTAGATCCTGATCCAGTGAAATGGAAATCTGAAGAAAGTACTGAATATTGAAGTGTCGGGTGAACATAGCAGCATCCTTATAGTAAACTCCTATTCCAAGAATCCATGTCCAGGGCAGAATGATGGTAGACTGGAATCTATGGTCGATAATAATTAGAAGCTTCGAAGTTGCATTGGTGAAGCGCTCCAGCAGGCGAGGATGTCTTCTCCGAGGAGAACCAGCAACCAAAGGCTAAGTGTCCATATCCAGAGTAGGAGGACACTTGGCTCATGTTCTGCTTGGCAAGCTTTGCAAATAAAGGCCTTGTTGATGAAGCACAGGAACTGGACTCATGCTACATGATCTGGAGAGGGCAGAGCAGTAGGAACCTCCGATCCAGAGTAAGGACGCAGATAAGTGAATTAGGTATAGCTCTTAGTGCGAATAGCTAGACATAAGTTAGATGTACCTCCAGATCTCGAGGGGCGAAGTAGGTTATAGAATAGGTGAGTCAGTCTTGATGAACTTCTAGGCCCTGTAAGGGCGAAGCATTTAATATGAGCAAATAGTGTAAATAAGTGGACCTGTACGTAGGTCAGTAGTAGTAGTAATTAAATCTGCATGATGCAGATGTAGTAGTAGAGGAGTAGTACTGCATAGATTATATATGGTATACAGCGAGGAGCATGAGAAAATGGTAATTGCACAGGAATCGAAGAGCTTCATCTGGTGATCCAAATAACTGCATAGTGATGTAGATTTCCACGTTTCGAAAGCCAGAATGGTATAGTAGCTAGAATTGACTTGGTGAGAATAGTCTGACGAGTCCTGAATAGTCGAGCTTATGAGTCATAACTGGTGATAACTGAAGAGGCTGAGTTGAAAGAAGTAGCATTGTCACAGGGTCCTAGAAGCCTTAGAGCACAGATCATGAGATTGAAAGTCTTCTGGATAAGCTCAACTAAGTGTCCTGGTAGGAGTGTAGTAGTAATAATTCATATGACTAAAGCGGCAAGGCATAAGCATCCAAGGAATAGATGTTGAATAGCTAAACAAATCCAGATGTGAGTCCATAGTAAAAAAGGAGGTCCTAAGGCTGGCTGACACGGTGGGCAGGCTGGCACAGAGTAGAATATGTGAACCTCCAGGCCTTAATGGTGGGCAAGGCAGGTATAGAGTAAAAGTAGTCAAACCCCCAGGCCCAGATGGGTGAAACAGGTCAAGTAAGCAGGCGAAAATGTGTTAATAATAAGTTCAAGGACCTCCAGCCCATGGGGGTGCAGGCCATTTGAAGTGCACTGTGGTGACACCTCCAGCCACATGGGGCAATGCAGGTTGTAGAGCAGTGGTAGAGAGTAATAAAAGTGTCGAACCTGCATGTAATGCAGAAGTAGTAGATAAGGAGTAAAGAATAGATTGCATAAGGTACTGAAAATGGTAGCATATCCTGAGTCAGTTTCATGCAGAGTAGTAATATAGTCTAAGGCAGACTTATGAGAGCAGTGAAAGGTGCTGTAGACTGTTGTATCCTGAAGATCGAGGAAGGTAAAGACTGCAGTGAAGAGACCTGGGCAGATGAGTTGGCAACTTGACCAGAGGTAATAAGCATCATGAAACTGTATTAGATCAATGTCTTAGGCTTAAGCTAAACTAAGGAAGGCAGTATAGAACAGAGCTCAGCAGGGAGTTCTGGTGGACACAGTAGTAGTAACTCCGAAGGAGTTGAAGTAGCATGATGAGAAGTATCCAAGAATTGAGGTGAATATCTTGATGTAATCCAGAAATAAATCCAGTGGGAGGAAGATGCTTATCCTCGACAAGTGAAAGTAGGTGTGAGTAAGCAAGGTGAAGACTGCAGTGTCCAGAACTGGAGTAGTGTGACTGAAGGCGAGACACCACTGGCAATGCGTGAAATCCTGATAAAGGTCTGAGATGAGTAAGAGACATGGATGAAGGCTTCTGGCAGACGGATAGCTGATGAAATGCCCAAGGGAGTAAAACAATCAGAAGGAGGCAGCTAAGCTTGAGTAGTAGTGATAAATCCAAATGAAGTGAAACAACATAGGGAGCATCCAGAGACATTGATGTAAAAATCCTAGACATTGTCTGATAGAAATCCATAATGGAGCAGATGGGATGGAGAAGTGCAGACAAGCAAGGTGAGAGCTGGAGCATCCAAACTCGATTGGCATGACTGGAGAGAAGACATCCTGAAGTGTCCAATCGTGATGGCATGCCGGGTGAGGCCCCCGCGTGGCCATCAGTGCGACCTGACCCCACATAGGTAGGTGAAGGAGAGTGAGGTAAGCTAGACTCCACACAGGCTAGCATGAAGAGTGCCACCACGGAGGGCTGCCCAGCTGGATGGCTATCCCAGGCTGATGCTGCATGCAAGTTAGTTGAGTTACAGAATACGTAGCACATAAAGGAAGCCAGCTGTGCCGTTGAGCACTTCTAATGATTGGGAAATATGATTACATAGTGGGCCTTGTATGGTTTGTGAGAAGGAAGGTCCATCATGTTGAAGTCATAGGTTATAGATTGTGCCCAGAATAGCTCAACCATGATGAAGAACATCATGCTAGAGGGGAATGTTCAAAATAGATGCAGCAAGGCAGCAAAAGGGCTTGGCAAGTGAGAAGGGGATGGTACAGTAATGGCAGTAGGTACTCACATAAGCGAAGAATAGTACTGGTCTGGAGCCTGCAACAGGTAGTCCAGGCAGAAAAGGGCAATGAGCATAGGCAAGAGGTGGTCTGCCGTGCAGAAGATGCTTAGTTTCATGCGGAATAGCCAAGGATAGCCGATAGAGGAGGCAGTGCCTAAAAGCACTCCCAGTGAACAGCTGAAAAGGGAGCTGTTAAGTAAATTACTTTGTTACTGCCTCTGTTTACTACAGATGGATGGGGACTCCTGCTGGCCTGGTGTGTATCCTATGGCTTCTATGAATCCTAAGACCAGCAAGTGCAGATGATGTAGCAGTATAAATCAGTCTCTGTGGCAAGGAAATAGGTAACTATACTAACGGGTGTAGTGAGTTACGGTGTAAGCAAGGGTAAATGATGAACAGGTTGAGATCTAGGTATGGCAGGTAACGGTGCAGCAATATAAACCCCTTTGATTTTTTAAATACAGTAGTAGTCACAGGCACTGCCAGCTATTTCATGAAATTTATGTGATATTTCCAGATATATCTAATGCTTTCTCCATTTCTACAGTAGGGGCAGCAGAGAGAAACTCTTTAGAAATTTCGCAAAATATCTGGAAATGGTTGGCAATGTCTATGGCTACTACTGTAAATGCAGTGTTTTGAGCCCAGACGTTGAAGCATGGGGGCTGACAGGTAAATGATAGCGCAAGAGTACATACGGACTGGTAAACCAGGTTTGAAACTATGCTTGCGGTTGCACACTGTTGAAACGGAGTGAGTCCCAATAGACAAGCAGCTTGCTGAATGATCGGATGTGCGGATGTGCAACAGCAGCGGTGAAGTTAACCTATGAACCCTGTCTAGCTAGGAAGCAGACTGAAATTCAATTTGAGGTAGCGGCATTCAGCTATAGCAGAGGAGGAGCAAAGTAGTGCAAGGAGTGGAGATCAGAAAATTCCAGCCATCGAAGCAGCAATGTAGGTATGACTCGGCGGTAGCATGGCAACGGCTCTCCGAAAGGCAGAGGCTGGGAAAGGAATAAATATAGGAGGAGGGAGGCAGTTGAGGAGAGGGTAGGAAGGGAAGGAATGAGCAGGTGAGATGGAATAGGGAATTCCAAAAGAAAGGACAAAGAAACACACAGGAAACAATGGAGGAGCAGCAGGGCCAGGGGGCAAACGAATGCAAAAACAAGCAAGGAGGCACAGGAACAAGGGGAGGGGGTAGAAATGGAGGAAAGGTCAGCCGAGCACGAGCAATGCCACCAGTAAGTGCAACTTGCTTTAAACAGAGCAGCTGTAATCCGAAAGTTTAAGTAAGTTGTGGGGAAGGAGCTCTTCACCCATGTAACTACAGGCATCTGCCTTTCCATTAAACCCAGCTCCAAAAGCCTCAAACACTTTCCCTATCTGTGTGTCAGTCCAAGAGGTAGTGCAGAAGGAATGGGAAGCACCGGAACCCACAAGGATCCCAGAATGTAGGTCCTGGGACAAGATGTACCCCTTCCCAGTGGACGAACTGAAGTCATGGTGCATGGCCCCACAGGTGGACCCACAGGTCACCTACCTCAGCAAGAAAACAGTGCTACCAATGAAGGGCACCTTGTTGCTCAAAGAACTGACTGACAAAAGGCTGGAGGAACTGCTCAAGAAAAACTACAAACTGGTGGGGCTGGGGCTCAGGGCAGCCACAATGGAGATATACACTACAAAGGCCCGGGTCGCCTGGCTACCAAGATATACAAAAAACACACGCACCTTATTCCCTTGAGAGGACCTTCATGGACCAGTCCATGCTGGCTGTGAAATGTCTGGTGGACATGGCAGTGGATTTGCTGGATTTGCTGAGAATAAATGCCAGGTCCATGGCCATAACCAACAAGGCCCGTCGCCTCATCTGGATGAAAATATGGGACATGGACTTAGAATAATAGGCCATGCTTTTAAAAATTCCATTCAAGGGAACATTTCTCTTCAGGGAAGGGATGGAGAGATTCCTCAAAGGAAAGAAAGAAGGCAGGGAAATAATATAAGACTAACAATCAGCAGATACTTTACCTACCAGATAGGTTCAGGTCAAGAAAGAGTCACAATTTATGTGACAAAAGAAACAATTATAGCATGAATAACTACCAGAGCCAATGCCATCAAGGCAGCAGGAACCAACAGTACCCATCCAGACGTAAACAGGTTTCTCAAAGCGGCCAACATCATAAAACCTAGTCCCAAGGCCACCACAACACCTTGGGACCTAGTGCTGGTACTCCAAGTGCTAACGTTGCACGCATTCAAACTTATATGGGAAATAGACTTAAAATGGATAACACTAAAAAACAGCCTTGCTAGCAGCAATATGTTCAGCTAAACAAACATGCCAGCTACAAGACCTAGCCTGTGATGTGCCATTCCTAGTGTTTCACCAGGACAGGATCACTGTGAGTACAGTGCCTTCATTTACAACCAAGGTTAACTCAAAATTTCACATGTTCCAGATCATAGATCTTCCAAACAAGTTACCAGAAGAAGACACCTCACGACAACCAGAATGTCAAGCTTTTGGTATCAAGAATCTCTTAATAACCAATCTAACCAGAATGAAGGACTTCTGAAAGACAGACCAAACTATTAGTCCTATTCAATGGCAAGAGAAAAGGCAACCCCACTTCTAAATCTATGATTGTATCTTGGCTGAAGGAAGCTATCACTTTGGCATACAAGAACAAGGACTTGGTGCCCCTTAGCAGAATAAGACCCCACTCAACCAGAGAAGTTGCTACATTATGGGCAGAACACAACCTAGTGGCCATGGATGAAATTTGTGCAACTTGGGTGTCAACGCACACCTTTATAAGACATTACAGACTGAATTCTGTATCCGCCAAGAGGGAAAATTTCAGCATGGCTGTACTAAGAACAGCATTAAGCCAATCAGCCTCTCACAAACTATCTCCTCCTCCCTGGCTGGGATTATATACTGCTTTTTACAGACCCAGTGAGTAAGATTTGGAGTGCCTCAGAGATTTCTCCCCACAATGGTAGTTTACTCATCTGGTAAAGGTGATTGTGGGAGAACATCTCTGAGCACTCCACATCCCTCCCTGATGGGAAACAGTTTGAGACTGACACCAAAATATGACGGAAACATTTTTTGGTTTTATACCAGCATGCCATAATGGCCGGTTCACATTAGAATGTACTCAATAGGAATTAAAATGAAACATTTGGACTGGCCCAGTGGCACTGAGGGTTGAGGTGCTGGACGCCACACCTTGTGCTATGCCAGTGACCCAGGTTTGGGAACGGACCTGGGTCATCGGGAGTCGGTAGAGAAGGGAGAGGATGGAGCATCCCATAACAGCTCTCCTCTCTCTGGGGTGTGCAAGGGGAAATGCTTCACTCTGCAGTGGTGCCTGATGGTAGTCAGGGGCACTGCAGGAGTGGCGCACGAAGGGGGTTGGAGCACGGCAGATGTTGTCATGCTAGTGCATTGATATCACTGCACATCTGGCTTCAGTAGGATGTAAACACCAAGTGGGGCAGTCACGGTGGCTGATGGCCATGCCCTGTGCCCCCAGGACCTAGAGAGGTGTGCCCTCCAGGTATTGGATCTGGGTCCCCGAGGGGGGATACACTATGTGCCAGCCTGTGTGGAGGACAGCATGTTGCTGACCAGACCAGGGTCTGGGGGTGTGGGTGTGGGTGCCAGCGGCCGGATGACTTGCCATGCCCGCTCCACAGAAGGAGAGGATAAAGTATTTTATATATATATATATATATATATATATATACAGTATATATATATATATATATATATATAAATGAAACATTTGCATGACAAAAGAGTGTGTCATATGTAACCTCGATAGCCAAGATGGCCAAATATGTATTTTTCTCCCCGAGTATGCAGGCACAGCTATGGAAGAGGTCTAACTGACCAAGCAGGGACAGAGGAGGAGTATGGCAGGGGCTAGACTTCTTTAGAAGTCACGTGTGCAACAAAGCCTATCAAGTGGCTTGGAGACCCAGTAAGTAAGGTTTGGAGTGCCTCAGAGATGTTCTCCTGCAATCACCTTTACCAGGTGAGTAAACTACTATTACTTTTTTACTAAGCACTTGGAGAGACTATCAGAAGGTGGCAGCAGAGAGCACAAACCATGAGGTAAATAGCACCATTCTTTTTTTTTTTTTGTATATCCTACTTTTGCTCCCTCCACAGCCTGAGCATCCTTCTGGGGTGCTTGCTTGACTAGGCCTTCTACTCCCTGCCTAAACCCCTCATCTACAGGACTACCCCAACCACCCAGGCAGGCCTAGAGCCCCCAGATCACCCCTCAGAGTGGGTCCACCCTCCCTTGGTGGCCTATCTGGAATTAGAGAGACCTTACCTAGGGGCCGGGTTGGCCATGGAGTCTCTGCAATGATGGGTCGGTGGTGGGATGTGGGCCTGTCCCTGAGCCCTCTTCATCTCTGCAGTGCTGTGGCAGGGGATTTTCCATTTTTTTGTTTATACCTAGGAGTGTGGCAGTGCAATGACATCAGCACAGCAACGCCACAGACGTCCGTCACACTCCTCCCCTCTACTTCAGCTCTAAGCATAAGTAGTGCCTCCGGCTATCACCGGGGGCTGCTACTGTGGTGAGTGGGCCCTGGATCCCTCCCTGGAGAGAGGAGAGCAGTCCTCCAGATGCTTGATCCTCTCTTTCCCCTGCTGACCCCCGGCGTCTGAGCTCGTTCCTGAACTTGGGTCATCAGTGTGGCACGAGGTCAGATGACCAAAGCCTCAGCCCTCAGCACCACTGGGCCAGCCAACAGCACCATTCTTAAAGGGACACTGTCAACCCCTTTAGGCCTCAAACTGTCCCTAGTTTAAAAAAACATATTTTAAGATTGTTTGCATTCTGTAGAATATGCTGATGTGGCAGGAAGTTTGATTCTGATTATTTTTTTTTCTTTTTAAAAGTGTAAGATAGACTGCCCATCATACTGGTGTTACCAAACCAAAATGTGTTTGTTTACATTCCTTAATCAACTCCCACTGCATCTTTCCTGGACTTGGGAACACATCAAACATAGTCTAGCCACTCAGGATGCAGTGGGAGCAGAAGAGATTATTGCATCATGAGTTGCTGCACTGCTTGGTGGTGTTCCTAATGTTCAGGGAGTGAGCGGTAAGCACAGATCAAGGATTTGAAACAAAAAAAGATTGGGTATAATTAAGTTTGCCAATTAAAGGGCAAGCCAGGTTGTCCCAGGCCCCTCCCAGAAATCAAGGTAGGAAGCCAAGGGCTGTGGGGGGGGAAGGAGGAGGGGAAGGATCCAGTGACATCACAAGGCAGGGGAAGGGACAAGGATGAGTGTCATGGGGCCTGGGGACTGGCTTGGGGGAAGGGGCCATCAGTGGTCCTGATTGGGGTCCTAATGGGCTATTTAAGGGCAGCTCACAGGCAGCTAGCCCTCTTTTACGCATATATTTTACAGATTCAGCACATTCATTGGTGAACAAGGTAAGGCACAATCAGTTTAACTAGGCTTCTACAGGCCATGTGGTGGTAGCCTGGCTAGGCCTAGTGGGAAGTGTGTGGTTTTTAAAAGGGCCAGCCATGCAGATACAAGATTGATTTTAAAAAGTATGTTAGCAACTGCTGTGGTTTTGTTGCTTTAAGGAATTGTTTTTCAGTATTTGTGTGAGAAAGAATGTAGCAACTGCTGTGGTTTTGTTGCTTAAGCTAGCCAGAGGCTAGAGCATGGCCTGGCTACAGGCTGTAGGGGCCACTTTTAATACAGAATGGAATTTTTGTGGTTTAAGGTATTTATTTCTAAGATTTGTTTAAAAAAATAAAAGATACACTGGAAGATTAGCCTCTGCTTGCTAGCTGTTATTAAAAAAAAAAAAAAAAAAAAGGTGATTTAAGAATTTATGGTTTGTTGATTAATATGTTAAAGCAGGCATTGCATACAGACAAATCACAGGCTGGTTGGGTGAGAGGTTTTTGTCTTGGCCTGCTGGCCACATGGCCGACTGCATGGAATTTAGGGCCTAGTACTCCGGTTCAGGCAGCCAGCAGAGTCCTTTTGTAAGGGAGTTTTTGCTAGAGCAAGGGAGTGCCAGTATTTAATACAGAATAAACTTTTCATGGTTTAAGGTATTTATTTCAAAAATTTGTAAAAAAGAAAAGATATGCTGGAAGACTGGCCGCCGCTTGCTAGCTGTTGTTAAAAAAACAAACAAAAAAAAAAAAAGTGATTTAAGAATTTGTTTTGCTGATTAATAGGTTAAAGCAGGCAGTGGAGACAGACACATTTCCTGAGAGGTTTTGTCTTGCCTGATGGAGACTAGAAAGTAAATTATTTAAAGGATTAATAAAGATAAAAAAGAGAATATAGGCTTAGGGGCCTGCTGACCACATGGCATGCCAGGCCCAGTAAACTATATATGACATTTGACTGGTTTTAAGAATTGGGCTTAACAAGAATGTTTATTTTCAACAATTTTTTTTCCAATTGTTTAACGAGGAGTAGCACACTAAGCTGAAGGCTTGTTTACAGGTGCGACCTGGGAGCACAGGGAAGTTAAGTGATTTGCTCAGGGTCACACAGTATGCAAGTGGGAGCTGTGGGATTCAAACCCAGGTCTCCAGATTTGCAGCTCAGAGCATTAAACCACTGCACAATACTGCCTCCCGAATTTTAAAAAATGCACAATAAGAGGCATTTAAAAAAAAAAAAGATAACATTTGTAGGTATTTAGGATGATCAGTTAGGGGCTAGGGAAGCAAAATTAAGTAAGTAGTGACTTATTAGTTGGTTACTGCTGGTTGAAAAATGAAGCATTCCTTTTTCACCGAGTTTGGGAAGGCATTCTTGGTATGCTGGATGTTAGTGTTTTAAATGGAATGGTTTTAGTAGCATTTATGCTTTAAAAAGGAGCGCATCCTAGGCATTTGCTTGGCGTTTTGCATTGAAGCTGAGCAGTGGGATTGTTTGTAGAGGTTGATACTGTTTTAGGATGGGACTTTAGTGTGGTGATGCTAGTGTGGGGACAGTCGGTGAAGCATGTCTCGCCTGGTTTATGTTTTGAATGCAGCCACAGGATTTAGTTTGGAATTTGTAGTGGCTCCCTCTTCTTATTTCTCTACCTGCCTTTGGTTCTACTGGAAGATGGACAGGTGGGGTGATGGGGCCATGGGCATCTCTCATGCCTGTCAGGAGCTTTAGTATCAGTATTAATCGGGCCAGCACAAGGGTAGAAGTCCTAGTGCCTGGGGGGGGGCTTCAGGTCAAATCTGTGTCACACACAAGTAGTTTCCAAGCTCTGGTCCCCGTGGGCTGTGGGTTTTAGGCACCGTTCACATGGAAAGGCCCTTGGCTGGTGGCCTAGGCTCTGTGTGTCATGGGGAAAGCTTTGGGGGGTGTTGATCTTTGGTTGCAGACAACCCCCAGCATGGGGCAAGCCCGGCTACTGCCGGAGGCATAGCACTGGGGTGAGTAGTGAACAACCCCCAACGTGAGGCAAGTTTGGCTGCATCCGGAGGCATAGAGCCAGGGTGGGCCAGCAGAGAGAGGGCTGGTAGAACCTTGGTTTGACATGTTCTCTTATTTCCACACATAGTAATTTTACAGAGATGGCACCCAAGAAAAAACAGATGACCAGCAGGAGGATAATGGAGAAGGCCACTAAACTGATGGGACAGATGTCAGAGCTCATGGCGGTGGCAAAATGGAAAGAGGAGGAGGAGGAGGAGGAGGAGGTGCAGTGGAAACAGAAGGATCGGGACAAACTGGTGGGGAAAGGGCAACCAGCTAAGAAGCCCCGAGGAGCGAGGGCCAACCCCGAGCCAGCTGCGGTTCCATGGCCAGAGCTGGAGCTGGATAACGAAAGCCTGGATGGGAGTAAGGACATGGTGGATATCACGAAAGATGGTAACCTCGGGGAGTACTTGGAGGGGCTGCTGGGGGACATGGGGGAAGCAGGGATAGACAAAATGGAAAAAGTGCTCCAAGACATAAGAGGAAAGAAGGGGGTTGGGGACCGGGGGCCGGGGGCACAAGCCAGGGGCCAGAAATACAATGGACCCCAGGACTCACGTTGGGTGACCACATGTCAGCCTCACTGAAGAAGTGGATATGGACTGGCACGGGGTCATTATGTCATAGACATATTGCCACATGGCACAGTCATGCTATAATTTATGCCATGAGGCATATGTCTTTGTTCTGTGGGGTCTCCACCCCACCTCCTGCTAGGGGGCTATGTCCCCGCCCACCCACTAAAGATTCTCAACTCCGGGGTCCAACTCAGGGAGCGCACAGGTCCGGTTTCACCATAATGCCGTACGTTAAGCGTGCGATATAATGACCTGGTGTGATATGGGGAAAGGGGAGTTCAAGGACATATTCAATTGGTGGACGACAATACAGCCAAGAAGTATGAGCAGAAGGAGTAGGTGAGAAAGTCTGAGATGGCCATGGCGCTCACAGTGGTGGGCCTCAAGGTAGAGGAGGCAAAATGGAATGGGAAAACTTTTGATAATTGGCAAGCAGGGTTCATGGTATATAGCGCCACAATCCTGGAAAACAGGTTAGAATTGGCCATCCCACTACTGACCTACATGGCCACCATCAGGGACTCATACAAGGCCAAGTTGGGTTTTAGATGGCTCAAATATGATCAGGCCTTCCGGAGGTGCATGGCAGCAAGGGGAGACTGGAGGTGGGACAGTACCCATTCCAAGTTGTGGGTTAAGACCATGTCCATGTCAGGCCAGGGAACTCCAGCTGGGGGGACACCAGGAGGTGGGCCATGCCGGCCAAAGGAGCAAAACCCTGTTGGGGGTTCAACAAGGCATCCTGCAACTGGGCACACTGTAAATTCAAGCACATTTGCTCTAGATGCGAGGAGCACACCTGTTGACGACCTGCAGGCAAGGGCGGGAGAGGGGAGGACAGGGGAGTGGCCATCAACAGGACCTCCCCTTTTAAGGAAGCAGGGGGAGGCTTCAACAGAGGTAGGGGGCACAATAGGGCAGACCCCTGGGCCACCTATGGTTATTAGACAGGAGCAGGAAAGGGGGAGGTGGGGATACTCGCTGGCCTGCACCCCCATTGTATGTGAGGTGGTGGAGGCTTTGTCCCAGAAGTACCCAGACAGGGATGTGGGTGAGAACCTCCAAATGGGTTTTAGGGAAGGTTTCCCACTGTTTCCATGGGCCGCAAAGAGGGACAAGTGCCAAGAACCTGGGGTCGGTGACAGGAAAGAAAGGGGTGGTCAGAAAAGATAAGGAAAGAGATAAGGGCAGGGCAGGTGGAGGGGTCGCTGGTGGTGCCACCTTCCTCCAAATTCCGGATATCTCCCTTGGGATGGTCCTCAAGAAGCAGGCAGGTGAATGCAGGCTGATTCACCATTAGTCATACCCAGAAGGGCAATCTGTGAACGACGGCATTCCAGACCACCTGCTAACTGTATCTTATGCCTCATTAGATCAAGCAGTAGAGCTGGTTAGGGGCAATAAAGGGGGCCTGGTTGGCAAAAACAGACATAGAGTCCGCTTTTCAGCTGCTGCCGGTCAGCCTGGCTGACTGGGACCTGCTGGGGTTCCAGTTCAAAGGGGACATTTACATTGCCAAGGCCATGCCCATGGGCTGCTCGGTGGCCGGTTCGAAGTTTGAGGCTTTCAGCTCATGGGTCCAGTGGGTGTTGGGGAGAAATATGGCCACAAGAGGATAGTGCAATACCTGGATGATTTTCTGATCATTGGGGGAAGCTGCGCAGAGACGGAGGGCATGTTGGGGGGGCTTCACAGTGATATGTGAGCAGATTGGTATCCCACTGGCACAAGGGAAGACTGAGGGTCTGGATTGTAAGCTGGAGTTCTTGGGGATCGAGGTGGACATGGAGCAAGGTTGTTTCCGGCTACTGGGGGACAAAGTGGCTAGGGTATGGGGGCTGCTGGCACAAGTAATAAGGAGGCGGAAGGTGCCGCTGGTACAAGTATAGCAGCTGCTGGGGCGCCTTAGTTTTGTATGTAAGGTGATCAGCCTGGGGAATGCATTTATGAGAAGGCTAGGCAGGGTGACCAAGAAGGTGAAGAAGCCACACCACTGGGTGGACATCTCAAAGGGATTACGAGAGGACCTCAAGGTGTGGAAGGAATTCCTAGACCAGTATAATGGTGTAACTTTCTGGCAGACAGAATGGGAGTGTAACACGGACCTAGAGCTATACACCGATGCCTTTGGGGCACTCAGAATGGGAGCATATTTTAAGGGAGAATGGATGGTGGAGGCCTGGCCAAGCCAATGGGGTGTGGAAGGCCTGTTCAGAGACATTGTGTTTTTGTAAATATTCCTGATTTGGATGGCCATGGAGATGTGGGGAGAGCAGATGAGGGGAAAACGATTCATCATGCTGTGGTGCGATAATAAAGGGGTGATGGAAGTCAACAACAGGCAGGGCAGGAACATGGAGACAGTGGGCTGAGTAATGAGGAGGTTGGTACTGTTGGGGCTGAAGCTGAATGTGTCATTCAAAGCACAGCATATCCCGGGGATCAAGAACGACTTGGCTGATAGTCTTTCCCACTTACAGTTTGACAGGTTCCGGAGTCTGGCGCCACAGGCAGCAACACACAGGACCAGGGTCCCAGACTGGATGTGGGGGATTGGAAGTCCACTGCAAGGGCACTATACCAGGGCTCCTGGGCAACCAGGACCCTGAGGGTGTACGAAGGGGGTTGGGCCTGCTTCCAGGAGCTTAGAGCTAGACAGGGATGGGACAGGGCAGAACCGGTCCAGGACAAGCAGGTCAAGAGGTTTGTGGTAGAAAAAATGGGAGTTGGGGATGGCGCACTCCACGGAAGTGGTTCAGTAAGCAGGAGTGAGCTGGGCATGCCTAGAAAAGGGTGGCCAGATGCCATGGTGGGCAGGATGGTCAAGAGGATGCTCGCCAGATGGCAAAGGGGACAGAGGAGCAGGAAGGATGGCAGGCACCTGATTGGGGGCCAACTGCTGGACAAGGTGTTGGGGCCACATGGAGCATGTGCAGCTCAGCCCAGGAGTCCTGCCTTTTTAGGGCAGTCTTCACAGTAAAGGCAGCTGGTGCATTCAGGGTGGGGGAGGTGGTGACCCCCTGCAAAGGGGTGCCCGAACTCTCATTACAACATGAAAAGGTACGGGTCGAGGGGGACACAATCTCCATTAGTTTGGCCAGATCAAAAATGGACCAGAAGGGGCGGGGGGCCACAGTGACCCTGGACAGGAAGCCCGGGGCACTGAATTGCGTGGTGGCTGCATGGGAGGAGTACGAGAACCACAGGAGCAGTGCTGGAGGGGCGATGTTCCGGCATGGGGATGGAAGGCCAGTCACAGCATTCCAGGTGGGGGCAGTAATGAGGAAGGTGGTGGTCTTTATTGGGGAAGAGCCGAGGAAATTTGCCCCACACTCTTAGGATTGGTGCAGCCTCAGAGGCGGCAAAATGGGGGGACACAGTGGAGGAACTGAAAGGAATTGGCTGCTGGAGGTCAGACAGTTACAAATGGTATGTCAGGTGCTAACAAATGATGACTCACTCTATTTTCTTTTGTTCCCATGGCAGGTACCAGACAGAAGGTGTGGATCATGGGGCATTCATTTCTGTACTGGGCAGAACAGTTTGCAGCCAGCACGGGCAGAGGGACCCAACTGCACCAAGAGTCAAATTGCACCAGAGTACAATGGAAAGGCATCAGGGGTATGAAATGGGCCCAGCTGTTGCCTCTCCTGCAGGAGTAGAAGGGGCAATGGAGCAGGCCAGAGTGCATAGTGGTACACCTGGGTGGCAACAACATGGGAGGGATACCCTGGGGGGAGTTAGGGCAACAAATGTTGGGGGATTTTGAAACCATTTGAGGGTGTTAGCTGAGCTTGACCATCGGCTGATCCGAGATCACATCCAGGAGGGTATGGAGGGGAGCCAAGGATGTCAAGCTTATAGAAAAGGTCAGGAAGTAGCTCAACAGAAGGGTGGCAAGAGCAGTCATAGAGATGGGGGGTTACACATCCAGCACAAGGCCATAATGTATGAGCAGGTGGTGATCTACAGATTGGACAGGGTGCAGCTGACCGAGTTCAGAATGTGTTTATTCTTAAGGCCGATTAGTGAGCTAGTGGGGAGGATAGCTCAAAAAGGCCTGAGGTTTTAACCCGCAAGAGGAGAGCCACGCCATCCAAGTGCAAGCGGGAGGTGGGGCAGTGGAAGAAATAAAAGGGGAGGGGGCTTGAGGTGGGGGTGGGAGGTAGGACCATGGGCTGGGGGCAAGGAGCCCAGGTGAGGATTAAAAGGGGGAAGGGGAATATGTCTGGGTGCTGGATAGAGAGTGTCTGGGCCTGGAAGGGGAGGCCTGGGTTCAGCAGGGTACCGGCCTGGTTCTGGTGACAGAGGAGGGGGTCAGATTCAGTGTCAGGACCCAGAAGAATGTAAGGAAGAGAACAACCAGGAGGAAGATGAGGTCAGAGGGAGAAGAATGTTGAAGACTAAATTATGTTATGATAAATGTATCTGATTGGACATGACAATTGAACTGTAGATGGATGGATTGTGCCAATAGAATTAATAAATATGTTTGCCAACGAGCATCCAAAGATTTCAAAATGGTGAGGTTGTGGTTCATATCTTGGGGGGGGTTCAAGGGACAATTAAGTTTGCCAATTAAAGGGTAAGCCAGGTTTTCCCAGGCCTCTCCCAGAAATCAAGGTAGGAAGCCAAGGGCTGCGAGGGGGAGGGAGGGCCAGTGACATCACAAGGTAGGGGCCGGGACAAGGGTGAACGCCATATGACAAGGAGCCCAGGAGCTTGGGGATTGGTCAGGGTGAGGGGCCATCAGGGTCCTGATTGGGGTCTGAATGAGCTATTTAAGGGCAGCTCACAGGCAGCTAGCCCTCTTGGTTGGGATTTTCCCACCCACCCACCCTATAAGGAGGGGGCATGGGGGACAGATTTTGGCACATAGTTTGGAGCAGGCAAGAATGGTTGGTGCCTGAGGGGCCCTGGGTCATGGGTGCCATATATATGGAGCTGTGAAGAGGCAGCTGAGTGCCAGGGGGCTAGGTGGAGCCCTTTCGGGGGGTACGGTGTGCCCAATGGACGAAAGGCATAACAAGGAGCACATGTGAAGGGTGATTGGGAGGAGAAGAGAAAAAGAGGGTAAAATAAATAAATGGGATGAGGGGGCTAGAGGTGGGGGGAGGGGGGTTAGGACCATGGACTGGGGGCAAGGAGCCCAGGTGTGGATTAAAAGGGGGAAGGGAATAGGTCTGGGTGATTGATTCAGTGTCCAGGCTTGGAAAGGGAGGCCTGGGTTCAGCAGGGAACCGGCCTGGTTCTGGTGATGGAGGAGGGGGCTGGATTCAGTGTCCGGACCCAGAAGAATGGAAAGAAGAGAACAACCAGGAGGAAGATGAAGCCAGAAGGAGAAAAATGTTGAAGACTAAATTATGTTATGATAAATGTATCTGATTGGACATGACAATTGAACAGTAGATGGATGAATCATACCTATAGAATTAATAAATATGTTTGCCAACGAGCATCCAAAGATTTCAAAATGGTGTGGTTGTGGTTCATTTCTGGGGGGGGGGTTCAAGGGACAATTATGTAATTACCACGCTTTTCAGTTCTACTGAGAAATGAGGTAGATTGAACCCCCAGCAACTCCAATGAATTTTAGAACAGGAAAGTAATCATAAAATGTGAATTTTCAACTTGAAACAGAATGTTTCAAAAAGGGTTGACAGTGTCCTTTTTAAAGGAGCCAAGTTAACACTGCTTGAACCACTAGCACATATATCACAGGTAATATTCCCCACTTAAATGTAAGGTAGTACTTCAAACAGAACAAGCAGATATTAACTCTGTTTTCTAATAGGGTAACCGAATCAACTTAGCAATTTGGATTTATTAAAGAAGTGTGCTGTAAGACTCAGAAGAGGCCATTTAACAGTCAGTTCACAGATTGTCTTAGGTAGTTTTGAAACCTTCTCAGGGTAACATCTCAGGGAAATAGCAGAAACCATTTTTGGAACTTTAGTGGTGGCTGGGTTCTGCAGTGCACCACTGATAATTGACTTGGTGACATCAGGTTAATCTCCGTACTGGTCTGCAGGATTCTTACTAAATCAGAGAGGAAGCAACAGCTGGTACAGTTTATTTTGCAGGGCTTTCACTCATTAGTTGGTTTACATGCCAATGCCTTTTTTTAGATTTGGTCCTACTTCTAATGCATCATCCAATCGATCCATTTGTGAATCAATCTTCCCAGCTTTCCATCTCTTATTCCTGTAATACCTGACTAAAACACTCTTTCCCACAAGAAACATGTGCAAGGGTGCACATCCTTTAGCTGTCATTTGATCAAACTTTCCATTTTCCACCTCCATCTGGAGATTAGGCTTCAGTAAATTCATTCACAATCTTAAAAGCCGTTCCAAGAACAGCATGGCTGAAGTCTGATTCATTGTAGCATGAACTGAGTCTCTGTAAACTAGCAAAAATGTATCTTCTAATCAATGGATCTAGACTCTCTGCTCAATGCTCAAATAGTTTAAATGTCTGAATGAATGTCTCTGCCAGATTATTCATGGCAGGATGGCACAGGGTTGATACAATGCATGCATTATCATTTCTTTTTATGAAAAGTTTGAAATTTTTCTGAAGTATGTTGAGCCCCATTATCAGTCATAACTTACTTAGTCACACCTGCTCTGACAAACAAGGTTTTCAATATTTCAATGGTCTGACCTGATGCTGCTGATTTACATAGAAATATAGAAACTCCTCATCTCCACCCTTTATAAACAGTTTTACTCTTTAAGCCCTAAAGGGATAACAGACATTTGTTATTAATGGCAATCTGCACATGGGGTGAATTGGGATGCTAAGGAGTGACAATCTGTTTGTTTACTATATAAATATATTAAACAGGACAGCTATTGTCTTATACAGTTTAACATATTACATGATCTTTGTTTCACTACCTATCATCTATTACAGATGGGCCAGTTGTCTTCCTTCATCTGCACTAGATGTAGCTTAGAGGAGGGAACCCTCTGGCATTTTTTATGGGATTGTGTCAAGGTGAGACAGTTCTGGGCTTCTATTGAAGTGCCTCTTGATCCCCTCCTGGGACTTAAGAAATTATTTACTCCCTCTATTTGTTTAATTGGAAAGGCTTTTGCCTGGAGTTCAGTGGCCAAGCAGCCAGCCACTCCCACTTCCTGAGCTATATAAGCAGTTCCTCTCAGCCTCATTGTGAAGCATTTTTTCTTTGCCCACCATCCTCCCCTCCTCCTCTTCCAGCAGCACGCTTCTCTCCTTAGAGGAATTCCTAAGGAACCTTTAGCCACGGGAATCATCCCGTGGCACCTCTAGGGGTGGAACCCTCTCCGAGGGTTCCTTGCCTTTCGTACCCCTACAGGGTGGTAATTCCTCTGGCATAGAGAGTGCGAACAGCCAAAACCAAGCTAACACAGTTTCACAAGCATAACACTATACTGGCTGTGTAGGACAGTGAATGAGATATTATAATGAAACAATCTTTAGTCCCACAAGGGGACACATGGCCTTAATTGCTGTAGCAGCTAAAGCAGTCCTTCTGCGACTCTGGCTTAATGACACTACCCCTTCTTCCTGGGAATGACACCAGGAAATCGTACAGGCATTGCAAATGGAAAAGTAGATTGCCTCTCTTCAGGATAGGTATGATTTATTTAAGACTAGATGAGAGTCCCTTTATACCTTGTTATCTGCTCTTCGGTAACAATTGGATGTTGTTTGGCACTTGTGTACCTATTCTTAGCACTGCTTCTTAGGTATTTGGAAAGATCTACCCAATGTTAATGTGGATGTGGTGCTCCAAAAGGGGTGGGGGTGGGCTGGATTTAAGTTCTTGATTTGTCTGGGTGGTTTCTTTATTTTCCTTATAATTTTTCTTTTTCCTTCCTCTTTTGATTTATTGTTCGACACTATGGTTTGGTTGTTTGTTCCACTATTTTCTTGTCCTCTGTGTTCTTTGGAGATATTTCTAAACTAAATAAAGTATAATAAATTAAAAAAAAAGGAAACACAGAAACTGACTGCAGATAAGGACTGCTTGGCCCATCTGGTCTACCCTTTCTCGTTGTGATTGCTTTCGATGCAGACCCTTCTAGGTCTATGGCACTTTCTCTTCCACCCCTTTCCTACCCTCTGTGATTCCCTTGTGCCTATCCCAGGCTTTTCTCACCACTGTTTTTGCCCCAGTACTTCCACTGGAAGGCTGTTCCAGGAATTCACCACTCTTTCTGCGAAGACATATTTTCTCACATCTCTCCTGGTCCTACCCCCAAGCTTCATATAGTGATCCCTTGTTCTAGAGCAACCTTTCCTTCAAAACATATCTCCTACCTGTACCTTATTCATTCCCATTAAATATTTAAAGGTCTCAGTCATACCACCCCTCTTCCTGTTTAGTTCCTTTAGCCTCTCCTCTAAGGGCTTTTGATGCAGACCCTAAACCATCTTGGTAGCCCTCCTCTGGACCGCCTCTACTCTGTCAATGTATTTCCTGACATGTGGTTTCCAGAACTGGACACAGTACTCCCGGTGGGGTCTTACCAATGACCTATATAGGGGCAACACCATTCCTTCTTCCTGCTGGTGATATCCCTACGTACAGACCCCCAGCATACCAGCATACCACTAGCTCTCATGATTGCTTTGTCACACTGTATGGCCTCCTTCAGCTCATCTAATTTGATTACCCCTAGGTCTCTTTCTTGCTTGGTCATTGCAAGTACATTTCCCCCGATTTTGTACTCCACTCCCAGGTTTCTGTGACCCAAGTGCATTATTTTGCACTTTTTTTGCATTACACCTTAGCTGTCAAACTTTTGACCA
Organism: Neoceratodus forsteri; assembly: GCA_016271365.2. Taxonomy (NCBI): domain Eukaryota; kingdom Metazoa; phylum Chordata; order Ceratodontiformes; family Ceratodontidae; genus Neoceratodus; species Neoceratodus forsteri. The sequence continues at coordinate 1,731,723,009 of CM057450.1, read as the reverse complement.
CTCCTCCACCCATTTTAAATCTTTCCATGCTTTGCACCCTCTCTGGAGTGTCCACTCTGTTGCAGATCTTGGTGTCATCTGCAATGAGGCAGACCTTCCCTTCCAGTTCATCGGCTATGTCGCTAATGAAGACATTAAGGAGGACTGGCCCCAATACTGACCCCTGAGGTACCCCGCTGGTTACCCTCCCCTCGTCTGAGTGAACTCCATTTACCACGACCCTCTGCCTCCTATCCCTTACCAGTTTCTTACCCAGGTTACCACCTTATTGCCCACCCCGATGCTACCCAACTTATTTACCAGCCTTCTATGAGTATCAGTGTCGAAGGCCTTACTGAAGTCCAGGTAGCCTATGTCCACTGCTCCTCCCTAATCCAACAGCTTGGTTACCAGGTCAAAAAATCTATTAGATCTGTTTGGCATGAACTCCCCTCTGTGAAGCCTTGCTGCCTCAGGTCCTGCAGTCCATTGGATTCCAGGTGTTCCATGATCCTTTCCTTTAATAATGTGTCCATCAGTTTCCCTACTATAGAAGTAAGGATGACAGACCTATAATTTCCTGCCTCCTCCTTGCTTCCATGTTTATAAAGTGGGCCTATGTCCACTCTTCTCCAGTCCTCTGGAACCATGCTTGTCTCCAGTGGACCCATTAAACAAGTCTGCCAGGGTGCCTCCAGTGCCTTCCTGAACTCCTTCAGCACTCTTGGATGCACCCCATCTGGCCCCCCTGGCTTTGTCCACCCTCAGATTAGTGAATGCTTTCCTGACCTTCTCCTCAGAAAAGGGACTGGTGTCCACTTCTCTCCGCTCAGAGCTCTTGGTGCTTATTTGTGGTCTCACCCCTTCTCCTTCTACTGTGAACACTAAGCAGAAGTATCTGTTAAGGATGTTTGCCTTTCCTTGGTCCTCCTTCTCCTCCTCTGTACAATCCCCCCCCCCCTTTTAACTGTACAGTCCTTTTCTTTGTCTTACTTTTCTCGCTAACATACCTGAAAAATGTCTTGTCCCCCTTTGATACTGTGTGAGCTATTATTTTCTCAGCCTGTGCCTTTGCACTCCTTACTGCTTTGCCTGCCTCCCTCCATTTCTCCAAGTACACTTCCCTATCCTCCTCTCTCTGGATCTCCTTATACCATCTGAAGTTCTGAATGCCACTGTTTCCCTGTTTTTGCCCTTACCATTTCTGTCACCTCCCTCGAGAACCATAATGATATCCACCTCCTCCTTCTGCTTTTGCTTACTTGCTTGACATGCAGGTTTGCTGCCTTACTATGTCCTTTTTTAATCTTGAACAGGAGCCTGCACTCGAGAAACCTGTAAAATTGCTCTAAAAAACAAAGGTGGTTTAGAAAGGCTTTAATGCCAAAGTAAGGAGGAGAGTGCACAGACAGAACCACACACCACACCATGACCCAGCGCTTTGAGCCAAAACTCTTTGTCATGGGGTGTCTTTTAACCCTCTTTTAATCTGGCCCCTTTGCCTCCACCCCACCAAGGACATCTCTCCCCACCAGGCCCTTTCGGATGCACGCCCTCATCTTGTAAAATCAGCCCTTCTGAAATCCAGGATCCTCGTCCTTGTGCAGTTGGATTCCATTGCTATTCTTACATTAAACCACACCGTGCAATGGTCACTGTTTCCCAGAGTACTTCCCACCCTGATGTCCACAACAATGTCCCTCTTCGTGAGCACCAGGTCCAGTATTGCCCCACACCAAGAGGGTTCACTGATTAGCTGCCTGAGGAATGTCCCCTGCAGGGAGTCAAGGATGACTCTACTTCCAGCTGATGCTGCAGCAGCGTGGCTCCACTCTATATCTGGCAGGTTAAAGTCCCCCATTAGCACCACCTCCCCCTTCTTAGCCATTTTACCTATGTCCACAAACATTTCTTTGTCTATGTCCTCCTCCTGTGTTGGAGGCCTGAATACCACTCCTATAGAAATGGTGGCTCTGTTTCCTGACTAAAGATTGGCCCACAACACCTCAACTCCCCTGAATTCCATGTACCTCCATCACTTTTATGGTTTCCTTAACATAAATCACCACTCCCCCACCTTTCCTTCCTACCATATCACTTCTAAACATCATGTAACCAGGTATGACCATTTCCCAGTCATGGTTGCCAGTGCACCATGTTTCAGTGATAGCCACAATATCCAGGTCTGCCTCAGACATGGTGACCTCCAGGTCTGGTATCTTATTTCCCAAACTTCAAGCATTGACACACATGGCTGTCCAGATTTTGTTAGTCCTTCTCTTGTCCTTTGCCACTTTTTCCTAGCTATTCCCCCTTCCTTACCTTTTTATATTTCCTGCTCCTCTCCCCTCCCTCCTCCTATGCTAATCCCTTGCTACCGTGATTGTCTTGTATTCTGGTGAGAATTGTTTCTTTCGGGATGTCTCTACCCTCTATCACAGCATGTAGGGGGGGGGGATTTCCACCTCCCCATTGCCTTCCACCACCCCCTCAGCTAGTTTAAATGTCCATCGAAGTAACATTTAAACCATCCACTGAGGACTACCATTCCCGGTCAGGATGGATGCAGGGCATCCCCCCAGTACAAGCTCTGATCCCTTCAGTTGGTGACCCAGTCCCCAGTGTAGCTACTACCCTCTGCTCTGCACCACTCCTTCAACCATGACTTGAATGCCTCAGTGCGGGGCTCCCTCTCCTTCCCCCTGTTGTAGACAGGCAGCACTTACATAAAGGCAATGGTGCATGCCACCTTCCTAAGACCCTTCCTCAGCTCCCTAGACTGCTCCTGCACTGTCCCATCCCAACCATAGCTAGGCCATTTGCCCCAGGTGGACAATGACATCCAGCTCCCTCCTCCTTCCTATTGCCCTCGGAATCCACTGCATATGCTTTCCATCCCTCCAAGCCGTTGTGCCAGGTAGGCACTTAACCTCCCTCTCTAGCCCTTTTTCTTCTTCCAGCTCTAGCCTCATGACAATAGAGTCCCTCACCAGAAGTTGCTTCCTCCTTCTCTGGGGTCCCCCCCCCGGGACTCCATTCAGATGGATTCCAACATCCTCACTGTCCACCCCCTCAGGTGTCCTTTCTTGGGAGTCCCACACTGCCAGAATGGCATATGAATTTGTTAGTGGCACTGGATGAGGAGTGTGCCTGTTACCCACTCCTCCCAGCCTTCCAGATCCCACCACCCTTTCCCTCCTTGAGCCCACTATAGTGCAACCACTCCTCCATTCTGGCATCCTTCGAGGAAACAGTGTCTGGCTTGGTGGTCCTGGGTGGGAGAAATGGTCCCCTGACTCCTTTCCAATGCAAATTTGAGTCTAGTGATGTTCTCCAGACTCTCAGACAGTGCCACCTGCAGCCTTGAGACCTGCTCCCTCCACCCAGAGAGAGGCATGCAGATGGGACAGCACCACAGTCTCCATATGGTCTCCCTGTAGACTGCCACCCCACAACCACTGCATTCCACCACTCCCTACATTTTCTTTTTTACTGTACTTCCTGTGCTTCTTGTCCTCCTCTCTCAGACCCCAGTAGGGCTATCCTACTACCACCCAGTAACTACAAGCCCCTAAACCCTGAAGCTCACTAATACTCATCAAGCATTTTTACAGCAAGTCCCTACACACTAAAGTACCCAGCAACTGTTTAACAGTAATCCCCTGATCCCTGAAACACACTAATACCTAGCAACATTTTACCAGCAATCCCTAAAACCCAGAAACACACTAACACACAGCAAAAAAGCAAGCCCCTAAGCCCACTAACACACTTACCTCCAAATGCCAAGCTAGCCTCCAAAGAGCAGCCACTCTAGAATGCAACCCCTAATATGCTTATCTAGGATCCCACTTTATCTTGCAGATCCTACACTTCTAATAAAGTGTCAGTCTGCTTACTACTAGTCAGAAATGTTCTAGCAGAAACATTCTGCTGCCTTAGTCAGCTGCCTCCTTGCTCTGATAGCAAGATTGCTCTTTCACAAAAAACTTTAGGCCACTAGGAATGCACATCTACCACTACCAAGAATGTCATTACCATAAAGGGTCCAGCATAGTTAATGTGAATTCTTTTTTAGGGCCACTCCCACAGATGCAGTGTGCCATTTTGTTAACCACTGTATGTGATGGTAGCATCTGCACTGCTTAATTAACTCCTCAGTTTGCTTATCAATCCCAGACCTTTAACTGTAGCTGCATGCATATTAATTTTACTACTCCCATGCAACCATTATACAAAGCTTCCAAAACTCAAGCACATTGTTTTAAGAATACTACCACCCTGATTTCAGACATGAAACAAACCTAGTGAACAGAGAGTTGGTCTCATCGAGTACAAAAAGCAGATAAGTCAATCCACTCCTTTAGGTTAACCCTTAAAAGTAAGTTTACACATTTGAACTGGTGTGGGATCATTTTGAATTGCTCACGAAGTAATTCACAAAGAGAAGTTTATCAGCTTCACACATCTCTGATCACTACTTCATCTGATAAGCTGAGTTCAGCTCTTTGCAGTCCGGTCCTGTGGTTCTTCTCTGGGTGACTGTTTTGCCCCCTTCGCTTTTCTCTTAGCATAGCCAGATAAGACTCAGTGAAATTGCTGCCCCCCTCCCCGATATCATCCTTATTCCTTACTATGACACACAACCTTAAATAGTCACCGTCTCCATTTCCAATCAGATTTCTCCCATTGAAGTAAACAGAATTCCTTCTTCTAGTTACCTAGCACAGTTTCCTTCCCCGCTGCATCATTCTGCATAGTGATGGGCGAAGTGGCCCCAATTCGCTCTGCAAAGTGATCCGTGGAGTGAAGGCGGATTCGTGGAGTGCTCCACAAGACGAAGCAGAGTACTTCACGTTATAATTGGTAACGCGAAGTCCATTGAAAACAATGACTTCACGTTACTCCACCTTCCCAAACCACTACTCCACCAATTCTTAAGGTGAAGTACATTGAAAACAATGTACTCCGACTCACTTCGCCTTGTTTTTAGTTCCAAAGGCGAATTTTGCAGTAATTCATGGGATTTCAGGTCACAAGGGCTCTAGATTGTTCTGCACAGCCTCAGTTTGGGGTAATGTGTGTATGAAGCTGTAGGAGACAATCTGCTCTGAGGGCTCTGTGATTCAAACCTTGTAAAAGATGTTAAAAAAGCCTTTTGGGGTCATTTGTTTTGCTGAAACTTTAGTTCATCGATTATAGAAAACCCTCCTGTGCTTATATCATTGAGCGTTTGTTGTTTGTGTGTGGATTTTGAATGTTAATGTACAATATTCAGTCTGTGTACTGGGAGACAGTGGAAGTATGCTTTGGGGGAGGGATGTATCTGTGGTGTAGGTAGATTAACTTGGAGAAAAAGACAGAGCTTTCTGTTTTGGTAATATTTTTCTTGTATAACTGTGTTAATGTACACACAGTAATATTTTCAATAATTCTTGCCATTTTTTTGATGATTGTTGTGGTGCAGCACTGCATAATTTGTTTGTTTAAAATATGTGGTTATATTATTGAAGTTTTCAATTTGATATGCATTACTTAGTGTGTGTGTGTATGTGTGTGACGCATGTCATTAAATCGGACACCTTTTATTGTGCCACATAATTTCAGCAATGTGAACCTGCTATCCACTGCAGCTGTGTAATTTTTGTACTTCTTTATGGTATCTTTACTAGTACTAGTACTAGTGACTGTTACTGCAGCAGTGCAGTACACTGCCCCCCACGGCCCGCCCAACCGGCAAAGGAATTCTTTTCCAGATTTTTGAATTTCTGATGGTGAGCACTGGTTAGGTGTTGTGCCTTTGCATCTGCATCTCTTCAGTGCACAGCACAATCTTAATCTGCCTGTGCATTTGCATCTCTTTAGGGCCCAATCTCCATCTCTAATTTAAGTCACAGTTGTTTCTTTGGCTCCCCTTCAGAGTACTGGACAGGTGTGGTGCATAATTCTGCATGAACATTGTACTCATTAATACGCGTTTTTAAGTCAGGACCATTATCACGAGTCATTCGTGATACAAATCACGTTATTCATCATCATGGACAGTCACAAATCACAATTTACGATCATGTCACGAATCACAACATTAATCTTTTTTAATAGTTACTGGGATGTATTGTAAGCCTGTTTTGTAGTATCTCTTCATGCTTCACCACTCCACCGTTGTACTCATTAATGAGTGTTTTTAAGTCTGGGAGTTTTGTGTCACACCTCATCGGGGCCCGGGGAAGTACAGCTGTAGGCATTCACATTTCTTCATCATCACGGTCACAAATGCAGTCACAAATCACGATTTATGATCACGTCACGAATCACAACAATAATTTTTGTTAATAGTTACTTGGATGTATTTTAAGCCTGTTTTGTAGTATCTCTCCATGCTTCACCACCCCACCATTGTACTCATTAATGAGTGTTTTTAAGTCGGGGAGTTTTGTGTCACACCTCATCGGGGCCCGGGGAAGTACAGCCATAGGCATTCGCATTTTGTCATCATCACGGTCACAAATGCAGTCACAAATCACGATTTACGATCACGTCAGGAATCACAACATTAATTTTTTTTAATAGTTACTTGGATGTATTTCAAGCCTGTAAGCAAAATAAAATTTACAGAAAGAGCAAATTATGTAAAAAAAGAGTACAGAAAAGACAAAAAAATGTAGCTTTTAAAAAAGCTATTGGGTCTAAATCAAAGTTTAAATCTCCTCCTCGCTCTGATCTCAAAGTATCAGCAGTCACAAAACACACTACTCTCTCCGTCTACACAGGAGAAAGTAAAAGTGTCTGCTTGTATGACTCTCTTTCTTCCTGCCTAGCTAAAGAACATGTGACTTACAGTACTGTAAGCCATGTAATGTGTAGGGGGGCTGCCGAATCTGAAACACCAAGTGGGTCACTTAGAATCATAATGAGGAACGCGAAGTCCATTAAAAACAATTACTTTGCCTTACTTTGCATTGCCATTCCGCCTATACGCGAAGTGGTAATGACAAGGCTGAGTGAGCACTTTGCATTGCCCACTCCGTGTAGCGGAGTGGCAACACGAAGTGCCCACTTCGTGTTCACTTCGCTGGCGGAATTTAAATTCACTGCATCTCTAATTCTGAGTACCTCTAACTCTTAGACTTGCAAGCACATAAAGGGCTCAGAATAATCAATTTTACTGGGCATGATTCTTATACAACCTGCATTCAAGATGGCATTGTTGACACTCTGTGCTTTCTTGCTCCAACTGTGGGGTCTACTATTTTTGTGCTATCCAGCTTAGCTGTCTGTTAATTTGTGAAACCATGCAGCTAACTCCTGCAACTGGTGATCCCCTGAACCAGCTGCATCCCTAGCCTCTATTCATTAATTTGAATCCCCCAGCCTTCATGCCCCTTGATAAAACTAGTACCACCTCCTTCTTGTCACAACTACAGCATATCCCAGCCACACAGGCATTCCTTGCCCAGAATGTCCTCTAAGTTGCCAAAAAAGACCCCTCTTCTTTCAAAAGAATGTTATCTAACTTTAGCTGATCTAATTGACGCCATTGTCATTCCTCACAAGCTCCAGAACCATGAGGGTCTTGGAGAAGATCCCTCTGGACATCCTTTCCTTTAGGAACATCACTCATTCAATAAGTAACATCCTCACACCCTAGGACTAACACTCCCTATTACAATGCACATTGCAATCAGTTACTCACTATACATGCAGTGCTTAGCTATGGATCACTCTCACTTGACCTGAACTGCAGATAGACAAATCACCATACCAGGATCAGCATAAAGGGCCTACAATGCCCCTCCAACTGTTATGCTTTTACAGTGGAGTCCCCCATGAATCCAAACTTATTTCTACTCTCACTAGTCCTTCCTTTACTCCTGCATAGCGGGTCAGGTGTACATCTATAAAAATATTAATGGAAATGTATGCCAAATGATTATCATCAAATTCCACATTTTTCACAAAGACTCATCGGTTGGAATATTCAAGCCCCAGACGCAGCACTTGTGTCTATATATCTGATGCATGCTGGGTCCAGAGAAATGTGTGAGGATATTGGCAACATATTTTCAAACATCCTGATGCATTTGTAACACTTGATGCAGTTTACAGCAGTGAAAGATACATGCATCAAAATTTTAATACACACATTATATTCGGAGTGCAAGTCACAGTAATCGTGCACATTTAACATTCAGGTTAGATTTTGTGCACCTGTATCAAAAAAATAGGTGTGGGTGTAATCCACTCTCACCCCCTGCTTATACTTCCAAACGATATTTCTAACTTTGGTAAACATTTCACAGTCTTTGGACTTTCCTCACTCTTGCCTGGGGGATTTAGTTTTCTGGTCGGGTAGGCAGCAGGCTAATACTCTCTGTCCTAGAGATGATTGCTACTAAGGAGGCCACCCCCTCCCTTCCCTGTCTAGGGGTTTAGATGGAACTGTCTCTGGGAAAAAGAGGGGCTCCAGCTTGACTGAGCAGCACAGATTAGCAGATTTTTGCACTGTACCTTTGTTCTGAAGTAATTTAGGGATTCCTCAGTTGATGGTGTGAACTCTGTCGAGATGTAAGCAGATGACTCTATTCCTCCTTTCACGACTGGTGACTTCACTCACTGCAGGTCTCTGTGGAAACACTGGGTTAGGCAACAGCAAACACACACTCTTCAGGATGCCAACAATTTCGGCCCAGGCATGAATTAAGTGCAATCAAGCATTTTATTATTGTACCAAAAAGCTCAGGCTGAACAAAATAAAACTCTGTGGAGGGTGCACAATTCATTTGTTACAGTCCACACATTCCTCTATGGCAAGGCACTGTGGCACATTCCTTTTGGGGGACCCGGGTTCGATCCTGGACCCTTACATACACTTCCTGTCTAGGCCAAGCCATAGGGGGATCCAATTCTATTAGCAGAATACTAGTAGTGTCCCTCAATGTCTCATCTTCTAAATTCCTCACCAGTGGGAGCGGGGTGCACATCTCACTGACTCCACTAGCCTCTGACTGGAGGGGGGGGGGGTTCTTACTACCAGGGCAGGGTTTGCACAGGATGGCCTCCCCAAGAACTATCTTCACAGGAAAAGTCCAAACAGCCTGTCAACTTTCTTGAGGTTGACACGGAGGGCAAGGGAGCTGCACTGCCACAATGGCCCCTCCAATGAGTCACTGTCACCATGACCTCGGTCCCTGCTTGTGGCAGTCACCTTATGAACTACAGTCTCAAACAGAGCCTAGTCGGCTCTTTACCAGCCATTCTCTCTGCTTTTTTTCTGGCTGCCGCTTTCCTTCTTAGACCCATGATGGCATTGTGGCACAGATGCTGGGGCTGGGGGAAGGCAATCTCCCCATCCCAGCCCCGGGTCTACTTGGCCCCAACTCGAGGCCCTCCCTCTGGCCTTCCAGTGGACACCTCCTGCTCCTTCCTTCTCGATGTCTTCACGACAATTCTAATGGCTTCCTTCACACTAACAGGATGCTCAATCCCCTCATGCTAACCAAGCCCTACCCCTGGCAAGCCTGCCAATGCACACTGCTCTAGCTGTAGGGGATACTTTGTTCACCAGTTGCGGCCATTGCCAGGGCACAATAGTCAGTGGCACAGGGGCCACATAACTTCCTTCCTGCAAAGGCATATTGGAAGGTCCAATCATCCTAGGAACATTCCCACAAGCACATTAAATACAAATTGGCTATCTTATCACCCCACTCCCACATTGTCCACAGAAGATTCACAACTCACCAGAGCCACTCCTTTCAACCATACTCCACAACCAGTTCACCAGACCTTCTGGCACATCGACAGTCCGACCTACAAACTCAGTTGCATATGCCATGGCTTGCTTTCTCCCAATGTCCAGTTTATAGAATCATTCCAAACAAAATTATTCAGAAATTAGCCTCCCAAAAAGTTCTCACAACTGCAGAAGTTGATTTAACTTTTCCTTTACTTCTTATTGGCAATAAATTTCAGTAGCAGTGTCCACCTTTGGGCATGGACACAAACAAATTCTCTCTCATTAACAACACTGCTTTCTCCTTTGAAGTTTTCAACAATCTGATCGAAGACCACCTGACCTCCCTTTTCTATCATCCACCAATTAAATTGCTCAGTTTCTGCTTATGCAATCATCACATTGTTACTGCATGAGGGGCAGGCACCATTTTGGCTCCTCACGATACATTTCACTTTTAAACTGCAACTTAAACTTCTAAACAGGCTGTGGCCCACCAGCATTCCGTCACCTAAGAAGCAGCCTCCAGTCATGCCAGGTAGGTGATTTGCACCTCATTATTCAAATCCCGGATGGCAGTCCCCATTTTTGTAACCCACTCTCACCCCTGATTATACTTCCAAATGATATTTCTAACTTTGGTAAACATTTCACAGTCTTTGGACTTTCCTTGCTCTTGCCTGGGGGATTTAGTTTTCTGGTCTGGCAGGCAGCAGGCCACTACTCCCAGTCCTAGGGATGATTACTACTAAGGAGGCCACCCCCTCCTTTCCATGTCTAGGGGTTTAGATGGAACTGTTTCTGGGAAAAGGGAAGGGCACCAGCTTGACTGAGCAGCACAAATTAGCAGGGTTTTGCACAGTACCTTTGTTTTGAAGTAATTTAGGGATTCTTCAGTTGACAGCGTGATCTCTGTCGAGATGCAGGCTGATGACTCTATTCCTCCCTCCTTGACTAGTGACTTCACTCACTGCAGGTCTCTGTGGAAACATTGGGTTAGGGCAACAGCAAACATGCACTCTTCAGGACACCAAAGATTTCGGCACAGGCATGAATCAAGTGCAATCAAACATTTTATTGTTGTGCCAAAAAGCTCAGACTGAACAAAATAAAACTCTGTGGAGGGTGCACAATTCATTTGTTACAGTCCACACATTTCTCTAAAGCAAGGCATCATGGCACATGCCTTTGGGGGACCTGGGTACGATCCCGGACCCTTACACACTTCCCTTCTAGGTCGAGCCATAGGGGGCTCAAATTCTATTAGCAGAACACTAGCAATGTGCCTCAGTGTCTCTCATCTTCTTCTAAATTCCCCACCAGTGGGAGCAGGGTGCACGTCTATCTGACTCCACTGATCTCTGACTGGAGGGGGGATTCTTACTCCCAGGGCATAGTCCTTCCACACAGGAGTGGGCCACCTGCCAGTCCTCAGGCAGGGTTCATACAGGACAGCTGTCCCATGAACTACCTTGACAGGAAAAGTCCAAACAGCCTCCCAGCTGTCAGTCCCAAATGGAGCCTAGCGGGTTCCTAACCAGCCATTCTCTTTGTCTTTTTCTGGCTGCTGCCTTCCTCCTTAGACCCATGATGGTATTGTGGCACAAATGCTCGGAGCTGGGGGGCATTCTCCCCACCCCGGCCCCCGGCCTACTCGGCCCTTACTGGAGCTCCTCCCTTAGGTCTTAGAATGGACACCTCCCTCTCCTTCCCCCTCGATGATTTCACACCAACTCTAATGGCTTTCCTCATGCTGACAGGGTGATCAATCCTCTCATGCTGCCTAAGCCCCACCCCCTGGCAAGCCTGGCAGTGCGCACTCCTCCCAATGCCAAACAGGTATCCTACTGGTAAACCCCCAATTCAGCATGAGGGTTACATGGGTGTTTGAAAATCCCACTTTGCATCAAATTTTAGAACTGGGGCCCAATATCCAAAACTTTGCTGAGGCACAAAGCTGAGCTTGCCCGCATAAATCAGGTTTTGCATGGATGTGCTATATTGAAAAGCATAGTTAGTGCAGGCAAACAAGGTTTGTGCCCGGGCAAATTTTGGAGGAGGGCACATTGCAAATTTCGGGGTGGGGACCAGAATATTTGCACAGTCCAATATTCAGAGTATTTGCACCATGGAAGGGTGTTTTGCACAGTCCACTTGCGTGGCGCAGACAATGACTTACTCCAGTGTAACCCCAGCGGTTGGCAGAGGAAGTGCTGTGGCCCCCCCTTTCGAGCCAGTACTGATCAAACAAAACAGTGTCCCTGGTGTCCAGTGGTCCCTTCCCCACCCAGTTCCCAGTTCTGTACTGTGAAAAGCCCCATCAGTTTGTCAATCCACCCACAGTGATCATCAGCCTAATGTAATGAATAAGTTTTCCCTGATGTCTAGTGGTCCCCCCTTGCCGATTGCTGGACCAATGTAATGAATATGTTTTCACTGGTGTTTAGTGGTCCCCCTTCTTGCCGATCACCAGCCTGAAGCAATTATATAGCATTTCCTGGCATCTAGTGGTACCCCCTCGCTGATTGCTGGCCTGATGTTATAATATAGCATTTCCTAGTGTCATGTGGTCCCTCCCCCCACCTGACATTCACTCAATCAGAAAAATAACTTTTCCTGGTGTCCAGTGGTCCCTCCCCCCACCCAGCACCAACCTGATTGTAAAAATAGTTTTCCCTGGTGTCAGCTGGTCCCTCCCCCCACCAGACACCCATCAGATATATATAAATATAATATTTCCTGGGGTCCAGTGGTTCCTCCTTCCCGATCCCTTGTATTTGAAAGGTATACCATTCCATGGTGTCTAGCAGACCTCCCAGTCCCCCACCCCAGCAGGTAGTACCCTACCACCCTGCTCACCCAAGCCTGACCCTGAACCAGTGACCAGCACAGCCCTCCCCTCTCCACTGTGGTTGGACACTGACTGAGCAGTCAATGATTACATAAAGTTCTCATTGACAGCTCAGTCAGCAGCCGGCCATGGTGGATAAAGGGAGGGCTGTGCCAGTCACCGGGTCAGGGTTCTGATGGGGAGCAGAGTGAGCGAGGGCACTTACCCGCCGAGAGTGGAGGTCTGCTTAGACACCCAGGAATGATATACCTTTCAAATACAGGGGATCGATTACTGTATACATTGGATGGGTGTCGTGGGGGACCACTGGACAACAGGGAATGCTATATTATAATATCAGCCTGGTGATCAGCAAAGAGGGGACCACTAGACACCAGGGAAAACTTATTCATTACATTAGACCAGCGACTGGTGAGGGAAGGGAACTACAAGATGCCAGGGAATACTATATCATTACATCAGGAATGCAACTGGTGAGGGTGGGACCATGAGACACCAGGGAAAATGTATTCATTACATTGGGCCAGTGATCAGTAAGAGGGGAGGCCACTAGACACCAGGAAAATTGTATTCATTTCAATTTCGCTGGTGATCAGCGGGGAGACTGCATTAGGGATAGCTCTCTGGGACCGGACAAGTGGGAGTGCACGGACTACATTGCCAGACTTCCCATGCAAATGAGCCCATAATGGGCATGCAAATTCACCCTTAGCACCTGGCATGCCCAGTAAGCTCATTTGCATGAGTCCCATTGAAGATCAGCAATTTTGCATGGGTGCAAGTCATTGTGGTGCCCTATTTCAGGAACCATGTATGCCTGCTTGGCTGCTATGGCCCTATATTCACTCAAATAGTGCCGGTGCACTGTTCCACAGAATATAACAATTTTTGACACCCGGGCAAATGCAAGACACAGTGCTAATGTTTGCACTTTGCTTTGTGCCTTTTTGAGTATCCAGCCCCTGATGTTATTTTGCAATTTTTGGCAGCATATAACATGGACATCCTTCCAGAGATAATAAAATTGACACACACAGCCTCCTTTTAAGGTCTGTGAACCTATCAAAGGTAATGTCATTATGTTCTCTAGTTTTAAAGTTGCAGAGGTTTATAAATGTGAGGTTTACATAGTTTTAAAATTTGATTAAATATATGAATGTTAGGTCAGCCTGGTGGTGCTGAGGGCTGAGATGCTGGATGCCTTACCTCATGCTATGCTGGTGACCCAGGTTCAGGAGTGACCTTGGGTCTCCAGGAAGCTGGCATGGAGGGGTCTGAGCAGGATTCAGCTGCCATAAGAGAAGCTCTCCCTTACTGGGGATGGTTGTCTGCTCCCCCCCCCCTGTAGTTCTGCTCCCACTGGGTGGAGGCCTGGTGGGAAGCATAGGTGAGGGTGGGGTGGCAGCGAATGCCAGGGATGGGGTGGAAGGGGCTGAGCCAGTACCTGGCATCTGCCTCCACGCACACGCACATACGTGTTTGCTGGGGTCCCAGGTGTGGGGCACAAACAGGGAAAAAAAAAACATAAATTACATATAGAAAACAAATATACATAGATACATAGACACTGTCAGCAGATAAGGGCCTACAACCCACCCAGTCTGCCCATTTGATCTTGTAAGTTTACTTTATGTTTTCCTAGAAGTCTGTTGCCTCTTACCTCTAACCTCCAGAATTCCCTTATGTCTATTCCATGTATTCTTAAACCCTGTGATTGTTTCAGCCCCCAGTGCTTCCTCTGTCAGGGCGTTCCACTTGTCCTCCACCCGTTCTGTGAAGAAATTCTTCCTCACATTTCCTCTGAATCATCCTCCCTCCAGCTTCATCCCATGCCCTCTAGTCCTGGAAAATCTTTTTCGCTGACAAATAGCGTATTCCTCCACTCTGTTCCTCCCTGTAAGATACTTGTATGTCTCTATCATATCCCCTCTCTTCCTCCTCTCCTCCAGGGAGTACATATTCAAGTCCTTCAACCTGTCTTAATTGGACTTGTGATGTAATCCATGCACCATCTTTGTTGCCATCCTCTGAACCTTCTCTACGCTGTCTATATCCTTACATAGGTAAGGTCTCTAGAACTGTACACTATACTCCAGGTGGGGCATCATTAGTGTCTTGTATAGTGGAATTATGACCTCCCTTTTCCTGCTGGTGATGCCCCTGCCTATGCATCCCAGCATCCTATTTGCTTTACCTGTGCCTTGTCATACTGTTTCTCTACCTTGAGGTCATCAGAGATGGTAACCCCAAGATCCCTTTCCTGTTTGGTACATGCTATATCCACAGCCCCCAAATGATATGTTGTTCCAGGGTTTTTGTGCCCCATATGCATTGGAATGGCAATTCTACCTTGAATCAGCCAGTAAAATATTATATTTCTCACAGCTCTAATACTGACCATAATTCTGAAGGCTGATATCACTTTTTTGCCCAGAAATGTACTTAATTTGCCTATCTTTGAGCCCAAAATCTATGAGCACATCAACAGCAATGTTCCTTAGTGAATGGTTTGTACAGTGTACCTTGAAATGAGGTTTGCTTTGCTAGTCAATAGAGGGAGAATATTTGATAAATAATTAACACCTATAGTCTACCTGCTATACCAAACTGGGCTGTGAGTCTAGACAGGTTTCAGACAGTCATTTGGGGTGCAGAAGAACTTTCTGCATCACATGGTATTTTTCTTTCATCATTTGTTTCATGTTCCCACATCCCATGGTCCCTTTGATACCTGCAGCCTCATCACTGACCTCCTTGTGGACTTACCTGTTAACCGCCACTTGCTCAAGACCACACATTATGGATGATGGCCTGCCATGTCAGTCATACATAGCCTGAAGGGGGAAGGGGTGCTGGATCAAGCCAGGGCATTTTCCTCTAGTGTTTTCCTCCCTTGTATGTTAGCGTGAAATGATGTATATGCATGAATGCATCAGTGTGCATGTGGCTAGCACCACTCAACAACCCCATGCCACTGTTGCTGCTCTTGACAGTGCTACCACCTGGCAGTCATATGGCAAGAAACAGGATTCTCCACTCCAGTAGAGGACAGCTATCTCTGGGATGCTCAATTATCACTCCCCATCCTGCTTCTCATGACCCACACCCCTTACCATCATGGAAGAACGCTTGTACTGGAGTAACAAGGTCACTGATTGGCCTGCACTGACCCCTGTAGCATTCAAGTTAATCAATCAATCAATTAAAATCTTTATTTTGCCAGTTGGAACATCATTGAGACAAGCTCATTTATAAGATGGACCTGGACAAAACAATTGCCAATAGGGTTAAGATATCACAGGGTGAGTGAACGTACATATCAATTACATAGTAATAATAACAGCATAATAACATATAACCATTGCATGTGACAAGATACTTGCACCAGAACATAGCAATAGGTTCAACAGGAGGTAGTACCATTTAAATACAATTGTATGGATGCAGATATATGGACATAAGGTAATGAGCTAAAGTTTATACAGTAAACATCATTGGAGGAGTTACAGTGGGCAGGAGTGGCAGTTCCATTAGCGTCAAAGTGTGATGAAGATTGAGATGTAAGAGTCCTTTGATAAGTACTGTAGGCATGGCCTGGCAAGTGAGGTGGGAATGGGAGGGGGGCATAGAGAGTGGGGAGGGAAGGTCAGCCAAGATAGGAGAGGGTTGGACATGATGACCTAGGGAGAAAGAACTGTTCAAAGGGAGAACATGACAGATGCCGCAGGCAATGGTTGGGGTTTAAGTCCAATATGTGAAGCAAAGACAGATTGCAATGTTGGGACCTTGATTTGGACAATGACAAAAGGGAGGACTCAAATGATGCCTCAGGCAATGGTTGAGGTTTAAGTCCAGAATTTAAAGCAGTAACAAATCGTGATGTTAAGACCTTGACTTGAAACAATGACAGACCTTGGAGAAGGTCCTTAGGAACAAGGATTTGAAGAAGGAGAATGTGACAGGGGTAGCGAGCCTTAAGGTTTATGGTTCTTATTCCAGAGCGTAGGAAGAGTGAAGCTTATTGAGGCTCTACCAAAGTGTGTTTTAACTTTAGGGATAGCCAGAGATAAGATGGCAAGACTTCTGAGAGAATAGGCACTAGTGATGCAGGGAGTTAGGCAGCTTGAGAGGTACTGAGGTAATTTATGAGTGATTGCCTTATATGTCCATAGAATAGCATTCTTTTGCCTCCTGAAGCTAAGGGAAGTCCAGCCTACGGAAGAATAGAGGATGCAGTGGTGTGAGTCATAAGGGACATCCGAAATGAAACTAAGGGCTCTGTGGTATAGGGTATCAAGCTTGGAGAGAGCTGTGCTAGTACTATGGCCATATAGGAAGTCCGCATAGTCTAGGAGAGGCAAGAAGGTAGCTTGGACTAGGAGTTTTCTAGCCTCCTGGGATAGTGTGTGCTTGATCCTGAAGAAAATACTGAGCCTTTTCTTAGTGAGTTCATCAATGTGATCAATGAAGGACAATTTGTAGTCAATCCAGACCTCCAGGTATTTAAATTTTTCCAAGAACTCCAGGGCTTCTCCCAAAATGGTGCTTATGTGAGGAACCTTATCTGTTTTTTTTTTTTGAGATGAGGGGCCAGTGGAGAGAAAATCATGGCATTAGTTTTTCTGGCATCAAGCAGGAGTTTCAAGTTGAGTAGATTTTTTTTTGGAGGATGTCAAAATTGTTCTGGAGGTCCAAAATGGCTTGATCTGGAGTTGATCTGTCAATGTATAGCACTGTATCATCAGCAAAGAGATGGGTACTAGATGACTTTAGACCAGTGTCAATTTGATTAATATAAATGGCAAAGAGAAGTGGACCAAGTATGGATCTTTGGGGGACACCTCTAAGGAGTATTTCTTTGTGATGGGTCTCCTTCAGCCTTCACCTGCTGCTCTCTGTCCACAAGATAGTTTGTGAACCAACTTAGGGCCAGTTTGTCCACCCCAACTTATTTCAGGGCCACCAGGAGTAAATCATGATCCACCATGTCGAAAGCCTTGCTAAGGTCCAGAAACAAGGTGCATATGTATTGTTTGTTATCAAGTGCAGATTGCCAGTCATTTATAATGTTAGCAAGGGCAGTGGAGGTACTATGCATGGGATGGAAACTGGATTGAATTGGGTTTAGTAGATTAAAACTTTACAAATGAGATCTGAGCTGTTCATTTACTGCCTTCTCCAATAGTTTTGACAAGGCTGGGAGCATGGAGATTGGGTGGTAATTATTTAGGTTGCAGGGGTCCCCTGATTTGAATAGAGGGATGACATGGGCCATCTTACAGACCTTGGGGAGGGAACCCTGACTGAGAGACAAATTGAAAAGGTGGGTAATAGGGGGAGCCAAAATATAGTAGGCCAACTTTAGGAAGAAAGGCTCATTCATATCCGCACCCACACTTTTCTTAGTATTAAGTTGAAGAAGGAGATCCTCAACCTGTTTGACAGTGACCAGACAGAAGGAGAAAGAGTGGTAAGGGTCAATAGATTCCAGATCATGGCAATCAGATGACTGACTAAGGAACACCTTAAGGGCATTAACAAGGTGAAAGAGTCTAACATGTTTCAATATAAGAAAAATAGCAGGACAAGAGGACACAGCATGAGATTAGAGGGAGGCCGATTAAGGGGTAATGTGAGGAAGTTCTTTTTCACAGAAACGGTGGTGGATGCATGGAATGGCCTACCTCAGGAAGTGGTGGATATGAATACAGTGCAGGGCTTCAAACAGGCATGGGATAGGCATAAGGGAGTAATGCAGATGAGTATGAATAGATAGGCCATTGACAGAGCAAAGGCCGATGGCACATTTATAAGGTAGAAAAAGAAATGGGCAGACTGAATGGGCCTTGCGGTCCTTATCTGCTGTCAACTTCTATGTTTCTATGTTGCCCTGATGGCATTTGCTGGGGAGGTATCAAAATAAATCCTTGCTGTGGCAAAGTGATTGTTAAGGAGGTCAAGGATCTCAATTTTATCTGTAGTGTGGGTACCACCAGTCAAAATTTTGTGGGGAAGTGTGCCAGCACTGTTATGGCCTTCTACCTCAATTAAAGTTTTCCAAAACTTAGTAGCAGAGTTAGTAGCTGTGTTAAGGTCAGAGTGGAAATAACTAGACTTCACAGCTCTGATAGTTTTCATGCAGAAATTCCTTGCTGTTTGGAAAGCAGACCAGTCTGTGGCCAATTTAGACTTTCTGGCTCTTTTCCAAAGAGCATCCCTATGCCATAAGGCAGTCTTTAGATTACCCATGACCAGGGACAGGATTTTCTTTTGGTTCTGCTTTTGGTAACTGGGGCATGGAGGTCTAGGGTTCCTGTGAGTATTACATCAAGTACCTCATGTGCCTCTTCCACAGAAGATGCAAGGTAAATTTTCTGCCAGTGAGCAAACTGGAGGTCATAGAGAAAAGTATTTGGGCAGAAGTTCTGTTTACATCTCTTATGGATGTATTTAGAGGAAGAGGAGGTTTGGAGTTGCGCCGACCTTATGCATGCAATGGCACAGTGGTCACTGACGTCATTAAAGAATACACCTGAGTGGGAGAAGAGGTGAGTCTTTCTTACAAGGATTAGGTAAAGAAGGGAGCTACACTCTGGGTTTTTGTTGTTTGGGTGGGTAGCTTCATTAATGATCTGGGTAAGTCCATGGGCATCACAGAATTCTTTCAATGGTAAGCAGACTGAAGAGAGCCAGT
Source organism: Neoceratodus forsteri (assembly GCA_016271365.2). Taxonomy (NCBI): domain Eukaryota; kingdom Metazoa; phylum Chordata; order Ceratodontiformes; family Ceratodontidae; genus Neoceratodus; species Neoceratodus forsteri. The sequence continues at coordinate 1,731,703,752 of CM057450.1, read as the reverse complement.
CAAGGTTGAGGTCACCAATTATGGATACATCTAATGAGGTGGTAGCTAGTATGTCACTTAGGTGTTTGAGCAGAGACAGGCCAGCTGAGGGGGGCCTATAGCACCCATTAATGCAGATAGAGGTTGATTTGGCTAGTTGAATTCTTAGCATGAGGCACTCGAACTCCTTAGGGACTGTAGTCATGTCCACCATAGTTGCGGTAATGTTGTCCCGGATGTAGATGGCTACTCCCCCCCTCCCTGGGATTTCCTATCAGTACGAAACAAGTTGTATGAAGGAATGTTAACCTCATAGTCCAGGGTGGTTGGTCTCAGCCAAGTTTCAGAGATTACAAGAACATCAGGAGACCAGTGGAGGGTCCATGTTTTGATAGCATCAAGCTTTTTCAGAAGGCTGCAGGCATTCAAATGCAAAAATTATAACCCTTTTAGTAAAGGTAGGTCAGTTGGGGAAGGAATGGAGAGGGGGGGACCGAGGTTTAATTTGACGCTACCAGCACAGATGAGTAGAAGCAGGAGCATCTTTTTTATAGCACTAAGAAGTAGTCAAAATAGCCCAATTTTGCCCCTGAGGCATGGGCAGTTTCTCAAACTCTTCTCCAAGGCCAAACAGTGAGGCGAGGGGCAATAGTAAGCATACAGAATAACTTTCATTGAAAGAGCAAACCCATGAGAGAGAGGCAGTTGGTACTCGACGTGAGTTCAGCAGTGTATGGTAGTATAGAGACCAGGTTGGGTAAGTGGCAGTGGGAGGGAAACATTTAGAAATTTGTGTATAAGATTTAAGTAGCCTGTGAATATGCCTGGGTGTTGAAAATTTTGTGGGATTAGAGACCCATAGTATGTGACGGTTACACTAATCAATAGAAATCCTATGCTGAATGGATGAAGCAGCATTTTTGCAGTTAAATTTGAGCACGAGAGAGGATCACCCCACTAAGAAGTTGCAGGAAAGGAGAGCCCCTTTAAGAAGTTGCTGTAATTGACTAGTATGAGGCCTCAGGGGCGGGATCACTGGAGAAGTATATTTAATAAAGGAGGGAGGGGGGTGGGTGAAAAAAAACAGTCCAGAGAGTAGTACAGCAAGGCAGTGGCCGAGCTGTGATTTGAAAAAGGTGCCTTGGGTGCTTGCTTTCTCAATGGGGATCTGCAGCATCCAATCTGGAAGTGGCCACAGTCCCCAGGAGCCAGTCCAATTATGGGGATTGAAGCCTGACAGCTCTGAGCTAGGAGCTGAGCAATTGTACCTGCTTTCCTTGGTCAGGGGGTGGTGGGCTGGATGCAGAGGTCCAGCAGCAGGCAGGTAGCAGTGTTGGGGCTGCTCGGCTGAAGTGGAGAGCCTGATTTGGGCTTGTGGCTAAAAAAGAGCAGAAAAAAAGGTGGGCCATTAGTTAAAAAGTCAGAGACAAAGCTCAAGTAAATTGGTGGGAGGGCCCTGGGCAATTTAGTGCTCGGGGCAGAAGTAGGAGCAAATAGTGGGAGAGAAAGGGTTCCAAGTACTGTAACTGTCCACCATCAAATGTCAGTGAGTAGATGGTATTCCGTTTGGCAGAGGCCATTGTCTCAGACATGCATACAAATCTGTTCTGTAGAAATGTTGGCATGCTAACATTTATTAAAATGTATGCTGTACACATTCCTTGTAACTCAATTATGTCAGCATTGCTACCACATGAAGTTGGTGGTAGTGAGGACGAAGATGATCCAGAAGAGCCTGAGGTGGTCAGCATTGGCCAATTGCATTCTACTGAGATAGATGAAGCACAGATGAAGAAAGAATTCCCATGTGGGACAACTCCAGTCTGGAAGATTGTGAGGGCTACTTCATCGATGAGGATGACCGAAGCATAAAAAGAAATGTGTTCTGTCCTTCATTTCCTCCTCATCAGTTGAGTCCTTTTCTTTTAGATTCAATTTTGTTTTCTTGTCGTATTTTCCCCAAATTGTGCTGCTGTTCAATACATTCAACTGATTACCTTCCTCCACCATCTGCTATGTGATGCCTACAGACAAAGTAGAAAATCAGTGAACATTGCATCATTAAATGCCAAGTTTGACAATGATAACATTGGCCACACTGCCTCCACCACATGCATCCAGTCAGAAAAAAACAAACCCTTAAGCCAGCATAAATGCTGTTGCCAGCAATGCAGACTGTGCATCCTCCAGCAATCAAAACACCACCTCCTCCTCCTCCTGCTACTACTCTCTGTCCTGCAAGACCGAACTTTGTCTGCTGTGATGGTAAGTTACTTTCACTGTTGTTCATACTCCTAATCATCACTGTTGGTTGTGACTCTGCTATCTCAAAGGAGGGGCTTTTACCTTGCTTACCAGATATTAAAATGTGTTTCTTTTTTTCCCTTTTGGAATCCTCTCGTTTATGACTTGACCATTCAGAAGGAAGACTGGCAAGCCAGTCACATAGTCAGAGACCCTATAAGGCAAAGGCTTAAGTTTCCTTTTCCTCCACCACTCCTGCCTGTGGCACCATTGTGCCAGTACATGGCATGGCCCTCATTAATTTGGAGATAAATATCATTTCATGATTTTTTTAATTTTTTATGTTAATTTTTCCATTCACAGGTAAACAGTGACACAGTAGCCAAGACAGGTCAAATAATTTCTCTTTCTTCTTCACGGGTGGCAGATATGGTAAGACTGTGAGTGGACAGCAGATATACTGTGCAGCCACCACAGTGGACAAATCAAGTTAAATAATTCCTCTTTGTTTTTCACAGGTTATAGGCAGAGTAATACTAGAACTGGACAATGGATATACCTTTCAGCCACCATGGTGGCCAAGTCAGGTTAAATAATTTGGGCTTGATTCTCCAAGAGCCCTTAGAATGATGCAAGCTGCCACCAAAGGCAGCTTGCATCAATGTCTGGTGTGCCAGGGACACTGCACCCAGTTCTTTATTGGGCATGGTCTCAGTGGCAAAGTACCATAGCTTCTGGAAACCCTGGGAGTGCACCAAACAGAGGGTGCATCCTGAGGGTCTGCTGCAAGCTGTGGGGTGGCTGTGCACCACACTAGCCAGTCCCCGGAGGGCTAGCTTCCCCCACCCTGATCCCCGATGTGTCCCTGTTTTATAATATATAAGTATTCCCCTGTCCCTGGTTCCTTTGCATTCTCCCTTCTTGATGTTAGCCCCTATGGTAATATAATAATTATGTCTCTGTCCCTGGTTGTATTGCATCCCCCTTCCCAATATGAGCCCCTATTATAATAAAATAATTATGCCCCATCCCAAGCTGTATTGCACCCTCCCGATCCCCGATGTGATCCCATTTTATGATCTATAATAATAACCCCTTTCCTGAGAGTTTAGTGGCACCCACCCCAGAATGGAGTGCCCATCACCCTGCTTCCCCCATCCTGAAACAGAAGAGCTGGCACTGGCACAACCCTCCCCTCACCTCTGCGGTTGGTGCTGACTTAACTGTCACTGAACAGTAATATAAAGTGTACATGCTCTGTGTCAGTGCATACACTTTACATTACCACTCAGTGACAGTTGAGATGGCACCAGCTGTGGAGGTGAGAGGAAGGCCAATATGACTCTCTTTGGGATGGGGAGTGGGAGGGCACTACCTGCTGGGTTTTGGGGGGCAAATAAACCACCAGGGAAGGGATCATTATTATAGATCATAAAACAAAGTCACATTGAGGATCGGGGAGGGCGGACGCAATACAACCAGGGATGGGGACATAATTATTTAATTATAATAGGGACTCACATCAGGGAAGGGGGATGCAGTACAACCAGGGACGGGGTCATAATTATTATAATAGGGGCTGATGTCTGGAAGGGGGGATGCATAACAACCAGGGACAGGGGCATACTTATATATTATAAAATGGGGACATTTCAGGGATCAGGTAGGGGGACTGCTAGAACACCAGGGAAGGGGTCAATATTATTTTATTTCAAAAGGGGTCATATCAGGGATTGGGATGGGGGACCTCCTCCTGTAGCACATTACCACAAACAGGCTATTCTCACAGAGGAGACATTTTAAAGTACCCTTAGGCTAGCTCAGGCTGGTCTAAGGGCACTTAGAATTTCTTCCTCTGAGAGAGTTATGAGAATCTTACATTTGGGGATGTGGCAGATTGCATCTGCCACATGCCCTCTAGCACTGTGTCACAGCCCATTTTTTGGGTGCACAGGTGGCACAAGCCCCGTTTGGGACAGGCAGCCTGCGGTTGATGCAGGCTACCTTTGTGAATTACTCCTGGGGTATTGTTTGGTGCAAGGGGCACTTTGCATCAATTACTAGGATGCAAGCCTCTTGCACCACCCCAGGAGCTTTGAGAATCAGACTGTTTATCTTTTTGCTTTACATGAGACAGGTTTAGTAAAACTGGGAATGAACAGATATACAGTATCATCTGTGCAGTCACCAGTAGTGGCCAACTGAGTAGACTATAAATAATTTTCTCTTGTCTTCACAGGTCTTCTGTCCTGCTGCTTTCTCATCCAGCAAGCGAGATTTCTCTTCCAACTCCTCTGTCTGGGGCAACTTTGTGCATTTCAGCATATGGCCATCACCAATGTGACAGTAAATATCCTTTCCAGAAGTTATTTTTTTCTTTAAATGTTTTTGTTTTTTTGTTTTCATTCACAGGTGCAGAAACAGCATAATAATTGAGGGAGCCATCTCATTTAGTTTAGTTTAATAATTTATTAGAGCAATCTACCTCATTGCGACTCTAGGTGCTTTACAGATAGCTGAATATGTCGACAGAATAACACAAAAAATACTGTACATAAAATATGGGCAAGCATAATAAGTTAAAAGGAGGGAAAAGCTTTATTAAATAAAAAGGTCTTTCATTGTGCCAAAATTTCCAGACAGGAGAATTAATTAGACGAGAATCTCTGGACACTAGGTATCATTCCCTAAAGTGCTTTACAACAACTGCATTGGTGGGACTGACACACTGCATGGCATCATGTAGCAACATGCATCAGCTTAATGTATTTATTCTGGGAGATGTGAAAATTTCTGGGAGCATTGATTTTACGTATGTTGTTCTTTTCTCACAATTTTCCCTAAAGTGCATTATAAGAATTGAGATGGTAGGACTCACACACAGCACACCACCTTGTAGCAGCATGTAGTAGCCTCATATATTTGTGCTGGTAGGTGAGAAAATATCTGGGAGCACAGAATTTGTGTATGTTGTGCTTTTTGCAACATTTCCCCTAAAGCACATTACAAAAACTGTGGAATTGGGATTGACACACAGTGAAGCACCTTGTAATAGCATGCAGAAGTCTGACATACTCTATCTGGTAGTTGAGAAAAATTCTGAGATCATCAAATTTATGTATTTTGTGGTTTTCTCATAATTTCTCCTAAAGTACACTACAAGAACTGTGGTGGGGGACTGACACACAGTGCAGCACCTTGTATCAGCATGTGACAGCCTGATGCATTTATTCTGGTAGTTAAGAAGAATTCTGGGAGCACAGAATTTAGGTATGTTTTGCTTTTCTCACAATTTCACCTGAAGTGATGTACAGGAAATGTGGCAGTGAGACTGACACGCAGTGCAGCAAATTGCAGCAGCATGCTGTATTTATACTGGTAGTTGAGAAAAATTCTGGGAGGACATAATTTATTTGTGTTGTGCTTTTTTAACCTTTTCCATTGAATTGCATTACAAGAACTGCAGGGGTGGGACTGACACACAGTGCAGCACCTTGTAGCAACATGCAGCTGCCTGACATATTTATTCTGGTAGTTGACAAAAATTCTAGAAAACCAATTTATGTATGTTGTGCATTTCTCACAATTTCCTCCAAAGTGCATTACAAGAAGTGTGGTGGGGGGAACTGACTCAAAGTGCTGCACATTGAAGCAGCATACAGCAGCCTGATGTATTTATTCTAGTACTGTAGTTGAGAAAAATTTTGGGAGCTCACAGACTTTATATATGTTGTGCTTTTCCAACAATTTACCACACAATTTTCCTTAAAGTGTGTTATAAGAACTGTGGCAAGTGGACTGACACACAGAGCAGCACCTTGTAGAAGCATGCAGCAACCTGACATTGTTATTTTGGTAGTTGAGAACAATTCTGAGAGCACAGAAATTATGTATGTTGTGCTTTCCTCACAATTTTCCCTAACTCATATTACAAGAATTGTGGCAGTGGGATTGATATACAGCACAGCACCTTGTAGTAGCATGCTACAGCCTAATGTATTTGTGCTGATAGTTGAGAAAAATTCTTAGAGCGCATTATTTACTTATGTTGTGCTTTTCTCACAATTTCCCCTAAAGTACTGTATGTTACAAGAAATGTAGCCAGCAGACTGACACACAGCACAGTACCACATAGCAACATGCAGCAGCCTGACAAATTTATTCTGTCAGTTGAGAAAAATTCTGGGAGTACTGAATTTATGTATGTTGTAATTTGCTCAAAATTTCCCCTAACGTGCATTACTTTTTTTTTATTTAGTATACTTTATCACAATTTTCCAATACATACAGGCAAAACAGTCACAAAAGTACGTTCCAAAACCATCATGACAGGCAACCCCACCCACCACTTAAGATAAAGAATCAAGATAAAACACAAAGAATGGCACTCAGGATCCCTAAAGTGCATTACAGAAATGTGGCAGAGTAACTGATACACAACGCAGTACCATGTAGCAGTAGCAGCAGTAGTACCATCATTTAATAGTTTCTTGTTTGGGAGAAAATTTCAAGATGTGAGAAACATATATATTGTGCTTGAGAACTTGTGTAAACTAAAGTGCTTCACAAACACTGTCTGAGAGGGCGACTTGAACAGCACAGCAGTAGCTGCCAACATTTAATAATTTCTTGTTCAGGAGAAAATATCAGGAATTGAGAACAGTGAAAAAGGTGACTGTGTGACAGGAGGAAATCAGCCTGATAGAATAACTGAGTGACTGATAAAGTGCAGCATCAACTGTTGGACTGAAAAAAATATTTGGGGCCCAAACAATTTTTAATGTGCTGCTTTTCAAATGCACTATATACAGTATATAAACAACAGTCATGAGAGAGAAGAGAATAATATAGCTAATAAATAATGCCATGTTATATACACACACATATATATATATATATATATATATATATATATTTATAGATATATATATATAGAGAGCATTTTTTGTTTAAGTAGAAGAGAGATCACGGAGACAGAAATCAAGATGAGAAAGTGAGAAAGAAGGGAGTCAAAGAGTAAGAAAGAAAGGCAGAAATAGTTTAACTTTTTTGTATTTTTAAAATTGTAATTTTATTTTGTAAATAAGGAAGGGGAAGAAAGACTAAGAGGAAACAGGAGGGAGTATTTGATAGAGCAATGGAGTGGGTGAAAAAAAAAACAAGAGGATCCATGAAGAAATGACTGAAAAAAGCATGACTGAGTAGGTAAGCAATAACACATAAAGGGGTGTGCATTAGACATTTCTAACACACGGCCAGGGGTGCAATGAGGCATAAGGCCACAGTATCTACACCCAGTCCCCTGAGCTCTAATTCCCAGTTACACTTATTAATATCTCCACTCATGCCATTGAAATGATCCCTTGTATAACATCTTATTGTAGTTTTCCCACTTACGTGCCTTGTAACATTGTTAATAGTGAATATGACCATGTTATGGTCATTGCCACCAAGTGGTTCTTACACCACACAGTTTGTAATGCCATCTTCTACATTGGCCTGTACAAGGTCTAAGATGTTGCCCTCCCTAGTGCCATGGGTTATATGCTGATCTAAGTTAAGCTCATTTATGATGTCTGTGAACTCCCTCTCCAAGCAAGTTGCTCCTGACTTGTTTGTCTGATCAATCCCTGGCATGTTAAAGTGTGCCACATTATAATTTGTGTCATTTTTTTTTAAATAGGTCTTTCACCAAGTTGCTCTGCCTTGAGAGGGGTTTGTATACTACTCTGAAGTAGAATTTCCTCATTCACTTTGGTGTAATTTTAAACCATATCATCTCTATTTCATCATTACCTTCACTGTCTATCTCAACATTATCTATTTCTTGTTTAATAAGTAGGGCTATTCCTGTACCCCCTCCTTTTTTCCCTGTCTTCCCCAAAAAGGTTATATCCTTAAATATCTTTGCCTCAGTTATCGTCCTCTTCCAACCAATTTTCTGTGACTATCAATGTTGTCACATAATATTGAAGCTTCTAATTCTTTGCTCTTATTCCTGAGACTTCTGCCATTAACCACCATACATTTCCAGCCATTGCCTAATCACATTCAGTGCCCCTTATTGGTGCCCTCACATTTAGGACACTTTTCTTCAATATTTATATTGCCTCATCCTTCCCTCCCCACACTTTTTAGTTTAAGTGGCAGTTGATGTTAAAATTGATTCTGTTGCCCAGGAAATTTGTACCTTTTGGACTAAGATATATGCCATCTCTGGCATAAAGGGATACATCATTAAATCCAACATTCCAACACCATCTTGTGAGTCAGCTATTAACATAATGAATTTCCCTGTTTTTATTAGTTCCAGCTTAGAATGGGAAGTATTTCAGAGATGATCACTTTGCTTTTCTTATTTTTTCAAAATTGACCCCAACTGCCCAAACCTACTCTGTGTTCTTCATATGACTCCTTCCTATGTCATTACTTCCAATGTGCATTGCCACTATCATTTTGCTTCTACCCCTTAAAAGGCATTCTGTATTATCCCTTATAGAAACAAAAACTAAATTACTCTTAAAAACACAAGGAATTAAATAAGAATGAAAAAAGGATTTAAAAAAGATAAAGTACTGTAAATTGTTGATTTATCCAACAAGTTGCTGCTGAGAAAGCTTATCAGGCTCCTACCTCCTCCACAGACTAACATTGCAAAACTGAAAGTGAAGCAAACTGTATAGAGATGTAGCATGTGACCTGCTGAAACTCTAACATGTCACCTGAGGCACTGTTGCTTACCTTTGGTCTTATTCTGAGAAACGGCTCCCAAATGCACACTTATATTAAAGTTACAGATGAGTAACCAGGTGAAATTAATAAAGGCAGATTTCCTATGAAATGACAAAAAATGTGCGAATTTATCAATGAAGGTGAAATTGTTAATTTTGCCTGAAATTCACTTGCAAATTTAAACTTCACAACATCTCTAGTTCCTGGTATATTCATTCCATCTAGCAAATCTGCATGACTGTGAGCTGCAAGGCAAAGTCATCTGTCTGCAAAGCCATCCATTCACAAATTTGGATGGCTGTAGCACCATGTGTAAATTTCATCACCTGCATCCAGTTCAGCAAAACATGCCATTTTGTCAAGTTCACTGTCACTGTGCATGTACGGTTAGTGTAACTCCCACTAGCAGTGACCACCCCTGCTTGTTCTTGCATTCCTATTCACATTTCTACAACACATGTGCTTAAAGGTACCCTTAGGTTTTCAACCTACGGTGGTGGTAGCACTGGTGGGGGAGGAGCCTTGGACTTTAAATGATAACTTACTGCTATACATGTGCTGTCATCTGACTGATGGCTCCATGAGGCAAAGTGTTGCAAAGGGTCCAGAATCAGAAGGAGTCATACTAGGGAGACTGGTGGCTGGGTCTGAGGATTGTGTTAATGCTTGTTCTGTACTGTGAGGATTAACTCTTTCATTTATGGTACTGTGGGATTTGATAATATTATTCATAGCTGTCTTATGCTTATTTGCTCCAACTGATTTATTAAATAACCTTCATTTTGAACATGCTATTCCTGCATGTTGTGGGGTTCATACTTATATTTTAACTTATAATACCACTCTTGACAAAGCAGTTTCAATTTCAAATCCATGTAGGCACAAGGAACCTAAGTTTTCTTTTAGCCTCTTGCACTTGTATTATAACATGCTTCCTTTCAGGACCCAGCTTACTTTATGTTATAATTGAGTTATGGTGGAAGCAATACTTTGGGGTCTGTCTTCATCCTATTTTAAAATATGCAAGGATTGTTTGTCAAAGAGAATGTTTTATCTCAGCATACAGTAGTTCACATCTACAAAGATTATTTGTTTTATCATTATTTCTGGTACTATCCATCCTAACAACAGTCATGACAATAATTCTCACAATTCTGCATCCATTTTAAAGAAGGGCTCTGTGAGCTTCACCCATGTGAATATACAGTACAGTATACAGGGTCATAGCTAAATGGGGTAGTTTCATAGTCTGATCGTCACACTTTGAATTTGATGTCATAGACTTTATTTGGTCTTTGCTTTCAGACAAAATCCCAAATCTGGATATCCAGTTTTATGGGTGTAATATATTTAGGAGGGATAGGGGTGTCAATAGATGGTGAATCTGCTTTTCTATGTCAAGAAAACTTTTACTTGCATTCACCATGAGTTTGTGTTTGAATAGATCACATGTGACACCTTGACTCTGATTTTAATCTGCGGCAACTGTAAACTACTTTTATTTCAGGTATCATCAAAATTCCCCCTGGCTGTATAATTATGGCCTACAAATAATAAATAATTCTTGACATATTCTACCTTACGATTGTTATCTGACTTTGATAGTGGATGAACATCAAATTGCCTGACAAGAAATCAGTAGGTATCCATGATAGAATAGCTAATCTTTGACTGACTCAGGTTATTGCCTCCCCACAAGAATCAGTTACAAAGCTGGTTTGCATACAGTTATTGATAGGATTCTTGTCCCTCACCCAGCATTGTCTGTGCTCCTGGTTATGATGCCTGATGTTCTTAGTGATCATAGCCCAGTATTTTATAGCTAGAGCACTACGAGAGTAAAGGTTCCTCAAAGTTTTGTGTTCCCAAGGTAAAGTAACTCATTTAATGTTTCTATGTTGTGTGATGCACTTGCTGCACATCATTGACCATTCCTCAATAGATTTATTAACTTGGAGGAGGTTTTTCTCTATTTTTGGCTCTGCCATTATTGACTTATGTAATAAGCTTGCCCTACTAAGTAAGCTTCATTTAAGGGGTGTTAAACAGGAGTTGGCCACCCCTAACACTTAAAGAAGTTACAGGAAAGAGACAAATGTTGGAAGGCCTCCTGGAAAAGTAGGATGGCCTCAACTCTTCTACTGTATATGCAGCATATGAAAAGGTGTAAGACACTTATAAAAAAAGGAAGAATGGCAATATTTTATACACACACACAATATCAGTTTGATGGGAAAATGTATCTGCTACATGGGATCTTATTAATATTATGTTGGGCAAGAAAGAAAAGTCTGGGGTCCACATTTAATATTTATTTATGTATTTACTTATTGAATTTTGTTGACTGGGTAGGCCCCCCAGAGACTAGAAGTCCATTTTTCAGGGTCGACCTGAAGGGGTTCATGGGTTCCTAGTGTTTGTCAAGTTCAATGGACCAAAGCCCTTAATAGAACTTGCCACCATTTAGCTTAATGGTGGAAAAAATATTTCTTGTCACCCATAAATTTATCTAGGCTTTTTTCAAAGGAATTCATATTGTCACATTCTATGACATTTCTAGGCAAGGTATTCCATAAGGTTAAAGTTCTTGATTAAACCATTGACTCCTTTGTAGGATTTTATTAACTTCACCCTCAATTTGTAATTGTAAAATCTAGTATTATTATTAACAGGGGTATGTCTAACCAATCCTAATGTTTCCGATAATGCATCATCATGGTGGGTAGGGGGATACAGATGGTAACCAACTGAAATTGAACCAGATTTAGCTGTTGGTGGTATTTTTAGTGAATGGGGGAAATGTGGTCTGGACACCAGAGAAATTCCCCTTATGATGGAAGGGGGTGCTGTTGGCCACTTCTGTGAAGGAGGTGGCAGAGATTGGTGTGTTAATGGAGGAGCAACAGTGTGGGGCCCAGTCCTCTGGACCTGCCAGGTTTTCAGATGAGAAGGATGATTTGGAGTTTACATCTATGAACTCCAGTGCAGGAGAATTGGCAATGGAAGCTCCGAAGGATGTAACCAATAGTTTGCTGACAGGAGAAGAGGATGTGGATATGTCAGAATTTATTGGAACAGAGGTGGCTGTGGAGGTGGCTAAATTTGAACTATATGTGGAAAAATGGAGGACATATCTGCTTCAGATGTTGGCACTGGATGAAGAACTGTATCAAAAGAAGAAGGCTGGTCTTTGAAAATGGCTCCATAGTGTTTCCTTCAAGACTCCAGGAAAATGATTATATTGGATAAGTTGTGCATGCCAGATAATGTGGGGCCACAGGACAGCATGCCCAGAGATGCGCAGCCAGAGGAGTTGCGATTGGGAGATGTCACTGTGGCTTGATTACTTTCAGATATGCTGCACACAGAAGCAGAAAGGATCAAAGAGGCATTTAATCTTGCAATGCCTGAAGCCAAAGCCCAACAACACTCAGACGAGTGGAGTAAATAGTTGGCATTAAAGAATGCAGGGTGAAAACAGACAGAGTCTGGGGATTGGATCCCTGATCCATCCTGGGATGAACCACTAAGCCTGACAATTCTGGAGGTACAGGCAGAGTCGGAGAACGTGGAGTGCACAAAACAAATACCAGAGACCGAGATGGATCAGACAGAGCCACACCAGGTAATTAATAATGGATTACATGATACTGTGTCATATGAGGTACCAGGGGAGTCAACACAAGTGGGGCTGATGGCTGATACTGAAGAGGCAAAGGAAGGAAATTGGGAGCACAACAAGCAGGCGGATCAGGGGGATTTGGACAGTGGAAATGTTGAACAGTATCCAAAGGCAGATAATAACATAGGCCCTTCTGTAACACAGGGGTTACGGAGGTCATATGCAGCTATAATGGCTGGGCTTGGAGAGAATGCTTCGGACCGGGGTGCAACCCCCCCATGCTCAGAGACCAAGACTGGCTGATTTTTTCCTCTCAGGCTGAACCTTTGCCTCAGCACAAAGCTGTAAGGCTGCATTATAGGGGCAGTTTGGATGCACATCCAAACAGGCTTTATGTGGGGAAACTTTTACTAAAAGAAAATATGCAGTTTATGGCCTCTGAAATTTATGCACTAATCCACATATCTGGGGAGGAAGTGTTTGATATAAGTTTTTGACAGTCTAGTGTCTGGAACATTTTTGGGCAATTTATAATCAAGTTAAGTTCCTCCCACTCTGGACCACATTTATTGCTATCCCCCTGACCAAACCACTGGTGAAGATGGTGACAGTAATGTTTTGCAAAAAAAGTGTACATGTGGCTGATATTGTACATTGGCTCCAGCAGCATTGTGATATGTTAAGTACCCCTGAAGACATCAATGTCTCCGAGTATCTGTGGACAGGTGGCTGGAAATTCAGAGTTAAGTTGCACCATGGTTCGGATGGGATCTTACACATCCCTAATAGTTTCTTCTTAGCCTGGGACAAAGGGGTCTGTTTTCATGCATGCCAGCCTAGTGCCTGCTATAAATGCAGATCCAGGATGCATTTATCAAATGTGTGTGACCGCTTGAACTGCAGTATTTGTGGGGAATTTGGCCATATTAGTGCACAATGTGCGAATCATTCCAGATGCAATCTTTGTGACGAATATGGCCATATATAGAGAGATTGTCCTTGGGCTGCACATAACAAATGTCTCACCATGAATCTTGATGATTTTATTAAAAAAGCTCAACAAGCAACACCCACTCGCAACAGACACAACCTCCTACTGAGTCACATCAAGCACAGGAGCCGGAGACACTGACCATGCAGAATATGAATGAGACATTACCTTCTACAGCTAGTGCCCAGACTGGGAGTCAGGAGATTGAACAGGTACATGAAAGGAGTGTGGTTCCAAACCCAGAGAGCATGGACACAGAAGAAGTTCTGCCCCTCCCCCCAACACAAGGAAAGTGATCGGTGCCTCTACCTCGGAGACAGAGTACAAGGATTAATAAATCTTCTTTGACAAATTTAGATGTTACTTCAGAAAATCAGTATGGTATTCTACAGCAGGATGATGAGGGGGAACTTGAGAAAGATGGGATGATCTCTGATACTTCCTCGATACCAGGTCAACCATCTATAGAGGACCAGACACCTGCTCAAACAAAGAATGGTAAAAAGAAAAAGGAAAAACAAAAGAAGAAATCATGATTGGAGTTTTCTGGAGGTCTGAAGTTTGAATAAATGGATGGGAGAAGTATTGCAATGTTGAACATCTAGAGCATCAAAAATGCTGGGAAGAGGACAGCACTATTATCCTGGTTGCATGGGTTACCTCTGGATCTGATCTTTCTCCCAGAGACTTGAATGGATTCTAGTCATCTGTTATATATCACTATGAATAATTGGCTATGGGTCCATCATATTGGTCATTTGGGACAGATAAGGCGGATGGGGTGGGGATCTTATTCTCTGGGCTGGGGTTCAGGTTTCAAAAACTGATTGGCTTACTTCCAGGATGGGTCTTGATTGTAGATGAAATATGGCATTCAACACCTAGTAGTTTTATCTCAGTATATGGGCCACAAAATAAAGCTGAGAGGGTTGAATTGTTTGCTCTATTACAAACATTTTAGTCACTACTAAGACTGTGTACACAGGGGGGATTTCAATGTTACTTTAGATGTGCTAGATAGAAGAATAAGGGGACAAAAAGTTTATTGTGATTCCCATGCTTTTCGTAAATTTGTAGATCATGCTGATTTAAACAGATTGTTCCTCTGAATTCGGGTGCCAATTTACATATGTAAGGGGTTTGCTTACAAGTAAAATTGACTATTTATTAGTTTCTAAGTCTTTGATAGTCCAGACCATGGAGACAATACTGGTGGAGTTCTCTGACCACCTGTTAGTAAAATCGGTAATAAGTTTAGGGCCTGCATCACGACTGTCCCCGGGGAGATGGAAGATGAATGTTGTGGCTCTGTCGGACAAAAGGGTAGAAATTAACCTTTTGAATATTTTGATAGCTAAAGTCTCTATGATGGCCTTATATGAAGATTTGGGTGAGTGGCGGGTGAATTTAAAGTGGGAAATCAAGGGGTGGTTAATATTATATGGGGAACAGAAGGTAAAGTCAAATTTTTATAAATATTCAAAACTACAGGATCATTTATACAGACTGTATACCCTGTTGCAGATCTTAGTGTCATCTGCAAAGAGGCACACCTTTCCCTCCAGGCCCCTTCACAATGTCACTTATGAAGACATTAAACAGGAATGGCATCAGGACTGATTCCTGTGGCACCTCATTGGTCATCATCCTTTAATCAGACGGAGCACCATTTACCATGACCCTCTGTCTTCTGTCACTCAACCAGTTCCTAACCCAGTTTTCCACATTGTGATTCACTCCCAAGCTTCCCAGCTTGTTGAAAAGTCTTCTATGTGGAACAGTATCGAAGGCCTTACTGAAATCCAGGAAAGCCATATCACGCCCCCCTAATCCATGACCTCTGTCACCAAGTCAAATAAATCAATTAGATTTGTTTGACATGACCTTCCCACTGTGAATCCATGGTGTCTTGGATCCTGTGCTACCCTGGGTTCAAGGTACTCCGCAATCCTTTCTTTATGTCGTGATTCCATAATCTTCCAAACTATTGAGGCTGAGGCTGACTGGTCTATAGTTTCCAGCCTCCTCCCTACTCCCACTTTTGTGAAGAGGGACTACATTGACATATAGGGCTGTGGAAGTTTTATAACTGTCTTCCACTATTTGTTTCTATGTCCACTTCCATTTCATATGGTAAGCATTTGTTAAGATGTTTATTGCTGTCTTTTGAAAGATGTAACTGTTTTGAAAGTACTGTATTGAAATCTGTATTGAATGTATGTATTCTTTTTATGTTTCCTGATCATCCTTTAGAATGGGCTTTTGTACGGTAGCTGAAAGACATACCCGGTTAAGAAATACATCAAGTAAAATCTAATTAAATCAATAAGAATAAAGTGAAGCTGGCACAGCTAAAGCTCCCCTATACATCTTCAGATGACATCACACCTTCCAACTGTAAATCAACTTCCCCATAACAAAAAGTTCATATATGTTAAGTAGCATCACCTTCTTAACCCCTATCCATGACTGAGGGCAACATTAGGCAGAATAATCCTGGTTAGTAAATGGTCCAACCTCCTATGCCACAGCACTTTACTGATACTGCTGAGAATCTTGCCTGTCACTTAGGCTGCCTGCAGTGCATCTGGAAAGGTGGAGCTATCTTGACATCATTGAAGACTCTAGGCAGATAGTCTGCCCAGTGCCATCAGCTATGTGCTGACCACTCCCTCAGGCATGCTGCAAGTTGCCTGAGAGTCCACTGATACAGTCAACAATGTTGACAGTATGCTGTGAGTTGGGGAGGAGAGGATGACTGCTGGCTAGCCTGAACTTTCCTGCCTGCTATTGGTCACCAATGTTAGATTGGGGATTATGGTGGACTACTCAACAAATAAGGACTTTTGAGATCAGGAGAGGTTGGGCTAGGGAAGGGAGCATCATGAAAAGAGGAAACTGAAGCAGACATGGTGTCTGCTATACTTTGGAATTGATAGTTCAAAAGGAAAATGGGACAGGTTGTAGGTGGGGTGAAGGGTAGGAGACAACTGAGGGGGATGTGGTGGTCACAGGACTAACTCGGGCAACCAGTGAGAGTGAACAGTTTTTGAAAATCTTTTTTAATGATATGTAACAATTAACACCAAACAAAGAATACACAATTATTTGACCTTTTCAACATTAATATTGGGTTCAATATTGAAATTAAGGCATTAGCACACACCTCAAATGCTACCCTACATTAATTCTACAAATATTACTGGCCTTCATGTTCACAAATTCCTGGCTTTCAGCTCTGTTTGTGTACTTCATTATACATACAGCCTACAGCACAATTCATATAAAACTGTCAAACCAATGAGTTGTTTAGAATTGTATGTAAATATTGGTAACCCACATTTTGATGCTTTCCAACACTTTACCAGTTCAAGATCAACTTTAATAAAAATGAGTTTGTAACACAGCTGGAGCATATCTTTAATTATACAATGGCAAAAAAAAAATCCTGGTCTCTGATTGGTCAGTCTGAGACTGGACCCGTGATGTTATCCCAGCACAACATCATGGGTCTAGTCTCAGTCTCACTGTGAACTAATGTAGATGAGCTTATGGACATAGAGCATCTCTTTTTTTTGCATCTCCTCTTAAGAAACAAAAATATTTTTCTACACTAATGAAAACATTCTTTAAAATTATGTTTTTATTTTATATATAACAATGAGCCATTGTATAATAGCAATAATGCCCTCCAGGGTGTGTGTCATTTGGGATAATATCATGCCTCAGATGTTTGACGCACTCGTCCTGCAGCCTCGTGCCCAACCACCTAAGGCATGACATTATCCCAACACGTCCCACACCCTGTTGGACATTATTGCTTAATTCTATCACAATGTAATTCAAAACTGAGTTGCAACATTATTTTCAAGCTTTAGTGCTGAATCCAGCAACTCACTGAAAAATATAAAAGCAACTTGTCTGTGTGATAGTTTAAAGAAAATGTTACTATAGTGCATCAGCATTGTTTTTAATGTTTTTCCCTTTTTGACCCCCAATAACGACAGTGACAGTATAGCCCACATCATCATAGTTGGTAGTCTGGTTAGTTTAATTTAGATTAGTTTTATGTTGTTACCCAGGTAAGTGCACAGGTACCAAAACACCATTTTCAGGTGTAACTCAGTGTACACTTAAGTACAGATAGTAAATCTGCAGGTAGCATACAATTTAAAACAGAAAACTACATACAATTAAAGTATTGCAAACATTGATATAAACAAGAAATTATGTACAAATTGCAAATTTGCCAGATTTTTAAGCAAAGCAGTTGCAAACAATCAGATTGTGAAAGTATTCTTTCAGTGTGGCATTAAATACACTAGAAGATAAAGCTCTAATTAAGACTTTGTGGAATTAAGCATCTGCCAGTGGAATTTTGGCAAAAATCAGAATTTCACTTTCATGAAATTTTGCAATGCACTTTGGCAATATTTCTGGAAATTTGACTTAGAACAGTGGAATGAATATATGAATTGGGGATTAAGGTATTAAAATGGGGAAAGAAATTCCACAGTACTGAGCACTGTCAGTGATCAGTCTTGCATCATCATCATCGTTATCATCATCATCAGTTTATTGGAAGGCAAACTGAGAGAAACTCTCATTTCCAATTGCATTCCAATACAAAAAGAAACTACAAAAGACCCCACATTGCATAATGACATTAAAAATGAGTATTGTGGTTACACATTTCATAAAATAGTATTTAAAAGAACATTGTTAACTTGAGATCAGCCAAAGCATGCAGAATGTTTTGGAGAATTTCTTTATGTAATTTAGTACATTTACTCCACAATTCATACATACATTTTGCAGTTCAGTGAGTAGATATGTTGCAAAGTTTAAATTCACCACAAAAGTTCCTGTGAAGGTGGCAAATTCGCCTCTGTGGAGCAATCTGAGAAGTGTTGCTAGTAGGCTGCAAATTTGCTAATGTGACTTCACCTTTTTTTGTGAAATTTCACCATGAAGTGCAGAATAATGACCAAGAATTGTGGAATTTCACCCATGAACAGCAGAATTTCACCTGTGAAAGGTGAAATTCTGCTGTTCATTGTGTAATTCCACCATTCTTGGGCAAAATTCTGCACTTCACAGGCAAAATTCTGCACTTCATGGTTGGAACTTTGCACTTTGTGTCTGTGACTTATTCCATGAATTGTACTAAATTTGTGGAGTGAAGTTTCCCAACTTTAGCCATCTCTATTAGTGAGACACTGAACTACAGAATGAATGCTTGAATTGTGGATTAGTGTATTGGACTGCAGAAAGAAATTCCACAGAACTGATCACTGAACTGTGGAATAATTACATGTATTGCAGATTAATGTATTAAACTGCAGAATGAAATTCTTCAGAACTGCCATTCTGCGGTTGATGTATATTATTCTGCAATTCAGCAAGAACATTTTGCAGAACCGGGAAAACTTACTAAACACATTTGGAAGATTCTGATTTTTGCCATAGGTGGAAATTGGGGAAATTCTGCAAAATTTCTTAATTTTCTCTAAAGTTCCATAAGGTGGAATTCGCAACTTTTGCCCAGCTCTAGCTCTAATTGATACAGGTATATAAAAAACTGCTCTATAACTGAATGAGCTTTGCACTAGCATATTGTGCATATGAATAATTTGAAGCAACATTTTTGACATTGAATATGAATTATAATTACAGTTTCAATCCCTGAGTGTACTAGCCAAACAAGTAATAGTTTTTATGCAAAATTTTGAAGATGAAGTTCACGAATATTAATTGTGATTTGCACCAAATAGGCAGATAATTCAAATTAGATATATTTATGCAATGGTGTGTTCTCTTGCCAGATGACAAGCACATTTAGCAAGTCAAGTTAAATGTAAATGTACCCAGCTGAGTCAATAAGGCCAAGGCCCCCTCTTTTCTGCAGTTCTGCAGCACATGGAAATTGCTGTAGAAATGAAAGCCAGCCAAAGAATTTTGGTCTGGCTGCAGAAAGTAAACAGAAATTGCCCTAGTAAGTTTGACAGACTGTCCTCACCAGTTTCTGCCCATTAGTCTGCCTTTGTGTAGCTTTATAAGAACTAAAATTCACCACTAACAATTTCAGCCACTCAGACCCTCCCCATCCTACCCTGAGAGTCCCATTGAATCACTCATTTGTTTATAATGGCATCCCTTTTTGGTTGAAAGTAGTTTGATAAGCCATTGCTTTTTCTATCACTGCTAATGAGCAAGAATGCTTGTTCCCTATACCAGTAGTGCTTTTTAGGACCTACACAAAACTGTACTGGGAATAAATTCAGTATTTTATCCCAGCAGTAACAGGATACAGACCATGCAGCAGAAGATCATCCTACATTATTGGATCAAAAAAGTGTGCCAGTATAAAAACAGAGTGACTTGATGAGGCTCTGGGTGCAGTGCATTTTGTGGCTAAGATATGCACAGTAGGTTTTCATGTTTGGGGGGGATAGAGTAATGAATAAGATGAAACTTTACAATACTTTTGAAGGAGGAAGAGGCAGATGATCATTGTACAGTGTTGGATGGGATAATGACAAATTTAAAACTACAAGAACACTTAATGGCACTCTAAAGGGTATTTAGGAAGGCAGTGTGTCTGAAATGTGGGTGGGTTTTATCTGTTTCAAAACTATCAGAGAGAAAGTGCTTGCTGGGTCAGAGAGCAATATGCAATCCTTTTGAGGTTAAGCACAAGAGGTGACTGTGGATGGGGCTCATAGGATGCCAGCCTGATAGGTCGGCTCTAGTGCATCAAGTAGAAAAATGTGAATTATAGAAAAAAAAATGTAAAAGGGCAGCTAAGGAAAAAGAATTGGTGGGGAGCAGGAAAAGAATGAAACAATACTGGATAGACTGATGAAATTAAAAAGAGGAAGCCAAGATAAGATAAGTTAAAAGCCAAAGCTAAAGATTATTTATGCAGAATATAGATACATAGATACATAGACAGTGTCGGCAGATAAGGGCCTATGGCCCACCTAGTCTGCCCATTTGAGCTTGTAAGTTCAGTTTGTTTTCCTAGAAGTCTATTTCCCCTTACCCCTGACCTCTAGAATTCCTTTATGTCTATCCCATGCATTCTTAAATCCCGTGATTGTTTCAGCCCCCACCACTTCCTCTGATAGGGTGTTCCACTTGTCCACCACCCGTTCTGTGAAGAAATTCTTTCTCATGTTTCCTCTGAATCATCCTCCTCCAACTTCATCCCATGCCCTCTAGTCCTGAAACATCTTTTTCGCTTAAAAATAGTGTTTTCCTGCACCCTGTTCCTCCCTGTAAGATACTTGTATGTCTCTATCATATCCCCTCTCTCCCTCCTCTCCTCCAGGGAGTACATGTTCAGTTCCTTCAACCTGTCTTCATAGGACTTGTGATGCAACCCATGCACCATCTTTGTTGCCCTCCTCTGAACCTTCTCTACCCTGTCTATGTCTTTACGTAGGTATGGTCTCCAGAACTGTACACTGTACTCCAGGTGGGGCCTCACTAGTGTCTTGTATAGCAGAATTATGACCTCCCTTTTCCTGCTGGTGATGCCCCTGCCTATACATCCCAGCATCCTATTTGCTTTACCTGATGCCTTGTCACACTGTTTCCCTACCTTGAGGTCATCAGAGATGACAACCCCAAGATCCCTTTCCTGCTTGGTGCATGCTATATCCTCACCCCCCAACTGATATATTGTGCCAGGGTTTTTGTACCCCATATGCATTATCTTGCACTTCTTTGCATTGAATTTCAACTGCCAAACCCTTGACCATTCTTCAAGTTTCTGCAGGTCCCTTCTCATTCTGTCTACACCCTCTGGTGTGTCTACTCTGTTACAGAGCTTTGTGTCATCAGCGAACAGTGAAATTCTGCCTTCTAGATCCTGTGCAATGTCACTGATGAAGATGTTGAATAGGACCGGTCCCAGCACTGATCCCTGTGGTTCCCCACTGGTCACTCTTCCCTCTGTGGAGTGACAGCCATTTACCACCACCCTCTGTGTCCTGCCACCCAGCCAGTTACCTACCCACCACATTACTGTCCTGCCCACACCCATATTCCCCAGTTTGTGTAATAGTCTTCTATGTGGCACAGTGTCAAAGGCCTTGCTGAAGTCCAGATAGGCCATGTCCACTGCCCTCCCCTGATCCACCTCCCTAGTCACCCAGTCAAAAAATTCAATGAGGTTGGTCTGACATGACCTCCCCCTGGTGAAACCATGCTGCCTTGCATCCTGTAGTCCATTGACAACCAGATGTTCCACCAATCTCTCCTTCAGTAGTGCTTCCATGATCTTTCCCACTACCGAGGTGAGGCTGACTGGTCTGTAGTGCCCTGCTTCCTCTTTGTTCCCACTTTTGTATAAGGGACTACATCTGCTGTCCTCCAGTCTTTGGGTACCTCCCTGTTTCCAGTGATTGGCTGAACAGGATAGCCAGAGGTTCAGCCACCACCTCTTAGTTCTTTAAGGACCCTAGGGTGCACCCCATCTGGCCCCATTGCTTTATCAGCTCTTATTACTTCCAGTTCCTTCAGGACCCTTTCTCGTGTAAAGGGACTTGTGTCCATTTCTGCACCATTCTCACCCCTTGTACTCCCCTTCAGACCCATTCCCCCCTCTTCCTTAGTAAAGACTGAGCAGAAATACCTGTTCAATATATCCAGCTTTACTGTTGTCATCCTCCACGGCTCCCATCCTCCCCTTCAGTCTCACTATCTCTCCCTTTGTCTTTCTTTTTCACTTATGTACCTGTAAAAGGTTTTGCCCCTTTACCCACTGATTTTGCAATGTGTTCTTCTGTCTGAGCTTTGGCTTCCCTTACTGACTTCCCTGCCTCCCTTTGTTTCTCCTGGTACTTCTCCCTATCCCCTTCTGCCTGTGTCTTTTTGTATTGCCTGAATGCAATCTTTTTGGCTTTCACTTTCTTTGCTACCTCTTTGGAAAACCATAATGGTCTCCTCTTCCTTTTCCTCTTGCTAACCTTCCCAATATGGAAACTAAATAAGGGCAGAGAAACAAAGAGAGAAACAGAGGAAAAATCATGATGACTCTGCAGATGATACAATTTAAACATTTATAGTACATGTCGCTTCAGGGCAATATTATGTTGGTATTGGTACAAAATGAAAGGGTGGTTGAGGGATGTGTGGGCAAGACAGGTTTTAAACTCACTCATCTCAACTAAAAATGTTGAAAGACAAATCAATTCAGTCAAAGAATACCAATGCAGCTTTAAAGTTTTTTTTAAGCACACATTGCTTGACCTTTCAATATAGTAGTGAAAATAATCAAATAATTATTTGAGGATGGGACTTATTTAAGTGAAAGAATCAGATTTTGGCTCTGTGTAAATGACAGCCCTATCTCTTATACTTCCCTACTTCCATGATAAAATTGTCTGGCAAGAATTGAAAATGCCATCCAATTTCTTCCTGGGGTGGGTGGTAGGGCAATGATGGGTGGGGTAGGCTACACTGGAAGTTAAAAACTGGGATCATGCAAAGTTTTTGATAGGGGGACATGATCACATAAGGGAGAGAAGAGCAAATGTTGCTGTCAGGTCTGGAAAGGGGGTAGGTTGCAGAGCACATTACAGTACTACTGTACCATTGATGGGATGGTGGAGGAGAGAGAACATTGCTGCCATTAGAACTGGGGGAAAAGAGATCGGAGAAAGCATCGCTGCCATTATGTCGATTGGGGGAGGAGAGAGAACTTCTGCTATTAGGTAGGTGGGGGATGGGGAGGAGAAAGCTTTTCTTTTACTAACTTGGGGGGAAGGGGGACAAGAAAACAGAGAGCATTTCAGCCTTATGGTTTTGGGTGGAGGAAAGGGCTTTGCTGCCATTATTTCCTCTGGGGGAAGGGGAGTTTTGCATGACTTTAAAACATAGACAATGAGGCTACAGAGACAAAATAAAAGTAAAAAAAAAGCTAACTGAGCCACCGTGGTAGGCCAGTGGTAGCACATTATGTTTTCATAATGGAAACCTACGATCCAGTGTGATCTTGATCTAGGACAAAATACACTGATGGGGTGATGCAGATGCCAGGGCTTTCAGGCTAGGATTGGGAGGTGCACATGAAAGAAAATGAAGTAAAGATGAAGCCAAGGTAAGAAAGATGCCAACCAAGATAAAGGTTTATTCAAAATGGGGAAAACAATAAAGGAAAAAGTGTGAAACACAAAAAAAAAAGAAAATCACACTGACACTGCTGATGCTTAATGTTTAGTATTTTTAATACATGACAGTTTTTGGAGGTGGCAGTATGGGGAGGACTATATGTCCCCCCAAAGCCCATCACCCCAACTTCAACTGTGTATGAGATCCATGATAAGTTCAGAGAGGAGGGAAGATTTGGATATGATACTGGAGGGAGGAAGGTTCAGGAGGGAGATGAGGAGACACTTTTTTACAGAGAGGGTGGTGGCTGGGTGGAATGCATTACCTGCAGAAGTGGTATCCAGTAGAACAGTGGACTGCTTCAAAAGGGAATGGGACAGGACAAGGGGGAGGGTCAATGAAGGGGAAGGGTGGAAGGGAGTGGCAGCTGCAGAATTAGGGATGCTAGCTGCACATTCGAGGAGACTTGATAGACCTCTAGGCCTTTATCTGCTGGCAATTTTCATATGTTCATATGTTCGTATTTGTGTGTCCCATGGCAAGGTTACTTTAGGCTCTTCTTTGAGGAGCTACTATTCAGCTGTGTGTTTGCTCCCAATAGGTTCAGATGGGGTACCTGCCAGTAGCAATTAATGTAGCATACAATAACACTAAGCCCTAAATAGATTTAGATAAATATGGAGAGCCAGAACAGCTGCTGAAATCATCAAACTGGATGTTGAGGGGAAATTATGCAACTTATATTGATACAGTGAGAGTTAGGAGTCATTTTCATAGGCCGTTCTTGCTGGGTTCCCCAAAACTGTAATGCTGACTCTGTATTATTTATTTATTTATTAAAGTGCCATAGAACTTTAAATCTTGACACAGAACTTGAACTAGCAGTTCTGCAGAAGTTCAAAGACCCTGCCACAGAATTATGCCTATAATGCTGCAGAGAACAGGTGCCCTTGGGTATGGCACATTCCAGACCATAACAAAATGTTCTCCAATCTTCCTCTATTTCCTTTCCCATCCTATCTCCTCATCTCAATATCCCATCAAAAGAGCAAATGCAAAACAGTGAGAGAATAAGAGTGAGTCAAAAAGAGTGAATGTCATTTTGGTGATGTGGTATTAATAGTGCCTGGTTATTTGAGCAATGAGTAGTGTCATTCAGCACTCTAGGGAGTAAAGATATGGAGTAATGTATTCTCCAGTGTCTGCAGGAAAGCTGTGCTGGCTCTGTAGACTAAAGGTTAAAGTCACCAGCTTCCTATATCGTTGCTGCATCCATACCTGGGTTTTAAATTTGGCATTACTGATATTTACTTTTTTCTTTTTCCAAAGTCTTGCACCTGCTTTTGAGCCAGCCCCCCCCCCCAAGTAAGAATATAAAGTCTTCCTCCATCCGAGTTTCTTCACATTCCTGAGTTGCATCCCCCTGTGGAATCTGAATATATTATCTGCCCCCTCCCAAGTTTCTCCAAGTCCCTTAGTTATGTCCCACCTGGTGATTGGTATATTATTCTGGGAGGGGGGCAAAGTTCCTCCTCAAAAGTTGGGGTGTGGGGCAAAGACCCCACTGCAAGTCACTGCCGCACTGTTTTTGCGATGTGCACCAATCACTTTTATTGCCATTCGCTGTATTGTGCACTCATTATTTTTTAGTCACTTTTTTTTTGTTCACTCTTTTGACTTGGAACCCCTCATCTCCACCAACCATGAATGTTTGGAGGCAAAAATGAGTAATTATTTTAAACTTAATCCTCATATTTTGCAATCTAGTTACATTTAAACATACCCAATGTAGTTGATAACCACACTCCAGGCTACCATAAAATGCTCTACAACTTCCCTGTACATTTTCTCTCCCCTCTCCTCCCCTCTCACAACCATGAATATTGGGATGCAAAAATTATTAACTGTTTAAACATAAATCCTCATATTTGATACTTAAGTTAAACACTTCTGCTTTCTCAAAGCCACCTGTGTCTCTTTTTGGCTTGGAAAATGTTCTATTAAATATCTTTCTTTTGTGTTTAGAGGTTTTCTTTTTTCTTTTTTTTTATTCTTTATTTTTTGATTCCGAGAGAAAAAAAAAATTAAAGAATGCATTTCATTGAAAGAGAAACATCTCAATAACAGATCACTTATAGACTTCAAACAAAAGTATATTTTTAACTTTTGGGGGGTAAAAGAAGTTATGCATTTTTAAGTAATTAATGTTAAAGTCGTATAGTTTATTTGCATCATTTAAAGTCAACAACAAATTCAGGACTTTTAGTAGATTTTAGTCACTGCCTGTAGCAGAGCTCTGAAATACACATCTTTCTCTTTCAACCTCTCTAGTGCCCCCTGGTTTAGAGGTTTTCTTAATGTATTTTTTATTGAATTCCTCAAATTCAGATCTGTTGTTTGATGATCTTATTTGGTCCTTATCTGTGTTAATCACCCCTTTAATTTTAGCAAGGTCTTATTCAATCTTTCCTGATCAGGGCATTCATGAAAGCATTAGTAAATGCTATAATGGCCTCTTCCCATTCAGTTTTTAGAATTTGGTCCTGCAGTACATAGAACAGTAGTTCATCTAACCATTAGCTTAGGGTGACTAGCCTTTTTCAATATGTTTTTCCAGACTGGTTTTATTGTAGGAATGTCTGAGTTCACTAATCTTTAACTTCTCTAAATTCAGAAAAAGTTCATTTCACTCACTGGTATGACTGCTTGCTCCCTCTGTACATTCTAATTAGAGTGCACATCTCATACCATCCTCCAGAATTTCATTCCAATCATTCTGGGTAATGTTGGTGCCTAGAGGTTCTTACCATTTTACTTGATTATATTCACCCATGCTAGAAATGGAGCTTTCCAAATTTTGGTAAAATGTTAATTACCAGCCCTTTCATGTCTCCTGCATTATCCGATAAGCAAGCTGCCACAGATGGGTCCTGTAATTTATATGTTTTCCCTAGTTTCATGCCTAGAAAGTGTTTAAGCTGCATACAGTATACCTGAACAAGTGGGTGCTGGGTAGTCCATACTGATGCTGCATGGCTGCAAAGACATAAAGGACCCTTCAAAGAGCATGTGCCCCAGTAGCTATGTACCCTTCTCTGTCCATATTCTATATCCTGGGTCTTTTAAAATGTTGGAAAATAATGGGGTTATCCCATAGAAGACTCAGGACTGTATGTAGGGGTTCCACTACTTTGAATTTATGTACTATATGCCACACCTGTAAAGGGTGTTGTATAATCTGGTCTCCATGTGCACAGTTAATATTGTTAAGTGAGGAACTGTAAAATAGGTCTGTCAACTGGGCTATAGAACTCCACTCTGTTTCCAATGATACCAGTGTTACTGCAGTTTACATTGTGCCATTCTCTGAGTACTGCTAACTGATCAACCCAATAGTAGTTTTTCAAATGGGAATGCCTATACCGCCCCCTTCCCTCATTGGGAGTCTGTGTAAGTTGTCCAATTTAATTCTGGCCATTTCATTGTTCCAGATCCAAGTTTTGGTACATGCTCTTAGCTGTTTAACATAGACAAAATAGGGAGTGCATACCTCTCAAATGCCCAGATTTCAGTGGGACATCCTAATGTTTGCCCACTTTTTGAGTCCAGCCTTAATGTCCCGACTTAGCAGTCACTCAGAAGATGGGATATTGACCGATGGAGTACCACAGGGATTGGTACTGTGCTCTGTCTTCTTCTATGTCTTCATAAGTGATGTTGCTGAGGAACTGGAGGAGAAGGTGAGTTTCTTTGATGATGAAACAAAAATTTGCAGCAGGGTGGACACCCAGTAGGGGGATGCAGAGAATGCACAGGGATCTGGGGAAGTGAGAGCAGTGGTCTAGGGAGTGGAGACTGGGTTTCAATGCCAAAAAGTGCAAAGTCATGCACCTAGGACATGAAAACCCTGGGGGTGGGGTTGATTGTGTAAGATAAGGGGATACTTACAGTTATCAAGCAAGAGAGGGACCGTGGGGAGACCATATTGGATGATCTGAAGGTGGCAGAGCAGTCTGACTGGGCAGTAGGCAATGTGAGCTGGATACTGGGCTGCACAGGGAGGGAGATATGTAGCAGAAGAAGTGAAGCAGCATTGCTTGTGTATCTCTCACTTGTGAGATCCTATCTGGAATACTGTGTCAGGTTCTGAAGGATGCACCTCCACAAAGACATCAATAGGGTGATATTGGTCCAGAGGAGGGCTACTAAAATGGTGCAGGGACTGCATGAGAAACCATATAAGGAGAGGCTGTGGAAGCTCAACATGCTCTCCCTGGAGGAAAGGAGAGTGTGAGAGGACATGATTGAAACCTATAAGTACCTCATGGGGGTGAAAAAGATACAGAAGAGGAGTGTATTTCACATTAGGAGGAGTACCAGAATGGGGAAGCATGTTATGAAACTTGAAGGGGGTGGGGTTTAAGAGGGATGTGAGGAAATACTTTTTTACAGAAAGGGTGGTGGAAGCCTGGAACAGCCTACCAGAAAAGGTGGTAGGGGTGAAGATAGTGAGAAGCTTTAAACATGTGTGGGATATGCACATGGGTATAATAACTAGAGTTAAGGGAGGAGGGAGGGACACCTGTGACCAAATAGAGTCCAGGGTGTAGTGTTAGGCAGGAAAAATAGATCAGACTTGATGGACCTAACTGTTCTTTTCTGCTGACACACACAGTATGCTGTTTCTAAGAAGGTCTTGTCACATTTTTAACCTCCTTAGCTATTCTCTCTTCTGTTTGTGCCTTAGATGCCCTCTCCATCCTTCCTGTCTCCCCTTTGCTTTACCAGATATACCCCCATCTGCTTCCATCTGGGTCTCTTTGTACTTTCTAAATGCTGTTTTCTTCTCTTTCACTGCCTTTGCCAGTTCCTTAGAAAGCCATGGCGGCCTCTTCCTCCTCCTCCTCTTTCCATTACTCACTTCCTTCAAATGGCTTGTTGTTGCTTTGGCTGTCCCCTCCTTAATCCTTTTCTGTTGCATCTCCACTTCTCCCTAGCCATCCCCCTTCAAGGTATTCACTGATGCACTTTCCCATTTTTTTTAAATCTGCCCTCCTGAAGTTCAAGACCTTCTACTTAGTGTATTTTTATTCTTGCCTAATTCATATGCCAAACCATACAGTATGATGATCATTTGTATCTAGCGGACTACCCACTGTGATGTCTGCAGTGCTGTTCCTGCTTGTAAATACCAGATCCAGCACTGACCCAGCTCTAGTGGGTTTCTTGACTAGCTGCCTGAGAAATGCCCCATGTATGGAGTCAAGGATGGGCCTGCTCCTTATTGTAGCTGTGGCCAGAATGCCCCAGTCTACATCTGGCATATAAAGGTCCCCCAAAATCATTTGTCATTTTGCTAATGGCCTTCCCCAAAGATCCGTTTATTTTATCCCCCGTATTTGTGGTCTCTATACCACCCCTATGTGAATAAAGGCTCATTATCTGGTCTTTAGGCTGACCCAAAGTATATCCACCCCTTTCTTATCCCTCTGGTGCTCCCATATCAAAATAGCCTTTATACCTCTCCTCACATATAAAACAACCCCTGACCTTTCCTCCCTGACCTGTCCTTTTACAGCATGGTGCACCCTGGGTTGGCTACTTCACAGCTGTTATTGTCAGTGTGCCATGACTCTGTTATGGCCACCAGATCCATGTCTGTCTCTGTAATGATCACTTCAAGGTCAAGAATTTTGTTTCCTAGGCTCCTTGCATTGGCATACATGGCTCTCCATTCACTTTGTCCCTCTTTCCCCCAACTTATCCCAACTTTAGTTCCACTTTCTGACCTCTCCACCCTGCCTGCCTCCCACCTTGTCCTTGCTCTCCTCTATTCCTGGAGACTTTCTTCCCCCAGGGCTTATTTTCCATGTACTGACACCAAAAAGGAGCTCACACTCCTCAGCGTTAGGTGGGGTGCTGACTGGGCAGGAAGCCAAAGTCCAGCAAAGCAAATCAATAAAGTCAGCACTCCAAAACAGGCACTTCTCACCAAATTGATGCAAAGATAGGTATTTTAATATAGAGAATCAATGATATGACCATAACCAAAACTCTACCAACTGCCCCTGTGCTCAAACAGTTAGGTCTTCCTCAGAAGGAAGGCCTGCCCCCTGAGGAAGACCTAACTGTTTAAGCACAGGGGCAGTTGGTAGAGTTTTGGCTGTGGTCATATCATTGATTCTCTACATTAAAATACCTATCTTTGCATCAATTTGGCAAGGTGTGCCTGTTTTGGAGTGTTGACTTTATTGATTCGCTTCTTTTCCATGTCTCTTTAGCCTTGGGTGGGGGGGCAATCTCTACCTCCCTCGGTCTTTCTGCCTCCCATGTTGGCTAATTTAAATGCCCACCAAAGTAGAATCTAAAGCTTCCATCCAAGACTGCCTTACCCCTCCAGGATGGATGGAGCCATTCCTTTTATAACAGGCTTCCATCCCAAGGTGGAACTCCAGTTTCTCTCGTCTCGTTGCCAGAGAGGAGTTATAATAAGGGGGTGAGGACTGGGGGGGCAAGTAGTGGGGTTAAATTGTGGACAACAGTGTATAAAGAAATACTTTTATATTCTATTTTAATCTGTGTACAGACCTGATATATTGTGGGGGCATGTGTGACTTTGTATTTTCTTGATATATATATATATATATATATATATATATATATATGCATAATGAATGTTTTGTACAAATGCCAAATAAAAATAAAGTAGAGGAGATATAAGCTATTAAAAATTAG
The DNA here is from genome assembly GCA_016271365.2 of Neoceratodus forsteri. NCBI lineage: Eukaryota > Metazoa > Chordata > Ceratodontiformes > Ceratodontidae > Neoceratodus > Neoceratodus forsteri. The sequence goes on along the minus strand of CM057450.1, from coordinate 1,731,673,330 downwards.
AAAGGTGGTATTATGTTCATAAGATTAGCAGATTAAGAACTACTGATGCCTCAAAGAAAATTTTGAAAAACATAATAATTAGGTACAATTCAGATTGTATTCCATATATATTCTATATATTTATCTTTCCCATATTTATCTTCCCCATTATTTATTACTGAGTAAATCTGCATGAAAACATGCTCATTATCCATTAGGGTTCCCTTACAGCTTGTCTGCATCCCTAACTTACTCCCTACTTCGTCATAATCCTCTGTTGTGACTTTGCAATGTGTTGCTGTGACAGTAACTGTGATGTCACAAGCAGTGCATTATAACCTTGGATAGGAAGAAAGCAACAGGGATAGATGAACTGTTCAGGAAGAAAGATTTTGTTTTAATGCAAATGACCTCAGTAATAATGGGGAGGAGGAATACAGAATTAACATGAAATACAAGCTGAACTGTGTCGAAATATTATGTTTTTTTAATGCTGTCCTGAAGGCATCAGCTGCTCTTTGAATTTAACAGTCAACGTGGGGGATATCAGATAACCAGAGTTCAATGTAAAGTATGTAATTATTGGCACACAGTTGGAGTTGTCACAGGCAAGGCATGGCATGACTGCATTATTTTAAAGCAGTAGTCGGAACGTTTATTATAATCAACATTGCATTGTGCAGTGATTCCCAATGCCCACTACAAGGCAGCACATAATGCCATTTATAATAAATACACCAGCCACTGCTTTAATATGATTCTGTCAGTAATGTCATGCTTGTACTGTCACAGCATATGAGACAAAAATTGTAAATGTGCCAGCCGGTGTATGTGCTTATTGCTGGTGTGAGGTTATCAGAACAGAAAGTTATTTGATAATGTCTTAAGTTCCAACTGAAGGGAGGAATGACACACAGTAGGGCTTGGCATAGGCATGGCATATTAAATTTATTTTATAGCAGTGCTGGTGCATTCTTTGTAAACAACACTATGGGCTGTTAGTCTCACCAAGTGCCCATTATAAGGCAGCACAACCACTGTTTTAAAATGATTCTGGCAATAACTGTATTTAGTTACTTTTTGTTGACTGGGAATGGAGCTCTAGTCAATTCTGTCTATTTTCAGCCTCATCCCGAGGTGCGGATACAGATACAAATTGACATAGTTTAAGCTGTTGGGGGTATCATATTGAATGATGCCATGTCTCTGCCAAAACAGCATGTGATGAAACACAAATTGTAATGAAAGAAGGAGACACTGGGACTTATTATCTGAATATAATGTGAGACCTAACTGGCTACCATCTCAGAAAATCTGAACTTATGTTTCATTGTTATTGTGTATACTGTATCCCTACTTATTTCTTCTTCTTCTTCAGTTCCTCTCTGCCCCATCCCAAGAATTGGGATCACCCCATCTGCACCCTTTCTATGGTCAGGAGAGCAGGAATGTGGCTTCACAGCTGATATCAGTGGCATGTTTGGTTGGTTGGCAGGGAATCTCCAATGCAGGGTGGCACATCACTGGGTAGAGATGGCATGTTGCCCCCCCCCCCCGTATCTGGGAGAGACAAAAACTGAGTCCTTCAGTTTATACAGTCCCCCACCTCAGCATAATTGTGAGGTTCTGTAGCAAAAATGAGGTGTGTTGACAGGGTTGACCACACATTGCAATCCACTCCACACCACGTAAATTGAGTTTTGGGATATTGAAAGCTACAGTTTAGTCTATTGTGTGCAAGCTGGCTTTGTAATTGAGAATACCTACAGTATTTGTGATAAACTGTATTTTGGGGCATTTAAAGCTGTCTTCCATGGAGGCATGTTTTTTTTTTCTTCGAGTGGCAGCCAGCATGATATGTGGGGAGGAGAGGGGGGTAGTCCATTGTGTCTGTCAAGCTGCACTCCAATTGCTTTGGGGGTCATATAAAATATCATGCTTTACTGAGGAAGATTTTGCATTTTTAAAGTCTGTATTTAATTATAGCAGCATTTATGTGTGCAGTGGGCTAGAAAAGATGGAACTATCACTCTGAAGCCATAGAGATGGATTGCACAGCATTGGTTAAAAGCAGTGCCAGTATGCCAAAGCTCTCCCCATTGGGCACTGTAAAAAATGTAAGATACATTTTTCTTTCCACACAAAGACTGGACCACTAAGCTCACTCACTGGACTTATAATATTAAGTTCTATTTTTCAAAGATATTCCAGCCAGAAAAATTAGAATCCAATGTTTTGGGGAAAAAACCTTCATCAGGGAGTCCTGGCTACAATCTATATGATTATATATATATATATATATATATATATATATATATATATATATAATGGTAGCACAGTAGTGTTACCATAGTTAAGACTGAGGAACCATTTACATGTTAAACCTAAACTTTTGCACCTTAATAACTTTGCAACCGTTCAAAACATTTGCCTGAAATTTGGAATACACAATCAAGAACCATACATCTTGGGATCTGCCAACTTTCGTACTCTTCAGATATACGGCTGAGGAGTTATTAAGCGTGATCTGCGCATGTGTTTATGCTTTTTTGCAATTCTTTGGTCATCTCTACAGGTCGCCCAGTTTGCGCGACCAGTCCAAAATCTTCAGGGAACGTGTGGCCGGGGTCCCCAATGTGCCTTTTAAAGATGTCATGAAAAAATATTAAACGGTTCAAAAGTTATTCGGAAAACAGTTTCTCATTATAAGTCAATGGTAAACGTTAAAAAGTTCAACACTTTTGCAAATGCAGTTTTTACTTTCTCAGATGGCCCTTTTACTTTTCCAAATCCACCATTTTGTTTTCAGCTTGTGATCAGAAAAATGCTTGGCATTTAAATTTGGGACCCTCTAGCAACACAATTCTTTTTGTGTTTACCTAGTCGGACCTTGAGGATGCTAGGCATATCTTTATTTTGAGGCTAAACACCCTAGAAATATGTTTTTCAAGTTTCTGGAAAAAGACTTTCGCAAAGTAGTGTCACACTCACGAAAGTGTCGCAAATCTTTGCAAAAGCTTTTGCAAATTGTGACACTACTTTTCCAGGCTATGGCAAAATGACAGCAATTCTTTGCCACCCTGCTGCAAAAGAACGGTTTGGTCTTTTGGGCTGAAATTTGGACAGAACGCAGCCAACATCTCACAGATGTGCCTTTCAGTATTTCAGTATAAAAATATTACAGGGCGGCAAAGTTATGGCACTCCAAATTTGACACTTTTTCCCATAGGATAACATTACGGCGTCTGCCACATTACAGGAATACTTTGCCACCCTGCTGCAAAATAACGGTTTGGACTTTTGGGCTGAAATTTGGAAGAAAGAAAGCCAGCATCCTATAGATGTGCCTTTCAGTGGTTTGGTGAACAAATATTACAGAGAGCCCCGTGTGGCTAAGTACTAAACTAGGCAGGAAAGTCATACATCATATGACTTTTAAATTTTTTTCTATGTCATACGGTTCCTGAGATATAAGCAATTTAGTATTCCAACTCCTCATTTTCTGCTCCGAGACCCATTATTATGCATACATTCTTTGTACTCACTGGCCTTCTCTATGCAGCTTTTGGGGAAAACCAGCCTGTGCGCTTACATTACTGTTACCCTTACCACTTCTGCTTGTGGTTATGTACCTGTTTCACTTACCGTTCCTGTCTATGGCACAATGTGCGTTACCCTTTGCATTTTCATTTGCACTTGCGTTTGCGTTATTTTAACCATTTTTGTCTACAGTACTGTTTATCTTTCTGTTTCGCTTTGCGTCACCATGCTCATTACCATTGGCATTTGCGGGCACTGTGTTACTATGTGACAAGACATCACATGGCGGGAACGCGGGGCCCAAAAGGCCCACGCTCCCGCTGCCACATTACATTCACTATTTCTCATTAGCATTCTCAAAGAAGAAAATTAGAGCAAAAACTCATTTAAAGCATTAGTTAGGGTTGTTCCACAGCAAAAAAGTAGGAAATTCAGTGTTAGGGTTAGACCCCTTTGACCCCCTTCCACACCCCAACCAACATCGGGTGCGCATGGTCTAACTCTCACCCCATTTCTCTTATACCTCTGCTTCTTCACACATCTGATGGGGTGAGAGTTAGGGCTGACAACCCAACCGCACCTGATGCCGGTTTGGGGTGTGGTAGAGATAAAGTGACTCAACCTAACACGAATTTCTCGCTTTGTCACTGTGGAACAACCCAACTAATGCATTAAATGGATTTTTTGCCTGTAATATATATATATATATATTATGGTAGCACGGTAGTGCTACCATAGTTAGGGTTGAGGAGCCATTTCCATGTTAAACCCAAAATTTTGCACCTTAATAACTTTGCAACCATTTGATGGATTTGCCTGAAATTTGGAATGTATAATCAAGACCCATAGGCCTTGGGATCTGCCAAGTTTTGTACTGATTGGATATACGGTTGTGGAGTTATTAAGTGTGATCTGTGCGCGCGTTTACGCTTTTCTGGAATTCTATGGTCGTGCGTACAGGTCAGATGGTTTTGCGTGGACTGTACCAAAATATTCAGGGAATGTGCAGGCAGGGTCCCCGATGTGTCTTTTGAAGATTTGGTGAAAAAATATTAAACGGTTCAAAAGTTATTCAAAAAACAGTTTCCCATTATAAGTCAATGGGAAAAAGTTAACAAAAAGTTCGACAGTGTCGCAAATGCATTTTTACTTTCGCAAATGGGCCTGTTACTTTCGCAAATCCGCCATTTTGTTTTCAGTTGGTGATCAGAAAAATGGTTGGCATTTAAATTTGAGACCCTCTAGCAACGTAATTCTTTTTGTATTTAGCTATTCGGGCCCTGAGGATGCTTGCCATGTCTTTATTTGGGGTAAAACACCCAGAAATATGTTTTCAAATTTCTGGAAAAAGTACATTAAGCTAATTACTGCGTGCTCACGAAAGTGTCAACTTTTTGTGAAAGCTTTGTAAATGCGACAGTAATTTTCTAGTCTGTGGGAAAATGACAGCAATTCTTTGGCACTGCACTGCAAAAACCGTTGGGAGTTTGGGCTGAAATTTGGAGGAACGAGCAGACATCTCACAGATGTGCCTTTCAGTGTTGTATTGAAAAATATTACACAGCGGCAAAGTTATGGCACTCAAAGTTGACAGTTTTTCCCATAGGATAACATTACGAGCGCCCGAAGCATTACAGGAATCCTTTGGCACCCTGCTGCAAAATAACGGTTTGGTCTTTTTCCTGAAATTTGGAGGAAGACAGCCAACAGTACACAGATGTGCCTTTCAGTAGTTTGGTGAAAAATATCACATGGCGGCAAAATTCTGACACTCCAAAATTGACGTTTTCCATAGGATAACATTACGACGCCGACACTTAACAGAAATCATTTGGAGCCCTGCTGTAAAATAACGGTTTGGTCTTTTTCCTGAAATTTGGAGGAAGACAGCCAACAGCCCACAGATGTGCCTTTCAGTAGTTTGGTGAAAAACATTACAGGGAGGCAAAGTTATGGCACTCAAACTTTTCTTTTTCCCATAGGATAACATTCTGGCATTCGCCGCGCCTTTCAAGGCCCGATATCTCGAAGCAGTGCAAGATCACGGACTTTTCGTGGAAAATTTTAGCCTCTAATGGGGCTAAGATTCAAATTAGCCAGGACAGTTGTAAATAATATGACTTTTAAATTTTTTCTATGTCATACGGTTCCTGAGATATAATGTATTTAGTATTCCAAGATCTCATTTTCCCGATACTCATTATTTTGCATACATTATTTGTACTCACTGTCTTTCTCAATGCAGGTTTTGGGGAAAACCAGCCTGTGCACTTACATTACTGTTACTGTTGCCCTTTCCGCTTGCAGATCCGTACCCGTTTCACTTACCATTGACGTCTGCGCCACCATGTGCGTTATCCTTTGCGTTTTCATTTGTGCTTGCGTTTCTGTTATTTTTTGCCATTTCTGTCTACAGTACTGTTTATCTTACTGTTTCACTTTACATCACCATGCCCATTGACATTTCTGTTTGCAGGCACCATGTTACTATGTGACAACACATCACGTGGCAGACCATTCCCATCTACGCCACCATGTGCGTTACCCTTTCTGTTCTCATTAGTGCTTGTGTTACCATATGCGCCACTGTTAGCATTTCTGTTTGCGTTGCTGTCCTTTTAGTATGCCACAACACTATCATGTAGGCGGGGAGGCGCGGGGCGAGGGTCCCGCGGCTCCCTCCCTGATCCCATTCACTATTTCTCGGTATCATTCTCAAAGAAGGAAATTAGAGGCAAAAACTCCATTTAATGCATTAGTTAGGGTTGTTCCACTGCGACAAAAGTGAGAAATTGCTGTTGGGTTGAAAACCCCTTGGACCCGCCCACACCCCAACCGGCATTGGGATGCGCATTGGGATCGTGGGTCCTAATTCTCACCCATTCTCCTATACTTCTGCTGCTTTACATGTCATGGGGTGAGAGTTGGGGCTGACAATCCAAATGCGCCTGCTCGTTGAAAGATGGCAAGGGTTTTCTGTAATTTCACTAGTATTATGTCATTAAATTTTTACCTCTATCTATATATATATATATATATATATATATATATATATATATTATATGGTAGCGGTAGTGCTACCATAGATTAGGAGTTGAGAGCCATTTCTATATTAAACATCAAAACTTTGCACCTTAATAACTTTGCAACCGTTTGACAGATTTGGCTGAAATTTAGAATACATGATCAAGAATCATAGGCCTTGGGATCTGCAAGTTTTGTAGTGGTCGGATGTCATTGCAGGTTATTAGCATGATCATGTGATGCGTTTACGCTTTTTCTGGAATTCTCTGATCACGCCTACAGGTTGTACGGTTTTAGCGACCAGTCCAAAATCTTCAGGGAGGCGTCGGCCAGGGGTCCCCAATGTGCCTTCGAAGATTTAGTGAAAAATATTAGCGGTTCAAAAGTTATTCAAAAAACAGTTTCCATTATAAGTCAATGGGAAAAGTTAAAAAAGTTCAACACTTGTAAATGCATTTTACTTTCATAAATGGGCCTGTTTCTTTCACAAATCCGCCATTTTGTTTTCAGTTGGCGATCAGAAAAATGGTTGGTATTTAAATTTGGGACCCTCTAGCAACCCTAATTCTTTTGTATTCACCTAGTCGGACCCTGAGGATGCTTCCCATGTCTTTATTCTGTGGTAAACACCCCAAATATGTTTTCAAATTTCTGGAAAAATACTATAAAGTACTTTTGTGCTCAAGAAAGTGTCGAACTTTTTGCAGACTTTGTAGAATTAGACAGTAGTTTTCCATCTGTGGGACAGTGACAGAGATTCTTTGGCACTGCGCTGCAAAAGAACCATTGGGAGTTTTGGGCTGAAATTTGGAGGAGCAGACTGACATCTCACAGATGTGCCTTTCAGTGTTGTATTGAAAAAATATTACATGGTGGCAAAGTTACGGCACTCCAAAGTTGACCGTTTCTCCCATGGGATAACATTCTGACTTTGACGCATTACAGAAATCCTTTGGCACCCTGCTGCAAAATAACGGTTTGGTCTTTTTCACAAATTTGGAGGGAAGACAACCAACAATGCACAGATGTGCCTTTCAGTAGTTGGTGAAAAAAATATCCTGCAGCGGCAAAGTTATGGCACTCCAAAGTTGATGTTTTCCCCATAGGATAACATTCGATTGCCCGGCGCATTACAGAAATCCTGGATCCCAGCTGCAAAATAACGGTTTGGTCTTTTTCCGAAATTTGGAGGAAGACAGCCAACAGCTCACAGATGTGCCTTTCAGTGGTTTGGTGAAAAAACATTACAGGGAGCAAAGTTATGGTGCTCGAACTTTTCTTTTTCCCATAGGATAACATTACGGCATTTGCCACTCCTTTTCAGGGCCCGTATCTACGAGCAGTGCGAGATACAGACTTTAAATCGGAAATTTCTTAGCCCCTATTTGGGGCTAAGATTCAAATGTAGCCAGACAGTTGTAAATAATATGACTTTTAAATTTTTTCTCGTTGTACAGTTCCTGAGATATAATGTATTTAGTATTCAAGATCTCATTTCTCATGATACTCATTATTATGCATACATTATTTGTACTCACTGTCTTTCTCTATGCAGGTTTTAGGAAAACCAGCCTGTGCGCTTAAGTTACTGTTACTGTTGCCCTTTCCGCTTGCTGTTCCTTACCCGTTTCACTTATCGTTGACGTCTGCACCACCATGTGCATTATCCTTTGTGTTTTCATTTGCGCTTGCGTTTCTGTTATTTTTTGCCATTTCTGTCTACAGTACTGTTTATCTTTCTGTTTCATTTTACGTCACCATGCCCATTGACATTTCTGTTTGCAGGCACTATGTTACTATGTGACAACACATCACGTGGCAGACCATTCCTGTCTCGCCACCATGTCGTTACCTTTCTGTTCTCATTCGGCTTGTGTACCATGTACACACTGTTAGCATTCTGTTTGCATTGCTGTCCTGTTAGTATGCCACAAAAGGCATCATGTGGTGGGGCTGGGCCAAGGGCCAGGCCCAGCTCCGCTGCTGCATTACATTCACTATTCTCATTATCATTCTCAAAAGAGGAAATTAGAGGCAAAAAACTCCATTTAATAGCATTAGTTAGGGTTGTTCACAGCGACAAAAGTGAGAAATTCACTGTGGGGTTGAAACCACTCCTTACCCCCACCACCCCCAACACCGGCATTGGGGTGTGCACTGGGATCGTGGGTCCTAAATCTCACCCCATTCTCCTATACTTCTGCTGCTTTACACATGTCATGGGGTGAGAGGGCTGGTGATCCCAATGCACCCCAATACCACCACGTGCGTCATCCTTTGCGTTTTTATTTGCCCTTGCGTTTCTGTTACTTTTTTGCCATTTGTGTGTACCGTACTGTTTCTCTTTCTGTTTCACTTTGCGTCACCATGCCCATTGACATTTCCATTTACAGGCACCATGTTACTATGTGACAAGACATCACGTGGCACACCGTTCCCGTCTACGCCACCGTGTGCGTTACCCTTTCTGTTCTCATTCATGCTTGTGTTACCATGTGTGCCACTGTTAGCATTTCTGTTTGCGTTGCTGCTCCTGTGCTGTTATTCAATATAAATGCTGAAGGTGCATGATGACAGTTGTAGAAAGGTTTTAACACTAGTGAGTATACATTAATGAAGAGAAGCACATAAATTAACTACAAGACACTAGCATGCTCAAGATAAAAGTAGTGATACATTTAGTAGGTGATTTACATAGTAGTACATTTACTGCAATGGTTTACTCAACATAGAGAGGCTGATGTAAACATATGGAAAAGCATTGCCTGTTCAACACTGTGAAATTCGTGCCTGCCAGTATCACATGCATTCTTGCTGATGAAGGTGTACTGCTGATGTACATACATAGACCTTCAGTGTGTTTCAATACTAAAGATGCAGTAAATATTCTTTGTAGAAACATTGTAATTGCATGGATCCAGGCCAAGCAACTTCCAAATATCATAGCACTACTGAGCCAACAATGATGTACCTGTATCGGAGATGTATAGAGATAGATTTTCATGAGGCACTTACTGAGTATGTTGTACCTGATAAAGACAATCTCATTGCATCTGTGATGACTAACTTATTCAAATAGTAATACATTTACTATTGTTGCAATGAGTGATCTATGCCACTTATGGACACAGTGTGATTTTTTATCAGTTGTTTCATACTCAGGCTGTATGCCTACTGTTTGGGTTGCCACACTTCTGTCACTGATGCTATCAAAGTGATAACTATGTTAATTGTGGTACAACAGGAATCAAATGGTATGGTGTAGATATAAATAGAATGTCTTTTAGTATTGATTTAACTCACAATGGGGTAAGTGTACTAGGACAGCAGGGGTTATCCTTTATCACTGACTCTGTCGATTCTAATCACACTAGGGTTTCAATGACTGTAATGATCAAGTTATACTGTTCATCTTCATGAGTTCATATTCACAGCCATTCTCCAGTAACTAGACAGTGTATGGTGTAACTGGGTGGGACACTGTGTTACCAAAGCTGCTGCAGTGCCTAGCAGAGGAGTATCTACTCATAAAGACAATTAAGCAATAAGGCATGACCAACAGTTATGTTAAATGGTCTGTTAATCATCCTGTAGGGGTTTAATGTTGAATGAGGCATAGCCGAGTGCCACATGTCGCTAGACAGTGATAAACTGACCATTAACATAGTATCTGGGAGTGGCTTATTGCTATCATAATAAAACTGTTTTTTAAACAACATTAAACCATTTAAACCATGTTCATCATATGGTTAGGCTCTACATGTATGTTAATAAAAACTAAACATAAGGCTGTTACAATGTTTACAGTAAATTAGAAAGCTGCATTTCTCAAACCCTTGTTATAATCAGAGATATTATACCGGTACAACTCCTTGGTTTTGCTGAACTCTATTGCTCAGGTGGCCCACCACATGTGGTGTGGTCTGGTGTGGGGCATCGCTAGATAAGGCCATGCAACTACTAAGTGTGAATGCGTTGTGTGCCCTGCAATCAGGGATGTGTCGTTTGGTGTACATGGCCTCAGTTTTGCTGTTGATCTCCACTGAGCATGCAGTACCTGGTCAGGTGGGTGGGGATGTCTCGTAGTACATCTAGACAATTGTTTGTTATTTCTGTCACCTGCTGCTGGATGTCTGTCATTGGTTGTGTTGACTTGGTCCTCCCCATACTTGATATGTGTGTTCTGTGTGTGTGGTGCTGGGGGTGAATTCGAGTTGAGGGTTTTAACCCTAACAGCGAATTCCTCACTTTGTCACTGTGGAACAACCCTAACTAATGCATTAAACGGAGTGTTTTGCCTCATATATATATATATATATATATATATACATCTAGTAAACAGTATACTTCTACAAGTACATGTAATTTAATGACTTCTAATTACAGTAAAATAAAAGCCATAAAAACATCCTTCACTTACTTTGAATAATATGGCAGTATGAGCTGCACAGCTGTATTAATTTTATTTCATCTAGAAACAGATGGCTCAATTTTCAAAGCCCTGAGAATGCCACAAGCTCCAGGTGCACCGATTGGCACACAGGGCTTGTGGCATTCTCCTAGTGACTGGGATTTTCAATCCTAAGGGCCAAATGCTGAAAGTTAAACCAGCATTTGGGGATCCTTTTTATAGGGTTTGTGCCAAATATTTGGCACAAGCTGCCATAAACTGAGGAAAATGTTGTAACTGTGCCTGGTAATATAAAATCAGGTACAGTTGAGGTAAAGGGGTTTGGTGCAGCTGCACCAAACAAGGGCTTTGGTGTATTGCTCGATGTAAGCCCTGTTTCAGCCTTTTAAAATACATGTATTTATTTTAATTAATAAAGCTCAAAACTTCTTCACCACAAATCTAACGTGGTCCCATTCTCAATAGCTGCACTTGCTGAAACCCCATGTTGTGATGTTGTACCATTTAAAACTAAGTTTCAAGTTCACTTGCCATTTAGTATTTCTCCTCTTGTTTGTTCTATATTAGTTCAAATTCCAGAGGACCTATTTAATATATTAAACAGACTCTTTTTAGAACCTAGGGCCTGATTTCCAAATGCCAAAATTTGGTGCAAGGTGCCTGTACCAAAACAAGTTGATGCAAGTGGCATCTTGCACCAAATGTTACAGCAATCCTGATTTCTGAACTAGGGTTGTGTCAAAATCTTGATGTCATGTGCCAAATCCACCCTGCACCACCCTTGCAAAGGAAAAGGTGGTGCACCAGGAAGTAAGGGGGCGTGCCTCATGGCAAGGCTGCAGTATCCCCTTATTTGGTATTTTGTAACCACTGCCATTGCTGTAAGATGGGGCTGAGGTTAGACCAGCCATAAGCTGGTCTAATGGCCCTGTGCCAGAGGTCTGAAGGAAGGTAGTGGGGATCTGTAAGGAAGTGGAATGGGTCGCAGGAATCTGTGGGGGTGCCATAGTGGGAGACAGGGCACAGCAGCTGTGGCAGGGTTCAGAGGTAGCACTTAAGGGATGTGACCTTGCCAGGTGGACAGAGCTACTAGGATTGGGTTTGCCCTGGTAGGCATGCATGGATCCTGTCCAAGACCCCAGATGCCACCAGACCTGGCACCTGTCCTGGAGCTTACACAGTCCCCAACATGCAGTGGTTGGCATTGGCAGTGGGGTACAAGGTGCAGTCATTGGTTGTGCACCTCCTCAGGCACCACAACATTCCCCTGCCAAACACCCCACCACATGGAGCCATGCTGATACCTGACTACGCTGTCAGGGGCTGTGTCAGCTCCAGGACAGGTGCCAGAGCTTGTGGCACCTGGGGGTCTTGGACAGGGTCTGTTCATACCTACCAGGATGCTCCCAGTCATAGTGGCTCTGTCCACCTGGCAAGGGCACATCCACTTTGTGCCACCCCTGTACCCTCCTACAGCTGCCATGCCCCCATCACCAACTATGGCAGTTCTACTAGTCCCTCTTCCCCATTCCACATCTTTGCAGGTTTCCTTCTCCCCCCCCCACTTCATGGCTTAACTGGGGTTGCACAGGGCAGGGTTGCTTGAAGAGATCCTCAGTCAAACCCCACCAGTATGCCAAAGGTTTACTGCAACACTGCAAATGTGGCAACTCTCAGGACTTTGGATCAGGGACCACTGTGTACTTTAATAGGGTGCAGGGTCTCTGAGGCACCATACGTTTGCCACAGTTCTGGATGAGCGCAAGGTGCACCGATCTTCTGGCTTTCCAGCATAACTGTAGCTGCACTGGGCACAAGTCCCTGATATTCAGACCTGGACATGCAAATTGGACCATAATGTATGCAAAGCACAAATGGGGCCATTTGCATGTCATTATGGCCCCATTTGCATGCATTGCACAGGGCAGCTGGTGAAATGCGCCTGGCACCCTGCACAGCGTGTGGTCCAGACAGAGGGGGTCCTGGGGAATCCCACCCATAGAGGCGATCACTGCATAACACACATCACAAACATCCCTGGTAGTCTAGAGGCATCCCATTCCCACCCGAAGCCCCAATTGCGGTACAACATACAGGTACAGCCATCCTGGTAGTCTAGTGGCACCCCTCTCCTGCCAGTAGCCACGCCGCCCATACAATAAAATGTACCAGTCCCTGGTAGTCTAGCAGTACCCCCCCATCCTTCCTGTAGCCTGATCACCTCGGCTATAATAATACATGAACCCTGGTAGTCAATTGGGACCCACCTCCCCCCCGATGCGGTGATTCCCTTGAATGTACAAGTCTGTACAGCCCTGGTAGCCTGGTGGTTGCCCCCCCCAACTGTATCCCCAAGCACCGATTGTCCAGTATAGGTCCCCTGCCTTGTGGTCCAGTGGCCCCCCCCACCCTCACAGGCCACCTGCCCACCAGGCACCACCCCATCATTGGCAGATAGCTGCAACCCACCCGCATACTGCCCGGCCACCTGCCGAATGACATTGTACAGTATGAGCTGTAAGCCCATTGGTCCACACTGTGGACCAATGGATGTGCAGTGCATACTGTACATGTCACACACAGACACAGTATGTGAATGAAGGGTCATTCATTCACATATTTGTGAGTGACATGTACAATATGCATGGCACACCGGGGAAAGGTAGCATACCTTTCGAAGCTGGCGGTTGTGCTGGACTAGCCTCTGTACCTCGTAGTTCAGGTTTTGTTTAATTTGCCCTATTTATTTTAATCTGTTTTTATTTTATTGAGTTTACTGAGTTTTAGTGTTTGACGTTTTTGTTTATTTTATTTCTGTGCCACCCGGTATTTTGCAGTTGCTTTTTGCTTGCTGCTGGTAATTTTGCTTTGATGCTCTGCTTGTCCTGGTGTTTTTTTGTGGGTGAAGGGAGCCGTTTTGCTGGGAGCTGCATCCTTCATTTCTGCAGCTGTTCACTGCCTGCTGCCGGTTGCTGTCCCGGCGTTTCCTCAAGTGTGGGGAAGTAAGTTGCCTGGTGCCACCCTTGTGAGTTAAGTGAGTGATTTTTTTCTGGGAGCAGGATTCTACGGTTGTCTACCGTTTGCTGCTGGTTGCTCTCCTGGCCTATCCTTTAATGTGGAGAAGCTTATTTTTGGTTTACCTGGATGTTTGTTCATTCTGGACCCACGGATTTGCTGGCTGCTACTACTTGATGATTGGCCCCTACAGCTGGATGTACTGTTGGAGGACTTTTACAGTGTTCATTTGAGGAAGAGCTGGATCAGTTGGTGTGATTTCTGCAAGAATTCGGGACGAAAGGACAGTTGCTGGTGTTCTAATGTATCGTGAGTGATGGGACCTGATTCATTGATCGGTGTCCTTCATTTCCCTAGGATCTCTAATTTTATTTTAAACTGTGCCTAATTTTTCTTGAGGAAGTAGTACCATATCAGTGGTTTTGGTTTTGGGAGGTTCTTACGCCCCGTGCCTGGGTGATCTTGAGTTGTGCTTCCTGGGACCGAGCAGGAGCTGTCCTCATTTCCCCTAAGGAGTTTGGGGTTATTAGGGAGGCTCCTAAGCTACTCCAGGGTCAGTCTTATTAGTCTGGCCTTGGGATATCTGAAGCTGTGGGTCCTGGTAGTATAATATTTATTTATTATTTATTTATTTAGCTTTTGTTTACTGGATAAGTACACTAGACAAGTATTATGCCTATTTTCAGGAACGACCCGGGAGAGTACAACATGAGGAACAACAGTCAAGGAGACATGGCAAAGAGAGTACAGTTTTTTGTCACAGTAAACAAACATGTGGGAAATACAGTAAACAAACGTGGGAAATACATCATTTGATGCAAGGGGGAAACATAATAGAGCCTCATTTGGCAGTTTAGGCGTGTGTGTGGGGGGAACTCCCATTTCTTGCAGCAGATCCTGTGGATATTCTCAGCCTTATATGAGACATTTCTTCTCTATGTATGGACTTGCATTGAGATTGCATGTTATTGCTCTCTGAATGTACATTTGGAGTAGTCTGGACTTTGATTCGGGTCATCATAATGCCATTTGACTTTTCACTGGATCCTGTTTCCATCATATGAAGGACAGTGTGTATAGTGAGAGGGCCTCACTATCCTTATATATTTGGATTCCATGTAATATTAATCGTCGGCAGTGAGAATGCCTAAAACTGCAAATGGACTATTTATATTTGTGTTTTTGAATGTTTTTGTCCTATTGGTAGTGAGAAGACCTTTGGGACAAAAATTAGTTTTGAGCTGTATTATTTTATTTTTTAATTGTGTTTTATTTTTCTTCCCTCCTCAGAGCCGTGAGAGGGTTCAAGGGTTAGGAAGTTTTATTAGCTTGTTTTTTGTTTATTGAATTATGTTATTGGGTGAGTTTTAGTTTAATTGTAATTGAGGGTAATTTATTCATGAGGTAATTAGGATCTTTATTTAGCTGTCTAGTAGTGAGTTTGTTTCCCGCTTGGGGTATGTGTTGTTTAGTCACCCCGGTCATGCATTATTCGTCCTCCGATCTCTGCGCCCTTCGCCCTTCCCCCTTCCCCTTCCATTTTCCATCTACCAGCACTGTCGGGCACTTGGTATTGAATGTAAGAGGGTTTGGGGTGTGTGTGGTGGGGGAAGCGGACACTGGAGGGCGAATCAACGGACCTCTCATGTGGGGCTGGTTAGATCCAGAAGATGCCTTGGGGCGAAATGGAGCCTGGAACGTGGAGATCAATGTCTAGTCCCCATACATAAGGGCACCACCTGTTTAGATGGGCAAGTATTTGGGACAGCTCAGGAGCCTTGTCCAACTCGGGCGGTGTTGTGCAATGCCAGATCTATTAAAAACAAATCCGCTGTTATAGCTGACTTTGTTGGGACAGCGGATCTGGCTAGCATCACCGAGAACTGACTGGATGGAAATGCCGGCCCCATTTTTGAGGCAGCTGTTCCAGTCGTGTACTCAGTGATTCACCGCCCAAGATTGGATCACGGGGGGGGGGGGAGTAGCAGTCTGTTTAAGACCAGGTTGGGGCTCACGGGTGCACCACTTGAGGAAGCTGAATCCTTTGACTGTACCGTAGTATCTGGTGTGGGTTGCAGGATTGCCCTCATCTAACGTCCACCAGGAGATGAGAGGTAATTCCTGCAGGAAGTGGCAGACTTTGTCACCAATATGGCATTGGAGTCACCCAGATTGATGGTTCTGGGCACTTCAATGCCTGGGTCGATGACAAACTCTCAGCTTTTGGTCAGCTCTTCCTCCAGTTGATGACATCACTGGGCCTTACACAGATTGTTTCTTCAGCTACTCATAGTTACGGTCACTCTCTGGATTTGTTTTTTCTCCTGAGGATTGAGGCCTCTGATTTGGTGGTGGAATCTGTCAGTTGGTCCGATCATTACACCATGGGCTTCAATTTTTGTGCTCCCCTTCGTAGGTCAGCTCCTGTGGAGATGGTTCGATACCGCCCTTTACAGGATGTGTGCCCTGAAGACCTGTTGGCGGTATTGAACCTCTTAGAGTTTCCTGTTGCCAGCATGGGTCCAGAGTCCATGGTTTTGGTTTATAATCAGGCCATTTCCTCAGCTCTTGACTCAGTTGCTCCTACCCGTGTTCATCCCCTCTCTGTCTCCGCCTTCAGGCCCCATGGTTTGATGGGTCCTTGAGGGAGTTGCGACATGTGGAATGACAGTGAGAGGGTTGTTGATGGAAATCTGCTCTACAAGTCAACCGCCTTACTTTGGAGGAACATTACCAGCTTTACCAATCAGAGATCTCCCTTAAGAAGGCAGAATTCCTGTCCAGGAAGATAGCTGCTGCTCAGAATCAAATGGCTCAGCTCTTCAGAACTGTGGACAGGCTGTGCAACCCAGCCTGTCTCCAGCTCCGTCGAGCTTTTTCACAAAAGAAGTGTGATGAGAATGTCCAATTCTTTGCGAATAAGGTTGCCGACATCAGATCAGAGATCCGCCTGACACACTCTAAGGGGGAAGCTGTTGGTCGGCATCTGGCCATGGTACCCCGAGCCTCCTGGAGTTCCTTTGACCTACCGAGGCTCAAGGATATTATGCAGATCATCCAGGGGATGCACCCTATGTGCTGTAGTTTGGATCCGGGTTCAACCTCCCTGATTTTGGGTTGTGTTGAGATCGTGGGCCCGTTTCTGGCTCAAATAATCTGGTGCTCACTAGAACTGGGTGAGTTTCCTAGTTCCCTAAAGAAAGTGGTGGTGACTCCCCTTTTGAAGAAGACTTCTCTGGACCCAGATATTTTTGCCAACTACAGACCCTTTATTGGGAAGGTTATTGAGAAGGTAGTGGCAAACCAGCTGGAGGACCATTTGACCATCTATAGTATCTATGAACCTCTTCAGTCTGGTTTTCGTAAGAGGCATAGTACTGAGACTGCTCTGGTTCGGGTGCTCATTGATCTCTTGATGGTGAGAGATTGGAGAAACAATTCTATCTTGGTTCTTCTCGATCTCTCCTCAGCTTTTGACACTGTAGACCATGGGGTTTTGCTTGAGTGTCTGAGGTCCATCTGTGGAATGTCTAGTACAGTGCTCAGATGGTTTTCATCTTTTCTATCTGGGAGAACACAGAGAGTTGTGTCAGGGAATTTTTCCTCTGACCCTTTCTCTCTGCAATGTGGCATTCCCCAGGGCTCGGTGCTTCCCCCATGTTGTTTGCAGTGTATATGCTGCCCCTCAGAGACATTGTAAGATGGTATGGGCTGAGGTTTCACTGCTATGCTGATGATACCCAGTTCTACCTGTCTTTTGCCCCTGACCAGGTTAGTGCTTTCTCGGTATTTAAGAGCTGCCTCGCTGAAATCCATAACTGGATGAATTCGAGCTGGTTAAAGTTGAACGCCGGAAAGACCGAGGTTATGGTTGTGGACCCGGGTCACAGGATAGAGGGGCTGGGGACTGATCAGCTTTCTGATTTATTTCTGGGGGGGATCAGATCCTTACCTCTGAATGGGTGCGTAATCTGGGAGTGGTACTTGACGACGGACTGACCCTTCGTTATCAGGTGTCAGCAGTCATTAAGTCTGCATTTTACCATCTTAGGAACATTGTCAGGGTGAAGCACCTTGTTCCATCCAGCGATTTACCTGTGTTTTTCCACGCCTTTGTGACCTCTCACCTTGACTATTGCAACTCCATGTACCTGGGGCTTCCTGTGGTTGATATCCACTGCTAGCAGCTAGTGCAGAATGCCTCTGCGAGTTTGTTAACAGGAGTATCAAGAAGGACACACGTTACCCTGTTCTGTGCGATCTGCACTGGCTGCCTATACAGTGGCAGATCACCTTTAAAGTAGGTCTTTGGACCTTTAAGGCCCTGCACGGACTTGGCCCAGTCTACTTGAAAGAGCTTCTGGTTCCTTACAGCCCTGTACAAGAGCTCCATTCAGCTGATGAGGGATTGCTGGAGGTTCCGAGGGTTATTTTAAAATCTTCTGGGGCTTGGGCTGTTATGTTTATAGCCCCAACCCTCTGGAATTCTCTGCCTCACCGGCTTCGGGAATGCACGACCGTGGAGATTTTTAAGCGGGAACTCAACTCCCATCTGTGGAGTCAGGCTTTTATGGCTTGAGGTTGTTGCGATTATTCTGATTTTATATGTGTATTTTTGATTTTATTGTTCATTTTTACAGTGCCTTGGTGCTTGAAAGGTGCTTAATAAATAAAGTTTTATTATTATTTATTATTATAATTATATTACAGCTCATACTGTACAATGTCATTCAGCGGGTGGCGGGTGGTATGCGGGTGGGTTGCAGCTGCCTGCCGATGACGGGGGTGCTGGGTGGGCAGGGGCCTGTGAGGTGGGGGAACCACTGGACCACCAGGTAGGGGACCTATACTGGGAGATCGGCTCTCAGGGATATGGTTGGGGTGGGGTGGGGGGACCACTAGACTACCAGAGCTGTACAGACTTGTATACTTACAGGGATCACTGCATTGGAGGAGGTGGGTCCCAATGGACTATCTGAGTTCATGCATTATTATAGCCTAGGCGATCGGGCTATGGGGAGGATGCGGGGTACTGCTAGACTACCAGGGTTTGGTATATTTTATTGTATGGGCAGCATGGCTACAGGTGGGAGAGGGGTATCACTGGACCACCAGGGAATGGAATTATACATTTGTGCAGTGATTGGAGTTCTGGGCAGGGAGGGGGTACCACTATACCACCAGGGTACATATGGGTGCTTGTGGATGGTGTTCTGGGTGGGCAGGTGGTCACCCACAGCTGGTGGCTGCTGTGCTGTGCCGAGCAGCACAGGTGGCCAGCATTTGAGCTATATTTTTCATTCTCAACTGTGTGCCCCAGTATGCGGTGCATCTGAGGGTTGTGCCAGCATATGCGTTGCACATCCTGGGCTGAATATCGGGATATGTCGCATATGCATGGGCACATCCCCTTCAGAAGTGCTGCATACATTACCATTGCACCCCAGCGCATCGTGACTTGTGCTACACAAGTTCCCCTTTTGAATATTGCCCCAGGGTGCATTACTGTGGTTGCGCAGGTGCAACTCAGTTGTGCCAGGTGCAACCCCTTTGAATATCTTGGCCCTTGTAAATACCATTTAGAAATTGCTATTCTTATTATTATGTTGTTGTATGTTACCTCTATTTTTGTACTTTGTTCCATGTATTGTATTGTTATCATTGCTTGTACAAGGGACCGCCTTGCAAATGAGCTTGCTCAATGGATCTTATCCCTTTATAATAAACTTGAACTTAAACTTGAAACTTGAACTGATTGTTTGTTTCTTGCTCCCTTTTGGATGTTCCTATTTATATGTGCTGACACAAAAATGCCATATTTTAACCAGTAATGTTCTAAAAAATAAATGATAGTGTTGTGCAGAATGCTGAATTTCTGACGGAACTGAATTCTGTGGGATTTTAGAAAATTCTGCTGATTTCCATAATTTGTGAAATTTTGACATTCTGCATGAGGAAAACTTTTTTGCGAATAATAATCTGCAGTTCACATAAACCACAGATTCTTTTCCTGCAATCCGCAGAAAATTATTCTGTGGTTTACATGATCGGCAGAAAATGATTCTGCACTTTGCACAGAAATGCTTTTTGAAATTCTATGGAACTTAAAAAAAAAATTCTGCAACTCATTTCAGAAGCAAAAATGCAATTCCACACTAAATCTGATGGTGGAATTTCACATTCCGCACAGCCCTAAAACATGACATTAATCAGACGTTACAGATAGTTAGAACAAAAAGATCCCTGACCAGTCATCAGGGACCCATCTGAAAGAGCAATCCCCTTTTAGAAACAAGATCAGACCAGAATAGATGGGGTGCAGCCAAGGTAGCAACTATGTACTGATAGCTAATAGACAGGTAGGCAGATATAGATTTCATAATGCCATAGACAAACCATGAAAAACGTAGGATGTTCACCACTGGTATAGAAGCCCCGGGGTAGTATATGTGTTGTGGTGCACTGTGCGGGTTATGTATTACCAAAGTTAAGAGCCTATGTCTGTAAACTTGGATGCAGGCTCATAACTTTGTTATGTTGTAATATTTTAGCTGCAAGTTGCCAACATTGCCTTCTTATGACCGCACCTCATGAAGAAGTGTAGAGAAAATTTTCAATCCTGTCTGAAAGGTGATTTCATGCAGGCTCTGCAAATCACCTTTTGGGATGTAAAAATACATTTTGGGCAGGACTTGAAAAATGACAGCTGTCACATTCATTTGGTACTGTAAAGAAATGGCTATGTTGTAAATTTGGGGTTAAAATATTGAAAATCATCAAAGTTACGAGCCTGCATTCGCAAAATGTAATGTAGGCTCATAAATTTGTTGGCTTTTAATATTTCTACACCACATTTTCAGCATTTGCCTTGTTATGACCCTGCCTCATGAAGAAGAGCAGAGAAAAGTTTTAACTCCTGTCCAAAAGGTGATTTCACGCAGAGACAGCGAAATCATCTTTCAGGATGCAAAAACACATTTTGAGCAGTAGTTAAGAAAATGACAGCTGTCACATTCATGAGGTACTGTGAAGAAATGGCTATGTTGAAAATTTGGGGTAAAAATATTGAATGTTACCAAACTTACAAAGCCTGCATTTGCAAAATTCAACATAGCCTCATAACTTTTTTTTTTTAAATATTTTTTACACCAAATTTATAATACAGCCTTCTTATGACCCTGCCTCATAAACATCAGTCCAGTGGTCAGTGATTACTACCATCAGGGAATCTATGTTGAACACCTCAGGCCAGCGATTGGTGGTGAAGGAGCATCTGCGTTACCTCCACCAGCCACTAGGATTGTGGGGGATTAAAGCAAGGTCTTGGTCGGTGGTATTTGATCTGCACAAGGGGACCACAAAAGTCCCTTACACTGAGCAAATACTTTGTGAATCAGACAGTGCTGATATTCATGTCCCCTCCTCCTCATTTACACTGTGGCCGCTTCCACACTTTGCACTAGCGTAGACCTGGTTTGAGGGCACAAACCAGGCTTTTGTGAATACCAACTTGGCGCAAAACCCGGTTTGCACCAGGCAAACTGGGCCTCTGGGGGGGCAAAGTTTTGTGAATCTAGACCCTGGTCTTTTCTCTTCAAGTAGGTCTGATAAAGATTGAGACCCTAAATTATGTGGAATCAAAGGGACCGATTCTCCAAAGTTGGTACAAGCTGTGCCAAAGGTGGCTTGCACCCATTGCAAGTATGCCAGTGACCCTGTACATGATCTTCTATTGTGTAGGGTCTTGACAGCAAAGTTTCACAGCTTGCAGCAACCATAGCCATGCACCAAACAGAGGGTCAACAGGACAGGTTGCTGCAAGCCATGGACAGCCCTTCTCCAGTCCCTGGTGGTCTAGCAGTCTCCCCCAGCCCTGATCACCTTATGAATATAATTAACAATGTCCTTGGCAGTCTAGCAGTCTTCCCCAGCCCTGATCCCCTTATGAATATAATTAACAATGTCTTTGGCAGTCTAGCAGCCTCCCCCAGCCCTGATCCCTTTAAGAATATATTTAATAACGACCCTGATAGTCTAGCGGACCCCCAGCCCCAATCCCTGTATGAATATATTTAATAATGACCCTGATAGTCTAGCGGACCCCCAGCCCCAATCTCTTTATGAATACATTTAATAATGTCCATGGTAGTCTAGTGCCCCCCCCGCCTTGATCCCTTTATGAATATAATAAATAATGTCTCTCATGGGCTAGCAGCCCACCCAAGCCCTGATCCCTCATTATGTATAATTAAACAGCCCTCGTGGTCTAGTGGACTCCCAGTGTCCAACCAACCTGGTCCCCTGACCCAAAACAGAGCCGGTGACAGGCACGGGCCTCATGACACCACCGCTTCTAGCTGCTGACTAAGCTGTCAATGAGGAGTGCGTAGTGCCCATTTTGTGGCACAGGGCTGGTGCAGGCCCCCTTTGGCACATGCAGCCTGTTTTTCAGAATAGCTCAGGGAGCATTTTGTGATGCAAGGGCTACTTGTGTCATTTATGCTTGATGCAGGCACCTTGTGTCAATCTAAGGGCTTTGGGAATCAGGCCTGAGGTGTATAAATCTTTTAAATGCCAAGTAAAGAGCCAGAATTCACCCACATTCCCCTCTAGAATATTAAATTGTTCTAGTACTTGTATTATATGTGAACTGGCTCTAATGTATGTTGTGATGTTCTCTACCAAAGATCTGATGTGAAAATCTAAAAAAAAGTTTCACAATGGAATTGACTTCATAAACAATAGGCCTACCAAGGGATTTATCCATGTTTTTATGTATTTTAGGCAATGTATAAAATACTGGAATTGATTTTCTTTTCAAAAGAGATTCCTTTTCCCAGTCTGTCAGCCAGCCCCTCTCTCCAGCCCCGAAAAGAACTTCTTGGACACTGTTTCTAATTTTCTTCATAGGGTCACTTTCTAATTTCAAATAATTATTGTTGTCTTGCAAAACTACCAAACATTGCTCCCTATACTGTTGAAGATCTTGTACCACTATTGTGCCCCCCATATCTGCTTTTTAATCACAATTTAATTGTCATTTTCCAAATTTCTCAAGGCTGAGAATTCCCAAGAAGTTAAATTTTGCCCTTCTGTTAGTTTCTTTTTCTTAAGTTAAATCTGAATATATAATTCTTCATTATTCATCATAGACATATAGGCCTGGATATTCAAAAGGGTTGCGCGTGCGCAACTCCAAAAATGCGCCATTCTGCGATATTCAGAAGGGGCCAGTTGCGCCACCGAAAACATGCTGAGCAACAGCGCAATGGAAATGAAGGCATGCGCAACCGAAGGGGGCAGGTCCATGCATAAAGTGCGCAATGCGATATCTGAACACTTGCGCAATGCGCAACAGTGGCTCAGCCGGAAGTTGTGAATGACGGTTTGAGCCAAAATAAAAGGCTCAAGGAAGTGGCGCAAGAACCCTAGCAGGCCGCAAACTGGGGAGAGAGACAGAGAGAGAGAGACAGGAGCTGGAAGGGCAGAGAGGACAGTGGGTCAGGAGGACAGAGAGGCCAGTGGGGGTGCCGGTGCAGTGGAAGCAGCAGTGGGGCAGCGGGGTAACACAGGAACAGCAGCCGGGGGGGGCAGAAGCCAGGGAGATGGACAGTGTCAGCTTCCACATGGAAGCTGTAATGAGGGGGGTGAGACACCATGCTGCAGGGGGACGTGGCCGCGGAGGGGCCCGTCGGCGGTATGCCCCCGACAGGTGGTATCGTGCCCGCATCAGCTTCGAGCTGTACACAGACGTCGAGATTGTGGCCCGGTACCGCCTGAACAGGGCAATACTGAGACGGCTCTGCGAGCTGTGCAGTGATGTGATGCAGGCACCCTCACGGCGGAGTCATGCTCTGTCCGTGGAGACCAGGTGACAGCCTGCATGTGCCTGCTCGCCCGGGCACCTTCCAGAGGCCGACAGGGGACACCACAGGCATTACACAGTCAGCCACGTCACGCATCCTCACCCAATTCCTCAGCGCACTGCTGCCTCATGCTGCGGAGTACATCCATTTCCCCAGCACTGCGGCAGAGCGTACAGCAAACATGCAGGAGTTCCACAGGGTAGCACGTATGCCTGGCGTTCTAGGGGCCATAGACTGCACCCATGTGGCCATTCGCATGCCACCTGGCCCCGACGGCCAGGCTTATCGGAACCGCAAGGGCTTTTCCAGTGTCAACTGCCAGGTGGTGTATGATGCCACTGGGTGCATTATCAATGTCTGTGCCACACACCCTGGCGGAGCACATGATGCCTTCATATGGCA
Source organism: Neoceratodus forsteri (assembly GCA_016271365.2). Classification (NCBI taxonomy): domain Eukaryota; kingdom Metazoa; phylum Chordata; order Ceratodontiformes; family Ceratodontidae; genus Neoceratodus; species Neoceratodus forsteri. Next base: position 1,731,649,093 of record CM057450.1, on the reverse strand, counting down.
CCAGTCTGCACTGTGCCATCGATTCGAGTGGGAACATCCCACGGGTCATCTAGTGGGTGAGTACACATGTATGGAATGCAAACTCTGGGCAAGGGTGGGAATGACACAGGTGCCATGGTAGTGGCACACAAGGATATGGGCAATATGGACCTGACATGACACTGATCTCACTATCTCCACACAGGTGATACGGATACCCACTCCGTCCCTGGCTGCTCACACCTTACCGGCGCCCCGCGACCCCAGCGCAGCTATGTTTCAATGAGGCACATGCCGCAACACGTAACATCATAGAGCGGGTGTTTGGGATGCTCAAGGCACGCTTCCGATGCCTGGACACCTCCGGTGGAGCCCTACAGTACAGCCCCCAAAAGGCCTGTGGGATATTCCTGGCCTGTTGCATCCTGCACAACATGGCCAAAGACCATGGGATAGCCATACAGGTCCAAGAGGGGGACAGCAATGGGGACGCCAGTGGCGCCGGTGATGTGGGTGATGAGCAGCCCCCCCTAGGATGGACGGACCCTCGACTGACCCGGCAGACCCAGCTGCACCGGGACACCATTGCAGAAGAGCACTACGCCCAACACAGGTAAGGCAAGGGGACATGTGCAGGCAACACTGTCCATGCGCACACCACAGGCACACAGGGGAACACACCGTGCATGAAGGTCAGGGGAGTTGAAGGTTCCAGGCATACCAACACACCATCAGAGAGGGGTGAGCACTCATATGGACACACACACACACACACCAGGCAGCATACATGGGCAACAGCACAGCACTGCTGGAAATGACATTGCCAACACACAGCACCACCAACCACCCCACCACCTGGACTGTCCATGTACGGTGTCAGGACCTGGGCACCCTGCACCTTGGTGTACAGTGCAATGCAGGCATCATCATGCACACGCACCTGTGGACAGCAGTTGGGAGAGTGTGCAGGTGGTCCGTGTGTCAGCTTGGTGAGCAGAGCACCCAGCAGTGCACTGCCCACCATGACACACATTGCACACAGGGCAGCACCAGACAGGGCCTGCACTGGGAGACAGCTCAGTCAGGTAGCACTGTCCCACAGCCACCATGGATGCGTGGGCGGCCCCGCCATGGCCCAGCAGTACTGGCAGGCTGAGCAGGGGCCACATCGGGTGGCGCTGGTGCACAGGGGTCTGTATCCTGCCAAACAAACTTGCACCAGGGGTGCTCGGGATGCCCACAGCAGAACCCGGCATCGACAGGCCTGGTGTCGCACGATGCCGGGAACGGGGAGTGGGCGCGCTGTGTGGGGTGTGTGGTACAGGGCACCTGACAGTGTGTGCATCGTCATCGACGAGACCACTGCCTGGGTCAGCCTGTCAATGGCAGCGGTCACATCCATCCGCGCAAGGACCAGCTCGGCTCGGTCCGAGCACACTCCCTGCTATGCGCTCCATGGACACAGACAGTGCCTCCACGGACCTTGCAACCTGCCCTGCAGCTGTACGACTCCTGCAGCAGGCGGGTGTGCACGTCCAATGGGTACTGTGCCCCAATGGCATCGTGACCCCAGGTGGGCGGTCCTGGTGCACAGCACCCCTTGAGGTGGCGCTGTTCACCAGGACCAGGTATGGGTGGATCAAGGGCAGTGGACATGTGCCACTGCTTGACCTGTACCCCCGGACCTGGTGTGCGACTGCTGCTGCCGCCCTCCAGCTGCTGAGCCCCAGGTCCACCTGTTCCACCTCCGTGCTGACAACAGTGCCAGACACCTGCACAGCCACCGGTGCTGCCCCACCGGTGCTGACAGGCACAGCCTGGGACTGTGCCAGCATGCTGGTACACAGGTGTGAACCAGGAAGGCCCAGGGGCACGTGGCTGGCCTGCCATGTGTGTCATGGGACACACACCTATCACTGCCCATTGCAGGCCTGCTATCATCAATGGTGCAGGTGCGTGCCACTGCCATAGGCACAGCATGCTGGCATACCTGCATGCCAGACTGCTGTGACACAGGCTGTGCACCCTGCACCCGTATCACTGACACCGGGTTGTTGGCCCAGCCTGCATGCTGCTGCAGTGCCTGCAGGCTGGTGGCAGAGGTGGATGGTCCTCCTCCACGTCCAGCAGGTCTGCCTCACTGTCTGGACCCAACACCACCACCGTCTCCTGCAGATGAACAGGATCTGTAACAGAAAGAGAGTACATGTGAACAACAGCCCCCCCCCAACAACACCACCATGTCATACTGTGCAGTGATGGGCTTCCACCTGTCTGGAATCCTCCGCCTGGTATGCCCGCAATGGCACTCGGCTGCATGGCCGCGACCAGTGTCTCCTCTGTAGGGGCCAGCTGCAACACCACTGGTGGGCCCCCGCCAGTGCCAGCATGTGCCGCCCTGAAGGCTGCCACCTTCTCCTTCAGCCTCCTGCGGTCAGTCCCCATCTTCTTCCTGCATTCCTGCGGGCGCTGGTGGCTTCCGTGCAGGTTGGCATTCCATGCCCTCCCATGCAGCTGCACGGCACAGGGGTGCCTCCGTCCACTCAATAGTGGCTCATCCTCCAGGTAGGCCTGGAGGAGGGCCTCCCGTCTCTCTTTCTTGATGATTCGGCCTCCTCCTCACTGCCACCGTCCACACCTCCAGCTTGGCTCTGGTCAGTCATGGTGATCTGTATGGGTGGAAGTGGACGCCTGTCACTGTGCAGTCGACAGCATTTCCCCATGAGCATAGCTGCCGCCTCCCGTTTCCTCTCCGCATGGCAGATACTGATAGAAAGGGTGCCCTTGACCCTTTCAAGTGCCCTTTTCATGCTCAGCCCCTCAGCCTTTATCATCCTCCGGCACCCTGCCCATGACCATTGTCCTGAGCATCACACAGCATGTAACTCACCTCTCACCTGCAGTAACCGTCTGGCGGCACAGCCACTGTCGCATTTTTATAAGCGCCAACACATGCAAATGAGGTGTGGCGCAACTTTAATGACATGCTAATCGCCACTGCGCCTTTGAATGGCTGATCGAATGATTTGCATATGTCGGCTGAATATCGCGTGTTGCTTTGCTGTCTGGAAGGTCGGCTGAGCCAATGGCGCGGGTTTGTGGCGTGCTACACCATTACATGCCCAGACTACGCATCGTGTGCGCTGCAGACCTGCACTGAGCACGATGGGCGATTCAGGCCATAGGCCACCATTGTGCCAGTGGCGCTACAGCACTGGGCACTATATGGCGCTGTGGCACTACTGCGCGATAGTCCACTGTGGCACTGGTGCTCAAGCTTGGCAGTTGTGCAGGATGCCTATCGTCGATGGCGCTGTGCGTAGCCTTGTGTCGTGCCGTGACCTTGTGTATGCCCTCTGCCTCTGGTGCTGTTGCATGCCATGTATGCGTCCCTATTTAAGCTGTCTGGTGACAGCGCCATGTAAAGTAATGCGCTGTTCGAACAGCACGATTGGAGCCTGTGGTGGTCTATTGCGCAACAACCCACGTGGTCACGGCGCAGCAGGCGCCATATTGCCTGCTGTGAAGTTGGTGCCATGGCCAGGAGGAGGCGGTGTCCTGGAGCCAGCTTGAGTGGCCAACCTGGTGGCCCTGGTGGACCCACTGTGAGGCACTGTATGGTGAGGCCCCCCTCACCATGCCTAGGACCCACGTGTGGCAGCAAGTGGCCACTGACCTGGTGGAGGTCACTGGCCGGGGCTGGTCTGCTGAGCAGTGCCGGCACCGGTACAGTGACCTCCGCTGGAGGGAGCTGGAACTCTTGACGCGGCTGCGTTCGCATGCCAGGTGGGGCATGGTGCCTAGGCCAGGTGAGTGTACCATCTATGCACCTATATTCTCTGTAGGGGTGTGTGTGTGCTTGGGTGGCTGTGCATAGGTGCCGGCTCGGACACGGTTGGCTGTGTCAGTGTGTGCAGCTGTGCGATGGATGGTTATGGTTGTGTGGGCAGGCACTCTCACTGGGGCAGGGGCACTCTGCTTGAGTCACACTGATGTTTGTCTCAACATATGTCTCCCACAGGCGGAATTTGGGGACTGAGGGCGAGTGAGGTGGGCCATGCCAGGGCCCCGGTGCCAGGGGTGTTGTGCCCCAACCGCAGCAGCAGCAGCAGCAGCAGCATCAGCAGCAGCGGCAGACCCAGCTGCTGGAGGTGTGAGTATCATTACTTCATGGATGCTATTGCATGCTGGGGGCAAGACCACCAGCCATGCACAACACAACCAAAGGGAGGTCATAATTCCACTATACAAGACACTAGTGAGGCCCCACACTGGAGTACAGTGTACAGTTCTGGAGACCATACCTACGTATGGACATGGACTGAGTAGAGAGGTTCAGAGGAGGGCAACACGGATGGTGCATGGATTGCATCACAAGTCCTATGAAGACAGGGTGAAGGAACTGAACATGTACTCCTGGAGGAGGGAGGAGAGGGGATATGATGGGGACATACAAGTATCTTACAGGGGGAACAGAGTGCAGGAAAACACTATTTTAAGCGTAGAAGATGTTCCAGGACTAGAGGGCATGGGATGAAGTTGGAGGGGACGATTCAGAGGAAACATGAGAAAGAATTTCTTCACAGAACGGGTGGTGGACAAGTGGAACACCCTGCCAGAGGAAGTGGTGGGGCTGACTTGGTCACGGGATTTAGAATGCATGGGATAGCCATACAGGAATTCTGGAGGTCAGGGTAGGTGCAACAGACTTATAGGACAACAGAGTGAACTTACAAGGTCAAATGGCCAGACTGGGTGGCCCATAGGCCCTTATCTACCGACACTGTCTATGTATCCATGTATGTAGGCATGACACAGGTGACATGCATCACAGTGCAGTATCACAGCACGTCTGTGTATGCGTCACTGGTGGTCCAGGCATGCACTGGGCACATAGCTGTGTAACTGGCATCGCACCACGTTGCCACATCACTTGCCAGCCTAGTTTGTACTGTGATTGGCGTGGGCGGTGTGTGTGGGCGGTGCCGCTAGCTGGTGCCGCCTGTTTGTGATGGCCATGTGCATGTTCACTGTGGGTGGGCGCATGCCATCACAGGTGCGGGACATTGGGCTATATGGCTTGCAGGTTGGGTGGTGTTCAGGGTTGTGGTCAGTCACAGCCATTGACTGTGTTACCATTTTCCTAGGCCTCGAGGTTCTACGGGGGATGCAACAGGATGTCCGTCGCCTCACAGAGGTCAGCATTGCAAACCACAGGATCCTGCAAGCCATCCGGAGGCATGGACGCCATCAGGGCTGGGATGGAATGGGGTGCCAGCAGGGGGAGGACCAGGAGCCGGCTGGGCCGTAGCCCACATTACCCTTCCCACTTCTCCCATCCCTACCACCCTGCCTTCCCTCTCCAAGTTTTTAATCCCTCCCTCTTGAACACCCCTTCCTTGTACCCGTCCCCCCCCTTATAAATAGTTTTTATTGTTCTTGTTGAAATATGTTTAATATACATTTCTATTTTGATATATGAATACTGTGAGTCTCTGATTTGCAGCTGGCTATGGGTGCTCAGTTGCAGGTGTGTACATGCCATCTGGGCTGGTATGGTCCTGGGTATGTGTGTGTGTGTGTGTGTGTGCATGGGAGGTATCTCCAGCATGGCAGTGACTTTTGGTTGGTCTTGCCATCTGCTGCCACCCAGTGCTGGGGGCACAGGGTGTGTCTAGCTTGTAGGCTTCTCTGTTGCATGGGGCTGATGAGTACTGGGGGGCTGCATGGTTTCCTGCAGTGCCAGGCACTACATGGGTGGTGTCTTGGGGTCACAGTGCAGGGTGTGCTGTGCATCACAGGGGCTGATGTGCACTGTGGTTGTCAACCCCTGTGTGGCCCTCTCCGCCTGTCAGTGGTTGTGCTGGGGTGTCAAGGGCTCTGCTATGCTTTGTTAGCTTGTCCCCATGGGCACGTGGATCATCCGTCCCACCCCAGTGCTGCTGTGCAGGGTGTGCGGTGTGGTGTGGGTTCTGCAGTGTGTTCCTGTGCCCATGTGTGGCATGGCTGGCGGTGGGCCCCAGCCTGCCTCCCTGGATGTGCAGTTCCATTGCCCTGGGGGGCTGTGTGCTTGCGCTATAGCAGCTCTGGACTGCTCAGCTGAGCTTCCCTGGTTGCACCATAGAGCAACATTTTGGCTCAGCTTCTCCTTCCTGGTTGCGCGATGGCGCAGTATGTGCGATATTCAGATGTTGGTTGCTTGCGCAATGTGCTCTGCTCCATGTTTGAATATCGCACCTGTTGCGCATTTGCGCAACTGGTTTGTGCTTGCTCCTGCTGTTGCGCCAGTTTTGAGCGCAGTTTGAATATCCAGGCCATACTGTACGTATCAACTTTTGAAGGTATTATGCCAGGAGGTATGTACAGGAATTTCAATTTTAGTCTTTGTATTAGGATACATTACTTTTCTTGTGTTGATTTACCAGTTTCTAGAAGGTTCTATAAAACCAATTTTAATCAAGTTAAAACTTGGAATCACTTATTTTGTTAAGTGGATAGAATGTAAGGCCATTACTTAAAACACTTTTTTAAAGCTCTACTTGTTAAATTAAATACTAGTCTGTAACACCTTTGACATTCCCACATTTACTCCTTGAGTCTCTTTTTGTTTCAAATCTTTTTTTCTCCCTACATTATCTGTATCTCCTTCTATTTCTCCTGTCCCTGAAGTACCTTCTCCTAAAACTGTTCCTGCTTGTTGTGGTTACAACTGTCTGGTATACTAGTATCCTCTCTTGTATCTCTGATGGAATGACCTCCTCCCTCTGTACGTGCCTCTTCCTAAAATAGGTTGTCCTTTATTTCTCAGTTGTGGTTCTTTTCGTTCACTCCCACTACCAGATGTACTAAGAGAAGAATCTGAATCAAGGCTATATTTATAATCAGTGTTTTGTGTACTGTTTTTTTTTTCTTTGACCCAACTATAAACTATCTTATCCCTATAATCATTCAAATCCCTCCTGAATTTGTGGCAAAATCCTCATTCACGAGGTCAATCCCCATTCTCAAGCTGTCAAAAATTGCCATTCGCAAGTAATCCTTGATCATCAGATTTAGGCCATCTGGTCTATAAGTCACAATCAGGGATTTTGTTAGCTTGCGAAAGGACTGACTCACAAAAGGGGATTCTGACCGTTTCGTGAACATGGATTTTGTCAGCACCACGGACAGGAATTAAAAACAATCCCTTTTGCGAAGCTAACAAAACTCCCCTTCTCGCATGTTGATCCCACTTTATGAGGTGTCAGAATCCCATTCATGAGCCAATCCTCATTCACGAGAAGGGCCATCTGGTTGTGAAATGATGATTAAGGATTTTGTCAGCTCACAAGGGGATACGACTTCTGAGGGGATTTTATCAACTTCACTAAAGGGGATTCAAAACCAGTCCTTTCATGGTGATGAAATCCCCATTCACAGGCGATCTCCTTTCACAAGCTGACAAAATCCCCTTTTCTGAACTGATCTTCATTCACGTTGTCAAGGATTTTGTTACTTCGTGAATGGGGAGTGGCTCACGAATGGGGATTTTGTCACCTCACAAATGAAGATTGGAAACGAGTGTGAATGAAGAATTTTAAACTTTAAAATGGATGTTTTTTGGCCAAAATGAAGGAATCCAAAGGCATGCATTTGTAGAGGGCATCACCATCAACAAAACCCATGCCTTATTTGTAAAACAAGTCACTTGTGGGGCAAGCTACAACATTTTGTTTGGGGGAAAAAATGAACACAAAATGGTGGCTCGCAAATGAGGAACTTTTGCTCATGAACAGGGATTTTATAAATCCCCATTCACGAGGTGACACAATCCCCATTCATGAGCCCAATCCTCTTTCACAAAACATACATATGTCATATGTCATGACCCACTTTAATTTCTTTTTCTTGCTCCTTATAGTTCATGCCCCTTCGGAATTTACCCAATGCCTCTATTGACTCTACTGTCTCTACTGACCCTAGCCCCCCTAGGTGCTAGCTCTCATATTTTTGTCCCTTCCCCTACTCTCTCCCCCTTTTTCCCCCTAGCCTTCACATGCCCCTTTCAGGGTTCTCACAGCATCCTGATGGGGTCATATAGTGCCTAGACTTGTCACCTTTTCTTCCCCCATCTACCTATCCCTGGCCTTCCAGGTCCCCTCGCAAGATCCCCAGCATCCTAGAGGGTTCCTTGGATTAGGCCTCATCCCATTCCAGGTGTTATTTCTCATTCCCTCCCTCTCACTATTCCTCTGCAATAACAATGCCTAACTGCAGGAGAGTTTACAATCACCTGAACTTCCCTACCCCCTTGCAGGGTTCATCACATCCTGAAAGGTTCTCTTTTTGGGTCAAGAGAAAGGAAAGAAGTGGGTGGAGTAGGTTGATAGGGTCCAGGAAAGCGGTTCTCCCAGTCTGGTTCCTATACCCAAGGGCTCTGCTTGTTGCAGGCAGGTAACCCGGTCTTCCTCAGATTCCCATCCTACTCAGGTAGTGTTAAGCAATGTCAGGTCTATTAAGAACAAGACCGCTGTAATATTGGATCTTGTTGGGTCATCTGACCTGGCTTGCATCACCGAGACCTGGCTGGATGAGAATGCAGGACCAGTTTTGGCATCAGCAATTCCAGCTGGGTTCTCAGTGATACACTGCCTGAGGATGGATTGTAGGGCTGGGGGTGGGGGTGTTGCCAGCTGCTTTAGATCTGATCTGGGCCTAATGGAGGTACAAGTGGTAACTACCAACTCTTTTGAATGTATCATAGGCAAGGGTGTGGGGTGCAGGATACTTCTCATCTACCGTCCACCAGGAGACAGGAATGTCTTCCTGTGGGAAATCGCAGACTTCATTGTCAACCTGACATTGGGGTCCCCCAGATTGTTGGTTCTGGGGGATTTCAATGTATGGGTAGATGATGAACTTTCACAGTTTGGTCAGGACTTCCTCCAGCTAATGATTTTGCTGGACTTCACACAGGTTATTTCCTCCCCAACCCATATTGGTGGTCATTCATTAGACTTGGTGTTTCATCTGGGGATGGAGATATCTGATTTGGTGGTGGAACCAGTTGGGTGGTCTGACCATCACACCATTAGGTTCTGTTTTGAGACCACGGCCAATAGGCCATACCCTATGTACATGGTCCAGTACTGCCCTTTGAGGGGTGTTTCCCCAGATGGTCTGATGGCAGTGCTGGACCTATCGGGTTTGTTGAGTGATTTCTTGGATCCAGGGGATCTAGTACTTCTCTACAATAAGGTGGTGGTAGAGGCACTGGATTCGATTGCTCTTGTTTGTGTTCATCTCCTCACTCTTCACCCCAAGTTTCCTTGGTTTGATGAGACTTTGAGGGAGCTGAGGAGAGTGGGATGAAGGCTAGAGAGCTGCTGGAGGAAGTCCAGCCTGGAGTACGACAGATTTAGTTTGATGTTCCATTATGTGGTCTGTCAATCAGCAGTCACCCATAAGAAGGCAGTATTCCTGTCCAGGGAGATTGCTGCTGCTCAGAATTGACCAGCTCAGCTTTTCCAGACTGTGGAAATATTGTGCAATCCAATCACTCTTCAGTCTGGAAATACCTTTTCTCAGGAATGGGGTGAGGAGTTTGCTCAATTCTTTTCAGATAAGGTTGCCGCAATCAGGTCTGGTATCTGCTTGACCCTCCCTAATGGGAGTTGTGATGGTCAGCAGGAGATGTCACACACCCAGTTTCTGTGGTCTGACTATAGCCTCCCCATGATCAATGACATTGTCATGGTCATCCAGTCCCTGCATCCTACCAACTGTAGTTTGGACCTGGGTCCCACATGTCTCCTAGTGGGTAGTGTGGATAATATCAGTCTGGTACTTGCTGAGATAGTCTGGTTGTCCTTGGAAAGGGGGATCTTGCCTGATCCTCTGAAGGAGGGCATGGATTGGCCCCTTCTTAAAAAACCCTCCTTAGACCCAGACTGTCTGACTAACTACAGATCTGTCTCTAATCTGCCCTTTGCAGGTAAGATTATTGAGAAGGTGGTTGCGTTGCAGCTGTATGATCATTTGACCAGCCACAATGTCTATGATTCTTTCCAGTCTGAATTTAGGAAGAGACATAGTAGCGAGACAGCCCTTGTCCGGGTACTTAATGATATAATAGTGACAGATCAAAGGACCCATTCCATCTTGGTCCTTCTTGACCTCTCTGTGGCATTTGTCTCCATAGAACCTGATGTACTATTGGAGCACCTGTGGCTTATTTGTGGACTGTCTGGTACGTTTCTCAGATGGTTTCGATCTTTCCTAGAGGGTAGGACTCAGAGGGTGGCGTCTGGAATTTTTTCCTTGGCATCACTCCCCCTATCCTGTGGGGTGCTGCAGGGTTCCAGTTTGGCTCTCATGTTGTTTATGGTGTATATGCTGCCATTGGGAGCGATTATTAGGTGATATGACTTGAGTTTTCACTGCTATGCAAATGATACTCAGCTATACATGTCCTTTGTTCCTGGCCAGGTTGCTGCTGTTTCAGTCTTTAACAACTGTCTTGCTGAGATCCAGGACTGGATGAATGGAAGCTGGCTATGGTTAAACCCAGAAAAAACTGAGGTGTTGGTGGTGGACCCAGGTCATAAAGAGGTGGGTTTGTTGGCTGTATCACCTTCAGGTTTATGGCTTGGGGGTGTGCAGCTAACTACCTCAGACCGGGTGTGGGACCTGGGCACTGTGTTTGATGACTGTCTGACATTTAAATCACAGGTGTCGGCAGTTGTAAAGGCATCTTTTTACCATCTGAGGAATATCACCAAGGTGAAGTACCTGGTTCCATCTGACGATCTTCCAACTTTGGTCCATGCCTTTGTTACCTCCCACCTTGACAATGGCAACTCCCTTTACCTTGGGTTACTGGGGGTTGATATCCACCATCTGCAACTTGTGCAGAATGCAGCAGCCAGGCTACTTGACTGGTTCTTCTAGGTCCAATCATATAATGCCTGTGCTTCGTGGACTGCACTGGCTACCAGTATGATGGCGGATGACCCTCAAATTCAGTTTGCTGACCTATAATGCCCTACACGATCAGGGGCCTGGTTACCTCCAAGATCTCCTTTGTCCCTACTGTCCATACTCTTCCCCCCAATCTCTCCAATCTACTGATGAGGGATTGCTAGAGATTCCCAGGGTTTATTTAAAGACATCTGGGGCAAGATCTTTTAGTTTTATGGCCCCAACCCTGAGGAATTCTCTACCTCATCAGATGGAAGAATGCTGACTGTCCAAAGTTTTAAGACAGCATTTAAGACCTTTCTTTTTAATCTGGCATATACCAATTTTTAATATTGCAGCCATAAGTCTTAAATTGTTTATATTGGTTGTACTGGTTTTAATAATTGTGTTTAATTTATTTTACTGGATTATGTACAAGTGCCTTGGTTTTGGAAAGGCGCTTTTTATAAATAAAGTTGATTTGATTTGATTATTTCCCCTCCTAGGTGTTAATCACACTTACTCTCTCTCTCTCTCTCTCTCTCTCTCCCCCCCTCTCTAATCCCTACTCCAGTCCCCTGTCCTCATGCAGGGTACCCCGCATCCTGAAGGGGTCTATCTGGGACATGGATCTGCACTGTCATCTTGTCCTCTCTCTCCTTCACCCCTTATTTCATGATAGCAATTGTTCACTTATTACCATTGAACTCTATTGTACCCCTTCCCCAGATCGCACTGGGAGATGAATAACCTGTTGCTAAGTGTGCCTTCCTGGTGAAACCTTTCAATAAATAAATAAATAAAACATAAATCTTGGAGTGAACTGAGCATGCTGAGATCCTGAAAATTCAAAATTAAATAACTTTGCATTGGATTATTTTTTCAGTAAACCAGTGCTGGATTGTTCACTGACCTCTTTCTACCCATAACATTTCAGACCAAAATACCAAACTGTGTGGTCGCAGCGCAAAGGGACAAAAATCACCCAAAAAGTGCCAAAAAAAGCAAAACATCACATTTTTCAGTGCTTTGCTGCATGAAAACCACAAGTCCAACCAAAACACAACTTGGTAAATTAAGACATCTACCACAGGAGACCACACATTCCAAATTTCATGCAAATCCATTGAATGGTTGCAAATGTATTAACATGCAAAATTTGGGGTTTAACATTAAACTGCTTACTCAACCCTAATTGGTCACGCCATTATTTTTGTATCTATCTATATATATATTTTTTTTTGTGATGGTGCTGGGGGAGGGATGTGGAGTTAGGGTTTTAACCATAACATTGAATTTCCTCACTTTTGTAACTGTGGAACAACCCTAACTGATGCATTACATGGAGGGTTTTGCCATGAATTTCCCTTCTTTTTGAAAATGTGCATTATAAATAGTGAATGGAATGTGGTGGTGGGATCATTTTCATTTTTGTCACTTCACTGGACTAAAACTGTATGACAGACTGAAATGAAAATTGGTAAATGAAGACATGCACCCATACCATAACATGTATAGCAAATGGTATCTGAATCAGTTGCGCAGTGTCACGCTGTAAAAACTGTGCAGGAGTGCCAAAAATTTAATTTTTGCCACTTCACTACACAAGAATCATATATCCTGCAGAACCAAAAATTGTAAAAAGAAGACATGTACCATAGCACACAGCGTGTCCATAATTTTGTGTACATCTGTTCAACGGTCACACAGCACCACGAGCAAACAACATAGCATGCACAATTCAGCAACTGTAAGTGCCAGCAACCCAAAAATTAGCACAGTGAAAGTCAACTTACAAATCTTTGTACATTCCAAATGCCAGGCAAATCAGACACACAGTTCAGAAGCTATTGTAGTGTAATGAACCACATTTTCATTCATCAGAGTGGCATAATTCAGCACCTTTTAATGTTTTATACACCAAACCACAGCAAAGTACCTCCATACCACTAGGGCTACCTACACTATAAATTTCAAGCCAGTAGTGCCATGCAGAATGCTATGTGCAAAATATTAACTGTGTCATGCAGTATCTCCATAGCAAATTATTTTTTCAACATGTAAGCAGCATTATTCGCATCCCCAGGACATCCACTCAACACCCTCCAAATTTCATGTGAAAAGAACAAACCATAACAAACCATTCCAGAGATATTCTATTTTTACATTTCAGCACCTTTAAGAAGTCTTCCACCACAAAATGGCAGAAATCGCATTTGAAAATACATTAAAATGGTGGACCTGGCACCGAAATATTAGTAACTGTGAAGCAGAGCAACTTTAAGTGTCAATAACTCTGGGACAGAACAACATTTTTTCACCAAACAAAAACTGGCATGTTCCTTGAACAAAGGTCTTTTTATGTGCCAAGTTTCATATCTACCAACCACACACTGGCTGTGCTATGTGTCATGGAAGACAGTGCAGAAAAATAGCAAAAACATCATGTTTTACACTGCACTATGCAAACGCAAAAACCCAAATGGTAACGTTCATGGAAATGGTGATGGAAACAGTGAGGCAAAAGAAAATAGTAATGCTAACAGTAGTACAAACACAAGCACAAATGGCAATGCACAAGGTGACACAAATGGAAACGATAATACAAACATTAAGAGAAATGCAAGTGCAAATGTAAATGAAAACAGAAATGGTAATGCAAATGGTAACACAAACACGAACAGCAACAGAAACCAAATGGTTATGAAAATGGTAACAAAAATGTAAATGACAAAGCAAATGCAAATAGTAATGAGAACAGTAACAAATGCAAATGCTAACATAAATGGTAAAGATAATGGCAATGGAGATACAGAAGGAAACAGTAACGCAATCAACAATGGAAACATTACCAAAAATGCAAACGCTAAGGCCAACAGAAATGCGAACGGTAACGAACATGCAAACAGTAACAGTAACACAATTAGAAATGCAAATGGTTATGGTAACACCAACAATGAAGCCAAAGGAAACACTAACGCCAACGGAAATGCAAATACAAGCACGTGTACAAACGCAAATGGTAATGCACATGGTCACAGTAATGCAATTGGAAAAGCAAATACTTACTGCAACACCAATGATGACACCAAAGGAAACACAAACAAAAATGCAAACACATACACAAATGCAAATTGTAATGCACACAGTGATGTAAATGTAAATGTAAACAAAAACAGTAAGGGAAACGCAAAGGGTAACAGTATCACAAACACAAGCACAACTGCAAATGCAAAGAGTAACCTACACGGTGAATTAAAAATAAATGCAAATAAAAATGGTAATGAAAATGCAAATGGTAATAGTAATGCAATCACAAATGCAAAGGGTAATGCACACAGTGGTGTAAACAGAAATGCTAACGCAAATGGTAATGGAAACACAAGCAGCTACGTTAACGGTAACAGTAACACAAACATACACCATTTTCCCAAAAAGGTGCATGCAGAAACACAGTAAATACAAAGATAGTATGCATAATAATGGCCCTCGGAGCAAAAAATGAGCACTTGGAATACTAAATTCCTTATATCTCAGGAACTATATGACGTAGAAAAAAAATTTTAAACCTCATATTATTTATGACTTTCCAGGCTAGTTTTTCACTTAGCCCCCAGTGGAGGACTAAGCAATCTTCCAACAAAAAGTCCGTATCGCGAACTGTTTTCAAGATACAGGTCCCGAAAGGCACGGCAGATGCCATAATCTTATCCTATGGGAAAAATTATCAACTTCAGAGTGCCATAACATTGCAGCCCTATTATATTTTGCCACCAAACCACCAACAGGCACATCTATGAGATCTTGGCTTTCTTCCCTCCAAATTTCAGTCCAAAAGACCAAACTGTTGTTTTGCAGCAGGGTGGCAAAGATTCCCTTTTGTTTTGGCCATAGTATTGCAAAGTACTTTCGCAAATCATGACACTTTCGCAAATTAAATCACAAAAGTGTCAGATATGCGAAAGTACTTTGCGACACTACTTTTCACAAAAATTTAAAAAACATATTTCTGGGGTGTTTTACTTCCAAAATAAGACATTGCTACCATCCTCAGGGTTGACTAGGTGAACACAACAATAATTGTATCCCTAGAGGGTCCCAAATTTAAATGCCAAGCATTTCTGTGACTCCTAACTGAAAACAATATGGCTGATTTGCGACACTACAAGGATCATTTGTGAAAGTAAAATGTGCATTTGCGATATTTTTCCATATTTTAACTTTTTCCATTGACTATAATGGGAAACTTGTTTTTTGAATAACTTTTGAACTGTTTAATATTGTTTCATGAAATCTTTGAAAGGCTCATCAGGGTCCTTGGCAGTTCCCTGAAGTTTTTGGGACTGACCACGCAAAACGTGCAGACTGTAGGCACGAGCAAAGAAACACACAAAAAACTGTAATTTCCACATTTTATGGCACTCTGTAGCTCCACAACCATACATCCGATCACATTGCAAATTGAAAAGTCCACAGACCTATAGAATTAGACTGTGCATTCCAAACTTCAGCCAAATCCGTCATACAAGGGCAAAGTTACTAAGCTGCCAAATTTCAGATTTAACCATAAATGGGGTACTCAACCCTAATTATGGTGCCACTACTATATATATATATATATATATATATGTGTGTGTGTATATATATATATATATATATATATATATGTGTGTGTATATGTGTGTGTATATATATATATATATATATATATATATATATATATATGTGTGTGTATATATATATATATATATGTGTATATATATATATATGTGTATATATATATATATATATATATATGTGTATATATATGTGTGTGTGTGTTTGTAGGTGTGTATATATGTATATATATATATATGTGTGTGTGTGTGTGTAGGTGTATATATGTATATATATATATATATATATATATATGTAGGTGTATATATATATATATGTATGTAGGTGTATATATACATATATATATATATATATAAATATCTATATCTGTGTGTGTGTGTGTATATATATATGTATAATATATATGTTTAGAAAATGGGCTAGACAGTAGGACTTCTCTGATTGGCTGAGCAGCACAGCAGGAGGGTACATTAACTTTCGATAGATGCCCGCTGTGAAAGAAGTGCTAGCCCAAACTTGCCTCATGCCAAGAGAAGTATTCTTGCGCCCTGTCTGCTTCCTCATTGGCTGAGGCACTCCACACATAACTTCAAACAGCCGCCATTTTTTTACTCAGTTAGCGAGTGAGCAGTCACAACCTGACTGTAGAATATGAAACAAAACACAGGCATTTTGCCACAAAGCGCAGTTTTCCCCAACTATTTTTTTTAATGTAAAAACGTGCTGCAGTACACCTGCCTTTGCTTAGCAACCAAGACATCCTCAATCCATAGCATGTCTTACGCCACCTGCCCCACCTGCCATGCCAGTCTACAGATTCAAAATGAATTTTAAGTATTTCTTACAACTTTTCTTCCTCGCTCTACCCTGCAGGTTTTTTTCTCGCTCTGACTCATTTCCGACTCTTGTCTTCCACGACTGTTGAGCTACACATCTGGTCACCTTGCCGGCTGACTGCTCTCCACTGCCCACAAATAAACAAATCCAAAAGTCAAGGAAAAAATGTAAAAATTGCAGACTGTGTGTGTGTGTGTGTGTGTGTGTGTGTGTGTAACGCGTGTGTGTGTGTGCGTGTGCTGGGGGGGAGTGCAACCATGACAACCTGGTGCAAAAGACACAAGACCACAAAAAAGCAAGCTGAGGGATTACTTTATTAACATTCAAATAAATAAATACAAATAAATGAAGTAACAATTTTACTATAAAAACTTAAAAATATATATATATATTTTCAATACATTTCACACACTTCCCATTTTCTAAGTGCAATGATACCCTCCAGGATGGGCAATACTGGACCTTCAGAGGCTATAAGGCCCTCTGCCTGTGGTGTTGGGCCCCATTACATCCCTAGGCAGTCTGGTATTGCCCAATACTACCCACTCTGTTGGGTATTATTGCTTGCATAATATGTATATATTACATGTGCTTTTCTTTACTTTGCACTTGTTTTTGTGACATTCCTTTGTCTACTTGTGTCTCAGAAAAAGTTTTAGGTTGTGGTCTGAAATTTTCAGTGAAGCACACCTTTGCCTCACAAATGTGCCTTTTGAAGGTTTGGTAAAAAAATACTAATCCATTCAAAAGTTATAAAATTTATATTTTCTCATGGTTTCCTATGGGAGAAATTAGATGTTAAATGCATAAATACTTTTGTTTTTGCAGGAGCTGTTGTATTTTTGCATGAAGGGTTGCATAATATGGATTGCTTTTGCAGGAGCTTTTGCATTTTTGCATGGAGGGTCACATGTAGCCTAATGTATTTTCATAGAGCTTTCCTTTGTTTTTGCAGAGCTCTGTTGTGTCCGCCATCTTGTTTTACAGTTAGCGAGAGATAAAAAATAAAGAAAATGGAAAAATTAGTGTAATACAAAAAAGAAACATCAGAACTTAAACAGGATCCATTTAGCTACATTCTGATGTTTTTGGTTTATATTGTGGCCAGAAACACCTTTTGTTAGCACCCAAAATCAAGGGTGCTGAGGTTAGCAAGAAGACCACTTTTGCTGAATTCTCTGCAGTGAGCCACCCTTTTTCTTGATGTCTAGTGGCAACCCACACCCTGCATTCCCAGTATTTATTTTAATTATTTCTTTATTTATCTAATCTGGCACCAGGATGCCCACCCCGGTGTCAAATGCCCCCCCCAGCAGTTCCATTTTGATAATGTCTGCCGACATCGGGGGGTCCAATCTCCACGTCAGGGTTACAAGCCCCTCACCCTCCCAGCAGTGTGGAACACTGAGGAGCCCAATCCCAGTGTCCCCAAATATTCATTTAGTTTAGCTGTCTAAAGAAAACAGTCCACTGACATCTTTTTAAATTTAACCTGAAAAAAGAAAACAGTCCCTCATCATCCCCGCTGCCCCTTCCCCATCCCAACCCTCCCACTGAGCTCCATCACTCCAGCCTCCATTACACTATACTTACCTCCAGAGGTTGTCCGCTGTCATCTTCTGTTGATCGGGACACGTCTACATTCTGAGGAATCAAGGTAAGTGATGTATAATATATTGTATTTCAATAGCACTTTCAACTTCTGTTCATAACTTTGCCACTTTTAGGAATTTTTTTACCAAATTTTCAATATGGGCTTTTTGGGACCACACCCCATGAACACTGTCACATTTGTCTCATTAATCAGGCCTAAAAGGTGATTTTGCAGTTGCCGCACAAAATCACTTTTCAGGACTGATTAACAAAATGACAGTGCCAGTGTTCATGAAATGGGGTCCCAAAAGGCCCATGTTGAAACGCTGGTGAAAAAAATCCTAAAAAGGGCTGAGTTATGTGTTCATTGAAATGTTTCTACGCACATGCATAACTTCGGTAATTTTTACTTTTTGACTCCAAATTTTCAACATAGTCATCGTTTCACACCACCTCATGAACAGTACAGCTGTTATTGTTCACATCCTGCCCAAAACATGTTTTTGCAGCTGTGGTGCAGAATGGGGTTAAGCCACAGATTTGAAAATGTTCACCTATGGAGTTTAAGAGGTATGGTCATAAGAGGACTATGCTCAAAATTTGGAGTCAAAATAGGAAAAAATGCCAAAGTTTTGACATTTGTTTCAATTTCAGCACATAGCTTGTAACTTCAGAAATTTCAAATAGTTTGACCCCAGATGTTCAACATAGCCTTCTTATTACCCAACTTCATGTATGTCACAGCTGTCATTTTTCAAATCCTGCCCAAAAAGTGTTTTTGCACCTATGGTGAGGAATGGCATTGCAGTTGCCCAGAATTATGTTTGGGCACAGATTTGAAAATGTTCTGTTTGAGGGCACATGAGGTCGGGTAATAAGATGGCTATGCTGACAATTTGGTCACTGTTGTTGTATGAATGAAAGCACAGGGCCTGGAGGGCCCTGTGCTTCCATGTCTACATACATACATATATGTATCTATGGAAGAATGGAAGCGCAGGGCCCAGAGAGCCCTGCACTCCCACAAACAAGGATATGATTATGCGATCTAAAAAGTAAGGAAATTCATTGCAAAAAACTTCATTAATGCATCATTTTGGGTTGTTGCTACAGTGACAAAAGCAGGGAAATGTGGTGTTAGGGTTTCAAACCTAACACCCCACCCCCACCCTGCAGAGACTGACAGGCATCAAGGGTGTGCCTTTGAGTCATCAGCCCTAACGCTCACTCCATTCTCCTATGTTATACCCATCTCAGCTTATTTACTTAAGGAATTGGGTGAGCATTAGGGCTGACAACCCCAAGGCACACCCCTGATGCCTGTCAGTCTCTGTATGGTGTGGAGGTGGGGTGTTAGGGTTGGAAACTCTAAAACCACATTTCCCCACTTTTGTCAATGTAGTAACAACCCTAACTGATGCATTAATGAGTTTTTTTTTTTTGCACTAGATAGATAGATAGAGATATATAGGGGATACATGATGACCAGGAGTAGAATAGGGAAAATATTCTCACTCCTGCAGAGTGAGCTCTGTATTCTCATGAGTACAGCAGGCATGAGTCAGAATGCATAGCTCACTCTGCAGGAGTGAGAATATGTCCCATATCCCATGATCTGCACATCATGTGTGCCATTTATACAATGGGGCTAAGAGTTTAGGAACATTTTTTGTGTTCTTGTCCTGTTTCTGTGTGTTTTCTGCTCTTTCTGTGTGCGGTGTGAGTTTTTCTGAATGGTCTGAGAATTTGAGAAACACTATGAGATATATGTGTGTGTTTTGTAATACTAACTGAGTAAGTTGCAGGTTTCAGTGAGAAAGAGAAACTGTTGCAGGCAGCACTCAAAGAGAAGCTGCTCAAGGAGACAGTTTTGAAGCTTAGATCAGCCCAGTAATGAGCTAGGAGTGTTAGAAACACTATGGGACACAGGTGATTGAGTTAGTTGTAGGCTTCAGTTAGAAAGACAAACTGTGAAGCTGTTCCATTTAGAATGCAGGCTGCAGTGAAGATATTCTCACTCTGGTAACATCACCACAGTGAGAATATTTGCTACTGATGTAAGCACAATGTGTATATCAGTAATTATACAACGGCAAGAAAATTTCCTGGACTCTAATTGGTTAGCATGTGCCTGAGACAGTGATGATATTACACAACAACATCACTATGTTGATTTTTTGGAGGACATGGATTTTTTTTTTCAGAAACAAAGATATACTGCCTCACTATAAAGCTACTAAAAACATTTTTATTTTTATTTTTGTTTTGCATAACATTGAGCCATTGTATAATTGCAATAAGGCACTCCAAGGTGTGTGTTATCGTGTAATAATGTTACTGTTGTGGTGGTGGTGGAAGCACTCAGCTTCGCCTCGTGCTTCAATTCACCCCAGGAATAAGGTTAGTACACAATAACACACACCTTGTCATGCCTTACTGCTTAAATATTCTCACTGTGGTGATGTCATCACAGCGGTTATTCCTCTGCCATGAAAATAACATGTTATCTCACTCATTTATCCCTCACCCCATTGTATAAATATATATATACCACACCAGTGGTGAATAAATTGGGAAAACAAATTATTTTATTTTGGGATGAATATTTATTTTCACTTAGAGCAGCATTATTTCACCTAGAACATTATTTCCACTTGCAATCTGGAAATGGAGCACAGAGAACAATGGGCGAGATTTGGAATTTACAATGGGAAGAAAGGCAGTTTTAAGCTAAAACAAGGTAAAACACCAGTAAAAATACTGCAAATGGTGTGGTATATATCAAACACATAATGGATAGCGGTAGAACAACACATTTATCCCTACACATGAGTGGTAAGACCTTTAGAACTAAGTTGTGGTTTTGCCACTGATGAGCTACTGGTCTTACCACTCACTAGTGAAGATAAACGTGTTCTTCCACTGCAGTCCATAATGTATTCCCTATATGTATAGATATAGTTTATAAAGGTGCAATTGGGCATGTATGTTAGGGTTGAGGAGCACTCTAATGTTAAACCTTAATTGTTGCACCTTAATAGCATTGCTCCCATTCAACCAATTTACATGAAATTTGGAAAGCACAGCTTTTGTGCCAGAATCTCTTGATCCTGAAAATGTCATGTAGATTGGTTCTGTGGGAGTAAAGGTACAGAGGTGCAAAAAATTAAAAGTCTGTTTTTATGTCTTTTTTTTTTTTTGCTCTCCAATAACTGAAAAAACATAATGATTTGAAACCTGAAACTTTCAGGTTTGATTCACTTTGGCCCAAGGTACAGGCTTTTGTGATTTGTACTTCACACAGTTCAGTAATTTTTAAATTATTTAAGAAAAAAATTCCATTTGTGAGCATGTGCAGTTTCAAAAATCAACATTCTATGGATAGCTTTAGGTTGTACTATATGACACAGCTGTCTTAAATGAAAGCTACGTCATATAGTGCAAAACCCCTGCTGCATTGTCACTCGTTCTGGTTAGGGACAGGGCTATTGTCATTATAGCCCCACCATGCTGACTATGCTGTCCTTGTAAAAAATTTTATCTGCACTCTGGAGGTCCCAATACTCTGTGGCACTGTATTCATTCAAGTTTATTTATTTATTTATTGTGTTTAATCTCACACCAGGATGCTAGCCCTCAGTGTTGGATACCCCCTTCCCAGTGTAGCCCATTATTCCATTAATTGTGCTGACATGGGGGGCCCAATTCCCATGTCAGCATTTACAAGCCCCCCCCAGCAGTGTGCGACACTGGGGAGCCCACCCCCAGTGTCTCAAAATAGACTTATTCAATAAATAGGGTACCTGCAAAAAAGAAAAACTTCCCCTGACATTGGACAACAACAGTAGGTTGCACAATATGACACAGTTGTCTTAGCAAACAACAGCTGTGTCCTATAATGCAACACCCCTGCTTTGTCATGACTTGTGCATGTCAGGGATGGTGCTACTGGCATTATAGCCCTGCCATCCTAACTGTGCTGCTCTTGAATTAACTATTATCTGCACACTGGGGGCCCCAATCACTAGTTGCAGTGTATTCATTAATTTTTTTTTTTTTTATTCATTTATTTTGTTTAATTCAGTACTGGGATGTCCACCCCAATGTCAGATTTCCCCTACCCCCACTCAGCCCTTCTTCTATTAATTGTACTGATATCAGGGGGCACAGTCCCCATGTCAGCATTTTCAAGCCCCTCAGCAGTGTGGGACTCTGGGAGCCCACCGCCAGTGTCTTAAAATAGACTTATTCAACCTGGAAAAAATAAAATTGTCTGCAGACTTCTTTCTTTACCTGAAAAAAAAGAAAACCATCCCTCATCATCCCCTCTATCCCCCTCTCCCCATCCCAACCTTCCCACTCAGTGTCCACCACTCCACACCTCCCCTTACTCTATACAGTATTTCATTGCTATGGCAGCAACTTTACCACAACTGACACTACAGCAACAACAGTTCCAGGTCACTGTAGTGTCAGCATGGGACACTGGCACTGCTTTCTGTGGTTATTGCACCACCACCCCAAAGCAACTCTGACTCAGAGTTGATTCATTTAGAAGAGGGGGTGTGGGGGGAAGACTCCCAAAGAAAACGCAGTCTGAAGTGACTTCCTTTATGCCAACCACAAATGCAGTCAACATAAAGGAATCGCTATAACATTGGTCAACAACAAAATTGTCAATCGACTGTCATAGATCCACCCTATACATACCTCCAGAAGTCATGATTTTATCTTCCGTGGGCTGAGACATATCTGCACTCTTCAAAGCCAAACCATGAATTGAGGAAAAAAAGTAAGTGCTGTATAATGTATTTCAATAGTTTTTTGAGCTTATGTTCATAATTTTCCATTGTTTGGAATTTTTTTTACCAAATTTGCAACATAAACTTTTTGGGACCCTGGCTCATGAACACTGCAATTGTCATTTCATTAATCAGCCCCAGAAGGTGATTTCACAGTTGCTGATATACTAGTTGCCAATCTGTATAATCCCACCAACATTATTCCTGAGGTAGGTCCCAAAAAGGCCTTGTTGAAAATTTGAGCTCAAAGTATGCAAAGATGGCAGTTATGCCACAAAGTTGAAAACCCCATTGTAATACATTGAAGCTTTATATGAAAAGGAATTTTCCCTTCACGAAAAATGGCGACGTCATATGAAAAAATATTTTTTCATATCACGAGTCATGAAAAAAGATTTCTAATGTTAAAAAAATAACATTTTAAAGGAATTTCTCCAACAGTTCAGTGCAGAATCCAGCTAATGGGGTCTCAGTAAGCAAGATGCACATTTTGATTGCTCTCCAGAATGTAATTTTTGTGACTTTTGAAATTTTAATTTTCCCTAGGGAAAACCAGAAAACAAACCAGAAAGCAAGATGGCGGCCATACAAAAAATGATTTTGCCTCATGAAAAAGGATGATGACAATACAAAAATAGAATATTTTTTTTTTTCATACAGCTATTTTTTGGTGCTTACTGAGCATGCTTAGAACCAGTTATTCAAAATTTCAAAATTAAATAACTTTAGAATGGATTAATATTTGTTCATCAAACAAGCAAAAGGCACATCTATGGGCCAGCCCCTTTCTACCCAGACAAGTTCAGACCCAACTTCCAAACCATCTGGACGATATCTATGCTGACAGAAAACCCATTCAAACCAATGGGAAAAAAATCCTGAAACATTCACTTTGTATCTCAGAATCTGTGCATCCAACTGGAATGAAATTTGGTACGTCTGGAGATCTACCATGTAAGACTGTGCATGGAAAGTGTCATGTAAATCTGTTGAACAGCTGCAAAGTTATCAAAGTGCAAAAACTGGGGTTTAACAGTGATGTGCCCGTACAACCCGAACTATAGAGGCATGACCGTATAATATATCTATCTATCTATCTATCTATATATATATATATATATATATATATATATATATATATATATATATATATATATATGGATATAGATATGTATATCTATATCTAGAGATAGATAGAGCTAGAGATAGAGATAGATAGATAGACAGACAGACAGACAGACAGACAGACAGATAGATATATTATAGCTGCATGGTAGTACAGCTATAGTTTGGGTTTAAGGGCCACTTCTACGTTAAACCCCAAAGTTTGCACTTTAATAACTTTGCAACCATTTGTCTCATTTGCCTGTCATTTTGCATGAACAGCGATGAACCATAGGTCTCAGGATCTAGAATGTTTATATGTGCACTGTGAAAACTTTCATGACAACATTTTTGTTTTCGTGCTCTGGATTTTTGTTTTCATGCTGTCGCCATCTTGTTTTTAGTTAGTGAGAGACAAAAACACTTTACATCAAAAAATACTGACCCTTGGTAAACATCAACACTTGTGTTTACCTAATTGGACCCTGAGGAACATGACCATGGCATCAGTTTTTGTGTAGGTAGCCAAGAAATATGTTTTTCAAACTGTTTCCACCGTGTTGTAATTTTGTTTTCGCAAAAACATTTTTTGTGTGCGCGACAATGATCATGCACAAAATAAAAGGTGGCTTGACAACATTTTTTTGTGCATGAAAAGATTTCATTATAAGGTATAGGGGTGTTGCGAAAACATTTTTGGTTTTGTGAAAACAATGCTGAAACATTTCCCATGTATTGTTTTCTTTGTCACTTCTATGTGCCAAGATGGATTGTGCTTTTGGGCTGAAATGTGCAGGGTGACAAGCCCTGGTCCCACAGATGTGCTGTTTGGAGGCTTGGTCCCAAAAGATTCAACGGGCCCATAGTTACAGCGTTCTGAAGTTGAGAAATTTCCCATAGGGTAACACTGCTGCACCCCTATCTCGAAAACAATTCAAGATATGGATTTTTTGCTACTAGCAGCTTAGTACACATCGAGGTTTCAAAGTCATGGTTACAACTGCAGTGGAATGTTTTCCATAGTTGCTACGGTTGCTGAGATATTGCCAAATAAGTGTTACAAGGGTTCCTTTTCAGTACTATGGGGCTGCTGTATGACTCTGTATTTTTGTGTAAGTGGGAGCACAGGGCCCAGAGGGCCCTGTACTCCCACATACACATACCATTACACAAAAAATAGGCAAAATGAAGGGAGCGCAGGGCCCTGAGGGCCTGCATTCCCACAGACACATGTCAGTTACCTGTTACATTACTCTTTCTCAAAAAGAAGGGAAATTCATTGCAAAAACCTTGGTAATGCATCAGTTAGGGTTGATAGGACTGCAACAAAAGTATGAAAAAGTGATGTTAGGGTTATCACCCCTACCCCCCATACCACTCCCCTCTACCCTCCACATAACAACAGATGCTGGGGTGTGCGATGGGGTCATCAGGTCTAAGTCTCATCCCATTCTGTTATACTGTAGCATGTCAGCTTGTTTACACATGGAATGGGGTGAGAGTTGGGTCTGACATTGAACTTTCACAAGTTATATCACAAAAGATATACATTCACCTTAAAACATCCTTTACTGTGTCTCAGTTCATATGGTTTGCCCTTTGCTTATAAACATAACATAAAAATACATGTCTTTAATGTCATTTCTAAGGCTCAAAATGCCTCCACCACAAAAATAACATGCTCCCATTCTTAATAGCTGCACTTGTGGAAACCCCATGCCTAGACATTGTCCCATTTGAAACTAAGTAATAAGTTCACTTACTATTTAATATTTCTCTTCTTCTTTTTTTATTTAATTCTTTTGGTAACTGGGTAAGGCCCACAAGGCACAAGTGCCTGTTTTGAAGGGTGACCCAGGAGCACTGGTGAGGTTAAGTGACTTGCTCAAAGTTACACAGTATAAAAGTGGAGGTTGTGAGAATAAAACCCAGGTCCGCTGGATGTACCAAACTCATTCTCAGTGCATTACTCTAACCTCTAGGCTATACTGCCAGCCCCCATTTTTGTTTGTTCTATATTATTATGGCTGCAGTGGGTGTTGCCCTGAAGATATCTTGGAAGCACAGTAGAGAAGAGGAGGATTACCAGATACTGACAAGACACTTAAATAATGGAGGTGAATGGCAATCACTGCAAATTCACCACACTATTTAAAAGTCTAGTCAGTAGAACACAGCACTGACTGCCTTGTCCAAGATGGCTGCCGGGGTTTTCTTCATATGCGCAACAAGATGCACATGTGCCCTGAACTCTGGTGGCCATCTTGGACATGGCCAACTGTGCCACCAGAGTTCAGCTTGTCTTATGACTGTGAATGGTTTTGGACTGACTGTGTACAGCTGGTGAGTTTGGGAGGAGGAAACCTGGCATCCACACTTCTTAGTATGCTTTTAACTTATTACTTAATCTAAAAAAAGAAAATTATTAAAATGATTCTACTGTATGTGCATTTATAACAGTAGTATTTTTATTTTGATATTTAGCTTTATATTGATGTGACAGTACAGTCTAATTTGCCAGTGCTTTAATATCATTTTACTTATGGTTGACATGGCCAATCTTAATCTTTGTGTTTAATCAAAATTATATACAAAACTACCAAAAAATGATTAATTCTCAAATTGCTTTTTTTTTCACTCTCGAGTTTTGCACTGCAATATCAAGTAACAAGTCTATGATTTCTGAAAGGGCTAAAATGAATATTACACACAAAAAATTATACAAAGGAGCATCTTTGTACTGTTCAAAAATTTATTTCTGTACTTTTTCATTGTATCATTGCAGTGATCTCATCATTTTAAAGGGAAAGCTTAAATAATGTTTTTGTCGAATGTATAAAGGAAAACAGGTTTTCAGTAGGATTTTCAACTCTCTGTAGCTTCAGCATTTAATCATCAGATTAGTTTGCACTGCATTCACCAAGTATTCCCTCAAATGGAGATGATAACTTCACTGAGGAATTATTGATAGAGCTTCAGAGCTAGAATTTAAATGGCTATGACCCTTGTATTCTCCACTGTTTACCACTTTGTGCAGGATCTGAGACTGATGTGTCCTGCTCCTGCAAGGAATTTTTCTTATTTAGGGTACTTATGTTTGAAATATCGCTATTGGCATTTTGTTGGTTGGTTTGTAGAGCTTCCTTACTAGATCGGGGGGGGGGGCTGTATTTTTTTGAATTTTGGAGAGGAAAGCCTGCTGTGCAATAATTATTTCCCTTCGGTCTAAAAGAAGATATGCCATCATGGCAGAAGCCACTGATTGTAGGCTTGATTCAGATTTACTATAATTTGTTCCAGTTACTTCAGAGTTGGGCATTAAAGCAATGGTATTTGTTTGTTGTGGAGCTACTGAAACAGCATTTTTCTCTGCTCAGGGTTTGTGATGCAGCTTCAGCCCGCCCACCTCTTGAGTCGCTGTTTACCACTGGACTTAGTATTGTCAGAACTTCTGGGTTTGAGACCTCAGGAGTTCCTATGTTTTTTGTTTTGCTTTAGAGAAAACAAGAGGAGGTAGAAGTGCAAGACTGCTTATGGAGGATTTTGAAAGGTTTGAGAGGGAGTTGTTGCATTGTTTGACAGATACAGACCTTAGGGCTTACTTTTATAAGTTTCTATTATCTTGGCATGAAGGATTTTGTATGTTTAAATTACAGCACTTAATTTATGCTTTGCTTCCCATGCACTATGTACCCTTTTTGACATTCAGGATAAGCAGTTTTTTACTTGAACTACCTTGCAACAGTCAGGTGGGTTGTGATGCACTGCAGTGAATGTAGAGCCCAACATTACCTCCTTTGATTTAAATTGAAGCTTTACCTTGCTTGGAGAAGGAAAAGAATATCCAAGAATACCTAAGCATTCACCACTTTTTTTGTCCTCTTTAAAATCGGGACTTTCCAAAGCAAAGTTTTCTTTCTTGCTCTCCTGACCTCAGACAGCATCCTCTCAGCAGCTTATCTTGCTATTTTGTTGTCCATCATTCTGTCTCCCAGAATAATAAATCTATGCTAATGGAAGTTAAGCTCAAGAGAGAATGGCTCTTGAAGTAAAGTTTTCTCATGGTTCACTGAGACACTGGGTATGGAAACAATCCCAGTCCAGCAAGAGATAAATTGGTAGAGGGCATCCTGACTACAGCTGTCCATTGCTGCTGTCTGCCTTGACATGGGGATCCATCGTAGCCCAGTCCATTGGTGCCTTGCCACCATCTGCATGTGCATTGGTCAAGACTGGGCCTATCTCTGTCACACAATGCCTTTCTGTAGGGCACTGTCATAGCTGCCCTGTCAAAGGCAAGGATTTAACTGGCATTTAGCAGGACAACTATAGCAGCCTCCTGTAAAGTGTATGTCACTTGTACTACAGAGTCATCTGTATAATGAAGTCAAAGGAGACAATTGGCAGCAGCAATAGATGAAGTAGGTTTGCTAGACAGACATAGCAGAAGGAAGTCAGGGTAGTACTGAGGGAGGGGACCTGTCAATAGATCCCCCCCACTGTAGTTCCCACCCCTATTAAGCACCATAAGGAGATCCAGTATGGGGGGATGAGACTGGATAATACCATGTCCAATATGGCAATATGGGACAATGATGGAGGGTGGCAGCAGTGATTTGAAGATCTGTCTTGCTGGACAAGGCAGAGGCAAGCTGAAACAACACTGGTGGGTGGGGTCATCAGACAAACCCCTGCAATGTAAATCCCATCCAAGCCAGTGCAGGCTGCAGAAAGGGAGTACCAGTTTGGGAGTGATTATAACAGCAATGATGCAACAAAAATGTAGGGAGTCAGCAGTGGCTGGAGGACTTGTCCTGCCAAATAAGGCAAAGTCAGGTCATGGAAAGACAGACAGAATATCAGAATGCCCCATCCCAACATTTACATATGAATCCCCACCAGAACAGCTGATTGCAGAGTATCGAGGTATTGGGCAATGATGGATTCCCTCTGTCAGGGCTAGCGCTGACAGGTTGGCAGCTGTATACACAAAAATTATAGTAAAAAACTATAGACCTATCAGCCTTACATCTATCCTGGGCAAAATGTTGGAGAGTCTAATCCAAGAATACATAATTAAGCACATTAAGGAATATGGGTATATAGACATATCGCAACATGGTTTTAGTGCACAACAGTCTTGTCTGACTAATCTACTAAATTTTCTTGAACTGGTTAGTGCAGCTATGGATAAAGGATTACCTGTGGATAAAGTATTCTTGGATTATGCTATAGCTTTGGATTATATTTCCCATAAGGTTCTTTTAGAACAATTAGTACATTTGCATCTTCCATCTAATATAATTGCTTGAGTAGAATCATGGCTGACTAATAGACGTCAAAGAGTCAGTATACGAGTTTTTTTTCAGATTGGGGAGAGGTGACTAGTGGTGTGCCCCAGAGATCGGTCCTGGGGCCAACACATTTCAATATTGTGGTTTCATTAATGTTAGTTTCAGAGGGAGCATGGTTGGGAAAATATGCAGATGACAGCAAAGTGGGAGCCATTATTAACAAGGAGGCAGCTGACAAGCTGCAGAAAAATCTTTGCAATCTTGGGCAATGGGCAGAAAAGAACAAATTAAAGTTCAACCTAGATAAATGTAAAATTATGCATTTAGGCCCAAGAAATCAGAAATTCATGTATGAATTAAATGGTACTCTGTTAGGGGAAACAGTAAGTGAAAATTATCTTTGAGTAATCATTACAAATGATTTGTCCTTCGACTCCCACATTAGAACTAAAGTTAAACTAGGAAACAAAATACTGGGATGCGTATATAGAAACATCAAGAGCCGAAATCCATCTGTGATTGTGCCTTTATATACATCTCTTGTGAGACCACATCTTGAATATTGTTCATCACTATGTACACCACGATACAAGAGGGATGAAGTATTGATTGAGCAAACACAGAGAAGGGTAACAAAAAGTATTAGTACAGTGTATGGGAAGAGTTACGGTGATAGACTGAGGGATCTGAACATGTACTCAATGAACTATAGAAGGTTGAGGGGTGATCTATGTTTAGTATTTTGTGCATCCAGAGATAGTTATTTATGGGAAACCATTGGATTAACATCACAAGTCTCTGTTAAGAGTACACATAGACATATAATAAAAATCAAAGGAGAAATAAGTAAAACAAACAAAATAAGAAAAAATGGTTTTCCTAAAGAGCAGTTGCAGCATGAAACAACCTATCAGAGTCTATAGTCACAGGTAAGACTATGGAATCCTTCAAATCATTCCTAGATCAATACCTGGGTAACAGGAAATATGAGTATCACCATGGAATAGTAGCAAGCAACAATGGGTCTATGGACCTACCTGCTTGTATTACCCTATGAACATACTAGGACGCCATCAACAATAGTTCCCTTTTTACAGTATCTTCTTAAAGTCGCAAACATTTCAGGGTTCAATGTAAAAATTAAAAAATTCTAACTTTAAGGTGTTCATGCAGCTTTAAAAATGTCACCAAAAATGCTTACCACTTATTTTTGTATTTTTTATTTATTTATTTTTTGTACATTTTTATGTTGCTTGCACGCATGTGCAAGAAACATAGTGCCATCATCCGAGTTTTCGGAGGTGTGGCACCCGTCTTCCAGTGCAGTCAGTGTGTTTGCAGGCACTGCCCCAGTTCCCCAATCACTGCTGCAGCTGTCTATGACAGCAGTTGAAAATGCAGTGGCATACAGTAGAAAGGAGAGCTCTGTTTCGGTGAGCAGAGATCCCCCTCACACACACACACACGCGCATGCACACTGCGTGCTCATGCCTCTTCCTCCTCCCCCACACTATACGGCCGACAGGGGTGCCCAATCCCGTCGGCTCCACGTCCCAAAGCATCAGATGCCATGCTGGAGCCCACCCCAGCATGACAAAATGTTTATGGCTGACAGGGGTGCCCAATCCCCCGTCGGCTGCACACCCCCCCAAAGCATCCAGGTGGCAATATTGTGTTATGGCCGATGGAGGTGCCCAATCCCCTGTCGGCTCCAGTCACCCTCAACAGTCTTCCAGCTGCCACGCTGGGAGCCCACCCCAGCGTGGAAAATGTTCTTCATAGTCTTCGTCCCTCGTTGTCTTATTAAAAAAAAAACTGTAAATACAAAAACTATCCCTCGGCGCTTCTCCCTGCCCCCCTCCCACAACCTGTACCCCCCACTGTGCCCCTGCCTCCCAACACCCCCTCACCCCACTTACCTTCGGAGCTCGGCTCGATGATCTTGGTGGACGGAACACATCTGCACTCTTCAAAGATGACCGCGAACTGAGGAAATGCCAGTAAGCTATATAGTGGGATAGATAGGGTTTTTTCAACTTTGTTGCATATCTCAGGCATTTTTTGGAATTTTGGGCCCAAATTTTCAACATGGGGTTTTTGGGACCCCTCCTCATGAATTCTTGCACTGTCATGGCGTTAATCGGGCCTGAAGGGTGATTTCATGGTCACTGCGTGAAATCACCTTTTGGGACTGATTAATGAAATTACACTGCCAGTGTTCATAAGGTAGACTCTCAAAAGTCTATGTTGAAAATTTAGTGGCAGTCCTAAAATGACTGTTTCTGACGTGCATTGCGCAGTTTCACAGCACACTTTCTCGTAAGTTCATGAATTTTCAATATTTTCACTTCAGATTTTCAACATTGCCATTTTACCACACCTCCTTTTGAGCAGTACAGCTGACATTTTTCACATCTCACCCAAAATGTGCTTCCACCCATGTAGTGAACAATGGCGCAGTCGGTGTGAGAAATCAATGTATTGGACACATTAAGAAAATCACACTGACACTGTTCATGAGCAGAGGTCTTAAAATGGCTATGTTGAAAATCTGGTGAAAAAAGTCCTAAAAGTGACTGTTTTATGAGTGTGCGTTGCGCAGTTCCTACGCACGCTCGTAAGTTCATGATTTTTTAATATTTGCACTCCAGATTTTCAACATTGCCATTTTACCACACCTCCTTATGAGCAGTGCAGCTGTCATTTTTCACATGCCACCCAAAATGTGTTTCTGTGCATGTAGCGCACAATGGCACAGTCAGTGTGCGCAATCAATGTTTGGGACAGATTAAGAAAATCACAATGACACTGTTCATGAGCAGAGGTCTTAAAATGGCTATGTTGAAAATTTGGTGAAAAAATTCCCTTCAGATGTTTTTCAATATTACTAATGAAGACATTGAACAGAACTAGCCCCTTGACCGATCCCCACAGCACCCCACTGGTCGCCCCCTCTCCCTAGACTGCACACCATTTACCACCACTCTCTGCCTCCTGTCTGTTAGCCAGTTTCTAACACAGTTTACCACCCTTTCCCCCATGCCCAGCCTACCCAGCTAGTTTATCAGCCTCCTATATGGGATGGTGTCAAAGGCTTTGCTGAAATCAAGGTACGCGTTGTCCACTGCCCCACCCTGATTCACTTCCTTTGTCACCCAGTTAGAGAAATCAACCAGATTTATCTGACATGATGTCCCCACTGTGAATCCATGTTGTCTATGGTCCTGGGCTCTGATGGCATCTAGATGCCACACTATCCTTTCTTTAAGCAATGTCTCCATGATCTTCCCCACTACTGAGGCTGAACAGCCTATTGTTCTCTGCCTCCTCCCTGCTGCCGGACTTGTGTAGAGGGACCACATGTGCCCTCCTCCAGTTCACTCATGTTGAATGACTCAGTGGACATGGCTGTCAGAGGTACTGCTATCTCCCTTCGCAGTTCTGTTAATATCCTTGGGCGTATGCCATCTGGTTCCATCGCTTTGTCCACCTTCAATTTAATGAGCTTCTGCAGGACTCTTTTGCCTTTGAATGGACTATTGCCCACCTCGTCACTCCCTTGGCAACTGCTATACTGCTGTGGCCCTTGCCCCTCCCACTCTTCTCTGAATACTGAATGGAAAGACACAGTGGATGTCTTGGGAGGAAGGCATGGAACTATCACTTCCAAATACCTAAACAGCACATACAAGCAAGCAACATTCGGCATTGACAAATGCTTGTTTTCTCAGTAGAGCCCAGCTGGAATGCAACTTTCTGTTTCAAATGGGGCCCTGCTTCTACTCATTTCTGCAGCAGAGATGACTGGAGCACTGAAAAGTTAAGTGACTTGCCTAAAGGGTATTTGGCTCTAGTGGGGTTTGAACCTTTGATCTCCAGATTCCCAAGACAGTTCTCTAATTACTAGACTGCACTGCCTTAATTTATGTTTATTTATAAACAGCAAAATGAATTTAACCAAATAAATAGTCATGTTCGGCAAGTGTGAGTCATCTTTGGAAAATGTGACTGACATACTGTAGTAAGAATTAAAGGGACACTGCCAGCTGCCTATGAACTGATTTTAACCCTTTTGAATTAAAATGGGGGGTCCTAAATACATTCAGCCACTTTTCAGATGGCTGTGATGACTACAGTATATGGCAACTGCAGTTTTTTTCCCATGCAGTGGTACCCCTGTCAGAACTTTCAATGTTTGAAAGAGGTTGAGCCTGATCCACAGATCATCAAAGGTGTGTACAGTATCTGAGATATGAAGTTCCACACTTACATGCGCATGCCAGTGGTGCAACCACAGACCTTAACCACATGTGCCCATTCTTTCCTTCCCCTTTCATGGACACTACACCATGGGGCAAGAAGAGCAGGTGCATATTATTTAATTCTCAATTATTTCTCAAACCCTCTTTTTTACACATTTCTCATGGAAAATATCAATTTGTTTTCAGCCTTATTGGCTCTTGCTGAAGCTTGTTTAAAATGCCAAGGAGCCTATGTAATATAGTAAGCAGACTATTTTTAAAATCCTGTATTGTTTTAAACCACCACCACTAATATTGTTTAAAGTAAAGTGGTTATCATGCAGATTCGAAGTACCCTCACGGCTCTTTTGCCTGCCATTTTAGTAAGAGAATCCACAGAATCCAGCACTCAGATGCAAATGTACAAAGATTCACCATGACTCACAGGATAATTTGAAGCCAATCCTCATTTATTGAAGTGCAAAATCCATAGCTTAAGCTGTGGATTTTGCACTGAATTCAGTAAATGAGCATTAACTTCTAATTATCCTGTGAGCCAATGTGAATCTTTATGCATTTGCCTACAAGTGCCAGATTCTGTGGATTCTGTTGTGTGTTTGGGGCTGGTAGCCATCTTCTCAGCACTGACCCTGCACCACTGTCTGTGTGGCAATCTCCCCTGGATTTATGCTTTACTAAGGGCAATGAGCAGCATGCAGGCTGCTGTTTATATAGTGGAGGTAGTTTCTAAAAATCAGGCACATCTCGACATGTGCCCTGTGATGATATCATACACTCAAGGATTGTGACTAAGGACAGTGTGCTCAATTTTTGTGCCAGACCCATTGAATTAGTGGCACTTGCTTGTGTAAAACTAAACAGCAAGAATCTGGGGAGAATGATTGTTTCTTGCTCCCTTTTGGATGCTTTTATTTATAGGTGTTGACCTGAAAATGTCATATTTTAACTAGTAATGCTCTAAAAATAGACGTCATTAACTGTGAATTTAAGATGAGATTTGAAGCTCAGCGATACCAGACACTGAGGAGGTCCCTGCAACAGTCTGTAAAAAAAAAAATATCATTATGTTTTGTCTACTGGGTAATAGCTCATCCAAATGTGTGACAACGTGTTATTCAGCCTACTCCTGATACATTAGCAGGGGCATATAAGTGCTTCAGGTAGCAGTTTCAGCACAATTGACAACAATGGTGGTGTCAAACTGACCCAGCATGCCATGATAAGAGGTGCCAATATCCACCAATTTAATGGAATACTAGCAAAGATTAAGTAAATTCCTCTAAAGCCTGTCTAAGTGCTTCCTAAGCTGCCATACAGTATATTATTTGATTCAGCTTTTCTGAATATTTAAAGTTCTACTGTTTTATTATCTGTTTTAATTACTTTGGTTGACTGATAATTGTTTTTATGATATTTGTACAATGCCATGATCTCTTAGAATAGCGTTTCATAAATAAAGAATTGCTTGCTTGCTTGATTATTGATTTCTTATTCTGTGGATATTTTGTGTTGTGGTGTGGGTAGTTTAAGAATGTAACAGGCAAGCACAGTTATTTTCAGAATTGGTTTTATTCTTGATTACTACTTATGGATAAACAAGTGTAAGTATTTAATACACATACACACTATCTGGCTTAATATAGGAGCATTCTGGGCTAACACCTCCTTGCTCTTTAAAGACCTTAGTATGTATGAACACACAAACACACTTAAAGGCACAGTTTGAGATCCATCCAGTTTGTGGATTCCATACCCATGGTTCATCATCTTCAGAACACGCTAACCTGGATTGGATAGGTAAATAGCATCCAATCTTCTGGTTCATATGCAATGACATTCTGGCTACAGTATCAAAATGGTGAAGTAGCCTTCCATCTTTGGACACCCAATTTGAGTTGGAATGGACAGATGGGAAGCATCTTCTACTGCCTATGGGCTGCATTTGCAGAATTAAGGTGGCTGTTACCTTTACTGAATTTCTTTTGCCTACATCTCATTCCACAGAGCAAGCAGAATCCAAGACTCACTGATTATGGCAAATGCCCAGCACCAGGAGACTGTAGCAGCACAAGTTCTGCTAAACAGATGTTCAGTGACTGAGAAAAGTAAATGACATTTCCTATCCTTAACCAAACATTATAGTTTCATATGCAGTTATTTAAATAATGTTTTGATCAATTTTCTCCTTCCTATTTTACACACCCTTCCCTCAAGTATAATTGCAGAGTTCCTTAAAAAATTTACACTAATCACTGGATAACTTATCAACACAGCATTTTTCTTAAAACATTAAAAATGCAAAGATTGTTTGAAAATCTAATATTATCAATCCAGAGAAAGTTGGGCCCTTTGCTTCAACCAGTATGACTTTCAGTTTATGGAGCTCCAGTGCCATGGCAAGGCAGCTTGACTGAAAGCTGGAGAAACATGCTATATTTTGAGAAAAAGCCATGAACTACCTGGCATTCTAAAGTAACTGAAACAATATGTACTGCAAAATATGTTTCTTTTTCTGTTTGAACATAACTACAGTAATTTTCTTTTTGTTTATTTGTTTCACAAATGCAACACCAGAGAAGAAAAAGAAAATAGGATGGCATCCTTCCAAAGCAGCTGGAAAGCAACATTTGACTGGGTCATGGAAAGCAAGTATGGCCCAGGATGTGCCTTTTGCAAAGTCTATGCCACCACTCTCAATGCTGGCAAAGAAGGATGCAATAATCTTCAAAGAATTGTAGATTCAGAAAAACACAGAAGGCTCAATTCTCAGAGAGGGCTTTCATTGACACAAGCTCTGGCAAGCAGCAATTTACAATGAAGCCCAGTGCACCAGGGACCCTGAACCAGATTTTGGTACAGAAGGGGTCCAGTACAAAGTCCCCACACCTGTCACAACCTCTCTTGTGCAACAAATGCACAGGGCATGGGAGGGGTTTATTGCAGACTCCCTGCTGTTAATGCAAGCAATCTCCCCATCCCCAATGTTAAATTATGTTAAAAAGAATATTACATGGTGGTCCAGTGCCCCCTCCCCTATCCCCAATCGTGCCATGTATTAAATATTACTTTATTCCCCATATCCATAGTGATCTAGTACTCCCCTCACCAATCCCCAATCTTTCCATTTACTAAATATATCTATATTCCCCACATCCGGCCCCTTCCCCAACCCAGAAGACACTCGTTACTGCACAAAATAAATAACACACATTCCTGGTGGTCTAGTGGCCCCCACTCCCTCAGGTAATGCCCACCACCACTCCATCCTGCATCCTGAGCTGGCAACGAGCACACCCCTCCTCTCACCACCACGACCAGCTGCTGACTGGCCTGTCAGTGAAGCATATTGTGTAATACCATATGCGCTCATTGACTGACAGACAGCTGTCATTCTGTCATTCAATGAGCGTGTATGGTATTATACAGTATGCCACACTGACAGGTCAGTTGGCAGCCAGCCATGGTGGTGGTGAGAGGAGGGCTATGCCAGTTGGCGGCTCAGGGTGTAGGATGGGGATGTGGTGGTAGGCACTGCCTGATGGAGTAGAGTGGCAGGTGGCCACTATGCCACCAGGAATGTGTACATTTAATTTTGTACAGTAATGGCCGCTCTCGTGCGGGGGAGGGGAGCCGCTAGACCACTAGAGATATGGGGAATACAGATATAGTTAATAAATGGCAAGATCAGGGATTGGGAAGGGGCCACTAGACCCCTAGGGATGTGGAGAATATAGATGTGTGTGTGTGTGTGTGTGTGTGTGTGTGTGTGTGTATGTATATATATATTTATTGAAGATATCAGAATTACAAACATTTGAGATAAAAGCTCATTTACAAAGGATCCTCATCAAACAAAGGGTGGGGCAACAAACAAGATACAGGGATTGGAGGGAAAACTGTAGCAGTTGAAAGGCATTGTCAATTACATAGTAATTAGATTACATATTACATATTAACTATTGCATAGAACAATTAATGGGATGTAGACATTGTCACAACATTCAAAGTACATAATACATATTCCATATTTGATATTGCAATTAGTGCGATAAGGATAGGCAGTAGCATAGCTTAGGCCAGTGCATAGGTGTAGAAAACATGGATGAGCTAGTCCCAGGCCAGTAGAGGTGATTAAAGTGCAACATCATATTATGTGCAAGCTATGGGTACTCCAAGGTTGCAACTGAAAAGCCTTGTCAGTTCCTAGTGGGGACAGAGAAGGATCATTCATTGGAGTCAGTACTGCTGTTAGGAGAAGTATATAACAGATTAAATGGGTGAGGGGGAGAAACAGCAGTAGATAATAGCAGCAGGGTCAGAAGAGATAAGCAGGTGTGGAGGTGTGCGGAGGGGTATGAGGGATCTCGGGGTAAGTGGGTGGGGTAAGGGTATAGTTAGGTGGAGGTGAAGGGAGTGTGGAGAGCTGTGGGAGCTTAAATGGGCCTGAATGGGCAGGGCAGGTGTCCCCGAGAGAGCCAGGGTACAAGTGTAGATGGGTGGTAGGTAGGGGGGAAGAGAGATAGGGTAGTGGCAGCATGAAAGGGCTTGACAGGAGGGGGAGAGAGGGGAGAAGTGGGAGCTTGTAGGACCTGTTAGGAGTGGGAGAGTGGGGAGTAGTCAGAGGTTATAAGGACTTGTCTTTCAGAATAGGTGCACCCAGAAGTGCAAGGTACATGAGGAGGCTAGATTCAACGGGAGTGAGGATGACAGTAGAGGGAGCTTTTAGGACCTGTGAGTCAGGGCAGGTGTGCCCAGGGGTGCCAGTTACATGAGGGGCTAGGTTTGGAAGGAGTGAGGGCAACAGTAACAGTGTTCAGGGGTGGGGATGCACTTTCAAATTTCAGATTTGAACTGCCCATGAAGGCTTGTCTTCCCAGGGCAGTTCTTCTGAAAGGCATCACTGGGGGAATGTTTTGTTACCCTTCTCATGGTATGCTCACCTGGGACAGGACAGAATAGGGCTTGGAGAGTAAGAGGGGCAAGTCCTAGGAGGGCCTTTTTCCCTAGAAGGCAGGAGTGTAGCTTGATTTGGTCCATGAGAGGATAAATAAAAAAATTATAAATGAAAAACTGCAAGATTGGGGTGTGGGGCCACTAGACTACTAGAGATGTAGGGAATACAGATAAATATAATAAATGGCAAGATTGAGGATCGAGGAGGGAGGGCCACTACACTAGATTACCAGGTAATATTATATTGTAACATAATAGTGACATCAGGGATCAGGGTGGAGGGTGACATATACTGAGTGGGGATCAGGTCTTGGGAGTGGGGGCTGCTGCTCATTGGCACACTGTGCCAAACTCTCCCTGAGGGATATTTCTAAGTACCCTAAGACCAGCCCAGCTTTGTCTTAGGGTACTTAAAAAGTCTCCCCCCAGGTTATTATGGAGGAGCAGACATTCAGGGATGTGGCAGCCAGCATCTGCAAGATACATCATTGCCCCATGCTGCAGGCCATTTTGGGGTGCAAAAGCAACAGAAGCCCTATTTGGGGCAGGCAGTTTGTGATGGATGCAGGCTGCCTTTGAGAATGGCTCTCAGCGCAAGTGACACTTTGTGCCATTCATTGTGGCACAAGTCCCTTGCTTTGCGCTGGGAGCTTAGAGAATCGAGTCCAGAGTGTCAAACATTCATCTTGCAGAAAGCTCTCTGAAATGTTTGCCTTACTAGCAAATACTAAAGTAACTGAATATGAAGTAGTCTTTGTTAACCCGCTGGCTGAACACAACCTACCATTTACTGCTGGAGATAACCTGAAGAAGTGCATGAAAACATACTGCAGTGATGCAGAAGTAGTTTAAAAGGATGACATGCGTGGCTACAAAGCTGCTGCATTGCTCTAGATGTCTTGGGGCAAAAATACCAAAAAGAGGTAGCAAGAATGTGTCATACAATGGAATTCTGCATATACCTAGATCAAAACACTGACACGGGGGATGACAAAATGCTTGCTATTTTGATTGGATTGTTTGACTAGAGCATAGGAAGTAATGTAGTGCAATTTTTAGATATGGCCCTTTGTGTGTCAGGAATTGAACATGCAATATTTGATTATATTCTTGAAACCCTAAACAAGTTTAATGTTCCAGTGAGCAACATGGTTGCATATTCTTTTTTTCTTTTTAACATTCAGTGTACTTTAAAGAAGTTTTAGTTTTACACAATTACACACAACTATTACAAAATATTACAGATACAGTCAAATTACAACACCCCCCTTCTGACAATATAAACTGATCATTCAATCATTGCTTTGATAATTAAGCATATAGAGGTCTAGGCACAAAAGTTTTGATTGTCTGTGCAACCCATATCCATGGCACATTGGCAACCTTAAGTCAGAATGCCACATACCAGAGGTCCAGTGGACCCATAGTGGCATTCACATAAGGAGTGCACACCCTGTCCACACTCAATACCCTAAACCATCACACAGCAACACACCTGGCCAGTCCAGGGGTATATCTGGGGGTGTGTCCACACTCCATGCCATTCACAAAGGTGCAGAGTGCCAGGTGAGATGTGTACTCAATATGACAGCAGGTGCTCTGCTGTATCATTTGCGTGCCCCCCACAGAGTACCACCACATGCTGCCAGACAAAAGAAATCCAGCTGGTTGTGCTGCCACAGCTCTCTGGACAGACTGGGAGGGCTGAAGGCAGCATTTCAAGCACTTCTCCTTAAATATTTTTAAATCACCATCCTGCACCTTTCCAGAATGTCCTGCTATCCATTTCAGGACCCAGAATTGGCATCTGATTGAATA
Source organism: Neoceratodus forsteri (assembly GCA_016271365.2). Lineage (NCBI taxonomy): Eukaryota > Metazoa > Chordata > Ceratodontiformes > Ceratodontidae > Neoceratodus > Neoceratodus forsteri. The sequence goes on along the minus strand of CM057450.1, from coordinate 1,731,608,896 downwards.
CCCACCTGTGTCCTCCAATCCACCCCGTGCAACTGCATGGAGGGGCAGGGCAACAGACAGGCACACTGTGGAGGTGCTTGGCAATGCATACCAAGCACTGTGCACCTATCCACAGGTGTGGGGGGCTATGCAAGCCAGGTATGCATGAATTGCCCATAGCCAGCCTCACATTGATGCATAGCTTTCATAATGTGCAGTTCATTGGTCACAAAAGAGTATTGGCAGTTTTACTTCAAAGCTTAAGCTTTACTTATACATTTAATTTATATAAACTTTATAAGCCCCTGACACAAGTCAAAAGGCATGTTTATCCAACTTATTCTTAAATTATATTATTTGTAGTCTCCACCAGTTCAGTGGTTAGCAGTGCCTCTAGCTTTTCCCATCTATTTTGTTAGCTGGTTTACTTAGTGTTTGTACTGGCATTTTTTTTTTTCATTTCTCATGCACTTAATATTTTGTTGTGCTGCTCTGTATATTACAGGGTTGTGTTGTCTAGAAGAAGAAGAATCAGCATTTATATAGCACTTTTCATACACAGTATTCCAAAGAGCTTTACAAGCAATGCTAGACTGGTAGTGAAGTGACTGAATACGTGGTGGCGGCCATATCGCACATCATCACCCACACACAGCCTGGATAACTGCATGAGCTGGTTAATGGGAAGGGGAATGTTGGCCTGGACACCAGAAATGCTCCCTCCTCTTTGCGAAGAGTGCCCTGGGTTCTTTTACTTCCACCTGGACACCCACCAGGACAACACCAGGAAGGGCAGAAGGGACCTCGGTTTAACATCTCATCCAAAGGACGGCACACCCCAGCAGTACAGCACCCCCCAATACTGCACTCAGATGCCAGCAATTTTTAGGTGCAAGTCCAATCCCGGTGTGGGACGAGAACCCACGACCTTCTGGTCCAGAGGTGGATGTGCTACCAACTGAGCCACGCTGACACCTAGCTAGTCTAGCTAGTGCCTGAGTATTGTTTTCTTAGCCATGCCAGCTATCATTGCTATATGACATTTTTGGGTTGTTAACTGGTGATTACCATATTGTCCTGAAATACATACAGTATTTCTGGTGTGAAAGCCTTTTCAAGTCTAAGCAGAAGATTTAACCTGTCCCACAGTGGTTTGGCTTTTATACAATGTCAAATTCTATCAAACAATGTTCCTTTATCCTCACCACATGTTGTACACGTGTTCAGTTCTAATTTCTCCAATTTCTGAAGCTCAATGAGAGTATAGTACAAATAATGCAATATTTTAAACTGCATGAGATGAAGGTGTTCTACTTTTATGTGTTTCTATGTATTTAGATATTGAATTACAGCTAGTGGCCAGTGCTATCAATGTGTTTATTTTGGCACTGTGGGAGTTCGACCATAGAGTGAGACCAAAGTGCTGAGCCACTGAATGCATCATCTGTAGAAATTAGAATGCAGATCCCGTATCAAAACCCTGTCTGGTTGCAAAAGATCTTGGAACCTTTTCCTGCTGCTGAGTTGGTTTCAAACAATCCGAGCTATGATCAAGAAGTTTATATGGGTGGGAAAAGTGTAAGTAGGTCATACCTGAAACTAACAGGCCCCAAAGCAAAGGGGGGGGTGGTTGATACTGCCCAGCTTCTTCCACTATTATTTAGAAGCACATGCAAGTAAGTACTTGTAATGGTTTAAACCCCAGGATGCAAAAACTGGCTATAAGCTTTCATGATTAGACATAGCAATAGATTTGTGCCTTGCAGAAGATATTGACCCCAAATCACTCATATATTGCTCTTGGAAAAATGTTCCATGGGATTTTAAAAACACCATAATTGGCATATTGATGAAAGTGTGTTAACAACTTTCTAAGGAACTTAAAGAGCACCTTTGCCAGTTATATTCAGCAGCATGCATCAAAACGGTCATCTTGCATCCTTTAAAATAATGTTAGAACTGTGTTTTTTGGTTGCTCCACTTTTGCATATAGAAAACAATAATTTGCACTTGTGTCGGTGTGCTCCTGACTTGCCACCTGCAGTTTCAGCTCTCCTCTGTGACATCAGAGTATGGAGTCTTGATCTTTTCTCCCTGCACACTGTGCTTGTGTTGTGCTGCAGCAATAAATCCTGACCCAGTTAATGCTGATATATCTTAATTGTTTTTGGAAAACAAGGACTCTGATTTCCACCTGACAGAGCCTGATGATGATTACAACCTCGGAGCACATCCGTATCAGTGTGTACCCCAGATTGATCATGCTGCTATCAGTGATAATACTGCATCTTCAGCTTCCCAAGGGAAGAGATTGATGGAAGCTGCAGCAGGAGTGGCTGGCACTGTACCCTGTAATGGGATGTCACTGCCAGTGCTGCACGGATGATCCCTCAACACCCTGTAAGGATCACTCCCGGTGCCAATGTTGGTGGCATGTAATCTGGTAGTTAGGGTATTGTAGGTTGTCGCAGTTCAGATGGTAGTGGCTGTGTGATAATGCAAGGTGCCCCCTCATGCTCAGGGGGTGATGATTGGGTCTGCTCAACTTCTTCCCATCACCACCAGAACCTGAAGTCCTCTCTGGAAGGGACCCATGGTCTCGAACAGGGAGCAAATGCAGACAGTATTTTTTATGGAGAGCAATAGCCATTATCACTTTATCTGTGCAACAGCTGGACTTGGCTATCTATGCAATGTCTCTGCGCACCTGATCCTCATATTAGTGTGGTTTTGTGGGACCCCGTTGAGTTCACTGGGTGTAGGGCAAGCCATGGGAGAGGAGCATGATAGAGAAGTCCCACAAGACATCAGTGTGATGAAGCTGGGCAAATGGCTGGATGGGGCCCATGCTGCACATGGGGGGAATCTGATAATAAAATATATAAATTTCTACAAATGCTATTCCTTTTCTAAGCCACTAATTAGGGGACATTTAAACAGTCAATCAATAATCATTTCATGAGGTGTGCTTTCATGAAGATTGTTCATGCTTGCAAATGAGCACCCTACATAAAACCAGTGGCAGAGCTGTTATCAGAAAGGAACAGCACCCTTGGTATAGAAACATCAAACTGTGCCCAGAATTATGTATGCAGCAACAAAAAGATAAATGTAACCACTGTTAGAGACATCACCACTCCTCACAAAAAAAAAACCAGCAACTGCACTCAAGGGAAAATATAAATGTCCTGCTGTCACCAGGGCTTAAACTTTAATAAATTGAATTGTGCAAATGCTGCAATCAGAAGGTGCGCATGCAATGAGGAGTCAGTAATAGTGAGATTGGTAATCACATGTGCTACAATGATACAGTTCTGTTTTAACAACAGTCTTAACACAGAACTGCACCATTATACATTTTCTCAGCAAAGGCTGTGTCTACTGACTCCATACAGTGACATCAGCAAAAGCAGCTCGCTGGGCAGCAGAGTGGGAAAGATGTGCATAGCAGACAGCAGGAAGGCACAAAATAAAACATTGATTTAAAGCAGCAGTGCAATGAAAAAAAGTTATTCCAAAATGCTAATTTTCTCCTATGGTTATGAAAAATATTGTCAGAACTGTTGATTTGGGTTTTATGGATGCTTTCTATGCTGTGTACTGCACACTTACACTTTTGTCTGGATTCTTACCCTCCTGGGGTCCTCAATATTATTTCTATGCAAAAATGAGGTGGCCAATTCTTTTCATAAGACAGAATTACATTAAAACTTTCATAAAATTCTTAAATGACAATGAAAACTGGAAATGTTACCACCAAAATAAACTTGAAGGCATCTGGCATCAATTAGGAAGAAAAAAGGTGGTGCCAAATTTTAGCCCATTTTCGTTGCATTGCTGCTTTAAGAATAGATACAAAATGGGGACCAAAAATAACTCATGCAAACAGCATTTTGCAGGGTCCAGCACACACATATAAGGTAAGCTCAGTTTTTGCAGACACATAGGAAAGGTGCTCTTTAATATCAAATCACAAAGAAATTTAAGGCAGTCAGTGCTTTGAAATCCCAATCTAACAAATAGGGAAAAAGGTAATTCACTAACAACCATGGTGCCAGTGAAACAGTTCTACAGTAGAACATCTTTTGATAGATGTGTAGTTGAAGCTGAGTGCACACAGGGAATGTGGTGCTACTATTAACAGGTAAAGCATATGGTTCAAGAAGTTGAGAGCACACACCAACCCATAAGAGGGATGCAGAGACTGAAGTTTTTCACAGCAAATAGTGTTTATTATAACATCTCACAGACACATGTCTTAGCCTGACAGGTTTTGGACTATCCTGTCCTTTATCAAAGCTTGATAAAGGACAGGATGGTCCAAAACATGTCAGGCTAAGACATGTGTCTGTAAGATGTTACAATAAAGAAATTTTGCTGATAACATCTTTAGTCTCTGTGACCCTCTTATGGGGTAGTGAGTGCTCTCAACTTTTTGAACTGTATCTTTTGATAGATGGCTGTATATTCTTCAGACAGCACTGCTTCCATGAGTGGAAAGAGGAACTCTGTTTTGTCCTGACTAAAGGACCTCAATTCACAAATAATTCACATTTGGGCTTTATGTCATTTGGCTGTACATCAAATCAGGTGTAAAAGCAATGGCACTGCCCATTGAGGACTTGCTATCAGACATGTATTGCTGTTTTGCCAGCAGTGCACAGCACCAGCAGAAACTGAAGTAATTTACATTGTTTATTGATGAAGAGCGACTGAAGATTATCAAACATGCACCCACTCAGTGGCTGAGCCTGAGCAAGGTCATTAAAGGAATTCTGGATATACCGTATGGCCTGTCCTAAAGTCCTATCTTTTGACATTTGAATCGTACACAGCAAAAGTGGAGATCAATACATAGATACTACAGAGTCACAAGAAGAAGCTGCCATTCCATTTGTTTGCAATATACTGTGGAACCTCTACATAACTTCAATATACAAATATAGAACAGAGAAAGTCAGCTTACGAACCTGAATATTGATATCATCAAAACCATGCTTATGTATACTAGCAGGTTCTTGAAGCTACCTGCTGCAAGAGAACTGTTACAACCTGCCTGTAATTCTGTGCTAGAGGAAGAAGAGAATGTTTTGCTAGACTGTAAAATTCATGTTGACCCTGAAACTGCAATGTACATAGATGAAAATGCAGATGACATGCTTAGCACCATCACCGAGAGAAATTTCCTCAAAAAGGCAAAAACTTTTAATTCAGGCGTACTACTACAAATGAAGAATAACTTCCCATTAAATGACTCTTTGCTGATGAATTTTATATCCTGCATTCAAGCTTCAGCTTTCATCAACCATGGTAGCAGACACTGGTACCCACCTTGAGGTCTGCAAATCCAGGTATAACATAATCAACTGTTGGATGAGTTTTCTGAATACCAGTTGACTGAATGACAGCATCCTACGACCAACATAGACTCCTGTTTCTGAAACAGTGGTCCATCACTCTTGCAAGTGCTGAACTGCAGGAAATGCCAACATTCAGGAAATTAATGCTGACTGTTCTTTGCCTTACGGATTCTGATGGCAAACTAGAGTGAGCATTCAGTATGGTCCAGAAGATAAAAACTCAAGGCAATCTCTGAATATCAAAACCCTCACCATTTGCTTGCAGTTAAAATGAATGAAGACAAAGACTATTCAGCAACCAAAGGGGGTTACTAAGGCTGCAAGAAAGGCAACTGCAGCATATAAAACTCTTGAGGTAATGCAATTCCATTTAAACTGGAAAAGTGGGGGGGTCTGGAAAGTGACCTAAGCAGGGGTACTAACCCCAAGACAAATCCCAAAGAAACCCCTGAATGGAAAGCAGTTCTCATTAAAGTCAGGAGTTTGGTTAATAAGTATGATGAATTTTCTTTGTTGTTACATTCTCAGAATATCCATGTGGCATTAGTTGCAGAAACCTGGTGGGATGATAATGATCTGTGGGATAAAAAGGTGACAGGGTACAACTTATTTTCCAAATTCAGATTACATAGAAAGGGGGTGAAATAGCCATACATGTGCATAATTCTATACATTGTGAAGAACTACAATGGGATACGGGAAACCTAGAACTAGTATGGGTAAAGCTACTTCCCCAGAAGGGTATTTGGATAATTTTAGGATTAGTATACTGGCCACCCTTATAACATCTGAGGATGATGAGGCACTATTAAAAATAATAAGGGAGTTGGATCCAGTAGATAGAATATTGTTGACAGGGGACTTCAACCTACCTAGTATAGATTGGTTAAAGGGGCAAGGGGTTAACAATCTGGACAAAAGGTGTATTGACACTTTTGACCAGATATGTCTTGAACAACTAGTCCAAGGTAGCACCAGAGATACTAGAACCCTGGATCTAGTGCTTACCAAAATGGGTAACACAATTAGCAATCTCCAGGTTAACAACCCCCTAGGTAATAGTGACCATTGCTCAGTGCACTTCAGCATCATGGAACCTGTACTGATTAAAAACAAGGGTACTATAACCAAGCTAAATTTTAGGAGAGCAGATTTCTCCACTATCAGAAGCCAAACACTGGCATGGGATTGGATGAGTGATTTTAAGGGGTTATCTGTGCAAGAAATGTGGAAACGGCTGTTGGCTAGATTATCAAATCTTGTGAAAATCTTTATACCAAGTATACCAAAATAGAACACTTGCATGAAAACATATCCTGTATGGATGAATGTGTCCATTAAAAAAATGATAAACAGAAAGAGCAGATTGTACAAAAAACTAAAAGGTAACAGGTCACTTGGAATAAATCAGGCTTATAGGGAATGTGTTAAGAGTATCAAAGTAAGAATTAAAAAAGCAAAAGCACAGTTTGAGTTGGATTTAGCTAGCAGAGTGAAGGGTAATAAAAAATCCTTCTTTTCATACATTAATAACAAAAAAGAGAGGCCATTGCATGATAGGCCCATTTTTTAATGACTTAGGAAACACAGCAACAACTGCAGAAATGGCAGACATTCAGAACAAATATTTTTGCTCAGTCTATAATAACAATGCAGCACCACACGTTGGTAAAGAAGCATCAACTCCTGGGAAAGTTATTATTAACCTCAAGGATGTATTTGATCGACTCAAGAAGATTGACATAAATAAATCACCAGACCCCAAGAATTTACACCCTAGAGTCATACATAAACTAGTTGACATGCTGACACCACCAGTTACTTGCATTTTCCAAGCCTCCCTAGACACTGGCTCACTACCTTTTGACTGGAAAACTGCTATCATACACCCTATTTTAAAGAAGGGGCCTAAGACAAAACCTGAAAATTATAGGCCAGTAAGTCTAACCTCTCTGCTGGGAAAGATTTTGGAGGGACTGGTCAAATACTTAATATCAGACTTCCTAACAACTCGGGGATTAGTCGACCCAGCTCAGCATGGGTTTACAAAAGCTAGATCCTGCCAAACAAATCTTTTGGCCCTTTATGAGAACATCAAGTAGGGAGCTAGATTTTAGAAATTCAGTGGATGTGGTTTATATGGACTTCACAAAAGCTTTTGATAAGTTACCCCTCATGGAACTTCTAAACATGCTGGAGAAAAGTAGCCTAAACCGCACCATTTGTAATTGGGTCTCAGCATGGTTGCAGGGCCAAAAACAAAGGGTTACCATAGGTGGAATGCTTCTGATTGGGCACCAATCACTAGCGGGGTTCCCCAGGGCTCTGTTCTGGGGCCTAGTCTTTTTAATATCTGTATATCCTCCATTAGTTTACACAACCCTAAAGTATGGTTACATAAATTTGCAGACGAATGCAGATTTAAGACAGTGGTGAATAATCAAAAAGTTTCTACATCCCTTCAGAATGCTATCAATGAGACTTTGGAGTGGGCAGCAACAAATAAACTTGTCCTGAATAAGGGCAAATGTAAGGTTATGCATTTTGGTAAGCATAATACTAAAGCCTCATATATGCTTGCTAATGATATACTAACAGTCACTCATGAGGAAAGTGACCTGGGGATTAGGGTGACTGGTGATTTAAAGTTCAGGACCCATTGTAGGGCACAAGTGAGGAAAGCAAATCAGAACTTAAATTGCATACTCAGGCACATAGCTAGTAGGGATGATAAGGTACTCATGCCACTCTTTGTAGCTTTGGTGTGGCCCCATCTAGAATATTGCACCCAGGTGCGATCTCCTCAGAACAGGGAAGACATCAACAGGCTAGAAAGCATTCAGAGAAGATTTATAAGATCTATAAAGGGTTTAATTGAATTGCCATATGAGGTAAGATTGTCATCCCTCAATTTCTATTCGATTTATTATAGAAGGTTTAGGGGAGATTTGTGTTTTTGTATAGAATAATGGGAGATGACAAACTTTGGGCAGAGGTTGGTATCCAGTCTAAGACTAACTGGTGCAATAGTAGGAGACATACTAAACAACTTGTCCATTTTAATTGGAACCATAACCTAAGGAAGAGCTGGTTTAGTCAAAGGGTGGTGGTATCTTGGAATGCACTTCCATTAGTACTCATGGACAGCCCTAGTATGAATAACTTCAAAGTTAACTTTGACCGACATTTCAGCAAAATAAAAACTCAATTCTAAGTTTGGTGTTGGCAAGCAATTATGTATGTAAGTCTGCTAGCTTGAAATTACCTATGAAACCTATAATAAGGAACATCCTGTAAAACTGGCAGGAGACTCTAATGGCCATGGAAGTGGGATAGAAAGACACTTGCAACATTGTAATGTGTTGGCACTGGCGATAAGGTGCAATAATTTGTAAACTATGTTTTATCATGAAACTTTTTATTAGATTTTTAAAATTAAGAACATGCATTCCACATAATACAATTTATGTAAACAGTGCTGTGCTAATACAGTAAATAAACTCTCCAGAGCTATGAATAGAACCGACAAGTGTGTGTACTATGAAGATTGCTTTACAACAGAAAATGTGCACTAGAACTACAATCAACACTGACACGTAAGGCTTTGCGTTCTCCCATTTCCTGTAGGTGACCCGGTAGAAACCAAACTACTGTAACCAGTCCACCCATGGAAAAGAGAACACTTAGAGTGATAAAAGGGTGTAGTCTTTGCATAAAAGGGGGTTTCCAGGTTGAAGTGTAGGCACCAAACAGAGGTGAAAATTTAGGTACAAACCCCAATTCTTCTAGTATGTGTGCATCTGATTGTTATTGGCAAAGGAGGGAGGCTCAAAGGCTTCCAGTTTAGCCACTGCCATATGCCATATGAGAAGAGAAGGGGGTTTAGCCTGCCACCATTTCATCAGTATGGCCCTCTTAGCCTCCAGGAACACTTCTGTCAGCCACCTTTTTCCCGGTTTAAAGCAAGCTGTCATTTGCAAAGTATCCCCCAGTAGGATTAGGGATGGTGTAGCCGGAACCTGGATCCCTAACACATTTACACAGACTCCAGCCCAGAGGTTTGTTAAAGTGGGGCATTGCCATAATACATGCAGAAAATTCACATTCAGAGCCTGGCATCACTAACATTTTGAATGAGGGAGAAGACCCATGCCTTGCAATGCTGCTAGTGCATGGTATCACCTCAACAATAGTTTGAGCTGGATAAACTGCCCTTTGACATCAGTGTACGCCAAGTGAGCTCTATTTATGTACCAATTTCATGTGTCCAGGGAGATGTCTACTTGTAGGTCTTGAGTCCACTGTAGCCTATATTTGTCATTAGTATTTGGTTGTGAATCTCTAAGCAGCCGGTATACCATTCCTGCAATTCCTTTGAGCTTGCCTGGTTTGTATAGATGTCTGAGCCATTACCATCCCATCCCCAAACCAGTATTTTGCTTAAATGTGCGTATCGCTACCCTGATTTTTATTTATTTATTTTTTATTTACCGGGTAAGTGCACTAGCCATAACAATGGATATTTTCAGGCACGACACATGAGGATACAGAACAATTAATCAAGAAAGACATGCCGATACCGGTATAATAAATGTAATTTACAACAGTTTCCAAGCAGGTGTTTGCTAACAAGAACTGGTACACATATACAGTGCTCAACAGAGATTTTTTACAACAGTTTACAATCAGGTTGACAAATAAAAATAAATAAAGATTAGCTCATCTGGAGCCGCATAATAATTACAATCTCCCCACAGAGTACCTTGAGGAGGAAAAGACACTACAGAAAGACCATTACCAGCACTAACAAGGGAATTGCACAGTTATCTCGGGGGGGGGGTGATAATAGAAGAGAAGAAGTGCAGAGTATGTAGGGAGGCAGATCAGAAGGAGGGATAAGGCTAGTAAGACAAGAGCTAGGGAGGTTTACAACATGAACATTTGTGGGAAATTTCAAGATATGTAGATGGACCATATTGTCAATGTTAGAGCCATAAGCATGTAGTCTTAATTCATTGGGAGGAAGCCAACCTAGGTCAGAATAGAGGAGACAGTGGTGTTTCAGTCAATGTGAGGAGGAGGCATAACGATAGATGTTGTTACAAGTAACATCCCATTTTCTAAGGGCCAATTTACAAGGAGTGGTATATGTAGCAGCACCGTAGGGAAGCGATGGTAGGAGAATGCCACGGGCAATGGCAAGCCTTGCAGAGGAAGTGAGCATGTAGCTGGTATGGTAGGCAATGCCAAGTTTGTCATGTACCAGTTTGCAAGTTAGATTGATGTGTAAGTCGAAATTTAATGATGGGTCAAGGGTAACACCCAGATATTTAAAAGAAGTTACTACCCCAACTGCAGAGCCAATTAAGGAGGTGATTTTAAATTTAGGATTGGCCTGCCTGAGCTTCACATTTAATCCAAAGAGCATAGCTTGGGTTTTAGTCTCATTTAATACAAGTTTGTGGTTAATTAGCCACTTTTGTATTTGCTGGAAGTCAAGAGAGAGTTGTTTATTTATGTCATCAATGCTTTTTGCACTAGTATACAGCACAATATCATCAGCATAAAGCAGGGAGGCTGTCCCATGGAGGTCAACAGAGATGTTATTTATGAAAAGAGTGAAAAGTAAGGGCCCAAGGATGGACCCTTGTGGCACACCAATATTTATTGTGTTTTTTTCCGACAGGGTCGAGTTGTATTTGACAATTTGAGACCTATCCGCTAGGTAGTTCCTGAACCATCTAACAACTTTAGTAGAGAAACCTAGAGATGCCTGGGTGGTCAAAAGGATGGAGTGATCAACTAGGTCAAATGCCTTGGTCATGTCAATGAATACTGCACCAGTGAGGAGACTTGAGTCCATGGCCATTTGGGCATCAGATGTGAATCTGAGAAGGGCAGTAGTGGTGATATGGCCTTTGCGAAAGCCATGCTGGGCCTTAGAGAGTAGGTCATGCTTCAGCAGGAAGTCAATTGTCTGGGCAGCTACAAGCTTCTCAAGAATCTTATTTAGGACAAACAGGATGGCAATGGGCCTGTAGTTTGAGTTATCTCTACAATCTCCTTTTTTAAAGACAGGAGTAATCCTAGCTGTTTTTCATATGTCGGGGATGTGTCCCTGGCATAGAGATAGCGTGGAAATCCTGGCTAGGGGGGCAGCGATGAAAGGGGCTTCAATGTTTAGGAGCCAGGGCTCTAGATTGTCTGAGCCAGCTGCCAAGCTGTCCACGATATGGTTTAGCAATCTTAGCACTTCACTTTTTGTGACTGATTTGAAAAAGAACTGAGGTCCACTTGCAATAGTTTGGGTGGACACACTCGTTTGGGCAGTAAATGAGGAGGTGTAGTTGGTTAGGTCTGAGAATTTATTGTTGAAAAAGTTTGCAATGGTTCTAGAGTTATTACTATGTACCCCATCAAGTGACATGTCATTGGGCCAGATGACAGATTAGAACCAAGGAAGAACTTAATATGTGACCAAAAATGTTTTGGGTCCCCATAGGAGTTTGTCAGTAGGTCTTTGCAGTGTGAGCTTTTGGCTATTTTAATGTCCTTTTTGCATGCATTTCATAGTGACCTGTAGCAGTTAAGGTCGGAGACAAGCCAGGGCAGTCTGTACATCATCAGATAAGAGAATGAGAGACCCATCAGTCAATACAATGTCATGCAGGAAAGATTGAGAGTCAAAATTTACATAGTTACGGAAAGTAATGAATCGAGGTCCCGTTTGGGTAGGTTTGCCTTTGCCCCATATACAGTACATTGGGGAGTGATCAGTGATGGCATCTGGCAGCACTTCTGAGGTGATTACAATTTCAGGGTGATTGGTCATTACCCAGTCTAGTAACATGCTGGAGTGAAGGGTGTTTCTGGTAGGTTCACCTATAAGGTGGTGCATAATCTGGAGATACCTCCAGAATTTCACCTTAGGGAGCTGGTGCCAGGACTGAAATTGTTGGAAAGACATCAAGACCTCTGAGTCTTGCACAGCCAGGTCAGGGACAGTGTAAATACCTCTTGTGAGCCAGGAGTGCCATCTGATGGGTCCCTCCCACGTGGATATTGAGATTGTCCCATAGAGACGTGTATCTTGGTGGTTGCCAAAAGATCCTGCGAATGTGTATTATTTTCATGATCTTCCACCATGCCTTCCAGGTTTCCCAGAGCACAGGCAAGGACATTGTGTCAGGGTGGGTGCTGCACCCTAGAAGGTCCCCTAACCATGAGAAGCTCATTAAGTCTGTCTCTAGCCGAAGCCATGCTGGAGTTGAGCCAGTTGCTAGTAAGACCCATCTGGTTGCTTGAACTAACTTATAGGCCAGATGGTACCCTTGGAACCAAGGAAAGCCTAGTCCTCCTGCTGACCAGTGTGCCCTTAGTTTAGCCTCACTAAACCCGAGAGCTTTTTCTTCCTATAAAAACATCAAGACCAGCTTATCCAGAGCCTGGAACATCCTGGCAGGTGTTTCCACTGGTAGGTTACAAAACACATATGCTATTTTAGGTAGGGTGAAAATACGGAGGGATTCAACCTTACCCTTGAGAGAAAGATGTAGTTTCAACCATCTCTGTTCATCTGCTCTCAGTGTGTTTATTACAGGGGTATAATTTACCTTGACTAATTGTCTCCAGCTGGCCATAATTCTACTACAGGTACATCCCAGAGACTGTCTTTACTGAAGGCCAAGTTTAGTGGCGAGATGGTTGTTTTCTTCTCATTCATCATCAGTCCTGAAATGGATGCATACTACTGTAAAAGACAAAAAATAAGAGGTACTGTAGGGACACAGCAGTGTTGGTTATTGTCAGTCCGAGGTCATCTGCATAGGTGTCGACCAAATACTGCTTCCCTTTCACCTCTATGGCTTGGACCTTGTTTGTACCAACAGCTTCCTGGTCAAGGGTCCAGTCTATTAGGAACAGCAGCAGGGATTGTGAACAACCCTGCCGGGTTCCTTTTTGCACTGCAAAGGGGAAGGAAATGTTTTTATTCATTAAAACAGCTGCCAAGGGAGAATTCTAAAGGGTAGTGATTCAGCCCCTGTAGTAGGAGCCAAAGCCACAGGCTCCTAGGGTGGAATGAAGATACTGCCACTCTACCGTGTCAAATGCCTTGCAGAAATCAACTACTAGGGCAGCCATCGGTGTGGTGGAATGCATGGTGAGCTATTTAAGATTTAAAACCATGCAGATGTTATGTGCCTCATGTTCTGCCTTTGCTAAACCCTGCATGTGATTAGTGAATAATGGATGGTAGCCCTGAATCTAGCCTGGTTGGCAGAACTTTAGGCAACACTTTGGTGACCACTGATATCAATGAAACTGGCCTGAAATTGGAACACTCCAGAAGGTCCGAGGACATTTTTTGCAGTAAGGTGATAATAGCCTCTCTCATTATAGGGGGAGGATTCCCTGATCCTTTGCCTATAGTAAGGTGGCAAGCGGGGGGGGAGAGATCTCTTCTGCAAGTAGTAAATATAACTTTGCTGACATGTCACTAGCCCCTGGTGTTTTCCCCCTAGAAGGCTGGTTCAGTGCCACCCTCAACTCTTCCATGTTGCTGGGCTTGTCCAATTCTTGTACTTCCTCGGGGCTCAGGTGAGGAGGTGGGAGGGAGTCAGAAAAAGCTAGTATCTCTGGGTCTAGCGACGTACCTTTTGATTTTTTTTGGAGGTGTACAGTGCCTGATAATATTGCTGCATGACTTAATTCACCTCCAATGGTTGGGTTACTATTTCTCCATTCTGTGTCCTGAGGGTGTAAATTTGGGAGTTGGGCTTTTGCTTTCTGAGGTGATATTCAAGAAGTTTACCCCCTTTGTCCTCAGACTACCGAAATCTATGTTTGGCCCTTAGCAACTGCCATTCTGCCTTATGCTGCAGTATGACACTGAACTCGTATTTTAGCCCCCTGATGGATGCTATGAGGGGGTATCCTGTGAGTTGGGCGACCACGATTGGGTGCTTACTGGAACAATGACTCAACCTCAGCACCTCGATTGAGGTGAGTAAGGAGGAGGGTGACCAGATGGGGGTGTGTGCGACTATAGCGACATCCTGTCACTACATGTTTACGCATGTGAGGGGGTGCGAGCACGCATGGTGAGGGTGGGTGGGATGGTGAGGGTGGTGCCATGGTGAGCTTCTGAGCTGCTCCCATGGTGTGGTGGGTGGGTACAGGTCTGCGCTGAACAGGATGCCAGGTTGGGGCTGGGTGCAGGTACCTTTTGTTGCTCAGGCCCAAAATGATTTTTTTTTTGCTTTTGCTCCCCCGACATGCACCCCCCTGGAGTTGAGAATCCTTCAGTAGGGGGGTGCAGGGGGTGAAGTCCCCCTCATTAACATTTAAAATGTAATTTCCCAGTGCCCTTTTGCTGTGTGCCAGGGACGACATTGCTAAAATATTTTTTGGGCAATGTGCATTTGCCCTAATGGCGATTGCTATTCTGCGATCACCATCATCACATAGATCCCTTTGAGGGCATTGGATGAGGATTGAGAGTTTTTTAATTGATTCTAAAACATCGAGAGCTTCTGCTTGATCCTGACCATGTCTTCTCTCTTTTTCCTGTTTTGGGCAGCCATATAAGATATTATGCACCCCCTTAGGTTCAAGTTCAAGTTCAAGTTTATTGCAGGAAAACTCCATTGAGCAAGCTCATTCACAAGGAGGTCCTGTGATATAAACACTTAAAGTACAAACATAGATAGGTAATAACAGTATATACATGAAATGCACGTTACATGATACAGGCTGGATATACATACAAGGGTACCACATAGGGTGACTGCAGGTGGTAAACATTAATATGAGACAGGGACGACTTACAGATTGCATACTGATAAATGAAACATGATGACTGGTGTGTGCAATACATATATTTTGGCAGCTAGAACAAACAACAGACTACAACTGATATGGGGGAAGAGTGATTTGATAGAGTAGCAGTGGGCGTAAGCATAGATAAAGCCAGGAGTAGAAGGGAAGGAAAGCAGTTAATATGACAAAGCAATTATAGCTTACCAAGGGATAAATATGGCACACATGGGGAAGGAAGAGACTTAATGACAGTTACAGGTGTCTTTTATTTTGGCTGAACTTAGCGATTTGTAGAAGTTTATTGAAACTGTGCTAGATAGTTTCAGTACGGTTTGTAATTGGTTCCAAATGGAGGGAAGGGCATATGCAACAGCACGTTTACCAAAGGAGGTCTGCGTCCTTGGTATGTCAAGCATAATAAAGTCAAATTTTCTTAATGAGTATGCACTATGTGAGATACTAATAGGGGAAAGAGATAGCTTGGCAATTTCTGCAGGAGCAGTTTAAGTCCATAGCCCAGCATGGAGCAGGCGTCTAGTAGTAAGGGATGTCCAACCAACAGCTGCATATAAGTCACAGTGGTGCGAACGGTAAGTGGAGTTGGTAATGAACCGTAACGCATGGTGATAAAGGATGTCCAGTTTACTTAGATTTGCAAGAGTGGTGGAGAAATAGATTACATCACCATAGTCGAGTAGGGGGAGAAAAGTGGCCTGTACAAGCTTGTTTCGAGTTTCAAGGGGGAAAATGGGCCTATTTCTGTAGAAGAAACCTAACCTTGCTTTTAACCTTCTAGAGACATCTTCGACGTGGTCATTGAAAGATAATTTATTGTCGATCCAAATACCCAGATATTTAAATTTGGTTACAACTTCCAGAGGCTCGTTTAGCGAGATGACAATGAAGTCTTGGGCAAGGGTATTGGGGGGGCCTGTGACAGCACTGCGGGAGAATATTATTGCTTTAGTCTTCTTAGCATTGAGCAGAAGCTTTGCCTTTATTAGATTATGCTCAAGTTGTGCGAAGTCCACTTGAAGCACTCCCTTGACTTCAGATAACGATGAGCCAGAAGTATACAACACAGTATCATCTGCAAAAAAGTGCAGATTGGATGTAGATATACTAACATACTATTTGCCAGCAGATTAGGTCTTACGGTCTATCGAGTCTGCTCGAACCTTAGATCCTTAGTTGGGTGCCGAGACCCTCCCATCCCTTGTGCTCCAGAAACCTGTATCTGTTAGCATCTAAGTCATTAATGTACAAAGAAAACAAGATAGGGCCTAAGGTGGATCCTTGGGGGACTCCTCTTGCAACTGGCAAGACAGCAGAAAAAAAGCCTTCCACCTTTACTTTTTGGAATCTTCCAGTTAGGTAGGCCTTGAATGCCTCCCATACTGTTTCTGACCCTACCTCTCCATTGGAGTTGATTTCAAAGTAGGATTTTACCTGAGCATGAATCCATGTGCTGAACTCAGGGTCTTTTAGAAGCAGAGGGTTGCATCTCCACCTTGGTGAAGAGGGTTGTGCTCCAGATGGGGTGTAAGCCAGGCTTATCAGAGCATGGTCCGAGATGACCATGAGTTCAGTAGACACATCATGAATGCCCTGTGCCACTGCTCCATCAGTCAACTAGTAGTCAAAATCAACTGAGAGTCCCATGGACTGCCAAGCAGCAAGTATAGTCCCTACCCATTGGGTTGTCTCTACACCATGGGTTTGTCAGACCCCATTCCTTCCCTATGCCTGCTAGGGTCTCCTTAGTTCCAGGATATGATTCTGGGGTAGGGTATGACTTATCCACTAAAATGTCCAGCACTAGATTGAAGTCTCTTCCTACAAATAAAGGCATATTCTCATCTTCTCCCTTTGCCTCCGAGAGAGCCTGGCCTGACCTGACTGATTTTGGGGAAAAAATCAGGTTCATTCTAGTTGGGTGCATATAAATTGGCTAACACTACCTTACCACTGGGAAGGTAACCGTGCAACAATCCATTGGCCTGGCTTGTCAGTTTTGACTTACTCTTCTACCCAAGGACAGGATTTATGAACCAGTATGGCCATGCCTTTGGATTTGGACATGGTGGAGCTATGAAGTATCCCTCCACCCCAGGCTTTCCAAAACCAATGCACCATCTTGGCTCTGAGGTGAGTCTTCTTGAGTAAAGCTCATAAATACCTGTAAGTCTAAAATAAATAACATTAAGAGCACTTATTACTGCTCAATTCAAACAGAAAGACTCACTGACCCCAAAGAATTCTGGGTCCAAATAAATTCCCTCCTCAGAGGCATAATCTCCACCTGCCCAGACTCGCTATCTACTAAGCACAAAGTACTATCTGACCCGGCATCAGTTGCAGATGGTCTTAACAATTTATTTACGAATCTCAGCAACTATGTATCCCATTTCACTACAATCCAAGACAACCATCTCTCTCCAGTCACAAATCTCTCTAGGACTGCGACCACACAATTCCACATCAAATTAGCTACCCAAAAAGAGGTTCTCATCCTACTTCAAAATCTAAAGAAACATGTCTCTCCTGGCCGTGATACACTTGAACCTAGATTCTTAAAATGGGGAGCACCAGCACTTGCTGTATTGGATCAGAACCAGATTAACAGATCCTTTCTTGAAGGAACTGTACCCTCAGAATGAAAAATCCACAAAGGGGGGTCAGCCACTCTGTGCAAAACTACAGGCCGATCTCGATCCTTTGCCAGCTTGCTAAGGTACAAGAAAGAATTCTATACAACAAATTACAAGACTACCTTGAACAGCACCCACTCCTATCACCCCACCAATACAGCTTTTGCAAAACTCATAACACTCTCACTGCACTCATCAAAGTCATTTGACATTCACCATGCCTTTGATCTTGGACTAGCCGGGTGGCCATTTTCATTGACCTTACCAAGACTTTTGACCTGGTGAACCACGCACTGCTGATACGAAAGATAGAAACCTTGGGACTTGATCAACCATTCACCTCCTGGCTTTAAGACTACCTAGCCTGCTGCACCCAAAGTGTCAAATGGGCTAAGTGTCAATCTCCAGTCAGACAGATTATCCATCCTGGGCCCCCTACTCTTCTCATTATTCATTGAGTTGCCAGGCTTCTGTAGAGGGGCATTAGTTCAGCTTTATGTGGATGATGCCATTTTATATTAATCCTCAGCTGACACCTAATGGACTAATCAGCACCTGGAATCCGACTTAGTAAAGTTCATACTAAGGTATAAATGAGCCATGAAGGAAGTTGCCCATTTAAGGCTTCTGTCAGCTTACCCGTAATACTGCACAATATTTCCCTTCAATATGTATCTATCTCATCACTGCTTGAATTGCTGTTTATTGTTACTTATAATAACCTATAGGGGCAACCCATTCCAAGGAGATACCACTCTCAGTGTAAAGAAAGCCTTCCTTCTAGTTGTATTGAATTTCTTAGTTTGGAGCTGAAGGCGGTGCCCCCTAGTACATAGCGGATTATG
The DNA here is from genome assembly GCA_016271365.2 of Neoceratodus forsteri. Taxonomy (NCBI): domain Eukaryota; kingdom Metazoa; phylum Chordata; order Ceratodontiformes; family Ceratodontidae; genus Neoceratodus; species Neoceratodus forsteri. Next base: position 1,731,590,242 of record CM057450.1, on the reverse strand, counting down.
TTTAAATTCCAACTGCAGTTGATTTAACATATATGAGTCCTGCATGATGTCATAGCACATCAAGAGGTCTCCCCAAATTCTCCTTTTCTCTAAAGTCATGAGGTTTAAATCTAGGAGTATGTCCTTGTATGGTTTATCTCTTAATTCATATATTATTTTAGTAGCTTTTGTCTGCACCATCTCCAAACCATCCACCCTACCCCTTGACACAGGACCCCACACAGAGCTACAATAACACAGTAACAGTCTTACATATGCTCTATAAAGTGGCATAATCACCTCACATGTTCTACTTTTAAAATTCCTTTTTATTGCCCATAGTATTTTCTTTGCTTTAGCTATTTGAGCTGTACACTGTGTTTTAAATGTTAGTTTGTAATCTTATAATTGTACCCAGGTCCTTCTCCTCTACTGAGAGTCTTAAAGCTTGTTTATTCAGGGAATAATTTATCATTTTATTATGTTTGCCCAGGTGTATAACACAGCAATTATCATTATTAAAGCTCACATCCATTTCGGAGGCCCACCTATACATATTGTCCAAATCCTCCTGTATAGATGCTATGCCTTCATCATCCTGTGCAACCCCTGCATGCTTTGTATCATCCACATATTTGTTCAGCCAGTTTATTGAGTTCTTCCCCATATCAGATATAAAAATCTTAAACAGCACTGGTCCCAACACTGACCCCTGTGGCACCCCACTCATCACAGTCACCGGGGAGATATCTGTTTATACACACCATTTGGGTTCTATCTGTCAACCAAGCCACCACCCAACCCACTAGCCCTTTGTCCAAACCCCAGTCCATCATACTATTAATGATTTTGCAATGGGGTACTTTGTCAAAGGCCTTTGCAAAGTTCAGGTAAATGCAGTCCACCGGATTCCCCACGTCCAATGGCAAAGATATTTTTTCATAAAAGCACAATAGATTTGTTACACATGATCTTTCCGCCTGAAAGCTGTACTGCTCATAATCAGACTGACTGCTGCCGATAAGGTGAGAGCTTATTTAATTTTTTTAATTATAGTCTCCAATACCTTCCCTGGACAGATGTCAAACTGATTGGACGGTAACTTGCATAATTTGCTCTACCTCCCTTTTTATGTATAGGAACCACAGTTGCCCCTAACCAGTACTGTGGGATCTCCATCTCCTGCAGTGATTTTAAGAATATTAATCTTAGTGGCTTTGCAACCTCTGGGGATAGTAATTTTAACATAACATTAGCTATATTGTCTGGTCCAGTAGAATATGCATTCTTTAGTTTGTTTATTATCTCGTTTATAATGCTTTCAGTTATCTGTATGGGGATAAGGCCAACTTTTTAAACTGATGATTCGCACCCTGTTTATTGGAAAAGACAGTGCCAAAATATGTATTAAATATATTTGCCATTTCTCCTGGATCATCAACTACTTGGTTGTTCATCTTAAGAGTGCATAACCCTGTATTTGTTTTACAAAGCGAGTTTACATAGCTGTAGAACTGTTGCATATCATCTTTCCCTGCCCCACTGGCTAGCCTTTTTTTTCCATATTTTGCTTACCTTTCCTAATTAAGTTTTTACACTGCCTTTGTGCATCTATATACTTTACCTATGCTGCCTTTGTTTCACCACTTTTATAAACTTTATACAGTTTCTGTTTTTTTTTTAAGGATTGTTTTATTTTGTTTGTGAACCACTTTGGTTTCATACCCTTATTATTGTATTTCTTTCTTTCATCAATATATTTATTACATAATGCAATTATATGGTGTTTAAAACTCTCCCACATGTTATTTACAGCTTTATTTTCAAACATGGTTTCCCACTGTAACTTCCTTAATTCATTTCTTATAAGTTCCTTATTTGCTGTGTTAAAGAGATAGATCTCGGTACATCCTTTTGTAAGAGGAGCATGTTTATTCACTGTATAAAAGACATTGCTATGATCACTGTTTCCCAAGGGGGGGGGGACAGACCCTATAGTTGGTGATCCTGGTCTCCTGTGTTGCCATAACTAAATCTAGTATATTGTCCCCTCTTGTTGTGTTCCTTACATATTGGTGTATGCTTGCCTGGTTCATGATATCTAATAGCTCTTTATTTACTGCTGCTGACATCTGCCAATAAGAAGCATCGTTCTTTGAAAACAACTTTCTTCTAAACACGAAAAAAATAAAATCTATTTTATTCCATCCTGTCTCTTATAAAACTGCACTTAACCCTCAGCTCTCCATCCTCTTCAGTAATGGGGAACCCCTTGAATTGGTAGAATCTTTTAAATACCATCTAAACCCTAACCTCTCCTTCAAGGCCCATGTCAACAAAACTGCAAAAACACTACACCAAAAGATTGATTTGCTATACCGTCTTTGTCCCCTGCTTTTAATGCATCCAGCCTAAAAACTGCTTCCGCCTCACTCCTTCCTCTGCTTTCCTACAGGATTCTCTATTCTTATCACTCAAGGCCTCTCTCATGAACCAATTGAAACAGCTTTATCACAAGATAGGGTGATTTGCCACCAGAGCAGCCCCCTGTCAAAACCATTGCACTTTACTCGCATTTTTAGGTTGGCTACAACTTGAACACAAAATCCAGTACTCCTCACTATGCCTCACTTATAAGCTCACACATCTCTACACTCCACCAAACCTATCTGACATTACTGTAAGAAAACAGTCCAGGCGGTCTCTCCACTCTACCTCTCTTCCACTATTAGCCATTTTGAAGACACGTCTATCCTCAGGCAGAAGATCTTTTACTTTTGCCGCTTCCTTGACTTGGAACTCCCTTCCCCATCTATCTTCTCCTGCACTACCCTCCCTCAGTTCAAACTGGCTTTGCATAACTACTTATCTGATTCTGGAACTTGTTCTTGCCTCATCTGACTTACACGCTCATGCCCTTACACTGTTTTCCTATAACCTTAATGCTTATTTCTCCAACCTTCTGTTACTACTGTACTATAACCACTTGATCACCTTTATTGTACATCAGTGTTCTGCAGTGCGAATTACTTGAACACATGTATTTTCTAACCTTCTGTTACTACTGTACTGTAACCGCTTGATCACCTGCATTGTATATCAGAGTTCTACAATGTGAATGCTTGAACACCTGTATGGCAGTCCTAAAGGTTGTATCCAATTTCTATCTTGTCAAAGCAAAACTGGTACAGCAATGTACATCAGCGTTCTGCAATGTGAAAACTTGAACACCTGTGGAAACTCGAACACCAGTGTTACTGTCTTAAATTTTGTACCCTATTTCTAGCCTGTCAATGCAATACTTTTACCACTTTTTGACACTGCTGTAGATTATATACTGAACTGTGACTCTCTGTGTATGATAGTCCTGTTTATTATACTACATTGTGACATTATTTTTTTGATTATGTATAGCACTGTGTCTCTTTTTACTTTGTAGAATATTGTCCTATGTACCCTCCCCTGGATAGTCCCTGAAAAAGGGACTGCATGGTCTCAGTGGGCTTACCCGGTTATCAAAATTTAAATAAATAAATAAATAAAGCAAGATCTGCCTTCAGAGATTTGAGATGCTGCAGAACTTTTGTGTGCTTAACAAGGTGGTTAAGGCCCTTCACATTCCAGGAGACACAACTCACCCCCCCCCCCCATGTCTTTGGATAATATTCGAAATTATTAACACCCCAGTCCCACTTACTTCCTAGGGCTTCTTGCACAAGAATGGACTCCTGTGTAAACCACTCTGTAGAAACCCAGATGAGAAGAGCCTTGAAGGAGGGTTGTTCAAAGTTTCTGCCTTAATTGCCCTCCATCTTAACCTGGTCAGAATATAAAGTGGCAACACGTGAATAAATGTGAATTTAATCAGGCAGTCACAGTCTTTTGTGCCCAAGAAAGTTAAAGAAAATAACCACCTTTAATATTGAGCAGTGCTTAACAAATAGATAAGGTCAGAAGTAACCGTGGAGAATAATCTAGGCCCCTACAAAAGCAAACTGCGGCAGCACCTCACAAATCTTAGCGAGTGTGACTGTAGCCTATAAATCAGCATGGTACCCCTCCCCTGGCCCTGCTGCAAATTCCTTAATTCTCCATTCTCTCTCCCACCACCCTTCCTCCCCCCACAACCGCTTTGTCTTTCCCATTCATGCCCATTTCCACTCCCTTGCTTCCCTTCCTCCTGTGACCCTGCTTTCTCCCTATTCTGCCCATGCCTTCCTCCTCACATTCCTTTCTCCCCAACCCGCACCCTGTTCCCCTCTTCTCCCCACCTCCCACCTTCTCCCATAACCCTCCCCCTTGCACCCCATTACTCTTCCTGGCACTTAGCACCTAATGACAAAGTCATTCCTATAACCACACTATAACCTCACTCTCTCTCTCTTTGTGTGTTTCCTTCCTTTAGTGTCCCTGGATTTAAAACTGCTGTTTACTGTTCCCAGCACCAACCTTGGTGTTATTGTCTGTTATATTGTTTGTTTGATTGCACTGTACTGTGATTATACCTGCCTATGCCACAACTGATGTGGAACCTTGGTTAAAGAACCTTTGCTTCAAAGAAATTTGTAATCCTAACATTCAATAAGTAAAAAAACAATTAAAAAAATTAAAAGTTGTTCAACGTCAATAATAACTGGTGCCCTGTAAATTACATGAATAAACTCCTTACAGAGCACACACCTTCAACTATATAGGAAATCTAAATAAACTTGTGAAATCACGAATGTACCTAAGGTGAAAACGTAATGGAAATTTACCAACCGCACTACCCCAGCTACGCTGCCTTGGTACCAGAAGGGAGATTTTGCTGTTATTGGACAGTACATCCTTTCCTTCTCAAACCTTTATATATATATATTCAGAGGGCATCACTCCATTTGTGTGGCCATCCAAGCCACACATGGTATGTCCAGTTACATGTCATAGTATGGAGTAATGGGAGTGTCTGGTCTACCTTTTTGTAGGTGTGAAGTCAGGCCCCCCTCCCCGCAGTGGCATTCCTAAATGAATATGAGTACATCTATTGTGTGGGCTGATCATGAAGCATGGGTGGTAGTGCTGTGTGAAATGCAGAATTCAGCTAGCAGAATTAACGTGGAATGACCATTCTGCTGGCAGAATTTCTGCAGGAATGTCTCTGGTTCTTCTGCGGAATTCTGCCTGCTGTGATCTACACAATAATATTCCGTGGAACAGCATTTTTCTGCAGGAAGTTATTCCACAACAATTTCCACAGAAAACATTGAAGATCCATGGAATAATATTCCTTGGAACAGCATTTTTTCTGCGGAAAATCATCCCGCAACTATTTGCTGCCACTGAATTCCACCATTCCATTTCTTGTGAAATTCAGGAGCATCTTAGCAGAATTTTTAACATTCCATGGAATTTCATTCTGCCAGAATTAGAAAATTCCACACAGCACTAATTGGCAGTTGGGCGACTCTGGAATGAGGCATGGGTGGTGGGCTCGAACAGCATCCAGGGAGAGCTGTAGCCTACAACTCTCATTTTCATACCCCCCCCCCGTGGAAACTATTATGCTTTGCAATGCTTCAAGTTGTGGTATTCAAGGTACCTTATCATGGGGAGAGGGGGAAAGATTCTGTCCCTGTATACTGATAGAATATAACCATGGGAGATCAGAAAGGGTGCACTCCCAACATTGCAAACAGCAGTGGGATTCTAATGTGAGAAGTGAAATATCCAAGGGGACTCTAATGTGTCCCGGCCTTCCCCTTACTCATGTCCAGCAGGCATGGGTGAAAGTGCAGATTTCTGCCATTGTGGACATTCCACAAAATTTTGAAACTTTTTTGAAACTTTTGCAGAATTTTCTGCTGTTCCACCCATGTCACAAAACCAAACTTTTGTCAAATTACGGCAGATTTCTGCCTAGTACTGTGGTATTTCATTACTAACTGCAGACTTTTTTTTCATGAAGTGACAAAATAAAGTGTCTTGTAAACTATTTTGCCATATCAGTCAATTATCTGTGTTTTCTATATGATTCTGCAGGTTTCCTTTCCTGCCAGCACTGCATTTCACATTTTTCTTTTGAATTCTGCAGGCCCAAAGAATTGCGTTATTTTTAATCCCGCAGTATATGAAACATTCCATGGTTTACAACACAAATTCCATGAAAAAGATCAATTTTCGCCACATGTAGCTGTAATCACATGCTTTGCAGCTCTGCAGTTATGTGGAGTGGCGAGGGAAGCATTGTACTGCATTACATTTAGTGAAACTGCAGAATTTTACTTAGTAAATGCAGAAAACAATGTATTCACTATCTTTTCACTTATGGCACCGTATCAGGTAATTATCCATGGTTTGCAATGTAACTCTGCTGATTTATTTTTCCTCCAGCTATGCATAACTGCATTTGTTTTTCCACAGGTTATATTGTCAATCTTAAGCTCACATAGTGACTGTATCCACCCAAGCTATCGAGCACCTTAAGTGTGGTGTCAGCAATTAACCTGTTTTTTTTTTAATTGTTTAGTTTTTTCCTCTTTTACTTGGTAGTTATTTCATGTTTCTTTCTTTTGAATTCTGCAGAACCAAAGAACTGCATTCTTTTAAATTCTGTGGTATACCAAAAATTCCGCGTTTCAGCACAGACATTCTGAGGAAAGGTCAAATTACACCGCATATAGCTCTAATCTCAAGTTTTGCAGCTCTGCAGTCACTTGTGGTGCAGAGGGAGGCATCAGGTGATAGCACACATTTCTCAGTGCATAGCTACTCACTTCTGAAGAGTTTATTGAAGAGGGAAGAGCTCTGTTTGTTCTGCTTCACAGAACAGGTTTTCTGATTGACAATCTGTCAGGTTTTCATTTGCTCAGGAGAAGAAATATAGTGCTGGTATCTGTATTTGGAGTGCTGGGGCAAAGATACTGTATGTCAACACTTTTGTTGATCTTTGTGATTATATAATGTATATACTATATGTAACTTGTTGTACTCTGTGTTCTGCAGTCCCTGTCTTTAGTATTGCTGCATTGTTTTTGAATACTTATTGGTATTTCAGGCTTTAGTGAAACACAGAAAGTACAACATGTCAGACAAAGGCTACGAGAAGCATGCAGGACGTGGAAAAAGTGCTAGTGGTAGTACTCAGTCACTCACAAGGGGTCACAAGGAGGTGTACAGAGTGCTGGGGAAGGTGCTAGTAGGAGCAGCACTGTTTCTGGTACTGCAGGTTCTGTTGGTAGTTCAATGCCAGCCATGCCACATACTGAGTCCATGTCAGCTACAGTTGGGATCAAAGCTTCCAGCTTCTTTGGAATGCAGTGCAGTCCTGCTACTTCCAGCATATCTGTTGCTCATTGTACAAAAGAGTGTAAAAAGACTGTTATGGATGTCACCGCACTACTGTGTGAGTCCTTAGGGTCTCAGGAGGAGGAGCAGGAACAAAGTGAACAGTCTCAGTCACAGGACAGCCAGGGGTTATGTCAGGAGCTGCTAGGGACCAAGAGCGAGGAGGGTTTGGTTCCAGTGGCACGTTTTATCAGAGATATGACAGTAAGGGTGATGCAGGACCAGTTACTGTGGGTGGAGTAGAGACTGAGAAGGAGCAACAGCACAGACAGCTTCAAAAGTTGTCTGGGGAGCAAGAACCTCTTTGGAGTGAATATCCAGTTAGTGCCGCTGTTCATGTGGTAGAGAAGGCTACTGAGGAAAATGAGGTGGGCTACAGTCAGCCCTTACTGTCACAGCCTGATATTTCAGTAGGCAGAGAGGGTACTAGTGATGAGGTTGTTAAGGGTGAGGGAGATGATGATGACCCAGTACTAGACCTACTTGGCAGCCATCCCTTCCACAATCAGCAACCACAACTGTCTGTGGTAAAGTGCCAGCACCCCCTTTGACAGCACTCCACAAGCAGCAACCTGTCAGGGGAAAGGGACAACAATTGCCAAAAACAGGATATGGAGAACAGCAGCAGAAGCAGGAACACCCTAAGAAAAGAAGAAAAGAATATCACCCACTCCTCTATCCCTGTCCCCATCTGCTCCACCCATGAAAATCCATTGTATCAGTGGACATTCACTTGTGTGGGATTTCTTTGTCATCGATACGTCTGTTGACAGTGTGGCTGTGTGCAACATCTGTCATTCCAAAATTAGCAGGGGTAAGCCAGGTTCACACAATGGGATGACTGGTATGCACGGTCATATGGAAAGTAAGCACCCCATTAAACAGACACAGCATAAGCGGTTGACATCCATGCCCAGTTCTGATAGTTCAGCACAGTTTGAAAGAGAGGGTCCCCAGCCTGGTGATGATGTGGAAACATTTGACCCCTTATTGTGCTCCACCCAAACACATGCAGATACAAGTGGAGGTAGTGAAGGTGATCCATTCACTGGAGCACAGATAGAGAACTTTTTCCAGCAAATCCCTTCTGGTGGACAAGGCAGCCAAAGCCACAAAACCATATCTGGCAAGGCCAAAACATCCCCCCCCCAAAGTTCAGCACGCTGTTAGGTTTAAGCATCCAGATATTAAATCACATGAACATAGAAACATACAAAATTGCCAGCAGACAGCAGTCCTTATACTGTGGCTGCCCCTCTCTTCCTTCCCCCCTCCAGTGACCCTCCCCTTACCCTGTCCCATCCCGTTTTGAAGCAGACCACTGTTCTACAGGATACCACTTTCATTGGCACTGCATTCCACCCAGACACCACCCTATCTGTAAGAAAGTGTCTCCTCATTTCTCTCCTGAACCTTCCCCCTTCCAACCTCAGATCATGCCTGTGAGTGTCCCTCTCCTCCTTAATATGAAAAGCCCTTCTGTGCCCATCTTATTTATTCCCTTCATGTACTTGAAGGTTTCAATCAAGTCTCCCCTATCCCTCCATTACTGTAGGGAGTCAATGTTTAACTCCCTCAGCCTGCTCTCGTAGGGTAAGTCCCCTAGACCCTGGATCATTTTTGTTGCCCTGTGCTGCACCACCTCCAGTAACCTAATATCCTTCTTCAGGTATGGTCACTAGAACTGCATGCAGTACTCTAGGTGTGGTCTTACCAGTGATCTATATAGCGGCGGGATAACCTCCCCCCTCGTGGAGGATATGTCTCTGGCAATACAACCCAACATCCTATTGGCCTTTGCAGCTGCCTTTTTACACTGTGCTGAGTTGTTCATTGCTCTCATTATGATCACCCCCATATTGTTTGGCATTAACCAAACACGCCAAATATCATTGGGAACACTCAGTGACACTGGGCCTATTTCCCTAGGGTATATGCCTTGCATCCCTGTCCCTCATCTCCCTGTCCCCTGACCACTGGCAGCATTATTACTGTTGAATGACAGCATGCCACATTGAGTATGCAGAGTATGCATGGGTCACACACATCTGAAAGAATTATTGTATGCACTAATGTGGCCATTAGACACTGGCTAAAGCCACATGGATTAAAGGGTGCGTATATTGCCAGTGACAATGCCCGGAATGCCATCAAAACAATCTCTGTGGCTGCTTTTTATCATGTCCCCTGCTTTGCTCATGTGTTGAATCTCATTGTCAAGTAAGTCCTTTCTGGATCACAAAGCAGTGAGAAGCCAGAAGGGGAAGGAAGGAAACATATTCAATTCAGTGCTTTAAGTAACTGGCAATTGCTATTTTTCTTTTAAACTTAGATTGTGGGCTTTTAGTGACACTATACTTTCTTTGTTGTCTTTACTTATAATTATTTTTGGGCTGTTGAAAATTTAAAACATAGTGGTGGTGTAATTCTGTGCTGTCTTTAATTGCTGCAAATTTTATCTTGGCTTGTCTGACTGCCCTGTAGTTGGGTGAAGGGGTGTTAATTGTCTGGCCTCTGACCTCAGCTACGTGATAACTGGAGGTGGGGCTTAGTCAGAGTTAAATTAGCCAGCAGAGTTTTATTTTCTCAGAAGAAGCCAGAAGGGGAAGGAAAGAAACATATTCAATTCAGTGCTTTAGAGTGACTGGTAATTGCTATTTTTCCTTTAAACTTAGATTGTGGGCTTTTAGTGACACTATACTTTCTTTGTTGTCTTTACTTATAATTGTTTTTGGGCTGTTGAAAATTTAAAACATAGTGGGGGTGTAATTCTGTGCTGTCTTTAATTGCTAATTTTCGCCCCTCCCTTCCCCAACTCTTAATTATATACCCTGTTAAATCTGATTGACAGGAGCTAAACACAGGGTATAGTAAGGGTGTGAAGTAGGAGGGCATAAGGGGAAGAAGCCCAATCAGCACGACAAGTGTTTTGACTCATTTATTTATTTATTGGTTTCTTTTTCTTTTAAAAAAATTATCTGAGGATCGGTGGCAGGATTTTTAGTACAGTAAATTAATAAAAAGGGAACTAGGAGAGCTTCAGTAGCAGACAAGTAGTGGAATTGCAGTATAATGTGGGGGAGTGGTGCAATGCAGTGGCTGTGGGGCAGCCATATTCAGGCAGACCTTCTGGACAGTGAGGTGCTGCCCTATCTGCATGCATCTCTCTGGACTGCGGGATGAGGTAGCCAGACTCAGAGCGGAAGTAAACTGGGTCAGGAGTACCATCACCCCTATCCAGAGACCACCCAGTCCAATGTAACTGCCTCAAAGGATGCCGAGAACGAGGAGCACTTGGATGACAGTGGGCTCAGGGAGGGTTAGAGCAGTCAGACAGAGGCACATCCCAGATCCTATTCCACTCAAGAACTCATATGCCACACTGGCAAATGAGGACAACCAAATAGAGGTACCCAGAGAAGTGGAAGGAAAGGATGTGGAGGTTAGCCAAGGAGGTGACCTCAGCGGGGAAAGCAGTGGGCCCCAGAGGAGGAGAAAGTGAATCCTGGTGGGGGACTCCATCATAAGAGGGATCCAGCTAGGAACACAGGAGGGGGAGGACAGGGAGGTGAGGTGCCTACCAGGTGCCACGGCATGGAGGGATGGAAGGAAGATCCTGGGGATCACTGGGAAGGCAAGACGGGAGGGTGAGCTGGATGTCATTATCCACCTAGGTACTAATGACCTGGCAAATGGGGAGCCAAAGGAAGTTTAGGAAGAGTTTAGGAAACTGGGGAGGGGTCTCAATGAGTAGCTACTTCTGTCACTTTCTCAGAAGTACACCTGTGAGAGGCAAGGGAGAGCATCAGGGTGCATGCACCAGGAACTTTAACTCATGGTTGAAGAACTGGTGCTGTGAGGAAGGGTTTGGATTCATTGGTGACTGGGGACCCACCTGGAGGGATGGAGGTTTGTTCAAGCCTGACGGCCTGCATCCATCCTGGAGGGGAATCCAAGCACTCAATGATAAGTTTAAATGCTACATTGACAAGCATTTAAACTAGCAAAGGGAGGTGGCAGGCCAACAAGGATGGTACCTACTTGCTCACCCCTCACAGCTAGCAGTAGAACCAATGAACCAGAGGAGTGGCTATCTCTGCAAAGCAGTGTGCAAAAGATGGAGATTAGTGCCCAAGAGGTGGATAAGCAGAAAAGGGGCAAAATTCAGCAGAAGGGCAGACAGCAAGGAGAACCAGGGATAAATGACAACCAAGGAAGGGGCTGGAGTAGAACAGTGAAACAGTCTAGGAGGTCAAATCATGGAAAGCCATGTGTGCAAATGCCAGGAGCCTTAGCAACAAGATGGAAAATCTGGAGCTGTCATGGTACAGTCAGACCTGGACATTGTGGCCATCACTGAAACCTGGTGTAATGATAACCATGACTGGGAGATGGCCATACCTGGCTACAACATATTCAGAAGAGACAGAGCAGGCAGGAAGGGAGGAGGAGTGGCACTGTGTGAAAAATGACATAAGGGCCACAGAGATCCAGGAGGAACAAAATGGGAGAGATACTGTGGGTTAAGCTGGAAAGGAAAATGGGGACAGCCATCCGCACAGGTGTGGTCTATAGACCACCAGCCCAGGAGGAAGAAACAGATAGGGAGTTGATGCTAGCCATCCAAGGATGGCAGACAAGGTGAGTAGTACTGGTTGGAGACTTCAATATTCCAGATGTGGACTGGAGCATCCCAGCAGCAGCATCAACTAGGAGCAGATTTATCCTGGACTCCCTTCAGGGTGCCTTCCTCAAGCAACTGGTCATGGAACCAACTCGGCAGAAGGCAATACTGGACCTTGTGCTCACAAACAGGACAGTGTGATGGGGTAACAGTGGGGAGCACCTGGGAAACAGTGACCACCAGTCATTGTGGTTTGAAATCACAGAAAGAGCAGAACCAAACCACACAAAACACGTATCCTGGATTTTAGGGGCAGACTTTGGGAAAATGGGAGATACTGGAAAAGAGGCATTAAGGGAATGGGACAGTAATCAGGGTTGAGGAACAGTGGGCAGTATTTAAAATGGGGATTACAAGAACAACAGAATTATGCATTAGCAGGTTAGCAAGAGGAAAAGGAAGAGGAGACCATAATGGTTTTCCAAAGAGGTAGCAAAGAAAGTGAAAGCCAAAAGATTGCATTCAGGCAATACAAAAAGACACAGGCAGAAGGGGATGGGAGAAGTACCAGGAGAAGCAAAGGAGGTAGGGAGGTCAGTAAGGAAGCCAAAGCTCAGACAGAAGAACACATTGCAAAATCAGTGGGTAGAGGGACAAAACCTTTACAGGTACATAAGTGAAAAAGAAAGACAAAGGGAGGGATAGTGAGACTGAAGGGGGAGGATGGGGGCCACGTGGAGGATGACAACAGTAAAGCTGACATATTGAACAGGTATTTCTGCTCAGTCCTTACTGAGGAAGAGGAGGGTAATGGGTCTGAAGGGAGTACAAGGGGTGAGAATGGTGCAGAAATGAACACAAGTCCCTTTACACGAGAAACGGTCCTGAAGGAACTGGAAGTAATAAGAGTTGATAAAGCAATGGGGCAAGATGGGGTGCACCCCAGGGTCCTTTAAGAACTAAGAGAGGTGGTGGCTGAACCTCTGGCTATCCTGTTTAGCCAATCACTGGAAACAGGGGAGGTACCCAAAGACTGGAGGACAGCAGATGTAGTCCCTTTATACAAAAGTGGGAAACAAAGAGGAAGCAGGGAACTCAGACCAGTCAGCCTCACCTCGGTAGTGGGGAAGATCATGGAAACACTACTGAAGGAGAGATTGGTGGAACATCTAGGTTGTCAGTGGACTACAGGACCCAAGGCAGAATGGTTTCACCAGGGGAGGTCATGTCAGACCAACCTCGCTTGAATTTTTTGACTGGGTGACTAAGGAGGTGGATCAGGGAGGGCAGTGGACATGGCCTATCTGGACTTCAGCAAGGCCTTTGACACTGTGCCACATAGAAGACTATTACACAAACTGGTGAATATGGGTGTGGGCAGGACAGCAGTGTGGTGGGTAGGTAACTGGCTGGGTGGCAGGACACAGAGGGTGGTGGTAAATGGCTCTCACTCCACAGAGGGAAGAGTGACCAGTGGGGAACCACAGGGATCAGTGCTGGGACCGGTCCTATTCAACATCTTCATCAGTGACATTGAGCAGGACCTAGAAGGCAGAATTTCACTGTTCGCTGATGACACAAAGCTCTGTAACAGAGTAGACACACCAGAGGTATAGACAGAATGAGAAGCGACCTGCAGAAACTTGAAGAATGGTCAGGGTTTGGCAGTTGAAATTCAATGCAAAGAAGTGCAAGATAATGCATATGGGGCACAAAACCCTGGCACAATATATCAGTTGGGGGGTGAGGATATAGCATGCACCAAGCAGGAAAGGGATCTTGGGGTTGTCATCTCTGATGACCTCAAGGTAGGAAACAGTGTGACAAGGCAGCAGGTAAAGCAAATAGGATGCTGGGATGTATAGGCAGGGGCATCACCAGCAGGAAAAGGAGGTCATAATTCCGCTATACAAGACACTAGTGAGGCCCCACCTGGAGTACAGTGTACAGTTCTGGAGACCATACTCACGTAAGGACATAGACAGGGTAGAGAAGGTTCAGAGGAGGGCAACAAAGATGGTGCACGGATTGCATCACAAGTCCTATGATGACAGGTTGAAGGAACTGAACATGTACTCCTGGAGGAGAGGAGGAGAGAGGGATGATAGAGACATACAAGTATCTTACAGGGAGGAACAGGGTGCAGGAAAACACTATTTTTAAGCAAAAAGATGTTCCAGGACTAGAGGGCATGGGATGAAGTTGGAGGGAGGATGATTCAGAGGAAACATGAGAAAGAATTTCTTCACAGAACGGGTGGTGGACAAGTGGAACACCCTGCCAGAGGAAGTGGTGGGGGCTGAAAGAATCACAGGATTTAAGAATGCATGGGATAGACATAAAGGAATTGTGGAGGTCAGGGGTAAGGGGCAACAGACTTCTAGGAAAACAAACTGAACTTACAAGCTCAAATGGGCAGACTGGGTGGGCCATAGGCCCTTATCTGCCGACGCTGTCTATGTATCTATGTATCTATGTACCATGTTGGCTGCCAGCCACAAAATCTGCAGTCATTTCAGTCACTCTTCACTGGCTAGAGCAGAGCTCAGGGCTCTGCAGAAGGCCAATAATGTACCACAGCACCACTTGAAGCTTGATGTGCCAACCCAATGGAATTCCACACTGTATATGTTTGAGAGGCTGTATGAACAGTACAAGTCACTCAATGAGTAAATCATGCACATACATGATTGTGAAGCACAGGAAGCCATGTCGCTGATTCCAACCCAGTGGTTTTTGATGGACAGTATTATCCAAGTACTTTGTCCTCCTGAACAGGTGACACAGGTTGTAAGTGCCGAAAATGCATGTTTTAACCAGGTGATACCATTGCTGCATGTACTCCATCAGGCACTGGTCAATGCAAGGTGGCAATTTGAAGTGGTTGCAGACTCCGTTGGAATAGAGCTGGCTGACTGCATCATGCAGCTATGTGATGATGATCCCAGGGTCATTCACATTAACAACTCAAAGGCATACATCCCAGGTATAAGCATGGCATGATAGCACTTCTTCCAGGTGAGAAGGATGATCTTGATCACTACGTGGTCATCCTGCATGGCAAGGTACAAAACTGGATGATGCACTCAGAGGTAAGGGTGGAAAAATTGGTCACAGTATAGAAACCACAAACAGCGACAGCCCCTCACCCAGTATCCCTTTTCTCCACCAGTATGGGGTCTGCATCCTCATCCTCATCATCATGTGGTATTTCTGGTGTCACAAACTTCCTCTGGTCCATGCTAAAGGGCATTGGTATCTCTATGCACCACCCTCTGGAGGGTGACACAGAACTGCAGCTGTCTGCACACCATATGATGCAGTCATATATGGATGACACACAGCAGCTAAGCATTGATGATGAGCCCCTGAACTACTGGTGAAGAAAACTGAAAATCTGGTCTGTACTTACAGCTATTGCCATGGAGTACCTCACATGCTCCTGTGCCAGTGTAAGCTCAGAAAGAGTTTTCAACACCAAAGGTGCTATTGTGACTGACCTCCTAAGTCACCTGTCTGATCGGCATGTTGAGTATCTAACATTTGTCAAAATTAACTCATATTTATTTATTTAAAATTGGTGACTGAGAAAGGCCCACTGAGCTGAGGCTCGTTTCCAGGTGTGACCCGGGTACAAGGTACATAAAGGAGTAAACAATGTTACAATACAATCAATAAAAAAGGGCTTAGGGGAGGTTAATATGTTTTAGGTACAATGGATACAAGGTAGGAGGTTAATATGTTTTAGGTACAATGGATACAAGGTAGGAGGTTAATATGTTTTAGGTACAATGGATACAAGGTAGGAGGTTAATATGTTTTAGGTACAATGGATACAAGGTAAACACTAATATAATTAGGTAGGTTTCCCCAAGCAGTACGTTGTGTCAACAGCACCAACATTCCATGATCCTGCTCAAGAAACCCGTGAGCAACAGGACTCATCTGAGGATGAGGAGAAGTGTCAGTGCCATCTGAGGGGTTTGAGATCTCCTGAGTTGGAGACAGAGTCACAAAACATGTGTATTGTGGGCAGAAACTGCATTGCTAGGTACCCTAGCACCTAGTATCTTCAATCACATTGTCAGAATAATGAAGAGCCTTGCACCTGGAGTCGATGAGCAAAGCATGAGTCATAAACTGCTGTTACAAAAAAGCTGGTGATGAAGCAAAGGATCACCACATCCAGATTTATGCTGAAAATTCACATTGACATCAGCAACAGTTCTGTAGTTATAACACTGCATTACTTTCAAGTGTCCCAGTTTGCTGCTGTTCCATCACCTCCCCAGCCCCCCAAAAAGTAACTGAACCTTGAAATCCAATGAATAGGCTAATGACAAGGAAGTCTTATGTCAAGACAGTTAAACATTTATTGTTCTCAAGAAAATGAAAAACAGAACAAACAACAATGAAGAGAATGTCAAAGAACAACAAGTACTGAACAGAAGGAATACAACAACAGGGAGGAGAACATCAAAAAATTTCCAAAAACTATGTGGATAATTAGTGAAAAAAGTGGAAAAAACTAAACACACACAACAGTGACAATCTATAACTATTTACAGAGTTTAATTTGGAGACACAACCCTCCACTCTCCATAACAAAACAAAAAAAACATTCACAGATGGCGTCGGGTGGCAAGGGACAGGGATGGCATGGTCAATGGCATCCTCCTTTTTGCCATCTTCCTGAGTAGGCGCAGCATCTGCACCTGGTTCTCCTCCATTCTAATGAGGCATGCCTCAAGTCTGGCAATTTTTTTTAATGCCTTTGTGTTCTTCCTCCCCCTTCCCATCCTATGGGGGCTAGGGGAACGTGGGATGACTGATAGGGTGGCTGCCCCATTCTGCATCTGTGGCACCACAGATAGCTGTTGGCCTGGTGCCAATGTCCCTGGCTGTGAGGGGCCCTGCTGCTGCCGGTCTTCTCTGTCCGTGAGCTTTTTGAACTTGCTCTGTATCGTGAGCATACGGTTCTGGGTCTGTGTACTTGTCTTCCTCTTCTTGGGGGACTGCTCCTGTTCAGTCTCCTCCTGAGCAGGCGTGTCCATGGCACTGTGTCAGTATTGTCTGCAGTACAGAAAGAGATATATAGTTTTAGCAGAATGCAACGTGCAAGTGTGTGTGACTTTCAGTTCAATGTCATCATCAGTAGTTGTAGTTTAGTACTCTTTCCAGTACTCAGTGTCACATCAGTGTACCCTGACCTTCTGTTGATGCCATGGTTAACAGTCTCCATATTCACTGAACTACTCTCCTTGATCACTGTTGTATGTGTTACACCCCATCCCTCCCCACAAAATGTAGAGAGGCTGGGAAGTATAAAGACCATGAGTGTGTGAAAGCTTAAGTCGAAGCAAAGGTAGAACACTAATCACGTGATGAGGTATACTGCATCCTCTTGTCATGTGTGCCCCCACCACAGTGTCTCATAGATGATGGTGTAAGATCCATTGGAAGGCAGTGGAGCCCCCACCACACTGCCAACACACAGCGTCATCCACTTTGTGCTTTTGCAGACACTAAAATCCAGCTGAATGGGAAGCTGTCATGATGCTGTTTGGCCCGTTCTGGTACAGTATTGCAATATGACTCAGTAATCAGCATGTAACAGAAAAAAGAGCATGAACCCTACTTTCCATCATGTGATGACTACATGTTTAATGTTACAAAATAAAGGAATCGTACCATGCATGATGCGCATGGTATGATTGGTTCTTACTTGACCCACTACTAAATTAGAGCACTACCAAACTGTATATGCAGCTGCAACATATACAGTACAGCGTGCATGTTTCTGTCCCATAGAGTATGCCCTTACTGGTCACTGTACACAGCATTATACTCAGGCTGAAAGATGATGTGGTGTTTGTCACAATCAATGGATGTGTCTTGCATTTGACTTGTGAAATGAAAATGAGAGAGCAGTAGGCACTACTGGCAGGTGATGATTAAATTATTCATAAGTGGTTATATCAAAACATTTTCTCACAATAGCAGACTGACATGGAAGAAAAAGAAATTCGTACAGGGTTTACATAGTAGCAGTTCAAGAAATGATAACTGCACCTAACATTTTATTTTATTTATTTAGTTTTTGTTGACCAGGTAAGTGCACTAGATAAATCCTGCCTATTTTCAGGCATGACCCAGGGGAGGGAGATACAGATGAATGCCAACTAACCTTGAACCAGATTAAGTGGTTGGTGGTATTTTTAGTGAATGAGGGAAATTTGGCCAGGACACCGGGGAAATTCCCCTACTCAGCTGCTGCCTTGCTGCCAGTAGGGGGACTGGTCATTTGCAAAATGGCCACTCTGAGGATTTCCAGGATGGAGGAGGACATCTGCAGAGTGGGAGAGGTTGCCTCATCTCCCACTCCAGTTGTGCTAGAGGCTGCAGCCAGAGCTTTGTCTAAAATTGTTTCTGATACTGAGTCCCCAACAGATGATTTACAACTGGAACATTCTGAGGAAATGGTCAAGATATGTGAAGATTTATTGCCTGATATGGCGTCTTCTATAAATGTGGAGGAGATTTTAAATGTGCCTAAAACACAGAATGTTGGGGGAGAAAACTCTTCTTGGAAGCTGCAGGGTTTGAACCCTGAAACTACGTTAAACATGGGTAACAAAACAATGGAGGAAATGGAGGACATGATGGAAGATACAGCGGTTGAAGAAGGGTTAATGGAAAATGAAGAAGGACAGCAGGGACTGGAACTGTCTGAGTATAGGTCTCAGACCAATGAGAAGGAGTTTAAAGTCAAAGGCACCAGTTTTCAAACAGGTACTGTGTTTTTTCTGCAAAGGAAGATTTGCTTGCTAAACCTGCTTGTGCTGAAGAAATGGAGTGTAAAACTAAAGTTTTGCCTGTCTCAGTTTGGCCACGGTCGTTTCAGAAAGAAGACAGCACTTCTAGCGAAATAAATGAACAGAAAAAGGTGGAACTTAATGTTGGCTTCTTTAACCTGCGAAGTTTGTCTCCCCAGCCTACTGATTTGGAGGTAAAACAAGCCAACAATATTGACTCAGAAGGAAAGAGTTGTAGCGCTTCTTATGTGACTAAAATTGACTTTACAGTGACTTTGGATAAATATAAAGGTTTTGTGCTTGATAAAAATTTTGCACAGGGGGAAGTTTTGGAGGGTAAAACATAGTATTCCAATCTGGTGCAGGTTCACAAGCAGGGTCACAGACTTTGTTTTTCTGAGGGAAAATAACAAACATGATGATGAAAAAGCTAACTCTTTGGGTTTAGTAACAAAATCAGAGCCAAGAAAGGAACAAACATTATGGTCTCCTGAAAATGCTTTGAGTGGGGCTGGTTGGGTTAGGTCTGATTCAGGTGGGTGGCAGCCTGATCCTACATGGAGCCCTCAGTTATCTTTCTCACAGAATTCTCCTGACTGGGCTCCAAGGATAGTGCAGCAAGGAAAAGCATTGAATGAGGGGAAACATGAAAATGTGTGTATTTCTAATGATTTAGTTGGTTCCGACAAGGTTTCATTGTCTAAAGAAGTTTCCATGGATTTGCTAGTACCCCCCCCCAAAAAAAACTCCAGAGCAGAAGCCTTTAATGTTGGAACTTTTTTCAAATGTACAAAGAGAAGCTGCACCAAGATGGAATGCAGTGCTTATTGATATAAAGGTGGGCTGGAAGAACGTTGATAGACACTATGTGGGGAAAGTTCTTTTAAAAGATTCTTTACATTTTTCTCCCAAAGATGTCTATGCTTTCATAAACATCTCGGGAGAAGATAATTACGATATCAGCTTCAGGTCTCAGCAAGCCCCTGAACTTTTTTGGTTAAGATATGGACAAGTTAAATATTCCCCAATATGGACCCCCTTCATTGTCATACCACTGTCCAAACCTTTGATTAAATTCGTAACGGTAATGTTCAGGAATGAAGGGGTTTAGGTTGAGGATATCACATTTTGGTTAAAAAGAGATGTGAAGTTTTAGTGAACCTGAGCCCATTCTGGGACTTAAGAACAGTTTTGGACGGGAGGCTGGAAATACAAAGTAAAGTTAAGGCAAAATGAAGCCGGAATTGAACATATTCCAAACTCCTTTTTGTTAGGGAAAGACAGGGGAGTTTGTTTTTATAGCGGACAGCCTCGGGCCTGTTATAAATGTGGAGCAAAAACCCACCTTTCTAGTGTCTGTGACCAACCCAGATGCGACAACTGTGGAGAGGTTGGGCATGTAACTATGTTTTGTGGCAACCAGTCCTGTTGTGATTTGTGTGAAGCAAAAGGTCACGTTTTCAAGTTCTGTCCTTGGGCTGCACATAACTCATCCAACAGCACTGGGTCAGAGGGATATATTCAGAAGGCGCAAGATGCCATGGTACAATCCCTTTCTATAAAGGATGTTTCACTTTCTACTCTAAGTCCTTCAGATTATAAACCTGAAATTGGTAAAACAGTGGGAAGGGGAAAAGGCTCTACCTCAATAAAGACTGTAACAGAGGGAAATAAATATCCTGACAGTAAGACAAAAATGCAGACCGATGATACAAACAAAAGACCACTCAAAAAGGAAGAAATGGGCCCCCCAATATTTTAAGTATTCCCCCTGTCTGTTTTTCTGATGAGAATACAGGAAAAATAGAAATGTCCAAAAAATCAAATGAATCCTTTGTAACCATCCCACAGAGAAGATCGGCTAGAAATCTTCATCCTAACCCCCCCTCCCAGATGTTCAAGTGGAGACTAGTAATACTTATGCAGCACTGTTTACATCTTGGGGAAACACGGAGGGAGATGATTCTGATTCACAAATATCCTCTATTTAATCTAAATCTTTGGTTATGGATAACTACAAAGATAAAAAAAAGAAAAAAAGGAAAAAGTAAAGGGTGTGGAATGTATTAAAAGACAATGAAGTGTTTCTGGGGTTCCTTGAACACACATAGCTTATTAAATAAAGCAAAGAGGCAGGCCTTGTTTCATTATTTTCATAGCTTTCCCTGTCAATTTGGTTTTTGCAGGAGACGTGGATGTTCTCACTTGAACAGGGCATCATTTAAAAGAGTGGCTTTGGGGCCCATCCTATTGGTCTTCGGGAGGATGCTGCAGATGGGTTAGGGATTCTGTTTAACTCCTTTACATTTCAATTGCACAATCTGATAGATCTAATACCTAGGAGAGTTTTAATTTTGGACAGGAAGTGGGAGGTGTATTTTGTTTCATAAATATATATAATCCTCAAACCAAATCTGGTAGAGTGAACTGTTTAAAGTTGGTGCAGCCCTTCCTATTCATGACAATGAGGGTACTATGGGGGGGGGGACTTTAATTGCATAGTCCCAGATCTTACAAAGCAACAAGATGGAAAAAAAGTTTATTGTGATTCTAACTCTAAGTAAAATTATTAAAGAGGCTAGGTTAGTATGTTGTAACAACTCCTTTAACAATAACAAATTTTCCTTTAAAAAAGGGAAATCCTTTTCACTAATTGATCATATGTTTGTTTCTTCTAATGTCCAAATAGAATCGTGTAAGACATTCCCTTGCGAATTCTCAGACCATTTATTTTTGTTAAGTACCTTCTGCATTCTAGAAAAGCAAGAACTAAGGTATAATAGATGGAAACTGAATAGTGCTTTGCTGGAACTGAACTATATTCAAACAGGAACCAGGAATTTGTTGAAGGCCAGACTGTCAGTAGCTTTTATATACAGATATATGTCAATGGTGGCTGGATACAAAATCAGACTTAAGAAACCTGTTTAAAATTCTGGGAGAAGGATTAAAATTGCAAATTTTAAATTACCTTAGTTTGAGACAGCAACTTCAAAGACTTTTGTCCATTGCTTATACTACTAAAGGCGGACTACTCAGCTCAAATCTCTTTATTGAAAATAAAATGAAGGAGTATCAGTATGATAGAAGCAAAACAATGCAGGCCATATTAATCAACGGAGTTAAAAAATCACCTATAGGGGACCCCTTTGAAATGTGCAAAGAAATAAGAGATTCATTGGGATTGAAAGCATTAAAAAAATCAGACGGGAGGGTTGTAACCACAGATAAGGACTTAAGGGAGGTAATAAATGAACATTTCAATTCACTAAACTCAAAAACAGTATTTCTAATCATAACATTGAGGCGCATTTGAAAGTTGCCCATTCCTTTGAAATGGGCCCAAAAACAGAAAATGGGACAGGATTTCTCAGGAAGAAATTATGAAGACCATTAGGTCATTAAAATTAAATATATCCCCAGGCTTAGATGGACTCTCACATAATTTGTATAAAACTTTCCCGGAAGAATTGAGCCCATGTCTAAGTCTATTGTTCCAATATTTTTTGGACAAAAATATTATCTACCCCTCATTTTCGGATGGGTTACTAACCTATATTTTCAAATCGGGTGACAAGCAAGACATGGCTAATTGGAGGCCAATCACCCTGCTTAATACAGATTACAAAATATTTGCCAAAATATTGACAGAAAGACTTAAAAAATATGCAGAGCAAACTATTTCCCCTTTTCAGTATTGTGGTTTACCAGAGACAAAAATACAGTCTGCTATCATGTTAATAAGAGATGTTATAGATTATACCTCTGAGATGGGGCTAACAGGCTGTTTGGTTGCAGCAGATCTTGACAAAGCATTTGATAGGGTTCATTTGCCATTTCTTTTCTTAACATTAAGGTATTATGGGGTTCACGATAAACTGGTTACTTTAATAGAGAAATTATATAATGCTGGGTTGGTATTCCCCTTTTTGAATGCCCGCATGGCAGAAGGGTTTCATTTAATCACGGGTGTCAGACAAGGGTGCCCTTTAAGCCCCCTGTTATATACATTTGCAATAGACCCTTTTTTATAAACAGTTTTGGCATCCCAAAAATGGAAGGGAATTTATCATAAGGAAAGCAATCTTGTACAGTTGATTATTCAAGCTTATGCTGATGATCTTGTGATCTATTTGGAGGACAATACAGAAATTAAGAGTTTTATGAATGCTTTTCAGGATTTCACCTCAGTTTCTAATGCTAAACTGAACATTAACAAAACAAAAGGACTGATTATTGGGGCAAGTAGCATTTCAGACATATGGTTAGAGGGGATTCACTTCTCTAGAAACCAACTTTGAATTCTGGGGATTACCTTTGGTCCCCAGAACATACCTAGGGATAACTGGGAGAAGGTACTTAAGAAAATTGAGACAAAAGTAATAAGATGGAAGCAATGGAGGATGACTAAAATCAAAAGAGTTCAAGTAATAAAACAATTCCTTTTACCTAGTATACAATTTGTGGCAATGATATTTCCATTACCGTGGAATTTGAAACTAAGTTATATAGCCTTTTTTTCAGTTGTGGGCAACCGCTAAATCTGATAAAAAGAGGTTTTACATATCTAAAAACTAAGCAGGGTGGTTTAGGGATGATTGACCCAGTGGTATACGCTCATGTTTTTTTTATATCCAACTCCATTAAGGAAGGTTTAAAGGCAGACTCGAGAAAGGATACTTCATGGAATTTAAAACTTATGGGGAAATATTTTAAGACTTGGTCTTTATTAGCTCCAAAACTGAATAAATATTTACAGATTCCAGAGCATTTCAGGCCTACTGCTCAAAAATTGTATAAATGGGAAGTACAGAAGAACGATGCTCTAACATTTAATACAAGGGAGTTGTACAACCATTTAATGCACAAATTATACCCACAAGAACCTGAATTAAAAAATGTCCATTAAATCTAAACCCCAGAATTTTGGCACAATTAAATGATCCCAGGTTGCCTAGAAATCAATGGGAAGTGCAGTGGCTAATATTTTATGGAAGGCTGAATGTTAGGGGTAATGCTAAATATAAAGCCGCACAAGAAAGATTATGTCCCTACATAGAGTGTATAAATAAGGAGGAATCCATGGATCATTTCTTTTTAGAATGTTCTTATGCTTTGGGATTGTGGGATTATTTAGCGGAGATATGGAAGTTTCAGTGGCTAAAAAACATGACATATGAATTTTTAATCCTTGGAGTGAGCCCAATAGGCTCTTTTGGTTTACATAACGGGACTCTGACTTTATTTTAGGATGTCTGAAATATTTTTTTATGGCAAGCTAGAACACAATGGGTTCTACATCAAAAGAAAATGTCATATATCTGTTTTAGTAGGTTAATAGTTAAAGAGTTGGAGAAAATCTATGCTGCAGATATGTTAAGAATGGCACCAGGAGCAGTGAAGAAACTGTGGAAAGGTTTTTTTCATTTTATTAAATATAAATAAAGGAGTAGGTCTTGCATGTAAAATGGAATGCTATAATGTAAATGTGAGTTCAATATGGATTTAGGAAGGAACATGTGATTTGTTATTCTGTACTTCAGTAATCGTTTTTTTTTTGTGATCAAGTGTTGTTCTTTATGTTTATTGTGCTAATAAAAACTCCCCTACTCTTTTCGATAAGTGCCATGGGATCTTTAACATCCACCTGAACTACCACCAATCCAGGCAGATGTGACATTCGAAAGATAGCACCTCAGAAGTGCAGCACCCCTGTCATGCTGCACTACAGTGTCAGTACTGGGATATTAATCGAAGTGCCAGATGTGGGAACTGAACCCACAACCCTCTGATCTCCCGGCCTCAGAGGTGAGTGTACATGATGCAAAGAACCATACCACAGATACCTCATGGGTAAAAGTGAGACACAGGGACACAGCGCATTTTTCAAAGGAAAATATGCAGAACGATGCAAACTAATGCTATGACATTAGAATTGAGGAGGTTCAGAGGGAATGTGAGGTGGTACTTCTTCACTGACAGAGTGCTGTAGGAGTTGAACATCCTACCAGAGCAGCTGATAATGTGAGAAAGAGTAATATGATTCAAGAAAGCATGGGGTAGGCACTACAGGATACTGAAAGTGAAAGGGGGGGAAGGAACAAGGCAAGAGACAGGATACGGTACTCGTCAGTGACACAGCAGTATGAAAGAGATGTAAAATGATTGCAGACTGGTTGGCCGTGGCATATGAGGCCCTTATGTGATGACACCTATAACGTCTATGTTTCTCTGTCTGTATATGCCATTCATACAACAGCAGACCGGGGATTTCACTGATACTTTCACAGCCTCCATTGACCATTTCAATTACAAACTGTGTTGCCTGCGTTAAGCAGCAAACTGGACCTATCTCTGATGTGCGCTCACACTTGTAGGCCAGTCACAGTACTGCAGTAGCAGCATTGCACATTGCCCATCTTACTTAGCTGTTTGCCTCCCATAGAAATACATAGATGTGCAGAAAGTATTTACTATCATGATTTGAGACTTGCCTGAGTCAACCCCACCCAGCGGTGACAATGCTAACAGTATCACCCTGACAGAAGGCTGAGTACTTGTAGATATCCACCTGATGGCCTGTCATGGGACCCTTTAACTTAATTTTGTCACATTGTGACCACTGTGCCGTATCTCTACAGGCAGTGAGTGCATAATGACCCACACACACCATCTCAGACCACTGTACATTCACTGTTTGTATCCCAATTTTGGAGATGACACCTTGCACTCTACTGAGGAGGGAAGGACACATTTAAACCAGTACATGCCTCAGTGTTGTAGTTTTCGCAGGTCAGATGGCCTGGACATGGTACTCAGAAGTGATGATTCATAAAGTTTTTAAAACACTGATTGGGGTGGTCAAGGGAAGCTGTGCTACTTCTTACAGTGGAACAGGATCGGACATGGAATTAAGTAATGACCCTCCCCCTCTTCCAGCAATCATGTAGCCAAACTGGTAGTCTGGATGTCATGAACTGGAGGCACTGAATGATTTCAACAATTGTCATTTGGTATGGTGTGACCAGTGTAAACTTATAAGGATTGCATAGATTATTTATTTATTTATTGGAGATTCAGAAGTACCTTTGAGTCAAAGACTCCTTTACAAAGGTTCCATGTCACAAATATTACATACGAGAAGAGAGAATACATAGCAGTACAGCAGTAAATAGTCAGGTAGTTATATTATCAGTTGATACAGAGGCATTTGTGGGCCTCGCAGAAGAGACCTAGGTCAAGATAGAGCAAACAAGCAAAACAAATGGCATATCAGTTCAGTGCTAAACAAGAGGGACACTGTTAGTGGCAGGGTTATGAGGAGGGGGTGCCGGCCGCAGCCTAGGCCGGTTGTTTGACAAAGGATTGGTCAAAGGCAATCACAGTGGTTCAAGGCCTGTAGGTGGGCTCTAAGGGTGGTTTTGTATGATCCTAATCTGTTCTTATTTGCAAGCGGAGTGGGCAGACTGTTTATCCAGGATGGGGATCTGTAGCTGAAGGATCACTGGTATAGGGATGTACGGCAATGGGGACAGAGAGGAGGTGCTTACTATAGCTATGAGTGTGCTTAAGCGATTGGGCCGGTCTTATCAGTGGAGTGAGACCTGATGGTCAGAGACCAAGGGCAATTTTTTTTGCCATGAAGCATGTGTGGAACTTGATCCTATTGTCAAGGTTCAGTCAGTTGGTAGTATTGTACAGTGTGCATGTATGAGTAAGCCAGTCACAGCCTAAGGTGAGGCAGCAAGCTTTATTTAGGGAGACATGTAGTCTGCTGAGTGCCAATGAGTTAGCTGCCCCATAGATGACTAGACCATAATCTAGAAGGGAGAGGACTGAGGAGGAGACAGCTAGCCTTAATGCATTTGGTGTAAAGCAGTCTTTGAGGCAATACAGGAGCCTGAGCCGCACACTGAGGGCAGCAGATAGGAGGTGGATATGCTGGTGGAATGTGAGTGTAGGGTCGATTGTTAAGCCAAGATATCTGAAGGAGTCCACCTGGTCAAGGGTGGTATGGTTGGCAGTCCTCAGTTGTGGACAAAGTACCTTTTTAGAATTAAATGGGTGGGAGAATTACATAACCTTAGTCTTGGAATAGTTCAGGACAAGACGATGGGAGGCTAGCCATTTTTCGGTGGAGATGAAGAAGGACTGGAGGGAGATGTGGGGCTGTAAAGGGTCAGTGTTGGACATGTAGAGTACAGCATTATCCGCATAGAGGAGGAGGTTCCCGGAGCAGGTCTTGGGGAAGGAATTTAGAAAGATGCTGAATAGTAATAGACCAAGGACGGACCCTTGCGGGACACTCGAGAGGACAGGTAGCCAACTAGAGACTGTGTCTCCTATCTTTACCTGCTGGGAGCAGTTTGACAGGTAGACAGAGAACCAACCAAGGGCATCCGGAGAGAATTCTGTGCTGGTCAGAGTGGATAGCAGAAGCGGGTGGTTGACGGTGTTGAATGCCTTAGTAAGATCTATGAAGACAGCCCTGTGATTTGTCCTCTATCTAGAGCAGAGTGGATGTGTGAGTTGAGTTCCAGGAGGGCAGTGGTGGTACTATGGCCCTTCTGGAAGCCATGTTGCTGCGTACTAAGCAGGTTGTATTTGTTTAGGTGGTCCATTAGCTGGTCAGAGACTATCCTCTCAAGAGCCTTGGATAGGGGAGGGAGAATGGAGATGGGTCAGTAGTTGTTAGTGAGGGCATGGTCTCCACTTTTGATGATCGGCGTGATATGGGCAGATTTCCAGTGGGAGGGGAAGGTCCCTTGTCATAAGGAGCTGTTTAGTATATGGGTGAGGGGGACGAACACTTCGGTGAGTGACTGAACGCCCAATCCCCTACCCTGCCTGGTGTGACACAAATGTTGATCTGTGCACACACTTACGACCACCATGATCAACAAAAGTGCATTCCACTAGCACCCTCACCCTACTGCACGTACTACAATGCAGGTGTGTTTTGTGGTATTCAAATGACTTTTATCATTATTTGCACAGGGCCACATGGTAAATATCAGTGGGTTGATAAGCACCAGGAAAGTGGTATGGGTCAGGCAGCAAGCTTGTTCCTTAGGTCAAGGAGCACTTCAATGTCACAACACAATAAATGAAAGCTATTATTTACACTGGTGCCTCTAGATTAAATACGGTCATCACAGACTAGTAGCCGCAGGCCACGTTCCACCGATTTGTGGTGATAAAACACAACAGATGGTGGTCTCTGGATTAAATTGAGTTCTTCACCATATGATTCAACTTAATTTGTTAACAGTATAGATTGTTGACCAGACACGGGTTATCCACTGCTCAGGCTAGGTCCACCGGCTTCTGTGACAACACTGCTGCTGCTTGTATCAATGCTTACTGCAGCATCCTCATAGAAACATAGAAACATAGAAGTTAGTGGGTTGCTAGACAGCTCAAGCAAGGCAGTCATCTGAAATTACAGCTCTAATTTAAATGAAGTTTAAAAGATATAAAAAGCAAATTTTTAGGTGATCGTGATGAACAAAGAATATACGACCAGAAACCAGAAACTTTGGAGATCAATATTGGGTAACCCGAAGAAAGAAAAAGCAATACAAGATGGAACAAGGAGCAGAAATCCCCCTGGACCCCCTGCCATGAGGTCTGCTCAAGGCCTCAATGATGCAGAAGAAGACACAACTGGGGAAGAGACCTTGCAAACTTTGGGCCATAAAATTAATCGACTTATTAGCTCAGTAGCTGGACTCTCCAAAAAATTTGACTCTTTAACAAATAGGGTCAATGTGCTTGAAACGGAGGTTAAGGTGGTAAAGACTGCAGAGTCGGAATCACAGAAGGGATCAGAAGCAGCCATGGGGACCGTGGCTACCCTGGTGAAAGAAAATGTGCACCTGAGGAGCTGGCTTGAAATGCTTGAAAATTAAGCCAGGGCCACAAACCTTCGCATTATTGGGATCCTAGAACGCAGTGGGGGGGATCACTTAATTTTATTCCTTTCAGAGTAGCTGGAACAACAATTGGAGCAACCTTATATTGATAGACAAATAAAAATCCAAAAGACTGGAGACCACATGATGCAGGGTACCGGGTAGAAGCTCCTATGTTTAGCTCTAGCCTCCCGACTTGATAAAATGTTTTTTTGGAGTGTTTAACTAGCCTAAAACCCTATACTTCTAAGGTCTACTGCCTTCCTAGCATCGAGTGTTCCTGCTGGGGGAATCTGAGAGAGAATGGAGGTTTATATGAAATGGGCACCACAAAAACATACTCCACCAGTTACTCCGGAAAAGGCCCCGAAGAAATCACGGGCCTTGAGTGGAACTGATAAGCCAGAGGTCGCAAATCAGGGCATGAGGCTGGAGCCACTCACGTCAAGCAGATTTCTAGAGGAATTCATGCCCTTTCAGGAAGAAATAAAAGAAATGGCATCAGAGATGAAATCTCTGTCTAGAAAGCTTGAAGTTTTAGTGGAACAGGGTACACGGATCATAATAGTAGTAGCTGTCAAAGGTTAACCTCGGGATTGTTTTGTCAACAAAGATGGCTAGTAGTATTAACCTAGCTACGTGGAATGTGAAGGGGGTTAGGAGAAAACCTAAGCAATATCAGGTGCTTAAGCACCTGAGCTTGCTCTGTGTGCAGATTATGTTTTTACAAGAATCTCACCTACTAGATACTGAGGCACTGCAACTCAGGAGACAGCAGGTGGGGCAGGTCTTTAATGCCTCAGGCTCAACCAGTAGTTGTGGTGTCATGATACTGGTTAATAGAGATGTTCTATTTATTCCCACTCAGGTTTTTGGGGATTCAGAGGGAAGGCATGTTCTAGTTCAGGGTACCCTTTGGGCCATGCCACTCTTGCTTGGCAGCATTTATGGACCAAATGCGGACAATACCACCTTTTTCGCGAAATCGACTTCCACTATTCTCCCCTTACTCCCTATTCCCATTATCATGGGAGAAGACTTTAATTTGGTTTTGGACCCTAACATAGACAGGTCTGGGAACGTGTCGAGGGGACTGTCCCTGGGACAAAGAGCTTTCAAGGAATTACTGGATCAATGCGGACTGTGTGACGTATGGCGAGTTTTGCATCCCAATTTCAGGGAACTTACTTTTAGTTTGCCGGTACACGGCTCGCAGTCTTGTATTGATTACCTTCTGGTTTCTCATCAGCTCTTGCCAGGGGTGTCATCCACCTTGATTCAACCAGGCCCTGTATCTGATCATTCTCTGGTGTTATGTAATCTGGCTTTCTCTAATATTCCCAAGAAAGAAACCCAATGGAAACTAAATGAGCGGCTATTGAAGGAGGAGAAATATTGTTGTCTAGTGAAAGATCAGATTGATTTTTTTTTCTCTACCAACCCTTTAGAAAGTACTGCACTGGCCATTATATGGGGAGCTTTTAAGGCCTATATTAGGGGTATTCTCATTAGTTTAGCTACAAAGAGGAAGAGGCTCAGGAAGCTGAGGTATTATTATTGTCTCAAATTCTGGAACTAGAATCTAGACAGCCAAACAATATTTCCAAGGAGGAGAGGCAGAAATTATTAGCAGTTAAAGATAGATATTTAGAATTATTAAGGGAGAAAGCGGAGTTGGCTATCATTCATACCAAAGCAAGTTTCACAGATCAAGGGGAAAAAGCGGGGCACCTATTGGCCTTATGTCTAAAACAGCAGGAGACTGCAAGGTTTATACCTTCTATTAGGGCACAAGCAGACGATTCCTTGAGAGTATCCCCTTCAGAGATTGTGCAGGAATTTGCTACTTATTATGAGCAGCTATATAGGGGCATGGATAGCCCCCCTTCCATAGAGGATTTGGAAGAGTACCTTAGGGATTCTAGCCTGCCTTCCTTGGCAAATCCCCCCCCCAAAAAAATGTATCCTCTCCTCTATCGCAGGAGGAAATTTCAGCTGTTATAATTGCCCTGCCCTCCGATAAAGCTCCAGGACCAGATGAGTTTTCTGCTTTATTTTATAAAGTTTTCAGGGAGCAATTACTGCCTGTTCTCCACCTTCACATTCTCTCTGGGGCTGCAGTAGACACTCACATGTTTGAAGCATTAATAGTCCTATTACCCAAACCAGATAAAGACCCCGAATTAGTTCAGAGTTACAGGCCAATATCCCTATTGAATCAGGATGTCAACATTCTTTCAAAGATATTAGTGGATAGGCTAACCCTGGTTCTCCCAGATCTGATTGGTATATCTCAGGTTGGGTTTATGAGGGAACATTCATCCTGAGACCATTTACGTACCCTCTCACACATCTTCTCGGGTCCAAGGATGCCACCTCCCATAGGTTTGGTCTCCTGGGCCTTGAGAAGGCATTGTTCCAAGTGAGCTGGGAGTACTTATTCCAGGTTCTCGGTGCCTTTGGGTTTCCTGCTATTTTTATAGGCTGGATAAGGGCGTTATATCGGTCTCCCTCTGCAAGGATTTCAGGTAATGGGGCTTTTTCAAAATCTTTCTTGATACATTCAGGTACAAGACAGGGTTGTCCCCTTCCCCTTCCCATTATTTGATCTTTATTTAGAACTCCTTATTCAAAATATTCTCAATAACATGGGAATACAAGGTATTAAAATCTGGAATAATGTGGTGAAGATAACAACATATGCTGATGATCTGCTCCTCCATTTGGCCCACCCGGTAACTTCTATTCCTAATATGCTAAGTGAGATAGTCAAATTTAGCCGGTTTTCAAATTATAAGTTGAATGTAAACAAGATGTCCTTTTTTCCCCTTAATCACAAGGTTTTCAAGACAGACATTATCCCCTTGGGACTGTGTTGGTCTCCCCGTGTTATCAAACACTTGGCTATCAAGTTAACATGTAACATGTCCCTATGGTTTAAAGAAAACTTAGAACCTCTTTCTCAGATGATTGTACAGGACCTAGAGAGATGGGATAAGCTTCCGATTTCACTATTGGGCCGCATTAATATAATAAAGATGCATGTATTTCCCCGTGTTTTTTATCCCCTGTCACATCTCAATTTGTTTGTTCTGTTTCCTGGTTTCAGAAAATGCATAAGCTTTTCACTAATTTTATATGGTCTAAAAAACACTCCAGACTGGCTTATCACAAATTAGCTGCCGCCAAAAATGAAAGGGGGTAACAGATTCCTCATTTGACAATTTATTACTGGGAGATTCATCTCACTAAGTACCTGAAATTGGTAAGGCTGGGTCCGGAAAATCTGAGACCAGCCTGGCTTAATATTGAATTAGACTATATTCAGGCTATCAACATGGATCCCTCGACCATGCTCTTTTTAAAAGTCTCCCTTTTACAAAATGTTAGTAAATGCCCCATTCTCATGACCTCATTGAAGGTTCACTCGCAGCTGTACTCGTTTCAAAGATATAATCCGAGTACAGATCTGTCTCAGTCCATCTGGAATTTTCTGGCTTTCATCATAAATAAGCAGGCAATTTCTCGCACATGGTTACCTCAGTTAGGTGAAGGGATAGCCTCCTCTTTATTGGACAGCTCGGGGGCTTGGTTCTTGGTAACCAAGATTCTCAGAAGGTATAACATTCCTAACTCTCAGTCATTTAGGGTTTGTCAATTGACGCACTTGTTAATCACGGTGTTTGGTAAAGTCCCTACCCGCCCCTCAGTTTTTGCATTGGTACCTAAACTTTTTTCCCTTCTCGAATCCCCAAGGGTTATCTCTAAGATATATCAGGTATTGTATCTATGGCGGTTTGGGAGTGGCAAAGGTCCCACTAGCTTTTGGACTTCATTTTTCCCACAGTCCACTTTCAATTGGTCAGCTCTCTGGATGTTTTGTCACAAATACGTGTCCCAAGATAGATTACGGCTCATGCAATTCCATATTTTGCACAATATGTATTACACCCCAGTTAAACTGGCTAAATGGAGCCTTCTCGATATTGACAGGTGCACTAGATGCTCCCAGGAAGCTGGGACGCTTTTTCATATATTCTGGTCATGCCCCAAGATAGCTTCATTATGGGATTTAATTAAAACCAGCCTGAACCCCTTATTGGGATTACAGGACTGTTTTACTCCTGATATTTGCCTTTTGGGAGATTTGTCTTCTATTAAGGTTAAGATTCGGAGATTTCACATTTCCATGATTGCACTCTCGGTCAAAAAAATTTTTCTCAGGCATTGGAAACACAGGAATTGTCCAACATATCAGGAATGGATACATGAAATCCTTGCTAATCTCTGCACAGAGAAGGCTATTACAAGCCTTCAGAATAGGTTACATAAGTATAAGTCTATATGGGATCCCCTTCACACTTTAATTATTACCGCTAGGATTTAGAGTGTAATTGGTACATGCCATCATATTAAGTATGAGATCATTACGGTTAACCAGCTACTACAGTATTTGAGGGAACTGCTGTGCGGGGAGTGGGGGTTGGGGGCAGTGTTGGATTGTACTACTAACTGGCTGTTCATACTTGTTTCACTGCCTCCTATATTGTGGAAATTTTGTGAATAAAGTGTGAATTAAGAAAAGAAAATCCAAAAGGCTTACCGGGTTGCTTCGAGGGGTTGGCAAGCAAACTTAGAAGCCCCTAGAGCGATAGTGGCAGTCCTTGATGGGGTTGGATCCAGAGATCTTGTTCTGACGCTGGCCAGGCAGAAAAGGGTCCTACTTTCAGAAGGAGTTCGAGTGCAGTTGTATCCAGACTTCAGTTTTGCTACCTAACAGAAGAAGAAAAGATACTATGTGGTGAGAGCTCTTCTTTGGGAGGCACAAATCCCACACAATATGCTCTCCCCTGCACATCTATGAATCTTGCACGAGGGGAAAGTTTTCATCTTTTCGGACCCAGGGGATGTTCAGAAATGGGCTCAGAAGCATAAACCTCCTCAGAGGCTCAGGGAATCCATGGATCTATCGAGGCAGAAGAAGAAATGGAAGATGGGGAAACCTGAGGTGAAATTGTCAGATTTACCAGTTTGATGCGAGACACTTTAAAATTTGTTGAAGTAATTAGGAGTACAACAAAGGTTTAAAATAATGGCTTCAATTAGATCATTTAGTACAATGAGTCTAACATTGCTTTACCCTCTAAGTGGTACACTCTTGTCTACAAGATATAGACGTTTAAAAAAAATGATATTAAAAAATGTTAGTAATCTTCTGAAATTGAAGTTGTAACACTCGGAGAGGCAGAGATCTGTTTCTCTTTAAGTTTTTGGTTAGAAGGTATTTTTCAAACATTAAATATGGGAACTACTTCATATGATTCCACCTATTTCTGCAAGAGCTAAATAGTAGTTAGAGACAAATGAAGCAATTTTATAGACATCAGTTAGATGGCAGTACACTAAAAATGCATGTACATTTATCTCCTTGATAAAGGAGTTGTAATTTGTAATCTATCCTGTGATAGAAGTTAGGAAAAAACATGCAGCTCATAGGCCTGATCACTAGCTTTAATGATTGTTTTATAAGTTGCGTGAAGAAGTTTATACTGAAACCTCCCCAGAGATGTATCTTATAGACACAGTTTGATATATTTAAAATGCATGTATTAAGAGGAGTGGCACCCTCATGTGGAACGTTTATGCATAAATTCTTATGAACTGTATCATGTTTTAAACTGTATGTTTCATTGAAAGAACAATAAATACAAAGTTTAAAAAAAAAGAAACAAAGAAGTTGACAGCAGATAAGGACCACAAGGTCCATCCAGTCTGCCCATTTTTTCTACCTTATGAATTTTTGCTGGACCTTCTGGTAGCACCTGTTCCAAATGAAGAGGAATAGTTGAAATGTGTGTTGGAAGCTGAAACACATAACATTAAAGCAGCACTGCATAATCAAACACATTCCATCCTGTGGGGAAGTCAATCTGCCAACTTGACCAAAGAATACAACAGGAAATCACATGAAGAGAGATGAGGAAGAATCACACTAAGGGGTTCACTTCCCTTCCAGAAAACTGCACATCATCACTTATCCATATAAGGAGTGCTGTTGGAAACGGCCACGATGGAGTAACATGACTGTTTAGGGTGAGGATTGCAGATCCAGATACACACAGTACAGCACACATATGCACTGAATGCCACAACAATGATCACACTCTGATGCAGGGTATGCCATGAGGGGATATATGGACTGGAGCAGTGGGCACTGGGCAGTCAAACCCACTGACATGACTGCCTCTGCCACTGGACAATGTGGATGAGTATGCAGGTGGTAGTTGTGACACACACGGCTAGTCACATACAGCCACAATGGAAACAGACAGTTGCTATGCACATGAATGCAAGCGCAACAACTGTGTTAACAATATTGTGCTTGCACAACAATTTAGCACAACACAAATTAGAAAGTGGTCCGAAATGAATGCAACATCCTCTAAGTTCATGCTCCTTTCCCTGAAGATATATGTGTGAGGTGATGCACTGGCAAGCACATGAAATTCAATGGCAGTGCTACAGGCAAAGTACGTATGTGCTGTGACACACACACACACACACACACACACACGCACACACACATATCACCTTCAAAAAGGGGTTGTAGCCAGCTCACGGGGTAGACATCATGCATGACACTGCAGGTGACTACAGTAACAACAGACAGGCCTGTTTCTGTTCTTCACATTTTGTTATCACAATATAATCATGAAAAAAAAGCTCACATTACTTGCAGTGTATTGGGATAACAGACAGTTAATTTTTCACTTGTTCATGACAATTACCATTGGAACTACATGGGAGCTGGGTCCACCACCACATGGAACACAGCTGTGCAGTAAACCACAGTGGGTCAACCTCAAGGACAGAGCACTGCTATTCAGTGTCTAGAGTTGTAAATTGAAAAACGGGCTATATTTCACAGTCATGCCTCTATAACCCACCCTGGCTCACTGTAAAAGCAATCATTTGGTGTAATTCAGTTACTTGTAAAAAAAATAACTTTTGCAGAAGATGACAACTTTGAATAATAAAGTCATAATACTCAGTAGTGCAAGTGTGCCAACCGGTGCAGCGGTAGCACTACTGCTTGCGACAACAACAACCCAAGGAGACGAGCAAGCTTGGGTTGCTGGCGGGCCGGTCCAGGGAGGAGTACTGATATTCTGAGGGACTACTCTCATCCACCAGGGAGGGTTGGCTCCATGCCCCACCACTTTACCACCACCTGGGTCAGGTGACCACAGGTAGTGGTGCATCAGGGCCACAGAGCGATTGGGAAGGGAGGACATCTGTCAGGAGCAGGAGCAGGAGCAGAGGCATGACTCAATGTGCCCTGCCTCCTTGGCTCCCTTTGTGTGCTGGAGTTCTCAGTGGGTGGAGTATGATCAAAGAAAAAACACATTTGTGGTAGTTGGTAGATGGGATCCGGCTGCCCCAGATGTCACAACCGAACCCCCAAAGGGGGGGGCCGCTGGACCACCTGACACAGTCATACAATCTAATGTGCTGGGAGGGGGACAACCTGGGCTCCCTGCTGGGGGGGTAGACCGAGGCAGGATGAGGGCAAGTCCTGTGGCTACTCCTGGAGTAACCTGGGGCAAGAGTAGGATGCAATGAGCCTTGGGAGGGATCACTGAAGAGTAGCTGCTGCAGCAGATACTCTGGGGGATGAAAAAGAGTAAATAAAGAAAAAAAGTATACTCACTAGTGCTGCTCTCCTCCTCCACCTGCAACCTTTTCACTGTGGCAGATCTAGTGGAGGTGGTCTTCTCTGCTGTCTGCTTTTTCCTCTTTCCCTTTCCAGGGATGGTCACCACAACACCAAGTGCCTCCAGTACCTCCATGTCCCTTCTTTGGATGTCATCCCACTTACGTTTCAGTTGCCTGATGGTGCATTGCACAGGTCCCACTCCATCAGCGTCCAGTGTGGCTTTTATGACTGCCCACATGTTTTGCCTCTCTAAGAGGTTGCTTACTGGGGCAAAACAACTTTCCCACATTATTGGTAATCTCCCTCACCTGGACAGCAACCTTTTTGTATATGAATGGAGGTGCCATTTTTTGTGGTATGCTTTGGGTGTTTACTAAAGTGGCCTGCTGTTCCTCCTGGCCCTGCTATGGCTGCCCACCCTGGTCCCCACTCTGGACTTGCTGAACCTGCTGCAGGTTCTCTTGGGCCTGGCAACTGCTGCCCAAAGTCACACTCACTTCCTCTCCACTACCACATGCTTAACAAACAAACATAAGGACACGCCAAACTGAACTGTAAAAAAAAAGCAATAACGGGATGCACACTGCCTGCAATCTCTTCTGAGTTCTCTATATTCTGATAAAAGTGAAATTTCTGATTTCCGCCTGACACAGATTTTTTCACAAATAATTCTGCAGGTCACATTGAGTGCTGTTTAAGAGATACTGAATTATTTTTCCGTAGAACCGCATAAAAAAGAAATACATTACATGTGAAAAATGTGCCCACACCCACTGCATTCTGGGAATAAATTTGCTTCTTAAAATTAAATGCAGGATATTCTCTAACATGCAGAATAAAAATGATGCCATATTGAGATGGGTGGCAGATAAAGATGGATTAATAGGCAAATGATTCCACCTCTCTGGAGAAACTGGACAATTTGGATGGAGGAACTTTCTTCTGCAAGTGAATAACAAAATATCACATAACATACAAAACACCTGCATGTCTAAGTCAGAAATTCCGTGGAGGTTGGCAAAATGTTTTCCAAACTTCCACGGAAGCAAAATTCTGCTTTTCACGGAAATTCTACCTGTGGAATTTTTTTTTTGCACATGCCTAATGTCCATTGCACTAAAGTACGGATCCCACCCATGCTGACACTGCGCTATCTTGAAGGAGGGAGTCTTCTTCAGTAGTCCCTGCATAGTGCAGTTTTACCTCGAAGGCTCCATGTAAGGGGTAGGGCTGTAACTGACTGAAACCTGTCCTTCTCGATGGCTGGGTTCCTGTGAGGCATGTTCATACTTCTTTGAATAGCTTAACTCCACCCGTGGGGAATATCGTCCATGACCATGCCTGGCATTATGAATACGCATTAAGCACATAGGAGAAACAGCTCCTATGTGCTGCCCATATGTTTCTGGGAGCCCCACCCACAGTGCAGTATCCTTCTAATCTGTCCCTCCAATATATCCCTTCCTCCCCCCCCCCGTCCTCCTTTGACGATAGGTGATAATACCCTGAACAGGTCACTTTCCCCTTCCCCATGAACACCCATGATATACATAGAGAAAATATACAGTACAGAACCAAAGAACAAACGTCATACCAGTTATGTATGTGGAGCACAATGCAACCCGCTATCACCTCTGGGCATCCCAATTTGTTTTTTTAACTTTATGTTTATTAGTTTCAAGTTAAAACACATAAACAGTGTAATACATTCTCATACAGAGAATTAGGAAAAAAGCAGACAACTCATACATATACTGTATATGACTGCTTCCCACAAAGTTGATATTCATAGCCTCACTCCCTCTAGTCTGATGTCCTGGATTTTGGGGGATCAATGATTTTAAAGAATAATACAATTTGTATCCCCGCATGTTAGACTCTGCAGTGGCTATAGTGGAACCCTGAATATAGGAAGAATAAGAAAGGGATGTCTAATATAGGGGTCTACCACGCTGCAGCGACAGCGGTTGCAGAAACATCCCTGACAGCGGCAGCCCACATTGCCGAG
This sequence comes from Neoceratodus forsteri, assembly GCA_016271365.2. Taxonomy (NCBI): domain Eukaryota; kingdom Metazoa; phylum Chordata; order Ceratodontiformes; family Ceratodontidae; genus Neoceratodus; species Neoceratodus forsteri. Next base: position 1,731,551,862 of record CM057450.1, on the reverse strand, counting down.
AGTTGGCGATGCAGTGTCAGGGATGCCTCTGTGTTTCCATGGGGGCTGTGCCCCCTGAACCCCCCCCATGTTGGGGGATTTGCCCCCCCACACCACAGTCTCTAGGATTCTAACACTGAGTCGGAGTTGGACTGGGGGGGCGAAACACCCTGGGAGACAATCCCCTGGCTGTGCAGAGACCATCACAGCGACATGCGGATTTTGGCCAAATCCTGTCGCTATGAAGGTCTTCACTGTCAGGGCATCGGTATAAGCTAACACAGACATAAAGCTTGCTGTAAAACATGATTTACTGTAAGAAAAATAAGTGAAAATGCATACCTCCCCTAGGTATCATGTAACTCCTATCAACATCATAGAGACTACCTACTATATTCATAAAAGAAAAATAGTTCAAGTCAACTTCCTAAACATGCATGTCAGAGCTGAAGTAGCCCAAACTTTTCCCCATTTACTGACCAAAATGGTAATTAAATCTTTCCCTGTTGGCCTAACAATCGCTAGGATGGCATTCATCAGTGACCATGGGGCCTTCAAATTAGCTACACAGTTAGCAGCTACAGAGGAGCCTCCAGGCCAACCCTCCCCCCGACACCCACAAAGATAAATAGCCACCCTCCCATTAAGGTTATTCTAAATGCCCAATAGACAAGATTAAATTATTTTAACATTTAAACATATACAGTACATCCCCTCCACAACCAGCAAGGAGAGAGAATGAAAAAGTTAGGGCAACAGAGTCTTATTGAACTGGGACTAAAAGCAAATCTAAACTTCTGTCACTGGGTAACAAGGACAGGAGTTCTTCAGTCTTCAGTTTCAGTATCTTCATCTTCATCTCAAGGAGGCATAGCAACTCTAGCTGCACATTCTTCTTCTGTCTTCATGGTCCAGCATCCTTTGGATCTGAAAATTGGCAGGATTTTCCACCACAGATGATTCAGAGTCACTCTGGCAACAAAAAAGAATGTGCTATGCCCAAGGCTCGTAGGTGATGATGGACTGGGTTGAATTGCTTTCTCCTCAATTTTGCCTGGAAAGAAAGGTCAGGAAACATCTTGACATCTGCATCATTGATAGTGGGTATGCTGCTCTAGCCACTGAGAGGATGTAATCTCGTACATGGGAGCTTAAGGTACACAGCAGCACTGTGCGCAGTTGCGTTGGCAAGGAGGGCCTCACACGTGGGTTCACCTGGTAGACTTTAATGAATGACTGTCATGGAAAATCATCCTGTAGTTGTATTGATGTTTGGAGCCATCTCTTTAGAAAGTCCAGCAAATGTGTTCCTTTGGCCCCTTCCAGTATACCCACAAATTGTAAGTTACATGATCAATTTTCATTCTCTAGTGCTTCCAGTCTGCCTCACAGCTGCTTATTTTTTTGGGTCAGAGTGTCTATTGCCACCTGGGTGATTGAGGATCACTTGTTAACTTCTCCCACGGTATTAGTCAGTTCTCTGATGGCCACATCTTGAGTTTCCAGTCTAGTGAGGGTTCTTTCAATTTTTGCATCCATCGCCCTCATTGATTCCATCATTGCTCCCCACGGGGGTTCCATCAATGAGCTGGAGGATTTCCCCATTGCACTGGTGGTGGTGTCTCTAGCCTTGCTGGTCATTAGCTCTGTTGATTTGGAGGAGTCCACCTGTTGATTCTTGGGTCTCCCCATTGGAAAAAAGACAGCACTCAATTCCTTGTTACTTCCAGAGACTGATTATGTAAGATTCAGGAAAGTTGAATGACTTATTCAAAAGTTCTCTGTAATATTATTAAGCCACGAGGTGGACCTGGTTAAAAAACAATCCTGTATTGTAAATAGCTCTCTAGCACTTTTGGGCATCCCCATTTGGTGAGAACCCATAAAAGAGTCCCTTATCATGTCAGCCCTTGCCCGTGGCTGCCACCTCTGTGAAGGTTCAAGTTCCAGGCCTACTTGTGGTGGCATGTGTTTCTGAACTGTCCATTTCCTCCTCCTCTGGACTTTCTGATACATCTGCCCAGTTGACAGAGAGGTTCCCTGGTTGGCATCACTCCTGAAAGTCTTCCCAGTGCTTGGACTGTTTATAACTGCTGACTGAATCATCCCTCTGGAACTTTGCTTGCACTGATTCAGGATAGTTCAGTGCTCTTCCCTCTCCATCCACCTTGCTTCTCGATCTGTGTTTGGTTTCTGGGGCCATGGGCTTCTGCAGCTGTCACAGCCTCTCTGACTTCCAGAATCAGGTGTTCCTTTGTGGCCTTGCCTTGGTACCAGTGGGTGCAGGCTGGGGGTCACCATCTTAGAGGTAGCAGATGCCATTTTGCTGTTTGCTGAGTCCCATTTTTTATCGCCCCCTGACTTCTGCTTGTTGTTTGCTTCTTTCTGCTGCTGTTCTGTGCAATCATAACGGCTACAATGCTTTCTGGGAGGTATAGTCTGGATCTTACAATTAGGCAAATTCCTGCTGATCCAGTTCATGATTTCTTGAGGAGTGTTCCCAACATACTCCCTACCATCCTTGGACACACTCAGGCCACTGAACCCTTTGAATCTGTATTTAAAATCCATATCCTGAAGACTGGCTTTTAGTGGCCCAAAAGCTTTGTTTCATGGCCACCTCATGCGAGAAGTCCCTGTATAGTTAAATCCCGGCTCCTCTCCATGTAAGCTTGCTCATTTCCTTGGCCACTTATAGCTGTTTTTCTTTAACCAAGTAGCTTAGCAAATAGGAAATGATTGGCCTGGGGGGCTTCAGGAGCTGCCAGCTGCCCCCGTCTACTGTGAGCTCTCTCAACATCTACAGGACCTCGCCATCTGTTGCCCATCAGCATTGGTAAAAATGTGTTGGGGAAACCTTTCATGCTGGGATCCTCCATGCCCTTGGGGACACTGAGAATTCTTATATAATTATGGCATCCTTGGTTCGCCTGGTCCTCTATACTGTCCCATAGCTTTTTTAGCCTTGCCTCATGTTCAGCTAGTTTTTTTAAGACAGAGGGCTGATGAACTTGAAGTACATTGGAACGTTGTTCACCATGTTCATCCAATCCTGCAAGTTTTTAACATCCTCAGTGGTCACCGCCAGTGATGTTTTTTATCACCAACATGTCCAATACTAACATTAGTGTGATGTAGACTAGGGGGTCATCTACTGGACTGGCTGAGGAATGGGGAACATAAGTAGCCATTATGCCACAAAGGGGCCATAATATATTCAAGTTATAAGCCGAGGGAAGAATCTGTGTTGCCACAGAAAAGGATTGCTTATTTGCTAATAATTAAAGTCCTCTCTCTAATCCTGCAGGTTAATTCCACCATCCGATACAAGATGACAGTGCACCTGAGGATTTCCGTGCTTCCCGCTCAAGCTGATCTACTGCAGCATGCTCACCTTAGTGTGAACACTGTGGTTGAGAACATCATGGTTGGCTCTCCGCCCTATGTGTCCATGCTGCCAGCTCAGTTACTGCTCTACAAATCCTGTTTATCCCTCATCTAGTTCAGAACATTCAACGGACACTCTCATTATGGTTAGAAAGTAAAAAAAGAACAATCACTGTAAATTAATAAACATTATATTTGGTGCCAGAACTGAGCTACAGACTCAGGATGCCATCTTCTTTGGCGGCTAAACTATGCCCCCTGTAAACTATGTTTTAAACACATTTTGGTTTTGGTAAACACTTTGGGTGCACTTTTTTTTTATAATTAAAAACATTGTTACTGATGATAATAAAAAAGTTCTATATGTTTATTAAAACATGCTAACCACAATACAGATGCCAAATAATAAAGAACAATAACATTAAGAGTGATTTACACTTGATGTGCCTACATATCTGCTAACATGTGAAATGTGACCCATGTCGGTCATGAATTTGCAAGGACTGTAGGATGGCGCATGTGGTGCCCTCCATAAGAGTGGGTCCAGGGACAAACCAGGGAACTACAGACAGGTGAACCTTACCACTATTGTAGGAAAGCTAAGGGAGATTATCCTCAAGGAGAGGCTGGTGAAATTCCTGAAAGTGAATGGTCTCTAGGGAGGCAGGCAGCATTGGTTTGTCTTAGGCAGATCCTTTCAGACAAACCTGGTTGACTTTTTTGATTGAGTAGCATGGGCACTGGATAAGGGCCATGCAGTAGATGTCCTCTACCTTGACTTCAGCTAGGCCTTTGACTCAGAAGACAAAAACACAGAAGGGAGGAGCACTGTTGCACATGAAGCAAAAAATAAAGTCAGCACACATCAATGAAATACAAAAGCATAGAGCCTGTGGCTACAAAGTCCCCGGAGCTTCGGGTCTCCTCATGACCCTTTCTCATAGAATGCTGACCAGCAAGCTGTGTAACCTGGAAGTAGGGAGGGAACTGGTTACGTGGGTTAAGAGCTGGTTATAGGATAGGCAGCAGAAGGTAGTTGTGGGGGTGAGCTATTGGAGCCAAGACCTGTAACAAGTGGGGTCCCACAGGGTTTGATGCTAGGACTGGTGCTGTTTAACATTTTCTTTGTCAACATATTGGATGCAATAAAAAGTAAGATCAGCCTCTTTGCAGTCGACACAAAGATCTGTGCAGAAGTAGATGGTGGGGAAGGTGGTAAAGCACTGCAGGAGGATTTGGCAAGACTTGAGGGCTGGTTGATCACATGGCAATTAGGGTTCAATGCCAAGAAATGTAAAGTCATGCACTTGGGGGCCAGAAATCCTGGGAACAGTTACTGGTTGGGGTAGTGCAGTTATCCACTTCCATGGAGGAGAAGGATCTGGGAGTACTAGTAACAGGCAAAATGAACCACTCAGTGCAGTGTAAAAAGGCAGCAGCAAAGGCGAATGGAATGCTGGAATGCATTGCAATGGGAATCACCATTAGGAGAGAGGAAGTCATTATGCCCCTGTACTGGTCACTGGTGAGGCCGCATTTGGAGTACTGCATGAAATATACATGCCCCTATTTAAAAAAAGACATCAAGCTACTGGAGGGGGTACAACACAGGGCAACAAAAATGACCCTTAAATTGGGAGATAAACCATATGAGGAGAGACTGAGGGAGTTCAGTACATTTTTCCTGGAGGATAGAAGGGAGAGAGCAGATATGACTGAGACCTTTAAATACTTAAAGGGCATGAACAGAGTTAACACTGAGGGTATGTTTAGATTAAAAGGTGGGAGGGAAACCAGGGAACACAGTCTGCAACTGGAAGGAGGAAGATTCAGGAGAGAAATGAGGAGGCACAATTACATGGAAAGGGTGGTTACAGGGTGAAATGCATTGCAGGAGGAGGTGGTATCATTGAAGTCAGTGAACAGCTTTAAGAGGGGATGGGACAGGATCAAAGGGAGGGTCAAAACTAAGGATGGGCTGGGGGATGAAAAGGAAGTAGGAGGAAATACAGTGGAAGGGGAGGCAAGGGGAGGGGGCAGCTGCAGTTTAAATAACTGAGTGCTGCACACTCGATCAGACTAGAAAAACCATAAGGCCTGGATCTGCTGGCAATTTTCGTATGTTCATGTGTCATTTTATGATAATTAAGTGTCCCTGATTTTGGTCAATTGTTCCTGATTTTCAGGAGCTCTTTCCCTGATTTTTTCATCCTGAGATTGAAAGATATGGGGGAGTGGGAGCACTTGGAACAAGTATAAACATTGGGGCAAAATCTCTATTTTAAGGACATTTGAGTGGCTCTATAGTTACATTTAGTACATAGAAACTTTGTTTTAGGTGGGGGTAGTTAGCAGCAAATATCTCTTTGATGTTGCATCTGATTCTCACCCCTAAGTATTTTAAATCCTCCCCTGTCCACTGAAAGGGTAACTGTTGTTTCAATGCTTCATGATTAGAATGACATGGGGGTAATACTATGGTTTAATTAATATCAATTTTCTGCCAAGATATGGTCCTGAAAGTTTGGAGAGTCTCTACCAGTGTTAGTATGGATCACTCTGGGTAAGTTACACACACAAGCAGATCACCTGCTTACAGAGACATGCTGAGTTACACACACAAGCAGACCATCTGCATACAGAGACATGCTGAGTTACACATGCAAGCAGACCAACTGCATACAGAGACATGTTACACACGCAAGCAGATCATCTGCATACAGATACATGTTGACATACACACACAAGCAGATCATCTGCATACAGAGACACTTTTGCAGTATAACTTTTCAATTTTCCCCTTGAATAACTTTGTGCTTACAAATCTTAGAGCATTTTTGAATGAATATCTTGTAAATGAGTTCTCCTCAATGGTGTTTCACCTGGTAAAATAAAGAAATTGATTGATTGATTGATTGATTGATTGATTGAAAAGTAGGAGTCAAACTGGTCATTAATTTCCCTCAGGTCTGTTTTCAAGATTCTTCCATTATCTACAAGGACACCAATATTCCCATGAATGCTCTCTTCTTTAAATTTGTATGCCAAAAGCTTGCTGCACTTATAGTATTGCCAACTTCATAAGACGTTGCATTTTGATAATTTAAGGCCCTCTCAATAATTTTTGTATTTATCTTATTATATTCTGATAAATGAAGGACGGGTGCTTACTCTGAGCACCAGAAAAATTTGTTAAAAATAGTCTCACTCTCTGCCAAGAGGCCTTTCCAAGACTGTTATTACATAGAAAAAGAAAACTGGAGCAGTGGTGTCACCTGCTTTTGGCAGTAAACTGAGTACTTGGTTCAAGGGTGCAGTAGATTACTAGAACACCACTATGAGACCCCTAAGAGGCAAAATTAAGCCCATGGAAAGTTAAGACAGAGAAAGAGACAAATAAGGAGCACATAATATTATAACCTACTACCAAGTCTTTGAAGTAGTATAATGTTAAACATCTGAGCATTAAATACAGGCTTGTAAGAGTCAATTAAGAATAATGCTTTAAGTGCCAGTTAGCTACAATGTAATTACCCCTGTTGCTTGTAATTAATTATTAGCTTCCCAGATTTACTTTGAAACTGACTCTGAAAATGCAACCATTAAAAGGTGAACTCCTGAAGAAGCCTATGTATTTGGGGTGAAATGTTGGGTGGAACTCGCTGCAATGAAATGCAATAAAAGCTACCTGATAAAGAGAATTTAGCTATAATCATTTTATCTCCCCCCCCCCACTACGTGGATGCTGTAGACCTTATGTAGTTCATTACTGTTTGTGGCTAACATGGAAGGCATTTATGCAATGGATGTACTGTGAATCCTCCCTTTAGGATGTAGGGTGGGTAGGAGATGTGTACCGGTGAAAGGGATTGTGTCAAGACCCCTGGTCAGCTCGCTGACTACACTTGTGTTCTGATGGCACTCATTGTACCACCTGCTGCGTGGAACCCAATCTTAACTTGATTATTCCCCTTCAGCAGCCATTTTATGGAGGGGAGTCAGTGCAGTTTTCCCACCATTTTAGCATTCCCCATTCAAGTGCCGAACAGTTTAGTTCTCATTTTAACCTCATTTACAGAGATGGAACAGTGTACATTACTGAATGTAAACTAATATCAGCAGCTCCAGCCAGTATCATATATGCAGTTATCAATAGTTCTTTTGGTCCTCCATGTCTATATCTGATCAACTGTTGGAAATGTTGCCTGCATAAAATAAACTTGGGGCCTCCCTTCCTAGGCAAGAGCTCTGGATCAGCCTGGTATGTCTCCAGGATGCATGGTACTAACCCAGCACATGTTTGTCCAAAGTCTCTGTCAGTTCATACAGTTTATAGTAACTGTGTTATTCCCCAACTCCCTGCACAGTGTTCTACAATTTACCTGCAGACTTAAAGTTATCACAAGTTCTCTAACTAAAGAAGAAGAGGCATCACAGTGTTGCAGCATGGCAAATGCAGTGTGCTGCAGCTGCCATGCTAAACACGCACTTACAGCCTGTTGCAAAACAAAGTATAGCTGTTTAAATAGTAACGTGTATCCCAAATGTTTCCATACAAAAGCAAATCTGGATACCAAAGGTAAACCTTGCTGGGAGAGTCAGAAACTGGCATGAAGTTTTTGTTTAATGTCAAGCAAAGTGAGAGGCATCAGATTAAAACTGTACCTCATTTTAGTCCCTCCACATAATCTATAGCTTTTCTCAGGCCAGTGAAAAGTATTGCTTTCCCATCCACTGTGAGCCACAGCTTAGCCAGCATGTGCACAGCAAAAATAATATTTTTTTGCTTCAGACTTTTTTTTTTACCTCTAAGAGCTCCTGTCTCTTATTCAGACCTGACAGTGCTGTTGAGGTAGATTTGTAAAGAGTGGATTTTGTAACAAACATCTCTGTCTTTGTGGGCTTTCTGCATCACCCACTCTTTTTCTGTGTATTTATGGAACAATATTAGAATGGATCTGGGGTTCTCACCCAGTGCCAGTCTACTCATAGGGCACTTCGAGCCAGATTAATTTGGGTCTTTCCTTTGTAACCCTCTGATGCCAAAATTTTGAGAATAGTGCCCCAAAGAATTCCACTGGATAATCTCCCTTCAGTCCCTCCAGTAAGCCAATCAGTTTAGGATTTTGTCTTCTGTTATGATTCTTGAGGTGGTCTGTTTTCTGCTGTAGCGAGAGGATTGCTCTTTATGTTTGGTGACCAATAATTTCATCGGACCATGCAGTCCTCATTCAAGCTCATCCTTTAGTCTACTTGTGACATGCAATTATCTTAAATCAGTCACTTTAGAGGTAAGCTGTGTGATATTTGATTGAATCGAAGACAGCTTGTCATTGGGTCTGGTAAAGCCCTGCTGCACCTCTGTGAAGAAGACATCCTGGCAATTGGTGGTCCCCTTGGCCACCACTGCTCCACTTCTTCTGGGACCACTGGCACTCTAAGATCCCTGCTTATGCTGATGCTATTTTGCATGGTATGTTTGGTGGGGTGTGTTTTTTTTTGCAAAAAACAGAAATGTATTCTGTACTAGTTGTTTTCTGTTTTGTGCTTGGATTTCATCCTGTCTTTTTGTTAGCCAGACTGAGAGTGGTAAAACAGTCTAGAAGGGCATATTGGGTTTGCTGAGATGAAGCTCGGTTCTACTGCTGCTTCTCACTCTGAGGCCAACTTGGAATTATAAATAACTTGTTAAAACTAAATCCTCATTTTTTGGCATTCTAGTGGACAGCTAATTGTTCCCACACTTGGAGCCAATTAAGATTTAGTGGGCTGGGCTCTGTAAATCTAAATGTCATGTGTGAATGCACCTGGTCCCTTTAATAAATGGAAGAACAAGCATGTATACTCTGAATATGCTGCACAGGCAAAAACATTTGATGACTCTAGGGAGGCAGTGTCATCAAGATGATAAATCACTGAACTGTAAATTATAAAAGTCTAGGTTCATGTTCTGGCTGAGGCTCACTGTATGACCCAGAACAAGTCCTTTGATCCACATGTGCCTTGGTCTCCACAGCTGTAGAGGTAGGAACCTGCTGAAATGGAGATGCTGCATCTTATTCAGAATATCCTGGATAAGTAAATGATGGTTATGTAAGGCTGGCTATCCAACCATACCACATTTCCCTCAAAAGGAAACCACACTGGGGCATGACCCACTTGCCTAACTGGTCCCATAGCCCAGGAATATATTGCAGTGTTATCAATCTGAATCTTCCACAACCAGTGACTGAGAGTTTAAGCCACACACTTCTAGTGCAATAAGATTAACATCATGCAACCCATCACTTTCACCCAGCTCTTTATGGCCTGTTAACTTGACAGGGAATGTAGATTCAGATATCTTTTCATTTTCCTGTTTAATAGTCCAGAACAAAAATACTTCTGCCTTAAGAACAAGAATGCTGTGCTCAACCTCCATTCTTTTCCTGCAGTACTGGATCATTCTGAGATCTAATTAATGGTTTCCCAGCTCATGGTGATGGATAGCATAGCCAGTCCGTAAATCAGACTCTGTGGCACCTCAGGCAAACTCTCTAATAGACCTCTTTTTCCCATCAACTGAATGATGGATAAGCCTACACTGGTTAAGAAAAGCTTGTGCTTCTGCAGGTTAAACAAAGAATGTGACTGAAAGTGGGAAGAAAAAACATCAGACTTTTATTCTTACATCAGTTATACACAGGATGTGAGAGGAATTTGTACATGAACCTTTGCTAATACATGAAACTTATGAACAAATTTCATTCCCTACTCCCATGTGTTTGCCAAATCTGATTTAATATTTTCATTCAAGTGGAAAATGTGATACTATTCATGCAGGTCTAACAGTGTCAGATTTATGTACTGAAGCTAAAAGTAATCTTTTTTCCCTGAGTAGTTTTATTTTACAGTTGTGTATAACTATGCTCCATTTGACAAATACAATAACAGGAATTGGTACAGCCCAGCCATGTTTGTGGTATGTGGATTTTTTCAGAAGAATTAAAATAAATAGTGTCACTCCATGAGTATAAATATAGGCCCAGATATTCAAACTGCGCCCAAAAAGTGCGTAACAGGAGGAGCAAGCGCAAGTCCATTGTGCCCATGCACAAGAAGCATGATATTCAAAAACTGCGCAGTCCAAGATGTGCCTACGGCTGACGACTGAATATTGCACCACCTGCACCATAGCGCAACTACGGAGGTGAAGCTGAGCATATCTGATGTGCCATAGTGCAACAAGGGATGTTCAGCTGAGCAGTCCAGAGGTGCCATAGCTCAACCAGGGATGCCCCCCAGCAGCAGGGCAGCAATGCAACAGCACAACCAGGGATGCAGGGGCCCACCACCCATGCCACAGATGGGCAGAGGAACACACAGCAGAACAAACATCGTCACCCCACACCCCATGCACTACACAACTGGGGGAAGGCTGGAATAACCACTGGCCCATGGAGACCAGCAACCAACCCATAGCCGGGCCATGGTGCCCCATCACACCCCCTTGCAAGCTGTGACCGGCACACAAGGATGGCCGACCACCCCATACCACAACACCCCACAAATGCAGAGCACACCTTGCACCATGATCCCCATACACCCTGCCCAGGAGTAGCACCCAACAGTGCAGGACACCCCATGCATGCCACCACCCCCACTGTGACAATGCAACCCTGTGCACCATAGAGCCATGCAAGGCAGCCCCACCATGGACCATGGACACCCTGCAGCGGGCAGCAGCAGTGATGCAACAGATGCATACACAGTGCCACCCTGCACGTTCCCCCCAAGGTACAGCTGAGAGACTGACCATGTGTCAGCACACGAGGTACCCCACATGCAACAGGGCATGCCCCGGACCCCACCTCAAGTGGTATAGCACCCTGCACACCCTCCCAAGGACACATCCCGTCCCAGCACTGTGCAGCAGCCACCACTGACATGCCAGCAGACCATGCATATCACAGATATGCAAGGGTGTCAGCTGCATAGGCCATGGACGGTCTGACAGGGGTGCCATGCACACAGTGCAGGCCCCATGGACCAGTGCACACAGGCATCCAGTGCACAGAGTACAACACTCAAACCACAGACAGTGACTGATCCCCCCACCCACACCATAGGCAGTACACCTTTGCACACACACACACGCCCATGCGTGCACCACCCCTGACACCATGCACACCACTGCAGCTGAGCACCTGTAGCCCACTGCAAATCAGAGACCACCACAGTTGTTATAGCAAAATGTATGTATTAAAATATAACAACTATGTAACATATTTGCAAATATATACAAGCGGGGGAGGGCCACAAACCAGGTGGGGGCAGGCACGGGGCAGGGGTGTAGAAATGGGAGAGGGAAGAAGGGGTGTGAGGGTGGGTCCAAGGGGTATGGTTGTCAAGGGGTAATGGAGGGCCTATTTCCTGCCCTGCTCTGCACTTCTGTGGTACCTCCGGGTTCTCCTCCTCCAGACCCCATGTCTCTCCAACCTCTCCAAGGCTGTCAGGGATGCCAGTGCCAGCTGCAGGATTTCCTGTATTGCCCGTTCCAGGGCCATCCAGCATTGTCCACCTAGGACAAGGGAGCAGAGTCAATACGTGTGACTGTCCAGTCCCCTGCAGCAAACCCATTGTGCATGGCATACAGCCATGTGCCACGCCCCTGTGATGGTGTGCGACCACCCACAGTGACCGTGTCCACAAGACCTGCCGACCCAGGCAGCCACGGCCATGTGGACCACTGCACACTCCCATCGCCCATGTCCTGCACAGCACCACCGTGGCCATACAGTGACTTGGCTATGTGGTGTGAAGGCAGTGGCACAGCCATGTGCCCAGTGCATGCATGGTCCACCATTGACGCTCTCCTAGACATGCAGTGCCACTGGACAGTGCTGACTGTAACAAGTTGCGTGCATGGCAGTGGTGTCAATGGATGGTGGCTATGCCCCGCTGCCCGCCCTGTTACACAGCATGCAATAGTAATCATGGATGTAAGGCACTCACCATCATCAGGCTGGTCCCTGCGCCTCTATGGACCTTCGCCCCTCCAGGACTGATGGTCCTCCTGCTGGTGCCTCCTCTCCCTCACCAGCCTGCACTCATCTGGACCTAAGGTGCAAACATGGAGAGAGGAACATCAGTACAATCCTGTAGCAAAGTCCCCCTGCCCCCATGTGTGTGCAATCCCACACAGCCAGACCCACTCACCCCACACCATGATACCACCATGGCCAACACCAGCAGGCCCCCTCCCCCATGTGCCAGACACATGCAACCGTGATACCCGTATGGAAGATAAAAGTGTATCGATGTTGCACCTACCTGGCCGTGGCACCATGCCCCTCCTGGCATGTGCCCACAGGTGGGCACGCAGGTCCGGGTCCCTCCACCTCAGATCCCCATATCTGTGGCGGCACTGCTCTGCCGTCCACCCCATACCAGTGGCCTCCTCCAGGGCATCGGTCACCTCCTGCCACACCTGACTCCTGGCCCTGTCCAGGGGTGCCTCACCAAATAGTGGGCCAACATGTGGCTCCACAATGGCAACCAGGTTTGTCAGCTCCACCTGGCTTCACTGTACAGCTCTCCTCCGCACCATCTCTACCACTCAGTTAAGTCAAAATGGTGCTCTGCAGAGCGCTTCTGCCATGTGCAGATGCTGCACGGTACAGCGCTGCCATTCCATATCGAGCTGTCACTGAACAGCACGATAGTGGTGCACCCATGCCTGATGCATGGTGCCTAGGGGGCAAAGGTCGGGCACAGAGTCAAGGGTCTGTGGTGCACGGACAGCCACAGCACGATTGGAACCCAATGCGTCTAGTGCAATTGGGTGCCTGTGTGCCATCTCCTGTAGCGGCCTACCACATTGTTGCCCCAGAGTGCCTACGACGCCCCAGTGGCACAGCGCCATTTAGGTGAACAGCACTGTAGTGCCACCAGCACAATGGTGGCCATGCCGTGCATTGCCTCCCGCACACAGCACATGAGCAGTGCAGCAGGCGCCTGCTTCATCAACCCAGGCATGCGCAGTTAGGTGTGTACTGTGCATGTCACAGAACTGCACCCTTGGCTCAGCACATTTAACACAATTGTGCAAAGCGCAAAAGCGCAATATTCAGCCATCATATGCAAATCAGCTAATCAGCCATTCAATGGCTCAGTCACTGCATTTGCATCCACTTAAAGATGCGCCTTGTCCCATTTGCATGGGTTGCACTATAAAAGTGTGACATTGAGCTGCACTGGCCATAGTTGGTTACTGCAGTCTATTGGTGAGTTGCATGCTGTTTGGGAGTGTGGACTGTGGATTTTGGGACATACATAGGACTGCACAGTCACAGGTAACACCTGTCATTCTCACAGGCTGAATCATGACCGAGCAAGTTGTGGAGGAAGAGGAACAGAGTTGTGGGAGGAGGAGGAGGCCGAATTTCACGAAGGCCAAGATGGATGTCCTGTTTGAGGCCTACCTAGACCAGGAGCCACTTCTCAGTGGATGCCAGGGAACACCACAGGCCCATGCTGCTGCATGGGAGGAGGTGGCACATGCTGTAAACCTGCATGGCAGCCACCAGCACTCCATGCAGGAGTGCAAGAAGAAGATGGACACAGACAGGAGGAGGATTAAGGAGAAGGTGGCTGCCATCAGGGCAGCATGGTCTGTGACAGGTGGGGGACAGCCGGAGGTGCTACACTTGACCCCACAGGAGGAGAGGGTTGCTGGCAGCATGCAGCGTTGTGCCATTGAGGGTGTTCTGGGTGGTGGATTCCAGACGGGTGGTAGCCTGTCACTGCATGGTAGGTCATGGTCTGTCTATTGGGGGGGCAGGGTAGGTCATATGCAGTAACGAGACTTTGTTTTCCCTTACAGCTCCTGAGCATCTGCATGGGTCAGCAGTGGTGGGCTTCTCCACTGAGGCCGGTCAGATGGAGATAGAGGAGGGCCCATCCACCTCCACAAGAATACGTGGCTCAGGGTGACAATGGGCCTGCCTGTACGTCCAGACTGATGTTGTTGGAGCAGGTGCGGAGGAGGCCCTACCCGTGTCCCAGTGTGCCGGCATCCATGGATGCCAGCATGCTGGGACTCGGGCTGGTGCCGGGTCCATCACTAATGATGATGTCGCTAACATCATGGGCAGTGACACGTGTGTGCCACAGGATGGCCACACGGCAGGTAACATCACAGCCATGGCTGTGAGTGGTGCTGCTGTGGAGGTATGTGTGTCATCACAGTCCCAGCCTGTGCCTGTCAGCACTGGTGGGGTAGCACTGTTGTGTGTACAGGACAGTGGGACTGTTGCAGCCACTGTGGTGGCACCATTGAGCCCTTGGGAGTGGCAGCCGGAGGGGCAGCATCAGCAGTCGGCCAATGGGCTTGGGGGTATGGTGTCAGGGGGCGGCGTCAGTGCACCGCCTGTGGACATGCCCAGGCCTGGCCCTGGTGTGCAGTGCCCACCCTCAAGGGGTGATGAGCATCAGGGCCACAAACACCCTGACAGACAGCATGCTGATCAGGCAGATGACCTCTTTTTGATGAGCACACCCGCATACTGCAAGCATCAGTCAATCAGCAGATGTGGCTTGTGACGGCAGTGGATTACTGAGTTCAGCTCTGCAGCAGGCAGAGGAGCGTCGCAGCAGAGAAACCGCTCTGCTCCTGGCAGAGATGGACCAGATGCATGAGGATGTGACCGCTGCCATTGACAGGCTGACACATACAATCACAGCTGACATGGCCACAGGGGGAACACAGTTATTTGCCCATGCGTCGCAGACACCGCACAGTGCAATGTCCAACCCCCATTCCCGGCGTCATGCAACACCATCCTTGTCGACACTGGGTTCACCTGTGGGCATTCCGAGAATTCCTGGTGCAGGCATGTTTGGTGTGCTGCAGACCCCTGCATGAGCACGGTCATGTTCACGCAGTGGAACCCCTGGGGGACCATTGGTGCCACCCCATGAGGCCAGTGGTCAGCCTGTCACTGCTGGCAGGTCTCGGCGGGGCCGCCCATGCATCCATGGCGACCAGGGCACTGTGGCGCGTGACTGACCTGTCTCTCAGCACGGCTACTGTCTGATGCTGCCCTGTGTGCATTATGTCATTCAGCAGGCAATGCACAGGTGGGTACCCGGCCCTGCACACACACACACACACACAGTCCATCTGCACGCCCTCCTGACTGCTGTCCTCAGTTGCGTGTGCATGATGATGCCTGCATTGCGCTGTATGCCAATGTGCAATGGTGCCTAGCATCTGACATATGCACCATGACAGGCAGTGGGCGTGGTGGTCTGTGGCTGTGTGTGGCTTGGTGTGGCGTTCTGGGTCGGCGTGCCTCCTACCTTTTGTGCATGTCTGGTGAGTTGTGTGTGTGTGTGTGTGTCTGTCTGTCTGTCTGTCTGTCTGTCTGCATGCCATGTTAGACCTCACCCATCCCTGGCGGTGTGCGTGTGCTTCCATGCCTGGCCACTTCCCTTGACAGCATGCACACCTGGTGTGTGTCCATGTGTGTTTGTGGGTTGTGCCTTTGCCACTGGTGGTTGCACATGGCTCCATGACTTTCCTGGGTTGGCTGAAGTGCTCCTCCGTGATGGTGTCCCAGTGCAGCTGTGCCAGCTGGAGCAGTCAGGGATCCCATTGCCCAAGGGGGGCTGCCCATCACCATCATCACTGGCGTCCTCATCATCCCCATCGCTGTACCCCTCTTCAACCTGTATGGCTATCTCACATTCATTGGCCATGTTGTGCAGGATGTAACAGGCCAGGAATAGCCCTCAGGCCTTTGAGGGGCTGTACTGTAGGGCACCGCCGGAGGTGTCCAGGCAACGGAAACGTGCCTTCAGCATACCGAACACCTGCTCGATGACATTACATGTGGTGGCATGTGCCTCATTGTAGCGTTGCTGCGATGGGGTCATGGGCCACTGGTATGGTGTGAGCAGCCAGGGACAGAGTGGGTAACCATTGTCACCTGTGTGTAGAGGGTGGAGGTTAGTTTGGTGATCAGCATCGCCCTGCCCTAGGCCATGTAGGCTGCTACCCATGTCACCTCTGACCATGTCCCTCCCAAGCCCTAAGTTTGTCCGTGTGGTTTGCATACTCACCCACTAAGTGGCCAGTGGGGATGTCCCCACTCTTGAATCTGTGGCACAGTGCTGACTGGTGCCAGATGAAGGCATTGTGTGCTCCCCAGGGTGTGTGGCACAGACATTGATTATGCGCCCCATGGTATCGCACACCACCTGGCAGTGGATGCTAGCATAGCCCTTGTGATTAATGTATGCGGCCTCCTCGGGGCCAGGTGGTGTG
This sequence comes from Neoceratodus forsteri, assembly GCA_016271365.2. Lineage (NCBI taxonomy): Eukaryota > Metazoa > Chordata > Ceratodontiformes > Ceratodontidae > Neoceratodus > Neoceratodus forsteri. The sequence goes on along the minus strand of CM057450.1, from coordinate 1,731,535,187 downwards.
CGGATGGCCACATGGGTGCAGTCTATTGCCCCTAGCACGCCAGGCATATATGCTACCCTGTGGAACACCTGTATGTTTGCTGTGCGCTCCGCCAGTGTGCTGGGGAAATTGATGTACTCCGCAGCATGTGGCAGCAGTGTGCTGAGGAATTGGGTGAGGTGGCATGACGTGGCCAACTGGATTATGCCTTTGGTGTCCCCTGTTGGTCTCTGAAAGGTAGCCATGCTGAGCAAGCACATGCAAGCTGTCACTTTAGTCTCCACTGACAGAGCATAGTTCCGTTGTGTGGGTGCCTGCATCGCATCACCGCACAGCTCACAGAGCCATCTCAGAATTGCCCGATTCAGGTGGTACCGGCCCACGATCTCAGTATCACTGTACAGCTTGAAGCTGGTGCGGGCTCGGTACTGCCTGTTGGGGGCATACCGCCAATGGGCCCTTCTACGGCCGTGCCCCGCTGCTGCCCACCTTCTCACCCCACTCATTACTGCCTCCATCTGGATGGTGGCACTGGCCATGTCCCTGGCTTGTGTTCACTCCCCCGGCAGATGTTTCTGTGTTCCCCCCGCTGTCCTGGCTGCTGCTTCCCCTGCACTGGGAACACCTAACTGTGCTGGCCTCAGTGCTGTGTGGCACTTCCCCCTTCTGCACTGTGGCTGTGGCTCCCCACACCTTCCCTGAGCCTGTGGGTTCCAGGTGCCCTTTCTCTGTCCTGCCCTGTGTGTGTGTGTGTGTGTGTGTGTGTGTTGCCTGTGTTGCTGGCTATAGTTCAGCAACATGTGCTTTCCCTATAGTGTTCTTGCACCTCTGCCTTGTTCCTTTTTTAATTTGGCTCATTTCCGCTATCGGGCAACTTCCGCTTGCTCTCCTATTGTGCATGGCGCATGTTGTTGAATATCGCACCGCGCCATTTATGCGTGGTTCCTCTCCCTTCAGTTGTGCATACTTTCATTATCATTGCGCTATTGCTCAGTGTGATTTGGGGGAACAACTGCCTCCCGCTGAATATCACAGAATGGCGCATTTTCTGACTTGTGCTGGCACAACCCTTTGGATATCTGGGCCATACAGTATATTTTAATGCAAAACATTGTGTTACTGCATTTGTTAGGTTAAGGTACACAACATAAAAAGTAAAGAAATACCAACTTAGGGTAAGAAGTCCCTGTTGCCTTAATGAATCTGTGGTGTGCAGTTCCTCAGGGTCCGAATGATCATGTGATACAGCATTGGTGTTACCCTATCTTTAGCACCCTATATCTAAACATTGTGTGTTAGCATGTTCCAAAAGTCAGGGTAACCAATGCAACATCACATGATGTTTCAAACCTTGAGGAACAGCACACCACATATTAGCCAAGGCATCAGGGACTTTTTCCACTAACAATTGCTTTTAGCACTTCATGTCTCCTCCTCTCCAGTCTTTCCCCATCTGGTGGGTACCAAAAAGCCCCTTACCTGACCTTCTCTAGCAATAACTACTTTCATTGCCCCAACTTGCCACCCAAGGCAGGGTTTATCTGGCTGGTGCTCTAGGTAAAATGTTGGTTCTCCTTCTGAGGCCATTCAGGGTAGGGTGACTAGTCAGTCAGGCCAGGGCCCAAGTGTGTCCCACTATCCTGCTGAATACTGGTGTTTTCCAGTGTTCTGCTTCCAGCCTTGAGGATGTCAGCACGCATAACTCAAGAAAATTCCACTGTTCTCATACAGAGAGCGTGGGGAAGCACTCCTCTCGCTAAACTGGGCACCCGGGATTTTGGATGCCCCGAAAACATATGGGCACAATATTTTAAAAAAAACATTAGAGTCTAGCTAAATGGGTCCCGTTTAGCAAGGTTCTTATGTTTGTTTATTAAAACCATAGTATTTTTGTGTTTTCTCCATGTTTGTTGGTTCATGGAAAAGGTCAACAAGAGGGAAGTTGGCACAGCACAAAAAATATGTTTGGTGCCCTGTCAAACAAGTGCCCCGAAAGCAAAATGGGCATTCGTGGCACCAATTTTTTTACTTTTGCCAGAAAACGTTATCCGAAAAACCGTACTACACATGCGCAAGTCAGAAAACACTAAAATTTAAAGCTTTAAGGTCAAATGCAAAGGTTTTTAAAACTAAAAGAAACAGCACCATTCAATAAACACTGTTATAAAACCAATTTGTATTCCAGGTTTTGTAACAAAAGAAAACAAATTTAATGCATTTTTAGTGTCTTTTTGTTGTGGTCCATTTCCCCAAGATTGCTGGATGCTGAGTCAGCATGCCTCCAGGCTGCTGATGTCATTTGGGTTGCTTGCCTGTTAGGAAGTTGTATTACTGCTAGTAATACAATGCTGGTAACTTCACTGCTGTTGGTCAGTGTCTATTTTACAATCATTTAGATTTACTAGGGACTTTATCTGCATGAATTCCTACTAGGGATGGCTGCGCTAGCCCTGATAAAAAGATAATTTTAAAGTGATTTATTGAGGTTTGCCATAGAAAATGGGAGAAGTGACCCATAGGAGTGTACTGTACTGTACCCACAATGCCTCACTATGTAAATTAGTATACAGTCTTTTATTTTTCTGTGCTCACTGAAGTAATAGGAGCCAATATCTCTCAGTATACAAGTCTTGTAGCTAGATACGGTATGTACAATGCATTGTTGTGAAAATAAAGAAACAGAAGCTTATATTGTTGACACCATCACACAAATATGGGACAGCATCTCAGAGTATGGAAATTGCAAAACAGGTTTGTATTTTACCCACAATGCCCTGCTACAGTTATTTACATAATACTGCTCACCACCAGTAATATAAGGGACTGTACATCTGAGTAAGGCACATTTAAGGCAACATTAAAAATTACCCAGAATTCCATGTTGCTGTATGTAAAACAATGACAACTCCCTGGTATGACATTATTTTGGGGGTGTGGCCACACACAAGAAACTGGAGGACAAAACCCTGATATAACAGTACAAAAATGAGAATGACAGATTGTTTTACAAAACAAATTGCAGCTTCAACATTTGTAGCATGCCTGGCAATGGCATATCATGTGTAACAGGCATTTGGGGAACCTTCAATATTTACTTTAACATCAAGATGTCACTCTCCCTGACTTCTGCACAGGCTATAAAATTAAATTTAAACTGTTATTGGGCATTACTGGCATTGAGCATGACACAACCACAATCATACAACATTTACATTCTTGCAACAGGCACAGTGCAAGGAATGAGAAGTGTTTACAGACCTCAGCAATGTGACTGCCTCCATAGCTTATGTATTGAAGAAAGAGAATAGCACCCCAAATGACATCACCAGGGTGGAGATATGCCAGTTACCACAGGGAACAGAAAGTCTCAGCATCTAGCAGTGTTGTTGAAACACACCACACAATAAATAGCTATAAATGGTATCAAATGGTAGATTTTCATAAAAACACTAGGCAGACACTGTTGTTATAATAATATTTAATGAATGTTGCTGACAGTTTAATTTCTGTAAATTTCATTGCCTATGATTTTTAAAACTCTGGAACCCCTTGAAATATTTTCACTGGACTTGTCAAAGGCACTACCTTGGGACATGACGCATGTCCCCTGCAAGTTTGGGGCAACAGTTCCTTTCCATGTAGGTTGTAGGTGAGAGCAAAAAAAAAAAAAAAAAAACGTTAATTTTAGGAAAATATTTTTTTTCTTAAAATGACACATGCAGATTTCAGAAACCACACAAACTGCCATCACAAAAAGTTTCACACAGCAAGAGTTTGCCTACTAGACAACACATACAAAATTTCAGCTCATTCCATCAAACAGAGCCAAAGATATTTAGGTGCAAAGCAATTAGTTTAACATTAAACAGCCTGCTCAACCCTAACTATAGTGGTGCAATTGAGGCACTATATATATATATATATATATATATATATATATATATATATACAGATAGATATATAGATAGATAGATAGATTAATATAATTGGCTGTAAAGTGGTTGTTTTATCTTGCATATTAAGTTCCACTGTTAGCAAGGGAGGCATGTGATCACTTTCAGACCTGGTTATCACCTGAAGAGTCCTCACTAAAGACCATATAGAGAAATTTCCAAGAACTAAATAGATTAAGATACCTGTGTGGCTGAAAAGGTATGTTCACCTAGTGAATCACTTCCTGTCACCCATTCAAAAGTAAAAAGGCAAACACATGCATTATATTCTGTAAGTTTATTCCTGTAGATGTAGGCTTTAGATATTTTGCCTGTCTTCTTGGGGTAATATTTTCATTGCTTGCCCATTTAATATTTGTCTTAGTTTTGAAATGTCATAGACCTAAATTCTGCCAATCCATCTGTTAAAATCACCAGCTACAACTACCATATATGTGCAAAAGGAATATTTTCTTCTGACTGTTCTAGAAGTATTCTCAATTCACTTAAAACCTCAGGATCATTATATTAAATAGTCATTCTTACTAATCATGGTGGCCACGCTGGGCTGATCATGAAGTACTGGGATCAGCATTTTTAGTTTTTATTTTCGAGTGTTTCAGCGTATAATTTTGAGCACTTGACATATTTTTAGAGAGCTATTTTATATTGTTTGTTTTTGTTATTGTAATCTTTTGTGGAATTCCTCAGAGGGACAGGGACACAGGAGAACAGAAGACCCATTTCATTTGTGGATGATTTCGTCCCAGTCTTTTGTTCAAATACAAACATAACATTATATAACATTATTTGGAAGACTTGCCTGTGGATTTAGTTGATTTGTGGGGAAGAGTACTGTCCGTGTGGATGCCTGTGGAGGTGGCAGGATTTGGTTGGAGTCTGTGGCAGAGAGGCTGGTGGAGCAGTTCTGCTGGATCAGAATGGGGGACTTGCAGTGCAGGAGTTTTGAAGGTGCACTGTCCAGAAGGACATGGAAGGAAGGAAGATATTTGAGCTGTAGTTTGCTGGGACTTCTTAGAGCAGCAGTCTGGTGGAGCCTATGGCTGAACTGCAAGGACATTGATAGGGGGTATCTAGGGAGTTGGTCACTGGAGGGTGGCTGACGTCTGATGGAGGGAACTGGCGGGGCAGCTGCTGGAGGGCAGCTGTTGCTGCTTGGGAGTCCCTGAATCGTCCTGTGGTTTGAGCTGCATTGGAACCAGCAAAATCTGTTTTCTTGAATGAAGAAACCAGCAAGAAGAGTTGTGTGCTGCTGTGAGTCTGCTGAAGAGGATCATAGGATTGCTGAACTATCCCCCCCACATACATCAAATACTGTGAGAGGATTCATGCCTGTCTAAAGCTATGGGGAGAGTCCTCTACAAAGTGCTGAAGTGATTATATGACAGTAAAATTAAAGTAAAGAGAATAGTGAGGGCTAGGAGGGTGAGAGTCTCTTAGTATCCAAGCTGTCTGGGCTGCGGAGGAGAGAGCTCCCCAGTATTTGTCTAAGTTATATTTTGGGACAAGTTACTGACTTTTGATTTGAATACGGATTGCCATTGATGAGTTCTTCATAGATTCAGGACTTGGACTGAGCAAGTCAGTTAAACCAGCACTTTGTCTCTGTTTGAGGAATTTTTGAGGACTTCATTTATAATTATCTATTTGTGTGTCTCTGTGTTTGGGGTGTGTATGTATGTGTGTGTGGAAGATGTGTGGTTGTGAAATTGAGACTACGTTGTGGGTGGGTGGTTGAGGGTTTGGTATTTAAGTTTGCGGGATAATTTGTAATGTTGGGGTGGTTGTGGAGTATTTGAGGATTGTGATTTAGTGGAGGGGGGTTAGTTATTAAAGAAATGTGCTTGGGACAAGGGCCCGTAAGACGCAGTTACTCAGGTGGCAACCTACGGGACCTCTGATCCTTTGAGCTTCCAGCATTGCCAGTTGAGGCCTACTGTAAATGTAGGACCTTGGGGATAGCTCAGAGGGAGGGGCCCAGGGGAGTCTCCCCCTAGTGGCTGCCGGGTGTCTGGGATTTGAGTGATGAGACCAAGGAGACGGCCTGCAGTGAAATGGGAACTTGAATGGGGGTTGACATGCTTAGTTCCCATACCCAAGGGATCCATCTTAGAGTGTGGGCAGATAGCTGGTCTGGTTGCCCCACCTCATGCTGCTCGGAATGTGTTGTGCAATGCCAGGTCGATGAGGAATAAAACTGCCATAATGGCAGACTTGATATCCTTGGTCGACGTGGCTTGCATCACGGAGACCTGGCTGGATGAAAAAGCTGCTCTCATTTTGGAGGGGCACTGCTGGCCGGGTACTCTGTGATGCACAGCCCGAGGAAGGATCGCAGAGGTGGGGGAGGCCATTTGTTTTAAATCTAGCCTGAACCTCACAGTGCTACCTGTAGGTCCTACATGGTCCTTTGAATGTGTGGTCGCCTGAGGTGGTGTTGGTGTGGGCTTCAGGGTTCTCCTGCTTTATCGTCCCCCTGGAATAGATAGGGACTTTCTACAGGAGGTCGAGGAGCTTGTTGCCAGCCGGTTGTTGGAGTCCCCCAGGTGGTTGATTCTGGGGAACTTCAATGCTTGGTCAACAGTGGGCTCTCAAAATTTGGAAGCGATCTCCTTGGGAGCATGGATGCCCTGGTCCTGACACAAAATGTAACAACAGCAACACACTCAGGTGGCCACACACTGGACCTGTTTTTTTCTTTTGGTTTAGATATTATCGACCTCAGTGTAGATCCAGTTGTTTAGTCAGATCATAGCACCATGGGGTTCATGTTTAGGCCCCCCCTCGATGGTCTTGCCCCTGTGGAGATGGTCCAGTACTGGCCAATAAGAGGAGTTTTCTCAGTGGACTTGTTGGCAGTGCTGGATCTATTGGGTGTAGGGGCAGTTTGAGCGACTGGGTCAGAGGAGGCATTGGCAGCCTATAATAGGGCAGTTGGTGTGGCCTTTGACTCAGTCGCCCCCTTTCATGTCTGGCCCCTGTCTACTGGTCAGATACCTCTTTGGTATGATGAGGATCTCTGAGGTTTAAAGATTAGGGGGTGAAGGTTAGAGAGTGGCTGCAGGAGATCTGGCTTGGTAGAGGACAAATTGGCCCTTAAGTTGCATTATGCTGACTATCAGGGGTCAATGTCCCGAAAGAAGGTGGAATTTCTGTCTAAGGAGATTGTTGCAGTGAGAAACAGACCAGCTCAGCTCTTCTGCATGGTGGATGGGCTTTTACATCCTCCCTGTCTAAGTGCTGGGGGGTCAGGTTCTAGCACTAGATGCGAGGAGCTGGTTCTGTTTTTTGCTGACAAGGTATTCTTTGTTAGGGCTGAGGTCTCTTCCAACATCTTTTAAAAGGGATGAAGGGTCCAGCCTGAGTTGTGTCAGAACACTCCTCCTGTCTGGGATGAGTTTGAGCTGGTTGGGGTTGGGAAAGGGGTGGATATAATCTCAAAGCTGTGGCCTACACAGTGTGATTTGGACCCAGGTCCAACCCGCCTTTTGGTTGGGTGTTTGGACCTGACTGGACCTGTGGTTGCTGAGGTCATCTGGAGTTCACTAAGGAGTGGGATCTTCCCATTGGCCCTGGAAGAGGCCTTGGTTATACCCCTTTTGAAAAAGCCCTTTCTGGACCCGGACTACCTCAGCTAATACAGACTGGTCTCAAACCTCCCATTTTTAGGGAAGGTTATAGAAAAGTTGCTGGCTGTGCAGCTTAAGAGACATCTTGCTGCTTCCTCTGCCTATTAGCCTTTCCATTCTGGGTTCCATGAATGGCATAGTATGGAGACTGCCCTGGTGAGGGTGTTGAATGATCTCCTGATGACAGGGGAGAGGATGGACTGTACCATTTTGGTCCTTCTGGACCTCTCTGCAGCATTTAACAGTGTAGACCATGTGGTGCTATTTGACCACCTGCAGTTCTGGTGTGGCCTGTCTGGTAATGTCATCAATTGGTTCAGGTCATACCTGACAGACAGATTACAAAGCGTGACAGTGGGAATTGCCTCATCTAACCCAAAGCCTCTGTGCTGTGGTGTTCTGCAGGGTTCGATCTTGTCGCCCTTATTGTTCACGGTGTACATGCTGCCATTGGGGGATATTATCAGGTGGTACAGGATGGGTTTTCACTGCTATGCAGATGACTCCCATCTGTACTTGTTCTGTGCGTCCAATACCCAGGTGTCGGATTCTGTATTTAACAGCTGCCTGAAGGAAATCCAGTCGTGAATGACTCACAATTGGCTTAAGCTTAACCCTGACAAGACTGAGGTACTGGTTGTGGATCCAGGTCATCGGGGCGAAGGGGGTCTTACCCCACCGACCTAGTGTTGAGGGTTGTGCCCCTAGCCCCCTTTAGACAGGTGAAGAATTTGGGCATGATCCTGGCTGATGGCCTGACACTTGATGCTCAGGTGTCAGCCGTGGTTAGAAGATGATTTTATCATCTCAGGAATATCACTTAAATTTGAGCCCCTGATCCCACCTGAGGACCTGACCATGCTGGTGCATACTTTTGTCACTTCCAGGCTGGACTACTGTAATGCCCTGTGCCTAGGGTTATTCGGAGGTAACCTCTGCATGTTGCAGCTGGTGCAGAACGTGGAAGCAAGATTGTTGACGGGGGTGAAAAGGTATGAGCATATCACCCCGCTCCTCTGCGGACTGCACTGGCTGCTGGTTCGGTAGAGGGTTGTATTCAAGATAGGCCTGTTGACATATAAGACCCTGCACAAAAGGGGTCCTGTCTATCTGCAAGATCTCCTTGTCCCCTACCATCTGGCCTGGGCCCTCCATTCTGCGAGGGAGGCCTCCTGGGAGTTCCTACGATTAGGTTGCAGCATTCTGGGGGATAAAGCATTCCTGGTGGCTGCACCTACCCTGTAGAACTCCTTGCCTGGTTATATAAAGGAGACTTCCTTGGTGGAAGCCTTTAAAAAGGGCCTTAAAACATATTTGTTCCAGCAAACGTTTTATTGATTGTTTTAAAATTATCTGGTTTTATGGGATAGATAGATAATTGTATGCTTCCAGTTATATTCTTTTATATGTATATTTGTGTATGATTTTAAATGTATGGTCTTATTGTATAGTGCCCAGAGTCTCTGGAAATGGGCACTTTAGAAATAAAATTATCTATCTATCTATCTATCTATCTATCTATCTATCTATCTATCTATCTAATCTATCTACCTCATACTCATAGGAGGAATACAGATGATAATAAAAATAATAATCTCTTGACCATTGTGATGGTGCTCAGTCAAATATGTGCTTTCAGATTCTCCTAAGTCAAACTTCTTCACTGTCTGGAAAAAGCCCCCCCCCCCAAAAAAAAAGGTATTAAGTGCATGGTGCCAACCTCCCCGGGTCAATTCCGAAGCATGTAGTTACAGCGACTCCATGGACGTGACCCAACCACAGCAACACACAAAGGCCAGCTACAACCACAGTGAAAGGCAGAGGAACATGACACATCCACGAAAGTGTTGGCAGTGGTGCCGATGGTGCACTACAAAGCTGGGACTGGCAGGTGTGCACCCATGTCTGGTATGAACACGACAGCAGCGATGGCAGTCGTGTCCGTGAAGAGTGCTATGTGAAAGGATCTCCTGGTCATCAGGGGATATACACCTACCTGATGGACTGCGGTGAACTCACCTACTGGAAATGTGTATAGTGGTGGCCATTGCATGGGGCAAACACTAACTGCTGGCTGGGATGAACCTACAATGTTGGACTGAAGTATGAGTACAGGCTGCGGACTGTCAGTGGCATGTCATTAGGTCTGGGTGCCTTTTACCCTTGTTGTGCACTGCTGTCATGTCCATCTTTGCGGTTGCACAGTCCACCCTATCGGGCCACTGTGTGCTTGTCCTTTGCCATGACTGTGCTGTCTGTGGGCCAGGGGGTGTGTGCTCACGATCATTTGCTGTTGGCAGTGTGTGTTTTGCTGTGCGTCACTGGGTGGCCGGTCCTGGTGGGGACATTTGGACTGCAGTTTCTGTTCATCACAGTTGTGGTGGTCAGGATGGTGCGTGTTGGAGTACTCTATGTCGGTGCTTCAGTGTCACTGTAAGGGATGTCGCTGCAGCTGCTGTCGATCCACTCTGGTGCTTCCGGTCAATTCAGAACTCACCTCTCTTTTCAGGGCTCAAGACTTAGCATGATCCCTCCATACATCCTTTGTGTCCAACAAAGATTAGCTGAGGTACAGGTAATTCCAGAATTGTAGCAGAAAGGCCCTAAGGGCTGCAAAACTGAATTAGTTTGCCTCCAGTCTTCAGAGCAATATGAATTTGTAGATCAATTCCAAAGGGTTATTCACTCTATTCTATATCTCCCCTCCCATGTGTATTTCTCTACGCCAAAGCTCACTAACTCCTTTGTTGTCATTTCCAACCTGCTGAGGTGGCTGCTGCTTTCAATGTGCACTTTACCATTTGCCTTTCCCTTCCCCTATTCTATCCTCCTTCACCCACCTCTTCCCCTCCCTAATTTGTCCTCTTTCTCTTTTTCTCCTGTTGCTGCATCTTAGATCTTGTCTGCCTTGCTTTCTTTTTTTTAAAATATAGATTTTTATTTTATTTTGACATAAAACATTACATTCAACTTCAAAAATTATGCATCACATTTGTTGTGGAGATTCCATAAGACATCTTAAAAAATCAATTAATTTTGTATAGACAAGACTGTTTATTATATCTCAGGTAAGGTTTCACAAGAGTTTGCTCTCTATTGCTACAGGTCCAAGCTCGTTTCTTGCATACTCTATGATGAAATATGTAGTATTCCAAATATTCCCCACACCCTAAGTTCCAGGCACGGCTCTTCCCAACTCTGGGACGCCTCCAGAGAGCAACCAAACCAAATAGAGGGAGTCTATTCCCACCTATGTGTAGGTCATAAACTAGATGGGATTCATCATCTCCCTTACAGAACAAAATCTTGGTAGTGTTCCAACTGTTATACAACCCATTTGACCCATCTAGTATTAAAAGTGTTCATCATGTTATTCATTTTATATGAGAGACGTTCTAAAATATATGCCTCATAAGTGAGTTTTCTCCAGGATGCTTTAACCGGGGCTATCTCAGTAAGTCAGAGTCTGGTTATAACTTTTTTAGCTATTAAAATTAAGAGTGAGATGAGTTTATATTGGGACCAGTTAATCCAACTGCTCCACGGTAGCGTCGCCGTCATGACAAATCTCAGTGTAAGCAACTGTGGGATAGAAAATATATTATCGAGTTCCATAAGAATGTCTCTCCAGTAGTCAAGCAGGAGTGGGCATGACCATAGTATATGTTCCTGGCCTGCAGGAGAGTACCCACAACCCCTCCAGTAAAAACTCTTAGTCTGCCTTGATTTCTATCAATACTTCCAAATGCCAAATCCCCGATCATCTTGATCACACACTCCTCAAACTTGCTGACCCTCTCTCTCCTGCTAAATCTCTCCTTTTAACTTGGCTCTGTTCTTCATTGGTGGAAAAATACAAAATTCATCCCCCTCCAGAAAGGGTGTGAAAACCTCATTCCTGCAAATTACTGTCTAATTTCTGTTCTTCCCTCTATGTCTAAACTACATGAAAAACCTTTTTTCTCCCAACTCTCCAGCTTTCTGAACTCCTCCTTGTTCCTCTGTCTCTCTCTCCTTTCTAGTCTTGTTTCCTTAATGTACACTTTACAGCATCTTCCCTGCTTCATCCCACTCACTGTATTCTGAAGGGGATGGATAATGGGCATGTTTCTGCTGAAATTTTAATCAGCCTTGCTATGGTTTTTCACTCTGTAACCCACCCATAGAGATGCTGCAAAATGAAATTTCACTGGTAAAATTGCCAAAATTCCACTGTTCTGTGAAATTTTTTGCCGGATGTAAAGTTGCAAAATTTGCCTGTGAAAAGTGGAATTTCAACACAAAATGCACAGTTTCACCAAAAACAGCAAAATTTCACCCGAATTTCACCATTCATTGGGCAAAATTTTACATTTAGTAGGTGACATTTCACATTCCACAAGCAAAATTCCACATTTCACACCTGCAAAATATTTCATGAAATGAAATTTCCTAATTTCACACATCCCTACCCACCCATTATGTTTGGAAAAGCTGAAATGTTCTGGGCTCACAGTCTCTGCATTTAATGCTGGGCTTGCAGTCTCTGCATTTAACTGGTTTTGTTCCTGCATCACTGAACATAACCAGTCTGTCCAGGTAGAGTAGTCTCTTATTTCTCTTCCCCACTAACTCTGTTGTGCCCCAAGGGTCTATCATGGGGCCTATACTTTTCTTTGTTTCCCTCAATGACTTCACCGCAGCCTATGTGAATTTCCATATGTACACTGATGATACAATACTTTATGCCACTGCAGCCTCCTCTCCACTGTTAGAGTAGTCATTGCAGAATGACTTTGACAGTGTTCAGTGCTGGTTCTGCACAAACCAACTATCAAGGAAGGCCATGAAAACTGTATCTATGCTGTTGGACATGCACCAATACCATAATAGTCTTATCTGGTCCCCTGTTTGTACAGCACTTAATGGTGCCCCTCTTGAAGTTATCTCTTGCTTCATATGCCTTAATGTGTGTAGTTAGAGAGCCGTCTTAACTTCTCAGTCCACATTAAGGCCACCATTATGAAATTACACCCAAAATTAGGACCATCTGCTAGAACATATCCTGCCTTCAACTCCTGGCCTAGAATGAGATCTTGCAACTGTTTGACTATGCTGTACTGATCTATGCAGATGCCCCCAAATCTATCCATGTCAGGTGGGACCCTTTCTTTCATTGCCATGTTGCCCCAGACTTTCTTCCCTTCATTCATTACCATACCCCATGTCAACCTCTCTCCCTCCTCTTTTTAATTTTTTATTTTCTCTTTATGCCCCCTTCTTGCTGCTGAACTCCATTTCTTCAGGAGTCTCCAATGGCCTTGTTCGTCCCCGCTCCTGCTAGCCGGCGACCAGTGCAGTCCATCCCCCCATGAAGCCTTGGATATTCTCCCCAGGTGGGTATGGGGTGGGGCCCTTACACCTCGATGGGACTATGTTTCGTCAGGAGATGCTGATACTGGCTCCGGTAGGGGCATTGGGGATCATGGCCAGGAGCTCCGTCTACTGGGAGTCCAGCAGGGTATTTCCTAGTTTTCTGGTGTACTCCCCCCCGAGGGTGTAGACACATGAGGAGAGCCAATGGGTGAGGCACGTATTGATGTGCAATCTCCTCCCCGACTCTCGGTCTGTGTCCTCCCCTTCCCACTTGGCTGTCCCTGCTGCACCGACGCCTGTGGTCACCCAGGTGGTAGTATAGCAGCGGGACAGGCAATCCTCCCCATCCCGGAGAAGGAGAGTGGCTGATGGGTGCTCAATCCTTCTCTCCCCGGCCGGCCCTCCAGTTACCTGAGTTCATTCCAGAACCCGGGTTGCTGGCGCTGCGAGCGGTAAACCTACCGTTGTGCTGAAAGGCCGGCCTCTCTCTCCTCTTTAATGTATGGTTAGTATTCAATGAAACTATTTAATCTACTTTATTTGCAAAAAAGAGTACTTAATATTTAATTTTATTAGTAATTTGGATGGGAGACAGGCTCTGAATGGTTTTCTGGGATAGTAGTCTTATTGGTACTACCATAGATTTTTACATGTTTAGGTCATATCTAGAGACTCCCCCAAAAATATTTATTTCATGTAACAAGGCATGGAAAAAACTTCTTGGGTTGGTGAGAAAAGTCAAAATATCATCTGCATAAACATTCAGAGTTAACTGGAGATTGTGTAACATAATTCTGAAATTATTTTATTATTTCATATTCTGGTAACAAAAGTCTCTATACAAGGAATAATAATTAAGGTGGATAGAGGGTCACCCTATCTAACACTGTTCCTAATTGCAAAAGAGTGAGTTAGAAAAAAAATTCACTTTAAAGGCTGAGTTAGGGTTACTGTACATTAATTTAATAAGACCCAAAATTATTTGTGGAAATCCCCATTTTTAAAACATTGAAACAGAATAGACCAGGAAAGGAGGTAACTGCTTTTGTTATGTCCAGTGCTACGACAATTTTTATGTTGGCGCACATGCGCAGCCAACATCTTGGGATAGTGCAGATTTGGAGGCACGGTTGCTATTGGGCGAATGCAGGGCACGCACCAGTAGGTATGTTCCTCATTCCCCAATCAGCCTGCATGCCGGCGCCACACCACCCAGGCAAGCACATCTAAGGAAAGGTCCACTGCAATGCAAGCAAAGCTCATCACATGCAGCAGACCCTTCCTATGTGCTCGCCAGCTGGAAATGTGGTGGCACATTGGTCGCTAAACTGCCGACTTCGGGGTGCCCAATCCCCTGGTCGGCTTATTCTGCCCAAGTATGTGCTTATGGGGGAGACAACTCCCCATCGGCAGAATGTGTCTCCCCCCTCGCTTTCATTGTTTGCCGATGTGGGTGCCCAATCCCTGTCGGCATCCGTCCCCACCTTTCCCAGTTTAATGTGCCGGCCAGAGGCCTCCCCATCGGCTTGATATCCCAACTTTCTTCTGTGTGCGATGGGGATGCCCAATCCCTGTCAGCTACTGTACCTCTCAAAAAGAAACCACCTGTAAAAAGAACTGTCCATGATGTGTTTTTTAGTACCTGTAAGCAGAAACGGTCCTCGTAGTCTCCCTATCCACCACCCGCACCTACCCACTGCACACCCTGCCTCCCCACACACTCCCTCACCCCATACTTACCTCCAGAGCTCAGCATGACAATCTTCGGTGGACCGGGAACACGTCTTCACTCTTCAAAGCTGACCACGAACTGAGGAAATGCTGGTAAGTTGTATAATGGAATAAATAGCGTTTTTTCAACTTTGATGCATATCTCGGGCATTTTTTGGAATTTTTGCACCAAATTTTCAACATGGGATTTTTTGGACCCCTCCTCATGAATTCTGTCACAGTTATGATGTTAATTGGTCCTAAAAGGTAATTCTCAGTTACTGCGCAGAATCACGTTTCAGGACCTATTAACTCAAGGACAGTGGCAGTGTTCATGAGTCGGGCTCTCAAAAAGCCTATGTTGCAAATTTGGTGGAAAAAATCCAAAAAAATGGTTGTTTTACGAGCATGCATTGCACAGTTGCTATGCACACTCGTAACTTCGCGAATTCACAATATTTTCATGCCAGATTTTCAACATTGTCATTTTTCTACACCTCCTAGTGAACAGTACAGCTGTCATTTTCCACATCCTGGCTGAAATGTGTTTCCACACTCCCAACACACAACACCATGGTTGCTGTGGGAAATCAGTGTTTGGGGCAGATTACGAAAATGACAGTGATACTGTTCATGAGCAGAGGTCCTAAAATGCCTATGTTGAAAATTTGGTGATGATATTCAGTAAAATGACTGTGTTACGAGCGTGCATTGTGCAGTTTACACGCACACTCATAACGTTGTGCATTTGTGCTATTTTCACTCTGGATTTTTACCACTGGCATTTTTTCACACCTCTTGATGAACAGTACTGCTCTCATTTTACATATCCTGCCCGAAATGTGTTTTCACATGTCTGGCGCAGAATAGCGCAGTCGCTGTGCAAAATCACTTTTTGGGACAGTTTGAGGAAATGACAGTGACACTGTACATGAGCAGAGGTGCTAAAATGCCTATGTTGAAATTTTGGTGCAGGAACTCTGTAAAATGACTGTGTTACAAGTGTGTGTTGCACATTTCCCATGCACCCTCGTAACTTCGCAAATTTGCAATACTTAAATGACACATTTTCACCACTGCCATTTTTTTACACCTCCTTATGAACAGTTCAGCTGTCATTTTTCACATCCTGCCAAAAATGTGTTTCCGCACTGCACCACCAAAGCCAATGCCAGCGAGACAACATTCGGCATTGACAAATGCTTGTTTTTCTTCTGTGATGGCTATCAATGAAGGCACAGGTGTTGTGATAAATAAAATAATGGTCCAGACCATTTCTAAGCCCTCATAAATAGATCTCTCTTTCACAAATCCTTTTTCATTTTCATTTTATTTTAAAATGAAAGCCAATGGACAGTAAACGTCCATTTCCAAAGGTGACCATGGACAAAGTACAAAGAAAACAATGAATCAGTGACATATAACAACAGAAGCAAACAGTCAGTGCAAAGAACAAGTAGATGAAATTCAGTGGCTACTACAGGTGTCAGGCATGCTGATAAAGTTTCTTAAAGCTGTAACAAAGGATTTATAACTCACTGAAGTCCTGCTAGGTCAAGGTAGAGAATTCCAATAAGTACAGAGGGCCACATATTCAAAAGTCCAAGGCTGCATCATACAAGTGCCTGTACCATGCAGCTGTGATGTGCCAGCACATAATAATGGTATATTCAGAAAATGCGCCATGAGATGCGATCGCGCATGTCTGGCTGAATATCCCAAACATGTCTGGCTGAATATCCCAAACATGCGCGATCATGCAGTGGGAGATGCACGGCAGGTGTCCTGGGCCCAATGCAGAGCATAGAGATATGTGTGCTAGGCAGCCACATGTGTATTGTGATATTCAGCTGGGATATGCAAATGCCCTCATTGCACATTCTCAGCCCATTCCCCACATGCACAGCTCATTACTGGAATGTATTCAGGACATTTGTATACCCCAGGCATGCACAGTTCCAGCTTTGCAGGGCTGCCCCACCACCCTACAAGGGTGAACAGGAGGCACTGCAGCCTAGCAGGCAGGTGTGATGAAATGTTTGTGTGCGGGTGGGTGAACTGCATTGCCCTGGGTACAGTGCTATTACCCATAGCCATGTACAGGGTCAGACTGGCATATAGGGGGCCCACTTGGACAGTGGCCACAGGGGCCCACCTGGACAAGCAACAGGGGAAGGCATAAGGTGACACTGTCTGATTGGTATACCGCATGCATGTGATACACCAGCTCTGTATGCAGTGTACAGTCACCTGCAGTACCCCCACACCTCTATGTATGAGAGGAACATAGTGATAACTGCAAGGAATGGCAGTGTGCAGGGGGTGACCAGGTACCCAAGTGGGTGGAATCAACCTGTGTGCACCTATGGTGTACCACCATGGGTGTGTGCCACAGGTCAGTCCCTGGCCCATGCCATGCTGCCACTCGTACCACCAGGCTACCTGGGCACCATTGCCCCAGATGTCACCCTGGTTGCATACCACCACTGGGTGGTGCCCTGCAAGCCACATGGGTGCATGTCATGGCCCCTGGTACATGTGCTGCAGTGTGGCCATCTGCTCTGCTGGTGTGCTAGGGGGGCACCCTATAACACTGGCATGTGGCAGCTAGGTGTCAATGTCCTTGGTACAGTGTGGTGGATGGCTCTCTGGGTGGTGCCTGTTGTGTGCAGGCATCTGTGGCTTTGGGTACTTCTGCCCTGGCTTGACTGCTGTGTATTGGTGCCTGGAGCACATCCTGGTGCACCTCCAAGGGCTATCTCAAGATGGCCTGTCTGCAGTTCTACTGCCTTCCTTTGGGTGGCTGGCCAATTTAGGCCATCCTTTTGTCTATCTAACTTTGCGCGGCACACTTCTTTGATGCACGACACATGCGCTGCACATATTGGCTAAATATATGGATGTGCGGCATATTCATGTACATGCCCCTTTTTTATGCACCACATGCATTATTTCTGCATAATCAACATTTTGGAAACGTGGACAAATTCTCCTCCTTGAATATCGTGCTCAACATTTTCTGAGATGCACTGCGCATCTCCATTTTGGGCAGTACATGTCCTTTGAATATGTAGGCCAAATTCTGTAATAGAAAGCAACTTATCCATTGTTTTTAGAACAGTTAGGTAATTTTACACATAGGCTGTTTGATGATCTTGTTTTAATATTTAACAAAGTTGGTCTTTCCACCAGTAATTTTAATTTAGTTGGCAATTGTCCATTTACCATCCTCTATGTACAGCAACCCATTGTTTATTGATTATTTGTTGCAAAGTAAACAATCTGAAATGCTGTATAAACAGCAAATATGGCAATCTAATAAAAGATCAAATACAAACATACAAGCTTTTTTTACTAAATAGAGAATAGTGCATGGGCAACCATGCACAACCAGCCTATTGTGCTACAGAGAAGTTCTGATTATCTCAGGGTCTGAGGTAATCAGAACCCTGAGGTGGCCCAATAGGTTGGTTGGGCATGTGATTGCCCGTGCACTATTTTTTAGTGTATAGTCTGCATTTCTACTTTGGACTAACTAACTAAGGTACGCTGCCATTTGAATCTCAAGCCAGGCTGTTTCAGCGGCTCCCTCATTGGCCATGGCTTTCCTGGAAGACTTCTGATTGGGCCAGCCACGAGAAGAATCGCTCCCGATTGGTGCGCCTTTCTGCCCAGTTCTCTAGCTTGAATTTGGGTAGCTGGGGGCTCGTAGCTCTGTCCTTGTCTGCATGGTTTTTCAAGATTGCGGTATAATACAATATTGAACTGCCTTGAATTGATCTAGATCTAGAATGTCTAGCTAATCTGTATGATAGCGAATTTGCTTCAATATAGAAATAGTGTGATTTCATAACACAGTACATGCTAGCTAAATTTCTGCAGTGTAGGAAAGTATGTGTTTCATTCACCTGCCAAAATCCTGCCTCTCCTGCCTACACTTGCTCTTTACTTTTTTTCCTTTGTATATTTTCTCTACCGTGACCTTAGGCACCTGCTACCTAACCCCTGTATTCCTTTATCCCTCCCACAACCTGCTTTCTAATTAAGCACCTCCATCTCTGCAGCATCAACTCGAACTTGATCCTGCCCTTCCCTCCTGCTGAAACCTTACACTGTACCTTCTGTCCTCCCCCTCTCATGTCCCATTCAGACCCCTCCCTCAGCAACACTTAAGTGCTCAGCCATTGTGTTCCCCTTGATCACCCTCACCCCCCAGTGACTCTCTGTCACCAGCTCCCCTTCCCACTCGTACTTTTAATCACACTCACTTTCTGTTTGTTTTCTCCTCAGATCGAGCACCCCAAGCGGCGACAGCACATCAGGTGATACTTACAGCTGCTCCATCAGCTGCCTCCTCCCCGGACTCCACCACCCTCGTCAGACCGGCCACCTGGTCCCGACTGCTGGACTAACTAACTAAGGTACGCTGCCTTTTGAATCTCGAGCCAGGCTGTTTCAGCGGCTCCCTCATTGGCCATGGCTTTCCCGGAAGACTTCTGATTGGGCCGGCCATGAGGAGAATCGCTCCAGATTGGTGCACTTTTCTGCCCAGTTCTCTAGCTTGAATTCGAGTAGCTGGGGGCTTGTAGCTCTGTCCTTGTCTGCATGGTTTTTTGGGGCTCATAGCTTTGTCCTTGTCTGCATGGTTTTTCATCCCACACCCCCGCCCCTCCCAGGCCACCTTTAAATACTCCTGCTGCCCCTCCTTCTACAGAAAAGTCCCCTCCTCATTGGCTCTTGTCTCCCTGCTAACACCTTTGAACTCAGGGCTCCAAGATTAGGTAGCACACCTGCACTCTACTCTCTGCCTGCCTGCTTGCCCAGCTTGACCTAACTACTATCATGAGCAGTATAACTTCGTTAGTCTCATTTGCTTGTCTAATCGCTTTATGCTGGTATGTGGACTGGGTGACAGCTGGGGCCCTCCAACACCCTGAGGGTGAATGTTCACCTCCCCCTCCAGCCCACATTGAACCAGAACCCTTGACTATACTTCTCTACACCCCTTGTCTGCCTAAACGTGATACAGCTATGCTTGGGTACTGGCTTCATAAACGACTCAGTACCCACAATGCTACCTCGGTCCTTGGAATTTTATCTACCGACACCTTGCCCTGGATAACTGTCTCCACTCTCCTTCTGCTGCTCCAGGCTGGGGACATTGAAACCAACCCTGGACCTGCACTGCATTCTCCCACGAAAGAATCAGCAGCATCTATACCTTCTATGAAAGGTCTAAAAATAGTCCACATTAACATTCGCAGCCTACGCCCCAAAATGGTCGAATTGGAAGCCTGGGCTATACGAATGGTCCCCGACATCCTATGCATATCCAAATCCTGGCTAAAACCTGGCATCAAACAGCAGGAGATGGCCCTCCCAGGCTATGGCAACTTTAGACATGATAGGATTGGCAAAAGGGGGGAGGGGTAATGATCTACTACAGAACAGGCCTTAACGTCACTCTCCTCCCAACTCCTGTCTCCTCACCTCATCCCGTTGAGTCCCTGTATGTGACACGTACACTTGGAAATGTTAAAAAACTCACCATAGAGTGTATATAGGTGCCCCCCAGCCTTGCCGCGTCTAGCCTGCTTCCCCTCCTTGCATCCTTAGGCAGCCTCCCAAAGCACGACCTCATCCTATGTGGGGACTTTAACATTGACTGGCTCCACCCCAATACTGGAAATGCACGTACATCACTTGCTGATGGTAACCTCACCCAGTTAATCCATGACCATACACATGTCAACCCAAAATCTGGCAATCATACCTTGCTAGACTGGATGGTCACCAACTGCCCACTTAAAGTCAAAGCTGCTGGCACACTCTCAGATTGCCTAAGTGATCACTCTCCCACCTTCTGTGTATGGAGAAACAACTATACCAGCCCTCCACCCAAGATTTCCCCAGTGAGGGATATGACCAAGTTTGACATCAACAGATTCCTGTCATCCATTAGCATTACAGATTGGAGCCCCATTAATACACTTCCCGACATAAACCTAGCCCTAGACTTCCTAATCTCCACTCTCACCAAAATAGTTAACCAACACACCCCTAAGAAAAAATGCAGATCCAAAGGTGTTTAAGCCCCGTGGCTCTCCGGGGATATCAGATTCCTTATGACCCTCCACGATAAAGCATGGAAAATGTATAAACAAAGTGGACTCCTCTTGGACTGCCTTATTTACAGACAGCTCAGGAATAAATGTAAAATTCGGTACATAAAGCTAAGAGATACCACCTTAAATCACTCCAAACCGAGCACCTTAGTAATCCCAAGGAATTCTGGAGACAAATTAACTCTCTAGTACAAGGAAAGAGTGTAGAAAATCCAAGCTCTATTACTGTCAATGACTCCACCCTTGATGACCCACTCTCCATAGCCACTGAATTTAACAATGTCTTCACTGACCTACAAAAATACACCTCAATCTTCCACAACTCCCCACCACCTCACACGACTCCCCCGCTTAACCTAGTGGGTCATCCTGAATTCCATTTTAAACTTGCCACACTCAAAGAGGTGCAGCAACTTCTATCCAATTTAAAATCTGAGGGCTCTCCCGGATATGACTCACTGGAACCAAAATTTCTTAAGCTAGGTGCCCCTGCTTTAGCTCGCCCCATCTGCGATTTGTTTAACCGGTCCTTCCTTTCCAACATTTTGCCAGATAAGTGGAAGGTAGCAGTCATAGTTCCAGTCCACAAAGGGGTACCTAACTCCATAATGGAAAACTAGCGCCCTATATCTCTTCTCTCACACCTAGCTAAAATACAGGAGCGTATAGTGCATAACCATCTACAAGAGTATATTGAGTCCAACAATCTGCTATCTCCCTGTCAACACGGCTTTAGAAAGAGTCACAGTACTATCACTGCACTCATAAAAGTAACTTCTGACATCTTCCATGCTATGGATAAGGGCCAGGCCACTGGAGCCATATTCATGGATCTCACAAAAGCATTTGACCTCGTGAACCACAAGGCTTCTGCTTCAATGGCTGCATCTACTTGGCCTGGACAACAGTTCACTGCTTCAGATCAAGAGCTATCTATCTGATAGATCCCAGAAAGTTAAATGGAATGGTTCCCAGTCTGAACAAAAAACAGTTTCCCATGGTGTCCCTCAAGGCTGGGCCCCATGCTATTCTCGCTCTTTATCAACGACCTCCCCAAATTCTGCGGGGAGCCACAGTTCATCTATACGCAGACGTTGCCATCATCTACCACTCCTCTCCAGCTATAGATCAAATCAATCAAGACCTTGCATCAGACTTCGCCTCTCTGGAAGACTGGTTACAGTCTAATCATCTTATTTTCAACTCAAAAAACACAAAATGCATGGTCTTCCACCATCGATCTAAGCATAAACCTAGTCCTCCTTCCCTCAGCATCTCCACTATCAAGGAAAACTAGTTAGAGGTGGTCCACTCCTTCAAATATTTATTTATTTGCTTTTGTTGACCAGGTGGGTACACTAGACATAGGAATGCCTATTTTCAGGTACGACCCGGGAGGATACAAATGACGTACAAAACATCAGTGTGACGCAGCACACATAAACCATACAATAAATAGTTAGCCAGAAGAGTATAAAACATCTCAAACCTTAATATGATTATGATAATACGTGAGCAAGCAAAATAGGTTGTGTGGAGACATGGATAACAGGATCATAGAGAAAAAATGAGATAAGTGCCACTAAGGTCAGGAGATTCCTGTGGATCCTTACCAAGTAGCTAATTGGCAAGTCCAAGATAACACAGTGACTGTGGGGAGGCAGCGGGGAGGGGGTGGAGTAGGAGAGGATAGATTAGAGAGATATCTGGGTGTTACCTTA
This sequence comes from Neoceratodus forsteri, assembly GCA_016271365.2. Lineage (NCBI taxonomy): Eukaryota > Metazoa > Chordata > Ceratodontiformes > Ceratodontidae > Neoceratodus > Neoceratodus forsteri. The sequence goes on along the minus strand of CM057450.1, from coordinate 1,731,512,715 downwards.
GACTCCGCCCTCTCGCTCAACTCCCATGTCTCAAACATTAACAAAAACCTCAGCCAGAAACTCGGACTCCTCTATCGCATACGCCCGCACCTCACACTTGCCTCCTGCCAAAAAATAGCCACCACATCTCTCCTCCCCCTCTTATCCTATGCTGCACCCATCCTTCTTGGCAATAACTCCACCTCCATGTCCCTCCTCTCTCAGGCCTACCACGGGGTTGGATGCTTTGCCTTGGGCCCCTACCCGCTCTCACCATTGTGATGTTCTCGCCTCTCTGGGGTGGTCCTCATATGAAGCAAAACTGAGATACTCCACTCTGAGCATCATGTTCAAGCTAGTCCACAACTTCACCCCTCCTTGCCTCAGAGAACTTATTTGTCTCAGACAAATAACATGCTCACTTCACTCTGCCTCTCTCCCCCTGCTCATTGTACCTAAATCACGTCTTGCTGTATCCAGACGCTCCTTCTCTTATGCTGCTATAACAGATTGGAACTCCCTCCCACCCTCCGTTCTCTCCTGCTCCTTTCTCTCACATTTCCAGACACATCTGTCTGCTTTCCAATCTAACTCGGCTACCTGTTCTTGCTATAATTGAAGGGTGCCTGTCCAGAAACTCCTACTCCTCCCACACGGCTGCCGCCTTATGCCTTTCCTCCCTCTCACCCACTTCTGCTCCCTCCTAGCATAACACTGAAAGTAGTATGGATGGAATCACTAATCCAAGTCATTCCCATGTTATATTGCTACAGTTTAATACAAAGTTTGTACTATAACTGCAGTGCATATAGCCTCCTCTATCTAGACTTGCATCGCTTGGCAAAAACAAAGTCTGAAATTGATTGTTTGTATTATTGCAATATCTTGTCTTGACATGTTCTCTGCCTAATGCCAACATTGTAACAAGTGAACTGCATTGATGATTTTACCTGTAACCTCACGGTTGTTCCACAACCCCAGGTCGACCCTGAAAAAGGGACTGTAATTGTCTCAGTGGACTTACCCAGTTACCAAAACTCAAATAAATAAATAAATAAATTTCCAATTGGGTTCTTACCCTTTTCAATTTTTAAAATACAAAACAAAAAAAAAGTTTGTTGCTCTGTCGTGTTCGTCAAGTTAGGGCTGGTTGCTAGGTGTTGTGCATTGTTACTAGGGAGCAGACAAGCCCATCTTTGATGCGCAGCATTCTATTGGCTGTCAATCCAGTGTGGGAGGGATTTTCAACAAAAATAAAATGGCGGCTGCAGTTCTCGCTAAGTGAGAGGGACTTGGTTTGGGGATCTCTCATTTTCTTTTTAACTCAAACTATCTGGTTGAGCCTGCATTTTAAAATATCTGGTTGATCCTGTGTCTTGTGAGGCTCGGATGCGACTGCTTCTACTGTCGCCACAGGGAGTGTGGAGCCTGCTGTTTTCCACCCAGTAAGGAAAGGGTTAACTCTGTCAGTACCGCGGGCAATAGCAATTCCTAAACTATTGCTCACAGTGCAGTGTAAGGACCTCTAGAGCTTTTCAAAGTGTTGTTGTACCACACTGTTGTACAATCACGTTCAATGATCTTTTGAACCGTGGTACAGCAATGTTTTGAGAGGCTCTGATTTCTATGCACAACAACACCTTACTATACACTATGTGCCAGATATTCAAAGCAGTTGCACCTGGTGCAACCAAGTTGCGCCGGCGCAACCCCAGCAATGTGCCCCAGTGCGATATTAAACAGGGAGATCTGCACAGTGCAAGTCCTGATGCGCAGGGGCACAAAGGTAATTTATGCAGCACTAATGCAGGGGATGTGTCAATGCATATGTGGCACATCCCAATATTCAGCCTGGGATGTGCGGCGCATATGCAGGCACAGCCCTGAGTTGCGCTGCATATGGGGGCTCACAGTTGAGCCGGAAAAAAAGGCTCAAATCCAGGCCACTCACAGGTGGGTTGCTGTAATGCAGCACGCAACACAGCACCCGCCAGCTGTGAGTGGCCACCCGACCAGCAGGGACATCAGCCACATGCACCCACACCCTCCCCAGTGGAACAGTGGCCTCCCCCTCCTGTTTGCCTGATCGCAGGCAATACTGATATAGATGTATTACCTGGTGGTCTAGTGGATCCCCCCTCCCAGCCGTATGCCCAGTCATGGACAGTTGAATAGTAATACCCAGCCCAGTGGTCTAGAAGTCTCCTCCCTCCCACCTGTAAGCCCGATCGTGGGCATTTGTAATGCAGTACAATATCTGGTGGTCCAGTGGTACCCCTCCCACCGCCCTGTCAGCCCAATCATGGGCATCAGTCCCAAACATGTATCCCGGTGGTCCACTGGTACCCCCCTCCCCTCCCACCCACAGAGGACCCTGGCCACCCAGTTCCCACCCTTCATCATTGGCAGGCGGCTGCACCCGCCTGCATACTGCCCGGCCACCTGCCGAATGACAGCTACAGTTTGATCTGTTAGCCTGTTGGTGCGTAGTGTGTACCAATGGGCTTGCAGACCATATTGTACCACACTGGCACAAATATGTGACTGAACCACTCACATATTTGTGCCGGTGTAGTACAGTATGGTCTGCAAGCCAATTGCTACACACTGTGCACCAATAGGTTTACAGATCACATTGTAAGCTGTCATTCGGTGGGCGGCTGGGTGATATGTGGGTGGGGTGCAGCCACCCACCGATGACAGAGGGGGGAGCTGGGTGGCCAGGGTCCTCTGTGGGTGGGAGGAGAGGGGGTACCACTGGAAGACCGGGGTACGTGTTTGGAACTGATGCCCACGATCGGGCTGACAGGGGAAGGGAGGGGGGTACCACTGGACCACCAGGTATTGTTCTGCATTACAAATGCCCGTGATAGGGCTTACAGATTAGAGGGAGGGGGACCACTAGACTGCCAGGTTGGGTGTTACTCTTCAACTGCCCATGATCAGGCACATGGGTGGGGGTGTCCACTGGACTACCAGGGACTCATCTTACTACGTCAGCAGCTACAATTGGCACCAGGTGCATTGCATCAGGCAGACCTGCACACCACATGCAAATGGGGCCATAATGACATGCAAATGGCCCCATTTGCACCATGCATACATCATGGCCTCATTTGCATGTACACTTCTAAATATCACAGGTGCTGCGCCCAGCATTGAATATGGCACAGAATGCGCCATGCGTAAGTACAATGCGCTGGCACAGTCACCAGACAGGGAGGTCCGGGACTGCTCCAGCACAAATGGAAAGGAAAGCTAATGCTGTTGAGAGAAGGAAGATAGATATCCAGAAGAAAGTGATTTTCTCTTCTGAGTGTGCTGGACTTAACACTTTATTTTCCTTTCTGTGACTTGACAGTGCTTTCTTTCCTTTTTTTTGTTATCATTTTTGCTTTTGGAAGTTTATTTTGGACTTTTTCTGAATTAAGAAATAAAATGATAAATGCAATAATTTGTACATTTTTATGCACCAAAGTTCTGTCTGTGTGTCTGTCATTGATCTCACACTTCCACACTGGCGTCAGAGGTGGGATCTTCCTGGTACACTAAGGCTGCTTGGGGAGTGCTACCAGGGGGCATTGTCACATATCAGCACCCTGACAGATGGAAGAAAGGGAACAGACAGTAACTTGTGCAGGACATCTTACCAGATCAGTAAGAGAAAGAACTGGTCTACCCTTGTTGCCTGGGTTGGATCTTGGTCCAGGACACAAAATGAAGAAGGACAAGGAGGAAGAGGTTCTACCAGAAGAGAAGAAGAATCCAGAGGCTTGGATGGCAGCAGTACCTGAAGATCCAGGTGACTTGTTAAAATGGTTATGCCTACGACAACTGGACCTGGAGCAGCAGAGGGAAGAGGATCGATGATAGATGGAAGAGGACCGAAGGATGCAGGCTGAGGACTGGAGACAACAGGATGAGAAATGGCAGGATACCTTGAAAGCCACTCAGGAGATGAGTCAGGGTCATACAGATCGAGCAGGACCCTGGGATATCAAGCTTACAAAACTTACAGAAATGGATGACATCGAAGCCTAGCTAACCACTTTTGAGCGGATAGCAGTGACATGTACCTGTCCCAGGGACCAGTGGGTAATCAGGTTGGTACTTTGTCTTTCGGGGAGAGTACTACTTGTTTATAGCCAGTTAAGTCGGGCTGATGCTAACAACTACGATAGAGTTAAGGAAGAGGTACTAAGAAGATACAACATACATACTGAAACTTATAGGCAGCGTTTTCGACAACAAAAAATGTCAGCATATGATACCCCTAGAGAGACTTATGCAAGGCTAAGGGATTTTTGTGGGAAGTGGTTGCAGCCAGCTACTAAGACTATTGACCAAATAATGGAACTGGTTATAATAGAACAACTTATCCAGATATTACCCATAGATATTCAGTTATGGGTCAAAGAACACAAACCTGAATCTTCAGAGGCTACAATTAAATTAGCAGAAGATTATCTGGCTGCTCGTCCTTCTAGACCAAGGAGGCCACCTAGTAACCCAGTCCCAGTTCAACCACCAGCCAGAGCTTTTGTCCTTAACAACAGAAATACTAACTATGGTCAAAGACACCAAGGGGGTAGAATTCCATATACAGAAATAATATGTCATGGGTGCCTAGAAAAAGTGCATAGGGTTCGAAATTGCCCCCATAAGACAAATGTGACTTATTTATCTCTTGTGAACATCAGATATGTGATTTCAGTAGGTATTGGTGACCAACAGACTTTGGGATTGTAAGACTCAGGGAGTAAGCAGACCTTGCTAAGATCTGACTTAGTCTCTGAAGGAGAATTCACTGGTAATGATACCATGGTGAGATGTGTTCATGGTGACATTCATTAATACCATACTGGCACTATAAAATTAACTGTGGAGAATGAAAGTCATCAAATTGTGGTTGGTTTAGTACCTCGCCTACCAGTACCGGTCATTATTGGACATTACTTTCCCCATTTTGATAAACTGTTACAAAACCAACCAACATCTCTTAAAACAGTACATGTGGTGACTAGACCGCAAGCCAAAGCACAACAATTAGGAGACATATTTTCTTTTGAAGAGGATTATTTTTTATGAAAAACGGAAGGCAAGAAAATCAAAACAAGAAAAAAGAAAGGAGAAAGTAAGGTGGCATGGAACTCATATTATGGAAGGGATGGAGATTATACTTGAACTATCATCCTGTGAAATACAACAGGATCAACTGCAGGATGAGACATTAAAACCATTTTTCTTACAGGTGGGAAAAGAAACACAACCTGGACATTCTAATTTTGTAGTAAATAAGGGTGTTTTGTATTGTGTAACTAGTGAACTTGGTACTAATCAGCAGATAGAACAGCTTATGGTCCCAAAGAAGTATAGGGAGAAAATAATGCACCTTGCACATAAAATTCCTGTGGCAGGGCATGAAGGGAATGACAGAACCTTACATCACATCCTAGCTAGATTTAATTGGCCCAGGGTGCATCAGGAGGTACCTGCATACTGTAGAGCCTGTCCTGAATGCCAAATGGTAGCTAAGATGGGAAAAAAAGACATGGTCCCATTGCAGCCCATTCCCGATATCACCACCCCATTTGAAAGGATAGTGATGGATGTGGTGGGTCCACTTACAAAGAGTTCAAAAGGCAACCAATTCATCTTGGTTACTTGGGATTATGCGACACGTTATCCTGAAGCTATTTCAATGAGGACAGTCACAGACCCTCAAATAGCTGAAGAGTTGGCTAAAGTATTTAGTCGGATGGGTATCCCCCAAACTATCCTAACAGATCGAGACAGTAGCTTCACCTCTATTATGCTGAGAGAATTGTATCGCCTTTCAGGAGTGTCAGCTGTTAAAACCTCCCCGTACCATCCACAGACAGATGGATTAGTTGAACATTTTAATAAAACTCTTAAAGGGATGTTACAAAATTATGTGCAAGAAGAGGGTCAGGACTGTGATAAGTTGAACGTTTTAATAAAATTCTTAAAGGGATGTTACAAAAGTATGGGCAAGAAGAGGGTCGGGACTGAGATAAGTATCTCCCACACTTATTATTAGGCCACTATTGGTTTTTGCCCTTTTTCTTTGCTTTACAGTCGGAACCTTAGAGAGCCCCTTGATGTTGTCAAAGAGCATTGGGAGGAGGGAAAGAGTGTTGGGTATACCAATATCGTGGACTATATGACTGCTCTTAGAGAAAGATTGGTAAAGTATGTTACAGTAGTCCATTAAAATGTTGACCAAAAACAAATGCATCAGAAAGAGTCATATGATGAAGGTCTAAAACTGAAACAATTTGAACCTGGAGAAAAGGTGGCATTCCTATTACTATCTAATGAGAATAAGCTATTGATGAAATGGAAGGCCCTTATGAAATGATCAGGCAGACGAGTAAAGTAAATTATGAAATTGAGATGCCAGATCATAGACCAACTAGAAATGTGTACCATGCCAATCTACTCAGAAAATGGTTTGAAACAACCCCAGATATTAGCATGTATATTCAAACTGAACAGAATGTATCTGAGTTACAGATAGCTTATGACCAGCTAGCAAACAAAACACATAAAGAAGAGGTTCAGATTAATCCTGACCTACATCCTGAACAGAAAAAAAGAGATTGAGCATCTCTTAGAGTATTATCAGGAGACATTCACAAGAACACCTGGCTGAGCGATAGGGGTAGAACATAAGATAAGGGCACAGCAGAGCAAACCTGTACATCAGAAACCCTACAGGCTACCGGAAAAAGTGAAACAGGAGGTCATCAAAGTGGTCAGACAGGTGGAACAGGCTCAAGTCATAGTACCATCATGGAGTCCATGGTCATTTCCACTGGTGATAGTTGAGAAAAAAGAGGGAGGCATCAGGCTGTGTCTTGATTTTAGAAAAATCAATGCTATATCTGATTTTGATGGGCACCCCATGCCCAGGATTGATGACCTGTTAGACCAAATAGGTTCTTCTAAATTTATTAGTACATTGGACTTAACCAAGGGGTATTAGCAAATACCCCTGGCTTCAAATGCACAAGAGTTAACAGCCTTTAGCACCCCTATAGGTTTGCACCAGTTCACAACCGTGCCATTTGGGCTTCATGGTGCCCCGCCTACCTTTCAAAGGTATATGGAAGATATCTTGAGACCCCATAATTCATACAGTGCTGCTTATCTTGATGATGTAGTTATCTACAGTCCAGATTTGAACACTCATCTAATACATCTAAGTGCAGTAATTCAGAGTATTAAGGAGGCTGGACTCACGATAAATCCTTCAAAATGTGCTTTAGCAAAAACAGAAACATGATATCTAGGTTTCATAACTGGTAATGCCAGAGTACAGCCTGAAGTTAGCAAAGTGGATGCTGTAGCTAATAGTGCTGTACCTAGCACAAAAAGATACATTTGTTCTTTTCTAGGGCTAGCCAGTTATTATAGACAGTTCATCCCAGATTTCTCTACTCTAGCCACACCACTGACGGAGTTAACAAAGAACAAATATCCTGATAAAGTAAAATGGAGTGATGAGTGTGACCAGGCCTTTCAAAGCATAAAAGCTGCCTTGTGTTCAGCACCAGTACTGTTAAGTCCTGATTTTTCAAAACTACATGGACCATTCACAAAGGCATGAAGTGCAACACACAAGGGGGCATAGGGATGTGTAGGATATGCCAGGGAGACCCAGCTGCAATGGTTTTATGCAGCCATGCCCGTACACCCAGAGATTCCACCCCCCCAGCATGGCAACCGGTCTTGATCACCTCCCACCAACACATGGAATCCCCCATCCCTGATGCATGGAGCACCTCAACACATGTATGCCCCTTCCCCATTGCAGGCGTTGGAGGGGGTGTCAGCAAGATCCACTCATACCTGCCCATGGTCACATCTACCACCACTGTACTCCCTCACAACACCCACCCACACAAACTAACCATACTACTGTTGCTAACCATGTTTACCCTGCTCAGCAACAAACCCCCAGTTGCCTCTGGTATGTACACACCTTTGCTGCTGGTGGAGCACCTCACCCCTCATAGCCTCTCCATCACCCTGTCTCTCCCTATAGCCCCCCGCACCACTCCCCTCTACCCCTTACCCCATCTCTTTGTGCCTTGAGCCCTCCATATCTGTTCCTCCACCTGGCCATCCCAGCCCTCACACAGCTGCCATTCCCTGCTCATCACCTTCTAAGCTTGCCAACCGCCACTCGCCGGCAAAATGCCACCAATTCATGGCCCGTGTCAAGATCTTCCAATTGCTTCTTTTACTGTCTGGCAATGTTCACCCCAGTTCTGGCCTGGCAGCACCTCCCAACTGCGGTCACCCACAGGGCTTCGAATAGCCGCTGTGAATATCTGCAGCCTGCCTAAAAAAATGGCACCCCTGCAATTCTGGACAGCACAGTACCAATCAGACAGTCTGGCTTTAACAGAAACCTGGCTGTCAGCCAAGACTCCAGACTCATTTGTCTCTGTTCCTGGCTACTCTCTCATTAGGTTTGATCGCAACGGCAAGAGAGGTGGTGCCTGCACCTTCCATGTAAATGACTCACTGCATTACCAAGCCCTGCCTGTGCCCTCCCTAGACCATGGTGCCCAAGTCCTCTCAATAAAACTATCCCCTGACCCAACCCACGCTCCTCTTACTCTCACTGTCACATGCATCCCACCACGAAGCCAATCCCCTGCCTGTAAAGCACTCTCTGACTACCTAGCTAGCCACCCCCACAAAATGGAACAAATCCTAGTTGGGATCTCAACATAAACTGGCTGGTGAGCTCATCAACACACACCACATATACCTTTGCTGCATTAGATATGACCCAACTGGTATCCCAGCCTACCAGGGCCAACCCCACTAATGGAACGCACACCCTACTAGATATCCTGCTCACTAATCATCCCCACCATGTTACTGACCTGGGTGTCTTACCCAACACCTTAAGCAACCACTCCCCAATCATCTTCAGCTGGTCCTTTCAGCTACTTAAACCACCACCAAATATCACCTTTCATCACTGACTACGCCCAGGAGGCATAGCAAAACTCAAACAATGTCTAATTAACTGGGACTGCTCCCCTATTTCCTAAGCCCAGCACATAGATGATGCATTGCACTATTTCACCACCACCTTTAATACCACCTGTGATGCTTTTGCACAGATCATTAAAGTGACCACTAAGAAATGTAGTGCCCCCTGGATCACCCCAGAACTCCTACAACAGTTCAAAATGCGTGACAACCTCTGGCATCATGCCACTGCCTTCAGTTTGCTAAGCAATAGGTAGGCCTATAATGTTGCCCGCAATAAGTGTACCTGGGCAATCCGCAAGGCCAAGGCGGAGCACTACAGAACTGCCCTAGCCACCTCCTGGGGTAGCACAAGAAGGTTCTGGGATAACATCAAGGAGCTTAATGGTAAATCTCACTCTCCCCCCAACAAATTAGTGTTAATGGTACTACCACCACAGGCACACTTCACATAGCTAACTGCCTCAACTCTACCTTCTCAGACCTCAGCTCAGTCTTTCCTAGCAACTTTTTTGATCCAATTCAGCCTACCCCACCACCTGAGCTCCTCCACCCTCCCTTCAAACTCAGAGTCTTTACCCCTACAGAAGCAAAAGCCTACCTGCCTAAAGCCCTCCAGAGCTCCAATTATTGCAAAGACACCTTCAATATGTGTATCCTGTACCTTGCACTAGACTCAGGTATCTCCCCACTCACGGACCTTCTAAATCTGTCCCTGCACCTGGGCCAGTTCCCAACTTCATGGAAAACGGCAGTGATAACACCAAAACTGAAATGTGGTGATAGCTCCCTCCCAAACAACTACTAGCCCATCTCAATTCTCCCCCCACTCTCTAAAGCCCTTGAAAAGATCATGGGCAATCAGCTCACTGACTACCTCTTCGCACACAACCTCTTATGTAGGGAGCAGCATGGTTTCAGAGCTGGACATAGCACTACGACCACCCACACAGAATTCACTAACTCCTTGCAGTCCATGCTTGACAAGAGACACCTCGCAAGGGCCATGTTTATAGACCTCTCAAAGGCCTTCGACACAGTTTCTCACACCCTCCTTCTTAACACATTACAATAAATTGAGGTCTCTTATTGCCCATTCTCATTGCTCTACAGCTATCTTTCATCTAGAACTCAATGTGTTAAAATTAATAATACCATATCTACTATGCTGCCTGTGTGCTCAGGTGTTCCCCAGGGATCTATCCTGGGTCCCCTGCTATTCAGCATCTACCTCAATGCCCTGCCTAAATCCTGCCCTGGCAACCTTCTCCTCTATGTGGACAATGCTGTTCTTAACGCCACACATCCTTATCCTCTCTCTGTCCAGCATACCTTACAAAACTCCTTCTCTCAGATTGAACACTGGTTTGCTGAACACAAGTTGGTGGTCAACATTAAAAAAACTAAGACGATGCTCTATGCCCATCCCCAAAACAGATCAAAGGATTTCCCCCTTGAAATACTCTCTACCTCTCTCATCCCACTGGAACAGGTTCAAAAGTATAAGTATCTAGGTATTACATTTGACTATTCCCCTGTCATTCCACAAACATATAAAAATCCTAACCTCTGCCACCAACACCTGCACTGGTCTCCTTTACAGACATAAAGACTGCCTGCCACATGAAACACTTCACCTAACCATTACCTCCTCAGTCTTATCACTGGTGGACTATGGCCTCACAATCTATGCTGCCGCCGACCCTACGGCACTTCATAAAAATACAAGTAGTCATCAATAAGGCCTGCTGGCTCCTCTCTGGTGTCGACAGAAATATACATACCTGTACCCTATATGCGTTCACCAATATCCTCTCCATTGAGGAAAGACTATTATACCAGACCTGCCTCTTCACCCAAAAAATCTACATGGGTTTAACCCCAATAGGTGTCATGGCTCCTCTTCAGGCAGCCACCATCTCAGTGTTCACACGGGCCACCCCAAAAACTATCTGGAAGGTGCCTAGGGTCAGGACCACCTTGGCCCAGCAATCCTTCCCCCTTAGAGCTCCATCCTGGTACAATGCCCTCCCACCAGCCATCACATCAATCACCAATCTAGGTCCTTTTAAAGCTGCCTTAAGGGCCCATATCCTCTCCTCATGTCAATGCCAATGTAACCAGTAACCTGTGGATCCTGCACCACGCTGCTAGGCCACACATCTGCCCTTGGCCAGGCAGTGGAGAACCCTCACTATTTCTAGCTTACAGGCTCCTCACCTCACTTGGTTACCATATAGTTGTACTGGACTATGAATGAATTGTATTATTTATAAGATAAGGCCTCCCTGGGGTGGCTTACTACCAACTCATGTCATGCATTGCTTTGGCTACCAATTGTATAGGTCTTAACCACTCATTAGGTAAATATGTTGATAGCTCTGCCCTGTTTTAGTTACCAAATGTATAGGCATTAACCAGTGCTCATTGTTCTTATACTCTGTATGATTGCTTACCCACATTTATTCTATGTATGTACTGTATGAATGTCTATGTTTTATTCTGACATGGAGCCTTTGGAAATCAGTCTATGACCCAAAAGGTTGTAATTCTGATTTCCTAAATAAATAAATATATTGTATTATAGGTAAGTAAGGGATAACACTTGACAAGATGTGTGGCTATAAGGTAACATTGTATGCTTTGGGTGGTTTTTAGGCACAAGGCATAGCCATGTACTGTAACCACCTGAGAAGGCACTATTCCCAAGGCAGCCTAGTGGTGCTGAGGGTTGAGGTGCTGGATGCCACACCTCACGCCATGCCAGCAACCCTGGTTCGATTATGGCCTTGGGTCATCAGGGTGCCAGCACAGGGGGGAGGGACGGAGCAGGACTGAGCAGCATAACGGCAGCTCTCCTCTTTTGGGGTGGTTGTCATTTTTATACCTGCTTACAGTGATCAGAAACACTATTTTCTTACAAAATAGTTTATAAAAGAAAAGATTTTCTGTGACTGAAATGTGGGAGAAGCCAAATGAAGGGAGGAGGTCCAGTACTGTGAAATAGTGCAGTGCTGAGGTCAGTAGGGACAACATGGGTAGACTACTTCACAGACGTGGACACAATCCAACATGTTGTTTATTCAGAAGGAATGCAGAGTCCTTTTCCTCAGTGATCATAAAAGAGCTGCAGGGCTATACCCCTGCAGCTCTAAAAATGCTTTTTCAGTGTTTTTCCTTTTTTGATCCATCGATTTGTCATCAGATTATTCTGAAAGATCTTGAGTTCAAAGTTGATAACCGTGATGTCAGCCTTCTTGTCACATATGGCGAACGACAAACAAACATCGAATTACAAATTATTTTTATGTAGAAGAACACTATCACAGTTACCGTAGTACCATCATATTCTACAGTCCCAGTCTAGGATGCCAATCAAGTAGGACAGTCCCAGACAAGTATGCCAAAACTGTTTTGAGAGAGAGTAGAGGGGATCTGCAGTAACGGTCTGAAAATGGTCTTATACAGATACTAAAAAATGGAAAATTTCTGCACATCTTCAATATTGTACTTCACCTGTAAAACACTATTTGCCATTCAGGTACCGAATTATGGGCAATTTTGCACCATATCAATACCATAATGTGCCTTTTAAAATGGGCCATGAAAATTTTATAACCTCATTGGTCGAAACATATCACGTAACTCTTGATTACTTTCTGACAACCATACACCTCACCTGAACTACATATTTTTTAACAAATAAAGACCATTTTCTAAGTGGGATAACACTTCACACAGTCTGTGGTCATAAGGAAATAATGCACTTCTATTTTTTTTCTATTATGTTTTATCCAGTGTTTTTCCTCATTTTCGTCCCCCCCTTCCCCAGGCATGCACGCATGGTCTACGTTCTGAAGCACCCATGTAGAATTTTACAAATACAGACTCATAACTTTGGTAATTTTCAATATTTGTTATCCCAAATTTACAGCTTAGTCATATCATCCCAGCACCTCATAAATGTGACAGCTGTCATTTTTCAAATCCTGACCAATATGTTTTTGCTTACATCATGAAAGGTTATTTCAAGGTTCCTGCACGAAATTGCCTTTTGGCCAGTAGTTGAAAATTTTCTCAGTCCTTGTTAATGAGGTGGCATCATAAGAAGGCTATGTTGGACATTTGGTGTAAAAACATTAAAGAACAAAAAAGTTATGAGCCTACGTTGATTTTTGCGAACTCAGGCTCATATAGTAAGTTTGGTAATATTCAGCACTTTTACCCCAAATTTTCCACATAGCCATTTATTTGCAGCACCTCATGAATGTGACAGCTGTTATTTTTCCATTCCTGCCCAAAAAGTGTTTTTGCATCACAAAAATTGATTTTGCAGTCCCTAAGCAAAAACACTTTTAAGCCAGGAGTTGAACATTTTGGCTGTCTTCATGAGGTAGGATCATATACCAGGCTATGTTGAAAATTTGTTGTAAACATATTACAAACCATCACATTCAGGAGCCTGTGTTTCATTTTGTGAATGCACTCTTGTAACTTTGATAATTTACAATATTTTTACCACACAATTCTCAGCTGCAGCCCTATTGGCTCTGGCCAGAATTTGTTTATGAATGGGCCTGATTAAGGAGGCAGTATAGTGTAGAGGTTAAAGGCTCTGAGATGGAGACCTGGGTTTGAATCCCACAGTCCTCACTTGCATACTGTGTGACCCTGAGCAAGTCACTTAACTTCCTTGTGCTCCCAGATCACACCTGTAAACAAGCTTTCAGCATAGTGTGTCTCTTCTGGTAAAAAAATAATAATAATAATAAAAAAGTTAGGTATTTAAAGAGAGCATACATGCATTGTGAGCCACACTTTGGTAAAGCATATGTGACAAGTGCAAAATGTCAGCTCTGTATACAGTATGTAGAGTGAGTGCTGTAATAATTTTAACTTTGGCACGAAATGAATTATATTTTTAACCATACCAATCTGTTGATTTATTTTTAAAGTGGAACTATGGTAAAATTTCTGATATCAGTAAATTCAGAATTTGGATCAGCATGGACCCAATCAGCCTCATGCCAACAATGAGGTCTCTAAGTTACATTGTTTAAAAGTTGCAAGTCATTTTACAACCCTAAATTCAATGCCTGTTCAAAAAAGCTAGTTTCAGTGAAGAGCTGCTGCTGGTGTCATCTCCTGAATTCACAGTCTAGTACTCCATCAGCAAGCTTATAGAACCTGTTTCTCCAAAGTTTAAAGTGATTTATAAAAGTCCCCCAAATGCCTTTTTTCACATAATATGCCATTGCCAGCCATGTTTCAGATTTTGAAGCTGCAATTTGTTTTGTAAAAAAATCTGTCATACTGTAGTCAGTTTTGTTGATGTTTTATCAGCACTTTGTTTCTGCCTGCCCTCCAGTTTTCTCTGTGTGGCCACACCCCCAGAATGATGTCATGCAAGGAAGCTGTCAATGTTTTACATACAGCACCAATGAATTCTGGGTAAATTATAAAGGTAATTTAAATGTTAGTTACTCAGAGGTGCAGTCCCTTATTTTGGTGGTGGTGACTGCACCTAATATGTACAGTAGATGTACATTACAAGGCATTGAGGGTACATAAAAGTTATCTTCCGATTCCCTTACAGTGAGGTGCAGTCTCATACCTCTGTAGTGGCTTCAACAATAATCGCTCTCATATATTTATTTTCCAAACAAGCCATTGTGCATATAGTATCTAGCTGACAAGAGTTCTTTACTGAGAGATGTAGTCTCCTATGTCAGTAGTGTAGATGTCCACATTACCGAGGCTGACCAACAGAGGTCTCTGTTTCAAAATAGTGCTTATAAGCTTTATTTCCCTTGCATGATGTCATGCTTGGGGTTTGCAGCACTGAGAAAAAAAGGGGTGGATTATGCAAATGAAGCAGAGCACAGAAATAAAAGTTTTTATTTCATGGAAATGAAAGCATTTTTTGGCAGTTTGAATGGTAGGAGATTGAATCATCCCAGCATCCTATTTGACAAGGCAGCAGGTAAAGCAAATAGAATGCTGGGAAGCATAGGCAGGAGCATCACCAGCTGGAATAAGGAGGTCATAATTCCACTATGCAAGACACTAGTGAGGCCCCACCTGGAGTACAGTGTACAGTTCAGGAGACCTTACTTACATAAGGACATAGACAGGATAGAGAAGGTTCAGAGGAGGGTAACAAAGATGGTACATGGATTGCATCACAAGTCCTATGAGGACAGGTTGAAGGAATTGAATATGTACTCCCTGGAGGAGAGGAGGGAGAGAGGGGATATGATAGAGACATGCAAGTATCTTACAGGGAGGAACAGGGTTCAGGAATACACTATTTTTAAGTGAAAAAGATATTCCAGTACTAGAGAGCATGGGATGAAACTGGAGGGAGGACGATTCAGAGGAAATGTGAGGAAGAATTTCTTCACAGAACAGGTGGTGGACAAGTGGAACACCATGCCAGAGGAGTGGAGGGGCTGAAACAATCACCGGATTTAAGAATGCATGGGATAGACATAAAGGAATTCTGGAGGTCAGGGTTAAGGAGCAACAGACTTCTAGGAAATCATAAAGTAAACTTACAAGCTCAAATGGGCAGACTGGGTGGGCTGTAGGCCCTTATTTGGCAACACTGTCTATGTATCTATGTATCTATGCAATTTACTTCTCCCATTTGCTATGGCAAAGCTTGCTAAATCACTTTAAAAACTTTGTTTCCCTTGCAAGATGTAAAGGGCAGGGGTTGCACCACTGAGAAAAAAGGTGCAGGGTTATGCAAATGAAATGGAACACTGAAATAGAAGGATTTTCTTTCATGGAAAACAATACTTTTTGGCAGTTTGAATGGTAGGAGACTGATTCACAACTCCTATAGGTTACTATGCCCATTTGCTATGGCAACCTTCCATAAATCACTTTAAACTTTCGAGAAATAGGTCCTACTGTATACGATTACTGACAGGGAGGACTAGACTGTGAGTTCAGGAGATTACATCAACAGAGCTTTACTGAAAAAGGCTTTTTCGAACAGGTAGTGAAATCAGGGTTACAAAATAGCTCATAACTTTAAAACGAAGTAACGTAGAAACCTAATTTTTGGCATTTGGACTTATTGGGGGTAAACTTATTCTAATTCTGCAAAGTAGCACATTTGGAGAGAGTCCCTCTTTAAGGTTAATAAGTTGTTAGCCCCAGTCCTTCCTGAATTGTTGCATCTTTTTTTTTTTTTTGGATGGTACAATGGTTTTTACAGTGGCCACTTTTCCTGGTGTTACTTTGTAGTAATTTTTTTAAAAATGTATCCAAATGTGCCGTTTCCAGGGTAGCTGCACATGAGACACTCTGCACAGAATAAGAGCGTCTCACACACAGAGGAGAACAGTGCTCCAATTGGTTGGGAGCACTCCCTCATTCTACAGTGGTTATAAGAGTGCATTATTGAGTTCTTTGGATGAGAGAACTGTGAAGCCCAGCTGAGCAGTTCTGACACACAAAGGACTTGAGAAGAAACTCTTAGAATCACAACAAATGCAGGAACTGTACATATTATAAATCATGTTGAAGATTTCTGTTTTTAAAAATACAACTTGATTTTAAAATAAAACTGTCTGACTTTTTTTTAACAAATTAGAGAAACCCATATGTGATGAAAGGGACTGTGTTAACTGAGATTAGATTTGCAGAACTCAGAACTGTCTGCATGAGAAAACAGCATGAGACAACCTCTTGTAGAAAAAGAGTACTCAACATGATTAGTAATAAACAATTCTGATTGGCCAAGAATTATGTTATTATTTATAAGTGTAGAAAAGACAGAAGAAAAACAGGATGGGAAACACAGAGGAAATAATATAAAGAAGAAATGATTATGAGAAAACAGGTGAATAGGGGTGGGTTGGGGAAAAGAGGTGTTTAAAACTAATTGAAAAAATGTATTTGCTATGCAAAATGTTTGAACCTGAGCTGACATGCCAATGCTGGGAAGTACTAGGACTATTTTGCTGGGATGGATGCCATTTTGTTTAAAAAAAATGAAATGATTAAAATGTTTTTCTTTTTGTCAATTTTTCACCCCTTCCCTCCTCCCAAAAAACAAACACTGACCCTTTTTATACTCTAGGATTCAAACCCTTTCCCTCAGTTCCTTTTTTCTTGTATTTGTATTGCATATAGTGTATCTGTGGGAATTTGCAACAGAAATTACATAGAGTTGTAACAGTCTTAACTGAAAGAATGTACCTCCAAGTATTAAATATTATAATTTCATTTCTGTTCAAATGTAGGTTTCCAATATATTATATTTCATGTTCCATTCATTTGATGTTTTCTTGGTTGTAACATACCTCAAATTATCTAGTTCCTAGATTCCATATATAAAAGAATCAAGTTCATTTAATTGAGTAATAGTAGGTTTTTTTTTAGTTTTTTTTATTTATGGTGCCCTTCCCAAAGGCACATGGTACCATTAAAAAGAGAAAATAGCAAAACAAACATCCCATTGCATAATAATTAACAATAAAATATACAGTAATATAAACTTAGACCCATATATATCAATATACCACTAAAAACAACATTAAGTACCGAATGAATTATTCAAATAAACAATTCAAACAGAAACACCTGAGCAAACAAGTTTTACTTCCTTTTTTAAAGATTTCCACCAAGGAGGCCTACCTCAGAGCCTTCAGTAATAACTTACACAGTAACAGATCTGCCACTTCGAAGGCCCTGTCCACCAACATTTTAAGTCTGGTCATGGGGACAACCAGAAGGCTCTCCTCAGCAGAATGGAAGGGATGAGCCAGAAGACAAGGATGCAGATGTTCACACAAGTGGCCCTAGTGCCCTCTTCTTTGAATTATACTCAGATGCCACTAATGTTTCAGGACAAGCAGTGTCCCTTCTTCAGAGCAGAGAGGCTTTTTTTAAAAATAAGAATTAAGTATTAATTATTAAATTATTATGAATGTGCATTCATCAGCTTGGTAAAAATGAATTTTTTTAAACAAAAGAATATTATTGGTAGGGGGAACTGACCTGTTGCATTTAGAATCTTTTAGTTGTCAAAATTATTGATTTTCAATTTATTATAGACCGGTGGCATCATACACTATAAACAAACTTAACAGTAATATATTCTCAGTAGTTTTAAATGTTCATTTTATCTGTTGCTCTTCTAAATTTTCATACATAGATGCTGAAGGCAGATATGGGCCTATGGCCCACCTAGTCTGCTCATTTGCGCACCTAACTTTCCTTCTTAAAGCATCTCTAGAACTAGGTCGTCCAGTTCCCCCAACTACCAGGATCCCCTGATGCCTATCCCATGCATTCTTAAATCCTGTGAGCCCCCACTGCCTCCTTTGTCAGGGCATTCCATTTTTCCACCACCCTCTTCATGAAGAAATACTTCCTCATGTTCCCTCTGAACCTCCCCCCTCCAGTTTCATCCCATGTCCCCTAGTCCTGGAACTTTTTTTTCTATGAAAAATTGTGTTTTCCTGCACCTTATTTCTCCCCGTGAGGTACTTATGTGTCTCTCTATCATATCAATCCTCTCCCCCCTCTCCTCCAGTGAGTACACATTTAACTCTTTCAGCCTGTCCTCATAGGTTTTGTGATGTAATCCTTGCACCATCTTGGTTGCCCTCCTCTGAACTGCCTCCACTCTGTCTATGTCCTTACATAGGTAAAGCCACCAGAACTGGACACTGTACTTGAGGTGCAGTCTCATTATTGTCTTGTATAGTGGAATTATGACCTCCCTTTTCTTGCTGGTGATACCCCTGCCTATGCATTCCAGCATTCTGTTTACTTTTCCTGCTGCCTTGTCACACTGACTACCTACCTACCTTGAGGTCATCAGAGATGATAACCTCTAGGTCACTTTCCTGCTTGAAGCCTTCTATATTCCTCCCCCAGTTGATATGTTGTTCCTGGGTTTTTATGCCCCATGTAGATTATTTTGCATTTCTTTGCATTAAATCTCAATAGCCACACCCTTGATCAGTCCTCAAGCTTCTGCAGATCTCTCCTCATTCCAGCCACACCCTCCGGTATGTCCACCCTGTTGCAGAGCTTTGTTCCATCAGCGACCAGGCAAATTCTCCTGTCTAGGTCTTCTGTAATGTCACTGATAAAGATGTTGAACAGGATTGGACCCAGCACTTATTCCTGTGGCACCCTACTGGTCATCCTTCCCACTGCAGAATGATAGCCATTTACCACCACCCTCTGTGTCCTGCAATCTAGCCTGTTCCCCACCCACTGCACCACTGTCCTACCCACTCCTATGTTCCCCAGCTTGTTTAACAGCCTTCTGTACAGTACAGTATCAAAAGCATTGCTAAAGTCCAGGTAGATCATGTACTCTGCCCCCCCTGCCGATCCCCCTTCCTTGTCACCCCAAATTGCCTTTCTATTCCAGTTTGTGCCGCTTCCAAGCATTTCACCATATTTATAAAATATGCCCTCTTAAAGTCAAGGATTTGCATTTGTGTGTGGCTGGGTTCTGCCCCTTCAGTTATGTCAAACCACACTGACCAGTGGTCACTGTTCCCAATGTGCTCCCCCACTGTGATCCCCATCAGACTGTCCCTGTTTGTGAGCACCAAGTCCAGTAGTGCCTCCTGCCATGTGGGTTCCATCACCAGTTGTTTAAGGAAGGCTCCCTGAAGGAAGTCCAGGATAAACCTAATCCTGACTGATGCTGCTGCAGGAAGGCTCCAATCAATGTCTGAAATATTGAAGTCACTAACCAGCCCTACCTCCTCCTTGTGTGCCATCATATGGATAGTTAGCATCACCTCTCTATCTGTCTCCTCCCCCTGGGCTGGTGGTCTGTGAATTACTCCTGTGTGGATGGCTGACCTTGTTTTTCTTTCAAGCTTAATCCTCAATATCCCCCCTTGTTCCCCTTGAATCTCTGTGGCTTTTATGTTATTTTTCACATAAAGAAACACTCCTCCCCCATTTCTGCCTGTGCTGTGCTTCCTGAATAGATAGCAGCCTGGTAAGGCCATCTCCCAGTCATGGCTATCATTACACCAGGTTTCTGTCATGTCTACATTGTCCAGGTCTGACTGTGCCATGGCTGCTTCCAGGTCCTCCATCTTGTTAGTAAGGCTCCAAGCATCGGCACTCATGGCTCTCCAGGATGTGACTTTCCTCCCCTGTTTTGTTGCCCTAAGCCACCCCCTTCCTGGGTGTTCTTTTTCACAGTCTTCCCTGTCTTCTGCCCACATATTGAATTCTACCCTCAGTCTGTCTATCCACTCCTTGGGTACATGTGTAGAGCATGTGCTCATGGGGGGGGGTACTAAGCCTCCTGACCTTCTGGGATCCCCCCCGACCAGTTTAAATGCTTGCTGCAGAAGCCTTCAAACTTCTAACTTAGCACTAAGGTCCCCTTCTCGGGAGGATGCAGTCTAGCACCCTTATATAGGCTCACATCCTTCTGGTGGGGCCCCAGTACCTCATGAAGCCAAAACCCTGCTTTCAACAGCATTCCTTCAACCAGGAGTTGATTTTCTGGATGCAAAGTGTCCTAGCCTCCCCTCTGCTGTGGACAGTAGTACCTCTGAGAAGGAGACGAAGCATGCTATCTGCTTTAGGCTCCCCTCCAACTTCCTGAAATGCTCCTGGATTCTTGATATCTCCACCTTGTCTTCTGCCAGGTCATTTGTCCCCAGGTGGACAATGACATCCAGTTTCTCCCTCCTTACTATCTACCTTGTTATCCTATGGATTCACTTTCCATCCCTCCATGCAGTGCTTCCTGGAAGGCAATTTACCTCCCTCTTCCCACTGCCAGATGATCCTAACTTCACTCCTTGGATAATTTGAGTCCCCCACCAGGAGTAGCTTCCTCTACCCCCCCTTCCCTGGGGCTCCATCATGGAGGACCCACCCATCCTCCTAAGTCTCAGCTGTGGGTGCCCTAGTGGGGCTTCCTCATACCTTCAACACTGCGTAGGAGTTACTTAGCTGGACTGGTTGGGGGATGTGCTTCAGAACCCCCTCTTGCACTCTCCCTGAGCCCACTGTGATCCAATCTTTCATCCTCCTGGGCATCCTTTGAGATTCAGGTTGTGGACATGGTGGCCTTTGGGTGGAGGTGAAGGTCCCCTGTAACCTCACCAACTCAGCCCAGAAATAAGCAACCTCCTCCCTCAACCCAGAGAGGTGCCTGCAGATGGGACAGCACCGCATGGTCCAAAATGTTCTCCTGAATGCTGGGGTCCCACACCCACTACACTGCATCACCCCTTGCGTCTTCTTTCTTTCTAACTGTGCCCACTACCACCAGCAACACTCTACTGTACTCTTTGTATCTCTTTTCTGTGTTAGGCTTCCACAAATTTTTGTACCCCTTCCCTGCTGCTTTCATCTGCCCTCCAGAGTACTCTGATGCTTTGGAAGCTTGCAGTCTCAGTCTCACTGTTATGTGGTTAATATGGTGCTGCTGTACCTTATTACACTGTTTCCTGATTGTTCACTCTCAAAGGTGGACTATCCCAGTGTGGGTGGGATGGGGAGGGGAGGACGAGCCTAAATTCATTGGAGGAAGGAAAAACAATCACTACAAATGCAGGTACATTTGTTCCTTGCACCTAATGCAGCCCACCTCCAAAAATGCAACCAGTCCAAACAAACCCAAAAACACAAGCAATCAAAACTTAAACCAAACAGCCCTGAAAATGTAGGAAAGCAAAAACCTGTCTAGTTTCCTGCCTTTAGTCCTGTTTGTCACCACCTGTGGATCTCTTCAGACAAACATTTCAGACCTCAGCTTAGCTGTCCAGAGTCCCCAGTGTGTATCTTCCTCAGCCAGCTTTGGCCAAGTTGAGACATCCATCACTCCAACGTGTCCCTTGGTCACCTGAAAATGCGGTGCCTCCGTTGGTCCGAGAACAATCAGGCCAGTTTGCTTCTCTGCTTACACTGTCTCCCTCCTGCTCACATTCACTGTTTCCAACACCAGTGTCTCACATCCTCAGATGTGCTGTGTCCATGTAGAAAAACAGCCTGTTTGCAGCAGTGTACAAATTTTATTTATTTATTTAATTCTTTGTTAACTGGGTAAGGTTCACTAGGCATAGATGCCTGTTTTCAGGGGTGACCTGGGAGCAGTGGGTGGTTAAGTGACTTGCTCAGTCACACAGTATGCAAGTGGAGGTTGTGGGAATCAAACTCATGTCTGTCTGTACCAAGCTCATTCACAGCTCGTTACTCTAACCTCTAGGCTATACTGCCAGTCCTGTTACCCCATTCCAATAGCCTTTGTTCTGTTTGTTTACTGGCTCCCTCTTTATAAGCTCACTCAGAAATGCAAATCTGGTACCCTTTTGTGAATGCTCTCCTGATTGGCTGCTTCACCACCTACATCCAAGAGAGATTTAACCTCTTTTTTCTGTTACCAGCGGTCACAATGGAAATATAATCCCCCTGATCTGTGACTGCTTTTAGTTCAGATTATTTAGAGCACAAAACAGCCCACAAAATAGAGAATAAACCCCCTGATCAGTGAAATCCTTCAGTAAACAATCTTTTAATCAGTCCACAATAGTGATGTTCCGCATGTGGGTTTTATGTCTTCTTCACTGAGTTGTTTCAGGTGGCCTTCGTAAGCTCTGTAAATTTAAAAGTAGACCATTGTTCATATTGTAATGTTTCCTTTAAGACAGCAGACTACTGTAAAAGTCTCCTTTTAGTTTAAGTGACAAAGGCCTGCCAACTCATCAGCATAGCTTGTGATGCTGATTGGTTGGGTTCAGAAGTGTCGGAGGGCCAGCCTGGCAGAATAGGATCAAGCATCCTTAGAACTACTCTCCTCCCAAATCCAGGCCCAGTAGCACACTACCAACCACAGTCTCTCTCGGGGCTATGCATAGCCTCAATGAATATGTGCAGCTTACCAAAGAAAACTGCACCTCTGCAATGCTGGCTTGTTCAGCATTAACCCAACATCCTGGCCCTTACAGAAACTTGGATTTCTAAAAAAAACGCCAGACTCCTTTGTCTCGATCCCTGGTTTCTCCCTCCTAAGGGAAGATCGAAAGGGAAAGAGAGGTGGGGGCTGTGCCTTGTACATAAACAATGCACTGCATTACCAAGCCCTGCTGGTACACTCCGTGGACAATGGTGCCCAAGCCCTCTCTATAAAACTCACACCGGTCCCTTTCCGAGCCCCACTATTTCTCACTGTCTCCTACATCCCCCCTTGTAACTAATCATCTGCATGTCAATCACTCTCAGACTACCTCGCCACCATCCCTCACAAGAAGGAGCAGATTCTTGTTGGGGACCTCAACATAAACTGTCTAGCAAGAGCATCAGCACATGCCAAAGACACCTTTGCGGCATTAGATATGTCCCAACTTGTAACCCAACCCACTAGGACAAACATCTCCAATGGAACTCACACTCTATTGGACATCCTCATTACAAATCATCCCCGCCATATTACTGATTCAGTGGTCCTACCCAACTCCTTGAGTGACCACTCCCCAATCCTGTTTAACTGGACCTGTCAACTGCTGAAACCACCACCAAATATCACCTCTCATAGGTGGTTAAGGCCTGGCAGTCTCACCAAGCTCAAGCAGCACCTGTCAAACTGTGACTGGTCCCCTATTTCCAATGCCCTGCACATTGACGACGCTCTTAACTACTTCACTTGCACTTTCAACAATGCCTGCGATGCTTTCGCACCCTTCGTCAAATCATTCTCCAAGAAGCAAAATGCTCCCTGGATTACCCCAGCACTGCTACAGTTGCTCAAAGAGACAACCTATGGCACTGAGCCACTGGCTCTGGCTCACTGGTGGAAATGCAAGCTTACAACACTGCCCACAATAAGTGCACCTAGGCAATATGCAAGGCCAAGGCAGACCACTATAGAACCACTCTGGCCACTTCCTGGGAAAGCTCTTGAAACTTCTGGGATAACATTAAGGACCTTAATGGGAAATCCTGCTCCCCTTCCCCATCCCAGCTTAACTTTAATGGCACAACCACCACTGACCCACTAGGCATTGCAAACTGCCTCAACTCTACTTTCTCTGACCTCAGCTCAGTTCTCCCAAGTAACTTTTTTGACCAGTACAGCCCAGACCAGTGCCAAATGTCCAGCACCCCCACTTCCATCTCAAAGTCATTACCCTGATTGAAGCCAAACACTACCTATCCAAAGCACTCAGTTGCTCCAGTTACTGTAAAGATGCATTTGATATGCGAATCCTAAACCTTGTACTTGACTCTGTCCTCTCACCACTTACTGGCCTACTAAACTGGTCCAGATGCCTGAGCCAGTTCCCGACCTCATGGAAAACAGCTACTATAATCTCTATACTGCGGTGACTGCCCCTCCCCAAACAATTACCAGCTCATCTCAATTCTTTCCCCACTTCCTAAAGCCCTTGAAAAAATCACGGCTGGCCAGCTCACTGAATACCTTCTCATGCATGGCCTACTGTACAGAGATCAGCATGGTTTCAGAGCTGGTCACTGCACTACTACTGCCCTTATGGAATTTTCTAATTCACTTCACTTTATGCTGGACAAAGAACACCTGGCAGGGGCCATGTTCATAGACCTCTCTAAGGCCTTTGACATGGTTTCCCACCCCTTCTACTTAACACCCTACAACACATTGGGGTTTCCCAGGGCCCCCTTTCCTGGTTCTCCAGCTACCTGCCTGCCAGAACCCAGTGTGTTAAAATTAACAATACCCTATCTACCACACTCCCGGTGTGCTCTGGTGTCCCCCAGGGATCCATACTGGGTCCCCTGCTTTTCAGCATATATCTCAATTCCTTGCCTAAATCCTGCTCTAGGGACATTCTCCTGTATGTGGATGATGCAGTTCTTTATGCCTCCTATCCTGATCCTACCACACTCCAGCTCTCACTCCAAGACTCCTTCAAACAAACAGAAAACTGGTTTGCTAACACAGACTAGTTGTCAACATTAAAAAGACCAAAACTATGCTCTTTGCCCACCGTCAAAACAGGGCTAAGGATCATCACCTGCATATCTTCTCTAGTGGCGGCGCTACACCGGGGCACACCAGGGCACGTGCCCTGGTCAAAAAATGCTGTGCCCCAGTTCGTGCCCCGGTGCTCCGAAGTCCAAAAACAGATTTTTTTTTCTGTTGTGCTGGCGTAGCCTCCTCTGTTCTCCTTGGCATTGAAATTACTGACTGACCAATGCCTTTTCCCAGGAGGGTGGAGGGAGTGTCTGCAACGCATCAAGCCTGCACTGCAGACAGCAGTCACTATGATGTTATTTGGTGTTTTGCAGACAGGCAGAAGATTCCGATCCATGCTGAGAGCCCCAGGACTCCTAACTTTGCTGGAACTGCAGAGCTTGGGAGGGCTAGCTGTTGATCCTGAGCCAGCCAATTGGAGTTCAGCACAAGGTCTTTAACAGACCAATTGCGAATGGGAGAATTCTGCCCAATGGCAGGGAAGTGCAAAACTCTACCAATCAGACAACACCAGGCTTCCTCATCCAATGAGGTGCGTCGCTTCTTGCGTTTCATCCCGGAAGGAAAGAAAATAAACTAGCCCGCCATGTGTACCAACTGCCTGGATCGTTTTTTTTTTTTTTTACTATCTTCAGTGCTGTCTGCTACTGTCACCAGTCACTTTTTCCTGCAATGTGCTGTGGACCGCATCCTTGGACTGCCTGGCCAGTAAAGCCGCTCGCTTTCCTCCTGCCTACTAATGCCACCCGCTGTTCCGCTCTCCTCCCGTTTGCCTGCCGTTCTGACACTGGAGGTCTGTTGCGGAACTCTGTTGTCATTAGCCCCTGGGCCCTGAGGCTACTAATTAGGAGCTCCTCAGTCAAGCTGCTGACACGACCACCGACCATTCAACCACTTGCTTCAGGAGTGAGCCTCTTGCTAAGCAGACCTTTCCTGGTGCAGACCTCTTCTGGGCTGGTAACCTTAGGTAAGCACACTGAGTCCTGACTGAATTTTGCTGCAGGTTGATGCTTGGCCTGTATTTTCACCACAAGGGAGTCCGGGGAGACATGCACGCCTCAGGCTGGGGTGTGTGTATAATGGGACTGTATGGGTGGCCTCAAAGCTGGGAGTGTTTATGGCTGGTGGCTCTTTTTGTGGGTCTTTCAGTGATGGGTCTGGGCGGGGGGGGGGGATATACATGATGCCTATGACTGTAGTTTGTCATCAGTGTGTAGCATATTGCAGATGGCCAGGGGTGTTTGAAAGATAGGCCTGTGTCTGGGGGTGGGGGGAGGATACATGCACTCTGTCTGTGACTGCTCAGTATTTTATTTATAGTTGGGGTTGTTTCAAAGATAACTAAGATGAACCTGTGTGTGTGTGTGTGTGTGTGTGTGTGTGTGTGTGTGTGTGTGTGTGCACATACATGATGCCTCTGATGTACACTGTGCAGAATCTTATGTATGGGCCTGGGCTGTGCAGGGGTTGGGGATATACTGAATCTGTGAGGTGTTTAAATGGGCTTTTTATGCTGCCTGTCTGCACTGTGAGGGGTTGAAGTGGGATTTTTTTGTCCATGGTTGGGTTTGTTCTGGAACGATGGGTCTGCAGTGTGGGTGGATGGGTTCTGAAGTGCCTGATGGTGTTGCTTGGGGGAATGGGTCCTTCCCCATGTCATTCATTGTCCGTTTGGTGTGTCTGTCACTGTGCTTGAGACCTGGGGAGGCCCGGGCTTTTCCCTGGCACCATAGGGGAGGCTCACCTTAGCAAAGTCTGAGAACCCTATCCTTCTTTCCCCAGAGTCACTGCTGGCAGAACAGGCTAAGCAAGAGTCAAGACTACAGATGTGCACGCAGGAATTTACATGCATGATTTACATTCTGGTTACTATAGGTGCCCTGGCTCCCAACTGTGGTGCCCACCCAGTGCCCTGGTAACCAACAGAAGCTGGAGCCACCACTGATCCTCTCCAGTTCACTCCTCCCTCTGGAGCAGGTCCAAACCTATAAATACTTAGGTGTCACCCTCGACACCACCCTCTCATTCCATGACCACATTAAAATGCTATCCTCAGCCACCAATACCCATATCAGTCTCCTTTACAGGCACAAAGATTGCCTACCACCTGAAGCACTTCACCAGGCTGTATCGTCCTCAGTCCTGTCACTGGAGGACTACAGACTCACTATCTATGCTGCTTCAGACCCAACAGCACTCCACCAAATCTAGCTAGCTATCAATAAGGCATGCCGACTCCTCTGTGGTGCAGACAAGTGTGCACACACCTGCACCCTCTATGCACTCACCAATGTCCTCACACTAGAGGAAAAGCTGCAGTATTAAACCTGTCTCCTCATCAAAAATATCCACCTAGGCTTAACCCCAACAGGTGTTATGGCCTACCTTCAGTTGGCCACCCTCTCTGTGGCCACTCACAGAGCCACCAAAACTATCTGGAAGGTACCCAGGGTCAGGACCTCAATAGCCCAAAGATCCTTCCCTTTCAGAGCCCCACCTTGGTACAGTGCCCTGCCCTCTGCCATTGCTGCAACCCCCAAGTTAGGTCCATTTAAGGTGGCCCTTAAAGCCCATATTTTATCAGGACGTAGCTGCCAGTGTGACAGCTAGCCCTATCCTAGGCCCTGCCCTATCACTATATGCCACACCTGGCACTGACAATGTCTCGAATGAGGCTGCACACATTTCCTTTGCCTCTGGGGCCCTGTGCCCTAGGCCATCCTAATTAACTCATAGCACATTCCTTTTTTTAGGATCTTGACAAATGCTTCCCAGGAGGCTGCACCTTGCAAAACATTCTTCGAGCCAGCACCCTGCAATCCAACTGTAACCTGTATTGTTGCATTTGTTAGCTACCTCATGTATAGGCAATCTCCCTAAGTATGTACACTACACATCTGTATATTCTGTATGCATGTAATGCTGCTTTATTATTTTTTTTAGCTACCAATTATGTAGGCAATTACCCCATATATGATGTATTCACATTCGTATTACCTGTTTACTCCCTCACTTGTATGACTCTTCACCATTGTTAACTGTAATTACCTGTTGTTGTCCTTGTCTTTGTAACACCTTGTACTTGACGTGGAGCCTTTGGAAACGAGTCTATGACTCAAAGGGTTGCAATTCCTAAACTATAAGTAAATAAAAATAAGTATGCTCAACAAGGTTAGAGGCTGGCTAAGGTGAATTTCCTGATCTTGAATTGACTTAGTGTGTTTGCCACACCTCATGGCATCAAGTTTTGTGTTTGAGCACATGGCTGGTGTGTATTGTTGCTGTTTCTGTAATGGAGTGTGGCTTCAAATAATGTTTGATGCATAAATAGTAAACTAAAAAAGATAATGGGGCATTTTCTGAATTTATGATGTGAAAAAAAATAAGGGTGTTTATGGACTTTGGAACCTGATCCATGTTCATGACCCTGTTGACCTCCCCACCACGCTACCTTTGTTTGGCTCACTGCATGACAGCATGTGCTTGTTGTCCAGTGCCATACCATGTTCTGCTCAGGGTATGTTAATGAGTGTGTCTTTTAATTTGTTTAAATATTTTTATTGTAGTATTCTGCGTGCATTGTGTTGAAAGTGCTTTGTACATGGCCCTTCATACACAGGTAGCCCATGTGAGCTTGTAGGTTGAAGGGGGGGACAGGTGTGCAGACATGAGCAATTCATTTATGGTTTGCAACTGGTAGCCCATGTGTGTATTTCTGGCCATTTTTGGGATGATGCAGTGTCCAGTAAGCTTGTGAAGCCTTTGGGCATACCCCATGACCGAGTAACAAAGATCCACAATTGTTTGGGGGGGGGGGTACCAGATACACATGGGCTGCCTGTTAGGTGTGTCTCCATCTTGTTTGCAGCTGGGTGCAGGTGTGCCTCCATTTTGTGTGCAGCTTGGTGGATGCATCCCTCCATTTTGTTTACAGCCGTCTGGATGCATGGCTCCCTTTTGTTACCAGATTGGTGTATGTTTGCCTCCATTTCATTGCCAGAGCTGTGGCAGCCTGGCTTCAGTTTTTTGCTTTTTCTTTGATTTTTTTCTGGCAGATGGGATGATGCATGGCTCTAGTTGTATTGCGATTATTGATAATAGGAGTCAACGTAGCATATTGATTAAGAGCACTGAGCTGCTAACATGGAGACCTGGATCTGAATCCAGTCATCCCCCACTTGCATACTGTGTGACCCTAAGCAAGTCACTTAACTTCCTTGTGCTCCCAGGTCACACCTGGAACATGTGATGGCTTAGTGTGCCTTTCCTGGCTAAACAATTTCCCCTTCCCTTCCTGTTGCTTATTTTCTCCTTTTTTGCCTTCATTTATGGAGTGATTTGGTAATTTGAATAGGTTTGTTACTGGGTTCTTGATTGTTTTGACGTTGGGTTATGATATTTGGTACTGTGAAAACAAAAAGATGAACAAAATGCTATTTATTTATTTATTTTAACATGGACACCACCATAGAGATTACCTGTTACTTTGGTTTACATTTCAAAATCACCAGACACACCCATATGGTTGCTTATTTTTTTAAAACAGATAGCTTGTACTGGGCTGGTGATATCTGCAGAACCTATTTTGTGTGTGACTACATCTCCAACCTCAGTCCCCAAATAAACAGTTGTGCATATTGCACGTATGTGTTTGGTATACCCCTACACCAATTGCTTACTTATGCATATTTGAGTTTTGAGCCTAAGTAGGCAGCAAATAATTTTATTGTTGTGGCTAGTTTGTGTGCTGTGATTCAGATGTTGTTTGGGTGGTACTGCTGCATTAATTAACTTGCTTGGTGTTGCCACAATATTCAGTTTTTTGCACATTAAAAGTGCTTATTGTGCTTTTGTGATTTTCTGGTTACATAGCAGAGCAATCACAGCATAGTGTTAATTAGAGCATGAAACCACATGGTTGCTGTTTTTGAGTGCTTTGGTAGCCTGTGATGATGGCGGCCACAGTTGAGCACTTTCAAAAAGGGAGACTCAATCACAGTGCCTGTGCACAGGGCTAACAGGCAGGGAAGGTGACCAGATTGGGGGGGGTCAGTGAATATAGCAACAGGATGTTGGGTGGTGTTATGCAATGCCAGGTCCATTAAAAACAAGACTGCAATTATTGCAGATCTTGTTGAAACAGTGGACCTGGCATGCATCACCTAGACCTGGCTGGATGAGAACTCTGGCCCCATCTTGGAGGCTCCTTACACTGGCTGGGTACCCAGTGATACACTGCCTGAGATTGGACCGCAGGGGAGGTGGGTTGCTGTCTGTTTCAAGACAGAACTTAACCTCTCAAGTGTACTAGTTGAGGAGGCTAAGTCATCCTAGTGTGTTGTAGTAGCAGGTGTAGGTTGTCGCATTGCTGTCATCTACCATCCACCTGGTGATGAGAAGCAATTCCTTCAGGAAGTAGTGGATTTCATCATTGACATGGCGTTTGAGTCACCCAGACTGATGGTTCTGGGTGACTTTAATGCCTGGGTCAATGACGAACTTTCACGGTTTGGTCAGCACTTCCTCCAGTTGATGACTTCTTTGGGCCTTACACCGGTAGTTACCACTGCTACTCATAAACACGGACACTCCCGTGACTTGGTCTTTCTCCTAGGGATTGAGACTTCAGACTTGGGGGTGGAACCAGTTGGGTGGTCTGATCATTACACCATGGGGTTTAGTTTTAGCACCCCCCTTCGTAGGCCTGCCCCTGTAGAGATGATCAAGTACTGTCCTTTATGAGATATCTATTCTCATAGCCTACTGACAGTGCTTGATCTCTCATCTCTTTCATTAGCAAGCAGTGACCCAGAGACCCTCATGATGGCCTATAATTCGGTTGTCTCAGTGGCTCTTGATGTTATTACTCCTGTCCAAGTTCATCCTCTTTCCCTCCACCCTCGATCCTCTTGGTTTGATGGGACTTTGAGGGAGATGTGGAGACTAGGACGAAGGCTAGAGCGTTGTTGGGGCAAGTCCAGGGACACTGGTTTACCGGGATTAAGAAAGGGCATATTCCATTTTGCACATTGTGAAAAACGGTATTGTCACCGGAGTTTGCTAAGCCAAAATCCAATTTTACCGGTGTTTGGTTTTGTGTACTTTATTTAACAATGTTTAACTCTGCTAACATGCATTTTAGCAATGTTGACCTCCACTATTACACATCCTTCCATCCTTGTACCAATTTAAAGTTATTTTAGGTACAAGATGTGATGGCAGCAGCAACACTACAGCCCCATCCCTAAAGCAGCACTACGGCCCCAACCCTATGGTGCGATGGCAGCACCAACACAGCACTACGGCCCCCATCCCTCCGGTATGATGGCAGCAGCAAAAGCACTACGACCTCCCTCCCTCAGGTGTGGCAAAAGCAGCAGCACTGTGGCCCCCATCCCTTAGGTGTGATGGTAGCAGAACAATGTTCACCATTCCTCAGGTGTAATGGCAGTATCAGCACTATGGCCCCCATCCCTGAGGTGGGATGGCAGCAGTACTACATTCCCCATCCACCAGTGGTGATGGCAGAAGCACTACAGCCCCCACTCCTTCAGTGTGATGGCAGTAGCAACAATGCAGTCCACATCCCTCCGGGGTGATGGCAGTAGTGGCAGCACTATGATCCCCTTTCTTCAACGCCCACATCCCACATGCACAAGTTACAAATGACTTGGTCTATTTGCTTGTTAGAATTCAGATATGAATTAATCTGAACCATCACCACTAAGGTGGACTACCTTTGTTTTTTCCTTTCTATAATTTAACTGCCTGAATTGGATTTCTGCCTGTGACACCGCTGACCAGGGTTTGGGAATAGGCTTGGGTGTTGGAGGGCCAGCTGGTGGGTGAAGGCTTGAGTATTCAATGACCACTCACCTTCTCCTATAAGGGAAGGTGGGTTCACTGCTCAGCATTTGCTGGCCCCTGGTGGAGGCCAGAGGCATGACAACATGTCAGCCCTCACTGAAGGAGGGAGCGTGATGGATGTCAGCTTGTGCCTTGAGATCATGTGGCCTGTCACGCTCCAAAGAAAATGGGAAAACACCTGCTGACCAACCAAAGGACAGCTGTTGGTCCCTCCTTAAGCAGGAAGCCCCAGACATGTGTCCGTTCTGATCCCTGCCATGCCCAGGACACACTGGAAGCTCTTTAGGACAATTCTCCTCCCCTGGTAGCCTCCCACAGGGATAGGGGCCCACTCAGTGAAGGGTTACTTTGGGTTACCTGGTAGCACAGCAGTAAGGGGCAGTGGATGGTGGTTGGGACCCAGCAGCGGTGGTAGGGAGCCTTGGCAGGCCTGAAGGAGTGAATTGCCAGGGGGTAGGAAGAGCAAAAAAAAACTGCTTGAATCTGCTTCTTTGAAATAAAGTGTCTTCACCTAAAAAACTCACAAGTGATTAGTGGAGGACGTTCAAATGGATTTATGCATCTCCCAGACATGTGGATGCTTTTTTTTAACTTGGTGTCCATGAAAAAGGTGTCTGCCAGTTTTCATGTCTTTGTTCAGATGTGAATTGAGCACCACTCTGCCCACCAGCATCATACAGCCCCTGGGGGCTTACCTTCTGTACGTCATTGACTGTGCTTTCAAAATCCACTGGCCAAACATAAGTACACTTAAATACTTAACATTTGCTTGTTGTTGAAACAGTTGATCAGAAAACTTTCTGTTGTCACAGAGACTGAAACAGCAGATGGGAGAAAAGGTGCAAATGATCCAATTCACCTAAATGAGGTGCTAACTGTGAAGTCTTTTCATAAGTAGTAAGGCAGTTTCTTCTTTGTGAACATACTTTCATTCAGACTAGTTTTCATTCAAACAACTGAGGATTTTGGATGGCCCTACTGATTATAAACTTGAATAAGCTAGTTGGTAACAGTGATCCTGCATTTAGCAATCTACAACCTAGATGCTTATATGCAAAGAATACAATAAAAACCTGACTAAAATTTAAAAACAAGCTTATACTGTAAAACACATAAAATGTATCTGAACATGTATCTTTATCTATACAAAATCATTGCAACCCAAGTAAAACCCAGGTAAATTGTATGGTACCCTGCCTACTATTCTATGATGTAGAAAACATATATTGGTATTTTTTTTATATTCTTT
This sequence comes from Neoceratodus forsteri, assembly GCA_016271365.2. Classification (NCBI taxonomy): domain Eukaryota; kingdom Metazoa; phylum Chordata; order Ceratodontiformes; family Ceratodontidae; genus Neoceratodus; species Neoceratodus forsteri. Next base: position 1,731,479,617 of record CM057450.1, on the reverse strand, counting down.
GTAAAGCAGGTAAGGCCCACTAGGCAGAACTGTCTGTTTTCAGGAGTGACATAGGAGCACTGGGGAGGTTAAGTGACTTGCTTGGAGTCACACAGTATGCAAGTGGAGGTTGTGGGAATCAAACCCAAGTCTGCTGGACGTACCCAGTTTATTCACTGTTATTCTAACCACTAGGCATGAGTGGTTAAACTGAATGGCTGATTACAACAAAGCAGTGCGGGTGATTTCCTTACTGACTCTATATGCAGCAAAGCAGAAGGAATGCAAAGTACAGCAGCATTCATTTTAAGATGCTGAAATCTGAGTCAGCCTGCTGGCACTATGGTAGCACTATTGCTTGCAATGCCAGCGACCCGGGGTCAGAAGTGAACTCGGGTTGCTGGAGGTCTGGCCAGGGGAGTAGGATCGAGCACCTGGGGGACTGTTCTCCTCCTCCTCTGTGGAGGGTGGGCTGTAGGTCCTGCTGCTTTACCACCACCTGTGTGACCATGGGTGGTGATGCAATGGTGCTGCAGAGTGATCAGGAGGGGAGGATGCTAGCCAGGATCTGGAGCAGTGGCATGTCTCTATGTGACCTACCTCCTTGGATCTCCTCTAGTGCCAGTACCCTCAGGGACAGAGACCAGAAAACCAGGAACAATCACCCCACATTGGCCACTGGCAGAAGGGACCCAGGTGCCCCAGACTTCATAACCAGGCTCCATGAGGGACCCACTGATCTGCCCGACACACACTAAGGGAGTGTGGAGGGGTGACCTGGGGTCTCCTCCCTACCCACTTGGGGGACACAGTCCAGGCAGGATAGGGGCAGGACCACAGGAGCTCATGAGCATTACCGGGGGGTGAAGCTAAGGCATACCCAGTCTCCGGATATCTGAAAAGTGGAGACTGATGTTGTGAGAAGAGGACATAGAAAATTAAAACAAATTAAAAAAGATGCTGAAATCTTAGAGATTCTGTGCAGTGACATGCAATTTCCGTGAGGCACCAGTACAAGAATTCAAAATCCACAAACCAAGCAAGATTCTGTGATAGTTACCGGTGTTACCGGTAAAAATGGAAAACCAGGGTCCCTGGGCAAGTCTACTCTAGATGCCAACCACCTTAGATTGATGGACCATTATGAAGCCTATCAAAATGCAATCTCCCATAAGAAAGCGAGTTCCTGTTCGGGGAGATTGCAGCAGCTCAGAATCAACCTACTTAGCTTTTCCACACTGTAGACAGACTGCGCAACCCTGCCTACCTGCAGGTGTGGAAAGCTTTTTCACAATTAGAGTGCGATGAGCTCGCTCGATTCTTTGCTAATAAGGTAGCTGACGTCAGAGCAGCACTTCAACCGACACACTCTAAGGGTGTTGCTTTTGATCAGTCCGAGGTCACTACACCATGGTTTTCTTGGAGTACCTTCAGCCGACCGGAGTTCTCGGATGTCATCTGGATTATCCAGGCTGTGCACCCTACTTGCTGTAGTTTGGGTCCCGGACCAACATCCTTAATTTTGGGCTGTATTGATGTCATCAGTCTGGTCCTTGCGTGGATAGTCTGGTGCTCCTTGGAATCCAGAGAGTTTCCTAGCTCTCTGAAGGAAGTGACGGTAACACCTCTCTTGAAGAAAGCTGCCTTGGACCCAGACTGCTACGCAAACTACAGACCCATCTTGAACCTTCCCTTCAAACAACATGAAGTCTTGCTGTATTCTGACTATTGCAGTTAGCCCCAGCACTCTAACTGCCCTGGATAGTAGAGGGTTAATTTTCTATGCAGAGCATAGAATGTTGAGCTTCGAGCTCCTGTTCAGACCTCGTCTGCTGTGTAATTTGAAGTGTAACTGTCAGATTCTTTACTCCGCCCTAACTGAACAGTCACCTGAGATTCTCCTTTGTTTGCGGTTCTAAGTCGGTTAAAGTCCTCGGTTTCACCGATTATTTTTTCGCAAGTTTTGGTTCAGATCTCTGTCTGTGGTACAGTAAGTACCAGGTAGTGAACTAGACATAGTAAACTTGTGGAAATTGTAAAACTTGATTTTTAGACCAGTTCGACTGAACCGGCCATTTAGTGAGTTGTATGTTTCTGTCTTTGTTTCTAAACTTAAAGTGTGGTTACTGGTCCTTATCGGTTTAAAAAAATATATATTTTCTTGAGTTTTTTTTCCAATACCCGTGACATGGTTAGAAACTGATAAGGGTATCTTGCCTGGTTGTTTGCCATAAAAAGGGTAGGTTTGTTGGTTAGGATGGCTATGTCTGAGAAACTCAAAAGGAAAATGGGGACCACTGGGTTTCAACACTGCAGTGTGTGTGGGGAGGTCTTTGCTAAGGCTGATCCACACACCACCTGTGTTTAGTGTCTGGGGTTTCACCACCTCAATTCAGACTGCCAAATCTGTAAAAAATTATCTAAGTCTACCCTGGAAAAAAGGTTAGGCAGGCTTAGGGATAAGGAGGCCAAGAAGTCCGCTGACCTGGATGGCCAGCCCGGTTCTGTTCTGACCGAACCTGAGAGAGTGCCCTCTGACCAGGGTGCTACTCCTTCATGCAAGAGGAGAGCTGATCCCGAGGGATCGGTTCCTACAAAAAGAAAAAGAAAAAAAAATCGGCAGGTTCGTATCCAGAGACCCATTTTCTGCCAAAGCAATTAGGATTGTGGAATTGCTTCACCTGGTTCCATCTGATCTGGCATCTTCTGGCAGGCACTCCATTCGGTCGGTTCCTCCAGTTCTGGATTATGCCTCTGAAGATGATTTTTATGAACCGGATTTGGATAGGGATGAAGATTACGATGATGATGACAGTGTGGAAGGTCTGGATGATTCCATTGAACTGGACATCTCCCCCGACAGGCCTTCTGGTGTTTCCCTTCCTAGGCTTTCTGAGTCCCCTTCCCACTACATGTTTTATAGGAAGTGACAGAAACCCTCCAGCTCCCTGTGGATGAAGCTGTAGAGGAACAAGAGGAACCTGATTTCATGGAGATGATGGACATCCCAGAGTCCAAGAGACTGTCTATTCTCCTTCATAAGTCCTTTGGGAAACAGAGAGAAAAGATTTTAAAACCTCCAAATTCTGTACGTCCTGTCAACAGAAGGATGGACAAAAGGTATACTGTATCAGGTTCAGGTACAGAGTACTTGTATCAACAATGCAGCCATGTTGGAGTCATGCAGGCTACAGCCTGTGATAAGGCTAATATACCACTGGCATCACACCCCCCAGATAAAGACTCTAGGAAGCTGAATGCCATGGAAAAGAAGCAGTACATGGCATCTGCCCTGGGACTCAAGCAGGCTAATTATATGGCCTATACAGCCAGGTTCCAGAAGTCCAGGTGGGACACTGTACTGGCACTGGCTAAGCAGGCTTCCCCCCAGCTTGCCTCTGAGCTGGAGGAGGTGGCTGCTGATGGGATTGAGGCATTCAAAGTACAATTTCATGCTGCTGTGGACTCCAATGATGTATCATCTAGGGTCATGGCTATATCTGTGGCTCTTCAGAGAATGGCTTGGCTCAGATTTACTAGCCTCTCACAGGACACCCAGGCTAAGGCCATGGATTTCCCTGTGGTGGGTAATTCTCTGTTTGGGGAGCAGACAGAGAATTACCTGAAAAAGATGGATGAGTATAGGACCACCTACAGGAGTGCACAGGCCAAGGAAAGGCAAGCAACTCCTCAAAAGCAGCAAGCTAGGGGAAGGGACAGGCCTTTTCATAGGCCTTTCTACCAAGCACAGGCCTCTTCTCCTTTTCATCAGAGGGGGTTCTTCAGAGGGAGAAGCAGAAGGGGGATGAACAGGGCTGCATCCACCCCTCAGCCTAAGGGTCCTGCCAAGCAGACACCCTGATGTGTCAGCCCGGGTCGACTCCCCCATTCCTGTAGCAGACAGGCTGGCTTACTTCATCCAGGACTGGATGTCTGTTACCTCAGACAAGTGGGTCCTGGAGGTGGTAAGCCAGGGGTTGGTTCTCAGCTTCAAGAAGTTTCCAAAGCTGAGGGCCAGATCTTTTCCACCTGCAAGAATCTCCGAAACCATTGCCCTAGAGGCAGAGGTTTTATCTCTACTGGCTCTAGAAGCTATAGAGAGAGTTCCTACATTGCACAGGGGTAAAGGTCTGTACTCCAGGTACTTCCTTACCCCAAAAAAGACAGGGGAGTGGTGACCCATCCTGGACTTAAGATACCTGCACAAACATCTTTTAAAACCAAAATTCAAAATCGTGACTCTGGGAATAATCCTTCTCTCTCTAAGGCCAGGGGACTGCCTAGCCTCCCTGGACTTAAAAGATGCCTACTTTCACATTCCCATCAGGTGCTCCCACAGAAAGTACCTCAGGTTCAAATTGCCTTCAGGCCATTATCAGTTCAAAGCTATGCCCTTCGGCCTGACATCAGCTCCAATGGTATTTACAAAATTCCTAGCAGTAGTAGTGGCCTTTTTAAGAAGGAAAAATATTTCCATATTTCCATACCTGGACGACTGGCTCATTGTGGGTCAGTCCCCAGACCAAGTCAAGTCAGACCTGCAAGTGACTCAGCAAGAGCTCAGTTCCCTAGGATTCCTTCTCAATCTCCCCAAGTCAATTCTCGAGCCTGTTCAGCTCTTCACTTTCATAGGGGCAGAGTTGGATACAGTCAAAGAAAGAGCTTTCTTCCCCTGGAAAGGGCAAGGGCTATTGTGGAGCTGGCTTCTTCATTCCACCTTCTGGTCGCTCAGCCAGCAAGGCACTTTCTCCAGCTTCTGGGTCACATGGCAGCTTCTACAGCAGTAGTCCAATGGGCCTGATTTCAGATGAGGCACATCCAGTTTCACTTGAGGTCCTCTTGGTCTCAGAGGAAAGATTCTCTAACCAAACTAATTCCAGTGACTCAGACTCTGATCCAGGCTCTCCAATGGTGGCAGGATCAGGACAACCTCAGGCAAGGAGTCCCATTCATCACTTAGTCTCACTCTATGGTCCTAACTATGGATGCTTTTTTATTGAGTTGGGAAGCCCATCTGGGGGGCTCTCACAGCCCAGGGACTGTGGTCCCATCAGGAATCCCTTCTTCATATCAATCTTTTGGAGCTCAGAGCAGTCTTTCTGGCCCTGCAAGCTTTCTCTTGGTCAGTGCAGAACAAGGTGGTTCAGGTCAAGACAGACAACACCACCACCATGTGGTACATCAACAAGAAGGGAGGAACTAGGTCCATGGCCTTGTGCATGGAAGCCATGAAATTGTGGTCCCTAGCTTATTCTCTGCAGACCTCTCTGATAGCAGTCCATTTTCCAGGAAAGGACAATGTGTTAGCAGATTCATTGAGCAGGATCTCCCAGGGCCATCACGAATGGTCCCTAGACCCTCTGGTGTTAAAAGTGATTTTTTCAAGGTGGGGCACTCCAGAGGTAGATCTCTTTGCAGCTCCAGACAATCACCAACTTCCTCTGTTTTGTTGCAGACCCCCAGTCTTGGGCTCAGTCCCTCTGGATGCACTAATTTTGAACTGGGAAGGGAAATTTCTATATGTCTTCCCTCCCTTTCCTCTGCTGTTCAAGGTTCTGGTCAAGATAAGGTCACAACCCTGCAAAGCGATTCTGATTGCTACAGACTGGGCCAGGCAGCCTTGGTACCCCCTGTTGCTGTCACTAGCAGTCCATCTTCCCCTGTCTCTTCCCAGGAATTACAATCTGTTAACCTCCTCTCAGGGGAGGATTTGGTACCCCAATCTTCGGTCTCTCAATCTCAAGGCATGGCTCTTGAAGAGTTAGAATATGCAAATTTGCATCTGTCCCAAGGGGTTCTGGATATTCTCAAAGCCTCTCAAAAGCCTGCCACCAGAAAAACGTATAACTCCAAATGGAGGAGATTCAGCATTTGGTGTTCCAAGAAGTACAGATCCCCAGACACTGCTGAATTGTCTACAGTTCTGGATGATATGGTTCATCTTAATGGCCCAGGCCTCAGACCAGCTACTCTCAGAGTACATTTGTCAGCAGTTTCTGCTTTTCTGTCAGTGGGAAAGCCTTCCTCACTGTCATCTCACCCTGTATTCTATTAATTTTTCAGGGGATTGCTTCTTACCAATCCCCCCTTTAGGGATCCTACTCCTGCTTGGGATCTTAATGTTTGCATTGCACAGCTTATGCAACCCCCCCTTTGAGCCTTTGTCTTCAGCAGAGCCTAAGTACTTGACTTGAAAAACTGTGTTTCTGGTAGCTATTACCTCTGCCAGGCATATCAGTGAATTGCAAGCTCTGTCAGTGGAACCTGATTTTATCTCATTCCATAGAGATAAGGTGGTCCTTTGAACCAATAGGAGGTTCTTACCTAAAGTGGTTTCAGATTTTCATCTGAACCAGTCTATGTTTCTCCCCGTGTTCTTCACTGATCATTCTTCTTCAGGAGAAAGAAGTGTACACAGTTTGAATGTTAAAAGAGCCCTTAGTTACTACATTGAGCGTACTAAGGCTCACAGGTTTGACTCCCTTCAGTTGTTACTCACTTATGGGGAAGTGGGGAAGGGCAAACCTGCCACTAAGAGAACTATTGCCAGATGGATTGTCTCTTGTATACAATTCTGCTTTGGGAAGCTAGGCAAAATACCACCCTCAGGCCTGAGGGCTTATTCAACTAGAGGTACAGCTGCTTCCCTGGCTGTGGACAGGGATAATCCTTTGCTAGAGATATGTAAAGCAGCCACCTGGAAAACAGTCCATACATTTACCAAGCATTACTCCCTGGACATCCAGGCTAAGAGTGATGCTCGATTTGGTATAGCAGTACTGCAGAGCCTATTCCCAAAGTAGGCTCGAATCCCTCCTCCATGGAGGTACTGCTTGGTAGTCTGCAACAGTCAGAATACAGCAAGACTTCGTGTTGTTTGAGGAATAAATTACTCACATTAGTAATTATGTTTCTTCTAATTGAGTCTTGCTGTATTCTGACCTCCCTCCCTCCCTGCCTCCCCTCTCAGAACCTGTTTTCGGGAAGTGGGCTGGCAGATGCAGTGTTGCACCCCAGGAGTTCATTTGGGCATTCCCTCTTTTCAGAGAGGGGGACTGGGTTATATTTATTAATTTAATAGTCTTAAGTTGCTCACTACCTGGTTTTTGGTTTTGGATTTCTTGACTTGAGTCTTTTTGGGGTCCAAAATATTTGGTTGCCATTTGACTAGCAAATATTTTACAATTTCCACATAGTAGTTAGTATTAACTAATAAGAAGCTGACGGTTATGCTTCAAAGTGCAGCAGACAGAGGTTTGAATCAAGCTTGAGCTCAACATTCTACGCTCTGCATAGAAAATTAACCCTCTACTCTCTGGGGCAGTTTGAGTGCTGAGGCTACAGTAACTGCAATAGTCAGAATACAGCAAGACTCCGTTAGAAGAAACATAATTACTAAGGTGAGTCATTTTTTCTTTTTGGGGAAGGTGATTGAGAAAGTAGTGGCAGCACAACTGGAGGACCTTTTGACCATCTATGACATCTATGAACTGCTCCAGTCCAGTTTCCGTAAGAGGCACAGTACCGAGACAGCACTGGTTCAAGTGTTCAATGATCTCCTGATGGCCAGAGATAAGAAGAGTAATTCTATCTTAGTCCTTCAGGATCTGTCATCAGCATTTGACACCATGGACCATTGGGTATTACTGGGGCACCTGAGGTACATCTGTGGACTGTCAGATATGGTCCTCAGGTGGTTTACATTGTTCCTCATGGGTAAAACACAGAAATTGGTGTCGGGAGTTTATTCTTCAGACCCCATTTCTCTGCCATGTGGAGACCCTCAGGGTTCAGTGTTTTCCCCCCCATGTTGTTCGCAGTGTACATGCTTCCCATCGGAGACATTGTAAGAAGGTATGGGCTGAGGTTTCACTGCTATGCTGATGATACCCAGCTCTACCTGTCTTTCACACCTGACCAGGTTGGAGGTGTCTCAGTCTTTAACAACTGTCTGAAGGAAATCCAGGAGTGGGTGGATGCCAGTTGGCTGAAGTTGAACTCAGGAAAGACGGAGGTGCTGGTAGTGGATCTGGGTCACTGGATAGGGGGGTTGGGAGCTAGTGCACCTTCGAGAATTTTTTTTGATGGAGTTTTACTCCTGACCTTTGAACAGATGTGTAACCTGGGGGTAATTTTTGATGAAGGGCTGACCCCGGCATTCGCAGGTGTCAGCCATTGTCAAATCTTCCTTTTACCATTTTAGGAATATCGTCAGGATTAGGCACCTGATCCTGTCCGGAGACCTTTCCACCTTGATCCATGCCTTTGTGTCCTCACGCTTGGAATATTGCAACTCCCTCTACCTAGGGCTGCCTGGGGTTGAAATCCACCACTTACAACTAGTGCAGAATGCAACAGCCTGGCTATTGGTGGGGTCTCCTTGATCCTGTCATATTTCACTGGTTCTGCATGAACTGCACTGACTGCCTGTTCAGTGGTGGATCACCTTTAAAGCTGGCTTACTGACTTTTAAAGTCCTACACAGACAGGGCTCTGACTACCTGAAAGAACGCCTGGTTTTCTACCAACCCGGATGCTCTCTCTCTGCTTAGCCGACAAGGAGTTGCTAGAGGTTCCAAGGGTATGTTTAAAAACATCTGGGGCAAGGGCTTTTGAATATGCTGCCCCTACCCTTTGGAATTCTCTACCCCACCAGCATCGGGAGTACACAACTGTGGAGGGATTTAAATAATCCCTAAAAACGTATTTGTGACTTCAGGCCTTTGGTTTATTGATACAGCTGATTTTATTAATTGATGTTCTCCTTTTTAACTGCTGTCTTATTTTTGTCTGTTAGTATTTTAATGTGTGTTTATTTATGAATTGTGAGGTGCCTTGGTTGTTGATAAGGTGCTTAATAAATAACATTTTATTATTGCTATTATTATTATACGTACAGGCACGTGGGGGAGGGGAGGAACCACACCTTGTGATGGGCAGAAGGGGAGGGAGGGTTCGTGGGGTGTAGTGCGGTATTTGGCTGCTGAGCTGGCTGTGTGGTGTGATGGGCTGGTGGCAAGCTAGGGTAGGGGGGGTGTTGGGTTTGGTTCTGGGCACGCGCTCATTTTTTGCGCCGGTCCGAGAATATTTTTGTTCATTTTTTGCACCCCACACCATGCACTCCCCTGGAGTTGATAACCTTTAGTAGGGGGTTGCGAGGGTGAAGCCCACATTGTGGGGTGCATAACAAATAAAATTAAAGTCTCTGGCACCCTTTTGCTGTGTGCTGGGAGTGTACATCGCTGAAATTGATTTTTGGCAATGTGTACTCGCCCTAATGGTGATCGCCTTTCCTCTATCACCGTTATCACATAGAACCAGACCTTTATGTTAAAAAGGACTCTCACCGCACTGCTTGTTGTGGTGCCCTAATTCAAATTATTCTCTGGTCCATATTGGTCAGCCATAACATACACGTGAGGTGGCTTTATAGAACTTTGTTTACCAAAGAAATGACTGTGAAAACCAACTATACTGTTTCATGCAGGTGTTGTCTGTGTTCAGTTTGCATTGTTAGATTCCATCAGCTATTCAGTTGTTTGCCTCCATGTTGTCTGCAGATGGATGGTGATGTGAATCCATGTTATATACAGATAGGTGGTGGCATGCATCCATGTTGTGTGTAGATGTTTGTGGCATGTCTCAATGTTGTGTGCAGATGGGCAGTGGCATGCCACAATGTTGTGTTCAGATGGGTGGTGATGTGCCTTCATGTTGTGTGCAGATGGGTGGGGGCATGCCTCAACGTTGTATGCAGATCTGGCATGCCTCAATGTTGTCTGCAGATGAGTGGTGGCATGCCTCAATGCTGTGAGTAGATGGGTGGGGGCATGCCTCAATGTTGTATGTAGATGTGGCATGCCTCAATGTTGTATGCAGATGGGTGGTGGCATGCCTCAATGCTGTGAGTAGATGGCTGGGGGCATGCCTCAATGTTGTATGCAGATCTGGCATGTCTCAATGTTGCCTGCAGATGGGTGGTGGCATGCCTCAATGCTATGAGTAGATGGGTGGGTGCATGCCTCAATGTTGTGTGCAGAATATTGGTGGCATGTTTCCATGTTGTGTGCAGATGGGTGGTGGTGTGCCTCCATGTTGTCTGCAGATGGGTGGGTTGCATGCCTCCATGTTGTCTGCAGATGGGTGGTGGCATGATTTAATGTTGTGTTCTGATGGGTAGTGGCATGTCTCCATGTTATGTTCAGATGGGTGGTAGTGTGCCTTCTTGTTGGGTGCAGATAGGTGATGACGTGCCTCCATGTTGTTTGTAGACAGTTGATGGCATGTCTCCATGTTGTGTGCAGATAGGTGATGGCATGTCTCAATGTTGTCTGTAGATGGGTGGTAACATGCCTCCATGTTGTGTGCAGATGGGTGGTGGCATGTCTCCATGTTGTTTGCAGATGGGCAGTGGCATGCCTCAATTATTTGTGCAGATGGGTGGTGGCATGCCTTCATGTTGTTTATGCAGACAGATGGTGGCATGATTCCATGTAATGTGCAGATGGGTGGGGGCATGATTCCATGTTGTGTGCAGATAGGTGATGGCATGTCTCCATTTTGTGTGTGGTTGGGTGGTGGCATGTCTTCATTGTGTGTGCAGATGGGTGCTGGCATGCCTCTATGTTTTCTGAAGATGGGTGGTGGTGTGCCTCCTTGTTATCTACAGATGGGTAGTGGCATGTCTCCATGTTGTCTGCAGACAGGTGATGGCATGTCTCCATGTTTTTGCAGACAGGTAGTGGCATACCTCAATGCTCTGTGCAGATGTTTGGTGGTGTGCCTTCATGTTGTGTGAAAATAGGTGGTGGCGTGATTCCATATAGTGTGCAGATTGGTGGTGGAACGAGTTTAGTTTGTGTGCAGATAATTGATGGCATGTCTCCATGTTGTCTGCAGATGGGCAGTAGCATGTCTCCATGTTGTCTGCAGACAGGTAGTGGCATACTCAATGTTGTGTGCAGATGGGTGGTGGCATGCCTTCATGTTGTGTGCAAACAGGTGGTGGCATGATTCCATGTAGTGTGCAGATAGAATGTAGCATGATTCCATGTTGTGTGCAGATGGGAGGTGACATGTCTCCATGTTGTGGCATGTCTTCATGTTGTGTGCAGATGGACAGTGGCATGCCTCAATGTTGTGTTCAGACAGGTGGTGGCATGCCTTCATGTTGTGTGCAGATGGGCGGTGGCATGATTCCATGTTATGTGCAGATGGGTGGTGGCATAATTCCATGTTGTGTGCAGATGGGAGGTGGCATGTCTCTGTGTTGTGGCATATCTCCATGTTGTCTGCAGATTGGCAGTGGTGTGTCTCTGTGTTGTTTATAGACAGGTAGTGGCATGCCTCAATGCTGTGTGCAGACAGGTGGTGACATGCCTTCATGTTGTGTGTAGATAGGTGGTGGCGTGCCTCCATGTTATCTGTAAATGGTTTGTGGCATGTCTTCATGTAGCGTGCAGACAGGTGGTGGCATTTCTCCATGTTGTGTGCAGATGGGTGGTGGTGTGTCTCCATGTTGTTTATAGACAGGTAGTGGCATGCCTCAATGTTGTGTGCAGACAGGTGGTGACATGCCTTCATGTTGTGTGTAGATAGGTGGTGGCGTGCCTCCATGTTGTCAGTAAATGGTTTGTGGCATGTCTTCATGTAGCGTGCAGACAGGTGGTGGCGTTTCTCCATGTTGTGTGCAGATGGGTGGTGGCATGCCTCAATGTTTTCTGAAGATGAGTGGTGGCAAGCCTCCATGTTGTGTGCAGATGAGAAGGCAGTATGGTGCAGTGGTTTAAGGTTCTGAGCTGCAAATCTGGAGACCTGGGTTTGAATCCAATAGCCTCCACTTGCATACTGTGTGACCCTGAGCAAGTCACTTAACTTCCTCATGCTCCCAGGTTGCACCTGTAAACAAGCTTTTAGCTTAGCATGTCTCACCTGGTTAAATAATTGGGGAAAAAAAAGATAGGTGGTGGCATGCCTCAGTGTTGTCTGAAAATGGGAGGTAGCATGCCACCATGTTGTGTACAGAAGGGCAATGGCATGTTGGCATGTTGTCTGCTGATGGGTGATGGCATGTCTCCATGTTGTTTGCAGACAGGTAGTGGCATGCCTCACTGTTATGTGCAGATGGGGGGTGGCATGATTCCATGCTGTGTGCAGATGGGTGTTGGCACATCTCAATGTTGTCACAGTCGGGTGGTGGCATGCCTTCATGTTGTGTTCAGATAGGTGGTGTGTGCCTCCATGTTGTGTGCAGACAGTTGGTGCCATGTCTCCTGGTTGTGTGCAGATGGGTGGTGGCATATCTCCATGTTCTCTGCTGATGGTTGGTGGCATGCCTTAATGTTGTATTCAGATGTGCAGTGACATATCTCCATGTTGTGTGCAGATGGGTGGTGGCATGTCTCCATGTTGTGTGCAGATGGGTGGTGGCATGTCTCCATGTTGTGTGCAGATGGATGGTGGTGTGCATCCATGTTGTCTGAAGATGGGCAGTGGCATGCCTCCATGTTGTTTGCATACTGGTGATGGCATGTCTCCATGCTGTTTGCATATGGTAGTGGCATGCCTCAGTATTGTGTGCAGACAGGTGGTGGCATGCCTTCATGTTGTGTACAGATGTGTGGTGTCATTATTCAGTGGAGACCAAGAAGAATGCTGGGGACATCCACAAGGGAGACCCACAAAACGGTGGCAAGGGACACCACAGGGGAAGGAAACAGCTTCTGATAGGGGACTCAGTTGTTAGGGGTGTAGACCTGGAGAAGGGAGAGGAGAGGGAAGTAAGGTGCCTACCTGGTGCCATGGCTTGGAGGGACAGGAAGCAAATCCTCAGGATTGCAGAAGCAACATCACAGGAGAGGGAGCTAGATATCATTGTCCACTTTGGGACAAATGACCTAGCTAGGCATGAGATCAGTGCAGTGCAGGATGAATTTGTGGAGTTTGGGAGGGGCAAGCACGGTAACCTTCTCAGAGGTGCTGCCAGTCTATGGCAGGGGTGAGGCTAGGGTACTGCACACCATGCAGTTTAATGAATGGTTGCAAAACTGGTGCAGAACAGGGCTTTGGCTTCATTGGGGACTGGGGGTCCACCTGGAGAGATGAAGCTCTATACTGGCATGATGGTTTGCTTCTGTCCAGGAAGGGAAACAAGTTCCTATGTGACAGGTTTAAATGCTTCCTTGGCAAGCTTTTAAACTAGCCAAGGGGGAAGGTTCTGATAGGAAGCAGGAAAGTTCAAGCCTCCCCCCACAAAACATGGCAGGTAGAAGGGTAAACAATGAGGTACACAGCTTGACAGAGGGCAGGACGGGGTAAATGGAAAAATAGACAAGGGCAATAAGAACAGGGATGGGGTAAAAAAGGATAAAGCCAACATTAAATGGAGGGCAATGAGTACCAACACCCATAGTCTGGGAAACAAGCTTCCTGAGCTAGTAGCCCTGATGGAAGAGGAACACTAGGTTATTGTGGCAGTCACAGAAACATGGTACACAGAGAGCCATGACTGGGATGTCAACATACCAGGGTACACAATCTACAGAAGGGACAGGGAGGGTAAAAGAGGAGGTTGAGTAGCTCTCTACATGAGGGAAGGGATCAAAGCTACAGAACTAAAAAGTAAACGGGGAGGACAAGAGACACGCTGGGTCACCTTGGAGACAGGGAATGGCATCACAATCCGCACAGGGGTTGTATACACACTCCTGTCTCAAGGGGAGGAAATGGACAAGAAAAATGATAGAGGACATTCTCAAAATGGCTGAAAAAGGGGAGATACTGTTGCTGGGGGACCTGAATATGCCAGATGTTAACTGGACAACATGGACTGCAGTCACATCCAAGAGCAGGGTCATTCTCTGAGCCCTCACAGGGGCATGCCTTTAGACAGCTAGGTGGTGGAACCCACTGGAGGAGCAATATTAGACCTGGTACTATCAAATGGAGAGAGGATCACAAATTTAGAAGTAAGTAGACATCTGGGAACAAGCGACCACCGCACAGTGTGCTTCAGAATAAACACAACCATGGAGACAAGCCATACAAAGACAAGGATACTGGACTTTAGAATGGCTGACTTTGGCATAATGGGTGAATACCTGAGGAATGCATTAGCAAATGGCCAGAAAGGAGGGGTGGCAGAACAATGGAGAAAAATCAAAGCTGCCATCATGGAGGCAACAAGCCTTTGTGTGAAACAAATAAAGAAAGCAAAGCGGAATAAAGAAACACTATGGTTCTCAAAAGAGGTGTCAAGGAACATTAAGGAGAAAAAGGCTGCATTCAAAAAGTATAAGGAATTACAGAAGGAGCACAAAAGGGAACTGTATGAATTAAAGCAGAAAGAAGTGGAGAAGGCAGTCAGAAAAGCAAAGGCCCAAACTGAGGAAAAGATAGCCAACTCAGTTAAGAAGCGGGACAAAACTTTTTATAGGTACATTAGGGAGCATAGAAAGGTTAAGGGAGGGATAGTGAAGATTAATAAAGGAGAGGAGAGGTGGGCAGAGGGAGACAGTGGAAAGGCAGAGATACTGAATGAATACTTTTGCTCAGTATTCATAAAAGAAGAAGAGGAGGAGTTGCCAAAACCAAACAATAGAAGCACTCTGGGTAGTGGGGTTGACGCCAGTCCATTTACAGAAGAAAAAGTCCTGGAAGAACTCCTAAAACTCAAGGTGGACAAAGCAATGGGGCCTGATGGGATTCACCCTAGAATCCTAAAAGAAATAAGGGAGGACGTAGTGACACCACTGACCACACTTTTTAACAAATCATGAGTGGATGGGGTGGTACCTGAGGACTGGAGGAGGGCAGATGTGATTCCCCTTCACAAAAGTGGGAGTAAGGCAGGAGCAGAAAACTACAGACCTCAGTGGTGGGAAAAATGATGGAATCACTTCTGAAAGAAAAAATTGTTGAGTACCTAGAGGCCAGCAGGGCACAGGACCCAAAGCAGCATGGATTCACAGCAGGAAGGTCATGTCAGACGAATCTAATCAATTTCTTTGACTGAGTGACCAAAGTAATAGACCAGAGAGGGGCTGTGGATATGGTCTACCTAGACTTTAGCAAGGCATTTGACACAGTCCCACACAAAAGATTAATAATCAAGTTAGCCAGCCTGGGAGAGGGTCCCAGGGTGGTGGCCTGGGTAGCAAACTAGCTGTACAACAGGACACAGAAGGTAATAGTGAAAGGAACACATTCCAAAGAAAGGGGGATTAATAGTGGAGTACCTCAGGGCTCAGTACTGGCTCCAGTCCTCTTTAACGTCTTTATAGGTGACATTGCAGAGGGTCTGGAATGAAAGGTATGCCTCTTTGCAGATGACACAAAGATCTGTAACAGAGTTGGTACACAAGGGGGGTAGAAAGGATGAGAAGGGACTTGGCAAGGTTGGAGGAATGGTCAGACACATGGCAACTTAGATTCAATGCAAAAAAGTGCAAAGTAATGCACCTGGGAAATAAAAATCCAGGAGAAGAGTACACAGTAGCAGGGGAGGTACTAACAAAAACAGTAATGGAAAGGGACCTGGGGGTAGTCATATCAGATGACCTAAAGGTGGGTAAGCAATGTGAGAAGTTAGTAAGGAGGGCCGGGGGATACTGAGATGCATAGGGAAGGGCATCACAAGTAGAAAAAGAGAAGTTGTTATCCCTCCATACAGACAGTTGGTGAGACCCCATCTGGAGTACTGCGTGCAGTTTTGGTGACCTCATCTACACAAGGACATAGACAGGATGGAAGCAGTCCAGAGGAGGCAACTAAAATGGTGCAGGGCCTACATCAGAAACCATATGAAGAGAGACTGAGAGAGCTTAATATGTATACCCTTGATGAAAGGAGGGATGGGGCACGATAGAAACTTTTAAGTACCTCAAGGGAATCAACAAAGTCCAGGAGGGTAGCATATTTCAGAAAAAGAGATGTGTAAGAACAAGGGGGCACAATTTAAAGATGGGGGGACAGCTCAGGGGTAATGTATGGAATTTTTTTTTACAGAGAAAGTGGTGGACGCATGGAACCGCCTTCCTGGAGAGGTTGTGGGGCCTAAAACGGTGGGGGAATTCAAACATGCATGTGACAGACATAAGGCAATTATAGTGGGGGGTTGCAGGAAGTAGGCTGTTGGTTAACTAGAATCTGCAGCTTATCCAATAGGTAGGGAAATGGGCAGACTGGGTGGGCCAAGTGGTCCTTATCTGCCATTAAAGTCTATGTTTCTATGTATTGTGCATATGGGTGGTGACTTGATTCCATGTTGTGTGCAGATGGATGATGGTATGTCTCCATGTTGTATGTAGATGGGTGGTGGCGTGCCTTCATGGTATGTGCATATGGGTGCTGTCATGCCTCCATGTTGTCTGATGATGGGTGGTGGTGTGCTTCCATGTTGTCTGCAGATGGGTGGTGGTGGTATCCCTCCATGTTGTCTGCAGATGGGTGGTGGTGGTATCCCTCCATGTTGGCTGCAGATGGGTGGTGGTGGTATCCCTCCATGTTGTCTGCAGATGAGTGGTGGTGTGCCTCCATGTTGTCTGAAGATGGATGGTGGTGTGCCTCCATGTTGTCTGCAGATGGGTAGTGGCATGTCTCCATGTTGTGTGCAGATGGGTGGTGGTGTGCCTCCATGTTGTCTGAAGTTGGGCAGTGGCATGTCTCCATGTTGCTTGCAGACTGGTGATGGCATGTCTCCATGCTGTTTGCATATGGTAGTGGCATGCCTCAATATTGTGTGCAGACAGGTGGTGGCATACCTTTATGTTGAGTGCAGACGTGTGGTGTCTTTATTCCATGTATTGTGCATATGGGTGGTGACGTGATTCCATGTTGTGTGCAGAAGGCTGATGGTATGTCTCCATGTTGTGTGTAGATGGGTGGTGGCGTGCCTTCATGGTATGTGCAAATGGGTGCTGTCATGCCTCCATGTTGTCTGCAGATGGGTGGTGGTGTGCCTCCATGTCGTCTGAAGATGGGTGGGGACATGCCTCCATTTTGTCTGCAGATGGGTGGTGGCATGCCTCCATGTTGTCTGCAGATGGGCAGTGGCATGCCTCCATGTTGTCTGCAGATGGGTGGTGGTGTGTCTCCATGTTTTCTTCAGATTGGTGGTGCATACCTCCATGTTGTGTGCAGATGGTTGGTGGCATGCCTCCATGGTGTGTGCAGTTGGGTGCTGGCGTGCCTCAATGTTGTCTGCAGATGGGGGTTTAGCCTGTAGTGAATTTAGCCTGTGGTCATATTTTAGCCTGCGGTCATAGTTTAGCCTGTATTTACACCTGTTGTAGTAGACCAAAATGGTCTGTGTTGTTACTATTTGATATATATTTTTTTGTAAATAAATATATATGCAATTTGTTAAGTCTGTGGTAATTGTGTAGTATGTAATTACAGTCAAAACAGTTAACTGATGTATTACATCAAACTGCTTTTTTTGTAAATATTGAATACTTTTTAAAAATGTATGGTTGTATGAACCTTTTCACTGATTTCACTGATTTACTGAGATATTCAGAAAGACCTTTGAGTCAAAGACTCATTTACAAAGGTTCTACGTCATACATTAAGATACAGGGACAGCATTTGTTACAGAGATAATAGTACATTACATTATATGTTACAGTGCATTTCATTACATAACAGACATTTGAATACATTGTTGTTCAATTGGATGCTTTCAGTCAAGGATAGGAAAGGGACTCTGTACTTTAGCACAACCATATAGTTGCAGTTGGTTCTGTAACAGGCTGATAGTCGTAGAGTAAAATAGGGGCAATGTAGTCACGGGGATCTGAGCACGTCTGTTCAGATAGATGTAAGACAACATGCTGTTGGAAGGGGTCAGGGGCAATCACATGTGTCAGAGTCCTGGAGGTGCTCCCTTAGTCTAGATTTAAAAGGCTCAAGTTTTATTTCATTGTTTATTTGGTTTGGGAGTGAGTTTGTCCAGTGAGGGGCTCCGTACTAGAAAGTTCTTTGAGATTGGGAGGTCTGACAGAGGGGAACCCATAACAACGGTTTGTCAGAGTTAAGGGTGGCTCTGACTGGCGATGCTGGGTGGATAATTGAGGAGAGTGTGGGAGCGGTGAGGCCAAGTATTATTTTTTTCGTCATTAGGCAGGTGTGGTACCTGATTCTGCTGTCGAGGTTTAACCAGTTGGTGGAGCTGAAGAGTGAGCAGGTGTGTGTGGAATAATCACATCTGAGGATGAGACAGCAGGCTTTGTTTAGTACAAGACGGAGTCTGTTTAGTGTGGAGGTGGGGGCATCACTATAAATGAGAATACCGTGGTCCAAAAGGGAGAGGACAGAGGAATTGATGGTAAGCCATAGGGTCTCAGGAGTGAGGCAGTGTTTGTACCGATAAAGAACACCTAGTCTCGAGTTAAGGGCAGTGGCTAGGTGAAGAATATGTTGCTTATAGTTGAGGGCTGGGTCTAGTGTGACCCCTAGATATTTAAAGGTGTTTACTTGATTGAGAGGGGTTTGGTTGGCAGTGAGGAAAGGGGGGCAGAGGTTCTTCAGGGGGTTCTGTAGATGGGAGAAGATCATGACTTTTGTTTTCTTGTAATTGATTATTAGGTGCTGGGTGGCGAACCATTGTTCTGCCTCCTGGAAAGAGAGTTGGAGAGTTTGGTGGAGTTAAGGAGGTCAGGATCGGAGGCGAACAGGATGGCATCATCTGCGTAGAGGAGCAGACTCCCGGAGACGGCTGATGGGAGGGAGTTTAGATCTGAACAGCAAGGGGACAAGAATTGACCCCTGTGGAACACCGAAGCTGACAGGGAGGCTGGGGGACAGGACGGTGCCTACCTTGACCTGTTGTGTTCTATTTGTCAGATAGCTGGCGAACCAATTTAAAGCATCATTGGAAAAGCCACTGGAGGAGATAGTGTTCAATCAGAGGGCATGATTGACTGTATCAAAAGCTTTAGAGAGGTCCACGAAGATAGTGCCTGTGATGTGGTCATGATCCAAGGCAGAGTAGACAAGCGAGGTGAAATAGAGGAGGGTGGTGGTGGTGCTATGCCCCTTACGGAAGCCATATTGTTGGTAGCAGAGAAGGTTATATTTAGTGAGATGGTCATTGATTTGGTCGGCTACAATATGATCTAAGGCTTTAGACAGAGGGGGAGAATGGCAATAGGTCAATAGTTGTTCATGGTGGTGCAGTCCCCACTCTTATAGACAGGGGTGATGGAGGCCTGTTTCCAATGGGAGGGGAATTTCCCTTGCAGAGGGCGATTTAGAATATGGTGAGGGGTATAGGACTCAGGAGGTGAGAGCAGAAGTCTTAGGTCTAGGGAATTGCTACAGTAGTGTGGTGGCTTAGGGCTCTGACTAGGTAGGGTTTGGCAGCCTCAGGGGTGATAACACATAGATGTAGGGAGGAGCATGGGGAGGAGGGGTGGGCCCAGGCAGGCGGGGGTCAAGAAATTTGGGGGGAGGACATGCTTGACATTAGTGAAAGTGGAGTTAAGGGCTGAGGCTATACTGAGGGGATCCTTGGAGATGTTACCTTCACTTTCCATTTGGTCAGGGGCGGGTTTGGAACTTTACCGAAGAGTTACTTAATATTGTTCCAAAATTTGCACCCATCACACCAGGAGGACATTAAGGACACTTTGTAGTAATCGGCTTTGGCTGTGCGTAGGGCCCATGTGCATTTGTTGCGGGCCTCCCTATACTGTTGCCTGTCTGCTGGCAGTTGGGTCTCATTAGCAAGGTGCCAAAGGGAGTCACGCTGTCGCATTAGGTCCAGGAGGTGGTCAGACAACTAGGGGACCTGGTTACCTTTGGACATTCTCTTCGTAAGGGGGGCAAACTTATCACAGATACTGCTGAAGGTGGAGATAAATAGATCAACTGCATGATCAGGGTCAAGGGTGTTTATGAGGGTGTCCAGATCCAGTGTCTGAGGTGGGCCTTGAGTTGAGAGAGTTTGCCAGGGCCAAGTTTGCGTTGTAAGGTAATTTTGGGGGCAGTTTTGGGGGCACTGCAGAGCCAAGTGCAGAGTACTGGAGAATGGTTGCTTAGTGCGTTGGGGAGTACCAGGGTGTTGGTTATTCTATGGGGACAGTTTGTGAAGACAAGATCCAGGAGGGAGGATGTCCCTGTATGGGCATTAACTTGGATGGAGGAGGTGACTACCTGAGTGAGATCAAGTGCTCCGGTATTATCTATGTACGGTGTGGCTGTTTGCCAGCCAGTTTATGTTGAAATCACCCATAACTATTTTTTCATGAGGTAGGGGTAGAGTAGAAAGACAGGTCAGAATGACCTGGAAGGCTAGTCTGTGCTCCTTGGGAGGAATGTAGACAATGTGGAGTAGGAGAGGGCAAATAGATCTGCCTAGTGTTAATTTTAGCATGAGAGCCTGTGCCCTCGATGTTAGTTGTGGCTTAGGAAGTAGTTGGCCTGATAGCAAGTCCTTGAGATAGAGAGTGCAGCCACCCCCTTACTTACCCACCCTATCGGATCAATAGAGGAGGTATCTGGGGAGATTTACAGCAGAGTCTGGTACAGAAGGTTTCCCCCAGTGCAATGATGTCAGGGTGGTGTTGGAGTACCCACCCCTGAAAGGGGTCCCATTTTTTTTGAAGGCTGCAGATGTTTAGAGAGGCAATGCAGCCCACTGGCAGGGAGGCTGGGCAGGGGGGCAGTCAGGGGGCCAAGGTTTGGGTGGACATGTCCCATCAGGAGTAGTAGAAGGACGAGGGACCTGAGGTGGTTGTTACTTGTATAGGTATAACGTTGGTGACAGCTTTGTGGCATATTTCCTTTGGCGGGATGGAAAGTGGGTATTGGGAGCTTCAGGGTGTGGGGGGCAGACAGGAGGAGGAGTAAGTGGGGAAGGGGGAAAGGGTGCAGTGATGCGGATGCAACTGGCAGTAATGGAGAAGGAGAGGGGCTGTAAAGAGTCATTTCTGCATGAGGATGACAACTGATAGAGAAGGAGAAGGTGGGGAAATTTATGGTTATGTTATTTGTGGTACAGGGGTGGGGCAGAGGGGTACCTGCCTGCCCTTGAACACGTCTGTTGCTCAGGAGTAACCTGGATAGGGTAGAGCATGGAGGTGAGTGCCAGTCTGCTAGTTGATGGAAAGTGACAGTGTTGTTCCACTTCCCATGGGTGGGAAAGGGAGGGTGGGATGTTAAAGGGAGCAGCAGAGTGATAGTGAGGAATGTGGGCAGGAGCATGGTGAGTTGGAAAGGTGTAGTTACAGCTTTAACATTTAGGAGAGGGAGCTTGGAAGTAGATAGGACCTCTAGTGTTGGGCAAGTATAACCTTCAGATGAGAAAGCAGGCTGACTGGTTAAAATCATGTATGGGAGGGATTCTGCTATACTATATAGAACAGAGTCCACCAAGGGTGGTGCTAGAGGCAGTGGGGAGCCGACGATCTGTGTCAGCAGGGATAGCACAGAGATCCTCCTCGTGTACAGCACAGCAAAGCTTCTACCTGTTGCGGTGACCTGTTTCAGTGTTTGGGAATTGGGGGGCAGGGGAGGGCTGCTCCACTAGTCCCTCATGACCTCCGGTGACTTGCCTTGGCTTGCTGTTGCGGTGACCTGTTTCTGCGTTCGGGAATCGGGGGGGCAGGGGAGGGCTGCACCACTAGTCCCTCACGACCTCCAGTGACTTGTCTTGGCTTTCTGTGAAAGAAACAAGGACTCCGTGAGTAAATTTATACTGTTATAGCTCCTGTGGATAGTGGGGGAGGATCTAGGGCCTGCAGAGATTAAGTGAAATGGGGAGAGGCTTTGTTCAAAGGAGGCCAGCTGGGATTGCAGTTTTAGGAGCAACAAGTGTAAAACAAAAGAAAAATAAGGAGCTGTATTAAGGTTGCCAACTGGGAGCTGTATTAAAGTAACGATTTGGATTTGCATGGGTTCCTCAGTGATTCACTTTGACTGGATGGAAAATACAGTTAGCATAGAAAGCACAGAAAAAATAAGTAGACAACGGCTGTAAGTTGTTAAATTAAGGTAACCTCCTATGTGCTCCAATAAGTCCAGATATGCACAAAATAACAGAGTAACATAGACTATCTCCTCTTGTATGGTGACTAAAAAACATTGCTATTTGCGTACGGTAAGAAACATTTTAAAAGTAAAAATGGCTCCAAACAACACAGAGATACTCCTTGTGTGCAGTAGAGCAAAGCTTCTACCTGTTGCGGCAACCTGTTTTGGTGTTCGGGAATCAGGGGGGCTGCTCCACTAGTCCCTCACGACCTCCGGCGACTTGCCTTGGCCTGCTGTTGTGGCAACCTGTTTTGGCATTCAGGAATCGGGGGGGCAGGGGAGGGCTGCTCCACTAGTCCCTTATTACCTCCTGTGACTTGTCTTGGCTTGCTGTTGCAGTGATATGTTTCTGTGTTTGGGAATCGGGGGGGGGCGAGGTAGGGCAGCTCCACTAGTCCCTCATGACCTCCGGTGACTTGCCTTGGCTTGCTGTTGCAGTGGCTTGTTTCGGCATTTGGGAATCAGGAGGGCAGGAGAGGGCTTCTCCACTAGTCCCTCACAACCTCCAGTGACTTGTCTTGGCTTGCTTTTGACCATTTCACCTTGAATGATAAACTTTGTGAAAACTGAAATTGCCATTTTCTGTCTCCTATTAAATGCTAAAGTACTTTTATGTTACCTGTTACACATACAGCCCTACTTTTATGTCCCCTGTTATGCATTCAACTTTGGCAAGCTTTTTCTCAGGATCTGACATAGGAGTTGTCACAAACCCACTCAGCAGGTCAGCAACTCTACTCCCAAAGTGGCAACCTCTGAGTGCAGTCTTGTGAACAGTTTAGCAGAACAAGGTAACCCTCTTGTCTGTTTTGTGAGTTCAGATCAACCTTTTGGTCTCCAGTCTTGGAGGGATTCAAACTGTGATCCTCTTGCTAGCATACCCAATACACAGGCCCAGATATTTTTGTCTTTGGGGGGGCAGGTATCTTTGCTTACGGGCACCTAACCAGGTGTACAGAAATGAACCCTTAAAAACTTTAATAAAGAACTCAGATTTAAAACGCTTCTCTTTCCAGTTTGGTGTCACCATTTAAGCTTATTCCTAGTGTCTGCTATAACCATATATACTTTTCTTGCAAAGGAATGAAAATCAAAGACAGACCAAGTATGCTCTAAAAAGAGTTTTACTAACATAGATAAAAATATGTAAAACACAAAATACAGAACTATTATATCACAAGACATATAAATATTTTAAAAGAACAAGGTTTAAAACAGTGAAATTCTTACTACAGTACTTAGTCTCTAAATACCTGCTTAAAAGTACTCACAGATGTTCCTTTGTCAGAGTCTAGATAAAACAAGTGTTTCTGAAGGAAAACAGAATAATAATTTAAAAGCTGGTTTTCCCCACCTTTTTGCATGAGGTCACCTAGCTCCTCCCTGTCAGAATATATAAAAAAACATATATCTATAAAAACAGGCTGTCTTTTACATGTACTAAATTCTGCAACCTCAGCATACTCATGTTCTTCAAATGATGGTTCTTTGATTTTAATCAGTATCATCTCTCACACAGGCATCAGAGGAACATTTACAACTTCGCAGCAGTTTGCTAAAGCTTCTCCCTCTTACGTCATAAACTTTTTTTTATGATTTCCCTCTTAACAAAATTAACTTAGAAACATCTGTAATTAGCTTCTGGCCTGCCATGTAACACCTGGTACCTAAAAACCGGTGTGTGTGTGTGTTTGTGTGTGTGTGTGTGTGATCTCACATGCTGTTTCAGGATTTTCTAGGGGGGGTGAGCGACAGATTTTCAGCATCTCTCAGGACATACAGTCCATAACCCATTTTGATATTACAAAAAATGCTACTACAGCACTCAGAACTGGCTGTCCACATCATAATCCTCCCCACCTAGAATGAACTTAGGGGGTCTATCCCCTGCATGGGATGAGCTTCCCAAATCAGTTCACTCCTCATAGACCCTAGATAGCCCATCAGAGTTCTGTTTTTTTGCCTCAGCACTATGTATGATTGTCAGATCATACCCTTGTAAAGCAAGACTCCATCTTAGCAATCTGCCATTGTTTTTCCCCATCTGCGTCAGCCAAACCAGGGGGCTGTGGTCAGTCTGCACCACAAAATGCTGCCTATACAAGTATGGCTCTAATTTCTTTAGGGCCCACACTATGGCAAGACACTCCTTTTCCACAGTGGAGTATGCTTGCTCCCTGGGAAGTAACTTCCTACTCAGGTACACTACTGGGTGATCTGTCCCTTGCCTGGATGTCTGTCTCAGTGCTGCCCCTTGTCTGAGGCATCAGTCTGAACTATAAAGGTTTTGCAATAGTCAGGACTTGTCAAAACAGGGGCCCTGCACAGTGCCTCCTTTAATCTGGTAAAGGCTTCCTCACAGGCTGGGCCTCAGGTAATTTTCTTTAGCACCCTTTTCTTTGTCAGCTCAGATAGGGGAGCAGCCAGGGTACTGTAATTGGGTACAAATTTTCTATAGTACCCTGCTGTCCCTAGAAAACTCCTGACCTGCTTCTGTGTTTCTGGTCTGGGCCACACTTGGATCACCTCTATCTTTATTTGGTTAGGACAGAGCTGTCCCCAGCTTACCACATGCCCGAGGTATGCCACTTCTCCCATGGCCACCTGGCACTTCCCTGCTTTGACACTGAGTCCGGCCCTCTGTATCCTGTCCAGTGCTTCCCTAAGGTGGGATAGGTGTTTCTCCCAGCTGGTACTAAAGATGGCAATGTCATCCAGGTACACCACGGCATACTCCTCAGCACCATTTAACACCTGATTCACCAACCTTTGGAAAGTGGGCAGGGCGTTCTTCATTCTGAAAGGCATTACTTTAAACTCAAATAAGCCTATCGGAGTGATGAAGGCCGACCTCTCCCTAGGTTTGTCTGTCAATTCTACCTGCCAATACCCCTTCGTCAGGTCAATAGTCGTAAGGCAGATTGCCCCTCCCAACTTGTCCAGGAGTTCATCTGTACAGGGCATTGGGTGGGCTGCATTCAGTCCACAATAGTCCACACAGAAATGAGTAGATCCATCTGGTTTAGGCACAAGGACTAGGGGTGAGGCCTAGGGGCTGTGGGATCTCTGGATTACCCCTAAATCCAGAATCTCCTCCACTTCCCTCCTAATGTCCTTTTGGACAGCCTCTGACACCCGATATGCTGTCCATTGTACTGGCGTCTGTGTCCCTGTCTCCACATCGTGCATCACTAAGGGGGTTAGTCCAGGCTTGGTGCTAAACAAGGGGGCAAACTCTGCTAAAACCTCCCTTACTTTCTGGATCTGGTCCGGGGCCAGCTAGGGAGACAATTTTACTGCCTCCACAGAGGACTCCCTCTTACTCTCTTGCAGCAGATCCAGAAGGGAGTCTCCTTCGTCCGTTCCTCCCTATGACTACACACTGCAAACACCATGTCAGCCCTATTTGCAAATGACTTCATCATGTTGGCATGGTACATCCTCTCTGTCTGTCTTCTGTCAGGTAACTCCACAATGTAGTTCACGTCATTTACCTTCCTAACCACTTTGCACGGTCCTGCCCACTCAGCCTGCAGTTTGTCTTTCCAGACCAGAATAAGGACCATGACTTCCTGACCCACCATGTACGAGCGAGCTCTGGCTCTGCGGTCATACCACACTTTTTGTTTCTATTGGGCAGCTACCAGGTTGATCTGGGCTGTCCCCATAAGCTCCTTCAGCCTTTCCCTAAACCTGAGGACATAATCCACAATGGGAGTTCCCTGGGTGGCATGCTTGCCTTCCCAGTCTTCCCGGATCAAGTCTAGGGGTCCACATACCTGGCATCCATATAAGAGTTCAAAGGGGGGAAATCCTGTCGACTCTTGGGGCACCTCCCTGTATGCAAACAACAGGTGGGGAAGGTATTTCTCCCAGTCCCTCCCATGCTGTTCAGCAAATGCCCTGAGCATTGACTTTAAGGTACCATTGAATCGTTCCACAAGTCCATTGGCTTGTGGGTGATATGGTGTTGTGCATCTCTGCACCACCCCACACTTCTCCCATAAACATTTCATCAGGTCCGACATGAAGGAACCCCCTCAATCGGTGATTACCTCTTGTGGAAACCCAACATGGGAGAAAATCCCAAGTAAGGCATCTGCCACTTTCTCTGTCCTCAGTGAGGATAGCACAACTGCCTCTGGGTACCGGGTGGCATAATCCACCACAGTCAGAATGAATCTCCTCCCTGAGGAACTGGGGGTATTTAAAGGCCCCACAATATCCATTCTCACCCTCTGGAATGGCTTCTCCACTATGGGCAATGGAATCAGGGTGGCTTGGGTTTTCTTCCCCGCCTTCACTATTTCTTGGCACCGGTGATAAGACATTCAATACTCTTTCACCTGCTGGGTAAAGTTAGGCCAGTAGTAATTCTGGGCCAACCACTGCATTGTGCACGTGATTCCCAGATGACCAGACAAGGGAATATCTTATGTAATCTTGAGCAACTGCTCATGATACCCCTGGGGAACAACAAGCTGCCTGCCTAGCATCCCTCCCTCTGTCTGTACTGCCTGAGTATACATAAGTCCATTTTCCCAATAAACCTTATGTCGGCCGTCACCTCCCTGTATGCTGTCTGAGTCTGCCCAAGCCCTCAGCTTCTCTAAACTAGAGTCACTCCTCTGAGCAGCTGCGAACCCCTAACACATTCCCAAGGCATGGGACAGGTCCCCTTCAGTCACTAAACTAGGATCCCTAGCACTAGCATCAGGGCACTCAGGATCACTGTCAATCCCAACCCTCTGACAAGGGGTCACCCTTCCCTCTTCAGAGCAACCTACTGCAGCTGTGTGGCTACTTGCTACTGGGGAAATTTCTATCCCCTCTTCATTAATCTCCATATCAGGAGACACAGGCTGGGGAACCAGACTCTCAGTGATTTCCACAATGGTTTCTGTGGGGTTCAGGGAACTACAATTTTCTCTTGCTGCTTGGCTACGAGTAACTGTGCATACCATCCCCTGCTGGAGATTGTTACCCAGGATCACATCCACTGCTAATGTTTTGGCTACAGCCACCTGTTGTACAGTTCCCCCTGTTTCACCCCAGTCTAGGAGAACACTAGTGAGGGGCAATGTTTTCTCCCCAACCGCAAAGTCCTGTACAGTGATGTATTTATTGGGTATAAGCTGATCAGGTCCTACCAGATCCCCTTTCACCATTGTCAGGAATGCCCCTGTGTCCCTTAACCCCTGCGTCTGTACACCATTCACCATGACTGGATGCATGTGTTCCCTCATGTTCACTGGCATGCTTCCAGGGACACATAAACAACCCACTTCTTTTCTAATACCCAGTTGTGTATTATTGCTCACCTTTTTGGGACACTGTCTGGCAATATGCCCAGTTTCTTTACATAACCACCATTCATTTCTTCTCTCAGAGAAATCTTTTTTCTGAAAACTGGGGCTAACTGGTTTCGGTGGAGGCAGCGAGGGTGCTAGCTGCCCTGGTGCTTTTCCCTTTCTGTGCTGCCACACCCACCCCACTTGCTCTCAGAGCAAGTCTGCACTTGGCATAGCAGTCCAAGAGTTCCACAGCCTCTTGCACTGTTTTGGGATCTCGGTCTTCTAGCCAGGTTTTTAGCTCTGCTGGGCATGGCCAATAAAACTGTTCTAATAAAATCACATTTTCAATTTTATTAACAGTTTGCCTCAATTCCTTCCTACCAACATTTTAAAAACTGACGTTGTTTCATGGCTAGCTCCTCGTAGCTCATACCAGGGCTTCCCCTGAGCTTACAGAATTTAGCTCTGTATGATTCAGCAGTTAATTCAAACTTTTTTCAACAGTGCAGCTTTAAGTTTGCTGTAATCGTCACTGTCCTCATTGTCAATTTGACCCAATGCATCCTGAGCTTTTCCTGTAAGAAGCGGAATAGCTGGAAGCTCCAGGACTCTCTAGGAATTTTAGCCTGAATACAAACTTTTTCAAAAGAATTTAAAAAGGCATCCATGTCCTCCCCCTCTTTAAATTCAGCTATTAATTTGGGATTCAATTTGTAACCCAGTCCTGCAGTCCCAGTTAAAGGCAAGCCGCTTACTTGCTCTGGTGCCGCTGGTTGGAGTCGTAGCTGCTGCAGTTCATGTTGCCTCTGACACTCCTCTCTCTTCTCCTCTGCAGCTCATTGATGCTCACACTCCTCAAGGTCTGCATCTCTCTGTTCTCACTCTCTCTCTCGGTTCTCTCACTACCTCTTCTCCTGGAACTCCAACTCCATCTTGTGCAACTCAATTTGCAGCCTGAGTATCTCTGGATTCAGGATACTGATGACCCTCCCCTGCTGCTGTGGCCTTTCACTGACAGTGGCCCTGTTGCCCTCCTCATCAGATCTGGACACTGCACTGGCAGCTAGCCCTGCCACACTCGAGGTTTGGTATTTTCCAGTCACAGTCCATGACTTGCTGCTCTGGGTATCTGCAACCATCAGGGCATCTTTGAGGTTCTGCTTTTTTGCTGTCACCTCGAATGGGACCCTGCACAACTGCTTCAAGTAATCTACAGTGTGCCTGCTGTAGTTGGAAGCCATCCTTTTCTTCCCTTACTACTGCTACTCTGACTAGCACTTTAGAAAAAAAAATAAAATGGGTAGGAACTGGACTGTATGCCAAGTGATATAGTTCTGTTTCCTTTTTAAAATAAATCTCAGCCTTTTTCTTTCTTTGCAAGAGAGCTTACGGTCTCAAGCTGACACGCTGAACAATAAAAGCTTGTGATACCAAAATTTATGCCACCGCTGCCAACCAATCTGTCACAAACCCACTCAGTATGTCAGCTCTCTACTCCCAAAGTGCCAACCTCTGAGTGCAGTCCTGTGAACAGTTTAACAGAACAAGGTAACCCTCGTGTCTGTTTTGTGAGTGCGGATCAACCTTTTGGTCTCTAGTCTTGGAGGGATTCAAACTGTGAACTTCTTACTAGTGTACCCAATACACAGGCCCAGATATTTCTGTCTTCGGGGAGGCCAGATATCTTTGCCTATGGGCACCTAACCAGGTGTACAGAAATGAACCCTTAAAGACTTTAATAAAGACCTCAGATTTAAAACACTTCTTTTTCCAGTTTGGTATCACCATTCAAGCTTATGCCAAGTGTCTGCTATAACCATATATACTTTTCTTGCAAATGAATGAAAATCAAAGACTGGCCAAGTATGCTCTAAAAAGAGTTTTACTAAAATAGATGAAAATATGTAAACAACAAAATACAGAACTATTATATCACAAGACATACAAATATTTTAAAAGAACAAGGTTTAAAACTGTGAAATTCTAACTGCAGTACTTAGTCTCTAAATACCTGCTTAAAAGTGCTCACAGATGTTTCTTTGTCAGAGTCTAGATAAAAGAAGTGTCTCTGAAGGAAAATAGAAAAATAAATAAAAAGCTGGTTTTGCCCACCTATTTGCATGAGATCACCTAGCTCCACCCTGTCAGAATATATAAAAAAACATTTATCTATAAAAACAGGATGTCTTTTTCAAGTATTACATTCTGCAACCTCAGCATACTCATGTTCTTCAAATGTCAGTTCTTTGATTTTAATCAGCATCCTCTCTCACACAGGCATCAGAGGAACATTTACAACTTTGAACCAGTTTGCTAAACCTGGTTTCCCCCACTAACATCATAAACTTTCTTTTATGAGTTCCCTCTTAGCAAAATTAGCTTAGAAACATCTGTAATTAGCTTCTGGCCTGCCATGTAACACCTGGTATCTAAAAACCTGTGTGTGTGTGTGTGTGTGTGTGTGTGTGATCTCACATGCTGTTTCAGCATTTTCTCATGGCTTTCATCTTTTCATTTTAAAACTGGGGGTGTGTGTGACAGATTATTAGCATCTCTCATGACAGACAGTCGATAACCCATTTTGATATTACAAAAAATGATACTACAGCACTCAGAACTGGCTGTCCACGTCACAGGAGTTATCCTGCACCATACTACAGTTTTACACAGTGAGTCACAGTATTAATTACTATAGTATGATTTTTAAAAATTGACACTAATGTCACACCTTGTTATCCTTTTTTCATGCATAGACCCATTTACAGTTTCCATTGAGTACTTTCATCCCAGCTATTATGTTGCAGTATTTCTTTATTTATCAAGTTTAGGATTACAAATACCTTTGAGCTATGGCTCTTTTACAAAGGTTCCATGTCAGAGAAATACAAATTATGGGGAACATCAAGGCAGGCATTACAACAATGTGGACATTGCAAACAGAGTACAGATTAATACAGTTCAAGGGTAGCATTGTAACAAGGCAGCCAGCTGCATTTGTCAGAGAAAATAGACAACAGAGAAGAAGTGCCAGAGTCATAGGGAGAGGGAAGAGGGTGGGGGGGGGAAGGAATGTAGGAAGGGTGGCAAGAGGGTGAAAAGTGCAGCATTGGGTATACCAAGATGTGAGGGTAGAATCCAGTGAGGGGGGAGCAACTAGAGCAGAAAGGGAAGTGGAGAAACAAGGCTAAGTTGGGCAGTCACAGGAGCTGTTGGCAGTGAGATAGTCCCGGAGCCTAGTTTTAAACATACGAATAGTTGGGGCAGAGGAGATGGTTGGGCTGAGGCCATTGAACCAGAGTGGCGCTCGATAAGCAAAAGAGCATTGTCCCTGTGAAGTATGACAGTGGGGGACTTTCAGTAGCTGTAGCATGGATCTTCTAAGGTGCCATTTGTTAATTCGGTGTTGTAACAGAGTTGAGACCCCAGAAGGTGCAAGGCCAAGGTAGATTTTTCACCATGGAGCAGGTGAGAAACTTTATGTGGTTTGATAGTTGGAGCCAGCCGGTCTGAGTGTACAGGTCACATGTGTGGGTGAGACGGTGAGCACCAGTGATGAGCCGACATGCTTTATTTAAGGTAGTTGAGAGGCATCTATGGGTTGTGGTTGTGGCCGAGCCATAAATGATGAGACCATAGTCTATTACAGAGATCACAGAGCTCAGGACTGCAACCTTCAAAGCTTCTGGCATGAGGTATGGTCTGTGTTTGTAGAGGAGACCAAGCCGTGTATTAGCAGCTCTAGCTACATTATCTACATGAAGTCCATAGGAGAGATTAGGGTCAAGCTGTATCCCTAAGTATTTGAAGGACCCCACCTGATCTAGAGTGTTCCCCTGGGGGGTGGAGATAGCCCAGTGGTGTAGCTTGTGTGGGTTATGACAGCTGCAGAAGAGCATAGATTTGGTTTTCTTGTTATTGAGGACCAGTTTATGGTTAAGAAACCATGTCTCTACAGAACTGAAACCAAGTTGAAGAGTTGCAGGATCTTTGTGAGTGGAGAATACAATAGCATCATCAGCATATAGTATGATCTGCTCAGGGCAGTGGTAAGGGAGGGAGTTTAAGAAAAGCCTAAAAAAGAGGGGTCCCAGTATGGATCCCTGTGGGACACCCGAGCGAACAGGCAGGGTGTTAGAAAGAGCGTCCGCAATTTTTACTCTCTGTGACCGGTTTTCTAAGTAGCTTTTAAACCAGAGAAAAGAGTCAGGTGATAGCCCGGCATTCAGTAGTTGGTAGTAGCAATACAACCCTGGGTGACAGAATATTTGAGATTTAAAAATTAACATAGAAGATAATGTATGGGCAGTGATACAAAACTAGCTTGTGTATCCATTGATAGATTTCTCTGGTAACTAGGAACATTAGTCATGATTCACAAAGGGTTGTTAGGTGGATGTGCCCCACTCTACATTGGAATGCCATGCAGAGGGATCCTGTGGACCCCTGGTGACATTTACTACAGGAACGCAACCTTGTGTGTACACAATCCCCCGCCTGATCCCGCAGTCACACACCACGGGCAGTCCAGGTGCATGCCCACACTCTGCACAATTCATATAGGTGTAAAGATGCATGGAGTGTTTTGCCAGGGTACACAAAAGATAACCAGACATACATGGGACACACCCTCCATGCCATCAACTGACAGGACACCAGCTGGGACTGATGGCCATCGGACCCTACCATACAAGAGCCTCCGCCCACTGGGCCACCTGGGTGTGCTTTGGAGGATTGTAACTGACATTCAGGACTGGGCAATGGCTCTGGGGGTGTATGTACTTTGCATATGGGTCCAGGCCAGGTGCAGCAGATACCAGCATGTGCCATTCACCTCCCTGGACCAAATGCCATGGCGCAGGGGATCCACTGCAGGACCCAGGATGGCCATCTGATTGGATGCCTGCCGGGGACCAGTGCACCGCCCATATTCCCCCTCCATGTACCTGCATACCCTGTGGGCAAAACCATGAACAGGTGGCTGGTGATAGGGAATACTGCCAGTGCATACCTGTCTGCAGGTGCAGAGTTGCACAGTCACTCTACTTGGTTCTCCAACATTGGAAATGCACCTTAGTGAATTGCGACCAATGAGAGTAAACCATAGGTTCACAGGTTGACATGTAAAACTTGAGAGGAAGACACACACTTGTTTGTGTAGGGATGGCTGTACTGTATGTTACCTTTTATAGTGTAATAATATTAATGCTCATTTAACACAATATACTCACTTTCTGGAACAGGTGGTGGTAGTGGTGGGGGTGTGGTCACTGTAGTTTGGTAACTGGCTTGAAAGACTGATTCTATGTTCTGTTTTAATAAGCGAGCAAATAAAAAAATCATGATTGACTCCATAGAGGAAAACATCTCTGTGTCACAGCATTCTATGTTGTTGTGGCATTGTACTGACATCCGTACTGTAGCACAACAATTGACTAATGTCAGTACTGCACCACAACAAGCATATGATAGGCATGCAGTTTCTTGCATAGCACTATTTCACAAACACTCCATTGCTGGACTAAACTTTAAAACAATCATGTTAATCTTGCATAATACAATACATGATATGGTTTACTGCAGTAACTGACATAAAATAGAACTTACAGAAACAACTGCAACTGTGGTTGCTAGCCGCATAGTGAATGAATAATTTCTCAAGTGCAACCCCCAACTGGAAGTTCGCTGAAAGGAAGCAAAGTGTCTGAAATGGACATACATGCCCAAAGAAAACAAAAAGATAATGGATATCCTTGCACAGACAACCCTGTCTTTTCACCTCAGGGTTTATATGCCAACCAGGGAACCTTTCAGGCTTTGCTCTCAAAATTCCTGTGCCTATATGCATGTTGTTTATGGCAGCCCATACATTATCCTCTACGTGTTATATTATTTCATTCTGCAAATATAGTTTCTGTGTGTGACATTTCATCTTTCAATATTACATTAGTTAAGGATAGAGGACTATACCAGTTAAAGTAGAAGGTAGCGGGAAAGGCAATCAGAATAGCAAAGGCCCAAACCAAATAAGATAGCCAACTCAGTTAAGAAGGGGATTAAAACCTTTTATAGGCACATTAAGGAGCAAAGAAAGACCAATGGAGGAATAGTGAGGCTTAATATAGGGAAGGAGTGGTGGGAAGAGGGTGACATTGGAAAAGCAGGGATACTGAACAAATACTTCTGCTCAATATTCACAAAAGAAGTGGAGGGGGAGGTACCTATAGCAAACAATAGAAGCACCCTGGATAGTGGGGTCGATACCAGTTCATTCACAGAAGAAAGGGTCCTGAAAGAACTCCCAAAACTGAAGGTGGACAAAGCAATGGGGCCTGACGGGATTCACCCCAGAGTTCTAAAAGTACTAAGGGGAGAACTAGTGACACCACTGGCTACCCTTTTTAACAAATCATGGGGTAATGGTGTGGTATCTGAGGACTGGAGGAGGGCAGATGTGATTCCCCTTCACAACAGTGGGAGCAGGACAGAGGCAGGAAACTGCAGACCTGTTGGTTTGATCTCAGTGGTTGGGAAAATGATGGAATCACTTCTGAAAGAAAGAATTGTTGAGTACCTAGAAGCCAGTGGGGCACAGGACCCAAGGCAGCATGGATTCACAGTGGGAAGTTCATGTCAGATGAATCTAATAGATGTCTTTGATTGGGTGACCAAAGTAGTGGACCAGAGAGGGGCTGTGGACATGGCCTAGCTAGACTTTAGCAAGGCATTTGACACAGTCCCACACAAAAGATTAATAAACAAGTTAGCAACCTGGGAGTTGGTTCCAGAGTGGTAACATGGTTAAAAAATTGGCTGGACAACAGGACGCAGGATGCAGAGGGTAATAATAAATGGAGTCCACTCCAAAGAAAGGGGGGTTACTAGTGGGGTACCATAGGGTTCAGTACTGGGACCGGTCCTCTTTAATGTTTTTATAGATGACATTATGGAGGGACTGGAAGGCTAAAAATGCCTCTTTGCAGATGACACAAAGATTAGCAACAGGGTTAATATACAAGGGGGGGTGGAAAGAATGAGAAGGGGCTTGGCAAGGTTGGAGGAATGGTCAAAAGTATGGCAGCTTAGATTCAATGCAAAGAAGTGCAAAGTAATGCACCTGGAAAACAAAAACCCAAGGGAAGAGTACACAATGGGGGGGAGGTACTAACAACAATAAAAATGGAAATGGACCTGGGGGTACAAAGAAAAATAGAAACATAGAAGTTGATGGCAGATAAGGAGCGCAAGGCCCATCCAGTCTGCCCATTTATTTTTCTACCTTATGAATGTGCCATCGGCATTTGCTCTGTCTATGGCCTATCTATTCATACTTATGTGTATTGCTCCCTTATGCCTATCCCATGCCTGTTTAAGCCCTGCACTGTATTCATATCCACCACTTCCTAAGGTAGGCCATTCCATGCATCCACCACCCTTTCTGTGAAAAAGAACTTCCTCACATTACCCCTTAATCGGCCTCCCTCTAATCTCATGCTGTGTCCCCCTGTCCTGCTATTTTTCTTATATTGAAACATGTTAGACTCTTTCACCTTGTTAATGCCCTTAAGGTGTTTGAATGTTTCAGTCATATCATGTTTCTCCCTCCTTTGCTCTAGGGTATACATATTGAGTTCTGTTAATCTGTCCTCATATGTTTTCTGATGCAGTCCCTGCACCATTTTGGTTGCCCTTCTCTGGACAGCCTCAATTTGGTAAGAGGGGCATATCAGATGACCTAAAGGTAGGCAAGCAGTGTGAGAAGGTAGTAAGGAGGGCTGAGGTGATACTGGGATGCACAGGGAGAGGCATCACCAGTAGAAAACAGGAAGTTGTTATACCTCTGTACAGACAGTTGGTGAGACCCCATCTGGAGTACTTTGCACAGTTCTGGAGACCACATCTCCACAAGGACATAGACAGGATGGAGGCAGTCCAGAGGAGGGCAACTAAAATGGTGCAGAGTCTGCACCAGAAGCCTTATGAAGAGAGACTAAAAGAGCTTAATATATATACCCTCAAGGAAAGAAGGAAGAGGATGATAGAAACTTCAAGTACCTCAAGGGAATAAACAAAGTCCAAGAGGATAGCATCTTTCAGAAGAAGAGATGTGCAAGAACAAGGGGGCACAATTTGAAGACAGAGGGGAATGGCTCAGGGGCAATGTGAGAAAGTATTTTTCTCACAGAGAGGGTGGTGAATGCATGAAATGGCCTTCCTGAGGAGGTTGTTGGGTCAAAAACAGCTGGAGAATTCAAGAATGCATGGGACAGACATAAGGCAATACTATTGGGGGGTTGGGGAAGTTGACTGTTGGTTAACTAGGATCTGCAGCTTATCCAATAGGTAGGGAAATGGGCAGACTAGTTGGGTCAAGTGGTCCTTATCTGCCATGAAAGTCTATGTTTCTATGTTAATCTACTTTCAGTTGTGATGTTATGATGTGATAGCAAAATCAACTAACGGTATTTAGTTCTTAAGCAATTTTGATTGCAGTATAAAGAAATCACTCCTTGGTTCACACCTTCGGGCCACAAGCATCTGCAGCTGTAAATGATTCCAAGGCCCTGCCCTAACAACTTTGACAACGGCCTCTGGCTTGCCTCTCCCTACACCCTCTAGCCGTCTTCTCAGGGTGTAAACTCCCCAACACCTACAAACCACCCCCTTTGCACCAGCTTAGGTTTGCAAGACTTCTATGATTAGTAAATTTACCTCGCTTCCTTACCCTGTAACACTCATTATATTGTTAGTATGCACTACCTGCATTGCGAACTCTGTCCTAATTGCATATGACATAGATCCATGTGATTAAGTCTGTAACATTTCCCTGTATTACTTTATTTTCTGTCAAATTGTTTATTTTAGCTCTGTAAGCATTATACGTGACGTGGAACCTTTGTAAAGGAGTCTTTGACTCAAAGGTATTTCTGATTCCCTAAATAAGCAAAAAATAAACTTATATTTGTTTCAGTGCTTACTTATTTCATTAAATAAATATATTAGATATTAAGTAAATAGATTAGGCCTCCCCCCATTTTCAAAAGAGATGCGCAGCACATCTTAGCTGAAGACGGAGATGAGCCGTGCATCCCAAACAATGCACCAATGTACGATATTCAAAGGGGGAGATGGGCTACCCTAATTCGGATGGGCCATGGCCCAAAAAGAATGTATCTGGTCCATGTAGAGTGGGGGTTCCCATCAATATGCCTCGCATCAGCATGTTCAGTGGGAATGAGCACCACAAGGGCCAGAAATATGCCACACAGAGATTGGCTAGAAAAAGGTGGCCTAAATCAGTTAGCCACCCTCAGTCAGGTAGCTGCAGTGCAGACAGCAGCCTGCAAGCCCCAGTAGTCAAGTGGCACCCCCTCCCTTTCCAGAGCTACAATGTAGATAATAAATATGTACCTACCCCCAGTGCCAGAGTGCAGTGTACCCCCCACCTGCCCCGATCCTCTTTCGGAATAAGTTCCCAATCTGTACCCTTTTCCACAGTGTAGTGGTACCCCTCTCAGTCCCAATCCTTGTTAAAACTAAGTTCCTGACCCATACCCTTTTCCATAGTGTAGTGGTACCCCTTCCAGCCCCGATCCTCATTTGAACTAAGGTCCTGACCCATACACTTTTCCATGGTGTAGTGGTAACCCCTCCCATGCCTGATCCTCAATCTTAGCATAATCTCAGCCCAACCCTGTTCAAAGCGGGATGCTCCCCCCACCAATGCCCAAGGGCTAATGTCTGCACAATAGCCATACCACCCCCAATATTTCCATAGAGTAGTTACCCCTGACCGTCTCAGGTTGGGACCCCACCCCCTCCCCCTCAAGCCCAAGCAGAGCTGGTGACTGGCTCAACCCTCTGCACATCATCACGACCAGCCGCCAACTAAACTGTCAATGAGCGGTACTGTAAGTACATGCCCTTTGGTTGACCAATGAGCATGTACTATATACAGACTCATGTTTCAGTTCAGTTCAATGTTAGCATAAGTGTGAGGGCAGAGCCAATCACGCCCCAGCTCCAGTTTGGTTTGGGTGGGGTGGGGAATCCTGCCTTGATGGAATGGGGGGTGGGGGCCACACTATGGAAATACTGGGGTGGAGCGATATTGCACAGACATTGAGCCTCGGGCATGGGTGGGGGTAGCATCCTGCTTCAAACAGAGTAGGGCTGGGATTATGTTACAATCAAGGATCGGTCATGGGAGGGAGGGAGGTACCACTACACTATGGAAAAGGGTATGGGTTGGGACCTTAGTTCAAATAAGGATTGTGTCTAGGAGGATACCACTACACTATGGAAAAAGATAGACGCCAGGAACTTAGTTTGAACAAGGATCAGAGCTGGGAGGAGTTCCACTACACTAATGAAAAGGGGGGGTGGCAGCACTATGACATACATCGGGAATCGGGGCCGTGAGGGGGGTACCACTATACTACTAGGGCAGACAGGGGGTGACACTTGTGCTTCCATAGGATTGGATCTAGGAGGGAGCTTACCCAGCACATGAAGCCGGGCACAGTCATGCTAATGAGCTTATAATAAGCATGCATGGAGCCCAGTTGTGCATTGCATGCACAATGAGCTCATTAGCATATTTCAGCTGAATAGTGCCCAAGGGGGAATGGCGTATCAAGGTATACACCATGCATTCCCCCAT
Source organism: Neoceratodus forsteri (assembly GCA_016271365.2). NCBI lineage: Eukaryota > Metazoa > Chordata > Ceratodontiformes > Ceratodontidae > Neoceratodus > Neoceratodus forsteri. The sequence continues at coordinate 1,731,441,652 of CM057450.1, read as the reverse complement.
TGGTGGTGTTCAGCCCCAATCCTGGATGCACTGCACCCACCATGGAGTCTGCCTGCTTTATGCCGCTCATCCAGGGTCCTATATTCAAACAGGATGTGCAATCTGTAGTGATCGCGTAGTCTGTCTGAATATTGCAACTGTGTGGCCAGCCCATCTGTGTTGCGCGACACACTATTATGTGCGCACAACCGGCCAGCATTGAATATGACCCCCCTAATAAATACTCAGTATACTAATGTGATACAGATATGATACTGTTATGAAATACAACACAATGATGATGGCATTTGCCATGTGCTTTTATAACTTAAAATTTCACTTTTTTATTTTTTTTCAGATGTGGAGGAAGAACATGAGGCACCACCACCACGTAAGTATTGTATTCAACAGTGTGAGTACTTTACTATGTGAAACTGAAAGAGAGGTATTCACAGATGCGTAGAAATACTAAAATGATGAGACATTGAAATAAACATTGTTTTTCATACAGTATCTTCACCCCACAGAAGTGGTCTTAGACTACCCACACACCAAGCACAATGAACTCCACCATCTATAAGCAATACAGTATTAACTGATGGCTAATCAAAATGCATGACTCAACACATTTTTCAACAATACACTTCAGATCGTCCTTACTGCATGGCTCACATCAACACAAATGCCTAAGGATACTGGAATGTTTCAGTGTCAAACACAGCTGCTTAGATGAAATGTTATTCATGTCTACTATTGTGAATTTTACACACCTTAATGCTCATTCAAGGACAAGTTGATATACAAGAAAATTACAATAGAAGTATGACTAAAAATATAATTACTGACATGCCATTAAAACAAGAGTAGTAATGTATATAATACAAAAAAAAACTTTACTAATTTACCTTACAACGATTTATCTACTTACACTTACTATAAAGTGTTTCATTGAATAACTGTGTAACTGACATTACAAAAATGAGAATATATTGTTGTAATCAACCTTTACTGCTACAAGTTATAATGCTAACAGGGAGTATTCCATGTATCATAGTGATCAGATGGTCAATGACAGTGTGAATAGATATAAATAAGACACCGTTAACGATGGTAGTCCATCAGACTGCAAACATTTATCAAAATCATTTCTTGTTAAAAAAATAAGGTGATACCTATTGTGGGGGGCTTTATTATTTTAATAATTTGAAACATTTTATTAAGTGGTATTTGTGGAGCATATTCAAATATCAGTAAAGACTTCTTTATAGATAGATAGATAGATAGATAGATAGATAGATAGATAGATAGATAGATATGAATAGAAAAGGTCTCTAAGTCTATAACAGTGATCAAAATAAACACATAATATTCTGTTTTTGTTTTCTTTTTTCCCACAGGCCTTAGTCCAACAACAGAACCCCCTAGAGATGAATGAAAGGAGGAACCGGGAGATACATAAGGAGGTGAGTACAACCACCTACATCCTCCGTCATGTCAGGTATGACATGTGAACAGATTGGGAGGCTGTCCAAGCCAACCTAAGCAATCTACAAAGTAAACTAGATTCTGTTAATTCAAATATGGTTCAGCTGTTTCAGAAAATTGATTCAATGAATCAAAATGTTTTCAGCCAGCTTAAATTAATGAACAGGAATGAAACTTCCTTGCTAGATTTCTACTGGCTCTTTTATACAGGGGGTTCTGGACAGTGACAGGAATCAGAAGCAGGTGACGATCAACAGTCCAGCACATCCCAACAGTGCTTTCACCTCCATTTACACCTCTACCTCCAAGTACACCTTCGCCTCCATAGAAACCTAGAATGTGATGGCAGATAAAGGCTGCTGGGCCCACCCAGTCTGCCCAATTTTTTAAACTTCTTTTTCTTCTACAGACCCTGCTTGATCTATGGCACATATCTTTCCCCTTTTCTTACACCTACATTTTCCTTGTGCCTGTCCCAGACATTTTTGAACCCCACCACTGTTTTCTCCCCACTAGCTGTGCTGGAAGATTGTTCCAGGTTTTCACCACCCTTTCTGTGAAAAAGTACTTCCTCACATCCCTCCTGACTTTTACCCCTCCAGCGTCATAGCATGCCCCTTGGTTCTAGAGCACCTTTTTTTCTGAAACATTTTTCCTTCCTGTACCTTATATACTCTCATGAGGTATTCATTCTTTATCATATTCTTTCTTTCCCTACTCTCCTCTAATGTGTACATATTTAGCCACTTCAGCCTCTCTTCATAGAGCTTTTGATGTAGACCCTGCATTATTTTTATAGCCCTCCTCTGGACTGCCTCCACTCTGTCTATGTCCTTCCTGAGATGTAGTCTCCAGACCTGGACACAGTACTCTAGGTGTGGTCTCACCAGCGATTTATATAGGGGCAGCACCAACTCCTTCCTGCTTGTGATATCCCTTTCTGTGCACTCCAGCATCCCACTAGCCCTTCTGACTGCCTTCTCATACTACCTGGCCACCTTTAGGTCATTCAGTATGATTACCCTTAGGACTCTTTCCTGCCTGATCTTTGTCAGTATCACTCTACCCATTTTGTACTCTGCTCATGGGTTTCTAAGGCCCAAGTGAACTATTTTGCACTTTTTTTGCATTAAAACCCAGCAGCCATAGCCTTGACCACTCTTTGCGTCTTTTCTGATCTCTTCCCATCCTTTCCACCCTCACTGGAGTGTCCATCCTTTTGCAGATCTTGGCATCATCTGCCAAGAGGAAGACCTTCCCTTCGAGTTCATCTGCTATGTCACTTATAAAGACATTGAAGAGGAAGTGTCAGCACTGATCCCTGAGGTACCCTGCTGGTCACCTTCCCTTCCTTGAGCTAACTTCATTTACCACTACCCTCTGTGTCCAATCCCCTAACCAGTTTCTTACCCAAGCTACCACCTAATTATCCATCCCAAGTTACCCAACTTGCTTACCAGTCTCCTATGTGGAACAGTGTCAAAGGTCTTGCTGAAATCCTTCCAGGTGGGCCACGTTCACCACTCCTCCCTTGATCCAACTTCTTGATCATACAGTCAAAGAAATCTGTCAGATTTGTTTGGCATGACCGTACCCCTGTGAAACCATACCACCTTGGATCCTGTAATCCACTGGATACAAGATATTCCACAGTCCTTTCCTTTACTAGTGTTTCCATTAACTTACTCACCCCCAATGTCAGGCTGACTGGCCTATCATTGCCACCTTTTCCATGCTACCACTGTTGTGAAGTAGGACTACATCTGCCCTTCTCCAGTCCTCCTGGATCACACCACTCTCCAATGATCTGTTAAACAGGTCTGTCAGAGGTACAGCTAGTATCTGTTTGAGCTCCCTCAGCATCCTTGGATGTGCTCTGTCTGGCATCATGGCTTTGCCCACCTTTAGGTTAGCGAGTGTTTTCTGGACTCTCTCCTCAGAAAACAAACAAGTGTCCAATTCCCTCCCACCAAAGCTCCTGGACCCTTTTTGTGATCCCTCCCCCTCCTCTTCTACTTTGAACACTGAGCAAAAGTATTTCTTCAAGATGGTTACCTTATCTTGATCCACCTCCATAAAGTCACCCTTCTCCCTCTTTAACCATACAGTCACTCCCATTGTCTTTCTTTTTTCATTGTCATACCTAAATAAGTTCTGGCCAGAGCTGACAAGGCTGCAGCTGCACTGTAAGAGCACTCACTGAGCTCAAAGTAGAACAGTGCACCATGCCCAAGATGGCCACTAGAGCTCAGTATGCATATGCAAATAGTTGTGCATGCGTGAGCTCACTTCCACACTTGTGGTGAAGTTGTGCATGAACTCTGAGTTCCAGTGGTCACCTTGGCCATGGTGGACTGTTCTGCCATGAGCTCAGTGCACATGTTCAATGGGCGCAGGAAGTCATGCATGTGCACTATGCTCTAGCAGCCATCTTGGCCATAGCAGACTGTTCTGCCATGAGCTCAGTGTGAATGCACAGTGAAAGGAGTGATTTTGTGGACAGATTGTCTTATAGCTTCGAATTCATTCTCAGAATCAGGTGAGTTGTTTTTAGAGTTCATCGGAAGACTGCTGCAGGCTCCACCCACTGCAGCCATAAGAAAAGTCTTGCTCCCTTTTGATACATCCTGAGCTATTTTTTCCTCAGATTGTGCCTTTGTGCTCTTTACTGCTTTGCCTGCCTTCCTCTGTTTTCCCAAATACACTTCGCTATCCTCCTCCCTCAGGGTCTCCTTATACCTTCTGAATTCTACTCTTTTAGCCTTTAGCTTGTCTGCTCCCTCTTTTAAGAACCATAGCAGTTTCCTCTTCCTTTTACTTGCACTTACTTGTTTGACACAGAGGTTTGTTGCCTTCAGTATGCCCTTTTTTAGTTTGTCCAACTTTTCCTCCACCACCCTGGTCATCTCTCAATGCCACATCATTTTTAAGGCATTCGCCCATCTTTGTAAAATCAACATTTCTGAAGTCCAGGGCCCTCTTCATTGTGTGGTTAGATTCCATGGCTGTTTTTATGTTGAGCAACACTCTATGATGATCACTGGTCCTCAGATGGTTTCCCACCTTGATGTCTGTAATACTGTCCCTATTAGTAAGCACCAGGTCCAGTTTTTCCCCATCACGAGTGGGTTCACTGACTAGTTGCTTGAAGTACGTCCCCTGGAGGAAGTCCAGGATGTTCCTGTTTCTAGCTGAAGCCACAGCAGGTAGGTTCCAGTCTACACCCAGCAGATTGAAGTCCCCCCACCTGCAGCACCTCTCCCTGTTTGGCCATTTTGCCAGTTGCTTCTAACATTTCCTTATCTAAGTCCTCCCCCTGTGCCAGAGGCCTGTAGATCACACCTGTCTGAATAGTGGTTCTATTTCCTGACACAAGGATGAACCACAGCACCTCTGCCCCTCAATTCCCTGTATTTCTGTTGCTTTTATGCTTTTCTTCATATAAAGCACCACTTTCCTTCCCTTTCCTTCCTTCCTACCCTGTCCCTTGTGAACATTGTGTAGCCTATTATGGCCATGTCTCACTCATGGTTGTCACTGCACCATGACTCAGTAATAGCCACACTATCCAGGACGGCCTCTGCCATGATGGTCTCTTGGTCTGAGATCAGATTTCCTGGACATGTAGCATTAGAGCTCATGGTCTTCCAGATTTTGTTAGCTCTTTACTTGTCATTTCTCTCTGTTTTCTTTTGTTCCCTCTTCCTCCCTCTTCTCTTCTGACCACTTCCTTTCCCCCTTCCTCTTTTGCTAACCCCAAGCTTCCTTGATCAACATGCACTGTGGTGGGACTCTTGCCCAGATGGCTCTCCTTAAACTCTGTCTCAGCCTGTTGGGGGTGGGGGGGGCACTTTCTGCCTCACCTTTTTCTTCCACCACCCTCCTTGGTTAGTTTAAACATTCATCAAAGTAATGTTTAAACCATCAGCTGAGAACTGTGGTTCCCCTCCCAGATGGTTGCGGGCCTTCACCTCTGTATGGGCTCTTACAATGCCAGGTGGTCCCCTAGTCCCTAGTGCTGCTGTACCCCTCCTCTCCTGAAATCTTGAAGGACATACTAAAAGAAACGCAGAGTAAAGAGGAGTAAGTTGATCGATTTGTGGAGCAGCCAAAATTGCTGCAGCTGAATGCATGTTTCAATGAAGCAATAGAAGCCTTTGATAAAAAAAAAAAAAAAGAAGCAAATCAAAATGACTAAATTTGCAAGGAACACTAGAGATTACACGTTAACTCAGGTATTCAGTTGGAAACAAGGCACTACTAAACAGACCAATAGTGATGCCTCTCGCCCAAAACCCATCCTTAGGAATCCCAACAGAATGGTGCTGGAACACAGCTCGAGTCCTAGTGACTCAGAGAGGAAGTCAATACTAATAATACCATGCAACAGTTTTTTTTAGTTCATTCTCCTGACCCTGAATTAGTGCCCAGGAGGAGTAAATGGAAGATACATTTAAGCCCAAATTACAGAGAAGGGGATGAAGAAGACATGGAGAGGACGACAAAGGGAGTAGATTAGAAACTGAGGAGTGGGAACATCGGGATTGACAATGGAAGAACAAATGGGAGTATTCAATATGGTGAACATTTCTGATAGGCTTTTGACTGAGATTGAAATAAAAGTTCTTCAGAAAGGACTGTCATTCATTCCTACCACAACAGTTAAGGAATTCGATTGCTTCATGGACATTGATCAACTTGCCAGGAATGTTACTTTGCAAGCAATCTCTCATAAGGACACTCAGGAGAATGAGACTGTGACAACAGAATGGGTAAGAGACACTTTAAACATCATTCCACCCTTTGTCCACCATTATTGCCAGCTATTGAAACCTTTTTTGAAATACTGTGGGTCTGATTTGAAAGAATTTTTTTATAATAGCTTTAAGGTTTCACACAATCGTATAAGTAAGAAAGAGCAGAAAGCATTAAATGATCTGAAGTGGGACTGTAATATCACAATCATTGTTCACTTGGGAGCTTAAACAGCAGGATGGTAGGAAAGAGGGCTGCAGTTATATTCTGTTTTAACTGAAATATTTGAATAGTTTGTAAGTGAAATTAGTTCTATGTGTTAAAAATTATCACCGTGAATTAGAACTGTTACTTGGGCTGTGATATTGTAACTTTGGAGATAGTTGTTTGGCAGGAATAATTAGAGGGAAATTTAAATGTGTTTGCCTGGTGCTCGGGGAGGGACATTAGCTGCAATTACCTTGTCTTTAAACAGGAATTACCTTGGCTTTCATTGTTCACTTGGGAGCTTAAACAGCAGGATGGTAGGAAAGAGGGCTGCAGTTATATACTGTTTTAACTGAAATATTTGAATAGTTTGTAAGTGAAATTAGTTCTATGTGTTAAAAATTACTACCGTGAATTAGAACTGTTACTTGGGCTGTGATATTGTAACTTTGGAGATAGTTGTTTGGCAGGGATAATTAGAGGGAAATTTAAATGTGTTTGCCTGGTGTTTGGTAAGAGCACTCCCACCCACCCTGTTTTGTATGCTTTCTTAAATACTGAAAAGCCACTGGGGGTTGGGATTGAAGGGCTGAGTATTTCTGTTTGGGACTGAAATTCAAGCAACAGGAGAGGAGGCCTGTGACATCATCACGGTACCTGATGTCTGCTTACACACTGTTAGTGGGACTGAACACACACTGGACTGTATGTGTTTGTGAGACTTGGGAACTTTATTGGTGGGGTTGAAATTGGGTTTGTAAATAACTACAGTCAGTATAGAGAGAAACTGTACTCCAGGGGAAAGGGACTGAGAAAAGGGGGTGTGCTATTATAAACAGAGGGGGGCAATCAGGGTGGCCATATTCCACCATGGCAGGCATCTTCGGAAGGGTTGTAGGCTGCTCAGGCTGTGGGATGGCAATAATTCTAAATTGGGCCTGGAGAGAGGGAGGCTGCCCACTCTGTAGACAGCTATCTTGTATCAGGAGTGAGGTACATTGGTTAAGGAGTGAGCTGTGGGGGCTGGGGGTGTCCAAGGATAAGGGGTGGATATGGGCAGCAGAAGGATGGGGCTGAGGGAGGCTGGGGCAACGCCTGAAATTACAGGACGCTATGTTACAGCAAGCAGGAGGGGATATTAGGGACAGAGGACCCTTAGATAGAGAAGTTGATGCTAAGGGAAAGCATACGGGTGAACATTCTGAATACAAAGAGACCAGAGGGGAAGAGTCAGGAGGGGCTGCAGAGCGAAGCCTAAAACAGCAGACTGTGGGAAGGGAGCCCTAAGGTGAACATGCAAGAGAGGAAGAAGAGGGTCAGTTTAGAGATGCAGTCAGGGGAAACTCGGTTACTTGATGGAGGCTGACATGAGTGCACAACAAATTTGAGCTACTAAGCAACCTAGAGGGGAGGAAGGGGTTTGTGGAAATGAGGAAACTTATACAGAGGCCGGGGAGGGAGTCGGATACCCATAGGGCATCACAGACCAGCTGTGGAAAGGATAGACATAGTCCCAGAGGGAGAAGGGAAACATATGTTAAGCAAATGGGAGATGCAACATGTGCCAGACATGAGGAGGAGAGCATGATTGGAGAGAAACTGGGAGACAAGGAGGGGGAGAGGCCCCTCTTCAGCAGGAGGTCAGTACCAAGGATGGGGCCATAGCTAGGGGACCCACAGAGAGCCTCTGGAGGCAGGGGTACTATTACAAGGGGAGAATGGTGGTGTGGGGAAGGAAACCATCAGGGCCAGGATAAATGGTTCAGATAAGAGAGGGTTAAAGGGGACACCTATTCAGAGGGGGCTGAGTTAAGGGCAAACAACGAGGAGGCAGAAAGGGAGGGTGACAAGCGGTCTCTAATAAGGCAGGAAGACTCCCATGAAATTGAGATCATGAATAAAGGGGGAAGGGGGGCTGAGAGGGCATAGTGGAGGTAACCATAAGGATGATGGCGTGTTAAGGTTCTGTTACTGGAGACTCGATGATTAGGGGTATCCATTGGGAGGGACAGGGGTGGATGCCATAGCCAGGTGAAGGTAGTGAGTATCTCTGGGCTGACAGTGCACAGAGCAAAGTTCATGGTGTATGAACTGGTTAGGGATTGTGAGGAAACCGGATTTCCTGGTGCATTTGGGAACTAATGATCTAGAGGAATAGCGTTTGGAAATCCAAGCAAGATTCCAAGAACTTGCCAGAGTCTGTCAGGATAATGGATGCAACATTTCTTTTCGAGATATTGCCAGTACCAAAGGCCCCAGTGGAGAAAAAATGAAGCACAGAGGTTAATGACTGGCCTTAGGAAGTGGGGTGAAGAGAGGGGTTGGGGTGTTAGGGAACTGGAAAGGAGTTTAGGAGGATAAGGACTGCATGCCAAGGACAGGCTTCATCTTGCCCCATTAGGGAAGGAAGTCCTTAAACAGGGGATTGCTGACTACATTCAAGAAAGGTGGGGTTTAAACTTGTGAGGGGGAAGGGATAAGGGAGGGGCTGACCAGAAGCCCTCTCCTCCAGATGAGGGGAGTAGCCTTCAAGCCCAAGGGGGGGAGGGGGGAAACAGACTGGAGGTGGAGGTTTCAGGAGGAGCAGGGGAGGATGGAAGTATAAGGAATCTGGGTGGGGTTCGACAAAGAGGATCAGGGATAAGGGGTGGGGGCTGGTGTTAGTAAATGCCAGGAGCTTGGGAAACAAGTTGCCAGAGTTCCAGGCCATGCTGTTCGGGGGTGGATGGCGGCAGTCACGAGACGGGCCAACAAAACCATGACTGGGACCTAAATGTAGGGGGGTACACTATGCTTAGGAAGGATAGAAAAGAGGGCAGAGGGGGTGGAGTGGCTATCTTCATTAGAGATGACATAGAAATTGCTATGGTAGAAGAGGCAGAGGGAAATGTGGAGGCCTTATAGGTCACCTTACGATCCCCAGCAGGAGATAAGGTCAAGCTGGGAGTAGCATATAGGCCCCCCGGGATGAGCGATGTTCTAGAGGATGGTTTGCTGGACAACATCATTGCCCAGTGTGGTCCAAAAGGGGAAGGAGTGGTGTTGATGGGGGACCTCAATATGCCAGGTACAAACTGGGGAACCATGTCCTCTAAGGTGGCCAAGGAGCAGAGGCTGCTGGATGGCTTCCAGGATGTGTTCTTAACACAGCATGTGATGGAGCCCACAAGGAGGGGCATGTCCTGGATGTGGTTCTGTCAGATGGGGATCTGGTAAGGGACATGGTTGTACAGGACCCCCTGACTGGGAGTGACCACAATACTGTCTGGTTTCAAATAAGCATGGGGGAGTGGGGGGTGAGATCTAGGACACTGGCAGTGGACTTCAGGGGGGCAGACTTTATGGGCATGGGAAATATTCTCAAGGATCACTTGAAGGGGATTACCTCAACAACAAATGTGGAAAGGAGATGGGAGGTCATAAAACGGGGACTTCATGAGGCAGTCAGGATCTGCGCTAAGTTGAAACGTGAGGGGCAAGGTCACATAAAACCATGCTGGTGGTCCAGTGAGGTACAGGTAGCAGTCAGAGAAAAGAAGTGCCTACAAAAAATATAAAAACAACAAGAGGGATAGGATAAGGAAATGTACAGCTTGCATCTAGAAAGTCACCCAGTATGGAGAGGGTAAAAGTCCAGTGAAAGAGCAGCTGGCATGGGACAAGCATGGAGGGGAAAGGGTTCTTCCGGTATTGGGGAGTGGAGAAAAACTAAGGGCCATCTCAGCAGATTGAGATCAGAAGGAGGGTGGGTGGAAGAGGCGAGGGACCAGGCAGAGGTATTTAACGAGTACTTTGCCTCTGTGTTCACTAGGGAGGGGGATGGGATATCTACAAAGCAAGGCACGAAGGGGATAGAAGTGGCAGGGAGTGGTACCAGGGGAGCAACAGAAATGGAGCAAGAGGGAGGGAAAGGTACCCCAGGGGTGTCACATCTGGATAAGGATAAAAAGACCAGTAAGGTGGAGGGGACGGATGATGCTATCTCCGCCAAAAGGGTGTGGTTAGCCCTCAAGGCCCTAAAGAAAGACAAATCTCATGGGCCGGATGGCATTCATCCGAGAGTGCTATGGGAATTGGCGGACATACTGGCTGCACCCCTGGCGGAGCTTTTCAGCAGGTCACTTGAGACAGGGAGGGTACCTAGGGATTGGCGAGTGGCACATGTGGTACCAATCCATAAAGGGGGGTCGAGGGAAGTACCAGGGAACTATAGACCCATCAGTTTGACCTCAGTGGTGGGAAAATTAATGGAGAGTATACTAAAGGAACGATTGGGGGTGTACTTGGAGGAGGTGGGAGGTCTGGATAGTCGGCAACATGGGTTTGTGCCAGGTAGATCATGTCAAACCAACCTTGTGGAGTTCTATGAATGGGTAACATCAGAACTGGACAGGGGTAAGCCTGTGGATGTATTATTCTTGGACTTCAGCAAGGTTTGACTCTGTCCCCACAATGGTCTGGTGGAGAAACTGATGGGGTTAGAAGTAGGCCCTTGATGGTCAGATGGATTGAAAACTGGCTAGCTGGATGCACTCAGAGAGTAGTGGTCTGTGAGGAGCTCTCGAACCCTAGAGAGGTAGGTAGTGGGGTACCACAGGGCTCGGTCCTGGGTCCGATCCTGTTTAATGCATACATATCGGACATCAGGGAGGGTATAGGGTGTGAAATGAGTCTATTCGAGGATGACTCCAAGATTGGACCAGTAGTTGCGGGAGAAGAGGGGAGGCTGGCCCTGCAAGGGGACCTGGACACCCTGGAAAGCTGGGCTCACACATGGAAATTAAATTTCAATATCACCAAGTGCAAGGTGTTGCATCTTGGTCGGGGAAACCCTAAACACAGGTACACCCTGGGAGGAGAGGCGCTGGAGGCCTCAATAGGGGAAAAAGACCTAGGGGTCATGGTGGATACGTGTATGAATAACTCTGAGCAGTGCAGAAGAGCAGCTAGCAAGGCAAACAGGATGTTGGGATGCATCGTAAGGGGGATCACCTCTAGGAGCAAGGAAGTGATTCTGCCACTGTACAATGGACTGGTTAGACCATACCTTGAGTACTGTGTACAGTACCGGAGACCACACTTGAAGAGGGACATACAGCTCCTGGAGAGAGTACAGAGGAGGGCAACAAAGATGATACGAGGGCTAGGGGATTTGACTTATGAGGACAGACTTGAGGAGCTCTGCTTGTTTTCATTGGAGGAGAGGAAAGACAGGGAGGACATGACTGAGGTCTTCAAGTACCTCAAGGGAATAAATAGGGTAAACATGGAGGGGATCTTTAGACTAAAGCAGGGAGGTATCACCAGAGGGCATGGTTTGAAGTTGGAAGGTGGAAGGGTGAGGGGGGAAAAGAGGAGGAGGTTTTTCACTGAGAGGGTGGTGGACCCTTGGAATGCACTGCCTGGTGAGCTGGTTCAGAGATCCACAGTGGAGGGCTTCAAGAGAGGGTGGGAGTCCCCCATACCTCTCAACTGTCCCTGATTTTCAGGGATGTCCCTGATTTTGTCTCAAAATTTTACTCTGTCCCTCCTAAAATTTGTGTTTCCGTGGCTAAACAATGGGGGCTGTAAGCACAAAATAATGTCAAGCATTAAAGTTACAGACTTCTTCTTCTTTAGAAAATTCATTTTGCACTAAGCCCCATATTCTACCAGATTTCTGAGTTGATATCTCTAATTCTAAAGATGTGTCCCTGATAATCGTCCTTTGTCCCTGATTTTTTTAAGCATTGTCCCTGATTTATGAGGCAGGAGGTTGAGAGGTATGGGTGGAACAGACACAGAAAGTGGATGTATCAGATGATGGCCTGTCCTGGGGGGGTGGGGATGGATGATAGGAGTTTCTGGAGCACAAGGGATGGGAGGGTCTCGGCACCCAACTAAGGATCTAGGTTCGAGCAGACTCGATAGACCGTAAGGCCTAATCTGCTGGCAAATAGTATGTTAGTATGTTAATCAAACCAGACGATAAGGGTGGTGTGATTGTTATTCAAAATACAACTGATCGCATAGCCAAAATTCACACACAACTTGCTAATGAGGAATTTGACTGTTTAACTGATGATCCCACAGTTAGTACTAAAGATCAGATTGAGACTTTTTTACATTCACTGATGAAAGACAAGATGATTTACCGAGTATAAATATATGAGTGTGGAATCCCTTGTAAAACTCACAGTTTGTACATTACCAAAAATTCACAAGTGTAACCCCTAGGTGGCACTATTCTATGGGCTACTACTCCTGCCTGTGTGGCTAGGCACAGGTTAAGGGTCCTGAGTTCTGTGAACGGGTGCTCCACCCGGAGGAATGGTATTGGAGTAGCTTAACTGCTTTGGTATTGCACTCCGGGACACTATCACCACCCACCAACCCTTCTAGTGGCCTAAACAGTAATACAATAGAACATCCACATCCACTGAATAACTAATAATATGCTCATGCCCCTTGCACTTACCAACAGGGCTTGATCAGCTGCAACTGCCCTGGAGACCCCCTGCAAAATAAGGTCTGCAATGCAACAATACAATATTACCACTGTAACCCAACTAATAATATGTACACTAGCCAGGTTAAATGTGAAACAAGATAATCTGGTTTATTCAGGAGGAATGAACGGGGGGGGGCCGGGGCATGAATCTGATAGAATTACTGACACTGTGATTTAGTTAGGTTGGTTCAGCATGCACTGTGAGTCCCTTTGGAACAGTTCCACAAACCTGGGTGCCCAGTGTGTTATGCAGGCTAGCCTGAAGCACTGCCCAGGGTGGTCGGCATTGCAGCTGTTGTTGGGGCCCTTAGGAAGGAAAACAGTTAACATGCGCACAACCCAAATAATTGTAATCTCAAGCCGGATGGCTCAGTCTGTTTGCAATAACCCAGAACAAAAACAATCAGATGGAACACAATGACTTGCATATGTTGTTGCAGGGAGCTACCCTCATTTGTACTTATGCTACCCAGACCAGGATGTAGGACAGATGAGATGAAGACCACATGATGTTGATCTGGTGGGCCAGGGCAAGCAGGGCTCACATGACTCACCTGCTGGTGGTCATTACCTGTTCGATGGTGTTGAGCAGGGGTCCGAATCCCAAAGCAGATCCTTTGCCGAGATAATCTCTGAATGGGGGGCAGTGGCTTAGGCCAAGATGGCAAGGCCCAAGCAGGATTAGCAGTTCAGCAAGAGTTCATGATCTGTGGCTGGAAAAGCCTCCAGCGGGCATAACGGGATTCGCCATTGGGAACCAAATCGCAATCCACAAAACACATTCAGCACACTTAAATCAGCTCTTTCTGTGAGCTACAGTTTGGATACAGTCTGGTTGCTGATTACAGCTTTACTGTGCAAACCTTTCTCTCCGAGGCTATTTTCTCTCATCAGGTGGGCCAATTGCTTCTAAGCAAGTCTTCTGTCCAAAACTCCACTCCCCAGAACAATTTTATTCTTTCTTCCATTGCCAAAGTACACCGGCAAACAAAACAGTCTGATTGCTGCACTGACAGCTCGAAGGCAGGAAAGCATGGCAAGCAGGCCAGCAGAGCCTTCCCGCCCAGTCTCCAATGCTCTGCCTGGAAACAGTTGCTCAACTGCTCAAGCTGTTCACTTTTCAGCCTCCAGCTCACGACTGACTCATGCTTCAGGGAGTTCTGGGGACTTCCCGGTGATCCACAAGGTTCAGTTGGCTGAGGAAACTGTCTGTCACAGAAAGGGCTCCCCCTCCAGGTCCATTTAGGTGCCAAACACTACAGAAAACTACAGAATCTCCATTCCACAAAACCTGTGGGTACAGTCTCCATTTTAGATTCCCAGAGATTTGATTGGTCCAGCACTGGAAGTCCAGAACGAAAATGGTGGCTCCTATTCAAAAGCTCAAGCTGCAATTGAAAGCAGGTTGAACAAACTCCTCTATCATCATTACTATAACACATGAACAGTAAATAATCACATTTCCAAACAGGGCTCCCTCCGTACATATAGCGACGGCAGAATGGAGCAATATAACAGGCTGGTTACAATCCTTAATTACCCGGACCAAGCCCAGACTGATTTCCAAACACAGAATAGGTGCTCTCTTAAAGACACAGGCCCAGAGACTCACTTGAGCACTCTCACACAGACTAATAGACTACAGACTACTGTAGACAGGACACCAGCCTGATAGTGGGCATTTAAGAGCCCAGAAGACATTATAGTAAGCCCCAATTTGTAGGTGGGTTACACAAGAATGCACAGAAGTCACAGGGTCGCACTATAATATCTGGCATTAAATGGCGCAGTGAGCCTATTTTGGAATACATAGATTCTTTTCTACAGCCCCTGGTTAGGGATCTTCATTCCTGCATTAGGGATACCCCTGATATGATTTCATTCCTACAGGAGTTAATTTGGATGAGGGGTGCATTTTGGCAACCTTAGATGTTAATTTATTGTATACAAATATCCCCCATATTGGTTTAGAAGAAATAGAATATCAGCTGTTGAGACAAACCAATATTCACACATTCACCACGGCTGTACCTTTGGTTGAAATTAGGCATGGGTGAACTGGCTGTGACCCGATTCTAATTCCAGCTCGGACTTTTTTCTAAAGGGTTCTTATTTTCTCTTATTTACTCTCATGAATTGTAGACCTAATGAAAAATGCAGTTTTGAGTATTTCCTGGTGTCCGGTGGTTCCTCTCAGCCTAATTCCCCTAGAAGTTACATACCATTCCCTGGTGACTAGTGGACCCCAACCCCTATCCCCATTGCCCTGTAACAGAATAAGGTACTAGTCCTCCATTCCCTGGTGTCTAGCAGACCCCCACCCCACTGCCCCAGCAGGTAGTCCCCCCACCCTTACCCACAGCCGGTAGCTGGCACGTCCCTCCACTCTCCACCATGGCTGGCTACCAACTGAGCTGTCAATGAAAGAGTGTGTACTTGTACAAGGAGAGAAGAAGGGCTATGGCAGGTTGTCTTTGACTCAAGGTAGGCAACTATTAGAAATGTGTCCCATTTTGTTATCTCACTGATTGTGTGGCTAATGAAAGTACATTGCTATTGTGCCCTTCACTCCCAGCTCAGCACTGGCCGTATCCTGCTTTGCTGAGCTTCGAAGGAAAACTACATAGACATATCAAGTGCTAAAAATTAGCAAGAATACTGTACATCCAGTTCATGATCTAATTTTTATGTTTGCTTGTGCATGCGCAAGAAACATGTTGTGGCAGCTTGGGGAGAAGTGGGTTGTGGAAGTGCGGCACTGTTGTGGCCAATGTCGCCACTGCTTTTGTGGGCTTGGCTGTGTGTCACCAATGCAAGCGCATGCTGGTGGTGACACTAGTTTGCAAGCCTGCCACCAACTTGAAATGATTTGGCTGCCTCAATCAGGGAGTACTTCATCATTGCAGCATCAGCCTCTCGCTCTGTTCTCAATAGTAACTTTGCTTGCTGACGTTGCGATGCCGGGGTGGTCCCTGTTTGTTGCGGCAAATGGTATATTTTGTGGCATGTTTTATTTTTTCCTTATCTGCACTTTTGCGTGTGACCTGCCTGAATGCCAAATGGGGAAAATATCTCAGCCCCAACATAGACTGGATTGGTAGCTGAAAGTGAGAGAGACAGAGTGTTGATTTGTAAAGCCTTGCCCCATTGCAGCGTGAGTCAAATGCCCCGTCAACTTGATCGATAAATGGCACACTCCGAAGCTAGCGTGACTGTAAAGGCAATTTTTAATAAAAAAAAAAAAACTGAATAAACAACATGTTTCATGGCGTGTTATAAAAGGTAGACTGAAGTGGGTACCTAGAGAATGAGAAAGACTGGATTTGTGGGCGAGCGCTGTGAAGGCCTCTGTGGTCAGTTGCACTGTAATGGCTCCTGTTGGAAGATCAGCAGATAGCTGGGCTAGTTTAACTGATGTGCATACATCTTCTCTAGTTGCTCCTTTTAGGGAGTGCTTGCTCTGTTCTTTTCTCTGCCTCCTGCAGGCATTATTGAAGCCTAGGCTAGTCGAGCAAATGCGGTTTTAATTGACAGCACTCGCCCCTGGACTAGCATCACCTTTTCCACAGCCACTCTAGTACCTAGAGGCCAGCGGGGCACAGGACCCAAAGCAGCATGGATTTACAGCTGGAAGGTCATGTCAGACGAATCTAATCGATTTCTTCAACTGGGTGACCAAAGTAATAGACCAGGGAGGGGCTGTGGATTTGGCCTACCTAGACTTTAGCAAGGCATTTGACACAGTCCCGCACAAAAGATTAATAATCAAATTAGCCAGCCTGGGAGTGGGTCCCAGGATGGTAGCCTGGGTAGCAAACTGGCTGCACAACAGGACACAGAAGGTAATAGTGAATGGACACATTCCGAAGAAAGGGGTTACTAATTGGAGTACCTCAGGGCTCAGTACTGGGTCCAGTCCTCTTTAACATCTTTATAGGTGACATTGCAGAGGGTCTGGAGGGAAGGTATGCCCTTGCAAATGACACAAAGATCTGTAACAGAGCTGATACACAAGGGGTAGAAAAGATGAAAAGGGACTTGGCAAGGTTGGAGGAATGGTCAGACATGTGGCAACTTAGATTCAATACAAAGAAGTGCAAAGTAATGCACCTGGGAAACAAAAACCCAGGAGAAGAGTACACAATAGCAGGGAGGTACTAACAACAACAAAATGGAAAGGGACCTGGGGTAGTCATATCAGATGACCTAAAGGTGGGTAAGCAATGTGAAAAGTCAGTAAGGAGAGCCAGGGGATACTGGGATGCATAGGAAGGGGCATCACAAGTAGAAAAGGAAGTGGTTATCCCTCTGTACAGACAGTTGGTGAGACCCCATCTGGAGTACTCATGTGCAGTTTTGGAGACCCCATCTACGCAAGGACATAGACAGGATGGAAGCAGTCCAGAGGAGGGCAACTAAAATGGTGCAGGGTCTGCAGCAGAAGCCATATGAAGAGAGACTGAGAGAGCTTAATATATATATACTCTTGATGAAAGGAGGGACAGGGGACATAATTGAAATGTTCAAGTACCCTCAAGGGAATCAACAAAGTCCAGGAGGGTAGCATCTTTCAGAAAAAGAGATGTGTAAGAACAAGGGGGTACAATTTAAAGATAGAGGGGGGGGCGGCTCAGGGGTAATGTGAGGAAATTTTTTTTCACAGAGAGAGTGGTGGATACATGGAACAGCCTTCCTGAGGAGGTCATTGGGTCTAAAACAGTGGGGGAATTCAAACATGCATAGGACAGATACAAGGCAATTATAGTTGGGGGTTGCAGGAAGTAGGCTGCTGGTTAACTAGAATCTGCAGCTTAACCAGTAGGTAGGGAAATGGGCAGACTGGGTGGGCCAAGTGGTCCTTATCTGCCGTCAACTTTCATTTAACAACAAAATGGAAAAGAACAAAAAGTACAGAACAAGCCACTTTCTTTTACTGCTGTAGTGGTTTAAAATGTCGATCGGAGCAGGGAACTGTGCCTAGCGGCAATTATCTAGAAGAATTGCTTTGTATGCTGGCCTCTGATGAGTATTTAGGAGGAGGAAAAACAAACAAAAGTGCCCTGCAAGCGAACAGCCCCCATAATGGTGTGAGAGCACAGCCTAGGAGTCTCTCTGCACAGCCCTCATTGCCCTGAGAAGCTGACCAAGTGTCAGCCTCATTTTCACGCCTTCCTGGTACTCCACTTGAAGGTTTGTGGCCAGAGAGAGAGAGAGGGGGAGGGTTACCATCTTTTAAGAAGCATTCTGAGGCAGTGGCAGAGCTAGAGGGGGGGCTTGGGGGGGTGGTCGCCCCTCCTGGCTGCCCCAGTGTGAGTAGTGGTGCCCCAACACCATCTTTATTCAATGTTTAGTGCCCATTGTGGAGCCCGAGATTGACTGAATGGCCCCCCCTGGCTCCCAAATACTCCCAAACCTGGCTCCACCACAGTTCTGAGGAAAGTTAGAAAGCTTTTCTTCTTCTAAAATGTCAGGACATGTAGTATTTTTCATGTTGTTTTGCAGGACACAGCTGCCCAAAATAAGGTCTGTCCTGCAAAAATCAGGACAGGTAGAGAGAGAGAGAGAGGAGAAAAAAAGAATGGAAAAGTGAGGAATCGACAGCTTCCTCCTGCTCCCCCAGGGTAACCCAGTGACACACTAAACATGTGAGCCTTGCACAACCTGGGCTGCTGTCTTATATTGCAGGGTGCCTGCCACACGCTGTTCAGGGTTTGCATTTCTATCAACTGCAGCCCCAGAGTTCGAAGGGGGGGGAGGGTGGTGTCAGTGTAGGGTGCTTAATGGCCAACAGCCCTTTAACAAGGAAGCGGCTTATGATCCCAACCCCCAAACAGCCATGTGCCCCACCTCCCCTGCCATGGGATTACTGGGGTCGATCCTTCGGGCTCCCCTCTAGCATTTGATCAGTAACTCTCTCTCCTGAGTTGAGACTTGGAAGCTGTTCTGAGGTAACCTACAGTATTTGTGAAGCTGGTCTGGAAGCTGTGTACTTTGCGAAATTTGCACACTGCTGTTACAGACAATATCTCACATCTCCAGCAGCCCTTTCTGGCCTCTGTCTTTCTCAGCAGAGAGCTGGCAGCTGTGTCTTATAGAGCGGGAGCTGCTGCTGTTCTCGGGATTTCTTTTGTGCAGATCAGTCACCAAAGTTCTGATGTACATGTCACCTTCTTACCCTTTCCCATTTACTAAATCATCTTTACAAAACCCTTCTGTCTTCGCCCTTCTCTTCTTAATTGTAACCATAAATTACCACCTGTATTTTCACTTGGCTGCCCCAGCCTTTTCCTTTGAATTGATCAAAGCTCCCTTTCTTTCAAAATCCAGCAAGGAACAAGTCAGTGGTTTATGGCTGATATCCTTTAATTCTCTACCCTTCAGAGCAGGCCTGTAGTTTACCTTTAACCATACCTTTGGGAGCAGAGTAACAGCCTGATCTGCAATCACAGGCTATTGTTCTGGAGATTAGAGTGTGCATGTGTGTGTGTGTGTGTGTGTGTGTGTGTGGGGGGGGGGGTCTCTGTTTTTCTTTAGGCAGCTCATGGTAAACATAAACACTCCAGTTGCAAATCAAGGCTACAACTGACTGTTTTGCAGTAAATTGGAGCATAGTACCAGAAAACTGTTGTCTTTATTTAATTAGAGTAGTTCAAATCTGTGGGGATTAATATACCCCAACAACAAAAAAAGGACATACACACAAGGACTCACAACCCTTTCAGCCTCCAGTTAAATTGGTTCTATGCTCCAGTGTTGCAGCAGGCTGTGTTGGGAGAAGGAGTATCATCTGCTTCTGATTCTTTACATCAATAGACAGGGACAGAAACAGCACATGAAATTAAAAGGAAGTTTCTTATTTAACGGGAACAAAAAACAAAAAAAATGACCTGTGCTTTTTGTGTTATGTTCGCACCATTCTATGTTTAACTGTTTTCAAGTTAGAACTGTAGTGCACAGGAGTGAGAAGCATCGTGTTTTGTACAGTGACATCAGAGGTTCTTGATAGACTACATAGAGGGAGCAACACACTTGCTAGACAAAACAATCTTGCTATCACATTAAGGAGACAGCTGACTGAGGCAGCTAAAACATTTCTGCTACAACATTTCTAAGTAGGGGTAAGCAGCAAACACATACTTTATTAGAAGTGTAAGGTCTGCAAGGTAAATTGGAACCTTCAGTCAGGTCAGTGGGTGTGTGGCTTAGGGAGAAGTGAAGCAGCTGGTTGCATTTAGACTTCCCTAGCCTTCTTATGAGAGCACTATAAAATTATTCCCACCTAATGTGTTCAGAATGTTCATGTCCAGTGAGTGAGTGGAACAGCAAAGGAGTGGAACAGGTATGAAATTAGCAAGTTCGGCGTTGGCAGAAGGAAGAGGAGAAGTGGGGGACTGTGCTGGTTGACTAAGGTAAGGTACCTGTCTACTCCTAGATTCACAGATTCATAGAAGTGTGATGGCAGAAAAGGATTGACAGGCCCACCTAGTCTGTCTATTTGTCTGGCTATCTGCTAGGACATGAGCCCCCCACCCTCAACACTCCCCTGTGGCTGTCTCATGCCTTTTTGAAGCCTTCCACTGTTGCTTCTCCAACCACCCCCTCTGGGAGCCTATTTCACTTGTTCACCACCCTCTCTGTGAAATAGTACTTCCTAATGTTACCCTTGAACTGCCTCCCCTCCACCTGCAAGCCATGATCCCTTATCCATGCTTTCAACTCGCACACGGTCTATACCCTTAAGGTACATGATGGTCTCAATCATGTCTCCCCCCCCCCGGTTCCAGGAAGTACATGTTCAAATGTCTCAACCTTTCTTCATAGGACAGGTGGCTGAGTCCCTTTACCATTTTTGCTGCTCTCCTCTGAACTCGCTCCAGCCTCCCCACATCCTTTTTGAGATATGACCTCCAGAACTGGACTACATATTCCAAATGTTGTCTAACCTGATGGGTGTACTGTACAAGGGTACTATGACCTCCCTTTTTCTACTTGTAATCACCCTTCTGATGCATCTCAGCATTCTGCTGCCTCTAGCCACTGCTCTCCTGCAGTGCCTTTCCACCTTCAGGTTCCCTGGTATAGCGATGCCTAGATCCCTTTCTTGTTCTGTTACCTCCAGGTCTCTGCCCCCCATACAGTACTCTGCCCTCTGGTTCCTGTAACCAAGATGCATGATTTTACTCTTTTCTGTGTTGAATGAAAGCTGACACCTTTTTGACCATGCCTCGAGACTCCCCAAATCTCTTTGCATTCTTTCTACCCTTTCCTGACTGTCTACCTTATTACAGATTTTGATATCATCTGCAAACAGACTCACATCACAATGTCCCCTACAAATAAATTGAATAGTAGGGGCCCCAACACCAATTTCTGAGGGACCCCTCTTGTGACCATGCCCTCTCCGGATGCCGCCCCATGTATTATGACCCTCTGCCTCCATTCCCCTAGCCAGCTTCCCACCCATTTAACCACCCTCTGCCCCAGCCCCAGACATGACAGTTTTATACAGCAGTCTCCTATGGGGCACTGAGTCAAATGCCTTTTTGAAATCCAGATAAGCAACATCTAGTGCCGTCCCCTGATCCAGTTCCTTGGTGACTGCATCAAAAAACCTCTATCAAAATTGTTTGACAGGATCTGTCCCTTGTAAAACCATGTTGCCTTGGATCCATCAGGCCGCTTTCCTCCAGGTAGTTGGTGATCCTTACTTTCATTAGTTTCTTGATGAGCTTGTCTACCACCAATGTCAAGCTTACAGACCTGTAGTTTCCCACCTCCTCTCTCCTTCCCCCCCTTATGCAGCGGGACCACATTTGCCTGCCTCCAGACTTCCAGTACCATCCCAGACTCCAGGGACTTATTGAAGAGTGCAGTCAATGGTACTGCCAGTATCTCCTTTAGTTCCTTTAACACCCTTGGGTGCATCCCACCCGGCCCCATCACCTTGTCCACCTTCATGCAGCCTAGTTCTCCCAAAATTTCCTCCACCCGGAATGGACTCATATCCACTTCCCCCTCTCCTGCTTTAGCTTTCCTGCTCTGCTGCCTACGCCTTCTTCCTCCCTAGTGAACACTGAGCAAAAATAGTTGTTCAGTAGTTCCGCTTTCTCTTTGTCCCCTTGTATCAACTCACCCTCGTTTGTTTTTAACCGTATCCCCTGCCTAGTCTTCCTCCTTTCACTGATGTACCGGAAAAAGTCTTCCCCTTTTTTGATCCCTCTAACTATGCTCTCCTCTGTCTGTGCCTTTGCCCTCCTTACCTCCACCCCGGCTTCTCTCTGGCTCACCTGGTATCTTCCCCAGTCCAGTTCTGCCTGTGTTTCCTTGAACTTCCTGAAGGCCTTTCTCTTTGCCTTTACCATTTTTGCTATATCCCTAGTGTACCACAGAGTTTTCTCCTCCTCTTATTTTTGCTTGCTCTCATGGTGCATAGGTCAGTGGGCCCCACAATAGTTTCTTTTATCCTCCCCCCGCATTACCTCCACATCTGTCAACTCCTCCACCCCCTCCAAAGCCCTCTCCATTTACCCCATTTTCCTGAAATCTGCTCTCTTGAAATCCAGCACCCTCAGCCTAGACCGATGAACCTCCTCAGTGTTCCTCATTCTGAACCATACTGTGTTGTGGTCACTCATACCAAGGTGTTCACCCACCGATACATCTCCTACCCTATCCCCATTCATCCGGACTAGAACGAGAGTAGCTTCTGCTGTGGTTAGCTCCCTGACCAGTTGATTTAGGAGGGCCACTTGTAGGGAGTCCAATATTTCCCTGCTGCTGGTTGATGAGTCGATAAGGTGTCCCAGTCTACACCTGGTATGTTCAGGTCCTCCATCAGCACCACCTCCCCCTTTGCCACCATTCTCACAAACTCATCAGCCATGCTTCTATCCATTGAGATCTGCTGTGCTGGGGGCCTGTAAACTGCCCACATATGCATCACCTCCCCCTTCCCCACCGCCAATGAGACCCAGAGTCCTTTGGCCTTCCCCCACTTGCCCCACAATTCTGATGCCCTGATACTCTCCTTTACATAAAGTGCAACCCCCCTTCTCTCTTTTCCTCCCTGTCCTTCCTGAACAGTGTGTACCCTGGTATCTCCATGTCCCATCCCTGCTTCTGGTGGCACCATGTTTCTGTTGCCCCCACAATGTTGAGGCACTCCTCAACCATCTTTGCTGTTAGATCCAGAATCTTCCTATGCAGACTTCTGACATTTGCACACATGACCCTCCACCCCCCTCTTTCCTGCTTCCTTCTTTCTACCCGGCCTATATTTTCTGCCCCCGTGCCTCGTGTCTGTGTGGGTAGGGCCTTTTGTCCCCGCCCCCACCTCTTGTCCTATAAATAGAGCTTTTCCTTGCCCTCCCCCCAAGTTTAGTTTAAATTATAGCGTTTATCAACATAATCATCCAGCTTGCATTTGAGCACTGCTTTCCCCTTCCCATTTAGGTGCAGCCTATCTGAGGCATAGAGGCTATTGTCACTCCACGTTGTATCCCAGTCTCTTACCACTCCATATTCCTTCTGAGCACACCAACCTGCCAGGCAACTGTTGAACTCCTCTATACTTTGTTTCACCTCCATGCTGGCTCTTGGTACTGGCAGCACCTTGGAGAAAGACAGGGATTTAAAATCCAAGTTGCTGCAGAACCTAGCCACTGCCATAAACCTTGCCTGCACCTCCATAACATTACTCCTTGCAAGGTCATTTGTGCCTAGATGGAAGATCAGATGTGTTTTCTCATCCATTTCCCTCCCTGTTGAGGGGATCCAGTACAAGACTTTGGCTGCCATCATACCTTGCAGACATTCCAACCATCTTTTACCCCTTCTGTCTCCCCTTCTTCCCCATGTAACACCTTTTATAATAGAGTTCCCGACAATTAAAACCCTGTCTCCTTCCTCCTCCTCCTGGGTGCCTCTCACAGCTGCATTTCTCCCACCCTTTCCCAAGTTTTCCCTATCCTTACCCTTACCCTTGCTATTTCCCCCCTGAAACTTCTTGAGACCTCCTCCCCCTATCCTCCTCCTCCTCCTGCTCATTTCCCTGAGCCCATGTCTGGTTCCTTGGCTCCTCAGTGCTGCCCTTTTCCCCACCTGAATCTTTTTGAGACTTCCTCTCCCTATCCTGCTCCTCCTGCTTATCTCCCTGCATCAATGTCTGTTTTTTTGGTGCATCTGTGGTGCTACCTGCCCTTGTGCCTTGCTCCATTTGATCACTCCCCTCCCCTGTGGATTTCCCCTCTGTTCCCTGTACACCTAGCTTCATTTCTGGTCCATGCCCCGTTTCCCCATCTCTTCCTGTAGAAGTCCCTGTCCCCTGCATCCCTTCTTCCTGCCTGGTTTGTTCCCGCACAGTTTTCTCATTTCCCTGTCTTTGTTGTTTCTGCACAGTTTTTACAGGTCCCACCCTTGCTGCACCCATCTGTGCATTTTTGCAGAGTCCCGATCCAGGGCCCCCACCCCCCCACCACAACTGGATATCTTCCAGTACTATCCCTCCTCTCAGGTCTCCTGGACAACCCCAGACACCTGTCTGCTTTTATAGAACTTCCATGTTCTGGTATCCCCGTCAGGATCCCCATTTCCCCAGTACCCCCATTTGCTCCTCTCCTTATGCCTGAGGTTTCAGCACCTGGTGTAGTTACATAGGCTAGCCCTTGCCCCCTACTTTTCCACTCTCCCAGCTGCCTTCTAATCCTCTCAACCTCCTCCCTAAGCAGCGTCAGCTCATGGAACACAGGGCAACTCCAAAATTTCCAAGCCTAGTCAAGTACCATGGCCACCCCACACCCTGTGCATTCAACCACCCTCCCAGAGATGCCTGCTTTAGTGACATGAGGTCCCTTCCCCATCATAGCACATACTTTTGTTCAAAAGCCCCCACTCATAATGCAAGTACAGTCCCTCCCGATCCTCAGTGATTGGGCTACAAGTGGCTACACACTTTCGTAAATTCCCAGTTGCAATACTTAACAATCCCTCACAGCTTGCAATTTCACATGTACAACCCCCCACACAGCATGCAAGTTGTCAGTCCAAAACCCAAATTTCTCCAAGGATCAAGTCCATAGGCTCCCTTCTAGTCCAGGCCACTCCTACCCCTGATTCCTTCCCCACTGGCTATTTAATAGAGGTCGGGGCCGGGGTGGGGTCATGTGGGAACAATTTCAGCTCCTCCAGTGAGTTTTTGCTGAAAGTGGCTCGGTTCGTGTTTTTATAGCCCAGTCACAAGTTCAAGTTTGGCACACTTCTCTCTGACTGGCCGATCTGCCTAGCAGCCTGTTTGCTCCCAGAAAGCCCCTCACCCACCACCTTTGCAGCCAGTGGGATTGGAGCAAAGTCACCCGTGAGGTCCCACTCCTCCTCCTCCTTACTGCCACTGATGAGGTCTCCAGTCTGCTGTTCCTCTGCTGCTGGTGCTGCCTGTACTTCCCCACTACTGATGTGGCCAGCAAGTGCCCCGATCCTCCGCCGCCGATGTAGCCAGCAAGTGCCCTTTTCTTCCCACTCCTCTGCCACCTCTGTGGCAAACATTTACAGCTCCTTCGGTGAGTTTTTTCCTGTTGTTGCAATCACTGCTGGGAAGGGCTAAAGGTAAAAGATAGGCCTGAAATCAGAATAGAGCAACACCCTATCTAGGGTAACACTGCAAGCAGAAGTATACCAGGTACAGGGGAGCACATGTAGCAACACACAAAAAAGGGAAAGTTAGGGGCACCATATCAGGGGTAAGGGTACATAATTATTTCTAGGTAACTCAGTGAGTATAGAAGCTGGGAATGCTAAGAGTGATGCAGTGCAATGTCTGTGGGATGGCATTTTTCAGAGAGACCTTCTGGAGACTGCACTGCTGCCCCATCTGTGTGCACCTCTCTGGGTTGAGTGGGGAGGGCACTAGACTCTGGGCTGAGTTGACTAAGATTTGGGGGACCTTTTCCCCCAGGGTCCACCATGTCTAACACCATTACCCCAGAGGCTGCTAGGGAAGAGGAACAGCTGGACTACGAGGGGTAGGAGGCTCTGGAAGGGTTGGGGTGGTGGGTCAGAGGCACTTTTCTCAACCAATACCACTACAAAATTTCTACATTGCTTTGTTGAGGTGGGACTGCCAAGAGGAGGCACCCATTGTAGAAGGCAGGGATGATGTTGGGGTTCCTCCAGTGGACAACCCAAGGAGGGAGGAAGAGAACCCCAGATGAGGATGAAGCAACTTCTGGTGGGGGACCTGATTGTTAGAGAAATAAAATTGGGAATAGAAAAGGGAGAGAGAGGGAGGTTTGGTGCCTGCATGGTGCCATGGCCTGGAGATATGGGAAGCAGATCCAGAGGATTACTAGGGCAGCAGGACAGGAGGCAGTGCTGGATGTCACTGTCCACCTGGGGACTAATGACCTTGCTAGTGGTGGGCCTGGGATAGTGCAGGGGTAGTTTAAGGAGATGGGGAAGGGTCTTAGGTAGCGCACTGAGTGACGTTAACTGAGGTGCTATCTCTCTACAACAGGGGGAAGGAGAAAGAGCTCTGCACCATGAAGTCAAGTGAATACAGCTCTCACAGGTTGGGAGTAGGCTGCAGATTGAAGACTTTGTACACCCAAACCGATACACAGTCTAACAGAAAAACAACTGCACTTAGGAGTTCTGTGTGGTATGTTGTGGTGTTTGACACAAATGCACAAGGAATCAAAGTTCTCCAAAAGCAATACCCAATTCATTGATACAAGCCACAACAAGAAAAAAAAACATAGACATGTAGCTACAGTGAACCATTGGAACCACATTCCAGATGCCACGGTGCTTTGCTGACCAGAGCTCCCCCCTAAGAAAGGATTTTAAAGTGATTTTGTGAGCTTTTGCAGGTGCCTTTTTCACATAGTATGCCATTGCCACCCATGCTTACGATGCTGAAACTGCAGATTGTTTTGTAAAAAAATCTGTTACAGTCATTTTCATTTATGTCTTATCAGCACTGTGTCTTCCAGTTTTCTGTGTGAGGTCACACCACTTTGAATGATGGCATGCAAGGGAACTGTCAATATTTTACATACAGCACTAAGGAATTCTGGGTAAATTATCATTTTGCTGTAAATGTTAGTTGATCAGAGGTGCAGTCCCTTATTTTGGTGGTGGTGACTGCACCTAATATGTAGATGCAAATAGCAAGGCATTGTGGGTACAATAAGAAGTTTTTTTCCAATTCCCTTACTGTGAGGTGCAGTCTCAAATCTCTGTAGTGGCTTCAACAATAAAAGCTCTCGTATGTTTATTTTCAAAACAAGGCATTGTGCTTCTAGTATCTAGCTGACAAGATTTCTTTATTGAGATATGTAGTCTTCTGTGTCGGTAGGGTAGATGTCTGCAATACCAAGACTGACCAACAGGGTCTCTGTTTCAAAACAGTGCTTATAAACTTTGTTTCCCTTGCATGATGTCACACTTGGGGGCTGCAGCACTGAGAAAAAAAAAGGGGTGGGTTATGCAAATGAAGCAGAGCACAGAAATAAAAGCACTTATTTCATGGAAAACAGCACTTTTTGGTGGTTTGGATGGTGGAAAACTGAATCACTACTCCTACATGTTACTACAGGTCACTAATTCCAATTTCTATGGCAAAGATCACAAAATCACTTTAAGGACTCAGGGACCTAACTGTATACCCTGGAAGAGAGGAAGGGAGATATGATATAGACCTTTAAATATCTCACAGGTTCATATGGCAAGGTAAAAAATTGGAAATCAGTTTAAAGAACCTCAAGGCCTCAAGGGAAAGTGGAGGTATGAACTTCCCAGATATTAAGGGATATTTTCTAGCCATGCAATATAGGTACATGCACAATTGGGTCAATAGCAGTGGGGTGGCCACTTGGTTTGATCTAGAAGAAGGGGACTGCATGGGGAGGGTCTCAGCCTATTTACTAGAAGGAGGGGTATAGGCATATTATCGTTTAAGTGACTATAATCCTTTGGTCATGTCAGCCTTGAGGCATGGGGGACTATTAAGAAATGGAGAGAAGTCACCCTGATAAACACTATTCTGATCCTGGCAGCGGATATTCCTGATTTTCTGCCAGGGCTTGGGGATACCAGGTTCCTTATGTGGAAGGAGTGAGGGGTGAGATGCATGGGGGTCTCCTTACCTGAACAGGCATGTATTCATTTGAGGAAGTCCAGCTACAGCTGGGAATACCCGCCTCTCACCTATTTAAATTCTTTCAAATCAGGGATTATTGTCACAAATTAAACAGGGTATTACCCACGGAGTCTCCAATGAATGATGTTGAAAGGGATATCTTGGTAGTTAGGAAGAACAAGAAGGGCTTAATTGGCTGGGCTGTTAAGCTGGATCTTGCCTCTCCATCCCCCTCTACCTCCACCCTCCCTCTTCAAATCCACCTCCCCATACCCCCACCTTACACCATACTTACTTCCAGAGGTCAGGAACAGTGATCTTCTATGGACCAGGACATATCTGCACTCTTCAAAGCCAACCAACAAACTGAAGAAATGATGGTAAGCTGTATAATGAGAGTCAATGGGTGGGGAGAAGGGTTCAGCTTGGGTTGAGATCTCAGTCGTGTTTAGGAATTTTGGCCCCAAATTTTCAACTTGGGGTTCCTGGGCCCCCACCTCGTGAACAATGTCACTGCCATTTTGTTACTCAGTCCAGAAAGGTGATTTAGTGGTTGCTGCGTGGCATCACCTTTCGGGATTGAGTAACAAAATGATAGTGCTACTGTTCATGAGGTGGAGTCCCAAAAAACACATGTTGCAAATTTGGTGAAAAAATTCCAAAAAATGACTGCATTACAAGTGTGTATTGCACAGTTTCTATGCACACTTGTAACTTCACCAATTTTTAGTATTTTCACTCCAGATTGTCAACATTGCCATTTTTTCACACTTCCTTATGAACAGTACAGCTGTCATTTTTCACATTCTGCCCAAAATGTATTTTCGCACCTGTGGTGCAGAATGGCATGGTTGCTGTGGGAAATCAACTTTTACGACAGATTAACAAAATCATAGGGTCACTGTTCATGAAGGTAGGTCCCAAAATGCCCATGTTGAAAATCTGGTGAAAAAATTCCAAAAAATGATTGCATGACAGGCGTGCATTGTGCAATTTCTATGCATGCTCGTAACTTCACCAATTTTTCATGTTTTCACTCCAGATTTTCAACATTGACATTTTTTCACACCTCATCATGGACAGTGCAGCTGCCATTTTTAACATCCTGCCCCAAATGTGTTTTTGCACCTGTGGTGCCGAATGGCGCAGTTGCTGTGCGAAATCACCTTTCGGGATTGAGTAATGGAACGATAGTGCCACTGTTCATGAGTTGGGGTCCCAAAAAGCCCATGTTGAAAATTTGGTGTGAAAATACCAACAAACGTCCAGGCGTTAGGGTTTCCAACTGTAACAACCTACCCTGTAGATACTGAGAGGGTGTGATTTTGGGGCATTGGCCATAATACTCACACCATTCCACCCCTGCCCTAACATTCACCCCATTCTCCTCTACTGCATCCATCTCAGCTTATTTTCTTATGAAATGGGGTGCACGTAAGGGCCGAATACCCAAAGGCACACCACAACACCTGTCGGTGTCTGCAGGGTGGAATGACATGAGCGCTATGGCCAGTGACCCAAAGGCACACATCCAAACACCTGTCAGTCTCTGCAGGGTGGGTGGGGTTGACGTTAGTTTAATACTTCACTGCCATTCCTAATATACATCCCTCTAGCTCCTGCACTACCAATGCCAATAGCAGCAAGCAAACATTCGGCATTGACAAATGTTTGTTTTGATTTGAAGGGTTTTTCCTTATTGCAATCCCCAGTGTCTGAAGCTTGAAATGGCTTTCTGTAGCTCTAGTCTGGCAGTTTCAGCATTCGGAAATTCAAGCTGGTCTTTATTAATGTAGACTATTGCCCCCTGTGGAAGGCTGGGATAGCCAAAGTGCTGGGGACAACTGACATTACAGCTCACACTTCACACAACAGGCATAGGAACTCTTGCATCAGCCTTGCATTTGAACTTTTTTGGTTTTGAGCTATTTGGCTACTACCTTTGCCTTATCATGTCTCTTACTAGCCTTGTAAGACATCTGAGCACATAGTAAAATATTTAGCATTTTTGAACTTTCCTTTGCTCGTGGTCTTTTTTTTTTTAATTTTAACTCTTTATTGATTTTAGTACCGAATATACAACATCATGTGACATCACAAGGGAAAAAGGTACATATAAATAAGAAAAAAGGAAAAACAAGAAAAAAGATATGAGAAAAGCAAAGACAAGGAAAACTCCCCACCCTCCTCAACCCCACTCCCCTAGGCTGCGCAGTACTGCAAATCTTATATCCATAATTAAATATAACACATCTATATATCTGGTGATTTCCATGTCGTCATAATAGCCTCGAGACTTCCCCAAAGAGCAGTAAAGGCATTAGCTCTAGTCCGCATAGTTGCTATGTGTTTCTCCAATTGTAGAGCCAGAACACATTCCCTGTACCATTCCATTATTGAGGGTGCCATCTCGTCTATCCAATGTCTCGCTATTACTAGCTTTGCAGTTGCTGTTATTAAAGCCATGTGTGCCTTTCTATTATTAACTTGCAAAAATTTAAAAAGTTCTTTACTGGGAGGGATATCGAAGCCACCAGATTGGGCCAGAATGATTAATTTTCCATCTCTCCAGACCTCCGACACCTTGCAGTACTGCAATCTGTGCCAAAAGGCCTTGGCTATCGGTGTACTGCCAATTTTAAAATGCGGGTTATTAATAATTGGTTGATTCGAAGATTGACACCATTTAACTGACAATAATGCTTGGGCCTGATGAGACGCTTTTATCGACCATCCCATGGGATTATTTCGAAGACTTTGGGGGATATGTGACGGAGAAACATAAAGCAATGAACGTAACGAGCATCTTGCTTGAGACGCCAGATATTTCTCAGTGGTCACCCATAAAGGGGAGTATGCCGGGTGATCCTCCTTTTCCTGCCAATGATATAATTTGCTTAAATGTTGTGCTAAGTAGTATACAAAGAAAGAAGGGGAT
Source organism: Neoceratodus forsteri (assembly GCA_016271365.2). Lineage (NCBI taxonomy): Eukaryota > Metazoa > Chordata > Ceratodontiformes > Ceratodontidae > Neoceratodus > Neoceratodus forsteri. Next base: position 1,731,410,665 of record CM057450.1, on the reverse strand, counting down.
GCCAGACCACCCCTAGCTTTTGGTGTAGTTAACTTGTGGTAGGACCTACGTATCTTTTTCTTACTCCACAGAAAAAGGTTCAACCTTCTTCTCAACCTAGAGAACCAAACTTTAGGGAGATAGAATCCCAACATACCCAGTGGATACAGTATTCTAGGTAAGAGGTTCATTTTAATAACGCTTAATCGGCCCCATAACAAAATAGGGAGGTCTTGCCATCTTTCAAGATCTTTAGAAATTGTTTTTATGAGAGTATCTATATTGTTACTCTGAATAGTAAAGGGATCTCTAAAGATCTTAATACCTAGATAGACTACTGAACTCGCTTCCACGCCAAACCAAGGGGGGCTAGCTCCACCTTATTTACTCTGTGGTTCAAAGGAAATATTTTGGTTTTCTCTCGATTCAACTTATAATACGACAATTTAGAGAATTCCTCGATCTCTTCTAGTAGTTCAGGAATTGAGACTTTGGGATTCTCTAGATGTAATAAAATATCGTCAGCATAGACCGATAGGGCGTATCTAGTTACCCCCACACGAATTCCAGTGATCTTAACATTAGCCACCAGCCGAAGGAGCAGGGGTTCTAAATATAAATTAAAGAGCAAGGGAGATAAAGGGCACCCCTGCCTAGTTCCTCGAGCCAGCTTATATGGCGAAGACAATAGCCCGTTGCACTTCACCCTAGCCGTGGGCCAGGAATATAAAACTTTTATCCATCTGATAAAGTCTTCCGGGAAACCGACGGAGGCTAGGGTAGCAAAGAGAAAGTCCCAGGAGACTCTATCAAATGCCTTTTCGGCATCTAGAGAGATCAATACCATTGGGATATCGGAGTCTCTGGCCACCACTATAAGATGCATTAATTTACGCATATGATCTTGAGACGACCTTCCAGCCATAAACCCGTCTTGTTCATGTCCTATTAACTTATCAATAATTCTAGAGAGTCTATTTGCTAGTACTTTAGCCAGTATTTTAACATCAGTATTTAATAATGAAATGGGCCGGTAACTTACTGAGACTCTGCAGGTCCTTTCTTGGTTTTTAAAATTAAGGATATCACCGCTTAAAAGCCCGCCTCTGACATGCCCTGTTCAAACCAGAAACCAAACAGTTCCTTTAAGATGGGTACTAGGATATCTTGATAAGCTTTATAAAAGTTGTTAGAGAGCCCGTCAGGGCCAGGAGATTTATCTAGAGGTAACTGCTGGATTGCTTCCTGAATTTCCCCTAAAGCAATCGGGTCATTCAGCGAAGCAGCGTCCTCTGCAGAAATCTTAGGCAGGGCAACGCTCATGGTCTTTTTGAGTGCTGCAGTAGTTGGGACTGAGTGCTTGTGTTTTAAGGGCTGGCTGCTCTTTGGTGTGAGGCACCGAACCCTGAGAATGCTATTGTAGCATCTTCAAGGAAGTGTGAATATTTCTGTGAAAAACCTGTCAAGGTTCTCACTCATCCCTTCAGGCACAGGTTGTGAGTCCATTGGTGGCTTTCTCTTAGGTGGTTGGCTGAGGTCTCGGGAGCAGGGGCTCCTCATGGGTGTTCCTCAGCACAGTCTCCTGATTGTCCCACATTGTTTAAATAACTTATTTTTATACCAGAATGATGCTTGTAGTTTCTTCTACTGAGCAGTACAAGTTAGAATGGTGTAGGTCACATTTAAAAAACAAAAAAAGCTTGTGTTTGTTTCATTTCCTCCATGAAGCCATTCAGGAGCCTTCCACTCAAGTGAACTCTCCCATGTGACTCTTCAGAAGTTTATGTTTATGTTTTACAATGTGCATGAGTACCTGTTGCTGTTGAAGCATTGACCCATAGGGGCACGTGCTTCTGCAGAAAGTAGTGCTGCAATTTGGGTATCATGGATATGCAGTAGTAGAACTGCAGTCTGTAAACAGAAATCATTGTCTGTGAGGTGGTTCTGTGGACAGGTATAACAGGGAAGACTGGGCGGGCCAAATGGTCCTATCTTCCAACAAGTTCTGTATCTCTCTTTCTTACACCTGCAGCTGCAGAACAGCCTGCCCAACAGTGGCCTGTGATTCTGCAGAGAAAAGTAGTGTTTCAATTTGAGTATCATGGATTTCTATATGCAGTACCACAAGTGTAGACCCCATGGGGGCCTGCACTTCCACATTTAAAAGTTGGTGTGTATGTCTTACACCTACAGCTGCAGAAGAGCAGACAACTGAGTCATTTGCAGTTCTGCAGACAGAAGTGGTGTTGCTATTTGGATATCATGGATTTTGTGGGGCCTGCACTTCTGAAGCCAGGGCTCGTTGAGTATGTCTTACACCTGCAGCTGCAGAAGTGCAGGGGCCTGCCCTTCTGCAGCCTGAAGTGTGTGTATGTCTTATAGTGTGCATGAGTATCTGTGACTAAAGAAGCGTAGGCCCATAGGGGCATTTGGTTTTGCAGACATAAGTAGTGTTTCAGTTTGGGTTGCATGAATTTCTATCTGCAGTACCACAAGTGCAGGACCTTCCACATACAAAAGTCAGTGTGTATGTCTTTTACCTACAGTTGGCAGAAATGCAGGCCCCTGAGGTGCCTGCATTTCTGAAGATAGTAGTACTGTTGTAACTAAGTAAATCTTTATTTATCCAGTGCCCAATCCCGGAGGCTCTGGGCACTTTAAAAAGAGGTGTAAGAACATACAAAATTACATACAAAGAGTGCAAGGGTCAGTAACAATTACAAAACAGTTAAAAGTCAATAATAAATAATAATAATAATCCCAATAAAATCAGTACTGCACCTAGCTAAAAAAGGCTTTTTTTTAAAAAGGTGTGCATTCAGACCCCTCTTAAAAACCTCCACCAACAGGGCCTCCTTCAGAGATCTGGGGAGCAAGTTCCAGAGGGCTGGGCCGGCTGCCTCAAATGCACATTCTTCTGAGGTTTACAGCCTGGCCCTTTTAACTGCCAGGAGGCCCTCAGGGGATGAGTGGAGCAAGAATACCGGGACAGCAGGGGTCAGAAGGTCACTCAGGTAGCTAGGGCCTAAGCCATATAGGGCCTTGTCGGTGAGCAAGCCCACCTTGAAGATGACCCTCTATCTAACAGACAGCCAGCCAGTGCAAGTCACTCAGAACTGGGGGCACATGACAGGACCTGGGAAGGCTTGTCAGCAACCTGACCACTATGTTCTACACCAGCTGCAATCAGCAGAGGTTGCCTCCACTGACCCCAAAGTAAAAAGCATTACAGTAGTCTAGCCTTAGCATGACAAAGGCATGTACCAGCTTGGGCACATCACCAGGTGGAATTAGGGGTTTAATCCGAGCAACATTCCTTAAGTGATAAAATTCTCTTTAGATGATAGATGACACCTGAGAGTCAAGTGTCAAACCATCGTCAAGGATGACGCCCAGATTTTTCAGCCTAGTGGCTGCCATCAATGCCGTAGGGCCAAGGAACAATCCTGTTCCTGACCCAGTAGCAGCCACATCACACCGGTGACCAGGCTTGATCACAGGTACCTCTATTTTGTTGGGGTTCAATTGCAGCCAGTTAGAAGACATCCAATCTTGGATCCCGGCTAGGCATTTATTCAGCATTTTCATGGCATTATTTGTCCCAGGAGCAAAAGACATATACAGCTGGGTATCATCTGCATAACAGTAAAAACCCAGTCTGTAATATCAATGAGCTCACCCAGATGTAGCATGTACACTGTAAACAATATCAGTGACAAGATCAAGCCTTAAGGAACTCCACAGCGCAGGGGCTCTGGACAGGAGGAGAAATTCCCCATCACTATGCGTTGCATGCTGCCCGTGAGATAGGACTGAAACCAGTTAATGCCAATACCGGTGAGTACACAGTGCTCTCCAAAGTGATCCAGAAGCACAATGTGGTCCACGCTGTCAAATGCTAAAGAGAGGTCTAGGAGAACAAAAATTGACCGATCTCCTCTATCTCTTGCCTTGAGGAGGTCATTTTGCACCCTGACCAATGCCATTCTGGTGCTATGCCTTACTCTAAACTGAGACTGGAATGTCTCATAGATATCAAAGGCCACGAGGTGTGTCTTAAGCTGCAGAGCCACCACTTTCTCAACAGCTTTCCCCAAAAGTGGGAGGTTGGAGATAATGCGATAATTCATCAAGATATCAGGGTCATGTGATGGTTTCTTCAGAAGGGGCCTCCCCAGTATCTCCTTCAAAGCATCAGGGAAGAACTCCACTGAGAGCAAACACCAGACTATCTCAGCGAACACTGGACAAATGGACTCATCACATCCCACTAGGAAATGAGTCAGGCCTGGGTCTAGTTCACAAAAGGTGGACCGCAACTTCAAGATTACCTCAACTACCTCAGCCACCCCCATTGGTAGAAGCTCACCCCAAACTATAGGAGTGCCTCTGGCTATGCAAGTCCCACCACACAAGGCTGATTTTCCCCCTCTGGGGAGATCCTGGACCGAATACAGGACACCCTATCAAAGACGAAATGAGCAAACTCCTCACACAAAGTGACTGAAAATGCTCTTATTTGCTGCAGACAGGCAGGATGAAGTAGCCTATCCACAATCTGAAACAGCAGAGCTGGTCTATTCCTCCCTGCGGCAATCTCCCTGTTGCTATTTGGATATAATGGATTTTGTGGGGCCTGCGCTTATGCAGCCAGAGCTCAATGTGTCTGTCTTACCTGTTCTTCTGCAGAAAAAAGAACTCTTGTAATTTTAGAATCATGCATTTGCATTTGTTGCTGCAGGGGTCTGTGCTTTTGCATACAGAAGTAGCTTTGATTTGAGCATTGTGGATTTCTTACTGCAGTTAGAAATGGCACCCAGTGTCCTAGATACTGTAGTGTGTGTGTCTTGTAATGTACATGCAGCAGATACAACTGCATTTGTGTCATCTGGAAATAGTTTGATGTTGTTTGTCTTATCTGACAATGACTGTCTGTAGTTGCTTATGAGGTCTTGTCCTTTTGCTGCTTAGTTAAGGTTAAAAACCCTACCGCCAGATTTCCCTACTTTTGTGGCATTAAGCTGAACCTTAGCTGGTTCATTAATGCAGTTTTCTTTCAATGAGCAGTTTTTGCAGTGAATATACGTATTATACTGGTGTGATAGCATCAGTATAGTTAGAGCAGAATGACAGATTCTATGTTAAACCCCTAACTTGGCACTTTTACAGCTTTTGCAGCATTTGATGAAATTAGTTGACATTTTGCATGTGTTGTCTAGTTGGCAAGCTCTAAATATGTGGAAAGTTTCTTGATGATAGCTTGTGTGTTTTCTAAGATCCACATTTGTTTTCCTGTAGACATCTAATTATCTTCCTGTACTTAACATGTGTTTTTGGTTTTCCACTCACATTTAGCCTACTGTACACAGAATTATTTTTTTAAAACTTTCAGAGTAGAACTGTGTTAGGCCAAGACCATGTCTTTGGAAGGTTTTATGAAAAAATATTAAATGGCTCTAGAGTTATAAAGATTTAAACTTTTGCTTTTTTTTTACTGTTCTGAGCATGCTCAGTAGGGTTTTTGGGGTAACATTCTGATACGACATGAAAAATTACATGTCACAGACTGTTTTTGTTTCCTCACCATTTGCTTCTCACAACATAAAACAATTGTGTTGTGATGGCTGCCATATTATCCCCTGAAGTAAAAAACATGGAAAATAAATAAAAAATGTTTAATTTTTAAAAAACAAACACCAGAGCCTAGCTAAATAGAACCCATTTAGCTACATTCTGGTGTTTATTTAAAAAAAAAATGGCCAGAAATACCTTTTCTAGGCACACCAAAATTCAGGGTGCCCAGACAAGTGAGAGGAGCTGTTTACCCAAAAGAACATAAGAATGTGTCAGCAGATGGGGACCGCATGCCCTATCAAGTCTGCCCATTTGTCTACCCCGACCCTGGTAAATTCCCTATTTCAGGATACCACAATATTTATCCAAGACAGTTTGAATCATCTGACTGTCTTTGCTTTCATCACTTCCTGTGGCAGTCTGTTCCAAGGCTCAATTACCCTCTTGATGAAGAAGTATTTCCTTATGTTAGTGTGAAATTTTCCTCCCTTTAGGGGCCTGCTGTGGCCTCTAGTTTATACTTCTTTATTTTCTTGGAGGAGGCTCTGATCCTGCACTGTTTATTTCTTTGAGATATTTAAATGTTTCTACCATGTCTCTCCTGTTCCTTCTATGTTCCGGTGAGTACATGTTCAGTTTCCTGAGTTTTTCCTCATAGGGTTCCTGGTGAAGGTCTCGAACCATCTTTGTGGCTCTTCTTTGCACTATCTCCAACCAGTCTGTACCCTTTTTAGGTGAAGTCTCCAGAACTGTACTCAGTACTCCAGGTGAGGCCTCACCAAGGATCTGTACAGCAGGATTATCACTTCGTGTTTTCTGCTTCAGATACCCCTGCCTATGCATCCGAGGATACAACTTGCTTTTCATGCTACCTTTTCACACTGATTCCTCACCTTCAGGTCACTGGAAATCATGACCCCAAGGTCTTTTTCTAAGTTGGTAACAGCTAGTTGTTTTCCCCCTAGAATGTAATCATTTCCTGGGTTTCTTTTCCCAAGGTGCATAACCTTACATTTCTTGGTGTTGAACTTCAACTACCAAGTTCTGGACCATTCTCCCAACTTCTTTAGATCTGATTCAATGCCTGAGGAACCCTATTGTGTGTCCACTCTGTTGCAGAGCTTTGTGTCATCTGCAAACAGGCACACCTTTCCCTCCAATTCATCTGCAATGTCGCTGATGAATATGTTGAAGAGGACTGGTCCCAGCACTGATCCCTGTGGGATGCTGCTAGTCACCCTTCCCTCCTGTGACAGAGTGCCATTTACAGTACCATTTTATGCTGAGTTCTGTCCTGAAGCCAGTTCCTTACCTAATATACAATTTTTTCAGCTACCCCTGTACTCTCCAGTTTATTTATGAGCCTCCGGTAGGGGATGGAGTCAAAGACCTTGCTGAAGTCTAGGTATATGCTGTCAACCACCCCACCCTGATACACTATATTTGTTACTCAGTCAAAGAAATCCATCTTGTTTGTCTGGCATGACTGTTCAGTTGTAAAACCATGTAGCTCTGGGTCTAGTTTCCCTCTGTTTTTTAGGTATGTCACTATCCTCTCCTTTAGTATTGATTTCATAATTTTCCTCACAATAGAGGTGAGGCTGACTGGCGGTAGTTCCCTTACTCCTCCTTGCTTCCACTCTTGTGCAAGGGTACCACGGTGGCTTTCTTTCAGCCCTCTGGCACCTTTCCACTCTCCAGTGACTTACTGAAGAGCTCGGCTAGGGGAGCAGTAAGTTCTTCCCTTAGCTCCTCTAGTATTCATGGATGGATTCCATCTAGCCCCATGGTTTTGTCAGTCTTCAGCTTATTTAGCTCCTCAAGGATTCTGTCTTTGGTGATGGGACTCACATCTGCCTCCATGTTTTGGTGTTCCTGTCTGTTCAGTGTAGGTCCACTTCCGTTATCTTCTTGTGTAAATACAGAGCAGAAATATTCATTCAAAATATCTGCTTTTTTATCATCCTTTTCCATATGCTGACCTTCTTTTGTTCTTACAGTAGTCAAACTATTCCCCCTTTGTCTTTCTCTTTTCCCTAATGTATCTATAGAAGGTCTTATCACCTTTTTTTATTCCTCTGCAATTCTCACCTCTGTTTGTACTTTTGCCACTCTGATTGCTTTGCCAGCCTCTTTAAGCATAGCCCTATATTCCTTTCCATGGCTTTTGTTCTTTGTTTCCTTGTATTTCTTGAATGCTCTCATGAGAACAGTGGAACTTTCTTGAATGCTGAAGTTGCAGCTGAAGTCGCACTGTCAGCTTCAGTTGAAGCAGTCAGCTGGCAATCCCTGTATCTATCTATCTATCTATCTATCTATCTATCTATCTATCTATTCGAATTTACAGTGATGCCCACCAGGATGAAGCCCAACTCTGCAGAATTCTGCAGTAGAGTTACTGCTGCAAACTATGCAGTTTCAATAGGACTTAATCCCTTTTGTCATGCAGGAAACCTCTGACACTGAACTTCATTCTGGTAGGCTTCACTGTACATATTTTTCCAGGGGACCGAGGTGCCCACCACTGGTACTGCTTCTTTCTCATCCTCCGGTCCAGGTCTCCCACCCACCCTTCCCAGTATTTATGTTGTTTTTAATGGACTGGAGTGCCCATCCCAGTACCACTTCTGACATCCTTCCTCTCCGGGTCACCCTCTCCAGTAGCACAACACTAGGGTGCCCAATCTCCAGTGTTGGAATATAAACTGTAATAAACGAATGTTTATCCCCCTCCACCATCGGGCACTTGGGTGCCCCGATTTCACTTAGTGAAGTGGAGCAAGCTATCAAACAACTGTCCTTAGACAAGGCTCCTGGGCCAGGCAATCTGCCCAATAACTTATATAAAGTCTGTATCCCCCAGTTAGCACCCCTGTCGGTAGAGGTCTTCAAGTTTTGGTTTGAGAATGGCGTGGGAGATCCCACCTTCCTGGAGGCCCTGATCACTCTACTCCCAAAACCCAGAAAAAGACCCCTTTGATCCTGAAAACTACTGCCCTATCTCACTACTAAATTCAGATGTGAAAACCCTGGCTAAAATTCTGGCTAATCACCTGGCACTGGTTATGGGAGAGGTTATTTGCCAAGAACAAGTGGGTTTCATGTCAGGGAGAGCTTCAGGGGACCACATGAGGAAGGTGCTACACCTAATCTTGGCATCTGGGGAGTCTGGGATACCTGCGGCCCTGGTTTCCCTTGATGCCAAGAAAGTGTTTGATCGGGTCTCCTGGGAGTTCCTCTTTGCCTCTCTCCATCACTTTGGTATACCTGTTGATTTCATTAAATGGGTCAAACTTTGTATTCCTCCCCCACAGCTCGGGTTTGGTGTAATGGCTGTCTGTCCAAGCCCTTCCCTCTCCAATGAAGCACCAGTCAAGGTTGCCCACTTTCTTCCCTCTTAGTCAATTTCTATTTGGAATCCCTGATACATAGGTTAGTTAATTCTCCCACTCTGAAAGGTATCCAACTAGAGGGGAAAAGATACACTCTTTCAGCATATGCTGATGACTTGCTTTTACATATAGAGGACCCAAGTGTCACTATCCCCACCCTGCTAGCGGAGTTGGATAGTTTTTCCAAAATCTCCTTCTATAAGCTAAACTTCTCTAAGACAAAGATTTTTCCCCTCAACAACCAGCTTGCCAGGGCAGATCTTGGTGACCTGGGTCTTTCTTGGGAACCCAAAACTCTCACATACCTGGGTAATAAAGTCTCTCAAGACATTCCAATCATGGTTAAAGAAAACTTTGCCAGACTGTTACAAACTTTGAAGTCTGATCTGGACAGATGGGGCATGATTCCTCTTTCCCTTTGGGATCAGATTAATATTCTCAAAATGAATTCCCTACCTCACCTACTCTACCCGCTGGGTATGTTGTTTTATTTCCCCCCAAGGTATGGTTCACCCCACTTCAAAAAATTATCAACACATTTCTTTGGAGATACAAGGTAGTATGAAGGGCTTAGGGCAAACTTACTGCCCCTAAGTTGCAAGATGGCCTAGCTCTTCCCTCCTTCTTCAAGTAGTATGGGGCTCAACACAGCAGCAAGTTGACCCTCTGGATAAAAAGTACAGTACTCAAGGGGGCACAATTTGAAGAAAGAGGGGAGACGGCTCAGAGGTAATGTGAGGAAGTATTTTTTCACTGAGAGGGTTGTGGATGCATGGAACAGCCTCCCTGAGGAGGTCGTGGGGTCAAGAACAGTGGGGGACTTCAAGAATGCATGGGACAGGCATAAGGCAGTCCTAGTGGGGGGTAGGAGGAAGTAAGCTGTTGGTTAACTAGGATCTGCAGCTTATCTGTTAGGTAGGAAAATGGGCAGATTAGGTGGGCCAAGCGGTCCTTATCTGCCGTCAAATTCTATGTTTCTATGTTTCTATGTAGTACCATAGGGTCATAACACTTACATTCCCATTTGGTTAGAAATTGAAAGAGCCCTTGTGAACAAATCACACTGCTCCCTACCCTCCCTGGTATACCTGCTCCCCTCTCAACTTCTCCCGACCTCTGAGGAACTCTCCAATTGGCTGGTCATTCAAGGCCCTGTATCAAATACAAACTCATCTTTCACTGAGTTGGCACAGGTCACCTGTGCAGCCCATAATAAGCAACCCTCAGTTACAGATTGGTCATCGCCCTATCCTGCTCTCCTTTTGACCGCACTTGAGGACCTGCACTCTAGCTACTTTTCTCCAAGATGAGGAAATGGTCCCCTTTCCAACTCTCCAACTCCAGCTCCAGCTTAATAATAAAGACCTATTTAAATTCCTGCAAGTGAAAAATGCAATACTTTCCTTCCTGGGGCCTCAGCCTTGACCCCCGTTGCCCAAGGAGGACTTATCCTCCATCCTCCAAGTTGCAGATCAGCCACATGCAGTTTCTAGAATTTACAAACACTTAGTCTCTGGATCCACATGTCACCTCTGGAGTCTGCTACTACTGGGTTCAGGAACTGTCCCTCCCAGCAGAGGTTGCCTTCTGGAAGAAAGCCTGGAGTTCTGTCTATAAACTCATTAAACAAGATAGGCTCCACTTGATCCAGTTCAACATTATGCACAATCTATACTACACCCTGATAAAGCTACACAAGATAGGTAAGCTTATATCCCCTTTGTGCACTCACTGTAGAGATACCCTGGGTCCTTATACCACTTGTTAAGGAGCTGCCCTAAGTCTCAGTCTTTCTAGAACTAAAGTGGATGTTAGATCCTCTTCTGGGTTTGGAACCTCTCTTTACTCTGGAGTGCTGTCTTTTAACCTTGTTTCCTCCCAGAATGCTCAGAATAAGGGAAGCTCAACTAGCTTTGGTAGCCTCCACAGCAAAATTTGTAATGTTAAGGCACTGGAAGGAAGACTCCCTCCCCTTGGTGCTGGAGTGGTATGAAACATTGTTTACAATTCAGCTGGAGAAGCATATAGCAAGTATGCAACACAGACTTCATGCTTTCCAGACCATTTGGTAAACACCTTCTGACCTTGCTATCCCTATGGAAACCATAAGCCTATTATCCTCCCCAGTATGACTTTTATCATCCTTCCCCCCTCTGATTAAGGTGCAGACACAAGAGTGGTGGCGGTGGGGGTTTCGGGGGGAGCGTGGGGGAGGTTGTTTCTTTGTTACAATGTATGCATATGCAACCTCATGTAATTATCCTGTCATGCATTGTACTGTGTGCTGCTTAAAACTCAATAAAGTTTAGTAAATAAAAAAAATAAAAAAATTTGATCAATGATTTTCTTAAGCCTGTAAAAAAGAAAACAGTCCCTCATTGATCTGACCTCACATACACAAACCATCCCCACCCCTGACTTCCCACTTAGCACCAAGCACCACACACCCCTCACACACCCTCAATCACTGAAGATGTCCCATGGCAGATCCACTCTCCTATTGAAGCCACTTCTTACAGCTAGACTTGGCAACTGTGATATGAAAAAATAAAGTAGAGTAAGTGTGATTTAATGTATTTCAATGGGTTTTGAACTTTTATGCCTAACTTTGTTATTTTTGAATATTTTTACACCAAATTTTCAACATGCCTTTTTGGGGACCCCCACTTCATGGCCAGTTGCAGTGGAATTATGCAAATCTGTCCTGACAGGTGATTTTGCTGTTGCTTTGCAAAATCATCTTTTGGGCAGGATTTGAAATGTTTCACCACCCTTGCTAATGAGACAAGGTCATAAGAAAGCTATGCTGAAAATATGGGTCAGAATATGTATAAAATAACAGTTATGAGTGTACATTGAACATTTTCTATACTCGCTTATAACTTTGATAATTTTTAATATTTTGACCCCAGATTTTCAGTATTGCCAATTTTTTTTTCACACCACCTCATGAATGAGACAGCTGTCCTTCTTCAAATCCTGGCTAAAATGTGTTTTTGCACCTGTGGTGCAGAATGGAATTTCAGTGAGGATTCAAAAAATTTCACCTACAGGGTTCATTAGGTGGGGTAATAAGAAGGCTGTGCAGAAAATGTGTTGTATAAATATGATAAAATGCCCAGGTTATGAGTGAACATTGCAGTATTTCAACATTCACTGATAACTTCATTAGTAATTTTAACTCCAAACTTTCTGCTTAGCCATTTTTCCATACCACTTCATAAACATGACAGGTGTCATTTTTGTAAATCCTGGGTGAGATGTGTTTTCACACCTGTGGTGCAAAATTATATTTTGGACACTAGACTATAAATGCCACATGCCATGTTTATAAGGGGAGTCAAGCAACGACTATCTTAAAAACTTGGGGTCAAAATAAAAAAAAACTAATTAAGAAACTTTGTGTGCAGTGCCAGTCTTCACCTCAGTAGGTATGCTTTGTGATCCCATATCAGAGACCTGAGTTCAGGAGTGAGCTCGGTGACTCAGCTACATGATGCCAGGGTGCTGGGATGGCACTGTTATGTGACTTCCCCCAGCCAGGGAATGAAAGCTGCAGGGTTGTTGACACAGGCATGGGTACCATGTAGTGAAGACAGCTCTTCTTTTGGCATAGGGCCATCTACCTCTGCCTGTGGGTGGCAGTGGGCCTTGTGCATTGACTGACAGACTGACTCTTTGCCCTGTGCATCTGTATTTCCAGCCACATGGAAGCACAGGAACCAGAGGATCCTGCACTTCAGCAGCCCGCAAGGCAGTCCCATGAATACTTGACATCTGTTGCTGCACAGAGCTGCAGGGTCTGCAAGGTCCCTGTATTTTCATAGGCAGATGGAGTCTGCCCTTGGTGCAGGGTTCAAAAGCCCCTGTGTGCCTGCACTTGTTCACACAAAGGTCCAAAGGGACCTGTGTGAATGAGGATGCAACTCCAATATATTGAAAGAAAGGAAATTCTTTGCAAAAAAAAAAAATTCTTTAATGCACCACTTTGGGTTCAAGTTAATATCACAAAGGTAGGGAAATATGGCATTAGGGCTTCCAACCTTAACTCCTCACCCCAACCTCCCAGGCAGGAAAAGGAAGAACCATTAGGGTTTTGAGTATCCACAGTCTTGGCGAATCAGTGGTGGGGACTTCCCTGGTGTTGTCAAACCATAATGCCCACCTTGTTCCTTGAACAAAGTCAGACATGATCTCCTTTCTTTATGCAGTGCCCATATGGCCCTGCATGATGGAAGCTACAACAGACGGTGTTGCAACATGTGGCAAAACATAGTTCTCTACCTTTGAAGAATGTATCACTCTGAGGCACAGGTTGGTGCTGTACCTTCTGCTTCAGAGATGAAGTTACAGGCAGGGGAAGGGTGAGCATTTGGGTTCACAACCCCAAGGAAGATCCAACCACTGATTTGCCAAGACTTCAAATGCCCAAAACTCTAATGTTTTTTTTCCTATTGCTGCCTGGATTGTGTGTTTCTACTTTTGTGGCGTTAATTGAACCCTAATTGGTGCAGTAACAAAGTTGTTTGGAAGGACTATGTATTACACCAGTATGTTACCACCTATATATTAGGGTTGAGTAAGTAATTTAATGTTTTAAATCCCAGTTTTGGCACATTAATAACTTTACCTCCATTCAACCAATTTATTTAAAGTTAGAGATGGTGTCATGATTTCTAAATCTTGAAAATATCATGGCAATCAGTTAACGGGGGACAAAGTTACAGAGGGGCAAATATCACACAAATTAAATCAATTAATTTATTTGCTCATCTATAACTAAAAACGTAGGAGGATTTTAATCTTGAAACTTGCAGATCTGAAGGGGTTTGACCCAAGGTGTTTACTTTTATGTTTTGTCTCCCAAACATAAGTTGTTTTTAAAATATTTAAGAGAAACAGTTCAGTTTCTGAGCATTCACAGTTTAAAAAAAAAATCTGCGTTCTAAGTATAACTGAAGTTTTTCATCATGTGAAATCATGTGGTTGTATTTAAGAATGCCCTCATACAGCAGACAGCAGGGCTGTTTCCATGTGTGCATGTGTGCATGTGAGGTTATTCTGTGGTCATTCAGCAGGGATGGGGCTACATGTCAATGTGAAGCCCTGCCCCTGCTGAACATGCTGTGCATGACTTTGTTTTATTTCCCTGCAACCACTGCTATTATCCAGCCATGTAAGACACTAGCCTTCTTTCTTTAAAGGGGATTCCAGGGTTCCCAATCCTTGGTGCCAGCTAAATGTATTTATATTAAATTACCAACACTGGGGTGCCCCCAGTGCCAGTTAGTCCTCATTCTGTTTTGTTTTCCACCCAGTAAGACTATCTCTTGACACCGGGATATACAATTCCTGGTGTCAGAGTATTCTGACCCTTGACCCAGCAGCCTGTGAAACTGGGGTGCCCACTCACATGCCCCCAAGTATGAAGCTGACCATGGGGTACCAAATACTCAATGATGGAAGTACTGTACTGTGCATAAAATAAAGAAAACTGTCATGTGATGTCTTTTGCTCTTTTTAAGTTTATTTAAATCATGAATGAAGAAAATGGGCCCTTGCTGTCTGCCTCCATTGCCACCCCAACCTTCCCACTCAGCACCCATCACCCCACATCCCTCTTACCCTATGCTTACTTAGCAGCAGAGTTTAAACTGGGCAGGAACTCACAGGAACTCAGTTCCACCTCCTATGATACCTTTCCTCATTGAATACTATTGGAGAGTTCCACCTCCTAGGGATGACAGTTCCACCTCCTACAAATGTAGATATTACAGTTCCACCTTCTAAACAGTTCCAATTTAACCACTTCTTAGCAGAGGTCCAACACCATAATCCTCTCTGGACCAGAGGCGTGTCTTCACTCTTCAATGCCAGACTGGGAACTGAGGAAAACATGTAAGTGCTGTATATAGAGAATGTTGGATGGGCAACTATGCACAGCCAGTGTGTTCTGCGACAGAGGGGTTCTGATTCCCTCTGACCTCAAGAGCGAAGCTCGAGAGGTCCATGGGAATCAGAACCCCGAGGTGACAGAACACACAGGTTATGCATAAAGTTGCTCATCCTATATTTTTTTGTAGTGTATAGGAGTACTATGTGAAATGTGTGCTTTGTGTTTTTTTTCTTTCTTTTTCATAATGAAACTGGCTTGAAAAGTCTCTAGAGGTTCTAGAATACTGTCACCGCAGAATTAAAAGAGGAAAGCAACAATGTGCCAAGTGGTTCTGCTGCAGTAGTGATATCACTACTGCAGCAGAACAACATAATGATATCACTACTGCAGCAGAACAAGCATATTCCAGGCATGGAATTTCATGCAAAACAGCATTCCACTATACACTATAATGTATTTCAATGCATTTTAAACTTCTACACATAAATTGGTCACTTTTTAATATTTTTACACCAAATTTTCAACACAACTTTTTGGGACCTCACCTATTGAACAAGGTAGGTGGCATTTTTCAAATCTGGCCCAAAAGGTGATTTTGAAGTTGTGCCTCAAAACTCCCCTGCTGGGCAGGATTTAAAAATGTTAACCTATCAAGTTTATGAGATGGGGTCATAAGAAAGCTATGTTGAAAAACATGGGGTCAAATATTAAAAAACAATAAAGTTATGAAGATACATTGACATTGTTCAATGCTTGGTCATAGCTTTGGTAATTTTCCATATTTAGAACCAAACCTTTCAACATAGACAATTTTTGCCCCACTTCATGAACATAACAGCTGTTATTTTTTACATTCTGGCCAAAATGAGTTTTTCATCTTTGGCACAAGATAGTTTATTTGTTGGTATTTTGAAAATTTCCAGCTATTAGGCTCACAAGGTGGTGTCATCAGAAGACTATGGTGAAAATTTGGGGTCAAAAAATTAAAAAACAACAAAGTTAAGAAGATACATTGACAATGTCGCTCATAACATTGGTAATTTTCTAAATTTTGATCCCACATTTTCAGCTTAGCGATTCTATCACACAACCTTATGAACCTGACAGCTACTGTTTTTCAAATCCTGGCCAAAATGTGATTTCGCACTTGTGGCACAAAATGATGTTTCATCCAGTATTTTATAAATGACACCTGCCATGTTCAGAAGGAGGGGTCATAAAAAGACTATTTAAATTTGGGGGTCAAAATGTCACAAAAAGAAAAAATCGTGAAGTAATCTTGTTTGCAAGGATGCCCATTGGCCCAGTGGGGACCACTTTGCCTTCCCATGGAAGTGATCTGAGTTTGGGTGCAAGCTCAGTGAGTCAGCTAAATGGGCTGAGGATGGGGGAAGGCACTGTGGCATGCAGCACCAGCCCCAGCCTAGGGGAGGGACAGAGCAGTGTTCTGGCACACACATAACACATGAAGTTGGCATGCGTGTCAAGGCTTGATGGGTCCATGCACTGTGTCAGGACTATCTCTAGTATTCTATTTTTTTTTTGAAAGTTGGATTTACAGCCTTTGAGTCAGGGACTCATTTACAAAGGCACCTCTTTGCAGGGAGGGTAGACATGGTTACAGTGTGAGGTACAACAGTGGTAACATACAGATGCAATACAGATAACAAAAGAACACAATATCACAGTGGTTTACGAAATAGAGTTTCATGCAATAAATGGCAATCATATCTATTTTAGTTTACACATGAGGATATGATTCCACTATCAGAAAAAGAAAAGAAATTCATTGCAAAAAACTACATTAATATAAATACTAGGGATAAAGAATGTAAAGCACACAAAGTAGGGAAATTAAAAACATTAGAGTTTTGGGTCTGGAGTATTGGTGAATTGGTGATGGGGTCTTCTTTGGAGCTACTATGCTTAATGTCCCCCCCTTCCCTGAGCAGACAAGATCAGAAGTGATCCGTTTTCTTCACACAGGGCCTGCAAGCTATAACCGTTTCTATTGGAAACATGTGGCCATCCATACATTTCTACCTTTAAAGAATATATCATTATGAATAATTTGTTTGGAGCTGTATCTTGTATTTCAGACAGGAGGCTATGGGCTGGGAGAGTTGGTGTTTTTTTTTCAATCAATATATTATAGTGGTTCAGTAGCACCACTATAGTTAGAGTTGAGTAGAGTGTTTAATGTTAAACCCATAACTGTGCACTTTAATAGCTTTGCCACCATTCAATGGATTTGAAAAAAAATGTGCATGCTCTTTGTTGTGACCAAGGTCTCTTGACTTGTCTAGTTTTGTTCAAGTCGATGTGTGGGTTCTGAGATCTGGATAGTGAAAAACATGATTTTTTTTCATCACCTAGTGCCCAGAAGGTTTGGGACTTTGCTCTGAAACTTCCAGGGTCGAAATGGCTTGGGCCTCATTAATGCCTTTTGTTGGTTTGGTGAAAAAAAATGTAATCTGTTCCAGAGTTAGAAGGATTTGAAATTTCGGTTCTGTGCATGCTCAGTATGGTCTTTTGGATAGCTGTTTCATAAAAAAAAAAGAATGTTAACCCATATAAAAAAGATTCTGCTTCATATGGTGGGATGGGGGGATCTTTTTTCATGAGAAAAAATATATTTTTTATATGACTGCCATCTTGTTTCCATTTAGGAAAAAAAGTCATAAAAATGATATCCTGCAGAGACACTAACACATCTATCTTGCTAATTGATCCCCGTAGGTGAATTATTCAGTTAATTTTGGGAAAAAATCAACCAAAAATGTTTTTTTACACATTTTAAAATATTTTTTGAGACCCAAATTTATTTTTTCACATGGCCATACAAAAAAAAAAAGAATAGGGCTTTATGAAAAAGGATTCCCTTCATACAAAAAAAAAAAATTTGCACAAAGGTTTTTTGTCCACACTCTTTTTTCAGATGAAGCAATCTTTTTTCATATGAGTGACACAACCTCATGAAAAAAATCGCTTCATACAAAAAATTATTTGGACTTAGTTATTTTTCCACATTTCAACTTTAACAAGCCATAAGTCTGTCAAACAACACAGTTATGGGACAATCTATATATCAAAATAAAGGTCTTAATGAGTACTATAATACTGACACACAACACCCACAAAACAGTTTATGAACCATATAACAAAACATAAAAATTAAAAATAAATTACAAGTCCCATAGGATAACATAACTTTAACAAGCTGAAACTCGGTCATTCTTTGGACTTAATGAATATTGTATATAACAATAGAAATGGCTTAATGACTATTACAACACTAAGCCCCTAAGAAATAAGAACTGAAAATGGTCCATCCATACAAAAAAAATTACAATCAAGCACATAAATTCCTTTTCTGGAAGAATGGAAGCACATGGAGATGTGGATAAATGGAGGCAGAAGAATGCTGGGTCCAAAGGGCCCTACACTTCCATAATCACATAGATGTGCTTGGGACCTCATGAATGACAATATGATTCTACTATCTCAAAAAATAAGGACATTCATTGCAGAAAACCTTGTTAATGCACCAGTTAGGGTTAAACTGACTAACGTAAAATGTGGTGTTAGGGTTTTTAACCCTAACATCCCCCATCCCTGCCCTGCAAGCTGCGCAAAGAAAAAAACATTATGGTTTTGACTGTCCTGAGTCTTGGCAAATCAGGCCTGGGGTCCTTCTTGGGGTTATCAACCCTAACACTCACTCCATTCTCATATAGTTTGCACATCTGAGCTTATTTGCTGATGGACTGGGAGGAACATTAGGGTTGATAACCCCAAGGAACACCCCAGAATTGATTTGCCAAGACTCAGGACAGCCAAAACAATGAAGTATTTCTTTTTGCTGTTTGCAGGGTGGGGGTGGGGTATTAGGGTTGGAAACCCTAACACCACAATTTACTTTTGTCAGTTTGACCCAAACTGGTGCATTAACAAAGTTTTTTGCAATGAATATTACATATATATTAATTGCAAACAACTACATTAATGTACAAATTAGAGTTCAACTTAAGGCCACAAAAGTTGGGAAATGTGACTTTAGGGTTTTCAACCCCAACTCCCCACCACCCTAAGCAGCAAAAGACCTCACCAGACAATCAACCACAGACAGCCTTCTTCAGGTAAGACAAACAGCATACTACTGCTTCTAGATGACATAAATGCAGTAGCACTAATGTGCTACATTCATGGATTTGTGTCTATGGTATGCACATTGCAAGGCCTACATGCAGACTTGTGGCTTCAGATATACATCCACAATATTAAAATTAAAACAGTAATTCTGTGTACAGAAGCACTTGCTCCTGCAGCCACAGCACAGATACAAATCCATGGTACCCAAATAACAAGAGTTCTTTTGTTTGCAGATGCACAAGAGCCTATGGAGCCAGTGCATCTATAGCCACAGGTACTCATCCACACTTTAAGACATACACAGAGTTCTGTCTGCAGAAGCACAGGCTCCAAAGAGCCTGCTTTTCTGCAGCTGGAAGTGTAAGACATACACATCAATCTTTGGCAGCAGACGTGCAGGTGCCAGACAATCCATGATACTCATCTTGCAACAGCACTTCTGTCTGCATAAGTGCAGGCCCCTAAGGGGCCTGCTCCACTGCAGTCACATGTATAAGACATAAACACTAATTTCTGCAGCCACAGGAATAATACACACACTGATCTTTGGCCGCAGATGTATAGGCACCACAAAACCCCTGATATTCAAAGGCAATAGTACTTCTGGCTGCAGAAGCCCAGGCCCTTAAGACATACACACCAACTTCTGGTTGCATAAGCACAGGTCCCTCTATGGCCTGCATTCCCACAGTTGCATATAAAAATCCATGATACCCACATTGCAACAGTAATTCTGCAGCAATAAGTACTCATGGCTGGTGCAAAACATACACACACAGCTGTGGTTGCAGAAGAACAGGCCCCTGTGGATCCTGTTCTTCTACTGTAGCAAATACAAATCCATGAAGGTGGAACATCAGTGCTACTGCATATGTGTCATCTGGAAATAGTTATATGTTTTTTTGTCTTACCTTATGATGGCTGTCTGTGGTTGCTTGTATGAGTTTGTCCTTTTGATGCTTACTGAGATGGGGGTTAGAGTAGGAAACTCTAACACCACATTTCTCTGCTTTTGCGGCATTAGGTTGATGCCTAACTGGTGCAAATATGCAATTTTTGGCAATAAATTCTCTATCTTTTTGAGACCATCAAATTGTATCCTCATTCACACAGGTCCCTATGGTACTGGCATGAACAGATGCAGATGCACAGGGCCCTTTGCCAAAGAAGGGTCTGTCTGTCTACAGAAGTTCAGGGCCCTGTGGGCTCTGCATTTCAGTGTGGCAACTGAAGTCAATAATTTTTTAGGACTGTTTGATGGGCTACATAAGCCTGTGGTCCTAGATACAAATGCACAGGGCAAAAATTTCATGGTACACATGTGCAGAGGCATTTGTAGAAGTCAATTGTGGTGCTCCCATTTCCATCTTCTTCCTCACAATTCTACTATCACAATTGTTGAATTACTTCAAGTTGCCTAACTAGACCCCCCCAAAATTGTAATTTGTGTATTTCTTTGTTCTTAACAGGAATGGGTGGAATAACCTTTTCTGTCTAGTGAACTGACTTCTGCCACACTTCAGCCCTCCTCATAGTGCATTTTAATTTTTGAGAGGCATATTATTTTTAGTTTGATAACTTCATCTGTTGCAGGTACAAACAACTACAATTCTTGAACCTTCACCATACTGTCTCTTCATGCCTGAGGGGGCAACATTTCTTCATGGGCAGCTAACATATTTTCACCAAATGCCATACATTGTTGGAAGGTCTACTAATTAACTTTAAATAAATGCAGTGGTTAATGGGACCATCATTTAGTGTCATGGGTGATAGAGGGCCCAAATAATGACAGATAAGGGCAACAATCAAACTGATAAGGGGCGACGGTGCGATTTCTGGCCATATTGACACCAAATGTCATTTCCTTCAAAGTAGATTCATTAAGATACAGTAAGGAATAAAAAGGATCTGATGAGAGGAGGGACCACAAACTTAAAAAATTGAAGTCATTGAGAAAAATTGGAAATTCTCTGTAATGGCTTCCAAGACCCCCTTTTCATAGGTAGCTAACATATTTTCACCAAATCGCCTACACTGTAAGAAAGGGCTGCTAATTCACTTTACATAAACATAGGGGTTAAAGGGGTTCATCAATTAATGTCATGGATGATAGGGTGCCACAATAACAGGCAGACAAGGGCCCATAATAAAAATTATAGTGGTCAATGTCAAACATAATGGTCATACTGACTCCAAAAGCCAAGTCTGAACCACCACCAATGTAATACAAGCCTAAAAAAGCATCCGTAAGTACTACTGCAAATAAGAGTCACTTAGACAAAAAATAAAAGGTTCTGGTGGTAAGGATGGCCCAACCATAACATTTTTAGTTCATGGTAAAAATTGGAAATTCACTAGTGCTTTGTAGAATGCAGATTTCCACCCGCAGAATTAGCGTGGTATGGCCATACTGCCATACTGCCAGCAGAATTTCCACTGGAATTTCACTTGTTCTTTAGTGGAATTCCACCTACTGTGATCCATGGAATAATATTCTGTGGAAAAGCAATTTTTCTGTGGAACATTATTAGGCAACAATTACTTGGAAAATATTAAGATCCATGGAATATCATTTTTTTGGTGGAAAATCATTCTGCAACTATTTTCTACTGTGGAATTTTACCTTTCTGTTTGGGACAAAATTCAGCTGAATTTCAGTGGAATTTTGAAATTTCACAGAATTTAATTCCTCCAGCATTTGAAAATTCTGCACAGCACTAAAATTCACCACAATGGCTTGGGTAACATACTTTCATCAAAAACATACATTAGTAGAAAGGGCTGTGATGTAGACAGCTAGCTCTGAGTGATGAGTGCTGGATTAATTAAGCAATAAGGCATGACCAAGGGTTGTGTAAATGGTCTGTAAATCACCTTCTAGGGGTGTACTGTGGCACGAGGTGTAGCTGGGTGCCACATGCTCCTAGAGGGTGATTAACTGACCATTAACATAATCCCTGGGAGTGCCTTATTGCTATTATAATAAAAATGTTTTTAAACAGTGTTAAACCTTGTTCAGCATATGGCTAAGCTCTACATGTAGGTTAATAAAAGATTAACATAAGGCTGTTAGAATGTTTGCAGCCAATCAGAAAGCTCCATTTCTCAGACCCTTTTTATAATTGTTGTTATTACATATAAAATATGTGAAGGGAAGGGTCAGTTCAAGGAAAAGGCTGTCTTACTGGAACTGACACATCAAGACCCCCCAGGGATAAGATCAAAGGACAGGATGTATTTTAAACTGCAGAGATCCAGGGTGCAATTACCTTGTCAATTTGCCTTTATCCCAGAAAATAAGATTAGCCATTCATAATGCCCTCAGGGAGATCCTTTGACTTGCATAGTTGCCAGGGAAGGACTTGGGAGGGGTGTCGAAGTGAGACCAAAATGGACTTTGAAGAGGTTTGATGTATGAGCCAGGGAGGACCCAAACGATTCTGGAAGGTCCAATAAACATTTCCAGGGAACCCTTGAATTACATGAATACCCTTTGATGTGTAGATATCCAGGGCCCAGATGAGGTTTAGGAGTCAAATACACTTCTGATTTGAATACAGTGACTTACATCAAAGACTGTTTATGTGTGCATGTGTGTGTAGCAGAGCACAAATCAGTTCTGACCAGTTAACCTGTGGAGAGGAAATTCAGTGAGGTCTTCTCATATTTTTTTAAAATATTTTGTTTGGAGACCCTGTATTGTCAAATATAGAGTTTGATTCACCAAGGCAGAGTTAGTGACCTCATGAGAAGGCTGGCTCAGAAGTGTGTTTAAGTGCTGAAAGAAGCTGACAGAGGGACACAAGAAAATATTTCTTTTTTTTTTAATTCAAAGTTTATTCACCACATTTTCCACATTACGGGAGGCAGTAATGAACATTTTGACATGAGATTCATAAGACAAGACATACTGCCCCAACCCTTCCCTCCCCCCCAGCACAGCAGTTCATTCTAACACTGTTATCACCCACTAACTACCTTTACCAAAAATAATTAAGGTGGTAACCTCAACTACACATTACTTCATAGCCAGCATAGAGTGTGAAGGGGATCCCAGATAACTTTATACCTATGTACTCTGTTTTGAAGGTTAGCAATAGCCTTCTCTGTATGCATATTTGCTAAAATCTCATTGAGCCACTCCTGATATGTTGGACAGGTCCCTTCCTTCCAATGCCTGAGAATGATTTTTTTGGCCGACAGCGTAATCATGGATATATGAAATCTTCAGATTTTAACCTTTATGGAAGACAAATCCCCCAACAGGCAGATATCCGGTGTAAAATAGTCTTGTAAACCCAATAAAGGATCCAGATTGGTTTTTATATGCTCCTGTAATAAGGCTATCTGGGGACATGACCAGAATAGATGAAAAAGGGACCCTGTGTCCTGGGAACACTTATTACACCTATCGGTATCAAGAAGGCCCCATTTTACCAGTTTAGTTGGGGTATAGTACAAATTATGCAGGATGTGAAACTGCATGAGATGCAATCTATCTTGGGATACATATTTATGACAATACATCCAGAGGATGGACCATTTAAAAGTATATTAGGGAAAAAATGAAACCCAAAAGTTAGTGGGGCCACTACCGCATCCAAACCGCCATCGGAACAATACTTGATAAATCTTAGAAATTACACCTGAGGAGACGAGAAAAGGAGAAAGTTCAGATACCAATGCAAAGGCTGCTGGATGGGGTGGAGTGGCCCCAAGAACCGTGATTAACAAGTGCCTCAATTGAAACACTTTAAAAAGCTGACACTCCAGAATTTTGAACTTGTAAATGAACTGAGAGAATGAGAGCCACTCTCCAACTTCATCCAAAAATGAAGATACTATCCCCTCTCCTAAATGAAGCAACCATGAACGGGAAATTTTCTGTTTGTTTATAGTGAAAGCCGGGGAATTCCAAATGGATTGAGCAAGATTTTTACTTTGATTGTAACGCAGTAAGGAGCACAATTGCAAATGTACTCTTAGTGAAGTCATGATAGTGGGACATTTATTAATATTTTGCAACTGAGAAACTTTTAGATAAAGCATAGTCAGAGAGTCTATGTTCAAAGATTGGATAAAATCTAATTCAATCTTGAGCCAAGCTGGGTTCATGTTATCTGGGCCCAGTCTTACCCATCTCAGGTATTTAGCCAAATGACTAGCCCAGTAGTAGATGGGCAAGTAAGGAATCCGCAGCCCCTCCTCATTTTTGGGTGGAGCTAGTTTGTGATATGCCAGCCTAGAGGTCTTACTTGACCATATAAACTTGGATAAGAGTTTATGCATTTTCTGAAACCAACTTAAGGAGACAAATGAGTTAAGATGCGACAAAGGGTTAAATAAATGGGGAAACACATTCATCTTAATTATATTAATACAACCCCATAAAGATAACGGGAGTTTATCCCATCTCTTTGGGTCTTGAGTAATCCCCTGCAATAGAGGGTCCAGATTTTCTTTAAACCACAAGGAAGGATTACGCGTTAGTTTTATTCATAAGTATTTCATAGCCCAGGGTGACCAGCATAGTCCCAGAGAGATAATGTCAGTCTTGAAACCTTTATGGTTAAGAGGGAAAAAAAATGTCTTGTTGGGATTTAACTTGTAATTTGAGAAACTACTAAATCTATTAACCTCTCTTAACATGTTCGGGATAGATAATATTGGATTCGCTAAATGTAAGAGGAGGTCGTCAGCTTATGCTGTTATTTTCACTACCTCAATCCTAATGGGAATACCTTGTATTCCTTCATTATTGAGAATATGTTGAATAAGAGGTTCCAGATAAAGATTGAAAAGTAATGGAGAGAGAGGGCATCCCTGCCTTGTACCTGACCTCAGCATAAAAGACTTGGAGAAGGTCCATTCCTAAATCCTTGCCGTGAGAGACTGGTAAGTGCCCTAGTCAATCTATGAACATGGATGGGAATCAAATGCTTTGAGGCTTGAAATAGAAAAGCCAATTAACCCGATCAAATGCCTTCTCGGCATCCAGGGAGACCAACCTCACAGGATATATGGCATCCCTGGACTCCGAGAAGACATGTGAGACAGTACGCAGGTGATCTGAAGATGCACGTCTTCTCATAAATCCCACATGAGACATACCCACTAGATCCGGAAGAACCAGGATTAATCTATCTGCCAATATCTTCGAGAGAATTTTGACATCTTGATTCAGCAAAGATATTGGCCTATAGCTCTGAACCAATTCTGGGTCCTTGTCCGGTTTAGGTAACAAAACTATCAATGCTTCAAACAAATGTGCATCTGCCGTCTCTCCAGAAAAAATGTGCAAATAGAGACGAGGCAACACAGGTAGTAATTGTTCCCTGAAAATTTTATAAAATAAGGCAGAAAACCCATCTGGGCCTGGGACTTTACCCAGAGGCAAGTCCTTTATAACAGCAGCTATTTCTTCCTGTGATAAAATGGAAGATATGAATTTCTTTTGAGAGTTAGATAGTAACGGAAGATGTGCTTCCCTGAGATACTCCTCCAGTTTTTGGATGGGTGGAGGACTATCCATATCCCTATATAATTGCTCATAAAAAGTGCCAAACTCCTGGACTATCTCTGAGGGGGATACCTTCAGGGTCCCATCTGATTGTGATCTTATTGGGGGTATAAATCTTGCTGACTCTTGTTGTTTTAGAGATAACGCCAACAGGCGCCACGCATTTTCTCTTTGATCTGTAAAACTGGCCTTTGTGCGGATTATAGCTAGCTCTGCCTTTTCTCTTAACATTCCCAAATATTTATCTTTACATGTTAATAGCTTCTGTGACTCCTCTTGAGAAATGTTTTCTGGGTGAATATTTTCTAATGCCCGTATCTGAGACAATAAGAACAATAACTCTGCTTCCTGTGCCCTCTTCATCTTTGTAGCTAGACTAATAAGAATGCTCCTTATATAAGCCTTAAAGGCTCCCCATAAAATATCCAGCCTTGCACAATCTATTGGGTTGGTGGAAAAGAAAAACTCTATCTGCTCTTTCACCAATCCTCAATATTTTTCATCTTTTAGTAATTGTTCATTTAATTTCCATCTGGTCTCTCTTTTGGGAATGTTAAGGAAAGCCAGATAACCAAGGACTAAGGAATGATCGATATTGGACCAAGTTGGATTGAGGTGGACAATACCCCTGGCAAGAGCTTGTGAGAGACTAACAGGTAGTCAATGTGAGATTGTGTGCCATGTACTGGCGAGCAACAAGTATATTCACTAATATTATGATGTGTGACTCTCCAAACATCGCACAACCCACACTGATCCAGCATTTCCTTAAAGGCCCTATGCCCAGGGGACAGTCCCCTTGAACCAATGCTTAATCTATCTAAATTCAGATCTGAAACCAAATTAAAGTCTCCCCCTAAGATAATTGGAATAGGGAGTATAGGAAGGATCGTAGAGATCGGTTTCATGAAAAAAGAGGGCTCATCTGTGTTTGGTCCATAAATGCTACCTAGAACCAACGGCATGGCCCAAATAGTACCCTGAGCTAAGACATATCTGCCATTGGCGTCCTTAAATACCTGAGAAGGGACAAATGGGATGTCTCTATTAATCAGTATCATGACCCCGCAACTACTGGTTTCCACTAAAGCATAAAAAACCTGACCTATCTGTTGTCTCCAAAGTTGTGATACTTTGGAATCCACTAAGTGAGATTCTTGTAAAAACAATATCTGGGCATGCAACCGACTCAGGTGTTTAAGTACCTGATATTGTTTCAGTTTTTTCCTGATCCCCTTCACATTCCACGCAGCAATATTAATATTCTGAGCCATCTATTATGTCAGGTATAAATCCAGATAAGGTATCTATCGTATACTGCATCCATGTAACAGGTGATTCTATTCCCCTGAACCTGCTGTGCCAGTCTCCCACCCCCAAACCCTCCACTTATTAAGCCCCTGTCCCCCACCCAAGACTATCTCTAGAACAATCCACAGCTTCAGTAATCCCAGAACATTATCCAAGAAACCATCCACCCAAACCCCGCTCTTATCGCTAACAATGTTCAACAATACTCCAGTTACTACTCCTCCCCCAGCCCCCGAAAAACCATCCCCAAACCCTATATTATTTGTAATACAATACCCCTTTTTGAGATGTTAGTAATAAAGAAAGAGAGAGGACACAACATCATTGCAGTACAAGCCACTGTGTCCCTCACCTATCCCCTAATGAAAACCATTGAAAGCAAGCCAGTATCGATAAGGCATCGCCACCAGAAACATCACGGCTTGCTAGGACATGTGGCTTGCTGGATATGAAAAGGTGCCTCATGGTGCAAGATGAGGGAGCCGGCCGCAGCCTTATATAAAATCACTATGCTGGGCGTTGTCTCAATAAGCTCTCCAGCCCCATAGGGACAGGCCCCCAATCCTCTCCTCCAATTTGCTGTGCCTTTGCCCCAGTAAACCCCAGCTTTTCTCTGGCCTTAGTGACCTTAACACTTAGTGCATGAAACACAAGCTCCCTCCTGTGTTGCAAACGCGTAACTGCACCATGGTGCTTTACAAGGGAAAGGACATCACAGCCCTGGTAATTATATTTCCCCAAAAGCTATAGCCTTTTACCGGACCCATCCTTACCAAACTCTTACAGGGGAAGGAGGTACTAAATATTGCTGAGTCGGCTTTGTTTTCTCCAAACACAAAAACTAATGAGAGATCACTTAATTACTTGAAACCCCAGACCCAGACAAAATGAACAAGAATGTACATCCATAATTGGAACACTATGAAAACCGAAGGGCCCGAAACCCCAGACCCAGACAAAATAAATAAGAATATGCATCCATAATTAGAACACTATGAAAACAGAAGGGTCCCTTCTGCCCCTTATTTGGGCTGAAATGAGAGTCCAAAAATGTTTAACCGCTTCTTTCCAAAAGATTCTTTTGCATGAATGCCCAGCCTTCTCAGATTGATTCTCATCTTGTCGGGAGACACCTGAGGCCTTTCATGTGTCCCTAAAGATATCTGGCAGGGATACTTTTAAGCCAGCAAACGCTGCCTCAGGATCTTCGTAGGTAGCCCAGGAACCAGCCACCTGTACCTGTAGCCTGGCTGGGTATCCCATATGAAATTTAAGTCCAGCAGCGATGATTTTTGAGACAACAGGATGAAATGCTGCACATTTCAAATGGACGGAGCCCAGAATATCTTGCTCTATTCTAAGCTTAGCTTGCTCCCAATGAACTTCCTGAAGTTCTCTTACTTTGTACAGAAAATGTTGTCGCTCTAAGAAATTTAAGAAATGACAAATTATAGGTTGGGGTGTTGCTCCAGGAGGGGGCTTTAGTCTTAATGACCTGTGGCTCTCTCTATAATGTATTTGGCCACAAATGGGGAAGGGCCAGCAATCTTCTCCACCAACTTCTGGGTAAAAGCAATGGTATTCTGGCCCTCCTCTCCCTCCGGTAACCCGAGAATCACAACATTATTTCTCCAGCTGCGGCCTTCGAGGTCTTCAAGCTTAACCTCAGATCTGGACAATTTCTGGTGCATTGCTGCCATCTCAGGCTCGAACTTCTCTACTTGCTTCTCTAACGGGAAGATCCTAGTCGTGTTGTCTGAGGTAGCGAGAGTGATCTCCTCTATTTTTCTCGTGAGCGACTTCATTTCTGATGCCATCTCCTTAATCTCCTCTCTGAATGGTTTAAATTCTTCCAGAAATTTAGACAATGTGAGCAGCTCCTGATGCGCCCCTGGATTCAAAGCATCTCCCTTTTCCGCTCCACTTGAGGCCTGGGATTTTTTGGGGGCCTTTTCTGGTGTAACTGGCGGGGTGTGTTTCTGCTGTTGCTTTTTATGTAGACATCCATTCTCTCTCAAAATCGCCCTGCAAGGGCACAAAATAGTAGAGAACCAGAATAGCACAATATAGAAGGTTTAGAGATCGAGGAAATATACCAGAAAACAGAAAGAGATGGGAGGCTGGAGCTGTACTGAGGAGCAACTATCCAGTAGCTTGCATCACGTGGTCCCCATCACAAGAAAATATTTCTGACTGACACAAGAGAATATTATCTGACTGAGGGAGAATCATCACAGCACTGAAAAACACTGAGATTAGACCAGTCTAAATGTATGTATTGTAGGAACTGTACTTTTTCTGTTTGTTTTAAGGCTGTATGAGTTGGGATATATATATTTTGTTCTGTAATTATTGTTCTGTTTTGATATTTTTAAAGTAAAGATATTTTTTTTACAAACGAAAGTGCTGGAGTGCCTTGACAATTCTTTTTATTTTAAGTGGAGCTTTTAAAGCTTATAAGTACACTGTGTAGGGGCTTATTGTATACCAAACTGGGACATGGATAGAGTTCTCTAAAAGTATTGCACTGAATTCTAAGGGTTCATTTGAAAGACCTGGTTGGGTGCCCATAGACAAAGATATCTGGCCCCCCGAAGACAGAATTATCTGAGCCTGATAATTGGGTACGCTAACAAGAGGTTATCAGTTTGAATCCTTCCAGAGCTTGAGACTAAGGTGACTTGAACCCACAAAACAGACAAGAGGGTTACCTTGGCTGTTCACTGCACACAAATCATATGCTCAGAGGTTCACACTTTGGGAGTAGAGGCTGGACTGGCTGAGCGAGTTTGTGTCAGATTGGTTGGCACCGGTGGCATAAAAGTTTGGTGGTATAAGCTTCATTGTTCAGTGTGTTAGCTTGAAACCATTCAGCTCACTTGGGAAAAAAAGAAAGGCAGTGTTTTATTTCAAAAGGAAACAGAATTATATTCCTTGACTTACAGTTAAGTTCCCACCCATTTAATTTTTTTTCTGAAGTGCCAGTCAGTATAGTATTATTAGTGAGAGAAGAAGAAAATGTGTTCTGACTACAGCAAGCACACTGTAGATTTCTTAAAACAGTTATGCGGGGACAGGGGAGTCCTATTTGGGGTGAAAGCCAGTAAGCAGAACCTCATAGAGGCCCAGATGGTAGCAGATACCCAGGGCAGCAAGTCACCAATCATGACTGAAAGGGACCAGGCCTCGAGTGTGGCAGAACTAGCGGCCAGTGAGGGGTCCCGAGCCGATGAGGCTGACAGCAGGGCCACTGTCAGGGAAGGGCCACAGCAGCAGGGGAAGGTCACCAGTATCCTGAATCCAGAGGTATTCAAGCTGCAAATTGAGTTGTGAAGGATAGAACTAGAGGCAGAGCGACAACAGAGGGAGGCAGAGCATGAGGAATGTGAGTTCCAGCGAGAGGCAGAGGAGAAAAGAGAGCAAGAATGCAGAGCTGCAGAGGAGAGGAGAGAGGAGTGCCAGTGGCAACACGAACTGGAGAAGCTACGACTCCAACCAGCAGCACCAGGGCAGGTAAGTGGCTTGGGTTAACCTGGGACTACAGGACTGGGTTACAAATTGAACTCTAAATTAATAGCTGAGTTTAAAGATGGGCAGGACATAGACACCTTTTTAAATTCTATTGAAAAAGTTTGTATTATTCAGGCTAAAATTCCTAGAGAGTCCTGGAGCTTTCAGCTATCCCCGCCACTTACCGGAAAAGCTCGGTATGCATTGGGTCACATGGACAATAAAGACAGAGATGATTACAGCAAGTTAAAAGCAGCACTACTAAAAACATTTGAATTAACTGCTGAATCACGCAAAGCTAAATTTCCATAAGCTCAGGAGAAGCCCTGATATGAGCTATGAGGAGCTAGCCACGAAACAACGTCAGTTTTTAAAATGTTGGTGGGAAGGAATTGAGGCAAACACTGTTGATGCAATTGAAAATGTGATTTTATTAGAACAGTTTTATTGGGCATGCCCAACAGAGTTAAAAATCTGGCTAGAGGACTGAGATCCAAAAACAGTGCAAGATGCTGCTGAACTCTCGGACCACTAAGCCAAGAGCAGACCTGCTCTGAGAGTGAATGGGGTGAGTGTGGCAGCACAAAAGGAGAAAACCGCGCTTTCAGGGCAGCTAAAACCCTCACTGCCTCCACCAAAACCAGTTAGCCCCAGGTTTCAAAGAAAAGATTTCTCTGAAGTAAGAAATGTTTGTTGGTTGTGTAAAGAAACTGGGCACACTGCCAGACAGTGTCCAAGAAGGGCATGCAATAATACGCAAAGTAGTACCAGAAAGGAAATGGGTTGTTTGTGTGCCTCTGGAAGCATGCCAGTGAGCATGAGGGAACACATGCACCCAGTCATTGTAAATGGCATGCAGACGTAATGGTTTAAGGGACACAGGGGCATCTCTGACATTGGTAAAAGGGGATCTGGTACAGCCTGGTCAGCTTATACCCAATAAATACGTGACTGTATGGGACTTTGTGGGTGTAGAGAAAACATTGCAATTGGCCAGTGTTCTCCTGGACTGGGGTGAGACAGGGGGAACTGTGCAACAGGTGGCTGTAGGTAACACATTAGCAGTGGATGTGATCCTGGGTAACAATCTCCAGCAGGGGGTGATATGTGCAGTTACCCATAGCCAAGCGGCCAGGGAAAATTGTAATTCCCTGAGCCCCCCATAAGCCATTGGGGAAGATACTGAGAGGTTGGTTCCCCAGCCTGTGTCTCCAGAGGGGGAGACTGAGAAAAAGGGGGTAGAAATCTGTCGAGTAGCAAGTAACCACATAGCTACAGAGGGCTGCTCCAAAGAGGGAGGGGTGACCCCTTGTCAGAGGGTAGGGATTGACAGAGATCCTGAGGGCCCTTATGCTAGTGTTAGGGTCCCTAGTTTAGCGACTGAAAGGGACCTGTCCCATGCCTTGGGAAGGTGTGAGGGGTTCACAGCTGCTCAGAGAAGTGACCCTAGTTTAGAGAAGCTGAAGGCTTGGGCAGACTCGGACAGAGCACAGGGAGGTGACAGAAGACATAGTGTTTATTGGGAAAATTAACTTATGTATACACAGGCAGTACAGACAGAGGGATGAATGCTAGGCAGGCAGCTTGTCATTCCCCAGGGATATCGTGAGCAGTTGCTCAAGGTTGCCCATGATACTCCCTTATCTGGTCATCTGGGAATTGCATGAACTACGTAGCGGTTGGTCCAGAATTTCTACTGGCCTAACTTCACCCAGCAGGTGAAGGAGTATTGCAGGTCTTGTCACCAGTGCCAAGAAATACGGAAGGCGGTCCAGAAAACCCAAGCTGCCCTGATTCTCTTGCCTATAGTGGAGGAGCCATTCCAGAGGGTGGGAATATATATTGTGGGGCCTCTAAATACCCCCAGCTCCTCAGGGAAAAGGTTCATCCTGACTGTGGTGAATTATGCCACCTGGTACCCAGAGGCAGTCGTCCTTTCCTCACTGAGGACAGACAAAGTGGCAGATGCCTTGCTTGGGATTTTCTCCCATGTTGGGTTTCCGCAGGAGTTAATCACTGATCGAGGGGGTTCCTTCATGTCCGACCTAATGAAATGTCTATGGAAGAAGTGTGGGGTGGTGCAGAGATGCACAACACCATATCACCCACAAGCCAATGGGCTTGTGGAACACTTCAGTGGTACCATAAAGTCAATCCTCCCAACATTTGCTGAACAGCATGGGAGGGACTGGGAGAAATAACTTCCCCACCTGTTGTTCACATACAGGGAGGTGCCCCAAGAGTCAACAGGATTTTCCCCCCTTCGAACTCTTGTATGGACGCTGGGTACATGGGCCCCTAGACTTGATCTGGGAGGACTGGGAAGGTAAGCATGCCACCCAGGGAACTCCCATTATGGATTACATCCTAAGGTTTAGGGAAAGGCTAAAAGAGCTTATGGGGACAGTCCAGAGCAACCTGGCAGCTGCCCAACAGAAACAAAAGGTATGGTATGACTGCAGAGCCAGAGCTTGCTTGTACATGGTGAGTCAGGAAGTCATGGTCCTTATTCCGGTCCGGAAAGACAAGCTGCAAGCTGAGTGGGCAGGACCGTACAAAGTGGTTAGGAAGGTAAATGATGTAAATTACATTGTGGAGTTACCTGACCGTAGACAGACAGAAAGCATGTACCATGTAAACATGATGAAACCATATGCAAATAGGGCTGACATGGTGTTCGCAGTGTGTAGTCATGGGGAGGGGACGGAAGAAATAGACCCCCTTCTGGACTTGCTGGAAGAGAGTAAGCGGGAGTCCTCTGTGAAGGCAGTAAAATTGTCTCCCCAGCTGACCCCGGGCCAGATCCAGAAAGTGAGGGAGGTTTTAACAGACTTTGGCCCCTTGTTTAGCACCAAGCCTAGACTAACCCCCTTAGCAACACACGATGTGGAGACAGGGACACAGATGCCCACACGTCGGACAGCATATCGCGTGTCGGAGGCTGTACAAAAGGACATTAGGAGGGAAGTGGAGGAGATGCTGGATTTAGGGGTAATCCAGAGATCCCACAGTTCCTGGGCCTCACCTGTAGTCCTTGTAGCCAAGCCAGATGGCTCAACTTATTTCTGTGTAGACTATAGTGGACTGAATGTAGTCACGAATTCAGACGCCCACCCGATGCCCCGGACAGACGAACTCCTGGACAAGTTGGGAAGGTGACCTACCTTACGACCATTGACCTGACCAAGGGGTATTGGCAGGTAGAATTGATGAACAGAGCTAGGGAGAGGTCGGCCTTCATCACTCCAATAGGCTTATTTGAGTTCAAAGTAATGCCTTTTGGAATGAAGAATGCCCCGGCCACTTTCCAAAGGTTGGTGAACCAGGTGTTAAATGGTGCTGAGGAGTACGCCATGGTGTACCTAGATGACATTGCCATCTTTAGTACCAGCTGTGAGGAACATCTGTCACACCTTAGGGAAGTGCTGGGCAGAATACAGAGGACCTGGCTCACTGTAAAAGTCGAGAAGTGCCAGGTGGCCGTGGGAGAAGTGGCATACCTGGAGCATGTGGTAGGCCGGGGACAGCTCCGTCCTAACCAGATAAAAATAGAGTTAATACAGGCATGGCCCAGACCAGAAACTCAGAAGCAGGTCAGAAGTTTTCTTGGGACAGCAGGGTACTACAGAAAGTCTGTACCTAATTACAGTGCCCTGGCTGCTCCCCTATCTGATCTGACAAAGAAAAAAATGCCAAGGAAAATTACTTGGGGTCCAGCCTGTGAGGAAGCCTTTACCAAACTGAAGGAGGCACTGTGCAGTGCTCCTGTTTTGACAAGTCTGGACTATAGCAAACTTTTGTAGTTCAGACAGATGCCTCAGACGTGGGTATTGGAGCAGTACTAAGCCAGACATCCAGCGAAGGGAGGGACCACCCGATAACCTACCTGAGCCGAAAGTTGCTTCCCAGGGAACAAGCATATTGCACAGTGGAAACGGAGTTTCTTGCCCTAGTGTGGGCCCTAAAGAAATTGGAGCCCTACTTGAATGGGCAGCCTTTTGTGGTGCGGACTGACCGTGAGGGTAACAGTTTGGAGCTGCCCTCCCCAGTCAGCCAGTGCATCCGAAGACACCCCCCCAACCGAAGTTGCCTGTGAAGCGGGGTCGCTAGGGTAACAGTTTGGAGCTGCCCTCCCCAGTCAGACAGTGCATCCGAAGATGCCCCCTCCCAACCGAAGCTGCTTATGAAGCGGGGTCGCAAGTGTAAAAGTTTGGAGCTGCCCTGCCCAGTCAGCCAGTGCATCCGAAGACGCCCCCCCCAACCAAAGCTGCTTGTGAAGCAGGTTCATGAGGGTAACAGTTTGGAGCTGCCCTCCCCAGTCAGCCAGTGCATCCGAAGATGCTCCCCTCAACCGAAGTTGCT